>CM062296.1:784078326-789955652 GCA_031216915.1 Pictodentalium vernedei | reverse complement strand
TGGGCCACTGTATGGGATAGCAGGATCAAATACATCCTCTGGGGACCTCATTCTGCAAATGTCAGACGCCTTATTTTCAGGCCTGACAGCAGAGGCACATATTATTTATCATTATTTCATGTAGTGGTCTGCCGCCTTGACATCTAGTAGTACTAAGGAAATTTAACTCTTAACCCGCTGAGTATTTTCAAAATATTTTTCAAATTTATCAAATCATTTGTTGTAAAATTCCTTCAATTAACAGTGGAGAAATTTTACAAGGTGCAACGTCACCGGTATAACCCACCAAGGAAGGGTTTCTAAGATGAAAAAAGTGGATAAAGGCACATAACTCGAGAAAACAAAATGGACAAAACTTGTTACTCATGAATATCCTTTCACCAGTACCGCCGAGAAGGGGGGCAAGGGCAAAATAAAGCGAGAGAGAGGAGGGGGGGGGGGTGGGGGGGGGGGGGGGGGGTGGGGGGGGTTTGGTGCGTCATAATAACCAAGTCCTCCGAGCTCCGACCGTCACAACATTCAGTCATTCACAGTTAACAACAGTGCGTAACGACAACTGTGCATGTTGTGACGAAACATCAGTGACGTCAACTGTGCATCATAGTCTATGATGATTCATAGTGCATGTTGTGTGAACTTGTGTCGCAACATCAGTAGGCCTAAGTGACATCAATTCGTCAAACGCAGTCTTCATTAAATATGTCGGTGTATGTTCATAAATCTGGAGCCCAGAAAAGGCAAGAAAAGAGAAAGCGCGATGAAGAAAGTAAAAGGTGTTCCAGGACACTGTTTGAACTTGGTGTAAAAAAGAGCAGGCAAGCCGAAGCTATCGACGGCTCCGACACTGAGGGGCGAGAGGATAATAATAGTTTTGCTGAACTTTCCAAATCAGGCGATGAAAATGTTATTCGGGCAGAACATAATGCTGAACTCGATTCTCCGAGTGGCGATCAAGATGGTGATAAACATTCGAACACTCAAGGTGAGTCAGAATCTCAGTTAGAAAGTGGCCCCTCGACTAGTTTAGTTTCAGATGATTCGGGCCCAATCGACATAGGTTTCTTGCAGAAAGTTCCTGATCGAGAGGATGCAGAACTTTTAGTCCAAAGGGGGCATCTGCCACATCCGTCACAGTTCCCCATTTGATTCAACAGGTCGCCATTTTCCCATTTCACTGTTGCGTTGTCAGAAGCAGAATGGTGAGACTGAACCCTGTGAATGGCTCATTTTCAGTCGTCAGAGAGAGCTCTTTATTGTTTGCCATGTAGGTTATTTTCATCCATCGTTCATCGGCCATCGGTATCAACACTTGCCTCAGCCGAGGGTTGGGATGCAAACATGAAATGAAAAAAATTATATGAAAAAATTCCAGAACATGAGAGAAGCATTCCACATAAACAATGCTATGTAACATGGAGAGAAATCGAAAGACGTTTAAAAACAAATACGGGTGTAGATCAGCAGTTGATTCAAGGTATGGCTGCAGAAACAGCAAAATGGAAGAAATTACTCGAACGAATAATCGATGTAATTTTGTTTCTTGGAGAAAGGGGTCTCGCTTTTCGCGGCAGTTCACAACGTATAGGTGATGTACATAATGGAAACTTTCTCGGACTTTTAGAGCTAATTTCTCGTTATGACCCCCTCCTACAGGAGCACATCACACGAGTAAAGGAATCGCAAATTAAGGGCGAAAGGATGAAAGCGCACTATCTTTCCGCAGACTCGCAAAATGAATTTATCAATATATGTGCACAGCTTGTTCGTAACCGTGTCTTAGAGGAATGTGAAGAGGGCGAAGTACTTCAACATTATGTTGATGCAACCCCAGACGCAGCCCATATCGAGCAATCAACCTTTATTTTGAGATTCCTGTCGCGTGTTGTTGACAACCAAAAGGGGGGGTGGTGAATATGTGATTCAAGAGCGTTTTCTGAAATTTGAGGACTACAATGAAACAAGAGGCCCCACGGGGCCTGAGGGCGCTCACCTGATACTGGCCGAGTCATATCACCAAAATAGCAAGGGATTCTGCCTTGTGGTTATTATCAGTTTTTCAACATAAAAGTGTTTTCTCTACTTAGTAACCCAGAGTGTTCATATGTTAGATCCCCATATTGGGTACTCAATAATTTATCTATTTATTTATTGGAATTTAAGGTCACTTTCTAAGGCTACATCATTACAGAGGCATAATTATAATATCAGGTTTGGTCAATCGTTTATGCCTATTACTGCCCACTTTACAGGGCTTTCAACGCAGGAATTGGTTACTGGGCCCAATTTTATCAATAAACCAGAACTTGAACAAATTTCAATTTGCCGCTTCTAAGAAAACTAAAAATCAAATATCAAAAGATTCTGAGAGGAGTATCAGAAAAAAAAGATTTTTTAAGAATATTTCTCATACTGAATTAAGTTATACATTGGGCTCCCATAGGGAACCCAAAAACAAAAGCTTCTGAAGCAGTGGTTTGGGAGAAGAAGATTATTCAACGTTATTCCCATTACCTACAGTGTTAAAAATGATGACTCGGCACTTTTAGTCCTGGAAAAGTACTTATGATAAAACCAATGGCATTTTTTTCACCATTCCTTTCTCCCGGCCCTAAGGAAACTTCACATTGTATAAAAATTCTCAGTGCCATGTAGTTCTGGAAATATGGGCATTCAAAAAAAAAAAATTTTTTCAGCTCCTGTAGTTGCCGTGGGGGACAGGAAAACAATTTATGGCATAAATTAGGTATTTGTGACCCAATAAGCCCTCATATCAAATTTGGTTCAAATCGACCTCTTGGTTTGGAAAATAAAAATTTTGGTATAATTTGGGCTTCTACAGTGAGCCCAAATATGAACCAAGGGACTTGGCTTTAACAAACTTCACTCTCAGCCCCCCCCCCCCCCCCCCCCCCCCCCACCTACGAATGCTGTACATCAAATATCAAAAGATTTTGACTGGTGGATCTGAAAAAAAAAATTTTTTTAAAGAATATTGCTCATATTGAACTAAGTTATAATTTGTGCTCCCACAGGGAGACCAAATATGAGCCGAAGGACTTGACTTGAACAACTTGAATCTCACCTCCCTAAGCATACTGTATACCAAATATCAAAAGATTCTGACCGGTGGATGCGAAGAAGATTTAAAAGAATATACCTCGTATTGCACTAAGTACAATTTGGGCTCCCAAATATGAACTCAGGGACTTGGCTTGAACAAAACATGAATCTCACCCCCCTATGGATTCTGCATACCAAGTATCAAAAGAATCTGATTTGTGGATCCGAAGAAGAAGATTTTCAAAGAATATCCCTCATATTGCACTAATTTAGTTTAAACAATATTTATTCAAAAATTGAAAAATGTATGCATTTCACAACAATAGCTGAGTAACGAGAAATATGAACAGCAAAAAGTACAGTATTATACATGAAACAACTAAAGACATGGAAATGTGTTACTGTGTAAGAGGGGGATTTGACAGAAAGCTTAAAGCTTATATATAAGTCGTCTCCCGATTTGCACTAATTTGAACATTTGGGTTCCCACAGGGAACCCAAATATAGGCCGAGGAATTTGAGTTCAACAAATATGTGAATCAATGTTCCAAAGATGTTATATGTAAAATATAAAAGCTTTTGGAGCAGTGCTTTAGAAGAAAACGATTCTTTAATTTTTTCCCATTGCCTACTGTGTTAAAAAATGCTGATTCAGCAGTTTTTCAGAGTCCTGAAAAAGTACCTTATGATAAAACCGATAGCAATCTTTTATGACAAATTTTTCTGTTGGTCCCAAGGAAGCTTCACACAAAAAAAAAATTCTCACTGCCGTGCAGTTTTTGAGATATGGGCGTTTTAATTTTTTTCTATTTTTAGCTCCTGTGGTTCCCACGGGGCTACAGGGAAAAAAAGATTTCTGCATAAATTAGGTAGTTATGACACAATAAGCCCTCATGAAAAATTTGGTTCAAATTGGCTTCTAGGTTAGGAAAATAGAAATTTGGGGTGGGGGCCAGAATTTTTGCTCTTCCCATAACATCGCCAAATATAGACCTACGAACTTCTCTTGAACAAACTTGAGTCTACACCTCAAAAGAAGCTGCATACCAAATATCAAGTCTTTGCTATTGCTGGTTCTAGAGAAGAAGATTTTTTTCAGAATTGGAGCATTTTTGCCCCACCCCTCTGCTCAATATGAGCCGAAACTTAATTTGCCCAAAAATCAAAATGCCGCTATATAACCCCTACTCACATGAAATTTCATTAACATGTGGCAAGGTTATCCAGACAACTGCCTCCAGTCCAAAAATGGCTGGTAGGACGACTGCCCCCCCCCCCCCCCCCCCCCCCACTCCAATTGGCAGGCAGGACAACTGCCCCCAGTCGAATTGGCAGCAAGGACGACTGCCCCCAGTCGAATTGGCAGCTAGGATGACTGCCCCCAATGAAATCAACCCACACTGCGGCTGCTGCAGCAGCCACTGTGTGCAGCCAACTGAGACCAAAATAGGACGTTCTCATCTGGACATCAACCCGAATATGCAGATGAAATTTCGTGATGATCAGATGAGAACTACGGCCTGTAGGCTGCGCCATACAAAATTCACGATGGCTGCTGCAGCAGCCAATGTAAGCAGCCAGTCATAACCAAAATATGACGATCTCATCTAGACACCAACGCGAACATGCATCTCAAATTTGGTGATGATAGATAAGAACTATGGCCTATAGCCTGTGCCGAACAAATTGTGGACAGACAGACTCACAGACTTCCGCATGCCCCATGACAATAGCATAGCTTGACTTTGTCAAGAAAAGCTAAAAATTGAACTAATAAAAAACAACACAAAGTCTTTTCAAGATACTGTACTTTTAGATTGTCATTACCGCAAAGTAGTCATGTATAATTTAAACAAGGGATTCTGCCTTGTTATCAGTTTTTCAACATAAAATTGTTTACCCTACTTAGTAACCCCAAAGTGTTCATATGTTAGATACCCATATTGGGTACTCAATAATTTATCTATTTATTTATTGGAATTTAAGGTCACTTTCAGCATCTAAGGCTACATCTTACAGAGGCGTAATTATAATATCAAGTTTGGTCAATCGTTTATGCCTATCACTGCCCACTTTACAGGGCTTTCAATGCAGGAATTGGTTACTACTGGGCCAATTTTATCAATAAAGCAGAACTTGAACAAACTTCAATTTGCCACTTCTAAGAAAATCAAAAATCAAATATCAAAAGATTCTGACAGGAGTAACAGAAAAAAAAGATTTTTTAAGAATATTTCTCATACTGAACTAAGTTATACATGGGCTCCCATAGGGAGCCCAAAAATAAAAGCTTCTGAAGCAGTGTTTTGGGAGAAGAAGATCTTCAACGTTATTCCCATTAGCTACACTGTTAAAAAATGATGACTCGGCACTTTTAGTCCTAGAAAAGAACCTTATGATAAAATTTTTACCATTTTTTTCTTCCGGTCCTAAGGAAGCTTCACACCATATAAAAATTCTCAGTGCCATGTAGTTCTGGAGATATGGGCATTTAAAAAGAAAAAAATTTTTTAGCTCCTGCAGTTCCCGTGGGGGACAGGAAAACAATTTTCGGCATAAATTAGGTACTTATGACCCAATAAGCCCTCATATCAAATTTGGTTCAAATCGACTTTTTGGTTTGGAAAATAAAAATTTTGGTATAATTTGGGCTCCCACAGTGAGCCCAAATATGAACCCAGGTACTTGGCTTTACCAAACTTCACTCTCAGCCCCTAAGAATGCTGTACATCAAATATCAAAACATTTTGACTGGTGGATCTGAAAAAAAAATTTTTTTTAAAGAATATTCCTCATATTGAACTAAGTTATAATTTGGGCTCCCACAGGGAGACCAAATATGAGCCGAAGGACTTGACTTGAACAAACTTGAATCTCACCTCCCTAAGCATACTGTATACCAAATATCAAAAGATTCTGACCGGTGGATGCGAAGAAGAAGATTTAAAAAGAATATACCTCGTATTGCACTAAGTTACAATTTGGGTTCCCAAAGGGAGTCCAAATATGAACTCAGGGACTTGGCTTGAACAAACATCAATCTCACCCCCCTAAGGATGATGCATAGCAAATATCAAAAGATTCTGATTTGTGGATCCGAAGAAGAAGATTTTTAAAATATATCCCTCATATTGCACTAATTTGAACATTTGGGTTCCCATAGGGGAACCCAAATATGGACCGAGGAATTTGATTTCTACAAATATGTGAATCAATGTTCCAAAGATGTTATATGTAAAATATGAAAGCTTTTAGAGCAGTGGTTTGGAAGAAAACAATTCTTTATTTTTTTCCCATTGCCTACTGTGTTAAAAAATACTGACTCAGCACTTTTTCAGAGTCCCGAAAAAGTACCCTATGATAAAACCGATAGCAATTTTTTTTTACCAATCCTTTCTGTTGGTCCCAAGAAAGCTTCACACCAAATAAAAATTCTCACTGCCGTGCAGTTTTTGAGATATAGGCGTTTTAATTTTTTTCTATTTTTAGCTCCTGTGGTTCCCACGGGGCTACAGGAAAAAAAATTCTGCATAAATTAGGTACTTATGACCCAATAAGCCCTCACATAAAATTTGGTTCAAATTGGCCTCTCGGTTTAAAAAAATAGAAATTTGGGGTGGGGCCAAAATTTTTGCTCCTCCCATAACATCGCCAAGTATAGACCTACAAACTTCTCTTGAACAAACTTGAGTCTACACCTCAAAAGGAAGCTGCATACCAAATATCAAGTCTCTGCTATTGCTGGTTCTTGAGAAGAAGATTTTTTAAGAATTGGAGCATTTTTGCCCCACCCCTCTGCTCAATATGAGCCGAAACCTAATTTGCCCAAAAATCAAAATGCCGCTATATAACCCCTACTCACATGAAATTTCATTAACATGCGGCCAGTGGTTTGGAAGAAAAAGACCCAAACACCACCTTCACGCCGGACGACGGACGACGGACGCCGGACGCCGGACGACGGACGAAAAGTGATCAGAAAAGCTCACCCTGACTTTCAGTCAGGTGAGCTAAAAACTGGTTTGGATATTCCTAACATGATATTACAAACATTGCAGGAGAACGGAATACCGCTTTCTGACTGTCGCGGTCAGGGTTACGATAATGCTGCATACATGTCCGGTAAATATAAGGGAGCACAGAGCTATCTCATTAATAAAAACCCTCACTGTATATATTCTCCATGCGCCTGTCATTCACTGAACCTTGTAGGGGCAGATTCTGCATCTATTTGTGTGGAAGCAGTAACTTTTTTGGGTGTGGTAGAAACCATTTACACAACCTTCTCTGGTAGTCCTAAACGATGGGAGATTCTGGCTAAACATATTGGATGCTCTCTCCATGGCCTATCGGGAACACGATGGACGGAACGAGTTGCCAGTGTTCGCCCGTTTGCAGCCCATCTACCTGGCATTCGATCTGCTTTAAAAAAATTACTTGCATTGAATCTAACATCCAAGGCACGGAATGAGATTAATGGTGCAATTAAATATGTCTCATCCTTCAAGTGTATTGTCATGTCTGCAACTTGGCTTAAAATTTTGACCGCCATCGACCAAAGGAATCTAATAATTCAAGCTAGAGATGCTACAATTGATGTTGAAGTATCAAATCTTGGAGGACTTTTGAGTGATGTGAACGCATTGCGAGAAAATTTCCAAGCAATTTTGAATGAGTCGAAATATGTTGTGTCATGGGTGTAACAGCAAATTTTCCAGAAAAACGAAATCAAACAAATAATCAGCAAACAGAAAACACTGAAAATACATCAGTTGAAACAGAGTTCAAACGGACTGTATTTTATCGCATAATTGACTCTGTTATCGCAGGGTTGACGACGCGCTTCAATGCCGCTAAAACAATAAACAATTTGTTCAGTTTTTTATGGCAATACCCAGACATGTCATCCGATGAAACTGAAACTGCCTGTACTAATTTCGCGTCTAGACATGGAAACGATGTTACATTTGAAACCCTTAAAGAAGAAGTGCTGCATCTGAAGGCCATACATGACGTTAATTTTGGACCTGGGACTGTTGAGCCGTTTAGACTCCTTAATCAGATTACAGGTTTTAAATTGGAGGAAATCTTTGGTAGTGTCTGCATATCTCTTCGAATCTTATGTACCCTTCCAGTTACAGTGGCTTCTGCAGAGAGATCCTTTAGCAAACTCAAGCTAATCAAAAATTTTCACAGAAGTACCATGACACAAGTCAGATTAAACGATTTGGCTATGTTGAGTATAGAAAGTCAGCTAGCACGCCAAATTGACTTCTCTGACTGCATTAATGATTTTGCGGCTAAAAAGGCCAGGAAAGTCTCTTTCTCTCAGAAATAGACGAATGAACATTTTCCTATATTTGAGTTGAGTAAAATATCTGAGTGTGTGTTAGTCTTGTTTTGTCAAAATTAGTTCTGTATAATTATATACAGTATCCTAACCATGCCTTATATTATGAACCAAAAATTATAGAACATGTCAAGTGTCTGTTAGTCGAAGACACACTCAACGTGTTCTATGATTTTTGTTTCATATCCGATCAGATAATGTAACCTTTTACAGTTACCTGCAGTAACCTACCTTGGATAGTGCTAGTACTACTGAAGCTCCATTTATCACCTGATTCAGATTAACCCCAATTTCGAGACATATCAAACTTTGCGAATGGGGCAATTTATCGCATGCCCGTGCCGCCGACTGTACACATGCCACCAACAAATTCTAACCCTGCTGAGTTAGTACGTTCAACTCGAACGTACTAACTCAGCAGGGTTAGAATTTGATGGTGGCATGTGTACCGTCGGCGGTGCCGGCGTGCGATAAAACGGTTCGAGAGTCTGACAGTGACTAGTCACTGCTCAGTGGTTCTCAGGGTATCCCGGCTTACTCCATCCGAAATTTGGGTGGAGGAGGAAGGAATACTCTGAGAGAACCGAAAAGTGCCCGACAACTGGCATCAAGATATGACCTCTGAGTCCTCAAATGTTAAAGTATCGTAAAGCACCAATGAAGCGAACAAACAAACAGAAGCAATTAAAAAGTGACGTTTACCTGAACAGATTATCCTTATCACCCCTTCTGGCTTCTCGTTGAGGGTGTCAGAGTTCAATAGGATTTTAACAGTGTCCAGTTGAGGGACTCTGTCCGACTGTCGGACAGAGTCCCCCAACTGGACACTGTCAAAGCCCTATTGAAATTTACATTGCCTGTTAAATTAACCCTTTATCTAACGACTAACGTAATGGCCAAAACTGCCCAGCGCTATACTCAAAAATCGCCATTAATTTTTTTTTTAATTTTCATTTTTTGCTTCCAAAACATAGGTTATGACCCCTCATTGGAACGAGCGCATATGACGGGTCATAACCTATGTTTTGGGAACAAAAAATGAAAATTTTTAGTTATACAAAAATTTATTTTACGACTGTCGTCTTGGGGACAATATTGGGGATTAATTAGGACAGTCTAATTTATACTAGTCTGTGCCATTTTAAGTGGTAGGGCTACGCCCGAACAAGCCTAGAGGTCTCGGCACGTGACAGTCACAATATTGCATTAATTCTTAGCAACTAGACTTATTTATTCTGAGGTAAAGTCTGGAAATGTGTTTCAATTTGTTAGCTTTTTGAGCAAGAAAATGTTCCTCAGAAGCAAGGAGATTGCTCCTTTTGCTACTGTATTTCCCAAAATTTCCAACGTCCGGCTGAACCATGGTCAGCCCGACGTGCCCTCGGAGTCCCCCCCCCCCCCCCCCTCTGTATCCGCCATGGGTCCGAGGCTTTAGCTTGAATTTGTCTAGCATGTCTACTAGACTTCTAGGGGGCTGACTGTTGAAGACTTTCAAACGCTGGCAGATCGCAATGTTCTCATGGGTTAAGTCGGCTATGACTGTAAACATTGCGATATTACAGTGAACGGTTCTGAAGCGCATATTTCAAATTCTCTAATTCTGTCTTGAATGTATGACAGAAATTTGAAACTTTGAAACATGCTGTTTAAAACGGTAATTTTCCCGTTCAAAAAACCAAGAGGATTTTCACTCCAGAAGCCACCAGAATGCTTCATTTGATCGCTCATTTCAAAAAATTTGGGGGGGGGAGAACCAGACCCCCCTACAAAGCTTGTGCCTTTGGCACTCGCGGCAGATTCCTTCGGCATCTGCAAGATTACACCCCCCCCCCTGTACTCACCACTGCCAAGGGGCCCCCACTCAGTAGCATGCCCCTGGGCCCGACCTCCCTCTCGGCGGCCCTGCCTTTCACCCATAGTGGTCTATCAGCATACCAAAGGTCATTTAAATCCAACATCAACTGACTGAGATATGAAGGTCCAAAGTTGTTACAGACAAACAGATAGACGAACGGACGGCCAAACAGATGAATGGATGAAGAGACAAATGGACAGACCCCATTTCTATATCTCCCCTCAAACTTCCTTTTTGTCAGGGGATTATTAAATGCGCCCTTAATTGACCTATTTCAGTGGCTAGGGATATAAGATCCTGGGCAAGAATATCTGCCAGTAGCAAGCAAGGTGTTAAATACATGACACTTTCATAACAAAGGATACAGTAAATTTTATGTAGCATAAAAAAGCCAATAATATATTTTATTATACGGTAAATGGTAGATTATCGCAAAAAATTGCAGAAAGATAGAAATCGTATCCCCCACTGAGAAGATATAGAAATTTTCACTTTCACGGTATCAATCAAAATGGCGGCTTTCAAAGCAACACTTCAAGGTGAATACGAGTCATATTGTCACTGGAAAAGATCAATTTGTTCTAAAAATGTATAATGAAAAGAAAATCTAGTGTTTTTTAGCTGATACCGATCATTTCCAGCAATCATTCAACATGTATTCACCTTGAATTGATGCATGAAACCTGTCAGCTGAAACAGATTGTAAGACGCTACCTGTTCCGAGTATCGATCAAATCACTTCCGCATATCAATGCCTTCAGGTGTTTACTTTTGTGCATCAATTTAAGGTTGAAATAAGAGGAATTATAAATAGGAATGATCAGAAGCTTATAAATAGCGTATAATAAAAAGAAAATCTAGTGCTTTTGAGTGGATACCGAAAATTATCTCACTCGACAAAGTTTCAGTCACTCATGAGATAATTTTCGGCATCCACTCAAAAACACTAGATATTTAAATTTTATAGTAAATTTCCTTTCTTATTAAACCTACATCATTTGTTTACAACAGGCTTGCACTACAGTGGAAGTCCCTAACTCGGAAAAATACTCTCTATTTTCTTTTTTTCCCCAAGAGATTTGGGAAAGAAAAGTGGTGGAAAAGCATCAAGAAAACATAAGCCAAAATGGCTTAGGTGCGACCGGCGCACACCCAGTAGGGAACGCTCTTCTCCTTGTACTAATACACAGCTTCCTGAACCAGTGCGCAGATGTATAACCAACGTGTCATTCTACTGAATCCGCCAATACTGGAGTTATGTGATTAGCAGGGAGGAAGGATTCTTACCCAAAAAAGAAGACTGGAGGGCCTCCACGCAAACCATTGTGGTAGGTATAATAAGAAAGGAAATTTACTATAAAATTTAAATTTCTTATCAACCTACCTTACAACTGTTTACAACAGGCTGAATAGACAATAGGAGGAGGGAATCACATCACCAACCCCCACATAACCCGACTGCGCTGGAACTGTGGACAGAAGAGTTCCCTAGGTCTATAAAACCATAGCACTACAACCATTAGTAAATGATAATGGGATATGAGGCGTTTGGCCCTGTGTGACACACAGACAGAAAGGACAGTTCCAAAAACAGGGCTGGAACTGGCCTTGCAAGAACCCTAATGGTTAGGGTTGATGACAGCCTGAACTGAAGAAAAAGAGGGCCTAAACAAAAAAGGTCCTCAGACTGCTCCTGCAACTGACACAGATAGGCTGAGAAAGTAGAAGCATTTCTCCAGTAGGCTGCCTGCAAAACTTCCGACAACTGACGGAGTTAGCATAAGCCCAGGACATAGACAATGCATGCACCTCGTCAGTTGCTAGATGAGCGTATGACATGCAAATAGCAAGACAAATCCATTTAGAAATGGATTGAGGAGAGATCTTCTTCTCCAGGGATAAAAGACAGAAAAATATCTTTTCTTGCCTTTTGTAATGAACTGGGTCCAGTTGAGGTAAATGTGAATTGCACAAACCGGAGTGAGCAAAGGGCGATTACCCTCAGCAGAAGGAAGAGCCCTGATACAGATTGGAGGTGGAGTAGTTTCTGGCATCTGATTCTTGGCCAGAAAGGAGCAATCAGTGGTAAAGTTACATTGTTGGCGGAGCTCCTGAAAAAGGTCAGATCAACAGAGTGGGCGTGAAGCTCACTAACCCTTATTTCTGAGGCAAAAGCCATCAGAAAAGACTTCTTGTATGTGAGAAAATGCATATCCACCTGGGATAAAGGTTCGAACGGAGCCCACCCCCCTCCCCCCAAGCAAAGCTGTGCCCAAGAAAGATACCACCTTGAGGTAAGCTGCAAAATCCTAGACCTTTTCAAAGAAAAGTGCCGAATAAGCTTGAAGAGGTAGTACACATACAAAGAGGTCTTCGAAAGCATGGACCTGTACCCTTAGATGGTAACAGGTTGGAGATCCTGAGAATAAAACAGATATACCAGAAACTCTGCAATCTGTGTTATAGAAGGATCACTTAGCCGCATAGGCTAAACCAGTGGAGTGCCGCCTTGAAGAAGAAAAGCACTCCACTGCTCATCTCAAAAAGCCTCTACGGAAGAAAAAAAAAAGCCTCTAAGGCACAATGAAGTCAGGTTGACGTGAAACCTCCTTGGGTGACGTTGGCAAAGACGTAAAGGGAGACGTGATGGAACTGCTGCCAACAGAGAGCGGAGCTGATTGATCCACACCCGCTGAGGCGACAGGGGAGCAATCAGAATAATTCGACAGCTAGAACCTGAGGTGGGAAGGCGTAGCCAACTAGGCCGTTCCAATCGAGTGACATAGCATCTACAGCGAAAGCCAGAGGATCTAGGCACAGCGACACGAAAGTGTACACCTGAGGGTTCCAACAGGTCGCAAAAAGATCAATGTGGGGATGACCCCAGAGATCACAAAGCGACTAGAACACTGCCCTGTGAAGCATCCACTTGGTGGAAATAAACCTGCCCCATCAGGACAGGGAGTCAGCTAGGATGTTCAGACAACCGGGAATGTGACGAATCACCACCCCGGCGTTGACATCCTGAGCGAGCAGTAGAAGATCCTGAGCCAATTCATACATGGGAACTGAGTGCATGCCACCCTGGTTCAAAATGTAAGTGACCACTGTCGAATTGTCAGACAACAGAAGGATCTGAGGATTCGAAAGGTGGGGGATCCACTGCTGGAAACTCAGAGGAATAGCAAGAAGCTCCTTCCGGTTGATGTGAAGAGCTGCTTGATAACTGAAGTACCAGATCCAGAGGATCGACATTCGGCTTCCAACGACTGAGAAAGTGTTGGGGAGGCACATGCAGCTGACCTAGAGGAATGAGATCCATCACCAAACCACAAAGACCGAGCAGCCCGAGAATACCTCGAGCTGTCATAGAGATGGACTGGGTCAGAGTCAGGGCAAAAGCTGAGAGAAACACAGCCCTCACCCGGGGAATCGCCACCGTATTCAGCTCAGTACGGAAGTCCATCCCCAGATGACAAAACGACTGAGAAGGGACCAGGTCTGACTTCTCCTCATTGAATCTGAACACTAGTGATGTGAGCAGGCTCAAGTATGTCGACATCTGACTCCAGATGAGCAGCACTGGAGTACCTCTGAAGGATATCGTCCAGATACGCTGAAGTAGTCGTCTTGGACCGAGTGCGATGGAAGGCTATCACATGTGACATCAGTCAGATGAAGGCCCAAGGAACCAGGTTGAGGCCTAAAGGCATGACCTTGAAGTAGTCAATTTGCCCCAGAAAAGTGAACCTGAGATACTGTCGCGATGTTCGATGAATCAGAACATGAAAGTAAGTGTCTCGCAGGTCGATGCTGGAAGCAAAATCTCCCTGGTGAAGAGTGATGAATCGATTACAAAAACTTGCTATCAACCGATTACTGGTCATTTCTCTGCCAATTCCGATGGCTGAAGTAGGACACTGAAGAAAATCTGTTGCTGCCTGTCATACTACAGAAATTTCGTTGATAAATCATCAGTTATGAAAGCTTAATACCACATAAGTTCTTGGAGTATGCATATTTTTCTATTGGACAACTATTGCCACCAGGGTTCTCCATTTTACATAACTCACGGGGGAGCCGAGGTGGTGGTGTAGCTGTCATCCACAGCAATGCCCTAAAAGTAAAACATCATCCTGACACCTATAAAACTCAGCCATCTTTTGAAATGCTAGACTGCCTCATGTCGACCAACAGTTCACTTCGATTACTCATAGTTTACCGACCGCCACAATAAAAAGAAACAAACTTACATCAGCACAATTTTTAAATGAATTCCCAGAATGTCTGTCCTTCTATGCCTTGTATGGAGGAGATATAGCTATTGCCGGCGACTTCAATATCCATGTTGACAATTTAAATGACACTTTTACGAAGCAATTTACTAATCTCTTCGATTCATTCGGCTATTCGCAACTGGTTTTGAAACCTACCCACAACAGAGGACACACCTTGGATCTAATTCTTGTTCGTCAAAGTAACAGCACGTCAGTACAAAACATCTATGTCAGAGATCCAGCATTATCTGATCACTATGCAGACTTGGCTGAATTGACACTAGCAACCTCCAAAATTCCTCCCAAGAAAATTACTTATCGAAAATATAAATGCATCAACATTGATTCCTTGAAAATGGATATAAGTTCATCAACCCTGTCTCCAAATTATTTTTGTAGTAGTCATGGATCATCTGAGCAACTGTTATCTTTATTTGAAGAAACTCTTAAGGGCATCATGGCTGAACATGCCCCACCAAAGTCAAAAGTTATAACTCATAGGGAAAAAGTGGAGTGGTTTACAGAACAGAGCTGCTAAACAACAGCGTCGCAGACTTGAGCGTCTTTTCAACAAAACGAAGCTTGAGATTCACCGGCAGATGTTCTGCCACCAAACAAATACAACTAATAAGATAATCAAACAAGAGGCCCCACGTGGCCTTAATCGCTCACCTGACAAAGTGACTCTAAGAAGTATTTTAGGTCACCTTCACCATGTCATGCCTCATCAACATTAACTGGTTGAGTGATAGATTTTGTTTGAAGTTCAACATTTGTTACCTAAAATTAGTTTTATTTAAAATCATTGGTGTGTGGCCAATCTCCAATGATTTTTAATAAAGCAAATTTATCTCTGCAGACAAACTGGTTTAGCTTGAAGCACAAACAAGGAATGTGAAGAGATAGCCTTGGACATCTCTCCCCAACTGTGGATATCTTCCATGTGCTACATGTACATATTTGCATGCAAGAAAACAAAAATTTTCACAAATTTTCCAAAATATTAGTTTTTTTTATCATCATTGGAACAAGCTCAAATAGCTTATTCCAATAGGGGTATGGGAAGATCAGGTATATTTTTGAGACAGAAATGTGAATATATAAATAATGGTGTTTTTTTGTGAATGATGCTGGAGAATTTTGCGTAAAGATATGGTAAATGGTTTGTTCTAGATACAGAATGATGCAAAAGTATTTAAATTTGATTAGGCAAGTTGTTCCTATAATGCATTTAAAAATTGAAGTAACTGTTTTTTTGCTGCCCGAACTTTTAGATGTGTGTGTCTGTGTGTGTGTGTGTGTGTCTGTGTGTGTGTGTGTGTGTGTGTGTGTGTGTGTGTGTGTGTGTGTGTGTGTGGGGGGGGGGGGGGGGGGGGGGTAAGAGTGTTCTTGCAAACAAAATTCCTGAATAAATGGAAAATTTTATTTTTTGTGTGAAAGACATAGTGCGTGAATGTTGATTGGAACAAGCTTAGAGAGCTCATTTTAATGTGAAGTCATAAAGCTGTGTTTTACGTACGAAATTCTGGAATAACTAAAAAATTGCTTTTTTGACTCAAAAAGCATGGTGTGCGACCTCTCATTGGAATGAGCTCAAAAAGCTCATTCCAATGGGGTATTTACAAGCGATAAGTACATGTATGTTTAAGAGACAAAAATTAAAATTTGAATAGCGATTTTTGCGAAGAATGCTGACAAGTTTTGGCAGTTATGCTGGTAAAAAGGTAAGATATGCAAACTGGTTGTTTTTTAGAGGCGACATTTAATTAAGGGGAATTAACCCTTGATTATTGAGGTAACTTCTAAAAGTACTGAAATTTCATGAAGCAATGTGAATAACAGACAACAGTTGCCTAAAAATTTCATGAATAACTAAAATTTTTATTCTTTTGTCTCGAAAACAAGGCATATGACCTTTGTTGGAATGAGCTGAATGCGTGTGTTCCAATGAGGGGTCATAAAATTTGAACGGAGATTTGAGTGAATAATGCATTAGTACTGCTAGATTTGGGTAAACGGTTCACCCTGGATACCACTCCTTCTATAGTAGATCTTTTCTGCAAATTTTGTCTAAGATTCTATCAACTTTACAAATAAATACGTTCATGAATCACAATCAGATCCACCCCACAATGTTGCATACCAAATATGAAAAGATTCTGCCTGCTGGATCTGGAGAAGAAGATTTTTTAAGAAATATGCCTGAAATGCACTAAGTTAAAATTTGGGCTCCTATACGGAGCCCAAATATAAACCCAGGGGGCCGATTTGAACAAACTTGAATCAGATCCACCCCACAATGTTGCTTACCAAATATGAAAAGATTCTGAAGCTGGATCTGGAGAAGAAGATTTTTTAAGAAATTTGCCTGAAATGCACTAAGTTCGAATTCGAGCTTCTATAGTGAGCCCAAATATGAAACTAGGAAGCCGATTTGAACAAACTTGAATCAGATCCACCCCACAATGTTGCATACCAAATATCAAAAGATCCTGCCTGCTGAATCTGGAGAAGAAGATTTTTTAATAAATTTGCCCGAAATGCACTAAGTGCGAATTCAGGCTTCTATATTAAGCCCAAATATGAATCCAGGGGGCCGATTTGAACAAACTTGAATCAGATCCACCCCGCAATGTTGCATACCAAATATCAAAAGATTCTGCCTGCTGGATCTGGAGAAGATGATTTTTGAAGAAATTTGCCCGAAATGCACTAAGTTTGAATTCGAGCTTCTATAGTGAGCCCAAATATGAATCCAGGGGGCCGATTTGAACAAACTTGAATCAGATCCACCCCGCAATGTTGCATACCCAATATCAAAAGATTCTGCCTGCTGGATCTGGAGAAGATGATTTTTTAAGAAATTTGCCTGAAATGCACTAAGTTCGAATTCGAGCTTCTATAGTGAGCCCAAATATGAATCTAGGAAGCCGATTTGAACAAACTTGAATCAGATTCATCCCACAATGTTGCATACCAAATATCAAAAGATTCTGCCTGCTGGATCTGGAGAAGAAGATTTTTAATAAATTTGCTTGAAATGCACTAAGTTCAAATTTGGGCTCCTATACTGAGCCCAAATATAAACCCAGGGGGCCAATTTGAACAAACTTTAATCAGATCCACCCCACAATGTTGCTTACCAAATATGAAAAGATTCTGCCTGCTGGATCTGGAGAAGAAGATTTTTTAAGAAATTTGCATGAAATGCACTAAGTTCAAATTCGAGCTTCTATAGTGAGCCCAAATATGAATCTAGGAAGCCGATTTGAACAAACTTGAATCAGATCCACCCCACAATGTTGCATACCAAATATCAAAAGATTCTGCCTGCTGGATCTGGAGAAAAAGATTTTTTAAGAAATTTGCCTAACTGCACTAAGTTCGAAATCGGGCTTCTATACTGAGCCCAAATATGAACCCAGGGGGGCCGATTTGAACAAACTTGAATCAGATCCACCCTACAATGTTGCATACCAAATATCAAAAGATTCTGCCTGCTGGATCTGGAGAAGAAGATTTTTTAAGAAATTTGCCTGAAATGCACTAAGTTCGAAATTGGGCTCCTATACTGAGCCCAAATATTAACCCAGGGATCCGATTTGAACAAACTTGAATCAGATCCACCCCACAATGTTGCTTACCAAATATGAAAAGATTCTGCCTGCTGGATCTGGAGAAGAAGATTTTTTAAGAAATTTGCCTGAAATGCACTAAGTTCGAATTCGGGCTTCTATAGTAAGCCCAAATATGAATCCAGGGGGCCGATTTGAACAAACTTGAATCAGATCTACCCCGCAACGTTGCATACCAAATATCAAAAGATTCTGCCTGCTGGATCTGGAGAAGAAGATTTTTGAAGAAATGTGCCTGAAATGCACTAAGTTCGAATTCAAGCTCCTATAGTGAGCCCAAATATGAATCTAGGGAGCCGATTTGAACAAACTTGAATCAGATCCACCCTACAATGTTGCATGCCAAATATCAAAAGATTCTGCCTGCTGGATCTGGAGAAGAAGATTTTCAAAGAAATTTGCCTGAAATGCAGTAAGTTCAAATTTGGGCTCCTATACTGAGCCCAAATATAAACCCAGAGGGCCGATTTGAACAAACTTGAATCAGATCCACCCCACAATGTTGCATACCAAATATCAAAAGATTCTGCCTGCTGGATCTGGAGAAGAAGATTTTTTAAGAAATTTGCCTGAAATGCACTAAGTTCGAAATCGGGCTCCTATACTGAGCCCAAATATGAACCCAGGGGGCCGATTTGAACAAACTTGAATCAGATCCACCCTACAATGTTGCATACCAAATATCAAAAGATTCTGCCTGCTGGATCTGGAGAAGAAGATTTTTTAATGTTTTTCCCATTGCCTACGGTGTTAAAAAGTGCTGACTCAGCACTTTTTCAAAGTCCCGAAACTGTACCCTATGATAAAACCGATGGCAATTTTTTTTTACCAATCCTTTCTGTTGGTCCTAAGGAAGCTGCACACCAAATAAAAATTCTCAGTGCCGTGCAGTTTTGGAGATATGGGCGTTTTAAATTTTTTCTATTTTTAGCTCCTGTGGTTCCCACGGGGCTGCGGGAAAATTTTTTTTTGCATAAATCAAGTACTCATGACCCAATAAGCCCTCACATAAAATTTCGTTCAAATCAGCCTCTCGGTTTGGAAAATAGAAATTTTGGGCGGGGCAAAAAAATTTGCCCCTCCCATAACGACGCCAAGTATAGCCCCACAAACTTCTCTTGAACAAATCTGAGTCTACACCTCAAAAGGAAGCTGCACACCAAATATCAAGTCTCTGCTACTGCTGGTTCATGAGAAGAAGATTTACAAAGATTTTGGTGCCCCTTGGGGGCGTGGCACCACCCAGGAGGAGGGGCAACTTCATTTGAACAAATCTGAATTGGCATTAGGTAATAAACACTTAGCCAACATTTGAATAAAATTGGGCTAGTGGTTTAGGAGGAGAAGTCGATAATGTAAAGTTAACGCCGGACGGACGACGACGGACGACGGACGCCGGACAGAAAGTGATTAGTAAAGCTCCCCTTGAGCTTCGCTCAGGTGAGCTAAAAAGCGAAGAGGGAGTACTACAATTCTCTGATAGAGGGGTCATCAAATACTAGGGTGTTATTCTCGGTAACCAATAGTCTCTTCTTGCCTTTTGTAATGAACTGGGTCCAGTTGAGGTAAATGTGAATTGCACAAACCGGAGTGAGCAAAGGGCGATTACCCTCAGCAGAAGGAAGAGCCCTGATACAGATTGGAGGTGGAGTAGTTTCTGGCATCTGATTCTTGGCCAGAAAGGAGCAATCAGTGGTAAAGTTACATTGTTGGCGGAGCTCCTGAAAAAGGTCAGATCAACAGAGTGGGCGTGAAGCTCACTAACCCTTATTTCTGAGGCAAAAGCCATCAGAAAAGACTTCTTGTATGTGAGAAAATGCATATCCACCTGGGATAAAGGTTCGAACGGAGCCCACCCCCCTCCCCCCAAGCAAAGCTGTGCCCAAGAAAGATACCACCTTGAGGTAAGCTGCAAAATCCTAGACCTTTTCAAAGAAAAGTGCCGAATAAGCTTGAAGAGGTAGTACACATACAAAGAGGTCTTCGAAAGCATGGACCTGTACCCTTAGATGGTAACAGGTTGGAGATCCTGAGAATAAAACAGATATACCAGAAACTCTGCAATCTGTGTTATAGAAGGATCACTTAGCCGCATAGGCTAAACCAGTGGAGTGCCGCCTTGAAGAAGAAAAGCACTCCACTGCTCATCTCAAAAAGCCTCTACGGAAGAAAAAAAAAAGCCTCTAAGGCACAATGAAGTCAGGTTGACGTGAAACCTCCTTGGGTGACGTTGGCAAAGACGTAAAGGGAGACGTGATGGAACTGCTGCCAACAGAGAGCGGAGCTGATTGATCCACACCCGCTGAGGCGACAGGGGAGCAATCAGAATAATTCGACAGCTAGAACCTGAGGTGGGAAGGCGTAGCCAACTAGGCCGTTCCAATCGAGTGACATAGCATCTACAGCGAAAGCCAGAGGATCTAGGCACAGCGACACGAAAGTGTACACCTGAGGGTTCCAACAGGTCGCAAAAAGATCAATGTGGGGATGACCCCAGAGATCACAAAGCGACTAGAACACTGCCCTGTGAAGCATCCACTTGGTGGAAATAAACCTGCCCCATCAGGACAGGGAGTCAGCTAGGATGTTCAGACAACCGGGAATGTGACGAATCACCACCCCGGCGTTGACATCCTGAGCGAGCAGTAGAAGATCCTGAGCCAATTCATACATGGGAACTGAGTGCATGCCACCCTGGTTCAAAATGTAAGTGACCACTGTCGAATTGTCAGACAACAGAAGGATCTGAGGATTCGAAAGGTGGGGGATCCACTGCTGGAAACTCAGAGGAATAGCAAGAAGCTCCTTCCGGTTGATGTGAAGAGCTGCTTGATAACTGAAGTACCAGATCCAGAGGATCGACATTCGGCTTCCAACGACTGAGAAAGTGTTGGGGAGGCACATGCAGCTGACCTAGAGGAATGAGATCCATCACCAAACCACAAAGACCGAGCAGCCCGAGAATACCTCGAGCTGTCATAGAGATGGACTGGGTCAGAGTCAGGGCAAAAGCTGAGAGAAACACAGCCCTCACCCGGGGAATCGCCACCGTATTCAGCTCAGTACGGAAGTCCATCCCCAGATGACAAAACGACTGAGAAGGGACCAGGTCTGACTTCTCCTCATTGAATCTGAACACTAGTGATGTGAGCAGGCTCAAGTATGTCGACATCTGACTCCAGATGAGCAGCACTGGAGTACCTCTGAAGGATATCGTCCAGATACGCTGAAGTAGTCGTCTTGGACCGAGTGCGATGGAAGGCTATCACATGTGACATCAGTCAGATGAAGGCCCAAGGAACCAGGTTGAGGCCTAAAGGCATGACCTTGAAGTAGTCAATTTGCCCCAGAAAAGTGAACCTGAGATACTGTCGCGATGTTCGATGAATCAGAACATGAAAGTAAGTGTCTCGCAGGTCGATGCTGGAAGCAAAATCTCCCTGGTGAAGAGTGATGAATCGATTACAAAAACTTGCTATCAACCGATTACTGGTCATTTCTCTGCCAATTCCGATGGCTGAAGTAGGACACTGAAGAAAATCTGTTGCTGCCTGTCATACTACAGAAATTTCGTTGATAAATCATCAGTTATGAAAGCTTAATACCACATAAGTTCTTGGAGTATGCATATTTTTCTATTGGACAACTATTGCCACCAGGGTTCTCCATTTTACATAACTCACGGGGGAGCCGAGGTGGTGGTGTAGCTGTCATCCACAGCAATGCCCTAAAAGTAAAACATCATCCTGACACCTATAAAACTCAGCCATCTTTTGAAATGCTAGACTGCCTCATGTCGACCAACAGTTCACTTCGATTACTCATAGTTTACCGACCGCCACAATAAAAAGAAACAAACTTACATCAGCACAATTTTTAAATGAATTCCCAGAATGTCTGTCCTTCTATGCCTTGTATGGAGGAGATATAGCTATTGCCGGCGACTTCAATATCCATGTTGACAATTTAAATGACACTTTTACGAAGCAATTTACTAATCTCTTCGATTCATTCGGCTATTCGCAACTGGTTTTGAAACCTACCCACAACAGAGGACACACCTTGGATCTAATTCTTGTTCGTCAAAGTAACAGCACGTCAGTACAAAACATCTATGTCAGAGATCCAGCATTATCTGATCACTATGCAGACTTGGCTGAATTGACACTAGCAACCTCCAAAATTCCTCCCAAGAAAATTACTTATCGAAAATATAAATGCATCAACATTGATTCCTTGAAAATGGATATAAGTTCATCAACCCTGTCTCCAAATTATTTTTGTAGTAGTCATGGATCATCTGAGCAACTGTTATCTTTATTTGAAGAAACTCTTAAGGGCATCATGGCTGAACATGCCCCACCAAAGTCAAAAGTTATAACTCATAGGGAAAAAGTGGAGTGGTTTACAGAACAGAGCTGCTAAACAACAGCGTCGCAGACTTGAGCGTCTTTTCAACAAAACGAAGCTTGAGATTCACCGGCAGATGTTCTGCCACCAAACAAATACAACTAATAAGATAATCAAACAAGAGGCCCCACGTGGCCTTAATCGCTCACCTGACAAAGTGACTCTAAGAAGTATTTTAGGTCACCTTCACCATGTCATGCCTCATCAACATTAACTGGTTGAGTGATAGATTTTGTTTGAAGTTCAACATTTGTTACCTAAAATTAGTTTTATTTAAAATCATTGGTGTGTGGCCAATCTCCAATGATTTTTAATAAAGCAAATTTATCTCTGCAGACAAACTGGTTTAGCTTGAAGCACAAACAAGGAATGTGAAGAGATAGCCTTGGACATCTCTCCCCAACTGTGGATATCTTCCATGTGCTACATGTACATATTTGCATGCAAGAAAACAAAAATTTTCACAAATTTTCCAAAATATTAGTTTTTTTTATCATCATTGGAACAAGCTCAAATAGCTTATTCCAATAGGGGTATGGGAAGATCAGGTATATTTTTGAGACAGAAATGTGAATATATAAATAATGGTGTTTTTTTGTGAATGATGCTGGAGAATTTTGCGTAAAGATATGGTAAATGGTTTGTTCTAGATACAGAATGATGCAAAAGTATTTAAATTTGATTAGGCAAGTTGTTCCTATAATGCATTTAAAAATTGAAGTAACTGTTTTTTTGCTGCCCGAACTTTTAGATGTGTGTGTCTGTGTGTGTGTGTGTGTGTCGTGTGTGTGTGTGTGTGTGTGTGTGTGTGTGTGTGTGTGTGTGTGTGTGTGTGTGTGGGGGGGGGGGGGGGGGTAAGAGTGTTCTTGCAAACAAAATTCCTGAATAAATGGAAAATTTTATTTTTTGTGTGAAAGACATAGTGCGTGAATGTTGATTGGAACAAGCTTAGAGAGCTCATTTTAATGTGAAGTCATAAAGCTGTGTTTTACGTACGAAATTCTGGAATAACTAAAAAATTGCTTTTTTGACTCAAAAAGCATGGTGTGCGACCTCTCATTGGAATGAGCTCAAAAAGCTCATTCCAATGGGGTATTTACAAGCGATAAGTACATGTATGTTTAAGAGACAAAAATTAAAATTTGAATAGCGATTTTTGCGAAGAATGCTGACAAGTTTTGGCAGTTATGCTGGTAAAAAGGTAAGATATGCAAACTGGTTGTTTTTTAGAGGCGACATTTAATTAAGGGGAATTAACCCTTGATTATTGAGGTAACTTCTAAAAGTACTGAAATTTCATGAAGCAATGTGAATAACAGACAACAGTTGCCTAAAAATTTCATGAATAACTAAAATTTTTATTCTTTTGTCTCGAAAACAAGGCATATGACCTTTGTTGGAATGAGCTGAATGCGTGTGTTCCAATGAGGGGTCATAAAATTTGAACGGAGATTTGAGTGAATAATGCATTAGTACTGCTAGATTTGGGTAAACGGTTCACCCTGGATACCACTCCTTCTATAGTAGATCTTTTCTGCAAATTTTGTCTAAGATTCTATCAACTTTACAAATAAATACGTTCATGAATCACAATCAGATCCACCCCACAATGTTGCATACCAAATATGAAAAGATTCTGCCTGCTGGATCTGGAGAAGAAGATTTTTTAAGAAATATGCCTGAAATGCACTAAGTTAAAATTTGGGCTCCTATACGGAGCCCAAATATAAACCCAGGGGGCCGATTTGAACAAACTTGAATCAGATCCACCCCACAATGTTGCTTACCAAATATGAAAAGATTCTGAAGCTGGATCTGGAGAAGAAGATTTTTTAAGAAATTTGCCTGAAATGCACTAAGTTCGAATTCGAGCTTCTATAGTGAGCCCAAATATGAAACTAGGAAGCCGATTTGAACAAACTTGAATCAGATCCACCCCACAATGTTGCATACCAAATATCAAAAGATCCTGCCTGCTGAATCTGGAGAAGAAGATTTTTTAATAAATTTGCCCGAAATGCACTAAGTGCGAATTCAGGCTTCTATATTAAGCCCAAATATGAATCCAGGGGGCCGATTTGAACAAACTTGAATCAGATCCACCCCGCAATGTTGCATACCAAATATCAAAAGATTCTGCCTGCTGGATCTGGAGAAGATGATTTTTGAAGAAATTTGCCCGAAATGCACTAAGTTTGAATTCGAGCTTCTATAGTGAGCCCAAATATGAATCCAGGGGGCCGATTTGAACAAACTTGAATCAGATCCACCCCGCAATGTTGCATACCAAATATCAAAAGATTCTGCCTGCTGGATCTGGAGAAGATGATTTTTTAAGAAATTTGCCTGAAATGCACTAAGTTCGAATTCGAGCTTCTATAGTGAGCCCAAATATGAATCTAGGAAGCCGATTTGAACAAACTTGAATCAGATTCATCCCACAATGTTGCATACCAAATATCAAAAGATTCTGCCTGCTGGATCTGGAGAAGAAGATTTTTAATAAATTTGCTTGAAATGCACTAAGTTCAAATTTGGGCTCCTATACTGAGCCCAAATATAAACCCAGGGGGCCAATTTGAACAAACTTGAATCAGATCCACCCCACAATGTTGCTTACCAAATATGAAAAGATTCTGCCTGCTGGATCTGGAGAAGAAGATTTTTTAAGAAATTTGCATGAAATGCACTAAGTTCAAATTCGAGCTTCTATAGTGAGCCCAAATATGAATCTAGGAAGCCGATTTGAACAAACTTGAATCAGATCCACCCCACAATGTTGCATACCAAATATCAAAAGATTCTGCCTGCTGGATCTGGAGAAAAAGATTTTTTAAGAAATTTGCCTAACTGCACTAAGTTCGAAATCGGGCTTCTATACTGAGCCCAAATATGAACCCAGGGGGGCCGATTTGAACAAACTTGAATCAGATCCACCCTACAATGTTGCATACCAAATATCAAAAGATTCTGCCTGCTGGATCTGGAGAAGAAGATTTTTTAAGAAATTTGCCTGAAATGCACTAAGTTCGAAATTGGGCTCCTATACTGAGCCCAAATATTAACCCAGGGATCCGATTTGAACAAACTTGAATCAGATCCACCCCACAATGTTGCTTACCAAATATGAAAAGATTCTGCCTGCTGGATCTGGAGAAGAAGATTTTTTAAGAAATTTGCCTGAAATGCACTAAGTTCGAATTCGGGCTTCTATAGTAAGCCCAAATATGAATCCAGGGGGCCGATTTGAACAAACTTGAATCAGATCTACCCCGCAACGTTGCATACCAAATATCAAAAGATTCTGCCTGCTGGATCTGGAGAAGAAGATTTTTGAAGAAATGTGCCTGAAATGCACTAAGTTCGAATTCAAGCTCCTATAGTGAGCCCAAATATGAATCTAGGGAGCCGATTTGAACAAACTTGAATCAGATCCACCCTACAATGTTGCATGCCAAATATCAAAAGATTCTGCCTGCTGGATCTGGAGAAGAAGATTTTCAAAGAAATTTGCCTGAAATGCAGTAAGTTCAAATTTGGGCTCCTATACTGAGCCCAAATATAAACCCAGAGGGCCGATTTGAACAAACTTGAATCAGATCCACCCCACAATGTTGCATACCAAATATCAAAAGATTCTGCCTGCTGGATCTGGAGAAGAAGATTTTTTAAGAAATTTGCCTGAAATGCACTAAGTTCGAAATCGGGCTCCTATACTGAGCCCAAATATGAACCCAGGGGGCCGATTTGAACAAACTTGAATCAGATCCACCCTACAATGTTGCATACCAAATATCAAAAGATTCTGCCTGCTGGATCTGGAGAAGAAGATTTTTTAATGTTTTTCCCATTGCCTACAGTGTTAAAAAGTGCTGACTCAGCACTTTTTCAAAGTCCCGAAACTGTACCCTATGATAAAACCGATGGCAATTTTTTTTTACCAATCCTTTCTGTTGGTCCTAAGGAAGCTGCACACCAAATAAAAATTCTCAGTGCCGTGCAGTTTTGGAGATATGGGCGTTTTAAATTTTTTCTATTTTTAGCTCCTGTGGTTCCCACGGGGCTGCGGGAAAATTTTTTTTGGCATAAATCAAGTACTCATGACCCAATAAGCCCTCACATAAAATTTCGTTCAAATCAGCCTCTCGGTTTGGAAAATAGAAATTTTGGGCGGGGCAAAAAAATTTGCCCCTCCCATAACGACGCCAAGTATAGCCCCACAAACTTCTCTTGAACAAATCTGAGTCTACACCTCAAAAGGAAGCTGCACACCAAATATCAAGTCTCTGCTACTGCTGGTTCATGAGAAGAAGATTTACAAAGATTTTGGTGCCCCTTGGGGGCGTGGCACCACCCAGGAGGAGGGGCAACTTCATTTGAACAAATCTGAATTGGCATTAGGTAATAAACACTTAGCCAACATTTGAATAAAATTGGGCTAGTGGTTTAGGAGGAGAAGTCGATAATGTAAAGTTAACGCCGGACGGACGACGACGGACGACGGACGCCGGACAGAAAGTGATTAGTAAAGCTCCCCTTGAGCTTCGCTCAGGTGAGCTAAAAAGCGAAGAGGGAGTACTACAATTCTCTGATAGAGGGGTCATCAAATACTAGGGTGTTATTCTCGGTAACCAATAGTCTCCTTGGTAAAGAACAAAAAGTCATTCTCCCAGATCATCTAAATACCAATGAAATTCTGGAAAAATTCAGTGATTTTTTCATAACCAAAATTCAATTAATCCTGGATAGTATATCATCAAGTGAACCACCAGAGTTTGATCAACTTGACATAAAAAGAGATTTTTCCAGTTTTCACACTGTCTTGGAAGAAGATATTCGAAAAATGATTTTGTCATCATCCAATAAATCCAATGATCTAGATGAAATTCCAACATTCCTTCTGAAAGAGACAATTGATCATCTTCTGCGAGCCATATCATCTATTATATCTGCATCCCTTCATGAGGGATTTGTTCCACGCCCACTGAAAAAAGCACCTGTTACTCCACTCATCAAGAAGCCATCTCTTGATCCTGACAACCTGAAGAATTATCGACCAGTATCGAACCTCTCTTTCCTGTCTTAATTGTTGGAAAAGGTTGTTGCTTCACAACTCAAAAAACATCTGCATGAAAATGATCTTTTAGAGCCTTTCCAGTCTGCATACAGAGCCAATCACAGTACAGAGACAGCTTTACTGCGAGTCAACAACGACATTGTTAAATCAGTGTCTGAGGGTAAGGCTGTACTGCTTGTTCTCTTGGATTTGTCAGCAGCATTCGACACAGTCGACCATGATATTTTTTTGCAGACATTGACACAGCATGGCATATGTGGAACTGTCTTATCATGGTTTGCATCATATCTAGGAGGTCGCAGTCAACAAATATATATCAACAAGACCGGTTCAGAAAGCAAGATGTTAAAGTGTGGTGTTCCTCAGGGCTCAGTTCTTGGTCCACTTTTGTTTACTTTGTACACTTCTTCTCTGGGTCGTCTTCTTAAAAGGCATGGCATATCATATCATCTGTATGCTGATGATACCCAACTGTACATTACATTTAATTCATCTCTTCAAAGTGACTCAATCACTGCAGTCAGCAACATGGAAACTTGCATAAATCTGGTGTGGGAATGGATGATAGATTTTAAACTGAAAATGACTCTAAAACAGAATTCTTAGTGATATCCGGGGTTCGCATGCCTACACCCACTGTTACATCAATTCAGGTTGGAAACAACACCACCATGAAAAGTGAATCGGCCAGGAATATTGGACTGATTATGGACTCAAATTTAAAGCTAGACATCCATATCAATAAAATATGTCAAAAATGTTACTGGCAGCTTCGGAATATTGAAAGACTGAGAACTTATCTTAACCAGTCAGCACTTGAAAAACTTGTGCATTCCTTCATCACCTCACAACTAGACTATTGTAATTCAGTGTTAGTGGGGCTGCTGCAGTATTTGATTCAGAAGCTTCAAAAAGTTCAGAATATTGCTGCTAGCATAATTACTGGTACCAAATGCTCTGAACACATAACACCTGTTTTAAGACAATTACATTGGCTTCCAGTTAAACAGAGAATTAATTTCAAAATATTGATCTTAGTTTTCAAAAGTATCCACAAACTGGCTCCAGTTTACCTACAAGAGCTCATAACTGTTTTCACTCCATCACGCAGTCTGAGATCTAAAGATCAAATTCAACTAGTCATACCTTTTAGCAGATCTAATCTGGCTAATGATCGTGTGTTCTCCATCGTGGGACCAAGATTGTGGAATGCGTTGCCTATTAGTGTCAGAAATTCATAAACTATCAACATCTTCAAAAGAAATCTTAAAACTTTCCTATTTACTGAAGCATTCTCCTGAACCTCCCTAGAGGAAAGTGAAACATGTGACTCTTTATTTTCAGAAAAGTGTATTTTATTTCTGTGAAGCGTTTTAGGGCACTCTTCGTGGTTTTACACTTTTACAAAATCAATTATTATTATTATTATTATTATATTTAGCACTAGGCAATATTAGCCAAAATAATATTTGCATTTTGGTTGGGGTGTGGGGAAGATTGTTATTAATGATACAATCACACGATATTGTTCTTGTGAAGACTGTGTTTTATTCTGGTAAATAGTGTTAATACGGTTTTGTGTAAGGATACAATACACTTGGCTGTATTAACCAGGAATATACTGATCACAGATACTCTGTGTCTTCAATGAATAATAATTTTGATGTTAATGTGTGTTGTGAAGTCGTATGATGCATGGTTTACACGTTTTTCAGAACGTATTATTCACTGTTCTTTTTTTCAACGTGTTACCTCACTTGAGGTGTGTCTCTGTTTACATGAACTCTACAATCTTCGGGAAATAGTGACGATTTCGTACCGATTGCAGTTGGTAAATTCCGTAATATCTCTGCTCTGCAAATCCCCAAATTCTCTGCTATGCACTACACACATTTTTAATGTGGAAACTTTATTGAAATGGCCAGATATCAAAGGGATATTAATAGTCAGTGTTAAATATAGAATAACCGGAAACTGCCGGTTTTTAACTGCCGGTTGTCATAATCGGCCAATGACCCACAATCGGCCAGTTCCGATTGCCGATTCTGATTATCGGTTCATCACTACTGGTGAACCGACCTGAAAGTCTCCATGCAGAAGTTGGGAGCAATGATAGACTGGTTCAGGATACTCAGATTGATAATCGGTCGGAGTCGGCCGTCCTTCTTTGGCACCAAGAATAGATGGGAATAAAATCCTACTGAATGAATGTTCTTGACGACCTTGCCCCCTTTGACAGAAGATTGTCTACCTTGCCCCCTTTGACAGAAGATTGTCTATCTCCGTGATCAAGAGTTCCCGGCGTGAAACATTTAAAGGAACTTGGGTTGGAAGAGGCACTCTCAACAGAGTGGGGTGCCTCCAAAAGGATATCCGCAGACTGGACTGAACATCTAACACCGAAGGATCGGATGTGATCGTGGCCCAACGGTCTGCAAACTCGGGTATCCCTCCTCCAACCAGGGATGAATCGAGGTGAGGACCTTCAATTTGAAGCCCCACGAAGCCTGTGAGAGGAGAAACCACCTCCTCTACTAGATGAAGGATCCTGAGACCTCCCTCTGGACTGCCGGCGCTTACCCTTACCACGTGAGTAAGAGGAAGAAGTGGAAACAGGAGGATCAGCCCTTGGCTTCACAGAGGAAGCAGAAGGGTGTTTGTTAGACTTGGAATGGCCCCGGCCTCCAATAGAAGGCGAAGCAGCAACTGATCTCTGCAATGATGCAGGACGTCATCCTGGAGTGTCTCCACAGAATCATGGAATAGTTGCGGACCCACCAAAGAAGTGGATCGAAGAGCAGTGCCATGCCCTTCAGGAAGGGAATGGCTTGTGTCCAACACAGCATCCCGACGAACTAATTCCAAATTAGCAGTGTTACAGGGATGCGTGTGAGTAAGATGCATGAGCGTCTTGACATGCAAAGGAACTTGTATGTCGTCAAACTTATTGAATTGAACAAACTTGAATCTGATCCCCCTAGAGATATAAAATCTGTCTTGAGAGACCGCTTTCATGAGAGACCAACTGTCTTGAGAGACCACTTTTTCCATGGCAAAAAGGGTGGTCTCTCAAGACAGGTTCTACGGTATACCAAATATGGAAGTATTCTGACTGGTGGATCTGAAGAAGAAGATTTTTAAAGAAATCTCCTCATATTGCACTAAATTAAACTTTGGGCTTCACCAGAGTCCAAATATTAACCCAGGGATCTGATTTGAACACACTTGAATTTGCCCACACTAGAGATGTGGTATACCAAATATGAAAGCATTCTGGCTGGTGGATCTGAAGAAGAAAGTTTTTAAAGAAATTTCCTCTTATTGCAATAAGTTAAAATTTGGGAGCCCAAATATTAACCCAGGGACTCGGTTTGAACAAACTTGAATCTGATCCCCCTAAAGATGTTGTATACCAAATATAAGATTCTAATTCATTGTTCTGGAGAAGAAGATTTTTAAAGAAATTCTCTCTTACTGCATTAAGTTAAAATTCGAACTCCTATAGGAAGCCCAAATATTAACCCAGGGACTCGAGATGTTGTATACCAAATATCAAAAGATTCTAATTGATGGTTCTGGAGAAGAAGATTTTTAAAGAAATTTCTTCATATTGCACTAAGTTAAACTTTGGGCTCCAACAGAGAGCGCAAATATTAACACAGGGACCCGATTTTAACAAACTTGAATCTGACCCTCTTAGAGATGTTGTATACAAAATAGAAGGCATTCTGACCAGTAGATCTGAAGAAGAAGATTTTAAAGAAATTTCCTCATATTGCACTAAGTTAACATTCGGTACACAGCATCATCGTGCCCCCATGTAGGCAACCGGGATAAAGTGCCTTGCCCAAGAACACAACGTGGGTCGTCCTAGACGGGGATCAAACTCAGGAACTCTAGCATAGAAGTCAAACAGTCTAACATTGAACCACCGCACTCCAGATCTGAAGAAAAAGATTTTTAAAGAAATTTCATCATCTTGCACTAAGTTAAAATTTGGGCTCCAATAGAGAGCCCAAATATTAACCCAGGAATTCGATTTTAACAAACTTGAATCTGACCCTCCTAGAGATGTTGCATACCAAGTAGAAGGCATTCTGACAGGTGGATCTGAAAAAGAAGATTTTTAAAGAAATTTCCTCATATTGCACGAAGTTCAACTTTAGGCTCTCATAGGGTGCCCAAATATTAACCCAGGGACTCAATTTGAACAAACATGAATCTGACCTCCTAGAGATGTTGTATATCCAAAGATTTTAATTGATGGTTCTGGAGAATAAGATTTTTTTTTTAATTTTGGAAAACAATTTATGGGTGCTATGATGCCATCAGATTAATGCCCCTTGTGGAGTCCCCTGTGGGTGTGGCAACTTTATTTGAACAAATTTGAATTGACATATGATAAGGAACATGCATATCAAATCTGTTTAAATTCGGCTCAGTGGTTTATGAGGAGAAGTTGATATGTAAAGTTCATGCTGGACAAAAAGATGACTGATGGAGGACAGACAGAAAGTTATCACTTTTCAGTCAGGTGAGCTAAAAACCTCCATTCGAAAATTTTATTATGTTTTAGATTTTTGTCTCCAAAACATAGCTTATGACCCCTCTTTGGAACGAGCTTGTTGAGCGCATTCCAATGAGGGGTCATAAGCTATGTTTTTGATACAAAAAATGAAAATTTTTAGTAATTCAAGAATTTATTTTGTAAGTATCTTCTGCAACCCAGATTGGGTAAAGGGTTAAGATTGACCATCTCCAGCTGCTGATGCAGTGTAAGAAGCATGCAAATGAATTAGTATGTTAGCACACAACTTGCATGCTTTACTCTGTCTTATATAATTGATGTGAGTCAGTGTGAAAATGTTCTCCTGTTTTGGGGCAAGTTTGTTCCTTTGTAAACCCATATTATACACTAGTACAAAAGTAATGGTTAACCGATCAATTACTTTTTTGGTCAGTCAAGACATTGATCATTAGTGAACTGATTAATCGGATAACTATTTCAGCTCAAATACCTAACACAGGGTTCCTGCACCTGACCTGACAAGAAATTTCAGGCTTTTCCAGGCCATATACACCCCAAATTCAAGGAGTTTCAAGGCTAATAGAAAGTTAAATTCAAGGTTTTTCCAGGCTTATCGTAGTTGGACCACTCAAACCGTCTCAGACGTATTTCATTCATCTCAACTCAGCGCGCAATGCTTCATTTTTCAAGGCTTTTCCAGGCCCAGGGAGCCAAATCAAGGCTTTTCAAGGCCTTGAATTTCATTTTTGAAATTCCAGGCTTTTCCAGGCTTTTCAAGGCCCACGGGAACCCAGTAACAACAAAACAAGGTTACCTTTAACATTTTCTATGCAAAACCATCTATGAAAATCTGCATCTTTGTTTTTAGAAAATTCTGCAAACCAATATTTTTCTATTAGATCTTCATACTCCTCTACCATCTGATGTGTCTGAAATATCAAAGAACATTTCTAAAGTCATTCAGGCCTTTTAACAGGCAAATCAAATATATGTCAAGATAAATTTGAGTAATTTTCAGATTTCAATTTAACCCTTTACCCAACGAATGGGCCAAATCCGCCCACCTAATATTTTAAATTCAACAGCTGTAAAAAATATTATTTTTCAAAAAATTTCAACCAAACCATATCATGTGACTTTTCTTTGGAATGAGCTCGTTCCAATTAGGGGTCATATGATATGGTTTGGTTGAAATCTTTTGAAAATGGTTGAAAAATGAGATTTAAAATACTAAATTTTGATATTGTCTGAGTTGGGTAAAGGGATAAATGATTCAGTGGTGCGAGAGTGGTGGCCGAGTGGATAAGTGTGCTGGTCTCTCATGCCAGAGGTCCCGGGATCGATCCCCAGTCAGAGAAAGTTCTCGAGGTGTCCAAACACTCTCTGTCAGCATCAATTGTGGGGTTGATGCTGTCACAGCGTATCATCGGGTGGGGACGTAAAATGGCTGTCCTCTGTGCGGAGAGAGACACACTCCGTGCAGGCTAAAGATCCCTTCGTAGTATTCGAGAAGAGCTAGGCCACAAAGTTGCCGCTATGAAGGTCATCCCACACACCCACGCCATTGTGCAAAGGAGAGGCGTTAATATAAGTTGCATAACTTGTTCGCCAATCATGGTAAAACAAATAAGATTAAATAAATAAATAAATAAATAAATAAATAAATAAATAAATAAATAAATGATTTAGTAATCTTTGGTCTCTTGTCAAATTATACAAACTAGCTTACAAATCACAAAAATATTATTCATTGGTGTTAACCCTTTACCCAACAAATCGGCCGCATCCGCCCGCGTAATATGCAAATTGAGCAGTTGAAAAAATATTATTTTTCAAAAAATTTCAACAAAACCATATCATGTGACCCCTTGTTGGAACGAGCTTGTCGAGCTCGTTCCAACGAGAGGTCACATGATATGGTTTTGTTGAAATTTGTTTTTAAATTAAAAAAAAATGATATTTAAAATAATAAATTTTGATATCGTCTGCGTTGGGTGAAGGGTTAAAGGACATTTAGAGAGCACCTGGTTCAGTGGTTACGGCATTGGACTTCAAACCAAAAGGTCCACAGTTTGATCCCTACCAAGGGAAACTGCATTGTATCCTTGGGCAAGACATTTAATCCTGATTGCCGATGTGGGACACGATAACACTGTGTACTATTGTATACTGCATGTCGATGGTGCACTTGTCTTCAAGCAATGCTACCCTGCCGTCTATGGGCAGAAAGTGAAAAACTGATTTTTAATTGATTTCTAGCATTAGAATGCAGACAATTCTTCAGTTGCCTCTGTTTTTTTTTCACAAAACACTGAGAACGATTATTGTTGGAAAGGTTTCATAGAAATCTTTCTAAAAACAAATGTCTAGGGTTGTTTAACTGGTAGAGTGCTAGAAGCCACTATCAGGGCTTTAATATGAACAGCAGGTACCCCAGCCTCAACGTCTCATATTCTGTGGATGTACTTCATAATACCTTAGAAGTGAAATTACTTAGTGTATATGGGTATGCCTTATTACTATTTATGGGAGAGTGCCACTAGTACTTGGCACTCTCCCATAAATTGTAACAAGGCAAAGACACAAAAATGAATTTTGATGACCAAAAATAACTTAGCACTCTACCAGTTAATAGTCTATAAGAGAGAAATTTAAAAATGCCTCATTGTGAATTATGATATTATAATAACCGACCACCTGTAAAAGAGTAGGAATGTGAGCCTTTGAAAAAAGTGCTGTTCAGTTGTAAATGCAAGGTGCACCAAGCCAGAAAATAAGCAGACTGTCAACTTTAAAATGAGCTCCCCAGAGGGTGAATTTGGTGATGCTACCCTGCACAACAGGGTAGCATCACAAAATTTACCCTCTGTAAACCTCAGTCTGAATCAAGGTCTCAAGCCAGAACAGAAAGATGTACCTAGAGGATAAATTGGTCCACTGTATGGGATATAGCATCAGCAAATTCACCCTTTAGGGACCTCGTTTTGTAAATGACAGGTTGCTTATATTCAGGCTTGAGGTGCACCCTTATCAATCAGGAGTTAACACAGCACCCCTACTGGACAAGTGATGGATATATGTGTCACAAATAGTGTTCAACTGATGATCGGAACCGGCCATCACAATCGGCCGATTGTAAGCAATCGGAAGACAGCGGCAACGGCACCTGGAACATCGGTTCAACCGATTGTTGCCAAGCATTTTGTGATGATTCATAAACTGCATTTTAATATCTTCTGCAATTGTTCAGTTGTTAATGTAAAATGATGTCAATGATACCGTTCAATGAAGCTGAAAAACCATCACAATGTGTATTCTTAATCTCTCTAGATGCACCTTTACAAGATATACAAGTTAAACGACATGTAAAGTCTGCAATTGAGTGTACTTGCGGCAATTGCCAGTTCATACCGCAAAAGTGAAGGTTGCACTCCATTGACTCAGGTCGCAGTAAAAATTACCAGCTGCACACACTTGGTTGGTAAACGTAGCTCTGAGAGCCACATTTACCGCCCAAGTGTGTGCAACTGGTAATTTTAGTAGACCTGAGTCAACGGAGTTTAACACTGTGAAATATGTTCAATTTAATGTAGTTCTTTTGAGTCTCGACTTATCTAGTAGTGAACAGACTGTAAACACTGTAAAATGCATTCAATCTAATGTAGTTCTTTGCAAGCCAAGACTTGTCAAGTAGTGCACAGTATTATAATCGGAATCGGCTGATTGTGAACTCAAATAACCAGTAATCAGTCAACGTCCATTTTTGGTAATCGGTTGAACACTAGTCACAAACTTACAGTAACTTGTGATGAATAAAATAATTAGCCATCGATGTTTTTAATACAACATTCCTTTAAAAGTAATAATTTTAACTCTTTGTTCAACACAGTCATTGATAGAAGATGACACTTCCCACAATTTGTTTTTATCTTTTACTTCATAGATAAAGCTAGTGGTGGGGAGGAGGGAAGTGGTGGTGGGTGGGGAGGAGGGAAGTGGTGGTGGGTGGGGAGTTGGCAGTTCTCTACCCATGCTTCTTTCTTTTGTAGGGATATGGGTGCTGGACTATAAGGACTCATGCGTTCTGCTGTGGAAGGGAGTGGGGGAGGGGAGGGTGTTGTTGTTGACCTGATTTTCAAAATTCCCGGAGAGCAATTTTAATTTTCTGATGCTAAATTAAGAACCTTAAAATAATTAATTCCTTATTCATTTTTCAAATTCCTTTTTAACAGAACATCATCTGTCTCTTGAAATTAAAGCATTCATTTATAAATAGCTGCTCTTTCTGTATTAGTAATTCTCTTGCAACACTTTCGATACACTGTTAGTTCGGTATTCTGTGGAGTGTTTCTTTCCCATAGGAGCTCCATTAGAATTATTGCAATTAGCAGTATGCTAAAATTTCTCTAAAAGAAAATGGGATGACTTCTTCTTTCTTGACATTTAGCCATCTGGAATCGACTTGCATGATCTTCTCATCAATTTTCGAAAACGAAAAGCACGCAATACGAGTAAATATTTCCTGCATTGTCATAAAATAAAAAAATGAAGGTGGAAAGAATTAACATTAATCATGCCATCCTCTGTGTATCTGAATTTCAATATTTAAGTGTAATCTTATTTCAGTAGAACGTACGACTTAATTACTGATTGCCAATTACAAATCTGAATATCAATCAGCCATCACATGTTACAATTATTCAGAAATCGTGATACAAGACTGTGCTTCAGATGTGTTTTTTTGGTGATTTGCTGCGCTAGCCTAACACGCTATTATTTCAAAATTGCACAGAATATGTGACAGGACTTCTTCAGTTTAATGTGATATGGGTTGAACTGTTTCTGGTTTGAAACAGCACCAGTAATGAAAAGCTTTCTATCTGCTGACACATGTTGTATGGTAGGTTGGGAAAGTAATGAAAAATCTTCCTGAAAAAGTTTTCTAATTTTGTCTTTCAAACATTATTAAAGAAAAAATACATGTACACTATACCCAAAACACACGTTTAATTGTTTTAAGCAATTTAGCACAGTTAGAATGGAATCAAAACACAAATTTCATCTTTGCCTGTCATGTTGTTGTGAAAGTATGACTTACAGAAACTTGTCGGGAATATATATACATGAAGATGCACACACAGACACACCCACGACCAACAGAAAAAAGTAAATATTTTTCATCCACATTGCATCACTGCAAAATAAAACTAGACTATAAAATGACAAACAGAAAATTTGTAGATCTTCACGCATGTCCCATTTCGATGTTTAATAGAGCTGAAATGGTTAACTCTTTACCCAACGCAGACGATATCAAAATTTATCATTTTAAAAATCAATTTTTTTAATTTTTAAAAAATTTCAATGACGAGCTCGTTCCAACGAGGGGTCACATGATATGGTTTTCTTTAAATTGTTTGAAAAGTTAAAAAATTTATAGTAATTTATATATTTTTTATACTTACCAATGACCCAGACATAGCTGGTGCTAACTCTTAAAATATAGGGCCAAACACAAATTTTGCCCCCCAATCCCCAAAATTTGCATCTAAAACTAAAGAAAACATGTCCTGAAAGGCCCTCCACACTTCGCCCCCACTGCGCATGCGCAGTGTCAAGGACGTTCCGAAATTGGCGCCATTTATCATTCTAATAACCAGTGCCTGGTAAGCGCTATGTACTCAGCGGGGAGGCAAGAGTTCCCAACTCCTGGGAGGGCCATCCCCGTCTGGGTCATTGGTAAGTATAAAAAATATATAAATTACTATAAATTTTTTAACATTTTTATACTGTACCAATGACCCAGACATAGCTGAATAGTAAAAAGGCTGGAGGGCCAAGGACATAGAGCAAAATGGAATACGCTCAATAAAATAAAATAGAGTCATCCCCTGTAGGGAAAAGAAGTAATAGGCCTTACATGTATCTTTCTTATTTATGATAAATTAGAAAGATACAACACCTTCCAAAAATTGAGCTTCATACATCCATGTACTCTATTAATATCCAATAATCCTTATACTAATAATTTTTAAAGTAAGCCAATAATAAAGTAAGTCTAGAGAATAGAGACTCTTATACTCCTAAAAGTGTGTGAGAATTGCATAATCATGTCCGTTGACATATGCAATATTCAAAAGCTATACTTTAAAAACTAAGACTTGAATGAATTTTATAAACTTAAACTTCTCACTAAACAACCATCCCAATAACAGCTCAGAATTACTAACTCCGGAGGAGGTATCCCCTTGTTTTCATAGTAAAAAACAGGTGACCCAAGGGAACACCCTCCCCCCCCCCTTTTTCTTGCCCTGGGTCAAATAGCCCAGAGCGAAGAGGGCAGCCGAACGAAGACACTGCCGAAACAGACAGCCTACCTAGCTATAGTAGCAACTGTTAAGTGAATGACATTCTGAGCAGTAGAGAATAGACCTAACAATAGAGGCCTCCAGAAATGGACTCGATATTTCTGAGATAAAATTCATGAATGGATGGCTGAGCGCAATGAGCAGCCTTCAAAAATCTATAATAGCAACACTATTAATGTAAGCCCAAGAAGTAGAAGAACTCTTACTTCATGAGCCGAAATCTTAAGCACAACTGCTAAGCCAATGATATACCATAAGCAGTACGCTAGTTAATAGAATCCATTAACAATAAAATGGAGCGTAACGTCCTTCTACTAGACATCAAAGACAGAAGAAGCTTACGCCCTTGTAATAAACAGATATCTGTTTATAAATACATAAACTGTACCCGGAAAGAGTAAAGGCCTATGCCCATACGAAGACGGAAGGACCTTAAAATAATAGGTTCCGGATAATAGGAGCCTAACTCTTATGCAACAATCCAACCTAAATAGTAACGGAAGTATTGATTCCGAAACTATGAAAGTGAAAATCATCCATCGATAGTGCATGAAACTCACTGACTCTACAGTAAAAGAGAAACCAACAGAATTACTGTCTAAAAGGTCAGAATTTGAAAACTACTGTTTCCAGAGGCTCAAATGATTACTTAGCTAAATAAGAACCGAAGTTAAAATCCGTATAGGAATTTAATCTAAAGATTCTAAGTCTATTTATCAAAAAGTTACTAACTGACTTAGATAAAGAGACAAAAGACTCAAATGTAAACTATCGTAGAGTGCATAGGTATGAGGTAACATAAACCTATAACCTAAATAACAACAGGCTGCAGTAGATCTTGTGAAACAAGTATACTAAAAAATAGCAATGAGTAGTATGGAGGGATCAACCATATGAACATAATGATCCCTACACCACGACGGAAGAGCCTCCACTTTAGTCGCATAGAATAGCGAAGAAGAGGATCTCCTATAGTAAGAAATCGCGTCCAAAGCTCGTCCAGTACAGTGCTTACAATGCAATACGGACCACACAACGGAATACATGAAGGTTGCGACCTTGCTGGTTGTGATAAAAATGACACGATTTACCCAGTGAAAAAAGATCCTCACATAGAGGAAGATTTCACGTTAAGATCCACAGTAGACAAGAGAGTAAATTACTCATGATCTCTGTGAAGATAGAGATGCTATCAACAGAAATGTATTGTGGTTGTTTATCTTAGCAATACCTGCTAAAACAACAGCGCCGGAGGATACGCGTATCCTATCATTCCGTCCTATAGATCAATAGAGCGTTAACAGTATTAGCTCAGAGATCTGGACAAGCCAACACATACGTCTGCAATTGATTAGCAAGCTGTGTCATAAATAAAACATCATTGGGCGCTCCCATAGATAGCAAATCTGATTAAATACTTGTTTGTTGAGAGTCCATTCTGACAGCAACAAGCGACCCGTAAGAGAACGGGAGTGCGATAAAACAATCAGACGACCCAGAATATGACGGACCAAAACTGAACTTGGTGTAGTATAACCAACAGACGGATTCTTTCCATTAAATTGAATAACGGAAACGAAAGAGTGCCTCCCTGGTTCCGGAGATACGCCACTACTGTCGAATTAAAGGACAGGAATTTGGGCATGCGTTTCTGAATAATGTTCATGCAATGACATAAAGCAAGCCTAAAAAACATTATTCCGCGGAAGTTAAACTGATAGTTAAAAGACTGCGGAACCCAAAGACCCTGGCACTTCAAATCCGTAGGGATCAGTATATATCCCAATCTGTTTGACTGGCAACCGTCATAACAGCCACACTCGGGTCCGGCAACTGCGGCGGCACTCTCTGAGTCAACCACCTAATGTTTGCCCCAGTCTGAATCTCTTGTAACACTAGATAGACAAGAGAATGTATAAATCAAGCAATTCATGGATTGCCGGAAAGTTGCCGTCGAAGAGAAGCTCCTCCGAGAACGAAGCGACTCTGAGAGAGTTCTTAACCTACTATCCACGCGTGGATGTAGCTAGGGCTGCATCACGTCTAACCAACTCCAATCAGCCACTGAAGGGCGGAGTTATACGTGAACAAACTACTGCCCTCAAAAGAAATTACATTGAGAATAATATCCCGTAAATCTTTTCTTGAAGACGTAATGATAACGCCTCAGTAAGGCGGATTACGTATAATAAAGCGTCTAAGTTAAGTCTACTATACGTAATGTCGTTCCCAACATTGAAATTGGAAAAGACATAAACGGCGAAAAGAATATATGCAGTCTTTAATCACACCGTCTAGACGCATATGAACTCTCGGTATGCCCTGCTCTGCCAAAATAAACTATATGTAAAAAAGATAAAATGGCAGAAATGAGCCACGCGGACAAGAAACTAAACTATCATGCTTAGTAGCAGGCTTGTATATATATATAAATATATAGCGTCGAAAAATAAAACACATGTTGTAATGACAATATTGGACTGCGTCGGTAAGACAGGGACAAAGTCCCTGTACCGATCGAAAAATCCGAGTCCAATGACGCTATAAGTCTCTTATCCAAGATCGCAGCAATGAAGTCCGAAAAATAATCACTGGAAGAAATGCCAGCATCTTCCGATACTACTAAAGGGAAAACTCGAAATCTTTCGAATCCCTTTCGCCATCCTGTCGGACCCTATAAAGCGTTCGGTCGTCCGTAGCTTGATGCAACCGCGGACCGCACCGACCCAGCGCCGTCGGATAATTCCTGATTCGACCGAGAAACCGTCAATTGCTGGGATGCTGCGAAACAACTGTGCTAACTCGGATAGCACGTCCGTCACTGAGGCCTGAGGAGCAGCGGTCTTACGATACATTGCCGCAGGAAGCTCCGAGATCGTTACCCCGTGCATACTTCCAATATGCGAGCGAACGGAGTGTATAGGCCTCGTGTCCCTTGGCTACCGGATGGCGCGACCTATTCGCTGTGGAATCACTGAATGCCGAAACTGATCGGATACTCGAGGTCACGTAGCCAATGTGCGGTCGTGTGCCCTGCTGTGAGGATGAGGAAGCATTAAAGACAGTCTCTCGGACTGTCAATATAACGGAGCGTCCCGAGCAACGGACATATGCTCCGAATGTAAAATATCTGAATCACAACATGCGGTCCCCTATGTTGTTGGCTTCCTCCGATCTGTCCTCAATCTGCCGTCACTGGGTGAGTACTAAAGTAATTAAAGTGCTCGCATCACCCAAATCTCCTTCCTAGACCGCAACGGACGAACCCGGCAGCCGAACCATTCGATGAAAGTACGCTACACCGGGTGAGCTAGCGAATGTCACTCCGTAAGCGATAGACATATTCCATGAGCACTTATTGCCGCTAACTCTTCATTAACTATGACGACAGAGGCACACTTTTGAAAGACATCTCCATAACTCTTCGAACAAGAAACCAGAAATGCTTGGATAGCAAGCATAAAATAATAATATATATAGCGTCGTTCAATAATTCGAAAGTTTGTGTGACATTATTGGACTATGTCGGAACTGAGGGACGATGTCCCTGAACCGAACCAAAAATTTCTAAGTCCACAGACGCTATCAGTTTCTTATCCGGCATCGCAGCATATGTTGTTCCGAAAGGGAAAGCTTGAAATCCACCGAATCCCTTTCGGTATCCCATCGGACCGGATGAAACTTTCGGACGTCCGTACCCGCTTCCGCGGAGCGTCCCGACCCAGCATCGTCGGATAAAATATATGCGACAGATTCAGTTGATGCTGGGATGCTGCGATAAACTGTGCTATTAAGGAAAGAACGTCCGTTCCCGAGGCCTGTGCAGTAGCGGACTTACGATGCATTGCCGCTGGAAGCTCCGTGTACGTTGACTCCCGCACACTTCCTATGCGAACGTCCGGAGTCTGCAGGCCTCGAGTCCCCGGCTACCGACCCAGCGCTGTCGGATAATTCTCGATCCGACACCGTTTCTGTCGGCTGCTGGGATGCTGCGATAAGCTGTGCTATGTGCACAAGAATGTCCGGCGTCGAGACCTGCGGAGGCGCAGTCTATCGCTGCTTCGCCGAGGGCAGCTCCGCATCAGATGGCTCCCGCATACTTTTCCTATGCGAACGTCCGGAGTCCATCGGTCTCGAATCCCTGGCTGCCGGATGGTGTGACCTGGTCGCCGAAGAATCCTTGGATCGGCGAAGCTGGTAATATATCGGCGGTCACGCAGCCAAGGTGCGGTCGTGTGCGCTGACGAGAAGAGGAAGCCTTAGCAGTCTCAGCGGACTGCCTATACAACGGAGCGTCCCGAGCGACGGACGTATGCTCCGCTAACTACACATTTGTACCACAACATCTGGGGCCAGATGTTGTTGAACGAGAGAGGGGCCTCTCTCGCTTGCCGTCCGGATGGACCGGAACGAGCTATGAACCGGACTAAAAGGCTTCCTCCGTTCTCCCTCCGATCCGCCGTCACTGGGTGTGCATTAAGTTAATTTTATAGTGCTCGCATCACCCCAAAATTCCTTCTAGACCGCAACGGACGAACCCGGCTGCCGAACCATTCGGTGAATGGACGCTACACCGGGCGAGCTAGCGGACGTCAAAGGCCGTCGAACCTACTAGGGTCCTCTTAGGCAATTGGCGTATTACATGAGCACTTTTCCGCTAGCCCTTCATTAATTGTGACGACGGAGGCACACTGTTGGAAGACATCACAGATACATCACCCTAATCTTGATCGTCTGAAATAGAAATTGATAAAGTAGAGTGACCCTGCGGGGAAAGGACCGGAGTGTCCAAATCCCCAACAACATACCGTGACATACGCTTCCCATATTGTCATCGAAATCATACGATACAGAACAGGAGTTAATGCGAGTACACTGACCACATATAGAATGATAATAAGGTCAGAGGAAGACTTCCTCTTAAAGCAATTGATCAATATCCTTTCAATGTGAAAAGAAAACAAGTCCTGGTACTCGCACTAACCCCTGGCAATCAAAATACATAATAATAATATGATCCATTAATATAGAAAAAATAATTGAAATCAAAATATTTTGAAAAAATATTTTTTCAGAACAGCCCAAGTTTCTGAAAAGTAACGTTGAGCCCCAATGGATCCCAAGCCTAAGTGTGGACAAAAATTTTAAAAATATTTTAAACAATTTATTCAACACTTACGAACAATAATAATGTATCTAGTTATGATTAAAATAACATAAAGATATTATTATTTAGAAATCCCCCCCTCACACAGAGGGCTGTTGTAAATGTAAACAATGAGTGTAAAAACACTAAAATAAGACTCCAGGCACCCAGGCCCGAAATCAGTTACCAAAAATACACCATCTGATGCAAAACAGAGACTTCCAGGGAAGAAACTGCAGAACATCAGATGGTAGATGCAGAACACAACGCCTAACCACCCGTAGGTGAAGACGTAAACATGGGGAAAGAACAGAATTCATTCTGTTATACAGCTAAAACTCCCAAGAAATTTTAGTAATAATAATTACAGAAACTATGCCAAAAGCATGGGAGAATAGCAAGGGGGAACTTAAAGGACAGGGAGAGAGGAAAAACACTTGAAAAAATAGTGTAACTAAATAATCAGAATGACAACAAAATGGCTGCTGCCTTGAAAATAGGTAACTTAACATAATTTCATTAAAAAATTTTAAGTTACAGCCCTGATAATATTCTGTCACACATTCTTTTCCTCTCCTCCTTTTCTATCCTCCTTAGAATCACCATTTCACTAATATTTATGTGTCTGGCATCATTTAAACTGAGATTTAAAAGCACAAAGATCAGTCAGATGTTAACTGATGAAGGGCCAAACTTAGAATGATAAATGGCGCCAATTTCGGAACGTCCTTGACACTGCGCATGCGCAGTGGGGGCGAAGTGTGGAGGGCCTTTCAGGACATGTTTTCTTTAGTTTTAGATGCAAATTTTGGGGATTGGGGGGCAAAATTTGTGTTTGGCCCTATATTTTAAGAGTTAGCACCAGCTATGTCTGGGTCATTGGTACAGTATAAAAATATAATATTTTTTCAACTGCTAAATTTGCATATTACGCGGGCGGATGCAGCCGATTCATTGGGTAAAGGGTTAAGGGGTTTTCTTGATCGATTAATCATGTGGATTAACCTTGGTTAACCGATTAATCACTTGTCCAAATAGATATCTGAATAATTGCCATACCGTTGATCATTTACAGCATGAACTCTTTACCATATGTAACAAACGAAACCGACTAGGCCTATATACAAAAATCTCCATTCAAATTTATTATTTTAGTAATTCATGAATTTATTTTGCAAGTATCGTCTGATACCCGCAATGGGTAAAGGGTTAAGAATGACCATTTCCAGCAACTGATACAGTTTGATGATCATGCAAGTAAATAAGTATGTCAGCAAGTAACTTGCATGGTTTACTTTGTCTCATGTAATTGATGTGAGTCAGTGTGACAATGTTTGCCTGTTCTGGAGCAAGTTTGTTCCTTTGTTGACCCATATAATACAGTAGTTCAAAAGTAACGGTTAATTGATCAATTACTTTTTGGATCGATCAAGATGTTGATCATTGATTAATCGATTAATCGGTTAACCGTTTCAGCTGTAATGTTTAACAGTGAAATTATTGCATTACAATACAGTAGAATCCTCTTAATTGAATATCCATTTTGCCAGTGAAAATTATTCATTTAACAGGAATATACAATTAACAGGGATTTGGTCAGTTTCCTGTGTTCTGGAGGTAAACTGAGCATTTATTCTATTATATCTTGTTTGACAGAGCTCGTAGAGCTCTGTCAAACAAGCTATAATAGAATAAATGCCTGTATTGGATGTAGTGAGGCCAAAAAGGTTGATAAATAAGGGGAATTTGGTGCATGTCACAGTAATTTTTTCAACCTATTACAAAAATTTATATACAATTAACAGGAGTTTACTCTACAACCCATATGCAATTAACAGATCAAATTTGTACTAAGATATGGTAAATGGTTTTGTGTTTGAAAATTATATTCGATTAACAGAGATATACAATTAAGAGATATCCAATTAAGGGGACGTCCAACCTAACTTTGGTCAAATTTCATGTAATTTTCTTTCAAGTCTAAAAAAGGCCCAAAATGAATAACCCCAATAAATTATATACCAAAATGCTTGGAATGAAACATAGAACATGTGGAAACTGAAATTTGCCATGGAACTGCTGCCATGTGTAAATAGCACCACCTGAAAGTCTGCTATGGCATAAGTAAGAGAACAAAATTTTTACAATAAAATACCTCAAAATAAAATAACAGCTGTATTCTATAAACATTCAAGTACATACTCGAAGAAATCTTTTCCTAATTCATGAAAGTAATGAAGATTGAGACCAAATGTTATAAGTGGAGTGCTCACTGATTGAAGGCAGACATTTTCTTTTGTTTACGTTTTGATTTGGGGAGTTCAACAAAGGTCAACTTGAAGGTGTCCAGCAGAAGAAGTATGGAAGGACAAAAGAGTGTCTCCCAATATCAAGATGTATGTGTTACTGTAATGGTTTGGAAAGAAAATATGATATTCTCCTATGTAGAATGCACTGCAAAGTCATACATTGTAGTTGAATAAATATATTTACAAACCCCTTGCACTGTAACCCCTGTTATCCCATGCATCAATTTGATAGTGATTAAATTGTTAAATTTGTCTGGTTTATCAATAAGTACATTAGCTTTGTTTAACTCTTGGACACCAATACACTCATGATATCTGTTGGAGAAGAAATAAGGGTAACTGTAACCTGTCACTGCAATAAACCATCTAATGTACTTAAAAGTACATTGTTATTCAAAACACATCAAATCAACCTTACATAACCATTATTGCATGTACTTTCCCCAAGGAGGCTAATTGACATATTGAGATCAGAAGGGCACATCCAGAGGGTCTCACATATTTTTTTCAAGAACGCAGTACACAAAGCAATCCCCGAAAGATGACAAGTGAGCTCCATTTGACACAGAAATTTTTTTTTTTTGGGGGGGGGGGGGGGGGGGGTGGGGCTCTCTTCCTTGTATGACTCTACCTCCGGCACTCAAGGCATATGCCTTTTTTCTCAAAGTTTAACTCTTTTTCCTTTTTGAAGATCCTGGCCACACATGTTCCAAACACTATCAGACAGGTAAACCTCCAAGTAAGTGTATCTGCAAAAATCATGTTACATTGCAAAACATTCTTTTTAGAGTTTTAGTTCTGGACCTTTCATGCTTCTTACTTCCAACTATAACACTTAATTTATTGATTCACGGGTGAATAGAAAAGTCCTGCCATAATCAACATTTTGAGTTCCATAAGCCTTCAAAACAGCTCCAATAAAAGTGTCAAACATCAGATTGGTGGCTTTATACAGAATATTCATTAGGTTGTTGCTTGATAAGTAATAGGAACAAAATCTTCACAAGAAAATTCTGCAGCAATACAATTGAGGGTATTAGCAGGCACTCTGCAACAAATTGTAACAAATCAACTAGTTATATATAAACAAAATTTTCTAACTCAAAAGAGTGAAAAAGTACCACAACTCTGAAAAAATGTGGGAAGAAACACATGCTACAGCAGCTACACAGGCATTGTTTCTCCATGATGCTCGATCACAAAACCAAATATCCTTCAAATTGGAGTAGCAATGGTTGAGATACAAGGGGGAATGTTGGTACATGCAATGATGAATGGGTAAGACTAAGATTAAGAGGACAGGGGGTCACCACTGCACGACCCTAGATGCACCTTTGATTTTCCAACTTCCACTAAGTTCCAGGTCTGGGGCATAATAATCGCAACACACCCAACTTATCAGTTCATAATTTCAGTTAAATAAAAGAAATTATCAATTTGAATTAAATAATAGATGATGTAAAAATATTTGGCTTCCTTCGCCTTCTCGTACTATTTAATTACCACAAACAATATCAGTTTGATGCCGACAAACGAAACTGAACGCATGTGGTTTGATTAAAAAGTAACTCGGCATGAATAATGAAGAAATTGCGAATATTTCGTGTATTTCATTTATTTAAAAGCCAATTGCAGCTAATATTGACCGTGCATTCGATAATTCGTTTCGGTTTTGACCACACGGCCACGTTGACACTCCGTGAGAGCGGTTATGTTTATTGTGATATGCAAATTGGGGGATGGTTTCCGGTGAAGGAGATTTGTCACATTTGTCAGTGTAAAATGATAAAAAAAAACCACTGATCGACGCTTGTATTACTATGGTTGGTTGGAAGAAAAAACTAAATTCTCAGCATCGTCCAAGCGCACCTTATTTAAAAGCACGAATGCATCATTTTCAACCCATCTTCAATCGGTCCTTTGCAGACATCAAACATACCCGTCTTCAAATTCCATGGTTACTAGGACGTAAATAACTTCGCAGCGACAGGGGGAAATTAACACACTCAATATAGTTCCAGGTCACTTGGAATATACTTCGTGAAAAAGTGATTTCTGAAGCATTCTGCTTACTTTGTTATGAATATTGCCTTATTTTATGTGTATCGTCCCGATTTTATACTCTCGGTTATTTGTTTTTACAAGTGGTTCATGTTGTCTTTCTAGTGCGCAATAATTCAGATTTTTTGTCAACAAAAAAGTTCAGACGGCCTGTAAACACGAGAGGGAATTTCGAACCATATTTTGCAGTTATGACATTAACAGCTCAAGTACTTGCTGTCACCTGTTTGCAAATACGCTCATACATTGTCTCGAACAAATAAAGGGCGTGATCACGTCCTTGCATTCTTACGATTGCCCAAATTGAGTATTTCTGCAAGAACCACATCGTAATCACATGACCGGAAAAACATCGTTGAAACATGGCCACATCCGGAACATCAAAAATTTGTGTTGATGTTATTACATTCAAACGTCAAAACCCACCAGAGTGTGTGTCAGAAAAATGCTTTCTCCGAGTCTGTAGTATGTTATCATTATATTGAGGACAAGGCTTTCGAATTACCGATTATTTTGTGGTTTTACCGGTTCGTTACTTATGCCATTTGCAAATTAATCTTCTTCAAAATCATAAAATTCACTTTTTTTCCTGAAAAAAAATATATGTACCTTTTCTATGCACTTTACTCATTATTTTGATATATAATTTGCCTTTCCTTACTTCTCTTATCTGTTTCTGAGGCATTGGGAAAAATGTCAAAAAATTGACCAAAGTTAGGTTGGACGACCCCTTAAGTGGGCTTTACTGTATATGGTTGTGCAGCTGGAAATTACTAATAGTGTCCTTTTTATTTAGTTTATTAAATATATTTTTAATTAAATATCCGTTTGAATAATGTGGATACCATACGCTGAAATTAAACAATTATCAGAGCAATTTTTCAGAACACAGATTAATCCTCATCACTCACTGATATGGCAAAGTCTGCCATATTGTTTATTCGCAAGCGTGTTTGCTACTGGATAGTTAATACTTCCTTAATCCTCATCACTGACAGTAGATTAGTTGGGTGTAATCACAGCAGTCATTTAACCCTTTACCTAACCTGAAAAGCAGACGACACTTGCAAAAATAATTCTTGAATAACTAATTTTTTTCATTTTTTGTCTCAAAAACATAGGTTATGACCCCTCAACGAGGGGTCATAACCTAGGTTTTTGAGACAAAAAAATGAAAAAAATAATGAAAATTAATTGGCAATTTTTGAGAATAGCACTGGCCGGTTTTGGCCGTTACGTTGGGTAAAGGGTTAATCCTCTCAACTTCTGGTCACCATTTCAGTGACAAGTGTTATACTTGCACTCTCCATGTACTGTAGGAACAAAGAGGAAATTAAAGAGAGAAATAACATTTATTTCAGATATGTTTCAGATGAGAGTTAACTGTGGGTGAATGATCATTCACCTTACCTGGTACAGTGGGAGCACCGTGGCTCAGTAGGTAGTGACGCAGGCTGCAAGCTGAGAAGTCCTCGGTTTGAATCCCAACTGCATTGTATCCTTGGTCAAGGCACTTAATCCTGATTGCCCACGTGGGGGCACGGTGGTGCTTTGTACTAAGGCATACAGCATATCGATGGTCCACATGTCTTCAGCCAATGCTAACCCTACTTGTGTGGAGTTAGTACATTGGGGAGTCTGACAGTTTCTCACCATTGCTAGGTGGTTCTTTCAAGGTACTCAGGCTTCCTCCTCCTGTAAACCTGTCCGACATCAGGTGACCCTGGCTGTCAAAAGTGTTGTTAAACCCCAATAAATAAATAAATAAATAAATAAATATAAATAAATAAATGGTACAGTGATGGAAGCCCATATTTGGGCTTTACTCTGAAGTGCAGGTACAGCAACTTAAAGGCTTCAAATTCAGTGGCTCTGCTTCAAATTATCTTTGAAGTGATATTATTTAGTCTGTTAGTGCCCACAGTCACTCTCCTATAAATTGTAACAAGGCAAAAACATGTCAACACATTTTGATGGCTAAAAATAATTTAGCACTCTACCACTTAAAATATGAAACCTGTCATTGTTCTGTAGCTTTGATCTTGTATATTATAGCATCAAACAAAGTGAGATTGAGAAGTGCATTGCTCAAAAGTTGCACAAATCTATGTATAAATTAGCTTCAATGATAATATTTACCTCTTTCCCACCTTGGTAAAGTTCTTCAATTATTTCAATCAACCGTGTTTCACTATAAAAAGAGAAAACAAAATTAGAAAACATAATTCTATGCATATTTCAGGTTATTTTCCCAACAACCATTGTGTCCTGAAAAATGATAAATTTAAAATAACTGGTATATTTTTTATACTTTCCAATGGCCCAGACTAGCTGGTGCAAACTCAATAAAACCCAGGGCCAAACACAAATTTTGAACCCCCCAATCCCCAAATTTGCATACAACCCCCCCCCCCCCACCCCCCAAAAGTCCTATATGGTCCTCCATACTTTTGTTTACTGTGCATGCGTGATAACCAGGTAGGTACCAAAATTGGCGCCAAGCATCATTCTTTCTATATTGCTTGCTAAATGTTATAATCAGCGGGTTGGTATGAGTGCCCACTCATGGGAGGGCCATCCCCATCTGGGCCAATTGGTAAGTATAAAAAATATACAAATTATTTTAAATTTCTCATATTTTTATACTACAACCAATGGCCCAGACTAGCTGAATCGTAAAAAGGCTGGAGGGCCCAGGACTTGAAGGAAAATCCAATCTCTCAATTACTTTGATAAAGAATAGCTCCTACAGGAGAATAGGAGAAAACAGAGGAATTACAAATGTCCTTCTCTTATAAGAAAAGAGAATGACATTACACCAACAATATAATTGAGAATTACATAATTTCTCCATTTAATGCCAGCATAACCAGTTATGCTAATTCGGTGAAGGAAACCAATTATAAAGCTAGTCCAGAGAATGAGATGCTTTATGCTCATTTAAAAGTGTCTGAGGATTATATATTAACGCTCGTATGACATGTAACATATACAAATGCTTCACAGCAAGATACACTTTAAAAAACGTACATAAATGAGACATAGTTATTGCTTCACACCGAGCTACACATTAAAACCACCCAGCACCGACGCGGGACTACTGTCTCTGGAGGAGGTATTCCCTTGCTTTTCACTATAAAGCCAGATAACATAAGGGAAAAAACCATTCCCCCCCTCCCTTCCCCTTGTTCTGAGGTAAAATTCCTCAGAACGAAGAGGGCAGCTGAATGGCATCAGTGCTTGAGCAGACTGCCTAAACATCTTCTAGATGTAATATTAATGGACGACATTCTGAGCAACAGAAAGAGGACCCAAAGATCTAAGGTCACTGGAGATGGACTCTAAATTTCTAAGGTAAAACTTGGTAAATGAAGAGGGCTGTGTCCAGTATGCAGCTTTCATAAGATCAGTAATGGCTATACTGTTTGAATAAGCCCAAGAAGTTGACAGAGCTCTAACCTCATGCGCTGAAATCTTGTTGGCAGAACGTTGATCTGAAGATAGATTTTCATATGCAATACATATTGCCAGCTGAATCCATCTAGAAACAGAATGAACAGAAATATCTTTTCTGTTAGGGATCAAAGAAAGAAAGAATCTTTTCCTTCCTTTTCTAATAAAACCCGTTTATAAATGTGCATAGCTCTAACTGGACACAGAAAAGGTATTCGGTTGTCCAAGGACGATAAAGCCTTAATGATAATAGGCTCCGTTCATTTATCCGGAATCTGATTCTTAGCCAAGAATCCCACTTCCGTAGTGAGGGTGACAGTATTACCCACACTACGGTAATGGGAATCATCAAACAGAGCTTCTTGAAGCTTCAACAGAACCCAAGCCAAATTCCATTTAGGAATTAATCTGAGGGTTCTAGGTCTATTAATAGAGAAATTTCTAACTAGCTTGGATAAAGAAGCATCCGATCCAATAGCTAAGTTATCATGATGAGCATAAGTCTGATAACATAGCCCTATAGCCCTTAATAGTGATGGGATGCAAGTTTAATATGTCAAACAAGTTGACCAGGAAATTGGCAATTTGTGGAATGGATGGATCATATATGTCTACAGACTGGTCCATGCGCCAAAGAAGAAAACTCTCCACTTCGCTGCATAATTCAACGAAAAGGAGGTCCTCCTACAGTTAGAAATTGCGTCCACTGCTTGTCCTGTAAAATGTTTTCCATGCAAGAAGGGCCGCACAACGGAAACACGTGAAGGTTGAGACCTTCCCCTGATATAGAAGGTCCTTTCGTGGATGAAGCTTTCGGGAATGTCCCATAATAGACACCTGAGAAGATTGATCCAGGGTTTCCGTGATGACAGAGGTGCTACTAGCAGGATTTTGCAGTGAGACTTTGATTTTTAACAGAATCTGCGGAATCAACGGAGTTGGAGGATATGCATATCCTATTATTCCGTCCCCTGAGATCGATAGAGCGTCTACTGCATACGCTCGATGATCTGAGCATGGCGGCACAAACATCGGTAATTGATTGTTCAGGTGGGTCGGAAAAAGATCTATCAATGGGACGATCCCACAGCTGGTAGCAGGTCTGACTGAATACTCGCTTGTTGAGAGTCCACTCTGATGGTAACAGTCGACCATTTCGTGAGAGCGAGTCTGCTAGTACATTCAGACAATCCGGTATATGATGGACCGAGAGATGATCGTGATGACTCAGAGCGAATAGGAGATTCTTCTCTGTTAATTCGCATAACGGAATCGAATGAGTGCCTCCCTGGTTCCTGAGATAAGCCACAACCGTCGAGTTGTATGACAGAATCTGAATATGGACGTTCACTATTTGAACAATCCAATGTTGTAGTGCTAGCCAGATAGACATCATCTCCTTGATGTTTATGTGCTTCTCCAGGAACTGAGAATCCCAAAGATCCTGACACTTCAAGTCTACAGGACTCAGGGACGCACCCCAGCCCATCTGACGCGCATCCGTTATAATCATAAAGGTCAGATCCAGTAGATGAATCGGGACTCCCTGAGTCAACCACTGGAGATCCACCCAAATCTGAACCTTTTGTTTTACTAGGTCCATTAAAATGATCTGGGTTTCGAGCGAATGTGTCTTCATACTCCAGTTCTGAGCAGGGGTTTAGCCAGAGATGCATCCAGCCGTCTTTTGGACGCCCTGTTTACAATTTGGATGCATTGTTTTTTCAAAAAGACGGCCCTTCTGATGTTGCTATGCGTCCCTCACAGTGCCCTGTTGATTGTCAATCCTAAATGTTACAAATGCCATAGAAAATACCCCAATTCCAATATGATACTGTCAGATACTGATAGATATCACAGAAATCTGCATATGGTCGATCCCATTCGAGGGCTATTCCCGTTTCTATGGTCTATTATTAGATTTCTGTAGTATGCAACTATGATACGTCAGTGTAATGTCACCCGTCCTAGTTTCAATGACAAATTTAGTCCACTTATTGACATTTCCATCGAGGTCAGTTGACTGTTGACAGAATAATGCCACATCTACAATGTTTATAGTGCGCACTGAACGCCACACTCGGAACTCATGCAGTGCATCAATTTGCATGATGGAATGGAAGTTATGGACTGACCATCCATTGTAAGTTGTATGAAGCCAAAACGGACAGACTTGTCACAGACTCACAGGTCAGTAATTGCACTTACAAAGTTATAAGTTACACCTCAATTCCTTTGTCTTCTGCGGCCGGGTTGGTATAATGAGAGATGAATGAAATACCTGATAGAACTGTACTTGAATTGAATACATGAAATCACGTACCAAGATACCAACACGGGTCAATGCATTTTGTGAACTTTGGTTTAAGAGTTACTAAGGTAACCTCTCTGCAGGTATTCGTGAATTTGAACAACCTGCGCACGTGCTGTAACACTCACCGCTCGTGGGCAGGTTGTTCAAATTCTTGAATACATGAATGTACCTACTACCTCAAGGCTCCACCTGAGTTAGTAACTATTACATCAATACACGGTTGGGGTTAGGCCGTAAGGGGGAGCCCGGGGGCGGGGAGGGACATAAGTCTGTGGCCCCAATGATTAAATGTCAGTAAATTTGGGTGGGAAAATTGGAAAATTGTAACATGCTGTTAAAAAAATGTCTTTTTGCCCACTCAAAATTAAAAGTAGATTCAATCCCTAAAACTCACCAGAAGGCTCCATTTGATGCAAGATTTAAAATAAAAAGGGCAAGTGCCTTTGGCACTTGCAAGCAGATGCCTTGCCTCTCTCCCAAATTTGGACACCCTATTTTCAAATCCTGGCTAAACCCATGGTTCTGAGTAAAGAATGTCTGGAGGGGACGCATGCTTAGATGGCACATCGGAATAGGATCCGCAGCCACTCCGCACAACCCCATCAGTCACATAAACTCCCTCACAGTCACTACGGGGGAGTTTGGACAAAAGCAAGCATAACAACTGACTAATTTCGCTCTGGGTAATGGCAGATGAACCAGATTGTTGTGAGTTCCGAAGCTCATTCCCAAGTGAATGAATGACTTGGATGGAACTAGGTCCGACTTTTTCTAGTTTACTATGAAAGCGAGACGTCGGAACAACTGAAGCAGACTCTGAAAATCGTTCTGAAGAACTAACTTGTCGCCGTACCTCTGAAGAATGTTGTCCAAGTAAACCGATGTTACCACTGCCGAATGAGCTCGGAAATATGATATTACCGAGTTCATTATTCGAGTGAAAGCCCAACAGCTGGGTTCAGACAGAAGCACATTGCTCTGAACTGATGAACCTCTCCTTGTATGGCAAAACGCAGGTACTTTCTGAAAGCCAGATGTACCAGGACATGAAAGTAGGTGTCCTTTAGATCTATGCTTGGCGCATAGTCGTCCACTCGAATGCTCGCATTACCGACCAAATGGTTTCCATGTAGAACTTTGGAGCTATGATCAACTTGTTTATCCAGCTCAAGTCTATTACTGGTCGGAATAAGCCGTCTGGCTTCGGTACGAGGAACAGATGACTATAAAAACCTGGGGAATTTTGATTCTCGATGACCTCTATTGCTTTCTTTGATAAGAGAGCCCGTACCTCCGCAAGGAGAGACTCTCTTTTGGAAGGATTTGCTGGAAAATTTGTCCAATGCGGACATTTTGTAAGTGGGGGCTTTGCTCAGAATGAAAGCCTCAGTCCTGCCGAGACTACATTTCTCACCCACTGAAGTTTTGATAACTTTCCACCATCTGGAAAGCAACAGAGGTCTAAACCATCACCTGTATGACTTGTGAGGCTTGCGGGAGGAGAAACTACATCCTCCCTGCAAAGAATCTCGTCCTGTCAGCCTTGGGCTGTCTGACATATAGTCTCGATCAGACCTGGGTCTCTATACTGATAACCTGCAGAGTAACCATAAGAGGGTTTCCTGTACCCTCGCGAGGAGTTCCTTTCTAAGCGAGGCACAAATGTCCTCAGATTCCTTTTCATTTAGATGTTGCGCCATAGCCCTGGTGATATGGTCTGCATACGACATTGCTTCCAGAATCGGACGATTGGATGAAATAGAAGATTCCATCACGTCTGAGATGTAGGCAAGGACATATCTAAATCCGCAGCCTGCTCATCCAAATGCAGAGGAGCTCTCTGAGCATCTTCTCCAACCGTTTTAAAATGGTGTGGTTCAGAAAATGGTATATTGATTGAAGATGCAGATAAGAAGCCACCTTTCTTTTTGGCACTTGCTAAGTTGAATATAGCATCGTTAATATGTCCGAAGGCCTCCGACACTTGCCAAGATTGTTCCGGGAAGGAAAGAACTTCATCCTTCTTTCACATGAAATCTCTATCTAGAGACGAGTCAGACGACATTAGTTTCTGCCTAGCAGTCGCAGCTTGCTGATCAGGTGGAACAAGGTCAGGATAGCATTGATGAATGAAATTCATCGCTACCATATGTTGTTCCAAAAGGGAAGATTAATCCTCTTCCTTGTCCCTTTCACCATCCAATTGATTCAGCTGACTATTTCGGCCAACCGCATCTGAATGTACAGATGACCAAACCGACCCAGCACCATCCGACAGCTCATCACCGGAGTCTGCGGAATGCTGCTCTTGCACTTGCTGGGGAGCTGCGATAAGCTGTGCAATTTGCGACAGCAAGTCCATTACTGAGGCTTGAGGAGCTGCGGTCTTCTGTTTTTTCGCCGCATGCTGCTCGTGGACATTTTAATTTTTTTCTATTTTTAGCTCCTGCGGTTCCCATGGGGTGACAGGAAAAAAATGTGGGCATAAATTAAGTACTTATAACCCAATAAGCTCTTATATCAAATTTGATTAAAATCTGTCTCTCGGTTTGGAAAGTTAAAAAATTTATAGTAATTTATATATTTTTTATACTTACCAATGACCCAGACATAGCTGGTGCTAACTCTTAAAATATAGGGCCAAACACAAATTTTGCCCCCCAATCCCCAAAATTTGCATCTAAAACCAAAGAAAACATGTCCTGAAGGGCCCTCCACACTTCACCTCTACTGCGCATGCACAGTGTCAAGGACGTTCCGAAATTGGCGCCATTAATCATTCTAATAACCAGTGCCTGGTAAGCGCTATGTACTCAGCGGGGAGGTAAGAGTTCCCAACTCCTGGGAGGGCCATCCCCGTCTGGGTCATTGGTAAGTATAAAAAATATATAAATTACTATAAATTTTTTAACATTTTTATACCGTACCAATGACCCAGACATAGCTGAATAGTAAAAAGGCTGGAGGGCCAAGGACATAGAGCAAGATGGAATACGCTCAATTATATAAAATAGAGTCATCCCCTCTAGGGAAAAAGAAGTATTAGGCCTTACATGTATCTTTCTTATTTATGATAAATTAGAAAGATACAACACCTTCCAAAATTGAGCATCATACATCCATGTACTCTATTAATATCTAGTATAATCCTTATACTAATAATTTTTAAAGTAAGCCAATAAATAAAGTAAGTCTAGAGAATAGAGACTCTTTATACTCCTTAAAAGTGTCTGAGGATTGTATAATCATGTCCGTTGACACGTGCTATATTCAAAAGCTATACTTTAAAAACTAAGACCTGAATGAATTTTTAAAACATAAACTTCTCACTAAACAACCATCCCAATAACAGCTCAGAATTACTAACTCCGGAGGAGGTATCCCCTTGTTTTCATAGTAAAACAGGTGACCCAAGGGAACACCCTCCCCCCCCCCCCTTTTCTTGCCCTGGGTCAAATAGCCCAGAGCGAAGAGGGCAGCAGAAAGGAGTCACTGCCGAAACAGACAGCCTACCTAGCTATAGTAGCAACTGTTAAGTGAATGACATTCTGAGCAGTAGATAATAGACCTAACAATAGAGGCCTCCAGAAATGGACTCAATATTTCTGAGATAAAAATTCATGAATGTGGATGGCTGAGCGCAATGAGCAGCCTTCAAAAATCTATAATAGCGACACTATTAATGTAAGCCCAAGATGTAGAAGAACTCTTACTTCATGAGCCGAAATCTCAAACACAACTGCTGAGTCAATGATATACCATAAGCAGTATCGATAGTTAATTGAATCCATTAGCAATAGAATGGAGCATAACGTCCTTCTATTAGGCATCAAAGACAGAAGAAGCTTACGCCCATAGTAATAAACAGATATCTGTTTATAAATACATAAACTCTAACCGGACAGAGTAAAGGCCTATGCCCGTACGAAGACGGAAGGACCTTAATAACAATAGGTTCCGGATATTAATTAGGAGCCTGACTCTTATGCAAAAATCCAACCTAAATAGTAAAGGAAGTAGTGATTCCGAAACTACGAAAGTGAAAATCATCCACCGATAGTGCATGAAACTCACTGACTCTTCAGTAAAAGAGAAGCCAACAGAATTACTGTCTAAAAGGTCAGAATTTGAAAACTACTGTTTCCAGAGGCTCAAATGATTACTTAGCTAAATAAGAACCAAAGTTAAATTCCATATAGGAATTTAATCTAATGATTCTCAGTCTATTTATCGAAAAGTTACTAACTGACTTAGATAAAGAGACATAAGACTCAATTGTAAACTATCATAGAGTGCATAGGTATGAGGTAACATAAACCTATAACCTTAATAATAACAGGCTGCAGTAGATCTTGTCAAACAAGTATACTAAAAAGTTGCAATGACTAGTATGGAGGGATCAACAATATCAACATAGTGATCCCTACACCAACGACGGAAGAGCCTCCACTTTAGCCGCATAGAATAGCGAAGAAGAGGTTCTCCTATAGTAAGAAATCGCGTCCAAAGCTCGTCCAGTACAATGCTTACAATGCAATAAGGACCACACAACGGAATACATGAAAGTTGCGACCTTGTGGGTTGTGATAAAGAAGACACGATTTTACCCAGCGAAAAAAGATCCTCTCATTGAGGAAGATTTCGCATTAAGTCCCACAGTAGACATCAGAGTAAATTTACCCACGGTCTCTGTGAAGACAGAGATGCTATCAACAGAAATGTATTGTGGTTGTTTATCTTAGCAATACTTGCTGAAACAACAGCGCAGGAGGATACACATATCCTATCATTCCGTCCTATTAGATCAATAGAGCGTTAACAACATTAGCTCAGAGATCCGGACAAGCAAACACATACGTCTGCAATTGACAAGCAAGTTGTGTCGTAAATAAATTATCACTGGGCGCTCCCATTGATAGCAAATCTGATTGAATACTTGTTTGTTGAGAGTCCATTCTGACGGCAACAAGCGACCCATAAGTGAACGGGAGTCCGGTAATACAATCAGACGACCCGGAATATGACGGACCGAAACAGAACTTGGTGTACTATAACAAACAGAAGGATTCTTTCCATTAAACTGAATAACGGAAACGAATGAGTGCCTCCCTGGTTCCGGAGATACGCCACTACTGTCGAATTAACGGACAGGATTTGGACATGCGTTTCTGAATAATGTTCATCCAATGACATAAAGCAAGCCTAAAAAAAACATTATTCCGTGGAAGATAAGTGCTTGCTTAGAGACTGCGGAACGCAAAGACCCTGGCACTTCGAATCCGTTGGGATCAATATTATATCCCAATCTGTTTGACTGGCAACCGTCATAATTATAAAACTCGGATCCGGCAACTGCAGTGGCACTCTCTGAGTCAACCACCGAATGTTTGCCCCAGTCTGAATCTCTTACTACACTAGATAGACAAGAGAACGTGTAAATCGAGCAATTCATGGATTGCTGAAAAGTTGCCGTCGAAGAGAAGCTTCTCCGAGAACGAAGCGACTCTGAGAGAGTTCTTCACCTTACTATCCACGCGCGTGGATGTAGCTAGGGCTGCGTCACGTCTAACCAACTCCAATCAGCCACTGAAGGGCGGAGTTATACGTGAACAAACTACTGCCCTCAAAAGAAATCACATTGAGGATAATATCCCGTAATTCTTTCTCTTGAAGACGTAATGATAAAGCCTCAGTAAGGTGGATTACGTATGATAAAGCGTCTAAGTTAAGTCTATTAGACATCATTGTCATTTCCAACATTGTGGTTGGAAAAGACATAGACGGCGAAAAAGAATATTTCCAGTCTTTAACCACGCCGTCTAGACGCATATGAACTCTCGGTATGCCCTGTTCTGCCAAAATAAATTATTTGTATAAATGATAAAAGGCAGAAATGAGCATTGCGGACAAGAAACTAAACTATCATGCTTGGTAGCAGGCTTATATGTATATATAGCGTCGATAAATAATACACATGTTCTAATGACATTATTGGACTGTGTCGGTAAGTCAGGGACAATGTCCCTGAACCGATCCAAAATTCCGTGTCCAATGACGCTATAAGTCTCTTATCCAACATCGCAGCAATGTAGTCCGAAATAACAATCACTGGAAGATAATGCCGGAAGATACGAATGGCAGCTTCCGATGCTACGAAAGGGAAAACTCGAAATCTTTCGAATCCCTTTCGCCATCCTGTCGGACCCTATAAAGCGTTCGGTCGTCTGTACCTGATGCAACCGTGGACCGCACCGACCCAGCGCCGTCAGATAATTCCTGATTCGACTAAGAAACTGTCGATTGCTGGGATGCTGCGAAAAAACTGTGCTAACTCGGACAGCACGTCCGTCACTGAGGCCTGTGGAGAAGCGGTCCTACGATGCATTGCCGCTGGAAGCTCCGTGATCGTTACCCCGTGCATACTACTAATATGCGAGCGAACGGAGTGTATAGGCCTCGTGTCCCTTGGCTACCGGATGGCGTGACCTGTTCGCCGTGGAATCACTGAATGACGAAACTGATCGGATACTCGAGGTCACGTAGCCAATGTGCGGTCGTGTGCACTGCTGTGAGGATGAGGAAGCACTATCGACAGTCTCTCGGACGGCCAATATAACGGAGCGTCCCGAGCGACAGACATATGCTCCGAATGTAAAATATCTGAACCACAACATGCGGTCCCCTATGTTGTTGGACGAAAGAGGGACCTCTCTCGCTCACAGCCCGGACGGACCTGGACAAGCCAGGAACCGAACTAACAGGCTTCCTCCGATCTGTCCTCAATCCGCCGTCACTGGGTGAGTACTAAAGTAATTATAGCGCTCGCATCACCCAAATCTCCTTCCTAGACCGCAACGGACGAACCCGGCAGCCGAACCATTCGATGAATGTACGCTACACCGGGTGAGCTAGCGAATGTCACTCCGTCGATCCTACAAGGGACCTCTTAGCGATAGACATATTCCATGAGCACTTATTGCCGCTAGCTCTTCATTAACTATGACGACAGAGGCACACTTTTGAAAGACATCTCCATAACTTTGCGAACAAGAAACCAGAAATGCTTGGTAATAGCAAGGATATAATAATAAATATATAGCGTCGTTCAATAATTCGAAAGTTTGTGTGACATTATTGGACTATGTCGGAACTGAGGGATGAAGTCCCTGAACCGAACCAAAAATTTCTAAGTCCACCGACGCTATCAGTTTCTTATCCGGCATCGCAGCATTCTGGTCCGATGAAAGAACCTGTAGAAGATCAAGTCAGATGACATACACAACAGCACATGTTGTTCCGAAAGGGAAAGCTCAAAATCCTCCGAATCCCTTTCGGTATCCCGTCAGACCGGATGAAATTTTCGGACGTCCGTACCCGCTTCCGCATTGCGTCCCGACCCAGCATCGTCGGATAAAACATATGCGACAGATTCAGTTGTTGCTGGGATGCTGCGATAAGCTGTGCTATTTAGGATAGCACGTCCGTCCCCGAGGCCTGTGCAGTAGCGGTCTTATGATGCATTGCCGCCGGAAGCTCCGTGTACGTTGACTCCCGCACACTTTCCTATGCGAACGTCCGGAGTCTGCAGGCCTCGTGTCCCTGGCTACCGGATGGTGTGACCTGGTCGCCGATGATTCTCTGACTGGCGAAGCTGACTGGATATCCGAGGTCACGTAGCCAAGAGCGGTCGTGTGCGCTACCATGAGAATGAGGAAGCCTTATTGACAGTCTCTCCGGACTGACTATATGTCGGAGCGTCCAGAGCGACGGACGTATGCTCCGAATGCGAAACATTTTGTACCACAACATCTGGGGCCAGATGTTGTTGTACGAGAGAGGGGCCTCTCTCGCTCGCCGTCCGGATGGACCAGAACGAGCTATGAACCGGACTAAAAGGCTTCCTCCGTTCTCCCTCTAATCCGCCGTCACTGGGTGTGCATTTGGTTGATTTATAGTGCTCGCATCACCCCAAAACTCCTTCTAGACCGCAACGGACGAACCCGGCTGCCGAACCATTCGATGAATGGACGCTACACCGGGCGAGCTAGCGGACGTCAAAGGCCGTCGAACCTACTAGGGTCCTCTTAGGCAATTGGCGTATTTACATGAGCACTTTTCCGCTAGCCCTTCATTAATTGTGACGACGGAGGCACACTGTTGGAAGATATCACAGATACATCACCCTAATCTTGATCGTCTGAAATAGAAATTGATAAAGTAGAGTGACCCTGCGGGGAAAGGACCGGAATGTCCAATTCCCCACTAACATACCGTGACATACGCTTCCCATGTTGTCATCGAAATCATCAGATACAGAACAGGAGTTAATGCGAGTACACTGACCACATATAGAATGATTATAAAAGTCAGAGGAAGACTTCCTCTTATTACAATTGATCAAAATCCTTTCAATGTGAAAAGAAAACCAAGTCCTGGTACTCGCACCAATCCGACAATCAAAATACATAATAATAATATGATCCATTAACATAGAAAAAATAATTGAAATCAAAATATTTTGAAAAAATATTTTTTCAGAACAGCCCAAGTTTCTGAAAAGTAACATTGAGCCCCAATGGATCCCAAGCCTAAGTGTGGACAAAAATTTTAAAAATATTTTAAACAATTTATGCAACACTTACGAACAATAATAATGTATCTAGTTATGATTAAATTAACATCAAGATATTATTTTCAAGAAATCCCCCCCTCACACAGAGGGCTGTTGTAAATGTAAACAATGAGTGTAAAAACACTAAAATAAGACTCCAGGCACCCAGGCCCGAAATCAGTTACCAAAAATACACTATCTGATGCAAAACAGAGACTTCCAGGGAAGAAACTGCAGAACATCAGATGGTAGATGCAGAACACAACGCCTAACCACCCGTAGGTGAAGACGTAAACATGGGGAAAAGAACAGAATTCATTCTGTTATTCAGCTAAAACTCCCAAGAAAATTTAGTAATAATAATTACAGAAACTATGCCAAAAGCATGGGAGAATAGCAAGAGGGGACTTAAAGGAAAGGGAGAGAGGAAAACACTGAAAAATCAGTGTAACTAAATAACAAGAATGACAACAAAATGGCTGCTGCCTCGAAAATAGGTAACTTAACATAATTTCATTAAAAAATTTTAAGTTACAGCCCTGATAATATTCTGTCACACATTTTTCCTCTCCTCCTTCTCTATCCTCCTTAGAATCACCATTTCACTAATATTTATGTGTCTGGCATCATTTAAACTGAGATTTACAAGCACAAAGATCAGTCAGATGTTAACTGATGAAGGGCCAACTTTCGGAACGTCCTTGACACTGCGCATGCGCAGTAGAGGTGAAGTGTGGAGGGCCATTCAGGACATGTTTTCTTTGGTTTTAGATGCAAATTTTGGGGATTGGGGGGCAAAATTTGTGTTTGGCCCTATATTTTAAGAGTTAGCACCAGCTATGTCTGGGTCATTGGTACAGTATAAAAATATAGAAATTTTGGGCGAGGCGAAAATTCTTGCCCCTCCCATAACGAAGGCAAATATAGCTCCTCGAACTTCTCTTGAACAAATCTGAGTCTACACCTCAAAAGGAAGCTGCACACCTTATATCAAGTCTCTGCTACTGCTGGTTCATGAGAAGAAGATTTTTTAAGATTTAGGCTCACTTTTTGGGCGTGGCCCTACCGAGGGGTGGGTCAACTTGATTTGAACAAATTTGAATTGACATGTGATAGGGAACATGCACACCAGATTTGGTTCAATTTGGTTGAGTAGTTTGTGAGAAGAAGTCGATAATGTAAAGTTAACATCGGATGCCGGACGGCGGACGGAAAGTGATTAGTAAAGCTCCCCTTGAGCTTCACTCAGGTGAGCTAAAAATATTACAATGTAACAGAATTCCAATGCAAAGTCTACTGAGGAAGAGTTAAAACGATTTTCATTTTCAGTTGATCCGTTCAGAGAATGAAATCAATAACACTAATAATGAGATAACTGGCACAGACTCTGAGATCAAAGTAGATGTGAAAGTTTTGTGATGGTTTCTTTGAATTTGCTGACAGTGGTTGCTCTGCACATGCTTTAATACTTCAATGACATGAGAATAAGGACATGTGAAGTCAAGAGAGCAAAAGTACATGGCATTTCAAACAATGCTTTCTGGGCACCAGTAAGTAAGAAGTTTTATTGCAGATCACATCAAAGAGAAAAATAGGCCGATGAAATCGTCAGATGTGTACCCATAGCGCAACTAGTAAAAAGCTGTATGACGGAGGGCCACCAGGGATGCTGACATTATGTACACCATACAAGGTATGGGTACATATAGAAATAGAGTGTCTAATTTGATGGATAAAGGGTTAATATCTCCGGAGCAAATTATCAGATTTACATAAAAAAAACTATACAGCACAGCACATCAGTAACCTGAATAAATATATAAAGTAACATGACAATCGGACTGATATTTTTTGAGTTATCTCATGCCAAAGGGATTGGAGAAATTTTCAATTTGAAGGATAAAGGGGGTTAATATCTCCGGATCAAATTATCAGATTTACACAAAAAACTATTCAGCACAGCACATCAGTAACCTGAACACAATTATAAAGTAACTTGACAATACAAGCAATATTTTTCAAGTTATCAAATGCCAAAGGGATTGGAGGAATTTTGAATTTGAAGGATAAAGGGTTAATATCTCAGGATCAAAATAACAGATTTACATCAAAAACTATACAGCTCGGAACATTAGTAACCTGAACACAAATATCAAGTAACTTGACAATCCAAGCAATATTTTTCAAGTTATCGAATGCCAAAGGGATTGGAGGAATTTTCAATTTGAAGGATAAAGGGTTAATATCTCAGGATTAAATTATCAGATTTACACCAAAAACTATACAGCTCGGCACATCAGTAAACTGAACCCAAATGTAAAGTAACTTGACAATCCAAGCAATATTTTTCAAGTTATCGAATGCCAAAGGGATTGGAGAAATTTTCAATTTGAAGGAAAAAGGGTTAATATCTCAGGATCAAAATAACAGATTTACACCAAAAACTATACAGCTTGGCACATCAGTAACCTGAACACAAATATAAAGTAACTTGACAATCCAAGTAATATTTTTCAAGTTATCGAATGCCAAAGGGATTGGATGAATTTTCAATTTGAAGGATAAAGGGTTAATATCTCAGGATCAAACTATCAGATTTACACCAAAAACTATACAGCTCGGCACATCAGTAACCTGAACACAAATATAAAGTAACCAGACAATCCAAACAATATTTTTCAAGTTATCGAATGCCAAAGGGATTGGAGGAATTTTCAATTTGAAGGATAAAGGGTTAATATCTCAGGAACAAATTATCCGATTTACACCAAAAACTATACAGCTCGGCACATCAGTAACCTGAACACACATATAAAGTAACTTGACAATCCAAGCAATATTTTTCAAGTTATCGAATACCAAAGGGATTGGAGAAATTTTCAATTTGAAGGATAAAGGGTTAATATCTCAGGATCAAAATAACAGATTTACACCAAAAACTATAAGCTTGGCACATCAGTAACCTGAACACAAATATAAAGTAACTTGACAATCCAAGTAATATTTTTCAAGTTATCGAATGCCAAAGGGATTGGAGGAATTTTCATTTTGAAGGATAAAGGGTTAATATCTCGGGATCAAATCATCAGATTTACACCAAAAACTATACAGCTCGGCACATCAGTAACCTGAACAAAAATATAAAGTAACTAGACAATCCAAACAATATTTGTCAAGTTATCGAATGCCAAAGGGATTGGAGGAATTTTCAATTTGAAGGATAAAGGGTTAATATCTCAGGATCAAATTATCCGATTTACACCAAAAACTATATAGCTCGGCACATCAGTAACCTGAACACAAATATAAAGTAACTTGACAATCCAAGCAATATTTTTCAAGTTATCGAATGCCAAAGGGATTGGAGAAATTTTCAATTTGAAGGATAAAGGGTTAATATCTCAGGATCAAAATAACAGATTTACACCAAAAACTATACAGCTTGGCACATCAGTAACCTGAACACAAATATAAAGTAACTTGACAATCCAAGCAATATTTTTCAAGTTATCGAATGCCAAAGGGATTGGAGGCATTTTCAATTTGAAGGATAAAGGGTTAATATCTCAGGATTAAATTATCAGATTTCCACCAAACACCATACAGCTCGGCACATCAGTAACTTGAACACAAATATAACGTAACTTGACAATCCAAGCAATATTTTTCAAGTTATCGAATGCCAAAGGGATTGGAGGAATTTTCAATTTGAAGGATAAAGGGTTAATATCTCAGGATCAAATTATCCAATTTACACTAAAAACTATACAGCTCAGCACATCAGTAACCTGAACACAAATATAAAGTAACTTAACAATCCAAGCAAAATTTTTCAAGTTATCGAATGCCAAAGAAATGGATACGGATGCCAGACAGACAGATGGACAGACCGACGGACGGACAGACAGATGGACGAACAACGGATGGTCACCCCGGATGCCGACATTATGTGTACCATACATAGTATGGGTACACATAAAAATTGGGAATAATACATACCACCGAGTATGGTGGGTGATTTAGGACCTACAGTCATTTTTTTATCCCATTATAACTCCAAGTACAGTGGAACCCTGTTAAATGAATAACCACTTTACCAATGGAAATTATTCAATTAACGGGAGTATTCAATTAACAGGGATTGTGTCACTTCCCTGTATTCTAATGATAAACTTAGCATTTATTCTATTATATCTTGTTTGACAGAGCTCCATGAGCTCTGTCAAACAAGATATAATAGATTAAATGCCTGTATTTGATGTACTGAGGCCAAATAGATCTATAAACAATGGAAAACTGGGGAGAGTCAGGGTAATTTCTCAATAGGTTGTAAGACGTTTTATTCAATTAACAGGAGTTTACTCTATAACCTATATTCAATTAACAGGTAAAATTTGTACTTGAGGTATGGTAAATGGTTTTGTGTTGGGAAATTATATTCAATTAACAGGATTATTCAGTAAAGAGATATACAATTAAGTGGGTTCCACTGTATATTGGAAGAATTTTTACCCAATAATTAACTATTTATAAAATACATGTGGTGATGGCATGTTGCAAACAGGACATTTCCTGGAATTGTGAAACATGACAGCCAAGGGAAACCAAAACCAGCTTTCTAATTCCAGGAACTGCTGCAGTGATAAAAGGAAACTGAATTGCCACATGCTTTGCTAAAAATAAACAACTAAAATTAAACGAGTGACCAGGGTCTTGTTTACTGTATTGAGCTTTAATTTGTGTCACTTTATTTTGACAGGGATTATCACTCAACCGTCTGACATGAACTCCAGACCTGCTGTTTTCAAAATTCTGCATAACCCATTTATCGTTCACCCATACCAGAAAATAAGTGGTCAGACAAGGACAATGTCAGGTACAAAAAGGCCAAAGTCTGACTGAGGTTTAAAATCATTAGACAAAATGTCTGATGCCAAAATTATCGATGAAATTCAGTGATTAGAACATCATGCATGCTGGAAATCATGTACATAAATAGCAGGCATAAAATTAATTAGTGTGATTTCTGGTCCAGGTAAGTTGGGAAGTGTGAAAAAAGTGACTGCACAGCTCATTAGTATTAACAGCATGTGAAGAATACAATTTGATATAGCCATGCATGCATTTAAATTATGTCTGAAGGTAATACAGTTCCAATTCAGAATGAAACCAATCATACCTTGTTTGGCAGGGCTCATTGAGCCCTGCCAAACAAGGTATGGTTGGATGAATTCTGAGCAGTTTTAAGATGAAGGTATATGTACACCCAAACACACATTATTTCGAATACTCAAACTCCATTTTGCAATATGTCAGATATCATTCTTAAATGACAGTCATGATTCATTTGGTGTCTGACATTTTGTCTGGAAGCGCAATGAAAATTATTTTTAGGCTTGCATTGACCTGGTCTGAACGTTGGTAACCAATTGTTTGTTGCCCTGTACTTGATTCAGGTAATGGTTAACCCATCAGGTAACCTAAATGAAAATGTATCGCAACTATGCTGATATATGAAATGTTGTATCAAAGCCGACTAAGCCAAGTTCTTGCTCCTGTGGGCAATATTCTGATAAACAGAGATGAATCCTTTGGAACAATGATGAGACTGTGTTGCAGAAATTCAGATACAAATTAGTTGCAATTATAGCCTAATCTTGGCATGGGCTAGCATGCTGCAGAACAGTATGGCATCCATAATCACTATTTGTGGCACAGACACGAGTTATTGCCATTTCCTGATTTTGTACCCATGTTACATCTTAAGATGATCAACAGTTTAAAATGATGTTGAGCATTAACCAATCATCAGCTCATTGGCCAACTGGGCAGCTTTACTTCAGGCAGATGCAAACACCTGTGCAGCTGATGATTGTTTGATGCTCAATATCATTCCACAATTCATTTGTACTAGATCATTCAACTTGGCAAACATTTCGTGTGACCTGGCGACAATTTCACGCAACCCATTTTTTGTTTGCATTTTTTTCATTTTAGGTAACCTCCATGCGACCCAAAAGGCCATTTGCCTCAAATCGACAGGCTTGAACTCACCAGATGAAAACTTAGATTAGAAAATCAAAACAATGTCAAGAATAAGTTATGTTGTTTAATCAAAACAGAAGCGTGACACGTTGCTCATTTGCATTGTACTGGAGTAATAACACTGGAGTGGCTGCTGATTTGTCATGATTCTTTTGTAGGTGTGTTCTATGCTGAATTCTTGACTAATGACAGAAGTGGCAAGACAGTGATATATACAATGCAAATGAGTGCTGAGAATTTTCTTTTGTTGACATTTGAAATGGGTGATAAATGAAAAAGGGGAACAACACTGAAAAATGATTTATTTGAATAATCTATCACTCACTACAGTTAAAATTAGAAGTCCCGTCATGAAATGCGCACAAATAGCATGTCGATCTGCACATTAATCTACGGGTTATGACCATAGTAAGGATATCAAATTCTGTACATATGGCCTGTGCACAAGCAATGTTTCAGCCAATGGACCTCCGGGTATCCCGGAGGTCCATTGGCAGAAACATTGCCTGTGTTTGCTATGAGAAACCAGGAGAACCTGCCATGCTTTGGATGTCATTCAATATGGCAAATGCGCGAAATTCCTACGCGCAATTAAGCCTAGATAAGCGCACAATTTGTGACAGGACTTCTAGTTTTAACTGTACGTTGCAATTATATTAACAATAGTAGTTCAAATCAGAGAAGATCCCAACATTTTTTTTCAGGTATTTTTATCATAAAGCGATGATGACTGCCAAAATTTTTTTTAAAAATTTGGATGCAAAATTGCTGAAACAATATTGGCAATGATATAGACTGGGAAACCTCCTTTTGCCAATACCAACTTATCAGCCGATACCAATAGCTGATACCTATTATTGGCCTACCCCAAAAACAGAGACGACTGCAGCTCAACTTCACCAAGAAGGGACTGAATATTGAATAACTAACTGTAGGATGTGCTATAGGAATTGTAGACAATTTGGTTGCAAAATCTGAGATGGCTGCTGGCAGTAAAGTTTTTTAATGAAATTAAAAAAAATACATATTTGTTCCCATGTAGACATAACCCTAAAGCCACATATCAGAATTGAAAAAGATTGAGTGAGAGATACAACCCATAGGGTGTGTGTGAGAAAGGAATTGTTAACAATTTATATGCCAAATCCAAGATGGTCACTGGTGGCCATGTTTTTCAACAAAATTCAGAAAAATTTGATAGCACCCATGTAGACATCATACTAAAGCTACATATAAATTTGAAGGTACAGCTAAAGGAATTATGGATGCCAGAGGGATGTACAGAGTATGTACGGATTGACCTACGGAAGACAGACCACCAGCAATCCCAATAGATCATACTTGACCTTGTCAAGTTGAGCTAAAAAATTATAAATTTTAAGTAATTTGTATATTTTTTATACTTACCAATGGCCCAAACAAGCTGGTGCAAACTCAAAGTTATCATGGGCCAAACACAAATTTTTAACCCCCCAATCCCTAAAATTTGCTTGCAAAACCGAAAATTAAAAGTCCTATCTGGTCCTCCATACTTTTACTCTCTGCACATGCGCAGCCGTCAAGAAGTGACAGGAATTGACACCAACATTATTCTTTGTAGAAAAGAGTACCACATAATAACTCAGCGGGGAGGTATGAGTGCCCACTCATGGGAGGGCCATACCTGTCTGGGCCATTGGTAAGTATAAAAAATATACAAATTACTTAAAATTTATAATATTTTTATACTATAACCCAATGGCCCAGACTAGCTGAAGAGTAAAAAGGCGGAGGGCCTAGGACTTCAGAATTAATAAACCAACATAATTCAAAGCCTGTAATCCATGGTGAAAGGAAATTAAATTTGAAAGGAATTACATGTATGTCTCTCTATACAGTAATAGAGAAGACATATCATAAATAAGGAGCCAAATTCAAGTAATTCTTAGCATGAAGACTATGCTAATTTGGATGTAACGAGTTTCCAATTTTTAAGGCTAGTCCGGACTAACCACCCAAAATTAGGATGGTGTATTTGAGAATGAGAGGATATCCCCCACAAAAATACGTCATATACAATAAAACACAAGCTGTATCCAGGATATAATTGCAGACAAAACATCTTCACTTATAGTTATATACTTATCAAGCAGAAGGAGAGGTAAAAAATCCCCCCCCCCCCTTTGGAAGGAATCTTCTTCAAAAAGAAAGAGGGGAGCACCCTGGAATCAGTAAAAGCGGGACCAAATAAAAATATTTGTCGAACAGGCACCCAGAAATTAATTATTATTAATAAATTGGTGCTTAACGCTACTTCAGAAGCTAAGACTATAGAGGCGACCCCAGTAATAATTATCGCCCACTTGTAACATTTACCGGAGTCGGCATGCACAGATAGGTCGAAAACCGGTGATATAATATATAACATACATATGTCCAATAGAATCACAATGGACGATCTCTGGAGAGTAAACACACTTCCGGGGTAACCCCACAGGCGACCCCATTCAGGTGTACAATAAATTCCAGAAATAACACTCCCCGACGTGCACTGTCCTAGAAACGTGCGAATATATGATAGTGTAAGACAAGGTGTATTCGTTTGTTCCCGAAATTAATAGAAAACAGGATCTAGAAATCGATCGAGCTATGATTAACAGACTCGGCACGGACTGCCCCCAAAATAATTCATCGTTTCTAAGGTCCATAACATACAATTATGCGTCTGCCTTATGATGCATTTATTATGCGCGTGAGCATTGAAATCCTGCATGTAATCATATGAATACCAGTTAACTGACTATACAGCCTCCAAGGTACCCAAAGGCTAGCAATTTATTGATGATGAATCACATACTCGTATATGACATATAGACGAACAACCACAAGAAACCAACCAACTAGAAGGTGGATGTACCCAAGAGGTCGCCATAGAACATGGCCCAGCCGCCAATCGAGAAGTCATGAAATGCATGCATGTACTTAAATGCATATGAGGCTTACAGGAAGAAAACTACGTCTTGCCCGATAATCACCTCTTAACACATTCGAAATCATATCGAACCCAATTCACCTGCATTACTCGAATCATTCTGGTGTTAGTCATCAAATAGCATAGGAACCGCAGGGCTCCCTCATGTCTGACCGACTCCGTAATGCCACTAAGGGCAGAGAAGGACGAGAAGAACAAGTACTTCCCCTGATAAAGAAGGTCCTCTCGTGGAAGAAGCTTCCAGGGAACGTCCCATAACAGACACCTGAGAAGATTGATCCAAGGTTTCTGTGACGACAGAGGTGCTACTAGTAGGATTTTGCAACAAGACTGTTCGAACTAAACAGAATCTGCTGTTGGAGAATACGCCTATCCTATCATTCCTTCCCATGAGATCAACAGAGTGTTTACTGCGTATGCTCAATGATCTGGGAATGGTGACACAAATGTCGGTAACTGATTGTTCCGGTGTGTCGCAAACAGATCTATCATGGGGCGATCCCACTGGTATCAAATCTGCCCGAATACTCGCTTGTTGAGCGTCCACTCCGATTGCAACAGGCAACCTTTCTGAGAAAGCGAGTCTGCTAGTACGTTCAGATGACACGGTATATGATGAACAGAAAGCTGAACATGATGATTCATGACATATAGGAGAATCTTCTCCGTTAGTTCAAATAACGGAAATGAATAAATGCCGCCCTGGTTCCTGATGTACGCTACTACTGTTGAGTTGTCCGACAAAATCTGAACATGAACGTCCGCTATTATGTGAATCCAATGTTGTAGTGCCAGCCATACTGACATCATCTCTTTTTGATGTTTATGTGTTTCACCTGCAACCGAGCGTCCAAAAGACCCTGACACCTCAAGACTGCGGGACTTAGGGTCGCGCCCCAACCCGTCTGACTCGCATCCGTCATAATCGTGAAAGCCAGATCCGGCAGTTGCAGCGGAACTCCCTGAGTTAACCACTGAATATCTGTCCAAATTTGAACCCTTTGTTTTACTAGGTCTGTTTAAACAATACTGGCTTCGAACGAAAGCGTCTTCACACTCCAGTTCTGAGTAAAGAATATCTGGAGGGGATGTGTGTGCAGGCGGCCCGCCGGAATAAGATCCACAGCCACTCCGCACAGCTCCAACAGTCGCATGAATTCCCTCGTTGTTAATGCGTCTGAGTGTAGACAAAAGTGAGCATAACAACTGACTAATTTCACTCTGGGTAACGGCAGAAGAACCAGATTGTTGTGAGTCTCGAAGCTCATTCCCAAGTGAATGGACGACTTGGACAGAGCCAGATCTGACTTTTTCTCATTTACGATGAAACCAAGATGTCGGAGTAATAGAAGGAGACTCTGAACATCGTTCTGAAGAATAATTCTGTTGCCGTATCTCTGTAGAATGTCGTCCAAGTAAGCCGACATTACCGCAGACGAATGAGCTCGGCAGTATGACATTACTGAGTTGATTATTCAAGTGAATGCCCAGGGAGCCAGGTTCAGACCAAAGCACATGGCTCTGAACTGATACACCTTCTCTTGTACGGTGAACCGCAGGTACTTTTTGAATGACGGATGTACCAGGACATGAAAGTACACATCCTTTAGATCTATGCTTGCCGCATAGTTGTTCACTCGAATGCTCACCCTTACCGACCGAATGGTCTCCATATAGAATTTTGGAGCCATGATAAGCTTGTTTATCCAGCTCAAGTCTATTACCGGTCGGAACGAGCCATCTGGCTTCAGTACGAGGAACAGGTGACTGTAAAAACCTTGAGAAACCTGATTCTTGATGGCCTCTATTGCTTCCTTTGATAAGAGAGCCTGTACCTCCGCTTGCAAGGATCTGATGGAAGATTTGTCCAACGCAATTTGTTAGTGGGGGTTTCGCTCAGAATGATAGCTGTAGGCCATCCGAGACTACACTTCTCACTCACCGATCTTCCGTGTCTGTTATCCAGTTTTTCGCGAAGCTTGATAACCTTCCACCAACTGGCCAGCAATAGAGGTCTTAACCATCACTGTATGACCTGCAAGGCTTATGGGAGGAGAAACCACATCCTCCTCGCGAAGAACCTCATCCCGTCGTCCTAGGGGCGTCTGACCGATAGTCCCGATCAGACCTACGCCCCTTTCCCGAGTCGCTATACTGACGACCTCCAGAGTAATAATAAGAGGGTTTCTTGTAACCTCGTGAGGAGTTTCCTTTTGACGATTTTTGTCTGGAATGCACTCCTTTACTCTTGTCTGCTGAAGCGGGTCGTTGATACGCTGACTTCAAAAGCAGAGCACTAGACGCTTTCTTAGTAGCCTGTTCATAGACTAACGAAAGCTTGGCGTTGAAAATAGTATGTCCAGAGACCGGAGCGACTCAGAGAGAGCTTTTCACCTTGTCATCTATTAGTGATGACGACGCAAGGACAGCATCACTTCTGATTAACACCAGATTAGCCACTGTTAGGGCGGAGTTATAAATGGTATACATAATTGCCCTGGAAAGAACTCTAAGAAAGGTACGAACGTCCTCAAATTCCTTCCCGTTGAAACGTTGCGCCATAGCTCTTGTAAGGTGATCTGCGTAAGACATAGCGTCCAAATTCGCTCTACTTGAAGAAATTGCCGTCTCAATTGTGTCTGAGCGAATAGTGAATGATACAGATAAGGAAACCTTTAGATCCCCCAGCTTGCTGATCCAAACGCAGAGAAACTTTCTGAACATCTTCCCTGACCGTTTTTAAATGAACGTGGTCCAAAAAACGGTATGTTTATGGAAGATGGAGATAAGAAACCGCCTTCTTCCTCGCACTCGAGAGGTTCAATACGGTGTCGTCTATATGGCCAAAGGCCTGCGACTCTTGCCTAGACTGAACAGGAAAAGAAAGGACTTCCTCCTTTGTCCGGAAAAAGTCTCCGTCCAACGATGCCAGCGGTTTCTCTCGTGTCATCACAGCATTCTGATTTGGCAGAACAAATTCAGGGTAGTATTGGTGGATAAAATCCATTGCAACCATGTGCTGTTCCAACAGGGAAGGGTAATCCTCTTCCTTATCCCTTTCATCATCCGAGAGAATCAGTTGCGAATCTCGGTCCATTGCCTCTGCGTAAGCAGATAACTGGACCGACCCAGCACCGTCCGACAGTTCAGGTTCTGAGTCTGAGGGAAGCTGCACCTGCACTTGCTGGGATGCTGCGATCAGCTGCACAATTTGCGACAGCAAGTCCGTCATCGAGGCCTGAGGAGCAGTGGTCTTCCGTTTGTTAGCCGCTTGCTGCTCCTGGAACGGTGTGTCACAGATGGATCTCTTCTCTGAATGTCCCGATGATCGAGGCCTCGTCTCCCTAGCTACCGGATGGTCCGACTTCACAGGCGAAGAGTGGTTCCTTCTTCGTGCAGCAGGCTGGATATCCAAAGTCGGGTAGCTAGGATGCGGTCGTGTGTGCTTAAGTAACATAGCGGAGGAAGCCGTGATTGAAGCCGACCCTGGCTGTAGACTGGACGGAGGGTCCCAAGCGGTGGGTGGACATATGCTCCGTCTCGTGCAAGTTTCCAATCAGAAAACTTCATTTTGGCTTGTGAAACGTAGCGGAGGAAGCCATGACTGAAGCTGACCCTGGCTGCAGACTAAACAGAGCATCCTGAGTGGAAGGCGAACATATGCTCTGGCTTGTGCAAGTTTCTCAAACCAACATCTGGCCCCAGATGTTGCTAGATTAGAGAGGGGCCTCTCCCGCTCGCGGTCTATTAGACCTCACTGAGTACAAGAACTTGCTGACTTCCTCCCTATTTCCGTCGTCACTGGGTGAGCTATTTATATTTAAGTGCTCGCTCTACCCACATCCACACTTCCTTCAACCGCAACAGACTTACCCGGCGTCACAGCACCCATGGACAGAGTACCACTTCACCGGTCGAGCTAGCTGCTTGCAAGAGATTAAAACCTTTAACAATAGGCCCTAACTCTTGCAATAATGAACACTGCAGCTAGCTCTATATGCTCCATGGAGCGCGACGACGGTAGCACACCTGTCAGAATATCATCACCATGTTCATGTTCCTCTGAAATAGAAACTGACAAAATGAATTATAACGCAGTGAGAGGCTTGGCCTCAGAACCTCACCGCCAACAACATACCACGACATCCAACTCCAACATCAGTCATCCCAGTGAACCCAAGAATGGCAAGAGTCTGCAGGAGTGCATCGACTAAAGTCGATATCAGTCCTCCAAACTCCACAACAAAATATATATATAATTAAGATACATGAATAATAGCAATCAAAATTAAATTCAAAATATTTTTTGGAAACAAAATTTTTTGAAAAAATGCCTTAGTTCCCAAAGGGAACATTAAGAGCCCAAAGGCATCCCGATAGAGCCTAAGTGTGGACAAAATTCAAATTTTTTGAGCTACAATACCGGAATAATAATCCATGTATCCTACAGTAATTCCACAGTAATAGAATATAAAAAAAACTACCTATATATGAGGACGTTGTCAATGTAAACAACGTCAAAAAGCTAGATCTTCATACGAAGAAAAGACGATACATCGGATAGAAGATGCAAGATTAAATGACATAATACCCTGAGGACGTAACCATGGGGAAAAAACAGAATAATATTCTGTAATACATGTTAAACTCCCAAGAAATTTAGTGAAAGTGTCAATGACACTGTAGCTCAACCTGACAAACTTGAACTTGTTAAGTTATAAATGAAATGGCAAAATTGAAGATCATTGGTACCACTGTTATTTGATGAAATTTCAACATAACAGCATTGTGTGTGCACAACGTCAGAGTAATCCATGCATTTTCAAATGTAAACTGTAAGACTGGCTAAAGGAAGAAAGTTGATACACAAATGCAGTATGTTCAGAGGTTATTGTAAATGGCAACTTTTTTCCCAGAAATGAATGCTAATCAATAGCTCTTATCTAAAAGGTCTTGCCTAATGAGCACACCAAGCTAAAAAAAAAAACAATCTTATGATAAATGTGACCTGCAGGCCATGTCAAAGAATGTTGATGCACAAATGCAATAAATTCAAAGGTTGTTGTTAACAGTAAGTTTTTGATGGAAATGAAAAGAAAATCAATAGCTCCTATCTTTGTCACCCTGTATAAGCTTACAAAGTTTCAAAATAACCTGATAATGAATGTGTCCTCAGAGACATGCCAAAGAAAGATGTTAATGCACAAACGCACTAAGCAGAAGGTCATTGCCTGTGGCAATGGTTTTTTGGGGGTTTTTTGATGGAAATTCATAAATATACCCTGCAGAGAGTGCAAAAGGGGTAAGTTGATGCACAAAGTAAGTTCAAAGGCTGGTGATAATGACAATAATTTTTTATGGAAATGACAAAAGAGCAATAGCTCACATATAGAGGTCACCCCGAAGACACATACCAAGTTTCAAAGTGATCCAATCATAAATGTGCCCTAAAGGATGTGTTAAAGGGAAATATATTGAGGTCTGACTAAACTAAGTTCAAAGGTCAGCGGCAACATTTTTTGACAGAAATGGAAGAAAATCGACAGCTCCCATATAGATGTCACCCCAAACAAGCACATCGAGTTTGCAAGCGATCCAATCATAAATGTTCCCTGCAGGGTATGTCAAAGGGAAATATCGATGCTTAATTGCACTAAGTTTTTACTAAGTTCATCGAAGGTCATTGCCAGTGGCAACATTTTTTGACGAAAGTTAAAAAATTTATAGTAATTTATATATTTTTTATACTTACCAATGCATCTAAAACTAAAGAAATCATGTCCTGAATGGCCCTCCATACTTTGCCTCTACTGCGCATGCGCAGTGTCAAGGAGGTCCCGAAATTGGCGTCAATTATCATTCTTACAAGCAGTGCCTGGTCAGCACTATGTACTCAGCGGGGAGGTATGAGTTCCCAACTCCTGGGAGGGCCATCCCCGTCTGGGTCATTGATAAGTATAAAAAATATATAAATTACTATAAATTTTTTAACATTTTTATACTGTACCAATGACCCAGACATAGCTGAATATTAAAAAGGCTGGAGGGCCTAGGACATAGAGGAAAGTCCAATAAGCTCAACTATATAAAATAGAGTCATCCCCTCGAGGAGAAAAGGAGCATTAGGCTTTACATGTATCTTTCTTATTTTATGATAAATTAGAAAGACACAACACCCTCCATAATTGAGCATAATAACATTCATGTTCTCTATTAACATCCAGTATATCCTTTATACTAATTATTTTAAAGTAAGCCAATAAATAAAGATAGTCCAGAAAATTGAGACGCTTTATACTCTTTTAAAAGTGTCCGAGGATTGTATATTAACGCCCATTTGACACGTGACATATACAAATGCTTCACACCGAGCTACACTTTAAAAATATGACATGAATGAATTTTTAAACATTAACTTTACACTTTAAAACCATCCCGGTAACAACTCAAAATTACTGACTCCGGAGGAGGTATGCCCTTGCTTTTCACTATAAAGCAGGTGACCTAAGGGAACACCCTCCCCCCCACCCCCTTCCCCTTGCCCTGGGTCAAATAGCCAAGAGCAAAGAGGGCAGCAGGACGGAGTCACTGCCTGAACAGAAAGCCTGCATAACTATAATTGCAACTGTTTAGAGAACGACATTCTGAGCAACAGATAACGGACCTAAACCATGCAGGCCTCCAGAAATGGACTCAATATTTCTGAGATAAAAATTCGTGAATGTGGATGGCTGAGACCAATATGCAGCCTTCATTAAATCTGTAATAGCAACACTATTTGCGTAAGCCTAAGATGTAGAAAGAGCTGTTACTTCATAAGCCGAAATCTTAAGCACAGACTGCTGAGTTGAAGATAGATTATCATAAGCAGTACGGATAGTTAATTGACTCCATCTAGCAATAGAATGGACCGTAATGTCCTTTCTATTAGGCATCAGACACAGAAAGAAGCATTTTCGTCCCTTTCTGATAAAATGAGATCTTTGTTTATAAATACGTAAAGCTCTAACCGGACAGAGTAAAGGCCTATGCCCGTCTGAAGACGGAAGGGCCTTAATAACAATAGGTTCCGGATATTTATTAGGAGCCTGTTTCTTAGCCAAAAATCCAACATTAGTAGTAAAGGTAATAGCGTTCCCGACACTACGATAGTGAGAATCGTCCACCGAGAGTGCATGAAGCTCACTGACTCTTCTAGCAGAAGAGAAAGCTAAGAGAAATGCTGTCTTATAAGACAAGAATTTGAAATCTACTGTCTCAAGAGGCTCAAATGGCTTTTCTTTTACTTTAAGAAGAACCCAAGCTAAATTCCATTTAGGAATTAATCTAAGGGTTCTAGGTCTATTTATCGAGAAGTTTCTAACTAATTTAGATAAAGAGACATCAGATCCAATTGTAAACTATCATGGTGTGCATAGGTATCAGATAACATAAACCTATAACCTTTAAAAGTAACAGGCTGCAGTTGATCTCGTCAAACAAGTATACTAGAAAGTTTGCAATGTCTGGTATGGAGGGATCAAAAATATCAACAGAATGATCCCTACACCAACGACGAAAGGCCTTCCACTTAGCCACATAGTTTAGCGAAGAGGAGGTCCTCCTACAGTTAGAAATCACGTCCACTGCTCGTCCTGTACAATGCTTGCGGTGCAAGAAGGACCGCACAACGGAAATACGTGAAGGTTGAGACCTTGCGGGTTGTGATGAAGTTGACGCGATTCCCCTGCGAAAGAAGATCCTCTCGTGGAGGAAGTTTTCGCAGAAAATCCCACAGCAGACACCTGAGTAGATTTATCCACATTCTCTGTGGAGACAGAGATGCTACCAACAGAATTTTGCATTGTGATTGTTTTATCTTTAGCAATATTTGCTGAATCAACGGCGCTGGAGGATACGCATATCCTATCATTCCGTCCCACGAGATCGATAGAGCGTCTACTGCATATGCTCAGGGATCCAGACATGGTGACACATATGTCTGCAACTGATTGTTGAGTTGTGTCGCAAATAAGTCTATCATTGGCCGCTCCCATTGGTAGCAAATCTGATTGAATACCTGTTTGTTGAGAGTCCATTCTGACGGCAACAAGCGACCCTTCCGTGAAAGGGAGTCTGCTAATACATTCAGACGACCCGGAATATGATGGACCGAAAGCAGAACTTGGTGTTCTAGAACAAACAGAAGGATTCTTTCCGTTAAATTGAATAACGGAACGGAATGAGTGCCTCCCTGATTCCGTATATACGCAACTACTGTCGTATTGTCGGACAGGATTTGGACATGTGCTTTCTGAATAATGTTCATCCAATGACGTAGTGCAAGCCAAACTGACATCATTTCTTGGATGTTTATGTGCTTGCCTAGAAACTATGGATCCCAAAGACCCTGGCACTTCGAATCCGTTGGGATCAATGTTGTACCCCAACCTGTTTGACTGGCATCCGTCATAATCGTAAAACTCGGGTCCGGCAACTGCAGTGGAACTCCCAACCACTGAATGTTTGCCCAAGTCTGAATCTCTTGTTACACTTGATTTGACAAGAGAACGTTTATAAATTGCTGAATGCTTGCCGTCGAAGAGAAGCTTCTCCGTAGACCGAAGAAACTCTGAGAGAGTTCTTCACCTTACTATCCACGCACGTGGATGTAGCTAGGGCTGCGTCACGTCTAACCAACTCCAGGTTTGCCACTGAAAGGGCGGCGTTATACGTGGAATAATCTACTGCCCTTGAAAGAAGTCTCAATGAGGATTGTATCCTGGAATTCTTTCCCTTGAAGAAGTAATGATAACGCCTTAGTAAGGTGGTCTGCGTATCATAAAGCGTCTAAGTTAAGTCTGTTAGACATTATTGTCGTTTCCAACGTCGTGGTTGGAATTGACATAGACGACGGTATAGACAATTCCAAGTCTTCAGCCTCATCGTCTAGACGCAGAGGAACTCTCGGTATGCTCTGTCCTGCCGTTTCGAATTTATTCCTTGAATTGATGAATGGCAGATTTAGAGCATTTGCAGACAAGAAACCAGACTTGCCTGTTTTGGTAGCAAGCTTATATGTAGCGTCGTTCAATAATTCGAATGTTCTTGTGACATTATTGGACTGTGTCGGAAAACTCAGGGACAATGTCCCTGAACCGATCAAAAACAAATTCTGTGTCCAATGACGCTATCAGTCTCTTATCCGGCATCGCAGCATTCTAGTCCGACGGAACAACCTCTGGAAGATAATGCCGGATGAAATCTACGGCAGCTTATGTTGTTCCGAAAGGGAAATCTCAAAATCCTCCGAATCCCTTTCGGCATCCTGTCGGACCCTATGAAGCTCTCGGTCGTCCGTACCTGATGCTTCAGCAGAGCGTACCGACCCAACGTCGAACCGGACTAATAGGCTTCCTCCGATCTCTCCTCTGATCCGTCGTCACTGGGTGTGCACTTTTGTCTTATTATAGTGCTCGCATCACTCAAATCTCCTTCCTGGACCGCAACGGACGAACCCGGCCACCAAACCATTCGATGAATGGACGCTACACCGGGCGAGCTAGCGGATGTCAACGCATTGGATCCTTCTAGGGACCTCTTAGGCAATTGACGTATTTCCATGAGCACTCATTGATGCTAGCTCTTCATTTAACTGTGACGACGGAGGCACACTTTTGGAAGACATCACGGAAACTTTTGCGAACAAGAAAGCAGACTTGCTTGTTTAGTATCAAGCATATATAGAGCGTTGTTCAATAATTCGAATGTTCCTGTGACATTATTGGACTGTGTCGGAAACTCAGGGACGATGTCCCTGAACCGATCAAAAAAATTCTTGTGTCCAAAGACACTATCAGTCTCTTATCTGGCATCGCAGCATTCTGGTCCGACGAAACAACCTCTGGAAGATAATGCCGGATGAAATGTACGGCAGCTTATGTTGTTCCGAAAGGGAAAGCTCGAAATCCTCCGAATCCCTTTCGCCATCCTGCCGGACCCTATAAAGTTTTCGGTCGTCCGTACCTGATGCTTCAGCGGAGCGTACCGACCCAGAGACGTCGGATATTACCTGATCCGACAGAGATTCTGTCGTTGCTGGGATGCAGCGATAAGTTGTGCTATTTGGGATAGCACGTCCGTCACTGAGGCCTGTGGAGTAGCGGTCTTACGTTGCTTTGCCGCTGGAAGCGCCGTGTACGTTGACTCCTGCATACTTCTCTTATGCGAACGTCCGGAGTCTACAGGCCTCGTGTCCCTGGCTACCGGATGGCGTGACCTGGTCGCCGTGGATTCTCTGATTGGCGAAGCTGGCTGGATATCTGTGGTCACGTAGCCAAGGTGCGGTCGTGTGCGTTGCCGTGAGGATGAGGAAGCCTTATCGACAGTCTCTCCAGACTGTCTATATAACGGAGCGTCCCGAGCGGCGGACATATGCTCCGAATGCAAAACGTTTTGTACCACAACATCTGGTCCCAGATGTTGTTGTACGAGAGAGGGGCCTCTCTCGCTCGCAGCCCGGATGGACCTGGACGAGCTAGGAACAGGACTGATAGGCTTCCTCCGTTCTCTCCTCTGATCCGCCGTCACTGGGTGTGCACTTTGTTGATTTATAGTGCTCGCATCACCCAAATCTCCTTCCTGGACCGCAACGGACGAACCCAGCTGCCGAACCATTCGATGAATGGACACTACACCGGGCGAGCTAGCGGACGTCAACGCCGTCAATCCTACTAGGGACCTCTTAGGCAATTGACGTATTTCAATGAGCACTTTTGCCGCTAGCTCTTCATTTAATTGTGACGACGGAGGCACACTTTTGGAAGACATCACAGAAACATCACCCTGTTCTTGTTCCTCTGAAATAGAGATTCATAAACTAGAGTGACCCTGCGGAGAAAGGACCGGCATGGCCATTTCCCCGCTATCAACATACCGTGACACACGCTTCCCATGTTTGTCATCCCAATCGACACATAATGAACAGGAGTTAGTGCGAGTACACTGACTACAATTAATACAATGATTATGAAAGTCAGAGGAAGATTTCCTCTTATTACTGCACCAACCCCTGAAAAGAAAGATACATAACAACATGATCCATTAACATAGAAAAAATAATTGAAATCAAAAAAAATTTTTGAAAAAATATTTTTTCAGAAAAGCCCAAGTTTCTGAAAAGTAACGTTGAGCCCCAATGGATCCCAAGCCTAAGTGTGGACAAAAATTTTTAAAATATTTTAAATGAAAGTGTCAATGACACTGTATCTCAACTTGTCAAGACAAAGACATGTACATGTATAGTATGTGACACAGCAATGACAAACATCTAGGTAATGACCTGATAACAAAGGTATTGTAACGGTCTGTACATAAATACTGACCGTTGCCTGTAACAAATGTATAGGTAAAGTATTGTAAAGGTGGGCTACAGTCAGATGCTAAAGTAGAAAAGAAATCTTTGAGTCCCAGAGTGGGTCTGACTCAACTCAAAAATATTTGTTCTCATAGCACAGTGATAACAAAGGCACCCCAAAACACACTCGTTCCTGTCCCAAGGTGAAAACAAAGGTACCCAAAAAGTTTTGTGAAGATCAGTTCATAAATACGAGCTGTATAGAACTTGTGACAAAAAACTGATTGGACCAAATTTTGGTACAAAATGGCCACTGGCAGCCATCTTGAATTTTGGACTGCACCCAGAAACACTCATTCTCGTTCCAAGGTGATAACGAAGGTACCCAAGAAGTTTTGTGAAGATCGGTTCATAAATACAGCCTCTACCCTGAGCCGTATTGACATGTGTGCTTACATTGTGTAAGTAGCACTGAATGAATCAAAGTTCATCTAATTTGCATAATTTCTGCACGAAAAAAAAAAAACTTACAATATGTGATGTATTCCATGTTACTAAACATCCATACAAAAATTTATTCAAATCAAAACTTTCATACAGAAGTTCTGTACAAAAGACTGATTGCACTAATTTTGGTACAAAATGGCTGCTGGTGGCCATCTTGAATTTCGGACCACACTCAAAAACACTCGCTCTCATCTCACGGCGATAACAAAGGTACCCAAGAAGTTTCGTAAAGATTGGTTCATAAATATGGCCTCTAGTCTGAGCCGTATAGAAGTTGTGTACAAAAAACTGATTAGACCTAATTTCGGTACAAAATGGCCACTGGCAGCCATCTTGAATTTTAGACCGCACCCAGAAACACTCGTTCTCATCCCAAGGTGATAACAAAGGTACCCAAGACATTTCGTGAAGATCAGTTCATAAATACAGACTCTAGCCCGAGCCGTATTGACATGTGTACTTACTGTGTGTAAGTCGCAATGAAAAAATCAAAGTTCATCTAATTTGCATAATTTCTGCACGAGAAAAAAACCCGTATTATATGTGATGTATCCCATGGTACTAAACATTCACACAAAAAATTATTCAAATCAGCGCTTTCATATGGAAGTTCTGTGCAAAAATCGGATTGCACCTAATTTTGTACAAAATGGCTGCCATCGGCCATCTTGAATTTCGGACCGGACCCAAAAACACTCGTTCTCGTCCCACGGTGGTACCAAAGGTACCCAAGAAGTTTCGTAAAGATCGGTTCATAAATACGGCCTCTAGCCCGAGCCGTATTGGCATTTGCACTTACAGTGCTGAAAGTAACACCAAAAAACATCAAAATTAGTGTAATTTGCACAATTTACGCACGAGAAAAAAACCCGTATTATATGTGATGTATCCCATGGTACTAAACATTCAACCAAAAAATTATTCAAATCAGAGCTTTCATTTGGAAGTTCTGTACAAAAAACAGATTTCTGCATCGTCGGTACAAAATGGCAGCTGGCGGCCATCTTGAATTTCGGACCGCACCCAAAAACACTCGTTCTCGTGCCAGGGTCATAACAAAGGTACCCAAGAAGTTTCGTAAAGATTGGTTCATAAATACGGCCTCTAGCCCGAGCCATAGCAGCTTGGCACTTACAGCTCTGAAAGTAACACTAAATAAATCAAAGTCAGTCTAATTTGCATAATTTACGCACAAGAAAAAAACCCGTATTATATGTAATGTATCCCATGGCACTAAACATTTATACAAAACTTTATTCAAATCAGAACTTTCATACAGAAGTTCTGTACAAAAAATTGAGTTTTGCATCATCGGTACAAAATGGCCGCTGGCAGCCATCTTGAATTTCGGACCACACCTAAAAACACTCGTTCCCGTCCCAGGGTCATAACAAAGGTACACAAGAAGTTTCGTAAAGATCGGTTCATAAATACGACCTCTAGCCCGAGCCATAGCCAATTGTTGACGTACGGACAGACGGACGCCGGGCCATGACAATAGCTCAAATTTGACTTCGTCAAAGTTGAGCTAAAAATTAATGCAACACTTACGAATAATAATAATGTATCTTGTTATGATTAAACTAACACAAAGACAAGAAATCCCCCTCCACAGAGACTGTTGTCAATGTAAACAAGAAGTGTATAAACACCAGAAACATGATTCCAGGCACTGATAACCATGGCCCGAAATCAGTTACCAATAATACACTATCTGATGCAAAACAGAGACTTCCAGGGAAGAAACTGCAGAACATCAGATGGTAGATGCAGAACACTATGCCTAAACACCCATGGGTGAGGACGTAAACATGGGGAAAAAAACAGAATTCATTCTGTTACCCAGCTAAAACTCCCAAGAAATTTTAGTAATAATATTACAGAAAATATGCCAAAAGCATGGGAGAATAGCAAGGGGGGACTTAAAGGAAAGGGAGAGAGGAAACACTGAACAAGCAGTGTAACTTTATAGCAAGAATGACAACAGGCTCGAAAATAGGCAACTTAACATAATTTCATTAAAAAATTTTAAGTTACAGCCCTGATTATTTTCTGTCACTCATTTTTCCTCTCCTCCTTCTATTTCCTCTTTAGATCCACCATTTCTCTAATATTTATGTGTCTGGCATCATTTAAACTGAGATTTACAAGCACAAAGATCAGTCAGATGTGAACTGATGAAGGGCCAAACAAAGAATGATAATTGGCGCCAATTTCGGGACCTCCTTGACACTGCGCATGCGCAGTAGAGGCAAAGTATGGAGGGCCATTCAGGACATGATTTCTTTGGTTTTAGATGCAAATTTTGGGGATTGGGGGGCAAAATTTGTGTTTGGCCCTAGATTTTTAAGAGTTAGCACCAGCTATGTCTGGGTCATCGGTACAGTATAAAAATATCGATAGCTCCCAACTAGAGGTAACCCCAAACAAGCATACAAAGTTTCAAACCGATCTGATCAGAAATGTGCCCTTTATGGCATGCCAAAGGAATATAATGATGCCTGACTAAACTAATTTCAAAGATCGTTGCCAGCGGCAACATATTTTGATGGACGGAAATGGACGAAAATCGATAGCTCCCATCTAGAGGTCACCCCAAACAAGCATGCCAGGTTTCAAAGCAATCCAATCAGAAATGTGCCCTGTAGGGTGTGTCAAAGGGAAATATTGAGGGCTGACTAAACTAAGTTCTAAGAACATTGGCCGCAGCAACATTTGTTGACGGAAATGGAAAAAAATCAATAGCTCCCATCTAAAGGTCACCCCAAACAAGCATACCAGGTTTCAAAGCAATCCAATCATAAATGTGCCCTGTAGGGTGTGCCAAAGAGAAATATTGAGGTATGACTAAACTAAGTTCTAAGAACGTTGGCCGCGGCAACATTTTTTGACGGAAATGGAAGAAAATCGATAGCTCCAATCTAGAGGTCACCCCAAACAAGCATACCAGGTTTCAAAGCAATCTAATCATAAATGTGCCCTGTAAGGTGTGCCAAAGAGAAATATTGAGGTTTGACTAAACTAAGTTCTAAGAACGTTGGCCGTGGAAACATTTTTTGACGGAAATTGAAGAAAATCGATACCTCCCATCTAGAGGTCACCCCAAACAAGCATACCAAGTTTCAAAGCAATCCAATCATAAATGTGCCCTGTAGGGTGTGCCAAAGGGAAATATTGAGGTTTGACTAAACTAAGGTCTAAGAACATTGGCCGTGGCAACATTTTTTGACGGAAATTGAAGAAAATCGATAGCTCCCTCCTAGAGGTCACCCCAAACAAGCATACCATGTTTCAAAGTGATCTGATCATAAATGCGACCTGTGAGGTGTGCCAAAGGAAATTGTGGACGTACGTACTAATGTACTAACGTACTAACGTATGTACGTATGTACGTATGTATGTACGGCGACGGACGAGAAGTGATGGCAATAGCTCAGCTTGACTTTGTCAAGTTGAGCTAATAAAAAATTCCAATAAAAAATAGCCAAAAAGCTCAAGAGTTTAACAGGAAGGGTTCATGGAAGGATAGGGAAGGAATACTTAACAGTGAAATAATCATTAACAAAAAAGATGACGTCAGGCGTATGTCCCACAATTGGGAAACATAAAATAATATTAAAATATTATAAAGTTACAGCCCTGAATGTCTAAAACCACCATTGAACACTTCCTTCATCCAATAACAGCCTTGGATCCACCAATTCTTGCATTGATTTGTGTCTGGCATCCTCAAAAAAGAAGATTTTAAAGCACAGATGTCAGTTCATTGTTGCTGACTTTAGGGCCAATCAAAGAATGATGTTTGTGCCAATTCCGGTCACTTCCTGACGGCTGCGCATGCGCAGAGAGTAAATGTATGGAGGACCAGACAAGACTTTTAATTTTCGATTTTGAAAGCAAATTTGGGGGATTGGGGGGTTCAAAATTTGTGTTTGGCCCTTGATAACTTTGAGTTAGCACCAGCTAGTCTGGGCTATTGGGTTATAGTATAAAAATATACAAATTCAGCAGTTGAAAAATATTTTTCAAAAAAATTCAACAAAACCATACCATGTGACTCCTCATTGGAACGAGCTTGTCAAGCTCATTCCTATGGGGGGTCACATATTGTTTTGTTGAATTTTTTTGAAAAATTTGATAAATTAATATTTAAAATAATAAATTTTGATATTGTCGGCGTTGGGAAAAGGGTTATTCGAGCTACATCATCAAGGCATGCTATTTCATTCCACTGTGATAGCTCAAGTCCCAGTTGTGGTACGTATATTCAGATATCTGAACAGACTTATGTTCAGATATCTGAACAGCCTTTCGATATACTGGTATACCTCATTATTTTTTTTTAACACCGATATGGTATTCAGTTTAGAATATCATGCAGCCCTAGTAATATAGTGCTATTCCACTGGGTGCATGGCAGTGGCATGTACTGCTGTGGAGCTGCATGGCAGCAAGAGCGTTAATCCTTGAAAGACTCTTGTCTCAACCAGACGTACCTTGGCTTCTCTGTGCCCAGGTAGGACTGGGTGGAAAGATTTTTACAAAGACTATGTTATTCACCAATTTTGCATCTATTGTGTTATTCAGAGGCAACATATATACTCCATTGGCTTTGAATTTTGTAAGTCCATTTATCACGTATAGAAATAAATTTTCTACTTTCTGCAGCCAGTACCTGTATATTATAACACACCCCAAACACTGATTATACTCAAGGAGAGGTGGGAGTTGTGGTGTAGTCTTACCTTGTTGAAAATGAACCTAACCTACTCTCTTCCCAATCTGCATCACCCCCTCCAAAATGCGACCGGGCTGTTTTTTTCAAACTCTGTAAGAAATACAAACAGTGTATAGTTCAGAAAACAATGAATACATTACATAATCTTAATTTCATGATCATAATAGGGCTGCACGATATTCAAAATTGAATACCGGTATCGGTATTCAAAAAAATACTGTGGTATACCGGTATATCGAAAACTGTTCAGATATATGAACACAAGTACCACAATCGAGACTCGAGGCATCACAGTCGGAACGAATTAGCGTTCCTTGATGATGCGGTTCGAAACACCTTTACTCAACGCAGATGATATCAAAATTTATTATTTCCAAAATTAATTTATCAGATTTTCCCCAAAGATTTCAACAAAACTATATCATGTGACCCCCTCATTGGAACGAGCTCAACGAGCTCGTTCCAATGAGGGGTCACATGATACAATTTTGTTGAAATTTTTTAAAATTATTTTTTCAACTGCTGAAGTTGTATATTACGAGGGCACAAGCAGACGATTCCTTGGATAAAGGGATAATATTATTCATTCGGGGCAACAGTTAAAAAACTCAAGACATCTTGAAAATTAAATTGTGGGTAAATAAATATTGACAATAAACCGATATTTTTGTAATTACACTTGTATTCAATCGATATTGGTTTGAATACTGGTATATATCGGTTTATCGATATACCGTGCAGCACTAGATCATAATTCAAGATCTGAGTTAAAAAAAAACAATCACAGAGAAATTTCTGAACTTATATAGCAGTCAGGTTGACTGTAATAACCCCTAGCAAACTTCCAAATTATGGACAAAAATCCATCCTAGTACATTACTGTTAATATTCACGTAAAAGTAAACATGTCAAAAGTAGCTGCTTCCCAATTCAAACAGTACAGTTATTTGTGCAGTTTTTAGGTGTGCACCTCCAACAGCATATCAATGAATACATAGGTCACATTCTCTATCGGTCAGTTAAAATCATTATGAATTCCCACAGAAGGATAATTTCAAAATGATTTTGAAGTTTTTCTTTGCATTCAGCCAGTAAACTCACAAGATAGCATTTTTTCCTGTTTAACTATCATTTTGAAACCAACTGTCCTCCATTATTTCTGGCCTACATGTATTTACAAGAACAGAAGGGTTGTTTGATCAATTCAAAAAATATTGTTCACACAAAATCATAATTATTCCTGGTGGAACTCCACAAAACTTAAAATTCATGCGAGAATGAGAATCGATTCTCACAAATGATTCATGCACCAAAAAAAAATCAATGAGAATCAACTCAAGATTCTCAGAAAATTTGATTTGATTCTCATCATGGGTTCTAAAAGTGTCCTTAACAGGGTATCTGTTGTTCGGTTTCACATCACCGTTTGCGAAGCAATATCTCACGGTTGCAAACCAATATCTAAAAATGATTTGCACACTGCAATACAAAGTCTTTGTAAGATTTCTGCAGGTTAGTTAATTTTCAGCTTATTGTTATCCAACCGATTTTGTTTTATTTTTGTCTGAAATACCATGTTGTGCACATTTTTTCATCAAACTTATTTACAGCAAACTTACTGTCTTATTTGAGTGTCAGTAATGCAAACCCATAAAAAAGAATGCATGTTGAACACAAAATTTGCTACAGCAAACTGTTATTGAAGGGGAAATTGAATTTAGGCAACTGTGATGAAAAAATGTGCACAACATGGTATTTCAGACAAAAATAAAACAAAATCGGTTGAAAACAATAAACTGAAAATTAACTAACCTTGGTCTAAAACTACGAATCAATTTATACCAATTGCTAATCAATGTTCCTGGAGGGGGAGAAAGCTGCGAATAAAAATTTTCAAAACAAAAGATACTCTGCTTAAAGGCATGGAGAAATTTGCTTACTTTTTTGCTCCTTCAACTTAGTAGTGGTACATGTATATATTGAGGTATTGCCTGCCTATTCAGACAACCAGACTTCAAAAGAAACCACTGTCAAGGCACTGTAACTTCTAAGCTTTAAGCAGGCATGTAAACCGGTACCTGCTCCAGTATCGGTACTGCTGGTTCCCTCATGCTCCAACTGGTACCAGTACTGAATCTTTTGTCCTGCCAGGATTTATGGGGAAATTCCTAATTAAACGAGGGGTAAACAGACTGATAATCATGTATGGAACACTTGCACATCATACTTTTAACTTATTTGTGAATGAACATATCAAAACACTCGACAGGTGCATGTTCTATTGGTACTGCAACCTGAATAAGGCCGACCATTTTGACTTTTCAAACTTTGCATCAAAGACAATGAAAGCGCCATCATCAGCTACTTCAACGAAAATATTCTGTTTTGATATCAATGTAATCGTAAAGCATGATCTCAGTGCTTTATGATTACTTTGATGTCACCGCAGAATAATAGGCATGATGCCATGTTTGTCTTGCGTTCTTGGGGAATGGGGTGGTTTAAAGGCAAATCTCTGCCATCTGATTATGATAGGTCTTCCAATTGTTGATTTGTCCTGGTGTTATGTGGGACAGGCTCTGTCCCATCCCGGTATCGGTTTTGTTGGTACCGGCGGTACTTTGACATGCCTGCATGTAAGACAAGGAACTTATATAAACTGAACTCAGCCCTTGAGGGTAAAACTCTTGTAAATATATAAATAGGAGGTCTGCTATACTAGGGATTACCAACTGGTTGCACCTACAAGGACAAAGGTACAACAGTACGCTCAAATTCTAAATTAAGAACTGAAATCTGAAAGCAGAATCAAAACTGATTCTTGTAAATCAGGATGAATTTTAAGACCTCCTAGTGTACACAATGTTCAGTTACAGTATTATCATTTTGTTGTCGATGTTAGATGTGTATTACCCGGTAGGTCATTCTTGCTATATAAATATTGTTGAAACCAAATTTTAATACTTTTTCAAGAACCCTGTTCCTTAGTCAGTAAAGTAGAAGTGTAAGAGATATCACTTTTAAGGATTGAGGGGCATACGTGTGTACTCACTTTATCTTCAAGAATGGAATTCTATTACTTTTGCTCTCTTTTGGCATCCAGTCAAAAGAGCTTAAATGACAACCAATGGACACCAGAGTTGGGATAGGGATCAAGGAAATGATGCACTGGCCCTTGCCCTCAACCAGAGAACACTTTGACCATGAGGTATTCCAGTCTTGCATGTGTTTCAACCCAAGTACATGTATGTACAGATTGAAATCATTTTGGGCCATTTGGAACCTGTAATGTCCAGGACCAAAATACACCAAGACCAAAATTAAAATAAAATTTTTTTTGTCCAACAATATTTTAAAATGTTGGAAGAATTTAAAGTATAATGCAATAAATTAATTTAACTCTGCACACTGATGTCGAAATATCAAAGTTTTATGCTGCAAACTTCACATAATGGGAATAGGAATTAACAGGATTCGTACACGTTTTTGATAATCAAATTCCATGACTTTTCCAAAACTTTCTACCCAATTACCATCTTTCCCTCGTTAGTACAACCACCATGCTCTCTTTTTCGGGACTTTTAACCTTTTACCGAACGAATATACCACATGTGCCCACATAATCTGCAAATTCAGAAGTTGAAATTTTTTTTTTTAAATTTCAACAGAAGCATATCATGTGACACCCTCATTGAAACAAGCTCAAAGAGCTTGTTCCAATGAGGAGTCACATGATATGGTTTTGTTGAAATTTTTTGAAAAATTTGAAAAAATATTTAGACTACTAAATTTTGATACTGTCTGCATTGGGTAAAAGGTTAAGCAGGATTTTTCTGGGCAATGGTGTACTGCATCGTTATCATGATAGATTTCTATGATTTTTCCAAACAACAAAAAAACCTCAATTTTTGCAAAAAAAACAGGCCTGAAAAATATACTTTTTTGTTTTCCAGGACTTTTCCAGAATTCTATGACCCATATGAACCTTGAATTAAATCCCTGACCCAACAAATCAGTCGCATCTGCCCACGTAATTTACAAACAGAGCAATGGAAAAAAATTATATTTCCAAAAATTTCAACAAAACCATGGCATGTGACCCCCTCACAGGAATGAGATCACCAAGTGCGTTCCATTAAGGGGTCATATGATCTAGTTTTATTGAAATTTTTGGAAAAGTTTGATGAGAAAAAAAAAAATAATTAAAATAAATTTTGATATCGTGTGCAAGTGCATAAAGGATTAACCAATTCAATCTTAAGTACGAGAGTTCACTGGGCTCAGCCAAACAAGAGTTAATTGGTTCAATTCTAAGTTGCATTATAAGAAAATATTGATGCCTGAAATTGCGATATTTTGACATCAGTGTGTATTTACTTATCAAGGTTTAACAACACATTAACAGTTATGGTCATATCGTGACAGTGACAGTTTTACATGTGGAGGAAGTCAAAGTACCCGGAGAGAACCACCGAGCAACGACGAGCAGCTGCCAGCTCCCCACCATCATAACTCCACACTGCAGCACAGGCAGGGTTAGACTGGTTGAAGACATGTGCACAATCGACATGCAATACGCCTTAGTACACCGCATCATCGTGCCCCCATGTGGACACTCAGGGTTAAGTGCCTTGTCCAAGGACACAAAATGGGAGTCCGAATCAATCGCTCAGACCGTCACCCATCCAAGGACTAACCAAGCCCGACGTTGAGTATCTGTATTCTAATATGTAACTGCCACCTTATGTCAGTAGAAGGTACAACTTAATTACTGTTGATTGCCTGTTACAAGTACTGACTATCAATCAGCCATTACTCGTTACAATTCTGCAGAAATCGGGATACACTACCTTGCATCAAATGTGATTCTCTGGTGATTTGCTAAGCTAACCTAACGCATTATTATTTCAAATTAGTGCAGAATACGGGACAGGAATTCTAGTTTTAACTGTAGTTAGTAACATGTTACCTAGGGTGCAGGATTCAAGGAACTAGTGTGAATACTTATACTAGATTGCTGAAATATTTTTAAAGTGAATTTTAATGAAAGTGTCAATGACACTGTAGCTCAACTTTGAATATGACAGGAATTAGTATTTGCTGTGAGCAGGTCAACATGAATATCAATATGAATATGAATATGACAGGAATCAGTATTTGTTGTGACCAAGTCAACAATAATGAATAAGAGAAAAAGGAGTTTTGTTGTGACCATGTTAACCATAGTAAATCAATTACAAGGTGACTGCAATGGTTTAAAGAATAGGACATCATTTTTATATGTGATGCATCCCATGTTGGTAAACATTCACACAAAAATTTATTCAAATCAGAGTTTTCATATAGAAGTTCTGAGCAAAAAACTGATTGCACAAAATTTTGTATAAAATGGCTGCTGGTGGCCATCTTGAATTTTGGACCGGACCCCAAAACACCCGTTCTCGTCCCACGGTGATAACAAAGATATCCAAGAAGTTTCGTAAAGATTGATTCATAAATACGGCCTCTAGCCCGAGCCGTATTGGCATTTACACTTACAGTACTAAAAGTAACACTAAATAAATCAAAGTTAGTCTAATTTGCATAATTTATGCATGAGAAACAAACCTGTATTATATGTGATGTATCCCATAGTACTAAACAGTCATACAAAATATTATTCAAATTGGAGCTTTCATATGGAAGATCTCCGCAAAAATCTGATTGCACCTAATTTTGTACAAAATGGCTGCCAATGGCCATCATGAATTTCGGACCGGAAACCCAAAACACTCGTTCTCGTCCCACTGTGATAACAAAGGTACAAAAGAAGTTTCGTAAAGATCAGTTCATAAATACGGCCTCTAGCCTGAGCCGTGTTGATGGTGCAACAGATGGACAGGTGGACAGGCAGACGGACGACGAGCCATGACAATACCTCAAATATGGCTTCGCCAAAGTTGAGCTAAAAATGAAAACATTTTCGATTTTCAATTAATACTTTGTTTTTACCAGTAAAGCAGAACTTGATTACCGCAGTAAAGAAGCTCTGCTCCACTTCCTCGGTTTCCACAGGGAGTGTAGAGGACTAAACACATTTTTCATGTTATTGTAGTGTTAAGAACTAAAAATATAATAACCAAAAATGTACCTCTTGAAAGTCTGACACAATGCTTTTACATACTGAACAACTTGGAGACTTTGATAAAACAAAGCAGCTATTGAATAACAGCAGAATCCAATAATTCCATGTTGCAAGCATTTTTATTTTTGTAAACAACTTCATTATGTTGAGCAATCTGAAAAAGATGAAACAAAAATCAGCTCAACAGAAAATAATTAACTCTAAAGTTCTCAAACAGCCACAAACTGCCACTTGTATACAGTTAAAACTAAAAGTCCTATCCTGAAATGCACACAAATAGCACGTTGATATGCATGTTAATCTACGCGATATGACCATAGTAAGGCTATCAAATACTGTAAATATGGACTGTACACAAGCAATGTTTCAGCCAATGGACCTCCGGGTAACCCGGAGGTCCATTGGCAGAAACCTTGCCTGTGTTTGCTATGAGTAATCAGGAGAACCTGACGTGCTTTGGATGCCATTCGATATGACAATTGCGCGCAATTCCTACGTGCAATTAAGCCTAGATAAGCGCACAGTTCGTGACAGGACTTCTAGTTTTAACTGTATTGCTCTGAAAAAGCTGCCCAAAATCTATTCTTCCTCGAGAACTTTACAGGTAGGATGCATTTATCTTGACAGCAATTTTACATCACTGCTGGCTGCCTGTCCATATCCATGAAAGAAGTGACAATTTTTCTTTTAAATTTTGTTAACCCTCAAGGGCCTGGACAATTGTCCTGAATTCTGACTGGACTACAACCTGTATATATCATGTTGCTTAGCAGTAATTTCTACTCAAGTCTTGACTCTTGACTGCCTTAACAGGCAGTCACGACTTGATTAGAAATCACTGCCAGGTGATTTGTCTATTGTCAGAGGCACCTCCTCATGAGATATGTTAATGGCACATGCTCTTAAGATTGTAAAAGCCTGAACTAGGCCTGTAAAGGTTAAGGTCAATAAGGAGTGCCTGGAACAAGTCACAAAATTACTATAGATATGATTTGTGTTGGCAAAAAAATGCCAGTTTTTAGCTCATTGGCAGTAACATTTGAGATGCTGTGCAAGAAAAACAACTTACAATTAAAACTAGAAGTCCTGTCAGGAAATGCGCAGAAATAGCACGTCGATCTGCACGTTAATCTACGCGTTATGACCGTAGTAAGGATATCAAATTCTGTACATATGGCCTGTGCACAAGTAATGTTTCAGCCAATGGACCTCTGGGTAACCCGGAGGTCCATTGGCAGAAACATGGCCTGTGTTTGCTATGAGTAACCAGGAGAACCTGCCATGCTTTGGATGCCATTCGATATGACAATTGCACGCAATTCCTACGTGCAATTAAGCCTAGATAAGTGTACAGTTCATGACAGGATTTCTAGTTTTAACTGTATTTGATATTTTCCTGATGTGAATTCTCCATTGGTAATATCAGAAAATTTCAGTTAAGTCAGATACGGAATACTGAACCAATACTATGGTATACCCTCCTAATAATACTGAAACTGATACCAAATTCAAAATTCCAATACATTCATCTCTAACAATGATTTGGTCTGGAACATCTTTTAGTGACCAAAAGTTAAAAAATTTATAGTAATTTATATATTTTTTATACTTACCAATGACCCAGACTTAGCTGGTGCTAACTCTAACAAAACCAGGGCCAAACACAAATTTTGCCCCCCAATCCCCAAAATTTGCATCCAAAACAAAAAGAAATTATGTCCTAAAGGACCTCCATACTACGCCTCTACTGCGCATGCGCAGTGACGCAGACGTCCCGAAATTGGCGCCAATTATCATTCTTACTAGCAGTGCCTGGTCAGCGCTATGTACTCAGCGGGGAGGCAAGAGTTCCCAACTCCAGGGAGGGCCATCCCCGTCTGGGTCATTGGTAAGTATAAAAAATATATAAATTACTATAAATTTTTGAACATTTTTATACTGTACCAATGACCCAGACTTAGCTGAATAGTAAACAGGCTGGAGGGCCTAGGACATGGAGGAAAATCCAATAAGCTCAACTATATAGTAAAGAGGTAACCCCTTAAGGAGAAAAGGAGTATTAGGCTTTACATGTATCTTTCTTATTTAATATTAAATTAGAAAGATACACTACCCTTAATAATTGAGCACAATAACATTCATGTTCTTTATTAACATCCAGTATAACCCTTATACTAATTATTTTTAAAGCAAGCCAATAAATAAAGTCGTCCAGAGAATTGAGACTCTTTATAGTCATTTAAAAGTCTCCGAGTATTGTATATTAAAGCCCGTTTGACACTTGACATATACAAATGCTTCACACCGAGCTACACTTTAAAAATAAGACATGAATGAATTTAAACATTAATATTACACTTTAAAACCATCCCGGAAGCGACTCAGAAATACTGACTTGGAGGAGGCATTCCCTTGCTTTTCACTATAAAGCAGGTGACCTAAGGGAACACCTGCCCCCCCCCCCCCCTTCCCCTTGCCCTGGGTCAAATAGCCCAGAGCGAAGAGGGCAGCCGGACGGAGTCACTGCCGGAACAGAAAGCCTGCATAACTATAGTTGCAACTGTTTAGTGGACGACATTCTGAGCAACAGATAACGGACCTAAACAATGCAGGTCTCCAGAAATGGACTCAATATTTCTGAGATAAAAATTCGTAAATGTGGATGGCTGAGACCAATAAGCAGCCTTCATTAAATCTGTAATAGCAACACTATTAGCATAAGCCCAGGAAGTAGAAAGAGCTCTTACTTCATGAGCAGAAATCTTAAGCACAGACTGCAGAGAAGAAGATAAATCTTCATAAGCAGTATGGATAGTTAACTGAATCCATCTAGCAATAGAATGGACTGAAATGTCCTTTCTATTAGGCATCAAAGACAGAAAGAAACGTTTCCGTCCCTTTCTGATAAACTGAGATCTCTGTTTATAGAAACGTAGTGCTCTAACAGGACAGAGTAAAGGCCTACGCCCGTCTGAAGACGGAAGAGCCTTAATAACAATAGGTTCCGGATATTTATTAGGAGCCTGATTCTTAGCTAAAAAACCCACATTAATAGTGAAGGTGATAGTGTTCCCAACACTACGATAATGAGAATCATCCACCGATAGTGCATGAAGCTCACTGACTCTTCTAGCAGAAGAGAAAGCTAAGAGAAAAGCTGTCTTATAAGATAAGAATTTGAAATCTACTGTCCCAAGAGGTTCAAATGGCTTTTCCTTCAATTTAAGGAGAACCCAAGCTAAATTCCACTTAGGAATTAATCTAAGAGTTCTGGGTCTATTTATCGAAAAGTTTCTAACCAACTTCGATAAAGAGACATTAGATCCAATTTGTAAACTATCATGATGTGCATAGGTATCAGATAACATAGACCTATAACCCTTAATAGTAACAGGCTGCAGTTTGATTTCGTCAAACAAGTATACTAGAAAGTTTGCAATGTCTGGTATAGAGGGATCGAATATATCTACAGAATGATCCCTACACCAACGACGAAAAACCTTCCACTTAGCCGCATAATTTAGCGAAGAGGAGGTCCTCCTACAGTTAGAAATCGCGTCCACTGCTCGTCCTGTAAAGTGCTTGCCATGCAAGAAGGACCGCACAACGGAAAAACGTGAAGGTGGAGACCTTGCGGGTTGTGATGGAGTTGGCGCGATTTCCCCTGCGAAAGAAGATCCTCCCGTGGAGGAAGCTTCCGCGGTAGGTCCCACAACAGACACCTGAGTAGATTTATCCACGGTCTCTGTGGCGACAGAGGTGCTACCAACAGAATCTTGCATTGAGATTGTTTTATCTTTAGCAATACTTGTTGAATTAACGGCGCAGGAGGATACGCATATCCTATCATTCCGTCCCAAGGGATCGACAGAGCGTCTACTGCAAATGCTCTTGGATCCGGACACGGAGACACATACGTCTGCAACTGATTGTTGGGATGTGTCGCAAATAAGTCTATCATTGGCCGTTCCCATTGGTAGCAAATCTGATTGAATACTTGTTTGTTGAGAGTCCACTCCGACGGCAACAAGCGACCCTTTCATGAAAGGGAGTCTGCTAGCACATTCAGACGACCCGGTATGTGACGGACCGAAAGAAGAACGTGATGTTCTAACGCAAACAGAAGGATTCTTTCCGTTAGATTGAACAACGGAACTGAATGAGTGCCTCCCTGATTCCGTATATACGCCACTACTGTCGTATTGTCGGATAGGATTTGGACATGAGCATCGTGAATAATGTCCATCCAGTGACGTAACGCAGACCAAATTGACATCATTTCCTTGATGTTTATGTGCTTGCACAGGAATTGCGGATCCCAAAGACCCTGGCATCTCGAATCCGTTGGGATTAATGATGCACCCCAACCTGTTTGACTGGCATCCGTCATAACGGTAAAACTCGGATCCGGCAACTGCAGCGGAACTCCTTGAGTTAACCACTGAATGTTTGCCCAAGTCTGAATCTCTTGTTTCACTTGATCTGACAAGAGAACGTCTACATCGAGCGAATGAATTTTCACACTCCAATTCTGAGTCAGGAAAATTTGAAGAGGACGTGTGCGTAACCGCCCCATCGGAATGAGATCCGCGGCGGCTCCGCACAGACCTATCAGCCTCATAAATTCTCTCGCCGTGACTTTGTCTGCGTGCAGACAATAGCGAGCGTAACAACTGACTAATTTCGCTCTGGTTAACGGCAGACGAACGAGATTGTTGTGCGTCTCGAAGCTCATTCCCAGATGAGTGAATGACTTGGACGGCACCAGATCCGACTTCTCCTCGTTTACTATAAAACCGAGACGTCGGAGCAATAGAAGAAGATTCTGAACATCGTTCTGAAGCGTTAACTCGTTGCCGTACCTCTGAAGAATGTCGTCCAGGTAGGCCGACGTTACCGCAGACGAATGAGCTCGGAAGTAGATCATTACCGAGTTCATTACCCTAGTGAAAGCCCAGGGTGCTAGATTCAATCCGAAGCACATCGCCCGGAATTGATACAACACTCCTAGGACTGCGAAGCGTAGATACTTTCGGAATGTCGGATGTACCATGACGTGAAAGTACGCATCTTTGAGATCTATGCTCGTTGCATAATCGTTCACCCGAATACTCGCTCTGACCGATCGAATCGTCTCCATATAAAACTTCGGAGCGACGATCAGCTTGTTTATCCAGCTCAAATCTATGACTGGACGGAACGAGCCGTCTGGTTTCGGAACCAGAAACAGATGGCTGTAGAATCCCGGAGATTCCTGGTTTTCTACGACCTCTACCGCGTTCTTCATTAAAAGAGACTGCACCTCTGATAACAGAGCGTCTCTTTCCTGTGGATTTGACGGAAGATGAGTCCACTTTGGACTTCGAGTTAATGGAGGCTTTCGTTTGAAGGATATCTTTAGACCTTCCGAAGTCACTCCTCTCACCCAAGGGTCGTCCGTAATCGACGCCCACTCTTGTGAAAAGCTCGACAACCTTCCGCCAACCGGAACGCGATAGAGGTTTAAGCCATCACCTCCTGGACCTGCGAGGCCTGCGGTAGGAGAAACCACGTCTTCCACGACCCGCACCTCGCCTCGTCGACCTCGGGGCGTCCGACCGATTGTCCCGGCCTGAAGGACGTCCCGAACGAGAGTCGCTATCCTGACGGTCTCTCGAATAAGACCAAGAGGACGCACCGGAACCTCTATAGGAACCTCTCTTGGGCGCATTAGACCCAGAAGTGCCTGTCTTATTCGTGTCTGCTGTATCCGACTTCTTAGGAGCAGATCTGAACAACAGAGAATCATTAGCTTTCTTTTTAATTTTATCATAAATAGCGGAAAGCTTGCCGTCAAAGAGAAGTTCTCCTGAGACCGAAGCGACTCTAAGAGAGTTCTTCACCTTAGAATCCCTTAGTGTGGATGTAGCTAGGGCTGCGTCACGTCTAACCAACTCCAGATTTGCCACTGAAAGGGCGGAGTTACACGTGGAATAAGCTACTGCCCTTGAAAGAAGTCTTAAAGAGGATTGTGTATCCTGAAACTCTTTCCCCTGAAGGCGCAGTGATAACGCCTTAGTAAGGTGATCTGCGTAAGATAAGGCATCTAAATTGGCTCTGTTAGACGCAATAGCTGTTTCCAACACCGCGGTTGGAATAGAAGCTGATGATGGTAATGATAGCTCTAAGTCTTCCGCCTCGTCGTCCATACGCAGAGGAACTCTCGGTATACCCTGTCCTGCCGTATCGAATTTATTCCTTGCATTAATGAAAGGCAGGTTGAGAGTATTAGCGGACAAGAAACCTGCTTTCCCCGTCCTGGAAGCAAGTTTAAATATAGCGTCGTTCAATAATTCAAATGTTCTTGCAACATTATTGGACTGCGACGGAAACTCGGGAGCGATGTCCCTGAACCGCTCAAAAAATTCAGAGTCCAATGACGCTATAATTCTTTTGTCCGGAAGCGCAGCAGTCTGGCCCGACAGAACAACTTGAGGGAGAAAGTGCCGGATGAAGTCCACGGCAGCTTTATGTTGTTCCGAAAGGGATAGCTCCAAGTCATCCGTATCCCTTTCACCATCCGGTCGGACCTCATGATGTTCCCGGTCGTCCGCCCCCGATGCTTCGGCGGAGCGTACCGACCCAGCGCCGTCGGATAATTCTCGATCCGACACCGTTTCTGTCGGCTGCTGGGATGCTGCGATAAGCTGTGCTATCTGCACAAGAATGTCCGGCGTCGAGACCTGTGGAGGCGCAGTCTTTCGCTGCTTCGCCGAGGGCAGCTCCGCATCAGATGGCTCCCGCATACTTTTCCTATGCAAACGTCCAGAGTCCATCGGTCTCGAATCCCTGGCTGCCGGATGGTGTGACCTGGTCGCCGAAGAATCCTTCATCGGCGAAGCTGGTAATATATCGGCGGTCACGCAGCCAAGGTGCGGTCGTGTGCGCTGACGAGAAGAGGAAGCCTTAACAGTCTCTGCGGACTGCTTATACAACGAAGCGTCCCGAGCGACGGACTTATGCTCCGCTAAAGACACATTTTGTACCACAACATCTGGTCCCAGATGTTGTTGTACGAGAGAGGGGCCTCTCTCGCTCGCGGCCCGGCTGGACCTGGACGAGCTAGGAACTGGACTCAAAGGCTTCCTCCGTTCTCGCTTACTATCCGCCGTCACTGGGTGTGCATCTATTATGTTTATAGTGCTCGCATCACCCAAAATTTCCTCTTGGACCGTATGGGACGAACCCGGCTGCCGAACCATTCGGTGAATGGACGCTACACCGGGCGAGCTAGCGGACGACATTTGTCTAATCTCCATGAGCACTTTTGCCGCTAGCTCTGAATTCATTTGTGACGACGGACGCACACTTGAAGAAGATAACATGGAAACATCACCCTGTTCTGGTTCCTCTGAAATAGAAACTGAGAGAGTAGAGTGACCTTGCGGAGAAAGAGCCGGAATCGCTCTTTCTCCAGAAACAACATATCGTGACACACGTTTCCAATGTTTCTCATCCCAATGTTCACATATAGGACAGGGATTAATGCGAGAACACTGACTACAATTAATACAATAATCATGAAAGTCATAGGAAGATTTCTTCCTATTACAATTTGAACAACGTCCCTTCATTGTGAAAGAACAACAATAAGTCCTAGTTATTCGGAAAAACCCCTGACACAAAGATACATAATAACATGATCCATTAATAAATGAAAAAACAATTGCAAAACAAAATAATTTTGAAAAAATATTTTTTCAGCGAAGCCCAAGTTGCTGAAAAGTAACGTTGAGCCCCGATGGATCCGATGGCAAAGTGTGGTCAAAAATTTTAAATTTGTATTAAATAATTAATGAGACACTTTCGGATAATATAAATGTATCTTATAGTGAGATAAACTACAGCAAAGGCAAACAGCCCCCCTCAAAAAAGGCTGTTGCCAATGAAAACAAACAGTGTAAAAACACCAGAAAACATGACTCCAGGCACTGAAAAAACTGGCCCGGAATCAGTCATCAATTACACTCTATCTGATGCAAAACAGAGACTCCCAGGGGAGAATCTGTAGAACATCAGATGGAAGATGCAGAACACAAACGTTATACACCCATGGGTGAAAACGTAACTATGGGGAAAATAACAGAAAACATTCTGTAACCAAGCAACTCTCCCAGGAAATTTTAGAAATGAAATTTCTCAAAAATATGCCAAAAGCATGGGAGAATTGCAAGGGGGGACTTTAGAAGGCTAGGGGAGAGGAAACACTGAATAAGCAGTGCAACAATTAGCAAGAATGACAACAAGAGGCCCATGCCTCGAAAATAGGCAACTTAACATAATTTCATCAAAAAATTTTAAGTACAGCCCTGATTATTTTTTGTCACTTCTTTTTCCTCTCCTCCTTCTATCCTCCTTAGAATCACATTTTCTCCAAAAATTACGTGTCTGGCATCCTTTAAACTGAGATTTACAAGCACAAAGATCAGTGAGATGTTGACTGATGAAGGGCCAAACAGAGAATGATAATTGGCGCCAATTTCGGGACGTCTGCGTCACTGCGCATGCGCAGTAGAGGCGTAGTATGGAGGTCCTTTAGGACATGATTTCTTTTTGTTTTGGATGCAAATTTTGGGGATTGGGGGGCAAAATTTGTGTTTGGCCCTGGTTTTGTTAGAGTTAGCACCAGCTAAGTCTGGGTCATTTGTACAGTATAAAAATTTCAAGTTTGCCCAAAGAACATTTCTCATATTTGGGCTTATCCTGGGATGGGCAAGATTTAGAGTCAGATGCAAAATTTCAATTTTCAAAACTGGTTTGCAGATTTTAACCATTTTCTCTACACAATATTATTCAGAAAAATGCACATAGTTTATTAGTGTTCAAACGATTACCAAAAATGGTTGCTGACCGATTACCGGTTATCTGAGCTCACAATCTGCCGTTTCTGATGCAGTACTGTAATACTGTGTACTACCAGACAAGTCGAGGCTCGAAAGAACTACATCAAACTGAACATTTTTCACAGTGCTAAAGTTCGTTGACTGGGGTCGCAGTAAAATTACCAGTCTCGCACCCTTGAGCGGTAAACAGGGCTCTCAGAGCCACGTTTACCGCCCAAGTGCGTGCAACTGGTAATTTAACTGTGGCCTGAGTCAATGGAGTGCAACCTTCACTTTTCCGGTATGAACTGGCAATTGCCGCAAGTACACTCAATTGTAAGCTTTACATGTCGTCTAACTTGTATATCCCGAAAAGGGGCATCTAGAGAGATTTACAATACACATTGTGGTTGTTTCTCCACTTTATTAAATGGTATCATTGACATCATTTTACATTAACAATTGAACAATTGCAGAAGATAATAAAATGCTCTTAATGAATCAACACAAAATGCTTGGCAACAATTGAACCGATGTTCTAGGAGCCGTTGCCATTGTCATCTGATTGCCCAGAATCGGCCGACTTCGATCATAGGTTGAACACTATAGTTTATGCCAAGAAAAATTTAACCACTCCCCCATGGAAACCCCGAAGTTACATGTAGGAACAGGAAAAATTAAATCGCTCATATTTCTATAACTACTTACACCTCAGACCTATGAGGCCTTTAGATTGGTCTACCTGTTATTTGGGGATATCGCAGACTTACAAACCCAGTTGCTGTTCAACTTCAGGGTAACATTTGTGATGCCCCAGAATATCTATTAACTGGTAGAGTGCTAAATTATTTTTGGTCATCCAAATTAGTCCACATAACATCTCTTTGCCTTGTTACAATTTATGGGAAAGTACCTACTAACAAGGCAAATCCTCACAGACTAAAAAATTTCAATGCAAAAATATGAAGCACATCCACAGAATATGAAGCCATTACATTGATGCATCTGCACTTCTGAACAAGGCCCAAATATGGGCTTCCAGCACCCTACCAGTTGACCTTATGGGGCCCAATTCCAACACTGATCACTTTTTACAACAGAATATGTGCAGCAACACAGGCCTGGCATTTTCCAGAGAGCGATTTATTCGCGTGCATACTACTCGCCTTAAAAAAATTAAGGACGGTGAAAACTAGCCATCCTGGCCTTAGCAAATATGGTTACCATAACAGCCAATTGCTAAAACCCACATCTTTTCAGATCTCTGCTATGTTAGTGGTCTCTGCAAGATGGCCACACTGCCCCTCTCACACCTCTGGGCCTTACCAAGGCCCAGAGGTGTGGGAGGGGCATTGTAGCCATCTCAAAAAGACTAGCTTGTTAGCAGCCCCGAAAAAAATGTACAAAACCCATTAGGTAGAATTCATTAACAGAAAAGCTTCATTTTTACCACTTTTAACTTTTGTTAGATCGAAGAGAGCTAATTGCTCCCCTAGGTCTTATGAGGGGAGCAATTTTTATCCCTCCTGTATTGTTAAGAATGCTTCGCCTTGTAACATAAGGCTCTGGGTAAATTCAAAGTTATATTACACAAGAAACAACTGCAAAGCCAAAGGACTGTCATTATTTTGCAGGGACCATGGAGCCCAAATATGAATCCAGAAAATGAATTTGAACTTGAATCTGATTCCGGCTAGGGTGTTGTACACCAAATATTAAAAACATTTTGAATGATGCTTCTCGAGAAGATTTTAAAGAATATTCCTTTTTGCACCATTGATCAAGGTAAAATTTGCGTTCCCATTGGGAGCCCAAACATTAACTATTAACTTATCAGAGTTTAAGGTCACATATTTCTGCACAATGGCGAATCGGGACCACAACATGGATTTAAGTGCAGACAATCTTTATACTCATTGTGCCCATTTTAGAAGACTTCCACCCCATGCATGTGTTACCGGGTGCTATTTCACCAGTAAACCAGAGCTTGTTCATCACAGTAAACAAGTACTGCTTCACTTCCAGGGGTTCCCATGGGGACCAAATAATAATCAAGGGATTTATTTGCATAAACATGAAATTACCCCTGAAATTGCCCATGCCCAGTTAAAAAGATTATTCCTCATATTGCACTAAGTTAAAATTCAGGCTTCCACAGAGAGCCCAAATATTTAGCAGGGTACCCCCAGATTTCTCAAGAAAAAATCAAGGAGCTTCAAGGAGGTTTGGGGCAAAAATTCAAGAATTTTTAAGGATGTTTTGAGGAAAGCACGGTGGCTCAGTAGGTGGAGATGCAGGCTGCAAGGCGAGAGGTCTACAGTTCGAATCCCACCTTCAGCAACCGCGTTGTGTCCTTGGGCAAGACACTTAATCCCAACTGCCCACGTGGGGGCACTGTGGCATAGTGTACATGTTCTAAGGCATACTGCATGTCGATGGTGCACTTGTCTTCAATCAATGCTAACATTGCTTGTGTGGAGTTAGTATGTTGGGGAGTCTGACAGTTGCTCACCATTACTCGATGGTTCTCTCTGGCTTCCTCCAGCTGTAAAACTGTCCAATGGGGGGCTGCTGAAAGTGTCATTACGCTTCAATAAATAAATAAATAAAATAAATGAGGATGTATTGATACAGAAATTGCAAAGCAAGTTAACCCCCCCCCCCCCCCCCCCCCACTCCAAAAAAAAAAATATGTATATCTAAATATAATTACATTGTTAATGTAGTTATAAGTTTTGGGTCCAAATACTCAATTCCCATTGGTCAGCTGGATGAAAACGTCATGACCAAATGTAATTCATTTTCCAATGAATACATCTGGTCGAACTTTAACCCACATTTACGGTAGAGTGCAGTTGAAAGAATGTAATTCGGGTGGTGTTTGGGCAGGTTTTTAACTTTCAGCATCTCTCTCGCTGATCAACTGCGCTGCTGTTTCTTTGGTGACATTTCCCAACTGTGGCATAAAACCCGTTACTAAAATACTCGTTTCCATTTTTAAAGTTGTGAAAATTAATGAAAGTGTCAATGACACTGTAGCTCAACTTGTCAAGACAAAGACATGTACATGTATAGTATGTGACACAGCAATGACAAACATCTAGGTAATGACCTGATAACAAAGGAACATCTAAAGTATTGTAACGGTCTGTACATAAATACTGACCGTTGCCTGTAACAAATGTATAGGTAAAGTATTGTAAAGGTGGGTGACAGTCAGATGCTAAACTAGAAAAGAAATCTTTGAGTCCCAGAGTGGGTCTGACTGAACCCCAAAATATTTGTTCTCATAGCACAGTGATAACAAAGGCACCACAAAACACACTCATTCCTGTCCCAAGGTGAAAACAAAGGTACCCAAGAAGTTTCGTGAAGATCAGTTCACAAATATGAGCTGTGTAGAAGTTGTGACAAAAAACTGATTGGACCTAATTTCGGTACAAAATGGCCACTGGCAGCCATCTTGAATTCTGGACTGCACCCAGAAACACTCGTTCTCGTCCCAAGGAAATAACAAAGGTACCCAAGAAGTTTTGTGAAGATCGGTTCATAAATACAGCCTCTAGCCCAAGCCGTATTGACATGTGCACTTACAGTGTATAAGTAGCAATGAATAAATCAAAGTTCATCTAATTTGCATAATTTCTGCATGAGAAAAAAACCCGTACTATATGTGATGTATTCCATGTTACTAAACATTCAAACAAAAATATATTCAAATCAGAACTTTCATACAGAAGTTCTGCACAAAAGACTGATTGCACTAATTTTGGTACAAAATGGCTGCTTGTGGCCATCTTGAATTTTGGACCACACCCCAAAACACTCGTTCTCATCGCACGGTGATAACAAAGGTACCCAAGAAGTTTCGTAAAGATCGGTTCATAAATACGGCCTCTAGCCTAAGCCATATATAGAAGTTGTGTACAAAAAACTGATTAGACCTAATTTCGGTACAAAATGGCCACTGGCAGCCATCTTGAATTTTGGACCGCACCCAGAAACACTCGTTCTCGTCCCAAGGTGATAACAAAGGTACCCAAGATGTTTTGTGAAGATCGGTTCATAAATACAGACTCTAGCCCGATCCATATTGACATGTGTACTTACTGTGTGTAAGTAGCACTGAAAAAATCAAAGTTCATCTAATTTGCATAATTTCTGCACGAGAAAAAAACCTGTATTATATGTGATGTATCCCATGGTACTAAACATTCACACACAAAATTATTCAAATCAGCGCTTTCATATGGAAGTTCTGTGCAAAAATCTGATTGCACCAAATTTTGTACAAAATGGCTGCCAGCGGCCATCTTGAATTTCGGACCGGACCCCAAAACACTCATTCTATTCCCACGGTGATAACAAAGGTACCCAAGGAATTTCGTAAAGATCGGTTCATAAATACGGCCTCTAGCCCGAGCCGTATTGGCATTTGCACTTACAGTGCTGAAAGTAACACCAAAAAACATCAAAGTTAGTCTAATTTGCATAATTTACGCACGAGAAAAAAACCCGTATTATATGTGATGTATCCCATGGTACTAAACATTCATACAAAAAATTATTCAAATCATAGCTTTCATATGGAAGTTCTGTACAAAAAACAGATTTCTGCATCGTCGGTACAAAATGGCGGCTGGCAGCCATCTTGAATTTCGGACCAAACCCAAAAACACTCGTTCCCGTCCCATGGTCATAACAAAGGTACCCAAGAAGTTTTGTAAAGATCGGTTCATAAATACGGCCTCTAGCCCGAGCCATATCCAATTGTTGACGGACAGACGGACAGACGGACCATGGCATAAGCTCAAATTTGGCTTCGCCAAAGTTGAGCTAAAAATCAGAGTTGTGCACTTTGTATTTTGTGTGAGGGTGGTTTTTCGGCTCGTTCATTCGTACATGTTTTATTTCGTCTTTCTGCTTTGTTGTTTGGTAAAAAGTAGTTTAAACAGTTACGGAATGTAATTATAAGAATTGAATGCAATTGTTATAATCTTTATTGGAGTATGAACGAGTGGGAATGGGTACAAATTGTATGAATCCCAAAGGGATTCATACATAATTTGTACCCATTCCCACACGTTCATACTCCAATAAAGATTATAAAAATTGCTTTCAATTCTTAAATACATATAAAGACCTTTTGCTTGTCACATATCTAGCTTTATTTATTCATGATAGTATTGACCTTGAAGATTATTTCTTTCAAGTAAAAATTATCTTTTGGGCCTGAAGCCCCACAAGAAGGAACATGACTTTTTGAACAACCAATCAGTGGTTAGCTTTCAACAGGACATTTAAGCTGTGATCATGTTAAGAAAAGTAGGAACAGCAATGCCGTAAACAGACATGGCAATGAATGTTTTTCAGGGTTTTCCTGGATTTTTAGCATCAAACCTGAATTTCAAGGGTTTTCAATGACCTTGAAACCATGTTTTTAAATTCAAGGATATTCCAGAATTTCCAGGACCTACAGCTACCTTGTTTAGTGAGGGACTTGATTTCAACCAACATGAATCTGACCCTTGTAGGCTGTATACCACATACATGTATCAAAAGATTTTGACTAGTGGTTCTGGAGAAGAAAATATGTTAAAGAATATTCCCCAATCCCCATATTGTACTAAGTTAAAACAGAAGCTCCCATAGAGAGCCAAAACATCATCCCAGGGATTTGATTAAAACAAAGTTGGATCTGACCTCCCCAAAGATGCTCTATAGCAAATATCAAAAGATTCTGACTGGTGGAACCGAATAAGATATTTAAAGATTATTCCACATATTGCACTAAGATATGGGTTCCCATAGAGAACTTAAATATTAACTGAGGGACGTTATTTGAATAAAATTGAATCTGACCCCGTAATGTTTTATACCAAATAGCAAAAGATTCTGCCTGTTGGATTTGGAGAAACAGATTCATTAAAGAATATTTCTCATATTGCACAAAGTTAAAATTTGGGCTACAGTTTGAACTGAGAAGATTAATTTTAACCCTTTACCCAATGCAGACGATATCAAAATTTCTTATTTTAAATATAATTTTTTAAAAATTTCAACAAAACCATATCATGTGCAACGAGCTCGATGAGCTTATTCCAAAGAGGGGTCACATGATATGGTTTTGTAGAAATCTTTTGAAAAATAATATTTTTTCAGCTGATGAATTTGCATATTACGCAGGTGGATGTGGCTGATTCGTTGGGTAAAGGTTTAATAAACTTGCATCGGATCCCACTATGGATGTGGTATACATGTACCAAATATTAAATGATTCAGATCAGTCGTTTTGGAGAGGATTTTTTAATTTTTGATAATATGCTGACTTACAATTTTTTTTATTCCCCCCTATGGTACACTATGACACAACCGCTGGCATTTTTTTTACCATTCCATTCTAATGGTCCTTATGATGTGTCATACCAAATAACAGCTCCCTGTTCCGAGCAGGTTGGGAAATATGAGTGTTCGAAAATATTTCTATTTTTAGCTCCTGGGGTTTCCACGGGAATGAGGGAAAACCTTTTTTTAGGGCAGAAATCAAGTGTCCGTAACACTGGTGGTGGAAGCCATTATATAACAACCTGGTGAGCTGAAGAATAGTGCATTGGTGATAACAATTATATACATGTGTATTGAGGACAATAAGATAGGGCTGCAACGATACTTCTCACTCACGACACAATATGTATCGCGATTTTTTTTCACGATTCGATTTTTTCACGATACATTACATGCAGTACATTGAGAGTGAATTATCAGTAATAAAAGGCCCCCAAACTGCACAGAGTCCAACTTTCATTTGACCAGTAACATCCAATTTCTTTTTTAGTGCTTGAGAAAGACAAGCAAGTTTCAGCCAATGGACCTCAGAGAGTCTGGGTTCAACTCAGAGGTGAGAGGTCTGTTGCCTCAAACTATGCTTATAATTTAGACAGAGTTGATATTTTACTGAAATACAAATGAACAGGTGGAATCACAGGAGTCTGAAATTCTATCAGTATAGCTATAATTCACTTTCAACGTGATATTTACGTTCACAACGTAATCCCCTTCTGAAGGGGATTACGTTGGGAATGTAAATTTCACGTTGAAAGTGAATTATAGCTACTACTGATAGAATTTCAGACATCTGTGGTGGAATTATAAGTTGGAAAAGCACAAAATAGACATGTTGGGCCTGAAAATGCAACTTCTGACTACATCATGCCAACCTTCTGGAAGTGTATCGTTTGTATCGTGATACACATGAAATGATACGATATGCGTATCGTGTACAAATGTATCGCGATGCATTGAAATCGTGATGAATCGTTGCAGCCCTACAATAAGAGTAACAAATACCACAAAGGAATAGACAAAAATACACAAAAGCTGGAAGATTAGGTATTGTTTTCTATATTTTGCAGATTTTCCTTGTCACAATCAGAGAGATGTATTGGAAGGATGTAAATCCAACTGCACAGAAGTCAGCTCTGGTATACCGCAGGGACCAGTGCATGGACATATTCTCTTCCTACTTTATATAAATGACATTCCTGCCAACCGAAAATGAACTATCTTCAACTATCTGCATATTCACAGAATCACACATGACACCATTTATTTATTTATTGGGGTTCAAGATCACATACTTATGCACAATGGCTAATCGTGACTGTGACAGTTTTACGAGTGGAGGAAGCCAGAGTACCCAGAGAGAATCACCGAGTATCAATGAACAACTGTCAGCTCCTCAACATTCTAACTCTGTTCAAACTCGGCTCAAGCAGGGTTACAGCCGTGGAAAACATGTGCACTATCAGCATGCAGTACGCCTTAGTACACTGTGTCATCATGCCGCTATGTAGGCAACCGGGATAAAGTGCCCTGCCCAAGGACATAATGCGGATCGTCGCGGACAGGAATCGAACTCGGGACAGATGACACCATACTGGCCATAGCAGGGATTCAACAAATGTGTGTTTCACTTCAATTAGTAGCCAGTAGGGCTTCAATGATTTAGTCCATAGTTACATACTTATTAAGCCGGAGGAGAGGTAAAAAATCACCCCCCACTTTTCTTTTGAAGGAATCTTCAAAAAGAAAGAGGGGAGCACTCTGGAAACAGTAAAAGCGGTACCAAAAAACAATATATAAATATTCGTCGAACTGGCACTCAGGTATTAATTTCTTATTAATAAATGGTGCTTAATGCCACTTCAGAAGTTAAGGCTATAGTAATGATCCCAGTAATTAATATTGCCTGCTATATAACGTACACCGGAGACAGCATATGCAGATAGGTCGAAAACCGGTGATATAATATATGACATACACATGTCCAATCAAACCACAATGAATGATCTCTGGAGAATAAACACACTTCTGAGGCAACCCACAGGCTACCCCATTCAGGTGTACAATAAATTCCAGTAACAACACTCCGCTACGAGTACTATCCGATATCTATGCCACTATAAACGTGCGAATATACGAGTTGAGTACCGACATTAATAGAAACCTGGATCTAGAAATGGAAGTAGGTATGATTAACAGGCACCGACATGGACCGCCCCCGAAATAATTCATAATTTCTAAGGTCCATAACATACAATAAAGCATCAGCCTAATAATTATTATGTGCGTGAGCATTACAATCCCGCATGTAATCATCTGAATACCAGTTAACTGGTTATGCAGCCTCCGAGGTACCCAAAGACTAGCAATTTATTTATGATGAATTATGCGCTCGTATATGACATATAGATGAATAATCACAGGAAATCAACCAACTAAAAAGTGGATGCACCCATGAGGTCGCCATAGAACACGACCCAGCCACCAATTGAGAAGTGAAGAAATGCATGTATGTATTTAAACTCATACGAGGCAAGCAGGAAGAAAACTATGTCTTGCCCGGTAATCGCCTCTAAACACATTGGCGTGAGGGGTGGGGGGGATTCGAAGTCATATCGAACCCTCCTCACCTGCATTACTTAATCGTTTTTGTGTTAGCCATAAAATAATATAGGAACCGCAATGGTTCCCTCACGTCTAACCAACTCCATTATGCAACTATGGGCGGAGAAGGGCGTGAAGAACAGAAACTTCCCCTGATAAAGAAGGACCTCTCATGGAGGAAGCTTCCGGGGAATGTCCCATAACAGACACTTGAGAAGACTGATCCAAGGTTTCTGTGACGACCGAGGTGCTACTAGTAGGATTCACAACAAGACTGTTTGATCTTAAACATAATCGGAAGACAGCCCATCGGAATGAGATCCATAGCCGCTCTGCACAGCTCCAACAGTCGCATAAATTCCCTCACTATTAATGCATTTGAGTGTAGACAAAAGCGAGCATAACAACTGACTAATTTTGCTCTGGGTAACGGCTCATTCCCAAGTGAATAGATGACTTGTACGGAGCTAGATCCGACTTCTTCTCGTTTATGATGAAACCGAGACGTCGGAGTAATAGAAGCAGACTCTGAACATCGTTCTGAAGAATAATTCTGTTGTCGTAACCCTGTGGAAAGTCGTCCAAGTAAGCCGACGTTGACACAGACAAATGAGCTCGTAAGTAGGACATTAGCGAGTCCATTATTCGAGTGAAACACCCAGGGGGCCCGATTCAGACCAAAGCATATTGTTCTGAACTGAATACACCTTCCCTTGTACGGCGAACTGCAGATACTTTTAGAATGCCGGATGTACCAGGACATGAAAGTACACATCCTTAGATCTATGTTTGCCGCCTAGTCGATCACTCGAACGCTCGCTTTTACCGACTGAATGATTTCCATAAAAAAACTTGTGGAGCCATGATAAGCTTGTTATCCAGCTCAAGTCTATTACCAGTCGGAACGAGCCGTCTGGCTTCGGTACGAGTAACAGGTGACTGTAAAAATTTTGTGAATCCTGATTCTCGATGACCTGTATTGCTTCCTTTGATAAGAGAGCTTATACCTCCGGCAGGAGAAACTCTCTTCTGCAAGAATTTGATGGAAGATTTGTCCAAACGAACCTGTTAGTTGGTTTTTGCTTGGAATGATAGCCGTAAACCCGTCCGAGACTACACTTCTCACCCACTGATCTTCTGTGCTTATTATCCATTTTTTGTGGATCTTAATCACCTTCCGCCTACTGGCCAGCAACAGAGGTCTAAACCATCACCTGTATGACCTGCGAAGCTTACGGGAGGAGGAACCATGTCCTCCCCGCTAAAATCTTGTCTCATCGGCCTAGGGGCGCCTGACCTATAGTCCCGATCAGATCTACGCCCTTTTCTCCGAGTCGCTATACTGACGACCTCCAGAGTAATTATAAGAGGGTTACTTGTACTCTCATGAGGAGTTTCCTTTTGACAATTTTGTCTGCAACACCCTCCTTTACTCTTGTCTGCTGAAGTGGGTCGTTGATACGCCGACGTCAAAAGCAGATCACTAGACGCTTTCTTAGTAGCCTGTTCAGAGACTAACGAAAGCTACTCGTCGAAAATAAAATGTCCGGAAACTGGAGTGACTCAGAGAGAGCTTTTCACCTTGTCATCTTATCAGTGATGACGACGCAAGGGCAGCATCACGTCTGCTTAACTCCAGATTAGCCACTGTTAGGGCAGAGTTATACGTGGTATACATACATGTAATTGCCCTGGAAAGAACTCTAAGAGAGGCACGAACGTCCTCAAATTCCTTTCCCTTGAGACGTTGCACCATAGCTCTTGTAAGGTGATCTGCGTAAGACATAACGTCCAAATTCGCTCTATTTGAAGAAATTGCCATCTCAATTGGTTGAGCGAATAGTGAATGATACAGGTAAGGATTCCTCTAGATCCACGGCCTGTTCATCCAAATGCAGAACAACTCTCTGAACATCTTCCCCGACCATTTTTAAATGAACGTAGTCCAAAAAACGGTATGTATACAGAAGATGAAGATAAGAAACCACTTTTTTCCTTGCACTCAAGAGGTTAAATACGGCATCGTCTATATGGACGAAGGCCTGCGACACCTGCATAAACTGAACCGGAAAAGAAAGGACTTCTTCCTTTGCTCGGATAAAGTCTACGCCTAACGACACCAGCGGTTTCTCTCTTGTCGTCACAGCATTCTGATTCGGCAGAACAAAATCAGGGTAGTATTGATGGATGAAAGCCATCGCAACGATGTACTGTTCCGAAAGGGAAGGGTAATCCTCTTCCTTATCCCTTTCACTATCCGAGAAATCAGTTGCGAATCTCAGTCCATTGCATCTACGCGAACAGACAACTGGACCGACCCAGCACCGTCCGACAGCTAAGATTCTGAGTCTGATGGAGGCTGTATCTGCACTTGCTGGGATGCTGTAATCAGCTGCGCAATCTACGACAGCAAGTCCATCATCGAGGCCCGAGGAGCAACGGTTTTCAGTTCCTTAGCCGCATGATGCTCCTGGGACGGTGTGTTGGAAACGGATCTTTTCTCCGAAAATCTCGATGATCAAGGCCTCGTCTCCCTAGCTACCAGATGGTCCGACTTCACAGGCGAAGAGTTGTTCCTTCTTTGTGCAGAAGGCTAGATATCTGGAGTCAGGTTGGAAGGATGCGGTCGTGTGTGCTTAAATAACGTAGCGGAGGAAGCCATGACTGAAGCCGACCCTGGCTGCAGACTAGACGGAGCATCCCGAGCGGCGGGTGGACATATGCTCCGTCTTGTGCAAGTTTCCAACCAGAAAACTTCATTTTGGCCTTGTGAAACGTAGCGGAGGAAGCCTTGACTGTAAGGCTGCAGACTAAACAGAGCATCCCGAGTGGAGGGCGGACATATGCTCCGGCTTGTGCAAGTTTCTCAAAACAACATCTGACCCCAGACGTTGCGAGATAAGAGAGGGGGGTCTCTCCTGCTTGTGGTCTATCAGACCTCGCCTAGTACAAGAACTTGTTGACTTCCTCCCTATTTCCGTTGTCGCTGGGTGAGCTATTTATATTATAGTGCTCGCTCTCCCCAATCCACTTCCTAGACCGCAACGGACTTACCCGGGACGGAGTACCGCTTCACCAGTCGAGCTAGCTGCTTGCAAGAGATTAAAACCTTTAACAAAAGGCCCTAACTCTTGCAATAATGAGCACTGAATGCAGCTAGCTCTATATTCTCCACAGAGTGCGACGACGGTAGCATACTTGGATGGGTGTCAGAATATCATCACCATGTTCATGTTCCTCTGAAATAGAAACTGTCAGAATGAATTAAAATGCGGTAAGAGGCTCTGATCTACAGAACCTCACTGTCAACAACGTACCGCGACATCTGACAGAATGAATTAAAATGCGGTAAGAGGCTCTGATCTACAGAACCTCACTGTCAACAACGTACCGCGACATCTGACTCCAACATCAGTCATCCCAGTGCAACACAAGAATTACAAGAGTCCGCAAGAGTGTATCAACTAAAGTCGATATCAGTCCTCCAAACTCCACAACAATATATATATATATAACTGAGAAACATGAATAATAACAATCATAATTTAATTCAAAATATTTTTTGTAAACGAAAAAATTTAGAAAAAATGCCAAGTTCCCAAAGGGAACATTAAGAGCCCAAGGGCATCCCAATAGAGCCTAAGTGTGGACAAAATCCAAAATTTTTTGAGCTACACTACCGGAATAACAATCCATGTATCCTACAGTATACTACAGTAATAGAATAAAAAAAACAACCTATATAAGGACGTTGTCAATGTAAACAACGTCAATGTAAACAACACATCAGGCACACAAAAAGGCCCAAAGTCAGAACCAATTGAAATGCTATCAGATGCAAAGCTAGATCTTCATACGAAGAAAAAATGATACATCGGATAGAAGATGCAAGACTAATCGGTCTAACACCCCTAGGGTGAGGATGTAACACTGGGGAAGAAACAGAATAATATTCTGTAATAACTGTTAAACTCCCAGGAAATTTAATAAAAATCGCGACATCGACGCCGTAGCTGTGACGGGTGGTGCAATTTCACAAAATTCCAAGTTCATCAAGGGCCATAACTCCAAGAAAAATATTTGGAACAACACATGCATAGAACAGTGGCTAGACATCAATAAGATACACTTACATGCCAAATATAAAGTCATTCCATCATGTATTTCAAAAGTTATTGAGTTTTGAAACTCGTTCGTCACAGACAGACTGACCGACAGACCGACGGGCCATAACTCCAAGAAAAATATTTGGAACAACACATGCATTGAACAGTGGCTAGACATCAATAAGATACACTTACATGCCAAATATAAAGTAATTTCATCAAGTATTGGTTGGGCACACACCGACCGACCGACCGACTGACTGACCGACCGACCGACCGACCGACAGACAGACCGACATTGCCACTTATAGAGCTGCTAGTCGCAGCTAAAAAATTTCAATAAAAAATAGCCAAATAGCTTAAGAATTTAACAGGAAGGGTTCATGGAAGGATATGGAAGGAATACTTAACAAACAGTGGAATAATCATTTTTAAAAATGATGACGTCAGGCATATGTCCCGAAATTGAGAAACATAAAATAATTTTTAAAATATTATAAAGTTACAACCCTGAACGTCCAAAAGCACCGTTGAACACTTCCTTCATCCAATAACAGCCTTGGATCCACCAATTCTTACATTGATTTGTGTCTGGCATCCTCAAAAAAGGAGATTTGAAAGCACAGATGTCATTTCATTGTTGAAGACTTTAGGGCTAAACAAAGAATGATGTTGGCGCCAATTCCAGTCACTTCCTGATGTCTGTGCATGCCCGGAGAGTAAATGTATGGAGGGCCAGATAGGACTTTTAATTTTCGGTTTCGCAAGCAAATTTTGGGGATTGGGGGAGTTCAAAATTCGTGTTTGGCCCTTAATAACTTTGAGTTAAGCACCAGCTAGTCTGGGCCATTGCTTTACAGTTTAAAAATATGCGAAACCTTTATGAATATCTTGTTGAAATGTAGCCTATACATGTATATAGAAGGACCTGTTCTGGATGAATGTAAAGTGTAATCTGTATATAGTGGGAACTGTTCTGTTCCACCAAGGAACATACCTTTGGAACAGTTCCATTCTGATCTGGAACAGAACAATCAAGAAGCTGTGGTGTGTGCATGTGCTCAATGGTGATGGTGAAACATGAAGTGTATTCAGTAGTGGTTGATACAGAAATCTATCAACCTCATGGTAAGTCTCTGCTTTAACAAATGGTAGCAGAGCGAAGAGAAACTTATGAGCAGTGAATTTATATCTTTGAAGTGAACAGACTGACTTTTTGTTGTACAGTTTGAGGTGGGAAGTTGGACTTGAGAAAAACAAACACCACAATGACAATGCGAATAGATCCACCAAGTTTCAAAACTTCTTTGAATTATGATCGATTTAGAACAGAATTATTAGCATGGAGAGAAATTACAGATTTAGATAAGAAAAAGCAAGGAACAGCAATAGCACTGACTTTGCCAGAAGATCATAATAGTCGAATTCGTGAACAAGTTTTTGATGAACTTTCAGTTGATAACTTGAAAAAAGAAGATGGACTAGATCTTTTAATTGAATTCCTAGATAAAAAGTTGGGTAAAGATGAATTAGAAGATTCTTGGGAAAAGTTTGAAGCATTTGAAGATTACCAGCGGGTTGACAGTGTGTCTATAAATGAATATATTGCTAACTTTGATCAAAAATACAACAAGATTTTAAAAAATGGTCTTAAACTCCCATCTGAAATTTTAGCGTTTAAACTTTTGAAACAAGCAAACATAAGCAGAGATAAAAGGATGCTAGTTTTGACTGGCATGAATTATAATGAAAAAGATACTTTGTATACTCAAGCTAAAAAGTCACTTAAAAAGTTCAAAGGTGAAAACATTGGATCCTCAAGTGTTGCAACCAATCAGACTGCTGTGAGTATTAAAGCAGAGCCAGCCTTTGTCACTCAAGTGGCATCAGCATATTCTGCAACTAGTTTTAATTTTCGTAATACTGGCAATCTGCGTAAAAATAGAAATAGATTTAGAGGACCATTCCGTGGCAGTAGGGGAATGTCTTATTCACGAAATATTAATCCCACTGGATCTTATGGTCAGCTATTGCGATGTATATGTTGTGGTTCTTTTCGACATTTGATTAAAAACTGCCCTGACACTTGGGAAAATATGAATAAGCAAAGGGAGTCAAAGGCTTTTCTATCTGAACAACAAACAGCAGATATGTGTGAGAAGGAACATGTTGTATTATTCACAAATGACAGATCTCAAATAATACAGTTGGGAATTGAAGCAAAAAATAGTGCAGTTCTTGACAGTGCTTGCAGCAGCACAGTTTGTGGAGAGAATTGGTTGAAAGAATATTTATCATCTCTATGTGAAGCCGAAAAGAAGAAAGTGACGTTCAGAGCAGGGACTCGTTATTTCAAATTTGGTGGTGGAACACAAATGAAATCTTTAGCCGAATATACTTTGCCAGCAAACATTGTTGGTCATCGTGTTGACATTATTACTGATGTAGTTATGTCTGATATACCATTGTTATTGTCCAAGGATGCAATGAAAAGAGCACAAGTTAAACTTGACATTGAGAATGATAAAGCCAATATACTTGGTAAAGATGTGACTCTTAATTTAACATCATCGGGACATTACTGTATCAATTTGATAGATCCTGAAGAAGTTTTTGCTGTAACTTTATCTGAATTGGATGACAAAGAACTTTATAAAACTTTACTAAAACTGCACAGACAGTTTGGTCATACAACAACTAAAAAGTTGAGTACACTTTTGAAAGATGCTGATATATGGCAAGACTCATACACAGAAATATTAGAAAATATACGGGAAAGCTGTGATGTTTGTAAGATGTATGCAGTTACACCACCGAGGCCAATTGTCTCTTTTCCCATGGCCAAGACATTTAATGAAAAAATAGCAATTGATCTTAAGAAGTGGGGCGAAAAGTGGATTTTGCATATTATAGACATGTGGTCTAGACTGACACTTTCTGTTTTTATTGAAAGAAAAACTTCTTCTGAAGTAATTGATAAACTAGTTAAACATTGGATTGGTACTTTTGGTGTCATGCAGGCTGTTGTACATGATAATGGAGGTGAATTCAATTCCGAAGAACTCAGAGAAATTACCAGTATTTTGAATATTGAAGTATGCACAACAGCAGCTTATAGTCCATTTCAGAATGGGTTGTGTGAGAGAGTACATGCTATCACAGACTCTATGCTAACTAAGCTTAAAGCTGATAATTTGAATATAAGAGATGATATACTCCTATGTTGGGCTAATATGGCAAGAAATTCTTTACAAATGTGGAATGGCTTCAGTAGCTATCAATTGGTATTTGGAACAAATCCTAAAATTCCAAATATAATGACTGACAATGTATGTGCACTTGATGGGTCCACAACTAGTGAGATATTTGCAAAGCATTTGAATGCCTTACATTCGGAACGTAAAGCATTTATCAAATCAGAATCTGATGAACGTATAAGAAGAGCTCTGAGAGGTAAAGTCCGAGCAGCAGAAGAAATATACAATAATGGAGATAGAGTGTTCTATAAGCGGGATGGCTCTGAGAGGTGGTTAGGTCCTGGAAAAGTCATTTTTCAAGATGGTAAAGTAATTTTTGTCTGACATGGTGGAAACTTTGTCAGAGTATCACCCAATAGATTAATTAAAGCCAACAATTATTCATTGAGTAGTAGTGTAGATACACAGAGTATGAATAATCAAGAAATTCAATGTTCAAAAGAAATTTTTTCCAAGAGTGATGGTGTTTCAGATTTGCAAAATAATGATGAAGTTGGAACACATGAGGTGATTGGTCTACAAAAGAATGATGAAAATGTTTTGTCACAAGCTGATATAACTGAACCAATTGCAAAATTGAAAGTTGGTGATAAAATTAAATTTCGAACTAATGAAACAGAAAATTGGACATTAGCATCTATTTTGGGTAGAGCGGGGAAAGCATCAGGAAAAAATCGATTTTGGTATAACATAAATGACCAATATGGTGTTAAAAAGAGTTTAAATTTGGAGAAAGTTGAGTGGGAGATTGAAAAGGACGACGAAGTTTATTTTTTATCAAATGAGGAAAATATGGATCTGCCAGAATGTCTTGAAGAAAAAATGCTTGAACTAGAAAAGCTAAAAATGTTTGACACTAATGAAGAGGTTGATCATTCTCACGAACTTGCAATTTCAACAAGATGGGTTTTGTCACATAAAGGAAACACTTTAAAAGCTCATATTGTAGCGAGAGGGTTTGAGGAAGAAAATGAAATACAGAAAGATTCCCCAACTATCAGTAAAATTGCTCTCAGATTATTTTTAATACTTGTTGTAAATTTGAAATGGAGAGTAAGAGCTACAGACATTAAATCAGCATTTTTGCAGGGGCAAAAGCTCGAGAGAGATGTTTACATCATCCCTCCAAAGGAGGCTAAGGTTGATGGAAAAATCTGGAAACTCAAAAGATGCTTGTACGGCTTGAGTGATGCTGCTACAGTTAAAACTAGAAGTCCTGTCACGAATAGTGCGCTTATCTAGGCTTAATTGCGCGTTGGAATTGCGCGCAATTGCCATATCGAATGACATCCAAAGCACGGTAGGTTCTACAGGTTACTCATAGCAAACACATGCAATGTTTCTGCCAATGGACCTCCGGGTTACCCGGAGGTCCATTGGCTGAAACATTGCTTGTGCACAGGCCATATGTACAGAATTTGATAGCTTTACTTGGGCCATAACGCGCACATTAACGCGCATATCAACATGCTATTTGTGCGCATTTCATGACAGGACTTCTAGTTTTAACTGTAGACAATTCTATCAAAGTGTAGCATCTGAACTTTTCACATTGGGTTGTAAAAGGTCATCACTTGATCCATCCTTGTTTTATAAGAAGGATGTTGATGATAATATTCAAGGACTTTTAGTGAGTCATGTTGATGATTTTCTTCATGCTGGTACAAAAGAATTTGATGAAGAGGTATTAAACGGACTTCATCAGCATTTTTAGCTGGCAAACTAGAAGAAGTGAATTTCAAATACATTGGGTTTGGTGTTCAACAGAGTGAAAATGGAATTGTTTTGGAACAGAGTGGATATGTTGATAGCATAAAAACTGTGAAAATATGCCCTGAGAGAGCATCTAGGAAAAATGATGAGTTAACAACTGAGGAATACAGAAATTTAAGGTCTATTGTTGGAAGCTTGAACTGGATAGTACAATGCACGAGGCCAGATTTGGCATTTGATCTCATTGATCTAAGCACCAAATTCAAAAAAGCACATGTTAGTGACCTTTTACGGGCAGTGAAGATATCAACTAGAATCAAGTCAGATGACTCGAAAATACTGTATCCATATATGGGGAAACCAGCTGCCAATTCATGGAAATTTCTTTTATTTACAGATGCATCATACGGTAATCTTCCTGATGGTATCAGCAGTTGTATGGGATACATCTTATTTGTCAGTTCACCTTTGTCTTGGAATTGTCACAAAATGAGGCGAGTTGTCAGATCAACTCTGGCGGCAGAGACCATGAGTTTACAGGAAGGATTAGAAGATGCAATATACTGTCGACAAATTTTATGTGACTTGTGTAATGGAACTGAATCAGATTTTCCCATAATAGCCTATGTAGACAATAGAAGTCTTGTGGAGGCTGTGCATTCAACTAAGATGGTGGATGATAAACGACTGAGAATAGACATTGGTGCTATTAAACAATCTTTAGACAGAAAGGAAGTAGATAGTATAAGGTGGTGTCCAGGAAGCTTGCAGCTTGCTAATTGCTTAACAAAAAGAGGAGCATCTGGACAGCAACTGCTGACAATCTTCCACCTTGGGAAGATTGTTATGGATGTTTAAATGCCAGACAAGCAAATTTGTAAACGAACAAACTTGTACATATGTTGCTAACATTGTTTTGAAGAGAAAAAAAAAATTGCAAAAAAAAGGAAGAGAGGGGAGTTTGTTGAAATGTAGCCTATACATGTATATAGAAGGACCTGTTCTGGATGAATGTAAAGTGTAATCTGTATATAGTGGGAACTGTTCTGTTCCACCAAGGAACATACCTTTGGAACAGTTCCATTCTGATCTGGAACAGAACAATCAAGAAGCTGTGGTGTGTGCATGTGCTCAATGGTGATGGTGAAACATGAAGTGTATTCAGTAGTGGTTGATACAGAAATCTATCAACCTCATGGTAAGTCTCTGCTTTAACATATCTAAAGACCCTACCTGAAGATATGCACCCACTTTCAACATTTCAAATTAAAACCTCTAGGAGCCTTCTGCTGCTAACCGGTTGTCTACTGGCCCTTAATATCTTTGAGTTAAGCACCAGCTAGTCTGGGCCATTGGTTTACAGTGTAAAAATATGCGAAACCTTTATGAATATCTAAAGACCCTACCTGAAGATATGCACCCACTTTCAACATTTCGAATGAAAACCTCTAGGAGCCTTCTGCCGCTAACCGATTGTCTAATGATGGGAGCCACATGGGGCCGGATCAAAAAATCAAAACCTTTATGTACATCTAGAGGCCCTATCTGAACAAATGAACACACTTTAAGCATTTTGATTTAAAACCCATATGACCCTTTTACTATAAATGGATTCTCTAGCAACAAAAGTGGTGCTATGAGTGCCACATGGGGGCCAAGTAAAACATCTGAAACATTTACACACATCTAGACAACCTACCGGAACATTTGAATACACAATGTTTCAAATTAAAATACCTACATGTAGGAGCCTTCTACCAGGAGCTGATTTTTTAACAATAAAAGTGGTTCCACTGGAACCACTTGGGGACAAATCAAAATTCCAAAACATTTATGCACATCTACAGATGCTACCTGAACACCTTACCACAGTTTAAATGTCTGGAATTAAACATCCTAGGAGCCTTTCAATGGAAACCAATTCTCTAAACAATAAAAGTGGTTCCACTGAAACCACTTGAGCCAAATCAAAATTCTAAATCCTTTATGCACATCTACAGATGCTACCTGAACACCTCAGCATAGTTTAAATGTTTCAAAATACATACTCTTGGCGATATGAAGTTCGGACGTACGAATGGGACTGATGGAGAGCACGATAATATCTCCACATTTTTTAAAATTCAGGGATAAAAAGATAACTTCAAATATCAACAGATATATAGTTACGTTTAGCACATAATAATCACCAAATAATAATAAGCACCAAAATTTCAATCGTCAGCATGGGTGTCACAAAGATAGCCGGGAAGGGGGGCTTAGTGTAAAGGCATGCTTTCATAAAATAGTTGGAATAGTAAGTAGTCAGTCATGATTATAACAAAGAAAATCACTACCTGAAGATAAGGCCTAACTTTGACAAGCTTAGATGGTTTCCATTGAAATTTTCATGAAAAAAGGTTATCCTTCGAGAGGTAAGGGGGTCCTACAATAGGTACAGGCTCAGTCATACAGAATAAAAAATTCAAAAGCAATAGCTGAAAAAACTTCTTTTTCTTCAAGCCACGAGAGAGATACAGAAGAGGCAGAGTCTAAACCAGGCAAGGATATTTTAACATGTACAAGACATGTATGCTCAGCCACGCATATACCATATGGACCAAAAATTTGGAAAGCAATAGCTAGAGAACATTTCAAAATTTCAAAAGATGAATCAAAGGTGGGTGTGGCTACTGACGTGCCCTGACTTTAAGCCTCGGGGAATCTGTGTGTCCCTGCTTTCAAATTATGTAAGTCCTGTTTCTGGAGCCTCACTATCAATATCCATATACTGATTTTCGGAGAATTCCTCTAGTGCTGCAATTTCCGCATATGTGAGTGGGATTTATTCTTCCATTTCTTCAAGCCACAAGAGAGATATGGATGTCAGGGAATCTTAACCAGGTAAGAACATTTTAACATGTATGTGATGGAGAGTTCAAATTAGTGATTACAGTTAAAACTGGAAGTCCTGTCATGAATAGTGCGCTTATCTAGGCTTAATTGCATGTTGGAATTGCGCACAATTGCCATATCGAATGGCATCCAGAGCACGGCAGGTTCTCCTGGTTACTCATAGCAAACACATGCAATGTTTCTGCCAATGGACCTCTGGGTTACCCGAAGGTCCATTGACTGAAACATTGCTTGTGCACAGGCCATATGTACAGAATTTGATAGCTTTACTTGGGCCATAACGTGCACATTAATGCACATATAAACGTGCTATTTGTGCGCATTTCATGACAGGACTTCTAGTTTTAACTGTAACTGCTGTTTGGCAATCACATCTGACATTGGTAGATTTTAAGCAATCGGTTGACCATGAGATCAAAATTGTTTGTATTTATGGTTGATTCATGATCTCATACAAGCAGTAACAAGCTTAATAAGTTGCAATAATGGAATCATGATTGGTCCATTTTCCCCTTGATAGCTGCTCAAGATGCATGCACCACATGTCGTGTGATGAGTTTATGAAATACAAAATCAGCAGAAACAAGTTAATAGCATGGCGTCTTTGTTAACTTGTTTCTGCTGATGTATTTTTATTTTAATACACACAGTGACATGCTCTTGAGGTCAATGAACCAATCAACCTGATTGTATGGTAAAAGTAACCCTGTTCTATGCATTCTTGAACATACAGTACAGTCGCCGTGGACTGGTCACTTTCCACTCGTGGGCAATATTTCCACAGACGCAATAATATTAGATTCCATAACACTAATTACAGGAATAATCATCAAAAATTTAATTAATGAAGCACCGGGTACAACCCGGTGCTTTATTAATTAAAATTTTGCTAATGATGATTTTTACTACCTAGTAAACAGGTGCGTGGACATGACTGCCCATGTGTGGATTACGACCAAGCCACGGCGACTGTACTGTACTACTCCTTTTGGTTGTGACTATCTGGCATCAGCACTCACAATTTATTTATTTATTTATTGGTGTTTAAGGTCACATACTTATGCACAATGGCTAATCGTGACCGTGACAGTTTTACGGGTGGAGGAAGCCGGAGTACCCGGAGAGAACCACCGAGCAACGACGAGCAGCTGTCAGCTCCCCAACATCGTAATTCTGAACTCTGCACCGCAGCACAGGCAGGGTTAGATTGGTTGAAGACATGCGCACTATCGACGTGCAGTACGCCTCAGTACACAGCGTCATCGTGCCCCCATGAAGGCAATCGGGGTGAAGTGTCTTGCCCAAGGACACAACGTGGTTGCCGCAGGTGGGATTCGAACCGAGGACCTCTCGGCTTGCAGCCTGCATCTCTACCAACTGAGCCACCGCGCCCCCAGCACTCACAATCAGCCGATTGTGCATTCAACTAATCAGCAAGCTGATGACGGTCGCAAACCCCTATCGGTTAATCACTAGTTAAAATAATTGAAAGTAAAATAAATTATACAACAGGGTCACCAGATAGGGCCCCACATTCTTCTTTCAAGTTCCATAGGCATCTGTTCTACTGGTAAGTTGGTAACCGTGCGATATGTTGGAAATGTTTTATGTCATATACGATATACCATCCAAAGGTCCATCACTGGCATAGCGTCCAATTGTTTTACAACATTCCGTCCAATACATGAGTTTATAAATTATTATAATACAGTGATTGTCGGTTGTGCTTAATCCCTATAAAATTTTTTATAAAATTTATCTCTTGAGAGCACTGTTGGTTTGTTTGTTCCTTTGAAGTTTTGTTTGCAAAGTATTTCTCCTTATTTGTTTTCATTGCAATATATTTCTAGTACTCTTGATTGTTTTCTTTACAACATATGTCTAGTTCATAGTTGTTTGTTTTCTTAGCAATATATTTCGGGTACACTCGATAGCTTTCCAGTTCCTTTGATTTCTTATTTGAAGGGTAATTTTAAAAGAAATGTTTTTACAGTGGAGTCTTATATACATATAAACACTCATGTGTCGTCTATTGAAATTGGAGCAACAACAAAATATTACAGTAGAAGTGGGTGTTCTGTAATTGTTTTTGTTTGTTGTGCAATGCAATATTGATTTGTTGTTGAGAAAAGTATCAGTTCTATTTTACTGAAAGTCTTCATGTTTTGCAACTGAACCCAAAAATTTATGACATACTGTCCAATGGACAGTATGTCAAAAATTTAATTTTACGACATACCCTTCAGAAGGTTCCAACATAAAACATTCCATATAGCATTCGTTCCACTGGATAACTACAGGTATCTATGGGGTGAATTCAATTTGGATGCACTTAACACTCATTTTCACCAACATCATTTCCATGAACAAGCCCATGGTGGATCTGGCAATTTACTGTAAAATGTTTTGGGGGTCCCTGTGATGTTCTATGGAATATCTAGGGGATTATACCACGTAAATTGCTGAACAGCGTTTGACAATGAATAACCAATTTGGTTGTACTCAACAGACAACACTCATTTCCAATTTTCCACCAATACAATTTCTGTGGGTCCCGGGTCATTTCGCCCCAATTCCTGTTTGCCCCCTGAGTCGTTTTGCCCCGGGTCATTTCGCCCCACAGGCGGAGGTGGGTAGTTTCGCCCCCAAATCAGACAGCAACATTTCAAAAGATGAATCAAAGGTGGGTGTGGCTACAGACGTGCCCTGACTTTAAGCTTCAGGGAATCTCCGTGTCCCTGCTTTCAAATTATGTAAGTCCTGTTTCTGGAGCCTCACTATCAATATCCATATGCTGATTTTCGGAGAATTCCTCCAGCGCTGCAATTTCTGCATCTGTGAGTGGGATTTAGTCTTCCCTTTCTGCAGATACTGTTCTTGCCCGGCCACAAGGCACACACACAATGTGCAAGCCAGAGTTGTCTCTTGACTTATATCATTCCTATATGCAGTTAAGGAGATACCGGTTCCATGTGTTATCCGGTGAAATCACTTGGTGGCAAAAGGGATCCAGTGGCGAAATCACTGGGTGACAAAATCACCGGGTGGCAAAAATGTCGACATTCTTCCACATACTTGGTACTGCCAGTTCCCACAGACATCACAAGTGATAGCATGCTGCCTGAGTCTCACCTTTTTGTTACAGTGTACACAAGACTCTTGACATATTTGCTGTGTCTGCAGTTCAAATTTATTGCAGCTGAATAAATGTATTTACTCTTACGTAGCCGAGATTTATAAAGGGTCAGGCCTCGAAATAACAAGATTTTGATAAACCTTCCAACAGGTTGCCTCATTTGACAATGCTTAACCTGTTGATCGGTTACCTAGATTTTTTTCATAAACCTATTGGTTAACCATTGCATTAAAAGTATTAATACTGACAAAGCTTCTGACATACCCAACTACAGTTCCACCCAAATTAGTTTGGCATTTAGACACAAGGGACCCAAGGCAGACTCAGTACAAAACAGGTACATAAAATACACATTCACATGTATGCACGCATTAACATTTGTTGTTCTTTGCTTTATGTGATTTTTGTGTCTAATAAAAATGAAAGAATTTTAATTGTTTATTTTGCTGTGTGGCTTATTATTTCAGAAACCCAAACACATTTGTCTCAAACTGGGAGTGGGAATTGGGCAATTGTTTGGGGATGGGGGTCAAATACCGTCAATGGACGTCTGTATTATGAATACACTGAACTTAGTTTAGGGCATGGGTGGTGCATTGGCAGTCTCTAATTAACATTGGAAAAGAAACAATTGTAAATCGTATCTACCTTCCCCTACATTTCGGAATCTGGAGAATGTAATCCAAAGTTTCAAATTGAAACTTTATTTCTGCCACAATGTTCGAAATCATTTGGAAAAACCCATGTTCACAACCATGCTGGCTGTTTATTCAAATGGAATAAGCATGTAAATAAGAAGTCAGCACTGACGAATAAAAGATGTTTCCATATTGTGTTCGAAATTTTTTTTCATGGATTGGTAGGGTAAAAAGGGGCAGAATGCAAATAATTAACAGCTCATTTGATTTTCAATATGTCTCCTTTTTATTGTATCGAAGACTTATTTTCAGCTTTGCGCAGTGCGAGAGTTAATACCTCATGTGCGGTGAATGTATTAACAAAGCAGTTAGCTCCCTTTAGCTGTAACAGACACTCGTCTTTCTCAGAATTGAAACAAATTAATTGTTTCGAGAGCCAGAGGGCGCCACGAGTTGGTACTGCAGATCTTCAGTACTGCTAATACTATAGATTTATACCCCCACAAGTACAGTAATGATTGAAACACGCTGTATGATAACCACATGAGCATTTTGTTCTCGTTTTGTTCACTGCAGTGCTTCTTTTAAATCAGTGGGGGGAAAAACGTTGAAAACTTTTCTCATCCTGTAACAACTAACTTCATCGGCCTGTGAACAAGCCTGTGGTGGGTCTGATAATTTACTGTGAAATGTTCTGTGTGGGGTTCCCCTGATGTTCTATGGAGTACAGTCAACACGACAGTATCGAATCAGCGACAGTATCGAATCAAAACAAACACACAGCTGCTCAAAAAAAATACGCCTTAGCCATTTTTTATTTTTATACCCACTTTGTAACAACCGATATATTGCGTATTATTACCAAGAGAAAAAAAGGAAATTTGGAGGACAATTAGGGTTGATACCGATGCGCTTTTAGTTTTACCCGAATGGACGTTACGAAAAAACTTCCGCGTTTTGCCTCCGTATTTTTTTGTTATCGTCGAAGAAAAAAAGACGCATAGAAATACTCCAAATGTAAGTACTATAGTTTTTTGTAATATTATTATACTCAAACTACAAAAAATTTTGAAACGAAACGATAAGCTGTTTTGATTCAAATTATAAAGTTCACGAAGGTCATGTGCTCGACAGTATCGAATCAGTAGGAGTAAGCACGTGTACTTGCAACAGCGAAACACAGTACAAAATAATAACTGAAAAAAAAAAAACACTGAAATGGTAAGAAATTCTTGTTTATGCAACAGTTTGATAATTAAGCCTGTTTTTTCAGCAATTTCGGCAATGTAAACATTATTTGCACTGTGAAATTGCTGTGCAGTTGTTGTCAATATGAGGGATGTTGTCTGTCGGATTTACGGCGACATGAATTTCAAAGGTTTCCACCACGACAAGCGTTCGGAGATAAATGTATATAGGCCCTTGTTTGACGTGTTTTGCTGATGATTTTGTTTCGGGAATGTAGTCTGACATGTTTTATAACAGCTGCTGCCGAGTAAAATTGTTGCATTGTGGAATTATCGCTTGTGGAAAGGATGGGGGGGGGGGGGGTCAGAATTTGTTAAGAAATGTAAGAAACATCCCGAATAATATATTAGTCACTCAACCTCACGTCATTTCGTCCCTCTTACACGAACCAGTTACATGCCCGGTGTTTGACGTTCAAAATTTGGAATGAGATACAGACATTGGCTGCATTCCATTCTAATTTTCAAACGATGAATACGTGCATTGAACAGGCATAAACCTTATGTCGATGCCAGTGAAACTGCCAACTAGAGGGAGTTGGGAACCATGAGACTCGGGATTCATTTCCTTTGTCAAGAAGTTTTACCGTCGATTCTTGGTTGGCTTATTTGCGATGGTCTATGAGCCGCGTTCCCTAAGCTCTTAGAGGAAACTCAAAAGTATCATAAATCTAGGATGTAAGATTGACATGGTTACCCAATGGCTTGATGAAAATTATTTTTAGGTCCACCCTTCATAGCTCTCAAACGAAACCAAGAGTTGTCTCGTTCCATATATGTGCCCAGTTTGTCGCGTGAGTGCTAAAATGTTCTATATCCCATATGGGAGATAGAACATTCTAGCATTCACGTGACGAGGTGTTTTATTTACCATGCATCATAACTGTGGACAGCAATGATTGGTGCCGAAGTGACTAAAGGCTTACTTGACTTGGGGGTGAGGTTTACTCGACAATTACTGCTACACAACTCTCCACAAACAACCTCACCTCAATATATTTTCAAAAGCCCCTCAGGGAGGCGACAACACAGCAACAAAGTAATAAACCAGTGAATGTTTTGTTGCATTTTCAATATTCTTCAACCCTTTACCTAACGTAGCGGCCAGATGCGTCCAGAAAATAACCATTATAAGCCTTGCAGGATCCACAGTAATTTTTCAGTGCATCAATAAAACTATACAAATATGGGTATCATTAGAATCGGCTCGATGAGCCGATTCTAATGATGCCCATATTTTTATGGTTTTATTAAAGAATATTCAGATCTATGGGTTGAAAATCGGATATCTAATTTTTTTTTCAAAAAGCTCTGTTAGGTAAAGGGTTAAGGTTTGTATGGGATTTTATTACACATGTTATGTTATCTTTACTGACATCTAATACCAACTGCTAGTGCTTGAACACTTAACTGCTTTCAGTAATCGGTTAATTGTGATCTATAACCGTATATCCGCAGCCTAGTGACTATATTGTATTCAGCATGGGATTGAACTGTTAGAATTAAGAAGATGTAGACAGGGAGACTATTCTGTAGTGTGTATAAAACGAACGTTGTCGACTACTTCCCAACGTTTGTCTGTATACACACTGCAGAATAGTTTCTAGGACTATTCTGTATTATTCACGGAAAATACCTAGAGAACCTGATCGTTCAAAATCTTAATCAGTAAAAGAGGTTATCACTTAATTTTTGTGTAAACCTGCTTCGAGGAGTATTCTGTTTCAAGTTTTTTGCTGATGAGGCGGTGACACGCGAACCGCTATCGAGATTATGGATAGCCAGTAGATTTATTTTCAACTTCTTATATGTATGTTAATAGACCGGTTATTCGTTTATCCGTTCAAGCACTACCAGTTTCCGCTCAGTAGTCGAGGTTATGTAATTAGAAAGACTTGTTTTTATATCACTGTTTTATGCAACCTATGATAAAGTGTACTGTTATGCAACAATAGCGAGTTAATTACGCCAGAATATCGCCTCAGTGTTGCCAGATTGCCAAAGCAATCTGGCAATAACGAGGCGATAAACTGGCTTAATGAGGAAAGCTCGTCAAGTGATACAAGTACTAAGAATGTTGTAAAGGGAGTTGAGGTATGCTTGTATTTCTAAATGTGACGACAAAACAGTAGGGTTATGGCTTTATTATGATGTGGTAAGCGTGATAGTAGCAAGATCGACTGTCCATTTTATTATAGGCGGCACTGTATAAATATAATAGTTGTAGTGGTCTTCAGAATCAGACTTTCGGTAGATTTTGTTGAAAATCAATACTCGACCTGACATGATTGTATGGAACTTCAGAGTAGAGTAAACGTTACGTTGATATGTTTTATAAAGGAGTTTTTTTTACAGCTTTTTATGTTTTATAAATATGTATTTTTCATAGTTTTTATATCTAATTCATGTGATACTAGAAGCGGCTCGCTACCTATTTTCATCGTTATTCACAAGCTGTGATAGTGTTTTTATTTTGTTAATTTTGACTGCTCATTTCCATAGTCATTCACAGGATGTGATACTATTTTTTATATTGTTACTCTGAATTTTCGAGTATTTTTATTACGTTACTTTTAATCGTTAACAATGATTTGATAAATATAAGTATTTTAATTGCCAGTTGATTTTACTTCTGAACAAATTTTGATTCTCATATTTTTTAGTTTATTGTTATATTATCTCTAATTGTTGCACCTGATTGATAATCTGGCAAGTGTCCACAACAAAATATTGCTGACCCGTTTTTGTGCATGCATTGGACATTATATACTATGGCCCTACAGGAATATTGAAATCTTGTTCACTCTCCCTTATTACACCGATTTTGTACACTGCTGGACTGAGGGTTTCCCATTGCAGCAATTGGGAGTCAAACGGGGGAGGGGGGGGGGGGGGGGGGCTCAGGTTGTAGCCTGTAACTTTCGACGGAGGATTTTTTTTTTGGGGGGGGGGGGGGTGGAGGGTTGGTTTGATGCTTGCATGTAATGGTTTGGTGTGTTTCCCATCCCCTATAATTTCTGAATTATCACCAAGCGCAATAATATTAGCTGCATGATAGGGAAGATGAAGTCCAATTAATATACGTGAATCTTGCGCGCGGACAACATACGAAACCATTCCCCACAACCATTCACCACTACCCAGCCAGCCCATTACCCCCCTCCCCCCCCCCCAAAAAAAAAAACACAGTGGGAAACGTGTTGGTTCAGTGAGTATATTTGAAGTCTGTGACCCGAGAGGTCCTCTATTAGAATCTCACCTGCCTCAACGCGATTATGACTTCTGTTAGAACAATTTATCCACACAATACATTGCTGTACTACACCTGCCTTCATGTTACAAATGAAGGGTGTCGTCAAAACGTGTGAACGCGGGCTCTCCCACCCTGTTCGTTTGAAAAAAAAAACAGTTGTAAACACCCCTTATGGGCATGTCATACCGAAAAACAATGAATAATAATATTTAGGTGAGAATTGATATTTTTAGGTAGATTATGCCAGCTTCCGCTTTTAGGCAGACCCGACCTAATTGCAAATGTCGGCACGTTTTCACGAGTCCTCATCTCAAGCCCACACCTCATGTTGCCAAAGCCAACAGTGACCGAGAAACAGTGTTACTAGTGTCGTGCTTTGTAAAACAATTTATTCAGGGTTTAATTCTTTGAAAAAATATTTGTATTTACGGAGCTAGCATCAATTTAAACGACCACAAAATCAGTGATTCGATACTGTCTGTGTTGATTCGATACTGTCTGATTTCCGTCGTCCAGAAATCACTTTCGTATACAAACGTGTAATTGTTATTTTTTATTTCTTTTATGGGATAAGTTGTGGCTAACAATAGGTAATATATCACAAACAAAAAGAGCCACGCGCCTTGTCCGCCGACGGAGACTGGGGCGATTTTATAAAAAGTGATTCGATACTGTCGAGTTAACTGTATCTATGGGATGAATATTCGAACCGGCCAGTAGTACACAGCTGAGCTCTCCTCAACAGCACAAAGTCAAAGTCGTACTACCAGTACCTAGTCTTTGTAAGACTGTGACCCGCGGCCCTCCTGGCCAGGAGGGCCCCAGGTCACAGTCTTACAAAGACTAACCAGTACCACTACCAGCAGAAAACTGGAACAGTGCAACCCGGTGTTTTTCAATTGCACTGTAAATATTATCACCTTATGTTTTTATAAATAGAAAAAAGATTTTAAAAATGCTCCGACATGCACACCAAAACTACAAAATAGTCAGCTGGTTGACGGTGGCCGACCGTGAAAAGGCAGAAGCAGAACTCTCCGCCCTCAAATACAGCAACGTTTTTTACCGGTACAGCGAAATTAGGCAATATACAATTTTGTCTGTTTGCTTGACTTCAGGCATGAAGTAACTATTTATACTTAAAAGGACCATATATTGATGTAATTCATCTAGAATTTTTTTACCAATTAAGTGCAAACACAGATGGAACAAATGCAGGAATTCCGCGAATTTATTCCTCACTTTGTAATATCATTCCACATGAAATGTTGTGAGAGCTTTATTAGCCAATCACCTGATGCCACGACATTCATCGCGACTTATTTTCTTTTCTAAAAAGCACGTGTGCGTGTTGATGAACCCTTTTGACCCTTCACGTCAAAGCACAATTGTACCTTTTCTTGTTTTCTTGTCTGTGACGGGAGATTAGTAGACACTCAGTCTGGTCGTCTCTTTTTTCGCAATCAACACACACACACGTCATATCCAGTAAGTTAAATGGAGCCTTTATATATTAGATTTTCCAAGGAAATGTCGTTTTTACTAATACTTAAAGAGTTATCCTGTCAACCCATTTCGCAGGATATGTAGCTTCAACCCTTAACCTGCTGAGTATTTTCAAGATCTTAATTTTTCATTAAATATAGTAATGGCTGCTATGAAGCAGCCACGACTGGATTAGATGAAAAATTAAACTGAATTTAATTCAAGACATCATTGGTGAAAAAATCCATGTCATTTACCGGGGCAAAATTTGTTAAAATGTGCCTCAATTATACTTGTTTCTGTGGCAAGAGAAATCCAGTCATTGGCAGGAATATCCACCAGCATTATGTAAGGGGTTAAGATAGGATACCTCTACCACTTCATCATTTTCTTCAGACCAGCAATGTCTTCACATCATACATGTGAAGAGTGCAAGAAAATGTTCACAAAAAATGTCATCTTTATCGACATTAGAAGACTACCCACAGCTAGATCCGGGATCGACCAATGCATTTGGTCTAAAACCATTTATCAAAGATAACCTAAGAAGACACCATATACACTCAGTATAACTCGGGCCGGGGAGAGGCTGGGGGCCAGGGGTAGTAATCCCGGGGCCCGGAACTGGGGGGGGGGGGGTCTTGGGTCAGTAGTCCCGGATTCTTGGGTCAGGCCTGCCCCCAAAGTTCGGACTACTGTGCCAATCCTGGACCCCCGATACCCGAGGGATAACCAGCAATATCAGTTCCCCGTCGTATTGAAATACTAGTTGTCATTCATGTAAAGAAGGAATGGGAGTGCTCCGCGGAGATGCTCAATCTCTTGCATGAGTCTTGAAGTGATAACTTTATTAAATCAGCTTGATAAGATAAAGTTATCACCTCAAGAATTGTGCAGTCAAAAACTCTAACTGTAGGTACATGGATACTTACTGATGAATTTTCATTTTTGAAACATGTTGCTAAAAAGCGTCATTTTCACGGCTAAAAATAACGTGTTTTTTTTCACCGCAAAAGCCGCCAGAAGTCTCCTTTTAATAACTGATTTCAATATTTTCTAGTTCTGGGCCGTCTTTGTTGTAAGTTAGGCCATTGCAGCGGATGCACCGGAAGGTCTATAAAAGTGGGCGGGCACAACTTTTCAAGGCTACCATAGTTCGGCCTAGTGGGAGAAAAGTTACAACCGTATATGAATAAATGTACAGTGACATACTATAGTCTATCGTTTAGATGAGCACGGTGTGGTACTGTCCATTTCTTCTGCTTCAGTCATCTTCTAACCCGAAGGCTAGGCTTCGGGTTGGAAGATGGGTGGAGTAAAATAAACGGACCGAGGCGACCAAAGGTGGGATTCTTTTGTGAAATGTTGCTTGGATTTGCAAATAATATATTACAGGAATGCCTGTATATTGCCATGTTTGCATACGCCCATTTTAAATCATTGTGTAACCGCGCAACATGTCTGTAGAAAAAAGTGTGTGGGGGGGGGGGGGGTCACGTGCCCCCTGTGCCGTCCCCTGGTTCCACCGCTTCTGCATTGCAGGGAGTCAGTCATTCAGGAGGGAGAGCTGATGTTAGGGTATCGGTTTTTGACACACCTAGCTGCCTTGCGCTGTACATTTTCCAGTTTCTTAATTTGCCGGTCGTGATGAGGGCTCCGTATTGTTGAGGTGTATTCCAATTGGATCTGACAATTGACCGATAGGCTGTCGTTTTATGGTGTTATTAGTTATTTTTTCCAATTTAGGTTTGTTTTTAGAAAGCCTTGTGTTCGACTGCTGGCTTTGAATGAAGCGCTATTGTTCAAAATACTGATATAACGGACGCGTTAGCCGTTACTTATTCCTAGTTCCTTAATCGACATTTATTATCATCCGATTTTATCGGTTGATAACGAATGTTGAATAAGGAACTGGAAATAAGTAAAGGCTGTCACGTCCCCACCGATATAGCACTACATTGCTATGTTGGTATGGTTAAAAGTATAGACCTATCAAGAGTTACACAAAAACACTGGGATACAAATTTACCGTTTTGCCTCATATGTGATTAAATCGAAGCGTATTAAGGATGTGGGTAAAAAAATGTTTCGTAATACATGAAAACTCTTTCATTTATCTCCATTTTTTTAACAAAGGTTATTTCTGGAATACTGACATGCTCGTGGTTTTCTTGTTCATGTACAGCGTACTGTATTCCAAATGTGCCGTTCGTTGTTAACCCCAGATTTCCAAATGTGATAGGCAGACAACACGTGTGCCTCTGAACACTTCTGGCCCATCCTTTAAGCGCCAGAATGGTCATTGGCGTAGCCATGTTCATATATGGTGGACCAGAAGCTGTCCTGGATTCCCTGTGGCCAGGGAGGTTGAGTTTTTGTTTATTTTTTAATAACAGTGATCGATGATCATAACAGATCTCACAGCATGATCACAGACTGATCAGCAGTTGAAGTTGTGGGCACGATCTTGAACCGTAGATATGCACAACCCTCTCGCTTTTAATCCTTTACCCAACGCAGACGATATAAAAATGTATTATTTTAATTACTCTTTTTTAAAATTACATTTTTTTTAACAATGAGGGGGTCACATGATATGGTTTTGTCGAAATATTTTCAAAAATTTATTTCTTTCAGCTGCTGACTTTGCAAATTACGCGGGCGGATGCGGGCGATTCGTTAGGTAAAAGGTTAAAATTGAAGACCAGTCTTTGTTAATGGATGATGTCACACAGAACTGACGTTTCTCAAGCGAACTGAAGTCATTTTGGTTCATTTGAACTATTTAAAATGTCTCTTTGGACACAGAAATAAAAAAAAACTGTTCGACCGAAAACTTCCACTCAATTATTGGTACCCACTCCATGATATAGATAAGGGGAGGGGACCGAGGGGTGGTGGAGTTTTCATGATAATAGCTGAATTATTACTTTTTTTGTTATTATTTTTTTGCTCGAAATAAGATAACACTCTGACTTAGCAGTGGTGTCTCTTGACGTCTTGGCAGCCTAAAAAACGAGGAGAGAAACTATGAGCGCCCAAAGACGTTATTCGAGCTTAGTCATTCAAAGACAAGAAGTTACCAAAGAGCGGAGAGAAAGTAAGATAACATTTATACAGTATATACAAAATGGGATAATTACCGGGAAATCTCAGTCAGTGACAACACTGGAAAGGGTTTTCTGTAAAGTCTCATTTGACAGGTTAGAGGATGTTATCGAAAATCTCAGCTGATAGAATCGACGAACGCCAAAAAGATGTTTATAGCAATTCTGGATGTTACAAAGCATATGACCGTGTATGGATGGTGGGAATGCGGCGAAAGGTGAGACATTGGGTCTGGGATGTGAGTTCGTTGGAATCTTGGAGCAACTGTATAAAGCTGTGCAAAGTGAGCTTGGCCTGGGTAAAGTTACAACAGAGCGGTTTCCTTGTTTGGCAGATAGACCTAGAGTAGGGGTGTTTTCTCTCTCCTATTCTTTTTGCATTGTACATCAGAGATTTGGGAGATGAACTAACACTGATTGACGAGGGGGTACAAGTTCTGGATACGAAGATCTCACGGTTATTTGTAGCTGGTGTTATTGTACTGGCGTCCTAAGGCGAAGAAGGATAGAGAAGATGGTGTCAATTGTTGTGGGAACATGACACTCGTTACTTATTTCCAGTTCCTTATTCGACGTTCGTTATCAACCGATAAGGGCATCGAATAAGGAACTGGGAATAAGTAACGGTTGTTCGTCCGTAACTATTGCACGGATGTGGGGAAAAATGGAGGTTCGAACTGAATGAGAACAAACACAAAGTTATACCAACAGGGCGTAAAATGGAGCCTCACCGGAGATGAAAAGTGGATGAGTTCTCTTTTCTGGGAAGTGACAGCAAGCTGCTCAGAGTAGGAGGGATAGATGACTTCCGAATATTTAGGATCAACACATGACGCAATGAGGCATCTGCCGAAACGACACAACTGATTCTGAATGTGTGTGTGGGGGGGGGGGGGGGGGGGGGGGGGCGAATACTTAACCGGCTTGAACTTTTAGGGAAGAATGGCTTCAGTAAGGTTTTGTAGGGTTTACCTATTTGGGAAATGGTGGGTGTACCAAATATATAACGCGGAAGGGATACCAAAATGTGAAATGTTTGAAAGCTTCGCATCTGATTCACGTATATGCATAACACAGCAGCACGATGCAGCTCCGCTGGAAACAGCCAGGGGAGCTTAGGTGAATGAGAATCAAGGACAGATTAGATTCAAGCCTGAAAATAAGCAATCTGTCACTTGCAGAATGAGGTTCCCATACAGTGGGTCAGAAACATCCAATTTATTATGTGGGGTAACTCTTTCTATTTAGGCCAGAGACCTTGATTTGGACCGAGATTCACAGAGGGTAAATTTACTTATGCTTCTCTGCTATGTAGGGTAGTATCACCAAATTCATCCCCTGGGAACCACATTCTACAGATGACAGCCCACTTGTTTCCAAGCGTGATTTGAGGAAGTTGAAAAACCATAACTATTTGGTTAATCACCTGGACAGCCGGTGTGTGAACTAGCGTTTAACGTAACGGCCAAAACCGGCAAGCGCTATTCTCAAAAATCGCCAATTAATTTTCATTATTTTTTCATTTTTTGTCTAAAATCATAGGTTATGAGCCCCTCATTTGAACGAGCTCATTCTGTGTTCTGCACATAGAAAGTTTCAATCAGTTCGAGAGGTGGGGGATTATTGTGGTCATCTGTTCCTTTCTCTTCTCACCCGTTTCCTTTCGTACAAACTCCTCCAAGTCACGGATGTCTTCGCGTTTGGCCGAGTGGCTCATTCCAGAAAGAGGTCCTCTCACGAAATGTGCTACTTGTTATCAGCCCCCATTATAATATCAGAATTGATATATCTTTGGTAAATAATTTTATATTTTCTAAAAAAATTATTATTTTGATTTGGGGAAGGCAATCTTTGACTGTGCTGATCACTTATTTGCGATGAATGGCCTTTAGCTGTACCTGTCAACTTGTTTATAAATACTACAGATTGTTTAGTTGGGTCACAGATGTTTACTTGAAATTAGACAAAATCATCTTGAAACTTTATGGTGTGATTTAATTCAGCCAATCGGCAAATGCCGCAATTAGTGGAACAAAAGAACCTTGGAGAAATATCTCTTTCTGGAGATATTCGTTTAATGACTATCTAAACAAACTTCACTCATTTTATCTCAGGCACATGATCTCGTATGGCCTGCTTCCCTCCCTCAATCTTAATCTTGATCTCAGCCTATCACGATGACCCAGATAAAGTCAAGTAGGAATCAATCTGCGGGGACAAGGAACAGGAAACACCCTCGGGCGTGGCATATAAGCGTCATAGTCTGCTCTCGCCCCTTTTAACTTAAACACAATCCACTCTACCAAAGATGGCCCCCTTACTTCGTTAGCACGCTTAGTCTACACTGTATACAACCTACTAATTCTGGTTTTTTTCAATTTTAAGCAGGTACCGACAGATGTTTTTCTTTGAATCATCCACCCCCAATAACCGCTTTGGATTAACTTTAACCGCTATGGAACATAGTAACTGCAATGGACTTTAAACATCCTTCACTCCATCCTGGAAGTGGTCATCCACCTCCTGTGAGGTGAGCGTTGGTCCTGCGTCCCTCTTATTGCCCCTTTTTGTAAGCAACAGTAGCGCATTCTTGCCCCGGCTAAATAGGTTACCATGCAGGCCTGCCCCCAAACCAGGGAAGTTCGGGTATTTCTCTGGGTGGTCCCCGAAAGGAGCCGTTGTTGTTTTTTCTCCACGATCTGACGCAATCCTAAACACAGAACCCAACACAGAAGCCAACTCAACCACCATCGATTGACTGAGGCTATACTTAACAATGATGGCCCACCACCACAACAAGACCACCCCATAAGTGGCAGATTATACTTGCCTGAAAATATCATCACTGCACCCTTGGGGAGAGGTAGCACCTTTGCTGAGAGGACCCCCTCTCGCACTGGTCCTCAACCGAGGGTTTAGACCAAAGAACATCAGAAGACCACCACAACTCCTAAGAACACCATAATCCCGGACATCCGTTGAGTACCCCACCCTTTTCCTCCTTTGACGCGACTGGACATGTTACTCAGAACTATATTCAACAGTTAAAGAGGATCGAAAGAGGCTTGCCCCACACCGTCGCTGCGCGCATTCGGCGCATGAAACCATTTCACCTGCTTATCTCAGTCATTCATCTCACGGTTTCATCTCACATACACAACATTGAGAAGAGACAACTGTTTATACCTTCAGCATTCATTGAACATGGCATATTATTATTATTGAAGACGGTGCATTATTTTAGATAACAGCCGAGGATATTAATATTCTGTGGAATATATTTGTGACATTCGATTCATTATAAAAATGCAAGGATATTGTGGTGATCTCCGCCCGTCCCGTCCGTACGACCAAACTTCATATCACCAAGAGTATGCAATTCGAAACATTTAAACTGTGCTGAGGTGTTCAGGTAGCATCCGTAGATGTGCTTAAAGGTACCGTAGCGCTACTTTTATTGTTATTGTTAGAAGATCAGTTTTCGGTGGAAGGCCCCTTGGGGTTTTATTTGAAACGCTAAAAGTGTGTTAATATGTTCAAGTAGGGTGTCTAGATGTGCATAAAGGTTTTAGATTTTTTATTCGGTCCCATGGAGCACCCATAGCGCCACTTTTATCGTTAGAGAATCGGTTTGCGGCGAAAGGCTCCTAGTGGTTTTAATTCGAAACGTTTAAAGTGTGTTCATACGTTCCGGTAGGATGTCTAGATGTGCATAAAGGTTTTGGATTTTTACTTCAGCTCATGTGGTGCCCGTAGCGTCACTTTTGTCATTAGAGAATCTGTTTCCGGTGAAAACTACTCGGGGCTTTAATTCGAAATGCTGTTCATATGTTTCGGTAGGGTGTCTAGATGTGCATAAAGGTTTTAGATTTTTTAATCGGCCCGATGTGGCACCCGTAACACCAATTTTGTAGTTAGAGAAGAATCAGTTTCCGGCAAAAGGCTTCTAGGGGTTTCAAACTGAAATGCTGAAACTGTGTTCATATGTTCAGGTAAGGTCTCTAGATGTGCATAAAGCGCCCCCCCCCCCCCTCATAAAGCGCCCCCCCCCCCCTCATAAAGCGCCCCCCCCCCTCCATTTGGCTCGCGTTGTGCCACTTTTGTCGTTAGAAATCGATTTGTGGCAAAAGGCCCCTAGGGGGTTTTAGTGAAATGTTGAAGTGTTTTCAAATATTCAGGTAGGGTATCTAGATGTGCATAAACGTTTCGGATTTTTGAGTCGACATCATGTGGCGCCCATAGCGACAAAATTGTCATTAGAGAATCAGTTTCCTGCGAAAGGCTCATAGGGGGTTAATTAAAAACATTGAAAGTGTGTTCATATGTTCAGGTAGGGTCTGTAGATGTGCATAAAGGTTTTCAAATTTTATATAATACCTTTTCATTTCTGTCTGTATCAAGCATTAACCAATAATCAAGAATGCAAATGCGGGGATATACTATAGTGTGCTTTGCACACAAATGGCACATCTAGTTCTGTATTGGAGAGGTGTTTCTAAATTTTGAAGATAATATTTTCTTCTTGTGGACCAGGATTCTTCTGAATTATTTTCAAACGACCAGTGGAGCCAATAATTATTGGATATTATTTCTATTTGAATTTTTCATAGTGCTTTATTGGAATTTACAGGTATGGGAAACCACTGGATTTTTGAGAAAACATTTAATTACAATTCATTGCATGATACTGTTCCTACAGAACACTCCTGAACAACACCAGCTAGTGGGTTTCTTTGTCATACCTTTTATTGGATTCTGTTAAACTGTATTTTGGACTAACTGATAAACAGTTCTTTTTTAAATTTATTTTGTGCACAACAAAAACTTACTTGCCAGCGTTCATTATTATTGCAAAATAGAAGATCGGTATAGTGGTAATCTCGGGACCTACATTTTTAGGCTACTCGTGCTTGCGTGTAGGGGTCGTTCATTCCATTTGCAGTCTCACAAGCCGAATCAACATCGTATACACATATGATCATTACCGGCGTATTTACGGTCTCATTTCGTCTATAACAAACAGAGGCGGTGGAGCCATGGGGCACAGGGGCACGTGGCCCTCCACTTTTTTCCACAAATATATTTTGCAGTTACACAATGATTTAAAATGGGCGCATGCAAACGTGTCAATATACATAAATTAACATTATTTGCAAATCCAAACAATATTTAGACAAAGAATCCCACTTTCGGTCGCTTCAGTCCGTTTCTTCTACTTCGACCATCTTCCAACCCGAAAGCCAGCCATCGGATCGACAGATGGTTTAAGCAGAAGAAACGGACAGGACAGTGACCACACAGCGGCATATTCATCTAAACGAGAGATTATAGCGAGTCATGGTAAATTTACCGATATACGATTGTAACCTTAAGGCTTTCTCACACTGAGTCGAACCATGGTAACATTGTAAATTTGTCCCCCTGCACTTCTATCGAGCTTCGCGCGCCTTTGGTTTTAAAGCCGAGTAAATCGAAATTCGGGATTCGATTCGATTTAATATCCTTAAGATTCAATTCCAAGTTCGAGTCAATGATGGTTCATAATCCGTGTTTTGGAAACAAAACTGAACAGTTTAAATTATTCAATAAATTTTTTGGCAACCGAAGTATTCTAGTGGTATTGGGAAATGGGTTAATATCCTAAAAAAATGTAACTTCACCGTGTTTTATGGATTTTTCAACGTATTCTAGTGGTATTGAGAAATGGGTTAATATCCTAAAAGGAGGTAACTTCACCATGTTTTATGGCTTTTTAACGAATATCTCCCATTTACAGGCCTGGAAATAAAGAGCTTACGTCGTAATCCGATAGCGAGTTGTCCTCTTTATCATGGTGATAACCTGCAGAAAAAAAGAGTTAACCCTTTACCCAACGTAACGGCCAAAACCGGCCAGCGCTATTCACGAAAATCGCCAATTAATTTTCATTATTTTTTTCATTTTTTGTCTCAAAAACATAGGTTATGACCCCTCGTTGGAACGAGCTCGTTCCAACGAGGGGTCATAACCTATGTTTTTGAGACAAAAAATGAAAAAAAAATAGTCATTCAAGAATTTTTTTTGCAAGTGTCGTCTGCTTTTCATGTTAGGTAAAGGGTTAAAATACTTTTCCGCCTGTTGTGTTTTTTTACTTCATCGACGTGCTGGTTACGTTTTAACAGACGTTCCGCCGAAATAAAGAACAACTAAAGAGCGATCTCGCTTTGGCGAGATCAACCGTCGGTTGGTGCTATTATTTTGGTGGAAATGCTCTTAAGACAGTGGCGGTGCCACAGGGAGCCTGGCCCCCACATTTTCCCTCAGTCAAACTTCAAATTGCTATCTGACCGTGGTTTAACCACCCAATATTACATAATATTATTGAGTCGAGTTAGTTCCGAAAAAATGTCTAGTTTGACTCAAAACACGCAGGATTAGGAATATAATTTTTATGCCACGCTCACCTATGTTTCTTCCTGTGAAAAGTGATTATGTTAACTTTTAGCTTTTAACCCTTTACCCAACGTAACGGACAAAACCGGCCAGCGCTATTCTCAAAAATCGCCAATTAATTTTCACTATTTTTTTCATTTTTTGTCTCAAAAACATAGGTTATGACCCCTCGTTGGAACGAGCTCGTCGAGCTCGTTCCAACGAGGGGTCATAACCTATGTTTTTGAGACAAAAAATGAAAAAAATTAGTTATTCAAGAATTTTTTTTGCAAGTGTCGTCTGCTTTTCACGTTAGGTAAAGGGTTTAAAATGACTGGAATTATGATTGCTATATAATTTTATTTCTTTCAAAGCAGTGGTGAGGTTAGTCTATATACACCAGAGGCACCTACTCCCAGCCATTTGATGAAACGATGAAAATGCTGAGAAAAAAATACCCCCTCCCTATATTACTAAATATGCACGTATATATTCAGTAATGAAGGGAGGGGGTATTTTCTCTCAGCATTTGTATTTCATCAAATGGCGGGGAGCGGGTGTTTTTGCACATACTCATACTACCCCCCCCCCCCCCGATCCCCTAGGCATGTCATAAAAAAAATCATTACCATTGATGGCGAAGAGGTGGGGGTATCGGGGGTTAACTCCTCCCCTTCCGTCGGCAAAATCCCCACGCCCCCACTGATATCATCACTATACATGCCACAACCTACTACAGTACACATGCACCTCTTCCGGGCCTATTTTGGTTCATCCATGGATGAGGCTAAGCCACAGAGAGTACGACGTGTGAGGGTAAGTGAGGTAGACCCATCTTATAAATAATTTCAAATCACAAATGGGAGATAGTCTCTGAAGTGGAATTCCAATTTTATGGCGAGGTGCGTTTGCACCTGTCGCACCTTCTCCGGGCCACGTGCCTGCCCTTAGATATAAGGAATGGCATTTGAGTTTAGAAATTCTTCAAACAGCCATGAACTCGATGTTTTTCCCCTGGCTACACTCCTAGAAAAGAAATAACATGGTCCAGCTCGAGGTTCTCGGGGATCTCAACCCACTATCCTACTGCCAGTCGCACACTCAAACATAATAAGATTATTGGCTCTCGCTCCCGACTCTCGTGGATTTATAAGTAAATAAAGCTATAAAGCAAATAAAGTTATCAGGGTCGCAAGGGCTTTCAATCCCACATCGTCCATGTGGGCCTTCGGCGCGCAGAAACTTTTCATTCATCATCATTATGATGTCTCACGAATGTTATCAGTTGGAATGAATATCTCCCGACGGAGGTACGATTTCAACATCGTACGTGTGTGGGAATTTGGGTGGTCACTGTCCACGGAGGTTCGACATAATAAATATGTAATGCTGTTTCCAAGTGCAATGAAATCGCATTCAGGGAGACACTAATTTCCTGCATTTCTAGCTCAACTCATACCAATGAAAATCACTTTTTCATAAACACTGTGGGGGGTGAAAGATTTACTTCCTACTCGCTAAAAATGAGTTTGCCGCGTCTCTTATAACACAACTCAAGCCAATACTGACGTTCAAACTGCTTCCAAAATCTTGAACACAATTTAACACCGATGGGAAGAATTGGGCAGTGTGTAATATAGGCTCTATTTTTTTTTATTGAAGTTTAACGACACTCTCGACAGACAGGGTCACCTCGTGTCGGGACAGTTTTACGGTTGGAGGAAGCGGAGTACCCAGGCCCTAATTATCTGATCCGATATTGTGATATTCCGTCGACAGCTCTGACAATGATACCTTTCATCCTCACGTCCCACAATCTGGCTTGTCGCTGTCCTGAATGCCCCCTTTTTCGTTTCCTTTTCCAGCGACGTATTGGAGGACATTTGCTTTTGGTGGTGGTGGTAGTGGTGGGGGAGGGGGGGTCACACTCTAGTGCGTGTGTGTGGCCGATGGCCTCAAAAATACCCTGCTCTTTGCAGACGATTCCTGTGGTAATGCATGAGAATGGTAAGCACAGTTTTAGGGTTTAACTGCGTGGAGGTTCGTTGTCTGAAAGTTTGTTTGTCACTCTAATGGTTTTTCTAAGACACAGACCTTCTGTCTGAGTGGAAACTACAGTTTACGAGTGATTTTATGATTATCCACTCTCCATGCACTGTGTTTCCTCTTCAAACTCTAACTTTCTCTCCACGCCCTTACTACAATACCAATCGTGACTAACTTATCGAGTTAACCTCCCTACCCCCCTCCGGCCACCTTTGCGACGCACGGATTAACTAAGCACTGCTGAAAGCGAGGGTCGGATCGGCGCTTTGCAAAAAACTCTGGGTGCATTTTTGGAAGGTCCCATGACCGAACCCGTCCCCACCCCTTGCTTAAGACTTTCAACATCTGCGGCTCTACCGTGGCCGCAACACAAGAATGAAGTTTTGCCAGTCGTAACTTGTGCTGACCACTTAAAGCCGTAGTGGACTTCAACACAGGCATTGGTCACCGGGTCCTTTTTTAAAGGTACAAACTGCTCTCTCATACGTTTGTGCTCCCGTATGTTTTCCATATAGTTTGAAAGTTCAAGGGTCAGATATGGCAGGTGCGCTTGGAAATCTAACGGGAAAAGTTGCATTGATAACAGGTAATTATTGCGTGATTGTCAGTACATCAAATTCTTTACGGCCTTAATTTTCTTTCTTTCAGTTAAGTGGACGAACTGACAAACTTCCATTCAGAAACAGAGGATATGCCACAAAATATATTTTTATCACCTTACTTCGTTGTTCCTCCTAAAAGGTTAACTTATAACGAAAACTACACCGTGCGAAAACGGCACCAAGTGAGTGAAACGGCACCATGAGTGGCGAAAAAGGCACCAATTGCGCTGGCAGTTTGACGAAAACGACACCAGTTCGAATGGAGAAAACGGCACCAGTATTTAATTTATTTCATTCTTCTCTTTTCTGTGTTTTATTTTGAAACTGAGACTTTAAGGTGCTATCTATATAAGTACAGTCAAGGTGCCAATAGCGGATCAACCCCATTAGCGGATCACTCAGTCATGAATGATCACGTTGAATTAATAGTGATTGTTTGATTTATGAACTGAGTCCACAGTCATGTAGTATGGGCAATGTTTAGCAACCGGCAGAATATCACCTGTGAAGTCTGCCGTTTAATACTGAAAATGAAAGTAGGAAGTACAAACCCCTTCCGATTTGGGGAAGTTTTTCCAAGAACTGCAACGGAAACAAAAACCAAACACGAAGTTCACAAGCTGAACAAAAGTTAAAGTTTATGGTGTTTGGTGTCATTTTGAAGGTTAGAATATAGGCAATCTAATTATAAAAAAGTCCAGACCAATCTGACACGAAAAGATGAAATAAACTTCGATCCGCGTGCCTCTGTCAACTACCCATTAGTGGATCACACACTGCAAAAAACGAGGAAACGCGGCAAACTCAATTTTGTTTACTGTGATGACATATGAAACGAATTATTTGCATGTGTTGTTTCGGATAGTGCAAATATGCCAACCACATTCTCATCGAAATTTGCTAATAATTTTTTTTTTCAAATGTAGTGTTCCGAGCTATAAGAAAGTTAAGAAAAAAAGAAATAAAATACATGTAACTGATCAAATTCACTCGCCGACCATACAAATTCTTGAGCAACTTGCAGTGAAAGTCTAGGCCTACCACTCGGTATTTTGTGTTTTAAAAGTAGTTAGCATTCCAAATGCTAGCTGACAAACTTCGAGTTCTGTGTTCCGATTTCAGTTTGTGCAGAAAAACTAAAATATATCCCCAACGACTCACTAGCAGTTACAAATTACAATATATAATGGCTTGCCGCTGAATCTCCGCGATTATCGGAAGAGAACGCACATTGTTCCTTTATCCAACAAAGCGGCAGAAAATGCCCAGAAAGTTCACACAAATTGGGCTCCTAAAATCTGAAATATATTGAATGTTGCATATTATAACCATGGAAATATGGATATCGTTGGAGCTCACCGATCCGGTCCAATGATATCCACATTGGCATGATTTCAATGAGAGATACCCATCAAAAAATCTCCAAAGATCAGTGTGGGAATTAGAGAGATGGGGGGGGGGGGGGGGGGGGGGGCAGGAGGGGGGGGGGGACACCCAACGCAGACCTCAACTATTTTCTGAGATACACTGGAACAAACTGATTATAAGCATAAAACAGTGAATCTCTTCACCCAACTCAACTTTTCCAAACGGAATTCGACATTTTGTGAATATTGTCTTTTCAGTAAAACTATGTAAATTTAGACATCATTGGAACCTGTTCGATCATTAGGTTCCAATCATCTTCGTGTTTGCATGGTTTTCATTGAGAAACTTCAGAAATTGTCCAGGCTGTGGTATCTTGTACAAGTAACTTCCCCGGCGAATTAGGCTGTTGTATTTGACAATGGGTTTTCCTCACTAGCATAGAATTTTTCTTCAGCTTCCCGTATTTAAAAAAAATCCTCAGAGATATCATGTTCTCCAACCATCATTAACGGAGAAAACTGGCCTCGAGCTGACGAGCTCATCCTACACACCTTACCACTTTGTAGTTCAGGATCTAACAACGATGCGCCTCCTCTTGTAAGAAATATTGGATCTGCCCCTATCTCTTCCAACACCCATCTTGTTCACGAAATGACTATCACATGTCTACAGAATGGCCTCTCTACAAAAGTTTTCTGTTTACTGGAAAACGATTTGACAAAGAGAGTGAGTGCGCAGTAATTGGGGGCTTGCTGTAAATGATGTTCCATGTGTGATCGGGAGGATGGGGCTACAATCCCCTCAATGAAAGGCTCTGACCCCATAGGAAAACACGAGCATTTCTGACTGGACAGGTCTGACCAATGAGGTGGTGTAGCCCCTCCTCAGAAGTGTCCGACAGCATTTAAAAATATGACCAGTTTCGACAGATGACGTCTCTGATGGACATCGCCGGTATTTGTCGATAGATCAATGATATGTCACAGATAGCCATCCTGTTGTAATCAAAAGTTTTGGATATGACATTCATTAAGTTCTGGCATTTTTGGTTAATACTCGCAGAACATGGATCGTGGCGAAACATTTTTAACACAGGGACTCATGACACGAAAGGGAATCTGCGTTTAGCACCAGGGTGAGAGCACCCCCACCTCCGTACACCCACGTTGTTGGTGCCACCAGCCTCCATTTAGGATTTTCAGGCTCTCGCGACTAGTGAGTTGTACGCCTTGAATTGTTGAATTGCACAGGATACATATCTGATCAAACATGATGATGTACAACACTTTGCGCCATCGTCCTACACCCTCCCCCACCCCACCCCCCACCCCCCATTTGTTAGTGCCACCAGTCTATACTGTAATTTTTTTTTGCTACCAGCCTGTCTGAAAACAATCTGAAATTTGTTTTGCGATTCAAAACCAATAAATAATAGGGAGAAAGTGTCCATCCTAACAGGTAGAATCAAATTGAATCACGTGATCCGCTATTGGCGGAAGTGATCCGCTATTGGCACCCGACGGTGGTACACAAGACTAATCAATTAAGTCTTCCATCCATTATAGTTTTAAAAAAGGTTGGTGCCAGTCATGTAGAGGAAGAATAGTTCTTACCACAGAACACGCTTGAAATTTAAAAAAAAATAACAAGCAAAATAACACGAAAAAGGAAAAAAAAGTGATCCGCTATTGGCACCTTGACTGTAATGCAATTTTGTATATTTTGAAATTCCCACCTCTGATATTCCTTGAATTCAAATTAAATATGCACAAATTATTAGTGCTGGGCGATATTGAAAAAAATAAAAACCGCGATTATTGAGCACTGACATCACGGTTAACGATATTATCACGGTTTTTAAGGGCCTACATAAGTAATGAAATTTTGTTTATTTTGAAAATTCACACCTCTGATATTCCTTCAATTCAAATGAAATATACACAAAATATACATCAAAATCAAGATTGAGATGTATAGAACACGAAACACGTGTAATCAACTCATAGAGTCGACTGTAGGCACCACTGGTTGGAATAAAATTGAAAGAATTTTAATTGTTTATGTGCTTGCTTGTCTTATTTTTTTCAGAAACCCAAGACATAAGATGTCACGAACTGTGAAACTGTGTCCCTTATAAAAAAGTACCATGGTAAACCATGGTAAATCGCAAAATACCCTGGTAATACCATGGTATTACCAGGGTATTTTGGGATTTACCATGGTTTACCATGGTACTTTTTTATAAGGGGTGGGGAGCGGTCTAATACCGTCGATTGACGCCTGTATTATGAATACATTGAAGGCATGCGAGTCGCATTGACAGGCTTCAATTGACATCAAGTTATCAACTGGTCAATGGCACTGAAAAAAAACCCCATAAATCGTATCTTACCAGTTATGTTTGCAGAGAATGTGATCCAAACTGAACCTCACTGTCCTCTATGTGTGACATGATGTAATTAAACTTTAATTTAAGACTTGGAAAACTCAAGCTGCGTTAAATTAGAATCACTTTTATTCACACACACGGACACACACACGTGAAGTATGATTACTTGACAGCAAGTAGACGCCTGCTGATAACTTACGATATGACAATTTTTTTTAGATGATATTACTGACAATATTGAATTTTTAACCGGGTACTGTCAATTAATCGGGAAACCGCCCAGTACTACAAATTATACATCAAAATGAAGGCTGGGAGGTATAGAACACGAATAATATATGAAATCAACTCATTGAGTAGAGCTGTAGGTTTTTAAATTTCTTGTTCGGTTTTGGTTTTGGTTTTTCAGGTGGAGTAAAACCTCAGTTCAGTTCGGTTTTCGGTTTGTTCATGAGACCAAATAAAATTCAATAAAACTCATTCTTATGTCCGGAGTCATAACTGAATGGCAGTGAAATTGAGTGAAACTCAATAAATGCCCAAAATAAGCTATAATACATGAAAAATCAGGAAGGCCAATATAATAATTACTTAAATATACAGAGCTTTTATTGTGCTTGGCCATTTTTCGAGGTCTGACACCTACACGCAACTTGAGGAAAGCTGCAAACACAACTAAACTGAAATGTCGGAAATTCACAGAATGTAGCCTTCCCAGAGTAGTGAGAGTACCCAGACACTGCCACTGGCAGTGTCTGGGTACTCTTTCTACTCTGGGATGCTTAAATTCTGTGAATTTCTGCAGCAAGAGAGTATTTAATAAAAAACGAAAAACGTGATGTCGACGGTTTCGGTTTTGGTTTTTATAAAAAACCTAAAAACCTTGGTTCGGTTTCAGTTAACCTACAGCTCTATCATAGAGTTGACAATGACAGCAGTCTCCACCACAGGTACTTGGCACAAGCTGTGAAATCGAAAGAAAAATGATATTTGAGAGCATTTTTGAATCGATGCTGACGTGCCTCCATAATGGTATATATAAATATTAACAAGGTACACAACTCGCTTTTCAAAAACGATAGCACTCATCTTCATTATACCCCCCTCAAATTTGATTCACATAACGTATCCAGCAGTACCCAGTGTCAGTAGAAAGGGCAATGAATAAGCTTTACAGTGGTGTATTACACGATCGTTGGGTGTTCTTGGGTTGTTAATGATAACTGTGAGAAGTCGCAGAAAAGGCTGAAAAACATTTAGTCGGACAAGATAGTGTACAGTGGAAAGTGGGTTACAAGCAACAATTATCCGATTTATTACAAATAATTCAAGGTCCCACTCAGACCTGTTAACCGTCCTGATTTCGCCGGGGGACTCCCGGTTTGGCATCCAATCTCCTGCCCTCACGGCAACCCCCTATTTTCTCCCGCTTTGTAATTTTCCAAACCTGTTTCCGGTAATCCAACATTTTTTGTGTGTTTACAATGTGGAAATCACGAAACCCGAGAGTCAGTGGGAGAATTAAGTGTTCCAGTTGACAGGTAAAACAGGGCTGTTCACATTTCGATGGCTCCACCGTGATTGGCCGGATGATAGAGATTGAGAGCTCGCAGTCACACCGTTATTTTGCATTAAAATTCAAGGTGAAAAAGTTATGATAAAAATATGAAAAATATAAATCTTACTTTCAAATAGTTGGTCAAATACGTTAGAATCCAATAAAAAATAATAAAATTTTGATTATATTCCATTGTTTACTCTCTGGGTTTCCCTAACTATCAGTGTGATGTGATGTACACCACTGCACAAGCGACCATTACATGAATATCCCAGGTCCACAATATCTGCACTCAAGATCTAAGAGAAGTCGCCAACTAATATTGGCGATTGTTTCTCGAGTCAATGTCCGACACAATATTAAAATCGCTGTGATTCACGGTCAAACAGATTACTGTAATTAATTTCTAGGGCACTTGAATGAAAAGGATGTACCTATTGTCGTATTTTGCACAACTCTCACAATTTTGTGGTCGAAATACATGTATAACTCAACAATCTCAACTCAACGAATTGACGTTGGCCTTACCATTACCAACATTCATAAAATACTTAAGTTTTTAATCAGAATACTTTGTTTTAAATTCCAACAAATGCAAAATTCTGACACTAACGTACATAAATTTGATTCGGAAAATTATTGATGACTGGTTATCATTCTGACATTCTGTGACATCAACATGCAGTAGTTTATTTGGTCTAATCTATTTCACAATTAATGCCGAGATTACTCTCCCAGGAGTTAATCCATTTCACTCCAAATGTCTTGTCCAATTTAATTATTGCATTCATTGTCCATGTAATATCGGGTGGGTTTAATACTTTTGTCTCACCTCGGACCTGGGATATTCATGTAACGGTCGCTTGCGCAGTAGAGTAAATTGTAGGTAAATTGGAGATCATGTGAGGTGCACAATGGGTTCAAATAATCAATATTACACTGAAAATATTGAGAGAAAAAATACTTGGTGAATTTTTCTAAATGTTAAGTAATAATCCCTGTCAGTGTATTCAACATATGAACCCACCAATCATTGCTGCTAATATTTTTTCACACTAAAGAAAATAGATTCTGCACAAGACAACACATGTACTTGGAAACTGAAGCACTTTTCAATAGGGGTTATCCCAGTCTATAAATATCTCTATTTACAGTATATGGAGAATGCAGTTATTTCTTATCAACCTACTCACAATTGTTTACTCTAGGCTTGCACTACAGTGGAAGTCCCTAACTCGGATAAAATACTTTCTATTTTTGTCTTTCCCAAGCAGGTTGGGAAAGAAAAGTGGTGCAAAAGCACCAATGAAAATAAGCCAAAACTGGGTCGAGTGCAACCGACGCAGACCCAGTACGGGACGCTCTCTCCCAAGTACAACTCCACGACTTCCGTTGCCAGTGCGCATATACCGTCTCTAAAGACTCTTTTCTTTTTATAATCCGCTTCGTGTCGAGATGTTTTTGCACGCTTATCAGTGTTCCACCAGCTCGATGTTTGATGATTCCTGATTCATTATACCACAGTGTATCCTTTGTATTCTCAGGAACAGTGTTTTATATTCTCTTTTCTATTATATGTCCATAATGTATATTTATTTGCTCTCTCTCGAGTCGCGCGCGAATTTCGTGTGCCACGCGGTTCGGACTTAGATTTTTCACAATTATTGTTAATGCTTTTTTTGCAATATTTTCTAATTGTGTTAGAGTTAGGTGTCAGCGGGGTACCACTCCTACAGTGTTTCTTCTTTCTTTTGAGAGAAGTCTTCCTGTTGTGTGGTTCCCGGTCGACCGTCTGGGGTCTTTGTTTCTGTCACCTTTCTCTCTTCTTTGGGGGTGTTCTGTTTTCTGATCTCACCTTCTCTGCTCCTCTCACCTCTATCATGCCCAGGACAATTCCTTGTGGGCAATGTCTGCTGCCAAAGCATGTGGACGATGTACATTCGTCTTGTTCCTCCTGTAATGGGTGTTCGGCCGAGCGGCCGTGTGGTGTCTGTGGAACATGGTCTTCCACCTTCTGGGCGTCAGTAAACCGTGTCATTCGTTCTCGTGGCCGTGCCTCCCGCTCCCGCGGGAAAGGAGAACATGGTCGTTCGGGGCCTCCCGAGCCGACTTTGTCTGGTGAGAGTTATTCCTCCTCCGTGGGGGATGTGCAGTCTTTTCCTGTGGTGGATACTGCGGGAGCCGTTGAGTGTTCTGGTGAAGAGATGCCTGGTTCTGGGACTACGGTCCCCCTCCAGTCGACATCTGAGGCTGTCACTAGGGTTGTGACTCCTCCTTCGGAGCCGAGCCGGTGTGCTCTCTCCACTTTTTCACCAGCCTCAACGACTCTCGACGTATCTACTACTGCTGCTGGTCCGTCTGCTTCGTTGTCTGTTTCAGCCGGCCTCGGCTTTTTGCTACAGGGGACTGCAGGAATGTCCGATACTGTAGACGTGGGATATCGGCCTCAGCCTTCCCTGACTTCAACTCGGCGAAGTCGGAAGGGGCTGCCGGCCGAGCCGATCTCTGTGGTCTCTTCGCCGTCGAGCACCACAGTTGTGTCTTTGGATTCAGATGTTCGTAGTGGAAACACTATGAACTCCGTGGCGTTTCCGTCTACTCACTCTGGTCACACGACCAGTTTTGGGGGACCAACGCCTTTTGTGCAGCCTGGACCTTCTGCCCCGCAGAGGTCCGCAGTGACTCTCATGAGTTCTCACAATATTGATCCTCGGGGTGCATCGTACCCCTATACACGTCTGCCTTCAGATGTTTCGGCTGCCGCCCGTCGTCCCGCGTCGGGTGTTTTGGAGGATCGTGACCCTTCGCTGGTTAAGAGGGTCAGAGGTGAAGCCCCTTTGCCGGTTCACTCCCCTGTCGAACCGGTCGGTATGGGCAGTGAGCTTAGGGAGGCCCTCTCCTTACTCACTCAGGTTCTTTCTAAGAGCCTTCCTGTTGCTTCCAGCGAGGCTATGGGTGGTTTCCAGGCACCTCCTATGGCGCCGCCTCCCGGGATTGGAAACAGGCCGGTTTCTGATTCCTCTGGTGTCCCGACACCATGGGAGGCGTCGGCTGGTTTGCCCACGATGGGCTATGTGTCTTCCGACTCTGGGGAGGAGTCCGACATGCTTGAGGTCGAGGGCCAGCAGTCTTCGGACTTGGGGGCGGCTCTTGACTTTGTGTTTGGGTTTCTGCCTGAGCTCAAACCTGCTAACCAGCCGACAGTGTCAGCCTGGCCGCGATCATCGGTTGCGCACCAACAGCCTATGGAGCAACCTGCTTCTGGGCGCCTTCGACCGTGCCAGTCAGTACAGGTGGTTGAAGCTTTTTCAGCATTGGATGCCAAGCTGAATTCCAAGGCTTTGAAGACTTCGTTCTTCACCAGGGTTGACACCTTTTTGCCTCCTGTGCGTTATCGTTCCTACGATTCCGCCAATCCGTCAGTCTGCCAGGCTTTGACGGTTCTGGATCAGGACTCCACTTCCCTCGGGCTTTCCAAGCCCAAGTCTGCCGTCATTCCAATGACGACTCTGGAGTCCACGTTGGGCTTATCTAGAGAGATGCTTGGCATGCTTTCTCTCTCAGATCACGTCGTCTCAGCTTTGGCTGCTTATCTGCCTCCAGATAAGTTTGATGAGGTACAGGCTCCTTTGCGTGTGCTGTCCAAGGCGCTTATGCACCTTACTCACACGCATGCCTGTAACACGGCTAATTTGGAATTAGTTCGAAGGGACGCTGTGCTGGACACAGGACAATCCCTTCCCGAGGAGCAGCGTGCTACTCTTCGATCTGCTTCTTTGGCAGGTCCGCAACTTTTCCATGGTTCCGTGTCGACGGTCTGGGATGACGTCCTACGTCATTCCAAAGATCAGCTGCTGTTTCGTCAGCTTGATCAGCCTTCTAGGGGAGGCAAGGGCCGTTCCAAGCCTAACAAGTACCCTTCTGCTTCCTCTGTGAAGCAAAAGGCTGGTCCTTCTGCCGCCGCCTCTACTTCTTACTCACGGGGTAAAGGTAGGGGTCGGCATAATCGAGGGAAGGCTCAGGATTCTTCATTTAGCAGAGGAGGTGGTTTCTCCTCTCACGGGCCTCGTCGGGGCTCGAAATGAAGGTCCTCCCCTCGACTCGTCCCAGGTTGGAGGAAGGATAGCAGAGTTCGCAGACCATTGGGCCACCATCACATCCGATCCATGGGTGTTAGATGTTGTTCGGTCCGGGCTGCAAATATCCTTCCGTCGGCACCCCACTCTGTGAAGGGTGCCTCTTCCAACCACAGTTCCTTCAGACGTTTTACGTCGGGAACTTTTGTCCACGGAGATTGCCAATCTCCTGGCAAAGGGGGCGATCAAGGTCGTCAAGAACATTCAGTCAGTGGGTTTCTATTCCCGCCTGTTCTTGGTGCCGAAGAAGGACGGCCGACTCCGACCGGTTATCGATCTGAGTATCCTGAACCAGTCTATCATTGCTCCCAAGTTCAGCATGGAGACTTTCAGGTCGGTCCGCCAATCTATTCACCAGGGAGATTTCGCAGCCAGCATCGACCTGCAAGACGCTTACTTCCACGTTCCGATGCATCGGGCGTCACGGAAGTATCTCAGGTTCGCTTTTCTGGGGCGAGTTTACCAGTTCAAGGCCATGCCTTTCGGCCTCAACCTGGCTCCTTGGGCATTCACCAGACTGATGTCACATGTGATAGCGTTCCATCGCACACAGTCCAGGGTGACTACTTCGGCATATCTGGACGATATCCTCCAGAGGCATTCCAATGCTGCCTTACTGGAGTCGGATGTCGCCACTCTGTTGAGCTTGCTCATGTCGCTAGGATTCAGAGTCAATGAGGAGAAGTCGGACCTGGTCCCTTCTCAGTCGTTTTGTCATCTGGGGATGTCTTTCCAAACCAAATTCAATTTGGTAGCGGTTCCCCAGGCCAAGGCTGTGATTCTCTCAGCTTTTGCTCTGACTCTGTCCCAGTCCATGTCCGCGACCGCTCGGAGTTTTCTCCGGCTGATCGGTCTCTGCGGTTCGGTGACGGATCTCATTCCTCTAGGTCGGCTGTGTGTCAGACCTCTCCAACACTTTCTGCTCAGTCGTTGGAGGCCGAATGTAGATTCTCTGGATCAGGTGCTTCCGTTTCCGGACTCTCTGTATCCTCACCTTCTTCCCTGGACAGATGTTCAGTGGATTACGCAGGGTGTTCCACTGGACTTACCCACGTCCGATCGCGTTCTGACAGCAGATGCCAGCGATCTCGGATGGGGTGCGACATTGGATCCTCTCGGTCTTTCCCTACACGGGATGTGGGACCAGGATCAAGCAGCTCTACACATCAACCAGAAGGAGCTTCTTGCTCTTCTTCTGAGTTTCAGGCAGTGGATCCCTCACCTGTCGAATCGCCAGGTCCTTCTACTATCCGACAATTCGACAGTGGTTGCTTACATTCGGAACCAGGGCGGCACGCACTCGGTTCCGATGTACAAGTTAGCTCGGAATCTTCTACTGCTCGCTCAGGATGTTCACGCCGGAGTGGTTGTTCGTCACATTCCCGGTCGTCTGAACGTCCTAGCCGACTCCCTGTCCCGACAGGGCAGGGTTATTTCCACCGAGTGGATGCTTCACAGGGCAGTGTTCCAGTCGCTTTGCGATCTCTGGGGACGTCCCCACATCAACCTCTTTGCGACTCATTGAAACCATCAGGTGGACACTTTCGTGTCCCCATGTCCAGATCCTCTGGCTTTTGCCGTGGACTCTCTGTCACTCGATTGGAACGGTCTAGTCGGCTACGCCTTCCCGCCGGTTCTGATTCTTCCTCAGGTTCTCGCCAAAATTCGAACCTGCAGTTGTCGAATCATTCTGATCGCTCCCCTGTCGCCTCAGCGGGTGTGGATCAATCAGCTCCGCTCGCTGATGGCGGCGGTTCCGGCACGTCTCCCGCTACGTCGCGACCTTCTTTGTCAAGGTCGCCTGAGGAGGTTTCACGTCGACCCGACTTCATTGTGCCTTCACGCATATCTTTTGTCAGGTCCTGTCTCCTCCGTAGAGGTTTTTCGAGACGAGCAGTGGAGTGCATTTCTTCTTCACGGAGGCACTCCACTGGTTTAGCTTATGCAGCTAAATGGAAGGTCTTCTGTCGATGGTGTGCTGATCACTCTGTTGATTATGCCAATCCTTCGATTTCACAGATTGCGGAGTTTCTGGTATATCTGTTTGATTCTAGGGGTCTCCAGCCTGTTACCATCAAGGGTTACAGGTCTATGCTTTCAGAGACTTTTTCTTATGTGGGGAAGCGTCTTATCGGCACTAATCCTTACCTCTCCAAGCTTGTTCGGCACTTTTCTTTGAAAAGGCCTCGGACTTTGCAGCTTACTCCACGATGGAATCTTTCGTGGGTGTTGCTTTGCTTGGGGGTGGGGGGGGGTGGGGGGGGGGGGGCACCGTTCGAACCTTTATCCCTGGTGGATATGCTTTTTCTCATATAGAAGACGGCTTTTCTGATGGCATTTGCTTCGGCCAGACGGGTTAGTGAGCTTCACGCCCTCTCGGTTGACCCGGCCTTTTTTAGGAGCTCTCCCAACAGTGTTACTTTTACCACTGATTGCTCCTTTTTGGCCAAGAATCAGTTACCAGATACTACTCCTCCTCCTATCTGTATCAGGGCTCTTCCTTCTGTTGAGGGTAATCGCCCTTTGCTCTGTCCGGTCCGTGCTATTCGCATTTATCTTGATCGGACACGCTTCATCCGGAAAGGCAGAAAACGTTTTTTTCTGTCTCTCATTCCGGGTCGACAGAAGATCTCTCCTCAGTCCATTTCTCGATGGATTTGTCTTGCTATTCGTACGGCTTATGGTCGTTTAGCAGCTGGCAATTGTATTACCAATCGTATTTCTGCCCACGAGGTGCGGGCACTGTCCACCTCTTGGGCTTATTCTAACTCCGTCAAGTTGTCGGATGTTATGCAGGCAGCCTACTGGAGAAATGCTTCTACTTTCTCCACCTTTTATTTGCGCCAGTTGCAGGAGCAGTCGGAGGACCTTTTTGCCCTGGGTCCTCTTTCTTCTGCTCAGGCTGTTGTCTGCCATAGCCATTAGGCTTCTTGAAGGTCAGTTTCAGCCTTGTGCTGTTACTGCCCTTTTTCTGTCTGTGTGTCACACAGGCTCATATGTCTCGTTTCATTGTCCTTTACCAATGATTGCGACATTATGGTTGATAAGCCTCGGGACCTCTTCCTTCTACTTCACGGTTCCAGTGCACTGGGGTTATGTGGGGGTTGGTTATGCGATTCCCTCCAGCCTTTTGTCTATTCAGCCTAGAGTAAACAATTGTGAGTAGGTTGATAAGAAATCTAAATTTTATAGTAAATTTCCTTTCTTATTATACCTACCACAATTGTTTACATGGAGGCCCTCCCATCTTCTTTACGGGTAAAGAATCTTTCCTCCCCGCTGATCACATAACTCTAACGTTTACGGATTAAAAAAGAATGAGTCTTTAGAGACAGTATATGCGCACTGGCAACGGAAGTCGTGGAGTTGTACTTGGGAGAGAGTGTTCCGTACTGGGTCTGCGCCGGTTGCACTCGACCCAGTTTTGGCTTATTTTTATTGGTGCTTTTGCACCACTTTTCTTTCCCAACTTGCTTGGGAAAGACAAAAATAGAGAGTATTTTATCCGAGTTAGGGACTTCCACTGGAGTGCAAGCCTAGAGTAAACAATTGTGGTAGGTATAATAAGAAAGGAAATTTACTATAAAATTTAGATTTCCCTCACATTTGCCGTTTATACATTTTTTAACCTTTTCTTGGAAACTCACGAAGCCAACAGCGGCCATAGAGGCTAAGATGCTCACAAAAACATCCATTGGCTACTATTTAAACTATTTAAAACAAGCCAATGGGAGAATGGGCAAAATTCGCCGTATCTATGGAACATCATTAGATTTGAAGTGATGGCTAAAAAGTGTATAAACGGTAAATGTGATCACCAGAAATGAATAAATGTGGATCCGAGATTAGTAATTGATAAAGGTATACGGTTAATGTTTGAATCTGCCCTCCATAGACAATGGGACCTCAGATTATTTATGATAAATCGGCTAATTGTTGCTCGTAACCCACTTTCCACTGTACACTATCTTGTCGAATTAAATGTTTTTCGGCCTTTTCTGTGACTTCAGTCATCATGAGCCACCCAAGAACACCCAACGGTCGTGGTGGTGCAATACACCACTGTAAAGCTTATTGATTCCCCTTTCCACTGGATACTGCTGGATACGTTATGTGAATCAAATTTGAGGGGGGTATAACGAAGATGAGTGCTATCGTTTTCAAAAAGCGAGTTGTGTACCTTGATCCTAGGGGGGTTTGACCATCCCCTACTAGGTGGGTCCTCAGGTGGCGGATAGAGGACGGCCCACTCAATTGGGTAGGTTTGCTGGTTATAAATTAGCAGGTTTGCTCAATTGAGCTGGCTTGCTGCGGAATATACAAATATGCAGCCCCAGACCAAAATAGTCACTCCTGCTAATAACATCTAGCAGGCACCTTGTTCTCCCAGAGGCCCTGGAGGAAGGAATCCTGGCAGTTGAGAACAGACTGGGCCCCGGTTAGGGCAAATCTCCAGGATGGAGATCAGGTCGTAAACACTGCTTTGACCCTAATCTTTATCATGGAGGTACCTGTTCAATACACTGCTTTCGCCCCAACTTTGGGAGTAGACATATGGTGAGATGGCCTGTTCTGGCCAATCGGGAGCCCCCAACCCCAAAATACAGGTGTCACGTTGGGACAGGTTGGGGGGGGGGGGGGGGGGGCATTTGGTGGTCTTTCAATCAGTCATTTCTTCTACTCACATACCCGTCACGATTAGCCATTGTGCTTAAGTATGTGACCTTAAACACCAATAAATACATACTCGCATTCATTAATTTCATTTATTGCCATTGTGCATTTTTTAAAATACATCATGTTTTTAGTAAATACTTGGTTTAGCTGCACTGTCTGTTTGTTTACAAGCGGCAATATTAATTACAGGGTTTTGTACAGTGATTGGTTGGATGACCGGCATCGGAAGACATGGCTTTCCAACATAATCAGCCAGTGGTATGCTTCGGCATCAACACTGGCTAGGTATACTGCCCTAGTATAAGTATGTGGGAATACTGGCAGCTCGAAGGGTTCACTGCACAACAGTAACTCTACCCCTTGTTGGACTCTGTGGTGGGTGGGAGCCAGGGCAGAGAACGACTTTACAATTTAAACATGGCACCTCAACATACAAAACCAAAACGACCTTTTTCAACAACCGGACTCTGAGACTCTGACTCAGAAGATGAATTGATTCAGTCGTTAATTCCACCAGATGACAATATTCCCAAATTCATACTATTACACTTGACCGATGAAAATTCAATCCTTTTCACTCGAAAAGGCCATCAAAGGTATTGCTGGAACTGTAAAAGATATTAAAAAATTACGATCTGGAGATATTTTAATACAGTGTGTAAAACAAAAACAAGGACATAACCTTATGCATATTAAAAAGCTAATAGATATTGATGTAAAAGCAGATTATCATAAAACACTGAATTCCAGCAAAGGAGTCATCAGAACGAGAGAACTGGCGGACATGAGCGAAACTGAAACCACTCTGGAATTAAAATCACATCACAAAGATTAACTGCAGTTAGATGAGTAGAAATAAAAAAAACAAACACCTATATTTGCAACTTTGATGGCACAAGACCTCCTAAAGCCCTCAAAATTGGTTACCTGAACGTCAAAGTGGATTTGTACATTCCAAATCCACTTCGGTGTTTCAGGTGCCAAAAGTTTGGTCATGGGCAGAACACATGTCGAGGCAACGAAATATGTTATAAATGCAGTACAAGTCACGAGGGACCATCTGAAACAATGATATATAAATGTATTAACTGCCAGGGCTATCATATGTCATCCTCTAAAGATTGCCCTGTGTGGAAAAAAGAAAAGCTTATACAGAAAGTCAAATGTGAGAAACAGATCAGTTTTAAAGAAGCCAGGGACATGGTAGCATCTATGCTTGGCATGAGTGCATCAGTGTCATCTTATGCCTCGACTTTAAACCAAAAAAGATCGTCTGAATCAATTGCATGCCAAACTGAATTCACTTGGCTTGGAGGCATGATTCCAACTTTGCTATAAGCTTTTACCATGGGGAACAACAATCAAACCCAGCCTAAGGCTACACAAACAAATACTACTGTCCAGGAAATACCTGAACCACAATGCTAAAACAAACAAGAACAACAGAAATCTAAACCAGAGGAGACAAAAAATGAAAACAGTAATTCAGTCCTGCAATACAAGAATGACAACACAAGACCAAATCCAGAACAAAAACAAAAATCGCAACAGCAAAACCTGAATCAGAGTCATAGAAATAAACAAGAAAAGTTAGAAAAAAGAAGGCAGAGAGAGAAAATAACGAACAATTGTCAAACAGAGCTTCCAAAGCCCTTCAAGAGCCCATTACCCGAAACAGATTTGAGGGCTTTGAGCTGATGGACATCGGTGATGGCATCAACATAATGTTCGAGCAACTACGCTTGCCATCTCAGAATAAGTCCCCAAGGAAAAAATCTCCAAAGAAACATACTGGGGCTATATCGTCCATATGTCCACCATCCCAGTTTCCAACCAAATATGAAATGCGCACAAATAGCACGTTGATATGTGCGTTAATGTACGCGTTAAGGCCCAAGTGAAGCTATCAAATTTCTACATATGGCCTGTGCACAAGCAATGTTTCAGCCAATGGACCTCCGGGTAACCCGGAGGTCCATTGGCAGAAACATTGCATATGTTTGCTATGAGTAACCAAGAGAACCTGCCTGCTTTGGATGCCATTCGATATGGCAATTGCGCTCAATTCAAATGCGCAGTTAAGCCTAGATAAGGGCACTATTCGTGACAGGACTTCTAGTTTTAACTGTAAGCCCGATAAAGACCACAGCAATCCTAGTAATTAAAGGCCTACTGCCTTAACCAGTAGCCTGTGCAAAACCATGGAGAGGATGATCAATGATCGACTTGTCTGGTTTCTGGAATCGAACAATCTACTTGCGAATGTTCAGTGTGGTTTTAGAAGCGAGAGAAGTACTGTGAATCATTTGGTCAGATTAGAAACGTTCATTCGCAATGCCTTTGCCAGAAAAGAACATGTGGTCACCATATTCTTTGATCTGGAAAAGGCATATGATACTACGTGGATGTATGGGATTTTAAAAGATCTTTTTACCATGGGGTTGAGAGGGCTTATGCCTATTTTATTGAAAACGTTTTAAAGGACTGCCATTTCAGGTTCGTGTTGGGTCAACGTTATCTGATCCTCACGAACAGGAATTGGGTATTCCTCAGGGTGGTACTTCATCCGTTACCCTCTTTTCAATTAAGATCAATAGCATCATCAACGCAATTGAGAATATGGTAGATTCTTCACTGTATGTCGATGATTTTTTAGTCTGTTATAGCAGTAAAAATATGAATAATATCGAGTGCAAACTTCAGCTGTGTTTAAATAGAATCCAGAAATGGGCAACAGAAAACGGTTTCAAGTTTTCAAAGACCAAAACTAATTGTATTCATTTCTGTAAGCATCATCTTGATTTGGAATTGAAAATGGATGGTAGTCCTACAGTTAAAACTAGAAGTCCTGTCACGAATAGTGCGCTTATACAGGCTTAATTTTGCGTTAGAATTGCACGCAATTGCCATATCGAATGGCATCCAAAGCACAGCAGGTTCTCTTGGTTACTCATAGAAAACACATGCAATGTTTCTGCCAATGGACCTCCGGGTTAACCGGAGGTCCATTGCCTGAAACATTGCTAGTGCACAGGCCATATGTACAGAATTTGATAGCTTTACTTGGCCATAACGCGTACATTAACGTGCATATCAACGTGCTGTTTGTGCGCATTTCATGACAGTACTTCTAGTTTTAACTGTATTAATGTTGTTAAGGAAGTGAAATTCTTAAGTTTTTTGTTTGACAATAAACTGAATTTAACTTCCCATATAAAACAATTGAAAGTGAAATGTAAAAAAGCACTTAACATCCTCAAGGTGGTTGGTAGCACTGACTGGGGAGCTGACCAGAACACATTACTCCACCTGTATAGATCCATTATTAGATCTAAATTAGAGTACGGTTGTGTGGTTTGCGGTTCTGCAAGAAAGTCATATCTCAAACCTCTCGATGCCATTCATAATGGTGTCATTAGAATCAGCCTTCATACTTTTAGAACATCACCAATAGATTCAATGCTTGTTGAAGTGGAGGAGCCTTCCCTTCAGAAACGCAGAATTAAATTAAACTCTCTCTCCAATATGTTTCAAAACTTCTTTCTTATCCTGCTTATAACTGTGTCTTGGAACCTCAAAATATTGAATTTTTTAACCGTCTTTTTTTAAATTACATACTTTTATCCTCACAATATAGCCTTAGCTGCTGATGTGGCTTTAAGCACCAATAAATAATAATAATAAAAGTGTACCTTGTTAATATTTATATACCATTATGGGGGCACATCAGCATCGATTCAAAAATGCTATCAGATATAATTTTTCTTTCAATTTCACAGCTTGAGCCGAGTGCCTGTGGGCTCCACTCATTCCTGAAAGTCTGCTATCGTATTTGTACCAAAACTGATAATACAATAATATTTCCTCAGAACAACTTGTGGCCAAATGTGCTTCACATATCCAAGAACAAAGCTTGGGCATCAAAATCCTTCAAAACACAGCGACAGAGATGCATGGGGGTAAATTCAAAAAGTGACGTCTTTGTTTACAAATATTCTTACTTTCGATTTCCGGTCAACGTCATCAGACAGAAAAAGCATCGAAAAACAACGCCGTCTAAAATCAAATAATAAGATGTTATTATATAGAGACTGTACAGTTGCCATATTCTATGGAAGGTATCGTGACACCTGTTGAAATGTCTTAAAATTATGATTTTGTTTTTTTTTTATATGGAAATTCATGGTATCAAGTGATTTGCGCATGTCTGTCGAACATGGAATCCATCTTCAATAAAAAACGTAGACAGTATTGTCCTCTTCTCAAGTTCAGTCCTATTGCTGCTCTCTAAAGTGTTCTGAATGCTTAGCTTTGTTCTTGGATATGTGAAGCACATTTGGCCACAAGTTGTTCTCAGGAAATATTGTATCATCAGTTCTAGTACGAATATGGTAGCAGACTTTCAGGAACCAGTTGTGCCTGCTGTCAACTCTATGAGCTGATTTCATAGATTTTTTCGTGTTCTATACCTCCCAACCTTCATTTTGATGTATAATGTGTCCCGACGAAAAGATTCTGTTCTTGGGGATGCGACGTACTTCCCATAAGTGGATAGATGTGGGTCTTCTGTTGCTCGTAGTCTGCTTGCGGTGGGCTGGTGGCTTCTTGTTTGGTCTTCCTGACCAATGAGTGAACCCCAGACAGGGCGTCGTTTTGCCCTGAAAGGTAGTGGAACTCATCATTGGCCTTCTCTATCCTCTTCTTCTGGTGTTTTGGTTTGGGTCTGACTGGTTGCATTGTTGCCGGGTTTCAAACAAATGAGCCTTATGTATAATGTGTGTATATCTAATTAGAATTTAAATATCAGCGGTGTGAATTTCAAAATTTCTTTACTAATATAGCACCTGGTACAAATATGGTAGCAGACTTCCAGGAACCAGGGGTGCCTGCTGTCAACTCTATGAGTTGATTTCATATATTTTGCGTGTTCTATATCTCTCAACTTCATTTTGATGTATAATTTGTGTATATTTAATTCGAATTTAAGGAATATCAGAGGTGGGAATTTCAAAATAAACAAAATTCCATTACTTATGTAGCATCTTAAGCTTGCAGATGCATTTTAGGTTCTTGAATAAATTTTGTTGAAAAGTGAGCAGTTATTTATAAAATGATGGGAGCATCATATCCCCCCAACCACTATTTTAAATGAATTTATCAGTCCTTTCTGGGAGACAGGAGCAATTGCTCTCACACATGTACGCTCTTGCAATTTTTAGTTTGCGAGAACAAAAATTTGCTCTCGTCCCACTGGATTATGGTGGCTTTGAATATCAATTATCTGAATATTTACCATGACTCTCTCCCATTTCTATTCATGTACTGGAATGTGAGTGGGCATAATGGAAAGACACCCATTCCCATACCCCCTTTACAGGCCATGAATTTAATGACTGTTTACTTTTACAAGAGTGAATTGCTCTCGTACTTCAATTTACAGGAGCAAATTATTGCTTTTGTCCAATTTTTTCCCCAAACAGACTGATTTATTATTGTTTAGCAGTGACTTCTCGGCATTAAAAGCAAGAACAGCCCCCGCCCCCCACCCCCATCCCCCATCCCCCACCCCCTCCCTTCAACAAAAAAAACCGGAAGAAAACAACAGATAACCAGAAGGAAAGGTAAGTTACTTTATAAACTAGACTGAAGCATGCCCACGCACAGCGTACAGACACAGGAGGTTGAAGAGCAAACTGTGATTTGTTGCTCAGGCCTGTCATTCTGAGGAGGGCAATTGCTCTAAATCCTTACAGCCCACCTGAAATTTTGTTGAGCAGAGCAAGTAATTGCCCTCCTCAATAGCCTGATTCCAATGATTTTGGTAGGTACCAGCCCACCTGGGTGGGCTTGTGGCCACCTGAATATATATCAAGGAGAGCCAGCAACTGCCCTCCTGTGATTTTCAAAAAGCGAGGCCTGGTTGCTTGTACATGTGCTGTGTCTGAAAGACACATATGCCTCTGCGAGTTCTAACAGTAACATGTACTACAAAAAATTGGTTTGAGAAGGTCTGTTGCCCAACTTTGGTGCCAGTCTTTATGAATCTATTTGTGCCACCCCACAATGCAGTTTATTTGGCGAAAATCAGTTGATAGCAAATGTCGAATAAGGAACAGGAAAAAAGTAACGGTTGTCATGTCCCAAAGAATGCAGCCCTGGACAAGCTGTTTGCTTGTGTTCATATTCTACCCATGTATACCGGAACATGAGAGGAAAGATAAAATTACTTGTAAAAAAATCGTCAAAATCAAAACGCCGATCAATTTATATTTATTTATTTATTTGTGTTTAATGGCTAATCGTGACCATGACAGTTTTACAGGGGGAGGAAGCCAGAGTACCTGGAGAGAACCACCGAGCATTGACAAGCAACTATCAGCTCCTCAACATTCTAACTCTGCTCAAGCTCCGCTCCAGCAGGGTTACAACGGTTGAAAACATGTGCACCATTGACGTGCAGTATGCCTTAGTACACAGCATCATCGTGCTCCCATGTTGGCAACCAGGATAAAGTACCTTGCCCAAGGACACAACACTGGTCGTCCGCAGGTATCGAGCGCGGGACCTCTAGCGTAGAAGTCCAACAGTCTACCACTGAGCCATAAAACGGCAATCTGATAAAAATTAAATTTATGATCGTGTAACACAGTGTTGTTCTTCTTTTGGTAAATTTGGTTTGGATCTGTTTTTGCCAACCACACCTGGTGGTGCAGATTTCGCCAGTTTGGTGCTGTTTTCACCAGCCACAGTGCTGTTTTCATCAGTTGGTACCATTTTCGCCATCAAGAATTGGTGCCGTTTTCGCTTGGTGCCTTTTTTCCTTCACCTCCTAAAGGCTCAACAGCATAATGACATGGCATGACAAAATGAGGGAACCAGAAGATTCGTCCTCTGGAAGATTCAGCCTTGGGAATATTTCACCTGGGAATATTCGGCCTGGGAAGATTCGGCCTCCAATAAAGATCAACACGGCCACAGTAGTCCAACATATTTATTTTTTTATTCAGCCTTCTTATTTTTCATATCAACAAGCATCATCCATCAAATAAAAAATTACGATTACATGGTTGTTCTGTTAGATATTTTGAATACTCAACAGCATTTTTACTCCTAAAAAAGTTAATTATTAATAAATATTAAAGTGCTATATAAGTAAGGGAAATTTCTTTACTTTGAAATTCCCACCTGTGATATTCCATAAATTCAAATTAAATATACACAAATTACAGTATAGTCACTTTGAACTGGTTGTAATGCATGCATGCATGGGCAATGATGTCCATGCACGCATTTACTGTGTAATAAAAATCATCTTCAGCAAAATTTTAATTGATGAAGCACCAGGTTGTACCCTATAATTCCCTATAATTAGTGTTTGGAATATACTATTATTTCATTGGTTGAAAATATTGCCCAAATTTGGAAAGTGACCAATCCACGCCGGCCATACTGTATACAGCAAAATGAAGATTGTGATGTATAGAACACAAAGAATATATGCAAACAACTCACAGAGTTGACAGCAGGCACCAATGGTTCCTGGAAGTCTGCTACCCTATTTGTATGAAAACTGATAATAAAATAATATTTTATGAGAACAACTGGCCAAATATGCTTCAGATATCCAAGAACAAAGCTAGGAAATCAAAATTTTCCTCAAAATGCAGTGGCAGAGCCGCATGGGGGTCAATTTCAAAACTCTCAGCTTTATTTTCATTGTGTGTTTGTTGACATTATGTCAAGGTCATCTGGACCGAAAAAGCATCAACACACAGTGCCGTCTAAAATCCAATATAGAGAAAGATCGCCTTCATACTACACACTATTATGATATGGAGACTGCATAGCTGCCATTTTACATGCAAGGTATCATGACACCAGTTTGAATGTCTTGGAATTGCGCAATTGTTTTTCGATGAAAATTTGTTGTATCATATCGATATGTGCATGTCTGTCGGCCATTGAACCTATCTTCAGTAAAAAATGCAGACAGTGTTGTCCTTTCCCCAAAGCAGTCCTGTTGCTGCATCGTAATGTGTTTTGAATCCCTGGATTTGTTCTTGAATACCTGAAGCATGTTGGGTCTGAAGCAAGCCAGAAAATAAGCAGACTGTCATCTGCAAAATGAGGTCTCCAGAGGGTGAATTTGGTGATGCTACTCTGCACAGCAGGGTAGCATCACTAAATTTACCCTCTGTGAACCTCAATCTGAATCAGGCTCTCAAACCTAAACAAAAAGAGGAACCCAAAGGATAAATTGGCCAACTGTATGGGATAGCATCAGCAAATTCACCCTCTGGGGACCTCAGTTTTCAGACTTGGTCTGAAGCATGTTTGGTCATGAGTTGTTCTCCTGAAATATTATAATATTACTTCAAAGAAATTATTATACATTGGTGCCTGCTGTCAACTCTGTGTGTTGATTGCACATATTTTCCGTGTTCTATACATCACAACCTTCATTCAATGTTAAACCTCAAGAAGCCATTAGAAGCATTTGTCTTTTAGGTACATTCAAAGCTTTCATGTTCTGAGCTTTAGAACCGTCAGTGTAATAATCAAGAGAGTTCGGCAGTTGCGAACTTGCAAAGTTTGCAACTGAAGACCGTTCTTGATTATAACACTGACAGTTCAAAAGTTCAGAACATCAAAGCTTTGAATGTACCTAAAAGAGGATCGTCTTCGATGTTTACTTGAGGTAGGACAAATGATTTCAACTTCATTTTTAACAACTTCAAAGAGATGGGGGGGGGGGGGGGGGGTGTCATCTAGGTACGATTAATAAATTATTATCAATTATTTGTGATGATTCCTAAATTAAAAAATCGTGACAGCCCATAGGTAGGTAAGTAGGTAGGTAGTATATCTTTATTCATCCATTATACATATATACAGTTAAATGTTTAGTACAAATAACACCCATCCAGCTTGGCCTATATGTCACAAATACTTCTGAATAGACATTTATTGAAGTTGCTTGCTCTCTCTCTCTCTTCTCTCTTATTACCCCACCCTTTGTCCCTCATCACTGTAGACCCCCTCTATATGTTACCTCAAGCTTTTCGCTGTTTAACTCAACCTGCTGAGTACTATTAAAATACATTTTATCAAATCTAGGCATGGCTGTTGTGAAGCAGCCATGACCAGATTTGATAAAAAATTAATGAAGACTTCATACAAGAAATCATCGGTTAAAAACTTACATCGAAAAATTTGGTTAAATATCATCAAATTTAACTTATTTTAATAGCAAAATATTTCCAGTCCTGGGAGGGAGTATCTTCCAACAGCATGCAAGGAGTTAATTTCAGAATCACATATTTACAGAATTACATACATCTATATAGGTAGAAGGTATAATATACATGTGTACATGGAAAATAAAATATGCATAATTTTGCATATCTATTTTTTGTGTCGCCGCCCCACGAAGTGGGGAGCGACATATAGGGATTACTTTTGTCGTCTTGCGTCGTCCGCGTCGTCTTCCGCGTCGTCCGCGTCACACTTTCTCTTATCCGCCACTCCTCTTTAACCTTTGAATGGATTTTGATGAAACTTTCAGTGATTCTTTATCACATAATGGCATTGTGCACCTCCTATTTTATTTTTTGATCCGCTGTATTTTTTCCAGAGTTATGCCCCTTTTCCACTTAGAATTCTGTCTGAAATATTAAAATATAGTGCAGGCGACACGCGTCTTCCATGGAAGACTCACATCTAAGTTCGATCTACAGTATTCTGTGTGTAATTTGTCACATACAATAGTATGAAAGTGCCCTTACAGTACGTGGAGAGTGGGTTGTAACTAAATCACCCGCAGAGTGGAGTTATCACCCAAGCTATAACTTTCAAATTTTGTATACATCGACTAAAAACACAAGCAATGTTTCAACCAATGGTTTAACCCAGAGGTCCATTGGCTGAAACTTTGCTTGTGCTTGTCATGCTTTGCAACAAATTTGCAATTATTGCTTGGGTGGAATCTCCACTCTGTGGGTGATTTGGTGATAATACACTCTCTATGTACTGTATGTTATATCCTAAATTTTCCCATATGCCAACACAGAGAACACCATTTGATAATCATTTTTCAAAAAATGATGAAAGACGATCGCCACTTTGTGCATCTCCCCAACAAAAATTTTGGCTTTGTGCGTGCACTGTGCAGATAAATGAAAATAACAAAAAAATTTTTTTTTATTATTGTACAGGTGCAAGTTCCGGTATTGGAGCAGCAACTGCTGTGTTGTTTGCCAAACTTGGTGCTAAATTGTCCATAACAGGAAGAAATGAACAAAATCTGCATAGAGTCTCTGAAGAATGTGCCAAAGTCTCATCTGAGAAGGTAATTGTTGAACTGGTGTATTTTTAGCTTAACTTGACAAAGTCAAGATAAGCTATTGCCATCATGCGTGCGGAAGTCTGTTAGTCTTTGAGTCTGTGGGTCTGTTCACATTTTCCTTTAGCACAGGCTACACCTCATAGTTCTCTTGTCCGATTGTCACAAGATTTCATATGCAGGTTTGGGGTCATGTCTAGATGAGAATGTCCCCTTTTGGTCACGATCGGTCAACCGTGATGGCTGCCCGAGCCCAAAACCCGAAAACCTTTAACACAGTCTACAGGCCGTATTTATGAAGGGATTTCATTGTAACTTGGTAGGATGCCTCTGTATAATATCTAGATGAGGACGCCCCCTTTTGGTCATAATCTGTGAACTGTGACGGCTGCCCAACCCCGAAACCCAAAAACTTTTTGCACAGGCTGTAGGTCATATTTAATATGGAAGGATTTCATTGTAACTTGGTAGGATGACTCCGTATGATGTCTAGATGAGAACTTCCCCATTTGGTCTTGATCTATAAACCGTAACGACTGCCCGAGCCCAAAACCAGAAAACCTTGAGCACAGTCTACAGGTTATATTTATGGAGGCTTTTCATTGTAACTTGGTAGGTTGACTTCATATAATGTCTAGATGAGAACATCCACTTTTGGTCGCGATTGGTCAACTGTGATGGCTACAGGGGGCCGAAGCCCGAAAACCTTTAGCGCAGTCTACAGGTCATATTTATGAAGGGATTTCATTGTAACTTGGTAGGATGACTCCAAATAATGTCTAGATGAGAACGTCCCCTTTCGGTCGCGATCATTCAGTCGTGATGGCTGCCCAGACAAGTTAAGCTACAGTGTCATTGACACTTTCATTTTTTCTAGCTTACCTGGTTGAAAATAAGGATGAGATACAGAAATCTGGTTTTTGTCTGTCATCTGTCAATCTCACATCAATCATTCATGTTCCATGAACATGGTATTCACAACATTTTCTCCAAAATCTGTTACATGTAACTGATTCCAGTGAGTAAATGAATGAAACTTTATTTTGTAGCATATACAAGTACAAATATCAGTTAGGCCCCACAAAGTAGATCTTATGTGTGTAAGGTCATTTTTTGTTTAAATTGCATGTGGGCGGGTGTTTTTTTTATTTTTATACCCCCCGCAAACAAAGTTTGGGGGGTATATAGGAATCACCCTGTCCGTCTGTCTGTCCATCCGTCTGTCCATCTGTCTGTCTGTCCATCTGTCCATCCTAATAAGTGTAACTCCTCCTAAACCGTTTGAAGAAACTGTACACAATGGAAGAACTCCATATGAAGATGTGCATGAAGCAATATAATTCCATTCTGACATTTCCAAGGGGAGATAATCTAACTTATACATTTTAATGTACCAAAAGTCTGTCCATCCTTATAAGCGCAACTCCTCCTAAACCGTTTGAAGAATTTTCATGAAACTTTACACAAAGGAAGAACTCCATATGAAGATGTGCATGAAGCAATATAATTCCGTTCTGACATTTCCAAGGGGAGATAATCTAACTTATACATTTTAATGTACCAAAAAAGGCTACAACTGAGGTGCAGGGGGTATCACTTTGTGAGCTTGCTCACAGTACCTCTAGTATTTTTTATTTTTGCAATTATTTCTTTGCATCAAAAGTTCATGCTCCTTGAGTGCAAGAAGGCTTTGAAATGCTAAAGCATTGCAAAGCCTTCTAGCGCTCAAGGAACAAATTTATGTTTTATTAATTTGGGTAATATATCAGACATAAACCACTTAATTTTTTTTCTTTTAAGTTTGCATTGGTTATAAAAAGATAGCATGCGACAGCCAAAAGGACTGTACGGAATGCCTGAGAAACAGATATTTAACTGTTTTAGACTTTAACAAAAATAATTAACAATTTAAGTGTACACTGCATTGAGAGGCTGTGTTCCTGCCATTCCCACAACTGTAATTTAATGGATTGTTTGTTGTGACATGGCATTTTGATTTTACTTGATATGAAGTATTCAGCTTCCGTTTGAAGTGAACACTAAAGTTTGTTCAGGGAGAGTGTAAGGAACACTATCAGTTGTTCTGGGATGGGCAAGATTTTTAGCTCCATCCAAGATTTCTGTTTTCAGAACTGATTGTTTAGTTTGAATCAAATTTGAGTTTACAGTTAAAACTAGAAGTCCTGTCATGAAATGCGCACAAATAGTGCGTTAATATGCGCGTTAATGTGCGCGTTATGGCTCAGTTAAAGCTATCATATTCTGTACATATGACCTGTGCACAGGCAATGTTTCAGCCAATGGACCTCCGGGTAACCTGGAGGTCCATTGGCAGAAACATTGCATGTGTTTGCTATGACTAACCAGGAGAACCTGCCGTGCTTTGGATGCCATTCGATATGGCAATTGCGCACAATTCCAACACGCAATTAAGCCTAGATAAGCGCACTATTCGTGACAGGACTTCTAGTTTTAACTGTATTATTGACCATCTATTGAGATTTGAATCTCATTCACTGGAAAAACGTGCTGATGGAACTTATGCAAAGCCACACAATCTCTGCCAGAGGTAACTGCTTTGTGTCCTTGGACAAGGCACTTAATCCTGATTGACCATGTGGGGGAATGCTAGCACTGTGTACTGAGGCATACTGCACATCAATGGTGTACTTGTCTTCAATCAATGTTAACCCTGCTTGTGTGGAGTTAGTTCGTTGGGGAGTCTGACAGTTGCTTGATGCAACTTGGTGGTTCTCACCACATTCTTTGGGTTTCTCCACCTGTAAAACGGTCCGACATGAGGTGGCCCTGCTGGCTGTCAAAAGTGTTGTTGAACCCCAACAAATAAATAAATAAATAAATAAATAAATAAATAAATAAATAAATAAATAAATAAATAAATAAATAAATAAATACACATATCACTTTATTTACAACTCCTGAATAAATCAATCACTTGCAGACTTTCTTCAAAATTGGTTGATTGATTCTCATTTTACTGATGACTGTCTACTAATTGCTAAAAATTAGTTGATGCTTGGAATTAGTTCTGATAATTGGCTTATCACTATTTTACTCTGGCAAACTCTATTTGATATTTTTATACTGTACCAATGACCCAGACATAGCTGGTGCTAACTCTTAAAATATAGGGCCAAACACAAATTTTGCCCCCCAATCCCCAAAATTTGCATCTAAAACCAAAGAAAACATGTCCTGAATGGCCCTCCACACTTCACCTCTACTGCGCATGCGCAGTGTCAAGGACGTTCCGAAATTGGCGCCATTAATCATTCTAAGTTTGGCCCTTCATCAGTTAACATCTGACTGATCTTTGTGCTTGTAAATCTCAGTTTAAATGATGCCAGACACATAAATATTAGTGAAATGGTGATTCTAAGGAGGATAGAGAAGGAGGAGAGGAAAAATGTGTGACAGAATATTATCAGGGCTGTAACTTAAAATTTTTTAATGAAATTATGTTAAGTTACCTATTTTCGAGGCAGCAGCCATTTTGTTGTCATTCTGATTATTTAGTTTCACTGATTTTTCAGTGTTTTCCTCTCTCCTCGGGAACGGACGTGCTTTCCTAAATTGCACAGTTTATCGCAGCATCCCAGCATCAACTGAATCTGTCGCATATTTTTTTATCCGACGATGCTGGGTCGGGACGCTCCGCGGAAGCGGGTACGGACGTCCGAAAATTTCATCCAGTCCGACGGGATACCGAAAGGGATTTGGAGGATTTCGAGCTTTCCCTTTCGGAACAACATATGCTGTTGTGTATGTCATCTGACTTGATCTTCTACAGCTTCTTTCGTCAGACCAGAATTCTGCGATGCCGGATAAGAAACTGATAGCATCGGTGGACTTAGAAATTTTTGGTTCGGTTCAGGGACATCGTCCCTCAGTTCCGACATAGTCCAATAATGTCACACAAACTTTCGAATTATTGAACGACGCTATATATATTATTATTATATGCTTGCTATAACCAAGCATTTCTGGTTTCTTGTTCGCAAAGTTACGGAGATGTCTTTCAAAGGTGTGCCTCTGTCGTCATAGTTAATGAAGAGCTAGCGGCAATAAGTGCTCATGGAATATGCCTATCGCCTAAGAGATCCCTTGTAGGATCGACGGAGTGACATTCGCTAGCTCACCCGGTGTAGCGTCCATTCATCGAATGGTTCGGCTGCCGGGTTCGTCCGTTGCGGTCTAGGAAGGAGATTTGGGTGATGCGAGCACTATAATTACTTTAGTACTCACCCAGTGACGGCGGATTGAGGACAGATCGGAGGAAGCCTGTTAGTCCGGTTCCTGGCTTGTCCAGGTCTGTCCGGGCTGTGAGCGAGAGAGGTCCCTCTCTTGTCCAACAACATAGGGGACCGCATGTTGTGGTTCAGATATTTTACATTCGGAGCATATGTCTGTCGGTCGGGACGCTCCGTTATATTGACAGTCCGAGAGACTGTCGATAATGCTTCCTCATCCTCACAGTAGTGCACACGACCGCACATTGGCTACGTGACCTCGAGTATCCGATCAGTTTCGTCATTCAGTGATTCCACGGCGAATAGGTCACGTCATCCGGTAGCCAAGGGACACGAGGCCTATACACTCCGTTCGCTCGCATATTGGTAGTATGTACGGGGTAACGATCACGGAGCTTCCAGCGGCAATGCATTGTAGGACCGCTTCTCCTCAGGCCTCAGTGACGGACATGCTATCCGAGTTAGCACAGTTGTTTCGCAGCATCCCAGCAATCGACAGTTTCTTACTCGAATCAGGAATTATCTGACGGCGCTGGGTCGGTGCGGTCCGCGGTTGCATCAGGTACGGACGACCGAACGCTTTATAGGGTCCGACAGGATGGCGAAAGGGATTCGAAAGATTTCGAGTTTTCCCTTTCGTAGCATCGGAAGCTGCCATTCATATCTTCTGGCATTATCTTCCAGTGATTGTTATTTCGGACTACATTGCTGCGATGTTGGTTAAGAGACTTATAGCGTCAATGGACACGGAATTTTGGATCGGTTCAGGGACATTGTCCCTGACTTTCCGACACAGTCCAATAATGTCATTACAACATGTGTTTTATTTTTCAACGCTATATATGCATATAAGCCTGCTACCAAGCATGATAGTGTAGTTTCTTGTCCGCAATGCTCATTTCTGCCGTTTTATCATTTATACGAATAATTTATTTTGGCAGAGCAGGGCATACCGAGAGTTCATATGCGTCTAGATGGCGTGGTTAAAGACTGGAAATTTTTGCCGTCTATGTCTTTTCCAACCACAATGTTGGAAACGACAATGATGTCTAGTAGACTTAACTTAGACGCTTTATCATACGTAATCCACCTTACTGAGGCGTTATCATTACGTCTTCAAGAAAAGATTTACGGGATATTATTCTCAATGTGATTTCTTTTGAGGGCAGTAGTTTGTTCACGTATAACTCCGCCCTTCAGTGGCTGATTGGAGTTGGTTAGACGTGACGCAGCCCTAGCTACATCCACGCGCGTGGATAGTAAGGTGAAGAACTCTCTCAGAGTCGCTTCATTCTCGGAGAAGCCTCTCTTCGACGGCAACTTTTCAGCAATATATGAATTGCTCGATTTACACGTTCTCTTGTCTATCTAGTGTTACAAGAGATTCAGACTGGGGCAAACATTCGGTGGTTGACTCAGAGAGTGCCACTGCAGTTGCCGGATCCGAGTGTTATGGTTATGACGGTTGCCAGTCAAACAGATTGGGATATAATATTGATCCCAACGGATTCGAAGTGCCAGGGTCTTTGGGTTCCGCAGTCTCTAAGCAAGCAATTATCTTCCGCGGAATAATGTTTTTTAGGCTTGCTTTATGTCATTGCATGAACATTATTCAGAAACGCATGTCCAAATCCTGTCCGTTAATTCGACAGTAGTGGCGTATCTCTGGAACCAGGGAGGCACTCATTCGTTTCCGTTATTCAATTTAATGGAAAGAATCCGTCTGTTGGTTGGTTATAGTACACCAAGTTCTGTTTCGGTCCGTCATATTCCGGGTCGTCTGATTGTTTTACCGGACTCCCGTTCACTTAGGGGTCGCTTGTTGCCGTCAGAATGGACTCTCAACAGACAAGTATTCAATCAGATTTGCTATCTATGGGAGCGCCCAATGATAATTTATTTATGACACAGCTTGCTAATCAATTGCAGACGTATGTGTTGGCTTGTCCGGATCTCTGAGCTAATGTTGTTAACGCTCTATTGATCTAATAGGACGGAATGATAGGATACGCGTATCCTCCAGCGCTGTTGTTTCAGCAGGTATTGCTAAGATAAACAACCACAATACATTTCTGTTGATAGCATCTCTATCTTCACAGAGACCGTGGGTAATTTACTCTGATGTCTACTGTGGGACTTAACGCGAAATCTTCCTCTATGAGAGGATCTTTTTTCGCTGGGTAAATCGTGTCATCTTTATCACAACCCGCAAGGTCGCAACCTTCACGTATTCCGTTGTGTGGTCCGTATTGCATTGTAAGCATTGTACTGGACGAGCTTTGGATGCGATTTCTTACTATAGGAGATCCTCTTCTTCGCTATTCTATGCGGCTAAAGTGGAGGCTCTTCTGTCGTTGGTGTAGGGATCACTATGTTCATATTGTTGATCCCTCCATACTACTCATTGCAACTTTTTATTATACTTGTTTGACAAGATCTACTGCAGCCTGTTATTATTAAGGTTATAGGTTTATGTTACCTCATACCTATGCACTCTATGATAGTTTACAATTGAGTCTCATGTCTCTTTATCTAAGTCAGTTAGTAACTTTTTGATAAATAGACTTAGAATCTTTAGATTAAATTCCTATATGGAATTTAACTTCGGTTCTTATTTAGCTAAGTAATCATTTGAGCCTCTGGAAACAGTAGTTTTCAAATTCTGACCTTTTAGACAGTAATTCTGTTGGCTTCTCTTTTACTGAAGAGTCAGTGAGTTTCATGCACTATCGATGGATGATTTTCACTTTCGTAGTTTTGGAATCACTACTTCCTTTACTATTTAGTTTGGATTTTTGCATAAGAGTTAGGCTCCTAATATCCGGAACCTATTGTTATTAAGGTCCTTCCGTCTTCGTACGGGCATAGGCCTTTACTCTGTCCGGTTAGAGTTTATGTATTTATAAACAGATATCTGTTTATTACTACGGGCGTAAGCTTCTTCTGTCTTTGATGCCTAATAGAAGGATGTTACGCTCCATTCTATTGCTAATGGATTCAATTAACTATCGGTACTGCTTATAGTATATCATTGACTCAGCAGTTGTGCTTAAGATTTCGGCTCATGAAGTAGGAGTTCTTCTACATCTTGGGCTTACATTAATAGTGTCGCTATTATAGATTTTTGAAGGCTGCTCATTGCACTCAGCCATCCACATTCATGAATTTTTATCTCAGAAATATCGAGTCCATTTCTGGAGGCCTCTATTGTTAGGTCTATTATCTACTGCTCAGAATGTCATTCACTTAACAGTTGCTACTATAGCTAGGTAGGCTGTCTGTTTCGGCAGTGACTCCGTTCTGCTGCCCTCTTCGCTCTGAGCTATTTGACCCAGGGCAAGAAAAAGGGGGGGGGGGGGGGGAGGGTGTTCCCTTGGGTCACCTGTTTTACTATGAAAACAAGGGGATACCTCCTCCGGAGTTAGTAATTCTCAGCTGTTATTGGGATGGTTGTTTAGTAAGAAGTTTATGTTTTAAAAATTCATTCAAGTCTTAGTTTTTAAAGTATAGCTTTTGAATATAGCATGTGTCAACGGACATGATTATGCAATCCTCAGACACTTTTAAGGAGTATAAGAGTCTCTATTCTCTAGACTTACTTTATTTATTGGCTTACTTTAAAAATTATTAGTATAAGGATTATATTGGATATTAATAGAGTACATGGATGTATGATGCTCAATTTTGGAAGGTGTTGTATCTTTCTAATTTATCATAAATAAGAAAGATACATGTAAGACCTATTACTTCTTTTTCCCTAGAGGGGATGACTCTATTTTATATTATTGAGCGTATTCCATCTTGCTCTATGTCCTTGGCCCTCCAGCCTTTTTACTATTCAGCTATGTCTGGGTCATTGGTACAGTATAAAAATGTTAAAAAATTTATAGTAATTTCTATATTTTTTATACTTACCAATGACCCAGATGGGGTTGGCCCTCCCAGGAGTTGGGAACTCTTGCCTCCCCGCTGAGTACATAGCGCTTACCAGGCACTGGTTATTAGAATGATTAATGGCGCCAATTTCAGAACGTCCTTGACACTGCGCATGCGCAGTAGAGGTGAAGTGTGGAGGGCCATTCAGGACATGTTTTCTTTGGTTTTAGATGCAAATTTTGGGGATTGGGGGGCAAAATTTGTGTTTGGCCCTATATTTTAAGAGTTAGCACCAGCTATGTCTGGGTCATTGGTAAGTATAAAAAATATAGAAATTACTATAAATTTTTTAACTTTTGGACATAGCTTATATTTTGTATTCTCTAGATTTGACATGTGACTAATTGTTATGTTAGGTGGTCATTTTCCCAGTGGACATTTCCCAGACAGGCATCAGAGAATAAAATCTCGAATTTTGAGATAACCTATTTACTGTTCATCTGAATATAATAAAGATCCCAGTCAGCCATCTCTCAATTATATGCATGGAAAAATGCCCACCCATAGATTTTGACCCGTCCACGATGACCCTACTGTATGATGGTTCACAGATTTCAAAAGCATCTGGGAAAGCATCTGCGGCAAGCACAGGGGGCATCAGCTGTCTTAAGAGTTTGGGCATTGAAGAGAGGGGGTCTTACCACCGGAACATTTTAAACTGCTATCAAATTTGGTGATAAGACACAACTTTTTGATGAACTGTTTCTTTGTCCAGACCAACAACTTTTCAGTTATCTGTTTTTTATGTGTACCCATACTATGTATGGTACACATAATGCCAGCAGCCGGGGTGACCATCTGTCGTTCGTCCATTCTTTGTCTGTCCGTCCATCTGTCCGTCTGTCCATCCATTGTACCGTCCGTCCGTCCGTCTGTCCGTCCATCTGTCCGTCCATCTGTCTGTCTGTCCGTCCAGCGTCCATATCCATTTCTTTGGCATTCGATAACTTGAAAAATATTGCTTGGATTGTCAAGTTACTTTACATTTGTGTTCAGGTTACTGATGTGCCGAGCTGTATAGTTTTTGGTGTAAATCGGATAATTTGATCCTGAGATATTAACCCTTTATCCTTCAAATTGAAAATTCCTCCAATCCCTTTGGCATTCGATAACTTGAAAAATATCACTTGGATTGTCAAGTTACTTTATATTTGTGTTCAGGTTACTGATATGCCGAGCTGTATAGTTTCTGGTGTAAATCTGTTATTTTGATCCTCAGATATTAACCCTTAATCCTTCAAATTGAAAAATCCTCCAATACCTTTGGCATTCGATAACTTGAAAAATATTGCTTGTATTGTCCAGTTACTTTACATTTGTGTTCAGGTTACTGATGTGCCGAGCTGTATAGTTTTTGGTGTAAATCTGATGATTTGATCCCGAGATATTAACCATTTATCCTTCAAATTGAAAATTCCTCCAATCCCTTTGGCATTCGATAACTTGAAAAATATTACTTGGATTGTCAAGTTACTTTATATTTGTGTTCAGGTTACTGATGTGCCGAGCTGTATAGTTTTTGGTGTAAATATGTTATATTGATCCTGAGATATTAACCCTTTATCCTTCAAATTGAAAATTCCTCCAATCCCTTTGGCATTCGATAACATGAAAAATATTGCTTGGATTGTCAAGTTACTTTATATTTGTGTTCAGGTTACTAATGTGCTGAGCTGTATAGTTTTTGGTGTAAATCTGATAATTTAATCCTGAGATATTAACCCTTTATCCTTCAAATTGAAAATTCCTCCAATCCCTTTGGCATTCGATAACTTGAAAAATATTGCTTGGATTGTCAAGTTACTTTATATTTGTGTTCAGGTTACTGATGTACTGAGCTGTATAGTTTTTGGTGTAAATCTGTTATTTTAATCCTGAGATATTAACCCTTCTTTATAATTGTGTTCAGGTTACTGTCGTGCTGAGCTGTATAGTTTTTGGTGTTAATCTGATAATTTGATCTGGAGATATTGACCCTTTATCCTTCAAATTGAAAATGCTTCCATTCTTTTTGGCATGAGATAACTCAAAAAATATCAATCCGATTGTCATGTTACTTTATATATTTTTATACTGTACCAATGACCCAGACATAGCTGGTGCTAACTCTTAAAAATCTAGGGCCAAACACAAATTTTGCCCCCCAATCCCCAAAATTTGCATCTAAAACCAAAGAAATCTTGTCCTGAATGGCCCTCCATACTTCGCCTCTACTGCGCATGCGCAGTGTCAAGGATGTCCCGAAATTGGTGCCATTTATCATTCTTTGTTTGGCCCTTCATCAGTTAACATCTGACTGATCTTTGTGCTTGTAAATCTCAGTTTAAATGATGCCAGACACATAAATATTAAAGAAATGGTTGATCTAAGGAGGAAATAGAAGGAGGAGAGGAAAAATGAGTGACAGTAAATAATCAGGGCTGTAACTTAAAATTTTTTAATGAAATTATGTTAAGTTACCTATTTTCGAGGCATGGGCCTGTTGTGGTCATGCTTGTTATAAAGTTACACTGCTTGTTCAGTGTTTTCCTCTCTCCCTTTCCTTAAGTCCCCCCTTGCTATTCTCCCACGCTTTTGGCATATTTTCTGTAATATTATTACTAAAATTTCTTGGGAGTTTTAGCTGGATAACAGAATGAATTCTGTTCTTTTCCCCATGTTTACGTCCACACCCATGGGTGTTTAGGCGTAGTGTTCTGCATCTACCATCTGATGTTCTGCAGTTTCTTCCCTGGAAGTCTCTGTTTTGCATCAGATAGTGTATTATTGGTAACTGATTTTGGGCCAGGGTTATCAGTGCCTGGAGTCATGTTTCTGGTGTTTTTACACTTCTTGTTTACATTGACAACAGCCTCTGTGGAGGGGGATTTCTTGTCTTTGTGTTAGTTTAATCATATCTGGATACATTATTATTATTCGTAAGTGTTGCATTAATTTTTTAAAATATTTTTAAAATTTTTGTCCACACTTAGGCTTGGGATCCATTGGGGCTCAACGTTACTTTTCAGAAACTTGGGCTTTTCTGAAAAAATATTTTTTCAAAAAATTTTTTTTTTGATTTCAATTATTTTTTCTATGTTAATGGATCATGTTATTATGTAGTTTTGTTTTCAGGGGTTGGTGCGAGTACTAGGACTTTGTATTCTTTTCACAATGAAAGGATATTGTTCAATTGTAATAAGAGGAAATCTTCCTCTGACTTTCATAATCATTGTATAAATGTAGTCAGTGTACTCACACTAACTCCTGTTCAGTATGTGTTAATTTCGATGACAACATGGGAAGCGTGTGTCACGGTATGTTAGCGGGGAAATGGCCATGCCGGTCCTTTTTCCGCAGGGTCACTCTAGTTTATCAATCTCTATTTCAGACGAACAAGAACAGGGTGATGTATCCGTGATGTCTTCCAAATGTGTGCCTCCGTTGTCACAATTAATGAAGAGCTAGTGGCAAAGTGCTCATGGAAATACATCAATTGCCTAAGAGGTCCCTAGTAGGATCGACGGCCTTTGACGTCCGCTAGCTCACCCGGTGTAGCGTCCATTCATCGAATGGTTCGGCAGCCGGGTTCGTCCGTTGCGGTCCAGAAAGGAGTTTTGGGTGATGCAAGTACTATAAATCAAGCAAGAGCACACCCAGTGACGGCGGATCAGAGGAGAGAATGGAGGAAGCCTATTAGTCCGTAGTCCGGTTCCTAGCTCGTCCAGGTCCATCTGGGCTGCGAGCGAGAGAGGCCCCTCTCTCGTACAACAACATCTGGCCCCAGATGTTGTGGTACAAAATGTTTCGCATTCGAAGCATACGTCCGCCGCTCGGGACGCTCCGTTATATTGACAGTCCGGAGAGACTGTCAATAAGGCTTCCTCATCCTCATGGCAGCACGCACGACCGCACCTTGGCTACGTGACCTCGGATATCCAGCCAACTTCGCCAATTAGAGAATCCACGGCGACCAGGTCACGCCATCCGGTAGCCAGGGACATGAGGCCTGTAGACTCCGGACGTTCGCATAAGAAAAGTATGCAGGAGTCAATGTACACAGAGCTTCCAGCGGCAAAGCATCGTAAGACCGCTACTCCACAGGCCTCGGTGACGGACGTGCTATCCCGAATAGCACAACTTATCGCAGCATCCCAGCGACGACAGAATCTCTGTCGCATCATGTAATATCTGACGAAGCTGGGTCGGTACGCTCCGCTGAAGCATCAGGTACGGACGTCCGAAAACTTCATAAGGTCTGAGAGGATGGCGAAAGGGATTTGGAGGATTTTGAGCTTTCCCTTTCGGAACAACATAAGCTACTGTACATGTCATCCGGCTTTGTCTTCTAGAGGTTGTTTCGTCGGACCAGAATGCTGCAATGCCGGATAAGAGACCGATAGCGTCCGTGGACACAAGAATTTTTTGATCGGTTCAGGGACATCGTCCCTCAGTTTCCGACACAGTCCAATAATGTCACAGGAACTTTCGAATTATTGAACGACGCTATATATATATTTATGCTTGCTATTAAACAAGCAAGCCTGGTTTCTTGTTCGCAAAAGTTACCGTGATGTCTTTCAAAAGTGTGCCTCTGTCGTCATAGTTAAATGAAGAGCTAGCGGCAATAAGTGCTCATGGAAATACGTCAATCGTCTAAGAGGTCCCTAGTAGGATCGACGGCGTTGACATTCGCTAGCTCACCCGGTGTAGCGTCCATTCATCGAATGGTTCGGCAGCCGGGTTCGTCCGTTGCGGTCCAGGAAGGAGATTTGGGTGATGCGAGCACTATAATAGACAATAGTACACACCCAGTGACGACGGATCAGAGGAGAGATCGGAGGAAGCCTGTTAGTCCGGTTCCTAGCTCGTCCAGGTCCATCCGGGCTGCGAGCGAGAGAGGTCCCTCTCTTGTACAACAACATCTGGGACCGGATGTTGTGGTACAAACGTTTCGCATTCGGAGCATATGTCCGCCGCTCGGGACGCTCCGTTATATAGACAGTCCGAGAGACTGTCGATAAGGCTTCCTCATCCTCACGGCAGCGCACACGACCGCACCTTAGCTACGTGACCTCGAGTATCCGGCCAGCTTCGTCATTCAGGTATTCCATGGCGAACAGGTCACGCCATCCGGTAGCCAAGGGACACGAGGCCTGTACACTCCGGTCGCTCGCATAATAGAAGTATGCACGGGGTAACGTACACGGAGCTTCCAGCGGCAAAGCATCGTAAGACCGCTTCTTCACAGGCCTCAGTGACGGACGTGCTATCCAAAATAGCACAACTTATCGCAGCATCCCAGCAAACGACAGAATCTCTGTTGGATCAGGAATAATCCGACGACGCTGGGTCGGTTCGCTCCGCTGAAGCATCAGGTACGGACGACCGAGCACTTCATAGGGTCCGACAGGATGGCGAAAGGGATTCGGACGATTTCGAGCTTTCCCTTTCGGAACAACAGAAACTGCCGTATATTTCTTCCAGAGGTTGTTCCGTAGGACTAAAATGCTGCGATGCTGGATAAGAGACTAATAGCGTCATTGGACACAGAGTTTTTGATCGGTTCAGGAACATCGTCCCTGAGTTGCCAACACAGTCCAATAATGTCACTAGAACATTTGAATTATTGAACGACGTTATTTATAAGCTTGCTACCAAAACAGGCTAGTCTAGTTTCTTGTCCGCAAATGCTCTAAATCTGCCTTTCATCAATTCTAGGAATAAATTTGAAATGGCAGGACAGGGCATACCGAGAGTTCCTCTGCGTCTAGACGACGAGGCTGAAGACTGGGTATTGTCTTTATCGCCGTCTATGTCAATTCCAACCACGACGTTGGAAACGACAATAATGTCTAACAGACTTAACTTAGACGCTTTATCATACGCAGACCACCTTACTAAGGCGTTATCATTACGTCTTCAAGGGAAAGAATTCCAGGATATGATCCTCAATGAGATTTCTTTCAAGGGCAGTAGTTTTTCCACGTATAACTCCGCCCTTCAGTGGCAACCTGGAGTTGGTTAGACGTGACGCAGCCCTAGCTACATCCACGCGCGTGGATAGTAAGGTGAAGAACTCTCTCAGAGTCGCTTCGGTCTCGGAGAAGCTTCTCTTCGACGGCAACCTTTCGGCAATCTATGAATTACTCGATATACACGTTCTCTTGTCAATCAAGTGTAACAAGAGATTCAGACTTGGGCAAACATTCGGTGGTTGACTCAGAGAGTTCCACTGCAGTTGCCGGATCCGAGTTTTACGATTATGACGGATGCCAGTCAAACAGGTTGGGGTACAATATTGATTCCAACGGATTCGAAGTGCCAGGGTCTTTGGGTTCCGTAGTTTTCTAGGCAAGCACTTAAACTTCCAAGAATGATGTTATTTTGGCTTGCACTACGTCATTGGATGAACATTATTCAGAAACGCATGTCCAAATCCTGTCCGATAATACGACAGTAGTTGCGTATATCCGGAACCAGTGAGGCACTCATTCTGTTCCGTTATTCAATTTAACAGAAAGAATTCTTCTGTTTGTTCTGGAACACCAAGTTCTACTTCGGTCCGTCATATTCCGGGTCGTCTGATTGTATTAGCAGACTCCCTTTCATGGAAGGGTCGCTTGTTGCCGTCAGAATGGACTCTCAACAAACAGGTTTTCAATCAGATTTGCTACCAATGGGAGCGGTCAATGATAGACTTATTTGCGACACAACTCAACAATCAATTGCAGACGTATGTGTCACCATGTCCGGATCCCCGAGCATATATAGTTAACGCTCTATCGATCTCGTAGGACGGAATGATAGGATATGCGTATCCTCCAGCGCTGTTGATTCAGCAAATATTGCTAAGATATAACATTCACAATACAATTCTGTTGGTAGCATCTCTGTCTCCACAGCGACCGTGGATAAATTTACTCAGGTGTCTGCTGGGGGACTTACCACAAAAACTTCCTCCACGAGAGGATTTTCTTTCGCTGGGGAAATCGTGTCAACTTCATCACAACCCGCAAGGTCTCAACCTTCATGTATTCCGTTGTGCGGTCCTTCTTGCACGGCAAGCATTGTACAGGACGAGCAGTGGACGCGATTTCTAACTGTAGGAGGACCTCCTCTTCGCTATACTATGCGGCTATAGTGGAAGGTCTTCCGTCGTTGGTGTAGGGATCATTATGTTGATATTTTTGATCCCTCCATACCAGACATTGCAAACTTTCTAGTATACTTGTTTGACGAGATCAACTGCAGCCTGTTACTATTAAAGGTTATAGGTCTATGTTATCTGATACCTATGCACACCATGATAGTTTACAATTGAGTCTAATGTCTCTTTATCTAAGTTAGTTAGAAACTTTTCGATAAATAGACCTAGAATCCTTAGATTAATTCCTAAATGGAATTTAGCTTGGGTTCTTATTAAACTAAAAGAAAACCATTTGAGCCTCTTGAGACAGTAGATTTCAAATTCTGGCCTTTTAAGACAGCAATTCTCTTAGCTTTCTCTTCTGCTGAAGAGTCAGTGAGCTTCATGCACTATCGATGGACTATTCTCACCTTCGTAGTATCGGGAACACTATTACCTTTACTACTAATGTTGGATTATTGGTTAAGAATTAGGCTCCTAATAAATATCCGGAACCTATTGTTTTTAAGGCCCTTCCATCTTCGAACGGGCATAGGCCTTTACTCTGTCCGGTTAGAGCTTTATGTATTTATAAACAGATCTCAGTTTATCAGTAAGAACGTAAAGCTTCTTCTGTCTCTGATGCCTAATAGAAAGGACATTATGGTCCATTCTATTGCTAGATGGATTCAATTAACTATCGGTACTGCTTATGATAATCTATCTTTAACTCAGCAGTCTGTGCTTAAGATTTCGGCTCATGAAGTAATAGCTCTTTCTACATCTTGGGCTTCTGCTAATATTGTTGCTATTACAGATTTAATGAAGGCTGCATATTGGTCTCAGCCATCCACATTCACAAATTTTTATCTCAGAAATATTGAGTCCATTTCTGGAGGCCTGCATTGTTTAGGTCCATTATCTGCTGCTCAGAATGTCGTTCACTTAACAGTTGCAACTATAGTTATGTAGGCTTTCTGTTCCGGCAGTGACTCCGTCCTGTTGCCCTCTTCGCTCTGGGCTATTTGACCCAGGGCAAGGGGAAGGGGGGGGGGGGGAGGGTGTTCCCTTGGGTCACCTGTTTTATAATGAAAACAAGGGGATACTTCCTCCAGAGTCAGTAATTCTGAGCTGTTACTGGGATGGTTTTAAAGTGAAAAGTTTATGTTTTAAAAATTCATTCATGTCATAGTTTTAAAGTATAGCATTTGAATATCTCACGTGTCAAACGGGTGTTACTATACAATCCTCGGACACTTTTAAAAGAGTATAAAGAGTCTCAATTCTCTGGACTAACTTTATTTATTGGCTTACTTTTAAAATAATTAGTATAAGGATTATACTGGATGTTAACAGAGAACATGAATGTTATGATGCTCAATTATGGAGGGTGTTGTGTCTTTCTAATTTATCATAAATAAGAAAGATACATATAAAGCCTAATACTCCTTTTCTCCTCGAGGGGATGACTCTATTTTATATAGTTGAGCTTATTGGATTTTCCTCTATGTCCTAGGCCCTCCAGCCTTTTTACTATTCAGCTATGTCTGGGTCATTGGTACAGTATAAAAATGTTAAAAAATTTATAGTAATTTATATATTTTTTATACTTACCAATGACCCAGACGGGGATGGCCCTCCCAGGAGTTGGGAACTCATACCTCCCCGCTGAGTACATAGCGCTGACCAGGCACTGATTGTAAGAATGATAAATGGCACCAATCTCGGGACGTCCTTGACACTGCTTATGCGCAGTAGAGGCGAAGTATGGAGGGCCATTCAGGACATGATTTCTTTGGTTTTAGATGCAAATTTTGGGGATTGGGGGGCAAAATTTGTGTTTGGCCCTAGATTTTTAAGAGTTAGCACCAGCTATGTCTGGGTCATTGGTAAGTATAAAAAATATATAAATTACTATAAATTTTTTAACATTTATTCAGGTTACTGATGTGCTGTGCTGTATAGTTAGTTTTTTTATGTAAATCTGATAATTTGATCCGGAGATATTAACCCTTTATCCATCAAATTAGACACTCCTCCAATCCATTTCTATATGTACCCATACCTTGTATGGTGTACATAATGTCGGCATCTGTGGTGACCCTCCGTCATACAGCTTTCTACTAGTTGCGCGCATGGGTACACATCTGACGATTTCATCGGCCTATTTTTCATTTAGATAACCACCAGAGGAATGATAAAATCGTTCCTCTCAAATTTTATGGCCTGAGGCATCACCCGATACATCAGTGGGCAGACATTTCCACTGTGAACATTTTCCCTGACTGCTTTTGGAAAAAAAACAAACACTTTCCATTCGTTGATGGGGTGGCATATCCTCTGGGGACATTTCCCCAACATTTTTTGAGTTGTATTTTGATTTATTCTGGGTGATATCAGTGCATCAGCTTTGAAACAGAGTAAACAAAAATGCATACAGTACCAGCTGAAATAAGTTGTAGCATAAGCCTGAAACTATGAGGTTAGCTTACAATGAGTTTTCAAAATATGTAGAGGTCGAGTATCACCTAGCGTAATTGAAAATTTGTCAGTCCTGTTTTCAAATGTCAATAATGCTGCCTATTCCATTTGAAATATAAAAAAAATATAACTTGGAAATGTTGCTACTATTTCATAAGTCAGATACATATTTGTCCATCTCTAAAGAAGTGTCTGGTACACTGTCTGCCCACCAATAGTGCAGTCATCGAGGACTAGTTGTAATCCACGTGTGGGCAGTTGTGTCCACGCATGCATTTACCAGGCAGTAAAAGTCATTATCAGCAAAATTTTAATTAATGAAGCACTGAGTTCTCTTCCCGGTGCTTCATTAATTAAATTTTTTATGATTATTCCTGTAATTAGTGTTTGGAATTTAAAATTAATGTGTCCGTGGAAATATTGCCAGGGCCATATCCAGGGATAATTTGGGGACACATGTTCATATATTCCACAGGCATATCTGAAAGCCATGAAAGTTGGAATTATCATAATGCTCTACAAAATTTCTGCATGAACCTGTTCCGTGCATTTTTTTTTTTTGGAGTGCAATTGCCTTGGCCATATTTTCAATCAGCTACAGTATTCTAGTTTGGGATTCAAGTGATTAGCTTCACATCGGTTTTAGTTATGTATTATTATTGCTGAATTTCGACTGTTTTAGCAGACTGTGGGATGGAGATTATACACAAATACAATGCGTTTTGTTGGGCTCCTGGAGTTTAGGCGCCCAAACGGGTATATCAGTATCAAAAACATCCTAGATCATTATACGGCCCTGATTGTACTGGGGTACTGTTCAACTATGGAAAAGTCTAGCCTTCGTTATTATAATGCATTTCTTGATGCATGACTTGAACTACATGTTTGTGGTGAACATTGCAAAATGAGGCAAATGTTTTCAGACACTACCTAGTCCTAATGTTGACTAATTTTTCTCCCCCCACTGCATGTGTAACATACGTCTGTCCAGGGTGAGATAGCAGGGAGAGACAGATGTATCCCACCCCACCCACGTGACGTTATACATTTATAACGTTATTATGACGTTATGCATATCGTATCAGTTTCTTGCTACCAACTAATTCATATTGACTTCATCAGAATGCAGTGTGATCAAAGTTTGATGCTCTAAAACTCTTTAAACCCCAAGATGCTACTGTTCCTAATTGATTTCGTGGTATATACCTTTGGTATATACATAACTTTTGCATGCTCTTTCCGATGGTGTCATTAGTTTTTTAAAACAACGAATACCAAATGAGTTGATTATATCAGCATGTGACCGCCGATTACCTCTGGCTAACGTAACCACTGTATGGTGGGGGGAGAAAAATAATCCCTGATCTGTACGGGTGTGGGATGGGAAAATCTCACGCTCAGGACAAGATATTTGGTCCAGACACTCGGCAAGCCTTGTGTCTGGCCCAAATATATTGCCCTCGGGTGAGATTTTCCCATCCCCCACCTGTACCCATCAGGGATTATAATAATCCCTTTACCAACCGAATCGACTGCATCCGCCCTCATAATTTACAAATTGAGCAGTTGAAAAAAATTTTTTTTTTTTTAAATTTCAACAAAAAGTCAATGATGTGACCCCCTCATTGTGTCTAGCTTGTCAAGCTAGTTCTAATGAGGGGCTACAGGATATGGTTTGGGAGCACGGTGGCTCAGTGGTAGACTGTTGGACTTCTGTGCTGGAGGTCCCGAGTTCGATCCCCATCCAGAATGACCCGTGTTGTGTCCTTGGGCAAGGCACTTTATCCCCGTTGCCTACATGGGGGCATGGTGACGCCGTGTACTAAGACGTACTGCACGATGCACATGTCTTCAACCACTGTAACCCTGCTTGAGCAGAGCTTGAACAGAGTTAGAATGTTGAGGAGCTGACTGTTGCTTGTCGATGCTCGGTGGTTTTTTCTGGGTATTCCGGCTTCCTCCACCCGTTAAACTCACGGTCACAATTAGCCATTGTGCATAAGTATGTGACCCTAAACACCAATAAATAAATACAGGATATGGTTTTGTTGAAATTTTTTGAAAAAATTAATATTTACAGTACAGCTGCCGTCGACTGGTCACTTTCCATGGGCTGTCAGTATTTCCGTGGATGCAATAATGTTAGATTCCAAACACTAATTACTGGAATAATCATCAATAATTCATTTAAGAACCAGGTACAACCCTGTGCGTCATTGATTAAAATTTTGCTGCTGATGATTTTTATTACATGGTATACGCATGCATGGACATCACTGCCCAAACATAGATTACAACCAATCCATGAGTCCACCACGACCAATCCATGGCGAATGTGCTATAACTTTTGATATTGTGTGCATTGGGTGAAGGGTTAATGTAATTTGGGCTCAGCATTCACAGTTGCTGATTTGAAAGCATTTAACAGCCTGTTGAGCTGGGTGGTTTTTAATTTTCAGATTCGGTTTGGTTTCAGGAAAAAAACTTGGTTTTGGTTCCGTTTTTCTATGTGTTAAGAATAAGAACATGAACATATAGTAAACAACACTTCTCGCTCCTTAACCCTTTACCCAACGTAACGGCCAAAACCCGCCAGCGCTATTTTAAAAAATAACCATTCAATTTTCATTATTTTTTCCATTTTTTGTCTCGGAAACATAGCTTATGACCCCTCATTGGAACAAGCTCATTGAGTTCGTTCCAATGAGGGTCATAAGCTATGTTTTTGATGCAAAAAATGAAAAAAATTAGTTATTCGAGAATTTTATTTGCAAGTGTCGTCTGCCTTTCATGTTAGGTAAAGGGTTAACTTGAAAATAAACTGCAATAGGTTGTGCGACACCACTGACCACAAAAAGGCACTGTCTGTAAAAACTGCCATTGGGCTCAGCGCTACCTTCGTTTGATCATTCTTAGTGGTTCTAGAGAATACATTGCTAAGCCTATTGAGACAGAAAAACTCATAAATTAGGGTAACAAATGAATTTATTTATTTATTGGTGTTTAAGGTCACATACTTATGCACAATGGCTAATCGTGTCCGTGACAGTTTTACGGCTGGAGGAAGCCGGAGAGAACCACCGAGCAACGACGAGCAGCTGTCAGCTCTCCAACATCGTAACTCTGAACTCTGCACCGCAGCACAGGCAGGGTTAGATTGGTTGAAGACATGCACACCATCGACATGCAGTACGCCTCAGTACACAGCATCATCGTGCCCCCATGTAGGCAAACAAATGAATAAAGTCTGGCCTGGAAATAAGTGGTCGGTCACAGACAGTGACCGCCACGATACGTCGATGTGACCGGCGCTAATTGTACCCAACCGGTCATGAATGACCGTCGCATTTTTTCTCCCAAGTATTATATATATATATATATTAATTTTTCACATGAGACCTTGTGTTCTGAATCATTAATTATGGCTGTTGATGGTGAATAATTTCCAAATTCGAATATATTCTCAAAAATAAATACAAATACAAAATCCCAAAACACAAGACAAATTTATAAATTAGAGACGCTCCTTTCGCAAACGAAACTGAAACTCATTTTACTCTATTTTTTCTGTGTATGTTGTTAGCAAATCGAACCAGATGATCCCCTCTTCTTTCTTTCCTTTGTGTAATATACTTTCTTTGAAGACTGTGAGCAGAATTTGTCATAATTTCTGGAAAGCTTTACAGTAATTCAGTAATGCTTCCAGAAAAATATAACCAGTTTTAACTCAGGTGACAGATGTGCAAATGCCGCTTTTATTTGGTGCTGATGTTACCTGTTGCCGAAAATGATGGGGTTGGTTTTGACCAGGTGCCAGATTTCCCAGTGGTGAGACATCCAGGCTCCAGGTGCGGAGATGTTCAGCATTCAATTTTAAAGAAATTGTCGCATTGGAGTCCAGTTATTACGTTTTAAGAAAAAAAAGTGATTTGCGGACTGAAGGCATCCCCGTCATGCAGTTTAATGTTATAAAAGTTAAGTGTCATTTCAATAAAATTGAACGCAGGTAGGCCTTAATATTTTGTATATCGTTACGACGTTAACCCAACATAATTTACATGGGTTTTGCCCTAGTTAATGTTCGATTTTGAAGCTGAAAAATATGACCGACCCTGGTTATTGAATGACTGATCCGATCATTATGGAGCCCGTCATTATGACCGATGCACCAAAAAAAATTTATTTCCAGGCCTGATAAAGTTCATCTAATCGATATCTTGTGTTCCACTAGTCCAATTCACTCCCAGTAAGGTAGTTTGATCAGGATATGCACAAACACCAAAAAACGTTTGGTCGGTTTTTGATGCGTCTTGCAGTTTGGTTTTCCGGTTTGCAGCAAAAACCGGGATCGAACCAGACAACTAAAAAACTGCCCAGCTCTAACAGCCTGTTGATAATTAACCCTTTACCCAATGAATCGCCCACATCCGCCCTTGTAATATGCAAATACAGCTGCTGAAAAAATATTATTTTTCGAAAAATTTCAACAAAACCATATCATGTACCCCTCTTTGGAACGAGCGCATCGAGCTCGTTCCAAAGAGGGGTCACATGATATGGTTTTGTTGAAATTTTTTTTTTAAATTTAAAAAAATGATATTTAAAATAATGAATTTTGAAATCGTCTGCGTTGGGTAAAGGGTTATACATTTAATCTCAGTTTGCTTTCTCATCACTTACAGCCTCATATCGTGGTTGGAGACCTGGAAAGAGAAGAAGACATTGAGAAGATAATGAAGAGCACAATGGCAAAACATGGACGATTAAATGTTTTAGTAAGTTTTTTAGCTGTGACTAGCAGCTCTATAAGTGGCAATGTTGGTCTGTCTGTCAGTCTGTCTGTGACCAACGAGTTTCATGTCGGTCTGTCTGTGACCAACGAGTTTCAAAACTCAATAACTTTTGAAATACTTGATGGAATGACTGTATATTTGGCATGTAAGTGTATCTTATTGATGTCTAGCCACTGTTCGATGCCTGTGTTGTTCCAAATATTTGTCTTGGAGTTATGGCCCTTGATGAACTTAGAATTTTGTGAGATTGCACCACCCGTCGCAGCTACGGCGTCGATGTCGTGATTTTTATAAGGACATTGTGAAGCTTCGAAATTTGATTGAATGTGATATTGTTTTGATAATTTAATTCCAATTGCATAATTCCAAAAATTTTCAAATTGCTGAGATGTTCTCAAAATCCTGCCAGGTCACTTCTCTTGCACTCTTCTATCATTAGGTACCTGATGATAGAAGAGTTCAAGGAGGTTGTGTTTCCAAAACTACCGTATTTACTCTATGTATTGGGACAGCTAAAAATAATTATTTTCACAGGTGTCCCAGTTGTTAGAAAATGGGGAAAGAACACAGCCTGGTCTTGATTTAATGCTGAATAGAGTTGTGTGTGATTCGTTTTCCATCACTATATACGAAAATCGCCGTCCAATTTTTTTTATATTTTCATTTTTTGCTTCCAGAACATAGCTTATGATCCCTCATTGGAATGAGCGCATTGAAGGATCATATGCTATGTGAACCGGCAACAATTTAGCACAACCCATTATTTTTATACTGTACCAATGACCCAGACATAGCTGGTGCTAACTCTTAAAATATAGGGCCAAACACAAATTTTGCCCCCCAATCCCCAAAATTTGCATCTAAAACCAAAGAAAACATGTCCTGAAAGGCCCTCCACACTTCGTCCCTACTGCGCATGCGCAGTGTCAAGGACGTTCCGAAATTGGCGCCATTAATCATTCTAAGTTTGGCCCTTCATCAGTTAACATCTGACTGATCTTTGTGCTTATAAATCTCAGTTTAAATGATGCCAGACACATAAATATTAGTGAAATGGTGATTCTAAGGAGGATAGAGAAGGAGGAGAGGAAAAAAATGTGTGACAGAATATTATCAGGGCTGTAACTTAAAATTTTTTAATGAAATTATGTTAAGTTACCTATTTTCGAGGCAGCAGCCATTTTGTTGTCATTCTGATTATTTAGTTACACTGTTTTTTAAGTGTTTTCCTCTCTCCCTGTCCTTTAAGTCCCCCCTTGCTATTCTCCCATGCTTTTGGCATAGTTTTTGTAATTATTATTACTAAATTTTCTTGGGAGTTTTAGCTGAATAACAGAATGAATTCTGTTCTTTTCCCCATGTTTACGTCTTCACCTACGGGTGGTTAGGCGTTGTGTTCTGCATCTACCATCTGATGTTTTGCAGTTTCTTCCCTGGAAGTCTCTGTTTTGCATCAGATAGTGTATTTTTGGTAACTGATTTCGGGCCTGGGTGCCTGGAGTCTTATTTTAGTGTTTTTACACTCATTGTTTACATTTACAACAGCCCTCTGTGTGAGGGGGGGATTTCTGGAAAATAATATCTTGATGTTATTTTAATCATAACTAGATACATTATTATTGTTCGTAAGTGTTGAATAAATTGTTTAAAATATTTTAAAAATTTTTGTCCACACTTAGGCTTGGGATCCATTGGGGCTCAACGTTACTTTTCAGAAACTTGGGCTGTTCTGAAAAAATATTTTTTCAAAATATTTTGATTTCAATTATTTTTTCTATATTAATGGATCATATTATTATTATGTATTTTGATTGCCAGGGGTTAGTGCGAGTACCAGGACTTGTTTTCTTTTCACATTGAAAGGATATTGATCAATTGTATTAAGAGGAAGTCTTCCTCTGACTTTATAATCATTGTATATGTGGTCAGTGTACTCGCATTAACTCCTGTTCTGTATCGTATGATTTCGATGACTATATGGGAAGCGTATGTCACGGTATGTTATTGGGGATTTGGACACTCCGGTCCTTTCCCCGCAGGGTCACTCTACTTTATCAATTTCTATTTCAGACGATCAAGATTAGGGTGATGTATCTGTGATGTCTTCCAACAGTGTGCCTCCGTCATCACAATTAATGAAGGGCTAGCGGAAAAGTGCTCATATAAATACGCCAATTGCCTAAGAGGACCCTAGTAGGTTCGACGACCTTTGACGTCCGCTAGCTCGCCCGGTGTAGCGTCCATTCACCGAATGGTTCGGCAGCCGGGTTCGTCCGTTGCGGTCTAGAAGGAATTTTGGGGTGATGCGAGCACTATAAATTAACCTAATGCACACCCAGTGACGGCGGATCGGAGGGAGAACGGAGGAAGCCTTTTAGTCCGGTTCATAGCTCGTTCCGTTCCATCCGGACGGCAAGCGAGAGAGGCCCCTCTCTCGTTCAACAACAACTGGCCCCAGATGTTGTGGTACAAAAGGTGTCGCAAGCGGAGCATACGTCCGTCGCTCGGGACGCTCCGTTGTATAGGCAGTCCGCGGAGACTGCTAAGGCTTCCTCCATTCTCGTCAGCGCACACGACCGCACCTTGGCTGCGTGACCGCCGATATATTACCAGCTTCGCCGATCAAGGATTCTTCGGCGACCAGGTCACACCATCCGGTAGCCAGGGACACGAGGCCTGCAGACTCCGGACGTTCGCATAGGAAGTGTGCGGGAGTCAACGTACACGGAGCTTCCGGCGGCAATGCATCGTAAGACAGCTACTGCACAGGCCTCGGGAACGGACATGCTTTCCTTAATAGCACAGTTTATCGCAGCATCCCAGCATCAACTGAATCTGTCGCATATATTTTATCTGACGATGCTGGGTCGGGACACTCCGCGGAAGCAGGTACGGACGTCCGAAAGTTTCATCCGGTCCGACGGGATACCGAAAGGGATTTGGAGGATTTCGAGCTTTCCCTTTCGGAACAACATATGCTGTTGTGTATGTCATCTGACTTGGTCTTCTACAGCTTCTTTCGTCGGACCAGAATACTGCGATGCCGGATAAGAAACTGATAGCGTCGGTGGACTTAGAAATTTTTGGTTCGGTTCAGGGACATCGTCCCTCAGTTCCGACATAGTCCAATAATGTCACACAAACTTTCGAATTATTGAACGACGCTATATATATTATTATTTTATGCTTGCTATAACCAAGCATTTCTGGTTTCTTGTTCGCAGAGTTATGGAGATGTCTTTCAAAAGTGTGCCTCTGTCGTCATAGTTAATGAAGAGCTAGCGGCAATAAGTGCTCATGGAATATGTCTATCGCCTACGGAGTGACATTCGCTAGCTCACCCGGTGTAGCGTACATTCATCGAATGGTTCGGCTGCCGGGTTCGTCCGTTGCGGTCTAGGAAGGAGATTTGGGTGATGCGAGCACTTTAATTACTTTAGTACTCACCCAGTGACGGCAGATTGAGGACAGATCGGAGGAAGCCTGTTAGTCCGGTTCCTGGCTTGTCCAGGTCCGTCCGGGCTGTGAGCGAGAGAGGTCCCTCTCTTGTCCAACAACATAGGGGACCGCATGTTGTGGTTCAGATATTTTACATTCGGAGCATATGTCCGTCGGTCGGGACGCTCCGTTATATTGACAGTCCGAGAGACTGTCCTTAATGCTTCCTCATCCTCACAGCAGGGCACACGACCGCACATTGGCTACGTGACCTCGAGTATCCGATCAGTTTCGTCATTCAGTGATTCCACGGCGAATAGGTCGCGCCATCCGGTAGCCAAGGGACACGAGACCTATACACTCCGTTCGCTCGCATATTGGTAGTATGCACGGGGTAACGATCACGGAGCTTCCAGCGGCAATGCATCGTAAGACCGCTTCTCCTCAGGCCTCAGTGACGGACGTGCTATCCGAGTTAGCACAGTTGTTTCGCAGCATCCCAGCAATTGACAGTTTCTCGGTCGAATCAGGAATTATCCGACGGCGCTGGGTCGGTGTGGTCCGCGGTTGCATCAGGTACGGACGACCGAACGCTTTATAGGGTCCGACAGGATGGCGAAAGGGATTCGAAAGAATTTGAGTTTTCCCTTTAGTAGTATCGGAAGCTGCCTTTCATATCTTCTGGCATTATCTTCCAGTGATTGTTATTTCGGACTTCATTGCTGCGATCTTGGATAAGAAACTTATAGCGTCATTGGACTCGGATTTTTCGATCGGTTCAGGGACATTGTCCCTGACTTACCGACGCAGTCCAATATTGTCATTACAACATGTTTTTTATTTTTCGACGCTATATATATATATATATACAAGCCTGCTACCAAGCATGATAGTTTAGTTTCTTGTCCGCGTTGCTCATTTCTGCCATTTTATCATTTATACGAATAGTTTATTTTGGCAGAGCAGGGCATACCGAGAGTTCATATGCGTCTAGACGGTGTGGTTAAAGACTGCATATATTCTTTTTCGCCGTTTATGTCTTTTCCAATTTCAATGTTGGAAACGACATGATGTATAGTAGACTTAACTTAGACGCTTTATCATATGTAATCCGCCTTACTGAGGCGTTATCATTACGTCTTCAAGAAAAGATTTACGGGATATTATTCTCAATGTAATTTCTTTTGAGGGCAGTAGTTTGTTCACGTATAACTCCGCCCTTCAGTGGCTGATTGGAGTTGGTTAGACGTGACGCAGCCCTAGCTACATCCACACGCGTGGATAGTAAGGTTAAGAACTCTCTCAGAGTTGCTTCGTTCTCGGAGGAGCTTCTCTTCGACGGCAACTTTTCGGCAATCCATGAATTGCTCGATTTACACGTTCTCTTGTCTATCTAGTGTTACAAGAGATTCAGACTGGGGCAAACATTCGGTGGTTGACTCAGAGAGTGCCACCGCAGTTGCCGGACCCGAGTGTGGCTGTTATGACGGTTGCCAGTCAAACAGATTGGGATATAATACTGATCCCTACGGATTCGAAGTGCCAGGGTCTTTGGGTTCCGCAGTCTCTTAGCAATCAGTTTTCTTCTGCGGAATAATGTTTTTTAGGCTTGCTTTATGTCATTGCATGAACATTATTCAGAAACGCATGCCCAAATCCTGTCCTTTAATTCGACAGTAGTGGCGTATCTCCGGAACCAGGGAGGCACTCTTTCGTTTCCGTTATTCAATTTAATGGAAAGAATCCGTCTGTTGGTTATAGTACACCAAGTTCTGTTTTGGTCCGTCATATTCCGGGTCGTCTGATTGTTTTACCGGACTCCCGTTCTCTTACGGGTCACTTGTTGCTGTCAGAATGGACTCTCAACAAACAAGTATTCAATCAGATTTGCTATCTATGGGAGCGCCCAATGATGATTTATTTACGACACAGCTTGCTAATCAATTGCAGACGTATGTGTGGCTTGTCCAGATCTCTGAGCTAATGTTGTTAACGCTCTATTGATCTATAGGACGGCTCTGTTGTTTCAGCAGGTATTGCTAAGATAAACAACCACAATACATTTCTGTTGATAGCATCTCTATCTTCACAGAGATCATGGGTAATTTACTCTCTTGTCTACTGTGGGTCTTAACGTGAAATCTTCCTCTATGTGAGGATCTTTTTTCACTGGGTAAATCGTGTCATCTTTATCACAACCCGCAAGGTCGCAACCTTCATGTATTCCGTTGTGTGGTCCGTATTGCATTGTAAGCACTGTACTGGACGAGCTTTGGACGCGATTTCTTACTATAGGAGATCCTCTTCTTCGCTATTCTATGCGGCTAAAGTGGAGGCTCTTCCGTCGTTGGTGTAGGGATCATTATGTTCATATTGTTGATCCCTCCATACTACTCATTGCAATTTTTTAATATACTTGTTTCACAAGATCTACTGCAGCCTGTTATTATTTAGGTTATAGGTTTATGTTACCTCATACCTATGCACTCTACGATAGTTTACAATTGAGTCTTTTGTCTCTTTATCTAAGTCAGTTAGTAACTTTTTGATAAATAGACTTAGAATCTTTAGATTAAATTCCTATATGGATTTTAACTTCGGTTCTTATTTAGCTAAGTAATCATTTGAGCCTCTGGAAACAGTAGTTTTCAAATTCTAGACAGTAATTCTGTTGGTTTCTCTTTTACTGTAGAGTCAGTGAGTTTCATGCACTATCGATGGATGATTTTCACTTTCGTAGTTTCGGAATCACTACTTCCGTTACTATTTAGGTTGGATTTTTGCATAAGAGTTAGGCTCCTATTATCCAGAACCTATTATTTTAAGGTCCTTCCGTCTTCGTATGGGCATAGGCCTTTACTCTTTCCGGGTACAGTTTATGTATTTATAAACAGATATCTGTTTATTACTATAGGCGTAAGCTTCTTCTGTCTTTGATGCCTAGTAGAAGGACGTTACGCTCCATTTTATTGTTAATGGATTCTATTAACTATCGGTACTGCTTATGGTATATCATTGACTTAGCAGTTGTGCTTAAGATTTCGGCTCATGAAGTAAGAGTTCTTCTACTTCTTGGGCTTACATTAATAGTGTTGCTATTATAGATTTTTGAAGGCCGCTCATTGCACTCAGCCATCCACATTCATGAATTTTGTCTCAGAAATATCGAGTCCATTTCTGGAGGCCTCTATTGTTAGGTCTATTATCTACTGCTCAGAATGTCATTCACATGACATGTGTGTACCAAATTATAGAGTGTCCCAATACATAGAGTAAGGTACCTTGATTCTGTTTTGGAGCATTCTGCTTTTTTCGTTGATGAGCATAAATAGATGAGTTGCCGTGGATTACAATACTTGAGTGGAGACTGGGAATATTTTTGGTTATACAGGCCTACTGATTTGAGGTGAACGGCCGTTTGGGTTGCGTGGAGGTTACCTAAAATGAAAAACGTGAATGAATAATGGGTTGTGCTAAATTGTTGCCGGGTCACATGAAATTCTCGCCAAGTTGAATGATCTAGTATGAATGAAAGATGGAATGATGTTCAGCATCAACGAATCATCAGATGGAATGATGTTCAGCATCAACGAATCAATCAGCTGCACAGCTGTTTGCATCTGCCTGAAGTATAGCTGCTCTGCTGGCCAACAAATGACCAACAGAGCAGCTATACTTCAGGCAGATGCAAAACACCTAGATGCTGATGATTGGTTGATGCTCAACATCATTCCACCATTCATTCGTACTAGATCATTCAACTTGGCAACAATTTAGCGTGACCCTTAAGATGTAACAGTGGTACAAAATCAGGAAATGGCGAGAATTCATGTTTCTGATGCAAATATTGATTATGGATGCCATACTCTTCTGTAGCATGCTAGCCCATGTCAAGATTAGGCTATAATTGCAACTAATTTATATCTGAATTGCTGCAACACAGTCTCATTATTGTTCCTAAGGATTCATCTCTATTCATCAGGATATTGCCCTTAGGAGAAAGAACTTGGCTATGATACAACAGTTCATATATCAGCGTAGTTTCGATGCATATACAGTATGTGGAGAGAGTATTATCACTAAATCACCCACAGAGTGGAGATTCCACCCACGCAATAATTGCAAATTTGTTGCAAAGCATAACAAGCACAGGCAAAGTTTCACCCAATGGACCTCCGGGTTAAACCCGGAGATCCATTGGCTGAAACATTGCTTGTGTTTTTTTTGTCCATATGTATAAAATTTGAAAGTTATAGTTTGGGTGATAACTCCACTCTGCGGGTGATTTAGTTACAATCCTCTCTCCACGTACTGTATATTATGTACCAAACGGGTTACCTGAATCAAGTACAGGGGAACAAACAATAGGTTATCAAAGCTCAGACCAGGTGAACGATAAATGGGTCACCCAAAATTTTGAAAATAGCAAGACTGTTATAAAAGGTTAAATCTTTACAACTTAAAGAGTGGTGAGATTCGATTTGTGGGAATTTGGAGATGTTTGGCTTTGCTTGTTCTCTCAAATCACTGCCCCACTCAGTGGAAAAAAAGAAAAAAGTAAATAATAAGGCCTAAAAAATTAAAAATCTGTTTCTCAGGCCCTCCTGCATGGTCCTTTTGGCTGCCGCGAGCTCTTTTTTTATAACCAATCTAAACTTTAAAAAAATAAAAATTAAATGGTTTATGTCTGATATTTTACCCAATTTTAAAAAATTGATAAATTCGTCCCTTGAGTGCAAGAAGGCTTTGCAATGCTTTAGCATTGCAAAGCCTTCTTGCTCACAATGGACGAAATACACCATCACCCATGCTATTTTGTAGATTATGTGGCCTAAAACATAAACCAAGAACATGAATATTTGATGGCAAAGAAATAATTACAAAAATAAAAAATAAAATAAAAAAACACTCGCCCGCATGCAATTGTACAAATAATGGCCTGAGAAACAGAATATCTACTTTGCAGGGCCTAAGTGATGAATTGTTAAAAATCCCTTAAGTCACTTTGTGAAGAATCAGAGTGACTTTCTCAAGTGAGTGATTCAGTCCCCTTTGGGCCTCATATTTTGAAGTGCTTCAATTCACTGGGGCTTGCAAAATGCCCTTTTTTCAATGTTGGAGAATATGAAAACATTCAAAACTTTATATGTAATTATAATGACAATACCCAGCCAGGTTCCTTCACCAAACCGTATATTCAAATTTTATGCTTTCTATTTTTGCCTCAAAAACATCACTAATAATTCATTATTGGAACAAGCTTATTGATATTGTTCCAGTGATGAATTATATGAGTTGATTTTGATGCAAAAATAAATTTTTTTAGTTATTCAAGAATTTATTTTGCAAGTGTCTTCTGTTCATGTTTGGTAAGGGATTAATAGAACAGAAATGGTTAAAGGGTTTTCTTTATCGATTAATCACATAGATTAACCTTAGTTAATCGATTAATCTTTTTCCCTAATAGGTAGCTGAATAATTGCTGTACCGTTGATGATTACAGCATTAATCCTCTACCCCACATAGCGGACAAATCCGACCAGTGCTATATACAAAATTCTCCGTTCAAATTTTATTGTGTTTTAAATTTTTGTCTCAGAAACATAGCTTATGAACCCTCATTGGAACGAGCTCATCGAGCTCATTCCAATGAGGGGTCACCAGCTATATTTTTCAGATAAAAATTGAAAATTTTTAGTAATTCAAGAATTTAGTTTCCAAGTATCATCAGCTAACCACGTTGGGTAAAGGGTTAAGTATGACTATTTCCAGCTACTGATACAGTATAATGATCAACCAAGTCTGTCAGCACGTAACTGGCATGCTTTACTCTGTCTCATATAATTATGTGAGTCAGGGTGACAATGTTTGCCTGTTTTGGAACAACTTTGTTCCTTTGTTAATCCATATAATACAGTAGTTCAAAAGTAACGCTTAATCGATCAGTTACTTTTTTGATCGACCAAGACATTGATCATTAGTTAATTCATAAACCCAGTTAACCATTTCAGCTCTAAGAGTTAATGCTCATAAATTTTTCATATTACTACATTTTCACGGTGTGGAAATTTAAGATATTTTCTGGTTTCTCATTCTGTTTTACCATGTTCATGAAACCTGGTAATGAAAAATCATCGCTGTCCTGAAGAATAAACTGACACTGTGTGAAGCATGAAAATGCGTATTAACCCTTTGCCCAATGCAGACGATATCCAAATTTAATATTTTAAATACCATTTTTTCAAATTTTAAAAAAAATTTCAACAAAACCATATCATGTGACCCCTCGTTGGAACGAGCTCGATGAGCTCGTTCCAGCGAGGGGTCACATAATATGGTTTTGTTGAAATTTTTTGAAAAATAATAGTTTTTCAACTGCTAAATTTGCATATTACGCGGGCGGATGCGGTCGGTTCATTAGGTAAAGGGTTAAAAAGATCCTTTCTGTGAGATCAAGACTTGTCAACTATCAAAACTAATTTATATCTGCACCATTAGCAAAAAAGTTTGTAGGAATCAAAATGACTTCAAGCCTCGCAATTTCAAGTGAATGATCAAATTGTTCGCGTGATGGGTACGCAAATCTAAAACCCATGAATCATGTTTTGTTCACACAGAAATTCCTGCGTGAACAAAAATTTTCATTGGTGTGTGATTCCCTGATAGCAGATAAAAAATTACTGCTAATTAGGTAGAATTGGTAATTTGTCTTGTTTACTGAACTTACTCAGTGTACATGTACTTTACACATGCATCTCTGAACTCTGCGCATTTCAACACGTTATTGACAGTGCTAAAGTAGTAAACATTTAATAAAATCCCCAATCAACCAATTCCCACAGGATAACTAGATCATTAAATAATTTGGAGGGGGGGGGGGGGATTTCCATGATTGTGTGCTTTTTAATATTGCAGTAGATTCAGCATATCCTACTCGTTATTGTACCATGCGAATTCACCATAGATCTTTTCACATCCTATGGATCAAACAGCAGGTTGCAGAAGTTGAAATAAAGATACCAATTCAGTGACGCATGGGAAAGGCGCGTGATCGCTCTCACAAAAATTGTTCAAGGTGTGCGAAGAATCGCTCGCCTCTGTTCTTGTGTGTCTTTTATCCATTTGAGTTGCATCAACAGAAACATTCAATTAATTTTTGATATTGGGAAATTTTTAATCACTCACAATTTGATGCATTTAAAGTACAATTCCAAACAATTTCCTTTTCGTCGTTATGAACATGACTCACAGTAGTTCTCTTATACATCCACACACAACACGCTAACAGTAAGAGGGTTGTACATTGTACATGTCATAATATATAGTTCACTTCAGATTATCTAAAAGTTCATTTCAGGAATTTTGGTAATACATTTAATAAACAAACACTAGATTTCAAGCTTGCAATTTTATTCTGAACCACAGGCAAACAATAACATTAACTTAACTAAATTTAGAAAATAAATACACTTTGAATGGTATTGGGTCGTTTCGGCCTCAGGACGTTCCGGCCCTGGACGTTCCGGCCTCCTATATTGACAGTCAACAGTGAAGGGGATTATCTCATCTGCCAGTATAGATAATACAGGATATTAAGAGGTGTTAATTGATCAGTATTTTTCAATTTAACAACCTAAACAGTATTAAAAAAATGAAGATAAACATTGAATCAAAATCACTCTCCTCACATTTTTCATTCTCGCAAACTTGGTTTGAGGTGAGCGATTTTCCACTTGCCTCCATTTTGCTCCCATTCGTCACTGCCAATTTTAGAATATTTTAAAAAGTATAGTTGTGATGTTGATATCGAAAAGCAGAAAATATTCTAGGAAAGAATTAATCTACTGTTAATCATTTCTGTGGGTCAAAACAGCATGGGTCAGGAACACTTCTAGATGTTTCACTAAGGCACTTGAATTTTTGTGGTATACACGCATGTGCTGGTGTTTGTTGTTTTTTATGCATGTAGCAGTCGGTGGTCTGTGAATATTTTAAAATAATATTATGTCATCTAAACACATGCTAACTGTGTCAATAGAAACTTTCAAAATGTGGGATTTTAAAGACAACTTTGTGGTACTTAAGACAGTAGATATCTGCTTTGTTAAATTGAAATATGTTATTTGTTCAGAGTATCTAGCCAATATAAAACTGTAGAGACAGGGGCTCAAAGGCTCGGTCTTGCAGCGAATCCTCAATTATGCTGACAGGGTGGAATATATACCTAAGACAAATATACTAAGGCACACCAAATCGGGAGGATGCCACAATTAAGACAGAGTCCAAATTGATAAACATACCGGTAGTCTCTGAAGATTGAAACCATTTTGTTTATCTATTAAACTTGTTAATATTTATTTATTTATTTATTGGTGTTTAAGGTCACATACTTATGCACAATGGCTAATCATGACCATGACAGTTTTAAGGACGGAGAAAGCCGGGGGTACCCAGAGAGAACCACCAAGCAACGACCAGCAGCTGCCAGCTCCCCAACATCGCAACTCCGCACTGCAGCACAGGCAGGGTTAGTTTGGTTGAAGACATGCACATCATCGACATGCAGTTTGCCATTGTTCCCCCATGTGGACAATCGGTGTTAAGTGCCTTGCCCAAGGACTTAACACGGGAGTCCGAATCGATTGCTCAGACGGTCACCCATCCGAGGATGAAACGGCTTCTACATTGTTTAACTTTGGTGATCTGGTGAGAACCAATTACCGCAGTGCCTCCACGCCCCCCATTAAACTTGTTAATACAATTGAATTAGATGATACCATTTCTTGATTTTATCACATTACATTTTGCATTACCAATGGGTTGTGCAAAAATAGCATGAACAAAAAATAGGCTTACGTGGGCCCAAAACATGAGAACGAGAAATGTGTTCCATAATTTTAAAAAAATTTGAGTCCTGTACTTTAACCTTTTACCCAATGACCAGGATGTCATAATTTATTATTTTAATATTTGTTTTTCCAAATTTTTCAAAACATTTCAACAAAACTATATAATTGTGTTCTCTTGTTGGGACTTGGGGCTGTATTTATGAACCCATCTTCTCGAAACTTCTTGCGTACCTTTGTTATCACCTTGGGATGAGAACAAGTGTTTCTGGATGCGGTCCAGAATTCAAGATTGCTGCCAGCGGCCATTTTGTACCAAAATTAGGTACATTCATTTTTTGTACACAACTTCTATACGGCTCGGTCTAGAGGCCATATTTATGAACCTATCTTTATGAAACTTCTTGGATACCGTTGTTATCACCATGGACGAGGACGAGTGTTTTTGGGTGTGGTCCAAAATTCAAGATGGCCACCGGCAGCCTTTTTGTACTGAAATTAGTGCAATCAGTTTTTGTACAGAACTTCTGTATGAAAGTTCTGATTTGAATGAATTTTTGTATGAATGTTTTGTAACATGGAATACATCACATGTAATACAGGTTTTTTTCTCGTGCAGAAGTTATGCAAATTTGATGGACCTTGATTTATTCAATGCTACTTATACACAGTAAGTACACATGTCAGTATGGCTCGGCTAGGGGTCTGTATTTATGAACCAATCTTCACGAAACGTCTTGGGTACCTTTGTTATCACCTTGGGACGAGATTGAGTGGTTTTGGGTGCAGTCCAAAATTCAAGATGACTGCCAGTTGCCATTTTGTACCAAAATTAGGTACAATCAGTTTTTTGTGCAGAACTTCTATATAAAGGTTCTGATTAGAATAAATTTTTGAATGAATGTTTAGTAACATGGAATGTATCACATATAATACAGTGTTTTTTCTTGTGCAAAAATTATGCAAATTAGATGAACTTTTGATTTATTCAGTGCTACTTTTTCACAGTTAGTGCACATGTCAATACGGCTCGGGCAAGAGGCTGTATTTATGAACCGATCTTCACGAAACTTCTTGGGTATCTTTGTTATCATCTTGGGACGAGAACGATTGTTTTTGGATGCGGACCGAAATTCAAGATGGCTGGCGGTTGCCATTTTGTACCAAAATTAGGTACAATCAGTTTTTTGTACAGGACTTCTAAATGAAGGTTCTGATTTGAATAAATTTTTGAATGAATGTTTAGTAACATGGAATACATCACATATAATACAGGGTTTTTTCCCATGCAGAAATTATGCAAATTAAATGAACTTTGATTTATTCAGTGCTACTTATACACAGTAAGTGCACATGTCAATACGGCTCGTGCTAGAGGCTGTATTTGTGAATCGATCTTCATGAAACTTCTTGGGTACCTTCGTTATCGCCTTGGGACAGGAACGAGTGTTTTTGGGTGCAGTCCGAAATTCAAGATGGCTGCCGACGGCCATCTTACACTGAATTTAGGTGCAATCAGTTTTTTGTACAGAACTTCTAGGACTATGTTTGTTATCATCATGGGATGGTAATGAGTGCTTTGGGGCTCGGCCAAAAATTCAAAATGCCTGTTGGCAGTCATATTTACGGGAATTCTGTGTATTACATTTTTTGTACAGAACCTGTAAAGAAGATTTTTTTTATCAGTAATGTTTGCTATAAATTTATTGGGTGCCTTTGTTATCACTGTGCTATGAGAACAAATATTTTTGGGTTCAATCAGACCCACACAGGGACTCAAAAAGGGAGATAATTAAAAATCTTTTTCAAAAACACCAGACAAAATAATGTTTCTTGAATTCAGCATCCCTAGGGTGTGCATATTCAAATGTGTTGATGCCAAGTTCCTGTGTTAATATTTGTTGTTGTTTGGGGAGGTTAAACATTATTAGCACAACCCGATTTTCTATTTGCGATGGGAAAAACAAAACCTCCTCACCTGTGGGAACCCTATGAGATAAAGATAAAAAATTCAAATACTTATATTTTAAGAAGGACTGGACAAATATTTATTAATTAGTATGAATCAAACTTAGAAGGGTTTGAATCAAACAGGCCAAAACAGTTGCTAAAATTTGGCTTATGGTGTGCCATACAAGGATCCCCATTGTAACATTAACCCCATGGAGATTTCTTTTTTCTAGTTTATTATCTAACTGTCACCCACCTTTACAATACTTTACCTATACATTTGTTACAGAGTACGGTCTGTATTTACATTGCTCTTGACAGATATGCCTAAGACGATACCTTGCAGGCCATTTTTGTTGTCTTAACTTGTTAAAGTTTCCCATTATTCATGCTCCACTTTGGGTGTTCTATTGAAAGACCCTGTGAGCTGGGTGGTTTTCCAACTTTTGGGCTTCCATCTGTTGTGTAGTTAGGGCTGGTGACGTTTTCCTCCCACGCCTGTGGGAGGGGGAACGCAGTTGTTCGGGGCCTCCCAATTTGACTCTGTCTGGAGGGAGTTATACCCCCTCCTGGGGTTTTTGCAGTCTTTTGATGGCATGGATACCACGGTAGCTGCTGACTTTCTGGCGAAGAGATGCCTGGGTCTGGGACTACTGTTCCCCTCCAGTAGACATCTGCGGCTGTCACTAGTGTTCAGACTCCTGTTCTGGAGCTGAGCTCGGTTGCTCTTTCTGCTTTTCCGCCTTTGTCAGCAGCTACTGATGTATCCACTCCTGCTGCTACTCTGTCGGTGACGTCATTGGTCTTAGTTTCAGCCAGCCTCAGCTTATCCCTGCAGGGGTCTGCAGGGATTTCCGCTTCTTGGATGTGGGATATCAGCCTCAACCTTCCCTGACTTCAACTCGCGAAGTCGGAAGTGGTTGCCGGTCGTTCCCTCTGCTGTGGTCTCTCGGCCGTCGGGCCCAACAGGTTTTGATTTAGATTCAGATGCCCATGGTGGGGTCACTGTGAACTCGGTTGTGCTTTCGTCCATGCTCTCTGGTCCTTCAGCCACTTTTGTGGGACCGGCGCATTTTTGTGCAGCCTGGACCTTCTGTCCCTCAGAGGTCATCGGTGACTCTCCTGAGTTCCAGCATTTCGGATCCTTGGAGTATTTCATACCCCTTTAAATGTCTGTATTCAGACCCCTTTAAATGTCTGTATTCAGATGTTTCGGCTGCCACCCGTCCCCCTGTGTCGGGTATTCTAGAGGATCATGACCCTTTGCTGTTTTAGAGGGTCAGATGCAAAGCCACTTTGCCGGGCCGTTCCCACGTTGAACAAGCAGATACGGGTTGTGAGCTTAGGGAGGCCCCTCTTTGCTCACTCAGGTTCTTTCCAAGAGCCTTCCCGTTGCCTCCAACGAGGCTTCTAGTGGCTTCCTGGCTCCCTCCACAGGGCTGCCTCCCGGGATTGGAAGCAGAGTGCTGCTTTCTGATCCGCCTGGTGTTCCTACACCATGAGAGGCATTGGTTGGTATGCCCGACATGGGTGATGTGTCTTCTGACTCAGGTGATCTGTCAGACACACCTGATGTTGAGAGCCCTCAGTATTCTGACTTGGGGGCAGCTCTTGACTTTGTGTTTGAGTTCCTTCAAACCACCAGATCATCCGGAGGTTTCAGCCAGGCCGCAATCATCGTTCGCGTGCCTACAGCCTGTGGAGCACCCTGCTTCTGGGCACCTTCGACCATACCAGTCGGTACAAGTGGTCAAAGCTTTTTGTAGCGTAGGTCTCAAAACTGAGTTCCAAGGCTATGAAGACTTTGTTCTTCACTAGACTGATACATTTTTGCTCTCAGTGCATTATCGTTCCTACAATTCCACCAATCTGTCGGTCTGCAAGACTTTGACGGTCTTGGTTCAGGACAACAAGCCAAGTTGGCAGTTATTCCTATGGCGACTTTGAAGTCCTTGTTGGGCTTATCCAGAGAGATGCTAGGCATGCTTTCTGTGTTGGATCACGTTGTCTCTGCCTTGGGTGCTTATCTGCCTTCAGATAAGTTTGACGACATACAGGCTCCTTTGCGTGTGATCTCTGAGATGCTCATGCACCTTACTCACACGCATGCCTGTAACATGGCTAATTTGGATTTAGTTCTCCGGGTCGCTGTGTTGGACACAAGCCCTTCCTGAAGGGCAGGGCACTGCTGTTCGATCCACTCCTTTGGTGGGTCTGTGACTATTCCATGATTCTGTGGCGAAGGTCTTGGATGACGTCCTGCATCATTCCAAAGATCAACTGCTGCTTCGCCAGCTTGATCTGCCTTCTGTTGGAGGCCGGGGCTATTCGAAACCTAACAAATGCCCTTCTGCTTCCCCTGTGAAGCGTAGGCTGATCCTCCTGCCGCCGCTTCTTCCTCTTGCTCACGTGGTAAGGGTAAGCATCGGCAGTCCAGAGGGAGGTCTCAGGATCCTTCATCTAGCAGAGGAGGAGGGGGGTTCACCTCTCACAGGCCTCCACGGGGCTTGAAATGAAGGTCCTCGCCACGATTCCTCCCAAATTGGAGGAGGGATATCCGATTTTGCAGACCATTGGGCCATGATAACATCCAATCCTTGGGTGTCAGATGTTCAGTCCAGTCTGCGGATGTCTTTTCATAGGCACCCCACTCTGTCGAATGTGCTTCTTCCAACCCAAGCATCGACCTGCGAGACGCTTACTTTCACGTTTCGATTCATCGGACATCGCAAAAATATCTCAGGATTACTTTTCTGAGGCAAATTTACCAGTTCAAGGCCATACCTTTCAGCCTCAGTCTGGCTCCTTGGGCCTTCATCCGATTGATGTTGCATGTGATAGCCTTCCATCGCACTTAGTCCAGGGTGACTACTACTTCGGCATATCTGGACGATATCCTCCAGTCATTCCAATGCTGCTCTTCTGGAGTCAGATGTCAACACACTTGAGCCTGCCCACATCGCTAGGGTTCAGAGTCAATGAGGAGAAGTCGGACCTGGTCCCTTCTCGGTCATTTGTCATCTGGGGATGGACTTCCGTACTCATCTGAATACGGTGGCGGTTCCTCAGGGAGGGCTGTGATTCACTCGGCTTTCGCCCTGACTCGGACCCAGTATTCTCCAGCTGCTCGTTGTCTGCGGTTTGGTGACGGATCTCATTCCTCTAGGTTGGCTGCATGTCAGACCTCTCCAACACTTTCTTAGTTGTTGGAGGATGAATGTAGATCCTCTGGATCTGGTGCTTCTTCCCTGAACGGATGTTTAGTGGATTATGCAGGGAGTTCCGTTGCACTTGCCCATATCCGATCGTGTTCTGACGGCTGATGCCAGCGATCTCAGCACAACCGTTGGATCCTCTGGTCTATCCCTTCACGGTGTATGGGACCAGGATCATGCAGCTCTGCACATCAACCAGAAGGAGCTTCTTGCCTTTCTTCTGCATTTTTGGCAGTGGATTCCCCACCTTTCGAATCGTCAGGTCCTTCTGTTGGCTGACAATTTGACAGTGGTTGCTTATATTTGGAACCAGGGCGGCACGCACTCGGTTCCCATGTACAAATTGACTTGGGATCTTCTACTGCTCTCTCAGAATGTCAACGCCGGGATTGAGTTTGTCACATTCCCAGCCATCTGAATGTCCAAGACGACTCCCTGATCCGACAGGGTAGGTTCATTTCCGCCGAGTGGATGCTTCACAGGGCAGTGTTCCAGTCTCTTTGCGATCTCTGGGGTCATCCCCACATCGATCGTTTTACGATCTGTTGGAACCCTCAGGTGTACATTTTCGTGTCCCTGTGTCTAGATCCTCTGGCTTTCGCTGTGGATGCTCTGTCACTCGATTAGAATGATCTAGTCAGCTACGCCTTCTAGCTGGTTCCGATTCTGCCTCAGGTTCTAGCCAAGATACGAACCTGCAGTTATCGAATCCTTCTGATTGCTCCCCTGTTGCCTCAGCGGGTGTGGATCCATACAGCTCCACTCTCTGTTGGAGGCAGTTCCGGTGTGCCTCCCTTTGCAATGTCACCCAAGGAGGTTTCATGTCGACCTGACTTAATTGTGCCTTCACGCATATCTTATGTCAGGTCCTGTCTCCTCTGTAGAGGTTGTTCGAGATGAGCAGTGGAGTGCATTTCTTATTCAAGGCGGCACTCCACTGGTTTAGCCTATGCGGCTAAGTGGAAGGGGGGGGGGGGGGCATTCGAACCTTTATCCTAGGTGGATATGTGTTTTCTCACATACAAGATGGCTTTTTCTGATGGCTTTGCCTCAGCTAGAAGGGTTAGTGAGCTTCCCGCCCTCTCGGTTGACCCGGCCTTTTTCAGCAGCTCCGCCAACAGTGTTACTTAACCACTGATTGCTCCTTTCTGGCCAAGAATCAGTTGCCAGAAACTACTCAACCCTCAATCTGTATCAGGGCTTTTCTTTCTGCTGAGGGTAGTCGCCCTTTTGCTCTGTTCGGTTCGTGCAATTCTCATTTACCTCAACCAGACGCAGTTCATTAGGAAGACAGGAAAAGATATTTTTCTGTCTCTTATCCCTGGTCGACGGAAGATCTCTCCTCAGTCCATTTCTAGATGGATTTGTCTTGCTATTTGCGTGTCATACGCTCGTCTAGCGCCTGACGATTGTATTACCAATTGTTTTCTGCCCACGAGGTGCATGCATTGTCTACCTCCTGGGCTTATGCTAACTCCGTCAGTTGTTGGATGTTATGCAGGCAGCCTACTGGAGAAATGCTTCTACTTTCTCCACCTATCTGCATCAGATGTAGGAGCAGTCTGAGGATCTTTTTTCTTCAGGGCCTCTTTCCTTCTGCTCTGGCTGTCATCAACCCTAGCCATTAGGGTTCTTGTATGGGCAGTTCCAGCCCTGCTCTTGGTACTGTGCTTTCTGTCTGTGTGTCACACAGGGCCATACGCCTCATCTCCCATTGTCATTTACTAATGGTGGTGATGCTATGGTTTTGTAGGCCTAGGGAACTCTTCTTCTGTCCACGGTTCCAGTGCATTCGGGTTATGTGTGTGTGTGAGGGGTGGGGGGGGGGGTTGGTTGGTTATGTGATTCCCTCCTCCTGTTGTCTGTTCAGCATGTTGTCTGTTCAGCCTGTTGTAAACAGTTGTAAGGTAGATTGATAAGAAATTTAAATTTTATAGTAAATTTCCTTTCTTACTATACCTACCACAATTGTTTATGTGGAGGCCCTCCTGTCTTCTTTTTTGGGTAAGAATCCTTCCTCCCCCTAATCACATACCTCCAATGTTGGCAGATTCAATAGAATGACACGTTGGTTATTCATCTGCACTCTGGTTCTGTAAGCTGTGGATTAGTACAAGAAGAGTGTCCCCTACTGGGTGTGCACCAGTCGCACTTGACCCAGTTTGGGCTTATTCTTTTCTTTGTGCTTTTGCACCACTTTTCTTTCCAAAAATGCTTGGGAAAGAAGAAAATAGAGAGTATTTTTCCGAGTTGGGATTTCCACTATAGTGCAAGTCTGTTGTAAACAATTGCGGTAGGTATAATAAGTAAGGAAATTATAAAATCTTTATTATACTCCCCTGCAAACAAAGTTTGGGGGGGGGTATATAGGAATCATCCTGTCCATCCGTCTGTCCGTCTGTCCATCCTTATAAGCGCAACTCCTCCTGAACCGTTTGAAGAATTTTCATGAAACTTTACACAATGGAAGAACTCCATATGAAGATGTGCATGAAGCAATATAATTCCTTTCTGACATTTGCAAGGGGAGATAATCTAACTTATACATTTCAGGCACTGTCCATCCTTATAAGCGCAACTCCTCCTAAACCGTTTGAAGAATTTTCATGAAACTTTACACAATGGAAGAACTCCATATGAAGATGTGCATGAAGCAATATAATTCTGTTCTGACATTTCCAAGGGGAGATAATCTAACTTATACATTTCAGGCGCGGGGGGTTATCACTTTGTGAGCTTGATCACAGTATCTCTAGTTTATTTTACTATAAAATTTAAATATTTTCTCCCCATGCATATGATATCACACTTGCATTTGTTTCCAAAATTCCTTGGTTGTAAGATTCTGTCAAGTAATTTTGATCACTTGTGTTCTGAACATCTGAATGGCAGAGATGGGTGGTATTGGAATTATGAGTTCGATATCAGTTTTGGTATATTGGGGGGGGGGGGGGTATACAGCAGTATCAGTTTGATATTCGGTATCTGACTTGACTGAGATTTGCTGATAGTAGCAAAGGGGAATTCACACCAGGGAAATACAGAATAAGTTGTTCTTGTATCATTCTACCATAGCACCACGAATTCCACTGCAATGAGCTGAACATTGACATTCTTTCGCCAACACAAATCATACATTACGTGGAGAGTGTATTATCACTAAATCACCAGCGGAGTGGATATTCCACCCAATAATTGCAAATTTGTTGCAAAGCATAACTAGCACAAGCAAAGTTTCAGCCAATGGACCTCCGGGTTCAACCCGGAGGTCCATTGGCTGAAACATTGCTTGTGTTTTTTGTCGATATGTACAAAATTTGAAAGTTATAGCTGGAGTGATAACTCCACTTCGTGGGTGATTTAGTTACAATCCACTCTCCATGTACTGTATCTACAGTAATTTTGTGCCTTGTTCCAAACACATCTTAACCTTTTAAATGCTTATATTGACTTTTGCGATCTTTTGCGATCTTGATACATGCCATCATCAGGATGTCCTGCTGACTATAGACAAAACACCTTGGCAGTGATCTTGGCAGCCAAGACTTGACTAGAAATCACAGGTAAGAAACTGGACATGTATAGGTTGTAGTCTAGTGTGAATTCAGAACAATTGCCTTGGCCTTTAAGGGTTAAAACTGAAAAGAAAAATCAGACATTTCTTTCATGAAAATGAACACTTAAACTGCTATCAGGCCTCAACAAACCTTATAAATAGAAAATAAACTGCTATCAGGCCTCAACAAACCTTATAAATAGAAAATAAACTGCTATCAGTCCTCAACAAAACCTTATAAACAGAAAATGAAGGAATACTTGAAAAGGCAGACAGTTTCAGTATTCAATGCTTGGTTCAGTTTGGCTTTTTGATATCTCCATAATATTGCAATTGGTTGGTTTTTGGGGTATATTGCAGATTTTCACTGAATGGTAGTTACAAGTAAGTCATATTCAGCAGCAAATTTTGTCCTCTCAGTAACATTTAACTAGGTTAGCCGAAATAGCAACGCATTAACAATGTTAACATTGAGCTGGTCAGCATGTAGAAGGGAAATGAATGATGACCCTGGCCCAGTGAATACTGAAACTACCAGTATACATGCACTTTATTACAGGGAGGTGGTAGCTGACACAATCTTGTATTCATTTTGAATCTGCTTTTTTAACCCTTTACCCAACTAATCGCCTGCGTAATATGCAAATTCAGCAGCTGAAAAAATATTACTTTTCGAAAAATTTCAACAAAACCGTATCATGTGACCCCTCTTTGGAATGAGCTCGTCAAACTTGTTCCAAAGAGGAGTCACATGATATGGTTTTGTTGAACATTTTTGAAAAAATTGAAAAAATGGTACATGTATTTAAAATAATAAATTTTGAAATTGTCTGCGTTGAGTAAAGGATTAAAGCTGTCTTAGCTTTCAGATACTTGTTGTCTGCATAGAGAAGCTTGTGCCTCGATTCAGTGTGTTTGAAATGGAGAATTACAAAGTAAATATGGAAACTGAAACCGAAAGTATGTGTTTTTGAAACAAGCACGGTTATGACTTCCATTTTTAGCTCAACTTTGGCGAAGCCAAATTTGAGCTTTTGTCATGGCCCGTCGTCCGTCTGTCCGTCATCCGTACGTCAACAATTGGATACAGCTCGGGCTAGAGGCCGTATTTATGAACCGATCTTTACGAAACTTCTTGGGTACCTTTGTTATGACCGTGGGACGAGAACGAGTGTTTTTGGTTGCTGTCCGAAATTCAAGATGGCTGCCAGCCGCTATTTTGTACCGACGATGCAGAAATCTGTTTTTTGTACAGAACTTCCATATGAAAGCTCTGATTTGAATAATTTTTTATATGAATGTTTAGTACCATGGGATACATCACATATAATACAGGTTTTTTTCTCGTGCATAAATTGTGCAAATTAGACTAATTTTGATGTCTTTTGGTGTTACATTCAGCACTGTAAGTGCAAATGCCAATACGGCTCGGGCTAGAGGCCGTATTTATGAACCGATCTTTACGAAACTTCTTGGGTACCTTTGGTATCACCGTGGGACGAGAACGAGTGTTTTGGGGTCCGGTACAAAATTCAAGATGGCTGGTGGCAGCCATTTTGTACAAAATTAGGTGCAATCAGATTTTTGCACAGAACTTCCATATGAAAGTTCTGATTTGAATAGTTTTTTGTGTGAATGTTTAGTACCATGGGATACATCACATATAATACGTTTTTTTTTCTCATGCAGAAATTATGTATATTTGATGAACTTTGATTTTTTCAGTGCGACTTACACACAGTAAGTACACATGTCAATACGGCTCGGGCTAGAGTCTGTATTTATGAACTGATCTTCACGAAATGTCTTGGGTACCTTTGTTATCACCTTGGGACGAGAACGAGTGTTTCTGGGTGCGGTCTAAAATTCAAGATGGCTGCCAGTGGCCATTTTGTACTGAAATTAGGTCTAATCAGTTTTTTGTACACAACTTCTATACGGCTCAGACTGGAGGCCATATTTATGAACCAATCTTTACGAAACTTCTTGGGTACCTTTGTTATCACCGTGGGATGAGAACGGGTGTTTTGGGGTCTGGTCCAAAATTCAAGATGGCCACCAGCAGCCATTTTGTACCAAAATTAGTGCAATCAGTCTTTTGTACAGAACTTCTGTATGAAAGTTCTGATTTGAATAAATTTTTGTATGAATGTTTAGTAACATGGATTACATCACATATTGTAAGGGGTTTTTTTTCGTGCAGAAATTATGCAAATTAGATGAACTTTGATTTATTCAGTGCTACTTACACAATGTAAGCACACATGTCAATATGGCTCAGGGTAGAGGCTGTATTTATGAACCGATCTTCACAAAGCTTCTTGGGTACCTTTGTTATCACCTTGGGATGAGAATGAGTGTTTCTGGGTGTGGTCCAAGATTCAAGATGGCTGCCAGTGGCCATTTTGTACCAAAATTAGGTCCAATCTTTTTTTTGTCACAAGTTCTATACAGCTCGTATTTATGAACTCATCTTCACAAAACTTCTTGGGTACCTTTGTTTTCACCTTGGGACAGGAACGAGTGTGTTTTGGGGTGCCTTTGTTATCACTGTGCCATGAGAACAAATATTTTGGGGTTCAGTCAGACCCACTCTGGGACTGAAAGATTTTTTTCTAGTTTAGTATCTGACTGTCACCCACCTTTACAATACTTTACCTATACATTTGTTACAGGCAACGGTCAGTATTTATGTACAGACCGTTACAATACTTTATGTGTACCTTTGTTATCAGGTCATTACCTAGATGTTTTCATTGCTGTGTCACATACTATACATGTACATGTCTTTGTCTTGACAAGTTGAGCTACAGTGTCATTGACACTTTCATTTTTCATCTACCAATGCCAAGTAGATATTCATTACCATTACTAATGACCCAGACTTGCTAGCTAACTTTATTCTAAGAATCAGGCCAAATGCTTAATTTTTGAACCTCCCAAACCCTCCCAAATAAGTCAAATAACAAAATAAAAAGAGACTTGTACATGTATGTTACTTCACAGTTTGACATTTGTGTATGCGCAAAAGCCCAGGAAGCGCCTTCAAACTCACCAAGTTTTCTGTTACACCTCTTCTTGAAATTTCAAGTTATGAAGGCTCAGACACTAGATCAACAGGGATGTTTGTTGAAAAGGATCAATACTGATTATAGGAAGGGTGGCAGACAGAAAAAGAATACATCAGGACAGTGTTTTCTATAAAAAAAAATAACATAGAAAAATTGTGTAGAATTAATGTCACCCTCATCAGGGTCTTGCTCTGATGTTTATTCCTTTATGAACAACTATAATCTGTCTGCTCAAAGTTTCTTTCCCTTTCCTGTTTTGCCCTATTGGTTCTAATATTTTGGCATTCATATTGTTTTACAAAAATAATTTTTCTGGTTTTGTTTATGTTAAAAATGGCTACCCATGGACACCAGTTTGTGGTTGCCACCTAAATTAGGCCTAGACCTTGTCCCAAGTGATTCAGCTATTTTTGCCTTCATTTATTAGCTCCCCTGGCCTAAAAGGCCATGTGAGCTTTTTTCATCACTTGGCGTCCATCGGTCGTCGTCCGTTGTCCACCGTCCATAAACTTTTCACATTTTCATCTTCTTCTCTGTAACTGCTGAGCCGGTGTGAACCAAACTTGGCAGGAATGGTCTATGGGAGGTCCTCTACAAATGATCCTCATTTTGTTCCCATTGGATGAAAAACCTGGCTTCCAGTGGCAACATTAAATGAGGATTCTGGTTGGTGGATTTTCAAAAATCTTCTCCTCTGAAACTGTCAGGTCAAATGTTTTGAAACTTCACATAAATGATGACTGGGACCCCCTCTACCAACGAGCCTCATTTTATGTTGATTGGGTTACAGACATGGCCACAATTGTGGCTTATAGTTACTGTAGAAGTCCTATGGGAAATCACATTTTCCTCTTCTTCTCTGGAAAAACCGAGGCGACGTGAAAACAAACCTGGCAGGGATAGTCTATGGGAGGTCCGCTACAAATGATCCTCATTTTGTTCCCGTGGGTTGAAAAACATGGCCGCCAGAGGCATTCTTTTATTCTGATTGGTGGAGTTTCAAAAATCTCCTCTGAAACTGCCAGGCAAAATGTTTTGATACTTCACATAAACGATGACTGGGACCCCCTCTACCAACGATCCTCATTTAATGTTGATTGGGTTGCAAACATGGCCACAATTGCGGCTTATAGTTAATATAGAAACCCTATGGGAAATCACATTTTCATCTTATTCTCCGGAACTACTGAGCCGACGTGAACCAAACCTGGCAGGGATGGTCTACGGGAGGTCCTCTACAAACAATCCTCATTTTGTTCCCGAGGGTTGAAAAACATGGCCGCTAGAGGGATTCTTTGATTCTGATAGGTGGATTTTCAAATATTTTCTCCTCTGAAACTGCTGGGCAAAATGTTTTGATACTTCACATAAGTAATGACTGGGACCCCCTCTACAAACGATCCTCATTTAATGTTGATGGGGTTGTAAACATGGCCTCAATTGCGGGATATAGTTACTATAGAAACTCTATGGGAAATCATATTTTCATCTTCTCTGAAACTACTGAGCTGACATGAACCACACTTTGCAGGAATGGTCTATGAGAGGATGGAAATATGTGGTCACCAGAGGCTATATTCTAATGCTTAACCCAATGCCCCTCCTGTCTGCATCAAAGATCGGTACTGTCAGCAAAATACTTGTTTTTTGAGAATCTGGGAAGGGTTGGTTCCAGTTTTCTTCACTGAGGACTGGGAAGAAACCTCCCAAAATATTGTGTATACAGTACAAGTCAAAATAAGCTGTAGCATAACTGCAATAAACTAAGTAAACTGCTGCTCCAGCCCTGACAAGATCAGAATCTGACATTTTCTAGAAAGCTTTCAGTGAGAGCTTTCAATAAAATGATGTTAGCTTCTGGTCTTATCAGTGTAGGAAGAGAAAAAAGAAAAAGATACATAATTTTTGGATTATCCTACACAACTTATTTTGACTTTACTGTAAAGCATTTTAACTGTACCTTGATTTTTGCATCATTTGTCTTCTGGATTTCCAGGCATCTGTCAACTTCAGTCTGATAACAGTATTTTCTGTAAGTAACCTGAAAAGTTTTTATTTGTATTCTGTTTCAATCATGTCAGCAGCTTAGATGACAGTAATTATTGTTTAGCTTTTAAGATTTGACAAATATTGGAGGAAAGTGTGTTTGACTGTAACCCTTTACCTATCCAAAGCTATTATGAAAAAGAGAATACTGTCTGAGAGAATTGTAATTTTCAAAATATTTAACCTTCTTTTGCAGATTTTTTTTTGTTGAAACAGAATTCATTAATGTGTGCATATTTTTATACTGTACCAATGACCCAGACATAGCTGGTGCTAACTCTTAAAATATAGGGCCAAACACAAATTTTGCCCCCCAATCCCCAAAATTTGCATCTAAAACTAAAGAAAACATGTCCTGAAAGGCCCTCCACACCTCGCCCCCACTGCGCATGCGCAGTGTCAAGGACGTTCCGAAATTGGCGCCATTTTTCATTCTAAGTTTGGCCCTTCATCAGTTAACATCTGACTGATCTTTGTGCTTTTAAATCTCAGTTTAAATGATGCCAGACACATAAATATTAGTGAAATGGTGATTATAAGGAGGATAGAAAAGGAGGAGAGGAAAAGAATGTGTGACAGAATATTATCAGGGCTGTAACTTAAAATTTTTTAATGAAATTATGTTAAGTTACCTATTTTCAAGGCAGCAGCCATTTTGTTGTCATTCTGATTATTTAGTTACACTGTTTTTTCAAGTGTTTTTCCTCTCTCCCTGTCCTTTAAGTCCCCCTTGCTATTCTCCCATGCTTTTGGCATAGTTTCTGTAATTATTATTACTAAAATTTCTTGGGAGTTTTAGCTTAATAACAGAATGAATTCTGTTCTTTCCCCATGTTTACGTCTTCACCTACGGGTGGTTAGGCGTTGTGTTCTGCATCTACCATCTGATGTTCTGCAGTTTCTTCCCTGGAAGTCTCTGTTTTGCATCAGATGGTGTATTTTTGGTAACTGATTTCGGGCCTGGGTGCCTGGAGTCTTATTTTAGTGTTTTTACACTCATTGTTTACATTTACAACAGCCCTCTGTGTGAGGGGGGGATTTCTAAATAATAATATCTTTATGTTATTTTAATCATAACTAGATACATTATTATTGTTCGTAAGTGTTGAATAAATTGTTTAAAATATTTTTAAAATTTTTGTCCACACTTAGGCTTGGGATCCATTGGGGCTCAACGTTACTTTTCAGAAACTTGGGCTGTTCTGAAAAAATATTTTTTCAAAATATTTTGATTTCAATTATTTTTTCTATATTAATGGATCATATTATTATTATGTATTTTGATTGCCAGGGGTTAGTGCGAGTACCAGGACTTGTTTTCTTTTCACTTTGAAAGGATATTGATCAATTGTTTTAAGAGGAAGTCTTCCTCTGACCTTATTATCATTCTATATGTGGTCAGTGTACTCGCATTAACTCCTGTTCTCTATCGTATGATTTCGATGACAATATGGGAAGCGTATGTCACGGTATGTTGTTGGGGATTTGGACACTCCGGTCCTTTCCCCGCAGGGTCACTCTACTTTATCAATTTCTATTTCAGACGATCAAGATTAGGGTGATGTATCTGTGATGTCTTCCAACAGTGTGCCTCCGTCGTCACAATTAATGAAGGGCTAGCGGAAAAGTGCTCATGTAATACGCCAATTGCCTAAGAGGACCCTAGTAGGTTCGACGGCCTTTGACGTCCGCTAGCTCGCCCGGTGTAGCGTCCATTCACCGAATGGTTCGGCAGCCGGGTTCGTCCGTTGCGGTCTAGAAGGAATTTTGGGGTGATGCGAGCACTATAAAATTAACTTAATGCACACCCAGTGACGGCGGATCGGAGGGAGAACGGAGGAAGCCTTTTAGTCCGGTTCATAGCTCGTTCCGGTCCATCCGGACGGCAAGCGAGAGAGGCCCCTCTCTCGTTCAACAACATCTGGCCCCAGATGTTGTGGTACAAATGTGTCGTTAGCGGAGCATACGTCCGTCGCTCGGGACGCTCCGTTGTATAGGCAGTCCGCTGAGACTGCTAAGGCTTCCTCTTCTCGTCAGCGCACACGACCGCACCTTGGCTGCGTGACCGCCGATATATTACCAGCTTCGCCGATCAAGGATTCTTCGGCGACCAGGTCACACCATCCGGCAGCCAGGGATTCGAGACCGATGGACTCCGGACGTTCGCATAGGAAGTATGCGGGAGCCATCTGATGCGGAGCTGCCCTCGGCGAAGCACCGATAGACTGCGCCTCCGCAGGTCTCGACGCCGGACATTCTTGTGCACATAGCACAGCTTATCGCAGCATCCCAGCAGCCGACAGTAACGGTGTCGGATCGAGAATTATCCGACAGCGCTGGGTCGGTAGCCGGGGACTCGAGGCCTGCAGACTCCGGACGTTCGCATAGGAAGTGTGCGGGAGTCAACGTACACGGAGCTTCCAGCGGCAATGCATCGTAAGTCCGCTACTGCACAGGCCTCGGGAACGGACGTGCTTTCCTTAATAGCACAGTTTATCGCAGCATCCCAGCATCAACTGAATCTGTCGCATATATTTTATCCGACGATGCTGGGTCGGGACGCTCCGCAGAAGCGGGTACGGACGTCCGAAAGTTTCATCCGGTCCGACGGGATACCGAAAGGGATTCGGTGGATTTCAAGCTTTCCCTTTCGGAACAACATATGCTGCGATGCCGGATAAGAAACTGATAGCGTCGGTGGACTTAGAAATTTTTGGTTCGGTTCAGGGACATCGTCCCTCAGTTCCGACATAGTCCAATAATGTCACACAAACTTTCGAATTATTGAACGACGCTATATATATTATTATTTTATGCTTGCTATCCAAGCATTTCTGGTTTCTTGTTCGAAGAGTTATGGAGATGTCTTTCAAAAGTGTGCCTCTGTCGTCATAGTTATTGAAGAGTTAGCGGCAATAAGTGCTCATGGAATATGTCTATCGCTTACGGAGTGACATTCGCTAGCTCACCCGGTGTAGCGTACATTCATCGAATGGTTCGGCTGCCGGGTTCGTCCGTTGCGGTCTAGGAAGGAGATTTGGGTGATGCGAGCACTTTAATTACTTTAGTACTCACCCAGTGACGGCAGATTGAGGACAGATCGGAGGAAGCCAACAACATAGGGGACCGCATGTTGTGGTTCAGATATTTTACATTCGGAGCATATGTCCGTTGCTCGGGACGCTCCGTTATATTGACAGTCCGAGAGACTGTCTTTAATGCTTCCTCATCCTCACAGCAGGGCACACGACCGCACATTGGCTACGTGACCTCGAGTATCCGATCAGTTTCGGCATTCAGTGATTCCACAGCGAATAGGTCGCGCCATCCGGTAGCCAAGGGACACGAGGCCTATACACTCCGTTCGCTCGCATATTGGAAGTATGCACGGGGTAACGATCTCGGAGCTTCCTGCGGCAATGCATCGTAAGACCGCTGCTCCTCAGGCCTCAGTGACGGACGTGCTATCCGAGTTAGCACAGTTGTTTCGCAGCATCCCAGCAATTGACGGTTTCTCGGTCGAATCAGGAATTATCCGACGGCGCTGGGTCGGTGCGGTCCGCGGTTGCATCAAGCTACGGACGACCGAACGCTTTATAGGGTCCGACAGGATGGCGAAAGGGATTCGAAAGATTTCGAGTTTTCCCTTTAGTTGTATTGGAAGATGCCTTTCATATCTTCTGGCATTTCTTCCAGTGATTATTTTTCGGACTTCATTGCTGCGATCTTGGATAAGAGACTTATAGCGTCATTGGACTCGGATTTTTCGATCGGTACAGGGACTTTGTCCCTGACTTACCGACGCAGTCCAATATTGTCATTACAACATGTGTTTTATTTTTCGACGCTATATATATTATATATATATATACAAGCCTGCTACTAAGCATGTTAGTTTAGTTTCTTGTCCGCGTGGCTCATTTCTGCCATTTTATCTTTTTTACATATAGTTTATTTTGGCAGAGCAGGGCATACCGAGAGTTCATATGCGTCTAGACGGTGTGATTAAAGACTGCATATATTCTTTTTCGCCGTTTATGTCTTTTCCAATTTCAATGTTGGGAACGACATTATGTATAGTAGACTTAACTTAGACGCTTTATTATACGTAATCCGCCTTACTGAGGCGTTATCATTACGTCTTCAAGAAAAGATTTACGGGATATTATTCTCAATGTAATTTCTTTTGAGGGCAGTAGTTTGTTCATGTATAACTCCGCCCTTCAGTGGCTGATTGGAGTTGGTTAGACGTGATGCAGCCCTAGCTACATCCACGCGTGGATAGTAGGTTAAGAACTCTCTCAGAGTCGCTTCGTTCTCGGAGGAGCTTCTCTTCGACGGCAACTTTCCGGCAATCCATGAATTGCTTGATTATACATTCTCTTGTCTATATAGTGTTACAAGAGATTCAGACTGGGGCAAACATTCGGTGGTTGACTCAGAGAGTGCCGCCGCAGTTGCCGGACCCTAGTGTGGCTGTTATGACGGTTGCCAGTCAAACAGATTGGGATATATACTGATCCCTACGGATTCGAAGTGCCAGGGTCTTTGGGTTCCGCAGTCTTTTAGCTATCAGTTTAACTTCCGCGGAATAATCTTTTTTAGGCTTGCTTTATGTCATTGCATGAACATTATTCAGAAACGCATGCCCAAATTCCTGTCCTTTAATTCGACAGTAGTGGCGTATCTCCGGAACCAGGGAGGCACTCTTTCGTTTCCGTTATTCAATTTAATGGAAAGAATCCGTCTGTTGGTTATAGTACACCAAGTTCAGTTTTGGTCCGTCATATTCTGGGTCGTCTGATTGTTTTATCGCACTCCCGTTCTCTTACGGGTCGCTTGTTACTGTCAGAATGGACTCTCAACAAACAAGTATTTTATCAGATTTGCTATCTATGGGAGCGCCCAATGATGTTTTATTTATGACACAGCTTGCTTATCAATTGCAGACGTATGTGTTAGCTTGTCCAGATCTCTGAGCTAAAACTGCTAACGCTCTATTGATCTATAGGACGGAATGATAGGATACGCGTATCCTCCGGCGCTGTTGTTTTAGCAGGTATTGCTAAGATAAACAACCACAATACATTTCTGTTGATAGCATCTCTATCTTCACAGAGATCATGAGTAATTTACTCTCTTGTCTACTGTGGATCTTAACGTGAAATCTTCCTCTATGTGAGGATCTTTTTTCACTGGGTAAATCGTGTCATCTTTATCACAACCAGCAAGGTCGCAACCTTCATGTATTCCGTTGTGTGGTCCGTATTGCATTGTAAGCACTGTACTGGACGAGCTTTGGACGCGATTTCTTACTATAGGAGATCCTCTTCTTCGCTATTCTATGCGACTAAAGTGGAGGCTCTTCCGTCGTGGTGTAGGGATCATTATGTTCATATGGTTGATCCCTCCATACTACGCATTGCTAGTTTTTAGTATACTTGTTTCACAAGATCTACTGCAGCCTGTTGTTATTTAGGTTATAGGTTTATGTACCTCATACCTATGCACTCTACGATAGTTTACAATTGAGTCTTTTGTCTCTTTATCTAAGTCAGTTAGTAACTTTTTGATAAATAGACTTAGAATCTTTAGATTAAATTCCTATACGGATTTTAACTTCGGTTCTTATTTAGCTAAGTAATCATTTGAGCCTCTGGAAACAGTAGTTTTCAAATTCTGACCTTTTAGACAGTAATTCTGTTGGTTTCTCTTTTACTGTAGAGTCAGTGAGTTTCATGCACTATCGATGGATGATTTTCACTTTCATAGTTTCGGAATCAATACTTCCGTTACTATTTAGGTTGGATTGTTGCATAAGAATTAGGCTCCTATTATCCGGAACCTATTATTTTAAGGTCCTTCCGTCTTCGTATGGGCATAGGCCTTTACTCTTTCCGGGTACAGTTTATGTATTTATAAACAGATATCTGTTTATTACAAGGGCGTAAGCTTCTTCTGTCTTTGATGTCTAGTAGAAGGACGTTACGCTCCATTTTATTGTTAATGGATTCTTTTAACTAGCGTACTGCTTATGGTATATCATTGGCTTAGCAGTTGTGCTTAAGATTTCGGCTCATGAAGTAAGAGTTCTTCTACTTCTTGGGCTTACATTAATAGTGTTGCTATTTTAGATTTTTGAAGGCTGCTCATTGCGCTCAGCCATCCATTCATGAATTTTATCTCAGAAATATCGAGTCCATTTCTGGAGGCCTCTATTGTTAGGTCTATTATCTACTGCTCAGAATGTCATTCACTTAACAGTTGCTACTATAGCTAGGTAGGCTGTCTGTTTTGGCAGTGTCTCCGTTCGGCTGCCCTCTTCGCTCTGGGCTATTTGACCCAGGGCAAGAAAAAGGGGGGGGGAGGGTGTTCCCTTGGGTCACCTGTTTTTACTATGAAAACAAGGGGATACCTCCTCCGGAGTTAGTAATTCTGAGCTGTTATTGGGATGGTTGTTTAGTGAGAAGTTTAAGTTTATAAAATTCATTCAAGTCTTAGTTTTTAAAGTATAGCTTTTGAATATTGCATATGTCAACGGACATGATTATGCAATTCTCACACACTTTTAAGAGTATAAGAGTCTCTATTCTCTAGACTTACTTTATTATTGGCTTACTTTAAAAATTATTAGTATAAGGATTATTGGATATTAATAGAGTACATGGATGTATGAAGCTCAATTTTTGGAAGGTGTTGTATCTTTCTAATTTATCATAAATAAGAAAGATACATGTAAGGCCTATTACTTCTTTTCCCTACAGGGGATGACTCTATTTTATTTTATTGAGCGTATTCCATTTTGCTCTATGTCCTTGGCCCTCCAGCCTTTTTACTATTCAGCTATGTCTGGGTCATTGGTACAGTATAAAAATGTTAAAAAATTTATAGTAATTTATATATTTTTTATACTTACCAATGACCCAGACGGGGATGGCCCTCCCAGGAGTTGGGAACTCTTGCCTCCCCGCTGAGTACATAGCGCTTACCAGGCACTGGTTATTAGAATGATAAATGGCGCCAATTTCGGAACGTCCTTGACACTGCGCATGCGCAGTGGGGGCGAGGTGTGGAGGGCCTTTCAGGACATGTTTTCTTTAGTTTTAGATGCAAATTTTGGGGATTGGGGGGCAAAATTTGTGTTTGGCCCTATATTTTAAGAGTTAGCACCAGCTATGTCTGGGTCATTGGTAAGTATAAAAAATATATAAATTACTATAAATTTTTTAACTTTCAAGAAAATCTTCTTTGAAACTACAAGGCCAAATGGTTTGAAAACTTAGTGTGACTGATGACTGTAACCCCCCTCTACCAGTGATCCTCATTTTAATCTTCATCAGGTTGCAGTTATGACTGCAATTGTGGCTTATAGTTACTATAGAAACCCTATTGGAAATCACATTTTTATCATCTTCACTGAAAGTACTGAGCCAATGTGAACCAGACTTATCAGGCATTGTCTATGAGAGGTTCTCTACAACTGTTACTTATTTTATTCCTGTTACGTGAAAAACTTCGCCAGAAGCATTCTTTGATCTAGTCAATTTTGAAAACTCTTTTCCTCTGAAACCACTGAGCCAAATGTTTTGATACTTTGCATGGTTGATAACTGGGACACCCTCCACGACATTCCTCATTTTAATTTTGATCATATTGCAAACCTGGTCACAATTGCAGTTTATAGTTACTATAGAAAAAAAACCTATGTGAAATCACATTTTCATCTTCTCTCTGGAACTACTGAGCCGATAGAACCAAAACTTGGCAAGAATGGTCTATAGGAGGCCCTCTACCAACGATCCTCTTTTTGTTCCCGTTGGTTGGAAAATATGGCCACCAGAGACATTCTATGATTCTGTTTGATGGATTCAAATGTTTTAAAACTTCACGTGATTGAAGACTGGGACACCTTCTACCAATGATCGTCATGTAATGTTGATGTAATGTTGCAAACATGGCCACAATTGCAGCTCATAGTTACCATGGAAAGCCTATGGGAAATCACATTTTTATATGTAGTTCCAGGTGAGCGATTACAGGCTCTGTAGAGCCTCTAGTTGTTATCTCCTACCGTTGATTTATAAATTAACCATTTATTCTATTATTTCTTGTTTGACACTGCTCACTCAGCTCTGTCAACCAAGATATAATAGATTAAATGCCTATATTGGATGTAGTGAGGCCAAAAATGTCTATAAATGTCCACTAATTCAGTGGATGTTGACGTAATTCTTCGACAGATTACAAGAATTTAAATTCAGTTAACAGGCGTTTCCTTTATAACCTGTATGCAGTTAACAGGTCAAATTTGTACTGAAGGTATGGTAAATATTGTTTGGTGTTTCTAAATTATATACAGTTGACAGGGTTATTCAGTTAAAAGAAAAACAATTAAGGCTATTAAAAAAAAATTCTTGTTTCTCAGGTACCTCCCTTGTCATAGAAAATCTGCTTCATCACCAATTTTCACCTGAACATCTCTTATATTATACTATTGTGCACTTGTAGGACAAATATTAAACCAACTATACCTTGTTTGATAGAGCTCACGAAGTTGGTTAAATTTTGAACTACATTTTGTAAAATTTTCACTGCAGAAAACATTGTTTTGCCAAAATATAGCTTAAGTACATGTAGTTACATTTCTGATTCCAACTATTTTTGGAACTGTTATGTGAATAAACAAAAAAAAAAGAAAGCCTCCCTCCCTCCCTCATCATAAAATTGTGTAAAAGGTCCTGGAGAAACAAGAAATTTTTTATAGGCCTAAGTATGCTCCACTGCATTACATTTCCAAATTTCTATTTTAGATTAACAATGCTGGCATACTAGAACTTGGAAGTATAGAGAATACAACACTAAAACAGTTTGATCGAATGTTTAATACAAATGTCAGGTAAATATGGCATAGCTCTCTTATCTTTGTACCCACGCCATATCATGGCCGGGGACATGTAGTGTTACCCTTGTCTGTCCATCATTCCATCTTTCTGTCATACCATCGATCCAAAATAACAGTTTTTCAGACTTTTTTCACCATACATTGAGGTAATTGGTAGATTTCTGGTATGTGGCGTTGTCTTGGGTACCTACAAATCAAGTCCATATTTGGTCTTGGTTGGATGATTTTTCATGGAGTTAATTTACCTTGAACTTAGTTTGTGATGTGAAAACTCAAGAGAATCATTTTCCCAGAAAATATAGAGAAAAATATTCTATTAACAGGAGTATGCAATTAATAGGAATTGGGTTATTTCAGATCTTTGAGTTATAAATTGACCATTTATTCTGTTATATCTAGTGATGTTACGATGATCGGGATCGGTTATCGGCCGATAGCTGCGCATCGAAAAAACATCGGATCTCGCACTAGAATATCGGCTTTTGCCGATTAGTAAAAAGCAAAAAACAACAAAAAAAAACAGTGAAAATTTTTCAAAGTATATGAGTGAAAAGAGATTTTTTACCAACCTAATACTGTGAAAGCGTGACCATTTTCAAAATTTGAACAGCTAAAAGCATTTCCACGACATCACATACACCATTGTAAATAGAGTTGGTTTTGGATGTGGATTATGGATTTGGGATGCATTCTGAATTTTGCAGAGTTGTTCGATCTGTGTACAGAGTATTTCCAGTCATGTGCATCTGTATGAGAAATTGAGAATACACACTGGAAGAGTTAATAAGTGGGAGACAGACAAGGACATGCAATAGGGAAAGAACAATTCGGAACCAAACAAATTCACCCCCAGTTTTTAGTTTTCTCTGTGTTTTGGCACTAGCTTCAGGACGATTCAGCAACCTTAGTATCAAACTGTTGTCATTTGTTTTTGTTCACATGAATATGACGAATTAAATTTTTCAGAGTCATGGTAATTTTTCTTTGAATGACATTCTCGAAGATAGTGACGAATGTATCAGATAATTAAAACACACTGCATTTTATTTATCTGATAAATTTGTCACATTAGTTGTGAATGCCAACTATAAACATCATCACGACACTGCCAAGCATAAAATTATTTAGGCATAGTTTTATTCCTGGTGCCCAATTGCGGGTGCTTAGCTAGGATTATATAGTTTAGGGGACCTATCCATTTTTTGTTGAGGAGGGGGTGGGGGGACTACCATGATATTTGGAAGGTTGTGGGTTTTGTAGTCCTCCACTAATCCTAACAAGGACCCTCCCATCGTAACCCCCTCCTTCCACCTCCCTGAAGAGGAAGTGGATGAAGGGGGTAACGACGGGAGGGTCCTAGTTAGGACAGGGAAGTGAGGGGATGGGGTAATGAGTGGGGCGTTCTAACTAGGTCAAGTCAAGCCATCCTCCCGGGAAATTTTGTAAATTTTAGTGCTCCTAAATCGAATCTGAGGCAAATGTAGTATGTGTAGCCCTATATTACAGTACATTTTAGGCGTAGCCACAGTGGGGAAGGAGGGCAGGCTCCCCCAAAGTTCAGCAGGCTCACCAAAACAAGTCATTGTTTTGGAGAGCCTGCTAAACCTTACGGTGAGCCTTCCCCCCTCCTCTTGGCTACGTCCCTGCCCAATTGATCCGGTCAGAGATATCTGGCATTTGTGTTATTCGGCATTGTGGCATCACCTAACACATGGTGTGGACAACTGGAGTCATGGCAGGAATTATTACCAAAGGGAAACAGTGGGTATTTGTGTGTAGTTGCTACGGTTGGTATACATGTAGGACTCAGAGTAGATTAGGCATGAATCAGTGATGACTTGGCTGATAGAACTAGTTCTAATTGTTCAAAGCAAGAAATACAGAATACAGTTAACAGAAGTTAAGCGCCTGGCCCACATTGTCACAAATAGAAAAATGCGTATCTGTTGTCCTTAAAATGGTTCAAATCAGTATTTCAAGCCTAAAAGAGGCAAATTCCCCCTGATCACAAAAAGCATTTCGCTTTTCTCGTGTAGGAGACGATTGTGCCTGTCTTCATAAATTTCTCCTGCCTCGCTAAATAAGCCTTCAGAGACAACACTCGTGGAGGGGTACGAGGTATTTTTGTGGCAATTTTACTTAGCATAGGATATCTAAGTGTATTGATATGCCACCACTTGAGGGGGTCCTTGTCCCGGGCAATCAAGGGTTCTGCATTATACAAAGCCACTTCATCCTCAGTGGTTCTGGTTTTGTGAGAATACATCGTAGCTCCCTTAGTCGACAGTAAACGCATGTAATCATCGTCGAGTAAGCATTTAGCGGCCTTCTTCCCATCACTAATGCTCTTTGCTGCTTTAAGTGTTGCCACTGAATCAGCTGAAGTAGTGTTAGAACTAACAGCTTCTTCAATCTGAGAATCCGTGTCAGTTGTACCAGTAGTTTCACTGGTGCTATGCTCCTTAGTGTTTTTAATGTCAATGTCATTGTCTTTGATCCATTTGTATAAATTTCTGATTGCCGAGCCATTTTCGTCTTCAAAGAAAACAGTTTTACATCTTGGGTCAGTGAATGTGGCAAAAACCAAAAGTTTGTTATTTTCGATATTCGTGGTCTGTTTTTTCAGTGACGCACTTAACGCGTCCGTTAATGACTGCATGCCTTTGTCATCATCATGACTGGATAGTACATTACTCAGAAGAGAAACAGATGGAATTATTGATGAACAACAAGCTCTCCCCTCTGACATTTCTCTTGTCATCTGCTCAAAATTTCTAAGAGTGTTCAACAGGGTCTGTGCTATATTCCACTGATTAGATGTCATCACCGGCATGTCATAATCACTTCCGTATTCGACCAAGGCAAGTCGCTGCTCAACAATGTGATCTAGCATGTAATTTGTACTGTTCCATCTTGTGGACAAGTCCTGTATTATTTGGTGGTCGGGTAAATCAGGCTTTTTTTGAAGTGGCTTCAAGTGAAAATTTGCAAGAGGTGATCAACTAAAATGTCCCGCAATTTTGCGGCAAATGGCAAGCATGTCGATAACAGCTCTCTGCACATTAATGGCATCATGAATAATTAGCTGTAGCGTGCGAGAGAAACAGCCCAGATGGTCAATTCCGGTCAACTCACAACCAGCAACTGCATTGGAAGCATTGTCTCTGAGAATAACAATCACTTTTTTTTTAGGTATGCCCCACTCAGATAACATCCAGCTAATTTCATCAAATATTGCCTGCCCTGTGTGATGTCCCATGAATGAAGATGCATTAACCCCCTGCACACTGATGCCAAAATATCCGGATTTGTATTATCCATTTTTCCCATAATGCAACTGGGAATTTAACCAATTCAATCTTGTTTGACAGAGCTCATTGAGCTCTGTCAAACAAGATTGAATTGGTTAAATTTCTAGTTGCATTATGGGAAATATTTGCACCCTGAACTTGAGATATTTCGACATCAGTGTGCAGGGGGTTAAGCACACATCGCTTTCTGTTAAAACCATTATCCACCCAGTGACCCGTAAGACTCATCAATAAGGTGGAACCACAGGACCAGATATCAGTCGTGACGCTGATGTGACTCATTTCCGATAACACAATTTTGACCCTCTGTTTAATTTTATTATACTTGTCCGGAATAATGTCATAACTGATGTGCTGTCGAGTTGGGAGCTTATACCTCGGCTCCAGGGCTGCCACAAATCTTTGAAAGCCAACACGTTCAGTAATTGAGAAAGGTTCGAAGTCTATGGCTATCATCTCGCCCAGCTTGCGATTTATTCTCAAAGTCCTGCCATCATTTGGTGGCCATGGAGTCATCCTATTCACAACTTCACATAATTTCATCTGATGAACCTTCTTAATTTCTGATGACGTTGATGGGGCTTCCCCCTCTAACTGCTCCCGTTTTCTTTTTTCGATTCTTCTTCTTGTTCACTTTGTTTCATTTCCATACTTTTGTTTTCGGCTGGATGACATGCCTGCAAGTGATGTCTCAGGTTGGTGGTTTTGAACGATTTATTTTTTTTTCCTCCCCGGGAAATCAGCGCTTTACATATATTGCATTTTGCTTTTTCATCTCCAGGAGACTCTATGGTGAAAAAATTCCAAATTGGGCTTGTTTTCGTTGCTCCACGAGTTGTCATTTTAAAATTTTGATTAAACTTAAAGAACATTATCAAACTGAATTGACCTCACATTCTAATTGCAAGCGGTGTAGTTTGGGAATCAGGTAGGCGGGATTAAATTCGTATTACGTTCTGAAAGTCATAAGGCCTAACCAAAGGGATTCACAGAGAAAGTGATGGACAGCTATTTTACAACAGACAGATTCTACGAATTGTCTCAAGTGACAAATAATAACCAGTCAATCAAAGACCCAATGACTTCACTGCCACGTATGTGATTTCTGTACTTGACAATTATCTTACTCTGTAGCCATGAATCTAGTCAGCACCTGTGATCTCTCTGACAGTCTCTGCCCAGAATAAATCAAAGACACCACAAGGCAGTGATTGCATTGTGATGTTAGTGGGAATAAAACGCGGCAGCATGTTTACAGCTCTTTGATCTATCGAAGTTCAAAGTATTATAGTAGAAAGGGGAGGGTGGTCTTTCACTATATATGACAGGGATAATAATGTACCTGAACATCGGAATCGGAAATCGGCCGATAACGCCTTCAGATAATTGGAAATCGTTCCGATGGCAAATTTCGTTATCGGAACATCACCTGTTATATCTTGTTTGACAGACCTCCCTAAGCTCTCTCAAACAAGATATAATAGATTAAATGTCTATATAGGATGTAGTGATGCCAAACAAAAATGTCTATAAATGTGAGGTAATTCAGTGAAATTTGGTGTAATTCATTGACAGAGAACAAGAATTTGTATTCAATTAACAGGAGCTTCCTCTATAAGCTATATGCAATTAACAGGTCAAATTTGCACTGATGGTATGGTAAATGGCCTGGTGTTTCTAAATTATATACAATTAATAGGGTTATTCAGGTGAAAAATATGCAGTTAAGGCCTAAAAAATTAAAAATCTGTTTCTCAGGCCCACCTGTATGGTCCTTTTGGCTGCTGTATGCTCTCTTTTTATAACCAATGCAAACTTAAAAATCTAAAAATTAAATGGTTTAGGCCATACAAAGTAGATTTTCTGTTTCTCAGGCCATTATTTGTAAAATTGCATGCGGGCGAGCGTTTTTTTATTTTATTTTTTATTTCAGTAATTACTTCTTTGCCATCAAAAGTTCATGTTCTTGGTTCAAGTTTTAGGCCTCATAATCTACAGAATAGCATGGGTGGTGGTGTATTTTATCCCTTGAGTGCAAGAAGGCTTTGCAGTGCTAAAGCATTGCAAAGCCTTCTTGCACTCACGGGACAAATTCATCAATTTTTTCAACTTGGGTAAAATATCAGACATGAACCATTTAATTTTTATTTTTTTTAAGTTTAAATTGGTTATAAAAAGAGAGCATGCGGCAGCCAAAAGGACCATGTGGGAGGGCCTGAGAAACAGATTTTTTATTTTTTAGGCCTTATGTCTGATATTTTACCCAAGTTAATAAAATTGATAAGTTTCTCCCTTGAGTGCAACAAGGCTTTGCAATGCTTTCTTGCACTCAAGTGACAAAATACACCACCACCCATGAAATGTAGATTACCAGGGCTAAAACATAAAACAAACCAAGAACATGAACTTTTAATGGCAAAAGAAATAATGACAAAAATAAAAAATAAAATAAAAAAATGCCCTCCCACATGCAATTTTATAAAAAAAATAGCCCAAGAAACAGAAGATCTACTTTGTGGGGCCGAAGTGGACTCCACTGGATCTTTGTATAGCAAAACAAACTCAATTATTTCATTACCATTTTTATTTCAGGGCCATTTATTATTTAACTATGCTAGCTGTGCCTCATCTTATTGAAACTAAGGGATCTATAGTCAATGTATCCAGTGTTAATGGTATTCGTTCAGTAAGTTTGTCAGTGCTTTTCTATTTTAGTTATTTTTGTTTTTAGCTCGCCTACTTGAAAGTCCACATAAGCTCTTAAGATCACTCTTCATCTGATGGAAGGAAATGTTTGGGTCCTCTTTTCTCAAACTGAAAGTCCAATTATAATAAAATGTTATGTGTTTGTTGGAGTTGAGAATATTTCAGATCAACTTAAATGTTCTGTCCCTCAAGAGGAGCGAGTGGGGAAAAAATGTCCAATTTAAAAAAAAACTTTGTGGTGTAGAATGAAGTGTATTTGTTAAACTGAATTTCTCACTGGGGGAGGGGTGGGGCAATATTTTGCCATAGCAATAGGAGTGGCAAACATTTTAGGCCCTGTTCAAACTTTCTATTTTTAAAACCCTTGGGCCAATTTCCACAGAATTTTGTATACATTATGAGTGGGGACATATTTATTTGATTTATGCAAAATCAGTTTAATCAGTTGCTCCATATGGACACATACATAACAAAAATAAAACAAAATATTAACAGGGCTTAAAATTAATACGAGAATCAGAATTGATTCTCGCAAATGATTCTTGCAAGGAAAATAGTGAGAATCAACTTTGATTTTCACAAATGTTCATTTGATTTGTGTCCTATATTCTATAAGTGTTCTTAAAAATCTGGAGAATTGAACTTATTGTCTGTTTGTTGGGAATAAGATAGCACTTCTCCTCAGCAGTGATGCCGATTAAAGTCTTGGCTGGCAGTACAGGCAACCATTGATTCCAATAGAAACGACTGCCAAGGTATTGTTACTTCCATCAGCAAGAACACCAAAAGCATGTATGTTGGGACGTGTGTTATACATATACATGTAAAACCAAAAAGATCCTCACAAAAATTAAAACTAAGTCTTTAACCCTCAAGTGCCTAACTTCTGTTCTTAATTAACGCCTGACCATAGTGGCTTAGCAGTATTTATTTATTGGTGTTTAAGGTCACATATTTCTGCACAATAGCTAATCATGACCATGACAGTTTTATGGGTGGAGGAAGCCAGAGTACCCGGAGGGAACCACCGAGCAATGATGAGCAGCTGCCAGCTCCCCAACATCGTAACTCTGCTCAGCAGCACAGGCAGGGTTAGATTGGTTGAAGACATGTGCACCATCGACTTGCATGCCTTAGTACACGGCATTATCGTGCCCCTGTGTGGACAATCGGGGTTAAGTGCCCTGTTCAAGGACACAATGTGGGAGTCTGAATCGATCACTCAGACGGTCACCCATCCAATGACAAACTGGGTTCTACATTGCTTAACTTCAGTGAGGCTTAGCAGTGATTTCTGGTCAAGTCTTGGCTGCCTTAACAGGCAGCCAAGACTTGACAAGAAATTTCTGCCTTGATAGTTTGTCTATTGGCAGCAGGACCTCCTCATGATGGCATGTTAAGTGCACCTGTTGTGATGTCATAAAATCAGAAATAGGTCTTTGAAGGTTAAGGGTTCAACTCCAGTAAATTTTAAAATATTTGATCTGTTTTTTACAAGGGATTATAAACTGGTTGCTCTTACAAGCCTGGCAAGTGTATAATAACACTCAAATTCTAATTTAAAAACTGAAAGGGAAAAATTGGTTCTCACAGCAGGAGTTCACAAGAATTACAACTGATTCTCGTGAATCATGACAAATTTTAAGGCCTGTTTGATCATTACTTTTTTCGGAACTGCACTGCCCAGGTAATATGTATGAAGTAAATATTTGGTATGGAGCCTCCCAGGAGGAGCATATTCACACTAATTAAGAAAATACTTTTTTGGTTTTCTTATGGAGCCCCATATGGGAGGGACTCGCATTTTAATTGGATTTTTTAACTGTTGTTCATTTTATTGGAAAAAAAAACTTCTCACAAATCACCATTCCATATGCTTTCATACATGATACAGTTTGGCCACCATGGAGTGGTCAGTTTCCACCAGTGGGCATTATTTCCACGAACGCAAAGATATTAGATTCCAAACACTAATTATAGGAATAATCATAAAAAAATTAACTAATGAAGCTCTGGGTACAACCTGGTGTTTCATTAAGTAACATTTTGCTGCTGAATATTATTATCTGGTAAATGCATGCATTGACATCACTTCCCATGCATGGGTTATTACCAATCCACAGTGACTGTACTGACCACACTGTACTTGTGTTGTTGTCGTGATATAGCCACAGATGCTGAAAGTGACCTTAAACACCAATAAGTAAATTTATAAATAAATAAAATCATAAGAGACCTTACAAGCCAATTTGCTGTGCATCGACAACCGGGTAGGCTGCCCAGTTTTCCATAGACTTAAGATACGTTTGTTGGGCCATCAAGTTACTAATGATCTGGTAAGTAAGAGTATATTGTACTTCTCCAGCAGTATCTGACTGAGCAGCAAACCTCAGTGCAGAACACTTTCGGCTCCTTAAATTACTGGAAAGTCCTAGAATTGAGAGGTCCTTTGCCAAGGAGCTGTAAAGTTCTTGAATATTGGCAGATAATTGAGTGGTTTTAATTTTTCTGATTCAGTTTTGGCTCAGTTTCGGCTCAGTTTCAGGAAAGAAAAAAAAAAAATGTTTTAGTTCAGTCTTTCTATGTGTTAAGAGCATGAACATACAATAAACAGCACTTCAGGTGCCTTAAATGCCAAAAAAATGCAAAAGTTTGTTCGACACCACTCACCACAAAAAGTCCTGTCTGTAAATACCTCCATTGGGTCCAGCCTAACTTCCCTTTGATAATTCTTAGGGGTTGCGTAAAATGCAATACAGGTTACAATACAACAACACAGCATAAATTAAAGTCCTAATCCTACATATTTTCCAGTCAGATATGGCAATCTTTCGAAACAAATTCTAATCAAAGGTTGTGCATTGCATCCACATGTGACCAGAGTGGCATGCCTTTTACATCTTAACCCTTTACCTAAAATGAAAAGCAGACGACACTTGCAAACAAAATTCTTAAATAACTATTTTTTTTCATTTTTTGTCTCAAAAACATAGGTTATGACCCCTCTTTGGAACGAGCTCATTGAGCTCGTTCCAATGAGGGGGTCATAACCTATCTTTTTGAGACAAACAAATAATGAAAATTAATTGGCGATTTTTTGTGAATAGCGCTGGCCGGTTTTGGCCGTTACGTTGGGTAAAAGGTTAACCAAATTTCCATCAAAATAAATAGCAACAAATAATGCATGATCTTGCCAAAGCGAGATCACGCATAGTTGCTTCTATATATTTCGCCAGAAATTCTGTCAAGACGTAAACAACATGACATACGTAGTAAAAACAGAGAAAAAAGAAAAGCATTACAACACTTTTTTCCTATAGGTTACCACCATGTTATAGAGCGTAAGCTGCTTGCTAACAGCTTGCAGTGTAAGCTCTTTATTTCCAGGTGGTCGTGTCATCGGTTGTGTTATAGTGTACTGTAGAGGGAACCCAAAAAATGTGGAGCCCACATATTTGCAAAATTTTTTAAAAACTTGTCCATAAATGCTGATGAGAATCTTTTAATATTTGGTATACAGCATCTAGGGGGGTGGTGTGGCAAATCAGATACCATTTGTTAAAATTAAGCACCTTAGTTCATATTTGGGCTCAACACCTGAGCCCAAATTTTAACTTGGTTCAACATGAGAATTTCTCTTTAAAGAATCTTCTTCTCCACCAGTCAGAATCTTTTAATATTTGGTATACAATTTAATTACAGGGGTCCAGTTCACATTTGTTCAAATCAAATCCCTCAGTTAATATTTGGGCTCCCCAGGGGAGGGGGGTGGGGCTGAATGTCAACTTTGTGCAACATGAGGAATAATCTGTAAAAATCTTCTTCCGATCCACCAGTTAGATTCTTTTGATATTTGGTATACGGCATCCTTAGGGAGGTCAGATCTAAGTTTGATGAAACAAAAGTCCTTTTTTTAATATTTGGGCTCCCTATTGGAGCCCAAATTTTAACTTAGTCCAATATCAGGAATAATCTTTAAAACACTCTTTCTCCAGAACCACTAGTCATAATCTTTTGACGTATAATATACCGAATCCTTACCAGGATTGGATTCAAGCATGTTCAAGTCAAGCCCATCAGTTAATAATTTTAACTTGTTACAATATGAAGAGTAATCTTTAAAAATCTTCTTTTTCAGATCCACCTGTCAGAATCTTTTGATGTTTGGTATACAACATCCTTATGGGGATCAGCTTTAAGTTTATTTAAATCAAGTCTCTTCATTAATATTTGTGCTCCCTATTGGAGGCTGAATTTTGACTTGCTGCAATATGAGGAATCTTCTTTGAAAAAATCATTTTCTCCTGAACCCCCAATTAGAATCTTTTGATATATGGTATACACCATCCTCAGTGGAATCAGATTCAAGTGTGTAAAAATCAAATCCCTAGGTTATTTATTCATTTATTGGTGTTTAAGGTCACATACGTATGCACAATGGCTAATTGTGAATGTAAATCTTAGGTTAATCTTTAGGCTCCCTAGTAGATCCTGAATATTAACTTAGTCCAGTATGAAGAATAATCTTTTAAAATCTTTTCCAGAACCACTTGTCAGAATCCTTTGATATACGGTATACAGCATCCTTACAGAAGTCAGAGTAAAATTATTGAAATCAATTCCCTTAGTTAAAATTTGAGCTTTCTATGTGAGCCTGAATTTCAACTTGGTGCAATATGGGGAAAAATCTTTAAAAAAAATTTTTCCTCACATTAAACAGTCAGAATCTTTTGCTATTTGGTATACAAACTCATTACAGAGGTCAGTTTCAAGTTTGTTCAAATCAAGAACCTACTTAGTGCATTATAAAGAATAAACTTTACAAATCTTAAGAACCAACGGCCAGAATCTTTTGATATTTGGTATACAGCATCCTTACAGAGGTCAGATCTAAATTTGGTCAAACCAAGTCTGTGTGTTAATATTTGGGCTCATATTGGAGACCTAATTTGTATGTAGTTCAATATGAGGAATAATCTTTAAAACTCTTTTTATCCAGAGCCACTTGTTAGAATTTTTTGGAATATGGTATACCGAATCCACACAGGTCAGATTCAAGTTTGTAAAAATTATGATGATCAGTGTGTAATTGGGCTCTCTGTGGTAGCCCAAATTTCTACTTTTGCAATATGGAGAATAATCTTTAAAAATCATGTTTTTCAGGTTCACCAGTCAGAATATTTTGTTGTTTAATGTACAGCATCATTACAGGGGTCAGATTAAAGGTTGTTCAAATCAAGTTCCTTGATTAGTATTTGGGCTCACAATTGGACCCCAAATTTGAACTCAGTTTAATATGAGGAATATTCTTTAAAAATCTCACGAACCTCCAATCATAATCTTTTGATATATGGTATACACTATCCCTAGGGGAGTCAGACTCAAGCTTGTTCAAACCAAGTCTCTGGGTTAATATTTCGACTCCCAATTGGGGCCTGAATTTTAACTTAGTCCAGTATGAAGAATAATCTTTAAAACTCTTCTTCACCAGAAGTACCAGTCAGAATCTTTTAATATACAGTACACAGAATCCTTACAGGGTTCGAATTAATGTTTGTTCAAAACAAGCCCATGGGTTTATCCCAAATTTTACCTCTGTGCAGTCTGGGGAATAATCTTTTTTCAGATCCTCCAGTTGGAATTTTTTGATATTTGATATACAGTATCCTCATGGAGGCCAGACTCAAGGTTGTTCAAATCAAGTCCCTCAATTAATATTTTGGCCCCTTACAGGAGCCAGAATTTTAACTTTGTGCAATATGAGGAATATTCTTTAGAAACCTTTTTCTAACAAACTCCCCAATTAGAATCTTTTGATATATGGTATGCACCATCTTTAGGAGAGTTAGATATAAGTTTGTGAAAATCAAGTCCTTGGGTTAATATTTGGACTCTTTAACTTAGTCCAATATGTGAAATAATCTTTGAAAATCTGCCTCTATCAGATCCAGTGGTCAAAATCCTGATGGGTGGGGGTGGCAGGAGGGGGGTGCTTAGTCAGTTCAAGTTTGTTCAAATTAATTCCCCAGGTTGATATTTGGGCACCCTATTTTCCATCACTGGAAATCTGGGTATTATTTGTGTGGTTGCATCTCGATACGAGAAGAAATCCTCTTACTGGACAACAGACTTACGAATAGTTGCATGACTTCAGTCCTCCTTAGTGCTGACTGACCATATATGCTAATTAAATCCATCTTTAAGCAACTTTGTCAAGTGAGTGTGAGTGCCTCAGGCCCCATAGGGCCTATTGTTTTGTGATGTTAGCAATGATTATTCGAGAATAAAACTTTGAACAGGACTAATTGTTTTTAGTCTGGCTTCTGCAAGTGCACCAAGTAGTATTTTTTTAATTGTTCAAGTGGAAAAAAAATATTTGATGTGCATGTTTTTCAAGCATGCCTGTGAAAAGAAATAGTTTTTTTTCATTTGACCTTCAATAAATGAATTTTAATGTTTTATGGTATTTCATCATTTCACACATTTTATTCTGTATATTAACTCCATATTTTTCAGTTCCCTAATGTTCTTGCCTACAATATGTCAAAGAGTGCTGTTGATCAGTTCACAAGATGTGTTGCTCTTGGTAAGATCCTAATTAGTACATAGGTCCCTATTTAATATCTTGCTAACTAATATAGGAAAAGCCTCTTAGATGAGCCTATAAGAAAAAATTCTTGTATTTTTATACTGTACCAATGACCCAGACTTAGCTGGTGCTAACTCCACAAAAACCAGGGCCAAACACAAATTTTGCCCCCCAATCCCCCAAATTTGCATCCAAAACAAAAAGAAATCATGTCCTAAAGGACCTCCATAGTATGACTCTACTGCGCATGCGCAGTGACGCAGTCGTCCCGAAATTGGCGCCAAATATCATTCTCTGTTTGGCCCTTCATCAGTCAACATCTCACTGATCTTTGTGCTTGTAAATCTCAGTTTAAAGGATGCCAGACATGTAATTCTTGGAGAAAATGTGATTCTAAGGAGGATAGAAGGAGGAGAGGAAAAAAGAAGTGGCAAAAAATAATCAGGGCTGTACTTAAAATTTTTTGTTGAAATTATGTTAAGTTGCCTATTTTCGAGGCAAACGCCTCTTGTTGTCATTCTTGCTAATTGTTGCACTGCTTATTCAGTGTTTCCTCTCCCCTAACCTTCTAAAGTCCCCCCTTACAATTCTCCCATGCTTTTGGCATATTTTTGAGAAGTTTCATTTCTAAAAATTCCCTGGGAGAGTTGCTTGGTTACAGAATGTTTTCTGTTATTTTCCCCATAGTTACGTTTTCACCCATGGGTGTATAACGTTTGTGTTCTGCATCTTCCATCTGATGTTCTGCAGATTCTCCCCTGGGAGTCTCTGTTTTGCATCAGATAGAGTGTAATTGATGACTGATTCCGGGCCAGTTTTTTCAGTGCCTGGAGTCATGTTTTCTACTGTGTTTACACTGTTTGTTTTCATTGGCAACAGCCTTTTTTGAGGGGGGCTGTTTGCCTTTGTGGTAGTTTATCTCATTATAAGATACATTTATATTATCCGAAAGTGTCTCATTAATTATTTTATATAATTTTAAAATTTTTGACCACACTTTGCCATCGGATCCATCGGGGCTCAACGTTACTTTTCAGCAACTTGGGCTTCTCTGAAAAAATATTTTTTCAAAATTATTTTGTTTTGCAATTGTTTTTTCATTTATTAATGGATCATGTTATTATGTATCTTTGTGTCAGGGGTTTTTGCGAGTAACTAGGACTTATTGTTGTTCTTTCACAATGAAAGGACTTTGTTCAAATTGTAATAGGAAGAAATCTTCCTCTGACTTTCATGATTATTGCATTAATTGTAGTCAGTGTTCTCGCATTAATCCCTGTCCTGTATGTGAACATTGGGATGAGAAACATTGGAAACGTGTGTCACGATATGTTGTTTCTGGAGAAAGAGCGATGCCGGCTCTTTCTCCACAAGGTCACTCTACTCTCTCAGTTTCTATTTCAGAGGAACCAGAACAGGGTGATGTTTCCATGTTATCTTCTTCAAGTGTGCGTCCGTCGTCACAAATAAATACAGAGCTAGCGGCAAAAGTGCTCATGGAGATTAGACAAATGTCGTCCGCTAGCTCGCCAGGTGTAGCGTCCATTCACCGAATGGTTCGGCAGCCGGGTTCGTCCGATGCGGTCCAAGAGGAAATTTTGGGTGATGCGAGCACTATAAAAATAATAGATGCACACCCAGTGACGGCGGATAGTGAACGAGAACGGAGGAAGCCTTTTAGTCCGGTTCCTAGCTCGTCCAGGTCCAGCCGGGCCGTGAGCGAGAGAGGCCCCTCTCTCGTACAACAACATCTGGGACCAGATGTTGTGGTACAAAATGTGTCTTTAGCGGAGCATACGTCCGTCGCTCGGGACGCTCCGTTGTATAAGCAGTCCGCAGAGACTGTTAAGGCTTCCTCTTCTCGTCGGCGCACACGACCGCACCTTGGCTGCGTGACCTCCGATATTTTGCCAGCTTCGCCGATGAAGGATTCTTCGGCGACCAGGTCACACCATCCGGCAGCCAGGGATTCGAGACCGATGGACTCCGGACGTTCGCATAGGAAAAGTATGCGGGAGCCATCTGATGCGGAGCTGCCCTCGGCGAAGCAGCGAAAGACCGCTCCTCCGCAGGTCTCGACGTCGGACATTCTAGTGCAGATAGCACAGCTTATCGCAGCATCCCAGCAGCCGACAGAAACGGTGTCGGATCGAGAATTATCCGACGGCGCTGGGTCGGTACGCTCCGCCGAAGCATCGGGGGCGGACGACCGGGAACATCGGGAGGTCCGACCGGATGGTGAAAGGGATACGGATGAATTGGAGCTATCCCTTTTGGAACAACACAAAGCTGCCGTGGACTTCATCCGGCACTTTCTTCCTCAAGTTGTTCCGTCGGGCCAGACTGCTGCGCTTCCGGACAGGAGAATTATAGCGTCATTGGACTCTGATTTTTTCGAGCGGTTCAGGGACATCGCTCCCGAGTTTCCGTCGCAGTCCAATAATGTTGCAAGAACATTTGAATTATTGAACGACGCTATTTTTAAACTTGCTTCCAGGACGGGGAAAGCAGGCTTCTTGTCCGCAAATACTCTCAACCTGCCTTTCATTAATGCAAGGAATAAATTCGACACGGCAGGTCAGGGTATACCGAGAGTTCCTCTGCGTATGGACGACGAGGTGGAAGACTTAGAGCTATCATTACCGTCGTCAGCTTCTATTCTAACCGCAGTGTTGGAAACAGCTATTGCGTCTAACAGAGCCAATTTAGATGCCTTATCTTACGCAGATCACCTTACTAAGGCGTTATCACTGCGTCTTCAAGGGGAAGAGTTTCAGGATATACAATCCTCCTTAAGACTTCTTTCAAGGGCAGTAGCTTATTCCACGTGTAACTCCGCCCTTTCAGTGGCAAATCTGGAGTTGGTTAGACGTGACGCAGCCCTGTCTACATCCACACTAGTGGATTCTAAGGTGAAGAACTCTCTTAGAGTCGCTTCGGTCTCAGGAGATCTTCTCTTTGACGGCAAGCTTTCCGCTATTTATGATAATATTAAAAAGAAAGCTAGTGATTCTCTGTTGTTTAGATCCGCTCCTAAAAGGTCGGATACAACAGACACGAATAAGGCAGGCACTTCTGGGTCTTATCCGCCCAAGAGAGGTTCCTATAGAGGTTCCGGTGCGTCCTCTAGCTCTTATTCGAGAGACCGTCAGGATAGTGACTCTCGTTCGGGACGTCCTTCAGGCCGGGACAATCGGTCGGACGCCCCGAGGTCGACGAGGCGAGGTGCGGGTCGTGGAAGACGTGGTTTCTCCTACCGCAGGCCTCGCAGATCCAGGAGGTGATGGCTTAAACCTCTATCGCGTTCCGGTTGGCGGAAGGTTGTCGAGTTTTTCTCAAGAGTGGGCGTCGATTACGGACGACCTGTGGGTGAGAGGAGTGACTTCGGAAGGTCTAAAGATATCCTTCAAACGAAAGCCTCCATTAACTCGAAGTCCAAAGTGGACTCATCTTCCGTCAAACCCTCAGAAAAGAGACGCTCTGCTATCAGAGGTGCAGTCTCTTTTAATGAAGAACGCGGTAGAGGTCGTAGAAAACCAGGAATCGCTGGGATTCTACAGCCATCTGTTTCTGGTTCCGAAACCAGACGGCTCGTTCCGTCCAGTCATAGATTTGAGCTGGATAAACAAGCTGATCGTCGCTCTGAAGTTTTATATGGAGACGATTCGATCGGTCAGAGCGAGTATTCGGGTGAACGATTATGCAACGAGCATAGATCTCAAAGATGCGTACTTTCACGTCATGGTACATCCGACATTCCGAAAGTATCTACACTTCGCAGTCCTAGGAGTGGTGTATCAGTTCCGGGCCATGTGCTTCGGATTGAATCTAGCACCCTGGGCTTTCACTCGGGTAATGAACTCGGTAATGATCTACTTCCGAGCTCATTCGTCTGCGGTAACGTCGGCCTACCTGGACGACATTCTTCAGAGGTACGGCAACGAGTTAACGCTTCAGAACGATGTTCAGAATCTTCTTCTATTGCTCCGACGTCTCGGTTTCATAGTAAACGAGGAGAAGTCGGATCTGGTGCCGTCCAAGTCATTCACTCATCTGGGAACGAGCTTCGAGACGCACAACAATCTCGTTCGTCTGCCGTTAACCAGAGCGAAATTAGTCAGTTGTTACGCTCGCTATTGTCTGAATACAGACAAAGTCACGGCGAGAGAATTTATGAGACTGATAGGTCTGTGCGGAGCCGCCGCGGATCTCATTCCGATGGGACGGCTACGCACACGGCCTCTTCAAATTTTCCTGACTCAGAATTGGAGTGTGAAAATTCATTCGCTCGATGTAGACGTTCTCTTGTCAGATCAAGTGAAACAAGAGATTCAGACTTGGGCAAACATTCAGTGGTTAACTCAAGGAGTTCCGCTGCAGTTGCCGGATCCGAGTTTTACCATTATGACGGATGCCAGTCAAACAGGTTGGGGTGTATCATTAATCCCAACGGATTCGAGATGCCAGGGTCTTTGGGATCCGCAATTCCTGTGCAAGCACATAAACATCAAGGAAATGATGTCAATTTGGCTTGCGTTACGTCACTGGATGGACATTATTCACGATGCTCATGTCCAAATCCTATCCGACAATACGACAGTAGTGGCGTATATACGGAATCAGGGAGGCACTCATTCAGTTCCGTTGTTCAATCTAACGGAAAGAATCCTTCTGTTTGCGTTGGAACATCACGTTCTTCTTTCGGTCCGTCACATACCGGGTCGTCTGAATGTGCTAGCAGACTCCCTTTCACGAAAGGGTCGCTTGTTGCCGTCGGAGTGGACTCTCAACAAACAAGTATTCAATCAGATTTGCTACCAATGGGAACGGCCAATGATAGACTTATTTGCGACACATCTCAACAATCAGTTGCAAACGTATGTGTCCCCGTGTCCGGATCCAAGAGCATTTGCAGTAGACGCTCTGTCGATCCCTTGGGACGGAATGATAGGATATGCGTATCCTCCAGCGCCGTTAATTCAACAAGTATTGCTAAAGATAAAACAATCTCAATGCAAGATTCTGTTGGTAGCATCTCTGTCGCCACAGAGACCGTGGATAAATCTACTCAGGTGTCTGTTGTGGGACCTACCGCGGAAGCTCCCTCCACGAGAGGATCTTCTTTGGCAGGGGAAATCGCGCCAACTACATCACAACCCGCAAGGTCTCAACCTTCACGTTTTTCCGTTGTGCGGTCCTTCTTGCATGGCAAGCACTTTACAGGACGAGCAGTGGACGCGATTTCTAACTGTAGGAGGACCTCCTCTTCGCTAAACTATGCGGCTAAGTGGAAGGTTTTCCGTCGTTGGTGTAGGGATCATTCTGTTGATATATTTGATCCCTCTATACCAGACATTGCTAACTTTCTAGTATACTTGTTTGACGAAATCAAACTGCAACCTGTTACTATAAAGGGTTATAGATCTATGTTATCTGATACCTATGCACATCATGATAGTTTACAAATTGGATCTAATGTCTCTTTATCGAAATTGGTTAGAAACTTTTCGATAAATAGACCCAGAACTCTTAGGTTAATTCCTAAGTGGAATTTAGCTTGGGTTCTCCTTAAATTGAAGGAAAAGCCATTTGAACCTCTTGGGACAGTAGATTTCAAATTCTTATCTTATAAGACAGCTTTTCTCTTAGCTTTCTCTTCTGCCAGAAGAGTCAGTGAGCTTCATGCACTATCGGTGGATGATTCTCATTATCGTAGTGTTGGGAACACTATCACCTTCACTACTAATGTCGGTTTTTTAGCTAAGAATCAGGCTCCTAATAAATATCCGGAACCTATTGTTATTAAGGCTCTTCCGTCTTCAGACGGGCGTAGGCCTTTACTCTGTCCTGTTAGAGCACTACGTATCTATAAACAGAGATCTCAGTTCATCAGAAAGGGACGGAAACGTTTCTTTCTGTCTTTGATGCCTAATAGAAAGGACATTTCAGTCCATTCTATTGCTAGATGGATTCAGTTAACTATCCGTACTGCGTATGAAGATTTATCTTCTTCTCAGCAGTCTGTGCTTAAGATTTCTGCTCATGAAGTAAGAGCTCTTTCTACTTCCTGGGCTTATGCTAATAGTGTTGCTATTACAGATTTAATGAAGGCTGCTTATTGGTCTCAGCCATCCACATTTACTAATTTTTATCTCAGAAATATTGAGTCCATTTCTGGAGACCTGCATTGTTTAGGTCCGTTATCTGTTGCTCAGAATGTCGTCCACTAAACAGTTGCAACTATAGTTATGCAGGCTTTCTGTTCCGGCAGTGACTCCGTCCGACTGCCCTCTTCGCTCTGGGCTATTTGACCCAGGGCAAGGGGAAGGGGGGGGGGGGGGGGGGGGGGGGCGGGTGTTCCCTTAGGTCACCTGCTTTATAGTGAAAAGCAAGGGAATGCCTCCTCCAAGACAGTATTTCTGAGTCGCTTCCGGGATGGTTTTAAAGTGTAATATTAATGTTTAATTTCATTCATGTCTTATTTTTAAAGTGTAGCTCGGTGTGAAGCATTTGTATATGTCAAGTGTCAAACGGGCTTTAATATACAATACTCGGACACTTTTAAATGATTATAAAGAGTCTCAATTCTCTGGACTACTTTATTTATTGGCTTGCTTTAAAAATAATTAGTATAAGGGTTATACTGGATGTTAATAGAGAACATGAATGTTATTGTGCTCAATTATTAAGGGTAGTGTATCTTTCTAATTTAAATATTAAATAAGAAAGATACATGTAAAGCCTAATACTCCTTTTCTCCTTAAGGGGTTACCTCTTTATTTTATAATTGAGCTTATTGGATTTTCCTCTATGTCCTAGGCCCTCCAGCCTGTTTACTATTCAGCTAAGTCTGGGTCATTGGTACAGTATAAAAATGTTAAAAAATTTATAGTAATTTATATATTTTTTATACTTACCAATGACCCAGACGGGGATGGCCCTCCCTGAGTTGGGAACTCTTGCCTCCCCGCTGAGTACATAGCGCTGACCAGGCACTGCCAGTAAGAATGATATTTGGCGCCAATTTCGGGACGACTGCGTCACTGCGCATGCGCAGTAGAGTCGTACTATGGAGGTCCTTTAGGACATGATTTCTTTTTGTTTTGGATGCAAATTTTGGGGATTGGGGGGCAAAATTTGTGTTTGGCCCTGGTTTTTGTGGAGTTAGCACCAGCTAAGTCTGGGTCATTGGTAAGTATAAAAAATATATAAATTACTATAAATTTTTTAACTTCTCAGGCAATTTTCCCTCAATTTTATGATGAGGGAGGGAGGCTTTTTTTTTTGTTTATTCAGAAAACAGTTTGGAAAATAGTTGGAATCAGAAATTTACCTATTTGCACTATAATGTTGCAAACCGATGTTTTCAGCATTGAAAATATCCCGTAATGTAGTTGAAAATTTAACCAATTATATCTTGTTTGACAGAGCTGTGTGAGCTCTGTCAAACAAGGTATAGTTGGTTAAATATTTGTCTTACAAGTGCAAAGTTGTCTCATAGAAGAGATTTCAAGGTGAAAAAAAATATGACGAGGGAGGGGCCTGAGAAACAAGAATTTCTTTTAATAGCCTTGCTTTTAATTGACAATTTCCAAACCATTTACCACAACCTAGACACAAATTTTACTTATCACGATACTTCAATTTCTGACTAAACTTCCTGCTAACCCTTTACCTAACTGACCTATAATATAACACTTTCAAGAAAATTAAAAAATTCTATTGAAAAGGCCTATTGAAAAAAATTTTTATTTCTCAGGCAGTTTTCTCCGAATTTTATGAGGGGAGGAGGCCTTTTATTTTTTTTATACTTTTGGATTTTTATTAACCATTTCGCTGCTATAGATCTGTACTGAATATGGGCCCAAACTTTGATACCATGTTCTATACATTTGTATTGCATACAGAGTTACTACTTACATAAAATGGATATGCAGCACACTGTTATTCTCAATACAATGCACATTGCACAATGCAAATTGTTACAAATATAGGAGGCAGAGAGTGTGACATCAAAGGTTTTTTCCAGAATGTTTGAGTCAATCACATGTCAAGTTTCCAGTTAGAGTTACATTTCCTGATGTTATTGAAATGTAAACATGTCTAAAAACAATTTTACAACCAATGAAGTTGTGGCATAATTATTTGCTGACAGTGATAGTGATGCCAGTGATTTAGATAATTCAAATGACTTTAGCAAATGCAGATATTACTGCTCAACCTGTCCAAGTCTCCCAGAACTATGTTATTACCCATATTTTGGGTTATACCACACCAAAATTAGGTATTGGATAGGGCTGCCACAATTTTTTAATTTAGGAATCGATTAATCATTGCAAATAATCGATAATAATTGATTAATCATACCTACATGACCCCCTCTCCCTCTCTTTGAAGTCGTTAAAAATGAAGTTCAAGTTGGTTGACCAACCTCAAGTAAACAACGAAGATGATCCTCTTTTAGGTACATTCAAAGCTTTGATGTTCTGAACTTTTGAACCGTCAGTGTAATAATCAAGACCGGTAGTCAGTTGCGAACTTCGCAAGTTCGCAACTGCCGACCAGTCTTGATTATTACACTGACGGTTCAAAAGTTCAGAACATCAAAGCTTTGATGTACCTGAATGACAAATGCTTCTAATGGCTTCTTGAGGTTTAATGTCCACATTCTTGACCTTTTACCTTTAGCAACAATAATTTTTTCATCCAATTTTTTTTTTAATTATTAAACGTCTAAAATGGGGTAAAATTTAGCTATTAGTCGACAACGAAAAATACTAATCGATTTCGGCGTGACCAATCGACAATGGATTAATCGTGACAGCCCTAGTATTGGAACTGAACGTTAGACTCCAGAAGTGTTCAATTATGTTCTAGCAGGTTTAAAATTACAAATTCATTTACGTGTCTGTCATTTTTCAATTTTTATCGTTTTCTACCCTTTTTCCTAATATATGGCTCAGCACGGTCTATTACAAAATTGTACAGCAGCAAAGGGGTTAATATACAAAACAGTTTTGAAAATAGATGGCGTTAGAAATTTAACTCCTTTCACTATTTTGAGGAAAAAACAATTTTTTCCAGCAGTGAAAATTTCCCATAATGGAGTTGTAAATTTAACCAACTACATCTTGTTTGACAGAGCACAGCGAGCTCTGTCAAGCAAGATATAGTTAGTCAAATTTTTATTCTACAAGTGCAAAATAATATCAATGAAGAGATTTCCAAGTAATAAAAATGGAGTGTTGAGGCAGCTTTTCAGTGACAAGGGAGGTGGCTGAGAAACAAGTATTTATTTTTTACTTGCCTTAACTAAAAAAATTTTAACTCGAAAATATAGCTGATGACCCCTCATTGGAATGAGCTTATACCCCTCATTGGAATGAGCTCAAAGAGCTCATTCCTATGATGTTCCATAAGCAGTTTTTTGAAGGCAAAACTTTAAAAATAAAATATGAACTGCAATCATCATCATGTTGGTCAGGACAGTGAAGGACAGTTAACTTTTTCAGATGTTGTTTTGGGCTCTTATCACTGCCATTAACCTTCATAGAATAGGTATGGAAGGATTTTTGTCCATTTTTTAAACATTTTTCTGCCAAAAATGACTGTTTCAAGGTGTAAGAATTTATGTTTAGCTTGGCTGTTGTACATTTTGTAAGAGTTTATGATTAGCTTAGTTACTCTGAAGCCAGTGGCTTCAAGGCTTTCAGTTAAGTCTTGTTTAGGGCTATCCAAACACTATTCAACTCTTATACGGTGTATATTTTGCTGGGAAGTTTTTTCATGATAAATCTTAATCATTTTCAGGTGTACCAAGTTAGTTCAGTATTATAACTTCAAGTGCTCCTATTGCAGGGATATTTATTTTTTCAGATGTTGTTTTGGGCCGTGATCACTTCTATTAACCTTCATAGTCTTGGTGAGGATTTTTTAAAGAAAAATTAACATTTTTAATGGCCATTTTGGCTGCTGCAAAAATCTGTTTCCCTGACATTCCTGTATGGTCCTTTTGGCTGCCGCATTCTCTCTTTTTATAACCAATGCAACCTTGAGAAAATAAAAATTTAATGGTTGATGTCTGATTTTTACCCAAGGTAATAAAATTGATAAATTTGTCCCTAGAGTGCAACAAGGCTTTGCAATGCTATAGCATTGCAAAGCCTTCATGCACTCAAGGGACAAAATACACCACCACCCATGCTATTCCCTAGATTATGACGCCTAAAACATAAAACAAACCAAGAATATAAACTTTTGATGGCAAAGAAATAATTGCAAAAAAATAAAAACATGAAATAAAAATCTGCCCGCCCACCCACCCACCCACCCACCTGTACTTTTTCGAAAAATGGCCTGAGAAACAGAAGATCAACTTTGTGGAGCTTACGAATGCAAACTCGAAAAAAGAATTCAAAAATTATTTTGTTTATGTAACATAAATGACCTCTGTTATTCTGTACATTATGAGGCTTGAAACAAAACTAACCAAGTATATGAACCTCTGAGGATAATGAAATAATAATTCCAAAAATAAAAATAGCCTGAGAAATTAACTAGAATTAAAACAACTCAATCTTGTTTGACAGAGCTCATGTCAAACAAGATTGAATTTGTTAAATATCCAGTTGCATTATGAGGAAATTTTGCTTCTTTAAAGTTTGACACCCATGAGTAGAGTGTTATTCACATTCCTAGTTTTCTTAAACTACAGGGCCTTATTTTAATTGGTTGTAAGTAAACGTCTTGGCTATAATGCATTTATAGAGCTGCATCAGCTGCATCATAAATAAGAATGTTTTGTATTTTTTTTTTTAGAGTTGGCCGAAAAGCAAGTCAGGGTGAATTGTGTCAAGTAAGTCCATAAAATATTCATGTGATAGTCATTGCCTAACTTCAATCCAGTTTATGTCTCTTTGTTTCTTGGCTTTCAACAGCCAGGGTCAACTGTTTCGGGCAGTTTTATGGGTGAAAGAATCCTGAATAATCTTAGTTTGCAATGAATTTCATGTACAACTCTCTTACTTTTTCTCTTCATCTACCTAATACTTACTTATTGCCATCATTAATTTCCTACCATACAAAAAAATTACTCCCATTTGCCTGATAATGCCAGTTGTATTGATTGCTTGCTTTCGACGAATAGCAGTGAACGATTTTGCTGTAAACAAAATTGCTGTGCCTAGTAAGGTGCCAAAGGGGACAACTCTAGCTTAGTTCATATCGGCAGGGTTCGGCATCATATCAGCTGATTTTAAAATCATATCAGTCGAATTTAATAATGGGCAATTCTGGGAAAAAAATTATATCTTATAAATAAAGGCCTGTTTGAATGTGGTTTGAATTCTTTTGTTTTCAAATTTCCTACTTATTTTCCAGTCCTGGTGTAACTATAAGTGAGCTGCAGAAAAGAGGTGGCTTGAAGGAGGAAGATTATGAAAAGGTAAGGAGATTAACAAATTATGGAATGTAATGGCAATAACTGGGAATATGGGCTTACAGTTCCTGTAAGAACCAGAATTGATTCTTGCAAATGATTCTCGCAAAGAATACAATGAAAATCACCTTTGATTCTTGCAAGATTTCATTTGATTCTCGTCACAGGTTCTAAAAGTGTCCTTAAAAGCTTGGAAATTTCTTCTTACTTTTTGTTCCCTCATAATAAGGTAACTCATTGACTTAGCAGTGGCATCTATTGAAGTCTTGGCTGCCTATACAGGCAGCCAAGACTTCAGTAGAAACTACTACCAAGACACTGTAATTTTTATCACTTAGACCAGCAGAAGCCTGTATCTTGGAACATCTGATCTTCATGTACCTGTAAGACAAGTTTGAATCAGAGAGGGGGGCGCGGTGGCTCAGTAGGTAGAGGTGCAGGCTGCAAGCCGAGAGGTCCTTGGTTCGAATCCCACCTGCGGCAACGGCATTGTGTCCTTGGGCAGGACACCTCACCCCCATTGCCCACGTGGGGGCACGATGGCGCTGTGTACTCAGGCATACTGCATGTCGATAGTGCATTTGTCTTCAACCAATGCTAACCCTGCTTGTTTGGAGTTAGTATGTTGGGGAGCTGACAGTTGCTCGGTGGTTCTCTCCGGGTACTTTGTCTTCCTCCACCCGTAAAACTGTCATGGTCATGATTAGCCATTGTGCATAAGTATGTGACCTTAAACACCAATAAATAAATAAATTAAATCAGAGAGACTGCTTTTCCAGACCGGAAACATGATATCTCATACTTTCGTTAAGTAGGATAGCTGCTAAGTTAAAGTGTGGGGTAGACCAATCAATATTTTCAATGTGCAGCCTCAAGGCTGCACATTGAAAATATTAATTGATCTACCCCCAAATAATAAATTTGGTCTCTTCCTATTGCTTCCATTGAACTGACATGGAAGCTACCACCAGGGTTCAAAAGGTTAAACTCGAGTAAATATATAAATATGAGTTTGTTTTTACCTGGGTTTGCGAACTGGTTGCACTTTCAAGGACAAGTGTATGACAGTACACTGAAATTCTAAATTAAAAATGGAAAGTTGATGCTCGCAGCAGTACTTAATGAGAATCAAAACTGATTCTCGTGAATCTGGGTGAATTTGAAGGCCTGGGGCAGCACTATTTTACAAAAATTGCCCAACAGCGAGAAGTCTGATATTTGGTTACTTTCGCCCCCAAATTGGCTTTTCATTGTTCTCGAAAGGAGATCCTTTTCACCTTGGGCTTTGATGTTGTTTTCCAAATTTTCTAAAGTGTCATAATGATTTCTTGATCACAATTTCTAAGAATTAAACGTCTAAGAAACTGTAAATGATTGTGTAACAAATACATCATGAGCCCCAACATTAACCATTTACCTTGCATGACTAGAAGGGAACACTTTTCAAATATTTTTATACTGTAAACCAATGGCCCAGACCAGCTGGTGCTTAACTCAAAGTTATTAAGGGCCAAACACAAATTTTGAACCCCCCCAATCCTCGAAAATTAAAAGTCCTATATGGCTCTCCATACATTTACTCTCCGTGCATGCGCAGACATCAGGAAGTGACCGGAATTTTCGCCAACATCATTCTTTGTTTGGCCCTAAAGTCATCAACAATGAAATGACATCTGTGCTTTAAAATCTCCTTTTTTGAGGATGCCAGACAAAAATCAATACAAGAATTGGTGGATCCAAGGCTGTTATTGGATGATGGAAGTGTTCATTGGTGTTTTATGATATTCAGGGCTGTAACTTTATAATATTTATAAAATTATTTTATGTTTCCCAATTTTGGGACATATGCCTGACGTCATCATTTTTGATAATGATTATTCCACTCTTTATTAAGTATTCCTTCCCTATCCTTCCATGAACCCTTCCTGTTAAACTCTTAAGCTTTTTGGCTATTTGTTATTGAAATTTTTTATTAAATTTCTTGGGAGTTTAACATATATTACAGAATATTATTCTGTTTCTTCCCCAGGGTTACGTCCTCACCCTAGGGGTGTTAGATCGTTTAGTCTTGCATCTTCTATCTGATGTATTGTTTTTTCTTCATATGACGATCTAGCTTTGCCTCTGATAGCATTTCGTTTGGTTCTGACTTTGGGCCTTTTTGTGTGCGTGATGTCTTGTTTACATTGATGTTGTTTACATTGTCAGCGTCCTCATATATAGTTTTTTTTTTATATTCTATTACTGTAGTATACTGTAGGGTACATGGATTATTATTCCGGTAGTGTAGCTCAAAAAATTTGGATTTTGTCCACACTTTGGCACTATCGGGATGCCCTTGGGCTCTTAATGTTCCCTGTGGGAACTTAGGCATTTTTTCAAAATGTTCTTGTTTACAAAAAAATATTTTGAATTTGATTATGATTGCTATTATTCATGTATCTCAGTTATATTTATATATTGTTGTGGAGTTTGGAGGACTGATATCGACTTTAGTTGATTCACTCCTGTGGACTCTTGTTATTCTTGTGTTCACTGGGATGACTGATGTTGGAGTCGGGTGTCGCAGTACGTTGTTGGCGGTGAGGTTCTGAGGATCAGGCCTCTCACCGTGTTTTAATTCATTCTGTCAGTTTCTATTTCAGAGGAACATGGTGATATTCTGACACCCATCCAAGTGTGCTACCATCATCGCACTCTGTGGAGCATATAGAGCTAGCTGCAGTGCTCATTATTGCAAGAGTTAGGGCCTTTTGTTAAGGGTTTTAATCTCTTGCAAGCAGCTAGCTTGACCGGTGAAGCGGTACTCTGTCCGTGGGTGTCGTGACGCCGGGTAAGTCTGTTGTGGTCATAGGAAGTGGATGTGGGTAGAGCGAGCACTATAATATAAATGGCTCACCCAGTGACGATGGAAATAGGGAAGAAATAGGGAGGAAGTCAGCAAGTTCTTGCACTCGGCGAGGTCTAATAGACCGCGAGCGGGAGAGGCCCTCCTCTCTAATCTAGTAATGTCTGGTCAGACGGTCAGATGTTGTTTTGAGAAACTTGCACAAGCCGGAGCATATGTCCGCCCTCCACTCGAGATGCTCTGTTTAGTCTGCAGCCGGGGTCGGCTTCAGTCAAGGCTTCCTCCGCTACGTTTCACAAGGCCGAAATGAAGTTTTCTGGTTGAAAACTTGCACTAGATGGAGTATATGTCCGCCTGCAGCTCGGGACACTCTGGCTAGTCTGCAGCGAGGGTCGGCTTCAGTCACGGCTTCCTCCGCTACGTTATTTAAGCACACACAACCACATCCTAGCTACCCGACTTCGGATACCCAGCCTCTTGCACGAAGAAGGAACCACACTTTGCCCATGAAGTCGGACCATCCGGTAGCTAGGGAGACGCCTCGATCATCGGGACTTTTGGAGAAAGGATCTGTTTCCGACACACCGTCCCAGGAGCAGCATACGGCTAAGGAACAGAAGACTGCTGCTCCTCAGGCCTCAATGATGGACTTGCTGTCGCAGATTGCGCAGCTGATCGCAACATCCCAGCAAGTGCAGTTGCAGCCTCCCTCAGAATCAGCTGTCGGATGGTGCTGGGTCGGTCCAGTCGTCTGTTCACGCAGATGCGATGAACCAAGATTTGCAACTGATTCTCTAGGATGGTGAAAGGGATAAGGAAGAGGATTACCCTTCCCTTTCGGAATAGTACATAGTAGCGATGGCTTTCATCCATCAATACTACCCTGATTTTGTTCCGCCGAATCAGAATACTGCGATGACAAGAGAGAACGCAGACTTTATCCGGACAAAGGAGGAAGTCCTTTCTTTTCCAGTTCAGTTTATGCAGGTGTTGCAGGCCTTCAGCCATATAGACGACTCCGTATTTATCCTCTTGAGTGCGAGGAAGAAGGCGGTTTCTTATCTTCATCTTTCGTATACATACCGTTTTTTGGACCTAGTTCATTTAAAAACAGTCGGGGAAGATGTTCAGAGAATTCTTATGCATTTGGATGAGCTAGCTGGGGATCTGGAGGTATCCTTACCTGTATCATTCACCATTCTCTCAGAGACAATTGAGACAGCAATTTCTTCAAATAGAGCGAATTTGAACGTTATGTCTTACCCAGATCACCTTACTAGAGCTATGGCTCAACATCTCAAGGGAAAAGAATTTGAGGACGTTCGTACCTCTCTTAGAGTTCTTTCCAGGGCAATTAAATTATACCACGTTTAACTCTGCCCTAACAGTGGCTAATCTGGAGTTAATCAGATGTGCTGCCCTTGCATCCAGGGTTGGCGTGATTTAAATGCAGTGATTTAAATCATTGATTTAAATTAATTTAAATCAATGATTTTTTTTATAAAAAAATCATTGATTTAAATAAAAAATTTACAAATATTCAGAAATATATTTTTATACTGTACCAATGACCCAGACTTAGCTGGTGCTAACTCCACAAAAACCAGGGCCAAACACAAATTTTGCCCCCCAATCCCCAAAATTTGCATCCAAAACAAAAAGAAATCATGTCCTAAAGGACCTCCATAGTACGACTCTACTGCGCATGCGCAGTGACGCAGTCGTCCCGAAATTGGCGCCAAATATCATTCTCTGTTTGGCCCTTCATCAGTCAACATCTCACTGATCTTTGTGCTTGTAAATCTCAGTTTAAAGGATGCCAGACACGTAATTCTTGGAGAAAATGTGATTCTAAGGAGGATAGAAGGAGGAGAGGAAAAAAGAAGTGGCAAAAAATAATCAGGGCTGTACTTAAAATTTTTTGTTAAAATTATGTTAAGTTGCCTATTTTCGAGGCAAACGCCTCTTGTTGTCATTCTTGCTAATTGTTGCACTGCTTATTCAGTGTTTCCTCTCCCCTAACCTTCTAAAGTCCCCCCTTGCAATTCTCCCATGCTTTTGGCATATTTTTGAGAAGTTTCATTTCTAAAATTTCCCTGGGAGAGTTGCTTGGTTACAGAATGTTTTCTGTTATTTTCCCCATAGTTACGTTTTCACCCATGGGTGTATAACGTTTGTGTTCTGCATCTTCCATCTGATGTTCTGCAGATTCTCCCCTGGGAGTCTCTGTTTTGCATCAGATAGAGTGTAATTGAGGACTGATTCCGGGCCAGTTTTGTCAGTGCCTGGAGTCATGTTTTCTTCTGTGTTTACACTGTTTGTTTTCATTGGCAACAGCCTTTTTTGAGGGGGGCTGTTTGCCTTTGAGGTAGTTTATCTCATTATAAGATACATTTATATTATCCGAAAGTGTCTCATTAATTATTTTATATAATTTTAAAATTTTTGACCACACTTTGCCATCGGATCCATCGGGGCTCAACGTTACTTTTCAGCAACTTGGGCTTCTCTGAAAAAATATTTTTTCAAAATTATTTTGTTTTGCAATTGTTTTTTCATTTATTAATGGATCATGTTATTATGTATCTTTGTGTCAGGGGTTTTTGCGAGTAACTAGGACTTATTGTTGTTCCTTCACAATGAAAGGAACTTGTTCAAATTGTAATAGGAAGAAATCTTCCTCTGACTTTCATGATTATTGCATAAATTGTAGTCAGTGTTCTCGCATTAATCCCTGTCCTGTATGTGAACATTGGGATGAGAAACATTGGAAACGTGTGTCACGATATGTTGTTTCTGGAGAAAGAGCGATGCCGGCTCTTTCTCCGCAAGGTCACTCTACTCTCTCAGTTTCTATTTCAGAGGAACCAGAACAGGGTGATGTTTCCATGTTATCTTCTTCAAGTGTGCGTCCGTCGTCACAATTAAATACAGAGCTAGCGGCAAAAGTGCTCATGGAAATTAGACAAATGTCGTCCGCTAGCTCGCCCGGTGTAGCGTCCATTCACCGAATGGTTCGGCAGCCGGGTTCGTCCGATGCGGTCCAAGAGGAAATTTTGGGTGATGCGAGCACTATAAAAATAATAGATGCACACCCAGTGACGGCGGATAGTGAACGAGAACGGAGGAAGCCTTTTAGTCCGGTTCCTAGCTCGTCCAGGTCCAGCCGGGCCGCGAGCGAGAGAGGCCCCTCTCTCGTACAACAACATCTGGGACCAGATGTTGTGGTACAAAATGTGTCTTTAGCGGAGCATACGTCCGTCGCTCGGGACGCTCCGTTGTATAAGCAGTCCGCAGAGACTGTTAAGGCTTCCTCTTCTCGCCGGCGCACACGACCGCACCTTGGCTGCGTGACCTCCGATATCTTGCCAGCTTCGCCGAGGAAGGATTATTCGGCGACCAGGTCACACCATCCGGCAGCCAGGGACTCGAGACCGATGGACTCCGGACGTTCGCATAGGAAAAGTATGCGGGAGCCATCCGATGCGGAGCTGCCCTCGGCAAAGCAGCGAAAGACCGCTCCTCCGCAGGTCTCGACGTCGGACATTCTAGTGCAGATAGCACAGCTTATCGCAGCATCCCAGCAGCCGACAGAGACGGTGTCGGATCGAGAATTATCCGACGGCGCTGGGTCGGTACGCTCCGCCGAAGCATCGGGGGCGGACGACCGGGAACATCGGGAGGTCCGACCGGATGGTGAAAGGGATACGGATGAATTGGAGCTATCCCTTTCGGAACAACACAAAGCTGCCGTAGACTTCATCCGGCACTTTCTTCCTCAAGTTGTTCCGTCGGGCCAGACTGCTGCGCTTCCGGACAGGAGAATTATAGCGTCATTGGACTCTGATTTTTTCGAGCGGTTCAGGGACATCGCTCCCGAGTTTCCGTCGCAGTCCAATAATGTTGCAAGAACATTTGAATTATTGAACGACGCTATTTTTAAACTTGCTTCCAGGACAGGGAAAGCAGGCTTCTTGTCCGCAAATACTCTCAACCTGCCTTTCATTAATGCAAGGAATAAATTCGACACGGCAGGTCAGGGTATACCGAGAGTTCCTCTGCGTATGGACGACGAGGCGGAAGACTTAGAGCTATCATTACCGTCGTCAGCTTCTATTCCAACCGCAGTGTTGGAAACAGCTATTGCGTCTAACAGAGCCAATTTAGATGCCTTATCTTACGCAGATCACCTTACGAAGGCGTTATCACTGCGTCTTCAAGGGGAAGAGTTTCAGGATATACAATCCTCCTTAAGACTTCTTTCAAGGGCAGTAGCTTATTCCACGTGTAACTCCGCCCTTTCAGTGGCTAATCTGGAGTTGGTTAGACGTGACGCAGCCCTGTCTACATCCACACTAGTGGATTCTAAGGTGAAGAACTCTCTTAGAGTCGCTTCGGTCTCAGGAGATCTTCTCTTTGACGGCAAGCTTTCCGCTATTTATGATAATATTAAAAAGAAAGCTAGTGATTCTCTGTTGTTTAGATCCGCTCCTAAAAGGTCGGATTCAGCAGACACGAATAAGGCGGGCACTTCTGGGTCTTATCCGCCCAAGAGAGGTTCCTATAGAGGTTCCGGTGCGTCCTCTAGCTCTTATTCGAGAGACCGTCAGGATAGCGACTCTCGTTCGGGACGTCCTTCAGGCCGGGACAATCGGTCGGACGCCCCGAGGTCGACGAGGCGAGGTGCGGGTCGTGGAAGACGTGGTTTCTCCTACCGCAGGCCTCGCAGATCCAGGAGGTGATGGCTCAAACCTCTATCGCGTTCCGGTTGGCGGAAGGTTGTCGAGTTTTTCTCAAGAGTGGGCGTCGATTACGGACGACCCTTGGGTGAGAGGAGTGACTTCGGAAGGTCTAAAGATATCCTTCAAACGAAAGCCTCCATTAACTCGAAGTCCAAAGTGGACTCATCTTCCGTCAAACCCTCAGAAAAGAGACGCTCTGCTATCAGAGGTGCAGTCTCTTTTAATGAAGAACGCGGTAGAGGTCGTAGAAAACCAGGAATCGCTGGGATTCTACAGCCATCTGTTTCTGGTTCCGAAACCAGACGGCTCGTTCCGTCCAGTCATAGATTTGAGCTGGATAAACAAGCTGATCATCGCTCCGAAGTTTTATATGGAGACGATTCGATCGGTCAGAGCGAGTATTCGGGTGAACGATTATGCAACGAGCATAGATCTCAAAGATGCGTACTTTCACGTCATGGTACATCCGACATTCCGAAAGTATCTACGCTTCGCAGTCCTAGGAGTGGTGTATCAGTTCCGGGCCATGTGCTTCGGATTGAATCTAGCACCCTGGGCTTTCACTCGAGTAATGAACTCGGTAATGATTTACTTCCGAGCTCATTCGTCTGCGGTAACGTCGGCCTACCTGGACGACATTCTTCAGAGGTACGGCAACGAGTTAACGCTTCAGAACGATGTTCAGAATCTTCTTCTATTGCTCCGACGTCTCGGTTTCATAGTAAACGAGGAGAAGTCGGATCTGGTGCCGTCCAAGTCATTCACTCATCTGGGAATGAGCTTCGAGACGCACAACAATCTCGTTCGTCTGCCGTTAACCAGAGCGAAATTAGTCAGTTGTTACGCTCGCTATTGTCTAAATACAGACAAAGTCACAGCGAGAGAATTTATGAGACTGATAGGTCTGTGCGGAGCCGCTGCGGATCTCATTCCGATGGGACGGCTACGCACACGGCCTCTTCAAATTTTCTTGACTCAGAATTGGAGTGTGAAAATTCATTCGCTCGATGTAGACGTTCTCTTGTCAGATCAAGTGAAACAAGAGATTCAGACTTGGGCAAACATTCAGTGGTTAACTCAAGGAGTTCCGCTGCAGTTGCCGGATCCGAGTTTTACCATTATGACGGATGCCAGTCAAACAGGTTGGGGTGCATCATTAATCCCAACGGATTCGAGATGCCAGGGTCTTTGGGATCCGCAATTCCTGTGCAAGCACATAAACATCAAGGAAATGATGTCAATTTGGCTTGCGTTACGTCACTGGATGGACATTATTCACGATGCTCATGTCCAAATCCTATCCGACAATACGACAGTAGTGGCGTATATACGGAATCAGGGAGGCACTCATTCAGTTCCGTTGTTCAATCTAACGGAAAGAATCCTTCTGTTTGCGTTGGAACATCACGTTCTTCTTTCGGTCCGTCACATACCGGGTCGTCTGAATGTGCTAGCAGACTCCCTTTCTCGAAAGGGTCGCTTGTTGCCGTCGGAGTGGACTCTCAACAAACAAGTATTCAATCAGATTTGCTACCAATGGGAACGGCCAATGATAGACTTATTTGCGACACATCTCAACAATCAGTTGCAGACGTATGTGTCCCCGTGTCCGGATCCAAGAGCATTTGCTGTAGACGCTCTATCGATCCCTTGGGACGGAATGATAGGATATGCGTATCCTCCAGCGCCGTTAATTCAACAAGTATTGCTAAAGATAAAACAATCTCAATGCAAGATTCTGTTGGTAGCATCTCTGTCGCCACAGAGACCGTGGATAAATCTACTCAGGTGTCTGTTGTGGGACCTACCGCGGAAGCTCCCTCCACGAGAGGATCTTCTTTGGCAGGGGAAATCGCGCCAACTGCATCACAACCCGCAAGGTCTCAACCTTCACGTTTTTCCGTTGTGCGGTCCTTCTTGCATGGCAAGCACTTTACAGGACGAGCAGTGGACGCGATTTCTAACTGTAGGAGGACCTCCTCTTCGCTAAACTATGCGGCTAAGTGGAGGGTTTTCCGTCGTTGGTGTAGGGATCATTCTGTGGATATATTTGATCCCTCTATACCAGACATTGCTAACTTTCTAGTATACTTGTTTGACGAAATCAAACTGCAACCGGTTACTATAAAGGGTTATAGATCTATGTTATCTGATACCTATGCACATCATGATAGTTTACAAATTGGATCTAATGTCTCTTTATCGAAATTGGTTAGAAACTTTTCGATAAATAGACCCAGAACTCTTAGATTAATTCCTAAGTGGAATTTAGCTTGGGTTCTCCTTAAATTGAAGGAAAAGCCATTTGAACCTCTTGGGACAGTAGATTTCAAATTCTTATCTTATAAGACAGCTTTTCTCTTAGCTTTCTCTTCTGCCAGAAGAGTCAGTGAGCTTCATGCACTATCGGTGGATGATTCTCATTATCGTAGTGTTGGGAACACTATCACCTTCACTACTAACGTCGGTTTTTTAGCTAAGAATCAGGCTCCTAATAAATATCCGGAACCTATTGTTATTAAGGCTCTTCCGTCTTCAGACGGGCGTAGGCCTTTACTCTGTCCTGTTAGAGCACTACGTATCTATAAACAGAGATCTCAGTTCATCAGAAAGGGACGGAAACGTTTCTTTCTGTCTTTGATGCCTAATAGAAAGGACATTTCAGTCCATTCTATTGCTAGATGGATTCAGTTAACTATCCGTACTGCGTATGAAGATTTATCTTCTTCTCAGCAGTCTGTGCTTAAGATTTCTGCTCATGAAGTAAGAGCTCTTTCTACTTCCTGGGCTTATGCTAATAGTGTTGCTATTACAGATTTAATGAAGGCTGCTTATTGGTCTCAGCCATCCACATTTACTAATTTTTATCTCAGAAATATTGAGTCCATTTCTGGAGACCTGCATTGTTTAGGTCCGTTATCTGTTGCTCAGAATGTCGTCCACTAAACAGTTGCAACTATAGTTATGCAGGCTTTCTGTTCCGGCAGTGACTCCGTCCGGCTGCCCTCTTCGCTCTGGGCTATTTGACCCAGGGCAAGGGGAAGGGGGGGGGCGGGTGTTCCCTTAGGTCACCTGCTTTATAGTGAAAAGCAAGGGAATGCCTCCTCCAAGACAGTATTTCTGAGTCGCTTCCGGGATGGTTTTAAAGTGTAATATTAATGTTTAATTTCATTCATGTCTTATTTTTAAAGTGTAGCTCGGTGTGAAGCATTTGTATATGTCAAGTGTCAAACGGGCTTTAATATACAATACTCGGACACTTTTAAATGATTATAAAGAGTCTCAATTCTCTGGACTACTTTATTTATTGGCTTGTTTTAATAATAATTAGTATAAAGGTTATACTGGATATTAATAGAGAACATGAATGTTATTGTGCTCAATTATTAAGGGTAGTGTATCTTTCTAATTTAAATATTAAATAAGAAAGATACATGTAAAGCCTAATACTCCTTTTCTCCTTAAGGGGTTATCTCTTTATTTTATAATTGAGCTTATTGGATTTTCCTCTATGTCCTAGGCCCTCCAGCCTGTTTACTATTCAGCTAAGTCTGGGTCATTGGTACAGTATAAAAATGTTAAAAAATTTATAGTAATTTATATATTTTTTATACTTACCAATGACCCAGACGGGGATGGCCCTCCCTGAGTTGGGAACTCTTGCCTCCCCGCTGAGTACATAGCGCTGACCAGGCACTGCCAGTAAGAATGATATTTGGCGCCAATTTCGGGATGACTGCGTCACTGCGCATGCGCAGTAGAGTCGTACTATGGAGGTCCTTTAGGACATGATTTCTTTTTGTTTTGGATGCAAATTTTGGGGATTGGGGGGCAAAATTTGTGTTTGGCCCTGGTTTTTGTGGAGTTAGCACCAGCTAAGTCTGGGTCATTGGTAAGTATAAAAAATATATAAATTACTATAAATTTTTTAACTTTCAAAACAACTTGGAAATGAGCTGAAACAAGGTGGAATGCATATTAACTGTTGAAATACAGTTATTAGCCCTTGTTTATGACAGAACTAATCTATGGAGTGGGAATATACATCCCACTGTGTCTTGACTGCTGGAACATGCTGTGGGGAAGTTAAATGTTCCTGAATCTTTTATAAGTTTATGTAATTTTCATCTAACATGAATAAAACTGTATTTAAGTGAACATAAATTTTAAACCATATATATGATAATCTTTCAGTGAACCCGTCAAAAATACGAAATCAACTCCAAGAACAACGATCAGTGATTTAAGTATCAAAAATGATTTTCAAGAAGTGATCTTCCTGCCAGCAATGCTGTAGCAATGAGAAAACACAAGTTTCAATGATTTCTCTCTCTTGCCATCTATGCCAAATGTCTATTCTGTGCCAAATATTTCTGGAATTCTTCCCCTCATACAACCTAACAGACTGAAATGGTTAACACAGGAAAATGTTTTAGTATCAGTTATTTGTGTCCATTCTTTGGGCAGCCATTGATACAAACTGCTGCCAATACACTCGAGTTTCTTTTATCTAAAGGAATCTTGTGAGAATAAGTAGCTTCTGGTGAATAATTTATAGTATAGAAATAAAAATCAAATAAATCGATTTAAATCAAAAAAATCTGATTTAAATCAAAAAAATCACCAACCCTGCTTGCGTTGTCATCATTGATAAAATGACAAGATGAAAAGCTCTCTCCGAGTCGCTCCGGTTTTCAGACATTTTATTTTCGATGACTAGCTTTTGTTAGTCTATGAACAGGCTACTAAGAAAGTGTCTGGTGCTCTGCTTTTGAAGTCGGCGTATCAACAACCCGCTTCAACAGACAAGAGTAAAGGAGGGCATTCCAGACAAAAATCGTCAAAAGGAAACTCCTCATGAGGGTACAAGAAACCCTCTTATAATTACTCTGGAGGTCGTCAGTATAGCGACTCGGGAAAGGGGTGTAGGTCTGATCGGGACTATAGGTCAGATGCCCCTAGGCCGACGAGACAGGGTTTTTCGTGGGGAGGACGTGGTTCCTCCTCCCGTAAGCCTTGTGGTCATACAGGTGATGGATTAGACCTCTATTGCTGGCCAGTTGGAGGAAGGTTATCAAGCTCCGTAAAAAACTGGATAACAATCACGGAAGATCGGTGAGTGAGAAGTGTAGTCTTGGATGGCTATCATTCCGAGCAAAATCCCCACAAGTTGTCCGCGGTGGACAAATCTTTCATCAAATTCTTGCATAAGAGAGTTTCTTCTACCGGGGGTATAAGCTCTCATCAAAGGAAGCAATACAGGTCGTCGAGAATCTGGATTCTCAAGATTTTTACAGTCACCTGTTCCTCGTACCGAAGCCAGACGGCTTGTTCTGACTGGTAATAGACTTGAGCTGGATAACAAGCTTATCATGGCTCCAAAAGTTTATTTATGGAAATCATTCAGTCAGTAAAAGCGAGCATTCGAGTGATCGACTATGCGGCAAGCATAGATCTAAGGATGCATACTTTCATGTCCTGGTACATCCGTCATTCTAAAAGTACCTGCGGTTCACCGTATAAGGGAAGGTGTATCAGTTCAGAGCAATATGCTTTGGACTGAATCTGGCCCCCTGGGAATTCACTCAAATAATGAACTCGGTAATGTCATACTTTGGAGCTCATTTGTCTACTCTAACGTTGGCTTACTTGGACGACCTTCTACAGGGATATGGCAACAGAATTATTCTTCAGAACAATGTTCAGAGTCTGCTTCTATTACTCCGACATCTCGGTTTCATCGTAAATGAGAAAAAGTCGGATCTAGCTCTGTACAAGTCGTCTATTCACTTGGAAATGAGCTTTGAAACTCACAACAATCTGGTTCATTTGCCATTACCCAGAGCAAAATTAGTCAGTTGTTATGCTCGCTTTTGTCTACACTCAGACGCATTAATAGTGAGGGAATTCATGCGACTGTTGGAGATGTGTGGAGCGGCTGTGAATGTCATTCCGATGGGCTGCCTGTGCGTCCCCTCCAGATAATCTTTACTCAGAACAGGAGTGTGCAGACACTTTTGCTTGTACCAGTATTGTTTTAACGGACCTATTAAAACAAGGGTTCAGATTTGGGTGGATATTCAGTGATTAACTCAGGGAGTTCCGCTGCAACTGCTGGATCCAGCTTTCTTGATTATGATGGATGCGAGTCAGACAGGTTGGGGCATGACCCTAAGTCCCGCAGCCTTGAAGTGTCAGGGTCTTTGGGACCCTCGATTCCAGGAGAAACACATAAACATCAAGAGATGATGTCAATATGGCTAGCGCTACAACATTGGACTCACATAATAATGGACGTCCATGTTCAAATTTGGTCGGACAACTCAACAGTAGTAGCGTACATCGGGAACCAGGTCGGCACCCATTCATTTCCGTTATGCCAACTAACGGAGAAGATTTTCCTATACGTCATGAATCATCATGTTCAACTTTCATATACCATCATATACTGGTCGTCTGAATTTACTAGCAGACTTGCTCTCTCGGAAAGGTCACCTGTTGCAATTGGAGTGGACGCTCAACAAGCGAGTATTTGGGCAGATTTGCTACCAGAGGGATCGCCCCATGATAGATCTGTTTGCGACGCACCAGAACAATCAGTTGCTGTCGTTCGTGTCGCCATGCCCAGACCATCGAGCATATGCAGTAGACGCTCTGTCAATCTCATGGGGATGAATGGTAGGATACGCGTATCCTCCAATTCAGTAGATTATGTTTAAGATCAAACAGTCTTGTTGTGAATCCTACTAGTAGCACCTTTATTGTCACAGAAACCTTGGATCAGTCTTATCAAGTGTCTATTATGGGACGTTCCCCAGAAGATTTCTTCATGAAAGGACCTTCTGACTTCGAATCCCCCCCCCCCCCCCCCCCCCCCCCCAATGCCAATGTGTTTAGAGGCGATTACCGGGCAAGATATAGTTTTCTTCCCGCAAGCCTCGTATGAGTTTAAATACATACATGCATTTCTTGACTTCTCGATTGGCGGCTGGGTCGTGTTCTATGACGACCTCATGCGCACATCCACTTTTTAGTTGGTTGGTTTCCTGTGATTGTTCGTCTATATGTCATATACGAGCGCATAATTCATCATAAATAAATTACTAGTCATTGGGTACCTCGCAGGCTGCATAGCCAGTTAACTGGTATTCAGATGATTACATGCGTTATTTCAATGCTCACGCGCATAATAATTATTAGGCAGACACATTTTTGTATGTTATGGACCTTAGAAATTATGAATTATTTCGGTGGCAGTCCGTATAGAGCCTGTTAATCATACCTACTTCCATTTCTGGGTTTCTGGATCCAGGTTTCTATTGATGTTGGTACTCAATTGAATACACCTTGTTTACCTCGGAAGTGTGTTTACTCTCCAGAGATCGTTCATTGTTCATTGTGGTTTTATTGGACATGTGTATGTTATATATTATATCTCCGTTTTTTACCTATTTGCGTGTGCCGACTCTGGTGTACGTTATATAGCGGGCGATATTAATTACTGGGATCGTCGCTATAGCCATAGCTTCTGAAGTGGTGTTAAGCACCATTTATTAATAATAATATCTGAGTGCCTGTTCGACAAATATTTATATTGTTTTTGGTACCGCTTTTACTGATTCCAGAGCGCTCCCTTCTTTCTTTTTGAAGATTCCTTCAAAAGAAAAGTTGGGGGTGGGGGGGGGATTTTTTTACCTCACCGCCGGCTTGATAAGTATGTAATTATGAGTGAAGCTGATTTGTCTGTAATTATATCCTGCATACCGCTGGAGTTTTATTGTATATGGCGTATGTTTGTGGGGGATATTCTCTCATTCTCAAATACGCCATCCTAATTTTTGGGGCTTAGTCCGGGCTAGACATAAAAATTGGGAACTCGTTACATCCAATTAGCATAGTCTTCATGCTAAGTTTACAGAATTACTTGAACTGTGCTCCTTTTTTATGATACGTCTTCTCTATTACTGTATAGAGAGACATACATGTAATTCCTAATAATTTTAATTTCCTTTCACCTTGGATTCCTGGATTGGAACTATGTTGATCTACTAATTCTGAAGTCCTAGGCTCTCCGCCTTTTTACGATTCAGCTAGTCTGGGCCATTGGTTTACAGTGTAAAAATATTATAAATTTAAAGTAATTTGTATATTTTTATACTTACTAATGGCCCAGACGGAGATGGCCTTCCCATGAGTGGCCACTCATTCCTCCCCCCTGAATTATTATGTAGTACTCTCTTCTACACAGAATGATGTTGGCGCAAATTCCGGTCACTTTCTCACGTCTGCGCATGTGCGGAGAGTAAATGTATGGAGGGCCAGATAGGACTTTTAATTTTCGGTTTTGCAAGCAAATTTTGGGGATTGGGGGGGGTTCAAAATTTGTGTTTGGCCCTTAATAATTCTGAGTTAAGCACCAGCTAGTCTGGGCCATTGGTTAGTTTAAAAATATACAAATTACTTTAAATTTATAATATTTCTTGAATAATTAAAAAGTTTGGATGTTTATTTCCAAAACATAGCTTAGTGTACATTTCAACATTGAAACAAGCTCCAAAAAAAAATTGGAATGGCGATATTTTAGAAAAGAACTGGTCAGATATTGCGGTTTTAGGTTAGGTAATGGCTTAAGTTTGCTTGTGGATGATATTCATGTAGTTTCCAAATTGCACAGGCAAAAACATTGCTCATGTTTCCGTAGTCCATTCCAGAATACATGGTTTATTCCGGGCATGCGCAGACAACTCGGATTACCAATCTGGTTGTTTTCTTTGCAAACCGTCATTCTGGAATATCATTCCGAATCATTCTGAGTAAACCACCTCGCGAGCAGGTTTAGATGATTTACCTTTTATTCATGACATGCGCAATTATCAACAAATAATGGAAAATATTTCCCTGTTCGTTGTATTCTCCAAAACGTTTGAGTGATCAAGACAATAACAAATATGTTAGGTACATGGAATTCAGCAAAATATTTAAACATAGCATACCCACAAATATTTGATGAAAATAAAGAGAAAGAACTGGAGTTAATTCAATTAAACAACAGGGCCGTTGACCCATCTCCAAATTGAATAAATGATTTTTTTTAACCCTGGAATTCATTTTTTTGCGAAGCGACCACTCTTGACCGCTCATAACTGACTCATTTATTTCCCCTTGACCCGAAACCCTGATTATTGTGACAGAACATTACATCTGGATGTGAAATCCTAAGAGGATGAACGTTGGGTGTGTGTGTGGAGGGGGGGGGGGAGGGGGGTATACAACCAACTTGGTTAGAAGGCTCAAATCCTACAGACGCAAAAATTCTGAAAACTGAAGATCTGGAAATTTTTCTCCACCCGCCCCACCAGTTAGAAATTTGAGGGGTGTGACCCCCGCCCCATTTTAATGCTCCAGCCAAGCTGTGTGGGTTTGCCTCCCCCACCTTCTCCCTGGTGAGATCGGATATTGTCATTGTTACTGAACCTTAACAACGCGGCAGTGCTTTCGTGACTTTCTTGTTCACGGGAGCTCTGTGGTGAGAGTGCACAGACAGGCTTTGCTGGTTCTCAGTATACTCATAACCAACAAATAGTGGACACCAAATACTGAATTTTTTTTAAAAATTCTCGCTCAAATAACGTCAACGAGCAGAGTTGAATGGACACAATGGAGAGAACCTGTCCCCAATCTCCCGGCGTCTGGGCCAGTGGCATAGCCAGGGGGGCAGGGTGGTGGGCTGGAGGCTCAGGTCAACCTAAAGCTTTAGCATCCCCCCCCCCCCTAAATAAAAAAAAATATTGACCCAAATGCTCTCCAATATAGGGCTACACAGGCTACAGTTGCCTCATATTCGATCTTTGAGTACTAAATTTTCTCGGAGAAGCTTTCCAAACTAGGCCCCTCTGGTCATCACCTGCCTCTTCCCAGGTCCTTGTTCTAACTGGGCCTCCAGTCGTTACCCCCCTCCTCCCACTTCCATGAAGGGAAGTGGGCCGAGGGGTAACGACGGGAGGGTGCTAGCTTGGACTAGGCAAGGACCCCCGAAACCCCACAACATTACAAATATCATGGTATGCCCCCGCCCCCACAAAAAATGGCTAGAAATGGCTATCCCCCCCCTCAACCCCAATTATAGAATCCTGGCTACGCCCCTGAACAAATGGGAGTCGAAATAATAATAAAACTCAAGTGCTCTGTCCAGCGTTTCTTTGTAAATTTTTTGTTTCTTTTTAATCTGGTCATATTGACCTACCTATCGATAGGAGTGTGTGTTTTATAAAGATGCAGCACTGCGATGAGCAAAAACAGCATCTATGTTGTCATTGACAACATCATCAACAAAAATTGCTAGCGCCATTTCCTCAAATTCCATTCTGGTTTACATTTAAAGTGCACTTTGCTGTTTCCTCGCGATTACTATTCTGTATCTTCACTGCACATGTCACACTATTCCATGTAATCCGGAATAGACTACGGAAACATAAGCATTGACTTTTGCCTGTCAAGGGAAGTAATGCGAACATTGATTTTTGTATGAATATCAAGAGAACTAATTCTTTGTCCTGGGTACTTTTTTCATGCTTTTTTAAAAAATTGTATGCATTGCTTTTTCAGGCATGTCTTTATAAATTGAAGTTTTGTTTGTTATGCAGCCCTGTCAAATAAAATTTATTGAAGGAAAGTGGGTTAGCATCTGCAAAAACAAATTTTTCATTTGAGGTTGTGAGAGAGAAAAAGTAAGGGATATCACATACCTGGTAATTTTTATTGAGAACTGAATGAAATTGATCATCATGAAGTGCAAATTATGTCATTTTGAGCCAGAACTGATGAAACAGAATGCACTGTTTGATTTATTTATTTATTTATTGGTGTTTAAGGTCATATACTTATGCACAATGGCTAATCATGACCGTGACATTTTTCCGGGTGGAGGAAGCCGGAGAGAACCACCGAGCGATGATGAGCAGCTGTCAGCTCTCCACCATCGTAACTCAGAACTCTGCGCCGCGGCCCAGGCAGGGTTAGATTGGTTGAAGACATGCGCACCATTGACATGCAGTACGCCTTAGTACACAGCGTCATCGTGCCCCCATGTAGGCAATCAGGGTTAAGTGCCTTGCCCAAGGACAGCACTGTTTGATTATGTGGATTATTTAAGTAATAACCTTTTACCCAATGCACATGATATAGTTTTGGGTTTTTTTTTTCAAATTTTTAAAAACATTTCAACAAAACCATATCATATGACCCCTCATTGGCGAGATTGTGATTCGGTTTTGTTGAAATTTTTTTTGAAAAATAATATTTTTTCAACAACTCAGTGTGTAAATTACACAGACGGATGCAGCCAGTTCATTAGGTAAAGGGTTTTTATGAGACATTTGTTTCTATTTGATCTGGCTCATAAATAGATAATTTATGCTGGATCCTAAACACTTACATGCAGTTGTGTTTTCCCAGCCAAATATTTTCTCTTCTGCATGCGGATATGGTTAGATTGTGATGCAGTTATATTACTTTTTTGTGCGCTTGAATTTTATTGAATCATTTGTACCTAGAGCATCCAATAATATGACTGGCCTGGACCTTTGAAGCACAAGATTGTTCCCACACACTTATCACACATACATCAAAACAGCTTCTTATCCACCTTTCTCCCCATCTTTTGGACTGTTTGTCTGTCCAACCATCTGGTAATCCATCTCTCTGGAGCAAACCTGTTAACCTCTGAAGTTTACTGTCAGTGAGATGTTGATGAGCTCTCAGTGAGATTTGGATGCTTGTCAGTTAGATTTTTGCGCACGACTATTACATCAATATTTTCCTTGTTATGCCTCCCACGGTCCTACCCGAGCACCCCCCCCCCCCCAACCCAAATTGCATTATATTTCATTTTAATAATTTATTTTAACACTTTTAATGGTATTTGTCAGTAAAAGCATACAAATATAGATATCACTGGGCCAAGCCCCCCCCCCCCCCCCGGGAACAATGCCCCCCCCCCCCCCCCCCCGACACACAAATGTGAGTGGATGCCTATCTAGCCTTTGCCTGTACTAACCCCCCTCCCCACCCACCCACCCCCCCCACCCCCCCCCCCCCTCTCCTCAGACCAGCCATTTTTCTTGCTCATGCAAGCCCATCACGGTGCTTCAATACATGGAGGCTGAAACGTCCCAGTACTAAAACTTTCAAGAACCAACACAAGAATTCCTTCTTCACTCATGCCATTTATTCATGTAAATTCTTTGTTCAATCCGAACATTTTTGGTGAGAAAAATATTCGTTCTTATTATCTTTTGACAGGTTTTATTGTACAATAAAAAATTACTCAATGCTAACAATACATATCGTTTTGTTTAAAAAAAAATCCACCTGTTGTTGCCTGTACAATGAAGTTGTGTGTGGTTGTGGTAATTTCGTTTTTGTTTTTTATCAGAAAAAATATTTGAACTGTGTTTTGTATTACTCATGTTAGAGAAGGTGCCCTCAGTAATCATTAGTGTTGAAACGACTAGGGTATTTCGTAGTCGACTAGTCGATCGCTATTAGTCGACTAGTAGTCGACTAGTCGGCACCTAATATAAGGTTAGAACACGGGGGGTTTTTTGGACCGATGAGAGAGGCCGAATATCGGCCCCATTCCCAATCGAAAATAGTCACTTTTTTTCTCAATTTGCTCCTCAAAATTACCAATTCACTGTAGTTGGGAATTCATTTCTGTGTGACCAGTCGATTCTTTTCAAGTGACAAGGACCGAATATTTGGCAGAGGGATTCACAGTGTGAATTGTCTCTGTGCGAAGGGTAGTCACGTGTGTTGTTTTGAAACCGTTTTAACAATGTCATGGAGCGTCCTTGACCGTGTTCTTCCAGATGTCGCTCTAAATTAGCTCCCTTTATGTGCAACAATGATAACTGATTGACTTGCAGTAACGTAAGTCAAAGTGACAAAATGCATCGCTACCAAGCATAACTGCTCACGAATGGTGCCTAAATTTCGTTACCGACAGATTCTGTGCTTCTTAAAGCATGTTACCGATTTTTAGGTACCGTATATGTCCATGTATAAGTCGTACTTTTTTACCTGAAATGTTATGTCAAAATCGGGGGTGCATCTTATACATGGGTACGACTTGTTTCAGAGAATTTTCAGGGGACTGACTTCTTTGGACAAACGTTGTTCCTATCGTTTGTCAATTGTATAACAGACGGTACATTCGTGTGGTTTTGACTGAGTGCAGATTCACCAAAATTCTTTTCATTTTATTTCAGTTTAAATTCTTCAGAAAATAAATTGTCAATAAAATATTATGTGTGTTTTCTGTTACTTTATTCATAAATAATAATAAAAAAACATTCTTTTTAGTCGTCGTTGTTCAATCGGCCCATGTGTTTACATCAGTGCGTGTACCGGAAATCAACAGGTTTGTGGGGCCAATATGGATGAGACCAAAAAAAATACAAAATCATCAAAATAACTAAAAAAGTAAATAATAACGCATTAAATGTATGCCAGCAATACCTGGAGAGAAGTATTTATTTATTCCATGAACCCCAATTCACTGATGTGTAATGTCCGGTTATAAATTACGCACACCGGAAAAACCAACTTAATCACAACAACTGCGCAAGTTACGGCGCAAATGGCATTCTGATTCTGAAACTTTGAAGTTTCAGTCACAAATGAACGTTGGATTTTCTTGACAGGGATGAAGGCATTGGGGTGATAAACAAACAATGAAAAACAAATAAATGCGAGTATTTTATAAATCTTTAATAATAATTTTCCTTTATTCTTTTATCTTATTCACCACGTGGTAACTCGTGAAAACTTACCTATTTCCGTTGCATCCCAAACTGCCCCAAATTGGCAAAACGTAACTTGCAACTAATTCTTTTTGACTGCATATATTTAAAAAATGGGGTGCGACTTACACATGGGCTTTAGGCAAAAGGGAGGAACTCCAAGTGTGAGTTTGGGGTGCAACTTATACACGGGAGCGACTTATACACGGACTTATATGGTAATTGTTTCAATTCATGGCATCAGCAAAGTGCATTTTTTTCAAGTTTAATTCTCATCCGTAGTCTGCAACTGCTCTTGACTCCGTCAGCATTTGCTGTCAGTGGCCGACCACTGAGTTTAATCTACAAAATATATGTATCTGTGGAAAACGGCGACTAGTCGACTAGGAAATTGCTAATCGATTATCGGCAAAACCCTAGTCGATGTCGACTAGTCGACTAATCATTTCAACACTAGTAATCATAACTCCCATTGTGAAAAAAAGCAAACAAAATAATCCTGTTGGTTCAAAATGAAGACAAAACACTTTGCTTGACATGTTCTCAATTTGTTTGTATATAAGTAGGGGGAGGTAACTTAATTCCTGTGATATCTCACAACAGATTTTTTTCAGTTTTCAATAAACATTCAATTATATTTTTTTTTTACACAAAACGGATGAATTTGGTATGAACCATAACAATAGTATATAAAATGGGTCAACTGAAGTTAATTATACTTGAGAGATTATGTTTTTATTTAATTTATATTTCGAGTTTATATAATTTTAATTTCACGTAACCATATTTATGAGAATATATTTGGCATACAATGCATTTGATAAAAACACAAACTATAATTTGACCGCCCTGGAGCACATAATGTGTCCCCATTGTTGTGAACAATATGGCTCTCCCTTGTTTTGTTTTCAAAACAGTCTTTCATGTAGCATGGATCAAACTGTATATTACAACTCGGGGGTATTAATTCATATTTATTTTTGAGCATCTATTTTTGCAGGGATCACATCAGGTAATAATAATAATTGGATCTTCTTCCTTGCTCCAAAAACCTTGGGACAAAACGCCCCAGTCCAGCATGGCTTTACGAAAATAACGTCTTTAAAAACAGACTATCATGCACTCGTTTTTGAAAAGCTACATTCGATTTCCATGACTTTTCCATCAACAACATGGGAATTCTCGGAACTCATTGGTAAAACTCAGTGTCTATCTTTGATAAATTATCGTTTCCAACAAGCATTCTGCGTTATAAATTTATATATCTTTACCAACTTGTTTAATTTTCAAAATAGAACAGGACAACTGTTTTGAATAGTGTCAAATCGGGAGAAAATAGGATGTGACTGTGAGAGCGTGAGTTGGTGCCTCAAACCAGGAGACTCATGGTGAAACCGGGAGAGTTAACAGGTCTGCTGTGGAGCTGTTTCCAATCATTTATAAGACAATATTTTTATTCTCCCCGAAAAAATTTCAGGGGGGCATATAGTTGCTGCTTTGTCTGTCCAACCTTCCATCCATCCATCTGCCCATCCACCACTCTGTCCATCCATCCATCCATCTGCCCATTCATCCGCTCCTGCACATGTTATAAAAAAGTTGCCTGCATATTTTTCCCCATAGTTATGGTTTTTTGCATTTCTAAGACATTTGCCAAATGATTTCCCATAGCAGAGGACCACAATTTTATGAAACTGCTTGTTAACTAAGTTGACTGTCCGGGTGCATCCATCAGTTTTACTGATTTTCTTGTTGAAAACTTGAGACACAGAAGTTAACCACTTGAGAGCCTCAGCACCTGTGCTTTTGAGGTTGACCTGGCATGTAAGTCTTTAGGATTTATTCATTAAATGTTGCATGTTATAATATGATAATAATATATATAATAATATATTCTTACAGTTCTGTTTAATGTACAGTACATGGAGAGTGGATTGTAACTAAATCACCTGCGGAGTGGAGTTATCACCCAAACTATAACTTTCAAATTTTGTATATATCGACTAAAAACACAAGCAATGTTTCAGCCAATGGACCCCCGGGTTTAGCCCGGGGGTCCATTGGCTGAAACTTTGCTTGTGCTTGTTATGCTTTGCAACAAATTTGCAATTATTGCTTGGGTGGAATCTCCACTCTGCAGGTGATTTAGTGATAATACACTCTCCACGTACTGTAATAGTCAGAATGCAAGTGGAATTTTTCAAACATTCTGGGTCATGGAAAAGTCCTGGATAATTCAGGACTTTTCCATGACACAGATACTTGAAAAATTCACTCTTGTTTCAACTTTGTTCCCCAAAATTCTGTTGTTTTTCTATAAATTTACATGAGAATGGAGAATGGTGAGATATGCATACATGAGTTCACATAAGGAAAAAACAGCACAAGTTGTTCTTGTATCATTCTATCACAATACTATAAATGCCACTGCCAATGAGCTCAACAGTGGCATTCTTTTATGAACACAAATCCATATCGGCAGTAATTTTGTGACTTGTTCTCAACACACCTTCACGTTTAAAGACCTATTTCATGCCATCTTTAGAAGGTACTGCTGACAATAGACAAATCACCTGGGCAGTAATTTCTAGTCAGGTCTTGCCCAGTCCATTGAGGGTTAACAAAACTGAAAAGAAAATCAGTTACTTCTGTAATGAAAATGAAGCTTTCAACTGTTATCAAGCCGCAACATGACCTTATAAATAGGGAATGTAGAAAAATTGAAAATTCAAAAGGTTTTAGTATTCTATGATTGGTTTGGTTCAGTTTTTAGCTTAACTTGACAAAGTCACGATAAGCTATTGCCATCACGCGTGTGGAAGTCTGTCAGCCTGCAAATCTGTGAGTCTGTTCACATTTTCTTCAGCACAGGTTACATGCTGTAGTTCTTGTCCAATCATCTCAAAATTTCATATGCAGGTTCAAGGTCATGTCTAGATTAGAACGACCCCTTTTGGTCACAAACAGTGAACCGTGATGGCTACATGAGCCCAAAACTCAAAAACCCTTAGCACAATCTACAGGTCGTATTTATGAAGGTATTTCATTGTAAAATGGTAGAATGGCTCCATGTAATGTCTAGATGAGATCACGTGAACGTCCCCTTTTGGTCAATCGTGACGGGTACGCTAGCCCGAACCAGAAAACCTTTAACTTCATATTTATGAAGGGCTTTTATTGTAACTTTGTAGGATGACTCTGTATAATGTCAAGATGGAAACATCCTATTTTGGCCATGATCGTTCAACCGTGATGGCTGCATAGCACGTGAACAAGATTTGTTTAGCACAGTCTACAGTTCATATTTATGAAGCGATTTCATTTTACCCCGGTAACTTGGAAGGATAATTTGGTGTGATTTCCAGATGAGACTATCCTAGTTTGGTCATGATTGGCCAGCCATTGCAGCTACCTGGTCACTTGACCTAGCTTCCTTTAGCACTATCTACAGGTTCTTTTTATGAAGGAATTTCATTGTAACTTGGTAGGATTACTTGTTTTGGAATGATTTTAATGTAACTTGGTAACTTTGGTTGATATATATTAACTATGAGGGCCTCATTAACCCAGGCCTCAATTCTTTAGAACAGTCAACACCTCAAAATTATTCTTATTGAAAACATAGCATATAGGGAACAGAAATTAACAAATTCTCAATTATCACAATTCTTGTCTTATTTCATAATCCTTTCATAAATATTGAATTTTATCCTTTCATCAAACACTACACACAGTCAAGTTAAGCTTAGGGCTGCACTGTATATCGATAGACCGATATATACAGGTATTCAAACCAATATCGATCGAATACTGGTGTAATTACAAAAATATCTGTTTATCGTCATTATTTATTTACCTACAATTTAATTTTCAAGATGACTTGAGTTTTTCAACTTTAGCCCCGAATGAATAATATTGTCCCTTTACCCAAGTAATCGCCTGCATGTGCCCATGTAATATACAAATTTCCCAGTTGAAAAAATAATTTTCAAAAATTTTAACAAAACTAGATCATGTGACCCCTCATCGTTCCAATGAAGGGTCACATGATATTGTTTTGTAGAAGTTTTGGGGGGAAGTCTGATGAAATGATTTATAAAATAATAAATTTTGATATCGTCTGCGTTGGGTGAATGTTTTTCGGACTGCATCATCAAGGCATGCTGATTCGTTCTGACTGTGATGCTTCAAGTTTCGATCGTGGTACCTATGTTCATATATCTGAGCAGTTTTCGATATACCGGTATACCACGGTATGTTTGTGAATCCCGATATCGGTATACAGTTTTGAATATCGTGTCGCCCTAGTTAAGCTACTGTGTCACATTGACACTTTCATTTGGTATCCCCATTATATCGGTATTGGTTTGGGTTTGTTTTCGGTATATTGCCCATCTCTACACCAGCTGTTTCTTTAATGATGAAATATATTTTTGCTTCTTTGTTTTACTACACCGGTCATGCTGTTTTACGTCCCAATGGGATTTCCACGAAAGTAAATACAAACAACAAACGTGCAAGATTGCACATTAGTTATTGCTATTTATTCAGCTAGAAATTCTTTTGGAAACAGCATGCCATTCATAAAAAGGTGTATTTATACCATGATTACCTATTCTACTATATATGAAAAGCCTATGACGTAAATTTTAGCTTTATACACCAACCGTGGTGAACACACCAGCAATGGGATGTCAGTGGTAAAAATTTAAACCTACAGTTGAACTACATCCAAGCTGACCTTTGGTGACGTCGATCTGAATGCGAACTTGTGTAAATTTATCACACGTCGCCTCACGAAGAGTGAAATGAAAGTGACAATTATTTATTTTGTTTTTAAATGAGTTTACCCCATAAAACACCAAAAATTAACAAACATTCAGTGTCTCATGTTAATAAAACATCCATAACTCAAAATAATATGTTATTAAAATGAAAAATGCCCTGTTTCTTTTTCTATTTCATTTCGGTGATAAAATTGACAGTGGAAGTACTGCCCAATGATGCTCATGTACACAAATTTGCACGTATGTACAGCTGCTGCTCAGTAAAATCGAGAAAAAATAATGGCGACTCTTAATAATCTGACGATCATGGTATAAATAAAATGTACCCAAAGTAGCTTGGTGTTCCAAATGTTCACCACTCATGGTGAAGTGGTGTTAACTGTGTGCCGAAGTCTCGCGGTTAACACCACTACACCCTGAGTGGTGAACATTTGGTACACCAAGCTACTATGGGTATATTCTATATATAATACACAACCTTTGAGTCAAGGTAGTTCCAAAAAATTGTCAAGTCTTTCTGGCAAAACATGGGAGATTAGTGATTTTATGTTGCATTCCTTTGTTGTAACCTGCAGTTTATTTGCATATTTTAAAACTGACACAACCCCCCATGTAAGCTAAATACTCATTTGACCTAAAAATCTTTGCAGGAACTCCGGAAAGTGAAGCAGTGCCTGTTCACTGCGGTAAACAGGCTCTGTTCTACTTGTAAAATAGGCTCCAGTCACCAATGCTTGGAGGTGCAAACCCTCTCTAAAATGGGCAACATGGCTTATTAACGCTCACCCCTGGTCTTGAGTTGATACTCGTGTTGTAGTCATGATTAGGCATTGTGCAAAAATATGTGACCTTAAACACCAATAAATAAATAAATTGACCTAAAAAAAGTTAGAAATCTATTTCTCAGATTCTCCTGCATGGTCCTTTTGGCTGCCTCATACTCTCTATTTTTAACCAATGTAAACTTTAAAAAAGAAAAATCAAACGGTTTATGTCTGATATTTTACCCACGTTAATAAAATTGATAAATTTGTCCCTTGAGCACAACAAGGGACAAAATACTCCCCCCCCCCCCCCCCCACCCTGCTATTCTGTAGATTATGAAGACTATAACATAAAACAAACCAAGAACATGAGTTTTTGATGGCAAAGAAATTATTACACAAATAAAAATTCAAATAAAAAAACGCCCGCCCACAGGCAGTTTTACAAGAAATGGCCTGTGAAACAGGAGATCTACTTTGTGGGACATTAGTGGATTATTTCCAGGTCTGTTTATATGCTGTTGTCTTGAGTTCCTAAACTTCTGATAGACAACTAGGCTGAGAAGGATTAATATTATTTCTGTTTTCACTTTGTTTCAGTTTCTTGCTCGAAGTAAAGACACTCACGCATTAGGACGACCAGGACAACCTGATGAGGTTGCAAGAACTATTGCTTTTCTAGCATGTGATGATGCATCATTTATTACTGGGGCATCTGTGCCTGTGGATGGTGGACGGCATGCCATGTGTCCAAGATAAGAGAAGTCATTCGAAATGACAGCAAATCGAATGATTCAAGAAACGATGATTGTTAAAATATATAATTCTGACTCAAATATTCAAAAACATCTCATGATCCATTTGCCAGATAATGTTTGAACAGGCTTCCCAAGTGTTCATTGCTACTTACTAGTGCTGAAACAGCTGACCATTTTTGTCAACCAGATAAACATGAACTCTAACTAGTTATTATCTGGATATCTCCTAATCTTAACAAGAGCTGTAGGTTTTTAAATTTCTTGTTCGGTTTCGGTTTTGGTTTTTCAGGTGGAATAAAACCTCGGTTCGGTTCGGTTTTCGGTTTGTTCATGAGGCAGGGGGCGCGGTGGCTCAGTAGGTAGAGGTGCAGGCTGCAAGCCGAGAGGTCCTTGGTTCGAATCCCACCTGCGGCAACCGCGTTGTGTCCTTGGGCGAGACACTTCACCCCCATTGCCCATGTGGGGGCACGATGACGCCGTGTACTAAGGCGTACTGCACGTCGATGGTACGCATGTCTTCAACCAATCTAACCCTGCCTGTGCTGCAGTGCGGAGTTACGATGTTGGGGAGCTGGCAGCTGCTCGTCGTTGCTCGGTGGTTCTCTCCGGGTACTCCGGCTTCCTCCACCCGTAAAACTGTCACGGTCATGATTAGCCATTGTGCATAAATATGTGACCTTAAACATCAATAAATAAATAATAAATATTGTTCATCAGGCCAAATAAAATTCAATAAAACTCATTTTTATATCCGGTGTCATAACTGAATGGCAGTGAAATTGAGTGAAACTTAATGAATGCCCGAAATAGGCTATAATACATGAAGAATCAGGAAGGCCAGTATAATAATTACCTAAATATACAGAACTTTTATTGTGTTTCGCCATTTTTCGAGGTCTGACACCTACACGCAACTTGAGGAAAGCTGCAAACACAACTAAACTGAAATGTCGGAAATTCACAGAATGTAGCCTTCCCAGAGTAGTGAGAGTACCCAGACACTGCCATTGGAAGTGTCTGGGTACTCTCACTGCTCTGGGATGGCTACATTCTGTGAATTTCTGCAGCAAGAGAGTATTTAATAAAAAACGAAAAACCTTAGATTACGGGATGTCAACGGTTTCGGTTTCGGTTCTTAAAAAAAACTAAAAACATCGGTTCGGTTTCGGTTAACCTACAGCTCTAATCTTAACCACAGACTTCATTGAGGTTTCTCACAGAGAGACATCATTGGGCCAGCAGGTATCTGCATGTTTTGGATTGGAATCCTCATGAAAAAGGAAGCCTGAAAATCTGAATTCAAACTATTCTGCCCTGAATAAAATCACCGAAGACTGATTTAGTCAATGAGGATTTTATTCAGGACAGAATATTTTGACTTGCAAAAATTTAACTTTGTTAAAGATAGAAAGCGATGTGCAAGGTTAAACATACCTGTACTCCTGTAGGTAGGCTGGATCAAAGTAAACCAAAACATATAAAAACGATTAAGCCACAGACAAACCTTGACCTTGTCTGGGGATTTCCTGCTTATTTGCACAAGTGAGGTAATTGGGAGTAATCTACTTGGGCTGTTATTTCTCCAGTACATCTGAGATCAGTTTCCAGTGTATTGTTGTGTCAAGTCAGTCAGTTCAGCCGGACAAGGGTTGGTAAACTAAGTCTCGGTTTGGCGTAGTATGCGTTATTGGATTTGGGTCTTGTTTTGGTGTGGCCGGGGAAGAGTTAATGTACTAGTACTCGGTTACCTTAACTGCATGTATTGAACTGATATGTGTTTATCGTTCAATAATTTCTTGTTCTCCTCTCTCATCTCGGTTAACCTGTGGAGTCCAAGTCAATTTAGTACACTTCGTATATAATTGCTGTTTGGTTTGAGTGAGGGGGAGTCTTTTGAAGAGCAGCTGAGAGGTAATATCTAGTTATTTCTACTGGAGTATATTCGTTTTGACCGATGTAAATTATTAGTCAGGTTTGGGGGGATTCATGGAATTTTCTTGGATAGAATTCATGGATAGTCCTTTGAATCCTCCCTCGTATTGACTGGCCATGATACACTCTTCCCCCCACCTGTTGGCAGATATTGGAATATTGAGGGAATTTTTGTTGTAAACATGACATAGCCTGGATCGTACGCTTGGCTCATTAATGATGACATTTAATTTCTGGTGAGGACCAGATATAGATGGTTGCCAGGGTGTAATGGTTGACTCTTTTTTATAGAGTGTGGGAGGTGTTACTGATTTTATATATACGCGTATTAAAATGTTGAACAAGTTGGTACAATGAAATTCATGGAAGGCCAGCTCACCTCCATTGAGGTTTGCACTGGATAATTTATTGATTTTGTTGTGAGTGTAGAAATAGGCACGGTGTTTTGGTAGCGGGACTCATTTAAGAGCGCATTGCCGGAACAGGACTGGGCAAGATGTTTTGGGTGGCGGAACTCCGTAGAGTACGCGAAACCAAAACTGATTACAGCTTACTTCAGCTCACTTGGGGTAAGATAAGCGTCATAGCAGGTTTATTCGCGCTTTGAGAAAGATTGTACATGTCAAGTGACATTATTGTGGTGAAGAAATGCGTTAACCGTAATGAGGAGTGGTGCTTGTATTCCTTGGTAGGCAAGCCCCGCTCACCATAACAAACCTCCATTGGATTAATAGGATTAAAAGTCCTTTAGTGACCAGAGGGTATTGATATATTGTTTTTAAGTTCAGGTAAAACAGTATCCCCATGAGTTAAACCTCATAATACACAAGTTTAGGGTCTTGTATGAAAAGGAATTTAATAAAAATATATTACCATTCATTATAATTTTGTTCATTGAACCCCTCAGATTTGATAGCCCATAGAGAATGGATATAGGGGAATCGTACCTGATTCGTTAGGCCTTTACGTTTTTCCAAACTGCTGCCCCCCATAGGGACCCTCTTATTGTTTTGAGTGGAGCCATTGTGAAAGACTTCCTCAATGGAGAAAGTCTTGTAGCATTGGCTTCACCAAAAACCTTACAAGGCACCACTTGTGGAGTGAATTAAGAGGGGTGGGGTTTGTTACACATACCTTGTGTAAAATTATCTTACAAAAATCTCTGAAAAGAAAAGAAATGTCACCTTGAAATAAAAAAAATTATAGTTTCAGTGGTCATCATTGGATAATTGTTATTCCTAAGAAATAAAACACTTACCACATGTTAGTAAGATCTTGAAATAAATTGAACAATCACAGTCAAATCTTTGCTGCATGAAGCAGAAAAAACAAGAGTTCAAATTTGTATTTGAAATATGAAAGTTACTTTATTACACACCTGCTCTATGAAGTCTCTATCTACAGCAACACTAAACCATGCTGAAAATGAAAATCTGTTCTGCACACATGTGCCAAACGGAAAACGTTGAGTAGAAGATTGATCACCTGAAACTGAACCCATTGCAAAATAACTCGATAAAATGTCTAAAATTGAAGGATATGTCAAATTTAATGTGTTCGAAAATAACGAAGAAAAAAAAAGAGCCAATATATGAAGGAGATAATGAATATCCAGAAGAAGAAGAGTATGAGTACGCAAATTTGGTTGGCAATAAAATGTGTTCTTCTTGTTGATAGTTGTCAAATGAATTGCTGAGTGTCCTTCTAAAAATTGTTTTTATAGACGTGAAGGCATGTAATAAACACAGAACGACACACTGGAATTTTCTACAAATCGTGCAACGTAATTACAATTTGAATCGCTAGCGATAGCTGAAATTCGTCCCCTGAGTTCCAATGTGTTCTATGTGCAAGTAGGCACATAGAACACATTGGAACTCAGGGGACAAAATAGTAACACAGGTTCCCCTCGCAAATTTGGTTGGTGATAATATGTGTTCTTTTTGTTGATAGTTGTCAAATGAATTGCTGAGTGTCCTTCCTTCTAATAATTGGGTTTTTTATAGGCGTGAAGATGTGTAATAAACACAGAATGACACGTGCATGTGAATGGGTTAATCGATATGGCATGAGTGCCCCCGTGATGGCACAAGTGCCATATTCACACACGTGCATCGTTCTGTATATTTTTGTAATACCCAAAAGGTAGATCACATGAATCATGAAGTTTTGTGAGTCTTACTGTTCATATTTAAAAAGAGAAGACTGCAGGTCTTACTCAGTTTATTATAAAAAAAAAATTTAAAAAAGCCTGCCCACATGCAATTTAAAAAAAAAATTGGCCTGAGGAAACAGAAGATCTACTTTGTGGGGCCTAAGCTGTGTAATTGTATCTTATTGACTTATTGATTATTCTATGTATTGAACTTGCATATTTAGTTGCAATAAATAATGAATGATAGAATTCATAACTGTTTCCTGTTAAACGGTTATCATCTACAACCATGTTGATGCATGAATAAACAAGGGGGATGTCACTCTGACTGTTAGTGGTGTATAGATTTGAACTCACTGTATGGTATACACACACAGCTTGCATGTGATGTCTTTAATCCAATGACAATCTCCAAAGATTATAGGAGTGAAGAGATCAAGTACAGTGGAGCCCACTAAATTGTTCATCTCTTAATTGTGTATACCTGTTAATTGAATATAATTTCCCAACACAAAACCTTCCCATACCTCCAGTACAAATTTGACCTGTTAATTGAATATAGGTTATAGAGTAAACTCCTGTTAATTGAATAAAAAAAATTGTAACCTGTCGAGAAATTATCCTGACTCTTCCCAGTTTTCCTTTGTTTATAGACCTATTTGACCTCAGTACATCCAATACATGCATTTAATCTATTATATCTTGTTTGACAGAGCTCATGGAGCTCTATCAAACAAGATATAATGGAATGAATGCTAAGATTATCTCTAGAATACAGGAAAGTGACACAACCCCTGCTAATTGAATACTCCTGTTAACTGATTAATTTCCATTGGCAAAGTGGCTATTCAATTAACAGGGTTCCACTGTACATGTTGATTACCTGGTATGGCACATATGGTGTCAGGGATGTAGTGGAATTGGAAAAGGTCTTGAAATGTGTCCCTAACAGTAAAAACATCCTATCTTCTTTATTTAAAGTCAGATGTTGAATTTTTTTCAGCTGCTTTAAATGAGATCCCAAATTCTCCCAATCCACAAAATCAGCTCTATACATTGACATTAAATTTTGATGTTTTCTGTACCCCCTTTGTCTATGACATCTTATCTTTAACTCTGATCTTACAGAATAAAAGACACCTAATACACCATTTCAGTTATTGGTGAACTGGTATATCTTAATATTGCCCGGTGGATCTGAAGAAGATCTTCCAAAAATACTCTTCTTGCATAGGGAGCCCAAATATGAGCCAAGGGATTTGATTTGAACAATCTCACCACACCAAGGATGTCAATACTGTTTAACTGGTAAAGTGCTGAGTTTTTTTTTACAACAAATCAAAGCTCATCATATACTGCTCTCTGACATTTAATTGGATAGTGCCTAATAGGCACTATCCAATTAAGTGTCAGAGAGCAAGGTATTGTATAAAAAATCTAATTCATATCAGGGACAATAAAGGCTTCCTCAGGTAGAATGTAGCTACAGACAGTTATTGCCTGTCACTTTTAGTAAAGCCCAAAATAGGGCTTCCAGCACTCTACCAGTTAACAAAAGAATCTGACTGGTGAATATGAAGAAGATTTTTTAAAGAATAGTCATTATATTGCTCTGTGTTACAAGTTGTGACAAGATATGACCTAAAGGACTTGATTTGAACAAACTGAAATCTGAAGCTCCTAAGGTTGTCTAATATTAAAAGATTTGGACTGGTGGATCTGAAGAAGGAGATTTTTAAAGGAATTTCCCCATATTGCACTAAGTAAAATTTAGGTTCAGGGAACCCAAATATGAACTGAATATGATTTGAACAATCAGGAATCTGCTCTCACTAAGAATAATGGAAACTAAATATCAATAGATTCTGACTGGTAGATCTGAAGAAGAAGGTTTTTAAAGAATATTCCTCATATGGCGCAAAATTAAAATTTCGGCTCAAATGTGGTACTCAAATATGAACCCAGGGACTTGATTTGATTAAAATTGAATCTGAACCCAGTAAGGATACTTCATATCAAATATCAAAAGAATTTAATTAATAGATCTGAAGAAGATTTTTTAACTGGAAGAGTGCTGGAAGCCCAGGGACCGATCAGGACTATTTAAAATACGCTCTTGCCTCAAAGCCTATTTTTTCAATTCATGCGCCAGATTTCAATTTACGGAGTCACACTGCTGTTTGTAACACACACTGCAAGTATGTAATAGCTCTCATCATTTTCATTTAGTACACTATATCAAACATTAATCTTCACTGTGGTTTCTGATCAAGTCTTGGCTGCCTATTTAAAATATGATATGAGAAGTTACGCGCCATCTGAGAAGCCTATTTCTGAGATTTAAGAGCCAGGTCCTGATGTTTCAGAACCAAATATGCACTGGCGCATGCCCAGGTCGGTCCCTGGAAGCCCATATCTGGGCTTTATTCTGAAGTGCAGGTACTGCTATGCAAATGCTCCGTATTCAGTAGATGTGGTTTATATTATCTTTACAGTGATAGCATTTGGGTAGTTAGGATTTGCTTTATTACACTTTATGGGAGAGTGCCCATAGGCACTCTCCCATAAATTGTAACAAAGTAAAAACATGAGCAAATTTTTATTGCCAAAATAATTTATCACTCTACCAGTTAAAGAATATGACTCATACTGCATAAGTTAAAGTTTCAAGTTCCAGTAGGGAACCCAAATATGACCCCAGGGACTTCCTTTAAGCAAAGTCGAATCTCACCCCACTTGGGGTGCTACATACCCAATATCAAAAGATTTTGATTGATGAATCTGAAGAAGATTTTTAGCTCATCTTGACAAAGTCAAGCTGAGCTAATCTCATCGATCTCCGTCCGTCCATCGTCCATCAACACCATGTTTTGGTCATTCTCCTCCAAAACCATTGTGGCAAGTCAAGTGAAAGTTTGTGTGAGTGATGGTCCCAAAGGGGCATTGCAGTTTTGTTCAACTCAACATGCCCAGCCCCATAGAGAGGGTGGGAGAAAATGCTCCAAAATATTTTTAAAATCTTCTCAGCAGGTACAATGACTTGATATTTGTTATGGAGCTTCCTTTTGAGGTGTAGAATCAAGTTTGTTCAAACGAAGTTCGTAAAGCAATATTTGGCTTTGTAATGGTAGGGGTAAGATTTTTGGCCCCACATCAAATTTCTATTTTCTGAACTGATGTTCCAATTTGAACCAAATTTGATATGTGGTATTATTGGGTCATAAGTACTTGACTCATGCAAAAAAAAAGAGAATCCTGCATCCCCATGGGAACCCTTGGAGCTATATAGAAATATTTTCAAACGCCCATATTTTCCAAACCACACAGAACAGAGAGCTGTTATTTGGTATGAAGTATCCTTAGGAATGGTAGGATTGAATGGTAAAAAAAATTGCCATCGGTTATGTTAGGGTGTTCTGTAGAGGGCTGAGTCAGCATATTTGCAAAAATTTAAAAAAATCTTTTCTCTAGAACCAATCATCAGAATCTTTTGATATTCGGTATACAGCATTCATAGGAGGCCAGATACAAGTTTCTTAAACTAAAGCCCATTGGTTCATATTTGGGCTCAATACAGGAGCCCGAATTTTTAACTTAGGGTAATATGGGAAATATTTTTAAAAAATCTTCTTCTTCAGAGCCACCAGTCAGAATCTTTTAATATTTGGTGTACATCATTGTTATGAGGGTCAGATTCAAGATTGTTCAAACCAAGTCCCTAGGTAAATATTTGGGCTTTGTACAGAAGCCCAAATTTTAACTTAGTTCAGTATGGGGGATAATTTTTAAAAATCTTCTTCTTCAGATCCACCAGTCAGAATGCTTTCATATTTGGTATGCAACATCTCTAGGGGGGTCAGATTCAAGTTGTTCAAATCGGATCCCTAGGTATATGTTTGGGCTCGCTATGGCAGCCCAAATTTTAACTTAGTGCAATATGAGGAAATTTCTTTAAAAATCTTCTTCTTCTGATCCACAAGTCAGAATGCTTTCATATTTGGTGTACAACATCTCTAGGGGGGTCAAATTCATGTTTGTTCATTTCTAGTGCCTGGGTTAATATTTGGGCTCCATAGTGGAACCTGAAATTTAACTTCGTGCAATATGAGGGAATTTCTTAAAAAATCGCCTTCTTCAGATCCACTAGTCAGAATGCTTTCATATTTGGTATACAACATCTCTGGTGTGGGGGGGGGGGGGGGGGGGGGGGGGGTGCAGATTCAAGTTTGTTCAAATCGGATTCGTAGATAAATATTTGGGCTCGCTATGGGCTCACCCAATTTTTAACTTAATGCAATATGAGGAAATTTCTTTAAAATTTCTCTTCTTCAGATCTAACAGTGAGAATGATTTCATATTTGGGACACAACATCTCTTGGGAAGTCAGATTCAACTTTGTTCAAATCGAGAGCCTGGATTAATATTTGGGCTCCCAATGGGAGCCACCGGAATTGGCCATGTTGCTGAAGAATTAGAAATTTTGTATTCAGTACCCTCTAGAGGTGTGCAACTAAGATTAATCGACATAGGTTGTATCAAGGGGCTTCAGAGGGGAGCTCTACATTTTACATCATGATCAACTGAAGAAAAGGCATGATGCCCAAATTATTTTTGTCACTCCTGTGGGGCTCAGGGATTGACCGTGTATCCTATGGAATGGGATTGCTTAATGTAGACTCATTCTTGGACTCTGTTTATATTGTGTTCTGTTCAAGATGAGCGCTTCAGGGCCCGTAGGGCCTCTTGTTAAAGAATATTCCTCATTTTACACAAAGTTAAAATTTGGACTCCCACAGGGAACCCAAGTATCACTACAGGGACTTGATTTGTACAAATGTCAAGCCGAGCCCCCCCCCCCCCACCCCCCCTCCCCAAAGATGCAGGAAGCCAAATATCAAGTGGTGTTGACTGGAAGATCTTAAGAAGATCTTTAAATAAATTTCCTCATATTGCACCAAATTAAAATTTGAGTTCCCATAGGGAGCCCAAATATGAACCCAGGGACTTGATAAACTTGTACCTGAACCCCCCGAGGATGCTACATATAGCAAAAGATTCGGACTAGTAGATCCGAAGAAGACGATTTTTAAATAATATTCTTCATATTGCACTATATTAAAGTTCAGAGTTCCCACAGGGAGCCCAAGTATGACCCTAGGGACTTGATTTGAAGAAACTTGAATCTGACCCCTTTAATTATGCTTTATATCAATTATCAGAAGATTCTGAATTGTGAATCTGAAGAAGATTTGAAAAATTGGACTCAGTTACAATTCGGGTTCCCACAAGGAGTCCAAATATGAACCTGAGGACTTGTTTTGAACAAATTTGAATCTCACCCCATTAAGGATGCCACATACCAAATATCAAAAGATTCTGACTGATGGGTGTGAAGAATATTTTTAAAAAGAATATTCCCCATATTACACCCAAGTCAAAAATTGGGCTCCCACAGGGAGCTCCAAATATGACTTCAGGGACTTTATTGAACAAACTTCAAGCTGACCCTCAAAAGATGCAGGAAACCAAATATCAAGAGACTTTGACAAGTAGATTTTTCAATACATATCCTCATGATGCACTAAGTTGAAATTCGGGTTCCCATGGGGTTCCCAGAGACTTGTTTGGAATATACTTGAATCGGACCCCCTCTAAGGATGTTGTATACCAAGATCAAAAGACTCTGAAAGGTAGTTTTTTGTTAATTAAAAAAAAAATATGTGGTGTGCTAACAAAATTGTGAATTGTGCCCTTCTGGTGCCCCCTGTGTGTATGGCAACTATTTTTGAACAAACTTGAATTGACAAATGATGAGGAACATGCATATCTAATTTGGTTCAATTCGGCCAAGTCGTTGATGAAGAGAAGACGATAATGTAAACTTCACTGTGGCCCGACGACGAACAGAACGTGGTCACTTGAGACCCCTCCCCCCTGACCATACTGTCACTGTAGATGAATTGTACTGAATTCGACTGAAAGCGTGATAGATTGCTCCTTCAATGATTGTTATAGAAAAGGGATACAATTGTGTAACCGTATGTAACTTTGCAGTCGGATTCTGCATAGGGCTGTCACGATTTTTAGCTCAATTTGACAAAGTCAAGCTGAGCTATTGCCATCACTTCTCGTCCGTCAGCGTACGTACGTACGTCCACAGTTTCCTTTGGCACACCTCACAGGTCGCATTTATGATCCGATCGTTTTGAAACTTGATGTGCTTCTTTGGGGTGACCTCTAGTTGGGAGCTGTCGATTTTCTCCAATTTCCGTAAAAAATGTTGCCTCTGGCAACGTTCTTAGAACTTAGTTTAGTCAGACCTCAATATTTCCCTTTGGCACACCCTACAGGGCACATTTATGATCGGATTGCTTGGAAACCTGGCATGCTTGTTTGGGGTGACCTCTAGATGGGAGCTATCGATTTTCTTCCATTTCCGTCAAAAAATGTTGCCGCTTGCAACGACCTTTCGACTTTTAGTCAGGCATCAATATATTCCTTTGGCACGCCGTACAGGGCACATATTTTATCAGATTGGTTTGAAACTTGGTATGCTTGTTTGGGATATCCTCTAGATGGGAGTTATCGATTTTCTTCGATATCCGCCAAGAAATGTTGCCGCTGGCAACGAGCTTTGATGGACTTAGTGCAGTTATGCATCCAAATTTCCCTTTGGCACACCCTGCAGGGCACATTTATTATCGGATCGCTTTGAAACATGGTATGCGTATTTGGGGTGAGCTCTAGATGGAAGCTTTCGATTTTCTTCCATTTCCGTCAAAATATGTTACCGCTGGCTACGTTCTTAGAACTCAGTTCAGTCAGACCTCAATATTTCCCTTTAGCAGACCCTACAGGGCACATTTATGATCGGGTTGCCTTAGTATCTGGCATGCTTGTTTGGTGTGACATCTAGATGGGAGCTATTGATTTTCTTCCATTTACATCACAAAATCTTGCCGCTGGCAACGACCTTTGAACTTAGTTTAATCAGGCATCAATATATTCCGTTGGCATGCCCTGCAGAGCACATTTAAGATCAGATCGGTTTCCAACTTCGTATGCTTGTTTGGTGTTACCTCTAGATGCGAGCTGTCGATTTTCTTCGATTTCCGTCAAAAAATGTTGCCGCTGGCAACGACCTTCGATTAACTTCGTGCAGTTATGCTTCAATATTTCCCTTTGGCACACACTGCAGTGCACATTTTGACCAGATCACTTTGAAACTTGGTATGCTTGTTTGGAGTGACCTCTAGATGGGAGCTATCGATTTTCATCAATTTCCGTCAAAAAATCTTTCCGCTGGCAACGTTCTTAGAACTTAGTTAAGTCAGACCTCAATATTTCCCTTTAGCACACTCTACAGGACACGTTTATGATCGAATTGTTTTGAAACCTGGCATGCTTATTTGGGGTGACCTCTAGATGGGAGCTACCGATTTTTTTCAATTTCTGTCAAAAATGTTGGCGCTGGCAACGATCTTCGATGAACTCATGTGCAGTTATGCATCAATATTTCCCTTTGGCGCAGCCTACAGTGCACATTTTCGACCAGATTTCTTTGAAGCTTGGTGTGTTTTTTGAGGTGACCTCTAGATGGGAGCTATTGATTTTCTTCCATTTCTGTCAAACTTTGTTGCCATTGGCAACGACCTCTGATGAACTTAGTAAAACCTTAGTGCAGTTATGCATCAATATTTCCCTTTGACACAACCTGCAGGGCTCATTTATGATTGGATCACTTGGAAACTGTATGTGCTTGTGTTGGGTGATATCTATATGGGAGTCATCGGTTTTTCTTCCATTTCTGTAAAAAATGTTGCCGCTGGCAACGACCTTTGAACTTAGTTTAGTCAGGCTTCAATATTTCCGTTTGGCACATACTACAGGGCACATTTATCACCAGGTTGCTTTGAAACCTGGTATGCTTGTTTGGGGTGACCTCCAGATGGGAGGTATCGATTTTCTTCCATTTCGGTCAAAAAATGTTGCCGCTGGCAACAACCATTGAACTTGGTTTAGTCAGGCATCAATATATTCCTTTAGCACGCCCTACAGATTTATGATCGGATCACTTTGAAACTTGGTATGTGTGTTCGGGGTACCTCTAGATGTGAGCTATTGATTTTTTCATTTCCATAAAAAATTATTGTCGTTATCACCAGCCTTTGAACTTACTGCATTTGTGCAGCGACTTATCCCTTTTGCACTCTCTGCAGAGTATATTTATGAATCTCCATAAAAAAAGAGAGAAAAAACATTGCCACAAGCAATTACCTCCAAAACATCTTTGGCATGCCTCAGATGGCGCATTCATTATCAGGTTGTTCTGCAACTTTGTATGCTTATGTAGGGTGACAAAGACAGGAGCTATCGATTTTCTTTTCATTTCCATCAAAAACTGTTGCTGTTAGTAACAATCTTTGAATTTATTGCATTTGTGCATCAACATCCTTTTTTAACATGTCCAACAGGCCACATTTATCATAGGGTTGTTTTTGAACTTGGTGTGCTCATTAGGCGAGACCTTTAGATAAGAGCTATTGATTAGTATTCATTTCTGTGAAAAAAGTTGCCATTTACAATAACCTATGAATTTACTGCATTTGTGTATCAACATTCCTCCTTTAGCCAGTCTTACAGTTTGCATTTAAAATGCATGGATTACTCTGACGTTGTTATGTTGAAATTTCAACAAATAACATTGGTACCAATGATCTTCAGTTTTGCCATTTCACTTACTTACCAAGTTCAAGTTTGTCAAGTTGAGCTACAGTGTCATTGACACTTTCATTTAATTTAGGAATCGATTAATCGTCGCAAATAATCGATTAATCGTACCTAGATGATCCCCCCCTCCCTCTCTTTGAAGTTGTTAAAAAAATCAAGTTGAAGTCAGTTGTCCTACCTCAAGTAAACAACGAAGACGATGCTCTTTTAGGTACACTCAAAGCTTTGATGTTCTGAACTTTTGAACCGTCAGTGTAATAACCAAGACCAGTCGTCAATTGCGAACTTCGCAAGTTCGCAATTGTCGATCGGACTTGATTATTACACTGACAGTTCAAAAGTTTAGAACATCAAAGCTTTGAGTGTACCTAAAAGCCAAATGCTTCTAACGACTTCTTGAGGTTTAAAGTCGACGTTCTTGAACTTTTACCTTCAGAAGCAATAGTTTTTTCATCCAGTTTTTTTTCAATTATTAAACATCTAAAACGGGGTAAAATTTACTGATTCTTCGACAACGAAAAATACTAATCGATTTCGGCGTGATCGATCTACAATCGATTAATCGTGACAGCCCTTATTCTCTACGAATTTTTCTGCGAGAGTTGTGGCCCTTTTGGGACTTGAAAATTTGCAAGGACTCCCCGAAAAGAATGGTTGTTTTGCTGTTGTGCGCAAACCTCTGTATCGTATCAGCCAACTGAGCATACAGGAAAGTCCCTCTTGATTACCAGTACTCTTGACCTATCCAATAGGGTTAGCATGGCAGCCATTTTGGATTTTTGCATTTTGTTTGTTGCAGGCCCGAGCAAAGACTTGAAAAAACAAATGACCAATTATCTTTTTTTCTGGTGCATTACTGATGACCATAGGAAGGTTCGTCTTGATAACCAGCATTCTGATATGTGCAATATTGCTACTTTGGCAGCCATCTTGGATTTTTTTCCATTTTTTCTGGTTTGTTAGAGCAAGGAACAAATCACCACTTATATTTCTTTGGCTCATTACTTCTGGTGGAAGGATACTGTTGATAACCAGCATTCTGACCTATCTCCCCGCGGGAACCCCGGGAAGTGAAGCAGTTCCTGTTCACTATGGTAAACAAGCTCTGTTTTTCTGGTAAAATAGGACCCAGTCACCAATGCTTGGGAGGTGCAAATCCTCTCTAAAATGGGCAACATGACTTATTAACACTCACCCCTGGTCTTGAGTTGATACTCATGTTGTGGTCATGATTAGCCATTGTGCAAAAATATGTGACCTTAAACACCAATACATATAATTCTGACCTATCCATTTTGGCTACCATGGCAGCCATTTTGGATTTTTTGGAATTCTGCTCAACCGAGCAATAACTTCAAAAGCAAATGTCTAATGGATCTAATTGCCATAGTGCTTCACTGTTCACTATAGGAAAGATGCATTCAATAAATAGCCTACTGGTAAATTTAACATGGCCAATTTTGAATGGCCTTGAAAGGGACTTTAAACACCAACAAACAAAATAAACATTAGCACTCACTTCATTTGTCTTCTACATCTTCAAGAGTCATTTTCGTCATAATGTTGTCTCCTGTTTCACCCTAAGTGCTGGTGTAGGGTGGGTGTTGTGTTTTGGTTTTGTTTTTTGGGAGGGGAGGGGGGGGGGGGGGGTATAGGGCCAGACCACCACCACCACAGATAAGAAATGTTTCACGTCTAACCAAGTTATCCATACGCTTTCTTTTGTTTCTGAAACCACATTGCACATTTGCAAGTAGATTGTTCGATTCCAGAAATCGGAGAAGACGGCCATTGAACATTATTTCCATGGTTTCACACAGACAATGTGTTAATGCAATAGGTTACTTGGATTGCAATGGTCTTCATCGGACTTTGGAATGGGAATTATTGGTGCTCTTCGTCAGGAAGATGGAAACTGACCAGTCAGCTATACTTAATTAAAGACTGGAAATAAAAGTTCAAGTGATGGTTGCGGTAGATGTTTTTTAAATTTGACACCGGTAGTTTATTTCATCGGGTCCACTGGCAGTATCTTTCGCTTTATGCAAAGAGTTGTATAGCTCTTCCCAGAGAAAGGGCCGTTTTAATATTCCCTTTTGGCAGACAGGGACGTGACTAGAGGTTTCTCATGGGGTGTGTGTGTGTGGGGGGGGGGGGGGGGGGGGGGTAGGGTACTGAATTTCCAACTAGTGGGAAGGACCTGGATGGGGATTCCCGGTCTCTCCCCAGTTGGAAATTCACTACCGAGATAGATTTTGAAAATGAAGCCATGAAAGGGGGCATACAAATGATTCTAGTAACTGAAATGCCAACACATTTATGATAGAATTATCAAGTTATTATTATTTGGTATACTTCTGGGAATTACATATGTGCTAAACAAATGCTCCAGCTGAGAACTCTGAGCAATTCACCCTGTCACCCTGTCCTAACATTAAATCAGATCTTATGCAAATCAAGGGTAGATGAAACGTGTTGGATTTGACGAGGTTCTTTGAATTTCTCCTGTGTGAGTCATCGAGAATGAGTAACGAGAAAGAGTCCAAGACGGCCATTTTAATGTTCCACTGAGGCTCTCTTTCATCGTCTGCTGGAATCGAACTTTCCAGCACAATTGGAAAGTGGCCACTCACGCACAAGTCATCTTCAACTTCCAAGAAAAGTCAAGGAAGATTGGACAAGTAATAGTTAGATCAAATGATGTACGTGAACCAGATGCAGAATGCAGTTAAGTGTCTGACCAGTCATTGGACTAACACAATTCATATTTCGAAATAAGCTCTTCTACTGTTTTTTCTCTTTTGTCTTCTTTACTTCAGTAATCATCCAAAAGAGGGCTATGTGCATTAAAATGACCCATCAGAAGGTATATAGTTGGAAGCCGGTGTATCCGTTGTTCAAGTTCATTCAGCTGAAGGCTTTTATTTGATAGAAATGTTTTGTCTTAAGTAAGGCGTACTGCTTCAGCCTATAAGTTTGTAAAGGCACAGAACCGTTAATACGTCTTTTCTAACTGACATACCCGTCCCATGAACATAAAGATCAGTCTTGTCTGCCCACTCATTATATGAAGTGCAATGCTTAACCCTTTACCTAACCTGAACAGCAGACACTTGCAAAAAAAAATTCTTGAATAACTACCTTTTTTCATTTTTTGTCTCAAAAACATAGGTTATGACCTCTCGTTGGAACGAGCACGTTCCAACGAGGGGTCATAACCTATGTTTTTGAAATAAAAAATGAAAAAATAATGAAAATTAATTGGCGATTTCTGAGAATAGCGCCGGCCGTTTTTTTTTTTTTTGCCGTTACGTTAGGTAAAGGGTTAATTGATTTTCATGTTTCTTTTATAGTGTTTCCTGCAAGCAAAGCAACAGGTTAATATTAAAATTCATTAAAATCCGCTTTAAAACCTCAACAGACCCTTTGATTATTTAGTGTTGTGGTCCTTATTTTGGGGGCGATTTAGGTGGTGGCCGTATGAGATATGTTACCCCCATATTCTTCCATTGAGAAGTTTTTTCCGGAACCCATGCACTGTTATAGGCTAGAAAAGTTTAACTTTATTACTTTTATGAAAAATATACATATTTTGACGTTTACGATATTTTCTAATAAATTAGTTGTTTTATATTAGAATTAAGCAAGCTATAATATTGAACATTGTTGACAGTACTGTTAAAAAGATTAAGGGTTCATTGTCACACTGAGTAATTAGTGACAATATGGAATAAAATATGTAACGAATATTGAAAAGTGTGAACAAACAATCAAATCCGTTATTAGGTGAATGGCTAACTAATACGTTGTTTACTTGTGTATAGGGTAACGGGTTTCTTAGGTTACTTGAAGAAGGTATATAATTCTCAAAGGACTGGAAACCAAAACGAAAATGGTTTCTCTATAACTATTGATCGGCATGTCAAGAAGACAAAAAGTAGCAAGAAAAATTCACTGAGCACCGCTACTGAAAAGGACTCGGTGGTCACACCAAGAAATGGGGGCTCTGTTAACGCAACAGAGTCTTCATCACCGGAAAGGAAATAGTGAATGTGACTGCGACAGCTAGCCCAACCGATAGCTCGACGTGCGCCGATAAAGTAAAAGCCAAAACGCCCCCTAAGGTGACCAATAAAACCAACATGACACAGGGCCATCCGCAACCGAACCCCTGTGTCGTAATCACACACGTCCACACCAAAACGAAAAAAAACCTCGATTGATAAAGCCCTTCCAGGATGCTCATGGGAGAAACTAATCTTCAAAGCCACGGGTAACCATACTTAGAAAATAAAAGTATAATGACCTAATAGAGCAACGAAATTAAATCTGATAAGCAAAGGGGTAATTATCAACGGCAAAAATACGAAACCGTGGAATATCGTGTTCTTCCACAACCCGTTCAGTGTCACAAGTGTCAGAAATTTGGGCACTTGTCAAACAAATGCAACGGGGAGCAACGATGTATGAAATGCGGTGACAAACACATCGCGAAGGCATGTAGTGCTAAAACTCTGAAATGCCCCAATTGCGGTGGTCAACACCCCAGCAACTACCGAGGGTGTAGCCACTTCAAAAAAGTTAAAACAAACATCCAGCTTAAAGCTCTTAATGTAAGTAATGTCGAGAACCCATCTTCCCCTTATTCTACGTGTACTCTAATGGCGGGCTCCATTTTCAGCATAATGAAGAAACACTTGGACACCAGTCTTTCGGACGTTTGCAAAGAGATAAGTAAAACAGCCTCTAAGTTATATAATACTCAAATATCTCACACGCTATTAGAAGCGGCCGTCAACAGAATATAATTATCTAACAATATTACAAATAGTAATTAAACTTAAATAAACTTGGCTTAAACCAAACAAAAAATTCTCGTTATGTGGTTTTGATATTATTAGAAGAGATCGCCCTGCTCAAAAAGGTGGCGGTGTCGCTCTGCTAATAAGGCAGGAGTTTAAATACAAATCAATACCATGCGACCACCTCAATGCTGAAGTGATTGCAGCTGAAATTGAACTTGACCACAAACACGTGGCCATCATATCATATTATAACAAGCCGCAAGCAACCGTAGACAGTAAAGTATTTGAATTTTTTACCAAAAAGTACAAGTACTGCATATTCTTGGGTGATTTCAATTCCAAACACTAGGTATTCGGTTGTCATAAGACTGAGCCTAATGGTGACGACCTTTTCCACATCACTGAAGAACTCGATCTATTCGTGGTAAACAACGATCAAGACGTAACATACATAAGCAACAACCCACTCCATCAATCAGATATCCTAGACTTGATTATCAGCAGCAAATCACTAACCAGCCAAATGCAAGACATATTTGTAGGGGATGATGAGCTAGGCAGTGATCACCTGCCGGTTCACGCCACTTTGAAACGTAATACTGGTCCCGCAAGGTATCCTCCCGTGAAAAGGAGGAACCTATCAAAAACCTATCAAAAATTGACTGGAACCTCTTCAGAAACATTATCGAAGTAAAAATAAAGGCAAATGACCCCCTAAATGCTCATGAACTGGAAAAAGCCTGAACCCATCTTAACGAGGTTATCAACAGTATACTAGATGAATTTTGTCCCAAACAAACAGTAAAGACGCGGATAAACAGAATAACTCAAACAACTCTTCAAATAATCAAACAAAAAAGAAAAGCCTTCCGGGCTTACCAATCAGAGAATGATCAAATGAAAAGTGCAGAACTTAAAACCGCGTATAATCGCCTACATGGAGAAGTAAAAAAGGCCACAGCTAACGACAATCGCGAGAGATGGGAAAAAGCAACAGAAAAACTAAATGGGCTGAGAGAACCTAAGACGTTCTGGGATACATTTAAAACGCTTACTGGCCAAAAGAGCAAAATTGCCAGTAATAATGCGATGAACACTAGCGACGGAACTATGGCCATGGATGACAAGTCAAAGGCCAGCGCTTTTGCCGGACTTCTAAAGAAGGCGCATCGTCCACAAGAAGGGAACAGATATAACAACGATTTTAAGGTAAAAGTAAATAAATTTGTCCAAGATAACAACTCAATTTTCAATGAACCGTACTTCGACCAAAGGCATGAAGACGGGGACGACCATGAATTAACCGAACCAATAAGCTTAGAAGAGGTCATGGGTATAATTAGAAAATATAAGTCATCTTCGTCCTCAGGAGAAGACGAAGTCTTTTACAAAATAATGAAACAGTGCCCCAACATCTTCTACCGCAGACTTACCAAACTCCTAAACTGCTGTCTCTCCTGTGGGTACTTCCTAAAATGCTGGAAAGTGGCCACAGGAGTCATGATACCTAAACCCGACAAAGACCGTTCCAACCCTTCTAACTACCGCCCAATCAGCTTACTTAGCTGTTTTGGAAAAATATTTGAGCGGATTCTCACTACGAGACTTCGCAGGTATCTCGAATCAATAAACTTTTTCAACAAATGGCAAAGAGCGTATAGGAGTCAGAAAGAGGGAATCGAACACGCATATAGACTGGTCGATTATATGAAAACAGCATTTAGTCAAAACGAAATCGGAACAGCGCTTTTCTTGGATGTAGAAAAAGCGTTCGACTCGGTATGGCACAATGGCGTGAGATATAAACTAGCGAAAATGGGATTACCCACTAAAATTCTGAGAATCATATCATCATTTCTAACTGACCGAAAAATCAAGGTGAGGGTTAATCGCGAGGTGTCAGATGAAGTAATACTCGAAGCGGGAACACCACAAAGGTTGGTTCTAAGTCCGCTTCTTTTCATAATATGTGAATGATATAGAAAAAGTAGGGAAAAACTGTGTTGAACTATCGCAGTTCACAGACGACAAAGGCATTTGGACGGCCAGCAAGTCCAGAAACATAATTAAAAATCGTCTGCAGGATACCATTCGCGATCTTGAGAGTTGGTGCGCCCTGTGGCGCATCAAACTCAATGCCGCCAAAACTCAAAAAGTTACGTTCTTCAAAAAGCAAATGAAAAGACCAGTCCCCAGTATCGATCTCCAGTTATACGATCACAAACTAGAAGCAAACAAAGAGGCCAAATTTTTGGGATTTATCCTAGATAGCAAACTCAGTCTAAACAGTCACGTAAACTCCATTACGGTTAGAGCTAATAAACGTATCAATTTTCTGAAGATGATCAGAGGTAGAAATTGGGGAGCAAACAAAGATGTGCTTCTCAAGCTCTACAAAACATTTATACGTCCGGTACTAGAATACGGTGCCATAATAACAAGTGACCTGAGCAAAAGAAACATTCAGAAGCTACAGAGGGTTCAAAATTATGCCCTGCGAGTGGCACTATGCAAACCAAAATGGACACCGATAAAGGAACTTCACGAGCTAGCAAAAATAGAAACTATTGATACGCGATTAAAAGACCTACAAAACAAAACCCTCAACAGACTCCAAGATAGTGAATTAATGGTTGAGCTGAACGAACACCGATCCCTTAACAGAAAAACAAAATAAGTTTCCGGAAAAAAAAAATAAAATAAAAACTATACAATATAACTAAATCGCGTTGAGTCAGTGAGGATTGCCTCGCTACTCATTGAGAACTTTAGGATAGAGTCTGTGAGGACTGCCTTGCAACTCTGCTGAAGCGCGATTGAAATGCGTTTAATAAGATCCATATAACAGAACCCTCCACATACTCCAGGATCGTGAATCAATGGTGAAGCTGAACGAACACCGAACCCTTAACAGAAAAACAAAATAATCCACACTAAATTAAAATTACTCAATAGAATTAAACTGCGTAGAGTCAGTGAGGATTGCCTTGCAACTCTGCTGAAGCGCGATTGAAATGCGTTTAATAAGATCCATATAACAGAACCCTCCACATACTCCAGGATCGTGAATCAATGGTGAAGCTGAACGAACACCGAACCCTTAACAGAAAAACAAAATAATCCACACTAAATTAAAATTACTCAATAGAATTAAACTGCGTAGAGTCAGTGAGGATTACCTCGCTACTCATTGAGATCTTTAGAATTGAGTCTGTGAGGATTGCCTCGCAACTCTGCGTGTGGGGAGTGGGCTCCGAAGAAACACACCCTTTACCCCATCCATAGCAACATTCACACAACAGGCATAATATACAATAGCGGATACCTATCTTTCTCTCTGCCTATAACTGTTCTATATGAACAGTCTCAAATTTTCTTGCAACTCTCTTATAAAGAAGACGCATGGAAATGGTAGACAAAGCGTAGGAGGAATTGGTGCGACCTACCTTTCTGCAACATACACAAGAAACCACCAAACACTATACAAGGATTGAAACAAGCTTTTCTGGCTGGGGACGAGTGTACATTTTATATAAATAAACATTTGGATAAAGATTTAACAGCCCTTTTAAGGGCTTGAGGGTGTGTGTCTGTGAGAGTGTTTTTTTTTGGGGGGGGGTGGGGGTGGGGGTGGAGTAGGTCATTTGGAATTCCAGAAGGATAACCAGATACCTCATAATCACATACGGCATCCTATCTCCCAGAAGGCTTGATGGATGACTCCCGGTTTTTCAAAACTAACCTGTTGGAGCTTTCTCCACTCCTTTTTTGTGATCGCTATGGTCATATACCGGGGCCGCTACCAAACCGGCGTTGCTGTTTGGTTTTCTTTTCTCTTCTTCCCTTCAATTTGCCATCGCACAATATTACATTCTGGCTCGCCACCATGGTGGGACTCAAACCTCTACCATCGCCGAGCTGGAACCGAATAGAGCCCACTCTCTAATAGTTTTAATGGCGTTGAGGGATTGAGTATTCACAATCTAACACTCCAACGTAAACTGCCGAGAATTCTAACCGCGTGCATACCCCCCCCCCCCCCCCCTTCCCCCCTCAGACTCCATTGATGCAATAGGAAAGCTAGGCCTGTGTGATCCAAGTAAAATAAAATAAGGTTAACCGGATCGCAAGGGATTTATAAATCCCACATCGTTCCTGCGCGCCTTTGGCGCGCTAAAACCTTTCATTCATTCAACCGGCACTCAACACGCATGTCATTCCCCATCATCATCATACATGTGCATTCGCACCTCTGAGTTCAGAGTGCAAACACCCTGATTGACATCATGGATAATTTGGAAATACCGTCAAGACTGAAGAATGCCATCTCAGCTCTGGGCGTCTCTTGCCCTATCTCCTGGACTATCCAGGAAATAGGCAAGAGCGTCCAACTGACGCTGGAATTTCGAGCAGAAGACACCACTACACCACCCTCCTCGGGGAGAGGTAGCACCTTTGGTGAGAGGATCCGCTCTCACACTGGTCCTCACCCCAGGGGGCAGGGAGGCCCTGAAAAGAGAATTAAAAAGAACAGAAAGAAGAGCCTACCGACCAAGCGGAGGGGCGCCCGGCGCTTGGAGGCTTTCCTGGATAAGAAGAAGGGGGTGAGTGAGGGGGTGGAGGTTCCGGGGGCAGCCACCAGTTCCCATCCTAATCCCACAGGTACACCCACCAACTGTCGGCTCCCCAGCCGGTACAGTTGGATGAGGGACGTCCTGTGGAGATTGAGGAGGAACTGGAAGTTGCTTTTTCGCCACCTCCTACCCCTCACTCCCCTCTTCCTCCGCTTCCGGACAGCCCGGGCAAGGAACACACATCAATCCAGCCACCGGAGTCCGCAGAAACACGCGAAGAGAAGATCATGAGGGAACGCGACAAAATCATGGCCGAGACCGAAGAAATCAAAAGACAATCTGATGAAGTATCCAGAATGGCATAGGAATGGATAGATAATATGAAAAAGCAAAAGCAACAAAACCAAGAAACAGCCTTATCTCCATCTCCATCACAGCCACCTCCTAAAAAGAAGACCCGCAGGAAACAGAAACGCGGATAAGCTGCTTCCTTCTCTTTTCCTCCTCTACCGCGCCCAGACATGGCAAATATCACAGAGCTAACGAGGGTCGAAAGGGGCTTGCCCCACAGCGTCCCTACGCGCCTTCGACGCGCAAAAACCATTTCTTCAGAAACCAGCACTTCAGTCATTTGAGAATTAAATTTTAATTCGTGTGTTCCTTTCTTCAGATTCACGTAAGCCCATGGATATGTGTTAGTCAGCGAGTTCCCCAAGTCGACAGTAAGGTGCAAAATCCGCCCAAGGGTTAAGTTACGGCTATTCCCCAAGTATTGATGTAATTCGAAAAACTTACAACTTACATCACCACCAACAGAATAGTTCAGATGTGGTTTAATAGAGAACGTGTCATCGATGCAGTAATCGAGTGACATGAACTCGATTCCTTCAAATATATTGCTCCATTCTCTCACTCTGACTCAGGTTTTGTTACAGGGGTCTTCGTTACTGAAATGGTTTCACTATGCTCGACTCATTTCTCTGTTCTGGTTTGGGAATTTGTTCTTTGTTTTGTTCTGATTTCGGTTGATTATTTGATTGTTCTTGCTTTTTTGATTTTTGTTAATTTCTTTTTGGTTGACTTTGTGTTCACTTGGGTTCCCTTTGATTGGTGTGTTCTATAGTAAATATCCGAAGTAAGGACAACATTGTGACGTTGAGCCCTGTATGTGGTGTCTGGCATCCTACTAATTCTGTTGGTACCATTTGTTTTATTAGTGTAGCATATGATGTCATTGATGTAAAACATATCTGGCCTTTTTAACTCTTTACCTAACGTAACGGCCAAAACCGGCCAGCGCTATTCTCAAAAATCGCCAATTAATTTTCATTATTTTTTTCATTTTTTGTCTCAAAAACATAGGTTATGACCCCTCGTTGGAACGAGCTTCCCGAGCTCGTTCCAACGAGGGGTCATAGCCTATGTTTTTGAGACAAAAAATGAAAAAAATTAGTTATTCAAGAATTATTTTTGCAAGTGTCGTCTGCTTTTCATGTTAGGTAAAGGGTTAATGGTTATTTTTCACACTTTATATTCTGTAGTGTTTTTTCTTTGTCAGACAGGGCAACCTTTGACGATGTCATATGGTGCCCTGACAGATTATGCATTTGATGATATTGCTGGTACATAGCTCGTTATGCTTCTGACATCTACAAGCATCTTCGTTGTGTCTAAATTTTTGGCATTTGAAGCATCGGAGTGTATCTGATATACATAAATCCACCCTGACTTTAATGGCTCCTGTTCTGGGTGTATTGAAATCTAAAATATATGTATTGTATTTTTCTTAATTTCATTGCCATTTTTTCTTTATTTTTTTTATTCGTTTTACACCCGTTACGCCTCGTAGTTTCAACTTTTCCAAAATATTAGTCAGTATCTGTAAGCTCCCGTGTTCGTCCCACACCTCTGCTGTTGTTGAGGGTTCTGCGAGGGTTTGCATGTACTGGTATATCAATATTTTTTTTTAAAAAAGATTGAAGGTTCGTCTTTCAGAAGCACATTCAATCAAAAGACCCACTGATTGTAATTTTTTAACACTGCGTACCGCTCCTGCTATGCTCTTTAATGATTTATCTATTGCAAATGGATACGAAGGGACTCGGTGGCACTGTGTACTAAGGCGTACTGCACGCTGATAGTGCATTTGCCTTCAACAAATGCGAACTCTGCTTGTGCGGAGTTGGTAAGTCGAAGAGTCGGACATTACTAATCGCTGCTCGGTGATTCTCTCCAAGATACTCCGCCCCCCACCCCCCCGCCCGTAAAACTGGCTGACACTAGGTGACTCTGGTTGTCGAAATTATCGTTCAACCCCAATAAATATGTTACGAATGGATTTATACTGATCAACTTTTTGTCTTCATCTTGAGAATAAAGTTGTATTAATTTTAGCATGTTTGTTAAATAGTATGGATGCATGTTGGAAGCTGGCAACAGACAGACTGCAGTGGCTCAAATTCTCAACGTTACTCAATCGGTGATTAGCACATTGTGGTCACTCTACCGTCAGACAGGCAATGTTGATGACAGAAGTCGGTCATATCGTCCAAGGGTGACAACTGCTAACCAGGGTCGTTTCATCCGAACCACAGCATTAGGTAACCGCCATCAAAGTGCCTCAGAAATTGGACAGCAGCTGCGCCGAGCGACAGATGTGCGAGTCAGTGGTCAGACTATCCGAAATCGCCCACACAGCTGGAATATGTGCGCTCGACTACCTTGAATAGTTCCACGTTTGACTGAACGTCACATCGAAGCAACGCGTAATTGGTGTGGAGCACGACAGCGCCATGACAATCGTCAATGGAGTAACGTGTTGTTTTCCGATGAATATACAGGCGAAACAGCGTGTGGCGGCGGCGGAACGAACGATACCATGACGTAACCGTTAGACAGCACGATCGTTTTGGTGGTGGATCGGTTATGGTGTGGGGAGGCATAACCATGACAAGCAGCACAGCATTACATGTCATCCAAGGGCGTGTCACGGGGCAGTACTACCGTGACAACATGTTAGCAGCTCATGTGGAGCCATTTGCGCGACGTAACGGCCGTTGATTCATTTTCCACGATGGCGGTGCAAGAGCACACAGTTCCTCCAGGAGCAGAACATCACTACACTGCCTTGGTCAGCACTAAGTCAGCACTAAGTCCAGACCTTTCACCAATCGAGCACGTCTGGGATATGCTTGGCAGGCGCCTACTACAACGCCAACAGCCCCCTACCAACTCGCCGCAGCACTACATGGAAGAATGGAAGAATGGAATAGCACTAGTCAAGCTGAGATTGGACGTTTGGTGAGGAGTATGCCAAGTCGGATCGCGAACCGAGGAGGATTTACAAGGTATTGAGGTCTTGGACTGAATGTGGTAAATTCTCTGACTGACCGCCCATGTCTTCTACAGCTTAGTGCGTGGAATGTGTGCTTGTCAGACACCCAACTATCGCTGAAATCATTCACCAGATGTCACAGTGCAATGCCTCAACTGTCTTTTTGATGAAAATATAAATATATTTCTTCATGTATCTCACTTTTATCAAATATCCCCTACTTTCTTTAATAGTATACAGTTAAAACTAGAAATCCTGTCATGAAATGCGCACGAATAGCACGTTGATATGCGCGTTAATGTACGCGTTATGGCCCAAGTAAAGCTATCAAACTCTGTACATATGGCCTGTGCACAAGCAATGTTTCAGCCAATGGACCTCCGGATAACCCGGAGGTCCATTGGCAGAAACATTGCATGTGTTTGCAATGAGTAACCAAGAGAACCTGCCGTGCTTTGGATGCCATTCGATATGGCAATTGCGCGCAATTCCAACGCGCAATTAAGCCTAGATAAGCGCACTATTCGTGACAGGACTTCTAGTTTTAACTGTATGTTTTGTGAGCTATCTTTATCTGAGTCCTAATCTGAAATTGTAGTCTTTATATACAGACTTTTAACTCTTAACTTGCTGGGATTGTTCTTGAAAATTTTCATGAAATACAGTCATGGCGTCTGTGAAGCAGCCATGACTGGATTCGATGAAAAATGTGAACAAATGAAACCCAGCTATGATTTGTGATATGATTGGTCCAGTTCACAGTGATGTAGTCTGTTGAATAGAAGCCAAATTATATCCTTTCTTGCGGCCAAAGTATTGGTGTCCTGGTGGGAATACCTGCCCGCAACATGCAAGGAGTTAACAGTTGTTGGTTTTGATGTTGTGATTTGATACTTCTGCATGGCCCTTCTACCCTTACTTGGAACCCAACCTTGGGTATAAATGTCGCGAATACTCAGCAAACGGCACCAGAAGTACATATGACAGTATACGTGGGTAATGGGGGTGCACATACATACCACAGACCGATTGGCCCGCCTCTGCCACGCCAAAATAGAGTAGTCGATAATCTGGCCACATCAGATAAGGAGAATCATTTTACAAAAATGGCCTCGAAGAGAGCAGCAAAGGTGATTGGGAAACAAAACAAAGTACAATGATAGAAGAGAGATGGAAATTATAACAGACCGACCAGTTGAGCAATCACTAAATGCCCCGACGTATGTGTGGTTCCCGACTGGTCGAACCAAACCTACCGGCCAACTGTGTACCATGACGTCAGGTGATATTTTTGACAAGATCCTCAATAAATGAGGATGCCCATCCGGAGCAACTGTTATACTCAACCACCCAGGATTTCGTCTTTCGTGACCTTCAGATCGCACCTCAGAGGAGAACAAGACGCCTCCTCCTCCTTTCTATGATAGAGTTTTACGAAATCTTGTATTGAAGCTTTGTTTGTTTATTATTTGTCACTCTATCTTGTTGCGTACATGTAGTTACTGAACATTGGAGATTACCGAAACGTCAGTTATTTTCTGTGTAATCTTTTCTGTAATTTTTTTCCTGTTTACTCTGCAATTTTGCAAACTGTTTCATTTTTCTGCCAATCGAAACTCCGAGAAGTGAATCAGTGCTTGTTTACTGTGGCAAATAAGCTATGCTTTACTGGTAAAATAGGACCCGTTCAACAATGCCTGAGGTGGATGTCCTCTATAATGGGCAAAATGAGTATAACCCTTTACCCAACGTAACAGCCAAAACCGGCCAGCGCTATTCTCAAAAGTCGCCAATTAATTTTCATTATTTTTTTCATTTTTTGTCTCAAAAACATATGTTATGACCCCTCGTTGAAACGAGTTCGTCGAGCTCGTTCCAACGAGAGGTCATAACCTATGTTTTTTACACAAAAAATGCAAAAAATTAGTTATTCAAGAATTTTTTTTTTGCAAGTGTCGTCTGCTTTTCATGTTAGGTAAAGGGGTAAACAATTGGCTGGACTTTACTTTATATCCATGTTACCGTCACAGAAATACGTGACCTTGTACACCAATAAATAAATAAATAAATAAATAAATAAATAAATAAATAAATAAATAAATAAATAAATAAATAAATAAGTGTTTCATTGTTCTGTTTTCAAACATTTCAGAAATGAAATATACAGATGTTTTCCAACCTTCGATCGCCAATAACGTCACAGGGTCAAAAAGTTTCTGATAATTTTGATGAAACTGCGCAATGGTTGCCCCCAACCATTTTCTTGTCGCACGTGATATTGTTGTGTTATGCAGTTTGGTGGACAGGGCTGTCGCAAAATAGGATGGGGTAACGCATGTCGGTACTGACGTCATACCTCCGGTATTTGATCAGGATTTTTGAAAAAATCAACTTGTTTTTCGAGATGAAAGGTACTAAAAGTTTCCTTGATTTCAACGTTATGTAGTGAAATTTGATTTTGACGTTTTCCTACCTTTGAATGCCAATAACGTCATGATGTTAACGGTTTTATGATAATTTGGATGAAACTGCACCATGTTTGCCCTCAGCTATCCCCCTTGCTGAGTGTGATATTATTATGGTGTTTTGAATATAGGTTGGGGGCTAGGGCTGTAAAATGCATAAATTTGAGACATTTGCATTCAGTAGCACTAAATCATAGTTCGAGAACTTGGTTGTCCGACAAATGCAAAGTTCTGCCACAAGTAGTCTCACACAGTGGTAACGTAGATTAGGTGTAGATCGAGGGACAAAATTTGTGTGCATTCTTTGAGTGAACGTACCAATTTTCACGATCACTCAAGAGGGGAATTTATTCAACGGGGTACCGGGTCTAACAGAACGCGTTTGAAAGAGACAATTGCACGAGAACATAAAGAAGAAAAAAACTGCCATGTGACGTACGGTAAAGAGTTGTTACAGTGTACCGTGTAAAATGTTTTTCAAGTCCAGAACTACTAATAGGTAATAATTGCTTTAAATAGGCTACTTTCCCAAAGGCAACCATTATAGCGCCTGCGAAAAACACCACCACCACTACCAAAACGTGTTCGCACACCGAAAGAAAATATCCTGGTAGAGGCATACCCCCGGACTCACTTGGAGGGTTTTTTTTGCACACGGTGCTGGGATCGCGCTTTCAGAAGTAAATCGGACCCTCCTCTTTGATCATGAGATCGCCCATTTGCAGAAAGTTTTTGCACTAAACACACACTGCAGTTAAGACAGCTGCTACATATGTCAGGCACAGAAGTAAAAACTGATTAAAATTTGTTAGAATTTTTAAACGTCGTGGGGCGCGGAACCGGTGTTTAAGATATGTAATATAAGGCCAACAGATGAAGTGAAAAGAACCGAAAAAACTAAAATTTCAACTTTCTCCCATTATGTTTCCTCTCAATTATTATTATTATGTGTTCTCATACATTGTTATAAAGTATTTTTATATAGCGCTTTATCCCCACTTTAACCCTTTACCCAACGTAACGTCAAAACCAGCCAGCGCTATTCTCAAAAATCAGCAATTAATTTTCATTATTGTTTTATTTGTTGTCTTAAAAACATAAAAAGCTCGTCGAGCTCGTTCCAATGAGGGGTCATAACCTATGTTTTTGAGACAAAAAATGAAAAAAAAGAAGTTTTTCAAGAATTTGTTTTGCAAGTGCCGTCTGCTTTTCATGTTAGGTAAAGGGTTAAAGTAGGTTCAAAGCATCTCAGACAACTGATGTAAGTCCCTTTCGCTATCGCATGTGAAGTATTGAAGTGGTGAATAAGATACTCCTCAGTCACCGATAAATAGGCGGGTAATTCGCGCGAGAGAGAAGGGCAACTCAGAAGCTTCAAATTTACAGTCGAGTCTAGAGCAATGTCTTTTCAATGGTTATGGACGTTTATTATTGTGTTGTTTTTTCACTTACAAATATAAAATATTTGCAACAATATTATCTTTCCAACCGTAATGCCGCCACATAGTCTATTTAATAGATGCTCACGCTAACTTAAAATTAGGATGCTGTGAGGATAAGTGTTTTCTTTTTACTTTCTGTTAACAAATCCATCGAAGAACTAATATCCGAGGGAGGCATACATCCTGGCTCCTTCAGAGGGTTTTCTTGCACGCGATGCTGGGGTTAGCACTTTCAGAATTAAATCGTTCCCTCCTGTTTGATTATGAGGTCACCCATATGCACAAAGGAGGTCACCCATATGCACAAAGTCCTTGCAATAAAAACACGTCGGAGTTTATTCTGCTACTACCCGAATCGAGCACACACAAGGAAAGGACTAAAAATTACCAGATTATGACATGCTGTGTCGTGGGCCGAACAACCTTGCCACAAAAGCTGTTTTGCAAAGACTTCTGTCCCAAAGGAAAATTTGGAGTTACTTCCCTTCGCATGTTCTTCTGTTCACAATAATATTTGCGAACCTTTTCATTAACCAAAATGTTGATTATTTCTTTTGTTAGTATGTGCAATCTGCCTTCCCCTAGGCCTAGCTGTTATTTTTGCTCCAATAAACTATTCTATTCTAGTTTTATGAATTGAAATGTAAAACAACTTCCTAAGGGGGTTCAGATTCAAGTTTGTTCAAATCAAGTCCCTGGGTTAATATTTGGACTCTGTATGGGAGCTCGAATTTTAACTCAGTCGAATATGAGGAATAAGCTTTAAAAATCTACTTCTTCTGATCCCACCAACCCAAATCCTTATATATTCCGTATCCAGCATCCTTAGGGAGATCAGAGTCAAGATCGTCATCAAGTTTCTGGGTTTATAGTTAGGTTACTGATGGGCGCTCGAATTTTAAATTAGTGCAATATGACTAATTGTATCTTAAAAATCTTCTTCTTTTTAGATCCGACATTCAAAATATTTTGATATGTTCGTTTACAACGTTTTAGTGAGATAAGATTAAAGTTTGTTCAAATCAAGTCTTAGGTTGATAATTGGAGGCTGAATTATAACTTCAAGCAATAAGAGAAATATTCTTCAAAGATCCTCTTCATTTCCACCAGGTCCAATTTTTTATATTTGGTAATAGAATTAGGTGGTTGGATGATTTTGGGTCCATTGGTCCATTGGACGAATTTTGTTTTCTTTTGGGGGTTGGGTGGATAGAGTTAAAATGAGATGAGATTTGTGTGAGTTTGGGCATAAAAATTCGGTTGACTGACTGAGATACAGCCCTCGCTCTTCAGCGAATCAAATGGGTATTTTTCTCTGTTTCAAATCTCTCAAAATGCTTCAACACTCACTTTAACCCTAACAAGCCGGTGTGCATAAATTTTTGCGTGAAGATAAAATTTGTAGTGGACGAGCAGATATACAGAGCAAAAAATGTGAAGCGAGGCTTGGTAATAATTCAATCCAACAGCTTGACAGAGCTGATGGATAAAATTATTACCGAACCTCCCAAAAAAACAGGGTGGTTTCGCCCATTTCGCCTTTAACAGTATTGCCTGAAATGATACCTTCCAGGGCCCAGTGTTGAAAGGGTTAAAGCAAGAAATAAAACATTCACCTAATGTACTCTCATTCTCCCCATCCTCCCCTACCCAGTTAGAAATACAACGTTCACACACTGAGTTTGAAGGCAAGGTGTATTGCCTCTCCTGGAAACTGAAAAAATAAATATTTAGAATATGTCTTGGAAAAACAGTCCTTTTGCAGTGTCGCTGGAATACTGGAGACCTGCTTTTATTCCAAGCGTTATTTCTGTGTTTCATCTGAATACTAGGAAAATTCATCTGATATGGACGACAGAGATATAAATAATTCTACAGCTGGGAACACGGTAACTCAGTGGTTAGAGTATCGGCCTTCCAACCGCAAGGTCTACGATTCGAGCCTGTATACGATTCGAGCCTAACCAGGTGTAATTTTGTTGCATTTTTGGGCAAGACACCTAATCCCGATTGCCCATATGGGGACACGGTGGGTACTACGGCGTACTGCACGTCGTTGGTGCACTTCAACCAATGTTACCCCTGCGTGTGTGGAGTTAGTATGTTGAGGAGCAGGCAGTTGTGGCTCAGACAGTTGCTCGATGGTACTCGCCGGGTACTCTGACTTGCTCTACCCGTAAAACTGTTCGACACGATGTGATCCTGGCCGTCGAAAGTATCGTTAAACCCAAATAAATAAATAAATAAATAAATTACATGACTTCATTCCTTTGTCGTGTTAACCAGCCTGAGGGGGGGGGGGGGGGGGGGCGGTGGCTCAGTTGGTAGAGGTGCAGGCTGCAAGCCGAGAGGTCCTCGATTCGAATCCCGGCAACCGCGTTGTGTCCTTGGGCAAGACACTTCATCCCGATTGCTTACATGGGGGCACGATGACGCTGTGTACTGAGGCGTACTGCACGTCGATGGTGCGCATGTCTTCAACCAATCTAACCCTGCCTGTGCTGCGGTGCAGAGTACAGAGTTACGATGTTGGAGATCTGACAGCTGCTCGTCGTTGCTCGGTGGTTCTCTCCGGGTACTCCGGCTTCCTCCACCCGTAAAACTGTCACGGTCACGATTAGCCATTGTGCATAAGTATGTGACCTTAAACACCAATAAATAATAACCAGCCTGAGCCATAGATCTGAATGTGACGTACGAACAAGTTATTCAAGAGAGCACCTCAGGCACCTTGGGACCTCTTGTTCTTGATCGAATTACGACCGGGTTGCAACACACTTAACCCTTTACCTAACTTAACGGCCAAAACCGGCCAGCGCTACTTTCAAAAATCGCCAATTAATTTTCATTATTTTTTTCATTTTTGTCTCAAAAACATAGGTTATGACCCCTCGTTGGAACGAGCTCGACGAGCTCGTTCCAATTAGGGGTCATAACCTATGTTTTTGAGACAAAAAATGAAAAAAATTAGTTATTCAAGAATTATTTTTGCAAGTGTCGTCTGCTTTTCAGGTTAGGTAAAGGGTTAACACCTGGCAATTCATAAATAACATTTTGCGAAATCACGACAGAATCACAAAAAGCAAACAAAAACATCATCTCAGACTCAATGTTCTCGCCGTGACTGAGATTCCCCTTTGTTGTGGGCAGAAAAAACGAAAAAGGATTTTAGCCCAAATCATGATTCTTAGTCCGCTTTTTTTTTTATCACAATTCTGTAAATTCCAATATTAGAAAAAAGAGCAAAATATTCCTGAACGTCTTTCAGGACAAGGGCAAGCAAATTTTCAGCAACTACACTGGGTTAAAATGAGCCCAAATCAACTGGGTTCAGTGAATATGAACTTTTTAAGATATATATTTTATTTTACTTCCGTTGTTTTTATTCACAATTATACCACGGAATCAAGAGCCTCGAATAATTTACAATCTATTCAACGCATATTGAATACGGCCGGAACTCTTCATGGGTGTGTTACGATTTCGGCAAAACTTAAGTAACAGCATTTCGCAAAGCCTGGCCGGGAAAGAGTTCCCAGTTATCATGGGAGGTAGAATGTTAAGAAACCAACAAGTTTAGTGGAATGAGTTCTTATAATGGACATGATATAACAAAAAAAAAAATAGAACGCAATGTTCATTTGATTCGGGTTTCCTAATACACAGCTCGTTATGAATATTGTTGGAATATTAACCTCGACCTCCGGTATCCAGCAGTATTCCTACGCCATTTATAAGTCGTTTAGTGCTTGTTTATTGTGGTAAACAAGCTCTGTTTCACTGGTAAAATAGGTCCCAGTCACTAATGCTTGGTGTGCGAGTCCTCTAAAATAGGCAACATGGGGTATAAACGATGGGCAGACCTTGACTTTATCTCCATGTTGTGGTCATGGTTTGCCATTGTGCAGAAGTATGTGACCTTAAACACCAATAAATAAATAAATAAGTCGTTTTGTACAAATGTAACATGATGTCACATACAAGCACAAATTGCGTTGGATAAGATGTTTTCGAATGCCAATCCATTTTCCGTTCTGAGACTGCAGATTGAAATAAGTAGCATTCGTGATACTCCGGCTTCCTCCACCCGTAAAACTGTCATGGTCACGATTAGCCATTGTGCATAAGAAATGTGACCATAAACACCAATACATAAATATAAATAAATAGCATTCGTGAGATGATATGAGAGATGCAAAATTTGTTTTAGGTATTTTTCATTGGGAATCCAGTCGTACTACAAAAAGTCAATTTTATGTCCTAATTCATCACAATGCTTCGATCTAGATGAAATTTCCAGCATATTGATGGATTTATTTTATTTGTTAGGGTTTAACGACACTTTAACAACCAAGAACATACCGTGTCGGTGACAGTTTTAAGGGTGGATGAAGCCGGAGTACCCGGAGAGAACCACCGAGCAACGACGAACAGCTGTCAGCCCCCCACCCCCAACATCGTAGCTCCGCACCGCAGCACAGGCAGGGTTAGATTGATTGAAGACATGCGCACCATCGAATTGCAGTACGCCTTAGTGCACGGCGTCATCGTGCCTACATGTGGACAATCGGGGTGCCTTGCCCAAGGACTCAACGCGGGAGTCCGAATCGATCGCTCAGATGATCACCAATCCAAGGACTAACCGATGCTTAACTTCGGTGATCTGACGAGAACCGGTCACCACAACGCCACCGCCCCCCCCCCCCCCCCATATATTGATGGATAGATCTGTTTTAACTTAATTGGTATTCGAACAAGGCAACTTGATTTGAAAGTTTTTCAATTTTAAATTTTTCTTAGGAAGATGATGAGTGCAGCCAACAGTTTTCAAATGATGGGACACAACCGCCAAATCCAGTAGACACTTGAGACGAGACGTAGCCATCTTGTCCTTATCACAGCATTCTTCCTGCTGATTCTGTTATTGATTTGTTTTCAGACGAAGGATGCGAGTTAATCGAGAAGGGAAGCCAAACTATTTGCACAGGGGACTTTATGTCAAACGCCCGCCAAGCATGTGTAGTAAATCTGACTTTCACTGAGCCTGAGAGTAACAATAAAGGTGCCCAAACATTATTAACTGGACCCAACTTGATATCGGACTGTAATTTTCTGATACACATGTTTAGTGTTGAGCAAGAGCTCATAATACAAAGAAGAAACTAACTTCTGTGCCCCAGGGACGTGGCTAGAGGTTTTCGATTGTGGGGAGGGACGTGTGGTGGAAATTCACTACGGAGAAAGATTTTGAAAATGAAGCCATGAAAGGGGGCATAAAATTGATTCTAGTAACTGAAATACCAACACATTTATGATAGAATTATCAGGTTATTATTATTTGGTATTCTTGAAAAATAAATATGTGCTAAACAAATGCTCAAGCTGAGAACTTTGAACATTTCACACTGTCCTAACATTAAATCAGATCTTATGCAGGAATGGTCAGTTTTCGATGTTTCATCATTTTGTAACTGTGAATGATGGAATTGACTCAGGATAACGATTTTACACGATGCGATTTTCTTGAAGTGCATTTCGAGGATTTTTTTTATTGCGATAAGTAAACGTACTATAGAAATCTCGTACCGATTGACATCATGCATACTTCTGAAGCTCGATATTGCGTACAGTGTAGTTGTAAATATTAACAGTTAGAGAAATTTTACCGATTTGAAACAGTTGGAATTTTGGAAAGTAAAGGAGACATCAGCATCACCAAAGAAGCTCTAAAATCCAGAAAGATCGAGTTTCCAACTACTTTGAGTCTCCCCCTAGTAACAATGGATGGAGTTTCAATTTATCACGTAAAGTGAAGTCAAACGCAAAGGTGACTGTGCAGAAGTGGATCCACCATTTGCGGGAATTGCCGCCTGTGATTCTAGTAATAAACCCACCCTTGATGACAATGATTTATGGTATAGCAAACAATGCAAAGAAAAAGAAAGGCCAGTGCAACACAAATACCTCAGTGGGACTTTTCAATACAAGTACCATCTGCAACAATTACAATGGCATCCCTTTAGAAAGCGAACGGCCTAACTCAGATTTTTTTTTATCTCTGTGTGAAATGCAAAGAAAACAAGCGACAAAAGAAACACAGCTAGTTGAAGGAAGAACAAAGTACGTAAAATACAATAGAAGAATGTAGCTTTGAAAAGAAAAGTTGATAGGCTTGATGAAAGCATCAGAGATTTGAAAGAAGAGGATAAAGTTAGGAATGGAATTGAAAACCGTGAATAAGAGAGAGAGAGAGAGAGAGAGAGAGAGAGAGAGAGAGAGAGATGTTGGAGAGATGATGATTAGCTATGATTGAGAAGAGAATTGCTGTGAAAGAGGGGAGGGGGTTTGATCAGTATTTCAGAAAAAGTCTGCAGCAAACCATGGAAATCAACTCACCGAAAGATAAAAATCATTGTAGAAACGCAGACTCAAAATGATCACAGACTGGTGTATGAGCACGGAGTCAGATACAGTTAAAACTAGAAGTCCTGTCGCGAACTCTGCGCTTATCTAGGCTTAATTGCGCGTAGGAATTGCGCGCAATTGCCACATATCGAATGACATCCAAAGCACGGCAGGTTCTCCTGGTTACTCATAGCAAACACATGCAATGATTCTGCCAATGGACCTCCGGGTTACCCGGAGGTCCCATTGGCTGAAACATTGCTTGTGCACAGGTCATATGTACAGAATTTGATAGCCTTACTATGGTCAAAACACGTAGATTAACGCTCAGATCGATGTGCTATTTGTGTGCATTTCTTGACAATACTGATAGTTTTTACTGTATAGATGGTTCAGAAATGAGAAAAAAACTCTTGAAGATCAGGCCACAAAGGTATTTTGAGTTATTGCTGAATGACGAGGAAGAAATTGAACAATCTGACAGAGAGAAGAATTATTATAATAATATCACCATGAAATGTGCAAGGGACTTTACCAACTTGGAAGTCCCGCTGGAAAGATGGGAAGAGTAATCGAAACAGTCAGTGGCTTGGCGGTAAAGTATCCAATGCCGTGCCTTCCACATCAACAATTAATAGGATAGTTGACAACAAAGTGTACTAGCACATGCGCAGCTTGAAGATATTTTGCAAAAAAGAAAGGATACCACTCCATACACAGATGAGACTCGGATATATGGAAGAACTGTGGAATCTTTTCTAGTCGCCGATGATGATCAAACCTTGCATTTGCTTGGATTGAGGGAAGTGTCAAACAAAAGTGCTCATTCGACCCTCAACACTTTTGAGGAGATATACGGCAACATAAATGATCACTGTCATTCCGAGATGCACAACACAGGGAAGGAAATATTGTCGAATGTAAGAGATACGATGTCTGATAGAGCTTCGACTAAGGTTGCTTTCAATCACCTGCTACACGAGTACAGGGAGGTGATCTGCCAGAGGTTATTGACTGCTGGGCAGAGCAGAATGATGACCAGAAGAAGCTTATTTCAAGAATGGATAACTTCTTTTGCAGGCTTCATCTGATGTACAGGATGGCAGATTGTGGTGAGAAGGCTTTGAAATCATTCGAGAGATCGTATGTGAGTGAGAAACTCGTGGGCTCTTTCACAAAACCAGAATTAAAGATGTATCACGAAGCTGAGAGTGGGCGTTTACACTCGCTAATCAGAACTTTCTACAAGGTGACGACCTCCGATGGGGTCGAAAAGTGTGGGGGGGGGGGGGGGATTCTGATTGGAAGGCATATTTGCGGGATAAAATATATAGCAGAAACCGGATAATGAGATTCAAACACAACAGATTCAACTTTGTATTTGTACTTAGCCATTCAATTTACTTCCGCAACAAACACATTTCAGATTTACCCAAAGCTGCATCATTGGACATACAGGAAAACTTATTTTTAACTGCACTTAGACCCCTTGGTATGACATCAACATTTATCAGTGCACCACTCAGGTGGCTTCTTTAATCCTTTAAACTCTAGTGGTATCTTCCATGCCAGTTCAATGGCAGCAATCAGAAGAGTCCATATTCATTATTTGGGGTAGACCAATCAGTATTTTCAACGTGCAGCCTTAGGCTGCACGTTGAAAATACTGATTGGTCTACCCCACAATATTTACTGAACAGCCATCCAAAATAATGACGTTATGACGTATCATGTTCCTGGCCGGAAAGGCGGCAACTGGGGTTAAAAGGGTTAAGTAAAGGGACATATTTTACATGTGAATCAGCATCATAAGATCCTGGTCGATTACTTGGACAAGTGCGGTGAAAATTCAGATGTGACAATGAAATTCATGATGGGTGAAGACTTGCCATTGGAAAGAGAATCAAAGAAAGCGGACAAAGTGATGGAATTGTTGAAAGAAACCGCGAGTGATGCTATAATCTGTCCAATGCCTCTTGGCACAATAAGTAATCTTCTCAAGAAAATGGTGACTGATCATTTTCTGGATGGAAAATTATAGAGCCCGACTGCCAATTTGGCGTCTCAGACAGCGTCTACCTTTAAAGACAACAAACTGCCAGAGTTTGTTTTTGGTCAATTGGATCAGTTTCTCTGCTGCAGACGTTATGCATCCCTACTGACAAATGAGAACTACCTCATGTTTACGCTCAACAGGACACGTGTTTGGTTAGATCAGCTGGACGCTGAAAGAAAAGACAAACTGATCGAAGGGTCACGGGAGAAGGGCAAGGATATAATGAAGAAATTCAGGGATAGATTTGAAGAGATCGAGAAAGAAAGGACAGGAGAGAAAGCAAGAGGAATTGGAAACAAGGGAAAGGAATCGTGCGCAGAAGGCTGAAAAAGACGACTTGATATTGTTTACACGGGTTGTGGCAGAGTGAGCAATAAACGAAAGAAGCACATCACCCTAAAGACTGTTCAGAAAAAGATGAACATGGAATGTACGTCGATTATAGTAAAGAAAACCTAGAAAAAACTCTTGATATTAATAATATCTTGTCCCATCCAACTACAGAACAACTACAACAGGGAGTGCCTTTTCCTGTTGGAAAGCGAGTTGAGCAAAGGTTCCAGGGAATTTTCGTCGCTTTCTCATTGGTCAAAATAAATTAAAAATGTTAACGCTATTTTCCAGAAATTTCCACACTTCAATAGAGAAGACAGTCGAAGAATTCGCCGCATTGCAAAACGGAAACAACCAGTCGTCGATCGTGACCTATATCGATTGAAGTGATAAAGTTTACGAAATTATGTGAGAAAAAGCAACTTTAGACAAAAGAGATGTCCTCAAGGTTGTTAGTATATGTTTTACGCAAATGGGTGCTGTTTATTTGATCAAAATCTGTACAGTTGTTATTTTGAGGTTTTCTAAAAATATCGTTTCGGGAAGTGTCATACTTTGCGTTTTTTTTTATTGTATTGGTATTTGATGATAGTAGCTGTATTTAAGAATATTGTTCAAACTACCGAGGGCCTGTGTTGTTGAATCGAGTGAGAACCACCTCGGACTTGAATTGGAATAATTTCAGACTAAACAAAGTATTTCTTGTAGTATTTAACTCATTCAAATAAAAAGATATTGTCTGGTATTTGTAACGAGAATAGGTTTTCTATCCTATTGAAATATATCGTCGCCTGAGTGCTAGAATGTCGTATGTCCCCTATGGGACATAGGACATTCTAGGACTCAGACAACGATATGTCTATTAATACCTGTGACGAAAAATCTTATTTTTGTCCTTTTGGATAGGGTATCGGGTGTTTATAAGCTGACTGTACCGATAAACTTAATTCACCAGCAGGTTTTATTATATATTCCTGAAGATGAGTATTGGAAAACACATGAAACGACGCATGGACTCCCTATATTGATATCTCCTAACAAATGTTAACATAAATGCACCAGGGCAAACCCGAGAATAGCAGAGTTTTGTGAAACTGTGCTAGTGCTAGTGTTCATTGGTAACAGGGAATACATTTTCAAACGCTCAAATATGAGAAGAATATGAATGGTGGTTCAGACCAATAAGCGAGCCTAAATAACATTGGTAAGAACGAATACATATTCAAATGCACATAAGGAAAATATGAAATGATGATTTGGTAATGAATTAGACAGGAAGCTTGAGAATCTTCTCAAATGTCATAGCTTGAACTCCGCCTCACTCATTCATTAGGGGCAGGAGCCATCTTACACTAATACTTGCACATAATACCCAGCATTAATAACCATGCAGATCACGCATAGAGCAATGTGAAACCTTAGAAAACACTTTTTAAATTTATTTCTTATGCAAGAGCAAAGACTGCTGGTGGGATGAGTTCCTTGGAAACAAACAGTACATAGACTGTCATCAGCAATCTTCCCTATTGAATATTTTTAAGATTCCATTTCATTGCATTGTGTGGCTGGTCATTTTGTTTTTCATTTTGCGGTACCGGTACGGTTTTTGCGGTAAACTGGAAAACAGAACCACAAAGCCCAATAAAAACAGACCGAACGGTTTTACTGTGACTGTGCATAAACTGCCCAAACTCCCCGACTGGTAGGGAAATTGTCTAGTGACCCTTTAACACTGTCGTCATTTTGTCTACCCGACAAAGGAGCGAATTCGTCGTGTTCTCGTTGTCAGATTTTCTCCTTATTGACTCGTCCATCGGACGAGTCAATAAGGGAAAATATGACAATGAGAGCAAGGGAGCACGGTGGTTCAGTAGGTAGAGAGGTGCATGCTGCAAGCCGAGAGGTCCTCGGTTCGAATCCAACCTGCGGCAATCGCGTTGTGTCCTTGGGCAAGACACTTCATCTCCATTGCCCGCGTGGGGGCACGATGACGCTGTGTACTAAGGCGTACTGCACGTCGATGGTACGCATGTCTTCAACCTGTGCTGCACTGCGGAGTTACGATGTTGGGGAGCTGGCAGCTGCTCGTCGTTGCTCGGTGGTTCTCTCCGGATACTCCGGCTTCCTCCACACGTAAAACTGTCACGGTCATGATTAGCCATTGTGCATAAGTATGTGACCTTAAACATCAATAAATAAACAATAAATAGACAATGAGAACACAACACAGATTACGGGATTACATGAACATTTTCCTTCTGTCACCCTGAGTATTGTTTTTTTCTGACTCAATGAGCTTAGCAACTGATCCCCCAGAACACCTAACAATCATCAAAGGGAAGTTAGGCTGAACCCAATGGAGATACTTATAGACTGGGTGTTTGTGGAGAGTGGTGTCATACAGACTTTTTTCCAAGTTAACCCTTTACCTAACAACAAAACAGACGGCACTTGCAAACAAAATTCTTGAATAACAATTTTTTTTAAAAATTATGTTTGGAAGTGTCATCTGCCTTTTGTGTTAGGTATAGGCTTTCAAATTCATTTATTTTGGGCCCACCATTTTGTCCTTATTTGGGGACATTAACACCAGAAATAACAGCCTTACTCTGTTATGTTTTATTGCAATGTCTCCCTCTGTTTCTATGGCTATATTATGTTGGATTTTAGTCCCAGATGTAGAAGAGGCAGAGAGAATTTATATTTTTGTCTCAAAAACATAGGTTATGACCCCTCAGTAGAATGAGCTTGATGAGCTTGTTCCGAAGAGGGGTCATAACCTATGTTTTTGAGACAAAACATGAAGAAATAATGAAAATTAATTGGTGATTTTTGTGAAAAAAGCTGGCAGGTTTTGGCTGTTACATTGGGTAAAGGGTTAAATTGTTCTGGTGCATGAAGTATTATTTACTGTGTTCTTAACACAGGGAGAACGCACCAAAACAGAGGCTTTTTCCTTAAATTGAACAGAAACCAAATCTGAAAAATGCCGATAGGATCACCGATCAAATGTCGAGTTGTGACCAGGCTTTTTCATTGTGAAAGAAAACTAACGATTCCGGATTTTTTTTTCATCAAGTTGAGAAATCTGTGGCGCTGCTATATTATTGTCAACACATAGAAAAACCGAACCGAAACCGCGTTTTTTTCTTGAAACCGAACCGCAACCGAAATCTGAAAATCAAAACCTTTTATTGCAGTGTACATATTCATTAGTTTGATCTCAGGTCTTTGTATTGACCCCCTGTCGATGAAGACCGGCTATTTTTGTTTCCATTCTATTCAGGAAGCGGGGCGATCGTGGTTTTGAAAGTTTTGTTCCAGTTTGATATGCAAAATAAAACAAATACATTTTTATTGATATCTTTCATTGGAGGTTGTGTCTGTGGGTATGGCAACACACTTTCAATTAATTTTCAGATATATTTAAGTAAGAACATTACCAGTCAGCAGTACGTTGCATAAAATAAGTTCTCATGTACTGATAATACAATGGAATCCTATTAATTGAATAGCCACCTTGCCAGAGTTCAAGTAACAGGAAAATTTAATAAACAAGAATACATTTCTGTGTTCCCAGAGATAAACTGAGAATGTATTCTATTATATCTTTCTTGACAGAGCTCAAAGCGATATGTCAAACATTATATAATAGATTAAATGCCTGTATAGAATGTAGTGAAAGTCGTGACAACCATTACTTACTCCCAGTTCCTTATTCGACATTCGTTATCAACAAAACGAATGTCGTATAAGGAAATGGGAATAAGTAACGTTTGTCACCCCCAATGTATTGGTCAATAAACTGGGGTAATTCAGTGATTATCTAGGTAATTTCTCAACACGTTACATGTTTTTAACCCTTTACCTAACATGAAAAGCAGACGACACTTGCAAAAATAATTCTTGAATAACTATTTTTTTTCATTTTTTGTCTCAAAAACATAGGTTATGACCCCTCGTTGGAACGAGCTCGACGAGCTCGTTCCAACGAGGGGTCATAACCTATGTTTTTGAGACAAAAAATGAAAAAAATAATGAAAATTAATAGGCGATTTTTGAGAATAGCGCTGGCCGGTTTTGGCCGTTACGTTAGGTAAAGGGTTAAATCAGTTACCATGAGTTTTCTCTATAGCCTACATGCAGTTAACTAGTCAAATTAGTCCCGGAGGTATGGTAAATTAGTTTGTGTTTGGAAGTTCTATTAAATTCACAGGGTTATTCAATTAAGAGATATCTATTCAAGTTGGCTCCATATTATTTATTATTATGTCTCAAAGTTAGTTTGTCCAATCAAAATGCTGGAATACCTTCTAAAGATTCCACCGTATCGGGTTACTCACCTGATATTAATTAATATCAGGTGAGTAGCCGCCATTACTATTTTGATGCAATTCCCCTCACTTCGAATTTTCAAAATTTGAATTAAAACAAAATAAGAGAATTTAGGTTCCGAAAATATTTTCAAGATACCGTATTTTGTGATTTAAAACATTAAATATGTAAAAAGATGGGCCGAAGATAATATTTGTAGTCTGAAAAGTTCTTTGTTTTACGAGCAACTTTTTGAGCCCTTTGATGATGAAAACGAACATTTGTCCAGCTCATCAATGCCAAAGGGTGCTCCTATTTTCAGAAATTGCAAAATCGGCAACATCAACATCACTATAAATAATAAATGAACAAACTTGTTTTTGAAACATTCCGATCAAACAGAATTAACAGAAAGTCGGTGTGCGTTTCAGATTCAACTTCAAAGTTCAAGTTGCGTTATTGTTATTGTTTGCTCTACAGTAAAAAAGTGATTTTTAATGTTCAAAACTGCTTTATTGGTCCTTTTTAGGTAATAACAACAGTAAATGTACGCAAGGGGCCTCCAGATTATGCCGAGTTGGCAAGCAGCACTGATCTCAGTGGCAAGCAGCGATTCGTTTCATTTGTAAACAAGTACGGCAATCGCCCTTTGCAAAGTGATGATTTGTTTACAATTACCATGGTTACACGTACCGGTGCCTGTTACTGTTCATGATTCTGCGCGGTGCGATCAATAGTGGTTCCTGAAAAATAAATTCCGGGCCGTTGTTTGTTTATGGAGAAAATTATTAATCGCTTGATTTACATGGACTTTCGACATAATAAATATGTTACATGGCGTGTAGCTGGCTGATACATTTCCATACAAGGCTCTGAGTGTTCATATCAGGTTCGGCTTCGCCTCACCTGATATGAACACTCATCGCCTTGTATGGAAATGTATCAGCCAGCTACACGCCATGTAACTTATAATATGCTGGGTCTTCAACAAGAAGCCCTTAACAGAACCTAGTTAACTGCTAGAGTGATATATTTTTCAGGACCACAAATATCTTTCCGTCATATATTGCCGTGTTACTTTTGATTGGATAGTGCCACTAAGCACTATCCAATAAAATGTAACCGAGAAATATGTCATCAACAAAATCTGACTCTTGTTCGAGCCAATATGAAACCTATTCCAATGGAGGATAGATGTTATATATGGGCATTCAACACTCCACCAGTTAAACAGAAAAGAATTGTGGTAATATTTGGACCTTTAAAGAGTTTCTTGACCTGAAATAACCTTTTGATACGATCCAGTGTGATCAGATAATGAAGATGTACCATCCACCATCATCCTTATGATGGCTCCATGCCAACAACTTGACATACAATAGAGTATGAAAAATTCTTTATAATGCATCATATTTAGGCCCAAAATGTTAAAAATCTGTTTCTTACGCCCTTCGGCATGGCCATTTTGCCTGCCGCATGCTCTCTTTTTATAACCTATGCAAACTTAAAAAAAATAAAGATTAAACGGTTTATGTCTGATATTTTATCCAAGTTAATAAAATTGATAAATTTGTCCCTGAAATGCAACAAGGCTTTTGCATTGCCAAGCCTTCATGTACTCAAGGGACGAAATACGCCACCACCAATGCTGTTCTGTAGCTGTTGAGATTTAAAACATAAAACAAAGTACATGAACGTTTGGCGGCAAAGAAATAACTGCAAAAATAAAAAAATAAAATTTTACAAAAAATGGCATGAGAAGCAAAAGATCTGCTTTGTGGAGCCTTATATCTGGTTATTTTCTAAGGTTATTGGAGTACTCTCGATTTTCTCCACATGGCACATTACAATACGTTTTCCATGATTACAATGGTGCTTGAGCTAAAAAAAAACCCCAATTACAAACTCTTGGAGAAAAGGGTCTTTTTTTCGCCACCCCGTGTCTCTTTAGATGTGGGTGAGTCATGATTTCTTACCCCCGACTGTTGACAAACATACCAGAGTGAAACAAGAGAGCCATTGAATTGGCTTTAATTACATGTAGCTCACATACTGGAGTGAGATTGGAAATTAATCATTTTTTCAAAAATTGGATTTTAGCTTTTAGCTCATTATTATGCCGCTAACTACGGAAGCCGGTTAGTGCCGCCTGTAAATCATTTTTTTATGTCGTAATTACGACATACTATGTCGTAATTACGACATAAAAAAATGATTTACAGGTGGCACTAACCGGCTTCCGTAGCTAACAGTGTACAGCTGGCCTAGGTTATTGAGAAACCCATGCTTCGTCTTGGTGGAATATCATTTACTAAACCCTCCTCAATATATATAAAGGAAAGAAAGCAACACTATTGCACTTTTTCAAAAGTACCTGTTATTGTTTCTTCTTATTCGATAGCAGACTTCAAAAAGCCACCTTTGCGGGAACTTCAGTCACAAATGTAGCGTGACTTCATTCAAATGATATTATCGTAAATATACAGTTGTGAAGACTGCAATGTTCGTTGATATGAATATAGTTTTGTTCTCAAACGTAATTTTCCAGTTTCATGTTTTGCGTACCGACAACAACCACTTTTTGTGCGTACCGACAAGAAGCAAATTTTAGTTAGTAGTTCGAATCGGTGGCGTATTAATGCAGTGCTGAAACTTGCGGTTCTTGCTCAAAGTGGAGGCCAGTTTTCGATTTCAAAATTTTTCTCGCGGTTGTGACACTGTCAGTGAAATATTTAGTGAGTGGATGTATTAAGTGTTTTCAGTTTCATTGCCTTGCAGATCTGAAAAGAGCAATCAAGCGATTTCAGTTTCCGAATCTTAGAAAACGAAATGTTCCCCCAAGATGAACCACGTGACCAAACCAGCGTGACTTCCTCCAACGCAGTAAAATTTCGTTTTCGTGCATTTTTCAATGAAAGTAATTCACGAGTCAGGAACTAAATGTGAATACGCTTTCTTCAAGTCTGGAGTGTCGATTAGGGCGCGGAATCATCCTAGGGCACAGGATGTCAGGGGTATCAAAAATGTCACTCGACTCTGGGCATGCGTTATACCGGGAGTTTACAGCATATCATTAATTCATAAATCTGATATGACACTCCATAGTATTGATATTATATATCGCCGCTTGAGTAGTGACATTATATATCGCCCCTTGAGAGGAACAATGTGCCATTTGCAATGCGAAAGCAATGCAGACTGCTCTTTCTTCTACTCAAGATACAATGTATACATATATATATATATATGTATAAAGCTTTAGAAATCACTCTCCGATTGTATAGCTCATTTGGTGATTATCAACCAGCCTCTGCCATTATACCTGATACCCCACCTCACCCCCATTTGCACTGGCACACGTAAAATAGGTTATAAATTAATACTCGAGAGTTTCCCAGTTACAGTTCTCGGAAAGTAGTCTTTTCCACTAGTGCACTTCGGGTGAAAAAGGTACGCGCTGCCCCTTTGCCCTCTCCCCAATCTCAGGGCAATGAGGCATCTGCCCTCCTCCACCCCCACTTCCTTGAGTGTCAAATATCTTATCTGAAATACAGGCATTACCAATCTATCCCTCGTTGTTCCTGTTCGATACTTGTACTGCTGGCATATTCTCTCTCCTGTAAAGCAGAAATAAATATTTTTGTTCGTAGGATTATTAACTTGTACAGTACGTGTACAGTGTATTATAACTATATCACCCGTAGAGTGGAGATTCCCCTCAAGCAATAATTGCAAATGTTTCGCAAAGCTTAACAAACACAAGAAAAGTTCCAGCCAATGGACCTCCGGGTTAAACCCGGATGTCCATTGGCTGAAACATTGCTTGTATTTTTTGTCCATATGTACAGCCTTGAAAAGTGACACTTTGGGTGATAACTGCTCTCTGTGGGTGATTTTGTTACAATCCGCTCTTCCCGTACTGTAATTACAGTTTAGATAACTAATAATTACAATTTAATGACTTGTAATTGTAATTTAACCCTTTGAATTGTAGTTGGCATCTTCCATGGCAGTTCAATGGAAGCACTTGGAAGAGTCCATATTGATTATCTGGGGTAGACCAATCAATATTTTCAACGTGCAGCCTCGGGGCTGAATATATTGATTGGTCTACCGCACACATCCTATTTAATGACGTTATGACGTATCATGTTCTTGGCCGGAAAAGGGTTTAAAGGGTTAATATCTTGTCATGCGGTTATGTGGAGTGCACTTGGTTGCTTAGTATGATAGTATATGAGGGACTGTGTGTATCCCTGTTAGTCTGATGTTAGCCATTGGTACTAGTTACTCGCGTAATGCTTTTTGCTGTCCTATATAATGTGGATAGCGTAATGCCAAGGAATGCAATATTGTTGAATGATGATGCTTGATTGTTAGTATCGTAGCATAGTATGGATTTTCGAAGCCTTTGGGGTTTATTAGCTTTGAAGACAACTGTTGGTTCTCTAAAGACATCTAATGTACTGTCCTGTTGGTTTTGTGCTATTCTATACATTTCGATTGTTCTGGGGTTCACTCCAGTACCGTAGAAGCGCCCTAACAGCAACTGCATTATAACCTTTGTAACTCCTAAACCTCAGATTTTAGCCGTCCTTGTGATTCCTGTTGTAGTGGGCTGAGAAGATGTAGTGGATGAAGTGGTGCTTGAAGCTGTTGGTATTGTAATTGTGTTTGTTAGTTGTAGTAAAGGCTGGTTTAGTATTTGTTTTTGATCAAGTAATTGTAGTGGTCAGTTTTGTTCTGGCTATTGATGTCGGGGTTCTTGTATAAGAGTAGTTGGTGATTAAGTTGTGGTCAGTTCAGTAGTGGTAGTGGTTAGTGTTGTGGATATTGTTGAAGTACTTTGTGTTGTGCCAGTTTGTGTCGTAGTTGTTGGTGAAATAGTTGCAATAGTTGGTGTTGTAATGACTGGTGTTGTACCTGAAGCATTTGGTGCTGTAGTTGATTTAGTCACTGTTGTTGTTGGTGCTATAGTTGCTATTGTAGTAGTTGCAGTGGTTGGTTTAGTTGTTGTAGTGACTGGTGTAGTAGTTGTAGTTGTTCATGTTATGGTTGGTTATGCAGGTGTAGTGGTTGATGGAGTAGTTGCACAACGGTGCACAACTACAGCTACCTCCACAACAACTGCAACACCGACTACTACTACACCAACAGGTACACGTGCAACACCAACAAGTTTACTAAGGCCCCTACAACACCAAACGCTATGGCTAACACACCATCCGAATGAGCTCTGACACCAACAACCACAACTATAACACCAAACACAGCAACACCAACCACTACAAAACCAATAACTGCAGCTACGATACCAACAACGTCAACAGCAACCACCACAACCACTACATCAACTACTAAACCATGGACTAATGTAGATATCTGTGGTCTATTGGGGATCAATCTCCGATGAACATGGTTTGGGGACAATTCAGAATACTGTCGAATTGATCGCATACGATTGTGGTTTGGAGACCAAATTTTGGAGACTGATGTAAGTGATTTGGGGACTACATCGAACGCACTTTTGGGAACTGACGATAGTGGTGGCTTGTGGACTTGTGGAGATGGGGGGGGGGGGGGGGGCTTGGAGGAGTACCGGAGACTACTGAGAACTTAAGAGAGTGGTTGATGGGGTAATAGTTGCTGTGGTTGTTGGTGTAGTGGTTTTTTAATAGATGATGCTCGTTAGCTCATTTGATGAAATCGCCATCCACGTTTCTCGCTGCCCCAACAATGTGGCTTTTTGTTTTATTACACGCCTGTTCTATGAAATCTCCATCTACAGCAACACTAAACCATTCATAAACTAACAGAATCCCTTTCACCTCCCCCCCCCCTCCCCCTTTCCGAGATGAGTCATAAGAGTATTTATTCCAAGGAGTAATTGCTCTCATTGCTCTTCGTCTCAATCGAGTTGGAAGTCAGACGTACCGCCAAAAGGAGATAACTGTATATAAATCGAGAGTGTGTCGGGACAGGACCAGAAATAGTCGAGAGTAGCTAAGACTAGATACATAGCTAGGATACCAGAACAGAATCCGCAATAGGTAGAAAAACTAGAATTCTGAAAGTATGAGTGTCAGTGAAGATATACTAGCTGAATCGCTCAAAACCTTACATCAATACGTTTTCTCTTATAAAGAGGATTCTGGAGGAATCCGAACAAAATAATGTGTTTTTGTGGGATTTTCGGAAATTGTCGTGTTGGTAATGGTAATTAGTTCTACACCCGTCGAATGGAACAACAACACCCAGCCAGTGCTATAATGCTACGTGCTACTGTGATAAGAAGGATTATGGGGAAACCCGAACAAAATAAAGTCCGTTTCAGCCCTTTTCTGCGACTTGTGGGCATTTCTCGGGTCTGTTTTGGTAAGTAGATTCCCCAAGTCGATTCGAATGTACCCGACGAACAAACCTCCAACCTATTGTAAGACTTTGGCACATGGCAACCACGTTCCATCACAGAATCCAAGATGTTAGCCTCCAGTGAACCAAAGGGACGACGAAAACACGAATGGACCCTCAAGAGCATAACCCTTCTTGCATAACGGAGTTGAACACTACGTAACAGACAGGATATACCATCCGAACACATCCCACCCCATCCTAAACCTTCTAGGGTATAGTAACTACGTTCCTCCATAGGAACCAAGATGGTGGCCTGCATGATACAAAATGGACGCCGGAAACACGTGACACACTAACAATAAGCGTTGCACATGGGAACTAACCATGTCGTCATGACAATGACATCACATTATGTCCCCCTGGAGGACCAAACAATGTGGCATAATTTCAACATGGCATACTACTGCCGTATTATCAATTTTTTCCAGATTTTTCCAGTGTAAATGTGCTGAGCAGTCCAATATGACTTTCTATGAATGAATCGGTATAAAACCTTACAATGCTGTGATGGAGTAAGTGGATAATCATACGACTTTATTTTTTAACTTTCAGTGGCATTTTAATTGGATATAATAACATTGTTAATGTAGTTATACGTTTTGGGTCCAAATACTCAATTCCCATTGGTCAGCTGGATGAAAACGTCATGACCAAATGTAATTCATTTTCCAATGAATACATTTGGTCGAACTTTGACCCGCATTTACGGTAGAGCGCAGTTGACAGAATGTAATTCGGGCGGTGTTTGGGCGGGTTTTTAACTTTTAGCGCCTCTCGCAGTGATCAACTCCTCTGCTGTTTCTTTGGTGACATTTCTCAACTGTGGCATAAAGCCCGTTACTAAAATACTCGTTTCCATTTCTAAAGTTGTGAAAATTAAAAATCAGAGTTGTGCGCTTTGTCTTTTGTGTGAGGGTGGTTTTTCGCCTCGTTCGTTCGTACATGTTTTATTTCGTCTTTCTGCTTTGTTGTTTGGTAAAAAGTAATTTAAACAGTTACGGAATGTAATTATAAGAATTGAATGCAATTTTTATAATCCCTTCGGGATTCATACAATTTGTACCCATTCCCACACGTTCATACTCCAATAAAGATTATAAAAATTGCATTCAATTCTTAAATATAAAAAATATATTCTTTAGTTCATTATTAGTTTCATTCATTTTTGTGTAATAAAGCCTGTGACGTATTTTGAGAAACCTTCTTTTTGTTATCCCTTCACCAATCAACAGAAGTAAAATCTTCCAAAATGAGCACTCTCGTTGAACCACAACGATTGTGTGAGAGAATACATCATATCTAATCTTAAAAATACTCTTCACTGGAAAGAGCTTATAAATAATGCCAAATATTGTCTTAGAAAAGTGATCAATCTTGTCGAATCACAGCTTTTAGGCGAAAGAACACATCACGTATAATTAGAAAAATGCTATTAGTACACTTCAACGGAAAGAGCTCATAAACAATACAAATGGCATTAGATGAAAAATGATCACTTTAGTGGAACCACAACTTCTGAGTGAATGTCCTCATCACGTGTAATTGAAAAATACTTTCATTAAACGTTACAGGAAAGAGCTCTTAAATAATACAATTATCGTAGAAGAAAAATGATCACTATTGTCAAATCACAACATTTGAGTGAATGGACTCATTACACTTTATTTGAAAAATACTCTTATCACACTTCACTGGAATGATCTCAGAACAATGCAAAATAGATTAACAATGATCACTCGAATCGAATCTCAACTTTTGAGTGAAAGAACTCATATATAATTTGAAAAAAATACAATTATCACACTTCACTGGAAAGAGCTCATAACAATGAAAATGATATTGGGTAAAAAATAACCCTCCAGTCGAATCACAACATTTGAGTGAAAGAACTCATCACAAATAATTAAAAAAAATACCATTATTGCCCTTCATTAGAAATAGCTCATAATGCAAGTCATCTACGGTGAAACATTATCTCGTTAATCGAATCTTAATTTCTGAGTGAAATAATATATCATATCTAATTTGAAAAATACTTTTATTACACCTCACTAGAAAGAGCTCATACCAATGAAAATTATTTTGGATGAAAAATAATACTGCAGTCGAATCACAACTTTTGAGTGAAAGAACTCTTCACAAGTAATTTAAAAGATTGTCAACAAATCACCCTTGGAGTGGAGGTATCACCCAAGGTACTACTCTAAAAGTTTGTACAGAAACACAAAAAGCACAAGAAAAGTTTCAACCAACGGACCTCCGGGTTTACCTCGGAGGTCCATTGGCTGAAACTTTGCTTATGCTAATTACGCTTAACAACAAATTAGCATTTATTGCTTGAGAGAAATCATCATTCCACGAGTGATTTATTGATAATACCATCATACACTGCACTAGTATGACATGTCACTGGAAAGAGTTCATAGCGATGCAAGTTATCTTCGATGAAAAACGTTCGCTCAAATCGAATCGCAGCCATTGAGCGAAAGAACTCCTAATATTTAATTTGGAAAAAATACTACTGTTACACTTCCCCGGAAAGAACTCATAACAATGCGAATTATTTTAGATGAAAAAATCTGTTCCAAGTAAATGCTGAGTTAATGGCTTCTGTGTTGGCAGGAGCTGTACACGTTATGTGGAAATCTGAAATTCTTGTATAACAATTCCTGTCGGGTTCTTTATTGTAAAATTCCTAATTCAGCCGTGACCGTGAGGGCACGTGACCATGACAGTGATCGAGGTCTGCTGATCCAGCAAGCACTGCAGAACCAGTCGTAACGATTTATCATGTCATGGGACCCACAATTTCTTATGGGATTCCAACCAACTGAATGATTCTGTTTCACAAGGGTTTGACGATTATTTCGTAACTTTCAATCTTGTACTGTACAGTCGCCGTGGATTGGTTATAATAATCCATGCGTGGGCAGTGATGTCAACGCATGCGTTTACCAGGTAAAAAAATTATCATCAACAAAATTTTAATTAATGAAGCACCGGGTTGTATCCGGCGCTTCATTAATTAAATTTGTGATGATTATTCCTTTAATTAGTGTTTGGAATCTAATATTATTGCGTCCGTGGAAATATTGCCCACTCGTGGAAAGTGACCTGGCCACAGTGGCCGTACTGTATCTATATCGAATATAACTTTCGTAATTTATCACAGAAAATAAATATAAAAGACAACTTGGAGAAAATCGTCGTGTGGAAGTTCCTTTTGTTCCTAGGATGCACTCTTAGTGCACTTGCATTCAATATCACAAATAAGGTATTTTAAGACCTTCAAAAAATTATATTTTAATATTTAAATATTTCACAAACGCACTTTTAAAAAGCATTTGTCCAAGGCGATTATTCCCATTCTTGTGCAATCCAACCTTTACAATACTGATAGTTCTGTTCTTTTCTAGGGAAGTCAAGTAGAATTTTGATATATTCTATCGCAAAAGAAATATGAGTAAAATTTCTGTAAATATGCTAATGAAGCTGGTATAAACAAACACCAACCATCTTGATCATGCTCATGACTAGGAGTTTTTTCAAGAAGTATGGTAGGCCACAACAGTCAGTGAGTGTGTTCGTGCCAGATATCCAGGAAAAACTGATGTAGATTCATAGTAACCCTGGCCAGTATTATGGATTCATGATCGACTCTCTATTCTAGAGAAACCTCAGTAATGTAATTGTTTTCAGACAAACTTCACTGGACTGGGTTTGATGCAAATCGCACAGGTATGATAAAATTAGAAACAAAGGTGGAAGGAACAGTTCAAAGGAATTCTCTCTAGTGAGCTAAAATATTTCGATATTTGCAACCCCTCTCTTTGTATGCAACTGGGGCAAACGAAATGCAATTGATGGACATACCCTAGTCACGCTATTTGCCAAATCAAGTTTATTCAAATTACATCCCCTGGGATTATAATTTAGTGTTTCTGGGATTCTGTTGATTTCAGCACAGTAGTACTTGCACTGAAAAAAAAACACTCTCTGTGCACACATGGCTGAAATGACCTGTTATGTTTACGAGACAAAGCAAAATCTGTTTCCCACATCAACATGGAAGTTTTTTGTTTACATCAGCTTCGTTAGTATATTTTCAAACCTACTTCACACTATTTCTTGTTGGTACAATACATCAAATTTCCAGGTCTCCGCTCATGCATACCATACAAATACTGATCTGTTGACATTGATTTTGTATAGGTTGGACCTCACAACAATGTGAATAGGTGCCTAGAAAAAATATATTGTTTAACCCTTTGGGACTTTAATTATCCTGACGTTCAAACGTCACTGGGAATTCAGTTTCTTCAACGTTTTTCAAAATGCGACATCAAACGTCGGAAAGTACAAATAACAGGATATTTTTCACATCAGTGATTAACAGGTTGAGGGCTAGATTATTTTTGGAGGTCTGAACTTGTTATTCAAAACATGTTTTATCACAAATTATTGGAGAGTGCCCACAGGCACTCTCCAATAATTTGTAATAAAACAAATTTATAGTATTTGTGTTTGACTGAATATGAAATATAAGCAAGGAAAGTGTTGGTTTTTGCTCTGGTATCCTCATTTTTTGAAAGCCCTGGCTTCTAGCACTCAACCAGTTAAGAAGCGTTGACAGCAGGATTATTTTAGTATTTTAAGCTGCGATAACATTTGGCTCAACGGTTGTCACTGAGCACTATTCGGGAGAAAACAGGAATTGAGGTTAAAACTTTAAAAAATCGAAAAATAATTACAAAACAAATGGTCACAAAGTATCAGCGCGCTGTTTGATTTCCTACGTCATAAGAAGAACAAAAGTATCAAAGGGCTAAATTAAGTTTATTAAATATTTAAATTACTTAAAAAAAACTTTGCAGCACTTTGTATATGTTATTTGTGGCATAGAATTCAAAAGAATTGAAAATACATCATAAAATGGAATTACTAGTCCTTTTGCACGGCGTGCTTTTATACCATTTTCTTCACATTGTTTTTGTTTGAATACCCCTTTAAGGACAATTTAAATCAATGTCCATGGAGGGAACTTGAACGCATGTTCATACCTACGCGACAAACACAACAGTGTTTTAAAAATGCAAAGCCTTTAGCATCGGTTTGCCTTCTAAACATCCAATTAGAGATGCTCTGTATGAGATTGTTTTGCCATCAAAAATCATATCTTCGGTAATTTTGTGACTGGTTCCAAACATACCTTAACCTTTAAAGGCCCACTTCAGGCTTTTGCTACCTCCGAGCATGTACCCGTAACATGCCATCATTAGGAGGCCATGCTGACAATAGACAAATCACTTTATCAGTGATTTCTTACAGGCAGCCAGGGGCGCGGTGGCGTCGCGATTTCCGGTTCTTGTCAGATCATCGAAGTTAAGGACGTCGAGCGCGGTTAGTAGTTGGATGGGTGACCATTTCACCGACTGATTCGCACTCCCGCGTTGTGTCCTTGGGCAAGGCACTTAAACCCGATTGCCTACATGGGGACACGATGACACTGTGTCCTAAGGCGTACTGCACATCGATGGTGCGCATGTCTTCAACCAATCTAACCCTGCCTGTGCCGCGGCGCAGAGTTCAATGTTACGATGTTGGAGAGCTGGCAGCTGCTCGTCGTGGCTCGGTGGTTCTCTCCGGGTACTCCGGCTTCCTCCACCTGTAAAACTGTCATGGTCATGATTAGCCATTGTGCATAAGTATATGACCTTAAACAATAATAAATAATAATAATAAATAACAGGCAGCCAAGACTTGATTACAAATCACTGCTAAGCAGCTGGACATGTACAAGTTATAATCCAGTGGGAATTCAGAACAATTGCCCAGGCCTTTAAGGGTTAAAAAAAACTGAAAAGAATATCAGTCTCTTCTTTCGGGTATTCAGTGATTGGTTCGGTTTGGTTTTTCGGTATCCCCATAATATCAATATCGGTCCGGTTTTTCAGTATATTGCATATCTCTACACCCAATATATTTAAATGCGCCTTATCAAAACATCGTATAAAACTGCTGAAAATAGGGGGTTTCGATCACTCATCATAAGTGTGTAGATGTGTAATGTAAACTGTAATATGACGAGACCAATAAATCTCACTGTTGTAAAAACAATGAAGCAGCAAAATAAAGTCATCAAATATGGATAAACAATATATTCAATAATCCATCTTTTGAATTTCCAAATCGTCATTAAGCCTAAGATTCGATTGTGACATTTCCTCCAAACTTTTGTTTTCACGGCAAACCGCTTCCGCACTGTTCACACAACAGGCCTGGAATTAGCCTGCGAACGACCGTTTAGGTTATGTGGGAGTTACGTCAATTGTAAAATGTGTGAACGAGGTGCAGGTAACGACCAAATAATATTATTATTTATTTGAGTTTACGGTCACATACTTATGCACAATGGCTAATCGTGACCATGACAGTTTGACGGGTGGAGGAAGCCGGAGTACTCGGAGAGAACTACCGAGCATCGACGAGCAACTGTCTGCTCCTCAACATTCTAACTCTGTTTAAGCTCCGGTCAAGCAGGGTTACAACGGCTGAATACATGTGCACCGTCGAAGTGCAGTGCGCCTTAGTACACTGCGTCGGGGGCGCGATGTCTCAGTAGGTAGAGGTGCAGGCTGCAAGCCGAGAGGTCCTCGGTTCGAATCTCACCTGCGGCAACCGCGCCGTGTCCTTGGGCACGACACTTCATCCCCATTGACGGGGGACGGGAATCGAACTCGGGACAACGACAAAATAATAAAACATAACTTTATTGAATTGCTAATCTCGCAAGTTTTATCAGAAAGACTTGACAATCTTTCGGAACTATCTCGACTCAAAGGTTGAACAGTACATCCACTTTATGAATAGAATGGCATGACGTTCCCATCTTAACCCTATACCTAACATGAAAAGCAGACGACACTTGCAAACAAACTTCTTGAACAATTATTTTTTTTCATTTTTTGTCTCAAAGATAAAGGTTATGACCCCTCATTGGAACGAGCTAAACGAGCTCGTTCCAAAGAGGGGTCATAACCTATATTTTTGAGACAAAAAATGAAAAAAAATAATAAAAATTAATTGGCGATTTTTGTGAATAGCGCTGGGCCGGTTGGGGCCGTTACGATAGGTAAAGGGTTAAAAGAATTTTCACCTAAATAAATAGCAACAACTAACTCGCGATCTCGCTCTGGTGAGATTGTGCGTTTGTTGATGCTATTTATCGAGGCGGGAATCCCGTTCAGATGTAAAATGGCATGACTAGCGTAGTAAAACTGAGAAGAAGGAGAACCACCACAAGACCATTTTTCCTATGGGTGATCACCATGCCTAATAGCGTAACCTGCGTGTGGGTTACCATATAAGTCCTTTACTCCCGGGCCTGCACAAGCAGATAGCTGGGCGTTCCCTATGGTCATGCTTTTTCCCAATCTCTTCGCTTTCAAAGCTAAGACCCGATTTTTCACACATGAAATGACCTTCAGTCCGATCGATGATGAATTTGTACGTAATGTCTTTTGATGAAACACCGCACTTATCGAAAATGAATGGATTATCTTCTTTTCGACCGGCCTCAACTGTGAGAATATTCCTTGGATTTGGTGTGCTCGCAGCTTCGTAAGAACATTCCCACCACTTTAAATTTGTACTTCTGAACTGACATCAAGTGGAGAGCCATAAATAAGGTTTGCTAATATCCATCTCCGACATTATCACTCTGAAAAATTAAATAATAGTGAGTGAAGCACACAATAGCTCGTCATACCTACTTGAAATCTCCAAAGGTATTCCAGGGAAAACAAAATGCCTAAATTGTTATTTGATACTAATTCTACTATTGTACACTTACTTTATTTAGAAGTTTCATATCCGCAAAACTAATACACACTAAAAACTAAAGTGTTAAAACTGACACTTTCGAGGTGTTAAACCCATTCTAACTCTTAGGGGTTGATTTTAACACTCAAAGTGCAATGCTTTAAGCACTTAGACATTACAACCGTCAGACATCTGAAACTTGAATGGATGGCACTTCCCGTGTCTCTAGCATTGGTGGTTCTTCCAGAATCGTCCATAATTTGATTTGCGCTTGGTGGGTACATAATTAAAAGGACACAACGCAGATGACGCGGATTAGGCTCGAGAATTCGAGCCTGATCCGCGTCATCTGCGTTGTTTCCTTTTAAGTGTCGCGACATTACACTTGTCAAGTGGTATTATTGTAACACCTGTCAAGTTCTGGGATATCTGCACTTGAACAAAGTGCTAGTTCAGCACTTAGTAAGTGTTAAATACAGCACTTCAAGTGTAGTTTTTAACACTTTAGTTTTTAGCGTGTGTTTAGAAGATTCATATCCGCAAAACTAATATTTACGAGTTGTTCTCTAGAAACTCAACCAGTGGAATAAATTCCCTAAATAACACCAACTATGAGGTGTTCCCTAGCCATTCTAATTTTCAGATAATCTGGGCCATAACATTTTCTCTGGAACTGCTTTGTAGATATCATTTTCCATCTAAGACTGCGACGCTTTTGTAATATGTTGATATTGAGAAGATATTCTGACATGGGCGTAATTATGCGGGTGTAGGGGTGTGACACTCCAAGTAATTTTCAGTCCAGACATTTTCGTCAGGACGGGAGAGAAAGGTATCAATTCTTTCTTGCTAATAATCATGCACTTACTTAAAAGATTAGATACGACACAAAGTTGGTCATGAAAATGAAGGTCTGTAGTACCCGATTCGGGCTGTTGGTGGCCTAGCATGACCAATTTGGAATCCCTGTACGGTTTGTGTTAATTGAATAAGATGTTGTGTCTCAACTACTGCATGTCTTTTTTACCTATATATACTGACGGAAAGAAGAAACGCAAGTTCAGTTTTGGTAATATAATTTTTTTTATCCGGAGACCAAATGTAGTAAAATCTGACACATATCTACCTCAGTGTACTGTCTAAAGAGTCTTTGGTTAACATTCAGTCAACATTGATCACGTATGGCGCTGCATGCTTTTAACACATTTTCGACAAAGCGTGCATCCGTGGAACTCCCTCGTGCTACGGGCTTGAAACCATACCAAATAGAAGTTTTGAACAGTACACATCGATTGCACAACATTTCATTTCAACTCGATTGAAAAGCAAAATGCCGCGAATGTCCGGAGTTGATGGGGTAGGGCTATTGCTCTAATTATGCAGGGCCAATTTCAACGTCTCGTCGCCCAGCGATTTGGGGTCCATGAGTCAACGATAGCTCGTTCACTTGGGGGTCTCAGGCCACAGGAAGATTAGCTGACCGTCCCAGGAGCGGACGTACCCGTGTTAGGTCGCCATGTCAAGATAGAGGCATGCGTCTCTCACACCTCCGCAACATACACCCAGGCGACGCCAACGTCGGTTGCAATGGCTGCGGGCACATGCACCAAATCAGTTTCACTTGGCCCACTGGAGAGGTGTGGTATTCACTCTCGGTTCACGCTTTACAGGTCAGATGGACGACAACGTTGCAATCGACAGATTCAGGGGAGGGTCAGTTAAGTTTTTTTTTGGGGGGGGGGGGGATTTCTCATGGCGTGAAAACACTTTTTGTGGTCATCCAGGGCAATCTTACAGCCGTAAGATATCGGGATCAGGTCCTCATGTCTCACGTCCTTCCACTTATCCATACGCGTAACCTTACGTTGCAGTAGGATGATGCGAGGCAGCAAGTTGCTTGGGTTTGTCGTTACTTTCTCAACCAAAACAATGTCCCAGTTCTCGACTGGCCACCCTACAGTCCAGATTTGTCTCCGATCGAGCATTTGTGGGACAAGCTGGACAGAAGGGCCAGGAAGCGCGTCAACGTCCGAAACAACGTGCTCAGCTCACGCAGGTCCTTCTCCAGGAGTGGAATAACATCCCAAAAGGACCATAAACAACTTGATGGGGCCAATGGTAAGTAGACTTAGAGCAGCGACTGTAGCCCGGTGTGGGTACACCCGCTTTTGATTTTGATCAGGAAATGGCGTATGGTACCCACGTTTGAACGTTATCCATGCAAACGCCGTCTGTGTTAAGACAACAAAACTCATCAAAACTTAATCAGTAATGAAAAAAATTCCAAACAATGAAATAACCATCCATAACATATTTGAAAAATTTACCACAAAAAAAAAAAAACATAAAAACTTGCGTTTCTTTTTTCCACAAGTATATAATCCCGACTGACTAATATTCCATAATAATGTCGCGTGGTAAGAGTGAATATACATTTCTTAGCAGAGAACGACCTCGATGTTCTTCCGTGGCCAGCTCACAGCCCGGATTTATCACCTATTGAATATTTATGGGACTATCTCGACAGAAAAGTTAAGGGTCGTAATCCTGCTCCTGCAACTCTGCAACAGCTCCGACAAGCACTACAAGAAGAATGGGAGAACATTGCAATTGCAGTTGTCAACGGACTGATTTCCTCTATGACAAAACGTGCCCAAGCAGCAATCAATGCCAGAGGAGGGCACAACCGCTATTGAACTGGTAAAAAGAATGACCACAGTTTTGAATCCCCTCAGGACTTCGGTGCTAAATAAACATGGACATAGACCATAATTGTGACAATTAATGATATCACATTTTTCCTGAATAAATCAACTTTTTGGGGGGTACTCAAATTGTTACATCGTAACAGTGAGTGTCCACCTATAAAACGACGATAACCCGTGTTGCGTTTCTTTTTTTTTTTTGTTTTCTATATATTATTTGCAAATCAAAACAACATTTGGCAAAGAATCCTACCTTCGGTCGCTTCGGTCCGTTTCTTCTACTTCGACCATCTTCCAACCCGAAGGCTAGCCTTCGGTTTGGAAGATGATTGAAGTTGAAGAAATGTACAGGACGGCGAGGCATGCTCACCTCTAGTGTGTCATGGTGCATTTACTGATATACAATTGTAACTTTTTCTCCCACTGAGCCGATCAATGGTAGCCTTGAAAATTTGTGCCAATCCACTTTAATCGAACTTCCGTTGTCTCTGTGTTCAAGGGCAACTGATCTGTTTGGGAAGTCAAAAAGGCGGGAGCGCGGTGGCTCATTGGTAGACTGTTGGCCTTCTATGCTAGAGGTCCTGAGTTCGCTCCCCGTCCGGGACGACCCGCGTTGTGTCCTTGGGCAAGGCACTTTATCCCGGTTGCCTAGATAGGGGCACGATGACGCCGTATACTAAGGCGTACTGCATGTCGATGGTGCACATGTCTTCAACCGTTGTAACCCTGCTTGAGCGGAGCTTGAACAGAGTTAGAATGTTGTGGAGCTGACAGTTGCTCGTCATTGCTAGCTAGTTCTCTCCGGGTACTCCGGCTTCCTCCACCCGTAAAACTGTCACGGTCATGATTAGCCATTGTGCATAAGTATGTGACCTTAAACTCCAATAAATAAATAAATAATCAAACAGGCGAAAAATTCCAGAACATTAAGTAGTTTCGAAAGCGGAACCTCCTTCAACTATTCAATCATCAGGTCTCATGTACCTAGATCTCTTGATGATAGATTGAGATTTCATGACGAGGCACATTGTAGAATTTTGAGAACATCTCAAAAATCTAAAAAAATTCCGAATCCTCGCGACTCAAATCGAATCGAATCACCGTTACGATTTCGAATGGAATCGAATTTCGACACCTCGCGGCGCCCAAGAGACCATTCAATAAAAATCTCTCTCAAGAACCTTACAAAATTCTTACGATGTTACAAGCAATTAAACATCGAGGCAGAGGTGTCACAATTACCTGTGACAATGGCTCTGACATATCTCCATAAAACAATAAGCTCATTGCCCATTCGTCATGTTTATTGTTAATGATATGCAAGGTCAGAGGTCGCTTCGGGTAAACACTTCGATCAGCCTATCTGTCAAGATCGTCATACACGCAATAGCAACAAATAAAAAGTTTCGCTTGAAACTAGAAAATGTGCGTTTTCGATTTAGTACTAATAAAGATAGAAAAAATAACATACTTTCAACACTTCATTTCACCGACAAAACAAAATAATATTGATTTTTTCGTCAAATGAATACCGCAATGAACCCCTTCCTATAAGCGAAGGTAGACTCGGCATAATGTTTTTTTTTTTTTGTTGACGAGTGACAAAACGGCAGGTAGATCACTGAAACGACACAAAGATGACTGCGTGAGTGAAAATTCCCCGGGTATCCGAACAACCAATCAATAGAAATATTTTCAAGCATAACACACCGATGTTCCAGCTGGAAGAGGTTGGGGAGGGGGCGTGGGCCCTAAAAAGTGAAAATCGTCTGCTAGTAGCAGCGTCGCGTGTCTAATAATATTTTGTCCATGTACAGTACAAGTTAAAATGAGTTGAAGAATAACCACTACCGGTATAAACTTTTCATAATGTAATGTTTCATATACTAATGACACAAGAATCGGACATAAAAAGATATAAATTTATATAAATTCTTCTTTTGACTATTTTCTCCTTCAACTGAAACTTACATGTCACACATAGGAAGATGTTTTTTTACAAAAACACCCACAAAGTGGAAAATCCGGCAGGACCGGGGGAGGGGAAATTCGGGCCCGGAGTTAATTCTGTGACGAGATATTGATGCAGATAATAAAGGCATCTGCAGCGATTGCTGAAGGCGCGATTGATCATAGGATGGTTTGAGAGGGGGAAGTGGGGGGGGGGGGGGGGGTGTTCTCTCTTAAGAAAATTTTGAAATCAGTTATTAAATGGTGTGTTCTGGCGGCTCATGGGATAAAAAATCACGTTATTTTTAGGCCGTCAAAATGACGTTTTATAGCAGCATGCTTCAAGTTTCCTAGTTCATCAGTGAGTATCCAATGATCTAGAGTTATAGTTATTGACTGCACAATTCTTGAAGTGATACCCCTTATTACGTCAAGTTTATTTAACCCTTTACCCAACGCAGACGATATCAGAATTTATTATTTTAAATATCGTTTTTTTAAATTTTTCAAAACATTTCAACAAAACCATATCATGTGACCACTCGTTGGAACGACCTCGTTCCAACGAGGGGTCACATGATATGGTTTTGTTAAAATTTTTTGAAAAATAATATTTTTTCAACTGCTGAATTTTCATATTACGCGGGCGGATGCGGGCGATTCGTTGGGTAAAGGGTTAATAAAATTATTACTTCAAAAATCATGCAGTCCAAAATTACAACCGTTGGTCAAGTGCACAGCTCCATTCACGATAAAGCCTCCTTCTTAACTGTTGGCACAGGAGTCAGAACCTTGGGAAAGGGGAGGGGGGACTAGGTCAAACCAAATGTGCCAAACCAAAAAATTAAAACACAGTCTTTCAGGCCGTGTTTGGGCTAGGGGGTGGGGTGGGCATGCCCAACCAAGAATCCTTGATCCCTGGTCCAACCCCCCAAAGCTCCGGGCGCCGGGGTTACTACCCCGGGCCCCCACCCTCTCCCCGGCCCTGGATCCATCACAAAAATGTGCAAACATGGATATTGTATTACAGTACACACAGGGTGATTTTGTACTTGTCCTCTGAGTAGATGGATATATATATATTTTCAACATATTCTTGCCAGTCTTTTAGAAAGTTGGGAACTCAACAAGCTAATCTGCAGTTTATGGACCACCAGATAACTAACTACTCAGTGGTCCTTAAACTGCAGATTTGCTTGTTGAGTCACAAGTTTTTACTGGCTACCAGGTATGGTCAATGGTTGATGCCCATGTGCGTCCTTTTGCAAAAGCAAAATTTCAGCAAGCGGACCTCGGAGTGGAATTCAGAAATTACTTAACTTACAGTACGAGTCGAAATAAGTTGTAGAAAAGCCACTATAAACTATGCATCTTCAACTACACCAATAACTCAAGAACCTGACATCATTTTCTGGAAAGTTCTCACAAAGAGCTTTCCAGAAAATTATGTCAGGTTATTGTGTCATTGGTGTAATGGCAGTGGGCTACTTTGTTTATTGTGGTGGGAAGGGGGGGGGGGGGGGTAGGGGGGGGTAGGGAGGGGCACTTCTCCCTGGGCAATCAAACTTCAAATTGCTATCTGACCGTGGTTTTCTCACCCAATATCACACCCGCAAACGGCACTCCACAATACACATCATGTCCCGTTAATCGTTGATACAATATCTAACATGCATTTTCTTAATATATACAATAGGCCTATATTGCAGTGTCCCCAAAACGACCTGTACCACCCGACAAAATTCTACTGGCGAAGTTGACATTTTTCTGCAAACAATTTTTTGTCTATTTTAGCAGAATTATTATTTACCGATCAAGTTTAATGTGCTTTTAGTGAAAACAGTTCTCTGATATTGCAGCAATACGAGTAATAACTGTATTTGCATGATAATACATCGTGTAAGCGTTTACAAATAATGATGTGAGCCCAATTTTAGACACAATCTGGAGGGCCTTTGAAAACCACGCCAGGTGTTGCAGAAACGCTCAGATATCGCTCCCAGGGCGTCTAAATATGAATTTTTTCCTGGGGTAGATCCCCAGACCCTACCAACCATAGGGAGACCCCTTCCATTCCATCCCCTAGCTCAGGCCTGCGCCCTTCGGCATCTCGGCCTTGGACACCCCATATCTTACTTAGGCCCTCTTTAAATCGAATTCCTGTCGCCGCCACTGCCGGAAGGGTAAATTCCCACCACGCATGGGTCAGATTTGTGTTGGCATATCAAAGCTACTTGAACCAAAAAATTAGTTTTCCTGAAGTAATATCCTTTCGTATAAATTGCATTTTGAATTTCTGTGCATTGGAAAATAGGAATTTCAATGCACGTACTCTCTTAAATGCTGTGTGTATACCCAAAACATGTAAAAAAACCGCCATCGTGTACATTACTAGTCAAAATAGGTTTTAACATAACTACAATAAATTTTGTTTTGGAAGCAAAAAATGAAAATTTTTAGTTATACGAGGATGTTTTTTTCCAAGTGCCGTCTGCAACTCAAGTTAGGTGATCGGTTAAATGATGTGTTGAAAGTATGATAGTTTTTCTATCTTTGTTAGTATTAAATCGAAAGCGCACATTTTCTCGTTTCAAACAAAATATTTTGTTTGTTGCTATCGCATGTATGGCGGTTTTGACAGATAGACTGATCGAAATGTTTACCCGAAGCAACCTCTGACCTTGCATATCATTAACGTTAAACATGGCGAATGGGCAATGGGCTTATCGTAGCTGCAACGACAAAAACTGCAACAACATCATCAGGGATTGCGCATGTCCGTGGTGGGTGGACGTCTTGTTTTTTTTTGTGAGAGATTTACCCGTTCAATTCCACTAAAAAGACTACAGATTTGTTTTTTTTCATATGGTCAGTCGTATGTGTGTTATTCACCGCAGTCAGTAGTAAAGAGATTTGATAAAGTTTTCCAAATGGAGTTGAATAATAAAAGAAAAGCGTCGAAGGAGCTCACGCCCCCAGCGGTCAGATCGAGAGAGTTAATGGCGGAAAATGTTTGGGGCTCACCTGGTTTGAAAGATCTCCCATCGACGATTGCAGATAGTCTACGAATCGTGAGTAGTGAGGACCTAGAGGACCTAGATACTGAACACACACACCAACAAATTAATTCATATGACGTGAGTAGAAATTCGAATCATAATGTTGTAGCACAAGAAATCCAAGAAGTCCATAACGAGGAGCCCGATACTTTTTTTGAACTGAACTGTAATGAACAAAAGCGGTCACGGTCACCCGACGTCCAAAATACATCTACATACTCATGTCGGTCAGATGAGTTAGCCGGCATATATGGCCTACTGAAACAAATTTCGACAAAATTAGGGGTTATGGATGAAATTAAGACTGAAATTGGGCTTGTTCGTGCAAAACTTGACAATATCGAAAAGTCAGTGGAAACTTTGGGTGAAAGAGTGAATAACCTTGAACACGAAACGGGTTGTATAAAAGGTGAAATATCTGAACTGAAAACAAGTAAGGCAACAATAGAATCTTCAGTGAACCGTTTAGAAAACGACGAGAAGAATGTTCACGAGCGGCTGTCAACCATACAAAGAGACAATGCATCTATAAGTGAATCTCTCATCGACCATCAAATGCAATCGATGCGGGACAATTTAATCTTTTCTGGAATAAGAGAGATAGAGTCAGAAAAAATAACTTCAGAAGAAATTCTTATTGACTTTATGAGGGAGAAAATGAAAATTGAAAGACCCATATATTTTGAACGCGTGCATAGACTTGGTAAAAAACTTCCACACAAAACTAGACCAATTGTTGCAAAGTTCTCCTATTATAAACATAGGGAGTATGTTCGAAATCAGTCATATACACTGAAAGGAACAAACTTTTTTATTAGCGAACAATTTCCCAAGCCTGTGGCAGACTATAGAAAATCAGTACTTTTACCAATATTTAAGGACGCAAAATCAAAGGGAAAAAGGGCTAAAGTGGTAGCAGATCGTTTGTATGTAGATAATGAGCAGTGTTTTCCTTCAACACCACCTCCCTACCGTGTTCTTCACGAACATTCAACTTTGGCAAATATGGGATACCGAGAATATAGTAGTCAAGGGGAATAGGACAGCTGGGAAGGGTTAAAACTAAGGTTTCTCTCTTTAAATGTCTGTGGCCTTATGTCAAAACTTAGTGACCCGGAATTTGTAGATTATATTTCCAACTTTGACGTCCTCTGTTTTCAAGAGATCAAAACTGACGAGGTTGATTTAATCGAAATAGCCGGGTTTCATGTTTTTAATCCAAATATTAGGCACAAGCTTTCCTATGTTAGGTCAGGCGGCACATGTATAGCTGTGCGAGAAAACTATAAAAAACTATTTTCACTTTTACAGGATGCCGATGAAATCTCACAGTGGATAAAATTTAGCTCTGGAAACATAGAGTTTCTTCTGGGAAATGTGTATTCCCCATTTGAGGGGTCCAGGTATGATTCCGGAAATCAGCATGATGATTTACACATCTCATTGCTAGACAAAACTTATAAAAGTGGATCTGTAGTAATGGTGGGTGATTTCAATTCCCGAGTCGGAAACCTCAATGAGCTATCCGACAACGTGAAAGAACAAATCACCCTCCACACGCTTCACAACATATCTGCCGAAAGAGAAACTATGGATAAATTAACAAATAATTTTGGCAGAAAGCTTGTGGAAGTGTGTAAAGCTAACAATTTGATTATTGCAAATGGGAGAATCGGGCAGGACAGGGGGGTTGGGGCTTTTACTTGTAAAGGGGTCAGCTTTGTCGACTACCTAATCTGCACATCCGAGTTTAGCCAGTACCTGACGGACTTCAAGATTGAAGAATTCAATGAGCTCATCTCCGACGCCCACTGTTCAATTGTTTTCACAGTTGACTGCTCTGTTGACCAAACAATACCCGTTGTTTGTGACACAGGGCAATCAACGATAACCTCTAACGGTACTAGTGTCTCGCCAGCTAGGATTCTAACGGTAAAGCCAAATAATACCTTGTATTCAAAGGCGGATAGAGCTTATACAAAATGGGACCCAGATAAAATAAATATTTACGATAAAAACCTGAACAGATTAGCTATAAGGGAATTAGAAAAAAGATTAAACTCGATGGAAACGCGTAACCCTACCCCAGAAGAGATAGATAAAATAAATCAAGAGTTGTGTGAAATATACTTGAATGCAGGCGTTAAAACATTCCAGTCAAAACCGAGAAACAAACCTTCAGAAAAAAAATACAGGGAGGTAAAAAGGAAATTTATATTTAGAAAACCATGGTTTAGTAAAGACTGCCTTGACTCGAGAACTGCTCTGCGACGGGTACGTAAATTTTTTAAACGCAATCCAACCATAGAGAACAGAAATATGTTAATTGATTATAGACGTGTATATAAAACGGCTCTCCAGAAAAGCAAACTGCGTTTTAATAACCAACTTAGGTACAAATTGAGATGCACCAAAAAGCAAAACAGTAAGGAATTTTGGAAAATATATAATTTGTTAGAAAAAAAGAAAACCAAATATAAAATGCCATCGGTAAATGATTTTTATGACTACTATACTAAACTCGAAAATGATCTTTCTTCCAGTTTGGTAATAGATGAAAATCGTCTTGAGACACAACATACTGACCCTCCGGAAAACATTGATAATACAATATTAAATGAAACTATATCAGCCGATGAAATAGAAAGAGCCATGAAAAGGTTGAAAAACGGAAAAGCCCCGGGGCATGATGGGATACTAAACGAGTTTATCAAGTCAACTTTTTCGCAGTTCAGAAATATATATACAAAATTCTTTAATCTAATCCTAAACACTGGTGTTTTACCCTCAGACTGGACAATTGGAGTGATTAAACCAATATATAAAATGAAAGGCGACCCACATAACCCAGATAATTATCGTAAAATTACATTACTTAGTAATATATCTAAGTTATTCACCAGTGTACTGAGCTGGCGAATATCCCAATTCCTAACTGAGAACAATTTATTAGATGAGACACAAACAGGATTCAGATCGGGCTATTCAACGCTCGATCATTTATTTACCCTTAGGGCAATAAGAGAATTATTACGAGTCAATAAACTTAATTTGTATTGTGCATTCATTGACTTCTCCAAGGCTTTTGACAAGGTATGGAGAGCAGGGTTGTGGAAAAAACTTCTTGACACACATATAGACGGTAAGATTTTAAGAGTCATCAAATGTATGTATAGTGGCATAAAATCCATTGTCACGGTCGACGGGCAATTCTCTGGCCCGATCGCGAGCGATACCGGCGTCAGACAAGGTGAAAATTTATCCCCGATACTTTTTGCCCTGTATCTCAATGATCTAGACATTTTCTTAAACGAACAAAACTGTAAGGGCCTGAACCTGGTTTCCTCTACTCCTATAACGAATTCAACGCATCTCCTCTTACGACTTTTAATACTGCTGTATGCTGACGACACGGTTCTGCTATCTACTACCAGAATCGATCTACAACATACACTGGATATGTTTTATAAATACTGTACGCAATGGAAACTAGATGTCAATGTTAATAAAACAAAAGTAATGAAATTTGGAACTCGTGTGGGAAAAAACGAAAAATTCGTCCTGGGCGGGAACCAAATAGAAATTGTCAATAATTATAAATACTTAGGCGTAATGTTTTCGAAAACTGGAAGATTCACTGCTGAAATAAACAATCGGTGCACTGAGGCTAAAAAAGCAATGTATTCAATTATAAGTAAATCAAGACAAAATACTTTAACAATTGATATTATGTTAGAAATATATGAAAAATCTGTTGTCCCTATTTTAACTTATGGCTGCGAAATTTGGGCCTGCGAAAATATTTCAATAATTGAAAAACTAGAAATGTGGTTTCTTAAATTTATCTTACGTCTGAAAAAATCAACTGGAAGAGATTTTGTGTTTGGCGAACTCGGATTGACACCGATTGGAATCAAAATTAAAACGCGTCTTTTAAATTTCTGGACTCAATGTTTGTCAGGAGACGAAAATAAAATAGCAAACTCCATATATTCAATCCTGTATCAACATTACGCCAGTGGTACCTACAAAAGCCCGTGGCTGGACAACATTAATATTCTCCTTAGTAATTTAGGTATGGGGTGGGCCTGGTTAAATCAAAACATTGTTAATAAAAAACATTTCGACTTTAGTGTTAAGCAAAGATTAAAGGATATATTTATACAGGAATGGAGAGCAAGGTTGAGTAGCTCAAATAAATATAGATTTTATAATGTAATAAAAGAAGATTTTTGTTTCGAAAACTACCTTTGTAAACTCCCGATTTCCCTGGCTACAGCCCTTCTCAGATTCAGAGTAAGAAATCATAGGCTCCCAATCGAAACAGGCAGTTGGACGTCGGAAGAGCTTTCCGAAAGAAAATGTAGTCTTTGCCAATTGGACGTTGGAGATGAGTTCCATTATGTCTTTGTATGTAGGGATCTGAGAGACCTCAGAAGAAAGTTTATAAAACCCTATTATAGATGTAAGCCCAGTATGTTCAAAGCCCAAAGCCTTTTCACTTCTACAAATACAAAACAACTCCGTAACCTGGCCAAACTTGTTAAAGCCCTTAATTTAGTCATACCTTAAGTTTAACTACCACTCTCGGCTGACCTACAACCACAAAGGCCAGTCTCTATGCGTGAGCCATAAAGCTGTAGGCATGCTTGTGGGTGGGTGGGTGTGTGCGTTCGTCTCACTGGGAGTGGCGCCTCTGGAATGATCTTTTTCTGACTTGGTATGACCACCTTTAAGTAGCAGAATATTATTAATAAAATATCACACTGTCGCTAGGACTATAGAACCTGGGTTTTCCCATCCGTCTGATTATTTAACGTTCCCACGCTTCTCCGCTTGCACCACATACACACCCAAAATTTTCGCACAAGGGAATATTCCCTTGATATTTCGAAGAGTGTGCTGTGCAAGAGGGGGAGATTTGGGTAAACGTTACTTTCTGAAGTATACTTTGGTGCACAAATGGCATTCCGCAATAAAAGTACTATCACTACTAACCCTGTTCTCAACGCTTTGAGCAGACGACACTCGTGAAAAAATGTTGTAAAACTTGAATTTCCATTCCGAAATATGGGGGCGTCGCCCCTCATTCGAACGGGCGTGTGGCGCTCGTTCGTGTGGGGGGCCACGACCTGTGTTTCGCGAGCAAGAATTGAAAGTCTAAAGATTAATACACTACCCGTTACTTTGGATAAAGGGTTAACAGATGTTGGAAACTGGAATACCACTTACAGCCCCGTTAAGTGAGAGTTTAGGGGAGGAAACACGAATTTACATTGAACACCGTCCTATGGCGTTACAGATTCCGGTTTTGGCATCTCTACCCAGTCGGAAAATTTGGCTGTAACTGGTGCCAACAGACGGGGGTACCGGCCACAACCTCACTATATCCTTCTCATAAATTTACCCTGTCATAATTTAGAATTAATTATAAACGTTACGGCTGGCTACCACCTCCATACTATGTAACTATTGACTCGACCAGTGTGGCGAGGGCGCACACACACTCCCTCACACATGTGCAATATGTATATATGTATGCATATATGTAATGTGTATATGTGTGAGTGTGCGTGTGTGTGAGTATGTATGTGTATATACACACATACATGCATACACACACGTATGGGTGTATAGGTGTGCATATGCATGTGCATGGGGCTATTTACTTATTTATTTATTTATTTACTGATACTGACAGAGAAATAAGGCAAGGGGGGATAGATACCTGTTATACATGTATATACAGCGGCGAGGGCAGGGGGGGGGGATGTTAAATTACGATTGTAGACCACCACCACGGACATGTTTGTAACATCTAGAGAAATTATTGTTTGTAAATTGCTTACATCATGTATATGCAAAAGCATTTGAATAAATCAAACAGTCAATCAATAACAATAACGACAACAACAACACTCAGTCTAAGAACCGTGAGAACAACACCACCAGGAACAGAACAACAACAACAGTACTAAAGCCTAGAACTACGAAAATAACACCACCAGGAACAGCATTGATAAAAGGCTTCACAAATTAGCACTGACGGTACACGCAAAACAAGAGACGCGTAGCCGGGATTCGAAATTGGGAGGGGGCGGGGTAGCCGTTTTTGGGGTGGGAGAGGAAAAGACGGCATTTGAAAGGCTGTTGTGTGGGGTTTCGTGGCCATCCCAAAGTCCTAGGTAGAATCATCCGGTCGTTGAACCTTCCCCCCACATCCCTGAAGGGAAGTGGGGGAGGGTCAATAACCGGAGGGGTCCTAGTTAGGACTAGTCTCTCACACACCCGAGAAAATTTTGCGAAAACAAGCTCTTAGGGCGAATTTGAGGCATTTGTAGTCCCAATATTGGAGAACATTTTGGAACTTCATGTTGTGTGAAACTTGTACTGGGCCAATGTTTTTGGTTTCTTTGGAGGGGGGGGATTTAGGGATCCGAATCCTGCCCCCCCCCACACACACACCGTAGAAAACAAAAAAGAAAAAAATAATCTTGGATCAAAAAGGGTTTATAATAGGATTGCTACAAGACAAATAATTACTTTGACAGCAACAGTGATACTGAGAGACAATAATGTTGATATTTGCTGGAGCGACTGTAGTATTCGACCTGTTCACCTGTCTTCTCTCGAGGTTATTAGTGTGAGAGGTTTCCGTGTGAATTTACGTGATATTTTCCTGGTATGAGATAATACTGAAATGGGCGCTACGTGATCTTAGCAAATCTTACAAGATTAGTTGAAACAATGGAAAGAAACGATCCAGCCAGAATGACTACAGACCTATTTTTGGTACTATTCTGTTTACAATCTTGAATCACACAGAAAAAAAAATAAAAAAAATATATTGACCCTTTAAACACTAATGGTATTTTCCATGTCAGTTCAACAGCATCAATTTGATAACTCAATATAAGTAATTTGGGGATAAAACAATTAACCCATTGATACTTTTGTACGTCTTATGACGCACGAAATCAAACAGCGCGTTGGTACTTTGTGGTCATTTGTTTTGTTATTATTTTCGATTTTTTAAAGTTTTAATCTCAATTCCTATTTTCTCCCGAATAGTGCTCAGTTACAACCGTTGACCCAAATGTTATCGCAGCTTAAAATACTAATATAATCCTGCTGCCAAGACTTCTTAACTGGTTGATCGCTAGAAGCCACTATCAGGGTTTTCAAAAAATGAGGATACCAGAGCAAAGTCCAATACTTTCCTTGCTTATATTTCATATTCAGTCAAACACAAATAATAGTTGTTTATATAAATTTGTTTTATTACAAATAATTGGAGAGTGCCTCTGGGCACTCTCTTATAATGTTCTATAAAACATTTTTAATAACAAATTTAAACCAACAAAAATAATCTAGCCCTCAACCAGATAATCACAAACGTGAAAAATATCTTGTTATTTGTACTTTCCGATGTTTGACGTCGCATTTTGAAAAACGTCGAGGTTCGGCTCTACAGTTTCGCACTATTGAATAGGGGTGAAATTCTAAGCATAGGGCGTATGTTGAAACTAAGGCCATGTAAATTAGAGATACATTTTTAGTATCAGATGTATGATTACATTAGGCTTTTTGTTGGACAAGAGAATTTGAAGTTTTGGTCCCAAAGTTGGAGTCTGATACGTAGAGGTAAATTACCAGATGAATTATGAGAAACAGTGGCTTCGAAAAATTGTCTATTTTTTTAAATGTAATTTTTACACGGGTTTGCTACCAGACAAGTGAGTAAAAAATGAAATGGGAACAGATAATTTTGTTTGGGATTTTAGAAACGGGATACTATGCTCCAAGGGTAGGTAGGTGGGGGGATTCAGCTTTTGAGGCTGCTGGGTGGCTGAAAATGGCTGGTTTCGGCATTTTTTCATGCAATTTTACAGGTTGAAGATAACTAAGTTACAGAATATTTGCATTTGAAGAGAGTGTATGGCATGTCATTTTTGGAAATGCTTGGAAAATTGTGGAGCGGAACCTTAAAGAGCATTTTGCCGTCGGTGTCAACTCTTGAACCAAGAAGTTTCTTATTTGTGTTTGAATTATAAATACACAAATTATGTCGATGAATAGGGTGGGGGTGGGGGTGGGGGTGGGGGGGATCATTCAACACCAGAAATGACTCCGGAAAGGGTGATAACTCCAAAACCTATATTCACTGTAGACAGACAGGGGTGTGTTTCGCGGCCGAGTGAAATGTGAGAATTGTATTTGGTGCTTCAGGATTAAAAAATTGTCAATTTTCAACATAAAAGTGACCAAACGGTTTTCTAATAGTTTAACGTTAATGTCTCTAGATTGTAAAATGAACAGGTGAAATCGCGTACTTAAAGCACAAAATATGAAAAAGGTGATATAAACACTCATACTATGGGCGATTTTGTATTAATTTATCTAGACTATACACACATTTCACCAACAATATTCAAATAAATTTTGACCGAACTTTTTCTTTTCGTAGAAAAAAAAAATAACACACAACGAGAAAGCAGAGAGATTGGGCTATATCAAAATAACAGGGGGAAGTATAAACCTTCAACAGAATCAGGTTTTAAAATGGGTTTGAAAACAATTCTCCACTCGCTTCAGTGTTAAAAAAATTATCCGATATTCACACAAAACTCACGCATGTGCATTTCCACCGGGCCTATGAGCAAAATGTGAATAGTATATTTTCAACGTGTAGAACTATTAATGGTTTCTCATACAAATTCCCTGCGCAACCATCTACTTTATCAATTCTGGAGCCAATAGTATAGAACTCTTACAACTGTATTTTCATAATTGTATTTTCTATCCATTAATATAAATCCATGCAATAAATCATTAGCGTTTCAAAAGACGTGGCAATGTAAATTGCCACGTCTTTTCAATCGCCAATTGATCCATTTCAGTCAGTTATTTCCATAAATAGAAAATACAATTTCGGAAAATACATTTGCAAAAGTTTTATATTTATTTATTGGTGTTTAATGTCACATATTTATGCACAATGGTTAATCATGACCGTGACAGTTTTACGGGTGGAGGAAGCCGGAGTACCCAGAAAGAATCACCGAGCAACGGCGAGCAACTGTCAGCTCCCCAACATACTAACTCCACACAAGCAGGGTTAGCAATGGTCGAAGACAAGTGCACCATCGACGTGCCGTACGCCTTAGTGCACCACGCCACCGTGCCCCCACGCGGGCAATGGAGATGAAGTGTCTTGCCCAAGGACACAACGCGATTGCCGCAGGTGGGATTCGAACCGAGGACCACTCGGTTTGCAGCCTGCACCTCTACCTACTAAGCCACCGCGCTCCCCAAAAGTTTTATAGTATTGGTCCCTTGGCAGTATCCCGAACCTGGTCCGGATGGGTGGACTGTCGGATTCAAATGGCAAACTAGCTTTTGAAATTAGTTTATCTGCAGCTAAAATCGAATTTACATGTAAGATATCTAAAGTGAAGTTTCATTTTTTTAATTTCTTGTTTACAAAGACACGTTTTTGTTTCCGCTCAAAAACATGAAGTTTTAGTCCATTTGCCGCCTCTGATATAGAATATCAGGTACTGTGACAATGACAGTTCTGATATTGGTGGAAGGGAATAAGACTTTTAAAGGGACAATAAGTCGCTAATTTGAAAATATCTTACCTCCTACAAGTATCTGGGAAATTCATTGGTTCAAAGACGTCACATGCAGACTGCATATAAAACCATACACTGCCTGTCAACATCAATATACGCTGACAGCTATGGGTAATCTCCCCTTTGTTCATTGATTATTCAAAATGGCGGCTGCCGATAAACGCTTCAAGTTGAAAGATTGAGTGTTGGAAGTGCAGGTTAGGCAACTTAAAAGGCTTCATATTCTGTGGATGTGTGTCATGTTACCTTCGAAATGAAACTGTTTGGCATGTATGAATTTGCCTTGCTACAATTTATGGGAGAGTGCCTCTCACATTGGGGAATTCTCTCATTTAATTTTGATCGCTGTTGCTATTAGTTCTGTGCATCGATGCAGCAGTCGGTAAGATGTATTCGTTACACAGTTTGTTGGTGGCCTAATATGGTATATATGGTGTCAGTTAATTCCATATTGGACTCGAGCTTCGCTCTCGTCCAATATGAAATTAACGGGCACCAAATATTCCATATTAGGCCACCAACAAACTGTGTAACTAATAATATATCGACTCACAGATTCTCTTTTCATGCGAAAGATCAGGTAACCAGCATGCTCTTCCACACACAAAGACAATCTGTGAGTCATGTCTGCAAAGTGTAAGACACCAGACGTCCAGAAGCGATGAGAAATTACTTAAACCACTAATTACAAAACGTTACTGCAAAGGAAGGAATTTTGTACATTTACGACATTGAGTAGATCTAAAAGAAGTTGTCCGAAAATGATCAGAAGTAAGCACAAGAGTGTGACATCATTTCTGAATACACGCGGTTTTCTAACTGTCTTTCGCTACTGTCCGAATGTACGACCACCACCGCCACGAACAACAACTGTGCAATATTGTAGCTATAAATGGCATTATTAGAGCTATAACTTTGTATTATTTTAACCTTTTACCCAACGAATCGGCCACATCTGCCATCGTAATATGCAAATTCAGCAGCTGAAAAAATATTATTTTAAGAAAAATATCAACAAAACCATATCATATGACCCATCATTGGAACGAGCTCGTCGTGCTCGTTCCAATGAGGGGTCACATGATATGATTTTGTTGAAATTTTTGGAAATTTGTTTAAAAATATTTAAAGTAATAAATTTTGATATCATCTGTGTTGGTTAAAGGGTTAAATGAAACACAGTTATGCTTCCAACAAATCCCAACACACATGTATCGTAAACGACAATCCAGATAATATTGCACGGACGCATCCTCTATAAATAGAACATGTATACACAAACTCCACCTTATTTGTAATATTGTGTACTGTTGTATCTAGAATTGTTCCTTGTTTTTGCTATTATATTTTGTTATGTTTTCATGTAACAAATGTTTGAATAAAATATTGTTTAAACTAAACTTCGCATTTGTTTTATGAGAAAGCAAATAACGCTAAATATGGAAAATGAAATTGCAGTTTGCGCTGTGGTGTAATTGTCCGTGAATGAACGGCTAACCAAATCCAGATGAAAAAGTCTGCCCTTTTTAAACCCTACCCCCGCCCTTTTTGTGCCCTTCTCCCCTCCCCCAAACAAAAATTTTTCGCTTCAGGTTAATTTATTTATTCGACATCAAAGTTGACGTATGAATGATTATGAAACTAAAGGGTACTTTTGCACAACAAAAATTGTTGTTTTGTCAATTGGTCAAATCATTGTTTTTCATTTTACGGCTTACAGTATAGTCGCCGTGACTGGCCGTAAACCGCGCGTGAGCAGTGATGTCCACACATACGTTACCAGGTGATAAAAATCATTATCAGCAGCACAATTTTAATTAAATATTTTATGATTATTCTTATTATTAGTGTCTGGAATTTAATATACTATTAAAAAAAATAGGGGATGTTTGATAAAAGTGAGATGTATGAAGAAATATATTTATATCTTCATCAAAAAGACAGATGAGGCATTGCACTGTGACATCTGGTGAATGATTTTAGCGGTAGTTGGGTGTCTGACAAGCACACATTCCACGCACTGAGTTGTAGAAGACATGGACGGTCAGTCAGAGAATTTACCACATTCAGTCCAAGACCCCACTACCTTGTAAATCCTCCTCGGTTCGCGAGACAAGCGCGGACCCGACGTGGCATACTCCTCACCAAACGTCCAATATCAGCTTCACTGATAATATCCCATTCTTTCTGCAGTGCATCGGCGACTTCCTGGACATTGGTTGGGGGTTGTTTGCGTTCTCGTAGGCGCCTGCCAGGCATATCCCAGACGTGCTCGGTTGGTGAAAGGTTTGGTCTTAGTGCTGACCAAGGCAGTGTAATGATGTTCTGCTCCTGGAGGAACTCTATAGCGACACAGGCCCAGTGTGCTCTTGCATTGTTATCTCGGAAAATGACGTCGCGCAAATGGAACCACATGAGCTGCTAACATGTTGTCACGGTAGTACTGCCCTGTGACACGCCCTTGGATGACATGTAATGCTGTGCTGCTTGTCATGGTTATGCCTCCCCACACCATAACCGATCCACTAACAAAACGGTCGTGCTGCTTAACGGTTACGCCAACGTATCGTTCGTTCCACCGCCGCCACTCTGTTTCGCCTGACGTAGAAGTCCAGAGTGAAATTCGATTCATCGGAAAACATGACGTTGCTCCACCGACGATTGTTCCTGCGCTGTCGTGCTCCACACCAATTACGCCCTGCTGCGATGCGACATTCAGTCAAACGTGGAATAATTTGAGATCGTCGAGCGTATAAATTTCAATTTCGGATAGTCTGACCACTGACTCGCACACCTGTCGCTCGGTGCAGCTGCTGTCCAATTTCTGAGGCACTTTGATGGCGGTTACATAATGTTGTGGTTCGGATGAAACGACCCTGGTTAGCAGTTGACGCCCTTGGACGACCTGACCGACGTCTGTCATCAACATTGCCTGTCTGACGGTAGCGTGACCACAACCTGCTCATCACCGATTGAGTAACGTTGAGAATTTGAGCCACTGCAGTCTGTCTATTGCAAGCTTCCAACATGCCAACGGCACGTAAACGTTCGTCACGTGTCAGTCTTCGCATACCTCAAAAGTTACGTTTCGATCAGAAACTATTGATGAACGAGTTTATACCAAGAAAAAAATGATGAGACCTCCGAAAAAGCCCGTCCAGTACAAAAGGAAATTTCAAAACGTACCCCACAGACATTAACGCGACGCTCGTGCGAAAAAACTGCACGAAGTTTTCGTGGGCCGGTGACATTCATAATCCACACAAAACTTGGTAACATATTAATGTGTCCAATCACGCGTATCCAATACTATTTTCCGAAAATATCAACATCAGTTTGGATATGCCCTACTCTTTTTTAGTAGTATATTATTGCGTCCGTGGAAATATTGCCCACCCGCCAGAAGTGACCAGTCCACCTCGTCTGTATTGTATTGTTCCTTCAATTGCAGCAGTTGATTCTGGTGAAGCGTCGTTTGGCTGAAGAATCGGACGACACTTTGCAGAAACTATCTGCTAGACCATTATACCTTGAAAATGTATAATGGCTAATACCTGAACTGTCATTTTGTTCCTGCTCTGTACGTGATAATAGTCTCCCAGCGAAAGACTAACTCAATTTTTATTTATGGAAATTACGTATTACCTCATGATAGGATTATAACTTACACTAACTGAACCACACATATATGATGTTATCATTTGACTCGTCCGTTTTGTTCACTTTAAAACATTTGATATTTTGTTTTCATATTAATCAGTGATAAATAAAGCCTTCCGTCAATTTCATTGGTCAGTTTCAAAACTAGACAATTTGATTGGCTGAACAAAATACAACTAGGCCACATTTTCATAATTTGCACAATTAGAGTTGGGAGCTTTCATTGGTCAATTTCAAAACTGGACAGTTTGATTGGCTAAACAAAATACAACTGGGTTACATTTGCATAATTTCAGTAGGGAGAATTTACGTTATCTGTCCTATTTAGTGTGGGTTATATTGTATTAATCTTTTACCTACAAGAAAAACGCCATTCATTTTTTTTATATTTACACTTTTTTGCTTCCAAAACATAGGTTATGACCCCTCATTGGAACGAGCTCGACGAGCTCGTTCCAATGAGGGATCATAACCTATGTTTTGGAAGCAAAAAATGAAAATTATTTTTAGTTATACGAGGATGTTTTTTCCAAGTGCCGCCTGCAACTCAAGTTAGGTGATGTGTTAAAAAGTCATACTAAGCGGCTAATTTGTGCGTGTGTGTGTCATATGATAAATAGAATATGAAATGAGTGTTTTTCTCATATAATATTTATGAAACTCGTCCGAATTTTCCGTTTGGGCTCGCCAGAGGCTCGTCAAAACGGAAAATTCTTAGACTCGTCTCATAAATATTATATGAGAAAAACACTCATTCCATATCCTCTGTATATGAAATCGGTGACAGTTGTGTTTAGGTGGAAAGATCTATCTCAGTCCGTACTGATGTCAAATGCGAACCTCTGATCCCTAATAATAATTACATGAATTTGGAAAAACTCATGAAATTCAAATGTGGATGGTGGAAATATATACATGTAATTAGAGTATGCCATTGCCACAGGCTTCACTGTTTGCCAAAAGGCATTCACACTCATCAGACCTGAGTGTCTCGAATAAAAAAAAATTCTTGTAGCTTCAGGTTACATGACGCTACGAGAATTTTTTTTTTTTTTATTTCTTCGTGTTAGTGGACGCAAGTGTGGTAATTGGATATCGAAGATTCTTTGTTGTTTGTTTTATTGGATCTTAACGATATCTTCAACATCCAAGGCAATATAGTTTTGGACAATTTTATGGATGCAGGAAGCCAGAGTTCACAAAGAGAACCATCAGACAACTGTGAATAACTGTCGGAGTCTTCGACTTATTAACCCGGCCCCAATAGGGTTAGCATCGGCTGAAGGCCAGTGCACCATCGCCGTACCCTACGCCTTAGTACACAGCGCCTCCGTGCCCCCCACACAGGCAATCAGGACGAGGTGTCTTACCCATGGACACAACGCACGCCAGGATCTTCTGTTATGAGCAACGATATATTTTACAATTTTCCCTTCTTTTCGAAAAGGTATTTTGTTTAGTTCATTGTTCAAGTTATTAGTGAGCACATTCCGTTGTGCATTTTAATTATTTTTCTACAATTGTATGGGTCGATGAAAAGGAATTCAACCTTGTTATGACCTGTTTATTTACCCTCTTTTTGTGGTGTGTGCGCGCAGACTACCGTTGATATAACGAGGTATCTCGCTACTCACAAAGATATACAGATATTCTTTCGTGCTCCAGTTTTATATTTTCTGACCACGAGGAGTTGAATTCACATTGAAACATCTAGATATTAACATAATTAGAATAACGTTGTGGCGACATGTCTTGCGTCTGCTGATAGTGATGGTACTGTCAACAAGAATTCGATCAAATCAAGTCTTAACTGAGAAACATTCCTTGCGTTGATTCAAAGACAATGAATGTTTATGATATTCTTACATTCAATCGGACGGAATATTTCAGTTGGTAGAAAGGGAGAATCACTTTTCTTTTCATCTGATACATTCCGTCCAATTGAATCTAAAAATAGGTGATAGACTATTTAAGGAGTTGACTGGAGCCAATACTATAAAACATTTCCAATTGTATTTTTCATAATTGTATTTTCTACCTGTCAATATAAATCCATGAAATAAATCACTAGCATTTCAGAAGACGTGGCAATTTACCTAATGCTAATTGATCCATTTCAGCCAGTTATTTCCATAAATTGAAAATACATTTCTGGAAAATACATTTGTAAAAGTTTTATAGTATTGGAGCCTGGTTTTAGGCCATAAGAGCGTGAGAATCTTTTTAAATATTTTGTGTCTCGAAAGCTTGAGTGAGAATGCTGACTATGGCTAGAGTAAGGCCCCATCTCCACTCCCTCAGCTAAAAAATTAAGATCACCACCAATCTGATAACAACAGTTTCAGTTTATCTACAGGCACAGTCCAATTATGTTGTTTTAAGAATTGAATGCAATTTTTATAATCTTTATTGGAGTATGAACGTGTGGGAATGGGTACAAATTATCCCTTCGGGATTCATACATAATTTGTATCCATTCCCACACGTTCATACTCCAATAAAGATTATAAAAATTGCATTCAATTCTTATAATTACATTCCGTAACTGTTTAAACTACTTTTTACCAAACAACAAAGCAGAAAGACGAAATAAAACATGTACGAACGAACGAGGCTAAAAACCACCCTCACACAAAATACAAAGCGCACAACTCTGATTTTTAATTTTCACAACTTTAGAAATGGATATGAGTATTTTAGTAACGGGCTTTATGCCACAGTTGGGAAATGTCACCAAAGAAACAGCAGCGGAGTTGATCACTGCGAGAGGCGCTAAAAGTTAAAAACCCACCCAAACACCACCCGAATTACATTCTGTCAACTGCGCTCTACCGTAAATGCGGGTCAAAGTTGGAAAATGAATTACATTTGGTCATGACGTTTTCACCCAACTGACCAATGGGAATTGAGTATTTGGACCCAAAACGTATAACTAAATTAACAATGTAATTATAATTCTTTGAACCCGAAAGGCTACGTTTGGGGTTCAGGATCGTGATAGACCTGAATTCGTAGAGTAAATGGTTGCTCAACGAATTTGTGTGGTAGATCAAACAAGATTTTCAACGTGCATCCCAAGGCTGCACGTTGGAAATATTGATTGGTCTTCCCCCAAGTAACGAATATAGACTACACCAGTTGTTGGTTTTGAACTGTCATGGAATGTACCATCCGGGTCCAAAGAGTGAAGAGAAATGCAAGACTGTGCTGAACATATACAAGCTGTTCCTGGTTATTATATTCTAGAGGTAAGCCCATAAAAACTAACGCACTTAGTATTTGAACCCGATATAAAGCAATATTGGATTATGTCAAAAACGTTCCTAGACCCGCGAGGTTTATAGTAAATGCTTGTTGTCTATACACCCATGCGTTGTTGAGAACAAAAATGTGATTTACATCCTCATTGTTTCGGGTAGAGGGACAGATTATTTACCCTTAAGATAGGGGCCGAAAATTCGTTCGCTTGATTTGTTCTCTTCTCGGCCTCGCCGAGAAAAAATGCAAATGTTTCCTTCGTTAACCCTTTACCCAACGCAGATGATTTCAAAATTTATTATTTTAAATATAATTTTTTTAAATTTTTCAAAAAATTTCAACAAAACCATATCATGTGACCCCTCGTTGGAACGAGCTCGTTCCAACGAGGGGTCACATGATATAGTTTTGTTGAAATTTTTTGAAAAAGAATGTTTTTTCAACCGCTGAATTTGCATATTACGCGGGCGGATGCGGGCGATTCGTTGGGTAAAGGGTTAATGCCTACTTTACATTTATCTAAACTCTCTTTACAACTATTTCTGCAGCGCGATATCTATAAAGAGCTTTCGTGCACTTCACAAATAAATTCAAAATCAGAAATTCACGAGTTTAGTACAATTAAACAGTTTGAGACTCTCTGAGTCATATCACATCTTCACAGAAGCTATTTTTGAGAGACAATCTTAATCAATTGGTTTTTTCATAGAAACTATCCTTGCAATCCTTGCAATCCTTGCGCATATTATATGGACCGCAAGTTTGTAAATAAAATTTAGGAAAACAAAACACACACTTTCTAGTAAAAAGTATTTCTAATTTCGATTATGTACCTAAACTAAAAAGAAAAGTCCATGCCGACAATCACTCTATTCCATCTTTTATGAAATAATGACCAGGACAAAATTCATAAAATCCTTCACTTTCACGAAAACGTTTTCTGCATTTCTGTGCATCTCAACGTTTTAAATTATCTGAGCTTTTATTTTCAATTTATATAGTCTGCTTTACTATCCCTACAGATAATCCTAATTTTATACCAGAAATATGTAACCGCTGTTACAGCAACATGGCAATATCGACTATTCAAAGTTCCTTTTTCGACATCTAATATGGACGCAATAACATGATCTGACACAACAAGGTCTTCCAGCAGACAATTAGCTGTATTCATCATTTTGTCAGTCTGTTGCTCTTGGTAACACCTTGCTCTTTTCCTTGCATTTTTATTTGAACTAAAAGCCTGAGATGCGAGAAGGATTAACTGAACACAGTTTATATTATATAACTATCATTGAAACGTCGTGTTTTTCATTCTCGAATCTTAATCGCTGGATCATACTGAGTGGTTTTCCGATCCCGTATCGTCTACTAGGCGTCTGCTATGAAACAGATGTGAAATTTTATTGCAATAAAAAGAAAGAAAATAAACACGATCGACAAAACATGGGAAGAGAAAGTGTCCTATTAGTTCTTCACATATATATACAATTGAAGACAGAAGTTAACTGAAGCAATACATTCGATAGAACTGTTATCATAAAATTTTGAATCACCAATTTTCGTTGCAACTTGCAAGTGAAAATACCTACTAATACAAATCGTAAAAAAGATGATGGGGATTGTGATAACATCAGCATAGAAAAAAGTACAATACCAAAGGAATTGCATACAAAAGCAAACAACGTGCCCCATCTGGGAGAATTATTCCATTTAATTTGATAGATGAATCTTTACACCAACAAGGTGCTCATGCCACAAGCTTTTGTACAAGTATACAGAGGGTTCATGCATGGATATAGGTTTTATATCAAACTTTATACATCGAAAAAGGTTCTGATGAGAATTCTGAAGTAAGTTGAAGAGATTCACATCATTCAAACTCCACAAGCACCGAATTCTGTGTGCGATTAAAAGCATCACATAACAAATTGAAAAATAATGAAGCTGATATGATTCCGAAGAATTTATTTATAAAGTGGTCGTGTACTTTACCACTGGAAAAATTATGGTGCAGGGAGAAGGCTACAGATCATGGTGTAACGAACTATATACAAACTCTCGTAGTTGAGTCGATGCCATTACTACTACCAGTGAAGATTATGACAGAAGAGAAAATCACTAGGTAATCCAAAATGCAGAAAACTTAGGTGATTCTCTTTTAGATGTTGAACTATCTAACAGACACAGTTCCCCAGAACACGGTGAGAGAGAAAATATTGATAAACAAAAGTCGGATTCAAAATCTAAATGTAAGAAGGCGGATGCAAGTACACAAATAGATTCAAACACAACCTCTGTAAAATGTAAAACTTGTGACAACTTAAAACATTCCAAAGCATTCATGAACAATAGGCTGAACATTTTTGAGAACACGTTATGTGAACTAAAAGAAAAGTGCCTCATTACCACCAATTCTTCAGCACAATGGAAGAATGACACAGAACTAGAAAGCCTACAAAGAAAGATTAATGAGAAAGACAAAGAACCCGAATGCTTGAGATGTGAGATACCAGATGCGAATAGTGATATTATAAGTCACAAAACTGTTATTAGACAAAAGAAAAATATTCATGTAATCAAGATGCTGAGAAACAAAAAGTTATTCAACAAAAAGATCAGGAAATCTACTCAATTAATCAGAACTTCAGCAAGGACATAAGTAGGTGGAGAACTTGAAGAGTGTTATACTGAAAAACGAGCAAAATGAAAATAAAATTCATAGTTAAAAACTTGAAAATAAAAAGTTATTAGACAAAAAAGTTATTCTGGAAATGAAATCCGAGATCCAAGATGCTCGGAAAGAGATTTAAAGTTTGAAACAAGAAATACACAATATTAACAAAAGTATACAAAACGCAAATGAATAATTATGTGTGTCAAATGTTAATAAAAAATAGTCATCAGATTCACCACTGTCTGACCTTGTTATTTTGCATGATTCGGAATACAAACACACTGATGCAGATCGTTTAACGCAAGGTATGAACATAATACACTGCACAAAATACAGGTTCTCGTTAGAACCAAAACTGGTTCTAATCTTGTCCCTGAGATAGAACCAGTTCTGTTTAAACAGAATTTATTTCAAATCAAATAAATTTTTAAAGAGTAACATTAAATATTAACAGAATTAAACATAAATTGAGGGGGTTTCAGTCGTAAGTTTAGAGCTTATACGAGGTTGTCTCAAATCATTATTAAGCAAAGGAAATATGAACAGTTGGCATATCGAACCAGTTTTGGTTCTGTACAGAACCAAAACTGGTTTGATATGCCAACTGTTCTTATCTCCATTGTTTCAAAATGTTTGGCGACTTAGTTGAATAAGCTCTAAGTTTACTGCTGAATCAACTTCAGTTCATGTAATATTCTGTTAAAATTGAATGCTAATCTTGGTAAATTTATTTGATTTGAAATAAATACTGTTTAAACAGAACCGGTTCCATCTCAGGGACAAGATTAGAACCAGTTTGGGTTCTAAAGAGAACCTATATTTTTTGCAGTGTAGGATAAAATATATTCACTCCTAAAATCAATGATGCTGAGAAAGTAACAGATGAAATGTCTAATAACGTTAAAGCAACTTGGGTTCATGTGGGTGTGAATGATTTGAAGGAAGTTAGTGAAGAAGAAGCGATGAACACGATGTAAAATCTGATGGAACTATTACTTGACAAGTGTGAACAAGTAGTTTTATATCACTTCCAACACCTTGTGAACATCAACCATTGAGCTACAAAATTGCAGGATTGAATGATAATATTGTATCTTATTATAATGAAAATGAAAATGTCCATGTCATTTTCAATGATAATTTTGAATACAGAAGGAGGATTGTTAAGAAGCATCTGTTTGCCGAGGATGGCTTGCACATAGAGGGAAAGTGATGCAGAGTATTAGTTGGCAATATTAGACATGTATTGCAGCCAAAAGTATTCTGCGTGCACTCTTCCAGGTACGCTGCAGGTAAATGTTTGCAGGCAGGTTTTTCAGAATGCACAGGGGGATACTGTAGACCTTTTAACCCTTTACCTAACGTGAAAAGCAGACGACACTTGCAAAAAAAATTCTTGAATAACTAATTTTTTTCATTTTTTGTCTCAAAAACATAGGTTATGACCCCTCGTTGGAACGAGCTCGACGAGCTCGTTCCAACGAGGGGTCATAACCTATGTTTTTGAGACAAAAAATGAAAAAAATAGTGAAAATTAATTGGCGATTTTTGAGAATAGCGCTGGCCGGTTTTGGCCGTTACGTTGGGTAAAGGGTTAATAAAGTATCTCACGGGCTTAATGCTCATACAATGTAATGATAATCTTGTTTTGTAATCTCATATTGTTGGGATTAAACTATTTTTACTTTATCGACTTCTGCTACCGAATTTTCAACTTTCGTAGTTGATCAAATTCCTGTTGATACAATGATCATTGATTTTTAAATGTAATTTCAACTTTACTCAGACTTAGGTCAGATATGTCTGAAAACGTTGAATTCAGTTTTATTTAATTGTTAAGAGAACTTAATCACATTAGTTGGTGTGTTTTCTATCACAAATTCACAATTGTATGGTTTTCGTCTCTTATATGATGGTAACACATGGTAACTTACCAGAACATGGTAAAATTCATAACGACTACCATTAGGCGTAGGTGCCTAATAGAGGCATTAGTCTTCGAAAGTTATTACTTGTGTGATTCGAATTGTAGAAGAAAACTGAGGGAAGAACTTGTGTTCCGGCTCATATTTAAGTGAATAGGAATGATGGTATCCTATGGGGGAGTTTTATGAATATGTTAGTTATGTACCTTAATTTATTTAACAATAGTTTCAGCGTTTTAATTGTGTTTGTTTTCTTTCTGATGATTGCACTTCATATGTTATTATGGCAGATAAAAACTTTTTGGAAATAAGCTCTTGGAACGTAAATGGATTGAATTTGAAAGTGAATAATGAGCGCTTGTCCAAACTGAATGACAAAGATTTCACTCAACAACTGAAATCTGACCTTATATTTTGCAAAAAATCCATGTTGGAAATAGAGAATTGGTGAATTTACCTGGTTACAAGTGCATCCTTCAATGTAGATATGAAAATTCAAGTAGACGTAAATGTGGTATTGCAGCATTTATTAAACATGCAATAGCTAAGGGGATCAAAGTACTTGATAAATCATTTTATCCCATAAATGGACGTTTATGCGAATAATAAAAGTCTTAGATAAATTTTTGCTTTATTCACCTAGTAGCAGCTGCTAGTAGGGTGATAAATTTTCCTCGTAGGTTTAACACTGAAAGAAATTATTCCCACAGTAGAGGCGGATTTATTGACCCTCTGACCTCTACCGCATTCGTGTTATCATGCCCTGTTTTCCGTTTGTGGGAGACATTATGGACCGACGTTTATCAAAAGTTGACAGTCGTTGAAATCTTTTGTTTTAGAATATATGACACATTTCAACTCTGTCTTACAATAAAACGAACAGAAATTAACAAAGCAAATCAATCGAAACCAAGCGTTGAAAAGCATACAAGTTCGATTGTGAAAGGCGGGGCATGATGATTGACGTTTCATTTTCCAAATTAGGAAAGTGTAAATAAACAAATGCACGTGTCGTCTGCTTTGTTTATAAAACTCAAGTTGAAACTTGAAACGACGACGAAAAAAATAACAATAAACAACGAAAATAAGAAAGATAAACATTGTTCATTTAAGAAAGTATTTTTGCAAGTTTAGCTCAAGTTTGTAGGGGAATTATTTTTAGACAAAAATGTATCACTGCGCCTTGTTTATTTTTGGCAGTTTTGCTTGTCGATCGAATTGGCCCAATGTGCTTCTCACTTCTCGCAGTGTTTTGTAGCGAGTAACAGCACGATTCCACCGCAGCGGCCTGCAAATGATTTATGGGACAAACACAACAAACGTATAGTATTTTCAAGTAAAAACATTATTCTACTCGTAGGAATAAGAATGAAACCGACTTGCCAGAGGCTCGTCGGTTTCATTCTTAATCCTACTCATAGAATAAATTTTTTGCTTGAAAAAACTATACGTTTATTCTATATACCCATCATGTTATGGTTAACACTAGATAAAAAAATTCTTCAAAACAGAGAAAGATATATTTTTGTGTTCAGTGTATATTTCTTGGTCCAATTCTACTTACACAAATAGAACTAATATTGATGATAAAATTTACAATAAACTGGAAAATGATATTAATAAATACAGCAAAGAAGAAGAAATCATGATATCAGGTGATATTTATAAATGCTCATATCAACAAAGACGGTCATGATTTCATATCAAATGATAATAAAGACCTTTCTCAGTCTGTATATTGCCTTGATAGTCACAAGCTCATTGTTTATTTAACTGTACAGCGTTTTAGAGCACTTTGTGATTTTACGCATTATAAAATTTCATTATTATTATTATTATTATTATTATTATATACATGATTTTATACCTGATAATTACTGGCCAGATAGTATTCAACTTTTTAGAAACACACAAATAAATCAAGTAACGAACGTGTATGGTGCACGGCTATTAGATTTATGTATGGGTACCGAAATACGAATCATCAATGGGAGAACACTGGGTGATTCTGTAGGTAAAGTAACTTATCACGAATATTTTGGTGCCGCTATTGATGATTACTGTTTATGTAGTGCAGGTACGTTGAAGGATGTTCTACATTTTAACCCTTTGCACTGTAGTGGTATCTTCCATGCCAGTTCAATAGCAGCAATCAGCAGAGTCCATATTCATTATTTGGGGTAGATCAGTCAGTATTTTCAACGTGCAGTTAAAATACTGATTGGTCTGCCCCACAATATTTACTGAACAGCCATCCTATATAATGATGTTATGGCATATCATGTTCCTGTCCGGAAAAGTGGCCGCTGGGGTTTAAGGGTTAAGGTTGGAGACTACAATCAGCAACTTTCGGATCACTGTATGATTTAGCTAAAATTAAAATAAGTGAACCCACATGTATTACTTATAAATTGAAAACAAGTCCTATTAATTCAAAGTAGATCGAACCACAAAGTATTTAATTTGCTGCCAGACTTGATAAACCATATTTAAAAGAACTAAATAATGCTATGACAGAAGTTAATGGGGAAGCAGAAATGGAAAGGGTAGTGGATGATGTCACTCACCTTTTCTTATCACATCTTATTGAGACAGCATCATTGGTGAGTGCAACACATTACACCCGATAAGTTCCTTTAAAAACAGCAAAAAAAAAAAAAAAAATAAATACCATATACGAAAAAGAACTGACAAGCAATAGAAATTTATACCATGATTACCTATTCTACTATATATCAAAAGCCTGTGACATAAATTTTAGCTTTTCTCACCAACCGTGATGAACACGCCAGCAATGGGAATTCAGGTGTTAAAATTTACACCTACAATGGAACTACATCTAAATTGACCTTTGGTGACATCAACCTGAATGCAAACTTATCTAAATTTACAGTGAAATGGAAGCGGTAATTATTTATTACGTTTTTAAATGAGTTCACCTCATATGATACAAAAATGTTATTGTGTTTTTAAAAGGAAAAAGGCCCCATGATTTGTGCGTTTCTTTTTCCATTTCGTTTCTGCGATAAAACTGACAGCGGATGTACCGCCGACCAGTGCTCATATAAACAAAATAGATTCGCACGTGTGTACATCTGCTACTTAGAAAAGTCGAGAAAAAATAATAGCTACTCTTCATAATCAGACGATCATGGTACTCAAAGTAGCTTGGTGTACTAAATGCTCACCACTCGTGGTGAAGTGGTGTTAACTGCTCGCCGAAGGCTCGCGGTTAACACCACTTCACCACTGTTGGTGAATATTTGGTACACCAAGCTACTATGGGTATATTGTATATTTAAAAAGCATCAGCAGAAATTAGCTAATGATTCTTCCAATAAAGAGTTGAGAATGAAAGTTATGTAAGAGGCAAAAGCATATAAAAAAACTCATAAGGCAGAAGCAGAGAAGATTCAGAAATACTTTAATCTAAAACATTGTTGGGTGCACTGGTAACAAGCTTTCAGAATTTTGGGATTTGGTTGGTCAATTAAATCTTGATGATCACCAGGACCCTTGTATCAATGTAACACCAGAAAAAACTGTGTCAGGTAAAGTTAAAACTAGAAGTCCTGTCATGAAATACGCACAAATAGCACGTTGATATGCACGTTAATGTACGCGTTATGGCCCAAATAAAGCTATCAAATTCTGTACATATGGCCTGTGCACAAGCAATGTTTCAGCCAATGAACCTCCGGGTAACCCGGAGGTCCATTGGCAGAAACATTGCATGTGTTTGCTACGAGTAACCAAGAGAACCTGTCGTGTTTTGGATGCCATTCGATATGGCAATTGCGCGCAATTCCAACGCGCAATTAAGCCTAGATAAGCGCACTATTCGTGACAGGACTTCTAGTTTTAACTGTACTTCAAAACTCTTCTGAACACTAAACAAGAGTCTAATTTGGAAAAATACCAAGTTAAGAAATCCTTTATACATAAAGGTAGTGAAAATTTTCTAAACAATGAGGTATCTAAAGAAGAAGTTTGTTCAGCAGTCAAATGTCTCAAATTAAAAACCTCTTGCGGGGTAGATGGTGTTTCCAATGATATGCTCAGAACAGCATGTCTGGCTCATGCTGATATGTTTACAAATCTTTTCAACTTGATGCTGAAATGTGGTACATATCCCGAGATGTGGCGTCAAAACCTCATTAAACCTTTATTCAAAGCAGGGAACACTGATAATCCTGAAAACTATAGAGACATTGCACTGTCAAGCCGTATGAGGAAGTTTTTTGCAAAAAATTCTACATAATAGGTTAGATAAATTTTTACAAACCAATGAAGTAATATATAAAGAGCGAATACGTTTTCGGAAAGGAAGCCGTACCACAGATCATATCTTAACACTTAAAACTGTGATAGATAAGTCACCGAAGAAGTCTAAATATCCTTACACTTGCTTTGTAGATCTTAAGAAAGCATTCGATTTAGTCAATAGAGAAGCATTACTCATCAAACTTATAAAATATGGTATTACTGGACATTTTTTACCTACTATGAAAAGCACATACATGGAAGTAGAATATTCTGTTAAATTGTCTGAAAGTGTGACTGAGAATATACATTCTTCAGGTGATGTCAAACAGGGTTGCGGCATAAGCCCGACACTGTTTGCATTGTTTGTGGATGATTTGGTAGACAATTTCGATAAATCTTGTGATCAAGTTCACATAAATAATGTGAATATTTCATGTCTACTTCATGCTGACGACATCATTTTGTTGTCTGAATCAACAGAAAGTCTACAGAAAGCACTAAATAAATTCAAGTCACATTTGGAACTTATCAGTCAATCTCAATAAAACTAATATAATGATATTTAATCATGGAAGAAAACTGTTAAAGAATATGGAAATCGCATATGGTAATCATAAATTAAGCCTTACTAATGAGTATAAGTATTTAGGCTTCCTTTTCAAACCCCCAGGTGCTCCTAGGCTCCCTAGCTCTAGAACATTTATGTAAAAAAGGAACTAAAGCCACCTTTTGCATAAGAAAGAAACTTAGTGGTGATAGATGAACGATAAAACCTCTTATGAAATCATCTAATACTTGTGTGAGGCCAATACTATTATATGGTGGAGAACGTACTATACTAGATTATGTTATTACAGACAGATCCGAGATTGAGCACAGAATGAATTATTTATTTATTGGTGTTTAAGGTCACATACTTATGCACAATGGCTAATCGTGACCGTGACAGTTTTACGGGTGGAGGAAGCCGGAGTACCCGGAGAGAACCACCGAGCAACGACGAGCAGCTGTCAGCTCTCCAACATCGTAACTCTGAACTCTGCACCACAGCACAGGCAGGGTTAGATTGGTTGAAGACATGCGCACCATCGACGTGCAGTACGCCTCAGTACACAGCGTCATCGTGCCCCCATGTAGGCAATCGGGGTGAAGTGTCTTGCCCAAGGACACAACGCGGTTGCCGCAGGTGGGACTCGAACCGAGGACCTCTCGGCTTGCAGCCAGCACCTCTACCAACTGAGCCACCGCGCCCCCTGCACAGAATGAATACATTTCTCCCTGACAAAGTACAGATGAAATCTCTTTAGGAGTTCGTCGCCTGAGTGCTAGAATGTCCTATGTCCCCTATGGGACATAGGACATTTTAGCACTCGGGCGACGATTAACAGGTCCGCTGTTAATATGGCTTGTTTGGGGGGATTGGGAATATTCTCGATATACATTGCAGGCCTAAAGAATTGTGTAAATTTTTGGCACCATATTATTCCAGAATCATCATTTGTTAAAGATGCTTTTAAAGAAAATAGGGCTATTGAAGGTGACTTTAGCAAAACATTTGAACTCTTTCTTAATAGAATAGGATTTAGGCATGTGTGGACCAACCAGTCAACAGCTGGTATCAATAGTTCAGCATTTTCTTTGATGAAAAAGCTTGAAGATAGATTTATTAATGACTGGAAATCCAAAGTTAATGATGATAACAATAAAATTAATGGTAATAACCTACGATTTTATAAGAAACTTAAGAATTATTATGAAATAGAGAATTACTCACAAATGTTGATAGAGAAATTCAAAGAATATTTACAAAGATTAGGATGAGTGATCATAAACTTCATGTGGAAACGGGTAGACATAATAAATAAAAAAAAGAAGAATGTGTCCCCTTTGCGATTCTGCAGTAGAAGATGAATATCATTTTATTCTATATTGTCCTCACATTGAAAAAGAAAGAAAGGAGCTTTTTGAAAAGGTAACTGAAGTCATTCCCAGATTTGCTCAGTATGATGAAGTAGAAAAAAGCCCATTTTATTCTTAACTATAATGATACTGGCATTAATAAGATATGTATGACTGCGGTCTAACGCGTGTATAATGCAAGAAATATATTGCTATAATGGCTATGAACAATTTTAAAAATCATATTCAACAAATTCTGCTTGAATAAATACATGAAAATTGAACCCATTTCATTCTACTAATTCTATGTACCTATCTCAGATCACCTATGTGGCTTTGTCTCCATATTGTTTTCATGTCATTTTTTTTATTGTAAACTGTTATGTTTTGGCGATGATCTTAATTTTGGATTTACCAATAAAATATTGAATTGAATTGAATCGTATCAGATGGATGGTCTGAACGAGGACGGCACTGGAGAACGCCAATCGTGTCCGCCCAAGTTACCAACCGTTTCTAGATACGCTTCTTTTGTGTAAATACATACAAAGATTCACTGCTCGGGTTCGAGTACGAATTTATCCTCTCGTGGGCCGCGCCTATTACTTCCCTCGGCTAACATCCCGGGAAATAATCCTCCGCGCCCCACTCGAGGATAAAAATCGTACTCGAATCCGAGCAGTAAACTACTGTCTGTTTTTTTATTGTTAGTCACGTGGTCATACTTCATACCTAATTTCACGGTGCACCCACAAGGATACCGATTTTGCATAACGCATTGTACACGTTTTGTTTACGATCCGCTGGTCCTTGTGTGGAGTTTTGTTGCCTCCCAACTAAAAGTTACGTTTTCGCCTCGAGAAATACTTCCACTTAACCCTTTACCCAACGAATCGCCCGCATCCGCCCGCGTAATATGCAAATTCAGCAGTTGAAAAAATATTATTTTTTAAAACATTTCAACAAAACCATATCATGTGACCACTCGTTGGAACGAGCTCATCGAGCTCGTTCCAACGAGTGGTCACATGATATGGTTTTGTTGAAATTTTTTGAAAAAATTTAAAAAAGGATATTTAAAATAATAAATTTTGATATCGTCTGAATTGGGTAAAGGATTAAAGTGTTGATGGGATTAAATACATTTACATACTGAACGCGATTCGATAAAATAATAAGGGTTTTGTTTCAATTTCAATACAGAATAATGCCTCTGATTTGAGTCTTGCTGGGTAACGAAGAAGATTTCAAAGTGATTACAATGCCCAAAGTGAAATATATAAACACTGAATTTAAATTTGACGCAATCATTCGTTGAGTCAAAATTATAATCCATGACTTTATTTTTCGTTTTGCAGGCTGGTCACAATATAGTCAATATTTGTGGTTATAATTCGTTTAGTTCTTTCATTTCTCTCTCGATCTTTTGTAATTTGTCCAGTTTTAAATTTACTATATAATCTATTGTCAAGTGAACGCCTTTAAATACTTTAACGCTCGAATGTTGTAATAATTCGTGACTGCTGAATGCTTAACCCTTTACCTAAAGAATCTGCAGCATCTGCCCACAATCTCAATTAAGAAGCTGATAAAAATTTTTACAAATTAAGAAGTTGATAAAAAAATTTTTCAAAATTTTCAAATAACCCATATCATATGGCCCCTCATTGGAACGAGCTCTTAGAGGTTGATCCAATGAGGGGTCGCACGATATGGTTTTGTTGACATTTTTTTAAAAAATTTGAAAAAAATAATATTTAGAATAAAAAAAAATGATATTGTCTGTGTTGGGTAAAAGATTAACCCACTTGTTGCGAGAATGTTACAATGTCAGGAAAAATAGCTGTATCGATGCTTTTATCTGGCCTAATCAGTGAACTTATCTTCTATGACTAATTTCCTAGAGAGTTAGGGGGACCTTTGGTTCTCAGCCTACTAGAAGGATCCTTCGGTGGCGGATAGGGGGACGGCCAGCTCATACGGGAGGTTAGCTGTGCTATACACGAAGTAGCAGCCCTGAGCCCAAATAGTACGAACCTGTTTTAAACAGCCGCCAGGTTCTTCCGTGGGGTGCTGAAATGGATGGGATCCTGGGTGATTGGGGACTACATTCTACAGGGCCTCGGTTGGGCAATCCTCGTTTCGGATATTGTCCATTATATATTACCTCAGACTAGGGTCCTGCGAATATTCGAGATTCGATTCGATATCGATACCATATGTCTGCTTCGAGATCGATCCCGAATCAGTCTCAAGATTCGATTTTTTCGAATCTCTCGTACTAACTCCAATTTGTTACATTTCCAACAAAAATTGGATAAAATTGTCATTAGACAATGCATTCATGTTGGCTCAATTCCTATATAACTGAGTAATTGTATGTTTAATTGTAAGGTAAGTAGTGAATTTTGCCCAGAACATTATCTATAGTTTTAGTGTTTGAAGGCTTAACTTGTTACTATTCACGTTTTTGAGAACGTGAATAGTAACAAGTTAAGCCTTCAAAAACTAAAACTATGGATAATAGGCCTAGGTGTTTCAGCGACGGTGCTGCAGAGGACATTTATGTATTGGTGTTTAAGGTGTACATTCAGTCTTGTAAGGGTCTTCACAGTGTTCCCTAACTCCCGCTTGGTGCAATATGAAATAACTTGTCTTTTAAGATTCGATTCGAGATTCGATTCGGTATCGATATCAAAGACACGATTCGATCCGAAAAAAATTTGTGATTCGCAGATCCCTACTTAAGGCTCTTACTTCATGATAGACAGCTGATCGGATCAGACTCGGTACGATCAATCAGGAGCCCCAAAAATGAACGTCACCTCGGGGCATGCACTAGTCGCTAAACTGACTGGTGTGTTACATCTTTCTTTTCCCGTTGTACTCTATATAAAAAAAAAAATTCCCGCCACGCTCGCTGCACTGTCTGTTGAATACCGAGTATTTTTGTACAATAATCTTCCTTGCATTTGCATCACCCTGGTCGAGTATACTGCATCGTGTACTTCTGGTGCCGTTCGTTGGTTACATGCGACGTTAATCCCATGTTTTGCTCAGAGTTAGGGTAACGGTACGGGGCATAGGCAGAAGCATTTTATAATACAGTCATATGGATAACCAACCCCACAAAATACAAAACCGAGAATATTCAGACTCTGATCAAATAGTACTTAAACGTAACTCTTTGCCAACAGTTGTAATTGTATATTCTGAAGAAGAAGGGAAACAGGCAAAAGGCATAAATCTATCTGCGTTAAAAAAGGCTATAAAGGGAATAGCAGGCACTATCAACAGCGTAAACAAATTATGACCAGGAGGACTATTAGATCTGAAAATGCTATAACTGCCCGGGCAATCATACTGCATAGTCTGAGGATTGCGCGGTGTAAACAAAATGAGAAATATATACGGAAATGTGAGAAGCAGATAAGTTTTAAAGAGGCCAGAGAAACCGTTACATCAATGTCTGGTATGAGTTCATCACCAACATATGCAACAACATTGAAACAAAACGTTTCACTGGAATATCCGACTCCAAGGCAATATACTATCCATAGTACAGTATTTTACAATTGAACAGACCAATCAAATAGAACCTAAGTCAATACAAACAACGCCGACTGCCCCAAAAACAATACTAAAAAAGCAGACGACATCAAAATTTATTATTTTAATTTTAGTTTTTTCAACTGTTTCAAATTTTCAAAAAATAAAAAAAACATATCATGAGATCTCTCATTGGAACGGGCTCGATGAGCGCGTTCCTGTGAGATTTCACACGATATGGGTTATTTGAAATTTTTTGAAAAATATATTTTTTTCAACTGCTTAATTTGTAAATCACGCGGGCGGATGCGGTCGATTCGTAAGGTAAAGGATACAGAAACTAAGATGTACTTAAATCTACATAGAACAGGGAATAAACATCTACATGAGACCAAAAATGAGCCAAAACAAATCGAATACCAAACCGCAGCAGACACAAAGATCACAGCAACAAAATCTGAGCCAGAGTCATAGAAGAAAACGAGAAAAAAGAACACAGAAAAAAAGAGGAACAAAACATAACATCTGATAAAATACCAAAACGTCTTCACAATGTTGTTACGAGCAACATGTTTGGTGGAATTGCACATTTGTGCCCATACATTCACCGTCTAAACAACCTCCCAAACAGGGATCACAACACTAACAATATAATCCAATGGAACTGTAGAAGTTTTAGAGCAAATCTTAATGTATTGGGGCTTCTATACCAAAAATATAAACCCGCTACTTTATGCCTGCAGGGAACTCTTTAAAGAAAGCCGAAACGCAGGATCATTCAGCTCTTAAGCATTATACCTCGTATAATGGCCAGGCAGATAACAATCTTCATGCTCGCGGAACGTCTGTTTTAGTTAGAAATGGCATTCGAAGTTCTGGACCTTCACAAACAAAAGTACAGGATGCATCTGTATGCCTAACATCAGATAAAACAGTTACGTTTTGTTATATTTACGTTTCCCCAAGTAAAACCCAACAACTAAATGATATTGAACTTCTAATTCGTTAACTCCCGTCTCCATATATTTTGTTGGGCGATTTCTACCCACATAGACCACTTTAAGGGATTCCCACAGCCAAGAGGATGCAAATGGTAAAACAGTGGAAGAGTTTATTACAAAATTTGACTGTTGTTTGTTCAGTGATGGGACGGACACTTATCGGCATAGGGCTTCCAGTTCGTATGCATCAATTGATCTTACAAATGCATGCCCTTCTATCTTCCTCGATTTTCTTGGATGGTCGAAGATGTCTTATGAGGGAATGACCACTTTCCAACTGTGTTGGAAAGCGTGATTTCGGCGGACGTGGGGTGGGGTGGGGGGGGGGGGGTGCATCAGTGGAACTTTAAAAAGGCAAACAGACGTTTACTCGTCGCTTTGTTCTGAACGACTCACACGGGAGAAATTTAAAGAACGTGCTGACCAAGTTAAAAATTCCACCACGGATTTGCTTGACATTACAAACACAGCCATTCCAAAAACATCGGCAAATCCAAAACGTTTCATCAAATCGGCGTTTGATCATGATTATAAATAGGTAATAAAGGATCGTATGAAAGCTAAATAGGAATTTATTAAGTCATCAGGTTCAAATAATGCGGACAATCTACTTATAAATCGAGCAATAAACAAGACGTCTTACAAAACAAAAATGAGTACAATTCTTGGGCCACACAAAATAAATTAATTGATTCTCAGGCAATTTTCTTTTCAAATCAGTGATGGAGGAAGGGTTGTATTATTAATTTTCATTTTTCTTTTGCAAGGGCTTCCAGTTCGTATGCATCAATTGATCTTACAAATGCATGCCCTTCTATCTTCCTCGATTTTCTTGGATGGTCGAAGATGTCTTATGAGGGAATGACCACTTTCCAACTGTGTTGGAAAGCGTGATTTCGGCGGACGTGGGGTGGGGTGGGGGGGTGGGGGGGTGCATCAGTGGAACTTTAAAAAGGCAAACAGACGTTTACTCGTCGCTTTGTTCTGAACGACTCACACGGGAGAAATTTAAAGAACGTGCTGACCAAGTTAAAAATTCCACCACGGATTTGCTTGACATTACAAACACAGCCATTCCAAAAACATCGGCAAATCCAAAACGTTTCATCAAATCGGCGTTTGATCATGATTATAAATAGGTAATAAAGGATCGTATGAAAGCTAAATAGGAATTTATTAAGTCATCAGGTTCAAATAATGCGGACAATCTACTTATAAATCGAGCAATAAACAAGACGTCTTACAAAACAAAAATGAGTACAATTCTTGGGCCACACAAAATAAATTAATTGATTCTCAGGCAATTTTCTTTTCAAATCAGTGATGGAGGAAGGGTTGTATTATTAATTTTTATTTTTCTTTTGCAAAAAGCGAGCAAGTATGGAGAGGATTTGGGCTATCTTTTTACACACAGAAATATAGAAAGTGTATATTTATACAAATAAATTCATTTTTAATTTGAAAAATAAAACATTCCTCTAATAACAAACTGAAGGTACTGCAATTCAAAGGCTTCATATTCTTTCGATGTTCTTCATATTATCTTTGATGTAAAAGTATTTAATCTATGGGGATTTGCCTCGTTATAATTTATGGGAGATTGACTATAGCCACTCTCTCATAAATTGTAACAAGGCAAACATATTGGAGACACAACTAAACAAATATGCATCAATAAAAATATGTAAAACGTTTCGAGCCTCCCTGAGTTTGTACACATATTGGAAGACACTGAAAGGCAATAAAATGTCCGAATGAGGGGGATTCAAATTCAATGAGGGATTGCCCGAGAAGCAAAACACAAAAAGTTCTTGGGAAACGTATGTTTCTAAACTTAACCAACACACACCCATAAAGATAATTTGGAAAATGATTTAAAAAATTAAAGATACAATCAAATATACAGCACCTCGATGATAACAACACACTAATTGCGTTGAAGAATGAAATATTAAACAAATTTCCCTCAACAGTTTCCAAACATTCGTCGTCTGAAAATTGTATTCCACATTTCGTTAAAATTAAAAAATAACAGGAAAAACAAAAGATCCAATTTACCTCTGACAATTTAGAGGATTACAGCGAACCTTTCTCTATAGAAGAGATAAATAACGCTTTGTATAAAACAAAAGGTACTGCCACTGGATCCGAGGAAATTTGCTATAGACTTTTAAAACATCTGCCTCAATCCTCATTTGAACTTTTACTATCAATTTTCAATGTCATGTGGGTGACTGGCCATTTCCCACCTTTCTGGCGGAAAACAACCTTAATTCCCATTCCAAACCCGATAAAGATCACAACAATCCAAGTAACTGCAGACCAATTGCATTAACAAATTGTTTGTGAATAACCACGGAAAGGTTGATCAATGATCGGCTTGTCTGGTATCTGGAACCAAACAGCCCACTGGCGAATGTTCAGTGTGGTTTCGGAAGTCAGAGATTACAGAGACGTACCGTGGATCTCTTTGTAAGACTTGAAACGTTCACCGGAAATGTCTTTAGTAGGAAAGAACATATGGTCGCCATCTTCTTCGATCTTGAACAGGCATATGATACAACGTGGATGTATGGGATTTTAGAAGATCTTTTAACATGAGATTGAGAGAACGTATGACTCTTTTTATAGAATTTTTTTAAAGGGCCGTCTATTTCAATTTCGTGTTGGATATATGTTATCTGATCCACACGAGTAAGAATTAGGGGTCCGTCAGGGTAGTATTCTATCTGTTATCCCGTTTTCTGTTAAAATCAACGGCATCATTGACGCAATTGAGAACATGATAGATTCTACATTGTATGTCGTTGATTTTTTAATTTGCTATAGAAGTGAAAACACGAATGCCACCGGGCGCAATCTTCAACTGTGCTTAAACAGAATTCAAAAATGGGCCACAAAAAAAAAACGGTTTAAAGTTCTCGAAGACCAAAACAAATTTTGTTCATTTTGGTGAGCTTCGGAATCATCTCCTCAATCTGGAGTTTAAAATAAATGGGAGTGCTATAAAAGTTGTCAAGGAAGCGAAATTCTTGTGTTGGTTGTTTCGCAATAAACTGAAATTCATTTCTGATATAAAACAAACAGAAGTGAGATACTTTAAATTTTTTATATGAAATCGATAAAGAGAAATATTGCGCGAGGTTGCTAGCTATATGGGAGTTTATGGACCGGTCAGTCAACCCTTAATGAGCATATTGGTGCATGACCGGGCAAGTCAGTTCTGTATCTACATATTGACCTCGTCTTCGCAGAGGTCAATACGCCGCACTGACCATTCATAAAGTATCATAAACTCCCAACGTCGTGCAACATTTCTTACTTATTTTAATCCAGATTCAGATGTGAAGCATCGGGCAATGTCAAATTCGCTAACTGAGATATGTGTTAACTATCCCTTTAATACACCTCGCATCGCGTCCAGTGTGTAACACGATCTTGATCGCACCTTTACAACTTTGAATTCTTGTAAACTTATATTGAATTGATGTTCGCATTGATGATTCAATCCAATTCTATTCTCAAAAATCGCCAATTAATTTTCATTATTTTTTTCATTTTTTGTCTCAAAAACATAGATTATGACCCCTCGTTGGAACGAGCTCGTCGAGCTCGTTCCAACGAGGGGTCATAACCTATGTTTTTGAGACAAAAAATGAAAAAAATTAGTTATTCAAGAATTTTTTTTGCATGTGTCGTCTGCTTTTCATGTTAGGTAAAGGGTTAACCCTTTTATTAACCCTTTACCTGGGAGCGCGGTGGCTCAGTAGGTAAAGGTGCAGGCAGCAAGCCAAGAGGACCTCGATTCGAATCCCACCTGCGGCAACCGCGTTGTGTCCTTGGGCAAGACACTTCATCTCCATTGCCCGCGTGGGGGCACGATGACGCCGTGTACTAAGGCGTACTGCACGTCGATGGTACGCATGTCTTCAACCAATCTAACCCTGCCTGTGCTACAGTGCGGAGTTACGATGTTGGGGAGCTGGCAGCTGCTCGTCGTTGCTCGGTGGTTCTCTCCGGGTACTCCGGCTTCCTCCACCCGTAAAACTGTCACGGTCATGATTAGCCATTGTGCATAAATATGTGACCTTAAACATCAATAAATAAATAAATAATAAATCCAATTCTTGAGATCAATATTGTCTGATCACATAATGATAAAAGGCTCCATTAATAATGTAAAGAACACATACATACTTAGAATGGCAAGAAATAGCTTGTTCTCGTAGTTCTCACCGGACAATAAAAAAAATTCTCATATAAAATATAGATGTGTAAAAATATTGTTATAGTTATATAGAACGCATTGATTTCAAAAACAAAGACCAAAGTAAACATTCCGGACTTATGTCGTCATGAAAATCGATTTCGATAAAGTTATCTCCCTTGAAATTATTAGACGAGCGAGGATGATCCAATTAAGAAGCAAGTAATAGTTGAGAAAACCCCACTTGAGACATCAATTGAAAATAAAGTCAAGTTTCTTTTCGTTACTTTTAATAAACGAAAACAACAGACAGCTCTCGGAGCTGTCTGTTGTTTTAGTTTATTAAAACTTACAAAAGGAAACTTGACTGTTTATGGCAAGATAAATATAATAAAAAGAATTAACTGGATCACAGATAACCGGTCATTGAGAATGTCTGTCAGTATTTCGCCAACCAACACTAAAGCGTTTTTACAGTAATTTGCAAGTATTTATTCTTCCCTGGAAAAAAGAGCAAATATCTCCTCCTAGACATTTATATAAATGGAAAAGACGGTGTCTGTATTATATGTCACGATGCGCACACAGTTGATACAATGAACAGAAAAAATTACAGGAGATCAAAAGAAGGTGAAACACAGTTTTCTTATTTTTAAATGGGTTTCAACAGAGATTAACAGTGAAACGTTCAAACGGATTGGGAAAAAAATTGTAAAACGCCAGCTTCTGTATTTTTAACCTACTCTACAGCAAAATTCCTTAAGTTTGTGGAATGATGCGTACATCGATGATACAAATTCGCTAACATCTCGCAATTTCAATTTTTAACCCTTTACCTAACATGAAAAGCAGACGACACTTGCAAATAAAATTCTTGAATAACTAATTTTTTGATTTTTGCGTCAAAAACATAGGCTATGGCACATCATTGGAACGAGCTCAACGAGCTCGTTCCAATGAGGTGTCATAAGCTACGTTTTCGAGACAAAAAATGAAAAAGTAATGAAAATTGAATGGTGATTATTGTGAACAGCGCTGGCCTATTTTGGCCGTTACGTTTAGATAAAGGGTTAAATGAAATTTCCATACCCTTAATGTTAAATGTACTGACAACTTTCGGAAATTAATGGGAGCTAACTTGCGCACAAATCTCTTCCAATGACGAAAATTGTGAACCATGAGGAAATCAACAGAGCAGATTCTCATAAATTGCCCATAACACATCGATAACTTCAACGGACAGTGAAGATCCAAATGATTACACCATATTCAACGCTTTGCGGGCTGTGTTCAACTGATTACTAAGACCTTAAACGATAACAGTCATATTCAATAATATTCGGGGCTTTTCTCTCAGTTTTGTACACATTTCATATGCAAATTTAAAGCAAAAACAGTTTAAACTAGTGTTCACCAATTCAAATACTATTTTTCCATGACTGTTACAAAAAATTAAATTTGTAACATAAACAAACAAAAGAAAGCGAACCTGCACACAAATGCGAAAAGACAACGAGCGAAACAGCGCGGAAACGCGACGACAACGAGTGAAGAGCGATAATGACTGAATAGAGACACCAAAGATAAGGTGAGAAGTTGAGGAGATAAGAAGGAAAAGGAAAGTAAAGAGGAAGAAATGCGCTGTGAAGTAAAAAAGGTATATAATCCTCGTCCTCAGTTCCCCCTCTCTCTGTCTCTCTTCTCTCTTTCTCTCTTTCCAGTTTCAACCCTAAGCACGAGTTATCGTAAAAACATTGCTGAGCTCTGTCAAACAAAATTGCATTGGTAAATTTCCTAGTTGCATTATGGGTACATTTATTTCTTATAGAGCTGTAGGTTAACCGAAACCGAACCGAGGTTTTTAGTTTTTTTTAAAAAACCGAAACCGAAACCGTCGACATCCCGTAATCTTAGGTTTTTCGTTTTTTATTAAAAATATAGATGTCATTGGAACTTGTTCATTGATCCAGTTCCAATGACATCCATATTTGTCTGGTTTTATTAAGAAACTTACAAAGTACAAATTTTCTGTTAGTTTTTTCCCACAATTTAGGTTAAAATATTAAGTACATCAAAATTCTTGGAAATAAATCCGTTATTCTTGTGTTTTCCAGGGTGTATGGGAATTTACACCGGTCTGGAAACTCATACACCCTTCAGCTTCGCCTCAGGGTGTATGAGTTCCCAAACCGGTGTAAATACACCCTGGAAAAAACAAGGATAACTAATAGTCTGACAGATCATGAATTTATGTCAAATACTCTTCCGAGGAATTTCAAAATATCTCCATCCAAAAACCAATACATTCATCAAAATACCTTGGTCAAAACTACCTCTGATGGTGGGACTAAATATCTCTCGTAAAATGTCTGTAAAGCTTTTCGGAAAAAAATACTGGGAGAATAACGATCAATATTGTCATTATGAAGACGACCCCAAATTACCAGAATGTTCCTAAATTTGAAGGCACAACAGATAGTTTGGTTTCTTTTTATGCTCTTTTGTCCAATTTCTTCTGACGTGATGTAATCCCTAACGGGAGATGATTGAACGTTTTGCTTCACATTAACCTTCTACATCCCGTGGATTTGCAGTCGTCTCAAGGCAGGTCCAAAGAGACGTACCGCACTAAGACATTACATTGATCTCTGCTTACCGTTGTTTGCTGACTCCCAATTCTGAAATATATCTACTAATTGCCTTCGTACGCTAGGCCAGTTTGTTGGATTTGGAATTGTGAAGTTATGAATTAGAAAAAAATAATACCAAGATCTCTTTGGTAATAGGATCCATATTCGACACTCGTCATCTCTTAGACAAATCCCTGTGTGACTTCCACGGGCAGGGCATTTACGTGTCATTTTTGTGGACATTTTCGTTTATAGGATTGGCAGGAAAAAATCCCATGTTACATCTGGGAACATTTTCTGAATCTGGACTACAAAAGTAGCAAACACAACCCCCCGCCCCCACCCGCCGCTTTGAGACTCGGACCATATGTTCGCCACCACGAAACACGGATATCAGAGGTTCACGCATCGTAACAGTCATTTCCCCGGACTTTAAGATCTCATGGCTGTTGGCCCTGCTACCTTGTCAAGCTTTTTGCAGATCTTGTATGGAATGCATATATATAGGTTAACGGTACATTTATTAAAGACTGCCAAGTGAATTCTGTGATGCCTTCTTAAAAAAGTAATTATTTTATACTATGAAATTGTCTACGCTGTAAGCAAGAGTATCTTATGGGCGTGTAGAAGTTCATATATTTTTGCCCATTTGCCGGTCGCCAAACAATTCTTTTGAGTCATTTCAATATTTTTAGTTAATACTTCCGTGCAAGGATTTTGAGTGCAGTTTTGCAAATAGGTATAAACAACAGCGCTTATTGTAAGGATGACATGTGTTTTCATCAGCCAATTTATTATTTAACGTCTGGTATATTGGATACACCACGATACCTGGTTACTACGAGTATGAATGGGTTGGGATGGATTGTGGGCGTGTTCTATGACTATCTTCGATTCACAACGAGTACTGTGATAATGTAGTAGTGGCGATCTATATTTCAAATGTTCAAAAGACTTTAACAAAACCATATCATGTGACCTGTAATTGGAACGATCTCGGAGAGCTCGTTCCAATGAGGGTTCACATGATAATGTTTTGGTGAAATGTTTTGAGTTCAATTTATAAATTACGAGAGCGGATCCGTCGATTTGTTAGGTGAAGGGTTAAATGTCAGTAGTAGTGGAGGTTGAGCATAGAACGCATGGTGGGAACCCTGGCAAAAGCAAATATTATATCTCACGTGACCTTCTGGGCTCCTGGTTGGACGAATGCTGCACCCCCATTTCGTGTATAAACATGTAATTTAGCTCAGTTCCAAAGCGTTCGGGCAATGCCCTTCTTCAGTGGATTAATGACACAGTTTTACATCCTATCTGTTTTGCGTCCTTTCTACTAAACACAAGATATTTACAGTATTGACGTTAGTTGGAAAACGTCATATGTGAAGCGTCATTTCTTACCAAAAGTATGGTAAGAAATGACGCTTCACATATGACGTTTTCCAACTAACGTCAATACTGTAAATATCTTGTGTTTAGTAGAAAGGACGCAAAACAGATAGGATGTAAAACTGTGTCATTAATCCTCTGAAGAAGGGCATTGCCCGAAAGCTTTGGAACTGAGCTAAATTACATGTTTATACAATTAACTGTGAGTCCCTACCTGGACTATATTGAATATACTATTTCGTGTAGTTTGCATCCACAGAACTGACCAGGCACTTCACCCAGGCACTACACGTTTTCTATTTTTAGCACACTACTATATCAGTTTTCTTTTCATACTGGGCGAATAAAACTTATCAGGCTAAATTTAAATATCGATTCACTGTGGCACAACATCCACAAAACGACCCGGAATGAAATCATTATGGAAAAATGTATCGCTTTTCCATTGCTGAAGTCACATTTTCCGAGGCGTTCATTTTATTCCTTGAGAAGATGATCCATATCTCGTTTCGAAGAGAATGATCCATATATGAAAAATTGTTTGTTTCGCTGCTCATATTATTTCGCTATTTAATTGTATGTTTTGGGCAGTAAACGAATAAATAATGGAATTCATTTGAATCTTCGGAGTTTTGTATCCCGTACTGACCCAGTACGGTAATGTATATGTGTGACAAAAATGTGTGGAAATTATCAAACTGCGTTGTCAAATTTCGAAACTTTTAGCTTTCATTCGCGAGTTGCGCGATTCTAGAATACACAGTTCCGTTTGGAGGAAATGTTTAGTTTACCCTTGCCGACCGATTCAAAATTTGTCTTCTGCTCATATCAATAAGCAGTGTTTTGGAAGAAGAAAATGTTTTTGGAAAACTACATGGTATTTTTTTCTATATAACGCTGGTTGGTAGGGCTGCTACCTTGGTAATAGATTAACAAATTAGACAGATGTTTTTCTTGATGGGTGTTCGATATAATATAAGGATTAGTGCATGTCTTGTCGTTGACTACGCCCATATAGTGCCCAGTGAGGTGGTGTAGTTCCCTCCGCTTCGCGGCGGGAACTACACCACCTCACTGGGCACTTTATGGGCATAGTCACCTCCAAGCCATGCACTGTTCCTTAATTATAGACTGACATACTACTGCCTGAAGCAGTGGAGGTACAAACCTCTTGCAACAAATGTAATGATAAAAGGGACGATAGAATTTTAGAAAGGAGCAGTAGTAGATACTATTGGCAGTAGGCCAGTAGTAATCAGACAATGATATATCGATAGCGGTCGCCCCAAATGTTGTCCTCCAAACAGTAGTCAAAAAACGGGTCCCCATATGTTTGTCCCCATATTTTGGTCAACATATTTGGGTCCTAACTGGTGCCCAAACAGTATTCCCAACGGTCCCAAAATACCAAACTAGGGACAGGAGCATAGGCCGTATTCAGCGATTTCCTCTTGGCTCTCATCCTGAAGGAAAAAAACAGCTCCACCACGATGATGATGGGTAAGAGAGATAACGCTACTCTGGAAGGTTAGGATCGGGAGTGAAGCAAAGGTGCAATTGATTTGACGTGTGTGTGTATGTCAGCGTGTGTTCATGTCGGTATGTGTGATTTTGTGCAGATGAGTGTGCCGGGGTTTGGAGTGTGTGAGTGTGTTTGAGTTTAAATCTTGCATTCAAACATTCTAATTTTAAACCGTTCCAATTCATATGGAAGGCAGATCTTTCTATTTCATTGTCACGTTTTCTTCAAATCTATCAGTAACAACAGGAAAGCTTCAGAGATTTTCATCAGCCATTATTACTATATCTCTCCGGATAAATGAAGACGAGTCTGGCGTCTGTGCTGATGGAACTACGTGCTGATCAGAACAAAAGCAACGGATTAAATTAACTTCGCCGGAAATATCTCTCATCGAAACTGGGGTGCTATAATTACATTATCCAAGTAATATCGCATTTTAATAAATTAATTCACATTTTCATTTTCCTGGAACATATTTGACAAACTTAAAGGAACTTACAGTTCACTTGATGAGTAACAAATTCTACCCTCGCAGATGAATAAACAATGTATGTGTAAAAAAGAAAAGCAAAACCGAATATCAAGCTCATGTATCTGAGACGTGTTGCTGATAGAAAAGCAATGTCAGTGCCCATTTTATGAGCATAAAGATCATATAACGGACTATGCACGTATAGGCGAATGCCAGTGGCGTTCACGGCCATTTCCGGTTTGAGTCGAGACCATAACATTTCCAACAAAAGCGAGCGATGCAAAGTGCCGTCGCGTACCATTGCGGTTTACCTCGCAATTTATTGTCGAACATGTCATAATCCCGACCCCATACCTATTGAAAGGGGCGTCCCTCTTCGAGTTTTTTTTTTATTTTAAATGACAACTGGAAATGATGTTTAGAGTGAAGGAGTTACTGTGAGGATTGTTAAACGCTGCAGCCGATGGGAGCGTTGCGCGCGATGCGATAAGTAGTAACCGGTAACGATTATCTTCTCAATTTGGAACGTACACATAGTGTAATGTCTCTAATTTGAGCTTGCTGTTAAACAAGGACAGTTTCAATTCAAAAATTTGTCTCAGCGTGGTCAGTATTATTGTTTGTTTAATAGTCAGGCGCACATGGGAGACACCACGCTGTTGAGATTGTAGCCTGACTAGACAAATCGTCCCCTGAGTTCCAATGTGTTCTATGTGCCTACTGGCACATAGAACACATTGGAACTCAGGGGACGAAATATAAATTACTAGCGGGTGAATACCCGGCGTTGCACGGGAGAAGATGGTTATATCAGCCGTTTTCGAAATAGAAGGTCAAGGTCACCAACTTAAAGGTCAAGATCACCCCGCACGGGCACCCCGATAAAGTCAAAATGATCGATGGGTCAATATGAAAGTTTAGCCCGATCGGCCCAGCCGTTTTCGAAATAAAAAGTCAAGGTCATCACTTTCAAGGTCAAGGTCACCCCGCATGGGCACGGCACCCATCCCATGTTACTCGCAGGGACGAGTTACCCCAAGTACAAAATTTGAGATCGATCGATGGAGAAACGGAGGAATTCACCCAGAACAAAGCTAGAGAGACAGACACAGACATTCCCATTTATATATAAATGCGAATGTCTATATGTCTCTATCTATCTATCTATCTCTCTATCTATCTATCTATCTCTCTCTCTATCTTTGTTCCGGGTGAACTCCTCAGTTTCTCGGGGTGCCCGTGCGGGGTAACCTTGACCTTGAAATTGGTGACCTTGACCTATTTTGAAAACGGCTGAGCCGATCATATCTGAAGGGTATATTGATATAACCATCTTCTCCCGTGCAACGCCGGGTAACATCCGCTAGTATTAGATAATAATAATAATTTAATTTTCTGCCCTGGTCGTCTTGGTCACGTCAAATCTGACAGGCACCAATACACTTTAGTCAAAATTAACTATATTTCTAGTTTAAGCAGGCATACTTTTGTACAGTTCACTTGCTTGGTCGATTTTGAACCGCGGAAGTCGTGTAACCTGACACTTGACTGCGACACTTGACTAGAAATCACTGCTTGGTCTTCAGTAGTTTGATGTTAATTCGGTGTGTACGAGTTAAGTAGTTTGTACAAATTAAACTTTAAAGCAAGAGTTTCACGATTTACCCAAAATGCACAGTAGATTATTCGGCATTTGCTGGGGCTTCTATTATATATATCCCACTAGATTGGGGAATCAGGATTTTTTTAGAGCAGGAATTAACAAGCGTAGTTCAAATTGATTCTTGAAATGACACACTCTGGTGAAGGATTGCATTTACAACGTTTTGGAGGGTTCATAAATTTAGCCATACAAGAATCGTTGTGTCGTGTAAGTTGCAAAAATAAAGTATTCGAATATAAAAGTAAACGCCCAGACTAACAAACTGATGTTTTCGTATTCAAAATTTAACAGCGCGATTATAAAAAATATGTAAAAAAAAAATTGCGTCCACCCTTTCTGCTCTTCAGAAATAAAAGTAAATTTGATCAAAAGGTCCACCCAGAGAGTCACGCAAATATCCTAAATTCCTAATTATTGAAAAAAAAAGATGTGCTGTTTTTGTGAACACATTAGCATGCATGAAGCAAAAGTGCATAAACTGAAGAAATCGTAATAAACTAATTTCAGATCTATTTAGGGCCCTGTGAATATTCGGTATTCGAAATGATATTCGATTCGACGGCAGTATTTGATTCGAATTTGATTCGGCAATCGGTGCCCAATATCTATCGAACATCGATTATCCTTCAAATCTTTCTCTCTGTCGGAATGCACTGGATTTTGGAGGGAGGAAAGTGTGTTGTAAAAATAGGCACACGTCATCTCAAAAACGGATTCCATCTCACGAAACTCCACATTTAATAACGGATTTACCCGTCGCTCGGACTTCCTATTTCATGTGCCGGCGACGGATATATCCGTCGCCGGCACATGGAATATGGAGTACGGGGCCAACATGGTCATGGTCCGGACTGAAATACTCTGTTTTTCCCGGTAACGCTACCGGTAACCATTCTAATAAATTCGATTCGATATTCGATTCGATTCGCGAATATTGAGCAGTATTCGATTCGGTGTTCGATCGTATTCGAATATTCGCAGGGCCCTAGTTCTATTGACTACAAACGAAATAGCCAAACGACTTCTATGTCTAAATGCTGATTTTTAAGTTTTTGGGGTGGCAAAATACAGATTATTATAACAATCAATGGTTCTGGGTTGTTATAATGCTTGTCAAAAATGTTCAGCGCAAAGGCATTCGATGTATTATTTCGCATTTGCAACATTGTCGCCTCGAAAATCTTCGCACGGCAGTCAAGTCACGTGGTGCTGAAACAAATATGATGGGCCGTTGGATTTGTAACAGTTGAGACTCTCGTTTGTCATTGAGGCTGAATTCCTTAGCCATTCACATAGATATTGAGGAGCTATTTGTGGAGGTCACAATAAAACGTCCCTTTAGTGACATAAGACGCCATCTGCAGTTCTTTACATTAAGCATTGCTGATAGCGCCACGTGGCACTCGAGGGACGAAAAAGATGTCACACTGTTTTAAAATTTGGTGACAGTTCACTCATTCTATCAGACTGTATTCTTGTTATGGTAAAACAAAAAGTTTAGAAATTGCATTTTAATGATATCAGTAGGCCATAGACAGTAGCGCAAAATCATTCTTTTCTGATTTTAACTCCTCAAATACGGCTGGCGGATATCTCTTGTCACTGAAATGGGTATCATTTGGGTACATTTGTAAACTGAATGGACTTCATGATCAGTGATTTCTGGAGTTAAATTTAAAGGACATGAAAATTCTTGAATAACTAATGTTTTTCATTTTTTGTCTCAAAAACATAGGTTATGACCCCTCGTTGGAACGAGCTCGACGAGCTCGTTCCAACGAGAGGTCATAACCTATGTTTTTGAGTCAAAAAATGGAAAAATAATGAAAATTAATTGGCGATTTTTGAGAATAGCGCTGACCGGTTTTGGGCGTTACGTTGGGTAAAGGGTTAAATCTACTCATGGCTGCTTCACAACAGCCATAACTAGATTTGCTGAAAAATATTTGGAAAATACTCAACGGATTAAGAGTTAAGAATTGCAAGTCTTTCCTGGTACTAAAAGAACAGTAGTACTTTCCATGCTGTTAGAAAATAGAAAATGTCATTATTTCTCAATTTGTGGTTTTCTGAGAAAACGGAAATTGGTTTTCGACAAAAACTGTAAAACAGTAATCAAAAACAATGCACAATGTGGTTAGAAGCCATAACGTCGTTAAAAAAAACTATGCCAAAAAGGAGACATCTAACACCCTGAAAAGTTTGTTTTTGTCGAGATTCATTAATTTTGGACGACATTAGGCTACATATAGGACAACTTAACTTCAGAAGAAAAAAGGAAAATTTGCATTAAATATTAGAATAAATTGGTCTGTGTAATGATAGTGTTGAATTATATATATACATAAAGTTGATAATTCCAGCTTTCGAAAAACAAACCCATCAAACATCGATGTCTTAAGGCGAATTTACACGAGACAACTTTGTAAAACATAAAACATCGTCAATCATTGTTCAAATTAATATGCATGCTCGAACGTCGTCTAACATGTTCGATCTTGTTCGCAGATGTTCAACTTCCAATATACACCATAAAACATTTTTCCTTGAACATCACCATACAAATGTTGGATGGAGTTTTTGAACAAAAGTTGTATCGTGTAAATTGGACTGTATGCTCTTCCGGGCACTTTGGACAATATTTTCCTTGTTTTGGAGTTCGAATGATTATTCCGATACAGAAGACAGAATACTACTACTACTACTACTACTACTACTACTACTACTACTACTATTACTACTACTAATAATAACTACTACTACTACTACTACTACTACTACTACTACTACTATACTACTACTACTACTACTACTACTACTACTATTACTACTACTAATAATAACTACTACTACTACTACTACTACTACTACTACTACTACTAATAATAATAATAATAATAATAATAATACGACAGAATAATATGTAATAAAAGTTAAATATCTACCATTTACCAAAAAAGCAATCACGAACAACTATATCGGTAGCGACATTCGGCGATAAATATGGGTTATATACACATGGTGTTTGTAAAAAATCTTTTATCGCGACGAGAGCGTTTTCGGGGGCATATATAGCTACGAGTCGCGCAGCGACGAGTAGCTATGTAGCCCCCGAAAACGCTCGAGTCGCGATAAAAGATTTTTTACAAACACCATGTGTATATAACCCTTTTATCTACACCCCCACCTCCCCCACTCCCGTAATAAAACAAGTTTTGATTAACAAATGCAGACCACTAAAAATAATCTAGCCTTCATCCAGATAATCACTATTATTATGTCTCAAAGTTAGTTTGTCCAATCAAAATGCTGGAATACCTTCTAAAGATTCCACCGTATCGGGTTACTCACCTGATATTAATTAATATCAGGTGAGTAGCCGCCATTACTATTTTGATGCAATTCCCCTCATTTCGAATTTTCAAAATCTGAATTAAAACAAAATAAGAGAATTTAGGTTCCGAAAATATTTTCAAGATACCGTATTTTGTGATTTAAAACAACAAATATGTAAATCGGCAACATCAACATCACTATAAATAATAAATGAACAAACTTGTTTTTGAAACATTCCGATCAAACAGAATTAACAGAAAGTCGGTGTGCGTTTCAGATTCAACTTCAAAGTTCAAGTTGCGTTATTGTTATTGTTTGCTCTACAGTAAAAAAGTGATTTTTAATGTTCAAAACTGCTTTATTAGTCCTTTTTAGGTAGTAACAACAGTAAATGTAAACAAATACGGCAATCGCCCTTCGCAAAGTGATGATTTGTTTACAATTACCATGGTTACACGTACCGGTGCCTGTTACTGTTCATGATTCTGCGCGGTGCTATCAATAGTGGTTCCTGAAAAATAAATTCCGGGCCGTTGTTTGTTTATGGAGAAAATTATTAATCGCTTGATTCACATGGACTTTCGACATAATAAATATGTTACATGGCGTGTAGCTGGCTGATACATTTCCATACAAGGCTCTGAGTGTTCATATCAGGTTCGGCTTCGCCTCACCTGATATGAACACTCATCGCCTTGTATGGAAATGTATCAGCCAGCTACACGCCATGTAACTTATAATGTGAAAAATATCTGGTTATTTGTACTTTCCGACGTTTCACGTCACATTTTGAAAAATGTTGAAGAAACTGAATTCCCAGTGACGTTTGAGCGTCAGGATAATTAAAGTCTCGAAGGGTGAAATAATCTCATTTGAAAAAGTGTAAGTTACTAATTTTTACTCTTTTCCGTCAAATTTTATTTTTACAATTCAGTAAGTTTAATTAATGGCCTTCTTTTTTATTCAATACATTTCGATAAATACGCCCCGTTTTATTTGTTTCGATCCGCGGCAGCGATAATTAGTTATTCAAAGTGTTGAATGAAATAGTACGTCATGCAAATGAGATGGGCGTGAACGTTGTATTCTTGCGATATCACGTGACTTTTATTCTTACTGCAGTAACGATAAAAGATTTTTTATTGACGGCGAGTTTTCGATAACGATAAAAGATAAAACGTTACTGTTTTTACGTATAAAGTAGATAAAAGATCTTATAGTGTTATTGCAGAAAAAATACAAGTCATATGACGTCGTGAGAAAAAAAAACGGACGCACGTCTAATGACGTCGTGAGAAAAAAACGGACGCACGTCTAACGGACTATTTCACAAAATATTCCATTTAAAAACTGATTGTGATGAAACGAACACTGCGTCTAGTTTCCCCCAACTTGCATTCCATGTTGCGGGGAATTTCACGATCCAAAGAAAAAAAAAACACAAAAAGAAATAATTGAAAGTGACGGCGCAAATATTTTGAAACGTAACGTCAGCCCTGTTGTGATTTGCATGCTTCTAAAAATTATAAATGAAGTGATGTCACGTAGAGCTGTAGGTTTTTAAATTTCTTGTTTGGTTTCGGTTTTGGTTTTTCAGGTGGAGTAAAACCTCGGTTCTGTTCGGTTTTCGGTTTGTTCATGAGGCCAAATAAAATTCAATAAAACTCATTCTTATGTCCGGAGGCATAACTGAATGGCAGTGAAATTGAGTGAAACTCAATGAATGCCCGAAATAAGCTATAATACATGAAGAATCAGGAAGGCCAATATAATAATTACCTAAATATACAGACCTTTTATTGTGCTTGGCCATTTTTCGAGGTCTGACACCCACACGCAACTTGAGGAAAACTGCAAACACAACTAAACTGAAATGTCGGAAATTCACAGAATGTAGCCTTCCCAGAGTAGTGAGAGTACCCAGACACTGCCATTGGCAGTGTCTGGGTACTCTCACTACTCTGGGATGGCTACATTCTGTGAATTTCTGCAGCAAGGGAGTATTTAATAAAAACCGAAAAACCTTAGATTACGGGATGTCGACGGTTTCGGTTTCGGTTTTAAAAAAAAACTAAAAACCTCGGTTCGGTTTCGGTTAATGTCACGTATTTAAAGAGATTCTTGCGCACCACAAAAATATAATTCCCAAGATGTTTTCGCAACCGACACACCTATTCCTTAGGTGACCTCATGAACTGAATTGAATTGAATTTGGTTAGAAATATCATCGCCCGTCAGAAAAGACATACTTGGTCTGATGTTCAATTTAAAATTGTCATTTTGGAGTTTAAGTGTATCTCGGGATCTGCACCATCCTACCTGTCCTATCGGCTTACCATCCACAAATTACCGAGGTCTCTTAGGTCATCAGGTCAACTCAATCTGGTTCAGACCGCATCTAAATTTACTTGTGCTTGTGATAGGGACTTTGCGGTTGCTGGCCCAAGGCTTTGGAATTCTCTTCCAATCGACATAAAAATAGTAAATCACTTGAATCATTCAAGTCTGGTACTAAAACCTTCCTTTTTCGTAAGGCATTTCCTTCAGTGGTCTTTTAATTTTGGTCATACTGACATTACCAGGTGCGTATGTGTGACTGAGTCAGTGAAGATTGCCGCATTACTCGTCAAGTCACACTCACATACTTGTTTTGGTAAAATTGGAGTTTGTTTTTATTTTGTTTTAATTCAATACCCTTTCTCGTTTAGGTTCTGTCGCTTTTATCGCCACGATATAGCCTTGGTTGCTGATGTGGCGTTAGGCACAAATATGTGATAACAGTGATCCATGTATCAATGTGTCTGTGAGAAAATATGCGTGTATGTGTGTATATGTATGTATGCAATTATTGTACAGCCACTGAGCACTGTGTGTGGATTCTTGGCTTTAAAATTATTATTATTATTATTATTATTATTATTATTGTTATTATTATTATTATTATTATTATTATTATTATTATTATTATTATTATTATGTGATTTTGATTATTTTTTATTACCAAGTACAATTTCACTCATTCAAGTTGCAGGAAGTACCCCCCCCCCCCCCCCCGTGCCGTTGAGTAGAGAGAACTAAACGCGGAGTCCCATTATTTTCATCAGTTGAGTGTGGTTTTTTGTTTGTTAAGGACTATTTTTGAGACGTCATGGTTATGGGTTTTGTTGAATGAAGGGTAGATGAAAGTGTTATGTACTCATTGTGCTTGTATAAAATATTCTATTGCTACTCGACTCGTTTTTGGAAGGTATATTCAATTGTGGGATAAACTGTGGGATATTGTCCTGTCCTGCAATACAATATTCAGGATTATACAGATTGCACGAGAGAAAATGTTCTATGATGATATTTGTGAACTAGATAATCATATATAGAATAAACAAGTACTATGGCCGGTAAGATTTAAACCACGAGTAGGATAAGGGTTTTAACCACTCGGCATGCCGAGTGGTTAAAACCCTTGTTCTACGAGTGGTTTAAATCTGATTAACGGCCCCAGTACCTATTTGTTTTATTTATACCATGCTCTTAATAAACAATCGACTTTGTCACTTAAAATGGAGAAAAAAAAACGACACTTTCTATCGCAAACACACGGGTTTGTTTTGTTTACATCTGCGTCGATGGGCAGTACTACCGGCTGCACGTGAATGCTTGATTGACAGCTAGACACATCGTCAAAGTTGATTGAACTTACCCTGCTTTTTTAGCCAGATTATTATTAACAATTCTTGAATTTTATTTTAAATATTTAATTGTTGGTATTTTTATCTTAATAAGTCATTGCAGGTAGTAGATAGTACCGCAAAACGTCGTATGTTTGAATGACACATCGCGAAGTGTGAATGTATGGAAGTTGGCAAATTGCGTCATGTCAAAGGTCAAGTTGGATGAACTTCCTGCTTTTTGTGATTTTTTTTTTTAAACGCAATAGAAGCTTTACACGGAACTGGGGTTAAAAGCTAAAATTTAACATACAGGCTTTTCACAGGTAGTATATGGAGCCCGAGGAGTAACAGGGTCAATTTTTTTTTGTAATCCGTGCGAACGGATTACTAATCCGTGCGAATGGATTAAAAAATAAATTGATCACGTTACCTCTTTTCATATACTGGAGCCCGGGAGATGACATGGTCAACTTATTTCTAAATCCGAGTGTCGTGAGGCTGAACTTACCAAGTGTAAACCGATTATTTGTCATTTCATTGTGCTCAGCCTTGCATTCCTGGTTACAGAATGATTCCTACACATGACCCGTAATGTGTTCCGCTGGATATTTCCTGCTACGCTACTCCTGCGTTCTATTACACACAGAAAGGGCTAGCATAGAATTTGTACCAAAATGTAGAAGAACACTTTCTCGCTTATTGTCATGTTCGTGCATCGCGCTGACACCCTCCGCGATGACGCCATTCGATTTGCCAATGAATTTACTCATCATTTACGAATTATATGCTACCCCTTTCTGTATTTTATAGCATTAGGGACGGCGTATGGAGGGGGGGGGGGGTGCGGGGAATATCCAAGAAAGCGCGATACGGGTCTCTAAGCAAAAACATGGAGCTTAGTCAAGTGTCATTATATATCCAACCACAAGGCGTGTAGCAAGGGTATCAAAGTTGGGGGCAGGAGTAATATCTAGGGGGGGGGGGGGGGGGGGGCGGCTAGTTCAGCGATCTGAACGTAGCGGCTACCTCCCTACGTAAGGGTTTGTAGACACTACACACTAAAAACTAAAGTGTTAAAACTGACACTTTCAAGGTGTTAAACCCATTCTAACTCTTTGGGTTTGATTTTAACACTCAAAGTGCAACGCTTTAAGCACTTAGACATTACAATCGTCAGACATCTGAAACTTGAATGGATTGCACTTCCCGTGTGTCTAGCATTGGTGGTTCTTCCACAATCGTCCATAATTGGATTTGCGCATGGTGGGTACGTAATTAAAAGGACACAACGCAGATGACGCGGATCAGGCTCGAGAGGTCGAGTCTGATCCGCGTCATCTGCGTTGTTTCCTTTAAAGTGTCGCGACATTACACTTGTCAAGTGGCATTATTGTAACACCTGTCAAGTTCTGGGATATCTATACTTGAACAAAGTGCTAGCTCAGCACTTAGTAAGTGTTAAATACAGCACTTCAAGTGTAGTTTTTAACACTTTAGTTTTTAGCGTGTACGTTCGGATCGCTGAACTACAAGGGCGGCATAGAGAATGGGATGCGCAGTATCATTCGAGCCACGTGGCAGCGAGATGGGGGGCAAGCACAAGAGGGGGACACCCCTCTCGCTGGAGAGAGGGCCTCCCCTGGGAAATTTTTTGAAATTTGAGACAAATAAACGCAATTTCCTTGACTCTAAGTCCGTATTTATAAGTTGTGAAAGGCATCAATAATTAGGCCACATCACCTTGGAGGGAGTGGGGATGATTTTCCAACATTAACCTTATTTTTATTTCATTTCTCCCCATTTCTTCCACACCTACAAGTACTGGTTCATTCATCATGTATAAACTCGAAGACACAGCCCGTGAGTCTGTTATCAGTTGAGTACCATTTCTCATAGCACTCCAAACGATGAAAGCTGTCTCACATTTTCTGTTGCCCCTGGGGTTTTCAGTCTTCTTTCTGTACTATGATATAAAACTACAATAGATATAGTTAGGGCTGCACGATATTCAAAACTGAATACCGGAATCGGTATTCAAAAAAATACCGCGGTATACCGGTATTTCGAAAACTGTTCAGATATATGAACACAAGTACCACAATCGAGACTCGAGGCATCACAGTCGAAACGAATTAGCATGTCTTGATGATGCGGTTCGAAAAAGCTTTACCCAACGCAGACGATATCAAAATGAACGAGCCCGTTCCAATGAGGGGTCACATGATATAATTTTGTTGAAATTTTTGAAAATTATTTTTACAGTTGTTGAATTTGTATATTACGAGGGCACAAGCAGACGATTCCTTGGATAAAGGGTTAATATTAAATTCATTCGGGGCTGCAGTTAAAAACCTCAAGACATCTTGAAAATTAAATTGTGGGTAAATAAATAATGACGATAAACCGATATTTTTGTAATTACACCTGTATTCAATCGATATTGGTTTGAATACTGGTATATATCGGTTTATCTATATACCGTGCAGCCCCAGATATAGTGTAAAACAATCTAATAGGGGTTGATGACTGCCGTTGTGTCCGGAAAATTAGTTGTACGCACATTTGTGGTCTGATGTGGACTCACGTGAGCTTCTGTGTTCATAACCAAGAAGGCTATGGGGTGGTGTAGAAGCAAGGAGCTACGCAACGTATAACTCAGTGTAGTAATGTGGACCTTTGTTGACCAATACTGACTGCCGTGGACCCATGAATACCAATGTGGACTTTGTGGACTAACGTGGGCCTTTGTGGACTGATGTGAACCAGTTCGGACTGCTGTGAATTGATGTCAGTGGTTTGGAAACTGCTTGGGACTTTTGGGGAGTGAAGAGAGTGATGATTTGGGGACGACTTGGGACTATCGGGAATTGAATATACTGTGTTTCGTTTTGTGTAGTAGTTTTTGTATAAGTTGGTGTAATATTTGCAATGGTTTGTTTAGTCGTTGGTTCAGTTATTGCAGTTGTTGGAGTTGTAGGACTGATGTGAACCAGTTCGGACTGATGTGGACTGATGTCAGTGCAACTGATTGAAACTTTTGGGGAGTGAAGATAGTGATGATTATGTGACTACTTGGGACTATCGGGAACTGAATATATTGTTTTTCGTTTGGTGTAGTTGGTGTTGTATTAGTTGGAGTAATATTTGCAATGGTTTATTTAGTCGTTGGTTCAGTTGTTGTAGTGGTTGATGCAGTAGTTGTAATGGTTGTTCTTGTGGTTGTTGGTATCATTGTTGCAGTGGTTGATGTTGTATCTGTCGCTGTTGAAGTTGTTGATGTTGTAGTATTTGGTGTTGTTGTGGCAATGGACGCTGTAGTATTGGTGGGGGTTCTCGTTGTGATTGGTTTAGTAATTGTAGTGTTTGATACTGTGGTTGTGGTTGTTGCTGGAACAGTTGTAGTGGTTGATATTATAGTAGTTGGTGTTTTAGCTGTGCTTTGTGGTGCTGTAGTGATTGATGTTCGGGCTGTGAGGATTAGTGTCATAGTTAGTTTGTTTGCTGCTGTAGTAGTTGTGGTGGTAAGTATTGCACTGGTTTATATAATAATTGAAGTGATTTGTATTGTAATAGTTAGTGTTGTGGCTGTGATAGTTAGTGCCATGGATCTTTGTGGTTGGTGTAGTAGTTGTAATTGTAGGTGATGTAGCGGGTTTAGTAGGTGAAGTCTATGACTGAAGCAGTAGTTGTAGTGGTTGTGATAGTTGGTGAAGTAAAGGTTGGCGTAATAGTTGGTCCCTTGAGTTCCAATGTGTTCTATGTGCCAGTAGGCACATAGAACACACTGGAACTCAAGAGACGAGTTGTTGTTTTTGATAAAGTAGCTGTAGTTGGTACTGTGGTTAATGGTATGAGAGTGAGTGGTTGGCGCTGTTGTTGTGGTTGGTAAAGTAGTTGGTGTTGTTGTTGTAGTCGTTGGATTTGTAGGTGTGGTGTCAGTTGGTGCTGTTGTGGTTTTTGAAGTAGTACTTGTAGTGGTTGATGTTGTAGTTTTGGGTGTTGCAGGTGTATTGGCTGTTGTTGTTGCAGTAGTTGTGTTTCCTTGATATAGCGGGCACGCTGGCTCGGTAGGTAGAGGTGCAGGCTGCAAGCCGAGAGGGCCTCAGTTCCAATCCTACCTGCGCCAACCGCCTTGTGTCCCTGAGCGAGACACTTCACCCCATTGACCACGTGGGGGCACGGTGGCGCTGTTAAGGCGTACTGCACATTGGTGTACACTTGCCTTCAACCAATGCTACCCCTGCTTGTGTGGAGGCAGTATGTTGGGGAGCCTGACAGTTGCTCGCCGTTGCTCGGTGGTTCTCCCCGGGTACTCCAACTTCCTCCACCCGTAAAATTGTCCGACACGCGGTGAACCGAAAGTGTCGTTAAATCCCAATAAATAAATAATAATATATGCTTTGATATAACAGTTGAAGCGGTTGTCAAAGTAATCGTCGTGGTTGGTAGATATTTGAGGTTGGTGATGTTGTTGCAGTAACTGGAGGTACATGTGTAGTGGTTGGTATAGTCTAGTTATGGTGAGGGGACATGAGATGACCCGTTGAAGGTGTGGTTAAACCCCAATAAATAAATAAATAAATAAATAAATAAATAAATAAATAAATAAATAAATAAATAAATAAATAAATAAATAAATAAATTACACCAACAAATGCTACACCAACAACCACTAGCTTCCGTTCCCCAAAATCCCAAGTACTCACCAAAAGTCCCCAAACCACCACTATTTTCAGTTCTCAAAAGTCTCCAACTGTCCCCAAACCATTGTCGTCAGTTCACAGAGGCCCACATCAGTCCACAAAGTCCCACAACAATCCACAAAAGTCCTCGTGTGTCTACAGAGGCCCACAGTAGTCAACATCAGTCCACAAAAAGCTCACTCTACTCCAGCTTAATCCACAGAAACCCACATCAGACCCTAGAAGACTATAGTCCACATTCGTCCCAAAGGGTCCCTATCACTGACCACACTACTGAAGTGGGAGTTTCGTAGCTCCTAGCTTCGGCGTGTGTTACCACGACAATAATATCGCAGCCTGACCGATCACGTGAGCTACTATGCTAATCAACATGTTAGTCTTCATGCACCGCGACATTACATCATATGAGAGCCTGATAAAAGGCCGTTAAACCACACGCTATGCCCCCAAGAAAGTAATAAAGGCATTAAAACCACAAGCTGTACTGGAGAAAGACATTTAAAGCAGCTATGCTACACGTGCTTGGTGTTGTACGATTTGATGTTGTAGTTGTTTGTTTAATAACTGTAGCGGTTGGTGTGTATTGATTAGTGATATAGTTATTTGTGAATAATTGTTGATGTAGTTGTTTCAGTATTTGATATTGTAGTTGTTACTGAAGTAGGTGTTCGTGTTGTCGAGGCTGAGGTTGCAGTGGCTTTTATAATAGTGGTTGGTGTTTTCAAGTTGGTGTTGTAGCGGTTGATGTAGTAAGTGTGGGGGCAGTAGTAGTAGTTGTTGATATAGTAGTGGTTGGTGTGGTAGTTGGTGGCACTTTGGTGGTTAGTGTAGTAAAGCTTGTGTTCGTTGTTGGTTTTGCTGTGGTTTCGTTTTGTAGTAGTTTGTGATATACCTACTGGCTCAATAATTATGGTTGGTGATGTAGTAGTGCTGGTGTTGTAGTTGTGGGTTTGATTGCTTTAGTTGTGGTTGTGGATGTAGATATAGCGGTTGTCGTAGTTGAGATTGATCGTATTGTGGTTGTCGGGGTTGATGTTGTAGTGGTTAGTGCTGTAGTAGATGTCGATATAGTAGTCATGGTTGTTGGTGCTGCAGTGGTTCGTATTGTAGTTGTAGTTTTTGTTACCTTGTGGCTGTGAAGGTCAGTGTAAAATAGTAGATGCAACAGTTGTAGTGGTTGATACTGTAGTTGGTGTTTTAGCACTTTGGTGGTTGGTGTAGTAAATGTTGTAGTAGTAGTTGTTGGTGTTGGGTTGGTTTGGTTTTGTAGTAGATGACGATATACCTACTGGCTCAATAATTTTGGTTGGTGATGTAGTGGTGTTTGTGTTGTAGTTGTGGGTTTAATTGCTGTAGTTGTGGTTGTGGATCTAGATATAATGGTTGTTGTAGTTGAGATTGGTCGTATTGTAGTTGTCGGGGTGATGTTGTAGTGGTTAGTGTTGTGGTAGATGTCGATATGGTTGTTGGTACAGTATACATGGTTGTTGGTGCAGCAGTGGTTCGTATTGTAGTTGTAGTTTTTGTTATCTTGTGGCTGTGGAGGTCGATGTAAAATAGTAGATGCAATAGTTGTAGTGGTTGATACTGTAGTGTTTGGGGAAATAATGGTTGGTTTTATAGATGCCGTCGTTGGTCTTTCAAGGGCGGCGGATCGATTTTCAATGTGAGGGGGGGGGGGGGGGGGCGGGATTGGCGATAGATGGTCGTCGGTATAAAATTTAAATTCCAGGGTCCCAAAACTCCCATTTCCACGCATCTGAGTGCATATTTTGAGATTTTTCAGGAGATGTATTTGAAATATTTCACACTTTGAGAGTCGTTAAAAACGTCGGTAAAGCATACAGGTGAGGTCTATTTGTCAGCTTTGGTCGTGACGACCAAAGCTGATAAATAGACCTCATCTGTATGCTTTACCAGACGTATAAAGCAATTATACTGTCTGTGGATTATCTTGTCTGGGGGTGGATTTGGTACTTGTATGTCTGTAAGATTACGATCTATTTCAGTTAACCGATTTTTAACAGACTGTATACATTTTAGCGTTTGCTACCATTTACTGCAAACAATGATCCGAAATCAATCGAAACTGAACCAGTACGAGAGAAACATAGCTGGCGAAAATATGGGGAGGATCCGCCCCTTGTCTCACCAGTCATTGGCTGTGTTAAAATATATGCATACAACAAAACATGGCCTGGCAAAAAAGTGGAGGAGCTGAAGCCCCCACAGCCCCCCCCCCCCCCGGTTCCGCCGCCCCCGTCTTTCAGTGATTGCTGTGAGTGTGTAGTGGTTGGTTTAATAGTAGTAGTGGTTGGAATAGTAGCGGTTAGTACAGTGGTCGTTTGTATTGTGGCGGTTAGTGTTACAGTTGTTCCTAAGTAGTTGCAGTGGTTGATTTAGTAGTTTCTACAACACCAACTAACTAGTACTCCAACCATTATAACTCTATAGCACGAACCGCAAGAACTACATCAACCACTATAACTACTTCATTCGCAGAAAACCACATCTACTGGGACATCAACCAATACAAGAACAACTAAAACTACGATATCAAAACCAACTACACCAACTTTTACCACACCAACCTGTACCACATCAACCACTTCTACTACTTCATCAAAAACAACCACCATTATACCAACCTTTACTACATCATCAGCCACTACCGCACAACCACTGTGACTACAAAGCAAACCACGGCTATTAAAACTACTACACAAACCACCACCATACTAACCACTAAAACGCCTACTGCACCAATCAATACAAACCTCGACAACACTAATAATTTCTACAACAACTACAACAAACACTACAACACAGCAACTGGTACACGAAACACTATAGTTACTATGATAACTATTACTACATCATCCGCTTAAACGACAACAACACCAACAACTTCAGTCACTAACCACACCCATGAAACCCACTACAATGACTACCACTACACTTATTACACCAACCAAAGAACTATGACATCACCCACCACAGCTACAACTACAACAGCTACAACTACAACAATTACCGTTTCAACAATTACAAATGCAACTACTATAGTAGCCCAAAGATCAATGCACCAATTACCCCAACTACACAACACCAAACCAACACTATGACACAAAATACCACACCTTTCAATATGAATACACAATGTGTAATATCATAGAAGATCAACCACTACAACTACTGCACCAACAACCACAGCAACAAACACTACAACTACTACAAGTGCTATTACACGAACCACCACAAACACAACACAAACAACTACAATTACAACACCAACCGCTACAACATCAAGAGATACAATTCCAAACATTACAACTACAACTACGACACCGACAACCACAACAGCAACCACCAGCACTACTACTGCAACTGCTGAACCAACGTCTAACCAAACCACTATAACTACTATACCAATCACCGCCATATTCAGTTCATTATAGTCATAAGTTCTCTCCAAAAGTCCTCAAACCGCCACTTTCTTCAGTTCACAAAAGTCCACAGCAGTTTCCAAACCACTGTCATCAGTCCATACAGTTCACATCAGTCCACAAAGGCCCACATCAGTCCATCAGATTCCACAGCGGCCCACATTAGACATCTTCACACACAAAAAGTCGATGGCAGTCCAAACGCCCCACGTCAGTCCACAAAGGTCCACGCTCGGCAGTCAAAATTAATTCGCTAAGGTCCACATTGATCTCCAAACTAATGCGTTAAGGGTTTCGTAGCTCCTATCTTCTCCACCATTCCGCGAGTTTCTTAGCTTCTAGCTTCTAACTCCTAGCTCAACAATACCTAAATGTCACACTGGCTGTTATATAACTCAACGTTCTATCCACACCAAACGAGTATCACCAAAAATGTCATACTTCTAGAAGGTTTCGGACTTTATATGTGTAATGGTTGGAAATGCTCAAGGCGTTTTCAGTAACTAGATGTACCCCTAAACAATTGAGCACAAACTCCGAACATACTCTAGGTCTAGGTAGAGGTCTTTAGGTCCCAAAGTAAATATGCCACATCAAAGAAACCAAGATGGCGGGCTACATCACACAGAATCGAAAACAGAAACACGTATCAGCATTACAGCAAGAGTTACGCATGCGCAATAACAACATCATGGCATGACGTCACAATATAACTGCTTATGCGGGCTACCAGAACAGCCTGCTTGATACCCATTATGTATTGCGGCATGACATCACATTGAATCCTGAAGAGGATTCTGTTATTGATATTTATTTATTGGTGTTTAAGGTCATATACTTATGCACAATGGCCAATCATGACCGTGGCAGTTTTACGGGTAGAGGAAGCCGGAGTACCCGAAGAGAACCACCGAGCAACGACGAGCAGCTGCCAGCTCCCAGAGGATTCTGTTAAAATAACGTCAAAAGCACCTGTTCTTCTCCTCTCCACTCAGCGCAACACACATTGCTATATAATGTTCAAGTCGTGCTAACAATTTTCACCTATTTTTTCCCACTTGATGGCCTTCCCCCTCACGCGGAGGTTACCGGGTACAAATTAGTATATACACAGAACCGGTGTAAGGCCACAATCAAACACTGCTCCACCACCGGGGGTTCCCAGGGCAATCCAACTGCCTTTGGAATGTGCTATACACATGCAAGGAATAAACATGCATATGGCCACTTGCTTTGGTTCGTCATTAGGAATGGTATGACACTCCCCCGGAAACCTTGTCGAGCAATACACGTTAGAATAACCTGCTCTATACTATAACTTAAACATATTCTACTCAAAGTTTGCAAAGCACCAAGTACATCCAACTACCTCTTTTACGTTTTTAGTTGAAACTAGCAGGGTTACCCGGCGTTGCTCGGGCTGAGAAGAGTATAAAAATTACCCCTAGTAGACCCCTTTGAAGACCTATATCGGTGAGAAAAATTTTGGTCATAACTGTTGGTGCCCCTCTACACCCCCATCCCCACTTCGGCACTTTTTAAAACCCCACCATTAGATTCCTGGTAAAAAATTACCCCTAGTAGACCCCTTTGAAGACCTATATCGGTGAGAAAAATTTTGGTCATAACTTTTGGTGCCCCTCTACACTGCCACCCCCACCCGATACTTTTTTAAACCTCACCATTAGATTCCTGATAAAAACGTACCCCTAGTAGACCCCTTTGAAGACATATATCGGTAAAAAAATTTTGGTCATTACTTTTGGTGCCCCCCTACACCACCACCCACACCACGCACACTTTTTTAAACCTTACGATGACCTCCGCCATAAAAAAGTACTCCTAGTACACTATTTTGGACACTCGGGTTGGCCCCATATTCATTTCTATAGCGAACAGACAGGCATACATACATATAGACATTCTAAAATATAGTATATATATTTTTTATTTAATTATATCTTTAATAATTTAAGTACAGAAATTAAGATTTTATTTGTGTTTGACATTATTTTTTACATTTTGAATACGATAACCATGGAAAATGGATATTTTGGGTAAAAGAGGAAATTTTTTCAATATGCCAAAAGATTGACGGCGCGAACTGGTATGGCTTCAGTATCGAGTATGAGATCCATTACTGTTAATTACAGCTTGACAACGCCTTCTCATTCTCCCAATCAGGTTCTTGGTGGTCCTTTGTAGGGTGTTGTTCCATTCTTGGACCAGCATGACACCAAGCTCCTGGACACTTCTTGGCTGGGCTGGACGGGCTGAAAAGGCAAGCTGCAACTCATTCCAGATAGGTTTGATTGGATTGAGGTCAGGGGATCTTGCTGGCCAGTCCATATGCCCCCCCCCCCCCCTCTGTCGGTACTCCCCGACAGCATGGGCAACATGAGGACGGGCATTATCGTCTATCAGAATGAATCTGTCACCCACTGCACCTGCATACAATCTGACGTGGACATCCAGGATCTCATCAATATACCGTTGTGCAGTCAATATACCACGTTCAAGGACACAGAGTTGATGCCGGCCAAGACCATGATTGTCCCTCCGCCATAGCGGTCATGCTCAGCAATGTTGGCTGCATGGAATCGCTCTCCTGGTCTTCTTCATACCCTAGAACGCCTGTCTGTGTGGTCTAGGCAGCACCGTGACTCATCTGTAAAAAGGACAGGTCGCCAATCTTCTCTGGTCCACCCAACGTGGTCCATGGCCCATTTATATCGTGCCTGGTGGTGGTTCTGGGACAGCGGAATGCGAATACATGGTCTTCTCGATCGGAGACCACCTTCGTACAACCTTGCCCGGATAGTCTGTGTCGAAACATTTACCCCAGATGCAATCTGAAGGTCACTGCGAAGATGGGTTGCTGTGGCGAAGCGGTTCCTACGGGCTTGAATGATCAAAAACCGGTTTTCAGCTGCAGATGTTGCCATGTCTCTGCCACCACCATGCCGTCTTACTGGTGTGCCATACTGCTTAAATCTTGCCCAGGCTCTGTTGATCACCGTATGGTGCACACGAAGGACTTCACCAACCTGACGATGGTTGCTTCACCATCCCTACAGCCCGCCACATATAGAACAACATAACAAATCAGTTTATTTTGTGCAAACTGAGTTGGTCCGGGTTTCGGTAGCAGCTTTTATCATCAACGATTGATCTTGCAACATTTTGTCATCCATACTGGCAGGAAGTTGAACCCTGTGGTTAACTTTTCTTAGTAGCTTCAACCTTTACCACAATGAACGGGTAGGACGAAGGCTACGTAGAGGACCACTTAACTATAGTAGCAAAAAGGAAAATTTGCATTAAATATTATGATAAATGTGTCTGTATAATAATATTGTTGAATTATATATATTTAAGTTGATAATTCTAACTTTCGAAAAAAAAAACAATAAAACGTCAATGTCTTATGCTCTTCCATGGACTTTGAACAATATTTCCTTGTTTGGGGTTCGAATGATTATTCCGATACAGAAGACAGAATAATAATAATAATAATAATAATACGGCCGTCAGAAAATGAATACTTGGTCTGATGTGATTTTGATTTTTTTTTTATCACCAAGTACTATTCGTTACCCCGTGTCTGATCACGTGGTACGGGTTTTTACCTACCCGAAGCCAGCCGTATCTCATGAGATACGGCTGGCTTCGGGTAGGTAAAAACCCGTACCACGTGATCAGACACGGGGTAACGAATTTATCTATTGACTTTCCGTTTTAGAAGTACAATCTATTTCATGTGTGAACACACACAGCATGAGATCTTTTATCTTCCATTGTTGAGCCATACAGGTTTCTGTATAAATATAATAAATTGATTTCAATGAACGCGTCTTCTACGGGGTATGGACAATTTGTAGATTTCGGAACGAGGCTTCCACTGGGTATGGGAAATTTGTCAGTGGCTGGGCGGACGTATCGTGGGTTTCAATGAATATGGTCTCATACCACGTATCTATCAACCAATCAAATCAAAAAATTCACTTTAGTCAATAGATAAAATTTCTTTCAAATTGAAGGAATTTCCTGTCGTGCTGTTGGGTTGAGAGAACTGAAAGTAGAGTCGCATTATTTTGATCAGTTGAATGTGGCGTTTTGTTTGCTGACCACTATTTTTGAGACGTCATGGTTATGAGTTTTGTTGGCTGAAGTGTCATGTGCCCATTGTGCTCGTATACAATCTCCAAGACTGGTTGTGCCGTGGCACTTATGTTAGAATGCTGACATTGTTATATTCCCTAATGTACTTCTGTTGTTTCCTGAAACATACATGTGTAGTTGTGTACCATACCCATTTTTGTGGTAGTGCATTAAAAATTATCTTATCTTATCTTATCTTACAGTCTTCTATTGCTACTCGACTCATTTTTGGGGAGGTATAGCTGCTCGTTGCGCAAGCGCGACCCGAAGCTATACTTTCCCCCAAACGTCTCTCATGGTGTTAACGGATTCTGCACAAGCACAATGTGCACATAACACATATGTTTATCAGAAAAGTGGAAGGGGTATGCTGTGGGTAAAAATAAAATTCCATTGGATAAATCGAGGCTGTTCCATCAGGTACTGAACAACGTGACGTTTTTTAACGTTGTGATGACATCGCGGTGCCTAATATTCATTCAATAAAAAAGAAAGCACGAGAAACCCTTGCTTTACTAATAAGGCATATTCCCCCTACTGCAAATAGCAGGTTTTCTCGGGAGAATTTATCCATTTACTGCGCACCCACTGGTATTATAGGGAGGTGGCGAGGGGGGGGGGGGGGGGGGGGGTCTTGACTTTTTTGGACAGTATATTTCCAAGAACTCGACTTTTGAGTCTTATGCCCAACTGAGTAATATTCTAGCTACATAATCAAGGCAAGGCTTCCCAGGAGGTATACCTTTACTGTGTAGTTAGGATATATTCTGATTGTTGGGACTTTAACCATCGTAGTCGGGACAAATCGGCTATATATTATTTGATTTCATTCGGTCAAGGTTATTGGAGACAATAGCGGGCATTTCAACACAAACCATCAACATTTTTCAAGCAAGACACAACATTGTACACCTGAGTGTGTATTGTCAACTTTCTGTGTAGATAACACTGAGACAACCTTGCCTGACTATTTTTTTTTTATATTAAACCGGGAATTCCGTGCGAAGATGATAAATTGAAATCACATTGTTCTACTCACACTTTTTGGGGAAATGGATCAGTGGCTTTTTCATTGGGAAAACTCACATAGTGAAGGGCAAAACTGGAATTTCTTTAACACGTAGACGCTTGAAGTCGAGTCCACTTGCCCGCCTTGTGAGACGTAAAAATAAAGTTTTCGAATACGAAAGTAAACGTCTAGACTACCAAAATGAGGTTTTCGTATTCAACAATTTAACAATGCGATTATAAAAATAAAAGCAAAAATTTGTTAAACCTTTTCAGGAAAAAATAAGCGTGTAGAATGAAGCAATATACCGAGAGAATGCTTCAAGGGTACATTTCAATTCAGGGAACTGAACGTTTTTCTTTTTTGAAAAAAATTAAAGTTTTCAGACACTAAAGTTCACTTTTCAAACAAAAGAAAATTGTTCAGGTACCAAGACAAACTGTTTAGACAAAAAAAAACAAACTTTGTGGATTGAAGGGCAAAACTGTAGCAAAAATAAATATTTTACATTTAACCCTCTACCTGACATGAAAAGCAGACGACACTTGCAAACAAAATTCTTGAATAACTAATTTTTTTCATTTTTTGTCTCAAAAACATAGGTTATGACCCCTCGTTGGAACGAGCTCGACGAGCTCGTTCCAGTGAGGGATCATAACCTATGTTTTTGAGACAAAAAATGAAAAAAATAATGAAAATTAATTGGAGATTTTTTAGAATAGTGCTGGGCGGTTTTGGCCGTTATGTTGGGTAAAGGGTTAAAAAAGAACAATCCGACGACTGAAATAACCAACACTAAAACTGAAAAAAGCTACACTTTGTTTAGGTATGTAAAATTGTGTTTGTGAAACAAAATAAACTCTGCATATAGAAACAAACAATTAGGTTCAAAATTAGAGAAATAAAAATAAATCATTGTCAGCATTTTTTGGTCAAACACAAAATAAACTTTGTATGGATATGAGATAAATTTTGTTCGCTTTTACATTTTTACCAGCCCGATATTGAACTGAAAAAGAACCCTGCCATTCAAATATTATTTTATGGAATCCTTTTGGTTTCTGGAACATAACTTAAGACCTTCGTTGTAGTGCGCTTGATGAAATCGTTAAAAAGTGGTGTTTTCAAAAGTAAATATGGATATATTTTAAACCATACTCGCCTATGTTACTACCTGTGAAAAGCCTGTATGTTAAAGTGTAGCTTTTAACCCCACTACCGTTGTAAAGCTTCTGCTGCGATTAAAACGAAATTTACTCCCATAGTCAACCAACTTGACCTTTGGCATGACGCAATTTGCTAACTTCGATACATTCACACTTTCGCGATGTTATTAAGTTTAAAATACCTACAATTAAATATTTAATTTTTTTTTAAAGAATTGTTAATAATTGTTTGACTGAAAAAGCAAGGTAAATTCAATCAACTTTGACGATGTGTCTCGCTGTCAATCACACATTCACGTGCAACCGGAAGTACTGCCCACTGGCGCAGATGTAAACAAAAGAAATCCGTGTGTTTGCGATAGAAAGTGTCGTTTTTTTCTCCATTTTAAGTGATAAAGTCCATTATTTATTAAGAGCCTGGCATGAATAAAACAAATTGGCACTAGGGCCGGTAATCAGATTTAAACCACTCGTAGAATAAGAGCTTTAACCACTCGGCAAGCCGAGTGGTTAAAACCCTTATCCTTCTCGTGGTTTAAATCTGATTACCGGTCCTAGTAACTATTTATTCTATATGTGACTTATAAAATAATATGGTAAACGTTTTCTGTGAGTATTGTTAGGCAAAATCATGAATAAATGAACAGCATTCGCCTGAAAACAAGCACCCGCCTTTCCAGACAGGAATGTCGGGGGACCGGACTAGCAATGTCACATCAGTAATCGCACTTTGCCTTATTATTATTATAATCTTGTTGAGAGGTAGATACTTTTTGATAAAGGTTACGTTTTTCAACCCGGAATACATGTATTTTTGCGTGAAGCAAAACTTTTTGTGCAGAAATATGTGACCTTAAACACCAATAAATAAATAAATAAATAAATAAATAAATAAATAAATAAATAAATAAATAAATAAATAAATACGTTGAGTCTAGTCGCACAAAAGAACGGTAATGAGAAGGGGAACACACAAATGCTGCCTTAACTGACAGAAGTGGAAATGGTGAAGCGGTTCCCTGTGCTTCGTTTCGACGTCTGTAGGCCCCATCTATTAAACATCTCACTGGACAGGGTGATCAGTGGTCATTTAATCCTAGAGCCCTAGGGATGTAGGATCAAATTATTGCTGAACTACGCGACGAATACTAGACAGTGCTGAGTTGTGTATAAGCCATTGAGGGCGTCGGTGTTGAAATGGGTTTAAATAAGCCAACGCCAGGCAACATTTACCTGTAAGAGGACCTAACAGACACAAAAGAAACCTACCAAGAGACATCTGGTACCGAAATGCGGACGAGCTCCAAACTTGCGAAAATGTCAGTCTAATTGGTACGAAGCACAGGGAACTGCTTCAACATTCCTCTTCTGTCAGTTAAGGCAGCATTCTTGTTCCCCTTCTCATTACCTTTCTTTTGTGCCGCTGGACTTAATGCATTATTTATTTATTTATTTATTTATTTATTTATTTATTTATTTATTTATTTATTTATTTATTTATTTATTTATTTAATGGTGTTGAAGGTCACATATTTCTGCACAATGGCTAACCATGACCACGACAGTTTTACGGGTACAAGAAGCCGGAGTACCCGGAGAGAAGCACTGTCGGCTCCTCAATATACTAACTCTACTCAAGCAGGGTTAGCATTGGTAGAAGACAGGTGCACAATCGACCTGCAGTACGCCTCAGTGCACATCGCCACCGTGCCCCCACGTGGGCAGTGGGGGTGAAGTGTCTTGCCCAAGGACACAACGCGGTTGCCGCAGGTGGGATTCGAACCGAGGACCTCTCGACTTGCAGTCTGCACCTCTATACCTACTGTGCCTCCGCGCTCTGAACTAAACGTAACAGACCCATAACTGACATACCGAGTCATAGAAAGGCTTACGCAACTTTAAGTGTGCAAACTCTGTCGCGCAAATATATATGTTGACGATGTCCAATATGAAGTATATAGTGTAGATATTTTCAAGATCTGCTACAATTAAAATAAAAGTAAGTTTTGTTTGAGAACAACGATTGTTCTGCTTGGTATTTCCAAAAATGTTTTTCCTTTTTCCCAATTTTTCTTCCAATGAAGATATTTTGTTTTTGTTGAAATATTTATTTTTATTATACGCTAGCCTGTGAATTATCGCAAATTATCTAAAAGATATTTCTCGATATCCATCGACTCGATGGATATCGAGAAATATTCCTCAGTAGCTTCCTAAATGACGTCACACAACGCCGTATCACGTCGCCCTGAATGATCAGTTGACCTTTGGTATTATTTCGAAACGTACGCATTTGGGGTAGAATTGGTCTGAATATTGTGCAATAAAATGTCTCGTAGCATATAATAAAAAAGAAAATCTACTCTATTTTAGTCAGTATCTGGAATTATCTCATGAGTGTGGACCTTAAATTTTTATTTTTCACGAGCGCAAGCGCTCGTGAAAAATAAAAAAATTAAGGTCCGCACTCATGAGATAATTCCCGATATTCACTAAAACAGCGCACATATCCTCTATTTTTTGATAGATGACAATTTTATCTTAGATCCTGAAAATTATTGTATTTTTCCTGGAATTTTATTTTTGCTGTTTAATCTTTAAGTTTGTATTTCATGAATTTATTTTTTCCATTAGATGGCTATTTTTGAAGCCGAAAAGTTAACTTTGTTCACGAAAGCTTTTACTTCAGTATCTAAAGAAATTTTATCTGTTAACACTCCACCCTATGATGTCAAAATACCGAAAGGTCAATCAGTAAATATTTCCCATCGTGAAAACAGGAATTTATAGAATTCATGTTTGTTTGACAGAGCTCATTTGAGCTCTGTCAAACAAGATCGAATTGGTTCATATATATGAACCCTAATATTTGATTTTTCTTTTATATATTTCGTTGATTTCTTCTGGGTTGTTTTCCCAGCATCCACTCCACCTTTGTTACAAAGATAGAAAACTCACAGCTTAGAAAAAAAATGCTGAGGCAATCATAAACTGGCCTAATTATTAAGAGCAGGATAGACCTAAGGAGCACATATTTTTATTTGAGGGTAAGCAAAACCTAACATATTCAAAATTATTCATCAAATCCCGTAAGAAAAACTAAAACCAGGTTATATATTCTGCGTTTTAATTTTAATTTTAAAAATAAATAACCGTCTCTGCTTTGAAAGCAGTATGAGAGCAATACGATCAAATATTTCGTCCATCTTCTGCGTAATACAGTCAGTTGTTTTTTGTTTTATTTTTACATGAGGCAATTTTTTTAATAATATGTGGCTGCCGGCCATACAATGCTGACATTCTAGGCGCGCTCCTCATAATGTTTATAGCCTAGCAACCTAAGACTTTTTCTAAGCACTCAAAAACGGAATAATCGGCGGGAAAGGCGTTAAGGCAGAAAAGGAGAAGACAAAATGGACAGAAATGAAACACAACACATTCTGTAAATTAACCATGGCACGGTAAACTTTGCTGTCACTTACTGCCAATACTCTAATAATTAAATATTACCGCTGAGTTTACTTAAATTTCATAATACTAATATATTTCTACTTATAATCTTTCTTTCAAGCTGTCCGTCTGGTAATACCACATGTAGAGCTTGAAAAAGTCATCCTGGTAGATTTCTATGGATCCGTCTTTTCCATTCCAAAAATTCCAAACAAACATTACGTAAAGAACATCGACCAAGTAACACTCGAGCTTTGTTTTCTTAAGATTTAGACGCTATGCCAAGTATCTTCCAAATAAATAATGCCCGTGTGTCGGTCCCTGGTGTTTAATCCACTTGTATATTGTAAACGGAAGTCAACAAACAATTCAAGTCTAAAAACAAAAGCTCACCTGAACTAGAATTTTCAGCTCATTTCCTTGTCGCTGATTTTTATGCAGGCATAAATATGTATTACTGTCCATGAGTTCCGTCAGTGCCAATCAGTTCGTTTTGTTTTTTTGGAGTTTCGATTTTTTTACTGACAATGTGGATTTATTTTCATCTATGCGACAAATGTCACCAGATCCGTTTCAGCGATAAAATCGGACTCGTGTTCTATGAGGTCATCACTATTGAAAATAAACAAAAGTTTTCACACCAACTCTGAATCAACATCAAGTTATCGCCACAAGAGGGCGCTAATGTTCATCTAGTATCTTTGCTCTGTTTAATTCCATAACTAGGATCGGAATCTGAGATGAGATAATGAGACTAACTCTAGAAGTGGTCGTATCCGAATTATGGACCTTGACGGATCAAGGTAAGGGAAATTTAATTTTATAAAACATTTTATTATAATTTCATAATTTTACTTAAAATATCTCATTTCGTAGCCTTCCACCTTTTCCTGCCTTGAATGATAATAACACAATATATTTAAGCCGTTATAAGATTCGGTTTTCCTTGTTACGCACGTACCCCGTTGATTGAAGTAACGGATACACGTGACAAAATCGCCAGTTCCCTCTTTTGTTGCATAATTTGAGAAGACATTTAATTTTTGACTTCTTATCGTCTCACTATTAGTTTACAACGAAAGCCCATAGGAAACAAAAACTGAAGGCAGTAATCACTTCCCAATATTGACTGTTTACCAACGAGAAAGTTTTGTGTACGGGGTAAATGTTTTAGTAGTTGGCATCCAATGTCGCATTGCCGTGTTCTAGACATACCACGCAGAGATTTAGGGGATGTTTTCGAGCGAAATTCCGTCTAAATTAGCAGCGGTTTAAGTTAATCGAATTTCCTATTCAAGCAACATGCAAATTGATAATTGTTTCGGGTTTAAATGTAAAACGGAAATTTTGTTGATCGTATTTCGGAAAAATGGACGCATTTCTTAGGGTATCAAATGCTTCTCATTTTTTTGTTTGCAATACCACGCATAACATTGGAGTAATGAAACAGATCTCGGCACAGGTTTATAATGTTTGAGTTGCGCGATAATAGTAACAACAAGAATGAAGGCAAAATAAATGGAAATCTCCTGCTAAGTTAACGTGATACTATGAATTTTTCCGTGAGATACTTCTGTAAGGCTATTACAATTTGACTTTGACACTGGCGGTGCAATAAAGTTCTACTAATGATTTTTTTCCAATTTTGGAAAGCAAGGGCATCGCAAAGAGGGTTGATTTGGGCCGTGTCAATCTGATTTTGTCCCGAATGTGATAGCTCAAGTCCCGACTGATAAAATATACCAACTATATCATCGAGGCATGCCGTCGTCGACGGCATGCCTTGATGATGAACTTGGAATATTTATCAGTTGCGATTTTACTTAAAAAGCTCAAGAGGTCTTTGAAATTTATATGTAAATAAATAATTACAAACCTGCCATTTTCAAAATGGAAGGTGAGCAATGGCGGTCCGCCTTTAATGAATTTAGGAGGACCATTTTGGGCCCAAATTAATTTGACACAAGGAGAGCAATCGGGGTCTGTTCTTGTGATTGGAAATTTTACCATATCTTTCCATCTTATTTTGGGGTTGTGCATATAGTATCTAATGTGGGTCTGAAAAATGCAATAATTTCTTGCAGAACATTTGAGGGTTTTTACCCGAATTATCCATGAAATTGGAGGCCAGGCGTAGGAGGTCTCACAAACACTAGCTACCAGTAAGCTTCACCGAAGTGCGCGATCACATATTAAGATAAGCGATACCGATCACCGCTACTGAACAAACTTCACTTTCGTTGCTCTCCTTGTATGTGGCAAATAGGGCGTTCAGGAGAGCCATTGAAGTCGAGATCGGTCGTCCCCCTAAAAATGCCAGGCCTGAAATACATACAGTAACCGTGACCACACATGTCAGACCTGGACCACAACAAACCGAGCCAAGTACCACAGGCCTCGATTTCCATGGCCGACCTGCCCGAGACGTGTATCTAAGCAACAAATTTAGTCCATTGAGAAAGGACATGATTACTGGCACGAGCAAGGGCAAATTGCTATCTCAAAATTCCAAATCAGAAAAAAATGCCTCGACTGGAAAATTATTTGTGGTGGAGGTGTCACACCCCCTCCTTTACACCCCTGCTGGAAAGTCGATATGATATGATGTTTTTAATTTAAGCCTTTCTGTGAAAACACCCACAAATATTAACGTCTCCAAGAAGAGTGTGCAAGACTTCTAAACATGAAAGCATCGGTGATAAATTTGATGCAACGATTTCTGATCGCATGTTTTACATTGTGCTTTTCAATTATTGTCCTTATTCGTTCACAGGGCACAAATTAGACGCATCGAACTCTCTCGAATTTGCATTCTGGTAGAGCTGTAGGTTTTTTAATTTCTTGTTCGGTTTCGGTTTTGGTTTTTCAGGTGGAGTAAAACCTCGGTTCGGTTCGGTTTTCGGTTTGTTCATGAGGCCAAATACAATTCAATAAAAGTCATTCTTATGTCCGGAGTCATGACTGAATGGCAGTGAAACTCAATGAATGCCCGAAATAAACTATAATACATGAAGAATCAGGAAGGCCAATATAATAATTACCTAAATATACAGAACTTTTATTGTGCTTGGCCATTTTTCGAGGTCTGACACCTACACGCAACTTGAGAAAAGCTGCAAACACAACTAAACTGAAATGGCGGAAATTCACAGAATGTAGCCTTCCCAGATTAGTGAGAGTACCCAGACACTGCCATTGGCAGTGTCTGGGCACTCTCACTACTCTGGGATGGCTACATTCTATGAATTTCTGCAGCAAGAGAGTATTTAATAAAAAACGAAAAACCTTAGATTACGGGATGTCGACGGTTTCGGTTTCGGTTTTTAAAAAAAAACTAAAAACCTCGGTTCTGTTTCGTTTAACCTACAGCTCTACATTCTGGGAATAGAAAGCTTGAACTAAAACCTTAGCGCCAGACTTGCGCAGCTCGTAAGCACCCATGGGTACCAGAACTCTTAACGTTTTGCCTGTTGCATGCGGATTATACAGCCGGGACAAACATATTCTATAACCTCGTAGGGTTATAATCCTTGCTCTTTTAACCCTTTACCCAAGGAATCTTCCGCATCCGCCAGCGTAATATGCAAATACAGCAGGAGAAAAAATATTATTTTTCGGAAAATTTTAACCAAACCATATCATGTGACCCCTCTTTGGAACGACCTCGTCGAGCTCGTTCCAAAGAGGGGTCACAAAATATGGTTTTGTTGAAATTGTTTGAAAAAATTTAAAAAATGATATTTAAAATAACAAATTTTGATATCGTCTGCGTTGGGTAAAGGGTTAAAAAGAAAAAATATATATACCCCTATAAATTGGGGAAGTCCTCTTAGTATTGATTTCATGGTACTAAACTCTATTTCATTTTTCATAAAAGCAAGTCATGGCTGCTGGGCAGTGTTTTTAATCCCCTTCATATTTGTCATACAACCATTGTTCGATGAATTTTCAAAAAAAATATTTTATATAACACATCAAATTCTATAAATTCATCTGATTTTTCTTATAACTTTATTGAGTATCCATTTTTACCGAGGATTATCAAATGAATTTACCATTTTGAGTGTTCTTAAATTAAAAAAGATATTTTACTAATATTTAAAGACTATGTTTTAAACAATTTTGACCACGTTTGAACGTGATCAAAATTGTTGGAAATGTATTCTTTAAAACAAATTACGTTAAAAAAAATAACCACCCAGTAATGGCAGTTTCTCGTCAAACTATAGAGAAAATGGAGCGGGTTTCTTGATAAAAATGAGCCGGCGCTTCCCTGAACAACTTTGGTTTCCAGCAACATGCATTTTACTTAACCCTTTACCTAACATGAAAAGCAGACGACACTTGCAAACAAAATTCTTGAATGACTAATTGTTTTCATTTTATGTCTCAAAAACATAGGGTATAAAACCCTCATTGGAACGAGCAAAACGGGAAAAAAATAATGAAAATTAATTGGCGTCTTTGTGAATAGCGCTAGCGGGTTTTGGCCGTTACGTTGGGTAAAGGGTTAATGTGCATTATGGTGGAAACCTTTCGGAATAGCATGAGTAGAGACGACAATAGACTTGTAAATCAACCCTTTCAACACTGGCGGGCTGGAAGGTTTCACTCGATACTGTCAACGCCGACATGGGCGAAACCATCCTGGTTTGTTGGGATGTTCAGTTATAATTCAGTCCAACAGCTCTGTTGAGCTGTTGGATTATATTATTACTGAGCCTCGCTTCAGATTGTTTGCTCTTTATAACGTCTGCTCGTCCACTACCAGTTTTGTCTTCACACAAAAATGTATACATACCGTGTTGAAAGGGTTAAAAAAATAATTCTACAATGTTGTTTAGAATCTGGCTGAAAGATAAATTATGAAAGATATTAAAAAAATAATTCTACAATGTTGTTTAGAATCTGGCTGAAAGATAAATTATGAAAGATACAGCTAAGAAGCGTCTACGTTTGGGGCGCTGGAACCCTATTTCTAAGGGGGCACACCACCATATCCTTGTCTGCGGGGGGAGAATGGGGCAGAGAACAGGCATTCGATATCAGAAAAATAACCAATGTCTTCACATTAGGACCCGGTCAAAGAGGCTATTTCTAAACAAGAAACTCTCACGCGCTGGTATTGTGATCACAAAAGCGGAGAGAGAATTTCTACAGGATCGCGACTCAGTCACGTTGCAGTTGGAAATCTCTGTCCGATATACTGTAGAATCTTACCTGTCGAAAAAGAAATGCCCGAACAAACTGAATATTTGAATCTGTCAAATGGTAAATTGCCATATCTTTTAACCCTTTAAACACGCAGACGATATCAAAATTTATTATTTTAAATATCATTTTTTAAATTTTTTCAAAACATTTTAAGAAAACCATATCATGTGACCCCTCTTTGGAACGAGCTCGACGAGCTCGTTCCAAAGAGGGATCACATGATATGGTTTGGTTAAAAAAGTTTCGAAAATAATATTTTTTCAGCTGCTGAATTTTCATATTACGCGGGCGGATGCGGCCGATTCGTTGGATAAAGGGTTAACAGGCTAATGATTCATTTTAGTCGGTTGTATTAATAGATAGAAATTACAACTCTACTTAATACAATTGTAAAAGTTTTATAGTATTGGGGTTCCTCGTCTTAATTTCGCAAAATTTTATTTACGGTATATAGACTCAATGGTCAAAGTGTGTCTCGATCGGATTGTGATCAGATCACCAGCGACAGTTACTGAGAGCATGGTTCTGTAGGCATACTGCCCTGCATTAGTCACTAACCCTTTCGCGTAATGTACAAATTTTGCAGTTAAAAAAAAACCGGAAAAAAATCAACAAAATCATATTATGTGGTCCCTCCTTGGAACGATCTCGGCCAACATGATATGGTTTTGTTGAAATGTTGTGATAAATTTGAAAAAAAGTAAAAAAAAATGATGATCGTTTCCTGAATGAGGTTGGATGTATTTCTGGCCATAGCGATTGGGAGAGGACACGTTGCATTGTCGAGAGGTTCATGTAATAATTTAATTCTGCAGCTATAAAAGGTATAACAGTACTAAATATTTTCCCATAGGCGATCGTTACATTAAAACGTTCGTGTGAAAAAAAAATAAAATCACATCACTTTAATTTGGGTATTCAAATAACTTTATCAAGTGTCGTACAACTTTCTTCTATCCTCAAAACTGGGGATTAAGCAACAAAGACGTTCGGAAAATTTATAGGAGGGAAACTACCGGTTACGTGCACAGTTTTTCGGGGGATTCCAAACAAAACGCACACCAACAGTCAACTGTATTTTTTAGGCCCCAAAATTAACCAAATCATCCCTCTTTTCTTTCTGGAATATTCGTCAAAGATTTCAGTACAGTGCTTTCCAAAGTTTTTAAAACATTTTTTTTTTTCAAGGGTGTTTACTTTCGGAGAGTGCCTCATTTCCTTGTGCCTCTTCTCAAGGTAAATAACTCTAATTCAAATATTTAGTACAGTTATTTTAAATGTAGGGCCGTAGGATTAAATTATTACCGACCCCCTTTAACCATTTTTTGTTTTTTAACCCTTTAAACACGGAAGGTCCTTTTTCCGGCCTTGGGTCGTGATAGGGCCTGAATTCACAAAGTAAATAATTACTCAATGAATTTGTGTGGTAGACCAATCAAGATTTTCAACGTGCAACCCCGAGGTTGCACGTTGAAAATATTGATTGGTCTTCCCCAAGTAACGAATAAAGACTCTTCCAAGTGACGACACTGAACTGGCGTGGAAGATACAACCAGGTTCAACGGTTTAAGCCGTTTGCTCATCAATCACAATTTGTTTACCGCAAAGCATATATATTCTGGGTTGAACTTGAAATGGTGAAAAAGAGTTGCAACTGAATTCGTACAAGTGACCAGATTTTGGTTGCAATTCTATAATGTTCAGGGAAGGAGAGAATATGTGGCGGTAGCAATGTAGTATAAGGAGGGAGTTTCGTCCTTCGTCTACCGAAGCCTGAATGGTTTCGTCCTTCGTCCACAGAAACCTGCTCTAACGACCCATCCCCGATGGAGAACCTTTCCTACCATTACCCAATAAACGATAGTCTGACACCGCCACTAAAGTGGGGAGGGGGTGGGGTTATGTTTTCGGACTCCCGGTGCCCAAAATTGGTCAAAGAGCTCTGTCAAACGAGATCGAATTGGTTAAATAACTAATTGCATTATGAGGGAAAAAAGACGTCTTGAAATTTTATTGTCACATCAGTGTGCTAGGGGTTTATCACAAAATTAATTAATTAATTAATTAATTAATTAATTAATTAATTAATTAATTAATTAATTAATTAATTAATTAATTAATTAAAACAGAAGTAAATACGCGCCACATGGGTTTTGTTTTCTTTTTATACATTGCATATTTTGTTCTTTTTCAAGTTTTTTCCCTGAGCTTCATGTGGGCAATTTTTTTTCTCATATTATTGCAGAATTAAATTAAATCCAGTACCCTCTTCGTGGGCTGTACTTATATGCCTGGTTAGATAAATAATGCATCTTAAAATTAAACTTTCCAGAAAGCCTTCAACTGAAATTTGATCTTTAAAATGGAGAAAGTGGCCCGTTACCGTCAAATACAAAATGATCTCCTTCCAATTTAAAGTTTGTAAGATGTCTTTGAAAGGTAACATTTAAATTCATTTTTTCTTGAGAAAGAATAGACTTAATTTTTGATTGTAGATAACTGTAACAGGCTGTCTGGCAGTCTTATATGCAGGTTGCTATCGATTCTAGAGGTATGGGCGTCAAAGACTGATCGCAGTCTTTGAAGACCAAATAACAAACAAATTTGTGGTTATATGTTACATGGAAATCAGTGGCGTAGCTACAGGTAGACGTGAGGCCCTTAAATTTCCCTTCCCCCTCCGAACATTGGCCCAATGCAAAGTTCACACAGCATATAGCCCCAAAATGATCTCCAATATAGGAGCTACACGCGCCACAAATGCCTCCGATTCGCCCTTTGTGCACTAAACTTTGCAAAATGTACTCGGTGTGTGTGTGTGTGTGTAGGGGGGGGGGGGGGGTAGTTCTAACTAGAACCTTCCGGTCGTTGTCCCTTCTCCTCCCACTTACCTTAAGGGGGCAACTATATCGGAGGGTCCGAGTTAGAACTAGGGGAGGCTCACGAAACTCCCCCACGCCTTTCAAATATCATCTTTGTGCACCCGACCCCCCCCCCCCCAAAAAAAAAAACTGGCTAGGGCACCGCAAATTATAGTATTCTGGCTATGCGGTGTTGGAAGTACATGCTCATAATGTTCACATCCAACCATACACAACTGACATAAAAGAGCGTTGTTAAGTTAACTTTCCAGAAACAGACTCCAATGTTGGAAACGTGACAAAGTGATAAAGATTTTCCCAACCCTAGAACTTCATACATCATTTTTTAGGTTATGAAACATAGAAGGTAATGGTGACATTTGAAATGTATAATATCTGATGAATGCACAGTTGTGTGCATATTTGTGCATGCAACTGCATTTCCTGAACCACACGCTACTATAATATTAGAACGTTTCTTTTCATGTTCTATCGGTCGATAGTACCTGAGTTTGTGTGATTTCTGAAATAATACCTTCAGCAGCGAAACCGAAAATAATTATTTTATTATGCCGAACAAAAAATAACTTGCATTGTTAAGCGTTAACTGGAACATGCCATCAATCTTGTAACAACAATGTAGTCGAATCCAAAAACATGACGTCATTTCGAACGAATGACGTCTCTTCTAAAATGACTTGTCACAAGAGCCGTCGCTTTGGGAGTTTCTGTATCACCAAATGCCAGTGTTTACAACTGCATCATGCTGTTCATGTTATATTATAATTCATTATTAATGCTTGTGTGATAAGTGGTATAAATTAATGGAATATAAATTCATGTTTCTTTGACGACGATAGTTGTTAGAATTAAGCGGAGTGAAACAATTTATTTTGAACTTGAGGGCTCAGGCGGAGGCTCAATGAGGTCGAGGAGTACTAAACTTGTGGAAATAATTGATTGAAGTCATAACTCATATTCAGGATTCACTGAAGTGGTGAACAACACGTGAGTTTTTAATATTTCTGATTCTTTTGAATTCATTGTTTGCAGTTAAAATTAAAAACACACCCACTGAAGATGATATATTTGTTGGTAAGTTTGTGTCTTTCGGTGACGAAAAGAAGTTCCATGTAATCAGACACAGCGTCAGGTGCGTAATCGACGCTGGTCAATGGTAGTGGAGCTTACATTTTCTTTGTTCTCTTGTCTCCTGGGAAGAACGTTCCGATAGTACCCGTCTTTTGCCCCAAAACTCCAGTACTATGACTTTTAGAAGGTGTCAAATTAACCAATCCTGGCTGATGTTACAAACGTGAGGCATAATAATAATTATTAATTGTGACTTATTTTTGCAAAAGATTGTAAAGAATAATCCCAACAACATCATAGGACTGGTGAAAATTCCCACACTAACCTATATTTGAAGAAAAATGAGAATGATTTTTTGTTTACAAATGACGTTTACCAAATGACCATTCACACTGCAAGAAACACCCATGAAATGTCAATTAGTTCAGAGGTGAGGAACTTGAATTTGCTAAAGTATAGCTGGCCAAATTAATCATAGTCTACAGCAGTTGCACAAATTCAATAGTCTTTCAATGACATGTTTATGCAGTCCAGTGGTGAATACGTACATGTACTCCAAGTCAATTTTGGACATAATTAGTGATAAAACACCTGCAGAGTGGAACTTCCACCCTGATAATAAATCCAAAGTCAAGACAAAATATGGATGATTACATCAGCACATGTATGTTTGAAAGATATGGAAAAGAAAAAAAAAACTGGGCCAAAGGAATTCCACCCTACAGGTGTTTTTTACTGTGATCCACTTCCGGCATCTTACTCTTACACAATACCATACACAAGACAGACATTGCGCACACTAGACCCCGAGATAACCCACATTTTAGAAACACACTGACTGCACCAACGACGTTCCATACGTCTTAGCGACCTTGTTGGCACGAAATTAGGACACATCATTCTCTTTCACACCGTCAACAGTTTGTATAATTTGGGGATATCTTGATCAACGATGGAATAACATTTTACATCATTGTTAGCTACTCTGTTCAATTTAAAGGACAGTTTTTGCATAGGTATTTGCTCTTGTGTCTTTTTGATTGCGAGGGGAGTAGAGATGGGCAATATACCGAAAAACCGAACCGATACCGATATCATGGGGACACCGAAAAACCGAACCGACCCAATCTTTGAATACCGAAACCAACAGTATTTTCAATTTTCCCTGTGCATTCACTATTTATAAGGCCTTGATGAGGATTGATAGCAGTTGATGTGTTCATTTTCATGAAAGAAGTGACTGATTTTATTTTTCAGTTTTGTTAAGCCTTAAGAACCAGTGCAGTTGTACTAAATTATCAATAGTCTACGAGCTGTACATGTCCAGTTGCTTAGCAGTGATTTCTAGCCAAGTCTTGGCTGCCTTAACAGGCAGCCAAGACTTGGCTAGAAATCACTGACCAGATAATTTTACTGCTGTCATCAGGCCCACCTAAAGATGACATCTTCAGGACACACATTCTATGATTACAGACGCCTTAAGTGGAGCTTGAAAAGTTAAGGCGGATTTAGAACAAGTCACCAAATTACTGTAGATATGATCTGTGTTGACAAAAGAATGACAATGTTGAGCCCATCAACAATGGCATGTGTAGCACTGTGATAGAATGATACAAGAACAACTTATTCTGTATTTTTCTGACATGGATTCCCCTACTATCAGTGAATCTGAAGTCACATACCGAATACCGAACCGATACCGCGGTATGCCCACACAAAAATACCGAAACCGATACCGAACTCAAAATTCCAATACCGCCCATCTCTAGAGGGGAGGAAACATTTCCACGTGGGGCTGTTTGTAAATATCTCAACTGTGGTTATGTTCGTGTTTACTACGGTATGAAGCGAACGGAGTGTTTGCCGTCAAGTTTGTATGAAGAATTGTGGGAAGGAAGACAGCATGGCCCCTCCCAGTTGTTGTTCCATGCATTTGTATTTGTAATGATAACATGCCAAACTTAGATTTCTGGAATGAAAAAAGACTTGGATGATGGAGTTTTCATAACAAATTGTCCAAACGGAGATGATGAAAAATGATCCCCAGATTGTTAGATGGATATTTAGGAAATAGATACCGCGAAAATATGTTATTAGTACATTTTCCATAACGCCTTTTTCGATGGAATACGCCTGTCGTTCGATTGCCGACGTCACAGCGATCCTTTTGACACCTCACACGACTGTTACAAACAAGTATTTAAATTTGTATACTCTTTCAGGACATACCCTTCATTCTCTACAACTTACCTGAACTATCCACTTTACAACGGTGTGAGGCACATTCCCATTGTTTACATAACGCTCTTTGCATTTTGAACTTCGAGTAATATCTGTAGAAGGCGCTTGACTGATAAATGTGTAGTGTCAGACAATCAATTCTAGATTCATTATACATGCAGTTCCTCGTCGATACTTTTTATATCTACATATACAGTACGTGGAGAGTGAATTGTAACTGAATCACCCGCTGAGTGGAGTTATCACCCAAGCTATAACTTTCAAATTTTGTATATATCAACAAAAACACAAGCAATGTTACAGCCAATGGACCTCCGGGTTTAACCGGACGTGACTACTATTACACGACACTGCATGCCAACTGGTCACGTTTCTCACTTCGTTGACCTTAGTCATTGACCCCATGGTCGACTGGACAAAAGCTGCGCGCGAAATCTCATAGAGATATTCTGGAACGAACAGCTATTCACTTACAGACCTCTCGGGCCTACAAAACCAGTATTTTTTGATAGTTTTTGAAGGTTAAGTTACCATCACGTAACGTCCAAGTAGGAGTAATGGTAAAACCTGGACCTTTTCAAAGTCTTTCCAGAAGTATATTTCACCAAATACGTTTTGAATGTTTGTATGCCCCATACTAATGAATAGGCAGACGACACTTGACTAGAAGCACCTGCTTTACTGTATGCTTTTCGCGGTATGTCATGTTCAATAAATTCATTCTGATTCCCCGGTTTCTAAGAGTTAATCGATATACCTACCGTCCGCCCGAGATAACATGACGAAAAGTCCGAAAAACTTCAAACTTCAGAGTCGGGGTACCAATGTTACTTTTTTGTGTTTACATTGTCCTTTCATCAGCATTTTGATCATTTGCAATTTGAAATTTGGAAAATGTAATCACAATAGACACGACCTGGCCGCCAAAACGGCATTTGCCCCCCCCCCCCCCCAAAGTGCGTGGGCTGCCCCATCGGCGTTGGTCGTGCTTCGTTGAATGACTTCTGGAAAAGCGCTTTGCGATTTTAAAATAATCTAGTGTTTTTTTCACCTTTGTCATGTACTTGTAAATTTTACGTTTTGCACAAATATTAGTTTTCATTTCATTCATCCGTTCATCCAATCCGAAAAGATCCGAGGTTTAATATACGTAAATCACGATTAACCTAACTGACGCAGCGATATTAGGAGAGAGAAAGTTGGGAGACAGCATTCAGGAGCCGTTGGCCCCGGTGAGGTTCATAGTGAAGACAGGCTGAATAGAAGAGGTACTGAGATGTGCACAAATGTATGGTGTCCTGTTAGGGCCAAGTTTCGAGCGTCGCGTTTCTCTTTTATTTTTGGCGAAAACGCGACAAAGCTACAGTGCGACAGTACGTGCGCTTTGTCGTGTTGTCGCGTTTTAGGCAGTTTTAGGGACTATTTTAAATGAGAATGCACTGACAAAACAAGTGAACGCGGATTGCGACAGTACCGTCGTGTAGTTTGTCGTATTGTAGCTCTGTCGCGTTTACGCCTAAAAGTGTTTCCAAAGAAAAAGAAAAATGCGCTCTGTCGTGTTGTCGCGTTTTGGGGAAGTATTTAAATGAGAATGCACTGAGAAAAACGCGACAAAGCTATAACACGACAGTACTGTCGCGTGGTTTGTCGTATTATAGCGTTGTCGCGTTTTCGCCTCAAATTGCTTCCAAAACGCGACAACTCTAAATTACGACAAACTACACGACAGTATTGTCGTATTATAGCTCTGTCGCGTTTACGCCTAAAGTTGCTTCCAAAAGGCAAGTCGACAACGCTATATTACGATATTTCTCACGACATTGCACACGTCAGAAGCGTCGTGTTGTTTTGCACTTTGTTGCATTTTTTCTTTTTCTTTGGAAACACTTTTAAGAGTAAACGCGACAGAGCTACAATACGACAAACTACACGACGGTACTGTCGCAATCCGCGTTTACTTGTTTTGTCAGTGCATTCTCATTTAAAATAGTCCCTAAAACTGCCTAAAACGCGACAACACGACAAAGCGACAGTACTGTCGCACTGTAGCTTTGTCGCGTTGTCGCCAAAATATAAGAGAAACGCGACGCTCGAAACTTGGCCCTAACAGGACACCATACAAATGTTTTACAGCGTCTCGTGAAAGTCTGTGTTACTCTTCAATCTTTGATTGGCAACAATCATATCTCAGAACACCATTAAACCAATCAGTAAGCGTGGTGTTTCCTAGTCTCGTAAAATTATCTCCCCTTCTACTCGCGCCCTTTGTTTTTGTTGGTTTGTGACCTGTCGCATACTGAAAAAGGGAATATATAATGAAACAGAGGTATGTTTTTATCGTGTGGTGCGCTTCATTATTGACCAACAAAATCGATAAGCATCCCATCAGTAAGGGAGAAGCAGAGACTCGGGCCGCTAATGGCCGTTAAGCTGCTAATCACTGATGGAGATCCGATAATAAGGAAAATCGTGTTATTGCTTTATTATCAAACTGAGGTGAAGGTGCATCGCACTGCCTTGTGGAATAAATAACTGTACACCTGCGAAAGAGACAACAATTTTCTGTATACATTGGCATGGCGGGGGTTCGAACCCACGCCGAGAGAGTTTCCTTCGGCACCAACCGCCTAGCTAAGCTATACTGAACCACGCACACCACTCGGCCACCAACAGACCCCCTAGGCGGTTGGTGCCGAAGGAAACTCTCTCGGCGTGGGTTCGAAGCCCCGCCATGCCAATGTAAACAAAACCAGCGTCCTTTCTTAATTCTATGGTATCCGAGAAATTTGAAAAAGACAAGTGTCGCTGATTTCTTCTGAGGTGCAGTTCGTAGAATTAAGTACTTAGATGCAACTTTCTGATGAATAATTTTCTGTATAGTTTTTATTAAGAGTCAAATATATCATTTATTTCGGAAGACAGTAACTCTTGTGAAATGGTAAAATAATTTTGTTCAATTTTTGCAGATGATATTTACAGATGTACACAGAAGTTTACATGCGACGTAACGAAGCAACAAAACGCGCGCGCGGGGCCACATGACATTAATAATCATTTATAGCAATTAGCGTCCTGCGGACATTTCAATATCTTTTTGAAATACATTGCACCTTTTTCTTCTCGCCAGCGTACATTTCTTTTAATGAATAAATATAATATTGTCCTGATTAGTCCTAACTTCTTTGTAACAGGGCATGTTGGCGCGATATGAGATGAAAACAGACAAACATTAAGTTAGAAGTTATGACTGTGTCTAATCGGATGATGCTTTAAAGGTCATACCTGGTCTTTTTGCATTTTCCCGTGGAGCTCAGGCATTGCACTCAAGCGCTGGCTTGGCATTATGAAAAAACAGAAGGGCTGAAAATTGTCCCCCTAAATCCACCCAGGAGGGCAAATGCTCTCACCAGGATACACATCGTCACGTGAATTCCATTCTGTTCACGTCCCAGAAGGGAGATAGAACAGAATGGAACTCAGGTGACAACATGTTTAAGGAAGTCTTCTTGCTTCATATAGTAACTGAAAGAATAACAAGATTGACCACATCTATTCCTAGCAGTATTTCTAGGGAGATGTGAACAGCATCTTAAGGTTGACTTGTTCTTTCCCCAACAATGTTCAAATATTATTCTACATCTAACAGTCACATACCACCAGTACCATGAATGTGACAGAATGTTTGAACATGAAGCCCAGTGGTGCAGTTCAACTCGAGTTTTATTTTTGAGCAAATTGTATATTCCTTTTTGTCATATGGATAACGCGAGCAGTTGAAATTGTGCACATAAAATAGAAGTAGTATAACCGCACAAATTTGTGATGTGTTTAGTTGGCTAGATGCAGGAGGGCGCAAAATAATCGTCCTAAAAAAATTGCGAGGGCTCCAGGAGGGCAGCCCTCCAGCCCTCCTTGAGAATGCCAGGCCTGCAAGCGCCTTGTTCGTTTTCAGATATAATTGCAAGACTTTTATCACAGGGTTAACATTTTGTTGACTTCTTAAAGCTCGTGTTTGTTTTACAGGACAGTCACCTATTGTTATAATAGTGTCTGTGGAGTGAAACCTATTGATTTGTATATTTCGACTTGCAAGAAATTCCTTATTTTTATGAATAAAACTCTGATTCACAAACAAAAGACTCGTGGAGGACATAGTTCCAGTGTTGACTTCTTGGCTACCAAATACCTTTGTCCTTCAAACAACCGGACTTATATCCCTTGCCATTAATCCAGCAGTATGAACGCTCTATATTTCACGATGTAAAATCAGCACGGTGTACGAGTGTTCAGGTCTACAGTGCACCGTTTGATACATAAGAGGCGTATCGAGCCTCTATGTGATGAAATGTGTGATACCTCCGCATGTTAAAGCCTACAGTAATTACAGGGTTATCGAGTACTTAGTGACCCGGATCTGAACACATTCTTACTTGCTACTCCAGGAAAACTTAAAGATCAACATAGAAACATGCATGTCATCATGACTAAGGACGACGGGCGGTGGCGAATGCAGAATGTTTCTAAGATTGTGTGGACCAGTATCTGTGGGAGATGCTGATACTCTCTTATAGAGTTCCAAGCTCTAGAGAGGAACCCCTGCGGGCATTGATCATTCTTAAAATCAGTTCAGTTTCAAAATTTATTAAAAGTGTTGGGAAAGAAGCAAATCTGGGGAAAACCTACAACAGTGGACGTCACATCCAAAAAAGTTTATATTTCTAAAAATATGTTGAATAACACAAGACAGAAACACAAGTTACCAAAACTAAGAAATAACGGTATTACTTTTCAAGAACAACGACTTATATCTCAACGGCCAATCAAACTGCATATCCTTGAACAAGGATGATTTTTGTGGTATACCTTTAATAATTTTATGTACCCTAACTCTTAGAAGCCGGGAGTCGAGTTTTCTTGCCTGTGATGTAATACGGCAGGTGATCTGGCTATGACGGTTTGGCTATCTTTGGGCTGGGGGAGAATTAAACACTGAACAGGAGCTTCTAGTCAAGTGTCGTCTACCTGAATAGGCAGACGACACTTGACTAGAAGCACCTGCTTTACTGTACATTTTGTCATGTTCAATAAATTCATTCCGATTCCCCTGCTTCAAGGGTTAACTTTAGTGACATATACAGCAAAGTTGGCAGAGAGTCGTCACATATGGAGAGATGCAGTGTACCGACCATCACGTCTTTTAATATTTCCCATGAACTTCACAGGTACCCCCCGCCCGAACAATGTACCTTTTTACAGGCGAAGGACCACTTTCTAACCAATGAAGCAGTTTTAGTTGCATGTAGCTAGCTAAATCAAAACCCCGATGCCACGGGAATACGCACAATTATGTGCGACCCCCACCCACCTCCCATTAAACTTATTAAGTGAAGCAATAAGAGAGTGCGCTGTGGCTTGAACCAGAGAGATACACTGATTCGCAATCAAAACGGAAATGAACAAAAACCTGAAAAAATAAACTTTTTTATGAATAGGTGAATAATGATTGAGTAATTTAGAACTTTCTCCATATTTAGTTTTGACCTACCTTTCCTAACCCCTAAAAAGTATACAGTACGTGGACAGTTTATTATCACTAAATCACCCACAGAGTGGAGATTCCACCCAAGAAATAATTGCAAATTTGTTGTAAAGCATAACAAGCACAAGCAAAGTTCAAGCCAATGGACCTACGGGTTCAACCCGGAGGTCCATTGGGTGAATGAAACGTTGCTTGTGTTTTTGTCCATATGTTCAAAATTTGAAAGCGATACTTTGGGTGATAACTCCAATCCACGGGTGATTTAGTTACAATCCACTCTCCACATACTTTAACGATTTTGGCAATTATAAAAAAATATGAATGCGTACTACCTACTCCGGGCGTTGCCAAATGATTAGGTTTGTGTCTGTATAATGGGAGGTCATTTTACTCTGTTTAACCCTCAGACCTTCACTTTGTTGGAATAATTGAATTTCTTGCGGAGAAGCCAACACAGTTATTGTGTAATCTCTGAGGACACTTCCTGATTGAGAAAACATAAAGGTCTCACCACATTATGAAGCTTTGCAGGAATAGTTTTTGAATGGCAGTATTCGAAAACAGGTCTCTCTTTTTACCGCAGAATTACTTAATATTGTTTTGGAGAAGTTTTGGGTAATTTGGAATAAGTATATATCGACCAGCGCAATATTTAGCACAGGAGACGCTGCAGATATGAGTCATTACTAACAGTAAATGAGTTTTTGTATATTCACGCCCAGTCTACCTACAGCAGGTTGACAGGAAAATCCTTTCCCCATTTTTTCTGTGTTTCACTTAGCTTCACTGTCGTCAGGTGTGAAATGATTTGGTAAAAGATTGCACACGTCTTTCAGTTGTTTAATGTATTCATTTCTAATTGTTGGTTATTTCGATTTTGCTTTATATTCCCTTCCGATGTCTGAGATAGAATATACCCATAGTAGCTTGGTGTACCAAATGTTCACCACGAGTGGTGAAGTGGTGTTAACCGCGAGCCTTCGGCGCGCGGTTAACACCACTTCGCCACGAGTAGTGAACATGTGTTACACCGAGCTACTTTGGGTATATTTTATTTATACCATGATCGTCAGATTAATAAGAGTTTAAATGTTAATTCTAATACAATTACCATAAATCTTGAAATTTGATTGGTTAATAAATAAAATTTGCGACAGTAAAATCCGCGTAACCTGTCGCAAATTTTGTGTTGTCGTAAACTATTTCAGGAAGTCAAGATGTATTCGTGGGCGTTCTATTTTCGTTCCATTTGGTGTCATTGACTACCGTATCCAATGAAAACAAACGCTGCGTACGCGTTGACTTGCTGTAAAAAAAAAACGTTCTCTAGACTCTATCTTTCTTGTAATTAACTGTATTTAATATGGATGAAGTTGGAAAGTTTAATATTAATGTGGAATAGGGGTTTGGCAGAGACAATTGAGTAATGAAATGAGTGTTGAAAAAACTGATTCCGACGGGCTTAACGGCAACCGTGTGGAACCAGTAAGCGATATTATATAATTTATAAATAACAATTTTTCGTACGATGAAGAATTTATGGACGCTATGTGCGAAATAGAAAACCAAATTCCGACAACTGGCAATAATAATTTTAATTGTTCACGGCCAAATATTTCTGACAGATCCGCTAGCGATGTTATAACATCGACTTCAAGTGCAAACGGTCCTTTCGTTTTCTAATTTGTTACCTGCGTTCGTGGCACGACATGTTCAGCTGCAGAAACGCGTTCACCACTGAGAGAGGTGAACTATTCGTTCTGCAAACAATTATATCAATAGCAGTAGCCCAATTCCACAAGACATCACTCCCCAGAAAGAGTTTGAAATGAACAACTGTTCTGTAACCGTAAGTAATTATTACGGTTAAACATGGTCTTCCGGAAAATCAAAGATCTCAATTGTTTTAACTTCAAAATGGTAAATCCTCGAGTGCTTTCCGACTCCGACTGAAACATCACTAGGTGAACTCTAAACTTTAAACAGAGAAAGCAGCCGGCGTATTTTGTTTTCAGATTGTCACAAACATTTAAACATGATAAATGTTGTCAGTACAAATATAAATATATTTTGTTATTGGTGATAAAATGACTAAAACGTTTGGAATTATTTTTATTGTGGCTGCGTAAAATATATTTCGTGATTTAGTTCGGAACTCCCAAATGACGTCACCAAAACTTATTTTTAGTTTTAAATTGTTGTCTTCAACAAGGCGTTGTTTTATAGTTGGGAGGAGATCAAATACTATCTCCGTTTTCAGCCGAATTATATTAGAATGGGGATAACTATGTTGTATTTGATTGTTTGGGGCCGTAAACGATGGTTTTACTGTCGCAAATATCCGTTTTACCGGCTCCGCTAACGCGTCGCCGGCAAAACTCAATTTGCGACAGTAAAACCATCGTTTACGGCCCCGAACAATCAAATACAACATAGTTATCCCCTAAATAGATCAATATTCACACCTGCGAGTCTGCTTTTGTTTACATGAGCACCGGTGGGCGGTACTTACGCTGGCAATTTTATCGCCGAAACGAAATAGAAAACGAAACCGTAAATTACGGGGCCTTTTTCATTTTAATAACATAATAACATACTGTTTCGAGTTGTGGATGCTTTATTAACATGGGACAACGCGTGTCTGTTAATTTCTGGTACCTTATGACCTAAACTTATTTAAAAACGTAATAAATAATTGCGGGTTTCATCCCATTCTTCACGTGGCGCCGAGTGATAAATTTTGGCAAGTTTGCATTTAAGGCGAGGTCACCAAAGGTCAACTTGGATGTTGTTCCACTGTAGGTGTAAATTTTTACTCTTGAAATCCCATTACTGGAGTGTTCACCACGGTTGGTGTGTAAAGCTAAAATTTATGTCATAGGCTTTTTATATATAGTAGAGTAGGTAATCATGGTATAAATTGCACTTGTCACGCATCGGTTGGTAGTGGAGGGTGTCTATTCTGTTGTTATAGAATATAGGTTCGCATAAATTTTTCTCCCCCCACTGCATGTGTAACATACGTCTGTCCAGGGTGAGATAGCAGGGAGAGACAGATGTATCCCACCCCATCCACGTGACGTTATAATTTCTAACGTTATTATGACGTTATGCATATCGTATCAGTTTTTTGCTCCCAACTAATTCATATTGACGTCATCAGAATGCCGTGTGATCAAAGTTTGATGCTCTAAAACTCTTTAGACCCCAAGATGCCACCGTTCCTAATTGAGTTGATGGTATATACCTTTGGTATATACATAACTTTTGCATGCTCTTTCCGATGGTGTCATTAGTTTTTCAAAACAATGATTACCAAATGAGTTGATTATATCAGCACGTGACCGCCAATTACCTCTGCTAACGTAACCGCTGTATGGTGTGGAGGGGGGGGGGGGAATAATCCCTGATGGGTACGGGTGTGGGATGGGAAAATCTCACCCTCGGGATAAGTCCAGACACTCGGCAAGTCTCGTGTCTGGCCCAAATATCTTCCCCTCGGGTGAGATTTTCCCATCCCACACCCGTACCCATCAGGGACTATAATAGTCCTGGTTCGTGGTAAATGTTGTGTCTAACATGCCTTGTGTGTAGTTCGTTTTTCAAGAATATAACTATCTATGTATTACCATACCTTTGGAAGACGACACTACTTGCGCATGTACTAAATTATATAGTTTCGAAATCGCCTAAGATCAAAGTGTTCCAAGGAGCTGCTATGGTACGATCTCAAAGTATTATTATCCAACGAAGTTTGGGGGAGGGTGGTATGTTTTTGTGTCGGAAAAGTGTACGCTCGCATTTCTATTCGGTTGAGTATCACGCGAGTCTGTGTTTTCCTTTTTTACCTAACCATAGGAACTTATAAAATAGTATTTTTGATCTACCTGGATCATTTCTGATGAGTCTGGGAGAACTCTCAAACAGTGTATTAACATATGAGATTAAAAGTTTTAATTACCACTTTCCTTCCAATGTCGGATCTTCGAAGAACCAGTTACTGAGTGTTTTTTTTCCGATTTTCCTCTTCTGATTAAAATAATTGTTTGCAATATATTTTCACCAAACAGATAATATTCTATTTTTTTCTGTTTCGATAGTATTGTTATAATTCCATTCAGCCATCTGATTGTGGAGACATCGCCAGCACAGCCCCCTTCAACTTCAATCCATATTGTTTTAGTTGAATCACAGCTTACTAGTTCCCAGAGCCTTTGTAAATGAGTTAACCATTTCTAGAGCAGTATCCACTGAGTGTCCCTCATCGTCAGTGCATTAACTTTTCAAGAATTCCGAGTTACTCATTTTAACCCTTTGAGACTTTAATTATCCTGACGTTCCAACGTCACTGGGAATTCAGTTTCTTCAACGTTTTTCAAAATGCGACGTCAAACGTCGGAAAGTACCAATAACAAGATATTTTTCACATTAGTGATTATCTGATTGAGGGCTAGATTATTTTTGGTAGATTGAATTTGTTATTCAAAACTTGTTTTATTACAAATTATTGGAGAGTGCCTACGGGCACTCTCCAATAATTTGTAATAAACAAATTTATAGAAACAAAATATGATTTGTGTTTGACTGAATATGAAATATAAGTAAGGAGAGTGTTGGCTTTTGCTCTTGTATTTTTGAAAGCCCTGATAGTGGCTTCTTCAACCAGTTTAGAAGTCTTGACAGCAGGATTATATTAGTATTTTAAGCTGCGATAGCATTTGGCTCAACGGTTATCACTAAGCACTATTCTGGACAAAATAGGAATTTGAGGCTAAAACTTTAAAAAATCGAAAAATAATAACAAAACAAATGACCACAAAGTATCAATGTGCGGTTTGATTTCTTACTTAATAACACGTACAAAAGTATCAAAGGGTTAATACTGCAATAAATTCAAAGAGATAATGAAAGGGATAGTCTCCCTGTCTCATCCCTCCCAATTCGAAATAGTGCCAGTTATCTAAAACTTCACCAAAAATATTGTTGTAAAACTTTGGAACCATCTTTGTATCGGAGCTTCAAAATACAAAAACACATTCAAAGTTTTCTCGATAAATGGCCATTCAAGGGAAAATTCAGGGGATTCAAGGGGATTCAAGGGGATTCAAGAGGATCCAAAGAATTCTCAAAGTCATATCAGGTAAGAGGTTAGAATGCCTTTTCTCAATTTTTTGTCTTTGGTTTTATCTTTTTATTTCATTTTATTTTACTTTATTTATTTATTTTTTCTTATTTATTCATGTTTCAGGTTCCTCGCATTTTTCTTTAAACTCAGAAACGAGTTTATTCTCTGATATATTCTCACGGTATGAAGCTTAGTTAAAAATCTGATATTAGTTGGGTAAGACTGCTTTGAAGAGATTGGCTATACCAACAGACTCGTGTTTAACATCTACATTTATTATAGATCTCCAGTTTTCTGAATTATTTAAGGGAATGAGTTTGTTTTTATTGGTGTACGAATGCCGATTCTTTGAGTAGTGGAGTGTTCTTTGTAGTATTTCCGTAGTTCAGAGAGTTGATTAAATATGTGCCAATCCCATTGCGGAATTTAAAAAAAAAATTCTGCTGGAAAGCCATTTGACATTTGAGATCAGATGTTTTTCATATGTTTTAAGCAATTTATCCTTTGAAACACAGTGACCTGGCGTTCGAGGGGAATTGTTTGTTTTTTCATTTTCGCCCAAAATGTTTTGAAACAGATTTCTACATCAATGAATATGCTATCTGCCTGGTTAAGATTGTCGGCAAAGGTATTCTTGTTGGGCATACAGGTTTTGATAAAAAGGTTCTCTGTTTTGAAATTTGTTCTTACAATAAGTATGCATCGGGTCTGTAATTACTCAGGTACAGCGGGTACCAGGGGGGGCCATAAACACAATCTGTGTCATGCAATTGCATAATACAACCGCGTGCTTGGTTACAATTTGTTTACGTTACTATTGATAGAATATACAAGCTTTCGAAAAACATTTGCGAGGGACCTTGTACGTTTCTTTAACCGAAAAGAGAAAAAAAAAATAGTTCTCAAAAGTATAATTGTTAAATTATAGAACCACACTTCTTTTTTACATTTGTATCTGAATAATTGAAAGCAGTCAAGCTGGAACAACACGCAGTTATGCTGTTAAAATGCACAGTCTTTTAGGATTGTTGCATATACGCGCTAAGTAAGTTTATCCAAGGATGGCAAAAGTTCAAGGTAGCCGCATACAGTTTCAATCGAAACAAAAGCAATTTTATTAGTTTGAAAATGAAATCTGACCTTAAAATGCTAGTTAGCCCTCTAATCAACACACACGATTTCTCAATTTAGTATTTTCATTATTTTTTGTAAACAATAGTATTAAAACAGTTCAACAAAACCATATTATGTGGCTCTCTCCATTGAGAGGCACATGATATGGTTTTGTTAAATTGTTTTGACAAATGATGTTTTTACAACAGCTCAATTGTAAATTGCATGGGAGGATGCATCAGATTTGTTAGGTAAATTAATAATCAAGTTAGTACAGTTCAGAATTGTAATATAAATCTATCATCAGTATTATGTTTATGTATAAAATGTTGTATCAGTGTCTCGTTCTTGTTTCTAAGGCTATATCGCGACTCGTCCATATATGGCCTCTGAAGCAAGAGCTCGACTCAAATACAACATTATGTACATGCTGATGATATATATGTATCACGCAAGTAACTTATTTCCGTACCTCTGGATTTAATTATTTTCGTGATATTCCAGTTTGAAGATGGTAGTTTGTTGCTTTCTCTCACTCCACTTCGTCCTCTGAGTTCCAATGTGTTCTATGTGCCTACTGGAACTCAGAGGACGACTTCTCATGTTACTTTGACTTGGTATAAAATTGCGTGGTATATCAGACTGTCGCCCATGCTTGTCATGGTCGGCGTGTCACAGTATATCATGCCAGTATATATTATGCTTTATGGTGAACAGCTGCATTAGTCTTTTACCTGGCACGAACAGTAGACGAAACTTCTAAAACAAAACAAAACAAAAAAACCACAAAAAAAAAACCACAAAACAAACCGTAAACAAAAAAATCGGTACTAACCACCTTGGGAGACTACTAAACCACACACACCACTCGCCCATCGGTAGACCCTACCATCTAAATTAAGCTTCAAACAACACATAAAACACCCCCATCAAGCTTTCGGTCTACCAAAGCTGCACGATATTCAAAACAGAATACCAGTATCGGTATTCAAAAAAATACCGCGGTATACCGGTATATTGAAAAATATCAGAAATCTGAACATAAGTACCACAATCGAGAATCACAGGCGGAACGAATTAGCATGCCTTGATGATGCGGTTCGAAAAACCTTTATACAACGCAGACGATATCAAAATTTATTATTTTAAATCAAATGTTTCCAAAAATTCCTACAAAACAATATCATGTCACCCCTCATTGGAACGAGCTCGAGCTCGTTCCAATGAGAGGTCACATGATATAGTTTTCTTGAAATTTTTGAAAATTATTTTTCAACTGCTGAATTTGTATTACGTTGCTACATGCGGACGATTCCTTGGGTAAAGCGATAATATTATTCATTCAGAGCTAAAGTTTAAAAACTCGAGATATCTTGAAAATTAAATTGTGGGTAAATAAATAATGACGATAAACCGATATTTTTGTAATTACACCGGTTTACTTCTTGATTAATGGAAGTTATCTAAGGATATGTTAACTCGCTTAAAATGGGAGTTAGGGAAATTGGGATTTTAAGCATTATTTCTCCGGAAGCAGTTTCACTCTCGGCGTTGTACCGAATCTCCGCTTTTCCGATTAAAATAGAATCACCGTTTTTTCTTGCTTCTGTCGCAATTTGAAAAGAGATGTTCTAGCTGCTTTCCAGTGAAGTGTGGTATGCACAATTACATGATGTAATCTTTTGTAATTAATAAAAAATAATTTTTGTCTAAAAGAACTTTAAAATATTAAAAATGAAACGGTGAATGGTGATTACTCTGGCTGTCGAAAATGCCGTTAAACCCAAATAAATAAATAAATAAATAAATAAATAAATAAATAAATAGAATGGTGATTATTGGGAAGAGTGTTAGTCGTATATGTACATTGGATAGGGAGTTTAAGGAGCAAGGTGGTCCGTTGTTTTAAAGTGTATCGCAGTTTGACGAAATAAATCATATGCGATTATGTTGAGCTATATGATATTATATCTCGGAGTGTTAAGATGGCTGATAACTCTGATGGGTTGGGCCCTAATAGGCTATGGTTGTTTGATGGGTGACACTTGTTTATTTGCCACATGCGCATAATTAAATAGTTCATTCTTAATCCTCTGGTGGTATATTCCATATTATTACACACCCATTTAAAATTAAGGTTTGTCCTCGGCATTCTAGGATGTGTGATAAAAATAAACTTTTATTGCACACGTGTGGGATACAGATTTTGGCACTTTTTTAATGTAAGAATGGAACCAGTCATATTTCTGGGGATACAGTACATGGGCCCGTTTCGATGTGATGGGTCATTTATTTTGATATTGTAAAGTGGATGTTCGCAGTCTATAGTATCTGCGTTTATATTGTTTCTGAAGAAACTCATGTAGTAATGACTGTCCGACCATCAAAAGAAACTTTCTAATTTATTTTCTTAACGTGAACAATACTGACTGACTAAATAACCCGATGGGTTAAAGTATGACATGGAAATGACTCACATACAGTTCAAACTAAAGAACAATGTAAACAGAATATGAAAGCGTCTATGAGTGACGTCATTTCAAATGAATGACGTTGCGCGAGAAAGTTTCTAGGTCACCAAATCAAATCCAAAACAAATTGCCCGTCGATATTCACTTGAATTCGTATGGATTCTGTACCCCTCTTAAAGGCTATAACACGAACTTTAATACATTTTGAGCAGGAATAGTGAACAATACGATAATTTCTCTTGGACAATAAGGATATAAATTTAATTTACGTGGGATGAATTGACAATGGCTACTGTAATCTTGACTAAAATCTTAACCGGTCTGTCAACAAGTCGAGTAACAACAGTCGCAGGGAATTTGGAAGTCAGATAAACATGTGAGTTTTTTTTATAATTTCTCATTGATGGATTTTCCGAATTTACACCTATTGTTTTTTGTGAATGTGTGGTAACTTTTTTGGTGGGGATCACATCAATCGTTCAGAATTCGCGCTGTAAAATTGAGGCACAAAAAGACGGTGAACTGTATTTCAGATGAACAGTTTTTCATCGATCGAAGTGGTGACGCATTACAATTTGCAAGTTGAAACTATGAATGAAAGTGCAATCAGCGTACGAAATAACAATAAGACTGGTCTCCTGCTTGTGAAGAATAATTTGGATTTTTATTTCCTTCACTTCTCAGAAGGATAGGTTAATTCTCACTTAGTATTACTGTAAAAGGCCTGTTTTAGAAATTTGCGAAGGTGTGTAATAAATACAGAACTGCACAAGTGTTTGAATGGGTTAATGTTTATCGCACGAGTTTGGTTTGGCGCAGAATACCACTCGAGGCTTCGCCTCTCGTGGTATTATTGCGCCCAACCGAACTCGTTTGGTTTGGCGCAGAATACCACTCGAGGCTTCGCCTCTCGTGGTATTATTGCGCCCAACCAAACTCGTGCGATAAACATTAACCCATTCAAACGCTTGTGCGGTTCTGTCTATTTAGTTCAATGGCAGCAATCGGAAGAGTCCATATTCATTATCTGGGGGTAGACCAATTAATATTTTCAACGTGCAGCCTTCGGGTTGCACGTTGAAAATATTGATTGGTGTACCCCACACATTCACTTAACAGTCACCCTACTTAATGAAATTGTGACGTAGCATGTTCCTAGGTCGGAAAAGCGGTCTCGCTGATTCAAAGGGTTAATTTATGCAACCCATATTTCTGTAAGTTCCTCTGAAGTGCCATACAATAAACGATTTATTACAAGTTTGTAAAAGTGATTGTTTTCAGTTAGTGCACGTGAAATAACCCTTTTTCTGATATTATTATGTCAGTAATTGTTATTGACCAATCAGCTTCAATATCTAGTGACCGTATATGAGACTGTGTATCATCCAGCTGACTGTATATAGAGCTTTTATTATGCTAGTAAATTTGTTTATCCAATCAAATGAAGTTACTAAGAGACATAGAGTCCGCAATATTAGGTTCAGGATGGCTGAAAAGCACCCAATATTAGTTTGATATTAGGTGCCCGTCAGCCATTTTGTTTTATCATTATATCCACACGCCTCAGCTTTTAATTTACACGTACGTACATGCTGCAGCACAGTCGTACAGAAGACCCACCATATAAAATAGCCCGGTCGTATAAACATTGCATTCGATTGAATGAAACTGTTATAATAACATGCCAAACCAGCCCAAAACATTGGCGGTTATAGAACAAGGCACGAGTGATTTATTAGAATGTGGAAGCAAAATTACTCCCCTTGTTGCGTATGTAAACATCGTCTGCTTTGTTTACATTTTTCGAGCCATGAATACAAAAAATTCAAATGGTGTATTGTAAGGGAATAGCATACTCAGATTGGATGTCTTTCTGCAACCACAAGATATAAATTAAAGCTATATTTAGCAAGGGTAGTAAAATAATAACAATTAATTTTTCCGGCCTAACACAAGCTACGTTATAATGTCATTAAGTGGGGTGGCTACAAGGTAAATGTGCGGTGTAGACCAATCAATATTTTCAACGTGCAGCCCCAAGGCTGCATGTTGAAAATATTAATTGGTCTACCCCCCAAATAATGAATATAGACTCTTCCAACTGCTGTCACTGAACTGACATGGAAGATACCACCAGGGTTCAAAGGGTTAAGCTGTTTCTTGAAAGAAAGTAAACTTAGTAGTGACCGAAGATGCGGAGGCAATGCATTCCAGAGTCTATGACCAGCAACCGAGGAAGCCCACTCTCTCTCCAACACAGATCGTGCAAAAGGTACAGTTAGTGACCAATGGTCAGACGAACGAAGCCTGCGCATAGGTATGCGACGTGAGAGAAGCTCACAGACAGGCGCAAGACCTTGAACGCATTTAAATACCAGCGTGAAAATTTTAAAACGCATTCGACTTTGGACTGGAAGTCAATGTAGATTCTTCAAGATGGGAATGATATGGTCAAAGCGTTTAGCACCACTGATAATTCGAGCAGCGATATTCTGGATCCTCTGAAATAGCTGCACCAATGTACGTGCCAGACCAAGGAAAGGAGAATTGCAATAATCCAAATGAGAGGTTATGAACGACTGAGCCAGTTGCTCCAAAGCTGAGGAATGGACGGAGTTTGCTGAGCTTTCTGAGTTGTCAGTAGCAAGTTTTACAGTTTCTTTTTTAAATATGAGGCTCAAGGATAAGATCATCATCAAAATGCACCCCAATATTTTTAGCGATCTTAGTGACAGGGTAGACAATTTTACAATTTATTAATATCATTTCCTTTACCTTCGGGCCACATGCAATATGACTATACCTGGTATCAAGAGCACAATTTGAACAGCTATATATAATGATGTCAGGATTAAGATGTACGCACAGATTATGATGATTATGTGCATGTCCTGTGATTTGTATCAGATTCGAGGTGGTGTCCAGAATGGGATCTCAACGAGCCGTCGTTGCCGTCGAGTTGTGATCCCATTTTTGGATCCACCGAGAATCTGATGCAAATCCCAGGACATGCACATTATCATGATAATTCATTTATCTAACAATTCTGTAACATAAACAGATTAAATCTTAAATTATTAATACAGTTTTAAGACATAATGTTGAGAGAGAAAAAGTTAAAAAAAAACTTATTTTATGGAACTGTATTGTTGTGAACGCTAACAAACAATGAGTAACACGGTCACCGCAGTTTTCAAAGTTGTGTTGTCAATTTATTCACTCTCAGTGTCACTTCCAATGATGATCCGCTTGAATTTCAACTATTTAACTATTAAAGGTTTGTTTTTATTTCGTTTAATCGGTGGTTATTGAGGGGGGGGGGGGGTCATTTTCATTAATAGTTCTGTAGCTAACGGTAGGGAGTTTTGTTTTGTAAGCGATCAACTGAGTCGATCACTGAAACGCTCATAGAATGTATTTTAGCGCCTGTTATGACAGCCCGTCGCGTTACCGGAAACGAGATGTCTGGACAATATGGAATCAGAATGAGTCGTCTATGTGATAAGGAATCGGGACACATTATGTGATACGTACCGTGTATCGTGGTTTTCAGGCCAAAATCTATATGATTGTTAGATAAAAGTAATAATCCACTTAAACCTCGACATAATGATGTAGAAATATCAAAATTTCAAACTGAAAATTATTTCCATAATATAACAAAGAATTTAACCAATTCAGTCTTGTTCAACAGAGTTCAAGATTGAATTGGTTGAATTCCAAGGTCCATTGTATTATGGGAAAAAACTGCTGCTTGAAATTCAGTATGTTGACACCAGGGAAAGCTTGCTTCTGCTTTTTAAAGTAATTCCACAGAGGTACCATCTGAACCGAAAGTTCACACAGCGATTGTTTCCATAGTAAATCACTATTTCTACTCTGTAGATATTGCACCCTTAACACTTTTCCAAACGAATCGGCCCTATCCGCCTGCCTAATTTGCAAATTATGCAGCTGTAAAAAAGTTCACACAGCGATTGTTTCCATAGCAACCACCGTTTCCACACTGTAGATACTGTAGCCTTAACACCTTTCCTAACGAATCTGCCGTACCCCCTGCGTAATTTCCAAATTAATCATTTGAACACGAGAGGCCATTTATCGGCCCAGGGACATGATACGTCATACTTTCATTAAGTAGAATGCCGTCTAAGTTAAGGGTAGGTTAGACCAATCAATATTTTCAACGTGCAGCCCAAAGGCTGCACGTTGATAATATTGATTGGTTTACCCCACAAATAATGAATATGGACTCTTCTAACTGCTGCATTTGAACTGACATGGAAGATACCACCAGTGTTTAAAGGATTAAGCAGTTGAAAAAAATAGTTCACACCGCGATTGTTTTCATAGTACATCGCCATTTCCACTATTTATTTATTTATTTATTTATCTATTTATTGGTGTTTAAGGTCACATATTTATGCACAATGGCTAATCATGACCACGACAGTTTTACGGGTGGAGGAAGCCGGAGTACCCGGAGAGAACCATCGAGCAACGGCGAGCAACTGCCAGCTCCCCAACATACTATCTCCACACAAGCAGGGTTAGCATTGGTTGAAGACAGGTGCACCATCGACGTGCAGTACGCTTTAGTGCACAGCGTCACCGTGCCCCCACATGAGCAATGGGGGTGAAGTGTCTTGCCCAAGGACACAACGCGGTTGTCGCGGTGGGATTCGAACCGAGGACCTCTCGGCGTGCAGCCTGCACCTCTACCTACTGAGCCACCGCGCCCCACCATTTCCACTATGCAGATATTGCAGCCTTAACACCTTTTGTTACGAATCGGCCATATCCGTCCACGCAATCAGCAAATTGAGCAGTTGAAAAAAAATCCAAAGAAGTTTCAACAAAACTATATCATTTGAGGGGTAACATGATATGGTTTTGTTGAATGTTTTGGAAAAAAACGATAATTCAAAAAATAAATTTTAATATCGTGTGCGTTGGGTGAAGGATTAAAACAGACCAGTATACACTTAAAAATGATAATAGAATTGCATATCCTCGCAAACATGAGCAATAAGCCATCACAAGGACGACTCCATTGAGAACGACGTACCCAACAGTTGTTCATAAATTATTTCAAGAGGTAAAAACAGAAGCGTACAATGGACTCCTTTTATTTGAATAGCCACTTGCACGTTACAAATATTCAGTTCACTGGATTATTGAAAGAACATGCATGATGTGCTCAGAAATAAACAGGACAGGTTATGCTACTATATCTTGTTTGACGGAGCTCATGGAGATCTTTCAAACAGGATGTAGTAGATAAAATGCCTGTATTGGGTGTACGTAGGCCGCATAGGTCTTTTAACAAGAGGAATTTGGTAACTGTGATGTAAATGTCTTGACATATTACAGGATGTTTTATTCAATTAACATGAGTTGACCCAACAACCAGTGTGCAATCAATTTATTTATTTATTTATTTATTTATTTATTTATTTATTAAGGTTTAACGACACATTAGCAGCCACGGTCATATCGTGTCGGTGACAGTTTTACGGGTGGAGGAAGCCGGATTACCCGGAGAGAACCACCGAGCAACAGCGAGCGGCTGCCAGCTCCCCAACATCGTAACTCCGCTGAACAGGCAGGGTTAGATTGCTTGAAGACATGCGCACAATCGACGTGCAGGACGCCTTAGTACACGACGTCATCGTATCCCCATGTGAACAATCGGGGTTAAGACACAACGCGGGAGTCCTAATCAATCGCTCACACGGTCATCCATCCAAGGAATAACCGGGCTCGACGTTGATTAACTTCGTAGGTCTGACGAGAACCGGTCACCGCAACGCCACCGCACTCCCCGTGCAAGCAACAGGTCAAATTTATTCTGAAGGTATGTAAAATGCTTTTGTGTTTTTACAGTGTTATTCAATTAAGAAGTATTAAATAAAGTAGGTTTTACTGTATAGTGTATTTTTGCATAAAAATCGAGGCGAATTTGACCGTCTGTTCTGTACAGCGTTTGAGGTGGTTAGAAATGACCTGCACTAAGTAAAGAGATACCACAGAGTTACCTGACCGTCCGCTTCCCGGGTGAACATTTTCCCGTGCCGAACGCATCCATTCCGAATTAGAGCTGTACAGGTTTTTAAATTTCTTGTTCGGTTTCGGTTTTGGTTTTTAGGTGAAGTAAAACCTCAGTTCTGTTCGGTTTTCGGTTTGTTCATGAGGCCAAATAAAATTCAATAAAACTCATTCTTATGTCCGGAGTCATAACTGAATGGCAGTGAACTTGAGTGAAACTCAATGAATGCCCGAAATAAGCTATAATACATGAAGAATCAGGAAGGCCAATATAATAATTACCTAAATATACAGAACTTTTATTGTGCTTGGCCATTTTAGAGGTCTGACACCCACACGCAACTTGAGGAAAGCTGCAAACACAACTAAACTGAAATGTCGGAAATTCACAGAATGTAGCCTTCCCAGAGTAGTGAGAGTACCCAGACACTGCCATTGGCAGTGTCTGGGTACTCTCACTACTCTGGGAAGGCTACATTCTGTGAATTTCTGCAGCAAGAGAGTATTTAATAAAAACCGAAAAACCTTAGATTACGGGATGTCGACGATTTCGGTTTCGGTTTTTAAAAAAAAATAAAAAACCTCGGTTCGGTTTCGGTTAACCTACAGTTCTATTCCGAATGGCGCAGCGGGGCTTTTCACAATTTCCTTACGATGTTCAAGAATAATTCGCATAAATATAAATAAAATGCATAAGAAACCTAACAAACTTCCTGAAGGTGGAATCTGTGGCTTCATCATTGGTCATCATCTAAAGTTCCCGATCAAATAGATCACTATTTAAAAAGCCCCATTAAGCTGCAACGGGGGAGGGGGAGGGGGAGGGGGCTTGTGTCCCTTCTCATCATTCGTCAAATTTATTTACAATAGTTGGAAAATTCGAAGCCCTAAATTGTCAATTTTAGACAGGGCGTTAGTGGAACTTTCCCAAACATGTCTAGAATTTTTCCAAAATATGAAGTTTTTAGACTGAAAAGTAGCAAAATTCTCCCAAATAATAACTGAAAAGTAGTAAAAGAACCCCCCCCCCCCCACCCCCTCCCCAAATATTGATTTGTAGTTGGAATTTGTCACTACCAAGAGCCTCAGATGGACAATCTACAGCCAAGAGCGGTGTACAAATAGAATTCTGCAACTTAACCATTTACCTGACAAAATCAGCCGCATCCCCATGTGGAATTTACAAATTCAGTAACTGAAAAAGCTAAAAAATATCATGTGGCCCCTTCATTGGAACGAGCTCGTTTCAATGAGAAGTCACGTGATATGGTTTTGTTGAAATTCTTTGTGCGTTAGGTAAAGAATTAAAAACGGCAGATGGAAAATTTTGACTCTGGGGTGAGAATGGAATTTCCCACTTATTGCAAATTAGGTGCTGGTAGTCGGAATTTTGGCGCCCCGGGGATGGAGACCAATCGGTAATCCAGAGTTGGACATCCACCATCCGATACCCCATCAGCAACGCATCTGAAAAAGCCTGTCGCGCACAGGCATAAAACTGCGTAACAAATTGAACCGTGAATTCTTGAATGAGATCGAGGGTGTGATACAGACTACAGAGTTTGGGACAAATACCGTTTTGCTCCATGCACCCAAGGACCGTTTTCACTGGCAACCCATCTGATTGGGAAAGTCGTTCAAAAAAAAACAGAATATTACAGAAAGGGATTCAAACTAGATTCTGAAGCGGGACCATCTAAACTCTTATATCATCAGATGGTTTTGTTGAAATGTTTTGAAATATATAAAAAAAACAATAATTAAAATAATAAATGATATCCTATGCGCTGGATAAAGGGTTAATTTTTGTTTTGTCCAATAAATAGTTTGCTCATCGACGCCAAGTTTTCTTTTACTCAAAAACTCAAGCATACGGTAATGAAAGGGTAAATCGCTGAGAAAAACGGTTGTAGAAAGTCACCACATGGAGATCCATTTTAACTCTTTGAAACAGTAAGACCGATTTTTCGGACCAAGACACAATTTCGTCCCATTTTTGCCTTATTATAAGAGGTCTATAAACAGGACACTGATGATAAAATAATAACTGCAGTCTGCAGCCAGGCGGCTGCAGACTGCAGTTATTATTTTATCCTTCCTATATATTGATACTGGTCTGACACATCCCACTATAAGTGCACACAAAGGCGATACCATTCCAGGAAACGAGGGTTCAAACGGGTTAAGCCTCAATTTTGAAATAGCCAAAAAGGAGGAATGTGGTATGCTTGCGGATCCCAAAGCCCCAAACGTGTTCTTTTATAGTACTTGCTCCGACGCCCGATTTACTTTCGACACCTCTCCCCTCTGTGTTTCACTTTGAAAGTGCAAGTAGCCAGGTGCGTTAATTTGTACTGATAAATTTATTGGGTTCAATTCATTGCGAAGGTATGGCATATTGTACATTTCCAGTATCCTCTTCAGTTTGACAGATCCCCGTCCACTTCGCTTCACATCTCCGTCCGCTTCGCTTCACGTCATAGGGTAAAAAAACATTGTAGCTTCATTCAGAAGCGATCTATTAACGATTGGAACTCTGTGGCCATTACAGTATCAGCGAAAAAGATACAACCTCTATACCCATGGGTCACTTCCAATGCGTTTAGTGTAACATCTCAGGTTCTGAAAATAACTAGACGTGGATGTGAATAGAGAAAACAACTATAAATGCAAATCATTCCAGTCCTTCTAATAGCTGTAAATATTTGGTTTAGAAATTAAATGGCATTAAGTGGGCTGGAACGACAGATCACAACAATCACAAACAAATGGAATGCAATTCTATCTGCACTCAGGAAATAGTATCGTTATCAGATAATACAATTAACTCTTCCCGTGCAGCGGAATTCTATATTTTAATGGGGTTCTAAGCGTTTCACCCACCACCCTCTATATTATATAACCTCTAACGCTTGGCATGGACAACGGATGCAAAATAATTGCGATGGGTTCGGCACCGCCAGACGGAAGATCTTATTTCACCAGTCTAATTGTGTAGGACATTCGACTCCGTTGTGGTCTGTAACCAGGCTAGCTCGCAAACAGGTCATCGCCAATATTTCAATTCACTCGTCTGAAATATATCATTATTTGCAGGTAGATCAATTTATATTTTCAACGCGCAGCCGTTGAGGCTGCACGTTGAAAATATTGATTGGCCTACTCGCCACATTCATTTAGCAGTCATCCCACTTAAAGAAATTATGGCATATCATGTTCATGGCCCGTAAAAAAGGCCTCTTGGGTTTAAAAGGTTAACACCGCCGGAGAGTAGATTTCAGGTGCAGAGCTGGACTCGCAAGCTACTGGAACGTTTCACTAAAAAAAACTGTCCATCTCCATATTGTACGTGAGCATATCCACGCAGGCGCCGGGAATCAAGCAAATACTTACAGGAAAAAAAGAATACAACTGTAAACATACTCTAGGATTAGTTTTCGGGCTTTAACTTTCTTCTTATCTAAAGTACTGTTATATTATACACAAAAGTTGAAAATCTTCCTACGCACAGTAGCGCCAGACTGTTCATAAATTTGACGTTAATGAGGCCACACGTGTCTTCTCCAAATTGTTGGCGTTATTCCAACGCTAATCCGTCATATGCCATTTTTCGAAGCTGCCCTATATGTTGCGGGCACTCGATCAGGCCCTACTTACCCATCTCTCACCTGCCTGGCGATTATGGCGTTTAGCGTAACATCTTCAAATATCCCTTGATATACCTTAATACTGCCACCGATACTCAAAGATAAATACCGAGCAGCTTTGACGCAGTATAAATTCTTGCCCTTATGGAACCTGCTATAGCGCCACCATCACGACGAACTTAACTGCAATAACCTAACATTGCAGCTGGGACCCTCCTACTATCAAGGTACAATTCAGCACTAACTTGTAGTGCTTTCTCTGTCGACTGTAGAGTTATTTGCACTCTAAATTGCATACCATCATGGTCCCTGAACTTAAAGTGGGGTTCTCGGATGACGGCCATTACATATACCAAAAAACAATTACTGACAATTCGCTTCTCACAACAAACTCATAGAAGTTGTGCGGGCTCTCTTGCTCGCCTTCGACTCGGAGAATCATTGAGGCCTCTTTAAAGTATAGCTCATCAGTACTATATATTTTACCTGTTCTAACTCTCTCTTCTCTCCATCTAACTTGAAAACTAATTGAGTAATATTTGTTTCCAAAATAATGAGCTGTCTGTTGCTATTATATCGCATAGAAGACACTTGACATTGTACACGCTAAAAACTAAAGTGTTAAAACTGACACTTTCAAGGTGTTAAACCCATTCTAATTCTTAGGGTTTGATTTTAACACTCAAAGTGCAATGCTTTAAGCACTTGGACATTACAATCGTCAGACATCTGAAACTTGAATGGATGGCACTTCCCATGTGTCTAGCATTGGTGGTTCTTCCAGAATCGGCCATAATTTGATTTGCGCTTGGTTGGTATATAATTAAATGGACACAACGCAGATGACGTGGATCAGGCTCGAGAGTTCGAGCCTGATCCGCGTCATCTGCGTTGTTTCCTTTTAAGTGTCTTGACATTACACTTGTCAAGTGGTATTATTGTAACACCTGTCAAGTTCTGGGATATCTACACTTGAACAAAGTGCTAGTTCAGCACTTAGTAAGTGTTAAATACAGCACTTCAAGTGTAGTTTTTAACACTTTAGTTTTTAGCGTGTAGAAGCTATGTGTGGTGAGTGATTTTGGTTATAGTGGTTCATATAACTGCAGTCTCGTGTCATTACAGTTGTTAGTGTACCTTTGGTGGAAACGACCCTTATAAGCTTTCAGCTTGCTGTCGAATCCACAAACATTTCATTGTTGTATATCTTCTTTCTGATAATATGAAATAAATATTGTTCAAATTAAATATTTCCGTTGGTTAGAAAGGCGAAGCAATGGTTCGCTTTTCCGACCAACTGATATATTCCAGACAAATGAATCTGAAAAATGTGATAAAGATTCTTCTACTGTACATCAAAGTCAGAAATGTCGCTCAATCGAGACGATGTGATCTACATTTTGATAACATTACAATCGAACACGAAGACTCACCTCAAATTATGTTAATATCAAAAGGAATTAAATACTTATTGAATTGAATACCAATAACTGTGGCAGGAAAGAATACCTGTATATTTTGTGAGGAAAGGCACATCAAATAATATCAATGATTGTCTTCGTGCAAATTTTCACAAAAAGTGGGTAAACAAAAACCCATAAGAAGGTGAGATAAAAAATATAATCCTGGCGATGATGCAAAAAGTCGTCTTTAGGGAAAAACATGCGAGTGGACAATTCTTCCTCGAGGACAATTATTTTGGCCTAGTCAGCGACATTCCGTTCAATAATTATTATAGTATATCGTACAAACAGAGGAAAAATCTTTCTCCCCACCAGGATTCCAGTCCTAAGTATACGTCCTATTGCCAAGGACCTTGCATTTTCATTCATGAACTTAGAAATAAAGAAACAAAATTCCGGAAAATCTATTAACCCTTTACCCAACATATCGGCCAAAACCGCCCATCATTATTCACAAAAATCGCCAATTAATTTTCATTATTTTCTCATTTTTTTTTGTCTCAAAAACATAGGTTATGATCCTAACCTATGTTTTTGCGACAAAAAATGAAAATAATTAGTTATTCAAGAATTTTGTTTGCAAGTGTCGTCTGCTTTTCATTTTAGGTAAAGGGTTAAAAGGGGCGCGTTTTGTTCCGTCGGGCGAGCGAATTAGAATATTCCACGGTTATTTTTAGAAAGTGTACAGTGCATGGGTGTTATGTACGGTTAATGTTAGAACACTGGAAAGGTAAACTGATCTGAAACAGTATATTTCTCTCAGCCAATAGGAGGACCCGAATGTCACTTGAGATAAGATAAATATTCAAAATGCACTCGAAAGCGTTCTATTGTTCTCTTCGTGAAAATAATTTATTGACCCTTGTCGCATCGCTCATTAGCCATGTTTTCCAGAATGTAGCTTTATTTTCAATTTTAACGTTATTTTCATTTTTATGTGAGCACTGGGGATCTGTATTTTTCTTTAAATTTTGTTGTTGTTAATTTTTAGCTCAACTTGACGAAATCAAGCCGAGCTATTAGCATTAGTACTATTAGTACTGTTACTAATTAGTATTAGCTATTAGTATTAGTTGTCGTTCATCGGCGTCCGTCCGTCCGTCCGGGCGAACATTGGGGGTTTAGGTGCTATTATTATTAGGGGTTACCTCCAAATTAGGGAAGTGCTAGGGCTAGGAGTGGGGTGGGGTTAGGTTAGGGATAGCCCCAGAGTAGGGCTTAAGGTTGGGGGTTAGGTCCCGAGGGGTGGGGTTGGGGTGAGGGGTGGGGTTTTAGTTTTAGTAGCCCCTGATCCTAAAATAGCCCGTCCGTCCGTCCACATTTTCCTTTGGCAAACCGCACAGATCGCATTTATGATCGGATCGCATTGAAACTTGGTATGCTTGTTTGGGATGACCTCTAGATGGGAGCTATCGACTTTCCATTACCGTCAAAATACGTTGTCGTTGATAACTACCTTTGATGAACTTGGTGCAGTTATGCATTAATGTTTCCCTTTGGCACACCCTGCAGGGCACATTTATGATTGGATCGCTTTGAAACTTAGTATGCTAGTTTGGGGTGACCTCTAGATGGGAGCTATCGATTTTCTTCCATTTCTTCAAGAAACGCTGCTTTTAACTTAGTTTAACTAGGCATTAATATTTTCCTTTGGCACACCATACATGTATGCTTGTTTGGGGTGATCTCCAGATGGGAATTATCGATTTTCTTCCATTTGCTTGGTTGGGGTGACCTATAGATTGAATGTCTCGCTTTTCTTCCATTTGCGTCGAAAAACTTTACCGTTGGCAACAACCTTTGAACTTAGTTTGGCCAGGCATCAATATATTTCTTTGGCATGCTCTCCAAGACACATTTATGATCTGATCGGTATGAAACTTGGCATGTTTATTTGGGGTGATCTCGAAATGGGAGCTATTGATTTTCTCCCATTTCTGTGAAAAATGTCGCCGTTGGCAATGACCTTTGCTGAACTTAGTGCATTATGCATCAATATTTCACTTTGGCACGCCCTGTATGACACATTTATGATCGGATCGCTTTGAAACGTGGTATGCTTGTTTGGGGTGACCTCTAGATGGGTGGTGGGCTATCGAGTTTCGTCCTGTTCTGTCCAAAACCGTTGCCTTTGGCAACGACCTTTGAATTTAGTTTAGTCAGGCAACAACATATTCCTTTGACACGCACTACATGGCACATTTATGATCAATCACTTTGAAACTTGGTATGCGTATTTGGGGTGACCCCCAGGTGTGAACTATTGATTTTCTGCCATTTCCGTCCAAACGATTTGCCATTGGCAACGACCTTCGAACTTAGTTTAGTCAGACATCAATATATTCCTTTAGCGCGCCCTACAGGGCACATTTATGATCGGATCGCTTTAAAACTTGGTATGCGTGTTTGGGGTGACCTCTAACTGGGAGCTGTCGTTAGTATCAAGCTTTGAACTTAGTGCATTTATTCATCAATATATTCATTTGACCCACCGCACAGGTCGCTTTATGATCTGGATGCTTTGAAACTTGGTATGCTTGTTTGGGGTGACCTCTAGATGGGAGCTAGCGATTTTCTTCCATTTTTGTCAAAACCACCGCCCTTAGCAACGACCTTCAAACTTAGTGCAAGTTAAAGTTTATTAGGTTGAGCTACACTGTCATAGACACTTTCATTTATAGTCTGCTATATCTATTTATACAGTACGTGGAGAACAATTCGCTATGAAAAAACCCGCGGAGAAAAATTTTAGTCCAGACGATAACTCCGTGAACTCATTGTTTCAACAACCACATTCACATTCCTTTCTTATGGGCCTCCAGGCTCAACCATGACGTCCATTTATTTATTTATTTGTTGGGGTTTAATGACATTTTCGAGAGCCATGGTCATCTCGTGTTGGAGGGTTTTACAGGTGAAGAAACCCGAAGTACCCGGAGAGAACCATCGAGAAACGGAGAACAACTGTCAGACTCCCCAACGCACTAACTCCACACACGCAGGGTTAGCATTGGTTGAAGACGCGGCGCCACCGTGCCACGCATGGGCAATCGGGATGAAGTGCCTTACCCAAGGACACAACGCAATCACCCCTTGCGCGGATCGAACCGTGGACCTTTGGGTTTGAAGTCCAATGCTGCCACCGCTGAGTCACCGCGCTCTCTGACGTCCATTATCAGAGTACTGCTCTCGTTTCCTAATGTTTTTGTCTCCACAGAACAGGCATGAGGAGTAAAATCTGCTACAAAAAAACATATTTCATGAATATCTGTCTGGCACATGCCAGTCCTACCGGACCACTTTTTTTAGGTATTTTTTTGTTTGTTAGTAATGTATCGCTGTGATATGGTAGAGTGTTGGGAACCGCTCACAGAACATTATCAGACAGCATATATCAGGCATCGGTATTTCATTAACTATAAAAATAGCCCACAAAATGAGCAACAGTATTCACAGCTACCTGGACTCGGACTTTACACCACATCAAATTCAAAACATAAATAACACATCAACAGGCCTGGAAATAAGGAGCTAATGTCGTAACCTGTTAGCAGGTTCCGCTACATAACGTAGTCGTAAATTATAAAAATAACTTGTTGTGATGCTTTTTCACTTTTCAGCCTTTTCTGTTTTACTACGTCAGCCATGCTGTTTACATCTTAACAGAATTTCCACCACAATAAATAATAACAACTAACGCGCGATCTCGCCAATGCGAGATCGCGCGTTAGTTTTTGCTATTCATCGTGGCGGAAATTCTGTTAAGGCATAAATGACGTGTCACTCTACTCATATGTGCATGCAATGTCCAACCAATGAGTTTGTCAGGTCTGACAGGCAAAAGATGCCGGACTAGGAATTTAATTTAAGTTGTATTATTTTGTCGTATTATTTTGTCGTAACCTGTAGTTCGTTCGAGTATTTTACAATTGACGTAACGTAAACGATCGTTCGCGGGTTATTTTCAGTCCTGCGTCAATGATGTTTAATCTGTGTGACCAAGTGAATATGGTTACAGATCTTGGATGAATACTTAGGACTCATGTATAATTTATTTCTTCACCGGCCACAACGACCGTAAATGACAGGTGCTGGTCACAAAATTTTATTTTTTTCAATTTGTACCTCCCCAACATAGCTCATGGCCCATCAATGACGTGCGAGGCAAGATTGCTCCATTGAAGAATCCTAAGCTCTATTTTAGGGACAAAAGCGCCAAATTGGAAGAAGATCCACATTAAAGTCGCCGTCGAATGATCGTAATACACGCGTGAGCAGCGATGCCCACACCTGCGCTTACCAGGTGGTAAAAATCATCATCAGCAAAATTTTAATTAATGAGCACCGGGATGTGCCCGGTGCGTCATTAATTAAATTTTTGATGATTATTCCGATAAGTAGTGTTTGGAATCTAACATCATTGCGACCGTATAAATATTGCTCACACGTGAAAAGTGACCAGTCCACGGCGGTCGTGCTGTATGCACTGAGGTACAGATAAGGAAAAGTCTATATGTGCTCAAAAAAGAAGAAAAAAAAATATAAGACCAATGGATGTTGGACGAAATTTTACAAAATGGCAGCCAAAATACTCGAAAAACTAAAATTGCGAACATAAACTGAAATAGATTTATTTTTCTTCGAGACATTTATGTGACCTACTCTCACTTAACCTCCCCTCTCAGAGCAGTGCAGAAAAATAAAAATGGAGTGCCACACGTCAGACTACGTATGTCAGTTTCTATGGACCATTTTGGCACGGGCGGAGGTATAATTATCGATGGCGGAGGGGCGGGGGGGGGGGGGGGGGGGGCGGCGCATTTGTCCCTTGATGGCTCAAGTCCCAACTGATAAAATTTTCCAGCTACATTATCAAAACATGCATTCGTCGAAGGCATGCCCTGGTGACGTAGTTGGAATATTAGTCATTTGATATTATGGCTCAACCTCAAGTTCGTGGAAATTTCTTTGTGGATAAAGACGTGTGCTAGTCGGTATTTATTTATTTATTGGTGTTGAGGGCCACATACTTATGCACAATGTCGTGACCGTGGCAGTTTTACGGGTGGAGGAAGCCGGAGAATCCTGAGAGAAGCACCGAGCATCGACGATCAACTGTCAGCTCCTCAACATTATAACTCTGTTCAAGCGCCGCTCAAGCAGGGTTACAGCGGTTGAAGATATGTGCACCATCGACGCGCGGAACGCCTTAGTACACGTCGTCATCGTGCCCCCATGTAGGCAACCGGGATAAAGTGCCTTGCCCAAGGCACAACGCGGGTCGTCGCGGACGGGGATCGAACTCGGGACCTCTACCTTAGAAGTCCAACAGTCTATCCACCACGCTTCCCGTGTTAGTCGTTACACATGCGTTTCCACACTTTTTATTTGATTACCACGTACCGTACCCCAAATTGGTCGTGCTGGATACTCAACAGGCCGAAATGAGGACTACAGACCTCCATTTGTATGACCGAATGCAGGTCTGAAAATAAAGAGGTAGCAGGTTACGCTATATAACAGGGCGGTGACCCATAGGAAAAAAGAAAAAAGTGTTGCCATGCTTTTCAGCTTTCACCGTTTTTACTAGGCAAGTCATATTGTTCACGTCTTGACAGAATTTCCGTCAAAATAAATAGCAACAACTAACGCGCGATCTCGCGTCAGTTGTTGCTCTTTATTTTAGCGGAATTTCTAAGATGTAAACGGCATGCCACTCAAGTCATATGTGGATGCAATGCGCATCCTTTGAGTCAAGTTTGTAACAAAAGATTGAAAGATTGCCATATCTGACTGGCAAAACATGCGGGGTTTGGAAGTTAATTTATTGTGTTGTTTTATCGTAATCTGTACTGCGTTCGCGTATTTTGCGATTGGCTTAACCTAAACGATCGTTCGCGTGTTATTTCCAAGCCCGTGAATGATGTATATGTGACAAATGCCCAGGTATTAAATCTCGTCGTTTAACCCTTTACCCAACGTAACGGTCAAAACTGACCAGCGCTATTCTCAAAAATCGCCAATTAATTTTCATTATTTTTTCATTTTTTGTCTCCGAAACATAGGTTATGACCCCTCATTGGAACGAGCTCGTCGAGCTCGTTCCAATGAGGGGTCATAACCTATGTTTTTGAGTTAAAAATGAAAAAAATTAGTTATTCAAGATTTTTTTTTGCAAGTGTCGTCTGCTTTTCATGTTAGGTAAAGGGTTAAGAAAATACATGATTAACACCAAGAGCGGACCCATATATATGAGTCAATACCCAATTTCATCAAAATGTATGTCACAGTTACTGGGTTAACACATACTGAAACTAATATGTCATAATTATTGCTTTCTCGGTGCAACTTTATCAATGCCATCAGATGCACACACAATGAACATCATGTACACAGAAATTCATGTACATAAGGCAGGTTATATTGCTGAATTTGATGAACATATCCTCTCCCCAAGTATAGTTTTACAGATTCCTAGCACATTTATGGTACCTTATGACTCTTTAACAAAAAGAATCTTTAATATATCTGTAGAATGATAATAGAACTAATATATTGTAAAGTAGTTGCAATCCAGCATTGAACTTGAACTGGTGTTAACTGAAATAATGAGGTGTCCTGTTTTGTTTTAATTTTATCATTTCTGCCTCGAAACGCGACATGTGATTGAAAGGATATGATTCGTTAAACGAAGATCAAACATCAAAAAAATTATTATGATAGGTAGGTTGACCTCTGTCGTATTTTTCAACACAGTCTTCCAAATAAGGTGGTTTTAGCCATAACTTTTAAGTATTTATTGCACACCCATTAAACTTTAAACCCTTTGTATTTAATGGAATCGCCGCTATGGCATAAATGTTTCTGTATTCAACTGGTGGTGTACAGGCCGGAACCTTTCCCCAGCACCGTTTATAGTAGTTCCTCTCTCGTCAAATCATAAGTTACGCTTCGAAAAGTTTCCAAATTTCGTTATACAATTATCAAACGACTATTGCGTAGTGTAGTGTGAAAATAAAAACATCCAAAACAAAATAAAGTTCTTTTCACAAAAAAATTAGTTAACCAAAAATGAGATAATATTAAAAACCCCAATCATTTCTAACCACAACATTAACCCAATCCAGTGTCCGTCTCGTCTGCGGATCCCCTTATATCTAGATTGATCAACTTCATTTTGGTAGATCTTCGGACATCCTGACATGCTTCGAACTTCTTTTAAAAACGTTTCTCCCATCTGTTTTGCAAATCTGCCCACATTTGTACCTACATTTTTACTAACAGTAATAGTCACCAAATGGTTGGAGGTGAATGGACACCAGCCGAAGAAAAACAGCGATACGAATTTCAACAAACGTCCAACAGAAAGGATAACGATTGTAATTTAGACTGGTTCCCAAAAGGTTGTTTTGATTTTTATCGATCCATTTGATCAGTACAGCTTCAAACAAAACAAACGGACTCTTCACCTTTGGATTTAAACATAGGAATTCAAATTTGTTTATTTAAATGAATTTTAATGCATGGGGTATGTAATAAACACAGAACGCGATGTGTGTTTGAATCGGTGGGTGTTTTACATAACGAGTTGGAATGGCGCCATTCCAACTCGTTATGTAAAACACCCACCGATTCAAACACACATCGCGTTCTGTCTATATGTTTGTGTCAAATAAATGTTTCAAGGCGACTAATGTGTACTACATATTTCCCTATTTTCACCATAGTCGGGGGAGAAATCATTGTACTGCCGCGACGAAAATGGTCAGCATTTCTCTCCTGTAATGGCACATGCTGTAACAGCCCAAAATGCTACACGAGGGATCAAAATGTTACATGCTGGAACACATGATAGTGAGTGAGACCCTAAATGGATTTTCACCGTCACACCCACGACAAAAAGGTAAAAAAAGGTAATGAGTGTGTTGCTGAGGTAACCCAAACCGTTCAGTTGGTAATGCATTGGTGGTCAAGAGTCACTAGAGGTCCGTGTACGTTGAACACGAGTGGTATTATATCTGATGCAATTTGTGAGATTTATTATTGCAGGGTTCACGATGGATAGACAGTCGGTGGAATGCGTGAGGGTATTGAGTTGGAGAAGCCTGGTACTCAGCTTGGCAGGTTTAACAATTTAGATGAGAAGGGAGATGGGGGGGGGGGGGGGGGGGGGAGATGCAGGTAGATAAAGGAGTGCAAGATGATATTTTATTACACGCTTGTTCTATGAAATCCTCATCAACAACAACACTAAACCACGCGGAAAGTGAAAATCTGTTCCGCCCATGCGGAACGGAAATCGTTGATGGACTGTTTTTAAATAGAAGCGAAATTTCACTGGAATTTTCTACAAATCGTGCAATGCAATTACAATTTGAATCGCTGGCGATAGTCGAAAATCGCCCCCGTAGTTTACATGTGTTCTATGTGCCAGTAGGAACTCAGTGCACGAAATAGTAACACGGGTTTGCCTCGCAAATTTGGTTGGCGATAAAATGTGTTGTTTTTGTTGATAATTGTCAAATGAATTGCTGACTGTCCTTCTAATAATTGTTTTTATAGACCTGAAGGGTTGTAATAAATACAGAACGACACACACGTGTGAATGGGTTAATCGATATGGCACGAGTGCCAGCGCGGAAGGATAAAACGAGAGGCTGCAGGCTACAGTGCCATATCGATTAACACATGCGTGTGCATGGGTTAGTCGATATGGCACTCGTGCCATATCGACTAACCCATGCACACGCATGTGTCGTCCAGTGTATGCGTCGTGCAAGGAGGACGAAAGTGGCATGCCAGTGGAACTGAAGGTTACTGTTGAAGGTCCGGTTGGTGAAAGCTTTGGTATGCATTGTGATATAAAGATGCGTGAGAAAGGCGTGGGTACTGAGCCAGATGGTGTGGATCAGTGTCAGGTTAATAGAAGTGATGACCAAACTTAATGAGTTGTTGATGGAGGTATGATTCTGGAACCTTGAAAGTGTGTCAACAAAGACGTACTCGGTAAGTACGAGAAGTGCCTTTACGCTGGGTATGTTCAGGAAGTTTTCAAATATGAGCTTCTTATTAAATGCATGAAGCGGGTGAGTCGGTTCTGTTGCCATCTATATTTGTATGTTCTTTTCTTAAGTCACTCTGTTTTAACCACAAATTTTCGGCCACTTGGCCTTTATCAAGTGGAATACAATCATCGGTAGCTCACTAAATGAAATCCATCCTTTTCTTATTAAAACAGTTGATTCGTATAACTGTTTTAATAAAAAAGGATGGATTTTACTTAGTAAGCTACCGTTGATTGTATTCCACTTGATAAAGGCAAAGTGGCCGAAAATTTGTGGCTAAAACAGAGTGACTTAACCCTTTAAAGACCCAACGTAACGGCCAAAACCGGCCAGCGCTATTCTCAAAAACAACCAATTAATTTTCATTATTTTTTCATTTTTTGTCTCAAAAACATAGGTTATGACCCCTCGTTGGAACGAGCTCGTCGAGCTCGTTCCAACGAGGGGTCATAACCTATGTTTTTGAGACAAAAAAATGAAAAAAATCAGTTATTCAAGAATTTATTTTGCAAGTGTCGTCTGCTTTCCATGTTACGTAAAGGGTTAAGAAAAGAACATTTATCTACTTCCCTTTGGAGAATTTATATTTGAAAATTTATATTTGTATGGTTTTATAGACAAAGTTGAAAGATCTTTCGGGTATTGTTACCTTTATAATTCTTATTTTTTGACGTTTTTCCCGCTATGTTAGGTAAAGGGATAAATATGTGCATATCGTTGTTGTAATCCGTCAGATGACAATAGCTTTGAGAAATTTTCTAGTTGAAATATTTTTTGGAGCAAACACCCCTCAAATTATCATCCGAAAAGTATATGTTAATTGAATTATCCATACTTTAAATTGTAAACAAAATATCTTTCATCAGAAAGTATATAAAGTCTAAGCTAGGTTTTATAAGACCGCGAAATCGTTGCACCTGCAACGTGTAAGTTTTTATCGTCAATTACATGTTCATGTTACTCATTTACTTGGCAGCTAGATGTGCATTTAAATATATCTGACTTCACTCTCTGTCGCATAACATGCATCTAAACATAGCTTCGTGGCCACGTGCAACTGCATTAGCAGGGACCGACCTGGGCATGCGCCAGTGCGTATTTGGTTCTGAAACATCAGAACCTGGCTCTTAAATCTCAGAAATAGTCTTCTCAGTTGGCGCGTAACTTCTCAGATCATATTTTGATATTCTTTCGATGGATAATCGAGAGAGACACTCTTACATGTATTATATATATGATTATCATTTACCATTGTTGTAGAGTACTTAAGTCAATACTTCAAGTCTTAATTACCAAGCATTAATCTTCACTCTGGTTTCTGATCAAGTCTTGGCTGCCTAAATAGGCAGCCAAGACTTGATCAGAAACCACAGTGAAGATTAATGTTTGCTATAGTGTACTAAATGAAAATGATGAGAGCTATTACATACTTGCAGTGTGTTTACAAACAGCAGTGTGACTCCGTAAATTGAAATCTGGCGCATGAATTGAAAAAAATAGGCTCCGAGGCTAGAGCGTATTTTAAATAGTCCTGATCGGTCCCTGCATTAGGTGACATAACCTTCTTTGCTGCAGTTCTCTCGATTTTTACGCATTGTTTTTGCCTTAAAGTCAAAATCGCTGTGCCAAAATTGAGAGGCCAAAATAAGAAACTGTTATGAAAAGACTTCAAGGTCAACGAAGATACTGAGCATCTTTAACGGTCACCTAGTTCATAATTTCATTTATTTTTGTTGTGTTAAAGCTTGAGATAGATAAGACCGCACATTAAATTATAACCGTGTGGTGTGGGTATGAAAAATGTCCATCTGTTGGGGGAAATGCGTCCGTTGTGTAACGCTCATGTCTCCAGTGTAACGAAAGCCATGCTATGCGTCAGAACAGCAACCACGCACAAGTTGGGGCATGTTTTCTCACACGAAATCCCAGAATATTGCATTTGCTTTGATATAGGAACTCTGTTCTTTTCATTCTTGCTCTATGAATCGCAACCTTTTATGCGTGTTCCCATCCCATAACAGCGATGTCTTCACTGTAACATACAATATTTCGATATACAGAGACCATTCGTATATCACGCCGAATTTATATATTTTTGGGGTATATTCTATTGGCAAGCTCAGTGCCCTGTCATTCCCTAAGGCTTCGATGTTACTTTGAATGAGTATGGCGTACTCGTTACTTACTGGAATCAGAGGTTGTCCACACTGTACGAAATAAGTTGTTTGTGTTGCTTTCATGCCTATCATGTAACAATTGTTATTGTCCAGTTCAGCAATGGAACGAAGGATATCTCAAATCTAGTTTTTCCTTGCTTTTGTTGGGGACCAAATGCCTTATTAAATGTTGTATTGAACAAACTTTGTAACAGTCAACTACCAAGGTAAAATTAAGTTTGATGTTCTGTTGGAAACCAGAGGGAGTTCCTTATAGAAAGCTCTCAGTTTGTCCGGTAGATATTTCCTTATTCCATGCACAACCACTGAATATTATATTTAATTTCTGAAGTACATCTGTATAGGCAATGTGAAAACGAGACCCTCGATACATATCGCAGTTACCGAAAAGATATAATTGTGAGACTGTCAGAAATCAAAGCATCATAATTCGTTCATAGCACATGTTTAAGCGTGTAATTCTAAAGTTTCTTCATGATAGAAGTCCCCACATTCCCAAATAATAAAAAAGATATTCAATATTTCTGACTTTAATTTTGACATTTCATACTTCTGAAATTTTACATATATTAACCCTTTACATGTTGCTGGCGGATATACCTGCCCAGCACAGGGATTCGCTTGTCACTGAAGTAAGTATAATTTGGGCACATGTAGTCATATTTTTACCCTGTAAATTGAGTGGAATTTTTCACCATTGACTTCTTGTGTTACATTTAACTTAAATTTTTATCAAATCTAGTCATGGCTGCTGTAAAGCAGCCATGACTAGATTTGATGAAAAATTTCTTGAAAATATCCAGCAGGTTAAGAGTTAATATTGACTATATAAGACACATATCCAGACAAAAATGTCCCGATTAGACAAAATATTGGGGCTGGAAGTGTGTGTGTGTGTGTGTGTCTGTAGTGGTGTGAGGGGCTTGCACCCCAACATCCATGCCTTCTAAACCCTTATTTGTTAAAAGATCAAATCGTCCACACATCATAACCTCCTCCAACAGCGTCCAATGCCAATCGCTACAAAATAGTGCAAGAACACTGTGAAAGGAGAAGGGTTGTGGAAATACAAAAACGTGGATGCAGGTGATAGACTAAAACCGGCAAGACAGAAGACAAAGGAATAGAAATTGAGACGCGCGTCCTTGCAAGGACAGATAAACCTCAAGACTATCAGATGTGCGAATTCACTCACGAATATGTTGACACATATTCTAAATCTTATTGAAATCCATTGTTGCACCTTTGGACAGCCCAATCTCTAACCTTTAATCTCAATTATTCTGTCATCAAAGAACAATTTAGAAATCTTTAAATTTCACTTTGCAGGTCGAGGGCTCATATTTCCTCTGTTTGTACGGATCTTCGCGTTCAAGTCGCTATTGTTTTTCTAAAGCATACATTTAAACAGCCGTATTGATGGCAGTAAAACAAAATATATTCTCACTGCGAAGTCAAACCTGTCCCCACCCCCTCGTAGTTTACTCAGTTCATTTCGTTTACCCATGATAACTAAAGGAACGTGATCTTGACAGAATTCAAATGATTAGGTAAATTTAAGTTAAACGGCAGACAAATAAAGCGTGTTTACGTTGAAATAAAGAACTTGTACTCTATTTTCTGCAGTCTAAACTCAAATTGTGAAAGAAATAATCCTCACAGTTTCGTGAAATATGTAATAAAGGGCAGATAAATCAAATTTAGATCGTACCAGATAACCTCCGATTTTCTTGTCGTTGGGTTCAACAACATTTTCAACAGCCATGGTCATATCATTTTCGATAATGGTACAAGGAGATGAAACATGAGTACCAGGAGAGATCCAAATGGCAGGTGAAAGAAAATGTTAAACCTAATCGATCTGTTTCATAAAATGTCTTCTTCCTTATTTTTTGTTACAGCCTCTCTCCCTTCGCCTTCCCGGTATCGACGGCCCTGGGGTGCTGGAATGTGTAAAATATATTTTTCGTCAGTTATGGTTTGATGAAACAGCAGCTTTCTTTTAATGTACTTGAAACCACAGAGTATGGTCCAAATTATCGACATTTTTAACAGATTTGGCAACAAAGTACAGTACAGCTGACATGTATTAAATAGTGCACAAGATACAAGGTGGAAGAGCCAGAGTTTTCGCAGTCACAAGTTTACCAGATTCTCTAATCACTCCAAAGTCTTGGGCAGCAACCGCTTTTGCGGTTGCTGAACCTTTGCGGTTGCTGGACCAAGGCTTTGGAATTCTCTTCCAATCGATATAAAAATAGTAAATCACTTGAATCATTCAAGTCTGGTACCTACCTTTTTCGAAAGGCATTTCCTTCAGTGGTCTTTTAATTTTGGTCATAAACTGACATTACCGGGTGCGTTGGTGTGACTGAGGCAGTGAGGATTGCCTCGTTACTCGTCAAGTTTCACTCACTTACTTGTTTTGATAAAGTTGTAGTTTTTTGTTAGGCTTTCCCAGTCCTCCCTGAATTTTGTCTGTTGAACTGCTCGAAAACAAGTTGTACGATTTTGACCACATTTGGCACACTTATGTAATGTCATAAAATCTAGGGAAATGCGGTATCGTCATATCTGTGAAAACGCGAATTTTCAAAATATTCTGCCAAAACCTTCAAAATTTCACCATTTTTCGAATGTCTCAAAATTGTTTACAGTTATTTCGCTCAAATTTTCCACACATTCACAGCATAATATGATACACCACAATCACCACTCAAATCTTTCAATATTAACCCCCGCTGGCCAAAAATGACATGAATATAGATTTTTTCTTCAAAATTGACCAACTTCAAGGGCAAATTCCTCTAATAACAAGGTTGTTGTAACAATTATTTTGGGTTGGATAGATGCAACAATGATTGCGGAATAAAGTTACTGTTTACTTTTTAATCTCAGATTTAACCCTCAAGCACAATGAGGGCGAGAATAAGAGTACCGTTTGAAAATGCCAAAATTAGCCAACTTTGGTTGCTTTTTCTATCATTTTAGAAAGGGTTAATTTCAAACACTTTTCATGTACGTATTTACAATTGACTACCGAGCATATTTGCTGTGTAAGTGTGGTTGTAAAGTTTAACCCTATCCCATTTTGGTTGCATAAAAGTAGGTACCGTCCAAAAAAACTCCAATTTTTTCAGAATTTGATAAGTTTAGGTGGCGATTTACTCCATTTTTAATTGCTTGAGCTCTGAATGTTTTCTGTAGCTGCTTGCATCAGTCAAAGTATGACAAATTTTGTTCTATATGTTATTATTAAAAGTTTAACCATTGGCAGATTTGAGACTTCCCATAAGGGTACTGTCGGAATAATTGTTATTTTCGCCAACTTCAAGGGCAAATTTCTCTAATTACAAAGTAGTTATAACAATTATTTTGATATGGCTAGATGCAACAATGATTGTGGAAGAAAGTTACTGTTTACTTCTTAATCTCAGATTTAACCCTCAAGCACAATCAGGGCGAGAATAAGAGTACCGTTTGAAAATGCCATCTTTGGTTGCTTTTTTCTATCATTTTGGAAAGGGTTAACTTCAAAAACTGTTCATGTACGTATTCACAATTGACTACCGAGCATATTTGCTGTTGTAAGTTTGGTTGTAAAGTTTAACCCTATCCCATTCTGGTTGCATAAAAAAGTAGGTACCTTCCAAAAAACTCCAATTTTTCAGAATTTGGTAACTTTAGGTGGCGATTTACTTCATTCCTAATAGCTTGAGCTCTGAATTTTTTCTATAGCTGCTTGCAGCAGTCAAAGTATGACAAATTTTGTTCTATATGTTATTATTAAAAGTTTAACCCTTGGCAGATTTGAGACTTCCCATAAGGGTACTGTCGGAATAATTGTTATTTTCGCCAACGTTTGCATGCACTTACTCAGCACTGGAGCCATATTGTCTCAAAACCTTTTCAATGAGAGGATTGGGCCTTCATCCAAGAACAATTTTGCTGTTATATATTTTATTCAAAGATTAAACCTTCATCCAGTTTTCTGGCCTTGAATTTGAGTGCCCTAAAATTCTTCATAAAATTGGCTAATTTGGAGCTCACTTTTCTTCCATTTTCGAAAGGAATATCGAAAAATGATTTACATGTTCGTATTTACAATTGCCTACCGAGCATATTTGCTGTTGTAAGTCTAGTTGTAATGTTTAACCCTATGTTCGTTCTGTTTGCATAAAGATAGGTGCAGTCCAAAAAACTACCGTTTTTCAGAATTTGGTAAGTTTAAGTGATGATTTACTCCATTCCTAATTGATTGAGCGCTGAACGTTTTTACGGCTGTATGCTGCAGTCATACTATGACAACTTTTGTTTTATATGTCATTATTAAAAGTTTAACCGTTGGCAGATTCGAGACTGCCCATATGGGTACGGTCGGAATAATTGATATTTTCATAAAATCACTGAATATTGATAAGCGTGCAGTGGTAGTTTGGAATAGAATATCCGAAAATGCTTTCGAAATTTGGATTCACAGTTCAATTCCAAGAATATTTTCTGTTATTAAGGTTGCTGTAAAGTTTAACTCCATCCCTGTCTCAAATGCATAAAAATTGGTGCCGTCCAAAAAAAACCTCTCATTTTTTTCAGAATTCCGTAGGTTTAAGTGACAATTTACTCCATTCCTAATTCATTGAGCGCTGAATGTTTTCTATGCCTCCATGCAGCAAGCATAGCATGACAACTTCTGTTTTATACCTTATTATCAATAGTTTAACCCTTGGCATATTTAGGAGTTCCCATGAGGATATAGTCGGAATAATTGTTATTTTCGTAAAATCAATCCCTGAATATATTGGTAACCGTGCAGTGGCCTTTCGGTGGTGCTACATGAAGCCGCAAATAGTTAAGGTTGAAAAGTTCATCAAATAGACAGGTATAATGCCCAACTCAGCCGATGACAGGTAAATAATGAAAGGAAAAGTCTTTGAATTGAGAATAAAGTAGGGACGAATCGTGCCCTCGGTTTCCACCTGATCCACGGTATTTCCACGTGCGGCACTTGACAAAGATACTAAACTGTCGGGCAGGGATAGTAGAAAACATTCTGAGAATTTCAAGTTGCTGCCTTGCATGGTCGGGACATAATTGGAGTATATACGACATTGTAACTGTTCCATTTGAATGTTAAATTAGCCAGATGACGGCTTTTTCTCCACCGGATAATCCCACCTGCGGCAGCCGCGTTGTGTCCTTGGGCAAGACACTTCATCTCCACTGCCCGCGTGGGGGCCACGGTGGCGTTGTGCACTAAGGCGTACTGCACGTCGATGCTGCACTTGTCTTCAATCAATGCTAACCCTGCTTGTGTGGAGTTCGTATGTTGGGGAGCTGACAGTTGCTCGCCGTTGCTCGGTGGTTCTGTCCGAGTACTCCGGCTTTCTCCACCCGTAAAACTGTTGCGGTCATGATTAGCCAGTGTGCATAAATATGTGACCTTAACCACCAATAAATAAATTCTCCACCGGATCGAGTTGTTAGTTTCTGCAGGGACAGTCTAAAATAACCAGTTTAACTCAAAACTTTCTGTCCCATATGAATGTGCGCATATTTAAAGCTGGACAGTTCATCAAATAGACAGAAATAATGCCAACCTCGACCGGTGATAGGTAAATAGTGAATGGAAACGGCATTGCATTGGGAATAGAGTAGGGACGAATCGTCCCCGCAGTTTCCATGCGATCCACGTTGTTCCCACACGCTCACGCCACTTGACACAGATATTGTTCTGTCGAGCAGGGATAGTAGAACAACTTATGAAGATTTCGTGCATCTGCCTTCACTGGTCTAGACGCCGTGTACTACTGCACGTCGATGGTGCGCTGGTCTTCAACCAATCTAACCCTGCCTGTGCTACAATGCGGAGGCACTATGTTGGGGAGCTGGCAGCTGCTCGTCATTGCTCGGTGGTTCTCTCTGGGTACTCCGGCTTGCGCCACCCATACAACTGTCACCAACATAATATGACCTTGGCTGTTAATGTGTTGTTAAACCCTAATAAATAACTAAATAAATAAATAAATAAATAAATAAATAAATAAATAAATAAATAAATAAATAAATAAATAAATAAATAAATCCAGTACCAGTTTTGCTCGTACAAATGTTAGTACCGTCAGACAAAATTCATTTTCTGATTAATTTCGTTCTTTTCTGTACTCACCTTCCCTGAGTAAGACTGGTATATCTTTTCAATTTAACCCTCAAGCACAATGAGAGCGAGAATAAGAGTACCATTTGGAAATACTTAACTTATCCATCTTTGGTTACTCCCTACCATCATTTTGGAATGTGTTAATTTGAGACACTTTGCTTTGCTATATGCAGAGACGTTTAGTCAATAAATCATGTTCTGGGACTTAATGAAACATGTGCTTTGGCCACTTAAAAATAGCACTATCTGCAAAAAATGACATTGAGTGAATACTCACTTGTCCTAAAACAAAAAGGAAAGAGCTCTTTGAACTTTTCATCACTGCTTTCAAAAATCAATGGGGAATAAATTTTGTGTTATATGTTTTGGTGTTCCGTGTTATCCAACACCAGTTTGGCCGTACAAATATGAATACCGCCAGGAAAGAAAGCACATTTTCTCAGTGGTAGACTTTAACTTCTGTGATAGAGGCCCCGAGTTTGATCCCTATCTGGGACGACCCACGTAATGTCCTTGGGCAAGGCACTTTATCCCGGTTGCCAACATGGGGGCACGCTGATGCCATGTACTTATTATTTATTATTATTTATTGGTGTTTAAGGTCACATACTTATGCATAATGGCTAATCGTGACCGTGACAGTTTTACGGGTGGGGGAAGCCGGAGTACCCGGAGAGAACCACCGAGCAACGACGAGCAGCTGTCAGCTCCCCAACATCATAACTCTGAACTCTGCACCGCAGCACAGGCAGGGTTACATTGGTTGAAGACATGCGCACCATCGACGTGCAGTACGCCTCAGTACACAGCGTCATCGTGCCCCCATGTAGGCAATCGGGGTGAAGTGTCTTGCCCAAGGACACAACGCGGTTGCCGCAGGTGGGATTCGAACCGAGGACCTCTCGGCTTGCAGCCTGCACCTCTACCAACTGAGCCACCGCGCCCCCGATGCCATGTACTAAGGCGTACTGCATGTCAATGGTGCACATGTCTTCAACCGCTGGTACCCTGCTTCAGCGGAGCTTGAACATAATTAGAATGTTGAGCTGACAGTTGCTCGTCGATGCTCGGTGGTTCTCTCTGGGTCCTCTGACTTCCCCCACCCGTAAAACTGTCACGGTCACGATTAGCCATTGTGGATAAGTATGTGACCGTAAACACCAATAAATAAATACCGTCAGGGAAACCCTCTGTGAAATCCTTCTGTCAATAATTAGCAAAGTAGTAATGTAGTGCAAGAAATATTAACAAGCTGTTCAACATCCCTTTAATCAACTCATTTTGACTTGAACTGTACCCATCACTGTGTATACTAGCTCTCTAGATGGTTTAAACCATATCAAATAAACAACTAATTTGTGTGTGACAGTAACTCATATTACATGTATTTCATTGTATCTGAAACAGATATGTTGGAAAAATTGTGAAATCATGGAGTAGGAAGCTTACCCTCGTTTATTGACAAATCCCACACATTCACAGACAAAATGACAGAAAATAAATTAATTATTGATATTTAAGGTCACTTTCAGCATCTACAGCTATATCATGACCATATGACCCGAAAAAGTTGAATCTCAGGAGGAAATACCAAATGTGGGTATGGGAGGGAGGGAGGGGAGGGGGGTCTCCCTCCCATTGAGTACCTGGAGAGAACCACCGAGCAATGGCAAGCGACTCAGACTCCCCAACATACTAACTCCACAAAAGCAGGGTTAGCATTGGCTGATGACAAGTGCACCCTCAAAGTACCCTTAGCACACATCGCAATCATGTGCCCCCCCACCCTACGTGGAAACTTAAATTGGGATGAAGTGTCTTGCTCAAGGACACAATGTGGTTGCCACAGGCGGGATTCGAACCGAGGACTTCTTGGATTGCAAAAATCATCGCTACCTTCTGAGCCACCGTGCTCCCGTAATATGCAGTAATAGAGCTCTTTATGAGTTCTTGTGTGATTATAAATGAATAATATTAACGTGGATACGGTTCCACTGAATCAACTTGTACAGTATAATGGACAGTTTACTAGCAACGTCTAAGTGATGAGATAGGAAAACAACATTTTGTCTGGAAATCCAAAATATTTTGTAATTTCTCGCAACTAAATTGTCCGAAATTTTCTGGCATACTGGCCGAAAAATCGGCTCCTTCCTGACTCAGGGGTGAGTTGGGGCTCCTTCATGAAACCCTGGCCCGTACTCCCATAATTCATATGTACTAATTTTTTCCAAAGCAGAAAGGACATCGCTTGTTTGGCTTTCTATGAAAATATTCTGTAATTATTTAAGAGCAAACTTTGTGTTAAATGTTTTCGTGTCCTGCTGTATCTCAAATATCTGTTTTGGCTGTATAAAAACTAGTAGCATCTTAAAAACTTTGATTTCCACTAAATTTTCTGTTTTCAAAACTGATCGATAGTTTTGTGTACAATACAGTTTGCCTTTTCACATTAAAAAGTTGGGAAAGCCCGTAATTTGTCCAACAAATTACAATTCTCTAGTTTTTTTTGTTTTTTGTTTTTTAGTTTGGTTTTTTGTTTTTGTTTTTGTTGTTGTTGTTTTTTGTTTGTTTTTATTTTGTTTAAATACAATACCCTTTTTCATTTAGGTTCTGTCGCTTATCGCCACGATATGGCCTCTGTTGCTGATGTTACGTTGGACACCAATAAATGATAATAGTGATCCATTGCATCAATGTATCTGTGAGAGAATGTATGTGTATATGTGTTTATGTATGTATGCAATTATTGTACAGCCATTAAGCTTTAAAATTTTAAAATTATTATTATTATTATTATTATTATTATTATTATTATTATTATTATTATTATTATTATTATTATAAGTTTGCGTTTATGTCTACTAAAAATGCATTCATTGTTCATTAAACTCTCATTTCGTTTTGTTTCTCAATGCTTCCTCCACCTAAATTAACTCGCCCCATTAACCTATAACGAACAAAATAGAAAAAACACGGCCAGCGCTATTCACACAAAAAACACCGTTCAAATATTTATTTTTTTTCATTGGGTCTTAGGCTGTGTTTTGGGGGCAAACAATGAAAAATTATAGTTATTCAAGGAACTTTAGTGCAGGTGTCGTCTACCAACCGGCTTGGGTAAAGTATTTAAAATGACGGGTGGGGCGGTGCGGAAGGAAGGAAGCCTTACTCGCCCTTTTGTCTAACGAGTAAATTAGGGTTGCAACGATATTGTTCCCTAAAGATACGATATTTATCTTACAATCAACATGTATTTTGTCTGTATTAACTCCGAAACTGTCGTGTATCCGACCCCCTGATACAGGTGTTTGTATCAGGCTGTCGGATACAAGCACGTTCCTTTCGCGTGAGTTCCATTTTTTTCTTTTTGTTCATCCGTACGAATAAATAGTTCGTTATATATTCGTCTACATTCTTGACTTATCCCCAAATGTATTGTAAGATAAAATGATTATTACCATTATGTAGATGTACAAGATATGTATCCGAGTCTCGCTCCGGGTTCTAAGGGTAGATCACGACTCGTCTTCGACTCGTCGTGATCTGCCCTTAGAACCCGGAGCTCGACTCGGATACATATTTTGTACATCCACATAATGGTAATAATCTACATGTATCACGATTCAATCTGCACGATACAATATGGATCACGATACACATGATCTCTCATGCCTCATGCCATGCAAGTACAAATAGCAAATACTTTGAGAAACATGTAGTCATTTCCAGTAGCTTCCTTTTATTACAAATTTTTGAATGCACTCTTCAAACAATACGTAACTTCTCAAAGTGATGATCATTGGCATTCATTTATTTCGGGTTTTGATTTTATGACCCGTTTTCCGGTGTTTTTATTCCTCTGAGAAAATATGTTCAAACAGTTTAATTCCTTCTATCTTATTTGACAGAGCTCTGTGAGCTCTGTCAAACAAGATATAATGGATTAATCAAATAAATATTTAGCAAATTAGAGGGAATTCGCCAACTTTTGGTTAACTGAATAATCCTGCGTAAATGGCATATTTAGCACTGTCAATAGCGGTATGCAAAAAAAACCAGGGTTTCACAGCGTCAGTTTTCAGAATCTACAAAATTGTTTTGCCTGATATTATTTATATTTGTTGTATCGCGATACACAGGGAACAACGATACGTAGTGAATCGTAAACAGTGTATCGCGGTTCAGGCGTATCGCGATTAATCGTTGCAGCCCTAGAGTAAATAGGCTTGAAAGTGGTCCGATGTGCCCTTTTGTGTTTTATGTAACTCTTTTTTTTATTCCTTGGCTGGCACCAGTCAATTTAGTCAATTTGGCGTGTGTCGCGACCTTATGCCTACTAATTGTTTTTACAGTTACATTGCCAATGTCACCCACTTATATGTGAGTCGGAACTCAGCACCATACTTCATACTTCGAATCTGACTGAACTTACAGACCCTTCAGTAAACATGAACAGAGGATGACCTCCGCAAATATTTATAAGAACAAAAAATCAAGATCTGCTTTCATGCCAGGGATTACGACCCCTCGGTCTAAGTAGCTCCACGAGGTTCTTGCAACGAGGGGTCGTTGACCCTGCGAACGAGGCATTTGAAACTGAAAAGATAATAAAATTAAAATTTTGATTACAACTTCATGCGGATTGAGTCAAGTTATATTCTTTCAAGGTTCTTGCATACTTTACTGTCACATTAATTACTTTTTTCCTTTTTGTTATTATGCACTTTAGATTGGATTATTTTGTTCGCTGCCTCATGTTTGAATTGTAAAATGCCGGGAAAAGAGAGTCTTCTAAGTGGAAAGCACTTGTTCTCTGATCCCTTTGCATTTTTACTAGTTTGCAAATAAAATATGTTTAATCTAATCTACTAATTGTTGGTTACTGGTATGTTTTTGCTTGACCAATCGCACTCCTGGAGGCAAGACTGTTTGTGCACTCTCCACCAAGTAGTGCAATGGCTTATTTTACCTGTGTTATTTAGTGGTGTTCTACAATACCTTCAGAATGCCAGTGTGCTAAGTTAGGGTTTGGCTGAAAAATGTATGAGAGGAATTCATCTCCCTCCATTTAGCACGCGTCTTAGCATTAGCCATCAGGTGGCGCGTCTCGTTCTCAACTCATCCTTGCATTGGCAGTGCATAATTAATGAAATTTATTTTAATATAGATGGACCAAATTGAAATCGAGACAAGCGAGCAAAGTCATTTTTTGTATTCCTTCTGTTATGTTTCTTTCAGTTTCTCTGGCCCCAATCAATATCCAAGCTTTGCCGTCAATGTATCCCGTTTCCATCTGTGAAACTGAAAAGTTGGGCGAAGTAGAGCTGAAACAGTTAACCGATTAATCGATTAATCAATGATCAACATCTTGATCGATCCAAAAAGTAATTGATCGATTAACCGTTACTTTTGAACTACTGTATTATATGGGTCAACAAAGGAAGAAACTTGCCCCAAAACAGGCAAACATTGTCAGACTGACTCACATCAATTATATGAGACAAAGTAAAGCATGCAAGTTACTTGCTGACAAACGTGTTCACTCGCATAATCATCATACTGTATCAGGTGCTGGAAATCGGCATTCTTAGGTCTTTAACCATTGTAGGTATCAGACGATACTTGCAAAATAAATTCATGAATTACTAAAAATTTTCAATTTTTGTCTAAAAACATAGCTTATGACCCCTTATTGGAACGAGCGCAACGAGCTCGTTCCAATGAGGGGTCATAAGCTATGTTTTTGAGACAAAAATTGAAAACATTATAAATCTGAATGGAGATTTTTGTATATAGGCCTAGTCGGTTTTGTTTGTTACGTTGAGTAAAGGGTTCGTGTTGTAAATCATCAACGGTATGGCAGTTATTGAGATATCTATTTGGGCAAGTGATTAATCGGTTAACCAAGGTTAATCCACGTGAGTAATCGAGCAAGAAAACCCCTTAACCGTTTCAGCTCTAGGGCGTTGGCCATCTTGTCATAGTATGTTTGGGCGCTAGACACCTAGGCGTAAGGCATTTGGACGTAACAACTTTCGGGCGTTATGACATCTTGGAATGTGAAAAAGATAAATTAAAAAATTCCAAACATATAATACAAGTTTAACAAGACTAGAAGATAACACTTTAAAAAATCATGAAAAACGGAAAATGTTCACTGTTTGCTTTCAAAACATACTTTATGACCCTCATTGGAATGAGCTCGTTCCAATGAGGGGTAAAACGATATGTTAGGGAAGCCACGAGACGTGTCATGAGGTATTCTGGGTTTTATTCTCTTGATGTAGTGGGTCAGTAGTTATTCGATCATTAAGAATATAGACAGAACACGATGTGTGTTTGAATCAGTGGGTGATTTTACATAACGAGTTGGAATGGCGTAGTCATATTTCGCGAAAGCCGAATTATGTAAGACACCAACCGATTCAAACACAAATCGCGTTCTGTGTTTATTTCACATCCCACGCATTAAAATTCATTTAAATAGACAAATTTTAATTCCGATATTTAAACCCAAAGGTGAAAGGTCCGTTTGTTTTGTTTGAAGCTGTACTGATCAAATGGATCGATAACAAATCAAAACAACCTTTTGGGAACCAGTCTAAATTACATTCCTTATCTTTTCTTTTGGGCGTGTTTGTTGAAATTCGTTCGCTGTTTCTCTTCGGCTGGTGTCCATTCACGCCTAACCATTTCCTGATTATTACTGTTAGTAAAAATAAAAATACAGATTTGTGCAGATTTGCAAAATGGTTGGGAGAAACTTTTTTAAAAGAAGTTCGAAGCATGTCAAGATGTCCAAAGATTTACCGAAATAAACATGACCAATTTGGATATAACGGGATCCGTAGACGAGACAGCCACGGGATTGGGTTAATGATAGGGTTGGAAATAAAAGTTTTTTAAAAAATGTTATCTAATTTTTGGTTAACTAATTTTTTTGTGGATCGACATTATTTTGCTTTGGACGTTTTCAATTTCACCTTCGTGAGAGAAGACCGATAATTGTATAACGAAATTTGGAAACTTTTCGAAGCGTAATTAATGACGCGACGGGAAAGGAACTAGTATAAACGGTGCTGGGAAAATGTTCCGGCTTGTATATCACCGGTTGAATACAGAAACGTTTATGTCATAGCGGCGTTTCCGTTAAATATTAGAGTTTAAAGTTTAATGGGCGTGTAATAAATGCAGTGATTGTATATTTCAATTATTTCGAAGAAAGAAAGCATGAAGAATTGATAATGTTGGGAAGAACAGACCATTCGGTTTTCATTAAGTGTAGGTGCCATGAAGCGTTGGGTGAAGCGACATCCACAGACGATCCACCCAACCTTTAACGGTATAAAATACAGGAAAGAAACCTTCATTGGTAAATAGTGCAGAAACCAAATTTTGTATCAGTGAAACCTACACGAGCCAAATCTTCATCTGTAGAACTATAAAAGCCAATCTCTATCAGTAAAACGTACTGTTACCAAATTTTCAGTAAAACAGCAGGAGCCAATATTCACGGATAAAAAATATCAGCAACCAACTCTTCGCCAGAGACAAATCCTCACTAGTAAAAACTGTGTGCTCCAAGCCCTTTTCAATAAAAACTACAAAACCAAAGAATAATCATTAAAAAAAAACATACAGCAGCCAAATCATAATCAGTAATTTTATTTTTTTCCAAATCATAGAGTCTGTCATATTTCAAAAATGGCCTGAGAAGCTCAGTCTAATGAGAAAACCGCATTCCTATCCCACAAGATTAACGGGCGTGACAACCTTTACTTATTCTCAGTTCCTTATTCGACATTCGTTATCAACCGATTACTTATTCCCAGTTCTTTATTCGACATTCGTTATCAACCGATTTTATCGGTTGATAACGAATGTCGAATAAGGAACTAGGAATAAGCAATGGTTGTCACGTCCCCGAAATATTAAAGGGAAATAACAAACACTGACCATATGGCTGCCACCCTGAAAGATTTAGGCGCTTTTGCGGGAAACGGGATACGCTTTGCTCTTGAGGTAATTTAGGAAGCTCCGCAGAATAGTTTGTTTATGAAATATCTCGATGTTGTGTGTTGAAGCCACGAAATAAAGGCCCATATCTACAATATCCGATGAACATGAGTTAATATTTTTTAGTATTCGGTTATCTACCCAGGGACGCGGCGACGGGGGGGGGGGGGGGTCACCCCCTCCCCCAATCCTGGCAATAAATTCCTATAGTTGGAAATTCGGAGGGCAAGTCATGAGTAGTTGGAAATTCCATCTATCTACATTTTAGAGCTTCTTTTGTGATACTGATGATGGTGATCCTTTACTTCCCAAAATCCCAACTCGGTTTCAAATCGGCAAGAATTCCAACTGTTACTATTTACAACTACAGTGTACGCAATATCGATCTTCATATGCATGATGTCAATCGGTACGAGATTTCTATAGTACGTTTACTTATCGTAATAAAAAATCCTCGAAATGCACTTCAGGAAAATCACATCATGTAAAATCGATATCCTGAGTTAATTCCATCAGTCACAGTTACAAAATGATGAAAAATAGAAAATTGATCATTCCTGCAAAAGATCTGATTTATTGTTAGGGCAGTGTGAATTGCTCAAAGTTCTCAGCTTGAGCATTTGTTATGCACATATTCAATTCCCAGAATAATACCAAATAATATATTATAACCTGATAATTCTATCATAAATGTGCTGGCATTTCAGTTACTAGAATCAATTTTGTGCCCCCTTTCATGGCTTCATTTTCAAAATGTTTCTCGGTAGTGAATTTCCAACTACGGGGAGGAACCGGGAGGAAGGTTTTCCCGTCCCTCACGGTTCCTTCCCCTAGTTGGAAATTCATTACCCTACACCCCCCCCCCCCCCTCCCAATCGAAAACTTCTAGCCTCGTCTCTGTATCTACCCACATCAAGGATCCAACCAATGTTACCGGTGTCAATTGTCAATGATGGTAATTGCACTAAAAATCGTTTGGAATAAAAAATACAGTACTTGACACCAAACTTTGACATAAAAATATACTTTTGATGAGTCTCAAAGGCTTTGTGGATTATTATTTTAGTGCGTAGTTTTCGATAAAATCGCTCCCTGACTACACAGACGAGTCCGAATTCACGCCTGCCAATTAATCAACAGGTAACATGGCTCTTTCTTATGGGTGTAAAGAATTAACAATTTATCCATTTCATCTGATTCTTATCAAAACATTTCTTTGTTACTTAATCTTTTATCCTGCTTACTTCTATAAGCCTTCTGGAAGATAATAAATTATTTGCTTCCAGTTTATTTGGAGTGAATAAACAGTGAGTAAATAATAAGGTTTATTCCCGTTTCGCCGATGAGGTTAAATAAACAAACCAAAACTAATCGCCGGTGGAGGTGTGAACAAGCTGTTAATCCCACTGATTGATATTAACTCTCCACCAGATATGGAGCAGATTGTAGCCGATGCTTTCCTAGCAGATTTAAAGAAAACCGTTCGACACGACAGCAAATCAGTGAGCGCACTTTACCAAGAGGAGCTTGGTTCTCTCAGATCGGATACCGACCCACTCATCATTGCTAAAGTTCCTACATTCTATAGCATCAAATCAGCATTATACAGGTCTCGTGCGAAAACCATACCGGCTCTTCCGAAAACTCGCTCAGCAATCAGCTTACCTGATAGTTACATGGAAACAACTGCAGGAGATCAGTTTTTACTGTCAGATCCAAGCGACGTCAACTGCCTCATTTTCAGCACAGCGTCAAACTTACACCTCCTCGACGAAGCGACTTCGTTTTTCTGTGATGGGACATTTGAGAAATCACCGAAACTCTTTTATCAGCTGTATACCATCCATGCTTTCGTCGACAATAAGATGTTGCCATTAGTCTATGGCTTGCTGCCTAATAAAACCAAGTCAACTTATATAAAATTCTTCAGCACCATACGCCAGAAGGCTTCATCTTTAGACATTCACCTACAACCAGCAACAATCTTTACTGATTTCGAAACTGCTGCACAAAATGCTTTACGACAAGTTTTCTCTTCTGCGACCATCAAAGGCTGTCACTTCCACTACGCCCAAGCAGTGTACAAGTATGCAACAGAAAAGTGCAGCCTCAGAGACGATTACAAGCAAGATGACAACATTCATGCGGTCGTTCGACGTGCTATCGGCCTTCCATTTGTACCACCACATATGGTCAGCGACGTATGGCTTCTTGTATTAGAGGCATGGGAAGAAGCGTTGGAGGAGAGAGACGTCGACCCAAGAGTTACCAAGTTCACAGACTACGTCACGACGAACTGGGTTGAGAGTAGCAACCTCAATGTGTGGAACCATCACGAGACTGTCGGCCCTCGCACCACAAATCATGTAGAAGGATGGCACAGCAAGTTGAAGAAGGCAATTGCCGGAACCCATCCTAACTTGTTCTTCTTAGTTGATTTCATTAAGAAAGAACAAGCATTCACAGAATCAACAATTCTGCAGTTGAGACATGGTGGGAAGGTGGCCCCACGAAGAAAAAAGTATCGTGCCATCGACAATGCTTTATCTTATTATAAAAGACTCTTTAGGGAAGGTAAGATTGACGCACTGTCATTTTTAGACAGAGTCAGTCGAAATTCGGGTTTTTAAAAAATGTGCTTTATGCCTTTAAATGTTCATATTATTATATTATACTTGCTCGTTTATTGTTATTTTTAGACAGAGTCAGTCGAAATTCGGGTTTTTAAAAAATGTGCTTTATGCCTTTAAATGTTCATATTATTATATTATACTTGCTCGTTTATTGTTATTTTTAGACAGAGTCAGTCGAAATTCGGGTTTTTAAAAAATATGCTTTATGCCTTTAAATGTTCATATTATTATATTATACTTGCTCGTTTATTGCGTTGATAAATCAATAAAAAAATTACATTACATTCAGTCGAAATTCGGGTTTTTAAAAAATGTGCTTTATGTCTTTAAATGTTCATATTATTATATTATACTTGCTCGTTTATTGCGTTGATAAATCAATAAAAAAATTACATTACATTCAGTCGAAATTCGGGTTTTTAAAAAATGTGCTTTATGTCTTTAAATGTTCATATTATTATATTATACTTGCTCGTTTATTGCGTTGATAAATCAATAAAAAAATTACATTACATTCAATCAATTCGTCGTTACTTGTGAGTTTCCCTGTGGTACATGGGTTAAATTGATAAAAATTATCTCCCAACATCCAAATTAACAAATTATCGCGGCACTTCTTTGATCTGCGGATTACTGACACCAACCCCATTAGAATCACATCGGCGAAACGGGAAGACCCCAATAATAATTATGAAATTATTTTGTAAGCGTTAATAATAGCCTTTTACTTTATTTGTTTATTTATTATTAATATTTTGATAATTTCTACTGTTTTTTTTTTCAACTAAAACATTTAAAAGAGCCACAGAATAGTAAATTAAAATACCGCACTTCGAGTGCAACGAGGTGCTACCTGCAATGATTCAGCCTACGCCGAGGTGAATATTACCTTTGAAGGGTGGCTAATTCCTAAAACATGTATCAACCTCAAGAAAAGTCATTTATGTTTTTATTATTGACAGAAAAAAATCGTTTGCAAATTCCTTGCTTTATTACATATTTTTCGAAGAAAACCAGCATGGTCATGAGCAACAAAATAAATTTAATTTCAACATATATATTTATAAGAATCAATGTGCATTAACTTATTATTCATGTTGTTATTAATTGTTATATTCGAACCGTTCTAAACATTTTATCTAACAATCATTTTGATTTTGACCTGAAAACCACGAGAAACAGTACGTATCACATAATTTGTTCCGATTCCGTATCATATAGACGACTCGTTCTGATTCCGCATCACATAGATTCAACTTCCGGTAAACACCGCGCTATGACAAATAATAACATTATATGCATTGTTATTACGCATTAAAATATGAAATTCAAAATTTTGACCAATTCCAACCCAATTTAAACTGAAAAACGGAAAATAGGCTTTATGTAACGGGATTGTTAGATAAATGTATTATCATAACCAAATGCATGTCCTGTAATTTGTATCAGATTCTCGGTCGTGTTTACAATCGGATCACAACTCGCCCTAACGGGCTCGTTGCGATCGGATTGTAAAAACGACCTCGAATCTATTTCAAATTACAGGACATGCACATGGTCATGATAATATATATGTTACAGGGAAATTAAAGGAAGTAGCAAGCTGGACATACTATTTCTATTTTTATCGCACAACAGGTATTTGGAATCATTATATCAACCTACTTGCGCTTTTTATGGACAGAGATGACAGAAATAGACAATAAACATATAGTGTGTTTTTATATCTGTGTTATACAACGAGTTGAAATATGGTTTATTTTTTCGAGGCTTCGTGCGTCTACCCGACTTATATATGCTTCCCATGGGCCTCCAAAGAAAACCAGTTTACGAGACAAAAGAAATAGGACAAGACGCATAGAGTTGTGTCCCTTACATTACAAAATCGATGACGGCGATTGTAAAGTGCGATTGCACTTCTTGCATCATGTAACTGCGCTGGAACAAAATAAATTTCACCTATTTTATTAACAGTAACAAAACGGTGTTTCAGTAGAGTTATTCTTTTTTTGACATAGTTCCAGTTTTCTTCCGTGTTTTATGCTGTAGTCCCAATATAACAAATAATTTTGCGTTTGTTTACAATTTTTACGAAGTGTTTTTTTTTCAGGTAGAGCAGACGAACTTTTAATTAGCGCAGTTCCGCGAGTACTTTTGATCGAGGCCGTGACTATAAATAGTTCGCAGTCGCCGCATACTAATTACTATTAACATTCAAGTAATTTCTACAATGTTTTGAAGCAAAATTTTAGGTTGCCTTTATTGAAGCAAAATAAATAAGAAATGACACCATCAGAGGATTTTGACAAAGTGCAATAAGCGTACAATTAAAACCTGCCCTGTGATATAACGATGTTTCATGAATGAATGAATGAAAATGGAATTGAAAGAGGTCAGAGGTCGTTCGCATAAATTATAATTATATACAACACCCGTTGTATATACTTCAAGTATATACAACGGTTGTTATACTCTATGGTTATCAGATAAAGTGAAATATCAACTCGATTTCAATAAAATAGAACAGATCAGCAATACTGGAGTATATCAACTCTTCTAATCAGTGTTTTAGCCAATTAAATTACCAGATTTTCTTCTGTCATATAATAAATGGGCATAAATATTTTGGTGAGATTGGATTACATAGAAATTATTGTATTATTGTTTGGACTATTGTTATGTTATGTAGATATTTCCCACATCAAGTTTATGTTTGGAGTCTGTTTGCAAACAATTTTAACTTTTGGTACTCAGCAATGGAACCCAGAATATAGTTACGCGTTTTAAATGCGGAACCTCCTTCGGTAATAACAAAAACTTTAACGTACAGTATTGGGATTACCAAAGCTTGGGCTCTATGAATTTAAATTTCTGTCATCGAATCCGAATCGAATCGGAAATAGCGTGAAAGACTTTACATGAAATCACTTGTTATCTTATCAAATTTCCTAATTAGGCTTAAAAAAGTTAAAAATCTGTTTCTTGGGCCCTTCCGCGTGGTCCCTTAGGCTGCCGCATACTCTCTTTTTATAACTAAAGCAAACTTGAAAAAGATAAAAATTAAATAGTTCATGGCTAATATTTTGCTCTAATTAATAAAATTGATAAATTCGTCACTTCACAGCAAGAAGGCTTTGCAATGCTATAGCATTGTAAAGCCTTCCTGCACTCAAAAGACGAAATACACCACCACCCATGCTGTTCTGTAGATTATGAGGCCTAAAACATAAAACAAACCGAGAACATGAACTTTTTATGGCAAAGAAATAATTACACAAATAAAAAATAAACTAAAAAACCGCACGCACACATTTTACAAAAATGGCCTGAGAAACAAGATCTACTTTGTGGAGCCTTACCATGCATATCCGTGCGGCCTGCATGTGCTGAGATGACAAGTTACATTGCCACAACAGTACTTATAATCTTCCAATAAGACTAAAATCCTCGCTATCTGATTGGACAAGAGCTCGCGTAGTTTTTTGTATGTTTACGGCTCCATCAGCATATGTTACCATTTGACGTCACTGCGCGAAATATTTGAAATGAGATTGGCTGTTTCGCAATTATTCCATCAAAGGAGTGAATTGCAAACCGCCTTAGGTTTGTAGATTTTTCATACGTGTAGCAGACGATGTTCCGAAGGAAGGGTTGTTTAAGTTACAAACCAGTTTACGATTTGAACTAAGATGGAGTGACCTCGACCTTATTTGATTTATTGATTACTTGTCCAGTGACGCCGTGGATACACGAGAGGTTTATTTAGTAATCTTGTTATCGTTAAAAATTGCCTTGTTCATTTCACGATGTGTGTTTTGGGCTGTGAGAAGGGTCTTATTGGAACATACGCTCCGAGCTGCAAACCTCAGACCATCATTTACTAATCATGTAAATTGTAAGACAGACAAGCATATGGGAATTATCTCACTAAAAGCGCTCGTCGAATTCAAACATTTATTTATAAGCAATGGCGGTAACCAGCTGTATTGTTTTCTTAGTCGGGAACCAGACTACTGACTTCCATAAATTAACAACATTATTTACAAAATTGTTACTCATAACAACAGTTGATAAACAAAACTCTTAAAAAGTATTTAGACCTTTTTTGAAATACAAGATTTGACAAGCGCTGTGGAACTGTTACGTCAAGAACAGATCGGCGATTATCGGGTAATGGATACTGTACAATCTACAGTAGGCTGCCGTGGACTGGTCTCTTTCTGCGGGTAGTCAATATTTCCACGGACGCCTTCATATTAGATTACAAACATTAATTATACAACCCCCATTGTCGAGGTGAGGGCACGGTGACGTTGTGTACTAAGGCGTGGATTACGACCAATCTACGTCGTCTGCACTGCACTATATTCGGTTCTGCTAAAACAGACACAACAGTTACTGCTTAATCACTACTCGAATAATCCCTTACGCCTTTATTCTATAATTCTGAAATTCACCTTTGGAATTTATGTAGACAACCAGCCTATAACAGTACACTCTGCCTGAAAAATCTTTGGTTATCCAAAGAAAATGAAAATATTTTGCATGAGGAATACATTCGAATCCAGAGAACTTACAAGTCTGCTTGGTCGTCCAATATGTCAATAAAAACCCAATTATTATTGCCTTAAGCTCAAATTATGGTGTTTCAAATTTGAAAAGACTTTCTAAGTTTTATACGATGTACCCTGTAACTGTTAATGTGGGTGATTCTACACCATGGGCCTCTTGGACTCCTTGGCTTAGTCCCACTGCGTCCCCAGTGTTCGAAAAATTCACTTTTTACTGCATCAGATATGTTCCGTTCTGGTTCTCATGTATTGCTCTGATGATCTTTCCATTTTTAAGGAATAGTGCATGGCTTGGGGTTGACTACGCCCATATAGTGCCCAGTGAGGTGGTGTAGTTCCCGCCGAGAAGCGGAGGGAACTACACCACCTCACTGGACACTATACGGGCGTAGTCAACGACAAGACATGCACTAATCCTTATATTATATCGAACACCCATCAAGAAAAATATCTGTCCGACTTGTTAATCTATTACCAAGGCAGCAGCCCTACCAACCAGCGTTATATAGAAAAAAATACCATGTAGTTTTTAAAAAACATTTTCTTCTTCCAAAACACGGCTAACTTGGATTATTGATATGAGCAGAAGACAGATTTTGAATCGGTCGGCAAGGGTAAACAAAACATTTCCCCCAAACGGAACTGTGTATTCTAGAATCGCGCAACTCGCGAATGAAAACTAAAATTTCGAAATTTGACAACGCAGTTTGGTAATTTCCACACATTTGTCACACATATACATTACCGAATGGGTCAGCACGGGATACAAACTCCGAAGATTCGATTGAATTCCATTATTTATTCGTTTACTGCCCAAAACATACAATTAAATAGCGAAATAATATGAGCAGCGAAACAAACGATTTTTCATATCCGGACGCGTTCTCACGAACGTTGGACCCAGGTATGGATCATTCTCTCCGAAACGAGATATGGATCATCTTCTCAAGGAATGAAATGAACGCCTCGGAAAATGTGACTTCAACAATGGAAAATCGATACATTTTTCCACAAAGATTTCTTTACGGGTCGTTTTGTGGATGTTGTGCCTGTGTGAATCGATTTTTAAATTTAACCTGATCAGTTTTATTCGCCCAGTATGAAAAGAAAAATGATATAGTAGTGTGCTAAAAATAGAAAACGTGTAGTGCCTGGGTGTAGTGCCTGGTCAGTTCTGTGGATGCAAAATACACGAAATAGAGTATCATCTTTCAGCCATTCAGAATGCAAGGAAGTCACGTGAGATATAATATTACAAGATAGTGCCTGATCCCATTTATTTTCTTCGTCTTGAGACGCTTTTCGACAGGAAATAACATTTTCCCCATCTTTTTGGTTGATTTATCAGAACGTAGACAAAATTGTTTTTAACATTGTCATGATCAGCGAGTTAAAATTCTCAATTTTCTCACAAACGTTATAGCGTTTGAGAAAATTAGAAAAGATGTACTTCAAGTTGCACTGTAACCCTTTACCCAACGCAGACGATATAAAAATTTATTATTTTAAATATCATTTTTTTAAATTTTTCAAACAATTTCAACAAAACCATATCATGTGACCCCTCGTTGGAACGAGCTCGACGAGCTCGTTCCAACGAGGGGTCACATGATATGGTTTTGTTGAAATTTTTTAAAAAATAATATTTTTTCAACTGCTGAATTTGCATATTACGCGGGCGGATGCGGGCGATTCGTTGGGTAAAGGGTTAAGCAACACAACGCGTGCATTGGGTAGGTCTGTCTTTTGCTTCAACAGCAGCAGTTGCATCAACATCATTGAATAATGCAAAGTTAGTTTATGTGTTTGGTTCTCACATTGCATTGTTTGCATTGTTGCCCCTTTTCCTCCGTCGCGTAAATTTCGAACGGGACGTTCACTTTCTTGATTCCGTTTACATATGTCGTCGCATTTAGCCGATTGCCGCTCATTCCTTTCCAAATAAATCATCTTGCGTTTGCGGTCTCGTTCGATATTTGCTCTTGACCTATGTTTGCTTGTTTGTTCCTCCAACAACTTGTGCCGTCTGAAAGGCACCCTCATGGAAGTTTCATTTTCTTGGATTCGCCAAGACAGCTACATATTTTTTCCACATTCAGACTTCCGATGAGCTGTAAAATATTTTGTGGAATCTCGTCCATTTTAGGATCGTATCTAAGCTAAAAGGTTAGTCTAACCGGATTCTACTCCAAATGTTGTTCAGCGTAACCATGGGGGTGTTAGTTCAATAAACGCGCCTGTCGAATTTAAACATTTATCTACAAGCAAAATGACGGTCATCGGTTGTATTTCTTTCTTATTCGGGAACTAGCCTACTAATTTCCATAAACTAACATTATTTATCATATGACTCGTCCGTTTTGTTCACTTTAAAACATTTGATATTTTGCTTTCATTTTAATCAGTGATAAATAAAGCCTTCCGTCGATTTCATTGGTCAGTTTCAAAACTTGACAATTTGATTGGCTGAACAAAATACAGCTGGGACATATTTTCAAAATTTGCATAATTGGGGTTGGAAGATTTCACTGGTCCATTTCAAAAAAGGACAATTTGATTGGCTGAACAAAATACAACTGGGCCACATTTGCATAATTTGAGTAGGGAGAATTTACGTTATCTGTCCTATTTTGGGTGAGTTATATTGCATTAACCCTTTACTTAACATAACGACCAAAACCGACCTGTGCTATACACAAGCAATTTTCATTTTTTGCTTCCAAAACATAGGTTATGACCCTCATTGGAATGAGCGCGTCGCGCTCGTTCCAATGAGGGGTCATAACCTATGTTTTGGAACCAAAAAACGAAAAAATTTTAGTTTTCTGAGGATGTTTTTTTTTTCAAGTGTCGTCTGCAACACACGTCAGGTAAAGGGTTAAAAAGTCATACTAAGTCGTTAATTTGTGCATATGTGTGTCATATGATAAATAGAATATGAAATGAGTGTTTTTCTCATATAATATTTATGAACTCGTCCGAATTTTATGTTTGGGCTCGCCAGAGGCTCGCCCAAACGGAAAATTCTTAGACTCGTTTCATAAATATCATATGAGAAAAACACTCATTTCATATCCTCTAAATACAAAACAGTTACGAATAACAACAGTAGATAAACATAACTCTTAAAAGTAATTAAACCGAATCTTAGAAGCTTTCCGGGTCCCTAACCACAGCGAAAAGAGCATTTCGAATAGGTCATGATAGGATCGCGCTGGGGTAGAAACTGTTTATTGATTTTGCTCCGCACAACAATTGGTTGTCACCTTTTGAAGACGAAATACAAGAACATTAATCTCAGATGCTATTTTCGTTTGGTTTTCATAATTCGGTCTCGATTTTGCAATGTTTTATCACGAAATCGCGCCACTCTGGTGTAACTGTGCCACCACCAGATCGCGATCTGACCGAGAAAAAGACCCATTTTGTGATCACAGTTCTACAGTACAGCCGCCGTGGACTGGTCACTTTCCACGGGTGGGTAATATTTCCATGGACGCAATACTATTAGATTCCAAACACTAATTATAGGAAAAATCATCGAAAATTTAATTAATGAAGCACCGGGTACAACCCGGTGCTTCATTAATTAAAATTTTGCTAATGATTTTTTATTACCTGGTAAACGCAAGCGTGGATATCACAACCCGCACGTGGATTATGACCAGTCCACGGCGACTGTACTGAATATTTTGTGCGCCCCACTCCTTGTTACGTTGTGGCACGATCGACCTGAGATGTGTTCAGTTAGTTGCCTCAGACGACCGGGGTTTGAAAGTAACTGTTCGGTGAAAAAACACCTCGACAGAATTTTAGTAGAATGCACTCCCATCGTTCTGTGGGCATGTCTCAGTGTCAAGAAAAACAATTTTTAAAATGAGATGGAAAAAAAAATCATCTTTGATATCTAAAAGAACACTAAAATTATGCAGAATGGGGGGAAGACTCGATTAAAAGGCAGCTTGGCAAAGTGAAACACGACAATTTGTCAACAAAAGTTACTGGTGCAGGTATGCTGTAAATGTGTTATGCTGCGATGCAGACGGTTTCGAGGTTTTCTTTCAAACTTACTAAACGACATGAATACACAGTTTATAATAACTAGGGGCAGTTTGTACCCTTAGCTAGATTACAATTTAATCCCCCGCTGTAGATCAGGTTCTAACCTAAAGACTATTCCGTCCGAACGGAGTATGTCACTACAGAACGAAAAGACATTCCATAAGTTGTATATGGTATAGCACCGTTCGTGCCAAAGTCCAGTTTGTTAAAATACATCCCTGGGACAATTCTACTCAAACACAGTCAAGGAATTACCGGTACGTAAAACTCTCACAGCCATATCAAGTACCTGATATCCTAGTTGGGTGCCCGTGTTTATTTTACAGCGGGTAACTGGAGCTGAAATTGTTGAACGATTTTCTTGAACGATTAATCACATGGATTAACCTTGGTTAACCGATTAATCACTTGCCCAAATAGGTAGCTGAATAATTTCATCACTCGTTGATGAATTACAGCATTAGCCCTTTACCCAACGTAACGGACGAAGCCGACCAGTGTTATATACAAAAATCTCTAGTTAAATTTTATTGTTTTCACGTTTTCTCTCAAAAACATAGCTTATGACCACTTATTGGAACGAGCTCGTTGAGCTCGTGTCCAATGAGGGGTCATAAGCTATGTTTTTGAGACCAAAATTGAAAATTTTAGTAATTCAAGAATTTATTTGTCAAGTATCGTCTGCTACCCGCATTGGGGAAAGAGTTAAGAATGACCATTTTCCGCTACTGATGCAGAACAATGATAATGCAAGTGAACAAGCATGTCAGCACGTGACTTGCATGCTTTACTCTGTCTCATATAATTGATGTGAGTCAGTGTGACAATGTTTGACTGTTTTGGAGCAAGTTTGTTCCTTTGTTAACGGTTATTCGATCAATTACTTTTTGATCGATCAAGACGCTGATCACTGGTCAATCGATTAATCGGTTAACCGTTTCACCTCTACAGGTAACTTCACATCTTGGTGCCTGTGTGATCGCGATCATTATTCCCATTAAACGCGTAGTCCTTTATCGCTCCTTAACTTCTCCTTTGGCTCGTGGGTTCGTGTTCCGTCAACCGAAGATGGTTCCCTCATCATGATTGCCCTAATTATAACACCCAAAGGAAAGAATGCTAACTGACGTATATATCTGTAATATAATCTTGGGAGCACGTGGGCTCAGTGGTCTCGCATTGGACTTTAAACAGAAAGATTCACGGTTCGATCACCGTCAGGGGTAACGGCCGTGTGTTCATGGTCAAGGCACTTAATCCCGATTGCCCACGTGGAGGCACGTTGTTTTCAACCAAAGCCAACCGTGCTTGTGATGAGTTTGTAGGTTGGGGAGTCTGACAGTTGCTCGCCGATGCCCGGTTGGTTCTCTCTAGGTACTCCTGCTTTCTTCATCCTTAAAACTGTCCTACACGAGGTGCCTGTAGCTGTCGAAAGTGTCGTTGCACCCTAACAAATAAATGTAATAAAATCTTAGTTTTGGGTTACTTTCTGTACATGGCAGCAATGTATCGTTGGAATCAAATCTGAAGTTTTGACAACAGAAGGAGAAAGTTTAGTCCTGTTGGCCTCATAAAAGTTGCGTGATAATATGCCCCTCAAGCTGATCGACCTTATTTATTTATTTATTTATTTATTTATTTATTTATTTATTTATTTATTTATTTATTTATTGGTGTTTAAGGTCACATATTTCTGCACAATGGCTAATCATGACCACGACAGTTTTACGGGTGGAGGAAGCCGGATTACCCGGAGACACCCACCGAACAACGGCGAGCAACTGTCAATTCCCCAACATACTAACTCCACACAAGCAAGGTTAGCATTGGTTGATGACAAGTGCACCATCGACGTGCAGTAGTACGCCTTAGTACACAACGCCACCGTGCCTCCACGTGGGCGATGGGTGTGAAGTGTCTTGCCCAAGGACACAACGCGAACCGAGAGTAGTATGTCATGTACCTTTGAGGGGTTAGTTGCAGGACCTCGGTGCAGGACCTCGGAAGTGACGTCATGTCACGTGACCTAGTGGCGCCATGTTGTGTTGTCATGGTAACCCGCGTGAGCGGCCATGTTGTGACGTCATCTCCATAGTGATACGTGTTGTTAGTGCGCATGCGCAGCGCGTGTTGTTAGGGTGATACGAGCTTCCGTCGTCCATTTTGTATACTGGAAGCCGCCATCTTGGGTTCTATGGTAGCACGTGATTGCTATGTTACCAATGGCTTCTAACAAGACAGGGGTATGTTCGGGGGTGTGTTCGATTGTAGAAGGGTAAATCTTATTACCACAAACAACCCGACAATCCCCCCAAATCACCAAAATCCACCCAAAATCACCGAAATTGACTTTATTTCCCCAACGTAGTGCTGTAGTACTAAGGGGGTATAAGGGGTGCGTTCGATTGAACAGGAGTAATGTTCTGGCTTTGAATTCGCCCAGATTCTCTTTTTGAATCCCTATCCCATGACGTTTTTCCCCTATTAAGAATAGCACGTAGTGCTATAGGATAAATTTACCCAGAATTCTCTGCTTCTATCTATATATGCAATAGTTATCGTCTATCTGACCCTGTTCCTTTGTTCTAGAGTGTACTCCAGTAGCGTAGAAGAGCCTATTAGTTGGAACAGCTTTGCTTATTATTACTATATTTAGCAGTTTCTGGTCTATTCTTGTTAGTTCTGACCCTATTCCAAGTACTCTTGTTGTTTCATTTATATAACTAACCAATCAGATTGCTTGATTTCCCATAATGCAGGGTTATCTCCCTTGTGTTTAGCAAAAGCCTATATCCAATGGCACCCCAATTTTAGCACCCCTTCTTTGAAAAACATATGACCTTCGGCACCCTTTTTTTGTCATATGTGCTTATGTGAAAAGGCACAGTGTGACACAATATGCCCTATCACATAGGCACATGCTTTATGTGCCGATATGTGCTTATGTGAAAAGGCACAATGTGACACAATATGCCCTATCACATAGGCACATACGGGTATTTGAGGATACCTATGGCCTGGTATTGTATTATTTGAGGATACCTATTGAGGATACCTATCGAGGATACCTTTTATAGGATACTTATCTGAGGATACTATATAGGCTGTACATATCCCAATAGGTCTCATACTACGACTCTTATCCTCATTTCAGAAAAAAAGGGATTCTCCAGAAGGCACCCCAATTTGGGCACCCCTTTTTGAAAAACATATGGCCTACGGCACCCCTTTTTCTGAAATGAGGATAAGAGTTGTATTAAAAATCCCTCAATGAGAGATTTTTAATACGACTCTTATCCTCATTTCAGAAAAAAGGGGTGCCGAAGGTCATATGTTTTTTCAAAAAAGGGGTGCCGAAATTGGGGTGCCGGGGAAATTGCCATTGATATAGGTTTTTATTATACAGAAGGGAGATAACTCTGCATACAGATTATGGGAAATCAAACAATCTAATTGGTTAATTATAATTTATATAAATGATCAAGATAAATGAAACAACAAGAGTACTCAGAATAGGGTAGGAACTACTGGTATTACGTACCACCTTTCCAGTAACAGGATTATACAAAGCATTTGGTAGGTTAATACTATCAACGGTTAGGATGGAACCTACAGGGGAATATACCAACCATACTCTGCTGCCGTTCTGTATTATCAGGCATTGACCCTACCCCAGAATACCGCTCAATAATATGAAGCACCTGGTGGATCAGTAGTACCAAGGGCCAGCAAGAGACCTACAGGGATATGTACAGCCTATGCTATACTACCGTTCTATACTGCCAGGCAGGTGTAATCCTAAAGCAACTTGAGTTGCCATCTGACACATTTACCGAAGGAAACGGCCATAACAACCAGCACTATTTTTAACCCTTTACCCAGCGCACGGGATATCAAAATTTCTTATTTTAATTATTGTTTTTTCAATTTTTTCTAAAAATGTTTCAACAAAACCATATCATGTGACCCCCTCGTTGGAACGAGCTTGACGAGCTCGTTCCAATCAGCGGTCACATGGTATGTGCTTAGAGAATATTTTTGAATTTTTTTTCAACTGCTCAATTTGTAAATAACACGAGCTCGTTCCAATCAGGGGTCACATGATGTGTTAAAAAAAATTTGAACTCCTTAATTTATAAATAACCCTAGCGTCGGATGCTGCAGATTCGTTAGGTAGCAATCAGGGACGTGGCTAGACGTTTCCGATGGGGAGTGTAGAGTAGTGAATTTCCAACTAGGGGAGGGACCGGGAGGGGGAACCCCCCTCCCGGTCCCTCCCCTAGTTGGAAATTCACTACCGAGAAAATGTTTGAAAATGAAGTCATGAAAGGGGTCATAAAATTGATTCTAGTAACTGAAATGCCAACACATTTATGATATAATTATCAGGTTATTATTATTTGTTATTATTCTGGGAATTGAGTTGGTGCTAAGCAAATGCGCAGGCTGAGAATTTTGAGCAATTCTCATTGTCCTAACATTAAATCAGATCTTATGTAGGAATGATCAGTTTTGGGTGTTTCATCATTTTGTTACTGTGAATGATGGAATTAACTCAGGATAACGATTTTATATGATTTGATTTTCTTGAAGTGCATTTCGAGGATTTTTTTTATTACGATAGTAAACGTACCATAGAAAGCTCGGACCGACTGACATCATGGTATAAATACGGCTGTAATTATTGAAAACTTAATCTGAGGCTGTTGGGGATAAATTCAGAAAAGTCTAATAACTTATTCCTCCCCTCAACTCCTAGGAACTGATAGTCTTCACCACAGAAAATCCAGAAATGTTCGAGTGGTCTTCATTATACAAGAAGGGTGCGGTTGGAATAATACCACATTTTGCTATATCATGCTAAGATTTTGCTCATTTCTTCGTTCACACATTGTACTGATATTTACATGTGCTTAGTGTGTGAATAGAAACAAAACATTATTTTTGTAATTGATTCAAATGAAAGAGGAAATCATTTGCGCTGCATGTTTTACCCAATGAACTCCATACAATGTTTTATCCAATAAACTCCATACAATGTTTTACCCAATGAACTGAATACAATGTTTTACCCAATGAACTCCATACAACTGGATTGCTGGAAAGCTCATTGGTAATATAGAAAAGTGTCTCAGCTGTCGCCATCATGTTGGGACTAATAAAGAATGCTCAACAACAAAATATTTTCGAGAGTATTCAATTTTCCGACACCTCGCAATCGTCGATTCCTTTGTTTTAAAGAATATCGGCCTATTTTGTTGTTTGCGAAAAATAAATAATTGAATGATGTGTAAATTATTTTTGACGGCAAAGCAAATTGAATATTTATAACTTATTTAAGTTATCATTAACAAAAAACAAGTACCGATATTGGAAAGTTGATTCAGTGATACTAGTGCTCGTCTCGGTAAACACTGTGACGTTTGATGAAGTAAACATTGTTACACTGTGACTGCAGTTACAGTGTACAAGCTTTCACGTCAGCAAATGTCACCAAGCTTTCACGTCGGTAAATGTCACCGATGGAAGGAGTTACAGCGTTGACTGATATGCATTTTTCAACAAATTTCAACAAAACTATATCACGTGACTCCTCATTGGAACGCACTCGCCGAGCTCGTTCCAATGGCGGGTCACATCATGTGATTTTGTCGAAACTTTTTTGAAAAAATTGAAAAGAACAATAATTAAAATAATAAATTTTGATATGCAGTGCATTAGGTAAAGGGCTAACTTCACAGTGAAACGGGGCTCGAGGAGGTCTTTGCAATTTGGCGGTCAAAAGCTATGTTCTAGAGGCAAACATTTGGAAAAATAAGATTTGAACAGCGATTTTGGTGAACGGCGTTGGGTGGATGCGAAAATGAGTTAGGTAAAGGGTTAAGTAGTTAACATTATGAATGTTAAGTGGAACGCAATTAAATTTTGGTTGCTCCAAGAATATCAGGTTTCTGATACAAGCGTATCATTAGATTCGTGGTTTGGGGGCAAAACAGTTGTGTGAGGGTCTTTTAATAAAAATATGATTCATGAAGAGAATGAAGAGGTTTTTTGGGACTTTCGTAACTTCAGCATAATTTATATTAAGGTATTTTTCGGCGGCTTCACTTGAGACGCAATGTCCTGAAAAAAATCAGATTTAGAGTAGTCTCCCTTACATTACATTTACGCATTGATGAACGTTTATCGATTTTTGAATCTCCGCTTCATTTTTCGTTGATTGTGGCCAAGAAAGAAGACGAATTTATTCCCTTTCTCCAAGCCACTGCTGCTGACAATAGACGGTCATAAACGGCAAAGAGTTCGCGAAAAGAGGCAAATGAAGTTTACTAAAGGCGGCTTTATGAGATGTCACGGGTAAATGTTTAGAACAAGTATCTAAGTGAGAATACGCAACCCGGAGTTCGCGACATATTGGCTGCTCTTGCCGTCAGCGCGCTGACAGGGTCTACAGATAATTATGTTCTATAGATATTCTGCCAATCAATTCTGTTTTGCTTATTCCGATTGTTCTGACTGGACAAGAAACTGCGTACAAATTTAACACCTTTATAGATTTGAACGATGTGAAGTTGTGACACCCCTTGTATAACCAAACTATTTCACTCTTGTGGCTCAGAGGTTGCGGCATTGAACTTCAAACCGAAAGGTCCACGGTGCGATCCCCACTAATGCGTTGTGTCCTTGGGCAAGGCACTTAATCCCGTTTGCCCACATCGGGGCACAATGGTGATGTGTACCAATGCGTACTGCTCGTTGATGGCGGGAGCGCGGTGGCTCAGTGGTAAACTGTTGGACTTCTCTGCTAGAGGTCCCGAGTTCGATTTCCGTCCGAGACGACCCGCATTGTGTCCTTGGGCAAGGCACTTTATCCCGGTTGCCTACACGGGGGCACGCTGACGCCGTGTACTAAGGTGTACTGCACGTCTATGGTGCACATGTCTTCCACCGCTGTAACCCTGCTTGAGCGGAGCTTGAACAAAGTTAGAATGGTGAGGAGCTGGCAGTTGCTCGTCGTTGCTTGGTGGGTCTCTCCGCATACTCCGGCTTCCTCCACCCGTAAAACTGTCACGGTCATGATTAGCCATTGTGCATAAGTGTATGACCTTGAACTAGAGCTGTAGGTTAACCGAAACCGAACCGAGGTTTTTAGTTTTTTTTTAAAAACCGAAACCGAAACCGTCGACATCCCGTAATCGAAGGTTTTTCGTTTTTTATTAAATACTCTCTTGCTGCAGAAATTCACAGAATGTAGCCATCCCAGAGTAGTGAGAGTACCCAGACACTGCCAATGGCAGTGTCTGGGTACCCTCACTACTCTGGGAAGGCTACATTCAGTGAATTTCCGACATTTCAGTTTAGTTGTGTTTGCAGCTTTCCTCAAGTTGCGTGTAGGTGTCAGACCTCGAAAAATGGCCAAGCACAATAAAGGTTCTGTATATTTAGGTAATTATTATATTGGCCTTCTTGATTCTTCATGTATTATAGCTTATGTCGGGCATTCATTGAGTTTCACTCAATTTCTCTACCATTCAGTTGTGACTCCGGACATAAGAATGAGTTTTAGTGAATTTTACTTGGCCTCATGAACAAACCGAAAACCGAACCGAACCGAGGTTTTACTCCACCTGAAAAACCAAAACCGAAACCGAACAAGAAATTTAAAAACCTACAGCTCTACCTTAAACATCAATAAATAAATAATACGTTGATGGCGCACTTGTCTTCAACCAATGCCAACCCTGCTTGTGAGAAGTTAGTACGTTGGGGAGTCTGACAGTTGCTCGCCACTGCTAGGTGGTTCGCTCATGTACTCCGGCTTCCTTCACCTGTAAAACTGTCAGACACGAGGTGACCCAAGCTATGGAAAGTGTCGTTAAATTCCAATAAATAAATGTAATATAATTTGGGTTACTTTCTGTTCCGAAAGTGTCGCTAAACCCCAACAAAAAACCCCTTTGAACCCTGATGGTGTCTTCGATAGCACTTCAATGAAAGTAGTTGGAAGAGTTCATATTCATTACTTGAGGGTAGACCATTCAATATTTTCAACGTGCAGCCTTCGGCTCGCATGTTGAAAGTATTCATTGGTTATCCCACACATTCACTGAGCAGTCACCACACTTGGTGAAATTATGACCTATCATCTTACTGGAAGAGAAAATAGGCATTTCGGGTTCAAAGGGTCAATTGAACTAGTCATACAGTACGGCCGCCGTAGACTGGTCACTTTCCACGGACTGTTTTCCACTAACTGTGTTAATATCTTGATAGTTCCAAGGCGAATTCAATACTTATTGACTGGAATATCTATAATTGTGGAAATAAAGAATATCTGTATAACTTTGTGTCAACACTTAATACAACTAACCCACATAATGCTTTACACCATCGTGTAGTTGCCAACGGCGGTATGCGATTTTCGATCATGTGATATTATTGGATATGTGTGGTTGTCTGGTATGGGTGGTTGTGTAGAATGGCTGGTATTTACCTGTGTTGGTGTAATACAATTCGCGAGGTTTTGTCATAGCGTCCCATTTTTGTAATGAAATTGCCAGGCTTTGTCATAAACCGAGGTCACGAGTTTTGTAACAAAAATCGACAGGGTTTGTCATAAAATCAACAGGTTTTGTAAAATTTTACTGTCTTTTACTCTCATAAAAAATGTCAACACTTAATACAACTAACCCACCTAATGCCATACACCATCGTGTTGTTACCATCGGTGGTAGGCGATTCTAGATCATGTGGTATTGTTGGGTATGTGTGGTTATCTGGTATGGTGGTAGTATAGTATGGATGGTATTCACCTGTGTTGGTGTACTGTTAGACCTGGGTGCTACTTATTCCCCCTACGCGTTTTACTCGTCACTGTTTTCATTGGTTAGTACGAACTGATATGACATGTGATATTGTGGGGATTGCTTGCTTGTCTAGATTGGAAGCATAGTATGGGTGGTCTATACTAGTGCTGTGCGGTATTTGAAACTGAATACCGGTATAGGTATTCAAAAAAATACCGCGATGTACCGGTATATCGAAAGACTGTTCAGATATCTGGACTTGCCCAATCACAGTCGGAGCGAATCAGCATGCATTGATGATGCAGTTCGAACAAAGTTTTACCCAACGCAGACAATATCAAAGTTTATTATTTTAAATATTAGTATATCCAAGTTTTCAAAAAATTCAACAAAACCATATCATGTGACCCCTCATTTTAAAAATAATATTTTTTCAACTCAGTTTATATATTACCCGGGTAGATGCGGTCGATTCGTTAGATAAATGGATAATATTATTCATTCGGTACTGCAGTTTAAAAACTCGAGACATCTTGAAAATTAAATTATGGATAAATATATAATGATAAACCAATATTTTTGTAATTACACCGGAATTCAACCGATACTCGTTTGAATACCGGTATGTATCGGTTCATCGATATACCAGCGCAGCCCTAGTCTATATCCATGTTTTTAGTCTTGAGAACGTTCCTCCATTAACCTATTTAGAGCCATATACTGTGCCACACCGTAGGTTTTATACTATTCCTTACAGCTGAATTGTTCTGATGTATGCGACAGTACTGTAGAAAACTCGGTGTGGTACATTTTGATGTAGTAGTAGTTGTTTTGTGATCTCGGTGATTGTGCAACAGTGGTTGTTGTAGTAGTTGCTGGCGTAGTAGTTGTCGTTGTAATTGAGATTGTTGGCGTAGAAGTTGTGGGTGTACTTTTTGTTGGTGGAGTACAGATTATTGTAATAGATATTTTTGTGTTGTAGTAGTTAGCGTTGTAGTTATTGATTGGCGAATGATGATGCAGGTTTAGTGTAAGATATATTAGTGGTTGGTGTTGTGGTTGTGGTGGTTGAGGTGCAGAACCAGTCCCCAAAAACATCATACCACAACTGTCTTCAGTACACAAAAGTCCCAAAACCACTATCGTCATTTTTTTTCAAATGGCACTTCGAGCAAAAATAATTAGTGCCATGGTGTCAAATTTCATGCTTGTATCGCAAAATGAACGTTTTTGCAATTACACGTTCTACTAAAGGAAATTGTCCAGATTTTTTACTTACTTTCAGCAATCTGGATACAAAAAATTGAAAAATCGCATTAAATATAATAAAAAATACAATATTTAATCAGTAAAACATGGATGATATCAAATGCATCATGTCGGGGACAAAATTGTATTTCACTATCGTTAAAACCATTCCCAAAGCAGACATCCACCAAACGTGAGACTAATGGTGGCAGTCTTGGATTTGGCGGCCATCTTGGATTTTTTTCAATTGGCACTTCGTACAAAAATAATCAGTGTGGTCTGAGAACTGATGCACCAAGTATCATGCTTGAATCACAAAGTGAAAGATGTTGCGTTATTTTTAAAATTAGACGCGCTACCACAATAATCCCGACTTATTACTATTCCAACTACAACATCAAGGCATGCCTTCGACGAAGGCATTCCTTGATGATGTGCTTGGAGTACTTTGTCAGTTGGGACTTGAGCCATCACAGTCGGAACAAATCAGGTTTACGCCCGACCACCATCACCAATTGGTCATCATGGCGACATACTCGTTTTCAATAGGCTTATATGGTGTGTATTTATTTCCTTAGGCCCAAAGGGCTACACAATCAATACACAGCAGAAAGCCATTTACCCTCTCCACTCTGAATAAGTACTTTTTCCCATAATGCTACTCGGAATTTAACAATTCAGTCATATTTGGCAGAGCTTAAATACCGCAGTCAATCTTTACTGAAATGGGAAAATTCTATCTTGTGTTATCTGAAAAACTGTCCTCTTGAAATTTGGATATTTGGATATTTTGAAATTAGTGTGCAAAGGGTTACAAAATATCCTGGTTTGAAAGACTTGTTTAAATAGGTTCCGCTCTGCAGTTTCGCACTATCGCACATGGGTGGAATTCTAAACAAAGGGCATATGTTAAAACTAATGCCATGTAAATGGGAGATATATTTTTGGTATCAGATATATGATTACATTAGGCTATTTGAAGGACAAGAAAATTTGAAGTTTTGGTCCCAAAGTTGGAGTCTGATACACAGGGGTAAATTACCAGATGAATTATGGGAAACAGTGGCTTTGAAAAATTGGCTATTTTTTTTACGGGTTTGTTACCAGACATGTAACTAAAAAATGAAATGGAAACATATCATTTGTTTTGGCATTTTAGAAACAGGGGATGCTGTGCTCCAGGGGTAGGTAGGTGGGGGTGGTGGGACAGTCCTGCTTTTGAGATTGCTGGGTGGCTGAAAATGACTGGTTTCGGCATGTTTTCATGCAATTTTGCAGGCTGAAGTCTTGTCTTTGACAATAAATTATTCCACCCGCATTCAGATTATTTCTAATTAGTCAGATAGTGTTATGTGTTTTTTGTGGATTTGGGAAATGTAATACATGTTATGGGTTAGATAACTAAGTTACAGAATATTTGCATTTGAAGAGAGTGTATGGCATGTCATTTTTGGAAATGCCTGGAAAACTGTAGAGCGGAACCTTAGAATTTGAACTCCCGTGACGTCACTTGTTATGAATTGTCAGCATTGACAAATACGATTTGTCACTTATTGATACATAAAACAGGCCTCTCGCCATCGCCATTATGACGTCAGAACCCCATAGCTAAATGCAAAGACATATATCTTGCATATTCTTTCACATCGCTTCGGTGCCGATCGGTTGACGCCCTTAAGGGCGTAACTAAGGGGACTGAGTAGGGTATGTGACACATCCCGATACTTTTTATAGTCAGGACATTTTTTTCTGAAATTGTGTTTTGGATATTGATTCGATCCTGCTAGTAACTATATACTTTCTTACTAGGCTGGATTCGCTGCTTGACTTGGGTCACACACACAGTCTGTCATAAAAGTAGAAGCATGTAGAACCCGACTCGGGCTGCTGTGGGGCCAAGTCTAACCAATATGGAGGGAGTGGGACTCCCATGCATTACGGGCACTACATGTATTTATTCACAATTAAATTTCCAAGAACCCTTGGGTATTGTAACTTTTATCCCTACTGAGAAATATTCCAGCTATATCATCAAGGCATGCCTTCAACGAAGGCATGCCTTGGTGATATATTTGGAATATTTATCAAACTTAACTTGAGCAACTAAAGTAGGGAGCGTGGTGGCTCTGTGGTTGTGGTATGGGACGTCAAACAGAAGGGTCCACTATTCGATCCCCGCCAGGGGTAATAGCGTTGTGTCCTTTGGCTTTCGTGGGATTACGGTGGCGCTGTGTACTAAGGCGTACTGCCCATCGATGAGGCACTTGTCTTCAACCAATGCTAACCCTGATTGTGTGGAATTAGAATGTTGTGGTGCCTGGCAGTTGTTCGTCGCTGCTCGGTGGTTCTATCCGGGTTTTCTGGCTTCCTCCACCCGTAAAACTGTCCGGCACGAGGTAACCCTGGCTATCGAAAGTGTCGAAAAACCCTAATAAAAACAAAAACAGGGGAATCAAATCTGGCTTAAAGTCTTCTTTGCGGCACCCCTGTACGCCCTTGATTGTGACTTCCGTGTCAAAGTCTCAAGATCAACATGAATTACATGACTTTTATCACTTTAATAAGACGGAATTTCAACTCGTATATTATGGCGGTAAATAAAAGACTTATCAAAAAGCTAACTGGGTGATTAGATTTACAACTCTCAGGTGTGAAATACCTGTCAACTGGAGATTGTAGCTGGTTGTTGGTCTAATATTTAATCTCAACTGAAGACAAGTGTAATCCTTCATATAAGTGACAAGCTACTGAAGTGACAAATTTATTTGTGGATCTTATTTTAAGTGGATACTTTCTTGATTGCGATGGTGTTCTTTGAAGCAAAATTCAGTAATCAACAAGGTGAGAGATAATTAATTAATTTGATGTAGTGGATAATACAAACGAGAAAGTAAATAAAAGAAAGTCACTTTCTTATTTTATAGCTACTGATATTATACGAAAGAAAGGCAACAACAAATAGGACATTTCAACTACGAAAATTTATTTCAAAAAACTAATGCTACACTCTAAAATCAGTTGGGTTAAAAAGCAACCCAAATCAACTGGGTTGAGTGAATATGAACCCAGTTGGGTTCATATTCACTCAACCCAGTTGATTTGGGTTGCTTTTTAACCCAACTGATTTTAGAGTGTACCGTATTGTTACACAGCCAATTCCACCACTCAACAACAACAACAACAACAACAACAACAACAACAACAACAACAACAACAACAACAACAACTACTACTACTGCTACTACTACTACTACTACTACTATACTACCACTGCAGCAGCAGCAGTAACAACAAGGTAACAACCGCATCGACAGCAACAGCAGAGACAACTTCAGCAGCACCACCAACAACAACATCAGCTGCTACTACTGCTACTTTTACTTCTGCTGCTACTACTGAGTACTGCTACTGCCGACTTCTACTACTAGTGGTACTGCCGCTGCCACTACTGATGCTTCTAATATTGATACTTATTATAGTGCTACTACTACATCTATACTACTACTATTCCTAAACATGAGATTAGAAAAATCACACATTTCGATTTCGTATTAGGACAGACTGGATTAGGGCTTGGAGTTAAAGGCAATAGGCGAGACTGTGTCCTGTCCAGGAGAGACGAGGCGTCGGGTCGATGGGTGCGGGCGGTATGCCCAGGAGATTAACCCTTTACCCAACGTAACGGCCCAAATCGGACAGCGCTATTTACAAAAATCACCATAAAATTATTTTCATTATTTTTTCATTTTATTTCTCAAAAACATAGCTTATGACCCCTCATTGCAACGAGCTCAACGAGCTCGTTCCAATGAGGGGTCATAAGCTATGTTTTTGATGCAAAAAGTGAAAATATTTAGTTTTTAATTTTGTTTGCATGTGTCGTCTTCTTTTTGTGTTAGGTAAAGGGTTAAGGTTGTCTACGAGCCGAGAAGCTATGGAATCATGGATTGATGGTGAAAGACACAACGGGTAGATGGTGGATAGTATTCCCAGATAACGTCTTGCAATCTCTTAAATGAGTTGTCGAGTCGTTTGAGCAACCATTCGAATCAAATTACCACTCGAACGACTCGAGCGCAATCATCTTGTGGGAAAGCATACAGGTCTGGATTTAATCAGGAATATACAGCAGAGTACTCCACATCAATCAACCTCCACCCCCAGAACACGTGATCAGACCTACAGCGACACCAATTTACCGCAATGTCATCTAAGAACTTTAATTTAAGATGGCGGTCATCAGAAAAAGAAATGATGACCATGAGCAGAGAAAACTTTACTGAAGTACTCCTTTTCAAATATGCACATCACGTACCCCCTCAATTTATGTTTAATTCTGTTAATATTTAATGTTAATCTTTATAAATTTATTTGATTTGAAATAAATACTGTATAAACAGAACTGGTTCCATCTCAGGGACAAGATTAGAACCAGTTTTGGTGCTAAAGAGAACCTATATTTTTTGCAGTGCAGGTCCTCCGAGTTGACTAATCAATGTTATACAGAGTCAACTTTACCACTCGAAGACAATTTGGCTAGGGAAATGTCCCTCACTAAGGTCCCTCACTAAGGTCTAAGGTCCCAGTCTTGTCCACGAATGCAAACTGAAGTACCCCAAAATTTAAATTAACCCTTTACCCAACATAACGGCAAAAACCGCCCAGTCCTATTCACAAAAATACCATTCAATTTTCATTATTTCTTTCATTTTTTTGTCTTAAAAACGACCTCGTTCCAACGAAGGTTCATAAACTATGTTTTTGATGCAAAAATTCAAAAAAGAGTAATTTAAGAATTTTGTTTGCAAGTGTCGTCTGCTTTTCATGTATTTAAAGAGGACCATTATAACACTTTACCTAGCACAGCTATTAGACGACACTGGAAAAAAATCTTCTTCAAAAACAGACAATTTTCGTTTTATTCCTTAAAAAACATAGCTTATGACCCCTCACTGAAACGGTCTCGGCGAGCTGTGCTTTAGAGGTCAAAATTGAAAAAATAATAGGCCAAAAACTTGAATTTCGATTTTGCAGAATGGCTGTGACTAACTGCGACCGTTAAAGAGTTGGGGAGCCGATGTCAGCTGAACACTTCGTAAGGCTAAAAAACTAGGGTCATTTTGTGTCGGAATGTTTTACGGAGAGGAAGGTGAAGTACATTGAGGGCACGACCTATCAGATAATTTGTATAATTGACGCGTGCATCATTTCATAAACTACACGCACTTTCCCGTTGAGTGATATTTAAAAATACAGAAGCTGGCTTTTTACAATTTTTTTTTCCAATAATGAACATTTGACTATTGTTCTCGGTTGAAACCCGTTTAAGAAAACGGCGTTTTCACCATCATTTGATCTTCTGTAACTCTTTTTCGGTTCATTGTATCAACTGTCTGTGCATCGAGCCATATAATACAATCACTGCCCTTTCCATTACTGTGAAAGTCTGGAATGTGAGGTTTGCGATTTTTTTCCTGGGAAGAATAAGAAAAGGCAAATTACTGTAAAAACGAATTCGCTAAACAAAGAGCTAAACTGAACGTTGGTGTTGGGATAGGTGTGATATTGATAGATATTCTTAACCCTTTGAACTCCAGTGGTATCGTCCATGCTAGTTCAATGGTAGTAATTAGTAGAGTCCATATTCATTATTTAGAGTAGACCAATCAATATTTTCAACGTGCAGCCTCTGGGCTGCACGCGTTGAAAATATTGATTGGTCTACCCCACACATTTTCTGAACAGCCATCCTATTTTAATGACGTTATGACGCATCATGTTCCTGGATGGAAAAACGGCCGCTAGTGTTCAAGGGGTTAATGGTGAATTATCCGTGAATTAGTTACTTCTAATTGGCTTGCCACAAAGAGACAGATTTGCTTTTGTTATTTTTAAAAAACAAAAACAACAGACACCGCAAAGAGAGAGAGAGAGAGAAAGAGAGAGAGAGAGGGTGGGCGAGAGAGAGAGAGAGAGAGAGAGAGAGAGAGAGAGAGAGAGAGAGTAAGGAAACTCGCTTTATTTTTAACTGATGTCTGTCATTAGTGTTTCCTCAACAATTACTTGCTTCTCAATTGGACCTTCCTCGCTGATCTTATAATTTCAAGGGAGATAACTTTATCGAATATCGATTTTCATGACGATAAAAGTTAGGAGTCATCAATATCAGCATATACCATCACTTCTACTGTGCATGCACAGGGATCGGAAATTATGCATCATCAAATATAATCGACTTTTTGGAGCCATCGGCCACTTGACCGTTTATCAACTACGAATAAGACATAACACAACGAGGGGGTGGCGCGTACGGTGTACTGGAATTAACTACCCGATTTGGAGGTTTTTCTGTACTTCAGGTGCCCAAAAGGCGCGCGAGAAATAATGAAAAAATCTAACAAGGATCGTTGTCTGTCGTTTCTCAACGTCTGTTTTTATCAGGTAACCATGAATATAAACGGCCAGCGAGATAATATACCTGCAACTGCATCTTCTCAAATATTAACATTACGTTATATTCACATTAACCCTTTACCTAACCTGAAAAGCAGATGACGCTTGCAAACAAAATTCTTGAATAACTGATTTTTTCATTTTTTGTCTCAAAAATATAGGTTGTGACCCCTCTTTGGAACGAGCTCAACGAGCTCGTTCCAAAGAGGGGTCACAACCTATGTTTTTGAGACAAAAATAATGAAAATTAATTGGCGATTTTTGTGAATAGCGCTGGCCAGTTTTGGCCATTACTTTAGGTAAAGGGTTAAACAGTTTTAGCGCCACAACATTATGACGAAATAGCAGCGGTAGGGTAGCTGTATGGCGTCATGTACCATAAATGATGAAGACGGTTTTCGAAATATCGTATTGCAATTGACTTTATCCGCGTGTTTGGTCATGTCAAGTTAACATACATCACATTTGTTTCTAAAACAATAAACACGAAAGCGAAATGGATGACAGCGATGGTGGTTACAGTCAATCACTTCATATGTCACTCATTTCTTTTCAATAACACAACTATGCAAACACCTATATTGACAATACTGTATTTATATTAATGAATTTCGAGCGCTGAACTTTCGAAATTGTAGCTCAGTTTCGCTTTGCAAACCAACGAAGATATGCAACTCGATTCACACTGTACAGATTCATATTCCAATGCGTCCTGATCGTAAAGTTTTGTTTTCAACTCGGATTTAACATATTATTTATATTATTACTATTTATACTTACTATAAAAGTTAATTTTAACACAAATGATCAAGCACGTGATATACCAATTTATACCATGATTACCTATTCTAGTATATATGAAAAGCCTATGACATAAATTTTAGCTTTACAGACCAACCGTGTTGAACACGCCAGTAATGGGATTTCAGTTGTTAAAATTTACACCTACAGTGGAACTACATCCATGTTAACCGTCGGTGACGTCGACCTGAATGCAAACTTGTCTAAATTTATCGCACATTGCCTCGCGAAGAGCAAAATGGAAGTGTCAATTATTTATTACGTTTTTAAATGAGTTTACCTCATAAGACACCAAAACTTAACAAACGTGCATTGTCTCGTGTTAATAAAGCACCAATAACACGAAATAGTATGTTATTAAAATGAAAAATGGCCCGTAATTTCCGCGTTTGTTTTTCCATTTCGTTTCGGCGATAAAATTGGCAGCGGAAGTACTGCCCACCGGTGATCGGGTAAACAAAAACAGATTCGCATGTGTGTACGTACGTCTGACATACATTTGAACTCTTAATAATCTGACGAGCATGGTATAAATAAAATATACCCAAAGTAGCTTGGTGTACCAAATGTTCACCACTCATGGTGACGTTGTGTTAATCGCTCGCCAAAAACGCGCGGTTAACACTACATCACCACGCGTGGTGAACATTTGGTACACCAAGCTACTTTGGGTATATTCTATATATCTATTTATTTGACGCTGAGTTGAGTTCACGTCAGCCATTTTCTGACTAGGATTGTGCCTGCTAATTTTTCCACGTGTGATTTGATTTGGAAACAAAGGTGACGTATGACACCCCCCTCCCCCGCCCCTGCCTAACGTGCCCCAATATTGTGAATGCTGATCTCCTCTATTTCACAACAAGAATATTATGTAAACAGACGGCGTTGTGATAGTGATCCATCGATAAAATGGACCGGATTTGAAAGTCCTTCCTGGGACCAATGCTCCAAAACCTTTACAATGGTATTTTCCCCAATTGTATTTTCTACAAGTGAATATCAATGAAGGAAATGAATCATTAGCATTTTAAAAGATATGGCAATTTGCCAACTGGCAAATTGCCACATCTTTGAAAACGCTAAGGGCTTATTTTAATTAGTTATTTCCATAAACAGAAAATACAACTCTGAAAAATACAGCTGTAAAAGTTTTATGGTATTGGCCCCAGCTGGACGAATTTGTGTGTATTGGCGGTCGTGATGTTAGGATATCTGAGTCGACGAGTTGGTAAATCTACGGATTTACAGAGATAATCCCTAATCTACACACATATACCATTGTTTCTCTTGCTTAGAGTATCCCACACAGACACTGTATCCAGGCACGCACAAATTTTCTCTGCTATTAAAGCAAACATTAACAATCTTACAAGAGAAAAAAAAATTAACACCTCTCCTCAAGTTCTACAACAAAATACAAACGTACTGAGATAAGTGTGATCTCATATGGGATTGGTAGCACTTGATCGTCCGCTTGAGATGTTTACATTGCATTCTAACCAGCAATATGTATTTAAAAAATATATATATTAAGCGCGTAATACATAACAAAAATTCCAAAATTGACATATGATAACAATTGTCAAAATTCAAAACATAATTCTGTATAATAAAATGAACAGTCATTACTAAGTATAGTCGCCGTGGATTGGTCGTAATCCACGCGTGGGCAGCGATATTTACGCATGCGTTTAGCAGGTAATAAAAATCATCACCAGCAAACTTTTAATTAATGAAGCACCGGATTATACCCGGTGCTTCATTAATTAAATTTTTGATGATTATTCCTATAATTAGTGTTTGAAATCTAATATTATTGCGTCCGTGGAAATATTGTCCACGCGCGGAAAGTGACTAGTCCACGGCAGCTGTACTGTATATATATTTACTATTGTGTTATCTCTGACATAAAATCAGGTTATTATTGGAACTTCATTTTAATGTTTAGTATTTTCGAAATGCAATTTGGTCAACAATTTGACGACATCTCTTTTATTGCGTCACACAACATTTCAGATCTACCGATTTATTTCTCCTTTAACCCTTTACCTAACATGAAAAGCAGACGACACTTGCAAAAACATTCTTGAATAACTATTTTTTTTTTCATTTTTTTTGTCCTCAAAACACAGGTCATGACCCCCTCGTTGGAACGAGCTCCACGAGCTCGTTCCAACGAGGGGTCATAACCTATGTTGTTGAGACAATTAATGAAAAAAAAATCAATTGGAGCTTTTTGAGAATGGCGTTGGCCGATTTTGGTCGTTACGTTGGGTAAAGGGTTAATCATCACAAAACTGAACTTACTGAATACTTCAGTAAGTCAGATATTAACACGTTCATTTATTTCTGATACCATGAAAAAAATAGTTATAAATTTAACCCGTTATAATTATCTTATTTGATGGAGCACGTGTGTTGAGCTTAATTCTACCTGCTGTATTTCACTGTAAATTAGAAAGAGCATTTACCGAATGCTATAGAATCACGAAAAGATTCCCATTATATTGCAGTTGGCATATTGGAAGTTCTAACCCGCATTGAGAGAAGTTGTATATCTTGCACTTTTCGGGCCTTACCACCCTCATGCCAGATTTCATGTTACGTCGTAATCACGGCACCCAGTGGGGCCATGTTTGGCTGCCATGGTAGTCCGCGAGGTTGGCCATGTTGTGACGTCATCCCAATAGTGATACGTGGTGACATTGCGCGTGTTGTTAGGGTGATACATGTTTCCGTCGTCCATTTTGTACTCCGGAGGCCGCCATCTTGGTTTCTATAGTAACACGTAGTTGCTGTGTGACCCAAAACCATTTAACAGGACGAGGTATGTTCGAAGGGTGTGTTCCTTTGTGTAAGAGTAAATCTAATTACCCAAATAGGTCCAATAATGTCCCCAAATCACAGAGCTAAGAAGTATGAAGTAGTGCTACAAGGCAATAGTAGAAGGCTGTAGTGTTAGATGACTACACTAGTGTTGGATCACACGACAGATGGACTATGGACAAGTCAGCAGTGGCGATTTAAGACCTACGGAAGTCTTGGGAGGGCCTACAAGGGAGGGACAAGGAGCCATAACTATCTTCAAATATATATCCCCAGATAAGTATCATGCAAAAGGTATCCTCAAATGATAAATTACGTTGTCATAGGTATCCCCAAATTCCCGTATGTGCATATGTGCCACATGTGTTGTTCGCACATTGTGCAAGAGCACACAATCACAAATGGGCACACCAAGCATGTGACCATATGCTGCATACACATTGTGACACATTGTGCACTAGTACACAAGCACATTCCATCAACTACCCACCCGACGTTTGTGGAATCCTTTTCTAGTATCCGACTATACTTCTAGAATCCATTTTCATCGTATGTCTATGTGCTGCATGTGTTTTCCGCAGGTTGTGCAAAAGCACACATGCACATATTGGCACATCCAGCATGTGCCCATGTGCTGCATGCAATGTGTACACAATGTGTACTAATACATATAAACACATCTCAGTGCGATCAACACACAGTTTCTTATATGTAAGTAACCCTAACTTGTACTAGGTCAAGGTCTAGACTGGTACAGGCTTCGATGAATGGGATGATCTGATTGAGCCTATTACAGATTTGGCCAAGGGCAGACGTCGAGAAAGAATTGGAGGTAGCTTGTAGCAGTGCCACAAGGTAGCAATGATTGAGACACTCCCGTACAGGACAGAATAGTGGTAGCCAATGGTAATGGTACAAGGCAGTAATGGCACAAGACTGCAAGGGTGATAAAAGACAATTGTATTGGGTGATTACAATGGAGGCTGATCATAGGATAGGTAGCTTAAGCCTTGGCGGTGGGCAATCGAAGGACTACTAGGAGCTACATAGGAACTATATAGGAGTTAAGAGCTGTGTAGGAGCTAGGAGCTATATAGGAGCTAGGAGCCATATAGGAGTTAGGAGTTGTATAGCAGCCATGTCGCAGGTATCCTCAGATAACCACATGTGCCTATGCGCTGCATGTGTTGTGGGCATACCGGCACATTCATCATTTGGCTATGTGCTACAAGTGATGTGTACGCATTGTACACTTGCACACAAACACATCTTGGGAAGTCAGAGTATTTTGTTGGCAGTCATAACATAGACAGCACAGGCTAAGGAATGGGAGGAATAAGCGAGAGAATATACCAGGATAGGCATAAGCAGGGGATTCCGAAGGAATCCGAACTAGTAACACTTGTCGGATCTATGTGGGTAATTCTACGAATTCACCAAGGATTTTGGGAAATCCAAACCAGAAAATTACTCTTATACAGAGGAAAGCGCATGAAAAAAAAAAATTTTCGGGTCTATTTGGGTAATTAGATTTAATCTTCTACTAAGTTACAACCCTCCGAACACACCCCCGTCCTCCACAGATAGGTTTCAATTATCTTGACGGTGTTTTTACATCATTGTTGGCTACCTGTACAGGCAGCCAACAATAATGTATCAGCACTGTTAAGTCATCTGCAGCTGAGTACATATGTATAGGGTAGTTATTAACGTAAACTTAATCTAAGGACTCGATAGGTAAATATTGTTTCTCCAGGCGATTGGTGTCGAAGGAAACCTTCTCAGCGTGGGTGCAAACCCTCGTAATTCCATTGCATTTTTTTCTGTTTTGTTTGTTTGTTTTTCTTTGTTGTAGGGGTTTCGTCTTTTTGGGGGTGGGGTGGGGACATATTCTACACAAAATGTACCATCTCATCACAACTGAACAACAACCCAACAAACGACTCTGAAAGATTGAATTTTAGAAATAACCAGACCAAAAGGTTTCATATTTCACGTCGACAAGCACCTCCTAGCAGCGGAAACTATCCGGCTCTAATTTGGTAAACAAGCAAGTAAAACTGTGTCATTGAGATTCAATTTCAACTGTTGCAAGAAGACGTGACTGTAATCACAATGGAGAGATATTCGCACAAATTTAAATAATTATGGCCAATGATATCGACTATTTTGACATGTTCCCCTCGCATACATTGACGGTTTCAGATTGCAAGATCATGCCTCCATTTGCACATCGAAAATCACCCACCCGGTGCTGATAGCAATTTTTATCGCACAAAAGTAATTGAATTTGACAACGGCTGAAAGCAAACAAGAACCCAATGAAAACTAGTTGAAACAGAATGATAAAAAATGCTCCGCTTCTGAATTGTTGGCTATTTTCTCAATGTTTATCATTTCTGATAGAATCAAAGGCGACTGTGAGTCGAGAGAGCAGGAGATTTCCCACTGGGCCAGTTGACTAAGTCATCTGATCCATCGAACGGGTTTAGTGGGATATGAAACCTTTCTGCAAAATATTTCGATAAAAAGTCTCTTCCGTGATGAACATCAAACACATGAACTTCTATAGCAATGATGACCAGGATTAAGTGGAAATGACATTACTGACAGTGCCACCTAATCTCCACAGCTTCACGTCCACCTCACTCGAGAGCATCGTCAGTATAGGGGCAGCTTCCCCTTGCCATGGGGCTAGGGGGATAAGGGGACAGCGCGTGCGTTTTCGCTAAAAGTGCACGTGTGAAATAGATTTTATTTTCCGAGAAATGTAACTGAGAAATTCTTGAGTATTCGTTTCTAACTTATTTTACGCATGCCAATGCCAATGGGGTGGGTGTGTATCAAGTATAATGAGGTAGTTTCGAATATAATGACATAAAGAAGCTATACAATCGGCGTGTGATTTCTAAAGCTTTACATCGTCCCTTGAGTGGAACAATGAGCCATCTGCAATGCTTTAGCATTGCAGATGACACCTTGTTCCTCTCAAAGGCGATATATGTATATATAATGTCAATACGATTGATATAAAATTACAATTTACGATACGTTGTAAACTCTCGGTCTTAACTCATACCCAGACTCGAGTACTCTCTTTGGTACCTCTGCATCCCCCCTTGCCCTCGGATGTTTCCGGCGCCCTTGACCCCATCCACCCCCGAATGCTACAGAAGGTAATTTTGATGCTTCGTTAGACACAATGCACTTCGGCGGTTAATATCCAGACCAATATTTTTTACCTCTCATTTTGGGCCGATAAGGGTCGCTTTTAGGACCACTGTGATAACTAAAGAGGTCCCTATTATCACTTGCGAATTTTGATATCTTACTGAATATGTTTAACTTTCATGTATTCTGGATACAAGAATGTTTTCAGCCCAATTTGCATTCTTTTTCGAACTGGTGTCACTTAAAACAACCCAAAGACGCTATTTTGGCATTCGATGGTAGACTAGAGAAGAATGACTTGTTGACTGACAGTGTTGGGTAAATACCTACACGGTAATTAATTTTGTTAAAATGACAAAATTATGTTTGTGAACACATATGGTTTGTTCGCCAATAATAAAGTTATTTTATACCCTGTATTTGAACAGTGACCAATCAATGTGATGACGAGGGCGCGCATGTCTGGAAGCAAATATAACTTGTTTTTTCATAACAAATTTTATGAAGTTTAATATTTAATAATATTATTGTTAGCATAAAAGAGGGGTTTAACCCTGCTTGAGGATATTTGCGTGATGTTACACGATGACGTCACGTTGGGGTCTCGAAACAAAAGCAAAAATTCGAACTTTTGAAGGTTTTTGTACTGTTTTATAATTTCTCATTAGCTCTCGGGACATTACATATCTTTATCATCTTCTCGTGTACCTGGTTTTGATACCATTAAAAGTTATTTACTCAAAACAAATTTTGATGCACTGGCCATCTGAACATTTTCAAAAACGTTTGTATCCATAAAACCAAGCTCGCCGACCAGAAGTCAATTTCTGTAAGGAATACGACACTGTTATGGGCTGTTTGTTAACCACCCACTTTTCGTGGAGTTCACGCGCAGATTGCCTTTGATGTAATGTGATGTCCGCTATATCATCCCTGACCTATATCGGCATGAAAACCGACTTTCGGTAAAGTTATCTCCCTTGAAATTATTGAAATTATTAGGCGTAAGAGGAAAAACCAATTAACCCTTTACCCAACGTAACGGCAAAATCAGGCCAGCGTTATTCACAAAAATGCCAATTAATTTTTATTATTTTTTTTATTTTTGTCTCAAAACATAGGTTATGACCCCTCTTTGGAACGAACTCGTGGAGCTCGGTCCAAAGAGGGGTCATAACCTATGTTTTTGAGATAAAAAATGAAAAAAAAATAGTTAATCGAGAATTTTGTTTGCAAGTGTCGTCTGCTTTTCATGTTAGGTAAAGGGTTAAGAGAGGTTGAGAAAACACCTAAGACCTCAGTGGAAAATAAAGCAAAGTTTCCTTTTGTTATTTTTAATAAACGAAAACAACAGACAGCTCTCAGATGTAATTAGAAGCAACAGGTTCGTAGATAATCCATCATTAAGAATGGTTATCAGTATTACACCCACCAACATTAATCGTCCACTTTGGCTCTTTGTTTGAGGAGTGTATTTTTACAGTATTATGCAAGTTTGTATTCTTCCCGGGAAAAACATTAGCGCATCACACCTCGTAGGCTTTAATATTAATAGAAATGACAGTGTCTATATTATATGTCACACTACATACGCTGTTGAACAAGAAAATAGTTACAAAAAATCAAAAGATAGTTAAAACGCCATTTTCTTTTTTTTTAAATGGGTTTCAACAGAGCATAATAGTGAAACGTTCAAACTGATTGGGAAGAATTTGTAAAAGTCAGCTTATATAATTTTATACTATTCTGCAGGTAAATGTCTTAAGTTTGTGATATGACGCACACATCGATGATACAAATTCGCTACCATTGCGAAATTTCAGTTTTTATATGAAATTCTCCTAGCCTTGATGTTAAATTTTCTGATAGGTTTAAGAAATTAAGGGGAGCTTATTTTCCCGTAAATGACGAATATTGTCAACCATGACAGATATTCGTTCGTAAAAGTACATAATTCATTTAATTACTTTAACGGCGTAATTGGAAAATCACAGTTGTGAAGCTTCTTTCATAATATTTAGAAAACATATCGGAGAGTAATGTCATGAAAGATTCAGTCAAATCAAGTCTCGCTCAAGAGATATAGAATAAATAGGTACTAGGGCCGGTAATCAGATTTAAACCACGAGTAGGACAAGGGTTTTAACACCGAGGCTCTGCCGAGTGGTTAAAAACCATATTCTACTCGCAGTTTAAATCTATTACCGGTCACAGTACCCATTTGTTTTATATATGTCATGCTCTTAATAAATAATCGACTTTGTCACTTGAAAACGATATTTTCGATTAGCAGACGAGTGAACACATGGGCTTGTTTTGTTTACATCTGCGCCGGTTGGCAGTACTCCCGGCTGCACGTGAATGTTTAATTGACAGCTAGACACATCGTCAAAGTTGATTGAATTCACCTTGGTTTGTCAGTAAAATTATTATTAACAATTCTTAAATTTTATTTTAAATATTTAATTGTAGGTATTTTAAACTTGTTTGTTGTATATAGTACCGCAAAACGTCGTATGTTTGAATGAAACAATGCGAAGTGTGAATGTATATAAGTCGGCAAATTGGGTCATGTACATGGTCAAGTTGGATGTACTTCCTACTACAGGTGTAAATTTTTGTAATGGATATCCCACTGAAAACGTTTTAACCCTTTACCCAACGTAACGTCCAAACCCAGCCAGCGCTATTCTCCAAAATCGCCAATTAATTTTCATTATTTTTTCATTTTGTGTCTCAAAAACATAGGTTATGACCCCTCGTTGGAACGAGCTCAAAGAGCTCATTCCGACGAGGGGTAATAACCTATGTTTTTGAGACAAAAAATGAAAAAAATTAGTCATTCAAGACTTTTTTGTTTTTGGCAAGTGTCGTCTCTTTTCATGTTAGGTAAAGGGTTAACCGCAGTAGAAGCTTTACACTGGTAGTGGGGTTAAAAGCTAAAATTTAACATACAAGCTTTTCAGGGATAGTGACATAGGTGAGCATGGTAAAAACGCTTCTTGCTGTGATTCAAACAAGATGAATGTTTTGGAGATTTTTAATTCAATCGAAATTTTCGGGTTCGCTTTTCCGACCAACTGAAATATTCCACCGACTCAATCTAAAAATAGGCGATGGCTAATTTAGGGACTGGACTGGTTTCAGGTCATAATAGCGTCATGTTCGTTTAACCCTTTACCTAACGAATCGCCCGCATCCGCCGGCGTAATATGCAAATTGAGCAGTTGAAAAAATTAAATTTTTCAAAATATTTCAACAAAACCATATCGTGTGACCCATCATTGGAACGAGCCTATTGAGCTCGTTCCAATGATGGGTCGCTTGATATGGTTTTGATGAAATGTTTTGAAAAGTTTTTAAAAATTACATTTAAAATAATAAATTTTGATATCGTCTGCGTTGGGTAAAGGGTTAAGAATTTGATGGCTTGACATAACACGTAAACTGTTGTTTTTCTTTTCGAGAAAATCAAAATGGCTAATTTACACCATCTGTCTTCATAAGACTACTGCCCTTTCTATCACTGGTTCGAGTACTCAGGGCCGAAACCATCTGCCCTTAATTCACAGAGCACGCGGTGTAGGTCCTTTTAGTATCTATTATTTTTCTACATGTTGAAAGTCAGTTTTTTGCAAGCCAAACTTTATAATCACATGTTTGGATGGGTTGGTTAACCCTTTACCCAGCGCAGACGGTATCAAAATTTATTATATTAAATATTAATTTTTCAGTATTTTCAAAAGATTTCAACAACACCATATCATGTGACCCCCTCAATGGATCGAGCTCGTTTCATTGACGGAGAGGGGGGGGGGGGGGTCACCTAATATGATTTTCTAGGGGGAAAAAAATTCAGCTGCTGAATTTGCATATTATGCGGAAGGGGCGGGGGGTGCGGCCGACCTTACCGAGTCCTAGCAACCCTGAAGTTTGGTCTTTATATATTTAGTCGGTTTTTGTAAAGCTGTAAACGCAGACATACGTACAGACGTACTAACAGACGCCAGTGAAAGTGTTATTGTATATCGTAGACGTGACAATTTACAGATGTTTGTTCTGAATGAATATTAATAAGCCCAGCCCAAACCCTGAAAAAATTGTATGAATAGCGAAGTTGAAATTTTTGACATTGATGCGCTCATCCGCTTGAAATTTGACATTTAACCTTCGTCGATGAAATCATTGGATATCTAGATTTTAACGAGGAGCAATTTTGAAATTATTTTCAGTCATTTTCTCCCCAAAAATGATAAACGTCATACGTAGATATGGACGGACATACAAACACACTTAATGCGCCTCTGAACGCCCTACCCTCGTCGTCGGCATGACGAAAGACATCGTAGATCATCAACGTTGGTGAGATACCCGGTAAACCTCGACTGGAATTTTTTCTCAATTTTGTTTGTTGGTCAATAAATTTGATACCGGTAGATACTGCCCTCATCGGGAATTATCCAAACACATTCGGTAAGCACAATATCACAAATATAGAGCATTTATTGATTGTGGGAGTGGGGTCCACCTGGCGAATATTTCCGATTTCTTGGAAAAAAACACAATCTAACTTTGATCCCATACACCATCGGGTTAGATTCCGTGGTGTCCGACGTTTTCTATTTCTTCCTAATTTTCATTTCGGGAATTTATTTTAAAATGTTAGTAGTATGTCATGCACGTTTCACCTCACATTGGCAGGACCCCGGGCAGGACCCCGGAAGTGACGTCATATCACGGCACCCAGTGGCGCCATCTTGTGTTGTCATGGTAACCCGCGTGAGCGGCCATCTTGTGACGTCATCTCCATACGTGGTGTGAGGGCGCATGCGCAGCGCGTGTTGTTAGGATGATGCGTGTTTCCGTCGTCCATTTTGTATACTTTAGGCCGCCATCATGGTTTCTATGGTAGTACGTGGTTGCTATGTGACCCAATGGCTTCTAACAAGGCAGGGGCATGTTCGGAGGGTATGTTCCTTTGTAGAAGAGTAATTTCCCGATTCGTAGAATTACCCAAATAAACCCGACAAGTTGTACTATTTCGAATTTTTTTCAGATTTCTCTGCTTCTATCTATATATGCAATAGTTTTCGTCTATCTGGCCATGTTCCTTTACTCTAGAGTATATTCCAGTAGCGTAGAAGAGCCCTTCAGTTGGAACAGTTTTGCTTATTATTACTATTTTTACCTTTTCTGGTCTATTCTTTTTAGTTCTGACCCTACTCCGAGTACTCTTGTTGTTTCATTTATAACTAACCAGTCAGATTGTTTGATTTCCCATAATCTGTATGCAGAGTTATCTCCCCTTATTACAATGAAGTCCTATCCGATTCTCATCACCTTTATATCCAATGGCCACATCCCATGGCTTCCCATTTTTGGGGAAACATATGGCCTTCGGCACCCCTTTTTGTCGTATGAGGCCATGAGGGCTATGCAAAAGCCCTCAATGAGACCTAATTTACAATCCCTCATAGCCTCATTGAATTTTTAGGTCATGAGGGCCATGAAAAATCCCTCAATGAGGTATAATTTACTACGACTCTTAGCCTCATTTCGGTATTTAACAGCCATATCTCCAAGCACCCCAATTTCGGCACCCCTTTTTGGAAAACATATGGCTTTCGGCGCCCGTTTTTTGTCATATAAGGCCATGAGGGCTATGTAGAAGCCCTTAATGAGGCCTAATTTACTATCCCTCATAGCCTCATTGAATTTTGAGGTCATGAGGGCCATGAAAAATCCCTCAATCAGGTATAATTTACTCGACTCTTGGCCTCATTTTGGTATTTAACAGCCATATTTCCAAGCACTCCAATTTCGGCATCCCTTTTTGGAAAACATATGGCCTTCGGCACCCTTTTTTGTCGCATGAGGCCTTGAGGGCTATGTAAAAGCTCTCAATGAGGCCTAATTTACTATCCCTCATAGCCTCATTGAATTTTGAGGTCATGAGGGCCATGAAAAATCCCTCAATGACGTATAATTTACTACGACTCTTAGCCTCATTTCGGTATTTAACAGCCATATCTCCAAGCACCCCAATTTCGGCATCCCTTTTTGGAACACATATGGCCTTCGGCAACCTTTTTGTCGTTTGAGACCATGAGGGCTATGTAAAAGCCATCAATGAGGCCTAATTTACTATCCCTCATAGCCTCATTGAATTTTGAGGTCATGAGGGTCATGAAAAATCCCTCAATGAGGGAAGCCATGGGATGTGGCCATTGGATATAGAGGTGATGAGAATCGGATAGGACTTCATTGTAATAAGGGGAGATAACTCTGCATACAGATTATGGAAATCAAACAATCCGACTGGTTAGTTATCTGATATATAAATGCGAATGTCTGTTTCAAAATCTCTATCTCTCAATCTTTGTTCCGGGTGAACTCCCCCGTTTCTCTACCGATCGATCTCAAATTTTGTACACGGCAGTAATTCGTCCCTGCGAGTAAGATGGGGTGGGTGCAGTGCCCATGCGGGGTGACCTTGACCTTGAAATTGATGACCTTGACCTTTTATTTTGAAAACGGCATGACCTTTTATTTCGAAAACGGCTGGGCCGATCCTGCTAAAATTTCATATGTGCGGGTATATTGACCCATCGATCATTTTGATTTTATCGGGGTGCCCGTGCGGGGTGACGTTGACCTTGAAATTGGTGACCTTGACCTTTTATTTCGAAAACGGCTGAGCCGATCGGGCTAAAATTTTATATGTGCGGGTATATTGACCCATCGATCATTTTGACTTTATCGTGGTGCCCATGCGGGGTGACCTTGACCTTGAAATTGGTAACCTTGACCTTCTATTTTGAAAACGGCTGATATAAACATCTTCTCCCGTGCAACGCCGGGTATCACCCGCTAGTAATCTATATAAATGAAACAACAAGGGTAATCGGAATAGGGTCAGAACTAAAAAGAATAGACCAGAAAAGCTAAAAATAGTAATAATAAGCAAAACTGTTTCAACTGAAGGGCTCTTCTACGCTACTGGAGTATACTCCAGAACAAAGGAACATGGCCAGATAGACGAAAACTATTGCATATATAGATAGAAGCAGAGAAATCTAAAAGAATTCGAAATAGTACAACTTGTCGGGTTTATTTGGGTAATTCTACGAATCGGGAAATTAATCTTCTATAAAGGAACATACCCTACGAACATACTCCTGCCTTGTTAGAAGCCATTGGGTCACATAGCAACCATGTGCTACCATAGAAACCAAGATGGCGGCCTCCAGTATACAAAATGGACGACGGAAACACGCATCACACTAACAACATGCGCTGCGCATGCGCACTCACATCAGGTATCACTATGGAGATGACGTCACAGGATGGCCGCTCACGCGGGTTACCATGACAACACAACATGGCGCCACTGGGTAATGTGACATGACGTCACTTCCGGGGTCCTGCCCGGGGTCCTGCCAATGTGAGGTGAAACGTGCATGACATACTACTAATTTTCGATGAAAAACAAAACATTCTGCAATATCTTAGTTGGAAGTGATTTTGCCTCTATTGTATGCTATTTTCCTCAAGTATTAGACATATAGACTATACCCATAGTAGCTTGGTGTACCAAATGTTCACCACGAGTGGTGAACATTTGGTACACCAAGCTACTTTGGGTATATTTTATTTATACCATGATCGTCAGATTATTAAGAGTCGCTATTATTTTTTCTCGATTTTACTGAGCACCAGACGTACAAACGAGCGAATCTGTTTTTGTTTACACGAGCATCGGTGGGCGGTACTTCCGCTGTCACTTTTATCGCCGAATCGAAATGAAAAAAAGAAACTGATGCTTCATTAACATGAGACAATGCATGTTTGTTAATTTTTGGCATCTTATGGGGTAAACCCATTTAAAAATGTAATAAATAATTGCCACTTCCATTTCACTCTTCGCGAGGCGACGTGCGATAAATTTAGACAAGTTTGCATTCAGGTCGACGTCACCAAAGGTCAACGGGGATGTAGTTCTACTGTAGGTGTAAAATTAAACTACTGAAATCCCATTGCTGGTGTGTTCATCACGGTTGGTGTGTAAAGCGAAAATTTATGTCCTAGGATTTCCATATATAGTAGAATAGGTAATCATGGTATAAAAATTTATAACAAATTCGTTGAGATGAGAATAAACCCAAAGTGGCGACACTAAAATTTTGGAAGGTCACCTTTGATGCCACCAGTAGCGATCTCCTAAAATACTGACTCATACTCAATAAACCACCAAACACACTAATACCATCTAGAAAACATTCATAGATCGCATCCTGGCATCCTGTAATCAAAATATATCTGTAAAAACTATAAACAAACTGAAAAACAAAATAATGAACTAAACGTCACTATAAAACATATTAGACCATCACAATATAAAGTACTAAAGCAGAAATCCAAAGAGAGACAAGGCGTGATCCCCGACTTACCTGTTCCCGACCCCGGTGGACTCCAATTCTCAAGAAACCTGACACAACTCAAAACATTGTTCACTTTCCTCAAAACTAAAGAAAGATTAAAATAACCCCCCCCCCCCCCCCACAAATGACGACACCATCATCACTTATTTTATTGAAAAAGCCAAGGCGTAACTGATTCCCAGTTTCTTATTCGACATTCGTTATCGACCGACAAAATCGGTTGATAACGAATGTCGAATAAGGAACTGGGAATAAGTAACTGTTGTGACGTCCCCGAAAAAGCCAACTTTCGAAATGCACATTTCTGAAAAGCCTTCTCCAAAGAACGAAATACACCAATTCCTGAAAAAGGCTCTAACCCATACCTTGTCATGGATACAAGTAAAGTAAATATGTAAAATGAGTGTAGAAATCCCAGCATCAAACCCCACAAAGTTACGGGATCTGATGGTATACATGTTACACTCCAAAATGAAATAAGCCATGCAGTTGCTTCCATTCTAACATACATTTTCACATCCTCATTAGAAACTGGCATAGTTTCTAATGACTGCAGAATGGGCCACATCTGTTCTGTCTTCAAAACGGGAGATCAACAGAATCCCATTAACGACCGTCCGATCTCCCTAACCTGTATCAGTCGCAAACTGCTACAAAACATCACCCCAAGCAACATTATGGCTCTTTTGGAATCAAATAACATCATTGAGAACAAACAGTATGGTTTCCGACCTAAAACGCTCTTGTGAATCCCAAATTATTGTACCTATGAAATGGGTCAAAACGTAAATAATAACATTCGCACCGATGTCATAATTATGGACTTTACAATGGCCTTAGAATACCTCACAAACGTTTCATGTACAAACTGTCCTACTATGCAATACACATCACAACTCACAATGGATACCCAACTTTCTGTCCATTAGATCCCCAAAATTCCTTCTCCGTGGGTCCCATTCTTCTTTCATATCTGTAGGGGGTACCGCAAGACTCTGTCCTGCCTCGGCCCCTTTCGTCACATAATTAATGACTTTCCACAATAGCTAAGCCACAGCACACTCCGTTACTTTGCAGATGACAGCATCATCTATTGTACAATTAGGAGTAAATTGACACTGATGTGCTTGGGAAGATCTGTAAATGGCCACGCAATGGAAGAAGATTGGTCATATCATTCTATCCTAACAAATGAAACCTCCTAAGCCTAACACGCAATAAAAAACCAACACTTACAATTAAAGGCCACTACCACAATATCTAGATGTAACCATTCCACATGACTTACACTGAGGCAAACACGTCGCGACCATATGTCTTAACCCTTTACCCAATGTAACCGGCCAGCGCTATTCACAAAAATCGCCAATTAATTTTCATTATTTTTTCATTTTTTGTCTCAAAAACATAGGTTATGACCCCTCATTGGAACGACCTCGTTCCAATGAGGCGTCATAACCTATGTTTTTGAGACAAAAAATGAAAAAGAATCGTTATTCAAGAATTTTGTTTGCAAGTGTCGTCTGCTTTTCAGGTTCGGTAAAGGGTTAAGGCAATCGAAAACTAGGCTTTCTAAAAGAAATTTTTAAAAACCAACGAAACCTTAAAAGAAAGAGCCTATCAATCAAGTATCAGACCCATTACAGAATACACACCAACCATATGAGATGTCCGCCATGAGCATTAAATTAACAAAATGGAAAATTTACAACACAGGGCAGCTTGGTATGTGAAAAACAGCTATAACACCAGCTTGCTATCCCACATATTGATTCTCTGCAATGCTAGAGATAACTACAGAGGCGGCTCAAAACTTGACCATCCTTTTTTAATCCTTACAAGCCGGTGTGCATAAAGTTTTGCGTGAAGAAAAAATTGGTGGTGGACGAGCACACGATATAAAGGGCTATTGGGTTAAATTATTATCGAACCCCCAACAAACCAGGATGGTTTCGCCCATTTTGCCGTTGACAGTATTGGCTGAAATGATACCGCCCAGGGCGCCAGTGTCGAAAGGGTTAACAAAATTAACAATAGGGCAATAGGCTCTAAATCCCCATAAATATCCTGAAAAAGACTCAAGTCACTTGACAAAATAAGGCAACAACATACCACATAATCCCCACTATTCCTGATACTTATAAATTCGCCTTTAACCCCAGAACAGGAAATCAGTATATCATCCTGATAACATCTGCCCTCCAGTCTCCAGTCTGGTTGTCTTCAAGGTGGAGCTCAAACCACAAGGAATAAATAACATTCTGATGCCCATCAAAATATAACATATAGCTTTTTGTCCGCATGTTTATAGTTTTAATAAGACATAAAAAAACCCAAAAATGCATGACCCATCATCATCATCATGTCTGCCTCTGCGAGACTAACAAACCAGCCACCCTCTATACCCTCTATACTATCTCTGAACATCGCGCAATGCGTTATAGTCTCCTCCGCATTGTCCATAACAGTCAATAATGATTGTCAAACTGCTGTAGGTGTTGCCGAAGTAATTAATTTGAATTAGAGTTATCCGCCTTGAAATATTGCACTCGAAAATGATGCAGTCTCCAAAAATAAACAGTCTTGAGAAAGTATGTTGTCATTCTACTGACATCTTGCATTATTGTTGAATATTCCAGATAGATAAAGAGGGTGATTTGATGACTTTTTGGACCAAAAAAATACAATTGACTGTTGGTGTATTTTTGTTGGGAATTCCCCCCAAAATATGTGCACGTGACCGGCACTTTCCTTCCTGTCGGTTTTTCTCTCTTATTTGTCGCATGACCTCCTTCTTTCAGGTCAGAAAAAGTTGTCTCAAAAACATAGGTTATGACCCCTCATTGGAACGAGCTCGTTCCAATGAGGAGTCATAACCTATGTTTTTGAGACAAAAAGTGAAAAAATAATAAAAATTAATTGGCGATTTTTGAGAATAGCGCTGGTCGGTTTTGACCGTTACGTTCGGTAAAGAGTTAAAATCGCAGAGCCAGTTTCCAGAAGTCATTTACCGAAGCACGGCCAACGCTGTTTGGGCGGCCAAGTCCAATATGCATGTTAAAAAATGAGATTGAGATGAAAGCGTGAACACCAAAAATGTTAAATTGGCATCGGTGGTATCAAATGAGTGGACGACTGTTTGTGTAATCCTTCATACCTCTTCAATTCATATATGTGGGTCTTGGCATTACAAAGGTAGACTTTTCATCGCTGGCATCGGGTGACTCATACGAAATAAATGCACAGAAAGACACACGCGTGTGAATGGGTTAACAGATATGGCACGAGTGCCAGCGCGGAAGGATGAAACGAGAGGCCGCGGGCCTCGAGCTTTATTCCTCCACGATGGCACAATTGCCGCATCGATTAACCCATTTACTCGCGTGTGTCGTTCTATGTTTATTACACTCCTTCGCGTCTATAAAACAATTATCAGAAGGACGCTCGGCAATTCATTTGACAACTATCAATCAACAAAAAGAACATATTTTATCGCCAACCAAATTTGCGTGGGGAACCCGTGGTACTATTTCGTCCCCCGAGTTCCAATGTGTTCTATGTATGCTGGCACATAGAACACATTGGGGCGCGGGGGACGCTTTTCAGCTATCGCTAGCTATTCAAATCGTAATTGCGTTGCACGATTTGTAGAAAATTCCAGTGAAATTTCACCTCAGTTTAAAAAGAGTCCGTCAACGATTTCCGTTCCGCACATATGTGCGGAACAGATTTTCATTTTCCGCATGGTTTAGTGTTTCTGGGGATTATATAGAACAGGCGTATAATAAAAAATAAGGGTACACATTTGCAAATGACCAGAAATATTTGTGGGTAGGAAATAAGCTAAACTTCAAAATGACGTAAAAACGTCAAAATGGCGTTAAATCGTAAAACAAATAAAAGAACCCAACTGTCTCCTAATTTTGGAACTCTACAACATACAAACATTTAAAAAACTCGGACGCATTGTAATATTTTACCTTATGACCATCTATGACGTCACGCCATAGTTCGACCATAACGGGCATGGCATTTTTAGATATGTATTTTTGTGAAGATCATATTCCCCAAATTCCAAAGGGCTAAGGCTTAAAATAGAGTTTAAGAAACGAACGTAAAACTGACATCGGGTGTCTCGTATTGAAATGAAAAAATGAAGAACATTTGCAAATGACCAGAAATGTTTGTGTGAAGTATCATGTCTATATTCCATATAAATACGTCACATGTGAACCCACAAAGGTGTGTGTGGCGGGGGGGGGGGGGCTTAGTTAAAATAGTTAAAAATTTGAAATGGCGTAAATCGAAAAAACAACAAACACACCCACAAAAAAAAATCCAAAAAAGAAAAGACACGTATCTCTTAATTTTGGGATCTCCACGGCATACTAAAATTTCATGAAAATCGGTCGACAATGAATTTTTGGTGATTTCGACGTCAATAGCGTCACCCGAAAATTCAGCCAGAGCCCTTCAGAATTTCATATGACGGCCTCATATTTTGAGATGTGTTTTTTTGTTGGAGATGATATTTACTAAATGTCAGAAAGGAAGGCTTGATATATGCGTAGATATTAAAAGGTAGAGAAAAAAAGACGTTAGAATTGACGTTGTTTGGGTTATAGGTGGAGTATCAAAACTCTGTTTCCAGAATGTTCAACTAGAAATGGTCGTTTACAAATATGCCAGACTTGGAGATTGTAGCTCGAGAAATGTGACCGCGGTTCGCTGAAGGAAAACAAAACAGGCTAACCATCACAATAAGTCAACTCAAAGTTGTTGAATGACGAAAGAATGGATAATAGTTCTTGAAAGAAAACCATTTCTTCTTGGTAATGCGAGAGTACGTACACTTACGTTTCTTTGGATTATTTTTTTCATTCCGACGAAGTTGAAAATCGTGCCTTAACCGTTTCAAACCGGTGCGCCAAACATTTTGCGTGAATCAAAAATTGTTGGTAGTGGACGAGCAGACGATCAAAAGAGAACAAAATCTGAAGCGAGGCTCGGTAATAATTTAATCCAACAGCTCGAATGAGCTGTTGGATTAAATTATTACTGAACCTCCCAACAAACCATGATGGTTTCGCCCATTTCACCGTTGGCAGTATTGACTGAAATGATACTTTCAAGTGCGCAAGCATTGAACGGGTTAAAAAAATTTCTGAGGGTGAAAAAAAAATCGCTACTTGTCAGCACTCGAGACACAAATGCCTGTTTAATTTGCTCAATTCACTGAATGTCCGGTGTATGGAAATGTTTACATATCAGCTAATCTCTCAGAATGTTAGAGAATTTATATCTGAAGTGTTCCTTTTCTTTTTTCTGTTAAACTGTCTTATTAAGAAATAAATAATATTTCGCGTGACTTTCCACATTTTCACCGTTAGTTCAAAAATACAATATTTATTGCCTTTACCAACCCATTTTTACAAAGAAATAAGAAATTGCGGAATTACATTCCAGGCCCCACCCCATTTTTCCCACCCTCCCTCTTTTGATATTCAAGATTTTTTTTATTTTCTTTCAACTGTATTAACAATGTGTATATTTCAAGTTATATGTTTTTTTTCTGACGAAATAAAATTGAAAATTTGGTGTATTTTCAGAATGCTTTCTGTTTGAAATTAAAACGGTAAAACTGCTGCAAAACAATCTCAACCGATTTGGCCGCATCAGCGGGACAGTTGTAGTATAATTACTATGTAGGATAATAATCTGACAATTGATTTATTTATTCATTGGTGTTTAAGGTCACATTTTTATGCACAATGGCTAATCATGACCGTGACAGTTTTACGGGTGGAGGAAGCCGGAGTACCCGGAGAGAACCACTGAGCAACGGCGAGCAACTGTCAGCTTCCCAACATATCAACTCCACACAAGCAGGGTTAGCACTGGCTGAAGACAAGTGAACCATCGACGTGCAGTACGCCTTAGTACACAACGCCATCGTGTCCCCACGCGGACAATGGAGACGAAGTGTCTTGCCCAAGGACACAACGCGGTTGCCGCAGGTGGGATTCGAACCGAGGACCTCTCGGCTTGCAGCCTGCACCTCTACCAACTGAGCCACCGCGAATAATCTGACAAGTGCATCATTTTTGAAATGCTGTTGCCTACAGTCAGTCCGTTATCCCTTTACCTAACATGAAAAGCAGACGACACTTGCAAAACAAATTCTTGAATAACTAAATTTTTTCATTTTTTGTCTCAAAAACATAGGCTATGACCCCTCGTTGGAACGAGCTCGACGAGCTCGTTCCAAAGAGGGGTCATAACCTATGTTTTTGAGACAAAAAATGAAAATATTTTGAAAATTAATTGGCGATTTTTGAGAATAGCGTTGGCCGGTTTTGGCCGTTACGTTGGGTAAAGGGTTATATCAATGAGACGATTCTGTTGCCTTCGTTCACTATTTATTTATTTATTGGGGTTAAAGGTCATATACTTTGCACAATGGCTAATCGTGACCGCGACAGTTTTACGGGTGTAGGAAGCCGAAGTACCCGGAGAGAACCACCGCGCATCGACGAGCAACTGTCAGCTCTTCCAAATTGTAACTCTGTTTAAGCTCCACTCAAGCAGGGTTACAGCGGTTGAAGACATGTGCACTATCGACGTGCAGTACGCCTTAGTACAAGGCGTAATCGTGCCCCCATGTAGGCAACCGGGATAAAGTGCCTTGCCCAAAGACACAACCCGGGTCGTCCCGGACAGGGATCGAACTCGGGACCTCTAGCATAGAAGTCCAACAGTCCACCACTGAGCCACCGCGCGCCCGGCTCCTTCGTTCACTAAAAAGACGAATAAAAATGATTTACTTTTATTTTCTTATTGAATGGTCTGAAATGACAAGAGGAAGTAATCCCCTAAAACGTCGGTTTGAACATTGAAATAGTCGGTGATGTTCAGTTGTTTATTACTGTTGAAAGGTTTTTTTTAGACGGCACTGATTTTTGCAAAAAATCATTGCTCTGTACTTTTGGCACAGCTGGAATTTTTTTCTTCTTTTTTGAAAAAAATTCCCGTAATTGGTTGTTCTCCTGTGGCTTTTGATAAGATATAGACAGGAGTAATGCCATGACATTCGTCATGGGCCATAAACAGCTGATCTCTCTCACAATTACGGAGGGATACCTCAAGAAGCATCAGCGGACTTTTAGGTCATGTACTATAAGATGCAAAATGGGATAGTGCCTACGTTATCTGGTGCCCTGGGGAGCACAGTGGCTCAGTAGGTAGAGGTGTAGGCTGCAAGCCGAGAGATCCTCGGTTCGAATCCCACCTGCGGCAACCGCGTTGTGTCCTTGGGCAAGACACTTCATCTCCGTTGCCCGCGTGGGGGCACGATGACGCCTTGTACTAAGGCGTACTGCACGTCGATGGTACGCATGTCTTCAACCAATCTAACCCTGCCTGTGCTGCAGTGCGGAGTTACGATGATGGGGAGCTGGCAGCTGCTCGTCGTTGCTCGGTGGTTCTCTCCGGGTACTCCGGCTTCCTCCACCCGTAAAACTGTCACGGTCATGATTAGCCATTGTGCATAAATATGTGACCTTAAACATCAATAAATAAATAAATAAATCTCGTGCCCTCGTACTTTCTACAAGACACGCATTTGTGATCTCTAGAGAAAGCACTAGCAACCTTTCAGCTCATGGACCACCGAGTCCAACCCGGTGGTCCGTGAGCTCAAAGATTGCTTACGTTTTCTAAAATTTCTTACAAAAAATACAATTCAAATTCGACTTGAATCTCAGCCTTGAAAACGGGAAGTCAAAGTTGAAGTATTTTCTGTAATCCGAGTCCACCCGCATCCATTTCAGTCATTTTTGTCCTCCCAGTGGCGGACAAGCACAGACAGAAGCCGGGAGAATCCAAAAAGGTGCCACCCCATCCCTCCTCAAGTATTCTTGATGACTGGTTTGATATAGACAAGGATTTCACGGATTTATTCATATATTTGACATACTTTACCGCCCCAAGAAGTACCACACCCCCACCCAGTTTGACCGTCACTGGATGTTCCTCGTTCTCCCCACCCAGTTTGGCCGTCACTGGATGTTCCTCGTTCTGTCCGTGATAAAAAAAACCCCCACCCATCCATTTTGAGAGCGGAATAGACAACAATTGCATATATGTAGTCGAAAGCCCTAACTAGCTGCAATAGTTGGTAATACAGATTTATTGTCATATCGCGTACTTGATATGTCTCTTTAAGTTTATTCTCAAGTGTTGATATTGTGTGTATATGTATTCAGTGATTCAGTCACTTGGTTGACAGAAGACAATCGACCATTGACACCTGTACTTTGTGTTGAGGGTCAACTCGAAGTAATTATTTTATTGGCTCGATTATTCATTGACTCCGCCCACGTCTCTTGTGAACAACACCAAAAAGTGTCTGTCTAACTAAGGCACAATTTGTTCTGATATTGTTTTCATTGTTTTATCGCGTGACGGCGTGATCGTGAACCTTCAAGTGGGATAACGTGAGTATGTGTTTTCGTGGATATTTTCCTAATTTTGGCACGAATCTTTGATTATCGTTTATCCTTCATTTAAAATCACGTTTGCCCAATCTTATCAACTTAGTTACCTGGCATCATCACGGGCCAACAATTATACTCTCTTAAACGCAAGTTTCTACCGAACTTAATCAGTCTGCGCGTTTTATTGTTAAGGAATGTTTAGGAGCACGCAATTTAGCTATGACACAAGTTGTGGAGTTTTAGTTGAAATAATCTGGAGTGAATCGAAGAGCCAGTGAAACGCAAGCGATCTGTTCATATGACGGAAGTTTCAACTTAATCGCCGATCAAATCAGAGCCTGATTTGTGCACTCTGTTCACGCAGCGTTGCCTTAAAAATGTTAAGTGCAGATTTCCAAAGCTGTATATAATACATGGAGAGAGGAGTAACATTAATCACCACAAACAGGAGGCATTGACGAAAATTCTGAGGGAGGGGGTGTAGGGCATGACACACATCTCAAAATTATTTGCCACCCCCTCGGGCGATAGCCGAGAAGTTGACGGACTGAGTATACTTTTTGCCCGCAAGTATCCAAACGCAGCGTTGACTTAAAATGTTAACCCTTTACCTAACATGAAAAGCAGACGACACTCGCAAAAAAAAAAAGTTTGAATAACTATTATTTTCATTTTTTGTCTCAAAAACATAAGTTCTGATCCCTCATTGGGACGAGCTCGACGAGCTCGTTCCAATGAGGGATCATAACCTATGTTTTAGAGACAAAAAATGAAAAAAATAATGAAAATTAATTGGCGATTTTTGAGAATAGCGCTGGCCGGTTTTTAGCGTTACGTTGGATAAAGGGTTAAGTGCAGTTTTCGCAAGAATAATACGCGGATAGAGAAGCAACACTAAACTCCTCGAACAGGAGTCATGGACGTAAATTCTGAATGAGGGGGTGTATGGCATGACACACGCCTTAAAATTATTCGCCTCCTCGGGCGATAGTCGAGAAGTAGACGGATTGGGTACTATTTCCCGATAGAACCCACACGGCGAGCTTAAGCCTCTGGACGCCGGTGTCAAATTTTAACGAGCAATTGTTTTCCATAATGCAAATGGGGATTTGACCAATTCAGTCTTGTTTGACAGAGCTCCCGGAGCTCTGTCAAACAAGATTGAATTGGTTAAATAACAAGTTGCAATATGGGAAAAAACTGCACCTTTAAACTATCACATTTCGACATCGGTGTACAGAGGGTCGGCTTAACTGGAACAGTTGGACACATGCCCGAAATTAAAACACATGTTCCTTGGTAGACGCGGGAAAAGCCCAGCTGTCCGTGGTACCCATCTTTATTAAAAAATGCGCTAGTCTGGCTTCTTCAGAGACCTTTGTATAGGTCTTATACTGACAGGTGGTTTCTAGTTTGTACATATGTGAGTGGGGGATAGCTCTTGAACTGGCAAGCGACAAAGTCGGGACAATTTACCATTGCTTTTACCACGGCGTTGTCATTTACCGTGGCCAATGTTAGTGATTATGAACTTCATGCCAAAATGCAAAGGCGTGTGTCCGTAAGAAGAGTTGGAAAACTTAACATCGTGGTCGGTCAAGCCTACCCCCTCCCTGCACACACTCACACCAATAACTGGAGATGCTATAAACCTGGAGCGCGGTGACTCAGTGGTTAGGGCATTGGACTTCAAACAGAAAGGCCTCCGGATCGAGCGCCGTCAGGGGTAACTGCGTTGTGTCCTTGGACAAGGCACTTAATCCCAATTGCCAACGTGGGGAACGGTGGCGTTGTGTACTAAGGCGCACTGCACTTCGATAGTGCACTTGTCTTCAACGAATGCTAACCCCGCTTGTGTGGAGTCTGACAGTTGCTCGGCGGTCCTCTCCGAGTACTGTCCATATGAGGTGACCCTGGTTGTGGAAAGTGTCGTTAAACCCCAATTAGTAAATAAATAAGTTATAATTTTGACAGGAATTTCCACGCAGTAAAAAAACTATGATGTACAAGCGATGTAGCCGCTCATGGACCTCCGGTTTCCAACCCGGAAGTCCATTGGCTGAAACGTTGTGCTCTTTATCCTTTTCCACAGAATGCGAGTTATGACTTGTTGGAAAGCGCCACTCCGTTGATGTTTTGGTAGGAATTAATTCCCATCGTATTGTATTTTTGAAGTTTTAAGTTCAGTTTTCAAAGGCTTAATATATTTCGTAGACTCACAGTGATTGTGTCACGTTCAAATCGGAGCGAACAGTTACAGAGAAGGATGTCTTTGTAAAGCATGCATGAAAGCTACAGCTGAACGAATTGTTTTAACATATTAAATGCCTGTATTGTGAACATACTTGATGTAAAGTAAGCGTTCTTAAGACAGTTTTCTCCTGAAGGTTTGTGTCGAGTTGGATGACGTTAACTTGTATTAATACTAATATTAACGCGTTGCGTATTCTGGGAGAAAATAAAATGACGATTTGATTGATGATTTTGTGATTTTAATTTTCGCCGTAACACCTGAAATTTACATTAAAAACAAATGATTATTCTGGGCCTGTGTCTCCGGATGTGCAGCACAGTCGTCGTGGAATAGTTATATTCCACGCGTGGACGGGTGATGCCCACGCATGCGTTTACCAGGTAATAAAAATCATCAAAGCAAAATATTTAATAAATGAAGCACCGGGTACATTGTACCCGGTGCTTCATTAATTAAATTCTTGATGATTATGCCTATAGTTAGTGTTAGGAATCTAATATTATTGCGTCCGTAGAAATATTGCCCACGCGTGGAAAGTGTCCAATTCACTGTTGTCGTACTGTATGATGCCCCGCAATTCTGATTCCAATAAAAAACCGCATTGTCCCCTGTCCGAGAAACAAGAGCGCTGGAAACTATAAAGTGAACGCTTGAATTTTCCTTTGAAATAATTCCGGGTGATTTTTTTTCTGTAAATATAATTTAAAAAATATATGTTAGTAACATTGTTCGACAACCAGACGGCGCGTTATCAATGTTAAAAAAATAAATCTCAACTTGCTTTCTAAGCTGGTAAACTAAAAATTCTTACTGCGTCTTGCCCCCGTTTGGATATTTACAAAAACAACAATGAATTTTATGGTAACAATTGTTATTGTATAAAATGTTACCCCACGAAATACTATCTGGTGAGTGCCCATTGTCAGTGGTGCTAGCTTTTTCCAGAAAACTCACATTTAGCTTTTCAATTCCTGGTTTTGAATGCTGGTTTCGTTCACGCCTTTGCAGATTCCGTTCATTACAGTACGGCCGCTGCTGACTGGTCACTTTCCATGGGTGGGCAATATTTCCACGGATACAATAATATTAAATTCCAATCACTAATTATAGGAATAATCATCAAAAATTTAATTAATTAAACACCGGATACAACCAAGTGCTTGATTATTAAAAAATTGCTGATGATGATTTTTAAAACCTGGTAAACGCATGCGTGAACATCACTGACCCACGCGTGGATTACGACCAGTCCACTGCGGCTATACTATAGATAGACAAAGTAAAAAAATTAATATACAGCTTTACGTTCACAGTCTGGGGGTTAAAAATATTAATCGGTTCGAGCACTGAACAACCTTCCGGTCAGTCCGGTGAAAAGATGCTAAACCAAATATCAATTCCTTTGTTTTGCAGTAATATTTTACAGTAGTTGTATCATAGCTTGTAGCCACTGTTGTACCATAATTCAACGGCATTTTTTTACAATGCAGGTTTAGTGAACTATTCTTAAAACACAATTGGAGTGGATATTTCACTCAGGAAAAAGGGGCAAGTTTTGTAAAAGAAAAGTTGAAGTCTCACAAACGCAAACTTCACCCAATGGACATCCCTATTTTACATGAAACTTTGATAGTGTTTATGCTGTGAATCAGTATGTGGGTGGATAGCCCAGGCGTGCCTAATAGTGAAAGGTGTAAGGGTATTACTTCCCCCTCCCCAGTAATGTTTTCCAACACAGTTCCCGACGGGACATTTTCTCCTCGATTGTGGATATCGATCCTCTCTTGCCAGTAACCATGCACTTTCTTACAAGACAAGCTTTGACACTTGGACTTGCAGTACAGTCGTCGTGAACTGGACATATTCGACGCGTGGACAGTGATGTCCACGCATGCGTTTTCCAGGTAATAAAAATCATCGCAGCACAATTTTAATTAATGAAGCACCGGGTGGCACCCGGTGCATCATTAATTAAATTTTTGATGATTATTCTAATAATTAGTGTTTGGAATCTAATATTATTGCGTCCGTGGAAATATTGTCCGCGTGGAAAGTGACCAGTCCACGGCGGCCGTACTCTATATCAAACAAACTCCGGTCCTATAAATAGAGGCCTCTGGCGCCCAATTCGGCCTGCTCAATTTGGAATACGGTGTGTGCTGATTAAATAAGGAGTTGGCAATCCCGTGCGTCGCGACTACTTGGTGTATTTATTCACAAATAAATATCAAACAACTCTTGAGTTTTGAACTATAATCCTGATTCACTAATATTCCAACTACACCACCAAGGCATCCCTTCTTCGAAGGCATGACCTGATGATGTAGTTTGAATATTTAGCAGTTGGGACTTAAGTCATCACAGTCGGGACGAATCAGGTTTCCACCACCCCACCCACCTCCCAATCGGTCATCTTTGCGACGCCTCTGAGACACGCCATTCCGTTTGGGATTTCACGGTAGTTCACATTCCGTTCATTCTCATCGTATAACGTAACGTTTCGAGAAGAGTTACACTTGCTTCATCCAGAGTTTTTTGTTGTCAGATTTACAGTGTAAAATTAGCGTATTTTCTGAAAATAAAAATCCGATTTATATTAACTTTTTCGACTTTGACTAATTTCCCATCACCAAACAGATCATATAAAAAGGCGGCGGATGGTTTTCAGAAAATATATGTAGCAATACAAAATTAATCGAAACACAGAATTGAACGGAACAGAAAGCAGTATTTATTTATTTATTTATTTATTTATTTATTTATTTATTTATTTATTTATTTATTTATTTATTTATTTATTTATTTATTTATGTTTGGACAGTTGTTTATACCCATGTTGCTCATTTTAGAGGAATTCCATCCCAAGTATTGGTGACGTTCACCAGTGCAACAACACTTGTCTACCACAGTCAATAAGCACCGATTCACTTTCCATGGTTCCCATGGGGAGAAGCCGAGGATTTGTTTATGGTGATATATAAATTAATCATTCAAGACTTGAAAAAAGTTAACAAGATGGAGGCACGGACTCTCGAAATCTTGTTTTGGAATTTCGTTATGCCTCCTCCCCTGAATGTGAATTTCGAAAGATGTTGCAGACATTAATACAATAATCAACTTATTATTGTTTATCACTAAACTGTGAAGGGGTGTTCATTTGCGGCGCCTCGTTATGAAAATGTTACAAATTTATACCACTTTCCTTCAGATGATATCTAACTCGACGAGAAGAGAGTTGCATTTTTGTTTTTAAAAATAAAAAAAAATGTTGAATATTTATTTCGAAAACATAGCTTACAACTTCTCATGGGAACGAGCTTGCTAAATTCGTCCCAACGGGGAGTACTGAGCTGTGTTTTTGAGGTAATAGTTACAAAAAGTAACACAATTGGGAAAGCTATTTTCGTGTAAAGCACTGGCGGATTTTTCGTTATGCGTTAGGTAAAGTGCTGACCATTAACGAAACGAGAAAAACCAGCCTGTGCTATTCACAAAAATCCATTATTATTTTTTTCATTTTTTGTCTCATAAACATAGCTTATAACTCTCATTGGAACGAGCTCAATAAGCTCGTTCCAATGAGATCATAGCTATCTTTTTGAGACAAAAAATGAATGTTTTTAGATTTTTAAGAATTTCTTTTGTGTCGTCTGCTATTCGAGTTGGGTAAAGGACTAATGGAGGAACGAAACGATTGTGAGTTTTTGTCGCGAACAAACAAAACAATTATGATTTTTCTTCATCTTCGTTATAAATTATTTCATGTTGTGTTTTAGTTTTTTGCCGGTTTGTTTATATCGAGACTGACCCACGATTTTTGCCGGTTTGTTTATATCGAGACTGACCCACGAATAATAGACTGACAAATATTGGCTGATAGAAACTCAACTATTTATTTATTGGTGTTTAAGGTCACATATTTCTGCACAATGACTAATCGTGACCACAACATGGAGATAAAGTCAAGTTTATTCAATCATTTATACCCATGTTGCCCATTTTAGAGGATTTCCGGGCATTGGTGACCAGATCCCATTTTACCAGTAAAATCAAGCCTGTGAACCACAGTAAACATGCAACGTTTCACTTCCCGGGGTTCCCACGGGGGGAGAAACTCAACTAACTATATGAAAACAATATGAAATGTGATGGCACTGGCCCCCAGAGTTGATGTCGTCACTCCAATACAGACTACAATAAATCTTTTGATCATTCCATCACACCATGGAGAGGGGAGGGCTCATGCATCGAAAAAACTTAGCTGAATACAAAGTGTCCCAACTATAAGTGATTTTTTTCAAATACAAGTCCATCCCTGGTGTAAGTTGACTTTAACCATATCAACGATACGCACAGATATTTTGCGTGAACAAAATTCGTTTTCCGATATCCAACAGCATAAATAGGTTTAGCCTTGACGCACTTCAAACAAAATAACAACCTCTATTTATCAGAAAGAATTGCTTAGAAATAACAGCCATGATGCTTAGAATCTAACTTGCAAGTTTACCCAGAAACTGCATATTGGTGCACCTGTTCTGCTGTAGAAGTGATCAAAGTCAGAAATGTTTACTGCACCTCCCCTGAAATGCAAAATAGATTCACCCAATTGTTATAGCTAGTATGATGATTGATGATCTCTTCCAGGAACTCGAGGTTGAAAGGGTTAGGTAGCTGTTTCTGGGAGATCCAAATTCGTGATTAAAGACTAGGACTCACCCCTGTGAACCCTGGTGGTATCTTCCATCCCAGTTCAACGGCAGCAACAGGAAGAGTTCATATTCATTATACGGGGTAGATCAATTAATATTTTCAACGTGCAGCCTAAGGGCTGCACGTTGAAAATATTGATTGCTCGATCCCTCACGTCCACTTAGCAGTCATCCTACTTAATGACATTATGACGTATCATGCTCGTCGGTTGGAAAAGCGGCCACTCGGGTTCAAAGGGTTAACCTTTTGACAAACGTAACGTCAAGATACGGTTAAGGCTCTTCACAAAAATTGCCTTTCAAATTTGATTAGCTTTTCATCTTTTGTCTCAAAAATACAGCTTATGGCGCCTCCTTGAAATAAGCTCGTTCCAATGCGGGGTCATGAGCGACGTTTTTGAGACAAAAAATAAAAATGTTTAGTCATTCAAGAATTTCTTTTGCGAGTGTTGTCTGCTGTTCGGGTAGGGTAAAGGGTTAAGTCAGATTAATGTTTTTTGGGGGGAAATATGGGGTTTTAGGTTCGGTCGGTGTATTTTTTAAATCATTGGAATGTCCTCAAATTTATTTATTTTGATTTATAATTTTTCTCATGCCCTTTACATTTTTTGTTTGTTTTTTCTTCTGATTGGGAAAAATGATTGGTATTTAACTGGGGGTTAACTCCCATACCACGAAATGATAATATATTCGATATCAAGACAATACAGAATAATGAACAGGAAGATTCTATTTTGGACTCGAATGGAAGGCAAGTTAATAATTTTAACCAACAGACTAACATGGTAGGTTAAATGATATTATATATTATGGTTTTCTTTCCCAGAATTGGCCATTATCAAAACTCGGCTGATATGGCTTCAAACTCGGCTGATATGACACCGATCTGGGTCGATATGAACCAATCTGGAGTTTTCCCCGTTGATGCGTTACGAGGCGCAACCAAATTGTTTACATCGAAATGTTAACAGTTATTTGTCGAATGCAATCTGGAAAATTGGCGTGACTAGGCATAGTGGAGTGGTTTGAAGCAGAGCTTTGTATGATAAGGAATTAACCCTTGTCGATATGAATCAATCTGGAGTTGTCCCCGTTGATGCGTTACGAGGCGCAACCAAATTGTTCACATCGAAATGTTAACAGTTATTTGTCGAACGCAATTTGGTAAATTGGCGTGACTAGGCATGGTGGAGTGGTTTGAAGCAGAGCTTTGTATGATAAGGAATTAACCCTTCGATACTTTTGTACGTCTTTTGACGTACGAAATCAAACAGCTCGTTGATACTTTGTGATCATTTGTCTTGTTATTTTTCGATTTTTTTAAGTTTTAACCTCAATTCCTATTTTCTCCCGAATTGTGCTCAGTGACAACCGTTGAGCCAAATGTTATCGCAGCTTAAAATACTAATATAATCCTGCTGTCAGGACTTCTTAAAAAAGAGGATTCCAGAGCAAAAGCCAACACTTTCCTTAATTTAATTCATGTTCAGTCAAACACAAATAATATTTTGTTTATATAAATTTGTTTTATTACAAATTATTGGAGAGTGCCTGTAGGCACTCTCCAATAATTTGTAATAGAACAAGTTTTGAATAACAAATTCAGACCATCAAAAATAATCTAGCCCTCAACTAGCTAATCACTAATGTGAAAAATATCTTGTTATTTGTACTTTCCGACGTTTTACGTCGCATTTTGAAAAACGTTGAAGAAACTGAATTTCCAGTGACGTTTGAACGTCAGGATAATTAAAGTCTCAAAGGGTTAATGGTGGATATTAGTGATGATTAGGTGGATGAAGAGAAAAAAGAAAAGAGCTGTACAGAAAAACCATCGCAGAATATAAATCGGAGACGTAAGCGGAGATTCATCGAAGATGGAGGAGAGGCAGTTGAGGTATCCGAACGTCGCGGCTTCCCGAGTGGGGAGACAGAGATGTTCGGTTAGCTGAACTAGGAGAAGGAGAAGAGGAAACTTCGGACTTTGTGAAAAGAACGAGAAACAATAATACTGTCAGAAAAATGTAACAGATCTGAGAAATTTTGTCATAAAAATAATAATAAAGAGGTGATTACTAGGTTACTTTCATATCGGCCGAGATATCAGCCCTAGGCAACTTCACATCAACCTTCGACCTTCGGTCTCAGGCTGATATGAAGCTACCCGAACTGAATTCTAAGCAGATATGAAACTAACCAAGCGATAACCTCTAAGGATTTAGTGACCGCCCAGCAGGCACAAAGTGTTATCATCCATAACTCAACCATAAAAACAAATCGTCGTGACAAACAGACCTTACATATTTATTTATTTATTTATTTATTTATTTATTTATTTATTTATTTATTTATTTATTTATTAAAAATACTAAATCTGCGTTTTATTGGTTCAGGTATGGATCTTTTTCGACCCTTATCCAAGTCTCCCTTCAAACAAAATAACTAAATTAGGTCAAGCAACATGTTTTTAAATGACCACTATTTTACCTTTCTATTGCGACACTAGATTCTAACGATAAGAGGACTTCCACCCCAAGCATTGGTGATTGGGTGCTATTTACCAGTATTTTACCAGTATGTTTACCAGAGTAAACAAGCACTGCTTCATTTCTCGTAGTTCCCAATTGGGGAGAAACTTATGCACCTGGGAACACTATTTTGAACCTATTTTGAAATTGAGTTTCCCTAAAACTGCTGTTACAAAACTTCAAAAGATACCCCAGTGGTTTCCCGGTGGGAAAAATCCACCTGTATTTCATAACACGGCTTGAATAAGTAAAATGAAATTAATTTCTTGTTTGAAAACCAAAGCGTTTGACCCTGGCGATAACGAGCTTAACGTGCACGTTGCAACGAGCGATCATAAACTGTGTTTCAGAGGCAAAGATTCAAAAAGTTTTACGAAATTTGAATAGTGATTTCTGAAAATAGCGCTGGCCAGATATGGTAGTTACATTAGGCAAAGGGTTATATTGTGCCAATGAGGATGAGACTATGTTTTCGATTTTTCTTCAGGCAAGCATCTTCTTTAGCACCGTCTCTACAAGGATTATTTTCTCAACGGGACCGATCTAGGGCCCTGCAAATCACAGTCACCCATTTTCGCTTCGAATCGAATTTCGAATCGAATCGGGCCTATTATTTGAATTCGAATCGAATGAAGGGCATCCTGAAACTTACCGACTGGGAGGAGGTGGGTGTGCTGTAAACCTGATTTGTTCCGACAGTGATCGCTCACGCCCAGGCTGATAAAATATTCCAACTACATCACCAAGACATGCCTTCGTAGAAGGCATGCCTTGGTGATGCAGTTGGAATATAACCTAGCAAGGATTATAGTTCAAAAACAGAAACTGGTATGAGAATCATCGGTACTGGGCACTGTGCAGGGCTAGCCGTAGCCGCTAGCAAAGCCCATCGTTGATACTGCTTGGAAACTTGAATTTTATTCTCAACCTTGGTAGTGTCTAGTGAGACGAGAAATGGCATAGCTGGTGGTATGGGAACTGATGCTCTTTCTGTTTATATAGCGGAAACTACACTCGGTATTTGTTTTCAATATCATTTATGTACAATTTCCTCTAGAACTATACGTATTGTGTGTGAGACGAAGATGACTGATGCCAAGCTATATTCCAGTGAAAAGGTTCGAATGGAAACGAATCGTGCAGCCGATTCGAATCGAACCGAATAGCAACTTAAGATTCGAAAAAGAATCGAATCTCGAAGCTTCGTTAAGACCGATCTTAACGTTTTGTAAAACTTCCTGAAAGAAATTGTGATGAGATTTTATCCTGGTGTTTTTAACTACACTCGCACACAAAACAGCCAATAACGTTGTCTTCGACTAACCTATAGGTGCAAATTAGGAAAAAAACATGATTTGGAGTAAAAAATAAGCAGGTAGATTGATTTTCGACTGTGAGTTTGTTCGACTGCCGCCCATATTTTTCTTGCGTATTTCGCTTTGCTCTTCTCTCTGTTTGTGGGTGTGTGTGTGTGTGTGTGTGTGTGTGTGTGTGTGTGTGTGTGTGTGTGTGTGTGTGTTGTGTGTGTGTGTGTGTGTGTGTGTGAGAGGGAGAGAGAGAGAGAGAGAGACATTTGTATCGTGTTCATACAAATATGCATTGGGAGGCGTAAACGACAATAAAGTAATTTTCTCAACACCTTCTCTTTGTCTTTTATTTGAACTGAGCTTCCGTGTTTTTAAAGAAAATGAAATTTTTGCATAACAGCTGACTCAAACCAACGGTATGTTTGTTCGTTTGAAAGCTCGTGTCTGCCTCACACTGTCTCTAGGTAGTTATAGGGGCGTGTGAAGATGAACATATTTCTAATTCACGTCCTGTTTGGAATTCTTCAATTAAAGCACAGTTTCACCATTATGACATTTAAGCATCCGTCATATACTGATGAAAACTTAACCTTTAGACCTCGTTCGGACGCTCAAATGAATATCAAAAAATGCACTCGGCCACGCCTTCCAGTTCATCAATTGAATGTTATTTGTGAAAATCGTCTGAGGTGTGCACTCAACGGATTGATTGTCTTTAGATTGTAACCGAGACATACGTTTAGATATATATCCACTCCATGAATATCAATCGTCTTCAGAATCGCATATCGCAGCTATGAATTAATTAGAGTGTTGATACCACAATGACATAATTTGGGATATGCACATACAAAACAGTCTACGTGAGGCCCACGCATGCGTTTCCCAGGTAATAAAAGTCATTACCAGCAAAATTTAAAAAAATTAATTAACCCTTTACCTAACGTAACGGCCAGCGCTATTCTAAAAAAATCGCCAATTAATTTTCATTATTTTTTCATTTTTTTGTCTCAAAAACATTGGTTATGACCCCTCGTTGGAACGAGCTCGTCGAGCTCGTTCCAACGAGGGGTCATAACCTATGTTTTTGAGACAAAAAAATGGAAAAAATTAGTTATTCAAGAATTTCTTTTGCAAGTGTCGTCTGCTTTTCAGGTCAGGTAAAGGGATAAAAGCACCAGGTTGTACACGGTGCTTCATTAATTAAATTTTTGATGTTTATTCCTATAATTAGTGTTTGTAATCTAATATTTTTGCGGCCATGGAAATACTGCCCACCCCGTGATAAATGGCCAGTCCACGGCGGCCGTACTGCATCATGATAATTTTTGAATAGGAACGACACCTTTGTGAGTCTTTATTTCTGACAATGTTTTAGTATCCAATAATGCTTCAGGAGACAATTCACGTAATTTAGAAAAATAGAGACACTACCATAGTGTCATTTTTTTAGATTAAAAAAAAATTGGTTGATGTTCCTCTGTCCTGGTTTATTTCAGATTCTGAATAAGATCTCCATGCATTTTTGGTGTTGCTACGTTTGCCGTGTTAACTCAATGAGCTCTGTTATTTACATTATTACGGGTTACATGTTTATTTCGTTAAATAACCGAATTTAACCAAGACATTCGCGAGATAATGTACGGGTTTCAGATTATCACACCGCGGTTCAAGTCCTCGGGTCACCAGTCTAATTCTGTTTGGAATTCGACTCTATTTTGGCTATTTGTTCACCGACTTTTCGTGAAGTTTGTGCGCAAACTATCGTTGGTGTAACGCGATGTCCTTTTACTCACAAAGATATACATATTTTTTCGTGCTCTAGTTATAGATATTCCAATCAATAAGTATTTAATTCGCCTTCCGACACCAAGATATTAACGCAATTTGTGGAACGATGTGGCATAATAATGAAACTACAGCTGTGAAGGGTCTTTATTCACAATTATTTAATAAACAAACATGTCTGGAGCCAACACTATAGAACGTTTACTATTGTATTTTCTAGAATTGTATTTATTACCTATTAGTATAACTGACCCAAATGAATCATTAGCATTTTAAAAGATATGGCAATTTGCCAACTGGCAAATTGCCATAACTTTTGAAAATGGTAATGCTTCATTTCAACCCACTTAAAGTCATAACTAGAAAATACAATTCCAGAAAATACAATTGTAAAGTCTAATAGTATTGGCTCCTGGTGGTATTGGTGGAGTTATTAAAGAATTGGTCAAATCAAGTCTCGATTAAGACACATTTCCTGCTTTGATAAAAAAAGAATATGTTTTTTTTAGATTTAATCGTCTGAAATATTCCAGTTGAATAGGCTAACCTGGGGCCAGATACAGTTTCTCATTGCTGACCTTTAACTGGTTGAGTGCTTGATACCCATACTTGGGTTCCACTGAAAGTGTTAATATGTGTTAATGATATGCAATATATTCCACTGTGGGTTCTTTAGGAAGTGAAGCAGTGCTTCTTTACTATGGTAAACCCGCTCTGTTTTACTGGTGAAATAAGACACGGTAACCAATACCTGGGATGGAAGTCCTCTAAAATGGTCAACAGGGATATAAATGATTGGCTGGACTTGGACTTTGTATCCATGTTGTGATCAAGATTAGCCAGTGTGTGGCCTAAAACACCAATAAATAAATGCAATGTATTCTTCACACATGCTCCATATTTAATTAGGAGCCAAATATGTTTTTGGATGGATTTATGTTACAATTAGAGAGTGCCTACAGTCAAAGCAAATAAATTGTAACAAAACAAATCCACATAAACAAATTAGTGGTTCAAAAGTTAATCTAGCACTCGACCATTTAATGTAATTGTAATGACACATGCTATAACAGTAAAAGGGCTCTGTGAAGCTGAAAATTCAATTCGATTCAAAATCTTCATCATGATGCAATTTTATTTGATAGGAGTCGTGCTGATTTGGAAATTTTTTCTGATTATTGATATGATCTCAAAATCCTATCAAGCGTCTCCTCTTCTATCATCAAGGGCCAATACTATAAACCTTTTACAGTTGTATTTTTCTGAATTGTATTTTCTATTTATGGAACAGACTAACTGAAATGAACCATTGGCATTTTCAAAGATGTGGCAATTTGCCAGTTGGCAAATTGCCATATCTTTTAAAATGCTAATGATTCATTTCCCTCATTGATATTCACTTATAGAAAATGCAATTCTGGAAAATACAATTGAAAAAACTATACTAGACCATAACAACGTCGGATTCCTTTCAGAATTTGCATTTTTGCTTTAGATTTTGACGACGGCTGCTTAATACATTTCATAAACAGTTCCACGAAAAAATCCGTATCAACTGATGAATATAACATTGACATCTAATCTCGCATTGTATCTAAACATTTCAAGCAACAATACCATTTGGTACGGTAAATTTTGCCAATAAACTCAACCACATTGATTTTTTAATAAACTTATAAAAATCAAATAAATTGATTGTGGGTAGATGTGACACAAACAATCATACGTATTTCAAAATAAATACCACTTATATTAAACAAGGCATGTATACACTTGCCGGGCGTTGTTTTGTCGCCATGTTTGCTTGTCAAACACCCGCTTTGTGACACCCGTGTAATGATTGTGTTACCATTATTTTAACTTCGTATGTCAGCAGTGAAAAATACATCCTTTTTATTTCATTTGACAATTAGTCACGAAATATAAATATTCAAACAAGAGGGTGTATGTTTAACCCTAAATCTCCAGATTATTTTTTTTTTGTTAATAATTATGGGGGCGCGGTGGCGTTGCGATAACCGGTTCTCCTTAGATCACCGAAGTTAAGCAACGTTGAGCCCGGTTAATCATTGAATGGGCGACCGTCTGAGCGATCAATTCGGACTCCCACGTTGTGTCCTTGGGCATGGCATTTAAACCCGATTGTCCACATGGGGCGCGATGACGCCGTGTACTAAGGCGTACTGCACATCGACGGTACGCATGCCTTCAACCGATCTAACCCTGCCTGTGCTGCAATGCGGAGTTACGATGTTGGGGAACTGGCGCGGAGTTACGATGTTGGGGAGCTGGCAGCTGCTCGTCGTTGCTCGATGGTTCTCTCCGGGTACTCCGGCTTCCTCCACCCGTAAAACTGTCATGGTCATGATTAGCCATTGTGCACAAGTATATGACCATAAACACCAATAAATAAATATAAATAAATTGTTAATAACTATACATGTACCCAGCTGCAGATGACTTAACAGTTTTTCTACATCATTGTTGGCTGCCTGGGGAGGCAGCCAACAATGATTAAAAGCGCTGTCTCAAAGAAGAATACACCTTGGACCACCTTTTCAGAGAAATAAAAAAGAGACAGTTTGTGGTTGTATTAGGAAATAAGGGTTAGCCAGTTGAAAACTGTTTATGCCCAAAATATTAAATAAACAAAACTTGCGATCTATTCTATTCTATTGCACAGCATTTTTGTGTTTCTTTTTATTTGCTAAGGAAATGATGTTACGAATTTGTTTTCACAGAGCACACGAAGATTGGATAACCATTGAAAACAACCGCGGGGTGCCTGAACGTAGCGCGGACTCAGTTAATTATTCAATGACTGGTAGATGTCAAAATATTCTCGGTCTCAAAATCTGTTCACATGAATTTGTCTTGTTTCAGTTTATGGGAGAGTAGGCACTCTCCCATAACTTGTAACAAGGCAAATCTGGTCAGACTAAATAACTGCAGATATAATACGAAGCACGTGAATAGAAGGTGACGCCTTTAACCCTTTACCCAACGCAGACGATATCAAAAAATTTATTATTTTAAATAACATTTTTTAAATTTTTTCAAAAAATTTCCACAAAATCATATCATGTGACCCCTCTTTGGAACGAGCTCGACGAGCTCGTTCCAAAGAGGGGTCACATGATATGGTTTTGTTGAAATGTTTCGAAAAATAATATTTTTCAGCTGCTGAATTTGCATATTACGCGGGCGGATGCGGGCGATTCGTTGGGTAAAGAGTTAAGTTGGACTACCTGTACTCTAGAATAAAGCCCAAATATGGACACCCAGCACTCACCCAAACTAACTTCCAAGTTGTAATGACGTAAAAGCATTTGTAAACAGTAAACTATTGATAGTATTACACAGCACACTTTTTAAAAAAAACAAATTATAGTTGCACGTTCTCTGAGCTGCGGGCAAACGGAGAAAATAATTAATTAGCCTGCGAGTACATTGAGAATTACTAAACGTCAGGGAGCCAGCAAAACAAGACCATAATCCATCCTAAAATAAAAACACCAGGGATGTGATGCAGATAAAAGCCAAATATAAGTTATGAAAGCATTTGGACCAGGAACTCATGAGAAGACGTTTAAATGCTTCCTTCACCATTCACAATGCTGATATGCTTCGTCACATGTCCCATCACATATGACGCCAGCAGCTTGATTTGAACAAGACTCTAACTCGCCATGTTGTAATCTAAATCCAGTGCGTCAAATATGAAAGTATTTAACACAGAAGATTGTGAAAAAGTGAATTTTCCAATCTTTCTTCCCTTATCAACACTATTAAAATACTGCGTCTATCCCAAAGATTTGTTGGATCAAAATTTTCAGTAACTTAATTTTCTGATTGCGGAGAGTCAGTCGATCGGCCGGCAAAACTGTAGTAAAATCAATTCCATTAATATTCGCTTCATAAACATAGCCAGTTGTCACCGATATCTTTTTATTACCGTCGCAATACCCGCGTCGTCATTTTTTACTTTAGGTTTCGCTGGAAAATCAGATATCGTGGCTTTGTTTTTATTTTGAAATGGTTCCATTTACACGCGCATTAATTCGACCCAGTAATATACTGAGCCAAAAAAGAAAGTATAATAGAAGCAAATGTGAAAAAATAGCATAAAGGATGAAATATAATAGTTCAAATATTGCATGTTTGTGGACAAGAAGTCGCGCAAAGAGTTTAATGACATGTTGTTGTTGTCCACCCAACCGTACACAATTTTGCTACGGATTTCAAAATAGCACGTGCTACCCGAGAATGGGTGACCGACGATTTTCTTTGTGTTATGTTGTGCTAGAGAGCCTGTGTTATTAATAAACACGCTAGTTTTTGTATTTCGACATTTTAAAAAATGCCAAGGTTAACCGAAAATCAGAGGTTGCGTGCCATTAGTATGCATAAGGCTGGGATACCTTGCTGCTGAGTTCGGAGTCACTGTGACCCCTATTTACCGTCTCATTAGAAGGTATAGAGGCAGTGGATCTACTTCCGACCGACTGCGTCGAGGTCGACCAAGAGTGACGACCCCTGCACAATACCAACACATCAGGACGCCTCACTTGCGGGATCTCTTCCTTCCGGCGACGAGGACAGCAGCAGTTACTCCTGGTAGAACTAACAATAGAAGCAGTGCACAAACTGCCCGCAACAGACTCACTGAACACGGCATCTGAAGTAGGCGTCCATACCACGGACCAATCCTTACCCAACGTCATCGTACCGTCAGAATGGAATTGGTACGTCGGCGTGTTCACTGGACTCAGCATCGCTGGAGCACAGTTCTTTTTAGTGATCACGATTTTGTCTACGGCGCACTGATTGTAGGGCAAGAGTGTATCGCCGACGAGGAGAACGGTTTTCTGATGCTTGCGTGCGGGAATACGCCCGTTTCGATGGGGGTAGTGTAATGGTTTGGACCGAATTTCCTTGCACCATCAAACGCAATTCATCTTCATCGATGGTAATCTGAATTGACAACGATATAGGGACGAAATTCTTAACGCTGTTGTTGTCTCGTTGTTCAACGCTAACGTCGGATTGCAGTTATTCCAGCAAGACAATGCCCGATGTCACGTGACGCGTATCTGTCGTGACTTTATTGAGGAGCAGAGCATCGAGCTTCTTCCCTGGCCCCCACTTTCGCCAGATTTGTCGCCAATCGAGCATCTTTGGATCAATTGGACAGTCGGGTACGACTTCATGATCTTCAGACGTTAGGCGATTTACGTAATGTTATAAGGCAGGAGTGGAACGCAATACCACAGGGTGACATCCAGAGACTTATCAGGTTCATGCGCCGTCGAAGCATTGCCATCCAAGAGGAAAACGGTGGACATACACGCTATTGACTGCGACGTCCTGACGTGACGCTGGCAACAGTAAGAACATGAAATTATGCAAATTCATACAGCTAGACACAAAATATGAACTTCCAATAATTTGTTTGGGATTAAAGTCGATAATACAAAAAAAATTGTTCCTCAAAGTTTATTATACTTTCTTTTTTGACTCAGCATATATAGATGCTCCAATGAAATCGCTCGATCTTTTTGGACCGTAACAATAGGTCAGCCAACCAGGATGCGCGACTCTTTTATAACCACTGGAATTTACACGAAATTGGATTTAGAAATTCATAAAGGTGAAAGATACGAAACGATTACAAGTACAGAAAGCGGCTCAGAAATGTGATAAACTAAATTATGAGAAATTAAGACCTTACCAAGAAAAACAAATCAAAAATAAAATCTGAGATAAGATCTTCTCGCATTTCCTTTCCTACATGTGAGATTCTGCAGTGTTGTTGTATGGAAAGTGGACAGATAATTTCGATCGGATCGCGACTCGGTCGCAATCCAGTCGCAATACTCTATCCCCTTTTGCAGACAAAGTACTGTAGTTCTCAGGAAATGAGTTGTGGACAATTTAGGGCATTTTAATCCCATGGAGGAACTGTTTTTAAGTCATTTTCCATTTACTATTCCTTACCAAAAATTAATCACTCGCACTGTGCTGATAAAGGGAACGGACGTTTGAATTTGTCTTCTATTTTTAGCGTCTGAGGTCGTCTGACGGGTGGGTATGTGACGATCTTTAAACAGAAAGCATATAGTATTACTCATTTATACTGTATTCCACGTCTGGTTCAATCAGCCAAAGGCGGACAGAACGTGGAGAGTGTATTATCACTAAATCACCCGCAGAGTGGAGATTCCACCCGAGGAATAATTGAAAATTTGTTGCAAAGCATAACCAGCACCAGCAGAGTTTCAGCCAATGGACCCTCGGGTTAAACCCGGAGGTTCATTGGCTGAAACATTGCTTGTGTTTTTTGTCAATTCGTACAAAATTTGAAAGTTGCAGATTGGGTGATAACTCCACTCCGCGGGTGATTTAGTTACAATCCACTCTTCACGTACTGTATATGGAAACTCTGACATTAGGGGTTGGGCGTAAATGATGCTCTTCCGTGTTGATCTCAGCTGTTGCACAGGAACAAACTTACTTTACGCCACATAACACGGAATATCGAATACCGAATCACTACAAACATTGGTTCTCAAAGGGTCACGACATGTTCATTTCAACAAACTTGAGTGGATACCCTCCAACAAATACTCACACCAAATTTCATTAAAACGGTCCAGTAGTTTGGGAACTCCACGTTATCTTTGCAAGACAACGGACGATTGTCGGCAGACGGCGGGTAACAAATGACATACGGACGACGGGCGAACATTGGTAATTCATCTCTTACGTGGATAAAAGCGTTATCTGCAATGCTAAAGCATTGTAATACTAAATTATTGCAGATGTCGCCTTGATGCACAGAAGGGAAGAATTATGTCTAACCCTAGGTGTTATTTAGGTGCGCTAAAGGTGTTCAGGAGAGAGTAATATCTGACAATAATTTCATTGTGCCCCTGACAACCACTAAATCTCAGGAAAATTACACGAAAAGACCTGTGTGGTATTCTTACACAATCTTAATAATGGTTATTTATGTTCAGTAATAAAAATGAAAGGAAACTCTAACGAATATAATAAAATCAACCTCAGTATATCCATTTAATCGTGGGATTAACTTCCGTGAACTTAGTTTTATTTCTCTTGAGTGGATCGAGGATTTTTCGAAAGAGGGTATTAAATAGAGGATATCTACACTGTTTTAGTGAATATCGGGAATTATCTCATGAGTGTGGACCAGAAAGTTTTATTTTTCATGAGCGCTTGCGCGAATGAAAAATAATACTTTCAGGTCCATACGAATGAGATCGTTCCCGATATTCACTAAAATAACGAAGATTTTCTTTTTATTATATGCTACGTGATATTTTGCTGCGCAATATTCAGCCCAATTCGATTGCAAACAGTTTCAAGACAATAACAAAAAGCTGCTGATCGTTCCTTCAAGGCGACGTTCAAGGTGACGTCATGCACCGAAGCGTAACGTCATTTAAGAAGCTACTGAAAAAAATCATCGTATGGACCTGAAAATATTATTTTTCACTCGCGCAAGCGCTCGTGAAAAATAAAACTTTCAGGTCCACACTCATGAGATAATTCCAGATAATGACTAAAATAGAGTAGATTTTCTTTTTTATTAAATGCTACGAGATATTTTATTGCACAATATTCAGCCCAATTCGACCCCGAATGCGTACGTTTAAAAACAATTACAAAGATCAGCTGATCGTTCCTTCAAGGCGACGTGATGCGGCGTAGCGTGACGTCAGTTAGGATGCTATTTCTACTGGGGGATATTCCTGGACATCCATTCTACTGGGGGATATTCCTCGACATCCATCGAGTCGATGGATATCGAGGAATATCTTTTAGATAATTTGAGATAATTCACAGGCTGGCATATAATAAACATTCAGATACACCTGATATATACAGTACAGCTGCCATGGACTGGTCATAATCCACGCTTGGGCAGTGATGTCTACGCATACGTTTACCAGGTAATAAAAATCATCATCAGCAAAATTTTAATTAGTGAAGCACCGGGTTTTAAATTTTTGATCATTATTCCTATATTTGTGTTTGGAATCTAATATTGTTGTGTCCGTGGAAATATTACCCACCCGTGGAAAGTGGCCAGTCCACGGTGGCCGTGCAATATAACTCATGTATACTTGAAGTAGTTAACACTTTCCGGAAGGGTGGCTTGGAATGCGATAAATGGAGACAAGGGTCGTTTAGCCCCTGCATTCATTTTGAATTATTTATTTATTTATTTATTTATTAGGGTTTGACGACATTTTAACAGCCAAGGTCATATCGGGTCGGTGATGAAAGTATTACGGGTGGAGGAAGCCGGAGTACCCGGAGAGAACCACCGAGCAACGACGAGCAGCTGCCAGCTCTCCATCATCGTAACTCCGCACCGCAGCACATGCAGGGTTAGATTGGTTGAAGACATGCGCACCATCGACGTGGAGTACGCCTTAGTACACGGCGTCATCGTGCCCCCATGTGGACAATCAGGGTTAAGTGCCTTGCCCAAGGACACAACGCGGGAGTCCGAATCGATCACTCAGACGGTCACCCATCCAAGGATTAACCGGGCTCGATGTTGCTTAACTTCGGTGATCTGACGAGAACCGGTTACCGGAACGCCACCGCGCTTCCATTCATTTTGAATATATCTGACTAAACACAGGTGTAAGGGTGTCTTTCTCTAGAACAATTCCCTTTAGACCAATTCCCTTTAGGCCAATTCCCGAAAGACCAATTCCCCTCAGACCAACTACATACTGTTATTGATTAAGGGTTGATTAAGGATAATTAAGAAAACATTTATTTACTGATAAGCACTTTATTTGATAAAAAAATATTTATACGCATAACAAAAATATAGGTTTATAACATTTCAGTTTATAAAATATCAACAAGCCAGAAAATAAGCAGACTATCATCTGAAAAATGAGGTTCCCAGAGGGTGAATTTGGTGATGCTACCCTGCACAGCAGGGTAGCATCACTAAATGTTCCCTCTGTGAACCTCAATCTGAATTAAGGTCTCAAACATAAACAGAAAGAGGTACCCAGAGGATAAACTGGCCCACTGTATGGAATAGCATCAGCAAATTTCCCCTCTGGGGACCTCATTCTACAAATGACAGACGGCTTATTTTCAGGCTTGAATATCAATAACATTAAATACATTTATAAATATTTATAAATATATCAAATTATTGATAGAGAATTATTTTAAAAGTAGAACGCATGAGTTGGTCTAAGGGGAATTGGTCTTTTGGGAATTGGTCTCGTGGGAATTGGTCTAAGAGGAATTGGTCTAGTGGGAATGAACCGGTGTAAGTTCTTTATAAATACATGCATTTTTGTAAGTGTATTGGAGAGCTGGTAATGGCATTCTCCAAGAAAATTGGAATTAATTAATATTGGGCACAAAAAACAATTTTCTATTAAGTCATCAAGTTCACACTCCGGATATCTGTTTCACTGTGCAAGTGCACAGGTTCAAAATGCTTTACTGAACCAACTTACTAAGAAAAGAAATTGTTTCATCATTTTGAAATTCAAGCGGCGTTTTCTTCCTGTTGTGAATTTCGTGATTCAATTGACAAACCTGAAAAAACTAAATAAACAGCAAAAAACCTCAAAAAACCACAAATCAGACAAAACCCCAAATCAGACAAAAGAAGAAAAGAAAACGAAAAATCACCCGCTCTCGCCCCACACCCCGCCACAAAGACATAACAACCCCCCTCCCAATATCAAGCCTGAAAATAACCCGCGATCGACCGTTTAGGTTAGGTGTGGATTACGTCAGATGTAAGATACGCGAACGATCTACAGGTTGCGACAAAGTATTACAACAAAACTTCATTAAATTGCTAATCTCGCATGTTTATCTTGACAGTCTTTCGGAACAATCTTGACTCAAAGGTTGAGTATTTCATCCACATATGAACAGAATGGCTTGCTGTTTTCATCTTAAAAGAATTTCTGCCTCAATGAATAACAACAACTAACGTGCGATCTCGCTTCGGCGAGATCGCGCGTTATTTGTTAATATTTACATAGGCGGAAATCCCGTCAAGACGTAAAAAGCCTGACGAGCGTAGTGAAAACAGAGGGGCGGAGTAGCATCTCAAGCCTCCTTTTTCCTATGGGTTACCACCATGCTGCTATATAGCGTAACCCACCAACGGATCCCGATATAAGCCCTTTATTTCTAGGCCTACAATAAATTACAGGGCAGATGAAAACACCCGGTTAGCGAAAATAACGCTTTTGTGGTTATATGCCATAAAGAATACACAAATGAAAAAGCAAGTCGCAAAGTTCCTTTCTTGTTGCACATGTACACGTAACTGACGTAAGCATGCATTTTCTCATTATTTGATGTGTCCATTTAAAATAATATTAATTCTACTGTTATTTCAATATTTAACATGTAAACCTGCTTGTAAAAATCTGTTTGCTGTATGGGTCATAAGGTAGAGTTTATTACAAATCAGACAACCTGTGATATAAAAGTAAGTAATTATGGGATTGAAACCTTCAAACGTAACATTGTCAACGAAATGAATATGAACTTGTATTTGTATTTCACAAAGACTTGTTTTATCTTTGTGTATTTCAAACCATTTGTATATTTTGTTTATCTTGGTTTTTGCGGTACGCCCGTGAATGCTGGAACACGATGCAAACAGGCCTATTCTAATGCGTTCAATTGTGAATTTACGAAAACGAGGCTTGTCATGAACTTTTGTATATAGCGAATCAAATTTAAGACCGTTTCTATTGGACAAAGCAACTCCACATGAAATTGTCTCTCGAATGCTCCAAGAAGTCATCTGCAATGCTAAAGGACGAAAGTTTTTTTTAACCCTTTAGCTAACATGAAAAGCAGACGACACTTGCAAAAAAATTCTTGAATAACTAATTTTTTCCATTTTTTGTCTCAAAAACATAGTTTATACCCCCTCATTGGAATGAGCTCGACGAGCTCATTCCAATGAGGGGCATAACCTATGTTTTTGAGACAAACAAATGAAAAAATATTGAAAATGGATTGGCAATTTTTGAGAATAGAACTGGCCGGTTTTGGCCGTTACACTGGGTAGAGGGTTAAACAATATTTGTTTTTTATTTCATTCATTTGATATCGGGTTTGGCAAACAGACTAAACCAATCTTAACGCCGTACCCCAAACAAGTTAGCAAGTTACCCTGGAACAAGTTAGCAGTGTGATCAAGGAGGGTTACCAGCTGTTCTTTATTGGGGTTTAACAATCCTTTCGACAGCCAGGGTCGCATCGTGTAGGACAGTTGGAGGAAGCCGGAGTACCCAGTGAGAACCACCGAGCAGTGGAGAGCAAATCTCAGAGTCCCCAACGCACTGACGCCCACAAGCAGGGTTAGGATTGGTCGAAGACAAGTGCACTATCGACGTGCAGTACGCCTTAGTGTACAGCGCCAGCGTGCTCCCACGTGGGAAATCGGGATTGAGCTCCTTGCCCAAGGACACAACGCTGTCACATTTGATTGTGATCAAACAATGGACGTTTCGGTCACAGCTTTACCGCATAGATGACTTCGCAATTATATGGTATAGCTGGGAATTCCCCTTGCCCTTCCCGGGCACTGCTATTTAATGATTTACCGCAGTGTGTTCTAATCTTACACCATGCTGTGTTCGTTCGACAAGAATCACACTGTTCATGGTTATTCCTCTGCTCCCTAAGCTTTTGTGTATCAAACTAAAAACGAAGGATAGTATTATTTTTTTATTTCGACGGTAAACCGGAGAAAAGAAATGAGAAACTCACGTGATACGTGTTACAAACGTTATTGCACAATATAGATGCACTTTGTCCCGAGTAATGTGTGTGGCATTGTTATAAACACTGTATCTTTAACACGAACTGTCAGTGGTTGGGATGCCATGCTAACGCATCTCATACCCCACCGAGCACAAAAGACATAGGACACTCGCTTGGTAGGCATAGTGCATATAATACATGCCAGGTGAATGTCTATAAAAACACCCGTGGAGCGGAGTATCCTCCTCAGTAGTAACTCACATCTTACACCCCCCCCCCTCCCACAAACCTTTGAGAATGTCATTGGATTTAAGGCGTCAGGTGCAAGCAGCGAAAATTCCATACACAGCCAGTTCAAATCTATACACGGCTAACTGTCAGAGTGATCTCCCCTTCGTTTATTCATCTATCAGAATGGTAAAAACCGATAAACACTTCTCGCTAAACAGGTAAGAACTTTATCATTTATTATTCGTCGAAAATGGTAATTCAGTACACGTGTAAAGGAAAAGTAGTCGGTACGATATATTCGTAACACCGCCTGTTTGTGAAATAATGTGGTAATTAACCTTTTGAACCTTCGTGGTATCTTCCATGTCAGTTCAATGGCAGCAATTGGAAGAGTCCATATTCATTATTTGTGGTAGAAAAATTAATATTTTCAGCATGCAGCCCTGAGGCTGCATGTTGAAAATATTGATTATCTTCCCCACACATTCACTTAGCAGCTATCCTACTTGATAAACTTATGCCGTATCACGTTCAGAGGCCAGAAAAGCGGCCCCACGGGTCCAAAGGGTTAATTCACGAGAGTGGTGGCCGAGTGGATAAGTGCGCTGGTCTCTCAAGCCAGAGGTCCCAGGATCGATCCCCGGTCGGGGAAAGTTCTCGAGGTGTCCGAACACTCTCTGTCAGCATCAATTGTGGGGTTGATGCTGTCACAGCGTGCAGTCCTATCGGGTGGGGACGTAAAATGGCTGTCCACTGTGCGGAGAGAGACACACTCCGTGCAGGCTAAAGATCCCTTCGTAGTATTCGAGAAGAGCTAGGCCACGAAGTTGCCGCTATGAAGGTTATCCCGCACACCTACGCCATTGGGCCAAGGAGAGGCGTTAATATAAGTTGCATAACTTGTTCGCCAATCCTTGTAAAACAAATAAGATTAACCCTTTACCTAACATGAAAAGCAGACGACACTTAAAAAAAAATTCTTGAATAACTAATTTTTTTCATTTTTTTGTCTCAAAAACATAGGTTATGACCCCTCGTTGGAACGAGCTCAACGAGCTCGTTCCAACGAGGGGTCATCCCCTATGTTTTTGAGACAAAAAATGAAAAAAATAATTAAAATGAATTGGCGATTTTTAAGAATAGCGCTGGCCGGTTTTGGCCGTTACGTTAGGTAAAGGGTTAAATAAAATAAAAATAAGGGTTAATTCTCTGTTAGGGTCGCGCATAATTGAAGTCGAAAATACCATATAAGACCAGTAAGAAACTGTGCAACTACTAATATGGAAAGGCCGAAGAAGCTGAAGTAAAATTCCCTACAATCGTTCTTTGGTTATTCCTGGAGGACTGGGTGTGTGGTGATTCAGTGGGTAGAGCATTGAGCTTCAAACCGGAAGGTCCATGATCCGATCCTGACCAGTAGTAACTTCGTTATATCCTGATTTCCTACGTGGGAACACTGTGGCGCTGTGTATTAAGGCGTACTGCAGTTGATGGTGCACTGCCTTCAACCACTGTTAACTCTTCTTGTGCAGAGTTAGTACATTGGGGAGTCTGCCAGTTTCTCGCCGCTTCTCTGTGGTTCTTTCTGCTTTCTGGGTACACCGTCTTCCTCCACCCGTAAAACTTCCCGGCGCGATGTGAACCTGGCTGTTGAAAGTGTCGTTAAAACAACAAAAGAGTAGCTGGGAACCTCCCTTCATCACACTGCTAACTTGTCCCATAAACATGCATTTTTCATATTTTGTCCTTTGAGTGCATCATGGGGTCATCTACGATCCTTTAGCATTTTAGATGGCGCCCTGTGACATTCAAGGGACGATTTCCAGCGTAGTTGCTTTGTCCAATAGAAAGAGCATTAAATTCGGCTTTCTGTGTTCAAGTCTTTGTCGTTAAAACTCATTAAAACAAACAAGTCCTTAAGAACTATTGTCCGGGACTTCGGTTCTTCCTGTGCTTTTATCACATAATTCAGGAGGTTACAGTGAACACATTTCGTAATGGTAGGGAGGTTTAGAAATAATACACAGCCTCATTGGGCTGTTGGATTAAATTATTACCGCACCCCCCTAACTGTCGGTTGCCCATTATGTTATTTGCTTTCCGACTACCGACGTTTCTTTTACGCAAATATATACGCGGAACGGTTAAGAGTAGAGAGTGGATATTATTATACGCTAAACGATAACGAAAAAATTGCGGAAAGATAGAAATCGTATACCCCACTGTGAAGATATAGAAATTTTCACTTTCGCGGGATCAATCAAAATGGCGGCCTTCAAAGCATCACATCAAGGTGAATACTAGTCACATTATCCCTTGCAATGATCAATTTGTTCTAAAAACGTATAACGAAAAGAAAATCTAGTGTTTTTGAGTGGATACCGATCATTTCCAGCAATAATTCAATACGTATTCATCTTGAATTGATGCATGAAACCCGTCAGCTGAATCAGATCGCAATACGCCACCTGCTCCGATTATCGATCAAATCTCTTCCGCGTATCAAGGCGCGACGGAGGCCGAACTATTATTGGCCGCGCTTATCTGTTTACTTTCATGCATCAATTCAAGGTTGAAGCGAGTGGAATTGTCGATAGGAATTATCAGGTTCTTATAAAAAGCGTATAATAAAAAGAATATCTGGTGTTTTTGAGTGGATACCGAAAATTATCTCATGAGTGACCGAGACAAATGTTTATTTTTCGCGAGCGTTTCTAGATATCCTCTATACGTCCATTGTACCTGCAGTCTGTGTAGCTGCCGTATGACTAAAGGTTAATGATATTAATTGATCAGTATGCAATGTTTGATTGTTTGTTTGTTTATCGGTATTTAACACCTCATATGCTGCTGGCGGATATTTTATCGGTATTTAACACCTCATATGCTGCTGGCGGATATTTCTGCCCAGGACAGTGAATCCCTTGCCGTTAAAACAAAAGTTAAGAATATTTAACCCCATTTTTCCCTGTACATTGTATAGAATGTTTGCCCAATGATTTCTCAAGTCAAAGTTTCATGAATGTTTCATCAGGTCTAGTCATGGCTGCTTTATAGCAGCCATGACTAGATCTGATGAAAAATATTTTAAAATTAGTTACTAGGTTAAGAGTTAACGTCACTTTCAACAGCCAGGGTCATATTGTATAAGACAGTTTTTCGGGTGAAGGAAACCAAAGTACTCGGAGAACCATCGGACCGGCAACAGCAGAGTTTGAAGCGGTTCACGTTAAGTGCACAATCGACGTGCAGTACGCCTTAGTACACAGTGCCACCGTGCCACACGTGGGCAATCGAGATTAAGTTATTAGTACACATTAAAAACTGAGTCTTCTAAAATAAGGCACACTTTGGCATGGAAGGTACCATTTTGCAAAAGCAGGAACTAAAAAGCTAAAAAGTTGAATGAGCTCGTTCTGAGAACAAATGTGCGCCGCTGGATATGAGCAATCCCCCATTAGTTTTCATGTGGGAAAGACTTTAAGCAGCAATAGTCATTACCTTAAGGCCCCACAAAGTAGATCTTCTGTTTCTCAGTCCATTTTTGGTAAAACTGCATGTGAGCGAGGGGTTCTTTATTTCATTTTTTTATTTTTATAATTATTTCTTTGCCATCAAAAGTTCATGTTTTTGGATCGTTACATGTTTTAGGCCCCATAATCTACAGAATAACATGGGTGGTGGTGTACTTCGTCCATTGAGTGCAAGAAGGCTTTGCAATGCTAAAGCATTGCAAAGCTTTGTTGTACTCAAAGAACAAACTTATCAATTTTATTAACTTGGGTAAAATATCAGACATGAATCATTTAATTATTATTTTTTTACGATTGCGTTGGTTATAAAAAGAGAGAATGCCAAAAGGATCATGCGGGGTGGCATGAGAAACAGATTTTTAACTTTTTTGAACTTTAATTAGACGTAATAATAATTCTTGGGCTTTCCAGTGATTTATCACGGTCCTCTAACGATGAGGCATACATCAACCCAGTTCCTCATGCGGCTATTTTTCCTCGCTCTTCCTCCTAATATCCCGGCATACATTCAAAAACAGTTTCATAATTACCCCCATTGGCACTTTCTCCCCAACTATAAAACTGAACTTTTCTCTCACATCATTCCTCATCCACTTATCCTTCATGTTTTCGCCCCATTTTTCCATCAGTTTCCTAAGGAGTCTTGTTCTACTAGGCAAATGTTTGGGGCATTCTAAAATGAAATGTTCCAAGGTCTCCGTTACTCCAAAGTTGTTGCATATTTGGCTCTGTCTTTTCTCGCCTTTCTCGATTCTCCCCAGTCAACTCAAGTCACATGGATCTCACACACCGAACAACAACGACCCCCAAACGATCCATCTAGGTACTTATCAAAAGCTGGCGCATCTTTTTTATATAACCCATCTAAAGAGCTTTTGGTCTTAATCCCAGCTTGCCAGTTTTTATTGCAATACTCGAGCACCCTGACCTCGATAATGCTACTCCCCTGCTTGAGTTCCCCTTCTAGATCTCCAATCCCTATAGCAGTGGCGTAGCGGAAAATCTTGTGGCCCCCCGCGAGATAGAGACGGAGGCCTTTTCATAATGGTGGTTGCCTTTAAAACGGGAGCAAATTTAGTGTTGTTGCCGTTTACAGCATACAGGATTTCACGTAGTACATACACCATAAATTAAATGAAGGTATAGCCTATAGGATCGATTCTAAAAGTAAGACTCTGTAGATTTTTTCATTACATGTTTTAAGTTTCACCCCCACCATCCAACGATACACACATGCACGCCCAACATGTGTGACTTGAGAGGCACCATGTATGTATATTGTTCATTTCTCACCCCCATCAGTTACAATGGTGTAGCGTTCACTTAAAAGAATAATACAAAGACTACAAAGAGTACGCCGTGTGGAAGTGAGAGTTTGACATTATGAAATTATGTGCATTTGGTACACTGTGGACTGCGCAACAGTCACACAGGTAAACATATCAATACATACACAACCTGGCACCGTCCTCTACTTTTTTTACCATCTCTCTCTCTCTCTCTCTCTCTCTCTCTCTCTCTCTCTCTCTCTCTCTCTCTCTCCCTTTCCCTCTTTCTTCCAGCTTTGGGACGTCCTTCAAGTTTTGAGCCGGGGGCCCCCTTTCTAGCCGCCCTCCCCCACAATGCGGGCCCTTTGGGCCCATCTCCTACGCCACTGCCCTATAGAGTAACTCTCCATTAACTCCATCGCATGTCGTACCAGAAGCTGGTTGGCCTGGGGCCAATACTAAACTTTTACAACTTTGTTTTCGAGAATTGTATTTTCTGTTTTGGGCAATAATAAATGTCTGCGGTGAATAATTAGCATTTTAAAAGCGTGGCAATTTACCTGTCGGTAAATTACCACGTTTTTCAAAATGATAATGATTCATTCAATAATATTTATTCACAGGTGATTTTACAGTGAAATGTTTGGGGCGCGTGTAATAGCAATTCCCTGATAAAAAGGTTCCTCCGTTTAAAAGCCCCGAGACAAGACCTGTCTATTTGTCTGTCCATCTGTTTGTTTGCCTCTCTGTCTGTCTGCCCCCCCCCCCTCCCTTTAATGTTTGGGGCGCGTGTAATAGAAATTCTCTGATAAAAGGTTCCTCCGTTTAAAAGCCCCGAGACAAGAGCTGTCTATCTGTCTGCCCATCTGTTTGTTTGCCTCTCTGTCTGTCTGCCCCCCCCCCCCCCTCCCTTTGTTCATCAACACTCTCATATCTAGGATAGATGACGGATTGATTTCAATTTCGGATATGACAAATACGCCAACTGCCACAAATTTCAATCTTGGTAACTTTAAACCCTTAAATTAAACAATAAAATCCAAATCGATTCCACCGACTGTAGAATTTCTTTTACAAACACATTTGACAACTAATTATTGACAGTTCAAATGAAGGACGGTGTCTTATAAAACCCAGATAAACATTTCGTTCCGGAATATTTACATCAGCCCGCCTGTTAAAATTTAGGCAACCGAAGAAGTCATTTGCATTTCGTGCTTTTCTTCGTGTCGTGGTAAATTAGACAGAACATATTCCGAGCACGAGATAATTTGATTTCAATCTCTCCCTCTCCTGTGCAAATAGAAAAGTGGAAAATGTGAGATGATTCGTTTTGCCACGTCATGATGCCGTGATCTTGTCAGTCGTACATAAACAACATGACCAAAGATCATTTTGTTTTTAGTATCTTGACAAAAAACAAGAAAATAATCTGGAGCGAGAGTTTAGTAACGAAGAGGGCAGTACGTCCCCTGAGTTCCAGTGTGTTCTTGCCTACTGGCATATACAGTACGTGGAGAGTGTATTATCACTAAATCACCCACAGAATGGAGATTCCACCCGTGCAATAAGTGCAAATTTGTTGCAAAGCAAAACCAGCACCAGCAAAGTTTCAGCCAATGGACCTCCGAGTTAAACCCGGAGGTCCATTGGCTGAAACATTGCTTGTGTTTTTTGTCGATATGTACAAAATTTGAAAGTTATAGCTTGGGTGATAACTCCACTCCACGGGTGATTTCGTTACAATCCACTCTCCACGTACTGTAGAACACATTGGAACTCAGGGGAAATTGAAGTGACGGACGTAGGCTGGTTGTGGTTATTACCCGCGTTGAAAGAACGTAGGACGAGGGTAGAGTAATAAAAAAAATGTTTTATCGTCTGTATGTATGTCCGCACGATATGTTGGAAATCCTTCAAGCCCCAGATAACAAATTGGGAACACAAGATTTAGAGAAGGTCTTGTTGTCATTCATCGACTTACAATTTGCTGGGTCAAAAGTTGAGGTCATTAAACCATTTTTCTCATGGCTGACTCTTTTAGTCATTGGAAGAGATTAATAGGAAGGTTATCCCCCACCCCATTTAATTTTCAAACGTTGTCTGAACTCTAAGCGTAAGGGAATTTCAAAAAAAATTTGAAATTTCGAAACGTTAGTGAAGTTGTATCATCGACGTGCGCTTCGTTTTTACAAACTTCAGGCATTTTCCAAATTTTAATTCCATGCAATATGAGGAAAGTACTTTAACCCTTTACCCAACGCAGGCGATATCAAAATTTATTATTTTAAAAACCATTGTTTTAATTTTTCAAAAAATTTCAACAAAACCATATCATGTGACCCCCTCATTGGAACGAGCTCAATGAGCTCGTTCCAATGAGGGGTCACATGATATGGTTTTGTTGAAATATTTTGAAAAATTTAATTTTTTTCAACTGCTCAATTTGCATATTTCGCGTGCGGATGCGGGCGATTCGTTAGGCAAAGGGTTAATAATCTTCTTCATCAGAGCCACCAGGCAGAAACTTTTCACATTGATATACAACATCCTTGTGGAGGCAGATTCAAGTTTGTTCAGATCAAGGCTCTGTGTTCATAGCTGGACACCCCCTGGAACCCAAATTTGAACTTAGTGCAATATGACGAATATCCTTCAAAGATCTTAATCAAAGATCCACCAGACAGAATCGTCTTTTATTACACACCTGTTATTTGAAATCCCCATCTACAGTAACACTAAACCAGGCGGAAAATTAAAATCCGTTCCTTACACATGTGCGAAACGGAAATCATTGACGGACTACTTTTAAATTGAAGCGAATTTTCACTGCACTGGAATTTCCTGCAAATTCAATTAAATTTTGAATCGCTAGCGATAGCTAAATAGTAACACGGGTCCCCCTCGCAAATTTGGTTGGCGATAAAATGTGTTCTTTTTGTTGCTAGTTCTCCCTTGAGGTCCAATGTGTTCTATGTGCCTACTGGCACATAGAGCACATTGGAACTCGGGGGACGAGTTGTCAAATGAATTGCTGAGTGTCCTTTTAATAATTGCTTATATTGACGCGAAGGCATGTAATAAACACAGAACGACACACGCGTGTGAATGGATTATTCGATATGGCACTTGTGCCATCGCGGAAGGATAAAACTCCAGGCCTGCGGCCTCTCGTTTTATCATTCCGCGCTGGCACTCGTGCCATATCGATTAACCCATTCCCAACCATGTGTCGTTTTGTGTATATCTTCACACAACTGGTGGCTTCCAGTACTGCTGAATATTTCACCCAATTTCAACCTACTTTCGAGAAGGGGGGGGGGGGGGGAGAACCTTTTGGCATTTTTCAACATTGTTTCAAGCCAAACATAGGACATGTGCTGGGAATGTTGAAAAACAGACTTCCTTTTCATCTAGCGTGTGACAGTCATTGCAACATGCACACATGAACAAGGTGACACTTCCTTTTTGCATCCGTCTTTTCTAATCCCTTAACACGAACACCCTTTTTCCTTCAAGGCAAGGTGAATATTTTAGGCTCTCACCCAAAACGTTGGTTAACGGGTATTATTATATCAGTAACTACAGTAACCAAGCCCTACTGGCCTGCTCCACCTCCCGGCGTATCCATCCTGAGTTAAATGATGAATTCTGAAGCAACGACTTGTTGCATCAAAATTGTAAGCAATGATTTTATATTTTGGTTTTCAACTGTGTTGGTAATACATGTGTTAGTGATATATCGACGATGGAATTACAGATACCACACGGAACTGATAAATTCGATTCGGCCTAAAATTTCAGATTCGTGGGGCTCTAATTTTTTGTTATTTGTTTTAATAAAATCTTTATTATTTTTTTTTCTGGTTTTTTTTTTTTTGCTGAAGGTGACCATCCCTTGATCTTTGAAATCTTATTACAATCTTATTACAATCTTATTATTATGTAAGTCTTGGTTGGTGTTGTGCGATAAATCGTGTTGTCTCTAATGTGCAAATTTACTTAATTAGACGATTACTTTGATCTGTGACCATTTAAAAAAAATCAGTGGTCGTTCAGAAAGAGAGACAGACATGACTCCATATCAGATCAGGCACCGTCTTTCGTGACACTAAACACTTTTAACCCTAGAGGACGCTTTCAAAGCATGTTACGTCATAATTACATCAAGTAGGGTGGCTGCTAAGTGAATGTGTAGGGTAGACAATCAATATTTTCAACGTGCAGCCCGAAGGCTGCACGTTGTAAATATTAATTGGTTTACCCCCAAATAATGAATATGGACTCTTCCAATTGCTGTCAATGAACTGACATAGAAGATACCTTCAGGGTTTCAAGGGTTAATAAAAGTTTACATTGTTGACCACCAGACGGATATGCCGCCATAGCTTCTTAACTGACGGGTAAAAGGAAATCGTAAACATTTTTCTTTCAGTTGTTAGCCTTTAATTTATTTATGTTCTATAACACATTTGAACGGTTCAGTTCATTGGGAAACGACACGCAAGACGAGCAGACAAAATTATGAAAAAATAAAGTACTAATGTTTCGCCACACTTCGATCACATAACGCTGCCTGCATGACAACAGGCAATAAATTCCATTCATCTCTACTGACAGATGTCGGAAAGAGTTTTTAAGTGGACCAAGTTGATTTTCTGTGTATTCGTTCGTCGTTCGCGTTCAACTTCCTGTCTTCGGTGTTGGTAATTAGCTTTTTTAATCCCTTCGAGCTGTGAGATGCGCAATCTGATTGAATGCCCAACTCACACAACGACAGTTCATTGTATTGTCGTTATTTAAATTCAATTAATGAAAGAATAAGAAAAGCATTGTAGAGACTTTGATAATTTGAACATCACAGACATCTTACCGGAATGGTGACCTTCTCTTCCAAGGTGATGCTTTCAGGGCGCAGAAGGAATTTTTGTTTTTCTAGCCTCGTCAAATGTGTAACTACAAGGCCGGGCTTGCGAAGCCAAAAACAAGATCGATTTCTTATCAAGTTTCCTTGGCCAGTACAAAGTGTTTCAGATGCAAATGACGATGAAAATGGCGTGGACAAAAATGGCAGAGGAGAAAATGGCAAGGAAACAAGCACAGGATAAAACGGAAGAGTTCGGGAAGGGAATTAAGAATGACAATAAAATGAAAAAAAGCAATGTAGAAAATAGTCAAACAATGTAATTACTTTCGTTAATAAAAGTTTACCTCATAAAAATAAGGCTCATTTATTTATTCATTTGTGGCAAATATTTGATACTTATTAGTGCTATGTGAAATATTTAACCCTCCAACTGGCGTGACGGCTGTAAATGGTCACCTTTATTAACAAAAATCACCTTTTAAATTTAAAAATAAATCCTCAAAACATATCTGATGATCCCGCATTGGAACGAGCTAGTTCCAATGACAGTCAGCAGCTATATTTTTAGGTCAAACAATGGAAAATTTTGGTTGTTCAAGATTTTTTTTGAGACTGTCATTTGGTTTTCATGTTAAGTAAATGGTTAAACCTGGTCGAAACTATCTGAAACAGATCATATTTGAATCGAACAAAATGTGTTGGGTTCGGATAGATTTCATCGGATACAACCAGAAAAAGACCGTACATTTGTACACTGTTTTCTTGACACGAAATGTTCGGAGAGATTTGCCACATCAGTGGTTCCCAGTCAGGTCGTGGCCACCAGTTATGCAGCCTAGTTTAACGTGTCACCACTATCAAATTGGTTTTAACTTTGGGCAGTAACAACTGAAAAACATCAACGTTGGTTAAGGAGTTTTAAATACATTGAAAGTTGCTGTCTGTAACAAAGTCCCGACCATTTGATTGAATATTCAACTCAAAATAAGTATAAGCAGTTACTGAACAAATTATGTACTGATATTTGTATTATCAAAACATAAGGCATCATTCATGACCAATATCGTCACGAAAATCAACTTTTACCAATTGAGTTTAGAGTGTGACTTAAAAGGTTGATCACAAATATATTTTTACAACTCACAGACGTACCCGTATGGAGAGCACAGGCGTTTGTGCTCACGCTTTCGTCAAAAGTGACGTCACAGTAATGTGATTAATGGTAAGGTCTGCTTTCACCTACAGTGCACTTTCGCCTTGAACGCTGATTGTCAACTCACATTGAACACTTGCATGTGCGTGTGTTTGCAAAAACAAATGATGTGAGAGATTCTAAGATGTGTATTTTCATATTTAACATTATTGTTTTTAATAGTACACATGTTCAAATTATTGAGGGTGAATCCATTGATGGGTAATAACCGGTAATACCAGGTAATAACCGTTAATGTCCCAAGATAAATTAGTGCACTTTCGCCAACACTTTCACAAAAACTATTTTGTAGGCGAAAGTGTTCTGTAGTCGAAAGTAGACACTTCCTGTGGAAAATATTTGGTCACTCCCACGTTCTGCTAACAGCCTAAAACATGATCCTCCTCTCTGAAATCGTGGGGGTGTCCCCGTAACAATTTTGACAACCCAAGATGAGGAATATTCGAACTATCAGTAGAGTGGACTTTGACCGAGACTGGTTGTCAGTATGGCAAAATCGCTCAATAGTTTTCAATACTAGGTACCCTTCTGAACTGATTGACCATTGGGATGTGTTTATTCAGAGTGTCTACGTTGTGAGCATGTAGACGACACAACGATATGATCAAAGCAGCACTATAAGTTATTATGATGAATTGACGATAACATGGTCTGACGTTTGTGGCTCGGAGGTTATGTTCAACCGAGACGCCCCGCGTCTCGGTTGAACATAAGTCCCGAGCCGCAAACTTCGGACCATGTTTTCGTCATTTCATCACAGTAATGTATACGTTCCAATAAGACCGTACCCATAGCCCCGAACACACATCGTGAAATGGACAAGGCGACTTTTAACGATAACAAGTTTAGTGAATAAACCTCTCGTGTACCCCACAACATCACTGGATAAATAATCAATAAATCTGATAAAGGTCGGGGTCACTCCATCTTAGTTCCAATCGAAAACTGATTTGCAATTCAAGCAACAAATCATTCGGATCATCGTCTGTTGCACGTCTGAAATATATAGAAGAATGACGCGGTTTGCAATAACTCCGTTGATGAAATAATTAGAAACTGGAAAGCACAATTTAAATCTTTCGCGTGATGACGTCAAACCTTAACATATGCCACTGGAGCGGTAAACATAAAAAAAACACTTGAGCTCTTGTGCAATCAGATGGCAAGGATTTTAGTCTCACTGGTACATAGGTATAATGATGTTGCATTATTATCAAACATATTCCATTGGTCAACAAATTAAAGGTAAGTTGGAAAAAGAAAAAAAAATGTCTGTTCCACTAAACCTAAGAGGTGGCAGACCGAATATCAACCTCTATTTAAAACCTGACTGACTTATCAGAGACTCAGAAATATTACAATTCCTACAGGTATCTATTTTACAATGAACGTCCCTCGGTCGAAGTGAAATTTACCGTTTGGTGTGTTACATTGTATCAACGTAGTGATAGAGAAAAATTACACGTTTGCTTAACACGTCCGTCCACTTTGATGACCATCTTGGATTTCAAACATTTTTTTTTTACTTCCGGTAACTGTCACCAATGAGCCTTCGATCAAGTCAAGACCAGGTGTGATCAAGACCGAGGGTCATTCGGTTGATCATTTTTTTAATCCAAACACACCACCAGACGGGTGTGTTTGCCATGATTTCTAGTATTTGACATATGTCTTTCATTTTAACTGTAGCAATCACGAGTTCAATCGTCGTCTGAGTGCTAGAGTGGTCTATGTTCCCTATGGGACATAGAACATTCTAGCACTCAGGAGACGCAATCTCCAAGCCATAAAAAATGAAGTCCAATACTTAATGGACTCAAAAGTCCGGTCACACAGACGAACAGGCCTAAAATATTAGTCATTCTATCTCAATCGCCAGGAGAAAGGGAAAAAAAAACAACAAAGAACTCGTTTATAAAAATATCCTCGATTAGGGCCCCGCGAACCTCAAATTTCAGGTAGAAAAGAATCTCGAATCGAATCAAGCATCAGCTTACGAATCGATCGAACCTCGAATCGAATCACACCGCTTATCAAATTGTGGATATTGCACCATCATACAGACGTAAATATTGTCAGTACCTACTCAAGTATTTATTTATTTATTTATTTATTTATTTATTTATTTATTTATTTATTTATTTATTTATTTATTTATTTATTGGTGTTCACGGTCACATGCTTATGCACAATGGCTAATCATGACCGTGGCAGTTTTACGGGTGGAGGAAGACGGAGTACCCGGAGAGAACCACCGAGCATCGACGAGCAACTGTCAGCTCCTCAACATTCTAACTCTGTTCAAGCTCCGCTCAAGCAGGGTTACAGCGGTTGAAGACATGTGTACCATCGACGTGCAGTACGTCTTAGTACACGGCGTCATCGTGCCCCCATGGAGACAACCGGGATAAAGTGCCTTGTCCAAGGACACAACGCGGCTCGTTCCGGACGGAGGTCGAACTCGGGACCTCTTGCATAGAAGACCAACAGTCTACCACTGAGCCGCCGCGCTCCCACCCACTCAAGTATTGTGTGCAACGACAACTCGTGTAAATCAAGCAAAAAAAGCAGAATATTCCAGAATGGAATCAATGTAATTTCGGATGCGGAACCTTTTTTTTCTTTTTTTTATTAGGGTTTAACGACACATTAACAGTCAGGGTCATAGCATGTCGGTGACAGTTTTACGGGTGGAGGAACCCGGAGTACCCGGAGAGAACCACCGAGCAACGACGAGCAGTTGTCAGCTCTCCAACATCGTAACTCTGAACTCTGCACCGCGGCACAGGCAGGGTTAGATTGGTTGAAGACATGCGCACCATCGACGTGCAGTACGTCATAGTACACAGCGTCATCGTGCCCCCATGTAGGCAATCGGGGCTAAGTGCCTTCCCTGAGGACACAACGCGGGAGCACGAAGCAGTCGCTGAAATGGTCACCCATCCAACTACTAACCGCGCTCGACGGTGCTTAACTTCGGTGATCTGACGAGAACAGGTTACCGCGACGCCACCGCGCCCCTGGATGCGGAACCTACTTGAACTCTTCTTCTCTCATCAACTCGAGAAAATCAAGCAAAAAAAGCGGAATATTCCAAAACGGAATAAATGAAATTTCGGAAGTGGAACCTCACTGAGCTCTTCGTCTATCATCAGGTCTCCTGTACAGGAGACCTGATGATAGAAGAAGAGGTCAAGAGGAGACACTTTGCAGGATTTTGAGAACATCACGACGATTCGATTCGAATCATGGGAACTCGAATTTTGACGCTTCGCATGGCTCTATCGTCGAGTGTTTTAACTCTTCTCGAAATCTGGTGATACCAGAAAGCATTACCGGAAATAAACCTTTGGACCAAGATACAAAGCCCGATACGTATGTATGGGATCATTTGAAAGTACAACAAGACCGGTTTGATGAAATCTATATAAACAATAGATAGAATGTATTTATCGAGACGAACAAACCTGTCGTAATCAATACGAAAGGCACTCAAAAGCAATGATATCTTTACCAAGGCAAACAGTCGAGTTACATTTCTGAAATGAGAAAACAACGAATGTAGCTTCAAAGCACGTTCTTTATAGACCAGAGAGACTTTTCCGTTAGAATTCCGTCACTAGCCTACAAAACAAACCGCTCAATATTAAAATCCATTTCTTATTAATGTTTTCTAGTGGACTATATGCCGACGTCGTCTATAATTTATTTTTACCACTTCTGACTTCTTTCGACTAATGGTGATACAAGGATAAAATGTCAAATATATGAAATCCTGTTTCTTCACCGGAACAGGGGTATGATTTTTTATTTGGGGTTTAAAGACACTTTTGACAGCCAGGATCATCTCGTGTCGGACAGTTTTACAGGCGGAGGAAGCCGGAGTACCCGAAGAGAATCACAGAGCAGCGCGAGCAACTGTCGCATTCCCCAACGTACTAGCTCAGCACAAACAGTGTTAGCATTGGTTGAAGACAAGTACATCATCGACGTGCAGTACGCTTTAGTACTCAGTGCCAACGTGCCCCATGTGGGCAATCGAGATTAAGTACCTTGCCCAATGATACAACGCAGTTTCTCCAGGTGGGTAAGGGGCCGTGAACCTTTCGGGTTGAAGTCCAGTGCCGGATCCACTGAGCCACCGCGCTCACAAGGGGAGTGATTGTGTGAGTTCAGCGAGCAGGGGCGTCGAGAAGATGACCGGATGAGGGTGTGTAAACTTGCTTTATACCGACTGTGATAGCTCAAATCCCGATTGATCAAATATTTCAACAACATCATCAAGGCATGCCTTCGTGATGATGCAGTTGGAATGGAATATTAGTCAGTTTTTATTACAGTTCAAAAACTCAAGACTTCTTTGAAGTTTGTTTTTGGATAAATATAATATACACGAGGCTGTCTTGACGTAACATCAAATGTAATTATTACCACTCAATCTACAAGTTACTAGTCGATTAACATGATTTTGGAGGGCCGTTAAAACTCCAAAATTCCAGTGACGTCATTCGACGGAGTCGGGCCGCGGGCGATAATGGTATAAATAGCCATTAGCGGCCCGCGGCCCGGCTATTTTTAGATTCCATGGTCTAATGAATTACTCCCATTCGGATGAAGTCCCTTTGTATTTCTGAACTGAAGTCGAACGTACGATCGAAACAGAAATAGTATCGAACCGACTTTAGTGATTATTTCTTCCAGCATTTCCATCGTAGGGTTAGCTGAAACAGGGAGTGGTAATAATAGTAATAACATGATTGTTGTCAGGCATCATGATTCATTAGCGGTCCTGCAGCAATGATGAACAGCCCTTGGGCTTATTAACGGCTCGAGACTTCGTCTCGGGCCTTTAATAAACCATAATGCTCTCCAAAATCATGTTATTGTTATATTAACACATACTCTACCGGTACTCCAAACTTGTCAAGCCGGGCCCCTACAACTCGAATCGGCTACCACAGACTGCATGTGTGTGCGACTTAAGTCCCAGTCAAATCTATTGTCGTAATAATGGCCGTGATTACAATGAGGGTCGAATCGATATCTAATGTAGATGAAAATGTCAGGCTTGAAAAAATAATTGGGAAGGCGGCGGGGGGAGTCACACACTCCTAAACCTCCTTTAGTGACACCTCTGGCGACAAGCAAATCTCCTCTCTACATGACGTAACGGCGATACCCAGCAAGCACTATTCACAGAAATTTACATTCAAATTTTATTATTTTTTAAAATATTTGCTGCAATCACATGACTTATGACTCAGCATTGGAATGACCTCGCATACCTCTTTCCAAACAGGCGTCATGAGCAATTTTATTGAAGGGGGCAAAATGAAATATTCTGTTTTTGAAAATGTCCCTAGTTGTGTTAGGTAAAGGGTTAATGGTTTCTATAATTACTTCATTAATCGAGGCCATGGTTTCACTTAACAGCATTGTTGTATTCTTACTTGGTGGTCTAATAGAAAGTAGTGGCCTCATAAGCAAATCTTCACTTCGTGACACGTCACTTCTTCTTTCCTCCAAAATAAAACAGATACCTTTTTGTTAAACGAAGACCCCGAGCCACGAGAACTCTGTGTATCATTATCTGCCTCATATGCTGAGTGGTGGCCGAATGTATAAGTGTACTGATCTCTCATGGCAAAGGACGAGGGGTCCATCCTTGGTCGGAAAAGTTCTCAGGATGTCTGGTCACTCCCTGGCAGCAGCTTAGGGGTTGATGCTGTTAAAGTGCACCGTCCTAACGGGTGGGTACGTAAAATGTCTCATGTGGGGAGAGATACACGCGCCGCACAGGTTAAGGATCCCTTGGTAATATTCGAGAAGATCGAGGCTATGAAGTTGCTGACATGGAGCTCATTGGGCAAGAGGAGGCGTTAATATCGGTTAACCCATTACCTAACTAATCGGTCGCATCCGACCGCTCACAATCCGCCCAACCGCCCGCCCGCCCGCCCGCCCGCCCGCCCGCCAACCAGCCCGCCACCAACAAGCTCGCCCGCCCGCCCGCCCGCCCGCCCGCCCGCCCGCCCGCCCGCCCGCCCGCCCGCCCGCGTAATTTACAAACTGAGCAGTTGGGAAAAAAAAAAATTAAATTTCAACTAAACCATATCATGTGACCCCTCAAATGAGGGGTCACATGATATGGTTTTGTTGGAATTTTTTTGAAAAAATGGTATTTAAAATAATAAATTTTGATATCATGTGCGTTGTGTAAAGGGCTAATATAAGTCATACAACTTGCTGGCTAATCCTTGTAAAATGTTTAAGCTTAAAAACAAATCTATGTACTTATCTGAAGGAACTTTGATTTTGTTATCATTTTATTTTGTTAAACGTAATTTGGACACAGAAAGTAATTGAAAGTCAAGAGACATATTTTCGTCCTTCCGCCATTGCAATATATGCCCACAATTCAACTCGTGCACTGTGTTTTATCCGTTCAAATAACATTACCTGTTTTGTCCATATATCAGATATTCAATATTACGCCCACTTATTAAGCCATCCAGCGAAGATGGGATTACTTATTGCGATCGTTAGCCTTTTCTTTCTTTCTTTCTTTCTTTCTTTCTTTCTTTTTCTTTCTTTCTTTCTTTCTTTCTTTCTTTCTTTAGATCAAAATTGCGGGTACTTTTCCTTCACCCACACTCACGAAATGTGGCACAATAATCACAAATCGAAAAATCTTGCCAGGATAACCATTTGTTTCCAGAAATACAATCCGCGATGAGGGCGATGTGGGTTTTAAACGTTTGGAATATTTTTTTTCTATTAACGTCTGTATCAAGTCCCGTCCCTCAAACTTTGCATATCCTGTCTCCAATAAAAAAACATACCCAAAAAACCTGTTCACTCCTGGGAAATTCTTAATCCCTTACGTGACGTCATAAGGTAAGTCGGGAAAATTCAGTTCTGCCCGATTTTCATGTAATTTTAATCGTGTTTTTAAATTTTTTGAGATTCCGCCATTTTGACGTTTTTACGTCAATTCAATTTTTAGCATTTTCTTATTAAATCCGCTGATTCTGTGACACGCATATCTCCATACTTCCGAAAGATACAGCTTACAAACTTTACACATCCATTTCCGGTCGTCTGAAGTTGATCCATCCTGTTTTACATTTCGAAATATACTTCAATGGAAGGAGCCGGATTCTAAGCGTTGTTTAAACGATTTTAAATTCCAGCTCATATATAAATCTAACAGTAGTAGAAGAGAGATGAACCGGGCCCCATCAGCCGGATCTCACGTCACGTCATAGTCACGTGACCCAGTGACGTCATGTTTGGTTGTCATGGTTACCCGCGAGAGCGACCATCTTGTGACGTCATCCCCGTAGTAATACGTGGTCCTAGTGCGCGTGTTGTTAGGATGACATGTGCTTCCGTCGGCCATTTTGTGGTTGGAAGGCTTCTTATAGGACAGGGGTATGTTTAGAGGGTGTGTTCCTTTGTAGAAGAATATAAAAAATTATTGTAAAGAGTTTAACCGTTTGAAACGTATATGCGAGGCTGAATATTATGACAGCATTTTACTTGAAAACAAAAATAATGTAAAAAAGACATGGGAAATTTTGAAGACAGCTATTAATAAATCAAAGAGTTCGTATGCTTTAACATCTAGCTTCATTAATAACGAAACTGAGCTCAGCGACCCAAAGGAAATTGCCGATAAATTTAATTCCTTCTTTATTGATATTGGCAAAACGTTAAACTACCAAGTTCAAACGGATCATTTTCAAACTACCTAGTAACGATTACAAAACAGAATCTTTCTTCATGTCACCCTCTAATGTCCAGGAGGTGGTACTTTATAAACAGCTTCTCTGCTAAAACCAGTACGGATTCTAATAATATTTCAACTAAATTATTGAAAGAAGTTGCATTCGAGGTATCTACTACTTCCTTTAACTCATATTATCAATCTATCCTTTAGTACCGGCATTATAACCGAAAAAATGAAAATTGCTAAAGTAATCTCGGTTTTTAAGTCTGGGAATCCACAACTGTTTAATAACTATAGACCTATTAGTCTTCTACCGGTTTTCTCTAAAGTTTTAGAAAAAGTAATGTACACAAGGTTTTCAAACTATCTTAATACGCACAGCATACTATATGATTAAAAATTTGGTTTTAGAAAAGGACACTCGACGATTCACCCAATACTGCACCTCGTTAACAGAGTGGCTGAAAATAATGACCGGCCAACGAAGGATTGCACTTCGTCTTTGTTTCTAGATTTTTCAAAAGCTTTTGACACCATTGATCATCCGACATTGATTAGTAAACTCGATCACTACGGGATTAGAGGCCCGGCAATGAACTGGTTTACTGACTACTTATAGGGTAGAAACCAGTATGTTCAACTTATTAACAGAACTTCCAAACCCAAAGCGATAACAACTGGCGTTCCCCGGGGTTCCATTTTGGGGCCTATTTTATTTTTAATCTATATAAACAATATTTGAAAATCAGCCACCTTGAACGTTTTATTATTTGCTGATGATACAACAGCAGAGGCGGCGGAACCAGGGGTGGTGGTGGGGGGGGGGGGGTTTACAGGGGACACGTGCCCCTCCACTTTTTCCACGACCATGGTTCGTGGTTACACAATGACTTAAAATGGGTTTCATTCAAACGTGCCAATATAAAGGCATTCCTGTAATATATTATTTTTAAATCCAAACAACATTTGGACAATGAATCACACCTTCGGTCGCTTCATTCCGTTTCTTCTACTTAGATCATCTTCCAACCCGAAGGCAAGCCTTCGGGTTGGAAGATGACCGAAGTAGGAGAAATGGACAGGACAGTGACCACACCGCGCCAATCTCATCTAAACAAGACACTACAGTGTGTCACGGAACATTTACCGATATACGATTGTAACTTTTCCTCCCATTGGGCTGAACCATGGTAGGCTTGAAAATTTCTGCCCCTCCACTTTTACCGAGCATCCCTCGCCTCTGTACAGCAGCCCATACGTCATGTCACAATGTAGAAGACGTATTCAATAAGACAAACATTGAACTTCAACATATCACCGAGTGGTGTGCTGCAAACAAATTAGTGCTTAATGCTAATAAAACAAAGTACATTTTGCTAAATCCTAACAATGACACACATAATATCGGCAACAGGTGCGTAGTTCTAAATGGAGCGAATATTGCACCAATTGGTAAGCGACAAGAGAACTTTTCAGTGAAATGTTTAGGTATTTACCTGGAGGAAAATCTAAGTTTCAGACACCATACATAGACAGTTTGTCCCAAAATGGCAAGGGCCATCTTTGCAATAAATAGAGCTAAAAATATTCTCTCACAAAAAGCATTAAGAACTTTATATTTTCGTTGGTCCATCCTCACTTACTTCATGGTATCCACGTTTGGGGCCACGCTCCATCTGCCAACAGAATCTTTCTCTTGCCATAAAAAAAAGATTATCCGTATTTTCAGCAAGAAAAATTATACCTCGCACACAGGTCCTCTTTTTCGTAAGAACAGCATTCTAAAATTTGGTGACCTTTATAAACTTCATGTGCAGCTATCCATGCATGACTGGTGGATTAAAAGATTACCAGTATCTTCACAATATACAATAATTCCTCTGGTGTGGATACTAGACAATCCTGGAAAATACGAACATCCAAACCAAGAACTAAATTTTCCTCTGATCCCCCCCCATTCACACTTTTCCTCGATATTGGAATGAAATCCCGCAAGTTATACAACGTTATAGCAGACAGCAGTTTAAGAAAACCATAACTGTCAATCTTCTGAAATCATACTCTACGGATGTTGATTGTGGGCGCTCTGGGTGTACAGATCCAATCTCCTGACACGGTCAGTGCACGCTGGGCATCATGCATGTGATTGACATACTCGGTCAAAGTTTAGGGGTTTCCAATTACGGCGCATCTCGCCCTTTATACGTATACGTGTCGCCATTTGCATCGGGCTCGGCGTGGAGTGGTCTTGACCAAAGATACCCAAATTATAGTGCAGTTAGAATGCAAGTGCGCTCACTTTGGGACTCAAGTGCATGCTTTGTCTGACAGTGCTCCTCGAGCACTGATAGACAGGACATGCACTTGATTGAGTCTCGCCAAAAATATTAAGATTTGTCAAATCACCTCCGTTCTGGTATCTTATCTTATCACATCTCATCATCCTCATCTGAAAAAAGGGGATTCCGAAAATTCGATTTGTGGTAATTAGATTTACTGTTGTACAAATGAACACACCCTCCGAACATACCCCTGTCCTATAAGAAGCCTTCCAGGCTCATAGCAACCACGTGCTACCATAGAAATCAAGATGGCGGCCTCCAGTATATAAAAAGGACGACGGAAACACGTGCCACCCTAACAACACGCGCTGCGCATGAGCACTAGGACCACGTGTCACTATGGGGACGACGTCACAAGATAGCCACGCACGCGGGCTGCAATGACAGATAAACATGACGTCACTAGGTCATGTGACTATGGGATCACATGAGATCAGGCTGATGGGGCCCAATTCATCCCTCTCCTACTATTTTAAATTTTTTGAAATGTTGGAAATATAATCTCCGCAAAAAAACATATCTAAAATCTGTTGCCGTCCTTGGACATTCTCAACCGATATACCCAAACGCTGGGGACGCCGGGGGGGGGGGGGGGGAGTGAGGGGGTCATATGGTCAAAAATTTACACACCTCTGATTTGTCGGAAATTTTAGTATGTTGTAGAGCTAAAAAAAAATTAGGATATAGTTGGGTTTTTTTTTGTTTTTCGATTTGGCGCCATTCTGACGTTTTTTCATCACTTCAAAGTTCAGCCTATTTTTGACATATTTCAATAATTACATTGTTAATGTAGTTATACGTTTTGGGTCCAAATACTCAATTCCCATTGGTCAGCTGGATGAAAACGTCATGACCAAATGTAATTCATTTTCCAATGAATACATTTGGTCGAACTTTGACCCGCATTTGCGGTAGAGCGCAGTTGACAGAATGCAATTCGGGCGGTGTTTGTGCGCTTTGTCTTTTGTGTGAGGGTGGTTTTTCGCCTCGTTCGTTCGTACATGTTTTATTTCGTCTTTCTACTTTGTTGTTTGGAAAAAGTAGTTTAAACAGTTATGGAATGTAATTATAAGAATTGAATGCAATGTTTATAATCTTTATTGGAGTATGAACGTGTGGGAATGGGTACAAATTTTGTATGAATCCCGAAGAGTATGAACGTGTGGGAATGGGTACAGATTGTATGAATCCCTTCGGGATTCATACAAAATTTGTACCCATTCCCACACGTTCATACTCCAATAAAGATTATAAACATTGCATTTAGTTCTTAACTGAAAACGCTGTCTTTTGATTCATGTAACTCCATATTTACAAAAGATACTGCTACCAAACTTCATACACTGTTTTCGACTTATTTTATATTGTTCAGTATTATTTTTTATATTAAATTTACTCACCCGATGCCAGCGATACCAGTTTTACGTTTTTGTCTATAGATTTATTTACAACATCATTTTCAGACCTATCAATTCGAAATTTTGACACTGTAATCTCAGTAAAAAAAGGTCTGAAAATGTATTGCAGTCCTAGGAAATTTTCAACCGTAATAACCGAACGCTGAGGTGACGTCATAGGTCAAAAATCAAAATGCCTCATATTTTTCTGACATTTTAGTGTGTTGTAGAGAAAAAAAATAAGATAACTGTTTTTTGTTTTTTGATTTGGCGCCATTTTGACGTCACTAAAAAGATTAGCCTATTTCAAACATATTTCATTAAAAACAGGGTATGGTTTATGGAGCTCCTCAGCACATTAACGTGTGACAGACATTTTTTCCACGTTGATGGGACGATAGGCGTTGTTGGTAGTGCTTCGTTGGATGACTTCCTGGAATGCGCTTTGCGATTTCAAAACCTTCTAGTTCAGTATCAAACTCGGCTGATATGGCTTCAAACTCGGCTGATATGGCGCCGATCTCGATCGATATTAGCCTGCCTTGAATTATTCCCCTTGATGCGTTGCAAGGCGCCATTTGTTTTGTTTCAATCGAAATGTTCACAGTGAATCCAACACAATCAAGAAAATTAGCGTTACCAGGCATAATGGAGTTGTTTGAAGCAGAGTTTTGTATGGTTAGGAATTCATGTTGACAATGAGTAATGATAAAGTGATGAAGAGAAGAAAGAAGAGAGTTGTATAGAAAATTCCATTGCAAACTAAGATTCAGAGTGATAAGCGGAGATCAGGGACGTGGCTAGAGGTTTCCGAGTGTGTGTGTGTGTGTGGGGGGGGGGGGGGGGGTAGTGAATTGCCAACTAGAGGGAGGGACCGGGAGGGGGAACACCCCCTCCCGGTCCCTACCCCTATTTGGAAATTCACTACTGAGAAAACTTTTGAAAATGAAGCCATGAAAGGGGGCATTATTATATATTATTATTTATTAGTGTTTAAGGTCACATACTTGTGCATAATGGCTAGTAGTGACCGTGTCATTTTTACTGGTGGAGGAAGCCGGAGAGAACCACCGAGCAGCGACGAGCAGCTGTCAGCTCCTCAACATTCTAACTCTGTTCAAGCTTCGCTCAAGCAGGGTTACAGCGGTTGAAGACATGTGCACCATCGACGCCTTAGTACACGGCGTTATCGTGCCCCCATGTAGGCACCCGGGATAAAGTGCCTTGCCCAAGGACACAATGCTGGTCGTCCCGGATGGGGATCGAATTCGCACAGAAGTCAACAGTCTACCACTGAGGCATGGCGCTCCCGAAAGGGGGCATAACATTGATTCTAGTAACTGAAATGCCAACACATTTATGATAGAATTATCAGGTTATTATTATTTGGTATTATTCTGGGAATTGAATTTGTGCTAAACAAATACTCAAACTTAATCATGATGCGATTTTCTTGAAATGCATTTCGAGGATTTTTTTATTACGATAAGTAAATGTACGATAAAATTCTAATACCAATTGACATCATGCATACTTATGAAGCTCGATATTGCGAAAACTGTAGTTGTAAATAGTAACAGACGAAATTTTTGCAGATTTGAAATCGAGCTGGAATTTTGGGAAATAAACTCTATAATTCAGATAGGTGGAATTTCCAACTACTCATGACTTGCCCTCCGAATTTCCAACTATAGGAAATTTTGGCCAGGATTGCTATCAAACGCCCCCCCCCCCCCCCCCACCCGTCGCCATGTCCCTGGCGGAGATACGTCGTAGTGGGAGGGCAGGCAGTTCATCTATTCGAAAAGTCGCAGCTTCCCCAGTGGGGAGGCAGGAGGCCGAGACGTTCAGATAGCTGAAGTTGGATGAGGAGAAGAGAAAACTTCGAACTTTGTCAAAAAGGATAAACAATAATCTGTCAGAAAAACTACAACATACCTGAGAAATTTGGTAATTGTTTGTTTGGGTTTAATAAATAAAAAGGTTATTACTTGGCTAGTTTCATATCGGCCAAGACATAAACCAGAGGTAACGTTCGGTTTCGGGCTGACATCTCGGCCTAAATGCAACTAAACAAGTAATAACCTCTAATTAACTAAGGGAAGTTATCTTATTTCCAAATGAAACAAAATACTGCATTTTGATTGGCTGAGAGGTACGGTTGTAACTTGCAATCCACAGTGTTTTTTTTTACACCGTGGTTAACCACGGTGTAAAAACAAGAATATACAATAGCAGGCTATATGGCTAAAAAAAGTACCAATTTTTAATTATTAATTCATACCTTCTGCTCATTTATGTTAGAACAAAAATAAAAATACAATAAAATTAATATTTATGTGCAATAAAATATTACAGATATGGGTGTCATTGGAACTGGCTAAATGAGCCAGTTCCAATGACATCCATATTTGTTTTGTTTTACTTATTAAGAAACTTACAAAGTACAAATTTTCTGTCAGTTTTTGCCCACAATATAGGTTAAAGTATTAACTACACCAAAATTCTTGGAAATAAATCCGTTATCCTTGTGTTTTCCAGGGTGTATGGGAATTTACACCGGTTTGAGAACCCATACAACCTTTGGCTTCGCCTCAGGGTGTATGAGTTCCCAAACCGGTGTAAATTCCCATACACCCTAGAAAACACAAGGATAACTAATATTATATGTCTGCTGCAGCCCATGTGTGCAATAATTAGAAAATAATAAACAATGTTTACGCCACAACTGAAATTTTCTTCGATGAACACGGTATTGTCAGTGGATTCTCAGGTGATGTTATTTTCTCACGAATACCGATTGATCATGTGATTTATCCCACGAATACCAGTTGATCATGTGACATTTGAACATCGCGCATTGATATTACGCACTACATTCGATTTTCCAGAGTCTTTATTTACATTCGGTAATTTCTGATTACATTCTATAAATAGACTGTCTCTCCAACTTAAGTGGGATCTTATTTTAGGCACTATATTGATAGTTTACGCGAACTATTTTGTATCAGAAGCTGTGTTGTTTTGTTTCTTTTTTAGGAATAGAACTTGACCGAATTGTTGTTAGTCAAGGACTCAAGGTGGTACCCTGTGGATAAGCTCATTCGATAACCTGTCCGGATATAACATAATTATACTTTATGGAGGGAATAAACTAGGGCTGCACGGTATATCGATAAACCGATACATACCGGTACTCAAACTAGTATCGATTGAATACCCGTGTAATTATAAAAATCTTGGTTTATCGTCATTATTTATTTACCCACAATTTAATTTTCAAGATGTCTCGAGTTTTTTAAAATGCAGTCCCCAATAAATAATATTATCCGTTTTACCTAATCGTCCGCGTCCACCCGGGTAATATATAAATCGAGCAGTTGAAAAAATATTATTTTTCAAAAAATTCGACAAAACCATATCATGTGACCCCTCCAATGAGGGGTCACATGATATGGTTTTGTTGAATCTTTTTTAAAAAAGTGCATAAACTAATATTTAAAATCAAGACGTTTTGCTATCGTCTGCGTTGTGTAAAGTTTATTCGAATGCCTCATGAAGCATGCTGATTCGTTCCGACTCTGATCGTTCAAGTTCCGATTATTGTGTGTATGTTCAGATATCTGAATTCAATCTATCGGTATACCGCGGTATTTGTTTGAATACCGATATCGGTATTCAGTTTCAAATACCGTGCAGCCCTTGACTAAACATAAGAATTGAATCGTGACTGTTCGAAATCCACGAGGTGATGAAACAAATTGATCACGTGCAAATTTACCATGAACCGCGATACCTAAATAATGTTGGATTATTGAAAAAAAACACCTCTCTGTTTGTTTTCGTTGGTCGATCCAGCACATTTTCTGAATGAAGGCTGCATTCCAACTTGTCGAATGAACTGAGATCACTGCTCAGTGCACCGCGCATCTGAGACAATCATATATTTTACTAGGCTTCCTCGTGGCTAGACACAAATGTCGCGGACTAACGCGACGCCTCCCAAAAATGGACAACTTGTGAGTTATTAGATTGTTATCTACTGAAAATGACGTCTCAACATTATATAACGTGTGCCGCCCAGAAGAGGACAACGCGTGGGCAACTATGAAGCACATTTCCCCAAAGCACATTGTTATTTACGATTGTTTACAAAAATACTGTTCCATCAACAACAGTGGTTTAAAAATTCTGCCGTTTGTACTTTTGGTAAAATCAAGTCTCGATTGAGAAAAATTTCTTCCGTTGATTCACACAGAAAATTAATGTTTATGGTATTTTTAAATTCGGTCGTCTGGAATATTTTAGTTGGTTGGAAAAACTAACAGGTTCCAGACGTCTGAATCTATACATAGGCGTGGAGTTTATAAGGACTGGTTCCAGGCCATAATGGCGTCGAATTCCTCACATAATTTGAGTGGGGGCTCGAATTGGGCTTTATTAAAACATGCGTTGTTTGGAAAAGCACTCACCTTCAAATATAGTCCCCATGGACGTTCACATTTCGAAGAATTCTGTTATACAATTTCGTTGAACAACGGTTCAAAACAAAAAAGCCATATATTTCGATATGCGGTGAGTGGAATACAAACAAATGGCCTTAGAGAGGGATCAAGTTTTGCACAAGAATATAAATGTGTGAACCTACCTACTTCCGGTTTATTATTGACTAATCGTGCTTTACCGCTTTTAAAGTGTGGGTTTAACGGTTATAAAAGACGGGTCAGATCGTGTGATAAAAAATAAAACCCAGAAAATTATCTTGTAAATGAAAATATAACACAGATTTGTTTTGCTATGTGTCTTCTGAAAGTCGTATTAGCAGGTCCTACGAGTAGGTTAGTCTGAAGTTTAGATTGTTATAAAACCAATTAAATAGGTTTGATATCCAAACTCGTCGCAACACATTATCCAACCCCACCCTTAACCACACGCACATTTTACATCACACATTTTCTTGAGTTTCCAAGCAGCGCTGAACACAATGCATACACTGTTGAACAGTAAGTGTTTGACGCTGCAAAATAGAACTTTCCGACTTTGGTGTTATTGCCCAGAGAAGCATAAAACATTGGAAATACATTGCACATTTCAGGGAACACATGCTTAATCCGAACAATATTATATTTTATTATCAAATACATTTGCTGCTGTAATTTTATTCCATTATTTTATATTAGCGTATAAGACAGATTACGTGATTATTACCTTGATGGTCTCTTATAAATCGCCATGCTACGCATTCTATTTTTGAACCGAGTTTAATAATTTCCAAGGCGTGATTTACAGAGGACTGAATAGATTTTAGTGATGAGGTTCGTAAATTTCGTACAGAATCACGATGAATATGAGATCAGTTTTAACCCACTACAAACTGGTGTCCAAATGTCCACAATTTCAATCTGCATTTCTTTCCATAATGCAACTAGGACTTTAGCCCTTTACCTATCATGAAGAGCAGACGACACTTGCAAACAAAATTCTTGAATAACTACTTTTTTTCTCTCAAAAATATAGGTTATGACCCCTCATTGGAACGAGCTCGTTCCAATGAGGGGTCATAACCTATGTTTTTGAGACAAAAAATGAAAACATAATTAACATTAATAGGCGATTTTTGAGAATAGCGATGGTCGGTTTTGGCCGTTACGTTGGGTAAAGGGTTAATCAATTCACTCTTGTTTGTATTTATTTATTTATCGGTGTTTAGGGTCACATATTTCTGCACAATGGCTAATCATAACCTCGACTGTTTTACGGATGGAGAATGTCGGAGTACTCGGAGAGAAACACCGAGCAACGCCGAGCAACTGTCAGTTCCCCAACATACTAACTCCACACAAGCAGGGTTAGCATTGGTTGAAGTCAGGTTCACCATCGACGTGCAGTACGCCTTAGCACACAACGCCACCGTGCCCCCGAGTGGGTATTGGGGTGGAGTGTCTTACCCAAGAACACAACGTGGTTGTCGCAGGTGGGATTCGAACCGAGGACCTCTCGGCTTGCAGCCCGCTCCTCTACTGAGCCACCACGTACTGAGCCACCACGCCCCCACTCTTGTTTGACAGATCTCAATCAGCTCTGTCAAACAATAGGGAAATGGCCAGCTTTTACCTTCAGATCAGTAGAAAAACGGTCTGGTTATCTCCCCTGAAAATGTTGTTTTGAGGAAAATTAGCATTACGGAGATGGGAAAGTTTTACAATTCTTAAGATTAAATAAAATGATCACAAGTTACATTATGGAAGCGCATGGCATCTGTTCAATATATTTTCTTTATAGAAATTGTTGAATGGTGCCAGTTTACCATCTGAGTTTTGTTCCTTCGTCACTTACAGAATGTACTGGTTTCTCCAGTGCAATCATGCTAAAAATGTTTAAAAGCAGTGTTCCACCACGCCCCCACTCTTGTTTGACAGATCTCAATCAGCTCTGTCAAACAATAGGGAAATGGCCAGCTTTTACCTTCAGATCAGTAGAAAAACGGTCTGGTTATCTCCCCTGAAAATGTTGTTTTGAGGAAAATTAGCATTACGGAGATGGGAAAGTTTTACAATTCTTAAGATTAAATAAAATGATCACAAGTTACATTATGGAAGCGCATGGCATCTGTTCAATATATTTTCTTTATAGAAATTGTTGAATGGTGCCAGTTTACCATCTGAGTTTTGTTCCTTCGTCACTTACAGAATGTACTGGTTTCTCCAGTGCAATCATGCTAAAAATGTTTAAAAGCAGTGTTCCCCTCAACTTTTGGTCATCTATGAACGCCTTTTAGTTTGACAGATGTCTGGGAATCGCATTAATTCGAAAAATATGATTTTGTATCTACTGTCTGGTAGAATATCTATCAGACCCAAGCCTTGACTCTTTTCTTTTGATGCCCAAAATTCTGTATAATCTGATTACTTTTCTCAAACCTTGGCCGATTATCTGTGAAGCAATGAACTGATGGGTTTTGATAGTCGGTAAGGGGAGATAACCGTCCACTAGAACCAGTCACTTGAAGTGGAAAGATGGGTATGAATGGTTAACTTCCTTACTGCATCATCGGAAATATTTTAGTGCATCGTTACATTTCAGTATTTGTACATCAGTATGTAGGAGTGGGGGTGGGGTGGGGGGGGGGGGGTGGTAGCACATGAACCTATGTTGAATAGATATCGTGGGTTCTGTCCGAAAGTCTCGGAACAGGAGAAACCACATCCCTGTTGAAACTCTCAATTTTCATGAGTCTTATCTCTTTTGTTTATTTTCGAATACATCATAACGCTTTTCAGCAGTTATTACACGATATAAGATAAGGATGAGCTCTTGTAAAAATGAATAAATAAATAAATAAATAAATAAATAAATAAATAAATAAATAAATAAATAAATAAATAAATAAATAAATGGCGCATATGAAGGAATACGAGCATGAGACAAACAAGACAAAAACATCAACGCAATATAAAAAGGCATATTTGTTCCCAATGTTTTCTTTCATTAACGCGAGGATGCAATTGTATGCTAAGGCTGGTTTATAAATTATCTATCCTGCAATGGAATCCTTCAGAATAGCTCGTGTATCCTACGATGGATCATCCAAAACACCCTCGACATACTACCAATTGTTCTACTTTGCTTCAACCAATCGGTTATCTGTTGTAAATTTCAAATTGGAACCGGTGTCGTTTTAACCCATGGCCGGGCTCCTAGGCTTTTGGGTACTTCGGGACGCCCCCCCCCCCCCCCCCGGCACTTCAATCTTTCACCCCATTACAACTGACGGCCTAGTCCTGGTACGGTAGGCACTATGCCGCAGTACATAGCAGTAGTAGGAGATGATGTAAACGACCCTTACTGGCCGGACCCCGGCCCGTACCCCGGAAGTGACGTCATGTCACGTGGCCCAGTGATGTCATGTTAGATTGTCATGGTGTAACCCACATGAGCGGCCATCTGGTGACGTCATTCCCATAGTGATACGTGGTCCTATTGCACATGCACAGCGCGTGTTGTTAGGGTGATACGTGTTTCCGTCGTCCATTTTGTATGCTGGAGGCCGCCATCTTGGTTTCTATGATAGCACGTGGTTGCTATGTTACCAAAGGCTTCCCGACAATCCCTCCAAATCACTAAAACGGCTTTATTTACTTCGGATTCCCCATTTTATAGGCTTAGTATGTAGTGCTATAGTACCGAGGGGCCCCATGGGTACGCTCCTTTGGACTAGAGTATTTTTCTGGCTTGGATACTTCGTGGATACTTCGTAGAATTACCCAAATAGACCCGACAACCCCTACCAACCATCAAAATCTATCCTAAACCACCAAAACGGACTGGCGAACCCCTATTTTGGGGCATATAAAAATGACACGTAATGCTATAGGATCGAGATATCTCCTGGGGGTATGTTCTATTTAATAGGGCTACTAGGCCTGATTTTACCAGAACCCCATTTTTATGCCTATTGCAGATGCTGCTTTAACACTAACAATCTATCCAGTACAAACTATCTCTGATTCTCTCGTTCAAGTCTTATAATCACCAGTGCTTCATTTTCCGTAACCTGTATGCAGAGTTATCTCCCCAGTGTACAGCAAAGGCCTATATCTTTCCCAAATCCAAGAATCTATCGAGTAGTTAGTGCTAAATCATTGCTCGAACCACTCGAATCCCATTGAGCAAATGAGCTTTAGAGCAATTGCTCGATCGAGTGACTCGCACAAACTGCTCGAACGACTCGAAGCCCATCGAGCAAATGAGCCATAGAGCAATTGCTAGTTCGGGTGACTCATACATACTGCTCTTCGACTCATTTCGGTATTTTAGGGTACCTATGGCCCTGGGTGGCCTTCTAGGCCACCCCAGCCATACCTATCCCAAATTTCCCCCATAGGCTATCGAGCAGTTACTGAAGAGTCATTGCTCGAGCGACTCGAAGCCCATCGTGCAAATGAGCTTTAGAGCAATTGCTAGTTCAAGTGACTCGCACATACTGCTCGAACGACTCAAATCCCATCGAGCAAATGAGCCATAGAGCAATTGACTCGCAGATACTGCTCTTCGACTCATTTCGGTATTTGAGGATACCTATGGCCTGGTACTGTATTATTATTTGGGGATACCTTTTATAGGATACTTGCATAAGGATACTATTACTTGTTTGGCCAAGCCTTCCAGTACCAGGCCATAGGTCTCCTCAAATACCGAAATGAGTCGAAGAGCAGTATCTGCGAGTCACTCGAACAAGCAATTGCTCTATGGCTCATTTGCTCGAAGGGATTTGAGTCGTTCGGGAAGTATGTGCGAGTCACTCGACCGAGCAATTGCTCTAAAGCTCATTTGCTCAGTGGGCTTCGAGTCGTTCGAGCAATGACTTTTCAGTAACTGCTCGATGGCTTATGGGAAGAACTGGGGATAGGTATGTCCTAGAAGGCTGGGCCAAACAAGTAATAGTATCATTATGTGAGTATCTTATAAAAGGTATCCTCAAATAATAATACAATACCAGGCCACAGGTATCCTCAAATACGGAAATGAATCGAAGAGCAGAATGTGCGAGTCACTCGAACGAGCAATTGCTCTATAGCTCATTTGCTCGATGGGCTTCGAGTCGTTCGAGCAGTTGGTGCGAGTCACTCGGTCGAGCAATTGCTCTAAAGCTCATTTGCTCGATGGGATTCGAGTCGTTCGAGCAATGATTTAGCAGTAACTACTCAATAGATTCTTGGATTTGGGAATGATATAGGCCTTTGTTGTACACAAGGGAGATAGCTCTGCATACAAGTTACGGAAAATGAAGAGCTGGTGATCATAAGACTTGAACGAGAGAATCAGAGATAGTTTGTACTGGATAGACTGTTAGTGTTAAAGTAGCATCTGCAATAGGCATAAAAATGGGGTTCTGGTAAAATCAGGTCTAGTAGCCCTATTAAATAGAACATACCCCCAGGAGATATCTCGATCCTATAGCATTACGTGTTATTTTTATAAGCCCAAAATAGAGGCTCGCCAGTCCGTTTTGGTGGTTTGGGGTAGATTTTGGTGGTTTGTAGGGGTTGTCAGGTCAATTTGGGTAATTCTACGAAGTATGCAAGCCAGAAAAATACTCTCGCCCAAAGGAACGTACCCATGGGGGCCCCTCAGTACTATAGCACTACATACTAAGCCGATAAAATGGGGAATCCGTTGTAAATAAAGACGTTTTTGGTAATTTGAAGGGATTGTCGGTTTTATTTGGGTAATTCTACGAAGCGAGAAATTACTCTTGTACAAAGGAACACACCCTACGAACATACTCCTGTCCTATAGGAAGACTTTGGGTAACAGAGGAACCACGTGCTACCATAGAAACCAAAATGGCAGCCTCTAGTATACAAAATGGACTACAGAAACACGTATCACCCTAACAACACGCGCTGCGCATGCGCACTAGGATCACATATCACTATGGGAATGACGTCACAAGATAGCCGCTCACGCGGGTTACCAAGACAATCAAACATGGCATCACAGGGTCCGGCCAATAAGGGTCGTTTACCTCATCCCCTACTACTCATAGCCCCTATATCCATTTTGCGGGTCCCCTGAAGAATTCTACTCACAACTTGACATATTATTTAAATAAGCATTAAAATAATGTACTGTATATAAATATATATATTATAAGTATACTTATGAGAGTATATATATGGATAAATGCATATGCACATGTATCGCTACGGCGGAGAGTGCAAAGTAGCCATCGGAGCCCTAAGGCGCTGGTAACAGTGCCTCATCAAAAAAAAAAAAAAAAATTGGTGGGCCCCCTGTCCCTGTGGGCCCCTAGGCTTCAACCTAGTCAGCCTTATGAATAATACGGCCCTGATTGGAACTGAAAAGCTGTTTCACTCGTGCTCTTTTAATCTATTTAAAGGAATTCGCAAACTGGAAACTGTACAGATTAATTCAACAGTCAATCTAATTGTGTTGTCACATTCCGTCTCATTGACGAGACCAAATCAACGAGATCAAACATTTAGCCGTAGGCTGATCTGGTCTCGTCAATGAGACGGAATATGAAATTTCAACTTGATTAGCTGTTGTAAGTAGTGTTCACGCCGTCTAGTGCCAATTTAGCCAATTCAGCTAAACAATTTTTCAATATACTGATTTTATTGATTTAAATATTTTGAAAATGGACAGAAAATATTTATTGTAGTCCCAAAAGTTGTTTTTTGTTTTCCCGATTCTATCTATTTGTTTACGCTGAAGCAAACATTTTCTTAACAGTTTACTCAACTACGGAAGCCCATTAGGGCCACCATAGGCAGCTGCTCGTCGTTGCTCGGTTGTTCTCTCCGGGTACTCCGGCTTCCTCCACCCGTAAAACTGTCACGGTCATGATTAGACATTGTGCAGAAATATGCGACCTTAAACACCAATAAATAAATAATCAATAATAGTGCCATCATATGTAGCGGGGGGTCGAGCATTACGAATATTCGCATTTACATTGCGAATATTCGCATTCACATTGCGAATATTCGCATACAACATTGCGAATGTTTGCAATGCATTACGAATATTCGCAATGCATTGTGAATATTCACAATGCTCAATCCCCCCGCTATTCATGTTGGCCCAATGGGCTTTCGTACTCAGCATATTAAAAGTGAGTTTTTTGAACGTTTAAAAGTGCTTTGTTAACCCGTTCCATGTGGTAATGGCAGTAAATGTATTTACATTTGTTAGTTTTTATTCAACTTTTCATTAATCTTACTCCTGAAGGTTGTCAGAGGGGTATTCGCCGAGCCTGGTATAACATCTACAGACCAGGTACCATTCCATACCCGATTACTTGCTGACTATGTAACTAATAGTACACTGCCACATTAATGTAATTTGGAATTTAATCAAGTCCAGTCCTGTTCGACAGAGCTCAATGGACTCTGTCGAACAAAATTGAACTGGTTAAATTCTGAGTTACGTAATGAGAGGGCGTTGCAACTTGACGTTTTGATATTTCGACATCGGTGTACAGGGTAGGGCTGCACGATATTCAAAACTGAATACCGGTATCGGTATTCAAAAAAATACCGTGGTATACCGGTATATCGAAAATTGTGCAGATATAAAAACACAAGTACCACAATCGAGACTCGAGTCATCGCAGACGGAACGAAATAGCACGCCTTGATGATGCAGTTCGAAAAACCATTAGCCAACGCAGACGATATCAAAATTTATTATTTTCAAAATTAGTTTATCAGATTTTAACCAAAGATTTCAACAAAACTATATCATGTGACCCCTCATTGGATCGAGCTCAACGAGCTCGTTCCAATGAGGGGTCACATGATATAGTTTTGTTGAAACTTTTGAAAATTATTTTTTCAACTGCTGAAGTTGTATATTACGAGGGCTCAAGCAGACGATTCCTTGGATAAAGGGATAATATTATTCATTCGGAGCTACAGTTAAAAAACTCAAGACACCTTGAAAATTAAATTGAGGGTAAATAAATAATGACGATAAACCGATATTTTTGTAATCACACTGGTATTCAATCGATATTGGTTTGAATACCGGTATATATCGGTTTATCGATATGCCGTGCAGCCCTAGTACAGGGGTTAACGTCCATCCCCACGCAGGTAACCTTATGTACCGCATCATGGTTTTAAACGACCCGAATCATAGTACACATACCGTACCTTCATTTTAATTATAGTTAAGTAAACAGTGCTGACAAAGACTTGGTGTTTCGTTTGACCAAATCAAAATATCCTATTGACACCAGCTTAAATCCAGAAAGGATACAATTTTGATGTAAAGTATATTTTATCTTTTTGCTCGAAGAGAACTACAATAAAACTTGAATGAGAAACTTTTTCAACAATACAACTATCTCGGATGTGGTTGTGCTGCTGTGTGAAGTGAACATTTGATTTGTGGGAAAGTTTTAAGGAATTCACTGTACCGGAAAAATGTCTGTCTAATTTACAAACACGTTGTTATAAATCCGTTTTCAAATCTCTTTTTGATAACAGGGTGAAATTTATGCCATTAAATCGTTTGTAATTTTTGACAAGGCCATACTCGCGTCGATTTGTAGCTTATATGTATGTATGTATGTGTGTAAGTATAGGGTGTCAGTGGGTCAAGGATCTGCAACGAGTTCGCTTCACACTGTTCGAAACTTGCGTTCCTTTCTCGAGGTGCCTCAGTCAGTTGGCCATCTTTATCCGCGATGCCTTTGGAGTCCTGACAATATGATTGAAACCTCGTTTCTCCGATGTGAATACATTTTTTCTGAATACAGAATGGTGGAAGATGGGCGTGGAAAATCACTAGGCGCACTGGCAACCTTTCAGCTCGTGCTTCCCACCCCTCCTCCCCTACGGGTCGAGTTCATACCGTAAAATACTGTAGCGGGCGCTTTGGCACTGACGATCTGGATAATAGGTGCAGAGAAACTCTTAAAATCTTTCTAGTCAACTGCAGTTTGCCTGAACAAGCAGACGAGACTTCACTAGAATCTTGCTGAGCCATTAGTCTTGAGCAGGTTGTGATTCAGTGGATTCATTTTTAAAATATCGCCCATGCTTGTACGAGTTAAACTTGCCAAAGTATCCGGTGTTGCATGTGATAGGAAGGCTGAGAAACGAAAACTTTCTATCCTCGTTAAAGTCTATATTGACATGAAATACCCGACGCGAGAAAAAAAAAACAACAAAAGGCTCTTAACACAAATAAAAAATGATCGGAGATGGCCCGAACCCATCCAGCGGTACTTCTGGGACAAACTTAATCATATGTGCCAAACGTGAGCTCCGTATTTTCGAAATACTGCCGAATTGTACAACCGCCAAATTTAGAGGGGCAATGAGACACAAAGTTTTGCATTCACAGGTACAGATTTTGGTTGCCACATTTCAGAACTAGTCTACTCTCCTCGCACTGAAGATTGTTTGGCGTTGGAACGGAACAACCAAATAGTTTGATCAAGCTAGTAATTCTTTTATGCTATTGTATCGACTTTCTTGTGTTCTGGTGCATCGCATGTTATAGTGATAGCATATCGACATACCTTTTTAGTCCATAGAAGCGATAGTGTATATCACACGGCTGTCCGAAACTCCCTTCCTTTCTCCACTTCCCTATGAAACCCTCCCTGACACCTTCCCTCCGTCCAGTGTCACATTTGAAGACCTATCTGGGATAGATCGACATACTTTTGCAAACATATACTTTGTCGACATTGCTTTTCGATCACACAAAACGTGCGTTAAGACCCCACAAAGTAGATCTTCTGTTTTTAGGCCTCATACTCTAGATAATAGCATGGGTGGTGGTGTATTTCGTCCCTTGAGTGCAAGAAGGCTTTGCAATGCTAAAGCACTGCAAAGCCTTCTTGCGCTCAAGGGACAAATTTATCAATTTCATGCATGGACAAAATATCGGACATAAACCATTCAATTTTTTTATTTAAGTTTGCATTGCATTGGTTATAAAAAGAGAGCATGCGGCAGTCAAAAGGCCCATAGAGGGTCCGAGAAACGGATGTTTAACTTTTTGGGCCTAACTATTCGCTTAGTTTCGGAGATATGGCCCTTGTTGTGTACGTATTCAGATAAAACCTATTTGAAATAACAGTTTATTTTCAGGCTTCTAGAACGTGCTACCTTTCATCGAATGAATGTCGAGTTCGATTTTATCCCCATTGCATAGGAGCTCGATTGCTCAGTGATAGACTGTTAGACTTCTATGCTAGAGGTCCCGAGTTCGATTCCCGTCCGGGACGACCCGCGTTGTGTCCTTGGGCAAGGCACTTTATCCCGGTTGCCTACATGAGGGCACGATGGCGCCATGTACTAAGGCGTATTGCACGTCGATGGGGCACATGTCTTCGACTGCTGTAACCCTGCTTGAGCGGAGCTTGAACAGAGTTAGAATGTTGAGGAGCTGACAGTTGCTCGTCGATGCTCGGTGCTTCTCTCCGGGTACTCCGGCTTCCTCCACCCGTAGAACTGCCACGGTCGTGATTAGCCATTGTGCATACGTATGTGACCTTATACACCAATAAATAAATAAATCCCAATTGAATTGAAAAAAATTTTTTTGTTGTTTTTCATTGGTGCCCGTTAGATAAAATCCTTTTCAAACAACATTTCTTTCAAGCTTCTAGAACATTTTAACTTCGGTCGAATAAGGTCAAATTCGATCTTGTGTTCCGGTTGCAGTTTGGGAGTTATGCCCTTGGTTAAGGAAAAAAGTGGAAAAATTGGTGTTTTACATTTGTTTTCGCCAGATAAAACCTCTTTCCAACAACTGACATCTTAACTTTGATGGAATAAGGCCAAGTTCGATTTTTGAGTTTGTTTCTATTATAGCTGGGGGCGCGGTGGCTCAGTTGGTAGAGGTGCAGGCTGCAAGCCGAGAGGTCCTCGGTTCGAATCCCACCTGCGGCAACCGCGTTGTGTCCTTGGGCAAGACACTTCACCCCAATTGCCTACACGGGGGGCACGATGACGCTGTGTACTGGGGCGTACTGCACGTCGATGGTGCACATGTCTTCAACCAATTTAACCCTGCCTCTGCTGCGGTGCAGAGTTCAGAGTTACGATGTTGGAGAGCTGACAGCTGCTCGTCATTGCTCGGTGGTTCTCTCCGGGTACTCCGGCTTCCTCCACCCGTAAAACTGTCCCGGTCACGATTAGCCATTGTGCATAAGTATGTGACCTTAAACTCCCATAAATAATAATAATATCAATTCTATTATAGCTCAGGAGTAATGCCCCTTGAATAAAGACAAAATGGCAAATCTGTTCTATTCCTTGGTTTTCCTCGTGAAATATGTTTTAAACAACCGATTGCTTTGAAAAATCTTGAACGTCCAAGCTTTGATGGAACACAGATGAAGGTCGATTTTCGCATTTGTTTCAGTTGTAGTTGTAAGAGTAATGCACGTTGGATCAGAAAAAGGGAAATATTTTTTATTGGTTTCCATCATACAATGGTCATTTCAACAAACGATTGTTTTCATACTTCAGTAACATCTTCTCTTTGGTGGAAAACAGATCAAGTTAGATTTTGTCGCGTTTATTCCTGTTTCAGATATGGAGTTATGCTCCTTGAATTCGTAAGAACAGGAAAATGTGTGTTCCTTGGTTTCCAATAGATAATTGGTGTTTTATTCAACCGATTGTTTTCAAACTTCGAGCATATTTTAAAGTTTGATTTTCCTTACTTTCTCCATTCAACACGGCGGATCTGGATGCCATCCTGGATTTTTAACCCTTTACCCAACGGAGACGATATCAAAATTTATTATTTTAAATATAATTTTTTAAAATGTTTCAAAGAATTTCAACAAAACCATATCATGTGATCCCTCGTTGGAACGAGCTCGACGAGCTCGTTCCAAAGAGGGGTCACATGATATAGTTTTGTTGAGACTTTCTGAAAAATGGTATTTTTTCAGCTGCCTAATTTACATATTATGCGGGCGGATTAGGCCGATTCGTTGGGTAAAGGGTTAAAACTGTCTATTCCACACAATGTTCATTGAAAACACTTCATTTTCCACATATTAGCTACATGTGACAAGCACACGAAACACTAGTTCTGTCGACTTACGAAGCGAGGTCCAGTGGGTGGACCCCCCGCCCCTCCCCACAAAAAAATAGTAAGTGTGCCACGCTTATATTATATACGCACGGTGTGAGGTATTAACTTATGAAGAACACCAAATCTGTAGAATCTTTGAGGTTCTAAGTATGGGTCAAGGCCTCTGGGGTCACTGGAAGTCATTTTGTACATCAAAAACTATGAAAATCATAATTTGATACCTTCAAATGCATTCCTGAACATAAATCATAAAACAATTACTTAAGCAGATAACAGTTATATATCAGATATGGTATGGCATATCTACTAACACCAAATACATTAAAACTCGATGGAGGTTCAGCATAGAGGTTACTCTTCGTTGAAAACACTTCATTTTTAATATATTATGATACAACCACGTTATTTTTGCAGTTTGGTTTTGTTATTGTGGTCGTTTTGAAAGTTTAGTCAGCAAACGAAAATCAAGAACGTAAATCCTATATTAATTCTGCAAACTACTTCATCCATTAGAGTTTAATGGGTCCGCCCAATGACAAAACGATAACAAAATCAAATTGCTGAAATAGTGTGGTAGAACTGTACTTACTTGTGACAGGTGCCGTAGCACACGAAACACTACCTGTGTCGACTTCCAAAACGAGGCAAAGTGGGCAGAGCTAAACAATTTGTAAGTGGGTCATACTTATATCTCGAACATGGTATGACATACCGATAGGATAAAACGCCAAATCGGTCGAAACGCGGAGGTCCTATATATGGGTTAACCCTTTACCCAACGTAGACGATATAAAAATTTATTATTTTAAATATCATTTTTTTAAACTTTTCAAAAAAATTCAACAAAACCATATCATGTGACCCCTCGTTGGAACGAGCTCGACGAGCTCGTTCCAACGAGGGGTCACATGATATGGTTTTGTTGAAATTTTTTGAAAAATAATATTTTTTCAACAGCTGAATTTGCATATTACGCGGGCGGACGCGGGCGATTCGTTGGGTAAAGGGTTAAGGTCATTGAGGTCGCCCAAGGGTCATTGAGTGTGTTTAAAAAAAAACAAAACCACTGAAAATCGCTTTTGTGACTTACAAAAGAATTCCTGATACTTATTTATGAAGTTAGTGCTTAGAAATAGGGGCGAAGCCTTCAATTTTGTAAGTGGGTCACTCAACCTCATTCTCATATCACAGATATGGTATTACAAGTCGAACTGTGTGTTGAAACCAACACCAACACACAGAAACTCAATTGCTATTCAAAATTCGATTCAAGGTCACCGGGGTCACTCTGGAATTATTAAGCGCATCTATCAAAATGCCTGAAACCTCATAAAAAAAACGTTTTGAGAGCCTTATTTATAAACTTTGGTGCTCAAAAAATGGGCGGAGCCTGCAATGTTATTGGTGGATCACGCATACATCTGGGACATGATATGACCTTTTGACTTGGGACTCACATCAAATACCCAGTAAATCTATGAAGGGTCGCGATCATTAAGGGTTCCCAGGGTCGGGAAGAGAATTTTTCTTAATTTTTTCAGACACCCAAGTGTGTTCCTATTTCCTAGCTATTTAAATAAAATTGCTCAGTTTGTTACGTGTTTCTCTCTTTTTTTCCTTTTGAAAACGTCAGTGACCCTCTTTGGCACGTGCACGGACAGCTGGTTCCAATGGGAGTTTGTAAGCCTAAACGAAGAGAAATATTTTTTTCAGTTTACCAGAAAAAGGTCATCTTCAGAGTATAGTAGAAAAATAAGTAATAATAACACTTCTATTGCCATAATGTAGCCATCGCTGCTGATATAGTTTGAAATCCTATTAAAATTAAGACACTTGTCGAAATGTTTAGATATTGCTCGTGTCACACAGAAAATGATTGTGTGTAGAAACGATCAGGTCAAAGGCAACCATGTTTTTAATTAGAGTTGTCAATCTTCATCAGAGGGTCACTACTCGATATTTCATGACAAAACGATCTCTATATTTGTCAGAGTTGACAGACGTTGTTTGATTTTTAATTGTAACTCGACAAATTACTGGCTATCTCATTCTACCAGCTAGATAACACTGATATGGCAACGTCGATATTACTCACCTCGACTTGACTATCAGGCGGTTTTCCTCCAGCATCTCAAGTTATCCCCCTGGGCCTAATATCCGAAGTGATCAGAAAATTTGAGTAAACAGCAAAGCGGTGAGTGACTTATAATTAAACCACTCTTGAGGTGGAGTTCCACTCATACAATCACTCACACTCTGCTGTACAAGCAGTGTTTCAGCCAGTTGACCTCCGGTCTAAGACCGGAGGTCAACTGTGAGAAACATTGCTCATGTTTCTAGACATTTAAGATTTGTTGACTGAGTGGAAACCCACTGCTTGTGTGTTTTAATGATAATCCACTCTCCGCATACTGTTTTCTAACAACTCTTCGGGGAGCATTCATGGCGTCGCCAGGATTTTCCAAAGGGGGTGGGGTGGGTGGCGAATTTGTTGGTGACTTATTACGCATGTCCCGTATCGCATTCAAGATCTGAGTGTCCAATGAACAATCTGGTGAAAAGCGCGAGATGATTTGATAACCTTTACAGATATGCTTTCGTGCTCCGCTTGTAGATATTCCATTCAATAAGTCTTCAATTTGCTCTGAAAACGTCAAGATCTTAACACAATTCGTAGAACAACGCCGAGTAATCATAAAACTACTGATGTGACAAGTCTAACAAACATCTCTGACGATATTGGTAAATTTAGTAAACAATCTGCCAAATCAAGTCTCCACTGAGAAACATTGCTTGTGTGCATTCCAAGAAATTGAGTCTTTATAGTATGTTTCAGATTCAAACGTCTGGAATATTTTTGCTGGTCGAAATAGCGAACCCAAGGTTACTTTTATCGGACAACTGAAATATTCCGGGCGAGTGAATCAAAACTTTGGCGATGGCCAATTTAAAGGCTAGACTGGTTCCATACGATAACAGCATCAATACCTTTCAGCATTCGACTGGTGTCTTGAGAGCTCAGGTGTTCAGATGAGACCTTGGAGCCCAATGTGGAAACTATAATGTCAGAATGGGGTGAAAACATCAGAGATAAGTGAAGAGCGCAAGGGATAGGGTAATATTGTATTTGGGGAGACTGAGAACCGCCAATTGAGGATGACAGTTTGTGTCTGATTGCTGGGGAGGGGGGGGGGGGGGTGGATTGCAGAAGAAATGATCAGCGGGAGGGGGAATATAGATATGTGTTTCCTCATTAGAAGACCGCGGCATATCAGCGTGTGTCTGAAGCATTATTATTAATACCCAAGGAAGATATTTCACTTGGTTCTCAATCAAGAAAGAATGATTGATAATCTCATTTCATGAAAGGGATGAAGAAAAAAGAATGAAAAGGTCGGGCGACAAGATCTGTCAGTAAAAGGTCGAAATGAAAAAAAGGGAAATATCTTTTCTTTTATTAATCTGTATGTAAAACATAATCACAACAGAATGACCAAAACTGCTATAAATTTTATAGCAGAAACCAAAGTTTCTTTTCTTGTTTTGATTTGTTATCAGAACATAGAGTATTTCATTTCAATAAAATTAACTGACTGCTCGTTCGAATGAGGGAACATAAGTTAATTCATCTTTAGTCTTTGTTAAATGAATTAATGTTTTATGGAAAACATTTTAACCCTTTACCTAACACGAAAAGCAGACGACACTTGCAAAAATAATTGTTGAATAACTAATTTTTTTCATTTTCTGTCTCAAAAACATAGGTTATGACCCCTCATTGGAACGAGCTCGATGAGCTCGTTCCAATGAGGGGTCATAACTTATGTTTTTGAGACAAAAGTTGAAAAAATAATGAAAATAAACTGGCGATTTATGAGAATGGCGCTGGTCGATTTGTCCGTTACGTTTTTATAATGGGTTAAACACAAAAGTATAGTCAAATTTATTACAATGGCGGGTAGAAAGATGTGAAACCACTAAAAAAGAATAAATAAATAAAAATGGTTTCATTTTGGAGAAAGACTAAATTCGTAAAAGTACACTGGTGATAAAGATTTTGCCTCTAATCTTTTAAATTTATGTCGATTAAACGTCCGGGGCAATCAATGCTTCACAAGCTATCAAAATGGAATCGAGTTACGCCGTTTCTTTTCATTAACGATGTTCTCTTGAAGTGGACAGTGCTAATTCATCCCTTGGCGAACAGTAATCATCGTCTCGTTGCATATGCCAATATGAAATGACGCAATTAATCATCAACCAATCATACGCTTCACTTGTTAATGTCACGTGACATCACTGCAATATTACGTAAATTAATTATAAATGAAAATTGTCAAATCACACATTTGGCATTGACGAGTAATTGTCAAGTATTGTTTAACTAATCAACAGAACCAGGAATACACGTGTGTGTTTATAAAACATACGAACACTCGATGGAGCAGAAATATGATGGAATGAGACAAAATAATTTCTTGAGTTATTGTGGGAAAGAATTTTTTTTTTCAAAAAGACTACACAACTTTCCGCTTTTAGATTACATGAAATGCAGGGGTGTGGCCAGCAATTTTTTAGGGGGGGGGGTCGCCCACAATTCAACTCAAGGATGAGAATGTCTGGCAACTAAAAAGACTGAAAACTTGGCCAGAGGCCAAGCCTTGGCCAAAGGTCAAGTTGGAGGAGATTATTGACCTTTGATATGGGAGAGGGGGTCATTTTAAAGTGTTTGTAAAATCGATTTGTTGCGATCAGTTGTTTGGGCTATTGTGTTGTAGTACTGAAAACTTTCGATTTTTTTTCAGTTTGTGCGACGCATTCAACTTTTTGATTTTCGTAGATTATTACTGCTTTCCTCATCTCTTTAGCTTTTACCCAGCGCCGTTTCCCCAAATCCCACTCCACTCCACCAGCAAGGAGCTGGACCCGACACTGTATTTTTTGGAATCACAAATATTTGTCAGCTGGGAAATTCACCAGTCGTGTTTTATATATTATGTTGTGTCCCCTACCATCTCACTATATAAATACATGCGGGCACCCATGCTTGACCGAATATTTTTAAATGGATATCTTCTCTGAATAAATATAACATCTCTTTCGGTCTTCTGAAGACACATAAAATAAAACAAATGTACAAATGTAGACTAAATTTTGGCAAAATGAATTCCACTACTACATGCAACATGATATGGGATACGGACAATTCCCCTCTCGGACATTTGCCCCGATAGCAGAGCGGACATTTGCTCCGAACGGACAATTGCCCCGCGGGCATTTGCCCCGGTTGCTAAATTAAAGACAGGACACGTGCCCCGGTCAGATAATAAACAGGTCACTCGTTTTCAAGAGAGCGATTGATTGTCTCACCCACTGCTAGCCTTAAAAAAAATTAGGGAGGGCGAAAACTAGCCCTCCTAGCCTTAGAAATAATGGTTCCCATAACAGCCTATTCCTAAAACCCACATTTTTCAGATCTCTGCTTTTTTAGTGGTCTCTGTAAGACAGCCACACTGCCCCTCTCACACCTCCGGGCCTTGCTTTGGCGCGCAGGAGTGGGAGGGGCAGTGTAGCCATCTCACAAAGACATCCTTGTTAGGAGAACCAAATGAAATGTACAAATCCCACTGGGCAGAATTCATTAATAGTAAAACTTCACTTTGCAACTTTTAGCTTTTGGAGGTTTGAGGAGGACAGCTAGTCGCTCCCCCCAGGCCACACGAGGGGAGCGATTTTTATCCCTCCTGCATTTTTAAGAATACCTGGTCTGAATAAAGTCCAGTAGATATAAAGAATATAACCTGTGACGCTTGAAAAGCATAATCACTAAGATGGCTTCTTAGTTGGGTTCGACGAACGAATGGTTTCACGCGCCGAAAGCGCGCAGGGACGGTTTGGAGCAAGCCCCTTTTGACCCTCAGTGGCTGTATATGATCAGTTTTGTCTCATGTCAAGGCGTGTTGAAGGAGGAAAGGGTTCCGGTACTCGGCAGGTGTCTCCGGTCGAGGCGTGACGGGTGGGTGGTTTCGATGACTGATGTAGGTTAGACCCTCGGGTAAGGACCAGTGTGGGAGGTTGGGTCCTCTCACAAAGGTACTACCTCTCCCCGAGGGTACAGTAGTTTTGGGTTTTCAGGCAAGTATAGTCTGCCACTTCGGAGATGGTTTTAAATGCTGGCCATCACTGGCAAGTATAATCTGCCAAAGGCTGTCTCTTATTTGTGGTAGGACTTCTTTGAAAGAAGACAACAACGACCCCTTTCGGGGACAACCAGAAGAAGACCCGAACTTTCCTGGTTCGGGGGCAGGCCTGCATTATAATCCTATTTGGTTGGGACAGAAAATGCGCAATGTGGACGCTTACAAAAAGGGGCAGAGGCGGGACGCAGGACAATTTTATAAGTGCACCATCGACGTGCACCTTAGTACACAACGCCACCGTGCCCCCACGCGGGCAATGGAGATGAAGTGCCTTGCCCAAGGACACATCGCGGTTGCCGCAGGTGGGATTCGAACCGAGGACCTCTCGGTTTGCAGCCTGCATCTCTACCTACTGAGCCACCATGCTCCCTTAGTTGGGTTCTCTCTACTGACAACCTGTAAATGTCCCGGTGAGATAGTGAAACCTACTAAGGAATACTCACATAACAGGCATCTTTCATGTTAAAGTAAACAGCAAACAGTTTCTTTCACATTACCGACAGTGTTCGCGTTAACATAAACAGTTTCACTATTTAACCCTTTACCTAACGTAACGGACAAAACCGGCCAGCGCTATTCTCAAAAATCGCCAATTAATTTTCAAAATATTTTCATTTTTTGTCTCAAAAACATAGGTTATGACCCCTCGTTGGAACGAGCTCGTCGAGCTCGTTCCAACGAGGGGTCATAACCTATGTTTTTGAGACAAAAAATGAAAAAAATTAGTTATTCAAGAATTTTTTTTGCAAGTGTCGTCTGCTTTTCATGTTAGGTAAAGGGTTAATTACATCCGTTTATTATCACCCGTTTTTAACCGATGAGTCTATTCGTCCTCCTCTGATTTATATACCCGGGCAAATGACCGCTGGACAAATGTACGTTCGGGGCAAATGTTCGTTTTCTTGAAAAATGCTGCCGGGGTAAATGTCCCCGGGGCAAATGTCCGGGATTCACATGATATATCCCAGTCAAAACGAAAGGATCGACGGTTGACCACGGTGGCATAGGCTGCTTTTTCTCTTTCGATTTCGAGACCAAACAATTCCAGCTGGACGAAGCAATGGCTTGCAGTGCCGCGTGCCATAAATGGTACAATGTCTTGAATAACTGATATCTGTTAGTGCATACTGAGATGGGGTCTTTCCACAGCTTTAGTTATGTGGTTTTCAATGGACGTCTGAAAGGCGTACTTTTTGTAGCTGTGACAATAAGAAATCATTTTATCCCATAAATGGCAGATTATTCGAACAATAAAAGCCTTGGATAAATTTTTGCTTTATTCACCTAGAAGGGTGATACATTTTTCCCGTAGGTTTAACACTGAAAGAATTTATTTCTATGGTAGAGACGGACATTCTTGTAGCATAATTAACAGTTCAATTTTTGTTTTCTTTAAATCTTTTTGAAAGTATTACACAATGCTAGTAGAAAACACGACACATTGTTCATTTAATGAAGTATTTTTGCAAGTTTAGCTTAAGCTTGTAGGGGAATTATTTTTAGACAGAAATGTATCACTGCGCCTTTTTTAAAAATTTTTTGCAATTTTGCTTGTTATCGAATTGGGCCAATGTGCTCCTCACTTCTCGCTGTGTTTTGTAGCGAGTAACAGCACGATTTCGCCGCAACTGCCCTGCAAAAGATTTATGGGATAAACAAAATAAACATACAGTGTTTTAAAGTAAAAAAATTATTCTGCTCGTAGAATTAAGAATGAAACCGACTCGCCAGAAGCTCGTCGGTTTCATTCTTAACCCGACCTGCAGAATATTTTTTTTTTATTTGAAAACACTATTATTCTATATTCAAAAAGTCTGTCAAACTTGTAAACTAATCATTATTAACGTTAAAAATGTGCCATAACGCTTAATTTGTGGCGAAAACTTTGGCTTCCCACCACCTCCCACGTTCACGCTTGTTGACATTTGAGCTGTGGGTTTTTAAATTTCTTGTTCGGTTTCGGTTTTGGTTTTTCAGGTGGAGTAAAACCTCGGTTCTGTTCGGTTTTCGGTTTGTTCATGAGGCCAAATAAAATTCAATAATTCTTATGTCCGGAGTCATAACTGAATGGCAGTGAAATTGAGTGAAACTCAATGAATGCCCGAAATAAGCCATAATACATGAAGAATCAGGAAGGCCAATATAATAATTACCTAAATATACAGAACTTTTATTGTGTTTGGCCATTTTTCGAGGTCTGACACCCACACGCAACTTGAGGAAAGCTGCAAACACAACTAAACTGAAATGTCGGAAAATCACAGAATGTAGCCATCCCAGAGTAGTGAGAGTACCCAGACACTGCCATTGGCAGTGTCTGGGTACTCTCACTACTCTGGGATGGCTACATTCTGTGAATTTCTGCAGCAAGAGAGTATTTAATAAAAACCGAAAAACCTTAGATTACGGGATGTCGACGGTTTCGGTTTTTAAAAAAAACTAAAAACCTCTGTTCGGTTTCGGTCACCCAGAGTCCAGCTGATTCATTCTCGCCTTAAGAAACGGACGGAACAACAGACATGCGGCTTTCATATTCTCTTGTGATCATGGATTTATAAACAGAGAACACAATTTGACTAACACCCTGCGAATCAAATGTCTGAGAATATTAAATGATACAAATCATTGGTCTGAGAACAGATTATTTAAATCAATGGTGTGCACAGTTTGTCACTAGCTGTCCTAAAACTGTTACTCAGTAGTTATCTCAGTTCTTTACTTTTTATTTGTTATCTGTAAAAGAATTATTATTTAACTGGTTCCATTATTCATTAAATAACATTATCGGGTTAACTAAGTATAATTGATTCCCCTCACTCCACCGTGAGAGAACTGTTATTGAGTGCATAACACATACAAAAGCTCACTTCAAACAGGGGACGAACTTCTCATCGGCTTAACTTTCATAAAGCGAGACGTTCAATAGATAACACCCTGGAGTTCTCTTTGGTCCACTCTTTTTACAAAATACGTGGAGGTGAGTCACTATTAAAACACTCACGAGGGGGATTTTGCGCCCAACTTTAGGCATCATAATTCTTGAAAACAAATAAAACAGCACTTGCAATGTTTCAGCCAGTGGACCTTCAGATAAAATCCGGATGTTCATTGGTTGAAATGTTGACAGGGGGTTCATATCCCTTTCTAGAAAATCTGGGAGTCGTTGTGCGAGTGGGAACTGCACTATAAAGATGTTCTAACCTTTATCTAACGAATCCGCCCGCATCATATACAAAGTGAGCAATTGAAAAAATAATAAAACCATATCATGTGACCCCCTCCTTGGACCGAGCTCAAGGAGCTTCATTAATTAAAATTTTCCTGGTGGTAATTTTCGTTTGTCCTTCGTTCGTTTCTGTTTTCGTTCCTTCGTAAGTTGGTCAGCACCTTAACCGAGAAGGTGTCATGTTGGCATTGGTTGGTTGGTGACACTGCTTCGACGGTTTGATGTTACATCTTCCACAGAATGCATCCACATTTGTAAATGAATTAAAATTAAAATTGTTTCGTCATTTGAACAACAGCCTCATGCTTTCATGCATATGCCACGTACATCACCCCGTAATTGATTTCAGAGTATTATAATCCCTGATGGGTACGGGTGTGGGATGGGAAAATCTCACCCGAGGGCAAGATATTTGGGCCAGACACGAGGCTTGCGAGTGTCTGGACCAAATATCTTGTCCCGAGGGTGAGATTTTCCCATCTCACACCCGTACCCATCAGGGATTATTTTTCTCCCCCCACCATACAGCGGTTACGTTAGCCAGAGGTAATCGGCGGTCACGTGCTGATATAATCAACTCATTTGGTATTCGTTGTTTTGAAAAAATAATGACACCATCGGAAAGAGCATGCAAAAGTTATGTATTAGTTAGTAACGGTGGCATCTTCAAAGAGTTTCAGAGCATCAAATTTTGATCAAATTTTGATCACACGGCATTCCGATGACGTCAATATGAATTAGTTGGTAGCAAGAAACTGATACGATATGCATAACGTCATAATAACTTTATAAATGTACAACGTCACGTGGGTGGGGTGGAATACATCTGTCTGTCCCTGCTATCTCACCCTGGACAGACGTATGTTACATATGCAGTGGGGGAGAAAATATCGTTCAGATTCTTTGTGCAAGCTGGTATTGAAGCATCCAACCACAATGCTTCAACTACAACACTGTTTTGACACCCTTAATAATGATTTTTCCCAAAATGTTGGAACTATTGGGGGCCCTAAAACGTGCAATTGTTGGAGGCCCTTAGGAGATGCCCTAATCTCGTTGTATGGGCGTTGTGCCACTGTATCCCCAATCTGTTCGTCCCTACATCTCTGGTGATTTCCACGAGCTAAATGTTATTGTCCAGTATTGAGTGAACGCACTTCAGTAGTGTTGTTGCGTTTTGTAACCCCGTAAATTCCTTTCACATACCCCGGTGTGGTGTACACATTATAGACCACATGTATTATACTGAATTTGTTATTAGTCCTCAAATACCTGCAGTCTTATCTCATTCAACAGGTGTTGGGACGAATTTAATCAATAAATCGCCAATGATAAAATTATACAGGTTGAAAGGAAATTTATCAGAGACGGCCACCTTGGAGAAAACCTACATAATCCCTCCACAACAAATCATTCGCTGTTAAGTCGGCAGAAATATTCGGTGATTTTTAAGGTCATGCTCGGAAAATCATCTGTTGGTTTGAATAAATAACTATTGTATACATTGTTGGGATTCCTTTAGACACTTATTTTTATACCAAGGCAGGGAGAACTAACGAAAATAATAGAGGATTCATGAGCAGAGGCGGTCTGGCCGTATGGTCCATCGGGAAAATTCCCGGTGGGTCTTCTATTGGGTGGGCCCTGGGGCTCCCATAATTGATGCAGCCCAACACCTGTTAGTGCCAGAAATTTCATGAAAACGCCCAACAGGCGAAATGGATCTGATTTCATAGAATGTCGGTATATTGAAATTTTCTCTATGTGGACTGCCATTGGCAGTCCACATAGAGAACATTTCGATATACCAGCAGGGGGCGCGGTGGCTCAGCTGGTAGAGGTGCAGACTGCAAGCCGAGAGGTCCTCGGTTCGAATCCCACCTGCGGCAACCGAGTTGTGTCCTTGAGTAAGACGCTTCACCCCCATTGCCCACGTGGGGGCACGGTGACGCTGTGTACTAAGGCGTACTGCACGTCGATGGTGCACCTGTCTTCAACCAATGCTAACCTTGCTTGTGTGGAGTTAGTATGTTGGGGAGCTGACAGTTGCTCGCCGTTGCTCGCCGTTGCTCGGTGGTTCTCTCCGGGTACTCCGGCCTCCTCCACCCGTAAAACTGTCGTGGTCATAATTAGAAATTGTGTAGAAATATGTGACCTTAAACACCAATAAATAAATAAATAAATAAATAAAATAAATAAATAAATAAATAAATAAATAATATACCAGCAGTCTAGCCTGCCACTGACAGCTAGAGATGCAAGGAAACAGCGGTTTTTTAATTTGAAAAATCAAAATTTTCTCCCATTGGGCCGACCTTTGATATACTGGTAAGGCACAGCATCGATGGAGACAGTCATCCGTCGACAATCTTTCTCAATATATTATCTCTACTGCTCTTCAGGAGACGAAATATATCTTACATTCTAATGGTTAATAGATTACGGTATCATAAACTTCAAACTTGTATTCAGTGGCGGCGCCAGAGTTACAGAAGTGAGGGGGTATAGTTGGGTATTGCCCGCCGCGGATGGACACCCCTCCCGAAGTTGAGAGAATTTTTAAAACTTACGTTGTAAATGGTGTTCTCTGGAGCATTCTCAGACAATTAAATTAAAACAGTTTTATCCTTTTGAAACTTATTGGTTAGGTCTTTCAGTTATAGAAAACGTCGTACATGGTGACATTTTAACGGAAGAACGCTGTTGTAAAATGCGAGCACAAAGCACTAAACGACACTCAAATCGAAAATGAAAGTAGGCTGCATTCCAAACGGATGCGTTGCACGCTCTAGATTCTAGCATTCTTCGAATACTCTTAAGCGGTATGTTTCAGACCGTTTGAACGCGGCACGCCTTGTTGCAATTTGGGCCTTCGGGTCTTGTTTGTTGTTTGCAGTTAATGTGTGTGGGAGGGGGGGGGGGGGCACTCAAACATAATTTAAAAACTTCTCGGATTTAGTGCACTTGGGAATATGGAATTAAGCATACCCATTATTACACCGTTCAATACAAAAATTAAAATGATAGTATTTTTTTACTACGCTTGGCGAAAAAAGTGCCCGCCCACACCCCCCCCCCCCCACCCCCGATACTCCCCCTCCCATGGCGCCGCCACTGCTTGTATTTCTCTTTTGGGTCCATGGTTGTAATCTTGAGAACTTGCTGAACTGTTCAGTGTTGCACGTGATGGGAAGGCGTTAAACTCAATAGCCGTGACTTTTTGATGCGAAGGTGCGGACAACGGCACTGCTGTACTATATGAGGTGTTCTTTTTCTTCTCGGCCGCTGATGTGGGTTAAATTTGTACAATATTACTCAAATATAAATTGTATGTTTGTGGAAAAAAGTGGGCGAGGATCTTACCCCCCTCTTACCCCGGTTGCGCAGCCTTAGATCCTAATGGGTTAACAGTGGGCTGGAACTTTTACCTCAGTTTTTCTCAGTAAGGATACAGTAATTCTAGCAGATGTAAATTATTCAAAATGCGAATATGGGAAGCAAGGGGGTGGCTCGGGTGGTAGAGGGAAGTGAGTACATGAATTTTTATCCAATTAATACTATCCGAATACGCGCAATCTTGTTGCAGTGAGTAATCATTCCATCGTCACTAGGTCTGCACCAAAACAATCCCAGCACACAATGACATTTGTACGCCGATAAAACGAGATTAAATTGATCAGAATTCGCTATTTCTTCTCACAGAATAGTCACGAACCTTCCTTTTAATTTGTTAGCAAATATCCCAATATAAATTTACTAATAGCCGAAACTATAATTAACATATCAAAAGTTATCGTCAATGACACCACTATGATCTATCCACTTTTCTTTTTAATGTTATTAGACAAACCCTTTACCCACACTGTAATAAATTGTTGTTAAAAATACTGTAAAGGTACTGGCAGTATGGACCTGCGAATCTCTCATTTTCGATTCGAATCGAATCTCGAATCGAGTCGTCTCTATTATTCGAAAGAGAATCTAACTTCGAATCAAATCGGGGGTGTCTTTAACCCTTTACCCAACGAATCGCCCGCATCCGCCCGCGTAATATGCAAATTCAGTAGTTGAAAAAATATTATTTTTCAAAAAATTTCAGCAAAACCATATCATGTGACCCCTCGTTGGAACGAGCTCGTCGAGCTCGTTCCAACGAGGGGTCACATGATATGGTTTTGTTGAATTTTTTTGAAAAATTTCAAAAAATTGTATTTAAAATAATAAATTTTGATATCGTCTGCGTTGGGTAAAGGGTTAACCCTTTGAGACTTTAATTATCCTGACGTTCAAACGTCACTGTGAATTCAGTTTCTTCAACGTTTTTCATAATGCGACGTCAAACGTCAGAAAGTACAAATAACAAGATATTTTTCACAATTGTGATTATCTGGTTGAGGGCTCAATTATTTTTGGTGGTCTGAATTTGTCATTTAAAACTTGTTTTATTACAAATTATTGGAGAGTGCCCACAGGCACTCTCCAATACTTTGTAATAAAACAAATTTATGTCAACAAAATATCATTTGTGTTTGATTGAATATGAAATATAAGCAAGGAAAGTGATGGCTTTTGCTCTGGTATCCTCATTTTTTGAAAGCCCCGATAGTGGCTTCTAGCACTCAACCAGTTAAGAAGTCTTGCCCTCAGGATTATTTTAGTATTTTAAGCTGCGATAACATTTGGCTCAACGGTTGTCACTGAGCACTATTCGGGAGAAAATAGGAATTGAGGTTAAAACTTTAAAAAATCGAAAAATAATAACAAAAAAATGAGTTTCAACGCGCTGTTTGATTTCGTACCTAACAACACTTGGGGGCGCGGTGGCTCAGTTGGTAGAGGTGCAGACTGCAAGCCGAGAGGTCCTCGGTTCGAATCCCACCTGCGGCAACCGCGTTGTGTCCTTGGGCAAGACACTTCACCCCCATCGCCCACGTGGGGGCACGGTGACGCTGTGTACTAAGGCGTACTGCACGTCGATGATGCACCTGTCTTCAACCAATGCTAACCCTGCTTGTGTGGAGTTAGCTGACAGTTGCTCGTCGTTGCTCGGTGGTTCTCTCCTGGTACTCCGGCTTCCTCCACCCGTACAACTGTCACGGTCATGGTTAGCCATTGTGCAGAAATATGTGACCTTAAAAACACCAATAAATAACCTAACAACACTTAGAAAAGTATCAAAAGGTCAAATTAAACAAGAGATTTCGTACGTAATAACACGTACAAAAGTATCAAAGGGTTAAAATGACCGAATGGGGAAGGGGGTGGGGGGGGGGGGGGCTCTGTAAACCTGATTTCTTCCTACACACTGATAAAACTATTTCAACTACATCATCAAGGCATGCCTTCGTCGAAGGCATGCCTTGATGGTGTAGCTTGAAATTTAACCCTTTGATACTTTTGTACGTCTTATGACGTACGAAATCAAACAGCGCGTTGATATTTTGTGGTCATTTGTTTTGGTATTATTTTTCGAGTTTTTAAAAGTTTTAACCTCAATTCCTATTTTTTCCCGCATAGTGCTTAGTGACAAACGTTGAGCCAAATGTTATCGCAGCTTAAAATACTAATATAATCCTGCTGTGAAGACGTCATAACTGGTTGAGTGCTATAAGCCACTATCGGGGCTTTCAAAAAATGAGGATACCAGAGCAAAAGTCAACACTTTTCGTGCTTAAATTTCATATTCAGTCAAACACAAATAACATTTTGTTTACATAAATTTGTTTTATTACAAATTATTGGAGAGTGCCTGTTGGCACTCTCCAATAATTTGTAATAAAACAAATTTGAATAACAAATTCAGACCACCAAAAATAATCTTGCCCTCAACCAGTTAATCACTGATGTGAAAAATATCAAATTTGTTCTTTCCGACGTTTGACGTCGCATTTTGAAAAACGTTAAAGAAACTGATTTCCCAGTGACGTTTGAACGTCAGGATAATTAAAGTCTCAAAGGGTTAAATTTGCTTTCAACTGTGAGAGTGACAAGTGAGACTTGAATTAGCGGTGGCATGGGATGTCGATGCTGTTGACACTAATATAGCAGAAATTACACCCTGTCTTTATAGTCACTGTACCATTTCCATCAGAACTATTATACGTTTCCTGAGACCACGAAGATGGCTGATACCGAGCTCTTTTCCAGTGAAGGTTCGAATGGAAACGAAAATGGCAGCTGATTTCGAATCGAACCGATAGCAACTTAAAATTCGAAATCGAATCGAATCTCGAAGCTTTGCGGGTCTCCAACTGGCAATCCAGTTGATTGTACGTCTACCGTAAAATATTACGGTGAAAATATCTATTTAGGTCTCACAGAACTAAATATTTTCCCATAGGCGACCATTATAACACTTATGTGGAAAAAAATATGATCGCATCACTTTAAATTAAATATTTAAATACCCACATAAAGTACAGACCTTCACACAACTTTCTCTGGCCAGAAAACATGGGGTCATGCAACAAATAAGAGAGAAAATGCACCAGGAAGTGAAGTACCGTCTTTGAACTCAGTTTTTCTGGGAATTCCCAACAAAAATACACAAATAGTTAACTGAATTTTATAAACCCAGAAAAACCTTAGAAAATCTCTTTTTTCTTGGGAAATATTCAGTATTGTTGTAAAAACCTAATAAAATGCTTTAACAGTTTTCTCAAGCAATAAGTTTTTTTCTAGGAGTCTTATTTTAGAATATGATGCAATACCCGAGTGCAACATTTCAAGGCAGATCACTCTAAACTAAATATTTAGTTCCGCGATACCTATTTAAATACGTTTGGCAATGTCGAGCTTTTTTGTTCGAGCTTGAGCAAAAACAGAGGAACCTATATTTGGGGTCACCCCACGACATTTGGTTTTTCATACAGAGTAGACCAATTAATATTTTCAACCTGCTGCCGTATCGCGCCAGGTTAAATATAATAATTTGTCTTCCTTAACCCTTTACCCAACGCAGACGATTTCAAAATTTATTATTTTAAATATCATTTTTTAAATTTTTTCAAAATATTTCAACAAAACCATATCATGTGACCCCTCTTTGGAACGAGCTAGACGAGCTCGTTCCAAAGAGGGTCACATGATATGGTTTTGTTGAAATTTTTCGAAAAGTAATATTTTTTTCAGCTGCAGAATTTGCATATTACGCGGGCGGATGCGGGCGATTCGTTGGGTAAAGGGTTAAAAATTGCGTCTTCTCCAATACAATACAAACACTCCACGGTCGCTGATTTGTCGCTGTTCTCAGGAGGTGAGAAGGCCTTGGTTACCCCTGTGGTCCCAACTGCCTCCTTATTCCAACGCCTCTTCTCTCTTCCCAACACTCAGAGACGAACTGCTTGATGACATCCCATTTTTTCCCAATTTTTCCTATAAGCTAACCTTCTACTTTATGTCACCCAATAACCAGATGTTCTTCATTCTCCTATCCCACTTCCCCATTATACTCCCAGTGAATCTTATTCTGTTAGACGGGTATTTTGGACATTCTAGTAGAAACGTCTCCACCACGCCTATAAATTACACATCTGGGACTCCTTTTCACTATTTTTCCCATTTTCCCCTAAGCACCAGGGACCGCGACCTCAGCTTCAACAACAGTGCCCCTCTCTCAACGGTCCCATCAAGGTACTCCTCAAAACCTGGCTTCTCTATTATCGCGAATACCACTACAACAAGGCATCTCTCGTCATGAACGAAGCTGTTTCGCCAAAACGGGAATTAAAGCGTAGATTGCCTTCATTCTGACAAAAAGACTTCGCTCCATATATAAGCACACCTCCATAAATTTTCATGTGACGAAACTTTAAGCAGTGTCAGCCATTTTCGTAAAATTCACCGTAGAAGAACGACAGCTGGTTGCCAGTACCCTCGCTGTAATTTTAAGGGTATCTCACACATCTAACCACTATATGCTCGCATTTCGCCACAGATTCAGAAAATTTTATAAAGTGTGTGCATGTGTTTTGGGGGTTATTCTGGAGACATAAATTAACGAGAGGGTACCCTCTCAATATGGGAGGAGTACCCTCACTGTAATTTTAAGGGTATCTCACACATCTAACCACTATATGCTCGCATTTCGCCACAGATTCAGAAAATTTTATAAAGTGTGTGCATGTGTTTTGGGGGTTATTCTGGAGACATAAATTAACGAGAGGGTACCCTCTCAATATGGGAGGAGTACCCTCACTGTAATTTTAAGGGTATCTCACACATCTAACCACTATATGCTCGCATTTCGCCACAGATTCAGAAAATTTTATAAAGTGTGTGCATGTGTTTTGGGGGTTATTCTGGAGACATAAATTAACGAGAGGGTACCCTCTCAATATGGGAGGAGTACCCTCACTGTAATTTTAAGGGTATCTCACACATCTAACCACTATATGCTCGCATTTCGCCACAGATTCAGAAAATTTTATAAAGCGTGTGCATGTGTTTTGGGGGTTATTCTGGAGACATAAATTAACGAGAGGGTACCCTCTCAATATGGGAGGAGTACCCTCACTGTAATTTTAGGGGTATCTCACACATCTAACCACTATATGCTCGCATTTCGCCACAGATTCAGAAAATTTTATAAAGTGTGTGCATGTGTTTTGGGGGTTATTCTGGAGACATAAATTAACGAGAGGGTACCCTCTCAATATGGGAGGAGTACCCTCACTGTAATTTTAAGGGTATCTCACACATCTAACCACTATATGCTCGCATTTCGCCACAGATTCAGAAAATTTTATAAAGTGTGTGCATGTGTTTTGGGGGTTATTCTGGAGACATAAATTAACGAGAGGGTACCCTCTCAATATGGGAGGAGTACCCTCACTGTAATTTTAAGGGTATCTCACACATCTAACCACTATATGCTCGCATTTCGCCACAGATTCAGAAAATTTTATAAAGTGTGTGTGTTTTGGGGATTGTTCTGGAAACATAAATTAACGAGAGGGTACCCTCTCAATATGGGAGGAGTTAGAGCATAAACTTTCTGACGGAACATTAGCTAGCTTTGTAAAGCATTGCCGCGCGTCAGCAGTAGCACGGGGAGATATTTTGTTAGGCTAATTATTGTCGGTGGTTTTATGGTATGATACCTCCAACCAGGAGAAGCTCTCTACGCCGCGAAAAAACTTCAATGTTAAATATATTTAAAATAACATAAATAAATTCGAGTGCATTTCAGTTAGTTTATACTCTAAAATCTCTTGGGTTAAAAATTAACCTAATTCAACAGGGCTGAGTGAATATGAGCCAAAATGGTTGAGTTAAAATTGGGTTCATATTCACTCACCCCAGTTGATTTGGGTTGATTTTTAACCTAACTGATTTTTTAGAGTGTAGCATTATAGAGTATTTTAATTTTATAATTATTTGGGGCATTCAGTAATTTTAGTATCGTTTTTAAATAGAATTCTTTATGTAGGGGACGTTTGCATTCACCGCTGTTAGCTATTTTAACCACGTTGTATGCTCTATAGAGAAGGGGTCGTGTTATCCAGTGGTTGGCGCGTCGAACGAAGGTCGCTAGTTCCAGTCTAGCTGGAGTCAATTGCGTTATGCCCATAAATAATTCACTCGGTCACTTAACCTCAGCTGCTCATGTTGGAGCGCTGTATGGTGATATGTTAATGCGAACGTTGATGGGACACAAAACTCTGCTTTATTTTCCGATACAGGTAGGGCGGAAATTGTCCATACCCCGTAGAAGACGCGTCATTCCAGTTTTACAGCGTACATGTATTATATTTTATTTTTTTTATCTCCAAAATATAGCTCATGACCCCTTATTGGAATGAGCTTGTCGAGTACCCTCCAATGTGGGGTTCATAAGCTATGTTTTTGAGACAAAAAAGAAAAAAAAAGAAATTCAATAATTTTTTTATACTAGTCATATCGGCATATTTTCACAAAAACTCTTTTGCACAAAAATTCCACAGAAACCTGTATGGCTCAACAATGGAAGATAAAAGATCTCATGCTGTGTGTGTTCACACGTGAAATAGATTGTACTTCTAAAACTGAAAGTCAATAGATAAATTCGTCACCCCGTGTCTGATCACGTGGTACGGGTTTTTACCTACCCGAAGCCAGCCGTATCCCATTCGGCCGAATGGGATACGGCTGGCTTCGGGTAGGTAAAAACCCGTACCACGTGATCAGACACGGGGTGACGAATTTATCTATTGACTTTCCGTTTTAGGAAATGAACCCCACATTGGAGGGTACTCGACACCACTAGGGGCCTAAGAAATTGTCCTGTTTTCCCAATAGACTACAACTTATGCGTGTGCAGTTGTTTAGCAGTGATTTGCAGTTAAGTCTTGGTTGCCAGCTGGCAGCCGCGACTTGGCTAAGAATGATTGCTCGGGTGATTCATCTATTGTCAGCCGAAGGCCGAATGGGATACGGCTGGCTTCGGGTAGGTAAAAACCCGTACCACGTGATCAGACACGGGGTAACTAATACTACTATACAGTGCGACAAAGGCCTCTGCTAATGAACTTAAGATTAGCATTCTTTTGCCAAAAAAATCATATTTCAAGTAATTTTGAGACTTGCTCCAAACACACTTTAACCTACAAAGGCCCATTTCAGTCTTTTGCGATCTCAGAACATGTGCCATTAACATGCATGCTATCATTAAGAGGTCCTGCTGACAATAGATAAATCACCCGAGCAATAATTCTTATCCAAGTCTCGGCTGCCAGTGGGCAACCAAGACTTAACTACAAATCACTGCTAAACAAGTGTGCATGCATAAGTTGTCGTCTATTGGGAATCCAGGACAATTTCTTAGGCCCCTTAACAAAACTGAGAAAAGAAAATCAGTAACTTCTTTCATAAAAATGAACCCCTCAACTGCTATCAAGCCTCAACAATGCTTTATAAGTAGCGAATGTACAGGGAAATATGAACATTCAGACAGTTTCGGTATTCAGTGATGGGTCCGGTTCGATTTTTCGGTGTCACCTTGATATCGGTATATTATCTCTCTCTACTTGCAACACGAGTTATTTAGTTACCTAGGCTAAAAGTTGTCAGTCATTTACAGGGAAATTTGGAGGCCTAGTGGAAACGCTCGACATGTTATCTGTGTAAATTCTGCAGTTTTTAACCCTTTACCCAACGTAACGGACAAAACCGGCCAGCGCTATTCTCAAAAAGCGCCAATTAATTTTCATTTTTTGTCTCAAAAACATAGGTTATGACACCTCATTGGAACGAGCTCATCGAGCTCGTTCCAATGAGACGTCATAACATATGTTTTTGAGACAAAAAAAAAAAATGAAAAAAATTAGTTATTCAAGAATTTTATTTGCAAGTGTCGTCTGCTTTTCATGTCAGTAAAGGGTTAATTCCTGTGTCGTGTGGGGATTAGAGGAAATGGTGCTTTTTGCAACCGAAAATCAGATCGTTCTCCGGGTTGAAATATCCTAAAAAAAATTTTGAATCTGTACTTCAGAATCCAGACATCGCAGTTAACACTTGTCGTTCTCACCAAACGGCCACTTTGCAACAAGGACCATGTATTCAATACGATGGGCTGGAGACTATCAACTGGTCAAATGTAGAATTCACTCTGGGGCCCCAAATTCCTATCGTCCACCCTTCGGAAGAGTGGTAAGTTATTGTTTGTAGGACAAATAAAAATTCAAATAAAAACTGAACGAAGGTGTTGTGTTAAGTGTTGGATTTACCTGGCCAGTCCGTTGAATGGAGAGTCATTATTTCCTTGTATACCAAACTATTTAATGTAGAACAGATATAGGGGTCGTGAATCAGCCCCCCACCCCCACCTCCACACACACACATCGCTAAGAATTTTATAGAAGATTTCGAGTTCTGTTTTAAGTGATATGTAGGGCCGTTTGCGGTAAAAATAATGACCAATTTGTCATTTGGAATCAAGAAATTGCGTTTTTCGCATACACAAATTTCAAACAAAATTCCTAGTTAACGGGTGGATACTCTTTGTAATATGGAATGGAGTCGGGACCATAACTTCCCAATAGAAATTTGTGTTTTTAGGCATGGTCTCGTGTCATGGTTGCAGGGCTAATTTCTGTAAAATAAAAACTTTGTTGTCTCATTGCTCTCACCAAATGAACTTGCGATGTTCAAAATCTTATAAAGAACAGTTTGTGTATATTTCAGTAACTTTGACGTCATTGGGTGCGTTTTTTTAATTATTAGTTGCATTCAATAATTTAAAAGTTCTGCAATTCGAATTCTCACAGGGCCAATAAGATTTGTTGTGGAATTTTTTGATCAATGAGACACAGGTCGTAGTCAGGTTGAGTGAAGTGGGAAGACAAAATATTTTCCTCCACTTCCTTGTACCTCGTTCTGGGTTAAGAACGTGTATCTTCCATAGACGAAGGTCCACCCCCAGCCCTCCTCCCGGAGGGGGGATTAATTTTTCATCTCAAATGGAGCACCCTGAATTCTTTTTGACAGCTTGCCTATAAAGTGAAAGAATAACAATAGTAAAAAGGTCCCAGCAATTATTAGGTTGATAGAACATGAACCAGTTGTGCACTCTAAAGTCAGTTGGGGTAACAATCAACCCAAATCAACTGGGTTGAGTGAATATGAACCCAATTGGGTTCATATTCACTCAACCCAGTTCATTTGGGCTGATTTTAAACCCAACTGATTTTTTAGAGTGTAGGGATTTCAGGAATGAATATAGATAATGTTGACATTTTTCAGGAAACATAGGGCACACGCCCCACCCCCACCACCCCACCTCAAATCTCACTAAACCTGCGCAGGTTATGCGACAGCACTGAAATACAATGCGACCACTTCCTCTGCCCTATGCTGCAGTTGTGTATCGCATACGTTAATGCTTGGATATACATTCACTGAACTTTTGTGAACACCATCAAGTGTTGTGGTACAAATAAAATAAATTTTCATTTAAATAAGTTTGTTCTAAGGGACAATGGAAAGCCACAAATAAACACCTCAATCGGTGAATAGGTGATTTCCCACAAAGAATGAAAATCTACTTAGGTGGCAATGAAGGGAAAATTGAAGGACTCTTCAGAGCAGAATACTTTTGACTATCTCCGCCCATAAATAGTCAATGACAGCTCGACGCGCAAATTGCGTGTGTCCATAATGCTCGCCACGACCAATCGCAAACGTTGTTTTCGATCGGTTGGTGGGAGATTGATGTTTGGCGAGTGCGTGTTCTCGTATCACAACAAACTGTGACATATATGGATAATTTAGACATAGGAGGGGATATAATAACAAATCCGTAAAATTAAAGAAAAAAAGTGAATCTTTACAAATCTTGCTTTGATAAGGAGAGCATCGACGGCAGCGAAGGTGGCAATGACGTAGCGAAACAATCCGGAGAAACATACGAATTGTCACGAATTCGCAACTTGTCATTGAAGTTGGAATACGGAAGCTTAGTACGGTCGAGTTTGAAAATATAGGAACTTAATTAGAGATTTTACAAAATGATTTTAAGTTGCACTAATTACTTATAGAATATCTGGAATTTGATGATTTTATAGGAGTCCTTTGTTGTTGATGTTCAGGCTGTAATAACGGTAGAGAAACATTTAACGGACATTCGAAAATAAAGCCGGAAGCATTGCGCTGTGCTAAAATATTATTTTAACATTAAATTTACATTGAATGACTGATTTCCTGAGAACGTGAGGCATGTAAATATATGTTCCAGTAAGAGGAGTTTAAATATATTTCAGTTTTGTATCCATCTGTCTGCAAGAAGAGGACTCATCGGGCTGTGTGGAAAAACATGAAAGGTCAGTAAACCTTTAACTACATATTAAAATATTTTTTCTGCTATCTGCGGTAACAGCCAAAATAAGTGATATGATAACCGCAAGAAAAGGTTTAGCCCATTTTTTCCTGTGCATATTATAATTTCAGCATTTGACATCATTTCTCGGGAAGCTCTTGTGAAGTCTCGAGGTTGAAATTTTCTTGCGATTATTGGTCAACTTATCTCAGATGGTACTGTACGAGGCGTAGTGTGGTGCTGGAACAAGATTTGTCAACTCTAAAAATAAGTGTGGTGCTATAAGGGGACGCTTTCAAAAAGGACGACCCTTCACTAGAAAACTCTTTGTTTTAACACGGTCGGCGTGAAAGTACTTCTTTTTCGTTAAGAGCACAACAAAATGTTTGTTCTCCAAATCATAGCTCCGACCACTCACTGGAACGAGCTCCGTGAGCTCGTTCCAGTGATGGTTCGTTGCTTTGATTTTAAAGGATGTTCAGAAAACAACAAAAAATTGCAAAGCGCTGTAGCTGTTTAGTGTTTTTGATACCTGAAAACATCATTATTTTGAGAGATATCCAAGAGTCAATATTAGGGATCTGGTATTTTTAATCGGCGTTAAAAGGAAGGTGGGGTAGATGTCTTACGATCCTTACATCTTATGTTGACTAAAATGTATTGGAACAAAGTGGTTGGTGCCACCACCTGTTGGGATAAGAATGAGCGTTTTATTTAAGTTAGATGATCTTACAACGAAAATTCATCCAAACACGGATGTTCTTCTCGATCAAAGAGAATATTCATCAAGAAAATGGAACACTTCCCAACTACAAAAAAACAGGGTTATCATTTCTTTAATATATCTTAAAGCACAAAAATTACACGTTTGTGATATAGATTTTTCCGGAATCTGTTAAGTCGAATGGGTTGCTTATTTAGGGTCACCTACTGTCTCAAAACGGACAACAAAGGCCTTGTAATTTGATCAGAAGTTAAAACTGTAAAACTTTTACAAGAGTATTTTTTCCAGAATTGTATTTCTGCCCGTGTATAGAAATGATTGAATTAATCATTTGCCATTTAAAATATTAACGATTTATTTCCACCAGTTATTGTCATGGTCAGAAAATGGAGCTCCAGAAAATGGAGTTTTAAAAATAAATAATAGTGTTGGCGCTTGGTCAGGCTGTGTGATATCTACTGTATCCTACAAGTGAAGTATGAACCCCACCCTCCCCGTCTGAGGTCAGCTAACAGTGTAATATTAAATGTGTTGCATTTCATTTTTATCATAACTGCAAACGTGATAATAAGTAGTATTAATAGTATAACATGATTTGCTGAACATGCATTCCATTATCAGCTGTCCAGTAACGATCAGAAACCCTCCACATTGTCTTCTTTGACCGGTAACACAGCAGCGAGCGTAACACCCCGAAAACCCTATTTTCATTTTGTCCCATAAGTTGTATATTTTCCGTCAGCGTTAGTGAAAAATGAAAATCATAAATTCTTTCGCCACAAGAATTCACTTAACCTTTCACCTAACACAAATTGAAGACGACGCTTGCACAAATAATATATTGAATAAATAAAAAATTCAATTTTTTTCCTCCAATTTTTTCTCCAGAACATGGCATATGTCCTCTCATTGGAACGAGCTCAATGAGCTCGTTCCAATGAGAGGTCAAAAGCTGTGAGCAAAGAATTGGTTGTTTTTTTTTAAATAATAAGTTTGGATCAAAGAGCTTTAGGTAAAGGGTTAAAATCTGGTCTTCGTGCCCCAAGTTTATATTTAAAGTCCGATTACAGATTTAAAGCTCTATTAAATTTATTACATCGTTATGTAAAACATAAAAACAATCATGTAATAACTGTTTATAAACTATCAATACTATACTGGGCTTTGTTATTAATTTCAAGGGCCTTTATTGGTCTTTGTCGGCCTCTGTGCAGTTATTGTTACTCCTTTCCAGTCTTTAGTAGGACCTGAATATGTGACATTCAGATATTTATATTGAGACATTATAATTTTGTATAATCAATGAAAGCCGATTAGTAAAATCGTAGGATACACCTGTTGATGTTCTCAGTTGTGATTCAACAGATTGAAGCGGAAAAGCAAATCGGAGAGCAGACGACACAATTAATGATAATTCAGTAGGTTTTACAAAACACTTCCTTTTAGAAATACAGTTCTGAAATAGGTTAGAGAGTATTTCCAATCTGAGAAAACTAAGAAATGAATTGACCCGGATGGTTTGTTGCGTTGACTTGTGAACAAATGAAAATGGTGGTCCAATTTATTATAACTTCTGGCCAACAACTTCTGCAATAGAATAGAAAAGAATACTTTTTTGCACAACCACAATACAAAGAAAGGGTATGGCATCATAAAAAGAAATACAAAAATGTGTTTTCTTATAAAAATATGCATGGTACTCTTGAATTGGATTTATTTATTTATTTATTTATTTATTTATTTATTTATTTATTTATTTATTTATTTATTTATTTTTTATTTATTTATTGGTGCTTAAGGTCACATATTTCTGCACAATGGCTAATTCATGACCATCTTGGATTGGATACATCGTGTCAGTTCCACGACAGCGATGGAGGTTAAATGCAACCCCAAAACTGAGTATGGTTGATTGATGGGACCAAAGAGGTTGCATAAGCCTGCAGCAAAGACCTACACGAGTGTGAACCAATTAAACGTTAACACCGTTTTAGCGCCATATTAAAATAAAACAATCGCTTAAAATAAAACAATCGCTTGAAATATGTACATTCTAGAAGTGCAGCTCACACCCCCAGCAATATGATGAATTATGTGCCCACTGGGATGCAAACTTTCAAATTATCTTAGAATTAGTAGAATAGTAATTAATAAAAATAAATAAATATTTAAAAAATCAGATATTAAGATCAGGAAATATTCATTTTTCCCCTTGAAAGTCAGTCTTCTACCCAACTCGAGTAGCAGATGATGCAAAAATATATTTTTCCAGATGACTGAAATTTTGTGTTTGTTTCGCTTAACCCTTTAAAAAATCTATAAGGATATCAAAATTTATTATTTTAATTAATGTTTTTTAAAATTTTTCTAAAAAAATTGAACAAAACCATATCATGTAAACCCTCATTGGAACGAGCTCGATGAGCTCGTTCCAATGAGGGGGTCACATGACATGGTTTTGTTGAAATTTGTTTAAAAATATATTTTTTTCAACTGGTTAATTTGAAAATTAAGCAGGCGGATGCGGCCGCTTCGTTACACAAAGGGTTTTTAACATCATAACTCAAAAAACATACTGACATTTTGACAAGCTCGTTCCATATGAAAAGCTCAAAAGAACAATAAATTTTCAACGCCGATTTTTGATTTAATTCTAAGTGGTTTTTTTTTTGCACATTGTTTGACATCAGACAAGACAACTGTTGGCCATGATAGTCAAGAAATTCAATATTGTAGACAAAATTTCGTGTAGCACATACTCGATACCACACAGTATTAGTAAACTGGATACACAATATGTTCCTGAAATTTTTGTATTTGATCGCAAATGACGTCAATGATGAAAGTGACTTTGATCACCAAGAAATAAATGAATATACAGAGTGATTTTGGCCAAAGGTCAGGGAAGGGGGGGGGGGGGGGCATTCCATCCACATTTCAATTTGCTTGGAAATTTGCTGAAGATTGAGCCAAAAAATCTTCATTTTTATCTACTTTAAACGCCGTTACAGAGACAAATCAAACAACAGAATCTTCGGTTGCATCTTTAGAGTAAAGAGTCTGTGTACTCCTGTCCGCTAATTCCCAATGCGATTGCACTGGCGGGTTGGTAAAGATACTGCTAGCCACAACATATATATATATATATAGCTCTCTCTTTCTCTCTCGTTGGGGCACTGCCCTTTGTGCCCCCCCCCCCCTCTTCAGTTTCTACGTCCCTGGAAAAATAAATCTGCAAAGTTTACGAAGTTAAGCTTTACAAGGAAATAAAGTACAAGAAATCGGCGCAGAAAGGCATATCTTTTTTATAAACCAACTGTTGATTAGTTTTTCTTTAATTTGTTTCAAAAAAAAAAATTTAAAAGCAGCCCTAACTTTATTTGATAAAAGAAGTTAGCTGTTTCATGATGAGGGTGGAAGGACATTCGAAATACTGTTTAGTTGATTTTAAATTTATCTTACACCCGTTATCATTAACAATGTCACGGAAAAGCAAAAAGAGACTATACTTTTCAATGCTAGTTTTGTTACTTTTAACGTCACATTTATTTATTTATTTTAGAGATTTTTCAGTTTTTAATCAGATTTCAGTTTTTTATTACCCAACTACAAATTTGTTTATTTCTTTAAATTTACATGAAAATGGTTTTTCAGATCATTTTCATGTAAATAAAAAAACCCCCAAAACCCCAAAGCCAACAAAAGTATTATTTGTACAGGATATTAGTACAATCTATGTTTTGGCAGAAAAAAACTTGGGAGAAATAATAACATTTTTGAAAGGGTATTTGAGATTTGTTGTCAATAGCGGTAATGGGATTAGATTAGATTTATTTTATTTTGCGGTATAAATATGCATATATTACAGAATTGGTTACAGAATTGTTATAGCAATACATAATGCAGATGTATATACCGCACGGAGACGAGATTGGCTGTCTACCTGTCATCCCCTTAGAATAAGTAAATTATCCTCAACACTGCAAGTCGACTGTTAACTAAATATTATTAACCCTTTGGTTTCAAGCTAGTATAGCAGACAACAATTGTAAAAAAAGCAAAGAATTCTGGAATAAATAAAAACAAATTGCACTCTTTGCCCCCAAACACACAGGCCATGACCCCTCGTTGGCGCGAGCGCAACGCGTTCGCTCCAATGAAGGGTCAGAACCTGTGCCCCAGAGGCAAAAAACAGAAGACGTAAAAAATGAATAAGGATTTTCGTGTATAGCGCTGTCGATTTTGGTCGTTATGTTGAGTAAAGGGTTAAATGCACAGTCTCACCTTGGACATCCGATATGAATCAGTGCTATTGTGAATACTGTATTGCACACCTGATGGCTCATTGTGACGGCAAGGGGACGAGATACACAGAGGCACATCAAATTAAGGGAAGGATGTGCAGGACAATTAACCTTGTGAGGGGGGCAACAATTTGTGCAAGTCTACAGAGCCCCAGGCAAAACAATAGTGACGTTTGGGCTAAGAATATCTACGTGTTGCACTCAGTGCAGTATGGATTGTTACATTGGACACTTGCAGCATATGCTGATAAAAGTTTGAGTTTGAGTTTTCTTTTAAATTCATTACGGTTAGTCAGGTTATGAAATTCATCAGCTAGATCATTCCATAACCTTCGGTACGCGAATATGGGTAACTTATCCAACGATTTCGATATCGTCGTTGCGTCGAAGCGAGGGTTAAAATAACTTAGACGTCTTATAATATTATACAGAGACATTCGCGCGAATGTGAATATTATTTCCGGGTAAGATTCAGTCCTATTTTTCTTCAAAATAAATTTCTAAGACACTAAGACAGTTAACCCTTTACCTAACATGAAAAGCAGACGACACTTCCAAACAAAATTCTTGAATAACTAATTTTTTTTTAATTTTTTGTCTCAAAAACATAGGTTATGACCCCTCATTGGAACGAGCTCGACGAGCTCGTTCCAACGAGGGGTCATAACCTGCGTTTTTGAGACAAAAAATGAAAAAATAACAATTAATTGGCGATTTTTGAGAATAGCGCTGGCCATTTTGGGCCGTTACGTTGAGTAAAGGGTTAAGAAAGGAGATAAATCGTAGTTGTTCTTCAGAAAGATCCGTTCCTATTTTTAAATCTCGAGTTTTCATGAACATGTGGACGCGAAATATTTGTTTCAAAAACACTAAAATATTAAACTAATAATTCATTTCCAAGTGATTTATTTTTCAAGAGAGCTTTGAATACATACAACTGAATCAACGTGCACAGGTGTAGTGCGCATCATAACGTAAATATGTATACTAAACAGTCACCAGATTTATACGTTATTCAACGTTCCTTGCTTTTAATAATATACAACAGTCAATTTATTGATAGCCCCTCTGCAATCTCACGAGCAAGTTAATTTGGATGTATTTGGTCTTCGATTTAAAAAAATAACCTCGTTGAGGCCCCACAAAGTCGATCTTCTTCTGTTTCTCGGGCCATTTTTTGTAAAATTGCATGCGGACGAGCGGTTTTTTATTTTATTTTTTAATTTTGTAATTATTTCTTTGCCATCAAAAAGTTCATGTTCTTGGCTTGTTTTATGTTTTAGGCCTCATAATCTACAGACTAGCATGGGTGGTGGTGGTATATTTCGTCCCTTGAGTGCAACAAGGCTTTGCAATGCTAAAGCATTGCAAAGCCTTGTTGCACTCAAGACACAAATTTATCAGTTTTATTAACTTGAGTAAAATATCAGACATAAACCATTTAATTTTTATTTTTTTTTAAGTTTGCATTGGTTATAAAAGAGAGCATGCGGCAGCCAAAAGGACCATGCACGAGGGCCTGAGAAACAGATTTTTAACTTTTTAGGCCTAATGTACATTTTTAAATTCGCCTTTTCCAAATTACAAAAAATGATAAAAACAAGTCACAAAAATCGAATGAAGTAACAGGAAAACGTTTCTTAAAAAAGCTATCTGAGATTTTTACGAGAATTTCTTCAGTCAATGAAATAATCGACTGAATATTCATTAGTTGATAAGTTCTGGGGATAAGTAAACCACACATTATCAGTAGGTCTGCTTCAACTGTGCCGACAAAAGCGATGAGTTAAAACTTACAAAGATTACGGCAGCAGGTAAACCTTTAATCCCAGGGTGACCTATTTAAATATATTCACACGAATACTGTTATCTCTCATAATCTAATTTGAGAGGCCGAATTTCCCATATTCATTATTTTTAACCCTAAAAGTTAAAACATAAATATATATATTTCAGAAAGGATGCAATATATAAATTTCAATTTTAGGACCAACCATAGGGCATGGCCATCTCATGGGAACGAGCTCGGTGGGCTCGTTCCCATGAGAGGTCACGAGCTAAGTTTTGAAAGAATCTCCAGACTTTTTTTGAAGATTCTGAAAAACTGGGTAAAGTTTGATTCATCGTGCCTCAATTGGTATATTCTTTTCTTTTATCATAATAAATATATTTATTATGTTTCTCTCTGTCGTTTGTGTAGGATGGGTAGGGTGGGGTGGGGTTGGATGGCTAGGGAAATATTTTTGTTTGCTTGATCTATATGAAAATATTTGTATTATTCCTAGGTAAGATGTTAGATGAGCAGTATTTTGTATTTTCACATGTTTAAACATCATCTGTGCCATAGCAGATCATGTACAGTACGTGGAGAGTGTATTATCACTAAATCAGCCGCAGAGTGGAGATTCCACCCAATCAATAATTGCAAATTTGTTGCAAAGCCTAACCAGCACAAGCAAAGTTTCAGCCAATGGACCTCCGGGTTTAACCCGGAGGTCCATTGGCTGAAACATTGCTCGTGTTTTTTGTCGATATGTACAAAATTTGAAAGTTATAACTTGGGCGATAACTCCACTCCGCGGGTGATTTAGTTACAATCCACTCTCCACGTACTGTATATTGGTGGTGCAATAAAGTATTCTGTTCCATTCTATTGTTGATAAATCTGACCAGCTCATCCAAGACATGAAGAAGTCTAAATTAAATAAAATATTAGAAATAGGATTACGAAGAGGGAAATAAAACAGGGGGTGGGGCGGGGGGGGGGGGGGGGGGGGGGGGTATTTGGATTTTTCTTTGAAATGTTGTATTATTATTATGATTTCAATTGCATATCGTCTCATTCCTCTTAATAATTCCAAATCCGTTACATTATTCTGACTGGTAACAACAACCGAAATAAATAGTTTATGTACCAAGAGATTCCTTTGGTATATTTGGATGGATATTTTAAAAGCTGGACATTTTGCGCAAACCATTTAGCCCAGGCCATTCCCACCGAAAATTATTCTCGGCCTCCCTGACTATTCTTCACTTGAACATTCATTTTTAGTCTCTTTTGCCTTCGGGATGTCTGATCTCTGTAAACTTAATTCGCGACTATGTTATGCCAAAATCAAACATTAAAAATATTATATTTTTAAAGTTTGAGTTGCAGGCCACGTACTTGGAATATAATATTATGTAGTCTCGTCATTTGCAAACGGACACTTGATTTGCCATTTTTCAAACAAAAAAAAAAATCTCTGAAAGAAATGTCTTTGTTTTTAAATCTTGAAGCACCAACAGCTGTTCAGCTAATATACGTTCTACGGGGCTTGGTGCGGACACTACCGAATTAGCAAAGCAGGTTACCGGACAGTTTTCAAAGGTACTTTTTATCCCTATTTATGCTAAAATTCGAAAAAGGATATTTAATCTCTCCGTCTTTTATTCAAACTACAAAATAACAATAATAACTCTACTTCCGACGTCTGGATTTGGCTTCCTTCAAAACATTTTTTATCTGTTTAAAATGCTGTAAAAAGAACCTTTCAAATGAAGCTTTCTCTGTCAAAATCAACCCTTCTACAAGGTTTTCCTGTATGGGATAATCCTCTACCATTTTCTCCTGTAACGAAAGAATATTCTTGGCGTGTGTAGACAGGATAAGTAATAATTTGAACTTACAGCCCTGGAGGGCTGTAAGTCCAAATTATTACTTATTCTGCTAAACTGGTCACTGTTCATTATGTTGCCCACCTTTCTTGTACTCTTTGCCGGTGTCCTGCCGTTATTTTCGGAAATCTCCATTTCTTTTGGTCCGCCATTTCTCCAGAAAATAGTTTACGACCCAACAATGGAACGAAGTTTTAAAATGTTCAGCGGAACCGAACAGCTGAATTATATTTCACGGAAACATCATTTCCGTTATTTTTATGTTCGAATTGAACAGAACATTTAAAAGACTATTTTACTTTTTCTCCAAAAATAGCTATGTTATTTTTTCAAAATACGTACCGAAAGGCAGCCACTGCAAAAAATAGTGACAAGGGAAAGGCAGTTAGTGTCGCTTTCAGTCTTAATGCAAGTATCTTTTAGCGACCTATTAGTGTCAAATTATTTCCACATAATTTTTCTAATCACGAAATTAAAAAATATCAGTCCTACATTTACGAAAGAGTTTACTGAAATAACTTCGACACTTCCTCTTTTTAAGTATGATAGACCATTCTTTCGTTAATTGACCGGGTCCACCCTCCCATTCCAGACCTATAAAATCGACAATATTTCACAGGTAAATCGGGGCTTATGACCATTAAATTCACGTCTGAATGTTTGAACGACTTAAGATTGTTATGTCACTGGATTATTTTTAAATGTCCATTTCCGCAGCCAGTTTCTCCTGGTGGTCTTTCGTGGATATAACTTCATCTAACATAACTGAAATCCGTCGAGCGCTATTCTCAAAAAAATCGCCATCAATCTTTTATTACTTTTTCAATTTTCACCTCCAAAACGTTGCTAATGATCACACACATGCATCGGAATGAGGCCGTCTGGAGGGGCCGTAAGGTGTGATTTTCCCATCGGAACGAGGCCGTCTGGAGGGGCCGCAAAGTGTGGTTTTAGTGAAAGGTGTATATATTTAGTTGTTCAATAATCATTTTTGGTGGCATCTTGGTTCGCCGGCTCCCTGACTTTTAATAATTCTCAATCAGTCCGCAAGCTAATTAATTATTTTCTCTGTTAACACCCAGCTCTAAGAAACTGCAACTATAGTTTTTTTTAAATAATTGACAGTGTAATACTATCAATTATTACTATTTATTAACCCTTTACCCAACGTAACGACCAAAACCGGCAAGCGCAGTTCACAAACATTGCCATTCAATTTTAATTATGTTTTCATTTTTGCCTCAAAAACATAGCTTATGACCCCTCATTGGAACGAGCTCGTTGAGCTCGTTCCAATGAGGGACCATAAGCTATGTTTTGACGCGAAAAATGAAGAAAATTAGTTGCTCAATAATTTTGTTTGCAAGTGTCGTCTGCTTTTCATGTAAGGTAAAGGATTAATGATATTACTTCACAAACGCGTGAAGTTAGTTTAGTTGAGTGCTAGAGGTTCATATTTGGGCTTTGTTCTAAAGTGCAGCTGACACAACTTTAAAGCCTCAAATTCTATCCAGGTACTTTATATTATTTGCGTAGTCGTTTTGTCCTGTGTGCACTCTTCCATAAATTAAAACAAGGCGAAGACGCGTGAACAAATTTTGATGACTAAGAATAATTTATCACCTTATCAGTTAATGCGAAAGTATACATAGGCACACAGGGAGAGTCTTTTTTTTCCTAAAAAAAAAATAATAATAAAAAACAAATTTCTCTTCTTCGCTCCAATTTAAAATAAAATTCCGATTATAATATACGTATTGTTTTTTTGTGGCCTTATGTCTGTATATTTTAATGTATCTTTTATCAATGAAATCTTTTCGAGTAATTGATTTTACTTATTAGAACTAGACTATAATTGCAATCCGTCTTAATCTTCCCCAACAAATGTTTCAACCAAACAACATGCATCACTGACTCCCACTTTGAAAACAACAGGGGACGGCTAATCGAGACCCCCCCCCCCCCCCCCTCACTTCCACACCCACTTATTTTTCTATTCTTTGCAAGTGCCATTCTCTATCTTCTAGTCGTGTGAGGTAAAGAGATATATGCCTCACACTCTTTTACACATTACGGACTTTTTGCGCGAACCGAATTTCTTGTTTGGTGTCTTGACAAAGATTCCTCACTTCCACACTCACTTATTTTTTTATTCTTTGCAAGTGCCATTTTCTATCTTCTAGTCGTGTGAGGTAAAGAGATATATGCCTTACACTCTTTTACACATTACGGACTTTTTGCGCGAACCGAATTTCTTGTTTGGTGTCTTGACAAAGATTCCTCACTTCCACACCCACTTATTTTTTTATTCTTTGCAAGTGCCGTTTTCTATCTTCTAGTCGTGTGAGGTAAAGAGATATATGCCTTACACTCTTTTACACATTACGGACTTTTTGCGCGAACCGAATTTCTTGTTTGGTGTCTTGACAAAGATTCAGTAGTTCACCCGGAACGAGAACCAAATTGAACACTATCTTATAAATTCACATAAAATCTTTTTCAAACTTTTTTCATACACAAGATGTGGAGAGTGTATTGGCAGTAAATACATCGTAAGGTGGAATTTCAGTCCAAACCATAATTCTTATTCTCGGAAAAAGGATAAAATAAGATAAAGTTTGTTGCACGACGGAGAATAAAATGGTATAGCATACACAAAACACGCAAACAATTAAATTAAGCAATGAGCAAACCATGTGACATATATAAGAGTAACAGATCAAACAGATTATTCTCCTCTGTTGCGTCACTTCTGTGAGTGGGTATACGATGCGTGATTCCCACTTTTACACGTGCCTAATATATTAGGCACATGTAAAATTTCAGCTAATCGACCTCCTGGTTGACCCGGAGGTCCATCAACTGAAATTTTACTTCTCTGATTCATTATTTTTTTCACAGAATTTGAGATTTTCTGTCTCAGCAAAAACACTGAGCGGTTATTTTAGTGATAATATCCTCGCCACGTACTGTATAGAATAAGACAATGCGTCTCTTGAGTTCCAATGTGTTCTATGTGCCTGCTGGCACATAGAACACATTGGAATTCAGGGGACGAATGGCAAGAGACAAACGTTGTAATAAACGCACGAATGTTGTAAGCGTTCACGACGGCGAGACGTTTAGCCTATTGGGTTAGTCTCTCGTGAAACGCTACAAGGAAAAATAGGTGTAACAATGCTTTTGTGTGGTGAAACTTGTTCTTTATTTAATAAATTATAAGGGAGCGCGGTGGCTCAGTAGGTGGAGGTGCAGGCTGCAAGCCGAGAGGTCCTCGGTTCGAATCCCACCTGCGGCAACCGCGTTGTGTCCTTGGGCAAGACACTTCATCTCCATTGCCCGCGTGGGGGTACGGTGGCGTTGTGTACTGAGGCGTACTGCACGTCGATGGTGCACTTGTCTTCAACCAATACTAACCCTGCTTGTGTGGAGTTAGTATGTTGGGGGGTTGACAGTTGCTCGCCGTTGCTCGGTGGTTCTCTCCGGGTACTCAGGCTTCCTCCACCCGTAAAGCTGTCACGGTCATGATTAGCCATTGTGCATAAATATGTGACCTTAAAACACCAATAAATAAATAAATAAATAAATTATAAGTGTTACTCAAAATTTTGAACCGTTCCATATTATTCTTTTGTAAATTTTATCTCAGAAATAAAACATTTGATGCTTAGCCTTTCATCAGCGGTACCTGTTTTTTAATTGAGAATATCAGTAATAATACATACGCACGTGTATGACTGGGTATTATGCTTCTGGCAGAAGGAGCTTCGGTATAACCCAACAAATACCGCACACGGTTGCGAGACATATGGCAGCTTATGGACCGGACAGTTTACCCGTACTTTGTATATTGACCGATGCGCTTCGGTCAGTATACACATTACGGGTTGATTGTCCGGTCCATATACTGCCATATGGCTCGCAACCTCGTGCGAGTTTTGTTCATTAATCCTTTACCCAACGTAACGGCCAAAACCGGCCAGCGCTATTTACAAAAATCGCCAATTAATTTTCATTATTTTTTTCATTTTTTGACTCAGAAACATAGGTTATGACCCCTCTTTGGAACGAGCTCGTCGAGCTCGTTCCAAAGAGGGGTCATAACCTATGTTTTTGAGACAAAAAATGAAAAAAATTAGTTATTCAATAATTTTTTTTGCAAGTGCCGTCTGCTTTTCATGTAAGGTAAAGGGTTAAAATTCAACTGTTTTGTGGAATTATCAAAGGCGACAATCTTCAAAAACTGACCTGGCGTATGACGTTAAACGCCCCTCTATCTCTCGCTTGGGAGATGTCACGTTTCACAACTTTAATTTTTTCTCGATAATTTACAGTTGAACATATAAGACATTTTTACTTCTTTTAAAGAACAAATTATTCAGTGGGTGAAGGGTTTTGAAGATAACGATCAACAGCAGTCGTCGTAGTTCATTACCCTAAACAAACTATTTTAATTCAAGTGTCTATAGATCAAAAGCCGCGTCGGGGTATCCATGATTATCCAGTCTCTGTCGTCTGCTTTATCCCATTCTTGTTTCCCTCTGACAAATCCCTCTTATGCTTTTGTTTGAAATTATCCTTTCTTCTGTGTCCTGTCCTTTTCACGACAATCTTCTGTCGTTGTGAAAAACGCATCTTAAATTATTCGTGCGCTGTTCGCGTTATTTTTCTGTTGAATATTATTGGCGATAAGAATAATATTGAATATGCATCACTTTCTCTAATTAGAATGTCGGCTCGCTATAATGTGTTCTCTCCATATATATACTCGTGTATCTCAAAGGACTATGAATACTTGATCGATGAGAGCATACTTCCATGAGCCACTGATTCTCGTGAGTGTAGGACAAAAAACCCAGAGCACAAAATTCCCCACTACTCGAAAGCCCAACCATTAATCCTTCTGAATTTCTTTTCAACCATTCATCTCCGATGAATATTACGGTCGCTGGAGCTTAGGGGAAAACTGGGAAAGACAACGAAAAAGAGCGCCAAATGTGTATTTTAGGCGTAATGGAGACCCTGGAACACTTCATATTGAAATGTCCAACATACCAGTCCAACAGAATAAGATCCACCGGGATTATGACGGGGAAGTGGGATGGGAGAATGAAGGACATGTGTTTTTTTAGTGGGTGACACAAAGGAGGAGGTTAGTATACTTATTGGAGAGATTTAAAAGAATAGGGTACAGAATGTCATCAAGCAGTTCGTCTTAGAGTGTCGAAGAGAGAGGAGGAGTGGGGATAATGCGGCCAGGGACAAGGTGACAGAGGGGTGTGGGATTACTTTCCAAAATTCCAACTGGGTTTCAAATCGGCAAAAATTCCAACTCTTACTATTTGCAACCACAGTCTCCGCAATATCGAGCTTCATAAGTATGCATGATGTCAATCGGTACGAGATTTCTATAGTACGTTTACTTATCGTAATAAAAAAAATCCTCGAAATTGCACTTCTAGAAAATCGCAACATGTAAAATCGTTGTCCTGAGTTATTTGCATCATTCACAGTTACAAAATGATGAAACATCGAAAACTGATCATTTCTGCATAAGATCTGATTTAATGTTAGGGAAGTCTGAATTGCTCAAAGTTCTCCCAGAATAATACCAAATAATAATAACAACCTGATAATTCTAGTATAAATGTGTTGCCATTTCAGTTACTAGACTCAATTTTATGCCCCCTGTCATGGCTTCATTTTCAAAAATTTTCTCGGTAGTGAATTTCCAACTAGGGGGAGGGACCGGGAGGGGGTTACCCCCTCCCGGTCCCTCCCCATAGTTGGAAATTCACTACCCTACACCCCCCCCCAGTCGTCCCTTAATGAGGCATTTGGGAGAATAAGGGCATTCAAGATATTCTCACCTGAGAACCGCGACAAATCAACGACAGGCCAAAGTGTTATTATTATTAATAGAAGGCGGCACTTACAATTATTTTCCCAACAAACTAGGACAATTCAGTGTTTTGCTTTTTAAACATTGCTGATGCCCCCAAATTGAAATGAGCTAGTCGGGGTGGGGAGCATAATCTATGTTTTACGGCAAACATTGAAAAAATAATAAAATTTCAGAAGACATATTTTTCATACGTGTTCATATTTCGCCGCCGTTCAGTAATGGGTTGAGATTATGGTGATCTGCTGTTTTGAGGATGCAGTCTGTACTAGAACATTTGTATTGCCAAACCCGGTTTTAGTGGGTTGGAACCCCCACTAAAATGTTGTAGACTCAAATCCCATGGAGTGCTTTTACCGTCCACTGGTTGCCACAGATTCCTTGTGGTAAATTGACGGGATTGATTGAGAGTTGGTACAGAAGTACCCTAAGTAACTTCTGGGTCATAAATTTTATTCTGTGGAACGACGAGTTGAATTCTTCATCATATACCAGAAAAGGCGATGAAAAACAGCATTGAGGAAGAAATCTTTCACGAATCAGTTTGTTAAGTTATAGGGATTCACGGATTTAACAAATATATCATGCGCGTCACAATGCAAATATAAACCAAAGAGTAAAATAACGCGATCTCATGGTTCAGTTTCTGGAACTGTTGTCGCCATAAATCAAAGCTACAAACGAAATATATACAACAAACCTCAGCAATTGTGTCGAAATTTTTATTTATTTGACCAAAATCATTTGAATTTTCCACCCAAGATAATACAAAATTCAGACAATTTATTCACAAGCACGCCTCCAATGTCAACGAAATTATGCAGATGTTTCCAGGCTTCAGAATCGTCCCGATTTCTATGCCTCCTTCCTCTGTAACCCATAGAGATCTGAACAGCATACATCCTACAGAGTGGCTATAAACTCCACTTGCGATAAAATGTACAGTGAGTAGATGTTCTTAGTCAACAAACTGACACCACGTTGCAAATGTCGGTTGTTTAATACAGAAACAATACCTGCATCAATCCTATTCATGCGCCTTGTGAACTCGGACCACTGGGTTAATATTTGTCTTTTGTTAACATGGAGTAATCCAACCCATGGAAATTTGTCATGCCATCTCACGTGGAAGGTTTCCTAACACGGTTCACCGCGTTTTGTCTTCTTGGGGAAACACAGGTAATTAACATTATAGAGTTTTAATTTGTTTTTTAATTGGCATCGCTAATTGATTTTCATGTACAAGTGAGAAGATCCAATGAACGCCGGAAGTTACACACCAGTAAATCGCACGTGCACATTACAGATACTGTTGTACAGATGTAGCCTAAACACACAGTAAGGTGATCATAAAATAGCCATGACTGTGTATTTGAGATAAACATTGTATAGAAAGGAGATTATCAGTACAACATATCATGTGCAGGGGCGGATCCAAGAATTGTGATTTAAGAGGGAATGGTAATCAACCACCTCCACCGGAAGATGGGTGGTTCTACACATGCCTCGTAGAAAAATAGCATTATATACCATGGCATTGTCCCCATATTCCTGGAAATGCCATGGTATTTTGGGGCAATGCATGGTGTACAAGGATGTGCTTTTACAAGAGATACCGTGTTGAATTTACGGACATTTTCTCGCACGTGGGCTGTCTGTATTGAGGTACCGAGGCTGCCTGTTTGAAATTGTAGAAATAAATGTCAAGATTATAGTTAGATTACCTAGAAATAACATTAAGCAAAATACCAAGCTCTAAGGTCATCAAACTGTCCAGAGATTCTTCTGCTCTCTTTGGGAAATGGTCCGAGCCCAATGCAATTGGGAAAATACGTATCATGAAGGCTCCAATTTGGAATTTATTTGGGAGAAGAAACACACAAAAATAAGAAATGTTACCTTCATATTTAACTGAGGACATTAATACATAAGCAAGTATATGTATGCTACAGGTAGTAAGTTTTATAGCAAACACTTGCACAAAGTAATCACCAGGCTCTGTAATCTCTATTAACTGGTAGAGTGCTAAGTTATTTTTGGTTATCAAAATTTGTTCATGTATCTTTGCCTTGTTACAATTTATGGGAGAGTGCCAAGAGGCACTCTCCCATAAATTGTAACAAGGCAAACCCATATAGACTAAGTAATTTCGCTTCTAAGATAATGTGAAGCACATCCACAGAATATGACACCTTCAGGCTGGGGTACCTGCTCTTTATACTAAAGCCCTGATAGTGGCTTCTTGCACTCTACCAGTTAAATAAAGTTCTTACACTATTAAATAATAAAGATATTTATGCATTTTGCTACCCTTCAACAGTCGACATTCTGTGGCTTTGTCTTGGGTGCCTATATAGGCAGCCAAGACATGCCTAGAAACAACCGATACGGTTCTTGGTATGTAACTTGCTAATGTATCTAAAACTGCCTGTTGAGGTACCTGTTTCGTTGCAATAAAAAGCGACGAAAAAAGACAAAATTATGCATTCAAGAGTTAAACAAGGTTTACACTTTTATTTGAATGAGCACTGAGGTTGGGAAATTTGGGGTTTGAATTGGGAAAAATCATGCCAAAATGCCACTGGGAATGAGTTCCCTATTCCGCCCCTGTGGACACATAAAAGAGTGCCCGAGGCTAATCCTGTTACTACTCCACGCTGTTGTGAGCTATTTGGTAACCCACTTCTCGCCGAGTTTACACGCAGACTATCGTTGATTTAATGTGACGCCACATTTACTCACCAACATCTACATATATTCTTTCGTGCTTTAGTTCTATATATCCTCTAATCCCAATCAATAAGTATTTAATTCGCCTTGAAAACATCAAGATATTAACACGGTGTGTGGCACCACATGGCATAATTATAAAACTACAGTCGTGGTGAATCTTCATTCTTATATGCTTAGTAAAAAAAAACGCTTAGTAGTGTTTATAAAGTCTCTAAAGATTCTACCAAATCAAGTCTCCTCGATTGTGAAGTTTTAGAATGTTTTTTGTATTTTTGGATTCAATCGTCAGGAATATTTCAGTTGGTCTGAAACGCGAACCCTAGGTTCAATTTTCCGTTAGAGCTATAGGTTAACCGAAACCGAACCGATGTGTTTAGTTTTTTTTTAAAAACCGAAACCGAAACCGTCGACATCCCGTAATCTAAGGTTTTTCGGTTTTTATTAAATACTCTCTTGCTGCAGAAATTCACAGAATGTAGCCATCCCAGAGTAGTGAGAGTACCCAGACACTGCCAATGGCAGTGTCTGGGTACTCTCACTACTCTGGGAAGGCTACATTCTGTGAATTTCCGACATTTCAGTTTGGTTGTGTTTACAGCTTTCATGAAGTTGCGTGTGGGTGTCAGACCTCGAAAAATGGCCAAGCGCAATAAAAGTTCTGTATATTTAGGTAATTATTATATTGGCCTTCCTGATTCTTCATGTATTATAGTTTATTTCGGGCATTCATTGAGTTTCACTCAGTTTCACTGCCATTCAGTCATGCCTCCGGACATAAGAATGAGTTTTATGGAATTGTATTTGGCCTCATGAACAAACCAAATACCGAACCGAGGTTTTACTCCACCTGAAAAACCAAACCCGAAAACGAACAAGAAATTTAAAAACCTACAGCTCTATTTTCCGTCCAACTAAATTATTCCACCCGATTAGATATAAGTTTAGTCAATGGACTATTAAGGGATATACTAATTCCGGTTCGGAACAGCGTCGAATTGCCTACATATTTCTTACAAAAATGACTTTTGGCTTGAGAGCTTGGCAAAATATTTGATTATGCCCGCATTTATGTACTTAACAGATAATTCAGAGTCCCCCCCCCCCCCCCCCCCTTCTGACTCCACCAATGATGTGGCGCTGGATTTCCGCTCCGACAATAATTCTCCACTCTAAGCCCAAGAAATGTTCCAGTCAGTGAACCTCTGGGTTAAACCTAATTGCTAGTGTCTGTCTCATTCACCGAACGAGTCATCCCTTTGTGGAAACTCCCTCTTTCCGCTAGTTTTACTTGTAATATACCCTTCGCGAACTGTATATACAATTTGTTTCAAGGCGAAGCAGTGTGTAAGAGCGTTATATATTTCTGTTGCACTTCATACACACGGGAAATCGTTTCCGTACTTCTCTCTCTCTCCCCTTCTCTCTCCACTGGCTTGGTAATTGTAGTATGCAACAATACTTAAATCTCCAGAGTACAGCTATCCAAAAAAAAAAAAAATGTGCACAAGCAAAAGTCTAAATAGACAAGGTTGAAAATTTACAATTTACGCATGCGATTCATGTGTCTATACTATCTATAAATTTGCATTTCAAATTGGCAATCTCGGTGTGTGTAAAGTAAACAAGACAAGGATCTCTATTCTCCAGTTTATGTAGGACAATGGAATGAGGATGAAAAGGATGGTTTGTTGTATCTACACGTTATTTCTATACCACATAACAATGGTGCGTATATTTAGCAAGGGTTTTTTTTATTTGAGTAAACAGTTCTTAAATGTACACGACGGTTTTACACGGCCCCTCTCAACACAGATACTCACTCTCAAGTAGCGAATAACATCCACCCACACTGCTTGTATATTGGACTTTTTTCCAGATTTATGACAGCTGAAATAACCCTTTACTTAATATAACCACTTCATCTGACCAGCGCTATTCACAAATTTCGCCATTTACATTTTTATCTCAATTTTTGCCTCCAAAACATAGCATATGGCGCATTTTTGGAACGAGCTTCCCAGGGACGTGGCGATAGTGGGGAATTAGAGGGAGGGGAGGTCACACCCCTTCAATCCCGGCCAAAAGTTTCAATAGTTTAAACTTTTAAGCCTCAAACCACCTGCAGTTGGAAAATTCAGGCATTATTGCAATAAATTCCGTGGCATTTTGTCTGTGATCGCGTATAACAAACATTTGGTGATCTTTTAAGCACATTTCATGGATTTTCTTCGTGGGTGATCAATATTCCGTCCCATGAGTGCAACAAGGCGCCACCGAAAGCTAAAGCATCGTAGATGGCTCCTTGTTGCACTCGTGAGATGATTTCTTACTCTAGAATCCAAAGGTCAAGGTCATATATTTCGAAAATAATGAGAGTACATTCGGATTTCTTCAGCAGCAGGGAATTCAGAGTAGCAGTTGGAAAGTTCTCAGTAGTGGTGGTGGGGGGTTGGGGGGTTGGGTGGTGTGAATGATTTTGGATATCCGGCAACCAGGGGGATGGGGATACAGTTGATAATTTAGAAAGGCACCCACACACTAACCAAGACGCTCTAGATTCGTCCCCGAGGCTTCCAGACAGTTCATGTGAATTGATAGCAAGAAAGTATCGATCATTTTGTAATGTTAGTTTGTTCATCCCCTACAGGCCCAGGTCCCGGAATTTTTTTTTATGTAGGATGGCGTTGGTGGTGGCGCAGGAAGGGTGTGGTCTTAGTATATGTAGCGAGCGAACAGATATTTATACACAGGGAGATTTCGTTCTCGGCCACGCAGTAGATGGACACAGCTCATAACAAGGCTATTTGTAGCAAACAGACCATCTGGCTTCTAAATTATATGTTAGATCGTTAATATAGTTTATGTATCTCATAATTATTATTATTTTTATTATTTTGATAAATATGGAAAGAGTACAGTGACATCCGAAATAAACTGTGGGATAGCCACATAAAGGTTGTTCTCATCTTGCTTCTGCTTATAATTACAAAACTTGACGTCATTTCTTGGGAAGCTCTCCCACGCGAGATTCCTGAGAAGCGAAATCTAGGGTTTCAAATGAAGAAACATTTTCTAGTGGTTATTCCTCAAATTATTTCATTACAATGCATAATAAAAACAATTCAAAAAGTCATTAACAAAAAGTTACTTCATCTTACCTAAGTGGTTCGAGATTATCGTTATTAAGTCTTAACCTGCTGAGTATTTTCAAATTATTTTTCACCAAATCTAGTCATGGCTGCTCTAAAGCAGCCATGACTAGATTTGATGAAAAATTCAACTGAATTTATATCAAGACATCATTGGTCAAAAGCCCATGCAATTTATTGGGGGAAATTTGGTTAATTGTGTCCAAATTATACATATTTCAGTGGCAAAACAGGGGCGACGGATCGATTTTCAAAGTGTGTTTTGGAAGGAGGGGGGGGGGGGGGGGGGGGCTCGATGGTCGTCGGTATGACTGGTCCCAAAACACCCATTTCCACGCATCGGAGTGGATATTTTGAGATTTTTCAGGAGATGTATTTGAAAGATTTCACACTTTGAGCGCCGTTAAAAAAAAACGTCGGCAAAGCATGCAGGTGAGGTCTATTTATCAGCTTTGGTCGCATCGGAGTGGATATTTTGAGATTTTTCAGGAGATGTATTTGAAAGATTTCACACTTTGAGCGCCGTTAAAAAAAAACCGTCGGCAAAGCATGCAGGTGAGGTCTATTTATCAGCTTTGGTCGTATCGACCAAAGCTGATAAATAGACCTCACCTGTATGCTTTACCAGACTTTTACAGCAATTATACCGTCTGTGGATTGATTATCTTGTCTGGGGTGGATTTGGTACTTGTATGTCTGTAAGATTACGAGCTATTTCCGTGAAACGATTTTTTATCAGACCGTATACATTTTAGCGTTTGCTGCCACTTACTGCAAAAAATGATCTGAAATCCATCGAAACTGAACCAATACGAGAGAAACATAGTTGGCGAAAATATGGGGGAGGCTCTGGATCCAACCCTTGTTTCACCAGTCATTGGTTGTGTTAAAATATATGCATACAAAAAAAACATGGCCCGGCAAAAAAAGTGGAGGGGCTGTTTGGAAATCCTGGTTACATCCCCGTCTGGAAATGATTAGAGTTTATTTTAGAAGACTGCAGTCTCGTATCTCTGCATCGGTGAAATATTTCATCAACAATTCCTTATTTTTAGGGTTGAAGCAATGAAGGAGAAATCAAAGAATGCAGCAAGGACTCGCAGAGAGAAAGAAAATGCGGAATTCTATGAGCTGGCTAAACTTTTGCCATTGCCAGCCGCTATTACAAGTCAGCTGGACAAAGCCTCCATAATACGTCTATCGACAAGCTACCTTAAAATGAGAGCAGTATTTCCTGACGGTAAGAAGTTTTGTTTTCTTCTAATGACATACATCGAGTTAACCCTTTGTCCAACGCAGACGATATAAAAATTTATTATTTTAAATATCATTTTTTTTAAATTTTTCAAAATATTTCAACAAAACCATATCATGTCACCCCTCGTTGGAACGAGCTCGTTCCAACGAGGGGTCACATGATATGGCTTTGTTGAAATTTTCTGAAAAATAATATTTTTTCAACTGCTGAATTTGCATATTACGCGGGCGGATGCGGGCGATTCGTTAGGTAAAGGGTTAACAAATTAAATTTTTCATCATAGTTGTCAAGGTGATATACTTCCCTTTTTATTAGGATTACTCACTTTTCAAATATGTTCACTTCGAAATTTGTGATACCAGGAGACTGATTTTTTTAATTCTACAGAAGAATTTGATCAATCATGGTCAAAGATGGAAGAACCATACATTCTTGCTTATCTGTCTTTTCTGCATAAACTCCTAACCCCCACCCCAATCCCCTAAAAAACATGGAAATCAACAAAAGTAATCTTGATGGTTACGGCATTCCTCAATGGACCTTCGGGGTGACTAAAACATAACAGATGTATTTTATGCTTTGAAACAGGATTTTAGTGATATTAACCGGATGGAAACTCTACTGCACGATTTCGCCCATTACCTTACGCACCCAAGGGACGTCACTCGCAAAACAAACAAAATCTTGAATAACTAAAACATTTGCTTTTCTCTATAAAAACAAAGCTTATGCAGGGGCATAACTACGGGGGTGTCACCAATAATTTGTCATTCGGGACAATTTCGTTAGAATTGGTGTCTAAGATATCGATTCTCTCTTGCGATGTACTTTCTTAACCCTTTATCCAACGCAGACGATATAAAAATTTATTATTTTAAATATCATTTTTTAAAATTTTTCAAAAAAATTCTACAAAAGCATATCATGTGACCCCTCGTTGGAACGAGCTCGACGAGCTCGTTCCAACGAGGGGTCACATGATATGGTTTTGTTGAAATTTTTTGAAAAATAATATTTTTTCAACTGCTGAATTTGCATTTTACGCGGACGGATGCGGGAGATTCTTTAGGTAAAGGGTTAACTCCTTACTTACTGCTGGCGGATATTCCTGTCCACGACAGGAAATCTCTTGCCACTAAAATAAGTAAAATTCGAGCACACATAGCAGCCATGACTAGATTTGATGATAAATATTTCAAAAATACTCCGCAGGTTAATAGTTAAAAGAACAGATTTAATACTTGGACTTGTGTTACGCACACAGTCGGTTATACGAATGAAGAACTGTAGTACCCGATTCAGCCTGAGGGGTGGGATGGGGTGGGGGTATGACCAATTTGGAGTACTAGTACACTACGCGTTAAAAGAATAAGAAGTTAGTCACGACTACTGCATGTATAATAGAGACTTGTCACAAAACGAACGACGAATGATAAACATTACGAATGGGGTATTACGTCACTGGAATGTGTGTTCTTCCTATCAGTTGTAGTTTTTTCTTATCTGCAGTTACTACTATGGCTTCTCATCAACACACGCAGATACATCATATGGCAAAATGTTTGAGAGTGTTTCTGGTCCCCTTAATGTGGAAGCTCACTCAAAGATTGTGTCCTTACTGTGTAGTGCCCTTAAACTCCACGTGACGCGAAGTTTGAACGGAAGGATTTTCGCACAAACGAACTCGTTGTCGTCAATTCTGCGAAAAGCTCTTTTTGCATCTCGACAAATTTACTACTACTATTGGCTTTTCGTAATTTTTATCTGTCGTCGTTCGTTTTGCGAAAGGTCTCTATTGTATTTATTCACTAATACATTTCCTAGAACTCTTAAGTGTTTTTATGTTCTAATTCGCTCCCTCAACCGAACATAAAATGTTTACCACATACAAGAGAAAACACGTCTTGCAACTAGGAAGGCGCTCGTCCTTTTAGCGTCCATATTTATTTATTGTGAACACAAACATTACGCATACATGTACAGATGTATTGACGTCAGTATTACACATACAGCATCAACCTGAACGAAGATACACAGCCATAAGGATTTAACCTCTTTGGTAGCGCAAAAATGGGATTGGGTGGGAGGGCACAAACAGAACGACAGGTTACATGAAGGCTGGGCGTCGAATAAACAGACCACTGCCAGTATTGCGACAAACAATAACCATGCACGGGTAACACAACATTTCATTAATCAACCTGAACTCCGCTAAACGCTCACTTGTCAATACCCAAAACCAAACAAACATGTTTGCCACAAGACCAGCCGACGCACTCAGAAGACGTGTTAACCCTTCCTGAAGTAAATATATTTAACTATAGGTCCAACTGACTAATATTACAACTAAATCATCAAGGCATGCCTCCGACGAAGGCATGCCTTGATCATGTAGTTGGAATGTTAGTCATTCGGGACTTGCGCCATCACAGTCGGCCCAAATCATGTTTACACATCTTCGCAACGCCCCTGAGCGTTTGACGCCTTCATTGGAAGGAGCTCGACAAGCACGTTCCAATGATGGTCATAAGCTATTTTTAGAGACAAAAATTAAAAACTAAAATTTTAACGATACTTTTTGTGAATAGCGCTGATTGCATATGGGCGAAGGTAGAACACTCACTGAATGAAACATTAAGGTGGCAGTTTACCCAACACTCAGTCGATCAGATTTATTTTCTGTTCAGTTTGGAGTGGTTTGTTTCGTGTTAATATTTGTTTACGGTATCAAGCGGTAACGATATATATGAAATGACCCATGTAAATCAAATCTCTTGCATATCGAAGCAAACAGAAGCTGGCGTTGGATTATCGTCTGGTGTGCGGTCTGTTGAACGTCACCCTCAAACAGTCATGTAAGTATTATGCGATCTGCAAAACATGAACTGCCCTGACGCAATTGACCACTCTAACATCCTTTCTTCCGAAATGAGATCGTCGAGTATTATACTGTCTAAGGAAAATGACCAAACCACTATTCGTTCTTAGGGATCTTCCGTGATGATATAAGATAAATGAACACTTAGTCCCCACCTCCAATTGTTATCCATTGCGTCGTCTGCTCATCGTTTTGTCATTTTTTTTCTTTGAACAAAATGTTGTGAAAATGTGAATATTGACTTGAAATAGTTGAATAGTTTGTAGTTACTGATCAAGATATACGGGGATATACTTTTACTGTAACTGGACCCGACTGGTCATGAATGATCCAGTCAGTCCATTTTATCAGAAGAGTACATTTTGTTGCGGCAAGAAATATAACTTATCGTTTTACCGCGTGTACTGGTCAAAATACGAAAACACATTGTATATAAAAAAACAACATCGGAAGCAAATGGAACGGTGAAGGAAAGATGACCATGAGAAACATCACAGTTGAGCTTCTGATTCTTTAACCATTTACCCACATCACGCAAGGTATCAAAATCTATTATTTCAATTAGTTTTTTTTAATTTTTAAAAAATTCAACAAAACCGTATCATGTGAACCCTCAATGGAACGAGCTCTACGAGCTCGTCCCAATGACGGGCTTACATGATATAGTTTAGTTGAAATCAAATTTTTTTTATATATTTTCTTAACTGCTCAATTTAAAGATTTCCCGTGGGATGCGGTCGATTCGTTGGGTAAAAGGTTAAAACTAGTAGTTCGGGATACTCGCACCAGTAAACAACGCATCTTGCAATTTGTGAAAGTTACAAGGTTCTATAACTTCTACGATTTTGTGCCGGTGTAAAAGGAATGGAAGTCCGTAGGAACGTTAGTCCCTCTGGACTATTATTCCGCGGAATTATAGTCCTAGGTCTAACATTTCTAGGAATAGTAGTCCGGTGGACTACTATTCCTAGAAATGTTAGACCTAGGACTATAATTCAGCGGAATAATAGTCCAGAGGGACTAATTTTCCCACGGACTTCCATTCCTGTTACACCGGAACTCTATTCTTGAGGTGTGGGTTTGGGGTGATCTCGGTCGAACAAGACAGAATTGGTTGAATTCCTAGTTGGATTATGGTAACTGTTAAGAGATTTTCTAGCCTCTCTAAAGGGGTTAAGGCCGTGGGCTCACAATGTACAAACACTTCTTAAATGATATTAAGAAACTGCCTCAACTTAATTAAAAGCAAAATATTTAAGGAATTACTCTCCAAACGCATATTAAACAACAATGTCTTTATTCAAAAACATTCGCAATGTTTTGTGGTCAGTGGCGAACATGTACGCAGAGATGGACAGTTAATTGTCCGGCATTATTTGTGAAATTCCTGTGTAAAAAATAATTATCTTTGATAAACTAAAAAGTCCCCTTGGTGGTCATTTCTAGGACACGTGGTATGTCGGTCACTCTGATCACCATATGTTACCCGACAGAAAACCTTCCAATATGCAAAGTATTTGTTATTTTAGCGGCGATTACAGGACGGCGGGACTAATAGAACGGGATTAAAAGGTCTCGATATTCATAGCTGGGGCAACAAGGGGATGTTCTTCTATTCTTATCTGTAATACCTCGTCTATTCACTTTTTCTCACAAGAGCATTGAAGAAATGAAAATCTGCAAATTCAACAATTCCCCTCGCTCGTCGCCGCACTTTGATTGTGGCTAAAGTTCGATCGAATTTTGTTTGTCTTCAAATACCGATCTCCTTATTGCAACAGACAGTAGTATTCGTTAATTCTACGGTAAACATGCTATTTGAACGATCTCTTTCTGTCTTCATTATTTTTTATATTGCGATGAATATAAATGAATCGTCTAAGACAAGTGAAAACATTGTTGTATTTGAAGGAAAAAGCTCTAGAAATAATTCAAAAATAGAAAAGAAAATGAAAGATTGTCTGCCGTTCAATATGATTCGTTGTCAAATGCAATTATAGAGAGAGACGAATATTTGCTCACTTACCCTCAGGGATGAGAAAGTTCAGCAAATTTACTAATTTCAACGAATACATGTCCTAAATGCAGAAATTTTATTTCTAAAAAATTTCCTGAAAATGGTTATGAAAGGCCATTTTCACGCGAATTTATAGAAATAAAATATCTGTCATCCAACAAGTTCACTCTGTGTTCTGTTATTTTTCTAAGGAAACGTAAATTTTACAAATATATCCTAAAAAGGATAAAAATTTTGACTAATTTCTGATCTTAGTTGCATGCCACTTTCATCGATATACCCACCATCCGCCCGAGATAATATGACAGAAAGCCCGAAAAACCTATGTCAAAAGGTTGTGGAGCAAAAAGTGAATAGCGACCTGCGGCTTCCCCTACCTGTTCCGTTTTTTTTCCAGCTGCTGATGTCGTATCGCACACTGGGTAACAACGGGCACATGGAACATCAGCCCGTGCACTTGCAGGTTAGTTTAGGTGAAATTTTCCAGTCAAAATCCAAGGACATTGACTACCGGATAGTCAACTCGATGGCTTGTGGAGTTTGAGTATCTAACTTGCAGCGCGCTACATTATTTCCAGTGGAAGTATGATTTTTCCCCCGAGCTCCACCCTCATGTCTCCTATGGTGGTTGACTGCTTCTTCTCTACCATTGATTTCCAAAGCCCTATCAGCTTTGACACCACCGACTGATCAAAACGTGAATGCGAAGAGTTATCGCGTCAAAAAAGGATTGTATGAGAAATTTGTAAGACGAGAATGTAATTTTCTTCGTTCATCTGGATTCTGTTGACTGGTCGGGCGTCACGGTTTACATTCTGAGACAGCCACACGTGCCAGAAAGTCAGCACCGGAAGTAATCAGATAGGACGTGATTGATTGACACTTGGGCATGTCACAGATCTTCTTCGACAATTAGGCACACACTTTTGAATAATTAAAAACACTGCTTCTACGAGAGAAAAGTCTGAAGCGATATTTGACGTGAAACGTTCGAGGGTAGAGAACCCTTTCCTGGCGAACAGATTAAATATTCTCAGCTCTTCACACAAGATCAGCACACAAATAATATTCAGTATTTATTTGATATAATTTTCTTTCCCATTATCAAGCTCGGCTAACATGACTTCAAACTCGGCTGATATGACGCCGATCTCGGTCGATATGAACCAAACTAAAGTTGCGCCCCTTGATGCGTTACCAGACGCAACCAGTTTGATTACATGGAAAACGTTCACTGTCATTCGTTGAATCAGGATAATTGTCGTTATCAGGCATAACGGAGTTGTTTGAAGCTGAGTTTTTGTATGGCAGGGATTTTTTTTTTGATCTTATTTGTCTTACGAGGATTGGCGAACACGTTATGCAACTTATATTAACGCTTCTCCTTGGCTCAATGGCACAGGTGTGTGGGATGGCCTTCGTATGGGCGTCTTCTCGAATACGATGAAGGGATCTTTAGCCTGTTTAGCCTGCACGGAGTGTCTCCCTCCGCACAGAGGACAGCCATTTTACGTCCCCACTCCCCACCCGATAGGACGGTTCTCTGTGACAGCATCAACCCCACAATCGATGTTGGCAGACAGTGTTCTGACACCTGGAGAAGTTTCACCGGCCGGAGATCGATCCCGGGATCTCTGGCATGAGAGACCAGCGCACCTATCCACTCGGCCATCACTCTTCCAGTGGGGAAACCGAGGTGTTCGGATAGCTGAACTAGGAGTAGGAGAAGAGGAAACTTCGGACTATTTGTGTATGTGTGTGTGTGTGTGTGTGGGGGGGGGGGGGGGGGTTAATAAATAAAGGGGTTATATGTTAATTTCATATCGGCCGAGATATCAGCCTTCGATAACTCCACATCATCCTTCGGCCTTCGGTCCCAGGCTGATATGAAGTTACCTCGGGCTGATATCTCGGCCGATAATCCCCACAGAGGTAACTGCGTTGCGTTCTTGGACAAGGCACTTAATCCCGATTACCTACTTGGATGCACGATGGCATTGTGTACTAAGGCGTACTGCATGCCGATTGTGCACTTGTCTTCAACCAATGCTTACCCTGCATGTGTGCAGTTAGTACGTTGGGGAGTCTGGATGTTGCTCGTCGCTGCTTCGGTGGTTCTCTCTGGGTACTCCGGCTTCCTCCTCCCGACTCGAGGTGACCCTGACTGTTGAAAGTGTCGTTAAATCCCAATAAGTGACTATAATATCGGCCAATATGAACCTAACCAAGTAATAACCTCTAAGCGTTGCGGCAAACTCTCCGTCAGTGATTTTTCTTTGTTGGCTACTATCATATTCAGATCCAGTTGAGTGGGATGTTACTCTAGGCCTTTCTTTTCGAAGTGATCCGAGGCTCTCCTCTCTAGGATTTTGCTTTAGAATGTTGTTATACTTAACAATGTTGAAGAAAAGATAAAGCATGCCGCAAAGCGCATAATTTTATCAACAACGATTTAACCCTTTACCTAACATGAAAAGCAGACGACACTTGCAAACAAAATTTATGAATAAATATTTTTTTTCATTTTTTGTCTCAAAAACATAGGTTATGACCCTCATTGGAACGAGCTCGACGAGCTCGTTCCAATAGGGGTCATAACCTATGTTTTTGAGACAAAAAATGGAAAAAAAAGAAAATTAATTGGCGTTTTTTGTGAACAGCGCTGGCCGGTTTTGGTCGTTACGTTGGGTAAAGGGTTAAGACATGATGTGGGCTTTAACTCTGAAGTTTGAAGTGGAGAGATACGCCTGGATGAAATGTACCATTTTTTACTTTGGATGTACCCGCGATTTTCAGGGAGTGTGGAGGCATTTTAGGCTGAAATTGAAATGTGGAAGTGACAAAATATTCTCCAAACCTATAGTGAAAGGGAAATTCGAGTTATAAAAGAATCGCTCTGTGGTTTATGTAGCTGCAGAGGCGTATATAACCAGGCTGAATGGAGTGGGGAGACACAAAATATGTTTGTACCGTCAATGGCAGAAAAATATTCACCCACCCCACTTCATTTCACCCCGTCCTGGGCTAAGAGTCTGTTTCGGCCATGGGCGTAGGTCCAATGTCTTCCTCGGGGAAAAATTAACCCCTTGCCAGTTTGTGGACTCAGAGTACTTTTGGAAGGCTTAAATACTCAAAAAGTGAAGGAATAACTATACCAAAATGACTGAAAATTATCAGTGTAAGAGTACTTGAACCAGTACTTTCGGTACTATAAGTTTGACAATCTTCAGGAAAGGATGGGAGGGTGAATCGCTCCCTGTGCCCGTCACATTTCTTCTTCATTTTATATAGCGATGAGGAAGGAGATCTGGAGATAAAGGGTTTATATCGTAACTCGTTGGCAAGTTACGTTATATAGCGTGGGGGTAACCCAGAGGAAAAAAAAGGGTTGTGAAGCTTCTCCGCCTTCTTTGTTGTACTACGCCAGTGATGCTGTTTTAAGTCTTAACGAGATTTGTGCCAAAATAAATAGCAACAACAAACGCGAGATCTCGCCAAAGGACACAACGCGGAAGTCCCAATCGATCGCTCAGACGGCCACCCATCCAACCGGGCTCGACGTTGCTTAACTTCTTTGTTCTGACGAGAACCGATTACCGCAAGGCCACCGAGCCCCCATTTTTTTTAGATGGAAACCATTATGCAGAAATATGTGACCTTAAACACCAATAAATAAATAGATGGAAACAGCGTGTCATTCTACTCATAAAGTGAATGCAATGCTCAGCGTTTGAGTCGAGACAGTTCCAAAAGATTGTCGAGTCTTTGTGACAAAACATGCGATTAGCAATTTAATAAAGTTATGTTGTATTACGTTGTCGTAACCTGCAGTTCGTTCAATTGACGTAGCCCCTACGCAACCTAAACGATCGTTCCCGAGATATTTCCAGCTAAGCAGAAAGAGCAACAGCCAGCCATTGAGATAAACATATTACTGTCAAGTTATAGGAATAAACATATCACTTTCGTTATTAGGGTAAACATTATTTTAACTTCTATTTGTTGAGAATTAAACTTCAAATCATACTCCTTATACTGACAAGTACAGCACTACAATATGATAATAATAGTGCCGTATTACCAGCCCTTTCATTGGACGATGTCTTGCCTGAGGCAGTTTGTCCTTAATTATCAATGACACGAGTTCGCAGTCGGGGTCCTCTCCTTCACAGACCTCCATTTATTGAACACGCTGTTATTTTTTAACAAATAAGCTTAGTTTTGAGTGGTGGTTAGAAGCGAAGCCGTATGGGTATAATACTATAACTGACATTTAATGACGCGGAAAGAAAACTAGCAGTTATAACTTGCAGTAACAGACTAGTGTGATTGTATTTTAATGAGATTGAGAATAAATGATTTTTAGAGCGCCAAACTTAACTCTCGGCGATACTCGGATGCACAATTCACTTGTATTTGAACTCCCTATCCCCTTCGGTGATACCATTTTTATTAACCCCTTTACCTAACGAATCGCCCCATTCGCCCGCGTAATTTACAAATTCAACAGCTGAAAGAAAGAAATTTTTCAAAATATTTCAACAAAATCATACCATGTGACCCCTCATTGGAACGAGCTCGTTCCAATGAGGGGTCACATGATATGGTTTTGTTTAAAAAAAATTAATTTAAAAAAAGAGTAATTAAAATAATAAATTTTGATATCGTCTGCGTTGGGTAAAGGGTTAAGTGTTTTGTGTGAGCATTACTAAATAACACACTGTTCGGAAATGAGATTTTACTGTCATTTTAACCCATTGCTCACAAGGGCCGGTTAGAGGAAATTCGGTCCCTAGGGTTAATTCTGTGACGGAGCCCCCTTTCAAAAGTGTCTGGATACTGATGCAGATGCCGAAGTTCTTGAATTGAAGAATTCTTGAAGTGATAACACTGGGTCTGGTGCATATGTATATAGATAACAGTCTAATAACCCTTTACCCATCGTAACGACCAAAACCGTCCAGCGCTATTCACAAAAAATGCAATTCGATTTTCATTATTTTTGCCTCAAAACATAGCATATGACCCTTCATTGGAACGAGCTCGTTGGATCGGGTTGCCCAGGCTTGACGTCGTCACGCGAAGTACTTAGAACTTAGGGACACCTAGGCCTGACCCAAGAATCCTGGACTCCTGGGCCAACCACGGGCCCCCCAAAGTTCCGGGACCAGGGGTTACAACCCGGACCCCTACCCTCTCCCCGGCCCTGTTGCTCACTGATGCTAAAAATTAAAATTTCAACCTGCAACTAGGAATTTAGCCTAACTTTCCAATTAGACCCTACCCATAGCTCAAAACCCATGTGAAATGAACAACTCAACTTTTAACGATAACAACACTTCATTCGGAATATCGTCTGCTGCACTAGTGAAAAATCGTTTATGAAATAGGACAAATACTTCGCGTGACGACGTCGAACGGTAACATATCGTCGGCTGAGTGCTAGAATGTTCTATGTCCCATAAGGGACATAGAACATTCTAGCACTCGGGCGACGATATGCTTCCGAAGCCGTAAAAATAGAACAAAACTTAGCGAGCTCTCGTCCAATCAGAGGGCGAGGATTTTAGTACTATGAGAACAGACGTTCTTTTTAACTTTACGTTTTGTGCACGTTCACTTACAGGGACGCGAGAGCTGATCAACTAATTTCACATTTTTTTCAATGAAATGTTAAAATTGTACTTTCTTTTCTATTTTCATTTTTCTATGGAAATAAAGATATACCCATCAATATTTTTTGTAGATGTCCATTTGTTTTTGTGTTCTTTTCTGTTGTTGTTTTTTTATTGAAATATGTTTTTTCTTAAAATCTATGTATAAAAACACATGAATTTCAACTGAATTAAGCTTTCTTGAATAAATAGGGCTCTCATGCCTGGACTTACAAAACCGTTTGCAGTGTTTTTAGGAATACGTGTGTCGCGTATTATCAGTTCCGATTACACATTAAACTTTCAACAAGAGACGTTTGTTGGTGCTTTGTTCTTGAATTGGAAGTAAGACACGCCGCCGTGGCCTCCCAATGCCCTTTTGTCGACTCGGTCAACATTTTAGCATGTCCCACTGTGTCATATAATGTACCTTACTCGGCTGCTTTTGCACTCTCTTAAAATACAATGCATCTATGTTAAAACAAGCATTGTAACTAAAAATCCATAAGTTTGAGAAGCTTACAAGAGAAACATCGTCTCTCTAATAAAACAAACCATATAGACCGTTGATTATCTGTACTGCTGTGTAAATATTGCACGGAAAATGGAGAGATCGATCGTTTTCTTCGGGTATTGGCCTTTCTCTGAAATCCAGAAATAATCCCTTCGCAGATTAACCGCTTAAGTCAAGCTTTCAAGCAACCAGTCTAATTCTGTACGGAATTCGGTGCTGTTATGATCTGAAACCAGTCTAGTTAGTAAACAGTCCCTAACCAATGTTTATATTACATCGACTGGAATATTTCGGTTCGATTTTCATACCAACTGAAATATTCCAGACCATTGAACGTAAAACATTCTTTTTCTTTTAATCAACGCAACAAATTTTACTCGAGAAGTGATTTGACCAAATCGGGGGCGCGGTGGCTCAGTTGGTAGAGGTGCAGGCTGCAAGCCGAGAGGTCCTCGGTTCGAATCCCACCTGCGGCAACCGCGTTGTGTCCTTGGGCAAGACACTTCACCCCGATTGCCTACATGGGAGCACGATGACGCTGTGTGCTGAGGCGTACTGCACGTCGATGGTGCGCGTGTCTTCAACCAATCTCACCCTGCCTGTGCTGCGGTGCAGAGTTCAGAGTTACGATGTTGGAGAGCTGACAGCTGCTCGTCGTTGCTCGGTGGTTCTCTCCGGGTACTCCGGCTTCCTCCACCCGTAAAACTGTCACTGTCACGATTAGCCATTGTGCATAAGTATGTGACCTTAAACACCAATAAATAAATAATAATAAATATTTGACTAAATCTTTGATGACATTACAATACTATTAGGTTTTGAATGAAGGCTCACCACAGCTGAATTTTTTTATGATTACGCTACGTAGTTCCATTAATTATGTTAATAGCTTTATGTTATCAAGCTGAATTTACTACTTAGTGATTGGAATATCTATAGCTGGAGCACAAAACAATATCTGTATATCTTTGAGACTGAAGGGACATCACATTGTATCAACGGTCGTCTGCGCGCAAACTCCGCGAAAAGTGGGTAAACTAATAGCCCATAACAGCGGTGAATTTCGAACAGAATTAGACTGTTGGCCTGGTGGTTTGCTCTAAAGTATGTACGAAATTCAAAACAAACGATAGAGCATGAAGTCAAAACACTGTCCAGTAACCCCTCTGACGCAATTTGATTTTGTGCGAAGAAAAAGTGCCACGCAATGTGTACACATGCGAAGAAAAAGTGCCAGCCAACGATATAGGAAAAAATAGATCGAAGGGAGGATACGCAGTAATTTTATTCTACAGCCCCGCGGTTATTACATAACTGCAAAAAATGCAAAACAGATTTGTCCATTTCCTCTGAATAGGTGTTTGTTACGGCGGTACCATTCAGGGCTGAAATGATCAAGCTTTGTATTGACACATTCACCAGGTCTCCTCGTAAAAGGCGATCTTATTCTTGCTTCTATGTTTTGTTAAGCGTGTGTATCTGTTGTCCGCTCGGTGGTAGCCAAGGTGAAGAAGCAAATCCGACGTTGAAGAGTACTGTGTGCGCCAATCTGAATACTGTGGTGTTTGTTATGAGTTATGACTTCTCTTACCCACCTTTACTGTGTGATATAAACATCAGCAGCGTCCTTAAATGTCGTGGATCGTTCGTCAACTGTGCGCTCTTTGTGCAGGACGACCGTGACTTGAGGTGTTTTCTCAGGATATTTCTCGTGTAATCTTAAAAATAACAACAAGTGAACAGTTTTGCAAGACATCGCGACCGTGTCGTCAGTTTTAGTAGACTATTGTTGTCGTTGGATCGAATATTCTGTCCCATTGCCTCAAAAGGGAAAACTTCTGATTAAGGTCAGAGCTTTTTCCCATTGATGGTAATGTTCGAGGTCTTTGGTTGTAAGCACAACCCACTCCAGACTGCTGTAAATATTCCCGAAGTATTATTGCTGCAACAGTATCCTCATCTCCTCTTTTAACCCTTTATGCAACGAAACGGCCAAAACCGTCCAACGCTATTCTCAAAAATCGCCAATTAATTTCCATTATAAATCTCATTTTTTTGTCTCAAAAACATAGGTTATGACCCTCGTTGGAACGAACTCGTCGAGCTCGTTCCAACGAGGGGTCATAACCTATGTTTTTGAGACAAAAAATGAAAAAAAAATTAGTTATTCGAGTATTTTTTGGCACGTGTCGTCTGCTTTTCATGTTAGGTAGAGGGTTAAAGATTATCCTCATCGCAGTGCCTTTGCCTGATCTAACACGGCGATTCCTTGTGTGTGCAGCAGTACTTATATACAGTTCCCAAATAGTTTCAGTCCAGAGTTATCCTTCCGAATATTCAATGTTCCTCATCTCGGTCATTCGTTGCATTAAAGCGGCAACTTTTCTTTCGTCGCCTCGTTCCTTGCAATAGGAGCTGCTCGCCGATAGCATAAAGTGCTTTAGAGGAGAGCTCATACCCATGCACACTCCACAATTTCTATGACGAAAAGTGTCCTCACACACTCGTGATCTTCAGGGATGGTACTTGGGAACGCCCAGCAGACAACCTGTGCCATGCAATTCAAATTTCATTTTTAATGCCTGCAGTAAACATTTTTGAATGAAATGTTTTCTTTGCATATGTCATGTGTCATTTTTTTTGCTCTCTGTAATACGCCATTGTAATTAAACATTGATTATTCTGCTCCAAATTATTGTCAGTGTAGCCTCTGTCAAGAATATAGACGGACATACACTGCATTCCAATATCTCCATCTTGGTTGAATCTGCAGTGCGCTCGTCATTGCCAAATTACCCCCCTGCACACTGATGTCAGAATACTGACATTTCAAACAGCAAATTTCCCCCCATAATTCAACTAGAAATTTAACCAGTTCAATCTTGTTTGACGGAGCTCGTTGATGCTGCCATTCGCATCAAAAAATATTTTCTCCCCCCTCTCCAGCGCGTAGCCAGAATTCTATAATAGGGGTGCCCTAGCCAGCTTTTCTTGGGGGAGGCGTGATATTTTAATGGCCATTGTGTAAGTTTTTTTTTTTTTTTTTGGGGGGGGGGGGGCTTCCCTAGTCCTAACTAGGACCCTCCGGTTGTTGCCCCTCCTTCCACTTCCCCGAAGGGAAGTGGAAGGAGGGGCAACAATCGGAGGGCCCTAGTTAGGACTAGCGTCCCACTCCCTAAAAAATGTTTGCAAAATTTAGTTCTCTCAGAGCGAATCTGAGGCATTTGTAGCATGTGTAGCCCCTCTATTGGAGACCATTTTGGAGCTGTATGAAGTGTGAACGTTTCATTGGGCCAATGTTTTGGGACTGCAAAACGTTTTGGGACCAAAGCCCCCAGCACTCCCCCCCCCCCCCACACCCCCTGTAGCTAGGCCACTGTGTCCCCCAACCCCCCACTCCGCCCCCACGGCTTCATTCACCCTGACTACGATCCTGCCACGATTAACATCGCTGCTGTCTCAGAAATTTGATTTCCTGTTCCATTTTCAGAATCAGGGGAACTATCCTCGCCACTGGCTTATTATTTTGCAGTTCTTTTTCATTCATGCCTAGGTGTCCCTGGAAAACGTGATTGCTCCAAATTATCAGATGATCTTCACACGCCGGTATTTTAATTTCCGTCTCTATGAATTTTTTACTGTGTTTTCACGCGTGATGTTAGACAGAAGTTACAGGAGTATGGGACTACACTGCAAAAAATATAGGTTCTTTTAGAACCAGAACTGGTTCTAATCTTGTCCCTTAGATGGAACCAGTTCTGTTTGAACAGTATTTATTTCAAATCAAATAAATTTATAAAGATTAACATTAAATATTAACAGAATTAAACATAAATTGAGGAGGTTTCAGTCGTAAGTTTAGAGCTTATACGATGTTGTCTCAATTCATTATTAAGTAAAGGAGATATGAACAGTTGGCATAAATTATCGAACCACTTTGGTTCTATACAGAACCAAAACTGGTTCGATATGCCAACTGTTCATATCTCTTTTGTTTCAAAATGTCTGGCGCCTACGTTGGTTGAATAAGCTCAGAGTTTACTGCTGAATCTACTTCAGTTCGTGTAATATTCTGTTAAAATTGAATGCTAATCTTGGTAAATTTATTTGATTTGAAATAAATACTGTTTTAAACAGAACTGGTTCCATCTCAGGGACAAGGTTAGAACCAGTTTTGGTTCTAAAGAGAACCTATATTTTTGCAGTGTTTAGAGTCACCGTTGGACTAAATTAGAGAGATACCTGATGAAATTTCCATGCAGGTGGTCAGATTTAGGTATCTGTTCTAAAATTCACATATTCCCACATTCTCGCTTTGATAATCAATTCTAGCTGGCGGGCTGATTGTTTGTACTGGAGCTGATAGACCCAGGGGATTACAAGATAGTCATGCTTTCATGTGTATTGTGCGTTAATTTATCGAGTAAATTTCTCAATGCTTGTTAATAGAATGCCGTGTTTATTGTCTAATTGAAAAATCCCTAGTCCAATCACGAATTCTTCACAAAACTTCCATTACATACTGTTTGCAGGCAATCTCTTTTTTCACATCTTGAAAAAACAAATGGGATGGCACGTTTCACAAAATCACAACTTCTTTTCTCAACTAACTCACGGAAATTAAGAATTGTAGATTTGAATACTATGGGGCATGACTGGCAATAAATATCAGCCTTGAGCACAAGATCGCGAGGGAACGTGCTGTATCAAAGCCTTTACGTTCTGAGAGCGTGACGTTTTCGGAAAGTTGGTAGGCTTCCTCTCTTTATAAGTCAGTAAATGCGTTTGTGATTGTTCAGTCACACAGGTTGCGCGGAAGACTAATTTTGTTTCTGCGGATTGTTACCTACTGTAGGATTTATAGCAAAAGCTTCAATTCTTGTACTTTATATTGGATTTTATGTCTAGAATGCGTTCAAAAAATATCACTGAGGTAAGGTGTTGCTGGTGTATCAGTGTTACGCCTCTTGTGGGTTATAGACTTGGCTTTTGCAGATTCTAATATAGTCGTAGCTGATATTGTCACCTTTAGCCCTATTTCCTAATGAATCGGCTGCATGCGCCCGCGTAATATGCAAATTGAGTAGTTGAAAAAAAAAATTCAAACAATTTCAATACCATATAATGTGACCCCCATTTAGGACGAGCTCGTTCCGATTAGGGGTCACGTGATATGGTTTTGTTGAATTTTTTTGAAGAATTTGAAAAAAATAATATTTAAAATAATAATTTTTGATATCCTGTGTGTTGGGAAAGGGTTAACCCTTTTACCTAATAGAGCAAATGTATTTATTTATTTATTTCAATTTTTGCCTCGAAAACATAGCTTATAATACCTCATTGGAACGAGCTCGTTCCAATGAGGGGTTATAAGCTATGTTTTCGGGTGTCGAGTTTTCTTGCCTGTGATGCAATACGACAGGTAATCTGGCTGTGACGGTTCGGCTTTCTTTGGGCCGGGGGAGAATTAAACACCGAGCATGTGCTTCTAGTCATGTGTCGTCTGCCTAAATAGGCAGACGACCCTTGACTAGAAGCACCTGCTTTACTGTAAGGTTTTCGCCGTATGTCATGTTCAATCAATTCATTCTGATTTCCCGGCTTCTACGAGTTAATTATTGAAATCCGGAATAAGTAAAATATTTTGGATCTTGGAAACAACATGATTTGATGTATTTCTACTGTTCACCTCGGATGAGGTATACAAAGTAACATAATTTATCTTCTTTTACATTAACCCTTTACCTAACATGAAAAGCAGACGACACTTGCAAAAAAAATTTTGAATAACAATTTTTTGTCTCAAAAACATAGGTTATGACCCCTCGTTGGAACGAGCTCGTTCCAACGAGTGGTCATAACCTATGTTTTTGAGACAAAAAAATGAAAAAATAATCAAAATTAATTGGCGATTTTTGAGAATAGCGCTGGCCGATTTTGGCCGTTATGTTGGGTAAAGGGTTAAATAAGATACATGTCTGTGGTGGACATAAAATATACATATTAGAGTGGTACGTCTCTCTCTCTCTCTCTCTCTCTCTCTCTCTCTACATACCTCCTTCCCTGATGAACAAAATTAAAAATTCAGACCGCCGGATACGAATCGATGACAAATGACTGTAACACTGTTTATACAGTGGCTGAAGAAAACTGTCGTAAAGAACAGACCTCCAACAGCAAAAGAGCTGAAAATAATTTGAGAGCTTACAGCTACTGAATGTTTTATTTTGCTTCACTTCGACACAATGATATCAGACCGGTTTTTTTTCGCATGTGTGTTTTGTTATTGCTCCGGAAAATAAAGGTTAAAAGAAAAAAACACGAGCGTGAGAATTTGTAAAGATAAATTAAGTTAAATTTAAATTTGATGAGATATGTTACCTAATTTCTTTTTAACTCATCGTTTAACGAACAACAAAAGTCGCCCTGATCACACGTAGAAAAATGAATAAAATAAACAAATTTATTTAAAAAAAATTATTTGAATAACGGAAATAAAATCACAGAGTTTTTTGTATTTTCTTTTTCGGCCAACCGTTCCTATGATTGGGCATGAGCTGTGCTTTAAAAAAAAATGGTCACCTGGGATAAAATATTTTTACGTTGGGTAAAGGTCTTAAATGCCACAACATGGAAAGTATTTTTCCGTCGTACATTTTCTACGACTTAACTAATTATTAAGATTTACCAAACATTCACTCAGTTGACAAAACAATTATTTTTTTACTATATCATAATTAACCCCTACACACGGATGAAAAAAATCGGGAAATTTCAAGAAAATGTTTTCCCATAGTGCAAGTGAGAATTTAACCAATTCAATCTTGTTTGACAGACCTCATTGACCTCTGTCAAACAATATTGAATTGGTTAACTCCCCGGATGCATTCTGGGAAAAATTTGCAATTTGATGTTTTAATATTTCAACGTCAGCGTGCAGGTGGTTAATATAGTGATATTTTCGTGTAGATCTCATTAACCCGTTACCATCAAAATTTGTTATTTTAAATACCATTTTCTTAAATTTTTCAAAACATTTCAACAAAACCATATCATGTGACCCCACGTTGGAACGAGCTCGACGAGCTCGTTCCAACGAGGGGTCACATGATATGGTGTTGTTGAAATGTTTTGAAAAATAATATTTTTTCAACTGCTGAATTTGCATATTACGCGGGCGCTTGCGGGCGATTCGTCGAGTAAAGGGTTAACATGTCAAAAATCTTACAGTTTACGTATTTAGGGATGAGACCAGTTTCTGGTTTTGATTTTAGCTAACAAAAAGTTAATAAAATTCCAAAGTCCCGTAGCCGCGGATGGCAAATTCAAAACACCCTTTTCTTTGTACTTTTCAGTGGCAGGTAATGAGAAAAAAACTATAAATTAATTTATTGTACTGGACAGTGATAATATATTTAAGAGCAGCTGTTTTTCTGATTTTTCTGCATTAAATAACGATATTAGCATTTTACAGTTCCGCCTGCATTCTATCGCATCTAAGTCCCCCCTTAAAAACTATAAATCACCAGTGCAGAGACTGGACATGCCGAATCCTTGGGCATGTTCAATTTTGTTTAATGTAATCATCTCTTTACTTGCTGCTGCAGAGAACAAAACCTTAAAAAAGTCAGGACCGATATCGTACAAACTTACCACCTTTTTCACACTTTAAAAGAGTTTGGAAAAGAATTGAAAACCACGTTGCTACAATCAGTTGTGCGTGGGGGGAGGGGGGAAGGGGGGGGGGGAGGGGACGTTTGAAATGTAAACTTTGATAGTCTTCCAAAAATATCTCAAGAAAATTCAAAACATTAACACTAGATACCTCATTCACTCCATGACCACCTCGAGTGTTTAATTGGAAAGCAAATGGGGTATGGGTCTTTTCTGATAAACTATTTATTTATTTATTTATTTATTTATTTATTTATTTATTTATTTATTTATTTATTTATCAGAACCCAAAATAATTTACTATCATTAAGAATACCATCGAGCACCGTATCACAACACTTTCGTTTGCATTTTTTTTCTCAAGATTCAGTTTTTGATTATCTAACTTTCGGTCATTTTATGTAATATTTGTAAGAAAAACGTCAACAGATTTTGTGTCAAGACTCTTGTAACAACAAAAGCAAAAATACACAAAGATTGTGTCTACATGCTATAAAAGAGATCTCAACACTAAAACTGTTGCATGAAAGATGTGGAGAAGCGTCAGACATTGTTCTATGACCTTAACCCTTTACCCAACACAGACAATACCAAAATTTATTAATTTAAATATCATTTTTTTTTCAAACTTTTCAAACAATTTCAACAAAACCATATCATGTGACCCCTCGCTGGAACGAGCTCGACGAGCTCGTTCCAACGAGGGGTCACATGATATGGTTTTGTTGAAATATTTTGAAAAATAATATTTTTTTCAACTGCTGAATTTGCATATTACGCGGGCGGATGCGGGTAATTCGTTGGGTAAAAGGTAATTCGTTTCGCAACATTAGTGAAAAAATTCTGAAAACGTCTCCCACATCCCGAGCCAAAGTTCTCCATCATTTTATACAAGCGCATTTATGAATAGCTCATGTGATTCCAGGCTATACACTTCAGATTGTATCTGAATCCACGAGGACTTCTTTTTGACTATCCATCTACCAAAAATGCGACCTCTCTCATTTTAGTGTTTTCTATCAAACTATACTAAACCCTTTTCTAAACTGCAGCCAAAGACCACTCATCAGAACGCACTCGATGCGATCATTCCAACGGAACGTCACAGGCTCTAGTTGGATGAGTTATTTTTTAAATATGAACGGCTGTTTTGTGTCCATACGATTAAAGAGATTCTTGGGCGGATGAATAAATTTTATAAAATGCTGCCTTTTAAGATATATAGTGGGAAATCTCCAACAAATAAATATTTTTCAATACCTATATATTGTGACGACACAAAAAGGAGAATATCTCTCCGGAAATGATGCGCATGACACAATAAGTTTAGACCTATATCGCACCGCGTTTTCAGCGTTTGTGTTTTTTAACCCTTTACGAACGAATCGATCGCAAACGCCGCTCGTAATTTCCGATTTCATCAGTTCATCAAAACATTTCAACAAAACCATATCACGTGCCCCTCATTGGAACGAGCTCTTCGAGCTCGTTCCAACGAGGGGTCACATGATACGGTATTGCTGAAATTTTTGGAAAAGGTTGAAAAAATAATATTTAAAATAATAAATTTTGATATCGTCTGCGTTGGGTAAAAATGTTAATTGCAATTAAAACATATTTTAATTTTAATACAAAACATTGAATTAAAAAATTACCAACTGTTTTGGAGAACGTACGGGAATATTCTCATTTGTGACTCCAAGGAAATAAAATTTTCGTTCCAAACCAAACATTTTTCGGATAATTTGCTAGCTTGTCGGGCATTTTTGAGGTCCGTTTTTATTTATTTATTGGTGTTTAACAGCAATTTCAAAAGCCACATATCGTGTGTCCAGGCATACTGCACATGGATATGCAGTATGCCTCAACACACACACTGTGCTACTACGCTATAATTTCGGCGTTTGTGTTTGAGTGTCCTGCCCTAGGACACAACGCAAATGACATGGATCAGACTCGAACCTACTACATTTTGGTCTGAAGTTCAATGCTCTAACCAGTGAGCTACGGTGCTCCATTTTAGCTCTTTAATCTTTGTAAATATAAATGAAACTGAAACGACTTGATGGAGACAACAATTTTTCAGTTACATAGAATCGAGGAGATGAATTATTTCAGAGATCCATTTTTTCAAAACATTTCCATGTTAGATGAGAAGACACACTCACTTAATGTCGCGGTTAATACGATGGAATTTTCCGCCACAAATTGGAGATGCAGTGCATTGCCAATTTCTTTTTGTCGGATTGTAAAAAAAGAAAGTATCGACGCCTCTACGTTACATGTTCGTTTAATCCTGTATATTTTTCACACGATATAGGCCTCGCTGTTGAAAGTGTCGTTAAACCCCAATAATCAAAACAAACAAAAAACTGGGAAAACAATCCTGAATAATTTTCAGATATAGAAATTTAAAGCTGAATTTAATTTTTATTCTACCCTCTTACGTTATAAGTTTCACAACATGTTATGTAATTGGGTATTTATTTTTATTTTCTCTCGTTTAACATTTTTTTTTGAAGATACATTTTTATGTAATTCATGGCGTCAATGAGTGAGGGGAGAAGCATCCAACTGACTTGTTTTGTTCAAATACTTATTTATTGCTCCATGTTAAAACTAAAAACTTTACATTTCAGAACACATGATGGGGGAGAAAAAAAACATCATACTTTGGTATTATTTTACCACAGACAATTTAAAAAAAAAATTTCTTTTCGTTCAAATGAATTTTCTAAAGGTGAAAATAATATTTGGACTTTCTTCTCCAGTATGTTTCGGCCATTAGCTGATTCAAACCGGACAGGCGAGGGAGGAGAGAGAAGCATCGTTCCTCCACTTTTCCTGAACAATATCAACCTGATATACCAAAATCCCTGAATCTGCTCCGTATACTCTCACCCCGATATTTCTTGTCTCATTTTGCTATATGTCTTCCTGCAGTTTCTGGTACCAAAGCTTTTACAAAGTATCCGGGGCAAAGTACTCGGAGTTAACTGGTAGAGCATTAGATTATTTTTCATTGTCAGATTTTTTGAACCAATAATTGATTTGTTATAATTATATTAAAAGACGTCTTTGTTACAGTGGCATAGCCAGGGGTGGGGGAGGGGGAGGGGGGGGGGGGGCTGAAGGGGGCACATACCACACTGTGGCCTAATTATTGATGCCTTTCACAAGTTGTTAGTCCGCATTGTGGCCCAAATATTGATGCCTTTCGCAACTTATAAATTATTGTCACAAACGGACTAAGGGTCAAGGAAATTGCGTTTTTTTTCTCGAATTTCAAAATTTTTCCCGGGGCAGGACCGCAGGGCCCCCTACCCCCTCCAACGAAAGGGGGACACTCACTCTTGTGCTCGCCCCCATCTTGTCGCTTCGAGGCTCGGATGTTGCAGCGAATCGTATTCTGTATGCCCCCTAGATATTACTCTTGCCCCCCTAACTTAGATATCCTGGCTACGCGTCTGCTCTGTTATGAAAATGTCATTTCCTTCCAACTGAATACGAGCATACATGTCATAAGAATATGAGAACACTGTCTTGGCGACCATATTTCTTAATAAAGCCCATAACTGGCTTCTAGCAAATAACCCAGTTCCAAAGAGTAGAATAACATCACTGCCTTCAATGACTGTCACTTTTGCTATAAGCGTTTTCATTTTTTGAGCGAGAATATAAAAGCGCCCAGAGTCTGGTCGGTTTCCTCAACTAGGTGTTTTAACCCTTTACCTAACGTAACGACCAAAACCGGCCAGCGCTATTCTCAGAAATCGCCAATTAATTTTCATTATTTGTTTCATTTTTTTGTCTCAAAAACATAGGTTATGACCCCTCGTTGGAACGAGCTCGTCGAGCTCGTTCCAACGAGGGGGCATAGCCTATGTTTTTTAGACAAAAAATGAAAAAAATTAGTTATTCAAGAATTATTTTTGCAAGTGTCGTCTGCTTTTCAGATTAGGTAAAGGGTTAAATCAGGATCAAGTCATGGCTGCTACTTATCATCCATGGCTTAATTTATCAACAGTTTTAAGATCAAAATAAAATATTTTAGGAGTGTTCTTAATAAATGAATTTTAATTATTTATTTATCAAGTATTCTTTTTGTCACTTAATCTCAATTTTTCATTAGAGTTAAAGCGTCTTGGGAACGCGATGGCTCAGTGGTTACGGCATTAGACTTTACACCGAAAGGTTCACGGTTCTGTCCCTTCCAGAGGTAACAATGTTGTGTCCTTGGGCAAGGCACTTAATTCCGATTGTGGGGTCACGGTGGCACTGTGTACTAAGGCGTACTGTACGTCGATGGGGCACTTGTTTTCAACCGATGCTAACCCCGATTGTGTGGAGTTAGTACGCTGGGAAGTCTGATAGTTTCTCGCCGCTGCTCGGTGGTTCTCTCCTGTTATTCTGGCTTCCCCTCCACCCATAAACCAGGTGACCCTGGCTGGCTGTCGAAAGTGCCGTTAAACGCTAATGAATAAATAAATAAACAAATAAATAAATAAATAAATAAATAAATAAATAAATAAATAAATAAATAAATAAATAAATAAAAGCACCTTTCACAGTTTCTGTACGTCCCTTTCTGGTTTTGCAAGAAAGTGTTTAGCGCACGCCTTTATGAATTTATTTACTTATTTTTTTACAACTTTTATTCTGTAACTACCAAACGTTTCGGCAAACAATTTTGCTTTGCCTGCTTTGGTGCTAACAATGTAGTTGGATTCAACTACATTTCTATCTTGGAAGCACGCAGCAATATATCGTTGATGAAACATTTGGTAATCACCGAATTTTGTATGCATGTATTTTAATTTATTTATTTTTTCAACAAGTCATATTACACTATCCCTACTCAAACAAGGGCCAATACTATACTTTTATAATTGTATTTTCCAGAATTGTATTTTTTAGTTATGACTTTAAATGGGTTAAAATAAACCATTAGCATTTTCAAAGATTTGGCAATTTGCCAGTTGGCAAATTGCCATATCTTTTAAAATGCTAATGATTCATTTTAGTCAGTTATATTAATAGGTAGAAAATACAATTCTAGAAAATACAATTGTAAAAGTTTCATAGAATTGGCTCCTGTAGATATCGTACCTTGAGTGCAACAATGCGCAATCTGAACTGCTAAAACACTGCAGATGGCGCCTTGTTGCACCCAATCAACGATATATCATGCTGTAAAACATAGTTTTCCCCCGATATTTCAGAAATTGTCAGAACCTCCGAAATTAACAGTGATACCAGTTCTTATTGGAAGGTTTAATAGGATCAACAACTTCGTTGACATCGCACTCGCGGGAATAACGCATGGAGATTAAAATGCAAATATTTAAATCTGCCAGTTCGTGAAGAAACTCAAAAGTGTTATCTTCAACTGTCCACTGTCACATACAATTAATAACGACTTGTAGGAGATGATAGTTTTGTTAACATGAATGGATTTTGTTTCGATTTAATTATATTTGAACTAATTCTCGTTTTTAACTGCCATTCTCGGGTCATTAACTTCGACTAGAGACAAGTGTGAAGTTTACAGGTATTTCACCGATAAGACGAGATAAGGCGAATCGTTCATAATATCTCTAACCTATTATTGAGTAATAATAAGTCCGACCAACAACTGTTAAATTCTGTAATTTTCTCATAAACTCTCGCTCTGACACACGTGGGAATAATTAGCAAATGGTTGGGTTTCATTCATCTGGGAATACGACCATTAGCCAGATCCGTGTTTGACAACCAGAGTTAATTTGCCGTGAAATCACGCGCATCACCACCCACCACACGTCGTGCATCAGACTCTCATGGCTGCAGAGACGAGTGGATAGCATGAAGTAAATAACAAACCATCTGAAATTTAAAAGTCATTACTCAGTGAAACTAAACTACCCGTGTAAAGTAAAGAAGCCGATTCTGAGTGACATCTTCGTAAGCACTTCACAAGTGATAGCAATCGACCTTTTATTAAACACGACTTGCAGTCGACCCTTGCAATAAATATTTTTAAATAAATAAATGAAACTATTTTTGGTTCAAAAATGGTTATGACTCGGTCCCTTTACCTAAACGAAAGGCAGACGATACTTGCAAACAAAATTCTTGACTAAATATTTTTTTTCATTTTTTTTTGCGTCACAAACATAGCCCGTTCCCAGTGAGGGGTCATAAACTATGTTTTTGAGACCAAAAAGGAAAAAAATAATGATAATTGAATGATTATTTTTGCGAATAGCGCTGGTCGGTTTTGGCCGTCGTGTTAGGTAAAGGGCACAGCAAAAACGAAAGCCAGAGGATAATAAAATGCTATTTCTGATTTTAGAGCTCGGTGTATCTGTGCTAATTTTCAGATAAAAGGTCAACGTATACTTTTCACATTCCCTCCCATTTCTGTAATTTCTATATGAAAGGCATTGTGCATATTCATTTATTTCAAAAACAGAGGGCACGAGCTTAACTTTAAGGTAAAATTTGAAGTATGGAAACATGCGTATTTATTTATTTCGTAAATGGGGTAAAACCTTTACCCAACGCAGACGATATCAAAATTTATTATTTTAAATATCATTTTTTTAGATTTTTCAAAAAATTTCAACAAAACCATATCATGTGACCCCTCGTTGGAACGAGCTCGACGAGCTCGTTCCAACGAGGGGTCACATGATATGGTTTTGTTGAAAGTTTTTGAAAAATAATATTTTTTCAACTGCTGAATTTGCATATTACGCGGAAGGATGCGGACGATTCGTTGGGTAAAGGGTTAAACGACACTTTCGACAACCAGGGTAACTTTCTGTCGGACAGTTTTACGGGTGGAAGAAGACGGAATATCCGGAGAGAACCACCGAGCAACGGCGAGCAACTGTCAGACTCCCCAACGTACTAACTCCACACAAACATGGTTAGCATTGGTTGAAGACAGGTGCACCATCGACGTGCAGTACGCTTTAGTACAGAGCGCTACCGTGCCCCCTCGTGGGCAATCGGGTTTAAGTGCCGGAAATTTGCGTAACATGTGAATATGAATTGAATTACAGTATGTGGAGAGTGGGTTGTAACTAAATCACCCGCATAGTGGAGTTATCACCCAAGCTATAACTTTCAAATTTTGTATACATCAACTAAAACACAAACAATGTTTCAACCAATGGACCTCCGGGTTTAACCCGGAGGTCCATTGGCTGAAACTTAGCTTGTGCTTGTCATGCTTTGCAACAAATTTGCAATTATTGGTTGGGTGGAATCTCCACTCTGTGTGTGATTTGGTGATAATACACTCTCCACGTACTGTATGTATGTTAATTTACTGTCATAGATAACGTCGCTTCACCAAACATATATTTTAATACAGAAACTAGAGGCATGTCCTTAAAAATGGTTCGTCGTATTTTCAGTATAGCTAAAATAAATCATTTATATTAGACGTTACACATCTCCAAACCCATGTGACTGGAAAAAGATTCTCAGTGTTCACGTTATCCAACCCCAGGCAGTTGATGACAAAATTATGGGGACGTGACAACCATTACTTATTCCCAGTTCTTCATTCGACATTCGTTAACAGCCGGTAAAATCGGTTGATAACGAAGGGATTGAGGTGGCTCAGTGATTGTGGCATTGGATTTCAAATGAATGTTGAATGAGGAACTGGAAAAAACGTTACTCATTCGCAGTTCCTTATTCGACATTCGTTACCAACCGATAAAATCGGTTGATAACGAATGTAGAATAAGGAACTGGAAATAAGATATAATAGATTAAATGTTTATATTGGATATCTTGAGATAATTTTTCGACAGATTACAGGATTTCTGATTCAGTTTACATGACCTTACTCTATAACAACCTAAATGCAATTAACAGGTTACATTTGTACTGAAGGTGTGGTAAATGGTTTGGTGTTTGCAAGTTATATCCAATTAACTGGTAGAGTGCTGGAAGCCCATATTTGGGCTTTATTCTGAAGTGGAGGTACCACAGCTTGAAGGCTCATATTCAGTGCATGAGCTTTGTATTATCATTGAAGTGATATTATTTAGTCTGAAAGGGAATGCCTTATTCCAATTTATGGGAGAGTGCCCATAGGCACTCTCCCATAAGTTATAACAAGGCAAAGACATGTGTACAGGATCTGATGGCCAAAAATAATTTAGCACTCTACCAGTTAACAGGGTTATTCAATTATATGATATACAATTAAGTGAGCTCCATTGTACTAGTATGGCATGACTCATGTCACGAAGTGCGACACGAGCATAGAATGACGTAGTGTCGTACCGCGAAGTGCGGCACTTTTCGTTCGGGGAGAATATGTCTCCCATTATTGAGTCTTGTGGTCTTCCCAAGGAACCAAGAATAAATAATTCAATATCGATGAGCTGAAATGGGCGGCAGGATTTCAAAATGAACTTTTATTGTCAAAGTTTAATCTTTGATTGACAAGTACAAACCTTGACATCATCACTTGGGAAACTCTCAGGGAGAGGTTCCCCAAAAAGTGATACCAAGGCTCAGAATTATTACAGGGTGTTCACATCCTTGAATTTCAATCTTACTCCTTGAATTTTGAAAATTCAGAAAATGGACTCGAAAAGTGCTTGAAAATCCATCACACTCCTTGAAAGTCCTTGAATTTTGCCCTATTTAATTTTTCCCTGTGTAATATTGGGCAATTGAAACATCTCTTTTGCACTGTTTTTTGTTAAAAAAATGAACATAAATAATGGATAATCGATAATTGAGGAATTAAAGTTCAGGCATTATTTAACTGGGTGTCATTCTGTAAGCACCATAACTCTGTTACAGAGCATTTTGGAATTACCGTTCTTCTGGAATTTAGAAGGATGAGTTAGAAGGCATTTTTAACCCTTTACCCAATGTAACGGCAAAAACCGGCCAGTGCTATTCTCAGAAATTGCCATTTAATTTCAATTATTTTTTTCATTTTTGTCTCAATAACATAGGTTATGCCCCCTCGTTGGAACGAGCTCATCGAGCTCGTTCCAATGAGGGGTCATAACCTATGTTTTTGAGACAAAAATGAGTTATTCAAGAATTTTCTTGCAAGTGTCGTCTACTTTTCATGTTAGGTAAAGGGTTAAAGTAGGTAAGGCTTCTAAAAATGGTTATATTACAAATGTACATTTAAAAAAAACATCATTGGAAAATGCTGATATGTCTTTGAAAAGTCCTTGAATTGTTTTGGTCCTTGACTGTAAGAATCCTGTATTAACAGAGAGGACAGCGATGAAAAATTCCTCTCTTGTGTGCAACAGGGCACCATCTGCAACTCCAGAGCATTGCAGATGACGTCTTGTTGCACACAAGTAGCGTTTTGCTTGTCGTGTCTCTGCATCTTATTTCAGCTGATACTATATGCATTAGAATTCCTGTGTGGGAAGCACAGTTTTTCTCCGGCGACAATTTTACAATGGGAAGGTTTATAGGAGTGGGGCCTCTCTCTTTTTGAATAATAACTGGAGAGAATTGTAGTCAAAACGTCCACAAACCAAAACGTACCCTAATGTTTTGGTCAAAACGTCCCCAAAGAGTTGACCAACACGCCCCCCAAAATTAGTCGAAACATCCCCAACAGTTGGTCAAAACGTCCCCAATGGTTGGTCAAAACGCCCCCTTTGTTGTTTTGACGAATTTGGAGGGACGTTTTCACCAGAAAATTAGGAGACGTTTTGATTTAGGGACGTATTGACCAGCACCCATTGGAGATCTTTTGCTTGCATTAAATGTGTGTTTGTGTGCTCGTGCACTATTGAAGTCTCCGATCAAGAGGATGAAACACATCGAGGGAAGCAATCTTCAAACTGACACTGACAGAAAGTGTTCGACTACCTCGATATTTTCCAGGAGAGAATCGAACCAGGGACATTTCGTATGAGAGACCTACACATTTACCCAGTATGACACCAATAAAATGATTTTATTGATACCGCTAAATAATTTGAAATGTCACCTCTCATTCTCGACAATAAATATTGGGACGACGTCTGGAAGAAATGGCGTGTTTGATTCCTTTCGATTTTGGCAGTTTTTCTTATGTTTACAGAATATGAGACCACGGAGGCCGATACCAAGAAGCAAACATGTACATTGATCGGGAAATGGAGTCACACCATAAATCAATTGTAACTTATCAGTCTTGTAAAACGCATGTGAAAGACTATTATCGGCGCTTGTAAACTATCTATCGCTTAACTTTTGTCAGTTTTACGAGCACTCTTAACTCATGTATAATTGGGAAACCAAATGTTTAGAAGGTGTTTGAGGACAAATTGAGTAGAACCCGCAAGATACCATCGCTGTCAAAATACTTAAGCAAAATGTTCGTGAACATATGCCTGGATTACGGAAAGAGTGGATTATAATGAAAAAACACCCATGGAGTTATCTTTTACCCGGATAACTCTGAAAGGGATCCCAGTACGATTCTGACCCATGCCATCTGCTCTGTGTCTTTGGACAAGACACTTAATCCCGATTTCCCATGTGTGGGCGGGTGCACGGTGACGCTGTGTACGAAGGCATACTGCGCGTTGATGGTACGCTTGCCTTCAAACGCTGTAAACTCTGCTTGTGGTGGCTTGGCATAAGTTGGCAAGTTTGAGAGTCTGACAGATTCTCATCGCTGGTCGTCGGTTCTCGTCTGTACCAGGGCCGTATTATCCATAAGGCTGACTAGGGGCCCGCAGGGACAGGGGACCCGCCAATTTCGTTTTGGCTCAGGCACTGTTACCAGCGCCTTAGCGCCTTAGCCTTAGCGCTCCAATGGTTAAAGGCACTTTTCACTCTGCGCCGCAGTGATACATGTACATATGTACACTCTAAAATCAGTTGGGTTAAAAATTAACCCAAATCGACTGGGTTGAGTGAATATGAACCCAATTTAGAGTGTATTTATCCATATATATACTCTCATAAGTATACTATATATATATTTATATACAGTACATTATGTTAATGCTTATTTAAAATAATAGGTCAAGCAAATAAAACTATAAATGTAACAGGTCTACGATACTACGCGGAAGATAACTATCTTCCGCCCCCCTGTCATGGTATGTGTATACTTCCGCGTTGTCTATTTCATCAGCTGACTGCTAATACTTAGGCTGTCAGCTGTAGTGGGGTGAAATATTGAAGTGCCGAAGGGAGCCCCGAAGTACCTAAAGCTCAGGGGCCCGGCCATGGGTTAATACGGCACAGGCCGGTCTTCGTCTTACACCACTCATAAAACTGTTCGACCCGATTTGACCCTGGTTGTTGAAAGTGTCATTAATCCCCAAAGAAACAAACAATAAGTACAAACAATGTTTCAGCTAATGGACATCCGGGATGAACCCGGATGTCCATTAACTGAAACTTTGCTGCGCTTCTTTGCCATTTAGTCTGGCAAACAACAATTTTTCCGACACTTTACACACAACAACATTCACATAAACAACTAAAATATAAATAAAACTGACGATAAATATTATTCTGTTCGGGAACAAGGTAATAGTGTTGGGATTGGGTTCTCAGCCATTTTTGTGTTTCTGACCATTATACTCCCATTTTCGATTCTGAAATGACAACATCTTCGTGTATTTTTGCTTTTTCTGGTGACACGCTGTTTTGAATCGCTCTGTTGGAAATAGCTGCCGCGGTCCTTTCCAACAGGAATTACGTGAGAACATCCCATTAGATTAATACAATAATCTCCAGGAATACGATGGCTTACTTTAGACATGTCCGACTGGCTTGGCCACTAAAGCAGCTGTGAAAATTCAAATGGTGCTTTGCTGAAAATTTCTATGTTTAATGAGTACCACCTCAAAGGGTCCAGAACACCATAACATATACTACTGCAGAAAACAGATGGTTAATCACCGGATGGGGTTTGACCCTAAAAGGGATATTAAGATTTGCTTCGGGAGAACCTTGTGTCTTATAAACGTTCATTGTTTTGGGTTTGGGGTTTTTTGGGGGGTGGGGTGGGGTGGGGTGGGGAGTAAAAGGTCAAGAGATGCCCATTCAGCTGCTTATATTATGGCGTCTGGTCAAATATTCGAGCTCCTTCACATTAGCGTGTCACATTAAGAGCTCACATTTCATCATTTACTAATAATAATGACCTGGAATCGTCAAAATATAATTCTTCGTACACTCTAAAATCAGTTGGGTTACAAATCAACCCGAATCAGCTCGGTCGAGTGAATATACCCAGTTGATTTGGGTTGATTTTTAACCCAACTGGTTTTAGAGTGTAGGGCTACAAATTTATCAATGAAATGTTGGTGAAGAGTTTGTTTGGGGAAAAGGGAAACAAAAACGGCACGGATTCTTTGATAATATGAAACGTGTGGGTTATTGCGTTAGGCACTAATAGACACCTTGATAATACTCATTAAATAATTCCTAAGGTTTGTACTCGTAACCACATAAATTTATTTAATCGCACCCGTTTGCTTTGATTTATCACCTATAATCGAAATTTGAGTTAGATCGCGTCACAGAATAAAATTAATGAAAGATTAAAACGAAACAAAAGAACAATTAATGTCGAAATTTATTTCCAAGGTTCCAAGATTAGTTGAGCAGTATGAAAGATTTATTTCCTGTGTCGTTTATTTTGTTTTTCTTCGAGATTAAATTAACGACCTCTCGAAAATTCACTCCAATCAGAGGACTCATTCTTAGATGGCTGCTTATCTCGAGAACACAGAATTCGACGGATCACGTTTCTTCGATATCGCTCCTCAAGACTTAAGACAGTGGGTTGAGTTTCACTTATCTGCAGACCAGCGCGCAATTCCATCATCTCGTCTGTACCCTAAACATTTTAACTTCCACTTCCGTACCAGAATATTGTTTCAACGTACATGAATAGCTAGTGATGTTTTCTTTGTACCTCAGTTTTATTATTTCCGAGTTTATTTATCTCTTTTTGTTGTGAATGTTTAAAGAAACGAAGAATTGGGTCTTGTTTTTTTCTTCCACCAACACATCTTTTGCAAATTATCGCAGTATCGTGGTTTAAGACAACTTATCTGTGTATACGTCACATCTAAGTCACGCGGTTGGTCCTGTAGCGGTCGAGGTATAAAGACCATTTACCAACCAGCCTGGTTGGTCTGGATCTCTTAGTCTCGTGGTAAATCGGTCGCTTTGTGTGCTAGAGGTGGACGGTTCGAACCCCGACTCCCGCACTTATCTCTCCTCCTGTTACATTTGGGGGCTCGTCCGATCCTCAGCAGTAGGTGGCACTGTGGGTGTTTCGACCGCTCTGAGGGAGGAACTTGGGTGAGATTCACATGTGGTGAATCTCAAAAGAGGAGAGTAGTGTAGCGGTCGAGGTAGAAAGGCCATTTACCAACCAGCCTGGTTGGTCCGGGTCTCTTAGTCTCGTGGTAAATCGGTCGCTTTGTGTGCTAGAGGTCGACGGTTCGAACCCCGGCTCCCGCACTTACCTCTCATTCTGTTACAGTCCTAACGGCACAAATATTCAAGAAATTCTCCTGAAGTTTCTTCTGTTAAACTCATAAGGAGCTGATATATGGAGCACTGTTGGAAAGGGCTTAGAGCTCTTTCCAACAGTGCTTCACATATCAGCATTTCATCAACAAAACGAAGTGTTTCCCATTCCAGAATAGACTTCAGAGGCAAGGGTGGGGGGGGGGGGGGGTGTTTGTTTTTTTATGTGTATCTGGGGGTTTAGCGACACACCTAACAGCAAGAGTCAAATCGTGTATTACTGTTTTTCGGGAGGATGAAGCCGAGGAGAACAACCGAGCAGTGGCGAGCAACTGTCAGACTCCTCTCCGTTCGAACTCTTCACAATCTGGGTTAGCAGTTGAAGGCAAGTGTCCCATTGATGACAGTGTGCCTTAGCACACAACGCCACTGTACCCCCTGGAGGGCAATCCGGATTAAGCGTCTTATCCAGGGACAAAACGCAGTTACCACTGGCCAGGATCGAACCATGGACCTTTCGGTTTGAAGACCAATGCTCTAACAACTGAGCCACCGTGCTCACCAAGAGGGTTGTTAACCCAGAGAGGAAAACATCATAAGCAACAACATTTCATCAGCAAATTCAAATGTACTCGCAAAGGCCTTTGCGTTTCAGAACAGATTAGCAAATTCAAATGTTCAGAAAGAAGTAGGCCCCGTTCTAGAATGGTTGGCGTTAATAAGAGGCTGAATATGAGTACCCTTCCAACGTGTATGTCACAAAAATATTTAATCTGTAAGATCAAAGACTTGCAAAGCTCCTGTTCTAATTCTGGACTCGAACGCGCCGCCTTAACACAGCTCACCTCCCCGTCACCATGGTCACGAGTATCGACGTGTTTTAACTGATACCTTTGATTTTGAAGTAACTTCGCCTTCCATCATTGGGGAGCACACACGTTTCCGCCTTCTTGAAATAACTTGATCATCGAAAGCTAAGTCTTGTGTTTTTGAAGTGGCTTGGGGAACAAATTTAGGACTCATTATGTACTTGATCCAACACTCCAACAACACATTGTTTGTACGAGTACCGCTGAAGTCACGACTGCATGATCTTCACCATTAGTCACCATACGGGACGGAGGTATTCAAAAGAAATAGACGTCTATCCTGTGTCTACCCCAGTGAGGACCCCAAACAACGAGCAATGGTGTGATCATCAAATTGGAGTTTGAGAATGTGATTAACTTGGAACTTTAACAACCGGGGATAACAAAGTAAAAATCTGATGTCACGTTATGGATACGACTCATTCATCATGGAAGCGTCTGTTGTTCATTTATTTATTTATTGGTATTTAAGGTCACATATTTATGCACAATGGCTGATCATGACCGTGACAGTTTTACGGGTGGAGGAAGCCGGAGCACCCGGAGAGAACCACCGAGCAACGACGAGCAGCTGCCAGTTCCCCAACATCGTAACTCCACACTGCAGCACAGGCAGGGTTAGATTGGTTGAAGACATGCGTACCATCGACGTGCAGTACGCCTTAGTAGACGGCGTCATCGTGCCCCCACGCGGGCAATGGAGATGAAGTGTCTTGCCCAAGGACACAACGCGGTTGCAGCAGGTGGGATTCGAACCGATGACCTCTCGGCTTGCAGCCTGTACCTCTACCTACTGAGCCACCGCGCTCTCCTGTTGTTCAGTTGCATAGAGGCTAATTTAATATTTTCACCACACAGCTAACAACTGGAAGTTAAGAATAACAGAGTACAGTCGCTGTGGACTGGTCGTAATCCACGCGTGGGTTGTGATGTCCACGCATGCGTTTATCAAGAAATAATAATCATCAGCAGCAAAATTTTAATTAATGAAGCACCGGGATGTTCCCGGTGCTTCATTAATCAAATTTTTGATGATTATTCCTATAATTAGTAATTAGTGTTTGGAATCTAATATTATTGTGTCCATGGAAATATAGCCCTCCGTGGAAAGTGCAGTCCACGTCTGCCGTACTATAACTGTACCCTCAAATAGTCCCCAAAATGTCATTAGTGACAGAAGAGTTAACTTTATAAAATATAGTACAAATGAACTCAGAATAAAAATATACTGGAATGTAAGCTTTTGAATCAGTATGATAGCATATACACAGACGCTGTTGTAGATTAGTACATTTAAATATATATGTTTAAGTTGTTTTGACTGGATACATTGAGCGCTACCAATAATTTTATTATCAACAAAGAGCGAAGTTCCACAAGTTCCAACAACGATAGATTGTGTTAGAAAGTAGCAAATTTTGTCGCCTCTGGAGTCAAGTGCATTTGGGGGGACTACAGCAATTAGAAGTAATCGCTGAGACAGTCTGTAACGAATCTGATGTCATCTTGAACCTTTGCACCCTCATGGTATTTTCCATATCAGGCAATTTCAACAACGCACCCTCTTCCTGGAAAATGTGAACCTTACAGAGGCGGCGGAAATTTGATAAATGTGGAGGGGCACAAATCTTCAAGGCTACCATGGTTCAGCCAAATGGGGGAAAAGTTTCAATCGTATATCGGTAAATGTACCGAGACACACTTCAGTGTCCTGTTTAGATTAGCATGCCGCGGTGTGGTTACTGTCCTATCCATTTCTTTTACTTCAATCATCTTCCAACCCGAAGGCTAGCCTTCGGGTTGGAAGATGGTAAAAGTAGAAGAAACGGACTGAAGCGACCGAAGGTGGGATTCATTGGCCAAATGTTGTTTGGATTTGCAAATAATATTATTACAAGAATGCATGTATATTGGCACGTTTGCTCTCGCCCATTTCAACTCATTGTGTAACCGCGCAACATGTCTGTGGAAAAGAGTGGAGGAGCACGTGTCTCCTGTGCCCCCCCCCACCCCAGTTTCGCCGCCTCTGGAACATTATATGCATTCATGCGTGAAAGCAGCCCCCAAACGGCTTATGTCAACTATCAAGCTTCTGATGCTTCTTGTCTGTTTGTTTTCGTTTGTAGTCTGTCTGTCTGTCTGTCTGTCTGCCTGCCTGCCTGCCTGCCTGCCTGCCTGCCTGCCTGCCTGCCTGCCTGCCTGCCTGCCTGCCTGCCTGCCTGCCTGCCTGCCTGTCTGTCTGTCTGTCTGTCTGTCTGTCTGTCTGTCTGTCTGTCTGTCTGTCTGTCTGTCTGTCTGTCTGTCTGTCTGTCTCGTTCTCCCTCCGTCTATCTCTCACTTTCCCCATCCCAACTGCTATCTGTTGCTGTATCCCTCCATCTCTTCCCCTGTTACTTCTATTTCATTCATACCCTTCTTTTTGATCACCTTTTCTTTAGTTTGTTGGAATTTTCTTTTTTTCTCTTTTTGTAACCAAGGTTTACATTTGCCAGTAATGTGAAATATGTTAATAGTGTGGAAACAGCTTAACATAAGCTTATTGCTTTCTGTTGAATCCACAAATATGTTTTATTGAATAGAATATAATAGAATACTTTCTTGCACAACCACAATACATAGAAAAGGTATGGCATCATAAAAAGAAATACAAAATGTGTTTGTATATAATATAAAGAAGGAGAATAATAGAATAAATAAAATGCGTATGGTACTCTTGGACTGGATACTTCGTGTCAGTACCACGACAGCGATGTAGGTTAAATGCAACAAAAAATATAAGTATGGTTGATTGATGGGACCAAAGAGGATGCATCAGCCTGCAGAATCACAAACCTCCGGTTCATTCTTTCTGTCCACATCAATCATATACCACCCGACTCAACTCAAGGAGTTGATCGTGATGGTATGTAATGCCATATGGGTTTTATCAGATAAGTATTGTTTCAGTGGTTGTTCTGTAATACCTGTAAACTTACAACACTGTCGTGGACGCGAAGTCTCTTTCCACACCTTATCAACACATACACACGGTACTATTTTGCTATCTATTATTTTTCTATGTTCTATTGTATTATAAAGCAACGTGGAAAACATAATGTTTATACTAAATGGTTAACATTCGGTCACCCTGATATTTTTGTGTCATTTTTCTAAGGTTATTCTGTCACTTTCTGGGAACTTCACCCTTTGAAATCTGATTGTATACTCCATGCCGGTTCATAGCCATCAACTGGTTGAGTCTATATTCGTTACTTGTGGGAAGACCAATCAATATTTTCAACGTGCAGCCTTTGGGCTGCACGTTGAAAATCTTGATTGGTCTACACACAAGTTGACGGAGTAACAGCCCACTTTATGAAATCATGTCGTATCACGATCCGTCGATCCTGGACCGGAAAAACGGTCTTTTTGTTTCAAAGAGTTAAAACAAAACTTTCAAGGTGCTCCTATTGGCTGAAAAGTTAATTGTTATCCTCGCGGAAGGATCTGTACCTTCATCTATGCGAGAAACACACTTTTGACCAACACGAGGTGAAATGAAGTGATGGGAAAACTAGTTTTTCTCTGATGACATTTATTTATTTATTTATTTATTTATTTATTTATTTATTTATTTATTTATTTATTTATTTATTGTCGTTCATTCCCAAACATGGGTATATGACATGAAACATATAGTAAAACATATTCAAATATGAACACATGAATGATACAAAAACAAACAAACAAAAAGAAGAAGAAAAAAAAAATTAAATATCAGTTTCGTTTCAACGCAGTTTTGACACTGATATGAAGTGGAGGGGACAAAACCATTTTTTGCTGCCAATGCAGAAAAAAATATTTTGTTCCCCAAATTCATTTAGCGTGGAGCCAATACTATAAAACTTCTACAATTGTATTTTCTAGAATTGTATTTTCTACCTATTAATATAACTGACTAAAATGAATAATTAACATTTTAAAAGATATGTCAATTTGCTGACTGGGAAATTGCCAGATCTTCGAAAATGCTAATGGTTCATTTTAAACCATTTAAAGTTATAACTTGAAAATACAATTCCCGAAAATACAATTGTAAAAGTTTTATAGTATTGGCCCATGACTGCGCTTCTGTTTGTCTGCATGTGTATCACGCCTTCATGTCGCACGCTTTCCATTTCTTTAAATCATCTGTGCAAGAGTTTTTGAAAGAAAGGCGTGAGAATTAAAAATTAAAATCTGCCAGTTATAAAATAAGTATACACAGAGTCCATGTTCAAATAACCAGCCGTTGTAATAAAAGAAAAACAATGTTTGACTAAAGATAATTTCTATTCACGTGAAATTATTTCTAGCAAGCTATGCCAGATCGTTCCTGTAATAAATTATAAGAAATTAAATTTTGACTGTATTTAGGTGCTGCCTATAGGATTTATTTTCGGTCGATTCATAGAACAGCACCAGCCGTTTCCAATGCGCTGCAAGGAAACACACCACAAGAGAATAATTGTTTTTACGAAACTAAGTTTCTGGTTATAACACTTACCAGTAGGAGAGTATTTTTTATTAAATGAAGTTTTGCTTTCGGGAATTATTTTCTTGAATTATTATTTTTTGGGAGGATTGCTCACACTCTGCAATACAATTTGAGAAAAAAACCATTGGCTAAATATGGGTTCTGTTCCCAGGAATTATTTCATACACTTCTTCAGAGAGTGCCTTTTGGTATGCTCCATAAAATTATGGGGACATGTTTTAATGGGGAAATACAATTTGAACTCAAGACTAGTGGCATATCGTACAAAACATACGTTTTTTGAATGATAACTGAAAAGTCAGCACTGAGCGATTTTATTTTCCCACCTCTTTCATTTTAACTCTTAAAATACTGGGTATGTTCATGATTTTTTCATGAAATCTAGTTAGGCATCCATGGCTGGATTTCAGGAAACTTTCGAACAAACGAAGTCCAGCTGCCATTCGTGGTATGATTGGTACAGTTTACAGTGATGCATTATGTTGAAAAGAAACTAAATTATACCCTTTCTGTTGACAAGCGAATTGGTGCCCTGGCAGGTATATCTACCAGAAGCATGCAAGCAAGGCGTTAGCAGAAAAAACGCTTACGCACAGGATGCAATACGTGGATTGTGTGCGATGCGACAAGGTAAAAGCAATATATCCTCTCAGTTTAGAATATTGATATAATGTGATGCTTCTAATTTAGGCCTTGTCGTCGAACTGAACCAACAAGGGATTGAGCGAAGCCTGGCGCTCAAAATAATATAAAAGCTTCCTTGAATAATAAATAAAGGGAGGATTACTATTGAATCACGGTGGAGTATTTTTCTACCCGCACTAATATACATGTAAAATAACAAAGCACAAGAAACAAAAGCAATATTCAGCTCATGGACCGCCGAGTTCTACCCGATGGTCCATGAGCTAAAAATTTGCTGGGGATTCTCGTGATGTTTTTTAAATTCACAAATAACTACTCGATGGGTAAACTGCAGCGCCATAATTTAGTAGTGATCAACTCCATGCACTGCAGTTTTAACGCTCCGATTCGTTAGATCAAAATTATAATCGGGGATAATGTTTTAATTTTGTTATTTTATTTTTTTAATTTAATATTGTTTTAATTTTCTAATTGTTCTCCGGGATGTTAATAGTTTTATTACACTTCTGCTCTATGAAACCCCCATCTACAGCAACACTAAACCACGAGGAAAATGAAAATCCGTTCCACACACATGTGCGGAACAGAAATCGTAGAGGGACTATTTTTATAAAGAAGCGAAATTTCACAGGAATTGTTTTGCAAATCGTGCACCGCAATTACAAGTTGAATCGCTAGCTATAGCTAAAGATCGTCCCCTGAGTTCCAATGTGTTCTATGTGCCAATAGGCACATAGAACATATTGGAACTCTCGGGCGAAAAAGTCACACGGGTTCCCCTCGTAAATTTGGTTGACGATAAAATGTATTCTTTTTGTTGATAGTTGTCAAATGAATTTCTGAGTGTCCTTCTAATAATTGTCTTCATGGACGTGAAGGTGTGTAATAAACACAGAACGACACGCGCATGTGATTGGGTTAATAGATATGACACTTATGCCATCGTGGAAGAATAAAATTCGAGAACAGTGGACTTTAAACCGAAAGGTCGTCGGTTCGATCCTGACGCGCGTCATCTGTGCTGTGTTCTTGGGCAAGACACCTAATGCGGATTGCCCGTGTGGGGGCACAATGACACTGTGTACTAAGGCGTACTCTACGTCGATGGTGCACTTGCCTTCACCCGCTGCTAACCTTGCTTGTACCGGATTAGTACTTTGGAGATTGTGGCAGTTGCTTGCCACTGATCAATGGTTCTCTCCTGGTACTCCGGCCTCCCCCATCCGTAAAACTGTCCCACACGATGTGACTCTAGCTGTTAACCCTTTACCTAACGTAACGGCCAAAACCGGCCAGCGCTATTCTCAAAAATCGCCTATTAATTTTAATTATTTTTTTCATTTTTTGTCTCAAAAACATAGGTTATGACCCCTCGTTGGAACGAGCTCGTCGAGCTCGTTCCAACGAGGGGTCATAACCTATGTTTTTGAGACAAAAAATGAAAAAAAATAGTTATTCAAGAATTATTTTTGCAAGTGTCGTCTGCTTTTCATGTTAGGTAAAGGGTTAAAAGTATCGCAAAATCCCAATAGGCAAACAAACGGGGAGGATCAAATTAGAGGTTTTACACTGCACGAAAGCCGCAGACTGAGTCGGAAATTTGTTGCTTGTCGCAACGCTTGTATCTCGTCCAGCAGGTGTAGTTGCCTTTAATATTTGTAAGTTACCCAACGATTTTTGAACAAGCATGGTATCTTTCAACAATTACAGACCAGCTGAATGTTACAAGTGTTGTAATAGACAAGTTACACTATCTATATCTACAGATAAATCATATAAAGTTTCTAGTCCTTTGTAAAAATGTTATCTCACTCATAGGTATGCGTGTTAGAGCGTTTATTAACAGATTTTGTAACACCTGTGTTTACAAAGCGAGGGGAGGGTGGATCGTTCTTGCCGACAAGTTCGCTATCTTTATAATTTGACACTTGACGATGCCAGTTCCAAGTTCAAGTTACTCTGATTTCAAAATGAGCCTCGTTGGCTCTCGCGTGTTGATTACGAGAGTCTAAATGATGTGTTAAACCCGAAGAATAAAACAAGGAAACACACAGCTGAAACACTAGTATACACTTCAACCGTTACAGAACAAGTTGGACCATGAATAGGGATTATTATTTTTTTTTATTTGGGTTTAACGACACATTAACAGCCAGGGTCATAGCATGTCGGTGACCGTTTTACGGGTGGAGGAAGCCGGAGTACCCGGAGAGAACCACCGAGCAACGGCGAGCAGCTGTCAGCTCCCCAACATCGTAACTCTGAACTCTGCACCGCGGCACAGGTAGGGTTAGATTGGTTGACGACATGCGCACCATCGACGTGCAGTACGCCTTAGTACACAGCGTCATCGTGCCCCCATGTAGGCAAGCGGGGTGAAGTCCATGAATGGGGATAACGCCATGCACAACTCAAAAAGCGCATCATGATATTCCTTCATAAAAATATCAATTCATAGACGCCGAATGATTGTCAAAATATTTGTGAACAAGTCAAGAAAGGGAGGAATACTGTAATCCAGACCCCGTCTCTGGGATTATATCGACGAGTCTGCGAGGGCGAGTCGATATACGACCTAGAGGCGAGGTCGAGACTTCAATTCACCACCTCGGAAACTCACATGGTGGTAATAACCTATATATAGAACGAAACTTTGCAGGCCTGGCATTTTGAAAAATGCAGGGGGGCAAAAAATCGCTCTCCTCAATCAGCTTAGGAGAGCAATTAGCTTTACACAGCATTTTAAGTATCCAATTGAACGAACTCATTGAAACTGAAACCAACAGACTACATCAGTGATTTTATTAACTTTACTAAGGTAAAGCGAAATCTCTTAGACATCTAGATGTCTCACTCAACAACCGAACACACACTTGACAAGACCTGTGTGTGTTCCCAGACCTGTTGTCCAAGAAAGTCATACGCCTACCCAAGGGGGTTGAAGGTGGTAGTGGTAGGCGTATGACTTTCTTGGACAACAGGTCTGCTTGAATCTACAGTCACATTCTGGTGCAAGTGCTTCAAGTGACAGGATAGTAGTAATGGTAATATATTATAGTGTCAATATTCCTTGAATAATTACCCCTCAAACTGTGATGTCAGTTGTTGAACTTGAAACTGACAGAACAAAAATATTGCTGTGACCCATTTTGCTTCAAATGATTGCACCTGTGTTTGGGTATGGTTGCAGCCATTACCTTTTACCACTAAACCACTTTCAAAATGAAATTACGTGATGTTATGTGTCTTCGAAGTTAAATTACATTTTTGCTTTACAACAAAAATTTAATGTGAGCATAATACATGTAATCTCAATCATCCCAGACCAAAATATTTAGGAGGGCAATTTTTCGCTCTCCTTAATTCTTTCAGGAGGGCAGTAAGGAGAGCTAAAAAATCGCTCTCCTGAAATTGCCAAGCCTGCGAAAGACAATAAATAAATAAATAAATAAATAAATAAATAAATAAATAAATAAATAAATAAATGTATTCAAGTTATTATAACGTATTCATATTCAAATACTGGGGTTCCAGTTAATTTCATATTATTTTTATACACCACTCTAACTGATGTTACAACCGTTACTTATTCCCAGTTCCTTATTCGACATTCGTTATCAACCGATTTTATCGGTTGATAACGAATGTCGAATAAGGAACTAGGAATAAGTACCAGTTGTCACGTCCCTACTACTCCAGCATCCATGAAATGGCGCCTTACCACTTTTACATGCGTCACCGTGCAGCACCATCCTGGCAGTTAATTAAACATTTTAAAGTGGAACTTTATATCCACACTTGATCGGGTAATTAACGAATAATGCTTGACAAACATACTATCAATATCAAATAAAGATTCCATTGATTTCAGTTGCTGCCAAATCCCTTTTAAAATGATTTCTTCCAATCCCGGACGAGAAAAACTATAGACGCAGAGCGATCTGGATTGATCCGAGCGTTCTTATTTCAATCCCGTCTCGCTCGATACAAGATCTCCAAGCAACCGCATGCTTTATTGTTCTTTCGCGCAAGCATGTATAAAATTGTGTTAACAGACAACTCTATCGCCGCTATCCCGCATCCTGGCGATTTTATCAACTTCTGAACATTTAAAACTTTGAGTACTCGCATTCTGAAGTAACTCTTCCTGCTCACAAATTACCAGGAGCGGACTTGGCCAAAAAAGTTACCGGAAACGCACCAAGGGGGCCTCGGACCCGGAGAAAATTTTGATTTTTCGAACTTAAAGAACGCTGCTTCCTTGCAACTGAGCGATCAATGGCAGTCCGCATCGAGGGCATTTCGATGGCATTTTTATATCATACTCGTCGCTCAATTGAAAAAAATGGTTGCTACAAAGGGCCCCCGGATCCATCGGGCTAACTATAGTTCGAAAATATGGGAGAAACTTTTTCGAAGTGAAAAAATGCCTGTTTCTCACATCTGGAAGACGACTACTGGTTTATCCAAATGTTCTCTATGTGGACTGTCAGAGGGCCCACAAAAGGGTTGGGGTGGGGGGGGGGGGAGGCGCCGGGAAAATTTCCCAGTGGACCATATGGGCAGTCAGCCTCTGCAAATTACCCACACAACTACTTTACTATTGACTTGATTAACGAACTCAGACCCGAACACATTCGTCATATGTTGGACATATCTGCACCGTCATCGACACCGCGTTTTAATTTTAGTCACGACAGGTGGGGTAGGGGTGGGGTGGAGGAGGATCTCATCCCTTCCTCATCATTCCTCAAATTTACAATAGTTGTAAATTCAAAGCTCTAAATTGGAAAAAGTTGAAATTCCAGACAGAGAGTTGGTGGAAGTTTTCCAAACATGTCAAGAATTTGACCAAAATGTGAAGTTTTTACAGTTGTGAAACTCTTCTAAATATTGATTGGAAGGTATAAAAAAATCCCCCAAATTTATTTGTAGTTGGAATTTTATACACACAAGAGCCCGAGCTGGATAATTTATAGTCAATGGCGGTTTTACAAATGAAATTCCACAACTTGACCATCTTCCTGACCAATCGGCGGCATCCGCCTCGAAATTCAGCAGTTGAAAATTTTTTTAACCCTTTACCTAACGAATCGACAGCATCCGCGCGCGTAATATGCAAATTGAGCAGCTGAAAAAATTAATTTTTTCAAAATATTTCAACAAAACCATATAATGTTACACCCCCAACTGGGAGTATTTTTTTTCAATAGTTGGAAATTCCGAGGTCAAAAATCAAATTGTTGGAACTTCAGTAAATTAACATTGTTCATGAAAAATATTAAAATTCCAACTAATGATGTGAAATTTTGATCATTTATTTCCAACTGGAAACTTGAGTTTCAAATTTCCTGCTCTAAAATTGACAAGACCTCAGCATTTCGACTCTGACATCAATCCGGTAAATTTTCTGACCCCGACACATTATAAATGATGCTTTTTCCGTTTCAGGACTAGTGAAAATTTTCAGAAGGGTTCATAACCATTTACCCAACGCAGACGATTTCAAAATTCATTATTTTAAATATCAATTTTTTTAAAAAAAAAAAAAAAAAAAATTTCAACAAAACCATACGAGCTCGTTCCAAAGAGGGGTCACATGATATGGTGTTGTTGAAATTTTTCGAAAAATAATATTTTTTCAGCAGCTGTATTTGCATATTGCGTGGGCGGATGCGGGCGATTCGTTGGGTAAAGGGTTAAAAGATATCACCCAGCGCTGCAGTGCAACCACCTATCGAAACCACTCACAGTTGGAATTTACACCGGTGCCCCCCCCCCCCCCCCCCCCCCCCCACCAGCTGAAACCCTCTAGCCACATCCCTGCTCATGTGTTAACAATTATCAGTTTTTGTTATGGTTAGAATGTAGTCCCAAAGCTGATGTGGCAAATACTGCAGTAACCAGTGTTGTCGGTACTGTACTGTCCCTCCCCACCTTCTCCCCCATTGAACTACTACTATTATTATCAGTATATTCAGAAGAAGTAGTAGTGGCGGTTGTGGGAGGGCGGTGATTTATTGGTTACGGCATTGCACTTCAAACTGGAAGGTCCACAGTTCGATCCTCGCCACTGGTAACTGCGTTGTGTCCTTGAGTAAGGCACTTAATTCCGAATGCCCACATGGGGGCACGGTGGCGCTGTGTACTAAGGCACACTGCATGTTGGCGGTGCACTTGTCTTCAACCGATGCTTGTCCTGCTTATGCGGAGTTAGTACGTTGGAGATTCTGACAGTTACTCGTCGGTCCTCGGTGGTTCTGTTCGGGTGTACAGGCTTCCTTCACCCGTAAAACTGTTCAACACGAGGAGACCCTAGATGTTGAAAGTGTCGTTAAACCCAACACAAAAATACAAGTTGTATCAGTATGACAGAACTCGTATGTAGTAGTAGTAGTAGTAGTAGTAGTAGTAGTAGCAGCAGCTTAGTACGAGTACTAGTGTAAGTGAGAGAATCGGTAAATAATGGTGTGTTTATAACAGTTATCAATGCTAACTCTTTCAGATGAGAATAGCGTTAAATTCAAGATGGTGAATACGGAAATCCAATATATTTCAACAGCACACACCAGAATTCCCATGTGTTTAAGTAATTCATTGAGCACAATGTTTACTTTTGTTTACGCATAACGGAACACCCCGTGAGAGCGTTCTCTTTCTAATCCCCATTTTATCAGCACACAAGTTTATCTTGAATGTGACACCACAGAACGTTACGGATCATTCCCTTTCGATGAATTTGTATATGAAACCCCACATCGTCTTCAGATTGAGAAAGACATCTTTCTTCAGGCTGGACTAATTTGATGCGTTCCAACCTTAACGCATTGGACCCTGGTGATATTATTAGTTACACAGTTTGTTGGTGGACTAATATGGTATATATGGTGTCAGTTAATTTCATATTGGACGAGAGCGAAGCTCGAGTCAAATATGGAATTAAGTGACACCATATATACCATAATAGGCCACCAACAAACTCTGTAACGAATAGATCTTACCGACTGCTGCATCGATGCACAGAAATAATAACAACAGCGATCAAAATTAAATTAAACGAGAGAATTCTCACAATGTGTTCACGTGTCTTTGCCTTGTTACATTTTATGGGAGAGTGCCTACAGGCACCAAACAGTTTCATTTCGAAGGTAACATGACACACATCCACAGAATATGAAGCCTCTTAAGTTGCCTAACCTGCACTTCAGACCAAATATGGGCTTCCAACACTCAATCTTTCAACTTGAAGCGTTTATCAGCTGCCGCCATTTTGAATAATCAATGAACAAAGGGGAGATTACCCACAGCCATCAGCGTATATTGATGTTGACAGGCAGTATATGGTTTTATATGCAGTCTGCATTTGACGTCTTTGAACCAATGAAATTCCAAGATACTTGTAGGAGGTAAGATATATTTCATGACAGTTCAGGGTCATCAACGGGTAGAGTCTATATTCGTTCCAAGGGAGCAGACGAATCAATATTTTTAACGCGCAGCCTTGGGGCCTCACGTTGAAAATCTTGATTGGCCTACCTCACAAACTCATTGGGTAACTACACGCTAAAAACTAAAGTGTTAAAAACTACACTTGAAGTGTTGTATTTAACACTTACTAAGTGCTGAACTAGCAATTTGTTCAAGTGTAGATATCCCAGAACTTGACAGGTGTTACAATAATACCACTTGACAGGTGTAATGTCGCGACACTTAAAAGGAAACAACGCAGATGACGCGGATCAGGCTCGAACTCTCGAGCCTGATCCGCGTCATCTGCGTTGTGTCCTTTTAATTATGTACCCACCAAGCGCAAATCAAATTATGGACGATTTTGGAAGAACCACCAATGCTAGACACATGGGAAGTGCCATCCATTCAAGTTTCAGATGTCTGACGATTGTAACGTCTAAGTGCTTAAAGCATTGCATTTTGAGTGTTAAAATCAAACTCTAAGAGTTAGAATGGGGTTAACACCTTGAAAGTGTCAGTTTTAACACTTTAGGTTTTAGTGTGTATCTACTTTATGAATTCAGATCTATCTCACGATCCTGGCCCGGAAAAGGGACCTTTCCACTTCAAATGTTTAACACCTACCATCTGGACACGAGTCATTGACAGAAGCGTCCACCCGTACCCTCTGTTCATCATCACAGAAGATCACTATTCAAGAAGATATTAACCAACAGATTCCCTAACACCTATTGTATGCAGGAAAAATGTCAAATTCCAACGTGTGCAAACTGCGGGTAACAATTCTTGTATCTCCTGCATCATTCCGCCTCTTCACGCTTCTTAGGTTTCTCCTTGATACCCCTGTTATAGCCCGGCTCTCAAAATCACAAAGTGTCCATCTGAAATGCCCAAACATTGATTGCAGCAGGCACCTCCATGTTTTCAAGGGGCAAATTGGTTTTCAAAATGTTTGACTCAAGTGCGCATTCGCGGCTACCAATTGCCATCGCCCAGTGCGAATTGAATAGACGACACGCTCTCGACTCTGAATAAAATCTTGACAACAACAAATAAGAGTTGTTTACGTTCAATAGGTCATCGGCGATGTAAATATGCTGTATGGTTTGTTATCGGCGCGGTACTATTGACGGATACGGTTTGATATGAAGAGAAGTGAGAACAATATTAGGCGAGGCTTTAACGGAGCCTAATATTGGTCTTGCTGTGTCTCACGTGACACTGCATCCGCCAACTAAACGCCCAGTAAAGTATTTATTATGGCAGTCTCCAAAGTTTTTGCAAACACAATTATGTTTTTGTTGAATTTTCTTATCGGCATTCCTTGGTTTACAAAAGCAGGCGAGTAGTGATGCGATGCATTGGAAGTAACGCAGCATCTCATTGACCGCCAAGAAAATTATTGATTTATTATCTCCGACAAACTTTCTAAAGTGACAATTAGCAGAATTCAGATTGCGATTTTTTGCGATAAAAACAAAATGGAGGGCAGTGACAATTAATATACTGTCGGTGTCGGTATATCGAATTAATATGGGGTCACTACTGATCATTATTGTCGGTGTATTCTTCAGTCCTCGATCACTAGTTATGACCGCTGATTAGTTACTCTGTCGGGCTGGCGCAATAATATTGGTTATACAGTTTGTTAGTGACCAAATATCGTATATGCCGTGTCAGTCAATTCCTTATTGGGCGAGAACTATTATCCGAGCTGCTTCACTGGGCCTTCATAATGTCATGGACACAACGCGGCAGCAATGGCTAGCTTCAAACTTACAACCCCTTGAGGTGGACGCTGTGTTTAACCTGGCACTCAATATGAACTCGGAGAAAACCCTTAAAATGATCACCAATTCTACTATATATAAAAAGCCTATGACATACATTTTAGCTTTACACACCAACCGCGGTGAACACGCCAGCAATTGGATTTCAGTTGTTAAAAATTTACACCTACAGTGGAACTACATCTAAGTTGACCTTTGATGACCTCGCCTTGAATGCAAACGTGTCTAAATTTATCACTCGTCGCCTCGTGAAGAGTGAAATGAAACCGGCAATTATTTATTACGTTTTTAAATAAGTTTACCTCATAAGATATCGAAACTTAACAAACATGCGTTGTCACGTGTTAATAAACCATCCATAACTCGAAATAGTATGTTATTATGTTATTAAAATGAAAAAGGCCTCGTAATTTGCGCGTTTCGTTTTTTAACATCTATTTCGTTTCGGCGATAAAATTGCCAGCGGAAGTACCGCCTACCGGTGCTCATGTAAACAAAAACAGATTCGCAAGTGTGAATATTGATTTATTTAACATTTAAACTCTTATTAATCTGACGATCATGGTTTAAGTAAAAAATACCCAAAGTAGGTGAACATTTGGTACACAAAGCTACTATTGGTATATTCTATATATTTTCATCCATCTAGCTTCCACTTGTATGTTCAAACGTATTTGCTTTTTTTTGTCTTACTGTCATATACCTTTTCTTGTATTACGATTGAGCAAATAAAGTATTATTACTATTTATTTATCATTCGAACCCGGATCCAGATACGGAAAAAAGTCTGAAATCCTGATCCGGAAAAAGTTTTGTCCCAAACAATTGGCTTGTTCAAAGCATACCATTCTCAGAACTGGTATCCAGTTTGGTGATATGTGAGTAGGTCATCAGAAGAAATTGGCCACGGCAATTGGCAATGTCATTGTCAAAGCGGTGGCAGTCTGTCATGGCTATTTGTATTGCATATTTCCGTGGTTAATTTCGGTGAGTATAGACTCCTTATAAGTAACCAGGAGGGAAGCTTAAGAATAGATGAACAAATTTTGAATCAATCGACGGAAGAAAAAAGGGATCTGGATCTTAAAGCAGTGCCAGAGACACATGTGGTGAGGGTTTAGATGTTAGTTGAAAAAATGAGTGACTTGGGGCAGGTTGCCAGTAGTAGAAAAATAGGGTTGGTCGGTCGGTCGGGTATTATTATTATTAGTTTTTGTTTTGGGTTTTTTTATGTTTTATTTTCTCACACGGTCGCTTAACCGTTTACCCAACGTATCGATAAAAAACGATCAGCGCTATTCACAAAACTAGCCATTTAACTTCTATTATATTTTCATTTTTTATCCAAAAAATAGCTTATGACCATTATTGCAACGAGCTCAGTGAGCTCGTTCCAGTGAGGGGTCATAAGCTATGTTTTTTAGTCCAAAAATAAAATTGTTCAGTTTTTCAATTTTTTCAAGTGTCATCTGCTTCGTTAGGTGAAGGGTTGAAATGTATAGCGCTTTTCGCGGTACTCATTTATTTGAAGTCGGGTCCAGGCGTATATCCGATAACATTTTAAATTGAGATAACATTTTTTTGTTAATGGTTATAAAAATATTTCGGCGGGGCTTAAAAATTAGTGTCGGTCGGGAAACTGGAATCATTTCATTTTTTACCTCCGCCTGAATGTTTCGTAATATTACAGGTTCTGTGAGTGGGCGTCTCTTTTGGTTTAATATTTTTCTTTTGTCTATTTACAAAAACACTGCTATTGCTATTTTTCTTGCAGCTTCACAGACGCACGAACAAATCTTCACAAAAAGGGAATAGGGGCTTATTGTGTTGAACTGTCATTCATCCCCATTATATATAGAAAATCTCCCAAATTCACTGAATATCTGTGGTTTATAGAAAGTATTTGAGATGCTGTTGTACCGATTACACACGGAGTGGTGGTCGCATACACATTCGATCTCCGTCAACATCAAACATCAAAAGACGGAATTCTTCGCCAACGCTACAATAATGTGACACCAGTCCAGCCTCTTGTGTCGTCTTTGATATCTGAAGTAATTACCGGTTGCTATGAATCACAAACGCTCGCCTCAACTCTCGGCGCAAACAATGCTCGGGTACCCATGGGTATATCGGAGACTCTCACTGTTACGCCTGTTACGTTATGTACACAGTGGCGCGCTATTCGATACGACATCAATCCTCCAGTTAGATTCCGTGCCTTTCTCGCGTTTAACGAAAATCAAACATTTCTTGTTTATATGTAATTCACACCAGTTCAGTGCTTTATTTAGGAATGCTTGAGTAAAGATGCATGTTGTTTTTGTGGGACTTTGGGGAGTATTGGAAATGTAAAAATCGAAATTAATCGTTATCCTTAACCCTTTACCTAACATGAAAAGCAGACGACACATGCAAAAAAAATTCTCGAATAACTCATTTTTTTTCATTTTTTGTCTCAAAAACATAGGTTATGACCCCTCATTGGAACGAGCTCAACGAGCTCGTTCCAATGAGGGGTCATAACCTATGTTTTTGTGACAAAAAATGAAAAAAATAATGAAAATTAATTGGCAATTTTTGAGAATAGCGCTGGCCGGTTTTGGCCGTTACGTTGGGTAAAGGGTTAATCCACGAGAATCTCGGTCAAAGCCCTCAACCCCGGGGTTGTTGGATTAACCCTTTGCACAAATTATTGCTTCAAGAAAAAGTTGAACAATCATGAACTGTTAACAAAAACGACCATCAAATTTGGAAAGGGGGATCAGTAGCAATTTAATCATACAGCCCCATAGGGCTGTAGGATTAAATTAGTACTGAACCCCGCTTCAAATACAAAAAAAGACTGATTCGTTCCTTTCTTAACATAAGGGCATAAGGGTGACACAACACGGGGTGTCAGCATTGCAAGGTTACAAAACTGCCGAGCGTATTAAACGAAATGCGAATGATGCGATACAAGCTTTCAAGTCACCAGTCTAATTCTATTGGGAATTCGACAATGTTGTGGGCTATTTGTTCACCCACTTTTCGTGGAATTTGCGCGCAGACTACCGTTGATTTAATGAGATGTTCCTTTACTCGCGAAGATATACAGATATTCTCCCGTGCTCCTGTTATAACAAATCCAATCAAGCAGTTTTACATTTGCCTTGAAGCATCAAAATATTAACACTATTAAAGGAACAACGCGATGTAATCATAAAACCACAGCTGTAATAATTCTTCAGTCATTATTATTCAGTAAAAAACACGTCTAACAGTATTGATATAGTCACAAAAGTCAAATCAAATTGAGAAACGTTTCATGTGTTTATTCAAAGAAAAAACTGTTTGTGGTTTTTTCTCCATTTTGCCAGTATCTGTCGTATTTTTCAACCATATTTCCGACTATGTGAAATATTTCAGACGACTGAATCTAAACATAGGCGATGGACTTATTAATAGCGAGTCTGGCTCCAGGCATAACGTCGCCTGATTCCTAACAGAAATTGACTAGCGGCTTGGTTGGAATAGTTATGAGTAACCATTTTTCCTCCCAGTGTGCAATTCCACACACAGAACGACGCACGAGTGTGAATCGGTTAATCGATATGGCATGAGTGCCAGCTCGGAAGGATAAAACGAGAGGCCACAGGCCTCGAGTTTTATCCTTCCGCGATGGCACAAGTATATATATTAACCCATTCACACGGTGTGTCGTTATGTGTTTATTACACGCCTTCCCGTCTATGAAAGCAATTTTTAGAAGGACACTCATCAATTCATTTGACAACTCTTCCCCTGAGTTCCAATGTGTTCTATATGCCAGTAGGCACTTAGAACACATTGGAACTCGGGGGACGAACTATCAACAAAAAGAATGCATTCTATCGCCAACCAAATTTGCGAGAGGAAACGGTGTTACTATGTTTAGCTATCGCTAGAGATTCAAATTGTAATTGCGGGGCACGATTTGTAGAAAATTCCAGTGAAAGTTCGCTTCTATTTAAAAATAGTCCGTCAATGATTTCCGTTTCGCACATATGTGCGGAACAATTTTTCATTTTCTGCATGGTTTCGTGTGGCTATAGATGGGGAATTCATATAACAGGCGTGAAGTAAAATATAGTACCGTGTTTCTAATTTCAGCCCTGTCTTCAAGGAAAGACAATAATTGATTGAACCGAGTGTAGTGATTAAGGCGAAACTTGCAACTATTGGTTACTTCAGCTCTGACGCAATATTTGTCGGCTATTTCTAATAACTCGTTCACTTGATATACCATGTGCGAAAATCCTGAGAGACATGGAGTCCCCACTCCCCAACAAAAGAAAACAAAATCTTTATCTAGCCGGGAAGTAGTAGGGCTGACTACCATTGGCCGATAAATGACATATTCAACGCATAAATGTGTCACAGGTGGTTGCCAGTTCGGTAGTTTGGGAATATGACCAGCACAAGAAATCAGCTACAGCAATCGGCAATGGCAGGGTAAAAGGCGTGACTGTTTGTCACAGCTTTTACCACAACATTCATCCCTGACTTATTTCGTCGTGAAAACCGACTTTCGTCAAAAATTATCGCCCCTGGAATTATCAGACGGACGAGGGAGATCCATTAAAGAAGCACCACCTTCTGTATTTTTATGATACTCTTTTTATATGAAATTCCCAGGCCAATAGTTTAACCCTTTACCCAACGGAACAGCCAAAACCGACCAGCGCTATTCACAAAAGTCGACAAATAATTTTTATTTTTTTGATTTTTTGTCTCAAAAACATAGGTTATGACCCCTCCAATGAGGGGTCATAACCTATGGTTTTGAGACCAAAAATTAAAAAAAAATAGTTATTAAAGGATTTTGTTTGCAAGTCTCAACTGCTTTTCATGTTAGCTAAAGGGTTAAACTAGTAGGTCTGGGTTTGCGGTGGTCCATTGGTTAGAGCAATGGACTTTAGACTGAAGGGTATACGATTCGATCTTGACCCACGTTATCTGCGTGGCGTCCTTGGGGTTGTCACTTAACACCGATTACCTTAGTGTATTAATGCGTATAGTACATAGACCGTCAACCAATGTTAACCCGGCGTGTGCCAGGATACTAAGTTGGAGAGTCCCACAGCCATTGCTCGGCGTTTCTCTCCGGAAACTCAGGCTTCCTCCACCCGGAAAATTGCCCTGCACGATATGACCCTGAATGTCGAAAGTGTCTTTAAACTCCATAAACAATCAAGCAAGCAAGTCAATAGACTTGCGCGTTCAGCCTGGAGACATATTGGCTGAAACCCCTTTCACGTTCCCATGCGCCCTCACTCAGTTTGGGGCTTATTCGCCAGGAGAAACTCTACTGCATTGGAATTGTGGCAGAGATGAAACTAATTGAAAACAAATAGTTGGTGCCGAGAGAGTAAAATGAAAAATTTACACTCATATTCGAGAAACGAAACAGTAACCGAGTGGGTGTGAATTATGGTGCTATACGAATAAAAACCGAAAAGGTGGGTGTGAAATATCGTATACCCTTCAAAATTGACCTCATTAATCCAAGCTTTCTTATCTCCATCTAAATTAAAATGGAGCTGATCAAAGTGGAGAGAACTTATCGACAGTGCAATGGAAAACCATCAGCGTTCATTTGATATAAATTTGTTTTCAATTTAATTCAATTACACAGCGATTAACATCATCCATATCGCTTTCTTTATTTCAAATAAATCCATTCTTTGACACAAAGGTTATCAAAGGGCTGCTTCTGGAATTGCCTATTAAAACGAGCTGTAGTCATTAACATTGAGTTTCATGCACGTGTACCGGGCTTCCTTAATATTCAAATCGAGTTAATTGCTTGTACGAGAGTACTGCTAGCAAACGTTAAAAATAATTTCTTCAGTTTACTGAAAACAGTTTGCAGGACATTTGCAGGACATTTGGAAAAGTACGGAAGCGTTGAAGTAACATGTTGAATTTTTTTAAAAGTCACAATTTTGTCTTCTTATCTCGAAATTTCAGGATTTTATCTCGAATTTTCGACACTTTTATCCTGAAATTTCAAGATTTTATGTCGAAATTTCGATTTTCTATCCCGAAATTTATACATGTCACTTTAACGTTTCCGTATAAGGTAGAACACTTTTTAAATATTTACATCATTCATATGGGCTCTGAAAATTTATGGGCTCTGAAAAATTAAAGTCCTTAACCCTTTGAACGCTGGTGGTATCTTCCATGTCAGTTCAATGGCAGCAATTGGAAGAGTCCATATTCATTATTTTGGGGTGGACCAATTAATATTTTCAACGTGCAGTCTTGGGCTGCATGTTGAAAATTATGATTGGTCTACCCGACACATTCATTTACCAGCCATCCTACGTAAGGAAATTATGACGTGTCATGTTCCTGGGCCGGAAAAACGATCAAATGTTTAACTCGCAGAGTATTTTCTAGATATCTTTCATCAAATCTAGTCATGGCTGCTCAAAAGCAGCCATGACTAGTTTTGCTGAAAAAATCATCTTTTAACGTAGGAATCATTCATTTTCATTCAAATTGTACTTATTTCAGTGGAAACGATTTTCTGTCTTTGGCGGGACTATCCGAATGGCAGCAGAACGTAGGATGTTATACCCCAAGTAAAACAAACACACAAAACAAGAAAAGAAGATATTTCCCAGAAAAAAATCTTGAAAACCTCCAAAATATTTGATTGTTGTAATTTCAAGGACTGGTCAAATGGGTGTTTGAAATAAAAATTGAAAACAATAATACACTTTGCATGGCAATATTTGTTCACATGTTTTGATTGATGTTTTTATTTCTTTGTCAGGCCTTGGTGATGCCTGGGGCCACAGGCGACCTCCAAAAACTTCATTGGAGAAAGAGTTGGGCTCACATTTATTGCAGGTAAGTGAGGAGTAATTTGTATTTTCATTTTAAGAACAGATGACAATCTTTTTTTCTGAAAGTGTGATTTTTTTTCAAAGGTGCCCCTGTGTAGGTAGGTTCGAAAAGTCCCCCCCGGACTGACTATAACAAATCATAAAATCAACTGTAATGCTCAACATTTTTACATTGTTGCGTTGAATTGACGGGAACATGGTCAGAGGTTTGCGGCTCGGAGCTTATGTTCAACCGAGACGCGAAGCATCGATGGGCGGTACTTCCGCTGTCAATTTTATCGCCGAAACGAACCCCGTGATTTGCGCGTTTCTTTTTCCATTTCGTTTCGGCGATAAAATTGACAGGGGAACAGTGCCGCCCATCGATGCTCACGTATGTTCCTATAAGACACTACCCATAGCCCAAAACCTACCTTGTGAAACACGAGAGGCTTATTTACAAAACTTGTGGTCGTTAAAAGTTGCCTTCTGCGGCAACTTTGAACGATCACTGGTTTAGTAAATAAACCTCTCGTGTACCCACGACGGCACTGGATAAATAATCATTAAACCAGATAAACTCATTCTATCTTAGTTCAAATCGTAAATCGGTTTGTAATTTAAACAACACTTTATCCGGAACACCGTCTGCTGCACTTGTGAAAATCCAGAAAAATGAAGCGGCTTGCTTGTCACTCCGTGGATGAAGCAATTACGAAACGAAATATTTCGCGTGGTGATGTCAGACGGTAACAATTGCTACTGGGGCCGGAAACATAAAGGAAATCACGCCAGCTCTTATCCAATCAGAGAGCGAGGATTTTACTGTTATTGGAACATTATTTTAAACAGAACTTTCAATATTAAATTAAGTATTTTCCGAGAAGAGACAGAACTTCAAATACAAGTGCGCCACTGACAAGGAGGCAATGAGGTTGCGAGACCAGTTCCCTCATTCCCCTGATTTCACGGGTCAGAGGGGCAGTTCATGCACGGTGGTATAGATAGTTTTAACGTAGGTATTCAGAAAACTGCCCCAATGAAACTTCGAGAATATCACGACTTTTGAAAATTTAAATTTACCCATAAATACAGTTCTGCGGTAGACACAATACACAGTAACAAATATATGTAATGACTCGATATTTCAGTTGCTTTTTTCATTTCCCATAGACCCAGATAGAATAATCTCACAGGGCTCGTTCCAGTAACCAGGAATGAGAAGCTTGAACAGATTTTGTGATTGATGCCTAAATTTAATGTTGTTCTTTTAGTTTTATATATGTTAAATTTAGTTTTAATATCTGGTCCGTCAAGAAGGATATCTATATTTGGCATATTGTGAAACCAATGACTGTAATATAAGTTTGTGATATTTTATAAAATACTTAAAGATGCCGGGGCATTCGTTAGAAATCAATAAATTCATGAAATCACAATAAGTACCGTACTCAATAAGACAGAACACAACGAGGGCAGAGTACGGGGAGCGCTGAAATCAGCGACCCGAGTTGGAGTTTTTCCTGTTTTTCACCAGCACCGAAGGCGCTCGTTAAATATAGGAAAACCCCTAACACAGGTCATTGATTCCGTCTCCGTACTCTACCTCAGTTGTATTCTGTATTTATACCATGCTTACCTATTCTACTATATATAAAAAAGCCTATGACAAAAAATTTAGTTTTACACTCCAACCGTGGTGAACACGTGTGTCTATGGTGAACACACCAGCAATGGGATTTCAGCACTTAACATTTACACCTACATTGGAACTACATCCAAGTTGACATTTGGTGACCTCGACCTGAGTTCAAACTTGTCTAAATTTATCGCTCGTCGCCTCGCGAAGAGTGAAATGAAAGCGGCAGTTATTTATTACATTTTTAAATGAATTTACTTCAGAAGACACCCAACATTAACAAACATGGGTTGTCTCAAGTTAATAAAGCATCCTTAACCCTTTACCTAACATGAAAAGCAGACGACACATGCAAAAAATTCTTGAATAACTATTTTTTTTCATTTTTTGTCTCAAAAACATAGGTTATGACCCCTCGTTGGAACGAGCTCGACGAGCTCGTTCCAACGAGGGGGCATAACCTATGTTTTTGAGACAAAAAATGAAAAAATAATGAAAATTAATTGGCGATTTTTGAGAATAGCGCTGGCCGGTTTTGGCCGTTACGTTGGGTAAAGGGTTAAATCGAAAGAGAATGTTATTATGTTTTTAAAATGAAAAAGCACACGTGATTTGAGCGTTTCTTTTTCCATTTCGTTTCGGCGATAAAATTGACAGCGGAAGTACCGCCCATCGATGCTCACGTAAACAAAACAGATTCCCACTTGTGTATGTCTGCTCAGTAAAATCTGGAAAAAGTAATAACGACTCTTAATAATCTGACGGTCATGGTATAAAGAAAATATACCCAAAGTAGTTTGGTGTACCATTTGTTCACCACTCGATAACGGTTTTAACCACGAGGTTCTTTTATACCATTGTCTTAATAAATATCGATTTTGTCACTTAAAAAGGAGAAAAACGATACTTTCTATCGCAAACACGTTTTGTTTGCATCTGTTCCGGCAGCACGTGAATGCTTGATTGACAGGTAGACACATTGTTAAAGTTGGTTTAATTTACCTTGCTTTTTCAGTCAAATTATAATTAACAATTCTTAAATTTTTATTAACTTAATAAGTCATCATTGCACGTAGTAGATAGTACCGCAAAACGTCGTATGTTTGAATGAAAAATCGCGGAGAGAGAATGTATCGAAGTCGGCAAACTGGGTCATGTCAAAGGTCAAGTTGGATAAAGTTCGTACTATAGGCAAGCATTTTTGAAATGGAATTCCCACTGAAAACGTTTTAACCGCAGTTGAAGCTTTCCACCGGTGATGAGGTTAAAAGCTCAAATTTAACATACGGGTTTTCATAGTATTGCCAGCGGAAAAAAATACTTTGTCCTCCAACATCGTTTATCCTAGCCACGCCACTGGTATTCACGCGAAAAACATCACAAGATTCTCGTTTTATTTTACGAGTTTTGGTAAAGCTTCGAACATTTTTGATAGATCTACTGACGAATTATTCAAAACACGAATCATCCAGCTGGATATCTACCCACCCAGCCGTTTATTGAATCCCCCAACAAAATAGTTCTTTTTTTTCGCGATGTTCACAAGTGGGGCCGTGAGAAGGAACATATTTATCCCTGCTAAAAAGATCCTTTTACCACGTCCAACTCTGCTCCACGGTCACTGTTCTCAATCTTCAATGAGAGAGAATTCAAAATTACGCGTATTGTTGATTTATAAGTTAGGGCTTCACGATATTCAAAACTGAATACCGGTATCGGTATTAAAAAAAAATACCGCGGTATACCGGTATATCGAAAACTGTTCAGATATATGAACACAAGTACCAGAATCGAGACTCGAGGCGTCCCAGTCGGAACAAATTAGCATGCCTTGATGATGCGGTTCGAAAAACCTTTACCAAACGCAGACGATATTAAAGTTTATTTTTAAAATTAGTTTATCAGATTTTCCCCGAAAGATTTCAACAGAACTATATCATGTGACCCCTCATTGGAACGAGCTCAACGAGCTCGTTCCAATGACAGGGGTCACATGATATAGTTTTGTTGAAATTTTTGAAAATTATTTTTTCAACTGCTGAATTAGTTTTGTTGAAATTTTTGAAAATTATTTTTTCAACTGCTGAATTCGTATATTACGAGGTCATAAGCAGACGATTCCTTGGATAAAACTCAAGACATCTTGAAAATTAAATTGTGGGTAAATAAATAATGACGATAAACCGATATGCTTGTAATTACACCGGTATTCAATCGATATTGGTTTCAATACCGGTATATATCGGTTTATCGATATACCGTGAAGCCCTATTATAAGTTATTCACAATGATTATTCAAAAAGAGTTGACTGTGCTTGACTCTACAACTTGACTGGTTTGTCTGTTATTAACTCGCCGTTAAAAAGAGTACTAAATATCAACGCATGCAAAAGTATTATAGTTCTTGAGCTTCGAGTGGTGCGGTGATTAAAGATCTTCTTTTTTAATATTAAAACTTGGATCTGTTGGAGTTAAGGGATTAAAACTCAGTTACACAAAAGATTCCTAATAATTATAATTGTGCTCATGGAAAATCGTCGCTTAACAATGAGGTTGCGAAGGCTAACATACTCTACACGTGTAAAGGAGAATGGAGTGAGCAATCCTGAGCGTGCATATTTAAATGTGATTACTGCAACAAAGAGATGACACCCACTGAAAACAAGTAATTCCTCTTATCCCACAAACTGTTCTTGGTTATAGGTGTTACTGTTCTATCAGTTTTATTAGTAACTCTTCCCCTGCTGAGAATTTTATGGGAATTTATTTTTGTTTCGTGAAGTAAAGGCCTGGCTGTTGTGCTGCACCATTGAGTTAATTTAACCCTTCACTTAACACAGTATTTTTAAAAAATAAATTAAATTTCACATTTTTAGAAAACAAATTTCACAATTTTTCAATAAAACCATACAAATATGGAAATCATTAGAACCAGCTCGACGAGCTGGTTCTAATGATATCCATATTTGTATGGTTTTATTAAGAAACTTCTGGGATATTTTAGGCTGTGGTAGGCTTATTCTGGTTAATTGCCACTCCGTTTTTCCCGCTATGTTAGATAAAGGGTTAATGAAAAATTCAATCAGTGGCAACCAAAGAAGGGGACGACGACCTCGAGCGACAACGATTGGGGCAGCAAAATATGTCAATAAACTGATGAAATCCAAATGTCTGTATTAAACCTGCCACCCCAAAATACTGGGATGCACGGGGAATAGGGCGGTGCCTATTAGGTTGGCCCCGGCCGGCAATCTATGCTTGTTGGTCACTGAATTAAATAGAATTACATTGAAAGCGAACTAACGAGAGCATTGATCCGTAGAGGGTCACGTTTTGTCTACATAACTATTTCGTTAGAATATATTGGGGAGTACCCTTAGGCAATATATTATATCACAGCCTATCCAGCTAGGCAAATATTTGTGTTATATCTTACTAAATGTATTTGTTTGTTTGTTTGGGGGTGAGCCACACTTTCGGCAGCCAAGATCATATCGCGTCGTGAATTTTCACGGGTGTGGGAAGCCGGAATGCTGCATGAAAACCTCCTGACAGTAACCGTTGGACCCTCGCGCTTGCCAACAAGGCACAAGCGTAGTTGACAGTGATTAAACCCTTGTATGCTGCTATTGGGTATTCCAGGGCAGGATTTCTTTTGCCACTGAATAAGTATAATTTGGGCACATTTAATAAAATTAGCCCCCACCTACAAATTTAATGGATTTTATTACGAATGCAATCTTGAGTTAAATTTAGATGATTTTTTCACAGCAGCTATGACTAGATTTTGATGAAAAGTATACTAAAAATAAGACTTAAAGCGCTAAGAATTAAAGGTATGTGTGCAGACAATGCTTCGTCCGTCTTATCACACTACACCACCGTTCTCCCTCTTACAGGCTATCGGAGCGGAATCAGGGGCGTAACTCCCATGTAACGAAGTTAGGGCGTCTCCTAAGGGCCTCCAACAATTGCACGTTTTTAGGGACCCCCAACAATTCCAATCTTGGGGAAAAATCCCTATTAAGGGTCTCAAAACAGTGTTGTAGTACAAGCATTAAGGTTGGATGCTTTAATACCAGCTTGCATGAAGAATCGCGTCGATACTCTCTGAGACCAAATACGCGGTTGTGTACGTGGGACATGACAACATGAGACGGTAGTTCAAATGACGAAACAATTTTAATTTAATTCATTAACAAAATGCGGATGCATTCTGTACAAGCTGTTACATCAAACCGTCGAAGCAGTACTCGAAACCAACCAATGCCAACATGACTCCTTCTCGGGTAAGGTGCAGACCAACTAAAGAAGGAACGAACACAGAAACGAACGAAAGGACGAACGAAAATCACCATCGTGAAAATTTTAATTTATGAAGCACCGGGTTGTACCCGGTGCTTCATTAATTAAATTTTTGACCATTATTCCTGATATTAGTGTTTGGAATCTAATATTATTGCGCCCGCGAAAATATTTCCCACCCGTGGAAAGTGACTAGTCCACGACGACCACACTGTAACCAATAACCATCACTAGAAATTCTCAAGCTTATCAAAGCTGGATGGATTTTATTCTGAACAGAATGTTTGTACCAGTTAGTGTGCTAGAATATAAAATTATAATGTACTGAATAATTACAGTATGTGACCTAAGGGCCCCCAATATTACTGTTACGCCACTGAACGGAATGAAGTGTCTCGAAGTACACAATGCAGATTGCGCGAATCAGGGTCTAACCAACGACCTTTTGATTTAAAGTCAAATGTCATAACCAATGAGCTCCCAATATAACTGAATTTGATGCAAAACAAACGAAAATGGCATTAAGGTCTAATAATGCTGATGGGGTTCACATATGCATTCTTTAAACATTTAAGCCCGTGATGCGGTATGTTTCACCCAATAGAATATTACCAGCCCAAGGTCACCAAATGATCAAAATTTGTCTCTTTGTTTCTGTTCAGAGTATCAGTAGTAATGCGTCCACCCAGGACAAATACATCAATACTAGCACAATAGTACAGCACGGGTGGTGGGCCGTAAGGGATGGAGGAGTTTAAAATCCTTTCAGTAAATCCACATAGGAACTGACAATTTGCTCTGAATATTATTTGTTAAAAAGGAGATACCATTCGGAAAGCTTTAAAACCTACCATTCTGCATTTGTGTCATTGGTGTTGAGTGTGTCAAACAGCTGCTCCGAGCTCCGTGCAGCAGGGTTGTAATTTGCCATAAATCTACAATTTTTTTTGTCTGTGAACATAAGTCTGTGTGTATATGGGGCGGGGTGGGTGCGTTTGTTTTGTGCCTTCTTGGTGTTGTATTTATTGTGCAGATGCTAAAGTGTTGCTGGTATAAAATGACATTGTTTCCAGTGGAATCACTCAGTCATAATGGATTTTCAGGCATACCTCAGAAATGAATCGAAACATTTGACAATTTTTGAAACAGCGTTTTGCGTCCAACATTCTTTAGTTTCCAAGTGTCCATAGTTTTCAGGTAGACTTTTGCTATGAGTCGTTATGGCTGTCTTTTACTTTTATTGTTGACGTTTGTGTCAAATATTCTCTCTGTCATGTAACTATGTTTGTTACGTAAGACAATAAATAAAATCAAATCAAAATCATATAATCATAGTTCAGAATATTAGCAATCATGGGAGTGATTTTTCAGTTTTTTATCTTTTCTCTTTTCTTCTTACCCAACTACAAATGTTTTATTTCTTTAAATTTACATGAAAATGGTCTTCGAGACCATTTTCATGTAAATTCAAAGAATTAAGATGCTCCCACAAGCATTATTTCTAGACTTTAGTTTATTTTGAGTTTAATCACACCCTGCCAAAGGAGGAAAAGAAAGGCGTTTAGGCCTAAAAAAAAGTTAAAAATCTGTTTCTCATTCCCTCCCGCAAGGTCCTTTTGGCTGCCACATGTTCTGTTTTTATAATCAGTGCAAACTTAAAAAAATAAAAATGAAATGGTTTATGTCTGATATTTTACCCAAGTTAATAAAATTGATAAATTTGTCCCTTGAGTGCAACAAATCTGTGCAATGCTTTCACATTGCAAAGCCTTCTTGAGCTCAAGGGGCAAATTGTACCACGTCCCATGCTATTCTGTAGAGTATGAGGCTAAAATTATAAAACAAACCAAGAACATGAACTTTAGATGGCAAAGAAATAATTACAAAAATAAAAAATACAATATAAAAAAAACACCGCCCACATGCAATTTTACAAAAAATGGCTTGAGAAAACAGAAGATCTACTTTATGGGACCTTATCAAGGTTTTTGCGCATGTTTCTCTCCAAAAAGTATCGTTTAACTCTGTCTGCTTTTGATTAATCTTGCAGTGAGTTACGTTTATGTTGGTGTAAAATATCCGTTATAAAATTAAATCCCATTTGTGTGTTTTATTGTCAAATTTGCCCATGTAAGGGTATTATTTGAAAAATAAACTGTTCACAATAAATTCATTTTATTCCATATTAGTCTTTTCACAGAACATTAGACCAATTAGCATACAGCTGGACATCAAGACAATGCCCCTTCCCATAATTCACCGCAACTACAATGTTATGATCATGCCAAGACAGATCAATGTCAGTGTGTGAAATCTGGTAGAAAGAAAATATTAATTGCTTTGATATTTAAGCTTGCGGCACGACTCATCTTTCTCAGGATAATGAAATAATGTCTTGAACACCCAAAGACATATTGTTGGAATATTTGCACAGCGCATGCGTTAATTAGCTTCATTTCGTATGCACAGTCACACCATCCGAAGGAACATTTCCGTGTGTTCTTGGGAGATCTGTTTTCTTATTCAGATAATCTGAATTCCGTCGCATTATTTTGATGAAATGTGTTCGAATGACAGGCAAATTAGGTCCAGATCTGACAAATGGGATACAACTGAGAGTTTCAAATCAGTATACCTTGACTTCAAAGTCTCCATTAATGCCTATTGTGCAAGTCACCGAAACACTCATTTATTTTTTATCTCCTTCATGTTCATGTTCTTTACATGGACTTTGTTCTCCAAGCAAGCAAACAGTCGTCAGCTTATTACGATAATGGTGAACATTTCAAAATGTTGTTCCTAATTTGCTATTGAGCAACTCTTTTGCACATCCTACTAGTCCGTCCCACATTTTGCTCAGAGACGGGGTGGGTGGGGGTAGGTATAAGCTAGGTTAATGTTTCATATCTGTTTTTAAATCATGTCCCTTCACCCTCATATCCTTACAGTACAGTCGCCGCGTTACTGGTCGTAATCCACGCGTGGGCTGTGATGTCCACGCGCGCCTTCAGCAGGTAAAAAAAAATCAGCAGCAGCAAAATTTTAATTTATGAAGCACCGGGTTGTACCCGGTGCTTCATAAATTAATTTTTTGATGATTATTCCTGTAATTAGTGTTTGCAATCTAATATTATTGCGTCTGTGGAAATACTGCCCACCCCGTGGGAAGTGACCAGTCCACGGCGGCCGTGCTGTATTAGAACTATCCCCTGTAAGATTGTTTTCATAAAAATAAAGAATTTCATATAGGTTTTATCACACAATTACCACTAAAACGCCTGGCTATATTTATGACTAAATGAGCACAATATCAAAGTATGGTTATTCACTTTTGTTCTATGACAGATGTACCCAACCTATAGCAGACAAAACTCACAAAAAGTTCTCGAATAGTTCACAAATTGGTCCTAATTTTGTCCCTGAGATGGAACCAGTTCTGTTTAAACAGTATTTATTTCAAATCAAATAAATTTACCAAGATTAGCATTCAATTTTAACAGAATATCACATGAACTTAAGTAGATTCAGCAGTAGTAAACTTGGAGCTTATTCAACACAGTCGCCAAACATTTTGAAACAAAGGAGATATGAACAGTTGGCATATCGAACCAGTTTTGGTTCTGTATAGAACCAAAACTGGTTCGATATGCCAACTGTTCATATCTCCTTTGCTTAATACTGATTTGAGACAACCTCGTATAAGCTCTAAACTTACGACTGAAACCCCCTCAATTTGTGTTTAATTCTGTTAATATTTAATGTTAATCTTTATAAATTTATTTGATTTGAAATAAATACTGTTTAAACAGAACTGATTCCATCTCAGGGACAAGATTAGAACCAGTTTTGGTTCTAAAGAGAACCTATATTTTTTGCAGTGCAGAAACATAGCTCTTGCTTCCTTAGTGGAACGAGTGCTCAACGAGCGACTTTATTGTGGTGGTTTAAAACAAAATAGTATGGAAGCGGTTTATTCTTCAATCTAAAGCTTGCTGTTGAAATTACCTTACCTTTTCAACAGCGCGGTATGTGATGAAAGGTTATATAATACGCCGCCATTGTATGTGAATTTTATTAGTCTCGTCCTCTAAATTCGATGTTTGTCTCTGTAAACCTCCACACGAATCGCATTGAAGGAGCTTTGTTCATGAATGTCGTGTAGAATCACGACTTGTTTGGGATTCTCTTTGAAAGGAGGATCAACCGAAATGTAATTATACACTCCAAAATCAGTTGGGTTAATGTCAACCCAAATCAATTGCGTTGAGTGAATATAAACCCAATGGGGTTAATATTTAACAGAACTGATTTTAGATTGTACAGCTATCTACATTGTCATTGATCCTTCTTTTGGTCTACTTTTCGTTGTGTCATCAGCTCATTGACCTTCACATTGCCTCCTCACAAAGGTATACGCTTCCTGGCCTAGAAGGGATGACACCTCTTGTATCCAGCCGCTTTGAAGGCCATGAAACTTCATTCTCGTTGAAGTGATGGTATTTTATTAAAAAAGAGTACAATTTCTAACAGGCTGCCTGGAAATGAAGTGTCCTTATTTGTTGAAAAATAAACGATGAATGATGATTTCCGTGAATAGTGCTCGGCAGACTCTACTGTTATGTTAGGCAAGGGACCAAGGTCCAACTAACTGGAGCGTTGCGGTATTTTCAGTTTTCCGGTTCGGATCCGTTTTCGGTCAAACGGTTATATTGGGTTAATGCATAAACAGATCAAACTACCTTACTGGGAGAAAACTGGACTAGTGGCCCCTGGACTCCTGTTACTTAGCCTACCCGGCAAATGGACAAAAAGCCAGGGTTCTCGTCGTCTCATTTTCTTCATTATTGGTTCGTCCTGTGGACGAGTCAATAAAATAGGGAAGAAAATGTGACAATGCGAACACAACATAGATTAGACGAACTTTATGCATTTGTTACTCTAATTTATACCATGATTACCTATTCTGCTATATATAAAATTTATTTATTTATTTATTGGTGTTTAAGGTCACATATTTCTGCACAATGGCTGACCATGGCCGTGACAGTTTTACGGGTGGACGAAGCCGGAGTACCCGGAGAGAACCACCGAGCAACGGCGAGCAACTGTCAGCTCCCCAACATACCAACTCCACACAAGCAGTGTTAGCATTGGTTGAAGAGAGGTGCACCATCGACGTGCAGTACGCCTTAGTACACAGCGTCACCGTGCCCCCACGTGGGCAATGGGGGTGAAGTGTCTTGCCCAAGGACACAACGCGGTTGCCGCAGGTGGGATTCGAAACGAGGACCTCCCGGCTTGTAGCCTGCATCTCTACCAACTGAGCCACCGCGCACCCTGCTATATATAAAAAGCCTTTGACATAAATTAGGGCAACATATAGAATATACCCATAGTAGCTTGGTGTACCAAATGTTCACCACGAGTGGTGAAGTGGTGTTAATCGCAAGCCTTTGGCGCGCGGTTAGCACCACTTCACCACGAGTGGTGAACATTTGGTACACCAAGCTACTATGGGTATATTTTATTTATACCATGATCGTCAGATTAATAAGAGTGTACATGTTAAATAAATCAATACACACGTGCGAATCTGTTTGTGTTTACATGAGTACCGGTGGGCGGTACTTCCGCTGGCAATTTTATCGCCGAAACGAAATAAAAAACGAAACGCGCAAATTACGTGGCGTTTTTCATTTTAATAATATAAGAACATACTATTTGGAGTTATGGATGCTTTATTAACATGAGACAACGTACGTTTGTTAATTTTTGGTATCTTATGAGGTAAACGTATTTAAAAACGTAATAAATAATTTATTTCACTCTTCACGAGGCGACGAGTAATAAATTTAGACAAGTTTGCATTCACGGCGAGGGCACCAAAGGTCGACCTGGATGTAGTTCCACTGTAGGTGTAAATTTTATCTATTGAAATCCCATTCCTGGCATGTTCACTACGGTTGGTGTGTAAAGCTAAAATATATGTCATGGGCTTTTTATATATTTATTTATTTATTGGTGTTTAAGGTCACATACTTATGCACAGTGGCTAATCGTGACCGTGACAGTTTTACGGGTGGAGGAAGCCGGAGTACCCGGAGAGAACCACCGAGCATCGACGAGCAACTGTCAGCTCCTCAACATACTAACTCTGTTCAAGCTCCGCTCAAGCAGGGTTACAGCGGTTGAAGACATGTGCACCATCGACGTGCAGTACGCCTTAGTACACGGCGTCACCGTGCCCCCGGCTTTTTATATATACATAGTAAAACAGGTAATCATGGTATAAAATATATCCAATGCTGATAACATAACATTGACTTGAACATGTCTTTTTTCTGTTACAGACTCTTGATGGCTTCATATTCGTTGTTGCTCCTGATGGAAAAATTATGTACATATCGGAAACAGCATCTGTTCACTTAGGATTGTCTCAGGTGAGGAAGAAATTTATCGCGCAAATTTCTGTAACACGATGTCTACGGGATGTTTACTTTGATAACACGTACATACACCTGTTGGTCGGATGACTTGTATGACCAGGAGACATTAGTCAAGACATGCTACTTATAAATGGAATGGTTTGACCTCAGTATGCATGAGGTCAAAGCCTGCGACTGGCGCTGTTTTTCCCCTTGTTTGACTCGAGCTCGTTTACCATCAAATACGACTGTAATCATTTCAGGCACAAACCATTTGAAAATCAGAGGTTTCGGGAGTCGTTCAATCATGAAAGAACACCCAGTACTTCCATGGATTTTGTTTTTAATTTTAAGAACTTCCCATTTGTCTAAACTTATCTTTATTAAATATGGTGTCTGTATTCATATCAGTTGACAATTCATTTACATGTATTCCACACCAATAATACTCTTTCACCTAACACGGATCATTGGGAAGCTCTCTCCGAGAGCTTCCCAAGGATCTGTGTCAGATGCAGGTATAATTTCAACGGATAGAGATGTAATTCGTGCAACAAAAACTCATTTTGGTCTGAGTGAAGCAACCAGTTGCCGGAACACATATTTCAAGGATGTTCCAAGAAAGTTTTCAAGTACTTTAAAGGGCATGGAATTCCAGTTAAAAAATTAAAGAACTTCCAAGTACTCTCATGAACCCACAAGAAGCCTGATTTTGTAATTCTATAGACTGCTGTAGGTTGGAGTTGCAGAGCTCGACAGAATGGCTTTGGTGTTGCCTGTTAGAAGTTGACGACATATTGGTTCAAATTTTATTCATATTTGTACAACAATTTTACATGAACCTGATCGATTTACATGATTACCTTCTCCATTTAAATAATTTATGTTGAGTGGAATATATAGCACAACTAATAAAACAGTCTTTCCCCATTGGCTGACACATGCGTTTTAACCCCTTACCCAACATAACGACCAAAACCGGCCAGTGCTATTCACAAAAATCGCCAATTAATTTTTATTATTTTTTTCATTTTTTGTCTCAAAAACATAGGTTATGACCCCTCTCTGGAACGAGCTCGTCGAGCACGTTCCAATGAGGGGTCATAACCTATGTCTTTGAGGCAAAAAATTAAAAAAAATAGTTATTTAAGAATTTTATTAGCAAGTGTCGTCTGCTTTTCATATTAGGTAAAGGGTTAAATAAAATGGATCCGAAGCAATGCTGTTTTGTTTCTTGATCCGATTCCTCGCGTCTACATGTACCATCAAATGAAAATAAATCCTGAGGGTAAATGAAAAAAGAAACTCTATTTCATCTTTACAATTAATATCGTGACAAGGATTCTTTAAATGCTCTTTGGGGTAGTTTTCCAAAACACAGTGTTAGGTATTTTATTGAGAATGAAGAAAGAATATAGGAGAATTTATTTTACAACTTATTCTAAAGTATTGTGTGCAAGAGAAATTCAGTAGACGTTTTTTCTTGAAACAGTTCGGCGTAACTGCTCCGGCCTTGTCTTGTCAAATAACTTGTCCGATCATTGCCTTTTCCAAAACACAAGAATTATTACATTAAGCAAATTAGATGCGACAATCACCCGTCCGTTCAGCAGCTGACATGAAGTATAGCTCTTGAATGCAGTACAGGCTCTACTTTGTGTGAATTTATCACTGATACAAACTTTATCAATTTCAGGGTTCAAATTGTGATACGGTAAAACAAGGTGACTGTTTTTGCAGATGCCAACGTTCTAACCCCAAAGGCAGCGGTTTTTTCCCGGGGCGGCGGGGCATTTCTTTTATGCTTTGTGGTCGACATGTTGTATCCTTCTGGACTGCTGCTTAACAATCTTAAGCTATGTCTCACACGAGTGTTTCACACTTTGTTTTTCCTGTTTTTATTTCAATGTTTGTAGAAAAGAATATGCCTCTCACTTCGCATTTTGTGAGTGTCTTTTCATGTTATTCATTTATAATTGACTGGATCGGTACTGCATACGAACTTATACTGATTGCATGATATAAACAGTTTATAGCCCGGTGCCAATACGCTGAAAGTCCTCAGAGTAAGACTTTCACTGTTAAAGTTATCGTTAAATACACAGTAAAATGACTTATCGCCAGCTGCCAGTGCTGCCAGTGCTGCTACCGTAACGTTTTGCAGTAATAAAACAAGTATTTTTTTAGCAAGGACGAATTTTGTGTTCAGTCTAGAAGCAGAACCTGGGAACTGATATTTTGCTTAGTTTCACAGGGGCGGTGGGACGATTTTCAAAGTGGGGGTGGGGGTGTGGATCTGGATCGGGCGATGGATGGTCGTCGGTATGAAGATTTTAAATTCTAGGGTCCCAAAACCCTCATTTCCACGCATCTGAGTGGATATTTTGAGATTTTTCAGGAGATGTATTTGAAAGATTTCACACTTTCGTTAAAAACTTTCGGTAAAGCATACAGGTGAGGTCTATTTATCAGCTTTGGTCGTAACGACCAAAGCTGATAAATAGAACTCACTTGTATGCTGTACCAGACGTTAACAGCAATTATACAGTCTGTGGGTTATCTTGTCTGGGGTGGATTTGGTACTTGTATGTCTGTAGGATTACGATCTACTTCAGTTAAACGATTTATTAACAGACTGTATATATTTTAGCGTTTGCTGCCACTTACTGCAAAAAAATGATCCGAAATCCATCGAAACTGAACCAGTACGAGAGAAGCATAGCTGACGAAAATATGGGGGGGGGGGGGAGGGGCTCTGGATCCGCCCCTTGTTTCACCAGTCATTGGTTGTGTTAAAATATATGCGTACAAAAACACATGGCCCGGCAAAAAAAAAAAATGGAGGGGCTGAAGCCCCCCCCCCCCCTTCTTCCCAGCCCCTCGGTTCCGCCGCCCCTGCTTCATTTCACAAGAATGGGATAATCAATATAGTTATGGAGAGCAAACCTATTAACATCTTCAGCCTGTAGCTGCATGGCTGCAGTTTAACGATATTAATTGGTCTGTCTTCCATGGCCATTATCCTACCTTGAAAAGTGGACTCTTCCAAGACTTCAAAAGAAGTCAGCTTTCGATATGGACGACGCCATTTTTCCAAATATGGAATGAAAAGTTAAAACATGCTTGTATCTTAAAATAGAAAAATGCCTTCTACTGAGCATTAGTGTCTCATATTATGAAACATCACTATTCACAATTAGCTAAGAATCATCTCTGCGTCTGGACAGATAGGCACATATAAATGTACACATTTACTTTTTATGTACAAATATGAGGTGATTCTTTGCGATGTGTGAGTAGTATATTAGCATGCAGGATAACAATTGTTTCCGTGGAATTTCCGGTGACAAGGCCTACAGCAAGTTCACTCGGAGAAATTCGTGCCAAATGTTGTTCCAAGTAGAACCAAAACCCGTCGAAGAATCCAAACAAATGAGTTTTCATGTGATCGAGAACCAGACAATTTCATATAGAGTTGTCCGTCTTGTTTATATAAAAAATGCAATTGTCGCGCAACTTAACGCATGCGAGACAGAACAATTGAAAACGTGTTTCTGACGTTGCTTCGTCGCCATTTTAAAACTTCAACTTAGCGCAGCTTTATAATTTATAATTTATACAATGTACAGAGGCCTTGGAAGTCCAGTTAATGTGAAACATTGAAGAACCAAAACATGTGTATAATCAAATTTGGTTCCCCTACAGGACAAACTGAAGAACCAGTTTGGGTTCGTGGAGGAACCAAGATTTCTCTGTGTGTTGCCAGTCATTTTACTGCCTTTTAACCCTTTGCCCAACGAAACGGCCAAAACCTGTCAGCGCTATTTATAAAAATAACCATTCAATTTTCATTTTTTGTCTCAGAAACATAGCTTATGACCTTCATTGGAACGAGCTCATATGGGCTCGTTCCAATGAGGGTCATAAGCTATGTTTTTGACTCAAAAAATGAAAAAAATTAGTTATTCAAGAATTTTATTTGCATGTGTCGTCTGCCTTTGGTGTTAGGTAAAGGGTACCTGTTATCGTGCTGGAGATCGTAACTTCAGCACATCTACATTAGAAGGACCATACCGTTATAGCATTGCTTCACTCGGTGCTGTTTCAGCCCTTTAATCCCATCTATTCCTCTGCAATAAACGTATAACAATGAACTTCGGACTGAAGGTTTTCTGAGTTCAAAGCTTTGAGAGTAATTTGTATATTTTTTCAGGTAGAGTTGACTGGAAACAGTATTTATGAATACATTCATCCGGCTGATCACGATGAGATGACAGCCCTCCTCACCGTTCATCACCCATACCATACTCATTTCCTTCAGGGTAAGTAATACAAATTTTGCGTCAACAACTGAATTAAATGTCAACAAAATGGCCGTATATAATATCATTCAAACGTAACCGCCGATACATTTTAACTTTTATTTTGCTGAAAACGCATCGTCTGAACTCTATAAACACCACGAGGAAAGAGTTGATTCTACCCATAAATGCCATGTTTTTTGGAAAAATAAGAAGTTTCTAACAAAAATAATTTATTACAGGTTGGGAACTCTTTGGCGAAGTTGTCTTGAATGAGGTGCAACGTATAAATACAGAATAAAACCCACAGTAGCTTGGTGTACCAAATGTTCACCACGAGTGGTGAAGTGGTGTTAATCGCGTGCCTTTGGTGCGCGGTTAACACCACTTCATCACGAGTGGTGAACATTTGGTACACCAAGCTACTTTGGGTATATTTTATTTATACCATGGTCGTCAGATTAATGAGAGTTTGAATGTTGAATAAATCAATATTCATACGTGCGATTCTGTTTTTGTTTACATGAGCACCGGTGGACGGCACTTCCGCTGGGAATTTTATAGCCGAAACGAAACAAAAAACGAAACGTGCAAATTACGAGACCTTTTTCATTTTAATAACATAATAACATACTATTTCGAACTATGGGTGTTTTATTAACATGAGGCGACGAATGTTTGTTACTTTTTGGTATCTTATGAGGTAAACTTATTTAAAAATGTAATAAATAATTGCCGGATGTATTTCATTCTTCACGAGGCGACAAGTGATAAATTTAGACAAGTTTGCATTCAAGGCGAGATCAACATTGATGTAGTTCCAATGGAGGTGTAAATTTTTACTATTGAAATCCCATTGCTGGTGTGTTCACTAAGGTTGGTGTGTGAAGCTAAAATTGATGTCATAGGCTAAAATTGATGTCATATTCTCGGTGGCTCGCCGTTGCTCGGTGGTTCTCTCCGGGTACTCCGTCTTCCTCCACCCGTAAAACTGTCATGGTCATGCTTAGCCATTGTGCAGAAATATGTGACCTTAAACACCAATAAATTCTTTTTAGTAGAACAGGTAATCATGGTATAAAATGCAGTTGATAAAGATTAACCTGCACCTGAACAAGTTCACGTTAAAAACTAAAGTGTTAAAAACTACACTTGAAGTGCTGTATTTAACACTTACTAAGTGCTGAACTAGCATTTTGTTCAAGTGTAGATATCCCAGAACTTAACAGGTGTTGACAATAATACCACTTGACAAGTGTAATGTCGCGACACTTAAAAGGAAACAACACAGATGACGCTGATCAGGCTCGAACTCTCGAGCCCGATCCGCGTCATCTGCGTTGTGTCCTTTTAATTATGTACCCACCAAGCGCAAATCAAATTATGGACGATTCTGGAAGAACCACCCGTGCTAGACACATGGGAAGTGCCATCCATTCAAGTTTCAGATGTCTGACGATTGTAATGTCTAAGTGCTTAAAGCATTGCACTTTGAGTGTTAAAATCAAACCCTAAGAGTTAGAATGTGTTTAACACCTTGAAAGTGTCAGTTTTAACACTTTAGTTTTTAGTGTGTTGTTAGGTCGTTCTTGACATATTCCCAGAGTTTTTGGTTCGATCCCCGCCAGGGATAACTGCGTTGTGTCCTTGGGCAAGGCACTTAACCCAGATTACGCTGTGTACTAAAGCGTCCTGCACATCGATGGTGGATCTGTCTTCAACCAATGCTAACCCTGCTTGTGTGGGGTTAGTACGTTGGGGAGTCTGGCTGTTGCTCGCCGTTGCTCGGTGGTTCTCTCCAACTACCTCTCCTACCTCCACCCGTAAAAGTGTCCCGACATGAAGTGATCCTGACTGTCGAAACTAGGAATTGAACCAATTTAATCTTGTTTGACAGAGCACATTGTGCTCTGTCAAACAAAAGTAAATTAGTTAAATTTCTATTTGCATTATTGAAATTTCACATCAGTGTTTAGTGTTACTCCCATATCACACACGTATCCGCAATCCAATTCCAGATTCTCATTCTATTGGAGAGAGGAGATCCGTTCCAGCAATAGTTAGCTTGAAATGGGGGGATTTGAAAATTGCTGAAGCGATTCTTCGTTGATCGCCAGATACGTCATTTTAAGGGTTTTCAAGGAAGGTACCAGGGAGCGCGGTGGCTCAGTGGTTACGGCATTGGACTTCAAACCGAAAGATAAAGAGTGACGATAAACCGATATTTTTGTAATTGCACCGGTATTCAATCGATATTGGTTTGAATACCGGTATTTATCATATGACTATGACATTTTTACCCTAAATATCACTACTGTTTGACGATGTTTTCCAAACTGTTGTATCACACCGGGTGAGATTTTTCCGGATCAAAAGTCCATATCACACTCTTACGGAAATCAAAAATCCATATCACACTCCCACGGAAATATCCGAGAGTTTCCGTGAATAGTTTTCGTAACTAGGGAAGTCGTTGTTGTTTCGTCTGCCGGGAAGAATCTGGGTATCTAATTTATAACGGCCAGTGAATCGAAGTGAGCAAATTATGTTACTATTTGCGTGTCATATGATAAACATATCATCGTAACAGGGTGTTGATCCGTGTCGTCGCATCACTGCGGCAGCTCGTGTGATCCGAAAATCTGGCCACCTCAACTCGACGTGATACTACGACACGTATCAACACACTGTTATGATAATATCTATATATCGGTTTATCGATATACCGTGCAGCCCTACTTTTATACATCGTATGGTCTTTGAAATAGAGAAAGAACATAACTTTCTTACGTTACTTTTAATTTTACATGCCTGGTTTCTCACTTTTCTTACAACAAAATGATTGTGGATTTTCAGTTACTCCAATTCTAGTTGTTTTCCTTCCAGATATAGAAATCGAGAGGTCATTTTTTCTTCGAATGAAGTGTGTTCTGGCGAAGCGAAACGCTGGTTTAACGTCAGGTGGTTACAAGGTGAGTTGACATGGATACGTATATATAAACAGGATGTGTAGAATAGAGTTTGGTTAGCGCTAATTTCATTGTTACATGACAGGTGATCAGGAGTTTACAGGGGTAAACTCTTGATCACTTGAACAGTAATTCAACACTGGTCCTCTAACTGGAACGAGCAACCGCCCCCCCCCCCCCCACCCCCACGCACACACAATCCACAAAAATCTGGCACCGATGCTAAGTTGGAGACGAGTTTGTAAAATGTCTGTCCGAAAATTCTGGGCCTGCTAGGAAAACGTACCAAAGAAACTTTTTAACTTTTATTATCATTTATAGTTCCAGTTTTGGTGGTACATGAGAAAGATGACATTGTGTAAAGGGCTGAGTTAATTTCGACAATTTGTTTGCGGAGAGAACTGCCGTCAAGATTACCTCTTTCAAACTAGCTTGTATTCACAATGCCGTTTTGATAACGCATTTTCTTGTTCCTTGGTATTTAAAGTTAGCTTTGACATCTATGGCAATATGGGGCATATCACAACCACGACTTGAATACAAAGTGACCATTTACACTATACTGTATATATTAGAGCGGAGCTTATAATTCATGCTAAAACGGAATCGATTCTCGCAAATCATTCTCGCATTGAAAAACAATGGAAATCAATTTTGATTCTCGCAAAATGTTCATTTGATTCTTGTTACAGATCCTGAAAGTGTCCTTAAAAGTTTGGAGAATTTTTCTTATTTTTGCTCCCTCAAAATAAGGTAACGCGTTCACTTTGCAGTGGTGTCTAGTGAAGTCTTGGCTGCCTATACAAATAATATTTTAAATTGTTCCGTGCATTCTATTGCAGGTCATACACTGTAGTGGATATTTAAAAATAAAACAGTTCACAATGGACATGGCACCGTACGACGGATGTTACCAGAATGTAGGATTAGTAGCTGTTGGACATTCATTACCTCCTAGTGCTATAACTGAAATCAAAATGTTTAATAATATGTTTATGTTTCGAGCGAGCCTCGATTTGAAGTTAATATTTCTTGATGCCAGGTAAGTCAGCATATTTTTTTAAGAATATAAGAGGAGCTAATGCTCATTCTATAACTTGAATCCATGACGTACAGACTTGGCGAACAATCATATAGTTTGTCTCGAAAGAAATAGCTGCATCCATTTTTCATTAGCAAACACCAGTGTTCACGCTGGTAAGAAATTTTTTGGTGCCACGTGGTATTTGCATTTGGTGGTACATGAATTGTTTTTTGCCAAATGAAAGATTCTTAGTGCCAAATGGAATCTGATTGTAAGTGAGAACAAATTAACTATGCATCGTCAATTGAGTGCAACAAGGCGCCATCTGCAATGCTAAAGCATTGCAGATGGTGTCTTGTTGCACTCGAAGTACGAAATTTTACTTTAGTATTAATTAGCCCTTTTAAGTATTTTAGTAGCAAAAAACCCACAAATGATAAAAATGTAGATAATAAAAATGTAGAACGCTATTATTTACTTCCATGTTTTGTCCGACCCAAATATTGATGAGGGGTCTATGTTAGTCAATATATAAATGGTTTTACTCTTTTTAAAGCTTTCGGCCGAAGCCTTCTTCGGGAAAATTATCGCTACAGACTCGACATAATGACTTGCTGAATAAACACAATGTACAGTATGTCGTTACTCCAGAAAAAGGTTCACGGTGGGAAACAGTTGAGGCTAGTGAAAGAAAGCGGATGGATAAATAGACTTGAGACCAAGAGTGGGACGAGATTTAATACGCGGGCGCATGGAGACGGCGTCATGACGTAACGCGTAAACTCTGGAGTAACGACATACTGTACATTGTGTTTATTCAGCAAGTTATTATGTAGAGTTTGTATCGATAATTTTCCCGAAGAAGGCTTCGACCGAAAGCTTGAAAAAGAGTAAAACTATTTATATATTGGCTATTATTTACGTTTACAAAATAATTTCATCATTATTATTTACTCACTGTTTATTCATTCCAAATAAGTACATTGTTAATGTAGTTATACGTTTTGGGTCTAAATACTCAATTCCCATTGGTCAGCTGGATGAAAACGTCATGCCCAAATGTAATTCATTTTCCAATGAATACATTTGGTCGAACTTTGACCCGCATTTACGGTAGAGCGCAGTTGGCAGAATGTAATTCGGGCGGTGTTTGGGCGGGTTTATAACTTTTAGCGCCTCTCGCAGTGATCAATGATCATAGTTTACTGATATGTTAAATAAATTGTTTTGAACATTCCAAGTTTCGTTGCGAAAGACGGCAATTTGACAAATTTGTGTCAATGCCGAAAACCGGCGCTCAACTCAGAGTTGTGCGCTTTCTCTTTTGTGTGAGGGTAGTTTTTCGCCTCGTTCGTTCGAACATGTTTTATTTCGTCTTTCTGCTTTGGTGTTTGGTAAAATGTAGTTTAAACAGTTACGGAATATAATTATAAGAATTGAATGCAATTTTTATAATCTTTATTGGAGTATTAACGTGTGGGAATGGGTACAAATTATGTAGGAATCCTTCGGGATTCATACATAATTTGTACCCATTCCCACACGTTAATACTCCAATAAAGATTATAAAAATCGCATTCAATTCTTAAATAAACCAGTGAGTCCATGCGCTGTATTGACATAAGACAGGGTGTAAGTCAGTAATCAACATAGCTATCGGTAGTGATGAATTTGAACAACCTGCCAGCGTGCTGTAACACCTCGCCGCAACGTAGCTCTGTGTCACTCACCGCACGCTGTCAGGTTGTTCAAATCCATGAATAACTCCAGCTAGGTTGGTAACTATTACTAAATTTATTATGTAACAAAGCAATGTTTTATAAGAATAAATGGATAAACTGTCAGTTCGGTTGACCCTAACAATGAGCCACGGTTATACTGTTGCCTTTTGATTACTTGACAGACGTACATTCCCTGACTTTGGTTATGATGTGAATTCCCTGACTTTGGTTATGATGTTAAACACTGGTAGATACGGTCTCTCTGGGTCCTTTCCATCAGTAGATTACATCACTGTATATCAGTGGTTTAATAAAGAGATGTCAAGATATAAATAGTAGTGTTATAAGTTTCTCGTCTCAGCCTTTGTACCACAGGAGCAGAACATTGGTGGGGGCCGCATCTATCAAAACATTTTGGGAACATCATTTATTCTCTTACCCCAAACATTGGTTCTGTGATCATTATTTTTGTGATTTTTGCTTGTGTTTCACAGAAACACCTATGCCATAACATTGATTTTCCTCAGATACTGGCTCCTGATCCTCGCATCTATGATGCTGGCAGCGGATGTCTATACTTACCTCTGTTTAAAAAAATCTATGGAACACCAAAGTATTGTCCCCATAAAGCCCTGGAATTAGGGACCTGCGAACCGTTCGAGATTCGGCTCGACTCGAAACCATCGCCGAGATTCGATTCGACTCGATACCTCACCGTCCGATTCGTATTTTTCGAACCGACCTCTGTTCAAACGGCGAATTATATGTGCACTCGCTCGCATCAAGAACACGTCGTCATACGCTAACGATAGTGTAATAAATCGCTCTCTGGACGTATTGGCTCTCCAATTTTGTTGATTATTAAACCCCCGGGCTACCGTACGATCTCTGAGGGTCAGGGAAGATTCGTCCCCGGGAATATTCGTCCCCGGGTTTTGAGAATATTGTATGTCTATCTTCACTATTAGTGCGCGATACTGTGTTTCGCGAGACTTTGAGTTTGAGATTTTTTATCATATTTTCCGACATGCCTTGTTTGCTTTTATAATAATGGTATTTGGTGCTGATGAGGCTGAGCACGAGCCACGACCACCAAGTGGGTAGAATAAAACTGCGAGTCTATGAGTTCAGAATCAATTGGTCTGGAATCGAGTATTCTCGCAGTGCGAGAATACTCGATTCCAGACCAATTGATTCTGAACTCATCCAGCATGCAGAGTACCGGTATTGCAGACTATGGAAGCACGAATGTCGCCGTCGCGCCGGTTTCAAGGTTCGAGATTCGACTCGACTCGATACCAGAGGGATGATTCGGCTCGAGATTCGGCTCGAAGTTTTATCCCCGGCTCGCAGGTCCCTACCTGGAATACCAGAGTAAAATCCGAAGTATTTCAGTACAGATATCAGGGTATTTTGGTACAATACCATGTAGTGTCATGGAACTTTTTTTTATCAGGGTTCCGTTGGTTCTGGTGTACCAGTCTTATCTCCGTTATTATGTAACTTAACCACACCTTTTCCAATTCTTACAATTGGAAAAAAGCTGTGAATAAGTTACATTTTAGGTCATGTGGTTGAGTTTTTTATGTGCCGGTGTAAAAGGAATGGAAGTCCGTAGGAACGTTAGTCCCTCTGGACTATTATTCCGCGGAATTATAGTCCTAGGTCTAACATTTCTAGGAATAGTAGTCCGGCGGACTACTATTCTTAGAAATGTTAGACCTAGGACTATAATTCCGCGGCATAATAGTCCAGAGGGACTAATTTTCCTACGGACTTTCATTCCTGTTACACCGGTCTTCTGGGTTTTAAGACGTGATGCACTAATAGATATGGGCGTCGCGAAGATGACCCGATTGAAGAGGGGGATAAACTTGCTTTGTCCTGACTTTGATGGCTCAAGCCCCGACTGATAAAATTATTTCAACTGCATCATCAAGGTATGTCTTCATCGAAGTCATGCTTTGATAATGTAGGTGGAATTGAAAATCTCAAGTTGAAAATTACAAGATCTCTTGGAAATTTATTTGTTAATACATACATGTAGTGGTTGTGACGAAAAGTCTTCCGAACTTCTTATTTAGGCAACACGTACCTTACTCCCAATTTGTTAGTCGAGCCCCCAACTGCCGAATCGAGTACTACAGAACTCCGACGTCTGTTTGTATGTATGGCTGTGACAAAAGTACAGGTATCAGATCTAGTGTTGTAAGAAAGTACACGATTACCGACAAGAGCGAAAGCTCTAAACCACATCTAAGACTTCAAAAGCCTCAACTAGCAAAATTTGGGGGAGACCCCCCCCCCCCTTACACACACATATCTTCCCTACTCAACTACGTCCATGTCCACTGGTGTCAATATTCTTTGCATGGAGCTTTTAAATTTTCTTTCTTTACATGATGAATTGTTAACTTGTTAACCCTTTACCTAACGTAACGGCAAAAACCGGCCAGCGCTATTCTCAAAAATCGCCTATTAATTTTCATTATTTTTTTCATTTTTGTCTCAAAAACATAGGTTATGACCCCTCGTTGGAACGAGCTCGTCGAGCTCGTTCCAACGAGGGGTCATAACCTATGTTTTTGAGACAAAAAATGAAAAAAATTAGTTATTCAAGAATTATTTTTGCAAGTGTCGTCTGCTTTTCATGTTTGGTAAAGGGTTAACCCTTTACCTTACGAATCAGTTGCATCCTCCCGCGTAATATACAAATTCTGTAGTTGTTAAAAATTATTTCCCCAAAATTGAAACAAAACCATATCATGTTACCCTTCATTGGAACGAGCTCATCGAGCTCGTTCCAATGAGGGGTCATAGAATATAGTTTTATTGATGAATGTGTTTGAAAAAAAATTGAAAAAATAATATTTAAAATAATAAATTTTGATATCGTCTGAGTGGGGTAAAGGGTTAACAGACAACAAATTTTGCCATGGGCATTTTGTCGTCCTCTGTTCCCATGTATTGTCGAACAAATTCACAAAATCTTCGAATTAACCGGAAGGTCACGAAGATTTGATAACTTCTGAATGTAAGCGCGCTGTACGTTTGAAAAACAAGCTTATAGGTGTTAGTGAATGTTCACTTTTTATGCACAAAACACTTGATTTTGTTGTCAATGCAAAAAGATATGCAATTTCATTCCTAATCCTTTCTTAACAAATCAAACCAATATAGAGCGTAAAATGTGATATATTTATCTAAATAGATTCTAAAAATGACACTTGAATGGTCCATTTCCAAACACGGAGTGTTTCACTAGTGCAGACAGTTCTAGCAAATCCGTTATTGTTTGTAAACAATCGTTCCTCGCCTGATGTGCCTACACGTCTACCCCAACACCTACTGTGAATTTGTTACTTCAAATACAATACAGATATCGGATTAATAAGTTGAATTAATAAGGTGTCAACATTTCAAATTGTATAGCGGATTTGAAAAGAACTGATACCTGTCTTCAAGTGGAGACTATTGTTGGCGGCAGTGATTTTAATTTCTCAGAAAACAATCCTGGTCTGTGAATCAAACAACTGGATCGAAATACAGTCACTTGTGAAGCAAAGACACAGTGAACTTCGTTATTGATGTTAGGGTTTAATCCATGGAAATTGGGAGGGAGCTTTTGAGGACCAAGGAAGAACTGGGGTGACCAAAATGTCAAGTTGGAGCAAACTGTTAACATTATCATAATTGGTCATTACTGCGCCTGACAATCGTTCAGGCACCACAGATCTACGGAGGTCCCTGAAATCAGGCGCGTAGCCAGGATTTTATAATATGAAGTACCATAGCCAGGGTTTTTTTGGTTGGAGGAAATATATTTCGAAGACCGTTGTATGGGGTTTGGGCGGGGGGGGGGGGGTCCCCTATTCCTAAATTGGACCTTCTGGTCGTGGTCTCTCCTCCTGCCTCCCCCACTGCTAAAGCATTGTAGATGGTGCCTTGTTTCACTCAAAGTACGACATTTTAATTTAGTTTTACCCGGCCCTTTTAGATATTTTAGTTGTTAAAAAAAACGCAAAAGTGATAAAAATATAGCTAATGCAAATAGGGCTGTCGCGATTTTTTAATTTAGGAATCGATTAATCGTCTCAAATAATCGATAATAATCGATTAATCGTACCTAGATGACCCTCCCTCTCCCTTTCTTTGAAGTCGTTAAAAATGAAGTTGAAGTCAGTTGACCTACCTCAAGTAAACAACGAAGACGATCCTCTTTTAGATACATTCAAAGCTTTGATGTTCTGAATCTTTGAATCGTCAGTGTAATAATCAAGACCGGTCGTCAGTTGCGAACTTCGCAAGTTCGCAACTGCCGACCGGTCTTGATTATTACACTGACGGTTCAAAAGTTCAGAACATAAAAGCTTTGAACGCACCTAAAAGACAAATGCTTCTCTAACGGTTTCTTGGGGTTTAGCGTCGACGTTCTTGATCTTTTACCTTCAGAAACAATAGTTTTTTCATCCAATTTTTTTAAAAATTATTAAACGTCTAAAACGGGGTAAAATTTACCGATTCTTCGACAACTAAAAATACTAATCGATTTCGGCGTGACCGATCAACAATCGATTAGTCGTGACAGCCCTAAATGCAAAGTAAAAGGCTCTTATGAACGTTTACCAAATAATTTTATGATTATCATTTACTTGTTGTTTATTCACTACAAATAAACTAGTAGCAAATAATTTATTTTATTATATGCTAGCCTGCGAATTATCGCAAATGATCTAAGATATTGCTCGATATCCATAGACTTGATGGATAACAAAGAATATCCCTCAGTAGCTTCCTAAATGACGTCACGCTTCGGCGCATCACTTCGCCTTCGATACTGTTACAAGTGATTCAGTGCCGGCTTTACCAGCAGTATCATAAGTTCATGCTACTCCAAGTCGCTCTAGTGATTCTATGACTGAGAGAATAATACTAGTATTAGCCAAATCACTCAAACATAAAAATAGTCCTACTTTCCCACGATAATTTTACCAACTAATTGTTCAACACACAGATGAAATTTAATACTTATAATACTACAAATGAGAATATACTCATATTTCTCATTAATGTTAATTTTTAGAACATTTTAAATGTCAATTTACAACAAGTAATTTGGAACTGAGCGCGCCGACTCATCCAAAAAAACCCAACTTTCTGGGTGAATCGATCAACAAGGTTTTTCTGAAAAGTTAGGCATTCTCATCGAAACGAGAGACAAAAGTATGTCACTGTACATTTACTGATATACGGTTGTAACTTTTCTCCCACTAGGCCGAACAATGGTAGCCATGAAAAGTTGTACCCCTCCACTTTTATCGAGCTTCCGCTGCCTCTGGTGCCAAATGCTGTATTTTTGGTGCCAAACAAAATATTTGCAGTTGGCATCATTGGTACCCGACAGTTTGAATATTGGTTAGAGAGTACAAATACTGAGGCGTCAAGCCGTCTGGCGACGTTACTGTTCAAGTGATGGGGACAGCATATTCTGAGCTTAACTGTTTCCTGCAGTTCAACGGCTTTTTATACATATACGGGGTTTTATTATTATTCTCGCCCTACAAAACGAGAAATACCTGCTATTGAAATGATGGGAAAATTAACATATTTAAATTTGTAAGTCAATAGACACACATGTTTACCTACATCAAGAAATATGAAGAGTGTAATTCTTTAATTAAATATGTAATACAGTAAAATTAGTCGCCGTCCTGGCTCCGTTTGTAGTCAATAACGCCTTGTGCTGGAATAGAAAAAAATCTTATCATATTGATGAAGTGAAAGAATACACGCCCACTAAAATATTTACATACTGTAACCCTCAGCATGTGTTAGGGCTTCAGTTTAATTCTTTCTTAGAAAATTATAATCAGATGTCATAATTAGTGCTCAAAGATGAACAACCGGCTTCTTGAAAAGACACATCGGCATTAAAGAATCCAACCATTCCTCCGAAATGGTGCATCCATGTTGGTTGGTTGCGTTCAGCTGACTATAAAATCTAGGGACCTTTCGTGCAGAGCATTCTCACGAGTGGTGGCGCCAGAATTTTTCCCGTCGCGGTTGCTACGAACTCTAATAGGTGACTAGAGAGTCTTCGGACTGGCCATTGTTCGGCCGGGTGTAGGAATTTTTTGTTTTGGCACTAGAGGCTCTGAGACTCCAAACGAAATACAAAAAAAAAAAAAAAGTAAAAATAAAAAAAATTGTGGCTTGTGGAACGCCATGATACCTGTTTCTGATACCCTAGTTCCTAAAGCCACATATTTAATAAGCACGATTTAACTCACAACAGATATACTGCATGTGTTTTGGCCAGTGATTGAGTGGAAAGTTTCTGGTATGGACTAAAATAAAACTCTCGCAATGCAGTTAACTCTTCCTTAGCCACAGTGATTATATGCCCAGCGAGTTATGTTGTACACGCATAACGGGTCGTCGGGAGTATAATCTCTGTCTTTATGGTGTTTGCACAATCTTATCTCCTCGACGAATTTGGTCGATTTTCCAGACTGTGTATGTGCGTGTGTGTGTGTGGGGGGGGGGGGGGGGGGGGGGAGTACCCCCTCCCCCCAATTGGGGATCTGAAGAAACAGACACCCTCCCCACCGCGACTCCCGCTGGCGACACTCCTGTTTCTCACTCTGGAGCACACACTGAGCAGCGACCAAGAAAATTTGGTGTATTTTTGAAATGATATCCCTTTGTTTGCGTCAAGAAAGCCCTGGTGGTAATAACTCTTCCACTAAAAAGAAGATAGCGCTAAAGAATATCACCTGTGGACGGAATTTTTCGTCTAATTTCTCGTCACCGGAATTCACACCCCTCCCGCAAAAAAAAAGAAATAAAAGCATGAAGGAGGAAACTGCACTTCCAACTCGTATCTCTTCTATTTCAAGTAACAAGACACTGAATGAGATAGAAAATAAACTGTATCGGTGCCCTACGTTTGTTTTGTATGCTAACAGGGTATCCCATCTGACAGTATATGGACATCAATATTTAATAGATGGGACACTGTCTTCGTAAATTTGCAACTTGTTTTGTATGTTAGTAGAGTAGCTCATCAGATGGCGTAAGAAACTCTGGCTTATATGCCCATCGAGTTATATTGTACACGTGTATCGGGTCTTCGGGATTATCATCCATATCTTTATGACGTTTTTGCTTACCCTTTACCCAACGCAGACGATATGAAAATTTATTATTTTAAAAATCATTTTTTCAAACTTTTCAAAACATTTCAACAAAACCATATCATGTGACCCCTCGTTGGAACGAGCTCAACGAGTTCGTTCCAACGAGGGGTCACATGATATGGTTTTTTGGGAATTTTTTGAAAAATAATATTTTTTCAACTGCTGAATTTGCATATTACGTGGGCGGATGCGGGCGATTCGTTGGGTAAAGGAATAATCTTGACTCCTCGACGAATTTGGCCGATTTGCCCGACTTGTCCCCCCCCCCCCCCCCCCCCAATTTACATTCTGTTTCGCGTGTTAACTGGATAGCTCATCCAATGAGGTTTGAACCTCGAGATTTAATAGATCGGACCCTGTCTCCCTACCATCCCTGACTTATCGCATCGTGAAAATCAACTTTCGATAAAGTTATCTCCCTTGAAATTGACTGATTGGCGAGGAAGGTCCAATTAAGAAGCGTGTAATTGTTGAGAACAAATTTATGAAATCAGTAGAAAATAAAGCGAAGTTCCTTCTGTTAGTTTTAATAAACGAAAGCTGTCTGTTGTTTTAGTTTATTAAAAGTTACAAAAGGAAACTTGGCTTTTATGGCAAACTAACAGGAAGCAACCAGTGACCGTCCCCTTTGGTCCTTTATATAGCGAATGTGTTTTTATAGTAATTTCCAAGTTTTATTCTGCACAGTAAAAATAGCAAATCTTACCTCATAGGCTATTATAGTAATGTATAGGATAGTGTCTGTATTATATGTCACGATGAGCACACTGTTTATATAATGAACAGACAAAAGTTTTCAGAACATCAAAAGGTGGTGAAAACGGCGTTTTCTTATTTTAAATGGGTTTATTTAAACAGAGAATAATAGCCAAACCTTCAAACTAACTTGGAAATAGTGTAAAAAAAACAACTTCTGTACTTCAATACTACTCTACACGAAAATGCATGAAGTTTGTGAAATGATGCGCACATCAATGATACAACTTCGCTAACATTTCGAAATTTCAATTTGTATATGAAATTCGCATACCCTTAGTGTTAAATTTGCTGGCAACTTTAGAAAATTAATGGAAGCTAACTTTCCTGTAAATCTCTCCCAATGACGAAAATTATCAGCCATGATATACAATTTGTTTTATTTGTAAACTGGATAGCTCACCTGGTGGGGTATAAACCGGAGGATTTAACCCTTTACCTAACGAATCGCCCGCATCCACCCGCGTAATATGCAAATTAAGCAGTTGAAAAAAGTATTTTTTAAAAAATATTTCAACAAAACCATATCATGTGTGTAAACTGGATAGCTCACCTGGTGGGGTATAAACCGGAGGATTTAACCCTTTACCTAACGAATCGCCCGCATCCACCCGCGTAATATGCAAATTAAGCAGTTGAAAAAAGTATTTTTTAAAAAATATTTCAACAAAACCATATCATGTGACCCCTCATTGGAACGAGCTCATTGAGCTCGTTCCAATGAGGGGTCACATGATATGGTTTTGTTGAAATTTTTTGAAAAATAAAAAAAAATGATATTTAAAATAATAAATTTTGATATCGTCTGCGTTGGGTAAAGGGTTTTAATAGAGTATGACACCGTCTCACCACATTTTGTTTTGTGTTTGGATGGGTAGATCATCCAATGGGGTATGGACATCAGGATTTAATTGATAGATTGGACACTGTCTCCCCACATTTCCATTTTATTTTGTATGTTAACATGGTAGCTCATCTAATAGGGTATGAACCTCAAAGTTAAAAGATAGGACACTTTATTATACGCTAAACGATAGATTATCAAAAAAATTGCGGAAAGATAGAAATCGTATCCCCCCACTCAGGAGATATAGAAATTTTCACGTTCACGGTGTCAATCAAACTGGCGGCTTTCAAAGCATCACTTCAAGGTAAACACAAGTTAAATTATCACCGGGAATGATCAATTTGTTCTAAAAACGTATAATGAAATGAAAGTCTAGTGTTTTTGAGTGGATATCGGTCATTTTCAGCAATAATTCAACACGTATTCACCTTGAATTGATGTATGAAACCCGCCAACTGAATCAGATCGCAAGACGCTACCTCTTCAGAGTATCGATCACATCACTTCCGCGTATCAATGCGCATCAGCTGTTTACTTTCATGCATCAATTCAAGGTTGAAACGAGTGAAATTATCGATAAGAATGGGCATTCTTGTAAAAAGCGTGTAATAAAAAGAAAATATAGTGTTTTTGAGTGCAATTATCTCACTCGTGACCGAGACCAATAGGTGTTTTTCCTCGCGAAAACGCTCTCGAAAAATAAGCATTTGTCTCGGTCACTCGTGAGATAATTTTCGGTATCGACTCGAAAATACTAGATATCGTCTATATCTCCCAACAGTTACATTTTGTTTTGCATGTTAACATGGGTAGCGCATCTAGTGGAATATGAACATCAGGATTTAATCCTGTCTACGTACCTTTCCTTTTGTATGTTAACAGAGAGGCTCATCTGGCGAGGTATGAATCTCAAAGTGTAATAGATAGGACACCGTCTCGGCTCATCTACATTTTATTTTGTACGTTAACATGGTAGTTCATCTAATGGAATATGACCCTCAACGTTAATAGATAGGACACTGTCTCTCTACTCTTACATTTTGTTTTGTATGTTAACATGGTACTTAGTTAACGGAGTATGATCCTCAATGTTGATAGGACACTGTCTGCCTACATTTACATTTAGTTTTCTTTGTTAACAGGGTAGCTCATCTGACGGGGTATGAACCTCAGGATTTGATCGAGAAGACACTGTATCACTATATTCACGCCTGTGATATTCTTCACATGAGATACTCTCACCACACGTGTAAGTATTATGTTCATCTTTTACTGCCACGCCCATTTTAACCATATATGGAGGATCTCTATGAACGCCTGTATGCGAGAAAGTTTATTAACATTTCTGACATATATGAAACTCTATCATCTGATTAATTGTTGGAAAGGGCTCCCTGAGCCCTTTCCAACAATTAATCGGATGGTAGGTTGATCTGCGCTTACCAGAACGTACAGATAATCATCATAAAATAGGTGACAATAGTCGCTTTCGATAGCGTAAGTGTTAAATACTGATGCAAAGAATACTGTACCACAGTGTAGTGCCGAAGCCACCTGGGAACTCCGTAATAAGTTAACGGATCAGTTAAAATCGCTCTCGCATCGGATTAACCGGCAATTACCGCCCGTTATTTTGGAACAGAGACTGCACAAATGATAGGACGTTGAATCGAGATGATGTACTTAGGAACTAGATGGCAGTATTGTAAAACTTCAGTTCAACACACAGACACTTCCACGCTTGATTCCTTCTTCCCTGCCATAGATTTCCCGGGTATCGGGACCGGTTATCCGAACCGGGAACCCGGGAATTCCCGTCCGTTCCCGGGATTAAACCGTAACGGAGGCCAAGACCATGCAAGTTTGAAGAGAAATAAACGATAGAGTACGACGCAACAGGACACGAAGGGCAAGCTGCGATGTCGAAAATTTTACACCCCGCCTTGACACCAAACAGCTATAAACAGTTTGTCAGATTTGAAAGGAAAATAAAAACGATGAAAATACATGTAATTATATTCTTTTTCCCCAAGCCTGGAAAATAAGCAGACTGTCATCTGCAAAATGAGGTCTCCCGAGAGGGAATTTGGTGATGTTACCCTGCGCAGCAGAGTAGAATCACCAAACTTACCCTCTGTGAACCTCAGTCTGATCAAGGTTTGAAACCTAAAGAGAAAGATGGACACACATGAAAAAATGGCACATTGTATCGGATAGCAGCATCAAATTCACGCTCTGGGGACCTCATTCTGCCTATGACAGACTGCGTATTTCCAGGATTGTTGTTCCTGTGGTGATTGGTTAAGAGATCGCTTTATTTCATTGAATATTCAACATCTCACCTCAAAAAATACCCTTCTGTCTGTGAGAACAATTGGTGGTCAATAGCTTGCCAAAATTCTCAGTTTCATGCGTCTATCTCCTCAGTACACCTGTCGATCGTACGTGACTTTGCTACATTTTTTAACATCTCGTCTCCGTGACACGAAAGAATCAATCTCCATCTATTTACAAAAAAATCCTGGTTATATTTCAGTTCAAATAAACTCCATCACAAAGGTTTTCTCATATTCTTCTAACCGCGTTAACCCTTTACCCAACGTAACGGCCAAAACCGGCCATTGCTATTCTCAAAAATCGCCAATTAATTTTCATTATTTTTTCATTTTTTGTCTCAAAAACATAGGTTATGACCCCTCGTTGGAACGAGCTCGTCGAGCTCGTTCCAATGAGGAGTCATAACCTATGTTTTTGAGACAAAAAATGAAAAAAATTAGTTATTCGAGAATTATTTTTGCAAGTGTCGTCTGCTTTTCAGGTTAGGTAAAGGGTTAACACTTTACCCAACGAAATGGCAAACATCACTCAAAGCGCTGTTCACAAAAGTCGCCATTCAGATTTTCGAACATTCTGTAGCAGAAGAACTTGACATAAGTATTATGATAAAAAAAATGAATGAGATGGATTACACTAGGGCCCTGCGAATCACACATTTTCGATTCGAATCGAATCTTGAAACGAATCACGTCTATTATCCGAAATCGAATCGAACCTAAAATCGAAACAGTGGCGTCTTGAAGATGACCGATGGGGGATGGGGTTTCATAAACCTGATTTGTTCCGACTGTGATGGCCAACACACGACTGAGAAAATAATCCAACTACATAATTAAGGCATGCCTTCGACAAAGGCATGCCTTGATGATGTAGTTTGAATATTACCCTGTAAGGATTTTAGGTCACCGTTGACATTGCTTGAAAACCTTGAATTTGCGTTTAACAGAAGAAGAGACAAGTGATATTGAAATTAGTATGGCTGGTAGCGTGAGTGATGATGTTATTTATGTTAATGTTGCGGAAGTTACACCCAGTCTTTTATTTCAATATTATTTATGTGTGATTTCCATCAGAACTGCGTTTTGTGAGACGATGAAGATGACTTACAGTACGTGGAGAGTGGATTGTAACTAAATCACCCGCGGAGTGGAGTTATCACCCAAGCTATAACTTTGGAATTTTGTACATATCGACAAAAAACCCAAGCAATGTTTCAGCCAATGGACCTCCGGGTTTAACCCGGAGGTCCATTGGCTGAAACTTTGCTGGTGCTGGTTATAATTTGCAACAAATTTGCAATTATTACTCGGGTGGAATCTCCACTCTGCGGGTGATTTAGTGATAATACACTCTCCACGTACTGTATACCAAGGTGTATTCCTATGAAAAAGATTCGAGAGGAAACGAATCGGGGAGCCGATTTCGAATCGAATCGAATATCAATTTAACATTCGAAATCGAATCGAATCTCGAAGCTTTGCACGGCTCTAGATTACACAGGTGCCAATCATAACTATGAAATGAGACGGACGCGCCCGCAGGAAAAAAGTTTAAAGGATGGAATCAAGTACTTGCTCCCACAACATTGGTACAGTGATCAAAAATTGTAGAACAATGTTTGCTCATGCCTCCCATATGTTCTTACACATGTAGACGGCTAACTCGAGTCTATCTGTTTGAATAAATTAGCCTCAGATTCAAGATGAGACATACCCGTTGTTCAATTTTCCTTCTGTGGAATGACAATCGCGTCCCCGTTTCTGGTCTTTGCGTCTGTGACGGTCGCATCGGATGTCTGCCACCCTTCACCCCCCTTCGTGAAGAAGTAGCATGATACGCCCTGGTATTGTTTCAAATTCCCCTTGTATATCAGATATCACCCTGGAATACATGTGTGGTATTTTGGGGGCAATGCCATGGTATACCATGCTACTTTTTTCTAAGTTTATGCGTTAACGTCAACATATCCCCCTCAATCAGTAATGAAGATAGGGCAGCAACCTTGATGGAATAGTCTGCACTGTCTGATCTGATGAGATCAGCACTTGCTGTAAAGTGGTTTGTAATATTTCCAGTTATCTGCGATTAACATTGTCACACAAACAAGCCGCTTGCCAAGCCCTCTGGCCACCAGTCTACGTCTGTAAGGAATCCGAAACTGTTATGACTTGTTTGTTTATCCACTTTTCGTGTAGCTTTGGCACAAATTACCGTTGATGTACTGTGACCTTACTTCACTCACAGAGATATACATGTATTATTTCGTACTCCTGTTATGGAGAATTCTAATCAATAAGTATTTAATTCACATTGAAACTATCAAGATATTAACACAATTAATGGAAACTACGGCTTTGGTGAGTCTTCATTCCTAATGGTGATGTCAGTAAAATTTCTCTGAAATCAAGTCCAGTTGAGCAACATTTCTAGTGCAGATAAAAAGAAAACGAATCCTTGTTTTATTTTTAGATTCAATCGTCTGGAACACTTCATCCCGATTACCCATGTAGGAGAACGGTGGCGCTGTGTACTAAGGCGTACTGCACGTCGATAGTGCACTTTTCTTCACCCAATGCTAACCCCCTGCTTGTGTGGAGTTAGTACGTTGGGGAGTCAGGCAGTTGCTCGCCGTTGCTCGATGGTTCTCTCCGGGTGCTCCGGCTTCCTCCACCCGCAAAACTGTCCGACACGAGGTGACCCTGGCTGTCGAGAGTGTCCTTAAACTCCAATAAATAAATAATAAATCGCCTGGAATATACAAATTGGTCGAAAACGCGAAACATAGATTCGCTTTTCCGACCAACTGAAATATTCCAGAGGAGTGGATCTAAACACAGCCGATGGACTACTTGAGGGCTAGACTAGTTCTAGTCAATAACAATTTCTTGCTTGACTACATCTACAACCATACGTACCGGAAGTTTGATCCAGCATCATTATATGGCAGTAACTCAACGTTCTATTTTATGTCTCGTTTTCCAGTGTTGCTGAAGGGGCAGGTGACGACAAAGTATTACAGGTTTCTAGCGAAAGATGGCGGATGGGTGTGGATGCAGAGCTATGCCACCATTGTTCATAATAGTCGATCTTCTCGACCACATTGTATTGTTAGTGTTAATTATGTTCTAGGGTGAGTATTATGTGATATACGTTCACCGATAGAGTGAGATATGAAGTTCACATGAAAGGTTTTGGTACTGGGGCACACAAGTTGAACTTTGACCCATATTAATTAAAGGGCTAACGCCACATTCAACATCCAATGTCATATAGAATCCGGCGAGTAACTGTCGGACTCTCCAATCTTAGCACGTATAAGATTTGCGTTGTTTGAAGGCATTTGTACCATTAGTAGATTGCGCCACCGTGCTTCCTCTTTGGCAGTTGGGATTAGGTATCTTGCTCATGGACACAGCGCAGATGGAGTGGGGTCAGAATGGAAAACATCGAACCATAACCTTACTGGCTAGAGGGATGTATAATCGCGGAGGGGGAGCATAGCAAACATTTCGGAAGGTCAAGTATCACGGGCCAATGTATACATACTTCCTCGACCATAAGAAATTCGAGAATCCAACAAGCAAATTTATGGTTAAAAAATGTCAGGTAATTTTCCTGAGAACTATTAACTATAACCAACATCTAAGCACTGAGCTTATGAATGCTATAATCTTAAAGAATTGGATTTCCAGCAACCCAGATGAATCTATGTTGTATTTATGGGTGGAGGGGTGGTCAGTAAAACTATAGCCCGAAAGGACTGTAGGATTAAATTATTTCTGATGGTCCTTTCGATTTGTTGTGATTCATATATCATCCTTTCATCAAATACTGACATTTTTTCAGAAAAATGTCTGCATAACTGTCTTAAAACCCTTTACCCAACACAGATGATATCAAAATTTATTATTTTAAATATAATTTTTTCCAATTTTTCAAAATATTTCAACAAAACCATATCATCTGACCCATCGTTGGAACGAGCTCGACGAGCTCGTTCCAACGAGGGGTCACATGATATGGTTTTGTTTATATTTTTTGAAAAATAATATTTTTTCAACTACTGAATTTGCATATTACGCGGGCGGATGTGGCCGATTCGTTGGGTAATTCATTAAAGGGTTAAGTCTTCTTCTGGATTCCTAAAGATCCTACTAGACTGGCAATTAAGGATGTGTGACGCATTGGGTAGCCAAGTTTTAAATAAAACTGTCTGTATTCAAAGATCCTTCCCTTTACTATGATAAGCAAGTTCTACTTTACTGGTAAACTTGTACACGGGGCCAACGTTTGGGGCGGAAGCCCTCTAAAGTGGGCAGAACAGGCAGCGACGATTGGCTAAACTTGACTTCATCTCTATTTTGCGGTCATGATGTAGTCAAACATGCTGAAAATGTCCTTAAACATCAATAAAGAAATAGATAAATAACAGATAAATAAATCCAAAGAGCCATCGAGTACACAGCACAGCAGGATTTTCATGCCATGGCGTTTTAAATTATAGCCTGGTGAAAGTTTTCAAAGTTTTTGAAACAAAACAGCCATTTATGTCTTTCCTTCAGCAGAGTGGCGATCCAGTGGCCTGCTGAGTTTTGTCAACATGATTTTGTTTTCTTTCCAGTGGTGGGTGCGGATTGTTAGTTAATTTTTTTATAATGTCATTTATCTTAAGCTAATTTGATAACGGCATAGCGGGGGTTCGAACCCACGCCGAGAGAGTTTCCTTCAGCACCAACCGCCAAGCGAACTATACTGAACCACGCACGCCACTTGGCCACGACACCAACCGCCTTGCGAAACTATACTGAACCACGCAAACCACTCGGTAGCCGAGTGGTGTGGGTGGTTCAGTATAGTTTCGACTGGAGACTGGTGTTGAAGGAAACTCTCTCGGCGTGGGTTCGAACCTCCGCTATGCCATTGTAAATAAAGCCAGCGTCCTTTCTTGATTCTATGACACACGGGAAATTTGGAAAAGAGACGTTCTCGCCGATTTCCATGGGGTACAGTATGTAGAATTAAGTGATGCAGTTATATGATAACTAATTTGATAAGATTAGTCGCTGTAACCAAAATCATGTCCCCAGGTAAAAAGTATGTCTTCAGAGAATCATTTTGAAGACGATTTGGATGACAAGTATTGTGTTTTATTTTTGGCGATGACTTTTCATGGACGATTAAATGCAACTTGTAAGCAGTCAAATAAATATTCAGTACAGCTTCACTAAATTTATGTAGGGTGGAGAGGGTTTCGAATTCGTCCCGGTCATTCGATTCGACTCCAGCCGTGGTGATTTGGACGTTTTCAAATCGATGAGTTTTCTCAAAATCATAATTGTCGTAGCTGTAACTTTTTCCACAGTCGCTATAAAGCCTTGGCTGAATGCAATTGAGCTTTCAAAGCGGAATGGCGAATTTGCTGGCATATTGGATTTGAAAAAGTATCCCCTCTTGAGGTCGTTTTCTATCATCAGGTCAGGTCCCAACAGAAGAGTTCCAAGTGGTTCCGTTTTCGAAACTATATTTCTGGACTATTCCGTTCTTTTGAATTGCTCGCCCGAATAAAAAGGAGTCTACGTCGAACTCAATATCTCATGGATCTCGTTCAGTTACTGAAAATTGAAAACCAGAGGGCAGACAGGTAATATTTGTTATAAAAAGGTGCAATATCTGCATGTTGAAAAGCAGCGAAATTCAGTCTGATTCGAAATCCTCTGCCGGATTCGTTTCGACTCGAAATCGGAGATTCGCAAAGCCCTAATACTAGGTCGCCAGTATTTCCGCCTATTCGAATTTCTACCAGACAATAAATTATCATTATAATAACAAGAAGCGCTAACAAATGTTTCTGCTTGTTAGCAAGCGGGATAAACGATCGGATGTCCAATGGCTGAAAGTTTGGTTTTCTCTGTTATAATTTTTTGGAGAAAATCTCACTTATAACTTGGGTGGAAATCCACTTCATGTGCGCTTTAGCCTAAATGAATAAGAACTTAGTTTAGCCTTCACATAACGTAACCCATATTCGACCGCTGCTATTTCCAAAATTCGACATACAGATATTATTATTTTTTGCAAATATTGCCTCACAAAATTAGCTTATGACCCTCATTGGAACAAGCTCGTCGAGCTCGTTCCAATGAGGTGCAATACACTATCTTTTTTGAGGCTAAAATTAAAAGCACTAGTTATTGTTGTTGAAATGTCGTCTCTAGTCGTGTCAGGTGAAGGATTAAGGAACGTTATTCTTGTTTGACAGTGTACGTATGTTCTTTTATTTGATTTTTCGTTCTTGTGTTTCAGTGAAGTGGAGGCCAAAGATTTGCAACTTCAGCTGGAGCAAACATTCTCAAAAGAAGTTCCTCATTATAATGACATTCAGGACAGGTCAAGGTCGGGGAAGATCAGATCTGCACGGACTAAAGCGCGGAGATCACCTTATCAGCAAGTGATGGAAACATCGGACTTTAATTCATCGGAATATCCAGAAAAGGCTCCATATGTTCCGGACATTTCATACCCGATTCAAGGCTATCAAAACATGCTTCCTGGATACCAAGCTACCGCGCACGACAAGGCGGAGCGATACAGTGCTTTATATAGTCCGTATGCACATACCGGAGTCGGCATGTACAGGGCTGACTCATCGTGTGTCTATCCCTATCAGTCTAGTAATCAAAGATACTATGATGACATGAATCTCTTTAGAGGACACTATGATGAACGTTTTTATCCGAGTCGAGAGGCGTATCCGAGTTACTTGTCAACACAGACGTCGGCGACGTCATTACGACCAAATAGCGATGATACCAGTGTTGATCGGTCTCACAATGGTCAGAAGGACTGTAAGTTGTATGGACAGTGCTCTCGGAGTAGCAGTCGCGATAACTCATTTTCAAATTCTCAGAATTACCCTACACCGTTTAGTGAACGATCTGAATCTTCTACGTCTGAACTTGATGTGGTGGACGAGGACAGCGAGAAACGCCGGAACTCATCAAGGACCGGAAGAGATGAAGGAAAATATGACTCTTTGTTAGAATCGCCGAAACAGTTAGTTAAAATGGAAAACATGAAATCTCAAGAAAGTGTGAATGGCTTTCATTCGCTGTCACATAGAGAATCAGTGCCACAATCTGTGATCATGCGTAGACAATCCGCTCAAACGTACCCCTGTGCTAATACTGAGAGGAGCTGCAGTGAAAATAGCGATTTGAATAGTACGGTCTTAACTAAAAACCCAAATCTTTTACAAACTGAAGGAAAACTCCCAGAGGCAGCATCGGATCCGAAATCCGCTCTCAAATCTTTTGATTTAACTTCCGGTTCTGGATTTGGAACTGGTGTACTTCAGTCTAGTTACTCACAATGTTTAAAGGGCATGTGCGGCTATGATGCCACGTCTTACCAGATGTCACCACTACAGACACAGAGACAATATCCCGTCATGCCCCAGGCAGGGTACACGAGTGTCATTGTGGATGCTCAGCAGTATCAAATGGCCAATGGATTCGTCCATTAGCAAAACATTCTTCATAACATCGAGATTACTTCATTGTCTAGAATACTTGGGTTCAGAGGTCACCCAAACGTCTCATAAAGTAGTGTTCTCGTCTTCATCTTGCTAGTCATTTCACAAACGTTCGACGCACGGGATTTATGGGCGTGTCCGAGTTTGGAAACAGATGATTTTGTCGTTAAGTTTTTATATAGAGTCTTGATTTCAACTTCTTTGATAAAATTGTTTAAAAACTGCAAAGAGTGTACTTTTAACGCACGGCTTAAATAATCGTCTCTTTGGAAAGATCAAACTAAGGTGTTGGCCGCGCCGCTCCGGTCGCGGCGGTCGCGCCCAACGCTGACCACAAACGGAAACAATATCCTCTTCACCCTCAATCGAAAAACTCCACATTTAAAATGAAAGTCCCACATGTCAAACATTCGAGGACGTGACAACCCTTACTTATTCCCAGTTCCTTATTCGACATTCGTTATCAACCGACAATCGGTTGATAACGAATGCAAGAATAAGGAACTGGGAATAAGTAACGGTTGTCACATCAGTAAACATTTCTATTTTTATTATTGACTTATTTTAACACCTTTGATCCTCACAGTTATTCCTGGAGTCATGCAAATGATTCTTTATCACCATCAATGTAATTGAGCATTGGCGGGGATAGGAATACTGATAGACAGACTTACATTGAAGTTAGTCTGTTTGTTCGTACGTTAGTTCTTTATTTCACTGTGTGGTCACTCTATTTTCAGATTGTGACAACAGTCAGTTGATCTGGGTTGTCAGATTCCGCCAACCTGACGTGACCAGATCAAACGGGACGCCATATGATCCTGCTGATCTGATCTCGTCAACGAGACAGAATATGACATCCCAGATTGACTGACTGTTGTAATATTACATTATTATGTGACAGCAGATCTTTTAAATTAAATGCACCACCAGAAAACCCGAAAGCCAAGGTATTCGTGCTTTTATTTCGCGTTTTGAAAATATTGTCACTTCGAAATTCTCCGAACGTCAATGACGTCACGGGAGTCTCTGAGACAGGTATGATAAGGATTTGGAAAACCTGGGGCTCTCAATTTCTTTCAAACTAGAACTGATGTAAACTACGGCGGGGTTGATAAATACAGTGCGGCTGCCGTGGACTCGCCACTTTCCACGGGTGGGAAATATTTCCACGGACGCAAAATATTAGATTCGAAACACTAATTATAGGAATAATCATCAAAAATTTAATTAATGAAGCACCGGGTACAACCCGGCGCATCATTAATTAAAATTTTGCTGATGATGATTTTTATTAACTGGTAAACGCATGCGTAGACATCACTGCCCACGCGTGGATTACGACCAGCCCACGGCGACTGTACTATATTCGTGGTTGTCATATAATAGTCATTTATCGTCTCTTGAAAACAAAATAGTGTCATCTACAACGTTTGGCCAAAGCGTTACAGTTGTCACGTGTTTTGCTTTCGAGAGACGAACAAACACTTTTGCTTTTCTAGCATCAACGTTACGTGCACACAAAGCCTGAACCAATGTCATGGGTGTAACATAAGTTAGATATCCGATGAAGCGACAAACGCTCCCTACCTAGTATTGTATCGTAAACCTTAGTATTGTGTTGGGTTTTTATAGCGGCACATCCACGTTAGATTGATTTTCAAATATAAGTTACGAGTCAGAGAGATTACACCTTTTAGACATCCATGTTTAACCATCTGCAAATTGATGTCAAAATATCAGGTTGTAAATTAATGCCACAAATAATTTAACCAATTCAGTCTTGTTTGACTTAGCCCACTGTTAAGTAAATAGACAATAGTTCACTGCTCGTATTCGAGTACTATCTTTATCGTCGCGTGAGGCGCGCGGAGGATTATTTTACGAGGCGCTAGCCGTGTGAAATAATCCGCGCGGCCCACGAGAGGATAAAAATCATACTCGAATACGAGCAGTGAACTTTATATTCATTTTATTTTCTCCTTATTTGTTTTCCCAAAACAACTATTTATAATTGATTCCGTGGTTACTTTCAAAACATGTCCTCCCTCTGATCCGACCTTGTGATCACGTGAACGTGCGCGCAGTGATACAGATAGAATTGGTACAAATGACGTCATTGTTCATTCATAAATTCGGCCACTGAGGGAAACGTTTTTGGAGGGATTGTTCACATAAGCTTTAATGTAACAAATTAACAATGCATTTCTGCGTGAATTTACTAGATTTTCATTTAAAGATTGAAATTCTTCATTCTGCTACATCGGAGAACGTTCACTCCTCATTGTCAACAGCATTTTGGGATACAAATTTCTGTCGAAGTGGAACTAGACGTCTTGGTCCAATTACACTGATTTGTAAAAAATAAAAAAAAAAAATACTCCATCATAGCTGAGAGTGGAATAGTTGCTGGGAATGGAATACCATTTTGAGTGGGTGAAAGTGGCAATACGATTTATTTGGGGGAAGAAAAATGAATGAAAGTAAAATAAATGTTTGTACTTTATCAGTTGATGCTTTGTGGAAAGGAGTGAGATAACACACTTCAGTATTCACTGAATTTACGTCGTCCTACACGTAGTTGTTGACATTTTGGCGATCACCTTGATTTTGAATATTTTTTGGATGCCAATGGTGACCAACGAAACGACAGTTTTTGTCACGTGAACGAACATGTCTAATATATTCAAAATTCACCTTGATATATGTTAATGGATTGTCACGTCTAATAATATGTTGTAGCAAAGCTTTCCAGCATCAAATTAATTTTGTTTGTCTTGCGTTTCCTTTTATTCTGGAAAAATAAACGCCTTCAAACGGAAGATATGTTGGTGTTCAAGTACAGATATATAATGTTCCAATAAGAGTAAAATCCTCGCCCTCCGATTAGATGGGAGCTGGCGTAGTTTCTTTTATGCTTACGGCACCAGTGGAAAATGTTGCCGTCTGACGTCACAACGCGAAATATTTGAAATGACGTCACCCGTTTCGTAATTTCTTCATCAACGGAGTGACTAGCAGGCCGCTTCATTTTTCTGAATTTTCACACGTGCAGTATACTGTGTTCCGGATGAAGTGCAGTTTAAATTACAAACGGATTTACGATTTGAACTGAGATGGAATGAGTTTATCTAATGTATTGATTATTTATCCAGTGCTGTCGTGGGGTACACGAGAGGTTTATTTTCTAAGCTTGTGATCGTTAAAAGTTGCCTTGAACAAGGCAACTTTTTAACGATCACAGTTTAGTAAATAAGCCTCTCGTGTTTCACGGTGTAGGTTTTAGGCTATGGGTAGTGTCTTATTGGAACATATACATTATTGTGATCAGTTGACGGTAACATGGTCTGATGTTTGCGGCTCGGAGCGTATGTTCAACCTTGACGCTTCGCGTTTCGGTTGAACGTAAGCTCCGAGCCGCAAACCCCAGACCATGTTACAGTCAATTCATCACAATAATTTATATTATCACCATTATATTTATGTACAAAATGTTGTATCAGAGTCGCGCTAATACATCTGAGGACATATCTCGACGAGTCAATATACAGCCTTAAAAACAAGAGCGTGGCTCTACGACATTTTATACATTAACATTATGGTGGTGATAGATTTAACTTCCGATTCTGAACTGTAATAACCTGATTAACACTTTACCTAACGAAGCGGTTACATCATCCCACGTAATTTACAAACCGAACAGTTGAAAAAACATTATTTTCCCGAAAATATCAACAAAACCATATCACGTGACCCCACACTGGAACGATCCCGGCGAGTTCGTTCCAATGAGAGCTAACATGATATGGTTTTGTTGAAGTGTTTGGGAAATATGTTTTACAAAAAAGAATTAAAATACTAAATTGTGATTATACATGTATATCTTGTGCGTTGTTGAGTAAACAGTTAACTCGCATTTTACTTTCAAATGTCATTTTCAGACTCATAAAATGCTGTTTGTTTCGGTTGAAACTGTATGCAGCCGCCTTGAAATTTAACATCCTCGGACAAATTTATTGAGCGTGTACACTTTCAACATTCAACATTCCGAAAAGGGCTGTGCGCTGCAACAGAATAACTGCGCGCCATTCTAGTTTTAATGCTTTCAGCGTTCAGATACAAAAGCATAAAGGCAAATTCATAATTATATTTTTGAGAAGTGTTTTTTCTCTTTTCTTATATAGAATCGCGCAAGATCCCTCACAAATGCGTTTCGAAAGCTTGTAATGTTCTATAAATAGTAACGTTAACAAATCGTAACCAAGCACGCGGTTGTATTATGCAGTTACAAGATACAGATTTTCTATCAGGGCCCTCCAGGTACACGCTGCATTCGAGTAATTAGGGTCCCAATACACAACTATTGTTAGAAAGGAACCTCAAAGTTAACACAGGAACTATTTATTACTTCTTAACCTAAATTTGTTGGTGACAACAGCGTCAGGATTTTTCAATCGATCTTTGGTTTACTTATTCATATACAGGGCATTGCAGAACATTTTCTTGGAAAATCTCTCTTCTGACGGCATTCCTCATTTTAGCAGACCCTCGTGAAAGGTAACTCCCCCTTTTCTCAACACAACTGCAGTGTGAATTCACAATGTGGCAATATACACAAAACATCCTTGTTGCCAGAACAATAGATTTCCAGTTTGAGGACAAGCTGATTGAAAGTATTTTAAACTTCAAGACAGTCCCAAAATTAATAAGATTATCATACCCAGAAATTTCACTGAAAGATGCAAAATTATTGCGGTTCGCAGTATCAGTAGCTTTCAAAATAATTAGCATGACTTCAAAGGAAAAACATTCTTAGAATTCTGCTAATCCATTTTTTTTTGTCACTTGAAATGATAATATCTTTGTTTCGTCACAGGATTCGCAAATGTTAATAAAATCAAGAAAATTAAAGTTTGGAGAGTCCAACAATTCTTAAACCGCTATTTTATTTTTTTTAACCCTTTACCTTACGAATTCTCCGCATCCGCCCGCGTAATATGCAAAATGAACAGTTGAAAAAATAAAATTTTTCAAAATATTTCAACAAAACCATATCAGGTGACCCCTCATTGGAACGAGCTCATTGAGCTCGTTCCAATGAGGGGTCACATGATATGGTTTTGTTGAAATTTTTTGAAAAATTTAAATAAATGATGTTTAAAATAATAAATTTTGATATCGTCTGCGCTGGGTAAAGGGTTAAATGGGGCTGTACGGACGATATAAACCATATACAGTACGACCGCCGTGGATTGGTCACTTTTCACGAGTGCTTCATTGATTAAAATTTTACTAATGATCATTTTTATTACATGGTAAACGCATGAGTGGACAAAACTGCCCACGTGTGGATTACGACCAATCCACGGCGACTGTACTGTATTTATATTTCGCGGGAAATAAATTGAGAGAACCCACATCGTAGAAAGCACGCCTTGATAATGTTGTTGGAATATTGGTTAGTCGGGATTATAGTTTAAAAAAAAATCAAGGATTCTTGGAAGTGTTTGTGGGGATAGATAAAATATACATGGAGTAGTCAGGGACGCAGAAAACATGGGGGCAGCTGCTCTCACTCCATTCGAACTACGGGGGCGAGAAGGGGCAGACAATGCCCTTCTCAGGTTCGTCACTCAATTTTTTTCAATGATTTATTCTCGAAGTAAAGCTAAAATACGCCCCCAACTCGGTTCTGGGAACTTTCAAAACTCGATGATGGGGATAAAGTTGTGGGAGTTTGGGAAGAGGTGCCCCCTCCCCATCTCGGGCCTTCGACCTTCGAGACCGCATCATTCGACAATGTCATGACGGTGCTGCTAGTGCGAGTAAATGCATTTTTCTCGGGGTCTGACCTCCCCCACCCCGAAGTACTTCCGGCACCCCCGGTAGTACTCGAGACGTATGGCGCAACTTCTTATTTAATTAACAGATATTGTATACTCCAAATTGAACATGCTGAGCATCCCAAATTCAGTCCTGCATACCCATATCTGTATAACCGACTGTGTGTCTGAGAAAAGTTCAACCACCAAATCCAGTCTCACAAGAAAGTATCTGATCGCGAATTAGAGCGAATTAGAGCGAATCAATACACAAGACTTCTATCCATACGAAAAATGTCTCGACTGGAAAAAATACTTCCCTCACACACTTATCAACGCACTGCGAAGCAGCATCTTAAAACTAATTTCAGTTCATTTCCTTCATAATTTCCACACGTCAGTACACCCATGTTGGACCCCCACGTAATTTCTGGGGTACAATTTTGCTTGTTTCGGTGTTGAAATACCAGAATGTCTCTAATCAGACCATCTATTGTCAACAACGGTTTGTCTTGCTCAAGGCCAATCTGGTCTCCATGGAACTACCCGGTAGGAGAAATTTTGGGATTGCAACTCTGAAAGAGTGTGAGATAGTAAGGTGCCCTGCATCGCAACTCGCTGTGACACATTTAGGCGAAGGCGGATCCGGTGCACGCCCCCCCCTCCCCACCCCAACCTTTTCTAATTTCCAAGTGCACACATGAAGGCACAATCGATTATTTTGTTATTTTTTTAAATAAACCGCGTAATGGTATTATAATCTTGGGAATTTATTTATACAAACAAAATTTCTGTCTTAATAGCTTCGAATGCTAGTAGTCTCACTTACCACGAGATGACTGTGAGTGCACCAGAGATACATTTGTGCAAAAGTACCAACGTACACCATGTATTATTCCAGGGTATTTTGGGACGTTTCGGAAATTTTTCGATCTTTTTCTTAATTAGAGATATAATCTGTGGGATTTTCTTTAAAAAAATAAGAAATTAATGAAAATGGTATTTATTTTGACGGAAAGTAAAGGTGAAATCTGCACTATGAGTATGGCCGAGAGACAAACGGTTACAATCAACAACTGTTGGGGAGATCCCATCCATTTGGAGGATTCTTACGATCTCAGAAACTAAGAATAAGACAGACATGATTTCTACAATCTAAAATCAGTTGGATTATAAATAACCTAAATTAACTGGGTTGAGTGAATAGCAACACAATTGGGTTCATATTCACTCAACCCAGTTGGATTCATATTCGCCCAATTGGGTTCATGTTCAATCAACCCTGTTGATTTGGGTTGATTTTAACCCAACTGATTTTAGAGTGTATACCTTGCTTCAAAAGGTATATGTTTTTTCAGGAATTAAGACATTTTAGTTCGCTACCGTTACTCGAACTACATTTGGGCATATTCATTCATTTTGTATAAAACTAGTCTTTAACCAAAGCTGTATGTGCAATCAATGCGCTTTTCATACCACCGACGTAACATTTTATACATGCGACGCATAATATCATCAGCACTTCACGTTAGCTACCACAGTAAGATCACGCATAGGTTAAATACAGTATAATACAAACTGACGGGAACTATTAATATTTTAATTTTCATACATTCATTATTTTTAAAGAAATTTCCCCCAGAACGCAAGTTTATTATGTCTCAAAATTTCAGTGCAACTGAATTAAGAATGTTTGTATACTTCAATTTTTTCATCATAATGGGAGCCAACATATTTTGATCTTTAAAGGTCTCCATCTCTCATTTATGAACAGCATCACGTCAGTTTCCAGATTTCGTTAGCTGAGTATCTTATATATAGCTGAAAAAAACATTTAACACTTTCAACCCAAGAGTCCGATTTTCCAATCCAGTGTCGTGATACGACCTGAATTCATAAATTCATCAATTCATCAAGTGGATATTGGTCACTCAGTGAATTTTTATTATCGACCAATCAATATTTTCAAATATTAATTGGTCTTTGCCCAAAATAACGAAAATAAACTCTTCCAGCTGATACCATCGAAGTGACATGGAAAGTACCATTAGCGTACATGGGGATAATAATTGGAATAAGTGGCAAATACTTTACGTTTACACAGTTTCCAACGATTATTAACTTGTTCAGAGATATGCCTCGGTTTGATAACCCTGCGTTAGGCGCGAAGCCTGAGGATGTGCAACGGGTGCGAACGCACCTCCCCACAAAATCGAGGTTCCACTTGAGGGACCATCTACCATTTGTGATATGATTTTTTTTATAAAATGGGGCGACCTTACTTGCCCCGATACATCGTACTCTGGCTCAGCCACAGAGGGTACGATGTATCTTGGTAAGTTGTTTTAAAACATAAATGTTGTCGTTGGCATGTAGTTTCTGTCAAACGCTAAGGCCCTACTCTAATATACAATTATGGATTTTTGTGGTGGTGAATATAATGTGATATGAACCTAAAAAACTTATATTGACCGAGGCGTTAGCCTCGGACAATATAAGTTTTTTAGGTTCATATCACATCATATTTACCACTGGACTTTTGTGGTGGTGAATATGATGCGATGTGAACCTAAACAACTTATATTGACCGAGGCGTTAGCCTCGGACAGTGTAAGTTCTTTAGGTTCATATCACATCATATTTACCACCACAAAAGTCCTTAACTGTTTTATTATATACACCTTCCTAAAAAACCAATCTTCTATTTGTCAATTAAAAGTTCAGTTATATCAACCAGAAATACTTTTATTTAACAATAAAATAGTTATCATCTGCAGAAAAACATGCAAATGAGACGGAAGTCTGGTTGACTGGGCATGCACGTTGATTGAAATAGAACTAGAGAGGGGATTTCCAAAAGCTATATTTAGAAAGTTGATATTCTGATTTCTGAGTACCAGCCACGTGCATAAGATCTAGCCAATAGAAATGTGGTTATTTATAAAGTACATAATAATACTTTTTTTATAGCCCCGGCTATAAAAAAAAGTACCAGGGTGCTTAGGCGTTTCACCGAGACTAGTTGCATGGTCCTGATGTTACAAGTCCTCTATGTTACACCGAGCTAATCGCTGTTCAATTTCTGCAAGCATTACATGTATAGAGGTATAATATATATCTGGAAAATAACTTTATCGCGATCTATTATTGTTTATGTAATTTTTCACATACAATAGAGCAAAAGTGCTTATATTTTAGATCCTAAAGTTTACATAATATTTCCCAGATGCTACCACAGAGCTACATTTGATACTCATTTTTGAAATTTGTTTTTTTTTCCGCCGGGGAGAACCATTGTGCATCTCACCCAACAAACTTCTGGCTACGCGCCTGTGTGTACAGTTGTCTACATTGAATTTACTGTAATAATGCAAACAGTAACCGGTCAATAACACTTCTATGCAAGTCTGCAGGAACACGTGTCCAACAAACTAAAAATAAAAAAAAATCGTATAGAAAGATGTGATCTCTTTCAAGTGCAAGGAACGACGTTTTTTGTGGATTGTTAATTGACGCGATGTGATAAAAAAAAAAATTAATTAACGATTTTGCCTTAGTTTTAAAAATTGACACGATCTGGTATATGTCCGCTCAGTCTTGTTGTCGAACAAGGACAAATACAGTTACCTATTAAGTGGGTTCCATTATATGAAACATGACGTCACTGATTATAATTTTGACGCAACGAATCGTTGCGGCAAAATTATAGTCAGTTATTGTATGTTTCCGTTCGCTCATTGCTTTCGGCGTAGTCAGTATGTGTCATTATTTTACGGCAAGTCTCCAATCGCAGACATCCGGGATTCCCGTGGCTCCTTGAATCCCTTGGAAAACACTTGAGACTGAGATACCTTTCGATCTGGGCATATTCATTTCAACACCGTTCAGTTCGCCCTACAGTGAGTTGAATATTTTTGGATTGGATCATCTCCACATAATACAGTACGGACGCCGTGGACTGGTCACTCTCCACGGGTGGGCAATATTTCCACGGACGCAATAATATTAGATTCCAAAAACTAATTATAGGAATAATTATAAAAAAATAATTAATGAAGCACCGGGTACAATACAGTGCTTCATAAATTAAACATTTGCTGATGATGATCGTTATGACCTGGTACACGCATGCGTGGATAGTACTGCCCACGCGTGGACTGTACTGTAGAATTTCTCGAATGAGAATTCTGAATGAGGTTACCAATATGATTGCGATATGACATTAAAATGGGAAATTAGGAAGTACAAATCAGCCAAGCTTCTATGTCCTTGCAACTACATGTATCTCGTTCAGATAAGCTCCCTTGCTTTTGCCCCAGAACAACATTCTTGAATTTCGCACCTCTAGCTCCTTGAACACATTGATAATATTCTCGGAAGATCCTGGAAATCCGTGAAATAACTACTCGTTCACGTGCATGAACTCCGATATCCCACAGTGTCATAATCGCAATCAGAGATTAAAAATCTTGAATTATTATTTGATCGCATCGCTCACATCTTGTGCAACTGTCTTCACTGCTTGTCAAAATTAGCAGTATTGTGGTAAAAGCTATTCACTGCAGTTCTATCGCCCGCTCAATCAACAAGGATCGAATTGGAACATTATGTAAGCATACAGTGCGCCCCCTGAGTTACAATGTGTTCTATGTGCCTACTGGCACATAGAACTCATTGGAACTCAGGAGACGAGTGGTTCACGTAGCATTAAATAATACGACCTTGATTCGAGTCAGAGACGGCCTGGGTAAAATTAAATAGTTTGGCAGTCATGCGCAGTTGCTTGGTGGTTTCTGGAGGTAATCTGCCTTTTTATTCACTGCAAAACTATCCGATACGATATGGCCAAGCGAAAGAAATTCAATACAGAATCCAAAATAAAATTTTGTTTCTTTCACATAATATTTCTGCAATAGAATGAGACAGACGTAGATGGGTGCGTTCCTTTATGCGGAGGAGGAAGGTGGGGACAAAAGCTATGTTTTGGGACACAAATAAAAAATTATTGTATGTTTTTTTTTTATTTCTCTGCCTGTTCCCTTGTGTATAGACTACGATGCAACGCATCATATAGTAACATCATGTATTACTGAATAAAAAATATTCACACGCATAATCAGTCGTGTTATAATCCGGGTACTTTCTTCCACTATTGTCTTTTTTTACAGACAACAGTTACTGTTTGATCAACTCGTTCTGTAGTTCTTTGCTGATTTGTTATAACACAAACGGTGCTGCCATTTTTTCATTGGATAGACTATATGAAGTCTACGTTATGATAATAAATAATTTATGAGAATTGTTATATTGTGTTGTTTGTAATTTACCCATTTCATTACTGACCGGAAACCCCAAGAAGTGAAGTAGTGCTTGTTTACTGTGATAGACAAGCTTTGTTTTATTGGTAAAAAAGGACCCAGTCACCAATGCTTGGGGTGGAAGTCCTCTAAAATGGGCAACATGGGTATAAACGATTGTTTTAACTTGGGTTTATCTCCATATTGTGGTCATGATTAACCATTGTGCAGAAATATGTGACCCTAAACACCAATAATTAAATAAATAAATAAATAAATAAATAAATAAATAAATAAATAAATAAATACTGACCAGGAGACGAAGTATTGGCATGAGATGGGACCATGGATCTATCCACCTTTGGAGGCCGGAGGTCAAGGTCATATAGTTACAAAATTTGCGTGTAAGTCTTTTTGTGCTATAAACAACAACAACAACAACAACAACAACAACAACAAAACCCCCAAAACAGCCGCATCTTTCTTCGACCATCTTTGTAATGGAATTAATTTTTTTTTAAGATTGAGACACGTATTCAATCTTTACGTCAAAGGTCAAGGGTCACCGGGTTGAAAAAATCGTTAAAATGCATTTTTGGCTCCAGACACTGACCTGTTTTAGCCAAGGCTGTCGAATTTTACAATGATATAAAGGGATCTCAGGGATATCCACCTCTGAAAAACGAAGGTCAAGGTCACAATGTTTGTTTGTTTGTTTTGTTTGCTTGTTCGGATTAACTTTAACGACACTTTGAACAGCCAGAGTCACATTGTGTCGGACAGTTTTTTCAGGTGGAGGGAACCGGAGTACCTAGAAGAACTAGCGAGCAATAGCGAGTTCCTGTCGCACTCTTCAAATTATTAATCAGGTACGAGCAGGTTTAGCATCAACTGAAGATAAATGTACTGTCGTCGTGTATTACGCCTTAGTACACAGCACCAACGTGCTTCCACATAAGCAATCGGATGAAGTGTCTTGTCCGAGTACAAAACGCAGATGAGTCCCTTAAAGATCGAACCACCGACCTTTCTATCTCAAGTCCAATGCTCTAACCAATGAGCCACCCCGTTCCCTTGTTACAATGTTACAAAGTTCGGTATATATGTTCAGTAAATATGCCCTGTTCGACGACCGTTAGCCCTAAGTTCTACTAACCCACTTCGTGGTTTATGGGCTTTTAAAAAAAAGGGAGGGGGGGGGTAGATACATGTTGGTCGTGTGGAGGGTTCTGGCTAAAGAGATTCCAAATTGGCTTTAATTATTTTTAGTATTATTAACTGGTTGAGTTGAAGAAGCAACTATCAGGGCTTTCAAAAAATGAGGGTATCAGAGCAAAAGCCTAGGTTTTCCATGTTCATGTTTGACATTCAATCAAACGCAAATAATATTTTGTTTATATAAATTTGTTCTGTTACAAATTATTGGAGAGTGCCTGTGGGCACTCTCCTATAATTTGTAATAAACAAATTTTGAATAATAGATTCAGACCACCAAAAATAATCTTTCCCTCAACCATTTAAAGGGACTACGAAAGCCTCGGGAGAAAAAGTTCCACCTCGGGTGTTAAGTTTCCATCGTTGAGGAAAGTAGACAGCTCGGGAGAAAAGTTTCCACCTCCAAACAAAGGTTGGTGGAAAGTTTCCACCTTGCGATACTTCGGGAGAAAAGTACTTATGGAGGTAAGTACTTCGGGAGAAAAGTACAAAAAAATTACTTCGGAAGAAAAGTACTTGGGAGAAATTTTTTTTATCACGGTTGGAAATTTTTCACCTCGCGATAAATTTTTCCTCTTCGGAAGAAAAGTTTCTATCTAGAGTGAAAATTTTCGTCTATAGAGGAACGTTTTTACCTCCAAAGTTTTCATCTCGGGAGTAACATTTTCAACTCGGAAGAAAGTCGGGTCCGAGGAGGAAATTTTCCACTAGAGGTGAAACCTTTCCACCTAACAACGTTTCTCACGAGGTGTAAAGTAGAAACCTTCAATCCCGAGGTGGATGGGTGAAATCTTTCTCTCGAGGTGGAAACCTTCCACCCAAGGTAAAGGCTTTTCTCTCGGTGTAAACATTTTTCTTCCGTTGTGAACGCTCTTCTGAAGAGGAGGAAACTTACCACCCAAGGTAGAAAGCGTTTTCCAGGGGAAACTTTTCTCCCGATGTGGGAACGCTCCACCCAAGGTGGAAACTTTTCTGAGATGCAAACTTTTCACCCCAGATGGAAACCACCTAGGGTGAATTCTTTCAACCCGAGGTAGAAACTTTCCACCAGAGGTTAAAATTCAAAAATAAAATAAAAAGTAAAAAATGCTGAAGTTTTTCGACCAAATTGATAAGTCGGAAAAATATTTCCGTTTGAGGCTTTCGGACAATACGTTATACGAATTAAAGTCAGATTATCATGATTATGTGCATGCCCTGTGATGTGTATCAGATTCGAGATGGTGTCCAGAATGGGATCTCAACGAGCCGGTTTTGCCGGTGAGTTGTGATCTCATTTTTGGACACCACCGAGAATCTGATGCAAATCACAGGACATGCGCATTATCATGATAATTCATTCAACTAACAATTCTGTCACATAAATAGATTAAATCTTAAATTATTAATACAGTTTGGGGACATATTGTTTGGCGAGAAAAAGTTAAAAAAAACCCATATTTTATGGAACTATACTGTTGTTCACTCTGTCATAAAATGAGTAAGGCGGTCAACTTTCAAAGTTGTGTTGTCAAATTATTCGCTCTCAGTGTCAGTTGGAACCTATGATGATCCGCTTGAATTTACGAGTTTGTGACGTAGGCACATCCCCAGGAACCGGGTAGGTGTAATATTGAATTTTGCAGTTTCCATTTATTGTAAAATTAAATTTTTAGTCATTCGCCCATAAGTGTCGCTGTCGCGTTACGGAAACGAATCGTCTGTATGATACGGAATCAGAATGAGTCGTCTATGCGATACGGGGAACACATTATGTGATGCGTACCGTTTCTCGTGGTTTTCAGGCCAAAGTCTGTATGATTGTTAGATAAAAAGAAATTATTGACTGGTCGATAAAAACATTAAATACCACATACAAGAGTATCATTATATTCTATAATATAACGAGAAAAAGAAGGAGCTTGAATTAAGGTGATTATTTGCGTTGATTTGACAAATACGACAATTTGATGTTGAAGTCAAATTTACAGATATCGTCACTCTCAAGAACATTCAACCCTGATGGCATCTTCCATGTCGGAACAGTGGTATCAATTGGAAGAATCCATATTCGCCATTTGGGTGTAAAGTGGATGAATTAACCCTTTGAACCCTCGTTTCCTGGAATGGTATCACCTTGGGGTACACTTCCAGTGAGTTGGGTCAGTCCAATATCAATATACAGGGAGGATAAAATAATTACAGCAGTCTGCAGCCGCCTGGCTGCAGACTGCAGCTATCATTTTATCCCCAATGCCCCGTGTATAGACCTCTTATAATAAGACAATATTTTTCATTGAGAAGCCTGATGGGGATATCCAAAAAATTCAGTGAACAGCTTTTTGAAATTAAGACAGAATATAGCAGGGGTTTTCTACCCGTATTTGAACGACTTTTTACACCCGGCCCTTTTGCGGTGTACATATTACGCTAATGTGTGTTATGGTATGTATAGTGATGCATGGTGTACATGGCGTTATGTATATAGTATGGTTATGCCATTGAACGGGGATCGGATGGAGGGGTTTTCTCGATTTTCCCGCCAAAAAAGACGACGTTGCGAATGGCGGCGTGTGCAGGCGACGTCATATAGATATTGACCCCAATCGACCTTTGGTTTTCGAGTCAGGATTTGTCTGGTTTCCTTTACGTGAGTGACATGGTAGAGTAGTATGGGAGGTCTATACTCCTGTTGGTCGACCGTTTGTTCTTAGTACTACTAACCCACTTCATGCTTAAAAGGATTCTTTTTTTAAAGTGGATGTTTGGGTACTCAAAAAAAAAATAATCTAAAAAAATAATTATCAGTTGAGAGGGTCTTTTGTTCGACTATTTTGATCAAGGGTATACGTAAGATCAACAAAAACGAAACCATTTTAATCCTCCATAGATCCTATCAAATCAGTACCAATGATGGTGTATCTGTGCAGGGAGGGGGGGGGGGGTTCATCCGGTTACCACACACTTTTCCTTTCTACATGACGGGTTTTCGATTTTTATGTCTAAACCAGGGTTTGCAGAACAAATCGACCCTTGCCATTCCATCCAATGGGAAGTTGTCCAATCATGCTACGGTGGTAGTAACCTCGAAAATCGTGAAATTTTCCGGGTTTGGTGATATAGTTTTCACAGTATGGAAAAATGTATACTTTCTGTTGAACATTAATGAAAGTATGTTATTAGCGAGGTGGTTACCCCGGAGTCACTTAAAAATTGAGAAACTGAAATTGTATATCACAGGACAGAAAAAGTACACGGTAACAGTTGGGACAGTCTGGTTCTGGTTGAGCTACTCGCTCAACCAAAACATATTCTGCACGATACAATGCATACTTTATACTCGAAATAGTAGATAAGGAAAACAGTTCATGCGGATACATTTTCGATGGACTGAATACGGGAATAGTTCCATAATTTGACCTAAAATAAAATGATAGGCCGCCCATGTTACCAGCAATATAACTAAATAATATACACCTGGAACTTAATTAAGCACCCCCTCATTACTGATCCTCCACCATAAGGAACAGTAAGTCTGATGTTCCTGGGTACGTAAAAACTATTTCTATGCCCCACCCTCTCATGCGACCATCTATGGCGTGAAGCAGGAACCTACTCTCGTCCGGACTCTCCTCCACGTCTTGAGATTCCAATGTTGTCCTGCTATGCATCACTCCAAACGTCGTCTTTGATGTTGATCGGACAGAGCTGGACGCTTGATGACCATTCTGGACCTCATTCCCTGTACTTTGAGACGGTTTTGGACAGTTCTGTTGCACAAACGCCTGTTGGGGAGCCAAAGGCGTTTCAAAAACCCCACTTGAAGCAAAGGGTTCACGTCTAACGAGGCATGCCAGACTCCGATCTCCCCGAAGAGAGGTATTTTGGGGTTGTCCAGGCCTTAACATCGTTGCTTTGTTGATGTTTTCGGACAGGTCTGCTGATGACAGAATGACTATAGCCAAGCTGCCTTCCAATAGCTTTGAATGACATGCCTGATGCATGCATGCCAACGATTTGCCATCTTAGTGCCTCTGACAGTCTCCTCCTTGCCATGTCATCATTTATTGATAAAAGAAGAGACAATTTTTCTTGTTTATATACACAGACATTGCATGTGGATGATAGTGTGTTTGTGACATTCGTGGGAAGCATGCTTCACGTGGGCAAGGGGATGTATTTGGGGTACGCTATCAACCAGAAACATCATGTTTCACTAGATGAAATGTACTGCAAGACATAGCAATCATTAAAACATAATAATCAGTAACAGCAACTCCACTGTCCTGAAACATTTCAGGGGCTGCTTAATTAAGTTCCAGGTGTATAGTTAAGTGGTCATTAAACATACTAAAGGATTTGAAGGTATGCAAAATGCCTTGTAAAACATCGAATGGGAGTGTTTCTTGAAGTTTGGAGATCTGAATTTGTCAGCAAAATAACAAACTTAGCCCATCTGTAATGCATTGTCACCTCTGTCTCATTCCCTCCCCTCATTTGAAGTGGAAGTTCTCCAAATATGGATTGAAAGTAGTACAAATTCCCAAAATATTTATTTGTAGTTGGAATTTGAGAATACCAATAGCCTCAATAGTATAATTGGCAGTCAAGGGGGTGTTCAAATAGTCAGGGGACAACAATTTTAGGTCTAATGTTACTTGGTGGACAAAAGCGCCAAATTTGATACGGAGCCTATCAATTGATTTTAGCCTACGAGCCATCCTGACCGTTTCCGATTTTCCACGATGGCGGCCAAAATCCAAAATGGCTACCATAGAAACTGTAATATCATACATCTCTGGTTGCGGAAATCACAAATAGACATATGAGGATAGAATCGGGGGGGGGGGGGGGGGTTGAGGTCAGTGAAAGTGATTCCGGGCTACGTTCCTTACATTTGTCACTCATTTTCAAGATGGCGTCCAAAGTCCAATATGGCTGCCTGCAAAACTGAAATATCCTATATCTCTTGCTGTAGAAGTCACAGATATACAAATGAGGTATCAAATCTGGGAGTCTTGTGGTCACTAAAACTGATTCTGGGCAAGGTATCTTTCATATGGCAATGATTTTCAGGATGGCATCCAAAATCCAATATGGCTACCAACGAAAATTAAAATAATGATATGACAGTCGTTTTAGAAAATATCTTTTTATGTCACTTCCGCAGAAATATTCTCTTATATCTATCGTGTCGCTAAATACAGACAAACATCTGTTATATTAGATAATGTTGATCTCTAAAGATACAGGAAATGAAAACAATGCTGTAAAAAGAGCGTTGTTGAAAGAAATTATGTAACATATTATTTTTTAAAAATTTTCTTCTATCGTAAAAGATAGCTTGAATAAACGTGGCGCAATATCTGTCGACAACGCTCTTTTTACAGTTCACTGTACATTAGTGTTCTGGGGGAGCTCGTACATGTGTTTTTCGATTTATATGACGTGAAGTATACTTGTTGCATGGCTGCTCGTCCATATTAGAGACATGAAATATCTTCCGAAACCAATCAGAGATGAATTTGAGATTTGTCAGCCTAGGTACTTTCAAAGTCAACACGCGGATATTCTGTTACCCTCGTCGATCAAGCGCACGAGCAGGAAAATAAAGTTGTGAAAAGATCCAGTGGTGCAGTAAGACTAACAAAAAATCCAGTCGCCTTCAGACGTTGGATGACCTCTGGACCAGAACTTGCCAGACACGTGAATTAGTTCGAGAATGAACATATTCTTGATGATGACCCGGAAAACCCTACGAATTTCGAGTAGAGCTGTAGGTTAACCGAAACCGAACCGAGGTTTTTAGTTTTTTTTTAAAAAGCGAAACCGAAACCGTCGACATCCCATATTCTAAGGTTTTTCGTTTTTTATTTAATACTCTCTTGCTGCAGAAATTCACAGAATGTAGCCATCCCAATGGCAGCGTCTGGGTACTCTCACTACTCTGGGAAGGCTACATTCTGTGAATTTCCGACATTTCAGTTTAGTTGTGTTTGCAGCTTTCCTCAAGTTGCGTGTAGGTGTCAGACCTCGAAAAATGGCCAAGCACAATAAAAGTTCTGTATATTTAGGTAATTATTATATTGGCCTTCCTGATTCTTCATGTATTGTAGCTTATTTCGGGCATTCATTGAGTTCCACTCAATTTCACTGCCATTCAGTTATGACTCCGGACATAAGAATGAGTTTTATTGAATTTTATTTGGCCTCATGAACAAACCGAACAGAACCGAGGTTTTACTCCACCTGAAAAACCAAAACCGACGCCGAACAAGAAATTTAAAAACCTACAGCTCTAATTTCGAGCATCATGAACAGGAATTCGCAGCACAGAAAACATTCCAACAACAGGTTAATAGCCTATCTAAAGTCATAAAAATGGATCGCTTTCTCGAGTGGGTAACTCTTGACAGTCGTAACTGCTCGAGTGAGATCGTAGTGAATACAATCCTTTACACTGGAAAACATCGGTACGAAACAGTATCAGCAGTATGTATGTACTGACAGACAGTATGTGACAGTCCTTGTGGATCGCACTTGCTCCATACACGATCCGATTTCAAAGAATTCGGTACCCTTGTTCTCGACAAAAGTTAAAGCTACATCCAAGGACGGCAAGAAAGTAAAACTGCTTGAGAACAATGTGGCACTCGTTGGACAGTTACACATCTCACAAAATGGGGATGGTGATATCAATGAATTCTTTACACATGAGGTTCAGTCATATTCTCTTTCCCTATCTGACTTTGGAAAGCTGGACCTGCCAGGTACAAAATGTCAACTGCTGCAATGCATCGAGGCAGATCAACATGTTCAAAGGGATGTGTAGCCTGGATGCACAAAAGCATTTGTGATAATCTTATGCATGGCATGGTTGCCAGTATGATTTCTTTCCCTTCCCTCCAAATGCTGACGTGGTATCATATCCTGAGAAGGCATGGACCATGGGTAGGGACCTTGGTTTAGGTTCACAGACATGCACGGATGGCATTGATACTGCAATGTGCGTAGTCCTTTACCACTCCGTGGGCTCCCCACAGGTCTACATCTGAGTTAATTAGTGAAAGATCGTGAAACACGCCATTGAGGACAACAACAATGTCCGAGATCGAACTGTCCAGCTGCAATCACGAGGAGGCCGACATGAGGATCGGGGTTCACGTGAAGCATGCATTGGAGAATGGTTAAAAATTGTCCAAGTGCGCACTGTGGACACAGACATTGTTGTTGTTCTTACTGGCGTGTTTCACGATCTTTCACCGATTAACTCAAATGTAGACCTGTGGGTAGCCCACGGAGTGGTAAAGAGTTACACACATTACAGTATCAATGCCATCCGTGCATGCCTCTGTGAATCTAAACCAAGGTCCCTATACCCATGTCCAATGCCTTCTCAGGATGTGATACCACGTCAGCATTTGGAGGGAATGGAAAGAAATCATTCTGGCAAACATGCCATGCATATGATTCTGTCACAAATCCTTCTGCGCATCCAGACTACACATCCATTTGAGCATGTTGATTTGAACTTGAAACGTTTTAGAAGATCGAGCGACTGGTTATCAAAGCATAAGAGAAAACAAGCAATTTTACCAATGTGCATGTATGGGGCTCTTTTCCCAGAAAATTCAAGCTACAGACAAAGTTTCACCTACTCAGAATGCACTTCTGCAACACACAAACAGGGCAGTGTACCAAGATGGTATCTAGGCTGGCTACCAGGATGTTAGCACAACAGAAACTTCCGAGTGCCACTGGATATGCTTGAAAAAAGACAGCCGAATCTTGGCAACCTGTCTGGACAACAATTCCTGAAGTATTTCGTGCTTGCAGAGAATTTATCAAATATGGCTGAAAAAAAAACCTTTATAGTATACAAATGTAGCAAGACTAATCTCCCTTGCACATCTCTTTGTCGGTGTGACAGGAATGGAAGTCCGTAGGAAAATTAGTCCCTCTGGACTATTATTCCGCGGAAGTATAGTCCTAGGTCTAACATTTCTAGGAATAGTAGTCCGCCGGACTACTATTCCTAGAAATGTTAGACCTAGGACTATAATTCCGCAGAATAATAGTCCAGACGGACTAACGTTCCTACGGACTTCCATTCCTTTTACACCGGTGTAAATGTTCTACCAGATCATAAAATGACGTAAGATTAGCTGTGGTAAAATATGCCACTAGACTCAAAAAACTATAGATTAATTACCTCATGATAATCTTTCAACGATATGTGTGGATGTTAGTAAGCATCTTGGATTTGATCACCTTATTAAAATGCAAATGTGTAATTGATTACAGATCAAGGTCAGTCATAGCAAAAATGCTGGTCTGATGCCGCATTTGCTAATCTATGCACACGTGCAATATGTTTATGCCATAGTCAGTTGTGAGGGACAATCATCCAGGACGTTTAGCTCTGGTGCTGGAAAAGGGGTCACATTAGCAATGTACCTACCTCTCCAAGAACCAGGTTCAGTGACCAACAAAACCCCATTTGTGACATATCATATTTTTTTTTTTTACTTTTCACGACCAAGTTGCAATATCTAATATTTATGGTTTTTGTTGGCAGGCACATTGTATTGTGGACGCCATCTTGAAAATGAGTGAGATATGTAAGGTACCTTGCCAGGAATCAGTTTCACCTCAAAAACCCTTGATTCGATACCTCATTTGTCTATTTGTGACTTCTACAGCCAGGGACGTATGCTATTCCAGTTTCGCTGGTGGCCATTTTGGATTTTGGCTGCCATCTTGGAAAATCGGAAACGGCCAAGATGGCTCCTAGGCTAAAATCAACTGATACGTACAAAAGCAGCGCCATACCAAGTACTTTTGTCAGCCAAGTAACATACAAGTTGCTAAGCCACCTGACGAAAATGGAATTCTTCAAATTAACCACTTGCCTAACGAATCGGCCGTACCCGCCCACGGAATTCACAAATTCAGCGTTGATTTTTCAAAAAATTTAACAAGCTCATATCATGTGACCCCCTCATTGGAACGAGCTCATCGAGCTCGTTCCATTGAGGGGTTACATGATATGGTTTTTGAGGAATTATTTGAAAATTTAAAAAAAAAATATTAAAATAACAAAATTTGATATCGTGTGTGTTAGGTAAAGGTTTGAAACGTAAAGTTGGAAAATTTTACCTCGAAGGGGAATGGGGTGGGGGGGGGGGGGGGTGGCGTACCCTCCGACAACATCGACTCCAGAACAGCTATAAACACAGAGTTTTATAACTTTTGCAACAACGTCTATTAAAAGTCTAAAAAATCCTCTTGCCACACCCCTACCCGATATCGAGAAGAAAGTCCCAGAAGTATGTCCGGAAGATCGCGCGTACGCGAATGTGGTGTGAATTTGCCGTGTCATTCTCATAATAATAGTAATATTTTCATAGCATTAAGGTGTTTTGGGTAACCATTGTTGATATTAATTATTTGTTTTAGTTTTTATTTCTTGGGAGAGGAGAGGGGGTTGGGGACTGCAGGGTACAGAATTTGATGAGGTTAGACATTTTATATTTACTTTAGAATTAGTGCGTATATATATCCATAACAGCATATTGTATATAGTTCCGCCAGAAGTCTCTGTTCCAAATACCTTCTCATGGTCTTCTCAGTGGAACCTGTCTTCAGCCAAGTTCCAAGCCAATTCGTCTTACACACTGTCGGACCAATCGCAGTTTGATTCCGACATCCACATGTTTTGTTCATAATAGGATCGAAACATAATTCATTTGTGGATTTATGCATAATGTTAGGCAGTTGCGGACACAAGATTCTGGGTTTGAGGGGGCGTCACATTTTAATCATGAGTCATGATGGAAGCATCCCTCGACGATAGTAGCGGTGAGTTTGTGGCGAGCCCGAGATGGGGTATCCCACTTGTCAACGGTGTCCGGGGCATCTCGTGGAAAAATGTTGGAACATAGAAGGTCTGCGGGGGCCTCCGCTGACTTCTTTGCACACCACCGCAATATTTCCGATCAAAATATTCCAGCATTCAAATTTTGAAGAAAAGTAGGCAGTGGCGTAGCCGGGATGGGAGGGGGGCTAAGGGGATGCCCCCCCCCTAAACATCACAGTAGCCCGCGTCAAAGTGAGGAAATTAAAGCACCAGAGGGTTCCGGATTCAGTCTCAGCGCACTGAATTTTCAATTTTTTCTCGGGAGAGCCCCCCCCCCCCCCCGAACCCTCACAAAAGGAAGGGGGATACCGTAGGCCTGAAGTGGGGTGGGTATGGTCCTCGAATTTGCGGGGGTTCAGGGAGCCCCTACCAATGGGAGGGCCATTCCCACCCCACCTTAGGCCTACGGCTTTCGGATATGTCTGTGTCATATATCGACCTAGCATACCCCCCAAAATTATGTTCCCCCCAATAGGAAATCCTAGCTACGCCCCTTAAAAAGGCAATTTATATCTGCTCACATGAGACCCGCGTATGAGCTAGGCCAATAGCTGCACTCACGGGATACGGTATAATCGGCAATAACACACAGACTCTACTACCAAAGGTCGCTGATAATATCTAGCCCTTTGGTATCGATGCTTGTATAAAAATACTGAAATCCAACAAAATAGGAAGGGTGCACGCCGGGTAACCAGTAGTGTAATAAAAATCAACCAGTAGTGTAATAACCAGTAGTGTAATAAACTTAACCAGTAGTGTAATAAACATCCATGAAAACCAACAATTGTTCAACAAAATTTGACAAAATTTTGAGGTGGCTCAAATCATAGTTTGGGTACACCTTATCGATTTTTAATCATTTTATCGTACGTTTAAAGGCGTTTTGCAGGTCAAACATCATTTCGTGGGTTCAATACGGCGAGGAAAGGTAGTTTTATGATTTTTATGTGATATGCGTATTTTCTGGTGTTTAATGTCACTTTCTGCATTTGTGGCTTCATGTAAATTCAAAGTTGGCCAATTATTTATGATAATGTTGTGCTTTTGTGAGACTTCTTACCCCAGGCATAAGTTGTCAGGTTCCATGATAACAGAATAAATTGTCAGGGTAACTTACGGGTGCTGAAGTATGATATTCAAGGACGTGTCTCCTGCGTGTTGTCTTCAATTATAATATTTAAAACTGTCCTGCCGGATCAGTAAAGGTCTCCCAAACCCCCATCTCCCGCTTCACGCGTCTACCTTCACGGGGAGGGGGGGATCTTGTTGTTGATACGATTTTTAGTTAACTTTTACCCGGTGTAAAGAAACATCGATCTCATTGGCTGCAAAAGAAGTGTTAATTCTATCAGTTCACATATCCCTATGGGAATGGCGTCACAACATGGCCGCTCATGCGGGCTACCATGACTATGACACCTCTTGCGCCTCCCCCATTCTCTCCTCAAATGAGGGTCATTTATCCACACGAGACACTTCTAATGTAGTATAAGAGTAGTGTTAGGGGGCGCGGTGGCGTCGCGGTAACCGGTTCTCGTTAGATCACCGAAGTTAAGCAACGTCGAGCGCGGTTAGTAGTTGGATGGGTGGCCATTTCAGCGACTGATTCGCGTTCCCGGGTTGTGTCCTTGGGCAAGGCACTTAACCTCGATTGCCTACATGGGAGCACGATGACGCTGTGTACTAAGGCGTACTGCCCGTCGAAGGTGCGCATGTCTTCAACCAATCTAACCCTGCCTTTGCCGCGGTGCAGAGTTCAGAGTTACGATGTTGGAGAGCTGACAGCTGCTCGTCGTTGCTCGGTGGTTCTCTCCGGGTACTCCGGCTTCCTCCACCCATAAAACTGTCACCGACATGATATGACCCTGGCTGTTAATGTGTCGTTAAACCCTAATAAAAAAAAAATAAGAGTAGTGTTAACCAACCCATCAAGGAATTCTGCTTAAACAATATTTTCTACATGTTGAATGAGTTCAAGCTTTTTACATTAAATGTAAATCATCACAGGATCTAAATAGCTGTCTACCATTGGTAATCCAGAACAATCACTTGGTTCTCCGGGTACTCCGGGTACTCCGGCTTCCTCCACCCATAAAACTGTCACCGACATGATATGACCCTGGCTGTTAATGTGCCGTTAAACCCTAATAAAAAGAAAGAAAAAAAATAAGAGTAGTGTTAACCAACCCATCAAGGAATTCTGCTGAAACAATATTTTCTACATGTTGAATGAGTTCAAGCTTTTTACATTAAATGTAAATCATCACAGGATCTAAATAGCTGTCTATCATTGGTAATCGAGAACAATCACTTGACATGGCAGACGGAAATGTCAGTGGACCTCCAAAGCACCCACTCTATTCACCTCGCCTTAGATACCCTCTACTCTCTTACCGACCTCCTCCTTCAAGATGGAAAAAATAACTAACCGCAGATTTTAGGTCAACCAACCCCCATACCCCACCCCACCCCACCCCTCCCCAACTGCACTTTCGTAAAATATGGTAGAGTGTCTATGCTCAAGGAATATGATGATCACCACTCCCAGAAAAAAAAAATTAGAATTCAAAACGGTCAACTAGACTGAAAAAGCCACTTATAATGATACAGCGACTGAAATGGATGGATGTGAGAGAGATCTTCAGAGATTCGTCGGGGCCGTATTAAATATTATAATTGTAGACAACGCAGGAGATCACACAATTCTAGCCCTTGAATACCACACTGTATCACCCATAAGTTTCCTGGTATGATAGAACCTGACAACTTATGCCTGGGGTAAGCAGTCTCTCAAAAGCACTGCATTACTATAAATAATTGGCCAACTTTGAATTTACATAAAGCCACAAATGCAGAAAGTGACATTAAACACCAGAAAATACGCACATCACATAAAAATCGTAAAAATACCTTTCCTAGCCATATTGAACACACGAAATGATGTTTGACCTGCAAAACGCCTTTAAATGTACGACAAAATGATTAAAAATCGATAAGATGTACCTAAACTATGATTTAAGCCACCCCAAAATTTTGTTGAAAAATTGTTGGTATTCATGGATGTTTATTACACTACTAGTTTAGTTTACTACACTACTGGTTATTACACTACTGGTTGATTTGTATTACCCTACTGGTTGATTATTACACAACTGGTTAATTTTTATTACACTACTGGTTAATATTACACTACTGGTTGTTACACCCCCGCCCTTGAATGCGCCCATGTGTAATGTAAGCGGGGAATTACACAATAAGCACATGACTGAATACGACCCAGCTATATGGCGATCACTACGAAAGGAAAGTGACAAATAAATTCTTTCCCGAATCTAACCAAGTCATCAAGTAAACATTACACAGGTGAAAATGAACAAATCAAACTTGAAAATTCAACAACTTGTCAAAAAGTCAACCTTCGAGGGTAGCGGAATCTCGCGTTATATGCCTGAAGCATGACAATTTTACATTCCCGAAGAAAATGAGATTTGTTTCCACGCCAAAGTCGTGAAATTAGTTTATTCAGAGGATTTCGCAAAATACTTTCCAAATCTCATAGGTTTACGTAAATCTAGCGAAAATTTGCAAACGATCTCTCTTCAATCTGTCTCAAGGTGCACGTGCAACGAAGACATTATCGTCAGCATTTAACCTTACCAGGTGCGTACTGTTTTTTCAAATAAATTACTGTCATTTATCACTGGCGTGGCTGATTAAAGCCCTCCTATCATTCACGGACACGGGAGAGGTTTTATTTTTCGACTTTGAACCTGGTACTTGGATAGTAATTTAACAACAACAGAAAAGGAAATACCTCATCTAACTTACGTTACAGTTATTTGCTGATCTCTTGGCCTTCCTGGACATCCGGTTTAATCCCTATAATTTGACTCCCATCACGCCGAATAATGTTAACCTCTATTACTCAGTATACTTCTTAAATACACTTATTTTAAAAGACGTAAATTGCAAAAATCAGTTGACAAAAGCTGGACATTTGCTCGTCACATCTTTTTGGCTCACCTGACTGAAAGACAGGGTGAGCTATTCTGATCACTTTTTGTCCGTCGTACGTCGTGAAGGTGGTGTTTGGGTCTTTTTCTCCCAGACCACTGTCCATCGTTTAATGAAATTTCATGTGAGAGTTAGTTATATAGGGGCATTTTGATTTTTCTTCAAATTAAGTTGCGGCTCATATTGAGGACGGGGGTGGGGCCAAAATGCCCAAAATATTAAAAAATCTTCTTCTCATGAACCAGCAGTAGCAGAGACTTTATATTTAGTATGCCGAGTCCTTTTGAGGTTTAGAATCAAGTTCTTTCAAGAAAAGTTTGTCGAGCATTATTTGCCTTCGTTATGGGAGGGGCAAAAATTTTGGCCACGCCTAAAATTTCTATTTTCAGAACCGTGAGGTCGATTTGAACCAAATTTGATATGAGATGCTAATGGGTCATAAGTAGTTGATTGATGCAAAAATTATTTTTCTCATTGCCCCATGGGAACCTCGGGAGCTAAAAATAGGAAAAACCTTAAAACTACCATATCTCCAAAACTACACGGCACAGAGAATTCTTGTTTACTTACTTTCATCCAGTAGAATAGAATGGTAAAAAAAATCTCTATCGGTTTGATCACAAGGTACTTTTTTTCAGGACTTTGAAAAAGTGCTGAGTCAGCACTTTTTAACACTGTAGGCAATGGGAAAAACATTAAAAAACATTAAAAAATCTTCTCCAGATCCAGCAGGCAGAATCTTTTGATATTTGGTATGCAACATTGTGGGGTGGATCTGATTCAAGATTGTTCAAATCGGCCCCCTGGGTTTATATTTGGGCTCAGTATAGGAGCCCAAATTTGAACTTAGTGCATTTCAGGCAAATTTCTTTGAAAATCTTCTTCTCAAGATCCAGCAGGCAGAATCTTTTGATATTGGGTATGCACCATGCTTAGGGCGCGAGATTCAAGTTTGTTCAAGCCATGTCCCTAGGTCCATATTTGGGCTCACTGTGGGAGCCCGAATGATAACTTAGTTCAAAATGAGGAATTTTCTTTAAAAATCTTCTTCTTCAGATCCAGCAGTCGGAATGTTTTGATATTTGGTTTGCAGCATCCTTAGGAGGTGAGATTCAAGTTTATTCAAGCCATGTCCCTAGGTCCATATTTGGACTCAGCGTGGGAGCCCAAATTATAACTTAGTTCAATATGAGGAATATTCTTTAAAAATCTTTTTTTTTTAGATCCACTGGTCAGAATCTTTAGATATTTGGTATAAGCTTTTTTTAGGACGAGCAGATGCAACTTGTTGAAATAAATTCTCTGTGTTGATATTTAGGCTACCATGTCAGGTGAGCGCCTTCAAGCCCCCCCCCCCCCCCCCCCGGGACCTCTTGTTCAAATTTTCGAACAGATGTTTTTAGCAGCCACAAGAAAAATCGACAACCGATATGCTCGATACGTCCGAATTGTTTTTGTTTTAATTTCGCACATCTCGGGCTTGTCGTTTGTCGATTTATTTATTTTCAAATTTCGGTCTAATCGAATACATCGTACGACGATTTTGTTTCAAAATTCGATCATATAGGACGTGGATATTTTTCAAATTTCAGACATTTCGTACGTGGAGTTTTTTTTTCAAATTTTCCAACATAAGGAATGTGAAAGATCATCAAAACTTGATGAGGCGTCGAAGGCCGCTTAAGTTCCCTGTCAACTAGATGATTCTCCATAGAAAGTCCATAAGGAAGATGTTATTTATATATATTTTTTTATTGGGGTTTAACGACACTTTCGACACCCAGGGTTATCTGGGGTCGGACAGTTTTACGGGTGGGGGAAGCCGAGAGAACCACCGAGCAACGGCGAGCAACTGTCAGACTCCTCAACGTACTATCTTCACACAAGCAGGGTCAGCATTGGTTGAAGACAAGTGCAACATCGACGTGCAGCAAGCCTTAGTACACAGCGTCATCGTGCCCCTGTGGGGGCAATTGAGATTAAGTGCCTTGCCCAAGGACACAACGCAGTTCCCCCTGGCGGGGATCGAACCGTTGACCTTTTCGTTTGGAGTCCAATGCCGTAACCACTGAGCTACCGCGCTCCTTCAAAAGATAGATGTTAAATTATAATAAGATAATGCAGTTTACTGAGAAATAACAGAAAACCTTATCATGTGAACACCTCGTTGGAATGATATTGTTCCAACGAGGGGGCACATGTAGGGTTGCACGATATTCAAAACTGAATACCGGTATCGGTATTCAAAAAAAAATACCGCGGTATACCGGTATATTGAAAACTGTGCAGATATATGAACACAAGTACCACAATCGAGACTCGAGGCATCGCAGACGGAACGAATTAGCACGCCTTGATGATGCAGTTCGAAAAACCATTACCCAACGCAGACGATATCAACATTTATTATTTTCAAAATTAGTTTATCAGATTTTAACCAAAGATTTCAACAAAACTATATCATGTGACCCCTCATTGGAACGAGCTCAGCGAGCTCGTTCCAATGAGGGGTCACATGATATAGTCTTGTTGAAACTTTTGAAAATTAGTTTTTCAACTGCTGAAGTTGTATATTACGAGGGCTCAAGCAGACGATTCCTTGGATAAAGGGATAATATTATTCATTCGGAGCTACAGTTAAAAAACTCAAGACATCTTGAAAATTAAGTTGAGGGTAAATAAATAATGACGATAAACCGATATTTTTGTAATCACACCGGTATTTAATCGATATTGGTTTGAATACCGGTATATATCGGTTTATCGATATACCGTGAAGCCCTAGGCACATGGTGTGGTTTTGTTGACATTTATAAAAAACATGGAAAAAAAAATAATACTTAAAATAATTAATATTGATATCGTGAGGGTTGCGTCAGGGTTAATGGACTTATTTTTATTACACGCCTGTTCTATGAAATCCCTATCTATAACAATACTATACCATGCGGAAAAAGAAAATCCGTTCCGCACATATATGCCGGACGGAAATCGTTGACGGACTATTTTTAAATAAAAGCGACATGTCACTGGAATTTGGTTGGCAATAAAATGCCTTCTTTTTGTTGATGGTAACTGTTGCCATATGAATGGTGAGTGTCCTTCTAATAATTGCTTCCACAGACGTGAAGGCTTGTAATAAACACAGATCGACACACGCGTGAGAATGTGTTAATCGATATGGCACTCGTGCCATATCGATTAACACATTCCCATGCGTGTGTCGTTCTGTGTATTTTCAACCTCCCAGTTTGCGTATTACGCGGGCGGGTGCAGCTCGTTCGTTATGTAAAGGATTAACACTTTCCATTTTGAACCCAGTCTCAATCACACTGTTTCTGGAGGTTCAGATTGGTTTCGTTATTGGAATAATAACACGTTAAAAAGGTGAGAGTAGATGAACGTGCCTGTGAAAAGATTCGATGCCCCTCTTTGAAATGAATCGAATCGAATCGCACATTCTATTCGTGATTCGATACGTTTTTAAAATATACTCTGCGGAAGACACTATCGTCCATTTCTTCCCCGTGGGAACCCTAAAAAGTGAAGCAGTACTTGTTTACTTTAGTGAACAAGCTCTGTTTTACTGGTAAAATAGGACCCGGTAACCAATGTCTAGTGTAGAAGTCCTCTAATATGGGTATACACGATTGGACTTGACTTTAGATCAATGTTGCAGTCACGATTTGCCATTGTGCAGAAATATGTCACCTTAGACACCAATATCGGTATTTCTATTATTTGTGCAATTGTTAGGACAATTATACAACCTGACATGTGTTTTTTTGTCGTCAGTATTGGCAGTAACATACAAGTGTCCAGCAGCCGAAACAGTAAATCACTACGATGACTCGCATTCAAGAACAACGGTTAGACCTAAAAAAGTTCCCAGACCCTCCCGCATGGTCCTTTTGGCTGTCTCTTACTCTCATTTTATAAACAATGCAAACTTAATTTAAAAAAATGGTTTGTGTCTGAAATTTTGCCCCAGTTAATAAAATTGATAAATTTGTCCCTTTGCGTTGCAAAAGCCTTCTTGCACGCAGGGGACGAAATTCACCACCACTCATGCTATTCTGTAGATTATAGGGCGTAAAACATAAAACAAACCAAGAACATGAACTTTTGTTGGCAAAGAAATAATTACAAAAATAAAAAACAAAATAAAAAACCAGCCGCTCACATGCACTTTTACAGAAAATGGCCCCAGAAACGGAAGATCTATTTCGTGGAGCCTCATTGAGAGGCTGAAGGGTTACTGTCAACAACGATCAACACGAATCGTTTACATTTGAACACGTGTCCCTTGTCCATCGACTCGACACAGGTCGTAGCAATTCAACACAATATATAGATAGAAACAGAGGTATTTATAATTAAGGTACACTAAATCACAGCTTAGGAACACGATTTTTCATTCATGGACGGACACCTGTGAGAGACTGAGTCACAAACATACTTAATAGTGATAATACTTCAACAAAAGCCAAACGGATTCCACGTATTGTGTGAAATAGCCGAGGTCGATCTTTCACTGGTCATTAATTCTTTTTGAAGAACGGAAAAGGGGCACAAACTAATAGATTTTGTCCATACACTCTTAACCCCGTTACGATACGTTAAACGGAGTGTACACATGCGTAGCGAGTCCCACTTAATTTGATAGCTGTCGATTTAATTACCCGTTTAATTGCATATAACGTCCAAATACCTTTCCTACTGTACACATTTGATCTGTTAACCCTTTACCCAACATGAAAAGCAGACGACACTTGCAAACGAAATTCTTGAATAACTAATTTGTTTCATTTTTTGTCTCAAAAACAAAGGTTATGACCCTTCATTGGAACGAGCTCAACGAGCTCGTTCCAATGAGGGGTCATAACCTATGTTTTTGAGACAAAAAATGAAAAAGTAATGAAAATTAATTGGCGATTTTTGTGAATAGCGCTGGCCGGTTTTGGCCGTTACGTTAGGTAAAGGGTTAATATAACAATAACATGACTTTTGAGTGCGTTACGGCTTTTATCGACCTAAGACGAAGTCCTCAGTCCTCAAGGTCCGTTAATAAACAGGGACGCCCTACAAACTCACGTTATGACTATATATATACTACTCAAAGTTTGCTAAGCACCACATATTTGACACATCATTGTGAAATTTTTCTTGTGACACATTTCCGATATTTTTGGTGGATATGATTGAGGAATGTATTGAGATGGTCCCCAGTGTTTACATTAGCTCTCTTGGCAGGCAGACTTTTCGTGACAGTTATGGAAAGCATGTACTCCTTGATTTTCATGATGTTTTTGTGTACTGTCGACATGTACATGAGATGTGTTGGGCATTCAGTCTTCATTTCAACACAAACCCTTGTGATTTAATGATTGAATATGGCAAATGCAAATGTAAGAAGACATTTGTCTGAAGCAGAAATGTGGCGGTCTGTAGGGTCGGGGGAACAAGGGGCTATCCATCGTCAGGTTTGCTGAAGCCCTTGGTGTGCACCATACGATGATCACCAGAGCCTGGGCAAGATTTCAGCAGTATGGCCCACCAGTCAGACGACATGGTGGTGGCAGAGACAGGGCAACATCTGCAGCTGAAGACCGCTTTTTGATCATTCAGGCCCGTAGGAGCCGCTTTAACACAGCAACCCAGCTTCGCAGTGACCTTCAGAATGCATCCAGCTTAAGTGTTTCGACGCAGACTAGCCGGGCAAGGTTGCGCGAAGGTGGTCTCCGATCGAGAAGACCATGTATTTGCATTCAGCTGTTCCAGAACCACCACCAGGCACGATATGAATGGGCCATGGATCACGTTGGATGGACTTGAGAAGATTGGCGACCTGTCCTTTTTACAGATGAGTGAAGGTACTGCCTAGACAACAAAGATAGGCGTTCTAGGGTATGGAGAAGACCAGGAGAGCGATTCTATGTAGCCAACATTGCTGAGCATGACCGCTATGGCGGAGGGTCAATAATGGTCTTGGGCGGCATCAGCTGGGATGGACTACAGAGCTCTGTATCCTTGACCGTGGTACATTAACAGTGGTATATTGATGAGATCCTTGATGACCACGTCAGATTGTATGCAGGTGCAGTGGATGATAGATTCATTCTGATGGCGATAATGCCCGTCCTCATGTTGCCCATGCTGTCCGAGAATACAGACAGAGGGAGGGGATTGAGCGTATGGACTGGCCAGCAAGATCCCCTGACCTCAATCCAATCGAACATGTCTGGAATGAGTTGCAGCTTGCAATTTCAGTCCGTCCAGTCCAACCAGGAAGTGTCCAGGAGCTTGGTGCCATGCTGGTCCAAGAATGGAACAACATCCCACAAAGGATCATTTGAAACCTGATTTGGAGTATGAGAAGGCGGTGTCAAGCTGTATTTAACAATAATGGGTCTCATACTTGATATTGGACCCATATCAGTTCGCTCCGTCAACTTTTTGGAATATTTGAAAAATTTCCTTTTTACCAATAATATCCATTTTCCATGGTTATCGTACTCAAAAGCTAAAAAATATTGTGAAACACAAACAGAATCGCAATTCCTGTGCTTAAATCATTAAAGATATAATGAAATAAAAAATATATACATTTTTCATAACAATCTTTCATCTAAAACGTCAAACAGGTAGTTGGATATACTTGGTGCTTAGCAAACTTTGAGTAGTATATATTATATCCATACATGGAAGATGGTGACTGACCGTTAATGAATTTTTGCTTTCATTAACGGACCGTCGCCCGCTTGCGGTTGCATGACGTTATGAATTACTTGGTTTTACAGCTTCGCTAAATTCCGTTAAAATACTAGAGAGCACCCGCTAAAGTCCAGCCCGAGGCGAAGTCGAGGGCCGTTAATTAGCCAGAGGATTGTTATTCATTCCTCGCGGGCTGTAAATAAACCGGGACACCAGGCAAAATCATGTTATTACCATTATTGCCGCAACCGGAACGGGCGGCGGGCCGTTAAGGAATTTTGTTTTCAATAACAGACCGCCGCTCACTTCCAGTTGAATGACTGCATGAATTACGGAGTTTTAAGGCCCTACCAAGCTTCGCTAATATACTAGAGAACGCCGCTGAGTTGGAAATAATGTTATTTTAGTTGTAGAGTTGTCCGAGTTGAAGACGATACTTGGAAAATGGAAATTGTCTTGAGTTATAAAATTTTCTTATTTTACTTCACAAACATAGCGTATGATTTATCATTGGAACGTTCCAATGTGAAGTCTTAAGCTATGTTTTTGAGTCAAAAACTTAAAAAATAATAAATTTTTAATGATGATTTTTTTAGATAGCTCTGGCGGCAAAGACCATTACGTTTGGCAAATGACAATCAGCTATTTAGCCTCCTTTAACTATCAGGTTTCCAATAATGAACACGTCTACCATATTTTTATATGAAATGTTATATTTATCCAGACCAGTGAGGATGGTAGCACATTCGCAGTGTTTACATACGCAGCCTCCAAATTGTTAATGATGAAAAACAACCATCCCTGACTTATATCGTCATGGAAATCGACTTTGGATATAAAGTTATCTCCCTTGTAATTATTAGATTGTCGTTGAAGGTCCAATTAAGAAGCAAGTGATTGTTGTGAAAACACCCATGACATCATGGTTATAAAGTTATCTGCCTTGTAATTATTATATTGTCGTAGAAGGTCCAATTAAGAAGCAAGTGATTGTTGTGAAAACACCCATGACAGAGCTGACAGAGCTGTCTGTTGTTTTTGTTTATTAAAAGTTACAAAAGGAAACTTGGATTTTTATGGCAAGCAAATCAGGAGCAACAACTTCACCGATAATTTGTCAATAAGAATATATATCAGTAGCACACCTACCAACATTTAGTAACTGTCCATTTTGACGTAGGGCTGCACGATATTCAAAACTGAATACCGGTATCGGTATTCAAAAAAATACCGCGGTATACCGGTACATCGAAAACTGTGCAGATATATGAACACAAGTACCACAATCGAGACTCGAGGCATCGCAGACGGAACGAATTAGCACGCCTTGATGATGCAGTTCGAAAAACCATTAGCCAACGCAGACGATATCAAAATTTATTATTTTCAAAATTAGTTTATCAGATTTTAACCAAAGATTTCAACAAAACTATATCATGTGACCCCTCATTGGAACGAGCTCAGCGAGCTCGTTCCAATGAGGGGTCACATGATATAGTTTTGTTGAAACTTTTGAAAATTAGTTTTTCAACTGCTGAAGTTGTATATTACGAGGGCTCAAGCAGACGATTCCTTGGATAAAGGGATAATATTATTCATTCGGAGCTACAGTTAAAAAACTCAAGACATCTTGAAAATTAAATTGAGGGTAAATAAATAATGACGATAAACCGATATTTTTGTAATCACATCGGTATTCAATCGATATTGGTTTGAATACCGGTATATATCGGTTTATCGATATACCGTGCAGCCCTATTTTGGCGCCTTGTTTGGCGAATGCGTTTTTATCTTAATTTGCGATGTTTTAGTCTTCCCAGGAAAACGATTAGCAAATCTCACCTCCTAGACTTCTTTTTTAACGGGAAGGACAGTGTCTGTAATATATGTCTTGTTACGCACGCTGTTGATACAATGAACAAAAAGTCAGAGAACATCAAAAGACAGTGAAAACGCCGCTTTCTTATTTTTAAATGGGTTTTAACAAAAGAAAAGGGAGCACGGTGACTCAGTGGTAGACAATTGGACTTCTATGCTAGAGTTCCTGAGTTCTATCCCCGTCCGGGACAATCCGCGTTCTGTCCATGGGCAAGGCACTTTATCCCGGTTGCGTAGATGGGGGGCACAATGACGCCTTGTTCTAAGGCGTACTGCACATCGATGGTGCACATGTTTTCAACCGCTGTGACCCTGCTTGAGTGGAGCTTGAACAGAGGTAGAATACTGAGGAGGTGACAGTTGCTCGTCGATGTTCGGTGGTTCTCTCCAGATACTCCGGCTTCCTCCACCCGTAAAGCTGTCACGGTCACGATTAGCCATTATGCATAAATATTTGACCTTAAACACAAATAAATAAATAAAAAAATAAATAAATAAATAAATAAATAAATAAATAAATAAATAGATAAATAAATAATCAAACATTCAAACTGATGGGGGGAAAAGATGTAAAAAGTCAGCTTCTGTATTTTTATACTACTCTACGAGAAAATGCCTGAAGTCTGTAATTGGGGTGCCCGGGGATATTACCATTGGATATAGATGTGATGAGAATCTGATACAACTTCGTTGTAATAAGGGGAGATAACTCTATACGATTTAGTACAGGTTATGAGAAATCAAGCAATCTGATTGGTTAGTTATAAATTTTAGTTTTAAAGAATCCCTTTTGGAAAACACCTGTGGCTATGGAATCCCATTTTGGTCGTATGTGCCTATGTGATAGGGCACATTGTGTCACATTGTGCCTTTTCACATAAGCACATATCGGCACATAAAGCATGTGCTTCTGTGCTAGGTCACATTGTGTCACATTGTGCTTTTTCACATAAGCACATAGGACAAAAAGGGATTCTCCAGAAGGTAACCTAGATAGGTATCCTCAAATAATACAATACTAGGCTATAGGTATCCTCAAATACCCGTATGTGATAGGGCACATTGTGTCACATTGTGCCTTTTCACATAAGCACATATCGGCACATAAAGCATGTGCCTTTGTGCTAGGACACATTGTGTCACATTGTGCTTTTTCACATAAGCACATATGACAAAAAAGGGATTCTCTAGTAGGTATCCTCGAATAATACAATACCAGGCAATAGGTATCCTCAAATACCCGTATGTGCCTATGTGCTAGGGCACATTGTGTCACATTGTGCCTTTTCACATACGCACATATCGGCACATAAATCATGTGCCTATGTGCTAGGGCACATTGTGTCACATTGTGCTTTTTCACATAAGCACATATGACAAAAAAGGGGTGCCGAAGGTCATATGTTTTTCAAAAAAGAGGTGCCAAAATTGGGGTGCCCGGGGATATTGCCATTGGATATAGATGTGATGAGAATCTGATACAACTTCGTTGTAATAAGGGGAGATAACTCTATACAATTTAGTACAGGTTATGGGAAATCAAGCAATCTGACTGGTTAGTTATAAATTATATAAATGATCCAGATAAATGAAACAACAAGAGTACACGGAATAGGGTCAGAACTAACAAGAATAGACTAGAATAGCTAAATATAGTAATAATAAGCAAAGCTGTTCCAACTAATAGGCCCTTCTACGTTACTGGAGTATACTCTAGAACAAAGGAACATGGCCTGATAGACTTAAACTATTGCATATATAGATGGAAGCAGAGAATTCTGGGCAATGACCAAAGGAACGTGTCTTTTAATGGGAAAAACGTCATGGGATAGGGATCCAAAAAGGGATTCTGGGAGAATTCTAAGACAGAACATTACTCCTGTTCAATCGAACGCACCCCCGGTACCCCTTAGTACTATAGCACTACGTGCTAAGCCGATAAATTGGGGAATTAAAGTCAATTTCTGTGATTTTGGGTGGATTTTGGTGATTTGGAGGGATTGTCGGGTTGTTTTTGGTAATCAGATTTACTCTTCTACAAAGGAACACACCCCCGAACATACCCCTGTCTTGTTAGAAGCCATTGGTAATATAGCAATCACGTGCTACCATAGAAACCAAGATGGCTGCCTCCAGTATACAAAATGGACGACGGAAACACGTATCACCCTAACAACACGCGCTGCGCATGCGCAATCACACCACGTATCACTATGGAGATGACGTCACAAGATGTCCGCTCACTCGGGTTACCATGGCAACACAACATGGCGCCACTGGGTCACGTGACTATGACGTCAGAAGAGATCCCCCGATGAGATCCCCCAAATGATCCCTGTCCGGATACATGACATACTACTCACGCGTTTCGTTTTTGTTGGGGTGGTTTTTATCCTGGAGGGGTCAATGGCGTTTCCTCAGAAAGCATAAATCAACAGGGGTTCACTGAAATTAACAATTTTAATACATAGAAAAATATGGTAATTTGTAACTTACATAAACTCCAATGAATAACACAAACGTCAATCATACCACGCCCACACAGTTTTTGAGCCACTTTGCGAGCCCGCGTTCTCTGTTGTCACTGGTGCTCCTGCCTTGTCGTTTGTCCGTTTATCTCAGAATATGTACATACAGGCAAGGCCTACTCAATTTATGTATGGCTTGCCTTCTATAACTGGTAATACCGTCTACTTAAATGCCAACCTTCGTCAGCTCCTGAGCTCGCACTTGCTATTTCTGACGTTACACTGATCTATGACCACCGACATGGCCCGCGACTGTTCCTACTCGAAATATGAACTCTGTGGCTCCTCTTATGTTACAATGTGCGTGCCTATACTTTCGCACCGATGCTGCACCTCCTCTAACCTATAGCATGGGAAATCCCCAGCTCCTCGTCTACGTCCCACAGCCTTATACTCCTTGAAACTGGAAATGATTTTTTCGAGAAATCCTCCGACTTTTATTGTATCGCCAGAGCTTTAATTCTCATTATAATTGCTTCTCTTGAACTTGGCCGCTTCGATCTATCTTAATTTAATATTCGCTTTTAAGTTCCTTTGAAAGTCTCGCATGTTTGATATATACTGACATTCGGTGGCAAAACAGATACGTAATATGGGTGTGAGTGTCCAGAACATGTTCGATGTACTGTTTTTACAACAATTACCTATTAACTGGCCATACTTACATAGATAATGACCCCACGAGACTACTAGTCTAACTCCTGCCTTCAGTCTATTAGCAGGCAGCTTATTGTGGCGTTCAGCACACGTGCAGTAACGGCCATAAACTTTCATGCTTAATTAACATCGCATGCATTATTGCTGGTCTGTTTAAGTGACAAATCGGTTTTCGGGGTTCGCCGGATACCTATCTCCTCGTTTTCTATTTAGCCCAGTGATAAAGATTATTGAAAATATATACACTTTTAAACAAGAAAATCGCAACTTTAAGCTATCACATTGACACATTTTCCATGGAGATGGAGAGGTAAAGCATAGTTCTTCTAATGCTGGCAGAAACTACATGTTTGAAATCAGGACTAGTTACGCTGGCGACCGGGAAATTTATTCTTTACTCTGGGTATGACAATGACGGCGCAACACATACACACAGAGGGGGAGTGGGACTCATGTTATCCAAAGAGGCACAGCGAGCGCTTATTAGTTGGGAACCCATTAGCTCCAGAATGAGTACAGCCACTCTTAGGTCAAAGCAACGGAGGATAAGCTTTCGGGTCATCATGTCACACACATCTACTAACGAAGCTGAGGGGAAAGTGAAAGTTCTATTCTACAGTAAACTCAACGAGTTCTAGGAATCATCTTCTGGCCAACATCCACCTCAAGTTAATGGAAAGGGAACACACCTAGTCAATGAGAGTGAAGTTCAACACCAACAACCACCTAGCAGAGGAGACGACATCAGCTCAGTACCAAGTAGCACTACGCGACAGATTCCAGACCCAAAAAGATATCCAAGACTCAACAAGAGAGGAACACTAGATACTAGTCAAGAACATCTGGAAGGAAACTTGCGAAGAGGTGCTCGGGGAGGGAAAGAAACAGCACAAACCAGAAATGACGAACGCCACATTACAGAAAACAGAGCACAGGAGGAAAAAGAAAGTGCTCAACAATTGTAGAATAATAATCAGAAAGGCAGAGGCACAGCTGGCTGGCATGTTCGAAAGCCAACAATAGAATAGGAAAAGCTAGTGCAACTTTCTGTTCGCTACATAAAAATATGGAAGTCAAGGGAGATACTCAAAACAACCAAGTTGAAAAGGTTCAATTCCAGTGCTAACTTAGTGCTTCTCTGAGGCTGGGAAACACGGAGGATCATCCAGACATCTATAAAGAAAATACAAGCCATCAGAAAATGGTGCCTCAGAAGAATCGTGGATATATACTGGCCTAACAGCATCAGACTGTGGTAATCAACAAACCAGGACATCATAGACCTCCAGATCATAAGGAAAAAGTTGATGTCGATGGGAAATACTTTGAGGAAGCCACATACCAATATTACATGACAAACACTCACTTGGAATCAAATGTAAAAGCTCTAGGTCGAGAAGCAACTAGCGGTGGAGCGGGAGATGGAAGCAGATGGTCATACGTGGTTACAACTGGACATATACAGAACGACACACGCGTGTGAACGGGTTAATCGATATGGCACGAGTGCCAGCGTGGAAGGATAAAACCAGACGCCACAGGCCTCGAGTTTCATCCTCCCGCAATGGAACAAGTCCCATATCGATTAACCCATTCACACACGCGTGTCGTTCTGTGTTTATTACACGCCTTCACGTCTGTAAAAATAATTATTACAAGGACACTCAGCAATTAATTTGACAACTATCAATAAAAACAACACATTTTCTCGCTAACCAAATTTGCGAGGGGAACCCATGTTACTATCTCGTCCCCCGAGCTCCAATGTGTTCTATGGAACTCGAGGGGCGATTTTCAGATATCGCTAGCGATTCAAATTGTAATTGCATTGCACGATTTGTAGAAAATTCCAGTGAAATTTCGCTTCTATTTAAAAATAGTCCGTCAACGATTTCCGTTCCGCACATATGTGCGGAACAGATTTTCATTTTCCGCATGGTTTAGTGTTGCTGTTGATGGGGATTACATAGAACAGGTGTGTAATAAAAACTAGTCCAGAACAGGAACAGATGGAAAGGATTTGTCCGTGGTCTATATTCCTGCAGGGAATGAAAATGTATAAGTAAGTAAGTAAGCGCATTGAAGACTTGCTATTTGCTGCATTTTTACAGTATTATTAGGGGGCGCGGTGGCTCAGTAGGTAGAGGTGCAGGCTGCAAGCCGAGAGGTCCTCGGTTCGAATCCCACCTGCGGCTACCGCGTTGTGTCCTTGGGCAAGACACTTCACCCCCATTGCCCATGTGGGGGCACGATGACGCCGTGTACTAAGGCGTACTGCACGTCGATGGTACGCATGTCTTCAACCAATCTAACCCTGCCTGTGCTGCAGTGCGGAGTTACGATGTTGGGGAGCTGGCAGCTGCTCGTCGTTGCTCGGTGGTTCTCTCCGGGTACTCCGGCTTCCTCCACCCGTAAAACTGTCACGGCCATGATTAGCCATTGTGCATAAATATGTGACCCTAAACATCAATAAATAAATAAACAATAAATAACAGTATTATTAAGTATTGTTGCGGGTGACAAAGAAATAATTGCACGTCCAGATAACTCCTCGCACCCACCCCGCCTGATAAATTCACCACCTTCGCAGTCAATGCGAATGCTCTTGTGCGTTTTCCCCTCAAACATAGTACTCAGAGGCTTACACCCAAAACCTGATGTCCAGAGCATAGCCGTCCTGACCGTAGCCGTTCTGACCAGCGATGTTGTATATTCTCCAAGACGTGGCTGGTTGAAATTAATTTCCATTCCGATCGTGCCTGGCCTGTAAACCTAGTCGTGCCACATGTGAATGGCTCTACTTATATTTTTATAGATGGAGTTCTAGGAATGCCACCGGCGTTGGTGTTGCAAAGACAACCAACTGGTAGGGTCTAAACTTGATTTGTTCTGACTGTGATGGCTCAAGTCCTGACTGTCTAATATTCCAACTCCTTCACCGGGAGATGGATTCGTGAAAGGCCTGCCTTGATGATGTGACTGGATTAGTAGTCAGTCGGTATTATAGTTTAAGAAAAACCTCATGACTTCTTGTAAATTTATTGGTGAATAAATATCATGCACACGTGGTATTCGTGACGCAACTCTTATTTAATTAACCCTTTTACCAAAGTAACGGTAAAAATCGGCCAGCACTATTCACAAAAATCGCCAATTAATTTTCATTATTTTTTTCATTTTTTGTCTCAAAAACATAGGTTATGACCCCTCTTTGGAACCAGCTCGTCAAGCCCGTTCCAATGAGGGGTCATAACCTATATTTTTGAGACAAAACATGAAAAAATTAGTTATTCAAGAATTTTGTTTGCAAGTGTCGTCTGTGTTTCATGTTAGGTAAAGGTTTACACACATGTACCGGTATTCCAAATTGGTCATGCCTGGCCCCAGCTGTCCGAATTGGCAGGGCTTATATTTCGAAGAGAATCCGAGAATCCATTCACGCAACGATTCGTGCAACAAAGCCAGCGAAAATCCATATAGATTCTCCCTGCACCTCTGCTGGGATTCGCGTGAAAGGAATTGCGTCAATTTAACCCTTTACCTAACCTAGCAAATTAACCAATACAAGGCTTACGTGACCTGAAATATCCTAAGACTTAGTCCATAAAATTGTACAAATATGTCTGTCATTAGAACCGACACATCGATCCGGTTCCGATAACGTCCATATTTGTAAGGTTTTATTGATAAATATTGTTTATTCTTTAAACAGATATCACACTCCGTTTATATTTTAAAAATTGAAAACCGTGTTAGATAAAGGGTAAACATGTGTTATTAGTACACAACAGGGGTTCAACCATGGTAGCCAAACAGAATCTTGGGAGACTCATAGCAGGTGTCATAGGATAGTTTTCATGTGAAATTCGAAAGAACAAACTTCCAAGATGCTTTTCTAAAATTATTATATGAATACCCAGGTGCTAATTGTTTTGGTGATTAAGCAGTAATTTCAGTGTTTGTATTGTTGTTAAGTATATTAGACTGCATACATAAGCTGGTAATCAGCAATTGTTCTTCAAATAGTACAAGCTGCTTGATAAAAAGTCCTGTTCTCCAAAAGGGTTTAATTATTGTTTAGAATTTATGTTAATAAGTAACCGTTGTTATGAGTAACTGTTTTACTATAAAATGTATGCATTTCCTGAATTCAACAGTTTTTCAAAACTTTCGCCACGTCATTCACACATCTGACTTCAGAGCGTGAACATCACCTAGATAGCCATGGAACTACCAGATAGACTAGTGAAAGCCATTTCAGCTCTGGGCGTCTCATGCCCTGTCTCCTGGACTATCCAGGAAATAGGCTTGAGCGTCCACCTGAAAGTGGAGTTTGAAATTGAGAAGCCAACAACAACACCAACCTCTTCGGGGAGAGGTAGTACCTTTGGAGAGAGGATCCCCTCTCCCACTGGTCCTCACCCGAAGGGGCACGGAGGCCCTGAAAAGAGACAGCACAAGAAGAAGAAGAAGAGCCCATCGACCAAGCGCAGGGACGCCCGGCGCTTGGAGGCCTTCCGGAATCGGAAGAAAGAGTTGAGTGAGGGGATGGAGGCTCTGGAGGCAGCCGCCAGTTCCCCTCCTAGTCCCACTGGTACATCCAATCAACTGCCGGCTCCTGAGCCGGTACAGTTGAATGAGGAACATCCAGTGGAGACTGAGGAGGAACTGGAAGTTGCTTTTTCACCGCCTCCTACCCCTCACTCCCCCTTCCTTCACTACCGGAAAGCCCGGGAGCGGAACAACCACTAAACCCTTATGAGGAATTAATGAGGGAATTAGAGCTGGCAAGAACAGAACGGTTAAAATGCAAAGAGTACCGGGAAAAACTTAACGCGAGCACCTCTACACCACCACCACCACCAGCTTCACCATCACCATCACCAAGTCAACCTCCACCCAAAAAGAAGAGCCGTAAGAAGGGCAGAAAGGGCTAAACCTCTTCCCTCCTTCCTTTTCCTCCTTTGACACGCCTAGACATACGAAATCATTTACAGTCACTGAGGGTCGAAAGGGGCTTGTCCCCCATATCGACCCTGCGCGCCTTCGGCGCGTCAAACCATTTCGTTTGTAATTCAACAGTCTGGCTATACCGGCTGAGAAAGACGTACGGTTGGTTATTCCGCCGCTAAATGTAAATAAATGTTTAAAGTTGACAAGCGCTTTGAGTGAGCTCATTTTCCCAACAACATATGCTTTACGACACAGGTATGGATTCTCGCAACCATTTTCGCAAGAATTCTTCCAAATTTAGATGAAATAACAGCCCTGATTGGGTACTACAGACCTCAATTTGTATCAACGACTGCGTGTGCGTGTGGCACAAGTCCCAGTATCAAAGCAAGTCCCTTAACCCTTTGACCCCATGAGACGGTCCAGGGCATAATTTCGTCCTATTTTGTCATATTATAAAAGGTATATACACGGGACATTGATGATAAAATAATAACAGCAGTCTGCAGCTGGACGGCTGCAGACTGCTGTTATTATTTTATCCTCCCTGTATGTTGATGCTGGACTGACCTATCTCGCTGTAAGAGTGCACTTAGGCGATACCATTCCAGGAATGGAGGATTCAAAGGGTTAAGAACGTAGACGATTACAAAGAGGAGAGAACTGATATTTTAGTCTCCAATCCTGATGAAAATTCCCTGCCGTGGCCCCCTCTCGGCGACTCCCTCTCAGCGGTTCCCCTGGTCTGGACCCCTTTCAAGCTGACCCCCCGCACGCCTGCTTTTGGACAACTTTCACCATCTCTTCTTTGAGCTAATACATTTCGCAACACTTCCATGTCTCTAATATTTTCATCTTCTTCCATGCACGCATTGACATCTTCCTGGTCGAAATGAGTGTGGTCCAAAAGTGTTCTGTCACCGACAGAAATATTTCCAAGACTATTTTGTAAAATAACAGATATGTCTGTGAAGTCAATGGCGTCGTACATCAAGATAGCGAACTGACATAGTCATAAAAAAGGACATCCGATTCCAATATCTTAAATGTTTCATATAGTATTTTATTTCCCAATTACAACATGAATTTATATAAATAATATCCGTTAACTTTTCAAATCGCATATCGCTTCATCCGATGGCTGTTTTTATAAGCTACTCCTGGCAACTTATAAAAAACAAACATCACATTGAAAAAAATTGAATATACAGTCTGAACAAAGCGAATACAATGGCTTATTTTCTTGCCTCGTATCTTTTGCGGTATGCTGGCAGTGGCATGGTTTGCTTTACAAACAATTATTTTTATATTTTAGATGAAGAGGCGGTGGGGTGATGTGTTTATATTCTCGTGATAAATTATGACGAGTTTTCCATATGTCGCGCGATATACAAAACGCGGAATAGTTACAGTTGATTCACAACGCAGACGATACATTCATGAAGTTTGCCACGCCAGTTTTTGGAGTTCTGACTCTGTTTATTTCTTCCAGTGTGGTGTGATTAACTCTTTGAGTCAAAAGTTGCTATGTCCTTACAGGAATCGACGAACAGGGATCAATCTACAACATACTGGCAAATCTGTTTTGCATTTTTAGAGGAAATTCGAAAATTATTCAGTTAACCCTTTCCCAACGTGACGACCAAAACCGGATATTCACAAAGATCACCATTCAATTTTCATTATTCTTTTTCCATTTTTGTCTCAAAAACATAGCTAATGACCCCTCATTGGAACGATCTCGTTGAGCTCGTTCCAATGAGGGCTAATAAGTTATGTTTTGACGAAAAAATTAGTTTTTTTATTTGCAAGTGTCGTCTGCCTTTTGTGTTAGGTAAAGGTTTATACAACCTATAAGGCTGAAGCATTGAATTATTACGGAATCTCCCCTCCGATCTGTGGTTCATTGCGTCAACGTCTGACGTTTTTGACTTTATGCAAACTGATCCGAAATGGGTTCACGTAGTAACATCGTACACTCTGCAGTACCGCACTAGACAACCATACATTACCCCCACCCCACAATACCGCCTGGCCTAACATTACGTACTACCTATACTACTTATAGAGTAATATAAAGTAGAAGGTGGATTAATAGTACTTAGGGCCAACGCTAGACCACCAGGGGTACAGACTGTACATCATATATATGCACTCTCTGAGAAGTCTAAAAAACAATAAATCGACCGGGTGCGATAAGATTTCAAACGAACTCTTAAAAATAATAGTCCCGCATATGATTGATCATGCAACTAAATTATTTAAGCAGGCATTTGAATCAGATCATTATCCCGCCTCGTGCAGTAAATCTGTTCTCACCACATTATATAAGAAGGGTGATCGAAACAATCCCAATAATTATAGAGCTGTTGCCGTGAGCGGTGCTCTGTGTAAGCTATTCAACAGAGTTATCAACAAGAGGATTAACCCTTTACCTAACATGAAAAACAGACGACACTTGCAAAAAAAATTCTTGAATAACTAAATTTTTTCATTTTTTGTCTCAAAAACATAGGTTATGACCCCTCGTTGGAACGAGCTCGACGAGCTCGTTCCAACGAGGGGTCATAACCTATGTTTTTGAGACAAAAAATGAAAATATTTTGAAAATTAATTGGCGATTTTTGAGAATAGCGCTGGCCTGTTTTAGCCGTTACGTTGGGTAAAGGGTTAATACCTATCTTGAAGATAATTCCTTGATTAGTGATAATCAATTCGGGTTTAGAAAACAACGTAGTGCTATTGACAGCGCCTTTATTCTTAAAACAGCTATAAACAGATATAAAAAAAACTTGAAAAGAATTTGATACTGTTGATAGAAACATTCTTTTCGATAAACTACACCGCCTCGGGATACAGGATAATGTATTTAAAATTTTAAAATCCCTATATAGTTCAAGTTATTATCAAATAAAAACTTCGCAAGGATTAAGTCCACCCTTAATGTCAACGGTTGGTGTCAGACAAGGTTGTGTGATCTCGCCGACGCTCTTCAAAATCTTTATCGACGACATTGCCTTAATCTTTGATGAAACATGTGATCCCGTCCGTCTACATACCACGAATCTAAGTCACTTGCTGTTTGCCGACGATTTAGCGACCATCTCCAACTCGCCTCGGGGACTACAGAGAGCACTGGATAACTTGAATGCCAACTGCACTAAAAATATGACACTTGGCGGAAATGTTGACAAAACTAAAGTTATGATTTTTCAATCGCAAAAGAATAAGTAGCCCCATGGTTTTCATATTGGGACAATGAGCTTTTACACGCCCATCAGTACACATATCTGGGACTTTCGTTTACATCCAACGGTAAGCTACAGAATGCACAACAAGATCTCAAGCTGAAAAGTTTAAAAGCCCTCATCAGCCTGAAGAACAACTTTAAAAGAAAGTGCCTTCCGCCCGTTTCGGTTTACCTAAAACTTCTCAACATCCTGATAAAACCCATCCTCTTATACGGCAGTGAATTATGGGCCTCGGAAATCCACGATGCTAATATTGATAAATCGCCATGTGAAACCGTTCATATTCAGTTCTGGTAGTTAGTCCTGGGTGTGAACAGTAAATCATCGAACCATGCAGTGAGAGCTAAACTTGGACAGTACCCACTGCACATAGCTGCCAAAATCCAGTTGGCTAAGTTTGTATCAAAATTATATGATCTCCAAACCCCTTCTTTACTATCAGAGGCTAAAACTGAATCCAAGAATTACACTATGCCGGACTCAATGTTGGTTAAATATCAGCAGCTTGTAGCCAATTATGATCCTCAAAATTCCGTTTCAACCTGTGAAATACATAACAATAAGAGAAAATCTGAAAGAGACCCATTTAAATAATTTTTTGTAGTGCTATATTTGATGACAACAGAAAAACTGGAAAAAATAAACTGAGAACTTATCGAGAGTTTAAGAACAAATATCACCTGGAGCCTTATTTGATCTATACGACATCCCCCGAGGCGAGAAACATATTTACTCGTTTGCGTGTAAGTAACCACAAACTTATGATAGAAAAGGGGAGGCATGTGCAACCACCCATCCCCGTAAATGAGCGCTTATGCGCGGTTCAGGTGCAGTAGAAACAGAATGGCACTTGGTTATGGAGTGCAGTGAATATGCATCTCTCAGAGGACGAGCATTTTACAAATTTGAACGTGAATACCAAGAGTTTGTTGAGATGAACACAGCCGAGAGATTCATATTCCTGGTGAGAAACGATGTGCCACAGCTATGTGGTATCATCTGTAATATGATCTAGCATTTCTTAATACAACGAGAACAAGTTTTGTCAATCTGACACCAAGAGGTGACATTAACAATATTATATTACAACCACTACAAGCCTTGATATTTACGTTTGTCATTTGGAATTAGTATTGTTTTATGTTTCTAGTTATGTTGATTTTGTATATACAAATCAATCTGCCTTTGTTCTGGTGTATTTGCTTTATAAATCTTATCTTATCTTATCTATACTACGTTCTAAACTACCAACGTCTACCTCGCAATACCGCACTAGGCGACCATGCATTACCTCCACCCACCCCATAATACCACCTGACCCAGCATTACATACTACCTACACCAGTCATAGGATAGTACAAAACATTAGGTGGATTAGTAGTACCAAGGGGACCTGCAGGGGTATATAACGACCACCCTATACTACCATATCAGAAGCCCGATCACCCCCCCCCCCCCCACCCCCTGACCCGAACAACGTTATATCGGATTGTACAATGAACAACAACAGCGCTCAACGCCTCTTTGGCGTCGCGTGTGCATCATGGCGTCACGACGTCATTGCCAACGTCAACCGTTTCGCGAGAAAACTTTCAATAAAAATCTCACCTTTCCCATCAATTTTCCACCATATACCCATAGCCCTGTATGCACATATATCACTGTACATGTCATACCCATACATGTATATATATACCATTGCATACTATATATGTAGTAAGTGTACCACTTGCCGGATCAAGATGGATGGAGCCGAAGTTCTGCACAGGAAAAAGTTGTTCCGGCAAAGCTCCGATTCCAATGGGTCTTTAATACTAGCTGCTGCGGCAAAAGCTCCTGGTAATGAGGCACGCCTGGACCCTCCTATACTACTTTCAGCTCGTTCCAATCAGGGCTTCCACAAAACCTTATCAGCTAATAACACCATTATGGAGCTCATAGATCGCGTTCCAATGAGGGGTCACATGGTGGTATTTTATTGAAATTTTTGGAAAATCTTTAGAAAACAATAATTAAAATAATAAATTTTGATATGGTGTGCGTTGGATAAAGGTTAACGCTTGCGCGATGGAACAATTGAAAACATGTTTCTGACGTTGCGTCGTCGCCAGTTTAAAACTTCAATTCGGCGGTGCTTTATATTGTATACTTTATACGATCAATGTTCAGGGGCGTGGACAGTCTAGATAATGTGACAGATTGTAGAACCAAAACATTGTATGTTTGGTTGCACGTAACCAAATTTTGTTCCCCTACCAAGACAAAATGAAGAACCAGTTTTGGTTCCTGGAGGAAACAAATTTTCTCTGTGTGTATAGCATCATCTATAAAAGTGTAAGTGCAGCCATTCATAGTTGTATATATGTTACAGTCAATGTCTAAAATCAATCAATCTGTAGAATTAACTGAAATTTTCAGTCAATCTGTAGATTCACTCATTCACTCAGTCAATCTACAGATTTCCTAAAAAAATCAGTCATTCTATAGATTTCCTAAAATATCAGCTCATTAAATTAATTTTATTCTACAGATTGACTGAAATGCCTTTCAACTGTTTTTTTTCAGTTGTTTGAGGTCAACCATATGATGTTTGTTTAAGTGAACCCATGAATAGCCCTTGTTAGGTACTTGGTGTTCCCACATTACAGGGCCTGTTAGGTGTAGAGGTTGTTCTAAAAAGGAACATGGTCCTTTTATGGAATAGAGTAGAGTGCGAGTGAATCGCATCAGTGTAATGCGGAAGCCCCAAATGTTTGAAACCAATTTACCAAAGGTTTCTAATCTTGTCTGTCATGTTTAACCCTCACAAAAGTTACCATTCAATTTTCATTAATATTTTTTCACTTATTGTCTCAAAACCATAGCTTATGACTCTTCATAGGAACGAGCTCGTTGAGCTCGTTCCAATGAGGAGTCATAAGTTATGATTTCGACGCAAAAAGTAAAAAAAAAAATAGTTATTCAAGAGTTTTGTTTGCCAGTGACGTCTGCCTTTCGTGTTAGGTAAAGGGTTAATTCTTGCAATAAAATATTCAAAAAGGCATGTCCTTATTGGATAGAGATTTAGGAGGGAGTTGTTCCCTTAGCTAATTTGAGTGTGAAAATTTTTGCAACCCTGCATTTTCGAGAATTTCAGGCCTTGGCACGATTAGAAGACGACATTTGCATTAAAATGCTTTAACTAAAACTATCCATTTTATACCTCAGAAATTTAGCTGAGGCTAAAAATCGTAAAAATCTATTTCTCAAGCCCTCAAGCATGGCTCTTTTGGCAACCGTATGCTCCTTTTTATGCAATACAAACTTTAAAAAATAAAAATTAAATGGTTTATGTCTGATATTTTAGCAAAGTTAATAAAATTGATAAATTTGTCCCTTGACTGTATGTAACAATGCTTTGCAAAGTTTTCTTGCACTCAAGGGACGAAATACACCACCACCCATGCTATTCTGTAGATTATGTGGCCTAAAACATAAAACAAACCAGGAACATGAACTTTTGGTGGCAAGAAAATAATTACAAAAATAAAAAAAAATAAAATAAAACACCGCCCGCCCACATGCAGTTTTACAAAAAAAAAATGGCCAGACAAACAAAATATCTACCTTGTGGGGCCTTATGATTGTTCATTTGATCCAGATCAACAAACTTGTTCCAATGATGGGCCACAGGCTATGGGGGCAAAAAATAAATAATGAAATTTGAATTGCGATTTTTATGAATAGCGCTGTTACAGTGGTTAACTGTGGCGTCAAAGAGGGGGCAACGCACCCGAGCGGTATTGGAGCGGCAAAATACGCCAATAAACCCATGAAATATGTAGTGGATATCTGCGCTATTTTAGCAAGCGATCGTAAAAAATAAAATTTTCAAGTCCGCACCCATGAGATAATTCCCGATATTCCAGGATATTCAATGAAATAGTGTAAATTTTCTTTTTGTTATATGCTAAGTGACATTTTACTGCACAATATTCAACCCAAATTCGACTGCAAACATGAACGTTTCAAAACAATAACAAAGATCAGCTGATCGTTCTTTCAAGCTTGTACTAGCCAAATCACTCAAACATAAAAAATAGTCCCACCCTCCCACGCTAATTTTGCCAACTAGTTGTTCAACTCGCAGATTAAATTTAATAATTATAATATTACAAATGAGAATATTCTTCTATTTTTCATTATTTTAAATTTTTAGAACATTTTAAATGTCGTTTTACAACAAGGAATTTGGAATTGAGTGCGCCAATTGATCACAAAAAAAATCTTCCTGGGCGAATCTATCAACAAGGTTTTTCGGAAAAGTTGCCCAGTTCAAAGGTCAGTATCACCCTCGAAGTCACTTTCTTTCTATACATCTAATTATTTTACCTTATTATTCTATTATTATTATACATCTAACTGTTCAGTCATAGAATCACCAGTAGAGCTATAATAATAATAACACTTTGGCCAGCCGCTGATTTGTCGCGGTTCTCGGACGAGAAGGCCATGGTTACCCCTGTACTCCCAACTGCCTCTCTATTCCCACTCTTCTCCTCTCCTCCCAACACTCGGGACTGCTTGATGATATCCCTTGTCCCATTCTTCCCAATCTCTCCGATTAGCATATTAACCCTCTCCTTTGAGTCTCCCCCTAACCACATGTCCTTCATTCTCCCATCCCACTTCCCCATTATACTCCCAGTGAATCTCATTCTTTTAGACTGATACTTTGGGCATTCTAGAAGAAAGTGTTCCAGGGTCTCCACCATGTCCAAGTTACACATCTGGCACTCCCTTTCACCGTCTTTCCCAATTTTTCCCTTCAGTTCCAGGGATCGCGACCTCAGCTTGAACAGTAGCCTTGAAGTAGCCTGTTAACCGAAACCGAACCGAGGTTTTTAGGGTTTTTTTAAAAACCGAAACCGAAACCGTCGACATCCCGTAATGTAAGGTTTTTCGTTTTTTATTAAATACTCTCTTGCTGCAGAAATTCACAGAATGTAGCCATCCCAGAGTAGTGAGAGTACCCAGACACTGCCAGTGGCAGTGTCTGGGTACTCTCACCACTCTGGGAAGGCTACATTCTGTGAATTTCCGACATTTCAGTTTAGTTGTGTTTGCAGCTTTCCTCAAGTTGCGTGTAGGTGTCAGACATCGAAAAATGGCCAAGCACAATAAAAGTTCTGTATATTTAGGTAATTATTATATTGGCCTTCCTGATTCTTCATGTATTATAGCTTATTTCGGGCATTCATTGAGTTTCACTCAATTTCACTGCCATTCAGTTATGACTCCGGACATAAGAATGAGTTTTATTGAATTTTATTTGGCCTCATGAACAAACCGAAAACCGAACCGAACCGAAGTTTTACTCCACCTGAAAAACTTTCAAAACCGAAACCGAACAAGAAATTTAAAAACCTACAGCTCTAATCACCAGAACGGCGTGGAATAGCACGAACTGCTGGTAAAGCCGACACTGAATCGCTTATAACAGTATCGAAGGCGAAGTGATGCGTCGAAGCGTGACGCCATTTTGGAAGCTACTGAGGGGATATTCCGCATTATCCATTAAGTCGATGAATATTGCGAAATATCTTTTAGATAATTTGCTATAATTCACAGGCCAGCATATAATATAATAAAAGTGTCTATTTGAAACCAGTAAGCAAAAAATACTTATGATGGCGACACCTATCTATAACTAGATGGTTTTAAAATCGCAAAGTGAATTTCCAGAAGTCATCCAACGAAGCACACACAAACCTTGATCGAGTCGGACCATCAACAAAGCAGGCCAATAATTTATTTATTTATTTATTTATTTATTTATTTATTTATTTATTTATTTATTTATTTATTAGGGTTTAACGACATTTTAACAGCCAAGGTCATATCGTGTCGGTGACAGTTTTACGAGTGGAGGAAGCCGAAGTGCCCGGAGATAACAACCGAGCAACGACGAGCAACTGTCAGCTCCCCAACATCGTAACTCCGCCCTGCAGCACAGACAGGGTTAGATTGGTTGAATACATGAGTACCATCGACGTGCAGTACGCCTTAGTACACGGCGTAATCGTGCCCCCATGTGAACAGTCGGGGTTAAGTGCCTTGCCCAAGGACACAAAGCGGGAGTCCGAATGGATCGCTCAGACGGTCAACCATCCAAGGACTAACCGAGCTCGAAGTTGCTTAACTTCGGTGGTCTGAAGAGAAAAGGTTACCGCAACGCCACCGCGCCCCCGAGCAGGCCAATAAAGAGGTTAAGGTGTCTGTATGTTTAGTAATATAATGCCATTTAAGTAAGGAATGATCGTTTGTTTCTGTCTATTTCTTGAGTTATGAACCCCCCAAAAACAAAGGCCAAACTGTGTAAATGGGTGGAGCCCATTTACACTATGTTTGGCCATTGTTTTTTTTTTTTTTTTTTTTTTGGGGGGGGGGGGTCATAACTCAAGAAAAAGACAGAAACACACGACCAATCCTTATAATTAATCTTGAGGGGCAGTAAATTTAAACACTCTCTACTTTGTGGGGTTAAAATAAAAACCAGGTCGCATCATGCTTCCCAGTGATGACTGAATAAAAAAAGGCCAAGTTGTCTAAAATTCTGTTTGAAATAACGATGCATTTCACTGAAACATGTTCTTGTGTCATTAGAAATTTTATTGACCAATGAATTGCGTAAGTTAAAAGGAACGTCATAGGCCACGCCCCCACACAAAACTTCAATCTCCTTTTCCACTTGACGGGAGGGTGCTGTCATTCAAAGCAGCCCTGAGTTAAATTTAATTCTGATTTTGACAATTTCCCGAGAAACTGAAAACACAGTTTGTAAATGTTGAGTTCGATATGAACCCAGATGACATGAAGTTGGTTGAACTTTGTCTCAGAGGGAGCTCATTCAGGTTATTTGGAAATTGGAAAGTTTTGTTGGCGTGAGTTTCGTTTGTGGATTATTTTGACCGGCCATTGTTTACGTTTTATTTGGGTAAAACGATGAACCCAGACAATCATCTATTGCGTATAAACAAATTGAACATGGAATAAAAAGCATGATAAGGATTTCATTGTTTATTAAATATTATTTTGAAAGTCTTTTTAATATGATGAGATAAATATTAATTACTTTTCATGTTGAAACAATATGAGCGTGCTGGGGTTATTTTCCATTCACACTGTGCAACGTAAACTTTTAAGACAGACATTGGAAGCGTGGTTTAGGACGGGCCAAAATGCGTTTTTTTCGGTTCATTGTGTTATGAAAAAAAAGAAACACTTTAGCCAATCATTTTGCCTGAAAATGCATGAAAAGAAAAAAGGTTTAATTATTTTAAAATGCTTGGAGTAAAATATAATTTTCAAGTTTTCGGACATCCATCGCCAATACAAAATTTGAAATAAAAAAGAGCATTGAACATTTTTAAATAAGCCGAAAAAAAGTTTATGAAGTTTGGTGGCTGCATGTTTTATAGATATAGAGTTCCGTGAATAACAAGACAGCGTTTTTAATGAAATGTGTTAAAAATAGGCTGCAGTTCGAAGTGACGTTAAAACGTCAAAATGGCGCCAAATCGAAAAGTGTTTGTGCTCTTCAAAATGCTAGAGATTTCAGAAAAATCTGACGTATTTTAATTTTTGACCATTTGGTCCCCCCCCTCCCCCCGCTTTCAATGACGTCACCTCGGCGTTCGTGTATAACGGTTGATAATTTTTAAGGACGGCAATACATTTTAGATATGGTTTTGTGAGGATATTACAGTCCCAATAATTGAAAGGGTGAGGATGAAAATGAGGTTGAAAATGAAAAAAAAATGGAGGGAAAAAAATGGCATCCCTCGCATCGGGGGCGTACATTTGAAATAAAAAAATAACAGTTAACAGTATCAAATAAGTAGAAATCAGTGCATGAAGTTTGGTACCTATATCGGTTATAAATATGTAATTTCATGAATCAGAAGGCAGAGATTTTAATGAAATATCCCCAAAATAGGCTAACATTTGAAGTATCGTAAAAACGTCAAAATGACGGCAAATCGAAAAACAAAACACCGCAAAGGGTTAAAAGTTACAAAAAGAAACTTGGCTTTTTAGGGCAAACTAATTAATCTAAGCAACTAAGTAACCTCCCACTTTGGCTCTTTGTTTAGCGAGTGTATTTTTACAGTTATCTGCACGTTTTTATTCTTCCCAGTAAAACCAGTTTGCAAATCTTAGGAGAGTGTCTGTATTTTTGTATAAATGGAAGGAGAGTGTCTGTATATCACGATGCACAGACTGTTGATATAATGAACAGAAAAAAGTTCCAGAACATCAAGCGATGGTGAAAGCGACGTTTTCTTATTTTTAACCCTTTACGCAACGGAACGGCCAATACCGATCAGCGCTATTCCCAATTTAATTTTCATTATATTTTAATTTTTTGTCTCAAAAACATAGGTTATAACCCCTCTTTGGAGCGAGCTCGTCGAGCTCGTTCCAATGATGGGTCATAACCTATGTTTTTGAGACAAAAAATGAAAAAAAAAATAGTTATTCAAGAATTTTGTTTGCAAGTGTCGTCTGCTTTTCATGTAAGGTAAAGGGTTAAATGGGTTTCAACACAGAATAATAGTCAAATGTTTATTTAAACTGATTGGGGAAAAATTGTAAAAAGCCAGCTTCTGTAGTTTTATACTGCTTTACATGAAAATGCCTGAAGTTTGTGAAATGGTGCCCAAATCGATGATACAAATTCGCTAACATTTCGAAATTTCAATTTTTATATGAAATTCCCATACCTTTGGTGTTAAATTTACTGACAACTTTATAAAATTAAGGGGAGCTAACTTTCCTCTAAATCTCTTCCAATGACGAACATTGTCATCCACGAAGAAGTACCGGCAGATGGTCGCCTGTATATTTGTTGTATTTTTAACGGTTGTTAGTTCTTCATTTCTTTTCACGACCTAGCTCATTTTAAACATTTATATGACGTTCCAAAAAATCGTTTTTAGGTGGTTAGTTTTCTGTTAGAGACGACTGCAGAACCAAGAACCCAAATCATCCCCAGGTAAAATACAATTGGGAGCTGTCTAGTTGCAAATAGAGGATATCAAGCATTGTTGAGTGAATACCGAAAATTATCTCGTGGGTGACCGAGACAAATGTGTCACGAGTGAGATCATTTTCGGTATCCAAAACACTAGATTTTCTTTTTTATTAAATGCTTTTTATAAGAATCTGATCATTCCTATCGATAATTCCAGTCGTTTCAACCTTGAATTGATGCATGAAAGTAAACAGCGCATTGATACGCGAAGTGATTTGATCGATACTCGGAACGGGTAGCGTCTTGCGATTTGATTCAGCTGGCGGGTTTCATGCATCATTTCAAGGTGAATACGTGTTGAATTATTGCTGGAAATGAGGTATCCACTCAAAAAACACTAGATTTTCTTTTCATTATACGTTTTAGAGCAAATTGGTCATTTCCAGTGATCATTTGACTTGTATTCACCTTGAAGTGATGCTTTGAAAGCCGTCATTTTAATATATACCGTGAAAGTGAAAATTTCTATATCGTCACAGTGGGGGATAAGATTTCTATCTTTCCGCACTTTTTTCGATAATCTATCGTTTAGCGTATAATAAAGTATATTAATGCTGGCCTTCGGGTTTTGGTTTTCTCCCGGTATCTGAAAACGAAATTTTAAGACGGATTGACCGGGTTTAATTTTTTGGATTTTTGTTTTGGGAAGATTGACTTCTATCGATGCTAAATGATTTTCATGGTAATGTGTTAACCCTTTACCCAACGTAACGGCCAAAACCGGCCAGCGCTATTCCCAAATATCGCCAATTAATTTTCAAAATATTTTCATTTTTTGTCTCAAAAACATAGGTTATGACCCCTCGTTGGAACGAGCTCTTCGAGCTCGTTCCAACGAGGGGTCATAACCTATGTTTTTGAGACAAAAAATGAAAAAAAATAGTTATTCAAGAATTTTTTTTGCAAGTGTCGTCTGCTTTTCACGTTAGGTAAAGGGTTAAAACCTGTGTTTTCACTTCAATATACTATGATTATGTACTTGAGTTAATCAGGAATGGCGAGAGGAATTTCGGTCCTCAGGGAGAATTCTATTTTGAGGCCCGGACCCTTTGACAGTAGTGTAGCCGTGCGGGTATTAGGGAAGCCCCCCCCCCCCCCAAAAAAAAAAAAAAAAAAAAATCCATCCCCACGAGCGCCCAAGAAATACTGAATTCTACGATCTGCAAGGGGCGTTAACTAAGGACATTACAGATAACATGCCACGCTTGGTGAAAACTCACGTTCTTTCGAGTATCAAAATATCTCCCAATTGTGCCATCTGGAGGCTATTTTTCAAAACTTTCTACGGGGGAGGCCCAGGGCTGAGTCTCCCATGAGAAAGTTTGAAAAGTATCCTCGGCTCCACCATCCGTAGAGGAAAACCATTTCCATACCTTTCCCCAACTCAAGATTTCGATCTCCCTGATATGGCTGCGTACCCCTCTGTAGAGTCCTGGCCACTAGGGAGTCCTGGGCACACGCCTTTGCTTTGATAGTCTCTGCAGTTCATGGTGTCCGGGCGCGTGGTGGCTCAGTGGTCAGGGCATTCCACTTCAAACTGAAAGGTCCACGCCACGGTTCGACCCCGACCGGCGGTAAATGCGTTGTGTCCTCGGGCAAGGCACTTAATCCCGATTTCCCACGTGGTCGCACGGTGGCGCTGTGTACGAAGGTGTACTGCGCGTCTACGAGGCACTTGTTTTCAACCAATGTTCACCCAGCATGTGCGAAGTTAGTACCTTCAGGAGTGTGACAGTTGATCGCCGCTGCTCGGTGGTTCTCTCTGCGTACTCCGACTTCCTCAACCTGTAAACTGTCCAACACGAGGTGACGCTAGCTGTCGAAAGTGTCGCTAACCCCCAATAAATAAATAGTTCATGGTGTCCAGCATATTTTCTGAATCTGAGAGAGAGAGAGAGAGAGAGAGAGAGAGAAAGAGGGGGGGGGCCCCGGGGGGGGGCGGTTAACGGGAAACATGACGGACATCCGCCACTTTTGCAGTCGAAATTAGAAAATTTCCCGGGCTATCACATCTTTCTGTGTTTGGACGGCAAATGTCTCAATTTCTTCGCATCTCTGCGCGAGATGAAGGAAATAATATGGATAACAGTTAGAGCGTTTCCACGGGGCCCTCAAATTTAGCCTGTTAGTGACGAACGTGACAACTGTTACTTATTCCTAGTTCCTTATTCGACATTCGTTATCAACCAATTTTATCGGTTGATAACGAATTTTTAATAAGGAATTGGGAATAAGCAACGGCTGTCACGTCCCTCTGTAAATGACTGGCGGCTTTTATTCCTATTCAACAGGCAACTTGTGTTCCTTGAATCCCTGAGCTGTGGGTGAATACCCCTACTCCTCCATCGCACGCCTCCCCTTGTGGAAGGTATTCCTTTTTTGTACAGTGATTTGCCACGGGCTTTACAATGCAATCTACCACTGTTCGCCCATGTAAGAGTTCAGCATCTCTTTTAGCATCCAATTTAAAATGCATTAATTATTTTCCTTCAAATGGGTTGTTTTGTTACAATGCGATATTTTCACTGAAAACAGGATTAATGCATTTCTCAATTCCCACTAGTTTGTATGCAAGAATGACTGACGCGACCTCTCTGATTGTTTCCGGCGAAGTAATTTGCAATTACAAAACAGGTGAATCGGTTCAAGAGACAACAATGACGACGCGCGGGATTTAATTCTTCCCACTTTATTTTATTTTTAGCTCTGAAAAGAAAAAAAAGGCCTGTTCGAAAAAACTGCTGTCAAATCTAAATCAAAGCTGGGAGATCAGCCGGATATTAGTTGCGGAGGAAATTCTCAATTATTTAAGGAGAATGGTGCTTTGAGAGTTCATCTGTTATTTTCTAAGTCTTAAATGAACAGCATGGCCCTAATTCGTAACGAAACAAGAATTCAAATAAAATGTTAGAGGTGATTTAACTGTAGTTGTCATTTTCATCTGCGATGTTCATATGGGGAGTCCTTTTTCAGACCAGATAACTCTTATCTTATTGGTGTTTAACGACACTTTTGACAGCCGTGGGCACAGCGCTTCGGACAGTTGTATGGGTGGGAAAAGCCGGAGAGGACCATCGAGCAGCGGCGAGCAACTGTCAGACTCTCTAACGTACTAAATCCGCACAAGCAGGCTTAACATTGATTGAAGAAAACTGCACCATCGACGTGCAGTACGCCTTAGTACACAGCGCCACCGTGCCCCTACGTGGGCTAAGTGCCTCGACTAAGGACACAACGCAGTTACCCCTGATGGGGATCGAGCCGTGGACCATTCAGTTTGAAATCCAATGCCGTACCCACTGAGCCACCGCGCTCCCTACTAGATAACTTAAATGTCGAGGCATCGAAGCGAATACTATGTCAAAATAATAATGAAAGGCACGTGCGGGGAGAGTAACATCTTGTCGGATGATGTGAAGAGTAAATATTAACCCTTTGAACACTGATGGTATCTTCCATGTCATGTAAGTTCAATGGAAGCAATTGGAAGAGTCCATATTCGTTATTTGGGGTAAGACCAATTAATATTTTCAACGTGCAGCCTTAGGGCCTCGATTGGTCCACACCACACATTCAGCTTGTAGCTATTCCATTTAATGACATAATGACCTAGCTTGTGACCCGGCCGGAAAAACAGCCTTTGGTGTTCAAAGGGTTAATCGAAAGGCGAATCAATTAAAATACGACCTATAATCAGGCCTGGAAATAATCCGTCACCAACGGTCGTTCAGTCTACGTTAGGATTGCGTCAGTTGTTAAATACGCGAACAAAATGCAAGTAATACAACATAATTTTAGTAAATTATTAATCTCGCATGTTTTACCAGAAATACTTGACGATTTTTCGGAACTATCTAGACACAAATATGAAACATTGCATTCACTGTATCAATAGAATGGCATGCTGTTTCCATCTTAAAAGAATTTCCGCCCAAATAACCAAATAAATAGCAACAATTGCCGCGCATTAAAGCTTTAGCGATATTGCGAGTTTATTGTCGCTATTTACTTGGCGGAGATCCGACAAGACGCAAAACAACATGACTGGTGTACTAAAACAAAGAAATCGGAGAAGCACCACCTTTTTCCTATGGGTAACCATGCTATATAGCGTAACCTGTCAGTGGGATACGATATAAGCCCTTTATCCCCAGGATATGCTAGTACGGATTCTGAAAGCAACTACTCGGAAGATTAAGAGAACCTGTTGAACCCAATGGACGGTTTGGTTCCAGGTGCTTTTGAAGACAAGGCACATGAATACGAGGACTTGTATATGTTTGTGAGCCTCGAGAGCACCTTATGGGCATCGTATATAGAAAGTGGCTCGCCCAGGGAGAAGACCGCAGAAAACCCCACTATCTTAGAGAGAGCGTGACGGATCTTCCCCCGTAAGCGTTTTTTCTCGGTGTTAAATCGAGTGCGAAAGTGTTGACGAGAACCAGTTCATAAAACAACTTAGATGTGAGTCTTCCATGGAATACGTGTGTCGCCTGCACTATATTTTAATATTTCAGACAGAATTCTAAGTGGAAAAGGGGCATAACTCTGGAAAAAATACAGCGGATCAAAAAATAAAATAGGAGGTGCACAATGCCATGATGTGATAGAGAATCACTGAAGGTTTCATCAAAATCCATTCATAGGTTAAAGAGGAGTGGCGGATAATAGAAGCCTGGCGTTTCAGACAGAATTCTAAGTGGAAAAGGGACATAACTCTGGAAGAAATACAGCGGATCAAAAAATAAAATAGGAGGTGCACAATGCCATTATGTGATAAAGAATCACTGAAAGTTTCATCAAAATCCATTCATAGGTTAAAGAGGAGTGGCGGATAAGAGAAAGTGAACTAAGATATGAGTCTTCCATGGAAGACGTGTGTCGCCTGGCGTTTCAGACAGAATTCTAAGTGGAAAAGGGGTATAACTCTGGAAAAAATACAGCGGACCAAAAAATAAAATAGGAGGTGCACAATGCCATGATGTGATAGAGAATCTCTGAAAGTTTCATCAAAATCCATTCATAGGTTAAAGAGGAGTGGCGGATAAGAGAAGCCTGGCGTTTCAGACAGAATTCTAAGTGGAAAAGGGGCATAACTCTGGAAAAAATACAGCGGATCAAAACATAAAATAGGAGGTGCACAATGCCATTATGTGATAAAGAATCACTGAAAGTTTCATCAAAATCCATTCATAGGTTGAAGAGGAGTGGCGGATAAGAGAAAGTGTGACGCGGACGCCGCGGACGACGACGCGGACGACGACGCGGACGACGCAAGACAACAAAAGTAATCCCTATATGTCGCTCCCCACTTCGTGGGGCGGCGACACAATAAAAGAAGCTGTTCATCTTCTTCGGATGGGGCTGATGTGTCGTGGAACCACTCAAAAAGCTATAGAGACAAGTAAATACGTTCGCAGGCGATTAACAAGAGACTGGTTAAGATGTGACAGCAAACAAATGTTTGGTTGCCAGAGAAGGGCCAGAACATACGCCCTTAGTTTTTAAGATTCTCTGAAACCTATGTGCCATATATTTTTAGACGAAATAAAAATAAAACTTTGTGAAATTTATCTTCGTTTCTCACATTTCATTATTTCTCTACAGGAGAATGTTTTGTCACAAAAAATCGCAGTAGAAAAACACACATTTTTGTATGTATCCTAGTTATAGTCTTAGTTTCCCTTTCTGGTATAAATGTCTCATTTCGTCCCTTGAGCGGAATAAGCGGCCTCTGCAATGCCTTAATGTTTTAGATGGCACCTTATTCTACTGAATAGGCGATTTATTAAATGAATGATTTTCAACAGTCGTGGTCATATCGCTTCGAATAATTTTAAGAATGGCGGTGCAGGTGTTAACTCTTTGAACCCTGGTGGTATCTTCCATGATAGTTCAATGACAGCAATTGGAAAAGTCCATATTAATTATTTGAGGGTAGACCAATTAGTTGCCTCATCATAAAATATATTAAATTCAAATTTAAATCATATTAAAATTAAAACAATATATGATAAAATATTACGTCATTTACCCCCCCCCCCCCACCTCCAAACGAAGCCAAATAGATCATCAAAAAAAAGTCATCCAAAAAATATAGTCAAATTTGAATTAAAAAAAACTTTTCAAATTGAAATTTGCCTCCTTCTTTCCTTCTCATGAAATGAAGGCACCGTTTGGTTGAAGAAGGTACTAAATATTTTCCCAGAGATGACAATTATATGTTTGTCAGGTATAGCCCTTCAGACAACATTTTATTTCACTGGGGATCATGCAACAAATAAAGGAGAAAAATTGACGGGATGGAAACTGCCGATCACGGGCATAATTTTTTTTTTAGGGGGGGGGGGGGGAGGGGGTGGGGTGGGGAGGGTGAATTCAAATAAAAAACACACCAAGTCAATTGTATTTTTTTAGCCCCAAAATTCACGAAATCACTCCTCGTTTTCTCCAATAGTCGGCAATGATGCAAGATTTCAGTACAAGCTTTCAAAGGTTTTTAACATTTATGTTTTTTCCTCAAAGTTTCGGAGATTGCATCATTTCTAAGAGAAACTTTCAAGAGGGGTAACTCTAATTCAATTATTTAGTACTGTGACCTGAAGTGACACGCGAATATCCAGTATGTGCGCATTTGCTGCATCGTGCATGTGTTGTGCACAAACAGAATTTCAAACACTTACAATATACAAACTAGATTACATAGAGAGTAATCACTTGACTGGACTGGTTACGTGAAATAATTCACGAGAGGTGAGGGAAGTTGTACAAACACGAGTGCGCGAATGCGCACGAGTGTTTTACAATAGAGTCCCTCGCCTCGAATGAATTATTTCACGTAACCAGTCCAAAGCGATTACTCTGTTTATTACTTTTCATTATTAACGATAATTATATTATTTAACCCTTTACCTAACGTAACTCCAGCGCTATTCTCAAAAATTGCCAATTAATTTTCATTATTTTTTTCATTTTTTTGTATCAAAAACATAGGTTATGAACCCTCATTTGAACGAGCTCGTTCCAATGAGGGGTCATAACCTATGTCTTTGAGACAAAAAATGAAAATAATAGCTATTCAAGAATTTGTTTTGCAAGTGTCGTCTGCTTTTCATATTAGGTAAAAAGTTTAAAAAAAAAACAAAAAACAATGAAGTCCCCATTACATCCACGGCAAAGTGTCTTCGTTTGCGCGCACGGAAACATGACACAATCGTTGATTACATAATTCACTTGGGAAGTTATTGTTTATAATCAAACCCCCAAATCCCAGTAAATCACACTTTGGAAAGCAATAAATAGATGTTCTGTATGTGAAGAGAGAGAGGGAGGGAGAGTGCGTAAGAGAGAGAAAGAGAGAGAACGTGAGAGTGGTGATGAAACAAGATGAGAGAGAAAGACTTTACCACGATGTGATAATTTGAGAAAATAATTTATACCACCATAAGCATGTTTAACAACAACCTTATGAAGCCAAAAATGTAACTTTAGTACATTTTTTAAGGCAAAAAGTAGAAATGAATACTGAAAATACCGTATAAAAGTATACACGTATGTTTGCCGAAGACTGTGCATTCTTCAATGGTTTACCAAAAGTGGAGAGTCGTTGTACTTGGGATTTATCATGGACAGTTAGCGCACACGAGATGCAAGCCTTGTAAAAAAAACCGCTGCGACACACACATGCCGCACACGAGTACATGCCCATTTAAATGCATATCTATCAACTAGATAATTCTGTTAATTGAATATAACTTTGAAACACAAAACCATTTACCATACTTTCAGTACAAATTTGACATGTTAATTTCTTATAGGTTATAAAGTCAACTCCTATTAACTGAATACATTTTGTAACATGCAGAGAAATTACCCCGACAATCATAACATTTCTCCATTTACAGACCTATAAACGTATCTCTGTACATAATTACAGGTATTTAATCTATTATATCTTGTTTGACAGCAACAAGATATAATCGAATGAATGCTCAGTTTATCTTCAGAATACAGTTAACTTATCTGAACAGACTGTCGAATGTTTGCCCTTTTAGGGGCTGGTGTGCCCCATAAATAGGGGTCGGTGTAGGTAGACTATACTGTCTTTGTTTGTGCCACTCCACAGCGCTACTTGTTTGATAACATTTACCCATCTAAATCGATTTTTCGAAGTCTTCCTTTTTAGGGGTGGGGGTGGGGGGGGAGCGAATTGCCGTATAAATAAGATTGAGGTGGAGATGAATATATCTATCATGTTATTTTCATTTGTACCAACCTACACTAATGTTTCTGTTATATTATATGAAGGTTTTAAAAATAAATTTCAAATAATAAAACAGGTATTAGTACTAGTCTTTACATCCCTAGCTTATCGTCATGAAAATCGACTTTCGATAAAATTACCTTCCTTGGAATTATTAGACAGGGGAGGAAGGTAATTAAGAAGCAAGGAATTGTTGACAAAACAACTATGACACCAGTAGATAACAGAACCAAGTTTCTTTTTGTTACTTTTGATAAACGAAAACAACAGACAACTCTTGGAGCTGTCTGTTTTTTTTTTCGTTGATTAAAAGTAAGAAAAGGAAAATTGGCCTTTTCTGGCAAACTAATTATACGCAACTACTTGACAGATAATCCGTCATTGAGAATATCTATTAGCACCAAATCTGCGAACACTAAGTAAGCATACAAAGCACCACACCTACTAACACTAAGTAAGCGTTTACTTTGGCTCTTTGTTTAGTGAATGTGTTTTTACCGTCATTTCCAAGTTTTTATTCTTCCAGGAAAAAAAGAGCAATTATTCTCTTCTAGTCTTTTATATTGATTTATATTTATTTATAGGTGTTTTAAGGTCACATATTTCTGCACAATGGCTAATCATGAACACGACAGTTTTACGCGTGGAGGAAGCCGGAGTACGGGGCGTGGTGGCTCAATGGTAGACTGTTGGACTTCTATGCTTGAGGTTTCGAGTTCGATCCTCGTCCGGGACGACCTGCGTTGTGTCCTTGGGCAAGGAACTTTATCCCGTTTGCCTACATAGGGGCACGATGACTTCATGTACTAAGGCGTACTGCACGTCGATGGTGCATATCTTCAACCGCTGTAACCCTGCTTGAGCGTTGGTTCTCCCCGGGTACTCCGGCTTCCTCCACCCGTAAAACTGTCACGGTCACGATTAGCCATTGAGCATAAGTATGTGACCTTAAACACCAATAGGGGGCGCGGTGGCGTTGCGGTGACCGGTTCTCGTCAGATCGCCGAAGTTAAGCAACGTCGAGCCCGGTTAGTCCTCGGATGGGTGACCGTCTGAGCGATCGAATCGGACTCCGGCGTTGTGTCCTTGGGCAAGGCACTTAACCCCGATTGTCCACATGGGGGCAGGATGACGCCGTGTACTAAGGCGGCACGTCGATGGTGCGCATGTCTTCAACCATTCTAACACTTCCTGTGTTGCATTGTGAAGTTACGATGTTGGGGAGCTGGCAGCTGCTCGTCGTTGCTCGGTGGTTCTCACCGGGTACTCCGGCTTCCTCCACCCGTAAACCTGCCACGGTCATGATTAGCCATTGTGCATAGGTATGTGACCTTAAACACAATAAATAAATAAATAAATAAATAAATAAATAAATTAAACACCAATAAATAAATAAGCCGCAGTACCGGAGAGAACCACCGAGCAACGGCGAGCAACTGTCAGCTCCCCAACATACCAATTCCACACAAGCAGGATTAGCACTGGTTGAAGACAGGTGCACCATCGATGTGCAGTAAGCCTTAGTACACAACGCTATCGTGCCCCCACGTGGGCAAAGTCTTGCCCAAGGACACAACGCGGTTGCCGCAGGTGAGATTCGAACCGAGGATATCTTGGCCTGCAGCCTGCACCTCTACCTACTGAGCCACCGCGCCCACACTTTTATATTAATGACGAGGACAGTGTCTTATTATATGTCACGATGCACACACTGCTGATATATAATAAACAGGAAAAAAAGTTACAGAACAATAAAAAGATGGTAAAAGCACCACTTTCTTGTTTTAACCCTTTACCCAACGCAGACGATTTCAAAATTTATTATTTTAAATATAATTTTTTAAATATTTTCAAAAAATTTCAACAAAACCATATCATGTGACCCCTCTTTGGAACGAGCTCGACGAGCTCGTTCCAAAGAGGGGTCACATGATATGGTTTTGTAGAAATTTTTCGAAAATAATATTTATTCAGCTGCTGAATTTGCATATTACGCGGGCGGATGGTTCATTAGAGGTCCTGCTGCAATGATGATCAGCCCGAGGGTTTATTAAAGTCGAGGGCCGCTAATGAATCATGATGCCTGACAACAATCATGTTATTACTATTATTACCACTCCCTGTTACACCTAACTTGAATCTAAAAATAGCCGGGCAAGAGTTCTGCGAATAAACGCATTTTTTTCATGCGACTTCCTTGACAGCAAAGGGCCTCCGCACAAAAGCGCCATCTAGTAATCAATGTTAGACCTATCTTGGTCCACGGACCTGCGCCACACAGGGTACAAAGCTCTCTCTGTACATATTTCAACAGCACCAACATCTTCTCAACAAACAACAACATCAAGACCAACAGGCATCATCAACGCATTGCCTCCTTGACAAAATAACCATGTCAAGAAGAGCGTCTCTATAGCCATGTGAAAAAACGGTGTATTCTCACTTTGCCGGCAGGCCGGGGCAAACACATTTCACACCTATGCTATAGTCTGTATTGGTAATGGTGACAGAATTTCACAGTCGTTGGTCCTCTGTTTGTTAGCAATGTTTACTGCGAATCGGCGATAACTGGTAATGAGCTGGCAATCACAAATGTGATAACTTACTTAGCAGTCATCAACTTCCGTGCACAAATCAGAACAATCATTACACATATCTGTTTACATGACAGCTAAGATTTCAATTTCAGCAGAGCAAAATCTTGCCCCGTCGGTCAAAAATGGAATGCAGTGGTTAAATTCACAATTGCCTTAGCATTGCAGATGGCGCCTTGTTGCATTGAAGGGACGATATCTATAAATAAATATACATATTAATTGGTATTTCATGTATACAAGCGCAGAAATACAGTACAGACTATACTTCAAATCTCTATTGTCCAAGTTGTTAACACCTTTTTATGAGAACAATACCACCTATAGGGGGACTGAAAAGCAGCCAGTCCCAGTGGTCGCATGTCGATTATACTGTCGAATCTCGCAGTTGATATATACCGCTTACTACAAAGACCACTCCGTGATGATTCAGGTTGATCAGCTCGGACGCTCACTGGACTCTCTGTTAGCACCACTAATTTCAGCCAGAATGATTCTACCACAGATGCTATCTGACATGCTAACATGTCTAAATGGGGTAACACCAGAAACTGGACCATCCATATTTCTGGTGATACCTGCCAAGTGATATTGGACTTTCCAATACCACCTGGAATGGTTCCAACGAGGAGACAAAAGAAGCCAGCAGCCAGACCATCGGCCTCTCTGGGGACTGGTAGCACCTTTGCCCAGTCGGGCTCTGGTCTACACCCGGAGAACGCTGAGAAAACTAAGTGCAAGGAAAAGAAGAAAAGCCCGTCCCCAATGCGCCGGGATGCAAAGCGCTCAGAGGACTGGAAGAAAAAGAAAGCAGAAGAATCCCACAAAGAGAAGGAAGAGGAGATGGAAGTCCACGCCTCTAGTCGGCAGGAGAAACCCCCAACAGACACAACCCTCACAACAGACATCTCTCTCTCCGGTGCCATCTCCAGCCTGGACCCCCAGGCTAAATAGGGAGATGAGGAAGAAATAAGTAAGCTTGCCCACGAACTAGAAGAATAGATCTTAGGCACTGAAGAAGACCCTAAACAAACAGAAGAGGACTTGGCAAAGCCACTCTTCGAAAGTTTTGAAAACGAGCGCAGGAACGACATGAAAATCATGGGAAACCAGCTGGCAGAACTTAGAAAGAAAACGACTAAACTATATTCCAACGTCGCTTCAGCAACATCATTACCACAAAACAGGGAGATACCACAACCTGCATCGCCAATACTCAAGGAATCGCCACCTCCACCTCCAAAGAAGAAGCGGAGGAAACACAAAAAACAGAAAGAACAGCCGAACAGCCACCAGTCCACTACGGGCAGTTTGTGTACGAGAAACGAAACACCGTCATCTATCCACTTATGGGATCACGTCGCATTCCCAAGTGCAGATTCTTTCGGAGGTCGCATGTATTTCACCAGTCGACAACATACCAGTTTATTAATACATGGACGAAGAAGCGGATTGTAGTGCCGATAAACGTTGAGGCGAATTAGATATAAGGGACAACAGCAGATCGTTGGGATGAAGGAAGGCGTAACTCCACCCCAAACACTCAGAAACTTATATGTGTATTAGTATGATTCCTTGCCCAGTCTGAAGTTCAACACAAAAGTACAACTAGCGGTACAGCCTTGTAATATGGAAAACGGGGAGATAAAAAATGAAGATGATGAATCTGCCATCTCGCTCTGGAGTGATCGCCTATTTGCGATTTGCCAGCGGCGATCAGTCAAGTCGGTTCTCATGAAATAATTATTTTTATCTTTTTCCGTATTGTCTGTGATGAGATGGTTCTACTGAATAAAATATTCATAAAGAAGGTTTTAACGCGGTATAAATGGTCTAATTAGTTGCCGTATCGCTGTGTGAAGCATGCCATTTCAATTTCACATACAAAGCTTCAGATCCGGTTAACGTCGTTCTCACTAATTCCATCATTGGCCGTTTATCGCCTGACAATGATGTCACAGCTTCATTAACAAGACATTTAGTTGACTTGAATCACAATTCATTAAAGCGTGTAAGTCGAGTTATATTAAAATATCGTGTGACAATATGACATTGTTAAGTTTTGTTGCAGAATGGTGTTGTTGAGTGTAAGAACAAATTGTGTAATATCAATGCGTAAAATCGTGACCGACGTTTAATAAATTCTGTCATGTTTATTGTACACATAACACAAATATATTATCTTTTTCAGTTGTGTGATCTTTTTTGCACTAATAATAGATGTGTGGCGTAAGTGGGCCTCTGTGTGTTGGAGAAAGTTCGTTGATAAGAGCTGTGGAACAATGTGATCGCTCCAGAATCGCACTTCGCGGTGCAACTTTGGGTTCAGGAGAACTGAAACAGTCAGTCAGATAACTGCCCCGAAGCTGTTTACCGACCTAACCACCTGAAAAAGCTGTTAACGGCTATCTGCAATATCGAATAACCCAATTGGGTTCATATTCATTCAAGCCAGTAGATTTGAGTTAATTTTTAACCCAACTGATTTTAGAGTGTTGAGTAAAGGGTTAAAACATGAACAGTTTTCGTTTGTATGTAGTTACTGCGAAACGCCTAGGCACTAATTTTATACTTTTTTATAGCCTTGGCTCTAAAAAGTATCAAAGTGTTCTAAGTGTTTCACAGAAACTAACTGCTTGGTTCTGATGTTACAGGCCCTATATGTTACAGCGATCTTATCACTGTTTATTTTTTGCCAGAATCACATGTTAACAGAATTAGACTTGGTTCTGGTTTTACAGACCCTACACGCTAAAAACTAAAGTGTTAAAAACTACACTTGAAGGGCTGTATTTAACACTTATTAAGTGCTGAACTAGCACTTTGTTCAAGTGTAGATATCTCAGAACTTGACAGGTGTTACAATAATACCACTTGACAAGTGTAATGTCGCGACACTTAAAAGGAAACAAAGCAGATGACGCGGATCAGGCTCGAACTCTCGAGCCTGATCCGCGTCATCTGCGTTGTGTCCTTTTAATCATGTACCCACCAAACGCAAATCAAATTATGGACGATTCTGGAAGAACCACCAATGCTAGACACATGGCAAGTGCCATCCATTCAAGTTTCAGATGTCTGACGATTGTCTAAGTGCTTAAAGCATTGCACTTTGAGTGTTAAAATCAAACCCTAAGAGTTAGAATGGGTTTAACACCTTGAAAGTGTCAGTTCTAACACTTTAGTTTTTAGTGTGTATATATTACACCGAGCTTAATATTTTCTAGAATCACATATTAACAAAATTAGCAAATATATAGGTATAGTATATATCTGGAAAATAAAATATGTGTATCAACTTGATCAGTCTATTTTGTATGTAATTTTTCACATACAATATAGGACAATTGTTAACGTTTTACATCCTAAATTTCTCATATTTTTCCATTTGATACTAATTTTTCCAAATTTTCGGCGATCGTCGATTGCCATTTATCGCCCCCTCCCCCTCGCCGCTACATCCCCTACTAAATACCCTACTACAAGTCTGGTGTGCATTTAAAAACAAACGTTATTGAGATTACTCGACGTTCGTTTACGAAGTCCACGCACTTGGGAATTGTTACCAAGAATACTGCTAGTAAATCCCGATTATTTCGTTCTCAAAGTCAATGTAATAATGGCTGTGAATAGCCGGTTATTATCCGGTTACAGTCTGCTGTTAGTGGTTACAAGAATGGTTTAGCCGTTCCAGCACAAGGGTTTAGAGATAAGTTTATCCCTTGTTGGACGCAGTCTGCGGCACGTTAATTCCATTGAAAATATGCGAAATTGTTCATTACGATTGAACTTTCTACGGAGTGAGCGGATTCCAAATATGATTACAGTGCGAACCTGCTTATTCAGTGTTCATCCGGTGGGTGTCCTAGGTTGATTTGCTATTCGGCCACCTGCCGGGTGTACATCTGCACGTGCATCCCAAGTGCTGCAACTTGAGCACCCAAGAATCAACATTCCCGTTCATGACCACAGAATAGACTTTCTGGTGGTCTATGAACTGCAGATTTGCATGTTGAGTGCACAAGTTCCCCTGGTCTAGCAAGTAAGGGCATAGGGGATCTTTATCCGCCAGGTTTCTAGACACCAAATCACATGATACAATGTGAGCAACGCTATGTAGTTTTGCAAAAAGCTTTAAATTTCCACCTGGAACAATCTACAACAGAAAATTCGCGATAAATGTATTTGTTGGGCAAGACTTCCCATTCAGGGAAATTGACTGTTGAGAGCATTTGTCCCTGTCCTTAACGAGAAGGTGAGCAAGGGTGTCCTCCACTTTTCCGTTATTTCTTAAACTGCATGTATAAGATACGCATGACTGTGAATGTATACTCTAAATGGTGACGTACATATAAAGTCAAAACGGCTGAAACAGACGTTAACGAACAAGGAAATCCTACAACTCACTGAAAACTTTCCTAAAAAGTAACGAGTACTGCTGAAAACACGTCTCAACCATTTGAAATCGTAAGACCACCCCAGGGCATAATTTCGTCCCATTTTTATCTCATTATAAGAGGTCCATACGCAGGGCATTGATGATAAAATAATAACTGCAGTCTGCAGCCAGCTGCAGACAACAGTTATTATTTTATCCTCCCTGTACATTGATATTGGACTGACTCATCTCATTGTAAGTGTACACAAAGGCGATACCATTCCAGGAAACGAGGATCCAAAGGGCTAAGAGACGTGTCTTCAATTGGGATTTAAAACCCGCTGCAGCATTTAGTTACGGATGGTGAGTTGACATTTAGGCCAGAGTATAGATGTAGACACCGAGAATGCTCTGTCTGCGCACCTCAGTGCGCTGGTTTGGCCTTTGTCGATACCATTTCCTGTGATATCAACTGGTCTAACCACTTGTTGAAATAAACCACCAGGGAAAACGGATCAGAAAGCACATGCAGCTATTTAAATGTGGTCTGGGGAGAGCGTTTAAAGTATAAGGAAAATTAGTTTACTTTGAAATTTTCAAGTCTGATATTCCATACACATAAATTAGATAGACAAATTATGCATCAAAATGAAGGTTGTGATATATAAAACACGAAAGATATATGCAATCAACTCACAGAGTTGACAGCAGGTACCAATGGTTCCTGGAAGTCTACTACCGTATTCGTACAAGAACTGATAATAAAATAATATTTCAGGAGAACAACTCGTGGCCAAATTAGCTTCAGATATCCAGGAACAGAGCTTGGAAATCGAAATTTTTCAAAACTCAACGACAGAGCTGCATGAGGGTCAATTGCCAAATTCTCGTCTCTGTTTTGTTTTCTGTTTGTTTAGGTCATCGAGGCCGAAAAGGCATCAATTTTCAATGCCGTTTAAATTAAAAAAATGAGACAGATCGACTTCACCCTACACAATATTATTGTATGGAGACTGCACAGTTGCCATATTACTTGCAAGGTGTCATGACACCTGTCTGAATTTCTTAGAATTACGCTATTGTTTTTCGATGAAAATTTGTGGTATCGCGTTATATACGCATGGAACCCATCTTCAAAAAAATGCAGACATTGTTGGCATTTCCCCAAATGCAGTCATGTCACTGCAAAGAAAATTGTTTTGAATGCCAAGCATTTTTCTTGGATATATGAAGCACATTTTTCCACGAGTTGTTCTTCCGAAATATTATTTTGTAATCAGTTCTTGTATGAATACGGTAGCAGATTTCCAAGAACCATTGGCAGCTCACGAGAAACTCAAAAGTGCCAAAGGTTAGACGCCCCATCAACCGGTCGATGTTCCAGTATTACCTGGAGCCTCCGTAGCTTTAAGACCAGCGTCGAAGGGTGATTTTTTATTTTTTAAGAATGACCGGGCATTCTTTCAAATAATTCACAGCTTTTGTTCTTGTACAAACATTCAACCTGACCTGACCGAGGTTCTAGCGGAGTTTCTATAGAAACAGCCGTGCTGTTGTCTTTGATGAGTTGTCCCTAACAATAACTTACCGACCAAACTGCTCACATTTTTAATCATGGCTGACAATTATGATATAGTTTGCACCCCTTGCCCTTTTGACATTTCGGTGCCAAGGGCTGGGAGCAATTAACGTTTCAAACGTTAACGTTTTAAATTATTTTAACAACGTTAAAAAAATTTAACCAAGTTAATAACGTTTAACTATGAAGATTATATATACGATAATACCATAGTGTGTTTTGATATGTTTGATATCTCAGCGAGTTGAAAGTGAGTTTTTTTCGCGAGGCTTGCCGAGCGAAAAAAACTCACTTTCAACGAGTTGAGATATCAAACATATCAAAACACACTATGGTATTGTTGTATTTATCTTATACCGACCATTTTTGTTCTTTTCTGCATTTTTAAAAGGGTTTTGGGGATGATTTCGTGTCAAAATGTCGACTCATCTGGAGTGGAGTTGAGTGCTTTCTCTTGTTGGGCATGAATACATGTGATGTGCCCGGAAAAGCTGTTGGTGCGTAACAAGGCTACAAATTCAAGTGAATGATAGAGTATAGTTCTCCTTAGAAAGTGGCCCTGTAACTGGGAAAAAAATTACAGAAAATATACTTACGCCTCAATTCTTATGATTTATGACAAAAATATGCTTGATAATCAATTTCACCAGATTTGACACGATTTATAAACAATTTTGCGAATGTCATCATTATATTATAAAAAAGAAAAAGACTATAGTCCGTTCTCCAATCTATATGACATAGGGGTATGTGTTATAGATAATCTATAACACATGGGCTATATCTTCAACAGGTATAAGATAAAATTGTATAATATGTTGCATTGCGTCGTTATGTGTTTACTCAAACCAGATCGCGGTGCCGATGACGTCGAATTTTGCACCATTTGACGAAATTAAAGAACACGAATAATTTAGATGTCCGTCAATTACAGACGACCCATTGATTTGGTGAAGAGAACATGAAGCCCTCCTATCAACGTTGTCGAAGTAAACCCGCCGATATTTGGCGATACAGCAATATCAGCTTCATCCGAACGCCGATTTTCCATGTAAGGACTGGTATTCGAACAACGGCGGATGTCTCGTTCTAAGGATACGGCCACAGCGATTGTATTCTTAAATGAAAACATCGCTAAATGCTCAAATTTACAATAACCTGAGGGAACTATATTAACTACTCGTCCTCTGAGTTCCAATGTGTTCTACGAGCCAGCAGGCACATAGAACACATTGGAACTCAAGAGACGAACTGAACGTAAGTTCAATCATATTCAAATTAATAAAAATGGCTGAAGTTATTAAAACAAATTCATTTTAACGTCATTTAACTCGTTAACGCAGAATTATTTAACACGTTAACGTGTTAAGGAAATTTTTAACTCCTCCCAGCCCAGTCGGTGCCTCTATCGTGGGCAAAGGTACCTCCTCTTAGATACACGTACATTTGATGAGATTTGTTTTATATGTGCCAACTCGTTACAATTTGGATGTGTCATAATGGAAAACAAACTTAAGAGTAGCGAATCCTGCAATCACTTCACTCGTGCTTTGTATTCTTCTGTCACTACCGACCAATTTATTCTGATTTCCGGATAAAATTAATTTGGTATGATATTAAGATATCGACCTCTGTAATTTTTAGTTGATTAGAAATTTTACTTTATTAATTTTCAAAGACGACCATTTGAGCTGTTTAAGATGTTGTCTTTCGCTATTATTGTCAGTTCAGCCGTGAAATGATGGAGAATTTGAGATTCAATAAAATGAAATGGGTCGTAATAATGGTACGAGCTAGTCAATCAGTTATTAAACGTTCTATGGCTGATGTGAACCGTAAAGTTCGACATTATATTGCTTCATTCATAGAACTGTTGTCGTCATCTCAAGCATACTGTAAAAATCTTCGTCAGTTGTTTTGTGGTTGTCATTCTTTGAATTTATTAACCCTTTATTTAACATGAAAAGCAGACGACACTTGCAAAACAATTCTTGAATAACTAATTTTCTTCATTTTTGTCTCAAAAACATAGGTTATGACCCCTCGTTGGAACGAGCTCGTTCCAACGAGGGGTCATAACCTATGTTTTTGAGACAAAAAATGTAAAAATAATGAAACTTAACTGGCGATTTTTGAGAATAGTGCTGGCCCTTTTTTCCGTTACGCTGGGTAAAGGGTTAACCCTTTACCTAACATGAAAAGGAGACGACACTTGCAAAAAAAAATTCTTGAATAACTAAATTTTTTCATTTTTTGTCTCAAAAACATAGGTTATGACCCCTCGTTGGAACGAGCTCGACGAGCTCGTTCCAACGAGGGGTCATAACCTATGTTTTTGAGACAAAAAATGAAAATATTTTGAAAATTAATTGGCGATTTTTGAGAATAGCGCTGGCCGGTTTTGGCCGTTACGTTGGGTAAAGGGTTAAACCATGGCTGACAATTTTCGTCATTGGAAGAGATTTACGGGAAAAATATCTCCCCTTGATTTTCAAAAGCTGTCAGAAACTGTAACACTAAAGGTATTCAGGGACGTGGTTAGAGGTTTCCGATTGGGGGATGTAGGATAGTGAATTTCCAACTAGTTGGAAATTTACTACCGAGAAAAATATTGAAAATGAAGCCACGAAAGAGGGCATAAAATTGATTTTAGTAACTGAAATGCCAACACATTTAGGATAGAATTATCAGGTTGTTATTATTTGATATTATTCTGGGAATTGGATATGTGCTAAATAAATGCTCAAGCTTAGAACTTTGAACAATTCACACTCTCCTAACATTAAATCAGATCCTATGCAGGAATGATCAATTTTTGATGTTTCGTCATTTTGTAACTGTGAATGATGGAATTTTTTTTAAAACATATTTTATTTCGAAATCAAAATAGTTTGGTAAACAGGCTTGGCCTATTTGAATACCTCACCGTTACATTGTAGAATTTACAGACAATAATGGTGCTTGAACGGGTGCATTGCGCGGAGCCAGATGTCTTCGGTGATTACTTGATGCATTTGCGACTGTACCAATTAAATCTTATCTCATGGGTTGGCGATAGCCTCTACTCAAATCTCTTTGTTTCTGCAATGTACTTTTGGAAGGCCACAAATACTCTTTGATTAACTGCATTATGCCATGCTGGATTACCGTACAGAATATAACTGATATTGTGTGTTAGGTTCTCGATATTTAGATGGAAAGACTGACGCTGGATGCGAAAGTTAGGACACGATGAGATGAAGTGAGCTGCATCCTCATAATCATTTCCACAAGAACATTTAGGGTCGTTTGTTAAGAAGCGCTCGAATTTATGAGCATTCGAGTCACTGCATCTCATTCTAAGTTTACTATGGAGTATCTGACCTCGTCTACAACCAGCAGAGTAATACTCTGGAACCACCCTGTCTTCTCTTCGAAGGGAATTTTTCAGAGACTCAAGAGAATCACAGGATCGCACGTCCGTGCCCAGGTTGTTCCACAGTTTCACGACCGAAGGATAACGAGTTTACATGGTGCGATTTTCTTGAAGTGCATTTCGTGGATTTTTAAAAAATTTTATTACGATAAGTAAACGTACTATAGAAATCTCGTACCGATTGACATCATGCATACTTATGAAGCTCGATATTACGTACACTGTAGTTGTAAATAGTAACAGTTGGAATTTTTGCCGATTTGAAACCGAGTTGGAATTTTGAGAAGCAAAGGAGACATCAGCATCACCAAAGAAGCTCTAAAATCTAGATAGATTGAATTTTCAACTACTCATGACTTGCCCTCCGAATTTCAAATATAGGACATTTTGGCCAGGATTGTGAGGGGGGGGGGGCACCTCTACCCCCCCCCCCTTTACCCCTGTCGCCTGTCCCTGAGGGTATGAGAATTTCTTATAAAAATTGAAATTTCTAAATGTTAACGAAGTTGTATCATCGATGGACGCATCATTTCACAAACTTCAGGCAGTTTCCCGAATAGTATAAAAATACAAAAGTTGTTTTTTTTTACATGTTTTTCCAATCAGTTTGAACGTTTGACTATTATTCTCTTTTGAAACTCATTTAACCCTTTACCTAACATGAAAAGCAGACGACACTTGCCAAAAAAATTCTTGAATAACTAATTTGTTTCATTTTTTGTCTCAAAAACATAGGTTATGACCACTCGTTGGAACGATCTCGACGAGCTCGTTCCAACGAGGGGTCATAACCTATGTTTTTGAGACAAAAAATGAAAATATTTTGAAAATTAATTGGCGATTTTTGAGAATAGCGATAAGAAAACGACTCTTTCACCATCTCTTGATCCTCTATACTTTTATCTATTCATTTGGGGGCGCGGTGGCGTTGCGGAAACCGGTTCTCGTCAGATCATCGAAGTTAAGCAACGTCGAGCCCGGTTAGTCCTCGGATGGGTGACTGTCTGAGCGATCGATTCGGACTCCTAAGTTGTGTCCTTGGGCATAGCACTTAACCCCGATTCTCCACATGGAGGTACTATGACGCCGTGTCCTAAGGCGTACTGCACGCCGATGGCGCGCATGTCTTCAACCAATCTAACACTGCCTGTGCTGCAGTGCGGAGTTACGATGTTGGGGAGCTGGCAGCTGCTCGGTGGTTCTGTCCGGGTTCTCCGGCTTCCTCCACCAGTAAAACTGTCACGGTCATGATTAGCCATTGTGCATAAGTATGTGACCTTAAACACCAATAAATAAACAATCTGTTCATTATATCAACAGTGCGCGCACGGTGACAAATAATACAGACACAGTCCTTTCCATTAATATAAAAGTGTAGGAATTATTATGGGTTAGTCTCACCGGGGTCTTCCCGGAATGCCGAGATCTATTGTTCTCATACAGTCGAACAGTAAGGTGTGATAAATAGACAATATACATATAGTGTTTTTTTATATCTGGTTTATACAACGAGTTGAAATATAGTTAATATTTTCGAGGCTCTGCCGAGAAAATATTAACTATATTTCAACGAGTTGTATAAACCAGATATAAAAAACACTATATGTATATTGTTTTTATCTGATAACAAACAGCAGTTTCAATAGTTGAGGCTTATATTCACTTTTATGCTCATTCCCACGGGCCTCCGTAGAAAATGAGACAAAGCAAACGCGATCTTTTGGTTGTTGCTGTACAGGCAAAACCACTGGTTGCAGTTGATCTATTATTCATGTCTTTTTTAGCTCTTCCTGGCGACGATGATAAAGTGTATTCAATCGAGAAGTTTCCAATTTCCATTATTTATGGTCCACTTTTGTTTTTTTTTACAATTCGTACGAAACGTTTTTTTTCACGTAGCAGACGAACGTGTAATTGGAGCAGTACTTTGATCGTGGACGTAGACGTACTGACGTAGCTATAAATAGCGCATTACACATTACTGACAGTCTAGTAATTTTTACATAAGGTTTTGAACAAAGTAGGTCGTAATTATTTCTTTATTTCAGCAAAATAAACTGAAAATTTACATGTTTATACTTATAGAAAATATGTCATATATATTTCGATTAAATTTCACTTGCTCCTTCAACGCAGAATTCAAACTTGCATTACGAAGTTTATGAATGAATGAAAATGGAATCGAACGAGGTCAAAGGTCGTTCGCATAAATTATAATTATATACAACACCCGTTGTATATACTTCAAGTATATACAACGGGTGTTATACTCTATGGTTATCAGATAATCTAATTTATCACCTAATAACACTTTGGCCAGCCGCTGATTTGTCGCGGTAAGAAAAATTGATAACCTGCTTCATATTTGTGGGCAGTTGAGCCGGAGTTGCAATTAACAGAAACTCAGTTCACATTTCAATTAATTTTAATGGGGATTTTCAAGGATATTCTTTACACACATTAGATAATAAATAATACATAAATATGATTTGGAAGATGCAAGAAATCAATTTTTCTTTCAAATCATATGTTATGATTCAAAATTAAATTTTGGATCATAACATCATTTGGAAGAAAAATTGATTTTTTCACTTAATTTAGTGAAAAAAATCAATTTTGGAAGAAAAATTGATTTTTTTTCACTTAATTATGTAAAAAATCAATTTTTCTTCCATATCAAATGTTATGATTCAAAATTAAATTTTGGATCATAACACAGGATTTGGAAGAAAAATTGATTATTTTCACTTAATTTAGTGAAAAGAATAAATTTTGGAAGAAAAATTAAACTAATTTCACATTAAGTGGAAAAAATCAATTTTTCTTTCAAATCATATCTTTTGATTCAAAATTAAATTTTGGATCATAACATATGATTTGAAGAAAAATTTTCCACTTAATTTTGAATACAAGAATATACATATATTACAAGATAAAAAATATATAAATATTTCAGAACAAACACACGCTTTATAGCCCTACAAGATGGGACACAGCGTCACCATATTGAACAGGCGTCATGTCACTCGCCTCTAATTTTGCCTTTTCCCTCTCTAACCTCTCCTCCAATGCTCTATATTTTTTCTTTCTTGGTGGCATCTTTCTTTTTCTGATTTGAAGGATTGTAGTTTCCGTGAATGCCTGCTCTGCTTTTATCAAATCAATAAACTTGTAGATACTGGGGTGGTGGTGATACAGTTTGGCTAGTTTAGCATGCCACCCCCTCAACATCATTGTTAGTTCTCGGGCCCTGGTTGCCATAGTGATTCGTAAAGTCTTTGAGTTTTGTTCGGGAGTACACACTAAAAACTAAAGTGTTAAAACTGACACTTTCAAGGTGTTAAACCCATTCTAACTCTTAGGATTTGATTTTAACACTCAAAGTGCAATGCTTTAAGCACTTAGACATTACAATCGTGAGACATCTGAAACTTGAATGGATGTCACTTCCCATGTGTCTGGCATTGGTGGTTCTTCCAGAATCGTCCATAATTTGATTTGCGCTTGGTGGGTACAAAATTAAAAGGACACAAAGCAGATGACGCGGATCAGGCTCGAGAGTTCGAGCCTGATCCGCGTCATCTGCGTTGTTTCCTTTTAAGTGTCGCGACATTACACTTGTCAAGTGGTATTATTGTAACACCTGTCAAGTTCTGGGATATCTACACTTGAACAAAGTGCTAGTTCAGCACTTAGTAAGTGTTAAATACAGCACTTCAAGTGTAGTTTTTAACACTTTAGTTTTTAGCGTGTAATGCGTACACCAATGGAAACACTTTATTGTCCACAAAAGAATGAATGGTATAAATCTGTGTGAAGAGATTTGTGTATGTTGGGTATAAACTCTACTTGTACTTGTGAATTTGCCATTTTGGAATGCAATGGAATGAATGAAAGGTTTTAGCGCGCCGAAGGCGCGCAGGGACGATGTGGAATTTACAAATCCCTTGCGACCCGGTTAACCTTATTTTATTTCCCTTGGACCACACAAACCTAGCTTTCCTATTGCCTCAAATTGGGTCGGAGGGGGTATGCACGCGGTTAGTTTACGTTGGGGTGATAGATTGTCAATAATCAATCCCTCAACGCCATTAAGACTATTGGAGAGTGGGCTCTATTCGGTTCCAGCTTGGCGATGGTAGAGGTCCCACCATGTGACGAGCCAGAATATAATGTTGTGCGATGGCAAATTTAAGGGAAGAAGAGAAAAGAAAACCAAACAGCAACGCCGGTTTGGTAGCGGCCCCGGTATATGACCTTAGCAGTTACAAAAAGGAGTGGAGAAAGCTCTAACAGTTTAGTTTTGAAAAACCGGGAGTCATCCAGCAAGCCTTCTGGGAGATAGGATGCCGTGTGTGATTATGAGGTATCTGGTTATCCTTCGGGAATTCCAAATGACCTCCCCACCCCCACCCCCAACAAAAAAGAAAAAAGAAAAGAAAAAAGCCCTTAAAAGGGCTGTTTGCTGGCAAGATTGTTTCAATCCTTGCCTTGGTCTTGTTAGGTTTTCTGCACATCTTTGCATGAGGATTGTTTCAATCCCTCATAGTTTGTCATTCAGTTTGGTCGTGTGTCTGATGAGATAGAGGAGGTAGAAAAGATAGATAGCTGGAAATTAGAGCAATTCGGTTTTTAATTTACAACTGTTCCGTCCGTGACGACCAGTGACATGTGAATGGGGAAGCCAGCATTTTTTCCCCGAAATTTATATCTCGGGGAGGGGAGACCTGGCAGCAGGTGGAGATTTCCCTCGCTGTTTGCAACTCCCACTGGTAACAGAGGCAAGCTTTCGTGCGTATCGTGTCACCCGCAGCCATTTGTGAATTGATGTCACAGAATGTCTGGCTCACCCATCGCAATGATGTAATCTTTAACCCTTTCGATGGACACGCCCCAGATTATTTAGTTTTCCTATTGAGGACGCGATGCGCATTGAGTTCTATTATTAATTCGCTGTCTTGAAGTCTATTTAGAGTTTTTTTAAAGATCTTTTAAGCGCCTTGCTATAGTGTCTATTTTTGCTATCTCGTGAAGTTGTTTTATCGAAGTCCACGTGGGCTTGCGCAGAGTCACGCGCAAGACATGATTTTGGACCCGTTGTAGTTTTTCAATGTTGGTTTCATTCAGGTCACTTGTTATTATGGCCCCGTACTCTATAGTACTGGGCGTATATATGATTTGGAAAGCTTGGGGAGAACTTCTTTATTGCCTCCCAAATTTTTACCTCTAATCATTTTCAGGGAATTGATGCGTTTAGTGGCTTTGGCAGTGACTAAGTTTACGTGGTTGTTTAGATTGAGACTGCTATCCAGGGTGAATCCCAGAAACTTTGCCTCATTACTAGCTTCAAGTTTATGGTCGCAAAGCTTAAGCTCAATATTAGGGAGAGGTTTTTTCCTTTGCGTTTTATAGAATGTGATCCTTTGTGTTTTCGCGGGATTTAGCTTGATGCGCCACATAGCGCACCGGTCTTGAAGGTCGTGGATGGTATCCTGCGGGCGGTTTTGTATTATGTTTCAAGACTTACTGACCGTCCACATTCCTTTGTCGTCTGAGAATTGAGATAGTTCAACATGGTTCTTTGTCAATGTCATTCACATATATTATAAACAGAAACGGGCTAAGGACCGAACCCTGTGGAGTGCCCACTTCGAGTTTTACCTCGTCTGACACCTCGCGGTTGACCCTCACTTTGATTTTTCGATCAGATAAAAATGATGATATGATCCTTAGAATTTTTGTAGGTAGCCACCCCATTTTAGCTAGTTTGTATCTCATGCCATTGTGCCAGACAGAGTCAGACGCTTTGTCTTCGTCGTGTAATAGCGCGGTTCCTATTTCATTTTGACTGAACGCCGTTTTCATATAAACTACCAGTCTATAAACATGCTCGATTCCCTCTCTTTGGCTTCTGTAGGCACTTTGCCACTTTTTGAAAAAGCCGATTGATTCCAGATAGCTGCGGGGTCTGGTCGTGAGAATCCGTTCGAAAATGTTTCCAATACAGCCGAGTAGGCTGATTGGGCGGTAATTTGCTGGGTTGCTCAAGTCCTTGTCGGGTTTGGGTATCATTACTCCTGTAGCTACTTTCCAACATTTTGGGAAGTATCCACACGAGAGACAGCAGTTTAGGAGGTTAGTGAGTCTACCAAAAAAAGTATTGGGACATTGTTTCAGGATTTTATATGAGACCTCGTCCCCTCCTGAGGAAGAAGAAGACTTACATTTTTTAATTGTGTTAGCCAATTCGTCTTGGCTTATCGGTTCCGTAAGGTCTTGGTCATCACCGTCCTCGGGCGTTTGGCTGAAGTTGGCATCGTTAAACGTTGTCTTATTGTCTTGAACAGATCTGTTTACTTTTTCTTTGAACTCATCATCAAACCTATCGCCCTCATGGGTGCGATTATATTTCTTAAGGAGCTCAGCGAAGGCGCCAGTCTTCGCCTTGTCATCCAGGGCCATAGTTCCATTGCCGATCTAAAGAGCCTTACTGTTGGCGTCTTTATGTTTTTGTCCAGTAAGGGTTTTAAAAGTACCCCAAAACTTTTTAGGCTACCAAAAGTATCCCAACAATTTTTTAGGCTCCCATGCAATGGTTTGCGAGTTTCCGATATTTGTTAGAACACTGCCTCATGTTTACTTAGTAGTTTTCAAAGGAATAAAAGAAAGACAATAAAAACAAATAAATGGCCTGAGTGACCTGACATAATGTCATTTTACTTAGCCGACAAACAGAACACTCATTATCTTCTCTTATGAGGACCGCGACAAATCAGCGGCTGGCCAAAGAGTTATTATTATTATTATTATTCAATCACAACTAACACTGTTTCTTATAGAAACACAAATTGAAACTGGTGTGAATTTTGTTGTGCTAGTGTGAGTAGTTAAAAGAAACAAACTATACCTAATTAACAATGACCTGTACCGGCAAAGTGAGAATAAATTTCAGTTTTATGATTACAGCATGCCGGTGTGACAGGAATGATAGTCCGTAGGAACGTTAGTCCCTCTGGACTATTATTCCGCGGAATTATAGTCCTAGGTCTAACATTTCTAGGAATAGTAGTCCGGCGGACTACTATTCCTAGAAATGTTAGACCTAGGACTATAATTCCGCGGAATAATAGTCCAGAGGGACTAATTTTCCTACGGACTATCATTCCTGTCACACCGGCATTTCGAGAATAAACCGTCTCACCTTCCCGGTTGGTCGTAGGTAAGTAATAACTAATATGCAAAGTAAACACGCTATAGTCTGTTCCATATATGTTTGCCTGTGTTGATGATTGTCCATGTGTGTTTTAACTTTTCATTGACACTCATCGCACTTAACTCTTTTTACGAAAAAAGCGGGTTATTGTAAAGTGTGTTCTTTTTTAGTTGTCGCAGAATTTGCTTTGCCCGTGCTGCAGTGTGGAGTTACGATGTTGGGGAGCTGGCAGCTGCTCGTCGTTGCTCGGTGGTTCTCTCCGGGTACTCCGGCTTCCTCCACCCGTAAAACTGTTACGGTCATGATTAGCCATTGTGCATAAGTATTTGACCTTAAAGCACCAATAAATAAATAAATAAATAAATAAATAAATAAATAAATAAATAAATAAATAAATAAATAAATAAATAAATTCAAGAGGCAATGTTTGCCCTTGAACCATAATTTGCTTTATGAAGGCTGTTCTCAACTTCCCTGTAGACTCTTTTCCTGTTTGGTGGAGTAGTGCCGAAATTTATGTGGACAATTTTTGCTCTATCAGCATTTTCAATCTTCTTCCTTACCTCTACAAACCTGTAGATATTAGGGTGTCTGTGAGGCAATTTCTGAGGTTGACACCATGGCGTCTACTCGTGTTTCCTGGACCATAGTTGGTGGAAGAAGGCCAAGTCCAGCAACAACTAGACTGTATGCACCGACAACAGTGGGGGCGCGGTGGCTCAGTAGGTAGAGGTGCAGGCTGCAAGCCGAGAGGTCCTCGGTTCGAATCCCACCTGCGGCAACCGCGTTGTGTCCTTGGGCAAGACACTTCACCCCCATTGCCCATGTGGGGGCACGATGACGCCGTGTACTAAGGCGTACTGCACGTCGATGGTACGCATGTCTTCAACCAATCTAGCCCTGTCTGTGCTGCAGTGCGGAGTTACGATGTTGGGGAGCTCTCAGCTGCTCGTCGTTGCTCGGTGGTTCTCTCCGGGTACTCCGGCTTCCTCCACCCATAAAACTGTCACGGTCATGATTAGCCATTGTGCATAAATATGTGACCTTAAACATCAATAAATAAATAAATACCGACAACAGTACCAATTATTTTTTTTTAAACCATAGCTTATGACCCCTCCTTGGAACGAGCTTCTTTTAAGGTTAGCATAAAATATAGTATTGCATGTGTAAACATGTGTAAACAGTGTATGTGTAAATAATAATTATGATACCAATTAACAACTTATTTGATGTTTTGCATGTGTAAACATGTGTAAATAGGTTTATCAAACAATTATTAATTATCTGCTAATTCTCAAGCAAAACATCAAATAAGTTTGATGACCTCATCATTATAATAATATCAGACTAGTCCATTATAATAGTTGGTAAACAGAATTAACTACCGTTACTGCCTGTCTAAGTTACGGGACTCCAAGTTTTGGGAGTGAACTGATCCAATAATTATAGATGATAATGCCTGAAAGGCTCAATACCTTCAGTGCTCAAAATAACTTTTTTTCTTTGCGTAGCAAAATGCTACGCATTTCCAAAAAAATGAAAAGCATTTTGTAAAAATTACATACCTATTTTTGTGTACCAGAGTTATGTTTTGCTGTTTTATGTTGAATTCTTCTAAGTAGATAGAATAGTTTAATCCATTTCTGGGCATTTCCAAATGATCTGCAACACATGAAACATTTACTATGTTTTTTTAATTGAACTGCCTTTAAGGGTTGCATGGACTTGTATACTGTCATAAATGGCGTCTTGGTTGTTTAATAGAGTTCTCAAAATGGAAGTTGGGATTTTTAATTTGATGGGCTTGTAGTTATTTTTAATGGACATTTTATGCAAAATGTTGTAAAAACAGGAAGTATTTAAACCAACAGAACTCATCTTACATATGAAGATGCTAATGATGCTTGATAGAGAGTTAATCTGAGTTATGCCTGGAATGTTCCACAATCAGAAGTGAAGCATCAGTGAACTAGTTTTCAAATTTGTTTGTAAATTTTCATTTACATTTTGCGATACAAGATAAGCAACTGCAGCCTAATAGGCTGCAGTTGATTATCTTGTATCGCAAAATGCTATACATAATTTAACATTGTGTAGCTTTTTGCAAGTTTTGCATAGCAAAAAGCGACGCGACACCGCTTGTTTTTGAGCCCTGAATACCTTAATCAAACGTTTCTAAAAACAGTAGCGAAATGAGCATTGATACATTCCGATGACGTCAGTCGGGCGCGTGCATCAGTCGATTATTATCAATCATTTCTATTTTCTTCGACAAACGTTCGTTCGAGGATTAAATAGTTTGTGTGCTCATTAAATATGCTAATAGGCCTGTCACGTGGGTCATGTGAGATAGATATCTATCTCTCATGGCCTTCAAACATGAGACACGTATATGATGCATAGGAAGTGTGGGGGGGGGGGAGAGAAAAGACTGAACAAGGTCGGCATACCCCCGACCCAGCGCCTTGTTAACACTCTAACCCCGATATAGGTACACCTATAGTGTTTTACATACATCATGCACGCACTTGAAATCAAGAAACATAGTACACGTGGCCCCAAAAACAGAATCAAAATGTTGTTGAAAATTCGACATCAGATCTCGGAGATGTGATGCAAACAATGCTGGGGTACCCCCTCTCTCCTTGTTAAACATCCTAATCTCTTCAGTCGATACAGATACATCCATAATATTTTACATACACACAGAGGAATAGTTCAGGCCGTTCATCATTGCATTTTCATTAACATTGTCAGGAAATACTTAACTCTGTGACGTCTTACCCACCGACAGTCGCAAACCGCTACCATTACATTTCACTGCACGAATCAGGGGACACACTAGTACTCGTGGTCCCCAAAAACAGACTTGAAAATGTTTTGAAAATAAGACTTCATATCCCAAATATATGACGTAAACAACGTCGTGCGGACCCCCTCCCTCACTGTTAACACCATACCCCTAGTGTCGATCCACATAAACCCATAATAGTTTACATACACCTAAAGGAATAGCTGACGTCATGGCCGTTGCAGTTTCATTGACATTGTCGAAGAATATTTAACGCTATGACGTCTTGCCCACAGATGATCGGAAAACATCAAAATGAAATTTCACTGCATAAAGTTGAAATCGAGGCAACTTGCAGTACTCGACATCTCGAATAAGATGAAAACAGTTTTAAAATCCACTTGAAATACCAGAGATATGAGGTATACACCGACATACATTACCCGCCTCCCATTTTGGTGACATCCCCACCTCTCAAATTACATAACATACCTATTTAGGAATACCACAAGCTGCAAAATGAATAGTCGACGGAGTTTATTCCCACATTTCTTTCCACGTTGTTAACACTATGACATTAATGGTCATCGAGCTCTCCAAAGCGTCAAAAATAAATTTTCCTGCAAACAGTTGCAATTAATAGACATAAAAGTAATCAAGATAGAGACACCTTCACCTCGTTGTGGCCCATTCGATCATGGACGTGTTTCGTTGAATAACTTCTGGAAATTCGCTTCGCGATTTCAAAACAAAGTAACGACGAAAACCGGCCAGTGTCACTCGCGAAATTCACCGTTCAATTTTTATTATTTTTTGTCCCGAAAACATAGCTTATGGCCCCTCATTGGAACGAGCTCGTTCCAATAAGGGGTCAAAAGCCATGTTTCTAACGCAAAAATGAAAAAATAGTTATTCAAAAATTCTTTTTGCAAGTGTCGTCTGCCTTTCGTGTTTGGTAAGGGGTTAAATTGCCAGTCGCATTTTGAGAAAAAATGCTATTTTATTTTATTTTATTTTTTTTCGTAATTTTAATTTTTTTTTGGCATCAGTGCACAGAAGGTTCAGCAATAAATGCTTCCTTGAAATTTACAGTGTCGTACTCCGCAGTTGATTTCGGTCATTTACCGTATTTTTAACAATAATTGTTTACTGTGTGATGTCTGTTATTTAAGCCTTGTTGACGATTAACCCTTTACCTATCACAACTAGATGACATCACCAAAAACATGTCGTGAATAACTAAAAACAAATATTAGTAACAGAAGATTGCATCACCTTTTTATACATACACTTCATGGAAATCGACGAGAAAGTCTTTTTATCAAATTTCCCCCAGTGCCATAGAATCAAGAAAAGACGCTGGTTATATTGCAAATGGCATAGCAAGGTTCGAACCCACGCGGAGGAAGTTTCCTTCGGCACAAGCCACATAGCAAAATAGTTTTTCCGTGAAGTGAGGTGTGTAGAATTAACCCTTTACCCAACCTGAAAAGCAGACGACACTTGCAAAAATAATTCTTGAATAACTAATTTTTTTCATTTTTTGTCTCAAAAACATAGGTTATGACCCCTCGTTGGAACGAGCTCGTCGAGCTCGTTCCAAAGAGGGGTCATAACCTATGTTTTTGAGACAAAAAATGAAAACAATAATGAAAATTAATTGGCGATTTTTGAGAATAGCGCTGGCCGGTTTTGGCCGTTACGTTAGGTAAAGGGTTAAGTGATGCACTTTTCTGATACTAATTAAAATTGAGTATTCCGTGTGTTCTCTATTGACCGTTTCTCCTTGGTTAACAAGCATTCCCTTTTTATGGTCTGTCGGTGGTAGAGTGGTTTAGTGCAATTTCGCTTGGCGTTTGGTGCCGAAGGAAACTCTCCCCGCGTGGGTAAGAACCCATACTATGCCATTTTCAATAAAAAGCAGTATTTTTGCCATCAAAGCATAGCTTATGCTCCCTGAAAGGCGATGTTTGATAGGTGGTTGGTGAGAATAATTAGTGAAGTGAGTCTATAATAATAACAAGATGTGCGCATCGGAGATGCTGGCGTCGAGTTGTGGTGGCAATCGTAGAGTGTTGCATGTCCATAACCCGGATATCAATCATATGCCGGTTGTCAAATCTGCAACCTTTGTTCAAGTTATAAAGCTAATAAGTTCAGAATTCGTAAAAAAAAAATAATTAAGGCCCATAACTCTGTAATGAAAATCGGGCCGGGCCAGTTTTCGAACCCGCTTGAGATATTGCAAAAGACATCTATGGCAAATATTAGTCAAATCGGAGAACGTTTGTTCAAGTTATTGTGCCAACCAGCTCAAACTTCGTAAAAATTGACTAATTAAGGCCTATAACTCTGTAACGAAAAATCGGGCCGAGCCAGTTTTCGAACCCGCTTGAGATATTATTCCATAAGACCTCTATGGCAAATAATAGTCAAATTGGAGAACGTTTGTTCCAGTTATTGCGCTAACAGACTCAAAAGTCGAAGAAATTGCCAAGTTAAGGCCCGTAACTCTGTAATGAAAAATCAAGCCATGCAAGTTTTCGAACTCGCTTGAGATTTTATTGCAAAAGACCTGTATGGCAAATATAAACCAAATCGGAGAACCTTTGTTCAAGTTATTGCGATAACGAGTTCAAAATTCTTAAAAATTGACTAATTAAAGCCCATGCATTGGAAACAAAAAAATCAGGCTGGGCCAGTTTTCGAACCGGCTTGAAATATTATTGCAAAAGACTTGAATGGCAAATATTAGTCAAATCGGAGAACGTTTGTTCAAGTTATTGCGCTATCAGTGCGAGGACGACCAGACGCCCGCCCGGACACTCACCGACCGTCGCCAAACCATAAGTCTCGGTTGTTAACACAACTCGACGACAAATACAGTTTAAAGCTCTGAATTCACTTGTTGCTCTCGGGCTTTACAATAAAGGGCATGTTTTGTATATATGTTTGCATTCAGCACTGGACACTGACGCACAATAGTGAAAATTACCAAGCTGTGAAATTACCAGTATCAAAAACCTCGCATGAAATTTTTTAAGCCAGGTCTTAAGAGTCGAAAGGAAATTTTGTGCAACCTTGATTTGATCGGGAATTTTATTTCACAGAAGTGGTGCAGCTATTGAGGATGCTCTGTCGCTTGCTGTTACCAGGTGTCAATGAGTTACGAGATGTGAAGACAAGATGTCTTTGTTTCTGTAAATATCTTGGGATCAAGTTTTATATATTTTTATGTCTCAAACGAAACACGAGAAAGTAGCCAATATTGTGAAGTTTATAAACAGCAAGGAACGTGAACGCTTAATCGATTTATGCCAATTTGTCTTAAAAATGTGTGGCGATACACAGCGAACACAGCAGTCCTTAAGAGTGCATCTGATCGTTCAAAAGAAGCCAATTAAAGATATTAGTCAAGATAAGACAGGGGAGTGTTGCAGCCATTGAAGGGTTATAAGCAATATTGTCAAGGTGATAGCTAAAAGTTGCGATTTTGTTGTATAAAAGTGTAAATATTTTCGATAATATTTCAGCCTGGGTTAAATGTAAAGCGTAAAGATAGGTATGTGACGGACCCTGAAAATAATATGTCAAACTAACGATAATTCAAAAGCTTCTGAATAAAGTATGAAATTTAATGTCCATTATGGCGCACTTGTTGATAGCAGATCAATAGTAAGAGAGACAATATTCTCCAGAGCATCACACATGTTCTGGACACACATCCATATTACGCATCTATTCTGTCTCCGAAATGTCGAAAGTTTTCATCTCAAACGAAATTCACATTTATATCTCTATCCATATCGAATTACAAAGCACTCGTTAAATCAGAATTAATATGTTTAAACTTTGAGTTCCGACTGTATAAAGAGTGAAGCAGAATTGTGAGAGGCAGCTGGCCTGGGGGCACTCAAAGAAGTTCCGAATTTAGCTTTGGCCATCGAGGCACCGAAATTGAAAGTCCGCGTATTGTCGTAAGCCTGTGAGGGTTGTAAGGAACCGATTGTAGTTTGTTAACGGTTGCGAACCGTAGTGGAATAGTAGCCAAAGAAGTAAAAGCTGTAACGTTGAGGTCTAGAAACCGTGTTAAGAGCTTGAGTAAGCGCTGGAATAGCTCGCGAAATAAGGTAGTTTTAGGCGATGCGAGAATTGGTGATGTTGAGAACACTTTGCAGAATATTATTATGTAAGCTTTGTTAAGTATATGTACAGTACTTGGAAGCCCACAGAGGTAGTATAACCCAGTCCCGGCCGGGAAGATTTGGGGGGAACCAGGTTGAAAAGGCACTGGTTAGGATTAACCCTCCAGAGCCGGCTGGTAACAGGGGTAATACTGGGCCACAGAGCCCTAAAGATTTGTCTTGTTTTGTTTGTGGGCGAAAGGGGCACCTAGCGAGGGACACGTTCTGCCAGACGGTTGGGCCAGAAAGAAGCCCACTCCGGGATGCTATTGAACAGGGGGAGCTCGTGTTAGAGGGTGGAAAGATCCTCCCTATAATTAGTGAAACGTGCGAGGAAGATGCCCGTGTACCCGGGGTATGCGGGTAAACATGAAGTGCAGATGCTTCGCGACACGGGATGCAGTAGCGTAGCAGTGCGTAGGCAACTAGTCAAGGACGACCAGCTATTGGGCCGCGACTACATGTGCAAGCTGATCGATGGCACAATCAGGGAAATTCCCCCTTGTGAGTGTTAAGGTGGATACTCCTTTTTATAGTGGCCAACTAAAGGCTATGTGTATGGATAAACCCATGTACGACTTGGTCATAGGGAACATGTCGGGGGTGAGACCAAACCCCGACCAGTCGTGGCTTGAAGAAAACCTACCCCGGGCTGAGGCCAAAACAGGTGACCCAGAAGTAACAGGAAGAGCCAATGAGATAGGTGTGGGTCCGGATCAGAACCGGACAAGGGACCGACCCCTACCCGTGAAAGCTCGGTGGGGGTCAACAAGGGCGCAGAAAGGCGATCGCTCCTGCACCGCCCAGTGGCTGTTGGACACAAGCTAGAGAAGATGTGCCCAGGGGGTGTCGGGCAGATGTCACACAAGATACTCTGCGAGGTGAGCCCGATAAGGTAGCAGCTGTAGTGACACGGTTACAGGCTGCCAAGGAGAGGCGCCCAATTAAGCCACTGAACGTACCAGTGGAAGTGATCGAAGACGTTCACGTGGAGAAACTGAAAGAAGCCCAAGGGTCCGACGTCTCATTGAAGAGATACTGGGAACTGGCCGGCAAAGGTGATCAGGTGGTCACCAGGCGCAAGGGCCGATACAAGATGAGGGTGGAGAAAGGAGTTCTCCATAGAGGGTATAAGCAGCGACGAGGGAAGTCGCGGACAGAATTGAAACAAATTATGGTCCCAGAGAAATTTCAGAAGCGGGTCATGGCCCTGGCCCATGAGTCTTTGGTTGGGAGGGTGGAGGAAGACCCTCGACAGGATTACAGCCTGTTTCCACTGGCCCGGCATTAACGGTGATGTCACCAGGTTTTGTCAGTCGAATGACATCTGCCAAAAGACAGTGCCAAAGGGCAGTGTCACCAAGGTACCATTAGGGGGGATGCCTCTAAAGAATCGGGGTGGATCTCATCGGACATATTACACCCGTGTCGGATAAAGGAAACCGATACATCCTCACTGTGGTGGATTATGCCACCAGGTATCCAGAGGCGGTAGCCCTACCCAAAATCGAGACGGAGCGTGTAGCCAAGGCACTGCTAGAGGTGTTCTCGAGAATAGGTTTTCCTAAGCGACCAGGGGTAGCAGTTCACATCGGCGCTGTTAGAGGAAGTTTGTCGTCTGGTGGTGGTTAAACAGTTATTCACCGCCCCATATAACCCGAAGTGTAACGGTCTCTGTGAGCGGGTCAATGGCATTTTAAAGGGTATGCTGAGGAAAATGTGCCAATAAAGGCCAAAGGATTGGGATCGCTATCTGCCAGCGGTATTGTTCACCTACCGGGAAGTGCCCCTGGCGAGCACTGGCTTTTCCCCCCTTGAGCTGTTATATGGGAGGACATTTAGGGGGCCCTTCAGGTGTTGCGTGAGCTCTGGATCCGGGAAGAGACCAGCGAGGTTCGGAATACTTATCAGTATGTCCTAGACCTACGAAATAGGTTGGAGGAGACCTGCCAGTTGGCAAGGGAAAGCCTACGGAAGGCACAGGGTCGACCTAAGCACCACTACGACCGGGGTGCTAAGGATAGAAGTTTTTTAATGGGGCAAAAGGTGATGTGACGGTCCTCCTGCCAACGGACCATAACAAACTGCTATTGCAGTGGAAGGGGCCTTACGTGGTGACTGAAGTAGTCGGAAATATGGACTATCGGGAAGATGTTGAAGGTAAAAGCAATATCTATCATGCGAATCTGCTAAGGCGTTACCACGACAGAGAGGCTGAGGAAACAACGCGAGCCATTAGCCGTAGAGACTCCGACCCTCAGGGGGCCCAGTAGGCCTCGGGCTTAGCCATAATAGAGCCTGAGGATGAAACTGAAGTAGGTGTCATGGATGAAGACAGCCTGTTAATACTGGGCGAGCTGAGTGGCGTGGAGACGTATAGGGATGTCAATATCAGTGACAATTTATCAGATGAACAGCGTCACCAAGTTGTGAAACTATTGGAAGAATTCGGGGATGTGTTTTCCGAGGGTCCAGGGACCACGGACCTCGAGGAACACAAAATTGAACTTACCACTGGGGAAACGGTAAGAGTGAAGCTTTATAGGATTCCCTATGCAAAAAGGCTTGAAATGCGGGATGAGGTGGAAAAGATGTTGAAGGCGAAGGTCATTGAACCTTCAAATTCTCCCTACAATTCACCAGTTGTACTTGTGAAGAAGAAAGACAACAGCGTCCGATTCTGCATTGATTTCAGGCGATTGAACGCCATAACTAGATTTGACAATGAGCCCATGGGGAACATGGAAGACATAATGACTGGTTTGCGGGGTGCTGAATTTTTCACCAAAATAGATTTGAGCAAGGGCTACTGGCAAATTCCTGTTAGGAAAAACGACAGACATATGACTGCATTCACAACCCCGGATGGGTGTTTTCAATTCTGAAAGTTCCCTTTTGGAATGATCAATGCTGGCGCCACCTTCAATAGGATGATGCGCAAACTGCTGGCAGACACGCGGGATATAGTTCACTACATGGACGATATCTTATGCAAGACGCGTTCGTGGCCAGAGCACCCTGAAGTACTGAGGGGGGTGCTCTTGAAACTCAGGAAGGCAGGGCTGACAGTAAAACCTTCCAAGTGTGAAGTAGGGTTCAGGACCATCGAGTTTCTCGGTCACAAGGTTGGAGAAGGAAAGGTGGCTATGGATGAAGAGAAGCTCGAGAGGATTCGCAATGCAAGTCCTCCACAGACGAAGCGGCAGGTAAGATCGTTCTTGGGGTTAGCTGGATACTACAGAAAATTTGTGCCAAACTTTGCAGATATCGCAGCGCCTTTGACCGATCTCACGAAGAAGGGTAGACCAAATAAGGTCAAGTGGAAATCTCCCCAAGACAGAGCATTTAAGACACTAAGGGATGTGCTCAGTAAGGAACATATTCTCCGTTTGCCTGACTTTGCTAGGCCTTTCCTAGTACAGGCCGACGCATCAGACACGGGGGTTGGTGCAGTTTTACTGCAAGAATATGAGGATGGGTGATTCCCGGTGGCGTATGCCAGCAAGAAGCTGCTCCCGAGGGAGCGTAACTATTCAGTCATTGAACGGGAGTGTCTAGCGATTGTTTTTGCTGTCAAGAAGTTCCAAAACTTTGTGTACGGAAGGGAGTTTGTACTCTACACGGATCACAGGCCCTTGGCCTACATCCAGAAAAGTAAGATGGAAAGTAGCAGGATCATGCGGTGGTCCCTCCTGCTACAGAATTACTGTTTCAGAATAGTAGAAATCAAGGGTAGTCAAAATGTTGCGGCCGACTACCTCAGTCGTCAGAGTTAATTCGAACTCTGTGAGTTAACCCGTATGTCACGTGTGCGTGGATGGGAAATACGTGTTAGTGAGATGACAGGAGTTGGGACAAGAGGCCCATCGGCTGGCTTGAGTCAGGGTGGATACCCCTTGCTAATACTTTTTTACTTAGGTGTTGCGTGAGTGTATATAGATACAGGTGTGTGTATGATAGAGTAGTATTATATTTTGCGATGTTGAGAGGGAGAGAGAGTGTATGGGGACATGTTGGCTGCATGTGTACCAACGGACCGCCTCCTATTGTACACCAGTGGAAGTGTACGCACAGGTTAACATGATGTGAGGATAGACTCGTGTTACAATGGGGAACCGAGTCAAAGTACTGGGAGTTATTTTTGGTGTGCATCATGTGCGCATGCGTGTGCCTGTGTGTATAAAAATCACGAGTGTATTGATAGTAGAGCGAGATGGTGAGATAGCTCTAAGAGAGAAGCGTGAAAGTGGATACACATGAATGCTATCCCCTTGGTGTTTTTTGGAACAACTGAGAGTATGTTCTCTGGTAGGGTGTTGTCAAGGTGATAGCTAAAAGTTGCGATTTTGTTGTATAAAAGTGTAAATATTTTCGATAATATTTCTGCCTGGGTTAAATGTAAAGCGTAAAGATAGGTATGTGACGGACCCTGAAAATAGATTTGTCAAACTAACGATAATTCAAAAGCTTCTAAATAAAGTATGAAATTTAATGTCCATTATGGCGTACATGTTGATAGCAGATCAACAATAAGAGAGACAATATTCTCTTCTGTATCGTTATCTGGGTAATTAAGACCAGTTAAATTGTAATTGTTGGAACCAGAGCATCACACATGTTCTGGACACACATCCATATTACGCATCTATTCTGTCTCCGAAATGTCGAAAGTTTTCATCTCAAACGAAATTCACATTTATATCTCTATCCATATCGAATTAAAAAGCACTCGTTAAATCAGAATTAATATGTTTAAACTTTGAGTTCTGACTGTATAAAGAGCGAAGCAGGATTCTGAGAGGCAATTGGTCTGAGGGCACTCAGAGAAGGTCCGAATTTAGCCTTAGCCGTCGAGGGTCATAGGCACCAAAATTGAAAGTCCGCATATTGTCGTAACCCTATGAGGGTTGTAAAGAACCGATTGTAGTTTGTTAACGGTTGTGAACCGTAGTGGCATAGTAGCCAAAGAAGTAAAAGCTGTAACGTTGAGGTCTAGAAACCATGTTAAGAGCTTGAGTAAGCACTGGAATAGATCGCGAGATAAGATAGTTTTAGGCGGTGCGAGAATTGGTGATGTTGAGAACACTTTGCAGAATATTATTATGTAAGCTTTGTTAAGTATATATCTGAAGGCGAAGAATAACTTAACCCCGTGAGAGCCAGGCAAGGTGCAAAGTGATCGTGAACTGTGGTAGACGCCGATTGAATTGTGATTAATCTGTGAGAACGCTGATAGGATCACACAAGCACAACATTATATGAGTTAAGCCCGACTGACGTGAATAGACACTTTGTATTTGTCACAAACTGTGAGAGGATGAAGATGATGTGAGGTTGATCCAGCGGACACAGCTAGCTGTGGGAGACGTCGAAGGCCCTAAAGAATAAACTTTTATTCGCGTAATTAGTGTATTCTTATGGATAATTTTGTGAGTAATTTGTTTCATATTATATTTCTTTGTCCATGTAAATAAATAATCTTTAAGTGATTTATCGTTGATCACCCTTTGGAGTTGTAAGCCACAGGCACCTTCAGGAATCCTAAGAGTCCCAAGCAGATAGGGCACTGATAAGGTGGCAAGGTTTACGTTCGAACTGGGGTTCAGACGACAGTCACTGGCTGTCAGCTGAGCACTGATGAGAACATAAATTTTCCTTCATGAAATTTAACCCTGTATTCCTGCGACAAATATATAACCGTCTGTTTAGAATTGCGTCGTTCAAATCAAAGGAAACTCAACTCTGCATACGTTTCTGTAAATAGATAAAGCCCAGTAACGTTGAGAGGATTCGAATATAGTTTTTTCACCTAATACAAGTTAATGCTAAAAAAACCCAAAATTATTAAAACGTCGACACTCTGTTGAAGTATCTTCTATAAGACTAACAGGACAGTATTTGACAGTTAGATCACAAATAAGAGATCTATTTTATCATACGAGCCCGCACAAAATCCTATCATTTCTTAAAGTAATCAACCTTTTTAATAAATGTTAAAATTGTTTTTATTCTTTTAAATTAGATTCAAGATTCAAATCATCAGGTTGATTAAAAAGGATTAGGGCTGTATCTCAAAACGCCGAAAAAATGAAAATCTGTACTGGTGTGTTTACACAAGAGAACAATATGCTTAAGGCTATAGTCTATATCTAATTAGCATCGGGTATTTTGTGGGAAGAGTCTATAACTGTGGGGAATAAACATGGGTGTCTGTTGTGTAATTCTCACTGACATTTGAATGATTTGTGAAGCTTGAGAAGCGCGTCTTTGTTTGCTCCCCAATTTTTACCTCTGATTATCTTCAGAAAATTGATATGGATACCAATGACTTGTACATATATACAGTACGAGGGGAGTGTATTATCACTAAACCACCTGCACCTAAACCATAATTGCAAATTTGTTGCAAAGCAGAACAAGCACAAGCAAAGTTCCAGCCAATTGTCTGAAACATTACTTGTATTTTTTTCCACGTGTACAGAATTTGAAAGTGATACGTTGAATAATAACTCTGTTCCCCAGGTGATTTTGTTACAATCCACTCTTCACGTACTGTATATATCTTACACAACTCAGAAAACTCTGTTCACCGAACACATAAAACCCACCGTCTGTATCTTTGAACCCTGAACGCAAAAACATCTCACGATTGACAACAAATTAGATATAAACTATTGTAATAGTTGTCATTTTAAATTTGGAAATTCATTACTTACCGGTAATTCCGATGTTGTTTATTTTGGTTTTTATCCTACTTCCTGTTTCTCATACTGGGCCTGTAGTGCTTATAAACCAATCTTTTTCATTGGCTGTTTTCGTTTATCCATTTATCGGCCAGTGGTTGGTCATTTTCATAATGAGGGATCAATTGTAGATCAGTATTTCTGCCCTCGGTTGGCTATATAAGACAGTGTTCTGTCCAAAAAAGTCACCCTTCCACAACTGGGCATTAAAGCATTAATCTTGTTGCGCCTGATTGTACTAGCCTTTGCAGGTTGGTTGAGAGGGGCAATCCATGTATTTGTAGGTGTACTCCTGCTTCGGGAAGTTACTCCTGTTGTGGTGTGTTCCACTGCATGTGGTGCATCTGCTGGTGAGGGAACGTTTTTGGCGTGTTCCTCCCCTTCGGAGGCACTCCATGCAGGGTTCTTGATAAGACATTTTAATTAATACAGTGTAAACTTCCCGAAGAATGTGTACCCTTAAATTGGTAACTATCAAAATTTGCCCACTCTCCCATAAAACTGTGCAGTTCAGTTAAGGTCTTTGCACACAATAATGTTAAGTGACACAGATTTGGCAATGCTCAAAACAGAGGGGTCCATGGTACTTGTGTTCAGGTTAAATCTGATTATTTTTTGTTAAATTCATCTTTTCATAATTTTTTGTTTTGTTTAAAATAAATCATGTAAATCATTTATTTTTTGTTTTTCCAATCTGTTGGTAAACTCCAAATCCATCGAAACTGTGAGTAACAGAGGGAATATCTTGGGTGACTTGTTGCCTGAAGTAATTCTTTTGCTCCATCCTGTTACAAAATTGGCGAGGCTACCAGGATTTGGGAAGTTTACCAGGAAGATATGGAGAGAGTCATAGAAAGTGATTTAAATGTATTGGGGAGTCAGAATATGTTTCGACCAGCAGAAAATATGGGCCCTAGTGCTGAACCCCAAGGGATACTTTCAACTTCAAGTACAGTAATTAGTACAGTACAATCATTGATGAGTACTGGTCCAACAGCAATGAATATGACATGTACAGGTGCATTTACTCTACAAACTAAACCAAAATATACCACAGATGGGATTTCTCAGGCTCGAGAAGAGGAGATAAGAAATCAAAATCTGGGTTTATGTGAAAATGTGGTCAGGTCTAGAAATTTACAATTTGACCATTCTTCCTCTTGTTTTAAGAGAACCTCAGTTTCAAGTGATATTTTTAATGATGGCTTTTTAGGTCACCCCAAACTCCTAGAGAGTTGATTTCATTACCTAAACACTTACTATCTCACAGTCACATAGCCTGTGGATTCAAGTCATTACAGTCTAAAGATATGTCACCAAATAGAATGGGTTATAGAAATGTTCTTAGTAGGGAAAGTAGTAGAAGCTCCACAGAAAATCTAAACTTAGGTGCCGCCTTTACAGAAGCTCTCCCACACAGAGCTGTGGATAGGGCAGGCTCTCACAGTTGGAGAGTGGGAATAGATTTGACACCAAGAACCACAGTAACGAGGTCTAGAGTGCATTTTGGGGGGATCAGCCTGAGCTGTTTTCAAAATCTGCCCATGTAGAGCTAGAGAGGTCAAAATTGGAATCAATTTTCCCATTAGAGTTGGGTCTTTCCCATCCTACTTTGATGGAACAAAATCATTCAACTTTTGGAAGAAGTGGTAATGATTGTATTTCACCATCAAATAAATATGAACTTTCTGCGAAAGCTCAGAATAAGACTTATTTTAATCAGGTACCTACAAATATCCAGAATAGGGACAGATCCCAGTATTCTCCCTTGTTTAATCATTCTAGATATTACCCACCATATAAAACATCTGCTGGGTTCAGTGAACCCATGCATAGTACTGGTGTGGGGGGTCATCAGGGATTACGAGAAATGGAATTTGGACAAACTTATGTTTCCTCTCCTAAATTTGAAGATAGTGACCTTCTCTGTATCCGAGTTGTCCATCACCAATTGGTCAGTCAAAATACGAAGTTTCACAATTTACACCTGGGAGGGTTGTTGAAGAAAGCTATTTGTATCATTGCCCCTCACAAACTGATAGAGACAGGGGTGGGACAAGATGTTGGAGACAAAATTCAACTCCCAAAGTAGAAGATCAATACCCAAATAATGTGGGTATGGTGGAGCAAAAGAGACCTAGTTTAAAAGAACCTCAATCATATGATGGACACTCTGATTTTCAAGATTACTAGATGCATTTTGAGTATGTCGCTGCCTGGAATGACTGGAATGATTGTGATAAATCACTACAGTTATTAATGTGCTTGCAAGATCCTGCTCACAAGGTGTTAAGTGATCTTACACTTAGCTATGACAGTAATTACATTGAAGTTAAAAATGCGCTTCTTCAGAGATTTCAACCTCCTGGCCGTGAGGTGGCCTTTAGAATGGAATTTCGAAATAGAAAAAGAAAAACAGGAGAGTCAGCTGCAGAGTTTGGATATGACTTGTGTCGTCTGGCTAACTCAGGTTTTCCTGAGTTACCCAGCCTGGCCAAAGCGGCTTATACCATTGACCAATTCATTCATGGTTTGGGATCATTTTAAATTCGAAAACATGTTCAGTTCAGCAGGCCAACTACTCCAGATAATGCAGTCACATCTGCTGTGGAGTATGAGGCTTTTGCCGGTTCTCACCATGATAATGTGAATACTATAGCTAGAGAGTATTTGATAAGTGTTGTAGAAGAGGGAAAATCTAAATCTGTAGATAAATCTGAGCTTCCTGAACAAGATATAGTTAAAATTATCTGGGAGGAATTTAATAAATTACATAAACTTTTGGAAGCAAATCTTCAAATAGTCCCTAATAAGCAGATGAGAAAAAACAATAAATGTTTTAAATGTGGTGAAGATTGGAACCATAGGCACAAATGCAAATCTGAAACTGAATGTAAGCCTGATTCAAAGAAAGTGCAAAGTCAGGGAAAATAGAAGAGGCCAAGTTTGGGCCCAAAACTTGGCCTCTGATTCAGTTGAACAGAATTTTAAATATGGGCGAACAATTCAGATAACATCAGTTCAACCTAGTTGTCTCTTCGTAAATGTGGTTGTTCATGGTAAATCCTTGAAGTTCCTTGTAGATTCTGGTTCTGCTGTGACCTTGTTGTGTACCAGTATTTTTAATAAGCTGGATGTTGATTCTCCGTCTGACCTCAAAAGTGTTTCTGTTACATTGATTTCTGCCTCAGGCAATGATCTTTCCATTCTTGGTGAAACCTCAGTGAATTCAGAAATTGGAAACCAAAGTTTTCTGCATAATGTTATAATTGCAGACTTGGATAGTCTAGCAGGAATATTAGGGTTGGATTTTCTTACCAAACACAGTGTTGGTTTGAGCTTTAATAAAAAGACACTAGTTGTGAATGATGAAGAGATCAAATTATTCACTAAGTCTGAAAGTTATTGTGCTCAGATCAGAATAGAGGAATCTATTTCAATACCCCTTGATACAGAGTGTATAGTGAAGGGTAGTGTTGAAGGTACTTTTGATCTCCCTGAAGGTCTTATTGAACCCACATCCCTGATAAAGACAAAAGGTTTGTTGATGGCTAGGTCAGTGTTAAAAATGGATGAAAAGACAGTTTGTATGTCCATGACTAATGTTTGTAAAAAACATATTAAAATTAATAATAATTCTGTGGTAGCAACAGTTTGTCCAGTGGAGGTTATTTTAGGGAATAAAGAAAGTGATTAGATTTTGATCCCACTGTTTTGCCTGATCATTTATAGCCATTGGTGGATGGCATGTCAAAAAAAATTAAGCCCTGAACAAAAGGAGAAAGTAAGAAAGTAATTAATTAAGTTTCAGGATATTTTTGTTGGACCAGATGGAAAACTTGGAAAGACAAATGTTGTAAAACATAAGATAGACACAGGTGATAATAAACCTATTAAGTTACCCCCAGGAGAGCCTCTGCTGTTAAAAGGGAGTTAATAGATAAAGAGGTTGATAAAATGCTGCAAGATGGCATTGTGGAGCCTAGTACTAGTCCCTGGTCTTCTATAGTCTTAGTTTCCAAAAGTGATGGTACAGTTAGATTTTGTATTGATTATCGTAAACTTAATTCAGTGACAAAGAAGGATGCTTTCCCTTTGCAACAAATAGATGACGTTCTCAATACTTTAGGTCATGCTCAATGGTTCAGCACTTTAGATCTTGCAAGTGGATATTGGCAAGTTGGCATGGAGGATCAAGATAAACTTAAAACCGCCTTTGTGACTCATAAGGGGTTGTATCAATTTAATGTTATGAGTTTTGGTTTGTGTAATGTGCCAACCACATTTTCGGGGTTGATGGAGTTGGTTTTGGGTGGTTTACAGTGGTCCAGGTGTCTTGGTTATTTAGATGACGTCATTGTGTACGGAGCCTCATTTGACATTGCGCTGGAAAATCTGAGAGCTGTGTTTGAATGTTTCAGAAATGCCAATTTGAAGTTGAAATCCAAGAAATGCAAGTTGTTTGCTTCAGAAGTTTCATATCTAGGGCATAAAGTGTCTGAAGAGGGAATAAGTTGTGATCCCAAAAAGACTAATGCTATTAAAGAGTGGTCCACTCCCAGTTCAGTAACTGAAGTGAAAAGTTTTCTTTGCTGTGCCGGGTATTATCAAAGGTTTATACCAGACTTTGCAACATTGGCTTCCCCTCTCACAAGATTAACAAGGAAAAACATTAAATTTGTTTGGTCAGAAGATTGTGAGATTGCCTTTCAAAAGCTCAAAAAGCTGTTAATCACTGCTCCAATCTTAGCTTACCCAACCATAAACTGATAAGTTCATTTTAGATACAGATGCTAGTTTGATGTGACTCGGATCAGTATTGTCCCAAGTTCAAGATGGAGAAGAGAAGGTCATAGCCTATGCAAGCCATACATTAAGTAGATCACAATGGAATTATTGTGTCACACATAGAGAACTGTTAGTAGTCATTACATTTCTCAGGCAGTTTAGGCACTATTTGTGGGGTCAAAAGTTCCTTATACGATCTGATCATGCATCTTTGGTCTGGTTAAAGAATTTTAAAGAACCTGAGGGAATGTTGGCCAGATGGATCTCTGTTCTTGACACCTATGATTTTGAGATTCAATACAGAAAGGGAAGTCAGCATCTTAATGCTGATGGACTTTCACGTAAAATATGCAAATGCAAGCGGGAAGACTGCCGCTCAAAAATGAAGGAAATCAACTGTAGTATGTTACTAGATGGTGATTCACCTGGCCAAACTGCAGATGGTGATATATTGACAAATGCTGACCACGCTACTCCACATAATGCTGTATCTAACTGGGTAGAATCCTGGTCACCAAGGTTATTGAAAGAGTGGCAGGGGGAAGACCCAGATTTACAGCATATCTTTTCTCTAAAGCTAAAATATCAGGACAAGCCATCAAAATCTATGTTAGATGACTTCAACAATAATGTAAAAGTGATGTGTCAAATTTGGGAGGTTCTGGAAGTTAGAGATGGTATATTGTACCGAAACTGTGAAATGGACCCCCAAGGCAGTCATTATATGCAAATTGTTGGGACAAAATAATGGAGTTTGTGCACAATACTAGAACCTCAGGACATCTGGGTAGAGATAAAACAATTGAATCAGTAAGAAAACGGTTTTATTGGGTTGGTATGTGTAAGGATGTAAAGAGATGGTGTTATGAGTGTAATTTGTGTGCCAAACGTAAGCCAGATGCTGGGGTGGGTAAATCTCCCCTTCAACAAGATATTGTTTCAACACCCATGGAAAGGATTGTCATTGTTATTTTGGGAGGCCTTCCGATCACCTGGTCTGGTAATGAATATATTATTGTTGTGGGTGATTATTTTTCTAAATGGAAAGAAGCTTTTGCTGTTCCAAATCATAGAGCCTATACAGTGGCTGACAAATTGATTACTGGGTTTTTGCATGTTTTGGCACACCCTTACAAATTCGAACAGATCAAGGAAGAGAGTTTCAGTCTGCATTATTTCAAGCAATGTATGATAGGTTAGGCATTGATAAGACTAAAACAGCACCTTATAGGCCACAATCTGATGGGTTGGTGGAGCGTTTCAATCACACTTCAATTCAATGTTGTCATCCTTGGTTAATGAGAATCAAGATGACTGGGATGACCACCTTCCTTATGTGATGATGGCACATCGCTCCACTACACATCAGAGAACAAAATGTTGCCCTAACCTAATTATGTTGGGTAGAGAAATTGATTGCCCATTGGACTTGATGCGTCCAGTGCATTATGTACACTGGGTTCAGAATGCAATGAGATATTGTTTTGAATTAGTATTTGATAATTTGGGTAAAGCAGCTTCAAGGCAAAAGAAATATTATGATTGTGGTCCTAAGCCTCAACAGTTTACCCGTGGTGCTTGGGTTTGGAGGTGGTAACCTCCTGCTATGGTAAATAAATTAGGTCAAGGATGGACTGGTCCTTATTCAGTCCTCAGAAAGTTAAATGTAGTTAATTATGAAATACAAAAGGGTCGAGATATTAAATCTATAGTAGTCCATGTATATCACCTCAAACCCTACACCTGCAGAAACTCACCAGAAAGTTGGATGGGTAATAGTTTTAAAGTTTCTTCAGAAACTGATTTAAACAGAAGTAACATAAGTTATAATGAACAGGATATACAGGAAGCATCATTGGGTGATAGTGCTGGACTTTTGTCGAATGTTGTAAATGCAGAGGAGGATGAGAGTTTTCAGGAACCTTTACTGGAAAGCCCAAAGGGGACAAGACGGGGTCGAAAAGTAAAACCTAGAGATATTTACTCTCCATAAAGTTGCTCAAAACACATGCCAGATCAAGACTGCTCTGTTCTTTCAGGCTACAGACTGGAAATGACATTTGTTTTATTTAATGATGATTTAATTATTGAGAAGGCAGGTCAAAGCAAATTGAGTTTTTATGTCTTTCCTATTTTTCAGATAATGGAAGATTTTGAAATTCGAGTTAGAGATGAAGAGCTCCAAGAGCTTGACAGGGATATACGCCCCGAGTTTCCCATAGGTGGAATGAAGTGTAATGTGGAGAACTGTGACACATCTGTATTAACCACATATATTCAATAAACAGCACTGGGACAGCCGTCATCAACATCCCCTCATCAAAAAGTTCCTTTGTGAACTGTGTAATTTTAGACATGTGAAGAGAAACCAGCTGCAGAGACATTATTGGCAAATTCATAAGATTTCGAAACTAGATGCCAAGCATTGAGCAGATGAAAACATGGGCGTTTCATTGCCAAATAATTTGCATGTTAATCCACGGAATGCTTTGCTGCCATCTCAGTCAGTGTCAGCACATCAGATGGTTTTTCGTGAGCAGATGGCAAAGAGAAGAAGAATGGAGACAAATAGCTCCCAGACTTGTCTCTTGGATAACAGAACAACACACCCTCTATCTAGAGAAGAAGAGGTCATCATTACTGTTAAAGACAATTGTAATGTTTCCTGTGCTCGCCAGATGAAGAGAAACTGGATGTTAGCATGTGATAATTCAGAAAGTGTTCCAGAGACAGTAGAAAGAGAAAACTTTTCTAAATTAAAAAAAAGAAAGCTGTTATATGGTGACCTAATATTCATTTTTGTTTGGCATTTGCTGGGGGAATGCGGTGGGAGTGGTATGCCAAATAAGCATTGCCAGATTTGTGACAGTGTATTTTCATTTTTTCTTTCCCTTGTAGGAACTGCTGAGTGGGGGTTAAATTTAAGGAAAATGTGGACATTTTTTTAGGAGGGGGAAGTGTAATAGTTGTCATTTTAAATTTGGAAATTCATTACGTACCGGTAATTCCGATGTTGTTTATTTTGGTTTTTATCCTACTTCCCGTTTCTCATACTGGGCCTGTAGTGCTTATAAATCAATCTTTTTCATTGCTTGTTTTCGTTTATCCATTTATTGGCCAGTGGTTGGTCATTTTCATAACGAGGGATCAATTGTAGATCAGTATTTCTGCCCTCGGTTGGCTATATAAGACAGTGTTCTGTCCAAAAAAGTCTCCCTTCCACAACTGGGCATTAAAGCAATAATCTTGCTGCGCCTGATTGTACTAGCCTTTGCAGGTTGGTTGAGAGGGGCAATCCATGTATTTGTAGGTGTACTCCTGCTTCGGGAAGTTACTCCTGTTGTGGCGTGTTCCACTGCATGTAGTGCATCCGCTGGTGAGGGAAACTTTTTTGGTTTGTTCCTCCCCATCGGAGGCACTCCCTGCAGGGTTCTTGATAACAGACATTTTAATTAATACAGTGTATACTTCCCTAAGAATGTGTACCCTTAAATTGGTAACTATCAAAATTTGCCCACTCTCCCATAAAACTGTGCAGTTCAGTTAAGGTCTTTGCACACAATAATGTTAAGTGACACAGATTTGGCAATGCTCAAAACAGAGGGGTCCGTGGTACTTGTGTTCAGGTTAAATCTGATTATTTTTTGTTAAATTCATCTTTTCATAATTTTTTGTTTTGTTTAAAATAAACCACGTAAATCATTTATTTTTTTGTTTTTTCCAATCTGTTGGTAAACTCCAAATCCATCGAAACTGTACGTAACAGAGGGAATACCTTGGGTGACTTGTTGCCTGAAGTAATTCTTTTGCTCCATCCTGTTACACTATAATTACCATCAAAACAAACTTTCAGAGGTTTGAATTTTTGTTTTTCGGCGTTTTGAGAACACACCAGGATTACAATGTACTATTGCATCATCTCTTGTTTCCACTCAAACTATTCCTGTCTTACACATTTTATTGTAATTATTTCCTAGTTTTAATTCATCATTTTACTTCGTAAGTGACAGACATGTTTTACTTTCCACCATTTCTCACTACGATATAGCCCTGGATGTTTGATGTGGCATTAAGCACCAATAAATAAATAAATAAACATATTTATATTGGCCGAGGGGTCGAATTTAAAAGGAAGCCATGATTATGACCAGAAGTGATTGCTTCCAAATTTCTTTAAAACTGTTTATATTTGGGAAGGACCCAGGGCAGGCAGTCACTTGTTTCCTCGAAAACTCGGTAGGCCGCGTGTGGCTACCCAGAGATTTTTGAAGGTCCACAAAGTCGTGTCAGTGGACAGTCGTGAACCGCAGAGGGTTCACAGGCGTTATCTGTAATTGCTAAACAGCCAAGAGCTATGGCGTGTGAATTATCCATTGAATACTGTTTTAGAATCACTGGCAGGATTGTCTACAGGGAGGATGTGGGACAAACGTCCTGTCTATCGCATTGCACAGTTTATGTGCCAAAGGTTGCGAGATTATCGCTGCATTTCAAGTCAAATAGTGTGCCACTGTCAGTTAAATGTTTATCAGAAATAACTTGAAATATAACAGATTTGTGCAATGTATATTTTATTCAAACAAAATATTTCAACATAAGAAAAAATGTGATCCAAATTATAAGCAACAAAAAACATAAATACACTCTCTCTTGTACAAAACATTTACTACAGAGTAGCACAATAAAATTAATCTTATCTTTTTTCAGATAGTAATTTTTTAACTTTTAGTTCTCTTAGATTTTGCTTCAATGACACTAGCGTCCTCTTAAAAGAATAAAAAATGTAGCTACCTATATTTCATTTTACAGAGCTCATTTAGCTCTGGTTAAATAACATATAATGTGTTGAATTCTAAAGTGCATGATGGGAAAATTTGGTGATGTCTCGTTGTGCCAGCACCCGGACTTTTAATAATTCTCGATCTGCTCGCAAGTTAATTATTTTTCGGTTTGCAAACAGCTCATAGTTTGTTTTAACTCATTGCACGCTGTTGGTGGATATTTCTATTTCTCTTGCTACTGAAACAAGTATAACTGGGGCAGATTTATTCAAATTTCCCCTTTGTAAATGTCATGAATTTTTTCACCAATGGTGTCTTGAGTTAAATGTAATTGAATTTTCCATCAAATCTAGTCATAGCTGCTTTGGAGAAGCCATGACTAGATTTGATGAAAAATATGTTGAAAATACTCAGCGGGTTAAGAGGGGGTGCGGTGGCATCGCGGTAACCGGTTCTCGTCAGATCACCGGAGTAAAGCAACGTCGAGCGTCATTAGTAGTTGGATGGGTAGTTGGATGGGTACCATTTCAGCGACGGATTCGTGCTCCCGCGTTGTGTCCTTAGGCAAGGCACTTAACCCCGACTGCCTACACGGGGACCCGATGATGCTGTGTACTAAGGCATACTGCACATCGATGGTGCACATGTCTTCAACCAATCTAACCCTGCCTGTGCCGCGGTCAGAGTTATGATGTTGGAGAGCTGACAGCTGCTTGTCGTTGCTTGGTGGTTCTCTCCGGGTACTCCGGCTTCCTCCACCCATAAAACTGTCACCGACATGATATAAGCCTGGCTGTTAATGTGTCATTAAACCCTAATATATAAAAAAAAACTAAAAAGCCTGGCTGTTAATGTGTCATTAAACCCTAATATATAAAAAAAAACCATTAAGAGTTAAACAAGTGAACAGTGTAATATTATCAATATTTATTAATGCTATTACTTTATTGACACGTGAAGTTAGTTTGGTTGAGTGTTTTGCGCTTTATTCTGGAGTACAGGTAACATAACTTAAATTCTTTACATAGAGCTTCATATTACCTATGTAGTTATTTAGTCTGTATGACTTTGCCTCGTTACAATATATTCCCCCATCTCTTGTGCTCTTCGCTCTCTCTCTCTTAAATAAGAAATCAAATACAGCTCACACAGCTCATTCCATACAGGCTAACAGCACCAACCCTCCTTTTCGAAAGCGTATTCTTTCATATGGAAGGAGACGACTTAAATATGCAAATTCTTGATGCCGAATCCTGGTAATTTTACATGGTTACTTGTCTATTGCACAACTTGTATCTATATTGTTACAATTAGCTGTATATCTTTCTATTGTATATCGGGGGTCCTGCAGTCAAGGACTAATAAAAGTCAAGGCTATTCAAGGTTATATCTCGACATATTTTACCATTTTACAAGGGACTACTATATCCCAATTAAAGGATTTTCAAGGCCTGCCGTCACTTGTCCTAATTCAGACCCTTCAGTCATTACCCCTTTCTCTCATTTCCATTCAAGGGAATTGGGAGGGGAGGGGGGGGGGGGTAATGACCGGAGAGTCCTAGTTAAGAATATGCCTTCATGAACTCGGGCAAATAAAACTAAAAAAATCAGTTATCAAAAGATTCTGCCGTGGGCTATCTGCAGCAGAAGATCTTTGAAGAATATTCCTCATATTGCCATATGTTAAAAATAAAATTTGAGCTCCCACAGGGAAGGCAAACATGAAATATGAACAAACTTGAATCTACCCCCCCCCCCCACCCCCCCACCCCCATTAAGAATGCTGTATACCTAATATCAAAAGATTCTAACTGGTGGATCTGCAAAATATTTTTAAAGAATATTTCTCACACTGCACAAAGTTAAAACTTGTATTCCTGGGAGCCGGAATATGAACCCAGGGACTTGATTGTAAATGGCGCCCTGAAGAAGATTTTAAAGAATGTTCTTCAAATTGCAATATTTTAAAATTCCGGCCCCCACAGAGAGCCCAAATAAAAACCTAGGAACTGGATTTGAACAAACTTAAAACTGATTCCCCTAAGGATGTTGTATATCAGACGTCATAGGATTCTGAGAGGTGGTTCTAGAGAAAAAGATTATTGTTACTCAGCATTTTCCCACTGACGACAGTGTTAAAATGGTGGCCTCCATAGGCACCCTATGACACAACGTATTTTTTTGGCTCATTTGCTTCTACTGATCCTGATGATGCTTCAAACTAAATAATTCTCTGCTCCGTGCAATTTTGAAACTAAGGGCATTTGAATTTTTTCTATTTTTAGTTCCTGGGATTTCCACAGCATAAATCAAGTACGTGCCACCAAATACTCCTGCACACTACTGCACACTAAATTTGGTTCCAAGTATTCACCTGAATCATAAAATAAAAATTGGGGGTGGGGGGGGGGGTGGGGGGGGTAAAAATTCTGTCCCGCCCCAAACCTCCCTTGCAGGAGTCCAACTATTGTGCGAGAAACGTTCTGTGAACAAACTGGAAATATTTATCTATTTTTTGATGTTTAAGGTCACATATTTCTGCACAATAGTTCTTTGTGACCACAACATGGATAAAAAGTTGGGTTCAGGCAATCGTTTATACCCATATTGTCCATTTTAGAGGACTTCCAGGCATTGCTGACCGGGTCATATTTTACAAGTAAAAAAGAGCTTCTTTACCCCAGTAAATAATCCCTGCTTCACTTCCTGAGGTTCCGATGGGGAGAACAAATGAGAATCTTCAGTACATAAGGAAGTTGAATACCACTGTCAAAGCATTGTGTCTGATGATTTATGAAAAGATTTCACTATTTTCAGACACTGTTCTCAGCTAATCGGGGGCTTAGCAACTTCTATCGCACAAACTTAGTAGGGTTTTCTCGGAAGATAATTTTTTCCAAGTTTGGTTGGTTTGGTCCAGTAGTTCAGAAGAAGTATACTATATAGGCAGCCAAGACTTGCCTACAAACAACTAACAAGGTGCTTATTTTTGGTAGAATGTAACTTGTGAGTTAACCCAAAGACTGCATGTAGGGGCACTTGTTCTGTCGCCCAAAAATGTGATCAAAGTCAGAAGAATTAGGCCCTGGTCGGAATTAAGTCTGGTGAACTAAAAATTGGTATGGTGATAACACTGGAAAGTGATGCTGTAGTATATTTCTAGGCCACTCAAGTTTGCTGTGCATTCTGTCTTTGGTATCAGGAGATGAGGAGACATGATTACTATGGTTACATTTCACCAGTTTCCAAGCCACAGGATTTGGGAATCAATTCAATTTGAAATATTTCTGGAGATGTGATTCAAACCCAAAAACTGAGATTAGCAGGGCCCTACTACAGACAACCAACAATTGTCTAAAAATCACTGCTAGGTCTCTAGACTTTCAAGCTGAGCTAAGTTATGTTTTGAAAAATCAAAATGGGGAGATATATGTATTATGTATAATATATTTTGGGTTGCCAGTGGAAAGAATGTCACAGTCAACATTAAGAATAAAACAAAATTAAGGAGCTTTTCTCTGTAAATTTATGATTCCATGTATTAAGAATTATTTCATTAAAGTCTCAACCACCAACATCCTGGTGTGAAGTAGAAAGTCTGAGTGAAAAACTGTGCAACACCTTAACAGTTATGTCAAGAGCAATGCGAAGCATGCAGATGCCCCGACAGTGTCATAAGGCCATGGCAGCCACCATATTGAATTGGCTAGCTAGACCAAAATCAAACGGAAGCATTGTCTAGTCATCCACAAGTAACCCCTAAAATTATGATTTGATTAAATAAGCGGTTTTCAAATCCAACATACAGCAAATGCAATACAGAGGTCAAGAAAATTTTATAAGTGAAAAAGTGCCTTAACTCTGGAAAGAATTATTGGACGGAACCCATTCTGTGGGCATATCTGTCACCCCATGCAGGTCTATCGGCATACGAAAGGAGATCCAAAATATGACTGATGGCTTTGAAATTACAATCCAAAATGTTTGTACGGACAGATAAACAAACAGAAGGGTGGATGGATGGGCAGAGGTCTCCACTAGATACCCCAAATCCTCCTTTGGAGGTCAGCGGCATAAAAATAAGATACTGTCACTAGTTCTGAAATAGTTTTTAGAATTAACCCTTTACCTAATGAATCAGGTTCATTGCCAGGCCTGAAAATAAGCAGTCTGACATTTGCGAAATGAGGTCCCCAGCGGGTGAATTTGATGATGCTATCTCATACAGTGGGCCAATTTATCCACTGGGCACCTCTTTCTGTTTAGTTTTGAGATCCTGATTCAGATTGAGGTTTAGAGAGGGTAAATTTAGTGATGCTACCCTGCTATGCAGGGTAGCATCACTAAATTCACCCTCTGGGGACCTCATTTTGCAGATGACAGTCTGCTTATTTTCTGGCTTGTTCATCGCCCACATAATTTACAAATTTAGCAGTTAAAAAAAAAAATTCATAAAATTTCAACAAAACCATATTATATGAGCCCTTCTCATTGGAACAAGCTCAACAACCTTGTTCCAATGAGGGGTCACAGGATATGGTTTTGTTGACAGTTTTCGAAAAAGTTGAAGACAAAAGATTTAAAATAACATTTTTGATATCATCATCATTGGGTAAAGGGGTAAACAGTTAGTTATTGATGTTTAAGGTCACATATTTATGCACAATGGCTAATCATGACCATGACAGTTTTACAGGTGGAGGAAGCTGGAGTACCCGGAGAGAACCAAAGAGCAACGACGAGCAGCTGCCCGCTCCCCAACATCGAACTCTGCACTCCGCAGGCAGGGTTAGATAGGTTGAAGACATGCGTACCATCGACGTGCAGTATGCCTTAGTACACAGCGTCATCGTGCACCCACATGGGCAATGGAGATGAAGTATCTTGCCCAAGGACACAACGCGGTTGCCGCAGGTGGGATTCGAACCAAGGACCTCTCGGCTTGCAGCCTGCACCTCTACTTACTGAGCCACCGTGCTCCCAAAGGGGTACACAGATGATGGATATATTTATTGGTGTTTAAAGTAACATATTTCTGCACAATGGGTAATCATGACAACATGAATATAAAATCAAGTCCAGCCAATTGTTTATACCCATGTTGCCCATTTTAGAGGACTTTCACCTCAGGCACTGGTTACCACTCCTATTTTACCAGTAAAACAGAGATTGTTTACCACAGCAAGCACTGCTTCCCTTTTTGGGGTCCCCATGCATTATTGCATTATTCTATAAGGGAACATTGATAAAAGAATTTTTCAGTGAATATGAAGCCTGCAGTAGTTAATCATTAACCCTTTACCCAACGAATGGCCAAAACTGGCTAGAGCTATTCACAAAAATCACCATTTAATTTTCATTTTTTTTTGTCTCAAAAACATAGCTTATGACCTCTGGAACAAGCTCATTGAGTTCATTCCAATGGCTGGGGTCATAACCTATGTATTTGCTGCAAAAAATGAATAAATTTAGTGTTGTTAGATTAATTTTTGTATTCTGAATTTACTCATCCAATCAATATGAAGGTATTAACCCTTTCCAAACACATATTTAAAACTAGAAAGTGTTTTAGCACACTAAAACATATGTCTCCCCTTCCTTTTGAGGTCAGAGGTCAAGGTCACATGCAGTTCATCAAGGTAGCGAACATGCGGTTTCATGGTGACATATCCACATGTCAAAAAAAAAAATTCTGGTCTGGACAATTACTCCCTATTTAAAGTACATAAATTTGACCTTGCGGTCAAGGTCACATGAAGGTCATGATGACATGTGGTCTCATTGTGATACATCCACATGTCAATCATCTAAGTCCTAGGTCAAAAAACAAAAAAGTTCTGATCTGGACAATTATTCCCTATTTGAAGTACATAAATTTGACCTTGAGGTCAGAGGTCAAGGTCACATGCAGTTCATCAAGGTAGCGGACATGCGGTTTCATGGTGACACATCCACATGTCCAAAAAAAAAAAATCTGGTCTGGACAATTACTCCCTATTTAAAGTATATAAATTTGACCTTGAGGTCAAGGTCACATGAAGGTCATGATTACATGTGACATGCGGTCTAACTGCGATACATCCACATGTCAAATATCTAAGTCCTAGGTCAAAAAACAAAAAAGTTCTGGTCTGGATAATTATTCCCTATTTGAAGTACATAAATTTGACCTTAAGGTCAGAGGTCAAGGTCACATGAAGGTCATCAAGGTAGACGACATGCAGTCTCATGGTGACACATCCACATGTCAAATAACCAAGTCCAAGGTCAAAAAACAAAAAAAAATTCTGGTCTGGACAATTACTCTCTATTTGAAGTACATACATTTGACCTTGAGGTCAAGGTCACATGAAGGTCACGACATGCGGTCTCATGGTGACACATCCACATGTCAAATAACCTAGTCCTAGGTCAAAAGACAAAAAAATTCTGGTCTGGACAATTACTCCCTATTTGAAGTACATAAATTTGACCTTGAGGTCAAGGTCACATGAAGATCACAATGGTATGTGACACACTGGCTTATGGTGATACATTCACGTGCCAAATATCTAAGGCCTGGCTCAAAACACAAACAAGTTTTGATCCAGACAAAGTTTCCTTGACAAAAGCACTAATCTGACCTTCAGATCAAAGGTCAAGGTCACATGAAAGTCACAATGGTACGCTACACACCGGCTCATGGTGATACATCCACATGCCAAATATCTAAAGCCTGACTCGAAATACAAAAAAGTTCTGGTTCAGACAGTTTACCTTAAAAAAATGCATAAATCTGACCTTCAGGTCAAAGGTCAAGGTCACATGGAGGTCGCTATGGTACGCTGCACACCGGTTCATGGTGATACATCCACATGCCAAGTATCTAAGGTGTAGGTCAAAAGACAAAAAAGTTATGGCACTGACAAAGTTTTTGTGATGTTTCCCTTAAAAAAACACATAAATCTGACCTTCAGGTCAAAGGTCAAGGTCGCGTGAAGGTCACTATGGTACACTGCACACCAGCTCATGGTGATACATCCACATGCCAAGTATCTAAGGTGTAGGTCAAAAGACAAAAAAGTTATGGCCCGGACAAAGTTTGTTTGAGAAGAAGAAGAAGAAGAAGAAGAAGAAGAAGAAGAATATGCACTAAAACAATATGTCTCCCTTCTGGGAAGGGGAGACATAATAATCAATTATGACATTGTCTGTGATGGGCAAAGGGTGAATTAACAAAGGCAACGACAAGCTTGTGCCACTGACCCCGATGCGTAGGCATGTTTGAGCAGCTTAAACGAATTGTGGGACCAAAAAATTGTCTAAGTCGAAAGAGTGAAAAAGGTCCATAACTCCTAGGAAAATTAATGGACGGAACCTGTTCCTTGAGCATATCCATTCCCCCATGCGGGTCTATCAGCATACCACAGAATATCCAAATCCAACCAATGGCTTTGAAATTACAATCCAGAACATACTGAAACCAGAAAAATTGAAATTTTCTAAGTCGAAAAAGGCCCATAACTCTAGAAAAATAACAGGACGGACCCTGTTACTTGTGGATATCATTTTGCAAAGTGGGTCCATGAGCATACCAAGAATAAATCAATTCCAACATTCAGTGAATGCAATACAGAGGTCGATAAAATTTTCTAAGTTGAAATAGTGAAAAAGTGCCATAACTCTGGGGAAAATTATTGGACGGAACCCATTCCTTGAGCATATCCATTTGGGTCTATTAGCATACCAAAGGAGATTGAAATCTGATCAATGGCTTTGAAGTTACAATGCAACATGTTTTTACGGACAGATGGACAGATAGATGGACAGACAGATGGACCGAGGGCTTCACTAGATACCTCAGAATCCTCCTCTGAGATCGGGAGCACAATAAATCGTTTTTGACAGAGCTCAAGATTTTGAAAGGTAAGATTCTTAGTCTTATTTGGGTACATTAACTCTCTGCATACTGATGCCAAAATTACAAGTAGTAACTTTTCCTATAATCCAACTAGGAATTTAACCAATTCAATTTTGTTTGGCAGAGCTCAATGAGCTCTGTTAAACAAGATTGAATCAGTTTTATGCCTAGTTGGATTAAGGAAACATTTTAAAATTTCTACATCATCACTGAAATTTTGATTTTCAACTTGAGTGCTGGGCGTCAAGTCTGCATTATCAGAGTCAACACTGGGCCTTGGTTTCATCCAGTGGTTCAGATGAAGATATGGAATGCTAATGGACGACAGGCAACAGATGAATGACAACAAGTGATGGCAATAGCTCGTGCTGACATTAAGTCTGGTGAACTGAACATCAGAATACTGATAAGATCAGAATGTGATGCTGTGGTACATTTCTAGACCGCTTAAGTTACAATAATGCATTCCATCATTGGTCTCATGAGATTAGTTGACAAGAGTATACATATGATTATTATGTTTATATTTCACTGATGCATGCATTTTTTTTCACGATCCAATTTTTTCCAACTCTAGGCATGCATGCATATGCTACCTAACGTGAGTAGCCTATGATACAAAGAGTATGTTTTTCCAAAATAACTAAACATTATTATTATTATTATTCCATCACTGGTCTCATGAGATTAGTTGACAAGAGTATACATATGATTATTATGTTTATAACATTATTATTATTATTATTCCATCACTGGTCTCATGAGATTAGTTGACAAGAGTATACATATGATTATTATGTTTATAACATTATTATTATTATTATTATTCCATCATTGGTCTCATGAGATTAGTTGACAAGAGTATACATATGATTATTATGTTTATATTTCACTGATGCATGCATTTGTTTTCACGATCCAATTTTTTCCAACTCTAGGCATGCATGCATATGCTACCTAACGTGAGTAGCCTATGATACAAAGAGTATGTTTTTCCAAAATAACTAAACATTTTCATTTTTTGCTTCCAAAACATAGAAAACTCAAACTCAAGTCACCATATGCCGCTAATGTCCAATGTAACAATCCATATTGTCCAGACTGTAATGTGTAATACTCCTTGTATAAATGCTTTCATTGACTTTCACAGGGTTATATAGACTTTCCTTAAATTGTTGCGTCCTCCACCAGGTTAAGCGTCATTTTTCTCCTAGTTTGAAGTACCTCTGAGTATCTCGTCCAGTTGCCTTTCACAGCAAGCTACACCGGGTGTAAAGAACATATTTTAAAATAGCACTGATTTATGGATGTCTAAGGTAAAGCTACATATTTAATAATATTTAGTTCCCAGTCGATTTGTAGTGTTGAGGATAACATACTTATTACAAGGGGGTGACAGGTAGACAGCCAATCTGGCTTATGTCATCTCTGTGCGGTGTATACATCTGAATTACGTAATGTAACAATAACTCTGTAATCAACTCTGTTTTCATGTATATTTATACCGTAAAATAAAAATCTGAATCTGAAAATCTGAGTCGCTTCCAAAGAAGTACCATAAGCTGCATTTTTGAAGCAAAGATATGAAGAAATAACTGAATCTGAATGATAATTTTTGTTTAAATGGTTAAGTGCTAGAAGCCACTATTGGGGCTTTAAAAAAATGAGGGTACCAAAGCAAAAGCCAGAATTGTCCTTGTTCATGTTTCATATTCAGTCAAAAGCAAATAATATTTTATTTATATAAATTTGTTCCATTTCAAATTACTGGAGAATGGCCACAGACACTCTCCAATAATTTGTAATAGAACAAATTCTGAATAACAAATTCAGACCACAAAAAATAATCTAGCCTTCAATAAGTTAACAGTGGAGTGTGGTGACTCATTAGTTGAAGCTCTGGACTACAGACGATTGAACGGGGTGTTCTCACTTTTCCATCAGATATTGTTCTCATACAAAAGTGTTAATAACTTAGACAATTGAGATTTGAAGTATAGTCTGTACAGTAAAACCTGTCTTGAGAGACCACTGTCTTGAGAGACCACCTGCCTTGAGAGACCACATCTACCAGGCACCGATTGGTTTTACTCTATAATGGACCTGCTATGGGAGACCACATGTCTTGAGAGACCACTGTGACCTGGTACCAACTTGTATTTTTATGCCATAATAGACCTGTCTTGAGAGACCGCCCCTTTGAAGACTGAAACCATGACAAAAAATTTTTACCTGTTCTGGAATTGGAAAATCCATTGCGGTTATACTAACATAATTAAAAGTATTAAAAGCTCTTAACTGAGTTGCAATTGCTAACTCATTAAAGATTGAGATGTTTTTATAAGACCCCTATGAAAAGATTAGGATTATTGCTGAATAAACAATTTCATACATACCTGAAATGTGACAGACAGGAATAAAAATAAATTTGTGTTGAAAATCTTTTTGTTACAAACTGAAATGGACTGTTATAAAAATTATAAAAATAAATTAGTGTTGAAAATCTTCAATGAAGATTTTCAACACCAATTTATTTTTATAATTTTTATAACAGTCCATTTCAATTTGTTACCAAAACTTCATAAAAAAGAACAACTACAAAGTAATTACAAAAATCCATTCTTCTCCATTTCTGAATTTTGTGGTTGGTTATTCACTGACTTGAGAAAACCTGAAACCTGTTATGAGAGACCACCTGTCTTCAGAGACCACTTTTGTGTGGCCCAAAGGTCGGTCTCTCAAGACAAGGTTCTACTGTAAATCCAAAAGGGTAGAAAATTGTTTTTACAGTTTCTAAGTATTGATAATAATAATAATATGATTTTCTCAGATGCCATTTGGCTCCATTACTGGACCTTCATCTGTGATTAGCAGCCAACGCCCATTAGTGGCCCTCGAATATTGCCTCAAGCCCTAATGACTGCTGGACTCCTAATCACAGATGGCAGTCCAGTAATGGAGCCCAATGCCCTCGAAAATTATTTTATTGTATAATTAACTAACACAGCTTTTCCCACTTTTTGTGTGTAAATGTAATCTTGCTTTCTCTCCACTCTTCTGGAACCTCTTGTCTTTGTAAGGTTAAATTGGGTTGTTAGGCTTTTACAGAGTTTCCCTCCCCCATTTTTAGGAACTCATTGGGAATTTCATTCATCCCTCTCAATTTTCCGCTACTTAATTTTGTGACCACTTCTCGTATCTCCTCAGTATTCATTTCGAAGCACACAAAGTTTGATAAATTTTTATTGACCTTATTGTAGCACTTAGTGGGTTTCCCATGCCCCATCACTTATCATTTACCTTTTTCCAGTGCTTGATTAGTTCAGATGCGATTTGGCCTTGATCATCAGGATTTCTGTCTCTACATTAACCCTTTACCCAACGAAATTGGACACATCCACCCGCGTAATATTGAAATTCAGCAACTGAAAAAAATATTTTAAAAAAAATTTCAACAAAATCATATCATGTGCCCCCTCTTTGGAACGAGCTCGTCGAGCTCATTCCAATGAGGGGTCACATGATATGGCTTTGTTGAAAGTTTTTGAAAAATTAAAAAAATGACATTTAAAATAATAAATTTTGATATCGTCTGTGTTGGGTAAAGGATTAATACTCTGTGAATTACTTCCTTTAATTCACCCCTTTCTAAAATACATTCGAACTCGATCCCCCTGTCATTCTTATCCTAATAAGAATGCAGTTTCGCACTCTCCGATTATTGTCTTTAATCTTATTTACTGTATGTCATGCTTGTTGGTATTCTTCTTTTGCCACAGAGGAACAAAGGCTGTGAATATCTGTTACTAATGCTATACAGACTCACTCCAATATGCTTAGCAATGTGAGAATACACCGATTGAATGGCGTGGGTTCGATTCCAACCTGTGTAGAGCTGAGAAGTTTTGATTTTTCAGGAAAAAACCTCAGGTTTTGGTTCGTTTTTTCTGTATGGTAAGAACATTTCAGGCACTTCAACTTGGTAAAAATCTGCAATAGTTTATTTGACAACACTCATCACAAAAAGCTTTGTCTGTAAGTGTCTCCAGTGGGTTCAGCCAAACTTCCTTTTGATGACTCTTGGTGGTTCTAGGAGATCAGTTACTAAACCTATTGAGTTAGATAAAAACTAATTATGGTAACAAATGAATCGAGTTTGTCTAATCTATGTTGTGTTCTCATTGTCACATATTCTCCCTTATTGACTTGTCCTGTGGACAACTAGAGGTACTGTGAGCAAACTCACAAAGTGATAACCCCCACGCCTGAAATGTATAAGTTAGATTATCTCCCCTTGGAAATGTCAGAACAGAATTTTATTGCTTCATGCACATCTTCATATGGAGTTCTTCCATTGTGTAAAGTTTCATGAAAATTCTTCAAACGGTTTAGGAGGAGTTGCGCTTACAAGGATGGACAAACGGTATAAGTTAGATTATCTCCCCTTGGAAATGTCAGAACGGAATTATATTGCTTCATGCACATCTTCATATGGAGTTCTTCCATTGTGTAAAGTTTCATGAAAATTCTGCAAACGGTTTAGGAGGAGTTGCGCTTACAAGGATGGACAGACGGTATGAGTTAGATTATCTCCCCTTAGAAATGTCAGAACGGAATTATATTGCTTCATGCACATCTTCATATGGAGTTCGTCCATTGTGTAAAGTTTCATGGAAATTCTTCAAATGGTTTAGGAGGAGTTGCGCTTACAAGGATGGACAGACGGTATAGGCTAGATTATCTCCCCTTGGAAATGTCAGAACGGAATTATATTGCTTCATGCTCATCTTCATATAGAGTTCTTCCATTGTGTAAAGTTTCATGAAAATTCTTCAAATGGTTTAGGAGGAGTTGAGCTTACAAGGATGGACAGACGGTATAAGTTAGATTATCTCCCCTTGGAAATGTCAGAATGGAATTATATTGCTTCATGCACATCTTCATATGGAGTTCTTCCATTGTGTAAAGTTTCATGAAAATTCTTCAAACGGTTTAGGAGGAGTTGTGCTTACAAGGATGGACAGACGGTATGAGTTACATTATCTCCCCTTGGAAATGTCAGAACGGAATTATATTGCTTCATGCACATCTTCATATGGAGTTCGTCCATTGTGTAAAGTTTCATGGAAATTCTTCAAACGGTTAGGAGGAGTTGCGCTTACAAGGATGGACAGACAGTATAGGCTAGATTATCTCCCCTTGGAAATGTCAGAATGGAATTATATTGCTTCATGCTCATCTTCATATGGAGTTCTTCCATTGTGTAAAGTTTCATGAAAATTCTTCAAACGGTTTAGGAGGAGTTGCGCTTACAAGGATGGACAGACAGTATGAGTTAGATTATCTCCCCTTGGAAATGTCAGAACGGAATTATATTGCTTCATGCACATCTTCATATGGAGTTCTTCCATTGTGTAAAGTTTCATGAAAATTCTTCGAACGGTTTAGGAGGAGTTGCGCTTACAAGGATGGACAGACGGTATAAGTTAGATTATCTCCCCTTGGAAATGTCAGAACGGAATTATATTGCTTCATGCACATCTTCATATGGAGTTCTTCCATTGTGTAAAGTTTCATGGAAATTCTTCAAACGGTTTAGGAGGAGTTGCGCTTACAAGGATGGACAGACGGTATAAGTTAGATTATCTCCCCTTGGAAATGTCAGAACGGAATTATATTGCTTCATGCACATCTTCATATGGAGTTCTTCCATTGTGTAAAGTTTCATGAAAATTCTTCGAACAGTTTAGGAGGAGTTGCGCTTACAAGGATGGACAGAGAGACAGACGGATGGACAGGGTGATTCCTATATACCCCCCAAACTTTGTTTGCGGGGGGTATAATGAGAACATGACATATCTCCCCCTTTGCAGGATAGAATAAGTGATGTGAGTCCATACGGGTCACTAGGCCAGTTCCCTCCCAGTAAGATAGTTTGATCAGTTCATCATGCAGAAACAGTAAAAGTATTTGGCTGGTTTTTCCTGCGTCTTGCAGTTCGTTTCTCTGGTTTGCCACAAAAAACAGAACTGAATCGGAAAACAAAAAAAAATGCCCTGCTCGTGACCTGTGTCATCTGCATTGTGTCCTTGGGCTAGACACTTAATTCTAATTGCCTGAGAGGGAGCATTGTGGTGCAGGGTGCTAGAGCATACTGTACATGAATGGTTCACAAAATTCAACCGATGCTAACCCTGAATGGGTGGGATTAGTAATTTAGAGGGTTTGACAGTTACTTGCCACCACTCAATGGTTCTTGTTGGGTTCTCTCACACCTCCAACAGAATATGGCCCTGGTTGTCGAAAGTGCTGTTAACCCCTCCCCCCTTTCCACAAATACTTCAGGTAATGGGTTCATTTTATTCCATTATTTAGGCATTTAAATCCACAAAACTTAAAGGGGGCATGGTGGCTCAGTAGGTAGAGGTGCAGGCTGCAAGCCCAGAGGATCTCGGTTCGAATCCCACCTGTAGCAACTGCAGTGTGTCCTTGGGCATGGGAGCATGGTGGCATTGTGTACTAATTATAAGGTGTACTGCACGTCGAGGTGCACTTGTCTTCAACCAATGCTAACCCTGCTTGTGTGGAGTTAGTATGTTGGGGAGTTGACATTTGCTCGGCGTTGCCCAGTAGTTCTCTCCGGGTACTTTGGCTTCCTCCACCCGTAAAACTGTCGTGGTCATGATTAGCCATCGTGCCGAATGAAATGGTTTAACGTGCCGAAGGCGTGCAGGGACGGTATGGGGAGCAAGCCCCTTTCGATCCTCATTGGCTGTGAGTGATTAATTTCCACATGTCTACTCGTGTTGAAGGAGGAACAGGTTCAGGTACTCGGCAGGTGTCACCGGTTGCAGCATGAAGGTCTCTTTGACTGATGTCGGTTGAACCCTCGGGTGAGGACCAGTGTGAGAGGTTAGGTCCTCTCACAAAGGTACTACCTCTCCCCGAGGGTGCAGTCGATCTGGATTTTCGGGCAAGTATAGTCTGCCCATTCGAGGATGATTATGAGTGATGGCCATCACCGGCAAGTATAATCTGCCTCAGGCTGTCTCTGTTTGGTTGGACTCTTTGAAGGAAAACAACAACGACCCCTTTCGGGGACCACCAAGAAGAAGAAGACCCAAACTTCCCTGGCTCGGGGGCAGGCCTGCACTGTAATCCTATTGGGTTGGGACAAAAAGATGCGCAATGCGCTTACAAAAAGGGGCAGAGGCGGGACGCAAGACCAACGCTCGCCTCCCTTAAAGTGGTCGACCACTTTTAGGGATGGAGTGTAGGATGTTCAGGAACCATGGGGGTGACTGTTTCCATGACGGTTGGACTGTCTGTAGCAGTCATTGGGGTGCTGGTCAAAAAGCATCTTCTGTGTACCTGCTTAAAAGAAGAAGGTAGCCATCGTGCAGAAATATATGACCTTAAACACCAATAAATAAATAACAATACTCAAAACTGTCATAATAGATTCAGAATTGGCCTACAGTTAAAACTAGAAGTCCTGTCATAAAATGCACACAAATAGCACGTTGATATGCGCGTTTATGTGCGCGTTATGGCCCAAGTAAAGCTATCAAATTCTGTACATATGGCCTGTGCACAAGCAATGTTTCAGCCAATTCTTAGCAGAAAAGAAATCCATTACAGGAAATGGATAAAGATTATCGTACAACCCACCCAAATTGTAGTGAAAAATGGTCTTTGATTGGTGAAGCACATATCACATTAGACATTTAACTGATAGAGTGCTGAATTAATTTTGGTCCAGAAAATTTGTTCATGGTTCACATGTCTTCAACTTGTTTACTATTTATGGGAGAGTGCCTATAGGCCTTAGTACACAGCACCACCATGCTCCCAAATGGGCATGTGGGATTAACCCTTTACCCAATGTAATGGCCAAAACCTTCACTGCTATTCACAAAAATCGCCAATTAATTTTCATTATTTTTTTCATTTTTTGTTTCAAAAACATAGGTTATGACCCATCTTTGGAACAAGCTCGTCGAGCTCATTCCAATGAGGGGTAATAACCTATGTTTTTGAGACAAGATATGAAAAAAATTAGTTATTCAAGAATTTTGTTTGCAAGGTTCGTCTGCTATTCATGTAAGGTAAAGGGTTAAGTACCTTATCAAAGGACACAATGCAAATACCCCTGGTAGGGATCCAGCCCTGGACCTTCAGGTTGAAATCCACTGAGCAACCATGCTCCTGTATAATGGAGATTATGATTTGATTGTTATTAAGTTCTTCATCATATCAAAGCTATTTCCATCTGGTTGTAGAACAACTTCTTTTCCATTATCATCTCTTACTTTGAGGTAGCCATAATCATCAAGGCCGACTACAGTCATTTCTCTACCTCCCTCACTGGCTACCTTCACACGACTGTCACTGTAAAATATAAAAAAATAAGAATACTGAATATTCATCTTTGGCTCTCTTATTCAGAATATTCAAAACATATTCCTTATACATTATAATTAACTTAACTTTCATTACGATACACAGGGACATAACCATTGGGGGGGGGGGGGAGTGGTATGAGACCTTCCACCCACCCTCACCCATAATTTTCCAGTCAAAAAAATTCTCATCTGCTTTCGAGTCTTAGATATCGATTCGCTCTTGCTGGTAATCATATACCTTCTTATGGACCTAGGTTTCTTTCATGGGACTTATGTCACACGTGCAGTTGGTATCATGCGAGTGGGGGTCTGTGGCCGATTGAGGTCACTGGGGTCCCAGCATGAACAATTCTGAGTTGGGTACATGCTAATTAAACAAGAGGGTCATCGCAAAGTATGTGCCAATGCCCACAACCCGCCAACATTTTTTCTGAGTGAAAAAGGGCCATAACTCTGGAAAAAATGTGTGGAAGAAACTTACGGTATACAGTTATTGTTCCCCCATGATGCTCTATCACAACACCAAATATCATTCAAATCGGAGTAGCAGTGGCTGAGATACATGGGGAAATGTTGGTATGGACAGACGTACAAATGGACAGATGGAGGTCTCCACTAGATACCCCTTCGACTTTTCAATTTGGGGCATAATAAGTTGGGAACTTCATGCATCATGACTACTGCATGTATTTATCGACAAACAAATTTCCAGAGTTCTTTTTAACCCTTTACCCAACCCAACATAATGGCCAAAACCGGCCAGCGCTATTCTCAATGAAAGTGTCAATGACACTGTAGCTCAACTTGTCAAGACAAAGACATGTCCATGTATAGTATGTGACACAGCAATGACAAACATCTAGGTAATGACCTGATAACAAAGACACATATAAAGTATTGTAACGGTCTGAACATAAATACTGGCCGTTGCCTGTAACAAATGTATAGGTAAAGTATTGTAAAGGTGGGTGACAGTCAGATGCTAAACTAGAAAAAAATCTTTGAGTCCCAGAGTGGGTCTGACTGAACCCCAAAATATTTGTTCTCATAGCACAGTGATAACAAAGGCACCCCAAAACACACTCATTCCTGTCCCAAGGTGAAAACAAAGGTACCCAAGAAGTTTCGTGAAGATCAGTTCACAAATATGAGCTGTGTAGAAGTAGTGACAAAAACTGATTGGACCTAATTTCGGAACAAAATGGCCACTGGCAGCCATCTTGAATTTTGGACTGCACTCAGAAACACTCGTTCTCGTCCCAAGGTGATAACAAAGATACCCAAGAAGTTTTGTGAAGATCGGTTCGTAAATACAGCCTCTAGCCCAAGCCGTATTGACATGTGCACTTACAGTGTATAAGTAGCACTGAATAAATCAAAGTTCATCTAATTTGCATAATTTCTGCTTGAGAAAAAAACCCGTACTATATGTGATGTATTCCATGTTACTAAACATTCATACAAAAATTTATTCAAATCAGAACTTTCATACAGAAGTTCTGTACAAAAGACTGATTGCACTAATTTTGGTACAAAATGGCTGCTGGTGGCCATCTTGAATTTTGGACCACACCCAAAAACACTCATTCTCATCCCACGGTGATAACAAAGGTACCCAAGAAGTTTCGTAAAGATCGGTTCATAAATACGGCCTCTAGCCTGAGCCGTATAGAAGTTGTGTACAAAAAACTGATTAAACCTAATTTCGGTACAAAATGGCCACTGGCAGCCATGTTGAATTTTGGACCGCACCCAGAAACACTCGTTCTCGTCCCAAGGTGATAACAAAGGTACCCAAGATGTTTCGTGAAGATCGGTTCATAAATACAGACTCTAGCCCGAGCCGTATTGACATGTGTACTTACTGTGTGTAAGTAGCACTGAAAAAATCAAAGTTCATCTAATTTGCATAATTTCTGCACGAGAAAAAAACCCGTATTATATGTGATGTATCCCATGGTACTAAACATTCACACAAAAAATTATTCCAATCAGCGCTTTCATATGGAAGTTTTGTGCAAAAATCTGATTGCACCAAATTTTGTACAAAATGGCTGCCATCGGCCATCTTGAATTTCGGACCGGACCCAAAAACACTCGTTCTCGTCTCACGGTGATAACAAAGGTACCCAAGGAGTTTCGTAAAGATCGGTTCATAAATACAGCCTCTAGCCCGAGCCGTATTGGCATTTGCACTTACAGTGCTGAAAGTAACACCAAAAAACATCAAAGTTAGTCTAATTTGCATAATTTACGCACGAGAAAAAACCCGTATTATATGTGATGTATCCCATGGTACTAAACATTCATACAAAAAATTATTCAAATCAGAGCTTTCATATGGAAGTTCTGTACAAAAAACAGATTTCTGCATCGTCGGTACAAAATGGCGGCTGGCAGCCACCTTAAATTTCGGACCGCACCCAAAAACACTCGTTCTCGTCCCACAGTCATAACAAAGGTACCCAAGAAGATTCATAAAGATCGGTTCATAAATACGGCCTCTAGCCCGAGCTGTATCCAATTGTTGACGGACAGACGGACAGACGGACGACGGGCCATGGCATAAGCTCAAATTTGGCTTTGCCAAAGTTGAGCTAAAAATCTCCAATTAATTTTCATTATTCTTTCATTTTCTGTCTCAAAAACATATGTTATGACCCCTCATTGAAACAAGCTTATCGAGCTCGTTCCAATGAGGGGACATAACCTATGTTTTTGAGACAAAAAATGAAAAAAATGAGTTATTCAAGAATTTTGTTTGCAAGTGTCGTCTGCTTTTCATGTTAGGTAAAGGGTTAACTATAACCATGAAACCATGACTTGATGATGTGGCTGGAATACTTCATCAGTTGGGACTTGAGCCATGACAGTCAGGACAAATTGGGTTTACACCCCCCTCAGTCAGTAATTTTTGCAATGTCCTAATGGTTCTCTTCAGATCACCAAAGTTAAGCAACGTCGAGCCCGGTTAGTCCTTGGATGGGTGCCCGTCTGAGCGATCGATTCGGACTCCCGCATTGTGTCCTTGGGCAAGGCACTTAACCCCGACTGTCCACATGGGGGCACGATGACGCCGTGTACTAAGGCGTACTGCACGTCGATGGTACGCATGTCTTCAACCAATCTAACCCTGCCTGTGCTGCAGTGCGGAGTTACGATGTTGGGGAACTGACAGCTGCTCGTCGTTGCTCGGTGGTTTTCTCTGGGTACTCCGGCTTCCTCCACCCGTAAACCTGTCACGGTCATGATTAGTCATTGTGCATAAGTATGTGACCTTAAACAACAATAAATAAATAATATCCTTATGATATGGCTCAGGTTTCTAATTTCAAACTGAACATTTATATGTTGTGGTTTAGTTTAGTTTAAACAATATTTATTTCCAGTTCTCAAATATATACAATTATATCAGTTACAGTAAGTTTGGCTCCATCAGTAAGCTGTAAGCTTATATGAGGTTGTTTCCACCATATGTTGTGGTTTAGGGTAACATTCAGTGTCCAAATGAATCGTGGACTATATCACAATAAACTGGCGCTCCATTTACTGCAAATGTGCTTTTCCTTTTTCGTCTCAACAAATTCAGTCCAGTTAACCCTTCACCCAATATAATGGCCAAAACTGGCCAGCGCTATTCACAAAAATCACCATTCAATTTTCATTATTTTTTTCATTTTTTGTCTCAAAACCATAGTTTATGACCTCTCATTGGAATGAGCTCATTGAGCTCGCTCCAATAACGGGTCATAAGCTATGTTTTTGATGCAAAAATGAAAAAAAAAATCAGTTATTCAAGAATCTTATTTGCAAGTGGCGTCTGCCTTTCATGTTAGGTAAAAGGTTAAGTACTTATAATACTTAAAGCTGTTCTGTGAAATGCAAATTTCTGATTCCTTATTTATGAGGCCCCATTTGTCAACTTTTTTAGATCCACTTCAGATGGTGTTCCAACTTTAGTTTATTGTTTCCGTTGTTGTATGTTACTTAATGAAATTCAACATTATTGTCAGCTCTGTAAGCAGCATTTTTACTTTGTAATAATATCATTTTTACCTACATTTGTTCTAAATTGATCTGAAATTTGAAACTTTGAATGAATGAATGAATGAATGAATGAATGAATGAATGAATGAATGAATGAATGAATGAATGAATGAATGATCACCAACAACTGAACAAACAAATGAACTCGCAAAACTCTGATATGCAACATGTACAGTGCAGCCTGCATGGACTGGTAACTTTCCAGGGGGGGGGGGGGGGATATTTTGACGGATGCAATATTATTAGATTACAAAAATTAATTATATCAGAGAATTTTAGACTTCCTGTCAACATGGAAAGTTCACATAACAGTTGTTTTCATAGAAGAGTGGAGGCTACTTTACTGAATAACCTTGTTAACCGCATATAACTTCCAAACACCAAACCATTTACCATTCTTTCAGGATAATTTGACTAGTTAATTGCATAGTTTCAGGATATATGACTTGTTAAATGCATGTAGATTACTGAGTGGACTATCTTCTAGACGCACTCTTCTAGTTTGTCATTAGAATAAAAAACAAGAGGCCCCAAGTGGCCTTAATCACTCACCTGCCAAAGTATTTGATGTCACATTCAGTTAGACATGGTTCATCAACACAAAAAAGGAATGAAGTCATGAAAGGCAAATTTTATGGAAAAACACTAAGGAATGTATTTGAACAAACCTGAACATAACATGCACCCCCCTGCCACCCCTCACCCCACACATAGAAAGCCCCAATATTAAGCCGGGGACTCAAATTGATCAAACTTGAACTTCACCCCTTATGGATGCTGTATACCAAATACCAAAAGCTTCTGATTGGTGGATTGGAAGAAGATTTTTGAAGAATATTCCTCATATTGCACTAATCTGAACATTTGGGCTCCCATAGAGAGCCAAAATATGGACCCAGGGATTTGATTTCAACAAACATGTGAATGAATCTTCCAAACATGTTATATGTGAAATATAAAAGCCTTTGGAGCAGTGGTATGGGAGAAGAAGATTCTTTAATGTTTTTCCCATTAATCACAGTGTTAAAAAATGAAAGTGTCAATGACACTGTAGCTTAACTTGTCTGTGTGTTGTGTTTGATGAAAAGGATAATGTTCAATGTTTATGAAAGGATTATGAAATAAGACAAGAATTGTGATAATTGGGAATATGTTAATTTCTGTTCCCGGTATGCTATGTTTTTAATAAAAATAATATGAGGTGTACACTGTACTAAAGGGCAGAGGGGCGGGTTAATATGACCTCACAGTTAATGTATGTGGCCCTCAGTTAAAGTATGTCAACGAAAGTTACCAAGTTATAGTGAAATTATTCCAAAACGAGTCATCCTATCAAGTTACATTGAAATCCCTTCATAAATATGGCCTGTAGACTGTGCTAAAGGTTTTCGGTCTTCAGGCCTGTGTAGCCATGACGGTTGACCAATTACTACTAAAAGAGGACGTCCTCATCTCAACATTATACCGAGTCATTCTACTAAGTTACAAAGAAATCCCTTCACAAATACAACTTGTAGTCTGTACTAAAGTTTTTCGGGTTTTGGGCTCGGGAAGGCATCATGGTTGAATGATCATGACCAAAAGTGGATGTGGTTATCTGGGCATCATCTAGAGTGATCCTATGAAGTTACAATGAAATCCCTTCATAAATATGACCTGTAGACTGTGCTCAAGGTTTTCGGGCTTCGGGCCCATGAAGCCGTCACAGTTGCCCAATCATGACCAAAAGGGGATGTCATCATCTAGGCATTATATGGAGTCAACCTAACAAGTTACAATGAAATCCTTACATAAATACGACCTATAGACTATGCTAAAGGTTCTTGGGTTTTGGGCTCGGGCAGCCATCAAGGCTGAATGATTGCGACCAAAAGGGGACATTCTCATCTAGACATTATTTGGAGTCATTCTACCAAGCTACAATGAAATCCCTTCATAATTATGACCTGTAGACTGTTCAAAAGGTTTCTGGCTTCGGGCCCCTGTAGCCATCACAGTTGCCTAATTGTGTCAAAAGGGACGTTCTCATCTAGACATTATATGAAGTCAACCTACCAAGTTACAATGAAATTCCTTCATAAATATGATCTGTAGACTGCTAAAGGTTTTTGGGCTTGGGCAGCCATCATGGTTGAATGATCGCAACCAAAGGGGAAATTCTCATCTGGGCATCATCTGGAGTGATCCTACATAGTTACAATGAAATCCCTTTATAAATGTAACCTGGAGACTGTGCTCAAGGTTTTTGGGCTTCAGGCCCCTGTAGCCGTCACAGTTGCTCAATCATGTCCAAAAGGGGACGTTCTCATGTAGACATTATATGAAGTCAACCTAAGTTACAATGAAATTCCTTCATAAATATGATCTGTAGACTGTGCTAAAGGTTTTGGGCTCGGGCAGCCATCAAGGCTGAATGACCACAACCAAAAGGGGACGTTCTCATCTAGACATTATTTGGAGTCATCCTACCACGTTACAATGAAATCCCTTCATAAATATGACCTGTAGACTGTGCTAAAGGTTTTGAAGCTTCGGGCTCGGGCAGCCAGCATGGTTGAATGGTCACAACCAAAAGGGGACATTCTCATCTGGGCATCATCTGGAGTGATTCTACGAAGTTACAATGAAATCCCTTCATAAATATGACCTGCAAACTGTGCTCAAGGTCAGGGACCAGCCTATGGGGCAATTTTAGGGAGACTTCAAGTCTCCCTCCAGAAAAAATAGGGAGACTGCAGAGTCATGTAGGGAGACTTCATAGGCAAGTGGGGAAAATTAAGAATATTCATGTACCACCACAACCCCCCGCCCCCCGCCCCTTCATAGTTTCAATTTGTGGTCCTCCATTAACGTCCAAATAATCCAGGTCCAGTTGTCTGTGATGCATCTGTGCCAGGTTAAAAAATCACAAAGTAATTATTGACTGAAAATCCCCTCACTGCTACCCTCTCCTTCATGACCCCTCCCCTCTTTTTCGTGCCAATCCTCCAGCACCCTCCCGTGGTTGCCTTTCACCAAAGTCTACTAAGTTAATAATTTCCTAAGTCTGAAAGTGTGAACAGGACCAGATGTAAGAAGGTTGTTTGGGAGGTACTTTGTTAGTTAATAAACAAAATATATTCGGGGGTCGATTATTTTGTAAAAGAAATGTCATTCCGCATCGTTTTTATGGCATTCCGGTGTCATTCCACGTCATTTCCTGTCATTCCGGTGTTTAGGAGGACCCTTTTTCAAGATCGTCCACATGCACACTTGTGTCCTGTACAAAGCTTTTCTTGTCATCACTAAACTTTTTTTCATGTGTTTCAATTCCATTTGTGTTTTTCTGGGAATAGACAGCCCAACAGTTAACAGTCGTCGGCAAAACGAAATGAAAATACCGTGTTATAAAATACGTCTGTTGTGTATACATTTCCGGCATCCTAAGCGACGTAACCTACTTTCAAACTGGGTTATTTTGTTGAGTCGCGAAAGTCACCTATTTTCGTTTCGACACTTGAAACTCCGACTGAAACGCAACAAAACAGAAATAAAAAAAATCCGCCGAAAGCGACAATGGAAATTCATTGTCGTGTGATTTCAAATAAATGGACGTTTATTTGACGAATTAAAATGCCCATTTATCACACTCGAGCACATTCGATTTTTGAAAATAATCGTTTTCATGTAAACCTCGCATCACTCAGTTCAGCCTTTCCTCATTTCGGCCAATTTTTAGAGGGCGACTTGTAATCGCCCCGACTATTTTTCTAGGCGACTTTGGGCTTAGAAGGGCGACATAATCGCCCTAGTCGCCCTCACGGCTGGTCCCTGCTCAAGGTGTTCGGGCTTCAGGCCCCTGTAACCGTCACAGTTGACCAATCATGACCAAAAGGGAATGTCATCATCTAGGCATCATATGTAGCAATGGGGCATGGGGAACCCACCAGAGTGTCCGAACCAGGTCGAGGAAAATCTATCAAACTTCGTGTGCAGCGAAATCAAAACTGAGGAGGTGCGAAGGGTGATCTCAAAATTAAGAAATGGAAAAAGTGGGAGGGGTGGACGAAATTCCTAACGAGTTTATCAAAAAAAGAGGGAGAGGAACTCTTGGAAAGACTAACTGCCCTATTCAATTTAGCCATGGAAAAACAAGAGGTCCCAAAGGAGTGGAGGGAAAGTAAAGTGACATTTATTCACAAAAAGGGGGAAAAAAGACGTCTTGGATAACTATCGAGGGATCTCAGTCAGCAGTAACATTGGAAAAGTCTTTTGTAAAGTCCTGTATGGGAGATTAGAGGAGGTGATTGAAGAGAAGGTTTTTTTTTGAAGAAATCCAGAATGGCTTCAGGAAGGGAAGGAGAGTCACTGATCATCTTTTCACGCTATCCCAAATGATAGAATCTGCGAAAACAAAAAAGAAAAAGATGTTTATGGCCTTTTTGGATGTTAAAAAGGCATACGATAGAGTATGGAGGGAGGGTATGTGGCGCAAGCTGGAGGCTCTGGGCTTGGGAAGCGAGTTTGTTGGGATTATGAAAGCATTATATAAAGATGTACAGAGTGAACTTAGCCTGGAAAATATTACAACAAAACTTGTGCCTATGGAGATAGGCCTAAAACAGGGGTGTATCCTTTTGCCAATTCTTTTTGCATTGGACATAAAAGGTTTAGGCGATGAACTCCTGCATAGTGATGAGGCGGTTGCAGTTGGTGACTTGAAGATCCCAGGCTATTTTTTGCAGACGATATGGTGCTAGTGTCAGAAAGCGAATAGGGGCTAGCGAAGATGCTGGGAATTGTTGGGAAATATGGGAGCAAATGGAGACTCGTACTTAATGAAAGCATGAGCAAAGTTATACCTGTGGGCCGCAAAGTGGACCCCACTCGAAGGTGGAGAGTGGGAGAGTTCTGCATTCTGGAAGGTAGCAGCAAACTTCTCAGTGTAGGAGAGACTAGTGACTATGATATGAGTACCTGGGGGTAAATATAAACATCATAGGAAGAGGCATCTACCGAAACAACACAAATAAATTGATTCTCGAGGGGAAATGAATCCTTAACCAAATGAAACTAATAGGGAGAAACAGTTTCAATAAGGTTTTCGAGGGGAAAACCATTTGGGAAATGGTGGGTCTGCCAAGTGTAACTTCCTGTATGGAAGTTGTACCCCTAAACCAGACGGCTGTTAAGAGCTTGGAAATCCTGCAGAACGATGCAGGCCGATGGATAACAGGGTCGAGTAATGCCGCAGCGCTAGAAGCAATCAGGGGTGAGCTTGGGTGGATGAGGATCAAGGACAAGATAGACCTATTGAAACTCAGTTATCTTAATTATTTGGTAAATCTCCCTGATAGCCGATGGTGTAAAGTAATGTTCCTGAGAACTTTTAACTCAAATCTCAAGACGGGGTGGATGGTCCAAGTGAGGGAACTAGTAGAAAACTACTCATTGGAGATCTCAGACCTTGACGTTGGGGCAAACCAGGGTAAAAAGATCATCAGAGAAAGGGTCATGGAGGATTGTAACCATAACTGGCGAGAGGGGGTCAAATCAAAGAGATCTATGGGTTGCCTGCGTGATAAAGAGAAGCCTGGTTTTGAAGAGTACCTTGATGGCACCTTTGAGGGGTCACTGTTGTTCAAGCTGAGGTCGCGGTCCCTGGAGCTGAGGGGAAAAATTGGGAAAAACAGTGAAAAGGAGTGCCAGATGTGTAATTTGGGTGTGGTGGAGACCCTGGAACACTTTCTTCTAGAATGCCCAAAATACCAGTCTAAAAGAACAAGATTCACGGGGAGTATAATGGGGAAGTGGGATGGGAGAATGAAGGACATGTGGTTAGGGGGCGACTCAAAGGAGAGGGTTAATATGCTAATCGGAGAGATTGGGAAGAATGGGGCAAGGGATGTCATCAAGCAGTTCGTCTCCGAGTGTTGGGAGGAGAGAAGAAGCGTGGGAATAGGGAGGCAGTTGGTAGAACAGGGGTAACCAAGGCCTTCTCATACGGGAACCACGACAAATAAGCGGCCGGCCAAAGTGTTATTATTATGTAGTCAACCTAACAAGTTACAATGAAATTCTTCCATAAATACGACCTGTAGACGATGCTAAAGGTTTTTGGGCTCTGGCAACCATAAAGGCTAAATGATCGTGACCAAAAGGGGACGTTCTCATCTAGACATTATTTGGAGTCATCCTACCAAGCTACAATGAAATCCCTTCATAAATATGACCTGTGGACTGTGCTAAAGGTTTTCAGGCTTCGGGCCCCTGTACCCATCACAGTTGCCCAATTGTGTCCAAAAGAGGACGTTCTCATCTGGACATTATATGAAGTCAACCTACCAAGTTACAATGAAATCCCTTCATAAATATGACCTGTAGACTGTGCTAAAGGTTTTTGGGCTTCGGGCTCGGGAAGCCATCATGGTTGAATGATAGCAACCAAAAGGAGAATTCACATCTGGAGTGATCCTACGAAGTTACAATGAAATCCCTTCATAAAAATGACCTGTAGACTGTGCTCAAGGTTTTCGGGCTTCGGGCACCTGTAGCCATCACAGTTGACCAATCACAACCAAAAGGGGATGTCATCATCTAGCATTATATGGAGTCAACCTAACAAGTTACAATGAAATCCTTACATAAATATGACCTATAGACTATGCTAAAGGTTTTTGGGCTCGGGCAGCCATCAAGGCAGAATGATAGCGACCAAAAGGGGACGTTCTCATCTAGACATTATTTGGAGTCATCCTACCACGTTACAATAATATCCCTTCATAGATATCATCTGTAGTCTGTGCTAAGGGTTTTCAGGCTTCGGGCCCCTGTAGCCGCCACAGTTGCCCAATCACGTCCAAAAGGGGACGTTCTCACCTAGACATTATATGAAGTCAACCTACCAAGTTACAATGAAATCCCTCCATAAATATGACCTGTAGGCTGTGCTGAAAGTTTTGGGGTTTTGGGCTTGGGTAGTCGTCTCGGTTGACAGATCGCGACCAAATCGGGACATTCTCATCTAGGCACTATACAGAGGCATCCTACCAAGTTACAATGAAATCCCTTCATAAATACGACCTGTAGACTGTGCTAATGGTTTTTGGGTTTTGGGCTTGGGCAGCCATACCAGTTGACCGATCGCAACCAAAAGGGGACGTTCTCATCTAGACATGACCCCAAACCTGCATATGAAATTTCGTGACGATCAGACTAGAACTACAGGGTGTAGCCTGTGCTAAAGGAAAATGTGAACAGACTCACAGATTCACAGACCAACAGACTCACAGACTAACAGACTTCTGCATGCGTGATGGCAATAGCTTATCTTGACTTTGTCAAGTTAAGCTAATGATGACTCAGCATTTTTTCAAAGTCCTGGAAAAGTACCCTATGAAAAAAAATGATGACAATTTTTTTTTTTGACCATTCCTTTCTGCTGTTCCTAAGGAAGCTTCACTCAAAATAAAAATTCTCAGTGCCGTGCAGTTTTGGAGATATGAGCATTTTTAATTTTTTCTATTTTTAGCTCCTGCAGTTCCCATGGGGCGACAGGGAAATTGGTTTTGGCATAAATTAACTCCTTATGTCCCAATAAAACCTCATGGCAAATTTGGTTCAAATCATCCTCTCGGTTTGGAAAATAGAAATTTTGAGTGGGGCAAAAATTCTTGCCACTCCAGTAACGATGGCAAATATAGCCCCTAGAACTTCTCCTGAACAAATCTGAGTCTACACCTCAAAAGAAAGCTGCACACCTAATATCAAGTCTCTGCTACTGCTGGTTCATGAGAAGATTTTTTAAGATTTAGGCTCACGTTTTGGGCATGGCCCTACCAAGGGGCGGGTCAACTTGATTTGAACAAACTTAAATTGGCATATGATAGGGAACATGCACAGCAAATTTTGTTGAATTTGGTCCAGTAGTTCGTCAGAAGAAGTCGATAATGTAAAGTTAACGACGGACAGAAAGTGATCAGTAAAGCTCCCCTTGAGCTTCGCTCAGGTGAGCTGACAATGACCAAATTCCTGTTAACTGTTTATGCTCTCCAGTTAAATGAATTTCTTTCAGTGGGCACAAAAAAGGTGTGTTCCCTGTCACACAACATACACTATTTTTGAGGCCCGACCCTACACATTACCAAATAACAAATCTTTGTTCCATACTGATTGGGAAATATGGGCATTTCAAGTTTTTTCCTATTTTTAGCTCCTTGGGTTTCCACAGCCATGCAAAAATGTTTTCAGGTAGAAATAAAGTAAATGTACCCTAATTCTACTGATTTCCAAAATTGGTCCAAAATGGCCCACCTGTTTAGAAAGTATACATTTTGGGTGGGGCTAAAAATATTGCCCCCCCCCCCCCCCAGCCCGAGCACAAATATTACCTGAGAAACATTAATCTTGACCATATAAAGAAGTTGCATAAGGCCTAAAAAAGTTAAAAATCTGTTTCTCAAGCCCATCCATGTGGTTCTTTTGGCTGCCTGTCAGTGCCACATGCTCTCTTTTTATAACCAATGCAAACTTTAAAAAATAAAAATTAAATGTTTTATATCCGATATTTTACCCAAGTTAATAAAATTGATAAATTTGTCCCTTGAGTGCAACAAGGCTTTGCAATGCTTTAGCATTGCAAAGCCTTTTTGAACTCAAGGGACGAAATACACCATCACTAATGCTACTCTGCAGATTATGAGGCCTAAAACATAAAACAAACCCGGAGCATGAACTTTTGATAGCAAAAAAAGAATTACAAAAATATAAAATAAAATAAAAAAACACATGCAATTTTACAAAAAATGGCCTGAGAAACAGATTTAATTTGTGTGGTTTAACAAATTTCAAAGCACTGTGACTGGTGGTTTATGAGAAGTGTAGTTTTGAAGAATTTCATGTTTTTTGTGCACTGCCCACAGCCTATTGGGCTGCTTCTATTGAACAAATTTCGAAGGGTATGACCAAAGATAATTTATGGCCAAAGATAATTTATGGCAAGTTTAGTTGGGTTTGGTCCAGTGGAGGTTAAAAGGCAAAGTTAACAGATAATGGACACTAAGTGATGGCAATAGCTCACCCTGACTTTCCATCACAGATAAGCTAAAAAAATTCATCTACCTATCTTATTTTTTTCTGTCATGTGATGGGAAGCATATATTTTTATTTATTTACTTATTTATTTATTTATTTATTGGTGTTTAAGGTCACATATTTCTGCACAATGGCTAATCATGACCTCGACAGTTTAACGGGTGGAGGAAGCCGGAGTACCCGGAGAGAACCACTGAGCAACGGCGAGCAACTGTCAGCTCCCCAACATACTAACTCCACACAAGCAGGGTTAGCATTGGTTGAAGACAGAGCACCATCGACATGCATTAAGCCTTAGTGCACAACGTCACCGTGCCCCCACGTGGGCAATGGGGGTGAAGTGTCTTGCCCAAGGACACAACGCGTTTGATGCAGGTGTGATTCGAACTGAGGACCTCTCAGCTTGCAGCCTGCACATCTACCTACTGAGCCACCGTGCCCCCCATTTATTTACTTTTTAGGGGTGTTATTAGGGGGGGGGGAGGGAGGCATTGGGAAAGTGGGTCATTTTAATAGGGTTTTATTGTATTCTGTATCAACTAGCAAGCCAACCCATCCCAGAACAGGTAGCCCCACCAATGTGACAAAACATTTCTGGCTCGACAAGAAATTTTTTGTCACATGACTCAGATTATGTGACTGAGTAACATAATCACACACACTTATATACTTATATATTTATTTATTCACACACATTCATATAATAGATAACGACATCACATAAAATACATCACAAAACATGCACCTGTGGCACATCTCTACAGTTTATTCATAATACAGGCTATCAAATGTTTTTTAGCTAAAAAAAAATTCCACTAAAATACTACTTTTTTCTCTATGAGCACTTTTAGGACCCACCAACCCCCAAACATGATATTTTTCCCTTTTCCTTGAGTTTTTTCCAGCCATGTTTTGACACCCACCCCCTTTATGGTGCACAAAACAGAAACATGCCGAAAAAAAGGCATATTTTTTTGTTTTCTGATCTTTAGCAAGATAACAGCTAGTTTTCCATGGATGTTTTGTTTTAAACTTGATAGGTGTTTTCATGGCAATTGCAAAAACGTGATCTGCACTTGAGATACCAGATAGGTCATAGTACTGATTATTTGTTTCTTGATGTTCAGCATGGACATAGGATTGACTTTTTTCACGATATTTTGCTTTCGAGAATGGAACAATGTGCATAAACACCTGAACGTTGTATATTGTTTTATACCTGATCAGACCTGATATGTGATTTTGTTGGAATTTTAAAAAAAGTGATCCACACTTGAGATGACCATAATAGGACATAGTACTGATAATTTTTATTTTTTTACCTTTAGCAAGGTCACAAATGTGACTAGCTAGGGTTTCATAGATATTTTATTGTCAAAAAATTGAACTGACATGTATAAACACCTGTACATTGTATATTGTTGTATTATTGTGATTCTGTTACACGCCAAAAATAAAGTTTAGATGGGAAAAGAAAAATGATCTATGCATATTTTCATTAAGTGTTCATCTGATTGTATATCTGAGACTGGTGGCATAACTGGTTTTAAATGGCTGTATATTGTTTTTGGGTGCTAGAGTTGCTTATTGTTGATTTCATAGAGCTACAAACAGGTAAAATATCGAATGAAAAGTGTAAAGGAAAAAAAAAAAAAATTTGCCAAAGAAAAAACTGCTTTGGGCTCATTTGGACACCCACCACCCCCTGCATATGTGCAGAACATTTTTTTTTACCCCCCCTGCAAAAACAGGTTTTTTTATGGGTAACTGAAATATACCGGTAGCACACATGCAATGGGAAAATATGAAAAATAATAGGGCCAAGCCAGAAAATAAGCTGACTGTCATCTGCAAAATTTGGTCCCAAGAGGGTGAATTTAATGATGCTACCCTGCACAGCAGGGTAGCATCACTAAATTTACCCTCTGTGAACCTCAATCTGAATCAGGGTCTCAAAACTAAACAGAAAGAGGTACCCAGAGGATAAATTGGCCCACTGCATGGGATAGTGTCATCAAATTCACCCTCTGGGGACCTCATTCTGCAAATGTCAGACTGCTTATTTTAAGGCCTGAATAGGGCAAATACATTGGGGTTTGGGGGTTCCCACCTATTAATATTTCAACTCTTTGTTTACCATACAAATTAAATCACACAGATCTAAAAACAGCAACTGATATTCTATTTTAGGCATTTTTGTAATGTTTCCATTTCCTTCTTTCAAACTGAAGCTAATATCTTCTCATAGGCATGAGCTCATGAAGCCTGATCCAGTGAGAGGTCATAATCTACAGTTTGGAAGAGAAGAATTAAAATTTCAAGAAATTTTGCGATACACCGATATACAGCTGTCCTCAACTTATCTTTGTTTGTTTAACCCTTTACCTAAGGAAATGGCCATATCCACCGACATAATTTACAAATTGAGCAGTTGGATAACAAAATATTTTTTAAAAATTTCAGAAAAACCATATCATGTTATGCTTAAATGGAATGAGCTCAGTACAATGAAGGAGTAACATGATATAATTTGTGGAAATTTATTTGATATGTTCTTTTTCTCAGGCCATTTTTTGTAAAATTATGTTCGGGCGGGCAACTTTTTATTTTATTTTTTTTATTTTTGTAATTATTTCTTTGCCATCAAAAGTTCATGTTCTTGGTTTGTTTTATTTTATGTTTTAGGTCTCCTAATCTACAGAATAGCATGGGCCGTAGTGTATTTTGTCCCTTGAGTGTAAGAAAGCTTTGCAATGCAAAAGCATTGCAAATTAAGTCTTGTTGAACCCCAGGGACACAATTATCAATTTTATTAACTTGTGTAAAATATCAGACATAAACCATTTAATTATTATGTTTTTAAGTTTGTATTGGTTATAAAAAGAGAGCATGCAGCTGTCAAAAGGACCAGGCAGGAGGGCCTGAGAAACAGATTTTTAACTGTTTTAGGCCTAAATAATTTTGATATCATGTGCATTGGGTAAAGGATTAATCACTTTACCTAATGGACTGGCTCCATCTACCCATATAATATACAAATTCAGCAATTGAAAAAAAAATCTTTTTTTCAAAACATTTCAACAAAACCATGTCATGTGACGGAGCTCATTCCAATGAGGTGGTCACAGAATATGCTTTTACTGAATTTCCTTTAAAAATTTGAAAAAATATTTACAATACTGAATTCTGATATTGTCGGCATTGGGAAAAGGGTTAAGAAAATCAAATGCTTAAATTTTTTATACTTGCAAAATAAACACCAGGAGCATGTTTGTACACACTCTTATATATTTTTCCCGTAAGCCACTGAATCTCCTTTCTATAAATTGAGAAACTACCATTCAGCAGGAAGCCAGTTAATGCATCAACATTTATAAATTAAACACAAAACGCATCAGTGAAATTCTCTCCCCAAAATTACCACAAATTCCACATATTTTATGACAAATTGCTTCACTATTAAGATATTTCCGAGTAAAAATTCCGAGCATTATTGTAAAGCAAACACACAGAGCAAACTTCAGATTAAAGTAATGTTTGTCAGAGATGTTTTATTTACTTGGTTCATGGTAGAACAAGACAGGGGTAGCATCACACAGTGTTACAATGTAAACTGCAGTGACCTACCCTCAGCTTGCTTTGGTTTAATTCATTGAATAGATGGCACCACAATGTCTGCGATGTACTTTTGCATTTGTGTATTCAACACAGTCTTGTTTTCTCACATCCTTTATTTTCTATCGCCAACTCCGTCTCTTTTCGTTAGTTAGGAAGGGGCCAAATTGAATCAATGGTACTGTAAAGGGGTTATTATCTATCAATTTAAAATTAGATTCTTAGGAAAACACATTATAGCTGCTCGCATTGAGTTGCGAATGTCGCTGATCAAACGTGAAGCTGTCGATAGAGTCAGCGGACAATGGGCAATCATTACCATCGTGAAATTGGAGAATAGTCGGCACATTATTTGCAGCCGTTATTCTGTATGAACAAATATTTAGACATGACATGCCAGACTATGAAAGTTTTTATTATTCAGACTTGAAAAAGAAAATTTTAATTGTGGCTGGAAATGGACACCAAAATCTTGGTCCAACCCTTTCTGTAAGAAACATTATAAACTATGTACTCACTCCAGTACATCAGTAAATAACCCTATCACAGACGACTTTGTTATCATCTTTATTTAGGCCACACAAAAGAGATCATTTGTTTTTCAGACCATTTTAATGTGGGCATTTTTTTTTAATTTTATTTTTTTCTATTACTTGTTTCCCTCAGATTCATATATAGTGACTCTGACTTACCCACACATTTATAAAATATTTACTTACTTACTTACTTATTGGTGTTTAAGGTCACTTTCAGCATCTGTGGCTATCTCATGACCAGAACATACGTATGAAGTCAAATTGAAACAATTGCTTCCATTTATAAAATAACCCTGTTAAGGCTTAAAAAGTTGAAAATCTGCATCTGACATGGTCCTTTTGGCTGCCTCATGCTCTCTTTATATATCCAATGCAAATTTAAAAAAAAAAAATTAAATGGTGTATGCCCGATATATTACCGAAGTTAATAAAACTGATAAATTTGTCCCTTGACAGGGGCGGCGGAACCAGGGAGTCTTGGGGGGGGGGGGGGGGGGGCAGAACTGTGGGGGGGGGGGGGCTTCAGCCCCTCCACTTTTTTTGCCGGGCCATGTTTTTTTGTATGCATATATTTTAACACAACCAATCCAGAGCCTCCCCCATATTCTCGCCAGCTATGTTTCTCTCATACTGGTTCAGTTTCGATGGATTTCGGATCATTTTTTGCGGTAAGTGGCAGCAAACGCTAAAATGTATACAGTCTGTTAAAAAATCGGTTAACTGAAGTAGATCGTAATCTTACAGACATACAAATACCAAATCCACCCCCAGACAAGATAATCCACAGACAGTATAATTGCTGTAAACATCTGGTAAAGCATACAGGTGAGGTCTATTTATCAGCTTTGGTCGTTACGACCAAAGCTGATAAATAGACCTAACCTGTATGTTTTACCAACATTTTTTTAACGGGTCTCAAAGTGTGAAATCTTTCAAATACATCTCCTGAAAAATCTCAAAATATCCACTCAGATGCATGGAAATGGAGGTTTTGGGACCCTGGAATTTAATTTTTTCATACCGACGACCATCCATCGCTCGATCGAGCCCCCTCACTTTGAAAATCGTTCCGCCACCCCTGTTTGAGTGCAAGAAGACTTTGTAATGCTTTCACATTGCAAAGCCTTCTTGCACTCAAGGGACAAAATACACCGCCACCCATGCTATTCTTTAGATTATGAGACCTAAAACATAAAACAAACCAAGAACATGAACTTTTGCTGGCAAAGAAATAATTACCAAAATAAAAAATAAAATAAAAAATCGCCCACCCACATGCAATTTTACAAAAAACTTCTTGGAAACAGATTTACTTTTTGGGGTCTAATGTCAAGCTTCACAAATCATTGTACCTATGCTTCCCACTTAAGAGGACTTCCATCCCAGGTGCTGGTACCAGCCTACTACCAGGTCCTATTTTACCAGTACAACAGAACTTGGTTACCACAATAAACATGCACTGCACCACTTCACAGTGTTCCAACATGAAAAATTCCTGTTAACTGAAAAAAATTGTTGCGATATAACTGAAAAAGTATACAGACAACCATCAAACTCCAACCTTTACAGACCTAATTGTGTCTGTAATTTCAATTTATTTATTCTAAAATATCACGATTGACAGAGCTCAATGAGCTCTGTGAAACAAGATATACTAGAAAAACTACTCACCATGGGGTAGGTAAATTTATTTATTTATTGGTGTATAAGGTCACATACTTAAGCACAATGGCTAATCGTGACTGTGACAGTTTTACGGGTGGAGGAAGTTGGAGTACCCAGACAGAACCACCGAGCATCGACAAGCAACTGTCAGCTCCTCAACATTCTAACTCTGCTTAAGCTCCACGCAAGCAGGGTTACAGTGGTTGAAGGCAAGTGCTCCATCGACGTGCAGTACGCCTTAGTACACAGTATCATCGTGCCCCATGTAGGCAACTGGGATAAAGTGCCTTGCCCAAGGACACAATGCAGGTCGTCCTGGACGGGGATCAAACTTGGGACCTCTAGCAACAGTCTGCCACTGCGCTCCCGGGGATAGGTAAATGAATAAACCCTAGTTTAACTGGTTGAGGGTTCAATTATTTGTAATAAGTGCTACCAGCAAGGGGAGCTTCAGTTCATAAAATTTTGTTTATAATTATTTTGTTATAATTTATATAGTACAGATGGACTGGCCATAATCCACAAGTGAGCAGTGATGTCCATGCATGTGTTTACCAGGTAATAATGAAAGTGTCAATGACACTGTAGCTTAACCCTTTACCCAACGCAGACTATATCAAAATTCATTATTTTAAATATAATTTTTTCAAATTTTTCAAAAAATTTCAACAAAACCATATCATGTGACCCCTCGTTGGAACGAGCTCGACGAGCTCGTTCCAACAAGGGGTCACATGATATGTTTTTGATGAAATATTTTGAAAAATAATACTTTTTTCAACTACTGAATTTGCAAATTATGCGGGCGGATGTGGCCGATTCATTGGGTAAAGGGTTAACATGACTGTGTGTTGTGTTTGATGAAAAGGATGATGATCAATGTTTATGAAAGAATTATGAAATACGACAAGAATTGTGATAATTGAGAATATGTTAATTTCTGTTCCCTGTATGCTATGTTTTCAATAAAAGTAATTTGAGGTATAGGCTCTACTAAAGAATTGAGGGGTGGGTTAATGTGGACCTCACAGTTAATGAATGTCAACCAAAGTTACCAAGTTACGGTGAAATTATTCCAAAACGAGTCATCCTATCAAGTTATAATGAAATCCCTTCATAAATATGGCCTGTAGACTGTGCTAAAGGTTTTCGGGCTTCGGGCCTTTGTACCCATTACGGTTAACCGATAGCAACCAAAAGAGGACGTCCTCATCTAGACATAGTGAGTCATCCTTCCAAGTTACCATGAAATCCCTTCAAAAATTTGACCTGTAGTCTTTTGTAAAGTTTTTCGGGTTTTGGGCTCTGGCAGCCATCATGGTTGAATGGTCGAGACCAAAAGGGGACGTTCTCATCTAGATATTATCTGGAGTCATCCTACCAAGTTACAATGAAATCCCTCCATATTAACTATGACCTGTTGACTGTACTAAAGGTTTTCGGGCTTCAGGCCCTGTAGCCATCACAGTTGTCCAATTGTCCATTATACAGCGTCATTCTACCAAGTTACAGTGAAATCCCTCCATAAATACGACCTGTAGACTGTGCTAAAGATTTTCAGGTTTTGGGCTTGGGCAGTCGTCACGCCTGACAGATTACAACCAAATGGGGAAGTTCTCATCTAGACATGATACAGAGTCATCCTGCCAAGTTACAATGAAATCCCTTCATAAATACGACCTCATAAATACGACCTGCAGTCTGTGCTAAAGGTTTTCACGTTTTGGGCTCAGACAGCCATCATGGTTGCATGATCATGACCAAAAGGGGACGTTCTCATCTAGACATTATATGGAGTCATCCTACCAAGTTACAATGAAATCCCTCCATAAATATGACCTGTAGACTGTGCTAAAGGTTTTCGGGTTTTGGGCTCGGGCAGTCATCACGTCTGACAGATTGCGACCAAATGGGGAAGTTCTCATCTAGACGTCAGAGTCATCCTACCAAGTTACAATGAAAGCCCTCTATAAGCCCTCTATATTAAATATGACCTGTAGACTGTGCAAAAAGATTTTGGGTTTCGGGCTTGGGCAGCCATCAGGGTTGACAGATCATGACCAAAAGGGGATGATCTCATCTAGATATTATACAGAGTTATCCTACCAAGTTACCATGAAATCCCTTCATAAATACCACCTGTAGACTGTGCTAAAGGTTTTCAGGTTTTGGGCTAGGGCAGCCATCACGGTTGACCGATCGGGACCAAAAGGGGACGTTTTCATCTAGACATGACCTCAAATCTGCATAAGAAATTTCGTGACGATCAGATAAGAACTACGGGGTGTAGCCTGGGCTAAAGGAAAACAAGAAGAGACTCACAGACTAACAGACTCACAGACTAACAGACTTCCGCATGCTAGAGCTGCAGGTTTTTAAATTTTCTTGTTCGGTTTTGGTTTTTCAGGTGGAGTAAAACCTCGGTTCTGTTCGGTTTTCGGTTTGTTCATGAGGCCAAATAAAATTCAATTAAACTCATTCTTATGTCGGATTGTCCGGAGTCATAACTGAATGGCAGTGAAATTGAGTGAAACTCAATGAATGCCCGAAATAAGCTATAATACATGAAGAATCAGGAAGGCCAATATAATAATTACCTAAATATACAGAACTTTTATTGTGCTTGGCCATTTTTTGAGGTCTGACACCTACATGCAACTTGAGGAAAGCTGCAAACACAACTAAACTGAAATGTCGGAAATTCACAGAATGTAGCCTTCTCAGAGTAGTGAGAGTACCCAGACACTGCCATTGGCAGTGTCTGGGTACTCTCACTACTCTGGGATGGCTACATTCTGTGAATTTCTGCAGCAAGAGAGTATTTATTAAAAAACGAAAAACCTTAGATTACGGGATGTCGACGGTTTCAGTTTCCGTTTTAAAAAAAAACTAAAAACCTCGGTTCGGTTTCGGTTAACCTACAGCTCTACCGCATGCGTTATGGCAATAGCTTATCCTGACTTTGTCAAGTTAAGCTAAAAATCATCAGTAGCAAAATTTCAATTAACGAAGCACCGGGTTGTACATGGTGCTTCATTAATTAAATGGTTGTTGATTTTTCCTATAATTAGTGCTTGGAATCTAATATTATTGCACATAGGGCACAATGGGTGAGGGCAACGCGCCTATTGGTCTGGTTATGGTTCGTTTGGTTGGAGAAAATTTAGGGCACAATGGGTGAGGGCCACAGGCCTATTGGTCTGGTTAAGGTTCGTTTGGTTGGTTGGAGAAAATTTAGGAAATACAGACCAAAATCAGCCATTTCCTCACAGATGGGATTTCAGATAGCATTTTGTCCAACACGATTTTGATACTGAGACCTTGTAGAGATATCTGGGGATACTTTTATCAGGAAAGTTATTCAATTAAACCTATAATTTGGGCACAATATCATTTTTGAGGCACAATGTTTTCCATTAGTAATTTGGGAGATTTATTTATTATTTATTGGTGTTTAAGAGCACATATTTCTGCACTTTCGCTAATGGGGATAAAAAAAATTTCTGTCAATAATTCATTCCCATGTTGTCCATTTTTGACAACTTCCACTTCAAGCACAGGTGACTGGGCCTATTTTATCAGTCAAACAAAGCTTGTTTAAGAGAATTCAAGTACCAAAAATGTTTTCAAGGTACTGTATTTATTGATTTAAAACATTAAATATTTAAACAAGAGGGGGGTGTCTACCCCATTAGCTCACCAAAGCATGGCAGGCAATAAATCTAGCATTATTACAAATCTGCAAAAAATGTCCGGTCAAGGGTTAAGTCATCTTTGTCAAAGTGCTTTGTTAACCCTTTTCAGGTGGTTATGACAGTAAATATAAGTAAGGGTATTTCAGATATGCTTGTAGCCATACATATTATTTTGTGAACAAATATCAAACTTCAAACAGCAACGATTGTTTACTGCCACCAATGGATTCGTACCAGTTTCCTATTACTGATGATGATTGTTCATGGTGATGTCAATAGCAGTTTCTAAAAAATAAGCACCTGGTCCTTCTTTGATTCTTGTAAAATTTATTTATTTATTTATTGGTGTTTAAGGTGACATATTTTTGCACAATGGCTAATCATGACCACAACATGAGTATCAACTCAAGAACAGGGGTGAGTGTTAATAAGCCATGTTGCTCATTTTAGAGAGGGTTTGCACCTCTCAAGCATTGGTGACTGGGTCCTATTTTACCAGTAAAACAGAGTTTGTTTACTGCAGTCAACAGGCACTGCTTCACTTCCCAGGGTTCCCGTGGGGAGTTTCTCGTAAAAATTTATTAAATTAATCCCTTGATTTTCATCTACTTAGAGATCTTCTGTTTCTCAGGCCATTATTTGTAAAATTGCATGAGGGCGAGTGTTTTTTTATTTAATTTTTTTTCTCTGTAATCATTTCTTTGCCATCAAAAGTTCATGTTCTTGGTAAAATTATGCTAAAGCACTGCAAAGCCTTTTTGCACTTAAGGGACAAATTTATCAATTTTTTTTAACTTTGGTAAAATATTAGACATAAACTATTTAATTTTTATTTGTTTTAAGTTTATATTGGTTAAATATAAAAAGAGAGCATGTGGCAGCCACAAGGACCATGCGGGAGGGCCTGAGAAACAGATTTTTTATTTTTTTAGGCCTAACCAATCATTTTTAAACCATCATGATTGTATATTTTGTTAGAAGATATAGCAGGAGATTTAAAACAAAAAGGAAAAGAAACCTTGTAGTATATGTGCTATTAAGCATATTTATCGATGTTTTAATCCATGAATCATGTTTTTATTGGTAGAATGTGTTCATTGAACTGAACAAAATGTGTTATTTCACAACAAAATCTCATTTATAAACTTACCAGTAAAACCCATTAACTATTCAAAATTATTATCTGACCCTCAAACTCGAATCGAATTTGAATCAAATATTGCAGGTCAAATCGAATGATAAACAAATATTTAAATTTTATAGTAAATTTCCTTTCATATTATACCTACCACAATTGTTGACAACAGGCTTGCACTACAGTGGAAGTCGCTAACTCGGAAAATATACTCTCTATTTTTATCTTTCACAAGCGATTTGGGAAAGAAAAGTGGTGCAAAAGCACCAAGAGAAAATAAGCCAAAACTGGGTCAAGTGCTGCCGGTGCACACCCCGTGGGGGACGCTTATCTCCTAGTACAAAATTACAGATCCACGACTTCCGGTACCAATGTGCAGACGTGTAACCAATGACTCATTCTTTTGAATCCGCCAACATCGGAGTTATGTGATCAGTGGGGTGGAAGGATTCTTACCTGAATAAGAAGGTGGGAGAGCCTCCATGTAAACAATTGTGGTAGGTATAATAAGAAAGAAAATTTACTATAAAATTAAATTTCTTATCAACCCACCTTACAATTGTTTACTGCAGGCTGACTAGACAATAGGAGGAGGGAATCACATAACCAACCCCCACATAACCCGAATGCACTGGAACAGTGCACAGAAGAAGAGTTCCCTAGGCCTATCAAACCATAGCATCACAAACATTGGTAAAAGACAATGAGAGATGAGGCTATGGCTCTGCATGACGCACATACAGAAAGGACAGTAAAACAGCACAAGGCTGGAACTGACCTTGTAAGAAGCCTAATGGCTAGGGTAGACAACAGCCTGAGCAGAAGAAAGAGGGCCCAAAGAAAAAAGGTCCTCAGACTGCTCCTGCAACTGACGCAGATAGAAGGTGGAGAAAGTAGAAGCATTTCTCCAGTAGGCTACCTGCATAACGTCCGACAACTTGATGGAGTTAGCATAAGCCCAGGAGGTAGACAAGGCATGTACCTCGTGGGCAGAAATACGATTGGTAATACAATTGTCAGTCGCTAGATGAGCGTAGGCAGTGCAAATAGCAAGACAAATCCATCGAGAAATGAGGAGAGTTCTTTTGTCGACCAGGAATAGGAGACAGAAAGAATTGTTTCCTGCCTTTCCTAATGAACTGCATCCAGTTGAGATAAATGCAAAGTGCACGAACTGGACAGAGCAAAGGGCGATCACCCTCGGCAGAAGGAAGCGCCGATACAGATAGGAGGTGGAGTTGTTTTGGTATCTGATTCTTGGCCAGAAAGGAGCCATCAGTGGTAAAAGTAACACTGTTGGCGGAGCTCCTGAAAAAGACCGGATCAACCGAGAGGGTGCGAAGCTCACTAACCCTTCTGGCTGAGGCAAAAGCCATCAGAAAAGCCGTCTTGTAAGTGCGAAAATGCATATCCACCTGGGATAAAGGTTCGAATGTCCCCCCTCCCTCCCTACCCTCTCCCCCTCCAAGCAAAGCAACTCCCAAGAAAGATTCGATCTTGCGGTAAGCTGCAAAATCCTACGCCTTTTCAAAGAAAAGTGCCGATTAAGCTTGGAGAGGTATGGATTAGTGCCGATACGATGCTTTCCCACATACGAAAAGGTCTCCGAAAGCATGGGCCTGTACCTTTTGATGGTAAAAAGCTGGAGACCCCGAGAATCAAATATACCAGAAACTCCGCAATCTGTGTTATCAAAGGATTGCCATAATCAACAGAGTGATCAGCACACCATTCTCCGCATAGGCTAAACCAGTGGCGTGCCGCCTTGAAGAAGAAATGCACTCCACTGCTCGTCTCAAAAAACCTCTACGGAGGAGACAGGACCTGACAAAAGATATGCGTGAAGGCACAATGAAGTCGGGTCGACGTGAAATCTCCTCGGGTGGCCTTGGCAAAGAAGGTCGCGACGTAGAGGGAGACGTGCCGGAACCGCCGCAAACAGAAAGTGGAGCTGATTGATCCACACCCATTGAGGCAACAAGGGAGCAATCAGAATGATTCGACAACTGCAGGTTCGTATCTTGGCTAGAACCTGAGGTAGAATTGGAACTGGTGGGAAGACGTAGCTGACTAGACCGTTCCAATCGAGTGACAGAGCATCCATGGTGAAAGCCTGAGGATATGGACATGGGCACACAAAAGTGTCCACCTGATGGTTACAATGGGTCGCAAAGAGATCGATGTGGGGACGATCCCAGAGAAGCATCCACTTGGTGGAAATGACCAGGGAGTCGGCTTGGATGTTCAGATGACTGGGAATGTGACGAACCACCACTCTGGCATTCACATCCTGAGCTAGCAGTAGAAGATCCCGAGCCAATTCGTACATGGGAACCGAGTGCGTGCCGTCCAGGTTCCGAATGTAAGTGACCATTGTTGAATTGTCAGACAACAAAGGTGGGGGATCCATTGCTGGAAACTCAGAAGAAGAGCAATAAGCTCCTTCTGGTTGATGTAAAGAGCTGCTTGATCCTGGTCCCATACCCCATGAAGGGAAAGACCTAGAGGATCCAATGTCCCACTCCATCTGAGATCCCTGGTGTCTGTCGTCAGAACAGTCCAACGGAACTCCCTGCATAATCCACTGAACATCCGGCCAAGGGAGAAGGTGACAATGAAAAGAGTTTGGTAACTGAAGCGCCAGAACCAGAGGATCAACATTCGGCCTCCAACAACTGAGCAGAAAGTGTTGGAGAGGTCTGACATGCAGCTGACCTAGAGGAATGAGATCCATCACCGAACCGCAAAGACAAAGCAGCCGGAGAATCCTCCGAGCTATCGCGGACATGGACTGGGACAGAGTCAGGGCAAAAGTTGAGAGAATCACAGCCCTCGCCTGGGGAACCGCCACCGTATTCAGCTGAGTACGGAAGTCCATCCCCAGATGACAAAGCGACTGAGAAGGGACCAGGTCCGAGTTCTCCTCATTGACTCTGAACCCTAGTGACATGAGCAGGCTCAACAGTGTGTCAACATCTGACTCCAGAAGAGCAGCACTGGAGTGCCTCTGGAGAATATCATCGAGATACGCCGAAGTAGTCACCCTGGACTGTGTGCTATGTATGGAAGGCTATCACATGTGACATCAGTCGGGTGAATGCCCAAGGAGCGAGGTTGAGGCCAAAAGGCATGGCCTTGAACTGGTAAACTCGCCCCAGAAAAGCGAACCCGAGATACTTTCGCGATGTCCGATGAATCAGAACGTGAAAGTAAGCGTCTCACAGGTCGATGCTGGAAGCGAAATCTCCCTGGTGAATGGAGCGAAGAACCGACCTGAAAGTCTCCATGCTGAACTTGGGAGCAATGATAGACTGGTTCAGGATACTCTGATCGATAACCAGCCGAAGTCGGCCATCCTTCTTCAGCACCAAGAACAGGCGGGAATAAAATCCCACTGAATGAATGTTCTTGACGACCTCGATCGCCCCCGTTGACAGGAGATTGTCTATCTCCATGATCAAAAGTTCCTGACGTGAAATGTCTGATAGAACTTGGGTTGGAAGAGGCCCTCTCGATAGAGTGGGGTGCCTCCGGAAGGATATTCGCAGCCCGGACCGAACAACATCTAACACCCAAGGACTGGATGTGATCGTGAACCAATGGTCTGCGAAATCTGATATCCTTCCTCCAACCTGGGACGAATCGAGGTGAGGACCTTCATTTCGAACCCCGGCAAAGCCTGTGAGAGGAGAAACCACCTCCTCTGCTAGATGAAGGATCCTGAGTCTTCCCTCTGGTCTGCCGATGCTCACCCTTACCATGTGAGTAAGAAGTAGAAGTGGTGGCAGGAGGACCAGCCCTTGGCTCTACAGAGGAAGCAGAAGGGCATTTGTTAGGCTTAGAACGACCCCGGCCTCTAACAGAAGGCTGATCAAGCTGGCGAAGCAGCAGGTGATCTTTGGAATGACACAGAACGTCATCCCAGACCATCGCCATGGAACCATGGAATAGTCGCGGACCCGCCAAAGAAGCAGATCAAAGAGCAGCACACTGACCCTCAGGAAGGGAATGGTTGGTATCCAACACAGTGTCCCGGCGAACTAATTCCAAGTTGGCCATGTTACAGACATGCGTATGAGTAAGATGCATGAGTGCCTTGGAAATCACACGCAAAGGAGCCTGTACATCGTCAAACTTATCTGGAGGCAGATAAGCAACCAAAGCAGATACAACGTGATCTGAGAGAGAAAGCATGCCCAGCATCTCTCTCGATAAGCCCAACAGGGACTCCAGAGTTGCCATAGGAATAAGGGCCAATTTGAGCTTGGATAGCCCGAGGGAGGAGGAGTCCTGATCCAAGACTGTCATAGTTTGGCAGACTGACAGATTAGCGGAATTGTATGAATGATAACGCACTGGAGGCAAAAAGGTATCAGCCCTGGTGAAGAATGAAGTCTTCATAGCCTTGGAACTCAGCTTAGAGTCCAAAGCTGCAAATGCTTCGACAACCTGTACCAACTAGCACGGTCGAAGGTGCCCAGAAGTGAGTTGCTCCACAGGCTGTAGGCACGCGACCGATGATCATGGCCTGGCTGACACTGCAGGCTGGTCTGATGGTTTGAGATCTGGAAGGAACTCAAACACAAAGTCAAGAGCTGCCCCAGGTCAGAAGACTGTTGGCTCTCAATGTCAGGTATGTCTGACCCATCCTCTGAGTCGGATTAGACACATAGCCCATGACAGGCAAGCCAGCCAATGCCTCCCATGGTGTAGGCACACCAGGGGGATCAGAAAATGGCCTGCTTCCAATCGCGGGAGGTGGCACCGCTGGGGGTGCCTGGAAACCACTAATAGCCTCGCTGGGGGCAATGGGAAGGCTCTTGGAAAGAACCTTCATGAGCAAGGAGAGGGCCTCCCTAAGCTCATGGCCTATGTCAGCCAGTTCGACGTGGGAACGACCCGGCAAAGTGGCTTCACTCCTGACCCTTTTAACCAGCGAAGGGTCACGATCCTCTAGTACACCTGACGCGGTGCGACAGGTGGCACCCCAAAACATCTGAATGCAGATGTTAATAGGGGTAGGAAATACCCTGAGGATCTGAAGTGTGGTAACTCACGAGAGTCTGAATCCAATGAAAAAGCTGCTAGGCTCGATGGCTCAGAGACTACAGCAGAGGGTTCGGCCAGCAGCCCCTTCCGACTTTGCCGAGTTGAAGTCAGGGAAGGCTGAGGCCGATATCCCACGTCCAAAATACCAGACATCTCTGAAGACCCCGGCAGGAAAAGCTGAGGCTGGCTGAAACGGTGACCGAAGACATTGCAAACGGAACAGCAGTAGCAGCAGATATGTCGGGAGCTGTTGTAACCGGTGGAAAGAGCAACAGAGCTCGTCTCCAAAGGAGGAGTCACAACCCTAGTGACATCTTCAGATGTCAGCTGGAGAGGGACCACAGTCCCAGAACTTAGGCATCTCTTCACTGGACAACTCAACAGCTCCTGCAGTATCCACAACAGGAAAAGACTGCACATCTCCCACGAAGGAGGTATAACTCTCACCAAACATGGTTGTGTCGGGAGGCCCCGAATGACAGCGTTCCCTTTTCCCACAGCTGCGGGAGGAATGGCCACGAGAACACACCACACGGTTCACAGAAGCCCAAACAGTGGATGATCAAGATCCACAGAGTCGATCGGACAAACACCCATTACAAGTTGAACAAGAACCATGGGAATCGTCCACATGCTTGGGCAAAAGGCAATACCCACAAGTAACAGTCCTGGGCATAACAGAGGTGAGAGCAGTAGAAGAAAACGTGAACTCAACAGATCTAGAAAGAAGTAGAACACCCCCAACTATGAGAGGAAGGTGGCAGAAATTAAAGGACTGGTGGGAACACAGAAGAACCCAGATGGCCAACAGGGACCAGAAAACAGAAAGGGGAGAAATCCTGCCCATACAGCACCCCCCCCCCCCCCCCCCCCCCACTGACTCCTAACTCCAATAAGAATGTCCAAAAGGACAACATAAATTGTCAACCAAACAATAATGTCGAATCGCACGATATGTGAAAGCCGCACGGGAACACGGAGATTACAAAAAATATAATTAAAATGTGATTGAATATAATAACGAGAATATATAAAACGTAACCCTATTATTAAACAATCCATCAGATCCATAATTTATGTCAAAGGAAACCATTATCAATGAGTTGAATTATCACTATTTCTTAACGCAAATGAAGGCACATCTTCCTAAGATGGCGAAAAAAAAAAAGAATGAGTCATTGGTTACACGTCTGCACACTGGTACCGGAAGCCATGGATCTGTACTAGGAGAAGAGCGTCCCCCACTGGGTGTGCACAGCTGGTAGCACTTGACCCAGTTTTGGCTTATTTTTTCTTGGTGCTTTTGCACAACTTTTCTTTCCCAAATCACTTGGGAAAGATCAAAATAGAGAGTATATTTTCCAAGTTAGGGACTTCCACTGTAGTGAAAGCCTGTAGTAAACAATTGTAAGGTAGGTTGATAAGAAATTTTAAATTCGCAGGGCCCTACCATGTTGCCCATTTTAGAGGAGTTCCACCCAGGTATCGGTGATTGAGTCCTATTTTACAAGTTGAACAGAGCTTATTGTGATATTATCATTCTGCATTTGCTTGTGTTCCTGTGTGTGATGTTTACCATTTATGTTAGACTGTTGTTCAAGGTCAGTCCCAAGTGGGTCCCAACTTTTCAAACCCAGGGCATTTTAAGGCCCCGACCTCTGGACAAAAAACAAAGCCTGCAGAGGAGGTTGAAGAGCAAAGAGAGATTTGTTACATGTACATGTGCGGTGTCTGTAAGACACGTATGATGTCCCTGCAAGTTCTACCATGTACTTTAATTTACAAATGTATTGTGGAAGGAGTTAGACAATTCATGTATCATATATTCAAAATTTCACAAAAATTTACTAAGTTCAAAAACCCATGATTTTGTGAACAATTGAACAAAATCAAATTCCTGGCAATATGCAAACCTTTGGTATATGCATAAATACCCTGTAAAATAAACAGGTTCTAACGTGGAAACTGTGAGATGAGTTAGCTGGACAAATCATTTACTCTATATTCAGACCTTTAGATCAGTCTAATTTGGGCACAACGGCAAATATGGATGTATCCTGCATGGTTGGAGAAAAAACACGGGTATTTTCTTCTTCTTGGCGTATGTTTTAGGTTTTAGGTCTTAAAATGCTAGTTTACAATCCCTTGTTATAGGCCTTCACCATTATCACTGGTTCCCTCCCACCACCCTTTGACGTAAATTTACTCGACTAACTCGAGAAGGCTTCTTAGTTTCCCAGTGTCGAGCCAAAGGTCTATTTCAATTTAAATTATGCATGGCGTTTACTGAGAAATGCCACAAATATAATAGATCTCAAGCTTTAAGTGCATGATCATATGAAATTCGTCACAGAAAAGCATTCACTGTCAACAGTGTCGTATACGACACTGTCGACGCCGATTGCTTTTCTATGGCGAACTCTGTGAGTTTAAAAATATTTATCTGTTGCATTGTTTGATTCGAAGGTAAGCTCTAACCTATATTGCAAGCATCAGGGAAACCTGGCCAAACTATATATTGCCGAAACACTGCAAAACTTGGGAAAAAGTTTCAAACTACGCATAATTTGGGCGCAATTATCTTATTTGGGCACAGCGTTCACCATCATTAGTTGGGGAGAATTTAAAGGCCTGCAGAGCTTGTTTACCACAGTAAACAAGCACTGGTTTACCTCCTGGGGTTCTCAAAAAGACAATGAGGGGGGCAAAAGCCAAGTTAAATGCTTTCTGAGAATATTACGGGCTGGTTTTGACCATTACATTGGGTAAAGAGTTGCTAAAGATGAGACTTACACTAAGGCTGTATAATAGTGCACAGGGTTAGTTACTCAGTTAATAAAGAAATTCTTCTATAACCAGAAAGTGTGTCTAATCCTGTGCAATGCACTTTCTGGTTATAAAAAAAATGGTAACTGCCATATCATGCACTACATGTACAGTTAAAACTAGAAGTCCTGTCACGAATAGTGTGCTTATCTAGGCTTAATTGTGCGTTGGAATTGCGCGCAATTGCCATATCGAATAGCATCCAAAGCACGGCAGGTTCTCTTGGTTACTCATAGCAAACACATGCAATGATTCTGCCAATGGACCTCCGGGTTACCCGGAGGTCCATTGGCTGAAACATTGCTTGTGCACAGGCCATATGTACAGAATTTGATAGCTTTATTTGGGCCTTAACGCGTACATTAACGTGCATATCAATGTGCTATTTGTGCACATTTCATGACAGGAATTCTAGTTTTAACTGTACTTGCAAATGTACACTCCCTAAGGCTGTGCAATGGACAGGGTTGGTCACATAATAGAGATGATCTAATACCAAGAAAGAAACGAGTGACTAACCCTGGAATATGGAATGGAATATTCTAGAATATTCTAGAATATTAATAATGAGTCTTATGAGTTATTATTCTTGTGAGTCTTTGGAGAAGAGGAGGTTGGAAGCAAAAAATTGATGCATGGAGTTGTCTAAGAACTGTCCTCTTGGAAATGAGGACATGGAATTCATTAGCAAGATCTTTTTGCTTCCATCCTCCTCTTGTCCCAAGACTCGCAAGCTCCTTTTTTTGTCCTTCCGATAACCTAATCATGTTGACACAATATTGTATACCACCAAGCATATGCCACACTAAGCTTGCATTTTCTTCACTGACCCACATCTCACAAGTCATGTTTCAATGAACTCTACACACTACGCTTGAAGATGTCAAAAATTCAAATGGATGGAGTAATAACTGATCCTTCAGTTTCTTATTTGATTTTCATTATTATTAGTTACAGTATAAAATGATGGGTTGCAAATGCCAATATTCAAAACTTTTGTCTCCCAGTTTATATATCAAATGAAAGTGTCAATGACACTGTAGTTCAACTTGTCAAGACATGTACATGTATAGTATGTGACACAGCAATGACAAACATCTAGGTAATGACCTGATAACAAAGGTACATATGAAGTATTGTAACGGTCTGTACATAAATACTGACCGTAGCCTGTAACAAATGTATAAGTAAAGTATTGTAAAGGTGGGTGACAGTCAGATGCTAAACTAGAAAAGAAATCTTTGAGTCCCAGAGTGGGTCTGACTGAACCCCAAAATAGTTGTTCTCATAGCACAGTGATAACAAAGGCACCCCAAAACACACTCATTCCTGTCCCAAGGTGAAAACGAAGGTACCCAAGAAGTTTCGTGAAGATCAGTTCATAAATACGAGCTGTATAGAAGTTGTGACAAAAAACTGATTGGACCTAATTTCGGAACAAAATGGCCACTGGCAGCCATCTTCAATTTTGGACTGCACTCAGAAACACTCGTTCTCGTCCCAAGGTGATAACAAAGGTACCCAAGAAGTTTCGTGAAGATCAGTTGATAAATACAGCCTCTAGCCCGAGCCGTATTGACATGTGCACTTACAGTGTATAAGTAGTACTAAATAAATCAAAATTCATCTAATTTGCATAATTTCTGCATGAGAAAAAAACCCGTACTGTATGTGATGTATTCCATTTTACTAAACATTCATACAAAACTTTATTCAAATCAGAACTTTCATACAGAAGTTCTGTACAAAAGACTGATTGCACTAATTTTGGTACAAAATGGCTGCTGGTGGCCACCACGGTCATAACAAAGGTACCCAAGAAGTTTCGTAAAGATCGGTTCATAAATACAGCCTCTAGCCCGAGCCGTATTGAATTGCTGACAGACAGACGAACGACTGGCCATGGCATAAGCTCAAATTTGGCTTCGCCAAAGTTGAGCTAAAAATTGATAAAGCCACAAACTGCCACTTCCTTTGAAAGAGTTGCGCCATGTGAATTATTCTTTGAAAACTCAATGTTAGGCTGTATATAATGCAGTAACACTTGTAAACTTAATCTGAGGCTTTAAGGGTTAAACTATATGCAACAAGAGTAATGCCATGGAATGGCCATTTCCCCACCACCTAAGTCTAACAAGGGCAACAACTCTAAAAGAAATACTTGGACATAGCTGGTTTCGTGGATATGATCATCAAAATGCTGTATATTAAATTCTGAAAAAAAGTCTTGCACAGCTTTCTTGGAAATGTGATGACAAGATATGATAATGTAATGACAAGAAATTCTAAAACCAATGAGGGCAATAACTTTTGAAATACTTGAACACAGCTGGTTTACAAATCTCATTCATAACATTGTTACAAAAACACTATATATACTGAGTCAAAAAAGAAAGTATAATAGAAACAAATGTCAAAAAATAGCATAAAGAATGAAATATAATAGTTCTAATGATATGTTTGTGGACAAGAAGTCATGCAAAGAGTTTAATGACATGTTGTTGTTGTCCACTGAACTGTATACAATTTTGCTACGGATTTCAAAATAGCAGGTGCTACCCGAGAATGTCAAATTGAATGGGTGACCGACGATTTTCTTTGTGTTATGTTGTGCTAGAGAGCCTGGGTTACTGAAAAAACACGCTAGTTTTTGTCTTCCAAGATTTTAAAAAATGCCAAGGTTAACCAAAAATCAGAGGTTGCGTGCCATTGGTATGCATGAGGCTGGGACACCTCCAGATGAGCTCACTGCTGAGTTCGGAGTCACTGTGGCCACTATTTACCGTCTCATTGGAAGGTATAGAACCACTGGATCTACTGCCGATCGACCGTGTTCGGGTCGACCAAGAGTTATGACCCCTGCACAAGACCAACACATCAGGACATCTCACTTGCGGGATCGCTTCTTTCTGGCGATGAGGAAAGCAGCAATTACTCCTGGTAGAACTAACAATAGAATCAGCTCACAAACTGTCCGCAGTCGACTCACTGAACACAGCATCCGAAGGAGGCGTCCATACCATAGACCAATCCTTACCCAATGTCATCGTACCGTCAGAATGGAATGGGTACATCTGCGTGTTCGGTGGACTCAGCAGCATTGGAGCACAGTTCTTTTTAGTGATGAATCACGATTTTGTCTCCGGCGCGCTGATGGTAGGGCAAGATTGTATCGCCGATGAGGAGAACTGTTTTCTGATGCTTGTGTGCTGGAATGCGACCATTTCAGTGGGGGTAGTGTAATGGTTTGGGCAGGAATTTCCTTGCACCATCGATAGTAATCTGAATGGACAGCGATATAGGGACGAAATTCTTAATGCTGTTGTTGTTCAACGCTAACGTTGGATTGCAGTTATTCCAGCAAGACAATGCCCGATGTCATGTGGCATGTATCTGTCGTGACTTTCTTGAGCAGAGCAGAGCATTAAACTTCTTCCCTGGCCCCCACATTCACCAGATTTGTGACCAATCCAGCATCTTTGAGATCAACTGGGCCACTGGGTACGCCTTCATGATCTTCAGACGTTAGGCAATTTACATAATGTTCTAAGTTAGGAGTGGAACGCAATACCACAGGGTGACTTCCAGAGACTTATAATGTCTAGCCATCCAATAGGCATATGGTGGACATACACGCTATTGACTGCATGTGTGAACTTTTCATTTCACCCCATGTCTGAATTGCAAAGTCCTGACGTGACGCTGGCAACAGTAAGAACATGAAATTATGCAAATTCATACAGCTGGACTCGAAATATGAATTTACAATAATTTGTTTGGGATTAAAGACGATAATATTAAAAAAATTGCTCCTCAAAGTTTATTATACTTTCTTTTTGACTCAGTATATTAAATTTGTGAAAAAAAATTTTTCGACAGTTTTCTTAACCCTTAACTGGTAGAGTGCTGGAAGCCAATATTTGGGCTTTATTCTGAAGTGTCGATACTACAACTTAAAGGCTTCATATTCAGTGGATGTTCTACATATCACCTTTGAAGTAAAATTATTTAGTCTGTTAGGATTTACCTTGTTGCAATTTATGGGAGAGTGCCTATTGGCACTATCCCATAAATTGTAACAAGGCAAAGATGTGTAAACAAATTTTGAGGACCAAAAATAATTCAGCACTCTACGAGTTAAGGGCCTGGAGATTTATACATTTTTGCATAACTATGAAAGTCCTGTGGCTTTGCAGTTGTTTCTAGTCAAGTCTTGGCTGCCTATAGAGGCAGCCAAGACTTGCTTAGAAACAATTGACAAGGTAGTTAGAAAACAAGTTTTGAGTTTACCCTAGCAATGCAAGTTGGGGCACCTGTTCCTTTGCAAGAAAAAGTTATCAAAGTCAGAATTAGGCCCTTAAGGGTTAAAATGTGATGACAAGTGATAATTGTTCATGTCTTTTCCTTGTTACATTTTATGGAAGAGTGCCTATGGGCGCTCAGAGTAAGGCATAAATTAGGGCATCAAGCACTCTAAAATGTAAAATAGATGTGCAGTCAACTAGTACCCCAATAAGTAGAGAATACCCAGTACTGTATTTGTGATTACAGTTGAAATTATAAGTCATGTCAGTGTATTGTGTACTAGTTTAAAGTAAAAGCACACTGAGTAAGTGCATGTTTGTCCCTATCAAGGTGCACGATTAGCGTAACTTAATCCCTGTAGAAAAACATCGTGCCCAACTCTGTACAATTCTACACTAGTATATAGAAATTATTAACATCATTCCTAACCTCTACTGGTATACATGCACATGTAATAATATAAATATATATTACAATTCAACTGCATATACAGGATGAAGAGAGTGGATTACCACTGAATCGCAGCGCCATATATTCTCCACTTGAAAACTATTTTTTATAATAGCACAGGAAACACATGCAAATTTTCATCACACGGACCACCGAATGCAACCCAGTGGTCCATGTGATGAAAGTTTGCAGATGCTTCTTGTGTTTTATCCTTAAATATCATAAACTAGACAGGTTACCCAGCGTTGCTCGGGCTGAGTTGGTGCCCCTCTACACCCCCACCCTGGCACTTTTTTAAACCTCACCATTAGATTCTTGGTAAAAAATTACCCCTAGTAGACCCCTTTGAAGACCTATAACGGTGAGAAAAATTTGGGTCATAACTTTTGGTGGCCCTCTACAACCCCACCCCAACTCCGATACTTTTTTAAATCTCACCATTAGATTCCTGATAAAAACGTACCCCTAGTAAACCCCTTTGAAGACATGTATTGGTAAAAAAAAATTTGGTATAACTTTTGGAGCCCCCCTACACCCCCACTCCCACCCCACATGCCTTTTTAAACCTGACGATGACCTCCGCCATAAAAAAGTACTCCTAGTAGACCCATTTTGGACACTCGGGGTGGCCTCATACAATATAGTGTAGATAATTAACAAGTGAAAAATCTATCCAACAGTGATTTAGTAGTAATGCATCCTCCACATACTGTAGACTCAATATTGTTTTCTGTTTGATCGGTTCAGTTTGTGATTTCACAACTGACCTCGTGATAGCACATTATATTTTACATTACACGGTGAAAACTTCATTGTGTATTTCAGTTAGGCTACTTCATCTTCTGCAGCAAGGAGCGCATTAACGAATGAGCATGCCCTGTGTTAATTGTGACACGACTTCTAATTTCAACTGTATATGACCATCATAAAACAAAACTTACCTGTGTAACCATAAGTTATGATACTGCTTGCTGAATTCTTCCTTTCCATGTCTTTGAAACTGGTCAATGATCTTTTCCATACACGTCACTGTCCTAGCTATCAGTTCTGAGGTAGACAACATTCGGAGATTTGTGCCATGCTGTTTGTTGTACTGGTTAATCACATCATTGATACAGATGGTGGGATTGCTGTTGCTGACATTGAAACCGCATCCTAACACAAAAAAAATTATTTCTTTTTTATCCCTTAAAGGCCTGGAGATTTTTCTACATTTTTACCACACTTCGGCAGTGTCCATCCAGTTGTAATGCAGTTGTTTCTAGGCAAGCCTTGGCTGCCTATGGCAGCCAGGACTTGCATAGAAACAACTACTAAGGTACTTACAAAGTAAACTACAATATATAAAATCACACAAGATGGACTGGGAGGCCTGCTGTTTACTCCTTATACACATATTAGTTGTAAAAATTTATTGTAATATTGCCAGACTGGTTTCGTACTTAGTTGTACCCATTAGAGGCTTTTATGCTGCACTGGAAGCACTGACTCATTATGTACCTTTTAATCCTTTACCCAACGTAAAGGCCAAAACTGGCCAGCGCTATTCTAAATGAAAGTGTCAATGACACTGTAGCTCAACTTGACAAACTTGAACTTGGTAAGTTATAAATGAAATGGCAAAATTGAAGAACATTGGTACCAATGTCATTTTTTTTGCCAGTGGCAACAGTTTTTTACAGAAACCGAAGAAAATCGATAGCTCCCATCTAGAGGCCTCCCCAAACAAGCATGCCAGGTTTCAAAGCAATCTGATCATAAATGTGCCCTGTAGGATGTACAAAAGGGAAATATTGTGGTCTGACTAGACTAAATTCTAAGAACATTGGCCGTGGCAACATTCTTTAACAGAAATGGAAGAAAATCGATAGCTCCCATCTAGAGGTCACCGTAAATAAGTATACCAGGTTTCAAAGCAATCTAATCATAAATGTGCCCTGTAGGGTGAGCCAAAGGGAAATATTGTGGTCTGACTAAACTAAGTTCTAAGAATGTTGGCTGCGGCAACATTTTTTGATGGAAATTGAAGAAAATCAATAGCTCCCATCTAGAGGTCACCCCAAATAAGCATGCCAGGTTTTAAACAATTCAATCATAAATGTGCCCTGTAGGGTGTGCCAAAGGGAAATATTGAGTCTTCTGACTAAACTAAGTTCTAAGAACGTTGGCCGCGGCAACATTTTTTGACGGAAATTGAAGAAATTCGATAGCTCCCATCTAGAGGTCTCCCCAAAACAAGCATGCCGGGTTTCAAAGCAATCTGATCATACATGTGCCCTGTAGGGTGTACAAAAGGGAAATATTGTGGTCTGACTAGACTAAATTCTAAGAACATTGGCCGTGGCAACATTCTTTAACAGAAATGGAAGAAAATCGATAGATCCCATCTAGAGGTCACCGTAAATAAGTATACCAGGTTTCAAAGCAATCTAATCATAAATGTGCCCTGTAGGGTATTCCAAAGGGAAATATTGTGGTCTGACTAAACTGAGTTCTAAAAACGTTGGCAGCGGCAACATTTTTTTGACGGAAATTGAAGAAAATCGATAGCTCCCATCTAGAGGTCACCCCAAACAAGCATGCCAGGTTTCAAAGCAATCCGATCATAAATGTACCCTGTAGGGGGTGCCAAAGGGAAATATTGAGGTCTGACTAAACTAAGTTCTACGAACGTTCGCCATGGCAACATTTTTTGCCGGAAATTGAAGAAAATCGATAGCTCCCATCTAGAGGTCACCCTAAATAAGCATACCAGGTTTCAAAGCCATCAAAGCATAAATGTGACCTGTAGGGTGTGCCAAAGGGAAATATTGTGGTTTGACTAAACTAAATTCTAAGAACATTGGCCGTGGCAACATTCTTTTAACAGAAATGGAAGAAAATCGATAGATCCCATCTAGAGGTCACCGTAAATAAGTATACCAGGTTTCAAAGCAATCTAATCATAAATGTGCACTGTAGGGTGAGCCAAAGGGAAATATTGTGTTCTGACTAAACTAAGTTCTAAGAATGTTGGCTGCAGCAACATTTTTTGACGGAAATTGAAGAAAATCGATAGCTCCCATCTAGAGGTCACCCCAAACGAGCATACCAGGTTTCAAAGCAATCCGATCATAAATGTACCCTGTAGGGTGTGCCAAAGGGAAATATTGAGTCTTCTGACTAAACTAAGTTCTAAGAACGTTGGCCGCGGCAACATTTTTTGACAGAAACTGAAGAAAATCGATAGCTCCCATCTAGAGGTCTCCCCAAACAAGCATACCAGGTTTCAAAGCAATCTGATCATAAATGGGCCCTGTAGGGTGTGCCAAAGAGAAATATTGAGGTCTGACTAAACTAAGTTCTACGAACGTTGGCCACAGCAACATTTTTTGCCGGAAATTGAAGAAAATCGATAGCTCCCATCTAGAGGTCACCCTAAATAAGCATACCAGGTTTCAAAGCAATCAAGTCATAAATGTGCCCTGTAGGGTGTGCCAAAGGGAAATATTGTGGTTTGACTAAACTAAGTTCTAAGAACGTTGGCCGCGGCAACATTTTTTGACGGAAATTGAAGAAAATCGATAGCTCCCATCTAGAGGTCACCCCAAACAAGCATACCAAGTTTCAAAGTAATCTGATCATAAATGCGACCTGTGAGGTGTGCCAAAGGAAATTGTGGACGTACGTACTAACGTACGTACGCCGACGACGAGAAGTGATGGCAATAGCTCAGCTTGACTTTGTCAAGTTGAGCTAAAAATCGCAAATTAATTTTCATTATTTTTTCATTTTTTGTCTCAAAAACATAGGTTATGACTCCTCATTGGAACGAGCTCATCGAGCTCGTTCTAATGAGGGGTCATAACCTATGTTTTTTACACAAAAAATGAAAAAAAGTAGTTATTCAAGAATTTTATTTGCAAGTGCCGTCTGCTTTTCATGTTAGGTAAAGGGTTAAAAGGGCATAAATTGGGGTTACAGTAGCAAGGGGGATAACCAATTGGTTGTGGCATAGGCAGAGACAAATTGAGAGTAGCAAGGGAGATAACCGCCTGGTTTATAGTTAGGAGAAAAAGCCTGAATTGGAAGGATTCTAATTTCTGGTACTCAGAATGCAAAGTTCAAGTTTTGCATAGACTGAATGTAGGGCCATTTCTGTTGCACTAAAAGTGTTCAAAATAGGTACAGTTGTATTACAGAGATGAGAGTGGATGGTATCTGCATTATCTGAATTAGCTATAACAATTTAACCTAAAAATTTGTGAAAATGATGTTTCTTGAAAAAATAAGAGGACATACAGTAAATATATAAGCTGGAAGACATTTCATTTCTATTTATTTATTTACTGGAGTTTAACGACACTTCAACAGCCAGGGTCACCTCATGTCGGACAGTTTTACGAGTGGAGGAAGCTGGAGTACCTGGAGAGAACCACCTAGCAACTGTCAGATGTCCCAACATACTAACTCCACACAAGAAAGGTTAGCATTGATTGAAGACAGGTGGATCATCGATGTGCAGTATGCCTTAATACAAGCACCACTGTTCCCTCACATAGGCAATCAGGATTAAGTGCCATACCCAAGGAAACAATGCAGTTACTCCTGGCAGGGATTGAACAGAGGACCTCTAGGTTTGAAGTTCAATGCCGTAACCTGAATGAGCCACCACGCTCCCATTTTATTTCTATAAGTCTACTTGAATATGGTTTTCAAGACCATTTTCATGTTGATTTCTAGAAAATGAAATTTCAGCAGTTTGATACAAAATTATCTGAAATCAACTAATTAACTGAACTCTCTCATTCATCATGTATTGGGCCTTTAAGAGTTAAATTAAAAATAAAAGTAATACCTATGTATCAGCTACCTCAGACCAGACCCAAATCTTTTGAAAATGTTCATGTCACCCCTCACTGGAACAAGCTCATTCCAATAAGGGGTCACATGACATGGTTTTGTTAAATTTTTTTTAAAAAGTATTTTTTTTTTCCATCTGCTTAATTTGTAAATTACCTGGTGGATGTGGCTTATTCATAGGTAAGAGGTTAAAATCAAGGCAAGGCTGCTGTAAAACAGCAAAGACACTTTTGATGAAAAAATTCAATTGAGTCTTCACTCAAGAAATCATTAAGAACAGTATTTATTTATTGGGGTTTAATGACACTTTTGACAGCCACTGGGTCACCTCGTGTTGGAGTTAATAACACTACAGTGGAACCCACTTAATTGGATATCTTAACTGAATAACCCTGTCAATTGAATATAATTTCCCAACACAAAACCATTTACCATACCTCCAATACAAATTTGACCTGTTAATTGAATATTGATTACAGAGTAAACTCCGGTTTATTGTATAAAATATCTTGTAACCTGTCGAGAAATTACCCTGACTCTCCCCAGTTTTCCTTTGTTTATAGACCTATTTGGCCTCAGTACATCCAATACAGGCATTTAATCTATTATATCTTGTTTGACAGAGCTCATGGAGTGCTATCAAACTATATATAATAGAATAAATGCAAAGTTTTATCTCTAGAATACAGGAAAGTGACAAAATCTTCCTGTTAATTGAATACTCCTGTTAATTTAATATTTTTTATTGGCAAAGTGGCTATTCAATTAACAGGGTTCCACTGTACTTCTTCTGATAGTGTTATATTTTGTAAATAAAAGCCAGTAAAATACCTCACCTAGGAAAGAGAGCATGTTTATGCTGGGCAGGAATGTCTGCATGCAGCATGCAACAAGTAAACCCTTAAGTCCCCATACAGCCACAAATATCTCCTACCATATTGCTCTGAAAAAAGTTGTCCCAATATGTGTATTTTTCCTTGATTACTCTACTGGCAGGATGCATTTATCTGGACAAGTGTTGTTACATCATTGTTGGCTGCCTGTACAGGCAACCACCAATAATGTAGAAACACAGGTATATGTCCTCTGCAGCTGTATACATGTATATATGGTAGCTACAGTGAAGCCCACTTAATAGTATATCTCTTAACTGAATAATCCTGTTAATTGAATATAATTTCCAAACACCAAACCATTTGCCATACTTTCAGTGCAAATTTGCCCTGTTAAATGCATATCGGTTATATTAATTTAATAAAAAATCTTGCAATATATTGTGGAAATACCAGGAAAATGGCCAAATGTTCCTTGTTTATAGACATACTTGGCCTCAGTGCATCAATTACAGGCATTTAATCTATTATATCTTGTTTGACAGAGCTCCATGAGCTCTGTCAAACATGATATAATAGAATAAATGCTCAGTTTATCTCCACAATACAGCACAATGACAATCCCTCTTTACTGAATACTCCTGTTAATTGAATAATTTTCACCGACAAAGTGGCTATTCAATTAACAGGGTTCTACTGAATTAACGTAAAAAGGCAACAAGACTAAAGGTGACTGCCCAGCCACAGATGCCCCCAAACTATGGCCTATAATACTGGAATGAATAGTTTTGTATTGAATTTGGTTATCACTATAGACCATAAGGTTTCTAATTTAATAAAATACAGTACGTGGAGAGTGTATTATCACTAAATCACCCACGGAGTGGAGATTCCACCTGTGCAATAATTGCAAATTTGTTGCAAAGCATAACAAGCACAGGCAAAGTTTCAGCCAACGGACCTCCGGGTTAAACATTGGCTGAAACATTGCTTGTGTTTTTTTGTCGATATATACAAAATTTGAAAGTTATAGCTTGGGTGATAACTCCACTCTGTGGGTGATTTAGTTACAATCCACTCTCCACGTACTGTACACCTGAACATAGCAGCCAAAAGCTTTATTTACCTTATTTCCATAAGGTCAATACAGCCACTAATATGTTGGAACTTTCTCAACAGAACCATACACATCTGGTTGTCACTTGAATTGGCATACAGTACACAGATAAAATAAAGCTCTAGGATAACTGCTAAAAACCATGTATCTCTCTTCCTACATTGATAAGACAAGAAACTAACATCATTTTCTGGAAAGCTCTCATGGAGAGCTTTCCAGAAAATGATGTCAGATTCTGGTCTCATCGGTTCACAAGCAGCAGAATACTTAGTTTATTGCAGTTATGTTACAACTCATTTTGATTTGTACTGTAACATGCAAGGTCTTTTGACAATGATATCTGAATGGTTTTATTGAAAAAAAGATATAAAATTTCCCCCCATGAGCGGAATTTGGTTTATTTAAAAAAAAAAAAAATTGGGGGATAAAGGGTTAACTGAGATATAAATTAACCTATTAAACAGTTAATCAATGCACACATGGATTGTAAATGACGAAAATGTGTAAGAAAATGACAACTTTATCAGCCAAGCATTACAGAATTATGGTTCCTGATTGACAAAATAAGTTTTCCCATCCACAGCAGGGACCAGCCGTTAGGGCGACTAGGGTGATTATGTCGCCTTCTAAGCCCAAAGTCGCCTTGAAAAAAAGTCGGGGCGATTACAAGTCGCACTCTAAAAATTGGCCAAAATGAGGAAAGGCTGAACTGAGTGATCCGAGGTTTACATAAAAACGATTATTTTCAAGAACTGAATGTGCTTGAGGGTGAAAAAGGGCATTTTCTTTCGTCAAATAAGTGACCATTTATTTGAAATTACGGGAGAATCACTTGTCCATTGTCGCTTTTTGCAGATTTTTTATTTCTATTTTGTTCTGTTTCAGTCGGAGCTTCAAGTAGCGAAACAAAAATAGGTGACCTCCACGACCCAACAAAATAACCCAGTTTGAAAGTAGGTTACATCGCTTAGGATGCCGAAAATTCTCTGCTGAAAATGTATACACAACAAACGTATTTTCTAACACTGTATTTTTATTTCGTTTTGCTGATGACTGTTAACTGTTGGGTGGTCTATTGCCAGAAAAAAACACGAGTGGAATTGAAACACGTAAAAAAAAAGGTTTAGTGACGACAAGAAAAGCTTTGTACAGGGTACAAGTGTACATATGAAGGATCTTGAAAAAGTACCTTCCAAGCAACCTTCTTACATCTGGTCCTGTTCACACTTTCAGATTTAGGAAATTATTAGCTTAGTAGACTTTGGTGAAAGGCAACCACAGGAGGGTGCTGGAGGGATTGTCATGAAGAAGAGGGGAGGGGTCATGAAGGGGAGGGTAGCAGTGGGGGATTTTCAAACATAATTACTTTGTGATTTTTTAACCTGGCATAGATGCATCATAGACAACTGGAACTGGATTAATTGGGTGTTAATGGAGGACCACAAGCTGAATATATGAAGGGGTGACGGGGTGGTACATAAATATTCTTAATTTTCCCCACTTGCGTATGAAGTCTTCCAACTTGACTTTGCAGTCTCCCTATTTTTCCCCCCTAGGCTGGTCCCTGATCCACAGTACAGTGAAGCCCACTTAATTGGATATCTCTTAACTAAATTAAAGAACCTCAGTGAGCACGCTCACATACCCCACGCGCCCCAATATTTCAAGCTCTAATCATTTTTTAAAAATAAACATAGATTCTAGGAATACTACAGAAAACAGTGTTCTGTAGTTTCAACGGTATTGAAAGAATTCAAGCAGAGAAAAAGCCCGGAAAACTGTAATTTTGATAAACTTTTCAAAGTCTATGGGGCCGTAATTTTGGTAAAAATCAGTGGAGCGGAACAAAACCCAAACTTGTTCTGTAGGCCACCATGTTAGACTAACATATCAAAAATCAGCTCAATATCTGGAAGCGTGTAGGAAAAAAGTCTGCAAAACTGTAATTTTGATGAACTTTTCAAAGTTCAAGGGCCATAATTTCGGTAAAAATCAGTGGAGCGGAACAAAATGCAAACTTGATCTGTAGGCCACCATGTTAGACTGACATACCCAAAAACAGCTCAATATCTGGAAGCGTGTACAAAAAAAGTCCGGAAAACTGTAATTTTGATGAACTTTTCAAAGTTCAAGGGCCGTAATTTTGGTAAAAATCAGTGGAGCGGAAAAAAATGCAAACTTGATCTGTAGGCCACCATGTTGGACTCACATACCAAAAATCATTTCAATATCTGGAAGCGTGTAGAAAAAAAGTCCGGAAAACTGTAATTTGATGAATTTTTCAGAGTCCAAGGGCCGTAATTTCGGTAAAAATCAGTGGAGCAGAAAAAAATGCAAACTTGATCTGTAGGCCACCATGTTAGACTCACATACCAAAAATCAGCTCAATATCTGGAAGCGTGTAGAAAAAAAGTCTGGAAAACAAGTAGGACTGACTTACGGACTGACCAGTCAAAAACATTATACCCCAGCAACTTCGTTGCGTGGGGTATAATAACCCTGTTAATTGAATATAATTTCCCAACACAAAACCATTTAACATACATCCGGGAAAAATTTGACTTGTTAATTGAATATTGGTTATAGCGTAAATTCCTGTTAATTGAGTTAAAAATCTTGTAATCTGTCGAGAAATTACCATGACTCTCCTCAGTTTTCCTTTGTTTATAGGACTCTTTGGCCTCAGTACATCCAATACAGGCATTTAATCTATTATATCTTGTTTGACAGAGCTCATGGAGCTCTGTCACACAATATATAATAGAACAAATGCTAAGTTTGTGTCTAGAATACATTTTCATTGGCAAAGTGGCTATTCAATTAACAGGGTTCCACTGTACTACAGTGGAACTCTATTAACCCTTTACCCAATGCACAGGTTGGCCAACTTTATTATTTTAATATTTTAAAAAAAAAAAAATTTTCATGAAATTTCAACAAAACAATATCATGTGACCCCTCATTGGAACGAGCTTGGTGAGCTCATTCCATGGAGGGGTCAAAGATATGGCTTTGTTGATATTTTTGGAAAAAAAATGTTTTCACTTGATCAATTTTATAAATTACAAGGAATGATGCCTCCAATTTGTTAGGTAAGGGGTTAATTAAAAAAGCCACTTTGCCAGTGAAAAATATTCAGTTAACAGGAGTATTAGACTTACAGGGATTTGGTTACTTACTTGTATTCGAGAGACAACCTTTTATTCTGTTATAAATAATGTTCATGTTACTATGTATAGAGAATTTATGTTGTCGAGAGGCATTTGCGAGAAACCATGTACTTGACAACGCAAGTGAAATACTCTTCCTCTATATGGAAAGAGACAAGAAGGACGCCGATGCCCTATAGCTCACCAACATTCCTCTTTGATAATAACTTTGGCAAACACAAGAACTGTATCAAACAGGCTCATAACATGCGACAAATCTGACCTAAACGCACCCTCTTAAAAGTAAAACACAGAAACTGACATAAGCACTAAGTTAATTAAGCATGAAATTCTGAGCTAAACAGAAAACTAAATGCAACTAAAAATGTCAAGAAAAATGTTTAAAATGCAGAGTATGAGGGGTTAATCATGGAACAATGATACTGAGGAACATGTATGATGAATATAAGTGCCATGGGAAGAGAAGGAGCACAGCAGCTGTCCTAAACACTAAGTTAAACATGAAGTTCCGAGCTAAACAGAAAACTAAACGCAACTAAAAATGTCAAGAAAAATGTTTAAAATGCAGGGTATGAGGGGTTAATCATGGAACAATGATACTGAGGAACACGTATGATGAATATAAGTGCCATGGGAAGAGAAGAAGCACAGCAGCTGACCTAAACACTTAGTTAAACATGAAATTCTGAGCTAAACAGAAAACTAAACACAACTAAAAATGTCAAGAAAAATGTTTAAAATGCAGGGTATGAGGGGTTAATCATGGAACAATGATACTGAGGAACATGTATGATGAATATAAGTGCCATGGGAAGAGAAGGAGCACAGCAGCTGACCTAAACACTAAGTTAAACATGAAATTCCGAGTTAAACAGAAAACAAAACGCAACTAAAAATGTCAAGAAAAATGTTTAAAATAGAGGGTATGAGGGGTTAATCATGGAACAATGATACTGAGGAACATGTATGATGAATATAAGTGCCATTGGAAGAGACGGAGCACAGCAGCTGACCTAAACACTAAGTTAAACATGAAATTCCGAGCTAAACAGAAAACTAAAAGCAACTAAAAATGACAAGAAAAATGTTTAAAATGCAGTGTATGAGGGGTTAATCATGGAACAATGATACTGAGGAACATGTATGATGAATATAAGTGCCATGGGAAGAGAAGGAGCACAGCAGCTGACCTAAACACTAAGTTAAACATGAAATTCTGAGCTAAACAGAAAACTAAAAGTAACTAAAAATGTCAAGAAAAATGTTTAAAATGCAGGGTATGAGGGGTTAAATCATGGTAGAATGATAATAATCATCATATAGCAGCATTATAAAGGCCATGATATGGAAATAGGGCGAGTAAGTGACCTAAACAGAAGCTTTAACATTATTGGACACGTACGCTGACGCCGACCGAACGAGCCATGCCATAAGCTCACACAACTAAAGTTGGTGAGCTAAAAACACACTACTGAAAAATACAAACATCAAATTATGAAATCGAATCACTATTACATTTCTGTATCTGCATCTGAATATGAAAACATAGTTTAACTCTCTGCACACTGATGCCAAATATCAAAATTTCAATCATAAGCCTTTCCCCATAATGCTATTAGAAATTTAACCAATTCAGTCTTGTTTGACAAACAAGACTGAATTGGTTAAATTCCAAGGGGCATTATGGAAAAAACTGTCTGTTTGACATTTTGGCATTTCAACATCAGTGTGCAGAGGGTTAAAACCCCTCATTGGAATGTGCTCACTGAAAAAAATGAAAATATTTATTCAATAATTTTTTTTTTTTGAAAATGTCATCCACCATTCTGGTTATTTATTTATTTATTGGGATTTAATGACACTTTTGACTGCCAGGGTGACCTTGTGTCAGACAGTTTTACAGGTAGGGGAACCTGGAGTACCTGGAGAGAATCACCGAGCAATGGCGAGCAACTGTCAGACTCCCCAACATACTAACTCCACACAAGAAGGGTTAGCATTGATTGAAGCAGGTGCACCATTGAAGTGCAGTATGTCTCAGTACACGGCGCCACCGTGACCCCACATGGGCAATCAGGATTAAGTGCCTTGCCCAAGGACACAAGGCAGTTAGCCCTGGCGAGAACAAATGATGCACCTCTCAGTTTGAAGTCAATGCCATAAGCACTGAGCCACCTCACTCCCACATTACCCAACATAACATCCAAAACTGGCCAATGCTATTCACAAAAATCGTCAATTAAATTTCAATATTTTTTTCATTTTTTGTCTCCAAAACATAGGTTATGACCCCTCTTTGGAACGTGCTCATCAAGCTCATTCCAATGAGGGGTTATAACCTATGTTTTTGAGACAAAAAATGAAAAAAAAATAATTATTCAAGAATTTTGTTTGCAAGTGTCGTCTTCTTTTCATGTTAGGTAAAGGGTTAACAGGAGTATTCAATTAACAGGGATTTGGTCACTTGCTTCTATTCAAGAGATAAACTGTGTTTTTATTCTGTTTTAAATGTTTATGTTACTATGTACATGTATAGGCTATTCATGTTTTTGTGAGGCATTTGTGAGAGACCACAAACTTGACAACGCAAGTGAAATGCACTTCCTCTAAATGGAAAGAAAAAACACCCTGCTGAAAAATACAAACATCAAATTATGAAACTGCATCACTATAACATTTCTGTATCTGAATCACAGCTAGAAAAACATAGTTTATAACCCATCATTGGAATGAGCCCACTGAGCTCATTCTAATTTGGGGTCATAAGCTGTGTTATTGAGGCAAAAAATGAAAATATTTATTCAATATTTTTGGGGAGCAAATGTGATCTGCCATTCCGGTATTTATTTATTTATTGGGGTTTAACCCTTTACCCAACGAATCATCCACATCTGCCTGCGTACTATGCAAATTCAGTGGGTGAAAAAATATTATTTTTCAAAAACTTGCAACAAAACCACATCACGTGACCCCTCATTGGAATGAGCTTGTCAAGCTCGTTCCAATGAGGGGTCACATGATATGGTTTTGTAGAAATTTTTTGAAACATTTAAAAAAAATATTTAAAATAAAAAATGTTGATATCGCCTGCATTGGGTAAAGGGTTAACAACACTTTTGACAGCCAGGGTCACCTTGTGTCAACAGTTTTACAGGTGGAGGAAGCAGGAGTACCCAGAGAGAACCATTTAGTAACTGTGAGCAACTGCCAGTCTCTCCAATGCGTTAACTCCACCAAGCAGGGTTAGCATTGGTTGAAGACAGGTGCACCATCGACAAGCAGTACGCCATAGTACACAGTGCCACCGTGCCACAAATATGGGCAATCGGAACTGCCTTGCCCAAGGACACAATGCAGTTATCCCTGGTAGGGATCAAACATTTCAGTTTGAAGTTCAATGTTGTAACCATTGAGCAGGCTCGCCCCCTTGCCATTCTGGTTGAGTGTTAACCCTTTACCCAATATAACGGGAAAAACCGGCCAGCGCTGCTCACAAAATTCACCATTCAATTTTTATTACTTTTTCATTTTTTTGTCACAAAAACATAGCTTATGACCCCTCAATGGAACGAACTCAACAAGCTCATTCCAATGAGGGGTCATAAGCTATGTTTTTGATGCAAAAAATCAAAAAAATTAGTGCTTCAAGAATTTTATTTGAAAGTGTCGTCTGCTTTTCGTATTAGGCAAAGGGTAAATGTCAAACATACAAGGAAAAATTTGAGAACAAATTACTGATGCGCAACCTCTCCAGAAAATATTACTCTTAATGATGTTAAAAAAAGCTAACAAAACATAGCAGAAATAATTATTTCAACTAATTTTGAATCTTTCCTGCTCTCAAGCATCCCAGAAACCACTTCATCCCTAGGACAAGTAGCATTATAAAAAACAAGTGAGAAATTTAAAAAAGCGAATCTGACCTGTTTGCGACAAAATGAACATATTTCATTGCTGGTTAATTCAGTTACTGATCAGTAGATTCAATTATTTGTCAAAATTGTCGACTTTTGATATCTTGAGTAGTTTGAATAATGTTAATAGTAGCACCAATATTCTCCACTTGATGACTTTTTTATTTTTTATTGTCCAAAGATATCGTGTTTTATTTTATTATTTGGCTAATAATGTTGACTTGATGTGCTCATTGCATGGATTTTGTCAACAATTTAGAAGCTGCTGCACCTGTCCTCAACTTTTCAGTTCCATTTATGGAATTCCTGGTAAGTGTGATAGTGTTTGTCTAGACTGGTAGACTTCTTTTCTTCTGTTCTCAGGAAACTGTAAGCGATTTACGGATTGTGTTGGGGTGAATTCTTGTTTAAACTTTTGCTGTCCATTTTAAACTTCCGTTCTTGCTGTTAGTACAAATTTGACTGTTTAACCCTTTTCCCAACACAGACGTCATAAAAATTTATTATTTTGAATATTATTTTTTTAAATTTTTCATAAAATTTCACCAAAACCATATCATGTGATCCCTCATTAGAAAGAGATTGATGAGCCTGTTCCAATGAGGGATCACATGATATGGTTTTGTTGATATTTTTTGAAAATAATTGTTTTCCAACTGCTCATTTTGTAAATTACGCAGGCCGTTGTTCCCGATTCATGAGGAAAAGGATTAATCAGAAGGTAGTATTTCTTCTTTTATTTCTTTGTAAATTTCTTCTCCTCTAAAACAAATTTTTAATTGGATCCCTCATAATGTGAATTTTCCCTATGACAGACCCTTTCCCAAAGAGGGATTAACTCTTAACCTTCTGAGTAGTTTCAAAATATTTTTCATTAAATCTAGTCATGGCTGGTTCACAGCAGCCATGACTAGATTTGATGAAAAATTCATTTAAGTTTAACTAAAAAAATCATTGGTCAATAAGTCCGTTCAATTTACAGGAAAGGAATTTGATTAAAGGTGCCCAGTTATACTTATTTCGATGGCAAGATATTTTGTGTTCTGTGCAGGAATATCTGCTAGCAGCATGTAAGGGTTTAACCTGATCAAGCCAGAAAATAAGCAGACTGTCATCTGCAAAATGAGGTCCCCAGAGGGTGAATTTAGTGATGCTACCCTGCACAGCAGGGAAGCTTCACTAAATTTACCCTCCGTAAACCTCAATCTGAATCGGGGTCTCAAAACTAAACAGAAAGAGGTACCCAGAGGATAAATTGGTCCACTGTATGGGATAGCATCATCAAATTCACCCTCTGGGAACCTCATTCTGCAAATATCAGACTGCTTATTTTCAGACCTGTCCACGATGCATGCAATGATCTCCTCCAAACTAAATAGACAGCAGAAACTTGATTACAAATCACTCATGAAGCTACATTGGCATGCCAAACTTGTTTTGAAATCACTTGCAAACCTCTAGTTTTGTTGGTAATGATTTGTTGAAATTACGTCAAAACATGCTAAAACTCATAAAGGTTAGCTAAAATTAGTCTCTACATTGTAGTAAACTCAAGAGAAAGTAAAAAAGTGGAACGGATAAATACATATTATCACTGCAGTGAAGTGATCTGGGCCGTCACATGTCTTGTTGAGGAGGTCAGATCACCGGATCAAACAAGCTGCAACAGGAAGATCGTTTGATGTGGCAATCTGACCTTCTCAACGAGACATGATACTACGACCCAGATCACTCCACTGTAGTGATAAAAGGTTTATTATATGACTTATAGTTCAACATCTCATGGCAACGCTAGCATTAACAATTCAACCAACCTTTTTTTGGTAAATTGGATTGAAGTGAAAAAGAAATATTTTTGTTTACACTTACTTTTGTAGCAGGTGCACACTCCCAGGGAATCCTGCAATGCGCATGAATATGATAAAAAAAATATCATGAATGCAATAAAAACATGGACTGCCAGTTGAGCACACCCATCCCAGCTCAGAGTAAAGTACTCTCAGTGACCGGAACAGCTAATTATGCAAATTCGAACACACCCATAAATAAATAGTCTGTCAAACTATAGTGATACAGAATCGGATTCCATACTGTGGATTTTTCAGGGATCAGGAAAAGATCGTCAAACAGTAGTGATATTTAGTGGTTAAATTACATAGTCATATAAACAAGAGGCCCCAGGGGGTCTGAGGGTGCTCACCTGACATGGTAGTCTAAATATCAAACCAGGGACTTGACTTGAATAAGCTGCATATGCCCCTCCTAAGAAAAGCATATACCAACTAGATGAAGCGATTGTGCCCACACAATACACAGGATTTTCCTTCTATTTTCAGTTCCTGCACTTTTACGTCCCAAAATTGAGATAAACACATAAAAAACATATTTTTTTAAATTTTTGTTCTGAAATTTTCAAAGTCCCAAACAAAATATTTTCAGACTAAAATTTTTTTTCTTCTTCTTAAAATTGAGCCCCACCCGGATCCCAAATTTTCAGTTTAAAAAAAAAAAATTTTGTCTTAAAATTTACCAGAACACATAAAAAAACAAAAAACTCATTTCCGGATTTTGGTCCAAAATTTCTGGACAGGGACCCCAAATTTTCAGCCTACATATGAACCCAGGGATTTGGCTTGAACAAACTTGAATCTCACCTCCCTAAGCATACTGCATACCAAATATCAAAAGATTCTTATTGGTAGATCTGAAGAAGAAGATTTTTAAAGAATATTCCTCATACTGCACTAATTTAAACATTTGGGCTCCCATAGAGACCCCAAATATGGACCCAGGGAATTGATTTCAATAAACATGTGAAACAATCTTCCAAAGATGTTATATGTAAAATATAAAAGCTTTTGGAGCAGTGGTTTGGAAGCAAACGATTCTTTCATTTTTTCCCATTGCCCACAGTGTTAAAAAATACTGACTCAGCATTTTTTCAAAGTCCCGAAAAAGTACCTTATGACAAAACCGATGGCAATTTATTTTTACCATTCCTTTCTGTTGGACCCAAGTAAGCCTCACACCAAATAAAAATTCTCAGTGCCATGCAGTTTTGGAGATATGCAAGTTTTCGTTTTTTTTTATTTTTGGCTCCTGAGGTTCCCACGGGGCTGCAGGAAAAAAAAATTTGGCATAAATCAAGTACTTATACCCAATAATACCTCATATTAAATTTGGTTCAAATTGGCCTCTCGGTTCAGAAAATAGAAATTCTGAGGGGGGCAAAAATTCTTGCCCCATCCCAGACAAAGGCAAATATTGCCCATCAAACTGCTCTTGAACAAACTTGAGTCTACACCTCAAATGGAAGCTGCATACCAAATATCAAGTCTCTGCTACGGCTGGTTCATGAGAAGAAGATTTTTAAAAATTTTGTGCTTTTTGGCCCCACCCCCTCCTCAATATGAGCAGAAACCCAATTTGAAGAAAAACCCAAATGCCCCTATATAACTGCTACTCATGTGAATTTTCATTGAACTGCAGCCAGTGGCTTGGAAGAAAATGACAAAAAACTACCTTCACGACATACGACAGATGACAGGCGACGGACAATGGACAAAAAGTGATCAGAAAAGCTCACCCTGACTTTCAGTCATGTGAGCTAAAAGTGAGTGAATAATTCACTTTACAATTGATGTTGGATGGGATTCACTGGTGATTTCATATCTTAATATTTTAAACCAAAATAAACATACAAGCATCGAGAGTGATTTGATTTTTAGAGTTAGCGATTTACTGAATACTGTAAATTAAGAACATAATCCTCTATAATCCTCTATAGAGATGAATAAAAATCTATTGGATCAGTTTCATAATCTCACCACTGATCACTCAATTAATAGAATGAAATTTTAAATGTTATGAAATTAAAGTATTTGTAATAATTTTATTAACAGGATAGAACAGAATAGAACATAATGAATAACAAGAAACTGACATTTTAATTAAATTTTCCAATAATCATTTAACATCATTTCTCATTTAACCAAGAGAATGCCAAAGCTAATTTTCAAATTTTAAATTTGTTTTTAGGTTTTCGAGAGACTTTTATTAATAAATTCAATTGCCAGGATAATATTTTACTGAAGTTTAACCATTCAGGCCTAATTCCGACTCTGATTAATTTTTACTATGACAAAACAGGTGCCACAACATGCAGTCTTTAGGTGAACTTGCAAGTTACATCTCAAATACCTTGGCAGCTGATTCTAGGCAAGTCTTGGCTGCCTATATAGACAGCCAAGACTTCCTAGAAACTAGAATGAAGCATATATAGACAGACAAGATTTACCTAGAAACTTATAGAGTGAAGCATGCCCCACACAGTACATGGACACAGGAGGTTGAAAAGCAAACAGTGATTTATTATTTGTACATGTGCTGTGTCTGTAAGACACATATGATGCCCCAATAAGTTCTACCATGTACTTTAATTTACATATGTATTTCAAAATATGTCAAATTGGACTATATTTATGTAGCAAAATATCTTGAGATCTGGTAAATGTTGAATTCAACGGAACAAAACTTTGACACCTCTATAATGTATAATTAATTCATAATATATTTTATTATACACCCATTTAAAATTAAGGTTTTTTGTTCACGACATTCTACCATGTGTGATAAAAATAAACTTTTATTGCACACATGTGGGATATAGATTTTTGCACTTTTTTAACGTAAGAATGGAAACAGTCATATTTCTGGGGATACATGGGCTCGTTTTGATGCAATAGGTCATTTATTTTGATGTTGTAAAGTGGATATTAGTGGTCTATTGTATCTGAGTTTCTATTGTTTTCACAGAAACTCAGGTCCTATACACTGACCATCAAAAGAAACCTTCTAATTTAGTTTCTTAACATGAACAATACTGACTATTGATTGAATAACCCATTGGGTTAAAGTATGACATGGAAATGACCGACATGCAGTTCAAACTAAAGAACAATGTAGACAGAATATGAAAGCGTCTAAGTGACGTCATTTCGAATGAATGACGTTGCGCAAGCAAGCTTCTAGGTCACCAAAATCAAAATACAGAACAAATTGCATGTTGATATCCACTGGAATTCATATGGATTCTGTACCTCTGTTAAAGGCTATAACACAAACTTTAATAAATTTTGAGCAGGCATTGTGAACAATACGATCATTTCTCTTGGACAATAAGGATATAAATTTCATTTACGTGGGATGGATTGACAATGACTATTGTAAACTTGACTAAAATCTTAACCTGCCAGTTAACAACAGCCACATGGAACTTGGAAGTCAGATAAACAGGTGACTTTTTTTGATAATTTCTCATTGAAGTATTTTCCGAATTTACACCTATTGTTTGTTGTGAAAGTATGGTAACTTTTTTGGTGGAGATCAGATCAGCCATTCAGAATTCGTGCTGTAAAATTGAGGCATAAAAAGATGATAAACTGTATTTCAGATGAACAGTGTTTCATCGAACAAAGTGGTGACACATTACAATTTGCAAGTTGAAACTATGAATGAAAGTTCAATCAGCGTACGAAATAACAATAAGACTAGTCACCTACTTGTGAAGATTAATTTGGATTTTTGTCTTATTTTATTTCCTTTACGTCTCAGAAGGATAGGTTAATTCTTACTTAGTATTACCGTAAAAGACCTGTTTTAGAAATTTGCAAAGGTGTGCAATAAATACAGAACTGCACAAGCATTTGAATGGGTTAATGTTTATGGCACAAGTTTGGTGCAAGAATTTCAAAGTCCCGAAAAAATACCTTATGACAAAACCGATGGCAATTTATTTTTACCATCCCTTTCTGTTGGACCGAAGTAAGCCTCACACCAAATAAAAATTCTCAGTGCCATGCAGTTTTGGAGATATGCAAGTTTTCGCAAGGGTTATGAATGACCATTTCCAGCTACTGATACAGTATAACGATCATGCAAGTAAACAAGTATGTCAGCTCAAAACCTGCTTGCTCTACTCTGTCTCATATAATTGATGTGAGTCAGTGTCACCATGTTTGCCTGCTCTGGAGCAAGTTTGTTCCTTTGTTAACCCATATAATACAGTAGTTCAAAAGTAATGGTTAACTGATCAATTACTTTTTTGATCGATCAAGACACTGATCATTGGTTAATCGATTTATTAACTGTTTCAGCTCTACTTGTGACTTGCTCCAGGTAGCATACAGTGGCCACAAGCCGCATTGATACAACAGCACTCCTAAAGTTAGGCTCCTGCGAAAATTCAAAATTTGATTCGAAAGTCAATATTTGATTTGATTCAATTCAATTCAAAAATTGGAGTATTTTCTCATATACTTCGGCCATAACTGTAAATGTTTACAGATTGTAATTGATCACATTATTTTATATTGAGTATTGCTCTGAATAGAAACGTAACTGACTTGTGATAACAGTGTTTGTAGCGTTGTACCTACAACTGTACAACAGTTGTAACAACATCGCTACAAACACTGTTACCGCTACAACTGTTCATTTCAACTTATTGTGCATTATGACAAGTGACCATTTATAAAAATGAAAAAGTTTCGAGCATTGATAAGTTATTCAGCTCTTCAACTTCAATAAATGATTTGTTTCACAACTTGATCACATTATTTTATATTGAGTATTGTTCTGTTCGATTACAGTTACTTGATACATCGTCAAAAGCAAAGAATATCCCTCATTATTATATAAACAGAAGTAGAGCAGGCTTTAATTTACAAGGGGATCGACTCCATTCGGTGTTCAATTATCGTTTCATTTTAGTCATTCTGCATTTTTATTTAAAGCACGTCTGAATGGAGTCGATCCAATATGAAACAAAGTTTTTTTCCAAGAAAGCATATGATAAAAGTGAGGTATCAGCCCTATCAGCCAGGTTCATTTAAAAAAGTTTATTGCTGCAGCTCCGAAGCAACAAAGTCAACAATTCGAATAGTTTCAATCAATAGCTAGTATATTGGTTTATATCTCAGTTTATAGCACGGTAAGTGGCGAGGCAAAAAGTGCACTCTTCATAACTGTGAGTCTTTTCATAATTGGGGGTATTATTTAGAAAAAAACAACTTTCTTTTAACGACGTATTCATTAACTGTGATTTGATTCGAAGTTCGAGTCATTTTTTCCAATTCAATTCAATATTCGATTCGATCAAAATCAGCAATTTGCAGGTTCCTACATGAAGTGGCATACAGGATTCCTACATTCCAATTTATAAGTACTGATGTAACAAGGTAACTTATAAGGCAGGAATGCTGATGAGCCGATTGAACCAAAAAAAGCAACAAGCAGCTATTCTTTTATTTCTGTGGCATGATTCCACCGGCAGAAGATATTTATTTGCAATTCATCCCTTCGTGAAAAAGCAGAAGTTACCTGATTTGCAAATATACAAATCAGAAAGAAGATTCAATGTCAATTCCTTTTCAGGCCATCGATGTTGACACTGAATTGATTTTCAAAGCTTTGCAAGGGCCCTAGTGATAAGCACTGATGGCTCAAAGGGGAGGGGAGTCAGGGGGCTACAGCCCTTCCCTGTTAGGTAAGTCTATTTCCCAACCCACCTCAACCCACCCCATCCCCATCAGGGAGCACAAACCCCTTTATCGAGGAAATAAAATAATGAATTTTTTAATGCTGATTTTTGTGAATGCATCTTGTCAGTGAGGTTATATCACTGGATAAGGCCTAAAAAAATAAAAAATCTGTTTCTCAGGCCCTCTCGCATAGTCCTTTTGGTTGCCGCATGCTCTCTTTTTATAACCAATTTAAACTTTAAAAAAATTAAAATTAAATGGTTTATGTCTGATATTTTACCCAAGTTAAAAAAATTGATGAATTTGTCCCTTGAGTGCAAGAAGGCTTTGCAATGCTTTAGCATTGCAAAGCCTTCTGGCACTCAAGGGATGAAATACACTACCACCCCTGCTATTCTGTAGATTATGAGGCCTAAAACTTGAACCAAGAACATGAACTTTTGATGGCAAAGAAGTAATTACTGAAATAAAAAATAAAATAAAAAAAACGCTCGCCCGCATGCAATTTCACAAATAATGGCCTGAGAAACAGAAGATGTACTTTGTGTGGCCTAAGAGGTTAACTCTTAACCGCTGAGTATTTTCTAAATATTTTTCATCAAATCTACTCATGGCTGTTATGAAGCAACCATGCCTAGATTTGATGAACAATTCATCTAAATTTATCTCCAGGAATCATTGGTGAAAAACTTTGTACCATTTACAGGGGTAAAATTTGATTTAAATGTGCACAAATTATACTTATTTCAGTGGAAAAAGAAATCCTGTTCTGGGCAGGAAAATCTGCCAGCAGCATGCAAGGAGTTAAGCCTGGCAGCATTGATTCAAAGAACAGTGGAATGGCAAGTCATAATAAGACCTTCCACTTTAATAATCACTACAAACCATGCTTTATTAACCCTTTACCTAACATGAAAAGCAGACGACACTTGCAAAAAAAATTCTTGAATAACTAATTTTTTTCATTTTTTGTCTCAAAAACATAGGTTATGACCCCTCGTTGGAACGAGCTCAACGAGCTCGTTCCAACGAGGGGTCATAACCTATGTTTTTGAGACAAAAAATGAAAATATTTTGAAAATTAATTGACGATTTTTGAGAATAGCGCTGGCCGGTTTTGGCCATTACGTTGGGTAAAGGGTTTTTTGAAAGAACAATTGGACATAACAGTTAACTACAAGATTTTCAATTTACCAATCAGCACAGACAAGACTAAGGTGAGGTTGCTTGAAAGAACAATTAACTGGAAGACTTAAATGTAGCAGAGATGGGCAATATACTGAAAAACCAAACTAACACCAATATCATGGAGATACCAAAAAACCAAACCGAACCATCACTGTCTGAACTTTCATATTTTTCTATATTCACTACTTATAAGCCCTTGTTGATGCTTGATAAGAGCTGAAGGGTTCATTTTCATAAAAGAAGTGACTGATTTTCTTTTCAGTTTTGTTAACTTTTAAGGGGCTGGGGAATTGTCCTGAATTCCCACTAGTCTGCAATCTGTACATATATGTCCAGTTACTTAGCAGTGCTTTCTAATCAAGTCTTGGCTACCTTAACTCACTGCTCAGGCAGGTCTGAAAATAAGCAGTCTGACATTTGCAGAATGAGGTCCCCAGAGGGTGAATTTGATGATGATATCCCATACAGTGGGTCAATTTATCCTCTGGGTACCTCTTTCTGTTTAGTTTTGAGACCCTAATTCAGATTGAGGTCCACAGAGAGTAAATTTAGTGATACTACCCTGCTGGACCTCATTTTGCAGATGACAGTTTGCTTATTTTCTGGCTTGTGCTCAGGGGATTTATCTATTATCAGCAGGACCTCCAAATGATGGCATGTTAATGGCATGTTCTGAGATCGCAAAGCCTGAAATAGACCATTGAAGGTTTAGGTGTGTTTGGAAAAAGTCACAAAATTACTGTAGATATGATTTATTTTTGTTGGCAAAAAAATGCCAATGTTGAGCTCATTGGCAGTGGTATGTGGAGCTGTGGTAGAATGATACAAGAACAACTTATTCTGTATTTTCTTGGTATTAATTCCTCTTTGGTATTATCAGCAAACCTCAGTCAAGTCAGATACCAAGTACCGAATCGATACCACCGTATTCTCACTTAAAAATACTGAAACCGATACAAAACTCAAAATTCCAATACTGCCGATCTTTAAAATGTAGCAGTTTACTAATCAGTACATGCATGGTCTAAGTTAAGTTCCATCGGCTAAATGAACAACTTGGCATTGACAAGACCTTCTAATTTACTAACCAGCACAAACAGGATTTTACCCTTTCAACTCTGTGTGCATAAACGTTTTCTATTTGGAGGCCGATAAGCCAGCAACACGATGAAAGCCAAACTAATCCATATAAATAATCAGTGATAATTTAATGTAAGAACTCATAGTTTTGCATTCTCTTGGAAAGTTTTATTCCTGTCTCACTCAGTTATATTATTTCATTATATTAATTACAGAAGCAGAGAGTGGCAGGTGCAGCTACCCCCTTGTCCTGCGGAAGGGGTATGAAAGGTGCCCTTTTTTGCCAGAAGTGCACTAGTGGTAAAGACTTTACTTTCTGTGAACTGTACCTGAGAAACTCCTGAGTATTTGTTTCCAACATATTTTATTTGTGTCAATGCCAATGGTGGGTGGGTGGGAGGCTAGTGTATTGAGTATAATGACAAAGTTTGGTCGATAATCACCAAACAAAGAGGCTATACAATTGGCAGGGTGATTTCTGAATCATTCCTTGAGTGGAAAACTGTGCCATCTGCAATGCTTTAGCATTGCAGATGACACCTTGTTCCTCTGAAGGGACAATATATATATATCAGTACTATTTGAGTGTCACATAACAATTTTATAATATGTGTTAAACTCCAGGTCTTAACTCATATGCAGACTCAAGTGCCCTTTTTGATACCCCTGCCCCCCCCCCCCTTCCCCCCACCTTGCCCTTGGATGCTTCCAGTGCCCTTGTTACCAAGGCAGTACATGTAGGATGTTCCCTCCCTGTCCATGAATTGGTTTAGTTTAGACTATGAACTAACAGACTACACAATTTTTCTGATATACATTCAGCCCATCCCTGCATTACTGACCATTTTAGTATCTGTGCAATGAACTAATATATCCCCCAAGGTTTCATTCATTTGTATGAATTATGTGGGTTTTCTAATAAATTTTTTTGGACACTATAAAACTGAATTTTGATCCATGTTATTTTCCCAAAGTTGAGGACACAATGAGAGTAAGTAATCATGAATGTGACACTTCATGATACATTAATTATAAACTGAAGTAATAGCTTACTTTATCATATGACTCGTCCGTTTTATTCACTTTAAAACATTTGATATTTTGTTTTCATATTAATCAGTAATAAATAAAGCCTTCCGTCAATTTCATTGGTCAATTTCAAAACTGGACAATTTGATTGGCTAAACAAAATACAACTGGGTCACATTTGCATAATTTCAGTAGGGAGAATTTACGTTATCTGTCCTATTTAGGGTGGGTTATATTGTATTAATCTTTTACCTACAAGAAAAACGCCATTCATTTTTTTTTATATTTTCACTTTTTGCTTCCAAAAGATAGGTTATGACCCCTCACTGGAACGAGCTCAACGAGCTCGTTCCAATGAGGGGTCATAACCTATGTTTCGGAAGCAAAAAATGAAAATTTTTAGTTATACGAGGATGTTTTTCCAAGTGTCGTCTGCAACTCAAGTTAGGTGATGGGGTAAAAAGTCATACTAAGTGGCTAATTTGTGTGTGTGTGTGTGTCATATGATAAATAGAATATGAAATGAGTGTTTTTCTCATATAATATTTATGAAACTCGTCCGAATTTTCCGTTTGGGCTCACCAAAACGGAAAATTCTTAGACTCATTTCATAAATATTATATGAGAAAAACACTCATTCCATATCCTCCATTTATCCAAACAAAATATTCTTGCTTGAGAAAAGAGCAAGTAATATGAGGAGTCTTCCAATTTTTGGAAAAAATTGTGATACCACAAATTTGCTATCACTCATCCAGTTTAAAAGAATATGGAAATTAAATCTAACTTTTGTCGAGTCAGTGGTTCCAGTATTGAACAATAAACCCTTCTACTGACAAAAGCAAATGAAAGGAACAATATTTTTTCAAGTAAATCATAAACATTCAAATATTTGGAGCTCAAACCATGGCTTGTAAGCATTCAATGAAATAAGCCCAAGAAACATATTCCAGTGAGCGGTCTTAAGCTAAAATTTGGACATAAACACACAAAAAATTTAATCCTAAAGTACTGGGGAGTTTTCATACATTTCTATTGTACGATGAAAGAATATGTCATGTGACTTTGCAGTAGTTTCTAGAAAAGTCTGGCTGCCTTAATAGGCTGCCAAGACTTGTCGAAAAACAACTGACAATATACTTAGAACATACATTGAAAGTTCACCCAAAGACTGCATGATGAGGCACCTGCTCCATGAGAGTAAGTATTTACCATAATCAGAAATAGGTCTAGAAGAGTTGAAGGAAATTTTTATTGAGGTGGATTTTTTCAATTCATTATTTAACCCTTTATTTAACTAAAGTAATGACCAAATCCGGCCAGTGCTATTCACAAAAATCGCCAATTATTTTTTATTTTTTGTCTCAAAAACATAGGTTATGACCCCTCTTTGGAACGAGGGGGTCATAACCTGTGTTTCTGAGAAAAAAAATTTGTTATTCAGGAATTTTGTTTGCAAGTGTCGTCTGCTTTTTAGGTTAGGTAAAGGGTTAACTTGTAGAGTGCTAAATTATTTTTGGTCATCAAATCTTGTGCACATGTCTTTGCCTTGTTACAATTTATGGGAGAGTGCCTATGGGCACTCTCCCATAAATTGTAACACAGCAATTCCTTATAGACTGAATATTATCACTTCAATAATACAAAGCACATGTACTGAATATGAGCCTTCAAGCTGTGGTTCCTCCACTTCAGAATAAAGCCCAAATATGGGCTTCCAGCACTCTACCAGTTAAAGGATTAAATATCAACATAGGAAGCAAGGTGGCTAAGTGATTAGAGCATTAGTCTTTAAACCAACAGGCTGATGGTTTGGCCCCCACCAGTGGTAACTGCTCTGTATCCTTGGGCAAGACACTTAATACCAATTACCCATGGGAGAGAATGGCGGCATTGTGTATTAAGGTGCATTGCACATCAAATGGTGTACTGCTAACTCTCTTTGTGCAGAGTTAAGTCAGAGAGTCTGATATTTGCTCGCCGCTGCTCGGTGGTTCTCTCTGGGTACTTAGGCTTCCTTCATTGCATATGTGAGAGGATGGTGATACTATGTGCTAAGTCGTACTGTATATATCGATAGTGCACTTGTTTTCAACCAATACTAACCCTGCCTGTACGGAACCAGTATGTTGAGGAGTCTGACAACTACTTGCTTATGCTCGGTGGTTCTCTCTGGGCACTCCGTCTTCCTCCACCCATAAAACTGTCCGACATGATATGACCCGGGCTGTTGAAAGTGTCATTAAACCCCAGTGAACAAACAAACAAATAACAACATGCGTATTGCCATGTATCATAAGCGGTAGGCCTACTAAATAAAGAGAAACTACTACTTACCAATAAGTGCATGTATAGAATTAGACATTAGTGTTGACTGTACAATGACTCCACCTATCTTTGATGACTTGCCATAATATATGTCATTTGGCCACTTCAGCCTCAAGTCAATTTCCTGTCCAAAAAAAAAGTTCTCAATTGACAAACTTTTAAATTGGGTACCCCCACAATTTCAGAAACTACATACTCAGACTCTGAAGGATCTTTTCAGATAACTTTAACCCTTTACCCAAGGAATCAGCCACATCCGCCCACATAATATGCAAATTCAGCTGCTGAAAAAATACTATTTTTCAAAAAAAATTTAAACAAAACCATATCATGTGACCCCTTTTTGGAACGAGCTCATCAAGATCGTTCCAATGAGGGGTCACATGATATGGTTTTGTTGAAATTTTTTGATAATTTAAAAAAAATGGTATTTAAAATAATAAATTTTGATTTCATCTGTGTTGGGTAAAGGGTTAAGATGATATTTGCAAAAAATCTGCATTTGTTTCCCCAAAACATTGCATATGACCCACTCATCAATGGAATCAGATTGATGAGCTCATTCCAGTGAGGGATCATAAAATATATTTTGGGGGAAAATAGTGGAATATGAATAATAAAATCTGAATGGCCCATTTTAAGAATAGTACTATTATCTCTCTGCCCCAAAAAATGTCAGGTCCATTCACCAACAATATGCCTCACCTTAACATAATAATATCAACATTTATATTTTGATTGAACTGATTGACAAGTGTCTAATAAGTATCTCTTAGTTTCAAATCATATTTTTTGTAAACTGTGTAACCACAACCAATTTTTCTTGTTTAATTTTTCTTTTAATTTACGGAAACATTATTACCCCTTTGAACTCTAGTGGTATCTTCCATGCCACTTCAATGGCAGCAATTAGAAGAGTTCATATTCATTATTTGGGGTAGACCAATCAATATTTTCAAAGTGCAGCATCGGGGCTGCACGTTGAAAAAATTGATTGGTCTACCCCACACACTTCTTGAACAGCCATCCTATTTAATTTTTTTATGTCTCAAAGTTAGTTTGTCCAATCAAAATGCTGGAATACCTTCTAAAGATTCCACCGTATCGGGTTACTCACCTGATATTAATTAATATCAAGTGAGTAGCTGCCATTACTATTTTGATGCAATTCCCCTCACTTCGAATTTTCAAAATCTGAATTAAAACAAAATAAGAGAATTTAGGTTCCGAAAATATTTTCAAGATACCGTATTTTGTGATTTAAAACATTAAATATGTAAAAAGATGGGCAGAAGATAATATTTGTAGTCTGAAAAGTTCTTTGTTTTACGACTCCTTCAGTCACTGTTTGGATCGGGTTTTTGAGGTGAATAGAAAATTTGTGTTGCCCCTCTGGAGTTATTTCCCTTAATGCGCATCGTCTGCGTTTTCCACTTTCGCCGTTTTGAATTAAAAATGTCAACAATGCTGTCAATTGGGAGAAAGAGATTCGCTAATTCGTCGCTTGCAGAAATAGATGCGAAAAAGAGATTAATTTATTCAGCAAACATCATACGTGCAAATGAAAAAGCCGCCAGGATTTTTAAGGATTATTTGAAGGAAAAAAAACAGAATGAAAATTTTGAAAACTTTGACAACTTAACTTTGAATGAAATGTTGTCACACTTTTACCTGGACACACGTCAACCCAATGGGGATTATTATAAATGTACTTCATTAGAAAACCTGAGACACGGATTGAATCAGTACTTGAATGCTCCACCCTACAATAAAAATGTAGACATTGTAAAAGATCCAAATTTCAATGACGCCAATACAAGTTTCAAAGCGGCTTTATCTGAATTGAAAAGAATGGGAAAGGGCACAACAGAGCACCACCCCATGATTTCGGCCAGTGACCGAAAGGCATTATATGAGTCTATTTTTATGTCGCCTAACACGCCAACTGGTTTGTTTAACAAGGTACAATTTGACATTCGACTGTATTTTTTCAGACGAGGTCGTGAAAATATGCATACTATGACAAAAAACACATTTTCAGTTCAAGTAAATACAAACAATGGTGAAAAATATGTTATAAAATCACAAGATGAACTTACCAAAAATCACAGGGAAAGAGACAGGGAGATGGTCAGTGGAATTATGCCTGAAATTCCAGGCAATATCAACTGTCCAGTGGCAAGCTTTGAGAAATACCTCAGTAAATTGAGTCCAAAGTGTGACCGCCTTTGGCAGAGACCTCTTGACAGTTTCACTGAAGATAGTTCAGTTTGGTACTGTAATAGCTCTGTTGGTGAAAAAACACTTTCTTCATTCATGACAAATCTCAGCAAGAGTGCGAAGCTTTCAAAGGTTTATACCAACCACAGCATCCGAACCACTGGTTCCAGCATCCTTTCGGAGAAACGTTTTGAATCAGCACAAATTATGTCAGTCACAGGACATAAAACAGTATCTTCTCTTGCAATGTACCAAAGAGTAACAGAGGAGGAAAAACTTTCTATGGGAAAAGCAGATGCCATGTCGATTACTGGAGGAACATGTAATCCTGCTATTTATTATGAAACAAATGATGAAATAAACTCAAACGTTCTTGAAATTGAAAGAAATCTTGCACTTCCAGAGCACCCACGACAGGGTAATGACAGTTTCGATTTTTGTCTAGAGCAACTTTTTGAGCCCTTTGATAATGAAAATGAACATTTGTCCAGCTCATCAATGCCAAAGGGTGCTCCTATTTTCAGAAATTGCAAAATCGGCAACATCAACATCACTATAAATAATAAATGAACAAACTTGTTTTTGAAACATTCCGATCAAACAGAATTAACAGAAAGTCGGTGTGCGTTTCAGATTCAACTTCAAAGTTCAAGTTGCGTTATTGTTATTGTTTGCTCTACAGTAAAAAAGTGATTTTTAATGTTCAAAACTGCTTTATTAGTCCTTTTTAGGTAGTAACAACAGTAAATGTACGCAAGGGGCCTCCAGATTATGCCGAGTTGGCAAGCAGCACTGATCTCAGTGGCAAGCAGCGATTCGTTTCATTTGTAAACAAGTACGGCAATCGCCCTTCGCAAAGTGATGATTTGTTTACAATTACCATGGTTACACGTACCGGTGCCTGTTACTGTTCATGATTCTGCGCGGTGCTATCAATAGTGGTTCCTGAAAAATAAATTCCGGGCCGTTGTTTGTTTATGGAGAAAATTATTAATCGCTTGATTTACATGGACTTTCGACATAATAAATATGTTACATGGCGTGTAGCTGGCTGATACATTTCCATACAAGGCTCTGATTGTTCATATCAGGTTCGGCTTCGCCTCACCTGATATGAACACTCATCGCCTTGTATGGAAATGTATCAGCCAGCTACACGCCATGTAACTTATAATGTTATGACATATCATGTGGCTGGCCGGAAAAACGGCCGCTAGGGTTCAAAGGGTTAAGCCTTGGGAGACTATTTCCAACTATGACATACTTTACTGCCTCAGAACACGTGCCCCAACATGTGATCTCAAGGCAAGGATCAAAACTAACCTGGCACAGTTTTCTTGTTAAGTCTTGGCTACCTATAGAAGTAGCCATGACAGGGCTTGAAATTACTGTTCAACCTCCAGCCTTTTAGGTAATAATTTTTGGTAAAATCGTCCAAACCTTCAGCCCTTAAAGGCCAAAAGATATTTATACATTTTTGCTATGTTTCAACTGTCTACATCATATGGCCTTGCAGTTATTTCGAGGCAAGTCTTGGCTGCCCAAAAAGGCAAACAAGACTTTCCTAGAATTAATTACCAAGGTACTTATATATAAAACTTGCAAATTTACCCCAAGTCTGAATGTTGGGGCACCTGTTCTTTGCAGTAATAAGGCATGAAAGTCGGAATTAGGCCCTTAAGAGCTATGGGTAAATTTATTTTCTTGGGTTAATTTCTTTCTGTTACTACAAATCCTTACATTTTAATTTTGGGTATCTTGAAATCCAATGAGGATACTATCCAATGCAAACCCTCGCTATAGATACAACCCTGTGAAACTCGGAATGATTTGGATATAGACCCATCAAGATGATGAGAACACTTCCCTTGGAAGTGCTCAGGGAGCCACTTTTGAGGATTAAATGTGCACTTACTTCAAAATTTTCAAGTGTTCTGACACTGTTTACTACAGCTAGTGAGGTAATATGCTGTAGAAATGAGGCTCTTTGTCCCAATTCACTATCAAGGCTGACTTTAACATGTATAGTAAACATTGCGCAGCCCTCTGGACTCAGCCAGTCATTGCCACCACGCCCTATAAAAAAAAATGTCTTCCAATTAGTTGTAAAAAATACATATCATTATAAAACATATATTCTGCTAATTTGTGTGAATAAAATATCAGACATAAATAGAAATATGATGACACTTACATAAAATTTTCTTGAATAACAAAAAAATTGAATTTTTTCACCACCCAAAACATAGCTTATGACCTCTAACTGAAATGAGTTCAAACCAATGATGGATAAGCCCCCACAAAGTAGATCTGTTTCTCAGGCAATTTTTTTGTAAAATTACATGTGGGTTGGCGTTTTTTTATTTTATTTTCTATTTTTGTAATTATATCTTTGCAATCAAAAGTTCAGCATGTTCTTGGTTTGTTTTATGTTTTAGGCCTCCTAATCTACAGAATATCATAGGTGGTGGTGTATTTTGTCCAATTGCAAAGCCTTGTTGCACTCAAGGGACAAATTTATCAATTTTATTAACTTCGGTAAAATTTCAGGCATAAACCATTTAATTTTTATTTTTTTAAAGTTTGCATTTGTTATAAAAAGAGAGCATGCAGCAGCCAAAAGGACCATGAGGGAGGGCCTGAGAATCATATCTTCAACTTTTTTAGAGCCAATAAGCCAATTCTGGTGTTCAAAATTGCGGCAGTCAAAAGGACCATGTGGGAGGGCCTGAGAATGATATTTTCAACTTTTTAGGCCTAATAAGCTAATTTTGGAGTCCAAAATTGAAAAAAATATTAAATTTGAATGGTGATTTTTGAGAAATGGATGAGTTGGATATTCACGTTGTAAGGTAAAAGGTTGAACAAATTTCTTATAATTTAACCAAATGGTGGGCAACAATGATAAACAAGAGGCCTGTCACGCCTAGAGAGCTCCGCTGAGGGCCACTGATTGCATAGGCATGTTTTCTAATACTAATATTGTTACAAACTTTAGCCGAAAAATTTTCAGTTGTCACGAAAATTATGGCTTGGATCGATTACACACCGCCTATTGACATTACATGACGTTATAAAGATTTTCTTGATCCTGTGACCTGTGACCTTGACCCTGTGGATTTACAGACCGCAGAATAATTGATGACACACCGTCTATTGATAATACATATTGTTATGAAGTTTGGTGGAAAAATATTCAGCGGTTTAGAAATTATGGCTCGGACAAATAAAATGTTGACGACGGACAGACGGACGGACAGACGGATGACAGACGATAGACGACGGACGACGGACGAATCAGTATAAGAAAAGCTCTGCTGACTTTGTCAGCGGAGCTAACAAAGGAATGTCTCTGAAAGTATAAATGATAAACTTCTATTCTTCCCACTGAAAGAAGTTTAACCCTTTACCAAACATGAAAAGCAGACGACACATGCAAAACAAAATTTCTTGAATAACTAATTTTTTGTCTCAAAAACATAGGTTATGACCCCTTGTTGGAATGAGCTCATCAAGCTCATTCCAATGAGGGGTCATAACCATTGCTTTTGAGGCAAAAAATGAAAAAATATTGAAAATTAATTGGCGATTTTTTAGAATAGTGCTGGCTGGTTTTGTCAGTTACATCGGGTAAAGGGTTAACCATTATCCCCAGGAAGTGGGTTATATTAGGGCATTGGACATTGCAATCGGAAAGGCTGATGGTTCAATCCTGACCCACGTCATCTGGAGTGTGTCCTTGGGCAAGACAGTTCATCTTAATTGGCTAAGTGGGAGCATGGTGGTACCGAGTACTAAGGCATAGTACACAACGATGGCATTCTTACCTTCAATTGCTTCTAACCGTATTTGTAGGGGACGTGGTGGCGTTGCAGTAACCGGTTCTTGTTAGATCACCGAAGTTAAGCAACATCGAGCCCGGTTAATGCTCAGATGGGTGACCGTCTGAGAGATCGATTTGGACTCCCACATTGTGTCCTTGGGCAAGGCACTTAACCCGATTGTCCACCTGGGAGCACAATGACGCCGTGTACTAAGGCGTACTGCATGTCGATTGTGCGCATGTCTTCAACCAATCTAACCCTGCCTGTGCTGCAGTGCGAAGTTACGATGTTGGGGAGCTGGCAGCTGCTCATCGTTGCTCGGTGGTTCTCTCCGGGTACTCTGGCTTCCACAACCCGTAAAACTGCCATGGTCATGATTTGCCATTGGGCATAAGTATGTGACCTTAAACACCAATAAATAAATAAATATAACCCTATTTGTGCTGGATTAGAGTTGGAGTAGGGCCTTCGAATCACACATTTTTAATTTGAATCAAATCTTGAATCGAATCAGGTCTATTCTTCAAAATCGAATAACATCTCCAATCAAATTATGAGTGCCTTGAAAATGACCAATACAGGAAGGGTGGGGGAGTGTAAACCTGATTGTTCTGACTGTGATGGCTCAAGTCCCGACTCATAAAATATTCCAGCTACATCATCAAGGCATGCCTTCCTGGAAGGCATGCCTTGATTATGTAGTTGGAATATTACCGAGGAATGAGTGCAAGACTTACCAGCACTAAGCACTGCATAGGACTAGCTGCTAATAACAGTTTGTCAATGTTGATCAGAAACTTTAACTTTGTTTTCAAGAGTGGTAGAGACTAGTGAGACTGGAATTGGCATGGGAGGTGGCATGAGACACATGCTATTTATATTGATATAGATGATATTACACTCTTCATTTTTATCATTGTTAACATTCAAATTCCATCTGAACTATCCATTTTGTGAGTCGATGAGAATGACTAATACCAAGCTATATTCCCATGTAAAGATTCAAAAGATAACAAATTGGTAGAGTTGAAACGGTTAACCGATTAATCAATTAACCAATGATCAATGTCTTGATTAATCCAAAAAGTAATTGATCGATTAACCGTTACTTTTGAACTACTGTATTTTCTGGGTGAACAAAGAAACAAACTTGCTCCAAAACAGGCAAACATTGTCACACTGATTCACATCAATTATATGAGACAGAGTAAAGCATGCAAGTTACGTGATCATTATACTATATCAGTAGCTGGAACTGGTCATTGTTTACCCAATGCGGGTAGCAGACGGCAGTTGCAAAATAGATTCTTGAATTACTAAAAAAAATTTCAATTTTTGTCTCAAAAACATAGCTTACGAGCTCGTTCCAATGAGGGATCATAAGCTATGTTTTTGAGACAAAAATTGAAAACATAATAAAATCTGAATGGAGATTTATGTATGTAGAGCTGGCCGATTTTGTCCTTTACATTGGGTAAAGGGTTAATGCTATAAATCATCAACGGTACAGCAATTATTCAGCTACCTGTAAGGGCAAGTGATTAATTGGTTAACCAAGGTTTATCCATGTGATTAATCAATCAAGAAAACCTTTTAACTGTTTCAGCTCTACAAATTGGGAAGCTGATTTCGAATCCAATCAAATATCAACTTAAGTTTCGAAATTGATTCAAATCTCGAAGCTTCACAGGGCCCTAAGTTGGAGAGTCCAAGAGTTATTTGCCCTTGGTCAGTGGTTCTCTCTTGGCTCTCTTGCTTCTTTCACCTGTAAAACTTTCCAGCGTCTAACAGGATATGAACCTGGTTGTTGTTGAAAATGTCAATAACCCTTTACCTAACACAAAAGGCAGACGACACTTACACATAAAATACTTGAATAACTAATTTTTTTTCATTTTTCCATCAAAAGCATGGCTTATGACCCCTCATTGGAACGAGCTCATTGAGCTCGTTCCAGTGAGGCGTCATAAGCTATGTTTTGAGACAAAAAGTGAAAGAAATAATGAAAATTGGATGGTGATTTTTGTGAATCGTGCTGACCGGTTTTGGCCATTACATTGGGTAAAGGGTTAAACCCAATAAATAAATCAAAACAGTTATCCTGATTTTCATAAAGTGGCCTTCAGCAAAGATTTAGCAAATAAAATACTTCCCTCACTTCATAATTTAATCATTAAATATTACGCCATATGTTTGGAGGAATTCAAGGAACAAACTCATCTAAAAGATTAAGCGAAAGTTGTCAATATATGACTAGTCAATACCAACACTGGTTTGTCAAATAAGCAGACCTTCAAGTGAACCTTTTAACTGGTAGAGTTATTGCCTTGTTACATGGGAGAATGCTTAGAGGCTCTTTCCATAAATTTTGACATGGCAAATCCACTAACACTTAATAATTTCACTTCAAAGAAAACACGAAGCAAGTCATTCAATTAAGTTTCTACAGAAAAGACATCACACCAAAGCTACATATGAAATCGGAAAAAGATCGGTGAGGGATGCAACCTGTAGGGTGTACTAATGGAATTGTTGACAATTTATATGCCAAATCCAAGATCGCTGATGGCAGCCATGTTTTTCAACAAAATTCAGAACAATTTGATAGCTCACATGTTGACATCAGGCCAAAGCTACATCTGAAAAGAATCAGGTGAAAGATGTGGCCGGTAGGTTGTGCTAATGGAATTGTTGACAATTTATATGCCAAATCATATAATTAATTTGGTGTTTAAGGTAACATCCTTCAGCACAATTGCTAATCTTGACCACAACAAAAAGTACGGCCGCTGTGGACTGATCATTTTCCACGGGTGGGCAATATTAAGGCTGCTCGATATTCAAAACTGACCACCGGTATCGGTATTCAAAAAAATACCGCGGTATACCGGTATATCGAAAACTGTGCAGATATATGAACATAAGTACCACAATCGAGACTCGACGCATCGCAGTCGGAACGAATTAGCATGCCTTGATGATGCAGTTTGAAAAACCATTACCCAACGCAGATGATGTCAAAATTTATTATTTTCAAAATTAGTTTATCAGATTTTAACCAAAGATTTCAACAAAACTATATCATGTGACCCCTCATTGGAACGAGCTCAATGAGCTCGTTCCAATGAGTGGTCACATGATTTATTTTTGTTGAAACTTTTGAAAATTATTTTTCAACTGCTGAATTTGTATATTACGAGGGCTCAAGCAGATGATTCCTTGGATAAAGGGAAAATATTATTCATTCGGAGCTACAGTTAAAAAACTTTAGACATCTTAAAATAAAATTGAGGGTAAATAAATAATGACGATACACGGATATTTTTGTAATCACACCAGTATTCAATCGATATTGGTTTGAATACTGGTATATATCGGTTTATCGATATACCGTGCAGCCCTAGGCAATATTTCGACTGACAAAATAATATTACATTCCAAACAGTTTCAAACAGTAATTATATGAATAATCATCAAAAGTTTAATACAACCTGGTGCTTCATTAATTAAAATTTTGCTGAAAGTGATTCTGATTACCTGGTAAATGCATACGTGGACATCACTGCCCACGCTTGGATTATGAGAAGTCCATGATGACTGTACTGTAGTCATAACATCACATCCTACCAATTGTTTATACCCATGATGCCCATTTTAGAGGACTTCCACCCAAGCAGTGGTAACCAGGTCTTATTTTACCAGGAAAACAGAGCATGTTTACCACAGTAAAGAAGCATTGCTTCACTTCTCAGAGGGTTCCACAGGGATGGCAATCGCAATTAAGTGCCTTCCCCAACAGTCCTGGTAATTCATCCTTGTTTCCTCAGCAAAAAAACTGCTGTGGAAAACTGGTGCTTCTATGGCAATTGCTGTGGAGCCTGTTCGATTGTGTAAAAATCATCGAGGCTGGGCAGAATCTCAATTGCCATGATATGTAGTATGCAGCGAAGTGAAAACTTTAATATGTGAAAGTAGTTCGAGATATATGTGTATATAATCACAATCAATGTGCAGAATCTTTCACTCAATTAGATCATGCCAATATCATGAACCATGTGAATGCGGAGAAAAAATCTTTAGTAAGCAGGCGACTTGCTCAATATGTAGAGTTTGAGTGAAAATAATAGGCAGCATAGCCACAAACTAAGTAGCTCACAGCTTCTATGTTGACAACACCAGAATCTGACATCAGTTTCTGGAAAGCTCTGTAAGAGCTTTCCAGAAACTGATGTCAGAGTCTGGTGTTATCAACATAGAAGATGCAGAACACACAGGTTCTAGCGGTTATGCTGCATCTTGTACTGTAAATTGTAAGATTAGCAATACAGCATAGTGCAACCCACATAGTTTAATTCCTTGTGTAACCTGGAAGTTGTGCAATTTTTGCCACCACAAAGCTTTCTGAAGAAGCCATCCTCGGCAGTATTTTTGCTGTGGATAATTTTCGTTTCCTCTGCATTTTCCTCAGCACTGCCAATTGCAGAGGGTGAATTACCAGGGCTGCCCAAGGACACAACACACTTACTGCTGGTCAGTATCAAACTATAGACTATTTGGTTTGAAATTCAATGATCTAGCCACTTATCTCCTGTGCTCCCTCCTTGAACATAATGGAATGAGTAACAAGTCTGTTCACACCATGCCAGTGAATCCTTTACCAGAGAAGCAGACAACTTGTACAGAAGTTAGGGGTTAACAATTAAATTTTTTGAAATTTTGTTTCTTAAACATAGCTGAAATGAGAGAATAGGATTCTGCCTACAATAGTGAGTGGTGGACGAGTTTGTCTGGCACTTCCATTTTCAGCCACCACTTTGGACAAACAATGCTCTTTTAACAACCACTAAATCTCCCTAATGTGAGTTTTAGTCTACATTTACATCATAGGGGAAACCTTTGGCCTGCTATGGTTAGTTCATATATCCAATGATTTTTTAATTTATTCAATAATCCACTTGATCTGTGATCTACTATGGCAAAGCAGAAGAATACTGTTAAATGAAAGTGGCAATGACACTGTAGCGTAACTTGACAGTGTGTTGTGTTTGATGAAAAGGATAATGTTCAATGCTTATGAAAGGATTATGAAATACAACAAAAATTTTGATAATTGAGAATATGTTAATTTCTGTTCCCTGTATGCTATGTTTTCAATAAAAATAATTTGAGGTGTAGACTGTACTAAAGAATTGAGGGGCGGGTTAATTTGGCTCTCACAGTTAATGTATGTGAACCAAGTTACATTGAAATTATTCCAAAACAAGTCATCCTATCAAGTTACAATGAAATCCCTTCATAAATACAGCCTGTAGACTGTGCTAAAGGTTTTCAGGCTTCGGGCCTGAACAGCTATCACAGTTGACCCATCGCAACCAAAAGGGGACGTCCTCTTCTAGAGATTATACTGAGTTATCCTACAAAGTCACAATGAAATCTCTTCATAAATACAAACTGTAGTCTGTGCTAACGGTTTTTGGGTTTTGGACTCGGGCAGCCGTCATGGTTGAATCATCGCAACCAAAAGGGGACGTCCTCATCTAGACATTACACAAAGTCATCCTACCAAGTTACAATAAAATCCCTTCATAAATATGACCTGCAGACTGTGCTAAAGATTTTCAAGTTTTGAGCTCGAGCAGCCATCACAGTTGACTGATCGCAACCAAAAGGGGATGTTCGCATCTAGACATGACCTCAAACATGCATATGAAAGTTTGTGATGATCGGACAAGACCTACGGGGTGTAGCCTGTGCTAAAGGACAATGTGAACAGACTGACAGACTAACAGATTTCCACATGCATGATGGCAATAGCTTATCTTGACTTTGTCAAGTTAAGCTAAAAATGGGTCCCAATTTGCTCACAGAAATTCACCTTGCTTCCATGATATGCAAAAAAAGTTACAGCTGAAAATTGATACACAATGGACGTTTTTTTCGAACAGAAATTAACACTGATTTCTGTTCTGTTGTACAAGTCATAGTTGGGGCATCTATTCGCAGAAAAAAAAATATCTGAATGGTACTTTCACAGGTGAAAACTGAATTATGAGTGACACCTTCTTACAATTATGAAATCTCGACACCCCCCCCCCCCCCCCATCCCCCCCACTCCAAGGCAGTGCATGTAAAGAAACACCACATCTAAAAAAGGAGAAAATTGTACTAAACTGCACGCATCACAAATGAAAGTGTCCATGACACTGTAGCTCAACTTGTGTAAGACATGTACATGTATAGTATGTGACACAGCAATGACACACATCTTGGTAATGACCTGATAACAAAGGTACATATAAAGTACTGTAACGGTTTGTACATAAATGCTGACCGTAGCCTGTAACAAATGTATAGGTAAAGTATTGTAAAGGTGGGCGACAGTTAGATGCTAAACTAGAAAAGAAATCTTTGAGTCCCAGAGTGGGTCTGACTGAACCCCAAAATATTTGTTCTCATAGCACAGTGAAAACAAAGGCACCCAAAAACTCTCGTTCTCGTCCCAAGGTGATAACAAAGGTACCCAAGAAGTTTTGTGAAGATCAGTTCATAAATACAGCCTCTAGCCTAAGCCGTATTGACATGTGCACTTACTGTGTATAAGTAGCACTGAATAAATCAAAGTTCATCAAATTTGCATGATTTCTGCGTGAGAAAAAAACCTGTATTCTATGTGATGTAATCCATGTTACTAAACATTCATTCAAAAATTTATTCAAATCAGAACCTTCATATAGAAGTTCTGTACAAAAAACTGATTGTACCTAATTTCGGTACAAAATGGCCATTGGCAGCCATTGGCAGCCATCTTGAATTTCAGACCGCACCCAAAAACACTCATTCTTGTCCCAAGGTGATAGCAAAGGTACCCAAGAAGTTTCGTAAAGATCGATTCATAAATACAGCCTCCAGCCTGAGCCGTATAGAAGTTGTGTACAAAAAACTGATTGGACCTAATTTTGGTACAAAATGACCGCTGGCAGCCATCTTGAATTTTGGACCGCACACAGAAACACTCGTTCTCGTCCCAAGGTGATAACAAAGGTACCCAAGAAGTTTAGTGAAGGTGGGTTCATAAATATTTTCCCTAGCCCGAGCCGTATTGATATGTGTACTTACTGTGTACAAGTAGCACTGAATAAATCAAAGTCCATCTAATTTACATAGTGTCTGCACGAGAAAAAAACCTGTGTTATATGTGATGTATTCAATGTTACTAAACATTCATACAAAAATTTATTCAAATCAGAACTTTCATACAGAAGTTTCGTACAAAAAACTGATTGCACTAATTTTGGTACAAAATGGCTGCTGGTGGCCATCTTGAATTTTGGACCGCACACAAAAACACTCGTTCTCGTCCCAAGGTGATAACAAAGGTACACAAGAAGTTTCGGAAAGATCGGTTCATAAATACGGCCTCTAGCCTGAGCCTTATAGAAGTTGTGTACAAAAAACTGATTGGACCTAATTTTGGTACAAAATAGCCACTGGCAGCCATCTTGAATTTTGGACCGCACCCAGAAACACTCATTCTCGTCCCAAGGTGATAACAAAGTTACCCAAGAACTATCGTGAAGAATGGTTCATAAATACAGCCCACAGCCAGAGCCGTATTGACATGTGTACTTACTGTGTGTAAGTAGCACTGAAAAAATCAAAGTTCATCTAATTTGCAGAATGTCTGCATGAGAAAAAAACCTGTATTGTATGTGATGTACTCCATGTTACTAAACATTCAGACAAAAATTTATTCAAATCAGAACTTTCATACAGAAGTTCTGAACAAAAAGCTGATTGCACTAACTGAGGTACAAAATGGCTGCTGGTGGCCATCATGAATTTCGGACTGCACCCAAAAACACTCGTTCTCGTCCACTCGCTCATAAATACGGCCTCTAGCCCGAGCCGTGTTGACGGCGCGACAGACGGGCAAGGGCAATGACAATACCTCAATTTTGGCTTCGCCAAAGTTGAGCTATTTGGACAAATTGTAACTGCAGGTAGTGGTGGTGGGGGGAGGGGGCAGTTGATTGGAGAGGGGGCGGGTGGGGCTTGAAGAAAAGAGGGAGGTGAGGATATTTAAAGCAATGACTTTTTATATGGTATAAAGGGAATCAGCAAATTTTAGCCTATGAATCACTGGAGTGTAAAATGGTACCAAAAGTTCCCCAAAAGCTAAAAATTCCCAGTTCTTCTTGTGAATATTGTTTGTGCACATACATGTACTTTTCCGTGAAATTCATCCAATTTCTCTGAAAATCACCTGTAAAGTTTCCTGAAACTTTTTTACTGAGGTTAACATGTCTTACTTTGATGGACACAGAAAAATTAACCTACGGTAATTCATTTTGCTATTCTGATATCAAACAAGTGAAGTCTTTACTATATTTTATGGATGTACAGAGGAGCCCACTTAATTGGATATCTCTTAAATGTATAACCCTGTTAATTGAATATAATTTCCCAACACAAGACCACTTACCATACCGCCAGTACAAATTAGACCTGTTAATTGAATATTGGTTATAGAGTAAACTCCTGTTAATTGAATAAAAAATCTTGTAACCTGTCGAGAAATTACCCTGACTCTCCCCAGTTTTCCTTTGCTTATAGACCTATTTGTCCTCAGTACATCCAATATAGGCATTTAATCTATTATATCTTGTTTGACAGAGCTTATGCAGCTCTGTCAAACAAGATATAATAGAATAAATGCTAAGTTTCTTTCTAGAATACAGGAAAGTGACACAAACCCTGTTAACTGAAAATGCCAGTTAATTGAATAATTTTCATTGGCAAAGTGCCTATTCAATTAACAGGGTTCCCCTGTAATATTTATACCTCTGCCTTTTGTCTGTCTACCAGCAATGGCTATTAAACCAATATTTGATGGACACGAGAACATCAGTCTGAAATTGAAAAATGTAAAAATTAACACAATATCACAAATTAAGTTTGTTCAGTAGAGCTGAGCATTTTCTTTTGTTTCTGGTTTGGTTCCAGTTTTTGCGGCAAACTAGAAAACCAAACCGCAAAACCTAGAAAAAAGCATTTGAACGGTTTTACTGTTTTGTATAAACCAATAAAACTCTCTTACTGAGAGGGAACTAGTGTTGAAACGACTAGGGTATTTCATAGTCGAGTAGTCGATCGCTATTAGTCGACTACTAGTCGATTAGTTGGCACCTAATATAAAGTTAGAACATGGGGTTTTTTTTGGACCAACGAGATAGGCCGAATATCGGCCCCATTCCCAATCGAAAATAGTCACTTTTTTCCCCAATTTGCACCCCAAAATTACCAATTCACTGTAATTGGGAATTCACTTTCGTGTGACCAGTCGATTATTTTCAAGTGACAAGGACCGAATATTTGGCAGTGGGATTCACAGTGTGAACTGTTTTAGTGTGAAGGGTATTCACGTGTGTTGTTTTGAAACCGTTTTAACAATGTCATGGAGCGGCCTTGACCGTGTTCTTCCAGATGTCGCTCTAAATTAGCTCCCTTGATGTGCAACAATGATAACTGATTGACTTGCAGTGACATAAGTCAAAGTGACAAAATGCATCGCTACCAAGCATAACTGCTCACGAATGGTGCCTAAATTTTGTTACCGACGGATTCCGTGCTTCTTAAAGCATGCTACCGATTTTTAGGTAATTGTTTCAATTCATGGCGTCAGCAAAGTGCATTTTTTTCAAGTTTAATTCTCATCCGTAGTCGTCTGTCTGCAACTGCTCTTGACTCCGTCGGCATTTGCTGTCAGTGGCCGACCACTGAGTTTAATCTACAAAATCTACGTATCTGTGGAAAACGGCGACTAGTCAACTAGGAAATTGCTAATCGATTATCGGCAGAACCCTAGTCGACGTCGACTAGTCGACTAATCGTTTCAACACTAGAGGGAACTGGACAAATTTCCCCTATAGACTCTCGTAACTTGGTCTATCTGGCAAGGGGTAGAATACATCTTGTTCTCATTGTCACATTTTCTCCTTCATTGACTCACCCACCGGACAAGGCAATGAGCGAGAAATTGTGACAATGATAACTCAACATAACTCAGATAAACTTTATTCATTTGTTATCCTATTTTATGTTTCTTTTGGACTCAATAGCAACTAGGGCTGCACGGTATATCGAAAAACCGATATATACCAGTATTCACACCAATATCGATTGAATACCAGTGTAATAACAAAAATATCGCTTTATCGTCATTATTTATTTACCCACAATTTAATTTCCAAGATGTCTTGAGTTTTGTAATTGTAGTCCCGAATGAATAATATTATCCCTTTATCCAAGGAATCGTCTGCTTATGTCCTCGTAATATACAAATTCAGCAGTTGAAAAAATCATTTTCAAAAATTTCAACAAAACTATATCACGTGACCCCTCATTGGAACGAGCTCGTCTAGCTCGTTCCAATGAGGGGTCACATGATATAGTTCTGTTGAAATCTTTGGAGGCAAAATCTGATAACTAATTTTGAAAACAAGAGGCCCCCAAGGAGCCTTAATCGCTCACTGGCCAAAGTGGTTCAAAGACGTATTTGAGGTCACATTTAGTTAGACATGGTTCATCAACACGACAAAGGAATGAAGTCATGAGAGACAAATTTTATGGAACTAGGGACATGGCTTAAACAAACTTGAATCTTACCCCCCTAAGGATGCTGCATACCAAATATCAAAAGCATTCATCTGCTGGATCTGAAGAAGATTTTTAAAGAAAATTCCTCATTTTGAACTAAGCTATCATTTGGGCTCCCACAGTGAGCCCAAATAGGAACCCAGGGACTTGGCTTTAACAAACTTGAATCTCACCCACCTAAGGATGCTACACACCTCATATCAAAACATTCCGACTGCAAGATCTGAAGAAGAAGATTTTTTAAGACAATTCCTCATTTTGAACTAAGTTATCATTCGGGCTCCCACAGTGAGCCCAAATATGGACCTAGGAACATGGCTTGAACAAACTTGAATCTCACCCCCCTAAGGATGCTGCATACCAAATATCAAAACATTCTGAATGCTGGATCTGAAGAAGAAAATTTTTAAAGAAAATTCCTCATTTTGAACTAAATTATAATTCGGGCTACCACAGCGAGCCCAAATATGAACCCAGGGACTTTGCTTGAACAAACTTGAATCTCACCCCCCTAAGCATGCTGCATACCCAATATCAAAAGATTCTGCCTGCTGGATCTTGAGAAGAAGATTTTTAAAGAAATTTGCCTGAAATGCACTAAGTTCAAATTTGGGCTCCTATACTGAACCCAAATATGAACCCAGGGGGCCAATTTGAACAAACTTGAATCAGATACACCCCACAATGTCGCATACCAAATATCAAAAGATTCTGCCTGCTGGATCTGGAGAAGAAGATTTTTTAAGAAATTTGCCCGAAATGCACTAAGTTCGAATTAGAGCTTCTATAGTGGGCCCAAATATGAATCCAAGGGGGCCGATTTGAACAAACTTGAATTAGATCCACCCCATAATGTTGCATATCAAAAATCAAGATTCTGCCTGCTGGATCTGGAGAAGAAGACTTTTTAAGAAATTTGCCTGAAATGCACTAAGTTCGAATTCGGGCTTCTATACTGAGCCCAAATGTAAATCCAGGGGGCTGATTTGAATAAACTTGAATCAGATCCACCCCACAATGTTGCATACCAAATATCAAAAGATTCTGCCTGCTGGATCTGGAGAAGAAGATTTTTAAAGAAATTTGCCTGAAATGCACTAAGTTCAAATTCGGGCTTCTATAGTGAGCTCAAATATGAATCTAGGGAGGCGATTTGAACAAACTTGAATCTGCCCCCCCCCTAGAGATGATGTATACCAAATAGGAAAGAATTCTGTCTGGTGAATCTGAAGAAGATTTTTTTGAATTTTGGAAAGAAATTCATGGGTGCTATCAGAGTTATGCCCCTTGTGGTGCCCCCTGTGGGTGCAGCAAGTTTATTTGTATAAGTTTGAATTGTCATATGATAGGGAACATGCACACCAAATTTGGTTCAATTTGATCCAGTAGTTTGTGAGGATTAGTCGATAATGTAAAGTTCACGACGGACGACGCCGGATGGCAAGTGATAAGTTAAGCTCCCTTCGGTGAGTTAATAATAAATTTTGATATCGTTTGCATTAGGTAAAGGTTTTTCGAACCGCGTCGTGAAGGCATGCTAATTCGTTCCGACTGCGATGTCTCAAGTTTCGATTGTGGTACTTGTGTTTATATATCTGAACAGTTTTTGATACATGTATACCGGTATACCACGGTATTTTTTTAAATACCGATACCGGTATTCAGTTTTGAATATCATGCAACCCTAATAGCAACTGATCCGCTAGAACCCCTATGAATGATCAAAGGGAAGTCAGGCTGAACCCAATGGAGATACTCACAGACAGGTCTTTTTGTGGTGTGTCGTACAAACTATTAAGGATTTTTTTCCAAGTTAAGGAGCTATATAATCCACGCGTGGACAATGATGGTCAGCATGCGTTTACCAGGTAATAAAAATCAGCAGCAGCAAAAATTAATTAAATTTTTGATGATTATTCCTATAATTAGTGTTTGGAATCTAAAATTGCGTCCATGGAAATATTGCCCACCCATGGAAAGTGGCCAGTCCACGGCAGCCATACTCTACTATGTATTCTAACACATAGAAAAACCAAACTGAATCCTAGGTTTCTCCTGAAACTGAAACCAAAATCAAATCTTAAAAGTCAACACCTCTCAGCTCAATTCAAATACTTGCTCTAAAATGACTAGAGATGGTCTGTCGCACGCTATACCCCCACCGTGGCATCCCACCTAGTGTGAGTGACTGAAAGAGGCATTCAAATTTTATAAGTAAAAAAAATCCAACATGGCCACCAGTCGGCCATCTTGAATCCGATCAGGAAAAAAAGTATGTCATGCACTGCTCCTCATCATGTCGATCATTTATATTGAGTTTCAAGACAATGTAGCAAAAACTGTAGAAGTAGTTCACTCCACAAGTATTTTTCAAAATTCAATATGGCCTCCAGTTGGCCATCTTGAATCCAATCAGGAAATAAAATTATATCACACACTGCTCTTCATCATATCGATCATTTATATTGAGTTTCATGACAATGCAGTAAAAACTCCTGAAGTAGTTTGCTCCACAAGCATTTGCAAAATCCAATATGGCCGCCAGTCGGCCATCTTGAAATCGGGTGGGAAAATAATTATGTCACTCACTTCCCCTCATCATGTTGATCATATTTTAGAAGTTTCATGAAAATGCGGCTAAAACTGTGGAAGTAGTTTGCTCCACAAGTTTACATGTGCAACGAACGAACCGACCGACGACAGACCGACCGACCGAAGGCCAAGTTGACTCCTATATACCCCCCATAACTTCGTTTTGTGGGGGGGGGGGGGGGGGGGGGGGGGGGGGGTATAAATATAACAATACATTGCATTTATTCTTGCAGCAAACAAACATTGTTTCACCAGAGTTTAAAGACACTTTCAGTATCTATAGCTATATTGTGACCACAACATGAGTGTAAAGTCAAATGTGCTCAATCAGTTAGATGTCTCCTGCCATTTTTAACGACTCTCACCTCAGGTATTGGTTACCAAGTATGACTTTGGTACAGAAAAAGTTGTTTACCTGTAAGACTAGCATAGTAAACAAGCACAACTCAACTTTTCTGGTACCCAACAGATAGCCAAACCATCTACCACAAATTCAATACATACATACCTGAAACTTGAGTAAGTTTTTTGAAAACAAGAAAATCAGTAAAACTGATGGATGCTCTCCAACCGTCGACTTAGTTAACAAGTAGATTCGTAAAATTGTGGTCCCCCACTATGGGAAATAATTTGGCAATGTCTTTGAAAATCAAGGACCATAACTCTGGTGGAAAATATGTGGACAACTTTTTTATAACATGTGCAGGAGCGGCTTATCATAAGGATCCCTCATACAAATTTCACTGAAAAACCATCCACTCACTGCTAAGATACTGCTGTGGATGGACGGATGGATGGATGGACAGATGGATGGATGGATGGGCAGACAGATGGATGGATGGACGGATGTTCTTAAAAATGGGAATTGTGGGATTAAAAAATTACGGAGAAATTGATCATTTTGATTTGTTCGGACAACGGTGAAAACCTGGGTGTTTTTTTTAATTTTGGGGGGTATAGACAGGGTTACATCCCCCAACCCTAAACCTGAAGAGACACTAACCCTAATCCTAACCCCAACTCAGAACTGACCCTAAACCTTAGTATAATCCCCCAAAATTCTCAATTTGCCTCATCAGTCTCATATTTTAGTAATTAAGCTCCTAATTTATCAAATAAGCTCATAATATTTCGGTAAGCTCATAATGCATTTCCAGACACAAAAAAACCCTTGTAACTCCTGTTTACTTGCACAGACAGACAGATGGATAAAGCGATGACTATATGCTCTCCCGAATTTGTTCGGAAAGCATAAAAATCATCAGGTGGTACCTGGTGCTTCATGAATTAAATTTTTGATGATTATTCCTGTAATTAGTGTTTGGAATCTAATATTATTGCATCCATGGAAATATTGCCTACCCATGGACAGTGCCCAAATTTCGGGGTTAACACAAGTATGAAGTTAAGTTCAGCCAAATGTCTGTACCATTGTGATGGACTGTTCCTGGATTTATGTGTAGTGCGTGAGTGGAGGAAGTGCATGTGTGTAAAGCACATCTGTGATAGGGCTGAAATGGTTGGCTCATTTTTAAAACCGACTAACAGAGGGCCATAACCGGACAATATCCGGTTATCTCCCATCTTTCCGATCAGCTCTCAAATTACAATTGTTCCTGCGGGTATATAACTTACGAAGAAGACTGCTGATTGTGATTCATCTGCTTGGAGACAGTCAGTAAACAGGAAAAGAAGAGCGATATATATATATATATAAAGTTTTTTTGTGTGTTCAGCCCAAGAGCTCTATGAGGATTTTCGGCTTTAAACTACATTTATTATTATTATTATTTATTTATTTTATCTGTAGCCATTATTTCACCGAATCTGGGATCAAAACTACAGGAATTGGAAAGCAGTATTCTCAGAAACTATTCTGTAGTGTGTATACAAACGAAGGTTACCGGGTACTCGACAACGTTCATTTGTATACATACTATGGAATTGTTTCTGCGGTTACTCAGTACTGATGGAAATTGCTGATTATTAACGAAGACTTGAACGCTAAAGTAGATTATTTCTCCATATTCTTTCAGTGCTGCTTCTAGGTGCAATCTATCCCAAAGGAGAAGAGGCAGATTTACTATGTTTTAACCATAGAATGACGATCAATATCGATATTTCAGATAACTGGTTGATGTTTTTTTCATATCGGTTAGGTAGGTAACCGGCTTCAAACCGGTTATCCAGGCAACCATTTCAGTACTAATCTGTGGGTCTAGAAGTGGGGAAGTTTGTTACAGCTTTACCTAATGAATCAGAAGTAAACATCTGTGTAATTTAAATATTAAACAGTTGAAAAAAAGTTAAAAAATTTATAGTAATTTATATATTTTTTATACTTACCAATGACCCAGACTTAGCTGGTGCTAACTCTAACAAAACCAGGGCCAAACACAAATTTTGCCCCCCAATCCCCAAAATCAAATTTGCATCCAAAACAAAAAGAAATCATGTCCTATAGGACCTCCATACTACCCCCCCACTGCGCATGCGCAGTGTCAAGGACGTCCCGAAATTGGCGCCAATTATCATTCTTACTGGCAGTGCCTGGTCAGTGCTATGTACTCAGCGGGGAGGCAAGAGTTCCCAACTCCTGGGAGGGCCATCCCCGTCTGGGTCATTGGTAAGTATAAAAAATATATAAATTACTATAAATTTTTTAACATTTTTATACTGTACCAATGACCCAGACTTAGCTGAATAGTAAACAGGCTGGAGGGCCTAGGACATAGAGGAAAATCCAATAAGCTCAACTATATAATAAAGAGGTAACCCCTTAAGGAGAAAAGGAGTATTAGGCTTTACATGTATCTTTCTTATTTAATATTAAATTAGAAAGATACAATACCCTTAATAATTGAGCACAATAATATTCATGTTCTCTATTAACATCCAGTATAACCCTTATACTAATTATTTTTAAAGTAAGCCAATAAATAAAGTAGTCCAGAGAATTGAGACTCTTTATAGTCATTTAAAAGTGTCCGAGTATTGTATATTAAAGCCCGTTTGACACTTGACATATACAAATGCTTCACACCGAGCTACACTTTAAAAATAAGACATGAATGAATTTTAACATTAATATTACAATTTAAAACCATCCCGGAAGCGACTCAGAAATACTGACTTGGAGGAGGCATTCCCTTGCTTTTCACTATAAAGCAGGTGACCTAAGGGAACACCCGCCCCCCCCCCCCCCCTTCCCCTGGGTCAAATAGCCCAGAGCGAAGAGGGCAGCCGGACGGAGTCACTGCCGGAACAGAAAGCCTGCATAACTATAGTTGCAACTGTTTAGTGGACGACATTCTGAGCAACAGATAACGGACCTAAACAATGCAGGTCTCCAGAAATGGACTCAATATTTCTGAGATAAAAATTTGTGAATGTGGATGGCTGAGACCAATAAGCAGCCTTCATTAAATCTGTAATAGCAACACTATTAGCATAAGCCCAAGAAGTAGCAAGAGCTCTTACTTCATGAGCGGAAATCTTAAGCACAGACTGCTGAGAAGAAGATAAACTCTCATAAGCAGTACGGATAGTTAATTGAATCCATCTAGCAATAGAATGGACCGAAATGTCCCTTCTATTAGGCATCAAAGACAGAAAGAAACGTTTCCGTCCCTTTCTGATAAACTGAGATCTCTGTTTATAGATACGTAACGCTCTAACAGGACAGAGTAAAGGCCTACGCCCGTCTGAAGACGGAAGAGCCTTAATAACAATAGGTTCCGGATATTTATTAGAAGCCTGATTCTTAGCTAAAAAACCCACATTAGTAGTGAAGGTGATAGTGTTCCCGACACTACGATAGTGAGAATCATCCACCGACAGTGCATGAAGCTCACTGACTCTTCTAGCAGAAGAGAAAGCTAAGAGAAAAGCTGTCTTATAAGATAAGAATTTGAAATCTACTGTCCCAAGAGGTTCAAATGGCTTTTCCTTCAATTTAAGAAGAACCCAAGCTAAATTCCATTTAGGAATTAACCTAAGAGTTCTGTTTCTATTTATCGAGAAGTTTCTAACCAACTTAGATAAAGAGACATTAAATCCAATTTGTAAACTATCATGATGTGCATAGGTATCAGATAACATAGACCTATAACCCTTAATAGTAACAGGCTGCAGTTTGATTTCGTCAAACAAGTATACTAGAAAGTTTGCAATGTCTGGTATAGAGGGATCAAAAATATCCACAGAATGATCCCTACACCAACGACGAAAAACCTTCCACTTAGCCGCATAATTTAGCGAAGAGGAGGTCCTCCTACAGTTAGAAATCGCGTCCACTGCTCGTCCTGTAAAGTGCTTGCCATGCAAGAAGGACCGCACAACGGAAAAACGTGAAGGTTGAGACCTTGCGGGTTGTGATGGAGTTGGCGCGATTTCCCCTGCGAAAGAAGATCCTCCCGTGGAGGAAGCTTTCGCAGTAGGTCCCACAACAGACACCTGAGTAGATTTATCCACGGTCTCTGTGGCGACAGAGATGCTACCAACAGAATCTTGCATTGAGATTGTTTTATCTTTAGCAATACTTGTTGAATTAACGGTGCTGGAGGATACGCATATCCTATCATTCCGTCCCAAGGGATCGACAGAGCGTCTACTGCAAATGCTCTTGGATCCGGACACGGAGACACATACGTCTGCAACTGATTGTTGAGATGTGTCGCAAATAAGTCTATCATTGGCCGTTCCCATTGGTAGCAAATCTGATTGAATACTTGTTTGTTGAGAGTCCACTCCGACGGCAACAAGCGACCCTTTCGTGAAAGGGAGTCTGCTAGCACATTCAGACGACCCGGTATGTGACGGACCGAAAGAAGAACCTGATGTTCTAGCGCAAACAGAAGGATTCTTTCCGTTAGATTGAACAACGGAACTGAATGAGTGCCTCCCTGATTCCGTATATACGCCACTACTGTCGTATTGTCGGATAGGATTTGGACATGAGCATTGTGAATAATGTCCATCCAATGACGTAACGCAAGCCAAATTGACATCATTCCCTTGATGTTTATGTGCTTGCACAGGAATTGCGGATCCCAAAGACCCTGGCATCTCGAATCCGTTGGGATCAATGATGCACCCCAACCTGTTTGACTGGCATCCGTCATAATGGTAAAACTCGGATCCGGCAACTGCAGCGGAACTCCCTGAGTTAACCACTGAATGTTTGCCCAAGTCTGAATCTCTTGTTTCACTTGATCTGACAAGAGAACGTCTACGTCGAGCGAATGAATTTTCACACTCCAATTCTGAGTCAAGAAAATTTGGAGAGGACGCGTGCGTAACTGCCCCATCGGAATGAGATCCGCAGCAGCTCCGCACAGACCTATCAGTCTCATAAATTCTCTCGCTGTGACTTTGTCTGTGTGCAGACAATAGCGAGCGTAACAACTGACTAATTTCGCTCTGGTTAATGGCAGACGAACGAGATTGTTGTGCGTCTCGAAGCTCATTCCCAGATGAGTGAATGACTTGGACGGCACCAGATCCGACTTCTCCTCATTTACTATAAAACCGAGACGTCGGAGCAATAGAAGTAGATTCTGAACATCGTTCTGAAGCGTTAACTCGTTGCCGTACCTCTGAAGAATGTCGTCCAGGTAGGCTGACGTTACCGCAGACGAATGAGCTCGGAAATAGATCATTACCGAGTTCATTACCCGAGTGAAAGCCCAGGGTGCTAGATTCAATCCGAAGCACATCGCCCGGAATTGATACATCACTCCTAAGACTGCGAAGCGTAGATACTTTCTGAATGTCGGATGTACCATGACGTGAAAGTACGCATCTTTGAGATCTATGCTTGTTGCATAATCGTTCACTCGAATACTCACTCTGACCGACCGAATCATCTCCAGATAAAATTTCGGAGCGACGATCAGCTTGTTTATCCAGCTCAAATCTATGACTGGACGGAACGAGCCGTCTGGTTTCGGAACCAGAAACAGATGGCTGTAGAATCCCGGAGTCTCCTGGTTTTCTACGACCTCTACCGCGTTCTTCATTAAAAGAGACTGCACCTCTGATAACAGAGCGTCTCTTTTCTGCGGATTTGACGGAAGTTGAGTCCACTTTGGACTTCGAGTTAATGGAGGCTTTCGTTTGAAGGATATCTTTGGACCTTCCGAAGTCACTCCTCTCACCCAAGGGTCGTCCGTAATCGACGCCCGTTCTTGTGAAAAGCTCGACAACCTTCCGCCAACCGGTACGCGATAGAGGTTTAAGCCATCACCTCCTGGACCTGCGAGGCCTGCGGTAGGAGAAACCACGTCCTCCACGACCTGCACCTCGTCCCGTCGACCTCGGGGCGTCCGACCGGTTGTCCCGGCCCGAAGGACGTCCCGAACGAGAGTCGCTACCCTGACGGTCTCTCGAATAAGACCAAGAGGACGCACCGGAACCTCTATAGGAACCTCTCTTGGGCGCATTAGACCCAGAAGTGCCTGTCTTATTCTTGTCTGCTGTATCCGACTTCTTAGAAGCAGATTTGAACAACAGAGAATCCGAAGCTTTCTTTGTAATTTTATCATAAATAGCAGAAAGCTTGCCGTCAAAGAGAAGTTCTCCGGAGACCGAAGCAACTCTAAGAGAGTTCTTCACCTTAGTATCCACCAGTGTGGATGTAGCTAGGGCTGCGTCACGTCTAACCAACTCCAGGTTTGCCACAGAAAGGGCGGAGTTACACGTGGAATAAGCTACTGCCCTTGAAAGAAGTCTTAAAGAGGATTGTATATCCTGAAACTCTTTCCCTTGAAGGCGCAGTGATAACGCCTTAGTAAGGTGATCTGCGTAAGATAAGGCATCTAAATTGGCTCTGTTTCTAAACTACGAAATAGCTGTTTCCAACACCGCGGCTGGAATAGAAGCCGACGACGGTAATGATAGCTCTAAGTCTTCCGCCTCGTCGTCCATTCGCAGAGGAACTCTCGGGATACCCTGTCCTACCGTGTCGAATTTATTCCTTGCATTAATGAAAGGCAGGTTGAGAGTATTGGCGGACAAGAAACCTGCTTTCCCCGTCTTGGAAGCAAGTTTAAATATAGCGTCGTTCAATAATTCAAATGTTCTTGCAACATTATTGGACTGCGACTGAAACTCGGGAGCGATGTCCCTGAACCGCTCAAAAAATTCAGAGTCCAATGACGCTATAATCCTCTTGTCCGGAACCGCAGCAGTCTGGCCCGACGGAACAACTTGAGGGAGAAAGTGCCGGATGAAGTCCATGGCAGCTTTATGTTGTTCCGAAAGGGATAGCTCCAAATCATCCATATCCCTTTCACCATCCGGTCGGACCTCATGATGCTCCCGGTCATCCGCCCCCGATGCTTCGGCGGAGCGTACCGACCCAGCGCCGTCGGATAATTCTCGATCCGACACCGTTTCTGTCGGCTGCTGGGATGCTGCGATAAGCTGTGCTATCTGCACAAGAATGTCCGGCGTCGAGACCTGCGGAGGTGCAGTCTTTCGCTGCTTCGCCGAGGGCAGCTCCGCATCAGATGGCTCCCGCATACTTTTTCTATGCGAACGTCCGGAGTCCATCGGTCTCGAATCCCTGGCTGCCGGATGGTGTGACCTGGTCGCCGAAGAATCCTTGATCGGCAAAGCTGGTAAGATATCGGCGGTCACGCAGCCAAGGTGCGGTCGTGTGCGCTGACGAGAAGAAGAAGCCTTAGCAGTCTCCGCGGACTCCTATACAACGGAGCGTCCCGAGCGACGGACGTATGCTCCGCTTGCGACACATTTTGTACCACAACATCTGGTCCCAGATGTTGTTGTACGAGAGAGGGGCCTCTCTCACTCGCGGCCCGGCTGGACCTGGACGAGCTAGGAACCGGACTCAAAGGCTTCCTCCGATCTCGCTTACTATCCGCCGTCACTGGGTGTGCACATTGAATGTTTATAGTGCTCGCATCACCCAACATTTCCTCCTGGACCGCATCGGACGAAGCCGGCTGCCGAACCATTCGGTGAATGGACGCTACACCGGGCGAGCTAGCGGACGACATTTGTCTAATCTCCATGAGCACTTTTGCCGCTAGCTCTGAATTCATTTGTGACGATGGAAGCGCACTTGCAGAAGATAACATGGAAACATCACCCTGTTCTTGTTCCTCTGAAAAAGAAACTGAGAGAGTAGAGTGACCTTGCGGAGAAAGAGCCAGCATAGCCCTTTCTCCAGTAACATACCGCGACACACGTTTCCAATGTTTTTCATCCCAATATTGACATATAGAACAGGGATTAGTGCGAGAACACTGACTACAATTAATACAATGATCATGAAAGTCAGAGGAAGATTTCTTCCCATTACAATTTGAACAATATCCTTTCATTGTGAAAAGTCAACAACAAGTCCTAGTTACTCGCACAAACCCCTGACACAAAGATACATAATAACATGATCCATTAATAAATGAAAAAACAATTGCAAATCAAAATAATTTTGAAAAAATATTTTTTCAGCGAAGCCCAAGTTGCTGAAAAGTAACGTTGAGCCCCGATGGATCCGATGGCAAAGTGTGGTCAAAAATTTTAAATTTATATTAAATAATTAATGAGACACTTACGGATAATATAAATGTATCTTATAGTGAGATAAACTACACCAAAGGCAAACAGCCCCCCTCAAAAAAGGCTGTTGCCAATGTAAACAAACAGTGTAAAACACCAGAAAACATGACTCCAGGCACTGAAAAAACTGGCCCGAAATCAGTCATCAAAATTACACTCTATCTGATGCAAGACAGAGACTCCCAGGGGAGAATCTGCAGAACATCAGATGGAAGATGCAGAACACAATGTTTATACACCCATGGGTGAAAACGTAACTATGGGGAAAATAACAGAAAACATTCTGTATCCAAGCAACTCTCCCAGGAAAATTTTAGAAATGAACTTTCTCAAAAATATGCCAAAAGCATGGGAGAATTGCAAGGGGGACTTTAGAAGGCTAGGGGAGAGGAAACACTGAATAAGCAGTGCAACATTTAGCAAGAATGACAACAAGAGGCCCATGCCTCGAAAATAGGCAACTTAACATAATTTCATCAAAAAATTTTAAGTACAGCCCTGATTATTTTTTGTCACTTCTTTTTCCTCTCCTCCTTCTATCCTCCTTAGAATCACATTTTCTCCAAAAATTACGTGTCTGGCATCCTTTAAACTGAGATTTACAAGCACAAAGATCAGTGAGATGTTGACTGATGAAGGGCCAAACAGAGAATGATAATTGGCGCCAATTTCGGGACGTCCTTGACACTGCGCATGCGCAGTGGGGGCGTAGTATGGAGGTCCTATAGGACATGATTTCTTTTTGTTTTGGATGCAAATTTTGGGGATTGGGGGGCAAAATTTGTGTTTGGCCCTGGTTTTGTTAGAGTTAGCACCAGCTAAGTCTGGGTCATTGGTACAGTATAAAAATGTTAAAAAATTTATAGTAATTTATATATTTTTTATACTTACCAATGACCCAGACTTAGCTGGTGCTAACTCCACAAAAACCAGGGCCAAACACAAATTTTGCCCCCCAATCCCCAAAATTTGCATCCAAAACAAAAAGAAATCATGTCCTAAAGGACCTCCATAGTACGACTCTACTGCGCATGCGCAGTGACGCAGTCGTCCCGAAATTGGCGCCAAATATCATTCTTACTGGCAGTGCCTGGTCAGCGCTATGTACTCAGCGGGGAGGCAAGAGTTCCCAACTCAGGGAGGGCCATCCCCGTCTGGGTCATTGGTAAGTATAAAAAATATATAAATTACTATAAATTTTTTAACATTTTTATACTGTACCAATGACCCAGACTTAGCTGAATAGTAAACAGGCTGGAGGGCCTAGGACATAGAGGAAAATCCAATAAGCTCAATTATAAAATAAAGAGGTAACCCCTTAAGGAGAAAAGGAGTATTAGGCTTTACATGTATCTTTCTTATTTAATATTTAAATTAGAAAGATACACTACCCTTAATAATTGAGCACAATAACATTCATGTTCTCTATTAACATCCAGTATAACCTTTATACTAATTATTTTTAAAACAAGCCAATAAATAAAGTAGTCCAGAGAATTGAGACTCTTTATAATCATTTAAAAGTGTCCGAGTATTGTATATTAAAGCCCGTTTGACACTTGACATATACAAATGCTTCACACCGAGCTACACTTTAAAAATAAGACATGAATGAAATTAAACATTAATATTACACTTTAAAACCATCCCGGAAGCGACTCAGAAATACTGTCTTGGAGGAGGCATTCCCTTGCTTTTCACTATAAAGCAGGTGACCTAAGGGAACACCCGCCCCCCCCCTTCCCCTTGCCCTGGGTCAAATAGCCCAGAGCGAAGAGGGCAGCCGGACGGAGTCACTGCCGGAACAGAAAGCCTGCATAACTATAGTTGCAACTGTTTAGTGGACGACATTCTGAGCAACAGATAACGAACCTAAACAATGCAGGTCTCCAGAAATGGACTCAATATTTCTGAGATAAAAATTAGTAAATGTGGATGGCTGAGACCAATAAGCAGCCTTCATTAAATCTGTAATAGCAACACTATTAGCATAAGCCCAGGAAGTAGAAAGAGCTCTTACTTCATGAGCAGAAATCTTAAGCACAGACTGCTGAGAAGAAGATAAATCTTCATACGCAGTACGGATAGTTAACTGAATCCATCTAGCAATAGAATGGACTGAAATGTCCTTTCTATTAGGCATCAAAGACAGAAAGAAACGTTTCCGTCCCTTTCTGATGAACTGAGATCTCTGTTTATAGATACGTAGTGCTCTAACAGGACAGAGTAAAGGCCTACGCCCGTCTGAAGACGGAAGAGCCTTAATAACAATAGGTTCCGGATATTTATTAGGAGCCTGATTCTTAGCTAAAAAACCGACATTAGTAGTGAAGGTGATAGTGTTCCCAACACTACGATAATGAGAATCATCCACCGATAGTGCATGAAGCTCACTGACTCTTCTGGCAGAAGAGAAAGCTAAGAGAAAAGCTGTCTTATAAGATAAGAATTTGAAATCTACTGTCCCAAGAGGTTCAAATGGCTTTTCCTTCAATTTAAGGAGAACCCAAGCTAAATTCCACTTAGGAATTAATCTAAGAGTTCTGGGTCTATTTATCGAAAAGTTTCTAACCAATTTCGATAAAGAGACATTAGATCCAATTTGTAAACTATCATGATGTGCATAGGTATCAGATAACATAGATCTATAACCCTTTATAGTAACCGGTTGCAGTTTGATTTCGTCAAACAAGTATACTAGAAAGTTAGCAATGTCTGGTATAGAGGGATCAAATATATCAACAGAATGATCCCTACACCAACGACGGAAAACCTTCCACTTAGCCGCATAGTTTAGCGAAGAGGAGGTCCTCCTACAGTTAGAAATCGCGTCCACTGCTCGTCCTGTAAAGTGCTTGCCATGCAAGAAGGACCGCACAACGGAAAAACGTGAAGGTTGAGACCTTGCGGGTTGTGATGCAGTTGGCGCGATTTCCCCTGCCAAAGAAGATCCTCTCGTGGAGGGAGCTTCCGCGGTAGGTCCCACAACAGACACCTGAGTAGATTTATCCACGGTCTCTGTGGCGACAGAGATGCTACCAACAGAATCTTGCATTGAGATTGTTTTATCTTTAGCAATACTTGTTGAATTAACGGCGCTGGAGGATACGCATATCCTATCATTCCGTCCCAAGGGATCGATAGAGCGTCTACAGCAAATGCTCTTGGATCCGGACACGGGGACACATACGTCTGCAACTGATTGTTGAGATGTGTCGCAAATAAGTCTATCATTGGCCGTTCCCATTGGTAGCAAATCTGATTGAATACTTGTTTGTTGAGAGTCCACTCCGACGGCAACAAGCGACCCTTTCGAGAAAGGGAGTCTGCTAGCACATTCAGACGACCCGGTATGTGACGGACCGAAAGAAGAACGTGATGTTCCAATGCAAACAGAAGGATTCTTTCCGTTAGATTGAACAACGGAACTGAATGAGTGCCTCCCTGATTCCGTATATACGCCACTACTGTCGTATTGTCGGATAGGATTTGGACATGAGCATCGTGAATAATGTCCATCCAGTGACGTAACGCAAGCCAAATTGACATCATTTCCTTGATGTTTATGTGCTTGCACAGGAATTGCGGATCCCAAAGACCCTGGCATCTCGAATCCGTTGGGATTAATGATGCACCCCAACCTGTTTGACTGGCATCCGTCATAATGGTAAAACTCGGATCCGGCAACTGCAGCGGAACTCCTTGAGTTAACCACTGAATGTTTGCCCAAGTCTGAATCTCTTGTTTCACTTGATCTGACAAGAGAACGTCTACATCGAGCGAATGAATTTTCACACTCCAATTCTGAGTCAGGAAAATTTGAAGAGGCCGTGTGCGTAGCCGTCCCATCGGAATGAGATCCGCAGCGGCTCCGCACAGACCTATCAGTCTCATAAATTCTCTCGCTGTGACTTTGTCTGTATTTAGACAATAGCGAGCGTAACAACTGACTAATTTCGCTCTGGTTAACGGCAGACGAACGAGATTGTTGTGCGTCTCGAAGCTCATTCCCAGATGAGTGAATGACTTGGACGGCACCAGATCCGACTTCTCCTCGTTTACTATGAAACCGAGACGTCGGAGCAATAGAAGAAGATTCTGAACATCGTTCTGAAGCGTTAACTCGTTGCCGTACCTCTGAAGAATGTCGTCCAGGTAGGCCGACGTTACCGCAGACGAATGAGCTCGGAAGTAGATCATTACCGAGTTCATTACCCGAGTGAAAGCCCAGGGTGCTAGATTCAATCCGAAGCACATGGCCCGGAACTGATACACCACTCCTAGGACTGCGAAGCGTAGATACTTTCGGAATGTCGGATGTACCATGACGTGAAAGTACGCATCTTTGAGATCTATGCTCGTTGCATAATCGTTCACCCGAATACTCGCTCTGACCGATCGAATCGTCTCCATATAAAACTTCGGAGCGATGATCAGCTTGTTTATCCAGCTCAAATCTATGACTGGACGGAACGAGCCGTCTGGTTTCGGAACCAGAAACAGATGGCTGTAGAATCCCAGCGATTCCTGGTTTTCTACGACCTCTACCGCGTTCTTCATTAAAAGAGACTGCACCTCTGATAGCAGAGCATCTCTTTTCTGAGGGTTTGACGGAAGATGAGTCCACTTTGGACTTCGAGTTAATGGAGGCTTTCGTTTGAAGGATATCTTTAGACCTTCCGAAGTCACTCCTCTCACCCACGGGTCGTCCGTAATCGACGCCCACTCTTGAGAAAAACTCGACAACCTTCCGCCAACCGGAACGCGATAGAGGTTTGAGCCATCACCTCCTGGATCTGCGAGGCCTGCGGTAGGAGAAACCACGTCTTCCACGACCCGCACCTCGCCTCGTCGACCTCGGGGCGTCCGACCGATTGTCCCGGCCTGAAGGACGTCCCGAACGAGAGTCGCTATCCTGACGGTCTCTCGAATAAGAGCTAGAGGACGCACCGGAACCTCTATAGGAACCTCTCTTGGGCGGATAAGACCCAGAAGTGCCCGCCTTATTCGTGTCTGCTGAATCCGACCTTTTAGGAGCGGATCTAAACAACAGAGAATCACTAGCTTTCTTTTTAATATTATCATAAATAGCGGAAAGCTTGCCGTCAAAGAGAAGATCTCCTGAGACCGAAGCGACTCTAAGAGAGTTCTTCACCTTAGAATCCACTAGTGTGGATGTAGACAGGGCTGCGTCACGTCTAACCAACTCCAGATTTGCCACTGAAAGGGCGGAGTTACACGTGGAATAAGCTACTGCCCTTGAAAGAAGTCTTAAGGAGGATTGTATATCCTGAAACTCTTCCCCTTGAAGACGCAGTGATAACGCCTTCGTAAGGTGATCTGCGTAAGATAAGGCATCTAAATTGGCTCTGTTAGACGCAATAGCTGTTTCCAACACTGCGGTTGGAATAGAAGCTGACGACGGTAATGATAGCTCTAAGTCTTCCGCCTCGTCGTCCATACGCAGAGGAACTCTCGGTATACCCTGACCTGCCGTGTCGAATTTATTCCTTGCATTAATGAAAGGCAGGTTGAGAGTATTTGCGGACAAGAAGCCTGCTTTCCCTGTCCTGGAAGCAAGTTTAAAAATAGCGTCGTTCAATAATTCAAATGTTCTTGCAACATTATTGGACTGCGACGGAAACTCGGGAGCGATGTCCCTGAACCGCTCGAAAAAATCAGAGTCCAATGACGCTATAATTCTCCTGTCCGGAAGCGCAGCAGTCTGGCCCGACGGAACAACTTGAGGAAGAAAGTGCCGGATGAAGTCTACGGCAGCTTTGTGTTGTTCCGAAAGGGATAGCTCCAATTCATCCGTATCCCTTTCACCATCCGGTCGGACCTCCCGATGTTCCCGGTCGTCCGCCCCCGATGCTTCGGCGGAGCGTACCGACCCAGCGCCGTCGGATAATTCTCGATCCGACACCGTCTCTGTCGGCTGCTGGGATGCTGCGATAAGCTGTGCTATCTGCACTAGAATGTCCGACGTCGAGACCTGCGGAGGAGCGGTCTTTCGCTGCTTTGCCGAGGGCAGCTCCGCATCAGATGGCTCCCGCATACTTTTCCTATGCGAACGTCCGGAGTCCATCGGTCTCGAATCCCTGGCTGCCGGATGGTGTGACCTGGTCGCCGAATAATCCTTCATCGGCGAAGCTGGCAAGATATCGGAGGTCACGCAGCCAAGGTGCGGTCGTGTGCGCCGGCGAGAAGAGGAAGCCTTAACAGTCTCTGCGGACTGCTTATACAACGGAGCGTCCCGAGCGACGGACGTATGCTCCGCTAAAGACACATTTTGTACCACAACATCTGGTCCCAGATGTTGTTGTACGAGAGAGGGGCCTCTCTCGCTCGCGGCCCGGCTGGACCTGGACGAGCTAGGAACCGGACTAAAAGGCTTCCTCCGTTCTCGTTCACTATCCGCCGTCACTGGGTGTGCATCTATTATTTTTATAGTGCTCGCATCACCCAAAATTTCCTCTTGGACCGCATCGGACGAACCCGGCTGCCGAACCATTCGGTGAATGGACGCTACACCGGGCGAGCTAGCGGACGACATTTGTCTAATCTCCATGAGCACTTTTGCCGCTAGCTCTGTATTTAATTGTGACGACGGACGCACACTTGAAGAAGATAACATGGAAACATCACCCTGTTCTGGTTCCTCTGAAATAGAAACTGAGAGAGTAGAGTGACCTTGTGGAGAAAGAGCCGGCATCGCTCTTTCTCCAGAAACAACATATCGTGACACACGTTTCCAATGTTTCTCATCCCAATGTTCACATACAGGACAGGGATTAATGCGAGAACACTGACTACAATTAATGCAATAATCATGAAAGTCAGAGGAAGATTTCTTCCTATTACAATTTGAACAAGTTCCCTTCATTGTGAAAGAACAACAATAAGTCCTAGTTACTCGCAAAAACCCCTGACACAAAGATACATAATAACATGATCCATTAATAAATGAAAAAACAATTGCAAAACAAAATAATTTTGAAAAAATATTTTTTCAGAGAAGCCCAAGTTGCTGAAAAGTAACGTTGAGCCCCGATGGATCCGATGGCAAAGTGTGGTCAAAAATTTTAAAATTATATAAAATAATTAATGAGACACTTTCGGATAATATAAATGTATCTTATAATGAGATAAACTACCTCAAAGGCAAACAGCCCCCCTCAAAAAAGGCTGTTGCCAATGAAAACAAACAGTGTAAACACAGAAGAAAACATGACTCCAGGCACTGAAAAAACTGGCCCGGAATCAGTCATCAATTACACTCTATCTGATGCAAAACAGAGACTCCCAGGGGAGAATCTGCAGAACATCAGATGGAAGATGCAGAACACAAACGTTATACACCCATGGGTGAAAACGTAACTATGGGGAAAATAACAGAAAACATTCTGTAACCAAGCAACTCTCCCAGGGAATTTTTAGAAATGAAACTTCTCAAAAATATGCCAAAAGCATGGGAGAATTGCAAGGGGGGACTTTAGAAGGTTAGGGGAGAGGAAACACTGAATAAGCAGTGCAACAATTAGCAAGAATGACAACAAGAGGCGTTTGCCTCGAAAATAGGCAACTTAACATAATTTCAACAAAAAATTTTAAGTACAGCCCTGATTATTTTTTGCCACTTCTTTTTTCCTCTCCTCCTTCTATCCTCCTTAGAATCACATTTTCTCCAAGAATTACGTGTCTGGCATCCTTTAAACTGAGATTTACAAGCACAAAGATCAGTGAGATGTTGACTGATGAAGGGCCAAACAGAGAATGATATTTGGCGCCAATTTCGGGACGACTGCGTCACTGCGCATGCGCAGTAGAGTCGTACTATGGAGGTCCTTTAGGACATGATTTCTTTTTGTTTTGGATGCAAATTTTGGGGATTGGGGGGCAAAATTTGTGTTTGGCCCTGGTTTTTGTGGAGTTAGCACCAGCTAAGTCTGGGTCATTGGTACAGTATAAAAATATTAATTTTCCAAATATTTCAACAAAACCATATCATGTGACCCCTCAATGGAACGAACTCGTTGATATGGTTTTGTAGAATTTTTTGGAAAAAATTGAAAAAACAAAAATTAAAATAATAAATTTTGATATTGTCAGCACTGGGTAAATGGTTTTCTGGTATTTAAAGTCACTTTCAGAACATACGTAAAATCAAGCAGTGACATAGATATACAGAAGGCTGGTCATGCAAGGATGACCAAGTGACAGAAACTTGTTAGCTGATCTGGAAATCTGTTGAGGAAATTTTTTGGTCAGTCAGAAAGTTTTGGGCTTGCCCCTACAGTGGAAAAACTCTATATGTGCCACTGAAGTCAAGTTTAGCCAATTGTTTATTGTTATGCTGCTCACATTAAGGGTCTCTGGGGTGAGGCATTGATTACTAGTGGGTTCAATTGCACCAGAAAAAGAATTAGAACTGATTCACACAGTTGTGCAGAGAATGTGGGTAAGTGGATTTGTAGGCGTGTGTAAGAAGGGAGATGTTTGGGTGAGTGTTGTTTGTAGACATTGGTGGGTGATGGTAGGTGTATCTACTTTGGGATTGACATACATGCAAATGTGTGGTAAAGATTCTACATGTATGTCTGGCAAGTCTGAAATCGGGAGCTTGGTGGCTCAGTGGTAGACTGTTGGACTTTTATGCTGGAGGTCCAGAGTTCAATCCCCGTCCGGGACGACCCGCGTTGTGTCCTTAGGCAAGGCACTTTATCCCAATTGCCTACATGGGGGCACGATGATGGCGTGTACTAAGGCGTACTGCATGTCGATGGTGCACATGTCTTCAACCGCTGTACCCCTTCTTGAGCAGAGCTTCAACAGAGTTAGAATGTTGAGCTGACAGTTGCTTGTCGATTATCTCTGGGTACTCCAGCTTCCTCCACCTGTAAAACTGTCATGGTCACAATTGGTCATTGTAAATAAGTATGTGACCTTAAATACCTATAAAAAAATAAATAAATAAATGAAATCATCAAAAGTACAATAAGGGTACATAAATTCTGAAAACTTACCCATCAAGTACAGGCATTGTTGAACCTATAACATCACTATATATAACACAGTTGCCTAGAAGCTTTGTCTTCAAATTATCCCAGTAGCTTTTCGTGTCAAAATAATGGAAACTGTCATCTCTTCCTGATGTCACAACCATTAAAACATCATCAAATTCATTTTCATAAGATTTTGGAGGTGCATTGGTAAACTTGAGGGTTATTTTCGGACTTTTCAGATTATTCTGTTTCAGTCTTGGATTGATATTCTCTATAAATCTTTTTTGAATGTCCTACATTTAAAAACATAATAGTTACAAAACAATGTGGAAGATATCAGGCCTTAAAATTTGTCTTGAATCACGAGAATCCGTTTCGATTCTTGGGAGCTTCTGTCGCAAGAATCAATTTTCAGTTCTTAAATATTTCGAATTTGAGAATACCGTTATACCCCTGTGAGTGCAACATGTACATATGCCATAGTAAAAAGCAAATGTCATATTTTTTTAAGAAAGTTTACTTAGAAGCCGGGAGTCGAGTTTTCTTGTCTGTGATGTAATACGGCAGGTAATCTGGCAGTGACGTTTCGGCTATCTTTGGGCTGGGGGAGAATTAAACACCGAGCAGGTGCTTCTAGTCAAGTGTCGTCTGCCTAAATAGGCAGACGACACTTGACTAGAAGCTCCTGCTTTACTGTAAGTTTTTTGCGGTATGTCATGTTCAATAAATTCATTCTGATTCCCCGGCTTCTAAGAGTTAAGGACCCAGTTTCCATTTTGTCTTTCTCGTACATGTCCGTGTAGAGCACCAGTTCCAACATACATGCTTTTGGTGGTCTTGATGACAGAAATTACAGTACCGAGGGAGTGGTGTCTATTGAAGTCTTGGCTGCCTATATACAGTACAGCCTACAATAAAGTGAAAACCTGGTTGCGCTAGTAACGCATTGTTTGGGCGATATTTGCGTCACATTCATATCTGAATATCGCAATATTTTTGTAGGAACAACGCATCATTCGATCGTTATTTGGTCGGTCAAACGCACTAAGATGACGAAGCTCTCAAAGTACAAGTTACAAGCAGTACAATGGTATATACGGTATAATCGCCATGGATTGGTCGTAATCCACATGTGGGCAGTTATATCCATGCATCTGTTTACCAGGTAGTAAAAATCTTCATTAGCAAAATTTTAATTAATGAAGCACCGGGCTGTACCCAGTGCTTCATTAATTAAATTTTTGATGATTATTCCTGTAATTAGTGTTTGGAATCTAATATTATTGCGTCTGTGGAAATATTGCCCATGTGTGGAAAGTGACCAGTCCACGGCGACTGTACTGTATTTAAAAATAAAACCTGATTAATTATTAACAGTAATCATTTCAGTTAAAGAAAGCACAAAGAATTAGTGAAGTCATAACAATGCTACACAGTAAACAAACCTAAACACTCAAATAATTGTTAGGCCACACAAAGTAGATCTTCTGTTTCTCAGGCCATTATTTGTGAAATTGCATGCGGGCGAGCGTTTTTTTATTTTATTTTTTATTTCAGTAATTACTTCTTAGCCATCAAAAGTTCATGTTCTTGGTTCAAGTTTTAGGCCTCATAATCTACAGAATAGCATGGGTGGTGGTGTATTTCATCCCTTGAGTGCAAGAAGGCTTTCCAATGCTAAAGCATTGCAAAGCCTTCTTGCACTCAAAGGACAAATTCATCAATTTTTTTAACTTGGGTAAAATATCAGACATAAACCATTTAATTTTAATTTTTTTTAAGTTAAAATTGGTTATAAAAAGAGAGCATGCGGCAGCCAAAAGGACCACGCGGGAGGGCCTGAGAAACAGATTTTTTTATTTTTTTAGGCCTTAACAACGCTCATTTCAATGCAATTATGAAACAAACAAGTACGCAACGACATGTTTTAATAAGCAGGAAGCTAAAAAAACAATCCTGAAATTGAACACAGTATTTTACATTCAGTTCATTCTGTTGGGTGGACGTATTCTTGCTTATGCGTATATAATTCTGGATAATTTTTGAATATTAGGAAGGATTATGAAGGATATTTTTCACTGTTGACTTTAATTCAAACAAACGTGTAAGTACTTCATATTTTGTTAAAATTTATGTTAAGATATTTTAAAATGTGTCTAAAATATATCACTCACATATTAATAATACAACTAAACTAATTGTGCTTTAACGAATATTTCTATTTCGTTTTTCATTACCCCCAATTCCTGCTTGATATTGTCTGCATCAGTTCGTTTAACCCTTTACCCAACGAATCGGCCGCATCTGCCTGCGTAATATGCAAATTCAGCAGTTGAAAAAATATTATTTTTCAAAAAATTTCAACAAAACCATATCATGTGACCCCTCATTGGAACGAGCTCGTCAAGCTCATTCCAATGAGGGGTCACAAGATATGGTTTTGTTGAAATTTTTTTTAAAAATTTGATAAAATGTTATTTACAATAATAAATTTTGATATCGTTTGCGTTGGGTAAAGGGTTAACAAAAAAACTTTGCATGACTCAAATCATCCATATTATTTTAATTATTCGCTCCTCTTCTTTTCAACTGAAAAATTAGAAACTATATGTATGAAAACATCGTGCCACGCGCGTGTTTGTCTTGCGATATTGATCACAACATGTTGAAAATATCACGTTATTGCTATAGGAACATCGCCAAAATAAGGCACTAATATGGCGATATACTTTGTTATAGGCTGTACTGTAACGCTTTACCCAACGCACACAATATTAAAATTTTTTATTTTAAAAATTATTTTCGCAATTCCTTCAAAAAATTTCAACAAAACCACATGATGTGACCACCTCATTTAAATTCAGCTTGTTCACATGAAATGTTTTTGTTGAAAGTCAGATGACTTTCAAGAAACAAAATTCTTGAATAACTCATTTTTTTTGCATCAAAAAGATACCTTATGGCCCTCATTGGAACGGTCTCAACAAGCTCATTCCAACTGCAATGAGGGGTGATACCCTATGTTTTTGAGACAAAGAATGAAAAAATAATGAAAACTGAATGATGATTTCTGTGAATAGTGCTGTCAGGTTTTGTCCATTACGTTGGGTAAAGGGCTAAAAAGTAGAGGCTCTAAAGAGCCTGTAATCACTCACCTGGAACTACATATAAAAATGTGATTTCCCATCTAGACTTTGCATGATAACTATCCAATGGCATCCAAAGCACGGCAGGTTCTCCTGGTTACTCAAAGCAAACACATGCAATGTTTCTGCCAATGGACCTCCGGGTTACCCGGAGGTCCATTGGCTGAAACATTGCTTGTGCACAGGCCATATGTACAGAATTTGACTGCTTTACTTGGGCCATAATGTGCACATTAACGTGCATATCAACGTGCTATTTGTGTGCATTTCATGACAGGACTTCTGGTTTTAACTGTATATTCCAACCAATGGGAACAAAAAGAGGATCGTTTGTTGAGAGCCTCATATAGACCATTCCTGCAAAGTTTGGTTCACGTCTGCTTAGTAGTTCTAGAGAAGGAGATGAAAATGTGTTTTCATATAGGGTTTCTATAGTAACTATAAGCTGCAATTGTGGCCATGTTTGCAACACGATCAACATTAAATGAGGATCATGGGTAGAGGGTGTCCCAGTCATCAACCATGCAAAGTTTTAAAATATTTGGCCCTGTGGTTTCAGAGGAGAAGATTTTTCAAAATCCACCAATCAGAATCAAAAAATGCTTCTGGCAGCCATGATTTTCGATGCACGGTAACAAAATGAGGAGCGTTTGTAGAGGACCTGCCATAGACTATCCCTGCCTGGTTTGGTTCCTGTCAGCTTAGTAGTTCCAGAGAAGAAGATAAAAATGTGATTTCCCATAAGGCTTCTATAGTAAATACAAGCCACAATTACAGCCATGTTTGCAACATGATCAACATTAAATGAGGACCATTGGTTGAGGGTGTCCCAGTCATCAACCATGCAAAGTTTCAAAACATTTGGCCCTGTGGTTTCAGAGGAGAACATTTTTCAAAATCAGAAACAAAAATTGCTTCTGGCAGCCATGTTTTTCGATGCATAGTAACAAACATGAGGAGCATTTGTAGAAGACCTCCCATAGACTATCCCTGCCAGGTTTGGTTCACGTCGGCTCAGTAGTTCCAGAGAAGATGAAAATGTGATTTCCCAAAGGGTTTCTATAGTAACTATAAGCCTCAATTGCGGCCACATTTACAACCCGATCGACATTAAATGAGGATCGTTGGAAGAGAGGGTCCCAGGCATCATTTATGTGAAGTCTCAAAACATTTGGCCTGGTAGTTTCAAAGGAGAAGAGTTTTGAAAATCCACCAATCAGAATCAAAAGAATGCCTCTGGCAGCGTTGTTTTTAACCCAAGGGAACAAAATGAGGATCGTTTGTGGAGGATCTCCCATAGATCATTCCTGCCAAGTTTGGTTCTCATCGGCTCAGTAGTTCCAGAGAAGAAGATGAAAATGTGATTTCCCATAGGGTTTCTATAGTAACTATAAACTGCAATTGATGCCATGTTTGCAACCGATCAACATTAAATGAGGCTCCTTGGTAGAGGGGGTCCCAGTCATCAACCATGCAAAGTTTCAAAAGTGGTCATGTTTGTAACCCGATAAACATTAAATGAGGATCGTTGGTAGAGGGGGTCCCAGTCATCAACCATGCAAAGTTTCAAAAGTGGCCATGTTTGTAACATGATCAACGTTAAATGAGGATCGTTGGTAGAGAGCATCCCAGTCATCATTTATATGAAGTTTCAAAACATTTGGCCTGTCGGATTTTTGAAAATCCACCAACCAGAATCAAAGAATGCCTCTGGAAGCCATGTTTTTCATCCGACAGGAACAAAATGAGGATCGTTTGTAGAGGACCTCCCATAGACCATTCCTGCCAAGTTTGGTTCACACCGACTCAGCGGTTACAGAGAAGAAGATGAAAATGTGAAATGTTTACGGACGTCGGACACCAAGTGATGAGAAAGGCTCACATGGCCTTTTAGGCCAGGTGAGCTAAAAAATGTAGATGTCATGATAATAGAATATGCTTCACATTTAATAAATTATATACTATTAACCCCCTATTTTCTGATGTTAAAATAGCAAAATTCCATGCTGTAACTTTTTCCCATGGTGCATCTACAGTTAAAACTAGAAGTCCTGTCACGAATAGTGCGTTTATCTAGGCTTAATTCCACGTTGGAATTGTGCGCATTTGCCATATCGAATGGCATCCAAAGCATGGCAGGTTCTCTTGGTTACTCATAGCAAACACATGCAATGTTTCTGTCAATGGACCTCCGGGTTACCCGGAGGTCCATTGGCTGAAACATTGCTTGTGCACAGGCCATATTTACAGAATTTGATAGCTTTACTTGGGCCATAATGCGTACATTAATGCGCATATCACCGTGCTATTTGTGCGCATCTCATGACAGGACTTCTAGTTTTAACTGTACATGTAGGGATTTGATCAATTCAATCTTGCCTGACAGAGCTCATTGAACTCAATCAAACAAAATTGAAGCAGTTGCATTATGGAAAAAAATTTGAAGCTTGAAATTTCAGCATTTTGTGCAGAGGGTTAACCCTTTACCAAAGGAATCGGTCACATCTACCCACATACTTTATACAAAGTAAGCAGTTAAAAAAAATATATTTTTCAAAACTTTTCAACGAAACCACCTCATGTACCCCATATTGGAATCGGCTTGTCGAGACTGTTCCAAAGAGGGGGCAACATCATTGGGTTTTCTTGAAATTTTTTTAAAAATTTGAAAAAACAATAAAAACAATGAAAAAACAATAAAATAAAATAATAAATTTGATATTTGTGCAATGTTAACTATTAACCCTTTACCTAACACAGCTTTTTAAAAAATAAATGAAATGTCACATTTTTCGAAAAAAATTCTAACAATTTTTCAATAAAAGCATATAAATATGGATATCATTAGAACTGGCTTGTTGAGCCGGTTCTAATGATATCCATATTTGTATGGTTTTATTGAGACATTTTTTGTAAAATATTTTAGGCTGTGGTAGGCTTATTTTGGTAAATTTCCTGGCCGTTTTTGGTGGCTAAGACAGTAAAGGGTTAAGCTAATGCCTTGTGCTATACATGCAAATCATCATTCAAATATGATTGTTTATTTACAATATTTGTCTCCAAAACAAAGATTATGATCCCTTGTTGGAAAGAGCTGAGTTTTTTAAATTTATTTTATCGGTGACCGAGTCCTGTTTTACCAGTAAAATAGATCTTGTTTACCGGTACCACAGTGAACAAGCACTTTTTCACTTCCTGAGCAAGCCTGAAAATAAGCAGACTGTCATCTGTAGAATGAGGTCCTCAGAGGGTGAATTTGGTAAAGTTACCCTGCAGAGCAGGGTAGCATTACTAAATTTACCCTCTGTGCACATCAGTCTGAATCAGAAATCAGAAAGAAGTACCCAGAGGATAAATTGGGAAATTCTAGCCCACTGTATGGGATTGTATCAGTAAATTCACCCTCTAGGAACCTCATTCTTCAAATGACAGATTGCTTAATTTCAGGCTTGTTCCTGGGGTTCTTGTAGGAGGCACTGCAGAATAAACCCCAAATATGGGCTTCCACCATTCTACCGGTTAATATAGATTTGTTTTGTCACAAGTTATTGGCATTCTATTCTATAAATTGAAACAAAGCAATTAATGATAAATTCAAACCTGGTGAAAGAATGTTTTTAATCACAATATGGCAGCGTGGGGGCTTGGTAGTAGGGCTGCAACGATATGCTTCCCAAACGATATGATATGTATTACAATTCAATCTGCATGATACGATAATGTATCATGATACACCTGATATCTCATGCCATGATAAGTACAACTATGAAATACTTTGAACAACATGTAATCATTTCCAGTAGCTTCCTTTTATTACAGATTTTTTAATGCACTCTTCAAGCAATATGCAACTTCGCAAAGTGATGACCATTGGCATTCATTTAGTTCAGGTTTTGATTTTATAACACGTTTTCGAGTGTTTTTTTCCTCTCATAAAATATGTTCAAATAATTTAATCCCTTATATCTTGTATGAAAGAGCTCTTTGAGCTCTGTCAATCAAGATATAATGGATTAATCATATAAATATTTAGCAAATTAGAAGGAATTCACCAACCTTTGGTTAACTAAATAATCCTGGGTTAACCCTTTACCCAACATAATGGCCAAAGCTGGTCAGCGCTATTCTAAATCGCCATTTAATTTTCATTATTTTTTAATTTTTTGTCTCAAAAACATAGGTTATGACCCCTCGTTGGAACGAGCTCATGAAGCTCATTCCAATTTGGGGTCATAACATATGTTTTTGAGACAAAAATTGAAAAAAATTACATGTAGTTATTCCTGAATTTTTTTCCAAGTGTCGTCTGCTTTTCAGGTTAGGTAATGGGTTAAGAGCATATTTAGCACTATCAATGCTGGTATGCAAAAAAAAAAAACCCACAGTTTCACAGCACCAGCTTTCAAAATCAATGAAATTGTTTTGCCTGATATTATTTATATTTATTGTATCACGATACATAGGGAACAATGATACATACAGTACGTGGAGAGTGAATTGTAACTAAATCACCCGTGGAGTGGAGTTATCACCCATGCTATAACTTTCAAATTTTGTACATATCGACAAAAAACACAAGCAATGTTTCAGCCAATGGACCTCCGGATTTAGCCCGGAGGTCCATTGGCTGAAACTTTGCTTGTGGTGGTTACAGTTAAAACTAGAAGTCCTGTCACGAATAGTGTGCTTATCTAGGCTTAATTGCGTGTTGGAATTGCTCGCAATTGCCATATCGAATGGCATCCAAAGCACGGCAGGTTCTCTTTGTTACTCATAGCAAACACATGCAATGTTTCTGCCAATGGACCTCCGGGTTACCCGGAGGTCCATTGGCTGAAACATTGCTTGTACACAGGCCATATGTACAGAATTTGATAGCTTTACTTGGGCCATAATGCATACATTAACGCGCATATCAACGTGCTATTTGTGCGCATTTCATGACAGGCCTTCTAGTTTTAACTGTATGCTTTGCAACAAATTTACAATTATTGCTTGGGTGGATCCTCCACTCTGCGGGTGACTTAGTGATAATACACTCTCCAGGTACTGTACTGAGTCGTCAGCAGTGTATCGTGGTTCGGGCATATCATGTTTAATCATTGAAGCCCCACTTGGAAGTTACAGAATTCGAATTTAAACCAAAATATTTGCATACAATCCCGACCAACGGTAACTGAGTTGTGCCCTTGGGCAAGGCATTTCATCTCCATTTCCCACATGGTAGTTCTATGTACTAAGGCATACTGCACGTTGATGGTGCACTTATCTTCAACCAATGGTAATCCAGCTTGTGTGGAGTTGGTACAGTTAAAACTAGAAGTCCTGTCATGAAATGTGCACAAATAGCACATTGATATGCGCATTAATGTACGCGTTATGGCCAAAGTAAAGCTATCAAATTCTGTACATATGGCCTGTGCAGAAGCAATGTTTCAGCCAATGGACCTCCGGGTAACCCGGAGGTCCATTGGCAGAAACATTGCATGTGTTTGCTATGAGTAACCAAGAGAACCTGCCGTGCTTTGGATGCCGTTCGATATGGCAATTGCGCGCAATTCCAATGCGCAATTCAGCTTAGATAAGCGCACTATTCGTGACAGGACTTCTAGTTTTAACTGTATGCTGGGGAGTCTGACATTTGTTCACTGCTGCTTGGTGGTTCTTGCCGTGTATTCTTAATTACTTCCTCCAATGATCCTTTCATGACCAGAACATGAAGATAAAGTCAAGTTTAGTCAATTGTTTATACCCATGTTAGAGGACTTCCACCCCAAGCATTTAGGACTGGATCCTACTTTAAAAGTAAAACAGAGCTTGTTTATTGCAGTAAACAAGTACTGCTTCACTTCCTGGGGTTCCCACAGGGGTACAATGTTTCATTATTGTTTGCTTCGTCATTGCATTTGAACTTTGTTAGAATTATTCCTGGAGAGAAGGGGTAGCTAAAAGATAAGCACTCATCCCCCATAATACTAAACTAAACTAAACATTCAGCCCAAACATGAAAATTGCAAACTGTTTCACGCCAAAAGCCAATGATCTCTTTACAACTGGATTGCTGGAACATCAGCAAAAACGTTACCACTCAAACTATCCCTCCCCTCCTCCCCTCAAACACACACAAGATAGTGTCAAGTCAATCAAGGCAGTAACTCCTCCCAATTGATGACATTTGATGAAGTGAAAGGTGTTACGCTGTGACTACAGTCACAGCGTAACACCTTTCACTTCATCAAATGTCAAGGGTTTACCCAGCACAAAAACTACAGTACATTAATAATATTGTATCAACTTTTCAATATCAGTATTTGTTTTTTCAATTTGCATTGCCACAAAAAAATGTGCACATCATTAACACATTCATTTTAAATAAGCTCTGTCAAACAAGATTGAATTCGTTAAATAAAATTTTGATATTTTGACATCAGTAGACATTGTGTTAACAGTTTATCCTACATGTATAACCTATATGCAATTACCATGGCAAATGTATGGTAAATGGTTTGGTGTTCAATCAATTCAGTTATGGAATACACAATTAAGTGAGTACCACTGAACACCAAATTTGTTTTGTACATGTATCACAGAGCTAGGTGTGTCCACTCTTTGTTGCCATGACAATTTATATTTACCTGTTGGATACAGAGCAGATAAGCTGGTGTTAGTGTATGAGAGGTTGATGGAGTACAGTCGACTCCCACAGCAGACAGAATATTACTCAATATCTCTAATCTTATGTCGTTTGACTGTTTCAGTTTGATAAATTCTTCTGATGTCACACATTCATCTATTGGATCTCTGTGGCAATATATCTACAAAATAAAACTTTTGTGAAACAAACACACAAGCAATATGCTCTGTACACATTACTAAATTGTCAATTCTTTAGGGACAGTCTCGTAAAATATTGCATCTATATTGCTCTTTGTCAAGCTTTCGGCCTCTTAGCCTTCTTCAAGGAGCGTTGATAAATTTTCAAACTACATCTCCACACTATACAGTTAAAACTAGAAGTCCTGTCATGAAATGCGCACAAATAGCATGTTGATATGCGCGTTAATGTGCGCATTATGGCCCAAGTAAAGCTATCAAATTATGTACATACATGTATGGCCTGTGCACAAGCAATGTTTCAGCCAATGGACCTCTGGGTAACCCGGAGGTCCATTGGCAGAAACATTGCATGTGTTTGCTATGAGTAACCAGGAGAACCTGCCGTGCTTTGGATGCCATTCGATATGGCAATTGTGCGCAATTCCGCCTAGATAAGTGCACTATTCGTGACAGGACTTCTAGTTTTAACTGTACTTCTTCACACTTTGGGTGATAACTCCATGTGAATTAACATGTTTTTCAAACTTTCTAACGAAACTGTGGTGATAGTTTTCTTTTCAATGTTGACTGTTGTTTAGTCTGCAGAGATGTAGTTCGAAAATTTCCAACGCTCATTGAAGAAGGCCAAGAGGCCAAAAGCTACGCAAAGAGCAATATAGATAATATGCAATGTGTTTACAACTTACAGTTAAAACTAGAAGTCCTGTCATGAATAGTGTGCTTATCTAGGCTTAATTGCGCGTTGGAATTGCACGCATTTGCCATATCGAATGGCATCCAAAGCACGACAGGTTCTCTTGGTTACTCATAGCAAACACATGCAATGTTTCTGCCAATGGACCTCCGGAGGTCCATTGGCTGAAACATTGCTTGTGCACAGGCCATATGTACAGAATTTGATAGCTTTACTTGGGCTATAACGCATACATTAACGTGCATATCAACGTGCTATTTGTGCGCATCTCATGACAGGACTTCTAGTTTTAACTGTACCTACATATCGTGAAGTGCTCACTTTTAAACCTCTATGTTCACAGTGGTGTGATCACAAAAGATATATTTTTCAATTTAACCCTTTACCCAACGTAGACGATATCAAAATTTATTATTTCAAATATCATTTTTTTAAATTTTTCTAAAAATTTCAACAAAACCATATCATGTGACCCCTCATTGGAACGAGCTCGATGAGTTCATTCCAATGAGGGGTAACATGATATGGTTTTGTTGAAATATTTTGAAATATTAAATTTTTTCAACTTCTCAATTTGCATATTACGCGGGCGCAGTAAACATCTGCTTAATTTAGATATTAAACAGTTGAAAAAAAATTAATTTTCCAAATATTTCAACAAAACCATATCATGTGACCCCTCAATGGAACAAGCTTATTGAGCTTGTTCCAATGAGGGGTCACATGATATGGTTTTGTTGAAATATTTTGAAAAATTTAATTTTTTCGACTTCTCAATTTGCATATTACGTGGGCAGATTCGGGCGATTCGTTAGGTAAAGGGTTAACACAGCTTGTGAGCCATCATGGGAATAAGCTCAATGAGATCATTCTAATGAGTCTACAGTTGAAATTAGAAGTCCTGTCACACTTAGCACAGAAATGCTCAATAGTTAATAATTACTGAAGAATGAAATAGTCTGAAATACACAAGTGCATTTGCATGGGGCAATACAAAATGTAATGCGTTTTTAGCAAGGTCGGTAGTGAAATCACAAAATGAAACGATCAAACAAAATGAAAATATTGAGACTAAAGTATATGGAATGTGGATTACTACAGTTAAAACTAGAAGTCCTGTCATGAAATGCGCACAAATAGCATGTTGATATGCGCGTTAATGTGCGCGTTATGGCCCAAGTAAAGCTATCAAATTCTGTCCATATGGCCTGTGCACAAGCAATGTTTCAGCCAATGGACCTCAGGGTAACCCGGAGGTCCATTGGCAGAAACATTGCATGTGTTTGCTATGAGTAACCAGGAGAACCTGCCGTGCTTTGGATGCCATTCGATATGGCAATTATGCGCAATTAAGCCTAGATAAGCACACTATTCGTGACAGGACTTCTAGTTTTAACTGTATGACAGCATTAAATTTGACAGTTCAGTGCCACCATGGCAGAGAAAAAATAACTAATGTGTTCTGTCGTTGACATCTTCCTTCCATGTCTGTTTTTGTTCTATTCATAAGTTGAACTTATCAATTTACTCATCTTAATTAACTCAGTGATAGGAGAAACTGAAATATAAATAAGCATGTTAATGGAACGGACAAATTCGGTCGGAGTCAGTCGGCTCCAATAACATGCTTATTTGTCGGTATTCTGTGACGTCAAAATCAACATCAATGGGAATAAATTCGATACATTTAATAGATCTAACTTGGGAGTTGGGAAGTTAAAAAATCAGAACTTGAAAAAAGAAGTAACGCCAATATTTTTAAAATATTTTTATTTCATAAGTTGTTTTTTTTTGCAATAAAAGGCACTTTTCTTGTCAGTATCTTGAACTTTCTTCGCTCTTGTTCTGTGTTCAAGTGTGCTTCCAAACCATCCGTGGCAAGTTGAATGGCAACAACTTGGTGACGTCTGTGACAGACTCAGCTACTTACTGAATAGTCCCACTTACACTTAGTTACAGATGCAATCACGCAAGACTGAAGACTGACATCTACTGAAAGTGTAAGATATGAAGGCTGAAGTTAGGTAGTACATTATAGTACATATATTTACCATGAAATATACAAATAGTAAATACCCAAATGAATTTACCAAACAACAGTCAAAGTATCTTCGTCATTTTGTAAGTGGGGGCTTTGCTCAGAGTGATAGCCACAGGCCTGACGAGACTACATTTCTCATCTTCTGTGACTTCCATCCAGTTTTCCGCGAAGTTTGATAACCCTTCTGCCAACTGGAAAGCAACAGAGGTCTAGACCATTTGTCACCATCAACTGTATGACTTACGAGGCTTGCGGGAGGCGAAACTATGTCCTCCCCGCAAAGAACCTCATCTCTTCGTCCTAGGCGCATCTGACCTAGAGTCTCGATCAGACCTGCGCCCCTTTCCCGAGTTGCTATATTGATGACCTCCTGAGTAACGGTAAGAGGGTTTCTTGTACCCTCGCAAGAAGTTCCCTTTAGTTAGTTTAAACAATATTTATTGAAAAAATCGATATGTATACAATATTCAATAACAGTTAATAGAAGCAAACAAAGTGTGAACAGCAAGCAATACAATTGTATACAAGTAGCAGATAGACAAGGTAATGTGAGAGAGGGGATCCGACAGAAAGCTTACAGCTTATGTAAGTCGTCTTCCCTTTAGTTGATTGTGAAGTGGAACGACATCGCCTACTCTGGTCTGCTGAAGCGTGTTGTTGAGACGCAGATTTCAATAGCAGTGCACTGGAAGCTTTCTTTGTAGCCTGTTCATAAACTAATGCAAGGGCTGCATCATGTCTAACCAACTCCAGATTGGCCACTGTCAGGGCGGAGTTGTACGTGGCATACATGACCACCCTGGAAAGAACTCTTAGCGAGGAACAAACGTCCTCAAATTCCTTCCCATTTAGACATTGCACCATAGCCTTGGTGATATGATCTGTGTAAGACATCACGTCCAGACTCCCTCTATTGGATGAAATAGCACATTCCATCACTTCCAAGCGTAAATTGAATTATGTAGGTAGGGCCATATCTAAATCCCTGGCCTGCTGATCCAAACGTGAGGAGCTCTCTGGGCATCTTCTACAACCGTTTTAAAAGAATGTGGTCCAAGGAATGGTATAGTGATTGAAGATGCAGATAAGAAACCGCCTTTCTTCTTGGCACTTGCTAGGTTGAATATGGCGTCGTTAACATGGCCGAAGGCCTCTGACACCTGTCAAGATTGTTTCGGAAAGGAAAGAACATCATCTTTCCTTCGCACGAAATATTTGTCCAGAGACGACAGTTGTTTCTGCCTTGCAGTCGCAGCTTGATGATCAGGTGGAACAATGTCAGGATAATATTGATGAATGAAATTCATTGCTACCATATGGTGTTCCGAAAGGGAAGGGTAATCCTCTTCCTTGTCCCTTTCACCATCCAACTGATTCAACTGTAAATTTCAGTCAACTGCATCTGTATGTACAGATGACTGGACCGTCCCAGCACCATCCGACAGCTCACCACCGGAGTCTGCAGAATGCTGCTCTTGCACTTGCTGGGAAGCTGCGATGAGCTGCACAATCTGTGACAGATAGCAAGTCTGTTACAGAGGATTGAGGAGAAGCGGTCTTCTGTTTTTTGCCACTTGCTGCTCCTGGGATGGAGATCTGGACATAGATCTCTACTCTGCATGTCCCAATGAACGAAGTCTCGGATCGCTAGCTACCAGACGTGCAGTCGCGTGTGCTTTTCTGAAGTTGAGGTGGAAGCCATGACTGTAGTCAACCCTGGCTGCAGTCTACACGGAGCGCCCCGAGCGTCGGGTGTGGATGTTAGCTCCAGCTCATGCAAGTTTCTCAAAACAACATTTGGCCAAAAATGTTGATGGATTAGAGAAGGCTCTCCCACTCATGGTCCATCAGACCTCGCCGAGCTTCCCGAAGAGAAACTTGCAGACTTCCTCCCTTTTGCCGTCGTCGCTGGGTGAGCTTCAGTTTTTGAGGTGCTCGCTCCACCCAATTCTACACTTCCTTTGATCACAACGGACTTACCCGGTGTTAGGGCGCCCACTATCAGGTTGGCCACTTCAACAGTCAAACTGGCAGCTGGAATAAGAGGCCTTATTCCTTGTTTAAGATTCAGGAGCACCTTAGCAGCCAGTTCTGTTTGCTCATCAGAGCACGATGACGGCAGCACACCTTGGATGGGTGTCACAATACCACCACCATGTTCTTGTTCCTCTGAAAAAGAAAATGAAAAACTTGAATTATTCTGCAGTGAGAGCTCCGGCATAGGAACCTCACCGCCCACAACGTACAGCGACACCCGTGTCCAACATCTGTCATCCCAATGAACTCCAGTAGGACAAGAATCCATAGGAGTGCATAGACTACAGGCAAGGCAACAAGCATGTAAATCTGAGGGAAGACTTCCTCGCCTTGCATTTAGAGCAGTAAGCTTTCATAATTACAATCAAGAGACAGGGTCGATAGCACTCCTACAAATTCCACAACAAAAATACATGATAAGGATATATGTACATGAATAATAGCAATCAAATTAAATTCGAAACAATTATAAAAAAAGGGAACATCTTGAGCCCAAGGGCATCCTGATAGAGCCTAAGTGTGGACAAAATCCAAATTTTTGGAGCTACACTACCAGAATCATAATCAATGTATCCTACAGTAATTCTAAAGTATTATAATACTAAATATTACATATTAAGGGTGTTGCCAAAAGTAAACAACGTCAATAGAAAAAAAAGGAAACAAGACAACAGGCACAAAAAAAGGCCCAAAGTCAGTAACCAATTTAAATGTTACCAGATGCAAAGCTAGATCTTCATACGTTGAAAAACCGATACATCGGATAGAAGATGCAAGACCAAAACGACCCAACACCCCTAGGGTGAGGTCGTAACCATGGGGATAAGCAGAATAAAGATTCTGTAATACACGTTCAACTCCCAAGAAATTTAATAAAAAAATTTCCATAAAAAACAGCCAAAAAGCTTAGGAGTTTAACCAGGGTTTCCGCTAGACCGGCTGCGGGTCCGTCGACCGGACCCTTTCCCCCTGTCGATCATACTACAGTTAAAACTAGAAGTCCTGTCACGAATAGTGCGCTTATCTAGGCTTAATTGTGCGTTGGAATTGCGCGCAATTGCCATATCAAATGACATCCAAAGCACGGCAGGTTCTCTTGATTACTCATAGCAAACACATGCAATGTTTCTGCCAATGGACCTCCGGGTTACCCGGAGGTCTATTGGCTGAAACATTGCTTGGCACAGGTCATATGTACAGAACTTGGTAGCTTTACTTGGGCCATAACGCGTACATTAACGCGCATATCAACGTGCTATTTGTGCGCATTTCAGGACAGGACTTCTAGTTTTAACTGTATGATCAGTCAGAAAAGCTGGTGGTTAAAATGTCGAGTACAATGCTGTATCATAACGACACTCAGGATCCTTTGTTTCCATGTAATATAGTCATAATTATGTTGTATACTATGCCTACTATTACTGGCGACAACCTGATACTTTATAACCCCCAAACGAGAGGGGGAAACAAAGTTCAAAATCTAAACGTCACCTATAAAATTTCGGACTCAAATTGTCATGTTTGGTCCGAAATCACTGGCTTTTATTTCGAGCCATAAATGGTGTAATTCTTTTCGAATATTTCGTTCTCTCTGCATTTCCAATTATTTAAGTTGGCACGTATCGGGTTGTATAAAAAAAATTGAGGTCAAGAGTCGCAGTCACTGTCAGGATTCGTGGATTTTGTATTGTTTTGGGTTTGTATTTTTATGAAACCTCCGACCAGATGTAGTATTGTGTGTCCCGTGGGAATTTAGAGAATTGTAGGAGGAAAAAAAAACATATTTTCCACTTTATTCAGCACTTTAGCGACCAGAATACCCCCAGAGAGCACCTAAAAATCAAAATTTTCCTGGGGGGAGAACCTTCGGCACGTGTGGCAAACACCTTCAGTGTCTGAGTTTCACTTTCTTTAAACTTCCGGACCCACAAATTTTCCCCTAGCAGAAACCCTGGTTTAACAGGAGGGGTCCATGGAAGGATATGGAAGGAACACTTACAAACAAACAGTGGATTAATCATTAGCAAGAATGATGACGTCAGGCATATGTCCCGAAAATGGGAAACATGAAATAATTTTTATAATTATTATAAAGTTACAGCCCTGAACATTTGAAACCACCATTGTTCACTTCCATCATCCATTTACAGCCTTGAATCCACCAATTCTTTCATTGATTTGTGTCTGGCATCCTCAAATGAAAGTGTCAATGACACTGTAGCTTAACTTGTGTGTTGTATTTGATGAAAAGGATAATGTTCAATGTTTATGAAAGGATTATAAAATAAGACAAGAATTGTGATAATTGGGAATATGTTCATTTCTGGTCCCTGTACGCTATCTTTTTGATAAAAATAATATGAGGTGTACACTGTACTAAAGAGCTGAGGGGTGGGTTAATATGACCTCACAGTTAATGTATGTGGCCCTCACATTTAACATATATAAACAAAAGTTAACAAGTTACAGTGAAATTATTCCAAAACGAGTCATCCTATCAAGTTACATTGAAATCCCTTCATAAATATGGCCTGTAGACTGTGCTAAAGGATTTCGGGCTTCAGGCCCATATAGCCGTCAGTTTCCCAATTGCGTCCAAAGGGGACGTTCTCATCTAGACATTATATGAAGTCAACCTACCAAGTTACAATGAAATCCCTTCATAAATATGACCTGTTGACTGTGCTAAAGGTTTTGGGGCTTTGGGCTCAGGCAGCCATCATGGTTGAATGATCACAACCAAAAGGGGACATTCTCATCTGGGCATCATCTGGAGTGATCCTACGAAGTTACAATGAAATTCCTTCATAAATATGACCTGTAGACTGTGCTCAAGGTTTTTGGGCTTCGGGCCCCTGAAGCCGTCACAGTTGACCAATCACGAACCAAAAGGGGATGTCATCATCTAGGCATTATATGGAGTCAAACTAACAGGTTACAATGAAATCCTTCCATAAATATGACCTACAAACTATGCTAAAGGTTTTGGGGTTTTGGGCTCGGGCAGCCATCAAGGCTGAATGATCGCGACCAAAAGGGGATGTTCTCATCTAGACATTATTTGGAGTCATCTTACCAAGCTACAATGAAATCCCTTCATAATTATGACCAGTAGACTGTTCTAAAGGTTTTTTGGGTTTCGGGCCCCTGTAGGTGTCACAGTTGCCCAATCGTATCCAAAAGGGGACATTCTCATCTAGACATTATATGAAGTCAACCTACCAAGTTACAATGAAATCCTTTCATAAATATGACCTGTAGACTGTGCTAAAGGTATTTGGGCTTCGGGCTCGGGCAGCCATAATGGTTGAATGATCGCAACCAAAAGGGGACATTCTCATCTGGGCATCATCGGGAGTGATCCTACAAAGTTATAATGAAATCCCTTCATAAATATGACCTGTAGACGGTGCTCAAGAATTTCGGGCTTCGGGCACCTGTAGCCATCACAGTTGACCAATCGCAACCAAAAGGGGATGTCATCATCTAGGCATTATATGGAGTCAACCTAACAGGTTAAAATGAAATCCTTCCGTAAATATGACCTTTTGCCTATGCTAAAGGTTTTCGGGCTCGGGCACCCATCAAGGCTGAATGATCGCGATCAAAATGGGACGTTCTCATCTGGACATTATTTGGAGTCATCCTACCAAGTTACAATGAAATCCCTTCATAAATATGACCTGTAGACTAATCTCAAGGTTTTCGGGCTTTGGGCCTCTGTAGCCGTCACAGTTACAATGAAATTCCTCAATAAATATGACCTGTAGACTGTACTAAAGGTTTTCGGGTTTTGGGCTTGGGCAGTCGTCATGGTTGGCAGATCATGCTCAAATGGGGAAATTCTCATCTAGACATCATAAGGAGTCATCCTACCAAGTTACAATGAAATCCCACCATATTAAACATGACCTGCAGACTGTGCTAAAAGTTTTTGGGTTTCGGGCTTGGGCAGCCATCACGGCCGACGGATCATGCCCAAAAGGGGACGTTCTCATCTAGGTATTAGACAGAGGCATCCTACCAAGTTACAATTAAATCCCTTCATAAATACGACCTGTAGACTGTGCTAATGGTTTTCGGGTTTTGGGCTCGGGCAGACATACCGGTTGCTCGATCGCAACCAAAAGGGGACGTTCTCATCTACACATGACCCCAAACCCGCATACAAAATTTCGTGACCATCAGACAAGAACTGCGAGGTATAGCCCATGCTAAAGGAAAATGTGAACAGATTCACAGACTTCCGCACGTGTGATGGCAATAGCTTATCTTGACTATGTCAAGTTAAGCTAAAAAGGAGATTTAAAGATCAGATGTCAGATCATTGTTACTGCCTTTAGGGCCAAACAAAGAATGATGGTTTGTGCCAATTTCAATACCTTCCTAGATACTGCGCATGCGCAGATAACAAAAGTATGGAGGACCAGATAGGACTTGAATTTTTCGGTTTTGTATGCAAATTTGGGGGAATGGGAGGTTCAAAATTTGTGTTTGGCCCTGAATTATATTGAGTTTGCACCAGCTAGTCTGGGCCTTTGGTTGTAGTATAAAAATATCATCATCAGCAAAATTTTAATTAATGAAGCATCGAATTGTACCCGGAGCTTCATTAATTAAATTTTTGATGATTATTCCTATAATTAGTGTTTGGAATTTACTATTATTGCATCTGTCGAAATATTGCCCACCCATGAAAAGTGAACAGTCCATGGCGGCCATACTGTAATATCATTTATTTATTTATTGGTGCTTAACGACACTTTTGACAGCCAGGGTCACCTTGTGTTATTGGTGGAGGAAGCCGGAGTACTGTAATATCGAAGAATGTCTGTCTTACCTGTGAGAATACAGCTCTCCCAGCCTCTTCTGAAGAGCTTAGCTGCAAAACAAGGTCTCTTCTCTCCTCATTTTGAAATAATGAAGTTGCCTTCCACATATCATGTATAACATTACCATAACTGTACTGTCCCAGAAGCAGTGAAGCTGATTTCAAGGAATACCACTGAACATTACCAATGTTCAAATTGGTGTCGTATCTCACTCTTCTTACAAAGTTATCTTCTAACGAACTTGAAAAACTGAGAATAGTTCCTTTTTCATTCAAATACTTTGTGAACACATTTTCAACATCCTGGTATAAATGCTCACAGGCAATAATTAGCACTTGGGAGTTATCTGCCCATGGCATAGATTGTATATCATCGTGTTTTAAATGATACACTATATATCTATCACTGTTTATACAATATTGGATGGATTTCTTGATTGCTTCAAAGTTCCGTACAGAATCTTTCTTTCCACTATATACTAATATATTTGGAGGTTTTATTCCTTTAATCCTCCCATCAGTCTCTCCATTTTTCATGAATGAACTAGTCTTATAAGATGAGACAATGCTTGAGCCTGAAAGAGTTTGATTCCTCAAAAAGAAGTTAAATATTCTCTGATGGAGGTATAACATTCCAAAACACAGTGTAAGAAACATTTTCCTCCACTCAACTAGTTCTTTATCATTGTTCTGTAAAATAAAGGTATTTTTATGATGTTAACCCTTTACCTACTGCATTATCTATTTTTTATCACATGCTCCACACAATTCAACATGAGAAAAATTCAGTGGCTTCGTGTTGATAAATCCCACAACGAATGGCCCAATATTAAACTTATTGCACCAAAACTTCTCACAATTAACACGGATTACTAATATGGAGGAATTATCTGTCCAATATGGGAATAAAGAATGCCATTATATATTTAATGAGACGATGAGCATGGCTGAAAGAAATATTGCGACATTTTGCAGAATGCAGTACAGTTTAGGCAGTGAAGAGTGTCCGTATTCACATGATGGATAAAAAAACAACTCGGTACGCAGTTACACATTCAAAATCTTTAATATTATATTCTGCTTTTTCTTTCACGAACCATCACTTTCCTGATATCAGTAACAGACGAGTGACGTACCGATCGCTTGCCACTGGTTGTCCCACGAAGGAGATGAAAGTTCATTACAGATCATCTATAACACTTTCTTTTTCACTGAGTTTCAGACAATCAGTGAGGGCCGATGTTGAACCATGATTGCCGATAGTGAACCGATGGGCGCTTATCGGCCGAGTGCTGATGTTACACCAATTAATTGTCTCATCTATCTATGCGTTTGACTGAATATGAAACATGAGTAAGGGAAATGTTTAGGAGGACCCCAGTTAGTTTACTTGGGCGAAATTTTTTAACACTCAGATAGTGGCTTCTGGTACTCAACCAGTTAACTGGTACAGAGCTAAATTTTTCTTGACCACAGATTTCCTTTCACCATATATTGCTCTGTCACATTTAATTAGATAGTGCCAGGAGGCACTATCCAATCAAATATAACTGATCAGCATGGCAACAACAAAATTTGATTCCTGCCAGGGTCAATATGAAACCACCATCAGTAGAGCTGTAGGTTTTTAAATTTCTTGTTCGGTTTCGGTTTTGGTTTTTCAGGTGGAGTGAAACCTTGGTTCTGTTCGGTTTTCGGTTTGTGCATGAGGCCAAATAAAATTCAATAAAACTCATTCTTATGTCCAGAGTCATAACTGAATGGCAGTGAAATTGAGTGAAACTCAATAAATGCACGAAATAAGCTATAATACATGAAGAATCAGGAAGGCCAATATAATAATTACCTAAATATACAGAACTTTTATTGTGCTTGGCCATTTCTCGAGGTCTGACACCCACACGCAACTTGAGGAAAGCTGCAAACACAACTGAACTGAAATGTCAGAAATTCACAGAATGTAGCCTTCCCAGAGTAGTGAGAGTACCCAGACACTGCCATTGGCAGTGTCTGGGTACTCTCACTACTCTGGGAAGGCTACATTCTGTGAATTTCTGCAGCAAAAGAGTATTTAATAAAAACCGAAAAACCTAAGATTACGGGATGTCGACGGTTTCAGTTTCGGTTTTTTAAAAAAACTAAAAACCTCGGTTCAGTTTCGGTTAACCTACAGCTCTAACCATCAGTAGAGTGTAGATGTTATAGTCACTAGGGCTGAAACGGTTGGCTCATTTTCACAACTGACTAACCGAGAGCTATAACCGGATAATATCCGGTTATCCGTAGTCATTATTTCACCGAATCTGGGATCGAAACTATAGGAATTGAAAAGCAGCATTCTCAGAAACTATTCCTTAGTGTGTGTATAAAAGAACGTGATTACTCGACAACGTTCATTTGTATACATACTGCGGAATAGTCTCTGCGGTTACTCAGTACTCGCGGAAATTGCCGATCATTAATGAAGTAAGTCTATTATTTCTCAATGTATACAGCGCAGCGCTGCTTCGAGTGTAATCTATCCCAAATGAGAAGCGGCAGATTTACTACGTTTTAACCTTTGAATGACGATCATTATCAAGATTTTGGATAACCGGTTGATGTTTTTTTCAAATCGGTTAGGTAGGTAACCGGTTTCAAACCGGTAATCCGGTTAACTATTTCAGTATAATTGTCACAGACTGTGGTATTTAGTAAAGTTCAAATACGGACTTCCAGCACTCTACCAGTTAATTTATTTATTTATTGGTGTTTAAGGTCACATACTTTTGCACAATGGCAAATCATGACCACAACATGGAGAGAAAATCAAGGTCAATCAATCGTTTATACCCCATGTTGCCTATTATAGAGGACTCACACCCCAAGCATTAGTGACTGGATCCTATTTTACCAGTGAAAAAGAGCTTATTTACCACAGTAAACAAGCACTGCTTCACTTCCCGGGGTTCCCGTGGGGGCTACCAGTTAATTAATTCATTGCTAGAAACCTATATTTAAGGTGTGAAAATTAAGTATTCACTTGAACACTTTTCCCAATAAAAGTATCCTGAATGCCTCCACAAGTTTCCAATATCAAAGGCATGTTGAATAGGGCACTATCTGCGGACCCACATGTTTTTTCTACCCAGCCAAACCAAGGCTGGCCTGATAGGAATCTAAAGGCCTGATTGTGGCAGCAATTATAATGAAAGTGTCAATGACACTGTAGCATAACTTGACGGTGTGTTGTGTCTGATGAAAAGGATAATATGCAATGTTTATGAAAGGATTATGAAATACGACAAGAATTGTGATAATTGAGAATATGTTAAATTCTGTTTCCTGTATGCTATGTTTTCAATAAAAATAATTTGAGGTGTAGACTGTACTAAAGAACTGAGGGGTGGATTAATGTAGCTCTCACAGTTAATGTATGTCAACCAAAGTTACCAAATTACAGTGAAATTATTCCAAAACGAGTCATCCTATCAAGTTACAACAAAATCCCTTCATAAATATGACCTGTAGACTGTGCTATATATAAAAGGTTTTCGGGCTTTGGGCCCCTTTAGCTGTCACAGTTGACCGATCATGACCAAAAGTGGAGGTTATCATCTACTTATTATATGGAGTCATCCTACCAAGTTACAATGAAATCCCTCCATAAATATGACCTGTAGACCGTGTTAAAGGTTTTTGGGTTTTGGTTGACAGGTCGCGACCAAATAGGGGAAGTTCTCATCTAGACATCATACGGAGTCATCCTACTAAGTTACAATGATATCCCTCCATATTAAATACAACCTGTAGACTGTGCCCATAGTTTTTGAGTTTCGGGCTTGGGCAGCCATCACGGTTGACAGATCATGACCAAAAGGGGATGTTCTCATCTAGACATTATACAGAGCCATCCTACCAAGTTACAATGAAATCCCTTCATAAATGCGATCCATAGACTGTGTTAAAGGTTTTCAGTTTTGGGGCTCCCTTCATAAATACGATCTGTAGACTGTGTTAAAGGTTTTCGGTTTTGGGGCTCAGACAGCCATCACGGTTGACGATTCGCAACCCAGGGAATGGTCTCATCTAGACATGACCTCAAATCTATATATGAAATTTCATGATGATCGGACAAGAACTATGATGTAGCCTGTGCTAAAGGAAAATGTGCACAGACTCACAGACTAACAGACTTCTGCACACGTGATGGCAATAGCTTATCTTGACTTTGTCAAGTTAAGCTAAAAATCAATGGTGAATCCAGGGAAAAGAGGAGCTCCCTCTCCATTTCCTCATGCACTTGCATCCATGATAGAAAAGAGTAGAGCTGTAGGTTAACCGAACCAAGGTTTTTAGGGTTTTTTTTAAAACCCAAACCGAAACCGTAGACATCCCGTAATCTAAGGTTTTTCGTTTTTTATTAAATACTCTCTTGCTGCAGAAATTCACAGAATGTAGCCTTCCCAAAGAAGTGAGAGTACCCAGACACTGCCAATGAATTTCCGACATTTCAGTTTAGTTGTGTTTGCAGCTTTCCTCAAGTTGCATGTAGGTGTCAGATCTCGAAAAATGGCCAAGCACAATAAAAGTTCTGTATATTTAGGTAATTATTATATTGGCCTTCCTGATTCACCATGTATTATAGCTTATTTCAGGCATTCATTGAGTTTCACTCAATTTCACTGCCATTCAGTTATGACTCCGGACATAAGAATGAGTTTTATTGAATTTTATTTGGCCTCATGAACAACCCGAAAATCGAACCGAACCGGGGTTTTACTGCACCTGAAAAACCGAAACCGAACAAGAAATTTAAAAACCTACAGCTCTAGAAAAGAGTGGAGCTGGGAGGTACTGATTTTTCAGATTCAGTTTGGGTTTCAGTTTGAGGAAAAAAGTTCAGTTTTCTTTGTGTTAAATAAATACAGTTAAAACTAGAAGTCCTGTCATGAATAGTGTGCTCATGTAGGCTTAATTATGCGTTGGAATTGCCATATTGAACGGCATCTAAAGCACGGCAGGTTCTCCTGGTTACTCATAGCAAACACATGCAAGGTTTCTGCCAATGGACCTCAGGGTTACCTGGAGGTCCATTTGCTGAAACATTGATTGTGCGCAGGCCATATGTACAGAATTTGATAGCTTTACTTGGGCCATTACGCGCACATTAACGTGCATATCAACATGCTATTTGTGCGCATTTCATGACAGGACTTCTGGTTTTAACTGTAACACTTTCAGGCTACTGAACTTGAATTTAGGAAGCTCTTTCAAGTGACGGGCTGGACCATAAAGCAGGCTTTCCTCCATAAAAAAATGTTGAGGCCAGTAATGGGGAATCCAAGGATCCTTCGGTTCACCATTTCCGGCCTCAAGATTTCATCTGTCTAAAATGCACATATGAGATGCCAGAGTGGAGGAACTATGCCTTGTGCATGTTAAAATGGCTGTCCTCAGAGTGTACACGACAAGACTTACCAATGTGGGCCAATGGAAGCCAACCCAAGTCATGTGCGTATGCCATCTCACCCATCACCAGATCCTGTCGTTCTATTGTCAAAGTTATTGCAACTTGGTAAAAAAAAATTTCGAGTCTGGTTGATTTTTAGCTGCTCCTTGTTCCCTGTAATTCTCTACATTTGATTACGAGTATCTTTTGGGAACAGGAAAGTTAGCGATGGGAATAAGGCCATTGATGGGATCCCATGTATGCAAAGCAGAAAACCTGCATAAAGTTTCCAAAAGAAACTGGTCAGGTGTCTGATCAAAGCTTGAAGTTAATAAGGTCACATTGAGGAGTCTGGTAAATTTTTGCAGCTTACTACAAATGTCAGTGGCTGACTCTGAGTACCGAGAATGATAGTACTGCATATGGAACCATAATAATTCTCACGAAATACCCACAATAATTTTTTTCCCAATACTCTCCAGACCTACTCTCTGTGCTACATGTACATCAAGAAGATACAAAGGTTTATGCTGGGATGGGTGGTCATGACTATCAAAGTTTTTAGTTGGTTAATCATCAATGTTAATCGACGGTCAGTGGATTAATAGTCGGTTGCAATAAATTTAATAACTAGAGCACACTGTCACAATGCCGAAGCTGTGATGATTCGTGCAACGCTAATGAGGTTTTAAAACTCGCTGGTGACAAAAAAACTTGTTGGTGACAAAAAAAACTTGTTGGTGTTTTTTAAACTTGTTGGTGACAAGTCCATAAATGTGACAGAAATTATCCGAATGACATGCACTATTGAGAGAGTGTAGACATCATGAAGATACACTTGCATACCAAGTATGGTGTCATACCATCAAGTATTTTAGGAGTTATGGTGTTTTTTAAACTCGTTGGTGACAAAAAAACTTGTTGGTGAAAAAAAAACTTGTTGGTGACAAGTCCATAAATGTGACAGAAATTATCTGAATGACATGCACTATTGAGAGGGTGTAGACATCATAAAGATACGCTTGCATACCAAGTATGGTGTCATTCCATCAAGTAATTTAGGAGTTATGGTGTTTTTTAAACTTGTTGGTGACAGACCGACAGACACTGCCACATATAGAGCTGCTTGTCGCAGCTAAAAATCCTCTAATTAATACAGTGGAACGCTGTTAGTTGAATAGCCACTGTACCAATGGAAATTATTCAGTTAACAGGAATATTCAATTAATGGATTGTGTCACTTTCCTGTATTCTAGAGATAAACTTAGCATTTATTCTATTAATTTCTTGTTTGACAGAGCTCTATGAGCTCTGTCAAACAAGATATAATATATGAAATGCCAAAAAAGGTCTATAAAAAAAGAAAAACTGGGGAAAGTCAGGGTAATTTCTTGACAGGTTACAAGATTTTTTATTCAATTAACAAGAGTTAACTCTATAACCTATATTCAATTAACAGGTCAAATTTGCACTGGAGAAATGGTTTTGTGTTGGGAAATTATATTCAATTAACAGGGTTATTCAGTTAAGAGATACGGTTAAACTGGAAGTCCTGTCACGAATAGTGCGCCTATGTAGGCTTAATTGCGCGTTGGAATTGCATGCAATTGCCATATCGAATGGCATCCAAAGCACGGCAGGTTCTTCTGGTTACTCATAGCAAACACATGCAATGTTTCTGCCAATGGACCTCCGGGTTACCCGGAGGTCCATTGGCTGAAACATTGCTTGTGCACAGGCTATTTGTACAGAATTTGATAGCTTTACTTGGGCCATAACGCGCAAATTAACGTGCATATCAACGTGCTATTTATGCGCATTTCATGACAGGACTTCTAGCTTTAACTGTATCCAATTAAGTGTGCTCAACTGAACAGTACTTGAAAATTGAAATGAATCTGTATGTTTAGAACCCTACAAGCAAAAGTAAACCAAAAAACTTTCCAAGTCCCATATTCTAAAACGGTCATTTATAAAATTCCTTCTTTCCCAAGACAACCATAGACTGGAACCAGCTGGAAGATAGCGTTGTCTCAGTACCAACATTGGAGCTGTTTAAGAAGATCATCCAAAAGACACCATAAGCGCTTTCCTCAGCCCGTAGCATTTAAGCCTCAATAGATTACTGCTACGTAAAAATACAGATACAGATACAGAATAGTTTAACAAAAAAACATGCAAATGTCATAAACACGAGTTTTTTCTGCAGCAAGTTTAAACAAAATGATGTCAAAAATGAGGCATTTGGACTAGCTCCATTAATTTCAAGACTATTCCATTCTATGGGAACTCTATTTACGATTGAAGGATGACGCGAGCTGAAATACCACCCATGTAAATTTGAAATCACAGGAGCTGCATGAAGGCTATCAAAACAACCCTCGTAAATTTTCAGCCCTGGTTTTGCTGGAAGAATAGGAGCCAGTAACCAATGCTTGGGGTAAAAGTTCCCTAATATGGGCAAAATGGGTCAACTGAATGGCTAAACTTGGGTTTATATCTGTGTTGCGGTCATGATTAGCCATTACGCAGAAATATATAAATTCATTCATTCATTCTGTGTTTATCTATTTGTTCATTCTGTGTTTACCTATTTGTTCACCATTATGTTAATTTGTTGGGGTTTTTTTCCACTTTTTGGTTTCTAATAAATCATAATACGAATTCGATGCTTGTTGTTATTTATCACGATCAGGGTTTTAATCTACCCACGGAACCCAAATGCCGGGAAACTCAAACAATCGTCAGCAAAATCATTCTGCTAAGTTGCCTTCCAATGTTTATGATCCAACAATATAAGTCGATGACTGGTTACGATTTTCTGATATTTGACATGTCGTATTGTCAGATAATGCGACATACCAAATATCAGTAAATGATAAGTTTCAAACACGGACTGACGCTAAAATTAATTTGACCGACCACTGTCTTTTTTGGAAAACTACGCAACACACATATTTTCTCACACAATTCGGAACCCATACTCGCGTGTCAGTTCAATTTTTTTAACATACCCCGTCTACTGCATGAAAAGGGCAGTGGAAATCCGGGACAGGCAATGCATCCACGTGAAATCATACCAAATTGAGGAACATTGCACCCGACTGCTAAAACATCACAGTAATTTGTAAAATAAAATATTAGGACATAGTGTCGTGGAAGTGGGTAAAAAAATGCCCTCAGCGTTAAAACACCATTGAATTTGACGAGTCTCTGCAAGTCCATCATACTAATCGGCAAACAGATAGAGCCGGTTTCGACAGAAGGTGGGATACTTTTACGGTCACCGGCGGCTCTTGTTCGAGCCCTTTTTTCTGTGTACATCGATCATATTGTGCCGAGGTGCCTTCCTACACTTCTGTGGGGTTCTATGTGCCTCTGTGTACTTCTTTGTGCATCTGTGTGGTAAATCGTCTCACCCGGATATCCTGCCAGATAGGTTTTGTGATCACTTTCAGATTGGGGACATCAATTTCGCGAATCTTCGTCTTTGACAATTACATGTTTCAAACGGTAGTGAAGTCTATTGCTTCTGTTTTATTGGGGGTGGGGGGGGGGGGGGCGGGTATGAATGTGGAACTGAAAAATTCCTTTCCCATTCTTATCACGGAGAACTACCTCGAAATTAGGAGATTTATAAAATCTAATGGCGTTCAATTTCAACTGTTCTAGAGACAGTCAATGACCATTACATTATTCTGTTGGCACTTGTTATCTCTTGTCTACTAAATATTAAGATATAGTATATACTGCGTTAAAAGATATAAATTCGGCGATAACATGCCAGATAAAATAATTAAGCATCACCTCAGGGCGCAGACATGTTGAAATTGAAAAAGTGATCGCAGAAAATAAAAGCGAAACGAAACCGCTTGCACACTTTTTACGTGAAAGTGGTGGGAATGTTTTCTCGAAGAATGTTTCCAGCGTGTTGAAGGCATGCAGTGATAGTGTGGGGTGATACAATCCCTTTCAACCCTGGTGACGACATTCGTTTGTGTTGGTGTCTGGCGCTGCGTTGAAGGCAACTTGCAAGGGTAGCAAGACTTTGGAAGGCGTTCAACGGCGTTTATTTTGTAAGGGACAAACTTTTTTCCGGATCCGGATTCGTGACTTTTTCCCGCATGCTGATCCGGATTCGAAGGCCAAATCCGGATCCGGAAAAAAGTCAAAAATAGTTCTCATTTTTTTCCATTGTTCGGCACCTTTCATGGGTTTTCTTTGAGTTGGAGATAAATTAATGATGCAAGTCGCGATTAAATAAGATGGTTTTATTTTTATTTTAGACTTGATATTAAAATTAAGAAATTTGGGCAAAAGACTGGGGAATGAAATTCAACGCAAAGAAATGCTATATCTTAAGCATAAAGAAAAAAACATCAAAATTCTGCACACTCGATAACCACATACTTGAAGAAGTCCAATCCAATCCATACCTGGGACTTTAAATATCAGAAGATGTTCAGTGGCAACTCACATTAAAAATACCACCAAAAAAGCGAGCTCAACACTTGGCTTCCTGAAGAGAAACCTAAAGCACTGCCTCATAGACTGCCGCAAACTTGCCTACAGGTACATCTCGCTAGTATGATCCACTCTGGAATACGGCTTAATTATCTGGGACCCATGCCAAAAACAGGATATAAACAAAATAGAGAAAATACAGAGACAAGCAGTGCGCTACATAACCCAAAATTACAAAACCAGAGAACTTGAGAAGGCTACATAAAATCATCAATGAAAGCCCTGAAATTAACACCATTGGAAGAAAGAAGACGACAAAATCGGCTGATCTTCTTCTACAAAGTGGTTGAGGGGTCAGTACCAGCATTGCCTCCTGATAAATTACTAAAATCAACAACAAACAAAAGACGCATAATACCAACAACATTTAAAGACTGTGAAGCAAAGAACTCTATATCAAACCAAGCAAAGGTAAACTAAAAAACTTTCCAAGTTCCATATTATAAAACGGTCATTTATAGAAATTCTTTCTTTCCCAAGACAACCATAGACTGGAACCAGCTGGAAGATAGTGTTGTGTCAGTACCAACATTGGAGCTTTTTAAGAAGGTCATCCAAAAGACACCATAGGCGCTCTCCTCAGCCCGTAGCATTTAAGTCTCAATAGGTTACTGCTACGTAAAATACAGATACAGAATAGTTTAACAAAAAAAACATGCAAATGTCATAAACACGAGTTTTTTCTGCAGCAAGTTTAAACAAAATGATGTCAAACATGAGGCATTCGGACTAGCTCCATTAATTTCAAGACTAAATTCCCCGGGTTATTATAGCCCCAAAAGGCTGTAACTTATAGCCCTCTTTTCAACGTTTAGAACCCTTTTCCCTGAGGTGTGAGAGAGTATTTCGCCTAATATGTTGGGGGTATGGTCATATTCTCCATATCCAAAAATGACACTATGGCCCAAAGACTTATTGTAGGATTACCATCAGAAAACCAGGTAATTATCGACCCAAACGTCGATAACTTATAGCCCCAGGCATTTACTGTAGGATCCCCCATTCAAGAGGAAATGGGGTGAGGAAACAAAGGATAGATGGCTGAGGGGGGACATGAGGGAGAGGGTAGGAATGCTTATTGAAGAAATTGAAAACACGAAAGTGATTATTAAACAGTTTATATCGGAATGCTGGGAGGAGAGGAGGGAGAGAGGGGGTGGGGTGCAGGGGAATGATGGCCTTCTCTTATCAAATCAGCGGCTGGCCAAAGAGTTATTACTATTATAATCAGTATAGTTAGAAGCAAAATATTCGAGAATTAGAAATTATTGACATTTATCAATCTTTATTGTAATTTTCATCAGCCTGTGCGCCTGTTAGTAGCGACGCCAAACAATCTTCCGTGGGGTAGGGGAGTGCCTGTTGGCATTGGGACTTTTTTTACTGCAATTAAATAATCTCTCAGTTCAAACTCTCCAGTCCCACTTCAAAAAGCTCCCTGTCTATGTTTTGTCAGTTTTTGCTGTTTTCATCCTGAAAATGTGCCGTTAACAAGTTCATTCACTTGTGTAAACGTAATTAAAATTTTCAATTTCGACTTTTTTCCGGATCCGGATTTGGCCCCTTAATCCGGATCCGGATCCGGAAAAAAGTCACAAAATGACCGAATCCGCTCCGGATCCGGATCCGGAAAAAAGTTTGTCCCATTTTGTAAGTGGTTGGTGTGAGTAGTATGTCTCGGGCTTTTCACCTCTCATTGGCAGGATCTCATTGCAGGATCTCATATGACGTCATAGTCACGTGACCCAGTGGCGCCATGTTTGGTTGTCGTGGTAACCCGCGTGAGCGGCCATGTTGTGACGTCATCGCCATAGTGATACGTGGTGGTAGTACGCATGCTCAGCGCGTGTTGTTAGGGTGATACGTGTTTCTGTCGTCCATTTTGTATACTGGAGGCCGCTATCTTGGTATCTATGGTAGCACGTGGTTGCTAGGTTACCTAAAGGCCTACAACAGGACAGGGGTATGTTCGGAGAGTATGTTCGATTGAACAGGGGTAATTTCCCGATTCATAGAATTACCACAAACAACCCGACAATACCTCCAAATCACCAAAATCCACTCAACTTTTACTATTTCGAATTCTTTCAGAATTCTCTGCTTCTGTCTATATATGCAATAGTTTTCGTCTATCTGGCCATGTTCCTTTGTTCTAGAGTATACTCCAGTAGCGTAGAGGAGCCTATTAGTTGGAACAGTTTACCTTATTATTACTATATTTAGCAATTTCTGGTCTATTCTTGTTTGTTAGTTCTGACCCTATTCCAAGTACTCTTGTTGTTTCATTTATATAGATCATTTATATAAATTATAACTAACCAATCAGATTGCTTGATTTCCCATAATTTGTATGCAGAGTTAAGTCGTATCCGATTCTCGTCACCTCTATATCCAATGGCAATATCCCCGGGCACCCCAATTTCGGCACCCCTTTTTTTGAAAAACATATGGCCTTCGGCACCCCTTTTTCTGAAATGAGGATAAGAGTCGTATTAAAAATCCCTCAATGAGGTCCAATTTACTACGACTCTTATCCTCATTTGACAAAAAAAGGATTCTCCAGAAGGCACCCCAATTTCGGCACCCCTTTTTGGAAAACATATGGCCCTCGGCACCCCTTTTTTGAAATGAGGATAAGAGTCGTATTAAAAATCCCTCAATGAGGTCTAATTTACTATGACTCTTATCCTCATTTCAGAAAAATGGGATTCCACAAATGGGATTCCTAAAAAGGGATTCCACAAATGGGATTCCAAAAAGGGATTCCACAAATGGGATTCCGTTTCCATCTTGTCCCCAAAGCTCCAAGGCCACTACTGGTCTATGGTCTATCTGCCCTGTCATTAGCTTCTACAACAGTTTTGTTCCACTGCGGCCTTGTACCAGTACTATTGACTAAACTATCATCCATTAATATTGACTTGTATCACTACTTCCTCGCTAAACCTTCGCTCATGCCTTCAGAATGTTCAATCAGATTCCCCCTGTATACATATAAGGCATTCCGTAATTGAGATTCCTATCCGAGTCCGTAAAATTTGGATTCCGAGATTTGACATCAACACACGAGGGTATTCCCCTTCCCTATTGGAAGAATTCAGTTCAATGGCTTGTAGTTCATTCAGTTAAAATTCAGATCACCTTCGTTATATTTTCATTAAGGCTGTACACTTCGTTCAGTGCAAAGGGTGTTAATACCTTCATTTAGGGAATGGTTCAAAAACTAGTGTTCATTCAGTTAAACGTTGTTCAGTTCAAGGGTATTAGTTATATATACCTTCATTAGGGTTAGAGTTCATTCAAAGAGTTCAGAGGGTTAACATTGGGTCATATTTAGGGGTTGTAGTTCAATACTTTGCTCACTTTGTTCTGTTCACTTCGACCTTGGTTGTGTTGGATCTTCGTTCACTTTGTTCTGTTCCTTTCCGTCTTGATTGTATTTGATCGGGTCTGTTCAGTCTGTCCAACTAGTTCGATCAATCCCACTAGTTTGACCTTCTTTCACTTTGTTATCTTCACTTCGATCTTGGTTATGTTGGATCTTCGTTCTGTACCTTCGTTGTTTTGTAGTGGTTGATTGTATCTGTTCAAGTTCTTGTAATAATAATTGGGTGTTATTAATCCATTTCCATGCCCTCGAGTGTTGATGTCAAATCACGGAATCCAAATTTTACGGACTCGGATAGGAATCTCAATTACGGAATACAGGTTCTGACTGAAGATTTTGAAGGCTTGAGCGAAGGTATAGCTAGGAAGTAGTGATACAAGTCAATATTAATGGATGGTAGTTTAGTCAATAGTACTGGTACAAAGCCACAATGGAACAAAACTGTTGTAGAAGCTAATGATAGGACAGATAGACCATAGACCAGTAGTAGCCTTGGAGCTTTGGCGACAAGATGGAAACGGAATCCCATTTGTGGAATCCCTTTTTTGAAATCCCATTTGTGGCATCCCTTTTTAGGAATCCCATTTGTGGAATCCCTTTTTTCTGAAATGAGGATAAGAGTCGTAATAAATTAGACCTCATTGAGGGATTTTTAATACGGCTCTTATCCTCATTTCAGAAAAAAGGGGTGGCGAAGGCCATATGTTTTCCAAAAAGGGGTGCCGAAATTGGGGTGCCTTCTGGAGAATCTCTTTTTTGTCAAATGAGGATAAGAGTCGTAGTAAATTAGACCTCATTGAGGGATTTTTAATACGACTCTTATCCTCATTTCAGAAAAAGGGGTGCCGAAGGCCATATGTTTTTCAAAAAAAGGGGTGCCGAAATTGAGGTGCCCGGGGATATTGCCATTGGATATAGAGGTGACGAGAATCGGATACGACTTCGTTGTAATAAGGGAGATAACTCTGCATACATATTATGGGAAATCAAGCAATCTGATTGGTTAGTTATAATTTATATAAATGATCTATATAAATGAAACAACAAGAGTACTTGGAATAGGGTCAGAACTAACAAGAATAGACCAGAAATTGCTAAATAAAGTAATAATAAGGTAAACTGTTCCAACTATAGGCTCTTCTACGCTACTGGAGTATACTCTAGAACAAAGGAACATGGCCAGATAGACGAAAACTATTGCATATATAGACAGAAGCAGAGAATTCAAAAAGAATTCGAAATAGTAAAAGTTGGGTGGATTTTGGTGATTTGGAGGGATTGTCGGATTGTTTGTGGTAATTCTTTCAATCGGGAAATTACCCCTGTTTAATCGAACATACTCTCCGAACATACCCCTGTCCTGTTGTAGGCCTTTAGGTAACATTGCAACCACGTGCTACCATAGAAACCAAGATGGCGGCCTCCAGTATACAAAATGGACGACGGAAACACTTATCACCCTAACAACACGCGCTGCGCATGCATACTACCACCACGTATCACTATGGCGATGACGTCACAACATGGCCGCTCACGCGGGTTACCATGACAACCAAACATGGTGCCACTGGGTCACGTGACTATGACGTCACATGAGATCCTGGAATGAGATCCTGCCAATGAGAGGTGAAAAGCCCGAGACATAATACTGTTGTGGGTGTGGTTTTCCCCTACCCCACCACGAAGCGAAGACGTTGGATTTAACATAAAAAGGGCCCAATGGAACCAGCGGCAGTGAAATTAATGTTTAAATAACAAATCCCAAATGAAATGTAGGAAGTTATTTCAATTTATCGTGTAACAAATTATGTACATAGCACAGAATAAAATACTTGAAAAAATCAATAAAAACAAATAAGGTACACATATCGTTAATTGTTTATCCCCCACATCCCCATCCTTCACCGTCCCGATTTAATCAAGCCCGAAAGAACATGTTTATCGCACCTTTCTCTCTATAGCGGGGGAGGAATTCGCTAGAATTGTGCACTTGGTGATACCTTCCTGAAATTTGGCATGATGTAAGGGTAGGCATCAGAGATTTCAAAATCGATCGGCTACAAGTTGGCACCATCCTCTAGCCACCACTAGCAGCGAAATCCAAAATGGCCGCCAAGCGGATCGAAAAAAAGCTATTTTCGCCGATCGCACAACTGAAGCTCCAAACCTAACACCATACATGTGCTGTAATTGATGTGAATGATGGAGTGAAGCCCTTGGAACAAGTTGGGGGGAAGATTAATGGATAATGGGATCAGAATTTCCGTCGATGTGTGCGTCTGTGTGTCTGACTGTCAGTATGATCGTCCGTCCGTAGATAAATTAGTGTTGAATGTTTCTCGGGAATGCAATGGTCAAATGAACATGGTATGAGAGATTCCTGTCAACACATGAACAAGGGTACTCGATAGTATGCAGCAGTGGGGATACTTGGACATTTGATAATCCAATTAAAGTGACAGTCTATTCTCAACTTCCGGCATTTTCGATAGATTTATTTTCTAAGAAAATAAAACTATCAAATTTCTAGAGGAGTTCTGGTTCAATCTCAACACCATAGCGACACGTCTGCCAGCAAGGGCAGTGCTGGAATGAACTCGGGATGCATTAGTTCCCGTTGTTAATTATACAATGTTATCTTGCCAGTATAGAACATTGGCAAAATGGGACTAGAAGGGGTGAGTGTATGTTTGCAGTCATTCGAGGTACAGGAATATTTTTTGACTACAAGTAGTATTCTTCATTTTCGGCCAGTTAAGATGTGGTGTGTTCCAAGTCAGGATTAATGTTGCCGACACTTAATGCCCATCCCTCATGGTATGCTACTTTACCAGGGATATAGAGATATAGCCACCACTGGGAGCCAAAACATGACCTTTGATGTCGATGAGTGGTCGAAATGTTTTAGCGAATAACTTATCGAAATATGATCCGGTATGGCAATTTGATACCTTACGTTAGATTTATTAGATCAACTCAGGTATGGATTCATTGAGACATGAGTGCGCTACAAGATGAAGGATTTCCAAGTTGATTTGCTATGGAGTAGGAACTGACTAGTCACATGTGGCCTATGGCCAGAGAAAGACAAGGATACCATAGATGAACACACGGGTGAACGAAGGTATCAACTGTTGTACAGAGGCAAAATAGTTGGGGATATTGTATCATGCTATGCATGAATTAACACCGTCTTGTGCAGTAAATAACAGACTATTTTCCGAAATCTAAAACTGTATTCCTATACCCCGGACAATGTAGCAAGCCACATGGGATGAACATTTGTTAGCAAAATCAACTCAACTAGAAACATGACATGTGTTAACTGGCCGAAAATGGAAAAAAAAATACCAGAATAGGAGATGACTGGTCCTAACATGACAGTATACTACTCAATATTGTTACAACAGCCACCTTCACACTTACACAAAGGTGTGCACCTTAATCCAGCTTTCAAGCATTTGCAATTGCCCTTGCAGGCCTTGGCACAACTACAGTGGAGCATCAGTGCACATGCAGCACTTGCGTCTCCTAGGTGAGTCCAAAATGGGACCAGAATATTGAGACGTGGATTCCACTCCCATCCGTACTGTGATGGGTCTGGCACACATAAGTGTTTCTGCAGAGCACGATGCCAAATGAAAGATGACACAAGAATTACCCTTTTTACATGTTGATACAGAGCTGCTTTGGTGGGCGGGATGTTTTCCATAGACTTAAGGCCATGTGTGAACATATGCCGTCTCGCATCATTGACACGTGTACTGACACAACTGTTACTGTACATCTGTATGGTGAGTTTTTCGATATGCTGCATATGAGGGGAATCCTCTGAAAAGACTTGCGGATTCTCAGTCAATTCTATCATCATTTCAGTTGATGCGGGAAAATTCATCCATGCATTCCATCCTGTCTTCTTCCCAATGCCGAGCATGCTGGATGTTACATCACAACCTGTGAAGGCGTGGAAGAAAGTCAGGGCCTTACAGTAATCAGGTCCAAGTTGTGAAGCTATCTCATGAATTGGCATATCTTTATATGCCTTTCCAATTCCAAACCCAATCCACAGCTCACTGAGTCCAAGGTCACGGAATGTTGCGAAATGGTGCAAAGACAGAATGACGACATCAGAATCAACCGTGCGAAGAAAAGCTATTTTGTGACCTTGTGAGACTGCATGGTTGAGATGAAGCATCATGCGCGTGTCTGCTTCCTCGTGGTTCGATGGAGATATGTCACATAAGCTAACATCCTTATTGCATAGTACATATTCTCCTGATGTCGTTAACAACTGGTACTCGGATGTTGATGTTAATTTCAGCAGTTCAGCAGACAGGAACAGAAAAATTCGTCTTTATTCTCACTAACTTTCAAGAATGCCTGCCAATTCTTCCCTTTAGGTAAAGGGACGTTCTCGGACACCCGTATCAACCTAACTGCTGTCTCACCGAGGCGTTTTGCTCGCGTCTGATTCTTCAAACTGCCTTCGGGGTAACAGTCATAGATCGCATCAACCCTTGTGGTGTTCGTGTTAATCAGAGATTCGATGTATGGCAATAATTGCAATCGAGCATATTCTCCAAACAGATCCGCTTTCTGTGGTTTGATTACATGGACTACAGCAGGCATATCCAAGATGACAACTGAAGCTTGTCTAGCTGCTGAATTCTTCCCTTGTGCAGGAATAGCTGGTAAACAATTGAGAATTTGAGATTTTGTCCCACTCCGTAGCTTACCTCTATCGGATAATGCTGGCGGATCACGTGCATTCTCGTGCATGAAAAACTCATCCATGTTTGAATCAGGCCGGGCTTGCAGTGAAACGAACATCTGGGTAACTATTGCGGCAGTTGCTTTACTTGACATGAGTTTGTCTCGGCCTTTGTCCAGGTTGGCTGGGGGTGGGTTAAGGAAGGTATATATATTTGCCTTGGGAATAACATCATTCAGGGGTACGGTGCATTCCACAAGCCTTTCCTTCAAGAAAGTGGAATATAAATGCTTGCCCCTTTCGGGTAATGACCGTAAACTCTTACTAACTTCGGGGTCCATATATTCACCAGTATCTAATGTCACCAGCTGACCACTAGTTTCATCATAAGGGTTGATAATGAGTCCCTGATTCACCAGATCGAGGAGAGATTTCAATTGATTCAGAAATTTTTTCTGCTCTGATACCGAACTTTCCGGGTGTTCCGTGTTATCTGATGATGTTGTGTGGAAACTTGCATATTCATACTCATCTATAACACGCAGAACTTCTGACCTTGAAAGCTCAATAACGACTTTCTCTTCAGCCTGGCCATAGAGACCTTTTGGACCACTGTCTTCTTTGAGTAGTTGGATACTATGTTCTTGGCTCTGATCTAAACCCATCATACTGAACTTCCTCTCACTACGCTGGACCACAAAATGGCCTTCCATGAATTTGTTGTGGATTGAAGGATGCCGCCTGGGTAGCTGAGACATGTCTCTCAGAAATACGGGGACCCACCGACAATAATTTGTATGTCCTAGGGCAAAAAAGTAACTGCACAACTCATCGATAGAACACAGTGTACCAGGCCAGTTACCGATTCGTTGGTTCCGAACGAATTGACAGCTTGTCAAGAGAAAGTTCCGAACGATTTCACCCCAATAGCGCGCAGTTGGAGATTGTGAAAGAATCCTCTGTTCCCACATTTCAAATGACTCATGGGGCCCAGTCTGCTGACAGTAAATCTCATAAGCATTCTTTCTGAGGATCTCAAGCCAAGCTAGAGTGAGAAGATATGCCTGTCGCGTCCTCTTGACATGTTTCCCACCAAGTAGGGATGATGCTACACCGGGTGTGAATATCTTTGCGAGGTGAAACATTCGCTCCCAACCAGAACCACCCATAAGCTTACCACCAGCTTCTTGGGTGCACATTTCAAGATGCAGGAATCCAATCATACACACCATTCGATCCTCACCTATCTCCTCTGGGAACAGCCATTGACATTTTTTCTGCCTGGCATACAACGGACAGTCACCTTCAATGACAGGTATCTGGCCGGGGTTTACGAAAGCAGTAGCTTCCCTGACCACATACATAGCATGCTTCTGCATACTGAGTGAGTCCGCTTTCTGCTCACTGAAAACAGGGAATACCCCAATAACTGCACGAGGTTTGACATTGTCTTGATCTTCATGTTTTGAAAAGAAGCCTGAAAAGGTCACAGGGACTTCATCAAGCTGCCAGCTGCCATCAACCTTCCCTTTATTGCTGATCTGTGACACATGAGACAACCAGTCATTCTCTCCCACGTTCAAATCTGCATATTCATTGGGCCGTACATTACATTCATCTGGAGATTCAAGCCTGATGTCCCCACCAAAGTCTTCAACGAAAGGAACAAATGCATAGTCGTCTGGGAGTTCAATTTGTGTGTCTTCTGGAACATCTAAACTCAGTGGTGGGGGATCAGTACCCACATTGTCCCTGCTCAGTTGACCAATGAGTGTGATGGACGTACCATGCATATCAGATCTACCAGATACATCAATGTTATCAGTGGTTCCTATCGAGAAAACATTACGTTTGCAGTTAGCTGGGACTACAACACCTTCGTTCTTGAACCGCAGTGAAACAGCTCTCGCGAAACTCCTGCGAACATCCATTACGCGATCATAAGAGACAGAGAGTCCCATTTGATGAAAATCTCTGATAAGATTTTTCATACGATCATGGGCATGCAACTTCAAACCCACATAAAGAGGCATTGGAGTTTCTCTGTCACGTCTCTGGTGAACATTTTGTGCATGTTCGGAGCGTTTCGCTGAATTGCTGATCAACATCTGTGAAATAGTACAAGCCACTCGAGTCTTGGCATTAACAGTCTCATCATCGCCTAAGTTCTGTATACTACATGTGCCCTCAAGTAGAACTCTAAGAAGAGTCAGGAGTGAGTTGGGTACAGGCTCGCTCAAGCAATAAGATGAAAATGATCCCGTGAAAGGAGCTTGAGATATGAGTATGTGTTTACGCAGAAGAAGACCCACATCAACTATCTTTTTTGCCTCTTCCTCAGACACTATACGAGTTAAAGATTCGGACAACAAGGAGCCAACTCGAAACCTACTTGAAATAAACACATCTCTACCCTGTGTGAAGGCGTCCCAGCCATCGCCCAATTTCTGCAACAAATGTTCTTTGAATCGAGTGGAATGTATTTCTTCACTAAGCCAATCAGAACCGACTTGCTTCAACCTCCGACTGTACAGATTCTTGAGATCGACAAGCTTCATCGCGGAATCGTTGTGTTCAACAAATGTTATGAGCTCTGCCATAACGAGAGGGTCATAGGGCAGGCCTGACGCGGAATGTTCGGCGTTCTTCGACTTTTTAGATTTAGCCGCTCGTGCTTCATTGGCAAGCTTACAATAACAGGTTTTGTGATAGTAAAGATCACTAGCAGCGGAATCAAATGCTGCATTGACCCGAGAAAAAACAACCCAGTTCTCGGCTTCCTTTGCCATAATTTTGAGTTTATTGTTATCAGACATTGATCTGCAAATAGGCTCACTGCTGTCACCTTCGCGTTTGTGACAATAAACACACTGGGGCAGTTTCCTGTCACAGCCAGATTCAAAACTTGTCCGTGTTCTTTTAGGACTCAGCGTGGAGCAGGATGCCACTGCCTCATTTCGCTCTCGCTTGTGTAGCACGCGCTGTACGATGTGAGTCCGAATACTGTCACGGCATGTCTTATGATATATTGCCTTATTCGTCAACAGTGACATCGACATACACTCATCACTCTCTCTCATCAAACAATCAATGGTCAAATTATATGGAAGCTCAACGCCATTATCTAGGAAGCGCGTTATGTCTTCCTCAATAGCTTTATAGGCGTCATGAAAACGAGATTCTCTATACGGACGCATCAATTTCTTGGAACTGTCTTGCTGGCAAAAGCAACAACGTTCCCAGTCAGTACTAGTCCGTACACGAAGAGGATTCTCACTCATTCTGTGAATGATTTTTGTGAACAATCGCGTTCTCGAATTAATTTCGACAGACAAATCAGAATTGCTTGCGGAATTACGCCAAACAAGAGATTGTATGGCAAAGAGACTGCTTCATAAAGAGCGTTGTTTCTCCGGGATCAGCGTCATTCAGGTTTGCCTGAATGACGCTGATCCCGGAGAAACAACGCTCTTTTCAAGTTCCAAGAAATTGATGCGTCCGTATAGAGAATCTCGTTTTATTCTACATCATCTCCCACGTCTGTTTCCAACACGTGCGTGGATCAGAGTTCACTTTCGCGCCCTTACAATCGGATGTATAGTCGGTAGACCGTCGAAAAGGAGGTTCCCTTCAGCCGCTGGCGGCCATTTTGGATTGTGCCGCTACTGGTCGCCACCGGTCGGTGTCAACTTGTAGCCGATCGTTTTTGAGAACCTCATAGCCTACACTAACAGTGTGCCAAATTTCAAGAAGGTATCACCAAGTGCACAATTCACCTGTATGTGACGAATTCCTCCCCCGCTACTAGGAAGAAACAGATACAAGAGTTAATTACGTGACAAAATGGAAAGAAATTGACAAGCTGGTGTATTATCAGTACCGGTATTTGCCATCTAGATTGCTGCAAACACCACTCTGTGTTTCGTCTGTTTCTGGTGGGTCCGTCGTTTTACCCAATAACAACCCAATTACACCCAATTATCCCTAATTACACACAATGACACACAATGACTAATTATTGTTTGTTTTGTTTGGCGGGAGATGTGAGGCGGGCGGTGGGGTAGGTGGGTGTGTTGGGGTGGGGGGGGGGGGGGGGTTCTAGGAACAAGCAAGACCGATACATGCGTCAATCGAATAAAATCCATTACAGTTAGTTTACGAGACATCGTATCAGTGTATTTGAGAACAAAAACACCTTAAATTTATTTTAAAAAATGCCTGCGAAAAAGATCGCCGAAAACTAGAAGCATATTTTACGGCTCAAATGATAGCTTGAATTGCTCACCTGGATCATACGAGTGAAACAAAACTGATTCAGTCCCTTGTCCATTTTAGTTCCAGAGAAATAACCATCGCCTTTCAGACATTGTAAAACATTCATCCAGTGCTGTATTCCATGTTTACGATTTAAGGTCCAAAACCATTCAATTCTTTGATTGCTTGTGATCTTTCCATACCAGAACGATTTGTTTCCTGCGCGTGCATCGGTATGGTTTCCTATCAATGTTTTCTGTACTTCACAAATAGTCCCATTTTCAGTTCCAAGGTCGGCTCTGATAACCATTGGGCATCTCTCAAGTTTATCTATTGCTTCCACGTAATAACCCGCAATGAGTGCTGGATTTTTGTTTGAACAGTACACATTCATCCATTCATCCATAGGCCTGCATTTCTGTATGTTCTTCGACGTATTCTCCGTCTTCTCCTGAGGTCAACACCATCCGGGTCAATTATGCCCATAATTAAACGGACCTTCCTTTGGCTTATAACAAAACCTTTGTGAATACATTTTGCATGCATCCATCGGCAACCGTCCATGTCTCCCGCCTTGTTCTTGATTTCATTCAAAATGAATAAACCCACATCAACCAAATTGCTTCGGAGTTTTCTCCTGAATAAACACAGTTTACTTAGAATCCTCTTTAATGTCCTGATGCTTATAATACAACCATGTCCAAATGCAAGACATTCCAGAATCTCCTTATTTGAAAAGCCTAATTTGAAATAAATTGCTACGATTTCAAGTAAATCCTCCATCGCCATCACATTTATATCTATACACGCATAAGCCTTCTTGGACGTTTTCCTATATGGGAAATTTATAAGCAACCAGCACGTTTCACGCTGCGTCAATACAATATGACAAGTCGTTATAACAAGTTGTGAAGTCGTTATAACGACTTGTGAAGTCGTTATAACGAGTTGGGAAGTCGTTATAACGAGTTGGGAAGTCGTTATAACGGCTTGTGAAGTAGTTATAATGACTTGTGAAGTCGTTATAACGAGTTGTGAAGTCGTTGTTACGACGTGTGAAGTCGTTATAACGAGTTTTGAAGTCGTTATAACGACTTGTGAAGTCGTTATAACGAGTTGGGATGTCGTTATAACGACTTGTGAAGCCGTTACAACGAGTTGTGGTTATATTTTTTTATAACGGATTGGCCCTAATGCTCTTTCGTACTTAACAAATAACATATGAGCACAACTTACAACATAGACTGATTGATACATTTAACATAAAAGCGTGTGTTAAGTCTCGTAAATTAATCTTGTAAATTCCTCTACAAACTGAAGAGTCATTCTTATCTCAGGAAAGGAGACAATATTTACACCAGTTGGGAGTGCGGTGGCTCAGTAGGTTGAGATGCAGACTGCAAGCCGAGAGGTCCTCGGTTCGAATCACACCTTTGGCAACCGCGTTGTGTCCTTGGGCAAGGCACTTAATCTCGATAGCCCACGTGGGGGGCACGGTGCCACTGTGCACTAAGGCGTACTGCACGTCGATGGTGCACCTGTCATCAACCAATGCTAACCCTGCTTGTGTGGAGTTAGTACGCTGGGTAGATTGCCAGTTGCTCGCCTTTGGTCGGTGGTTCTCCCCGGGAACTCCGGCTTCCTCCACCCGTAAAACTGTCCGACTCGAGGTGACCCTGGCTGTCGAATGTGTCGTTAAACCCCAATAAATAAATAAGTGACGAAAATCTTCAACTCGTTCACACTTTATAGTAAAATTTACGAGATGCGTCCAGTAAATTAGGTCTGGATCTCGTTAAAGACTCGGACAGACCTAATTTACTGAACTCATTCCGTACATTTCACTATAAACTGGGAACTCATTGCAGATATTTAACCCTTTACCCAACGTAACGGCCAAAACCGGCCAGCGCTATTCTCAAAAATCGCCAATTAATTTTCATTATTTTTTCATTTTTTGTCTCAAAAACATAGGTTATGACCCCTCATTGGAACGAGCTCGTCGAGCTCGTTCCAATGAGAGGTCATAACCTATGTTTTTAAGACAAAAAATGAAAAAAAAATAGTTATTCAAGAATTTTTTTTGCAAGTGTCGTCTGCTTTTCAGGTTAGGTAAAGGGTTAACCTGTGGCCTTACTGCCGCAGTGTGTTTTGCAGCACTACCGAGAGTGGTGGCCGAGTGGAAGTGTGCTCTCATGTCAGAGGTCCCGGGATCGATCCTCGGTCGAGGAAAGTTCTCTCTGTGAGAACCTCTCTGTCAGCACCAATTGTGGAGTTGATGCTGTCACAACGTACCGTCCTATCGGATGGTGACGGAAAATGGCTGTCCTCTGTGCGGAGACACACCCCGTACAGGCTAAAGATCCCTTCGTAGTATTCGAGAAGAGCGAAGCCACGAAGTTGCCGCTACGAAGGTCACCCCACACACCTGCGGCACTGGGCCAAGGAGAGGCGTTAATATAATTTGCTTAACTTGCTCGCCAATCCTTGTAAAACAAATAAGCTTAAATAATGAGAAAAACCCCGAAAATATTCAACTCGTTCACAGTTTATAGTGAAATTTACGGTCTGGATCTCGCTAAAGACTCGGACCAGACCTAATTTACCGAACTCATTTCGTACATTTAACTATAAACTTGGAACTCATTGGAGATATTCAACTTATGGCCTTACTGTCACAGTTTAGTTTAAACAATATTTTCATTCAGAATTGAACATGATATAATACATACAAAAGGTTAATAATGTTACATTAACTATACAGAATTTATAATAAAAGGTATACAGTACAGCAAGACATGTAGAAATAGCTGACAATATCAAAGGAGAGGATTCAGCAGAAAGCACTTAGCTTATATAAGCCGTCTCCTGGAACATTTCAAAAATAGCAAAGTATATAGGTGGTTGCTAAAACTGAGTAAAATATTGTTTGAACTCATTGTCGTTGTTGGATAGAAAGAGAAAAATGAGAGAACTAGGGAAAAAAGAGGAAAAAAGAAGAAGCACAAGAGAAGAAAAAAAAATGAAAAGAACGAAAGAGAAAGAAAAAAAAGATCAAGAAAGGAAAAACAAACAGACTAATGAAAAAAAGATGCAGTATAATGTGCAGATGAAACCAACTTGAAAGCGGTATTACATACCAGAAGCCTAAACAGAAACACCACCCTCCCGCTGGCTTTTTATCCTAGCTTCTCACACTTGAACGTAATTTCGACCCAAGGAACGGAAAAACCAGCATCCCTATCATAGACCGGATAAATCGCCCTATGTTTACTCATCTAGTCACAGTCTGTTCGCGAGTTATGTTTCCTTTAGGGGGTGGCAGGTAGACAGGCAATCTGGCTATGCCACTTCCCACGGTATGCTATTTGTTACTCATGCATAATCTTTATTTTTGTTTACATTACATCATACATATATGTATATCGTGAATAAAGAATCTGAAGAAAGAATCTGAAGCGATCACATGAGTGCAGTCTATGACTCTATTAATGAACAGTACCATCGTCGCTAACAGGCAAAAGAAGAGTTAAGAGTCCGCGCCTGGACTGTTCTCACCACTCTTCCAGCTCAGAGGAGTTAAAAATTAATTTCAACAGGATACTGTTGGTACGGAGAGACAATCCAGGGGCGGACTCCGGGCAGTCCGCGGTATACTTCCCCAGGAAGGTTAATGTCCAAAATGTTATTGTGATGTATTTACTGATGCGTATACACCTGTCGATATACCAGAATCGAATAAATCTACATGGACACTGCAACTCAGTGAAAGCGCCCACTTTGCATGATATATTATTGCACGACTCTGAACACAAGTTAGTTGTCAGTGATGCTCAGCTGCTCAGACCCAAACAGGAGCATAGAAAGATCAAAGGTAAACGGCAATGTATTAATTGTTAGATTACGTACATCTGTATAGTTTGTACAGCACAGAAGAATGTGCTCAGTTGTTTCCATGCCACCACACTGACACAGAGGTGAAGTCGATAGGTGATTATCATACAGATGGGCGTTGTTAACACCGCTACAGTGCAAACGCAATACAATGATAAATTTGAGCTTATCAGGATTTGGTCCCGGCATAGAATGTGGGCGCATTTTATTTGATCGAGTATTGTGGTGAAGACTGATGGACGAAGTAACTCGTGGTACTTTGTTTGAAAGGTATGGAGGAACAAGATTATGATACATCTTGAAGAATTGAAATAGTTTGTGCTTTCGGCGCCTTTCCTGCAGTGAATCCCATCGAGTTTCCCCCTAGAGTGAGCTTTTACTGGTACTAGTTGTAGCACCAGTAACCATTTTCGCTGCAGCTACTTGGATTTTTTCTAGATTCGCAGCCTGTGTACTTGAACAGTTGTCCCAAACACCGTCTGCGTATTCCAGGAGAGGCCTAATAAATGCGAAGTATATCTTTTCTAAAACTTTGCAATCAAGAGTGAACTTGTGAGCTCTCAACATGTCTACACGAGTCCAAGCCTTGGCGCAGATGTGATCAATATGCTGGTTCCAAGTACTGGATTTATTTAGGGTCACACCCAAATACTTCTGAGTAGTTACTTCGGTACCGTAATTCGAGTTCCACTTAGATATAAAGGTGGGTGCGTAGGAGCATTGATATTACGCGAAATTAACATAGTCTCTGTTTTTTGAGGATTAAACTCAATCAACCATGATTTGGCCCAATGTTCTATCTTGGCCAAATCATGGATGATTAATGCTGCAGCTTGGTCGGGATTCTCTACAATGAGATATAGAGATGTATCATCAGCAAATAGCCGTACACTACTCTGCAAGTTTTCGGTAATGTCGTTGATATATATTAAAAATAACAGCGGACCTAGAATGGATCCTTGTGGAACTCCGGAAGTTACTGGTCTCCAAGGAGATGCCTCGGAGGTTATGAAAACCCGTTGATAACTATTCGAAAGGTAACACTTTAGGAAGGAAAGCAAGTCGCCTGTTATTCCTATCTTTTCAAGCTTGTGGATAAGACCAGTGTGCCAAACCTTATCAAATGCCTTACTCACGTTGCAAAAAACCCTAACTTCTTTCCCTTCATCAAGAGCATGGCAGAATTCATCATAGATGTCTGTCAGTTGTAAGACCGTTGAATCACCCGGGGTAAATGTCACAGCTTGCATTACCATTACGGCACTATAGAAAAATGTTCAATTTTATATTAATATTCTATTATGGGGCACGACAGCAGCCATCCAAAAATGCTATCAGATATAAATTTTTTTCGATTTCCCAGCTAGTGCCGAGTCCCGTGGTCAAACAATCTGATGCATAGAGTGTAATGCCACTAAAGTGGTAGTCAGAACTTTTCAATAGAGCCATGTTATTGGCTTCTAGCTCAACCAGTTTCAAAGTAACATAGTATTGTCCTAAAACACCATGGTATACCAGAAATTTGAAACCTAACATGTTTAACATTTTGGTACGAAGAGCCATATTCTAGGCCACCTTGTTTCTCCGGCTGAACTATTTACAATATTTTCATTTGTACATTTATTGAGAGATAGGGTTGTAATTGGGTGTAATTGTGTAGTAATGGGGAGTAACTGGGTTGTAATTGGGTGGTTGGGTGGTAAGTGGATCTAATTGGTTGTAATGGGGTGGTAATTGGGTGAAATTGGGTGAAATGACGGACCGGTTTCTGGTTGTTGACAGTTCCTTAGCAGAGAGTTTCTCTTTTCAGGACAATTTTCTTTAAAATAGAAAAAAAACCAACGCATTAATTAAGTTTAGAATTATGTTTCTTTTCCGTTCCGACCCCTGTTGATCCGTTTCGGACCCATAGTGGTCCGTTTCGGTTTAAAGTTGGGCCGTTTCAGTCAGTTTCTCTCTCATTTCGTTCATTCCACCCAAGGTAGAGATGGGGGAGATTGGTTTCTCCATTGCTCTGAGTGTTCGTAGTTCTTCCTGTTGGCTTCTTACTTTGGCTTCTGATGTTCTACAGCACTAAAGTCTTGCGCCTTTTCGATTAACCTTCGGATCTCTGCGGCTGTTTTAGCAACTTGTACAGGCTAAGGGGAGAGTCTGAAGAGGTGGGTTTCGAAGAGCCAGTTTCCAAATCTGCCTCCTCCTCACTAGTTACTGCCCCATCCTCCAATTCTGCTCCTTGGAGTGAAGGAAGTGGGGTCCAGATGGGAGTCACTGGAGTTTGCGATGGAGATATGATAGTGGCCTTCTCTAACTGCCTCTCCGCCTTTTCTTCTTTCGCCTCTTCCTTCTTCCCGGGGAACTCTTCCAGACGTCGGGCGTCCGTCACATAGGTGAACTATTCTTCCTCCTCTTCTTCTTGACCACAGGTTCTGTTTTCTTCAGATGAGAACCATGCAATGTGAGAGGCGGTCCTTTCTCCGAAGAAGCTGCATGGTTCGGTCTTGTGCCGGGAGTGGGGGGGGGGGGGGGGGGATTGTCCGGACGGAGAAGATGCAAAATACTCGCGTCTAAGGCATTTGTCAAATGTTCTGGGTAATAACGAAAGAATTGCACTGATGCTGAACTCACGGAGCAACCATGATTCGGCCCCGGGGGAGAAAATTCTGACTTTCGAGTTTGAAAACAAGCAAAAACATCGCATCTTAGATATTTGTCGACGCCCTGAGTTGTGTATAATTTTCGGACCCGAACACTGGTGAACAGACACCCAGTTCTTGCATCAGACAGTTGTATGTTATAACGAAATAATGTAAACGGCATAGAACCTCCGACACCGACGATGATTCCGCGACGGGGGAGAAAATTTAAATTTTCCGTACGGAAAAGACGCAAAATCCTCGCATCTGAGGCATTTGAACGCACCGTATAGTTTATAAGAACGAAAAAATTACGAAATTGAAAAAAACATTTCAGGCAATCTGCAGAAAAAATGGCTGATTTTTTCAGGCAGTCTATAGAATTCCAAACTTTTTTTTAGGAAATCTGTAGATTGACTGAGTGAAACAGGAAATCTACAGATTGACTGAAATTTTTAGTCATTCTACAGATTGCCCGATTCTACACATTGACTGTAACATATATACATGTTTGGAACGTGGACAGGAATTTAATCAAATTTTACATTTTAATAGGCATAAAAACACCGCCCATCCATCTCCCTGTTACCTTTCCCAGGACACGGAATTCTGAACGACCGGCACGACCCTGAAAAAACCCCGTACTGTTTTGGACATTGACCCTATAGATTGTGATCAGGACCTTTTGGCAGAAACAAACGATGAAATTTCGGAAATTTTTCTTAGGAATTGGAACACCATTCGGACCCACCACACAACCAATAGGAAAATACAAGACATTTTTATTTATAGACTAGACACAACAGATTTATCAACCATGAACTATGAATTAAATAAAACAATCTTTGAATCTCAAAAAAATAAATTTAAAATTAATTTAAGTTACGGCTTCATTTTACGTAATAATGAAACAGAAGAACTAAGATTTTATCATCCTTCACAAAATAATGCGTGGGTTTTGATAGGCCACCCCTGATAGAAAATGCTGTAGATTTGGGGAATTTTCTTGAAGACCTTGAACAGGAAGACATTTTGGAATGGGCTAGGCAGCAAAGACCCAACTCTAAATGGATTGTCCATCAATTGACCAATGTAACTTTTTATGTAAACAAGATTAAAAATCATCCAATTGGTAGGGTCCCTGAAAATCTTCCCAAATATATTTTGGAAATCATTCGATTGTTGCCCTTGTATGAGAACCATTTTAGTTACATCACTGACATTAAACAATATTCTAAATCCTTTGCTTGTCGTAAATGTGGTAAATTGTGGAAATCGGCTTGGCCGATGAAACGACATAAGCTCTCTTGTACTGATGATGTGTCTTATAAGTATGTTGGTGGTATCTATCACACCCCAAGACCATTTTTGAAAAGTTACACGAAGAAGGTATTGTTATTCCAAAACACTTACGGTCATATCTCTATAGGGCTACATTTGATTTCGAATGTTATTTTGATAAAACTTTTCTCCCCATTTCAACTGATACTCTTGTCTGGGATGCTCAACATAAACCCCTCAGTGTTAGTGCATGTAGTAATGTCACCGGTTTTGATAGTCCGAAATGTTTTATTACTGATGGTGACACAGAGACATTGGTTGAAAATATGATGAATTATTTAATGGAAATTTCTCAGAAAAGTTACTCTCTCATGCAGGAGATTCACATGGCCACCATATTATCCTTCAGGCAAATGATTCAAGATGCTTTGGCACAGGAAGGTACAGATGATTCTAAACCCCATGATGTGAGCGTGATTAAACGAGAATTGATGGATTATATGAAAAAGTATGACCCACTGTCTTTTGTAGTAAAAAAGAGTAACAACTTTAAGGTTCTGAAAACTGAAATATTTGGATATTTACAATTACTTAGCCCCTGGATTTAGTTATGTTCAATTTCTCAAGGCTTTTGGGTGTTCAATTACTAAAGGATTTTTTTCCGATGAATGGATTGACTGTATTGACAAATTGGACAGTACCGAATTACCTCTCCACGTTTCCTTTTATAGCTCTTTAAGAAAGGAAAACATTTCCGAAGAAGAATATGCTTACTGAAAGCAACTTTTTTTTTTGGGGGGGGGGGGGGGGGTGGGGGATGGGATGAGGACATTTAGGGACTTCCTAATTGGTACAATAATAGAGATGTCCAGCCATTCCTAGAGGCACAATCACAATTTTACTTGGAAAGGGGGATCGATATGTTTAAGGATGGCACCAGCGTTCCAGGACTGACGCTGAAGTATTTGTTTAGTACCGTCGACGAAGGTATATCCTTCGAAAACATCAACGAGAAGAACAAGGATCTTCATCATATCATCAAGGACAACATTGTAGGGGAGGGCGGGAGGGGGGGGGGGGGGTGGTCTTCCATCATATTCAGTCGTTATCACTAGAAGAATATCACCAGCATAAGAGAATTTAAGTATGGCGCAGCAGCAAATGAGATGTGGGGGTACTGTAGGCTATGATGCCAACGCCTTGTAGTTAAGGTCATTGATGCAGGATATGCCAACAGGTTGCTACATTAGACGCAAGGAAAAGACAGACTTTAAACCAGAGTATTCCCATAAGTACGGTAGGATGGCCCATCAGTGGCTGGAATTTATGTCAACCAGGGACGGTGTCCACATCAGACACGAATACAATGATACAGAAAAGAAGATAGGTAGACGTCAAGTGCCTGTAGATGGTTGGTGTAAAGACACCAAAAATGTTTATCAGTTTCACGGACGTTTCTGGAACGGTCATGAATGTTATCGAATATGAAGGACGGTACATTGGCCACTCACAATGCAGTAAGGGGGACGTCCATGTCTGAGCTCAGGGAAAAAAACAAGGGAATCACCCAGTACCTGCAAAGCCTTGGGTATGAAGTAATAGAAATCTGGGAATGTGAGTGGCACCAGCAGAAGAAGACCGATCCAGCCTTAAAGACCTTTCTTCGGGAAATGTTTGGGACTTCGGTGGAAGGTTCGATGACATCCAGCGAACTTCTCGAGAAGATCCACACCGGCAACATCTTTGGCCTAGTGGAGTGCGACATTTCTAGCCCGCACAACTGAAGCCCTATTTTGAGGAAATGATACCAATCTTCAAAAATACAAATATTTCTCGGAAAGATATCTGGCCACATATGAAGGCCTATGCTGAAGCCAACAATATTATGCGCCAACGTCGCCGTAGTCTCATTGGTAGGTACTTTGGCGAAAAAATCTTGCTGGCTACACCATTATTGCAATGGTATTTGGAGCACGGACTGGTAGTCAGTCGGATGTATCAAGTTATCCAGTACCAGCCCAAGGCGTGCTTCCAAACATTTGGTGATCAAGTATCACAGGCCCGACGGGAAGGTGATTCTGACCCAAGTAAAGCCATCGTAGCTGACACGATGAAACTATTACGTAATTCGGGCTATGGGAAGACAATCACTAATAAGGCAAAACATAGGAATGTAGTGTATTGTGATGAAGATAATGTGTCCAAGCTCATCAATAATCTGACCTTTCGGAAACTGAACACCCTCACTGAAGAACTTTATGAAACTGAAATGAATAAAAGCAGAATCAACCTTGACTTGCCCCACCACGTTGTTTTTTTGTGTGTACAAGTGTGCCAAGTTACGTATGCTCTAATTCTACTATGGTTTTTTGGATGTTTTTGTTGATCGCAGGGATTTTGAACTTCGCGAATCGGACGCGGACAACCTATACATAGCCCTTTCTGGATCTTCCCTTGAAGAAGTAGTCAGCCCAGACAAAAAAGAATCATTCTATCGCCAAGCCCATAAATGGTTACCCTCAGAAGCCTGTGACGCCCATATGGAAGATTATGTAAAAACTAAATTAAAGGGAGATAACTGGGTGCCATCTCAATGCTGCAGGGACAGGAAAGCTTTTGATAAAAGAACCCCGGGTCTTTTTAAAATTAAATGGGAGGGAGAGGGGGTTATTGGATTGTGTAGCAAAACTTACCGTTGTTTCGGCCCATCAAACAAACTGAGTTGTAAAGGAATAAATTAAAGACAAAATGATTTAACAAAGGAAACATATTTAAAAGTGGTCATAAACAAACAGACAAGAACAGGAAAAAATAAAGGCTTTAGACTTTATGGAAATGACATGTTCACTTACGTACAGACGAAACACGGCTTATCTTACTTTTTCCAGAACGACTAGTGCAAGATGACGGTGTATCGACTTTACCATTGACAATTTAACTTCTTTCTCTGCAACCAATGAATATTTTTCCACAATCTTTACAGAAAACCAGAGTAAAGCATAATTTTTATATTCAAATTATTCCAATCAATATTATTTTTATACTGACAAGATGAAAATTTTCTTTCTTTTTTTTCTCATGGGGGTGGGTGAAAGTAATTACTTGTACATGTGTGGCGAACATTGACTTTACCCATTGAGATAATTACCGACAAACATGACTAAAGACTCCCTATGGAGTGGGGACAGAAATCCACCAAGAGCTGCTATAAATTAACTCACACCACTACCAAAAAGCAGCATGCTGTGTGCTAAAACCCCTGTAGTAGACTGTCAGGACATGGGTTCAGGTTTTCACACACCAGGGAGAATGCCAAAAAATAATGGGTTATTCTTCAATAGATAAATACGATTCAAATCTGTTAAATTCTTTAATCTGCATTCTTCATCTGTGGCCACACCACATACTGTCATTAGACAGAGATGCACAGTACACAGGGACAATGGGACAGGGTACATAGAGGGTTAAAATAATTCTCAAACGGGAGGTTGCTTATTCGCTGTAATATTACACCACTTCAGAATAAGCAACACCTAAATAGCATATATGGATAAAGGGGTGAAATGTTATTGATTGAATCAACACTATAAAATTTAGTATGATATTGCATCATTTAAAATAGCATAAAAATACTGTTGTAAGTGTTGACACAATCAACAAAAGTTTTAGAAATTCATTATTCAGGAACATTTACTCAAACACTTGAGGCACTACGCCCGCCACTTCGGAATGGATAGATATCTCTGAACGATGGCAATTTGCCATGAACCGAATCGGAAAATAGAGGGTTAACTGTGTGAAGTTCTGCCTGAATTGGCCCACAGTTACTGGAAGTTGTGGCTGCAACCACCTTTTTCACCGATAACAATGAATGCACCACGTCAGTCCTGACCCCGTGTTACACATACAGTAGTCTATATAAAAAAACACAAGTAATGAAAGCGTTTTTGTTTGCCCTGACCGATACCCCCTTCCCAGTTCATTTGTGAATTCGTCCATTGAACAAAGATTCATCAACACAGTTTTCTTGTACAGATTTCCACAGGGTATTTAACTTCATGTTTATCATAAATTAATAAGCAAATCATCATTCTACGTCTTCTTTATTTGATAAAAAAACTCTCTGTTCGACTTTTTTGCCTGATGTCTAAAAATACCGTCTAAAAATGATTGCGGAATATTGAAACGGATCAAGTTCTTGTCACCTGCTTTACAGTGATAGTGATAGTCGGTGAACTTTTAGACTGCAGCCGTATGTTTTATGCTCTTTATGATAAGAAACAGGAAGTACTTAGATGTTAGACGTCCCTGCTGCAGTATCTGCGTGTGCAGAAAATGTGCAGCTGATGTTACGGTTAGTTCAAAGAAAAAAATTAAATAAATAAATAAAGTCTACCCCCATTTATACACCTCATTAGTGTTGCTTATTTCGTTCTGTCGGGTTATTTGACTTTGGAACGCAGTCTGGGGGTGGCGCCCAACATTCCCCCAATGTAGGCGTATGATCCACCCCCACCCCCACCCCCACCCCGGGGGGGGTCTATACAATTTATTTATTTATTGGTGTTTAAGGTCACATATTTTTGCACAATGGCTAATCATGACCACAGCATGAGTATCAACTCAAGACAAGGTGTGAGCGTTAATAAGCCATGTTGCCCATTTTAGAGAGGGTTTGCACCTCCCAAGCATTGGTGGCTGGGTCCTATTTTACCAGTAAAGCACAGTCTGTTTACCGCAGTGAACAGTCACTGTTTCATTTCCCGGGGTTCCCGCGGGGAGGGGATGATATTTAGTTAACAAAAAATGGTTAGGTTATCCCTACCAATGGAGTAATTCATGTTGTCAATTCATCATCATCATCATCGTCATTCTCTGTTGAACAAAGAATAAATTTCCTTCTACTTTTTTATAGAAAAAAAAACAAAACAAAACAAAAAAAACAACAAACAAACAAAAAAAAAACCCAAAAAATCCTGTTGTTGGGTGGTAATGCTCTCAAGTTATTTGATCATTATCTTCTGGCCAATGATCAATAAACTTGACCTGTCCCAAGTTCAGTACAAATTGAAGATGGAGACTTCTTACGGGATATCAGATTGAAATAGAAAAGGGTACGAACTGTAGGGGGTGGGAATGCACTCGAGCTATTTGACTTATCTTCATTGGACAGAGGTTTCTATCTTGACCTGGCCCAAGTCAGTATAAAATGCAGCGGGCCATATCCTACATTTTAAGGATCAAGATTGCAGTTTGATCGCCAAACTGACCAATCAGATCGAAGTTAATCAACCAATCAGATTAATGAATTCCTATTGTGTTTCTTTCCCATTACTTTCTATACTAATTTTCTATTTTTTCTAACTTTAATCTATAATCCTATAGGAAACAGACACAAACCCCAACCAAGAATAAAAAAGTCGATCGGAATATGCTGAACTGTGGCAATGTTTTCAAACACGTCCGTCAAAGATATATAAAATTAGACGAAAAATGGACTTGGCATCATTTATGTTCTAACCGGTGGCCAGAGAAGATGTTCTGACTTGGCTGCAATCAGATTTATGCTAATGTCACCCAGTACCAAGGTGAACTGAAGATACATGTTCGAAGATACTTTGAGGGTAAAGACCAGAAACCTTATCCAACGAAGACTGGGATTGCACTATCTTCAGTAGAATGGAATTCCCTGAAATCCCAAACAGAAGAAATAGATGCAGCCATTAAAACCCAACAAACAGCTTTAACTGAAGATACTAAACCCGAAGAAAATACACCAGGACCTGCTAATCAAGAGGACTTCAAAAAACCAAGGGAACCACCTTTGAAGAAGAAGATCACAGTGATAAGAACCAAACCACTACCATTGATCGTTGATGAAATTGATAGTGAACTGAGGCAAGTTCGCTTGCAACATGAACTTTGTTTGGCATATGGTCATTATGTGGAAGAGAACATTGACGCTGTAGTGAAAGACAAATGCTATGGATGTACAGTCGATCATCCAAGTCAGATTCAGCATTATGTATGCCTCGTGATGTCTCAAGAAGAGAGGATTATAACATGTTTTAATGAAGCACTTGAAAGAGTTAACAAGAATGATGTCCATTTTCTGTGGCACCATAATACTTCTGGAATGAATCCACCACCAGTACAGAAAGAGTATGAAGATATGTTCGAGAAACTTCTCACAAATGAACAGAGATGTTGTATTATGGATTTGGTGATTGAATTCATGACCTCCAAGAAACCACTCAGTCTGAAGATGTAAATAGATGTTGTAAATAAATGGTTTGTTTTTATAAAAAATAAAAAAAGTAAAAAAAGAATTAAAACAAAAAGTTGGTAATGACCCTTAAGTTATTTGATGTTTATCTTCTTGACAAATATCAAACAAACTTGACCTGTCGCCAGCCAGTAAGTCAGAGGGCCACCAATGCAGTGTATATTTTTGGAGGGTGGTAGAAAAGACCACCTCCCCAAAAAGATATAAAAGGGGAGCAGCACCCACGTTCAGTGGCCACTCCTCCCCAAAAGGTATAAACGGTGGAGCAGCATCCACGTTCAGCTCCCCAAAGGTATAAAAGTGGAGTAGTACCAACATAGAACAACAAAGATGGATCCTCGTTGGAAGCATTCATTTACTTGTTTATTGTGTGGCCCCACAGGTAGTGGTAAATCATCCTTTGTAAATCGAGTTATTCAAAACATTCAAGATATTATTTCAGTTGTTCCAAGTCACATCATTTGGTGTTATAGTGAATAGCAACCATTTACAATACTTTTTCCCGAGTAGAATTTGTAGAGGGTCTCCCTCAAGAAATAAAATCTGATAGTTTAGTCATATTGGATGATCTGATGCTCGATGCAGATGTTCGAATGCCTAGATTATTTACTAAAGGTAGTCATCACCGTAAGATTAGTGTGATGTACACTGTTCAAATTTTATTCGACAAAAATAAAGTCCATAAGTCTGTAGCTCTCAATAGTCATTACATGGTCTTGTTTAAAAATCTTAGGGATCGTTCTCAGATCACACAACTGGCAGCACAGATGTATCCTGGTCATTCCAAGTTTCTGAGAGAATTTTTTGAAGATGCCACTTCGACCCCATATGGTTACCTTTTAATCGATCTCAAACAAGATACTCCAGAACATATGGGATTGAGAAGTTAAATTTTTCCAGGGGAAACCCAGTACGTGTACCTCCGAAAAGTATAAAAGGGGAGCAACAAGTCTGCCTCGAGTCAGAAGTATGTCTGACCGTCTCAAGCGCAACTTCGCTCTTTTCAAGCTTCTTTTTAAATCAAAACCCACACTCGTCAAATTAATACTAAAACGTGCAGACAAATAATTGGTTACTTGTTTGTGTGACTGTGCCTCGAATATCTTGAAGGGGGCAGTACGGTACTGCCAGTACCTTTGACCAAAGCTTAGAGAACCAAACGTGTTCGTCAGAAACAACTAGTGAGGGCAGTGGCAAATAAAGGTACCTCTGACAAAAGGAAGAGACAAATCTTGTAGAAAGGGGGATTCTTGGGTGCATTATTACCTTCTGTACTATTGGGTTCTGTTAAAGGTATTTTTGGATGATGATGGAATATGCAAAGAAGATGGCTTTAGTAGAACCAAAGTTATTGGAACGTCTGGCCTAGAGCTGTAGGTTAACCGAAACCGAACCGAGGTTTTTAGTTTGTTTTTTTTTAAACCGAAACCGTTGACATCCCGTAATCTAAGGTTTTTCGTTTTTTATTAAATACTCTCTTGCTGCAGAAATTTTACAGACTGTAGCCATCCCAGAGTAGTGAGAGTACCCAGACACTGCCAATGGCAGTGTCTGGGTACTCTCACTACTCTGGGAAGGCGACATTCTGTGAATTTCCGACATTTCAGTTTAGTTGTGTTTGCAGCTTTCCTCAAGTTGCGTGTAGGTGTCAGACCTCGAAAAATGGCCAAGCACAATAAAAGTTCTCCATATTTAGGTAATTATTATATTGGCCTTCCCGATTCTTCATGTATTATAGCTTATTTCGGGCATTCATTGAGTTTCACTCAGTTTCACTGCCATTCAGTCATGACTCCGGACATAAGAATGAGTTTTATTGAATTGTATTTAGCCTCATGAACAAACCGAAAACCGAACGGAACCGAGGTTTTGCTCCACCTGAAAAACCAAAACCGAAACCGAACAAGAAATTTAAAAACCTACAGCTCTAGTCTAGACGAAACTCCAAGATATCCGAATGAACTGGCTGTTTCATCATTGGATCGAAAAATGAGAGATATATGCCCCCTTTCTTTCAGCTGATATGACACACTATAATCAAGTCTTACAAAGATACTTGACATTTCAACAAACGGTAGTGGCTCCCCGTCCTATTAAAGTCCGACTTGAGAAAGATAATAAAGACCAAGACATTCTCGATTCTGTACCTATGACTATGAAGAGAAAGGCAACGTTGTAGTTGAATCGTATAAGAAATGACCCAAATATATCTTGGAATGAGAAGGGTGTACTAGTCCACAAAGATCAAACAGTGGTAGGGTCGAATGTAACAGATCTTCTAAACGATTTGCTTAGAAAACGAAAATCTTTCCAACCTAAGGCATAGGAAGTGATGGCCGAAGCCCTGCGAGATAGTAACATACCCCAAGAATTGACTGGTCATAAAGAACGTTGGGATTTTATGAAACAGGCCCCGACAAAGTCGGAAGCAAACCAACGAAAGAAAATTAAAACGCCAAAGTGGAGTGAAAAAGGGTATAAATAGTGTTGACACATGAAAAAGGCAGTCATGGAAGCATTATACTATGATTCTGAAACTCCTGGAAGGTTTGGTGGTATAGACGCTCTTCGTAGAACGTCCAAGAAGAAGACTAAACAAGTTTTGAAATGGTTAGAGACTCAAGACACATACACTCTTCAAAAACCGGTTCGTCGTACATTTCCTGGAAGGAAAGTGATCGTCAGTAGTATCGATGCACAATGGCAAGCTGACTTGGTAGATGTAGCAAATATCAGTAAATATAATAAAGACAAAAAATTTCTGTTGACGTGTATAGATGTGTTTAGTAAATATGCTTGGGTCATACCCCTCAAAAACAAACTTGGTGATTCCATCGTTACAGCTTTTACTAATTTTTTTAAACAAGGTCGTAAACCAATAAAATTACAAACTGATCAAGGCAAAGAATTTCTAAACAGAAAATTTCAGAATTTTCTCAAACAACACGGAGTAGAATTTTTCACTACACAAAATGTGGAAACAAAATGTTCCATAGCAGAAAGATTCAATAGAACTTTGAAAACCAAAATGTGGGAATATTTTACCAAGAATGATACACTAATTTTTCCACTTCAAAACTTGGTGAAATCTAATAATCATTCTCATCATCGTTGTATCGGTATGGCCCCTAATTGCCGTGAACTTTGAAAATCAAGAAGAGGTTTGGCAAAATCTTTGTGGCAAACCCATAAAATACAAGACCCCAAAGTTCAAAGTGGGGGACAGTGAGAATCAGTAATGTTAAGAAAACGTTTGAGAAAGGTTATTTGCCCAATTGGACCGAAGAGTTATTCACAGTGGTAGCCATTAAGAAAGGTCATCCAGTTACATGTCTTACAAGGTGATAATGGGGAAATATTGAAAGGGTCGTCCTACACCGAAGAGCTTCAGCGAGTTGCGCACAAAACTATTTACAAAATCGAACACTCAAGAAACGTGGTCGTGGTAAAAACAAAGAACTGTTCATAAAGTGGTTAGGATACCCTGCTTCGTTCAATTCGTGGATCAAGGAGAGTTAGCTCACCTATAAAAGGATGTGAACCTCTGAGGTTTCTCCAAAATGGAAGAAGGATCGAACGGATCTTGGCCACTGTTTGAAAATTTTTGGTAAAAATTTAATAAATAATCATTTTGTACATCATCATCATTACCAATGATGTTAATCTCACTCTCGAGAACACAGACAGCAAGTTGTGGACTGCTCTCTTGAGTAGTAGCATAGGATATTTGTTGCCTAATCCAACCATTAAGAAAAAGTAATGTTTTATTTGACTGTACCAAGAAATAGGAAACACGTTGACTACGTACACCACTCAGTTATCGCAACCAGTGAATCTCACGGGGGAATGGGAAGAAGGTCTGGCAGAGATTCAGTATCCAAATACTTGATTCAATATTCGTGGGGAAGAAGCTTTCGTTACGGCGTTCTTGTCTTTGAAAAACAATTATCGACTTACTTTCAAGGAAGGTCGATATTCGGATCCCACTGATGTGATACGGGCTATCAATGGTGTTAAAGAATTACTCTTGCCTCGTCACGATCAGGTAGATTTTGAATTGGATGAAGTGACTGGTAAAGTTTGTATCATGGTACGTGATGGAGTCGTGGCCACATTGAGCCCTACTCTTCAAAATATTTTGGGCTTTAATGAGTGTGTTTTTAAATCAGGAACTTACAATTCTTCCAGAGGTGCTGATGTCAACCAATGATTTTATTCACTCTATGTATATTGTGACTTGGTTCGTGACCGCGTCATAGGAGATACAAGAATACCCCTTCTTCGTACCTGTACGCGGAAAAATGGGAATATCATCTCCAAAACTTTTGAGAATGTGTATTATGTACCAGTGGAACGAAAAAATTTCAGTACCATCCGGGTGTATATAATGGACGACACAGGAGCCATAGTGTCATTCGAGTTCGGGAAAGTGACAGTGACACTTCATTTCAGAAATCATAGATCTCTTCATTTCACATAAACATGACTTATTGTTGCAAGTCCAAATTATACGAAGAATATTACACGAAACAGGCAGGAAACGGTCAACCAGCCTTTTCTGCTCAAATACATAGATGATATGGTTTGGGAAGTATATTGGGAGGACTGAAGAATATGGTGTTACCTTTATTGAAAACTACAGCCAGGACCGTGGGAAAACAAATCGTGAGAAAAGAAGCGGCCTTTGCCGAAGATGTCATTGAAGGAAAAAATGTTAAAAAGGCGACAATCAAGAGTCAAAGAGGCTGAGTGTGGGAACTTGGAATGAAGTGGTTAGTGGTTCGAAATCACCCGGCAGAACAGGTATAAAAAGGCCAGCACCATTCAAAACTCTCAAATCGACAAAAAGAAGAACTGTACAGACCCAAGACATTCTCGGTGCATGGTGTCTCTCATCAATGAAAAATCTTGTGAGTGTGTCAACAGCGAACTCGACTTGTTTTCCATACACCAACGCAGACTAGTGTGGAACATGGGCGGCCATAGCAAACAGTGCGCCTTTAGCGACCATAGGAAAGAATGGCCCAATAGAATTTTACATTGCAGGATTAGGAGATGATTATTTGAAAGTGGCACAGACATACTTGTATGTTAAAGCAAAGGTTGTAGATTCCAATGGGGCATCAATTGCACCCGATGCCAATGTGGGCCCAGTCAATTTATTATGGATGCATTCCTTATTTAATCAAATCGATATCAGCGTGAATGAAAAAGTGGTATCTCCTTCCAACAACACTTATCACTACAGAGCTTTCATAGAAACTTTGTTGAGTTATGGACCAGCTACAAAGGAGTCACAACTGACTAGTGCATTATGGTAAAAGGATACGGTCGGATACATGGAAGATTTGACAGAAGATAACAAGGGATTTATTCTTCGAAAGAAATTTATAGAGCAAAGTAAAATCGTAGACATGATTGGAAGATTACATTTGGATATGTTTTTCCAAACTCGTTATTTGCTAAATGCTGTTAACGTTCATGTTAAAATGAACAGAGCCAAAGATGCTTTCGCATTAATGGCAGATGTCGATACATACAAGATCAAAATTCCAGTTGTATCCATGTTTGTACGCAACGAGAGACTCCAATCATTCGTGAGAATGGCGCACGAGAAAGCACTAACAAAAGCAACTGTAGAATATCCTATCGACCGTGTGGAAACCAAGGTGTTTCCAGTGCCAAATGGAAATCTGAGCATTACACAAGAAAATTTATTTTTAGGCCAACTACCTAAACACATTGTGGTGCGATGTGTAGACAACGATGGTTTCAATGGAAATTTTTCAAAGAATCCATATAATTTCAAGAACTACAACATTAATTACTTGGCTTTGTACGTGGATGGCCAGCAGATTCCAGCCAAACCATTATAACCTCGATTTGAACAACACGAAGTGGCGAAATGTTATGCGACCCTGTTCCAAGGGACTGGACAAATGTACGAGAATGAAGGAAACCACATCAGCCGAGAAGAGTACATAAATGGATACACCCCATTCGTATTAGACCTGACTCCAGACCTATCACATGGGCAACACTTCGATCTGGTGAATAGAGGAACTTTGAGACTTGAAGTTCATTTCGAAAACCCATTACCAACCACGATCAACGCACTGGTGTATGCAGAATTTAAGAACATCACAGAAGTGGATAAGAATAGACAAGTAATCTTTGATTACTCAACATGAACACGTTGCAGTTAGAGAACGCCCTTCGATCAGATAGTTGTTTGAAGAGAATATGTTTGCGTGTATTTGCATGAAACAGATTACCAAGAAGATTACCAGATCACAGACCAGTGGCATTGATAGCCAACACGGAACCAGACCTCAGAAAAGGAGAACATTGGGTGGCTCTCTTTGTTAGTCACCACAACGCAGAGTACTTTGATTCCTATGGATTACCACCACAACACAGACCATTCGAAAACTTCCTGAAGAAGAATTCCAGACATCGGAAATATAATACAAAACGCCTTCAAGGACCGTTTACCAGTGTGTGGACAATACTGCCAATTTTACATGAATCATCGCTGTCGCGGTGTACTGATGGAAACCATATCCAACATGTTTACAACTGATCTAATGAATAATGATGTGTTGGTTAATGACGTCATAGAAGAAACCTGCCACTAGATGTCGTTCTATTGAAGAAAAACTATAAAAAGGGTGCACTTGGTGTTCAGCTCATTTTTGTTTGGACAGCCAAAGAAGAAGGATGTCTACAAATGTGACCTTCTTCAATCTCAACAACGATTTACAGATTCAACTGTTCAAGAACGACGTTGGGTTCCAGTTTACCAACAGAGATTGGGAACAAGTGGCCAAAGCAGTGGATATTGCAAAGAAGAGGAGCCTTGAAACAGGAGAACTCAAACCCAAGAGATAAAGAAAACCAAGCAAGAATGAAGATAAAAAGGCTTGAAGAATTTCACTTTTCCGCCTTTGATACAGATGGGCTGAATGATTATCAATCACGAAACCAAGAAACAAGAAATCCAAAAGGATTTGTTGAGAGAATGAGCGTTTCATTCGAAACGTATTTTCTAGATGTTCCACCACCAGTACTGGAGCAGTTCTTACGTGGAGAAGAGAAAATAAGAAAGACGCCAGAACAGAGACCACCAAAACACATCAAATAAGCATTGGAGAAACATCGTCTCAAGACATTTCAATTCATGTTGCAAAGTGAAAGTGTGAAAACCCCGAATGAACTGATAAAAGCTGGATTCTTTTATTTGGGGACAGGAGACAGAACTCAATGTTTTCATTGTGGTATTATTGTACATTTCTGGGAAACAGAAGATGATGTAATAGAAGAACACAGAAAATATTCTGCAGACTGTTATTACATTCATAATTTACCATCTAAATTCATAGACAATGAAAAGGTTTAAGAAGAAGAAATGGCCATCAAAGGAGAAATGGACACATCAGTTCAAGAAGAAGATTCACGGAGAACGAAATGTGGTGTGTGTTTATTAGCTGAAGCCACTGTCACTCCGCGACCATGTAACCATTCGTGCCCGTGCAAAGACTGTTGTAAACCACTGAGAAGATGTCCAATCTGTAGAAAGACTGTTTATGAATATCTGACAATCTACATACCATTGAAGATTCCATAAAAAGTTGATTTTTTTTGTTGTTGTTGAATAAAAGAAAATTAAAATGTAAAAATTGTGTTGTTATCAATGAGTAGTACAATACCAAAGGTATCCTCAAAAGGTATCCTCAAATACTGAAATGAGGCTAAGAGGGCTGGTACATTAGACCTCATATGACAAAAAGGGATTCTCTTAGATTAATATATGGGTAGATCCTCACATGAGTATATGGTGGGAGTTGAAGTTAGCTTCGTGGCTTTCATGTACACATATGAGCCCTACTTGTAATTTGAATAATGGTTAGAAACTACTCTTATAAACCCAAAAGGTAGAAACGGAGGATTCTGGGTAATAACTGTTATACAGAGACAGAGGAATTTGTCCTATAGCACTACGTGCTACTTTTATACAAAGGAAGGAGCCTTTTATTGGATAAAAACGTTATGGAATAGGGATCCAAAAAAGGATTCTGGGGGAATCTGAACAAGAACACTACTCCCATTCAATCGAACGTACCCACGGGGCCCCTCGATACTATAGCACTACTATTATAAGCCAAAGTATGGCGGTCCTAAAAAGGATTCTGAAAGAATTCGAAATCGTACAACTTATCGGGTTGTTTGTGGTAATTCTACGAATTAAACGAGGTGGTGAGGAGAATCCAAGCCAGACAATTACTCCTATTCAATCGAACTCACCCCGGGGCCCCTCGGTATCATAGCTCTACGTGCTAAGCCGATAAAATGGGGAATCCGTAGTAAATAAAGTAGTTTTGGTGATTTGGGGAGATTGTCGGGTTGTTTGTCGTAATTCGTGATACTCCGATTCAATCGAACATACCCTCCGAACATACCCCTGTCTTGTTGTAGGCCATTGGGTAACATAGCAACCAGGTGCTACCATAGAAACCAAGATGGCGACCTCCAGTATACAAAATGGACGACGGAAACACGTACCACCCCAACAACACGCGCTGCGCATGCGCACTAACACTGCGTATCACTATGGGGATGACGTCACAAGATGGCCGCCGTTCTCGCGGGTTACTATGACAACCAAACATGGCGCCAGCAGGTCACGGTACTATGACGTCACACGAGATCCGGCATGCGATCCTGGCAATGAGGGTCGTTTACCACATCTACTACTCTTTACTCACTGAGCCATTGTGCTCCTGGGTGGGGGAGGTATGCCTCAAGATAAAGGGACATGTTACCACGAGAACGTTTATTCCACATTTAATTTGTTCCCTTCTTCCCTACCCTCACAGGTGAAGGGCTGGATGCGTGGGAACATTAAGGAATCTAACTTTTGTCCAGGGGTGACGCCGGATGGGGGATTGTCGTAGCTACCCCCCTCCCCGTCGTTGTGGTCTACCCCCATTCCGATGGGAAAGGTGTTTTCTTTATTTATTTTGGACTTGGCAAGGAATACTATAGCCCACCCCAACTCCTCCCTTGCCGGAGAGCACAAGCCCACTTGTCGGGGAAATCCTGGAGCCGCCCTTGCTTGTAACAAGGGGGGGGGCACAGGCGGAATTGGTTTGGGATAGGCAGGCCAGACAAAAGAAAAGGGAGATCAGTGAAAAACGTAGTGATTCTGTTCTTCCAAAATGCACTCAGTAACAATCGAACAAACCAGAGGACACGCATTCAGGCCTTTAGCAAGTTTGCTACCAATTCAACACCCTTGCATGCGCCAAGTCCCGAGGAAACACTTCTGCAGTGGCCCAGCCCGTAACGCAGAGTTCCAACAACAAGTACGCCGATTCATATTCCGTTGCTTGAAAAAGTCTCTGAATGGTATCTACTTTTTGTAATGTTTCAGTACTACAGGCCATTGGATCTCACGCCCCACCCCTCCACGCTTCCTCCAGAAAATTCGCTATTCTTGTTTATTCTCCACTTAGCTGAGAGCGTTTTACATTTTCGGAAGTTGGAATAGAGGAGCCCTTTGCAATTGAAAACAATACAAACAATTAAACCTGGGTAGGGTGCTTCCAAAGCAGATATGCTTAACACGGTAAAAATAAATACAAAAAACATGTGCAAACCAAACACCAGGGAAACACACTTGTCACACATGCAATGTATTTTTACAAAAAACAAAGCCGTTTAATGGGATAAACCAATTACATGTTTATATTTAAGCACTGGCATTCATGCCTAAACATGTAATGTGTTTAACAATAAATGGGTTGTCCGTTTATTTATAAACTTTGGCATTTATGTATAAACATGTAATGTGTTTAATAATAAATAGATTGTCCCTTTATATATAATCATTAGCATTTATATACAGTCATATAATGTGTTTAATAATAAATGGATTGTCCATTTATTCAGCAGACACACTTTACAAACACTTTACATGTTTATTGATTGTGGAATAAACACTACACATGTTTAAAATTTTACTTTCTTTATTCAAACTCAATGTTTATTTCTCACAATTTTATAAAAAATATATACACGTGTACATAATTTTAATTCTCACGTTTTAAACAAATTATATACACATATAATATACAGGAATAAGGCATGTAAATCTTTATCACAAAAAAAGTGGAAAAAATGCTATTATATACATCAGTTATACCCTGACCTGGTAGAAAATAAAATTCCAGGAGTTTGAAAGAAATTTTCTAAAAGTATATTTGAAAACATTCAAGATGTCAGTAATAAAATACCAGAGACTACTGTAGTCCCCCATATTCATAATCCGACCCTTGGAACAATAAAATCGGCTAATAACAACCGAAAGAGTAGAGAGGTGAACAAGGTTAAATTTCGAATCCAGTGCCTAAGAGCAGTACATGTAGATTTTAAATTTATCACACTTCATATTTAAAATGAAATTAAACTCATGTTGATAATAAAATTCAAGGGACTTTCCTGGGGATTTTCAAGACAAAAGGCCCCATGGGGCCTGAAACAGACACCGAACCAAAGTTGTTTAAAGAAAGATTTAATTGCCATCAATGGCTAGTTAACACAACAGAGGAATGAAGGTATTTTATTATTCGCTTATAACTTTGCTGTCCATGCCAGATGATCTTTTTCTGGTATTGTGATGCGATATACAACATGTCTAGAGAGGTCCGATTCAAGCTTGTTCAAATCTGGTCCCTGGGTTAATATTTGGGCTCCCTATGGTAGCCCAAGTCTTAACTTAGTGCAATATGAGGCCATTCCTTTAAAACCTTCTTCACAACCACAATTCAGAATCCTTTCATATTTGTATACAACATCTCTAGGGAGGTCAGATTCAGGTTTGTTCAAATCAAGTGCCTGAGTTAATATTTGGGCTCTCTAAGGGAACCCAAATTTTAATTTAGTGCAATATGAGGAATAATCTTTAAAAATCTTTAGATTCATCAGTCATATGTGTTATGCCTTCAAACATTAAGGTAAGCCTATTACAATATTGGGATGCTGCAGGATGGGTAGCTATATTGTTGGTGATCTACTAGGTGGTTTCGCAACCACTACATGTACCACGCTTTGTAGACAGCCAAAGCTGAAAAGAGTGTTCTCTATTAGCTTTTCTAACCACTGTTAGCAACGGTGTTATCTGTCCACAGTAAGCCAAGTAATATTGAATTTATTACTCCATAGATTTGTTTGGCATTGTGGGGAGGAGAGGGAATAGTATTTTAGGAGGCCTGTGGCACCACAAGATACCCCCAACACCACACCCAAAGGTTATGCCACTGAGAGACATTCACAATGCATGTTGTTGATTACAACAATGAAGTTTGTCACTTTTTAGTGTTATACTGGGACATTTGCCATGCATTAGCTGAATAGCATGGCTGAGACTGACATAGCCTAAAAACTGAGATTCTTAACTTTCCACGAACCAATTTTCATGTTCACCAAACTCTTAAGATTATAGATACAGTATGAAATATATGGCAATTAACAAGTTATAATTATTTTTATAAATTTGCATGAGAATTATCTAAAATCTGGTTCTCACACTTTTATACAAGTTATTATATACATGTAATGCACTTCAAAGCATCAGCAACCCAGAAAATAGAAAAACTTCAATATACACATGCACCTTCCATGTATCGACCATTTAATTCTTCACCTAGTCAGGCTTGGCGAATTGAGGCGAACGGCCGTTTGGGTCGCGTGGAAATTACCTAAAATGAAAAACACGCGAACGAAAAATGGGACGCGCAAAATTGTCGCTAGGTCACGCGAAAGTTTTGCCAAGTTGAATGACCTAGTATGTCGAATGAATGGTGGAATGATGTTGAGCATCAACCAATCATCAGCTGCACAGGAGTTTGCATCTGCCTGAAGTATAGCTGCTCTGTTGGCCAATTATTGGCCAACTGAGCAGCTATACTTCAAGAAGATGCAAACACCGACGCAGATGTTTGGTTGATGCTCAACATCATTTTAAACTATTCATCACCTTAAGGTGTAGGATAGGTACAAAATCAGGAAATGGCAATAATTCATGTCTCTGACACAAATAGTGATTATGGATGCCATACTCTTCTGCTGCATGCTAGCTCATGCCAAGATTAGGCTATAATTGCAACTAATTTGTATCTGAATTTCAACAACACAGCCTCATTATTGTTCCTAAGGATTCATCTTTATTCATCAAGATATTGCCCAAAGGAGCAAGAACCTGGGTATGATACAACAGTTCATATATCAGCATAGTTGCGATATATATATATATTTAGGTTACCTAGTGTCTTAACTGAATTAAGTACAGGGGAACAAACGATGAGTTACCATATCTCAGACCAGGCGAATGATAAATGGGTTACGCAAAATTTTGAAAACAGCAGGCATATAGCCTACTGAAATATTTCTGGATCATGGATGTTCAAATTGTAAAAAGAACGGTTGTTCCGGTCCAGCTACGTTCAACCCAAATTTGCTGGAACGATTTTCTTTTCCAAGAAAATTTTCAATTTTAACCCTTTACCCAACGAATTGGCCGCATCCGCCCGCGTAATATGCAAATTCAGCAGTTGAAAAAATAGTATTTTTCAAAAACTTTCATCAAAATCATATCATGTGACCCCTGGTTGGAACGAGCTCGTCGAGCTCGTTCCAACGAGGGGTCACATGATATGGTTTTGTTGAAATTTTTGGAAAAAAATTAAAACATGATATTTAAAATAATAAATTTTGTTATCGTCTGCGTTGGGTAAAGGGTTTTAACATTCATTCTTGAGAAAAATTTAAATTTTAAAGAAATCAGGCATGAAGACTTGTTCCTCAAAGCCTGGCATGTGGTATTTCACTAGGACAGATTCCTATAATATATTTCAATGAAGGTTCACCCACAAGGCTCGGACTTCATATAAAACATATAAATTAAAAAATCTTCCTGGCATATTAGCCATACATGTATCAGGGCTGCAACGATGTGGATGCTCACGATTCGAATCGCGATTTTTCCCTCACGATGCGATGTGCATCACAATGCAAACAATTCGGATGGTGAGTGATCACAATAGCTCATCCTGACTTTCAGTCAGATGAGCTAAAAATCTGAACTGGCAGATGGATTTTCACGAAAAACCCCGCATTCAGAGAAAACCCCGAAAACTGGCACCCCTGGACATTTCTAGAGATGAGCGGCATACCGGAAATACTGAACGGTAAAAGTGTTATTGAAATACCGAACCGAGGGAGGAAGAATTTACAAAAAAACGTTAGGTCTACTTTAAAGTACCTGCCACGAAAATACAACATACAAAGGAACCGCCAGTTATGTTAATGTTGACCCAAAATGGCCAACTTATAGACAAATAACCCTTTACCTAACATGAAAAGCAGACGACACTTGCAAACAAAATTCTTGAATAACTTTTTTTTTTATTCTTTTGTCTCAAAAACATAGGTTATGGCCCCTCTTTGGAAGGAGCTCGACGAGCTCGTTCCAAAGAGGGGTCATAACCTATGTTTTTGAGACAAAAAAATGAAAAAAATAATGAAACTTAATTGGCAATTTTTGTGAATAGCGCTGGCCCTTTTTGGCCGTTACGTTGGGTAAAGGGTTAAGTAGTGTACCGGCCAAACCAGTTGGGAAATTAGCCAGAATCAGGCTAAGATAACAATAAATACATGTATTCTTGAGTCATTCTCAATAAAACCATCCAAATATGGATGCAGCTATTGGAATTTTGGCACTCAATCTACGTTATAAATTATGTGTAAGCCTATGTTTAAATCATGTTGTTGAACCCTAGCCGTGTGAGAGCCATAAGGTTCTATCTTCCACTGGAAAAAGTAAATTGTGGATAAGCGATAAAAATGTTTTATGACCGTTATACCTTTTCACTATTTTGTGGTCAATTTGGGAGACAGAATTCAATAAAATCACTTAAATATTTCACAAGTAGTTTACAATACACGATAGAATTCATTACCATAATTTCAATAACAGTGACAAGGTATCACTTTAACCCTTTACCAAACGTAACGTCAAAACCGCCCAGCGTTATTCTCAAAAATCGCCAATTAATTTTCATTATTTTTTCGTTTTTTGTGTCAAAAGCATAGGTTATGACCCCTCGTTGGAACGAGCTCGTCGAGCTCGTTCCAACGGGGGGGTCATAACCTATTTTTTTTTAGACAAAAATGAAAAAAAATAGTTATTCAAGAATTTTTTTTTGCAAGTGTCGTCTGCTGTTCATGTTAGGTAAAGGGTTAAACATTTTGACTAAATCTATTAAATTTTCTGGTGGTTGTAATTTCAATTCCTTACACACTCACACACACACATAATGGAGACAAACTGAAGTTCTTTGAAGATCAGTTTTTCCATTCTTGGTCAATGTAACTACTAAACTTGTAAATTTCGTTATTTTTGCATCGAACTGTTCACCAACAACGTAATGTTGTATGAATCCAATTTGATTATCTGAGAACAGCTCCTGGGATACTCTAGTTCCATAGCGTAGTAGAAAAAAACCCTAGCTACAACAAAGCCTGCGGCAGGAGTCTGGTTTTACAGATAATCGTCGCCAACAATAACCACATCTTGCAACATGTCGTCCTCACCGGAGAAAGGCTGTAAGGTGAGGCGGTGTCTTCTCCTTGGTCTCACAGCATACATCTATTCCATTTAACTTAACACCCTGAAATAAATAGAATGAAATAAATTATTACACATGAAAATTATGTCTTTTCCAGGTAATGATTATGGTTGACAAGACTTACCATCAAAGTCCAGAAACTAGCAGAACGAGAACACGGGCGAGTTAAAAAACACTCTTTCAGTTTTTTGGCGAGTCATAATTAAGGGCAGTATTTGCCATTACATAAGACGCGAACTATTTATTTAACTTCTTTAACCCTTATACTAAACCCCTTTCCTGAAATAAACTAGAGGTGTGACTTTCCCAGGATGGGCATATCAATATCCCCCTGCTCCAATGATTGGCATACCACTAAAGCAATTTGTGGGTGAACTCTGGCAAAAAGAGTCCATCCAGAACTGTAATCGCAGGAGCACAGACTCTCATGGTGGTGAACATGCGTACCAAGTTTCAAAGGTATTGGTCAATAAATATCGGAGAAAATTTTCTGAACAAACTTATGTTCATGGATGGACGGGCAGTGTGATTTCCAAGCCGATAGGAGCTCTGATGTTCCGAGTTAGTGAATCACAGCAGACCGAATGAACAATCATTACTGTAAATGTTTAGGATATTTTGACATTTGATTTTGGTTGATTTGTATCGAAATAATTTAATCTAGCCCCCCCCCCCCCCCCCCCCACACACGAAACCTGGTCAGTACTATTAGTTATCATTCCATCAATCTGTTTATGTCTCTGCACTTCTATTTATTGTTGACTGCCACCCCCCCCCCCCCCCCGATCCCCACAGCTGATACCACTCCTATTGGTTACTACTCCCACTTATTACCACTGTCAGCTCAACAGTGTGGCCCCTTGCTGAATAACTGCCGTTTCTACTGACATCGCCCTGGACCACTATCTGCTACCTTAACTGCTGTTAGGACTTATCATGCCTACACTCTACAAACAGTTCGGTTAAAAATTAACCCAAATCAAATGGGTTGAGTGAATATGAATATTCACTCAGCCCAGTTGATTTAGGTTAATTTTAACCCAACTGATTTTGAGTGTACAGCTATAACTAATGGCTAATTACTGTGCTGCTATTACTACTAGTTACTGATACTACCAACCCCGTGATTCTTTTTTCTACTGCTTGTATTTCTTACTGAAAACAAAATCTCTCAAATGAAATATGTTTTTTAGAATATGACATCGGCTTTCGAATCCATTTGTAAGGTCATAAGGCCTATGCGAATATTTAATAGTGTTGTCCATTTCAACGTCCCCATGGCCATAGTTGTTTATGCATGGGAGTAGGTAATAAAGGCCGATACACTATCACTTGTACATGTACGTGTACAAGATACGCACACGATGCGTTCACCAACGTGGAATTCAGTGTTAAATCACACGCTTGTTCACAAAAATGTACATGATTTTGAATCGGCTCATGTACAGTCAGTGACTCCTAGATCGCGCTTTTAGCGTTCAAATACTCGTGGTGAACGCATCATATGCGTATGTTGTACATCTTCAGTTGTATCGTGTACGTAATTTTTGGTCGACGTTCGAATCGCAGATCAGACCACCGATCCATCGTCGGCGAACGCGAGCGAAAGCATAAGATTCTGGCTCATCATCAAAAAACAGTTTTTGCAGTTCTAAATCAGCGATTCAGAATCGGCAATTGCTTTGGTACAGATGATTTAGAATCGGCAATTGTTTTGAGGCGGTGGGTTTCTGATTGATATAAATATAGGGGAGAAAAAAAAATATATAAATAAATAGTTATTTAGAAAAATAAATATATCAAATCGAATAGATAATAAAAAAAAAATACGTAAATCATGAGCGATTCTCAGACTATTAGAGCGAGGTTTCTTTTAAACATGCTGATGAGAGCACACACAATCTGCGTGAACGAAGAACTGCGTCCCATCTTGTTAGAACGATGCGTCGGATGTCGGGATCATCTAGACTTCGATCACGAGGATCATTCGTGTCTGACGATGGAAAGGGAAGATATGGTCGTCATGTATTTTGAACCGGCGTTCGAACGCGTTAAATTGAACGATGTGATCACGTTTTGGAAGTGATTAGTCTTCTGTAAGAATCAAGACAGGCCCACAGATTCGGAAGAACTGAAATTGGCGCGTAGAAGTTTGACTTTAGAAGACAAGGGATGCATCAAGAAATTATTGCTGAACGAAGCATACGTCTAAGTTTTGTTTTTCGTTGAAATAAAAATAAGGGAGAGTAGAAAATAAAAAAAAAATAAATAAATGCACACATAAATTTTTTTTATCTAATATTAGAAAAGAAAGAAAAAAAACACAAAATGAGAACCAGAAATAAATTGTATCCAACGTTAGTGGACGACGAGGACGAGAAGCCGAACGGTGTCTTGCCGACGGCGCCGTCGCTAGAAGAAAGAAAAAGAGGAGAGAGGTATCGCATCGATCAAATCAGTAGAATCCAATCGTATCTGACTCGAGAGAGAGATTCTCGTCGTTCCCTCAAAAAGAAGTATTCGCGTTTCGTGAAATTCGTCAACGCGATCGACACGACACTCATCACGATTTCCATGGGTTTACACGCGGCCGGCATCGGATTGTTGTCGACCGCGGTCGGCATTCCGATCGTGTTGACCGTAGAAGGAGTGGCTCTCGCCGCCGGATTGTTTAGCACGGTCGGAAACTTTTTGAGTAGGAAATTATATCTGAAGGCTAGGAAACACGACAAGATTCGCGTCTTGGCCGACTCCAAGATCGACACGATATCCGAAATGATCTCTATGGCGTTGAAAGACGGTAGGATATCGGACGGAGAATACTTCGCGATATTGAGCGAGAAAACGAAATACGATGCCATGACAGAAGCCGTGAGAATCAAGACTCGTCAGATCATCAAGGAAGAGTTAGTAGGTGATAATTGCCGATTCACAATCACTTGTACATGTACGTGTACAAAACACGCACACGATGCGTTCACCAACGTGGAATTCGGTGTTAAATCACACGCTTGTTCACAAAAACTGTACAGTGATTTTGAAGCCCTCATGTACAGTCAGTGACTCCTAGATCGCGCTTTTAGCGTTCAAACACTCGTGGTGAACGCATCGTGTGCGTGTGTTGTACATCTTCAGTTGTATCGTGTACGTGATTTTTGGTCTACGTTCGCATCGCAGATCAGACCCACCGATCTATCGTCGGCGAACGCGATCGAAGGCAAAAGATTCTGGGTGATCATCAAAAAACAGCTTTTGCAGTTCTAAATCAGCGATTCAGAATCGGCAATCGCTTTGGTACAGATGATTTAGAATCGGCAATTGTTTTGAGGCGGTGGTGGGTTTTTTTTTTGTTCAAACAGAGCCGATTGTGAATATATAGCCTGTATTATAGACATTGATGTTTTCTGGTGATGGGATGGATAAAAATTGAGTTTTGGGTTTTTTTTTAGAATTCCTCCACTATGAGAAAATTCTCAAAAAAAACACTCAGCTGATCGAGCGATCGAATCTCGTAATAAAAACTCGATCTGAACGAAGAGTGTCTGTGTGTTTGGAAATTTGCAAACCCAGTCACGTCTTTCCTGAAGTAAGCAACTAACACACGTTATCGTAATTGAGGTGTTTTGTTCAAACAGAGTCGATTGCGAATATATAGCCTGTATTATAGACATTGATGTTTTCTGGTGATGGGATGGATAAAAATTGAGTTTTGGGTTTTTTTTGGAGAATTCCTCTACTATGAGAAAATTCTCAAAAAAAAAACACTCAGCTGATCGAGCGATCGAATCGCTCGATTCTCGTAATAAAAACTCGATCTGAACGAAGAGTGTCTGTGTGTTTGGAAATTTGCAAACCCAGTCACGTTTTTCCTGAAGTAAGCAACTAACACACGTTATCGTAATTGAGGTGTTTTGTTCAAACAGAGTCGATTGTGAATATATAGCCTGTATTATAGACATTGATGTTTTCTGGTGATGGGATGGATAAAAATTGAGTTTTGGGTTTTTTTTGGAGAATTCCTCCACTATGAGAAAATTCTCAAAAAAAACACTCAGCTGATCGAGCGATCGAATCGCTCGATTCTCGTAATAAAAACTCGATCTGAACGAAGAGTGTCTGTGTGTTTGGAAATTTACAAACCCAGTCACGTCTTTCCTGAAGTAAGCAACTAACACACGTTATCGTAATTGAGATGTTTTGTTCAAACAGAGTCGATTGTGAATATATAGCCTGTATTATAGACATTGATGTTTTCTGGTGATGGGATGCATAAAAATTGAGTTTTGGGTTTTTTTTGGAGAATTCCTCCACTATGAGAAATGAGGTTGACTGTTAAGCGTTCCTTGAATAAAGTCAAGAAACACTTATCGGAATGTTTAAAATGCATTTTCCGCTCAGTTAGGTTTCGAGTGGTAAAATTTTTAATATATTCACGATAGCAATCGGAGAGAGAGATTTGTTAAAATCAGTTTTCCATTGTGTGTTAAAACTGTCTAACAGTCATCAAAAAAGGATTTTCTCTTAATTCGACACTCGATGAATTGATGTGTGAATGAATGAAATCTTTTGACAAAATGTAAACACCGCTGTCAAAATGCGTTACATCAGAAACCAGTTTGTCATGTACTGTTTAAAACGTTTTTTTTTTTAACTTCAATTAACACAGCGAGTTTGAGATGTGAATATTTTTTCAGATATTATATTAAGACGGAAAGAGATTTTAATACTTAAAACATAAAATATAAAAAAATATAATTAAACATTTAATTTTGAAAAATAAATAAAAACAATTAAAACGAAAGATGACGTTTTGGAGGATGGATCCTAGACGCCGAGATCGAATTTTAGACGAGTATTTACGTTCTAAGAAGGCGATTCAGGCTGCTGATAGGAGCAGACGTCTCGGTGAGATGGAACTCACACGCGAAGCCACAAAAATATTTAAACCCGTGACGGAGGGTCAAGAGCGCAGCAGGAAGGAGATAGTCGAAGAATTGAGACCCATAAAGGAGAGTTCTTTGAGAATGGGTTCGTTGCCTTCTAGTTTTGGAAATCGGTATTCCGTTCAATCTACACCGGATTACGTTCCCACGAGAATCGAAACCGACGTGAGTGAGAGCGATGATACGGCTTCGACTATCACCACTGATAGCATCGCATCGTCCGATGATGATGGTGGCGGTAAGAGAGATCTGTTGTATGAAATTCGCGAGGATTCGAGCGGTAGGAAATTCGTGGGTGACACTGAAGTGGAAATGGACGATGATGAATTGATCGTGGGTTCGAATAAATATAAAGTAACCGATGGTCTGCAGAGATTGCTCATTTTCGACAAGCCTGGAGATTACACGCATCAGGATTTCGACAATTACGGAGACATTCTAGTTCAAACTCACGCCATGAATAGAAATAACGATGCCAGAGAGACGAGACCCAAAGCCAACAGAGGTTACAAGTGGACGAAAATAGTGAAGCCCATATGGAATGCGAACAAGAAGTTCGTCGAATCGATGACCGGCAAAGGGGTGAAAACCACTACTTTTCTTCCGAGCGATCCCGACGCTCTGTCTCAGAGATTGAGTTTGTTGATGGGGAGCAGATGGGCTGGTAACACAGGATTAGATAATCAGATAGTTGCCATATCTGACGAATTGTTGAGACAGAAGGTTTTGAATAAAAACCAGTATAAAAGGCTGATGAACGAATTGAAGGATTGATGTGAATATAATAATAAGTAGAGAGAGAGAAACAAACAAACAAACAAAAAAAATAAAACAGTAAATTCTTACACTAGAATAATAAAAGTATTTAAAAACGACAAAACGATTTACCAGTGAAAAAACACAAAATATATCATAAAAAATAAAATATGTTGGTAATAAAGAACAGGGGATACGTCAGGACTTACGTTCAAGGCGGTTCTGGCATCGTCGATTCTATAATGCGAGCGTTCACGAGCAATGCGGGTAGAAAACTCGCATCGACCGCGTTTGAGGTCGGTAAGAAGACGGCTTTGGGTGCTGGTAAGAAAGCCACTTCTGAAGCCAGTGGTAGGATAGCTTCCGTGGCTGGCAAGAGGGCAGCCGATGCGTTGATCGACAAGTTGATCAGTCCGCCGGCGAAGCGAGCTGCGTTAGAGCGAACGTCGAAAAGTTGGAAAGGTTTTTGGGGATGCCGTGGTGCCCATACAAGATTTAGCCAAAATGATGAGTGGATCCGGATTGAAGAGAACTCGCGACGGTGCGATATAAACAAATAATAATAATAACAACATTAAAAACAGAGTTTGAAAAACATAAAAAAAAAAATATGTGTTTGAAAAGAATCTAAAATAACAGACAAAAAAAAATAAAAACAAAAGATGAACATTAAAGATATGTCTTGGAACGACGCCGCGACCAAGAGGTCGAATAACGAGTACTTTTCCAAGAGCATAAGAGGTTTGATAGTGGGAAAATCGAATTGTGGAAAGACCAATCTGTTGATGAATCTGTTGTCCCGACCCGACTGGTTGGATTACGACAGATTGTTCGTGTTTGGCAAGAGCTTGTTTCAACCCGAATACAGATTGCTTCGAGAGTGCATGGATTGCAGATTGCCCAAGTACGTCATAGCCAGAATCTTTGACAGTAGGGAGGAATTCGACAAGTGTGGAGCTCCGCTCTCAACCATTTTGGACGGCGCGGCGACGGAGCTGACGAAGAGAAATGCATCTTCGAACGTCGAGTGTCGATTTTATGAGAACGCTAGCGACGTTCCGGATCCTAGGGAACTGAAATCGGAAGATAAGAATCTCATGATTTTCGACGATCTGCTTTTGGAGAGACAGAACCGATGCGAATCGTATTACGTTAGGGGTCGACGCAGCAACGTGGACTGTTTCTACCTGTCACAGAATTATTTTCGATTGCCCAGACAGACGATAAGAGAGAACGCTAATTTTCTATGTCTCTTTCACCAAGATCTCAAGAATCTCAATCACATCTACGGCGATCACGTTGCAAACGACATGAGCGCTGTCGAATTCAGGAGATTCTGCAAGAGGGTTTGGGATGGTGGACTTTACAATTTCGTCGTGATCGATTTGACAAGCGATTTTAATCGTGGAAAATATCGGTGCAGATTCAACAAGTTTTATGTTCCCGATGGTGATGATAATAATAAGATAGAGCGTGAAAAAAATTAGAAAAATAAATAAATCTTCAAATAATTAGTTTTGAATAAAAAATATAAAATTAAGATATAATGTTCCAACATGGAGATTGTTAGAACGGATAGCCGAGAATACGGCTGCGAAACAATCCATTCAAATCGTGGTGAGTGGCGATTCAACTCGATTCGCTACGAAATTCGAACCTTCCATCGAATTGAACAGAGAGAAAAGTTACGAGATGGCGTTAGTGAATTTGGAGACTTATTATTCCTTTCCCAACGTCACCGAAAAGAATAACTCATTCAAGTATTCCGACGGAGTGGATTGGTTGGAGATTCGAATTCCCAAAGGGAGTTATGACATAGACGATTTGAACCATTACATTCAGACGCGAATGAAGACGGATGGAAAGGGAAGCAACAAGATCAGACTCGCTCCCAATCCTAATACATTACAGACGATGTTGGATTTGGAAGATAATTTTTGTGTGGATTTCAACACGGACGATTCTATAGGCAAGATGTTGGGATTCGATCGAAAGATGTATCGAGGCCATGCGGCATCTGAAAATACAGTCGACATTCTCACTGTCAATAGCATTCTGGTGAACGTGGACGTGATTGCCGGAAGCTACGTGAATGGTAGCGCTCAGCCGACGATCTATTCCTTCTTTCCAAACGTGTCGCCGGGTTATAAGATCGTGGAGCGACCTCGAAATTTAGTTTATCTACGAGTGATTTTAGACACGTTGTATAGTCTCAAAACCACGTTGACGGATCAAAGTGGTGAACTGTTAGATCTTCGCGGAGAGAGAGTGACGATACGATTTCACATAAGAGAAATATAAAAGCAAAAAAAAAAAAATATTATATATATATAGATAACAAAAATAAAATAAACGGTAATATTAATTTTTTTACAAAATTATTTTAATATAATTATTAAACAAGAAACAATTGAAGTAAAATATATTTAAAAAAACAACCGGAATTATGACACAATACGTGGTTAAAAACGTGAACATATCCGCAGGACAGAAGAAGAAACTTAAGAGAGCTTTAACAACTCGAGGCGAGGCGGTGAGATTCAAATTCACTCACGAAGATCTGACGACAGGTGGACAGGATTCGATCGCCTGGACCAGAAGTCAAATCAAAAGGATGGAGAAAGCGATTCGCGATGGAAGAGGGTTGGCGGTGAGATTGAGTCCCGCTCAATTGAGATACAATTTGAGAATGAAAGGCGGTTTCCTACCGCTATTGGCGGGAATCGCTGCAAAAGCATTACCCTTCACCGCAAAGGTGCTACCTGTTCTCAGAAAGACTCTCGGCGTGGGAGCTCTCACAGGACTCGCTAGTTCGGGAGTTGAGAAATTAATGGGTGGCAATGGACTGTTTTTGAAGAAGGGAGGAGCCGTGTGTCGCATTCACATAGACGATAGCGGTAAAGGATTGTATCTAGAACCCGTTAGAAGTGGCAACTCTCTGAGAGGAAACGGTCTCTTTCTGAAGAGTGGACGGAACGTCAAGCGATACGGTAAGGGTTTGTTCCTCGGTGACAATTCGCCATTTAAGAACATACCGATTTTGAATATGTTATTATAAATATAAAAATTATATAAAATATATAAAATCATAGAAAGTATAAAATAATATATATTTAAAATGGGTGAAGAGGTGGAGAAACAAATTTATCACCTGGATGAAAAGGTGGAGAAACAATTTGACGATAATGACGAACATCGCGAGCCAGAGAGCGAAGAAATAAAAAAATGGTTAGACGCTAATGATGGATATCTAAGGAAAGAGATAGATAAAGCACGGGATATACGGTTGGGAATGAGACAATGCTTTCCACGGTCACCACTACCTTCTGAAGCGAGTGTTACCAAGAGATGCACAACATTCGTTCATAATTATGATTCGGATAAACAAAAATGTTACCATGAACGTATCACATCACAGAGAAAAAGAAAAAAGAAAAAGAAGAAGAATCGACGCAGAAATTTGAGAGAAAAGGAAACGTTATTATAATATATCATGATGATAGTGAAGTAGGAAAAAAAAAAAAAAAAGTAAATGAGATCTCATTTACTATTTTTTTTTTTCATTTTTTCTTCGCTTAAAATCAATTGCTCTATTGTTTATATTTCCAAGTCCGTTATTAGCATGTTGACGCTCGTGTCTACTCCTTTTTCTAAAACGTGTTGAATGTTTATCTTTACTCTTTTGAGTTTTTTTACATCGGTCAACTCGCTCTCACCACCCAATTTCTTCACGAGTTCGAATGAGATGTTTGGAAATATGTAATTTCCATAGGGCAACGACAAATCGTCCTTGTCGAATTCTCTATCTTCGGCGATGATGATGTTCTGCAGATCGCTTTGGTACTCGTAAATCAAATCGAGCGCGGCTTCGTTCAATTTCAGAGGCATCTTATATTTCTCGTATTTGTGCTCTAAGCCCTTCGTCTCGACATTGTTCAATTTGATGGGATCGTGTCGTTGTAATCTATAGATTTTATGACCGAATTTCTTATACGTTTCGACTCGTTTCAATTTCAATTCGCATCTTTTAGGTGTTGTTGTCTTCATGATCGATTATTTGGTTTTTTTGTTTTTACGAATTCTTGCAATAATGTATATTTTAAATTTTGTATTTAAATAATAATTTGTTAAAAAAAAATGTTTGTTATTTTTTTTTGGCTCTTTATATATAAAAGTTGTTTTTTTTAATTTTTAATTTTCTTTAATGTAAAAATTTTTTTAGTAAAAGTTTTTTCTCTTTATATATATAAAAAGTTTAAATTTTTTTAATTTCAATCTCTCTATTGTTTATATTTCCAAGTCCATTATTAGCAAGTTGACATTCGTCATTTTTCCAGATACGAAAATGGTGTGAATGTTCATCTTTACTCTTTTGAGTTTTTTTTCATAGGCGAATGCGCTCTCACCACCCGATTTCTTCATGAGTTCGGGTGAGATTATTGGATATATGTAACTTCCATAGGACAACAATAAATCACCCCTGTCGAATTCTCTGTCTTCGGTGACGATGATATTAATCAACAGTTCTCTTTGGTACTCATAAAACTAATCGAGCGTGGCTTCATCCACTTTCAAACACATTCGATATTTGTGGTAGTAGCGCTCTAAGTCCACCATCTCGACCTCATTCAATTCGATGGGATCGTGTGGTTGTAATGTATAGATATTAAAACTGGAATTCTCATACCCTTCGTCTCGTTTCAATTTCAATCCACATCTTTTAGGTGTTGTTGTTGTCATGATCGATTATTTGGTTTTTTATGAATTCTTACAAATAATGTTTATTTTAAATTTTGTATTAAAAAAATTGAATTTTAAAATTTAACTTTTTTTTTTTCTATTATATATATAGAGTAAAAAAGAAAACTTTTTTAACAAATTATTTAATACAAAATTCCAAAAAAAAAATATTCTTACAAATGAAGCAAACAGATAAAACAATGGTAAATTTAAATGAGAAAACCGTACCTCAGTTAAACGAGATTTGTAATCTATTACAAATTTCAGATTTCAGAAAGCATAGAACTAAATAAAAAAAAATTGAAGTCATACAAGAATATTTGCGAAACGCTAGAAAGGCAAACGAAATGTCGATAGCAACGACGTTAAAAGATGCGCCGGTTGTGAAAAATAAGAAGACGACTAAACGAAAAGCCGTTGGAAAACATCAAGTTTCCAAAGAAAAGAAAAGAAAAACTAAAACGAAAACGAGTGATGCACTTCAGATTCAAGACAAACGAGATATATCGAGCGAAATTCAATGAGCAATCGACGAAGAGAAAGGAGAAGAATATGTAAGATGACTCGTTGCGGAACTATTCCAATCAAAACCCGTAGAACGGGAGAGTGCGATCGAAGACATTTTTAAAACTTTCGACGTGTTTCCCTCGTCGAAGAAAGTCGATCCGAAATTGTTCATGGAACGGGTGAAGAAAAAAGTATTGGACTTGTTTCGCGAATACACAAACTTGGGATTAAAAATTAAGATGATACTCCATTGCATAATGAATAAAATCAACGTGAAGTCCGGCGAGAGCATCATGAAAAATGCATATTTCAGATCAAACGTCGAACCCGTATTTCGTGGTTCAGATCTATCGGACGTTTTCGAAAAGATGAAAGACAAGATGTTGACGTCTCTCGCGAATTATCAAAATGAAGGTAGTAATTGGACGTTCGGTGAGGTGTTGAAACTCGAAATTCACATGACTAAAAACGAACCGTTGAAAGGATCTTCCTACTTGGAATTACCGTATTTCTTGACTAAGAAACGCACCGTGGTCAACGTGAGAAATAAAGATGATCAGTGTTTTAAATGGGCAGTCACCTCCGCTTTATACCCTGTCGAAATAAACGCCGATAGAGTTTCTCGTTACGAGGAAACTTCTAAAAATCTTGATTGGACCGGAGTGACTTTTCCAACAAAGTTAAAACACATCGAACGTTTGCGAGGTTCAAAATCCCACCGTAGCGGTGAACGTCCTAGGATACGACGACGAAAATCAAAAGATCTATCCTCTCAGACGGACTTCGTATTGCGGAAGAGAAAAGACAATTATTTTATTATCGATTTCGAATGGTGACAATCGTCATTATTGTTGGGTTAAACATCCGAGCCGATTACTGTCGAGAAAAATAATAATCATAGACATAACATATCTTTATGTTGCAACTGCATGAACATGTTTCACAGCAAAGACTCGTTGGCGAAACATCAGGAATATTGCAACGAAAATCAAGGTGTCGCCGTTGAAATGCCCAAACCCAACACCATCGTGAAGTTTGAAAATCACAACAGAAGGTTAAAAGTACCATTTGTCATGTACGCCGATTTCGAATGTTTCACCGCTATTCAAAGTTACATCGAAAGATATCAAAGACACATACCTTCGGGCTATTGCATTTACGTGAAATGCGCTTTCAACTCGCAACATGACATGGGTCCCTTCACCTATACGAAATAGCGCGAAGACGACGACATGGCTCAAAGGTTCGTGGAAGAGTTAGAATCGAAAATTCAAATGTTATCCGACAAATTCAAAACTCCGGCGAAAATGATCATCACGCGAGAGCAGCAGGACGAAAATAACAGAGCCACCGAATGTCACATATGCAGACAATCGTTCGACGAGAATTCAGAGGAAAATAAGAAGGTCAGAGACCACGATCATTACACGGGTGTGTAGCGGTCCGGCTCACAGCAGGTGTAATTTAAAATATCGAGACGCCGTTTTCTATCTGGTGATGTTTCACAATCTCTCGGGTTACAACAGTCATCTGTTCATGAAAAATCTCGGCACCTCGCACGAAGAATTAAATTGCATCGCGAACAGCAAAGAAAGATACATTTCCTTCACGAAATGGAAGCTCATGGAGAGGAAAAGAGTAATCGACGGAAATACGTTGAAAGAAAAAACGAAATCCATTCGTAGAGGCATACGTTTCATCGACACTTTTAAATTCATGTCGACCGCTTTGGAAAAATTAGTTGATAACATGAGCAAGGATAAATTTAAAATCACGAGCGAACATTTCGGAGAACGAGTAGACGTCATGTTGAGGAAAGGAGTCTATCCTTACGATTACATGAACGATCTAAAGAGATTCGAAGACACTGCACTACCTTCGAAAGAAGATTTTTATTCAAAATTATACGAATCCAACATTTCCGACGAGAATTACGAACATGCCAAAAACGTGTGGAAATCATTCGATATGAAAACCATGAGAGATTATCACGATCTCTATCTGAAGACCGACGTTCTGCTCTTGGCAGACGTGTTCGAAAATTTTCGAGACGTCTGTCATCGAAATTACGATCTGGATCCCGCTTGGTATTTCACCGCACCCGGTCTGGCGTGGGACGCTCTGTTGAAGACCACCGAAGTCCAATTGGAATTATTATCTGATGTGGACATGTTGCTCATGTTCGAAAGGGCTGCGAGAGGTGGCGTCTCGATGATCTCTCACAGACATTCTGAGGCTCACAATCCCTACATGAAAGAAGGTTTCGATTCGAAACGGTCGACTAAATACATACAGTATTGGGATGCTAATAATCTGTATGGTTGGGCTATGAGTCATCCTTTACCGATTGGAAATTTCGAATGGGTGAAGGAACCGGAAGAGATGCAAAAATGGAGAGACTCTCCTTGCATTTTAGAAGTCGATTTGAACTATCCGGAAGAATTACACGATCCACACAACGATTATCCGCTAGCTCCTGAACGAATGGAACCGAACAAAGGAGACGAGGAAAAACTCATTCCCAATTTATTTAACAAATGTAACTACGTCGTCTACAGCGAGAATTTGAAACAGTACGTCGATTACGGGATGAAATTAGTCGACATACATCGCATCATTCGATTCGACGAAGAGCCTTGGATGAAAAAATACATCGACCTCAACACGAATCTCAGAACTCGAGCCGAGAACGATTTCGAAAAAGATTTCTTCAAACTCATGAACAACTGCATATACGGCAAATCGATGGAAAACATCAGGAAGAGAACCGATGTTCGACTCGTCACGTCTGAGAAAAGAGCTAAAAAATTAGTGACCGTTCACATGCAAAAGACGCACCTGAAGTTCGACAAACCATATTATCTCGGACCGATCATCTTAGATGTCAGCAAGCGATTGATGTACGAGTTTCACTACGATTACGTCAAACAAAAATTTGGCGACAAAGCCAAACTACTGTTCGCCGACACGGACAGTTTAGTTTATGAGATAGAGATGAAAGACGTCCACCGAGACATATCTCCGGACGTGGCTGAGTGATTAGAGAGCAATTATCCCGTCGATCACCCGTCCAACATTCAATCGAACGACAACAAGAAGGTGTTGGGTAAATTTAAGGACGAGAGCGGTGGTAAACAGATCGTCGAATTCGTGGGCTTGAGACCCAAACTCTATGCTTATCGTCTAGAAGATGATGAAGAGATCAAGAAGTGCAAAGGAGTTAAAGCGTGCGTGGTGAAGAAAAACATCTCTTTCCAAGAGTATAAAGATTGTCTGTTAGGAAGTGGTCCGGTGTATAAGACTATGAAATCGATTCGAAGCGAAAATCATGACTTGTATACCGAAATAGTCAACAAGATTTCGCTGACGGCCGACGACGACAAGAGATTCGTGTTAGACGATAAAATAAGCACTTTGGCACTCGGACATTGGACTGTGGATCTAATTAGAGATGATATGAATGTGGATGATTGGATTCCAGATATGATTGTGGATGATAAGATTCCAGATACGATTGTGGATGATAGGATTCTAGAAAATCAAGAAGAATTAGATGAACACAAAATTATGGAAATCGATAGTGACATCAAGAAAGTTAGTAGGATTCCAGAAAATCAAGAAGAATTAGATGAATCCAAGATTATAGAAGTCAAGGAATTTGATGGATTCAAGATTGTGGAAGTCGATAGAGTTAGTTTAAAAAGAAAAAGAAAAAAAAATAGAAAAAAAATAACGTCACTTTTTAGTGAATTATAATAAAATAAATAAAAAAAATATATATATACTTATTTATGAATAAGAAAATAAAGATATCCATAGAAGGTGTCGTCTTACCCAACGAACCCCTATCCAACATCGATCTGTTGAATGCAGCAAAAGATTTGAAAATCGAAGATTTTCTAGGAGTGTTTTCCAGAGATGCCTTGCCGAAGAGAAGACCTCGACAATCGGAATGCGGAATTTTAAATCTAGATGATTCATCGGGTGAAGGCACTCACTGGGTGGCGTGGTTCAAGAACGGGAAGAAGAAGAAGAATTATTATTTCGACAGCTACGGAATCTCACCGCCAAAAGAAATAAAGAACTATTTCAACAAATCGATGGTTCTTTACAACACGGATCAAGTGCAATCGCCAGATCAAGTGTTTTGTGGTCACCTGTGTCTCTATGTTCTCAAGAGATGGTCTGAAGGAGATGAATTTCAAGACATTCTCAATGACTTACATTAGAGAGAGATTTTTTTTATAGTATATATATAAAGATAAAAAATTATTTTAAAAAAATTTTAATCGAATAAAAAACGAAAAATAAAATAACATAGTTCATTTTTTAATAAACTGCGTTTTGAACACATTTTTTTCTAAACAACAACAAAAAAAAAATCCCACAACAACATGACAGTCGATAAATTTGGTAGAAGTGACGACGAAAAAGTCAACCCGAGAAAGAAGAGGAAGACGCTCAAAGTCGACGATGGTTACGACGTTGCCAACTTGGACGAGCATTATGTTCGGAGATACGAACCTCGAGAGGAACCTCTGAACATGAACGATAAGAAGCTCTACAATCTTCCCAAGCCGATAGATCTCGCAGATGCCGCGACTAAAAAATACGTCGACAGGGGGAACTCCGATTTCGAATGAATCCTGCTGGATAATTACATGGATAAATCCATGCCCGACGATCTCGATCTGAAATCCAAACATTTGGTGAACATCGCGAATCCCGTAGATCCCACCGATGCCGCCACCAAGAGATACGCGGACGACTGTCACGCGAGATTCAGCGAACACCTGAGAAATAGATACGTTCAGAAAATGATGCACTCGGAATTGAACGCCAATTCTTACAAGATAACGAATGTGGCTGCTCCCACGAATCCCAAGGACGTGGCGACCAAACACTACGTAGATCTGGAACAGAGAAAGTCTGACGGACGTGAAATGAAATCGGATCTGAATGCGGGATTCCACAAGATATTGAATCTGTCGAAGATTGACGACACGGATGCAGACTCAACCGCGGTCAACAAGGGCTACGTAGATTCTGCCGTGATACGATCCCAAGAATACATAGAATCACAAGTGGACGATCTCTACCTGAACAAATAATCTGGTGGAACCATGGAGGGTGGCATCAACATGAATGGTGAGAATTTATTCGGTCTCGGTCACGATCCCGAATTCGATTCCAGTGCGGTAAGCAGGAAGTATGTGGACGACAACTCGGTCTGGAGAAAGGGTGACATCATGGAAGATAAACTAGACTTGGGCGGACATGCGCTCACGAATCTACCGGAACCCATGCACATGACGGACGCCTGCACCCTGATTTCGGTGGTGGAGAAAGTCAAATATGCCAGACAATTGATCACCGTGTGGGCCGAAGAGTCTGATGCCTTAGAGGAGGGAAAAGCCGAATGGTCTTTCGGAAATGGAGGTAGCGGATCGAAACACGGTCAGGTGAGATATCCCATGCCGTTGGGAGGTGAAATCCTTCGAATGAGTCTAGCTTCCTCGGATTTGAATAACAGAGCGGTCGTCAATCTCATGGTGAATGGTGTTGAGAGCGATAAGAGATACAGCATCGAAAAGACCGAGAATCAACACGCGAATGTCAGCACATTCGGCACGCCTCTCAAAGTGAACGCCGGAGACAGGATTAATTTCGTCACGAAAACCAATAATCCCGAAGCCGCCACTTCCATGGTGAGTCTACTGATCGAACTGGATCCTTTAAACAAACAGTGAACGCGTGGAAAAATAACGAAATAAAAAAAAAAAAAAATAATGTCTGATTATTAAAAACAAAAAAAAAAAAGTAATGAGATATAGAGAGATGTTCAATCTCTCTAGATCACATTACTTTATTTATTTTTTTTGTTGTTTTTAATAATCACACATTACTTTTCATTTTTTTTTTTGTTTTTTATTTTTTTTTTTTCACACACTCGTCTCTCATCGAATGATCGACATCTTATTTCCGTCCAATTCGAATTGTAATTCTCTGTCTGACAGGACCAGGGCGAAGGCTTTGGTTTTTCTCGGCACGTTCCTATCGAATTGCATCTTGATCTGAATGTCTAACACGCTACTCCTGAGTCGTTCGCTCTGTTTACTGACGTCGAACACGAACATGGGATACATCAACTTGTATTCACCGGGAGATATGTTGAGATTGCTCATCAATTCGTCTAGACCGTGATACTTCTTTCTAAAACCGGCAGCGTCGCCGTACAGTCTGGAGAAATCGTTCTTGTCGAACGATGCATTGTAATCGATTGCTGGATATCTCGTGGCGTTCAGAAACACTTGCATGTTTCTCAAATTGCAGTGATCGAACAGCGACGCATTCTTTTCCTGAGACCCGTCCCTATTGGTCTGAAATGCAATCACGATGAAACGTGGTCTCTCGGAAGTGGATTTCACCGTCAGTCTCCAATCGAAGTGATTCATGGAGGGAGGAATGCTAGCCGTGTCGCACTGTCTCATTCTAAATCCCACAGGTAATTTACTCTTGGATTCTATGATCTTGTAGAGATGCCTTTTTTCGACCCATTGAAGGCTCCACGTGCGGAACGAACCACGATATCTTGTGTAGAGTTATCTTACCCGCATCGGTCGTGGCGAGTCTCACTATTGCGTCGTCGTTTCCTTTTCGAATCAACGTCAGATTGTGTTTGAATCCGTACATGATCTTGTTGTAATCGGCTGCAAATCCGAAGATGTGTTTCAAAGGTATCCTGAACGAAAACGTTCCTTTAGGTCTGGACGTCTTGACGACGTAGTCGAATATCGTGGCGGCGCCGGCGCTAGCAGGGCCTATAATGTCTTTCACCCACAACTGATTAAGTCCTCTGGATTTCGAAAAATCATCAGGATACGTCAAGAGTCTGAACATCGTGGTGGCCTGACCGGGATGAAACACAGATTCTATCTCTTGTCCGGATAGCATGTATTTTATGTTACTGAATAGATGCATGATGCCATTTTGGCTGGAGTAACCGTGTCGTCGTCGGTGTAGTCGCTCGCATCTTCCATGGTGAGACGTCCCTGCACCACTATGTAACTCTCGCTAGGATGTACAAATAGATCTTGAGTTTCGACGTTGATTCTTATCTCTCCCGCATTGTTCAAACTCATTCCGGTTACCGGTTCGTATTCGTATTCGTAAACCTCATATTCTTGAATACTTTCATCTTTCACTATGCTTTGTGCTATATCTAGTATATTTGTCATTTTAAAAGATTTTTAGTTTTTTTTTTGTTTATTAATTCACTTGCTTTTCTTTATCTAAAAAAATAGTTTTTAATTATTTTTTGTTATTATTTATTTTTTTCTCTTTTATATATATGTGTGTGTAAACAAGAAAATGTCAAAGAGAGTAAATAAAAAAAAAATTTTTTTGCGTTCTTCATCAAAACTTCGTCTTCTGTAATTGTTGTTCATAAAACTTTCCGATGATCTCTTCTCCATCCAAAGCTTCGATTTCGTAAGTCACCGGATCGGTATGAAATATTTTGATGATCACGAAGATTTCCGAGGTCCATCGAGGAGTATAACCCTTTTCGAAGTGCTTCTTATAAGCGTAGATTCTCACTCGATCGCCGACCGCAAATTTCGGCGTTCTAGACTTCTTCTTCCCGATCTTAGATCTCTCGGGATATAGATTCGCGTAGACCCGTCTTTCGTTTTGAGGATCGCTAGCTTCCGTGGGAGTCATCTTGATCGATCTGTGTCGCATTTTGTTGTAATCTTTCACCAGACCGTTCAGAGCGTATATGTATTTCTTGGTCGAATTCGCCATGAAGTATCTGTACATCTTCTCCTTCATCGTTCGATTCCAATGTTCCACCACGCTGGCTTTCTCTTCGTTTTCGATTGAGTAGAGGTCTACCAATCGACGAACGTCCTTGTTGTAGAATTCCTTTACCTTGTCCACCCACAATTTACTTGGTTTTCGAGAAGACGAGTCGAACACGCTCTTCAGAGCCTCGGCGATGCAAGGTCCTGATTTATTCTTCAAAGCTCTGATCCAACCGTATTTGGAAAACACGTCGATGACCGTCAATAGATATTTGACGCCCTCGTTCCACCTCGAAAACGATCTCATGTCGACCAAGTCGGCGGACCAAATGTCGTCCAGACCCTTCACGAACCCCCTTCTCTTTCGAAATTTACGCACTATGGGTTTGTGTAACTCCTCGGCAAATTCGCTCGTCAATAATCGTTTCTTCTTTTTCTCTTTTTCAGATGCACTTTTTTTTTGAATGCCCCATCCGAATCGACATTTCACACCGATCAGATTGCCGACCAGCGAACGTTCCATCTTCTCTCTCCTGGTTGGATTCGATATGCCTCTCAATCTCCCCAACATGTTTTTGTCGCAGACATCGTTGCGAGTCTTGGTGTCGGGATGTCCGGCGTAGCACAGATCATGATCGTACGTGGCCGCGTCCACACTATTCATGGGTTTGCTCCAAGATTTGGGAGTCAGATCGGCGTTGAGTCTCTTGTTCAATTTCGTTCCTGGTCCCATGAAACTGTGACCGGGCATATGCATTTCGAAAGGTAGATTGTTGATCATTTTATTCACGATGCCTTTGCCTTTGCTCGCGTTCTTTTGTTTGACGAATCTAGTCTTGATAGAACCACACACGTCGCAAATTCTGCGAAGCATCCATCTGTCGTTTTTAGTTTGCACTTCTCTAGAATTACTCATCTCAGTAACTCTCTTACACTTTACACAATACATGTTTTAAGAGTTAATTTAAATTAATTTCGTTTTTTTATTTTATATATGAATTTAATATTTTTTTTTTGAAAATTCTGTTCTTATTATATATATATATTTTTTTTTTTTTCAATTGCTGCCCTTGAGTTCTATCAGCTTACTGAATTCCTCCCTGGCCTCTTTCCTACCCTTTTCCACGAGAGAATCCTTCAACTCTTCCTTGATGATCTGATGAGTCTTGATTCCCACGGCTTCTTTCATGGCATTGTATTTCATTTTCTCGCTCAATATCGCGAAGTATTCTCCGTCCGATATCCTACCATCTTTCAACGTCATAGAGATCATTTCGGATATCGTATCGATCTTGGAGTCGGCCAAGACGCGAATCTTATCGTGTTTCCTCGCCTTCAGATATAATTTCCTACTCAAAAAGTTTCCGAGCGTGCTGAACAATCCGGCGGCGAGAGCCACTCATTCCACAGTCAGCACGATCGGAATGCCAACCGTGGTCGACAACAATCCGATGCCGGCCGCGTGTAAACCCATGGAAATCGTGATGAGTATCGTATCGATCCTGTTGACGAATTTCATGAAACACGAATACTTCTTCTTGAGGGAACGACGAGAATCTCTCTCTCGAGTTAGATACGATTGGATTCTACTGATTTGATCGATGCAAATCCTCTCTCCTCTTTCTCTTTCTTCTAGCGACGGCGCCGTCTTTCTAATATTAGATAAAAAAATTTATGTGTGTATTTATTTTTTTTTATTTTCTACTCTCCCTTATTTTTATATCAACGAAAAACAAAACTTAGACGTATGCTTCGTTCAGCAATAATTTCTTGATGCATCACTTGTCTTCTAAAGTCAAACTTCTACGCGCCAATTTCAGTTCTTCCGAATCTGTGGGCCTGTCTCGATTCTTACAGTAGACTAATCTCTTCCAAAACGTGATCACATCGTCGAATTTAAAGCGTTCGAACGCCGGTTCGAAATACATGACGACCATATCTTCCCTTTCCATCGTCAGACACGAATGATCCTCGTGATCGAAGTCTAGATGATCCCGACATCCGACGCATCGTTCTAACAAGATGGGACGTAGTTGTTCATTCACGCAGATTGCGTATGCTCTCATCAGCATGTTTAAAAGAAACCTCGCTCTAATCATCTGAGAATCGCTCATGATTTACGTATTTTTTTTTATTATCTATTCGATTTGATATATTTAATTTTCTAAATAACTATTTATTTATATATTTTTTTCTCCCCTATATTTATATCAATCAGAAACCCACCGCCTCAAAACAATTGCCGATTCTAAATCATCTGTACCAAAGCGATTGCTGATTCTGAATCGCTGATTTAGAACTGCAAAAGCTGTTTTTTGATGATCACCCAGAATCTTTTGCCTTCGATCGCGTTCGCCGACGATGGATCGGTGGGTCTGATCTGCGATGCGAACGTAGACCAAAAATCACGTACACGATACAACTGAAGATGTACAACACACGCACACGATGCGTTCACCACGAGTGTTTGAACGCTAAAAGTGCAATCTAGGAGTCACTGACTGTACATGAGGGCTTCAAAATCACTGTACAGTTTTTGTGAACAAGCGTGTGATTTAACACCGAATTCCACGTTGGTGAACGCATCGTGTGCATGTTTTGTACACGTACATGTACAAGTGATTGTGAATCGGCAATTATCACCTACTAGAGTTGAAGGAATCTCTCGTGGAAAAGGGTAGGAAAGAGGCCAGGGAGGAATTCAGTAAGATGATAGAACTCAAGAGTAGTGATTGAAAAAAAAAAAAATATATATATAATAAGAACAGAATTTAAAAAAAAAAAAAATATTAAATTTATATATAAAATAAAAAAAAACGAAATTAATTTAAATAACTCTTCAAAAAAAATGTATTGCGTAAAGTGTAAGAGAGTTACCGAGACGAGTAATTCCAGAGAAGTGCGAACTAAAAACGACAGACAGATGCTTCGCGGAATTTGCGACGTGTGTGGTTCTATAAAGACTAGATTCGTCAAACAAAAGAACGTGAGCAAAGGTAAAGGCATCGTGAATAAAATGATCAACAATCTACCTTTCGAAATGCATCTGCCCGGTCACAGTTTCACGGGACCCAGAAGGAAATTGAACAAGAGACTCAACACCGATCTGACACCCAAATCTTGGAGCAAACCCGTGAATAGGGTGGACGCGGCTGCATACGATCACGATCTCTGCTACGCCGGACATCCCAACACCAAGACTCGCAACGACGTCTGCGACAAAAACATGTTGGCGAGATTGAGAGGCATATCGAATCCGACCAGGAGAGAGAAGATGGAACGTTCACTGGTCGGCAATCTGATCGGTGTGAAACGTCGATTCAGATGGGGCGTTCAAAAAAAAAAAGCGCATCTGAAAAAGAGAAGAAGAAGAAACGATTATTGACGAGCCAATTGGCTGAGGAGTTACACAAACCCATAGTGCATAAATTTTGAAAGAGAAGGGTGTTCGTGAAGGGTCTGGACGACATTTGGTCTGCCGACTTGGTCGACATGAGATCGTTTTCGAGGTGGAACGAGGGCGTCAAATATCTATTGACGGTCATCGACGTGTTTTCCAAATACGGTTGGATCAGAGCTTTGAAGAATAAATCGGGACCTTGCGTCGCCGAGGCTCTGAAGAGCGTGTTCGACTCGTCTTCTCGAAAACCGAGTAAATTGTGGGTGGACAAGGGAAAGGAATTCTACAACAAGGACGTTCGTCGATTGGTAGACCTCTACTCAATCGAAAACGAAGAGAAAGCCAGCGTGGTGGAATGTTGGAATCGAACGATGAAGGAGGAGATGCACAGATACTTCGCGGTGAATTCAAACAAGAAATACATATACGCTCTGAACGGTCTGGTGAAAGATTACACCGAAATGCGACACAGATCGATCAAGATGACTCCCGCGGAAGCTAGCGATCCTCAAAACGAAAGACGGGTCTACGCGAATCTATATCCCGAGAGATCTGAGATCGGGAAGAAGAAGTCTAGAACGCCGAAATTTGCGGTCGGCGATCGAGTGAGAATCTACGCTTATAAGAAGCACTTCGAAAAGGGTTATACTCCTCGATGGACCTCCGAAATCTTCGTGATCATCAAAATATTTCACACCGATCCGGTGACTTACGAAATCGAAGCTTTGGATGGAGAAGAGATCATCGGAAAGTTTTACGAACAACAATTACAGAAGACGAAGTTTTGATGAAGAACACAAAAAAAATTTTTTTTTTATTTACTCTCTTTGACATTTTCTTGTTTACACACACATATATATAAGAGAGAAAAAAAAAAAAATAATAATAAAAAATAATTAAAAACTATTTTTTTAGATAAAGAAAAGCAAGTGAATTAATAAACAAAAAAAAAAACAAATTAAAATCTTTTAAAATGACAAATATACTAGACATAGCACAAAGCATAGTGAAAGATGTAAGTATTCAAGAATATGAGGTTCACGAATACGAACTGGTAACCGGGACGAGTTTGAACAATGCGGGAGAGATAAGAATCAACATCGAAACTCAAGATCTATTTGTACATCCTAGCGAGAGTTACATAGTGGTGCAGGGACGTCTCACCAAGGAAGATGGGAGTGACTACGCCGACGACGACACGGTCACTCTAGCCAATAATGGCATCATGCATCTATTCAGTAACATAAAATACATGCTATCCGGACAAGAGATAGAATTTGTTTTTCATCCCGGTCAGGCCACCACGATGTTCGGACTCTTGACGTATCCTGATGATTTTTCGAAATCCAGAGGACTTAATCAGTTGTGGGTGAAAGACACCGTCGGCCCTGCTAGCGCCGGCGCCGCCGCGATATTCGACTACGTCGTCAAGACGTCCAGACCTAAAGGAACGTTTTCGTTCAGGATACCTTTGAAACACATCTTCGGATTTGCGGACGATTACAACAAGATTATGTACGGATTCAAACACAATCTGACGTTGATTCGAAAAGGAAACGACGATGCAATAGTGAGACTCACCGCGACCGATGCAGGTAAGATAACTCTACACAAGATATCGTGGTTCGTTCCACACGTGGAGCCTTCGATGGATGAGAAAACGCATCTCTACAAGATCATACAATCCAAGAGTAAATTACCCGTGGGATTTAGAATGAGACAGTGTGACACGGCTAGCATTCCTCCCTCCACGAATCACTTCGATTGGAGATTGATGGTGAAATCCGCTTCCGAGAGACCGCGTTTCATCGTGGTTGCGTTTCAGACCGATAGGGACGGGTCTCAGGAAAAGAATGCGTCGCTGTTCAATCACTGCAATTTGAAAAACATGCAAGTGTTTCTGAACGCCACAAGATACCCGGCAATCGATTACAATGCGTCATTCGACAAGAACAATTTCTGCAGACTGTACGGCGACGCCGCTGATTTTAGAAAGAAGTAACACGGTCTAGACGAATTGATGAGCAATCCCAACATATCTCCCGGCGAATACAAGTCGATGTATCCCATGTTCGTGTTCGACATCAGTAAACAGAGTGAACGACTCAAGAGTAGCGTGTTAGACATTCAGATCAAGATGCAATTCGATAGGAAAACCGAAGCCTTCGCCCTGGTCCTGTCGGACAGAGAATTACAATTCGAATCAGATGGAAATAAGATGTCGATCATTCGATGAGAGACGAGTGTGTGAAAAAAAAAATAAATAAAAAACAAAAAAAAATAAAAAGTAATGTGTGATTATTAAAAACAAAAAAAAAACAAACAAAAAATAAATAAAGTAATGTGATCTAGAGAGATTGAACATCTCTCTATATCTCATTACTTTTTTTTTGTTTTTAATAATCACACGTTATTTTTTTTTTTTTTAATTCATTATTTTCCACGCGTTCACTGTTTGTTCAAAGGATCCAGTTCAATCAGTAGACTCACCACGGAAGTGGCGGCTTCGGGATTATTGGTTTTCGTGACGAAATTAATCCTGTCTCTGGCGTTCACTTTGAGAGGCGTGCCGAATGTGCTAACATTCGCGTGTTGATTCTCAGTCTTTTCGATGCTGTATCTCTTATTGCTCTCCACACCATTCACCATGAGATTGATGACCGCTCTGTTATTCAAATCTGAGGAAGCCAGACTCATTCGAAGGATTTCACCTCCCAACGGCATGGGATATCCCACCTGACCGTGTTTCGATCCGCTACCTCCATTTCCGAAAGACCACTCGGCTTTTCCCTCATCTAAGGTGCTGGCCTCTTTGGCCCACACGGTGATCAATTGTCTAGCATATTTGACTTTCTCCACCACCGAAATCAGGGTGCAGGCATCCGTCATGTTCACAGGATCCGGTAGATTCGTGAGCGCGTGTCCGCCCAGATCTAGTTTACCTTCCATGATGTCGCCCTTTCTCCAGACCGAGTTGTCGTCCACGTACTTTCTGCTGACAATGCTGGAATCGAATTCGGGATCGTGATCGAAACCGAATAAATTGTGACCGTTCATGTTGATGCCACCCTCCATGGTTCCACCAGATTCTTTGTTCAGGTAGAGATTGTCCACTTGCGATTCTAGGTATTCTTGCGATTGTAACACAGAAGAATCTATGTAGCCCTTGTTGACCGCGGTTGAGTCCGCATCCGTGTTGTCGATCTTCGACAGATTCAATATCTTGTGGAATCCCGCATTCAGATCCGATTTCATTTCACGTCCGTCAGACTTTCTCCGTTCCAGATCTACGTAGTGTTTTGTCGCCACGTCCTTGGGCTTCGTGGGAGCGGCCACGTTCGTTATCTTGTAAGAATTGGCGTTCAATTCTGAGTGCATCGTTTTCGTGACGTATTTTTTTCTCAGGTGTTCGCTGAATCTTGCGTGAGAGTCGTCCGCGTATCTCTTGGTGGCAGCATCGGTGGGATCTATGGGATTCGCGATGTTCACCAAACGTTTGGATTTCAGATCGAGATCATCGGTCATGGTTTTATCCACGTAATTATCCAGCAGGCTTCCTTCGAAATTGGAGTTCCCCCTGTCGACGTATTTTTTAGTCACGGCATCTGCGAGATCTATCGGCTCGGGAAGATTGTAGAGCTTCTTATCGTTCATGTTCAAAGGTTCTTCTCGAGGTTTGTATCTCCGAATGTAACGCTCGTCCAACAAGTTGGCAACTTCGTAACCATCGTCGACTTCGAACGTCTTCCTCTTCTTTCTCGGGATGACTTTTTCGTCGTCACTTCTACCAAATTTATCGACTGTCATGTTGTTGTGGGATTTTTTTTTTTTGTTGTTGTTTAGAAAAAAAATGTGTTCAAAACGCAGTTTATTAAAAATGAACTATGTTAATTTATTTTTCGTTTTTTTATTCGATTAAAATTTTTTTTAAAATCATTTTTTATCTTTATATATATGCTATAAAAAAAAAAATCTCTCTCTAATGTAAGTCATTGAGAATGTCTTGAAATTCATCTCCTTCAAACCATCTCTTGAGAACGTAGAGACACAGGTGACCGCAAAACACTTGATCTGGTGATTGCACTTGGTCCGTGTTGTAAAGAACCATCGATTTGTTGAAATAGTTCTTTATTTCTTTCGGCGGCAAGATTCCATAGCTGTCGAAATAATAATTCTTCTTCTTCTTCCCGTTCTTGAACCACGCCACCCAGTGAGTGCCTTCATCTGATGAATCGTCTAGATTTAAAATTCCGCATTCCGATTGTCGAGGTCTTCTCTTCGGCAAGGCATCTCTGGAAAACACTCCTAGAAAATCTTCGATTTTCAAATCTTTTGCCGCATTCAACAGATCGATGTTGGATAGGGGTTCGTTGGGTAAGACGACACCTTCTACGGATATCTTTATTTTCTTATTCATAAATAAGTATATATTTTTTTTTTATTTATTTTATTATAATTCACTAGAAGTGACGTTATTTTTTTTCTATTTTTTTCTTTTTAAACTAACTCTATCGACTTCCACAATCTTGAATCCGTCAAATACCTTGACTTCTATAATCTTGGATTCATCTAATTCTTCTTGATTTTCTAGAAGCCTACTAACTTTCTCGATGTCACTATCGATTTCCATAATTTTATGTTCATCTAATTCCTTTTGATTTTCTGGAATCCTATCATCCACAATCGTATCTGGAATCTTATCATCCACAAGCGCATCTGGAATCCAATCATCCCCATTCATATCATCTAAAATTAGATGCAAACTCCAATGTCCGAGTGCCAAAGTGCTTATTTTATCATCTAACAGGAATCTCTTGTCGTCGTCGGCCGTCAGCGAAATCTTGTTGACTATTTCGGTATACAAGTTGTGATTTTCTTGTTGACTTTCTTGTTGACAGCGAAATCTTGTTGACTATTTCGGTATACAAGTTGTGATTTTCGCTTTGAATCGATTTCATAGTCTTATACACCGGACCACTTCCTAACAGACAATCTTTATACTCTTGGAAAGAGATGTTTTTCTTCACCACGCACGCTTTAACTCCTTTGCACTTCTTGATCTCTTCATCATCTTCTAGACGATAAGCATAGAGTTTGGGTCTCAAGCCCACGAATTCGACGATCTGTTTACCGCCGCTCTCGTCCTTAAATGTACCCAACACCTTCTTGTTGTCGTTCGATTGAATGTTGGACGGGTGATTGACAGGATAATTGCTCGTGTTGAACCACTCGGCCACGTCCGGAGATATGTCTCGGTAGACGTCTTTCGTCTCTATCTCATAAACTAAACTGTCCGTGTCGGTGAACAGTAGTTTGGCTTTGTCGCCAAATTTTCGTTTGACATAATCGTAGTGAAACTCGTACATCAATCGCTTGCTGACATCTAAGATGATCGGTCCGAGATAATACGGTTTGTCAAACTTCAGGTGCGTCTTTTGCATGTGAACGGCCACTAGATTTTCGCTGAATATGGTTCGGTGTTTGTAATTGGGTTTCGCCACTAATGTTTTAGCTCTTTTCTCAGACGTGACGAGTCGAACGTCGGTTCTCTTCCTGATGTTTTCCATCGATTTACCATACACGCAGTTGTTCATGAGTTTGAAGAAATCTTTTTCAAAATCCTTCTCGGCTCGAGTTCTGAGATTCGTGTTGAGGTCGATGTATTTTTTCATCCAAGGCTCTTCGTCGAATCGAATGATGCGATGTATGTCGACTAATTTCATCCCGTAATCGACGTACTGTTTCAAATTCTCGCTGTAGACGATGTAGTTACGTTTGTTAAATAAATTGGGAATTAGTTTTTCCTCGTCTCCTTCGTTCAGTTCCATTCGTTCGGGAGCCAGCGGATAATCGTTGTGTGGATCGTGTAATTCTTCCGGATAGTTCAAATCGACTTCTAAAATGCTAGGATAGTCTCTCCATTTTTGCATCTCTTCCGGTTCCTTCACCCATTCGAAATTTCCAATCGGTAAAGGATGACTCATAGCCCAACTGTACAGATTATTGGCGTCCCAATACTGTATGTATTTAGTCGACCGTTTCGAATCGAAACCTTCTTTCATGTAGGGATTGTTAGCCTCAGAATGTCTGTGAGAGATCATCGAGATGCCACCTCTCGCAGCCCTTTCAAACATGAGCAACATGTCCACGTCGGATAATAATTCCAATTGGACTTCGGTGGTCTTCAACAGAGCGTCCCACACCAGACCGGGTGCGGTGAAATACCAAGCGGGATCCAGATCGTAATTTCGACGACAGACGTCTCGAAAATTTTCGAACACGTCTGCCAAGAGCAGAACGTCGGTCTTCAGATAGAGATCATGATAATCTCTCATGGTTTTCATATCGAATGATTTCCACACGTTTTTGGCGTGTTCGTAATTCTCGTCGGAAATGTCGGATTCGTATAATTTCGAATAAAAATCATCTTTTGAAGGTAGTGCGGTGTCTTCGAATCTCTTTAGATTGTTCATGTAATTGTAAGGATAGACTCCTTTCCTCAACATGACGTCTACTCGTTCTCCGAAATGTTCGCACGTGATTTTAAATTTATCCTTGCTCATGTTATCGACTAATTTTTCCAGAGCGGTCGACATGAATTTAAAAGTGTCGATGAAACGTATGCATCTACGAATGGATTTCGTTTTTTCTTTCAACGTATTTCCATCGATTACTCTTTTCCTCTCCATGAGCTTCCATTTCGTGAAGGAAATGTATCTTTCTTCGCTGTTTGCGATGCAATTTAATTCTTCGTGCGAGGTGCCGAGATTTTTCACGAACAGATGACTGTCGTAACCCGAGAGATTGTGAAACATCACTGGATAGAAAGCGGCGTCTCGATATTTTAAATTACACTTGCTGTGAGCCGGACCGCGATACAGACCGGTGTAATGATCGTGGTCTCTGACCTTCTTATTTTCCTCCGAATTCTCGTCGAACAATTGTCTGCATATGTGACATTCAGTGGCTCTGTTATTTTCGTCCTGCTGCTCTTGCGTGATGATCATTTTCGCCGGAGTTTTGAATTTGTCATATAACATTTGAATTTTCGATTCTAACTCTTCCACGAACCTTTGAGCCACGTCGTCGTCTTCGCGCTGTTTCGTGTAGGTGAAGGGACCCATGTCGTGTTGCGAGTCGAAAGCGCATTTCACGTAAATGCAATAGCCCGAAGGTATGTGTTTTTGATATCTTTCGACGTAACTTTGAAGAGCGTTGGGTTGACAGGAACTCATTTTCGTGGTGAAACATTCAAAATCGGCTTACACGACGAATGGTACTTTTAACCTTCTGTTGTGATTTTCAAACTTCACGATGGTGTTGGGTTTGGGCATTTCGACAGCGACACCTTGATTTTCGTTGCAATATTCCTGATGTTTCGCTAATGATTTTTCGCTCTTAAACATGTTCATGCAGTTGCAACATAAAGATATCTTATGTCTATGATTATTATTTTGTCTCGACAGTAATCGGCTCGGATGTTTAACCCAACAATAATGACGATTGTCACCATTCGAAATCGATAATAAAATAATCGTCTTTTCTCTTCCGCGATACGAAGTCCGTCTGAGAGGATAGATCTTCTGATTTTCGTCATCATATCCTAGGACGTTCACTGCTACGGTGGGATTTTGAACCTCGAAACGTTCGATGTGTTTTAACTCTGTTGGAAAAGTCACTCTGGTCCAATCGAGATTTTTAGAAGTTTCCTCGTAACGAGAAACTCTATCGGTGTTTTTTTCGACAGGGTATAAAGCGGAGGTGACTGCCCATTTAAAACACTGATCATCTTTATTTCTCACGTTGACCACGGCGTGTTTCTTAGTCAAGAAATATGGTAATTCCAAGTAGGAAGATCCTTTCAACGGTTCGTTTTTAGTCATGTGAATTTCGAGTTTCAACACCTCACCGAACGTCCAATTACTACCTTCATTTTGATAATTCATGAGAGACATCAACATCTTGTCTTTCATCTTTTCGAAAACGTCCGATAGATCTGACCCTCGAAATACGGGTTCGATGTTAGATCTGAAATATGCATTTTTCACGATGCTCTCGCCGGACTTCACGTCGCTTTTATTCATTATGCAATGGAGTATCATCTTAATTTTTAATCCCAAGTTCGTGTATTTGCGAAACAAATCCAATACTTTTTTCTTCACCCGTTCCATGAACAATTTCGGATCGACTTTCTTCGACGAGGGAAACACATCGAAAGTTTTAAAAATGTCTTCAATCGCCCTCTCCCCTTCTATGGGTTTCGATTGGAATAGTTCCACAATGAGTCGTCTTACATATTCTGCTCATTTCTCTTCGTCGATTGCTCGTTGAATTTCACTCGATATATCTCGTTTGTCTTGAATCTGAAGTGCATCACTCGTTTTCGTTTTAGTTTTTCTTTTCTTTTCTTTGGAAACTTGATGTTTTTCAATGGCTTTTCGTTTAGTTGTCTTCTTATTTTTCACAACCGGTGCCTCTTTTGACGTCGTTGCTATCGACATTTCGTTTGCCTTTCTAGTGTTTCGCAAATATTCTTGTATGACTTCAATTTTTTTTTGATTTAGTTCTATGCTTTCTGAAATCTGAAATTTGTAATAGATTACAAATCTCGTTTAACTGAGGTATGGTTTTCTCATTTAAATTTACCATTGTTTTATCTGTTTGCTTCATTTGTAAGAATATTTTTTTTTTTTGAATTTTGTATTAAATAATTTGTTAAAAAAGTTTTGCTTTTTTACTCTATATATATAATAGAAAAAAAAAAAAGTTAAATTTTAAAATTCAATTTTTTTCAATACAAAATTTAAAATAAACATTATTTGTAAGAATTCATAAAAAACCAAATAATCGATCATAACAACAACACCTAAAAGATGCAGATTGAAATTGAAACGAGACGAAAAGTATGAGAAATCCAGTTTTAATATCTATACATTACAACCACACGATCCCATCGAATTGAATGAGGTCGAGATGGTGGACTTAGAGCGCTACTACCACAAATATCGAATGTGTTTGAAAGTGGATGAAGCCGCGCTCGATTTGTTTTACAAGTACCAAAGCGAACTGTTGATTAATATCATCGTCACCGAAGACAGAGAATTCGACAGGGGTGATTTATTGTTGTCCTATGGAGGTTACATATATCCAATAATCTCACCCGAACTTGGGAAGAAATTGGGTGGTGAGAGCGCATTTGCCTATGAAAAAAAACTCAAAAGAGTAAAGATGAACATTCATACCATTTTTGTATGTGGAAAAATGACGAATGCCAACTTGCTAATAACGGACTTGGAAATATAAACAATAGAGAGATTGAAATTAAAAAATTTTAACTTTTTATATATATATAAAGAGAAAAAAAAAACTTTTACTAAAAAAATTTTTACATTAAAGAAATTAAAAATTAAAAAACAACTTTTTATATATATATATAAAGAGCAAAAAATAATAACAAACTTTTTTTTTTAAAAAATTATTATTTAAATACAAAATTTAAAATATACATTATTGCAAGAATTCGTAAAAACAAAAAAAAAACAAATAATCGATCATGAAGACAACAACACCTAAAAGATGCGAATTGAAATTGAAACGAGTCGAAACGTATAAGAAATTCGGTCATAAAATCTATAGATTACAATGACACGATCCCATCGAATTGAACGATGTTGAGATGAAGGGCTTAGAGCACAAATACGAGAAATATAAGATGCCTCTGAAATTGAACGAAGCCGCGCTTGATTTGATTTACGAGTACCAAAGCGATCTGCAGAACATCGTCATCACCGAAGATAGAGAATTCGACAAGGACGATTTGTCATTGCCCTATGGAAATTACATATTTCCAAACATCTCATTCGAACTCGTGAAGAAATTGGGTGGTGAGAGCGAGTTGATCGATGTAAAAAAACTCAAAAGAGTAAAGGTCAACATTCAACACGTTTTCGAAAAAGGAGTAGACACGAGCGTAAACATGCTAATAACGGACTTGGAAATATAAACAATAGAGTGATTGATTTTTAGCGAAGAAAAAATGAAAAAAAAGTAATGAGATCTCATTTACTTTTTTTTTTTTGTTTGTTTTCCTTCTTCTTCACTATCATCATGATATATTATAATAACGTTTCCTTTTCTCTCAGATTTCTGCGTCGATTCTTCTTCTTTTTCTTTTTTTCTTTTTCTCTGTGATGTGATACGTTCATGGTAACATTTTTGTTTATCCGAATCATAATTATGAACGAATGTTGTGCATCTCTTGGTAACACTCGCTTCAGAAGGTAGTAGTGACCGTGGAAAGCATCGTCTCATTCTCAACCATATATCCCGTGATTTATCTATCTCTTTCCTTAGATATCCATCATTAGCGTCTAACCATTTTTTTATTTCTTCGCTCTCTGGCTCGCGATGTTCGTCATTATCGTCAAATTCATCCAGGTGATAAATTTGTTTCTCCACCTTTTCACCCATTTTAAATATATTATTTTATACTTTCTATGATTTTATATATTTTATATAATTTTATATTTATAATAACATATTCAAAATCGGTATGTTCTTAAATGGCGAATTCTCACCGAGCAACAAACCCTTGCCAAATCGCTTGACGTTCCGTCCACTCTTCAGATAGAGACTGTTTCCTCTCAGAGAGTTGCCACCTCTAACGGGTTCTAGATACAACCCTTTACCACTGTCGTCTACGTGAATGCGACACACGGCTCCTCCCTTCTTCAAAAACAGTCTGTTGCCACCCATTAATTTCTTAACTCCCGAACTAGCGAGTCCTGTGAGAGCTCCCATGCCGAGAGTCTTTCCGAGAAAGGGTAGCACCTTTGCAGCGAAGGGTAATGCTTTTGCGGCGATTCCTGCCAATAGTGGTAGGAAACCGCCTTTCATTCTCAAATTGTATCTCAATTGAGCGGGACTCAATCTCACCGCCAACCCTCTTCCATCGCGAATCGCTTTCTCCATCCTTTTGATTTGACTTCTGGTCCAGGCGATCGAATCCTGTCCACCTCTCGTCAGATCTTCGTGAGTGAATTTGAATCTCACCGCCTCGCCTCGAGTTGTTAACGCTCTCTTAAGTTTCTTCCTCTGTCCTGCGGATATGTTCACGTTTTTAACCACGTATTGTGTCATAATTCTGTTTGTTTTTTTTAAATATATTTACTTCAATTGTTTCTTGTTTAATAATTATATTAAAATAATTTTGTAAAAAATTAATATTACCGTTTATTTTATTTTTGTTATATATATATATATATATAAAAATTTTTTTTTTTTTGCTTTTTATATTTCTCTTATGTGAAATCGTATCGTCACTCTCTCTCCGCGAAGATCTAACAGTTCACCATTTTGATCCGTCAATGTGGTTTTGAGACTATACAGCGTGTCTAAAATCACTGGTAGATAAACTAAATTTCGAGGTCGCTCCACGATCTTATAACCCGGCGACACGTTTGGAAAGAAGGAATAGATCGTCGGCTGAGCGCTACCATTCACGTAGCTTCCGGCAATCACGTCCACGTTCACCAGAATGCTATTGACAGCGAGAATGTCGACCGTATTTTCAGATGCCGCGTGGCCTCGATACATCTTTTGATCGAATCCCAATATCTTGCCTATAGAATCGTCCGTGTTGAAATCCACACGAAAATTATCTTCCAAATCCAACATCGTCTGTAAGGTATTAGGATTGGGAGCGAGTCTGATGTTGTTGCTTCCCTTTCCATCCGTCTTCATTCGCGTCTGAATGTAATGGTTCGAATCATCTATGTCGTAACTCCCTTCAGGAATTCGAATCTCCAACCAATCCACTCCGTCGGAATACTTGAACGAGTTATTCTTTTCGGTGACGTTGGGAAAGGAATAATAAGTCTCCAGATTCACCAACGCCATCTCGTAACTTTTCTCTCTGTTCAATTCGATGGAAGGTTCGAATTTCGTAGCGAATCGAGTCGAATCGCCACTCACCACGATTTGAATGGATTGTTTCGCAGCCATATTCTCGGCTATCCATTCTAACAATTTTCCATATTCGAACATTATATCTTAATTTTATTTTTTTTTTTTTTATTCAAAACTAATTATTTGAAGATTTATTATTTTTCTAATTTTTTTTTATTTTCACGCTCTATCTTATTATTATCACCATCGGGAACATAAAACTTGTCGAATCCTCACCGATATTTTCTGCGATTAAATTCGCTCGTCAAATCGATCACGACGAAATTGTAAAGTCCACCATCCCAAACCCTCTTGCAGAATCTCCTGAATTCGACAGTGCTCATGTCGTTTGCGACGTGATCGCCGTAGATGTGATTGAGATTCTTGAGATCTTGGCGAAAGAGACACAGAAAATTAGCGTTCTCCCTTATCGTCTGTCTGGACAATCGAAAATAATTCTGTGACAGGTAGAAACAGTCCACGTTGCTGTGTCGACCCCTAACGTAATATGATTCGCATCGGTTCTGTCTCTCCAAAAGCAGATCGTCGAAAATCATGAGATTCTTATCTTCTGATTTCAGTTCCCTAGGATCCGGAACGTCGCTAGCGTTCTCATAAAATCGACACTCGACGTTCGAAGATGCATTTCTCTTCGTCAGCTCCGTCGCCGCGTCGTCCAAAATGGTCGAGAGCGGAGCTCCACACTTGTCGAATTCCTCCCTACTGTCAAAGATTCTGGCTATGACGTCCTTGGGCAATCAGCGATCCATGCACTCTCGAAGCAATCAGAATTCGGGTTAAAACAAGCTCTTGCCAAACACGAACAATCTGTCGTAATCCAACCAGTCGGGTCGGGACAGCAGATTCATCAACAGATTGGTCTTTCCACAATTCGATTTTCCCACTATCAAACCTCTTATGCTCTTGGGAAAGTACTCGTTATTCGACCTCTTGGTCGCGGCATCGTTCCAAGACATATCTTTAATGTTCATCTTTTGTTTTATTTTTTTTTTTGTCTGTTATTTTAGATTCTTTTCAAACACAAATTTTTTTATGTTTTTTTCAAACTCCGTTTTTAATGTTGTTATTATTATTATTTTGTTTATATCGCACCGTCGCGAGTTCTCTTCAAACCGGATCCACTCGTCATTTTGGCTAAATCTTGTATGGGCACCATGACATCCTCAAAATCTTTCCAACTTTTCGACGTTCGCTCTAACGCAGCTCGCTTCGCCGGCGGACTGATCAACTTGTTGATCAATGCGTTGGCTGCCCTCTTGCCAGCCACAGAAGCTATCCTACCACTGGCTTCGGAAGCGGCTTTCTTACCAGCATCCAAAGCCGTCTTCTTACCGACCTCAAACGCGGTCGATGCGAGTTTTCTACCCGCATTGCACGTGAACGCTCGCATTATAGAATCGGCGATGCCAGAACCGCCTTGAACGTAAGTCCTGACGTATCCCCTGTTCTTTATCACCAACATATTTTATTTTTATGATATATTTTGTGCTTTTTCACTGGTAAATCGTTTTGTCGTTTTTTAAATACTTTTATTATTCTAGTGTAAGAATTTACTGTTTTATTTTTGTTTGTTTGTTTGTTTGTTTGTTTCTCTCTCTCTACTTATTATTATATTCACATCAATCCTTCAATTCGTTCATCAGCCTTTTATACTGGTTTTTATTCAAAACCTTCTGTCTCAACAATTCATCAGATATGGCAACTATCTGATTATCTAATCCCGTGTTACCAGCCCGTCTGCTCCCAATCAACAAACTCAATCTCTGAGACAGAGCGTTGGGATCGCTCGGAAGAAAAGTAGTGGTTTTCACCCCTTTGCCGGTCATCGATTCGACGAATTTCTTGTTCGCATTCCATATAGGCTTCACTATTTTCGTCCACTTGTAACCTCCGTTGGCTTTGGGTCTCGTCTCTCTGGCATCGTTATTTCTATTCATGGCGTGGGTCTGGACTAGAATGTCGCCGTAATTGTGGAAATCCTGTTCCGTGTAATCTCCGGGCTTATCGAAAAGGAGCAATCTCTGCAGACCATCGGTTACTTTATATTTATTCGAACCCACGATCAATTCATCATCGTCCATTTCCACTTCAGTGTCGCCCACGAACTTCCTACCGCTCGAATCCTCGCGAATTTCATACAACAGATCTCTCTTACCGCCACCATCATCATCGGACGATGCAATGCTATCAGTGGTGATAGTCGAAGCCGTATCATCGCTCTCACTCACGTCGGTTTCGATTCTCGTGGGAACGTAATCCGGTGTAGATTGAACGGAATACCGATTTCCAAAACTAGAAGGCAACGAACCCATTCTCAAAGAACTCTCCTTTATGGGTCTCAATTCTTCGACTATCTCCTTCCTGCTTCGCTCTTGACCCTCCGTCACGGGTTTAAATATTTTTGTGGCTTCGCGTGTGAGTTCCATCTCACCGAGACGTCTGCTCCTATCAGCAGCCTGAATCGCCTTCTTAGCACTTAAATACTCGGCTAAAATTCGATCTCGGAGTCTAGGATCCATCTGGAAAAACATCTTTCGTTTTAATTGTTTTTATTTATTTTTCAAAATTAAATGTTTAATTATATTTTTTTTATATTTTATGTTTTAAGTATTAAAATCTCTTTCCGTCTTAATATAATATCTGAAAAATATTCACATCTCAAACTCGCTGTGTTAATTGAAGTTAAAAAAAAATACGTTTTAAACAGTACATGACAAACCGGTTTCTGATGTAACGCATTTTGACAGTGGTGTTTAAATTTTTGTCAAAAGATCTTCATTCATTCACACATCAATTCATCGAGTGTCGAATTAAGAGAAAATCCTTTTTTGATGACTGTTAGACAGTTTCAACACACAATGGAAAACTGATTTTAACAAATCTCTCTCTCCGATTGCTATCGTGAATATATTAAAAATTTTACCACACGAAACCTAACTGAGCGGAAAATGCGTTTTAAACATTCCGATAAGTGTTTCTTGACTTTATTCAAGGAACGCTTAACAGTCAACCTCATTTCTCATAGTGGAGGAATTCTAAAAAAAAAACCAAAACTCAATTTTTATCCATCCCATCAACAGAAAACATCAATGTCTATCAATACAGACTATATATTCACAATCGACTCTTTTTGAACAACAAAACACCTCAATTACGATAACGTGTGTTAGTTGTTTACTTCAGGAAGACGTGACTGGGTTTGCAAATTTCCAACACACAGACACTCTTCGTTCAGATCGAGTTTTTATTACGAGAATCGAGCGATCCGATCGCTCGATCAGCTGAGTGGTTTTTTTTTAGAATTTTCTCATAGTGGAGGAATTCTAAAAAAAAAACCCAAAACTCAATTTTTATCCATCCCATCAACAGAAAACATCAATGTCTATAAAACAGACTATATATTCACAATCGACTCTTTTTGAACAACAAAACACCTCAATTACGATAACGTGTGTTAGTTGCTTACTTCAGGAAGACGTGACTGGGTTTGCAAATTTCCAACACACATACACTCTTCGTTCAGATCGAGTTTTATTACAAGAATCGAGCGATCCGATCGCTCGATCAGCTGAGTGTTTTTTTTTTTTTTGAGAATTTTCTCATATTGGAGGAATTCTCAAAAAAAAACCCAAACTCAATTTTTATCCATCCCATCAACAGAAAACATCAATGTCTATAATACAGACTATATATTCACAATCGACTCTTTTTGATAACTATATGAACCAACTGAAAATGCTCAATACTTGAAAAAAGATTCGAATCAATCTCCGAAAGAAGTCCGATTTCCTGTTCTGGCGTCAAAACGTTGATAGAATCAAATTAATGTGTAAAAAAACCAAGACAACATTCGACAACAGCCCATTTCCATTATCCGTGTTTGCGCATTTTTATTGCAGATAATTGCTCCTCCAATGTCTAAATATTATTGAAAACCAATTTACCTTTTTAAGGGCTTGAAAAATACAGCGCAAAAACGAATCACAACGCGCGATAAAAAACGAAGCAGTTTTGACCCCATGGTTAAAGAGAGTGAAGAGCCACATTTAGCATAAATTGACTGACACGAAGTTAGACGAATTAGATTTCGTTGTAATTATTGTGTAATAATATCGGAATTTAATATGTGATTAAATATTTGAAATGCGATAGAAATTTCTGTCGAGTAAACAAATTTTGCATGTAAATTGGATTTTGTCCGGATATTATATCTGGACTATTTAAAATTATGATAAATGAAAGGACATGATCAATTTTGCGAATATTTGATGATCAAAGACAGACAGCGAGTTTTCTCTGAACAATCTTCCATTTGGTTGTTTGGATTTTTTGTACTTGATACAAAGAGCGGGGACGTGACAACCGTCACTTATTCCCAGTTCCTTATTCAAAATTCCTTATCAACCGATAAAATCGGTTGATGACGAATGTCGAATTAGGAACTGGGAATAAGTAATGGTTATCACGTCCATACAAAGAGCGGGTATTAGAGAAAAAGAGGCCCAAAGAGAAACTTGCAAGATGGTGAAAACAAATGAAACAGAAGATGATAATTATTCAATACATATAACTCGTATATTTGCCAGCCGTGATATAACTATGGGGGTGGGGGTTTAGGGGTGTGACATTCCCCAATAATTTTCCAGTTTGGACGTTTTCGTTGGGACTGGAATCTAAGATGTCAATTCTCTCTTGCTGGTAATCGAGGACGCCGGAAACAGAGGGGCAGAGGGGGCAGCTGCTCTCCCTAACCTTCGGGCCACGGGGCGAGTGGGGCAGAGAATGCCCTTCCCAGGTTCATCACTAATCAGAGGGACACCTCTCAAACTCCACCATCTCGGGCCTTCGGCTTCGAGGTATGCCTGCTTCGGCGTGTCATGGAGGGGCTGCTAGTGTGAGTAAATGCCCTTTTACCGGGGTCTAAACCCTGCACCCCCCCCCCCCCCCCCACACACACACACACACACACACACTCCTGCCATGAAGTGCATCCGGTGCCTCTACTAGTACTCATGTACTTTCTCCCAATGCTGGATTTGATACTCGGTACACACTGTCGGTCATACAAGTGGAGGTTTGTAGTACTCGGTTCAAGCTGTTGGGGACCTTAAAGAGTACCGGAGCGGTGCGTGTTAATTGAATAAAAAATTGCGTCACGACTACTATATGTATTTTGTTTATTCACTACTAAATTTCCACGAAGTTTCGAGTTTTTTTAACCAATCATCAGGGACGATAGAAAGTTGGGAAGGCGAGGGGATGAGTCAACTAGCGGTTTGCTGGACAGAGGGATAGAATGCTGTACTTGGCTACATGTAGTACCGAGGCCTACAGGTAACGTGCCTAAAGCTTGGGCTAGTTCCACAAATCAGTTTCTTAATAAATTCATCTTCATCGATTTTATATCAAGAATTCAAGTATTATCCATCAGGTTGATATCTTGAGGCCCGGATTATAAACAGGCACGTTTGAACGTTGCAAAAAAGTTATCTTATTGTATGATCTGTATAAAGGAAACACGACTCGTTCTGTTATGAACAAAAAACAGTAGTACGCGGAATATGGTTATCAGTAGTCAGAACAGACTAGAAAAACTTAAATTAGTAACACTAAGCTAAAACTCTTCCACCCGAAAGGCTCTTCTACGCTACTGGAGTATACTCCAAGACAAGAATAGGGCTGGATAGACAGAAATAAGATTTATTTATTTATTTATTGGTGCTTGAGGTCACATACTTATGCACAATGGCTAATCATGACCGTGACAGTTTTACGGGTGGAGGAAGCCGGAGTACCCGGAGAGAACCACCGAGCAACGACGAGCAGCTGCCAGCTCCCCAACATCGTAAATCCGCACAGCAGAACAGGCAGGGTTAGATTGGTTGAAGACATGCGTACCATCGACGTGCAGTACGCCTTAGTACACGGCGTCATCGTGCCCCCATTCGGGGTTAAGCGCCTTGCCCAAGGACACAACGCGTGAGTCCGAATTGATTGATCAGACGGTCACCCATCCAATGATTAACCGGGCTCGACGTTGCTTAACTTCGGTGATCTGACGAGAAACGGTTATCGCAACGCCACCGCCACATTGCTCAAAGATATATAGAGACACATACACTCTCCATCAATCACACACACACACGCAAACCACATTAGAAGCTTTTCGTAGCAACCGCGTGCCACAACCAAATTAGGAATGAACAAACGATGATTTTCGGTGAATCCTAGCCAAATAAACAATTGTTGGGTTGTTTGTGGTAGTTAGATATACTCCTATTCAATATAACACCCTCCCGAATACACCCCGTCCTCTGAGAGGGTTTTGGGTCACCTAGAAAACACATGCCACCATAGAAATTATGATGGCGGGCTCCATTAAGGCATGGACGAAGAAAACACGTTCCCCTAACAATACGCATTGCGCATGCGCACTGACATCCCGCATCACTATTCTAATAATGTCACACCATAGCCACTTACACTGGCTATCATGGCAGCTTCACGCGAAGAACTGGTCACGTGGCTATAACATCATTCCTGAGGTCCCCCAATCGATTTCTGAAGTGGACGAGCACTTCTACTCACGAGAACGCTCGTGGACGAGCACGCGCCTTCCGTTCACTTCTGATGAAGGTTACATGAAACCAAATTCAAGAGAATGGTTGACGAACTAAAGAAAGTCGCCCTTCATTCGAATTTGCAGACAGCAAACTGTATTTGTGTTAAAGAGTCCTGGTATGTCAACTCCCATTTGTACGGTTTCTCAACAATATACCTTGTCGGGGGATTCTCCCATTAACTGGTTGAATGTTATAAGCCACTATCGGGTCATTCCAAAAAAAAAAAACGAGGGTGCCAGAGCAAAAGCCAACATTTTCCTTGCTCATATTTCATATTCAGTCAAACGTAAATTTTGTTTATACAATTTTCTTTTTTGCCTGCGGGCACTCTCCAATAATTTGTAATAAAACAAATACTAAGTAACAAATTTAGACCACAGAAATAAATAATCTAGCCCTCAACCAGTTAAATTAATGAAAACTACATCTTATTCTGTGATACACTGTTGGAAAGTGCTCCCGGTACCCTTCCCAAGAGCGGTCACATAATATAGAATTTCAGAAAGTATAGTAAAGGCACACAACAACGTTGATCTCTTGCCAGAATCGATTATCACTAAAGCAGCATTGCTACTGTCAGTTATTTATATTTATTGATGTTTAAGATCACATATTTATGCACAATGGCTAATCATGACCGTGACAGTTTTACGGGCGGAGGAAGCCGGAGTACCCGGAGAGAACCACCGAGCAACGACGAGCAGCTGCCAGCTCCCCAACATCGTAATTCCGTACTGCAGCACAGGCAGGGTTAGATTGGTTGAAGACATGCGGACCATCGACGTGCAGTACGCCTTAGTACACTGCGTCATCGTGCTCCCACGCGGGCAATGGATACTGTCAGTTACACATGTCATTGGCCTAGTCTTTGAACACATTGTGCGGAGTCTTTGATTTTAACCCTTTATCCAACGTAACGGCCAAAAACGACCAGCGCTATTCACAAAAACCGCCAATTAATTTTCATTATTTTTGTCATTTTTTTTTTGTCTCAAAAACATAGGTTATGACCCCTCGTTGGAACGATCTCGTCGACCTCGTTCGAATGAGGGGTCGTAACCTATGTTTTTGAGACAAAAATTTTGAAAATATAATGAAAATTAATTGGCGATTTTTGTGAATAGCGCTGGTCGGTTTTGGCCGGTTTTTACGTTGGGTAAAGGGTTAACGGGGCGCCGGAAGCATTTTAGGGCGAGGGGGTGGGGGCAGACCCAGAGAAAGGGGCATTTACTAGCACTAGCAGTCCCGCCATGACATGCCGAAATATGCATGTCTCGAAGGCCGAAGCCCGAGATGAGGGAGTTTGAGAGGAGTTGTCCCCCTCCTCCTTCTCCAAACTCCACCAACTCCCCCATTGAATTTTGAAAGCGCCCAGAACGAATTTGGGGTGTATTTTAGTTTTACTGCGAGAAGAAATGATTGAAAAAATTGAGTGTCGAACCTGGGAAGGGCATTGTCTGCCCCCCCCCCCCCCCCCCCCCACCCCTCGCTCCGTAGTCCGAAGAAAGGGAGGTCAGCTGTCCCCACTGCTCCCGTGCTTCCGGCATCCCTGAGTATTAATGATGTGAAAATATCAGTAGATTGTATCTGTCACTAAAATATTTTAAGATTGCTGGTAGTAAACAAATTAAAAGTTCACGGAGAGCAGCCAGTATCCAATGATGTTGTTCACTGATCAATGTTCGCGTCCTATCACTATTAGATCAAGGAAATGTATGTTTTGAAAGGCGATAGATTTACGTATGTTGTAGTTTAATATACAGAGAATGGCGGAGAGCTGGGTCATTCAATACAATTCTCATGTACAGTTGAAATAAGAACAAGTAAGGGATACCGAGTGGCAGCTCCGGAGAGGTGCGATATGGGTCTGTTGAAGATTCAAATTCGGGTTTGAGGGAAGTTCTCGAGGTATCGGAACACTCTCTGTCAGCATCAATTGTGGGTTGATGCTGTTGCAGGGGAGGGTCCTATCGGGTGGGGTCGTGAAATAGCTGTCCCATGTACGGAGAAAGACACACTCTCCATGCAGGGTAAGGATCCCTTTGTAGTATTCGAGAAGAGCGAGGTCGCGAAATTTCTGCTACGGATGTCATTCCACATAACCGCGCCATCGGGAGAGGCTTTAATATAAGTCACATAACTTGCTCTCCAATCCTTGTAAATTTAATAAGCTTAAAACAAAATGCAAATTCAAAATGCAAGTATTTCCCATAACGCAGTTCGGAATTTCCCAATTCAATCTTTTTTTACATAGCTCAATGAGCTCTGTCAAACTCATACAAGAAGTGGTTAAATTCCCAGTTTCATTATGGTGAAAAATTTCTAGAATAACTTGAAATTTCCTTATTATGACAAATGCGAACAGAGGGTTGATTGCATGTGGTGTTAAATTAGTTCAGTTCAGTTTATTAAAATCCTTTACCTAACATGAAAAGCAGACGACACTTGCAAAAATAATTCTTGAATAACTAATTTTTTTCATTTTTTGTCTCAAAAACATAGGTTATGACCCCTCGTTGGAACGAGCTCGTTCCAACGAGGGGTCATAACCTATGTTTTTGAGACAAAAAATGAAAAAAATAGTGAAAATTAATTTGCGATTTTTGAGAATAGCGCTGGCCGGTTTTGGCCGTTACGTTAGGTAAAGGGTTAAGGTTTAAAATCGCGTTCAACTTCTGCAGCTTTACATGCACTCTAAAATCAGTTGGGTTAAAAATCAACCCAAATGAACTGGGTTGAGAGAATACAACACAACTGGGTTCATATTCACTCAACCCAGTTGATTTGAGTTCATTTTTAACCCAACTGATTTTAGAGTGTGGTGACTCGGGAGGTAGAGCAGTGCCTGTTTACTGTGGTATCTTCTACTTTACCAGTATAGTACTAGTATAGTAGAAGAGGTGACACGCAAATCTGAAGAAAATGGGATTTGCGCCACCGCGTAGACTAACTGATACATGAATGCCCCCCCCCCTCCCACTCCCAAATAGGATTTGCTCCCACCGGGTGGATTACCCGGTGCATTGGTGGACTCAGAAAATAGGATTTGCCCCACCAGGAAGACTACCCGCCCCGTGGGCGGCAAATCCGTTTCGTGGATCCTCAAGTTTATACTGATGTAGTAAGGTGCTGACTGATGAACACCCGCCGGGTGGCTGGGTGCCAAACCACATGGTGTACCTATGAATAGGGCATATAAATACTTTAGAAACTACAAATCTTTCTCGACTTTCCAGCTTTCCCACACCCAGCCTACCCACCCAACCCACCCTATCCCACAAAGTAAAAAAAAGTGCCAGAATCCGCCTGAACTTTAATAACAACGGACAGAGTTGATGATGAAGACATACATCATCTTACAAGATTTACACATTACAAGACAGTCAAGTTGTCTGACATTAATTTTGCATAAACTGGGTGCACCTCGGATGAAGATGGTATTTCTTCCTGAAAAACATGTATCGAAACTCCAGAAAAGGAGCGATCGTGATGTTACCATAGGAACGATAATTGGAACGGAAGCACAATAACGAACTGACATCGAATAATTTCTTGGATAACCATTTTTTTAGTTGTACAGTGATTCCAAGCAGCAATTTATTCATGACGAGAATTCGAACTCTAGTCACTGTAACCCTTCCGAGTAGCTCGATTCTTTAATCACATGTGGTGTTAAAAGGTCCAGTCAGTTTATTCGGCTATAATTCTTGCCCAGACGAGTAATTTCTTGATTTTTCCTCCATAAATTCCAGCCACAGATGCTGTGTCGTTCAGAAATGGGATTTGTCCCCGCTTGGTAAACTACACGGTGGTCTGTAACAACCAGTAGTGTAATAATCAGCCAGTAGTGTAATATTAACCAGTAGTGTAATAAAAATTAACCAGTAGTGTAATAATCAACCAGTAGTGTAATACAAATCAACCAGTAGTGTAATAAGCAGTAGTGTAATAAACTTAACCAGTAGTGTAATAAACATCCATGAAAACTAACAATTTTTCAACAGAATTTGAAAAATATTTGGGGTGGCTTGGATACATCTTATCGATTTTTAATCATTTTATCGTTCGTTTAAAGGCGTTTTGCAGGTCAAACATCATTTCGTGGGTTCAATACGACGAGGAAAGGTAGTTTTATGATTTTTATGTGATATGCATATTGTTCTGGCGTTTAATGTCACTTTCTGCATTTGTGGCTTTTTGAAAATTCAAAGGTGGCCAATTATTTATGATAATGTTGTGCTTTTGAGAGACTTCTTACCCCATGCATAAGTTATCAGGTTCCGTGATAAGAGAATAAATTGTCAAGGTAACTTACAGGTGCTGAAGTATGATATTCAAGGACGTGTCTCCTGCGTGTTGTCTTCGGTTATAATATTTAATACGGCCCTGACGGGTCACTAAAGGTCTCCCACATCCCAATCTCACGCTTTACGCGTCTACCTTTACGGGGGGGGGGGGGGGGGGGGGGGGATCTTATTGTTGACATTATACGATTTTTAGTTAACTTTTACCCGGTGTAAAGGAACCTCGATCTCATTGGCAGCTAAAGAAGTGTTAATTCTATTAGTTCTGGGCGTTAAAACGAAATATTATTTTGTTATATCGAAATATTATTTCGTTAAAACGAAAGAAAATAAGAGAGAAACCTGTCACCTACCGGGCTCCATAGATTTCAGGTATATTCATTTCTAACTTTCACGGGTTTGATCATTGAAATTCCAACTTTTGATAGTTCGGGCTAACATTGGAGGGGCGCACATATACCGCTATACTCCCCAAGCACCGCCATCCCCCACAGGACCCCCCCCCCCCCCCACCCCCATCGTTCCGCCGTCCCGAGGAATGAATTTAAAAGCTAATTCCAGATTTAATATAAACAAGCTTATCCAGGGGATGGAGAAATGGGGTCTTTGCAGATAAATAACTATTACTGGATTGAGATTTGCCGCATATAGAAAGTTAAAAACAATGTCTCGCCCAGAACTAATAGAATTAATACTTCTTTAACAATCAATGAGATCGATGTTCCTTTTCACTCGGTAAAGGTTAACTAAAATCGTATAATCTCAACAAGATACGCCTCCACCCCCTGCCACGTAAAGGTAGACGCGTAAAGCGGGAGATGGGGGTGTGGGAGACCTTTAGTGATCCGTCAGGGCCGTATTAAATATTATAATTGAAGACAACACTCAGGTCACACGTCCTTGAATATCATACTTCAGCTCCTGTAAGTTACCTTGACAATTTATTCTGTTATCATGGAACCTGATAACTTATGCCTGGGGTAAGAAGTCTCTCAAAAGTACAACATTATCATAAATAATCTGCCACCATTAAACACCAGAACATATGCACATCACACAAAAATCATAAAAATACCTTCCCTCGCCGTCTTGAACCCACGAAATGATGTTTGACCTGCAAAACGCCTTTAAACGAACGATAAAATGACTAAAAATCGATAAGATGTACCCAACACCCCAAACATTTTTCAAATTTTGTTGAAAAATTGTTAGTTTTCATGTATGTTTATTACACTACTGGTTAAGTTTATTACACTACTGGTTATTACACTACTGGTTGATTAGTATTACACTACTGGTTGATTATTACACTACTGGTTAATTTTTATTACACTACTGGTTAATATTACACTACTGGTTATTACACTACTGGTTGATTTGTATTACACTACTGGTTGATTATTACACTACTGGTTAATTTTTATTACACTACTGGTTAATATTACACTACTGGTTGATTATTACACTACTGGTTATTACATGGTCCATGACTACAAATTTGCTTGTTGGTTTCTCAAGTGAAGCAGCCATAACTGCATTTTACGAAAAATCCAACCAAACTGAAGACCAAAAATTAAATGCTTCATCCAATATACATGGTTAACCATTTACCTAACTAATCATTTGATCTGCACGAATAATTTACAAATTAAGCAATTGAAAGATATATCTTTCTAATAATTTCATACCATTAAATCGCATGATGTGGTCTGCACTGCACTCTTTTATTATAACTAACTATACACGCTTTTTGTAAAAGACTGGAATTATGCTTTAACCACGTCTGTTTGCAATGATACACCATCTGATTTATTTATTTATTGGGGTTTAAGGTCACATACTTATGCACGATGGCTAATCGTGACCGTGACAGTTTTACGAGTGGAGGAAGCCGGAGTACCCAGAGAACCGACGAGCAACTGTCAGCTCCTCAACATTCTAGCTCTATTCAAGCTCCGCTCAAGAGTGTCACAGCGGTTGAAGACATGTTCACCATCAACGTGCAGTACGCCTTAGTACACGGCGTCATCATGTCCCCATGTAGGCAACTGGAATAAAGTGCCTTGCCCAAGGACACAACGCGGGTAATCCTGGACGGGGATCGAACTCGTGACGCGAGCATAGAAGTCCAACAGTCTACCACTGAGCAATCGCGCACCCGTTCAACATCTGATCGAGCAAACTAGAATAACTAACTGCACATATTATTAAAAGCCAAAAATTGTGTTTTAATCACATCCTCTGCAAACAGTATAAGCTTATAGGAAAACCAGGAGTCGTATTTGACTACAGCTCTACAGGTAAAATGTCAACCACCAGCTGCATACTTGCCGAAAAACAATGCCAGTTTATACGTGCAGTTATTATTGCATTATACAGAGGATATCTACGCTATTTTAGTGAATATCGGGAATTATCTCACAAGTGTGGACCTGAAAGTTTTATTTTTAACGAGTGCTTTCATTAAAATAGCGTAGATTTTCTTTTTATTATATCCTAAGTGACATTTTACTGTGCACTATTCAACCCATGCAATTCTACTGTAAACACGAACACTTCAAAACAATAACAAAGAATAGCCTGTACCAGCCAAAACGCTCAAACATAAAAAATAGTCCCACTTTCCCACGATAATTTAACCAACTAACTGTTCAACTCACAGATGAAATGTAATAGCTATAAAACTTCAAATGAGAATATTCTCATATTTATCATAAATTTTAATTTTTAGAACATTTTAAATGTCAATTAACAACAAGGAATTTGGAATTGAGTGCGTCGACTCGTCCAAAAAAAAAAACCCCAAAAACAAACATCATGATCGAATCGATCAACACGATTTTTCGGAAAAGTTACCCAGTTCAAGGCTCAATATCACTCTCGGAGTCACTTTCTATACATCTAATTATTTTACTTTATGTTATTATTATTATTATACATCTAATTTTTCAGTCATAGAATCACCAGAATGGATTACAATAGCATGATCTTCTCGTACTGCTGGTAAAGCCGGCGCTTAATCGCTTGTAACAGTATCGAAGGCGAAGTGATGCGCATGTGGCGATCGGGGTATAAAGGCCAATTACCAACCAGCCTGGTTGGTCCGGATCTCTTTGTCTCGTGGTAAATCGGTTGCTTTGTATGCTAGAGGTCGACGGTTCGAACCCCGGCTCCCACGCTTATCTCTCCTCCTATTACACGCCGAAGCGTGACGTCATTTTGGAAGATACTGAAGGATATTCCTCGTTATCCACCAAGTCGATGGATATCGAGATTGTTGTTTTTAATATTATCATTTTCTCGCGTTTTCGAAGAATTAGCGAGAAAATAATGTCTTCAGCCATATGATAGCAAATAACAGAGAGCGGGTTTTTAGATAATTTGCGATAATTCACAGGCTAGCATATAATAACCGTTTTTTTTATTTCCTTGTAGTCGGATTTAGGAATTTCAAATAGTGAAGCTTCGTGGATTTTATTTACATTACATTTCTGTACTACATTAGTAGTGAAGACGGAGGATACAGACATAAGAGTTTAACATTTACGCTGCCGAAAGCGACTATTGCCACTCATTTTATGATGATTATCTGTATGTTCTGGTATGCGCAGACCTAACCTGCCCAGTGGCGGCGCCATGGGGGTATGGGGGGGGGGGGGGGTACTTACCCCTCCACTTTTTTCGCCAAGCGTAGTAAAAAAAATACTATCATTTTAATTTTTGTATTGAACGTTGCGGTGTAATGGTGGGTATGCTTAATTCCATATTCCCTAGTGCACTAAATCAGAGAAGTTTTTAAATTATGTTTGTGTGTGCCCCCCCCCCTCCCCCCACACACACACACACATTAGCTGCAAACAACAAACAGGAGTCGATGGCCCAAATTGCAACAAGGCGTGCCGCGTTCAACCGGTCTGAAACATACCGCTTAAGAGTATTCGAGGAATGCTAGAATTGAGAGCGTGCAACGCATCCGTTTGGAATGCAGCCTACTTTCATTTTCCATTTCAGTGTCGTTTGGTGCTTTGTGCTCGCACTTTACAACAGCGTTCTTCCGTTAAAATGTCACCATGTACGACGTTTTCTATAACTAAAAGACTTAACCAATAAGTTTCAAAAGGATAAAACTGTTTTAATTTAATTGTCTGAGAATGCTTCAGAAAACACCATTTACAACGTAAGTTTTAAAAATTTTCTCAACTTTGGGAGGGGACACCCCTCACGAAACCCACCCCTGCGCGGCGGGCAATACCCCAACTGTACCCCCTCACTTCTGTAACTCTGGCGCCGCCACTGAACCTACCATCTGATTAATTTTTGGAAAGGGCTCAGAGAGCCCTTTCCAATAATTAATCAGATGATAGAGTTCCAAGTTTGTCATAATTTGTTTTAAACGGAGCGCGGTGGCTCAGTAGGTAGAGGTGCAGGCTGCAAGCCGAGAGGTCCTCGGTTCGAATCCCACCTGAGGCAACCGCGTTGTGTCCTTGGGCAAGACACTTCATCTCCATTGCCCGCGTGGGGGCACGATGACGCCGTGTACTAAGGCGTACTGCACGTCGATGGTACGCATGTCTTCAACCAATCTAACCCTGCCTGTGCTGCAGTGCGGAGTTACGATGTTGGGGAGCTGGCAGCTGCTCGTCGTTGCTCGGTGGTTCTCTCCGGGTACTCCGGCTTCCTCCACCCGTAAAACTGTCACGGTCATGATTAGCCATTGTGCATAAATATGTGACCTTAAACATCAATAAATAAATAATATTTGTTTTAAACTTCCTCGTATACAGGCGTACATAGAGGTCTTTCATACATGGATAAAGTAGGCTTGGCAGTAAAAGGGTCAATACAGGATTCCTCATTACCCAAATGCAGTGATATATGCACAAAATTTATTGTAAAAATTCCCATAGACATCTTACGACCAAACCCTCAGTCCTGGGTAACTTATAGAGACTGACAAACTAGACCGGGACAAGTCTGTCACTTGTAATTGTGTGGTGTCATTCCAGCTGTCGCCTTCATTAAGGCAACCAGCAAGTTTCCAGGTTTTGGCACTAAATTTTAATTAAAAAAAATAAAAAAAATTCGAAGCTCTTTTTTCACGTCTTACGTGCGAATTATCTTTTTGGCAAGGGGGATTTATGTATATTTATTTATTTAACTGACATTCACTTTAAACTTTATTTAACCTTTTACCCAACGTAACGGTTCAAAACAGGCCATCGCTATTCTCAAAAATCGTCAGTTAATTGTCATTTTTTGTCTCAAAAACATAGGTTATGACCCCTCATTGGAACGAGCTCGTCGAGCTCGTTCCAATGAGGGGTCACAACCTATGTTTTTGAGACAAAAAGTGAAAAAAAATAGTTGTTCAAGAATTTTTTTTGCAAGTGTCATCTGTTTTTCATGCTAGGTAAAGGGTTAACGTCCAGACTTGCATGTGTTTTACGCTTTTCAGAGCATTTCTTTTCGAAACACACACATAACGGAAAAGTTTTATCTTTGGTTTTGGTGCCGAGGCATTTACAAAAATACAAAAAAAAAAACAAAAACAAAAAAAACAAACAAAAAACCCCACAAATCATGGAATATATATCGTTTCGGTTGTTTGACAAAAGAATCATTTTCCTGTACTATTTTTGTTGTATCTATTCTGCTGCTCTATTTAATTGTATATAAAAATGAATAAATACATTCCTATGGTTGTTCTTATACGGCACGACCGGCTAGACTGCAACATAGTTGTTGTATTTTGAAACTTAGAACAGACTGCACGATCAATATTTATTAAATCGCCAAAGTCTGAAAAAAATTGAGTTCTACAATTTTTTCTCCTCTGATGAGTGTCGAGTGTCGACTAAACAATCAAATCAGATAGAACGAAAAGTTGTCCACTAGTGCTTACACAGTGTTTAACATGTCACTGAAACAAAATGTTGAGTTAAGGCAGGGGGGGGGGGGGGGGGGGCACCAAAAATTTGCAAGACGTGACGTGGGGGTGGGTGGGTCTCTTGAGTGTGCCAAAAATGTGCATTTCCAACTTGTGCATTTTATTGAATTTTTTCAAAATATATCAATATATCAGCTAATATATACCATCATTTGTGTTTCAAACCTTAAAGATGATGTTGTACATCACACTCTTAACATAAATACAACATCAGGAGGCTTTATATGTGAGAATATTGGGCTTAATCTGGGAAAATGTCACACGTTAGTAGGGGGTGGGTGTCTTGTTCGAAATGTAGAAAATGTGTAGACAATATTTTGGGAAAATTCTCTCTGATGCACTAAATTCAACCCAAGTTATTTATTTATTAATAGAATTTGTATGGATAGAAGAGGTCAGGAAAGTAGCAAACACCTGAGAGTACTGACAGAACAATTCAAATGAAAATTTGTTCCCGTATATGTACACCTGCTCTGGCCAAGCCTAATAATGAACAGCTTGTCATTTGTAGATTGGGGCCCACAGAGGTTTAAATTGGTGGTACCAGTTTAATAACATTATGAAACCCCCTAAAGACAGCTGTGCCTACTAAGTTTATAACTTTATTTTGGATTTTAATGGGAGAGTGGGGGGTGGGTGTCTGAGAACGGTAGTAGAAAATTTGCACGTAGTGGTGGGTGGGTGTAAAAAGGAGCCGAATAAAAAATAGGACGTCACGTCTTGCAAATTTTTAGTGCCCCCACCCCCCTCCCCTGGTTAAGGTCCCATAAAGTAGACCTTCTGTTTCTCATAACATTTTTTGTAAAGTTGCATGTGGGCGGGCGTTTTTTTTTTATTTTATTTTTTATTTTTGTAATTATTTGTTTGCCTACAAAAGTTCATGTTCATGGTTTGTTTTATGTTTTAGGATCCATAATCTACAGAATAGAATGGGCGGTGGTGTATTTCGTCCCTTGAGTGAAAGAAGGCTTTGCAGTGCAAAAGCATTGAAAAGCCTTGTTGCACTCAAGGGGCAAGTTTATCAGTTTTATTAACTTGCGTAAAATACCAGACATAATCTATTTAATTTTTATTTTTTTAAGTTGGCATTGGTTATAAAAAGAGAGCACATGGCAGGCACAATGACCACGTGGGAGGGCCTGAGAAATAGATTTTTAAATTCTTTAGGCCAAATCAAACAGACTGTTGATAATGTGTTACCGGAGGTCGATGTGTCAACAGATACTTTATTTTATTATACGCTAAACGATAGATTAGAGAAGAAATTGCGGAAAGATAGAAATCGTATCCCCCACTGTGGAGGTATAGAAATTTTCACTTTCATGGTATCAATCAACATGGCGGATTTCAAAGCATCACTTCAAGGTGAATACGATTCAAATTATCACTGGAAATGATCAGTTTGTTCTAGAAACGTATAATGAAAAGAAAATCTAGTGTTTTTGAGTGCAAACCGATCATTTCCAGCAATAATTCAACACGTTTTCACCTTGACGCATGAAACCCGCTAGCCCAAACATGGCCTGAAAGTCCGAAATAAAAGTTTTTGGTTTGCTACGTCCTTTCAAAATTCCAAACCAAAAACTTATATTACAGACTTTCAGGCCATGTTTGGACTAGACACTCGTCAACTGAATCAGATCGCAAGACGCTATCTGTTCCGAGTATCGATCAAATTCATGGTTGAAACAAGTGGAATTATCAGATTCTTATAAAATGTGTATAATAAAAAGAAAATCTAGTGTTTTTGTGTGGATACCGAAAATTATCTCACTTGTGACCGAGACAAATGGTTATGTTTGCTCGCGCAACATTTGTATCGTTCACTCATGAAATAATTTTCGGTATCCACTCAAAAATACTAGATATCCTCCATGTGCAACTTACCAACTGAAACAAAAATGTTAGTAGATGATGAATTGGAAACATTATTTCCAGAGAAAGAGGCACCACCAATGGAAGAGTCAAGAAAATGTAAAGCAAAGGAGGAAAGTAAACCAAAAATGTCAAAACTGCTAAAAAAATCTTTGAACATTTGAAAGTGACATTTTAAAAAGTTTCAAGCGGCATTCTAAAAAGGAAGTTTGTAAAACAGTCATGGAATAAATTCAAAAAAGATAATGATGTTCATTTATCTGAACAGAAATAAACCCTTCGTGTTTGTGTCTAATATATATATCCATACATAGATGTAACATCGGGGGGGGGGGGGTCTGACCCCACCCCATCCCACACCACCCCTCACCCATAAAAAAATCTCCCCATCATGGGTTTCGTCAGGCACAGTTTGGGCAAATAATTTTGAAATATCAAAAGTTGGGCAGACGTCCTTGCTTGTCTGACGAAAATATACACAGGCTTTGGAACACTCAGTTGGGCAAAATCTAGTTGCTTGCCCGACAAAAATACACACACTCTAAAATCAGCTGGGTTAAAAAGCAACCCAAATCAACTGGTTTGAGTGAATATGAAATTGGGTTAATATTCACTCAACCCAGTTGATTTGGGTTGATGTTTAACTTAACTGATTTTAGCGTGCAGATTAGAAAGTGCAATAAATGCTCGACTCAGTATATCGTTAGAATTCCACATCCAGGTGAGAGAGTGAACAAAAAATGATTTTTATGATGATGACCTGTTGAAAGCACCGAGATGGTTGGGCACCTCTATCAAACTGGTGTGTACTGTGTAATTGACAGTACTGTCATAAAACTCTAATAAATTCCTTGCCATGTGAGTATTGTATCAATGCCCGGGTCGCAAGGGATTTGTAAATCCCACATCGTCCCTGCGCGCCTTCGGCGCGCTAAAACCTTTCATTCATTCATTGTATCAATGATTTCATTTGGCCATCATATTCGCACCTCCGACTTCAGAGTGTGGACACTCATTGATTGATCGGTCTCAATGGCCACTATGGACATCCCAGTAAAACTAAAGAATACCATACGTCCTCTCACCTGGACCCTACCGGTGAAAGGCAAGAGCGTCCACCTGACCCTGGAATATGTAACGGAAGATACTGTCATAAGGTAAATGTTACAGATATATTTTTCAAATTATGTTTCAAATTGTTTTAACCTTTTAGGAACAAGTGTTTGTTAATGGTGGAATTATTAAGGTAGAGTTCAGTCATAAATTAGTACAGTGGAGCCCACTTAATTGGATATCTCTTAATTGTATATCCCTGTTAATTGAATATAATTTTCAAACACAAAACCATTTACCATACCTTCAATACAAATTTGATCTGTTAATTGCATATGGGCTGTAGAGTAAACTCCTGTTAATTGTAAATAACTTTTTGTAATATGTCGAAAAAATGACTGACACACACCAAATTCCCCTTATTTATCAACCTTTTTGGCCTCACTACATCCAATACAGCATTCATTCTATTATATCTTGTTTGACAGAGCTCTATGAGCTCTGTCAAACAAGATATAATAGAATAAATGCTCTGTTTACCGCCAGAACACAGGAAACTGACCAAATCTCTGTTAATTGTATACTCCTGTTAAGTGAATAATTTTTACTGGCAAAATGGATATTCAATTACGAGGATTCTACTGTACCTGTTTAGACTGTGAACTTGTGTCAGTCAATCAAGTGAAAAATACCTTGTTGTGTTCTTCCTGTGCTACAGTTACAACACAATAGGAGATTAGTGGCTTTGATTCCCTGCGAGTTAATTCACAGCGAGATATAACAATGCCTTATTGTTATAAATCAAGCCAAGCAGTCAAACTAAAACAATAATTAATATTCACTACAAAAACACTGGTCTCCAATAGTAGTAGCCTCTGTTTACATGACAACACAACTCACTTCTGAAGAGAATATATAAAGGAGCCTGCAGTAATCGAGCTAACATAAAATAGCTGGAGAAATGCATGTAAATAAAAATATATTTTCTTCATTTTGAGGCGTCTTAAAGAATTATTAAAGGAAAACAATCCACCCCATAACCGGCCTTACAACAATACCATTCTCGGCGAGGGGTAGTACCTTTGGTGAGAGAACTAGGGCTGTCACGTTTTTTTTTTAATTTAGGAATCGATTAATCGTCGCAAATAATCGGTAATAATCGATTAATCGTACCTAGATGACCCCCCTCTCCTTCTCTTTGAAGTCGTTAAAAATGAAGTTCAAGTCAGTTGATCTACCTCAAGTAAACAACGAAGACGATCGTCTTTTAGGTACATTCAAAACTTTGATGTTCTGAACTTTTGAACCGTCAGTGTAATAATCAAGACCGGGCGTCAGTAGCGAACTTTTAAGTATTAAACGTCTAAAACAGGGTAAACTTTACCGATTCTCGACAATGAAAAATACTAATCGATTTTGGCGTGTCCGATCGACAATCGATTAATCATAACAGCCCTAGAGAGAACCTCCTCTCACCAGAGGGATTCTGGACCTACAGTGAGGAAGAAAAGAAAGAGCCCATCCACCAAGCGTATGGTCGCTCGACGCTTGAAGACTTTCCTGGAAAAGAAGAGAGCGGAGGCTGAGGAAAGGAAAGCCAGGAACAGCCTCTACTTCCCCTCCTACTCCCACAGTTCAACCCAATCAACTGCCGGCTCTCCAGCTGGAAATTCTGGACGCGGAATATCCTGTGGAGACTGAGGTGGAAATGAAGTCATTTTCTCGCCACTGCCCAATCCTCACTCGCCGCTCCCTGCGGACCATGGGGAGCACTCACCAGAGTCCGATTCGGAAGTACCGGACCCGGTTACTCTGGAATTACTGGAAAAGTAACGTCGGTTAAAAGCCTTGCTGGATTTATTTATTTATTTATTTATTTATTTATTTATTTATTTATTTATTTATTTATTTATTTATTTATTTATTTATTTATTTATTTATTTATTTATTTATTTATTTGTTCATTGGGGTTTAACGACACTTTTGACAGCCAATGTCACCTCAAGTGAGACAGTTTCACGGGTGGAGGAATCCGGTGTGAATCACCGAGCAACGGCGAGCAACTGTCAGGCTAACCAATGTACTAACTCCACACAAGCAGGGTTAGCATTGTTTAAAGACAAGTGCACCATCGACGTGCAGTACGCCTTAGTACACAATGCCACCGTGCGCCCCCAACTGGGCAGTCGGGATTAAGTGCCTTGCCCAAGGACCCGACGCGGTTGGCCTTGCTGGATAGGACCAACACACTATCAACTGAGATAACTGAGCTGAAAGCCGAAAGTCAACAGGCAGAAAACAAAACACCGGACCAACAGAACCCTACCACAGCCACAACCGCCAGAAAATAGCAACAACAACAAAAGAAATAGTACTCACAAAACGACTACAGGTCACCGACCTCCTACCTCTCCTCCTTCTCGATCAGACTCACTACAGCAATATAGGGTCGAAAGGGGCTTGCCCCACAATGTGCCTGCGCGCCATTGGCATGCAAAAACCATTAATAAATCATCATTTTATCAATGGAAAGTATATTTGAATGGTAGCGTATAAGTCTTTGATAAAAGCAATTAGGTATGTTCCAAATATTCGGTCCATCGTTTTGATTAATAGTTTAATGCATTACACCATAATGGCAGTTGCACAATACAAACATAACCAATAAGAAGGCATAATAAACATGATGTATAATATAAAGTACTAATGACTTTTTTCTTTAACAAGATGATCTCGCTTACAGAAGAATGACCAGATCATGTTTGAAATAATATTAATGGATTTACTATCACAGTTTTTCAATATATAATAGTATAACTCCGAATCATTTAATTGTTTAAATTCTTTGTTTTCTTTTATAATTTCTTCGAACCCCGTTTCCCTAATTTTGACATATGCCTGACAACCCATAACAAAATGTTTTTCGCTCTCTATTTCACCGGTATCTAACACCTGGCATCACCTATCATTTAGGGGCGTTGGGGGTTGTTTGTGTCTACCCTTTTCTATTTCTAAATTATGGTTACTAACCCCAAGTCTAGTAAACTCTTCATGGGCCTGTCGAGATCAGATAAGGTTCAAGCTTGTATTCATTTTTAACTAATCGATACTTTCGTAACTTATTACTGCCTTTTATTTTATCATCATTAAATATTTCTTTAGTAAATCTTTCTCTATGCCGAGATTCTAGTACATCTTTCGGGCATTTTTCATTACTATTAGTTAACGTATTAGCATAGTAAATTCTGATATTATAACGAGATAACTGAGTTATCCAAGTCTTTGGAAGTTTACATTTGAGCCACTCCTTGAATGAGTTGGAGAGTATGTTATCACCTCCAATTTTGGATACTTTATCGACATATTTATGGAGATGTAAGATGGCATCATTCACAATAGGATATCTACCCAACTCTCCTCGTGCTGCGTGATTAGATGCTTTTCTATTCAACATTAATATTTGTCCACAAAATTTCAAGTGGACTTGTTCACAGTCTGTAGTGTCCACAAAATGAGTATTAAGGTCAGGAGACCATATCTCTCAACCATATAATAAAATAGGCCTAATCAATTTATCAAAAAGTTTATATTTCACATCAAGAGTTAAGTCAAGTTACTTCCGGAGAGACTTTGTAAGGAAAAACATTGCTTTCGATCCTTTTGTACCTAAATTCTCTTGAACTTGTTTTGTGTTTCCATTTTATGTGAATTCAAGACCTAAGTATTTATATTGATCTACGATATGTAATTTCGCTGTTCCAATACAAAACGTAGGGTCTTTTTTATCTTTTCTATTTTTGAAAAACATGCATTTTGTTTTAGTAATATTGACACTAAGTTTGTTTTTATCCGCATAGTGTTCTAACTTTTGAACACGTTTATTTATGGAGTCTCCGATAACATTACCAGGTCATCGGCAAAAAGTAGGTGATTGAGTCGTTGTCCAATCACATTAAATGGTGAACAGGATTCATCAAATACCTGCATATGTCATCATTAAACATTTTGCAAAGAGTGGGGGATATAGAACATCATTGTCTAACACACACTGTTGAGAGTAAAGGCGGACACAATCCTACAGAGGTATTTATAGAATAGTAACTGGACTCATAAAGAGAGCTAAGAATTTTAAGGATTTTCCCACTGATACGCAATGACTCATTTTCTCAAAAGGTAACGACCTATCTACCGAATCGGATGCTTTCTTGAAATCAACAAATTGGTTTCTTCTCTTCTTTATATTTATTTGCCAACGTGCGCAAAATGAATGCATTGTCAATTGTTCCACGATACTTCTTGAATCCAAATTGGTTATCGCTTATTAAATCATCGAGTTCTAAATACTCATTCAGCCTCGAGTTTATTACTTTATTAAATAATTTTCCGAAATTACTACTCAGCGCAATCGGTCTTTAATTGTTAAGATCATGTCGATCGCCTTTCTTATAGAGAGTTTTCATTATAGACTCAATTCCAACATACAGGATAATGACCTGATAATAATATTTGATTAAATAGCTTGAAAACATCATCTATAATAATTGGAACAATATGTTTTAATAATTCCTTTGGAATGTTATCTACAACCGATGACTTTTTGTTTTAGAGCTGCCTAACACCGTCTAGTATTTCTCTAGCAGTTATGTAGTAATTGTTTAATTTGATATCTGGCCCCTTATTTGTCGTCGGAAGATGACGTATTTCAGACTCACATCTTTTCGGACAAAGTAATGTTTTAAAGAATTCTACAGTTTCATCTGGGTGTAAGTAATTGGGCTCTTCTTTCTTAGCACGAAATGTGTTAATAATACTCCAGTACTCGGAAAGATTAGCTGTCTCAATATTAGATGATTTATCAGATACATTCATAAAATTCTCTGCGCTTACGTTTTGTCTCCCACTTATGTTTTTTATAGAGTGAAATTTAATCAGTAATGTCTTATCATAAGGCCTCTTCTTCATCTCATTTACGACATTTGTCATATCTTGTTTCATCTGTTTACAGTGTCTATCAAACCATTGTCGTTTACATTTTTATTTCTACCTAAAATCTATCACTTTCTATGAAGCTTTATTGATACACAATATATTTTCATTCAGATCTCGGGTGACCCTTTTGGTTTCAATGGGATTCGCAGAATACGCACTTATTCTGAGCTCCATTAATCGGGTTTGAACATATGGATTATATAAGGTAGCATTCGCTTTATCTCCGCTCTCTTTACACCATTTTGTAACTAAATTATGTTTTCGGTAAGTATTTGATGCTTAGTACTTTCTACTTCCATTACCATACAATTGAAATAAACAGTCAGTTGACTATGATCTGAAAATTCTGTTGGAGATTTAACACAAAAATAGCTAACATTGGGTAGGTACTTCTTATTTATCAATACATTGTCAACAATACTAGCGCCATTGTAACTGTATCTTGTATAATTCCTGAGAGAATCTCCAAATTTCCCGCCATTCACTATTTTCATACCAGACGATTTACACATAGATAGTAATTGTGTGCCAAACGAATTACATTCCTTATCCAAACTTGCCCAATCATTTTCACAATCAAATGCATAATTATCAGGTAAAACTAAATATGAATCGTCATCTTGTAACATAATCTCTCCGACCACTGTACGTGCGTTAAAATCACCACCAATGATAGTCAATTGATCTAATTCTAAATCCGTCAGGTCTCGCTCTAAGTTACTGAATGCGGATTCTATAGTACATGTATTATTATTTCTCTTATGAGAAGAATTAAATGGAGAAATGTATATAGAAATGAAAACAGTACTTTTTAAGACCAAAATCTCTCCACTAAATTCAACCCGATGCGTTGTTCCATGTAGTCTTTCAACAGATTTGAGATATTTCGTATATTTCGAACGACAATAAAAAGCTCTTCCTCCTCTAGCATTTTTTGGTTTATCAAGACAACAGTCAATGCAGTGATAACCAGGTAAATATAATGGCTGACCCTTACAATGCCACGTTTCCGTTATAGTAATGAAATCGTTGCGATATAACAGTCAACAGTCAGAGAACATCTGGGTTATCGAGTTTGTTCACAAAATCCTGTGCGTTCCACGCAGTATAACAAACATTCTTGCCGTTATTTTGAAAATGATCCAGCCGTCGAACACCGGTGCACCCCCCCCCCCTCCCCACCACTCCCAAAAGTGTTTTGTTAGTTACGGACCTGTACCCATAAGTATAATCATTTCTGGAAGCGTGTTGTCAAAAACTGATGTTGGGAGATCTGCCAACGAATATAATATTTGTTTGAAGGGGTAATGTTGTAGATATGTTGGGCGCATTTATACAACGAGGTCTACGAGGGCGACAAACAGCCCATTGTACATCTTCACATAGCCGCATATCGGCACATCTGACATGTGCCCTTGTGCTGCGTGCAGTGTGTACATAATGTACACATTGTACACCAGCACACAAACACATTCCAACATACGCCAATCCCACGTTCCATGAAATGCCTTCTATCGTCCGAATATGACTAAATAGACTCCCTTTCCCATCGCATGTGCCTATGTGCTATATGTTTTTGTAACACAATATGCATTTTCACATAAGCACATATCAGCACATACAGCATGTGCCAATGTGTTACATGTGATGTGTATACATTATTACACACTGCACGTTAGCACACAAGCGCATCTCCATACGATCAACATATACCGTTTCTCATATGTAAGGTAACCTAGCGTGCATTACGTCAAGGCACTATATATTGAAACACAATGAAGTGAATGAGGCGATTTGCTTCAGACAGTTAAAGAACTGGCCGAGGTCGAGACAGGGTCCGACATGGCCAGGAAGCATGAAGTGGAGCTACAAGTCAGTAGATGGCCAAATAAAGTGATACATATAAAAATGTTTTTTTAGGTACAAAAATAAACTTCGAAGACAGCATAATAAACATTAGTGATACAAAATAGTCGAAGCAGAAATACAAACCAAAAAAGTAGGTTTGAGGATGTGATGGTGTGCTAGCGGTCTTTCACAACATTAGTTAAACCTCGAGAATTCTTAATCGACTGGGTGGTCCTGGTAAAATATATGTTTTAACTGAAAAGAGAAATGTATTACAGCTTTTGCACAATGACTACACGCTAAAAACTAAAGTGTTAAAAACTACACTTGAAGTGCTGTATTTAACACTTACTAAGTGCTGAACTAGCACTATGTTCAAGTGTAGATATCCCAGAACTTGACAGGTGTTACAATAATACCACTTTACAAGTGTAATGTCGCGACACTTAAAAGGAAACAACGCAGATGAGGCGGATCAGGCTCGAACTCTCGAACCTGATCCGCGTCATCTGCGTTGTGTCCTTTTAATTATGTACCCACCAACAGCAAATCAAATTATGGACGATTCTGGAAGAACCACCAATGCTAGACACATGGGAAGTGCCATCCATTCAAGTTTCAGATGTCTGACGATTGTAATGTCTGAGTGCTTAAAGCATTGCACTTTGAGTGTTAAAATCAAACTCTAAGAGTTAGAATGGGTTTAACACCTTGAAAGTGTCAGTTTTAACCAGTGGTGGCGCCAAGGGGGGTGGGGTGGGTGAGTGGTGGTGGGGGCTGGACCTCTCCGACGGGGGCAGGGGGCTACAACTCCCTCCCCCGTCGGAGAGGTCCAGCCCTCCCCCCTCCCGTCGGAGATTTTTAGTCAGTCCGTCGGAGAGTCTCGTAAACCCGACTTCACGAGAAATTTCCGACAATCGAATGCAGATATCTCGTCTTGTCAGTCTCGAACCCGTGCAGCACTGGAACTTTGATAGAGAGTAGTGATTCTAACGAAATTCCTTAATGTCGTTCGTCAAACTGGCTTTATAGATAAAATATTTCCCGACCTTATTATAATATGTTTACTTTAACCCTTCACCTAAGGTAACGGCCAAAACCGGCCAGCGCTATTCTCAAAAATCGCCAATTAATTTTCATTATTTTTTTTATTTTTTGTCTCAAAAACATAGGTTATGACCCCTCGTTGGAACGAGCTCGTCGAGCTCGTTCCAACGAGGGGTCATAACCTATGTTTTGAGACAAAAAATGAAAAAAATAGTTATTCAAGAATTACTTTTGCAAGTGTCGTCTGCTTTTCAGGTTAGGTGAAGGGTTAAATAATCAACAAACATACTCAATTTCCTTCTATTTTGGTTCTCCAATTTACCAATTTTCCCTCATTTTCCTTCGTTTGGGAGGTCAAATGTTATAGCCCCCCCCCCCCCTCCCCTGTCGGAGAGGTCAGCCCCCCTGTCGAGAAGTCCCTGGCGCCACCCCTGGTTTTAACACTTTAGTTTTTAGTGTGTAGTTAAACCTCGGGAATTCTTAATCGACTGGGTGGTCCTGGTAAAAAATATGTTTTAACTGAAAAGAGAAATTTATTACAACTTTTGCACAATGACTACTGAATAATATGTGTTTAGTTCATTCAGAGGACTTAACATTACCCTGCAGGAATTAGTGACAGAATGAAAAGAAGATCAGTTGAATAATAAAAAGCATCGCTTTTCTTCTGTTTACATGCCAATATTGTTAACAAAAAATTCTGAATTTCAGATTAGTATATATATCGGGTTGACTTTTTCAATAAGTCTCCTGTGTTCATTTGAAAGGAAGACAATATATTTTTAATTGCCACCACACGTGGTACACAGAAGTCAGCGTTTATATCAAAAGCGTGGATTAACTCTTTTATGAATTAATAATAATAATTCTAATGTAATATCTACTTATTATAACTGATGCATATACATATTAATGGAAGTTAAGATTACTTTACTGACGTTCTCAGAACCAGAGTCGCACGGACGTAGCTATAGAGGGTCTTGGTTTGGAGATTCCTTCTCCTCTGAATTTCCAACCCCCAATGCCGTACATCGAACATATGAGAAAACCACTTGCACCCGGTTCCCACACCCTTTGATGGAAAATTATTCACAAATCTATCGATAAAAAAACCGGTCACAGTTAAAATTCCACGAAATCTACTACCACATGGGATGAAATTTCCAACTGTTGTTGGATTGAGGCTTAACATTTCTAACTGTTGAACATTATGTCGGGGATTGAGTGGTGAAACATCCCTATCTCCAGTCGCCTCGTATCTGTAGAGCCGGCGAGAGGGTGGGGAATCGACTCAGCTTCCCCTGGAATAACAACACATATTACCCACAGAATTGGAATAAAACCGCCCCATACATCAAGATGCTTAATTTGTTATCAATAAAATTCTATTCATTGTACGCATTGAAAAACGGCTATTATCTTTTGCTGTCTAAATTCGGAAACTTTTTTCTGGGAAAAAAGCCACCACTGGAAAGTTTCCGAAATTGTACTCCAAAAGTCCGTCATGTCCCCGGTTATCATCTCTTATCCCCCATCCCACATCCCACTCGCCGCTTCGAGGACAATTTCAATAAATAAAATATCATTTATAATTTATAATTTTATCACCCTGTGGGGTTGAAAAAGTTCCCGGAAGAATATAATGTGGCCCCAAGCACACTTATTGGTTCGGTATTCCGTATCTGACCTGACTGATTTGGTGATAGTACCAAAGGGGAATTCACACCAGGGAAAAACAGAATAAGTTCTTCTTGTTTCATTCTAACACAGTGCCGCAAATGGCAATAACAATGAGCTCAACATTGACATTCTTTTGCCAACAGAAATCATATTAACAGTAATTTTGTGACTTGTCCCAAAACACACCATAATCCGTAAAGGACAATTTCAGGTTTTCATCCTCAACTCTTATCGTCATTGATATTGACTCGTGGGGAAGTTATCTCCCCTTGTAAATACTGGAGTCTAGCTGTGATCCAATTAACATTGAACCTCTGAAAGGTGTGAATGACATCTTGATCGCCAGGGAATAGTTGTCGGAAGCGGATAAATCAGCTGAGAATGAACAGGCCTGCGCTTATCACGAAAATCGGCATTCAATTTTTTTCTGTTTTCATTTTTTGCTTCCAAAACATAGGTTATGACCCCTCATTGGAACGAGCGCGTCGTTTTGCAAGCCCAAAAATGAATTTTTAGTTATACGAGGATTTTTTTATTACTGGCTGACCAGAAATTAATTAAGACGCTCAGGAGTTATCGCACCCTTTCATTTGTACTCACGCGGAAACCTATCTGATATTGTGGACCGCGGTTTTAACTGTTTTTACTACAATAAAATATTCTTGGTTTAAACATCAAAGGGAAAAAGATGGGCAAATGTCAGCTTGTATATTTTGATATGGTTAGATAGGACAATATTGATATTATATGCCGGTATGCGCACATCATTGCTAATATGAAGCAAAACAATATATTAACCGCTAAAAGTTGACGAAAATGCAATTTTCTATCATTTTATGACATGAAATTATAAGGAAATAACAGTGGCATTTTTAATCAACGTGGGAAAAAAATTGGGCGAATGAAATCGTTCGATAATATCACCAACTCAGAGCATATATATTGTTCTTAAAGGATTGATGCGCACAGCGAATATAACTTTCATAGGTTTTATATAATTTTGAGAAATATAAAAATTTCCCTTTAAATTAGTGTTAATTTTTACCAGCCAATTCTTATCAATCAGGGGAGATAACCTTTTCGTAAGTCGATGTGAATGACGAGAAAAGTTGACTGTGTGTGACCACAGGCCGTCGTTATGAAGTCCTGCTGACAACAGACAAATCACCTGGGCAGTGGTGTCTAGACAAGTCTTGGCTGCCTTACTTCAGACCAAGAGATTGTGAGTTTGAATCAAGCTACGCTTGTTCGTGAACAAATGATTTAACCCTTTACCCGACGCAGACGATATCAAAATGTATTATTTTAAATACCATTTTTTCAAAACATTTCAACAAAACCATATCATATGACCTCTCGTTGGAACGAGCTCGTTCCAACGAGGGTTACATGATATGGTTTTGTTGAAATTTTTTGAAAAATAATATTTTTTCAACTGATGAATTTGCATATTACGCGGGCGGATGCGGCCAATTCGTTGGGTAAAGGGTTAAGATAACTTGCCTTTGTTGGAGCCCAGTGACTTCATTTACAAAAGAGTATTGCACATTGTTGGGATACTACCAATGTGATTCGAGGACGGGCAGTCCTAGTGATTGGTTAATAAGCTGAAAAGTCCGACAGTTGCTTGCCGAGTATTTCTTCACCAGCGGAACTTCCTGATACTGTGATCTTGGTGGTTGAACGTCTGGTTAAAACCCCAATAAATTAACGAATTACATCTAGCCACGTTCTGGCAACACAGTGACCACGAGTAGTGAGGACGACTGCCCGGTGCCACACCAAAAACATTAATCGTTATGGAAAATCCTACCAGGAAAACGCACATTAGCGACAACTCATTCGGAACCTGGTGGTAGGTTGGTGGCCCTGAAAAGGCACGTTTGTTTGTTTACCCAGATAATCAGAAAATTGGAAACACACAACTTGTCTTGACACCTAACCTAACCACGCCCAGAAGAGGACAGAGAAGGCCAATGAGGAGGTCCACCACCTTTTAGGGCGAAACGACGCCCTGTCTGGGGATCACTCATTGGTTTGGAAGACCAGCTGAGAAGCCACCAGTACCATTACGAGCGATACGAGTACGAGCAACAAACACCAACTGTCATCCACTTATGGGATGCACGTCGCATCCCCAAGTGATATTTATTTATATTTATTTATTGGTGTTTAAGGTCACATACTTATGCACAATGGCTAACCATGACCGTGACAGTTTTAGGGGTGGAGGAAGCCGGAGTACCCGGAGAAAATCACCGAACAACGACGAGCAGCTGCCAGCTCCCCAACATCGTAACTCCGCACTGCAGCACAGACAGGGTTAGATTGGTTGAAGACATGCGCACCATCGACGTGCAGTACGCCTCAGTACACGGCGTCATCGTGCCCCCATGTGGACAATCGGGGTTAAGTGCCTTGCCCAAGGACACAACGCGGGAGTCCGAATCGATCGCTCAGACGGTCACTCATCCTAGGACTGACCGGGCTCGACGTTGCTTAACTTCGGTGATCTGACGAGAACCGGTTACCGCAACGCCACCGCGCCCCCGCATCCCCAAGAGAAGATTTTTTCGGAGAGAATTAGATCTAGTAGCAAGGGCGCCGGAAACATTCGAGAGTAACAGGGCAGGGGTATCAAAAAGGGCACTCGACTCTGGGTATTAGTTAAGACCTGGAATTTACAATCTATCATAAATAATTGTAATGAGACACTCACATTATATTGTGTCTTGAGGTGCCAAAAAGCTTCATTGGCGATTATTGACCAAACTCCGCCATTACACCTTATATCCCCCTCCCCCATTGACATTGGCATATAAAATACATGTACGTTAGAAACGAATACTCGAGAGTTCTCGGAAAGTAGTCTTTTTCACTGGTACGAAAAGAGGTACGCGCTGTCCCTTGCCCCCCCCCCCCCCCCCCCCCCCCACCCAGCTTCATGGTAAAGTGTCAGCTGTCCCGTGATTTCGGCGCCTCTGTAGTAGTAGTGCCGTTAACACTCACAATAAATCAATTTAAAGTACCATTAGTGGTACGGTATTTATTTATTTTATTTATTTATTTATTTGTGTTTAAGATCACATATTTCTTCACATTGGTCAATCTTGTTCGCGACACAGATATAACATAAATAATAACATATTATATGTGAAAATAATAAATAAATAAATAAATAAATAAATAAATAAATAAATAAATAAATAAATAAATAAAGGTCCATTAGTGGTACGTTTTCGTCGTGACCGCGATATTGATTTAACACTAAGAGCAATCGTTTATACCCATGTTCGCCATTTTAGAGGACTTCCACTCCAGGCATTGGAGATCGGGTTCTATTTTACCAGTAAAACAGAACTTGTTTATCGCAGTAAACAAGCACTGCTCCACCTTCCGGGTTCCTGTGGAAGGGGGTACGGGTATTAGAGCAGAAACCGTTCGTTCGCCAATTAATTTTCGCAAACAATCACTTCGAGCTGCGCAGTGTTACGGTAGACACAGAACTTATTTGCAATGAATGGTATCTCGTAATTTCCGCACTATTTATTTATTTGTTTATTTATTGATGTTTAAGGTCACATACTTATGCACAACGGCTAATCGTGACCGTGACAGTTTTACGGGTGGAGGAAGCCGGAGTACCCGGAGAGAACCACCGAGCAACGACGAGCAGCTGCCAGCTCCCCAACATCGTAACTCCGCACTGCAGCACAGGCAGGGTTAGATTGGTTGAAGACATGCGTACCAGCGACGTGCAGTACGCCTTAGTACACGGCGTCATCGAGCCCCAACATGGGCAATGGGGGTGAAGTGTCTTGCCCAAGGACACAACACGGTTGCCGCAGGTGGGATTCGAACCGAGGACCTCTCGGCTTGCAGCCTGCACCTCTACCTACTGAGCCACCGCGCCCCCTAATTTCCGCACTAATCATCGTGTTAATCGTAAGCATTAATCCGTTAACGCGTCAGTGATAAAATAAATATTTTTAAAAAGTCAAGATTATGCAACTTTGAAATATTTTTTTTAATATTTCATTAGATGGAAACTTTTAGATTTTGCACCAATCAATTTTCCCTTTTCTCATGAGGAAAACCTTTTTTTTTAAATTAAATCCTTTACCCAACGTAACGGCCAAAACCGGCCAGTGCTATTCACAAAAATCGCCAATTAATTTTCAGTATTTTTTCATTTTTTGTCTCAAAAACTTAGGTTATGACCCCTCTTTGGAACGAGCTCGTCGAGCTCGTTCCAAAGAGGGGTCATAACCTATGTTTTTGAGACCAAAAAATTAAAAAAAATTAGTTATTCAAGAATTTTTTTGGCAAGTGTCGTCTGCTTTTCATGTTAGGTAAAGTTTTAAAGGAACTTTAGTTGGTGGACACACTGGTTTGATTACTCACTCCCCGTCTCACTTTTAAAACCACCTACACAACCGACACACACACCATCAATGCTTACCTTTTTCATGTCCACATACCTTTTGTGGTCAAAAATAATTAAAAACACGAGTTATGTCACCCGTTCATCTCTCCATCATTTTCATGTCCAGTACCCATTTCACTTGACACTTCGGTGAATTTTGTGGAGACTTTACGTATTTAATCGACGTTATATTAGCTGAAGGCATGGCATGGCATGGTATTCTGAACATACATTTTTTTACCGATGACAAATCTTAAACCTGTAAACTTAATTACATTTTAAAGCCCCGGTGCAACTATTCAATCAGTTCACGTCGTTTACAAAATAGGCCACGTGTTCAAAAGCGTACAGAATGACGAGAAACCCCCCAAGTGTTTGTTTATTTATGAAAATAAGCGATTGAAAATGATGACAGAAGAACAAGCTTTCCTATTGACAGCCAAATACTTTAGGGTTTTATCGAAGCCGAACTAAATACAAATTTATTATACGTTTGAGAGTCGTAAGGGAGGTCTCTATTCACGACAGCTGTGTGTGAAGTGAGCTGAAGGAAATTATTAAGTGATAGAATTAATCTGATGGGCGAGGTTATAACCATATTTTAGCATATGCCCATCAAATTATTTAGAATGCTAATATGGAGAAATGTACAACCTGTTACCTGTAGCTCATGCACGAACACCGATTGGGGACTGCAGTTTTGTTCGGCACCTCCATGGGCAGGTCCACGGGGGCGCACCAGGCGCTACCTCCCCACTCCACCCCCATAACATTTTGTGAATCTCAAATTTTCTCACAGGCACCGAGACCATGGGACACGATATTAGCCACGAAAACACACATGGACATTCCCTACAGCATAATACCGAACCCGATGCATATAACTAAAGCGTCTGCTAAGAAGGCACAGAAGGGCACACTGACCTTCCACTTTTCAAACTTTTCCCCAGAAACGTCCCCAGACAGGCCGACGAGAGTGCTATTCCACTCTCGTTCTCATAGTGATTCGGAGCTACGCGCACCGGGAATGCCTCTCCGCACGACTCATAAAATGCAGCGCCCCCACCCAACTCAGAATCCTGGATTCGTGACGGTCCTCTGAATGTGAATCCTGACACGAAGGGAAGCCGGACGGTTGAGAGAACCGAACTGGAGAAGGACAAGCCAACTTTGGAGGGCAAGCAGGACAGAGGGTCAGAATGTTCCAAATTAAATACCTGTAGTTCCGAGGGTCATTGATTACGTTCACGATGCTCAGTTCAATGAATTAGCGTCTCCCTAAATTTCTCTTCATCGATTTTATGTCAAGAAGGCAAAGTACGTATAAAGTTGATGCTTTGATGGTCGGATTAAGAACGAGCGCTGACTTGAACGTTACAAAAACCGATAGTTAACCCCTTAAACAGTGGCGTCCTGGAAGGTGTCATTTCAGTCAATCCTGTCAGCGGCGAAATGGGCGAAACCATCCTGGTTTGTTGGGAGGTTCAGTAATAATTTAATCCAACAGCTCGACCGAGCTGTTGGATTAAATTATTACCGAGCCTCGCTTCAGATTTTTTGCTCTTTATATCGTCTGCTCGTCCACTAACATTTTTTTCCTCACTCAAAATGCACATCGTTTTGAAAGGGTTAACAATGATAGAATGTCAGTAAAAAGAGACTAACTTTTTTCTGGATCTGGAGCAGATTTGCTCATTATTTAGGTATATGTACGGGCCCAGATCTGGATTAAAAGGTGAAATCCGGATGAGGAAAAAAATCTTCTGCTAATTTTTTTTTTATTGAATACACATCGTGGCAAACATATTTTTATTTAACCCACAGGTTGTCGTCACGAAAAGTCTAAAATATAAATTTGAAGTACCGTATTTATTCCATAAAATTCAGAATTAAAGAAAATATAAATATAGAAACAAATTAAATAAATACGAATTTTAATACATTTGAAACAAATTTTAAATATTAAAAAACCATTAATTTTTTTTTAAAATTGTAAAAAAATGTTTCCTTAGATAGATAGATTTATTCAAGATTTATTAACACCTACGGAGGAAAAAAGGAAAAAAATAGCAATAAAACATTTAAACATTCAAAAGAAAGGGTGTTAAAAGTTTATACCAAACTCTTGAAATGTTAACATTGGGGAACAATTATTTTTATTTTGTAAGCTCAGATCTCCTGTGTTGATAGAAGCAACGGTTCATGTTATAGATTAGATTATATATCTGGGGGTATTATTTCTCAGTGTCAGGTTAAATTTCCCTCTTGGATCCATACAGGGGGCGCGGTGGTGTAGCGGTAACCGGTTCTCGTCAGATCACCGAAGTTGAGCAACGTCGAGCCCGATTTGTCCTCGGATGGGTGACCGTCTGAGCGATCGATTCGGTCTCCCGCATTGTGTCCTTGGGCAAGGCACTTCACCCCGATTGTACACATGGGGGCACGATGACGCCCATGTACTAAGGCGTAGTTCACGTCGATGGTGCGTATGTCTTCAACCAATCTAACCCTGCTTGTGCTGCAGTGCGGAGTTACGATGTTGGAGAGCTGGCAGCTGCTCGTCTTTGCTCGGTGGTTCTCTCCGGGTACTCCGGCTTCCCCCCACCCGTAAAACTGTCACAGTCATGATTAGCCATTGTGCAAAAGTATGTGACCTTAAACACCAATAAATAAATAAATACTTGGATCCATACCGAAAGTTTTCGGTCTCATTCTGTGGGTTCATGAGATCCTTTCACATATAGTCATAAGCAAAACATACCACAACAAAATGAGAAAGGGAAAGTTGAATTGCTGCAGATTCTAAACGTTTCCTTCAAATTTAGTTTAAATGACAATCAATTTCAAAATTGCAAAATATTGGCTTTTTAAAAATATTTATTTTATCACCGACGAGTGAACACTTTACCTAATGAATGGGTCGCATACGTCGGCGTAATTCACAATTAAGCAGTTGAAATTTTTTTTTTCAAAAATGGCAACAAAACCAATTCATGTGACCCGTCATTGGAACGAGCTTGTCGAGCTCGTTCCAATGAGGGGATCGCATGATACGGTTTTCTTGATATTTTTTTCAATTTAAAAAACCCAATAATTAAAATAATAAGTTTTGTCATCCTGTGTTGGATGAAGGATTAACTGATTAATGCTATGCGTTGCTCACGATTAACCAGGACTTCATAAAAGGATCAGTGTGAAAGTTACGAGAACCCAATCACTGCAATCACTGTGTTACTACAGTTATATGATTTCAACTCTTTTGGCGCGACAGGCGACAAAAGTCGACAGACGGCAGACCGCGGAAAGGTACTGTAGTAGTCATTTTAGCCAACTGTGTGTGTCTATTTCCAAATGTTTTTAACCCTTTACCCAACGCAGACGATATCAAAATTTATTATTTTATATATAATTTTTTTCACATTTTTCAAAAAATTTCAACAAAACCATATCATGTGACCCCTCGTTGGAACGAGCTCGACGAGCACGTTCCAATGAGGGGGTCACATGATATGGTTTTGTTGAATTTTTTTTTGAAAAATTATATTTTTTCAACTGCTGAAGTTACATATCATATTAAGCGGGGGGGGGGGGATTATTGGGGGGGGGGGGGTAAAGAATTGAACAAACATACGTATTCCTATGCTTCATGCACCATTTATGTCCTATCCATGAACAACGATACCGTCCCTTGAAAGTATAAAGGTGTCATTAAATATATACAGAAAATCATTTGAAAAACTGTCAATGAGATCATTAGAACATCTTTTAAAGTAATAACGCTTTAGTCTGACAACCTATACTTTTTGTAAAATTCCTGATGAATATTATGCGCTAAGAATTCTGTTTCTCAGATTATTCCGCGCCAAAAGAGTTAACGACACTTTACACACACTACCAATGGTGTAAATTGATGTTCCAGAATATTCGAAATTCAAATTCAGAGACAGGGTGGATGATAGAGAACTATTCAAAGGAGATTTCGAAGATAGAAGTGGGTACAACCCAGGGTAAAAAATCGTCAGAGAAAACGCCATGCGGGAGTGAACATGGAATTAACGAGGTGTCAAAGCAAAGAGGTCTTTGGTGCCTGCCTGATAAAGGGAGGTCGTGTTTTGAAGATTACCTTGATAGCGGCTTTTGTTTTCACCTTGTACTTGTCCGTTTTTATGCTCCCCGACTAAGGTCGGGTGGCATATAGTGATTGAAGTGTGCGTCTGTCCGTCCATGTGTCCGCGTGCGTGCGTGCGTGCGTGCGTGCGTGCGTGCGTGCGTGCGTGCGTGCGTGCGTGCGTGCGTGCGTGCGTGCGTGCGTGCGTGCGTGCGTGCGTGCGTGCGTGCGTGCGTGCGTGCGTGCGTGCGTGCGTGCGTGCGTGCGTGCGTGCGTGCGTAACTCGAAAACTGTTAGGGCCACAGTCATCAAACTTCACACAATTATAAAGGACCATGGGAGGATGTGTCACACACCATAGCCGGGTTCGTACCTTCAAGGTCAAGGTCACATTTCAAGGTCATACTAAAAATCGGTCAATATTCGTGTCTCAGTCATAATTTAGAAATGAATCATAGTACAATTATTAAACTTTTTACAAATGTTAAGGACAGCCAGGAGGTGTGTCGCGTATAATAGTTTCCGCCGCATCTGCAAGGTGAAGGTCACAAGGGGGGGGGGGGCATGTGTTACCTTATTAACATTCTTCTTGTTCCTTTTATTTTCTTTGTAATATTAGGTGATTGAACGATACCAGATATCATGTGCCAAACGTCCCGATCGAAAATTGAAATGACACAAACCACTGAGAAGCATACAGCTGCCATTGGTCATTTGTGCCATGCCACCCTAATATTTTTTCATACTCAGCACTAAAAATTGTATTCGTGATATGAGATCAGTTGCTGGGTTTGATGTAATCAGTCAATCCTTACCTTTAACTTGGTCAGTAGTTATGCTGACACATCATCTTTTCATCTGTTCATATTTTACTTTTCACTTCTCTACTTTAAGACATTCATTTCGACTTTCTTCTTCTTTTGTTCCATTTCCTTAGCTATGGGGCCATTTGCTTTGACACGTCTCAGCCCAGCAACATTAAAACTTATTGTGATGAATTGGCGGTAACATGAGGTTTGCGATTCGGAGCTTATGTTCAATCGAGGCGCGAAGCATCGAGGTTGAACATAAGCCCCGAGCCGCAAACCTCAGATTTTGTTACCGTCAACTCATCACAATGACGTATATGTTCCAATAAGCCACTACCCATAGCCAAAATCCTACATCTTGAAACACGAGAGGCTTGTTTACTAAACTTGGGATCGTTAAAAAATTGCCTTGTTCAAGGCAACTTTTAACGATCACAGGTTAAGGAAATAAACCTCTCGTGTACCCCACGACGACACAGGATAAATAATCAATAAATCAGATAAACTTATTCCATCTTAGTTCAAATCGTAAATTTGTTTGTAATTTAAACAACACTTCATTCGGAACACTGTCTGCTACACGTGTGAAAAATCCAGAAAAATGAAGTGGCTTGCTGGTCATTCCGTTGATGAAAAAATTACGAAACGGACTATACGTCATTTCAAATATTTTGCGTTGCGACGTCAGACGGTAACATTTGCTAAAAGAAACTACGCCAACTCTCATCCAATCAGAGGGCGAGGATTTTACTCTCATTGGATGATTGTCTGATTGCCACGTGCTGCAAGACGCCTCGTCCCACCAACCCAGCGAAAGGTGGCCCACTATTCCAACAATTTGCTGTCATACACCGCTATGATTGATTTCTAAAGTTATAGATAACGGGTAAGCCTTTTCACAATACGAGCCCAGTGGAATAAACGGCACAGTTCTTAGCTTGACCTGCAATGTGTACTACACTGCAGAAATATAGGTTCTCTTTAGAACCAAAACTGGTTCAAATCTTGTCCCTGAGATGGAACCAGTTCTGTTTAAACAGTATTTATTTCAAATCAAATACATTTATAAAGATTAACATTAAATATTAACAGAATTAAACACTGAGGGGGTTTCAGCCGTAAGTTTAGAGCTTATACGAAGTTGTCTCAAATCATTATTAAGCAAAGGAGATATGAACAGTTGGCGTGTCGAACCAATTTTGGTTCTCTTCAGAACCAAAACTGGTTCGATATGCCAACTGTTCATATCTCCTTTGTTTCAAAATGTTTGGCGACTGCGTGGAATAAGCTCCAAGTTTACTGCTGAATCTACTTCGGTTCGTGTAATATTCTGTTAAAATTGAACGCTAATCTTGGTAAATTTATTTGATTTGAAATAAATACTCTTTAAACAGAACTGGTTCCATCTCAGGGACAAGATTAGAACTAGTTTTGGTTCTAAAGAGAACCTATATTTTTTGCAGTGTACTTGCCAACTTACTATTAAAATACAGAAGTTGGAGTGTAACAATAATGACCATTGTTCTTATAGTATACCCCTTTGTATCTGCTCGAGGTATTAGACCTAATATCTTTACTCCATGCAAGAAATTTTCTGAACGGAGGAGCACAACAGTTAGGCCTATATGTTTAAGATATACTAAATTTGACACTGTCAGACATTGCTCCTCGAGTATCCAAACATTATACAGTTATTCCATAGGATACATTTTACTATTCTCAGTCTTTTACTTTTTTCTATGGACCACGGATAATGCACCCTTCGAATATATTCGACTCCCTTGAAAGTTCTTTTCTTCGCATACGTGCCGCTTTTACAGCACAGGTGTTCGACCTATGGAAAAGATCTTGAAAAATGGTGTATTTGATTGAAGGTTTTTTGACAAATTATGTATTTTCCCATGGTTCAGTATTAAAAGAGGGACAAAGTACTGAACTTGCTGACTTAGAAATTATCTACCTGCCTATTCAAACTCACGGAAAAACCAAACGCGTGATCTTGTAGTCGAGATATTTTCCGGCTAACTGCAATATTCCATTCGATTGAATCTAAAATTAATGTGAGACTTCATTTGACCGTATCTTTAACCCTTTACCCAACGTAACGGCCAAAACCGGCCAGCGCTATTCTCAAAAATCGCCAATTAATTTTCACTATTTTTTTCATTTTTTGTCTCAAAAACATAGGTTATGACCCCTCGTTGGAACGAGCTCGTCGAGCTCGTTCCAACGAGGGGTCATAACCTATGTTTTTGAGACAAAAAATGAAAAAAATTAGTTATCCAAGAATTTTTTTTGCAAGTGTCGTCTGCTTTTCACGTTAGGTAAAGGGTTAATGACTTTCCCAATACTATTAATTAGACATGTTTTTTTACGAAATAAATTATGAATAAAGACTCGGCACAGTTAGCTTCATAATTGCACCGCGTAGTGTTAATACCTTAGATATTTAAAAAGCGAAATAAATACTTGTTGGTTGGAATACCCATAACAGGTGCGCGGAAAGATATAGAGGATATTCACGAAAATTTGATGAATACCGAAAATATCTCGTGAGTGGCTACAAGAAATATGAGGATCTTCACGAGCGACGCAGTCGCGAGTGAAGATCCTCATATTTCTTGTAGCCACTCACGAGATATTTTCGGTATTCATCAAATTTTCGTGAATTTTATTTTTATTTAATGCTCTACGACTACAAACTCTCCAATTTGTGGCCTTTATTTGCCATTAAGGCGCAAAATTTATGTGCCGAACCGGCGTCCATACAAAAATTATAACAACCAAACTCCAACCATTGGAATGTGTGAATATCCGCACAAAAAGTAGTCCCGTCTTATTTCTCCCCTAATTTTACGATTTACCAAGGCTGGCGAATTGAAATAATCGCAATGTGTTTCGAAGAAATAGAACAATAACAAAAAACACCACTTTCTTATTTTCAATAACAAGACACGTCATTTTATTTTTTTTGAACTCAATGCACTGAAGACGTGTGAAGTTGAACTGAAGTCTGAAGAAATTTGAAAGTGATTTCGGCTTTTCGCGGGAAGGTGAATGAGAAAGTCAAACTTTGAAACCGCCGATTTAATGAATTGATTTAGTCACTGTCACTATCAATTATTCGAATTCGTTTGTATTTGGGACTCTGGAATTCATTACTGATGTGCTGACTCGTTTAAAGTACATGTGATTCGTCATCCGAACCTACGATGAAATATCGATTTCTAAATATCATTTTGATATTTCGTTTTGCCGACCGACAGGGGAATATGACTTAATTTTTCAGCGTGAATTGATGCCTGAGCATTAAATAAATATTAATATTTTTTGAGTAAAGGGACATCACATTAAATCAATAGTAGTCTAGACGCTAACTCCACGAAAAGTGGATAAATAAAGAGCTAGGGGCATCAGAAGCCTTTCGGAGCGGGGGTGGGGTGGGGGTCAGACCACGGGAAAAAGTCATTTACTCGCACTAGCAGCCCAGACATGACCTGCCTAAGTATGCATGTCTCGAAGTCCGAAGGCCCGAGATGGAGGACTTTGAATCTTGAAAGCTCCCAGAACGGATTTGGGGTGTAGTTTAGCTTTACTTCAAGAATAAATCATTGAACAAAAACTGAGTGACGAATCTGGGAAGGCATTGTCTGCCCCCCTATCGCCCCCGCGGTCCGAATGCGGGGAAGGCAGTTGCCCCCTCTGCCCCCGTGCTTCCGGTGTCCCTGCCAAAAAATACGTTAACAGCGTTCGATTCCTGACACAATTTGACTGGTGATCTGAGAGCTTGATAGTATTGTTTTGGATATCAAAAGGCTGGAATGTTTCCTCAAGAAATACCCAAACCGCATCAAGTTTCCGTAAGAGCGCATTACATAGCTTTACCATAACCTCGCACACGCGTCGGTCGATGAAGAACATGGTTCACGCGTAAACAATTCGGAGAGACATTGAATTATTTACTTACATTCAACATTAATGGAATCGAGTAGAACTGTAGTTATTTGTACGTGATGCACTTCAATGATATTAAATGTTGTGTCTGCCACAAAATTAGGAGAGTTATCACAGCTGTCAATATTATTCCGCTCGGTTTCAACAGACGACAGCCTTCCTTGTCAGTTTCGGATCCCGTTAGCCAAAATAATTTGGTACGTCCAGGGTGGGGGCCGGAAAAAAACTGCTGACACAAAGTCTCATTTTTTGGTATTGCTATTTTGCGGACCTACCCACCCTTACCTGCAATTTTTTTCCGATAAATTTTTGACACCCACCCAGGGAGAGGCCACCAAAAAATTGCAGGACGTGACGTGGGAGTGGGTGGGTCTCTTGAGTGCGCCAAAAATGTGCATTTCCAACTTGTGCAATTTTTTGAATTTTTTAAAAATAGATGAATATATCAGCTAATATATACCATCATTTGTGTTTCAAACCTTAAAGATGATGTTGTACATCACACTCTTAACATAAATACAACATCAAGAGGCTTTATATGTGAGAATATTGGGCTTAATCTGGGGAAATGTCGCATGTTAGTAGGGGGTGGGTGTCTTGTTCGAAATGTAGAAAATGTGCAGACAAAAAAGACAATATTTTGGGAAGAATTCAAATGAAAATTTGTTCCCGTATATGTACACCTGCTCTGGCCAAGCCTGATAACGAACAGCTTGTCATTTGTAGATTGTTTCCCACAGCAGCCCACAGAGGTTTAAATTGGTGGTACCAGTTTAACCCTTTACCTAACATGAAAAGCAGACGACACTTGCCAAAAAATGATTGAATAACTAATTTTTTTTAATTTTTTGTCTCAAAAACATAGGTTATGACCCCTCATTGGAACGAGCTCGACGAGCTCTTTCCAATGAGGGGTCATAACCTATGTTTTTGAGACAAAAAATTAAAAAATAATAAAAATTAATTGGCGATTTTTTAGAATAGCGCTGGCCGGTTTTGGCTTCTACGTTGGGTAAAGGGTTGAGAACATTATGAAAACCCCCTAAAGACAGCTATGCCTACTAAGTTTATAAGTTTACTTTGGATTTTAATGGGAGAGTGGGGGGGGGGTGGGTGTCTGAGAACGGTAGTAGAAAATTTGCACGTAGTGGGTGGGTGGGTGTAAAAAGGAGCCGATTAAAAAATAGGACGTCACGTCTTGCAAATTTTTAGTGCCCCCCCCCCCCCCCCTTGACCCACCACCCCCTTTCCACATCAAAAGCTTATGTTTTGCAGGTACATTGAATCTGAATGGTTTTGCAAGTCAATATAATAATATGTAATGCGATCTACATGATCAACACATGTTCAATACCTGTCACCAGATATAACTCAAACAATTAACCCTTTACCTAACCTGAAAAGCAGACGACACTTGCAAAAAAAATTCTTGAATAACTAATTTTTTTCATTTTTGGTCTCAAAAACATAAGTTATGACCCCTCGTTGGAACGAGCTCGACGAGCTCGTTCCAACGAGGGGTCATAACCTATGTTTTTGAGACAAAAAATGAAAAAAATAATGAAAATTAATTGGCGATTTTTGAGAATAGCGCTGGCCGGTTTTGGCCGTTACGTTAGTAAAGGGTTAACTGGTAGAGTGCTGGAAGTCAAGACGCATTGCTCTGTCATATTTGATTGGATAGTGCCCAGAGGCACTATCCAACGAAGTGTGACAGAGCATATTTGATGAAAAACTCCGTGTCCTGTGTGATCAGAATTTTTTTTAGCACTCTACCAGTTAAAGTTGACACCAGATCTGACAAGGTAATTCCAATAGTAGTAACAAATATATGAATAATGGTATTTCTGTCATGATGTTGAATCAGGTTGAGTGATATTTTATCGACAGCAAGATGATGCGACGATATATCGCAGATGATTTTATTGTTTCCTTTTCTTTCATTTTCATGCCAATCAATAAACAAAGTTTTATTTATTTCCTTATGATTACAAAAGACTGAAGTCATATACCGGTAGCTGTCTTTTCAAAGATTCACAATGGTGAACATGGGTTGCGGTCACAACTCTCAAGTTACTTCTAGACAGTTAAGATACGCATGCGAGTAACGATTGTAACCCCACAACAGCATACAAAGGGAATATCCAGGGATATCTTCATTTTTTGTGCAATCTCTGCGTATTACATGAGTTTGAATGTGGAAACTGGTTGCATAAATTATGAAAACCCATGTACTGCTTTCAAAGTAGACACAGTTTGGAAAAAAATGCATGCATTTTTTTTCCAACGTCCACACGAAACCACACCTGTCTCCACATAAGTTCCAATGACAATCACCCAAGTTTCCTGACATTGGGTGCATATATACTACTCAGAATGCCTTATGGTTGATATGCAAATAGATGGGATGCATGGTGAAGCTGTTTTGGGACCGAAATATACTATAAAAATGAATAAGGAAAAAATTTGCATGATCTGGAGAAAACGCGTTTTTGACACTTGGGTCCCCCTCACCCCCCACCCCCAAACACACACGTTGCGTCACACACTTTTTTCCGCCCCCGGTACGTCCCTTAATTAATACCCCACTGACGATATGGACATAATTTTTTTTAAAGTAACTTAAAAAGCTTTTTTCAGTTCATCCAAATTTGCGCATATACTCCACGTGGCCAGGACGGGGAAGTACACCCGTTGCCTTCATGTCACCGAACAGAGGAGCAGGTGGTCTCCTGGAGAAATAGACACACTCTAAAATCAGCTGGGTTAAAAATCAACCCAAATAAAAGGGTTTGAGTGAATATAAACCCAATTGGGTTCATGTTCACACAACACAACCTAGTTGATTTGGGATAATTTTTACCCCAACTGATTTTAGAGTAAACGGAATGCCATTAAAAATGATACATGTCGAATATCGGCAAGGGTTGAAATTCTGACACACCTGAAGACCCAGAAAGAAGTTGTGGGGCACGAGAAAAGAATTTTCATCAGTGGCGGCGCTACGGGGGGCATGGGGGGGGGGGCATTCCCCCCCCCCCCCAAACGAAGGCTTTGCCCCCCCCCCCAGCTGCCCCCCAACCATCTCGCATGCATTTCCATCCACCCTCACACACAAACACATTCAGTCACTCTCTCTCTCTCACACACACACACTCCTCTCTTTTTTATTCCCAATAATTTCCCATACACACTTAGCCCAAAGCCTCAGGCTAGCTGATGAACACATCCAGGCAGCAGAGATTTAAAGACTCGGATGCAGATACTTATAAGTTATAATTAAGTTATGAGCCAACAAAGGCATGTCTATCCATATCCCTTGTCTAAAAAAATTCATGGATTTCGCATTATGACAGACGGGCATTATGAGTCTCTCTCTCTCTCTCTCTCTCTCTCTCTCTCTCTCTCTCTCTCTCTCTCACGCACAGACCCACCAGACGCGGATCCAGGATTTTTTGAAAGGAGGACCGCTAATTACCATTACATTTAGTCGAAACTTGGACCCAAAGTCCGTAATATAATTTTTGGTTTGGTACGTCCACAGGACGTACCAAACCAAAAAAGTATATTACGGACTTTGGGTCCAAGTTTGGACTACCTCATAACAAAGTAATGATATGATCCTTTACGTATTTGCCCCCCTTCATGGGAGTCTGCACCCCCCCCCCCCCCCCTAGTTGCCCCCCCCCCCCCCCACAAAAACATTTCTGGCGCCGCCACTGATTTTCATTCCAACAAATTTTTTAATTTGTGACTAATTCCTGTCTTATATTCGCCCGTTCTGATCGACATTAATCCCAATATCGTGTGCAAGCTCACATAACTAAACCAAATCGGCTTTTTTATCTCAATTTACTAAAGTGCACTCCATGGTGCCGAAAATACATTTGGAGTTCGTTCATCCATTTTGAAACGAACCTTTCCATTGAAACGGTACGAGAAGTATTTAGCATTGTTTGTATCCTCCTCACGTGACCTCGAGTTGGGAGTTTCTGTATTCTCAGAGTTTCAGGTTGGACCTGGGGAGGGGTCCAAAAAAAATCCAGACACGGGGCTGTGGGTGGTGGTGGAGTCCACAGTCTGAGCAAAACCATTTATTCAATACCTTGCAGTTGCAAATTCTGTTCTTCAACAATGGTGTGCATTCGATTGAAAGAATAACTTCTGAATTAGAACTTATCGTTTACATATAGAATATACCCACAGTAGCTTGGTGTACCAAATGTTCACCACGGGTGATAAAGTGGTGTTAACCGCGAGCCTTTGGCGCGCGGTTAACACCACTTCACCACGACTGGTGAACATTTGGTACACCAAGCTACTTTGGGTATATTTTATTTATACCATGATCGTCAGATTATTAAGAGTCGCTTTTATTTTTTCTCGATTTTACTGAGCAGCAGGAGCGTCTGTGGGCGGTACTTCCGCTGTCAGTTTTATCGCCGAAACGAAATGGAAAAAGAAACTGAGCCTTTTTCGTTTTTATAACATAATAACATACTATTTCGAGTTATGGATGCTTTATTAACATGAGATAAGGCATGTTTGTTAAGTTTTGGCATCTTTTGAAGTAAACCCATTTAAAAACGTAATAAATAATTGCCACTTCCATTTCACTCATCGCGAGGCGACGTGCGATAAATTTAGACAAGTTTGCATTCAGATCGACGTCACCAAAGGTCAATTTGGATGTAGATCTACCGTAGGTGTAAATTTTAACTACTGAAATCCCATTGCTGGTGTGTTCACCACGGTTGGTGTGTAATGCTAAAATTTATGTCATAGGTTTTTCATATACAGTAGAACAGGTAATCATGGTATAAAGATAACTCATCCAACGGTACGAGGGACATTTACGCGCAACACGCACGTATGTGTCTTAAATTTTTCCTAAAAATATTATTGATACGTCCACCGGCGAGGGGCGAAGCAAGGACACCCGACATGGGGGTCGGGGAAATGACAGTTTCCAACAAGGGTACCAACAGGAGAAGCTGCAGGCATAACAGGAGGAACAAAATATTGGTTTAGAGAGAGAGTGTATCTCCCACTCGTCGTCTGTAGATTTCTGAGGACATTTTGTATATAAATCGGACATGGATGGTGCTATCTGGAGCGAGGCTAACTTTCTATTATTTTGCCTTAATTTTGAGATGCACTTTGGAATCTGACTACAGTACCAGCAGAAAAACGTGTTAGATGACCACAAGAAAATTTTCGTAACATTTATTTATTTATTTATTTATTTATTTATTTATATAGTGCGCAGCGCCACCGTGGCGCCAAGTGGACAATCGGGATGAAGTGCCTTGCCCAAGGACACAGCGCAGTTACCCATGGCTGGGATCGAACCGTGAACCTTTCGGTTTGAAGTCCAATGCCACCGAGCTCACGGTTGTTTTTTTTCTTTGATGACAATTCCATGTCTTGCCATTATTTCTTGGGAAGCTCTCACAGAGAGCTTCCCAAGAAATAAGGTCAAGACTTGGAATTATGACTAGAGGGAATGAGGAAGATTTTCTCACGGGAGGCAAGTGGAAATGGAAATTTTTGGACAGGCGTGTTTATGTGGGTGTCACTCCCACCTCCCACAGTTTGGGACTCGCACACCTCCCAACTTATACTCGATTTAGGTGAGATAGGAAGATAGATTCGTTCCACCATAATATCCTTTCCCAAGTATGATCACCATACCTAAGTTCACGAATTAGATCAACTCCCCCTGGCGAAATTCCAAAAGCATAGCTTCCACCAGACCAATAGTTTTCACTTACAAAATGAATAAAAATGGGTTAATATTTGAACAAAACACCCATTAATAATCGTATTTTATGATTTGTGCGAAGGTGTTAACCCTTTACCCAACGTAACGGCCAAAACCGGCCAGCGCTATTCTCAAAAATCGCCAATTAATTTTCATTATATTTTTCATTTTTTGTCTCAAAAACATAGGTTATGACCCCTCGTTGGAACGAGCTCGTCGAGCTCGTTCCAACGAGGGGTCATAACCTATGTTTTTGAGATAAAAAATGAAAAAAATTAGTTATTCAAGAATGATTTATGCAAGTGTCGTCTGCTTTTCATGTTAGGTAAAGGGTAAAAGAATAAATAGATTTACTTTAGGATATGAGAAGAAGGGTTCGGATTAATTATTTTCTGCTGCCATATTTCCAGGGAGTGCAATGCTAAAATAAAGCTGCAGTATAATAACGTTAATGTTAGTCCAAGTGGACGGCGGGGGTGGGGGTGGGGGGTGACACCCGTTAAGTATTCCCAGTTCCTTATTCGACATTTATCAACCGATAAAATTGGTTGAAAACGAATGTCGAATAAGGAACTGGGAATAAGTAACGGTTGTCACGTCCGTACGACGGTAGCTATAATTTAATCCTGACAAGTCAAACAGTAGCATATCCAGAATTAATGCGGTCCTATAGCACACTGAGCTCTCAACGGTTTAAAAATATGAGGGTCTGCTAATTTGTGTGCACCATCTCTCCCAGAATTGAATCACGCTTTGGGACAGACGGGCAGGAGCTCCCAGACAACAGTTTAATCTAAAGGTTGCAGCCGAGGCGTAGGCGACTCATCCTATGGGCTTGGGTGGCCGAAAGAATTGGGTACCCGCTCCTAGGGATGTTACATTGGGGATGAACTTTGTTCTACGTGTCCGTTAATAAATAATTATGAATTGTTTTCAAATTCAATTACCACACCAATTGCCAGTAAATATATAGGCAACACAGACAACGCCAATTATCGAAAGGAAAATATGTGGTACAGTGGATCCCACTTATTTGGATATCTCTTAACTGAATAATTCTGTTGATAGAACATAAATTCCCAACACAAAACCATTTACCATTCCTCCAGTACTTGCTAATTGAATATAGGTTACAGAGTAAAAACTCTTGTTAATTAAATAAAATATCTTGTAACCTGTCGAGAAATTACCATGACACTTCCCAGTTTGCCTTTCTTTACACACCAATTTGGCCTCAGTACATCCAATACAGGCCCATGGAGCTCTGTCAAACAATATATAATAGAATAAATGAATACAGAAAAGTGACACTATCCCTATTAATTGAATATTCCTGTTATTTGAATAATTTTCATTGGCAAAGTGGCTATTCAATTAATGGGGTTCCACTGTATTTGGTTCAGTAATATAAACTTTCAGTTAGACTCCCAGAGTGAAACATCGTTACAGGTACCAGTGCATTTAGGCCAATATAATTATCTTAAATACTTAGGTTTTTAAAAAACATTTTAAACTTTCAAGCAGAACAAAATAACATGACATTTAGTGAGATCTGTGGAACCCGGGGTGACACACTTCGTTCTTAGTTTATTCGTTTTTGCGAAGTATTATTTCCAATGAATGAAATATCATTTCGTTTTAACTTTTCGAAATAGTATTGCGTCAAAACGAAATAAAATAAGAGTGGTGTGTCACTTCCCGGGCACCAAGGAGAGCACTCACGATTCTTCCACACACCTCAGCTTTTCTCAACAAGAAAGCAAAACACCGACAAACAGACGGGCAGACAGGAGGACGGGCTTTCCGGGTGGGCAGGCAAGCAGAAATAAGGACAAACAATTTGACAACTACCAAGAACAAAAATCCACGATCCGGGGCGATCCATTGAAATATTATGTCAGATGACCGTTGTTTGTTTTCTTCTGAATTTGGAATTTTTTGTTGAATGTCAGGGGAGGGATTCTGAGTCGCCGGTGTCATAATGAAAATACACAAAATTAGGAATTTCTGTCCAAATACTGTCGACAATTTGTTGTTTATCAAACAAATTTTCGTCACATTTCTGTCGTTTGAGGTAAACATTAAAATCAACAATTTATTTGCTGCCATTAGACTTGTGGTATTAATTGTTAATTTTTGTAATTTACACAACGTGATGGTGGACATGAGAGAAAATCAGACTTGAATTTCAACAAAACGCGAATCCTAAAATACCTAAAGATATTAAGTTGAGGTATCTGAAGAAGCTGAGAGAGAATCAACAATGGTCAGTTTCCATTCACTGAATTACATTCGCGAGAAATCTGTACGATGAGAAAAAAATCAAGAAGACGGAATTCAAGTGGAACAGTGAAACAAAATAGAACCAGGGGCGGCGGAGCCGGGGGGGCACATGGGGCACGTACCCCCCCCCCCACCCACTTTTTTTCACCAATTATATGAATCGTGTGGCATCAGCTGTCTTCGTGTGGCATCGGCTGTCTTCGGGTGTTACCACAGATTAGGTGCCATAATCTGTGATCACACCCGAAGACAGACCATGCCACACGATTAAATATTGACCGGTCAATATTCCATATCGCAACATAATGACAATAAGGTGGAGGTTGAGGTCGCCGAGGATAGAGTCTTAAATAGGGTGGGAACAAGGGTGAGGAGGATAGTATATATAAATTTATATATTTTGCATGAATACACCGCCCCATCAGCATTAACCCCCCCCCCCCCCGAAGAAAAAATATTTTTCATCATACACCCTTGTGGTACCCAGGAAGGTGTGCGCTCCCCCCCCCCCCCCCCTTTGAATAGAGCTGGAGCTTAGACCACTCATTGCCGCCAGAACAAAGCCAATCCAACATTTTGGTGTTTCTGGAAATATTTTGAAACACATTTCAGATGTTTATCACGAGAAAATTGTGTATAGAAACTATCCATTATGGCATCCAGGATGGCCACTAAAATATAAATGTAGACGATTTTAAGTTTAATGTTAATATCTTTCGTCCAAAGATTATTGTTCTGTAACTTTGTTTTGGAAATCATAGATATAACTTATTAAGACAGATTTTGCAGGTTTTTCATTTGACACTCCAAGATGGCAGCCAAATAGGGCCACCAAAAAATTGTAATTTTTAAAGATAGGTTATGACCCCTCTTTGGAACGAACTCGTTCCAATGAGGGGTCATAACCTATGCTATGTTATTGAGACAAAAAATGAAAAACCTGAGATACGACGCGAACAGGCAAAAAATTAAAAATATTAGTTATTCAAGAATTTTGTTTGCAAGTGTCGTCTGCTTTTCATGTCAGGTAAAGGGTTAAAGGCACGTTGCACTCTGCACTGTAGCGATACATGTACATATGTATTTATCAATATATATACTCTCATTTATTCATTTATTTATTTATTGGTGTTTAAGGTCACATATTTCTGCACAATTGCTAATCATGACCACGACAGTTGTACGGGTGGAGGAAGCCGGAGTACCTGGAGAGAACCACCGAGCAACGGCGGGCAACTGTCAGCTCCCCAACATACTAACTCCACACAAGTAGGGTTAGCATTGGTTGAAGACAGGTGCACCATCGACGTATATATACTCTCATGATATATATTATTATACAGCACATTATTTTAATGCTTATTTAAATAATATGTTAAGTTGTGAGTAGAATTATTCAGGAGACCCACAAAATGGACACAAGGCTATGTACTGCGACAGAGTTCCTACCGTACTAGGGTGGGGGTGTCAGCTATAGTGGGGTGAAAGATTGAAGTGCCGGAGGGGGCCCCGTCCCGAAGTACTTAAAAGCCTAGGGGTCCGGCCATGGGTTAATACGGCACTGGGTGGAACTGGGCAATTGACCCCTATGGACTTTCGTTATTTGATCTATCCAGAAAATGGCCAATACTCTAAATTTCACGTTTCTCACTTGTTGACTCGTCCATAGGACGAGTCAACAAGAGAGAAATGTGACAATGACAACACAACATCGAACTTCATTTATTACCCGGCTAATGTATGTTTTTTTCTGACTCACGGCTTTGCGTGCGTGCGTGCGTGCGTGCGTGCGTGTTTATGTGGGGGAGGGGGAGGCTGTTTGCGCTCCAGGCTAAAACTAACAACGGCTGTATTTTGTACAGGTGTGATTCTTGGACGGATCGGAACACCGACAAATTTTGGTGGTCAAAACACAAGTAACAGGCTAATTTCAATTTTCTTTTTCTTTTTATTGGACTTAAGTGTGATAATGTAATATCCTGTGTTCCATGTTAATCGGGGATGTTTTTCACGTGCCTTACTTTTATATAAAAAGGCCTTTCAATTCCGTGGCCAAAATTCTTCAACCAGGGACGTATGAGCCGGGGACGCAAGAACTGCCCCCCCCCCTTAACTTTTTCCAGAAATAGAGGAAAGAAAGAGAGAGAGAGGCTAAGCTCTAACATTATCTTAAAATATTTTACATCATAATATCACCGCCATGGTTGATACCTCATGACTCAAATGTATTTAGCTGAAACTTGCATATTTTTCTTTTCGATTTCCGTCATTGCAAGCTTATTGGGGATTCGGAAGAAAGGGTGCTCAGACCCTTTACTCTTAAGATGTGATTGAAAATTCCATAATATGATTTGCTTCTTCTGTGGTCTTTAAAGGAGAGAAAAGTGTATATTTTGGCCATTTTGGGGGCTCAATGTTTAACCCTTTACACAACGCACACAATATCAAAATTTATTATTTTAATTATTTTTTTAATGCAGAAATTTCTGGACTTAAATAAATAAATAAACCCTTTACCCGACCTTATTAGAAGACAGTAGTTGTAAAAAAAAACCCACTGAATAATTCAACATTTTCATTTTTCTCATAGCTTATGGCCCTTCAATTGAACAAGCTTAACGAGCTTGTTCCATTGAGGTGACACAAGCAATGTTTTGAGGAAAAAACCGAGAAAAAAAAATTTGAATGTCGATTTTTGTGAATAGAGATTGGTCGGTTTGAGCCGACCCAGCGCAGACAATAGCGAAATTTAATATTTTAAATTTTACTTTTTCAAAAATTTCAACAAAACCATATCACGTGAGCCCCTCATTGGAACGAGCTCGATGAGCTCGTTCCAATGAGGGATCACATGATATGGTTATGTTGATTTTTTTTTCTTTCAACTGCTCAGCTATTAACTTACGCGAGGGGATGTAACCGATTCGTTGAGTAAAGGATTAACAAATTTCGAAATGTGTTAAATAAAGGGTTAACAATTTTCGAAATGTGTTAAATATGGACGCAAATATGTTGTTCACTTTTCTCGTTTTTTTATTGGGGATGGTCGATCGTCAGGATCACCTCGTGTCAGACAGTTTCACTGGAGGATGAAGACAGAGAATCCGGAGATCCACCATGCTACGGCGAGCAACTGTCAGACTCCCCAACGTACCGACGCCGTACGTGCAAGGCTAGCGTTGGTTGAAGGCAAGTACACCATCGACTTACAGTACGCCTTTAGTATACGATGCCACCATGTCCTTCTCAGTTATATAAGAGGGGTGTTAGTCTCAATCATAGATTTGTGTATTACATCTCTCCACGTCGTTAGCACATGACCACCACTGATATATATCACTGCGTGTATCTTCTATGGCAGCCCCTCCCCCCCCCCCAAGGTCGAAACTTCTAACGCCTCTGTCTCCAATAAATTGACCACACAATTTGTGTTGTTTTGAGTTACCAGTTTTTTTCATATTTGCCAATGGTTAAGGTACTGAGTTGGGAGTCCCAGCCCACCCCTTCTGCCCGCAGCTTAGAAAACATTCCTGCTGTGTCTGTCCGGAGTTATCAAAAATGTAATTTAATGTAATTCCATTTTAATCTAATCTTTTGCTAGTTTGCTATTTGGACCTATCTTCTGCTTTTGAAATTTACCCTATGAAGGCCTTTCGTCGAGCTGTTTGGACCCCGGGCGGGTCTTTAAAACAGACGTATATATATAGAACCGTAAATTCGCGATATTTGTGCTGGACTCGTCCTTCTGCGAGTACAATCCATCAGAATATCGACGTATTGTTGGGTGCGCTGAATGTCAAAGCGCCTCTACCACCCCTATTTGGAAACAAATCCCGTCCTTGAATTTCTGATATAGTATCCTTTTTTATTTTTGTTATGCCGTCAACTGACCTTGCAACATTTTACGTACAAATGCTAGTTTCGTTTTAACCCTTCACCTAACTTGAAAAGCAGACGACACCTGCAAAAAAATTCTTGAATAGCTAATTTTTGTTTCAAAAACATAGGTTATGACCCCTCGTTGGAACGAGCTCGACGAGCTCGTTCCAACGAGGGGTCATAACCTATGTTTTTCAGACAAAAAATGAAAAAATATTGAAAATTAATAGGCGATTTTTGAGAATTGCCCTGGCCGGTTTTGGCCGTTACGTTAGGTAAAGGGTTAAAAAGATTAATATGTAAGTGAAATGGTTCATTTAGATTATAATGTCATTATATCTCTCTTGTGCTATACAAGACACGTTCCTAGAACAGAAGATAAATAAATTTAACGATTTGTTCATTAATGAAGAGAGCGGGGTGTTAAACACATCGATTTACAAACAACCCAGAAAATTATCGTCGAAATCAGAAATATGTACAACTTTTTGCAAAGATGAAAATTAATGCACGCAAGTGAGAAAACATTAGAGGCGACAGAGGAGTGCCCCAACGCATCTACGTCCGCATATATCAGAGATTTGTCAGGAGGGTGGGGGGGGGGGGGGGGGGGCACTAAAAATTTGCAAGACGTGACGTCCTATTTTTTATTCGGCTCCTTTTTTACACCCACCCACCCACCCACCCACCCACTACGTGCAAATTTTCTACTACCGTTCTCAGACACCCACCCCCTACTCTCCCATTAAAATCCAAAATAAACTTATAAACTTAGTAGGCACAGCTGTCTTTAGGGGTTTTTCATAATGTTCTTAAACTGGTACCACCAATTTAAACCTCTGTGGGTCCCAATCTACAAATGACAAGCTGTTCATTATCAGGCTTGGTCAGAGCAGATGTACATATACGGGAACAAATTTTCATTTTGAATTGTTCCCAAAATATTGTCTGCACATTTTCTACAACTAGGGTTGAATTTAGTGCATCAGAGAGAATTTTCCCAAAATATTTTCTGCACATTTTCTACATTTCGAACAAGACACCCACCCCCTACTAACGTGTGACATTTTCCCAGATTAAGCCCAATATTCTCACATATAAAGCCTCCTGATGTTGTAATTATGTTAAGAGTGTGATGTACAACATCATCTTTAAGGTTTGAAACACAATCGATGGTATATATTAGCTGATATATTGATATATTTTTAAAGAATTCAAAAAATTGCACAAGTTGGAAATGCAAATTTTGGGCGCACTCAAGAGACCCACACACCCCCACGACACGTCTTGCAAATTCAAATTTTTGGTGTCCCCCCCCGCCCCCCCCCCCCCCCCGGATTTGCGCAGAATTTTCAGTTCTGTCGGAAGGTTTTACTTGTGAAATTTTCTTTCACTATGAACATAATTTCAACTCGGTCAAAGAAATTTAGCTTTCAGACATGTATTTTTCGACAATATTCAGTTAATATTTTGACTGAAGCAACTGCAAAACCTACCAACGGTATTCCCAAAATTCATAATTCATTTTTTTTCAATTTTGCCTCACATCAACAACTAAAGTATCGAATGTGCATCGCGATGTTGCGTCGCTAAGATGACCAATGGAGGGGTGTAAAGCTGATCTGTCCTGATGGTTCAAGTTCCGACTGACTGATATTTCAACTACATCACCAAGGCATGCCTTCATCGAAAGCATGCCTTGATGTTGCAGCTGGAATATTAATTAGTCAGTCGGGATTACGTTTAAAAAACTCAAGACTTCTTGGAAATTTATGCGTGAATAAATAGAATAATCATGTAGTAGACGTCACGCAACTTAATTATCACGTGCAACCGGTACTCTAAATTGGTCACACCTGCCCCCCCCCCCCCCCGCCGAAACCGGTACTACAGACCTCCATTAGTATGACAGACTACTTGTGTGACTCAAGACCGGCTCTCATATGTCATATCTAGAATTTTAAGAACGTACATGATTAGTACTCACGGTCGGGGAGAGGGTTGGGCCCGCAATAGTAACCCGGGGCCCAGAACTTTTGGAGCCAGGGCTTGGACCACGAGTCCAGGATTCTTGGGTCAGTCCAGGATCCCCCAAAGTTCTGACTCTTGTGTCAAGCCCCCCCCCCCCCCCCCTCCGATCCCCGAGATGGAACCAGCAAGATAAGTTGTCCGTCGTATCTCTAGGTCATAGGATACTCAGTGATGAACTTACAAACTAACGTGATTTTTTCATCCTAAAAGCAGCCAAAAGTCTCCATTTCACACCTGACTTCAAAATTTTCACCCCTCCTATCATCGCTTGTGCGTTCGGCATCTGCGTCAGTATCCCGACACTTTCGAAAGGGAGCCGTCACAGAATTAACCCTGGGCCCGAATTAGCACCCCCCCCCCCCCAACCCCCGCCATTGACGATTCCCCTCGCATCGCGTTGTACACAGTAATTAATTAGACCCGAATAAGTCCGATTGCGTTTTGATTGGTATCGTGGTTTTTATTTAACTGGTTGAGCGCTAGATTATTTTTAGAAGACAGAATTTGTTCATTAAAACTTGCTTTATTATAAATTATTGGAGAGTGCCTATAGGCTTTAAAAAGTCATGATAGTGGCTTCCAGCACTAAACCAGTTAATATCTGTTTTTATTCATTTCCATTTTTTCACATTTATTATCCTATAAGCTTCTAGGATACCTAGAGTGCCCCCACCCCTACAGTTGAGTGTACTAAAACTTCCTTGTTGATGGGATAGTAACATAGGATTGCTAACAAAAAATAAATTATGAAAATGGAGATTGAGGACTGGAGTACAAAATGAGCGCACACCATGATCATGTTAATACCAGGAGCGGCAGAATCGGGGGGGGGGGGGTGCGGGGGGGGGGGGGGGCTTCAGTCCCTCCACTTTTTTCACCGGGCCATGTTTTTTGTATGCATATATTTTAACACAACCAATGACTGGTGAAACAAGGAGCGGATCCAGAGCCTCCCCCGTATTTTCGTCAGCTATGTTTCTCTCGTACTGGTTTAGTTTCGGTGGATTTCGGATCATTTTTGGCAGTAAATGGCAGCAAAAGCTAAAATGTATACAGTCTGTTAATAAATCGGTTAACAGAAGTAAATCGTAATCTTACAGACATACAAGTACCAAATCCACCCCAGACAAGATAATCTTCAGACAGTATAATTGCTGTAAACGTCTGGTAAAGCATACTGGTCGTTACGACCAAAGCTGATAAATAGACCTCACCTGTATGCTTTACCGACATTTTTTAACGGCTCTCAGAGTGTGAAATTTTTCAAATATATCTCCTGAAAAATCTCAAAATATCCACTCAGATGCATGGAAATGGGGGTTTTGGGACCCTGGAATATAAAATTTTCATACCGACGACCATCCATCGCCCGATCGAGCCTCCCACTTTGAAAATCGCTCTGCCGCCCCAGAATACTGTCGGCTGGTTATACATTTTTCCCACATGTATGATTAGTGGATACAGGAAGGGCAGGGGGAGGTGCGGTTCCTTCACACAAATAATTTTATTGGAATATTTTGGAATTCTGCTGAATTTCCACCCACGCTCAAATCAATTGCCGTCTATGAGAACAAAAATGATTACGACATTAGACATCAATTTGTTTTTTTAAATATTCTTACTATACCCATATTAATATGGAGTCGAGACCATCAAATTTTCGACAGGTTTTTTGAGATGCGAAGCATCGCCGTGTGTCTCTAACGGCACTCGGTGATGTTTTGCATCGCTGTTTGCTGTCGGACATTTTACGGTTTCGGCCTCAGATAGCGAAAGCTATCCACGTCAACACTCATAGAAGTGCTGTATAGAATTGTGAAAATACCATTTTCGAGAGAAAGGGGGATTTTCTCATTCTCGGTTCGGGACTTTTGTCATTATCGGTACGACCATTTGCAAATATATCACAAATTCAAGGTAAACTTTTTTTTTCTAAACTATATTTTCTAGCCACTCGGTGGGGCGCCTCCCCAACGCGAATTCGTTCCATTGTGCAAAGCTGTCGATAGAATTGTTGGAGAGGGGAGACATTCCCATCCCCTATTAAAATATAGCTGCTTAGGCGAACCGTTTATTTGCCGCGATCATCAATCGAGCTATACATGATCCCCGTCACCAGTCACTCCTACCCACTGCCCCTCCTAATCTCCCATTATTCAGATACAAACTACTGCATATTTTCCATTTCGCCCAGTGGTGCTTTTTTAATCTCTTCAACTGAAATATTGATCATTTCCCTCGTATCCTCCCTTACCCACTTATCTCCCATGCCCATCCCAATTATGCATTAGTTTCTCAATGATTCTCATTCTACAAACGGCAGTTATTTGGGGCATTCTAATATAAAGTGTTTCAGGGTATCCGACTATCCGTTACTCCTAAGCTGGACATTTGACATACTCTTGCCTCGCATTTCCTATTCCCACCCCCCTCAATTCCAGTGACTTTGATCTCACTTTGAGCAATAACCACCACAACCCCCCCCCCCCCCCCCACACACACACACACTAAAAGATCCGTCTTTAGGTATTCCTCAAGAGCTGGCGCGTCTTTTTTATATAATCCATCCAATGATTTTTAACTCTATCGCCGCAGCTCGCAGTTTCTATTGCAATATTCGAGCACCCTTCCCCTGATAAAACAGCTCATCCACTTCAGTCCCCATTCCAGATCTACATTCTGAATAGAATAATTCCCCATTAGCTTCCTCGGTTTCCTTATCTATCCTGTCTGAATGCTAGAATTCCATACACACTTAAATGTCGTTTCACACACGTGCTGTTTTGGGGATGTTTTCCATGTAAATTTTGTGGCATATTTTTCTATATCAGTTCTATCATACGCTGGCACTCGCCCAAGTTCCCTCTTCCGGTTCGTTTTGTAAAATTTCCAAGTTCTTCGCTACCGTTTGGTTAAAAGGGATCACATACGTTCCATAAGTGATATTTGTTAATTACAGCCAGCTGTCGGTACTTGCACAGTAAATTTTTCGGTGAAAATATCACATTAAACTACTTCTGGCAATGTCGACCAATATTTTGTTCGATCTTGGAGCAAACCCCAGGAACTGATATTTGGATTCTACCCGTGGAACGAGGAGGCTGTTGATTTGTGGTACAGAGTAGACCAATTAAAATCTTCAACCTGCAGTCGCATGGCTTTAGATATATTACGCTGTCTACCTTAAAACCTGATTTTTCCAAAACGTAACAGTCAACAAAGTAGGAATTGGAGGTGAATGTTTTCGTTCTGTAACTCCGCCATTATCTGGTCCACGTCCAGGATGCGAAAGAAGGAGGGTTGTGCGCAGGGCCAGCAACCCTGCCACGTAAAAACATAACCGCAATGGAAGCCAACATCAATGAGTTCGGTCTTATATGCTCCACAGCACGAAGAGGGTTAGTAAGTAATTGTTCGTTCTGAAAAAATACCCAGCTTTCCTCTACTGTACCTGAACACTCCGCCATACGTTTTTATATGATAAAACTTCAAGTAGAAACGGTCATCACCGTAATAATATTTACAGTATATATAGATGTAACAACAATTGCTTTCCGGAAATTCCGTCGTGATTTTAACGGTATTATTTTTCAGTGTACAACAGTTTGTCGGAAATGTTTTAGACTTGCAGTCTTGGATGACATACATGGAGTTACAATTAACAAGACTGCCGCTTTTTGACATCCATTTTTCGAAAATCAAGTTAGTCAGGATAAACTCTCAATTATTAGAACTACGGGGCTCAAGGACATAAAGGTTCACCATATTAGCGATGCATGGAATCGCTAGTTCCATTCTGCAATTTTACGGCCCCGCTTTACCAGAAACCATTATCTGCACCGTTGCCCAATGAGCGGGTCATAAACAAAATCTTGAAAGAAACAAAAATGATTTTTTTTATTGCTGGAATATATTGATATTGACGTCCGAAAATTGTTTTTGAGTAATACTCGTTGGCAGAGTGGCTCCAACAATCGGTTCTAAATATGTTACATCGGCCTGCCCATTTAGTCAATTAAGCTGCCCTGAATCCAGACCAAGCGGTCCAAAATTGAAGTTACACCCCATTCAGACGTTACCCATACAGTGAACAGAAATAGTGGGTCCATTTAACCCTTTACCTAACGTAACGGCCAAAACCGGCCAGCGCTATTCTCAAAAATCGTCAGTTAATTTTCATAATTTTTTCATTTTTTGTCTCAAAAACATAGGTTATGACCCCTCATTGGAACGAGCTCGTCGAGCTCGTTCCAATGAGGGGTCATAACCTATGTTTTTGAGACAAAAAATGAAAAAAATTAGTTGTTCACGAATTTTTTTGCAAGTGTCGTCTACTTTTCATGTTAGGTAAAGGGTTAACCATTAGCCTGGCATAACAGGTATAATTGACGAGCGCTGTTTACAGAACTTGTCTTTCAAATTTTATCCTTTTTTCTGATTGCTGCCTCATTACACATAGCTTATGGCCCATCATTGGACAGATATCGTCGAGCTCGTTCCAGTCAGAGGTCATAATCTTTTGTGGACCAAAAATTGATTTTTTTCTTTTACTTATTTAACCCTTTACCTAACGTGAAAAGCAGACGACACTTGCAAAAATAATTCTTGAATAACTAATTTTTTTCATTTTTTGTCTCAAAAACATAGGTTATGACCCCTCGTTGGAACGAGCTCGACGAGCTCGTTCCAACGAGGGGTCATAACCTATGTTTTTGAGACAAAAAATAAAAAAAATAATGAAAATTAATTGGCAATTTTTGAGAATAGCACTGGCCGGTTTTGGACGTTACGTTGGGTAAAGGGTTAAGATTTTATTCAATTTTAGTTTTGTGTCGTTTTCTCTTTTAGATAAAAGGTTAACCCCTCTCATTGCCACGGACGTTCATTTTCGGGCTTGATTGTCACGATCTCGACATTTTATTGAAAAGTTTGTCAGAAAAGTTTTCATGGCTGACAATTTTCGTCACTGGAAGAGATTTACTGAAAAGTTATCTCCCCTTAATTTCCTGAAGCTGTCTGTAATTTTAACACTGAGGATATGAGAATTTCATATAAAAATTTAAATTCTGAAATGTAAGTGAATTTGTTTGATGTGCGTATCATTTCACAAACATCGGGCATTTTCGGGTGGTATAAAAATGCTGAAGTTGGCTTCTTACAACTTTTTTCCCAATAAATTTAAACTTTTGACTATTATTCTCTGTTTAACCCTATTTAAAAATAAGAAAATGGCGTTTTCGTCATGTTTTGATGTTCTGTAACCTTTTTTTCTCTGCATTTTATCAACAATGTGCGCATCTTGACATATAATACTTCCTGTTAATATAAAAGTCCAGAGAGTGAGATTTGCTCATTTTCTCCTGGGGAGAAGAAAACCTTGGAAATGAGCATAAAAACATTCGCTAAATAGAGAGCCAAAGTGGACGTTTCCTTAACTCTTTACCTAACATGAAAAGCAGACGACACTTGCAAACAAAATTCTTGAATAATTAATTTTTTTCATTTTTTGTCTCACAAACATAGGTTATGACCCCTCGTTGGAACGAGCTCGACGAGCTCGTTCCAAAGAGGGGTCATATCCTATATTTTGAGACAAAAATGAAAAAATAATGAAAATTAATTGGCGATTTTTGTGAATAGCGCTGGCCGGTTTTGGCCGTTACGTTGGGTAAAGGGTTAATAATGGTAGGCGTGATACTGATAGATACTCTTATTGACGGATTATCTGTGACGTAGTTGCTTCCTATAAGGTTGTCGTAAAAAGCCAAGTTTCTTTTTGTAACTTTTAATAAACGAAAAGAACAGACAGCTCACAGAGCTGTCTATTGTTTTCGTTTATTAAAAGTAACACATTTTGGCACGAAGATTATTTAGATTTGATATCAAGTAAGAAACTTCGACGTGCATTAGTGAGTTTAAAGCTGTGTTCTCACTCTAGATTTTTATCGTACGATTTTTCCAAGTAAACGACAAAGTTGGTGCAGATCGACAAAAATCTATAGTGTGAGAACACGCAAGACGGGTGACTTTCTTTCGATTTTTAACTGGTACGATTTTTGTCGAAACAATCAAACGCGTTTAATTTCAATTTCTTTTATCGAAAGACTCATTCGATTTGTCGAGGGGATTACCGTTGACCAGCCCCCAGAGAAAAACCGTACGACAAAAGTCTGCAGTGAGAACAGCCTTCAGATTTTTGACGTTGACAAAAATCGATCGACAAAAGACGTTCGATAAAAGACGTACAATAATGATATCGTGAGAACACAGCTTAAGATTGTCTTCGGAGAATTTGAAAGTCGAAAGTGACCTACGCTGCCAAGGGAGACTACCGCATAACGAACTGCACAGAAGATGAGCATCACTTTGTGCTTGCCTGTCCATGCTAAAATCAGTTTCGGGAACTTTTTCCAAGGCTTTATTATATTTCTAGACCTAGTGTGAGAAAACTAACCACCCACATACAGCCACGTAACAGAAGTATCTTGAACAATTAATGTAGGTGCATTGTGGAAGCCCCAGAAAAGCGAAAAGAAATGGTGTATACCTTGGTTCAGGGAGAAAAATGTGAATGTCGACGGAGTTGTAAATGTAACTTACTTTGTGTTTTATGACCAAAAATGTCAAACGAAATAAATAATGTATGTCTGTCTGTCTGTCTGTCTGTCTGTCTGCTCGCGCGTCTAATGATTTCAAGGAAGATAACGTTATCAAAAGTTGATTTTCATTACGATGGGGATGTGAAACTGAATAAAAGTTTTCAATGGACATTACCACTGTGTCGACAAAACCACTGAAAAATTTCCCGGAGTGCTAATTCGCCTGTGGTAGCACTTGTTACCCATCCGTCCGTTACCAAGTTACGTAAATACTTCACAAAATGTTCACTTTCACCACACAAGGTACAATGACATGAATACTTATCAAGAGTTTTAAGTATACATCTTGACTTCGATTTTATTGATTTAAAAAAAACACTACGTGTAGGAGTACAACATTGTGAAAGCTGTGTTTGTTTAAACACTCATCTGTCTGCGACAAGCAAGTGATTGATCAAATACATATTTTTGCAAGGCTACCTTTGATAATTTGAAGGGGTGACAATGGATGTAAAGAAATGTAATCTTATCCCTATTTGTTCAGTATACGAGAAATCTTCAGTCAGAAACTGTCACCGACTGGTCGCATTGTTAGGCCAGAGCTTCACAAGAAGAAAAAAAGCTTCTGAAAGGCAGGAAAATCGATCCATTCGTCGCCCGACTATATACCTTTGGATTAATGTCAATATTTGTTCCTGCTTTTTAGATTACCCATGTCAGGTTTGGATACCCGGGTGTCTTTTTACTGTTGATATAGGGGTAATACCGTGTTGAAACTGCTGCTCGTTCCCACTGAAAACGTTTGGAACCCTGTGCTAAACTCCCAGTATTTTACCTCGTCTGCTTACAGTTTATTTCCAAAGTCTTTATCCAACTAAATTTTGAGACCATTATTGGTTTCAAAATAAATAAGACAAACTGTGACCGGCCGACTGTGCATAATTTCTGAAATTAAATGTTAACTCCTTCATTGCTGCTGGAAGATATTCCAGCGCAGGACAAGAGATACCTTGCCGTTAAAGTAAGTAAAATTTGAGAATATTTAATCAAATTTTCTCCTGTAAATTGTATAGCCTTTTTGTGACCAATTATCTATTATGTCAAATTTTCAGGAATTTTTCATCAAATCTTGTCATAGCTGCTTCAAAGCAGCCATGACTAGATTTGATGAAAAATCCATGAACATTACTCAGTGGGTTAAGAGTTAAAGTGACAGTAAGCTGCGAATTTAAAAAAATAAGTTTACCATCTGACAAAACTACAATGTTCGTTATACAAAAGCACCCTTATGTTTTATATATCATTCGTATGAACTCGCTCGTGTTCATTAACCCGCTGATCACTAATGGTGTTCAACATAACATACTTACTTACGCCTTTCTCGTGTGTAGTAAATGCACCATGTATTCAAACTGACCGAGTTTTGCTTCTTTTTATATCGTTCTTATTTTGTTCACCGTCCCTTACATATCGTTTCCCGGTGGTCCCCGCCTCTACTTCCCGGGATGGTCAGGTTCGGGTGGCCTTATTAACAAAAGCTCCCGTTTAAAGTTTATTATGTGTTCAATTTTGGACTCGGAAACATGGCTCGTGACCCTCCGTTGGAGTGAGCTCGTTGAACTCGCTCCAGTGGAGGCCAAGAGCTGTGTTTTTGAAATTGAAAATAAAACTGTATAGTGGTTCAAGACGTCTTTTGTGCAACTGTCGTATTCTTTCCGCGTTGGCAAGTGTTAATCTGGTGTACGGGAGGCGGGGGCCCTCGGGCGACGATATGTGAGCTCGACTTCTGACGCTTGTGTAATGTGTACAAATACACACTAAAAACTAAAGTGTTAAAACTGACACTTTCAAGGTGTTAAACCCATTCTAACTCTTAGGGTTTGATTTTAACACCCAAAGTGCAATGCTTTAAGCACTAAGACATTACAATCGCCAGACATTTGAAACTTGAATGGATGGCACTTCCCATGTGTCTTGCATTGGTGGTTCTTCCAGAATCGTCCATAATTTGATTTGCGCTTGGTCAGGTGGGTACATAATTAAAAGGACACAACGCAGATGACGCGGATGAGGCTCGAGAGTTCGAGCCTGATCCGCGTCATGTGCGTTGTTTCCTTTTAAGTGTCGCGACATTACACTTGTCAAGTGGTATTATTGTAACACCTGTCAAGTTCTGGGATATCTACACTTGAACAAAGTGCTAGTTCAGCACTTAGTAAGTGTTAAATACAGCACTTCAAGTTTTAACACTTTAGTTTTTAGCGTGTACAGTTAAGACTTCAGACTAAAGTCACTCATACCTGTCATTGACATTGGTAACTCTTTGTAATCTTGTTCTGGGTGGAAACGGCCTTGTATAAGCTTATAGCTTCCTGCCGAATCCACATCATTGTATGTAACAATTTTTGTATTATTTGACTTTGAACTCTAAAAATAAATAAAGTTTGAACTAATGGTATCTTCCATGTCAGTTCACTGGCAGCAATCGGGAGAGTCCATATTGATTATTTGGGAGAGACCAATAAATATTTTCAACGTGCAGCCTTCGGGCTGCACGTTGAAAATATTGATTGGTCTTCTCCACATATTCACTTAGCAGCAGTCACGCTTAATGCAGTTATGGCGCATCATGTTCCTGGGGCGGAAAATCGCTCGGTTTTAAAGGGTTAAATAAATTAATCTGAAGACGAGAATATATTGGCTTTATCGGAAAACTATGGCCATGGTTTTCATCCCGATCTTGTTACCGATAACTCACGGAAATTTCCGATACAGCGCAATTTTCCATATTCGTGGAAATTAGGTCTCATAGAAAGACAAATGTGAAGTTTCTATGCACCTGTTGCTCTTTATAGCGCTTGCGTCCATGAAAATTATTTCGGTTTGCCTTTGTCGATACTCGTTCTATGAATTTTATTGGAAGCATAGCTGAGCTTCATTTGAAATAAATAGTTGTTGATCTCATACTGCTCAGTTGGTGCTAAAATAATGCACAGTTGTTAGTTTAAACATTATTTTATTTCAATACTGCATATAAATATACAAGGTATAGAACAGCCTGCTGAGATACAGTATTAGAAAGTGGATTCAGCAGCAAGCCGAAGCTTATGTAAGCTGTCTCCTGCAATCAACAAATACATCAGACTTTCATGGCATGGAAGAGACTATGATTGAAACAAAATAATATGAAAGAGGAAAGAAGGGGAAAGGTGGAGGGGTGGGGGTGTCTGGGGCAAAGGCAGCTGCTTCCTTTAATAAAGGGAGAGCACAAGAGGGGCGAGCACTGCAGGTGTGTTCAGTAAAATTTCTTGGAAGCAGTAATATAACTCTGTACTTTTTCAAAAATTAGGCTGTTTGCTTCCGCAGTGTATTCAGCATTTCCATTCAAGAGAATATCCGTTGAAATTGTGAATGGCAGTGTTGCTAGTGTGCGCTGTCTGCTCTCTACATAGAACGGACAATGCAATAAATAGTGAGCACTCGTTTCACGGGCTCCACATGAACAGTATGGGGAGTTTGATAAATGGTTTCTAAACAGATGATCGTTAAGATTGCTACAACACAAGCGAAGTCTACAATGGTGGGTCTGTGCCTTACGGTCTTTACTACGTTTGAAGCAGTTTGGAACGAACAGTTTATTTCTATTTAGGAACGAGTTGAAATTTTGCAATGAACTATTTTCTCTGATGTGTGATGGCAACGCATTCCATAATCGTGTTGTTGATGGCAAAAAGGATTCGTAATGATGCTGGGTTCGACAAAATGGGGCTGCGAGGTCGGTTGTTGCTCGTGGCGATCAAAATATGGAATACAGATGCGGTATTCAATTATTACCACGTGTATCAGGAATTATAACATGTGGTTTTCTGTTTATACCCGACCACTTCAGACAGATTCGTTTATATCTTCGCAATGTTGTATCTTCTGCAAATTCGTCTGTATGAGAGATTTTAATCACAGATTTAAGAAACACTTTGCACATAGCAGTTTTTTTAACACGCTCTTTCGAGTTGAAGCAAAATTTGAGCGTCGATATTCTTTTCAAATTAGCGGCTTAATGTCCTTTTAACATTTGTTGAATCAGTTGCTTAAAAATTAAACAACACTCGGATAATGATGTTGACATGGGTAGATATGTAAATGACATTCAAATTTTATGTAAACTTTAGAATTCGATAATTCAACTGCTTGGTAGCCTGAAATCCACACTTGGTGCTCTCTGGTTGTACAGAATTGCAAAATACATTATGGAGAAAAAATTAAAAATAATTAACTTTTGTGAGTCCGTCAGGCAAGGTGAAGCCACCGCAGTGGTGTAACCGGGGTGGGGTGGGGTGTGTGTGTGTGTGGGGGGGGGGGGGGGATTAAGGGACAAAGCCCCCCTTAATAATTACAGTGTCCCGGAAAATTAAAGCACCAAAGGGCTCCAGATTCACTCTCAGGGCATTGATTTTTCAATTTTTTCTCGGGGCCCCTCCCAGAACCCCCACCAATGGGGGGATACCATAGACCTGAGGTGGGTGGGTATGGACTTCCCATTGGTGTGAAGGGTCGTGGAGGCCCCGACCCCCACCAACGGGAGTGCCATATCTCCCCCACATCAGGTCCAGGGCCGTAGAATATGGCTGTAGCATATATCGACCTGGCAACCCCCCCCCCCCCCTAAAAAAAAAAATAGGAACAGAAATAGGAAATCCTAGCTACGCCCCTGAGCTACGGGCAGCAGCACCCATACAGGTATCTGTTCAGGGTTGGGATGCGGTGAACAAAGTTTATGCTGCACGGCGTTATTGCCTATCTATATCGACTCTGGCGTGACTACATGTGTGTGTTTGCAGCTGTTCTGGAGTCGATGTTGTCATAGTGTGCGTGAGTGTGTTATGAGCCGGTCGGGAATGGTCACGTGATGAGCAAAACCCAACAGTCATGGTGGCATCTGTTCTTGGACTGAAGGCGGTGAACAGAGATTATGTCGTTCGTCACTATTGCCTACCCGTATCTACTCTGGCACGACTGGAAGTGTTTGTTTGTAGCTGTTTCGGGGTCCTTATTATCTGAGACCAGGGACGTGGCGACTGGGGGGGGGGTCAGCCCCCCCCACCACCCCCCCCCCCTCCCAAGCCTGGCCAAAATTTCCTATTGTTGGAAATTCGGAGGGCAAGTCAAGAGTAGTTGAAAATTCCATCTTTCTGGATTTTAGAGCTTCTTTGGTTATGCTGATGTCTCCATGACTTCCCAAAATTCCAACTCGGTTTCAAATTGGCAAAAATTCTAACTGTTACTATTTACAACTACAGTGTACGCAATATCGAGCTTCATAAGTATTCATGATGTTAATCGGTACGAGATTTCTATAGTACGTTTACTTATCGTAAAAAATCCTCGAAATGCACTTCCAAGAAAAAATCACATCGTGTAAAATTATCCTGAGTTAATTCCATCATTCACAGTTACAAAATGATGAAAAATCGAAAGTTGATCATTCCTGCATAAGATCTGATTTAATGTTAGGACAGTGTGAAGTGTTCAAAGTTCTCAGCTTGAGCATTTGTTTAGCACATATTCATTTCCCAGAAGAATACCAAATAATAATAACCTTATAATCCTATCATAAATGTGTTGGAATTTCAGTTACTAGAAACAATTTTATGCCCCCTTTCATGGCTTCATTTCAAAAACTTTCTCAGTAGTGAATTTCCACGGGGGGGGGGGGAGGGGGGGGGGGCGGGATGGCCCCTCGCCCTAGTTGGAAATTCACTACCCTACGCCCCCCCCCCCCTCCCCAATCGGAAACCTCTAGCCACGTTCCTGTCTGAGAGTACGTGAAAGTGGTGAGATTATGCGGTGTGATTCTCGTAATAATAATACTAAATTTATAGCATTAAATCCACACATGGCACTCTATGTCTGTACAAGGCTGCAAAATGCCTCACGGAAAAGGCAAATTTGTTACGCCCACTTTTGTCATAACTTATGTATTTTGTCATTATTTCCACGTCTATCGTTGTAATAAAAAAATCGCCATGTTTTGTCATAGCTTCCACTTTCGTAATAAAACTCACCAGGGTTTATCCAAAATTAGGTTACCAGTTTGTAATAAAAATAGACAGGTTTTGTCATAAAAACTATCACCACTTTTGGCATTTAAATAAACAGGTTTTGTAAGGTATTACACATTTTTCACAAACATCAAAACACCTGTTAGCCCTGAGTTCATCTAACCAATCTTATTCCATTGTGTTGTTGCCTTAACTGGTTGAGTGCAAAATTATTTTTGACCATCAAAATTTGTTCACATGTCTTTGCCTTGTTACAATTTATGGGAGAGTGCCTAAAGGCACCCTCCCATAAATTGTAATAAGGCAAATCTATACAGACTAAATAATTTCACTTTAAAGATAATATGAAAAGCATATACACTGAACATGAGGCCTTTACATTACGGTCCCTGCATGTCAGAGTAAAGCCCAAATATGGGCATCCAGCACTCTTCCAGTTAAATAGTGCGTAATTCTTGGTCATATGATATTGCTGGGTAAGTGTGGTTTAGTTTAAACAATATTTATTCATGAGAAAATATGATACATACATATCGTTATCTACAGGATGGTTGTTACACAGAATACGTAATACAATGGTATGCATTAAAGTTATGTGTCAAGAACGAGATTTGTTGGAAGGATTCAGCATTAAGCTTTTAGCTTGTATAAGCTGTCTCCTTGGGAAGACTGACGAAGTTTAAAGGTAGCTGGAGACACTAAGTAAAATATTGTTTAAACATGAGAAATAGAGAGAGCAAGGAGAGTAATAGAGAGAATAGAAGAATAAAAAGGGACAAGGAACTTAACCCCTTTCCCAACACGTGTAGAAGACGACACTTGAAGAATAATTTTTGAATAACTAGAAATGTTCAGTGTCCGTCTCAAAAGCACAGCCCATGACCCCTCACCGGAACGAGCTCATCGAACTCGTTCCATTGAGGGGTCACTAGACATGTTCCTGAGACGAAAACTGAAAATATAAAGGGGGTTAAATGGTGATTTTCTTGGATAACACTGACCGTTACATTGGGTAAAGGGTTAACTAGGAAATGGGGAAACAACCTGAATTTAATGTTGGCTATCACAGAATATTCAATAGGGCAGCCTCAATGAACAAATCGGTAACGGTGGCCCATATGTGTGGCAAATAATACCATAATGTCTTTGGGCTCACTGTTACGTATTAAAACGTCCACTCACCATGATGAAGTCCTGCACAGCTCTGAAGACAAGAAAGTTTTCATTGTTATTCAAATGTTCGGATCCAAATAAAAGTGTTGAGAGCTCAAAAGTAAATGGCAATGTATTGATTGTGGAATCACGAGCATCGTCATAGATTGGGCAATGCATAAGAAAGTGCTCAGTATTTTCAAGATCCCCACACTGGCAACGTGGAGATGGTGAGAGATGGTTATCGTATAAGTGGGCGTTGATATTACTGCAATGCAGGCGTAACCTGCAATGATAAATCTGGGCAGCACGAGATTTGGCGCCATAGTAGAAAATTGGTGGTCGCAGGTTCGCACTATTTATAAACGTCTTGAAGTTTATGAGGGAACAATTTTCTCTTACTGAGGGGGGTATTCCATTCCACTGGTCGGTAACTTGCGGGATAAACGAGGACTTATATAAATTGGTGTGGCAAAAAGGAACACGGTGGTTATTTTCCGATCGCAGATTGTGGTTTTGGGTGATAGATGAGATAATTGGTGGCACCTTGTTGGAGATATATGGAGGCGTTAATTTATGATACATCTTAAAAAATTGGATAAACTTGTGCTTTCGGCGTCTTTCTTCCAGTGAATCCCATTGAGTTTCTGTGTAGAGAAGTTCTTTTCCGCAGCTCACAGTGGCGCCAGTGACTACTCTTGCTGCAGCTACTTGTATTTTCTCCAGGTCAGCAGCTTGAGTTGCTGAGCAGTTGTCCCAGACAGAGTCAGCGTATTCTAAAAGAGGTCGGACAAATGCGAAGTATATCTTTTCAAGGACTTTCCGGTCAAGTGTAAACTTATGGGCCCTGAGCAAGTCAATACGTGTCCAGGCTTTAGCGCACATATCATTGATATGGTCGTTCCATGTACAACCTTTATTCAAAATTACACCCAGATGCTTGTGGCTACACACCTCCGAGATTTGAATTCCGCTTAAATATATTGGTGGGTGCACTGGAACGTTACTTTTACGTGATATGATCATGGTTTCCGTTTTATGGGGGTTGAACTCAACGAGCCAAGTTTTAGCCCAATGTTCAATTGTGGCTAAATCACGGTTGAGTATGATGGCACCTTGGTCAGGATTCTCAATTATAAGATAAAGGGATGTATCATCTGCAAATAAACGTATGCTGCTAAGTAGGTTTACAGTAATATCGTTGATGTAAATCAGGAATAACAGGGGACCAAGGATAGAACCCTGTGGAACACCAGACGTTATTGGTTTCCAAGGAGATGCCTCAGAGGCTACAAGGACGCGCTGGTACCGATCAGAAAGGTATGATTTTAGGAAACAAAGCAAGTCCCCAGATATTCCTATTCTCTCGAGCTTGTGAATAAGACCAACATGCCGAACTTTATCAAATGCCTTACTAACATCACAAAAGACGACCCTAACTTCTTTTCCTTCGTCAAGAGCATGACAGAATTCATCATAGAGGTCTGTCAGTTGTAGAACCGTAGAGTCACCTGGAGTAAAACCAGACTGAAACTGGCTTAGTATGTTGTTATCACATAAGAAATGCCATAATCGTTTGAAGATACATTTTTCAAGTAGTTTACCAGTACAGCTAAGCAAAGATATTGGCCGATAGTTAGTAACTACATTAGACGGATTCTTTTTCAGCACCGGTGTCACATTGGCTTTTTTCCATAAATTTGGAAAGTAACAGTTATCTAATAACCTATTGAAGAGGGCCGTAAGTGGGTCACACAATGAGTCTTTATATTCTTTTAAAAGTCTGGGACTTATTAGATCAGGACCAGACGCCTTCGATACCTTAATACTCTTGATTGCTTCGTACACTTCCTTGCTTTCAAGTGTTATTTTGTCAAGCGATTGTAGGGTAGGCAGGGGTGAATCTGGCAAGGATGCATTAGTGTCATCCAATGTCGAAATGGAACAGAAGTAATCATTGAACACTTCCGCCTTTTCTAGATTGGTTGAATAGAGTTTGTTGAGGTGACTTATAGTCGGGATTCCATGGATATTTTTACAGATAAATGTTTTTAATGTTTTCCACCACACTGACGATGGTGTATCCGGACAACTTAGTTCTGATTGGACTTTTGATATATATGTAGATTTGGCTTTCAAAACAGCTGATACGACTTCATTTCGTTTATGCTTATATCTCGCCCAGTCTTGCAGTTGGCCAGAGCGCTTTGCTCTACGGTATAAACGTGTTCTTTGCCTTATTAATAATCGAATTTGATTATGCATCCATTTAGGCTGGTTAGCCCTAGAGGTTATCAATTTGTTGGGAATAAATTTAGATGCCGTTTCGAGTAATTGATCGGTGAAGGTGGATACTACAGTGTCCAGGCACGAATGAGCAAGCAGTCTTTCCCAGTCTACGCTATTGTATGCAGTGTTCAGACCATCAAAGTTTCCCTCTGCATACAACCATATGCGTCTCTTAAAGTTTTTAGGCTTTTCTTTCTTGAATTCAATGGCAATATAAATTGGACAATGATAGCGAGTCATGTCAGGTACAAGTGGTTCTAGGGCTTCACAGTCCAGTACATGTACAGTATTACTAACCGCAAATAGGTCGAGCAGAGTTGCAGATGATTCGGTAAAGCATGTTGGTTCTTCCACAAGCTGTCTAAGATTGAAATAATTACTTAGTTCCCGGAAGCAACCATTGGGAGAACCATATTGGTTGTCGTTGAAGTCACCAGTAATAATTATGTCTGAAATTAAGGTATCTTTGGCATTGTCAATAGATGCCGTAATTTTATCCCAAACATCTGAGGGACTACTGGGTGGGCGGTAAAATACTCCTAGCAGCAGTGACGTACCATGGGTCATGAACACTTCAGCCCAGATGCATTCAATGTCATTCACCTCAAGATCAGTTCTATGCCGAAAGCACAAGCCGTCTTTCACGTAGACGGCAACACCCCCTCCCCTCGACAAACGGTTTGCCAGTGTGGTTTGCCAGGTATGGTTGTATAATATGGACGGTATGTACCCCTGTTGGTGTACTGTTAGCCCTTGGTGCAACTTAGTTGAACTTACACACCTCATGCCTTTTACTATCTCCTGGTTGCTATGGGCAGTACGAAATGGTAGGTTATGTGGTATAGTATGGGATTTACTAGATCGTCCATTTTGGTGATTTTAGCCTTTGGAATTCCTTAATCTATTTGCGACCATGTACTGTACCACCCCATGTGTGTTATGCCATTTCTCTACAATTCGACCTTTGTGTACAGTGCTCCAGTAGCGTAGAAGGGCCTTCACGATTCCTAGCTCCTATATGGCATCTAGAACATAGCTTTCAATGTCCCTATAGCTCCAAGAAGATAGGCTTAACGGAGATAGTGGTTTAGGGACTTTTGTGTCCGATGGCAGATGTGTTATGGTGATTTTCGGGGCCTTTGGGTACTGCTTCTGCACCCTGAACACTAGACGACCTAGACGGACTACCCAAAGCAAAGAAGTGATAGTAAATGTCGTAAGGTGAGTAAATAGCAACAGAGACTAACAGTACACCAACAGAACCTGACGATTTGTATTACAGAAGTGGGAGCTGTGACAAAACTCGTCAGTTATGAACAAAAGTGGTTATTAAAGGGGGTCTGGGGGAGGCGAGTCGAGGGGTGCAGGTGCAGGTGGGGGAGATTGGGGATGCAGAGGCGTGCAGACAGTGTGATATGAGGTATGGCGGTGGTCGGCCAATGGATAGTTGTGGGGTATGTGCGAACTGTAGGGATATTTTACAGTTGTTGGAGAAGTGTGTTGGATTCGAGCGGGAGGTTGCAGAGCTGAGAGGGAGGTTGGGGAGGGCTGGTGTATCTGGAGTCACCCTGTTGAAGGTTACCTATGATGGTGAGGTGGAGGGTGGGTGGAAGGTCGTTGTGGACTCAAGGAAGAAACTGGGAAGCAGGAAGCGTGGGGGAAGAACGCTTGGTGTGGGAGGTGTAGCTGAGGAGGGGGATCTAGTAGGAAAATTCGGAAGGTGGCGTCAGGAGAGAGCTGCGTAGAGTCGGGAAGCCAGAGTCGGCGTAAGGCTGCCAAGGTTGCTAGGCGGTGTTTAGAGGACAGGTTTAGTGTTTTAGATTCTCATAACCCTGAGGATGAGAGTGAGGGAGACATTCAGGGGATGAGATGGTTGTTGATGTTGCTGGGACAGATGGGGTAAGGAGGGCGGTGAAGAGAAAGAGGGGGTCGGAGACATGCAAAACGAGGGGAGTTGCAGATGATATAGGAACTGGGGGCAGAAGAAGAAATTTGGTTGTAGCGGGGAGTAGCATTGTACGTGGGATTGACAATGTGGTTTGTGGTCCCGATAGTTCTAATCGAACAATCTTGTGCTTTCCGGGGACGAAGGTGGAGGATCTTAGGGACCGGTAGATGGTATTGTGGCAGGGTCAGGATCGGATCTTGTAGTAGTGGATTATGTGGGGGACCAACAATATCGGGGAGAGAAGGTCAGTAAGTTTGGTGGAGTCGTACAGAGATTTAGTCAGCAAACTGCTAAGTGGGAATGCAAGAGTAGTTGTATCCGGGGTCCTTCCAGTCCTTGGGATGGGGACGAACGGAACTCAAGGATTTTGGCGCTGAATGAGGAGTTGGACGACTACTGTGTTGACCTGGGAATGCCCTTTATAGACCACTGGGACACGTTTTGGGGCAACGCGAGCATGTACGGGCGTGACGGGCTGCATCTTAGCAGGCTGGGGAAACGGATATTCGGGGATAAAATTCTTCGGGTAGCAGAGCCTCTTTTGGAAATGAGCGGGGTGGGAGGCCAGAGGCAAGTATATCAAGACTGGACACAGGTAGGGCGAACAAGAGCGAAGCGGACAGAATAAGTTTACCAAGGTTAGCGTCAGAAAACAATGGGACCAGTATAGGCGGAAGCCAATGAATCTCGGTACGTTATAGCAACATCCAGGGTCTCCACCGGAAAGTAAGTGAAATTGCTACATTGATCGAGGCAGAGGACTTTGATGTCATGGGCTTAAGCGAGACGTGGTTAAGACACGGGGAACGGGTAGACCAAGTAAGGGGGTGCGTGTGGATAGGTGTGGGGCGAACAGAAGGCCAAAAAAGGGGGATGGTAGGAATGTACATTAAAGACGACTTAAAACCGTAGCTGATCACAGACTTCGAAGATGTCAGCATCTCGGCTGAGATATCGAAAGAAATTGGATGGGTAAAGATCCGTCTAAGAAACAAACGTATTGCCCTTGGGATTGTGTACTGTGTGGTGGATGGAAGCAAACCCGAGTGGAATGACTCGATATACTCAACAGTAAGGTCAAATATCACAGAACTAGAAAACAGGGGGCTCGGTATAATTTTGATGGGTGACTTTAATGGGCACATAGGTGATAAGGAAGAAGTTATAGGGGCGGGGACAAGAAAGTCAATAGGAATGGAAGGAAGCTGTTGAACTTCACAAATGAACTCGGTCTGAAGGTTCTGAACAGGGACGCCAGGTGTAAGGGCAAATGGACCCGAGAGAGGAACGACAGAAAATCAATAATCGACTATATTCTCACCGATATATTAATTTATGGAGGAAGGTGATGGGGTAGAAGTGAATGGTGAAGGTAAAAGGGAGTTGGATCGTGATCACAACTTGATTACAGTGACGATCAGGGCCAAAAACCTAGTAAGAAGCAAAGGAAGCTTTAAGGAGATTTGGGAACTCAAAAAGGATGCTGACTGGGCGAAGTTCAAAGAAAAATTGAAACCAAAGCTTGCAATCGTACACAAGGAGGCCAGTGTCCAGAAAATGACCGACGCCATAGTTGCGAGCCTAGTGGAGGCAGCGAAGGAAAGTGTAGGAAAGATTAGGGTGCCAACACGGGAACTTGGGTACAGAGTGAACGAAGAACTGGAAATGGCCATAAAGGGTAGAAAAGCTAAATGTGCTGCATACAGGAGAAGTAGAAAACTCAAGGGTGCGGAAAGCAACGATGCCATGGTAGAAAAGGAAGAATACCAACAAGCACGAAATAAAGTAAATAAGATTAAAGACGATAATCGGAGAGTGCGAAATAGCAGCCTTATTAGGACGATAAGAATGACAGGCGGTTCGAGTTAGAATGTATTTTGGAAATGGGCGAATAAGCGCAACAAAGGAAGTAACCCACAGAGTATTATAGTAGATGGTAGAGATACAGACGATCAAGATCAAATTGCATCAGAACTAGTCAAGCACTGGGAAAAGGTAAACGATAAGCGATGGGGCATGGGAAACCCACCGGAGTGTCCAAACCAGGTCGAGGGAAATCTATCGAACTTCGTGTGTAGCTAAATCAAAACCCAGGAGGTGCGAAAGCTGATCCCAAAATTAAAGAATGGAAAAGCGGGAGGGGTGGACGAAATTCCTAACGAGTTTATCAAAAAGGGGGAGAGGAACTCTACGAAAGCCTAACAACTGCCCTATTCAATCTAGCCATAGAAAAACAAGAGGTCCCAAAAGAGAGGAGAGAAAGCAAAGTGACATTTATTCACAAAAAGGGGAAAGGGACGTTTTGGATTGGATAATTATCGAGGAATCTCTGTCAGTAGTAACATTGGAAAAGTTTTCTGTAAACTCCTGTATGGAAGATTAAAGGAGGTGATTGAGGAGAAGGGTTTTTTGGGAGAGATTCAAAATGGCTTCAGGAAGGGAAGGAGAGTTATGGCCATCTTTTCACGCTATCCCAAATGATAGAATCCGCGAAAGCAAAAAAGAAAAAGATGTTTATGGCCTTTTTGGATGTTAAATATATGCATACGATAGAGTATGGGGGAGGGTATGTGGCGAACGCTTGAGGCTCTGGGCTTGGGAGGCGAGTTTGTTGGGATTCTGAAAGCATTATATAAAGATGTACAGAGTGAACTTAGCCAGGGTAACTTAACAACAAAACATGGAGATAGGCCTAAAACAGAGGTGTATCCTTTCGCCAATTCTTTTTGCATTGTACATTAAAGGTTTAGGCGATGAGGGGATAGCAGTTGGGGACTTGAAGACCCCAAGGCTATTTTTTGCAGACGATATGGTGCTAGTGTCACAAAGCGAAGAGGGACTGTCGAAAGTGCTGGGAATTGTTGGGAAATATGGGAACAAATGGAGACTCGAACTGAATGAAAGCAAGAGCAAAATTATACCAGGGGGCCGCAAAGTGGACCACACTCGAAGATGGAGAGTGAGGGAGTTCTGTATTCCGGAAGGTAGCATCAAACTTCTTAGTGTAGGAGAGACAGGTGACTACGAGTATTTGGGTGTAAATATAAACATTACAGGAAGAGATATCAACCGAAACCGCACAAATAAATTGATTCTGAAGGGGAGGTGAATCCTTAACCAATTGAAACTTATTGGGAGAAACCGTTTCAATAAGGGGAAAACAATTTGAGAGATGGTGGGTCTGCCAAGTATAACATATGGTACAGAAGTGGTACCCCTAAACCAAACGGCTGTAAAGAGCTTGGAAACCCTGCAGAACAATGCAGGCCGATGGATAACTGGTCGAGTAATGCCGCGGTACTAGAAGTAATCAGGGCGGAGCTTGGGTGGATGAGGATCAAGGACAGGATAGACTCAATGAAACTCAGTTATCTTAACCCTTTACCCAACGTAACGGCCCAAACCGGCCAAAGCTATTCACAAAAATCGCCAATTAATTTTCATTATTTTTTCATTTTTTGTCTCAAAAACATAGGTTGTGACCCCTCTTTGGAACGAGCTCGTCGAGCTCATTCCAACGAGGGGTCATAACCTATGTTTTTGAGACAAAAAATGCAAAAAATAGTTATTCAAGAATTGTTTTGCAAGTGTCGTCTGCTTTTCATGCTAGGTAAAGGGTTAATAATTTGGTAAGTCTCACCGCCAGCCGATGGTGTAAAGTAATGTTTCAGAGTATTTTCAACTCAAATACAAAGACAGGGCAGATGGTCTAAGTGAGGGAGCTAATAGAGAATTACTCATTGGAGATCTCGGACCTAGACATAGGGACAGCAAAGCAGGGCTAAAAAATCCGTCAGAGAAAGGGTCATGGAGGATGGTAACCTTAATTGGCGAGAGGGAGTCAGATCAAAGAGGTCCCTGGGTGGCCTGCGTGATAAAGAGAAACCTGGTTTTTGAAGAGTACCTTGATGGCACCTTCGGGGGGGGGGGGGGGCACTGTTGTTCAAGCTGAGGTCGCGGTCCCTGGAGCTGAGGGGAAAAATTGGGAAAAAGTGTGAAAAGGAGTGCCAGATGTGTAATTTGGGCATGATGGAGACTCTGGAACACTTTCTACTAGAATACCCAAAATACCAGTCTAAAAGAATAAAATTCACTAGGAGTATAATGGGGAAGTGGGATGGGAGAATGAAGGACATGTAATTAGTGAGAGACTCAAAGGAGAGGGTTAATATGCTAATCGGAGAGTCTGGGAAGAATGGGGCAAGGGATGTTATCAAGCAGTTCGTCTGCGAGTGTTGGGAGGAGAGAAGAAGCGTGGGAACAGGGAGGCAGTTGGGAGTACAGGGGTAACCAAGGCCTTCTCACCCGAGAACCGCGACAAATCAGCGGCCGACCAAAGTGTTGTTTTTATTATTATACGTTTTAATATCCGACTTTAATGATTCTACTATCATTCTAGGGAATCCATTTATTTTACAGAATTCCATAGCTTTGGCCAGGCAACGGCAAATGCCCTTTCGTCATCAGAACTTAATTTAGATGAGGGCTGAACCAGATTAAAAAATTACCGAAGAAACCTCTGTGGCTTTTGACTGGAAAGCAGATTAGACAGGTAGGGTGGTGCAGATCCCTTAATTAATTAATTGATTTTAATTAATTGATTAATTAATACCAGAATCCTTTACATTGTCTGTATAATGATATACGGCTCACGTGTCGATGTGTAAAAGTAGGTTTGTTTCCCTGTCTTCTAGAGTGTGATTTTATTTTTGAAAAAAAAAACAAATGAAATATTTGACAAGCTCTATGTACACCAGTTACTTATATTACAGTTTGAAATTATGAGCTTGTTGGTCCTCAGGCGCGCTCTTCATTTTGAGATGTTTGAAAACAATCCAGGGGAGTAAACTCCGAAAGATCCTGCTCGTTTCAACTCAAACTTCCAGCAGTTGTCTCCTCATAGATCGAATGGACATTAAGCGTGGACTGCTGTGAATTGATTCTGATGTTCGGGCAAGTGGAAAGACAGTATAGGTTTCCATCAAACTGGGTAAACATGAAAAATAGCGGACCGAACAAGTTATTGAAAAACTGTGAACTTCTACTAACTTTTCATAGTTTCTTTATATATATTCTTTGATATTTTTTCTTTACATGCAGGTGGAGAAAACACTTGTAGCTTTTTTTTTAAAGACTTTCTATTTCCTCGAAGTGTGTAACTCAAAGAACACGTTTTCCTTCTTTTCTTTCTGAAAGCGAATTTATTTGCTTAGCCCTTTACCCAACGCAGACGATATCAAAATTAATTATTTTAAATATAATTTTTTCAAATTTTTCAAAATATTTCAACAAAACCATATCATGTGACCTCTCGTTGGAACGAGTTCGACAAGCTCGTTTCAACGAGTTCTCACATGATATGGTTTTGTTGAAATTTTTTGAAAAATAATATTTTTGCAACTGCTGAATTTGCATATTACGCGGGCGGATGCGGCCGATTCGTTGGGTAAAGGGTTAAAAGCGCTTCTTGTGAAGGGAGAAGTCGACTCGGTAAGTAAAACAGACATTTATCGTCTGCCGTGTCGACTACAATTTGTCAATATGGATGTACTTGGGTTTTTTAGGGTATTATATTTTTCTTTTGAGGTTTAACGACACTTTGACAGGGTCACCTCGTGTCGGGTTTTAATGTGTTAAATGACACAGAAAAGTTGAGGGACTGGCTACGGATTGATATAAGTTGGGAAAGAAATGTTATTTATGAGAAGTGCTCCACTGACTACAATAAAGATACAAGTTCGATAATTAAGATTCGGATGGAAAAGCATTTTTTTTCAAATTCTAAACTTCATATAAAAACAGATTTTGAGACATGTTTTTAGCCACAAAATAAGGGCACGGCAGAGCAATACCTTAACTGGCATTTCAAAGCACACGCTCATTGACTGGAAAACTGTTTTAGAGACTTCTGCATATCTGACATCAGCTTTCAGGTCACCAGTCTAATTCTGTTCGGAATTCGGCATAGTCGTGGCCTGAAACCAGTCTATCCCTTACTGAGGCGGCGGAGCCAGGGGACACAGGGGGCACGAGCCCCTCCACTTTCTCCACAGATATGTTTCCCTGTTACACAGTGAGTTAAAATGGGCACATGCAAACGTGCCAAAAGACAGACATCCCTGTAACATTATTTGCAAATCCGAACAATATTTAGCCAAAGAAACCCACTTTCGGTCGCTTCGATCCGTTTCTTCTACTTCAACTAACTTCCAACCCGAAGGCTGCCCTTCGGGTTGAAATATGTTTGAACTAGAAGAAATGGACAGGACTGTGACCACACAGCGGCATATTCATCTGAACGAGAGACTTTTGCGAGTCATTGTACAGTTACCGGTACACGCTAAAAACTAAAGTGTTAAAAACTACACTTGAAGTGCTGTATTTAATACTTACTAAGTGCAGAACTAACACTTTGTTCAAGTGTAGATATCCCAGAACTTGACAGGTGTTACAATAATACCACTTGACAAGTGTAATGTCGCGACACTTAGAAGGAAACAACGCAGATGACGCGGATCAGGCTCGAACTCTCGAGCCTGATCCGCGTCATCTGCGTTGTGTCCTTTTAATTATGTACCCACCAAGCGCAAATCAAATTATGGACGATTCTGGAAGAACCACCAATGCTAGACACATAGGAAGTGCCATCCATTCAAGTTTCAGATGTCTGACGATTGTAATGTCTAAGTGCTTAAAGCATTGCACTTTGAGTGTTAAAATCAAACCCTAAGAGTTAGAATGGGTTTAACACCTTGAAAGTGTCAGTTTTAACACTTTAGTTTTTAGTGTGTATACGATTGTAACCTTTCTCACACTGGATCGAACCACGGTAGCATTGTAAACTTGTGCCCCTCCACTTTTATTGAGCTTCCGCCGTCCCTGATCACTTAAATAATCCACCGCCTATATTTAGCTTCACTCATCTGGAATATTTCATTTGACCGGGAAGGTGAACCTACGATTCACTTTTCCGATCAACTGATATATTCCAAACGCTTAAATTTGAAAAAAATACCATAAACATTAATTTTCTTTGAATGAACGCAAGAAATGTTGCCCAATAGAGACTTGATTTGACGGAACTTTTAAAACATTACTATGAGGAATGAAGACCCACTCACCATAACCATAGTTTTGATGATGATTTCGCCGTTAGTTCCACTAACTTTGTTAAAATATTACTGTTTTGAAGGTGAGTTAAATACTTACTGATTAGAGTATCATAACTGGAGCACGACAGAAGAATGTCGGTACATCTGTGTGAGTGAAGGGACATCACAGTGAATCATTTGTCGTCTATTCGCAAAGTATACGAAAGGTGCGTAAACTTATTGCCCATAAAAGCGTCGAATTTCGAACAGAATTAGACTGAGGGCTCGAGAGCTTGATCTAAATTCTAGGGCTGCCGGTATATCGATAAACCGATACATACCGGTATTAAAAGCAGTACCGGTTGAATAGCGGTGTAATTGCAAAAATATCAGTTTATCGTCATTATTTATTTAGCCACAATTTAATTTTCAAAATGTCTTTAGTTTTTTTACTGTAGTCCCAAACGAATAATATTATCCCTGTACCTAACGAATTAGCCGCATCCACCCGGGTAAAACACAAATTCTGCAGGTGAAAAATATTATTTTTCAAAAATTTCGACAAAACCATATCATGTGACCCCTCTTGGAACGAGCTCGATGAGCTCGTTCCAAGAGGGGTCACATAATATGGTTTTGTTGAATCTTTTTGAAAAATTCGATACACTAATATTTAAAAAATTTTTATATCGTTTTTGTTGGGTAAAGGGTTATTCGAACTGTATCATCAAGGCATGCTGATTTGTTCCGATGGTGATGGCTGAAGTCCCGATTATGGTACGTATCTGAACAGTCTTTCGATTATGTGATATACCACGGTATTTTTTTTAACACCGATACCGGTATTCAGTTTCGAATACCGTGCAGCCCCACTAACATCACAAACAATCACACTCTTTTGGGGGGAGGTTGGGGATATCATAAAAATTGACGAAATCAAAATAGGGGGCACAGCAATGGAAGGGTTTATAGTGGAATGGACCTTTGGATTCTATAATGTACGAGAGAAGAGGGAAATTGTTTAATTGTCGGGAAGTCTACAAACGAGGTCAAAAGCCCGTCATTAAAAGTAACATTGCTCCAGGAACTATTATTCATTCCGACAAGTGGAAAGCTTATAACTGCCCCGAAATGAAAGGTTTTCACCATGAGGAGGTGAATCTTTCCGTCGAGTTTGTTTCTTCAGACAGCATATACATCAAAAGTAAACGCAATTGAACACACGTATTGTGAACTAAAAGTGGACCTCAAAATATCTAGAGGAACAAGTTAAGGAAACATCGGGGATTCTCTGGATGAGTTTATCCTGCGCAAAATAATCTAGGAAGACCAAAAAACTTAGTGTTAAATTTGCTAACAGTTATAGGAAATTAAGGGGAATTAACTTTTCCATAAATCTCTTCCAGCGATGAAAACTGTCAGCCATGTATTTCAATCCTCACATTGGTCTCATTGTACTTCGTATTTGTGTTCGTTGTACAATGAGGCTCACATTTGAGCTATCACACCCTGTAGAAATTTCAAAGTGGGATGAAAATTGTATATTTGTGAACTTATCGCAACATGTGGAACCCTCACGTCGCATTTGATATGTAAATGTCTTTTGGTCTCGACCCGTTTCCGCCCAATACTATTATTTACCTAACACGACAAGCAGACGACACTTGCAAAGAAAAAAAAAATTCTTGAATAACTAATTTTTTTAAATTTTTTGTCTCAAAAACATAGGTTATGACTCCTCATTGGAACGAGCTCAACGAGCTCGTTCCAAAGAGGGTTCAATAACCTATGTTTTTGAGGGAAAAAAAATAAAAAATGAAAATTAATTGGTGATTTTTGTGCCTGAATAGCGCTGGCCGATTTTTGCCGGCACGTTGGGTAAAGTGTTAACAAGAATCGCCATTCAAATTTATTTTCTCAAATTCGGCCTTGAAAACACATATCTTATGGTATTTCATTGGAGTGAACTCATCAAGCGCGTTCCCATAAGCTATGTTTTGAAGTAGAAAATGAAATTCTTTAGATGCTCAAGAAATATTTCAATCAGTTGACGTCTTTTCCTCTTTGATCATTTAAAGCAATCACTCGTTCACGCCAACTTTGATTGGCCATGTCACTAAACGGGACCATTGGCCATTCATGACTGCCGGTGTGACAGGAATGATAGTCCGTAGGAAAATTAGTCCCTCTGGACTATTATTCCGCGGAATTATAGTCCTAGGTCTAACATTTCTAGGAATAGGAGTCCGCCGGACTACTATTCCTAGAAATGTTAGACCTAGGACTATAATTCCGCGGAATAATAGTCCAGAGGGACTAACGTTCCTACGGACTATCATTCCTGTCACACCTGGACTTGGGGCGCGAGACTTAGTACTGTCACATATCCTAGCTGACATTCTTCCTGGGGGCACGTATCCTAGGTGCAAATACCATTGGGGTGGGGGGGGGGAGTTTTCCTAGCTGACATTTTGACTGGGGGGCACATAGCCTTGGTGACAGTTTCACTGGGGTGGGGGAAGTTATCCAGCTGGCTATTATTGGACTGGGGGGTACGTGTCCTACACTCATCTAACCCCCAAAAAGGTTCATAATTTGGTGAGTTTTGTGTCTTACATGTACATGTAGGGAACATGTTCCAATCTACTGGCTTTCGGTGGTCTTGCTGAATACAGATACAGTATACCATGACCGTGGTTTCTAGGGACGTTTTGGCTGCCTATATTTTTTTTATTGGAGTTTAACAAAACTTTCGACAATCGGGGTAACCTCGTGTCGGGCAGCTTTATTGGTGGACGAAGTCGGAGTACCCGGAGAGAACCACCGAGCAGCGGCGAGCAACTGTCAAACTCTCCAATATCCTAACTCCACACAAGCAGGGTTAGCATTGGTTGAAGACAAGTGCACCATCAACGCACAGTACGTCTCAGTACATAGCGCCACTGTGCCCCTACGTCGGCAATCGGGATGAAGTGCCTTACCCAAGAACATAACGATCGAACCGTAGACCTTTCGGTTTGAAGTTCAATGCCGTAACCACCGAGTCATCGCGCCCACAGCTGCCTCTATAGGCAGCCAAGACTTCACTGTAGAAGCCACTGCTACATCAAAGTATTAGCTTATTATGAGGGCGCAAATCGTAAGTAGAATTTTCCAACCGACGTGGAAACCTTTACTTATTTCCAGTTCCTTATTCGATATTCGTTATCAACCGATTTTGTCGGTTCATAAGGAATGTCGAATGAGGAACTGGGAATAAGTAACGGTTGTCACGTCCCTAATGGCCTAATTCTCCGCACATTTGAGGATACTTTCAGAATCTTTGACAAGAATCAAATGAGCATTTTGCGAAAATCAAAGCTAATTCTCGCTGTTTTTCTTGGGAGAATCATTTGCGAGAATCGATTGTGATTCTGGCATTAATTTTAAGCCCTGTTTGCGCCGTCATTTCGAGGTAGTCTACTTGGTAGGGGATACATTACCAGGCTAATTCTGGGTAAAGAAGCTTTGACATTTGCACTAAGAAATTCAGCCTCATTCCCCCCGATTTTATAAAAATGAACTTTCACATCCCCACTCCTAAAAATAATCTCAGAAATACAAATCTGGAGTATAATGCGGATTTTAAATACTGAAGATCAAAGGTCATTTCTTGGATTTCATATTTTAATCACAATATTGCAATCTGCAGAAATCTCTTGTGAAATGAACAGGGGAAGTTTTACAAAGAAGACAGTGTCCGTTTTATTTGCTCATTTTCTAAAACTGATTGAATTTGATATCAGCTGAAACATTAGATCGTCCCGTTTTCTTTTTGATTTTTCATGACAGAGAAAACAAACTTTTGTCATTAGATTGAGAAATCTTTTCGCAGATGTCATCCAATTTACTTTATTGGAGAAAAAAACAAACGCCATAAATTCATCATGATGATAGAGTTTTTTCCGTTCATGGCTTGTTCGTAAGATATTGATCCTTTATAACGGAGCGAAATAGAAAGTGTGCATGTCGAAGTGTGTGTGTGGGGGCGGGGGGGGGGGGGGTGGGAGGGCTAATAAGTCGAATTGTGTACTGCCGTCGAAGGTATTCCATTTGATTTACAGGGTGCATTTGTGGCGTGCTTTGCCGATGCAACTTTGTCTATTTTTTCACAATCAATGGCCTTTAGTTCCCAACTCGTCAAATGCAGTGGGCCTTAACTCTTACAGGTCTGGACAATAGTATCTAACTATAGAGAATGATCTCCCCTACATACCAGTTGGTATTTGTATGACATGAGGAAAAGGGTCAAATGATATGAGGAAAAGGGTCAGTTTTGTAGTTGGGGAGATCCAGAAGGCGCCAATGGGGGAATTATGAAACAGCCTTTGACTGAATGCTGAGAGGTTAGGAGAAACAGTGGGGGGGAGGGGGGGATATCCTGGCGGGCACTGGGTGTATGTTGGCCTCCTCGTGTGTGTACCACCACAAATCAGCGGAAGGTCGAAGATTTATTCTGACGAGTGACAACACGCATAGCCTTGTACACACATTATCCTAAACTAAATACGGCTTGTATCCAAGGGGGCTTGTGGTCCCTGATTGAGGCACTGGCGTGTACAAGCCCACAATAAACAGACCAGAAAATACCGGGCTTGTATGGTAACACGCTAACAGGTTAAGCTACCCCTGGCGGTAACCCATATAGGAAAAAGGTGATGTGATGCTTCTCCGCCTTCTTTGTTTTCATTGTGCCTGTCATGCTGTTTTAACAGGTGTTCCACTAACATAAATAGCAACAACTAACGCATGATCTCGCCAAAGCGAGATCATGCGTTAGTTATTGCTATTTATTTTGGCGGAAATGCTTTCAAAATGGAAACACCACGCCATTCTTTTCATATGTGGACGTAATGCTCCAACTTTGAGTCGAGACAGTCCAGAAAGATTGTCAAGTCATTCTGGAAAAACATGCGAGATTGGCAATTGAATCAAGTTATGTTGCATTGCTTTATCGCAACTTGTATTTCGTTCGCGAATTTTGAACTGACGTGAGGAGCGCAGTGGCTCAGTGGTAGACTGTTGTACTTCTGTGCTCGAGGTCACGACGTCCGGGACGACCCGCGTTGAGTCCTTGGGCAAGGCACTTTACCCCGGCTGCCTACATGGGGGCTCGATGACGCCGTGTGCTAAGGCGTACTGCACGTCGATGGTGCACATGTCTTCAACCGCTGTAACCCTGCTTTAACAGAACTTAAACAGAGTTAGAATGTTGAGGAGCTGACAGCTACTCGGCGATGCTCGGTACTTCTCTCCGGGTACTCCGGCTCCCTCCACCCGTAAAACTGTCACGGTCACGATTGGCCACTGTGCATTAGTATGTGACCTTAAACACCGATAAATAAATAAAAAATATGGACTTAGGCTCGGTCCGGGTTGGCTGAGTTGAGTGAATATGAGTCCGGCCGGGCTCGTGTTCGCTCGAACCAGCTGGTTTGGACTGGTTTGCGGCCCATCGGCACATTGGAATCGGTTGGATGGGGTCCGGCCTGGGTTGGCTGGTTCAGTGAATGCGATCACGACAGGGTCCGTGTACGTTCGGCCCAGATGGTTTGGGTTGGTTTTTGGCTCGGCTGTCCTTTCTGATTTGGGAGAATGATTCTGTTAAAATCCGTACCTCTAATTGGATTTGAATTTTGACCCAGATATTTATATACCCCAAACTCGGAAAGTGGCGCGCTTTGTGGACAATCCATCCACCTCCATTGCTTCAGTGCGGGCAACTTGAACTGGTACAACAATCATATATCTTTGTTGGTTTTGTATTTTTCTTTTCTTTTCTTCGCAATTAAAATTAACATTTATTCTCTCTCTCTCTCTCTCTCTCTCTCTCTCTCTCTCTCTCTCTCTCTCTCTCTCTCTCTCTCTCTCTCTCTTCTCTCTCTCTCTCTCTCTCTCTCTCTCTCTCTCTCTCATAAACCTGTAATGTTATTATATATATGGAAACGACAACAAAAAGCCTGTGGCTTACTGTCGAATGCAATCCACATACTATTGTACTTTACTACCTAATACAATTGGAAATAAATATTGGATAAACTAGTGGGAACTTTTAAAACGTTATGTGAAGTAATTGAAGACGAACAGCTTTAACGCTTATTTATTTATTTATTTATTTATTTATTTATTTATTTATTTATTTATTTGTGTTTAGGGTCACTTTCAGCATCTATGGATATATCATGACCGCAATATAGGTATGAAGTAAAGTTTAGCCAATCGTTTATTCATATATACTGCCCACTTTAGAGGACTTCCAACCGAGACGTTGGTTTCGGAGTCATATTTACCAGTCCAGGGGAATTTGTTCACCACAGTAAAACGACCACTGTGTCACGGTTGTAAAATCGGTTGCTAACGAATGTCGACTAAGGAACAGGGAATAAGTACCGGTTGTCACTCCAGTCATAATTTCTCTTATCATGTTTTATGTTACGAAATCGCTTTAGCCTAACGTATCCATGGCTTGCACGTCCAGGTAACCAATACTGGCTTTTGGGGCGATGGAAGCAGTGATGTTGTTGTTGTTGTTTTTCCAAACAACGTGAACATGCATCAACTTGGCGGCATGTAGATACTTTATTCATCTCTAAAGCGACAAAGTAGTGAGCGGGTTGGATTTGTATTTACCCACAAAACAATGATAAATGGCCGAGTGATCGCGACATTGCCATTCACTCACCTAAGGGAATGGATTCTAATTTTCAGGCGTATATCCTGGCATAGCCAGGATTTTTGTGGGGAGGTGCCTTTAGTGCAATCGACAATCACCATAGTTCCACCCGGCTGAAAAACGAGCATCGAATGAAGTGTTGTGGTAGCATGTGGGAGAGTATTATGTGAAATTTCGGATCTGAATTAGAAGTATTTTTGCAGTAATGTATATGAAAAATTACATACAATTTAAACGGATAAATTATACCTATATATATGTAATTGTGTCAATATATGATTCTGGCTGAAATTAACCCTTAGTACCCCATAGTGCCCCTGTTATATTGCTTTAAATTCATTGCCCAAAGTGTATTCTTCCTTGATAACTCTAATGGTAGGATGTTCTCTTCTCCCCCAACTTCCTATACAAGATATGCATGTCTCACGTGAGAAGACCATGTGAGGTAGATATTTTTTTAGCTTTTGAATACGATAACCATGGAAAATGGATATTATTGCTAAAAGAGGAAATTCTTCAAATTTGCCAAAAAGTTGAAGGGGCGAACTGGTATGGGTTCAATATCGAGTATGAGACCCATTACTTTTAATTACACCTTGACAACGCCTTCTCATGCTCCCAGTCAGGTTCCTGATGGTCCTTTGTGGGATGTTGTTCCATTCTTGGACCATCATGGCACCAAGCTCCTGGACACTTCTTGGCTTGACTGGACGGGCTGAAATTGCAAGCTGTAACTCATTTCAGACATGTTCGATTGGATTGAGGTCAGGGGATCTTGCTGGCCAGTACATACGCTCAGTCACCTACCCCCACCCCCCTGTAGGTACTCCCGGACAGTATAGGCAACATGAGGACGGGCATTATCGTCCATCAGAATGAATCTATCACCCACTGCACCTGCATACAATCTGACGTGGGCATCCATGATCTCATCAATATACCGCTGTGCAGTCAACGTACCACGGCCAAGGACACAGAGCTCTGTACGTCCATCCCAGCTGATGCCACCCCAGACCATTATTGACCCTCCACCATAGCGATCATGTCCAGCAATTTTGGCTGCATGGAATCGCTCTCCCGGACTTCTCCATACCCTAGAACGCCTATCGGTGTAGTCTAGGCAGTTCCTTGACTCTTCTGTAAAAAGGACAGGTCGCCAATCTTCTCTGGTACATCCAACATGGTCCATGGCCATTTCATATCGTGTCTGGCGGTGGTTCTGGGATAGCGGAATACGAATACATGGTTTTCTCGATCGGAGACCACCTTTGTCCAACCTTGCCAGGATAGTCTGCGTCGAAACATTTGCCCCGGATGCATTCTGAAGGTTACTGCGAAGCTGGGTTGCTGCTGCAAAGCGGTTCCTATGGGCCTGAATGATCAAAAACCGGTCTTCAGCTGCAGATGTTGCCCTGTTTCTGCCACCACCATGCCGTCTTACTGGTGTGCCATACTGCTGAAATCTTGCTCAGGCTCTGGTGATCAGCGTATGGTGCACAGTAAGGGCTGCGCCAACTTGACGATGCGTAGCCCCTTGCTCCACCATCCCAACAGTCCACCACATTTCTGCTTCAGACAAATGTCTTCGTACATTTGCATTTGCCATATTCAATCATTAAATCACAAGGGTTTGTGTTAAAATGAAGACTGAATACCCTACACATGTCATGTAAATGAAGACAGTACACGAAAACATCATGAAAATCAAGGGGTACATGCTTTCCATGACTGTGGCGAAATGTCTGCCTGTCAAGAGAGCTAATGTAAACACTGGGGACCATCTCAATACATTCCTCAATCATATCCACCAAATATATCGCAAATATGTCACAAGCAAATTCCACAATGATGTGTCAAATATGTGGTGCTTAGCAAACTTTGAGTAGTACAACTTACCCCGATACAGAGAGTGTTTTATCTAAATTTCCTTATCACAAATGGGAGATAGTTCCTCAGCTGGAACTCCAATTTTAAGGGGAGGTTCTTCCGCACCTGTCGCACCTCCCATGGCTACGCGCCTAATTTTCGACTGGGTAGCATCGTATGCCGGATATGCGAGGAGCTTAAGAGGAGAAATTCTAAAATCGAATCCACCGATCAAAATTTTAATCATTTATGTCACAGTTTTCTGCGCTGAGTGTATCTATAAAGAGCACCACAAGAATCTGAAATAATATGTGTTATATTCAATAGAAAGTTAGAGTATGCCACTAAAAGACGTCAACTCCCCCCCCCCCCCCGCCTCCACCCATATTTCGTTGATGCTAACTTACTCGTCACATTCGCTTTAAACAGCACGCATTCAATTTCAAACCCGTCTATAGACTTGAATTGGTGGAAACAGTCATACTAACTTTCACCACAAATGAAATCAGCATGTATTTTTGTGTTTTGGAGGAAACTGAGATTGAAGAAAAAAGACGCTATACAGGTGGTTGCTTTTAACCCTTTACTGCAAAAAAAAATTCTAATTTTTTTCATTTTTTGTCTCAAAAACATAGGTTATGACCCCTCTTTGGAACGAGCTCGAGGAGCTCGTTCCAAAGAGGGGTCATAACCTATGTTTTTGAGACAAAAATGAAAAAATAATGAAAATTAATTGGCGATTTTTGTGAATAGCGCTGGCCGGTTTTGGCCGTTACGTTGGGTAATGGGTTAACTGTACAGGTGGTTACCGAGCTCAGATTAAATCGGTGTACACTTGGATGCTTCGTCATTTCGACATGTATAGGGCAATTAGTGCAAGTTGGTCGATTCAAATTCGACAAACCACAATCAGTACTAAGATACAGTATATATAAATGCACCAAGTTTGTCATAATACTCTCTTCTTTACAAATAAACGAAAAATAAATGACCATTTTCTAGAGACGGTGAGCAAACCGACCGCTGTATATGTCGATGGCTATACGTTTCGAACTACACCGCACTGTATACTGCTTGCTCTATAACTAACATTCCCGGAGAGTGATGCAAATTTGGTGGCAGTATAATGTTGGTACAGAATTGTAAGACAGTTCTCTTTGTACAACCATTGATAAAAAGCTGAAATGGTCGGTTTGCATGTTTTGAGCACCAGTGTACCCTGAAATTGGGAACGCGGTGGTTCAGTGGTAGACTGTTGAACTTCTATGCTAGAGGTCCCGAGTTCGATCCCCGTCCTGGACGACCCGCGTTGTGTCCTTGGGCAAGGCACTTTATCCCGGTTGCCCACATGGGGGCACGATGACGCCGTGTACTAAGGCATACTGCGCGTCGATGGTGCACATGTCTTCAACCGCTGTAACCCTGCTTGAGCGGAGCTTGAACAGAGTTAGAATGTTGAAGAGCTGACAGTTGCTTGTCGATGCTTGGTTGGATGCTTGGTTGTTCCCTCCGGGTACTCTCCGGGTACTCCGGCTTCCTCCGCCCGTAAAACCGTCACGGTCACGATTAGTCATTGTGCATAAGTATGTGACCTTAAAGCTCCAATAAATAAATAAATAAATAAATAAATAGTACCTAGAAATCGACAATAAGCATTAAGGTATCCGTCAATGCATTAGCATACGATGTGATGTGGAAGTTGTTGTTTTATTCTGTTCAATCATTTTTCGACGAATGCAGCGGTCTTCCCGGAGACCCCAGTGCTCATTTTTATTTATGAGTACCTTGGTGCTCAAAATGAGAACCATGTTAGGCGAACTATATGTTACTTGCAAAATGCAGATCGTGTGATATTGCTCATGTACTTTACACAATATCTTGTGATAATTTTGTATGAAGAAATATGTGCGTTATGAGCACAGACCTACACAGATTTGTTTCCTGATCTTTCACACAGAGGACTGTATACCTAAATAACCTCCGTACGTCCATTTGTCTGTGGTTGGTGTACTCCATCTCTATAAATGTATCCATGACGACAGGTTGATGCATGTTCACGTTGTTTGAAAAAACAACAACAGGACTACTTCCATTGCCCCAAAAGCCATTATTGGTTACATGGACGTGCAAACCATGGGCATGTTAGTCTAAAATATACTCAATACTTTCGTTATTAATAACAATGACATTAAATATATTTTAAACCAGAGATACTATCATATATGGCTCGGCCATATGTAGGTGTTTATAAGTCTCTGTTACTTGCGTTTTAACGAAAGAAATATAACTGCTATATTTCCACTGCAAAGGACGTTCTTTTGTATATATTAACATGTTATAACTGTGTTTTATCTTACAATCAACATGTATTTTGTCTGTATTAACTCCGCAACTGTCGTGTATCCGACCCCCTGATACAGATGTTTGTATCAGGGGTTTGGATACAAGCACGTTCCTTTCGCGTGAGTTTCGTTTTTTTTTCTTTTTGTTCATCCGTACGAATAAATAGTTCGTTATATATTCGTCTACATTCTTGACTTATCCCCAATGTATTGTAAGATAAAATGATTATTACCATTATGTTGATGTACAAAATATGTATCCGAGTCTCGCTCCGGGTTCTAAGGGTAGATCACGACTCGTCTTTGACTCGTCATGATCTGCCCTTAGAACCCGGAGCGAGACTGGGATACATATTTTGTACATCCACATAATGGTAATAATCTCTATGGAAACAACAGCGTTCATTATTGACACGTTTTCTGTATGTGTAAGGACACGTCATTGAGTCCCTGCTGCGCTAAAACATGACTGAAAAGAGAGCGGGTCCATCTTGATGGTCCGCTTGGAGCCTAGGACAGATTTGAAGCCCTTTATTGTGCTAGGTTGCTACAGCTTTTTCGTCCATGTGATCCAATCTATTGCTGTACGCACAAAGAACGAATGTTTGTACTGGTCCGTTTTATAAGCTGGATAGTCATGGATCTACTATTGTTTCTTACTGAAGATGACGCGAATTTGGTGACTATTCAATTGGATTTTTTTAGCTCGGATTTATCGCTTTTATGTCTGTAACTTGATGAATTTATCTGGGGGGCATTGCTAGCATTTGTCCCTCAATCACTTGTAGAAGAAAGTAAGGCGCTGTTCTGCCTTCTGGGTTGTAATGAAGGTGAAGGGAATTTTAGTTCTTCCAGCATTTTTAATACAACTTTCTTCTGTTGATTTATAGTTTTTCGTGATGAATCTTGCATCCCTTCTTTGTTTGTTCTATAGTTTTGCGATCTCTTGCTTTGTGTATAGAGCCCAGATGAGAGATATTCCATTATCGATCTTACGAGTGCAGTGGGGGATTTTCTTCGGCATTCTCTTGGGCAGCGTTGGAGGTCCTACAGAGGAATTCGCGAGAGCAGTTTGCATTTTTACATACATTGTTGATGTATTCTTTTCATTTAAGATCTTCTTGTATTTGTAGGACGAGATAAGGGTTAGAGCGAACGTGTTCCTAGAACTTCTAGTCCGTTTAGGGTGTAGAGTCGATTACTTTTCCTTTCGTGCTCAGAATGTAGTATGTTTGGCGTTAAAGCACATTTCCCAGTCCGAAGCCCATTTTTGGTCATTTTGTGATCCTCTCGTTGTTTATTTTAGTTTACCGGCACAACAGACAGTTGTCTGAACTTGGGAGATCGCTGATGAGGCATTGGAAAGGTATTGGGCCTAAGTCAGTTCCTTAGGGCACACCGGAGTTAACGGTTACTTAATCCGAGAATTGCCCTTTTGGAGCTATTCGCACACTCTTTTCTGTGAGGAACGTGGTGCGCCATGTGTGTAGCGGTCAACGGATTCCGTGTTGCTCTATTTTATGGAGGAGTCTGTCGCGTGGGACTGTGTTGAATGTTTCGGAGAAGTTCAGTTATGGCAATGTCGACTTATCTGCCTCGGTCGAATGATTGTAATACGTCGTATCCGCCTTGGTCGAATGGTTGTAATACGTCTGCATCCAGGATTTAATAATCTTAGTATTTTGTGCTTCTCCAGATGTTTCAACATGTGTCTACAGATTATGTGTTCGAGCAGCTAACATGACACTAAAGTTAGTAACAGTGGTCTATAATTTTCCGCTGCGTTTTTATCTCCCTTTTGGAATATGCAGTATACATTTGCGCCGAGCCAGTTGTTTGGTAGTCTTCCATGATCTATCGAGCTCTGAAATATGATGGACATTGCTGGACCGAGGTGGTCTTCACACTGTTTCAGTACTCTATTTGGAATATTGTCTGGGTCCGATGGACTGATGTCTTGTAGGTAATTTTGCCACTCAGTCTTGACTGATTTTGATGGTTGGTATGGTTCGACCGACATGGATTGGTGTCTTGGTCAGAGTTCTTGTCTTTTCCCTCATGAATCCTCTTGATTAGGGTCAGTGTTTTTTTCTCTGCTGTTGCTCACGAGTTGTCATTATTCTTCTTTAAGTGGTAGGTACTGTCATTGCGGGCTTCTGCACAAAAAGCCGGACAAAATTATCAGTGGTAATAATAGTAGGCCAAATAATATTACTTCGTGAGCAAAGAGTTTCTTCAGCAACCAAGAGATATGATGCAGGGTTTAACTTCTTGTTATCGAGACATGCTCTCTTATTTCGAACTTCAAAACGTGGCCATTTATAGACACATTTTACCAGACTTGTGTTATATTAACCCCCTGCACACTGATGTCAAAATATCCAGATTTTGACGTAGCCATTTTTCCCATAATGCAACTGAGAATTTAACCAATTCAGTCTTGTTTGACAGAGCTCATTGAGCTCTGTCAAACAAGATTGAATTTGTTAAATTTCTAGTTGCATCATGGGAAATATTTGCACCCTGAACTTTAGATATTTCGACATCAGTGTGCAGGGGGTTAACGGTAGACCAAGTTTCCTTCGCCCACGATAGTCTGCGAGATGACAGATGAGTAGACTGTCGTGGCCGAAGATCCAATTAACTCATGTCTAGGCCATAGCACATATTTTACGCGCAGTCATCACTGTGGAAGTTTTCTAAAATATTTTTGGTTCAGCAGACAACCGATGTTGATATCGTCGTTAAGTGCAGCATTCAGTGTAACGTAAATATTCAATGTAAACAAAGTATCATTTCGGTCCAGTTTTGGAACACGATCGCTGTAAAAATAACGCATGCAAACAATGCATTCGATACTCGTTCTATCTTTATTTCTAATTGTGTCGTGGAAATGATACAGTAAAATCATAACTAATTATCCTAAAACAAAATCATACAATAAAGGGATCCCGTGGTCATCAGAAGTCACGACACCATGACAACAAAAGAAGTGCATCTATTCCTGTATAGTGGGCTATATGATAGGCATGTATGGGACGGCACTTCGTGTTTGGCAGCACCGATGACGACAGAAATGAGCTGGTAAAGATGAAAGAAACTTGGTCTAATCAACGACAATGCTGCTGCTAATATTATAATTATGTCGGAGGCTCATTATACTTTAATTTTTTGAAGTGGAAATGTGGAAAATCATTATGTGTCATCAGACCTTATAACAAAACTACCTGTCTTATGAGTGCCTTCCCATCCACTCTTTGCTACATGCCTCTTGTGAGACCCTAGACAGTTAATTATGTAATGGATTGATTTTACTTCAGCCACTAAGGGGGTCTTTGGACGCCTCCACCCGGAAGTTCTACGGGCTTTCCCCAGAGCGTTCCCAACGATATCAGGTAGAGTGGAGTTGGGTACGGGTCAGCCAAAAGGTGACAACAGAATAATAAAGTTAATGGCTTTTAATTACGGAAATACAACATGATATTTACTTACAGAAAAGAGGGGAGATAGCTTCTAGCCACGCGGATCGTTGACGTCTCGTCGGTGTAGTTATCTCTTATCAGGCCGCTTAATTTATTTAGCTTTGGGTGTGCACAGGTCGAAAATCTCGAAGCGTCTGTCTCGCAATGCCAAAAACTTGGCAATAAATACCACTAGTGACGTCACGGATCCGCGCTGCCAGGAACCTCACAAAGATATAAGGCGAATCCACCGCAGCACAATGCGGAGCTGTTAGATCAGAGTGTGGGAGTGCCGAAAGCAGATGCACAGAAAGTACATCACACAACCCACGCCTCCGACCAATGCGTCCCGCATTGCCCGACTGGGAGTCATAAATGAATGAAGCGATGATTCAACAAAGAATGATAGGCCGATTAATCTCTCTCGAGAAATGTGTGAAGAGTATTTGTAATTGCTGCTGATATGTAGAGTAAATTTAAAAAGTATCATTACCATTGTTGCTAACACACTTGCGCAAATTGTTCTGCTGCAATTTATTGAGGCGTGCCTGGCGACACTCTCTAATACACTGCAGCCAAACAATCATAATTAAAACATCTCGATGTGAAGAAATAATGCTACTGTTGCAACTTTGGAGGATATTGTCTGACCACCCCCCCCCCGACCCCCACCCCCCCCCCCCCCCCGTAAATTGCAACCTAGCAACCTCACCTAAAAATATGTGAATAATATGTGTCATTGTTTCTAACATGCTACGTAAATTGTAACCAGCTTCTGATGCCCCTCTCCAACGATGCATAAAACAAGTTTAAAACCATCCCTGTCAATACACTGTGCAAATTTCAATTTCAGTTTCTGATGCCCCAACCATCTACAAAACAAGTTTAAAGCTACAATACCATTGTTGCTGATACAGTGTGCAAATTGTTCTGTCGCAATTTATTGGATGGTGCCTGGTGGTCCTCTCTAATACATTGCAGTAGAACAATCGGAAATAAAAGCCTCCATAACAGGAAGAAATGCAATTGTGCAAATGAGAAACTTGGTTGATAGTGTCTTACCCGCCCTACCCCCTCCCTGTAGATGCTCCTATACATTGCAGCCAAACAACACCTTTATATGAAGAAGTAATACTGCTGTTGCAACTTGGTGGATAGTTTTTGACCCCCCCCCCCCCAGCCCACCCCATCCCTGTATATTGCAAGTTCCCAGCCACGAACCCCTCATAAAAATGTGAAGAATGCTTATAATTGCTGCTGTGTAAATTGTAATCAATCAATTGTTGATGTCTTTTTGCATGAAATCTTTCTAAAAGCACCAATTCAATATGAAGAAGTAATACTACTGTAGCTACTTGGTGGATAGAATTTGATCCCCCCCCCCCCCCCCCAAACACACACACCATTGTATATTGCAACCAAGTAACCCCTCATAGAAATAAGTGTAAATAAGTGAAGCAACCATATATAAAACTATGCAATGAACACATGCAGTTGTTGCTGTTGCTGATATGCTGTGCAATTGTAATCAATAAATTTCTGTCCCCGCCCAGACACACACAGACCGTGTGTGAAACCATCTTAGAAGCACTAAAACAGTGGAATCCTGTTAAATGAATAGCCACTTTGCCACTGCAAACTATTCATTTAAGAGAAGTATTCATTTAGCAGGAATTTGTCATTTTCCTGTATTCTTAAGACAAACTGAATATTTATTCTGTTATATCTTGTCTGACAGAGCTCATCTTTGCCTGTATTCTATCCTGTAGAATACCCACCCACCCACCCCAGACCCTAGTAATTGTAACCAAACAACACTGTACACTACAATTTTATATGAAATGTATGTCTGTGGAAATGATGGCACTGTTGCAAGTTGCTGATATGCTGAGTAAATTACAATGACTTAACCACTGTATTACGGAGATAGTGGTTAATTTGATGCAATGACCGTTCATATAGCCATTAGGTTAACATCACACAAGCAATGATTTTGACATACATGGAAAAATGGAAGTGGAATTCAGCAATCCTGGATGTTACCCTAATGGCTAATTTGTTAACACGTGTACAAGGAACCAGAGAACAGTTATACCCCCTGCATCATCTCTGAACAACAGAAATTACCCGTTATATATATTTTTTCTCTCTACTGCTTTCTGCTCTACATAAATCAATTGTTTCAACAATTATCTATCATAAATAGTTCTAGTAAACCCTTGAATCTCATTATCTTCCAAAGTGTGGATACTAAACAAACTGTACTCAATGATGTCATAACTGCAATAACTCCTCTATGTTGCTTGTGCCTTGGTGATGTTGGTGGTCGGTTTGGTTATCATGGCGGGTAATATCAATCTTGACGAGATCCAGACCAATCCCGAGTATGATTTTGGTTTTCTACTGAATAATAATATAGAGACATCTCCAGAAGACAACGACTCGGCGTCTATATTCAATAATACTGAATGCAAGTACATTCTCCCTAGTGAATTTGGTGCTGAATTAGGTGGTGTGCGTGGATCTTTCTCGGCATTTCACATCAACTGTCAAAGTCTTAATACTCACTGGGATCCATTACACCACTTACTCTCCGACCTAAATGGCGCAGAGAACACATTCGATGTAATAGGCCTCACGGAAATTTTTCAAATCCCTGAAAATGTGGCATACACTCTAGAAGGATATCACCCCTTACTAGCAAATACAAGACCTAGTGATGATGACAGGCGCGGAGGGGTTGGGTTGTTCATAAAAAATGACATTGCTTTCAGTGTTCGTCAAGATCTCTCTGTTTTTATACCTCACGTATTTGAGTCTATCTTTATTGAATTAAAGTCAAAACATTCATCAAAAATTATCGGCGTAATATACAGACCTAATACTGCACCAAAAGCAGATATAGACCTATTCCAATCAAAAATGAATTACATAACAGACATAATTAACAAGGAAAGGAAAACTTCCCTTCTTATGGGCGATTTCAATGTTGATCTCCTGAAAGTAGGTTCTCATTCTAAAACGGACTTATTCATTGACTTGATGTTTAGTGAAGGCTTCATACCTGTTATTACCAAACCAACCAGAGTAACAGATCGATCGGCAACGTTGATAGATCACATATTTTCCAACTCTGTCTCCAATTGCTTTAAATCTGGAATAATCCTCACCAATGTTTCTGACCACTTTGGGATTTTTTATATTGAACTGGCTTACACCAAATCCGACAGATCAAAACCATCTCTTTCAAGGAAAATAAACACCACAAATATAGAACTCTTTAAGACGTTATTGTCTCAATGCGATTTTTCTACGGTCATGAGTGCAGACAGCCCCAATACATCTTATAATAATTTTTTGAATATCTACTTAAATGTTTTTGAAACAGCCTTCCCACTGAAAAGCTTCAAACCAAATAAGAAATTTATAAAACGTCAACCTTGGATGACAAAAGGTCTCTTAGTGTCTGCAAATAACAAGAATAAATTGTTCAAAAAGAAATTACGATCCCCTACTGAAGTCAATGTTAAGAATTATAAAAACTACTGCCAACTATTTAACAAAATTCGGAAGCAAAGCAAAGCTATGTATTATGAAAAACTTATTTCAGAACACAAGAATAATATGCGGAAAACATGGCAAGTCCTAAACAGCGCCTTAAATAGAAATAAAAGGAAAAGTTCCCTACCATCCTTCTTCAATCTTGGTGACAAAAAGATACACACACCAAAGGACATTGCACAGGAGTTTAATAATTTTTTTGCAAACATTGGCAATCAGACCTCAAAACTAATATCTAAACCACCAAATTCATTTGACGAGTTCTTGAATAATCGACTACCGCAAAATATATTTATCACACCGACGTCACCCCTTGAAATAACGAATATTGTAAATTCAATGAAATCTAAATTAAGTCAGGACTGTGAAAATATGTCGTCGAGTATTCTTAAACACTCAATAAATTTCATTGCTGTCCCACTAGCGCATATTATGAACAGCTCATTTAGCCAGGGTTTAGTCCCCGACAGAATGAAAATTGCTAAGGTTACCCCAGTTTTCAAGTCAGGTGATGAAAACAATTTCACGAACTATAGACCAATCAGTATATTGCCTGTGCTCTCGAAAATTTTAGAAAAACTTATGCTTATAAGACTTACAAAGTTCTTAAATAAATTTGATATCCTTTATCCACACCAATACGGCTTTAGAAAACATCACAGTACAGTGCACCCTGTTATGCAATTATTAAAATACATAGCCACGGAAAATAACAAAGCCAGTAAAGACAGTACCCTCGCCTTATTTTTGGATCTTTCGAAGGCCTTCGACACTATAAGTCACGAGATACTACTTAAAAAATTAGAACATTATGGAATAAGAGGCAATGCGAATCAGTGGTTCAAAAGTTACCTTCTAAACAGGACACAATATGTTTCCTTTGGAGACAGTAAATCCAATCTAGCAGAAATAACATGTGGTGTGCCGCAAGGGTCTATTTTAGGGCCTATCCTTTTCCTTATTTATATAAATGATATAAATAATTCAACAAAATTAAATCTTCTATCGTTTGCAGATGATACTACGGGATATAAATCTGGGGCAGTAATAAACCAACTAGTCGGTGAACTGAATGCAGAACTGCAAAATATATTCAATTGGTGCTCCTCCAACCACTTAGTTCTCAACCCTAAGAAAACTAAATATATAATCATCAATCCAACGCACAAAGGAAATGATTCCCATCCGAACATATGTATAAATAACCAGGTCATCGACAAAGTTGGAAACAGTCAGAACGAAAAGTCAGTGAAATTCCTTGGTATAAATATTGACGAAAATCTATCCTACAATGTACACATATCTCAAATTTGCTCAAAAGTTGCTCTCGCCAATTTCACCCTAAGTAAAGTGAAAAAAATTCTTCCTCATAGAGTTATGAAAACCCTATATTTTACATTAATACAGAGTCATTTTGTATACGGAATTTCTATATGGGGGGCCGCAAAATCCTGTAACCGACTGTTTAAACTACAGAAACGGTCAATACGAATCATCAATAATAAAAAATATAATGCCCATACTGACCCACTGTTTTTGAAAAATGGTATCCTAAAAATAAAAGACCTATATTACCTGCATGCTTCCTTGTTCATGTTTGATTGGCATAATGGAAATCTCCCTGCATCATTTGCGAATTTCTTCCCTGCTGTGAATACTCGAACTAATGTAAACACACGTCAATCGGGCCTTCTATATAGGCATAGAACAAGAACAAAAACATTAGATAATCTACCTGTCTTTGCATTCCCTAAATTATGGAATGAATTAGAAAGGGATATCAAGGCCATAAGGAACAGAAAGAAGTTTAAAAAAACGCTAATTGAAAGATTGCTTTCCGCATACTTAAACAATGTCTCCTGTTCTAATCCCTACTGCCCAGATTGTGCTATCTAAAGGTTTTGTTTCCACTCATAACGAATCCTCGAGTGTGTATCCCCTCTTTTTCCAGTTCGTACCGATCTACAATAATCGTGCACCAGGACAATATTTGGAACAATAAGCTGACATGATGTATTCGTAACTTAATTTCAACGTAAATTGTCTGGTATTGTCGTCTCTGCCGGGCTCGGATTCGGTTATCATCCTTGCATTTTCTAAATTCTGTTTTGGGGCAAATTGTCCCTTATCTTATATTAAGTTAACTAACGCAATGGTGAGATCCGTGTCGGGGCCTGACCAAACTGTTCTCCGGCCACCACCCGCACAATCCGCACATATTACAGTCGAGCTATCTAAAAGAAGATAATGAGAATTAACTATGTTGCACTAGTACCTATTTCTGTGTTTTTCCTACACTCTTCTTCTTTCAACCTCTCACTTTTCCTCTCCTATCTATACCTAAATGTTCTTTTCTCTCCTACTTAGGGAAAGGCAGGAAGACAGCCAATCTGGCTATGCCTTATCCTACCAGTATACAATTTAAGTGTTGATGAATTCGCAACCAAGTGTCGGTGACAAATATATTGTAAATATGTATACTTTATGTACCTTGAGATAATTTTTTGTTGTATACTGGTGAATAAAACATATATCATATCTCTCTGGCCTGCAAACAACTGCTCAAGACTCCGAAGGCCTTCTGTATCTACCATCACTTCATCTGTGACTTCACGCCGAATTCGCCGTTGATTTCCTTCAATGGTCTCGGTAATCCGTATCCAGGTCAACGGTTGCAGGTTTGCTTGGACGCCAACAGACACTACTTCTGGTAAAGTTCCTTTCGTCGGAGATCTGGCCCCTACTAGGTCCAGCAAGGATGACGCAGCCTCGGCTACTGTCTCTTCTGTTGCAGAGGGATCTACATCTAATTCTGGTTCTGTCCCCAAGCTTGTAGAGCTTCCCATCGATGACACGGGACTCTGACTTATCATCCGCACCAGGTCCTTCCCTGCAGGCTTTCCACGATGTGGCGCCGTGGCCTGAGCTCGACGCCTCTTCCTTCATGTTTGAATGTGGCTAAGTGACGTTTCCAGTTGGACATCTTGGACGTCGAGAAAGAGCAACAACGACAGACTCGCATCTTCAGCTCCCCTACGAGCTCGTCTCTGTCTCCTCTGTCTTTGGTCGTATCTCCTTTCACATTGGTCTTCTTTTCTTCGAATCTCTCTTTGCTCTTTCCTGCAACGTCGAGCCCATCAATCCCTCTGTATTCTGTCTTCTTTGATGTCCTTTCAGCTCTTTGCTCTCCCGTCTTCTCCCCCTTACTTTCCACCTTGTCCTCTCTTTGACCTTCCATATTCTCTGCCCTACGTTCTCCTGTCTCCCCTTTTTGCTGTGCATCCTGATGACCTTCTTTCTTCAAACCCACAGGCAAGACGCACTTAGGTCGCCGATCGGATGTCCCAGGCCTGTCACTTTGGTAATCTCTTTCTTCTCGAGCTCTCGTCTTCTTCCGTGAAGGCTCTCGACTCCCTTCCCTACTTTCTGTACTGACTCGTCCTCGCTGTCGCCCTCTAACACTTCCCCTCGTTCGCTCTCTGTTCTGGCGCTCCCTCTCTCTCTGATTTCTCCATTCTTCATGCCTCGACCTGTTCTTGCCCATCCATGTCTTTCTGTAGTCTCTTCTGTGACTTCTTCTTCGCTCCATGTTATCTGACAATACAAAAGTACACAAATCGTTTTGAGTTATGGGTTTAGAACACAGTTCTATGGAAACGCGGCAGACATACTGGTCCAAATAGGGAGGCCTCCTAATTGGCCGCCCGACCCGTGACTCCTTCTTAAACCCCATTTGGGTCAATGGATAGCCAATGGGAACATCGGGGACACCACTATCCTCGACGTCATTTGATACACCGCTCAGTGCGTTATCTTCTATGAACCCGTCACGCCCATCCGAATGATCACCTTGCCGATCATCTCTCTCAACAATCTCGAATGAATGTAAATTCCCAACTGTTGTATCTTTATGCAGCACTTGGGTTACTTCGGTTGGGTTCAACAACCGAACTGGAACATTTGTCTCATTTTCTGCAATCCGAACCAATGACTTAGCTAATAGAACCTGGTGTTTTCCTGCAAGTGTCAGAGTGGGCTCTACACTCCTGCTCCATGTGTTGGCTGCGGTTTGCAGCCATGTCGTATACAGCCATGGGGAACCACTTCATGCCTTGGTGGAACACTAATTGTCTCTGCTAAAGTTATTCGGCAAACACCAACAGGCCCTTCCAAGGTTGTGGATACACTTTACCAGCCATACCTAGGGTCTTGTTGTTCAGATCTATACTACACTCGTGCGTTGCCAGGAAATCCAGGCCCAATATGCAGGGTGAACCAGTTTCAGCAACGACGGCTTCGTGCTCAAACGATTCCTCTCCAACTTCAATCCGAAATGTTGCTTTTCTAAAACTTTTCAGTCTTTGCCCATTTGCCGCTGTCAATTCTCTCCTAGTCCTCTTCAGAGTTGGCTTTTGCTCCCCTTCCAAGTTGTCATAAACGTCCTTGGAAATAATTGACAGTGTAGCTCCTGTGTCAATCAGGCTGAATGTTGGCTTCTCATTAATAATTGTGGATAAATAAAGACCAGATTCCTCGGGTGTCTCAATCATTCCAGTACGCCACTGGTCCCTACCCCTGCGTCGGTATTTTTGCCTCCGCCGATTTGTATGTACTGCCCTTGTTCCGCCCTTCTGGGTGGGACAATGTCTGGCTATATGAACTTGGCCATGGCACCGGTAACATATTATGGGCAATTTCTTTCTGTCCACACTGGTATTTCCCGTTGGGGCAGCGTCTCTTCCCGATGTTCTTTCATCCACAAGCTGTGGGCGATTATTCTTTTCTTTCCCCCCATCCGGGTGATGCATCTTGTTCCCAATTCTCTCGAATTGTAAACCGTCAACAACCTTAGTTAATTTTCCAATCTGTTTCGCCATTAGCTCAAGCTCACTGTGTGCTTCTACCGATCGATTATAGCTCCTGTCTTCCAGTGTGGGGTCAGCATAACGGAAGGCTTCAAGTTCGACCGCGACATGCACTGCTGCCTCCAAGTTCACAGGTCTTGACTGTTGCACTTTCCACATCATATCACAATCATTTTGCAAAGCATCACAAAATGCATCACGAGCTAAGGCATCTTGGAGCTCAAGAGAAGCCGTAGGATAAGCCAGGCACACTTTCCTCCTGACTGCCTGACCTAATTCTGCCAGGGATTCGTTTGCTTTTCGACGTCGGGCCCGAAGCTCAGCTCTATAAAGCTGCGTCTGATTCGGAGGAAGAAAACGATTTCTCAAAGCAATCAGTAATCCGGAATAGCTCTTTCTGTCGTGTTCACTGAGTACTGAAAGAACCTGCCGAGCCAGTCCCTTTAGGCTACCCGCGAGATATAGAGCTTTCTCGGACTCATTCCACTGATTTATTTCAGCGCAGGTCTCAAAGTGAAGTTTATAATCCAGGATCGATGTTGACCCATCATACGCCCGAGGATTCATTAGTGGTCTTTTCCCCTGAGTAACTCTACCAGAGCTCTCTTCAATATCGTATCTGCTCCTTTTATCACTTTCTCGCTCTTGCGATTGACGTCCATCTAAGTAAGTCTCCCCGTCACTGTACAAGCCTCCAGACTGCCTTGAGGGCTCCTTCTGAAGCCAGCGATAGGTCGTTCCTGGGAGCTTGATTCGCTGAGGCTCCTTTTGCTTCCAAGTGGCCTGACTCCCCAACGTGAGATCTAGCGCACCAGCTTGAGATTCTTCCAAAGTAACGGCTCTATTTCTCTGAACTGTGGGACTCTCACGCCAGCCACGACTTGATCCGTATCCTGAGCTTAGATCTCTCCCCATATCTGTAAACATTACTGAAGTATTTCCTTGTTCGCGTATTCCCCAAGCTCCAAATGCCTGTGTTTTCGACCTGCTGCTCGGCTCGTTATATAGTTCCACGTCCACATAAGCCGGCTCTTCTTCTGATCTGTCACCCCCAATGCCAATGGGCCGAGTCCTGAACTGGCTCGCTTCACGGAGCTCTGCATCTCTGTCTTGACTCCTTTTGCACGAATTATCATATTCTGATCGACGGCTCTCTTGTAGAAGCTCCGGAGCACAGCTCTTTTTTTCAAGCCATTCCCTCTTTTGCGGACCCTCTTTTTGGGGCTCTTTCTTTGGCTCTCGGCTCTATTCTGAGAGCCCTGGCTGTCGTTCATATCTTCTGTATGTTGTTAAATTCTCAGTTAACGGCTCTTCCAGCTCCATATTAACTGCCTTGTAATTAACGTCCGCCATTCTTCAGTTCTGTATAAAATCCCGCCGCTCTGCCTCCAATGTAATGGATTGATTTTACTTCAGCCACTAAGGGGGCGTTCGGACGCCTCCACCCGGAAGTTCTACGGGCTTTCCCCAGAGCGTTCCCAACGATATCAGGTAGAGTGGAGTTGGGTACGGGTCAGCCAAAAGGTGACAACAGAATAATAAAGTTAATGGTTTTTAATTACGGAAATACAACATGATATTTACTTACAGAAAAGAGGGGAGATGGCTTCTAGCTACGCGGATCGTTGACGTCTCGTCGGTGTAGTTATCTCTTATCAGGCCGCTTAATTTATTTAGCTTTGGGTGTGCACAGGTCGAAAATCTCGAAGCGTCTGTCTCGCAATGCCAAAAACTCGGCAATAAATACCACTCGTGACGTCACGGATCCGCGCTGCCAGGAACCTCACAAAGATACAAGGCGAATCCACCGCCGCACAATGCGGAGCTGTTAGATCAGAGTGTGGGAGTGCCGAAAGCAGATGCACAGAAAGTACATCACAATTATTTCTACAGCTAATGAATCTTTATGTTCAGCTAATTCGAAAAGAATGCAATGGAGTTGCTAACGACCAGGGGCCAATACTATAAAACTTTTACAATTGTATTTTCTAGAATTTTATTTTCCAGTTATGACTTTAAATGGGTTAAAATGAACCATTAGCATTTTCAAAGATCTGACAATTGGCAAAGTGGCAAATTGCCATATCTTTTTAAATGTTAATTATTCATTTTTGTCAGTGATATTAATAGGTAGAACATACAATTCTAGAAAATACAATTGTAAAAGTTTTATAGTATTGGCTCCAGGTAGGAATTTTAACATCCTTCATTGAAGCACAGAGCCTTTATAAATAGTGTTATCTATACATTATTTTGCTATTGCAGCATATGTTTTTATATTCAAATTACTCCTCAATCGGAGTAAAAATTGGAATTTTTCTCTTTGAGCTCCCCGCATGTCCGGTGTACGGTGCCAGCAGGGAGATTGTTTACGAACGTACAAACGAACGGCAAAACTAACATTAGTAGCATACGCCTTGCGTTTCTAACCTTTCGGTCTCCAGTTTGCACATACTATTAGATCAGGGACGGAATGGGCCAAAAAAGTTATCGGCAAATGCACTAAGAAGGAGGCCCCGGACTTAGAGAAAACTTTCTTTTCGAACTGAAAGAATGCTGTTTCCTTACATATGAGCGACCATTGACTGTCCACATAGAGGATATTTCGATGGCATTCTTGTATCATCTTCGTCGTCCATTCGGCAAAAATGGTTGCAATAAATGGTGCTCCGGATCCATCGGGCCGACCGTAGTTCGGAACAACGGGAGAAAATTTTGATTTTCGAACTGAAAGAATGCTGTTTCCTTAAATCTGAGCGATCAATGGGTCACGAGATTGCTGGTATAATGGAATTTAATGTCCTATATGGCAGTCCACATAGAGGCCATTTCGATATACCGGATTTCTGTGCGATCCATTTCACCTTTCGATCATCATTTCCACGAAATTTCATACACCGACAGGTGTTGGGCTGCATAAATTTTGGGGGCCACAAGGTGCCCCTAATAGAGAGTCCCACCGGGAAATTTCCCTGCGTACCAGACGGCCAGTCCGCCTAGAGCTGTTTTAGATATCTGGATATATTCCAGTGTGTATGAAAATATACACTGCTTAGAATTCCATGCACCCGCAGACCAATGAGAGACTCTGAATAACTTCGCTCTGTTCGATAAATTGGCTCAGAATTCCCAGGATTGTGTGAACTGATTTAATATAAAGTATTTATTTATCCATACCGAGATAGAAGGGTTAAATCTGAAATCTTTTATTTGTCATTCCCTTAAATCGCATTCATGGTATAAATGCGATAGGACGTCGTTCATCTGAGTTTGACTTCCTAACTAAGAGCAGAACAAGGCAACGAATAATATAGACTTTCACACCCCAATTAACCAAATGTAAACTTCTTTGCCATTGTCCGTCCGTGACCTGGTATATTCTCGTCGAATTTCCGACCATTTTCTCCGTTATTTTTGTGTAAGCAACAACAGCTGTCAATGGAATAATCGAAGAAAAAACGAACGTAACAAATATTTTTCAGTCGACAAATATTTGAACATATGCCGATAATCTACTGGCTGTTATGGAGCTAGTAGCCAAAGCACGTTCTGTAAATTTAGTGCACCGGTGCAAATGCAAAGGCTGGAAGCGCTATTGTTTGCGGTAAAAAGACAGTTCTAAATTGACGCTTTTTAGTTCGATTAGTGATCGCCGTTTCGCCTGTTTTACCACTCTGTGTTGTCTTTGATATTGATGCGAGATGGATCAATAGGAAATAAAAACTATAACAAAAGGGACATTTAGTTTTTAACCTTCGTTTGCGAGTGTCATGTCAATAGGTCGTAAGTTCTTCGAAACATATTCCGAGATGGAGAAGCAAACGACGGATCCGGGAAAGAATGCAACTGTGGATCAGATGCGTAACCAGGGAATGGGGAAACGGGGAGAGAACGCACCTCCACATAAAATTGGCTTTCCACTCAGGCCTGTTCCACTTAAAGGAATATATCCCATTTGAGATTTGAAAATTTTGATAAAATAGGACGACTCCAATTGCCCCGATACATCATACTCTCCGTGGCTATGCCACGGAGAGTATGATGTATCGGGGTAAGTAATTTCCAAACATTAATGTTCTCGTTAGGGGGCGCGGTGGCGTTGCGGTAACCAGTTCTCGACAGATCACCGAAGTCAAGCAACGTCGAGCCCGGTTAATCCTTGGATGGGTGACTGTCTGCGCGATCGATTCGGACTCCCGCGTTGTACCCTTGGGCAAGAAGCTTAACCCCGATTGTCCACATGGGGGCACGATGACGCCGTGAACTAAGGCGCACTGCACGTCGATGGTGCGCATGTCTTCAACCAATCTAACCCTGCCTGTGCTGCAGTGTGGAATTACGATGTTGGAGAGCTGACAGCTGCTCGTCGTTCCTCGGTGGTTCTCTCCGGGTGCTCCGACTGCCTCCACCCGCAAAACTGTCACCGACACGATATGACCTTGAAGGTTAAAGTGTCGTTAAACCTTAATAAATAAATAAATGTTCTCGTTTGCATGGGTGTTTCTGTGAAACGTCTTGACACTGCTTTGATACTTTTTTTTATCTTACAATCAACATGTATTTTGTCTGTATTAACTCCGCAACTGTCGTGTATCCGACCCCCTGACACAGATGTTTGGATCAGGGGTTTGGATACAAGCACGTTCCTTTCGCGTGATTTCCATTTATTTCTTTTTGTTCATCCGTACGAATAAATAGTTCGTTATATATTCGTCTATATTCTTGACTTATCCCCAATATATTGTAAGATAAAGATTATTACCATTATGTGGATGTACAAAATATGTATCCGAGTCGAGCTCCGGGTTCTAAGGGTAGATCACGACTCGTCTTCGACTCGTCGTGATCGGCCCTTAGAACCCGGAGCTCGACTCGGATACATATTTTGTACATCCATATAATGGTAATAATCTCTATATAGCTTCGGCTATAAAAAAGAATATCAGAGTTCATCGGCGTTTTAGAGAAACTAGTTTTATGGTCCTGGTGTTACAGGCCCTATATGTTATACCGAGCGTATCGCTGTTCGGTTTCTTCCAAAACTCAAGATCTGGCTGGTAGAACTTTAGTTAATTGACGGAATGCAGCTGAAACCAGCTTCAAGTACATTTACTGTTGACGCTCACAGTGACCTTGTCCTTTGGCACATCAACATCAAAATAAATAGGGTTCTACCTCACACCATACCTAACCTCCATACTGACTTGTACCAAGATCAGTCTTGCAGAACTTTAGTTATAGAGCGGAAACCAATTTCAAGTGTATTTAACATTGGAGGTCACTTTGACCTTGACCCTTGGCAAATGATGGTCAAAATAAATAGGCTTCTTCCACTCATCATACCTAACCCACATATTAAGTTTGGTAAAGATCCGGCTGGTAGAACTTTAGTTAATTGACGGAATGCAAAAAGTTAACGGGAGGATGACGCACGCCGGACATGGTGATAGCATAATGCCCCTCTTCAAAGAGGCCGGGGCATAAAAATGAAATCGATTCGAGTCAGTATTCATTGTTATTGGGCGGCAACCAAATTCAAGATGACCGCCATGGAAGCCATAATGAATTGTCCACTAGCGGCCATCTTGGTTCAGCTGGCTGGTCTAACATTGAAGGGAAGCTTCGTCTAGACACTAACAATGCATAATTTAAAAATACAAATGATTCGAGTCAGCATTCATGAGTTATTGGACGGAAACCCAATGGCAGCCATATTGAATTGGTTAGCTGATCCAAAATCAATAGGAAGCTTCCTCTAGACACCAATAATGCATAACCAAAAAATGAAATTGATTTGAGTGAATATTCATTAGATATTGGGCGGAAACCAAATTCAAGATGGCCGCTATAATGAATTGACCAGTGGAGGCCATCTTGTTTCAGCTGACCGATCCCAAATCGAAAGGCAGCTTCCTCTAGACACCAACAATGCATAATTAAAAAATAAAAATGATTTGAATCAGCATTCATTAGTTATTGGACGGAAGCCAAATTCAATATGGCTGCCTTGGCGGCCATATTGAATTGACTAGCACGGCCAAAATCGAAAGGAAGCATTGTCTGGTCATCCACATGTAATCCCTAAAATTATGAGTTGATCAAATAAGCGGTTCTTTAGTTATTGGACGGAAAACCAAAAGTTAACAAGACGGACGCCGGACGACGGACGGACGGGCGGACAACATGGTGAAAACACAATGCTCCCGAGAGGTTCTCTGGGCCATAACAATAAAAACCATCCCCAAAATTCGTTTATATGTCTTTATCTTTTTACCATGTATTTGTTTCATACACTCTCCCATAAACTGCAACAAAGCAAATCCACGTCGAATAGATAAGTTCATGTTAAAGATAATATGAAGCACATTCGTAGAATATATAGAGGATATCTCCTCTGTTTTAGTGAATATCAGGAACTATCTCATGAGTGTGCACCTCAAAGTTTTATTTTTAACGAGCGCTTGCGCGAGTGAAAAATAATACTTTTAGGTCCACACGAATGAGATAATTCCCGATATTCACTAAAATAGCGTAGATTTTATTTTTATTTTTTGCTACGTGACATTTTAATACGCAATATTCAGCCCAATTCGCCGTAAACAGTTTCAAGAGAATGACAAAGATCTGTTGATCGTCCCTTCAAGGCGACGTCAGGCGCCGAAGCGTAACGTCATTTAGGAAGCTTCTGGGAAAAAATTCATCCTGCAGTCCAAAAAGTATTATTTTTCACTCGCACAAGCGCTCGCGAAAAATAAAAGTTTCAGGTCCACATTCATGAGATAATTCCAATACTGACTAAAATAGAGTCGATTTTCTTTTTTATTATATGCTACGAGGCATTTCATTGCACAATATTCAGCCCAATTCGACCCCAAATGCGTACGTTTCAAAACAATAACAAAGATCAGCTGATCGTTCCTTCAAGGCGACGTGATGCGGCGTAGCGTGAGGTCATTTAGGAAGCTACTGGGGGGATATTCCTCGATATCTATCGAGTCGATGGATATCGAGTAATATATTTTAGATAATTTGCGATAATTCATATAATAAAAAGCTTGTGTTACCGACAGTCCAGAATAAAATCCAAATATGGGTTTCCAGAACTCAACCTGTCAAAATGCTTCCGCTAGCGCAAGGGCATATCGTTACTTACAACTTGATTTTTTAATCGAAGTAAGGGTATTCTGTCTATTGATATAGGAGACTATTAGGTACACGGTGTTTCAGCAGGGTGTACGGGACTGTACTACCCTTCTGAGATCCGTATATCCTTAGGCGGAAAGCCGAAGTAAATACGAATCTCAGAAGGGTTGTACAGTCCCGTACAGCCTGCTGAAACACCGTGTGACGAATTTATTACCCTGTCCCTTCTGTGTGTCGAGTTTTGTTTTATTATATAATCCACAAACGGCATTCTAGTGACAAAAACCTTGATAAAAAATACGAGAAACTGAAAGAAACACGTTTCTTTATTATTCAACAAGAACGCTAAAACTTCGGAAAGGAACAGTTGAAACCTAAAGCAACTTGAAAATGTCAACCGGTAAACTTTTTTATTAATATCACTTCGTCGGAATGACAAGCAAAGCGTTTAAGAGACATTTTGACAAGTTACGGCAGCGTATTAGCGTCATTTCGTTTTTTGCGTAACTTATGTTAAATTGTCAAATTGTAATTACAATTTAGCTAAATTGTAATTACAATTTAGCTAAATTGTAATTACAACTTAATAAATTGTAATTACAACTTAGCTTAAATTGTAATTAAAATATAGCTTAAATTGTAATTACAACTTAGCTTAAATTGTAATTACAAGTTAGCTAAATTGTAATTACAACTTAATAAATTGTAATTACAACTTAATAAATTGTAATTATATTTTAGTAGCTTAAATTATGATTACAATATAGCTTAAATTGTAATTACAACTTAGCTTAAATTGTAATTACAATGTAGCTTAAATTGTAAGTACAATTTATTTATATTGTAATTACAACTTAATAAATTGTAATTACAACTTAGTTGTAATTACAATTTCAGCTATATTGTAATTACAATTTAAGCTAAGTTGTAATTACAATTTAAGCTATATTGTAATTAAAATTTAAGCTAAGTTGTAATTACAATTTATTAAGTTGTAATTACAATTTAAGCTATATTGTAATTACAATTTAAGCTAAGTTGTAATTACAATTTATTAAGTTGTAATTACAATTTATCAAGTTGTAATTACAATTTAGCTAAGTTGTAATTACAATATAAATAAGTTGTAATTACAATTTAGGCTATATTGTAATTACAATTTAAGCTATATTGTAATTACAATTTAAGCTAAGTTGTAATTACAATTAAGTTGTAATTACCATTTATTAAGTTGTAATTACAATTTAGCTAAATTGTAATTACAATATAACATAAGTTAAACGAAATGGCGCTGATACGGTGCCGTAACTGGTAGACGAAAAAAAATTTATTTGATTTGGAATTATTTCCCTTCGATTGAACTCAAACATTTGGAAGATTTCAGTTCAAGGACATTGGGAAATGACCGTCGTTATTATTGTGGGACACAAGTTGATTATTAGTGTTTTATTCGATAGGGTGGTGCATTGTGCGTCTTCGAGAAGTGCTTTAATAGGTTTCACGGAAGAGACAGTTCATATGAGGAGATTGCATGTTTTTCGAATCCGCAACGATCTGTAGTATAGAAACACCACAATAGAATCCCTCTTCTCGACAGTAAAATCAGACGTTGATGGTATGTAAGCACTATTTAAACACCTTTCAAGGACCCAGACCGTGATTTTCAAGGACTATTGTAATTCCCATGTAAACTTACGATACCACGAACAACACAAAATAATTTCTGCCTCGAGGACCTGATTTCTGGAAAATCCAATTCGCTAAATATATAATGTACCTTAAGTGCAACAAGGCGCCATCTGCAATGCTAAAGCATTGCAGAAGGCACCTTGTTGCACCCAAGGGATAGAGAGATGTGGTTCCTGACCACTTTTGTGACAAAACGTGCATGTGGGGTGGGCTGTCAGGAAACTTCTCATCTCCGGAGTTATAGATAAAATGTATTTAACCCTTTACCCAACGTAACGGCCAAAACCGGCCAGCGCTATTCTCAAAAATTGCCAGTTAATTTTCAAGATTTTTTTCATTTTTTGTTTCCAAAACATAGGTTATGACCCCTCATTGGAACGAGCTCGTCGAGCTCGTTCCAGTGAGGGGTCATAACCTATGTTTTGGAGACAAAAAATGAAAAAAATTAGTTGTTCAAGAATTTTTTTGTCGTCTGCTTTTCATGTTAGGTAAACTGTATTTAAGTACTTTTCAAGGGAGGTGGTGGAAAATTCAGTACTTTTCAAGGATAGAAACAAATTCAAGCATTTGTCAAGGAAGTATCCAAAATTCAAGGACTTTTCATTAGTGTGGGAACCTTGTAAAAACAGCCATCGTGATTCACAAAAAAATGTTCATTCAGAATTCATTATATTTTTTCAATTTCTACCATAAACATATAGCTTATAGGAAACCCTACGAGAGCGAGATTTTTGAGTTCTTGAAAGGAGGGTCCATAAGCTTGATAAAAAATGAAAATTTTCAGTTATTCAAGAACTTTTCAGACAAGTGTCGTCTTCTGTTCCTGTTGGATAAAGTGGTGTACCCGTTAAACCGTGGGTCATGTAGCTGTTGGTTACCGGAACGTGTTAGTCGTATACAGTAATCAAATACCATTTTGTGTTCCCATTATGATTCAAGATTGTTGGTAGATTAAAATATAATACAAGTTTATTGGAAGGTTTTATTTTACTTTTGAATTACGGTATTATATGGGTTAACAAAGGAACAAACTTGCTCCAAAACAGGCAAACATTGTCACAATGGCTCACATCAATTATATGAGACAGAGTAAAACATGCCAGCTACGTGCTGGCATACTTGTTCACATGCATGATCATTATACTGTATCAGTAGCTGGAAATGGTCATGCTCAACACTTTACCCGTTGCGGGTAGCAGACGATACTTCATAAATTACTAAACATTTTCAATTTGTGTCTCCAAAACATAGCGTATGACCCCTCATTGGAACGAGCTGAACAAGCTCGTTCCAATAAGGGGTCACAAGCTATGTTTTTGGACAAAAATTGAAAACATAATAAATTTAAATGGAGATTTTTGTACATAGACCTAGTTGGTTTTGTTTGTTACGTTGGGTAAAGGGTTCATGCTGTAAATCATCAACGTTATGGCAGTTATTCAGATATATATTTGGACAAGTGATTAATTGGTTAACCAAGGTTAATCCACGTGATTAATCGTCCAAGAAAACCCCTTAACCGTTTCAGCTCCATCGTTTATACCTATGTTGCTTATTTTAGAGGACTTCCACCTCTCTTTATGATCTGATTTTATTTTACCAGTAAAACTGGGCTTGTTTACTACTGTAAACAAGCACTGCTTCACTTTCCAGGGTTCCCACGGGGCGGATGGTTTTATTTAAAAATATTAAAAAAAAACTTATGTCAAGACTGTTTTCAATCTATGATATATGTTCCATACTCTTTCCATTATCTTTCTTACCAAGCCATTTGGCATTTTCGTCCTTTTCATATTTCATTTGAATATCCTGTGGGAACTCCAGGAAGTGAAGCAATGTTTTTAACCCTTTAAATAACGATCGAGTACAACATGCCAACGCTATTCACAAAAATTGCCGTTCACATTTTACTATTTCTTCTGTTATTTATCTGCCCAATACAGCTTATAACCCATGAGTGCAACGAGTTCGAGGAGCTCGTTCTAAGGAGGGGGTCGTCAAATGCCATGTTTTTGAAGCAAATAATGAAAAACTTCATTCAAGAATTTTTTGCAGGTGTCATCTTGCTATTTTAGTTGGGTAAAGGGTTATTTATTTATTTATTTATTTATTTATTTATTTATTTATTTATTTATTTATTTATTTATTTGTGTTTAAGGTCACATTTTTCTGCACAATTGTTCATCGTGACCACAACATGGAGATAAAGTCAAGTTTATTCAATCGTTTATACTCATGTTTTCCATTTTAGAGGACTTTCACCCCAAACATTGGTGACTGGATCCTATTTTACCAGTGAAACAACTTTTTTTACCACAGTAAACAAGCACTGCTTCACTTTCACGGGTTCTCACGGGGGTGGGGGGATAAAGTGTTAACCTGTCATGTCACGGAGTGAGCGATTGCTTTTCCATTACATTTATTGTACAAATACTTATTTCAGAAGTCGTTTTACAGTTTATCATAGATTTTTCAGGAGGGGATTTATGGGTGGCTCTCCTTATTTTCAAATCAGGAGAGTCGTAGAAAATAACAAATGAACGCCTCAAAACTGCAAGTCTGACAAGCATGAAATGTTCACTCATCAGTTATTTTCTATTTCTGAGAACACAACATAAAAATCTCTTGCGGAATGTCAACTAAACGACCACCGGTTAAGCACGGAGGTCGGTGAGCTGAGATTGGATCAGGCCTGAAATTCTTTAGGAGCGTTGCACGCCTACTGCACGCCTTGGAAAAATTGAGTAGGGCAATTTTTTTGCACCCCTTGATTTCCTGGAATGCCAGACCTGTTTGGGACTGCCTTTAAAATCTATTACCATTTCGTCCCCGGAGTTCCAATGTGTTCTCTGTGCCAACTGACACAGAGAACACATTGGAACTCAGGGGACGATTTGTCAATGTTGTATTGATTCGCAGTAATTCATGGCCCATTCTGTGTCGCATTTCGACACATTTTGAGTGTAGAGGACAGTCACATAAGACTTGAATGCAACATTTTTAATAATGAGAAGATGTGTGTGCCAATTTTTCCACCATGTAGCTGAATATAGTACAATTTTTCAGTCATAATATTGATACCTTGAAGTGAATATAACCAAAATAGTATACAAGTTTTTGCATTGAAAATTTCAGGTGCAATTGCACTCCCAGGCAATCCGAGAAGGGCATTTGTTTTGCACTCCTTGATTTTCTAGATTGCCAGGCCTGTTGGATGGTACTTTTGAGGTTTTTTTTTAGAAATCTTAAATATCCATTCATTGAGAAAGCCAGGGAGCGCGGTGGCTCCGTAGTTATGGTATTGAATTTCAAACTGAATGGTCCACGGTTCGATCCACGCCAGGGGTAATCCCGATTTCCCACGTGGGGTGCACAGAAGCGCTGTGTACTAAGGCGCACTGCACGTCGATGGTGCGCCTGTCTTCAACCAATGCTAACCCTGCTTATGTGGAGTTAGTACGTTGGAGAATCTGATAGTTGCTCGTCTCCGCTCGGTGGTTCTCTCCGAGAAATCCCTCTTTCTCCACCCGTAAAACTGTCCGACACAAGGTGACCCTGGGTGTCGAAAGTATCATTAAACCCCAATAATTAACCAAGTGAGAAAGGCAAGTCGTGGTGTTTTAGTAGTAGCATCCAACTCCCAGCGGACAATTCAGGATTCCGAATGCAAAATTGACTCATTGGGCCAAGGGATGCAACTCGTACAAGTTTTGTTTGAAACTTGAATCATTCTTGTGCCTGACATTAACTAGTTTCTACACACTGAGTCACTAATTTTATAATCTTTTTACATTTCTCAATAATTATAGGTGTGGTGAAGTGGTATAGTTGAGGTTTGCAGGACGCAATTGGAATTTAGCATCACGTTCAACTTCAAGTAATTATTTGCAACTTTGACCATGTCTGTACCTACTTACACATTTATCCCCAAAAGACCCAGGTCAACCCAACGATTGAAACTCACGACTTGCATTTGTCGTGACCCGGTCCGATATGCCCTGAAATCAGCCCCGAATTTTTATAGATACCTGGAACTTAAGCACCCCCTGAACTGTTCATGACAGTGAAGTTGCTGTTACTGATTATTATGTTTTAATGATTGCTATGTCTTGCAGTACATTTCACCTAGTGAAACACAACGTTTCTGGTTGATAGCGTACCCCAAACACATCCGCTCGTCCATGTGAAACATGCTTCCCACGAATGCCACAAAAAAACATTATCATCCACATGCAATATCTGGGTATAAAACAAGAAAATTTGTCACTTCTTTTATCAATAAATGTTGATATGGCAAGGAGGAGACTGTCAGAGGCACTAAGATCGCAACTCGTTAGCATGAATGCAACAGGCAGGTCATTCAAAGCTGTTAGAAGGCAACTTGGCTCTAGTCATTCTGTCACCAGTAGACTTGTCCGAAATCATCAACAAACCAACAATGTTAAGGACAGACCAGGGCCTGGACAACCCCCAAAAGACCTCTCCTCGGAGTCTGGCACGCCTCGTTAGGCTTCAAGTGGGGTTCTGAAACGCCTTTGGCTCCCCAACAGGCGTTTGTGCAACAGAAAGAACTATCCGAAACCGTCTCAAAGCACTGGGTATGAGGTCCAGAAGGGTAATCAAGCATCCAGCTCTGTCCGATCAGCACCAAACACGACGTTTGGAGTGGTGTATGGCAAGACAACATTGGAATGTCGGGACGTGGAGAAGAGTCCATTGGTCAGACGAGAGTAGGTTCTTGCTTCACGTCACAGATGGTCGCATGCAAGTGTGGAGGCATAGAAATACGACTTCCAGTGAACGCCTTGTAAAATAGACGCAGGATTCTCAATATTACATCTCACTGCCAACGCCTGAAGGCCCATTGGGATTCCTTCCAAAACATATAATTTACAAACAGGAAAGAACTTCTTCGACATAATAGCGCTTACGAAACATTCCAAATTCCTTCAGATATGTCGTTCGGTCTGGATGGATATGCCCCGATCATTAAACGTACGAGACCCGAAAATGATGATGGTCGAGGAGGAGTTGGTCTCTGTATTAAAGAAGGAATACCATACCAGAGTTCGCAATGATATTTCATTCTTCAATCCCCATGTTTTCGAATTTCTATTTATTGAAATTAAAGATAAATATCAACCCAGAATTATTGGAGTCATCTATAGACCCAACACTCCTCCTAAAGCCGACATCACCTCTTCTTATTTTTTCATTTTATTTTTTTTTTATTGGTGTTTAAGGTCACATATTTCTGCACAATGGCTAATCATGACCATGGCAGTTTCACGGGTGGAGGAAGCCGGAGTACTCGGAGAGAACCACCGAGCAACGGCGCTCAACTGTCAGCTCCCCAACATACCAACTCCACACAAGCAGAGTTAGCATTGGTTGAAGACAGGTGCACCTCGACGTGCAGTACGCTTTAGTGCATAGCATCACCGTGCCCCAACATGGGCAATGGGGGTGAAGTGTCTTGCCCAAGGACACAACGCGGTTGCCGCAGGTGGGATTCGAACCGAGGACCCACCTCTTCTTATCAAAATTAAATGAAATAACGAATGTTCTGAATACCGAAAATAAAAAAGTCTATATTATAGGGGAGCTTAGTCTAGACCTTCTAAAAGCAACTACACGCTCAAAAACGGAAGAATTTGTTGATCTCATGTCCAGTCAAGGCTTTCTGCCTTACATCAGCAAGCCAAAGAGAGTAATCTGTCGTTCTGCTAGTCTGATAGATCATATCTTCTCTAGTAACGTTTCGCGAACAGCACTACCTGGAATAGTCATATCTGACGTGTCAGATCATTTTGGTGTTTTTTATATTGAAGAAATACCCAAACCAAAAGATACACCACACTTTACACCGAGCAGAATTATAAACGCAGGAAGAATTGTTGAATTCAAAACACTCATCTAACAAAGTGATTTTAACCCTGTAATGCAATCGAATTGTCCCAATGAGTCCTATGAAACCTTTCTAAACATCTATGTGAAAGCTTATGAAATAGCATTCCCTCTCAAACAAAAAAATATTGAAAAACAACCCTGGATGACGAGGGGGGCTTGTAATATCATCCAACTTATTAATAAAGAAAAATTCTACAATAAAAAACTTAAAGCTCCCACAGAAAGGAACTTACAAAACTATAAAACTACTGTAGAATTTTAAACAAGGTAAAAAAAACAAGGTAAAGCTACCTATTATAGATATCCTAAACGAAAACAAAAACAATATGCGAAGAGCGTGGCAGATCTTAAACGAAGCCATCAATAATATTTTTCTCTGCGTTGAAAAAGGTAACCTGTGGTTCGCTTATTCAACGCAATGCAGTGTTGCATTCAACCCGGCTTGTGCGCGTATAGGCCTATCTTGCTTTCGGAACTTACAGGCTCCAAATTTACCAGATTCTCACATCGAAAGGGTCACCTGGCAAGCATAAAAAATGTATACGACTCATCAACTGAAGATACGAGCGTATACAACTGGGCGTATAAAAAAAATCGATAAGGTGACATTATATTTTGAACAGTTTTAGTAGCACCGAACATCCTTCGTTGTTATGGTTGATAGTTTCTGGTGTGGAATTGAACGCCGAATCTGTCAATCTATGATTTTAACGTGTTACATTTGTCCGAACATGTGAAAAACGATATTTCAAGGAGAAATTTGCCCGAGAAATTCATTTTCCGAGATGATCAGCAGAAGTTTTTTCATACTACAAGAGTCGATTTTTCCATTAAGTTGTGTCGTTTCATTGTTAAATATTGTTTTATATAACATACTTACTTATTTTGCTTTCTTCGGTCATTCCTTTTATTAAAAAAATCTTGTTTTCGGTGATCTTGGATACGCTGCGACTGAAACTTTGAGATAAAAATAGAAATCTCTCGCCTCGCTTATCTCCACTTCCGGCTAAAGGTTTATACGGTTTATACCCTGTGATTATGTTTGTCAGGGCATTTCGTAATTTCAATGGGAAAGCGGGGCAGGGTCTGAAAATGACAGTAGAAAAATCGCACAAGGTGATGGGTGGGTGTAAAAAAGGGCTAAACAGAAAAATGGGACATGACGTCTGCAAATTTTCTACTGCCCAAAAGTCCATTCTATGGGACCTAATGGTAGGTTCCCTGCAGTATTTCAAAACGCAAGGCCTGGAAATTGCGCTTTTCTCGGAAATAACACTTATAATCCCAGAAGAGCGAGTTCTTTGGACAGAAAACTGTAATTTGCAGTTGTCTATGGGGATACCACCCCCAGGCCGGTTCAAAATCTTTGTTTAAAATAGTCGCAGAGGCCGACTGCAAACGCCGTATGCCGAACAAAACTTACCATTTCAGCACTGCACAAAGAGTATTTCTTTTAATGTGCATGTTATTTACATGGCATATTTGAACAATTTTCATCAGCTTCAAAAGAGTTGTGATACGTGGTGAGCCTAAGTGGTTTCCAATAACCAAAACAACCTTTAAAAATGACAGTATTAATATTCAAACCAGTAACCACAGTCCCAGCGTGGATAGCAACTTTTTGGGGAAAAAACCCTCAAGAGTATACTGCACCAAGATGCTTTGTACCAAATTAGTTTAGATTTAGCTCAAAGGTTCAGAAGAATACTTAGTTGACGATGCACAAGAAAGATAACGACTTGGCATTTTTCCCAAGCTCTGTTCTCTGAAGTCTCAAAAAGTCGCCACATGAATTTATTTTTGTTTTTAACTTCTGTGGTTCTCTCTACCCACCCCCACCCCCCCCCCCCCGAAAAAAAAAATTCGCGCATAAATCAAGTACTTATGACCCAGTTATACTACATGACAAATTTGGTTCAAATCAGCCCATTGTTTCTGGAAATATAAATTTTGAGTGGAACCCAAAATGGGCAATCTCATACAGGGAGCCCAAATTTTAACCCACTGAGTTCCTTTGAAAAAAAACTGGAATCTGCATCAATAAAGTAAGTTCCATACAAGAAATCTAAGCATTATTGCGAGTCGCTTATGAGAAGATGATTTTTAAAGCATTTTGGACGCATGGGGTATTAACCCTACAATGGGGGGCATAGTAACTTTGGGGGGAAAAATCAGAAGAGTAAAGTCCACCAAGATGTTTTGTACCAAATTAGTTTAGACTTGGCGCAAAGGTTCTGAAGAAGAATACTTAGTTGATGGAGCACAAGAAAGATAATGACTCGGCATTTTCCCATTGCCAAAGGTGTTAAAATAGGCACCCTATGACAAAACCGATAGCAATTTTTTGGTCCATCTTTTCCACTGGTCCTAAGGAAGCTGCATACCAAAAACCGATATTCAGGTCCGTGCAGGCTTTGAAATATGGGAGTTTGAACTTTTTTTATTTTTAGTTCCTCGGGTTCCCACAGGGCTGCAAAAATTGTTTCCATGCAACAATCAAGTACTGATGACCCAATTATACTAAATGCCCAAATTTGGTTCAAATCAGCTCATCGGTTCTTGAAATAGAAATTTTGGGGGTATCCCAAAATGGGCATGCTCCCACAGAGAGCCGAAATACTGACCTACAAACTTTCCTTGAACAAACTTCAATCTTCACCACCAAAGGGTGTTCCACACCAAATATCAAAGCATTCTCTTTGGTGGGTCATGAGAAGATTTTTAAATATTTTTTAGGCTTTTTGGGGCATAAGCCCCAGCCCAAAGATGGCAGCAGCCTTATTTGAACAAAGTAGTAAGGGTATACTCCAAAGAAGGTCTGTGCCATATATACTACTCAAAATTTGCTAAGCACCAAATATTTGACACATCATTGTGAAATTTGCTTGTGACATATTTGCGATAGTTTTGGTGGACATGATTGAGGAATGTATTGAGATGGTCCCCAGTGTTTATATTAGCTCTCTTGACAGGCAGACTTTTCGTGACAGTCATGGAAAGCAAGTACCCCTTGGTTTTCATGATGTTTTCGTGTACTGTCTACATGAACACATGACATGTGTAGGGTATTCAATTCTCATTTCAACACAAACCCTTGCGATTTAATGATTGAATATGGAAAATGCAAATATAAGAAAACATTTGTCTGAAGCAGAAATGTGGCGGGCTGTGGGATGCTGGAGAAAGGGGCTACCCATCGTCAGGTTGGTGAAGCCCTTGGTATGCACCATAGGGTGATCACCAGAGCCTGGGCAAGATTTCAGCAGTATGGCACACCTGTAAAACGGCATGGTGGTGGCAGAGGCAGGGCAACATCTGCAGCTGAAGGCCGGTTTTTGATCATCCAGGTCCGTAGGAACCGCTTTGCCACAGCAACCCAACTTCGCAGTGACCTTCAGAATGCATCCGGGGTAAATATTTGGACGCAGACTATCCGGGCAAGGTTGCAGGAAGGTGGTCTCCAATCGAGAAGACCATGTATTCGCATTCCGCTGTCCCAGAACCACCGCCAGGCATGATATGAATGGGCAATGGACCATGCTGGATGGACCAGAGAAGATTGGTGACCTGTCCTTTTTACAGATGAGTCAAGGTACTGCCTAGACCACACAGATAGGTGTTCTAGGGTATGGAGAAGACCAGGAGAGCGATTCCATGCAGCCAACATTGCTGAGCATGACGGCTATGGTGGAAGGTCAATCATGGTCTGGGCGGCATCAGCAGGGGTGGACGTACAGAGCTCTGTGTCCTTGAACGTGGTTCATTGACTGCACAGCGGTATATTGATGATTTCCTGGATGTCCATGTCAGAGAGTATGCAGGTGCAGTGGGTGATAGATTCATTCTGATGGATGATAATGCCCGTCCTCATGTTGCCCAAGGTGTCGGGGAGTACCGGCAGAGGGAGGGGATTGAGCGTATGGACTGGTCAGCAAGATCCCCTGACCTCAATCCAATCGAACATGTCTGGAATGAGTTGCAGCTTGCAATTTCAGCCCGTCCAGTCCAGCCAAGAAGTCTGCAGAAGCTTGGTACCATGCTGGTCCAAGAATGGAACAACATCCCACAAAGGACCACCAGGAACCTGATTGGGAGCATGAGAAGGCGTTGTCAAGCTGTAATTAACAGTAATGGATCTTATACTCGATATTGAACCCATACCAGTTCGCTCCGTAAACTTTTTGGCAAATTGAAAAATTTCCTCTTTTACCATTAATATCCATTTTCCATGGTTATCGTATTCAAAAGCTAATAAATAGTGCCAAACACAAATAAAATCTTAATTTCTATACTTAAATCATTAAAGATATAATTAAATAAATATATATACACTTTTCATTACAATATTTCAATTAAAACGTAAAACAGATAGTTGAATATACTTTGTGCTCAGCAAACTTTGTGTAGAATATGTTTGAATTTGGCCCAGTGGTTTTGAAGAAGAGGGTCATAGTTACAAGTAGGGGAGGCCCCACAACAGCTTTCCAAATATCATGTTTGCCCCACTGGCCAGGGAACCTCCTATTTTAGAATCCTGGCTATGCGCCTGCTTTAGGGAGGGGCATAAACACGGCAAAACCATGAATAAAAGAGAACTAACTATAAAATGTCCTTGTAATTATTCTAGAACTAGTTTTGACTGCCACTCTATATAGTGTACATGTATACTCATCTAAACATTCAAGACACGAACAGAAAAGTACAAATTCTCATTTAAATGCATCAGAATTAACATGACAAAAAATGATATATTAAAATAGCACTGCAATTGTCACTACACATTTTTCTCAGGTGCAAAAACACAAGACTCAGTCCGTATTTCATGCATTTTTTTTAAATTTCAAGAATAAAAACGTGCACATACAAAAACAAAAAATGGAATAGCATATATTTTTCAATTCAGCAGAATTTCCATCAATGTTTTTTTGGTAATATGATTTACTCATATATATATGTTATTTATATTTTTACTTATTTCTTATAAATTTATCAGTGTTTAATGTCACTTTCAGCATCTATGGCTACAACAGGACCATAAAATACGAATAATGTCAAGTTTAACCAATCGTTTAGACCTATGCTTTCCATTTCGTCTTACTAACAACTGCGAATCGATATTGAAGACTTCGATCTGGATGTAAATGTCCCCGTTGGATAATTATTTTGGGCGTGTCACCACCCCCCCCCCCCCCATAGTTACAGGACGGCCGCTGTGGACTGGGCGCTTTCCACGGGTGGACAATATTTCAATGGACGCAATAATATTAGATTTCAAATACTAATTATAGGAGTAATCGTCAAAAATTTAATTAATGAAGCACCGGGTACAACCCAGTGTTTCATTAATGAGGGAGCGCGGTGGCTCAGTAAAGGTGCAGGCTGCAAGCCGAGAGGTCCTCGGTTCGAATCCCACCTGCGGCAACCGCGTTGTGTCCTCGGGCAAGACACTTCATCTCCATTGCCCGTGTGGGGGCACGATGACGCCGTGTACTACCTGTGTTGCAGTGCGGAGTTACGATGTTGGGGAGCTGGCAGCTGCTAGTCGTTATCTCCGGGTACTCCGGCTTCCTCCACCCGTAAAACTGTCACGGTCACGATTAGCCATTGTGCATAAGTATGTGACCTTAAACACCAATAAATAAATAAATAAATAAATATTCATTAATGAAAATTTTGCTGATCATGATTTTTAGCTCAACTTGACAAGTCAAGATAAGCTATTGCCATCACGCGTGCGGAAGTCTGTTCACATTTTGCTTTAGCACAAGCTACACCCCGTAGTTGTTGTCAGATCGTCACGAAATTTCATATGCAAGACAGGTTTGGTGTCATGTCTAGATGAGAACGTCCCCTTTTGGACGCGATCGGTCAACCGTGATGGCTGCCCGAGCCCCAAACCCAAAAACATTTAGCACAGTCTACAGGTCGTATTTATGAAGGGATTTCATTGTAACTTGGTAGTATATGACTCTGTATAATGTCTAGATGAGAACGTCCCCTTTTGGTCATGATCTGTCAACCGTGATGGCTGCCCAAGCCCGATACCCAAAAACTTTTAGCACAGTCTGCAGGTCATATTTGATATAGAGGGGATTTGATTGTAACTTGGTAGGATGACTCCGTATGATGTCCAGATGAGAACTTCCCCATTTGGTCGCGATCTGTCAACCGTGACGACTGCCCAAGCCCAAAACCTTTAGCACAGTCTACAGATCGTATTTATGGAGGGATTTCATTGTAACTTGGTTGGATGACTCCAAATAATGTCTAGATGAGAACGTCCCCTTTTGGTCGCGATCATTCAGCCGTGATGGCTGCCCAAGCCCAAAAGCCGAAAACCTTTAGCATAGTCTATAGGTCGTATTTATGGAGGGATTTCATTGTACCTTGGTAGGTTGACTCCATACGATGTCTAGATGATAGGTTCCCCAATTGGTCGTGATTGGTCAACTGTGACGGCTACAGGGGCCTGAAGCCCGAAAACCTTTAGCACAGTCTACAGGTCATATTTATGAAGGGATTTCATTGTAATTTGGTAGGATCACTCTAGATGATGCCTAGATGAGAATATCCCTTTTTGGTCGCGATCACTCAACCATGATGGCTGCCGGAGCCCAAAACTCCGAAACCTTTAGCACAGACTACAGGTCGGATTTATGAAGAGATTTCATTGTAACTTGGTAGGATGACTCAGTATAATATCGAGATGAGGACATCCCCTTTTGGTTGCGATCGGTCGACCGTGATGGCTACACAGCCAGATGCCCGAAAACCTTTAGCACAGTCTACAGGCCGTATTTATGAAGGGATTTCATTGTAACTTGATAGGATGACTCGTTTTGGAATAATTTCACTGTAACTTAGTAACTTTCGTTGACATACATTACCTGTGAAGGCCACATACATTAACTGTGAGGGCCACATTAACCCACCCCTCAATTCTTTAGAACAGTCTACACCTCATATTATTTTTATTGAAAACATAGCATACAGAGAACAGAAATTAACATATTCACAATTATCACAATTCTTGTCTTATTTCATAATCCTTACATAAACGTTGAACATTATCCTTTTCATTATTACCTGGTAAACGCATGTGTGGACATCACTGCCCACGCATGGATTATGACCAGTTCACGTCGACTGTACTGCATGCTCCTGGACCGTCTATCAGATGTCTGTATGACTCTTGCAATAAATTCTTCAAAGTAAGTCTTAATAATTCTTGCTTATACAGCAAGGTTTCTTCAGTCCCTTCCAAAGCCCATAAATTTGCACCTACACTGAACAGAACTAAAGTTATTGCCCAGAAACCAATTGTTTGCACCCACCTGGACACCCACCTTCATCAAACTATTAGTAACGTCTGACTTTGTCACAACTAAAAATTAACTAAGGATTACAAATTTAAAAGGAGCATATAAAGTGCATGAGGTCAGCAATGCAGCTTATGTGTCGACTCCCCACCTCCTACAATCAGTCCTTGTAAGAGCCTTTGGCTGTTGTTGAGTTAATTTCTCACCCCACTTCCTATGAAAGTTATGCGTGTCTCATGTTAGAAGGCCATGCGAGACAGATATCTACCCCACATCACCCACGTGACCAGCTTATTAGCATATTTAATGAGCGCACGGACTATTTAATCGTTGCACATTCTTCCATAAGCAAGTATCACCCTCCCAGAATGCAAAGAAGCGAAATTCCTGGGTATCACCATTGATCAAAAACTGTCCTTCAACAAACACACCGACGACATGGCGAAAAAGCTACCAAACGCATTAATTTTCTGAAAATGCTTAAGGGAACTTCATGGGGGGCCAACCAGTCCACCCTACTCAAACTATACAAAGCCTTTGCGCCCAGTACTCGAATACGGAGCAATCATACTAACTGACCTCAACCAAACTAATATGGGAAAACTCCAGAAGGTCCAAAATCACACGCTTAGAGTTGACCTCCGCGCCCCATGGGACACACCCATCAAAACACTCCACGACAGGGCCGATATCCCCACCATTAAAGATCGCCTAGCCACCCTGGCCGCGAAAAATCATGACCGGTTAGCCGACAGCGAACTAATCTCCGAACGTGGAACCATTTGCGAAGGCCGACAAAAGCCCAAAAATTGCAATCAAAACTAAGACCGCTCGAATAAAACTAGGGAACGAGAAGGTGCACTAACAGGCAGAAAAGCAGCTTAACTGTGGCCTTCTACCAGAAAGGGCTGCCTTCACCGACTCAAGTAAAATTACATCAGGATTAAATATGTTTAAAAAACTAAATAAATAGGGAACGAGAAGGTGAATAAACAGGCAGAAAAACAGCTTAACTGTGGCCTTCTACCAGAAAGGGCTGCCTTCACCGACTCAACTAAAATTAAACCACGACTGGATACTGTAGATCTCATTTCTAGCCGGGGAGAGGCTCGGCCCGCACAGGACGCTCGAGATACCAGGCGAGAGCGCTTTGTGTGCCCCCCCCCCCCCCCCCCCCCCCGGCTGAAGGTGGGATTTGCAGTGTTTAATCCTGATGCAAAATAAACTCACACTAATCTAAATATGGTCGAAACCAGCGAAGGGCATAACAGAAACACCCTCGGGTGTGGTTTAGCGTCTAAACCTGTTACCCTCCCGCTACAAACTCACTATCACCCTAAGAAGGTGATCTAACAGACAGAGTAACAGCTTAACTGTGATCACAATTAAAACATAATGTGCTACTTTCATCTTTTTACTTCTACATATTCTAATGTAAACTAATTCTGCCTTCTTCTTTTAAGCAGGTACACAGAAGATGCTTTTTGACCAGCACTCCAATAACCGCTATGGACAGTCCAACCGTTACAGAAACGGTAACCCCCATGGTTCCTGTACATCCTCCACTCCATCCCTAAAAGTTGTCGACCACTTTAAGGGAGGCGAGCGTTGGTCCTGCGTCCCGCCTCTGCCCCTTTTTGTAAGCGCATTGCGCATTTTCTTGTCCCAACCCAATAGGATTACAATGCAGGCCTGCCCCCGAACCAGGGAAGTTCGGGTCTTCTTCTTCTTGGTGGTCCCCGAAAGGGGTCGTTGTTGTTTTCCTTCAAAGAGTCCAACCAAACAGAGACAGCCTGAGGCAGATTATACTTGCCAGTGATGGCCATCACTCAAAATCATCCTCGAAGCGGCAGACTATACTTGCCCGAAAATCCGGATCGACTGCACCCTCGGGGAGAGGTAGTACCTTTGTGAGAGGACCCAACCTCTCACACTGGTCCTCACCTGAGGGTTCAACCGACATCAGCCAAGAGACCATCACGACGCAAATGGTGACACCTGCCGAGTACCTGAAGCCGTTCCTCCTTCAACACGCCTAGACATGTGAGAATGAATCATCTACAGTTACTGAGGGTCGAAAGGGGCTTGTCCTCTATAACGTCCCTGCGCGCCTTCGGCGCGCGAAACCATTCCTTTCCATAAACAAACTTCATGTTGTCACGTTTCGGAAATATTAGCAGACGAAGTTTGTCAAAGAAAAGTAGAAATAAAAAACAGACGGCAAACCGAAGGACACTTGAATCTGCTATATGAATTTTGGGTTGAACGCCAATGAGAGGATAGAGTTGCACGAAATTCCCGTCGAAAAGTTATGCGAATACACTGTAGATGTCATCGGAATGTGTCAACGTTCATTTCGCTACAAATCTTTAACCCCTGTCAAGCCGGCATTATTAAATTTTCGTGGTATATACCTTACCTATATACAGAATTTTTATGCACCCTTTCCGATAATCAAATCCGTTTTATTTCAGAGAAGGACAGCAAAAATTGTTTGATATAGCTGCACGTGCCCCTGGATTACTTTTGATGATGTCAGGGTGTTTTGGTGAGAGGGGGGTTGGAGGGGGGGGGGGGGAAGTATCACCTGATGGGAGTGAGTATGAGATGGGGAAATCTCTCCCTCGAGACAAGATATTTGGTCCCAGCCTCGTGTCTGGCCCAAATATCTTGCCCACCTCACACTCACCCCGAATAGTATTTTGTAAGAATTGCAATGAGCATATGTAATGCAGACTTGTCTCCTGCACTCATTTATCTTCTCTGTCTTGAGTAAAGAACAAGTTCTCCTGAATTGTGATGGTAAGTCAGGCACATAGCCAGGATACCAAAGTTAGGGGGAAAGGGTAATATATAGGCGTGGCTAGTTCAGCGATCTGAACGTAGCGGCTACGTAGGGGTAGCCGCTACGTTCAGATCGCTGAACTACTAGGGAGCATACAGAATAGGATGCAGAGCATCGTCCGAGCCATGTAGCGGCGAGATGGGGTCGAGCACAAAAAGGGGGCATTCCCCTCTTGCTGGAGGGGGGGGGGGGGGGTATTGCCCTCGAAAAAATTGTGAAATTCGAGACAAAAAAAAAACAACGCAATTTCCATGACTTACATGTAGAGACTGTTTGTGTCCATAAATTATAAGTTGTGAAAGGCATCAATAATTAGGCCACATCATTGGGGTTGGGTGGGGGGTGGGGGCATACGTGAAATCGGGGGGGGGGGGCATGTCACCCCCCCCCCCCCCCTCCCCGAACCACTCTGGTAAGTAGTCAAACAAGTCAATAAAATAAGGGTACAATTAATCCAAAATGCCAAACTTTTCTTTCAAAATACCCACAGATATAAATGAATGAAGAATGTTCGGAAACATATTCACATGGAATAAGTGTCTGGTATCATGGTATGAACATGAAAATTGTCACATGAGAACATTGAAACTATCATGTGTAAACATTAAACTTTCATGTGTGAACATGAAACAATCACATGCAAATGTGAACAACTATATGAAAAAAAGTTATTGATTGAAAATAGAATTCTTCCATTTTGTGAATTCACTATAAAAAAATGTCCACAATCTATTCCAATGAGGGGTCATAAGTCGAGTTTGAATGGTTTTTGAGAATAGTACGGACTAGTTTTGCCCATTTAGTTGAGTAAAGAGTTGATATAGATAAGATTTACACTAAGGCTTTTCAGTGTACAGAGTTTGTTACAAAGTTATATTTATTGGTGTTTGATGTCGCATATTTCTGCACAGTGCACAATGGCTAATCATGACCACAATATGGATATAAAGTCAAGTATAGCCAATCGTTTATACCCATGTTGCCCATTTTAGAGGCCTTCCACCCCAGGCATTGGTTAATGGGTCTTATTTTACTAGTAAACCAGATCTTGTTTACCACAGTAAACAAGCACTACTTCATTTCCCGGGTTGTTTACAAGGAAGTTACACAGTTAATAATGACATTTTTTTAAAACCAGAAAGTGTGACTAACCCTGTAAGGCTGTGCAATGCACAGGGTTAGTCACATACCAGTGTAGCAGGATATCTCCCCACCCCTGGACATCCACCCCCCTCCCAGCAGGTAAGATACCCAAGGATATCTCCTCCACCCTGGATACCTTCCCCCAACCTAATTTTTTTAATGTATTCATTTGTTTCTTTTACTATATTATTTCACAATATTTGATATTAAACAGTTAAATCCTTGCATAAAATTACTTAGGAATACATAATAAAATTTGGAATAAGTTACAGTTAAAACTAGAAGTCCTGTCACGAATTGTGCACCTACCTAGGCTTAATTGCGCGTTAGAATTGCGCGCAATTGCCATACTGAATGGCATCCAAAGCATGGCAGGTTCTCCTAGTTACTCAAAGCAAACACATGCAATGTTTCTGCCAATGGACCTCCGGGTTACCCGGAGGTTTATTGGCTGAAACATTGCTTGTGCACAGGCCACATGGACAGAATTTGATAGCTTTACTTGGGCTATAACGCGTACATTAACACGCATATCAACGTGCTATTTGTGCGCATTTCATGACAGGACTTCTAGTTTTAACTGTAGTGAGAGATATATTTGAATGAATTTTAGAAGCAGTTCATCTTCCTTCTCACACTGTCAAAATCTTTTTAAAAAAGTTACAAAGGTTGTAATATAGGCTGTTTCTAATTCATTAGTGTACAAATATTAGTACAGCATTCCAAAATTTGTTTTCACGATTGATAAATATTTTTGTCAAGGTGACAACATCTCCCCCCTCACCCTGTCAAAATTTGAAAAACTTTTACAAACATTGTAAGATTGGCTAATTCTAATTCAGAGGATAAGATTTAATAGTATCACATTAAAATAAATTTATATCTTCCTTTTTTTCATGACTGTGATATATTTTAACAATGTGGGGAGAGGAGGGCAGAATATCCAGGCCAGGATATCTTCCCCCTCACCCTGTCAAAATCTAAAAAATTTTTTACAAAGATTCTAAGATTGGTTGTTTCTAATTCATTAGTCTACAAATATTAGGACAGCATTCCAAAATTTTCATTTTTTGAATTTCCAAGTAATAAAATGACTTTGTTTTGAGAAAGCACCTGATGTGTTGTTTTAACCCTTTACCCAATGCAGATGATTTCAAAATTTATTATTTTAAATATAATTTTTAAAAAATTTTCCAAAAATGTCAACAAAACTATATCATGTGACTCCTCTTTGGAACGAGCTCAATGAGCTCATTCCAAAGAGGGGTCACATGATATGGTTTTGTTGAAATTTTTCGAAAAATAATATTTTTTCAGCTGCTGAATTTGCATATTACGCGGGCGGATGTGGGCAATTTGTTGGGTAAAGGGTTAAAACAGTTTACTTCTCACCATTCCCTGAGGCATCAGGTGTTTCTATTTTGTAAAGAAAATGTTACATTGTGTAGAACAAACAATTGAAAGGGAAGATAATCAGGCTTGGACATCTTTCCCTCCATCCCCCTAATCCATTTTTGTTCAAATAAGGTCTCGTTTCCTATTAAAAGGTCATTTCCGAGGTTATTGGATATCGACTATTTTGAGCTATAGTTTTAGTTTATGGTGGTGTGGATTTAGTAAATAATTCTCATTAATGGTGATATGGCCAAAATAATCTGTTGATGGTCTTGATTCAAACTGTGCATTGTCAAGTGTATTTCAGTTGGGGGTCAAGGTCACATGGATGTGTTAAATGACTAACCCATACCTGTTTGGGACCTGACAATTTGTAGTTTACAAATGGGACAATTTTGTGTAAATCTGCTTTGAGAAAGCCTGAAAAAATGAATAAGAAACCCATATGTTTTTTATTTGTCAGAATGATCATGTTATGCTGTAAAATCCTCAGTGGAGGAATGAGGAATTCCTATAACACAGTTTTATCACTATCAATGCACGAAATTTGGAGATTTATCCCCAAAATGAGAAAATTTTGACCATTTTGAGCCATTTTTTTAGCCATCAACTGTGTCATTCGGCTGAGTGTATTTGAGTGATATTGTAAGATTTTTGTTGTGTACAGTTGTCTCCAGAAAGGGCCATATTCAGAGCTTCCAGAAAATATACATTGTGAGTATTGTGAATAGGGGAGGTAATTTAAATGAGAAATATCCTTGGCCGTGTTAATCAGAAGCTGAACATTTCTTGAAAAGCCGACATTTTCACCTGAATAACTGTAACGAGACCTAATTGCTGCAAAGGTTCTAAGATTGTCTATTTCTAATTCACTGCTCTTTTTTTTAATAGTATAAGATTAGGAGAATTTTTTTTCTTATAAGTTTTCTATACAGTGGAACCCACTTAACTGGATATCTCTTAATTGAATAACCCTGTTAATTGAATATAATTTCCCAACACAAAACCCTTTTCATACCTCCAGTAAAATTTGACCTGTTAACTGAATAAAGGTTATAGAGTGAACTTCTGTTAATTGAATAAAAAATCTTTCAAAGGAAATTACCCTAACTCTCCACAGTTTTTCTTTGTTTATAGACCTATTTGGCCTCAGTACATCCAATGCAGGCATTTAATCTATTTTATCCTGTTTGACAGAGCTCATGGAGCCCTGTCAAACAAGATGGAATAGAATAAATGCTAAGTTTATCTCCAGAAGACATGAAAGTGACACAATCCCTGTAATTAAAAACTCCTGTTAATTGAATAATTTTCATTGGCAAAGTGGCTATTCAATTAGCAGGGTTCCACTGCATAAACAGAAAAAATGCAAATACAAATCAAAGTGACAATCATTTTATTTATTTATTTATTTATTGGTGTTTTAAGGTCACATATTTATGCACAATGGCTAATCAGGACCGTGAGAATTTTACGGGTGGAGGAAGCCGGAGTACCCGGAGAGAACCACCGAGCAACGACGAGCAGCTGCCAGCTCCCCAACATCGTAACTCCGCACTGCAGCACAGGCAGGGTTAGATTGGTTGAAGACATGCGCACCATCGACGTGCAGTACGCCTTAGTACACGGCGTCATCGTGCCCCCACGCGGGCAATGGAGATAAAGTGTCTTGCCCAAGGACACAACGCGGTTGCCACAGGTGAGATTCGAACCGAGGGCCTCTCGGCTTGCAGCTTGAGCCTCTACCTACTGAGCCACCGTGCTCCCGTGACAATCATTAGTCTGCACGTAACAGATCAAGAGAGAAGAGCATGAGCTGAGATTCAAACCACTGAGCTCTTGCACACACAGCAACCAATTTACCAAGAGTTTGTTTGTTTGTTTGTTGGTGGTTAACGTCACATATTTATGCACCATGGCTAATCGTGACACAACATGGAGATGAAGTCAAGTGTAGTCAATCGTTGATCTACATGTTGCCCATTTTAGAGGACTTTCACCCCAAGCATTGGTGACTGGGTCCTATTTTACTAGTAAAGCAGAACTGGTTTACCACAGTAAACAAGTGCTGCTTACTTCCCGGGGTTCCCACGGGGAATTTACCAAGAGACTAAGATATCTGGACCAACCAGTCTGGTTAGTAAATGGCCTTTTTACCTTGTCCGCTACACCACATTTACTCAACATGATGCATTGTGCTCAGTGTTCGCGCTGAGCGGAACTTCTTTAACTGGTAGAGTGCTGGAAGCCCATATTTGGGCTTTATTCTGAAGAGCCGGTACCACAGCTTGAAGGCTCACATTCAGTGGATGTGCTTTGTATTATCATTGAAGTGATATTATTTAGTCTGTGAGGGTTTGCCTTGTTACAATTTATGGGAGAGTGCCCATAGGCACTCTCCCATAAATTGTAACAAGGCAGAGACCTGTGTTGAAGTTGTGATGGCCAAAAATAATTTAGCACTCTACCAGTTAATGCCAAGTGGAATTTTGGTTCGGTGCCAAATGTTCCAAATAAGAGATTATATTCTATGCTAAACGATATATTATCAAAAAAATTGCAAAAAGATAGAAATCGTATACCCCACTGTGAAGATATAAAAGTTTTCACTTTCACAGTATCAATCAAAATGGCGGCTTTCAAAGCATCACTTCAAAGTGAATATGAGTCAAATTATCACTGGAAATGATCAATTTGTTCTAAAAAAAAATAATGAAAAGAAAATCTAATATTTTTGAGTGGATACCGATCATTTCCGGCAAAAATTCAACATGTATTCACCTTGAATTGATGCATGAAACCCGCCAGCTGAATCAGACCGCAAGATGCTACCTGTTCCAAGTATAGATCAAATCACTTCCGCATGTCAATGCACATCAGCTTTCCTGCATCAATTCTAGGTTGAAACAAGTAGAATTATCAATAGGAATAATCAGATTCTTATAAAAGCATATAATAAAAAGAAAATCTAATGTTTTTGAGTGGATACTGAAAATTATCTCACTTGTGACCGAGACAAATGGTTATTTTCACTCGTGCAAGCGCTCACAAAAAATAAACATTTGTCTCAGTTACTCATGAGATAATTTTTGGTATCCACTCAAAAACACTAGGTATCCTCTATTCAGTGCCAAATGGAATCTGATTGTAAATGAAAACAAATTGACCATGTATCATCCTTAGAGAGCAACAAGGCGCCATCTGCAATACTAAAGCACTAAAATACTTGACAGAGCGTTGCAGATGACACCTTGTTGAAGTCAAAGTTTGATATTTAAGGCTCTTTTAAGTATTTTAGTTGCAAAATATCCACAAATGATAAAAATATAGATAATTATAAAAAAGTACAAGGCTTTTCAGTTGAGCCCACTTAATTGGATATCTCTTAACTGGTAGAGTACTAAATTATTTTTGCCCATCAAAATTTGTTCACATGTCTTTGCCTTGCTACAATTTATGGGAGAGTGCCTAAAGGCACTCTCCCATAAATTGTAACAAGGCAAATCTATACAGACTACATAATTTCACTTTAAAGATAATATGAAGCATATCCACTGAACATGAGGCCTTTACATTACGGCCCCTGCATGTCAGTGTAAAGCCCAAATATGGGCTTCCAGCACTCTACCAGTTAACTGAATAACCCTGTTAATTGAATATAATTTACCAACACAAACCATTTACCATACCTCCAGTACAAATTTTACCTGTTAATTGAATATAGGTTATAGAGAAAACTCCTTACAAGGCTTTTGTAGTAACAAAACTTTGTTAAATAGATTTATTTATTTATTGGTGTTTAAGGTCACATATTTCTGCACAATGGCGAATCATGACCACAACATGTAAAGTCAAGTTAAGTCTATCGTTTATACTCGTGTTGCCCATTTTAGAGGACTTCCATCCCAAGCATTGGTGACTGGGTCCTATTTTACAAGTAAAACAGAGCTTGGTTACCACAGTAAACAAGCACTACTTCACTTCCCAGGGTTCCCACAGGGGTGTTAAATAGATGATGACAACCAAAGTATATGTCAAGTGAGAAATTTAAATTTTATAGTAAATTTCCTTTCTTACTATACCTATCACAACTGTTTACTGTAGGCTTGCACTACAGTGGAAGTCCCTAACTCGGAAAATATACTCTCTATTTTGATCTTTCCCAAGCGATTTGAGAAAGAAAAGTGGTGCAAAAGCACCAAGAAAAAATAAGCCAAAACTGGGTCAAGTGCTACTGGTGCACACCCAGTAGGGGACGCTCTTCTCCTAGTACAGATCCATGGCTTCCAGTACCAGTGTGCAGACATGTGACGACTCATTCTTTTGAATCCTCCAAAAAATTGGAGTTATGTGATCAGCAGGGAGGAAGGATTCTTACCCGAATAAGAAGATGGGAGGGCCTCCATGTAAACAATTGTGGTAGGTATAATAAGAAAGGAAATTTACTATAAAATTTAAATTTCTTATCAACCTACCAACAATTGTTTACTGCAGGCTGAATAGACAAGATGAGGATGGAATCACATAACCAACCCCCACATAACCCGAATGTACTGGAACCGAGGACAGAAGAAGAGTTTCCTAGGCCTATCAAACCATAGCATCACAAACATTAGTAAAAGACAATGAGAGATGAGGTGTACAGTTCTGCGTGACGCACAGACAGAAAAGAAAGTAAAACAGCACAGTGCTGGAACTGACCTTGTAAGAAGACTAATGGCTTGGGTAGACAACAGCCTGAGCAGAAGAAAGAGGGCCCAAAGCAAAAAGGTCCTCAGATTGTTTCTGCAACTGACGCACAGAGAAGGTGAGAAAGTAAAAGCATTTCTCCAGTAGGCTGCCTGCATAACATCCGACAACTTGACGGAGTTAGCATAAGCCCAGGAGGTAGACAAAGCACGCACCTCGTGGGCAGAAATACAATTGGTAATACAATCGTCAGTCGCTAGACAAGCGTAGGCCGCACGAACAGCAAGACAAATCCATCAAGAAATGGATTGAAGAGATATCTTCTGTCGACCAGGAATAAGAGACAGAAAGAATTGTTTCCCTGCCTTTCCTAATGAACTGTGTCTGGTTGAGATAAATCAAAGTGCATGAACTGGACAGAGCAAAGAGCGATTACCCTCAGCAGAAGGAAGAGCCCTGATTTAGATAGGAGGTGGAGTTGTTTCCATTATCTGATTCTTGGCCAGAAAGGAGCAATCAGTGGTAAAAGTAACACTGTTGGGGGGCACCTGAAAATGCCCGGATCAACCGAGAGGGCGTGAAGCCCACTCACCCATCTGGATGAGGCAAGAGCCATCAGAAAAGCTGTCTTGCACGTGAGAAAATGCATATGCACCCCCCCCCCCCCCCCCCCCAAGCAAAGCAGCACCCAAGAAAGATTCCATCTTGGGGTAAGCTGCAAAATCCTAGGCCTTTTCAAACAAACGTGCCAAATAAGCTTGGAGAGGTATGATACGATGCCCTCCCACATATGAAAAGGTTGTCAAAAGCATGGCCCGGTACCCTTTGATGATAACAGGCTGGAGACCCCAAAAGTCAAGCAGATATACCAGAAAATCTGCAATCTGTGTGATCGAAGGATTGGCATAATCAACAGAGTGATCAGCACACCATCGACAGAAGACCTTTCACTTAGCTGCATAGGCTAACCAGTGGAGTGCCACCTTTAAGAAGAAATGCACTCCACTGCTCGTCTCGAAAAACCTCTATGGAGGAGACAGGACCTGACAAAAGATATGTTTGAAGGCACAATGAAGTCAGGCCGACGTGAAACCTCCTTGGGTGACCTTGGCAAAGAAGGCTGCAATGTAGAGGGAGACATGCCAGAACTCCCGCCAACAGAGAGCGGAGCTGACTGATCCACACCCGTTGAGGTGACAGGGGAGCGATCAGAATGATTCGACAACTGCAGGTTCGTATCTTGGCTAGAACCTGAGGCAGAATCAGAACCGGTGGTAAGGCATAGCCAACAAGACCATTCCAATCGAGTGACAGAGCATCCATGGCAAAAGCCAGAGGATGGGGACATGAAAGTGTTCACCGGATGGTTCCAATGGGTCGCAAAAAGATTGATGTGGGGACGACCCCAGACTGGCCCAGAGATTGCAAAGCGACTGGAAAACTGCCCTGTGAAGCATCAACTCAGTGGAAATGACCCTGTCCCATCGGGACAGGGAGTCGGCTAGGACATTCAGATGACCGGGAATGTGATGAACCACCACCCCGAGCTTGACATCCTGAGCGAGCAGTAGGAGATTCTGAGTCAATTCGTACATGGGAACCGAGTGCGTGCCGCCTTGGTTCCGAATGTAAGCGACCACTGTCAAATTGTCAGACAACAGAAGGAACTGACGGTTCGACAGGTGGGGGATCCACTGCTGGAAACTCAGAAGAAGAGCAAGAACCTTCTGGTTGATGTGAAGAGCTGCTTGATCCTGGTCCCATACCCCGTGAAGGGAAAGACCTAGAGGATCCAACGTTGCACCCAATCGGAGTTTGCTGGTGTGGCCGTCAGAACACAATCGGACGTGGGGAAGTCCAACGGAACTCCATGCATAATCCACTGAATATCCATCCAGGGAAGAAGATGACGATGAAGACACTCCGGTAACTGAAGCACCAGATCTAGAGGATCGACATACGGTCTCCAACGACTGAGCAGAAAGTGTTGAAGAGGTCTGACATGCAGCTGACCTAGAGAAATGAGATCCATCACTGAACCGCAGAGACCGTGCAGCCGGAGAATACTCAGAGCTGTCACCGACGTGGACTTGGACAGAGTCAGGGTGAAAGCTGAGAGAATCACAGCCCTCACCCGAGGAGCCACCACCGTATTCAGCTGAGTATGGAAGTCCATCCCCAGATGACAAAACGACTGAAAAGGGACCAGGTCCGACTTCTCCTCGTTGAATCTGAACCCTAGCAACGTGAGCAGGCTCCACAGTGTGTCGACATCTGACTCCAGAAAAGCAGCATTGGAGTGCCTCTGGAGGATATCATCCAGATACGCTGAAGTAGTCACCCTGGAATGTGTGTGATGGAAGGCTATCACATGCGACATCAGTCGGGTGAAGGCCCAAGGAGCCAGGTTGAGGCCGAAAGGCATGGCCTTGAACTGGTAAATTCGCCCCAGAAAAGTGAACCTGAGACACTTTCACAATGTCCAAAGAATCAGAACATGAAAGTAAGCGTCTTGCAGGTCAATGCTGGAAGCGAAATGTCTCTGGTGAATGAAGTGGCGAACTGACCTGAAAGTCTCCATGCTGAACTTGGGAGAAATGATAGACTGGTTCAGGATACTCAGATCTATAACCGATCGGAATCGGCCGTCCTTCTTCAGCACCAAAAACAGGCAGGAATAAAATCCCACTGAATGAATGTTCTTGATGACCTCGATTGCCCCCCCCCCCCCCCCCCCCCCCCCCCCTTGACAGGAGATTGTCTATCTCCGTGATCAAAAGTTCTGGATGTGGAAACGTCTGAAGGAACTTGTGTTGGGAGAGGCACTCTTGACAGAGTGGGGTGGCGCCGGAAGGATACGTGCAGCCCGGACCAAACAATATCTAACACCCAAGGATTGGATGTGATTTGCGAACTCTGATATCCTTCCTCCAACCTGGGATGAATCGAGGTGAGGATTTTCATCTCAAGCCGGTTGGCGTGGCCCCCAAGAGGAGAAACCACCTCCTCCACTATATGAAGGATCCCAAGTTCTCCCTCTGGTCTTCCGACGCATACCCTTACCACATGAGAAAGACGTAGAAGCAGCGGCAGGAGGATCAGCCCTTGGCTTCGCAGAAGGGCCTTTGTTAAGCTTAGATCGCCTCCTGCCTCCAACAGAAGGCTGATCAAGCTGACGAAGCAGCAGCTGATCTTTGGAATGACACAGAATGTCATCCCGGACAGTCGCCATGGAACCATGGAATAGTCGCAAACCCGCCAAAGAAGTGGATCGAAGAGCAGGGCGCTGCCCCTCAGTAAGGGAGCATCCTGTGTCCAACACAGCGTCCTGGTGAACTAATTCCAAGTTAGCTGTGTTACAGGCATGCATGTGAGTGAGATGCATGAGCGCCTTGGAAATCACATGCAAAGGAGCCAGTATGTCGTCAAACTTATCTGGCGGCAGATAAGCAGCCAAAGCAGAGAAGACATGATCTCAGAGAGAAAGCATGCCAGCATCTCTCTCTATAAGCCCAACAGGGACTCCAGAGTCGCCATAGGAAAAACAGCCAACTTGAGCTTGGAAAGCTCGAGGGAGGTGGAGTACTGATCCAAGACCACCAAAGTCTTACAGACTAACAGATTGGCAGAATCATAGGAACGATAACTCACTTGAGACAAAAAGGTGTCAGCCCTGGTCGAGAACGAAGTCTTCATAGCCTTGGAACTCAGCTTAAGAGTCCAAAGCTGCAAATGCTTCAACCACCTGTACCGACTGGCACGGTTGAAGGTGCCCAGAAGCGGGTTGCTCCACAGGCTGTAGGCACACAACCAATGATCACGGCCTGGCTGACACCATCTGGCTGAAACGGCGACTGATGATGTTGCAGATGGAACGGCAGTATCAGCAGATAAGCCGGAAGCTTTTGAAATTAGTCAAGAAGTGGAGAGATCAACCTAGCTCGGCTCCAAAGGAGAGTCACAACACTAGTGACAGCCTCAGATGACGACTGGGGAGGGACCACAGTCCCAGAACCAGGCATCTTTTCATCAGACAACTCAACTGCTCCTGCAGTATCCACCACAGGAAAAGACTGCACATCCCCCACTGAGGGGGTACAACTCTCACCAGACATGGTTGTGTCGGGAGGCATCGAATGACAGCATTCCCCTTTCCTGCAGGTGCGGAAGGAATGGCCACAAGAATGCACTGCATGGTTCACAGAAGCCCAAAAGGTGGATGACCAAGACCCACAGGGTCAATCTGAAGAATACCCATTACAAGTAGAGCAAGAAGCATGGGAATCGTCCATATGCTTGGGCAAAAGGCATTGCCCACAAGGAACAGTCCTGGGCATACAGAAGTGAGAGCTGAAGAGAAAAAGGTGAACTCCACAGATTGAGACAGTAGAAGAACACCCCCAACTATGAGAGAAAGGTGGCAGAAAAAAACGGACCGGCAAGAACACAACAGAACCCAGACGGCTGACAGGGGCCCAAAAAACAGAAGTTCTACCCTCAATGGAGAGGAGAAATCCTGCCCATACAGCCCCACACTGACACCTAACTCCAATTATAATAAAACTATCCAAAAGGATAACATAAATTATCAATCAAAAAATGATATGTCCGAATCACACAGTACGCGAAAGTCGTGTGCGAAAACGGAGAATATACAGAATACAAAAAAAATATGGATGAAATTGATAAATGAGAATATATGAAAACAGTCCTGATATTAGAAGATCCTCAGATCAATAATCCACAAGAACAATTAATCAACGAGTAGAATTATCACTGTTTTCTAACGCAGATGGATAGCACATCTCCTCAAGATGGCAGAAGAAAAAAGAATGAGTCATCGGTCACATGTCTGCACACTGGTACCAGAAGCTGTGGATCTGTACTGGGAGAAGAGCATCCCCTACTGGGTGTGCGCTGGTACAGTTAAAACTAGAAGTCCTGTCATGAAATGCGCACAAATAGCATGTTGATATACACGTTAATGTACGTGTTACGGCCCAAGTAAAGCTATCAAATTCTGTACATATGACCTGTGCACATTGACAAGCAATGTTTCAGCCAACGGACCTCCGGGTAACCCGGAGGTCCATTGGCAGAAACATTGCATGTGTTTGCTATGAGTAACAAAGAGAACCTGCCGTGCTTTGGATGCCATTCGATATGGCAATTGTGTGCAATTCCAACGCGCAATTAAGCCTAGATAAGCGCACTGTTCCTGACAGGACTTCTAGTTTTAACTGTAGCACTCGACCCAGTTTTGGCTTATTTTTTCTTGGTGCTTTTGCACCACTTTTCTTTCCCAAATTGCTTGGGAAAGATCAAAATAGAGAGTATATTTTCCAAGTGAGAGACTTCCACTGTAGTGCAAGCCAGCAGTAAACAATTGTATGTAGGTTGATAAGAAACTGAATATGAAACTTCTGTTTATAAATCTCATCTTGTATTTATGAAATTCACCCTAAATTTTGCATTTTGCCTTGCTAGATTTTAGGCAAAATGAGAAATTTTCAGACTTGTTTCGTAAATATCTCCTGAGAAGATCATTCATTCCATACCCTCTTCTTACATCACAGACCTGCCAAAGTTGCATTTCAGCCCCACTGGAGAAAATGTTTTTGTAATGCTGACTGTCTGAAATGCCATTTTCTGCTTTGTCGAGGGTTTATATATCTGGTTATATATTATTTATATTTATAGGTCTAGAATATCTATTAAGACTAAGAGGCTAATTCCAACTCTGATCATCATTTACTGCAACAGAACAGGTGCCCCAACATGCAGTCACTGGGTAAAATCAAATTTGCATTTTAAATTGCAGTACGGCTGCTGAGGACTGGTCAATTTCCACAGGTGGGCAATATTTCCATGGACACAATAATATTAGATTACAAACACTAGTTACAGGAAAAATCACCAAAAAATTTAATTACTGACGCACCCGGTATAAATATATAAATTTTGCAGATAATTTTTATTTCCTGGTAAATGCATGCGTGGACATTACTGCCCACACATGAATTACGACCAGTCAACAGTAGCTGTATAGTATAGTGGAACCCTTGCCACTTTGCCAGTCAAATCTACTCAATTAACATGAATATACTCTTACAGTTAAACCTAGAAGACCTGTCACGAATAGTGCACTTATCTAGGCTTAACTGCGTGTTGGAATTGCGCGCAATTGCCATATCGAATGGCATCAAAGCACGGCAGGTTCTCTTGGATACTCATTGCAAACACATGCAATGTTTCTGCCAATGGACCTCCGGGTTACCCTGAGGTCCGTTGGCTGAAACACTGCTTGTGCACAGGCCATATGTACAGAATTTGATAGCTTTACTTGGGCCAAAACGCGTACATTAACGTGCATATCAACGTGCTATTTGTGCGCATTTCATGACAGGACTTCTAGTTTTAACTGTAATTGGGCATTTCCTATCTTCTAGTGACAAACTGAGAATTTATTTTATTATATATTGTTTGACAGAGCTCACTGAGCTCTGTCAAACAAAATATAATAAATTAAATTGGATGTATAGAGGCCAAAAATGCCAACAGATGTGGGGAATTCATTTATTTATTATTTATTATGGTTTAACGACACATTAACAGCCAAGGTCATATTGTGTCGGTGACAGTTTTATGGGTGGAGGAAGCTGGAGTACCCGGAGAGAACCACCAAGCAGCTGCCAGCTCCCCAAAATCGTAACTCCATATTGCAGCTCCCCAACATCGTAACTCCATACTGCAGCACAGGCAGGGTTAGATTGGTTGAAGACATGTGTTCCACCGCGTCATCGTGCCCCCATATGGACAATTGGGGTTAAGTGCCTTGGTCAAGGACACAACGCGGGAGTCCAAATCGATCGTTCAAGCGGTCACCCATCCAAGAACTCCCCGGGTTCGATGTTGCTTAACTTCGGTGATCTGATGAGAACCGGTCCCCCCACGTGGGGGGGGGGGGGGGGGGGGGGGGGGGATTCACTGCTTGCCAGAGTAATCCTTCAACAGATTATAAGATTTTGTTATTCAATTAACAGTAGTCTAGTAGTCTACTCTATAATCTATATGCAATTAACAGATCAACTTGTACCAAAAATGTTTAGAAAAATATCCAGGCTTTTAAGGGTTTTTTCACTTATAAAACTTATAAAACTGGACAAAAAACATAATAAAAAAAACCAAATTATTTGTTCTGCCCGATGACCCTCTAATTTTGGAACACTCCAGAATTTGAGCAAATCGGTTACCACAGTGAGTTTGGTGGAATTTAACCCTTTACCCAATGAATTTGCTACATCCACCTGTGTAATATATAATTTCAGCAGTTAAAAAAACAAGAGGCCTTAATCGCTCACCTGACAAAGTGACTCTAAGAAGTATTTTAGGTCACCTTCACCATGTCATGCCTCATCAACATTAACTGGTTGAGTGATAGATTTTGTTTGAAGTTCAACATTTGTTACCTAAAATTAGTTTTATTTAAAATCATTGGTGTGTGGCCAATCTCCAATGATTTTTAATAAAGCAAATTTATCTCTGCAGACAAACTGGTTTAGCATGAAGCACAAACAAGGAATGTGAAGAGATAGCCTTGGACATCTCTCCCCAACTGTGGATATCTTCCATGTGCTACATGTATATATTTGCATGCAAGAAAACAAAAATTTTCACAAAATTTCCAAAATATTAGTTTTTTTTATCATCATTGGAACAAGCTCAAACAGCTTATTCCAATAGGGGTATGGGAAGATCAGGTATATTTTTGCGACAGAAATGTGAATATATAAATAATGGTGTTTTTTTGTGAATGATGCTGGAGAATTTTGCGTAAAGATATGGTAAATGGTTTGTTCTAGATACAGAATGATGCAAAAGTATTTAAATTTGATTAGGCAAGTTGTTCCTATAATGCATTTAAAAATTGAAGTAACTGTTTTTTTGATGACGAACTTTTAGATGTGTGTGTCTGTGTTTGTGTGTGTGTGTGTGTGTGTGTGTGGGGGGGGGGGGGGGGGGTTAAGAGTGTTCTTGCAAACAAAATTCCTGAATAAATGGAAAATTTTATTTTTTGTGTGAAAGACATAGTGCGTGAATGTTGATTGGAACAAGCTTAGAGAGCTCATTTTAATGTGAAGTCATAAAGCTGTGTTTTACGTACGAAATTCTGGAATAACTAAAAAATTGCTTTTTTGACTCAAAAAGCATGGTGTGTGACCTCTCATTGGAATGAGCTCAAAAAGCTCATTCCAATGAGGTATTTACAAGCGATAAGTACATGTATGTTTAAGAGACAAAAATTAAAATTTGAATAGCGATTTTTGCGAAGAATGCTGACAAGTTTTGGCAGTTATGCTGGTAAAAAGGTAAGATATGCAAAGTGGTTGTTTTTTAGAGGCGACATTTAATTAAGGGGAATTAACCCTTGAGTACTGAGGTAACTTCTAAAAGTACTGAAATTTCATGAAGCAATGTGAATAACAGACAACAGTTGCCTAAAAATTTCATGAATAACTAAAATTTTTATTCTTTTGTCTCGAAAACATGGCATATGACCTTTGTTGGAATGAGCTGAATGCGTGTGTTCCAATGAGGGGTCATAAAATTTGAACGGAGATTTGTGTGAATAATGCATTAGTACTGCTAGATTTGGGTAAACGGTTCACCCTGGATACCACCCCTTCTATAGTAGATCTTTTCTGCAAATTTTGTCTAAGATTCTATCAACTTTACAAATAAATACGTTCATGAATCACAATCAGATCCACCCCAAAATGTTGCATACCAAATATCAAAAGATTCTGCCTGCTGGATCTGGAGAAGATTTTTTAAGAAATATGCCTGAAATGCACTAAGTTAAAATTTGGGCTCCTATACATAAACCCAGGGGGCCGATTTGAACAAACTTGAATCAGATCCACCCCACAATGTTGCTTACCAAATATGAAAAGATTCTGAAGCTGGATCTGGAGAAGAAGATTTTTTAAGAAATTTGCCTGAAATGCACTAAGTTCGAATTCGAGCTTCTATAGTGAGCCCAAATATGAAACTAGGAAGCCGATTTGAACAAACTTGAATCAGATCCACCCCACAATGTAGCATACCAAATATCAAAAGATTCTGCATGCTGGATCTGGAGAAGAAGATTTTTTAATAAATTTGCCCGAAATGCACTAAGTGCGAATTCGGGCTTCTATATTAAGCCCAAATATGAATCCAGGGGGCCGATTTGAACAAACTTGAATCAGATCCACCACGCAATGTTGCATACCAAATATCAAAAGATTCTGCCTGCTGGATCTGGAGAAGAAGATTTTTGAAGAAATTTGCCCGAAATGCACTAAGTTCGAAATCGGGCTCCTATACTGAGCCCAAATATGAATCCAGGGATCCGATTTGAACAAACTTGAATCAGATCCACCCCACAATGTTGCTTACCAAATATCAAAAGATTCTGCCTGCTGGATCTGGAGAAGAAGATTTTTTAAGAAATTTGCCTGAAATGCACTAATTTCGAATTCGGGCTTCTATAGTAAGCCCAAATATGAATCCAGGGGGCCGATTTGAACAAACTTGAATCAGATCTACCCCGCAACGTTGCATACCAAATATCAAAAGATTCTGCCTGCTGGATCTGGAGAAGAAGATTTTTTAATAAATTTGCCTGAAATGCACTAAGTTCGAATTTGAGCTTCTATAGTGAGCCCAAACATGAATCCAGGGGGCCGATTTGAACAAACTTGAATCAGATCTACCCCGCAACGTTGCATACCAAATAACAAAAGATTCTGCCTGCTGGATCTGGAGAAGAAGATTTTTGAAGAAATTTGCCTGAAATGCACTAAGTTCGAATTCGAGCTCCTATAGTGAGCCCAAATATGAATCTAGGGAGCCGATTTGAACAAACTTGAATCAGATCCACCCTACAATGTTGCATGCCAAATATCAAAAGATTCTGCCTGCTGGATCTGGAGAAGAAGATTTTCAAAGAAATTTGCCTGAAATGCAGTAAGTTCAAATTTGGGCTCCTATACTGAGCCCAAATATAAACCCAGGGGGCCGATTTGAACAAACTTGAATCAGATCCACCCCACAATGTTGCATACCAAATATCAAAAGATTCTGCCTGCTGGATCTGGAGAAGAAGATTTTTTAAGAAATTTGCCTGAAATGCCCTAAGTTCGAAATCGGGCTCCTATACTGAGCCCGAATATGAACCCAGGGGGCCGATTTGAACAAACTTGAATCAGATCCACCCAACAATGTTGCATACCAAATATCAAAAGATTCTACCTGTTGGATCTGGAGAAGAAGATTTTTGAAGAAATTTGCCTGAAATGCACTAAGTTCGAATTCGGACTTCTATAGTAAGCCCAAATATGAATCCAGGGGGCGATTTGAACAAACTTGAATCAGATCTACCCCGCAACGTTGCATACCAAATATCAAAAGATTCTGCCTGCTGGATCTGGAGAAGAAGATTTTTGAAGAAATTTGTCTAAATGCACTAAGTTCGAATTCAAGCTCCTATAGTGAGCCCAAATATGAATCTAGGGAGCCGATTTGAACAAACTTGAATCAGATCCACCCTACAATGTTTCATGCCAAATATCAAAAGATTCTGCCTGCTGGATCTGGAGAAGAAGATTTTCAAAGAAATTTACCTGAAATGCAGTAAGTTCAAATTTGGGCTCCTATACTGAGACCAAATATAAACCTAGGGGGCCGATTTGAACAAACTTGAATCAGATCCACCCCACAATGTTGCATACCAAATATCAAAAGATTCTGCCTGCTGGATCTGGAGAAGAAGATTTTTTAAGAAATTTGCCAGAAATGCACTAATTTTGAAATCGGGCTCCTATACTGAGCCCAAATATGAACCCAGGGGGCCGATTTGAACAAACTTGAATCAGATCCACCCTACAATGTTGCATACCAAATATCAAAAGATTCTGCCTGCTGGATCTGGAGAAGAAGATTTTTTAAGAAATTTGCCAGAAATGCACTAATTTTGAAATCGGGCTCCTATACTGAGCCCAAATATGAACCCAGGGGGCCGATTTGAACAAACTTGAATCAGATCCACCCTACAATGTTGCATACCAAATATCAAAAGATTCTGCCTGCTGGATCTGGAGAAGAAGATTTTTTAATGTTTTTCCCATTGCCTACAGTGTTGAAAAGTGCTGACTCAGCACTTTTTCAAAAGTCCCGAAACTGTACCCTATGATAAAACCGATGGCAATTTTTTTTTACCAATCCTTTCTGTTGGTCCTAAGGAAGCTGCACACCAAATAAAAATTCTCAATGCCGTGCAGTTTTGGAGATATGGGCGTTTTAAATTTTTTCTATTTTTAGCTCCTGCGGTTCCCACGGGGCTGCGGGAAATTTTTTTTTGCATAAATCAAGTACTCATGACCCAATAAGCCCTCACATAAAATTTGGTTCAAATCAGCCTCTCGGTTTGGAAAATAGAAATTTTGGGCGGGGCAAAAAATTTTGCCTCTCCCATAACGACGCCAAGTATAGCCCCACAAACTTCTCTTGAACAAATCTGAGTCTACACCTCAAAAGGAAGCTGCACACCATATATCAAGTCTCTGCTACTGCTGGTTCATGAGAAGAAGATTTACAAAGATTTTGGTGCCCCTTGGGGGCGTGGGACCACCCAGGAGGAGGGGCAACTTCATTTGAACAAATCTGAATTGGCATTAGGTAATAAACATTTAGCCAACATTTGAATAAAATTGGGCTAGTGGTTTAGGAGGAGAAGTCGATAATGTAAAGTTAACGCCGGACGGACGACGACGGACGACGGACAACGGACAGAAAGTGATTAGTAAAGCTCCCCTTGAGCTTCGCTCAGGTGAGCTAAAAAAACCCAAAACATTTCAACAAAATGATATCATATGTCATTGGAACAAGCTAGTTGAGCTTATTCCTGTGAGGATGCACATGATGTGGTTCTGTTGAGGCTGTAATTAAAAAATTGTTTGCATGCTTACAGTTAAAACTAGAAGTCCTGTCACGAATAGTTCACTTATGAAGGCTTAATTGCGCGTTGGAATTGCACGCAATCGCCATATGGAATGGCATCCAAAGCACGGCAGGTTCTCCTGGTTACTCATAGCAAACACATGCAATGTTTCTGCCAATGGACCTCCGGGTAACCCGGAGGTCCATTGGCTGAAACATTGCTTGTGCACAGGCCATATGGACAGAATTTGATAGCTTTACTTGGGCCATAACGCGCACATTAACGTGCATATCAACGTGCTATTTGTGCGCATTTCATGACAGGACTTCTGGTTTTAACTGTATTCCCTAACGACTCAGCAAAATTACTCCTACTTGAAAGTTTTTATTGCCAGTTCTAGAAACTTTTTTTTTTCAAAAGTTGATATTAACTGGTGTGTCCATTACATTTTTCCTCTACATATAAAATTGACAATAGTTCTAATTTGATGATTAAAAAAATGTTATCATGAAAATTGTGTTCCTGTTGATCAAAAGTATGCAATGTCCAAATGAAAGACATTTTTTCTCTATTTGTTATCAGCCCTGGGAATTAAGAAATTTTGCCAAGGCAAAAATGTGTATCAATTTGTTGAGTTCCAATGCATTGTATGCAACAAAATTGCATAAGAAAACTGAAAATGCTTTGGCAAAACCCTAGGCATTGCAGGTTGCCTGGGCTAATTCCCAGGGCTGTGTTATCACTATAGAATTTTGTCTAATTTTGTGACATGCTTTGTTGTTATGTATGTATAGAACCTATGGATGGAGTTCTGTGTCATAGTAGTTTCACAGTATGTCCTCAAGAATTTATTTTCTAGTTGCAATTGTGAATCTGAAAGGAAAACAACTAACCATCTATTAAGTTCATTATACAGACCTTTTAAATGTGATGTAGTAATTAAATAAAAATATTTCCCCACCTACCTACCCAAAATTCAACACTTGGGTAGGGAATAGGCAAACAGAGATATTTTTAATACCAGTCTGAATTTTTCAAAACATTTGAAAAAATAATATTTAAAATAATAAATAGAGGATATGGAATGAGTGTTTTTCTATTATATTATATGAGAAAAACACTCATTTAATATTCTATTATCATATGACACACACACACAAATTAGCCACTTAGTATGACTTTTTAACCAATCATCTAACTTGAGTTGCAGATGGCACTTGTAAAAAACATCTTCGTATAACTAAAAATTTTCATTTTTTGCTTCCAAAAAATAGGTTATGACCCCTCATTGGAACGTGCTCGTTCCAATGAGGGGTCAAAACCTATGTTTTGGAAGCAAAAAGTGAAAATATAAAAAAATGAATGGCGTTTTTCTTGTAGGTAAAAGATTAATACAATATAACCCACCCTAAATAGGACAGATAACGTAAATTCTCCCTACTGAAATTATGCAAATGTGAACCAGTTGTATTTTGTTTAGCCAATCAAATGGTCCAGTTTTGAAATTGACCAATGAAAGCTCCCAACTCTAATTATGCAAATTATGAAAATGTGGCCCAATTGTATTTTGTTCAGCCAATCAAATTGTCTAGTTTTTAAATTGACCAATGAAATTGTCGGAAGCCTTTTTTTATCACTGATTAATATGAACACAAAATATCAAATGCTTTAAAGTGAACAAAATGGACGAGTCATATGATAAATGTTGATATCATCTGCATTGGGTAAAGGGTAAGGCCTTAAAAAATAAAAAATCTGTTTCTCAGGCCCTCCCACATGGTCCTTTTGGCTGCCGCATGCTCTCTTTTTATAACCAATTTAAACTTTAAAAAAATTAAAATTAAATGGTTTATGTCTGATATTTTACCCAAGTTAAAAAAATTGATGAATTTGTCCCTTGAGTGCAAGAAGACTTTGCAATGCTTTAGCATTGCAAAGCCTTTTTGCACTCAAGGAATGAAATACACCACCACCCATGCTATTCTGTAGATTATGAGGCCTAAAACTTGAACCAAGAAAATGAACTTTTGATGGCTAAAACGTAATTACTGAAATAAAAAATAAAATAAAAAAACGCTCGCCCGCTTGCAATTTCACAAATAATGGCCTGAGAAACAGAAGATCTACTTTGTGAGGCCTAAAGGACATGCAATAAGCTTGGGTATTTTAACGCTTAATTTTAGGATGTGCTTTGTTGCACTTCAAACTAAAACTGTTCACCTGGCATAAACAGATATCCCATAACTCTTGTGCTTTTGCAGTTCCATTAGACGTAAAGTCAATGAACAAGTGTTCCAAAGCGAGCTACCAATATTACAATGTGTTCCCGATCAGAAGCTACTGGTTCTTTCTGAATAACAAACTTATATCTACAACAGCCATAAGTTCTACATCTTGCCTTACCCCTGAAGTAAGGACATTTATATTTTCTGCTCTCTTTCGATTTCACTCTATTATAATGGAATGAGAGAACACAAAAATATCCCAATTCTGTTAGTTTTGCCTGAAATAATTTTGACCATTTTCCAATCAAACTTTTAATTTCCCCAGTGGGTTTTATACTGTTCCATTCCTGTTGATCCAAGATGATTGTGAATGCTGCATCATACTCCTCTTCAAAAATAGAAACAATTTCAAGGTCAAAGCATGGTATTTGATACTTTGTAGTTTCACAAGTCTTTCCACTTTCAGTTTCATCTTGCTCTTGATCTTCAATGGCTTGTATAGTTTCAGCACTCACACATGGCCCATCATCTTGTTCCGTTTCATTTGACACTAAAGGAACACATTCTACACTGCCTATCACTACATTATCTTTGTCGACTAAAGTAAATGATGATGTATCATTGGTGTCATACACATACATGTCTTTAGACACACTGCTTCCATTCTTTGTTCCTGGCAAGCTATCTTGTGTGTTGTTAACTTCTGCATCGAATGTTTTCTCATCATTTAAACTTGGAATACGCTGAGGTGTTATTTCCTTAACTGTGTTTAATGGTGTCAATACAGTAGACTCATCATGCACTGGGGCTGTAATGTTTGTTACATCATCAACTGGCACAGCTATATTTGATGCATTGTGCATGACAGGAGGTGTAATGTTTGATATGTTCTCATCTGTCAAGTATGATGTATTATGTAATGTCTCAGGCATTTTGGATGCAGTGTTGACAGATGTATCTGATGTACTCTGTGAAGAATTTGAGAAAGAGGATATACTTGGTAAAGTTTCAGGTGTTTCAGAAACTGTAGTATTAAGGACATTTGAAAAGCATGAAGGTTCTGTGTATGATAATCGTGATTGAGCTTCAGATATTTTGGACACACTTGTGATAGGTGTATTTGACAAACTCTGTATGGGTTCTGAATATGATATACTAGCCAATGCTTTAGACATTTTGGATACAGAATTGACACATGAGTTTGATAGAACACTTTGTAGTGAATATGACTGACTGTGTAGAGTTTCAGATACAGTACTGATCGATGTATCCGATAATCCTTGCATAGGTTCAGTAAACTGTGAAATAATGTGTGCTGTATGTGGAATGTTCGCAGAGGTACTGCTGTCTGTTATATCAGAGACCATGGATGTAGTATTTTTATCTGTGATGTTATGGTGTGGTATTATAATCTGTGATTGGTTATGTATCGATGTTGTATTAGTGGGTACATTATATACAGGCGTTATAGTGCTGGAACTGTGAGCAGGAATACCAATGCCATGTACTGTGTCTGATAAGTTTGGAATACTATAGGAATTACCTGTTAGACTGCTGATATTGTGCACCACATTACAAGCATTAGGAAGTGGTCCAATTAAACTTGTTACATTGGGTACAGCTGTTTGTATATTTGAAACATTATGGGAAGGTTCTGTGATATTAGGTACATGATGCATACTATGATTATCAACAGTTGGTTGTATAACATCTGTACTAGCTATATATACTGTATTATTGTCATTAGTCACCATCTGCACATTGTTAGCACTAAACACAATGTTATCAACATAACTGTCTGTGATAATATAATTATTAGGTACAGTTACTGTTGGCAGTGCACTGTTCCTGTTCAGAAAGTCATTAGCACTCGACAACTTTTCCTGATTTACATATCTTGTTTCATTTGTTTCAACAGTCTGTTGTTCACTTATTTCCAACTTGCGTTTATTTGGTCTTCGCGATTTTCTTTCATTTGATAAATGTTCATCCATCATATCAGCTGTGTGATTTATCTCCCCCTGTCTGTTTACTGTGATAGTTACCTCCCGATTTCCTGAACTAGGTACATCTTGTATGAGGAATAGATAACTACAACAGTTTTGATATTTACAAGTTCCTCTACCTCTGAAGTAGGGTGCATGCTCTCGACGACTACCCAACTTTTTCACTTTATTGTAGTTGAATGCTACAAAGCAAGGGACTCCACGTTCTTTGAGCTTCTTAAGAAACAAACTTGTCCACTCACCAGTGAACTGAGGATGGGTGGGAGATGGACGTATTTTCTCAAATTCTGCTCGTATCAAAGTGATCTGGAATTCCTTATCTACTTTAGGAAGATCATGTTCAGGAACAGGATAAATATATTGTGTGTTTGTTGAAGTCTGCACCTCATCTGTACTAGCTGATACTGTATTAAAGGCTTCTGTGCACATAGCCATGTTCTGAGTACTGTCATTTCTTTGTTCATTGGAGTTTACTGAATGCTGATTGGTTAAAAACATTTGATTATTAATACTATAGGAAGTGACAGAGTATGGCAGAGCATACTCTGACTGAAATGTAGCCAAAGCATTGGCAACTGCAAGTGATGTTTCATCACGTGTAACAATAGTACCATTCTGCATGGATTTTCTCTTCCTCATGGTAGGTCTTCTAGGCTTTGAAACAAACTTTCCCGAGATAGCCATTAAAGCTTTGCGGTTTCGATAAACATCTTTTGTATCACCACTACCATGATGTATGTTACCATTACGCTGTACCTGAATTTTAACACACTCTTCCCATTCAACTGGCTCATTTTGAATGAAGAATTCATACATAGCACAGCCAGGGAACTTACATGTAGCTTTAGCATGCATATATAATGTTGCTTTAGTATTGTGACGGCCACGTATAGAACATCTTTTAAAACTTAACACACAGTATGGATTTTGCTGAAAAAATTTCGCAATTAATACTTCTGACCATTTTCCACTCAAGAAACGTTTTCCTTTTGTTGCATTAGCATTTGGCATAATTTTTCTCCATTCTGCATTGTTCAGCTGAATTTCAAAGTATGGGTTTTGATCAGTCATGACATTTTGACTGTTGACAATACCATTGATATGATGAATTGCTCCAAGACGCTTAACTTGCACAGAAATGATTGAATCATTTTCTGTTGGTTCTTCATCAATACTAAACAAATACTTAACACAACCAGGAATTTTACAATGAGCATTACTGCGGAAAAAAATGGCATTCTTTTTCTTACTGTCTTTAGCTTTAACACGGTTAGTTTTAAATGTTAATAAACAATAGGGATTCACCTGTGAAAATTTAGAATGGAACAATTTTGACCAAGAACCAATCAATGAGCGATTTGATGTTTTGATAGGTTTTATGGTGTCCCATTCGAGATGACTCAATTGTATGTTGAAGACCTGGTTCTCAGAAAGAACTATGTCATTACTTGAGTCTGTGTTATTAATGGAAGAATGACGAATCTGTCCATATCTTTTCACAACAACTCTAATACTTGTATCATCTTCTGTTGGGGGTCGACTAATTCGAAACAAGAAGCTTGCACATCCAGTAAATTTGCAATATGCCTTTGCACAGAAGTACTGGCAATTTATTTTACGGCTTGCTTTACCTTTTACTCTATTATAATAAAATGAAAGGGTACAATGGGGATTCCAAGATGATACCTTGTGTCCAAACAGCTCAGTCCACTTCTCACAAAGATGTCCCTGTGTACTGTCATTAGATGCTTTTGGTTTTATTAAATCCCATTCTTCTCTGGTTAAAGTGAAGACATACTTCTCAGAACTTTTCAATGAACTGAAATCAATACTTCGCTTCGCTAATTTATACCTTCTTCGTTCATTTGTTTCAGAATCTTGTGACATAGATGTATTATTTGATGGTCTTGGTAGATGTGCCTCAGGTTCTTCAATTCCTTCATTTTCACTATCTGAATTATTCATTTCCTCTTTAGCATAACCATAAGAATTTAATTCAACTTTAATCTTTCTTTTCTCATCTGCTGAAACAGATGGTTGTTGTTTATGATGTATTTTTCCAAACCTTTCAACTGACAACAAAATCAATTTATCATTCTCTGTAGGTTCATTATGGATTCTGAAAACATATTTAGCACATCCGATATATTTACACAAAGCTCGAGCTCTGAAGTAGGAACAGCCAGACTTTCTACTGGTTGAAATCTTAACAAAATTACTAACAAACTTCAATAAACAACATGTGTCTTTCTGTTCAAATTTACTTCTTAAAACATCAGTCCAGTTCCTAGATAACTGATGAGGTTTAAAAATACGAGGTTTTATATTAGTCCATTCATCTCTGTTTATATACAAAGCAAATGATTCATCTGCTCTTTGGGGCAACCACTTGGATCGTCCAGGTTTGGTGTGACAAGCCAACAAATTTTTTTTATCATCTTGCTCTGATTCCTGCGGATTAACATCTGATGTATTAGTTTCAATGTTTTCAGATTTTACCACATATATTTTCAACCTGGGTGCTGTATTTGAAGACTTTGAAGTAGTTAAGCCCAATTTACTTGCAAAATCCACATGACTTTTTGCATCAAAAGAAGATTGATCTGAATTAGATTGTGACTCAACTTTATAAGTATCTGAATGATGTGACAGTGTTGTACTGGTCATATCAATAGTAGCATCAGTATCACTGTCTGATGAGTTACCTCCCTTGTCGTCATCAGTTTCTGCAGTTGTAGTCATATTATCATCATGGCTGCTTGTTACTTCTACACACTTGCCAGAAGACTCCTCTTGTACAGCAGTTCCAGAATGCTCAGGAATATCTTGTAAATTATGAGAAATTTGTCCACGCCTTGTTACCTTAACTGTCACTGGCTCACTTTCAACTGGTTTTTCCTGAATATGGAAGCTGTACGTTGCACATCCATCCTTTCTACAAACTGCCCGACCATTAAAATATGGACACTTCAACTTACGAGTATTTTCCTTTTTGATTTTGTTCATTTTAAAAAGTAAAGTGCAGTGTGGGTTTTTCTGGGAAAACTTCTTAGCAAACACTTCTGTCCATATTCTGTCAAGTTGCATGGGTCGACGTGATGTGGGTTTCACACTAAGCCAATTTGAATGACTGAGTAGAAGAGTAAATTCTGTTTGGAAGCCTTCATCTGATGCTAGTTTACTTTCTACAACATTGTTCTGAGCTCTGTCTGAACCTGAAACATTCAACTGATCATTATTATCATTCTGTGTTGCACATTCAGCATTATTCTGCATACCATCACCATTGGGGTCACCTTTGGATACCTCTGTAAATGCTAATAGCCCATGACTAACATTACCTTTCCTCTGTACAAATATATCTATAGAACTGTCATCATCATTTGGTGTTGATTGTATGGAAAAATGATAAGTAGCACAGTTTTTCCATCTACACACCCCTCTACCATTAAAGTATGGGGCAAATATCTTCCTGCTACCTTCCTTCTTAATTTTATTCATTTTGAAAATAATTTCACAATCGGGTATTTCCCATGACAATTTTTCTTGGAAGATTTTTGTCCATGGCTTTATCAACTGGTAAGACTTCCTTCCTCTAGGTTTAATCATATCCCACTCTGCCCTACTCACATGAATATAGAATTCACTTCCAATCTTCTTTTGCATTTCAACTACCACATCATCAATGCCCTCACCACCAGAGCTTATGCTGGGATGAGACATAAACTGTTGAGTGTCCTCTGCTGTTACGTGGTTTCCCAGTGATTGTACACCTGATATTTGAATACTATTCACAGCAGTGTTAATTTCCTTGTTTATATTTGATGAGGTGCCTGATATATCTTGAGATACGATGTAGTGCTGTTCACTTGATTCAACAATTTGATCTTGATTTGTGTGTCCCAAGGTGGAGTGTGCTTGATTTAACACAAGATAGTACCCTGTTTCTTCAGATAGACTCTGTTGGGACTCATTTGATACAGTTAAAAATGATTCTCTGTCCTTGTCCTGTATCACTGTAGGGATTCCATATTCTGCAACATGATTGCCTTGTGTGTCCTTCTCATGTACCAAGCTAGAGCCTCCATATCCCACTTCATGACCAGACTGCAAATCTTTCTCCTGTACTGCCTGTCTGGGCACACTCATTTGTAAGGAATTTTCTTTTTCATGTACCATTCTGGGTAATCCTTGTCCAGACTGATAACTGATTTCTCCTGTACTCTCCGGGTAAAAACTTCCTTGCACAACTGTAGGTATCCCAGGTCCAGGTCCATGACTGAGGTCTCCAATTCTATCAACATACACATCAACATACTGACAGTCTGGTCCAGGTTCTGTTCTAACTTTAAAGTCATAAGAAGCACAGCCAGAGTGTTTACAAAATGCCTTACAGAAATAAAAAGGTGCTTTTGTTTTGTTGGTTGATTTTCTTATTCTGTTATAAGTAAAACATAGACTACAATAAGGATTTATTTCTGTAAATTTTTCTGTAAACAAGCTACTCCATTTCCCTACTAATCCTTTTACTGGTGTCTTTTTCTTGTCCCAGGTCTTGGGAAAGACCACATCCCATTTATCTTTATGTATGGTAAAATGAAAATTCTTTGGAATACCTCGATTTTCATGCAAAGTTTGTTCCATTTTTCCTCCATTTGACAATCACAGCACTGTCATGGTATTTTATGATCTTATTTCTTTGCCGTATACTGTATTATCTATCTGAAATTGGAAAGATATAGTATAACTATCAAGCAAAAAATAGGAAGTTATGTTTGGGATTCCATTTAAATTGCTTTCAAAATTAACCCTTTACTCAACATACTGGCCCAAACCCAGGCTTGGCAATTTCAGGAGAGCGATTTTTTAGCTCTCCTTACTGCCCTCCTGAAAGAATTAAGGAGAGCGAAAAATTGCCCTCCTAAATATTTTGGTCTGGGATGACTGAGATTACATGTATTATGCTCACATTAAATTTTTGTTGTAAAGCAAAAATGTAATTTAACTTCGAAGTCACATAACATCACGTAATTTCAATTTGAAAGTGGTTTAGTGGTAAAAGGTAATGGCTGCAACCTGATACCCAAACACAGTTGCAATCATTTGAAGCAAAATGGGTCACAGCAATATTTTTTTTCTGTCAGTTTGAAGTTCAACAACTGACATCACAGTTTGAGGGGTAATTATTCAAGGAATATTGACACTATAATATACTACCATTACTACTATCCTGTCACTTGAAGCACTTGCACCAGGATGTGACTGTAGATTCAAGCAGACCTGTTGTCCAAGAAAGTCATACGCCTACCACTACCACCTTCAACCCCCTTGGGGGGTTGAAGGTGGTAGTGGTAGGCGTATGACTTTCTTGGACAACAGGTCTGGGTACACACACAGGTCTAGATGTCTAAGAGATTTCGCTTTACCTTAGTAAAGTTAATAAAATCACTGATGTAGTCGGTTGGTTTCAGTTTCAATGAGTTCGTTCAATTGGATACTTAAATGCTGTGTAAAGCTACTTAATTGCTCTCCTAAGCTGATTGAGGAGAGCGATTTTTTTTTCACCCTCCTGCATTTTTCAGAATGCCAGGACTGCAAACCTGTGGGTGCTATTCACAAAAATCGTCATTTAAGATTCATTTTTTTTAGTTTTTGCTTCAAAAACAGCTCCATGGGAATGAATTCATTTAGCTTATGCCAGTGAAGGGTCATAAGCTACATTTTCGAGGCCAAAAAATTTAGTTAGGTTATTCAGAAAAAAATTCTTGTTTCTCAAGCACCTCCCTCGTCACAGAAAATCTGCCTCATAACCTTTTTCTTCACTTGGAAATCTCTTCTCTGACACTATGTTGCATTTGAGGGCAAATATTTAACCAACTATACCTTGTTTGACAGAGCTCACAGAGCTCTGTCAAACAAGATATAGTTGGTTAAATTTTTAACTGCATTATGGGAAATTTTCCCTGCTGAAAACATAGGTTTAATAATAGTGTAAGTAGTTAAATTTCTATTTTCTGAACTGTTTTGTGAATGGAAAAAAAGGCCTCCCTCCCTCATCAAATAATTGAGGAAAAATTGCCTGAGAAACAAGAAATTTTTTTATAGGCCTTATTCAAGAATTTTTTTTACAAGTGTTGTCTTCTAATCAGATTGTCTTCTTAATTAATAGGATTACGCTATTTATTTATTGGTGTTTCAGGTGACATACATCTGCACAATGGCTAATCATGACCACAACATGGAGATAAAGTCAAGGTCAGTTAATAGTTTATATTCCATGTTGCCTATTTTAGAGGACTCGCACCCCAAGCATTAGTGACTGGGCCCTATTTTACCAGTGAAACAGAGCTCATTTACCAAAGTAAACAAGCACTGCTTCACTTTCCCAGGGTTCCCATGGGGAACAGGATTAAACTAAGCCTCGGGTACTCAGCAGTATTGCCAGAAATGATAACCAGGATACTGTAAGTATAAAACTTCAATTCTCAGTGCTTTGAAGTAATCAATCCAAACTTTTGAAAAACTTTTTTAGTAAATTTTGTTTCTTAACATACCTACCACAATTGTTTACAATTGGCTGTTACATAAGTGCAAGCCCTACTTTGGAACTAACTCAAGCTTTTAAGAAACTTTCCAAACAAGTTGGAAAAGTAATAGAGCGCAAAAGCATGAAAAAGATCGAAAATGGGTCGAGCGAGACCGGCGCTTGAAATTATAGGTATTCTCACACCTCTTGCGTTTACCGAGCGCATGCGCAAAAACCATGACGCCAATTCCATATTTCCACCAACAAGGAGTTTGTGATTTAGCGGGGAGGCATCGATATTAAAGATATCCCCAAGAAGGGTGGTAAACAATTGTGTTCGGTACATTAAGAAACAAAATTTACTAAAAAATTTTAATTTCATTCAACCTACTCACAATTGTTTACAATTGGCTGAATAAACAATAGGAGGAGGTGAATCACATAACCAATACCAACAACAGCAGCAGAAAGAAAAGCAAGGAGGGCAGAGAACAATAGCGAAAACCTGTAATGAAGATAGAGAGAAGGCACCTGAAAAGAACAAGGCTGAGCGAAACACAAACCCGATAAAAACAAATTGAACAAGGGTGCACAACAGCCTGCGCAGCAACGAGAGGGCCTAAAGAATAAAGGTCCTCAGATTGCTGCTGTAGGTGGTGGAGAGAAAAGGAGGAGAAGGTAGAAGCATTCCTCCAGTAAGCCGCATTCATGACATCCCGGAGCGAAACAGAATTGGCGAACATCCAGGATGTAGAAATGGCACGAACCTCATGAGCATTAAACCAGTTCGAAACAAGATCCGAAGCAGACAAGCGGGAATAAGCCAGCTTGATTGCAAGACAGATCCACCTGGAAATAGAATGGGAAGAGATAGACTGCCTCTTAGAATGAGAGACAGAAAGAATCTCTTCCGCCCTCTCCTAATGAACTGAGCGCGATTAATGGAAGTCTTGATCGCACGAACAGGACAAAGAAGAGGTCTCCGGCCATCGACAGCAGGGAGAGCTCGAATGCAGATGGGAGGAGGTACCGAATCAGGAAGTTGATTCTTAGCCAGAAAAGAGCAATCAGTAGTGAAGGTGACACTGTTAGCCTCATTTCTGAAGAAAGCAGAAACAACAGATAGCGCATGAAGCTCAGTGACACGTCGAGCAGAAGCAAACGCTAGAAGGAAAACCATCTTATAGGTGAGAAAACACATATCAGTCTCAGATAAAGGCTCGAATGTCGCCCCCTCCAAACAGTGCAACACCCATGCCAAGTTCCACTTGGGTGTAAGATGCAAAACTCGAGGCCTCTTCAAAGAAAAGTGCCGAATGAGTTTGGAGAGGAAAAGACTACGACCGATGCACCGCTTTCCCACATAAAAAAAAGTATCAGACAGCATAGAACAAGCTATTAATTGAAAATAGAATATGTTTTCATTTTTGGAATTCACTTTAAAAAAATGTCCACAATCCTGTATAAGTATTTCCATTAGTTCCTTGAATCCTGCACCCTATGTAACAGGTAACCAACTAACCCTGTGCATTTTACAGCTTTAGTCAGTGCAAATTTTCATGTAGTGTGTGATATGGCAGTTACCAGTCTTTTTTTTACAATCAGAAAGTGTGACTAACCCTGTGCAATGCACAGGGTTAGTCACACTTTCTGGTTATAAAAGAAATTCATTATTAACCAAGTAAATAACCCTGTGCACTGTACATTCTTAGTGTAAATCTGATCTATATGAGCTCTATACCCAACGTAATGGCCAAAACCAGCCAGTACTGTTCTCGATCTTAGTTTGCGACCCCTCATTGGAAAGGATTGTGGAAAAAGTTTGATTTTTTTTCGTGAACTCCAAAAATAAAAATATATTCTATTTTCAATTAATAGCTTGTAATAGACCGATAGCCCCAAATAGTAATAGGCTGGAGGCCCTTGGAGTCAAAAAGGTATACCAGAAAATCCACAATTTGAGCGATTGATGGATCAAGGTAATCCACCTTGTGATCTGTACACCAGTGGCAGAAAATCTTCCACTTCGTAGCATAAGTTGTGCCAGTGGAATGTCGCCGCGATGCAGAAATGCACTCCACTGTTCGTCTCGAAAAACCTCTACGTCGGGGAGACAGGACCTGATAAAAGACAGGCGTGAAGGGACATGCTCGCCAGGTTGTTGTGATACTTACTGGGATGACCCTGGGAAAGAAGATCGCGACATAGAGGTAGACGAATCGGCCGATCTGCCAAAGAGGCCGCAGCATATTGATCCACACCCTCTGTGGAGACAGAGGTGCTATCAAAATGATCCTGCAACTGCAAGCACGAATCTTCGCCAATACTTGAGGAAGAATCGGTGCAGAGGGAAGGCATAGCCGATCCAACCTGTCCAGTCCAGAGACAGAGCGTCTACCACAAATGCAAGATGATCTGGACAAGGAGAGACAAAAGTCTCTACCTGATGATTCCAGCGAGTGGCGAAAAGACCGACCAGAGGACGTACCCACTGTTCGCAAATAGACTGAAATACCGACCGATGTAGCATCCATTCGGTTGGAAGGACACTGTCGCATTGGGACAGGGAGTCTGCTAGGACGTTGAGAAGCCCGGGAATGTGTCAAATGGACACCCGAGCGTTTACATCCTGCAGCAACAGAAGAACATCCTGAGATAGCCGATACATGGGAATCGAATGTGTGCCTCCTAGATTCCGTATGTAGGCCACTACTGTCGAATTGTCTGAAAGAAGTAGGACAATATGGTCCGACAGGTGAGGGATCCAAAGCCGAAAACTCAACAGAAGAGCAAGGAGCTCCTTCTGGTTGATATGAAGGCCCACCTGCTCGCTGTCCCACTCACCCTGAGTGGACAGACCAAGAGGATCCAACGTCACACCCCAGCCCCGATCGCTAGCATCCGCAGTAAGGATGCGATCGGCCAAAGGAAGATCCAATGGAACACCCTGTGTCAGCCAGGGAACAACGGCCCAAGGGTGGAGGTGACAAAGCAGGGACCGAGGAATAGGAAGTTCCAGATCCAGCGGATCTACATTCGGACGCCAATGATCCAACAGGAAGTGTTGGAGAGGTTGGACAAACAAGCGACCGAGTGGAATGAGATCCGTCACCGAACCGCAAAGGCCCAGCATCCGAAGGGAAGTCCTGGCCGAGACCGAGGAAGATTGAAGCAGGTTCCGAGTCAAGGCAGAAAGAATCGTCGCCCGAGCATTGGGGACCAACACCACATTGTGAAGAGTGTCGAAATCCATCCCCAAATGACGAAATTGCTGAGAAGGAAGGAGATCCGACTTCTCGCGATTGACTCTGAAACCCAGCAACGCTAGTAGGCAAAGAAACTGCCGGACATCTGACTCCAGAACAGCAGCATCGTGGTGTCGTTGGAGGATGTCGTCCAGGTAGGCTGACGAGGTCACAGCCGATTGAGTACAGTGAAAAGCAAGTACATGTGACATCAGTCGGGTGAAGGCCCAAGGAGCCAGGTTCAAACCGAACGGGAGAGCTCTGAATTGATAGACTCGATCCCGAAATGAGAACCGAAGGTATTTCCGTGACACCAGATAAATGGGTACATTGAAGTAGGCATCCTTCAGGTCGATACTGGCAGCAAAGTCGCCCTGATGAACTGAACGTTGAACCGACTGGAAAGTCTCCATACTGAAACGAGGTGCTATAATGTACTCATTCAGGATACTCAGATCGATGACAGGACGAAACTGGCCGTTTTTCTTTGGCACCAAGAAAAGTCTCGAGTAAAACCCCGGTGAAAGGGTGTTCTTGACCACCTTGATCGCCCCTTTGGAGAGAAGATTGTCGATCTCCTGCACCAGAAGGTCCCGAACATAAAGAATCGGAAGGGACCCGAGTCGGGAGGGGCACCCAAGATAAACTGGGGTGCCAGTGGAAGGACAGTCGCAGACCAGATTGTATGACGTCGAGGACCCAAGTGTCCGACGTTATCTCTGTCCAACGGTCATAATAAAGTGACAGCCTTCCCCCTGACTGGAGGCGAATTGAGATGAGGACCTTCACTTGCAGCCTCAACTCCCCCCCACCCCCCGAGAGGAGAAACCACCACCTCGGGAAGTGACAGAGTCCTGAGACTTTCCTGCCTGAGGCTACCAGTCAGCCTGGCCATGTCGGCACTTCTTTTGAGCAGAAAGAGCAGACGGAGCCGAGAGCGTAGCCGACGAGGCAGACGCAGGAGGACGCTTGGTGGGCCTGGAACAACCACCACCCGCAGCAGCAGGTTGGTCCAGCTGTGGTAGCAAAAGCTGGTCCTTCGAATGACGAAGAACCTCGCCATGGACAGCTTCCATGGAACCATGGAACAACTGAGGTCCAACCAAAGAGGCAGACCTCAGAACAGCACGCTGCTCAGAAGGATGGGATGGAGAAGAATCCAACACCGCATCCTGGTGTGCCAGCTCCAAATTAGCAGTGTTACAGGCGTGAGCGTGTGTCAAGTTCTGTGACAAAATGCGAAAAGGTGCCTGAGCATCATCAAACTCCCCTGGTGGAAAATATTCAGCCAGGTCAGCGACGACATGGTCCGCAAAAGATAACATACCTATCATCTCTTGGGACAGGCCCACCATCGACTCAACTACCGACATTGGGAGAACTGCTGACTTAGGCTTAGTTAACCCGAGGGAAGAAGAATCCTCATCCACAGTAGTCATCCCATGGAAGACTGGTGGACAGAAGGAATCGTAAACACGAAACCGCGATGGAAGCAGAAAGGCATCAGCTCTAGAAAAGAAAGAACCCTTGAGGGCCTCAGAACGCATTTTGGCATCCAAGCCCTGGAAGGACTCAACAACCTGAGCCGACAACAGAGGACGCAAAGTCCCAGAGCTAGAAGGCTCAACAGGGTTACGGCGCTCCACAGAGGACCATGGCCGGACGGTCACAGATGGCTGGTCTGAAGGTTGAATGTCCGGCAATAAGCCAAAGACAAAATCCAAACCTTGCCCCAAGACTGAGGAGGGGGGCCCATCGCCTTCAAGAAAATCGTCATCCTCTGTTGCAGAAGAGACGTAGCCCAACTCTGGCTGACCAGCAGAAACCTCCTGTGAATACTGTGCAGTATCCAAAGGGCCAGGCGAGACATCTCGGTGACCAACCAAAGGAGGTTGCGCCTCAGGAGGCACAGGGGAGCCAACTTGAGGGTTGCTAGAAAGCAACTGACGCAGGTCACCCTGAGAATCCGTCGCAGCAGCATCGCCCGATGGAGTGTCCTCCCAATGGACCCTTCTGGTAGAAAAACCCAAATCCTCAGAAGGGACCGACGACGGCAGACAGAATAGGGAGACAGTGAGAAGACACCGGAGGATAATAGGGAGACGGTGAGAAGACACCGGAGGATAGACCAGACTGTGACGCCCAGGGGCAATCACTGACCTCTGCGGAACAGAAGGCCCTGCCTGCAAATCCTCTAAAGAGACCGATGGTGTATGTCGATCGGTAGCTGGATCTGGGACACGGTGAGAAGACACCGGAGGAATGAGGGGTGAGGAATCACTGGAGGAAGGTTCTGAGAGTGACAGCTAACCGGGGCTGTCACTGACCTCTGCCAAACAGCAGGCCCTGGATGCCAATGTCCCAGCCCCATCCTGCTAGTCGGCACACTAGCAGGGGAAGGAGGAACAATAAACGATTCGCTCGAGGGGTGAGGAATCGCTGCCGAAGCGACCGAACTGCTAAACCGACTAGGAGCAAACCTAGCCAGATGAGAAAGAGCAGACAGCAAACCTGCACAGCTTCGCCGCGAAGTCAGGGGAGGCTGAGAGCGCATAGACACACCAGCAGATACAGTCTCGGACCCCTGAGACTGTATACCATCCTCAGAAGAGATGGAACAGCCACCAGCCAGGGTATTTGATGACTGGATTCGCATCGCAAAATGCTACACAAAGAAGTCCAAATGCTAACCATTTTTCATTCATATTGGCCTTATATTCACTATTTATCATCACTTTTTGAAACCAAAATGGAAACTGCTAATCAAATTTTTAAAAACAAAAAATACCCTGCCATCATACAGAATAGGATCTGTTGTAACAACTTCCTCAGTAACTGTCAATGGCGTAGGAGGCAAATCGGAGAGTGTCACCGAGCTGACCTCGGAGAAGCTCTCGACGAAAACAGACGCCTCAAGAGTGACATCAGAAGACAAAGAGACCACGGTCTCCACGTCAGGTATCACCGCACTAGCACCGTCAACACAGTTGCAGAGGAACTACCACAATTGTTTACAACAGGCTTGCACTACAGTGTAAGTCCCTAACTTGAAAGTATACTCTCTATTTTGTTCTTTTCAATGTGATTTCGGAAAGAAAAGTGGTGCAAAAGCACCAAGAAAAAATAAGCCAAAACTGGGTCGAGTGCAACCGGTGCACTCCCAGTAGGGGACACTCTTCTGCTTGTACTAATCCAAAGCTTCTGGCACTAGTGCACTGACGTATAACCAACGTGTCATTCTATTATAAAACCATCAACATTGGAGTTATGTGATCAGTGGGGAGGAAGGATTCTAACCCGAATTAGACGATGGGAGGGCCGCCATGTAAACAATTGTGGTAGGTGTTATTAAAGAGAGGAAATTTACAATAAAATTTAAATTTCTTACCAACCTACCTCACAATTGTTTACAACAGGCTGAATAGACAATAGGAGGAGGGAATCACATAACCAACCCCCACATAACCCAACTGCACTGGAACTGTGGACAGAAGAAGAGGACCCAAGGCCCATAAAACCATAGCATCACAAACATTTGGAACTACAATGAGAGATGAGGCATATGGTTATGTGTGATACCCAGACAGAAAGGACAGTAACCATGCAAAAAAGACTGGAACTGACCCTGGAAGAAGTCGAATGGCTAGGGTTGATAACAGTCTGAGCAGAATGAAGAGGACTTAAAGAAGGTCCTCAGACTTCTCCTACAACTGAAGCAGGTATAAAGAAGCGCTTCTCCGGTAGGCTGCCTGCATAACATCCGGCAACTTGACATAAGTTAGCATAAGTCCAGGAGGTAGACAATGCATGCACCTCATGGGCAGAAATGCAATTGGAAATACAACTGTCAGTCGCCAAACGAGCGTGTGATGAGAGAATAGCAAGACAAATCCACCTAGAAATGGATTGAGGAGATATTGTTTCCTGCCTTTCCTAATAAACTGCATCTGGTTGAGGTAAATACAAATTGGACGAGCTGGACAGAGCAAAGGGCGATTACCCTCAATAGAAGGAAGTGCCCTGATACAGATAGGAGGTGGCGTAGAGTTTGGTATCTGATTCTTGGTCAGAAAGCAGCAATCGGTGGTTAAAGTAACACTGTTGGTGGAGCTCCTGAAAAAGGCCTGATCAACTGGGAGGGCGTGAAGCTCACTAACCCCTCTGGCTGAGGCAAAAGCAATAAGAAAAGCAGGTTGCAGACCCCAAGAATCAAACAGATATACCAGAAACAGGGCTCGCCTTGAGTAAAATGATCGGGGCCTGAAAAAAGTGCCCCACATATTGAGGTCGGGGCCTTTTCAGGGCTGATTTTCCATTTTGTCCATTACTGTTAGTGCTTTTTTGTGGAAAATGTCGGGGCTTGAAAAAAAAGCCCCCAACAAGTGCTCCTCGGGGCTGATCTCGGGGCCTGGGCTGATCAGCCCGACTCAAGGCAAGCCCTGCAGAAACTCTGCAATCTGAATAATCAAAGGTTTGGTATCAACAGAATGATCAGCAAACCATCGACAGAAGACCTTCCACTTAGCCACATAGGCTAAACCAGTGGAGTGCCACCTTAAAGAAGAAATGCACTCCTGTGGAGGAGACAGGACTAGACAAAAGATATGCGTGATGGCACAATAAGTTGGGTTGCCGTGAAACTTCCATGGGTGACCTTGACAGAGAAGGTCGCAACATAGAGGGAGATGTACGGGAACTGCTGCCAACAGAGAGCGGAGCTGATTGATCCACACCCACTGTGGCAACAGGAGAGCGATCAGAATTATTTGACAACTGCAGGTTTAAATCTTGGCTAGTACCTGAGGCAGAATCGGAACCCGTGAGAAGACGTGGCCAACTAGACCATTCCAGTCAAGTGACAGAGAATCCATGGCGAAAGCCAGAGGATCTGGACACCGGGACATGAAAGTTTCCACCTGATGGTTCCAACAGGTCGCAAACAGATCGATGTGGGGATGAAACCAGAGAAGTCGCAAAATGACTGGAACACTGTTCTGTTAAGCATCCACCCGGTGGAAATGACCCTGCCCTGTTGGGACAGGGAGTCGACAAGGACGTTCAGACGATCAGGAAAGTGACGAAACAACCACATCGGAGTTGATGTCCTGAGCAAACAGTAGCTGATCCTGAGCCAATTTGTTTAATCGAAACTCACTGCACACCACCCTGGTTCCAATGTAAGTGACCAATGTTGGACTGTAGAACAACAGAAGGACCTGACAATTCGAAAGGTTTGGGATTCACTGCCAGAAACTCAGAACTACAGTTAAAACTAGAAGTCCTGTCACGAAATGCGCATAAATAGCACGTTGATATGCGCGTTAATGTGCGCGTTATGGCCCAAATAAAGCTATCAAATTCTGTATATTTGGCCTATGCACAAGCAATGTTTCAGCCATTGGACCTCCGGGTAACCCGGAGGTCCATTGGCAGAAACATTGCATGTGTTTGCTATGAGTAACCAGGAGAACCTGCCGTGCTTTGGATGCCATTCGATATGGCAATTGCGCGCAATTCCAACGCGCAATTAAGCTTACATAAGCGCACTATTCGTGACAGGACTTCTAGTTTTAACTGTAGAGCAAGAAGTTCCTTCTGGTTGATATGAAGAGCTGCTTGATCTCAAGCACTGGAAGGGAAAGACCTGGAGGATCCAACGGTGGCTCGGCAGGCATCCGAGATGGCTGACATCTGCCGTCAGAACACGATCAGATGTGGGCAAGTCCCAATGGAACTCCCTGCATAATCCACTGAACATCCATCCAGGGAAGAAGGTGACAACTGAAAAATGCTGGTAACTGAACCAACAGATCCAGGGGATCGACATTCGGTCTCCAACGACTGAGCAGAAAGTGTTGGAGAGGTCTGAGATGCAGATGACCTAAAAGAATGAGATCCGTCACCGAACCACAGATACCGAGCAACCAGAGAATACTCCCGAGCTGTTGAGGATGTGGACTGGGTCAGAGTCAGGGTGAAAACCTAGGGAGTCACTGCCCTCGCCCCAGGGAACTGCCACCTTATTCAGCTGAGTGTGGAAGTCTTTTCCCAGAGGACAAAACGACTGAGAAAGCACCAGGTCCGACTTCTCTTCGTTGACTCTGAACCCTTGCGACAAAAACAGGCTGAACAGTGTGTTGACAAAGGACTCCAGAAGAGCAGTACAGGAGTGCTACTGGAGGATATCGTCCAGATATGCTGAAGTAGTAACCCTGGACTGTGTGCGATGGAAGGCTATCATATGCGACATCAGTTGGCCTTGAACTGGTAACTCGCCCCAGAAAAGCGACTCTGAGATACTTTTGCGACGTCCAATGAATCGGAATGCGAAAGTAAGTGTCTCGCAGGTCGATGCTGGAAGTGAAATCTCTCTGGTGAATGGAGCAGCAAACTGACCTGAAAGTCTACATGTTGAACTTGGGAGCAATGATGAACCAGTTCAGTATACTCAGATCGATAACCGGTCAGAGTCGGCAATCCTTCTTTGGCACCAAGAACAGGCAGGAATAAAATCCCACTGAATGAATGTTCTTGATGACCTCGATCACCCCCTTTGACAGGAGATTGTCTATCTAAATGATCAAAAGTTCCAGATGTGAATCGTCTGAATGATCCTGGATTGGAAGTGGCACCCGTGATGAAGTGGGGTGCCTCTGAAAGGATATCTGCAGACCAGACCGAAGAACATCTAACACCCAAGGATCGGATGTGATCATGGACCAATGGTCTGCAAACTCTGATATCCTACATCTAACCTGGGTCAAATTGAGGTGAGGACCTTCATTTCGAGCTCTGGCGAGGCCCCAGAAAGAAAAATCAGAAGGGTGCTTGTTAGGCTTGGAATGGCCCTGGCCTCCAACAAAAGGCGGATCAAGCTGGCCATTGCCCGGAATCATGGAATAGACACACACCCACCAAAGAAGTGGATCGAAGAGTGAACTACAGTTAAAACTAGAAGTCCTGTCACGAATAGTGCGCTTATGAAGGCTTAATTGCGCGTTGGAATTGCGAGCAATCGCCATATCGAATGGCATCCAAAGCACGGCAGGTTCTCCTGGTTACTCATAGCAAACACAAGCCATGTTTCTGCCAATGGACCTCCGGGTTACCCGGAGGTCCATTGGCTGAAACATTGCTTGTGCACAGGCCATATGTACAGAATTTGATAGCTTTACTTGGGCCATAACATGTACATTAACGCGCATATCAACGTGCTATTTGTGCGCATCTCATGACAGGACTTCTAGTTTTAACTGTAGTGCCAAGAAAGAAAGTTATCAGGCCACTGAAAGTGATGTCTTTCTTTAAAAATATTGACTCCATTCACTTAATTTAAGTTTAATCATTTAAATTCCAACGCGCAATTAAGCCTAGATAAGCGCACTATTCGTGACAGGACTTCTAGTTTTAACTGTATTTTGTGTCGAGGCATTTCATTCAGGTCATAACATCACTGAGATGTGTGACATCCAATTAGATGCATTCCTGTATCAACACTCTTACATATGATCCTGGTATACCTAGCTGCTGTCCTAGCACATTTCCCAGTGTGTATTGTATCACATAACACTGACCATGCACAGCAAGCATGGTACAGTGGGATCCACTTAATTGGATATCCCTTAACTGAATAACCCTGTTAATTGAATATAATTTCCCAACACAAAACCATTTACCTTACCAGTATAAATTTGACCTGTTAATTGAATATAAGTTATCGAGTAAACTCCTGTTAATTGAATAAAAAATCTTGTAACCTGTCAGGAAATTACCCCGACTCTCCCCAGTTTACCCTTGTTTTTTTACCTATTTGGCTTCAGTATATCCAATACAGCCATTTAATCTATTATAGCTTTTTTGACAGAGTTCACAGAGCTCTGTCAAACAAGAAATAATTGAATAAATGCTAAGTTTATCTCTAGAATACAGGAAAGTGACCAAATTCTTGTTAACTGAATAATTTTCATTGGCAAAGTGGTTATTCAATTAAGAGGGTTCTACTGTATATACATATTATCGCTTCCGTGAAGCGAACCGTAGTATCACAGCTCATTGAGGTCAGACCACTGGATCAAACTGTGGCGAGTTTGATCCAGCAATATGACCTCCTCAACGAGATATAATGCAATGACCCAGATGATGGCCAGATCACTTCACTGTACAGTTAAAACTAGAAGTCCTGTCACGAATAGTGCGCTTATCTCGGCTTAATTGCGCGTTGGAATTGCACGCAATTGCCATATCGAATTGCATCCAAAGCATGGCAGGTTCTCCTGGTTACTCATAGCAAACACATGCCATGTTTCTGCCAATGGACCTCCGGGTTACCCGAAGGTCCATTGGCTGAAACATTGCTTGTGCACAGGTCATATGTACAGAATTTGATAGCTTTACTTGGGCCATAACGCGCATATCAACGTGCTATTTGTGCACATTTCATGACAGGACTTCTAGTTTTAACTGTAGAGATAAAGGTTTATTATATGACTTATAGTTCAACATCACATTTTTTGGTAAATTAGATTCAAGTAAAAAAGAACTATTTTTGTTTACACTTATTTTTGTAACAGGTGCACACTTCTGGGGAATAAGGGTGTCTGAATACATATCAATATTGTCATCAGGCCCCAAACCTGTACCATTTAGAGTACTTGGTGTTGTCACACTCAACTCGAACACTGTCAAGTCAAAATTGCCCAGAAATGCTTCTTCAGCATCTCAATCAACTCCACAATCCATTTTAATTGCGTTTATACATCGAAAATTGAAATTTTATTTATTTTTCACTAAGCCAGAAGCAATAGTTGCTAGCAGACAAAACTGTAAACAAACCTAGACTACCGTTCAAGAGCAGCCATTCCAGTTTGGAGTAAAGTACTCTCGGTGACTGGAACAGCTAATTATGCAAATTTGAAAGCCCCTGTAAATTATCTGTCATACCACAGGGATACGGATCCAGAATCAGCTTTCAAACTGTGGATTTTCCGGAGACCAGGAAAAGATCGTCAAACAGTAATGATATTTATTGTTGATACTTATTACAGTGGCAAGAAATTTCCTGTCCTTGGCAGGAATATCCAATAGCAACATACAAGGTGTTAAAGGTTCTTTTAACCCTCTGCATCTGATGTCAAAATAACCAAGTTTTCAGTAGCAAATTTTTCCCACAGTGCACTCAACAGTTAAAAAATTATATATCTTGTTTGACAGAGCTCATTGAGCTCTGTCAAACAATAAATAATTTGTAAAAATTTTCATGCTGCATTGGTAATATGAAGTCAGTGTCGAAAACTTAGGCTCCTGAAAAAATTTGAAATTCCATTCAAAATTCCATTCGAAAGTCATTAATCGATTCAAAATTGGAAATTTGAATATTTTCAAATATACATCTGCCATAACCATGAGTGTTTACAGATTGTAATTGATCATATCATTTTATATTGTTCTGAGGAGAAGAGGAGAAACGCAACTGACTTGTTGCAGTAACAGTGTTTGGCATTAAATTATCACTTTGTTTTAGTCAATCCACATTTTTATTTAAAAAATGGCTTTTCAACCGAATGGTATCGATCTGATTTGAAACAAAGTTTTTTACCACAACACGCCAACACCAATACCGGGTCTGGACCTGCGTCGCTGCATGCAACTGAATTGGCAAACAGGAAGTGGCTGCACGGCAGATCTGAAAATTGCATACACGATACAACTGATCATTATCAGTCTCCAGATGAAATATAAAATCAATTCCTTGCATAGAAGCCGAGAAAAGTTTGACGAAAAATTTCAATGTTCAGTGGGTACAGTAAAATTTCAAAGTATCGGCAAACAGGAAGTGGCTGCACAGCAGATCTGAAAACTGCTTACATGATACAACTCATCATTATGAAGCAGCAGACCAAATATAAAATCATTCCCTTTCATAGAAGCCAAGAAAACCTTGACGGAAAAAGTGTTTCGGTCGGATGGACGGATGGACGGACAGACTGACGGGCGGAGTCGAGCAGTTACTAGACCTGCTCTGCCCCTGGCGACGCAGGTAAAAACATGATAAAAGTGAGGTATCGACCTTATCAGTCAGATTTGTTTAAAAATGTTTATTGCTGCAGATTCGAAGCTACAAAGTCAACAATTTGAATAGTTTCAATCAATAGCTAGTATATTGGTTTATATCTTCGTTTATAGTGTGGGAAGTGGAGTTTTTGAGTCGATCCGTCCCCAGTCAATCCGTCCCCAAGTCGATCCGTCCCCATGCACCATAGTTGGTCCAGCCCCAATTATTCAAACTAATGGTAGTCATTTTTATTGCTACATGTAGTCATTAATATTAATTTCATTCTTAATGATAGAAATAGTGTTAGAAATATAAATTTTATAGTAAATTTCCTTTCTTATTATACCCACTGCAATTGTTTACTACAGGCATGCATTACAGTGGAAGACCCTAACTCGGATAAAATACACTCTATTTTAATCTTTCCCAAGAGATTTGGGAAAGAAAAGTTGTGTAAAAACACCATGAAAAAATAAGCCAAAACTGGGTCTAGCGCCATCGGTGCACACTCAGTAAGGGACGCTCTTCTCTTAGTACAATTCCACGACTTCCGTTAACCAGTGCGCAAGCAGTCATCAAACCATTCTTTTGAGTCCGCCAACATAGGAGGTATGTGATCAGCGGGGAGGAAGGATTCTTACCTGAATAAGAAGATGGGAGGGCCTCCATGTAAACAATTGCAGTAGGTATAATAAGAAAGGAAATTTACTATAAAATTTAAATTTCTTATCAACCTACCTTACAATTGTTTACTACAGGCTGAATAGACAATAGGATGGAGGAAATCACATAACCCACCCACACATAACTCAATTTCACTGGAACCGTGGACAGAGGAAGAGATCCCTTGGCCTATCGAACCATAGCATCACAAACATTAGTAAACGACAATGAAAGATGAGGCATATGGTGATGTGCGATGCACAGACAGAAAGGGCAGTAACAGCACAGAGCTGGAACTGACCCTGTAAAAAGCTGAATGGCTGGGATAGACAACAGCCTGAGTCGAAGAAAGAGGGCCCGTAGGACAAAGGTCCTCTGTCGGCTCCTGCAACTGTAGCACATAAATGGAGAAGGGTAATACAATCGCCAGTAGCTAGCCAAGTGGAAGCTGCACGAATAGCAAGACAAATCCATCAAGAAATGGATGCAGGAGAGATCTGGCATGTGAGAAAACGCATATCCATCCAGGATAAAGGCACGAATGCTCCCCCCAAGCAGAGCAGCGCCCAAGAAAGTGTCCATCTTGGAGTAAACTGCGAAGTCCTAGGCCTTTTCAAGGAAAAGAGCTGAAAAAGCTTGGAGAGGCAAGGATGAGTGTCGAAACAATGCGGTACCACATATGAAAAAGGTCTCCGAAGCATGGACAAGTGATCGCACACCATCGACAGAAGAACCTTCTACTGAGTCACAGAGGCTAAACCAGTGGAGTGAGTGCCTCCTTGAAGAAGAAAAGCAACTCCACTGCCTGTCTCTAAAAACCACTACGGAGGAGACAGGACCCGATAAAAGACAATGCGTGAAAGCACAATGAAGTCGGGTCAACTTGAAACCTCCTCGGGCGACTTTGGCAAAGAAAGTCGCGACGTAGAGGGAGACATGCCGGAACCGCCGCTAACAGAGAGCGGAGCAGATTGATTCACACCCACCGAGGAGACAGGGGTGTGATTTAAAGGATTCAACGACTGCAGGTTCATATCTGGGCTAGAACCTGAGGCAGAATCGGAACCGGCAGGAAGGCGTAGCCGACAAGACCGTCCCAAAGGAGGACCAGAGCGACCACGGCGAAAGCCAGAGCATCTGGACACAGGGACACGAAAGTGTCCACCTGATGGTTCCAACGAGTCACAAAGAGATCAATGGAACACCGCCATGTGGAGCATCCACTCGGTGGAAAAGAACTTGCCCCATCAGGACAGGGAGTCGACTAGGACATTCAGACGACCGGGAATGTGACGAACAACCACCCCGGCATTGACATCCTGAGCGAGCAGTAGAAGATCCCGAGCCAATTCGTACATTGGAACGGAGTGCGTCCGCCCTGGTTCCGAATGTAAGCAACCACAGTCGAATTGTCGGACAACAGAAGGACCTGGCGATTCGACAGGTGAGGGATCCACTGCCTGAAACTCAGAAGAGCAAGAAGCTCCTTTTGGTTGATGTGTAGAGATGCCTGATCCTGGTCCCACATCCCGTGAAGGGAAAGACCTAGAGGATCCAACATCGCACCCCATCCGAGATCGGACGTGGGTAAGTCCAACGGACACCCTGCGTGATCCACTGAACATCCGTCCAGTGGAGAAGGTGAGGATGAAGAGATTCTGGTAACTGAAGCACCAGATCCAGAGAATCGACATTCGGCCTCCAACGACTGAGCAGAAAGTGTTGAAGAGGTATGACATGCAACCGACCTAGAGGAATGAGATCCATCACCGAACCGCAGAGACTGAGCAGCCGGAGAATACCCCGTGCTGTCGCGGATATGGACATATGGACTGGGACAGAGTCAGAGCAAAAGCTGAGAGAATCACTGCCCTGGCCTGGGGAACCTTCACCATATTGAACTGAGTGTGGAAGGCCATCCCCAGATGACAAAACGACTGAGAAGGGACCAGATTCGACTTCTCCTCGTTGATTCTGAATCCTAGCGAAATGAGCAAGCTCAACAGAGTGTCAACATCCAACTCCAGTAAGGCAGCATTGGAATGCCTCTGGAGGATATCGTGCAATGGAAGGCTATCACATGTGACATCAGTCGGGTGAAGGCCCAAGGAGCCAGGTTGAGGCCGAAAGGCATGGCCTTGAACTGGTAAACTTGCCCCAGAAAAGCGAACTTGAGATACTTCCGCGACGCCCGATGAATCAGAACGTAAAAGTAAGTGTCTCGCAGGTCGATGCTGGAAGCGAAATCTCCCTGGTGAATGTAACGGCGGAATGACCTAAAAGTCTCCATGCTGAACTTGGGAGCAATGATAGACTGGTTCAGGATACTCAGATCGATAACCGGTCGGAGGCGGCCGTTCTTCTTCGGCACCAAGAACAGGTGGGAATAAAACCCCACTGACTGAATGTTCTTGACGACCTCGATCGCCCCCTTTGCCAGGAGATTGTCTATCTCCGTGGACAAAAGTTCCTGAAGTAAAACGTCTGAAGGAACTGTGGTTGGAAGAGGCACTCTGGACAGAGTGGGGTGCCTCCGGAAGGATATTCGCAGCCCAGACCGAACAACATCTAACACCCAAGGATCGGATGTGATGGTGGCCCAACGGTCTGTGAACTCTGCTATCCTTCCTCCAACGTGGGACGAATCGAGGAAATATTAACGAGAATATATAAAACGCAGTCCTGTTATTATACGATCTTCAGATCCATAATCCAGTCACAGGAAAACCATTATCGACGAGTTGAATTATCGACATGGGGACGAACCAGCAAAGTGGCTTCACACCTGACCCTCTTAACCAGCGAAGGGTCACGATCCTCCAATACACCTGAAGCGGGGGAGACAGGCGGCAGCCGAAACATCTGAGGGCAGACGTGTATAGGGGTGTGTACAACACACCCTGAGGATCAACATAGCGGGAACTCAGGAGAGTCGCCACGGACTTCTGTTGGACAGAAGGTCCAGGCTGCACAGAAGGCATTGGGCCCGCAAAACTGGCCGTGTGACCAGAATGAGTGGACGGAAACGCCAATGCAAGTGTCAGGATTTCACGGTAACGATCGTTACCGGTAGCGTGTCGGTACCGTGCCCACAAAATGACGGAACCGAAATATCGTTACCGTGAACCAGCCTGTCTAAAGACATTAAAACATTTGTTTTTGAAAGAAATGCTCATGTGAGCTGCTCGTTGGTTAACAATCACCATTGTAATAGCAATGAATTGCTGTTTACATCGAATACAGAAACAAGTTGAAGTGGGAAAAACACGTGTGTACTGTTTGCACACGTTGGACATTTCAACCAATAACATTCTCGGAATGAGTCAAGTGCGGGACACATTTGCTGAAGTGAATGTGATTGGCTTGTTCTGTAAACATGGGCGACGTTTTTTTTTTATCAGTGACATTATCACAAGTCAAGTGTGTCTGAAAATACTTTATGTTTTAAATATGATAAAATAACAAGCGCCTGTGTTCAATATATGTTGAAAACTGAAAATCAGTTTTTTGAACAAAGGCATCATGCCGCAGGTTTATTGACATTTTAATATTTAAAAGAATAAATATATACATAAAAAATCAACATCCCAATAATAACCTCTATTATCTGTCGAGTATCGTGTCCCTTCACTCTGGACTGTTATAGTGGGCCAAAACATCTCAAAACCATTTCGCATACAGCTTGCAAGTATATCAATATACACAGGCAGTATAGTCTAGGAGGGAAACGGGCCTGAAACCTAAGAAGCTACGAATGATATAAAATTTCCTTGATTCGGGAAAGGGTTCCCATAACTGCTCACAGACGGTACCTAAATTTCGTTACCGGTGGGTTCCGTGCCTCTTAAACCACAGTACCGATTTTTCGGTTCCGTTGATGTTTGAAATCCTGATACTTGCAATGACAAAACTGTGGTACTCGATGGCGCAGAGACCACAGTAGAGGGTTCGGCCGGCAGCCACTTCCAACTTCTCCGAGTTGAAGTCAGGGAAGGCTGAGGCCGATACCCCACGTCTACACTACCAGACACCGCTGCAGACCCCTGCAGGTATAAAACTGCTGTGCTCAACGACTGAGAGGACACAGCAGGGGGTTCAGTCGGCAGCCACTTCCGACTTCACTGAGTTGAAGTCAGGAAAGGCTGAGGCCGATACCCCACAACCACACTACAGACATCCCTGCAGGCCCTTGCAGGGATAAGCCGAGGCCGGCTAAAAACGGTGCCCGATGACGTTGTAGACGGAACAGCACTAACAGCAGATACGACGGGAGCTGTTGGAACTGGCTGAAAAGGGGAGAGAGCCACCTAGCTCAGCCTCAAAAGGAGGAGTCACAACCCTAGTGACAGCCTCAGATGTCGACTGGAGAGGGTACATAGTCCTGGAACCAGGCATCTCTTCACCAGACGTGGTCGAGTCGGGAGGCCCTAAATCGACAGCGTTTCCCACCCTCCACGGGTGCGGGAGGAGCTGCACATCCCCCACGGAGGAAGCGTAACTCTCACCAGATGTGGTCAAGTCGGAAGGCCCCAAAACAACGGTGTTCCCCACCAACCGTGGGTGCGAGAGGAGCTGCACATCCCCCACGGAGGGGGTGTAACTCACACCAGACGTGTCGAGTCAGGAGGCCCGAAACGACAGTGCCCCCCCCCCCCCCCATGGGGTGGGAGGAGCTGCACATCCCCCACGGAGGGGGTATAACTCACATCAGACGTGGTCGAGTTGGGAGGCCCCAAAATGACAGTGTTTCCCACCCCCCGTGGGTGTGGGATGAACAGCCACGAGAACGCACCAAAGGTGAGGGCAAAAGGAATTGCCCTAAAGGAACCGAACTGGAAATAACAGAGGTGAGAGCAGTAGAAGAAAAAGGTGAAAACATATACAGAAAGTAGAACACCTTCAACTACGAGAGAAGGTGGCAGAATAAATAACCGGTGGGTACATGACAGAACCCAGACAGCCGACAGGGACCTAAAAAAAACAAATTCAGCCCTCAACAGAGTGAAGAAATCCTGTCCAGACAGTCCCTCGTTGACACCTAACTCCAATAACAATAATAAAATTTATCAACCGAAAAATTTCATTGCCGAACCACGTTGACACGATGTCGAAAAAACATTCGCGAATATATAAATAAAAATACAATGAGAATGTGATTGAAAATATTAACGAGAATATATAAAACACGGTCCTGTTATTATACGATCTTCAGATCCATAATCCAGTCACAGGAAAACCATTATCGACGAGTTGAATTATCACTGTATCATAATGCAAAGAAGATGGCGACACGTCAACCACATTGCGCGGACAAAAAAAGAATGGTTTGATGACTGCTTGCGCACTGGTTAACGGAAGTCGTGGAATTGTACTAAGAGAAGAGCGTCCCTTACTGGGTTGCGCAGATGGCGCTCGACCCAGTTTTGGCTTATTTTTCATGGTGTTTTTACACCACTTTTCTTTCCCAAATCTCTTGGGAAAGATTAAAATAGAGAGTATTTTATCCGAGTTAGGGTCTTCCACTGTAGTGCAAGCCTGTAGTAAACAATTGTAAGGTAGGTTGATAAGAAATAGAAAACAGTGTATTGAGAGGAGCACACCGGCTCAATTTTATGCCACGCATTTGCTGAAAAGAATTACAGCATTAACCATCATAGTTCACAATGTCTTACACTTGTGTAGTGTGTACCAAACCAGTTCATGGTAACCCGGAGGTCCAATGGCAGAAACATTGCATGTGTTTGCTATGAGTAACCAAGACAACCTGCCGTGCTTTGGATGCCATTCGATGTGGCAATTGCGTGCAATTCCAACGTGCAATTAAGCCTAGATAAGCGCACTATTCGTGACAGGACTTCTAGTTTTAACTGTACTCAGCAGGTTAAGAGTAAAATATTTGTAATCTTCCGAGTCATTGTAGATTTCAACACAATGCTACTACAATTGTGCAAATATCTGTTGTGTTAACCCTTTACCCAACGCAGACGATATCAAAATTTATTATTTTAAATACCATTTTTTAAAATTTTTCAAAAAATTTCAATCAAAACCATATCATGTGAACCCTCGTTGGAACGAGCTCGACAAGCTCGTTCCAACAAGGGGTCACATGATATGGTTTTGTTGAAATTTTTTGAAAAATAATAATTTTTCAACTGCTAAAGTTGCATAGCAGATGCGGACGATTCGTTGGGTAAAGGGTTAAAGAAAGATACGTATTCCTATGTTTCAAGCACCATTCATGTCCTAGGCTATCCTTGAACAGCGATATCGTCCCTTGAAAGTATAAAGGTGCCATTTAAATATATACAGAAAATCATTTGAAAAACTGTCAATGAGATAATTAGAACATCTTTTAAAATAATAACACTTTAGTCTAACAATCTATACTTTCTGTAAAAATCCTGATGAATAGTAGGTGCTAAGATTTCTATGACTCAGATTATTCTGCGCCAAATGAGTTAATGTGTTAATCAGTGGATTTAAAATAAGTCTGAAATTATTTTGGTCACACTGGAAAAAATCAAACAAAGTTTGACTGATGGATACTTTTGGTTCGATACAGTGTATTTGGATCATAATTGTTTAAAATTTCTATAAATTCATCAAAATCTTCTTTTGAACATTACCAAATGATCAAAAATTTGTCTTTAAATCTACATCAATGTAAGATATACATGTACAGTTAAAACTAGAAGTCATGTCATGAAATGCACACAAATAGCACGTTGATATGCGCGTTAATGTGTGCATTATGGCCCATGTAAAGCTATCAAATTTGTACATATGGCCTGTGCACAAGCAATGTTTCAGCCAATGGACCTCCGGGTAACCCGGAGGTCCATTAGCAGAAACATTGCATATGTTTGCTATGAGTAACCAGGAGAACCTGCCGTGCTTTGGATGCCATTCAATATGGCAATTGCGCGCAATTCCAACACGCAATTAAGCCTAGATAAGCGCACAATTCGTGACAGGACTTCTAGTTTTAACTGTACAAGAGGAGGCTTTACACATCCGGTTAACCCTTTACCAAACAAGAAAGGCAGACGACACTTCCAAACAAAATACCTGAATAACAATTTTTTTGCATCAAAAACATAGCTTATGACCCCTCATTAACTGGAACATGCTCATTCCAATCAGGGGTCATAAGTTATGTTTTTGTGACAAAAATGAAAAATGAATGGTGATTTTTGTAAATAGACCTGGCCGGTTTTAGCTGTTACGTTGGGTAAAGGGTTAAAGCATTTTCTTACCATTCTAATAAATGATTGCAAAATTAGGCTTGAATATTTTGCCTCCCAGAAAAGCAGGGCAGATAGACTGTTTAGAACTCTAAATTGGACAACGTTTATTCCTGTTAATTGAAACTTCTCTTAAATGAATATTTTCCACTGGCAAAGTAAATACATACACAGAACGTCACACGTGTGTGAACTGGCTAATCAATATGGCACAAGTGTCAGTGTGGAAGGATAGAACAAGAGGCTGCAAGCTCCAAATGACCCATTCACACACGCGTGGCATTCTGCGTTTATTACACACCTTCACCTCCCTATAAAAACAACTAACAGAAGGACTCTCAGCAATGCAACAATTCATTTCACAACTATCAACAAAAAGAATATATTTTATTTGTCAACCACATTTGCAAGAGGAACCTGTGTTACTATTTCGTCTCCTGAGTTTCAATATGTTCTACAGTTAAAACTAGAAGTCCTGTCATGAAATGCGCACAAATAGCATGTTGATCTGCACATTAATGTACGTGTTATTGCCATAGTAAAGCTATCAAATTTTGTTCATATGGCCTGTGCACAAGCAATGTTTTAGCCAATGAACCTCCGGGTAACCCGGAGGTCCATTGGCAGAAACATTGCATGTGTTTGCTATGAGCAACCAGGAGAACCTGCTATGCTTTGGATGCCATTCGATATGGCAATTGCACGCAATTCCAACGCGCAATTAAGCCTAGTGAAGCACACTATTCATGACAGGACTTCTAGTTTTAACTGTATGTGCCTACTGGCACATGGAACACATTGGAACTCAGGAGATGACTTTAAGCTATCACAAGGGATTCAAATTGTAATTGAGTTGCACAATTTGTCGATAATTCCAGTGAAATTTTGCTTCTATTTAAAAATCATCTGTCAATGATTTCCATTCCGCACATACAGTTAAAACTAGAAGTCCTGTCATGAAATGCGCACAAATAGCATGTTGATATGCGCGTTATGGCCCAAGTAAAGCTATCAAATTCTGTACATATGGACTGTGCACAAGCAATGTTTCAGCCAATGGACCTCCGGGTAACCCGGAGGTCCATTGGCAGAAACATTGCATGTGTTTGCTATGAGTAACCAGGAGAACCTGCCGTGCTTTGGATGCCATTCGATATGGCAATTGCGCACAATTCCAATGCGCAATTAAGCCTAGATAAGCGCACTATTCATGACAGGACTTCTAGTTTTAACTATATGTGCAGAACAGATTTTCATTTTCCACATGGATTAGTGTTGCTGTAGATGGGGATTAGACAGAATAGGCATGTAATAAAATGTTTAACATGGTTATACTGTATTTGTTTGTTATTGTACAGTTAAAACTAGAAGTCCTGTCATGAAATGCGCACAAATAGCACGTTGATATGCGCGTTAATGTACGCGTTATGGCCCAAGTAAAGCTATCAAATTCTGTACATATGGCCTGTGCACAAGCAATGTTTCAGCCAATGGACCTCCGGGTAACCCGGAGGTCCATTGGCAGAAACGTTGCATGTGTTTGCTATGAGTAACCAAGAGAACCTGTCGTGCTTTGGATGTCATTCGATATGGCAATTGCGCGCTATTCCAACGCGAAATTAAGCCTAGATAAGCGCACTATTCGTGACAGGACTTCTAGTTTTAACTGTATGTGTAGATTAACCCTTTACCCAACGAATCGCCCGCATCCACCCGCGTAATATGCAAATTCAGCAGTTGAAAAAATATTATTTTTAAAAAAATTTCAACAAAACCATATCATGTGACCCCTCGTTGGAACGAGCTCGTTCCAACGAGGGGTCACATGATATTGTTTTGTTGAAATTTTTTGAAAAATTTGAAAAAATGATATTTAAAATAATAAATTTTGATATCGTCTGCGTTGGGTAAAGGGTTAAAAGGAAATTTGTTAAACTGACCATAACAAACTGTGTTCCAGAGACAGTAAGACTCTACATATTTCTAAATCATATCACTTCTCATTTAGGTTTCCGCTCATTCTGTTGTCTGTGAAGAGAAGCAAATACATGTACAGTGGTAAAAACTTAATAGGATATCTCTTAAATGAATATCCCTGTTAACTGAATATATTTTCCAAACACAAAAGCATTTACAGTACCTTCAGTACAAATTTGACATGCTAACTGCATATAGGCTACAGTTAAAACTAGAAGTCCTGTCACGAATAGTGCGCTTTTCTAGGCTTAATTGCACGTTGGAATTGCGCGTAATTGCCATATCGAATGGCATCCAAAGTACGGTAGGTTCTCTTGGTTACTCATAGCAAACACATGCAATGTTTCTGCCAATGGACCTCCGGGTTACCCGGAGGTCCATTGGCTGAAACATTGCTTGTGCACAGGCCATATGTACAGAATTTGATAGCTTTACTTGGGCCTTAACGCGTACATTAACGCGCACATCAACGTGCTATTTGTGCGCATTTCATGACAGGACTTCTAGTTTTAACTGTACAGTCCAGAGTAAACTCCTGTTAATTGAATAAACTAGAAGTCACTGGGTCAGTATGACATGTATGCCCCCATGAGCTAGAATGATTGAGGGTTCGCTTTATACACCTGTTAGTACCCACAACAAAGCCACTTACAAGAAATCAGCCAATTATCTGAACATAGAGCGATAAAAGTCCAGAAAACTGTTCCTCTGAGTTTTCACATCATAAACTAAGTTCAAGATCAATGACTGCAAAAAATCATCCGATCAGAACCAGACTCGAACTTGACTGTAGGTACCCATTACATGGCACAGTATACCAGAAATCAGCCAATTATCTGAACGAATAGCAAAACAATGTTTGGAAAACTTATTCTCGGAGTCAACATACACATGTATGCAGGGTGCAAAATTTGACGAGAACGCTTGTTTCATTTGCATGGTGGTTACGCAAATTTAAATCTATGTGAATGGATGACCAGTTAGCCAAATATTGACTCTTGAATGGTAAAGTCTGACTAGCTTAACTGGTAGAGTGCTAATTTTTTTCTCATCCGCAAGATTTGTTCATATGCTTTTGTCTTGTTAGAAGTTAATGGAGAGTGCCTATAGGCACTCTCCCATAAATAGTAACAATGGAAATCGATGGAGATGAAATAACTTTACCTTCAAGATAATATGAAGGACATCCACAGAACATAAAGCCTTTAACTTTTAGGTACCCGCAGTTCAGAATAAAGTCCAAATATGGGTTTCTAGCACTCTACCAGCTACATGTAACCAGCCTTTCTTGAGTCTTGATATATTTTTAGACTTTTGCCTTGCAATATATATTTCAGTTCCATGCAATATATGAGTACTTGTTAAAGACAAAGAAGTAGTTTTCCACAATAATTTTTACGTAGTTGAACGTTCGGTTAGCCATCCCCAAACCCCTTGAACGATGAGTCGGTTTAATAGAGTCATTTTTTAAAGTTTGCACACTGCATATGGTGAAAAAAGTCTGGAAAACTCTTTTTTTAATGACGGAATGACAACAGAATGATGGATGGACAAGAGTAACACCATACGTCCCTGGCCACTTCATGGTGAGGGCATAAACATCATGTATGAAGAATTATCCTTACAGTCACCAAATTCTCCATAATTAAAGACCTTTTTGGCTTCAGTACCTTCAATACAGGCATTTTATCTAATCTATTATAGCTCTATTATATCCATGAGTTCTGTCAAACAGGATATACATGTAAAAGAATAAATGCTCATTTTACCTCTAGAATACAGGAGAGTGATCAAATCCTTGTTAAATGAATAATTTTCACAGGCAAAGATACTATTCAATTAACAGTTTTCCAGTGTATCAGGGAAGAGAGGGGAAGTATTCGAACTTTCTGAAATAAGCTGAATCTCTCATAATTTAATCCGAAAAGTTGTGAAAATGATGTTTCCCCAGAAAGTGCACTGCAGTCGTGGTGGACAGTCATAATATCACTGGCAGTGATGTTCAGGCATGCATTTACATGTAAAAGGGAATAAAAATCCTTTTGAAATTTCACCCGGCAAATATTTCGTTGATAAATTGCATATACATGTATTATTCCTACTTTTGTGTTGCAATTGGTTGGAGTACAGTTAAAACTAGAAGTCCTGTCATGAAATGCGTGGAAATAGCACGTTGATCTGCACGTTAATGTGCACATTATGGCCCAAGTAAAGCTATCAAATTCTGTACATATGGCCTGTGTACAAGCAATGTTTCAGCCAATGGACCTCCGGGTAATCCGGAGGTCCATTGGCAGAAACATTGCATGTGTTTGCTATAAGTAACCAGGAGAACCTGTCGTGCTTTGGATGCCATTGAATATGGCAATTGCGCGCAATTCCAACGCGCAATGAAGCCTACAGTTAAAACTAGAAGTCCTGTCATGAAATGCGCACAAATAGCACGTTGATATGCGCGTTAATGTACGCGTTATGGCCCAAGTAAAGCTATCAAATTCTGTACATATGGCCTGTGCACAAGCAATGTTTCAGCCAATGGACCTCCGGGTAACCCGGAGGTCCATTGGCAGAAACATTGCATGTGTTTGGTATGAGTAACCAAGAGAACCTGTCGTGTTTGGATGCCATTCGATATGGCAATTGCGCGCTATTTCAACGCGCAATTAAGCCTAGATAAGCGCACTATTCGTGACAGGACTTCTAGTTTTAACTGTAGATAAGCGCACTATTCGTGACAGGACTTCTAGTTTTAACTGTATTAGAATTGGGCTAATCAGACTGCACAGTGTAGACATGTGTCAAATAGAACGTGACCCGTAATTCCGTATATCAGAGAATAAAATCTCTAATTTTGGGATAACCTATTTACTGTACATCTGGATATGGTAAATAGGACCGATTACAGTATACAGCCATCATGGATGGGTCAAAATGTATGGGTGGGCATTTTCCACAAGCAGTGCTGAGAGGGGGAGGGGTTAAGAGGGCAACTGCCCTGGGATCAGGATTTTGGGTATTTTAAAAAAAAGTGCACATTGACCAATCTACAGGTCGGAACTGAAAGTTGTGGAATGCTTTTGGTACAGACAACTGGTGCTGGTGGAGGAGGCAAGAGCACATATCTGCATTACATTTAATGACCAGGTTCCATTCATATAAAAAAAACACCACTTATTCCAGTTTATTGGCTTTCCACCAGTCTCTCCAGAATTGTGGTGGCCACAATTATCTTTGTAGGAGAAATGCACCAAACACACATAAATACAAGTAATAAATTACCCAAATTGTAAGGAAATACAGTAAAACCTGTTTTGAGAGACCACTGTCATGAGAGACTACCTGTCTTGAAAGACCACTATGACCTTGTGCCATTCAGAGGTTTTACTCTGTAATGGAACTGTCAAAAGAGGTCACCTGTTTTGAGAGACCACTTTTGCCTGGCAAAAAGGGTGGCCTCTCAAGACAGGTTCTACGTACAGTTAAAACTAGAAGTCCTGTCACGAATAGTGCACTTATCTAGGCTTAATTGCGCGTTGGAATTGCACGCAATTGCCATATCAAATGGCATCCAAAAGCACGGCAGGTTCTTTTGGTTACTCATAGCAAACACACGCAATGTTTCTGCCAATGGACCTCCGGGTTACCCGGAGGTCCATTGGCTGAAACATCGCTTGTGCACAGGGCATATGTACAGAATTTGATAGCTTTACTTGGGCCATAACGCGTACATTAACGCGCATATCAACGTGCTATTTGTGCGCATTTCATGACAGGACTTCTAGTTTTAACTGTACATGTAAGTAGATATTGTCAAGAAAATGCAGGAGAATGCTTGTCCTAGCACTATAATTTTAAAACATTTTCTGTGGGAGGACCCACAGACCCTCCACTTATTGCATCTGATGATCGCAGGGCCCATTCTTGCTCTCAGCAGACCATGGTGCTAAGACAGACCTTCCAACGGTGTTACAGTATGGTGATCACAAAAGCAAACTTAAAATTTTGATCGATCCTGTCACAATCCGGTCAAAATTCCCTGTCTGTTTTCCTCAATGCAACACTGTAGAATCTGACCCATGGAAAAGAAAGGAGCTAACGCTGAATCTGAGGTGCTATTTTCATTTATTTTTATTGATGTTGTCTGGATTTTGCAGTATTTATTTAGGAAATCCTGCCCCATTGGTGTTAGTGTTTCACGATCAAATCACGATCTGATCGTGGAATAAACTGCTTTTGGGACCACAATGTTGTACATGTTACTTCAAAACAGATCAGTGGCATGATCAAATACATGTAACAATAGGTTTTATCATCATTGTCAGGTACAGTTCAGTCACCATGGTCTGGCCATAATCCACGTCTTGGCAGTGATGTTCATGCATGCGTTTACCAGGTAATTTATTTATTTATTGGTGTTTAAGGTCACATTCTTCTGCACAATGGCTAATCATGACCATGACAGTTTTACGGGTGGAGGAAGCCGGAGTACCCAGAGAGAACCACTGAGCAACGGCGAGCTGTGATGGAATAGAAGTTCCAGCATAATGGCTGTTCCGAGGAACTTCCATTATGTAACAGATGTTCCATTTGGGAACTTTCATTATATAATATTTCCAGTGTCATAAGAAAAGTTCCATCACCCTGGAAAAAATGTTATACAATTTTAATGTTTAGGGGAATTTGTGTTACATAACAGAAGTTCCATTTTATAATGTACAGTTAAAACTAGAAGTCCTGTCACGAACTGCGCGCTTATCTAGGCTTAATTGCGCGTAGGAATTGCGCGCAATTGCCGTATCGAATGGCACGCAAAGCATTGCAGGTTCTCCTTGTTACCCTTAGCAAACACAAGCAATGTTCCTGCCAATGGACCTCCGGGTTACCCGGAGGTCCATTGGCTGAAACATTGCTTGTGCACAGGCCGTATGTGCAAAATTTGATAGCCTTACCATCGTCATAACACGTAGATTAACGTGCAAATTGACGTGCTAGGTGTGCGCATTTCAGGACAGGACTTCTGGTTTTAACTGTAATATTGTGGAAATTGAAATAAAGGCAAGATTTACTTTTGACATATACCGTTACTTATGGGAAGGGGTTTGTTGCGGTATTCATTTGACGAAAAAATCAATATCATTTTGGTCTGTCGGTTAAATGGTGTGTTGAAACCGTGTTATTTTTTCTATCTTTATTAGTATACTACCCAAAGCTTGCTAAGCACCACATATTTGACACATCATTGTGAAATTTGCTTGTGACATATCTGCGATATTTTTGTGGAAAACTAATTTTTTGGTTTGAAGTAGTATTGATACATGTATGCCAAATACCCTGCCCCATGAGCAGTGGGAATTCACGCTTTTGGTACTGTTAATTTTTTTTCAAACATTGGAAAAAGGATTGATAAGAATCTTCATAATCCGCACACCGCACTGCCTAACCCTTTACCAAACAAATTGACTACAACTACACACATAATTCATGAATTTAGCAGGTAAAAATGTTTTTTTTAAAGTTTTATACAAACCACATCACATGTTCTAACTTCAAAACAAGATTGCTCCTCTAAGGGCCACATGATTCGATTTGCCTGAAGCTTTTAGTGTTAGTTTGAAAAATTTAAATTGAAATTTCTAATTTTTATGTTATCTGAATATCTGAGGGTAAAAGTTTAAAAAGTAAAGTAAAAAATGTACTGTACTGCCTTTTTGTGATCAGAATACTGAAATTATAGATTATTTCAGCAAGTCAAAATTTGTTATTTTAAATTTGTTTTATAATCACAAAATATTGAAATGTGCCTATGGCTACGGTCCAGTAATTTTTAATAGAACTAATCTGTAAATGTACAATTATTTATTTAATAGCTAAGTATGAAATGTCTGGAAAAAAGGCTTCATTTGAGTATAAATGCATGGTACAAGGTAAAAGCATATGTTCAAGTCTACAAATACTGTATGAATCAAAATAAGTTTAGCATAACCACAATAAACAAAGTAGCCCAATGCCATTTCCCCAATAACACAAGAACCCGACATTATTTTCCAAAAAGCTCTCTTTGAGAGCTTTTCAGAAAATGATGTCAGTTCCTTGTATTATTGGTGTAGTTGAAGATGCATAGTTTATAGTGGTTATTCTACAACTTATTTCAGCTCGTACTGAAGGTCAAGTGGTTTCAGAAACCCACTCAAAGGTCCGCTGGCTGGAATTTTGCTTTTGCAACACAATGCACATGGGCATCAGCCACTGACCATACCTGGCAGCCAGCAAACACTTGTGACTAACCAAGCAAACCTGCCGTTTAACACCACTGATTAGTTAGTTATCTGGTGGTACATAAATTGCAGTTGAGCTTGTTGAGTCCGCAACTTTCTACAAGATTGGCAAGAATATGTTGGAAATACATGTATATGTATATCCACCTACTTAGAGGACAAGTACAAAATTATCCTGTTGTACTGTAATACAATATCCATGTGTACACATTTTGGTCATAGGTCCAGGGCCGGGGAGAGGGTGGGGGCCTGGGGTAGTAATCCCAGAGCCCATAACATTGAGGCTGGGGATTCCTGATTACACCTGCCAACCGACAACCTCTAATCCAATTTATTATATTTATTTATTGGTGTTTAAGGTCACATACTTATGCACAATGGCTAATCATGACCATAACAATTTTATGGGTGGAGGAAGCAGGAGCACCCGGAGAGAACCACCGAGCATCGATGAGCAACTATCAGCTCCTCAACATTCTAACTATGTTCAAGCTCTGCTTAAGCAGGGTTACACCGGTTGAAAACCTGTGCACCATTGACGTGCAGTACGTCTTTGTACACAGCGTCATCGTGTCCCCATGTAGGCAATCAGGATAAAGTGCCTTGCCCAAGGACACAACGTGGGACGTCCCGGATGGGGATCGAACTTGGGACACCCTAATCCAAACATGGCCTGAAAGACTGTATTTTAATTTTGAGGGGTTTAGTATGTCGTTTCAAAGATCCTACTAAAAAACAAAAATGTTTAGCCTACAGTTAAAACTAGAAGTCCTGTCACGAATAGTGCGCTTATCTAGGCTTAATTGCGCGTTGGAATTGCGCGCTATTGCCATATCGAATGGCATCCAAAGCACGGCAGGTTCTCCTTGTTACTCATAGCAACACATGCAATGTTTCTACCAATGTACCTCCGGGTTACCCGGAGGTCCATTGGCTGAAACATTGCTTGTGCACAGGCCATATGTACAGAATTTGATAGCTTTAATTGGACCATAACACGCACATTAACGCGCATATCAACGTGCTATTTGTGCGCGTTTCATGACAGGACTTCTAGTTTTAACGGTAGTCCCCTCCCCCAAGGTTCTCACTCTTGTGCCAATAGTTAAGAAGGGGGCTATATCGTGAATGAAACTACGCACTTGACCAATGGCTGTAATTCTGAACTGCATGATTATTGAAGTAATAACTTTATTAAATCAAATTGATGTAATAATGATCACTTCAAGAATCGTGCAGTCAATAGCGCTACGTCATTGGATACTCACTGATGAACTTGGAAATTTGAAACATGCTGCTGAAAACATAATTTTGATGGCCAAATAATAACAGGATTTTTTTATCCCTAAAGCCGCCACAAGACTCCATTTAATAACTGATTTAAAAATTTTCTGGGGGGGGGGGGGGGGGGGGGGGGGGAGGGGGCAGGGCTTTGACCCTTAACCACACTATGGCCGATCGCACATTCGGCACTCGCGACCCACTGCAGATGCCTATCTCATCTGTGCAATATCTTGATATTTTTTAACGGGGGAGAGGGGGGGGGGGGGGGGGGGGGCATCGCCAGAATTTCCTTTCCCCAGCCATACATGGATCTTCCACATTGTGGGAGTTTTTGTAATAAGACAGCTTCCACTGTGTGACATGTAAGTTTGAGTTGAAGGAAAACATGGTTACAAGAAGAATTTATATATTTTTTTATGTCCAATTCTTGTGTTATTAGTATAGAAAACATTACATCTATAGTTTATACCAGAAGAGGTTATTCTTCAACTCATTACTGTATATGGACAAAATAGCATTTTTATTTAAACACGCAACACCGCTACTAGCGGACGATTTTCACCTTTAAGGGACCACGCCCCCTCTCCAACCTCATCCAGCTAGAACATGTGTGCTATGCTTGAAAATATTTTTATTGATTTGTTGTTTGAATACCCAGGGGGACACAGTAATTTTTTTTTTTTTCTGGGGGGGGGGGGGGGGGGGGGCACAGCAAATTTCAACATCATAACACGAAATGCCTAAGGCATATCCCAAAGGCCTGAGAGGGGAGGATATAGGAGGGGGGTTTTGAAGAGGAAATAAATAACCTGTATTCCTGTATTCTACTTTGGCTTGGGCTGTCACGATTTTTGAATTTATGAATCAATTAATCGTCGCAAATAATCGATAATAATTGATTAATCGTACGTAGATGATCCCTTCTCCCTCTCTTTGAAGTCGTTAAAAATGAAGTTCAAGTCAACTGACCAACCTCAAGTAAACAACAAAGACGATTCTCTTTTAGGTAGAGTCAAAGCTTTGATGTTCTGAATTTTGGAACCGTCAGTGTAATAATCAAGACCAGTTGTCAGTTGCGAACTTTGCAAGTTCGCAACTTGATTATTACACTGACGGTTCAAAAGTTCAGAACATCAAAGATTTGAATGCACCTAAAAGACAAATGCTTCTAACCGCTTCTTTGGGTTTAATATCAACGTTCTTGACCTTTTACCTTTAGAAACAATAGTACATGTATCTTCATCAATTATTTTTGAATTATTAAACATCTAAAACGGGGCAAAATGTACCGATTCTTCGACAACATAAATTACTAATCGATTTCGGCGTGATCGATGGTCAATCAATTAATCTTCAAAGCCCTAACTTTGGCTGACTAGCCACATCTGGGCACAAGTCGTTCTCTTGAAATATTATTATATTATCAGTTCTGGTACGAATATAGTAGCAGGCTTCCTGGAACCAGTGGTGCCTGCTGTCAAGTCTATGAGTTGATTACATATGAGTTTCGTGTTATATACACTTCAGCCTTCATTTTTTATGTATAATTTCTGTATCTTTAATTTGAATTTAAGTATATCAGAGGTGGAAATTTCAAAATAAACATAAATCTATTACTTATATAGCACCTTAACTGAGACTTTAAGGGGGCTATATAAGTAATGGAATTTTGTTTATTTTGAAATTCTCACCTTTTGAAATTCTCACCTCTCATATTCCTTAAATTCAGATTAAAAAAACCCTCAAATTATACATCAAAATGAAGGTTGGGATGTCTAGAACACGAAACACATATGTAATCAACTCATTGGGTTGACAGCAGACACCACTGGTTCCTGGAAGTCTGCTATCATATTTGTACCAGGACTGATAATAAAATAATATTTTGCAAGAACAACTTGTGGCCGAATGTGCTTCAGATATTCAATAACAAAGCGAGGCATTCAAAACGCTTTCGAGTGCAGCGATAGGACTGCATTTGGGAAAAGGACAACACTGTCTGCATTTTTTATTGAAGATGGTTTCCATGCTCGACAGACATGCGCAAATCACTTGATACCATGAATTTCCATCGAAAAACCAAATCGTAATTCGAAGAAATTTCAACAGGTGTCATGATACCTTGCATTAAATATGGCAATTGTGTAATCTCTATCTAATAACAGTATACTCTATGAAGGCGGTCTTTTTCATTATTCGATTTTAGACGGCGTTGTTTTTACATGCTTTTTCCGCCCGATGACGTCTACCAGAAATCGAAAGTATATTCATACGGAAACAAAAGCATAGGCTCCAGAAATTAATAAATGTGGATCCGAGATTAGTAATTGATAAAGGCATATGGTTAATATTTGAATCTGCCCTCCATATACATTGGGACCTCGAATTATTTATAATAAATCGGATAATTGTCGCTCATAAACCTCATTTCACTGTGCACTTTCTTGTCCGACTAAATGTTTTCGGCCTTTGCTGTGACTTCTCCCAGTTATCATGAACAACCCAAGAACACCCAACGGTCATGTAATACACCACTGTAAAGCTTATTCATTCCCCTTTCCATTGATACTGGGTATTGTTGGATACGTTGTGTGAATCAAATTTGAAGGCGGAAAAAACGAAGATGAGTGCTATCATTTTAGAAAAGCGAGTTGTTTAACTTGTTATTATTTATATACAATTACAGTGGCACGTCAGCATAGATTCAAAAATGGTATCAAATATCATTTTTCTTTCGATTTCCCAGCTTGTGCCGAGTACCTGTGGGCCAAATCTGCTTCATTTATCCAAGAACAAAGCTAGGCATTCAAAACACTTTCGAATACAGCGATAGGACTGCATTTTGGAAAAGGACAACATTGTCTGCATTTTTATTGAAGATGGTTTCCATGTTCGACAGACATGCGCAGATCACTCGATACCACGAATTTCCATCGAAAAACAAAATCGTAATTCTAAGAAATTTCAACAGGTATCATGATACCTTGCATTGAATATGGCTCCTGTGCAATCTCTATCTAATAACAGTGTACTGAATGAAGGCGATCTTTTTCATTATTTGATTTTAGACGGCATTGTTTTTGCATGCTTTTTCTGCCCGATGACGTCGACCGGAAATCGAAAGTATACTCATACGTAAACAAAAGCAAAGGCTTTGGAATTTTCCCCAATGCAGCTCTGTCACCGTGTTTTGAAGAATTTTTATCCCCTAGCTTTGTTATTGAACATGTAAAGCACATTTGGCCACAAGTTGTTTTCGTGAAATATTATTAAATTATCAGTTCTGGTGCGAATACGGCAGCAGACTTCCAGGAACCAGTGGTGCCTCCAGTCGACTCTATGGGTTGATTTCACATGTGTTCCGTGTTCTATACATCCCAACCTTCACTTTGATGTACATTTTGTGTATATTTAATTTGAATTGAAGGAATATCAGAGGTGACAATTTTCAAAATAAACAAAATTTCATTACTTATATAGGCCCTTAAATTATCAGTTCTGGTACGAATACGGCTGCAGACTTCCAGGAATCAGTGGTGCCAACAGTCGACTCTATGAGTGGTTTACACGTGTTTTGTGTTCTATACATCTCAATCTTCAGTCTGATGTGCATTCTGTGTATACTGAATTGGAATCGTAGGAATATCAGAGGTGAGAGTTTTCAAAATAAACAAAATTTCATTACTTATATAGGCCCTTAATATCTACTTCGAATGTAGACACTGAAAAATATGCTTGTAGCATGAGCAAAGGTGGCATCAGAACATTTTGAAAGAGATGGCCAATGTGTCCTCGATTCACTTGGAAAAATCGATACATTTGTAAATTGCCATCTGTGGTGTGTAAATATTCCGCAAGCAATATGTTGGAACTCCCGACGTGAATTAGGACACTTGAAATTAAAAATGTTGCAATGATTGTGCAATAAAAATTCATGTTAACTGAACATAATTACTATTTTGATAACTGCTGTGTGTTGTTAATAATGAAACCATAATCTGTGTTCTAGTAAAACTTCTTCGACTTCGAAAAAAACCCAATAAATGAATGTTGAATATCAAATTGTCAAAACAGGAACAGCCATAATATTGAAGGTATCAACTACTCACATGCGCAGTACGCTACCCTCGCCGAGCGCATGCTGTGTCGGTAATGAGATGAAATGGCGCGAACTCGGATCAATATTCGGTTTGTCATAAAAACTGTGGATGAGAAGTTAGCTGATCTTATGAGCAAATAGGCTTTCCAAATTCAAATATGTAATCTGCTACACATAGGAAGAAATCTTTTACAGACAAAAATTAACATGACTGAAGAAGAAAAGTTGATTCATACACAGAGACTGAAAGCTGCAATTCATTACACCTGTGGTCAAATATGTCAAGAAGTTGCTCGGAGAGATGACGTAACGTTCAGTAGGCCCGTAGTTGCAGCGATTAGTGAAACAACCTGCAAACAAATTGAGAGCTTTGCTGTGGACCTCGAACTTTTTTGCAAACACGGTCGGCGAATGATGATAAACGGAGATGATGTAAAATTACTTGTTCGGAAAAGCCCTAAACTTCTGAAACATGTTGAAAATGTCCAAGAGGATGTTCAGTCTGTGGCCAATGAGAAAAGGCAGACAAAGAAGAAGGCAAAGAAACCCACAAAGAAAACTCAGCCAAACACGGAAGTAAATCAGATTATAGATGAAGATGACTAACTTTATGTACTTGTTAATGTTCACCTATCTGAATTCAATAATTGTTAATGATGTATCGCATTATTAATTAGCGTTTGATAAAACGGAAGTCAATTGGTCCATTTTACTTATTTTACAGGTAAATATTCATGCATCACTTTAGGGCCCTCTTGAAGTTTTAACGCTTTTGAAGCAAATCATGTAAATTAAAATAAGCATGTAATAAAAATAATTTTATAATATATAGCGCCAGTGGCTGATCCAGGATTCTGAGGATTTTCATTTGGTGTGGAGGAGGGGGGGGGGGGGGCGCTGGATTCACGGTATCTTTCATGTAGACCAATTAATATGTAAAATATCTTTGAATGGAAAATTGGAAATATGCAATTTTAGGTAGGCCTACGTTTAAACAAAATATGTTGAATGATACATTCTATCTACATTGAGGCAAATTAATAGGATTAGCCGTTGGCAGTTTTCACCGGTGTTCTGTGTTCTTTTATTTTACCAACATGTAAAATGGGAATAAATGTAGATCGAAATAGACTCAAACACCATTATAATACTCAATCCCAACAATTAATGACTGCAACTTTGGTAATAGAATCATAGAAATATGCAGGTTAACCCTCTGAACGGGATTGCGGTGGCTCAGCAGGCAGAGAGGCAGGCTGCAAGCCGAGAGGTCCTCGGTTCGAATCCCACCTGCTGCAACCGTGTTATGTCCTTGGGCAAGGCACTCAGTCCCAATTGCCCATTCACGGTGGCGTTGTGTATTAATGAGTACAGCACGTCAATGGTGCACTTTTATTCAACCAATGTTAACCCCGCTTATGTTGATTTCGAGCGTTGTGGGCTCGGACAGTTGCTCGGTGGTTCTCTCAGAGTAGTCCGGCTTCCGCCACCCGTAAAACTGTCCCGACATGAGGTGACCCTGGCTGTCGAAGTGTCGTTAACCCCCCCCCCCCCCCCCCAAAAAAAAAAAAAATAAATAAATAACCCTCTGAGCACGTATGTTTTTCCATCCACTACACATTTGTATGATTTTATTGACAAAATGCAGACAGATTAAACCTTTGGACCCGAGAGACCCTTTTTCGGCCCATGAACGTGATGCGACTTTAAATCATAACGCAGATTCTAGATAGTTGCCTCGTGAATTTGTATGGTAGACAAACCAATATTTTCAACGTGCAGCCCCAAGGCTGCACGTTGAAAATATTAATTGATCTACCCCCAAATATTGGACTCATCCAATTGATGCAACTGAACAGTCTTGGAATTTACTACCAGGGACCTGTGTTCAAATGGTGAAGCACTAAAATTACACCTAGCACACTTAATTTGTGATTTTGTCAATTATAATATGGCTGTTATTGGAACAAGCTCAGAGAGCTTATTCCAATCGCCCTCCCATATTTATAAGAGTTTATTGACAAAATGTAGCAAGACTGAGCACTAAAACTACATGCAGACCTAGCACACTAATTTTATGTGACTTTGGCAATTATAATATGGCTGTTATTGGAACAAACTCAGAGAGCTTGTTCCTGTCCCCCGCTCCCATCTTTATGATTTTATTGACAAAATGTAGAAAGACTGAGCACTAAAACTAGACCTAGCACACTAAATTTATGGGATTTTGTTGAATAAATAATAGAAATATGACTCTTAGTTATTGGAACAACCCCAAACAGCTGGTTACAATCCCCTACAAAGCACTAGAATTGTACCCAACACACTACATGTACGTTTGTGATTTTGTTAATTAATAGAAACATAGTTGTTACTGGAACAAGCTCATCGCTCTCATATTTGTTTGATTTTATTGACAAAATGTAGAAGGATTTAGCAATAAAACGAGACCTAGTACACTAAATTTATGAGATTTGGTCATTAAATAATAGAAAGATGATTGTTATTGGAACAAGCTCAAAGAGCTTGTTTCAATCACCCCCCCCCCCCCCCCCCCCCTATTTGTATGATTTTATTGACAAAATGTGGAGTACTGAAATTACACAATACTCTTCACACCTCGGTGAAATCATACAAATATGGCTGATTTGGAGACAAGCTCCTTGAGCCAACCACATCAATGTTTGTATGATTTTATTTGAGAAGTTATCTTAGAAATTATTTTAAAACGGTTTGAAAGTTAAAAAAAAATAAAGACAAAATATAAATTATTATCTCATGACAAAATAGATGGAAAAAACATTATTGAAAAATTTTAAAAATAAATTAAAAAAATGTGTTCATCCACTTGAAATTGGAATAAAAACATGATAAAACGAGAGCAAAGAATATTCGAGATTGTTTGAAAGTTGAAAATATGAAATGTTATGTCTCAAGATAAAAAAATTAAATCTTTAAAGCTGTTTAACAATAATAAGACCCCCAGAAATTACCAAAAAATGCGTTGGAATTGGTCTACATGGATTTGGTCTACATGAAATAGGGCCTAAATCGGCGCTATATTTCAACCATGAAAGGGTCCAGAGACGGACTGGCCTTATGGTCCACTGGAAAAATTCCCGTTGACCCCCCCCACCCCCCCCCCCAAGGTTCCCACTGGGCCCCCCAAGACTGATACAGCCCAACATCTGTTGGTGCGTAAAAACGGCCAAAAGGTGAAAATGGATCGGATTGCTTCGACTGCCAGTATATCGAAATATGCTCTGTGGTCTGCCGTTGGCAGTCCGCATAGAGGACGTTTCGATAAACCAGATCTCTTTTTTTCCCAGTTGATCGCTCAGCTGAATGGAAACAGCGTTCTTTATTTTTCCAAACTCAAAATTTCATCCGATTGGGCCGACCTACATGTATGGTCTTTCCGATGACCCCCCCCCCCCCCCCCCCCCCCCCCCCCCCATCCGGGAGAACCATTTTTGCCTAATGCTCGATGAGGAGGATACAAAAATACCGTCGAAATGTCCTCTAGGTGGACTGCCAGCCATTGATCGCCCAGAAGCAAGCGGTGCTCGTTCAATTCCAAAAATTAAAATTGTCTCCGGCTCTGCCCCCCCCCCCCCCCCTCCTCCATCCTCGGTGCATTCCCCAGTAAATTTTCTTGGCCCAATCCGCCACTGTATGATGCGACGCATTACACTGCATGCGCAACGACGAGTTTGAGGTCGGCACGGCTACACAAGAGAAGTGCCTCTGTCATCGGCGTGATCTGGGGGCCACTTCGATGAGACGTTTTAGAAAAGGAAGGTCAGTGTGGTCGTCCGGTGGATTTTTCGCGGGGTCTGTACGTAACTGTACCCATTAGGTAATACAGTTATTACATGTATGGGGTACTGGGCGGCCATCTGTTATCGCAAATAATGCCACCTATAAAAGTTTTGAGTTTCAAACACTGGTGTGGGAGGACCCCGGGTACGCCCCACCACTGCTGAATCCGCCATAATCGACAACATATCGCAATGATAAAAGTTCTAAAGTGCTGAACATCACCTCAAAACAATCACTAGATGTAAATTTACAAAGTAATGAATATAAGGACACGAAAAATTAGTGTGATCACTGGTGGAGTGCCAGAAGCCGCTATTAGGGCTTTTAAAAACATGAGGGTACAAAAGCAAAAGCCAACAATTTCCTTTATCGTATTTCATATTCAGTCCAAGGCAGATAGCCTAATATTTGTTTTTGCAAATGTGGTTTATCACTAATTTTTGAAGAGTGCCCGTGGGCATTCTTCAATAATTTGTGATAAAACAAATTTTGATGAAAACTTAAAACACCAGGAAATAATAATAATAATCATCATCTTCTGTGTAAGCCGTAGACTGTGCTAGATTTAATCTACAAAAATTGAATAGCAATTTAATATGCATTTGGGAAAATTGATCATTTGTTGATAAAAATTAACTTCGGAAGATATTCAATATATTCACAGTAAAATTTGGAAATTGAATTGCGAAATGCTATGCGAATCCATTTAAATCAAGGCCTGTCCGTAGACCATTTGGAAAATCTCTTGGTAAGTTGCTCATGTTCAACTTTAAAAGTGTTCGAGGGTACGTTTACGATTCAGTTCCCTGTTTGATGTTGTCACGGTACTTCATTCTCAATTACCAATTCACAAACTTGCAATGAACATGAAGCAGTCATGACAAATTACAGGGATAAACGAAATGAGCCGAAAGTAACTGTTCACAGGTTTTCAAAATTCCCATTGTCTTCTAGTTAGGGTCACTTTAAATTCTCCAAGAGTAAGTGGAGGACTCGCTCAAGAAAATCCGGGAAACGAAACCGTGCTTCGTTGCTTTCGTAAACACCTTGTGTGTTGCTGGTGTGATAATCAACGAATAGGGCCGGGTGTAGTAACCCTAGGGCCCAGAACTTTGGGGCCCTGTTTTGGTCCAGGATTCCTGGGTCATACCCGGGCTCCCAAAGCTCCGACTCTTGTGCCAAACCTGGCCTCCCGATACCCGAGCGAGAACCAGCAACATAAGTTGCCCGCCATATTGGAATACTAGTTGCCACTCTTGTAAAGAAGGATTATCGGGGTGCCCCGTGGAGATGCTCAGTCTGTTAATAGGCTTTTATATATATACATATGCATCAGATTCGGCGTTATCACTTCAAGAATTATGTAGTCAAAAGCTATAACTCTAGGTCACTGGAAACTCACCGATGACCATGCAAATTTGAAACATGCTGCTAAAAAGACACTTTGAAGGCAGTGGGATGTAATGTGGTTTTCCGGCCTCATTCGGATGACATGTGGCGTGACGCAGTGGCGCCATGTTGTGTTGTCATGGTAACCCATGTGATCGGCCATGTTGTGGCGTCATTGCCATAGTAATACGTTGTGTGCGTGCGCATGCGCAGCGCGTGTTAGGTTGATACGTGTTTTCGTCGTCCATTTTGTATATTGGAAGCCGCAATCTTGATTTCTATGGTAGCACATGGTTGCCATATGACCCCCATACACTCTAATAGGAAAGGGTTGTTTGTGATGATTAGGTTAACTCCTGTTCAATCGGACACGCCCCCAAACATGCCCTTTTTGTTAGAGGGTTGTGGGTCACATAATAACCATGTGCCACCATAGAAACCAAGATGTCGGCCTCTAATATACAACATGGACGACGGAAATGGGTCACATAATAACCCCGTGCCACCATAGAAACCAAAACGTCGGCCTCTAATATACAACATGGACGACGGAAACGCGTATCACCCTAAGAACACGCGCTGTGCATGCGAACTGACGCAACGTATCGCTATGGTAATGATGTAACAACATGACACCACCAGGTCACGTGACAGAACTCACTTCCGGGGACATCCGCCGGTGTCATCCAAAAATGTCTAGAAGGCAGACCCCCCCCCCCCCCCCCTCCCAATCATCGTCTGTGCATTCGATGCTGCTTGGCAGGTGCTTTCGGCGTCTGCGTCAGTAGCCAGACACTTTCGAAAGAGGGTGCGTCACAGAATTAACACGGCCCGGAGTTTCCTCTCCGCGGTCCCGCCAACAACTGGGAGGGGCGAGGGGGGAGAAACCTCTAAAGTCGCCGGTTTAAGTATAAACGATTGGCTTGTATCTTCATTTTATTCTTTTATGGTGGTCATGATATAGCCATAGGCAGTGGCGGATACAGGAATTCTCAAAAGGGGGCGAATCGTGCAGATGTCGAAGGCATCTGCCGCGAGTGCCGAAGGCACGAGCTTTTGTAGGGGGGTCTGGAAATGAGCGACCAAATGGGGCATTCTGGTGGCTTCTGGGGTGGAAATCCTCTTGAATTTTTGAACGGCTAATTAACACTTTTTAAACAGCATGTTTCAGAATTTCAAATTCTGTCATACGTTCAAGACAGAATTAGAAAATTTGAAATATGCTCTTCAGATCCGTTTACCATAATATTGTATTTTGGACACACTGTTTACAGTCATAACCGACTTAACCTCAGGAGAACATTGCGATCTGCCAGCGTTTGAAAGTTTTCAGCAGTCAGCCCTCTAGGCTTAGGTACCACATGACTATGCCAATTAAGATCCTGACCCATAATTGGCATAGCCATGGGGTACCTGAGGCTAGGGGCATGTAACACCTCAAAATCATGCTGTGTCGGTGACGCTATAAATGAAGGCGACCAGTAGATATATTTTGCATAATTTCAACGGTATATTTGTTTTCCATAGCGAATGGTGATGGAGGAAATAAATGTCGTATGTTTTTACTTCAGTTCATGTATTGTCCCCAAATGAAAATCCTGGCTACGCCCTACATGCGGGACAAACACGAGCTAAAGGGGGGGGGGGGGGGGGGGCGGGCGATCGCCCTCTGTATCCGCCATTCGCTGTAGGTGCTGAAGGTGCTGAAAATGACCTAAAGCGCAAACAGACAATTGGCGTAGCCTTTCGTCCCATTCCCAATTATAAGCCAGGGCAGCACAACTTTGTAGCTTAATCGACATTAAGATCTCATGGAAGGTGATGTGAGCACGGTGACTCTGTGGTTAGAGCAATGGACTTTAAACCGAACGGTCAGCGTTTGATCATGACCAGCGGTAAATGTGTGGTGTCCTTGGGTAAGGGAATTTATCCCGATTGCCCACGTGAGGGCGCTGTGATTTTAGAAGAACTGCACGTCAATGGTGCACTTGCCTCTACCCAATGTTAATCGGCAACATTACCCTGCTTTTGCGGCGTTAGTACGTTGGGGAGTCTGAAGGTTGCCTGGTGGTACTCCCCGCGCAAACTTCGGCTTCCTCCACCCGTAATTTACTGTCCGACAAGGGGTGATCATGCCTGTCGAATGTGTTATTAAATCCCAAGTAATAAATAAAGGTGCGATGGTAAAAGGACCATTTTTTATCAATTCTGTTGTTTTTCCAGTGGCCAAAATAAAACAACTTGAAAGTGATCTAATGCCCACCAGTGTTGATTTAGGTACACCAGAGGGGGCGCGGTAGCTCAGTAAGTAGAGATGCAGGCGGCAAGTCGAGAGGTCCTCGGTTCGAATCCCACCCGCGGCAACCGCGTTGTGTCATTGGGCAAGACACTACACCCCCAATGCCCACGTGGGGCACGGTGGCGTTGTGTACTAAGGAGTACCGCACGTCGATGGTGCGCCTGTCTTCAACCAATGCTAACCTTGCTTCTGTGGAGTTGGTATGTATGGGAGCGGACAGTTGCTCTATGGTTCTCTCCGGGTACTCCGGCTTCCTCCACCCGTAAAACTGTCATGGTCATGATTAGCCATTGTGCAGAAATATGTGACGTTAAACACCAATAAATAAATAAATAGTATAGGTACCCCAGAATGCATGTCAGACATTCAAAAATTAAAATTTTCTACGATGAGCTTGCACTCCACCTTCGGGGCTCTTACACGCTAAAAACTGAAGTGTTAAAAACTGCACTTTAAGTGCTGTATTTAACACTTACTAAGTGCTGAACTAGCACTTTGTTCAAGTGTAGATATCCCAGAACTTGACAGGTGTTACAATGATCCCACTTGACAAGTGTAAGGTCGCGACACTTAAAAGGAAACAACGCAGATGACGCGGATCAGGCTCGAACTCTCGAGCCTGATCCGCGTCATCTTCGTTGTGTCCTTTTAATTATGTACCCAGCAAGCGCAAATCAAATTATGGACGATTCTGGAAGAACCAGCAATGCTAGACACAATGGGAAGTGCCATCCATTCAAGTTTCAGATGTCTGACGATAGTAATGTCTAAGTGCTTGTTGCACTTTGAGAGTTTAAATCAAACCCTAAGAGTTAGAATGGCTTTAACACCTTGAAAGTGTCAGTTTTAACACTTTAGTTTTTAGTGTGTAGAAACCTCACGTGCTAAAGTCGTTTGGTATTTGCCATGGTAACGGTCATATCAGACGAGCTCTGTTTACAAAAACTGTCATTCAAATTAATTTAAGAAATAAATGACAATGATTGACGTGACCTGTTTGTGGCACACTTTCATGAGTTTGACTGTTGTCTTTTGCGAAAATTAAAAGTTTTTCGTTCACGTACACATAGTTTTTATATTTTAATATTACAGGCGGATTAAATTATAAGAAATAACTGTTGTTTTCCTTCGGTTTATGCGATATAAACGGAAAATTTTCAGCACAAGCTTAATCATATCTCGCTACACGAGTTACGAAGCTTGTGCTGAAAATTTTCGGTTTATATCGCATGAACCGAAGGAAAACAACAGTTATTTCTTATAATTTAATCCGCCTGTAATATTAAAATATAAAAACTATGTGTACGTGAACGAAAAACTTTTAATTTTCGCAAAAGACAACAGTCAAACTCATGAAAGTGTGCCACAAACAGGTCACGTCAATCATTGTCAAATTGTTTGTTGTTTTGATTTTCGATCGCAGACGACAGATATTTAGCAAGTCACGTAACAATATCATTAAAAACATTTTTTTAAGTTCCCCCAAAATCATGTTTGGATGTATGAATATTTTATTCGTCTCCCACTTCAGTATATTTTATTAAATTCAATTGTTCCCGAGAAATTATCATTATGATTAAATTATTATCTCTTCAATAATTGAATACCCCCCCCCCCCCCCCCCCCCCCCACTTTCCCCGTGGGAACCCCGCGATGTGAAGAAGACTTTTGTTTACTATGGTAAGTAAGCTCTGCTTTAATGGCAAAATAGGAACCGGTAACCAATTCCCGGCCCTTCAAAATGGGAAGCATGGGTAGAAACGATTTGCTTCACTCGGCTTTATATCCATGTTGCGGTCACTTTTAGCCAGTGCGCAGACATATGTGACCACCTTAAGCATTAATAAATAAATATCCCCGTGGGAACCGCTGGGAACTGAAGCAGTGCTTGTTTACTGCGGTAAACAAGCTCTGTTTTACTGGTAAAATAGGACCCAGCCACCAATGCTTGGAGTGGAAGTCCTCCAAAATGGGCAACATGGGTATAAACGATTGACTGAACTTTGCTTTATCCCAATGTCGTGGTGATGATTTGGCATTGTGCAGAAGTATGTGACCTTAAACACCAATAAATAAATAAAGCCTCACTTTATCACCCGAATAAAGAAAGTTACCATATTAGCCTAATGGCAGTTGAATACTTCTAATTCATTCTGTTAACAGGGTGTCAGGTATTGGGGGTGGGCGACACCACAGGGTCTTCCGAAACTCGTGCGTTTGGGTCAAATTGAATCGAGCAAAGGATATCGAAATGGAATCCCAGCTGGCATTTCGATAGGCCAGAAAAGAATTACACGTATGTGGGTTGCACACATGTACTAAAACCAATAATTGTTGTTTGGGTATACTTTTTCTTCCAATGTTCTTAGATACTGTTATTAACCCACTGTACACTGATATCAAAATATCCAGAAGTAATTGTTTTTCCTGTAATGCAACTAGGAATTTAATCAATTCAGTCTTGTTTAATAGAGCTCATTGAGACCGAATCTGTTAAATTCCTAGTTGCATTCTGGGAAGAATTTTTGGTTTGAAATTTCAGTATTTTGACTTCAGGTGCCCAGAGTGTACGGTACGTGCAGTGGCGGATCCAGGATTGACAAAAGGGGGGGGGGGGGTGGAAACTTGAGTGGCGGAGCCACGAACCGAGAGCCGCAGGCGCGAGTGAGTTGGGGATGAGCTCGCAAGGGTGGGGTACCCCCTCCCCCAATTCTTGGGTGGTCCGAGGGTCCTCCCCCGGAAATTTTTTGAAATTTTGATCGCGGGAGACGCATTCTGAATGCATTTCCCTGTGTACTGCGTCTGGAGGATCCATACGTGGCTGCTAAGCAGCATGACAACTGAGTGTTTATCGGACCTCGCCGTTACCGCAATGCACGGGTTTTAGTTACCTGTTTCAAAACAGGAAATATGTGAACGTTATATTTCCAAGCACCCTCGGCGTATGACTAGCCAGTCATTATTCATCGCATGAACTCTTGTGGTGATAATATTTCATCCAAATAATATATATCGGACTATTTTCGTTGATGGATCGACATTTATGTTGACTACGATTGGTACAATGTATGGTCTGTACTGTACAGACTACAGACCATACATTGTACTAATCGTTTATGGTGTCCAGTCGCGAGAACTCCTCGTGTAAAGATAATTTCAATGCAGGTTGAATTTGACTTTGAAAAATTGCTTGTCTCCCCTTTCAAATATCAAAGGGGGTGGAAATCCCCCCCCCCCCTGTATCCGCCCATGACGCGCAGAGTGTATTATCACTAAATCACCTACAGAGTGGAAACTCGGATTCCACCCAAGCAGTGATTGTAATTTGTTTTTAAATAATTTTTATTCTGTTTAAATGTTGTACACAAATATACGTCTCTGAGTAAAGAAATTGATACAGAGTACATATTAAATGCAGTTATCTACATATATACAGATTTGAAAGCAGAAATATTTTCACAACAGGAATTACAGAGAAACAAAAGTTCAATGAAAAGTATCATGGTAATGTTGCATGAAGAAGTAAAGGCTTTTCATGAAAAAAAGGAAAAATATTTGTTGTGTAGAAGGGTATTGTCCCGTGCGTACGAGTAATTACTGAATAGCTTGATTGCAAATTTGTTGCAAAGCATAATAAGCACAAGGAAAGTTCCTGCCAATGGACCTCCGGGTTAAACTCCGAGGTCCATTGACTGAAACATCGCTGTGTTTTTGTTCATATGACATAATTTGAAAGTGATACTTTGAAGGTAACTACGCTCGATGGATGATTTAGTTACAATCCACTGTCCACGTACTGTAGGCCTAAACGTTGTTACACTGGGCGTGACGTGTGAACGAGTCAATAAGGGGAGGGGGGATGTAACAATGAGAACACGACGTATTTACCCCTTTGCCGGAAAGACAGAGTGACGACAGTGCAGAGTGGTGTCTAGTCCAATTCCCTCTCAGAGAGATAGTAACTTGGATTAGTTCATGCACAAACACAGTAAAACCGTTCGGCTGTTTTTTGTTTTTTTACCTGCGTCGCCAGCGGCAGAGCAGGTCTAGTAACCGCTCGACTCCGTCCGTCAGTCCGTCCGAAACACTTCTTCCGTCAAAGTTTTCTTGGTTTCTATGAAAGGGAATGATTTTATATTTGGTCTGCTGCTTCATAATGATGATTTGTATCGTGTATCTAATTTTCAGATTTGCCGTACAGCCACTTTCTGTTTGCCGATACTTTGCATGCAGCGACGCAGGTCCAGACCCGGTATTGGTCTTGGCTTGTTTTTGCTGGGTCTTGCCTTTTGGTCATCCGGCTTGCCGAGCTCTTTTCCTGAAATCGAACCGAAACCGAATCTGAAAAATCAAAACCTCCCAGCTCTTCTATTCAGGGGGATATGTAACCACCTGGATATGTAACCCTTGTGATTTGTAGCCACAAGAAAATGAACCAACCACGATATGTAACCAGTGAAATGGGTGACCGCTGTGGTATGCAAACACACTGGTAGTAAAGCACAAGGAACTGTAACCGCAATGAAAAATAACCACCTACTTAGGTAACCACATGTAACCATCGGATATGTAACCACTAGCGCTGACAACCACCACTACAAACTGTAACCACTGGAGTATGTAACAACTAGTAAGAGGTCACCACGAGTGTTTGTAAATCATCTGGGTCCAGGGACCCCACAGCTCAGCTATCTGGTTGCTATCTTGTTACAACTTTGCAGTTTGGTTTCTACAACTTACCTGTCTTATTGTGTAGGGACAATGCATTGTTTTATAGGCTTCGAAAGTTTTCATTCTGGAAACTCGAGGCACACCGCCCAAACTTATTTTTTTCAGAATCTGGTATGTATACATGATCTATCGAATAAAGGACAGTCGGAATATTGGACTTTCGAAGTATTGGGCCTCAGAATATCGGACTGTTCGTAGCTTTGAGGCCTCGAACATGCGGAGTATTGGGCCTTTGTAACATTGGTCCTTTGGAATATTGGACCTTCCGAGTAATAAGTTTTCGTAATAAAGGACCGAAACCAAGGTTAAGTCTATATACTCTGAAAGCCGAATACAACGAGGTACCTACACTCTGAAGGCCCAAATACTCCGAAAACCCTTTTATTCCGAAAACCCCTAGTACTCCGATATTCCGAGGGCCCAATATTCCAAAGGTGCAATACTCCGAAAAGTTTTTCAGTGTAGCATTTTTTTCTCGTGTAGGCCTTCTGTTTGATGCAGTTATGTTTGGAATTAGAATATGAGAATCCACCTGGTTGGGCCGGATACCGAACCTCCTAGTGGCGGGAGGCTTATTGTAATTTCCATGTATTTGTTCCCTGAGGCCGCTGGTCCATCCGTGCGATTTATTTCCGGACTGTATCTTAACACCGTTTCCTAGGATACTAAAACTTCAGATACACCACCGAAGGAAAAGGGATTAAGCCTATCGATTTGAGGGTCAAAAGGTCAAGGTCACATGGTGCTTGAAAACGGTTTCCGGATTCTAGCTTGACCACGCTTCAGTATCGCATCATGAAACTAAACAAGTGCGCTGCCCAGGGGACAGGAATGAACCTGTCAATTCAATTGGGTGACCTAAGGTCAAGGTAGGGGGCGCGGTGGCTCAGTTGGTAGAGGTGTAGGCTGCAAGCCGAGAGGTCCTCGGTTCGAATCCCACCTGCGGCAGCCGCGTTGTGTCCTTGGGCAAGACACTTCACCCCCATTGCCCACGTGGGGGCGCGGTGGCGTTGTGTACTAAGGTATACTGCACGTCGATGGTGCACCTGTCTTCAACCAATGCTAACCCTGCTTGTGTGGAGTCAGTATGTTGGGGAGCTGACAGTTGCTCGGTGGTTCTCTCCGGATACTCCGGCTTCCTCCACCCATAAACTGTCGCGGCCATGATTATAGCCATTGTGCAGACATATGTGACCTTAAACACCAATCAATAAATAAATAATAATAAGGTCAAGGTAACGTGGTGTTCCAGCCTGAAAACAAATTCCGAGGTCCGACGCGGGAACGATTTTGTCTTAGGTCATGAAACTTCACCGGTATACTTCACTGCCAAAATGATGAATGTTTAGTAGCAATCCATTCTCTCTGTACTGCACTTCGGATTAGGGGCGCGGTTCTCGCCAGATCACCGAAGTTAAGCAACGTCGAGCCCGGTTATTCCTTGGATGGGTGGCCGTCTGACCGATCGATTCGGACTCCGCGCTGTGTCCTTGGGCAAGGCACTTCATTCCGATTGTCCACACGGGGGCATGATGACGCCGTGTACTAAGGCGTTCTGCCCGTCGATGGTGCGCATGTCTTCAACCAATCTAACCCTGTCTCTGCTGCAGAGCGGAGTTACGATGTTGGGGAGCTGGCAGCTGCTCGTCGTTGCTCGGTGGTTCTCTCCGCGTACTCCGGCTTCCCCCACCCGTAGAACTGTCGCCGACACGATATGACCCTGGGTGTTAAATTGTCGTTAAACCCTAATAAATAAATAAATGCACTTCGGATTTATAGAGCCAGATAGTTTATTTCCGAAAAGAATCTATACACCTGGATAGGGCTGCACGATATTCAAAACTGAATACCGGTATCGGTATTCAAAAAAATACCGCGGTTTTCCGGTATATCGAAAACTGTTCAGGTATATGAACAAGAGTACCACAATCGAGACTAGAGGCATCACAGTCGGAACGAATTAGCATGCTTTGATGATGCGGTTCGAAAAACCTTTACCCAACGCAGACGATATCAAAATTTATTAGTTTCAAAATTAGTTTATCAGATTTTCCCCAAAGATTTCAACAAAACTATATCACGTGACCCCTCACTGGAACGAGCTCAACGAGCTCGTTCCAATGAGGGGTCACATGATATAGTTTTTTTTAAATTTTTGAAATTTATTTTTTCAACTGCTGAATTTGTATATTACGAGGGCACAAGCAGACAATTCCTTGGATAAAGGGGAAATATTATTCATTCGGGGCTACAGTTAAAAAATTCAAGACATCTTGAAAATTAAAGTGTGGGTAAATAATTAATGACGATAAACCGATATTTTTGGAATTACACCGGTATTCAATCGATATTGGTTTGAATACCGATATATATCGGTTTATCGATATACCGTGCAGCCCTACACCTGGAACTTAATTAAGCACCACTTGAAACATTTCATGGCAGTGAAGTTGCTGTTACCGATTATTATGTTTTAATGATTGCTATGTCTTGCAGTACATTTCATATAGTGAAATATGATTCCCCGCGGGAAGTGAAGCAGTGCCTGTTCACTGCGGTAAACAGGCTCTGTTTTACTGGTAAAATAGAATCCAGTCACCAATGCTTGGGAGGTGCAAACCCTCTCCAAAATGGGCAACATGGCTTATTAACGCTCACCCCTGGTCTTGAGTTGATACTCATGTTGTGGTCATGATTAGCCATTGTGTAAAAATATGTGACCTTAAACACCAATAAATAAATAGTGAAGAAATATCAGAGCCACTATTCCTTATGGCGGAGGATCAGTAATGATCCTGCGATGCCTATCTTTTGATTGTAGACTTGCTATGGTGACTGTACGTGGGAATCTGAATGGTCATCAGTACATCCGGGACATGCTCAATCCGGTTGTCGTGCCTCATTCTGACAACCGCCCGTTGGCTGTATTCATGGACAACAATGCAAGGCCACATCGTTCCCATGCTGTGAGAGCATTCCTTCAGAAGAACGCTATTACAACACTACATTGGCCTGCAATGGGCCCTGATTTGAATCCCTCGGAACACATCTGGGACTTTCTTGGACATCATGTACAGGTAAGGGACCCGACTGTACAGAATTTGGCCGATTTGAAAGCTGCATTGCATGAGGGGTGGCAGCTGTTGCCTCTGGTCCATTTCAGAAGGCTCACTCGTAGCATTAGGAGGCGGGTTCAGGCTGTGCTCGTGATGGATATGCTATTGTGTTCAGGAGATCACAAGTTGCATTTTTTTGTCAGTAGTTACCAGCATTGTTTTATCATGGACCGTTCCAGCACCATACTTGTCGAGAGCACATGTTTCCTTCAAAAACATTAGTGACAGATATGTGTAATCAGCGCCATTAAAATACTGCATATTTTCATCATTGTGTTGTCTTTCTGTCAGCAAACAATTACTTTTGGCCATCTGAAAGATAGCATGAAAGTTACGACAGCTTCACACTAAAAACTAAAGTGTTAAAACTGACACTTTCAAAGTGTTAAACCCATTCTAACTCTTAGGGTTTGATTTTAACACTTAAAGTGCAATGTTTTAAGCACTTAGACATTACAATCGTCAGACATCTGAAACTTGAATGGATGGCACTTCCCATGTGTCTAGCATTGGGGGTTCTTCCAGAATCGTCCATAATTTGATTTGCGCTTGGTGGGTACATAATTAAAAGGACACAACGCAGATGACGCGGATCAGGCTCGAGAGTTCGAGCCTGATCCGCGTCATCTGAATTGTTTCCTTTTGAGTGTCGCGACATTACACTTGTCAAGTTGTATTATTGTAACACCTGTCAAGTTCTGGGATATCTACACTTGAACAAAGTGCTAGTTCAGCACTTAGTAAGTGTTAAATACAGCACTTCAAGTGTAGTTTTTAACACTTTAGTTTTTAGCGTGTTCTATTAACACCACTGCGAAAAAAACGGTGCTAAATTAAGTTCCAAGAGTATAATATAGCAAAGCAATCATCTCTGGGACGTGACAATCATTACGTATTCCCAGTTTCTTATTCGACATTAGTTATCAACCAATAAAATCGGTTAATAACGAATGTCGAATAAGGAACTGGGAATAAGTAACGATTCTCACGTCCGTATCTTCTCACTTGATTCGGAATCTTCTTTTTCATTTTAGTTGAACTTTTATACAATTTAGAATATTAAATTTCAGTGGCGCTACTATGCTGACGTAGCTGAGCATGATATTTCCATGATTTTATTTTTTACAAGACATGTCACGTGAATGACATAGCGAATGTTTATGCTTTTTTAACCCTTTACCTAACATGAAAAGCAGACGACACTTGCAAAAAAAATTCTTGAATAACTAAATTTTTTCATTTTTTGTCTCAAAAACATAGGTTATGACCCCTCGTTGGAACGAGCTCGACGAGCTCGTTCCAACGAGGGGTCATAACCTATGTTTTTGAAACAAAAAATGAAAATATTTTGAAAATTAGTTGGCGATTTTTGAGAATAGCGCTGGCCGTTTTTGGCCGTTACGTTGGGTAAAGGGTTAACTGACCCAGCTGCGAAATGGAATGATCTAATATAGAACTGACCAAAATAAATGACTTGACTCGCCAGTTGTTTATTTGTTTATTTATTTTATTTTTTATTTATTTACTGGGGTTTAAGTTAACGGCACTTTCGACAGCCAGGGTCATCTCATGTCGGATAGTAGTACGGGCGGAGGAAACCACCGAGCCGCGGCGAGCAACTGTCAGACTCTCCAACGTACCGTACTAACTCCGCACAAGTAGGATTAACATTGGCTGAAGACAAGTGCACGCGCCATCGACGTGCAGAACGCAGCACTACCGTGCCCCTGCGTGGACAATCGGGATTAAAAATTTTACACAAGGACATAACGCATGCATTTATCGCTGGTCAGGGTCGCGCCGTGAAGCTTTCGATTTTCAGTACAATGTCCTAATTAGTGAGCCACGGCGTTCCCTTTGAGCTTTTTAATAATCACTCTATGCCAAGACAAGAAACTATTTGATCAAACTGGTGATACACTATTGAACTTCTCCGGGGCGCCGGGAGAACTTAAAGGGTGGTGTGTGGGGGGGGGGGGGGGGTCAGACGCCGGGAAAGGGCATTTACTCGCAGTAGCAGCCCTGTCATGACACGTCTCGAAGGCTGAAGACGAGATGGAGCAGTTTGAAAGGAGTTGCCCCTCCCACCGGGGGAGGGGGGATGCGGGCACCTCCTCCTAAACTCCCCATTGAATTTAGAGAGCTCCCAGAACGGATTTGGGGTGAGTAGCTGGAGAGCAATGGATCGACCCTCATTGGCAGGATCTCATGTGACGTCATACTCACGTAACCCAGTGACGCCATGTTGTGTTGTCATGGTAACCCGCGTGAGCGGCCATCTTGTGACGTCATCCCCGTAGTGATACGTGGTGTTAGTGCGCATGCTGAGCGCGTATTCTTAGAATCATACGTGTTTCCGTCGACAATTTTGTATACTAGAGGCCGCCATCTTGGTTTCTATGGTAGCACGTGGTTGATATGTTACCCAAAGGCTTCTTATAGGACAGGTCTATGTTCGGAGGGTATGTTCCTTTGTACAAGAGTAATTTCCCGATTCGTATAATTACCCAAATAAACCAGACAATCTCTCCAAATCACCAAAAAAGACTTTATTTGATACGGATTCCCCTTTTTATCGGCTTAGCACGTAGTGCTATAGTACCGAGGGGCCCCTGGGGTGAGTTCGATTCAATGGAAGCATATCTAATTACCGCAAACAACCCGATAATCCCTCGAAACCCCCAACATGCACTTTTATTTTATATGAAACCCCTTTTGGGGCATATAAGAATAACACTTAATGCTATAGTACAGAGATATCTCTTGGGGGGGGGGGGGGTATGTTCTATTTAATAGGAGTACTGTTTCCTACTATCCCATTGTTATGCCTATTACAGATACCACTCTAACACTAACAGTCTATCTGGTCCCAACTCTGGTTCCCGCGTCCAAGTCTTATAATCACCAGTGTTTGGTGTCCCATAGCCTGTATGCAGAGTTACCTCCCCTTATTACAACGAAGTCCTATATGATTCCTAAATCCAAGAATCTATCGAGTAGTTATGGTAAGTGATTGCTCGAAAGACTCGAAGTCCATCGAGCAAATGAGCTATCGAGTAATTGCTCGTTCGAGTGACTGGCACGTGCGACTCTTCGACTCATTTCAGAAAAAGAGGTGCCGAAGGCCAGAAGGTTTTTTTTTTCAAAAAAGCGATTCCGTAAGTAGGATACCTAGAACCAGGGTTGATGATTTTCCCTAATGAGCTAAAGAGCCAAGAGAGTAATTGCTCCGTGAGCAATTGCTCGAACGACTCGAATCCCATCGAGCAAATGAGCTATAGAGCAATTGCTTGATCGAGTGACTCCACATACTGCTCGAACGACTCGAATCCCAGCGAGCAAATGAGCTATAGAGCAACTGCTCGTTCGAGTGAGTCGCACATACGACTCTTCGTCTCATTTCAGAAAAAGGTGTGCCGAAGGCCAGACGGTTTTTTTTTCAAAATAGTGATTCCGTAAGTATGATACCTAGAACCAGGGTTGATGATTTTTCCAAATAAGCTAAAAAGAGTAATTGCTCCATGACCAATTACTCGAACGACTCGAATCCCATCGAGCAAATGAGCTATAGAGCAATTGCTCAATCGAGTGACTCCACATACTGCTCGAACGACTCGAATCCCAGCGAGCAAATGAGCTATCGAGCAACTGCTCGTTCGAGTGACTCGCTCATACGACTCTTACCTCATTTCGATATTTGAGGATACCTATGGCCCGGTATCGTATTATTTGAGGATCCTTTTTATAGGATACTTATCTAAGGATACTATTACTTGTTTGGTCCAGCCTTCAAGGGCACCCAGGACATACCTATCCCAAATTCCCCTTATAAGCTATCGAACAGCTCGAACGACTTGAAGCCCATCGAGCAAAATGAGCTTTAGAGCAATAGCTCGATCGAGTGACTCCACATACTGCTCGAACGACTTGAATCCCATCGAGCAAATGAGCTATAGAGCAACTGCTCTTTCGAATGACTCGCATATACGACTCTTAGCCTCATTTCAGTATTTAAGGATACCTATGACCAAACTCCTATACAGCTCCTATACAGGTAGTCTTACCAATGGCTTCCATCTTGTTTACAACTATCTGTCCTGTCACCAGCTTCTACAGCAACCACCCAATACTGTAGTCTTCTTCCACTGTTGCAGCTTTGAACCATTACTGCTTACTTGTAACACTACTTCCTAGCTATACCTTCGACCTGGCCTTCAAATGTTCAATATGTTTGCTTCATACCCCCAACATGTGCTATTTTATACAGCGTTCAATGTAAAGCCCTATAGACAGGCTATATAAGGAATTCCGTAAGTGGGATTCTCATGATTCGATTCCGTAAAGTTGGATTCCGTGTTTTACAGACAATGTGAGACGTATGCACGTTTATTTACAAAACAACTTAAGGGTGTGGTGTTACAAGTGATTGACCGTGAATTGAAGCCTGAGGTTATCCAAACTGACTTTGAACTAGCAGCAATCAGGGCAATTGAAGAGATCTTTCCTAATTGTGACACTCGTGGGTGTTTCTTCCATTACACTCAATGTATATGAAAGTGCAAAACCTTGAAAATACAAAGACAATGAAGAGGTTCACCAGTGGATGCGTGAACAATCAATACAAAGACAATGAAGAGGTTCACCAGTGGATGCGTCGTGCTGCCGCATTTCCATTGTTACCAACTGAACAAGTGCAGGATGTATGGATAGAAGTAATGATCGAAACGCCAGACATTCTACAAGCAACTGTTTTTAGTGACTACATTGTGCGGAACTGGGTTGATGATGATGCATGATTTCCCCCAGCCTTTGGAATCATTACAACAATATAGGACCAAGAACTAACAAGCATCTAGAGGGATGGCATTGCCATTTGAACAAGACTGTTCAGCGTGCTCACATTTTCATTTGTAAGTGTTCTCCAAAAGCTGGAATAGGCGCAGAGAAACAAATTTAGTCCGTATATGTATGGTGCGCGTCCCTCTCACCGGAAGAGAGTGTATCGTGAACTTGACCAGAGACTTCAAAGACTTAACGATCAGTTAGCTGTCGGTCAAAAAACTCCAATAGAGTTTCTTGATTTAGCAGCACATTTAGTGAAACTTAGTTAACCCTTTACCCAACGTAACGGCCAAAACCGGCCAGCGCTATTCTCAAAAATCGCGAATTAATTTTCAATATATTTTTCATATTTTGTCTCAAAAACATAGGTTATGACCCCTCATTGGAACGAGCTCGACGAGCTCGTTCCAACGAGGGGTCATAACCTATGTTTTTGAGACAAAAAATGAAAAAAATTAGTTATTCAAGAATTTTTTTTCCAAGTGTCGTCTGCTTTTCATGTTAGGTAAAGGGTTAATGAAATTATTATTATTATTCTTATATTATTAAGGCTATATCCAAGTAATACTAATATTTTTTAGTCAAAACTATTATATGATGTATATTATGTCTATGCAGTTCCGATATTAATCGAATTTCATCCCCAAGAAGTGTTGAACAAAAAATATAAGTGGGTAAAACCATTTTCTGTAGGTACAACAGGTAATTACTGCTAATCCCCCAAACCAGTTTAGTTCAAATTCGTCTACACTTTTACAGAAACTATTTTGTAGGCGAAATTGCACTGTATGCGAAACTGGACGCCACCAGCACGAAATATTAAGGAGACCCACCAATTGCACTTAATTAAGTGCTTAGACTACTGCTACATTATGTGACATATTATATTGATTAACCGAGTGTTTGTTGTAATTGCACTCTAAAATTAGTTGGGTTAAAAATCAACCCAAATCAACTGGGTTGAGTGAATATGAAACCAGTTGCGTTCATATTCACTCTGTCAGGGTAAAGCCAGCCTAAATATAGGGGCAAGGGGCCTCATATTTAAAGATAGTGTAAGTTCAAAATATATTCCGCATCTAGGCGAAAAACCCACGTGAATTTCACTTCTCTGTAAAGCTGGACATGGAAAAAACACACGTGGTGTATATCCAGCTTTAGCGCAGGGACCCAGGGGAGAAACGGTATGTTAGATAAGGTCTAATCTCATTTAATTTATACAGTAGTCGCGAGTCTTACGAGACGTAATCAGTTGGTGGCAAGATATCGTCACGGCCAATTGAGAAACGAGATTCTAAAACGATAGAAATGTCTATCGTATCGTCACCTGATCATTAGGTAGCAATAATGGCAAGAACGAATCGGTTTCCTCGACAAGTGAAATCACCGTTAAGTCACGCGCGAGATGACTTGTATTGATTCTGTCTCGATATATGTCATCTCCCACCGTTTTGACAGGTGGACAGATGAGCGTCGGTCCACCTGACAGTTTAGGGTAAAAAGAATATATACTTTGAAGAGCAGAGCATTAGACACACACTTGGGGTCACACACACGTTGGTGAAGTCCAGGACAGGCGGACTGTTTCCTGGCATAGGGGTACCTTCGATCACAGGACCCTGAAACGGCTGGAATCGCCAGAGAGGGCATTCCACGATTGATTTAGCAAGGTTGATAGGCGGCAAATTCGTTGAGAAGGAACGCCCCAGGTGGAACGTTAAAGTTTAGATTGTCGAGTAGCAGATATCAGCCTGCAATAGTCAGAAGTGTAGGTTAATTGTATTGTGCGTATTAACCCTTTAAAGCGTCAGACTGATTGCGTTCTGAGTAGTTTGTTTTGCTGTCGAAGCATCGTAATACCGACTGGAGATCGGTGTGAGTGACAATTTCGCCCTAGCACAAAAAGGGGCATTTGTGAATCGTGAATTCAACCAGGAACGGTGAATATTTCAATAGGACTTTCACGGAGGACTTTCAAAAGGCACATAAGGTATGAGTAGACACTATCTGACCCAAATCAGAAGTACGGTGGCTTTATAGATGACGAACATTGCTGGTCGGAACCCCCCGACAGCCAGAGGTGTTGAGAATTGTTTAACCCCTGGCGACCCATTTTCTGTGAAAAGAATCGAATTGTTGATTGTTGAAATATTGAAACGGATTTATTTTTATATGTAAATAAAAGAATCGTTGTTACTTTAAATCATTCTTTCCATTATACAGCCTGAAGTGATTAGGAATCACACCTAACGGAAATCGAACCTATTTCAGGCCAATTTGGCAGAGAAGGAATCACGGCGTCGGTCTAACTCAGCTCCCTGCGCCGAGTTCGCGACACTTGCATTCCGACCCTCCACATTGGTCTAATTTTCCCGCAACTTCATCAGCGGGACTAAATAACCCCACGTCAGCCCAGGCCTTACGGGGCCTCAGGTGTCCCTGACATTGATTGGCGAGCGCTACCAGGATATTTCTAAAAGGTAAAAAATGGCTATATGGAAATTTTGTTTTATTTTAACGGCGGTTCTGTTTAGGTTTTGACGCGTTCGGTCAGTTGATGCCGTTCAAGGGTTTAATATCGCAATACAGTAGTCCCCAAAAGGATACTTAATAGCCACTATAACTGCGGTAGGTTTCAGAATATTTGGGGCGTTTAATTACGTTAAATTACAGAGGTAAATTAGGATCAATTGCCATATTTTTTTTTCTTTCTTTCTTTTCCTTCTTCATTCTTTCTGACGAGTGTTGAAGATAGAAAGAAAAAATCAAAATGGATGTTGTTATACCCCTCGCCCAACTGGTATCATTAGGCAAGGAAATGGGCCTTGAGGGAGCTGAACTTCAGAAGTTCGTTAAAGATGAGCAGAAACGTGAGTCCAAGGAGATTGCCTTACGTAATGAGGCAAAAGAGCGAGAGATCCAATTAGAACGAGAGCGCGAGAAAGACGCAAGAGAGGCAAAAGAGCGAGAGATCCAATTAGAACGAGAGCGTGAGAAAGACGCAAGAGAGGCAAAAGAGCGAGAGATTCAGTTAGAAAGGGAGAGAGAGAAAGATGCGAGAGAGGCGGGTGAGAGGGAAGCCCAATTAGCAAGGGAGGCAGAACGGGAGCTCGAACAACAGAGGCACGAGAGAGAATTAGAGCTCCTCAGAGCAAGGGCCGATGTGGAGAATGAAAGTCGGCGCTCAGGGGATGGGAGTGCAGGGGTAGCAATTCATGCCCCACGCCCCCACCTCGCTCATTTTAATGAAACACAGATGACTTGGACTCGTACTTGGAGAGGTTCGAGCGTTTTGCCTCCAGTCAAATGTGGCCAGAAGACACATGGGCTATGTGCTTGAGCCCTTTGTTGTCAGGTAAAGCCCTCGAGGCTTATACCAGTATGCCTCCTGCACTTCTTAATGACTACGGTGAGCTGAAGAATGCCATCCTTCGGAGATACCAGCTCACTGAAGAAGGATTCCGGACCAAGTTCCGAGAAATTAAGCAGGAGAAGGGAGAAACAGTACCTCGGTATTTTGCCCGAGCTAGGCGGTACTTTGACCGCTGGACTGATCTCGCAGAGGTGAATGAGTCATATGGAGCCCTGCGAGATCTATTTCTCCGGGAGCAGTTAACTACATGCTCCAAGGAGTTGGGCCTGTTCATCAAGGAAAGGGGTCCACCCACCTATGATGAGATGGCAACTGTGGCAGAACGCTGCATCGAGGCCCACGGTGGGAGTGTGAACGCACCCAAATCGGCTAGGGGTGGGGCAAACGGGTTGGCAATGGCACCCGTAAGGCAACACCACCCCAATCCGCCTGAGTCGCAGGCCAGCCGGAATGGGAACGCCCCCAAAGACACAACTTGTTTCATCTGCAACAAGCGGGGACATATTGCCAGTGACTGCTGGCAGAAGCAGGTTAGGACCACTGGGAACATTAGACCACCTCAGCAGGGGGTCGGGAACGCAGCACCAAGGGGTTGGAAGCAAGGTGACCGCGTAGATCCAGGACCCAGTAGACAGACGGCAGCGTTCTGTCAAACTACCGGTCCAGAACACAGTCCCCTCCGGGAATGTATACAAGAGGGAGAATTGAGGCTGGAAGGCGGGAAGGTTGTCCCGATAATAAGTGGCATGTGTGAGAGGCTCACAACTTCGCAGGAGAAGGTTAATATGCCAGTGTACCCAGGGTATGTGGGACAAAGGGAGATCCGTCTGCTCCGGGATTCCGGGTGCTCCTCTGCAGCGGTTAGAAGGCAACTCGTTGACGACAAGCAATTGTTGGGTCGTGACCATTTGTGTATTTTGATAGATGGGACCGTTAGAAGGTTTCCCATCGCGAGGATAACGGTGGATACCCCATTTTATTGTGGCGAAGTGGAAGCCATGTGCATTGAATCACCTGTGTATGACCTGGTCATAGGTAGTATCCCAGGGGTGAGGGCAAGCCCTGATGAGTTATGGTCCAGGGGTAGAGGACCAAGTGAGGGCCCAACGAGGGCAAAGGAAGTTCAAGTCGGTGGGCAAGGACCCCCGGCGGTTGCACTCGGTAACGTACCGAGTAAGGAAGGGAAGGTTCCCAGGGGGAACCAGTCCGATGGTCCAGGGGATGGCCCCTACACGACGAAATGTCGCAAAGTTTCAAGAGGGACGACTCCTGTCCAATTAGGGAGAAGGGGCCGCAGGCGATCCAGGCTAAACGCCAAACAGCGAGGGAACCCAATGGGGTCATTGGGGAAAGACCCTCAAGCAAATTTATGTGGGGGAGTTGAGCGCCCCAAGAAGTCGGTGTCACTCGTGTGGAGAGGGGAGGCCAGACCCACGCAAATGGCTGGGCAAACTCCCCCAGAATTGAGAGGGCACGGGTCAACACAAGTTGAGGGTGTTGAAGTGGGTGAGACCGCTAAGGTGGGCGCCCAGGGGGGCGAGGAAAGGGTCCACAAATCAAAGGAGAAGCATCTTAGGTGGCGGAGACCACGCAGTGATTATTGGGGGCGCACAGCGCCCAAGGTGCGCAAGAAGTCGTCGCAATGGACCGGGGCGTCGACGGCACAACGGCCAAGGACGGCCAGTGTCGTTCGAACGAAGGTAATCGCCGGGACGAGTGGGCCTGGGGGATATAGCGCCAAGGGAAGCTCTTGGGAATGAGACAATGACAGGGTATGGGGACCCTGGTGGAATACCCGTAGAAATAACGGGGCGAGAAGTAGAGGTGTGTCAAGGGTTACGCAAGGGGATACTGGAAACCGGGCCCCTACCAATGGTCGGTGGTTATAAAGAAGCAATAGTTGGGTGGCTGTGGGCCTGGTGTCTGGGACGGGGGCTCCAGTCGCAAATATTTTTGTGCGTGAGGTGATGAGTTCGTAAAAAAAGTGTTAAGGCCCGGAAGTAATTTTCTTATTTTAGTATTATTATTGCTCTGACTGCTGACTGGAGTTGTTTGTGAGTGCGAATGTGGAATACACTGCCCCGTTCGTCGCGTGTGCGTGGACGGGGAGCCTGTGTGTCGAGTTTTGTGAGTGTGAGACACACTAACCCCGTCTGTCGCAAAGGCGCGGTCGGGAAATCTGTGTGTTGAATGTGTGAGTGTGTGAGGCACGACTTTAATCCCCTGGTTGAGCTTTGCGAGGGTGAGGCTCAACATAATGCAGGGGTCGTTTGCCCCTTCACAAGTCATAGGGGAATGGGAGGCGAAGTTACACTCCGTTGGAATTAACCCATTTGACGCAAAGGCGCGGACGGTGTTACTCGTCGGAGTGTGTGCCAAGTGAACTGTTTGCAAAATGGGCGAATGTGTATAAAGATGTGTATGTTTAAGTGTAAATATATAGTATTAGAGAGAGAGTGAGAGAGAGAGAGTGCTGCAGATCTAAGGATAAGGCTACTCCCCTTATGTAAACCCGCAAGACGGGAGCATGTGGTGGCGTGTGTGTCGTGGGAATCGACATGGCCGACGCATGAGCCCGGTCATGACCCCTACGACCACTAGGGTACAGTTTTGTAGTCTTGAGCATGATGGTAGATCGTAAAAAGGTGTGAGAGGCGAGCGTGTGTGGCTTTGCCCCTTGTGTTTTAAGAGATACACAGGGTGTTTCTCTCGGGAAGGGAGTTGTCAGGGCAAAGCCAGCCTAAATATAGGGGCAAGGGGCCTCATATTTAAAGATATTGTAAGTTCAAAATATATTCCGCATCTAGGCGAAAAACCCACGTGAATTTCACTTCTCTGTAAAGCTGGACATGGAAAAAACACACGTGGTGTATATCCAGCTTTAGCGCAGGGACCCAGGGGAGAAACGGTATGTTAGATAAGGTCTAATCTCATTTAATTTATACAGTAGTCGCGAGTCTTACGAGACGTAATCAGTTGGTAGCAAGATATCGTCATGGCCAATTGAGAAACGAGATTCTAAAACGATAGAAATGTCTATCGTATCGTCACCTGATCATTAGGTAGCAATAATGGCAAGAACGAATCGGTTTCCTCGACAAGTGAAATCACCGTTAAGTCACGCGTGAGATGACTTGTATTGATTCTGTCTCGATATATGTCATCTCCCACCGTTTTGACAGGTGGACAGATGAGCGTCGGTCCACCTGACAGTTTAGGGTAAAAAGTATATATACCTTGAAGAGCAGAGCATTAGACACACACTTAGGGTCACACACACGTTGGTGAAGTCCAGGACAGGCGGACTGTTTCCTGGCATAGGGGTACCTTCGATCACAGGACCCTGAAACGGCTGGAATCGCCAGAGAGGGCATTCCACGATTGATTTAGCAAGGTTGATAGGCGGCAAATTCGTTGAGAAGGAACGCCCCAGGTGGAACGTTAAAGTTTAGATTGTCGAGTAGCAGATATCAGCCTGCAATAGTCAGAAGTGTAGGTTAATTGTATTGTGCGTATTAACCCTTTGAAGCGTCAGACTGATTGCGTTCTGAGTAGTTTGTTTTGCTGTCGAAGCATCGTAATACCGACTGGAGATCGGTGTGGGTGACAATTTCGCCCTAGCACAAAAAGGGGCATTTGTGAATCGTGAATTCAACTAGGAACGGTGAATATTTCAATAGGACTTTCACGGAGGACTTTCTAAAGGCACATAAGGTATGAGTAGACAATATCTGACCCAAATCAGAAGTACGGTGGCTTTATAGATGACGAACATTGCTGGTCGGAACCCTCCGACAGCCAGAGGTACAGTTACGCGCAGACGTTGACATTTGAGCCTAAGCGGGTGAAGCTCTTATGGCGAGCTCACAGTAATAACATTTCAGATTTGTGAAGCTCTTATGGCGAGCTCACGGTAGTAACATTTCCAGTGTGTAGACTATAGTGCCAGTACAGGGCTATAGAATGACTATATGATTATTGAGAATTGTTTAACCCTAGCGACCCATTTTTTGTGAAAAGAATCGAATTGTTGATTGTTGAAATATTGAAACGGATTTATTTTTATGTGTAAATAAAAGAATCGTTGTTACTTTAAATCATTCTTTCCATTATACAGCCTGAAGTGATTAGGAATCACACCTAACGGAAATCGAACCTATTTAAGGCCAATTTGGCAGAGAAGGAATCACGGCGTCGGTCTAACTCAGCTCCCTGCGCCGAGTTCGCGACACTTGCATTCCGACCCTCCACATTGGTCTAATTTTCCCGCAACTTCATCAGCGGGACTAAATAACCCCACGTCAGCCCAGGCCTTACGGGGCCTCAGGTGTCCCTGACATTGATTGGCGAGCGCTACCAGGATATTTCTAAAAGGTAAAAAATGGCTATATGGAAATTTTGTTTTATTTTAACGGCGGTTCTGTTTAGGTTTTGACGCGTTCGGTCAGTTGATGCCGTTCAAGGGTTTAGTATCGCAATACAGTAGTCCCCAAAAGGATACTTAATAGCCACTATAACTGCGGTAGGTTTCAGAATATTTGGGGCGTTTAATTACGTTAAATTACAGAGGTAAATTAGGATCAATTGCCATGTTTTTTTTTTCTTTCTTTCTTTTCCTTCTTCATTCTTTCTGACGAGTGTTGAAGATAGAAAGAAAAAATCAAAATGGATGTTGTTACATCCCTCGCCCAACTGGTATCATTAGGCAAGGAAATGGGCCTTGAGGGAGCTGAACTTCAGAAGTTCGTTAAAGATGAGCAGAAACGTGAGGCCAAGGAGATTGCCTTACGTAATGAGGCAAAAGAGCGAGAGATCCAATTAGAACGAGAGCGCGAGAAAGACGCAAGAGAGGCAAAAGAGCGAGAGATCCAATTAGAACGAGAGCGTGAGAAAGACGCAAGAGAGGCAAAAGAGCGAGAGATTCAGTTAGAAAGGGAGAGAGAGAAAGATGCGAGAGAGGCGGGTGAGAGGGAAGCCCAATTAGCAAGGGAGGCAGAACGGGAGCTCGAACAACAGAGGCACGAGAGAGAATTAGAGCTCCTCAGAGCAAGGGCCGATGTGGAGAATGAAAGTCGGCGCTCAGGGGATGGGAGTGCAGGGGTAGCAATTCATGCCCCACGCCCCCACCTCGCTCATTTTAATGAAACACAGATGACTTGGACTCGTACTCGGAGAGGTTCGAGCGTTTTGCCTCCAGTCAAATGTGGCCAGAAGACACATGGGCTATGTGCTTGAGCCCTTTGTTGTCAGGTAAAGCCCTCTAGGCTTATACCAGTATGCCTCCTGCATCAGTGTGTCGAGTTTTATTTTATAATATAATCCCCAAAAGGTATTCGAGTGACGAAAACCTTGTTGAAAGTAATAATTAGAGAAACCGAAGAAAACATTACTTCTTTATGAATGAACAAGAACAACTTGGAGTTATTTCCCTTCGATTGAACTCAAACATTTGGGAAACTTCAATTCAAGGACATTGGGAAATGACGCGTCGTTAATATTGTGGGACACAAGTTGACTTTTTGCAAAGTGTTGTAAATACGAAGGTAAAGTTGTGTGTGTTGGCGAATCGGGGACTCTATATTCAAACCTGTACAAGTGCTTTAATAAGTTTCACCGAAGAGAAAATTCATTTTATGAAATAGATTGTATGTTGCTCGAAACCACAACGGATCGTGTTTAAACACTACAACAGAACCCCTCTTCTCCACAGTAAAATCGGGCACTGGGGGTATGTACACGTTTTATTTCAAGTTTTCTGAATATTCTCATGAAACAATATTGTTCTCATTTTGTTTGTGAGTCTGAATGTTTATTATTACTGAAGAAAATATAATTTTAAAAGGTCTTACAAATGTTAAACGGGGGTGCTTCCTGTTGCTTCACTGTGTAGGGGCAGATGTGCAAGATTTGTATGACACGTTAGTCGACCCCGGTATATTTGGAGGTCAAACTGACAACGTCGATGACTACGTAAAGCAAATTCGGATATCAGATTCGAATTTTTGCCCAAGGTAAACGTGCTTCTACTTCTACCATTTAGTGGCCACACCAATACGTTGATTATTCTGTTACTTTAGGAGAGGTGCGCAAAAAATAGGTTTGCTTATGTAACCGGGCTTTGAAGCATTCAACACTTTCGACGGTTACTGTACTTACTAACGTCTATTCAACAGGCTGATACTTGGAACCCCTTTGCATTTGTATTGCGGGATAGTAAACCCGGTTGATCGAGGGCACTCTCCATATTTATGTGTCCTAATCCGTTGACGATTTTCAACATCGCCGTGAGTCTAAAATTCTCCTTCGGTCTTCGAGAGTTCTCCATGAAAGGTCTTCAATCGTGGAGCTGTCAGATGAGGAGTTGTGTTATCTGTTGGTCACATATCTCGCTGCTAGTCTATTGGCCATTTCGAGTTTGTCTTTCCTGTTTTGCTCATGGGGATCCCAAACTGCACATGCATATTCTAGGATTGGTCGAAGTTAGGATTTATATACAGTTTCTTTCATGGTTACGTTGTTGATGTTTAAGTTCCTTTGAGAAATCCTATAGCTTTGTTGCAGATATTAGTAATGTGGGCATTCCATTCTAGCTCAGAACTGATAGTACAACCGAGGCACTTAGTCGAGGTTACCGGTTGGAGAATGTGTCCATGTAATGTGTATTCGTTTCTGGTTATTCTTAACGCATTACATTTGTTTAGATGAAATGCCATTTTCCACTTTGTTTCCCATTATGCTAGTTTGTCAAGATATTCCTGCAGTTGGTCGCCGTCACAGTCTGATGTAATGGTCAAATAAACTATGGTATCATGAGCAAAAAGTCTGAGTCTGGAGCGGATACCTCTTGGAATGTCGTTAATGTAGAAAAGGAATAAGCTAGGTCCAAGTACGGTGCATTGTAGGTTACCTGATTCCGCGCTAATGTTGTTCGATTTTCCCCTTCTACGACTACCACTTGTTTTCTGTCAGATATGTAATTTCTCATCCACTTGTTTGTCTTTCCTCTGTTCCATAGTGATTTAATTTGTCAAATGCTTTGGAGAAGTCAACGATTAAACAATCAGTTTGTTTCCCTGCATCCAAATTTTGGGCGATGTCATCAACAAACTCTGTTAGTTGTGTTTAGCATGGTATGCTTTTCCCGAATCCACGTTGCAGCGGAAAGAGAATGTTGTATGCGGCAGCATGATTCATTATGTGCCTTGTTACTAGGCGTTCCATAATTTACAACAAATACATGTTAAGTACACTAGTCGACAGATCGTTGCTTCGAGCCACCTTCCATTTTTGAAGATAGACCTTATATTTGCTCTTTTCTATATATCGGGTAGGTCACATGTTTAGTAAGACTGTCTGAAAATGGTTGCTAAGATAGGTGCAATATCAGGAGAGAGTTCTTTAAGTACTCTTGATGTGACGCCATCTGGAGCAGCAGGCTTGTGTCGGATTAGGTTTGAAAGAAGCTTTGCTATTCCATGCTCAGTGATGTGTAGGTCCAGCACTACCGGGTAGATGATGTTAGGCATAGTGCAGGGCTCTTGGAATTTAGCTTAAGTAAAAACTGGTTTTTTTTCAGAGACAGCAGATTGGAACTGTTTGTTGAGAATAATTGCCTTATCTGTCGGGTTAGGACGTAGTTGACCTTCGCTTCGCAGTGGTCGTTTTTCATTTCCGTCTGATCTTTTGTTTTTCGAATGTCCAGAAACGGTAGTTGTGCGCGTGAGTATAGTGTTAGTTAAAATTATGGGAGTATCCCATCCACACTTTTGTTACGAGGGGGGTGAATAAGATACGTTTTGTTTTCTAGGCGTTTAGGGATATGCGATTAGCATTACGTCAGTCACTGAACCCTTTGAACTCGTAAGACCGATTTTTCGGTTCAAGGCATAATTTCGTCCCATTTTTATCTTATCAATGTATCTATGATAATAAAATAAAAACTGTAGTCTGCAGGAAACGAGGCTGTAAGGGGTTAATTTGACACTTCCGTAGCTACATCTCTATGTAACGATCTTGTGTTATTACCAGACCTGAATACGGTAGTATCATCGGCAAATGACAAAAGATTCAAGTTCGATGAGCAACTCCTGTCATTTATAAAAACATAAAAACTGTAAATGTCCATGAACAGATCCCTGTGGAACACCGCATGTGATGTATTCAAGATCGGACGACGTTACACGACACATTATTATTTATTCTTGTGTTTCCCAGGGTGTATGGGAATTTACACCACTTTGGGAACTCATACACCATGAGGCGAAGCCGAAGGGTGTATGGGTTCCCAAACCGGTGTAAATTTCCATACACCCTGGAAAACACAAGGATAACGGATTTATTTTCAAGAATTTTGGTGTACTTAATACTTTAACCTACATTGTGGGCAAAAACTGGCAGAAAATTTGTACTTTGTAAGTTTCTTAATAAATAAAACCAGGCAAATATGGATGTCATGGGAACTGGCTCAATGAGCCAGTTCCAATGACATCCATATCTGTAATATTTTATTGCACATAAATCTTAAATTTCCTGTATTTTTATTTTTTGTTCTAACATAACCGAGCAGAAGGTATGAATTAACAATTAAAAATGGGTACTGTTTTTTTTTTGGCCATATAGCCTGCTATTGTATATTCTTGTTTTTACACTGTGGTTAACCACAGTGTAAAGAAACCACTGTGGATTGCAAGTTACACCGTATCTCTCAGCCAATCGAAATGCAGTATTTTGTTTCATTTGGAAATAGGATATATTATGCTTTTGAAACATCAAGAAAGAGGCTCAGGGTGCTATCTTTCATTCGTTTATTGGAATTTTTGACAAAATGTTGAAGAAAGTGCAACATAGTATGGTAAATAGAATGGCCTTCCTGAAACCCATCTTGATGTTCATATAGTATACTGCATTCACCTAGAGGGCCATACAGTCTCTTGAACATGAGGTTTTCCAAAATTGTTGAGAAGACTGGTAAAATACTTATTGGTCTATAGCTGACAAAACAGTGAGGATCGCCGGATTTATAAACGGATAAAATTTTTGGAACTTTCATGTTGTGTGGTACCCCACCACTGGAGAACGAATCATTTATGATGTACACAACCTCGTTGATTGTTCCTTTTATGAGCTTTGTGAGCTCTGCTGGATTTCTTTTGAAAATATGTGCGGTTAGTAAACTTTTGTTTGTCGGATCAATTTAAAAATTGTCAGGATAATTGCCATCAGATAATTAGAGAAATGCTTGGAACTCGAAGGAGTACTGTCCTTAACACCTTGGCCATTATTGGCAAAATATGAGTTGAACCGATTGGAACTAGGTCCGGAGATTTTTCGCCGTTGACAACAAACATTGGAAGGGTATGGGTCACCTTCGATTTGTTGATGGTTTTACGCAGTATTTCTCATGTCTTTTTTTTCAGGTTGTGTTTGTTCTGGTTGAGCGCAGGGTATTGTAGTACATTGTTTTGGCTTTTCGCTTAGAATTGAATACGATACAATACCATTTGCTAGTATTTAGATTTTGATCAGATGCAGTGGTTAAATTTTATTTTTTTCGGAGAAGCATATTTTTGGCTAGGAATGAGCATAGAGAGCCTGTTGTCGCTCATGGTCTGCGCTTGATACTTTTTTAATGTCTTTTCAAATGATTCCATATAAATATCTTGGAGTTTATTCAGCAGGGGCGGCCCGTCGTACGAAAAATTTAAATTTCAGGGTCCCAAAACCCCCACTTCCATGCATCTGAGCGGATATTTTGAGATTTTTCAGATGTATTTGAAATATTTCACACTTTGAGAGCCGTTAAAAAACGTCGGTAAAGCATGCAGTTGAGGTCAGTAGTATAGAAGCGAGAATCATGCCCCATTGCCCCCCCCCCCCGACACTAACCCCGGGGTCACGGACCCCGGACCCCTGACCTTCGCGCCCGAATCCGTTAGGCATCCCCCTCCCCTCTCCACACTAGGCCTAGGCTATTTGTAGGCGCCTCCACTCCTACCCGCCCTGTACGTACCCTATTTTTTAAGCTATCCTTCCCCAAAGCCCATTTTGGACCATCTAAGGGGACCCAGGTTATGCATAGCCCATTTAGGCTTTCCCCACATTGTTTTGGCTTTCCCTGTATGCGGCCCCCTCCTCCCCCAAACCCAGTCCCTCCCCACCAAAGCCCTGGCCTGTTCATTCAAAGCCATTGTATGGCTAACCTAAAGCTGGGGGACTTCCAAACTGAGGCGTCCAGTGAGTACTAACAAAGAGTTCCCCACTCCCCTTCCCGCACGTAAATGTTGAGCTCTCTTGGTGTATCTAAGGTAAATGCTGTCAAGGACATGTACACGTAACTACAAACTAAAAGATTAATTTGAAGACTACATGGCTTGTTTAGACATGTAATAAAGGAATTAAGAAAGAGAACTCTCGAGCCTGATCCGCGTCATCTGCGTTGTTTCCTTTTAATTATGTACCCACCAAGCGCAAATCAAATTATGGACGATTCTGGAAGAACAACCAATGCTAGGCACGTGGAAGTGCCATCCATTCAAGTTTCAGATGTCTGACGATTGTAATGTCTAAGTGCTTAAAGCATTGCACTTTGAGTGTTAAAATCAAACCCTAAGAGTTAGAATGGGTTTAACACCTTGAAAGTGTCAGTTTTAACACTTTAGTTTTTAGTGTGTGTCCTGACCTATAACTAAGTTAATATTTTTGGTGGCATGATTGTTCAGACTGACAATAATTAAGTAGAACACTGGCCGTTGAAAGTGTTATGGAAATCAATAGTCTAATGAATCTGAAACTCTTCCTTCTAAAAAAAGATTTAATATATTCCCCGGTATTGTAGGGATCGGGAACAGGAATGAAATTACCCTCAGAACCGGGAACCGGGCAATTTCGCGGATAATTCAAGTAAATTTACGAGAGTAACAAGACGCATTTATTTTAATGAAAATGAACGTATTTCATTGGCAAGCTGCCTTCTCCAAACGGAAATGTTCTTTTCCAAAGAGAAGTGTGAAAACCCAAACTCGCTTCAATCTCGTCTTCATTTTCAGAATCACTAGTATTATCACCACTACCTCCTCCAACACCAATTCCCTTTTCACTTCCGACACCAGTCTCCTCTGCTTGAAGCAGAGGAGACTGGTGACGGCAGTGTAGAGGGTGCTGATGTTGAAAGAGGTAGTGAATAGTGATACTTGTGATTCTGAGAATGAAGGCGAGCGAGTGTGAACTTTGATGAGGGTGAAGATCTGGCTATTGAAGGGACGGGGATTATCCAGAACTGGTTGAGAGCTATAGTGCTTTGGTGAAATCTGTTCGTCAGGAAACTGGACTGTAAAAATTTAAAATTCCAGGCGTGGAAGGACTGACGAAATTCTGCAAAGTTACTTCGGGGCAGTTTTTTTCAATTCAGAAAACTTCAGTTCGAAACTCAACCAGAGCCATGCTTGATTTGCTATAGATTTCCTGGGTACCGGGACTGGCTTTCGGACTGGAAACCCGGGAATTCCCGTTACTGTGATTAGACCCTATTCAAAATTTGTTTAGTTTGTGAATGACTGGTGGTAATATGTCCCCTTTCTTCCTAGCTCTGTCAGAGAGGCGTTTGTGACAATGCTCAGGGTAACTTTGTCACTCAGGTAGATTCGGCCGAAATGTACTGTACGCACGTACATGTGCTCCAACTGTTGGAGACTGCCATGAGGAGGCAATGCCAGGAAAATGTTAGTTCAGAAGAATTATCACACGCTGTTGTGTGCTCTCTTGTACCTCTGAGTCACAGGTGTTCGACATGAGCCAAAGATCATGAAAAATGGTGTATTTGAAGGGTTTTTGACGAATTATGTAATTTCCCATGATATTGTATATCAGAGAGTAAAGGTACATAACTTCAATCCGGGCAAGATATCTACCTGCCTCATTCAAACTCACACAAAAATCAAACGCGTGATTTTTTGGTCGAGATGTTGATGTCACCCGACAGTTAAGACGTTAAGCTTTACGTTGGTATGCCACTTGACCAACCAAAACATTTTCAACGCTGAAACCTGGCGAATATATCTCGGGGAAGAATCACTTTTCTTCAGGTCGGACAACGCTAAAGCCGGAGAATTGACTGGGACGATCAAAACAATTGATCAAATCTAAGCAACGAAACGACCCATTTTCGAACTACGATTGTCATTCTATCTAAAATTTACCACACTAATCTTACGGGGTGGTATTGGGGCTTCATGACTTCTTAAATGTTATAAAATTGAAATTTGTATTCATAATTCTCTTCAGTGAGAAACGAAATGTTATTCAGTCGTCATACTTCTACTGATAGCGCATCGAATTTGATCTCGCCATCCCATTGGTTGCTATATTTCAAATAAAATAAATGATTCTTGTATTTTTTATCCTATATTTAGAACGAGTGCACGTGGAATATTATTGCGGGAAATTCAAAACGGTTGTGACAGCAACGAAAATTTGTAAGAATGTCAAGATATACTTGAAGTCATTAACGTACATGTATAATTAATAACAATGCAAATCGTAACTTGGTACGTATACAGATAGACAACATTTGAATCATTAAGGATACCTACTGTTTTTGTTTAGCACCAGACTACCGTTATTATCTCATCAGCGACTGCAACATTTTCCTGCAGTCACGAATGAGATTATGCTGGTGCCTGGTACCTACTCAAAAAAAAAAACAGTACCCGTAGGTATCCTTTTAAAATATGCATCGCCAAGAGCGCGGGAAGATCCAAAAAGTGGGGGTTGGGTGGGGGGGGGGGCATTTTTTCCTTCATGGACAATCTCAGGAATGTAGGACGGGAAATATAGCTTTATGGGCTCAATACATGTGTGGGGGTGGGGGGGGGGGGGTACTTTGTCATCGTGCGAGTCAAGAATACGGAACGAAATTATATGCAACCCGGAAAGGGACACACGCACACGTTTTACCATAGTCTAAACTATGACCCAAAGCCCATAATATAATTCTTGGGTTCGGTACGTCCAAAGGACGTACCATGCCAAAAAAATATATTACGGGATTTTGGTGCAAGTTTTGACTAGTTCTATTTAATCTATTATCACTATGATCTGTGCTTATTTTGTCCAGTTACAAACTTGCGGCGTGCAATATCTCAATATATAAAATGGACAGCGAAACGGACAGTATTATGTTTGCTAATAGAACTACTACTATCTCCCACAGTCAATGTGACCATATGGATTGTGTACTTTGGGTCTGAATACGCATAAGCGTAGGGGGGGGGGGGGAGGCGGGGGACAGTTGTCCCCCCAAGAATTCGGGCAAAACTTGAGAAAATTCGGGCAAGGATAAAAGAAAAAAATCAGACAAAGAAGAACGATGAACAGAACTGAATCTTCCTATATTTTCCCATAAAGAATGTAAGAAAAGCCGTGTGTGATTTATAACGGCGTCCTGCTTGTGGTGTAGCATAGTAAATAATAGTATATGCATAATCGGGATAAATCTATATTGACATTTTCTGTAGTACGGTATCAAATCAAAGCATGCGGCTGCTGTAGCGGACATGACTTGACATGATACCAAACCTAGGAAAATGTTGAAGCTTGTGGAAAATCACGGTTGAAAATGTGAAACACTTGTTTCATGATCTCCCAAGCAATGGCGTTTGCAGCATTTGAGTTTGAGGTGATTGCCCAAATTGATTCACGCAAATACATTTCGCGAGAATCAAGCTGGATTAGACGAATTGGACGCCCCGAAGTGCCCTTTCATCCCATCCCACCCCACCCCTGACCCCACATTTGAGCCCCCAATACTTTCCGTACTACAATTTTGCCGTTACCCCCCTGACCCCCCCCCCCTTCCCCCAATGTGTCATTGACGCCTTTTTGTGTTTTCGCTGCCCCTTGTAAAGGAGGGGAGGGGGGGCACATTTTTTTAACATATTGAAAATTTGTATAGAAACCCCAAATAAAGCATTTTCGTATAGAATACTAATTTAAATGGAACTGAAAATTAGCCTAGTAATTTTTGCCATAATCTAGGAAAACGCATTTAAGCATATCATTTTTTCAAAATTGTCCAGCCCCTCACCCCCTCCCCCTCCCCACAATAATTGTTTCGCGCCTTGGGCGCTCGCGTGTCAAGATTCAAGTATTAAAATTTCGGGCAAGTAAGGTTCTCTGCCCCTAAAAAAACAGTTCCCATACGCCTATGAGAATACGTCAGATAGGGTACCCATAACTGATCAAAAAAGGTAGGTGGTGGGGTGGGGTGGGGGCTCGCGTCTCCCCCCCCCCCCCCCGCCCCAGGCTCCGCAGTTCTTGTGCATCACCCGTGTCATCAGCGGCATACTCATAGACGTCTCCGTCTTGTTTCAGTAGACACGATCTATTATATGTGTCCACTAAAAAATTTGTGGCAAACAGTTTTTTGGTTTTAAAACTATCCGGTAACTCCCTTGTTAAAGTCATTATGAAATCTAGTGTCTCTTCTGTAAGTTCATTTCTTCCAGACACATCGGCCACAGCATTTACTAATCCGCCCTCCAATTGTCTCATTCTTGATGATAGACATACCCTGTGCGGAAACATGCTTCGGAATAACGAACTCTCAAAACAAAAAGCACCTTCGTCGTTGTACAACACTTTTGCCACGGGTGGCAACTGATAAAAGTCCCCACAGATTATAAGCTGCATGCCACCAAATAGAAAAGAAGGGTTATTCAGTCTACATATTTCTGCTAGCATATCGAACATCCTACAACTGAGCATGGAAATCTCGCCAATGATTAACGTGTCTGTTCGAATAATTCTGTCGTATGTTTCTCTATACTTTACGTTATTTTGAATGATTTTACACACTTCATGTGATCCATACCGGCCGTCTTCCATTCCTGCCCATCGATGGATCGTTGTAGCGCCCAGAAAACTCTCATAGCGTGTGCATGCAATACCCGTGGTGCACGTCAGATGGACTGTCTTTTTGTCATTCCTTAAAGTTTTTACTATCTCTGCAAGAAGATAGGATTTCCCTGTACCTGCAAAGCCGCATATCAATAAGTTGTGTCCTTTGTGAACACAAGAAAGTGCATGTTCTTGCTCTGGATTCAAAGTCATCGTTTTGCTTTTAAAATTATCGCAGTGAATTAAACGCGAACATGTTAATAAGACTTCATTCAAGTGACGAATATACTTATGGTGAGAGGCATTGTTTCGGGTGAACCACTTTTTCTGTGACAAATATAGCAACCAATGGGATGGCGAGATCAAATTCGATGCGCTATCAGTAGAAGTATGGCGACTGAATAACATTTCGTTTCTTACTGAAGAGAATTATGAATACAAATTTCAATTTTATAACATTTAAGAAGTCATGAAGCCCCAATACCACCCCGTAAGATTAGTGTGGTAAATTTTAGATAGAATGACAATCGCAGTTCGAAAATGGGTCGTTTCGTTGCTTAGATTTGATCAATTGTTTTGATCGTCCCAGTCAATTCTCCGGCTTTAGCGTGGTCCGACCTGATGAAAAGTGATTCTTCCCCGAGATATATTCGCCAGGTTTCAGCGTTGAAAATGTTTTGGTTGGTCAAGTGGCATACCAACGTAAAGCTTAACGTCTTAACTGTCGGGTGACATCAACATCTCGACCAAAAAATCACGCGTTTGATTTTTGTGTGAGTTTGAATGAGGCAGGTGGATATCTTGCCCGGATTGAAGTTATGTACCTTTACTCTCTGATATACAATATCATGGGAAATTACATAATTCGTCAAAAACCCTTCAAATACACCATTTTTCATGATCTTTGGCTCATGTCGAACACCTGTGCTCTGAGTAAGGTCTCTGAGACAATAACCATACAACAGCGAAGGGGTAACAAAACAAACTCATAATAAGCAGATTCTATCAGTTTGTGTATACACCAGTTACAGCTGTATTCGAATGAAAGTCGATTTTGTAGAGAAATTGGTGTACTAAGGTCCCTAAGTAGTATGCCTCGTATGTTTGAGGACCCATTTGGGGGAATCCCGGTGGTGGACCCTGGTGGGGGACCCCGGAACTGACGTCATGTCACGTGACTCAGTGGCGCCATGTTGTGTTGTCATGGTAACCCGCGTGAGCGGCCATGTTGTGACGTCATCCCCATAGTGATACATGGTGTTAGTGCGCAGGAGCAGCGCGTGTTGTTAGTGTGATACTTGTTTCCGGCGTCCATTTTGTATACTGGAGGCCGCCATCTTGGTTTCTATGATAGCACGTGGTTGCTATATGACTAAAACCTTCTAATAGGAGGACACAGGTGTGGTGTATACGATATCAAATTTTCTTTGCGCACTCACATCACGTATCACTATGGAGATGACGTCACAAGATGGCCGCTCACGCGGGTTACTATGACAACCAAACATGGCACCACCAGGTCACGTGACATGACGTCACTTCCGGGGTCCGGCCAATAAGGCCCGTTCGGGTACACGCTACACTACTAGCGCGTCGAAGGCAGGGACAATGTGGGATTTGAAATGCATTGCTACCCAAATAATTTGTGAATCGACGGGAGTCAGAAGCGAGTGTCAGTAATGTTATTTGGTTCGAGCGTGCGGTGGGGCAGTGGGTTCAGGACCTCGAGCTGGAAGGGAACTAGGAATTGGGCATAACTACAAAAATTCTGTGTTTTATTTAGAAACGTTGGCATATTATGGTAGCACCGAAATCGCAATTTGATGGTTGTTTTTAGAAACCCAAACAGCCACTGGTTTCCCCCAACACATTATCCATAATAATAATAACTCTTTGGCCAGCCACTGATTTGTCGCGGTCCTCATAAGAGAAGGCCATCATTCCCCCTGCACCCCACCCCTCTTCCTCTCCTCTCCTCCCAGCATTCAGATATCTTAATAGTGTCCCTCACTTCTTCTTTTTCAATTTCTTCAATAAGCATTCCTACCCTCTCCCTCGTGTCCCCCTTCAGCCATCTATCCTTTGTTTCTTCACCCCACTTCTGCATTATTCTTCCAGTAAATTTTATTCTATGAGGTATATACTGTGGGCATTCCAAGAGAAAATGTTCCAGGGTCTCCACTACTCCAGAGTGGCACATTTGGCATCCCTTTTCCCCATCTCTCCCAATTTTTCCCCGAAGCTCCAGTGATCTTGATCTCAGTTTGAACAGCAGTGACCCTCCAAAGGTGCCATCTAGGTACTTCTCAAAAGCTGGCTTTTCTTTATATTGTAACCCCTGCAGTGATCTTTTCACGCTAACCCCTGCTCGCCAGTTTCGATTGCAATCTTCCATGACTCTCTCTTTGACAAACCTTTTGCCTTCTTTCATTCCTACTTCTATGTTTGTGACCTCTATAGAGTAATTGTCCATTAGTTCCCTCACATGTTTTGACCACCCCGTTTCTATATTAGAATTCCAAATGGTATCGAGCATCAACGGTAACTTTGTGGTTTTAGGAGCTCGAGAAATAATAAATCCAGTTTCAACAAGCTGTGATCCCGAATTACAGGTGATGAGTAGAATTGTCACACTTTGAGTAAATCAAACCTTTCTGCTGACAGAAATATTGAGTGTAATACACTCTGTACATTTAATTATGAAACATCGCAAGTTCGTCAATATTCACCCAAGATTTGGTGTCCTAATTGAACACAAAATTTGTTTTAATTTTGTGTTCAATTAGAGAAAAGCTTGTCTTTGATACTCAATGAAATCGAGAGCAAGTTCCCATGAAATCATGGTAGACATAAATTTTGAGGTAAACACTTATTTTGTACAAAACTCGAGCCATCCCCGTGGCAAATGCCGATACAAAAACAAGATAATACATGAGAACAACTTGTGTACCTGCTTCTTGTTGATAACATATATGTCTTCTATTAGACCACATTCCGGAATATTATTAATACCCGCTTAAGGGCCTATAAAAGTAATGAATTGAAATATGGTCACTCGAAAAGAAAGGTGAAAAAAAAATTAACAAAAGCTGCTCAAGAGGGGTTTTCATAGCAAAATTATGACGAAATGTTCATAAATTCGGGTGTCCAACAAAAAGTCGGAAAAAATGTACATTTGAGATTTTTGACGACTTTGAAAGTGACCTTTCTATTCGTACGTCACCTATTATCAAACTACGTAATCGGTTCATTAACCCTTTACCCAACGTAACGGCCAAAACCGGCCAGCGCTATTCTCAAAAATCGCCAATTAATTTTTAAAATATTTTCATTTTTTGTCTCAAAAACATAGGTTATGACCCCTCGTTGGAACGAGCTCGTCGAGCTCGTTCCAACGAGGGGTCATAACCTATGTTTTTGAGACAAAAAATGAAAAAAATTAGTTATTCAAGAATTTTTTTTGCAAGTGTCGTCTGCTTTTCATGTTAGGTAAAGGGTTAAGGTACCAAATTGATAACCAGAACGTACCTACTCCACGTCTTCGTATATGAGACATCTATGAAACCGTGTATTACAATGGTACGTGGAAAAGAAATTCTACAGTTTGTTGTTCACTGAGACATGGGGGGTGCCATGTTGGACCTTGTCACGTGATATTGTAAACCACGATGCAGATTACGGGTGTTTTAAAATCCCGGTAAATCTAAAACAGTATCATTGCATCAACACATCAATACCTCAACATTGTATTTGTCAAATAATATTGCTGTCTATAGCGATGGCGATCTGAAATATCATTATCTGGTTTTTTGGACATTTCTTGTCTGTTTGCAGTTTTGTGTTGTTACAAAGCTTCCATCGCAAGGTCACATTCCGAGCAAATTACTCCGCCGCATAACAAAGACTGTATAATGTTGCCGATATCGTAACAAATTACATAGGAAAATACTGGAATTATTCTGAAATACATTATAAACGAAAATACATGTTCTATGAAGAAGACAAGTATCGCAAAAGTGTGATCTATTTTGTGGACACACTTCGCGATTAAGGGGCTATATAAGTAATGGAATTTTGTTTATTTTGAAATTCTCACCTCTCATATTCCTTAAATTCAGATTAAATATACACAAATTATACATCAAAATGAAGGGTGGGATGTATAGAACACGAAACACATATGTAATCAACTCATAGAGCTGACAGCTGACACCACTGGTTCCTGGAAGTCTGCTACCGTATTCGTACCAGAACTGATAATAAAATATTTCATGAGAACAACTTGTGGCCAAATGTGCTTTACATATCCACGAACAAAGCTAGGTATTCAAAACACTTTCGAATGCAGCGATAGGACTGCATTTGGGAAAAGGATAACACTGTCTGCAGTTTTTATTGCGCAAATCACTCGATACCACGAATTTCCATAAAAACAAAATCGTAGTTCTAAGAAATTTCAACAGGTATCATGATACCTTGCATTGAGTATGGCAACAGTGCAGTCCCTATCTAATAACAGTATACTGTATGAAGGCGATCTTTTTCACTATTTGATTTTAGACGGGTTGTTTTTACATGCTTTTTCCGTCCGATGACGTCGACCGGAAATCGAAAGTATATTCATACGTGAACAAAAGCAAAGGCTTTGGAATTTACCCCCATACAGCTCTATCGCCGTTGTAAGAATTTCGATCCCCTAGCTTTGTTCTTGGATATGTAAAGCTTATTTGGCCACAAGTTGTTTTCGTAAAATATTATTAAATTATCAGTTCTGGTACGAATACGGCAGCAGACTTCCAGGAACCAGTGGAACACTATGAGTTGATTACACATGTGTTTCGTGTTCTATACATCTCAATTTTCATTTTGATGTACATTCTGTGTATATTTAATTTGAATTGAAGGATTATCAGAGGTGAGAATTTTCAAAATAAACAAAATTTCATTACTAATATAGGTCCTTAAGGGGACGTCCAACCTAACTTTGGTCAAATTTCATGTAATTTTCTTTCAACTCTAAAAAGGACCCAAAATGAATAACCCCAATAAATTATACACCAAAATGCTTGGAATGAAACATAGAACATGTGGAAACTGAAATTCGCCATGGAACTACTGCCATGTGTAAATAGCACCACCTGAAAGTCTGCTATGGCATAAGTAAGAGAGCAAACTTTTTACAATAAAATACCTCAAAATAAAATAACAGCTGTATTCTATAAACTTTGAAGTACGTACTCGAAGAAATATTTTCTTAATTCATGAAGGTAATAAAGATTGAGACCAAATGTTATAAGTGGAGTGCTCACTGATTGAAGGCAGACATTTTCTTTTGTTTATGTTTTGATTTGGGGAGTTCAGCAAAGGCCAACTTGAAAGAGTCCACCAGAAGAAGTATGGAAGGACAGAAGAGTGTCTCCCAATATAAAGATGTATGTGTCACTGTGGTGGTTTGGAAAGAAACTATGATATTCTCCTATGCAGAATGCACTGCAAAGTCATACATTGTAGTTGAATAAATATATTTATAACCCCCTTGCACTGTAACCCCTTTTATCCCATGCATCAATTTGATAATGATATTAAATTGTTAAATTTGTCTGGTTTATCAATAAGTATAATAGATTTGTTTACTCTTGGACACCAATACACTCATGATATCTGTTGGAGAAGAAGTAAGGGTAACTGTAACCTGTCACAGCAATAAACCATCTAATGTACTTAAAAGTACATTGTTATTCAAAACACATCAAATCAACCTTACATAACCATTATTGCATGTACTTTCCCCAAGGAGGCTTATTGGCATATTGAGATCAGAAGGGCACATCCAGAGGGTCTCACATATTTTTTTCAAGAACGCAGTACACAAAGCAATCCCCAAAAGGTGACAAGTGAGCTCCATTTGACACAAAAAATTTCCGGGGAGGTGGGGGGGAGGGGTGGGGGGCTCTCTTCCTTGTATGACTCTACCTCCGGCATTCAAGGCATATGCCTTTTTTTCTCAAAGTTTAACTCTTTTTTTCTTTTTGAAGATCCTGGCCACACATGTTGCAAACACTATCAGACAGGTAACCCTCCAAATAAGTGTATCTTCAAAAATCATGTTACATTGCAAAACATTCTTTTTAGACTTTAAGTTCTGGACCTTCCATGCTTCTTACTTCCAACTATAACACTTAATTTATCGATTAATGGGTGAATAGAAAAGTCCTGCCATAATCAACATTTTGAGTTCCATAAGCCTTCATAACAGCTCCAATAAAAGTGTCAAACATCAGATTGGTGGCTTTATACAGAATATTCATTAGGTTGTTGCTTGATAAGTAATAGGAACAAAATCTTCACCAGAAATAGTTTGTAGCAATACATTTGAGGGTATCAGCAGGCACTTTCCAACAAATTGTAAGAAATCAACTAGTTATAAACAAAATTTTCTAACTCAAAAGAGTGAAAAAGTACCACAACTCTGGAAAAATGTGTGGAAGAAACACATGCTACAGCAGCTCTGCACCGTTTCCCCATGATGCTCGATCACAACACCAAATATCCTTCAAATTGCAGTAGCGGTGGTTGAGATACAAGGGAGAATGTTGGTACATGTAATGATGAATGGGTAAGACTAAGACTAAGAGGACAGAGGTCACCACTGTACGGCCCTAGATGCACCTTTGATTTTACAACTTCCAGGTCTGGGGCATAATAATCGCAACACACCCACCTTATCAATTCATAATTTCAGGAAAATAAAAGGAATTATAAATTTTAATTAATTTATAGATGATGGGAAATATTTGGCTTCTTTCGCCTTCTCTTACTATTAATTACCACAAACAATATCAGTTTGATGCCGACAAACGAAACTGAACGCATGTGGTCTGGTTAAAAAGTAACTCGGCATGGATAATGAAGAAATTGCGAATATTTCGTGTATTTCATTTGTTTAAAAGCCAATTGCAGCTAATTTTTACTGTGGATTCGATAATTCGTTTTGGTTTTGACCACACGGTCACGCTGACAGCGGTTATGTTTATTGTGATATGCAAATTGGGAGATAGTTTCCGGTGAAGGAGATTTGTCACATTTGTCAGTGTAAAATGATGACAAAAGACACTGATCGACGCTTGTGTTAGTATGGTTGGTTGAAAGAAAAACTAAATTCTTAGCATCGTCCAAACGCACCTTATTTAAAAGCGCGAATGCATCAGTTTCAACCCATCTTGAATCGGTCCTTTGCCGACATCAACACAGTTCGTAGCGAAGATCCATGGTAACTGTGAAGTAAATACCTTCACAACATCGGGGGAAATCAACACGCTCAATATAGTTCCAGGTCAGTTGGAATATACTTCGTGAAAAAGTGATTTCTGAAGCATTCTGCTTACTTTGTTATGCATATATCCTTATTTTGTGTGTATCGTCCCGATTTTATACACTCGGATATTTTTGTACAAGTGGTTCATGTTGTCTTTCTAGTGCGCAATAATTCAGATTTTTTGTCAACAAAAAAGTTTAGACGGCCTGTAAACACGAGAGGGAATTTCGAACCATATTTTGCAGTTGTGACATTAACAGCTCAAATATTTGCTGTCACCTGTTTGCAAATCCGCTCATACATTGTCTCGAACAAATAAAGGGCGTGATCACGTCCTTGCATTCTTACCATTGCCCAAATTGAGTATTTCTGCAAGAACCACATCGTAATCACATGACCGGAATAAACATCATTGAAACATGGCCACATCCGGAACATCCAAAATTTGTGTTGGTGTTATTATATTCAAACATCAAAACCCACCAGAGTGTGTGTCAAAAAAATCCTTTCTCCGAGTCTATAGTACGTTATCATTATATTGAGGACAAGGCTTTCGAATTACCGATTATTTTGTGGTTTTACCGGTTCGTTACTTATGTCATTGTCAAATTAATCTTCTTCAAAATCATAAAATTCACTTTTTTCCTGAAAAAAATTATATGTACCTTTTCTATGCACTTTACTCATTATTTTGATATATAATTTGCCTTTCCTTACTTCTCATATCTTTTTCTGAGGCATTGGGAAAATGTCTACAAATTGACCAAAGTTAGGTTGGACGACCCCTAAAGGAGTTCTTCGGTCACAACAACAAACAACGTTGAATGACTTTCGCGCTGAAAAGCTAAAATCTGCGCGATCTGATAAAAAACAAGTAATGTTTGATACAATTTACCCATTGGAATCATAGACGTGATTCATGGTATGACGTTTGAAATATGCCGACAATGGAAGCAGCAAGACATTCTTTGATTGTCAAATACAGGTTTTTTATTGTTCGATCTCACGAGTATCGAACTTCGTTTGCAATTGGCAGGTCAAAACATTGCTATTGCTAGGAAAAACGAGCCATAGCGGTGTACACGATCCTGAAAAAATCGTGCGAAAGCAGTCCGTACACCACGACAAAGTACTATAATTGTGAGATCAAGGTATATGTCTTATCGCATATATTTTTGCATGAGAAAAACAATTGTACGGGAGGTCGCTTCAGTAATACAATTTCCAACAATCAGTGATTGACTTCACAACACTACTCTTTACAGTTAAAATAACTCTAAACATTTTTTCTGAGGCATTGTAAATGACTCTTTATTAAAAACTCCTTCCCGTTTGTTTGGAATTGATATGTGGGGGGGGGGGGGGAGGGGTGGGCGCTGGTCATCAAATGTGTCGTTCCATCTTAGACCTGCTGCAAAATGAGGTTCCGAGAGGGTGAATTTAGTGATGCTACCCTGCACACAGCAGGGTAACATCACTAAATGCACCCTCTGTGAACCTCAGTCTGAATGAGGGTCTCACAACTAAACAGAAAGAGGTACCCAGAGAATAAACAGGCCCACTGTATGGGATAGCATCATCAAATTCACCCTCTGGGAACCTCATTCTGCAAATGTCTGATTGCTTATTTTCAGGCCTGGTAACCTTGTTGTGTCCATCACCCCACCCCCACCCCCCTCTCCTCATGGGGGCACAGTCACATTGTGTACTAAGGCGTACTGCACGTCGATGGTGCACACGTATTCAATCAATGCCAACCCTGCTTGAGTGGCGTATATTGGGGAGCTGATAGTTGCTTGCCGTTGCTCAATGGTTCTCTACGGGTAGGCCGTCAACCTCCATCCGTAACACCTTCGTGGTCATGATTAGCCTCCGTGCAGATATATGTGACCTTATAGTTATGCACCAATAAATAAATTAGTGCAATGTAAAGAAATGTCATTGAAAATCTTCACATCCACCAGTTCGAATGCTTTCTTTCATATTTTGGTGTACGACATCTTCAGGGGTGAAGGTGGTCTTATGGTGTGTGTGTGTGTCAGATTCCAGTTTGTTTCAATCAGGTCCCTGGGTTAATATTTGAAATCTATTTGACGGGGGGGGGGGGGGGGGGGCAAGTGACATAAGAACCCTTGGAAGTTTGTCTACAGCTGATAGAATTGGAAGCACTCAGGAAGACCTATGATAATAATCATCTGACATGGACACTAGAGTTACGAATAAGTTCATGACTTCATTACTTTGTTGTGTTCATGAACCATGACTAACTGGATATGACACAAATAGTTCTTTGAAGCACTTTGTCAAGCGACCAATTAAGACCCTTGGGGCCTATTGTTTTTTTGTTTTAAGCTCAACTTTGACTTGGTCAAATTTGAGATTTTGTCATGGCCCGTTTGTCTGTCCGTCCATCCATCAACAATTCAATACGGCTCGGGCAAGAGACCATATTTATGAACCGATCTTTACGAAACTTCTTGGGTAACATTGCCATCACCGTGAGACGAGAACGAGTGTTTTGGAGTGAGGTCCGAAATTAAAGATGGCCGACGGCAGCCATTTTGTATCGAAATTCGTGCAATCAGTTTTTTGTACAGAGCTTCTGTATGAAAGTTCTGATTTGAATAAATTTTTGTATGATGTGTATATTCAAATTTCTAGGAATAGTAGTCCGGCGGACTACCATTCCTAGAAATGTTAGACCTAGGACTATAATTCCGTGGAGTAATAGTCCAGAGGGACTAATTTTCCTATGGACTTCCATTCCTGTTACACCGGCATTAAACAAAATAAACAGAGTGCCTTCATGTTCCAATAAGACTAAAATCCTCCCCCTCAGATTGGACGAGAGCGAACTTAGTTTTTCTAAGTTCATAGCTCCAGTGGCATATGTTACCGTCTGACGTCACCCTGTCTGTTTCGAAACTCCCGCCAGTGTAAATAAACCCGGCATTAAACAAAATAAACAGAGTGGCTTCATGTTCCAATAAGACTAAAATCCTCGCCATCAGATTGGACGAGAGCTCGCTTAGTTTTTCTATGTTCATAGCTCCAGTGGCATATGTTACCGTCTGACGTCAACGAGTTAAATGTTTGAAAAGATGATAACAATGGAAGGAGAGTCGAAGTGCATACTGCTTATAAAATCGTATGCTTCAATGCCTGTGATCATTTATGAATGGATACTCACAACCCATTTCCAAAAAAAAAATCGAGGTCACTCCACCTCAGTTTAATTCATGAACTTTTTCAGGATTTGAACTGAGATGGAGTAAATTCGACCTTAATCTAAGTTATTGATTGTTTGTTGTCTTGTGGCGCCGTGGGGTACGCGATAGGTTTATTTACTAAATATGTTATCGTTAAAGTTGCCTTGCCAGTAGGTGATAATTGCCGATTCAAGGACACGTTGTACATGTACCGTACACGTACACGTACACGGACTTTTACCATCGTAGGATTCAGTGTTAAATCGCACGCTTGTTCACAAAAATGTCGGGTGTCCCAGAATCGGCTATTATTGTGAGACTCCTAGATCGCACTTTTAACGTTCAAATACCCGTTGGCGAACGTGTCGAATGTACAAGTTTTTCAAAAAAGTGAAAATGTATGAAATTGTACATTTTTCACTTTTTTTTTTTTTTTACTTAAAATTTTTGTTGACGTTCCCATCGCGGATTAGACCTTCAATCTATCGTTGGTGAACGCGAAACGGCTTTTGAAGCGGGGGTTTTTCCAAACTTAACAGACTACTATTGGGCGCTCTCATTTCTGACGTAAGTGGGGGGAATACCCGGATTTTTCCAAACTTAACGGACTACTATTGGGCACTCCCATTTCTGATGTAAGTGGGGGGAATACCCATAGTGGATTTTTCCAAACTTAACAGACTACTATTGGACGCTCCCATTTCTGACGTAAGTGGGGGGAATACCCATAGTGGATTTTTCCAAAACTTAACAGACCACTATTGGACGCTCCCATTTCTAACGTAAGTGGGGGGAATACCATAGTGGATTTTTCCAAACTCAACAGAAAAAAACTAAGTTTTTTTGGAAAATCCCACGATGGGTATCTCCACTTGTACAGTATAAATAGAGCTCCTGCACGCTACAATCATCATTGGCGAAGATCCTCCAGGATCGGCCACACGAAAAAAAGGTGAGAAGAAATCTACGTGAATCCAAATGTAAAATAATAATAAATTTTATCAAAATAATGTGTATCATTACACCGAGTTACTCTGCGATGAAGCTCGTTCTGACACGTGAATATAATAATTATTTACGAAGGAAGCACTGTGGATTTTATTGTCCATTCACTGAGGGTTGAAAGGGGCTTGTTCCCCATACCGTCCCTGCGCGCCTTCGGGGCGTTAAACCATTCCATTCAGGTGTCAGTCTACAATCATCAGTCTGTTTTTATCAAAACTGACAAGCAGGTTGCATGTCAAAGTGACATTTACTGTATAAACTTACTGAGAACGCCATTTGTCACGCTCAAAATGTATTACAGGTTTTTATTCAAATGAGTCAATTGTCAGTTAAATGGTTTAACTGAAAAACTATTCTATGGATGAAAGCGGAAACAGTTCAAAAGATTAATTGATGTTATTTTTTTTTTTTGAAAAGCGTTACATTTACTGACATGATTTTATTCGAGATTTTAATTATTCATGTTCTTTCTGATTTTTAACACGTTTGAAACGGATGCTATTTTAATTTTTTTAACTATTTATCGAGGTTTCATTTTGTAAAATGTTTTCTTCAACTGGTTTTAGTTATTATATTAAAGACAGAAGATTTTTATTTACTTAAAACATAAAACATAAAAATAATTATACATTTAATTTTGAAAATAATAAATAACTTAAGTTAGCATACTCTAAAGGAAATATTAATAATTTAGAAAACGAAAACATGTTTTTACAGATGGATGCCAAACGTCGAGGTCAGCTTTTAAGCGAATATGAACGTGCCAAGAAGAGCATTCAATCGGCTGACAGAAGCAGACGTCTTGGCGAGATTGAACTCAGACGCGAAGCCACAAAAATATTTAAACCCGTGACGGATGTTCAAGAGCGAAGCAAGAAGGAGATAGTTGAAGAATTGAGACCCATAAAAGAGAGTTCTTTGAGAATGGGTTCGTTGCCCGGTAGTTTTACAAAACAGTTTTCCTTTCAATCTACACCGGATTACGTTCCCATGAGAATCGAAACCGATCTGAGCGAGACCGACGATACAGCTTCAACTATCACCACTGATAGCGTCGCGTCGTCCGAGGATGGTGGTAAGAGAGATTTGTTGTATGGAATTTATAAGGATTCGGACGGTAGAACTTTTGTGGGCGACACAGAAGTGGAAATGGATGATGAAGATTTAATTGTCGGTTTGAATAAGTATAAAATAACTGATGGACTGCACAAATTGCTCCTTTTCGGCAAACCTGGAGATTACACGGAACAGGATTTCGACAATTATGGTGACATTCCGGTTCAGACCCACGCCATGAAGAGAAATAACGATGTCAGAGAGACGAGACCCAAAGCCAACAGAGGTTACAAGTGGACGAAAGTGGTGAAACCCATATGGGATATGAATAAGAAGTTCGTCGAATCGGTGACTGGTAAAGGGGTGAAAACCACTTTTCTTCCGAGCGATTCTGACGCCCTGTCTCAGAGATTGAGTTTGTTGATGGCAAGCAGACGTGCTGGTAATACAGGATTAGATAATCAGATAGTTACTATATCTGACGAATTGTTAAGACAGAAGGTTTTGAATAAAAACCATTATAAAAGGCTGATGAACGAATTGAAGAATTGATGTATATAATAAGTAGAGAGAAACAAACAAACAAACAAAAATATATAAAATAAAAAACAGTAAATTTTACACTAGAATAATTAAAGTATTTAAACAACAAACGATTTACCAGTGAAAAACAAAATATATTATAAAATAAAAAAATATGTTGGTGATAAAGAACAGGGGATACGTCAGAACTTACGTTCAAGGCGGTTCTGGCATCGTCGATTCTATAATCCGAGCGTTCACGAGCATTGACCGTGTTTGAGGTCGGTAAGAAGACGGCTTTGGATGCTGTTAAGAAAGCCGCTTCCGAAGCCAGTGGTAGGAGAGCTTCTGTGGCTGGCAAGAGGGCAGCCAACGCATTGATCGACAAGTTGAACAGTCCGCCTGCGAAGCGAGCTGCGTTAGAGCGAACGCTGAAAAGTTGGAAAGATTTTAAGGATGCTGTGGTACCCATACAAGATTTAGCCAAAATGACGAGTGGATCTGGATTGAAGAGAACTCGCGACAGTGTAATATAAATAAATAATAATATTAAAACAACTGAGTTTGAAAAAAACATAAAAATTGTGTTTGAAAAAAATCTAAAATAACAAACAAACAAAAATAAACAAAGATGAACATTAAAGATATGTCTTGGAACGACGCCGTGACCAAGAGGTCGAATAACGAGTTCTTTCCCAAAAGCATAAGAGGCTCGATAGTGGGAAAATCGAATTGTGGAAAGATCAATCTGTTGATGAATCTGTTGTCCCGACCCGACTGGTTGGATTACGACAGATTGTTCGTGTTTGGCAAGAGCTTGTTTCAATCCGAATACAGATTGCTTCGAGAGTGCATGGATCGTAGATTGCCCAAGGACGTCATAGCCAGAATCTTTGACAGTAGGGAGGAATTCGACAAAAGTGAAGCTCCTCTTTCGACCATTTTGGACGGTGCGGCGATGGAATTGATGAAGAGAAATGCATCTTCGAACGTCGAGTGTCGATTTTATGAGAATGCTAGCGACGTTCTGGATCCTAGAGAATTGAAATCGGAAGATAAGAATCTCATGATTTTCGACGATCTGCTTTTGGAGAGACAGAACCGATGTGAATCGTATTACGTTAGTGGTCGACACAGCAACGTGGACTGTTTCTACCTGTCGCAGAATTATTTTCGATTGCCCAGACAGACGATAAGGGAGAACGCTAATTTTCTATGTCTCTTTCGTCAAGATCTCAAGAATCTCAATCACATCTATGGCGATCACGTCGCAAATCAGGAGATTCTGCAAGAGGGTTTGGGATGGAGGACTTTACAATTTCGTCATGATCGATTTGACTAGCGAATTTAATCGTGGAAAATATCGGTGTGGATTCGACAAGTTTTATGTTTCTGATGATAATAAGATAGAGCGTGAAAATAAAAAAATTTTAGAAAATAATAAATCTTCAAATAATTAGTTTTGAAAAAATAAAAAATAAAATTAAAATAGAATGTTCGAACAAGGAGAATTGTTAGAACGGATAGCCGAGAATACGGCTGCAAAACAATCCATTCAAATCGTGGTGAGTGGCGATTCGACTCGATTCGCGACGAAATTCGAACCTTCCATCGAATTGAATAGAGAGAAAAGATACGAGATGGCGTTGGTGAATCTGGAGACTTATTATTCCTTTCCCAACGTCACCGAAAAGAATAACTCGTTCAAGTATTCCGACGGAGTGGATTGGTTGGAGATTCGAATTCCCAAAGGAACTTACGACATAGACGACTTGAACAATTACATTCAGACGCGAATGAAGATGGATGGAAAGGGAAGCAACAAGATCAGACTCGCTCACAACCCTAATACCTTACAGACGATGTTGGATTTGGAAGATAATTTTCGAGTGGATTTCAACACGGATGATTCTATAGGCAAGATGTTGGGATTCAATCAAAAGATGTATCGAGACCACGCGGCATCTGAAAATACGGTCAACATTCTCGCAGCCAATAGCATTCTGGTGAACGTGGATGTGATTGCTGGAAGCTACGTGAATGGTAGTGCTCAACCGACGATCTATTCCTTCTTTCCAAACGTGTCGCCAGGTTATATGATCGTGGAGTGACCTTGAAATTTAGTTTATCTACCAGTGATTTTAGACACGTTGTATAGTCTCAAAACCACGTTGACAGATCAAAATGGTGAACTGTTAGATCTTCGCGGCAAGAGGGTGACGATACGATTTCACATAAGAGAAATATAAAAGCAAAAAAAAACATATTGTGTATATATATAAATAACAAAAATAAAATAAACGCAATATTAATTTTACAAAAATTATTTAATATATATAATTATCATTAAAACAAGAAAACAATTGAAGAAAATATATTTTAAAAAAAGAATTATGACAGAATATGTGATTAAAAACGTGAACATATCCGCAGGAAGGAGGAAGAAACTTAAGAGAGCGTTAACAACTCGAGGCGAGGTGGTGAGATTCAAATTCACTCACAAAGATCTGACGAGAGGCGGTCAGGATTTGATCGCCTGGACCAGAAGTCAAATCAAAAGGATGGAGAAAGCGATTCGTGATGGAAGAGGGTTGACGGTGAGATTGAGTCCTGCTCAATTCAGATACAATTTGAGAATGAAAGGCAGTTTCCTACCGCTATTGGCAGAAATCACCACAAAAGCATTACCCTTCGCCGCAAAGACATTACCCTTTCTTGGAAAGACTCTCGGCGTGGGAGCTCTCACGGGACTTGCGAGTTTGGCAGTTGAGAAATTAATGGGTGGCAGCGTTTTTGAAGAAGGGAGGAGATGTGTGTCACGTCCATGTAGACGACAGCGGTAAAGGATTGTATCTAGAACCCCTTAGAGGTGACAACTCTTTGAGTGGAAACGGTCTCTATCTGAAGAGTGGACGGAACGTTGAGCGACTCAGCAAGGGTTTGTTGTTTGGTGAGAATTCGCCATTTAAGAATATACCAATTTTGGATATGTTATTATAATGTAAAAAAATTATATAATTATATAAAATATAAATCATAGAAAGTATAAAATAATATATAAAATGGATAAAAAGGTGGAAAAACAATTAGACGCTAAGGATGAATATCGCGAGATAGAGTGCAAAAAGGATGTGGAAAAACGATTAGATGCTAAGGATGAATATTGCAAGATAGTGTGGGAAAAAGATGTGGAAAAACAATTAGATGCTAATGATGGATATCTTAGGAAAGAACTGATAAAAGAGCGGGATAGATGGTTGAAATGGGAAGAAGATGTGGAAAAACAATTAGACGCTAATGATGGATATTTTAGGAAAGAACTGATAAAAGAGTTAAATAAAGATCGTGATAGGCAGTTGAAATTTGAAAGAATGAGACGTTTTCCACCATTACCACTGAGACGTTTTCCACCGTTACCACTATCTTCTGAAGAGAATGGTAATGATGAGAGTGTTTCCTTCTTCTTCGCTAAAAATCAATCTCTCTATTGTTTATATTTCCAAGTCCGTTATTAGCATGTTGACACTCGTTTCTTCTCCTTTTTCGCAAATGTGTTGAATGTTTATCTTTACTTTTTTGAGTTTTGTTACTTCGGTCAATGCGCTCTCACCACCCGATTTGTTCACGAGTTCGAGTGAGATGTTTGGAAATATGTAACTTCCATAGGGCAACGTCAAAGCGTCCTTGTCGAATTCTCGATCTTTGGCGATGATGATTTTCTGTAGATCACTTTGGTACTCATAAAACAATTCGAGCGTGGCTTTGTCCAATTTCAAAGGCATGCGATATTTGTCATATTTGTGCTCTAAGCCCTTTGTCTCGACCTCGATCAATTCGATGGGGTCGTGTCGTTGTAATCTATAGATTTTAAAACCAAATTTCTTACACGTTTCGACTCGTTTCAATTTCAGTTCACATCTTTTAGGTGTTGTTGTCATGATCGATTATTTGTTTTTTTGTTTTATGAATTCTTGCAAATAATTTATATGTATATTTTAAATTTTGTATTTTAATAATTTGTTTAAAAGTTTGTTTTTTTTTTACTCTTTATATATATATAAAAAAGTTTTTAATTTTTAATTTTCTTTAATGTGAAAATGTTTTTTGTAAAAGTTTTTTTCTCTTTATATATAAATAAAAAGTTGAATTTTAACATCCTTTTTTCTCATATAATTCAATTTTTTTCACGTTAAGGAACATAAAAAATTGACTAATTTCATCAAAAAAAAATATATTTTTCACATTAAAGAAAAAAAATTGAAATAAAAAAAAAATCTTTTTTATATATAAAGAGTGAAAAACAAAACTTTTTAACAAATTATTTTAAAACAAAATTCGAAAAAATATATTCTTACAAATAGAGCAAACAGATAAAAAAATGGAAATTTTAAATGAGAAAACCGTACCTCAGTTAAACGAGATTTGTAAACTATTAAAAATTCCCCATTTCAGAAATCATAGAACTAAATCAAAAAAAATTGAAGTCATACAGGAATATTTACGAAACGCTAGAAAGGCAAACGAAATGTTGATAGCAACGACATCAAAAAATGCATCGGTTGTGAAAAATGAGAAGAAGAAAAAGATAGTAAAAGGAATCGAAATGCCGACGTCGAAAAAACCAAAAACGTTTCGATTGTGAAAAATAAGAAGACGACTAAATGAAAAGCTGTTGAAGAACTTCAAGTTTCAAAAGAAAAGAAAAGAAAACCTAAAACGAAAGAGTGATGCACTTCAGATTCTAGACAAACGAGATATATCGAGCGAAATTCGATGAGCAATCAACGAAGGGAAAGGAGAAGAATATGTAGCACGACTCATCACGGAACTATTTCAATCAAAGCTTGTAGAACGGGAGAGTGTGATCAAAGGCATTTTTAAAACTTTTGACGTGGTTCCCTCGTTCAAGAAAATCGATCTGAAATTGTTCATGGAATGGGTGAAGAAAAAAGTATTGGATTTGTTTCACGAACACATGAACGTGGGACTAAAAATTAAGATGATACTCCATTGCATGATGAATAAAATTGACGTGAAGTCCGGCGAGAGCATCGTGAAAAATGCATATTTCAGATCTAATGTCGAACCCGTATTTTGAGGTTCAGATTTATCGGACGTTTTCAAAAAGATGAAAGACAAGATGTTGACGTCTCTCGCGAATTATCAACATGAAGGTAGTAATTGGACGTTCGATGAGTTGTTGAAACTCGAAATTCATATAACTGAAAACGATTCGTTGAAAGGGTCTTCCTACGTGAAATTACCATATTTCCTAGCTAAAAAACACTCCGTGTTCAACGTGAGAAATAAAGATGATCAGTGTTTTAAATGGCAGTCACCTCCGCTTTATACCCTGTCAAAATGAGCACCGATAGAGTTTCTTGTTACGAGGAGACTTCTAAAAATCTCGATTGGGCCGGTGTGACTTTTCCAACAGAGTTCAAACACATCGAACGTTTCGAGGCTCAAAATCCCACCGTAGCGGTGAACGTCTTGGGATACAATGATGAAAAACGAATGATCTATCCTCTCAGACAGACTTCGTATCTCGAAAGAGAAAAGACGATTATTTTATTATTGATTTTGAATGGTGACAATCGTCATTATTGTTGGGTTAAACATCCGAGCCGATTACTGTCGCGACAAAATAATAAACATAAAGGAAAGATATGTTTATGTTGCAACTGCATGAACGCTTTTCACAGCGAAAAATCGTTAGCGAAACATCAGGAATATTGCAACGAAAATCAAGGTGTCGCCGTCGAAATGCCCAAACCCAACACCATCATGAAGTTTGAAAATCATAATAGAAGGTTAAAAGTACCATTCGTCGTGTACGCCGATTTCGAATGTTTCACCGTGAAAAGGAGTTCCTGTCAACCCAACGCTCTTCAAAGTTACGTCGAAAGATATCAAAAACACATACCTTCAGGCTATTGCATTTACGTGAAATGCACTTTCGACTTGCAACACGACATGGGTCCCTTCACCTACACGAAACAGTGCGAAGATGACGACATGGCCCAAAGGTTCGTGGAAGAGTTAGAATCGAAAATTCAAATGTTATACGACAAATTCAAAACTCCGGCAAAAATGATCATCACGCGAGAGCAGCAGGACGAAAATAACAGAGCCACCGAATGTCACATATGCAGACAATCGTTCGACGAGAATTCAGGAGAAAATAAGAAGGTCAGAGACCATGATCATTACATGGGTCTGTATCACGGTCCGGCTCACAGCAAGTATAATTTAAAATATCGAGACGCCGTTTTCTATCCGGTGATATTTCACAATCTCTCAGGTTACGACAGTCATCTGTTCGTGAAAAATCTCGGCACTTCCCAGGAAGAATTAAATTGCATCGCGAACAGCAAAGAAAGCTACATTTCCTTCACGAAATGGAAGCTCATGGAGAAAAAAAGAGTAATCGACGGAGAGACATTGAAAGAAAAAACGAAATTTATTCGTAGAGCCATACGTTTCATCGACAGTTTTAAATTCATGTCGACCGCTCTGGAAAAATTAGTCGATAACATGAGCAAGGATAAATTTAAAATCACGAGCGAACATTTCTTAGAACGAGTAGACGTCATGTTGAGGAAAGGAGTTTATCCTTACGATTACATGAACGATCTAAAGAGATTCGACGACACCGCACTACCTTCGAAAGAAGATTTTTATTCGAAATTATACGAATCTGACATTTCCGACGAGAATTACGAACACGCCAAAAATGTGTGGAAATCATTCGATATGAAAACCATGAGAGATTATCACGATCTCTATCTGAAGACCGACGTTCTGCTCTTGGCAGACGTGTTCGAAAATTTTCGAGACGTCTGTCGTCGAAATTACAATCTGGATCCCGCTTGGTATTTCACCGCACCCGGTCTGGTGTGGGATGCCCTGTTGAAGATCACCGAAGTCCAATTGGAATTATTATCCGACGTGAACATGTTGCTCATGTTCGAAAGGGCTGTGAGAGGTGGCGTCTCGATGATCTCCCACAGATATTCTGAAGCTAACAATCCCTACATGAAAGAAGGTTTCGATTCAAATAAATACATACATTATTGGGACACTAATAATCTGTACGGTTGGGCTATGAGTCATCCTTTACAGATTGGAAATTTCGAATGGGTAACGGAACCGGAAGAGATGCAAAAATGGAGAGACTATCCTTGCATTTTAGAAGTCGATTTCAACTATCCGGAAGAATTACACGATCTACACAACGATTATCTGCTGGCTCCCGAACGAATGGAACCGAACAAAGGAGACGAGGAAAAACTCATTCCTAATTTATTTAACAAACGTAACTATGTCGTCTACAGTTAGAATTTGAAACAATACGTTGATTACAGGATGAAATTAGTTGACATACATCGCATCATTCGATTCGACGAAGAGCCTTGGATGAAAAAATACATCGATCTCAACACGAATCTCAGAATTCAAGCCGAGAATGATTTCGAAAAAGATTTGTTCAAACTCATGAACAACTGCGTGTATGGTAAATCGATGGAAAACATCAGGAAGAGAACCGACGTTCGACTCGTCACGTCTGAGAAAAGAGCTAAAAAATTAGTGGCGAAACCCAATTACAAATACCGAACCATATTTGACGAAAATCTAGTGGCCGTTCACATGCAAAAGATGCACCTGAAGTTCGACAAACCGTATTATCTCAGACCAATCATCTTAGATATCAGCAAGCGATTGATGTATGAGTTTCACTACAATTACGTCAAAATGAAAATTTGGTGATAAAGCCAAACTACTGTTCACCGACATGGACAGTTTAGTTTACGAGATAGAGACGAAAGACGTCTACCGAGATATATCTCCGGACGTGGCCGCGTGGTTCGACATGAGCAATTATCCCATCCAACATTCAATCGAATGACAACAAGAAGGTGTTGGGTAAATTTAAGGATGAGAGTGGCGGTAAACAAATCGTCAAATTCGTGGGCTTGAGACCCAAACTGTATGCTTATCATCTAGAAGATGAAGAGATCAAGAAGTGCAAAGGAGTAAAAGCGTGCGTGGTGAAGAAAAACATCTCTTTCCAAGAGTATAAAGATTGTCTGTTAGGAAGTGGTCCAGTGTATAAGACTATGAAATCGATTCGAAGCGAAAATCACAACTTGTATACCAAAATAGTCAACGAGATTTCGCTGACGGCCGACGACGATAAGAGATTCATGTTAGATGATAAAATAAGCACTTTGGCATGCGGACATTGGATTGCGGATCAAATTAGAGACGATATGAGTATGGATGATAGGATTCCAGATATGAGTAAGGATGATAGGATTCCAGATATGAGTAAGGATGATAGGATTCCAGAAAATCAAGAGGAATTAGACGGATTCGAGATTATGGAAATCGATAGAGACATCGAGAGAGTTAGTTTAAAAAGAAAAAGAAAAAAATAAAAAAATAACGTCATTTTAGTGAATTATAATAAAATAAATAAATAAAAAAAAATATATATATACGCATTTATGAATAAGAAAATAGAGATATCCGTAGAAGGTGTCGTCTTACCTAACGAACCCCTATCCAACATCGATCTGTCGAATGCGGTGAAGGATTTGAAAATCAAAGATTTTCTAGGCGTGTTTTCCAGAGATGCCTTGCCGAAGAGAAGACCTCGACAATCGGAATGCGGAATTTTAAATCTAGACGATTTATCGGGTGAAGGCACTCACTGGGTGGCGTGGTTCAAGAACGGGAAGAAGAATTATTATTTCGGCAGCTACGGAATCTCGCCGCCGAAAGAAATAAAGAACTATTTCTAGTTCGTTACAACACGGAACGAGTGCAATCACCAGATCAAGTGTTTTGCGGTCACCTGTGTCTCTATGTTCTCAAGAGATGGTCTGAAGGAGATCGTTTTCAAGACATTCTCAATGATTTACATTAGAGAGAGATTTTTTTTATAGTATATAAAGATAAAAAAATTATTTTAAAAAATTTTAATCGAATAAAAACGAAAAATAAAAATAAAATAATTCATTTTTTAATAAACTGCGTTTTGAAATATATTTTTTTAAAAAAACAAAAAATCTCAAAACAACATGCCAGTCGATAAATTTGGTAGAAGTGACGATGAAAAAGTCAACCTAAGAAAGAAGAGGAAGACGCTCGAAGTCGACAATGGTTATGACGTTGCCAACTTGGACGAACGTTACGTTCCCAGATACTCGAGAGGAACCTTTGAACATGAATGATATGAAGCTCTACAATCTTCCCGAGCCGATAGATCTCACAGGGGGAACGCCGATTTCGAACAAATCATGCTAGATAATTACGTGGATAAAACCATGACCGACGATTTCGATCTGAAATCTAAACATTTGGTGAATGTCGCAAATCCCATAGATCCCACGGATGCTGCAACCAAGAAATACGCGGACGACTCTCACACGAGATTCAGTGAACACCTGAGAAATAGATACGTTCAGAAAACGATGCACTCGGAATTGAATGCCAATTCTAACAAGATAACGAACGTGGCCACTCCCACAAATCCCAAGGACGTGGCGACCAAACACTACGTAGATCTGGAACAGAGAAAGTCTGACAGACGAGAAATGAAATCGGATCTGAATGCGGGATTCAACAAGATATTGAATCCGTCAAAGGTCGACGATACAGATGTGGACTCAACCGCGGTCAACAAGGGCTACGTAGATTCTGCCGTGATACAATCACAAGAATACCTAGAATCGCAAGTGGACAATCTCTACCTGAACAAACAATCTGGCGGAACCATGGAATGTGGTATCGACATGAACGGTAAGAATTTATTCGGACTCAGTCACGATCCCGAATTCGATTCCAGCGCAGTCAGCAGGAAGTACGTGGACGACAACGCAGTCAGGAGAAAGGGCGACATCATGGAAGGTAAACTAGACATGGGTGGACACGAGCTCACGAATCTGGAGAAAGTCAAATATGCTAGACAATTGATCACCGTGTGGGCTGTGGAGGCCGGCACCTTAGATGAGGGAAAAGCTGAGTGGTCTTTCGGAAATGGAGGTAGCGGATCGAAACATGGTCAGGTGGATATCCCATGCCGTTGGGAGGTGAAATCCTTCGAATGAGTCTGGCTTCCTCAGATTTGAGGGAAAAGCTGAGTGGTCTTTTGGAAATGGAGGTAGCGACCAATCGATGAACATGCTTGTAGAATTCCTTTCCCTTATCCACCCACAATTTACTCGGTTTTCGAGAAGACGAGTCGAACACGCTCTTCAGAGCCCCGGCGATGCAAGGTCCCGATTTATTCTTCAAAGCTCTGATCCAACCATATTTGGAAAACACGTCGATGACCGTCAATAGATATTTGACACCCTCGTTCTACCTCGAAAACGATCTCATGTCGACCAAGTCGGCAGACCAAATATCATCCAAACCCTTCATGAACACCCTTCTCTTTCGAAATTTCCGCACGATGGGTTTGTGTAACTCCTCGGCCAATTCGCTCGTCAATAATCATTTCTTCTTCTTTTCAGATGCCCTTTTTTTTTTGAACACCCCATCTGAATCGACGTTTCGCACCGATCAGATTGCCGACCAGCGAACGTTCTATCTTCTCTCTCCTGGTCAGATTCGATATGCCTCTCAATTTCCCCAACATGTTTTTATCGCAGATGTCGTTGCGAGTCTTGGTGTCGGGATGTCCGGCGTAGCACAGATCGTGATCATACGCGGCCGCGTCCACCCTATTCACAGGTTTGCTCCAAGATTTAGGAGTCAGATCGGCGTTGAGTCTCTTGTTCAATTTCGTTCCGGGTCCTGTGAAACTGTAACCAGGCAGATGCATTTCGAAAGGTAGATTATTGATCATTTTATTCATCATGTCTTTACCTTTGCTCGCGTTCTTTTTTTTTGACGAATCAAGTCTTGATAGAACCACACACATCGCAAATTCCGCGAAGCATCTGTCTGTCATTTTTAGTTTGTACTTCTCGAGAATTACTCGTCTCGGTAACTCTCTTACACTTTACGCAATACATTTTTAAGAGTTATTTAAATTAATCTCGTTTTTATTTTATATATAAATTTAATATTTTTTTTTAAAAATTCTGTTCTTATTATATATATATTTTTTTTTTTCAATCGCTGCTCTTGAGTTCTATCATCTTACTAAATTCCTCCCTGGCCTCTTTCCTCCCCTTTTCCATGAGAGAATCCTTCATCTCTTCTTTGATGATCTGACGAGTCTTGGTTCTCATGGCTTCTTTCATGGCTTCGTATTTCGTTTTCTCTCTCAATATCGCAAAGTATTCTCCGTCCGATATCCTACCGTCTTTCAACACCATCAAAATCATTTCGGATATCGTGTCGATCTTGGAGTCGGCCAAGACGCGAATCTTGTCATGTTTCCTCGGCTTCAGATATAATTTCCTACTCAAAAAGTTTCCGAGCGTGCTAAACAATCCGGCGGCGAGAGCCACTCCTTCTATGGGCAACACGATCAGAATGCCGACCACGGTCGACAACAATCTGATGCCAGCTACGTGTAAACCCATGGAAATCATGATGAGTGTCATGTCGATCGCATTGACGAATTTCACGAAATGCGAATACTTCTTCTTGAGAGAACGACGAGAATCTCTCTCTCGAGTTAGATACGTTTGGATTCTACTGATTTGATCGATGCGATACCTCTCTCCTCTTTCTTTTTCTTCTAGCGACGGTGCCGTCGGCAAAACGCTGTTCGGCTTCTCGTCCTCGTCATCATCTAACGTCGAATACAATTTATTTCTGGTTCTCATTTTTGTGTTTTTTTTTCTTTCTAATATTAGATAAAAAATTTATGCGTGTATTTATTTTCATTTTCTATTCTCCCTTATTTTTATATCAACGAGAAAACTTAGACGTATGCTTCATTGCACAATAATTTCATGATGCATCCCTTATCTTCTAAAGTCAGACTTCTACATGCCAATTTCAGTTCTTCCGAAACTGTGGGCTTGCTTCGATCCTTACAGAAGAGTAATCTCTTCCAAAACGTGATCACTTCATCGATTTGAATGCGTTCGAACGCCGGTTCAAAATACTTCCCTTTCCATCATCAGACACGAATGATTCTCGTGATCGAAGTCTAGGTGATCCCGACATCCGCCGCATCGTTCTAACAAGAGGTGACCTAGTTGTTCATTCACACAGAAAGCGTAGGCTCTCATCAGCATTTTAAAAAGAAACCTCGCTCTAATAGTCTGGGAAGCGCTCATGATTTACGTATCTTCTTTTTTATTATCTATTCGATTTTATATATTTATTTTTAAATAACTATTTATTTATATATTTTTTTTTTATTCTCTCCTATATATATCAATCATTTTTTTTATTTCCTCGGGAAACGTGGCAGTGAGTTTGCCAGTTCAGAAGCACCTCTTTCCATGTGTCGTACATAAGTCGATTTCTGATGTAGAATCCACAATGGGTTTCCACATATGCCTCAATAGGGATTCAGTGTTAAAATCGTGTACAGACACGGATCAGACATGGATGCTCCAGAATCCACAAACCACTTTTCGATGCAGATTCTGGAGCACTATGAAAAAATGACATTTTTTGCGAACGTATCAGTGATTTAACACTGAATCCTACGATGGTAAACGCACCGTGTACGTATACATGTACGGTACATGGTCAAAGTGCTCATGAATCCGCATTTATTACCTACTAACATCCGAGCCGATTACTGTCGAGACAAAATAATAAGCATGAACATAAGATATGTTTATGTTGCAACTGCATGAATGCGTTTCACAGCGAAAATTCGTTAGCAAAACATCAGGAATATTGCAATGAAAATCAAGGTGTTGCCATCGAAATGCCCAAACCCAACCCATCGTGAAGTTTGAAAATCACAATAGAAGGTTAAAAGTACCATTCGTCGTGTACGCCGATTTCGAATGTTTCACCATGAAAATGAGTTCCTGCAAACCTAACGCTCTTCAAAGTTTCGTCGAAAGATATCAAAAACACACACTTCTTCGGGTTATTGCATTACGTGACATGGGTCCCTTCACCTACACGAAACAGTGTGAAGACGACGACGTGGCTCAAAGGTTCGTGGAAGAGTTAGAATCGAAAATTCAAATGTTATACGACAAATTCAAAACTCAAAGCAGCAGGACGAAAATAACAGAGCCACCGAATGTCACATATGCAGACAATCGTTCAACGAGAATTCAGAGGAAAATAAGAAGGTCAGAGACCACGATCATTACACGGGTCTGTATCGCGGTCCAGCTCACAGCAAGTGTAATTTAAAATATCGAGACGCCATTTTCTATCTGGTGATATTTCACAATCTCTCAGGTTACGACAGTCATCTGTTCGTAAAAATCTCGGCACCTCCCATGAAGAATTAAATTGCATCGCGAACAGCGAAGAAAGATACATTTCATTCACGAAATGGAAGCTCATGGAGAAGAAAAGAGTAATCGATGGGGAGACATTGAAAGAAGAAACGAAATTCATTCATAGAGGCATACATTTCAGCGACAGTTTTAAATTCATGTCAACCGCTCTGGAAAAATTAGTCGATAACATGAGCAAGAATAAATTTAAAATCACGAGCGAACATTTCGGAGAACGAGTAGACATCATGTTGAGGAAAGGAGTCTATCCTTATGATAACATGAATGATCTAAAGAGATTCGACAACACCGCACTACCTTCGAAAGATGATTTTTATTCGAAATTATACGAATCCGACATTTCCGATGAGAATTACGAACACGCCAAAAACGTGTGGAAATCATTCGATATGAAAACCATGAGAGATTATCACGATCTCTATCTGAAGGCTGACGTTCTGCTCTTGGCAGATGTGTTCAAAAATTTTCGAGACGTCTGTCGTCGAAATTACAATCTGGATCACGCTTGGTATTTCCAATTGGACTTATTATCCGACGTGGACTTGTTGCTCATGTTCGAAAGGGCTGTGAGAGGTGGCGTCTCGATGATCTCCCACAGATATTCTGAAGCTAACAATCCCTACATGAAAGAAGGTTTCGATTCGAAACGGTCGAATAAATACATACAGTATTGGGACGCTAATAATCTGTACGGTTGGGCTATGAGTCATCCTTTACCGATTGGAAATTTTGAATGGGTGACGGAACAGGAAGAGATGCAAAAATGGAGAGACTATCCTTGTATTTTAGAAGTCGATTTGAACTATCCAGAAGAATTACACGATCTACACAATGATTATCTGCTGGCTCCCAAATGAATGGAACCAAACGAAGGAGATGAGGAAAAACTCATTCCCAATTTATTTAACAAATGTAACTACATCGTCTACAGTGAGAATTTGAAACAATACGTCGATTACGGGATGAAATTGGTCGACATACATCGCATCATTCAATTTGACGAAGAGCCTTGGATGAAAAAATACATCGATCTCAACACGAATCTCAGAATTCGAGCCGAGAACGATTTCGAAAAAGATTTCTTCAAACTCATGAACAACTGCGTGTACGGTAAATCGATGGAAAACATCAGGAAGAGAACCGACGTTCGACTCATCACGTCTGAGAAAAGAGCTAAAGAATTAGTGGCGAAACCCAATTACAAACACCGAACCATATTCGACGAAAATCTAGTGGCCGTTCACATGCAAAAGACGCACCTGTAGTTCGACAAACCGTATTATCTCGGACCTATCATCTTAGATATCAGCAAGCGATTGATGTACGAGTTTCACTACGATTACATCAAACGAAAATTTGGTGATAAAGCCAAACTACTGTTCACCGATACAGACAGTTTAGTTTACAAGATAGAGACGAAAGACGTCTACCGAGATATATCTCCGGGCGTGGCCATGTGGTTCGACATGAGCAATTATCCCGTCGATCACCCGTCCAACATTAAATCGAATGACAACAAGAAGGTGTTGGGTAAATTTAAGGACGAGTGCGGCGGTAAACAAATCCTCGAATTCGTGGGCTTGAGACCCAAACTGTATGCTTATTGTCTAGAAGATGAAGAGATCAAGAAGTGCAAAGGGGTTAAAGTGTGCGTGGTGAAGAAAAACATCTCTTTCCAAGAGTATAAAGATTGTCTGTTAGGAAGTGGTCTGGTGTATAAGACTATGAAATTGATTCAAAGCGAAAATCATGACTTGTATACCGAAATAGTCAACAAGATTTCGCTGACGGCCAACGACGATAAGAGATTCATGTTAGATGATAAAATAAGCACTTTGGCACTCGGACATTGCACTTTGGTTCTAATTTTAGACGATAGGATTTCAGATATGATTGTGGATGATTGGATTCCAGATATGATTAAGGATGATAGGATTCCAGAAAATCAAGAGGAATTAGACGGATTCAAGATTATGGAAATTGATAGAGACATCGAGAGAGTTAGTTTAAAAAGAAAAAGAAAAAAATTTTTAAAAAAATAACGTCATTTTTAGTAAATTATAATAAAATAAATAGACAAAAAAAAAATATATACACATTTATGAATAAGAAAATAGAGATATCCGTAGAAGGTGTCGTCTCACCTATCAAACCCCTATCCAACATCGATCTGTCGAATGCAGCGAAGGATTTGAAAATCAAAGATTTTCTAGGTGTGTTTTCTAGAGATGCCCTGCCGAAGCGAAGACCTCGACAATCGGAATGCAGAATTTTAAATCTAGATGATTTATCGGGTGAAGGCACTCACTCTGTGGCGTGGTTCAAGAACGGGAAGAAGAATTATTATTTCGACAGCTATGGAATCTCACCGCTGAAAGAAATAAAGAACTATTTCAACAAATCGATGGTTCGTTACAACACGGAATGAGTGCAATCACCAGATCAAGTGTTTTGCGGTCACCTGTGTCTCTATGTTCTCAAGAGGTGGTCTGAAGGAGATCGGTTTCAAAACATTCTTAATGATTGACATTAGAGAGAGATTTTTTATAGCATATAAAGGTAAAAAAAAATTATTAAAAAAATTTTAATCGAATAAAAACGAAAAATAAAAATAAAATAATTCATTTTTAATAAACTGCGTTTGAAATATATTTTTTTAAAAACAAAAAATCTCAAAACAACATGCCAGTCAATAAATTTGGTAGAAGTGATGACGAAAAAGTCAACCTAAAAAAGAAGAGGAAGACACTCGAAGTCGATGATGGTTACGACGTTGCCAACTTGGATGAACGCTATGTTCGGAGATACGAACCTTGAGAGGAACCTTTGAACATGAACGATAAGAAGCTCTACAATCTTCCCGAGCTGATAGATCTCACAGATGCTGCGACTAAAAAATATGTCGACAGGGGGAACGCCGATTTCGAAGGAATCCTGCTAGATAATTACGTGGATAAAACCATGACCAACGATCTCGATCTGAAATCTAAACATTTGGTGAACATCGCAAATCCCATTGATCCCACGGATGCCGTGACCAAGAAATACGCGGACGACTCTCACGCGAGATTCAGCGAACACCTGAGAAATAGATACATTCAGAAAACGATGCACTCAGAATTGAATGCCAGTTCTAACAAGATAACGAACGTGGCCACTCCTACGAATCCCAAGGATGTGGCGACCAAACACTACGTAGATCTGGAACAGAGAAAGTCTGACAGACGAGAAATGAAATCGGATCTGAATGCGGGATTCAACAAGATATTGAATCTGTCGAAGGTTGACGACACGGATGTGGACTCAACCGCGGTCAACAAGGGCTACATAGATTCTGCCGTGATACGATCACAAGAATACCTAGAATCGCAAGTGGATGATCTCTACCTGAACAAACAATCTGGCAGAACCATGGAGGGTGGTATCGACATGAATGGTGAGAATTTATTCGGACTCAGTCATGATCCCGAATTCTATTCCAGCACAGTCAGCAGGAAGTACGTGGACAACAATTCGGTCTGGAGAAAGGGTGACATCATGGAAGGTAAACTAGACATAGGTGGACACGCGCTCACGAATCTACCGGATCCTATGAACATGACGGATGCCTGCACCCTGATTTCGGTGGTGGAGAAAGTCAAATATGCTAGACAATTGATCACGTGTGGGCTGAGGAGGCTGGCACCTTAGATGAGGGAAAAGCTGAGTGGTCTTTCAGAAATGGAGGTAGTGGATCAAAACATGGTAGTAGGTGATAATTGCCGATACCACGCCACTTGTACATGTACGTGTACAAAATACGCACACGATGTGTTCACCAACGTGGAATTCGGTGTTAAAATCACACACTTGTTCACAAAACTGTACACTGGTCTATAATCGGCACATGTATATTTTTGTGTGAACAAGCGTGTGATTTAACACCGAAACACTCGTGGTGAACGCATCGTGTTTGTGTGTTGTACATTTTCGGTTGTATCGTGTACGCGATTTTTGGTCTACGTTCGCATTGCAGATCAGTCCCATCGATCCATCGTCGGTGAACGCGAGCGAAGGCAAAAAGATTTGGGTGATTATCAAAAAACAGCTTTTGCAGTTCTAGACCAGTGGTCTAGAATCAGCAATCGAGTTGGTACAGATGGTTTAGAATCGGCAATTGTTTTGAGGCGGTGGTGGGGTTTTGATTGATATAAATATAGGGGAGAAAAAAAAATATAAATAAATAGTTATTTAGAAAAATAAATATATCAAATCGAATAGATAATAAAAAGAAATACGTAAATCATGAGCGCTTCTCAGATGATTAGAGCGAGGTTTTTTTTAAACATGCTGATGAGAGCATACGCAATCTGCATGAACGAACAACTACGTCCCATCTTGTTAGAATGATGCGTCGGATGTCGGGATCATCTAGACTTCGATCACGAGGATCATTCGTGTCTGACGATGGAAAGGGAAGATATGGTCGTCATGTATTTCGAACCGGCGTTCGAACGCGTTAAATTCGACGATGTGATCACGTTTTGGAAGAGATTAGTCTACTGTAAGAATCGAGACAGACCCACATATTCGGAAGAACTGAAATTGGCGCGTAGAAGTTTGACTTTAGAAGACAAGGGATGCATCAAGAAATTATTGCTGAACGAAGCATACGTCTAAGTTTTTGTTTTTCGTTGATATAAAAAATAAGGGAGAGTAGAAAATAAAAAAAAAAATAAATACAGACATCAATTTTTTTATCTAATATTAGAAAGAAAAAAACACAAAAAAAAAATGAGAACCAGAAATAGATTGTATCCGACGTTAGTGGACGACGAGGACGAGAAGCCGAATGGCATCTTGCCGACGGCACCTCGCTAGAAGAAAGAGAAAGAGGAGAAAGGTATCGCATCGAACAAATCAATAGAATCCAAGAGTATCTGACTCGAGAGAGAGATTCTCGTGGTTCCCTCAAAAAGAAGTATTCGCGTTTCGTGAAATTTGTCAACGGGATCGACACGACACTCATTACGATTTCCATGGGTTTACACATGGCCGGCATCGGATTGTTGTCGACTGCGGTTGCCATTCCGATCGTGTTGACCATGGAAGGAGTGGCCCTCGCCGCCGGATTGTTCAGCACGGTCGGAAACTTTTTGAGTAGGAAATTATATCTGAAGGCTAGGAAACACGACAAAATTAGCGTCTTGGCCGACTCCAAGATCGACACGATATCCGAAATGGTCTCTATGGCGTTGAAAGACGGTAGGATATTGGACGGAGAATACTTCGCGATATTGAGCGAGAAAACGAAATACGATGCCATGAAAGGAGCCGTGAGAATCAAGACTCGTCAGATCATCAAGGAAGAGTTGAAGGATTCTCTCGTGGAAAAGGGTAGGAAAGAGGCCAGGGAGGAAGGAATTCAGTAAGATGATAGAACTCAAGGAGCAGTGATTGAAAAAAAAAAAATATATATATATATATATAATAAGAACAGAATTTTAAAAAAAAATATTAAATTCATATATAAAATAAAAAAAACGAAATTAATTCAAATTAACTCTTCAAAAAAAAAAATGTATTGCGTAAAGTGTAAGAGAGTTACCGAGACGAGTAATTCTTGAGAAGTGCGAACTAAAAACGACAGATGGATGATTCGCGGAATTTGCGACGTGTGTGGTTCTTTCAAGACTAGATTCGTCAAACAACAAAAGAACGTGAGCAAAGGCAAAGGCATCTTGAATAAAATGATCAACAATCTACCTTTCGAAATGCATCTGCCCGGTCACAGTTTCACGGGACCAGGAACGAAATTGAACAAGAGACTCAACGCCAATCTGACACCCAAATCTTGGAGCAAACCCGTGAATAGGGTGGATGCGGCCGTGTACGATCACGATCTGTGCTACGCCGGACATCCCGACACCAAGACTCGCAACGACGTCTGCAATAAAAACATGTTGGCGAGATTGAGAGGCATATCGAATCTGACCAGGAGAGAGAAGATGGAACGTTCGCTGGTCGGCAATCTGATCGGTACAAAACGTCGATTCGGATGGGGCGTTCAAAAAAAAAAAGCGCATCTGAAAAAGAGAAGAAGAAGAAACGATTATTGACAAGCGAATTGGCTGAGGAGTTACACAAACCCATAGTGCATAAATTTCGAAAGAGAAGGGTGTTCATGAAGGGTCTGGACGATATTTGGTCCGCCGACTTGGTCGACATGAGATCGTTTTCAAGGTGGAACGAAGGCGTCAAATATCTATTGACGGTCATCGACGTGTTTTCCAAATACGGTTGGATCAGAGCTTTGAAGAATAAATCGGGACCTTGCGTCGCCGAGGCTCTGAAGAGCGTGTTCGAGTCGTCTTCTCGAAAACCGAGTAAATTGTGGGTGGACAAGGGAAAGAAATTCTACAACAAGGACGTTCGTCGATTGGTAGACCTCTACTCGATCGAAAACGAAGAGAAAGCCAGCGTGGTGGAACGTTAGAATCGAACGATGAAGGAGAAGATGCACAGATACTTCACGGCAAATTCGACGAAGAAATACATATACTCTCTGAACGGTCTGGTGAAAGATTACAACAACACCCGACACAGATCGATCAAGATGACTCCCGCGGAAGCCAGCGATCCTCAAAACGAAAAACGGGTCTACGCGAATCTATATCCCGAGAGATCTAAGATCGGGAAGAAGTCTAGAACGCCGAAATTTGCGGTCGGCGATCGAGTGAGAATCTGCGCTTATAAGAAGCACTTCGAAAAGGGTTATACTCCTCGATGGACCTCGGAAATCTTCGTGATCATCAAAATATTTCACACCGATCTGGTGACTTACGAAATCGAAGCTTTGGATGGAGAAGAGATCATCGGAAAGTTTTACGAAGAACAATTACACAAGACGAAGTTTTGATGAAGAACACAAAAAAAATTTTTTTTTATTTACTCTCTTTGACATTTTCTTGTTTACACACACATATATATAAAAGAGAGAAAAAAAAATAAATAATAATAAAAAATAATTAAAAACTATTTTTTTTAGATAAAGAAAGCAAGTGAATTAATAAACAAAAAAACTAAAAAATCTTTTAAAATGATAAATATACTAGATATAGCACAAAGCATAGTGAAAGATGAAAGTATTCAAGAATATGAGGTTCACGAATACGAACCGGTAACCGGAACGAGTTTGAACAATGCGGAAGAGATAAGAATCAACGTCGAAACTCAAGATCTATTCGTACATCCTAGTGAGAATTACATAGTGGTGCAGGGACGTCTCACCAAGGAAGATGGGAGCGACTACGCCGACGACGACACGGTCACTCTTGCCAATAATGGCATCAGGCATCTATTCAGTAACATAAAATACATGCTATCCGGACAAGAGATAGAATCTGTTTTTCATCCCGGTCAAGCCACCACGATGTTCGGACTCTTGACATATCCTGATGATTTTTCGAAATCCAGAGGACTTGATCAGTTGTGGGTGAAAGACACCGTAGGTCCTGCTAGCGCAGGCGCCGCCGCGATATTTGACTACGTCGTCAAGACGTCCAGACCTAAAGGAACGTTTTCGTTCAGGATACCTTTGAAACACATCTTCGGATTCGCGGACGATTACAACAAGGTCATGTACGGATTCAAACACAATCTGACATTGATTCGAAAAGGAAATGACGATGCAATAGTGAGACTCACCGCGACCGATGTGGGTAAGATAACTCTACACAAGATATCGTGGTTCGTTCCGCACGTGGAGCCTTCGATGAATGAGAAAACGAATCTCTACAAGATCATACAATCCAAGAGTAAATTACCCATGGGATTTAGAATGAGACAGTGTGACACGGCTAGCATTCCTCCCTCCACGAATCACTTCGATTGGAGATTGACAGTGAAATCCGCTTCCGAGAGACCGCATTTCATCGTGGTTGAGTTTCAGACCGATAGGGACGGGTCTCAGGAAAAGAATGCGTCGCTGTTCGATCACTGCCATTTGAGAAACATGCAAGTGTTTCTGAATGCCACGAGATATCCGGCAATCGATTACAATGCGTCGTTCGACAAGAACGATTTCTGCAGGCTGTACGGTGACGCCGCCGATTTTAGAAAGAAGTATCACGGTCTAGACGAATTGATGAGCAATCCCAACATATCTCCCGGCGAATACAAGTCGATGTATCCCATGTTCGTGTTCGACGTCAGTAAACAGAGCGAACGACTCAAGAGTAGCGTGTTTGACATTCAGATCAAGATGCAATTCGATAGGAACGTGCCGAGAAAAACCGAAGCCTTCGCCCTGGTCCTATCGGACAGAGAATTACAATTCGAATCGGACGTAAATAAGATGTCGATCATTCGATGAGAGACGAGTGTGTGAAAAAAAAAATTAATAAACGTTAAAAATGTGGATGTAAGATTAATTAAAAAAACTTAAATCTCGAAAACAAAATGAATGTTTCTGACACGAAAACAACAAATCATCTGTTCACTTCAGATTACTATGACGTTAAAATGAAATACTTGGAAAAATGGATTCAAATTGAATATGAAGAACGTAACACAAAAAAAGGATGGAATAGTTGTGATTTTAACGAATATCGTTTAAAAGAAAAAGAAGAGTTTGATCTCATAAGATCTAACGAAGAAATTATAAAAAATACAATTTTAAAATGTCGCAAATGTAAGAAACGTCCAATAAAAATCGAATCTCAACAAACTAGATCTGGTGATGAACCAACAACCGTATTCGCAAAGTGTATAAATTGTAATCATAAATGGATAGAAAATTAAAAAAAAAAAAAAAAAAAAGTAATGAGATGTAGAGAGATTGAACATCTCTCTACTTCTCATTACTTTTTTTTTTTTTTTTTTTTGTTGTTTTTAATAATCACACATTATTTTTTTTTTTTTTTTAATTCGTTATTTTTTTTTCCACGCGTTCACTGTTTGTTCAAAGGATCCAGTTCGATCAGTAGACTCACCACGGAAGTGGCGGCTTCAGGATTATTGGTTTTTGTGACGGAATTAATCCTGTCTCCGGTGTTCACTTTGAGAGGCGTGCCGAACGTGCTGACATTCGTGTTTTGATTCTCGGTCTTTTCGACACTGTATCTCTTATCGCTCTCTACACCATTCACCATGAGATTGACGACCGCTCTGTTATTCAAATCCAAGGAAGCCAGACTCATTCGAAGGATTTCACCTCCTAGCGGCATGGGATATCCCACCTGACCGTGTTTCGATCCGCTACCACCATTTCCAAAAGACCACTCGGCTTTTCCCTCCTCTAAAGCGTCGGACTCTTCGGCCCACACGGTGATCAATTGTCTGGCATATTTGACTTTCTCCACCACCAAAATCAGGGTGCAGGCGTCCGTCATGTGCACGGGTTCCGGTAGATTCATGAGCGTGTGTCCGCCCATATCTAGTTTACCTTCCATGATGTCACCCTTTCTCCAGACCGAGTTGTTGTCCACGTACTTCCTGCTTACCGCGCTGGAATCGAATTCGGGATTGTGACCGAGACCGAATAAATTCTCACCGTTCATGTTGATGCCAACTTCCATGGTTCCGCCAGATTGTTTGTTCAGGTAGAGATTGTCCACTTGCGATTCTACGTATTCTTGCGATCGTATCACGGCAGAATCTACATAGCCCTTGTTGACCGCGGTTGAGTCCGCATCCGTGTCGTCGATCTTCGACAGTTTCAATATCTTGTGGAATCCCGCATTCAGATCCGATTTCGTTTCACGTCCGTCAGACTTTCTCTGTTCCAGATCTACGTAGTGTTTGGTCGCCACGTCCTTGGGATTCGTGGGAGCGGCCACGTTCGTTATCTTGTAAGAATTGGCGTTCAATTCCGAGTGCATCGTTTTCGTGACGTATTTTTTTCTCAGGTGTTCACTGAATCTCGCGTGAGAGTCGTCCGCGTATCTCTTGGTCTCGGCATCGGTGGAATCTACGGGATTCGCGACGTTCACCAAACGTTTGGATTTCAGATTGAGATCGTTGGTCATGGTTTTATCCACGTAATTATCAAGCAGGATTCGTTCGAAATCGGAGTTCCCCCTGTCGACGTATTTTTTAGTCACGGCATCTGCGAGATCTGTCAGCTCGGGAAGATTGTAAAGCTTCTTATCGTTCATGTTCAGAGGTTCCTCTCGAGGTTCGTATCTCTGAACGTAATGCTCGTCCAAGTTGGCAACGTCGTAACCATCGTCGACTTCGAACGTCTTCCTCTTCTTTCTCGGGTTGACTTTTTCGTCGTCACTTCTACCAAATTTATTGACTGGCATGTTGTTGTAAGGATTTTTTTTTTTTTTTTGTTGTTTAGAAAAAAAATGTGTTCAAAACGCAGTTTATTAAAAAATGAACTATGTTATTTTATTTTTCGTTTTTTTTTATTCGATTAAAATTTTTTTAAAAATAATTTTTTATCTTTATATATATAATACTATAAAAAAAAATTTTTTTTTCTCTCTAATGTAAGTCGTTGAGAATGTCTTGAAATTCATCTCCTTCAGACCATCTCTTGAGAACGTAGAGACACAGGTGACCGCAAAACACTTGATCTGGTGATTGCACTTGATCCGTGTTGTAAAGAACCATCTATTTGTTGAAATAATTCCTTATTTCTTTCAGCGGCGAGATTCCGTAGCTGTCGAAATAATAATTCTTCTTCTTCTTCTTCCCGTTCTTGAACCACGCCACCCAGTGAGTTCCTTCACCCGATGAATCATCTAGATTTAAAATTCCGCATTCCGATTCAACAGATCGATGTTGAATAGGGGTTCGTTGGGTAAGACGACACCTTCTACGGATATCTTTATTTTCTTATTCATAAATGAGTATATATATTTTTTTTTATTTATTTATTTTATTATAATTCACTAAAAAATGACGTTATTTTTTTCTATTTTTTTTTCTTTTTCTTTTTAAACTAACTCTATCGACTTCTACAATCTTGAATCCGTCAAATTCCTTGACTTCTATAATCTTGGATCCATCTAATTCTTCTTTTAAACTAACTTTCTCGATGTCACTATCGATTTCCATAATTTTGTGTTCATCTAATTCCTCTTGATTTTCTGGAATCCTATCATCCACAATCGTATCTGGAATCTTATCATCTACAATCATATCTGGAATCCAATCATCCCCATTCATATCGTCTCTAATTAGATCCACAGTCCAATGTCCGAGTGCCAAAGTGCTTATTTTATCGTCTAACACGAATCTCTTGTCGTCGTCGGCCGTCAGCGAAATCTTGTTGACTATTTCGGTATACAGCTCGTGATTTTCGCTTCGAATTGATTTCATAGTCTTATACACCGGACCACTTCCTAACAGACAATCTTTATACTCTTGGAAAGAGATGTTTTTCTTCACCACGCACGCTTTAACTCCTTTGCACTTCTTGATCTCTTCATCATCTTCTAGACGATAAGCATAGAGTTTGGGTCTCAAGCCCACGAATTCGTCGATCTGTTTACCGCTGCTCTCGTCCTTAAATTTACCCAACACCTTCTTGTTGTCGTTCGATTGAATGTTGGATGGGTGATCAACGGGATAATTGCTCATGTCGAACCACTCGGCCACGTCCGGAGATATGTCTCGGTAGACGTCTTTCGTCTCTATCTCATAAACTAAACTGTCCATGTCGGTGAACAGTAGTTTGGCTTTGTCGCCAAATTTTCGTTTGACGTAATCGTAGTGAAACTCGTACATCAATCGCTTGCTGACATCTAAGATGATCGGTCCGAGATAATACGGTTTGTCGAACTTCAGGTGCATCTTTTGCATGTGAACGGCCACTAGATTTTCGCCGAATATGGTTCGGTGTTTGTAATTGGGTTTCGCCACTAATTTTTTTGCTTTTTCTCAGATGTGATGAGTCGAACGTCAGTTCTCTTCCTGATGTTTTCCATCGATTTGCAGTTGTTCATGAGTTTGAAGAAATCTTTTTCGAAATCGTTCTCGGCTCGGGTTCTGAGATTCGTGTTGAGATCGATGTATTTTTTCATCCAAGGCTCTTCGTCGAATCGAATGATGCGACGTATGTCGACTAATTTCATCCCGTAATCAACTTACTGTTTCAAATTCTCGCTGTAGACGATGTAGTTACGTTTGTTAAATAAATTGGGAATGAGTTTTTCCTCGTCTCCTTCATTCGGTTCCATTCATTCGGGAGCCAGTGGATAATCGTTGTGCGGATCGTGTAATTCTTCCGGATAGTTCAAATCGACTTCTAAAATTCAAGGATAGTCTCTCCATTTTTGCATCTCTTCCGGTTCCTTCACCCATTCGAAATTTCCAATCGGTAAAGGATGACTCATGGCCCAACCGTACAGATTATTGGCATCCCAATACTTTATGTATTTAGTCGACCGTTTCAAATCGAAACCTTCTTTCATGTAGGGATTGTTAGCCTCGGAATGTCTGTGAGAGATCATCGAGATGCCACCTCTCGCAGCTCTTTCGAACATGAGCAACATGTCCACATTGGATAATAATTCCAATTGGACTTCGGTGGTCTTCAACAGAGCGTCCCACGCCAGACCGGGTGCGGTGAAATACCAAGCGGGATCTAGATCGTAATTTCGACGACAGACGTCTCGAAAATTTTCGAACACGTCTGCCAAGAGCAGAACGTCGGTCTTCAGATAGAGATCGTGATAATCTCTCATGGTTTTCATATCGAATGATTTCCACACGTTTTTGGCGTGTTCGTAATTCTCGTCGGAAATGGATTCGTATAATTTCGAATAAAAATCATCTTTCAAAGGTAGTGCGGTGTCTTCGAATCTCTTTAGACTGTTCATGTAATCGTAAGGATAGACTCCTTTCCTCAACATGACGTCTACTTGTTCTCCGAAATGTTCGCTCGTGGTTTTAAATTTATCCTTGCTCATGTTATCGACTAATTTTTCCAGAGCGGTCGACATGAATTTAAAAGTGTCGATGAAACGTATGCCTCTACGAATGGATTTCGTTTTTTCTTCCGACGTATTTCCGTCGATTACTCTTTTCCTCTCCATGAGCTTCCATTTCGTGAAGGAAATGTATCTTTCTTCGCTGTTCGCGATGCATTGTAATTCTTCGTGCGAGGTGCCGAGATTTGTCACGAACAGATGACTGTCGTAACCCGAGAGATTGTGAAACATCACCGGATAGAAAGTGGCGGCTCGATATTTTAAATTACTTGCTGTGAGCCGGACCGCGATACAGACCTGTGTAATGATCGTGGTCTCTAACCTTCTTATTTTCCTCCGAATTCTCGTCGAACGATTGTCTGCATATGTGACATTCGATGGCTCTGTTATTTTCGTCTTGCTGCTCTCGCGTGATGATAATTTTCGCCGGAGTTTTGAATTTGTTGTATAACATTTCAATTTTTGATTCTAACTCTTCCACGAACCTTTGAGCCACGTCTTCGTCTTTGCGCTGTTTCGTGTAGGTGAAGGGACCCATGTCGTGTTGCGAGTCGAAAGCGCATTTCACGTAAATGCAATAGCCCGAAGGTATGTGTTTTTGATATCTTTCGACGTAACATTGAAGAGCGTTGGGTTGACAGGAACTCATTTTCGCGGTGAAACATTCGAAATTGGTGTACACGACGAATGGTACTTTTAACCTTCTATTGTGATTTTCAAACTTCACGATGGTGTTGAGTTTGGGCATTTCGACGACGACACCTTGATTTTCGTTGCAATATTCCTGATGTTTCGCCAACGAGTCTTCGCTATGAAACATGTTCATGCAGTTGCAACATAAAGATATCTTATGTCCATGATTATTATTTTGTCTCGACAGTAATCGGCTCGGATGTTTAACCCAACAATAATGACGATTGTCACCATTCGAAATCGATAATAAAATAATCGTCTTTTCTCTTCTGCAATACGAAGTCCGTCTGAGAGGATAGATCTTTCGATTTTCGTTGTCGTATCCCAGGACGCTCACCGCTACGGTGGGATTTTGAACCTCGAAATGTTCGATGTGTTTTAACTTTGTTGGAAAAGTCACTCCGGTCCAATCGAGATTTTTAGAAGTTTCCTCGTAACGAGAAACTCTATCAGCATGTATTTCGACAGGGTATAAAGCGGAGGTGACTGCCCATTTAAAACACTGATCATCTTTATTTCTCACGTTGACCACGGTGCGTTTCTTATTCAAGAAATACGGTAATTCCAAGTAGGAAGATCCTTTCAACGGTTCGTTTTTAGTGATGTGAATTTCGAGTTTCAACACCTCGTCGAACGTCCAATTACTACCTTCATTTTGATAATTCGCGAGAGACGTCAACATCTTGTCTTTCATCTTTTCGAAAACGTCCGATAGATCTGAACCTCGAAATACGGGTTCAACGTTAGATCTGAAATATGCATTTTTCACGATGCTCTTGCTGGACTTCACGTCGATTTTATTCATTATGCAATGGAGTATCATCTTAATTTTTAATCCCGAGTTCGTGTATTCGCGAAACAAATCCAATACTTTTTTCTTCGCCCGTTCCATGAACAATTTCGGATCGACTTTCTTCGACGAGGGAAACACGTCGAAAGTTTTAAAAATGTCTTCGATCGCACTCTCCCGTTCTACGGTTTTCGACTGGAATAGTTCCACAACGAGTCGTCTTACATATTCTTCTCCTTTCTCTTTGTCGATTGCTCGTTGAATTTCGCTCGATATATCTCGTTTGTCTCGAATCTGAAGTGCATCACTCGTTTTCGTTTTAGTTTTTCTTTTCTTTTCTTTGGAAACTTGATGTTTTTCAACGGCTTTTTGTTTAGTCGTCTTCTTATTTTTCACAACCGACGCATCTTTTGACGTCGTTGCTATCGACATTTCGTTTGCCTTTCTCGCGTTTCACAAATATTCTTGTATGACTTCAATTTTTTTTGCTTTAGTTCTATGCTTTCTGAAATCTGAAATTTGTAATAGACTACAAATCTCGTTTAACTGAGGTACAGTTTTCTCATTTAAATTTACCATTGTTTTATCTGTTTTCTTCATTTTGTAAGAATATTTTTTTTTTTTGGAATTTTGTATTAAATAATTTGTTAAAAAAAAAGTTTTGTTTTTTTTACTCTATATATATATATAAAAAAAAAAGTTAAATTTTAAAATTCAATTTTTTTCTTTAATGTGTGTTTTTTTTTTGTTTTTTTTTTTATTCAAAAACAATTTAAGACCGCTTTTATTCCTCGCTCGCAAACCGAACATGTTTTCTCGTCTTCAGAATGACATTCTCTACAGTAACGCAGGTGTGCGCACGGTAGAAACAAGATGTTTGCGACACCTTTGCAGACCAGACACTTGGTGGTGAACGTTTTACTCGGTTTGTTTTCGACGAGTGACGATAACTCGTCCGCTTCCGCCATGAATTTGATGAGATGTTCTAAAGTTATGAATTGAGACAGGGTCTTGTTCGTGATAACGCATTGTACAATTGTTCCTTGGTGTATCCGAGTTGTAACATATCCATTAATAATTTTTGGTTTTTATCTCTATCTCTCTCTTCGTCTTGGATTTTGATCAATCCTAACGTTAGGATCTTGTTTAAATAATCACAGTCGCCTTTTTTAATATTATTTATGTGTTCTAGTAAAGGTACGTCGTGAGGTTCCCAATTCATCAAATGTATGTTACAACAAAAACATTTGACTTTGTCACCTCTACCCACGTAAACAAAACCCGCGGCAGCTAAATCTTTGGGTTTTTGAGTGAGATGCGATGGCCAATTTTTAAACGTTTGAAGTCTTGCACGTTCTAAACTATAATTCGGATGTTTGGACTTGATCATTGTTTTTACCTCAAAAATTGAGTTTGTAAGAATTTTTTTTTAACACTTTTTATTTATATGTAAAGAGAAATAAAGAGAAACTTTTTTTTTAACAAATTATTATTTAAATACAAAATTTAAAATAAACATTATTTGTAAGAATTCATAAAAAAACAAATAATCAATCATGACAACAACATCTAAAAGATGCGGATTGAAATTGAAACGAGACGAAGGGTATGAGAACTCCAGTTTTAATATCTATACATTACAACCACACGATCCCATCGAATTGAATGAGGTTGAGATGGTGGACTTAGAGCGCTACTACCACAAATATCGAATGTGTTTGAAAGTGGATGAAGCCGCGCTCGATTTGTTTTATGAGTACCAAAGCGAACTGTTGATTAATATTATCGTCGCCGAAGACAGAGAATTCGACAGGGGTGATTTATTGTTGTCCTATGGAGATTACATATATCCAATAATCTCACCCGAACTCGTGAAAAAATTGGGTGGTGAGAGCGCATTCGCCTATGAAAAAAAACTCAAAAGAGTAAAGATGAACATTCACACCATTTTCGTATGTGGAAAAATGACGAATGTCAACTTGCTAATAACGGACTTGGAAATATAAACAATAGAGAGATTGAAATTGAAAAAAAAAATTTTTAAACTTTTTATATATATATAAAAGAGAAAAAAAACTTTTACTAAAAAAAATTTTACATTAAAGAAAATTAAAAATTAAAAAAACAACTTTTTTATATATATAAAGAGCAAAAAAAAAAAAAACTTTTTTTTAACAAATTATTATTTAAATACAAAATTTAAAATATACATTATTGCAAGAATTCGTAAAAACAAAAATAACAAATAATCGATCATGAAGACAACAACACCTAAAAGCATGAAGACAACAACACCTAAAAGATGCGAATTGAAATTGAAATGAGTCGAAACGTATAAGAAATTCGGTCATAAAATCTATAGATTACAACGACACGATCCCATCGAATTGAACGATGTCGAGATGAAGGGCTTAGAGCACAAATACAAGAAATATAAGATGCCTCTGAAATTGGACCAAGCCGCGCTCGATTTGATTTACGAGTACCAAAGCGATCTGCAGAACATCGTCATCGCCGAAGATAGAGAATTCGACAAGGACGATTTGTCGTTGCCCTATGGAAATTACATATTTCCAAACATCTCATTCGAACTCGTGAAGAAATTGGGTGGTGAGAGCGAGTTGACTGATGTAAAAAAACTCAAAAGAGTAAAGATAAACATTCAACACGTTTTCGAAAAAGGAGTAGACACGAGCATCAACATGCTAATAACGGACTTGGAAATATAAACAATAGAGCATTTGATTTTTAGCGAAGAAAAAAAAAATGAAAAAAAAAAAAGTAAATGAGATCTCATTTACTTTTTTTTTTTTTTTTTTTTTTTTTTTTTTTTTGTTTTCCTTCTTCACTATCATCATAATATATTATAATAACGTTTCCTTTTCTCTCAAATTTCTGCGTCGATTCTTCTTCTTTTCCTTTTTTTCTTTTTCTTTGTGATGTAATACGTTCATGGCAACATTTTTGTTTATCCGAATCCTAATTATGAACGAATGTTGTGCATCTCTTGGTAACACTAGCATCATTACCATTCACTTCAGAAGGTAGTGGTGACCGTGGAAAGCACCATCTCATTCCCAACCGTATATCCCGCGCTTTATCTATCTCTTTCCTTAGATATCCATCATTAGCGTCTAACCATTTTTTTATTTCTTCGCTCTCTGGCTCGTGATGTTCGTCATTATCATCAAAGTGTTTTTCCACCTTTTCATCCAGGTGATAAATTTGTTTCTCCACCTCTTCACCCATTTTAAATATATATATTATTTTATACTTTCTACGATTTTATATATTTTATATAATTTTTTTTATATTTTATAATAACATACTCAAAATCGGTATGTTCTTAAATGGTGAATTGTCACCGAGCAACAAACCCTTGCCGAGTCGCTTGACGTTCCGTTCACTCTTCAGAAAGAGACCGTTTCCTCTCAGAGAGTTGCCACCTCTAACGGGTTCTAGATACAATCCTTTACCGCTGTCGTCTACGTGAATGCGACACACGGCTCCTCCTTTCTTCAAAAACAGTCCGCTGCCACCCATTAATTTCTCAACTCCCGAACTAGCGAGTCCTGTGAGAGCTCCCACGCCGAGAGTCTTTCCGAGAAAGGGTAGCACCTTTGCGGCGAAGGGTAATGCTTTTGCGGTGATTCCTGCCAATAGCGGTAGGAAACCGCCTTTCATTCTCAAATTGTATCTCAATTGAGCGGGACTCAATCTCACCGCCAACCCTCTTCCATCGCGAATCGCTTTCTCCATCCTTTTGATTTGACTTCTGGTCCAGGCGATCGAATCCTGTCCGCCTCTCGTCAGATCTTCGTGAGTGAATTTGAATCTCACTGCCTCGCCTCGAGTTGTTAAAGCTCTCTTAAGTTTCTTCTTCTGTCCTGCGGATATGTTCACGTTTTTAACCACGTATTGTGTCATAATTCTGTTTTGTTTTGTTTTTTTTTTAAATATATTTTACTTCAATTGTTTCTTGTTTAATAATTATATTAAAATAATTTTGTAAAAAAAATTAATATTACTGTTTATTTTATTTTTGTTATCTATATATATATATAATTTTTTTTTTTTTGCTTTTTATATTTCTCTTATGTGAAATCGTATCGTCACTCTCTCTCTGCGAAGATCTAACAGTTCACCATTTTGATCCATCAACGTGGTTTTGAGACTATACAACGTGTCTAAAATCACTGGTAGATAAACTAAATTTCGAGGTTGCTCCACAATCTTATAACCCGGCGACACATTTGGAAAGAAGGAATAGATCGTCGGCTGAGTGCTACCATTCACGTAGCTTCCAGCAATCACGTCCACGTTCACCAGAATGCTATTGACAGTGAGAATGTCGACCGTATTTTCAGATGCCGCATGGCCTCGATACATCTTTCGATCGAATCCCAACATCTTGCTTATAGAATCGTCCGTGTTGAAATCCACACGAAAATTATCTTCCAAATCCAACATCGTCTGTAATGTATTAGGATTGGGAGCGAGTCTGATCTTGTTGCTTCCCTTTCCATCCGTCTTCATTCGCATCTGAATGTAATGATTCAAATCGTCTATGTCGTAACTCCCTTTGGGAATTCGAATCTCCAACCAATCCGTTCTGTCGGAATACTTGAACGAGTTATTCTTTTCGGTGACGTTGGGAAAGGAATAATAAGTCTCAAGATTCACCAACGCCATCTCGTAACTTTTCTCTCTGTTCAATTCGATGGAAGGTTCGAATTTCGTAGCGAATCGAGTCAAATCGCCACTCACCACGATTTGAATGGATTGTTTCGCAGCCGTATTCTCGGCTATCCGTTCTAACAATTCTCCATGTTCGAACATTATATCTTAATTTTATTTTTTTTTTTTTTATTATTCAAAACTAATTATTTGAAAGATTTATTATTTTTCTAATTTTTTTTTATTTTTTCACGCTCTATTCTTATTATTATTATTATCACCATCGGGAACATAAAACTTATCGAATCCGCACCAATATTTTCCGTGATTAAATTCGCTCGTCAAATCGATGACGACGAAATTGTAAAGTCTACCATCCCAAACCCTCTTGCAGAATCTCCTGAATTCCGCCGCGCTCATGTCGTTCGCGACGTGATCGCCGTAGATGTGATTGAGATTTTTGAGATCTTGGCGAAAGAGACATAGAAAATTAGCGTTCTCCCTTATCGTCTGTCTGGGCAATCGAAAATAATTCTGTGACAGGTAGAAACAGTCCACGTTGCTGTGTCGACCCCTAACGTAATATGATTCGCATCGGTTCTGTCTCTCCAAAAGCAGATCGTCGAAAATCATGAGATTCTTATCTTCCGATTTCAGTTCCCTAGGATCCGGAACGTCGCTAGCGTTCTCGTAAAATCGACACTCGACGTTCGAAGATGCATTTCTCTTCGTTAGCTCCATCGCCGCGCCGTCCAAAATGATCGAGAGCAGAGCTTCGCTCTTGTCGAATTCCTCCCTGCTGTCAAAGATTCTGGCTATGACGTGCTTGGGCAACCTGCGATCCATGCACTCTCGAAGCAATCTGTATTCGGGTTGAAACAAGCTTTTGCCAAACACGAACAATCTGTCGTAATCCAACCAGTCGGGTCGGGACAACAGATTCATCAACAGATTGGTCTTTCCACAATTCGATTTTCCCACTATCAAACCTCTTATGCTCTTGGGAAAGAACTCGTTATTCGACCTCTTGGTCGCGGCGTCGTTCCAAGACATATCTTTAATGTTCAACTTTTTTTTTTTTTATTTTTTTTTTTTATTTGTCTGTTATTTTAGATTCTTTTCAAACATAAATTTCTTTTTTTATGTTTTTCAAACTCTGTTTTTAATGTTGTTATTATTATTATTTTGTTTATATCGCACCATCGCGAGTTCTCTTCAATCCGGATCCACTCGTCATTTTAGCTAAATCTTGTATGGGCACCACAACATCCTTAAAATCTTTCCAACTTTTCGGCGTTCGCTCTAACGCAGCTCGCTTCGCCGGCGGACTGATCAACTTGTCGATCAATGCGTCGGCTGCCCTCTTGCCAGCCGCAGAAGCTATCCTACCACTGGCTTCGGAAGCGGCTTTCTTACCAGCATCCAAAGCCGTCTTCTTACCGACCTCAAATGCAGTTGATGCGAGTTTTCTACCCGCATTGCTCGTGAACGCTCGCATTATAGAATCGACGATGCCAGAACCGCCTTGAACGTAAGTCCTGACGTATCCCCTGTTCTTTATCACCAACATATTTTTTTTTTTTTTTATGATATATTTCGTGGTTTTTTTTTCACTGGTAAATCGTTTTGTCGTTTTTAAATACTTTTATTATTCTAGTGTAAGAATTTACTGTTTTATTTTTTGTTTGTTTGTTTTGTTTGTTTGTTTGTTTCTCTCTCTCTACTTATTATTATATTCACATCAATCCTTCAATTCGTTCATCAGCCTTTTATACTGGTTTTTATTCAAAACCTTCTGTCTCAACAATTCGTCAGATATGGCAACTATTTGATTATCTAATCCCGTGTTACCAGCCCGTCTGCTCCCCATCAACAAACTCAATCTCTGAAACAGAGCGTCGGGATCGCTCGGAAGAAAAGTAGTGGTTTTCACCCCTTTGCCGGTCAGGACTTCGATGTACTTCTTGTTCGCATTCCATATGGGCTTCACCACGTTCTTCCACTTGTAACCACTGTAGGTTTTGGCTCTCTTCTCTCTAACATTGTTATTTTTATGCATGGCGTGAGTTTGAAGTAGAATGTCTCCGTAATTGTCGAAATCCTGTTCCGTGTAATCTACGGGCTTATCGTAAAGGAGCAATCTCAGCAGACCTTTGGTCAATTCGTATTTATTCGAACCCACGATCAATTCATCATCATCCATTTCCACCTCCGTATCACCTATAAAAGTTTTACCCTCAGAATCATTGTAAACACCATACACAAGATCTCTCTTACCGCCATCATCAGACGATGCGACGCTATCAGTGGTGATAGTCGAAGCCGTATCGGTGTCAGTCTCACTCTCTGTTTGAATTCCTGCGGGAACGTGATCCGGTGTAGATTGAACGGAATACCGATTTCCAAAACTAGAAGGCAACAAACCCATTCTCAAAGAACTCTCCTTTATGGGTTTCAATTCTTCGACTATCTCCTTCCTGCTTCGCTCTTGACCCTCCGTCACGGGTTTAAATATTTTTGTAGCTTCGCGTGTGAGTTCCATCTCACCGAGACGTCTGCTCCTATCAGCTGCCTGAATTGCCTTCTTAGCACTTAAATACTCGGCTAAAATTCGATCTCGGCGTCTTGGATCCATCTGGAAAAACGTCATCTTTCGTTTTAATTATTTTTATTTATTTTTTCAATATTAAATGTTTAATTATATATTTTATGTTTTAAGTATTAAAATCTATTTCCATCTTAATATAATATCTGAAAAAAAATCACATCTCAAACTCGCTGTGTTAATTGAAGTTAAAAAAAAATACGTTTTAAACAGTTTTCTGATGTAACGCATTTTGACAGCGGTGTTTACACTTTGTCAAAAGATTTCATTCATTCATTCATTCACACATCAATTCATCAAGTGTCGAATTAAGAGAAAATCCTTTTTTTGATGACTGTTAGACAGTTTTAACACACACAATGGAAAACTGATTTAACAAATTTCTCTCTCCGATTGCTATCATGAATATAATAAAAATTTTACCACTCGAAACCTAACTGAGCGGAAAATGCGTTTTAAACATTCTGATAAGTGTTTTCTTGACTTTTATTCAAGGAACGCTTAACAGCCAACCTAATTTCTCATAGTGGAGGAAATTCACCAAAAAAGCCCAAAACTCAATTTTTTTTTATCCATCCCATCACCGGAAAACATCAATGTCTATAATATAGACTATATATTCACAATCGACTCTGTTTGAACAAAACACCTCAATTACGATAACGTGTGTTAGTTTGCTTACTTCAGGAAAAGACGTGACTGGGTTTGCAATCATGAATATATTAAAAATTTTACCACTCGAAACCTAACTGAGCGGAAAATGCGTTTTAAACATTCCATGGGGAATCCCCCTAATAATATCATAAAATGGGAAAAACCCACCACCTCAAAACAATTGCCGATTCTAAACCATCTGTACCAACTCGATTGCCGATTCTAGACCACTGGTCTAGAACTGCAAAAGCTGTTTTTTGATAATCACCCAAATCTTTTTGCCTTCGCTCGCGTTCGCCGATGATGGATCGATGGGTCTGATCTGCGATGCAAACGTAGACCAAAAATCACGTACACGATACAACCGAAAATGTACAACACACAAACACGATGCGTTCACCACGAATGTTTCGGTGTTAAATCACACGCTTGTTCACACAAAAATATACATGTGCCGATTATAGACCAGTGTACGGTTTTGTGAACAAGCGTGTGATTTTAACACCGAATTCCACGTTGGTGAACGCAACGTGTGCGTATTTTGTACACGTACATGTACAAGTGGCGTGGTATCGGCAATTATCACCTACTCATGGTCAGGTGGGATATCCCATGCCATTGGGAGGTGAAATCCTTCGAATGAGTCTAGCTTCCTCGGATTTGAATAACAGAGCGGTCGTCAATCTCATGGTGAATGGAATAGAGAGCAATAAGAGATACAGCGTCGAAAAGACTGAGAATCAACATGCGAATGTTAGCACATTCGGCACGCCTCTCAAAGTGAACGTCGGAGACAGGATTAATTTCGTTATGAAAACCAATAATCCTGAAGCCACCACTTCCGTGGTGAGTCTACTGATCGAACTAGTTCCTTTGAACAAACAGTGAATGCGTGGAAATAATTAATTAAAAAAAAATAATGTGTGATTATTAAAAACAAAAAAAAAAGTAATAAGATTTAGAAAGCTGTTCAATCTCTCTAGATCTCAATACTTTTATTTATTTTTTTTGTTTTTGTTTTTTGTTTTTGTTTTTAATAATTACTCATTACTTTTTTTATTTTTGTTTTATTTTTTTTTTCACACACATCTCTCATCGAATGATCGACATCTTATTTCCATCCGATTCGAATTGTAATTCTCTGTCCGACAGGACCAGGGCGAAGGCTTCGTTTTTTCTCGGCACGTTCCTATCGAATTGCATCTTGATCTGAATATCTAAGATGCTACTTTTGAGGCGTTTACTCTCTTTACTGACGTTGAATACGAACATGGGATACATTGACTTGTATTCACCGGGAGATATGTTATGGTTGCTCATCAATTCGTCTAGACCGTGATACTTATTTCTAAAATCAGCCGTACAGTCTGCAGAAATCGTTCTTGTCGAACGACGCGTTGTAATCGATTGCTGGATATCTCGTGGCATTCAGAAACACTTGCATGCTTCTCAAATGGCAGTGATCGAACAGCGATGCATTCTTTTCCTGAGACCTGTCCCTATTGGTCTGAAACGCAACCACGATGAAACGCGGTCTCTCGGAAGTGGATTTCACCGTCAATCTCCAATCGAAGTGATTCGTGGAGAGAGGAATGCTAGCCGTGTCGCACTGTCTCATTCAAAATCCCATGGGTAATTTACTCTTGGATTCTATGATCTTGTAGAGACGCACTTTTTCCACGATCGAAGGCTCCACATGTGGAACGAACCACGATATCTTGTGTAGAGTTATCTTACCCGCATCAGTCGCAGTGAGTCTCACTATTGCGTCGTCGTTTCCTTTTCGAATCAACGTCAGATTGTGTTTGAATCCGTACATGATCTTGTTGTAATCGTCCGCAAATCCGAAGATGTGTTTCAAAGGTGTCCTGAACGAAAACGTTCCTTTAGGTCTGGATGTCTTGACGACGTAGTCGAATATCGTGGCGGCGCCGGCGCTAGCAGGGCCGACGGTGTCTTTCACCCACAACTGATTAAGTCCTCTGGATTTCGAAAAATCATCAGGATACGTCAAGAGTCCGAACATCGTGGTGGCCTGACCGGGATGAAACACAGATTCTATCTCTTGTCCGGATAGCATGTATTTTATCTTACTGAATAGATGCATGATGCCATTATTGGCTAGAGTAACCGTGTCGTCGTCGGTGTAGTCGCTCCAATCTTCCTTGGTGAGACGTCCCTGCACCACTATGTAACTCTCGCTAGGATGTATGAATAGATCTTGAGTTTCAACGTTGATTCTTATCTCTTCCGCATTGTTCAAACTCGTTCCGGTTACTGGTTCGTATTTGTGAACCTCATATTCTTGAATACTTTCATCTTTCACTATGCTTTGTGTTATATCTAGTATATTTGTCATTTTTAAAGGATTTTGGGGGTTTTTTTGTTTATTGATTAGCTTGCTTTTTTTTTATCTGAAAATAGTTTTAATTATTTTTATTATTACTTTTCTCTCCTATATATATATATGTGTGTAAACAAGAAAATGTTAAAGAGAGTAAATAAAAGAAATTTGTTTTCTTTATCAAAACTTTGTCTTCTGTAATTGTTGTTCGTAAAACTTTCCGATGATCTCTTCTCCATCCAAAGCTTCGATTTCATAAGTCATCGGATCGGTGTGAAATATTTTGATTATCACGAAGATTTCCGAGGTCCATCGAGGAGTATAACCCTTTTCAAAGTGCTTCTTATAAGCGTAGATTCTCACTCGATCACCGACCTCAAATTTCGGCGTTCTAGACGTCTTCCTAATCTTAGATCTTTCAGGATATAGATTCACGTAGACCTGTTTTTCATTTCAAGGATCGCTAGCTTCCACGGGAGTCATCTTGATCGATCTGTGTCTCGTGTTGTTGTAATCTTTAACCAGACCGTTCAGAGCGTATATGTATTTCTTGGTCGAATTCGCCGTGAAGTATCTATGCATCTTTTCCTTCATCGTTCGATTCCAACGTTCCACCACGCTGGCTTTCTCTTCATTTTCGATCGAGTAGAGGCCGACCAATCGATGAACATGCTTGTCGGAGAATTCCTTTCCCTTATCCACCCACAATTTACTCGGTTTTCAAGAAGTCGAGTCGAACAAGCTCTTCAGAGCCTCGGCGACGCAAGGTCCCGATTTATTCTTCAAAGCTCTGATCCAACCGTATTTGGAAAACACGTCGATGACTGTCAATAGATATTTGACACCCTCGTTCCACCTCGAAAACGATCTCATGTCGACCAAGTCGGCAGACCAAATATCATCCAAACCCTTCACGAACACCCTTTTCTTTCGAAATTTATGCACGATGGGTTTGTGTAACTCCTCGGCCAATTCGCTCATCAATAATCGTTTCTTCTTCTTTTCAGATGCGCATTTTTTTTTGAATGCCCCATCCGAATCGACGTTTCGCACCGATCAGATTACCGACCAGCGAACGTTCTATATTCTCTCTCCTGGTCGGATTCGATATGCCTCTCAATTTCCCCAACATGTTTTTATCGCAGACATCGTTGCGAGTCTTGGTGTCGGGATGTCCGGCGTAGCACCGATCGTGATCATATGCAGCCGCGTCCACACTATTCACAGGTTTGCTCCAAGATTTAGGAGTCAGATCGGCGTTGAGTCTCTTGTTCAATTTCGTTCCAGGTCCCGTGAAACTGTGACCAGGCAGATGCATTTCGAAAGGTAGATTATTGATCATTTTATTCACGATGCCTTTACCTTTGCTCGCGTTCTTTTTTTTTGACGAATCGAGTCTTGACAGAACCACACACGTTGCAAATTCCGCGAAGCATCTGTCTATCGTTTTTAATTCATACTTCTTGAGAATTAATCGTCTTGGTAACTCTCTTACACTTAACGCAATACATTTTTAAGAGTTATTTAAATTAATTTCGTTTTTATTTTATATATAAATTTAATATTTTTTTTTTTTTAAATTCTGTTCTTATTATATATATTTTTTTTTTTTTCAATCGCTGCTCTTGAGTTCTATCATCTTACTAAATTCCTCCCTAGCCTCTTTCCTCCCCTTTTCCACGAGAGAATCCTTCATCTCTTCTTTGATGATCTGACTAGTCTTGATTCTCACGGCTTCTTTCATGGCTTCGTATTTCGTTTTCTCGCCCAATATCGTGAAGTATTCTCCGTCCGATATCCTACCGTCTTTCAACACCATCGAGATCATTTCGGATATCGTGTCGATCCTGGAGTCGGCCAAGACGCGAATCTTGTCGTGTTTCCTCGGCTTCAGATATAATTTCCTACTCAAAAAGTTTCTGAGCGTGCTAAACAATCCGGCGGTGAGAGCCACTCCTTCTATGGTCAACACGATCGGAATGCCAACCGCGGTCAACAACAATCCAATGCCGACCGCGTGTAAACCCATGGAAATCGTGATGAGTGTCGTGTTGACGAATTTCACGAAACGCGAATACTTCTTCTTAAGAGAATGGCGAGAATCTCTCTCTCGAGTTAGATACGCTTGGATTCTACTGATTTGATCGATGCAATACCTCTCTCCTCTTTCTTTTTCTTCTAGCGAAGGTGCCGTCGGCAAAACGCCGTTCGGCTTCTCATCCTCGTCGTCATCTAACGTCGGATACAATTTATTTCTGGTTCTCATTTTTGTGTTTTTTTTTTCTTTCTAATATTAGATAAAAAATTTATGTGTGTATTTATTTTTATTTCTATTCTCCCTTATTTTATATCAATGAGAAAACTTAGACGTATGCTCCATTGAACAATAATTTCATGATGCATCCCTTGTCTTCTAAAGTCAGACTTCTACGCGACAATTTCAGTTCTTCCGAAACTGTGGGCTTGTCTCGATCCTTACAGAAGAGTAATCTCTTCCAAAACGCGATCACTTCGTCGATTTGAACGCGTTCGAACGCCGGTTCGAAATACTTGACGACCATATCTTCCCTTTCCATCGTCAGACACAAATGATTCTCGTGATCGAAGTCTAGGTGATCCCGACATCCGATGCATCGTTCTAACAAGAGGCGACCTAGTTGTTCGTTCACACAGAATGCGTAGGCTCTCATCAGCATTTTTAAAAGAAACCTTGCTCTAATAGTCTGGGAAGCGTTCATGATTTACGTATTTTTTTATTATCTATTCGATTTTATATATTTATTTTTTAAATAACTATTTTTTTTTTTTTTTTTTTCTCTCTCCTATATATTAATCACTTTTTTATTTCCTCGACCTTCAATTTGATAGGTCACGTGACCACCTTCTCGAAACTTCGATTTTTCTGATGGGCGTGACCCCCACCCCCACGATGAGGGGAATAACGTTGTATGATTAAGTTTATGAGAATCAAGCAATCTGATTGGTTAATTAGCAGGTCACATGACCACCTTCAGAGCCTCAAAAGTCGTTTGCCGATTCTGGGACACTGTCCCAGAATCGGCAAACCACCTTTTTTGATGCTGTCTTAGAATCGGCAAAGCGGTTTTTTTCGCGTTCACCAACGATAAATTGAAGGTCTAATCCGCGATGGGACCGTCAACAAAAATTTTAAGTAAAAAAAAAAAAAGTGAAAAATGTACAATTTTATACATTTTCACTTTTTTGAAAAACTTGTACATTCGACACGTTCGCCAACGGGTATTTGAACGTTAAAAGTGCGATCTAGGGGTCTCAAAATAATAGCCGATTCTGGGACACCCAACATTTTTGTGAACAAGCGTGCGATTTAACACTGAATCCTACGATGGTAAACGTCCGTGTACGTGTACGGTACATGTACAACGTGTCCTTGAATCGGCATTTATTACCTACTCTTGCCCATTCAAGTTGTCCTATTCATTTCACGATCTGAGTTTTGGGCTGTGGGTAGGGTCTTAATCAAGCCTGAATATAAGGAACCTATCATTTGCAAAATGAGGTCCCCAAAGGGTGAATTTGCTGATGCTATCCCATATAGTGGGCAAATGTATCCTCTAGGTACATCTTTCTGTTTTGGCTTGAGACCTTGATTCAGACTGAGGTTCAGAAAGGGTAAATTTTGTGATGCTACCCTGCTGTACAGGGTAGCATCACCAAATTCTCCCTCTGGGGACCTCATTTTGCAGATTACAGTCTGCTTATTTTCAGGCTTGGTCGCAATGGAACATGTATGTTCTTGTGATGAATTGACGGTAACAGTGTCTGAGGTTTGCGGCTCGGGTGTTCAACGAGATGCTAAGTCGTTATAACGAGAAGCGTTTCTCGTTATAACGACATGTTTTCCCGTAATAACGGGAAATTGTCTCGTTATAATAAGATAAAAAAAATACCGCAGATGTCCTAAATCAGTCACCGTACATTCTTAATGGAGATTACCGTGTAAAATTGCAACAGCGTCCATTTGTCAACAAGCCCATTTTGACGTCACCGGAACAGTTCACTTCGAAGCAGGTAAGATGTCTCTTTAATCATTTTCGGCTAGTGCAAAAAAAATAGCGCTTTTGTAGTTGTTTGCCTGTTTTTGGGTAAATTAAATTAAATGGGAAATTAGACCGATTTGTGATGAGATGTCCGGTCAAATCAATAATTATCTTTTTGTTGAGTTTTAAAAAAAATCTCTCGAAGATTAGTCGTCAATTCTTGAGTAATTGGAAAAAATAAACTCATCCGTTTGTCTTCTCTGTGACTGTGTTGAAAAATTGAAAATGAGTGGTTGCAGTTTGATTTTTCTATTTTTTTTTTTTAGTCGAGTTGTGACGAAGTCAAACTCGACTTATAGTTTGGTGAATGGCGGGCGGGCGGGCGGGCGGGCGGGCGGGCGGGCGGGCGTAAACAATTGGTTTCCGGATGATAACTTGATAGTGGTTCAACTCACATTCATTAAACTTCATACGTAGGTTGGTCTTGGTGGGAGGAAGAACCCTATTGATTTTGGACATGCTACGTCGAAGGTCAAGGTCACAGTGACCTTGAACGTAGTAAATCTTAAACAATTGGTTTCCGGATGATAACTTGATAATGGTTCAACTCACATTCATGAAACTTCATAGGTAGATTGGCCTTGGTGAGGGGAAGAACCCTATTGATTTTGGCCTCGCTACGTCAAAGGTCAAGGTCAACGTGACCTTGAACATAATAAATCGCAACAATTCCTTTCCGGATGATAACTTGATAGTAGTTCAACCTACATTCATGAAACTTCATAGGTGGGTTGGCCTTGGTGAGGGGAAGAACCCTATTGATTTTGGCCTCGCTACGTCAAAGGTCAAGGTCAACGTGACCTTGAACATAATAAATCGCAACAATTCCTTTCCGGATGATAACTTGATAGTAGTTCAACCTACATTCATGAAACTTCATAGGTGGGTTGGCCTTGGTGCGAGGAAGAACTCTATTGATCTTGGACTCACCAGATCAAAGGTCAAGGTCACAGTGACCTTTAACATAGTATATCGCAACAATTGGTTTCCGGATGATAACTTGATAGTGGTTCAACCTAGAGTCATGAAACTTCATAGGTGTGTTGGCCTTGGTGCGAGGAAGAACCCTATTGATCTTGGACTCACCAGGTCAAAGGTCAAGGTCACAGTGACCTTGAACATAGTATATCGCAACAATTGGTTTCCGGATGATAACTTGATAGTGGTTCAACCTAGAGTCATGAAACTTTACAGGCGTGTTGGCCTTGGTGCGAGGAAGAACTCTATTGATGTTGGACTCACCAGATCAAAGGTCAAGGTCACAGTGACCTTGAACATAGTATATCACAACAATTGGTTTCCGGATGAGAACTTGACAGTGGTTCAAGTCACAGACCCAGCACACACTCAATAATTCATTTGCAGACAATAACTTCATAATGATCAAACCCACCTTTTCTGTTGTCACAACTCGACATTGGATCGGTGATCCTGAGCGGCATTTTTTTTTTGTGTTTGCACCCCCTGCTTTGTGAAGTGATATGTGCGTGTGTGTGTGGGGGGGGGGGGGGGTAGCACACGACGGGTATAAGCCAACGTGAATAGTCAGTACTGTTGCGTGGATTTTAAATATGAGGGGTGGGGTTGGCAACGTGTTGTGTGTATATATAACATGCTCCGATAGCAATTTTTAACCCTTTACCCAACGTAACGGCCAAAACCGGCCAGCGCTATTCTCAAAAATCGCCAATTAATTTTCACTATTTTTTTCATTTTTTGTCTCAAAAACATAGGTTATGACCCCTCGTTGGAACGAGCTCGTTCCAACGAGGGGTCATAACCTATGTTTTTGAGACAAAAAATGAAAAAAATTAGTTATCCAAGAATTTTTTTTGCAAGTGTCGTCTGCTTTTCACGTTAGGTAAAGGGTTAACTGCTAGGAGCCTATGAGTGACCAATATTCGGATCGTCTGAGAAATTTTTTCAACCATTTCTTCTAGAAAATTTACCTTTCCCTTGTTTCTAAGTACACGGTTTATTGAGTCACACCGTGACGTTCTGGTCACTATCTTGGAACAGGAAACCCCAGAGGCGTAAATGAGTTGTGTGTATGTGGGGGTGGAGTGGGTGTAACAACTCAATAAGCGTAAATTTTCATTGTCGCCTGGATTGGAGCTTGAGATTTCGGTTCGCTTATACGCTTCATAGATGTAAGTGACCATACTTTCTTAGGAGAATGAATTTGGTATTTAAAAGCTATGAGGGTCCCGAGGCAAGGTGGTCAAATAAAGACTTGAGAGAGGATATCCGGCACATTTCAACCTTGATTGATCCGGACCCGGGTGGATTTGGACACCTACTGAGTCGGATCTTGGCTGATTTGACGCCTCATTCATGTTTATTCGGATTCTTGGGCTGAACATTTCAGCTGATTAATCTGCAAAAAATACTCCCATGGAAAAAAAATACTCCCATGGAAATGGATTACCAACATGTATAGACAACCAGCAACATGTAGAACTAGCGTATCCCATAAATCATTGTGCACCAGCAATGACGCTCAGAGATGGTATAGGTTCCATTTTAGTCGGCGTGGGGTCCGAAGAATACACATCAAAGGTACGAAACAGCTAAAAAGAGTTTGTTTCAGCCAAAGTCCGATTCAGCCAACTTACGATCATTGGCTAAGGTCAGTTCGAATTGAATTACATGCCACGATGGAAGTAATTTCGAGGTAGAAATACCAGCAGGAAATGAGTCTTGGTAGTATGTTATGTGGCAGGAATGTTTAGAGAAGCAGCTTACTATGGCATCTGGTGGCTGTTCCGATTGCCGTGGGTGAAGTGATGTTGGCCAAATATCAATGAGATCATTCATCACCCGAAACATCACGATAATACGAGCCCTGATGCATCGTTCTGTAGCAGTGAGTCCAGATGGAGAAATTCTAGCTGAGCTGTTACACCGGTGTACTTGCCACCTACAGTGAATCTTCCAGCATAGTTATGTGACTTGGTCGAAAGATCCCACATCGTAGCGATTTATTCTATATGGTGTATTATCAAAATTTTGTGAGTGGTAGTATATATGATAAAGAAAGAATGGAATGAGCGATTGGATGAAGAATATGAAATGATAGAGAAAGAGAAATGTGGCGAAGACAATGATCAAAGGATTGTTTTGGACAAATGCGTCGTACCGGTCCTGTTTAGTATACACGTTAGTGGATCCAGCAAATTATTGACAAACTAGAACGACGTGCCGGGATAAGGCAGTTTTTAACGGCTCGTGGTTATGAACTGGAGAAGTACCGGGAAAAACAGTTTGATCTGTATCCTGATCTTAATTGGCAATCTGAAAGAAAATATAAAAAATGGGAGGTTAGTTTCAATAACCTATACCCGGATTTGAGTGAATTCTATGAGGATTCCTAAAAATCCTAGTATAGGTTATTATTTTTTTACCCTGACCATACATTCAGGACACAAGTTAATCTGATTCATCCTAATTCCCTTTATCTCAAAACTTCGTTTTTAAGGTGTTGGTATCGCAAACACGTGTGTCTCCGTAATGCCTCCGTGGGGGCCTTTATCAGGTCTCAGACAATCTTAAAAGATAATCTTTAAAAGCACAATACATGTCTTTTTTCTAAAAACAAAAGTCTCAGGGACACAGTTCCATCATACTTACATGAGTGACTTGGTATTTAATGGTTGTTGGCAATAAGTGCTGTATCAATCAGAGATATCCTGAGGAAAGTCTGGCGTAAAATGTATTCCCCTACATTTAACACCGATTTCCCGATAGACGACCCTGGAGGCAAGATAAAGGCATGAGAGATGACAATTTTTAGTCCCCTTAAACGGAGGGCACCTAAGGGACTAATGGGGATTTACTCTAGAAAAAAAATCATATGTTAATTTCCCTCCATCTATTAGGGGTAGAGGGCGCCACTTGCGGGATTAATGGGAATTAACTTTAGTTAGGCACATTGACGTTGATCAAAAAGTCCTCCAAGTGCCTATCGTTTTGTGCGCCAGAGTGCCTTCCTTTAGTAAATTCCATTAGTTCCCCAAGTGTAGTCCACGCCCACCTCCACCCCTCCCCAATAGGTATAGGGGAAATAACATATGATTTTGTTTTTATAGTAAATTGTCATTAGTCCCCCAAGTGCCGCCACTACTGGCGCGTAGGGGCGATGTGGGACAAACCTCTTTCGATCCTCTTCAACTGGGTAATTTTGGTGTATGGCTGTTACACAGTGAGTTAACAGGACAAATTTCTGACAGTAATAGCGTGAGATCGGCCGTGATAACCTATTCTGTCATTCACAGCCGGGGTTCGTTTTCTTAGATGGATTACCCACTCTGGAACGTGGACAGTGGTGGAAATTGTGGTGTATATCGATTTCTGTCTGGCTGCAACTGTTCTTTTATTCTCCACTCTTGGTGTTGGAGAATGGGTGTCTGAAGACGACTGTCCTCGGGTGTAAAATACAAAGTCAACTGCAATACATACATGTTCTCTATCTTTTATTTCAGCTACTGATCTCTTCGCAAATATGTACAATCTTGTCAGAACGATCAACTGGACTTCAAATTCTGAATACTGGATATTTCTAAAATACTCACTTTGTTTTACAGCAAGTCTTGTAACAGCGGCCACACTCTATGAAATATAGATTTACGTACAGTGAAAGCTGGCAAGATACCAACAACCTTTAACCAACGTCACAGTTTCTAACCTCGCATTTGTAATCTTGCCAACTCAACCAATAGCAGTTTCTGTGATGACTGATTCTTCTCTTTACATCAGCATTACGGATACCCAGTTATCTAAAGCATGGTCTTTGTAAGTTAATCCTCTTATTTCAGTGTATTGTGTTATTACAACATACCATACAGTCCTTCAGCCAGGTTGGCAAATATGCTCAATCGGTATAATAATAATAATAATAATAATAATAATAATAATAATAATAATAATAATAATAATAATAATAACACTTCGGTCGGCTGCTGATTTGTCGCGGTTCTCATGTGAGAAGGCCCTCGTTACCCCTGTGCTCCCAACTGCCTCCCTATTTCCACACTTATTCTCTCCTCCCAACACTCGGAGACGAACTGCCTGATGACATCCCCTGCCCCATTCTTCCCAATCTCTCCAATCAGCATATTAATCATCTCTTTTGCATCACTCACTTACCACATGTCCTTCACTCTCCTATCCCATTTCCCCACTATCCTCCTAGTGAATCTTATTCTGTTAGACCGGTATTTTGGGCATTCTAGTAGAAAATGATCCAGGATCTCTACCACACCTAAATTACATATCTGGCACTCATTTTCCCCAATTCCCCCCTCAGCTCCAGGTACCGCGACCTCAGCTTGAATAACAGTGTTCCCCCAAAGGTGCCATCAATGTACTCTTCAAAGCCTGACTTCTCCTTATCACGCAGGTCATCCAAAGAGCTCTTTGTTTTGACCCCCCCCCCCCCCTCTCGCCAATTGAGGTTTCTTTCTATCCTCCATGACTCTATCTCTGGCGATTGTTTTATCCTGGGTTGTCCCTACTTCCAAGTCCGAGATCTGTAGTGAGTCGTTCTCTATTAAGGCCCTCACTTGGACCATCCACCCTGTCTTTGCATTTGAATTCCAAATATTCTGAAACATTACTTTACACCATCGGTTGTCCGGAGATTTATCAAATAGTTAAGATAACATAGTTTTAAGAAGTCTATCCTGTCCTTGATCCTCATCCACTCAAGCTTCCCCTGAATACTTCTAGAGCTGCGGCATTACTCGAACCCATTATCCTTCTGCATGCATCGATCTGCAATGCTTCCAAGCTCTTTGAAGCCGTTTGGTTTAGAGGTACCACTTCCGTACAATATTTTATATTTGGTGGACCCACCATTTCCAAAATGGTTTTCCTCGCGAAAACCTTATTGAAACTGTTTCTCCCTACAAGTTTCATTTGGTTAAGGATTCACTTCCCCTTCATAATCAGCTTATTCCTGTAGTTTCGGTAGATGCCTCTTCCCGTGTTGTTTATATTTACCCCCAAATACTCGTAGTTTCCTGTCTCTCCTACACTAAGAAGCTGTTACCTTCCGGAATACAGAACTCCCCCACTTCCACCTTCGAGAAGAATCCACTTTACGGCCCACGGGTATAACTTTGCGTTTGCTTTCATTCAGTTCGAGTCTCCATTTGTTCCCATATCTCCAGATATCTCCCATCAATTGCCAGCATTTTCGCTAGTACCATGTCGTCTGCAAAAATATCAAACCACCGGGCAAATTGCCACTCTGTTTTTTTTTCAATAGAGGGATGAATGTGGAGTATCAAAACGCATGATATCCGGCCCGGAAAGGTAGTTTTATCCACAAAAATCAATGGGGAATGTCGACACCCAGAATTTGTCAATTTTTTGCTCTATGTGCGCAATAAATGAGATACAGATCAAATTTGTGGAGATTGGCAGGCATATATGCTGCACGATGAGGATGCAAATATTTTCACATGACTTTATTACACTAGTCATATAAGAAATTTGATGAAATATTTTTTAAAAAATTGGAAACTGTGAGCGAAAACAATTCAATTCATCAAAAATTGTTTTTATTTTTCTTGAGAATATATGATGACTTGATTTTTTTTCTATCCTAAAACTTAGCATGATACAGTGTTGCAGAAGAATGTGTGTCCATGAAGAACGGTCCTTGTGGATCTTTGGTAGGATGTAAAATTGCCTTGTTTGAGCACTGAGCGTAGCTGTTAAATATTTCAATTGTTTTTTGGTAATGTGACCTTCGTCGAGGAGAAATTTTAAGATCTTATTGAATTTTTCGACATTACTAGGCCAAGTAAATGAATCTAGTTTCTTATAATGTTTAATATTGCTGAGTTGTCTCATGGCTTCATTTATATAATTATCCCGAGATAGAAAGACTACCGATCCACCTTTGTCGGCTGGTTTAATTACTAATTTCTTATTTTTTCGACGTTTCGTGAAGACTCTCCGTTCACCAGCTGTTAAATTGTCTTTATCGGAGAGTATGTTCATGCTGAACACCTTTTGGAGGATTCGTTTGTTAGCCTCAATAATTTCGGGATCTACTTCACTTTCTGGAGGTGACCATCTAGATGATTCTGTAAAAGGAAGCTTCCGAACCCTGGAGTTTCTAAAGCTGCCCACTAATTTCATTTGCCTAAGAAAATTACAGTTATATGATGGTATATTTGTTTGATTACCAGTTTTAGGCTTCGGTGCTGGTACACAAGTTAAACCGCGATCTAAAAGAGACTTCTCTTGGGTTGTTATGTCATTGGTGCCAGACAGGTTATCCACATTAGTTCTTAATCCCACATCTGTTAGGCGGCTGTTACCTTTGCCTTTACTCAGTTTAAATCTAGATGGTTCAGCCAGTGATCGTACATAATATTGGCGGCTCTCTTGGTCCAGTCCTGAGCGTCATCAATTTTTGGTATCATGTTAACATCCTTCACCTTCCGAATGGTTTCATTGATGTTGCTCGAGATTCTCCTCTCAGCCTGGGGGAGTTTTTGCGAAAAGTTTAGTTCAGCGAAATAAATGTTTGCTGATCTAAACTTGACTCTGATATCGCTAAGCATATTTCGCAACTGCTTAACTACGAGATCAGAATTATCACTTCGAGAATTCACGCCAATATTTAATAATAATTTTGGGGGACTGGACTGGCCCCTGTGCCCTTTAAACACAGAGCGAAAATGATTGCACTTGGCGCCGGGGTAACACTCCACCTGGATGTCCGGTGGGGATTTCGATCAATACGTCCTAAATTTGAACTACCAATCATAAGTATGTTTTTACAAACATCGGGGAGGCGCCAGTTCTTTTTGTCAAAATTAACTCCATTCTTATGTCGAAACTGGGAGAATTTAGAATCAAATGAACGGCTCGAGTCGCGGCTCGGTGATTTGACTTTCTCTGAGTACGATATACCTGGTTGAACCACACTCAGAGGCAGGAGAAGGGAGAGAAAAAACTGAAGCAGGAGAGGAAACAGAAGGAGGAGCAGAGGAAGCAGGAGGAGTTCTAGTGAGAGCGCTGGGAGAACCGGAGAAGAAAGGCTTAGGAGGAGTAGGAGGTAGAGGTGCAAGACGAGGCGAGACAACGTTACTCAATTTGCGAGCATCTTCAGTCACAATATGGACCGGAGATGTTTGCAAATTGTGGCGCTTACTCTGAGAGAAGGCAGGAGAAGTAGAAGGAAAAGAAGAGGGAGAAGTACTTTGCCTTGATCTTTTCTTATTATGCTTTTCGCGTTGGGGTAGAGGGACAACGCGGGCCGGATTTTGCTTGCTCCCTCCTGTATTGTTCCTTACTCCAGAGGCTGGGCGAAGTTCCTAAATATAAGACTCATGGGCCGAAATCGTCTTATCTGTCAACGTATTTTTAAAGTTTTTTTAGCCCAGATCATGGCACGTAGCACATCTACTTTCTTCTCCAACTGTTTCGGTAAATCCCGATTTGCCAAATGGTGCTCTAAGAGCCCAATGTGGTGGTGCAAACACTGAAGCACCTGAAACAAAGCCTTGACTAGCCTAGAATAGGCCTGGAACGATTGTTCCTGGCCACTTCCAGACTGGGCAACTCTCTGCTTCTGATGCCTCTGCCCTTTTCTTGTCATTGTAAAAATGAAAGCACAAAATAAAATATAAAGCTCTTTGAAACCGTTTGGTTTAGAGGTACAAAATATACCTTTGTATAATTATCCCGAGATAGAACGACCATCGACGCACCTTTGTCGGCTGGTTTAATTACTAATTTCTTATTTTTTCGAAGTTTCGTGAGGGCTCAGCGTTCATCAGCTGTTAAATTGTGTTTTTCGGAGAGTATTTATTTATTTATTTAATTTATTTATTTATTTATTTATTTATTTATTTATTGGTGTTTATTGTCACATATTTATGCACAGCGGCTAATCATGACCGTGACAGTTTTACGGGTGGAGGAAGCCGGAGTACCCGGAGAGAACCACCGAACAACGACGAGCAGCTGCCAGCTCCCCAACATCGTAACTCCGCACTGCAGCACAGGCAGTTTTGGATGGGTTGAAGACATGCGCACCATCAGACGGCCACCCATCCGAAGATTAACCGGGCTCGACGTTGCTTAACTTTGGTGATCTGACGACAACCGGTTACCGTAACGCCACCGCGCCCCCTTTTCGGAGAGTATGATCATGCTGAACACCTTTTGGAGGATTCGTTTGTTAGCCTCAATAATTTCGGGATCGACTTCACCATCTGGAGGTGACCAACCAGATGATTCTGTAAAAGGAAGTTTTCGACCGCTGGAGTTTCTAAAGCGGTCTGCTAATTTCAATTTGCAACACCGCCTGGCAATCAGAAGTTGAAGACCACCAGACCATTGCACACCATCTGAAAGTGAAAACGATGGCTGGAATCAAACTTTTTGGATCACGTTCTCCACTGTCCTCACGGCAGATAATTGAAGGTGTGGACCGCAATGGTTACAGTACGACGAAACGGCTACGGTTGGCCTCAGACAAAGACTGGTCTAGACCTGGGTGTGTACATTGAAGGGCACAATCATGGTTTAGAAGAATTTTGAGTTGATTTCTGATCCCCAGATGGGAATCGAACCGTCGGTCACACCGTCTGGCAATCTGCAACTGTCTCGCAATCTGCAAGTGTACCGAGAAACCACCCCTCGTGAAGAAATCATAAACATCTGGATGCTTCAGAGAAAGGGACATCATGTCACAAAGAATATACTGGCAACTAAAGTAACAAATGTAATGCGTTCCGTCGTATGCGGAGCAGCAAGGGATCATGACTCTCACCGATGCAAGGTGTTGCTACCAATCTCCTTCCCCAGACGCACTTATCAAACCGAGCAATACTTCTCCAACTACGTCAGTATATGTCAGCTAAAACTCTAACAATGAGCCATTGGAATATCTTAGAAGTTCAATAAACTGTTTGAAAAGTTGAGTAGTCTTCTTGAATGAGGGAGCATTCAAAACGTGTGACACCTCCCCCCCCCCCCCCCCCCCCCCCCCCCCCCCCACTGCGCCGTGTCATCCACGGTTGATCGAATGGCAGTGGTCACTTGTCCAGTTTTGCACAGCTCACCTGACTCCAACCATTTTAAGAACTTCTCGTTTATCAGAAACGCACTTATGGATACAGACAGCTCAGTTGAAGTGATTTCCATCCGTAACGACCGATGACGACACTTCAGGTAATATTCCCGACCCCATGCAGACCTTAGCAGGGGTCTTGCAGTACTGCATCTTTGAATCTCTTTCCTATAATTCCAAGCAAGTTGCAAATAGTGTGGAAGGTTCCGAGTCGTAGAAGTATTCCTTGATACTCCTAAGGATGCTTTATACCAATCATCAAACGATTCTGACTGGTGGATCTGAAGAAGAAGATTTTTAAAACTTTTTTTCTCATATTATACAGTTAAAATTCGGGCTCCAAAAGGGAGCCAAAATATCACCCTAGAGATTTGCTTTGAACAAAATTCAAGGCGATCCCTCTCCCCCCCCCCCCCAAAAAAAAAACAAGAGGCCCCAGGGGGGCTGAGGGCGCTCACCTGACATGGTAGTCTAAATATCAAACCAAGGACTTGACTTGAATAAGCTGCATACGCCCCTCCTAAGAAAAGCATATACCACTAGATAAAGCGATTGTGCCCACACAATACACAGGATTTCCCTTCTACTTTCAGTTCCTGCACTTTTACGTCCCAAAATTGAGAAATAAACGCATAAAAAACAATTTTTTTTTTATTTTTGTTCGGAAATTTTCGAAGTCCCAAACAAAATATTTTCAGACCCAAATTTTTTTTTTCTTCTTAAAATTGACCAAAATGCATAAAAAACAAAAAAACTAATTTCCAGATATTGGTCCAAAATTTCTAAGTCCACCCGGCCCCTAAATTTTCAGTGTAAAAAAAAAATAATTTGTTTTAAAATTGATCAAAACGCATAAAAACAAAAAAAAAAATTCCGGATTTTGGTCCAAAATTTCTAAGTCCCACCCGGCCCCCAAATTTTCGGTGTAAAAAAAAAAAATTTTGTCTTAAAATTTACCGAAACGCATAAAAAAACAAAAAACCTCATTTCCGGATTTGGGTCCAAAATTTCTGAGTCCGGACTGGGACCCCAAATTTTCGGCCTAAATATGAACCCAGGGACTTGGCTTGAACAAACTTGAATATCACCCCCCTAAGCATGCTGCATACCAAATATCAAAAGATTCTTATTGGTAGATCTGAAGAAGATATTAAAAGAATATTCCTGATACTGCACTAATTTAAACATTTGGGCTCCCATAGGGAATCCGAATATGGACCGAGGGATTTGATTTCAACAAATATGTGACTCAATGTTTCAAAGATGTTATATGTAAAATATGAAAGCTTTTGGAGAAGAGGTTTGGAAGCAAACGATTCTTGAATTTTTTCCCATTGCCCAGCGTTAAAAAATGCTGACTCAGCATTTTTTCGAAGTCCCGAGAAAGTACCTTATGACAAAACCGATGGCAATTGTTTTTACCATTCCTTTCTGTTGGTCCCACGGAAGCCTCAAACCAAATACAAATTCTCAGTGCCATGCATTTTTGGAGATATGGACGTTTTCGTTTTTTTCTATTTTTGGCTCCTGAGGTTCCCACGGGGCTGCAGGAAAAAAGTTTTTGGCATAAATCAAGTACTTATAACCCAATAATACTTCATATTAAATTTGGTTCAAATTGGCCTCTCGGTTCAGAAAATAGAAATTCTGGGCGGGGCAAAAATTCTTGCCCCTCTCAGAACAAAGGCAAATATTGCCCGTCAAACTTCTCTTGAACAAATTTGAGTTTGCATCTCAAATGGAAGCTGCATACCAAATATTAAGTCTCTGCTACGGCTGGTTCATGAGAAGAAGATTTTTTAAAATTTTGTGCATTTTGGCCCCACCCCACTCCACAACACGAGCAGAAACCCAATTTGAAGAAAAACCCAAATGCCCCTATATAACCGCTACTCATGTGAATTTTCTTTGAACTGCATCCAGTGGCTTGGGAGAAAATGACCCAAACACCACCTTCACGACGTACGACAGACGACGGACGACAGACGACGGACGACGGACAAAAAAATGATCAGAACAGCAGACCCTGACTTTCAGCCAGGTGAGCTAAAAATGCAGTATACTAAAATCAAGAGATTTTGACTGGTATGTCAGAAGAAATAGAATTTTAAATAAATTACCTCATATTGCAAGAAGTTAAATTCAAACTTGAATCTGAACCTCATAAGGATGCTGCATATCAAATATCAAAAGGTTCCGACTGGTAGGTCTGAAGAACAAGATATTTTAAACTAATATTCCCCATATTACACTATGTTAAAGTTGGAATTCCCATAGGGAGGCAAAATGTGACACAAGGACTTGATTTCAACAAACTTGAATCTGACCGACCAAGGGTTCCCTCTCACATCATTAAAAGATTCTGACAGATGGATCTGATGAAGAACAATTTTTATTTTTTTAAATGTCATGTTGGACTGAGTTAAAAGTTGGGTTTCCATAGGAAAACCAAATATGAACACAGGGATTTGATTTGAACAAATTTGAATCTCTTTCCACTAAGGATGCTACATACCCAATATCAAAATATTCGGATTGATGGATCCGAAGAAGACTTTTAAAGAATATTCCTCATATAGAAAGATTTTGACTGGTAGATCTGAAAGAGAAAATGTTTAAATATATTGCCCCATAATATACCAAGTTAAAACTTCTTAGCTCCCACAGGAAGCCCAAATGCCACTCCAGGGACTTAATTTGACCAAACTTCGAGTTGACACAAGATTCAGTATACCAAATATCAAGGGATTTTGACTGGTAGATTAGAAGAAAACGATTTTTAAATAAATTCCCTCATATTGCATGAAGTTAAAATTCGGGTTCCAATAAGGAGCCCACATTTGAAGTTAGGAACTTGATTTGAACAAATCTGAATCTGAACCTCATAAGATGCTGCATATCAAAAGATTCTGACTGGCAGATCTGAAGAAAAAAATTTTTTAATGAATATTCCTCATATTGTACTATGTTAAAATTTCGAGTTTCCATAGAGAACCCAAATATGACCCTAGGGTCTTGATTTGAACAAATTTTAAATGTAACACCCTAGGATGCTTTATTCAAATCATCAAAAGATTCTGACTGGTGGATCTGAAGAAGAAGATCTCATATTACATAGTTAAAATTCGGGCTCTGACAGAGAGCCCAAATATCACTCCAGGGATTTGATTTGAACAAAATTCAAGGTACACCCCTTCCACTCCAAAGATGCAGTATACCAAAATCAAGAGACTTTGATCGGTAGATCAGAAGAAAAAGAATTTTAAATAAATTACCTTCTATTGCACGAAGTTAAAATCGTGACGTGGCAAGGAGCCCAAATATGAAACCAGGGATTTGATTGAAACAAACTTGAATCTTAACCTCCGAAGAATGATGCCTATCAAATATCAACAGATTCTGGCGGGTAGATCTGGAGAAGATTTTAAATAATACTCCCCATATTACACTATGTTAACGTTTGAGTTTCCGTAGGGAAGGCAAATATGACCCAAAGACTTGATTTGAACAAACTTGAATCTGACACCAACCCCCCGCCCCGCACCACCCCCAAGGATGCGCTCTCAAATCATCAACAGGTTCTGACAGATGGATCTGATGAAGATTTTTTTTTAAATGTCATATTGGACTGAGCTAAAATTTGGGTTCCCACATGAAATCCAAATATGAACACAGGGATTTGATTTGAACGAATTTGAATCTCATCCCTCTAAGGATGTTAAACACCCAATATCAAAATATTCTGACTGATGGATCTGAAGAAGATTTTTAAAGAACACTCCTCATATTACACTAAGTCAATTTCAGGCCCCCGCAGAGAACCCCAAATATGACCCCAGGGACTTTCTTTAAACAAACTTCAAGCTGACACCCATAAAGCTGCTGAAAACAAAATATCAAGAGATTTTGACTGGTAGATCTGAAGAAGATTTTTAAATATATTTCCTCATACTGCACCCAACTTAAAATTCGGGTTCCAAACTTGTATCGAACAAACCTGAATCTGCCCCATCTAAGAATGTTGTGTATCAAGTATTAACAGATTCTGATTGGTTGTTCTGTAGAAGATTTTTTAATTTTTAAAAAAAACGTGGGTGTTGACAGAATTATGCCCCTTTTGGTTCCTTCCCCCGAAGGCGTGGCAACTTTGTTTCAACAAACTTGAATTAATATAAGCTAAGGAACGGAACATGCATATCAAATTTTGTTCAATTCGGCCCAGTGGTTTATCACTGCGGAGGGAATCGGGGAAATCAGAAAAAGTAGGATATTCTGGTGCTCCGTTGAGGTTATGAACTACTAAATAAGTGAGCACGTGAGTAGGATTAAATAGGGCTGATCAGCCGATTGGTTGAATATATTTTGACTTTGAAACCATTAATTAAAATTTCGATTCGTCCACTTTAGAAAGGATTAATAAGTTTGTTTGTAATTTAGTGCCGGTTTAACAGGAGTGGAAGTCCGTAGGAAAATTAGTCCCCCTGGACTATTATTCCGCGGAATTATAGTCCTAGGTCTAACATTTCTAGGAATAGTAGTCCGCCGGACTACTATTCCTAGAAATGTTAGACCTAGGACTATAATTCCGCGGAATAATAGTCCAGAGGGACTAACGTTCCTACGGACTTCCATTCCTTTTACACCGGAATGTGTGAGAATCTCTCAAAACATGAGACATGTCATTCAGTACAACACCACACGGTAGTTGTGAAAATTCGAGACTTAAATTGAAATTAGATGTGGCAACATATATTTTTTTCCAGTTTAATTTTTTGAAGAGATGATGTACTTTGTGGATGAATAGGTATTTTTTTTCAAAACAGCTTGGTGTGTTATACAGAGAGTGAAAGGTTAGCACTGTGGTCAGTGGGATTTATTTAGGCGTTCATAACCTTAAGGCGTATTTCCTTGTAACTGTTGTTGAGGGATATTTCATGATATTTCTTTGTGTTTAGATATCCCAGTCTTGTTAATTTTCCAATTCAAGCCTTTGGGTTTGTAATATGGTTGAAAGTTTTGGGGAGATGCTATTTTGAAGGTTAGGGATGCCCAATTTTCAAGACACAGTGCCTGTTTTTGCTTTTCTGGTATGCATAAAATTCTTGCAAAATAAGCAGGTGATGTGAGATGGGAGGAAAGATTTTTCTGCTTGTTTGTTCTTGAATTTCCAGTTCTTCGGGCAACTGCAAGGTAGAACAGCTGAATTAATGGTGACAAACGTAGCCATTTCTGCAGAATGAAGCTGTTTAACCCTATACCGGTTGGAGTTTAAATAAACTGTATTGCTACCTTGAAACATAATTAATAAAATTTGTCATGTTTTTCCACATGCCACCCAAGCCCCCCACCCCACATCTAATTACTGCAAGTCTCTTTTCTTTTCTTTCATTCTGGCATTTTACACCCCCCCCCCCCCCCCCCACCCATATAAATGTGCTGCAAATGTAATGTTTGACATGCCAAGGTTTCAGAAACAGCATAGAATGGGGATCCTTACAAAGAGGGAAATCCCCAAAATATAAAAACATATGCTTGGAAATTAAATTTTGCCTCTCCTCTTGTCTTTGTGATTGGTTTCTCAATCATTATTATTTTTGCCAAGTGGTCTCACAAAGATTTGCTTTCTGTTAATGTTATGTTGCAGCAGTCAATTTGGCATATTTTTTAAAAAAAATCAGTAACTAGAGATACCTAACCACTCCTTAGATTAAAGTTTCATTTATATTCCAGTAAAATATGTTGTTGAATCTTTCTGAAATCAGCATCTTTGTTGATTCTAAGAGGGTTCAACAACTATTTGTTTTGAAAAGGTGAAACAAGTGGAGGTAGGCTGGGTGGGGAAAGGGTTAGCAGTAACTAGACTGGGTCGATAGTTCTCATTTTCAGTGGGGAAAAAGTGCTGTGCCACTGTATGTATTTGTGTGACCTCTAAAACTTATATCTGGATTCATATGTAAGATTTGATTATTCTGCACCCACCCACCCCCCCCCCACCCCCACCCTCCAATCTGTTTCTGCTCCTTACTTAAAATTCAGTTCCCGGCATTCATGAGTATAATACAAGGAGTCACGTGTTTGACTTCCCTCAAAATTCCTTTTGTGTCAACAAAATATTTAATTTGGGCAGGGCACATGTGGAGCTTTTTATGTCTTTGCAACACATTGTCGAAGGAATTTTCTACTCACAAGCCACTCTGTTAGTGATAAGATAAAATAAATCTGTGATTTATTGATTTCTAAGATACTTCTTATCTCTGTATGTGAAAATCTGGAAACGCTATAAACTTCTGTCACTAAAACTATCATGGAAGGTCTCATATGTATTAGGGGTTGGCTTTTTCACTGAATTGGTTGGTACGGTGGGGGTCAAATAGTAACCCTTGCTTGTTCCTTTGTTTCTGTTTTCCACTCAAATTATATGCTTATTTGGAGTTAAGGTGTGCTTCTCTCACATGGTGTTTTGCCCTGCAAATATGTTCTATATACAAACATATGGGGAAGGAAAAGTACATTTTTCATCTTTATTTTGAGTAGTATTAAGGGGTTAAAATATTCTTGTACTCAGTGTATTCTGAGAATAATTGTGCCTTGGGGCACACATGAGGCTGATCTGTTAATATATTGATTCAAAATGATGTCAGTTTGAAGAATATTTTTTCAATGATTTTTTTACTATGATTAATTATAATGAGTGAAATGGCGAGAATGTCTCAGGATTTTGTTTTACTCAAAAAACAGATAGGTTAAATGAAATACTGTGAGGTCAGAGAAAAAAACAGTGAATTTAAAAAAAATGTTTGGAATCAGTTTGGTAGTATTTTATTTTGAAATTAAATCCCAAATTACAGATATTGTAAACAACTTTGTTATCTCTTTCGGTTATGAACTACTAAATAAGTGAACACGTGACTTGGAGCATTTGGCACCCAGAGTTGTGAGTAGGATTAAATAGGGCTGACGTCATCGTAATGGTGATACGAGGTGTGACGTGCGCACAACGGCGCTATTTTGGGAGAATTTTTTTACCTGGTTCAGAACCTCACGAGAGTCCTCTGTAAAAGGATCATGCGGCTGCCATTTAGTATTTGTACCGACAGAAGTTATCCCCACTGTCCCGGAAGTAGTATACGCCAGCCGACTTATTCCTTTTGGGGGGGTTGGTAAAATAACCGCAAAGCGTGGGCCACTCCCCCCCCCCCCCCCCCCCCCCACGATCCACAGACATGTTCGAAGTAGCCTTAAAGGTATTCTTTCTAAGTCGAAAGAGAAAAAAGGGCCATAACTCTGGGAAAAATAATTGACGGAACCCGATCCTTGTGCATATCGTTACCCCATGCAGGTCTATCGGCATACCAAAGACGATCCAAATCCGACCGATGGCTTTGAAAGTTACAATGCAAAATGTTTGTACGGACAGACGTACAGAAGGGAAAAGGTGCAATAACTGGGGGAAAAAACATTCGACGGAATCCATACCTTGTGCATATCCGTTCCCCCGCGCAGATCTATCAGCACACCAAAGGAGATCTAAATCCGACCGATGGCTTTGAAGTTACAATGCAAAACGTTTGTACGGACAGACAAACAGAAGTGGAAAAGGGCCATAACTCTGGGAACAATTATTGGACGAAACTCGTTCTTTGCGCATATATTCCTTGTGCATATCCATTCCCCCATGCAGGTCTATCAGCATACCAAAGGAGATCCAAATCAGACCGATGGCTTTGAAGTTACAATGCAAAACGTTTGTACGGACAGACTGTCAGAAGGGGAAAAGGACCTCAAGTAATTCAAGTTGGGACCTGACGAAAATCTATGCCGTAACATAGAAAAAATCAGCATATAAGTTATACATATGCCACACTAATTTCCATTACGTCACCTTCGAACATCCTCCCTCGTCAGGTGTGCGTTTCAGAGAAGTTTATGCGAGCTACACTACTGTAGCCCTTCCACGTAGGTGCGTAGAGGCGACGTAGGTGCAGTGGTAGTGTGGCTGCTGCCCATGTGCTGATGACGTTCATTACTATAACGGACATTTGAGGGAAAGGACAGAGAAATATACAATTAAAATGCCAGAAATCTACGGTTCCTGTCGTTCCTGTGACGATTTGGGACAATTCTCAGGATTCTTTTGATAATCGAGACCTCACGCAAGGCATTATGGTGTAGCCAGTTAGAGGGAATGGGTACTAGTTTGTTTCACGGCCACACACACGGATGAACCTACGGCTTTGCGTCCCTAAAGGGGCGATTTTAGCCCATCTGAGGGTTGTTTTGGGTAAGTGGATGGATAATGGAGGAAAAATGACGCCAAAAATGCCCTCCGGACAGGAGAAAGTACTTTTACAACCATAACTACCCCCGCCTTGTTGGACGAGTGAAAATATCGGCCTGCATGGTTCGGAAAAGAAATCTCCAGAGATTTTGGAGGAATCAGCACATATCGCTTTGGTAATGACGTGGCAAGATGGCTGCTCGCACGCGCTACCCATAATACACATCACTTCCCATGACGTCAGTTCCGGATATGCACACTGCGATGAGAACATGCAATGAGAATATACAAAGGGTGTTCCAAAACCACCTGGCCTACTACTTTCGTTGAATAGTTTAGAGAAACCCTCCCGCGTCGGGCCTTTTGGCCTTCGACTGGATGGTTTCTGCAAACGATTCAAATCAGGCTCGTTCCTTATCCGTTACTTAAAAATTTAAGAAAATACTGACACCTTTTGTCAAGGCCAGTTTAAATTTTATACCTGCTCAATAAGTTTTTGGAGCCCGACAGGAGACATCGTAAATTTGTTTTGTAATCCGTGCGCACGGAATAAAAAATAAATTGATCACGTTTCCTCTGTTCATATATTGGAGCCCGAGAGGTGACATGGTCCACTTATTTTTTAATCAGGGTGACGTGAGATTGAACTTTCCAAGTGTATACCTATTATTTCTGATCTCATTGTGCGCAGCCTTGCATTCCTGGTTACAAGAGGTTTCTTACACAGGATCCGTAATGTGTTCTGCTGGATATTCCCCGTTCCCTTTTGGTATGGACGCATTTGAGCACGCCTGGCTTTTAGAGCTAAAACAGAAGGCAGAAATCAACAGGCTTTGTTACTTTCAGGGCAATATTACACAGTGACAGCGAAGCATTTTCAAATGAAAACAAGCTGTTAACCCTTTACCTAACATAAAAAGCAGACGACACTTGCAAACAAAATTCTTGAATAACTATTTTTTTTTCATTTTTTGTCTCAAAAACATAGGTTATGACCCCTCGTTGGAACGAGCTCGACGAGCTCGTTCCAACGCGGGGTCATAACCTATGTTTTTGAGACAAAAAATGAAAAAGTAATGAAAATTAATTCGCGATTTTTGAGAATAGCGCTGGCCGGTTTTGGCCGTTACGTTGGGTAAAGGGTTAAAATCATTCCACATTAGGATTGAGTGGGTACAAAACAGTTTTCTGAACTGGAAGAAAAACAAATCATTGTAAAGCCCCACAAAGCATATCTCCTGTTTTTCGTGTCATTTTTGTAAAATTGCATGTGGGCGGGCGGGCGGGTGTTTTTTTATTTTATTTTTTATTTTTATAACTCTTCCCTGGCTATCTAAAGATCATGTTCTTGGTTTGTTTTATGTTTCAGGTGGATAATCCACAGAATGGCATGGGTGGTGGTGTATTTTGTCCCTTGCATGCAACAAGGCTTTGCAATGCGAAAGCATTGCAAAGCCTTGTTGCACTCAAGGGACAGATTTATCAATTTTATTAACTTGGGTAAAATACCACACATAATCCATTTAATTTTTATTTTTTTAAGTTTGCATTGGTTATAAAAAGAGAGCATGGGTTAGCGAAAAGGGCCATGCGGAATCAGATGAGAAACAGATTTTTAACTTTTTTTTTCTCTAGCGGTGATATAAAATATATTAACGAATCGTTCGTCATTTAGGTGAAGTGCTATTTTTAAAAGAAACAATTTTCACCATTTCATTTTCTTAAATGTTAGATAATTTTGGGTCAATATAGATAAATGCAATTGTTTGGTATTTATGGTTATGATACATTACTTTCTTACTATTAAGTCTATTAAAGATATTACGCTAATTTATAATTACGAGTCTTTAGACAATTTTGAGATCTCCTTTTTGGCAGAGGAAATAATTTAGTAAACTTTCGCCAATAGCCACCAACGTGTACTGTGCCTTAGTGACCCCTCCCTAACTGGGGTAAATGGTTCAAAAAGGTAATCTAGTAATTCTCTTCTTTTTCTTCATAAAATCCCATAAATTCCTTAAAAACTCATTAACCCAGGAAACAATACCCAACATATGGACATCTGTCCTAACCCGGGGGGGGGGGGGGGGGGCAAGCATAAGGTTCATGTGGCGATTTCTTTTTTTCATAAAATCACTGGGAATCCTTCAAAACACATTTTATAGTAGGAAAAAAGATCACCCAAATACATGTACAAACTCGCCCTAAACTGGAGCTAATGGGTCATAAGGGCTGTGTATCAGTTTCCTCTTTTTTCATGAAATTACTCGAAACTCTTCAAAGCTCAAGTTAAATCAGAAAAACATCATCCAAATATACTCTCTTCCTAACTTCAAGGAGTGATAAGGATCATATTGTGATTTTCTCTTTTTTGCATACAATCACTATTTATTTATTTATTTATTTATTTATTTATTTATTTATTTATTTATTTATTTATTTATTTATTGGTGTTTAAGGTCACATACTTATGCACAATGGCTAATCATGACCGTGACAGTTTTACGGATGGAGGAAGCCGTAGTACCCGGAGAGAACTACCAAGCAACGACGAGCAGCTGCCAGCTCCCCAACATCGTAACTCCGCACTGCAGCACAGACAGGGTTAGATTGGTTGAAGACATGCGTACCATCGACGTGCAGTACGCCTTATCGTGCCCCCATGTGGACAATCAGGGTTAAGTGCCTTGTCCAAGGACACAACGCAGGAGTCCGAATCCATCGCTCAGACGGTCACTCATCTAATGATTAACCGGACTCGACGTTGCGTAACTTCGGTGATCTGACGAGAACCGGTTACCACAACGCCACCGCGCCCCCTGCATACAATCACTCAAAATTTTTCAATCGACATTTTAAAGTAGACAAAATATCACACAAATTGACACTTGTCTTAACTAGGGACAAGAGATCCCAAGGGTTATATTGTAAGTTTGGATGGGGGGTGGGGGTGTATAAAATCATTTGAAATCCTTCAAAACTTATTTTAGAGCAGAAAATCATGATCCAAAGAGACCCTCCCCAACCAAAGGATCTCATGGGTCATCTCGTGATTTTCTCTTTTTGCGCATAACATTACTCGAAATCTTTCAAAACTCATTTTAAAGCAGAAAAATACATCACCCAAATTTACCCTGGCCCTAAGTGGCGTTAAGGAGCTATAAGGGTCATATGGTGAGTAGATAGTATTGGGGGGGGGGTGGGGGAGCCTACCCCGCCGCGATTCGGGGACTTGGTCCATCCCCTTCGTACTGTGCGCGAAATTTGAACGCGTATATCAACATGTGTGTATATGTGTGATTTCATGTACTTGTCCATGTGAACACAAGCGTTCCTAGATGGGCCCTTACGAGCGCGCGGCAAATATTTCATTTCAGATATTTCATGTTTCATACTTTGGGGCGTCGGGGTTCGCATTTGCATTCATAAAAACTTCGTTCAGAAAACCTGTGGTTGGAGCTTGCCCACTACCTAATAGAATAAATTTAAACTTTTCGTTGATTGCAATTTTGATTTTGAGCTTAAAACTTTTTTGTTGAGTCGGGTTACAGCCTACTAAAACAAGCATTATTTATTCTACTTTATATTTTCTTTTCCCACAATCTTTATCTTCTTCTCTTGGAAACTTATAACTTTGTATTATAAGGATGTTAAAATGTTCACCTATGTATGTCGTTCTTGTACACTTGTGTTTATATTGTTACTGCATTATACAGGAGAGGAACGAAAATAAGTTGCTATAACTTGTGTTCAAATCCTTTTTGTCAACTATCGTCAACGACAAATAAAATATGTTTATTAAACTATGGTGAGTTTCTTGGTTTGCGTAAAATCACTTAATATTGTTCAAAATGAATTTTAAAGCAGAAAAACGTCATCAAATTGATCTCCTCTCCATCTCGGGGTCAAGGGTTCATAAGGGTCAGATTTTGATTTTCTTCTTTCTTGGATAAAATCACTCGAAACTCTTCAAAACTCATTTTAAATTAGAAAAGCATCACACAAATATACTCTCAGCCTAAGAGGTGTCAAGGGGTCATAAAAGTCAAATGGTGATTTTCTTCTTTTTTATGCATAAAATCACTCGACATCTTTCTTAACTCTTTTTGAAGCAGAAAAAAACATCACTCCAATCGACCCTGGTCCTAACCTTGGTCAAGACGTCATAAGGGTCACATGGTGAGTTTCTTTCTTTCTGTGGCATAAAACCCCCGGAAATCCTTCAAAATAAATATCATCAAATTTGCGTAAAATCACTTAATATTGTTCAAAATGAATTTTAAAGCAGAAAAACGTCATCAAATTGATCTCCTCTCCATCTCGGGGTCAAGGGTTCATAAGGGTCAGATTTTGATTTTCTTCTTTCTTGGATAAAATCACTCGAAACTCTTCAAAACTCATTTTAAATTAGAAAAGCATCACACAAATATACTCTCAGCCTAAGAGGTGTCAAGGGGTCATAAAAGTCAAATGGTGATTTTCTTCTTTTTTATGCATAAAATCACTCGACATCTTTCTTAACTCTTTTTGAAGCAGAAAAAAACATCACTCCAATCGACCCTGGTCCTAACCTTGGTCAAGACGTCATAAGGGTCACATGGTGAGTTTCTTTCTTTCTGTGGCATAAAACCCCCGGAAATCCTTCAAAATAAATATCATCAAATTGCCCGCCCCCCCCCCCCCCCCCTTCACCCACCATGCGAGGTCGGGGCCATTGGGGCATTCTGTGGTTTTCTTTATTTGCTCAAATCACTCGAAACCCTTCAAAACTCATTCAAAAGCAACAAAACATCACAAAAATATACCCTCGACGTAACCCGTGGTGAAAGGGAGGGGTGGATTGAAGAAGGGTTGGAAATACCAATTATATGCAATGATTATATCGCATCCACTGCCATCCAGCATACAATAGCCGTTGACTTGACAGGCATTATTTATAAATAACTGGATAGCAAAAATTGTTTCTCTATTAACTAAAATTTAATTGGCGATTCCCAGTTGCCGTAGTTACCAGCAAAAACAAAGCGGTTTAAAGCACACGGGCTTTCTGGTGATTTGATGTAAAACAATTTTCTGAACTTAGAAATTCTTGTTGCTTCATGTTAACCCAATATTTATCAGTTATGGATACAGGATTTTAAAAATTATCAATTTTCATGCTGTTGTATCAGGAGATATTGGTCACTGGAAATTTGGGCGTTTTGTGGCGAAGTCTTGCAGAAGAAAGTTAACTCCAAAAGTGAAAAGCTTATTATAAGTAAGTTTTAATAAAATCTGTAAGAGCGTTCTCGAGAATTCTCCTCTTGAAAAGTAATGAAAATTATCAATTTTCATGCCGTTGTAGCAGGAGATATTGGTCAATGGAAATTTGGATGTTTTGTGGCGAAGTCCTGCAGAAGAAAGTTAACGCCAAAAGTGAAAAGCTTATTATAAGTAAGTTTTAATGAAATCTGTAAGAGCGTTCTCGAGAATTCTCCTCTTGAAAAGTAATGAAAAAGGAAAGAAAGAAAGAAAAATCCGTACAATAACAAATGACTTTTCCTTTCAGGAAAAGCAAAAAAAAAACATAACTGGATATTTTATTGTAGAACCAATGCTGTTACTCATAAATCTAACCTACTGGGTGCTTTTCTTTCTCGCCTTGGGTACTTGTGGCTGCTGCAATCCACAAGTGATCGGTCCACACTTACTGGCTTTTGTCCAGAACTTGACTCTGGAGATGCAACAGAAATGGGCTCACTGCTCTCTGTATTATCTTCTGATAAAGGTACACAAGTATTTTCAACAGTTGTTTCAGCTTAAGTATTTTCCAAATATGGACAATTCCTTGAAGAAACAGAATCTGAAACGAACCTCTAGAATGAGAATCAAAGCCATTGTTTTCATATGTTATCTCATCTTATATTAACCCTTTACCCAACGAATCGGCCGCATCGTCCCGCGTAATATGCAAATTCAGTAACTGATTTGTCATTTTAACTAACACAGTTTGTCCAATTTCAAATTCATGAAACAATCATTTAGATTGAAAATAATTCTTTACTTTTTTATTGTTTCCTTTCGGCACTCCTGGAAGGATTAGGCTTGATAAGGGGCGTAGCTAGGATTTCCTACTGAGGCCGTGGGTGGGGTGGGCATGGCCCTCCAATTGGTAAGGGTTCGGGGGACTCCCACAAATTCCCACTCATGGGAAATCCATACCCATCTCAAGCCCACTGTATCTCCCTTCCATTAGTGGGGTTGGGGATCTTCGAGAAAGTTTTGAAAAGTCAATGCCCTGAGAGTCAATCTGGGCCCTTTGATGATGTAATTTTCCCATCTTGGGGGAGGGGGGCAGGGCACTGTAATTTTTAATGGGGTCATGGCCCCCTAGACACCCCCACCCCACCCCCCACCCAGCTACGCCACTGGGCTTGATAAGACTTAATGTAGTTATAGATTTTTTTCTAGCACCAGAAGTGGTACCGTAACTATTGTATGTAACTATTTCCTGTGAGGAAATAGAAAGTTACATAACTTGTGGTCAACACTAAGTGAGCACAATTTTGGATCGAAGGTTTGCCTTAACATTGTATTTTGAAGGTTCTGTACACTCCTTCCAGCTGATCCGTTGGACTGTGGGTGATAAGGTGGCGACCTTAAATGTTCAATGCCATTCAACTTAATAAATTCATCAAACTGAGTATAACTAAATTGCGAACCGATATCTGAAACCATCTGTTCCCATCTGCTTATTATTCCCTTAAACAATGTATGGTTTCAGTTGTGGTTGTACTCTTCATGCGATATATTTCTGGCCATGCAGAGTAAACACCACAAGCAACCAAAAAATTAAAAATTCATCTTGTTCAGCAAAAGCTGCATGTACTCTTTCCCAAATTCTCTCGGGATATGGCCATGAAATGCAATGGAACTTTAGCAGGTGCGTTCCTTACCTAACATGGAACATGCTGTGAACACTTCAACTTTTTCCTCTATTCATTTCTCCACCATACAAAACGTCTGGCTTATGACTTCATTCTACAGATACCGGGGTGTTCCTCCATAATTCATCTAAAACACCCTTTTTGAAGTAGTTCTGGAATAACAACCCTTAAACCTGACAACACACAATTGTTCTCCACTGATAATTCTGATCCTGTGTTAATATAAGGAATGAGAGCAATGTCCTCATTGTGGCTTTGCCAACCAAATTTGACTGCGTCTAAAACTCTGTTGAGAACTGGGTTCTTTAAACCTTTATGTGACGTAACGTTCAAAACGTGACAGCACAATTTACAAAAACTGTCATTCAATTTTCATTATTTTTTCAGTTTGTGCCTCAAAAACATAGTTTATGACCCCCTCATTGGAACGAGCTCTTTGAGCTCGTTCCAATGAGGCATCACAAGCTAATTTTTGGATGCCAAAAAATGAAAAATATTAGTTATTCAATAATTTTGTTTGCAAGTTTCGTCTGCTTTTCATATTAGGTAAAGGGTTAAAGTGTGCCTCACGAACTTGCTTATCAGTAATAGGTAGGTCAGTGAGAGATACTTTAAAGGTTTCAGCCTCAACTGTATTCTCCTGTTTCTTTATGGGGAACCTTGATAATGCATCGGCATTGAAATGATACTTATAATTCCTATATTGTATTTATTTATTTATTTATTTATTTATTTATTTATTTATTTATTTATTTATTGGTGTTTAAGGTCACATATTTCTGCACAATGGCTAATCATAACCACAACAGTTTTACGGGTGGGGGAAGCCGGTGTATCCAGAGAGAACCACTGAGCAACGGCGTGCAAGTGTCAGCTCCCCACAAGCAGGGTAAGCATTGGTTGAAGACAAGAGCACCATCGAAGTGCAGGGCGCCTCAGTACACAACGCCACCGTACCCCCCACGTGAGCGATGGGGGTGAAGTGTCTTGCCCAAGGATACAAAGTGGTTGCCGCAGGTGGGATTCGAACCGAGGACCTCTCGGCTTGCAGCCTGCACCTCTACCTACCGCGCCATACTATATTGTATATCATGCTGATATGCAGATTGTTCCAGTGCCCGATGGGCTGGGATAATATAATAAGTAATAAGTAACATAATTTAATATATTACAATTTTGAAAGTAATTAGTAATAGAGATTTTTTATTACAAGTAATAGTAATATAATATAATAGGCTGAAAAATAACTGAGTAATATTTATTACTTTTTATTACAATAGACATACTGGAAGTGTTTTATGTGTTTTGAGCAAATCAAATCATTAAATAAAATTATAATATACTTAAACATGATACAAACACAGTTAATTTGTGTTTTCAGAGATACACTGTTGTGTATATACAGTATTATGTGAGTGGTTTTAATCCAAGCTTACAAACAGTACTTTGAATTTATAAGCACTGCTCATCTCCGCAAATGTGCTACTGATAAAGTTGGAACTGATCTATCTGGGGTATAAAAAAATGTTTCCAATGGCTTGTGGTTAGTGACCAATGTAAAATACTTGGCATACAAATATTTATGAAACTTTAAAAATTAATGCCAAAGCTTCCTTCTCTAAGTGAGCATAATTTCGTTCAGCAGATGAAAGTGTTCTGGATGCAGATGCTATTGGCCGGTCTGAGCCATCCTCCATAACGTGAGATAGCACAGCGCCTACACCACATGGACTTGCATCACAAAACAAATTCAGTTCTTTCTTACTATAATTTGAACCAATCTGTCAATTTCCAAAAGTAAGTCTTTACACTCATCAAATGCTATCCATACACTTAGAATTCCAGTTCAATCTTTTCTTTTTCTGAAGTAAAGATTTCAATGGATGCAAGTGTCGAAAGATCTGGACCATAATAATTCAACATACAAAGCCATGTCCTCAATTCTGTAACATTTGAAGGATAAGGAGCATTTACAATTGCTGATACCGTTTCCCTGTTTGGGCCTATACCCTGTTCGCTAATAATATGACCAACATATTGCACTTTGTCTTTCAAAAATACACATTGGTCTTGTGGTAGCATTCTATTATTCCTTACGAGCCTGTCTAATACTTCATAAATACACTTTTATGCTCTTCAATAGTTTTACTGCTGATAAAAATTTATGTTGAAACAAGTGAATTTCACAGTCGACAAGTTTTCGCAGTCAATTAATCGACACCTCTCCCTCCATTCTCACTAACATCCTGGGATCAAATTCATATCGCAATGTCTTGCAAGTCGGAAACCACTATTCACGCCCCTGATGTTTTCCGAACATAAGTCGATCGGTGACAACCATTTTTCCATAAATTCAGATATTGTGAGGCTATAGACATAACTGTTTTAGTGAGAAGAGTCTGGGTTGTGGGCTAATGAACTATCAATGCAAACTTACTTTTGTATGATCATTCAAGCACTATAGTCTTTGTAAGACTCCTTATCATGTCAGGTCTACCTGGGTTCGGCCCAAGCCCAGGTAGGTCTGAGGGGGTAAGGAGTCATGTGCTGGTGTCCCATGACGTCAATTTGGACATTAAAGAGACACTGCCGCTGACAGATGCTTCAGGTAGGATCAGTTCTCGATCATGCAGTCTGTGATGCGGCATGACAAGCAGGAAACGTCAAAACTGTGATGACTTAATATTTTTGGATGGTTCTGATAACTGATGGGTGATTTTGTAATCGACAACATGTACTAATCGAATTGACTACGATTAGTTTAATAATCGTTTCAACACTTATCAAAATATCATCCTGCAAACATAATACATTCTCAATACATGAAAGTATTTTCTCAACAGTACGTTGAAAAATAGCTGAGACAGAAGCTACACCAAAACTGAGTTTATAAAATTGGTAGAAGTCTTTGTGAGTTTAGAATTCTCAGGCAAACTCAATCCCTGTATACAGTTGAGTCAGCCAAAATTATAAACAAATCTACATTGAGTAGTGGGTACAGATCTATCTCTAAATTCTTACTGATTGTTCCTTTATATTGTCCACAAAATCTAACTTCATTATTTGTTTTGCCCATTCTCTAAACGAAACTTTGGAAAAGACACCATGTTCTTCAAGTTTATCAAGTTCCCTGCCCATGGCCTCCTTCAGTGCATACGGAATTGGACAAGCTTTACAGAATAGAGGGTCAGCATTTCCTTTCATATGAAATACTGCTCTATGTCCTTGAATTCTGCCAACATTAGTATAAAATGCCCTATTGTGTTCATTAATTATTCTATCAACTGCAGAGTTACTACCCTTTTCTTGAAAGTTATGAATATTAAAAATATTTTCCCAGTCCAGTTTTATAACTGACAACCAATCTCTCTCTATTAGCGACACATTGTGAAATTTTGTAACATACAATGTGAGAAAATAGGTTTGCTTATTGTAATTAACACCAACTGATATCTGCCCAACTACATCTAATGTTTGACCTGAGTATGTTTTTTTAATATTATACTGAGTCAAAAAAGAAAGTATTATAGAAACAAATGTGAAAAAATAGCATAAAGGATGAAATATAATAGTTCTAATGTTGCACGTTTGTGGACAAGAAGTCGTGAACTTTTCATTTCACCTCATGTCTGAATTGCGACGTTCTGACGTGACGGTGGCAACAGTAAGAACATGAAATTATGCAAATGCATACAGCTAGAGTCGAAATATGAATTTACAATAATTTGTTTGGCATTAAAGTCAATAATACTAAAAAAATGCTCCTCAAAGTTTATTATACTTTCTTTTTTGACTTTTTAAAAATTATTTCCGAGAAATGTTTCAGATACATGTCATAAAAATAGAGATGGACAATATACTGAAAAAACCGAACCAATACCAATAATATTGAGATAATGATAAAAGTGAACACCAAACCAATCCTTGAATACCGAAATCATTTGAATTTACAAAGTTTCTTATGCTATTCATAAGTCCCTGTAGAGGCTTGATAACAATTGAAAGGTTTATTTTCATGTAAGAAGTGGATGCCTTTCTTTTCAGGTTTATTAACCCTCAATGGACCAGGCAACTATCCTCAATTCCCATTGGACCACATCCTGTACATGTTCAATTACTTAGCGATGATTTCTAGTTAAGTCTTGGCTGCCTTTTAAGGTAGCCAAGACCTGACTAGAAATAAATGCCCAAGTGATTTGACTATGGTCAGCAGGACATCCTATAGATGGCATGGTCAGGTCACATTGCTCGGAGATCGCAAAAGCCTGAAATAGGTCTTTAAACATTATGATGCATTTAGAACAAGTCATACAATTACTGTAGATATGATTTGTGGTCATAAAAGAATGCCACTGTTGAACTCATTGTCAACGTCATTTAAAGTGTTGTGGTAGAATGATACTACAACAACTTATTCTTTTTTTCCTGGTGTGAATTCCCCTTTGGTACTATCAGCAAATCTCAGTCAAGTCAGATACCGCATACAGAACCGACACTGAGATATACCCCCACCCCCTACATTCCGAAACCGATACCGAACTCAACATTCCAATACCGCCCAGCTCTAATGAGAAATGGGTGACACAGCAGAACCTGTATCAATTCGCATCCTAATAGTTTGATTATTAATCTCCATATCTGAAAAATAAGCATTTCTACTTGAATTATTGAAGCTACTGTTATTCACAAAAACAGAAATAGTTCAACTTTTTAAGTGACGATAAATCATCTCTCTGTGTAATTTCTGTGTCTTTTTGCTCCACATATTTAAGCCCTTTTTTAACATTTGTATCTTGTTGTTTCGTACAGACGTTGGATGCATGACCAGTTACTTTGCAATTATAACAGGTCTTTTCTTATACCAGCAAACTTCATCTTGGTGGTTGTCTGTCCCACATAGCCAACATTTTCGTTTTCATGTGGTGTTGGATGCAGCGGTACTTCGAATTTTTTATTTTGGTCTCTGTTGTGACTCTACTTCATTAAAAGTTGCCTCGTATGGGTTGAAATCATCATGCATTTGTTTAATTTGTAGTTCAACAGGTTCCATACTATGATCAACATCTATAGCTCGATGCAAAGTTAAGTCGATTTTTGTCAAAAGTTTCTTTTGAATTGCCTGAGAGTATAGGTCACAAACGAGCTTATCGCGAAGTGCTTCCTCACCCAAGAAATCTGTCAAAATTTCAGTGTTCGGAGAGTTTTCTAATTTGAGAAATAAATATGGATATGTTTTTCCCTTCTGGTTGCGTTCTCTGATGAAATTTAAATCTTTCAGGTTTAACAATTGGTTTAGGATTTAAACGTGGTTTCAAAACTGCAAACAGGTCTTCAATAAAACCTAAGACAAGCAGGCTTGTTTGGAGCTATAATTGGTTTGATAATCCTGTACGTCCACCCTCCATTAACAGTTAAAAATACTGCTTTTTTTTGTTTTCAGTGACAATGTAGTGTGCAATAAAATATTGTTCAACCCGTTATATATATTCGAACCAGTCCCGCCCGTCTTTGATCAAATCAAGTTTGCCTAAAGTATCAATTTTACTGAACATTTCTTATATCAAGAAGCATGTAGCCAGTTCCAAGGTCAATTAAGGAATGATCGTTTCTTTTTGTCTATTTCTTGAGTTATGAACCCCAAAAACAAAGTCCAAACTGTGTAAATGGGCGTAGCATAGCCCATTTACACAGTTTGGACTTTGTTTTTTGGGGTTCATAACTCAAGAAATAGACAAAAAGAAACGATCATTCCTTATAATTAAACGTTCGCGACCCAAATAAATAAATAGTGTTAGTCGTCCTCTACTTCCGCGAACAAACACTTAAAAACTAAAACTGGTAGACATATTATTTTTCTGGCATAAAAGAGGGCGCATATTATTGAAATGCAGGTAGCAATTGACACACTTTCCAAGTCAAATGCACTTATGTCATTAAACTTTTTATTGGCCAATGAATTACGTAATGCAAAGAAAACGTCATAAGCCACGCCTCCCTCAAATTTCATTCAACTGTTCACTTCACGTAAAAGTTACATTCCGTGGTAGGTGGAAGTAAGCCATCAGTATTACATTGTATTTTGGTTTTGACCGTTTTCCGAGAACTGAAAAACAACAGTTTGTAAAAGTGGAGTTAGATATAAAGCCAGATGACATGAAATTAGTTGAATTCAATGTCAAAATTGCCGTATTCGTCGTGACCAGCCATTGTTTACAATCGATTTGGGTAAAACGATGAACGCAGACGATCACCCAGTGTGCGTAAAAATTGAAATGTCAAATAAATACAGTTGTGAAGAAAAAGAAAAATTGACCCACCACGGTCATTTAAATATTTTATAAATAATTTCATGGTTATAAATTAGTAATATAAATTTATTTTTCTTTTTCAGATTTAGAACGTGCCAGTGTTCTAACTTCTATTGATTTGACACCATGTTGCAACTCCGAAGACTGGTATTTTAGGGGCGTGGCTGGAGGCGGACCTAATTGTGTTTTTTCGGTTCATTGAGTTATGAAAAGAAAAAACAGAATCGTGTGAGCCAATCGTTTTATCTGAAAATGCATGAACCGAAAAAAAGTTTAATTATTTCATGATGAGAAAGTTAATGCACAGAGTTTAGGTGATACATTGTGCAATCTAAAGCAACATTACGCTTTGTGTTTTTCCAATTCATATTTTGTTGGCTTTTATTTATCTCGCCGCCAACGACTCTATTTTCATGGCTGAATAAACATGCTGGAAACATCTAATAGTAAAATGAGAAGCCTTGAAAATTCTTCTGTCGTATACTTAAGATTATACAACACACTGTTTTCGTACAAAAAGCACCTCCAGTCAAATCTTTAATGGAGGATAAAAGTTCTCTGCTTTATCCAATTGGTGGAAAATAAGCTGAGCTGAGTAAGTGTGAATAAAAATTTTAAAATGCATGTTTTGAAAAAATTATAAAACGTTGGTGAAAACTGTCTTATGAAAGGTGTGAGAGAGGAGAACGATTGGGTTGAGAGAGGAAAAAGTGTGTTTATTTTATTCAGTGCGAAACTCGACGGTAATTTTGGAATCACCAAATTTAAAGACAAAAGTCACATGGCGACCTATACTTTTTCAGTACATTTTTTTCAAGAGGTGATAAACTAAATGGGGTGGGGCGCGGTGGTGTTGCGGTAACCGGTTCTCGTCAGATCACCGAAGTTAAGCAACGTCAAGCCCGGTTAGTCCTTGGATGGGTGACCGTCTGGCGATCGATACGGACTTCCGCGTTGTGTCCTTCGGCAAGGCTCTTAACGCCGATTGTCCACATGGGGGCACGATGACGCCGTGTACTAAGGCGTACTGCACGTCGATGGTGGACATGTCTTCAACCAATCTAACCCTGCCTGTGCTGCAGTGCGGAGTTACGATGTTGGGGAGCTGGCAGCTGGTTCTCTCCGGGTATTCCGACTTCCTCCACCCGTAAAACTGTCACCGACACGATATGACTTTGGCTGTTAAAGGGTCGTTAATAAATAAATAGATAAACTAAATGGATATATGGGCTTTCCCCCCAAATCGGCCGAATGAGTTGGGGAGAGGGGAAAGGATTTGTTTTGTCGCCAATAGAAACAAGAGGCCCGTGAGGCCTTCATCACTCACCAGACAAAGTGGTTCAAAGAAGTATTTTTGGGTCACATTCAGTTAGTCATGGTTCATCAACAATACAGAGGAATGAAGTCATGGAATCGATCATAACTCTGGTGTCCATGCAGATGATTATTATCAAAGGTCTTCCTGACTGCTTCCTATTCTATCAGCTGTAGACAAGTACCGCCAAACATTATTATGTCGCTGCAGTTTGAAATGCAAATTTTGTGGAAAAACACTAAGGATTGGTTTTGAACAAACTTGAACCTAACCTCCCCCACCCCCAAAGTGAGCCCAAATATTAAGCCATGGACTTGAACTGAACAAACGTGAATCTGGTCCCCCCTAGAGATGTTATATACCAAACATGAAAAGATTCTGCTTGATGGTTCTGGAGAAGAAGAGTTTTAAAGAAATTCCCTCATATTATACTAAGTTAAAATTCGGGCTCCCACAGGGAGCCCAAATATTAACTCAGGGACTCGATTTAAACAAACTGGAATCTGACCACACCAGAGCTGTTGTATACCAAATATGAGAGAATTCTGACTGATGGATCTGAAGAAGAAGATTCTGAAAAAATTCCAAATATTGCACTAAGTTAAACTTTGGACACAAATAGAGATCCCAAATATTAACTCAGGGATCCAATTTGAACAAACTTCAGTCTGAGCCCCTTAAAGATGTTGTATACCAAATATGAAAAGGATTCTGGCTGGTGGATCTGAAGAAGAAGATTTTCAAAGAAATTTCCTCATATTAAACTGAGTTAAACTTTGGGCTCCCCTAGCGAGCAAAAATATCAACCCAGGGACTGTATTTGAACAAACTTGAATCTGACTCCCTAGAGATGTTGTATACCAAATATCAAAAGATTCTAATTGATGGTTCTGGAGAAGAAGATTTTTAAAGAAATTCCCTTATATTGCACTATGTTAAACTTTGGGCTCCAATAGAGAGCCCAAATATTAACCCAACGACCCGATTTGAAAAAAAAATTCAATCTGACTCTCCTAGGGATGTCGTATACCAAATACGAAAGCATTCTGATTGTTGGATCTGAAGAAGAAGATTTTTAAAGAAATTTCCTCATATTGCACTAAGTTAAATTTTGGGCTCCAACAGAGAACCCATATATTAACCTAGGGAATCGATTGAAACAAACTTGAATCTACCAGCCCCCCCCCTTCCCCCTCCCCCTCCCCCCCCCCCCCCCAGAGATGTTGTATACCAAATATCAAAAGATTCTGACTGGTGGGTCTGAAGATTGGATAGGAAGCCCAGATATTAACTGAGGAATTGATTCGAACAAATTTGAATCTGATCCTGGTAACAATGACGTATACCAAATATTAAAAGATTCTGACAAGAGGTTTTGAAGAAGGAAATTTTTAAAGCTTATTCCCCATAATGCCCTAAGTTAAGATTCGGGATCCCGTATTGAGCTCAAATATGAACCGAGGGGCTTAATTTGAACACACTTGTATCTGACCCCCTATGGATGCTGTATTCCAAATATCAAAAGATTCTGTGGTTCTGTAGAATTTTTTTTTAATATTTGCAAATATGCTGACGCAGCATTTTTTCGATGCCTCCCTACAGAACACACTGAAACAACCGATGACATTTTTTTATCGTTCCATTCTACTGGTCCAAAGGATGCTTCATACCAAATAACAGTTCTCTGTTCCGTGTGGTGTGGGAAATATGGGTGTTTTGAAAATATTTCTATTTTTAGTTCCTGGGGTTCCCACGGGGAACATGGGATTTTTTTTTTTTTTCATGAATCAAGTACTTATGACCCAATAATTTCCACATACCAAATTTTGTTCAAATCGGACCATCGGTTCGGGAAAATTGAAATTTTGGGCATGGAAAAAATCTTCCCCCTCCCATTACGGAGGTAAATATTGATCCACGAACATCGTTTGATTAACTTGATTTTACACCTCAAAAGGAAGCTCCATACCAAATATCAAGTCATTGTACCCACTGGTTCAGGTGGATATTTTTTTTTATAATTTTGGAGCATCCCCCTCCCCCCTTCCTATGGAGCGTGGCAACTTTTTCGAACAAACTTAAATGGACATATGATAAGAACCATGCATATCAAATTTGGTTCAATTCGGCCCAGGGGTTTAGGAGGAGAAATCGATAATGTAAAGTTAACGACGACGGACAGAAAGTGATCAGTAAATCTCCCACTGTGCTTTTCTCAAGTGAGCTGAAAAACAGTGTTTTGTAACCTTTATCTTCAATCGCCATACCGGTGTGACTAAAAGATCTGATTACGATAAAGTAAATGTGAATGATACAGCATCTTCTTCATACACCACAAATATAACTATCAGATGTTTGTGGTTAATGACTTCGGATATGAGCGTGTCGCCAAAAAATAAAGTTGGATTGCCATCACTGTGGATAAACAGTATAAACGGAAGTGAACGGAAAAACCTGGTAAACGATTTTTGAGGCGGAGAAGGGTTTTCTGAAATACATGGTGTGTGTGTTTTCGTTTCGTAGTTTGTCCACGTCATCAGATCGCATGTATCATCGCATAATCCCGATCCATCATTCACTAATGTGTCATTCCTACCCACCTTTTTCGGAAAAGGTTAATTATTTCATGATCAATCGCATCAAAACCGACATAGGTCGCTTCCGAAATGCAACGAAATTAGGAAAAAAATGCTTATTTTTCAGTTCTTAAAATACCGAAACGAACTTGTAAAGGGGGTTTATGATTGGCCCATACATCCATAAGAATTGTTCTGTAACTTAAATGGCGGTAAACTTTAGCATGTGATAGAAAAATCCCGGTTTCCCAATTTTCATTTTGAACGGACGGTAGGCCCAGTTTTGAAATCTTTTGAACGGCCGGCACCCATTTCAGGTGACACGTTGAACAGACGGCAGACGCATCGAGTTTCATATTTTGTGTTGAAATTAAGCAATTCTGAACAGCATATCAGTATTTCCCGTTACGTCTTGTTTCAAACTCTTGTGGCGCATTCATTCAGGATAAACATTGTTTTAGAAGTCGTGGACTTACAAGATCTGGCCCAGACGCCTTGGACATCTCTTTCGATTTCATTCCTTCAAATACACGAAAGGAGATAATATCAATTACTTGTGCATATATTTTGGGTATGATAAATTCTGTATTTCCAGCAATATGTTTGTAACATGGCATAGTTCCAAAATTGTTGACTTATTTATTTATTTATTTATTTATTTATTTATATTTATTTATTTATTTATTTATTTATTTATTGGGCTTTAACGGCACTTCCGATAGCCAGAGTTACCTCGTGTCGGAATTTTTGACTTTAAGAAGAAGATTCATTTTTAGTTTTCAAGAACGCATACAGTTAAATCATGAAGTCCTGTCATGAAATGCGCACAAATAGCACGTCGATCTGAGCGTCAATCTACGCGTCATGAACATAGCAAGGCTATCAAATTCTGTACATTTGGCCTATGCACAAGCAATGTTTCAGCCGATCGTTCATTGGCAGAAACATTGCCTGTGTTTGCTACGAATAACCAGGAGAACCTGCCGTGCTTTGGATGCCATTCGATATGCCAATTGCGCGCAATTCCTACTCTTAGTTAAGCCTAGATAAGCGCACAGTTCACCACAGGACTTTTAGTTTTAACTGTAGTGTCACGGCAAAATGCAATTATTCAGTCTTTAGCTAACAGAAACCTTGCATATACACCGACTATTGCCAAAATCTGGAATAGCGGCTTGTATTGTTAAATCTGGAATAGCGGCTTGTATTGTTAATAGTACTAATGAATATATCAGTGGCTGAAGAAGTCCAGTATATTTTTGCTCACCGTTATTCTGGCAAGCTCATCAGATGTGCCTGTCCCAAGTCGGCACACCTGGAGCGCTTCGACGTATAGCGGCTAACTCTCCAAGATGAAACAGAAAGATCTCCAAGCTGAAACAGAAAGACGTTGATTCAATGCTAGGATCTTGGTTAGATGGGATAGAATTATCCCCAAACAGATATTACGCCCGGACTAAAATTGATTATCATTGTTCTTTGATGGGTGCCCATCATGGTCGTTGGGAACTCGGTGGCTCAGTGGTTACGGCATTGAACTTCAAACCGAAAGGTGCACGGTTCGATCCCCGCCAGGGGTAAATGCGTTGTGTCCATGGGCAAGGCACTTCATTCCGATTTCCCACGTGGGTGCACACTAGCTTTGTGTGCTAAGGCGTACTGCGAGTCGATGGTGCCCTTGTCTTCAACCAATGCTACCCCTGCTTGTGTGGGGGTTAGTACGTCGTTGAGGTGTCTGACAGTTGATCGCCATTGCTCAGTGGATTGCTCCGAGTACTCCGGCTTCTTCGACCCGTAAAACTGTCCGACACGAGGTGACCCTGGCTATCGAAAGTGTCGTTAAAACTCCAATAAATAAATTGTTTGAGAAATAAATATACCCATCAGTTTTTCCTCCTCTTTGTTGTTCCATGGACGTCGGTGTCTAAAGTAACGATTTATTATTATTATTATTATTATTATTATTGTTATTATTATTATTATTATTATTATTATTACGACTGCTGCCGCTAATATTATTATTATTATTATTATATTATTATTATTATTATTATTATTATTATTATTATTATTATTACGACTGCTGCTGCTACTATTAATTATTATTATTATTATTATTATTATTATTATTATTATTATTATTATTATTATTATTATTATTATTATTATTATTACTGCTGCCGCTACTATTAATTCTTATTATTATTATTATTATTATTATTATTATTATGATTATTATTATTATTATTATTATTATTATTATTATTATTATTATTATTATTTTGATTATATCATTCTGAGCTTATTTGGGATCCAAACGTCATAAACATTAGAACTGAAACGGTTAACCGATTAATCGATTAACCAATGATCGATGCCCTGATTGCTCAAAAAAGTAATCGATCGATTATCCATTACTTTTGAACTACTGTATTATATGCAACAAAGGAACAAACTTGCTTCAAAATATGCAAACATTGTCACACTGACTCACATCAATTATATGAGACAGAGTAAAGCATGCAATTTACGTGCCGACATATTTGTTCACTTACATAATCATTATACAGTATCAGTGGCTGGAAATGGTCATTCTCAACCCTGTAAGTAGTGGTGTAGGTACCCGATCGTCCATTATTACCCGGAGCTTTGGGAGTGCAGCTAGTGTTAAATTCCCATAGGAACCGGAGCCGTTTGGGGGTGCAACTTTGGGGGTGCAAAATGTCGGCACCATACATCTAGTTCTGACAAGTGGTGTAGGTTCTGTATATATAGTATGCTATGGTATGTATAGTGATATATGTACGCATGGGTGTATAGGTATATATTACGGGTAAGTGATGGAAAGATGATGGGAAAATTGAGTTTTCTTGAAAGTTTTTCCCGCGAAACGGTTGACGTTGCTATTGACGTCGTGACGTCATGATGCGCATGCGACGTCATAGAGATGTTGACCACTGTTATTGTCCAGTATACAATCTGACATAACGTTATTCGGGTCAGTGGGTGTCGGGCTTCTCGGTTGTATGACATAGTAGTAGTGGTATATATGCATGTAGGTCCCAAGTTAGCCCTTAGTACTATTAATCCACCTTATGCTTCATATTATCCTATGTCTGATATAGCTAAGTCAAGCAGTAGGGTGGGTGGGTGGTAGTGTGGTATTGCGAGATAGTCATTGTGGTTTAGATTGGCAGTGCAGGATGAATGATCTGTTGGTCTATTACCCCCCTTTGTACTACTAACCTACCGAATCCTTTGTATTATCTTATGGCTGGTATTGGTAGTTTAGTGTTAGGCCAGGCAGTATTATGCTAGGTTGTTTAGAACGGGTGGCGTAGGATGCATGGTATATACCCCTGTAGGTCCAGTCCTCGATATTATTAACCAGCCGATTGCTTTGTACTATTCAATGACTGGTATATGGAGTACGTTATGACAGGTCAAGTGGTATTGTGGAGTGGGGGTCGGGGTAATGCCTGGCAGTATAGAACAACGGTATAGTATGGACGATATATACCTCTGTGTGCCCCTGCAGGTCCCATGTTAGCCCTTAGTACTATTAATTCACCTGATGCTTCATGTTATCTTATGACTGGTATATGTGCCTATGTGATAGGGTATATTGTGTCACATTGTGCCTTTTCATATAAGCACATACGGGTATTTGAGGATACCTATGGCCTGGCATTGTATTATTTGAGGATACCTATCGAGGATACCTACTGGAGAATCCCTTTTTGTCATATGTGCTTATGTGAAAAGGCACAATGTGACACAATATGCCCTATCACATAGGCACATACGGGTATTTGAGGATACCTATGACCTGGTATTGTATTATTTGAGGATACCTATTGAGGATACCTATCGAGGATACCTTTTGGAGAATCCTTTCTTTTTTTGTCGCATTTGGCTATGTAAAAGCCCTCAATGGGTCTAATGTAGTCTTACCAACCGCTTCCATCTTGTCGCCAAATCTCCAAGGCCATTACAGGTCTATGGCCTATCTGTCCTACCATTAGCTTCTACAGCAGGCTTGTTCCATTGCGGCCTTGTACCAGTACTATTGACTAAACTACCATCCATTAATATTGAAGTGTACCACTACTTCCTAGCTATACCTTCGCCCAGGCCTTCAAAATGTTCCATCAGTGTATACATATAAAGCATTCCGTAATTGGGATTCCTAGCCGAGTCCGTAAAATTTGGATTCCGTGTTTTAACATCAGGCATTACACTTACCCACAGTACCCCTTGGCCTAGCATTATATACTACCTATACAAGTCATAGGATAACATGAAGCATTAGGCGGATTAATAGTACTAAGGACTAACATGGGACCTGTAGTCCATACTATACCGTTGTTCTATACTGCCAGGCATTATCCCCACCCCCACTCCACAATACCACTTGACCTGTCATAACGTACTCTATACCAGTCATTGAATAGTACAAAGCAATCGGCTGGTTAATAATATCGAGGACTGGACCTACAGGGGTATATACCATGCATCCTACGCCACCCGTTTTAAACAACCTAGCATAATACTGCCTGGCCTAACACTAAACTACCAATACCAGCCATAAGATAATACAAAGGATTCGGTAGGTTAATAGTACAAAGGGGGGGTAATAGACCAACAGATCATTCATCCTGTACTGCCAATCTAAACCACCAATGACTATCTCGCAATACCACACTACCACCCACCCACCCTACTGCTTGACTTAGCTATATCAGACATAGGATAATATGAAGCATAAGGTGGATTAATAGTACTAAGGGCTAACTTGGGACCTACATGCATATATACCACTACTACTATGTCGCCGCCACCCCATACGAGAAGCCCGACATCCACTAACCCGAATAACGTTATGCCAGATTGTATACTGGACAATAACAGTGGTCAACATCTCTATGACGTCGCGTGCGCATCATGACGTCACGACGTCAATAGCAACGTCAACCGTTTCGCGGGAAAAACTTTCAAGAAAACCCAATTTTCCCATCATCTTTCCATCACTTACCCATAATATATACCTATACACCCATGCGTACATATATCACTATACATACCATAGCATACTATATATACAGAACCTACACCACTTGTCAGAACTAGATGTATGGTGCCGACATTTTGCACCCCGAAAGTTGCACCCCCACACGGCTCCGGTTCCTATGGGAATTTAACACTTGCTGCACCCCCAAAGCTCCGGTTAATAAGGGACGATCGGGTACCTACACCACTACTCCTGTACACAATGCGAGTAACAGACGATACTTCCAAAACAATTCTTGAATTACACTTAACTTTCAATTTTGTCTCAAAAACTTATGGCCCCCTCACTGGAACGATCTCAACGTGCGTGTTACAATGAGGGGTGATAAGCTATGTTTTCGAGACAAAAGTTTAAAACAATAAAATTTGAATGGAGATTTTTGTGTATAATGCTGGCCGGTTTTGTCCGTTACGTTGGTTAAAGGGTTAATGTTGTAAATCATCAACAGTGTAGCAGTTATTCAGCTCTCTAGTAGGGGAAGTGTTTAATAGGTTAACCAAGGTTAATCCATGTGATTAATTGATGAAGAAAACCCTTTAACCGTTTCAGCTCTAACAAATATGAAAAAGGCAGAATAAGGAAACTATTACAAGATGTGAGAAATTTTTCGACAAGTTAAAACCACCAAACTACCCCAAGTTGTGTCTGCAATTTTGTTCCTGCCACTTTTATGACAAAACCTCATAATATTTTGGCAACAACGTTGTATAGAGCTCCGGTTGGAAAGACGTTAGCTTCGTCTACCCAGTCTATAACCCTCATGTATGGACAGTCAAATAAACTCTTTGTCTGCTCGACGTCGAAATTGGCTGAACAATAAGTTACATTGTTGATCTGGTAGTTCTCAGAATAGTTATTGATTCCCATCATTACAAGATATCCACCAGGTTTAATTAAGGTAGAGATGTTTTTCAATGCTCGTTTATGTCCCGCTACAGTGTTGGTGGCGTTATTCAAACACCAAGAAGTTGTAACAGCGTCAAATTGTAACGGAACTGGTTGCTGCTGGTTACCATTCAGAGGATTTTCTTGCAAAACATCACAATAAAATATATCTTTTACTTTTTGTTTAAGTTCGTTTTCTTTATCAGTGAGTGTTTGTCTAGAATAAAAAGAAAAACAAATGTAGCCAAGAGTAAAAAGTCAGAGGGATGCTATTCACTGTCTCATAATCAACACCAAGTAACAATATTTTTAAAGATTAAAAATGTAAGATGGCGGATGGAAGTCAGCCGGAGAAGTAAGTACCTCCGATATTACCCCGCTATTCTATTTATCAGAGATTTCCTCGGTGGATTTTGGGGTCATTCTCTAACTGGGGAACTTTTGTTGCTATTTGAATTTCTTGAACTATTTAACCCACTACCCAACGTAACGGCCAAAACCGGCCAGAGCTATTCTCAAAAATCGCCAATTAATTTTCATTGTTTTTTCATTTCTTGTCTCAAAAACATTGGTTATGACCCCTCGTTGGAACGAGCTCGTCGAGCTCATTCCAACGAGGGGTCATAACCTATGTTTTTGAGACAAAAAATTTAAAAAAAATTAGTTATTCAAAAAAAATTTTGCAAGTGTCGTCTGCTTTTCATGTCAGGTAAAGGGATAAAGGATTTTGTATGTTCACAAACCGCGGGGATACCATTAGTGCGACCAGAGCACACGCTGCCCTTGAATTGATGCCATGGCAATCGGTAGTATCTCTGAAACAAGATTATGTGTTCTTGCTGTTACGGACGCAACATGTGCCCGTGTGTTTTGGGCATGCTAAACTGCGAACAACTTAAAAATCTGTTTTACCAGCGTACATGTCCACAAGAGCATCTCTGTTGGACATATGAATTTGTCCTCCATGAACAAGGCCAAACAGTGTCCACTTGAGTCGCGAAGGTAAACAACTAGTGTATTGCACTTGGAAAGCACCTCACTACATTGGAAGTAAGGGTAACACATGTAATGAGGAATAATTTATTTTGGTAACCAGCCATTCAGATGAACTTCAAGTTTCTAATTAACATTTGGAGACACCATGTTTTTTCTCTCGGATACAAGGAACTAGTTTGATTGTAACGGTAATGATGCGGTTGTAACGGTAAAGACAAAAGTGTAATGGTATAGATAAAAAAACATTTATCAAAGTGGGATGTTCATTGAAAATATATGAATACTATTAGTGATGGGGGTTTGATAGCCTAAACTTTTCTTTCCATAGAAGCGATTTTAACATTAATTACTGAAGAACGTTTTGCGTGCGTGTGTGCGTGCTCTAAAATCACAATGCATATGTGTGCGTCGATTAAAATAGTGCATTATACGGAATACGTGCGAATTTCTGTACAGTACCGTGCCCCCTTCCATGCCATCCTCTCCCACACAAACACTTTCAAAAACGTTCAGCCGCCGCCATATTAATTGATGGTTACAAATCATAGCAGTCTCTAAAGGTTTTGCTTGAATATCTACCGGTGACGAGGAAATAATGACTTACCCTCTTCCTTCACGTTTTACTGCTCCTTCAAAGAGGTGTCTCGGCACATCACCGTGCCCTCCCTGTTGCCATTCCTTAAGGAACTGTCGGCAATTTTTCGAAAAATCACTCAAGTATATAGCGTTGAAGTACGGTGTGGCATAAAGCACTGAATTAATGCTGGGTCCTGTACCGATGTCTAGTATTTTATCTCCTGTAATGTGTCCTGTTTGGAAAGAGAAAAGTATTTTAGTTTAACCCTTTACCCAACGTAACGGCCAAAACCGGCCAGCGCTATTCTCAAAAATCGACAATTAATTTTCAAAATATTTTCATTTTTTGTCTCAAAAACATAGGTTATGACCCCTCGTTGGAACGAGCTCGTCGAGCTCGTTCCAACGAGGGGTCATAACCTATGTTTTTGAGACAAAAAATGAAAAAATTTAGTTATTCAAGAATTTTTTTTGCAAGTGTCGTCTGCTTTTCATGTTAGGTAAAGGGTTAAACGATAATTTATTCAAGGAATGTGCTATATATTACAGAATTGATCACCGGCCAGAAAAAGTAACAATGCAAGTCACGGGATGGCAGCTCACAATATAACATTTCTATAACAGTATACAAATTGCTGAGTAATGGAGGGATTTGACAGAAAGCTTGAAGCTTATGAAAGTCATCTCCCTGAGTCAAACATAAATGTACACAAAAAGATGGTATAAAACAGTAAATAGATCCATATATCACCACCTTCATGCCACGGGGGAGGGGGGATAGTCGATCACCAGGCTGATTTAATTTTGGGGTCAGTCATCGTCCCGCCCGATACCAAGCCAGGATGTTGCACCTCTACAAACACAGAAAGGTCGTCTTGAGTTCCTAAGAATATAGATATTTGAGTTATGATTGAGGAAAGATTCACATATCACCTATTAACATCTTGCCGAACTTCTCTATCTTATTAGTTGTCTAATTTCATTGTGCAGACCCAATTGCGAAGTAATAGTTTTTTCGGAATTTGTTAAGATGCTGTATCGAGTAATTTGTCGGTGAAATTGAAAATGTTAGTACCAAGACAAATTATCAAAGAGAGAATTACAGTCGACGTTAGAGAGGGCCTCATTTAGTACTTCATAATTGGTCTGAGGACACAGCTACATCCTGCACTTAAACAGGGACGTGGCTAGAGGTTTTCGATTGTGGGGGGGGGGGGGGGGGGTATAGGGTCGTGACTGTCCAACTGGGGAGGGACCGGGAGGGAGAACCCCTTCCGGTCCCTCCCCAGTTGGAAATCCTCGACCGAGAAACATTTTGAAAATGAAGCCATGAAAGGGGGCATAAAATTGATTCTAGTAACTGAAATGCCAACACATTTATGATAGAATTATCAGGTTGCTATTATTTGTTATTATTCTGGGAATTGAATATGTGCAAAAGAAATGCTCACGCTGAGAACTTTGAACAATTCACACTGTCCTAACATTAAATCCGATCTTATGCGGGAATGATCAGTTTTCTATGTTTCATCATTTTGTAACTGTGAATGGTGGAATTAACTCGGGACAACGATTTTACATGATGTGATTTTCTTGAAGTGCATTTCTAGGATTTTTTTTATTACGATAAGTAAACGTACTATAGAAATCTCGTATCGATTGACTCATGCATACTTATGAAGGATATTGCGTACACTGTAGTTGTAAATAGTAACAGTTAGAATTTTTGCCGATTTGAAACCGAGTTGGAATTTTGGGAAGTAAAGGAGACTCAGCATCACCAAAGAAGCTCTAAAATCCAGATAGATGGAATTTCCAACTACTCATGACTTGCCCTCCAAATTTCCAACTGCAGGAAATTTTGGTCACCACCCCCCCCCCTCCCCACCCTCTCTCCACACACACACACACACACCCACCCTGTCGATACGTTGTTGCACTTAAAGAAGAGATGAGGTGGTTATAAAAATCGTCATCAATTGATATAGGGCAGTGATAGTGAATCATGTCCGGGATAATCAGTTCAAGGACCTCGCATGTTTTTACGTTAACTGTGTCACTTACAGCAAAACGATCTATCAGAGTGGCCGATGACTCAGCAAAACAGGTTGGCGCACCCACAAGCTGCGTAAAGTCACCTCTCGAGGAAACCAGTTGGCTGTCATTAAAACGTAACAATTAAATCGACAAGTGAAGTGTTTCTAGCTCTTTCGATGCATGCCGACATGGCATGCCATGTATTTGAGGGACTGTTGGTAGCGCGGTAAAAGACTCAGGATGTTTCGTAAATATTTTAGCCCATAGGCATCATCTCAACGTCTGCCTGGTCAATGTCGAAAAGAGATATTGTCTTTAATGTTGATGGCAACCCCACGTCCCCTTGTGGATCGGTCGTATTACACACAATGGTTCATGAAATCCAGAGTAGGCATCCAGTGTGGGAACGCTGTGAGGCGAAATGCAGCCTACGAGAGGGTTAATAGCCCGGACAATAAACTCTACTAAGACAATTGTTAGTTAGAATCAATAAATACAAAACGTGGGAATTAATTTGAGAATTAAACTTCGTAATTTGCACTTTAAACAAGTATTATAATTGATGGGAAATATATGAAACAGGGCAGAGTAGCAGACGATTGTCTGACGATTAAGAGGTGAAAATCTAAACTAAAATTGTATTTAATGAAGAAATTAATAAAACCGGAGAGTTTCATAGACGAGTGTCTATGAGACTGTTCATCGGAATGTCATGTATTCTCCCGAACACTGGAGATAGTCTGACATTTGAATAGTTTATAATGGCTAACTGCTATAGACAATGGGGAGGTTGATTACCCGTTGAACTGATATGATAGACCAACCGCTGGCTTCAGATAATTCAACATTGTTCTATTCTTATCTAAGTCACGCAGTCTTCGTCATGTTGGCGAGTGGAAGATATAATCCACTGGTCGGTCGAGTAAACATTAGACGCAATCTAATTTTCAAACGGGCAGAAAGAAACGGAGCGTTGGCATGGGCTTTGAGTGAAAAAGCCGCTCCGATAAAACTTTGTTAAATAGTTAAGTCGCGTCGATGTTAGATTTTTCTGTTGAAACCATTGGAACCCAAGAAGTCCTGGTGCACTGGTATAGAAGCTGACGTCCGACTGGTGTGGTGTAATATTAAACGTTGTCGTTGCATTTTAAGTGCTGAGAGTTTACTTGACCTTTACTTAATAAACGACGGAAAAAACTGAATCCATGAGTTCCAGTGTGTTTGTTGACTACCCAATTGTTCAGCAGCGCGTCGTGTGAGAACCATAAGGTTCTATCTTCGCCTGGAAGATAGAACCTTATGGTTCTCACGCGACGATTATTACTGTGGCTGCCATTTCAGAATAGAAACTGTTTGCCACAAACACAAACTTTCTACCCTTGCTGTAAAACAAAGGAGTCACCCTCAGAAGACGCTATTAGTGTCCTAACCTGGACGATCGTTAAGGCCTTGTAACAGCTGTTGTACAGCCATGTCTCGGTTAAAGTCAAGATGTCACGAGGTGAGGATTCACATTGAACAGTATCCAGATTAGGTTTTATGATCTGAATCTTAAGACGCATGGTCTTCAAAGCATTCTAGTTGTAGTCTGAGTTGAAATAGACTGGGCCAGGGTCGGGTCCAATGTCACCCGACAATAATAATGAAGTTATACCCAAGTAAAAGAAGGTCGAAGTAATAGAGATTGGTACTTTGAAAGTGGATGAAATCTTTGAGACGTGCACTCTCTTGAGAAGGTACTTAGTTGCTTCAGTGAACTTTATTGCATACGAGGTAATTGATTCAATTAAGTATCTAAGGAAAAGAGCAACCATAGCAGCGAAACTTCTATGCAGTCCAACGTCACCAAGATGCGAAAGTAGGTAAATTAAAACACAACCCGATTGATTACTCGATAGTTGGTGCTTCAGGCTGTGAAAATAAACTGTAATGTTTTATGGTGCCTATCCAAGACGGTGTAATTCAATGTGACACATTATGTAATCTGTTGTGTAAACCCGATAGATTTCTCGATAGTTGGTGCTTCAGGCTGTTTTAGGGTACCTATCCAAGACGGTGTAATTCAATGTGACGCATCACGTAATCTGTTGTGTAAACTGTCGATCATAACAGAAACTTAGTGCACGGATATAAGTACCAGTCATGATTAGATGAAACATGATATTGTTTGGAAAGCAAATTGTATTCAAGTTGGCTTGGAAAAAAGGTCACAGTTGAAGATAGTGAGTATAAGACACTTAGGCACGAACGTAGAGGAAACATAAAACGCCAGGAAAAGAAGAACGTAAGTAATATGAACATGATAACTGTAAAGTATCTAAAGTAAAATAAAGTATGATCTGCTTAATCGAAGTAATAAATTATCAGTTTACACGAAGTGGATATATAGAATATACCCATACTAGCTTGGTGTACCAAATGTTCATCACGAATGGTGAAGTGGTGTTAGCTGCGAGCCTCTGGCGAGCGGTTAACACAACTTCACCACGAGTGGTGAACATTTGGTACAACAAGCTACTTTGGGTATATTTTATTTATACCATGATCGTCAGATTATTAAGAGTCGCTAATATTCTTTCTCGATCTCACTAAGCAGCAGACATACACACGTGCGAATATGGTTTTGTTCACATGAGCACCGGTGGGCGGTACTTCCGCTGTCAATTTTATCGCCGAAACGAAAAGGAAAAAGAAAAGCGCAAATCACGGAGTCTTTTTCATTTTAATAACATACTATTTCGTGTTATAGATGCTTTATTAACATGAGACAACGCATATTTGTTATTTTTTGGTATCTTATGAGATAAACTCATTTAAAAACGTAATAAATAATTACCGCTTTCCTTTCACTCTTCGCGAGGCGACGAGCGATAAATTTAGACAAGTTTGCATTCAGGTCGAGGTCATCAAAGGTCAGCCTGGTTGTAGTTCAACTGTAGGTGTAAATTTTAACTACTGAAATCCCATTGCTAGTGCGTTCACCACGGTTGGTGTGTAAAGCTAAAATTTATGTCATAGGCGTTTTATATATAGTAGAATAGGTAATCATGGTATAAAATGGGTATGTTAGTATAGTTGTTAGAAGTTATGGGGCTGGTGAAGCTAATTGGTTCTCTTGGAAGCGTGACGATATCAAGTAATATTATCACAAGCCATAATATAGAAGGGACAGATGAGTAGACTCAGAAGATAGATTGTAACAGGTTGTATGATTGGTAAGCTCCTAGCACGAGGACTTTGTGAATTATGGTTACAGGTTGATGGATACTTAATAGAATGAGCGAATAGGAATAAAAAAATTAGATAGCCGTGATAGAAGGCGAAGGCTGTAATGAGGGTGATCGGTCAACGAATTACATTTGGGATAACAAAGAAGTCACGCATAAATCCCGTACACGGTGGGTGTCACTTTGACACACAATGACCTAGAGTTATCTTTCTCGGGTGAGTAGCCGCCATTACTATTTTGATGCATTTCCACTCGCTTCGATTTTTTTTTTAATTAAAACAAAATAAGAGAATTTAAGTACCGAAAATACTTTCAAGGTACCGTATTTATTGATTCAAACCATTAAATATGGTCAGATTTTTTTGTAATCCATGCGAACGGTTTACTGATTACTAATCAGTGCGAACGGATTAGTAATCTGTTTGCACGGATTAGTAATCCGTTCGCACGGATTCCCAACAAATTGACCATATTTAATGTTAGTAATCCGTTCGCACGGTTTAGTAATCCGTGCACACGGACTAATAATCCGTTTGCTCGGATTACAAAAAACTTACCATATTTAATGTTAGTAATCCGTTCACACAGATTAGTAATCCGTTCTCATCGATTAGTAAATCGTGCACATGGATTAGTAATCTGCGCACACGAATTACAAAAATTGACCATGTCACCTCTCGGGCTGCATACTTTTACAATCACGGACTATCTCTTATTTTCCAACTTATTTGGGGAAATTTCATGGAGCCTGAGAGGTGACAAAGTCAATTTTTAGCTCAACTTGACAAAGTCAAGCTGAGCTATTGCCATCACTTCTCGTCCGTCGGCCGTACGTCCGGGCGTATGTACGTACGTACGTCTACAAATTCCTTTGGCACACCTCACAGGTCGCATTTATGATCAGATCGCTTTGAAACTTGGGATGCTTGTTTGGGATGACCTCTAGATGGGAGCTATCGATTTTCTTCCATTTCCGTCAAAAAATGTTGCCGCAGCCAACTTTCTTAGAACTTAGTTTAGTTAGACCTCAATATTTCCCTTTGGCACACCCTACAGGGCACATTTATGATCGGATTGCTTTGAAATCTGGTATGCTTGTTTGGGGTGACCTCTAGATGGGAGCTATCGATTTTCTTCCATTTCCGTCCGTCAAAAAATGTTGCCGCTGGCAACGATCTTTGAACTTAGTTTAGTCAGGCATCAATATATTCATTTGGCATGCCATACAGGGCACACTTATGATCAGATCGGTTTGAAACTGTGTATGCTTGTTTGGGGTTACCTCTAGATGGGAGCTATTGATTTTCTTCGATTTTCGTTAAAAAATGTTGCCACTGGCAATGACCTTCGAAGAACTTAGTAAAAACTTAGTGCAGTTAAGCATCAATATTTCCCTTTGACACACCCTGCAGGGCACATTTATGATTGGATCGCTTGCAAACTTGGTGTGCCTGTGTGGGGTTACATCTATATGGGGGCTGTCGATTTTCTTCCATTTCTGTCAAAAAATGTTGCCGCTGACCTTTGAACTTAGTTTAGTCAGACCTCAATATTTCCCTTTAACACACCCGTCAGGGCACATTTATGATCGGATCACTTTGAAACTTGGTATGTGTGTTTGGGGTGACCTCTAGATGTGAGCTATTGCTTTTTTGCATTTCCATAAAAAATTATTGTCGTTATCACCAGCCTTTTAACTTGCTGCATTTGTGCATCAACTTATCCCTTTTGCACTGTCTGCAGGGTATTTTATGAATTTCCATAAAAAAAACCCAAAAGCCATTGCCACAAGCAACAACCTTCTACTTAGTGCATTTGTGCATTAACATCTTCCTTTGGCATGCCTCAGAGGGTACATTCATTATCAGGTTGTTTTAAAACTTTGTATGCTTATGCATGGTGACAAAGATAGGAGCTATTGATTTTCTTTTCATTCCCATCAAAAACTGTTGCTGTTAGCAACAATCTTTGATTTTATTGCATTTATGCATCAACATTCTTTGACATGGCCTACAGACCACATTTATCATAGGATTGTTTTTGAACTTGATGTGCTCATTAGGCAAGCCCTTTAGATAAGAGCTATTGATTAGCATTCATTTCTGTGAAAAAAAAGTTGCCATTTACAATAAGCTCTCAACATACTGCATTTGTGTATCAACATTCTTCCTTTAGCCAGTCTTACAGTTTACATTTAAAAATGCATGGATTACTCTGACGCTGTGCACACACAATGCTGTTATGTTGAAATTTCATCAAATAACATTGGTACCAATGATCTTCAATTTTGCCATTTCATTTATAACTTACCAAGTTCAAGTTTGTCAAGTTGAGCTAGAGTGTCATTGACACTTTCATTTTGCAATAATATACAAGGAATTTTCACACTTGGCACCTCACAGACACCAGTCATTGCATTCGCCCGACCAGGAACATGTTAATTTATTTTATGGTTTCTGCACTAATCAAGGAGCATGACTGTAGAGGAATGGCTCAATGAATAAGGGTCAATAAGAACCTAGTATACGACTCCCACTCCTGGGGTCGATAGGAACGTGTTAGTATGTCGTTTGTAACATTTATCCGCCATTTTCTACTTGGGAAAGATTTGGAAAAGGATTGGCTGATAGTTGTGTACAGGCCGATCAGTTCTTATTGGGGTGGGGGAGGGCTGGGCAAAAGTCCTACTCGCGGTGGAACTCATTTGGTGGAATTCATTACGTGACTAGGTCCCCTGGTAGTATGGTAACCTGCTGTCGTGTGACGCCATCGTAATGGTGATACGAGGTTTAACGCGCGCACGCCGGCGCTAATTCTTGGGAATTTCTTTAGCTAGATAAAAATCCCACGAGAGTCCTCTGTAAAAGGACCATGGGGCCGCCATCTTGTGTTTGTACCGACATAAGTTACCCCCGTCCTGGATGTAGCATACACCAGCCGATTTATCTTTTGGGGGGGGGGTGGTAAAATAACCACATGTTAGGGTTAGCCCTAACAATGCACACTACCACCTTCACCCCTCAAAGCAGCGGTTGCTGCTCCTGCTCTTCAATCCTTATCCCAGGATGATCCTGATCCTAGTGTGGTCCTGAAACTCAATAACGAACCCATCCTGATCTAAGGATGATCTTGGGATTATCCGAATCTGAGTCACTCCTCCACTCATCCCTCTTCCCATTCCTCCATTCCGTCTTCCCTTCCATCCTCTCCCTCCTCTGTCCATCCTCTCTTCCCTTTATAGGATGTTTTTTTAGCCAAAATCGGTTATTTGTCTCCCAAAAGAGGGTCAGACGACTGGGATATGCTACTGCAGGGAAGATAACTGGTGTCGGCTCTAATACCCTACGGGTAAGATGGTGGCCAACTGATCCACAGCCGCAGCCAAAAAATGTCGTATGGTTTTCTGACTGATTCACCGGGATACACCTTTCTATTGCTAAAAGTACAGAGATGACATACTCGGAAAAGAAAACCGGGGCGACATGTGTTTTTCCAGGAGTCCATGCTTTTGCATAGGGGCCTGTAATGCGCACCCCTGGATATTCCCCACTCCCCCCTTCCTTCCGCTGTCCCTACATGCTATAATATACAGAAAGGGGTAGCACAAAATTCGTAACTGATGAGTAAATTCACTCGCAAATCGAATGGCGTCATCGCAGTCGGCGTCAACGCGATGCACGAACATGACAATAGGTGAGAAAGAGTTGTTAAGCATTTGCATTTTAGTACAAATTCTATGCTACCCCTTTCTGTGTGCTATAGCACGCAGGGTGCAGCGTACAGGAGGGACGGGGCAGGGAATATCCAGCGAAGCACATTTCAAGTCCTTTGTAAGAAACCTCCTGTAACCAGGAATGCAAGGCTGAGTACAATGAACTGATAAATAATCGGCTCACACTTGGTACGTTCAGCCTCACGTCACCCGTATTTAAAAATAAGTTGACCATGTCATCTCCCGGGCTCCAGTATATGAAGAGAGGTAACGTGGTCAATTTATTTTTTAATCCGTTCGCACGGATTAGTAAACCGTGCGAACGGATTAATAATCCGTGCTCACGAATTACAAAAAAAAATTGGCCATGTCCGCCCTCAGGCTCCATAGAGATTTGATAAGATTTTAGAAATCTGCAGGTTATTAGTTCAGGGAGCGTATCTTAAATCTTTAATTTGATACCGTCAATGTAGCAGTGCCCCTCGGCATATATTTATTTAAGAATTGAATGCAATTTTTATAATCTTTATTGGAGTATGAACGTGTGGGAATGGGTACAAATTATGTATGAATCCCGAGGGAATTCATACAATTTGTACCCATTCCCACACGTTCATACTCCAATAAAGATTATAAAAATTGCATTCAATTCTTATAATTACATTCCGTAATTGTAAACTACTTTTTACCAAACAACAAAGCAGAAAGACGAAATAAAACATGTACGAACGAACGAGGCGAAACACCACCCTCACACAAAAGACAAAGCGCACAACTCTGAGTTGAGCGCCGGTTTTCGGCACTGACCCAAATTTGTCAAATTACCGACTTTCGCAACGAAACTTGGAATGTTCAAAACAATTTACTTAATATATCAGTAAACTATAATCACCCACGAAACGACAACGACAACAAGTTCAAGAATAAAATCACTGAAATAATTTCACACTGTCGATTGACATTTCTTGTCAGTTGTTTGAGATATCACAAATTATTAACTTGAACGTAAATGCGGGTCAAAGTTCGACCAAATGTATTCATTGGAAAATGAATTACATTTGGTCATGACGTTTTCATCCAGATGACCAATGGGAACTGGGTATTTGGACCCAAAACGTATAACTACATTAACAATGTAATTATTCTGTTTTGTAGAGGGAATTTGATCAGATTTTAGAACTCTGCCGTTTATTAGTACTGGGGGCGTGTCTTAATTTTTTGACTTGATACTGTCAATGTAACAGTTGTGCCCCCTCCACATTTTTTTATTTATTCAATCTTGTAGCGGAGATTTGATCTGATCAGATTTTAGAACTCGGCAGGTTATTAGTACAGGGGGCGTGCCTTTTTGACTTGATACTGTCAATTTAACGGTCGCCCCTCCACATGCAAGTCAGTGTGAGGTATTGCCATCACTTGGCGTCCGTCGTCCGTTAACTTTTGCAAACCTGGCTTCTTCTCCACAACCATTCAGCCAAATTCAAACATATATTGCACAAACCATCCCTGGGGTATACCCTTTCTATTTTGTTCAAATGGAGCGACTGCCTTCTTCGGGCTCTGAGCAATGATGCCAAAGCCTAAAAATCTTTAAAAATCTTCTTTTTATGTACCACCGGAGAGATTGCCTTGATATATGGTATGTAACACTTTTTGGTGTTCAAGATTAAAGTTCGTTTTAAAAAGAGAAGTTGGTAGATCAATATTTGGGCTCTCTGTGGGCACAAATCCATTTTGGGCTCCGCCCAAAATTTCTATTTCAACAACCGATGGGCCGATTTGAACCAAATTTTGCATGTAACATAAGTGGGTCCAAAGTACTTGATTGATGCCCGAAATTTGTTTTTCATTGCCCCGTGGGTACCCCAGCGGCTAAAAATAGAAAAAAATTCAATTGCCCATATTTTCCAAACTACACGGAACAGAGAACTGTTATTTGGTATGAAGCATCCTTTTGACCGGTAGAATGGATTAAGAAAAACAAATGGCCATCGGTCGTGTTAGGGTGTTCTGTAGGGGCGTTTGAAAAAATGCTGAGTCAGCATATTTGCAAAAATTGAAAAAAAAAATTTCTTTAGAACCGCTAATCAGAATCTTTTGATATTTGGTATTCAACATCCATAGGACGGTCAAATACAAGTGTATTCAAATCGTTCCCCTCGGTTCATATTTGGGCTCAACAGAGGAGCCCAAATAATTAACTTAGGGCGCTAAGGGGAATACGCTTTAAAAATCTTCTTCTTTAGATCATACAGTTATTCTTTTGATACTTGGTATACAGCATCTCTACAGGGGTCAGATTGAAGTTTGTTCAAATTGAGTCCCTGGGTAAGTATTTGGGCTCCCTATGGAAGCCCGAATATTAACTTGGTGCAATATGGGGAAAAATCTTTAAAAATCTTCTTCTTCAGATCCACCAGTCAGATTCTTTTGATATGTGGTATGCAGCATCTCTAGGGGGGGGGGGGGGGGGGGGGGGTCAGATTCAAGTTTGTTCAAATGGGATCCCTGGATGAATATTTGAGCTCTTTATTGGAGCTCAAATTTTAACTTGGTGCAATATGAGAAAATTTCTTTAAAAATCTTCTTTTTCAGACCCACTTGTGAGAATCCTTTCATATTTAGTATGTGACATCTCTAGAGTTGTAAGATTTGAATTTGTTCAAATCGAGTCCCTAGGTTAATATTTGGGCTTCCAGTGGGAGCCTGAATATTAACTTTGTGCAATATGGGTAGTAATCTTTAAAAATCTTCTTCTTCAGACCCACGAGTCAGATTCTTTTGATATTTGGTGTGCAGCATCTCTAAGGGGGTTAGATTCAAGTTTGTTCAAATGAGATCCCTGGATGAATATTTGGGCTCTTTATTGGAGCCCAAATTTTAACTTAGTGCAATATGTGAAAATGTTTTTAAAAATCTTCTTTTTCAGACCCACTAGTGAGAATCCTTTCATATTTAGTCTGTGACATCTCTAGAGGTGTAAAGTTCAAATTTGTTCAAATCGAGTTCCCGGGTTAATATTTGGGTTCCCCAAGGGAGCCCAAATATTTACTTAGTGCAATATGGGGAATTGTCGTTTAAAATCATCTCCTTCAGATTCAGCAGTCAGATTCTTTTGATATTTGGTGTACAACACCTCTGGGAGGGTTAGATTGAAGGTTGTTCAAATCAAGTCCCTGGGTTAATATTTGGTCTTTTTATTGAAGCCCAAAATTTAACATAGAGCAATATGAGAAAATTTCTTGAAAATTCTTCTTCTTCAGACCCACCTGTGAGAATCCTTTCATATTTGGTATGTTACATCTCTAGGGGTGTGGAATTCAAGTTTATTCAAATCAATTCGCTCGTTTTTTCTTGTTTTGTTTTTTTTTAAATTGGGGGTGGGGGGTGGGGGGAGGTGTACTAGAGAGAACCCAGTGGTTTAAAACAAAACAAAAATTTCGTTCGGTTGTTGTTTTTTTTTATACTTCACAGAACAGAGTTTGCTAGGAAGCTTTCCTAGGACCAGCAGAAATGAATGGCCAAAAAAGTTGCCTTTGGTTGTGTCATAGCAAATCCAAAAAAAATGCTCTTGCTGCTGATCACATGCTGATACACTCATCTGTTTTGACAATTTGATCCAGGTGAGCGTTTTAGATTCATTTGAGCCTCTGGTTTATTTATTAGATCCTGTAGCGGAGATTTGATCAGATTTTAGAACTCTGTTTATTAGGACATGGAGCGTGTCTTAATTTTTTGACTTGATACTGTCAATGTAACGGTGGCTCCTGCGTATATTTTTCTTTATTCAATCTTGTAGTAGAGATCTGAGCAGATTATATTACTCGGAAGATTATTAATACAGGAGGGTGGGGGGGGGGGGGGGTGACTTGATACTGTCAATGTAACGGTGACCCCTCCACATTTTTTATTTATTGAATCTTGCAGCAGAGATTTGATAAGATTTTTTACTCGGCATGTTAATGTGCTTTACACGTAATAGAATTTTGTTTATTTTGAAATTCCCACCTCTGATATCCCTTAAATGCAAATTAAATATACACGAATTATACATCAAAATGAAGGTTGAGATGTATAGAACACGAAACACATATGTAACCAACTCATAGATTTGACAGTAGGCACCACTGGTTCCTGGAAGTCTGCTACCGTATTCGTACCAGAACTGATAATACAATAATATACCACGGGAACAACTTGTGGCCAAATGTGCTACACATATCCAAGAACAAAGCTAGGCTTTCAAAACACTTTAGAGTGCAGCGACAAGACTGCATTTGGGAAAAGGAAAACACTGTCTGCATTTTTTTATTGAAGATGGATTCCATGTTTGACGGGCATGCGCAAATCACTCGATACCACGAATTTCCATCGAAAAACAAAATCGTAATTCTAAGAAATTTCAACAGGTGTCATGATACCTTGCATAGAATATGGCAACTGTGCAGTCTCTACATAATAATAGTATGCTGTATTAAGGTGACCTTTCTCATTATTTGTTTTTACACGGCGTTGTATATCGATGGTTTTTCCGTCCGATGACGTTGACCGGAAATCGAAAGTGATTTACAGTGTAAACAAAGGCAACAGTTTTGGAATTTACCCCCATGCAGCTTTGTCGCTGTGTTTTGAAGAATTTTGATGCCCTAGCTTTGTTCTTGAATATGTGAAGCACATTTGGCCACAAGTTGTTCTCATGAAATATTATTCTATATCAGTTCTGGTACGAATACGAATACGGAACCAGTGGTGCCTACTGTCGACTCTATGAGTCGATTAAATATGTGTTTCGTGTTCTATACATCTCTATCTTCATTTTGATGTATATTTCGTGTATATTAGATTTGAATTTATGGAATATCAGAGGTGGGAATTTCAAAATAAACAAAATTTCCGATAGGGTTATGGGTTAAAGATGGTAAATTTAGGAAATTAACATAGAAGTGTATATATCAGCACATCCAGTGTGTGACCTTGTGCTACATGTCATGTGTATACATTGTGTACTATCACACAAGCACATCTTGGAACGAAAAACAGAGAGCTTCCCCTATATAAGGCACCCTACCATGCGCTAGATCAAGCATATGTATAGACTAAGCCATTTTTTATAAATGGAGCATTCATTAGAGACTTGGCCGATGGCAGAGATCGGAACATGCTCAAACTTAGCTGGCAACCCCGTGGTAGTGTCACAAGTCAGCAGTAAGGGTTCAATGTTGAAAAGGTGGTAGACAATAACATTAGGTGACTACATTGAAAGTTGATCATAGGATAAATGGAGGTGAGTATGGACAAGCCAGTAGCAGTGGTGTAGGAGTCACAAATGTCATGGTGTGGTTTGGAAGCCAACAGCCGAACAAGTGCTAGGAGCCAGGTATGAACTGTATAGGCGTCATGTAGGAACAGAGGGCCATATAGGAGCTAAGAGCCATATATGAGTTACATAAAAGCCGTATAGGAACTAGAAGCCTTTTTGGAACTAATACCCATGAGTAGATATGTGGTGCGTGTGTTGTGCACACACTGTGCACAAGCACATACATATTGTGTACTAGCACACTAGCTCATCTGGGCATGTCGGAATTGGTAAAAGAAGAAAGTTTTTATATAGGTAATACAGGTAAAGGAATGGAGAGAATGGGCCAGGGATAAGATGAAAACAAGGATTAGGAGCGAATTCGTGCAAAATAAAGTCTGTTTAGGTGTTTTTGAGGGCTTTTTTTTTTTTTGTTGTTGTTTTTTTTGGGGGGGGAGGGGGGATTATTGGTGGTTGTTTCTGGTAATTATTCTTATTCATATTGAGTTAAATACACCCCTAGAATACCCCCACTATATTAGAAGCCTACCACGCGCATAGTAGCCATCAAACCTGGTGGTCTAGATAGGTAGAAACAGAAGATACCTAAAGTTTAGGGACGTTGTCGATCCATTTTCGGCAATAAGATATACACCTATTCAATCGAACACAACTTCCAAACACACCCCGTACTATTAGAGGGTTTTGAGTCAAATTGCACCCACGTGCCACCATAGCAACCGAGATGGCAGCCTCCAGTAAACAAAACGGCGGACGGAAACACGTGTCAGCCTGAGAATATGTGCTTGGTATGCGCACTTACACCACATACCACTGTGGTAATGACGCCACAAAATTGCCAACTATAACAGCCCAACATGTCACTGAATCGTGTGCCTACTACGTCACTTCCACCTCCGACTCTCCATCCTGGTGATGGGCGACAAAGGATGAGAAACATAGTACTTATATAATATGCTTACTTATGAACACTATTGGCATTGCTACTCAATAACTGTCTTCAATTAAATCCTACACACATTCTGCATGTTCATTTACCCATCTCGACCCCAACATTACCCCGCGAGAGGTCAGGATTTTGCGTCTCTCGGGGATGAAACCATGGTTCTGTCCTGGGTGAGAAATTTGGCAAACTCACCTGGAGCGACTCTGTTTGTTGCCTAGAGCTATTCGTGGGTCGGACAACCGTTACTTATTTCCAGTTCCTTATTCGACATTCTTTATCGGCCGATAAATTCGGTTGGGAACTGAGAATAAGTAACGGTGGTCACGTCCATAACTTTCCAGTCGTTTTCCAGTAACCATTTTCAAAACAGTCCACCTCTAAATTTTACAGGTCGGCTCTCTGATTTTTAGCTTACCTCATCAAAGCTCAAAGGGAGCTTTAGTGATCACTACTTTCTGTCCGTCGTCCGTCAGCGTGAACTTTACATGCACATTATCGACGTCTCCCCATAAACACAAGGCCGAATTAAACCAAATTTGATATTCATGTTTCTTATCATATGTCAATTCAAGTTACTTCAAATAAAGTTGTCACACCCATAAGGGGCACCAAAATGAGCATAATTCTATTGTCACCCGCATTTTTTTTTTAAAACTTAAAAAATCTTCTTCACCAGAACAACTAATCAGACTCGTTTGATGCTTGGTACACAACATCCTTAGAGAGATCAGATTTAGGTGTGTTCGAGGCAAGTCATTGGGTTCATATTTGGGCTTCCTATGAGAACCCGAATTATAACTAGGTGCAATATGAGGAAATTTATTTAAACATCTTCCTCTTCAGATTGACTACTGGCGAGAATCTCTTCATATTTGGTATACTGTATCTTTAAGGGGATCAGCTTGAACGTTATTCAATTCAAGTCCCTAGAATCATATTTACGCCCCCTGTGGGAACCCAAATTTTAAATCAGTGTAAAATAAGGAATATTTTTTAAAACTTTTCTTCTTCAGAACCATCTGTCAGAAGCTTTTTATGATTGGTATAGAGCTTCCTTAGGGGAGTCAGATTCAATTTTGTTCAAATCAAGTCCTTTGGCTCCTCGACTTTTAACATAGTGTAATTTGAGGACTATTGTTTAAAAATATTCTCCTTCAGGTCTACCAGTCAGAATCTTTTGATATTTGATATGCAGCATCCTGAGAAGGTTGAGAGTGAAGTTTGTTCAAATCCAGCCCATAGATTCATATTTGGGCTCCCTATGGGAACCCAAATTTTAACTTTGTGTAATATGATCAAAAAATAGTTTTTTTTAAAATCTTCTTCAGATCCACCAGTCAGAAAGTTTTGTTAATTGGTATAGAGCATCTTAAATGGGGTGAGATTCAAATTTGTTCGAATCATTTATTTATTTATTTATTTATTTATTTATTTATTTATTTATTGAGGTTTAACGACACTTCCGACAGCCAGCGTCACCTCGTGTTTTACAGTTTTACGGGTGGAGGAAACCGGAGTACCCGGAGAGAACCACCGAGCAACGGCGAGCAACTGTCAGACGCCCAACATACGAAATCCATACAAGCAGGGTTAGCATTGGTGGAAGACAAGTGCACCATCGACGTGCAGTACGCCTTAGTACACAGCGCCACCGTGCCCCCACGTGGGCAATTGGGATTAAGTTGCCCAAGGACACAACGCGGTTACCGCAGGTGGGATTCGAACCGAGGACCTCTCGGCTTGCAGCCTGCATCTCTACCAACTGAGCCACCGCGAACCTTTGTTCGAATCAATTCCCTGGGGTCATATTTGGCACCCCTATGTGAACGATTAAGGCCTTTGGGCCTCTTGTCTTATAACCGTTTCATTATTTCACCCGGTCTATATACGGTACCTACCTTTCGAAAAAGTGTCATACAACCAGTCTGATAAAAAGTGAACAGCTCTTTGACAAGAGTCATCACTTGCAAACATTTTCATGTAAGACAGAACATCCAGGTTATCATAAAGCTCTTGTTTCGATATGGAATCCATTCTTCACTTTCTCTGGAATATACATAAGTGCATTATCACTGTAACTCAATGGTAGGAGAAAAAAACATTCTTTTTCGGCAGATTCAGCTCACCTGTACATGTACACAATGTCTTTGACATTATTCCCCCATGTAACAGCCATTCATCAGTTATGCTGGGGTATCCTAAGTTTCTTAGAAAATCAAACACAATCTATCAAAGGCGGACCGGCCGTATTGTCCACCGGGAAATTTCCAGATGGGCCCCATATTGGGAGACCCCAGGATCCCCACAATTGATGTAGCACATCAGTGGATCTGATTCCATAGACTGTCCGGTTTATTGAAAAGCTCTCTATGGCAGTCCACATAGAAGGCATTTCGATATACCAGCAGTCTTGTCATTGGTTGTCCAGATGCAAGGAAACAGCGTTCTTTCGGTTCGAAAAATCAAAATTTTCTTCCATTGGGCCGAACTATGATCGATGCGATGAGTCCGGAGCCCCGTTGGTGCAACAATTTTTGCTAAATGAGCGACAAAGATGACACAAAAATGCCATCAAAATGCTCTCTGTGTGGCCTGTCATTGGTCGCTCAGACGTAATGTAGCAGAGTTCTTTTAGTTCGAAATATCGAAATTTTGTTCGGACCCGGGCCCCCCTTGGTACATTTACCAGCAACTTTTTTGGCCCTGGCTGCCCCCCACCCGCCCCCCCCCCCTCCCCCAATCTACACACACAAGTGTTTTGTTTCCATATGGTGACTCTACAGAACGTCGCTATTATTAATCCCAATTCCCTGTGGGGACGCCAGAAAGTGAAGCGTTGCTTGTTTACTGTGGTAAACAATCTCTGCTTTACTGATTAAATAGGACCTTGTGTGTAAGTCATCTAAAACTGACAACATGAGTTTAACCCTTTACCCAACGTAACGGCCAAAACCGGCCAGCGCTATTCTCAAAAATCGCCAATAAATTTTCATTATATTTTCATTTTTTGTCTCAAAAACATAGGTTATGACCCCTCGTTGGAACGAGCTCGTCGAGCTCGTTCCAACGAGGGGTCATAACCTATGTTTTTGAGACAAAAAATGAAAAAAATTAGTTATTCAAGAATTTTTTTTGCAAGTGTCGCCTGCTTTTCATCTTAGGTAAAGGGTTAAAAGATTGACTGGACTTGACGTTATACAGTACAGACGCCGTAATCTACGCCTGGGTACTGATGTCCACGTATGCGTTTACCAGGTAATTAAAAATCAGCAGCAGCTAAAATTTAATTAAATTTTTAACAATTATTCTTGTTATTAAGGTTTGACATTGCGTCCGTGGAAATATTAGTTTAAACAATATTTATTGGAAAGTTTGTTAATTGTGTACATTACATGCTAGATGGTAAAACAGGAACAACACAAGATACAACAGTACACTAAATAACAAAGATGAACAAATAGATAGATTACTATGTAGGGAGGGGATTCGACAAAAAGCTAACAGCTTATGTAAGTCGTCTCCCTAACTCATTTGTCATTACACTCAGGCAGGTGGTATCAGTCAGTAGACAAGCTCACATATTGACGTCCCTCGTGGTCTCCTTTCCAGTGCTGATAAAGAAAAGATGACAATTACAAAAGAAATTTGTTGGGCATTAGACGATTTTCTGACATTAAGACACAGCCCATCACCCCCATTAGAACAAACTCGATCCAACAGGGGGTCATAAGGCAGGTCTCCGAGGCCAAAACTGAAAACAGAATACAATTTGAGTGACGAGTTTTGTTAATAGCACTGGCCATGCTGATCATTGCCCGCAGTAAGGGTGGGCGGGAGTAGACCCCCGGGCAGCGACATGCAAGAATGTTTAAACTACAACGTGAATGGAGTACGAACGATTTGAAAAGATAGAAAAAAGAAAATAGAAAAAAAACAAATAAAAGATAGAAGAAAAGGAAGAAGTGTCAGCCAGTTTGAATACATGGTGTGTTAAATACACTCGAGAAATACTAAAGTGAGTAGCTTATTTCAATCAATTCATTTAGTAAAGAGTTATGAATACAGTCTACAAAAACAATCGTCAAATACAGTCCACGATTTCAGTCTACGAAAACAGTCTAGGTGACGGTGACGGTGGGCTGCTATGAAATTTGTCAGGACAGTATGTGGTAGGGAATATGAAATGGGCCATTGTTATGATACAAGCCTTGCAAGCCAATCATTGGAATCGCTTACTCGATAAAATAAAGTCATGTACCACTTCAAAGATAAGGCGGTTGTCATCGTTGTTAAGAAATTCTGAACCAAAAAGAAGTGTGGATGTGTCTGCCTCAAAAGGGAGGAGGTTAATCGTATAATTCCGTGCGTCTGAGAAGATTGGGCAATGAAGGAAAAAATGATCAGGAGTCTCATGCTCGCCACACTGACATAAGGGGTTTTGTGATAGATGATTATCATATAGGTGGGAATTAAGGTTACTGCACTGTAGCCTTAGTCTACAATGATATATCTGAGCTGAACGAGATTTGGCCTTACTGTAGAACCTTGGAGGTCGTTGGTTTCCCGTGTTTAGGAAAGTCTTGAAGTTAATCAGTGACGGGTTGTCGCGGATAGGCAGGGGCAACTTATTCCAATGGTCTGTTACACTAGGGATGAATGAAGTCATGTACAATTGGGTCCGACAAAAAGGAACTCGGTGGTTTTGACTTGATCTGAGACTGAGTGACGAAGTAGTTGAGGAGGCAGGCGGGGGGACCTTGTTGGAGAGGTAATGAGTAACATGCGATGATACATTTTAAAAAACTGAATTAACTTGTGTTTGCGACGTCTTTCTTGCAGAGGCTCCCATTGCGTTTCACGATAAAGCAAAGTCTTACTGGCACTGACGGTTGCCCCCGTAATAATCCTAGCTGCTGCAATTTGAATTGTTTCCAGTTCCGCCGATTTGGTTTCAGAGCAGTTATCCCAAACCGTATCAGCATATTCAAGAAGGGGCCTAATAAAGGCAAAGTATATTTTTTTTAGAACACTACGATCTAGATTAAATTTGTGCCTCCTCAGCAAGTCTAAACGCCACCAGGCCTTAGAGCAAATATGGTCGATGTGGTCGTTCCATGTACAAGTACTATTCAGTATGGCTCCTAAATGTTTATGGTTGGAAACTTCGGATATCTGAGAATCACCTAAGAATAAGGGTGGATGGGATGTGGTGCTGTTTTTACGCGAAATTAGCATACTCTCTGTTTTATTGGGATTGAACTCAACCAACCATGTTTTAGCCCAATGTTCAATTGTGGCCAAATCATGGTTGATTAAGGTCGAGGCTTGATTGGGGTTCTCTATAATTAGATATAAGGAAGTATCGTCTGCAAAGAGGCGTATACTGCTAAGCAGATCATCGGTTATGTCATTAATGTAGATGAGGAACAGAAGGGGGCCGAGAATCGACCCTTGGGGAACAACGGCATTGATGGGTCTCCGCGGAGATGCCTCAGACGCTACCACAACTCGTTGCAACCTATCTGCAAGATACGACTTCAAAAACAACAGGAGTTCTCCAGAAACGCCAATGCTCTCCAGCTTGTAGATAAGACCAGCATGCCATACTTTGTCAAAGGCCTTACTTACCTCACAGAACACTACCCTAACTTCCTCACCTTCATCGAGTGCGCGACAGAATTCATCATATATGTCAGTCAGTTGCAGGACAGTTGAGTCGCCAGGTCGAAGACCAGACTGAAATTGACTGAGAACATTATTGTGAATTAGAAACGCCCACAAGCGTTTGAATACACATTTTTCGAAAATTTTGCCAACACAGCTAATCAATGATATTGGGCGATAATTGACAATAGAATTGGAGGGTTGCTTTTTCAAGATTGGGGAAACGTTTGCCTTTTTCCACAGTGACGGAAAATACGAGTTATTCATCAGTATATTAAATAAGATCGAAAGTGGCTCACATAAAGAGGTTTTACATTCTTTAAGGAGACGCGGGCTTATCAGATCAGGGCCAGACGCCTTGGACACTTTTATCGACTTCGTTGCAGTATATACTTCGCTACAATGGATGGTGATACTATCAATACTTTGTGATGCACGAACTGGTGGGTCAGGCAGGGAAGCATTCGAATCGTCAACTGTTGAGATCGAACTAAAATATTCGTTAAACACTTCCGCTTTTTCAGCACTTGATGAGTATATTTTATTTGATTGGACGAGGGTGGGAATTCCTGCTATGTTACTGCTACCGATTAATGTTTTTAGAGTCTTCCACCACTGTGATGGTGGTGTTTCGTTGTTCGTTAGAGTGGACTGAATTTTAGACAGATATAGCGCTTTGGCCTTCCTAACAGCCGATGCAACTTCATTTCGTTTCAGTTTGTACTTAGCCCAGGTATGTGGGAGATCAGTGCGTTTAGCAATGCGATATAAACGTTTCCTCTGTCTAATCAGTAATCTTATTTCGTTATGCATCCATTTCGGTTGGTCTGTTCTTGTAGTAATGAATTTATTGGGTATGTGGGTGGATGCTGTTTCGAGTATTTTCTCGGTGAAGTTAGAAACAATAGTATCAAGACAAAGGTTATTAAAGAGAGCACTCCAGTCGACGTTAGAGAGGGCCTCATTTAGTGCTCCGTGATTACCTTGGGAATAAAGCCATATCCTCCTCTTAAATGAGAGAGATTGCGGTTTTAAACATTCATTTCAATTGAAATGGGGCAGTGGTAGCGGATCGTGTCTGGAATAATCGGTTCAAGGACCTCACACGTTTTTAAGTTGCTTGTGTCACTGAGAGCAAAGAGATCCAGTTGTGAGGCCGAGGACTCAGTAAAACAAGTTGGCTCGCTCACAACCTGCCTTAGATTAAAAGAATGGTGAATTTCAGAAAAGCTGCTTCTGGAGGAGATCATTTGGTTGTCATTGAAATCACCTGTGACAATTAGGTCGACTGTTCCGTGGAAATATTGCCCACCCTGTGGAAAAAGACCAGACCACGGCGGGCGTACTGTATATATGTTACGGACACGATTACGGACTGGGGTGTCCTTAAACACCAATAAATAAATAAATTAATTAATTTAATTAATTAATTAACAAATAAATAAATAAAATCTACCTGCGCAGATGGACATAGCAAAAGTCTGACCCCTATTAGAAGGAATGGGGAGGTGTGGACACAGGTGAGTTGATTATCGAGAAAACTGGTTTTTCTATGCACGAAGAGTTGTACCTAATGACACAACAGAGATGGTTTATGGTTTATTCCCCAACAAGACGAATCCTAACAAGACGGATGTCGAAAATGATCAAGCCAACAAGACGAATCCCAACAAGAGGAATTTAATTAAATGACTATATAACCCAGGTGTGTAACCCATTACTTTTGAACTTTTGGGCAAAAATGTATATTAGAAGGGTATTTTAATGTGAAATTGCATTTCGCAAGAAGAAAAAAATGATGTACCAGTATTTGAGATGCATCATTTATTATCAAGCCAGAAAATAAGCAGACAGTCATCTGCAGAATGAGGTCCCCCAGAGGGCGAATTTAGTGATGCTACCCTGCACAGCAAGGTCGCATCACTACATTTACCCTCTGTGAACCTCAATCTGAATCAGTGTCTCAACTCTAAATAGAAAGAGGTATCCAGAGGATAAATTGGCCCACTGTATTTTATGGACTGTTTATTATAAACCAGCTCGAAAAACTTCCCAAAAAATCACACTCCAGTAACAAGAAATAAAGTAGTTTACATCTTGTACCATATAATATATTAATTTTTAAACCTTTTATTTCCATTTGCACTTTATTTATGCTTTATAAAATTGTGAGGAAACTTTCCAGTTCATCAACGATAGGGCATGGGAAGGCCCGGTGTATTGTACGACGAATTAGCCTCTCAATTTAACCCTTTACCTAACATGAAAAGCAGACGACACTTGCAAAAATAATTCTTGAATAACTAATTTTTTTCATTTTTTGTCTCAAAAACATAGGTTATGACCCCACGTTGGAACGAGCTCGACGAGCTCGTTCCAACGAGGGGTCATAACCTATGTTTTTGAGACAAAAAATGAAAAAAATAATGAAAATTAATTGGCGATTTTTGAGAATAGCGCTGGCCGGTTTTGACCGTTACCTTAGGTAAAGGGTTAATAAAGAGTAAATTACCTGCAGATGGAAATATTGACGAGGAATATACATGAAGGCCATCATCATGTATCACTTTTAACCCTTTACCCAACGCAGACGATATCAAAATTTATTATTTTAAAAACTTTTTTTTCAAATTTTTCGAAAAATTTCAACAAAACCATATCATGTGACCCCTCGTTGGAACGAGCTCGACGAGCTCGTTCCAACGAGGGGTCACATGATATGGTTTTGTTGAAATATTTTGAAAAATTTAATTTTTTCAACTGCACAATTTGCATATTACGCGGGCGGATTCGGGCGATTCGTTAGGTAAAGGGTTAACCTTTTTTATTTTTTACTATGGAGATAAAAATGAGAATGTCAGAATTTATATGAAAATCTCTTTTTTCAAACATATTTTTTTCAATTTTGTTGACCGTATTATCTTTTGTACGGAAGCATATTGGGACGTGCGAAATGTTTTTCTAATTCGTTATAGATACTTTGTAAGCGAGTTGTGCAAGTCGTTATGACGAATTAGCTAACTCGTTATAACGACTTAAAAAGTCGTTATAATGACTTTTAAAAAGTCGTTATGACGACATACCTAACTCGCCGTAACCATTCATGCAACTCATAACACGTACTAGCTCGTTATAACGACTTACGTAAGTCGCTGTAATGCTTTAGTAACTCGTTATAACAACTTAGCCATCTGGTTATACGATTCAGAAAGTCGTCATGTAACTCGTTTTACCGAGTTAGGTAAGTCGCTATAACGACTTTTCAAGCCGTTATAACAAGTTAGCTAAGTCGTTATAACGAGTTAGTCATTACAACAATTTTCATAAGTCGTTTTAACGACTTTTGCGTTTTTATTACAACTTTCTAAGTCGAGTAACGAAATCGTTATAACGAGTTTGCTTGTCGCTCTTGTGAGTCAGTAAGTCGTTATAATAAGTTACGTAAGTCGTTATAACGATTTTAGATCGTTATAACGAGTTTGCTCTCTGTATAAAAAGTTACTAAGTCGTTATAACGAATTGCACAAGTCGTTATAATGACTTCAAAGTTGTCATAATGAGTTAGCTGATTCGCTATGATGAGTTAGTAAGCCACTTTTACTTTGAGCCGACATATCGTCGGCTGAGTGCTAGAATGTTCTATGTCCCATAGGGACATAGAACATTTTAGCAATCAGGAGATGATATTTCAGTGGGGATAGAGCGCTATAGAAATTCGATTATCATTATTATTATTATTAGTAGTAGTAGTAGTAATAGATATATCACTATTTTGTGTACTATATGGGTAAATAATTGTACGGTTGTACAGGTGTCCGGAGATATTTTGGACGAGGCGAAGCCCCTCAATGTTAACAAAAGTCAAAAAAATTATATTTTAGAAAGTTTGACACGAGTAAAACCACATTTTAAAACACTTTTTGCTTGCTCTACCCCCGAAAAACAAAATGGGCATAACCCATTGTTTGCTTGCTAGAAAGTCTATTGAAGTTATAACACGCATCAGGAGTTCAGATATAGTCAACAGATCTGTGGCTTCGAAGTGAACTCACATCATGACGTAATTTTTTCTCTAGCTAATATGATGTCTCAGCTCAAGGGTGGAACACTTATTCAATCCCTCATCGAAAGTGCGGCAGATAAATTTAATAATCGTTCATTTTTAAAAGCATTTGGAAGAATAATTCTTTTTTTATCTGAAGAAGAGGTTCGCTTTCCCTCAGGGGTGGCGGGTGGTGGTGCCTGATTGCCGTCTTAATATTTGAAAAAGGGCGGTCTTTTTAGGTTATTTATTTATTTACTGGTGTTTAAGGTCACTTTTCTGCAGCTATGGCTAATTGTGACCGCAAAAAAGGTGTAAAGTCAAGTTTAGCCAATCGTTTACACCCATGCTGCCCATTTTAGCGGACTTCTACCCCGGGCACTGGTGACCAGGTCCTATTTTACCAGTAAAACTGAACTTGTTTACCACAGCAAACAAGCACTGCTTCATTTCCGAGGTTTCCACAGGAGTCCTTTTTAGGTTACCAGGGCTGTTGGTTATTAAAAGCAACAAAAAATTAAAAAGTACATTATAATTTGGACACGATGCACACTCAATTCAGTAGCTCTGTCGAGAAAAGATTGTCGTTAATTCATGTGTTAGAAAGTTTTTCACACCTCCTTTACAGCATCTTTACTTTTCAATGGTCATGATTACAGTACTGTGACAATCGTACAAATATCTAGTTATTGGGAGTGTTTCAAAACCGTTCCAATATCCAGATATTGGTCTTGTTTTACTGAGCTGTTCTCATCAAAACCGTACTTGGTGTGATTTTATAGGGCTTGTTTTCATGACAGAGAACAAAAGAAATATTAGGTAGCTGTGGATTAATTATTATTATTATTATTATTATTATTATTATTATTATTATTATTATTATTATTATTATTATTATTAACGTAAGTCGATATAACGACTTCCAACAAGACATAGAGGGACACGTGTTGTATGTTATTTGTCAGTTATTACTTACTGCACCATAAACTACAAACACGGCTTCCTGGCGAACAAAGAGATTTCACTTATCAATGGCGTCACGCACTGTTATGAGTCGCTGTTCGCTAAAGCTGTTGTACCTTTTTTATCAATCAAACTAAAAAAACACACATGAAAAGAAACAACGATGAAACAAAACATAAAGATATAACTCTCCCTCGACCTGGACAGTGATTGTGGGCGACCAAGAGATGAAAAGGAGAATAAATAATAACTGCCGAGCAGCTGCTCAAAAAGTTAAAAATCACCCCCGAAATACCTCGAGTAACCTGAATATATACATTTTATATTAATTTCCCCATTGATAATGAAAAAAGTTAACAGCTTGGTATATCGTAGGTACAGAATATGTAAATACTTGTCAAATTTGGTAAATACTTATCAAATTCGGTAACTTTTTCTCCGGTGGTTCCACCGGGGGGCGTGGGGTGGGGTGGGGCAACACCTTCTTGTTGGGGAGATCTGCCACCCACCTTCGGAATCCTTGACTCATCTCATGAAAATCGACTTTCAATAAAGTTATCTCCCTTCAAGTTATTAGATGTGCTAGCTTCCTTAAGTTACTTTTGAAAAATGAAAGAAACAGACACCTAGCTGAGCTGTCCGTTGTTGTCGCTTATTAAAAGTAACAAATGGAAACTTAGTTTTTATCGCAAACATCGAATCCTGGGTAGATTTGGATTTCATACAAATTCTTTATTGTCGACTTTCTGAAGATTACAACTCACACTGCAGTTTTCTTGTGAATAAGACTGAACGTAACAAGTCTAACTACACAGAACAAATTCAGTCGGAAAATTCATAAGGAATAATCGTTTGTTTCTGTCTATTTCTTGAGTTATGAACCCCCAAAAACAAAGATCAGAGTGTGTAAATGGGCGTATTTACACTATGTTTGGCCTTTGTTTTGGGGGGTTCATAACTCAAGAAATAGTCAGAAACAAACGATCATTCCTTATAATTAAACTTGAGGGGCAATAAATGTAGACACTCTCTACTTTGCGGAGTTAAAATAAAAAGCATGTCGTATCACGCTTCCTGGTGATAACTGAATAAGAAGGCATAGCTTTATAAAATTCTATTTGAAATAACGATACATTTCATTGAAACATGTTCTTGTGTCATTAAGAATTTTATTGACCAATGAATTGCGTAAGTTAAAAGGAACGTCATAGGCCACGTCTACACAAAACTTCAATCTCCTTTTCCACTTGGCGAGAGAGTGCTGTCATTCAAAGCAACACTGAGTTAAATTTAATTCTGATTTTTACCATTTCCTGAGAAACTTTAAACACAGTTTGTAAATGTGGAGTTCGATATAAACCCAGATGCCTTGAAGGTGGTTGCACTTTGTCCCAGAAAGAGTTCAATCAGGCTATTTGGATTTTTTTTGTTGGCGTCACTTTTGTTTGTAGATTAGTATGATTAGTTGTTTACGTTTGATTTGGGTAAAACGATGAACGCAGATGATCATCTATTGCATGATAATGATTTCATTGTTTATTACATTTTATTTTGAAAGTCTTTTTAATATGATGAGATAAATATTAATTACTTTTCATGTTGAAACAATATGCGCGTGCATGGGTTCTTTTCCATTCACCCCGTGCAACGTAATCTTTGAGACAGACATTGGAGGCGTGATTTAGGGCGGGCCTAAATGTGTTGTTTCCGTTCATTGTGTTATGAAAAGAAAAAAAGAAATACTTTAGTCAGTCATTTTGCTTGAAAATGCATGAACCGAAAAAAGGTTTAATTATATTTAGATGTTCAGTTATTCCCATGGCTGAAAATTCTCGTCATTGCAAGAGATTTACATGGAAGTTAGCTCCCCTTAATTTCCTGAAGCTAAATTTTTCACTCATGGCATGGGAATTTCATTTATTGAAATTGAAATTTCGAAATATTAACGAAGATATATGATCGATATACACATTATTTCACAAACTTCGAACATTTTCCTGCAGCGTAATATAAAATGCAGAAGCACTAGCCTTTTACAAGTTGTTCCCAATCAGTTTCAACGTTTGACTAATATTCTCTGTTTAAACCCATTTAAAAATTAAAAAAACGGCGTTTACACCATCTTTTGATATTCTGTAACTTTTTTTCTGTTCATTATATCAACAGTGTACGCATTGTGTCATATACAGTACGTGGAGAGTGCATTATCACTAAATCTCCCGCAGAGTGGAGATTCCACTCGGGCAACAATTGAAAATTTGTTACAAAGCATAACCAGCACCAGCAAAGTTTCAGCCAATGGACCTCCGGGCTAAACCCGGAGGTTCATTAGCTGAAACATTGCTTGCGTTTTTTCTACATATGTACAAAATTTGAAAGTTATAGCTTGGGTGGTAACTCCACTCCGCGGGTGATTTAGTTACAATCCACTCTCCACGTACTGTAATACAGATAGTATCCATTAATCCATAGTATTCCATTAACCCTTTACCTAACATGAAAAGCAGACGACACTTGCAAAAAAAATTCTTGAATAACTAATTTTTTTCATTTTTTGTCTCAAAAACATAGGTTATGACCCCTCGTTGGAACGAGCTCGGCGAGCTCGTTCCAACGAGGGGTCATAACCTATGTTTTTGAGACAAAAACTGAAAAAAATAGTGAAAATTAATTGGTGATTTTTGAGAATAGCGCTGGCCGGTTTTGGCCGTTACGTTGGGTAAAGGGCTAATACAAAAGTCTAGAAGGTAAGATTTGTTAGTTTTCTTCCTGCGAAGAATAAAAACATATAACTGTAAAACACATTCACTAAAAAAGAGCCAACGTGGGGATTTATTTAGTTGACCTAATATGATCTACTCACCAATGCTTGGGGATGAAGTCCTCTGAGATGGGCAACATGGGCATAAACTATTCTTTATCTCCACGTTGCAGTGATGATTAGCCATTGGGCAGAATTGTGTGACCTTAAACACTAATAAATAAGTAATTGGGCTTTCCTCGCCAGTCTGATAATCTATGGGGAGATAACTTTATCGAAAGTCGAATTTCATGACTAGAAAAATCGGGGATGAATGGGTGTAGCCTACATTACCTCAAACTGACAGAGCGTGTAATTATGCGATTTTTTGTAGGATCTTGGAAGTGTATCCATGTATCCACTGAAGTCTGAAGTGAAGGGGATGACTGGTATTATCTATGTAGTTGTACATCAACTTACAGCCTTCTCGCACTACGAATGTGTAGCAAAGTGGAAGCCATTTGCCAGATATTGGATGGGTCAGTAGTATATACCCTGTCGGACCTTCCGGATTTAGGGATCTCATCGGGTGGATCACGTGTGACGTCATCGATCATGTGACATGTGAACCATGTGGGGTTGTCATGTTAGTGGTTCTGAGGGCCTTCTTGGTGATGTCATTACCATGTTGATACCCGGTCTGTGTACCTGCATGGACAACGGGTGTTAGGATGATACGTGTTTCCGTCGTCCATTTTGCTCACTGGAAGCCGACATTTTCATTTCTGTGGTGGAACGTGGTTACAGAGAGTCGAGTGTCATCTAATATACCAGGGGGGTCTGGGCATGGGTTTGATTGTATGCGGCCATATCTAATTACTAAAATGGACTACAACGTCCAAAAAGAGCGCAACGCACGTATCAAGATTGCCTCTTGTATGGTAACCGATGGGTAAGAGTAGCGTGTGTTGCCACAGGAGCCGAGAGGTACGGCAGTATGTTAAATTAGCGAAACGCACCTCCACAACATCGAAAATAACTGGAAAATAACGGACCGTCGAGTACAAGCTGCCGTAAGGCCCCCCAGAATCTCTTCTTAATACGTCTGTTCATAAGTCTCTGATTCTCTCCGAATCAGTTTTTCGACTACCCCTTGGCCATCTATTATACATTGTTGGTTGGCCTATACTATTTATTCCCGGTTACCCACACCTGTGTATGGCCCTGTCTGTCCACGTCTGTCCTGGACTGAGAATTAGTAGATTTAGTCAGACTGCTCCATTCAGCTGACATTAACTCTAGTCCGTATCTGCCTTTTCAGTCCCATCTCCGGTGTATTCGTTTCCATACCCGCCGCTGAGCCGTGGTGAACCATTTTCTCGCGATTTGCCAGTGTGCTAGTGAAGGTAGGAAAAAAACCCATTTTCCGTATACCGTGCTAGTATAGAATATGCTACAATGTTTACACATCGCATGCAGAAGTAAGTAAGTAAGTATATCTTTATGAATGTGATATGTGTATATTTTACAACTGAGATTGAACAATACATATATTTTACACCCGGCGAACATGGGTACATTGGACCTTTACCACCACTTTTAGCAGTCCTCTACAACCACCGCTTTTACTTCTACCCAAGCCCAATTTTACTACTAATTGTAACGCCACTATTGGAGGACAATTGTCCGAGGGTAGGTATTATTGAATAGTTATTTATTATTTATTTATTGGTGTTTAAGGTCACATACTTATGTCCAATGGCTAATCGTTACCGTGACAGTTTTATGGTTGGAGGAAGCCAGAGCAGGGTTACAGCGGTTGCAGACATGTTCACCATCGACGTGCAGCACGCCTTAGTCTACGGCGTCATCGTGCTCCTAGGTAGGCAGCCGGGATAAAGTGCATTGCCCAAGGACGCAACGCGGGTAGTCCCGGACGGGGATCGAACTCGGGACCTCTAGCATAGAAGTCCAACAGTCTACCTCTGAGCCACCGCGCCTCCCCCCCCCCCCCTATTGAATAGTTATCTGAGGATATCTACCCACCTAAATACATGTTTCCAATAGTTGATCACTGTGTCATCAAATACCCAGATGAGTGTACGAGCGACTGTCCGAAGGAGCATACCCCCCCCCCTCCCCTCCCACCAATGGCCCTTTGCCCTTACGCCCCTTTGTCTTGAAGGAACGCCAATAGTAAATGACCGGACCAATCATATAATTAGTAGACTCCAATACCCAGATTAGTCAAAGAGCCATACGAGAAATTGCTTTAACCCTCTGTACCCTGATGTCAAAATGGCAAAATTTTCAGCAACAAATATTTCCCATGATGCAGTTTGATATTTAGCCAAATATACCATGTTTGACAGCGCTCATAGTTAAACAAGAGAAACCAAAGTGACTGGAAAAAATTATGTTGCACTACCAGAGTGCTAGCGGTTGAGTAGCAAATTATTGTTATTTCGTCCCCTTGTCAACGAGGAGCACCAACCATACACTACTTTGTGCTATGAGCTTCCGATTTCCTAGACGAGTCGAGGAGTCGTACGAACTTTTACTTTCGGGAGGAATTGTTCCTTATGTACTTTGATTCATTTAACAAATTCACTATCCATGTTTCTCGGCACTCTCTTTTATTATCATGACCGTGTCCATGGCACTCCTCTTTCCAAGATGAGCATGGTCAACTTGTCTCGTCATTTACATCGACTTTCAAAAAGTAATCTCCCCTGATCGCTGAGAATTGGCTGGCAAAAATTAACACTAATTGAATGGGGAGTTTTTTATATTTCTCAAAATTGTATAAAACCTATGAAAGTTCTATTGGCTGTGCGCATCAATCCTTTAAGAGCAATATATATGCTCTCAGTTGGTGATATTATCGAACGATTTCATCGACCATTTTTTTTCCCACGTTGATTTAAAATGCTACTGTTATTTCCTGTATAATTCCATGTAAAATAATAGAAAATTGCATTTTCGTCAACTTTTAGCGGTTAAAATATTTTTTGGGCTTCATATTAGCAATGCTGTGCGCACACCGGCATATTATAAGTTACAGGACGTTCAGGTGGCGGATACGGTATCATATGAGGCGAGGTGAAAACAATATTGGACGAGGCGGTACGCCGAGTCCAATATTGTTTTTGCCGAGTCTCATATGATACCGTATCCGCCATCTGAACGACCTGTAACGTATTTATTATGCCAGCGCACACCGGCATATAATATAGATATTGTCCTCTCTAATCATATAAAAATATACAAGCTGACATTTGCCCATTTGTTTCCTTTTGATGTTAAAACTAAGAAAAATGCCATTGTAGTAAAAGCAGTTACAACCGCAATCCACCATATCATATTGGTTTCCGCGTGAGAACAAATGAAAAGATGCGATAACCCCAAAGCGTCTTAATTAATTTATGGTTAAGAAGTAATTTGAAGTTTGTCACAAATTTAACCAGTATGCCTTTTTGTTCATTCTCGTGTTTTCATCCCATTGCAAAATATAAACACCCTCAAAATCAGAACAATCCTCTCGTATTTTAATCAAATTATCCATTCTGTTAATTGATTGCAGAATAAACTGTCTGACACCTTCATTCTTAGCTGATTTCTCTCACTGCTTCCGACAACTATTCCCTGACGATCAAGATTTCATTCACACCTTTCAGAGGTTCAATGTTAATTGGATAACAGCTGGACTCCAGTATCTACAAGGGGAGATAACTTTCCCAAGAGTCAATATCTTTGACGATAAAAGTTGAGGATGGTCGAAGAGTCACAAGAGCAATTACATCTACTGTCTGTTTCGAAACTCCCGTCATTGTAAATAAACCCGTCATAAAACAAAATAAATAGAGTGACTTTATGTTCCAATAAGACTGAAATCCTCGCCCTCTGATTGGACGAGAGCTCGCTTAGTTTTTCTATGTTTACGGCTCCAGTGGCATATGTTACCGTCTGACGTCACCGAGTGACATATTTGAAAAGATGATATCATTGGAAGGAGATTTGAAGTGCATATTGCCTATAAAATCGTATGCTTCGAGGCCAGAGATCATTTTCACACAGATTCGCACCTTGGACTCCGAGGTGCTAACAACTTGACAAGGGAGGTCCCAATTGTAATCCAAGAAACACTGGTCAGAGAGAAGGCTACCCTTGCTAACACTTGGAGTATACAGGTGCTCAGGGTAAAATTCACCTGACAGTGGATTTTGAGGAAGAAACCGAACCGACGTCCTTAGAGAGGTGTAGCACCTTTCGTGAGGGGATTTCCCCTCGCACTGGTCAGCCTCCAAGTGACACGGACTTGCTGGATGATGCCAAAAAGACAGAACCCGCAGAGATCAGGAGGAAAAGAAAGAGAAAGAAGGGACCTTCCGCCAGACGACGCGATGCCCGCCGACTGACGGAATTCATGGAAATTGAAAAGGACCATGGTGTTGAAAGCTCAATGCCTGCAACCCCTGGCTGTTCCACGTTCATCTCGGTTCCTTCCACTCTGATGGAAGGTACGGAGAACGCTGGTTTGCCAGGTAACAGACCCGTCTCCAGCTCATCACACTCTTCCTCGGAAGAGGAGATGGAGGAGGAAGGTCTGTTTGTGGAGCAGGAAATTGAGTCGGACATCGCACATATCGCTAAACCCGCTCTTGTTCTTCCTGCCTTTTCCAACCGGGACACCATCCAGGAAGCAAACACCGCGGAGTTTCTGGAAAGCATCCTAGGAGAAAAGGTCAGAGATGGCGACCACCGAACATTCCTGCTAGCCACGATCAAAAACTTGGAAAACCGCGGGCTCAACGAAAAATCGTTCACAGTAGCAATAGAGAATGTTAGCAGCCACTACTTACGCATAACGCAAACGAGATCTTCACCACCTGCAGCTGCGAGGGCTAGACCTTACGAACCAAGTCAGCCCTCCACCACTCCTCATTCAACACCACCAAAGGAGGTATCACCAACGCAGCCACCTCCTCCTAAGAAAAACACACGAAAACAGACGTCGCTAAGTACCTTAACAGAAACCGAATCACATTCAGCTTAAGAGGGTCGAAAGGGGCTTGACTCACGGCGTCCCTGGGCGCCTTCGGCGAGCAAAAACCATTTCATTCAATGATCATTTTATGAATGGATACTCACAACCCATTTCCAAAAAGTCGAGGTTACTCCACCTCAGTTTAAATCGTGAACTTTTTTATAATTTGAACTGAGATGGAGTAACGTCGACCTTAATCTAAGTTATGGATTTTTTGTTGTCCAGTGGCGATGTACAGGATAAGGTTCTTTACTAAATATGTTATCGTTAAAGTTGCCTTGTCCATTTGGAAATTAGACCGATTTGTGATGAGATGTCCGGTCAAATCAATAATTATCTTTTTGTCGAGTTTTTAAAAAATCTCTCGAAGATTAGTCGTCAATTCTTGAGTAATTGGAAAAAAGAAACTCGTCCGTTTGTCTTCTCTGTGACTGTGTTGAAAAATTGAAAATACCAACTCTGCGACTTTTTCAAAAGTCCGGGTCGATAGGCCTACTAGGAACAGTCAAATCAAAAAAAAAATATTTAAACCTTGATTTGTGCATAGTAACAGAGATGGAGGAGTGGGGATGTTCTGTCTATATTTTGGAGATGGGTTAAAATGAGTGGTTGCAGTTTGATTCTACTGTTTTCTCTTGGCACCCCTTATTTTGTGAAGTGATATGTGTGTGTGTGTGTGGGGGGGGGGGGGGGGGGTAGCACACGATGGGTATAAGCCAACGTGAATAGTCAGTATTGTTGTGTGGATTTCAAATATGAGGGGTGGGATTGGCAACGTGTTGTGTGTATATATAACATGCTCCGATAGCAATTTTTAACCCTTTACCCAACGTAACGGCCAAAACCGGCCAGCGCTATTCTCAAAAATCGCCAATTAATTTTCACTATTTTTTTCATTTTTTGTCTCAAAAACATAGGTTATGACCCCTCGTTGGAACGAGCTCGTCGAGCTCGTTCCAACGAGGGGTCATAACCTATGTTTTTGAGACAAAAAATGAAAAAAATTAGTTATCCAAGAATTTTTTTTGCAAGTGTCGTCTGCTTTTCACGTTAGGTAAAGGGTTAACTGCTAGGAGCCTATGAGTGACCAAGTTTCCTATCGTCCGAGAAATTTTGTCAACCATTTCTTCTAGAATATTTACCCTTTCCTTGTATCTAAGTACACGGTTTATTGAGTCCCACGTTCTGGTCACTATCTTGGAACAGGAAACGCCAGAGGCATAAATGAATTGTGTGCATGTGGGGATGGGGTCGGGGGGGGGGGGAGGGTAAGAACTCAATAGGCGTAAATTTTCATTTTCGCATGGATTGGAGCTTGAGATTTCGATTCGCTTATAAGCTTCATAGATGTAAGTGACCATACCTTCTTATGAGAATGCATTTGGTATTTAAAGGCTATGAGGGTCCCGAGGCAAGGTGGTCAAATAAAGACTTGAGAGAGGATATCCGACACATTTCGACCTTGATTGATTCGGACCCGGATGGATTTGGACACCTACTGGGTCGGATCTTGGTTCGGATTCGGATTTATTACCCTTTGGTCAATTCCCTTTTGGCCAATAACCCCTTGGTCAACTTCTTTTTAGTCAATTATATTTTGGTCAGTTCCCTCTTGGTCAGCACTTTTTACAAAATTTTCTAAGTGTTCAGATTTTAATTTTTTTTCTCTTTGAAGTTTTTGAAGCCTGCTCAAGTATATTTTGTCAAGTTTTTACAATCCACGCATTTAATGAAGGACAGCAGTTTCCACTGGTGTATTGTTTACTGGCCAAATAATCAAAGGAAACCTATAACCAAACATTTTTGCTTCTAAAACAGTTAGCCCATCAGAGAGGAAAAGAATTTAATCCAAAAGAAATTATGTCTGCCTTCGAATCAGGTCTTTTGGCAGCAATTAAAATAAGCTTTCCTTCAACAAAACTCAAAGGATGTTATTACCATTTTTCACAAACTGAATGGGGGAAAATACAACATGTTGGCCTTAGTTGCCCTTGTAGTGATGACAGTGATTTCAATTACTGCATAAGAAAAATCATTGTGTTAGCATTTGTTCCAATATTATGTGTCAGAACTTCCTGGGAGGAACTAAAAGAGGAATTGTTACATTACTCATACTCTTGGATTTGTCAGTGCATTGAATATATGGAGAACACGTGGATTTCACAAACATCAATCTTTCCTGTAAAATCATGGAATTACAGTCAAACACATTCATGTAGAACAAACAATCATGTAGAGGGTTGGCATAATAAGTTAAATAAAATTATTGGTAAAGCCCACTCCAACCTATATGAATTGGTTGATGTGTTCAAGATGGAAGCCAACATAAATAAACTCAAAATTACACAACTTCATTGTGGCCAGCCACCACTGAAACGCAAAAGAAAGTATACACAAAGAAAAAAGTTAAGCACCCCCTGATATTTTTTGATTTCCACCCTCTGATTATTCGAAATAGTTAAACAAGGTACAATGATGGGAAGAGTAAGGTTTGCACGATACGTTGTAACCAGTGATGTGTGACAGTCGTGCTTGCATCGCTTGTGACAATTAGTGCAACATGCTTCCCTCGACGTTTTTGTGGGTATTTCACGTAGTGTGAAACGGGCATTTAAGCATAATCATTGAACATGGCACGGAGACGATTGTCAATGGAGATTAGGAATCAGATTATTGGTATGCATTCCGCAGGAATGTCCTTTAAGGCGATAGGACGAAATCTGGGCTACCATTACACTGTTGTTAGCCGCTTAGTCCGGAAGCATGCGCAGACCGGAAGTGCAATGGACCGTCCAAGGTCAGGAAGACCTCCTGTCACTCCACCGCGAGAAGACAGGAATCTGATACGATTTGCTCGCCGAGAACCTTTCAGTACAAGTTCTCAGATGAAAAGACTGTGGTTACCAAATCGACTCATCAGCACCAGAACAGTCCGAAATCGTCTCAAAGCGGCAGGATTAAAGGCCAGAAGAGTTATTAAACGTCCCTTGTTAAGAGACCACCATAAACGTGCACGTTTGGCATGGTGTTTGACCAGACGAGACTGGAATCTGAGGGCATGGAGGAAAATTCATTGGTAATTAAAAACCAGGTAATTAAAAATCAGCAGCAGCTAAAATTTAATTAAATTTTTAACAATTATTCTTGTTATTAAGGTTTGACATTGCGTCCGTGGAAATATTAGTTTAAACAATATTTATTGGAAAGTTTGTTAATTGTGTACATTACATGCTAGATGGTAAAACAGGAACAACACAAGATACAACAGTACACTAAATAACAAAGATGAACAAATAGATAGATTACTATGTAAGGAGGGGATTCGACAAAAAACTAATGTAAGTCGTCTCCCTAACTCATTTGTCATTACACTCAGGCAGGTGTATCAGTCAGTAGACAAGCTCACATATCGACGCCCGAAGGTCCCCGTCTCGCCCCTCGTGGTCTCCTTTCCAGTGCTGATAAAGAACAGATGACAATTACAAAAGAAATTTTTGGGGCATTAGACGATTTTCTGACATTAAGACACAGCCCATCACCCCCATCGGAACAAACTCGATCCAACAGGGGGTCATAAGGCAGGTCTCCGAGGTCAAAACTGAAAACAGAATACAATTTGAGTGACGAGTTTTGTTAATAGCACTGGGCATGCTGATCATTGCCCGCAGTAAGGGTGGGCGGGAGCAGACCCCCGGGCAGCGACATGCAAGAATGTTTAAACTACAACGTGAATGGAGTACGAACGATTTGAAAAGATAGAAAAAAGAAAATAGAAAAAAAACAAATAAAAGATAGAAGAAAAGGAAGAAGTGTCAGCCAGTTTGAATACATGGTGTGTTAAATACACTCTAGAAATACTAAAGTGAGTAGCTTATTTCAATCAATTCATTTAGTAAAGAGTTATGAATACAGTCTACAAAAACAATCGTCAAATACAGTCCACGATTTCAGTCTACGAAAACAGTCTAGGCGACGGTGACGGTGGGCTGCTATGAAATTTGTCAGGACAGTATGTGGAAGAGAATATGAAATGGGCCATTGTTATGATACAAGCCTTGCAAGCCAATCATTGGAATCGCTTACTCGATAAAATAAAGTCATGTACCACTTCAAAGATAAGGCGGTTGTCATCGTTGTTAGAAAATTCTGAACCAAAAAGAAGTGTGGATGTGTCTCCCTCAAAAGGGAGGAGGTTGATCGTATAATTGCGTGCGTCTGAGAAGATTGGGCAATGAAGGAAAAAATGATCAGGAGTCTCATGCTCGCCACACTGACATAAGGGGTTTTGTGATAGATGATTATCATATAGGTGGGAATTAAGGTTACTGCACTGTAGCCTTAGTCTACAATGATATATCTGAGCTGAACGAGATTTGGCCTTACTGTAGAACCTTGGAGGTCGTTGGTTTCCCTTGTTTATGAAAGTCTTGAAGTTAATCAGTGACGGGTTCTCGCGGATAGGCAGGGGCAACTTATTCCAAAGGTCTGTTACACTAGGGATGAATGAAGTCTTGTACAATTGGGTCCGACAAAAAGGAACTCGGTGGCTTTGACTTGATCTGAGACTGAATGACGAAGTAGTTGAGGAGGCAGGCGGGGGACCTTGTTGGAGAGGTAATGAGGTAACATGCGATGATACATTTTAAAAAACTGAATTAGCTTGTGTTTGCGACGTCTTTCTTGCAGAGGCTCCCATTGCGTTTCACGATAAAGCAAAGTCTCACAGGCACTGACGGTTGCCCCCGTAATAATCCTGGCTGCTGCAATTTGAATTTTTTCCAGTTCCGCCGATTTGGTTTCAGAGCAGTTATTCCAAACCGTATCAGCATATTCAAGAAGGGGCCTAATAAAGGCAAAGTATATTTTTTCTAGAACACTACGATCTAGATTAAATTTGTGCCTCCTCAGCAAGTCTAAACGCCACCAGGACTTAGAGCAAATATGGTCGATGTGGTCGTTCCATGTACAAGTACTATTCAGTATGACTCCTAAATGTTTATGGTTGGAAACTTCGGATATCTGAGAATCACCTAAGAATAATGGTGGATGGGATGTGGTGCTGTTTTAACGCGAAATTAGCATACTCTCTGTTTTATTGGGATTGAACTCAACCAACCATGTTTTAGCCCAATGTTCAATTGTGGCCAAATCATGGTTGATTAAGGTCGAGGCTTGATCGGGGTTCTCTATAATTAGATATAAGGAAGTATCGTCTGCAAAGAGGCGTATACTGCTAAGCAGATCATCGGTTATGTCATTAATGTAGATGAGGAACAGAAGGGGGCCGAGAATCGACCCTTGGGGAACACCGGCATTGATGGATCTCCACGGATATGCCTCAGACGCAACCACAACTCGTTGCAACCTATCTGCAAGATACGACTTCAAAAACAACAGGAGTTCTCCAGAAACGCCAATGCTCTCCAGCTTGTAGATAAGACCAGCATGCCATACTTTGTCAAAGGCCTTACTTACCTCACAGAACACTAGCCTAACTTCCTTACCTTCATCGAGTGCGCGACAGAATTCATCATATATGTCAGTCAGTTGCAGGACAGTTGAGTCGCCAGGTCGAAAACCTGACTGAAATTGACTGAGAACATTATTGTGAATTAGAAACGCCCACAAGCGTTTGAATACACATTTTTCGAAAATTTTGCCAACACAGCTAATCAATGATATTGGGCGATAATTGACAACAGAATTGGAGGGTTGCTTTCTCAAGATTGGGGAAACGTTTGCCTTTTTCCACAGTTACGGAAAATACGAGTTATTCATCAGTATATTAAATAAGATCGAAAGTGGCTCACATAAAGAGGTTTTACTTTTTTAAGGAGACGTGGGCTTATCAGATCGGGGCCAGACGCCTTGGACACTTTTATCGACTTCATTGCAGTATATACTTCGCTACAATGGATGGTGATACTATCAATACTTTGTGATGCACGAACTGGTGGGCCAGGCAGGGAAGCATTCGAATCGTCAACTGTTGAGATCGAACTAAATATTCGTTAAACTCTTCCGCTTTTTCAGCACTTGATGAGTATATTTTATTTGAGTGGACTAGGGTGGGAATTCCTGCTATGTTACTGCTACCGATTAATGTTTTTAGAGTCTTCCACCACTGTGATGGTGGTGTTTCGTTGTTCGTTAGAGTGGACTGAATTTTAGACAGATATAGCGCTTTGGCCTTCCTGTCAGCCGATACAACTTCATTTCGTTTCAGTTTGTACTTAGCCCAGGTATGTGGGAGATCAGTGCGTTTAGCAATGCGATATAAACGTTTCCTCTGTCTTATCAGTAATCTTATTTCGTTATGCATCCATTTCGGTTGGTCTGTTCCTGTAGTAATGAATTTATTGGGTATGTGGGTGGATGCTGTTTCGAGTATTTTCTCGGTGAAGTTAGAAACAATAGTATCAAGACATAGGTTATTAAAGAGATCACTCCAGTCGACGTTAAAGAGGGCCTCATTTAGAGCTCCATAATTACCTTGGGAATAAAGCCATATCCTCCTCTTAAATGAGAGAGATTGCGGTTTTAAAAATTCAACCTCAATTGAAATGGGGCAGTGGTAGCGAATCATGTCTGGAATAATCGGTTCAAGGACCTCACACGTTTTTAAGTTGATTGTGTCACTGAGAGCAAAGAGATCCAGTAGTGAAGCCGAGGACTCAGTAAAACAAGTTGGCTCGCTCACAACCTGCCTTAGATTAAAAGAATGGTGAATTTCAGAAAAGCTGCTTCTGGAGGAGAACATTTGGTTGTCATTGAAAGCACCTGTGACAATTAGGTCGACGGTTCCGTGGAAATATTGCCCACCCTGTGGAAAAAGACCAAACCACGGCGGGCGTACTGCATATATGTTACGGAAATGATTACGGACTGGGGTGTCCTTAAACACCAATAAATTAATTAATTAATTAATTAATTAATTAATTAATTAATTAATTAATTAATTAATTAACAAATAAATAAATAAAATCTACATGCGCAGATGGACATAGCAAAAGTCTGACCCCTATTGTCGAATTTAAGTTAGAAGGAATGGGGAGGTGTGGACACAGGTGAGTTGATTATCGAGAAAATTGTTTTTTTTCTATGCACGAAGAGTAGAACCTAATGACACAACAGAGATGGTTTATGGTTTATTCCCCAACAAGTCGAAAATGATCAACCCAACAAGACGAATCCCAACAAGAGGAATTTAATTAAATGACTATATAACCCAGGTGTGTAACCCATTACTTTTGAACGTTTGGGCAAAAATGTATATTAGAAGGGTATTTTAATGTGAAATTGCATTTCGCAAGAAGAAAAAAATGATGTACCGGTATTTGAGATGCATCATTTATTATCAAGCCAGAAAATAAGCAGACAGTCATCTGCAGAATGAGGTCCCCCAGAGGGCGAATTTAGTGATGCTACCCTGCACAGCAAGGTCGCATCACTACATCTACCCTCTGTGAACCTCAATCTGAATCAGTGTCTCAAAACTAAATAGAAAGAGGTATCCAGAGGATAAATTGGCCCACTGTATTTTATGGACTGTTTATTATAAACCAGCTCGAAAAACTTCCCAAAAAATCACACTCCAGTAACAAGAAATAAAGTAGTTTACATCTTGTACCATATAATATATTAATTTTTAAACCTTTTATTTCCATTTGCACTTTATTTATGCTTTATAAAATTGTGAGGAAACTTTCCAGTTCATCAACGATAGGGCATGGGAAGGCCCGGTGTATTGTACGACGAATTAGCCTCTCAATTTAACCCTTTACCCAACGTAACGCTATTCTCAAAAATTGTAAATTAATTTTCATTATTTTTTTCATTTTTTGTCTCAAAAACATAGGTTATGACCCCTCGTTGGAACGAGCTCGTTCCAACGAGGGGTCATAACCTACGTTTTTGAGACAAAAAAATGAAAAAAATTAGTTATTCAAGAATTATTTTTGCAAGTGTCGTCTGCTTTTCATGTTAGGTAAAGGGTTTTAATAAAGAGTAAATTACCTGCGGATGGAAATATTGACGAGGAATATACATGAAGGCCATCATCATGTATCACTTTTAACCTTTTTATTTTTTACTATGGAGATAAAAATGAGAATGTCAGAATTTATATGAAAATCTCTTTTTTCAAAAATATTTTTTTCAACTTTGTTGACCGTATTATCTTTTGTACGGAAGCATATTGGGACGTGCGAAATGTTTTTCTAATTCGTTATAGATACTTTGTAAGCGAGTTGTGCAAGTCGTTATGACGAATTAGCTAACTCGTTATAACGACTTAAAAAGTCGTTATAATGAGTTTTAAAAAGTCGTTATGACGACATACGTAACTCGCCGTAACCATTCATGCAACTCATAACACGTACTAGCTCGTTATAACGACTTACGTAAGTCGCTGTAATGCTTTAGTAACTCGTTATAACAACTTAGCCATCTGGTTATACGATTCAGAAAGTCGTCATGTAACTCGTTATACCGAGTTAGGTAAGTCGTTATAACGACTTTTCAAGCCGTTATAACAAGTTAGCTAAGTCGTTATAACGAGTTAGTCATTACAACAATTTTCATAAGTCGTTTTAACGACTTTTGCGTTTTTATTACAACTTTCTAAGTCGAGTAACGAAATCGTTATAACTAGTTTGCTTGTCGCTCTTGCGAGTCAGTAAGTCGTTATAATAAGTTACGTAAGTCGTTATAACGATTTTAGATCGTTATAACGAGTTTGCTCTCTGTATAAAAAGTTACTAAGTCGTTATAACGAATTGCACAAGTCGTTATAATGACTTCAAAGTTGTCATAATGAGTTAGCTGATTCGCTATGATGAGTTAGTAAGCCACTTTTACTTTGAGCCGACATATCGTCGGCTGAGTGCTAGAATGTTCTATGTCCCATAGGGACATAGAACATTTTAGCAATCAGGAGATGATATTTCAGTGGGGATAGAGCGCTATAGAAATTCGATTATCATTATTATTATTAGTAGTAGTAGTAGTAGTAATAGATATATCACTATTTTGTGTACTATATGGGTAAATAATTGTACAGTTGTACAGGTGTCCGGAGATATTTTGGACGAGGCGAAGCCCCTCAATGTTAACAAAAGTCAAAAAAATTATATTTTAGAAAGTTTGACACGAGTAAAACCACATTTTAAAACACTTTTTGCTTGCTCTACCCCCGAAAAACAAAATGGGCATAACCCATTGTTTGCTTGCTAGAAAGTCTATTGAAGTTATAACACGCATCAGGAGTTCAGATATAGTCAACAGATCTGTGGCTTCGAAGTGAACTCACATCATGACGTAATTTTTTCTCTAGCTAATATGATGTCTCAGCTCAAGGGTGGAACACTTATTCAATCCCTCATCGAAAGTGCGGCAGATAAATTTAATAATCGTTCATTTTTAAAAGCATTTGGAAGAATAATTCTTTTTTTTATCTGAAGAAGAGGTTCGCTTTCCCTCAGGGGTGGCGGGTGGTGGTGCCTGATTGCCGTCTTAATATTTGAAAAAAGGGCGGTCTTTTTAGGTTATTTATTTATTTACTGGTGTTTAAGGTCACTTTTCTGCAGCTATGGCTAATTGTGACCGCAAAAAAGGTGTAAAGTCAAGTTTAGCCAATCGTTTACACCCATGCTGCCCATTTTAGCGGACTTCTACCCCGGGCACTGGTGACCAGGTCCTATTTTACCAGTAAAACTGAACTTGTTTACCACAGCAAACAAGCACTGCTTCATTTCCGAGGTTTCCACAGGAGTCCTTTTTAGGTTACCAGGGCTGTTGGTTATTAAAAGCAACAAAAAATTAAAAAGTACATTATAATTTGGACACGATGCACACTCAATTCAGTAGCTCTGTCGAGAAAAGATTGTCGTTAATTCATGTGTTGGAAAGTTTTTCACACCTCCTTTACAGCATCTTTACTTTTCAATGGTTATGATTACAGTGATTACAGTACCGTGACAATCGTACAAATATCTAGTTATTGGGAGTGTTTCAAAACCGTCCCAATATCCAGATATTGGTCTTGTTTTACTGAGCTGTTCTCATCAAAACCGTACTTGGTGTGATTTTATAGGGCTTGTTTTCATGACAGAGAACAAAAGAAATATTAGGTAGCTGTGGATTAATTATTATTATTATTATTATTATTATTATTATTATTATTATTATTATTATTATTATTATTATTATTATTATTAACGTAAGTCGATATAACGACTTCCAACAAGACATAGAGGGACACGTGTTGTATGTTATTTGTCAGTTATTACTTACTGCACCATAAACTACAAACACGGCTTCCTGGCGAACAAAGAGATTTCACTTATCAATGGCGTCACGCACTGTTATGAGTCGCTGTTCGCTAAAGCTGTTGTACCTTTTTTATCAATCAAACTAAAAAAACACACATGAAAAGAAACAACGATGAAACAAAACATAAAGATATAACTCTCCCTCGACCTGGACAGTGATTGTGGGCGACCAAGAGATGAAAAGGAGAATAAATAATAACTGCTGAGCAGCTGCTCAAAAAGTTAAAAATCACCCCCGAAATACCTCGAGTAACCTGAATATATACATTTTATATTAATTTCCCCATTGATAATGAAAAAAGTTAACAGCTTGGTATATCGTAGGTACAGAATATGTAAATACTTGTCAAATTTGGTAAATACTTATCAAATTCGGTAACTTTTTCTCCGGTGGTTCCACCGGGGGGCGTGGGGTGGGGTGGGGCAACACCTTCTTGTTGGGGAGATCTGCCACCCACCTTCGGAATCCTTGACTCATCTCATGAAAATCGACTTTCGATAAAGTTATCTCCCTTCAAGTTATTAGATGTGCTAGCTTCCTTAAGTTACTTTTGAAAAATGAAAGAAACAGACACCTAGCTGAGCTGTCCGTTGTTGTCGCTTATTAAAAGTAACAAATGGAAACTTAGTTTTTATCGCAAACATCGAATCCTGGGGAGATTTGGATTTCATACAAATTCTTTATTGTCGACTTTCTGAAGATTACAACTCACACTGCGGTTTTCTTGTGAATAAGACTGAACGTAACAAGTCTAACTACACAGAACAAATTCAGTCGGAAAATTCATAAGGAATAATCGTTTGTTTCTGTCTATTTCTTGAGTTATGAACCCCCAAAAACAAAGATCAGAGTGTGTAAATGGGCGTATTTACACTATGTTTGGCCTTTGTTTTGGGGGGGTCATAACTCAAGAAACAGTCAGAAACAAACGATCATTCCTTATAATTAAACTTGAGGGGCAATAAATGTAGACACTCTCTACTTTGCGGAGTTAAAATAAAAAGCATGTCGTATCACGCTTCCTGGTGATAACTGAATAAGAAGGCATAGCTTTATAAAATTCTATTTGAAATAACGATACATTTCATTGAAACATGTTCTTGTGTCATTAAGAATTTTATTGACCAATGAATTGCGTAAGTTAAAAGGAACGTCATAGGCCACGTCTACACAAAACTTCAATCTCCTTTTCCACTTGGCGAGAGAGTGCTGTCATTCAAAGCAACACTGAGTTAAATTTAATTCTGATTTTTACCATTTCCTGAGAAACTTTAAACACAGTTTGTAAATGTGGAGTTCGATATAAACCCAGATGCCTTGAAGGTGGTTGCACTTTGTCCCAGAAAGAGTTCAATCAGGCTATTTGGATTTTTTTTGTTGGCGTCACTTTTGTTTGTAGATTAGTATGATTAGTTGTTTACGTTTGATTTGGGTAAAACGATGAACGCAGATGATCATCTATTGCATGATAATGATTTCATTGTTTATTACATTTTATTTTGAAAGTCTTTTTAATATGATGAGATAAATATTAATTACTTTTCATGTTGAAATATGCGCGTGCATGGGTTCTTTTCCATTCACCCCGTGCAACGTAATCTTTGAGACAGACATTGGAGGCGTGATTTAGGGCGGGCCTAAATGTGTTGTTTCCGTTCATTGTGTTATGAAAAGAAAAAAAGAAATACTTTAGTCAGTCATTTTGCTTGAAAATGCATGAACCGAAAAAAGGTTTAATTATATTTAGATGTTCAGTTATTCCCATGGCTGAAAATTCTCGTCATTGCAAGAGATTTACATGGAAGTTAGCTCCCCTTAATTTCCTGAAGCTAAATTTTTCACTCATGGCATGGGAATTTCATTTATTGAAATTGAAATTTCGAAATATTAACGAAGATATATGATCGATATACACATTATTTCACAAACTTCGAACATTTTCCTGCAGCGTAATATAAAATGCAGAAGCACTAGCCTTTTACAAGTTGTTCCCAATCAGTTTCAACGTTTGACTAATATTCTCTGTTTAAACCCATTTAAAAATAAAAAAACGGCGTTTACACCATCTTTTGATATTCTGTAACTTTTTTTCTGTTCATTATATCAACAGTGTACGCATTGTGTCATATACAGTACGTGGAGAGTGCATTATAACTAAATCTCCCGCAGAGTGGAGATTCCACTCGGGCAACAATTGAAAATTTGTTACAAAGCATAACCAGCACCAGCAAAGTTTTAGCCAATGGACCTCCGGGCTAAACCCGGAGGTTCATTAGCTGAAACATTGCTTGCGTTTTTTCTACATATGTACAAAATTTGAAAGTTATAGCTTGGGTGGTAACTCCACTCCGCGGGTGATTTAGTTACAATCCACTCTCCACGTACTGTAATACAGATAGTATCCATTAATCCATAGTATTCCATTAACCCTTTACCTAACATGAAAAGCAGACGACACTTGCAAAAAAAATTCTTGAATAACTCATTTTTTTCATTTTTTGTCTCAAAAACATAGGTTATGACCCCTCGTTGGAACGAGCTCGGCGAGCTCGTTCCAACGAGGGGTCATAACCTATGTTTTTGAGACAAAAACTGAAAAAAATAGTGAAAATTAATTGGTGATTTTTGAGAATAGCGCTGGCCGGTTTTGGCCGTTACGTTGGGTAAAGGGCTAATACAAAAGTCTAGAAGGTAAGATTTGTTAGTTTTCTTCCTGCGAAGAATAAAAACATATAACTGTAAAACACATTCACTAAAAAAGAGCCAACGTGGGGATTTATTTAGTTGACCTAATATGATCTACTCACCAATGCTTGGGGATGAAGTCCTCTGAGATGGGCAACATGGGCATAAACTATTCTTTATCTCCACGTTGCAGTGATGATTAGCCATTGGGCAGAATTGTGTGACCTTAAACACTAATAAATAAGTAATTGGGCTTTCCTCGCCAGTCTGATAATCTATGGGGAGATAACTTTATCGAAAGTCGAATTTCATGACTAGAAAAATCGGGGATGAATGGGTGTAGCCTACATTACCTCAAACTGACAGAGCGTGTAATTATGCGATTTTTTGTAGGATCTTGGAAGTGTATCCATGTATCCACTGAAGTCTGAAGTGAAGGGGATGACTGGTATTATCTATGTAGTTGTACATCAACTTACAGCCTTCTCGCACTACGAATGTGTAGCAAAGTGGAAGCCATTTGCCAGATATTGGATGGGTCAGTAGTATATACCCTGTCGGACCTTCCGGATTTAGGGATCTCATCGGGTGGATCACGTGTGACGTCATCGATCATGTGACATGTGAACCATGTGGGGTTGTCATGTTAGTGGTTCTGAGGGCCTTCTTGGTGATGTCATTACCATGTTGATACCCGGTCTGTGTACCTGCATGGACAACGGGTGTTAGGATGATACGTGTTTCCGTCGTCCATTTTGCTCACTGGAAGCCGACATTTTCATTTCTGTGGTGGAACGCGGTTACAGAGAGTCGAGTGTCATCTAATATACCAGGGGGGTCTGGGCATGGGTTTGATTGTATGCGGCCATATCTAATTACTAAAATGGACTACAACGTCCAAAAAGAGCGCAACGCACGTATCAAGATTGCCTCTTGTATGGTAACCGATGGATAAGAGTAGCGTGTGTTGCCACAGGAGCCGAGAGGTACGGCAGTATGTTAAATTAGCGAAACGCACCTCCACAACATCGAAAATAACTGGAAAATAACGGACCGTCGAGTACAAGCTGCCGTAAGGCCCCCCAGAATCTCTTCTTAATACGTCTGTTCATAAGTCTCTGATTCTCTCCGAATCAGTTTTTCGACTACCCCTTGGCCATCTATTATACATTGTTGGTTGGCCTATACTATTTATTCCCGGTTACCCACACCTGTGTATGGCCCTGTCTGTCCACGTCTGTCCTGGACTGAGAATTAGTAGATTTAGTCAGACTGCTCCATTCAGCTGACATTAACTCTAGTCCGTATCTGCCTTTTCAGTCCCATCTCCGGTGTATTCGTTTCCATACCCGCCGCTGAGCCGTGGTGAACCATTTTCTCGCGATTTGCCAGTGTGCTAGTGAAGGTAGGAAAAAAACCCATAGAAAAAAACCCATAGAAAAAAACCCTAGGAAAAAAGCCCCCGAGAAAAAAAACCCAATAGAAAAAAACCCATAGGAAAAAAAATCCAACTGGTATTAAAGTCAGCAAAACATTTATGAGTATTAATAAACTAAATTCAAAGAAACACAGAAATTTGCATATCATTGGAACCAGTTTAATGATATGGTTCTAATGATACCCATATTTCTATGGTTTTCATGAGAAAGTTCCAAGATATTCGAGATTGTGTAGGCTTTCATAGTGCTAATTTCCAAGTTGGTTTTGGCTGCTAATGTTAAAAAGCCAAGAATAAGAAACAAAATTTGCAGATAATGGAGAGGGGAAAATAAAATAAGTTAATGTCAAACCAATGCATTTTTACACCTTGCTGAAGGTAGGGAAAAAAACCCATAGAAAAAAAAACCCAGCTACATGTATGTTTATTTTGCAACAGCTCATGAAATGAGCAAAATAAGCCACTTACAAGACAATGAAATTGAATGAAAATGCAACTTCAAGAAGACTGTTTTGATTGCAAAACAAATGTAAGCTCATCATTAAGTGCCCCAAACATATTTTATTAATATCCAACAATCAACAAATAAAATATGAAAAATGAATGAATTGGGTTGTGGGTTTTTTTTTTTCTCTTGGGTTTTTTTTCTCAGACATCATCATTTTTTCAATGGGTTTTTTTATGGGTTTTTTTTTCTCAGGGGCCTTTTTCCTTGGGTTTTTTTTTCTATGGGTATTTTTTTTCTATGGGTTTTTTTCCGTATACCGTGCTAGTATAGAATATGCTACAATGTTTACACATCGCATGCAGAAGTAAGTAAGTAAGTATATCTTTATGAATGTGATATGTGTATATTTTACAACTGAGATTGAACAATACATATATTTTACACCCGGCGAACATGGGTACATTGGACCTTTACCACCACTTTTAGCAGTCCTCTACAACCACCGCTTTTACTTCTACCCAAGCCCAATTTTACTACTAATTGTAACGCCACTATTGGAGGACAATTGTCCGAGGGTAGGTATTATTGAATAGTTATTTATTATTTATTTATTGGTGTTTAAGGTCACATACTTATGTCCAATGGCTAATCGTTACCGTGACAGTTTTATGGTTGGAGGAAGCCAGAGCAGGGTTACAGCGGATGCAGACATGTTCACCATCGACGTGCAGCACGCCTTAGTCTACGGCGCCATCGTGCTCCTAGGTAGGCAGCCGGGATAAAGTGCATTGCCCAAGGACGCAACGCGGGTAGTCCCGGACGGGGATCGAACTCGGGACCTCTAGCATAGAAGTCCAACAGTCTACCTCTGAGCCACCGCGCTCCCCTATTGAATAGTTATCTGAGGATATCTACCCACCTAAATACATGTTTCCAATAGTTGATCACTGTGTCATCAAATACCCAGATGAGTGTACGAGCGACTGTCCGAAGGAGCATACCCCCCCCCCCCCTCCCCTCCCACCAATGGCCCTTTGCCCTTACGCCCCTTTGTCTTGAAGGAACGCCAATAGTAAATGACCGGACCAATCATACAATTAGTAGACTCCAATACCCAGATTAGTCAAAGAGCCATACGAGAAATTGCTTTAACCCTCTGTACCCTGATGTCAAAATGGCAAAATTTTCAGCAACAAATATTTCCCATGATGCAGTTTGATATTTAGCCAAATATACCATGTTTGACAGCGCTCATAGTTAAACAAGAGAAACCAAAGTGACTGGAAAAAATTATGTTGCACTACCAGAGTGCTAGGGGTTGAGTAGCAAATTATTGTTATTTCGTCCCCTTGTCAACGAGGAGCACCAACCATACACTACTTTGTGCTATGAGCTTCCGATTTCCTAGACGAGTCGAGGAGTCGTACGAACTTTTACTTTCGAGAGGAATTGTTCCTTATGTACTTTGATTCATTTAACAAATTCACTATCCATGTTTCTCGGCACTCTCTTTTATTATCATGACCGTGTCCATGGCACTCCTCTTTCCAAGATGAGCATGGTCAACTTGTCTCGTCATTTACATCGACTTTCAAAAAGTAATCTCCCCTGATTGCTGAGAATTGGCTGGCAAAAATTAACACTAATTGAATGGGGAGTTTTTTATATTTCTCAAAATTGTATAAAACCTATGAAAGTTCTATTGGCTGTGCGCATCAATCCTTTAAGAGCAATATATATGCTCTCAGTTGGTGATATTATCGAACGATTTCATCGACCATTTTTTTTCCCACGTTGATTTAAAATGCTACTGTTATTTCCTGTATAATTCCATGTAAAATAATAGAAAATTGCATTTTCGTCAACTTTTAGCGGTTAAAATATTTTTTGGGCTTCATATTAGCAATGCTGTGCGCACACCGGCATATTATAAGTTACAGGACGTTCAGGTGGCGGATACGGTATCATATGAGGCGAGGTGAAAACAATATTGAACGAGTCCAATATTGTTTTTGCCGAGTCTCATATGATACCGTATCCGCCACCTGAACGACCTGTAACGTATTTATTATGCCAGCGCACACCGGCATATAATATAGATATTGTCCTCTCTAATCATATAAAAATATACAAGCTGACATTTGCCCATTTGTTTCCTTTTGATGTTAAAACTAAGAAAAATGCCATTGTAGTAAAAGCAGTTACAACCGCAATCCACCATATCATATTGGTTTCCGCGTGAGAACAAATGAAAAGGTGCGATAACCCCAAAGCGTCTTAATTAATTTATGGTTAAGAAGTAATTTGAAGTTTGTCACAAATTTAACCAGTATGCCTTTTTGTTCATTCTCGTGTTTTCATCCCATTGCAAAATATAAACACCCTCAAAATCAGAACAATCCTCTCGTATTTTAATCAAATTATCCATTCTGTTAATTGATTGCAGAATAAACTGTCTGACACCTTCATTCTTAGCTGATTTCTCTCACTGCTTCCGACAACTATTCCCTGACGATCAAGATTTCATTCACACCTTTCAGATGTTCAATGTTAATTGGATAACAGCTGGACTCCAGTATCTACAAGGGGAGATAACTTTCCCAAGAGTCAATATCTTTGACGATAAAAGTTGAGGATGGTCGAAGAGTCACAAGAGCAATTACATCTACTGTCTGTTTCGAAACTCCCGTCATTGTAAATAAACCCGTCATAAAACAAAATAAATAGAGTGACTTTATGTTCCAATAAGACTGAAATCCTCGCCCTCTGATTGGACGAGAGCTTGCTTAGTTTTTCTATGTTTACGGCTCCAGTGGCATATGTTACCGTCTGACGTCACCGAGTGACATATTTGAAAAGATGATATCATTGGAAGGAGATTTGAAGTGCATATTGCCTATAAAATCGTATGCTTCGAGGCCAGAGATCATTTTCACACAGATTCGCACCTTGGACTCCGAGGTGCTAACAACTTGACAAGGGAGGTCCCAATTGTAATCCAAGAAACACTGGTCAGAGAGAAGGCTACCCTTGCTAACACTTGGAGTATACAGGTGCTCAGGGTAAAATTCACCTGACAGTGGATTTTGAGGAAGAAACCGAACCGACGTCCTTAGAGAGGTGTAGCACCTTTCGTGAGGGGATTTCCCCTCGCACTGGTCAGCCTCCAAGTGACACGGACTTGCTGGATGATGCCAAAAAGACAGAACCCGCAGAGATCATGAGGAAAAGAAAGAGAAAGAAGGGACCTTCCGCCAGACGACGCGATGCCCGCCGACTGACGGAATTCATGGAAATTGAAAAGGACCATGGTGTTGAAAGCTCAATGCCTGCAACCCCTGGCTGTTCCACGTTCATCTCGGTTCCTTCCACTCTGATGGAAGGTACGGAGAACGCTGGTTTGCCAGGTAACAGACCCGTCTCCAGCTCATCACACTCTTCCTCGGAAGAGGAGATGGAGGAGGAAGGTCTGTTTGTGGAGCAGGAAATTGAGTCGGACATCGCACATATCGCTAAACCCGCTCTTGTTCTTCCTGCCTTTTCCAACCGGGACACCATCCAGGAAGCAAACACCGCGGAGTTTCTGGAAAGCATCCTAGGAGAAAAGGTCAGAGATGGCGACCACCGAACATTCCTGCTAGCCACGATCAAAAACTTGGAAAACCGCGGGCTCAACGAAAAATCGTTCACAGTAGCAATAGAGAATGTTAGGAGCCACTACCTACGCATAACGCAAACGAGATCTTCACCACCTGCAGCTGCGAGGGCTAGACCTTACGAACCAAGTCAGCCCTCCACCACTCCTCATTCAACACCACCAAAGGAGGTATCACCAACGCAGCCACCTCCTCCTAAGAAAAACACACGAAAACAGACGTCGCTAAGTACCTTAACACAAACCGAATCACATTCAGCTTAAGAGGGTCGAAAGGGGTTTGACTCACGGCGTCCCTGGGCGCCTTCGGCGAGCAAAAACCATTTCATTCAATGATCATTTTATGAATGGATACTCACAACCCATTTCCAAAAAGTCGAGGTTACTCCACCTCAGTTTAAATCGTGAACTTTTTTATAATTTGAACTGAGATGGAGTAACGTCGATCTTAATCTAAGTTATGGATTTTTTGTTGTCCAGTGGCGATGTACAGGATAAGGTTCTTTACTAAATTTATTATCGTTAAAGTTGCCTTGTCCATTCGGAAATTAGACCGATTTGTGATGAGATGTCCGGTCAAATCAATAATTATCTTTTTGTCGAGTTTTTAAAAAATCTCTCGAAGATTAGTCGTCAATTCTTGAGTAATTGGAAAAAAGAAACTCGTCCGTTTGTCTTCTCTGTGACTGTGTTGAAAAATTGAAAATACCAACTCTGCAACTTTTTCAAAAGTCCGGGTCGATAGGCCTACTAGGAAAAGTCAAATCAAAAAAAAAATATTTAAACCTTGATTTGTGCATAGTAACAGAGATGGAGGAGTGGGAATGTTCTGTCTATATTTTGGAGATGGGTTAAAATGAGTGGTTGCAGTTTGATTCTACTATTTTCTCTTGGCACCCCTTATTTTGTGAAGTGATATGTGTGTGTGTGTGGGGGGGGGGGGGGGGGTAGCACACGATGGGTATAAGCCAACGTGAATAGTCAGTATTGTTGTGTGGATTTCAAATATGAGGGGTGGGATTGGCAACGTGTTGTGTGTATATATAACATGCTCCGATAGCAATTTTTAACCCTTTACCCAACGTAACGGCCAAAACCGGCCAGCGCTATTCTCAAAAATCGCCAATTAATTTTCACTATTTTTTTCATTTTTTGTCTCAAAAACATAGGTTATGACCCCTCGTTGGAACGAGCTCGTCGAGCTCGTTCCAACGAGGGGTCATAACCTATGTTTTTGAGACAAAAAATGAAAAAAATTAGTTATCCAAGAATTTTTTTTGCAAGTGTCGTCTGCTTTTCACGTTAGGTAAAGGGTTAACTGCTAGGAGCCTATGAGTGACCAAGTTTCCTATCGTCTGAGAAATTTTGTCAACCATTTCTTCTAGAATATTTACCTTTTCCTTGTATCTAAGTGCACGGTTTATTGAGTCCCACGTTCTGGTCACTATCTTGGAACAGGAAACGCCAGAGGCATAAATGAATTGTGTGCTTGTGGGGATGGGGTCGGGGGGGGGGGGGAGGGTAAGAACTCAATAGGCGTAAATTTTCATTTTCGCCTGGATTGGAGCTTGAGATTTCGATTCGCTTATAAGCTTCATAGATGTAAGTGACCATACCTTCTTATGAGAATGCATTTGGTATTTAAAGGCTATGAGGGTCCCGAGGCAAGGTGGTCAAATAAAGACTTGAGAGAGGATATCCGACACATTTCGACCTTGATTGATTCGGACCCGGATGGATTTGGACACCTACTGAGTCGGATCTTGGTTCGGATTCGGATTTATTACCCTTTGGTCAATTCCCTTTCGGCCAATAACCCCCTGGTCAACTTCTTTTTAGTCAATTATATTTTGGTCAGTTCCCTCTTGGTCAGCACTTTTTACAAAATTTTCTAAGTGTTCAGATTTTAATTTTTTTTCTCTTTGAAGTTTTTGAAGCCTGCTCAAGTATATTTTGTCAAGTTTTTACAATCCACGCATTTAATGAAGGACAGCAGTTTCCACTGGTGTATTGTTTACTGGCCAAATAATCAAAGGAAACCTATAACCAAACATTTTTGCTTCTAAAACGGTTAGCCCATCAGAGAGGAAAAGAATTTAATCCAAAAGAAATTATGTCTGCCTTCGAATCAGGTCTTTTGGCAGCAATTAAAATAAGCTTTCCTTCAACAAAACTCAAAGGATGTTATTACCATTTTTCACAAACTGAATGGGGGAAAATACAACATGTTGGCCTTAGTTGCCCTTGTAGTGATGACAGTGATTTCAATTACTGCATAAGAAAAATCATTGTGTTAGCATTTGTTCCAATATTATGTGTCAGAACTTCCTGGGAGGAACTAAAAGAGGAATTGTTACATTACTCATACTCTTGGATTTGTCAGTGCATTGAATATATGGAGAACACGTGGATTTCACAAACATCAATCTTTCCTGTAAAATCATGGAATTACAATCAAACACATTCATGTAGAACAAACAATCATGTAGAGGGTTGGCATAATAAGTTAAATAAAATTATTGGTAAAGCCCACTCCAACCTATATGAATTGGTTGATGTGTTCAAGATGGAAGCCAACATAAATAAACTCAAAATTACACAACTTCATTGTGGCCAGCCACCACTGAAACGCAAAAGAAAGTATACACAAAGAAAAAAGTTAAGCACCCCCTGATATTTTTTGATTTCCACCCTCTGATTATTCGAAATAGTTAAACAAGGTACAATGATGGGAAGAGTAAGGTTTGCACGATACGTTGTAACCAGTGATGTGTGACAGTCGTGCTTGCATCGCTTGTGACAATTAGTGCAACATGCTTCCCTCGACGTTTTTGTGGGTATTTCACGTAGTGTGAAACGGGCATTTAAGCATAATCATTGAACATGGCACGGAGACGATTGTCAATGGAGATTAGGAATCAGATTATTGGTATGCATTCCGCAGGAATGTCCTTTAAGGCGATAGGACGAAATCTGGGCTACCATTACACTGTTGTTAGCCGCTTAGTCCGGAAGCATGCGCAGACCGGAAGTGCAATGGACCGTCCAAGGTCAGGAAGACCTCCTGTCACTCCACCGCGAGAAGACAGGAATCTGATACGATTTGCTCGCCGAGAACCTTTCAGTACAAGTTCTCAGATGAAAAGACTGTGGTTACCAAATCGACTCATCAGCACCAGAACAGTCCGAAATCGTCTCAAAGCGGCAGGATTAAAGGCCAGAAGAGTTATTAAACGTCCCTTGTTAAGAGACCACCATAAACGTGCACGTTTGGCATGGTGTTTGACCAGACGAGACTGGAATCTGAGGACATGGAGGAAAATTCATTGGTCAGACGAAAGTCGATATTTACTGCACGTTACTGATGGACGTACACGCGTTTGGAGACAGAAGAACACAGCCTATACCCCCAGGGACATTCAGCCTACTTTTGCGTATGGAGGTGCTCTGTTATGGTGTGGGGATGCCTGTCCCATGATTGCAAGCTGGATTTGGTCACCATCAGGGGCAACGTAACCGGAGCTCAGTACACCCGTGACGTCCTACAGCCAGTCGTTGTCTCACATTTCGACAACCATCCACTTGCTACACGACCTCAGTACATGGACGACAACGCCAGGCCTCACCGATCACATGCCGTAGTGGATTTCATGAGAGCCAATGCAGTGACAACTCTACCCTGGCCAGCTGTAAGCCCAGATCTGAATCCTCTGGAGCATGTGTGGGACCTTATAGGGCAGCGAATCCAGGCACGGAACCCCCCAGTACAGACTTTAGGCCAGTTGGAAGCAGCTCTGCATGCTGAATGGATGTTATTGACCCGAGAACAGATCCGACGTTTGACTGGAGGCATGAGACGTAGGGTGGAGAGTGTCATCCAGGTACGTGGCGGGTCCACCCGGTACTGATTATTCTTACTGAAGACGCACTCTAGTGTCTTCGAAGAACATTTTTATGCGACAGTAGGTATATGAGGCGGATTCAGGGACAGGTGTACATGTACACGTACATCGATGTACACCTCCATAGGATTTAGTTTTAAAATCGTGTACAGGTACACGATTTTAACGTTTTTTAGGGTGTCTTAGAATCCGCTTTGCGGATTCAAAGACCACTGATTGTATCCAAGAGTAAAAAAAAACGCATGAAATTTTACGTATGTGTACATGTACGTTTTGTCTTTGAATCCGCAAATGGATTTCCCCATAGGACTCAGTGTTAAATTGCGAGCAAAAAAACGTTTTGTCGTTTCTAAACCATCATCTTGCCGATTCTAAATCATCCGCGTCCGTACACGATTTTAACACTGAAACCCTATGGAGGCGTACACGGAAATCCATTTGCGGATTTTTACGTCGGAAATCGAATCGTGTCCCTGAACCGGCAAACCACTTTTTGATGCCCAAAAGCTTGAAGAGCTTGAAATAAGTAATCACCCAATCACTTCACGTTCCTAACACTTATTAACCAATCAGATTGCTTGATTCTAATAAACTTAATCATACAAAGTTATCTCCCCTCGTCGTGGGGGTGGGGGTCACGCCCGTCATAAAAAGGTGAATCGCGTTTAATAACGTGGATATAATGGCTAGAGCAATGTATACCAAAAACCAAAAGCTCGAAGAGCTTGAAATAAGTAATCACCCAATCACTTCACGTTCCTAACGCTAATTAACCAATCAGATTGCTTGATTCTCATAAACTTAATCATACCAAGTTATCTCCCCTCGTCGTGGGGGTGGGGGTCACGCCCATCATAAAAATCGAAGTTTCGAGAAGGTGGTCACGTGACCTATCAAATTGAAGGTCTCGACGAGTGGATTAAGAAGATCGTAATTTTAACCCTCGTCGTGGGGTGGGGTCACGACCAGGGCCGAAAAACGACTTCCTTTTTACAAAGCCAGGCATGTGAGGTATTGATATGAAGGGCTCGATGAATACATTACGAAAATGACGTTTTTTCATTTTATGTGGGGGTGGGGGTCACGCCCATCATAAAAATGAAGTTTCGAGAAGGTGGTCACGTGACCTATCAAATTGAAGGTCTCGACGAGTGGATTAAGAGGATCGTAAATTTAACCCTCGTCGTGGGGTGGGGTCACGACCAGGGCCGAAAAACGACTTCCTTTTTACAAAGCCAGGCATGTGAGGTATTGATATGAAGGGCTCGATGAATACATTATGAAAATGACGTTTTCTCATTTTATGTGGGGGTGGGGGTCACGCCCATCATAAAAATCGAAGTTTCGAGAAGGTGGTCACGTGACCTATCAAATTGAAGGTCTCGACGAGTGGATTAAGAACATCGTAATTTTAACCCACGTCGTGGGGTGGGGTCACGACCAGAGCCGAAAAACGTCGTTCTTTATACAAAGCCAGGCATGTGAGGTACTGATATGAAGGCTCGATGAATACATTACGAAAATGACATTTTTCATTTTATGTGGGGGTGGGGTCACGACCAGAGACGAAAAATATCTTCCTTTTTACAAATCCAAGCATGTGAGGTACTGATATGAAGGGCTTGATGAATACATTACAAAAATGACATTTTCCACCATCACCGTGGGGATGGGGTTAACACTGATCAGAAAATCAAAAGTTTCGAGAATATAATCGTGTGACCTATCAAATTAAAGCTATGGACCAGGATATTATGAAAATCATAATCTTTCCCTTCTTATAACGCTGGAGTTGGGACCATCTTGAAATCGAAAGTATTAAGAAAAGGTAGTTATGGAACATATTAAATTGAAAAAAACAAGTTGAATCTGATGCATCATTCATTTTTGATATCTGTGTTTAAACACGTGAAGAATGTTTTCAAAAAAAATATATATATGATTGTTATGCGAATTAGAGATGCACTCGCTTATTAACAAGTCACGCCTTAAGATGTTTCCTTCAATAATAACTCTGTTTACTGAACCATAGATTTGTCAATACAAAAATTATAAGTTGATCTTCTAACGTTTCTACATATTGAGGATAGCCTATTTCACCATTTCCGAAAAAAGTGTCAATCCAAACTATTTTTTTTTTTTAGGAAACAATGCCCACGTCGAGAAGACATTACAAACTGAATCAGTATAATCTTGACTAAATTCAAATAAAAAAAACATTTGTCACGTGTTATAGAAAAGATTTGTAAACAGTCTAAACGCACGTGTGGAAAAGTTGTTTTGTTTTGCTTTTTACAACAGGAGTTAAAATATTTTAAGATAGGTGGCGTTATATAATACAGCAACAACAAAAAAAACAGTGTTTCCAATGTGACAGCGTATGACTGAATGAAAATGAGAAAAAGCTCTTTTTTCTAACCACTTGATAGCGAAGCATTACATCAGTAGTCGCGATATTTGATGTCATCCAACAGCAGCCAAGACATTAAGCTTTTTACGTCGACATACCACTTGTCCAAAACGATTCTCTTTTAACCCTAAACGGGTGAAATACATCTCGGTAACGACTCTCTTTTTTTCTTGATCAGACACAGTTGTTGGTGGAAAGTTGACTGGAGGGTCGTTCAAAACAATTGATCAAATATATCGAACGAAAACGAGTCATTTTTAACTACGATTGTCGCCGTATTCTAAACGTCATCGATTTACCGAAATGAGCACAATATCTCATGGGTTTTTTTTTAAAGATTTTTTGATGACATAAAAAGGTTGCATGCGCAGCAAAAATAACCAGTTTATCTTTCTTGCTTCTCACGTTTTCAAGTTGTAAGAATCGTTTGTTTTTGGCCAGTCTGTCTTGAAAATCGAATATGTGTTTGGTAAACGAATCGAACGATTTTTTCATCTTTTTTTTACCTTCCAGAGGAACTTCGAATTCTCCTCTTTCGCTCACGAAAACCCATTGATCATTTCCAGGTTCGATCCAGGTGAGCAATATACTGTAACACATCGCGCTATCGTAAGGACAATTCTGCTTTCTGTAAGGATTTTATAACCTACATTAGGTAGGGATACGGACCCTCTAGAATTTCAAATTCTCGACATTATCCCTATCTTTTTTTACACAGTAGAGTAATAAGACCTAATCTCTGAGACTCTGACAGATTTTACCAGAGATAAAACGCTCGGGTTGAGATACTTCCACTTCATGTTCTAATGATACTGAAACGGGAGTTCTCTCTCTGAATACTACTATGGAAAACTGTGATTATAACCCTCAACTAAATTGTCCAACACAAAAAAAATATATATATATTTTTTTTCTCGATTTTATCCTTGCCTTCTGATTTTTATTAACATGACAACCTAGATTTTTGATGCCATCAGACCTGTTCATGTTTTTGTCTGCTGAAATTTCACAGTTGCTTTCATTGCTACCGCTGTCGGTATTGTTGCTGCCGCTTGATAGACTGTTGATTAAAAACTCAATCAGCGTTTGTAACATTTTCTGCAAAGCATCAAGTTTTTCAAAACATTTTGCTTTAAAATTTCCTTTCTCACAATTCTGACCAGATGCATTCGTTTGGTTGCTCAGTTGTTTGGTTTTCACCTGATTTTTCTTGTCGACATGTTGTTCAGTTGTCTCAAATGTCGACTACGATGGCGTGATTTGTTCCAAAGGAGGTGAACGTGTAGCCAACTGACAGTCCGAGATGACGATTGCGATTCATCATCACAATCAACATAAACTGATTTCTGCGGAACTTTTGGTAGTGAAGCAGCATCAGGTTCTACATTGTCCGATCTCAGCATAATATTCTTGTCCTCCACAAATCCATCAAAATGGACAAAGTTAAATTCGTCAGTGTCAGTACATTTCCCAATGTACCATGGGTTACCCCCTTCTTACCTCCCTAATTGGGTTCCGCGTCCGGTATCTGGTATTCAAAGCTACAACCTGCGTTCTAATCCGAATTTACGCGTACCTCAATACGTCTGTTGAGCAGCTCAAGAGTTCTCTTGATAAGGACAATTAATTCCCCCAATCTTTTACAATAATATTTAATCTCGGATAGCCTAAATATATCACTGTAGACAGCAGCTCCAGTGCAGTAACTTGAACACCACTTGTTTATCAATAAATTTGCAACATCCCCGTTTTACTCTTGTGGAGAGCAAGAAACGGTTGATCACCTCTTGCTCTGTTCTCCATTTTACAGCTCAATGAGAAGGTAAACTGTTGGAACGTTTCCCTGCTATGCAGATTCTGATACACTCTTGTATGGCTCAATCACATAAGTAACCAATTGAACCAAGCTATCTTTGGTACTGTATAGTCTTATATTTTGAAGGCAGAGTCTCAGAGATTAGGTCTTATTACTCTACTGTGTAAAAAAAGATAGGGATAATGTCGAGAATTTGAAATTCTAGAGGGTCCGTATCCCTACCTAATGTAGGTTATAAAATCCTTACAAAAAGCAGAATTGTTCTTACGATAGCGCGATGTGTTACAGTATATTGCTCACCTAGATCGAATCTGGAAATGATCAATGGGTTTTCGTGAGCGAAAGAGGAGAATTCGAAGTTCCTCTGGAAGGTAAAAAAAGATGAAAAAATCGTTCGATCCGTTTACCAAACACATATTCGATTTTCAAGACAGACTGGCCAAAAACAAACGATTCTTGCAACTCGAAAACGTGAGAAGCAAGAAAGATAAACTAGTTATTTTTGCTGCGCATGCAACCTTTTTATGTCATCAAAAAATCTTTTAAAAAAACCCATGAGATATTGTGCTCATTTCGGTAAATCGATGACGTTTAGAATACGGCGACAATCGTAGTTAAAAAATGACTCGTTTTCGTTCGATATATTTGATCAATTGTTTTGAACGACCCTCCAGTCAACTTTCCACCAACAACTGTGTATGATCAAGAAAAAAAGAGAGTCGTTACCGAGATGTATTTCACCCGTTTAGGGTTAACAGAGAATCGTTTTGGACAAGTGGTATGTCGACGTAAAAAGCTTAATGTCTTGGCTGCTGTTGGATGATATCAAATATCGCGACTACTGATGTAATGCTTCGCTATCAAGTGGTTAGAAAAAAGAGCTTTTTCTCATTTTCATTCAGTCATACGCTGTCACATTGGAAACACTGTTTTTTTTTTGTTGTTGCTGTATTATATAACGCCACCTATCTTAAAATATTTTAACTCCTGTTGTAAAAACAAAACAAAACAACTTTTCCACACGTGCGTTTAGACTGTTTACAAATCTTTTCTATAACACGTGACAAATGGGTTTTTTTATTTGAATTTAGTCAAGATTATACTGATTCAGTTTGTAATGTCTTCTCGACGTGGGCATTGTTTCCTAAAAAAAAAATAGTTTGGATTGACACTTTTTTCGGAAATGGTGAAATAGGCTATCCTCAATATGTAGAAACGTTAGAAGATCAACTTATAATTTTTGTATTGACAAATCTATGGTTCAGTAAACAGAGTTATTATTGAAGGAAACATCTTAAAGCGTGACTTGTTAATAAGCGAGTGCATCTCTAATTCGCATAACAATCAGATATATTTTTTTTTTTTTTGAAAACATTCTTCACGTTTTTAAACACAGATATCAAAAATGAATGATGCATCAGATTCAGCTTGTTTTTTTCAATTTAATATGTTCCATAACTACCTTTTCTTAATACTTTCGATTTCAAGATGGTCCCAACTCCACCGTTATAAGAAGGGAAAGATTATGATTTCCATAATATCCTGGTCCATAGCTTTAATTTGATAGGTCACACGACTATCTTCCCGAAACTTTTGATTTTCTGATCGGTGTTAACCCCATCCCCACGGCGATGGTGGAAAATGTCATTTTTGTAATGTATTCATCAAGCCCTTCATATCAGTACCTCACATGCTTGGATTTGTAAAAAGGAAGACATTTTTCGTCTCTGGTAGTGACCCCACCCCCACATAAAATGAAAAATGTCATTTTCGTAATGTATTCATCGAGCCTTCATATCAGTACCTCACATGCCTGGCTTTGTATAAAGAACGACGTTTTTCGGCTCTGGTCGTGACCCCACCCCCACGACGAGGGTTAAAATTACGATCTTCTTAATCCACTCGTCGAGACCTTCAATTTGATAGGTCCCGTGACCACCTTCTCGAAACTTCGATTTTTATGATGGGCGTGACCCCCACCCCCACATAAAATGAAAAAACGTCATTTTCGTAATGTATTCATCGAGTCCTTCATATCAATACCTCACATGCCTGGCTTTGTAAAAAGGAAGTCGTTTTTCGGCCCTGGTCGTGACCCCACACAACGACGAGGGTTAAAATTGCGATCTTCTTAATCCACTCGTCGAGACCTTCAATTTGATAGGCCACGTGACCACCTTCTCGAAACTTCGATTTTTATGATGGGCGTGACCCCCACCCCCACGACGAGGGGAGATAACTTGGTATGATTAAGTTTATGAGAATCAAGCAATCTGATTGGTTAATTAGCGTTAGGAACGTGAAGTGATTGGGTGATTACTTATTTCAAGCTCTTCGAGCTTTTGGTTTTTGGTATACATTGCTCTAGCCATTATATCCACGTTATTAAACGCGATTCACCTTTTTATGACGGGCGTGACCCCCACCCCCACGATGAGGGGAGATAACTTGGTATGATTAAGTTTATGAGAATCAAGCAATCTGATTGGTTAATAAGTGTTAGGAACGTGAAGTGATTGGGTGATTACTTATTTCAAGCTCTTCGAGCTTTTGGGCATCAAAAAGTGGTTTGCCGGTTCAGGGACACGATTCGATTTCCGACGTAAAAATCCGCAAATGGATTTCCGTGTACGCCTCCATAGGGTTTCAGTGTTAAAATCGTGTACGGACGCGAATGATTTAGAATCGGCAAGATGATGGTTTAGAAACGACAAAACGTTTTTTTGCTCGCAATTTAACACTGAATCCTATGGGGAAATCCATTTGCGGATTCAAAGACAAAACGGTACATGTACACATACGTAAAATTTCATGCGTTTTTTTTCACTCTTGGATACAATCAGTGGTCTTTGAATCCGCAAAGCGGATTCTAAGACACCCTAAAAAACGTTAAAATCGTGTACCTGTACACGATTTTAACTCTAAATCCTATGGAGGTGTACATCGATGTACGTGTACATGTACACGTACATGTACACCTGTCCCTGAATCCGCCTCATATACCTACTGAGAGGCCTTCAAGATATTACAGCTTGCGGCAGCCCTATGTAAGTTAATTTACTGAGCGGTTTTGGCCATTTTGTTGGGTTAAGCAAACACTCTCTGGTATAACCGATTTTTCGTTCCTCTAAACTTTATCAGAGCACATTAGTGGTAAAGTAAGTAGTGAAATAGCAATTTATGTCCCACAAAAAGATGCCACCAACCCATGACGATAACGACCCTTAAATGGTCTTTTCACGCGCTGCAATACGCGGAGCATAGGCTCCATGTCTTGTAGCCCATGGGGAGACTATTTTGGGTGTACTGGCAATATTTCCCGAGTTCAAGATAGCAGGTTGTTCTATAGGGCTGTAAAAAGTAATATATCAATTATTATTTTCCTGCACTTCACTGAAGAGTATGAAAAGCTGATGTAATTCAATAAATTGTAATATGGCCCCTGCATGAAGCCATGTTCATCAATTCTATTCCTCTGAGACAGGAAATGGCGCTTTCCATAGGCTTGTTTTTTTTAGTGCTCAAACAAACTATTTCATGCGCTGTTAGGGAGATGTTTGTATGTTATAACTACATTGGTTCATATTGTTGTGCAAGTTGTTTTTATTTTTAATTTGAGATACAGAATAAAATATAATTTGAAAAGTGTTGTTATTGTTGATGTTCGCCCACGAAGAAACGGAACAAATTAACAAAATAACAAATTTCTTTTCAAAAACAAAAATTCGGTTTATTACCCTTTGGTCAATTCCCTTTTGGTCAATTACCATCTGCAAAAAGTGTTGACCAAGAGAGAATTGACCAAAAGCTAATTGACCAAAAAGGAACTGACCAAGAGGTAATTGACCAAAAGGGAATTGAGCAAAAGGGAAGATACCTTTATTAGGATTCTTGGTCTGAACTTTTCAGATGATTAATCTGCAAAAAATACTCTCATGAAAATGGATTACCCACACGTATAGACAACCATCAACATGTAAAACTAGCGTATTCCATAAATCATTGTGTACAAGCAATGAAGCTCAGAGATGGTATAGGTTTAGAATTAGTCAGCGCGGGGCCCGAAGAATACACATCAAAACTACGAAACAGCTAAAACAGAGTTTGTTTCAGCCAAAGTCCGATTCAGCCAGCTTACGATCATTGGCTAAGGTCAGTTCGAAGTTAATTACATGTCACGATGGAAGTAATTTTGAGGAAGAAATACCAGCAGGAAATGAGTCTTGGTAGCATCTTATGTGGCAGAAATGGTTAGGGGTGCAGCTTACTATGGCATCTGGTGGCGGTTCAGATTGGATGAAGTGATGTTGGCTAAATACCAATGAGATCATTCCTCACCCCAAACATCACGACAATACGAGTACTGATGCATCGTCCTAGAGCAGTGTGTCTGGATGGAGAAATTCTAGCTGAGCTGTTACATCGGTTTACTTGCCACCTACAATGAATCTTCCAGTCTAGCTATTTGACTTGGTCGAATGATCCTACATCGTAGCGATTTATTCGATATGGTGTTTTATCAAAATTTTGTAGCTGGTAGCATATCTGATAAAGAAAGGATGGAATGAGCGATTGGAAGAAGAACATGAAATGATAGAGAAAGAGAAGATGTGGCGAAGACAATTCGTCGCCTGAGTGCTAGAATGTTGCATGTCCCCTATGGGACATAGAACATTCTGGCACTCAGGCGTCGAATTATCAGAGGATTGTTTTGGACAAATGCGTCGTACCGGTCCTCTTTAGTATACCCGTCAGTGGAGACAGCAAATTATTGACAAACTGGAACGATGTGCAGGGGTAAGGCAGTTCTTAGCGGCTCATGGTTATGGACTGGAGAAGTACCGGGAAAAACAGGTTGATCTGTGTTATGATCTTAATTGGCAACCTGAAAGAAAATCTAAAAATGGGAGGTTAGTTTCAGTGAATTCTCAGAGGATTCCTAAAAATCCTAGTATAGGTTATTTTTTTTTTTTTTACCGTGACATACATTCAGGACACAAGTTAATCTGATTCATCCTAATTCTCCTTATCTCAAAACTTCGTTTTTAACGTATTGGTATCACAAAGAAGTTGTCTTCATATTGCCTCCGTGGACGCCCTTATCATGGCCCAAATAATCTTAAAAGATAATCTCTAAAAGCACAATACATGTCTTTTTCTAAAAACAAAAGTCTCAGACACATACTTCCATCATACTTACTGTGAGTGATTCTTGGTATTTAATGGTTGTTGGTAATAAGTGCTGTATCAATCAGGGATATCCTGAGGAAAGTCTGGCGTAATACGTATTCCCCTATATTTAACACCGATTTCCCGACAGACGACCCTGAAGGCAAGATAAAGACACGAGAGATGAAAATTTTTAGTCCCATTAAACGGAGGGCACCTGAGGGACTAATGGGGATTTACCATAGAAAAACATCCTATGTTAACTTCCCTCCATCTATTGGGGTAGAGGGCGGCACTTGGTGGGCTACTGGGAATTTACTTTAGTAAGCCACATTGACGTTGATCAAAAAGTCTTACAAGTGCCTACCGTTTTGTGCGCCAGAGTGCCTTCCTATTGTAAATTCCACTAGTTCCCCAAGTGTCGTCCACGCCCACCTCCACCCCATCCCCAATAGGTATAGGGGAAATAACATATGATTTTTTTATATAGTAAATTGTCATTAGTCTCCCAAGTGCCGCCCTATGCCACTACTGGCGCATCGGAGCGATGTGGGACAAGCCCCTTTCGATCCTCTTCAACTGGGTAATTTTGGCGTATGGCTGTTACACAGTGAGTTAACAGGACAAATCTCTGACAGTAATAGCGTGAGATCGGCCATGGTAACCAATTCTGTCATTCACAACCGGGATTCATGTCTGGCTGCAACTGTTCTTTTATTCTGCACCCTTGGTGTTGGAGAATGGGTGTCTGAAGACGGCTGTCCTCGGGTGTAAAACACAAAGTCAAATGCAATACATTCATGTTCTCTATCTTTTATTTCAGCTACTGGTCTCTTCGCAAATATGTACAGTTTTGTCGGAACGATAAACTGGACTTCTAAATTTCAATACTGGATATTTCTAAAATACTCACTTTGTTTTACAGAAAGTCTTGTAACAGCGGCCACGCCATATGAAATATAGAGGACGATACTGTAATGTATTACTGCGTTGGGGGCAGTTAGCTTCAACCGATCACGTCTGCAGAGCCGAGAGATCTACTCACCGATATAAAAACAAACAAAGTCCAAATGGTTTTTGCGTACAGTGAAAGTTGACAAGATACCAACAACCTTTACCCAAAGTCACAGTTTCTAATCGCGTATGTTTTTATTTTCTATAGATTAGATTCTTTATTTTCCAGTATACATTATGCAGTTTATATATACATGTTAGATTACAATCGTGTGAAAGTAGAGGTATAATGCAGGGAGATGGCATAGCCAGATTGTCTTCCTGTCATCTCCCATATAATTATCATTATATATACAATATAACATTATCTTCAGACTGTGCCAGTTTATCGAACAGTTACTGGGAATGGCTTGATTGAGACGTTCCCTGATTAGGATGTGGTGTGCAATCAACGAGTTGGTGAATAGGTGGACTATGACTTTAACTTCATCGGCCTCCATACTGTACAAACTATTTCTAACCAAGTTCTTACCAAACATAGTTCTTGGCATCTTAATTCTAAGCAGTGTTGAAAGATAATAATTACTTGGTTGTCTGGGCATAGTCCTCAGCTGGAGGCGATGGAGAGATGAGAAAGCCAGGCATCTATATAGTTTGAGCAGAAGTATTCTAGATTTCTAAATGAATTGTTGGATCTAAAGTATATTGATATGTCCCTGTCTGTACCAAAAACTGACATGCTAAGGTGAAAATGCCAAATTGGATCACATGTCAGTGAAAAACAGAGAATGGACAATTTTAAAACTATGAATTACAATCTGGGAAATATGGATTATTGCAGGTGACATCTTCAGCATATGACTTTAGTAGTTTCGTAGTTAACTGTTTTTTAAAGCTAGATCTGACAGTTAAGGCACGTATGTTCGGAGCTAGTTCGTTTCACATTCTGGCGTACTGATACACTGGAAGATTGTCCAGGTGTCTCGTTCGCGTTCGATCTGTTCGCAGAAGACCACTTTGTCTGGTTGTTATGCCATAATTGTTATCTTTCCAGTGAAAGAAGTTACTGAAGGACATCGGAAGTTTATTGTTCTTCCAGTCAAACACAAAGACATAGGCATATCATTTAAATAGGTCATTTATTTTCAAAATGTTGTACCCTAGAAACAGAGGATCTGAGTGGGCTAGATAACGTTTGAAATTGATTATTCGCAATGAACGTTTTTGCATTGCCAGAATTTTATTAATAGCTTTTGATTTCCCCCAGATGTGGATTCCCTTTATTAATTGGCTATGTATCCAGTGGCGGCGCCAGAAATTTTTTTGTGGGGAGAGGGGTGGGGCAACTAGGGGGGCAGACTCCCATGAAGGGGGGCAAATACGTAAAGGATCATATCATTACTTTGTTTTGAGGTAGTCCAAACTTGGACCCAAAGTCCGTAATATACTTTTTTGGTTTGGTACGTCCTGTGGACGTTCCAAACCAAAAAATTATATTACAGACTTTGGGTCCAAGTTTCGACTAAATGTAATGGTAATTAGCGGTCCTCCTTTCAAAAAATCCTGGATCCGCGTCTGGTGGGTCTGTGCGTGTGAGAGAGAGAGAGAGAGAGAGAGAGAGAGAGAGACTCTTAATGACCGTCTGTCATAATGCGAAATCCATATGGATAGACATGCCTTTGTTGGCTCATAACTTAATTATAACTTATAAGTATCTGCATCCGAGTCTTTAAATCTCTACTGCCTGGATGTGTTCATCAGCTAGCCTGAGGCTTTGGGCTAAGTGTGTATGGGAAATTATTGAGAATAAAAAAAGAGAGGGGTGTGTGTGTGTGTGAGAGAGAGTGACTGAATGTGTTTGTGTGTGAGGGTGGATGGAAATGCATGCGAGATGGTTGGGGGGGGCAACTGGGGGGAGGGGCAAAGCCTTCGTTTGGGGGGGGCAAATCCCCCCATGCCCCCCCCCCCCCCCGTAGCGCCGCCGCTGTATAATGTATCAGAGCATAATAGAGCGATTTCATAGCCTCGTGTGGTAGTATATTTTTAACCTTATTAAGGGCGTAATTTGCACGCGCTATCTTGGAACACACATAAGAAATATGGGATTTATATGACAGACTCTCATCTATATTTATTCCTAAAAATTTAAACGCCTTTTCTGTTTCTTTAGACCCAAATCTTTGAATTTCCTTTCCGTTGAATATTATTTTGTTATAAAGGGACATTGATTTATTTGGATTGAAAAGAATAAATTTCGTTTTATTTGCATTCAAAAATAGTTTATTAGCTGAACACCATTCCAAAATTTTATTTAATCCTGTCAACTCAACCCATAGCAGTTCTCTGTAATGACTGATGCTTCTCTGCATCAGCATTACGGATACCTAGTTATCTAATACATGGCACTGTGCGAGTTAATCCACTTATTTCAGTGTATTGTGTTATTATAACATACCATACAGACGTTCAGACAGGTAGGCAAATATGCTCAATCGGTATAATAATAATAACACTTCGGTCGGCCGCTGATTTGTCGCAGTTCTCATATGAGAAGGCCTTCGTTACCCCTATGTTCCCAACTGCCTCCCTATTCCCACGCTTATTCTCTCCTCCCAACACTCGGAGACGAACTGCCTGATGACATCCCTGCCCTATTCTTCCCAATCTCTCCAATCAGCATATTAATCATCTCTTTTGTATCACTCCCTTACCACATGTCCTTCATTCTCCTATCCCATTTCCCCATTATCCTCCTAGAGAATCTTGTTCTGTTAGACTGGTATTTTGGGCATTCTAGTGGAAAATGATCCAGTGTCTCTACCACGCCTAAATTACACATCTGGCACCCCTTTTCACTGTTTTCTCCCCAATTTCCCCCTCAGCTCCAAAGAAACTTGTTATCCTTCGGCCTGCATTGATATGCAATGCTTCCAAGCTCTTTGAAGCCGTTTGATTTAGAGGTAGCACTTCCGTACAATATTTTATATTTGGTAGACACACCATTTCCCAAATGGTCTTCCCCACGAAAACCTTATTGAAACAGTTTCCCCCTACAGGTTTCATTTCGTTAAGGATTTACTTTCCTTTCACAATCAGCTTATTCGTGTGGTTTCGGTAGATGCCTCTTCCCGTGTTGTTTTTATTTACCCCAAAATAATCGAGTAGAATCCATTTTACGGTCCACGGTTATAACTTTGCTTTTGCTTTCATTTAGTGCGAGTCTCCATTTGTTCCCATATCTCCAGTCAATTGCTCGCGTTTTCGCTAGCACCATAATAATAATAATAACACTTTGGCCAGCCGCTGATTTGTCGCGGTTCTCGGACGAGAAGGCCGTGGTTATCCCTCTACTCCCAACTGCTTCTCCTCTCCTCCCAATACTCGTAGACAAACTGCTTGATGACATCCCTTGCCCCATTCTTCCCAACCTCTCCGATTAGCATATTAACCCTTTCCTTTGAGTCTCCCCCTAACTTCATGTCCTTCCATCCCACTTCCCCATTATACTCCCAGTGAATCTTATTCTTTTAGACTGGTACTTTGGGCATTCGAGAAGAAAGTGTTCCAGGGTCTCCACCATGCCTAAATTACACATCTGGCACTCCCTTTCACTGTCCTTCCCAATTTTTCCCCTCAGCTCCAGGGATCGCGACCTCATCTTGAACAGCAGTGACCCCCAAAGGTGCCATCAAGGTACTCTTCAAAGCCTGGCTTCTCTTTATCACGCAGGCCACCCAAAGACCTCTTTGATTTGACCCCCTCTCGCCAATTACGGTTACAATCCTCCATGACCCTTTCTCTGACGATTTTCTTAACCTGGTTGGCCCCAACGTCCAGGTCCGAGATCTCCAATGAGTACTTCTCTACTAGCTCGCTCACTTGGACCATCCACCCATCTTTATATTTGAGTTGAAAATTCTCGGGAACATTACTTTACACCATCGGCTGTCTGGGAGATTTACCAAATAACTAAGATAACCGAGTTTCAACAGGTCTATCTTGTCCTTGATCCTCATCCACCCAAGCTCACCCCTGATTGCTTCTATCGCTGCGGCATTACTCGACCCCGTTATCCATCGGCCTGCATCGTTCTGCAGGATTTCCAAGCTCTTTACGGCCGTCTGGTTTAGGGTTACCACTTCCGTACCGTATGTGATACTTGGCAGACCCACCATTTCCCAAATGGTTTTCCCCACGAAAACCTTATTGAAACTGTTTCTCCCTATAAGTTTCATTTGGTTTAGGATTCTCTTCCCCTTCAGAATCAATTTATTTGTGTGGTTTCGGTAGATGCCTCTTCCTGTAATGTTTATATGTACCGCCAGATACTCGTAATCACCTGTCTCCCCTACACTGAGAAGTTTGCTGTTACCTTCCGGAATGCAGAACTCACCCACTCTCCACCTGCGAGTGGGGTCCACTTTGCGGCCCACAGGTATAACTTTGCTCTTGCTTTCATTGAGTTCGAGTCTCCATTTGCTCCCATATTTCCCAACAATTCCCAGCATTTTAGTTAGCCCCTCTTCGCTTTCTGACACTAGCACCATATCGTCTGCAAAAAATAGCCCTGGGATCTTCAAGTCCCCAACTGCTACCCCCTCGTCGCTATGCAGGAGTTCATCTCCTAAATCTTTGATGTACAATGCAAACAGGATTGGCGAAAGGATACACCCCTGTTTTAGGCCTTCTCCATAGGCACACGTTTTGTTGTAATGTTTCCCAGGCAAAGTTCACTCTGTACGTCTTTATATAATGCTTTCATAATTCCAACAACCTCGCCTCCTAATCCCAGAGCCTCCAGCTTGCGCCACATACCCTCCCTCCATACTCTATCGTATGCCTTTTTGACATCCAAAAAGGCCATAAACAGCTTTTTCTTTTTCGCTTTCGCGGATTCTATCATTTGGGATAGCGTGAAAAGATGGTCAGTTACTCGCTTTTCCTTCCTGAAACCATTCTGGATTTCTCCCAAAAAACCCTTCTCTTCAATCACCTCCTCTAGTCTCCCATACAGGACTTTACAGAAAAAACTTTTCCAATGTTGCTACTGACAGAGATCCCTCGATAGTTATCCAAAACGTCTTTTTCCCCCTTTTTGTTAATAAATGTCACTTTGCTTTCTCTCCACTCCTTCGGACCTCTTGATTTTCTATGACTAGAATGAATAGGGCAGTTAGGCTTTCCACGAGTGCCTCTCCCCCTTTTTTGATAAACTCTTTTGGAATTTCATCCACTCCTCCCGCTTTTCCATCCCTTAATTTTGAGATCACATTTCGCACCTCCTCCGTTTTAATTTCGCTGCACACGAAGTTCGATAGGTTTTTCTCGACCTGATTTGGACACTCAGGTGGGCTCCCCATGCCCCATCGCTTATCGTTTACCTTTTCCCAGTGCTTGACTAGTTCTGATGCGAATTGATCTTGCTCGTCTGTAACTCTGCCATCTACTTTAATACTCTGTGGGTTACTTCCTTTGTTACGTTTATTCACCCATTTCCAAAATACGTTCGAACTCGACCCCCTGTCGTTCTTATCGTCCTAATAAGACTGCTATTTCGCGCTCTCCGATTATCGTCTTTAATCTTATTTACTTTATTTCGTGTTTGTTGGTATTCTTCCTTTGCTACTGTGGCCTCATTGCTTTCCGCCCCCTTAAGTTTTCTACTTCTCCTGTATGCAGCACATTTAGCTTTTCTTCCCTTTATGGCCCTTTTCAGTTCTTCATTCACTCTGTACCCAAGTTGCCGTGTTAGCACCCTGAACTGTCCTACTCTTTCCTTCCCTGCCTCCACTAGGCTCGAAACTATGGCGTCCGCCATCTTCTGGACACTGCCTCCCTTGGGTACGGTTGCAAGCTTTGGTTTCAGTTTTCACTGAACTTCGCCCAGTCGGCATCCTTTTTGAGTCCCCAAATCTCTTTAAAGCTTCCTTTGCTTTTTATTAGATTTTGGCCCTGATCGTCACTGTAATCAAGTTGTGATCACTATCCACCTCCATTTTACCATCATCATCCACTTCTACCCCTATCAACTCCCTCCATAAATTAATATCTGTGAGAATGTAGCCGATTATTGATTTTCTGTCGTTCCTCGCCCATGTCCATTTCCCCTTACATCTCGCGTCCCTGTTCAGAATCTTCAGACCAAGCTCGTTTGTGAAGTTCAACAGCTTCCTTCCATTCCTGTTGACTTTCTTGTCCCCACCCTCTATGCCTTCTTCCTTGTCACCTATGTGGCCATTAAAGTCACCCATCAGAATTATACCGAGCCCCTTGTTTTGTAGCTCTGTGATATTGGCCCTTAGTGTTGAGTATATCGAGTCATTCCACTCGGGTTTGCTTCCCTCCACCGCACAGTACACAACCCCAATGGCAATACTTTTGTTTCTCAGACTGATCCTTACCCATCCAATTTCTTTCGATACATCAGCCGAGGTGCTGACCTCTTCCAGGTCTGTGATCAGCGACGGTTTTAAATCTTCTTTAATGTATATGCCTACCCCTCCCCCTTTTTCTGGCCTTCCGTTCGCCCTATACCTATCCACACGCACCCCCTTACTTGGTCTACCCGTTCCTCGTGTCTTGTCCACTTTTCACTTAGGCCCATGACGTCAAACTCCTCTGCCTCCATGAATGTAGCAATTTCCCTTACTTTCCGATGGAGACCCTGGATGTTGCTATACCTCACTTTGAGGGTATCAAGATTCATTGGCTTCCGCCTTCTGGTCCCATTATTATCTAGTCCCTGTATGTTTGTATATCCTATTTTGTGTACCTGTGCTTTCCTTGGGACGCTATTCAAGTGGATTCTTGGCCCCTTTTCCTTATCCCCCTTATCCCATTTTTTTACAACTATGGTTCGTAACACCTTTCCTGTGTTCATCCCCCCCCCTTCTCTGTTCCCCCCCTCCCCTCCCTGTACCAAAAAAGGCTCCACCACCTGCAACATATATATTCCTAAAACCTCTGTACCCCTTGGGCTAAGATGGAGACCATCCCTTCCATATAGGTCGTTTCTGCCCCAAAATGATCCCCCAGTTGTCTATAAAGGGTATCCCAAGTTCCTTACAATACTCCTACAATTCCTCATTGGCTCCAATGATCCGCGAATTACGATCGCCCCCACCACCTAGTACTGGGAGAAGCCCCGAAACCACTACCTGTGCATTCTTGGCATTCAGTTGAGTTATTAAGTCCTTGTAAGTCTCAATAAGCTGAACTGATTTTCTCTCCCTGATGTTGTTGGTCCCCACGTGTACAACAACCACTGGTTCTGGGCCTGACCATGTCGTCTGCAAAAAATATCAAACGCCCGGGCAAATTGCCACTGTGTGTTTTCAATAGAGGAATGAATGTGGAGTATCAAAACGCATGATAGCCGGTCCGGAAAGGGAGTATTGTCCACTAAAATCACTGGGGAATGTTTGTACCCAGAATTTATCAATTGTTTGCTCTATATGCGCTATAAATAAGATACAGATCAAATTTGTGGAGAGTGTCAGGCATATGTGCTGCACGAGCAATAATGCAAATAATCATTTCACATGACTTTATTACACTATCCATAGAAGAAATTTGATGAAATATTTTTTTTTAAAAACTGGAAACTGTGAGCGAAAACAATTAAATTCATCAACAATTGTTTTTATTCTTGAGAATACATGATGACTTGATTTTTTTCCTATCCGAAAACTTAGCATGATACAGTGTCGCAGAAGAATGTGTGTGTGTGGGTGGACTGGTCCTGCATTTGTTGTGAGGACCTAAACAATAGTGTTTGGTCCTCACAATGTTTTTTCCTTTTGTGTGTGTGTGTGTGTGTGTGTGTGTGTTTGAGGTTAAAAAATCGCACTGGCACTGACATTTCCTACTGAAACGTTTTTTTCTTTTAATATGCCGCCGAAAAAATTGTTTTCATATACTGAACCCTGATGGGTTTCAAACATGACAAAAAATTACATACAATTGATTTAAACTAAGTGCTGAGCTTAGGAACTGGTTAAACTGACTGGCAATAATTGATGTGATTCATTGATGGACTCTTATTTAGTCCTTACAAGGATGTTACGCAAGCTTTTGTTTTTCTTATAGGCGAGGACAGGTCGAAGATTCAAAGGTTTATTTAATTTAGCATTGGTTAAATTGAATTCATCTTTTAACATTTTTGCTATTTCGATAATCATTCTGTTGTATGTTAAAGTGAAAGGAATGATGGACCTCCTTTCGCATTCTCCCTCTGATATGTTCATACCAAATGGCGAGAGAGTTTGAAGCGTATTGATCCAAAAAGCTTCACGTTTTTTTTCTAAATTCATCCGTTTCTTCTAATGTGTCTTTAATTGGTGGTTGTTCAATAGGATGGATTTCGAAATCGTCCAAAGAATGGCCAGGAAGGTTAAATGTTGTGCTACTGGGGCATCAGCATTATGTTTTATATCCTGTTTGTGTCTAGAAGCACGTTCTCGAAAAAGATTTTGACTTTGACCAACATACTGTTTCCTACAGCGCTTACATGTGATAAGGTAAATAATGTTTGGTGAATCACAGTGGAGGGGTTTACGGATCTGATAATGATTTTTCGTTTGTTCAGAGGACAATTCCTCTTTCTGATCAGGCATAAAAGTATGCAATCTACAACGAGGCTTTTTGCAATTAAATACCGCGCAACTACCATTCTGCAACGGCTTGTTGTGTTCAACCTTCAGTGGTTCGAAATCAGTAGTTTCAGCTGGACTTTCGAGCTTTTTCAGAGTTTGGGATTTCAGGCTACGCAAAAGCCAGTGAGTACCCTCTCGATCTGAGGGCACCAAATAGAGTAGAACAAGCCTCATTGAAATTTGCCTTATCACTTGAATTGCGGTGGAAACGAATGAACTTTGATTTGATGATACCTTTAAATGTATGTTGAGGATGAAATGATTTTGTGTGCAACAATTGATGTGAATCAGTTTGTTTAAAATATACTTTATAATCTAAATGACAGGACGCCTGAAATTGCTTGCCTTTATACACGGTCACATCGAGAAAATCAACAGAACTTTCGGTGATAGTAGGTTTTAATTTAATGTTTGGATCGTGATTGTTCAAATTATCTGAACATTCATCAAAATCTTCTTTTGAATGTTCCCGAATAATAAAAATGTCGCTGGGCGAAGTTCCGAAATATAAGACTCATAGGCCGAAATCGTCTTATCTGTCAACTTATTTTTAAAGTTTTTTTTAGCTCAGATCAAGGCACGCGCCGAAGCGCCGTTGAAGTCTATTTTTTCAAGTCCAGGAGGGGGTCGCATAGCCAAAGTTATCTTAGACTTCAACTGGTTTAAATTTATCTTATAATGCTCAATTAAAGCATTTAACGTTTGTTGGCCCATCCCACACTAATCTGTCGAAAAACAGAAAAAATGTGTGGGGTGGGAAGAGCAGGCTTTAGAAAGCCACCTAACTCATCTTCTTTCTTCTCCAATTGTTTCGGGAAATCCCGATTTGCCAAATGCTGATCTAGGAGCCCAATATGGTGCATACACTGAATCACCTGAAAAAGGGCCTTGACCAATCTAGAATAGGCCTGGAATGATTGTTTCTGACCCCTTCCAGACTGGCCAACTCTCTTTCCCTGATGCTTATGTCTTTTTGGAGCCATTTGAAGAATAGGTAGATGGATTGACAATATAAAACTAAAATGAAGAACGTAACGGCCAAAACCGGCCAGCGCTATTCTCAAAAATTGCCAATTAATTTTCATTATTTTTTTCATTTTTTTGTCTCAAAAACATAGGTTATGACCCCTCATTGGAACGAGCTCGTTGAGCTCGTTCCAATGAGGGGTCATAACCTATGTTTTTGAGACAAAAAATCAAAAAAATGAGTTATTGGAGAATTTTTTTTGCATGTGTCGTCTGCTTTTCATGTTAGGTAAAGCAAAGGTAAAAACTAATCCGTCTGTCTCGACGCGTTTCGCTTGTTTTAGCTTCTTCAGGGAGACTTTGAGGAAAATGAATGAATGAAATGTTTTAGCGCGCCTAAGGCACGCAGGGACGATGTGGGATTTACAAATCCCTTGCGACCCGGTTGGCCTCATTTTATTTCACTTGGGTCACGCAGGCCTAGCTTTCCTATTTTTTTGCCTCAAATGGGGTCTGAGGGGTATGCACGCGGTTAGAATTCCCGGCAGTTTGCGTTGGAGTGATAGATTGTCAAAAATCAACCCCCCAACGCCATTAAGACTATTAGAGAGTGGGCTCTATTCGGTTCCAGCTTGGCGATAGTAGAGGTTTGAGTCCCACCATGGTGGCGAGCCAGAATATAATGTTGTGCGATGGCAAATTTAAGGGAAGAAGAGAAAAGAAAACCAAACAGCAACGCCGGTTTGGTAGCGGCCCCGGTATATGACCTTAGCAGTTACAAAAAAGGAGTAGAGAAAGCTCCAACAGTTTAGTTTGAAAAACCGGGAGTCATCCATCAAGCCTTCTTGGAGATAGGATGCCGTATGTGATTATGAAGTATCTGGTTATCCGTCGGGAATTCCAAATGGCCTCACTGACATTTCCTACTGAAACGTTTTTTTCTTTTAATATGCCGCTGAAAAATTGTTTTCATTTACTGAACCCTGATGGGTTTCAAACATGACAAAAATTACATACAATTGATTTAAAATGAGTGATGAGTTAGGAACTGGTTAAACAGACTGGCAATAATTGATGTTATTCATTGATGGGCTCTAATTTAGTCCTTACAAGGATGTTACTCAAGCTTTTGTTTTTCTTATAGGCGATGACAGGTCGAAGATTCAAAGGTTCATTTAATTTAACATTGGTTAAATTGAATTCATCTTTTAACATTTTTGCTATTTCGATATTCATTCTGTTATATGTTAAAGTGAAAGGCATGATGGGCCTCCTTTCGCATTCTCCCTCTGATATGTTCATACCAATTAGCCAGAGGGTTTGAAGCGTATTGATCCAAAAAGCTTCACGTTTTTTTTAAATTCATCTGTTTCTTCTAATGGGTCTTTAATTGGTGGTTGTTCAAAAGGATGGATTTCGAAATCATACAAAGAATGGCCAGGAAGGTTAAAATGTTGTGCTACAGGGGCATCAGCATTATGTTTTATATCCTGTTTGTGTCTAGTAGCACGTTCTCGGAAAGGATTTTGACTTTGACCAACATACTGTTTCTGACAGCGCTTACATGTGATAAGGTAAATAATGTTCGGTGAATCACAATGGAGGGGGTTACGGATCTGATTATGATTTTTAGTTTTTTCGGAGAAAAAGTCCTCTTTCTGATCAGCAACAAAAGTATGTAATTTACAACGAGGTTTTTTGCAACTTAATACCACGCCACGACAATTCTGCAACGGTCTGTTGTGTTCAATTTTCAGTGGTTCGAAATCAGTAATTTCTGCTGGACTTCGAAGCTTTTTTCAGAGTTTGAGATTTCAGGCTACGCAAAAAGCGCAGTGAATACCCCGTCGATCTGAGGGCGCCAAATAGAGTAGAACAAGCCTCGATGAATTTACCTTATCACTCGAATTGCGATGGAAACGAATGAACTGTGATTCGATGATACCATTAAACGTATGTTGAGGATGAAATGATGTTGTGTGCAACAACTGATGTGAATCAGTTGGTTTAAAATATACCTTTTAAGCTAAACGACGGGATGCCTGGAATTGTTGGCCTTTTTACACGGTCACATCGAGAAAATCAACAGAATTTTCACTGATAGTAGCTTTTATTTTAATGTTTGGTTCATGATTGTCTAAAGGTTCTGAAAATTCATCAAAATCTTCTTTTCAATGTTCCCAAATAATAAAAATGTCATCTAAATGTCTGAGATATACGAGAGGATGTTTCGCACATTTGCTTAAGGCATTTTACTCCCATTCCGCTATTTGTTCATACGAGCGTTTTGCGTCCGGATATTTTTCAAATGCATTTTTAACCGATTTAACACCTTTATCAATATCAATGTTCGTATACATGCTATCGATATCCAATGTAGCCAGGATTGCATTTTTGGATATTTTCAATTTAGAAATTTTTGACTAAATCCTGTGTATTTTGGATACAGCTCGGATGTCTATTCGCTATTTATTATTATTATTATTCGCTATAGGTTTCAGATGATAATCAATTAGTTCCGAGATGGCATAAGATTCTGAGTTACAATCTGATACAATTGGCCTCCCGGGTGGACTTACGTCATCCGTCAATGAAGAACTGTCCTTGTGGATCTTCGGTAGGATCAAAAATTGTCTTGTTTGAGCACGGAGCTTAGCTGTTAAAGGTTTAAATTGTTTGTTGGTTTTCTGACCTTCGCCGAAGAGAAATGTTAAAATCTTATTGAATTTTTCGATATTACTCGGCCAAATAAGTGAATCTATTTTCTTATAAGGTTTGGTCTTGCTGAGTTGTCTCACGGTTTCCTTTATATAATTATTCCGGGACAGAACGGCAACCGACCCGCCTTTTCGGCTGGATTAATTACTAATTTCTTATTGTTTCGAAGTTTCGTGAGGGCCTTCCGTTCAACAGCAGTTAATTGTCTTTTTCGCTTTTTCGGAGAGTATGATCATGCCGAACACCTTTTGGAGGATTCGTTTGTTAGCCTCAGCACTTTCGGGATCGACTTTACTATCTAGAGGTGACCAACCAGATGATTCTGTAAAAGGAAGTTTCCGACCGCTGGAGTTTCTAAAGCGGTCTGCTAATTTCAGTTGGCAATAACTCCTGGTAATCAGAAATCGAAGATCCAAGCCACTAGACCACTGAACACCGCCTGAAAGTAATAATAATAATAATTACACTTTGGCCAGCCGCTGATTTGTCGCGGTTCTCGGACGAGAAGGCCTTGGTTACCCCTGTACTCCCAACTGCCTCCCTATTCCCACGCTTCTCCTCTCCTCCCAACATTCGGAGGCGAACTGCTTGATGACATCCCTTGCCCAATTATTCCCAATCTCTCCGATTAACATATTAACCCTCTCCTTTGAGACTCCCCCTAAACACATGTCCTTCATTCTCTCATCCCACTTCCCCATTATACTCCCAGTGAATCTCATTCTTTTAGACTGGTACTTTGGGCATTCTAGAAGAAAGTGTTCCAGGGTCTCCACCATGCCCAAGTTACACATCTGGCACGTGGAAACGATATGGCTGGAATCAAACTTTTAGATCACGTTCTCATTATTACTTGGTTCACATTCCTTACGGAAGATAACTGAAGGTGTGGCCCGCAACGGTTACAGTACGACGAAGCTGCTACGATTGGCCTCATACAAAGACTGGTCAGGCCTGTGTGTGTGTATATTGAAGGACACAATCATGGTTTAGAATAATTTTGAGATGATTACTGATCCCCGGAGGGGAATCGAACCATCGGTCACACCGTCTGGCAATCTGCAACTGCCTGGCAATCTGCAACTGTACCGAGAAACTGCCCTTCATGAAGAAATCATAAAGATCTGGATGTTTCAGAGAACGGGACATCATGTCACAAATAATATATTGGCAACTAAAGTAACAAATGTAATGCGTTCCGTCGTATGCGAAGCAGCAAGGGATCATGACTCTCACCGATGCAAGGTGTAGCACCCAATCTCTTTCCCCAGACGCTCTTATCAAACCGAGCAATACTTCTCCAGCTACGTCAATATATGTCACCCAAACTCTAACAACGATCCATTGGAATATCTTAGAAGTTCAATAAACTGTTTGAAAAGTTGAGTTGTCTTCTTGAATGGGGAAGCATTCAAAACGTGTGACACCTCCTCCCACTGCGCCGTGTCCTCCATGGTTGATCGAATGGCAGTGGTCTCTTGTCCAGTTTTGCACCACTAACCTGACTCCAACCATTTAGGAGCTTCTCGTTTATAAGCCTCACCAGTGCTTCAAAAACGTACTTATGGATACGGACAGCTCAGTTGTAGTGCGTTCCCTCAGTAACGACCGATGACGACCCTTCAGCTAATATTCCTGACTCCATGCAGGCCTTAGCAGGGGTCTTGCGGTACTGCATCTTTGAATCTCATTCCGTTAATTCCAAGCAAGGTGCAAATAGTATGGAAGGTCCCTCGTTGGAACTAGCTCGTAACCTATGTTTTTGAAACAAAAAATTAGTTATTCAAGAATTTGTTTTCGCAAGTGTCGTCTGCTTTTCATGTTAGGTAAAGAGTTAAGTATACAAATTCTTCTTGTTGACTTGGATATAACTTCTCATGCAGATGTTAAAACCAGTTCATCCGTCGAAGAGGTGGTTTTGTAGAGACATCAGTCGCAAAAGCACCAACAGGAACGTTTTTGCATAAGCAACATTTCAGCCAGCGGACCTCCTAGGTTGTAGAATAACCACGAAAACTATGCATCTTCAACTACACCGATAACATAAGAATCTGACATCATTTTCTATGGCAGTGGGCTACTTTGTTTATTGTGGTTATGCTCAAACTTATCTTGATTCATTCAGTATTTGTAGACTTCAACATGTGCTTCTACCTGGTACCAAAATTTATACTCATTTTTCCAGACATTTCATACTGTGCTATTAAATAAATAATTGTTCATTTACAGATCAGTTCTATTAAAAATTATTGGACTGTAACCATAGCCATTCAATATTTCGTGATTATAAAACAAATTTAAAATAACAAATTTTGGCTTGCGAAATAATCTACAATTGCAGTATTCTGATCACAGAAAATGCAGTCCAGTATATTTTGTACTTTACTACTTAAACATTTAACCACAGGCAACATTAAAACTGGAAATTTTAATTTAAATGTTTCAAAATACCACAGAACTCTTTAAGCAAATCGAATCATGTGACCCTCGGGGAATAATCTTGTTCCGATGATAGATCACATGATGTGGTTTATATAAAACTTTTCTAAAAACATTTTTACCACCTAATTCATGAGTTATGTGGACAGTCACAGTTAATTTGTTAGGTAAAGGGTTAGGCAGTGAGGTGTGTGGATTATGGAGAGAATTATCAATCCATTTTCCAATGTTTAAAAAAATAAATAAATTAACAGTACCAGAAGGGTAAATTCCCACCGCTCACGGGTCAGATTTATTTGGCACATCAAAGATATTTCAACCAAAAAATTAGTTTTCCCGAAGTAATATCCCTTCGTGGACATTATAAATTACATTTTGAATTTATATGCACTGGAAAATTTACTGCAATAGGAATTTCAATGCAATTAACCCTCTTAAGTTGTGGGTAGAAACACAAAACATGCAAAAAAAGTTACAGAATACACGTACATTACCAGTGAAAAAGCGGTTGTAACATAACTACAATAAATTAAGAAACCTGTGGCTTCTGTTTCTACGCTGATAATACAAAAATCTCGCATCGTTTTCTTGGAAGCTCTTTTTTAGAGATTCACAAAAAAGGATGTCCGATTCTATTCTTGTGTTATTATTACATCTATAGTTCATACCGGTAGTGGTTATTCTTCATCTAATTTTGACATGTACTGTATACAAACAAAATATTATTTGGACACGCGACGCGGCTATTTGCAGAAGATTTTTCCCCTTTTAGGGACAGTAGTAGGAGATGTGGTAAACGTGCCAATTCAGCCGGAGGGGAAGTGACGTCATAATCACGTGACATGGTGGCGCCATGTTGTGTTGTCATGGTAACCCGCGTGAGCGGCCATCTTGTGACGTCATCAACATAGTGATACGTGGTGTTAGTGCGCATGCGCAGCGCGTGTTGTTAGGGTGATATGTATTTCCGTCGTCCATTTTGTATACTGGAGGCCGCCATATTGGTTTCTATGGTAGCACGTGTTTGCTATGTTACCCAAAGGCTTACAACAAGACAGTGGTATGTTCGGAGGGTGTGTTCGATTGAATCGGAGTTTCACGAATTACCACAAACAACCCGAAAAGTTTTTCTCCCCTTATTGCAATGAAATCCTATCCGAGTCTCATCACATCTATATCGACTGGCCACATCTCATGGAATCCCTTTTTGTAAGACGTTTCTGGTTATGGAATCACTTTTTAGTCACATGAGGCCATGAGGTGAGGGCCATCAAAAATCCCTCAATGAGGCCTCATTTACTATCCCTCTTAACCTCATTTTCTTTTGAGGCAATGAGGTCCATGAAAAAATCCCTGAATGAGGCCTCATGTACTGTCCCTCATTTCAGTATTTGAGGATACCTTTGAACTGGTATTGTATTATTTGAGGATACCTATCGAGGATACTTTCTGGAGAATTCCTTTTTAGTCGTATGAGGCCATGGGGGCTATGAGAAAGCCCTCAATGAGGCCTCATGTATTATCCCTCATAGCCTAATTTTCTTTTGAGGGCATGAGGACCATGATAAAATCCCTCAATGAGGTATAATTTACTATCCCTCTTACCCTCATCTCGGTATTTAACAGGTATACTCCATGGAATCCCATTTTTTGGAAAACGCCTGTGGCTGTGAAATCCCTTTTTAGTCGTATGAGGCCATGATGGCCATAAAATATCCCTCAGTGAAGACTCATTTACTATCCCTCTTAGCCTCATTTTCTTTTGAGGCCATGAGGGCCATAAAAATCCCTCAATGAGGCCTCATTTACTATCCCTCTTACCCTCATCTCGGTATTTAACAGCAATATCCCATGGAATCCCATTTTTGGAAAACACCTGTGGCTATGGAATCCCTTTTTAGTCGTATGAGGCCATTAGGGCTATGAGAAAGCCCTCAATGAGGCCACATGAACTGTCCCTCTTAGCCTCATTTTCTTTTGAGGTCATGAGAGCCATGAAAAAATCCCTACAGACGGACAGAAGGGGAAAAGGGCCATAACTCTGGGAAGGATTATTGGACGATAGTCGTTCCATGCGCATATATTCCTTGTGCATATCCGTTCCCCCAGGCAGGTCTATCAGCATACCAAAGGAGATCCAAATAAGATTGACGGCTTTCAAGTTACAATGCAAAACTTTGTACGGACAGACTGCCAGAAGGAAAAAAGGACCATAGCTCTGGGAAAAATCATTGGACGAACCCTTGTCCGTATCTATTCCCATATGTAGATCTATCAGTATACCAAAAGAGGTCCAAATCCGACCAACGGCTTTGAAGTTACAATGGAAAACGTGTGTATGGACAGAAGAACAGAAGGGGAAAGGGACATAACTGTGGGATACACCATTGGACAGAACCCGTTCCTTGTGCATATCCGTTCTCCCATGCATGTCTAGTACCATACGAAAGAAGATCCAAATCTGACCGGTTGCTTTGAAGTTACAATGCTAAACGTTTGTTCTGATAGACGGACAGAAAAAAGGCCATAACTCTGGGAAAAATTATTGGGCGAGACCCATTTCTTGTGCATATCTGCCCCCCCCCCCCCCCCCCCCCCCCCACGCAGGTCTATCAGCATACCAAATGAGATCCACATCCGACTGATGACTGTGGAATTACAATGCAAAATGTTTGAACGAAGAGACGAACAGACGGATAGGCGGACGGCCATAACTGTGTGAAAAATTATTGGACGGAACCCATACTTTGTGCATATCCATTCGCCCATGCAAGTCTATCAGCATACCAAAGGAGATCCAAATCCGATCGATGGCTTTGAAGTTACAATGCAAAACGAGTGTACCGATAGACGGACAAAAGGGATAAATGGCCATAACTCTGGGAGACATTATTGGACGAAACCCGTTCCTTGTGCACATATTCGCTGTACATATCCGTTCCCCTATCGGCATACCAAAGGAGATCCAAATTCGACCGGTGGCTTTGAAATTACAATGCATAACGTTTGAACGGACAGACGGGCAAAATGGATAAAGGGCCATAACTCTGTGCATATCCATTTCGCCATGTAGGTCTATCAGCATACCAAAGGAGATCCAAATCCGACCGATGGCTTTGAAATTACAATGCAAAACGTTTGTATGGACAGACTGACAGAAGGGAAAAAGGCCATAACTCTGGGAAAAATCATTGGACGGAACCCATACCTTTTGCATATCCGTTTTCCCATGCAGGTCTATGAGCATTCCAAAGGGGATCCAAATCCGACCGATGGCTTTGAAGTTACAATGCTAAACATTTGTAAGGACAGACGGACAGAAAAGAAAAAAAAGGCCATAACTCTGGAAAAAATCATTGGTCGGAACCCATTTAGTCCCGCACATTGTGGGCCTAACCTGGACATTTTTGGTGGCCGCAGTGTTTTTGACGTTTCTATGGTAACTTTTTGTGCTGAATGCCAGTCTGTGAACTTTGGGGAATTTGAGTTATTTGGATTTTTTCATAATGCCCGACAAAATGGCGGCAAATTTTTTCGAAAACTAAGAACATCAAACGGATTCGAATTCAGCACAAAAGTTATCCTAGAAACACCAAAAACATTGCGTCCATACCAAACTTTCCAGGTTCGACCCCAAATCCACTCATCTGTGCCGGCCTAATTCCCCGTTCATATCCGTTCCCCCATTCAGGTCTATCAGCATACCAAAGAAGACCCAAATCAGACCGATGGCTTTGAAGTTACAATGCAAAACGTTTGTACGGACAAAAGAACAGAAGGGGAAAAGGGCTATAACTCAGGGAAAAATCATTGGACGGAACCCGTTCTTTGTGCATATCCGTCCCCCCCCCCCCCCCGCCCCCCATGCAGGTCTATCAGCATACCAAAGGAGATGCAAATCCGACCAATGGAATTGGAATTACAATGCAAAATGTTTGTACGGACGGACGGCTCAAATACTATCCGGGTAAGATGGCGGCCAACTGATCCACAGACGCAGACGAAAAAATGTCGTCTTGTTTTCCGACTCTGATTCAACGGGATACATTTTTCTATTGCTGAAGGTACAGAGATGTCATACTTGGAAAAGAATAAAATGTTTTCAAATCAAAATCGTCTTCTGAACCTTTAAAGTTATAAACTATGTGGTTGGACATATAATTATAATTGACCATATTCCACGAGTCAATGTTTTGCTTAGGGGACCGTAACGCGCACCCCTGGATATTCTCCGCTCCCTCCTTTCATACGCTGTCCCTTCATCCTATAACACACAGAATGGGGTAGCATAAAATTCGTAACGGGTGAGTAAATTCACTCGCATATCGAATGGAGTCATCGGGGAAGGTGTTAGCGCAATGCACGAACGTGACAATAGGAGAGAAAGAATTGTTATGCATTTTGGTACAAATTCTATGCTACCCCTTTCTGTGTGTAATAGCAGCGTATAAAGGGAGGGAACAGGAAATATCCAGCAGAACACATTATCAAAAAAAACTCTTGTAACCAGAAATGCAAGGTTGATCACAATGAGATTACCAGCGAGAAAGTGTTGATATGCATGTTGGTACAAATTCTATGCTACCTCTTTCTGTGTGTTATAGCACGTAGGGGCAGCGTATAGAGGGAGGTAGCAGGCAATATCCGGCGGAGCACATTATGCGCCCTTTGTTTTCAACCTCCTGTAACTAGGAATGCAATGCTGAGCACAATGAAATGATAAATAATTGGTTTACACTTGGTACGTCCAGTCTCACGTCACCCGGATTAACAAATAAATGGACCATGTCACCTGCCGGGCTCCAGTATATGAACTGTTGTGTAATACCTTTGAATTAATTGTTCGGTTAGATTGGTTAATGGGAATTATGCTGGCATTTACTTTTTTAACTAAATAATACTTTATTAAATTTATTCAAATTTGAGGGTTAAGCAGGGCTAATAAAATCTAAATTTACTTTTATTTTAATTTTGCCTGAAACTAAAAAGGGTTAATGTCTTAAGATCAGAAAGTTACATGTGATTGTGGCGTAGGTGGCACTTTTAATCAAAGGTGTGTAATTTGGTCAGGTGAAAAATAACTGAAGTTGACGCGATGGACAGCTGATGACACTAGTTAATAAGTCAGTTTTGAAATGTAAAATGTCTGAGCTTCGAGTTATGCGGCAACAAGCTGATAAGTATACTGAACATTTGAGACTTTGATGCATACACTCCATATACAATTCGTCTGATATGTCTGCAAGTGGTGTTACTAGAGTGTGCCGAAGGACAGGTATACATGTTATTATTTGTCGCCATCACAGCGGACTTCAGCTATCGATACACAATAGTTTTTCGTGGTCAACCGAGCGTTACTGACTCTATTCATCTGTTTGATGACGCAACATACTATCACCGATTTACATTTGAGGTCTATGAGAACGATACTCTGATGTTTGTAAAATTGATGATCTTTATGAGTTTCGAGTCGATGGCATTCAAATATTGATGCGGAGCACCAGTCACCGAATTCTATATGGAATGCACAGTTTTCTTTGAGATATTTTCGAGATTCGAGAATTGAGAATTAGATGCTGAAAATTCAAATTACAAGTTGAGAGTGTGTAACGAGCTCGAGAGACAAGTCGCGTAAAATCCAGGCCTGGTAATTTGATAAAACGTATGACGTCATTGCATAAATAATAATTATCTTCAAATGCGCCACAATCAAAAACCCAATTTTACCCTCAGTAGGACAATAGACTTAGAACTGTGAAATAAATATAGCACCCTTGCTACCTAGATGCCCCATGTTGGTGAATTTGGGAATTTAGTATGTATGGTGACCCGAAAGTGCCAACAATAGACATTCATTTTGTACATGTGTAAATACGTTCATGCAATTAAAATTCATAAATCATCAGTGGTTTTGAATTTCTTCAGTGAATTTGAGTGGAAAATTTGAGAACCTAAGGAATATTATACATTTTGGTCCCACGAGCCGGATGTTAGCTGAATTTAGTAAATATTAATCGATTTTATTAGATAAATCGAGAGAAACGAATGTTCGGATTGTAGTTAGTGTTTACCCGTATCTCGATATGTGGTGCGGGTGATGACTGACTTCACATCGAACTTCGATATAATGTGAATTCAAGACCCTTGTTGAAATCAGAGTCAAATAGTGGTGTTTATACTGACGTTGACCTTGTTTAACCCTCTGAGTACATAGGTAACTGGTGGCTTATAAATTGTAAATTTTGTACTTGCAATTTCAATTTATTTTCATAAATTGGGGATAGTACTGTGTAGCAGTTGATATGGCTATGTCAGAAATGAGTTTAGACAGCTTAATTGAGAAGCGGCGGATTTGTCGTATTCGTTTTACAAAAGCTGAGAAATCTGTGTTACGTCATTTGGAGAATTTTGAGCAACTAAAATTGGATGAGGCTTCAGCAGATAAATTAGAACTGTCTGTACGGACTACTGTGAATGATATGCAACGGCTTAGTAAAAGTTTTAATGATTTACAAGACGCTCAAAATGAAATAGATTTTAACCCGGATAATGTTGATAGATTAGAAAAATTGAGTGATGAAAACAGACAAAAAGAAAAAAGTAGTGAACAAAACTATGTTGACACGTTCATGTCTTTAAGCGCACAGGTTCAAAGCCTTGAGAGTAAATGGTTGTCTATATCAAAAGGTCACAGTAGGCGTGATTCGAATGCAAGTGACATATCACGTGACAGTAATAGGTCAGGCCAAATAGATAGTAAGCAACTAACCGAGAGTTTAACGGAAGCCTTTAAATCGATTAATACGGGTTTAATAGGTGAACAACTGTCTCAAATTGTAACAACTTTAACTAAACGTAAACGAGAACTAAATGTACCAAAGTTTAAAGGGGAGTCTGAATTATTTGATCAGTGGAGGGAATTGGTGGAAGCCGAACTTTCTAAGCCCGGTTATTCTGAAGCAGAAAAGTCTCATTATGTATTGAGTGTTCTTGAGGGCGAGGCTTTAAAAATAGTTTTAGCCCTAAAAAACCCAAGCTATCATGAGATGTTGCATGTACTTGAAAATAAATATGGTGACACTTTAGTAAGAATTCAAGAAGTAGTAACTGAAATTGCTAATGTAAATGTAACTACATCAACTAGTGCTAAAGAACTGGAACCATTGTATTCAAAGTTAATTACTTGCTGGAATTATTTATTACGTAAAACCGATAACGACCAGTCATTTGTCAACAGTAGTTGGGTTGCATTGGTAAGACCCAAAATTCCCAAAAGTTTAGTACGTAGGTGGGACGGGGAGAGAATTAAGACTGAACACAATGAAGAAACTCCTCGTGTAAAGTTGCCCATTAAGTTTGATGAATTATTACTCAAACTTAGAGAAGCATTACAAGTAGCTAGACGTACAGATGTTGAGTTCAAACCTGAGAAAAATAGATTTAGAAAAACTGAAAATAGTAAAACTCATGAGAGACACAAACCAAGTAATTATGCTTTGAATATTACTAAGGGCCATTTCAGTAGCAGAATTAACAAAAATGACAAATGCTTATTTTGTGGCAACAGCCATTCATCAGTCAAATGTTTTTCTGTTAAGGAAATGACCATACCTGAAAGAACTGATAAAGTAAAAGCAGCAAGGGTATGCTTTAATTGTTTGAGGGCAAATCATTTTGTCACCGACTGTAAGGCTAAACCATGTAATAAATGTGGGCGAAAACACAATACATTGTTGCATATTGACAATCGACAAAATAAAAATGAATACCCTAAAAGGGAGGATACCCAAATTAATGTGAATGATTCCAATATGGAAAAAGATAATAAACAAGGGGAGATAATCCAATCGACGGCTGGTCTAATTAGAGGAGTGAGTGGGCCAAAACATGTATTAATGCAAAGTGGAATAGCACAAGTGGAATCAAATAATTGTATAGCAAAAGCTAGAGTACTGTTTGATAGTGGCAGTGGAGTATCATTTATAAGTAAAAAAATGGCAAAGAAACTTAATTTAAAGGGTTATAATGTCGAGGGTGAGTTTTCATTAGCTGGTGGTTCCACTATGCATTTGCAGTCTCAAGCTGTAAAATTCTATTTATCATCTGCAATTCCAAATTGGGATGGCGAGGTTTTTGAGATAGAGGCATACATCATAGACAAGCCTAGTGCTGACTTAAAGGAAGTTGCGGTTGACTTGTCGAAAATGTCCTATTTGAAAAATTTACCATTGGCAGATACCTACCCACGGTTCGGTAGTGCAGAGGTGGATATTATGCTTGGTTTAGAAGACACGTTAAATATTCAGTTGGGGGAGAAGGTACATGGTCCCAAAGGCATGCCAGTTGCTCAAAAGACACACTTGGGTTGGATATTATCAGGGGTGTGTTCAACGCATTGTATAGACAAAATACACTATCAAATCAACAGGGTGTCATTTGAACTTCAAAACGAGACAGATATTGCATTAAAACACTGGGAACTGGAACATATTGGTACACTTCCCAGTGAATGCGAACCAATGACAAATTTAGAGAGAGAAGCTGTAAGTCAGTTTAAAGAGAAAACCAAACGAGTAGGTCGTAAGTATGAGACTGGTCTCATACGTCACCCTGATTGGAAAAATCGGACTTTAAAATCTAACAGGAATATGGCTATTCATCGGTTAATAGCACTTGAGAAAAGGCTTCAAAGTGATCCTGAATTAGCAGTTATGTATGCAAATCAGCTCCAAGAGCTGGTTGAAAGTGGCCGTGCTGTAAAGGTCAAATTTAATACAAGTTCTGACAATGCATATAAATGGTATTTGCCACACCAACCTGTAATAAGGATGGATAAGTCAACAACAAAAGTACGGGTTGTATTCGATGGGTCGGCTAAGGGTGTCGAAGGCATTTCGCTGAACGACACGCTTCTACCCGGTCCAGCATTACAACCTGATTTGGTGGGTGTACTCCTTCGATTTAGAAGGCACAGAGTAGCAATTGTTGCTGATGTGGAAAAAATGTTTCTACAAATTGGCATGAATACAAATGATCAAGATCAGCAACAATTCTTATGGAGAGGTTTAGACACATCTAAAACACCGGACGAGTATAAACTCACTACCGTTACATTTGGAATAAAATGCTCGCCCTTTTGCAGTATACAGACAATATTTGATCATGTTGAGTCCGAGAGAGAAAAGTTTCCTCTAGCTGCTAGCGAGATAGAGGAAAACATGTTTGTTGATGACATTCTGACAGGAGCCGATGATGCACAAAAAGCTGCAGATTTATCTGTAGGTTTGAAACAAATATTGGCTTCGGGAGGTTTCCCACTGAGAAAATTCTTATCAAACGACCCAAAGGCATTAGAAAATCTTGAGGAAAAGGATTTAGCCACTCAGCATATAAAGACAGTAGCCGAAAGTGATATCTCTACTAAAGCTTTAGGGGTTAAATACATACCAAATAAAGATGTCCTGATGTTTAGTTTTTGTGAGAAATTGGAGGGCACTGTTGAAGAAACACGACGAAGTGTGTTGAAACAGCTTCATCGTATGTACGACCCTATGGGTTTATTATCTCCATTTTTAATTAGGGCGAAACAGTTGTTTCAGCAAACATGGACTTTAGTGAGTGGTTGGGATGATCCACTTCCAAGGGAAGTAACTGACAAATGGCTTTCGTGGAAATCTGAGGTTCAAGTATTAGATCAGATTGAAATAGCGAGATGTTTTGTTCCAAATCAATTTCATCAACCACGGTATACATTGCATGCGTTTGGCGACGCTTGTGAGGCTTCATATGGTGCAGTAGTGTATATAAGGGTTGAAGACTCCATCAGTAGTTCTGTTAAAACTATAAATTTGTGTTCTAAAACACGATTAGCTCCTTTAAAGAATAGAAAAAGTATTCCAGAACTTGAACTTACTGCCAGCCTTATTGCTGCCAGACTTGTCAAATATGTAGAGAAGGAAATAAAATTGCCAATACAGTCGATTTTTTGTTGGACTGATTCTAGGGTTGCCTTGGAGTGGATTAGCAAACCATCCTACACGTGACAGGTATATGTTGCCAATCGTGTAGCGGAAATACATGGATTGGTAGAACCAAGTCAGTGGAGACATGTAGCTGGAAAACAGAATCCAGCAGATTTATGTTCAAGAGGTTGCAGTGCTTCTTGTTTAGTAGATTCTAAGCTTTGGTGGGATGGTCCAGACTTTTTGCTTGAAACTCAAGAACAATGGCCAAAACAAGACAGGGATTTGTCTGATTCTGTTCGTACAGTAGCAAATAGAAAACAGAAATGCAAAGCAATACAGGTTGCTTTTGTGACGAGTAAGTTGAAGGATGACAATTTGACGCAATATGTTGAACGGTATGAAACATACAACAAATTTGTTGGTGTATTCACACGTGTAAGAAGTTGGGTTAAAAGGTATAGGGCCCGGAATGAGGGGAGCACGGGCGAAAATATACAAGATCCCATGCACCTTTCTTTTCGGCGTGACGAGGAAATATTCTGGCTAAAGTGGGCTCAAATGTTGCATTTTAAGGATGAGATAAATGCTTTAAATGAAGGGTTACCTTTGCCAAAAGGAAGCAAGTTAACTTGCTTAGATCCGTTTTTAGATGATGAGAATCAGTTGCTCCGAGTAGGGGGTAGGTTACATAATGCAAATTTACCAGAAGAGGTGAAAAATCCAATCATTGTCCCAAGTCACAATCGACTTATTGAAATGCTGATAATGCATCATCATGTCATAAATTGTCACACTGGTATCGTGCAGACTCTAGCCAATTTGAGAACACGATTTTGGTTAATACATGGACGTCAAGAGATCCGACGAGTCCTAAATAAATGCTTAAAGTGTAGAAATATTAGTCCAGCAAAACAGCAAAAGATGGCTGCACTTCCTGCTGAAAGAGTTATAGAGGTGCCACCGTTTATGCATGTGGGAGTAGATTTTGCAGGCCCTTTGTACATTAAAATGAACAATGATTTAAACAAGAAAGTCTATATAGCCTTGTTTACATGTATGGTCACGAGAGCTGTACACCTGGAATTAGTAGAAGACATGACAGCGATAGAATTTTTGAAGTCATTTGAAAGAATGGTTAATCGCCGTGGCACTTGTTCTGTTATGTACTCAGACAATGCTAAGACGTTTAAGAAGGCATCAGCTGTATTGTTACAGTTGCATAAACCTGAAAATAAAAAGATTATCGATAGTAAGTTTTCTAAAAAAGGAATTGAATGGCGGTTCATAACGGAACATGCACCATGGCACGGTGGGTTTTACGAGCGTATGGTACGTAGTGTAAAAACTCCTTTAAAGAAAATTTTAGGAAGAGCCAAACTTACATATTCAGAAATGGAAACTGTTCTAACTGATGTGGAGGCCCAGATCAATTCAAGGCCGCTCACTGATGTTTCTGCAGATAAGAATGACCCATTACCATTAACCCCAGGTCACTTAGTAATGGGTAGACATTTGCAAGTACTACCAGACGTTGAGTCGAGTACAAAGCAAACGTCATTAGGTAAGAGATGGAATTACCGTCAACGTTTATCCAAACAATTTTGGAAACGCTGGAGTAGGGAATATTTAATTGAATTGAATAGCCTAAAAAAGTGGCGAGAAATCAAAGATAATATTAAGGTAGATGATGTAGTATTAATATCACAGGATAATATAAGAAAGCAAGATTGGTCATTGGGTCGGGTAATAGAAGTACATCCTGGTAGAGATGGGTTAGTTAGATCGGTGACATTAAAAACAGCAAAAGGTTTAATAAGAAGGCCAATACAAAGGTTACATATTGTAGAAGGTACAGACAGTATACGTGATTGAGTTGAGGTCTCGTGTGATTCTAGTTGTTGAACCTTATAGTTACTTGGAGTTATAACTTTGCTTACATTAAGTTATTTTGTGAAAATCTGACATATGTCAATTTTCAGAGGGGAGTATGTTGTGTAATACCTTTGAATTAATTGTTCGGTTAGATTGGTTAATGGGAATTATGCTGGCATTTACTTTTTTAACTGAATAATACTTTATTAAATTTATTCAAATTTGAGGGTTAAGCAGGGTTAATAAAATCTAAATTTACTTTTATTTTAATTTTGCCTGAAACTAAAAAGGGTTAATGTCTTAAGATCAGAAAGTTACATGTGATTGTGGCGTAGGTGGCGCTTTTAATCAAAGGTGTGTAATTTGGTCAGGTGAAAAATAACTGAAGTTGACGCGATGGACAGCTGATGACACTAGTTAATAAGTCAGTTTTGAAATGTAAAATGTCTGAGCTTCGAGTTATGCGGCAACAAGCTGATAAGTATACTGAACATTTGAGACTTTGATGCATACACTCCATATACAATTCGTCTGATATGTCTGCAAGTGGTGTTACTAGAGTGTGCCGAAGGACAGGTATACATGTTATTATTTGTCGCCATCAGAGCGGACTTCAGCTATCGATACACAATAGTTTTTCGTGGTCAACCGAGCGTTACTGACTCTATTCATCTGTTTGATGACGCAACATACTATCACCGATTTACATTTAAGGTCTATGAGAACGATACTCTGATGTTTGTAAAATTGATGATCTTTATGAGTTTCGAGTCGATGGCATTCAAATATTGATGCGGAGCACCAGTCACCGAATTCTATATGGAATGCACAGTTTTCTTTGAGATATTTTCGAGATTCGAGAATTGAGAATTAGATGCTGAAAATTCAAATTACAAGTTGAGAGTGTGTAACGAGCTCGAGAGACAAGTCGCGTAAAATCCAGGCCTGGTAATTTGATAAAACGTATGACGTCATTGCATAAATAATAATTATCTTCAAATGCGCCACAATCAAAAACCCAATTTTACCCTCAGTAGGACAATAGACTTAGAACTGTGAAATAAATATAGCACCCTTGCTGCCTGGATGCCCCATGTTGGTGAATTTGGGAATTTAGTATGTATGGTGACCCGAAAGTGCCAACAATAGACATTCATTTTGTACATGTGTAAATACGTTCATGCAATTAAAATTCATAAATCATCAGTGGTTTTGAATTTCTTCAGTGAATTTGAGTGGAAAATTTGAGAACCTGAGGAATATTATACAGAACAGAGGAAACGTGGGTAATTTATTTTTTATTCCGTTCGCACAGAACACAAAACAAATTTACGATGTCACCTCTCGGGCTCCTAAAAACTTATTGAGCAGGTATAAAATTTAAACTGGCCTTTGACAAAAGGTGTCAGTATTTTCTTAAATGTTGAAATAATGCACACGGAACGGGCCTGATTTGAAATGTTTGCAGAAACCACCCCGTCAAGGGCCAAAAGGCCCGAGACGGGAGGGTTTCTCTAAACTATTCAAACTATTCAACGAAAGTAGTAGGCCAGGTGGTTTTGGAACACCCTTTGCATATTCTCATTTCATGTTCTCATCGCGATGTGCATATCCGGAACTGATGTCATGGGAAGTGATGTATTATGGGTAGCGCGTGCGAGCAGCCATCTTGTCATGTCATTAACATAGTGATATGTGGTCTCTACTGCACATGCGCGCACGTGATTCTGATGTGCTGATTCCTCCGAAATCTCCGAGATTTCTATTCCGAACCACGCAGTCCGACATTTTCACTCGTCCAACAAGGCGGGGGTAGCTATGGCTGTAAAAGTACTTTCTTCTGTCCGGAAGTCATTTTTTGGCGTCATATTTCCTCCATTATCCATCCACTTACCCAAAACAACCCTCAAATAGGCTAAAATCGCCCCGTTAGGATCACAAAGCCATAGGTTCATCCCTGTGTGTGACCGTGAAACAAACTAGTACCCCTTCCCTCTAACTGGCTATCCCATAATGCCTTGCGCGAGGCCTCGATTATCCAAAGAATCCTGAGAATTGTCCCAAATCGTCACAGGAACGACCGGAACCGCAGGTTTCTGGCATATCAATTGTATATTTCTCTGTCCTTTCCCTCAAATGTCCCTTATAGTAATGAACTTCATCAACACACGTGTAATAGTCACACTACCACTGCACCTACGTCGCCCCTACGTGGAAGGGCTGCAGTGGTGCAGCTCACATAAACTTCTCTGAAACGCACACACGACGAGAGAGCATGTTCGAAACTGATTTAATGGAAATTAGTGTGGCATAGGTATAACTTATGTGCTGATTTTTTCTGTGTTACGGCGTAGATTTTCATCAGGCCCCAGCTTGAATTATTTAAGGTAAGAAACATAATGACGTTCTGAACAGTATGTATCATAGTATGCATATCAGAACACACTGTATATTACTATTTACTATATGAAATCAAGTCATGGCTAATGCAGTAACCATGACTAGATTTTATACCAAATTTAACAAAATCTGAAGCAAGTGTGTGTGTGTGTTTGGCGGGGGGTGGGGGAGGTCAACATCCTTCGTAAAACGCCTCCAGCAATAGTCGAAACGTTTTTGTAATATTTCTTGTGATTGCTTAAATGGGTTGTCATGAATTTATTTAAAAAGAAAGTAAATCACACATATAGACAAATAAGTAAAATTCTAACAGACTTTATAATTAGTGTGAAGGGATTTCACTGACAATATGAGCACGAATGCTGCAAATCACTGCATGTACACATTAGCTCCATATCAGGGATCCCCCAAGAATCGGCGCTTTACTCGGGAAGTCAAAGCGTATTGGTCTTACGAACCTCAAAATGAAAAGCGAGAGGACCACTGTCTGATCAGTGATGTGTTTTGATGATTTTGGAAGCTTTTGTGGGTGAAATAATACAATGGCGTATCTCGGGTGAGAGCACCGAGTTTTTCAGGGAGCACTGAGCACCCGGGGAAGAATCGGGTCTACTCTAGAGAGCATCGAACTAAAATCACAAAATTTATTTAATTTTGTGCATTTCTGTTTGTTGTTTTTTGTGTTATCGACACATCTTTATGCTAATTGATAGTAGCGACGAGCGCTTTCAGAAAAAAAACAAAATACTTACGTAATCTCCAGATTTCTTTACTTTCTTCCGGGAATCAAAGTCAAGGAGCAGTTCCGGAACAGTATTTATCAGGAGAAGTCGATAATAAAAAGTTCACACTGGACGGACGACGGACAGAAAGTTATCATTTGAGCACGCCTGGCTTTTAGAGCTAAAACAGAAGGCAGAAATCAACAGGCTTTGTTACTTTCAGGGCAATCATGTACAACTATTTCTATCCCCCTAGTTGCGCATGCGTGAAAAACATAGCTATCTTCATTATCCAATTTAAAATGGAGGTCAATGGGAGAAAGCAATAAAACTTCATTTTTCATCCATATTTGCTTTTCAATAAAATTCGCGTACATATGGTCAAATAATTTAGGGCATCCTCTTTGAAGTGATGTTTAATACTTCTTGCTAGACAAAATTCTTCATGTTTCCATTTTTGTTTTAAATATCTTATTTTATCTGTGCGCATTCAATGATTACACAGTGACAGCGAAGCATTTTCAAATGAAAACAAGCTGTTAAAATCATTCCACATTAGGATTGAGTGGGTACAAAACAGTTTTCTGAACTGGAAGAAAAAACAAATCATTGTAAAGCCCCACAAAGCATACCTCCTGTTTTTCGTGTCATTTTTGTAAAATTGCATGTGGGCGGGCGGGCGGGTGGTTTTTTATTTTATTTTTATAACTCTTCCCTGGCTGTCTAAAGTTCATGTTTTTGGTTTGTTTTATGTTTCAGGTGGATAATCTACAGAATAGCAAGGGTGGTGGTGTATTTTGTCCCTTGCATGCAACAAGGCTTTGCAATGCGAAAGCATTGCAAAGCCTTGTTGCACTCAAGGGACAAATTTATCAATTTTATTCACTTGGGTAAAATACCATACATAATCCTTTAATTTTTATTTTTTTCAAGTTTGCATTGGTTATAAAAAGAGAACATGGGTTAGCGAAAAGGGCCATGCGGGTGGGCCTGAGAAACAGATTTTTAATTTTTTTATTCCTTAGCGGTGATATAAAATATATTAACGAATCGTTCGTCATTTAGGTGAAGTGCTATTTTTAAAAGGAACAATTTTCGCCATTTCTCAAATGCTAGATAATTTTGAGTCAATATAGATAAATGCAATTGTTTGATATTTATGGTTATGATACATTACTTTCTTACTATTAAGTTTATTAAAGGTATTACGCTAATTTATAATTACGAGTCTTTAGACAATTTTGAGATCTCCTTTTTGGCAGAGGAAATAATTTAGTAAACTTTCGCCAATAGCCATCAACGTGTACTGTGCCTTAGTGACCCCTCCCTAACTGGGGTAAATGGTTCAAAAAGGTACTCTAGTAATTCTCTTCTTTTTCTTCATAAAATCCCATAAATTCCTTAAAAACTCATTAACCAAGGAAACAATACCCAACATATGGACATCTGTCCTAACCCGGGCGGGGGGGGGGGGGGGGGGGTGGGGGGGGCAAGCTTAAGGGTCATGTGGCGATTTTCTTTTTTTCATAAAACCACTGGGAATCCTTCAGAACACATTTTATAGTAGGTAAAAAGATCACCCAAATACAAACTCGCCCTAAACTGGAGCTAATGGGTCATTAGGGCCGTGTATCAGTTTCCTCTTTTTTCATGAAATTACTCGAAACTCTTCAAAGCTCAAGTTCAATCAGAAAAACATCATCCAAATACACTCTCTTCCTAACTTCAAGGGGTGATAAGGGTCATATTGTGATTTTCTCTTGTTTGCATACAATCACTATTTATTTATTTATTTATTTATTTATTTATTTATTTATTTATTTATTTATTTATTTATTTATTAAGGTCACATACTTATGCACAATTTCTAGTCATGACCGTGACAGTTTTACGGGTGGAGGAAGCCGGAGCTCCCGGAGAGAACTACCGAGCAACGACGAGCAGCTGCCAGCTCCCCAACATCGTAACTCCGCACTGCAGCACAGGCAGGGTTAGATTAGTTGAAGACATGCGTAGCATCGACGTGCAGTACGCCTTAGTACACGGCGTCATCGTGCCCCCATGTGGACAATCGGGGTTAAGTGCCTTGTCCAAGGACACAACGCAGGAGTCCGAATCCACCGCTCAGACGATCACTCATCTAATGATTAACCGGACTCCACGTTGCGTAACTCCGGTGATCTGACGAGAACCGGTTACCACAACGCCACCGCGCCCCTGCATACAATCACTCAAAATCTTTCAATCGACGTTTTAAAGTAGACAAAATATCACACAAATTGACACTTGTCTTAACTAGGGACAAGAGATCCCAAGGGTTATATTGTAAGTTTGGACGGGGGGGGGGGGGGTGTATAAAATTATTTGAAATCCTTCAAAACTTATTTTAGAGCAGAAAATCATGATCCAAAGAGATACTCCCCAACCAAAGGATCTTAAGGATCATCTCGTGATTTTCTCTTTTTGCGCATAACATTACTCGAAATCTTTCAAAACTCATTTTAAAGCAGAAAAATACATCACCCAAATTGACCCTGGCCCTAAGTGGCGTTAAGGAGCTATAAGGGTCATATGGTGAGTAGATAGTATTCGGGGGGGGGGAGGGGCCTACCCCGCCGCGATTCGGGGACTTGGTCCATCCCCTTCGTACTGTGCGCGAAATTTGAACGCGTATATCAACATGTGTGTATATGTGTGATTTCATGTACTTGTCCATGTAAACACAAGCGTTCCTAGATGGGCCCTTACGAGCGGGCGGCAAATATTTCATTTAAGATATTTCATATTTCATACTTTGGAGTGTCGGAGTTTGCATTTGCATTCATCAAAGCTTCGTCCAGAAAAGCTGGTGGTTGGAGCTTGTCCACTACCTAATAAAATAAATTTAAACTTTTCGTCGATTGGAATATTGAGCTTAAAACATTTTTGTTGAGTGGTGGTCGGGTTACAGCCTACTAAAACAAGCATTATTTATTCTACTTTATATTTTCTTTTCCCACAATCTTTATCTTCTTCTCTTGGAAACTTAAACTTTGTATTACAAGGATGTTAAAATGTTCAACTATGTATGCCGTTCTTGTACACTTTTAGCTCAACTTTGGTGAAGCCAAATTTGAGCTTATGCCATGGCCAGTCGTCCGTCGTCCGTCTGTCCGTCTGTCCGTGAACAATTCAATACGGCTTGGGCTAGAGGCCGTATTTGTGAACCGATCTTTACGAAACTTCTTGGGTACCTTTGTTATGACCGTGGGACGAGAACGAGTGTTTTGGGGTCCGATCCGAAATTCAAGTTGGCCGCTGGCGGCCATTTTGTACAGACTTAGGTGAAATCAGATCTTTGCGCAGAACTTCCATTTGAAAGCGCTGATTTGAATAACTTTTTGATTGAAGGTTTAGTACCATGGGATACATCACATATAATACGGGTTTTTTTCTCGTACGTAAATTATGCAAATTAGACTAACTTTGATGTATTTAGTGTTACTTTCAGCACTGTAAGTGCAAATGCCAATACGGCTCGGGCTAGAGACCGTATTTATAAACCGATCTTCACGAAACTTCCTGGGTACCTTTGTTATCACCTTGGGACGAGAACGCGTGTTTCTGAGTGCGGTCCAAAATTCAAGATGGCTGCCAGTGGCCATTTCGTACCGAAATTAGGTCCAATAAGTTTTCTGTCACAACTTCTATACAGCTCGTATTTATGAATTGATCTTCACGAAACTTCGTGGGTACCTTTGTTTTCACCTTGGGATAGGAAAGAGTGTGTTTTGGGGTGCCTTTGTTATCACTGTGCTATGAGAACAAATATTTTGGGGTTCAGTCAGACCCCACTCTGGGACTCAAAGATTTCTTTTCTAGTTTAGCATCTGACTGTCACCCACCTTTACAATACTTTACCTATACATTTGTTACAGGCCACGGTCAGTATTTATGTATAGACCGTTACAATACTTTATATGTACTTTTGTTATCAGGTCATTACCTAGATGTTTGTCATTGCTGTGTCACATACTATACATGTACATGTCTTGACCAGTTGAGCTACAGTGTCATTGACACTTTCATTGTTTATATTGTTACTACATTATACAGGAGAGGAACGAAAATAAGTTGCTATAACTTGTCTTCAAATCCTTCTTGTCAACTATCATCAACGACAAATAAAATATGTTTATTAAACTATGGTGAGTTTCTTGGTTTGCGTAAAATCACTTAATATTGTGCAAAATGAATTTTAAAGTTGAAAAACGTCATCAAATTGATCTCAACTTAATAAATTCATCAAACTCAGTATAACTAAATTGCGAACCGATATCTGAAACCATCTGTTCCCATCTGCTTATCATTCCCTTAAACAATGTATGGTTTCAGTTGTGGTTGTACTCTTCATGCGATATATTTTTAGCCATTCAGAGTAAACACCACAAGCAACCAAAAAATTAAAAATCCATCTTGTTCGGCAAAAGCTGCATGTACTCTTTCCCAAATTCTCTCGGGATATGGCCATGAAATGCAATGGAACTTTAGCAGGTGCGTTCCTTACCTAACATGGAACATGCTGTGAACACTTCAACTTTTTCATCTATTCATTTCTCCACCATACAAAACGTCTGGCTTAGGACTTCATCCTACAGATACCGGGGTGTTCCTCCATAATTCATCTAAAACACCCTTTTTGAAGTAGTTCTGGAATAACAACCCTTAAACCTGACAACACACAATTGTTCTCCACTGATAATTCTGATCTTGTGTTAATATAAGGAATTAGAGGGATGTCCTCATTGCGGCTTTGCCAACAAAATTTGACTGCGTCTAAAACTCTGTTGAGAACTAGGTTCTTTAAACCTTTATGCGACGTAACGTTCAAAACGTGACAGCACAATTTACAAAAACTGTCATTCAATTTTCATTATTTTTTCAGTTTTTTCCTCAAAAACATAGTTTATGACCCCCTCATTGGAACGAGCTCTTTGAGCTCGTTCCATTGAGGCATCACAAGCTAATTTTTGGACGCCAAAAAATGAAAAATATTAGTTATTCAATAATTTTGTTTACAAGTTTCGTCTGCTTTTCATATTAGGTAAATGGTTAATGTGTGCCTCACGAACTTGCTTAACAGTAATAGGTAGGTCAGTGAGATATACTTTAATGGTTTCAGCCTCAACTGTATTCTCCTGTTTCTTTATGGGGAACCTTGATAATGCATCGGTATTGAAATGATACTTATAATTCCTATATTGTATTTATTTATTGGTGTTTAAGGTCACATATTTCTGCACAATGGCTAATCATAACCACAACAGTTTTACGGGTGGAGGAAGCCGGTGTATCCAGAGAGAACCACTGAGCAACGACGTGCAACTGTCAGCTCCCCATCATACTAACTCCACACAAGCAGGGTTAGCATTGGTTGAAGACAAGAGCACCGTCGAAGTGCAGGGCGTCTTAGTACACAACGCCACCGTACCCCCCACGTGTGCGATGGGGGTGAAGTGTCTTGCCCAAGGATACAAAGCGGTTGCCGCAGGTGGGATTCGAACCAAGGACCTCTCGGCTTGCAGCCTGCATCTCTACCTACCGCGCCATACTATGTTGTATATCATTCTAATATGCAGATTGTTCCAGTGCCCGATGGGCTGGGATAATATAATAAGTAATAAGTTACATAATTTAATATATTACAATTTTGAAAGTAATTAGTAATAGAGATTTTTTATTACAAGTAATAGTAATATAATATAATAGGCTGAAAAATAACTGAGTAATATTTATTACTTTTTATTACAATAGCCATACTAGAAGTGTTTAAAGTGTTTTGAGCAAATCATTAAATAAAATTATAATATACTTAAACATGATACAAACACAGTTAATTTGTGTTTTCAGAGATACACTGTTATGTATATACAGAATTATGTGAGTGGTTTTAATCCAAGCTTACAAACAGTACTTTGAATTTATAAGCACTGCTCATCTCCCATGTGCTACTGATAAAGTTGGAACTGATCTATCTGGGGTATAAAAAAATGTTTCCAATGGCTTGTGGTTAGTGACCAATGTAAAATACTTGGCATACAAATATTTATGAAACTTTAAAAATTAATGCCAAAGCTTCCTTCTCTAAGTGAACATAATTTCGTTCAGCAGATGAAAGTGTTCTGGATGCAGATGCTATTGGCCGATCTGAGCCATCCTCCATAACGTGAGATAGCACAGCGCCTACACCATATGGACTTGCATCACAAAACAAATTCAGTTCTTTCTTACTATAATTTGAACCAATATGTCAATTTCCAAAAGTAAGTCTTTACACTCATCAAATGCATCCATACACTTAGAATTCCAGTTCAATCTTTTCTTTTTCTGAAGTAAAGATTTCAATGGATGCAAAAGTGTCGAAAGATCTGGACCATAATAATTCAACATACAAAGCCATGTCCTCAATTCTGTAACATTTGAAGGATAAGGAGCATTTACAATTGCTGATACCGTTTCCCTGTTTGGGCCTATACCCTGTTCGCTAATAATATGACCAACATATTGCACTTTGTCTTTCAAAAATACACATTGGTCTTGTGGTAACATTCTATTATTCCTTACAAGCCTGTCTAATACTTCATAAAATACACTTTTATGCTCTTCAATAGTTTTACTGCTGATAAAAATTTATGTTGAAACAAGTGAATTTTGCAGTCGACAAGTTTTTGCAGTCAATTAATCGACACCTCTCCCTCCATTCTCACTAACATCCTGGGATCAAATTCATATCGCAATGTCTTGCAAGTCAGAAACCACTATTCACGCCTCCGATGTTTTCCGAACATAAGTCGATCGGTGACAACCATTTTTTCATAAATTCAGATATTGTGAGGCTATAGACATAACTGTTTTAGTGAGAAGAGTCTGGGTTGTGGGCTAATGAACTATCAATGCAAACTTACTTTTGTATGATCATTCTTGGACATCATGTGCTAATTGCCAAATTCGTACTTGAAAATGCGATGGAGACATACGGTAACACTGAGTGGGAAACAAGCACTATAGTCTTTGTAAGACTCCTTACCATGTCAGGTCTACCTGGGTTCGGCCCAAGCCCAGGTAGGTCTGGGGGGTAAGGAGTCATGCAGAGACTCATGTGCCGGTGTCCCGTGACGTCAATTTGGACACTAAAGAGACACTACCACTGACAGATGGTTCAGGTAGGATCAGTTCTCGATCATGCAGTCTGTGATGCGGCATGACAAGCAGGAAACGTCAAAACTGTGATGACTTAATATTTTTGGATGGTTCTGATAACTGATGGGTGATTTTGTAATCGACAACATGTACTAATCGAATTGACTACGATTAGTTTAATAATCGTTTCAACACTTATCAAAATATCATCCTGCAAACATAATACATTCTCAATACATGAAAGTATTTTCTCAACAGTACGTTGAAAAATAGCTGAGACAGAAGCTACACCAAAACTGAGTTTATAAAATTGGTAGAAGTTTGTGAGTTTAGAATTCTCAGGCAAACTCAATCCCTGTATACAGTTGAGTCAGCCAAAATTATAAACAAATCTACATTGAGTAGTGGGTACAGATCTATCTCTAAATTCTTACTGATTGTTCCTTTATATTCTCCACAAAATCTAACTTCATTATTTGTTTTGCCCGTTCTCTAAACGAAACTTTGGAAAAGACACCATGTTCTTCAAGTTTATCAAGTTCCCTGGCCATGGCCTCCTTCAGTGCATACGGAATTGGACAAGCTTTACAGAATAGAGGGGCAGCATTTCCTTTCATATGAAATACTGCTCTATGTCCTTGAATTCTGCCAACATTAGTATAAAATGCCCTATTGTGTTCATTAATTATTCTATCAACTGCAGAGTTACTACCCTTTTCTTGAAAGTTATGAATATTAAAAATATTTTCTCAGTCCAGTTTTATAACTGACAACCAATCTCTCTCTATTAGCGACACATTGTGAAATTTTGTAACATACAATGTGAGAAAATAGGTTTGCTTATTGTAATTAACACCAACTGATATCTGCCCAACTACATCTAATGTTTGACCTGAGTATGTTTTTTTAATATTATACTGAGTCAAAAAAGAAAGTATTATAGAAACAAATGTGAAAAAATTGCATAAAGGATGAAATATAATAGTTCTAATGTTGCACGTTTGTGTACAAGAAGCCGTGAACTTTTCAGTTCACCTCATGTCTGAACTGCGACGTTCTGACGTGACGGTGGCAACAGTAAGAACATGAAATTATGCAAATGCATACAGCTAGAGTCGAAATATGAATTTACAATAATTTGTTTGGCATTAAAGTCAATAATACTAAAAAATTGCTCCTCAAAGTTTATTATACTTTCTTTTTTGACTTTTTTAAAATTATTTCTGAGAAATGTTTCAGATACATGTCATAAAAATAGAGATGGACAATATACTGAAAAAACCGAACCAATACCAATATCATTGAGATACCAATAAAAGTGAACACCGAACCAATCCTTGAATACCGAAATCATCTGAATTTTCAAAGTTTCTTATGCTATTCATAAGTCCCTGTAGAGGCTTGATAACAGTTGAAAGGTTTATTTTCATGTAAGAAGTGGATGCCTTTCTTTTCAGGTTTATTAACCCTCAATGGACCAGGCAACTATCCTGAATTCCCATTGGACCACAACCTGTACATGTTCAATTACTTAGCGAGATTTCTAGTTAAGTCTTGGCTGCCTTTTAAGGTAGCCAAGACCTGACTAGAAATAAATGCCCAAGTGATTTGACTATGGTCAGCAGGACATCCTATAGATGGCATGGTCAGGTCACATTGCTCGGAGATCGCAAAAGCCTGAAATAGGTCTTTAAACATTATGATGCATTTAGAACAAGTCATACAATTACTGTAGATATGATTTGTGGTCGTAAAAGAATGCCACTGTTGAACTCATTGTCAACGTCATTTAAAGTGTTGTGGTAGAATGATACTACAACAACTTATTCTTTTTTTTCTTGGTGTGAATTCCCCTTTGGTACTATCAGCAAATCTCAGTCAAGTCAGATGCCGCATACAGAACCGACACCGAGATATACCCCCGCCCCTACATTCCGAAACCGATACCGAACTCAAAATTCTAATACCGCCCAGCTCTAATGAGAAATGGGTGACACAGCAGAATCTGTATCAATTTGCATCCTAATAGTTTGACTATTAATCTCCATATCTGAAAAATAAGTATTTCTACTTGAATCATTGAAGCTACTGTTATTCACAAAAACAGAAATAGTTCAACTTTTTAAGTGACGATAAATCATCTCTCTGTGTAATTTCTGTGTCTTTTTGCTCTACATATTTAAGCCCTTTTTTAACATTTGTATCTTGTTGTTTCGTACAGACGTTGGATGCATGACCAGTTACTTTGCAATTATAACAGGTCTTTTCTTATACCAGCAAACTTCATCTTGGTGGTTGTCTGTCCCACATAGCCAACATTTTCGTTTTCATGTGTTGTTGGATGCAGCGGTACTTCGAATTTTTTATTTTGGTCTCTGTTGTGACTCTACTTCATTAAAAGTTGCCTCGTGCGGGTTGAAATCATCATGCATTTGTTTAGTTTGTAGTTCAACAGCTTCCATACTATGATCAACATCCATAGCTCGTTGCAAAGTTAAGTTGATTTCTGTCAAAAGTTTCATTTGAATTGTCACAAACGAGCTTATCGCAAAGTGCTTCCCCGAGGAATCTGTCAAAATTACAGTGTTCAGAGTGTTTTCTAATTTGAGAAATAAATTTGGATATATTTTTCCCTTCTTGTTTTTTTGAAAGGAGGACCGCTAATTACCATTACATTTAGTCGAAACTTGGACCCAAAGTCCGTAATATAATTTTTTGGTTTGGTACGTCCACAGGACGTACCAAACCAAAAAAGTATATTACGGACTTTGTGTCCAAGTTTGGACTACCTCATAACAAAGTAATGATATGATCCTTTACGTATTTGCCCCCCTTCATGGGAGTCTGCCCCCCTAGTTGCCCCCCCCCCCCCCACAAAAAAAATTTCTGGCGCCGCCACTGATAACAGGTCTTTTTCTTATACAAGCAAACTTAATTTTGGTGGTTGTCTTTCCCACATCACCAACATTTTCGTTTACACTTGCTGTTGGATGCAGCGGTATTTTGAAATTCTTATTTTGGTCTCTGTTGTGACTCTACTCCTTTAACAGTTGCCTCATATGGGTTGAAATCATCATGCGTTTGTTTAGTTTGTAGTTCAACAGCTGCTATACTATGATCAACATCCATAGCTCATTGCAAAGTTTAGTTGATTTCTGTCAAAAGTTTCTTTTGAACTGCCTGAGAGCGTAGACCACAAACGAGCCTATCACGAAGTGCTTCCTTGAGAAATCTGTCAAAATGACAGTGTTCGGAGAGTTTTCCAATTTGACAAATAAATATATATTTTTCCCTTCTTGTTGCCTTCTCTGATGAAATTTAAATCTTTCAACTTTAACAATTGGTTCAGGATTTAAATGTGGTTTCAAAGCTGCACACAGGTCTTCAACAAAACTTAGAGAACTGGGCTTGTTTGGACCTATAATTGATTTAAGACGCCTGTACGTCCACCTCCAATAACAATTAAAAATACTGCTCTTTTTTTTTGTTTTCAGTGACAATGTAATAAAATGATAATAAAATATTGTTCAACCCGTTATATATCTCCGGATCAGTCCTGCCCTTCTTTGAATTCATCAAGTTTGTCTCAAGTATCCATTTTACTGAAAATTTCTTATATCAACAAGCATGTGGCCAGTTTCAAGGTCAGTTCATGACGAGAAAGTTAATGCACAGATTTTAGTTGATACACTGCGAACATGTTCAATCTAAAGCAACATTACGCTTTGTGTTTTTCCAATTCATATTTTGTGAGTTTTTAGCTCACCTGACTGAAAGTCAGGGTGAGCTATTCTGATCACTTTTCGTCCGTCATCCATCATGAAGGTGGTGTTTGGATCTTTTTCTCCCAAACCACTGGCCATATTTTAATGAAATTTCACATGAGTAGTGGTTTTATAGGGGCATTTGGGTTTTTCTTCAAACTGGGTTTCTGTTCATATTGGGGGTGTGGGGCAAAATGCCCTAATTTTTAAAAAAATATTTTTCTCGTGAACCAGCTGTAGCAGAGACTTGATATTCGGTATACAGCTTCTATTTGAGGAGCAGCCACAAGTTTGGTCAAGAGAAGTTCGAGGGGCAATATTTGTCATCGTTGCGGGGGGGGGGCAAGAATTTTTGCCCCGCCCACAATTTCTATTTTCCAAGCCGAGAGGCCGATTTAAACCAAATTTGATGTGAAGTATTAAAGGGTCATAGGTATCTGATTTATGCCAAGACATTTTTTGAACCACAGGAGCTAAAAATAGAAAAATTTCAAACGCCCATATCTCCAAAACTACACGTCACTGAGAAATTTTATTTGGTGTGAAGCGTCCTTAGAACCAACAGAATGAAATGGTCCAAAACATTGCTATCGGTTTATCATAGGGTACGTTTTCGGGGCTTTGAAAAAATGCTGAGTCAGCATTTTTTAACACTGTGGGTAATGGGTTAAACATTTAAGACTCTTCTTCTCCCAGACCTCTGCCCCAAAAGCTTTAAATTTCGCATATAACATCTTTGTTGAAATCAAATCCCTGGATCTATCTTTGGGCTCACTTTGGAAGCCCAAATGTTTAAATTAGTGCAAGATTTTTAAAGAAATTTCCTCATATTGCACTAAGTTAATCTTTGGGCTCCAATAGAGAGCCCAAATATCAACCCAGGGACCTGATTTGAACAAACTTGAATTAGGTCTTCCTAGAGATGTCGTACATCAAATATGAAAACATTCTTACTGGTTGATCTGAAGAAGATTTTTAAAGAAATTTCCTCATATTGAACTAAGTTAAATTCAGGCTCCCATACTAGGGAGCCCAAATATTAACCCAGGGACTCAATTTAAAAAAAATTGAATCTGACCCCTCTGGAGATGTTATATATCAAATATCAGAAGATTCTAATTGATTTTTTGACAACTTTATATGAACTTGAATTGACATATGATAAGGCGATAATGTAAAGTTCTTAAACTCTTATTAATCAGATACACTACTGTACTAATCTATGCAATTTGAAAAACAGTTCTCACACCAATATGTAATTGGCATAATTAAGTAGGCACACGGTAAAAATTCCTTCTTAAAGCAGATTATGAAGACTACATGACTACAAAATATAGAGTAATGAGATTAGGATATCAACTACTCCTTCCGATCTACCCTTTGATATGCATGCATAGACATAACTCGCAAAAGATCGTTTAGGTAACGTGGGAAGACTTTTAGATCAGTCTAATGTGGGCACAACGACAATATGGGTGTGGCTTGCATGGTTGTAGAAAAGGCACCGATATTTTCTTCTTCTTGGCATCTATTTTAGGTTTTAGGTCCCCGTCTTAAAATGATATACTACTCAAAGTTTGCTAAGCACCACGTACATCCAACTACCTGTTTTACGTTTTAGTTGAAATATTGTAATGAAAAGTGTCTATATTTTTTATTTAATTATATCTTTAATAATTTAAGTACAGAAATTAAGATTTTATTTGTGTTTGACATTATTTTTTACATTTTGAATACGATAACCATGGAAAATGGATATTTTTGGTAAAAGAGGAAATTGTTCAATATGCCAAAAAGTTGACTGGTATGACTTCAATATCGAGTATGAGACCCATTACTGTTAATTACAGACTGAGAACGCCTGCTCATGCCCCCAATCAGGTTTCTAGTGGTCCTTAGTGGGATGTTGTTCCATTCTTGGACCAGCATGGCACCAAGCTCCTGGGCACTTCTTGGCTGGACTGGACGGGCTGAAATTGCAAGCTGCAATTCATTCCAGACATGTTCGATTGCATTGAGGTCAGAGGATCTTACTGGGCAGTCCATACGCTCAATCCCTCCCCCTGTCGGTACTTCCCGACAGCATGGGCAACATAAGGACGGGCATTATCGTCCCATCAGAATGAATCTATCACCCAATGCACCTGCATACAATCTGACGTTGACATCCAGGATCTCATCAATATACAGTTGTGCAGTCAATCTACCACGTTCAAGGACACGGAGCTTTCTGTACGTCCATCCCAGATCATGATTGAACCTCCGCCACAGCGGCCATGCTCAGCAATGTTGACTACATGGAATCGCTCTCCTGGTCTTCTCCATACCCCAGAACGCCCATCTGTGTAGTCTAGGCAGTACCTTGACTCATCTATAAAAATGACAGGTCGCCAATCTTCTCTGGTCCATCCAACGTGATCCATGGCCCATTCATATCGTGCCTGGCGGTGGTACTGGGACAGCGGAATGCGAATGCATGGTCGTCTCGATCGGAGACCACCTTCGTGCAACCTTTCCTGTCGAAAAAAAACATTTACCCCGGATGCATTCTGAAGGTCACTTCGAAGCTGGGTTGCTGTGGCAAAGCGGTTCCCACGGGCCTGAATGACCAAAAATCGGTCTTCAGCTGCAGATGTTGCCCTGTCTCTGCCACCACCATGCCGTCTTACTGGTGTACCATACTGCTGAAATCTTGCCCAGGCTCTGGTGATCACCGTATGTTGCACACCAAGGGCTTCACCAACCTGACGATGGGTAGCCCCTTGGTCCACCATCCCAACAGCCCGCACCATTTCTGCTTCAGACAAATGTCTTCTTACATTTACATTTGCCATATTCAATCATTAAATCACAAGGGTTTGTGTTGAAATGAAGCTTGAATACCCTACACATGGCATGTACATGTTGACAGTACACGAAAACATCATGAAAATCAAGGGGTACATGCTTTCCATGACTGTTCCGAAATGTCTGCTTGTCAATAGAGCTAATGTAAACACTGGGGACCATCTCAATGCATTCCTCAATCATATTCACCAAAAATACCGCAAATATGTCACAAGCAAATTTTATAATGATGTGTCAAATATTTGGTGCTTAGCAAACTTTGAGTAGTATAGTTTACAACCCCTTGTTATAAGTCTTCAATCCTATACTGGTTCCCACTACCCTTTGACGTAGGTTTACTCGACTAACTCGAGAAGGCTTCTTCGTTTCTCAGTGTCGAGCCAAAGGCCTATTTGAATGTAAGCTACATTACGCATGGCTTTTACTGAGAAATGCCACAAACATGAATATAATAGATCTCAAGCTTCAAGTCATGATCATGTAGAATTCATCACAAAAAAGCAATCGCCGTCGACATTGTCGTACACGACACTGTTGACGCCGATTGCTTTTTTGTGGCGAACTCTGTGTTTTTTTTTCAAAATTATTTATCTGTTGCATTGTTTGATTCGAAGGTAAACTCTAGGCTATGTTACAAGCGTCAGGGAAACCTGGCCAAACTATATATTGCCGAAACACTGCAAAACTTTGGAAAAAGTTTCAAACTCCGCATAATTTGGGCGCAGTTATCTTATTTTGGCACAGCGTTTACCGACGTTATTTGGGAAGAATTTAAAATCCTGCACGTGAGGGTTACATCAATTGTAAAATACGTGAACGAACTACAGGTTTCGACAAAATAAATAGAGAGTAATCGCTTGACTGGACTGGTTACGTGAAAAAATTCATGAGAGGTGAGGGACGTTGTACAAACACGAGTGCGCGAATGCGACAATATAGTCCCTCGCCTCGAATGAGTTATTTCACGTAACCAGACCAGTCAAGCGATTACTCTGTTTATTACTTTTCATTATTAGCGGTAATTATATTATTTAACCCTCTACCTTGGGAAACGGTCAAAACCGGCCAGCGCTATTCTCAAAAGTCGCCATTTTTGTCTGTAAACATAGGTTATGACCCTTCATTGGAACGAGCTCATCGAGCTCGTTCCAATGAGGGGTCACAACCTATGTTTTTGAGACAAAAAATGAAAAAATTAGTTATTCAAGAATTGTTCATGCTAGTGTCGTCTGCTTTTCATGTTAAGAAAGGGTTAAAAAAAAACAAAAAAAATGAAGTCCCCATTACACCCACGGCAAAGCGTCTTCGTTTGCGTGCACAGATACATGGCCCAATTGTTGTTTGCATAATTCACTTGTCAAGTTATCGTATTTAACCAAACCGAGAAATCCCAATAAATCACACTTTGGAAAGAAATAATACATCATAAATTAAATTAATAATCCCACATGTTTGCCAGTCAGACTTACAATCTTTAGCGACCACTTGACTTAAAGTTGCGCATTGCATTCACATCTTAACAGAACTTCTGCCAAAATAAATTTTTACAAAAAACTAACACACTATCTCGCCAAAGCAAGGGATGGCTTTAGTTGTTGATATGTCTTTGGACTAAAGTTTTGTTAATATGAAAACAGCATGGCTGGTGTAGTTTAAAAGAAAGAAGGCAAAAAAAGCATCACGCCTTTTTTTCTGTAGGTTACATTTACCACCATGTTATGTATCGTAACTTGCTAACAGGTTACGATGTAGGCTAAGTTCTTTATTTCTAGGCCTGTATTTTGTTACCGTCGTCAGTGATCCATCAAGGGACACACTGCAAATGAAGACAAATGTAATATACTACTCAAAGTTTGCTAAGCACTATATCCAACTACCTGTTTTACGTTTTAGTTGAAATATTGTTATGAAAAGTGTATATATTTTTTATTTAATTATATCTTTAATGATTTAAGTACAGAAATTAAGATTCTGTTTGTGCTTGACATTATTTTTTAGCTTTTGAATACGATAGCCACGGAAAATGGATATTATTGGTAAAAGAGGAAATTTTTCAAATTTTCCAAAAAGTTGACGGAGCAACCTGGTATGGGTTCAATGTCGAGTATGAGACCCATTACTGTTAATTACAGCTTGACAACGCCTTTTCATGCTCCCAATCAGGTTCCTGGTGGTCCTTTGTGGGATGTTGTTCCATTCTTGTACCAGCATGGCACCAAGTTCCTGGACACTTCTTGGTTAGACTGGACGGACTGAAATTGCACGCTGCAACACATTCCAGACATGTTCGATTGGATTGAGGTCAGGGGATTGTGCTGGCCAGTCCATACGCTCAATCCCCTCCCTCTGTCGGTACTCCTCGACAGCATGGGAAACATAAGAACGGGCATTATCGTCCATCAGAATGAATCTATCACCCACTGCACCTGCATACAATCTGGCGTAGACATCCAGGATGTCATCAATAAACCGCTGTGCAGTCAATGTACCACGGTCAAGGATACAGAGCTCTGTACGTCCACTCCAGCTGATGCCGTCCCAGACCATTACTGACCCTCCACCATAGCGGTCATGCTCAGCAATGTTGGCTGCATGGAATCGCTCTCCTGGTCTTCTCCACACCCTAGAACGCCTATCTGTGTGGTCTAGGTAGTACCTTGACTCATCTGTAAAAAGGACAGGTCTCCAATCTTCTCCGGTCCATCCAACGTGATCCATGGCCCATTCATGTCGTACATGGCGGTGTTCTGGGACAGCTGAATGCGAATACGTGGTCTGCGTCGAAACATTTACCCCGAATACATTCTGAAGGTCACTGCGAAGCCGTGTTGCTGTTGCAAAGCGGTCCTACGGGCCTGAATGATCAAAATCCGGTCTTCATCTGCAGATGATGCCCTGTCTCTGCCACCACCATGCCGTCTTACTGGTGTGCCATACTGCTGAAATCTTGCTCAGGCTCTGGTAATCGGAGTATGGTGCACACCAAGGGCTTCACCAACCTGACGATACGTAGCCCCTTGCTCCACCATCCCAACAGCCCGCCACATTTCTGCTTCAGACAAATGTCTTCTTACATTTGCATTCGCCATATTCAATCATTAAATCACCAGGGTTGGTGTTGAAATGAAGATTGAATACCCTACACATGTCATGAACATGAAGACAGTACACGAAAACATCATGAAAATCAAGGGGTACATGCTTTCCGTGACTGTCACGAAAAGTCTGCCTGTCAAGAGAGCTAATGTAAACACTGGAGAAAATCTCAATACATTCCTCAATCATATCCACCAAAAATATCACAAATATGTCACAAACAAATTTCACAATGATGTGTCAAATATGTTGTGCTTAGCAAACTTTGAGTAGGATAGATGCAGCAGAGAAGCTTAAGTTGTCTTCTGCATCAAAGGATTCAAACACACATTATCGATGAAGAAGGCGGTTCAGTGAATCCAACTGACATAATTGTTGTTCATCGTGTGAATATTCTGAATAACATGGTCACTACCAAGAAATCACCCCTGATATTAGCGGTTGACGTCAGGTTCTCAATCAAGAATGAGATGTTTTCAGACGAACATGAGGGCTCATTCATGCTTCTGGAATGAATTCTGCAGCAAACTCTATCAAGCCTACTATTTTATAGATCGCACACAGAAAATTATTTAGGAACCTAAGAGCATACTTGGCCTTTTCCATTGAGGTTCGTTCAGTTCTACGACAGAATTTATCGCCACAACAAGTTGGAGCCAACGTCAAAAAAAGTCAGAGCGCTTCTAAAAGCACAACCTGACAAAGTTTGGCAACAAAAACATTACAATTTCCCCTTCAGTATATTTGAACATGGTCTGTTGAATCTCTGAAGGTCTTTAATATGAAAGAATTCCGACTGGTGGAGCTGAAGAAGATTTTTAAAGAAATTTCCTCATATTGCACTAAGTTAAAATTTGGGCAACCATAGCGAACCCAAATATATACCTACGGATCCGGTTTGAACAAACTTGAATCCGACCCCCCTAGAGGTGTTGTATACCAAATATGAAAGCATTCTGACTGGTGGATCTGAAGATGAATTTTAAAAAATATCTCCCATATTGCACTAAGTTAAAATTTGGGCTTCTATAGGAAACCCAAATATTAACCTGGGGACTTGGTTTGATCAGTCTTGAATCTGACCTTCATAACAATGATGTACACCAAACATTAAAAGATTCTGACTGGTGGTTCTGAAGAAGATTTTTAAATAATATTTTCCATATTGCCCTAAGTGAAAAATTTGGGCTCCTGTATTGAGCCCAAATATGAACCAACGGGCTTCATTTTAACAAACTTGTATCTGAAATATCAATAGATTCTGACCATTGGTTCTTGAGAAAAGATTTTTAAACATTTTTGCAAATATGCCGATTCAGCATTTTTTCGACGCCCTCTCCAGAACACCCTGACGTAACCCATGGCCATGTTTTTTATCATTCAATTCTACTGGTCTTAGGAATGCTTCATACCAGATAACGGTTTTCTGTTCCGTGTGGTTTGTAAAATATGGGCGTTTGAATATATTTATATTTTAGCTCCTGGGGTTCCCATGGGGATGCGGGGATTTGATTTTTTTTTTGTTCAAGTCAAGTACTTATGACCCAAATAATACCACATACCGAATTTTGTACAAATCGGACCATGGATTCAGAAAATTTAAATTTTGGGCGGAGCCAAAAATCTTACCTCTCCCATTTCAAAGCCAAATATTGCTTCACGAACTTCGTTTGAACAAAACTTGATTCTACACCTCAAAAGGAAGCTCCTTAACAAAGCGTCCCCTGAGTTCCAATGTGTTCTATGTGCCTACTGGCACATAGAGCACATTGGAACTCAGGGGACGAAATATCAAGTGATTGTACCCACTGGTTCATGAGAAGAAGATTTTAAAAATATTTTGGAGCATTTTGATATCGTCTACGTTGGGTAAATGTTTGTCGAACCGCATCATCAAGGCATACTGATTCGTTCCAACTGTGATGCCTCAAGTCTCGATTGTGGTACCTGTGTTCATATATCTGAGCAATTTTCGATATACCGGTATACCGCGGGTATTTTTTTGAATACCGATACCGGTATTTCAGTTTTGAATATCGTGCAGCCCTAATTCAAGGTTATGGCCAAAGTATATTCGAAAATATTCAAGATTCAGATTTCGAATTGAATTGAATACTGACTTTCAAATCGAATTTCAAATTTTCGCTGGAGCCTAACAAAGACATGTGAACAAATGTTATTGACCTCAAATAATTAAACACTCTATCAGTTAAAGCAATTTTATACCCTGATTACATGAATACATAACGCCGATGGTACACATCATACACCCCTGCTAACTCTGCTTGTGTGGGATTATTCAGTTGGATGGTCGACAGTTACTCGCCCTAGCTTGGTGGTTCTCCCCACACGTAAAGCTGACCAACGCGACATACCCATAACTGTTGAAACTTTCGTTAAACTCCAAATTCGGATGTTATTCAGTAGCTGGGAGTTAGCATGAAGCAGCTGGAAAATTCTCTGCTAAAGAGTGGGGGAGGATGGGGTGCAAGTGGTTTTCTCAAAAGTTTGATATTCGACAGCCGGGAGGGGGGCGGTACTGTTGGAAAAAAGTAAATAGTAAACCTGCATTAAAATAAACAAGTATCGATAACAGTAATTAAATGATAAAAAAAATATCAGTAACTCAGTGAAATAGATTAGACTAGATAATTTTTGCCATGATGGCATTTTTATTTGGGCCTTCCGTGCATTAAACCCGAAAAATAAAACAAAGGTACACACAGCTGAAACACAACTACTATAAAGTTCGGCTGTAAAAGAACAGGTGGAACAATAAATCGGGATTACGTCATGCACAGCTCACGAACATAATACCACGGCGTCATGATCTTCATTCATAAAAAAGAACAATTCATAGAAGCGGAATGGTTGCCAAAATACGGGGAAAGGGGGAATATCGTTAGATATATTGGTTATTACCACCACCTAACGTTCTCGTCGATATATACCCAGAGACGAGGACTCGACTTCATTACACCATTTTGGAAACTCGCATGGTGATAATAACCCATGATTACCTACTCTACAATATATGAAAAGCCTATGACATAAATTATAGCTTTGCACACCAACCGTGGTGAACACGCCAGCAATGGGATTTCATTAGTTAAATTTTACACCTACAGTAGAACTAATCCAACGTCGACCTGAATGCAAACTTGTCTAACTTTACCGCACGTCGCCCCGCGAAGAGTGAAATGAAATGGGAAATTATTTATTACGTTTTTAAATGGGTTTACCTCACAAGATGCCAAAAATTAACAAACACGCATTGTCTCATGTTAATAGATCATCCATAACTCGAAATAGTATGTTATTATGATATTAAAGCGAAAAAGGCTCGGTTTCTTTTTCCATTTCGTTTCGTCCATAAAACTGACAGTGGAAGAACCGCCCACCGATGCTCGTGTAAACAAAAACAGATTCGCACGCATGTTCGTCTGCTGTTCAGTAAAATCGAGAAAAAATAATAGCGAGTCTTCATAATCTGACGGTCATGGTATAAACAAAATGTACCCACGCTACATGTAGCTTGGTATACCAAATGTTCACCACTCGTAGTGAAGTGGTGTTAACCGCGCGCCAAAGGCTCGCGGTTAACACCACTTCACCACTCGTGGCGAACATTTGGTACACCAAGCTAGCGTGGGTATATTCTATTTTATCGATATAATCAATGGAATTAGAGATAACAGAAATATCATTCAAATATCCTGGACAATAAATGTTTTCAGGATAAATGATACCCCAGAAAGATGGAGAGCCATCCATAATTTGATTTAAAGGAAAGTGGGACTCATTTTGGATTTTGATTTATTAATGTTTTATGGATACCATTAAACTGATTTATGGATATCACATTAACATTTATTATTACCACTTCACTGGGCGTTCTCTAGCAGATTAAAACGATTTTACCTTTACGGTAAAAGTGTATAATGCGCAGTCTCAAACTGGAAGTTGTGTGTTAACCTGGTTAACGGCCCGCCGCCAGATAAATATTTCGAAAACGCCTCGGCGCCGATTGAAGTTTCAAACGAGCGTATAAATGTAATGAATATCACACATTTGTGAACTTTCACCATTTGGTCATGAATTAATAGATTTGGAAGAGTTCAGGTGAGTGTAAATAGCTCATTACAAGTTTTGGGTTATAAAGTTTTCAGGAGGAGGCCAGTCGTTCGTGTTATATTTTCGAGGCGAACAAAATATATTCAAATGAGTTTTTAAATGAATATTTAAATGAACACGTGGCGTTTTGTTTATAAAAAAACAGACGACACGCGTGTTTTGACTTTTGTCTTGTGCCAAGTTATAGATTTCGGGAGAAGGCGAATTTTTCGTGGCAAACAAAAATATTTAAATTAGGCTATCATGTGATTGACCAAGTGACGTTTTCTTTATCTTGAAACAGACGACACATGTGTTTTGGTTAAATGTAATTGCGAAAACTCGGGATGTCACAATGAAGTGAACTTGATGAAGAACCTTTGGAATTAACCATTTTAAAAATGGTAATAATAATAATAACAAGATGTTGTTGGGCATCCCTGTTTATTAACGGCCCTCCGGGAATGATTAACAGCCTTCGGGCCGTTAACAGCTCTCTATTTCGTCTCGGGCTGTTAATGGACCCTCTAGCTGTTAATCATTCCTGTCGGGCCGTTAATAAACCATAACGCCCTCCAAAATCATGTTATTGGTATACTGACATCATAAAATACTCAAGGGTAACAGATCAGTAAGCATGCCATTATGCCAGAATATGAATATGTAAAGAAATACTTCAGTATCTATTAAGCAATTCTGGGCCCAATGGACACAACGCATTCACAGATATTGAGAACAAGAAATGCGATTGTCACAAATTTACTGTTTTTGTTGAAATCAATGAATGGAATTAATAATATCATGTTAATAATGGATATTAACAGTTCAATTTTTGAGGGTCTCAAAATGATTTACTAAGTGGATAATACAATCAGAAATGTGCCACGTCTTTGAACTGAATTGTGATCCATCAAACGAAATGAGGATCAAATGTTGGCTAAACAAGAGGTGTGACTGTTCCAGATGGGCCTGTCCATACCCCCGCTGCCATTATTCTAAGACGAAAAGTGGCATAACTCTAGCCAAAAAAGACTGATCGAAACTATAATCGCAGGTGCACAGGTCTCCATGGTTGTGAACATCCATACCAAGTTTCAAAGGAATCGACCCAAAAACATATGAGAAAATCTCTGGACAAAATGCACGCATTCTAAGATGAAAATAGGCGTAACCCTGGACAAAAAGATCCAATCGAAACTATAATCACAGGTGCCCATGGCAGTAAACATCCGTACCAAGTTTCAAAGAAATCGCCCCATAAACATCTGAGAAAATCTCCGGACAAAATTTGCGCAGTCTAAGATGAAAAGGGGCATAACTCTGGCAAAAATGGCCCGATCAAAACTATAATCGCAGGTGCATAGTTTCCCTTGGTAGTAAACGACCCCAAAATATCAGAAAATCTCCGGACAAAATTGTATGCAATTCAGGCATTCTAAGACGAAGGGGGGGGGGCATAACTCTGTGAAAAATAGTGCGATCAAAATTATAATCGCAGGTGCACAGGATCCCAAGGTAGTAAATATCAGTACCAAGTTTCAAAGGAATCGACCCATTAACATCTGGAAAAATCTCCGGACAACATTTGCGCATTCTAAGATGAAAAGAGGCATAACTCAGGCGAAAAAGGTCCGATCAAAACTATAATCACAGTGCCCAGGTTCTCATGGTAGTAAACATCCATACCAAGTTTCAAAGGAATCGATCCATAAACATTCGAGAAAATCTCTGGACAAAATTCTAGGCTTGCTATTTGAAGTTGAAAAGGGGCATAATTCTGGAAAAAATAATCCGACCAGAACTGTAATCGCAGGTGCACAGGTTCCAAATGGTGGTCACTGGTGAACATTCATACCAAGTTTCGAGCAGATTAGTCCAGGAACGTCTGAGAAAATCTCCGGACAAAATTAGGACTGGACGGACAGACAAGGTGATTCCAGTATAGCCCCCACCCCACCCCCGCCCCCCCCACCCCACAACTCCTTGCGGGGGTATAATTATAAAGAAATATATAGAGTTATATATTATTGTTTAATGTCAATTTCAGCATCTAAGCTATATCATGACCACAACATAGGTATGAAGCCCAGTTTAGCCAATCGTTTGTACCTATGCTGTACACTTCATAGGACTTCCACCCCAGGCAGTGGTTACTGGGCCCTATTTTACAAGGAAAGCAGAACTTGTTTACCACAGTAAAGAAGTACTGCTTCACTTGCCGGGGTTCCGCGGTGGAAATATACAGATACACAAAGCAGTGTGTATATGTTTAAAAGGCAGCTTGGTGGGCATGCCACATCCTTCCGCCACAGTGATTTTTTAAAATTATGACCACTGTCATACGTGTGACCTATGCGTAACAGCTATCAAAATGATAAGGTGATCTGGATCAGACAAGGATGGTACAGCAATAAATTTTTGTTCGAGTACCTAATCTTCTAGTATAACTTGTTCAGGGTCAACAACTCGGTGAAGGGTGAAAAAGATATGTCAGTTTGATTAGTTTTCCAGACCTGATCAGGATAACCCAACAATATAATTTTTTTCTGTAACAATGACCTCAGGCGTATGACAGTTAAGGTTATGACAGATTTTATGGTTTAGGGTAACAATTACATTTAACCCTTTACCCAACGTAACTGTCAAAACCGGCCAGCGCTATTCACAAAAATCAACAAGTAATTTTTATTATTTTTTCATTTTTTGTCTCAAAAACATAGGTTATGACCCCTCCTTGCAACGAGCTCGTTGCGCTCGTTCCAAAGAGGGTCATAAGCTATGTTTTTGAGACAAAAAATGAAAAAAAATAGTTATTCAAGAATTTTGTTTGCAAGTGTCGTCTGCTTTTCATGTTAGGTAAAGGGTTAATATTTAAGGAATAGTGCATGGCTTGGAGTTGACTACGCCCATATAGTGCCCAGTGAGGTGGTGTAGTTCCCGCCGCGAAGCGGGGGGAACTACACCACCTCACTGGGCACTATATGGGCGTAGTCAACGACAAGACATGCACTAATCCTTATATTATATCGAACACACCAAGCCGGATCGCGCGTGCCGATGAAGTCGAATTTTGCGCCATTTGACGAAATTGAAGAATACGAAATATTTAGATGTCCGTCAATTATAGACGACCCATTGATTTGTGGAGAGACCATGAAGCCCTCCTTCCTTCCAATGTTGGCGAAGTCGGCCCACCGATATCTGGCGAAACCAGCAGCACCAGCTTCGCCGGAACGGTTGTTTTCCATATGTTGGTATTCGAGCTATGGCAAATGTCTCTAATGATACGACCGCTGCGATTGTATTCTTACACGAAAACATCGCTGAATGTTAGACATTACGATAACCTGAGAGAACTATATTAACTACTGTATATAAGTTCAATCATATTCAAGTTCAAATCAATAAAAATGGTCGGAATTGGTCTGTTATATACGGCGGCGTAGTTCTGGCAACAAAATTTTATTTACTTTTTTTTATAACTCGAAATTTCAAGTTAGTATCTCGAAATTTTAAGTTAGTAATTCGAAATTTCGAGAATAAGGGAGAATAAAGAAATAATTACATGATATGAGAAAACGCTTTTTCGACAAGATAAAACCACCAAACCACCCCAAGTTGTATCTGCAATTTTGTTCCTCCAATTTCAATGGCAACATTTTACCTCATAATATTTTGGCAACAACGTTGTATAGAGCTCCGGGTGGAAGGACGTTATCATCGTATACCCAATCTATAACACTCATGTATGGACAGTCAAATAAACTTTTTGTCTGCTCGACGTCGAAATTGACTGAACAATAAGTTATATTGTTGATCTGGTAGTTCTCAGAATAGTTATTGATTCCCATCATTACAAGATATCCACCAGGTTTAATTAAGGTAGAGATGTTTTTCAATGCTCGTTTATGTCCCGCTACAGTGTTGGTGGCGTTATTCAAACACCAAGAAGTTGTAACAGCGTCAAATTGTAACGGAACTGGTTGCTGCTGGTTACCATTCAGAGGATTTTCTTGCAAAACATCACAATAAAATATATCTTTTACTTTCTGTTTAAGTTCGTTTTCTTTATCAGTGGGTGTTTGTCTAGAATAAAAAGAAAAACAAATGCAGCCATGAGTAAAAAGTCAGATGGATGCTATTTACTGTCTCATAATCAACACCAAGTAACAATATTTTTAAAGATTAAAAATGTAAGATGACGGGAGGGAGTCTGCCGGAGAAGTAAGTACCTCCAATATTACCGCGCTATTCTTTTTATTAGAGATTTTCCCGATAGCGTTTGGGGCCATTCTCTAATTGGGGGAACCTTTGTTCCTCTTTGCATTTCTTGAATTATATAAAGAAATTTGTATATTCACAAAACCTGGGTATACCACTTGTGTGACCATCAAGAAATGTTGACACAAAATTGCAGAGCACACACTGCCCTTGAATTGATGTCATGGCAATCGGTAGTATCTCTGAAACAAGGTTAGGTGTTCTCGCCGTTACGGACGCAACATGTGCTCGTCTGTATTGAGCATGCTAAACTACGAACAACTTTATAGTCTGTTGTCCACAAGAGCATTGTTGTTGGACATGTGAATTTGTCCTCCATGAAAAAGGCCAAACAGTGGTCACTGGAGTTGTGACGATAAAAATTCGTGTATTGCACTTGTCTTGGAAAGCACCTCACTACATTGGAAGAGAGGGAAACACAAATGACGAGGAATAATTTATATTGGTAGCCAGCCATTCACATCAACTTCAAGTTTCTAATTAACATTTGGAGACACCATGTTTTTTCTCTCGGATACAAGGAACTAGTTTGATTGTAACGGTAATAATGTGGGTGTAACGGTAAAGGCAGAAGTGTAGCGGTATAGATAAAAAACGATTATCAAAGTTGGATGTTTATAGAAATTATTTGAACACTATTAGTGATGGGGGTTTGATAGCCTAAACTTTTCTTTCCATAGAAGAATTTTAACATTAATTATTGAAAAAAGTTGTGCGTGCGTGCGTGCGTGCGTGCGTGCGTGCGTGCGTACGTGCGTGCGTGCGTGCGTGCGTGCGAGCGTGCGTGCGTGCGATTAAAATAGGGCATTCTACTACCCGATATTCGCACGTACACTGAGTACGTGTGAATTCTGTGAAGAATAGTGCCCCTTTTTATGCCCTCTTCTCCCACACACACACTTTCAAAAACGTCGTCCACCCGCCGACATATTAAGTGATGGTTACCAATCATAGCACTCTCTAAAAGTTTTGCATGAATATCCACCGTTGACGGGGAAATAATGATTTACCCTCTTCCTTCTCGTTTTACTGCTCCTTCAAAGAGGTGTCTCGTTACATCTCCGTGACCTCCATGTTGCCATTGCTTAAGGAACTGTCGGCAATTTCTCGAAAAATCACTCAAGTATATAGCGTTAAAGTACGGTGTGGCATAAAGCACTGAATTAACGCTGGGTCCTGTACCAATGTCTAGTATTTTATCTCCTGTAATATGTCCTGTTTGGAAAGAGAAAAGTATTTTACTTTAAACAATAATTTATTCAAGGAATGTTCTATATATTACAGAACTGATCACCAGAAAACATAACAGTGCCAGGCATGGCAGCTCAGAATATAACATATATATAACAGTGTACAAACTGCTGAGTAATGGATAGATTTGAAAGAAAGCTTGAAGCTTATGTGAGTCATCTCCCTGAGTTATACATAAATTTACTCAAAAAGGTGGTATAAAACAGTAAATGGACCCGTACATCGCCACCTGGAGGGCCAGAGAAATAGCTGATCACCAGGTAGAGTTAATTTTGGGGTCGGTCAACGTCCAGACCGATACCAAGCCAGGACGTCGCACTCTTCAAGCACAGAAAGGGTCAGCTAAAGATCCTAAGAATGTAGATATGTGAGCAATGATTGAGGAATGATTCACATATCACCTATTAACCCTTTACCCAACGTAACGGCCAAAACCGGCCAGCGCTATTCACAAAAATTGCCATTTAATTTTCATTATCTTTTCATTTTTTGTCTCAAAGACATAGGTTATGACCCCCTCAATGGAACGAGCTTGACGAGCTCGTTCCAACGAGGGGTCATAACCTATGTGTTTGAGACAAAAAATGAAAAAATAGCTATTCAAGAATTTTGTTTGCAAGTGCCGTCTGCTTTTCAGGTTAGGTAAAGGGTTAACATCGTACCGAACACATGCCAGTAGTAGTGTATGCACGTTTCAGGGATAGTTTGGATGACCCCGGTGGATGACCCCGGAAGAGACGTCATGTCACGTGACCTGGTGGCGCCATGTTGTGTTGTTATGGTAACCCGCGTGAGCGGCCATGTTGTGACGTCATCGCCATAGTGATATGTGGTGGCAGTACGCATGCGCAGCGCGTGTTGTTAGGGTGATACGTGTTTCCGTCGTCCATTTTGTATACTAGAGGCCGCCATCTTGGTTTCTATGGTAGCACGTGATTGCTATGTTACCCAATGTTTCTGCAATGGGACGGGGTATGTTCAGAGGGTATGTTCGATTGAATCGGAGTATTTTCTGGAACGACTTCCTTGGATAATTACCACAAACAAACCGACAATCCTCCCAAATTACCAAAATCCACCCAAAATCACCGAAATTGACTTTATTTCCCCAATTTATCGGTTTAGCACGTAGTGCTATAGTACTAAGGGGTACAAGGGGGTGAATTCGATTGAACAGGAGTAATGTTCTGGATTAGAATTCTCCCAGAATCCATTTTTGGATCCTTATCCCGTGACGTTTTTCCCAATAAGAATAGCACGTAGTGCTATAGGGCAAAATTACCCAGAATTCTCTGCTTCTATCTGTATATACAATAGATTTCCTCTACCTGGCCATGTTCCTTTGTTCTGGAGTGTACTCCAGTAGCGTAGAAGAGCCTATTAGTTGGAAAAGTTTACCTTATTATTACTATATTTAGATCCTATTCCAAGTACTCTTGTAGTTTCCTTTATCTAGATCATTTATATAAATTATAACTAACCAATCAGATTGCTTGATTGCCCATAACCTGTATGCAAAATCCAAATTTTACGGACTCGGCTAGGAATTTCAATCACGGAATGCCTTATATGTTTACAGGGGAAATCTGATTCAACCTTGATAAATGTTATAGTCGAGACTGAGATAGGTATAGCTAGGAAGTAATGGATGAGATATGGGACAGTATGGGACAGAATAACAGAAGCCAATAGAACTGGTACAAGGCCGCAATGGAACAAGACTGTTGTAGAAGCTAGTGATAGGACAGATAGACCATAGCCCTGTAATGGCCTTGGAGCTTTGGCGACAAGATGGAAGCGGTTGGTAAGACTACATTAGACCAATTGAGGGCTTTTACATAGCCTAATGCGACAAAAAAAGGGATTCTCCAAAAGGTATCCTCGATAGGTATCCTCAATAGGTATCCTCAAATAATACAATACCAGGCCATAGGTATCCTCAAATACCGTATGTGTCTATGTGATAGGGCATATTGTGTCACATTGTGGCTTTTCACATAAGCACATATGACAAAAAGGGATTCTCCAATAGGTATCCTCGATAGGTATCCTCAAATAATACAATACCAGGCCATAGGTATCCTCAAATACCCGTATGTGCCTATGTGATAGGTCATATTGTGTCACATTGTGCCTTTTCACATAAGCACATATGACAAAAAGGGATTCTCCAGTAGGTATCCTCGATAGGTATCCTCAAATAATACAATACCAGGCCATAGGTATCCTCAAATACCCGTATGTGCCTATGTGATGGGGCATTTTGTGTCACATTGTGCCTTTTCACATAAGCACATATCGGCACATAAAGCATGTGCCTATATGATAGGGCATATTGTGTCACATTGTGCCTTTTCACATAAGCACATATGACAAAAAAGGGATTCCATAGCCACAGGTGGTTTGCAAAATTATGGGATTCCATGGGATATGGCCATTGGATATAGGCTTTTGTTATACACAAGGGAGATAACTCTGCATACAGGTTATGGGAAATCAAGCAATCTGATTGGTTAGTTATAATTTATATAAATGATCTAGATAATGGAAACTACAAGAGTACTTGGAATAGGATCAGAACTAACAATAATAGACCAGAATAGCTAAATATAGTAATAATAAGGTAAAGTGTTCCAACTAATAGGCTCTTCTACGCTACTGGAGTATACTCCAGAACAAAGGAACATGGCCGGGTAGAGGAAATATATTGCATATACAGATAGAAGCAGAGAATTCTGGGTAATTTTGCCCTATAGCACTACGTGCTATTCTTATTGGGAAAAACGTCACGGGATAAGGATCCAAAAATAGATTCTGGGAGAATTCTAATCCAGAACATTACTCCTGTTCAATCGAATGCACCCCCTTATACCCCCTAGTACTATAGCACTACGTGCTAAGCCGATAAATTGGGGAAATAGAGTCAATTTCGGTGATTTTGGGAGGATTTTGGTGATTTGGGGGGATTGTCGAGTTGTTTGTGGTAATTATCCAGGGAAATCGTTCCAGAAAATACTCCGATTCAATCGAACATACCCTCTGAACATACCCCGTCCCATTGCAGAAACATTGGGTAACATAGCAATCACGTGCTACCATAGAAACCAAGATGGCGGCCTCTAGTATACAAAATGGACGACGGAAACACGTATCACCCTAACAACACGCGCTGCGCATGCGTACTGCCACCACATATTACTATGGCGATGACGTCACAACATGGCTGCTCACGCGGGTTACCATAGCAACACAACATGGCGCCATCAGGTCACGTGACATGACGTCACTTCCGGGGTCATCCACCGGGGTCAACCAAACTATCCCTGAAACGTGCATACACTACTACTCATGCCGATAAGACGTGACGCCCGGACTCGGCACAGAACCGAGGAGACAACTGTTGGAAATTCTAATTACAGAAGATGCAGCATGAGGAGTCCAAACCGCCAGAGAGTAATATGTGATATTGTTTAAACCTTGCATGCAAATAAAGGAGGATATGGAAAGAGAATATAAGAGAAAGAGTTTGATATTAATGAAATGCAAGGGAAGCCAGCTTGAAAACATCATGCGTTGCCTTTACTTTCAAGAAACTCATAATTAAGCAGAATATGCACACTTTTAAGAGTTAAGACTGATATAGCATTGATACTGAATTGGTTGTGCTGAGTCTGAATAAAATGGAGAAGGAGACAAAGTTGTAATGACGAATATGGGTAAGGTCATCCGGCTGAACACGTTTGGTAATCGTTCGTTGTAAGATGGTCCGCCGCAGTCATTGACAACTCCCACTTGATAAAGATAAACCCATGCCCCACTTCAAAAACAAGAGGCCCCAGGGGGCCTGATGGCGCTCACCTGACATGGTAGTCTAAACATCAAACCAGGGACTTGAATAAGCTGCATACGCCCCTCCTAAGAAAAGCATATACCAACTAGATGAAGCGATTGTGCCCACACAATACACAGGATTTTCCTTCTATTTTCAGTTCCTGCACTTTTACGTCCCAAAATTGAGACAAATGCATAAAAGAACAGATTTTTTTCCCAAACAAAATATTTTCAGCCTAATTTTTTTTTTCTTCTTAAAACGCATAAAAACCAAAAAACTAATTTCCGGATTTTGGTCCAAAATTTTCTAAGTCCCACCCGGACCCCAAATTTTCAGAGTAAAAAAAATTTTTTTTTTTTGTCTTAAAATTGACCGAAACGTACGAAACGCATAAAAAACAAAAAAAAATGTTCCGGATTTTGGTCCAAAATTTTCTAAGTCCCACCCGGACCCCAAATTTTCAGTGTAAAAAAAAATAATTTTTTGTCTTAAAACTGACCGAAACGCATGAAAAACAAAAAAAAAATTCCGGATTTTGGTCCAAAATTTTCTAAGGCCCACCCGGACCCCAAATTTTCAGTGTAAAAAAAAAAAAAATTTTTGTCTTAAAATTGACCGAAACACATAAAAAACAAAAAAAAAAATTCCGGATTTTGGTCCATTTTTGTCTTAAAATTGACCGAAACGCATAAAAAAACACAAAAAAAATCCGGATTTTGGTCCAAAATTTCTAAGTCCGCAACGGGACCCCAAATTTTCAGTCTAAATATGAACCCAGGGACTTGGCTTGAACAAACTTGAATTTCAGCCCCCCCCCCCCCCCCCCCCCCCCCCCCCAAGGATGCTGCATACCAAATATCAAAAGATTCTTATTGGTAGATCTGAAGAAGAAGATTTTTAAAAAATACTCCTCATACTGCGCTAATTTAAAAATTTGGGCTCCCACAGAGAGCCCAAATATGGACCCAGGGAATTGATTTCAATAAACGTGTGAAACAATCTTCCAAAGATGTTATATGTGAAATTTGAAAGCTTTTGGGGCAGTGGTTTGGGAGAAAAGTAGTCTTATATGTTTTTCCCATTACCCACAGTGTTAAAAAATGCTGACTCCGAACTTTTTCAAAGTCCCCAAAAAGTACCCCATGATAAAACCGAAGGAAGCTTCACAACAAATAAGAATTTTCAGTACCGTGTAGTTTTGGAGATATGGGCGTTTTAATTTTTTTCTATTTTTAGCTCCTGCGGTTCCCATGGGGCGACGGGAAATTTTTTTTTTTTGCATAAATTAAGTACTTATGACCCAATAAGCCCTCGTATCAAATTTGGTTCAAATTTGCCTCTCGGTTTGAAAAATAGAAATTTTGGGAGGGGCAAATATACTTGCCCCTCCCATTACGACGCCAAATATAGCCCCACAAACTTCTCTTGAACAAATCTGAGTCTACACCTCAAAAGGAAGCTGCACACCAAATATCAAGTCTCTGCTATTGCTGGTTCATGAGAAGAAGATTTGTTAAGATTTCAGCACACTCTTTGGGTGTGGCCCTACCAATGGGCGAGGCAACTTGATTTGAACAAAATCAAATTGCGATGTCATAATAAACTATTATCTCAAATATCAATTAAATTGGTTCAGCGGTTTGGGAGGAGAAGACGCAAACACCATGTTCACGGACGACGGACGGAGAGTGATCACTATAGCTCTCCTGACTGAAAGTCAGGTGAGCTAACAAGACGGTTTTGCTGATTATTCAAGAATTCCAAGCCAAAGAACAAGTGTGTGTCTCGCATCCACCCCCCCCCCCCCCCAAACTGACAGGTAGGGGTAGGTGACAGATGATTTTCATATGAATGCGAATTAAGGCTACTACAACGTAGTCGCAACCTGCAATGGTATATTTTAGCTGTGCATATTTTGCCCCATTGTAAAACACAGGTGGTCGTTGATTTCCAATTCCAACATTTAGGAAAGTCGTGAAGTTGATCAGGTATGAGTTCTCGCGAACAGATAAGGGCAGGTTGTTCTATAACGCTGGTGGTAAAAGAAGACTGATACAATTGCGTCCGACAACATTGGACTCTGTGGTTATGACATGACCTGAGATTGAGCGATGAATTCGACGGTGAGACAATCGGAGGAACTTTAATGGCAATATTTGGGGGCGACATATCGTCGTGTCAGAACCATAAGGTTCTATCTTCCACTGGAAGATAGAACCTTTTGGTTCTCACGCGACGATATGTTGATACATTTTCAAAAAACTGTATTAACTTGTGTTTGCGACGTCGTTCTTGTAGAGAATCCCAGCATGTTTCTGAATAAAGCAAAGACTTACTATAACTGACAGTTGCCTCGGTAATAGTCCTTGCGGCTGCGATCTGTATTTGTTTTAGCTCGGCGACTTTAGCTCGGCGACTTTAGCTGCTGACCAATTATCTCAAACGGCATCAGCATATTCTAGTAGAGGCCAAACGAAGGCAAAGTGTACTTTTTCTAAGACGTACTGATCGAGATGATACTGCGTCCGATCCTATCACAACTTATAGAAACCTATCCGGAAGATTCGATTTCAGGAACAACAGTCGTTCACCTGACCTGAGATACCAATTCTCATCAGCTTGTGAATCAGACCAACAGACCATACCTTGTCGAAAGCCTTACTGACATTACAGAAGACCGCCCTGAGTTCTTTACCTTCATCAAGCAATCGACTGAATTCATCGTGTATGTCAGTCAGCTGGAGAACAGTTGAATCACTTGGTGTGAAATTTGATTGGAATTGACTAAGAACATTGTTGTCAATCAGAAATTGCCATACGCGTTTGAAAACACGTTTTAAATATACTACCTACACGACTGATCCGTGATATCGGGGGATAATTAGTGACTGAATTGGTGGGTTTGATTTTTTCAAAATTGGAGAGACATTTGCTGTTTCCACAGTGAAGGAAAGTAACAGTTATTCAAAAGCACATAAAATAAGATTGAAAGAGCCTCACGTGGAGGTGGGTAATTTTCATTCTAAAAGACGACGCGGTGCCTTAGATACCTTTATTGACTTCACTGCTTCATACACTTCACTAGAATGTAGAGCCTACATTGTAGAGCCATACTATTAATGACTTGTAAAGCCTGGGATGCTGAATGAGGTAGGGAAGCTTTCGAATCGTCAACTGTTGACACAGAACTGAAGTATTGTTATCGAAGGCCTACTTCATCAATTATCGCAGGGGCCCTGTTTCCACTTTGGGGTTAAACTCGCTTGGTTGCCTTTATTGTACTTGGGCCATTCATGCATATCGACTGGAACACTTCCCGTAGTAGGCCTGAGGTGTAGACAAATAGCATTACGTACTACTTATACCAGGCAAAGGATAATATGAAGCATTTGGTCGATTAATAGTACTAAGGGCTAACACTGGACCTGTAGGGATGAAGAGCGTCCATCCTATACTGTCACACGAGGCGACCACGCATTACCCCCACCCACCATACAATGCCGCCTGGCTCAGCATTGCATACTACCTATACCAGTAATAGGATAGCACAAAGCAATCGGTAGGTTAATACAACAAAGATTTAGAGGAAACATACAGTAGTACATAACGCCCATATTATACTACCAGTTCAAATCACCAAGGACTCTCTCGCAATATCGCACTAGACGGTGATCAAGCATTACTCCCACCCCACAATACTGGTTGACCCATCATTATGTACTATCTATACCAGTCGTAGGATAATATGAAGGTCGATTAGTAGTACCAAGGGCCAATAGTATACCTACAGGGGTATATACCACCCATACTATACTATAGTATGAGAGGCCCGACACATCCTGACCCGCATTAATTTTCCATCACATACCCATAATATATACCAATAGCCCTGTGTGTACATATATCACTATACATATCATATCATACTATATATGCAGTACGTACAGAACTTACAGGAATTAGCTGGATGGCGCCGGAATTTTGCACAGAAATAAATTTACTAACCCATAAGTCTGATTCCTATGGGAATTTAACACAAGCTGCTCCCACAAAAGTCCGGGTAATATGGCACACTCGGATACATGCCATACTACTAGCCAATCATCGAATAGCTAGTTAAGTTGTGAAAAACAGTCTTCTAATAATCTGTAAAGCAGTCTCCTAATAATCTATAAATACAGATTACTAATCTGCAAAAACAGTTTATTAAACTGTAAAAACAGTCTTGTAATAATCTGTAAAATCAGTCAGCTAATAAATTGTAAAAACAGTCTCCTAATAATCCGTAAATACACATTACTGATCAGTTAACCCTTTACCCAACGTAACGGCCAAAACCGGCCAGCGACATTCTCAAAAATCGCCAATTAATTTTCATTATTTTTTTCATTTTTTTGTCTCAAAAACATAGGTTATGACCCCTCATTGGAACGAGCTCGTCGAGCTCGTTCCAGTGAGGGGTCATAACCTATGTTTTTGAGACAAAAAATAAAAAAAATTCGTCATTCAAGAATTTGTTTTGCAAGTGACGACTGCGTTTCGTGTTAGGTAAAGGGTTAAAACAGATTATTAATTTGTAAAAACAGTCTTGAAATAATATGGAAAAACCGTCATCTAATAAATTGTAAAATCAGTTTTCTAATAATATGAAAATACAGATTATTGATTATCTGTAAAAACAATCTTCTAATAATCTTAATATGTAAAAACAGATTACTAATCTGTAAAACAGATTATTAACCCTTTACCTAACAAGAAAAGCAGACGACACTTACAAAAAAAATTCTTGAATAACTAATTTTTTTCATTTTTTGTCTCAAAAACATAGGTTATGACCCTCGTTGGAACGAGCTCGTTCCAACGAGGGGCCATAACCTTTGTTTTTGAGACAAAAAATGAAAAAAATAATGAAAATTAATTGGCGATTTTTGAGAATAGCGCTGGCCGGTTTTGGCCGTTACGTTAGGTAAAGGGTTAAATGAAAAGGTCCGACCCTAATACGCTGCCGTAGGAATCGCGTTCGTGTACTCGGAAATTCGTATTCACATATATACAACTGGAATTTAATTTTGCACCCCCTGAAATGTTTCATGACGGTGAAGTTGCTGTTACTGATTATTATGTTTTAATGATTGCTATGTCTTGCAGTACATTTCATTTAGTGAAACATGATGTTTCTGGTTGATAGCGTACCCGAAACACATCCCTTCGTCCACGTGAAGCATACTTCCCAGGAATGTTACAAAAACGCTGTCATCCACATGCAATATCTGGGTATAAAACAAGAAAATTTGTCAATAAATGATGACGTGGCAAGGAGAGACTGTCAGGGGCAATAAATGGCAAATTGTTGGCATGCACGCAACAGGCACGTCATTCAAAGCTATTGGAAGGCAACTTGGCTATAGTCGTCCTGTCATCAGCAGACTTGTCTGAAAACATCAACAAACCAACGATGTTAAGGACCGACCGTGGCCTGGACAACCCCAAAAGACCTCTCCTCGACAAGAACGGAGCCAGGCAAACCTCGTTAGGCGTGAACCCTTGGATTCAAGTTGGGTTTTGAAACGCCTTTGGCTCCCCAACAGGCGTTTTTGCAACAGAACTGTCCGAAACCTTCTCAAAGCACTGGGTATGAGGTCCAGAAGGGTCAGCAAGCATCCAGCTCTGTCCGATCGTCATTGGTGATGACGTTTTGGAGTGGTGTATGACACGACAACATTGGAATCTCAGGACGTGGAGGAGAGTCCATTTGTCAGGCGAGATTAGGTTCAAGCTTCACGTCACAGACGTATTTCATAAGACTGTAGGGGCATAGAAATCAGACCTATGAAACATCAGATCTACTGTTCCTTATGGTGGAGGATCAATAATGATCTGGGATCCCTCTCTGTTGATTGTAAACTTGATATGGTGACTGTACGTCAGAATCTCAACGGTCATCAGTACATTCGCGACATTCTCATTGCGGTCATGCCTCATTTTGACAACCACCGATTGGCTACTCGCCCTGTATTCATGGGCGGCAATGCAAGGCCACATCATCCCCATGCAGTGATAGCATTCCTTCAGAACAATGTTATTACAACACTACCTTGGCCTGCAATGAACCCCGATTTCAATCCCTTAGAACACATCTGGGACTTTCTTGGACGTCATGTGTAAGCAAGGAGTCCGCCTGTACAAAATTTTGCAGATTTGGAGGCTGCATTGCACGATGAGTGGCAGCAGTTGCCTCTGGACCGTATCAGAAGGCTCACTGATAGCATTAGGTGGAGGGTTCAGACTGTCATCCGGGCACGTAGTGGATACACTCGCTACGGACGTCAGACTGCTATTGTGTTCAGATCACAAGTTACATTTCTTGTCAGTAATTACCGGCATCGTTTCATCATGGACCGACCCAGCACCAAACTTGTCGAGAGAACATTTTTCCATCAAAATCATAAGTGACAGACATGTGTAATTAGCGCCATTAAAATACTGCATATGTTCATCATTGTGTTGTCTTTCATTTGTCAATAAACTATTCTTTCCGCAATCACTTTTGGCGATCTGAAAGATAGCATGAAAGTAATGACAGTTTCAACTGACAACAGGGTGTGCTTAATTAAGTTCCAGGTGTATGTAGGATTAATCGATTACGATTTTACAACCACGGAATGTCTCTTATTTCATAACTTATTTGGGGGGATTTAGATTCGGTCAGGTTATTTTTTGTTATTTTAATTAATACACGGAACCTCTTATAGAAGACCCTGAACGCAACCATGAATTCGTCATAGTGCATCAGGGGTCGTCTATGATAATGTCAGTGTTAAATCAAAAGTTCGCCATAGCCCCTCCCCCATTACTACTCAGATAGGCAAACACTGGAACATCAGACCCACTGTTACTACACTTGCAGCACATATGCACATACCGATATTATCTCCTATAAGGCTCTCAGTTCCAACATGGCTTATAGATAGATATAGCTCCTATTTGGCCCCTATTGGACACCTATCTGGCTCCTGGTTCCTATATGGCTCCCTGTTCCAATATGACGCCTGTACAGCTCCTATCTCGCTTCTAGCACCGGTTCGGCTGTTGGCTTCTAGGTCACACCATGACAATTGTGGCTCATAAACCACTACTACCGGCTTGTCTGCAGTCACCAACATATGTAGTATGATCTGCTTCCACTGTACTCAGCCAATACTGTAGTTTTCCACCACCCTTTCAGCCTTGAACCATTATTGCTGTCTGGTGGGACTACTACTGACTACCTAGCTATGTCTGACCTGTTTTGATCTCTGCCCTCGGCCAAGACTTCAATGAGTCCAGTCAGAGTGCCCCATTCATCAAAACTCGCCTCTGTCTACACAGTTGCTTGCTCCGGTGCATGCTGGGGTGCCTTACGTATACAAACAGTCAGTCTGTAGATCATGCTGAGATGTTCTTGTGTGATATTGCACAATGTATACACAGCACATTAGATGTGCCGACGTGCTCATGTGAAAACCGACAATGTGTGCACAACTCATGCAACACACAGGTACTTGCGATACAAAAGATATTCCAGAAGTATATTTGATGGAATGTGTTTATGTTCTAATGCACAATCCGCCACAATGTATACGCATTGCATGCTGCACATGGTCACATGCTTGGTATTCCAATATGTGCATGTGTGCTAGTGCACAATGTGCGCAGAACACATACACCACATAGACACATACGGATATTATTAATTACAAGGTTTGTTGGTGGCCTAACATGGTATATATGGTGTCAGTTAATTTCACATTGGACGGGAGCGAAGCTCGAGTCCAATATGGAATTAACTGACACCATATATACCATATTAGGCCACCAACAAACTGTCTAACGAATATATCTTACCGACTGATGCATCGATGCACAGAACTAATAACAACAGCGATCAAAATTAAATGAGAGAATTCTCACAATGTGTTCACATGTCTTTGCCTCGTTACAATTTATGGGAGAGGGCCTAGAGGCACTCACCCATAAATTGTAACAAGGAAAATTCATACATACCAAACAGTTTCATTTCGAAGGTAACATGACACACATCCACAGAATATGAAGCCTTTTAATTGCCTAACCTGCACTTCAAACCAAATATGGGCTTCCAACACCCAATCTTTCAACTTGAAGCGTTTATCGGCTGCCGCCACTTTGAATAATCAATGTTCAAAGGGGAGATTACCCATAGCTGTCAGCGTATATTGATGTTGACAGGCAGTATATGGTTTTATGCAATCTGCATGTGACGTCTTTGAACCAATGAAATTCCTAGATAATTGTAGGAGGTATGATATTGGAGGTTGCCTATGGCATGATAAAGGTAACTGTTGAAGGATACCTTTTGGAGGAGACCTTTTGGCGATTATCTGTCTGATGATCTATGACTTCTTCATCCGAGTTCTGTGGTTGAGTCATAATTAAAAAAAAACAACATGGAAATATATAACATGCCATTCATTTTTCTTCTGTTCACTGATACACTGTTCATAGTGTACAACGACTTTATGTAATTTATAGTAATTGCCCAATTTATCGAAATACTTTTCGTTGGTGGCTCTCTGACTTTTGAACTGACTTGGGATAGGCAAGCTAATCTCTATCGTTTGGATAACTTGGTCAAATAACTTCCAGAGTGCATTTCCACCTTTTTTATCTTTTTGTATTATTCTTCATTTTTCCTTCTTTTTCTATAAAAAACCCAGGTGGTTGCTTCATACAAGAAGTGTTGTGGTGCCACAGGAAATGAACGTCAGACTTGTTCATGCTTGCAAGTACATCATCAAATCTCTTCTATTTCTACATCACTAAAATAGTCTACAGAATATTTCGCTTGTGAAGGTTCTTCTGTCGGTTCTTTCTGATGGTATCTCATGTATAACATTCTGGTGTTGATTATTCCCCTTCAATTCTTGTGTTATTGTTGCTTCTGTGCTTTTAATATTATTTCTCAAGTCATGGGTTCTGCTGTATTCAGCGCAATTCATTTGTTTGTAGGTTTCCCTTCGTAAAATCGTCTCATGTGGACTCTCAAATCCCCTTGACACAAGCAGAAACATCTTCTCGGTTCAGTTTAATAATGCAATTCTGAATGATGACAGCGTCTAAGCGACATCTAGGCTAATGTATCTGTGACGGTCGTATTTGAAAACACCACCGAATTTCAACAAAGTTTGGTCGACGTTTTGATTCTCTAAGGGGGGGGGGGGGTCCGATAGGGTTATGACTTAAAGTTGGGAAATTTAGGAAAGTGTATATATTAGCACATCCAGTGTGTGACCTTGTGCGCTAATGTGATGTGTACACATTGTGAACTATCACACAAATATCGTGGTAAAATCAACAGGGAGCTTCTTATATATAAGGCACCTTACCATGCACTTGGTCAAGCAAATGTATCGACTAAGCCAATTTTTGATAAATTGATTGAACTCATTAGAGACTAGGCCGAGGGCAGAGATCGGAACAGGCTCAAACATAGCTGGCAATCCCGTGGTAGTGCCACAAGTCAGCAGTAAGGGTGCAAAGCTGAAAGGGTTATAGACAATAAAATTGGGTGAATGTATTGAAAGTTGACCATAGGACAGATGGGGGAGAGTATGGATAAGCCAGTAACAGTGGCTTAGGAGCCACAGATGTCTTGGTGTGGTTTGACAGCCAACAGCCGAACAGATGCTAGGAGCCAGATATGAACTGTATGGGCGTCATATAGGAACTAAGAGCCCTATAGGAGTTGAGAGCCATATATGAGTTACATAGAGTTACAAATAAGCCACATAGAAACTGAGAGCCTTTTTGGAGCTAAAACCCATATGTGCATATGTGCTGCATGTGTTGTGTACACACTGTGCACAAGCACATATCGGCACATCCAGGCTGTGCCTTCGTTTTGGTTCACTTTGCTACATGTTGTGAACTTGCACACAAGCTCATCTGGGCAGGATGGAATAGGTAGAACAAGCAAGTTTTTATACAGATATCACAGGTTGAGGAATGGAGAGAATGGAACAGGGATACGCTGAAAACAAAGATTAGGAGAGAATCTGTGCAAAAGGGTGGGGGTGGTCGTTGTTTGTGGTAATTATTCTTACTCCCATCGAGTTAAACATGCCTCCAGAATACCCGCAAGTAGGTAATAATTGAGAGTTCAACCATCATCGTACATGTACGGTACATGTACATGTACGTCTACATGTACACCTCCATAGGATTTAGTGTTAAAATCGTGTACGTGTACACGATTTTAACGTTTTTTAGGGTGATGTTAAAATCCCCTTGAGAATTCAAACATCACTGATTGTATCCAAGAATGACAGAAAACGCATGAAATTTTACGTACAGTACATGTACCGTTTTGATTGAAATCGGCAAGTGAGTTTCCCCATAGGATTCAGTGTTAAATTGCGAGCAAAAAAACGTTTTGAGAATTCTAACATCATCCTCTCGCCGATTCTAACAATCCGCGTCCGTACACGATTTTAACACTGAAACCCAATGGAGGCGTACACGGAGATCCACTTGCGGATTTTAGGTCTGAAATCGACTCGCGTGAAGAGGTGATGTTTGAATTCTCAAACCACTTTTTGATGTCCAAAAGCTTGAAGAGCTTGAAAATAAGTAATCAGCCAATCATTTCACGTTCCTAACGCTAATTAACCAATCAGATTGCTTGATTCTCATAAACTTAATCATACAAAGTTATCTCCCCTCGTCGTGAGGATGGGGGTCACGCCCGTCATAAAAAGGTGAATCGCGTTTAATAACGTGGATATAATGGCTAGAGCAATCTATACCAAAAACCAAAAGCTCGAAGAGCTTGAAATAAGTAATCACCCAATCACTTCACGTTCCTAACGCTAATTAACCAATCAGATTGCTTGATTCTCATAAACTTAATCATACAAAGTTATCTCCCCTCGTCGTGGGCGTGGGGGTCACGCCCATCATAAAAATCGAAGTTTCGAGAAGGTGGTCACGTGACCTATCAAATTGAAGGTCTCGACGAGTGGATTAAGAAGATCGTAATTTTAACCCTCGTCGTGGGGTGGGGTCACGACCAGAGCCGAAAAACGACTTCCTTTTTACATATCCAGGCATGTGAGGTATTAATATGAAGGGCTCGATGAATACATTACAAAAATGACGTTTTTCATTTTATGTGGGGGTGGGGGTCACGCCCATCATAAAAATCGAAGTTTCGAGAAGGTGGTCACGGGACATATCAAATTGAAGGTCTCGACGAGTGGATTAAGAAGATCGTAATTTTAACCCTCGTCGTGGGGTGGGGTCACGACGAGAGCCGAAAAACGACTTCCTTTTTACAAAGCCAGGCATGTGAGGTATTGATATGAAGGGCTCGATGAATACATTACGAAAATGACGTTTTTTCATTTTATGTGGGGGTGGGGGTCACGCCCATCAGAAAAATCGAAGTTTCGAGAAGATGGTCACGTGACCTATTAAATTGAAGGTCTCGACGAGTGGATTAAGAAGATCGTAATTTTAACCCTCGTCGTGGGGTGGGGTCACGATCAGAGCCGAAAAACGTCGTTCTTTATGCAAAGCCAGGCATGTGAGGTACTGATATGAAGGTTCGATGAATACATTACGAAAATGACATTTTTCATTTTATGTGAGGGTGGGGTCACGACCAGAGACGAAAAACGTCTTCCTTTTTACAAATCCAAGCATGTGAGGTACTGATATGAAGGGCTTGATGAATACATTACAAAAATGACATTTTCCAACATCGCCGTGGGGATGGGGTTAACACCGATCAGAAAATCAAAAACAGTTTCGAGAAGATAGTCGTGTGACCTATCAAATTAAAGCTATCGACAAGGATATTATGAAAATCATAATCTTTCCCTTCTTATAACGGTGGAGTTGATACCATATTGAAATCGAAAGTATTAAGAAAAGGTAGTTATGGAACATATTAAATTGAAAAAAAACAAGTTGAATCTGATGCATCATTCATTTTTTTGATATCTGTGTTTAAAAACGTGAAGAAAGTTTTCAAAAAAAAAAATATATATATGATTGTTATGCGAATTAGAGATGCACTCGCTTATTAACAAGTCACGTCTTAAGATGTTTCCTTCAATAATAACTCTGTTTACTGAACCATAGATTTGTCAATACAAAAATTATAAGTTGATCTTCTAACGTTTCTACATATTGAGGATAGCCTATTTCACCATTTCCGAAAAAAGTGTCAATCCAAACTATTTTTTTTTTTTAGGAAACAATGCCCACGTCGAGAAGACATTATTACAAACTGAATCAGTATAATCTTGACTGAATTCAAATAATATACCATATCTCAACCCGAGCGTTTTATCTCTGGTAAAATCTGTCAGAGTCTCAGAGATTAGGTCCTATTACTCTACTGTGTAAAAAAAGATAGGGATAATGTCGAGAATTTGAAATTCTAGAGGGTCCGTATCCCTACCTAATGTGGGTTATAAAATCCTTACAAAAAGCAGAATTGTCCTTACGATAGAGCGATGTGTTACAGTATATTGCTCACCTGGATCGAACCTGGAAATGATCAACGGGTTTTCGTGAGCGAAAGAGGAGAATTCGAAGTTCCTCTGGAAAGTAAAAAAAAAGATGAAAAAATCGTTCGATCCGTTTACCAAACACATATTCGATTTTCAAGGCAGACTGGTCAAAAGCAAACGATTCTTACAACTCGAAAACGTGAGAAGCAAGAAAGATAAACTGGTTATTTTTGCTGCGCATGCAACCTTTTTATGTCATCAAAAAAACTTTAAAAAAAACCATGAGATATTGTGCTCATTTCGGTAAATCGATGACGTTTAGAATACCGCGACAATCGTAGTTAAAAAATCAGTCGTTTTCGTTCGATATATTTGATCAATTGTTTTGAACGACCCTCCAGTCAACTTTCCGCCAGCAACTGTGTCTGATCAAGAAAAAAAAGGGAGTCGTTACCGAGATGTATTTCACCCGTTTTAGCGTTGAAAGAGAATCGTTTTGGACAAGTGGTATGTCGACGTAAAAAGCTTAATGTCTTGGTTGCTGTTGGATGACATCAAATATCGCGACTACTGATGTAATGCTTCGCTATCAAGTGGTTAGAAAAAAGAGCTTTTTCTCATTTTCATTCAGTCATACGCTGACACATTGTAAACACTGTTTTTTTTTGTTGTTGCTGTATTTATATAACGCCACCTATCTTAAAATATTTTAACTCCAGTTGTAAAAAACAAAACAAAACAACTTTTCCACACGTGCGTTTGTTTACAAATCTTTTCTAGCACGTGACAAATGGTATATTATTTGAATTCAGTCAAGATTATACTGATTCAGTTTGTAATGTCTTCTCGACGTGGGCATTGTTTCCTAAAAAAAAAAATAGTTTGGATTGACACTTTTTTCGGAAAATGGTGAAATAGGCTATCCTCAATATGTAGAAACGTTAGAAGATCAACTTATAATTTTTGTATTGACAAATCTATGGTTCAGTAAACAGAGTTATTATTGTAGGAAACATCTTAAGGCGTGACTTGTTAATAAGCGAGTGCATCTCTAATTCGCATAACAATCATATATATTTTTTTTTTTTGAAAACTTTCTTCACGTTTTTAAACACAGATATCAAAAATGAATGATGCATCAGATTCAACTTGTTTTTTTCAATTTAATATGTTCCATAACTACCTTTTCTTAATACTTTCGATTTCAAGATGGTCCCAACTCCACCGTTATAAGAAGGGAAAGATTATGATTTTCATAATATCCTGGTCCATAGCTTTAATTTGATAGGTCACACGACTATCTTCTCGAAACTTTTGATTTTCTGATCGGTGTTAACCCCATCCCCACGGCGATGGTGGAAAATTTCATTTTTGTAATGTATTCATCAAGCCCTTCATATCAGTACCTCACATGCTTGGATTTGTAAAAAAGGAAGACGTTTTTCGTCTCTGGTCGTGACCCCACCCCCACATAAAATGAAAAATGTCATTTTCGTAATGTATTCATCGAGCCTTCATAAAGGATCTCACATGCCTGGTTTTGTATAAAGAACGACGTTTTTCGGCTCTGGTCGTGACCCCACCCCACGACGAGGGTTAAAATTACGATCTTCTTAATCCACTCGTCGAGACCTTCAGTTCGATAGGTCACGTGACCACCTTCTCGAAACTTCGATTTTTCTGATGGGCGTGACCCTCACCCCACATAAAATGAAAAAACGTCATTTTCGTATTGTATTCATCGAGCCCTTCATATCAATACCTCACATGCCTGGCTTTGTAAAAAGGAAGTCGTTTTTCGGCTCTGGTCGTGACCCCACCCCACGACGAGGGGTAAAATTACGATCTTCTTAATCCACTCGTCGAGACTTTCAATTTGATAGGTCACGTGACCACCTTCTCGAAACTTCGATTTTTCTGATGGGCGTGACCCCCACCCCCACATAAAATGAAAAAAACGGCATTTTTGTAATGGATTCATCGAGCCCTTCATATTAATACCTCACATGCCTGGATTTGTAAAAAGGAAGACGTTTTTCGGCTCTGATCGTGACCCCACCCCACGATGAGGGTTAAAATTACGATCTTCTTAATCCACTCGTCGAGACCTTCAATTTGATAGGTCACGTGACCACCTTCTCGAAACTTCGATTTTTATGATGGGCGTGACCCCCACCCCCACATAAAATGAAAAACGTCATTTTTGTAATGTATTCATCGAGCCCTTCATATTAATACCTCACATGCCTGGATATGTAAAAAGGAAGTCGTTTTTAGGCTCTGGTCGTGACCCCACCCCACGACGAGGGTTAAAATTACGATCTTCTTAATCCACTCGTCGAGACCTTCAATTTGATAGGTCACGTGACCACCTTCTCGAAACTTCGATTTTTCCGATGGGCGTAACCCCACCCCCACGACGAGGGGAGATAACTTTGTATGATTAAGTTTATGAGAATCAAGCAACCTGATTGGTTAATTAGTGTTAGGAACGTGAAGTGATTGGGTGATTACTTATTTCAAGCTCTTCGAGCTTTTTGTTTTTGATATACATTGCTCTAGCCATTATATCCACGTTATTAAACGCGATTCACCTTTTTATGACGGGCGTGACCCCCACCCTCATGACGAGGGAAGATAACTTTGTATGATTAAGTTTATGAGAATCAAGCAATCTGATTAGTTAATTAGCGTTAGGAACGTGAAATGATTGGCTGATTACTTATTTTCAAGCGCTTCAAGCTTTTGGGCATCAAAAAAGTGGTTTGGGGATTCAAACATCACCTCTTCACGCGAGTCGATTTCAGACCTAAAATCCGCAAGCGAGTTTCCCCCATAGGATTCAGTGTTAAAATCGTGTACGGACGCGGATTGTTAGAATCGGCGAGAGGATGATGTTAGAATTCTCAAAACGTTTTTTTGCTCGCAATTTAACACTGAATCCTATGGGGGAAACTCACTTGCCGATTTCAATCGAAACGGTACATGTACTGTACGAAAAATTTCATGCGTTTTCTGTCCTTCTTGGATACAATCAGTGATGTTTGAATTCTCAAGGGGATTCTAACATCACCCTAAAAAACGTTAAAATCTTGTACACGTACACGATTTTAACACTAAATCCTATGGAGGTGTACATGTACACGTACACGTACATGTACCGTACATGTACGATGATGGTTGAACTCTCAATTATTACCTACTCCCGCACTATATTAGAAGCCTTTCAAGCCCATAGTAGCCATCAAAGATGGTGGTCTAGAGAGGTAGAAACAGAGGAAACCTAAAGTTTGGGAGCGTTGTCGGATCCATTTTGGACAATTAGATATAAACCTATTCAATGGAACGCAACCCCCGAACACGCTCCCGTCCTGTTAGATGATTTGGGGTCAAATAGCACCCACCTGCCACCATAGAAAACGAGATGGCAGCCCTAGTAAACATAACGGCGGACGGAAACACGTGTCACCCCGAGAATATGTGCTGCTTGGCATGCGCACTCACAGAACATAAAACTGTGGTAATGACGCTACAAAATGGCTAACTATAACAGCCCGACATCATGTCAATGGGTCACGTGCCTACGACGTCACTTCCACCTCCGACTCTCCATCCTGGTGATGGGGGACAAAGGATGAGAAACACAGTACTTATATAATATGTTTACGTATGAACAATATTGGCATTGCTACTCATTAACTATTTTCAATTAAATCCTACACAAATTCTGCACGTAAATTTACCCATCTCGACGCTCAAATTACCTCGCGAGACACGGGGCGGGGCGGGGTCGGAAAAAATACATGAACATAGGTGAGGGTGGGTGGGTGTTCAAGTGCCAAAAATGTGTGAAAACAATCAATGCATTTTTTTTCCTTTTTCACTGTTATGACATGTTTTGTGTCTCAAACTGTAACAAAAATTTCACCAATTGATCATAAAAGCCCATTTAGAAGCATTATTAACAAACCTAACTCCATTAATATAACAATATTGGAGAATTTCATCCAAAACTGTCTTATGGATGTGGTATGTGCCCAATACTGAGTGTAAAAAAAATGCCCGACAATTTTCTCCTTAAGTCAACAAAAATATCCATTCACAACATAAATCGTTCATATCAGAGTTTTTTAAATGAAACTTTCTTTAAAATAAAGCATAGTATATATAATATTGTCTAATGAGTCATATTAGCTAAATGGAAAACTTGAAAATATTAATTTTTATTTCAACAAAAATGAAAAAGTCCGATTTAACGAAAACAATAAAGTCTTTTTGATCGCTAACATGGTATGCAGATGCGATAAGAAAAACAAAAACACAAGGTTTGCCCTTCTTGAGCCAGAACAAAAACAAGTTCCCATTTACTCAACCAATAGTTGCAACATCCACACGGTAACAGTATGAGCAGTAGTAAATTAATTATGGGCACAGTGCTCACATATGCCTGCAAATGCCATGAGTTACAGAACTAGACTGTTCGAAGAGCATTTCACTGCATATCATAGATAAAATTAAGAAAAGCTTATTTAAATTTGGTTTAAAATCAAAGGTTTCATTTGCAAAGTAAACACCGAGTAACTAGATTATCTAAGAATATTAAGCTACTCAATTGTCTGATCTGGTTTGATTGGGGTTTTACATCGCTTTCAATAGCAATGGCTATATTATGCCTTTATCTGACAATCATTTAGATTTTGGCCTGAAAACCACGAGAAACTGTACGTATCACATAATGTGTTCCGATTCCGTATCATATAGACGACTCATTCTGATTCCGTATCATGCAGACAACTCGTTTCCGGTAGCGCTACGGGCTATCATAACAGGCACATGGATACATTCTATGTGCGTTTCAGTGATCGACCGAACATTATGTCCCAAAAATGTTTAAAAATAATTTAACCCTTTACCTAACATGAAAAGCAGACGACACTTGCAAAAAAAATTCTTGAATAACTAATGTTTTTCATTTTTTGTCTCAAAAACATAGGTTATGACCACTCGTTGGAACGAGTTCGACGAGCTCGTTCCAACGAGGGGTCATAACCTATGTTTTTGAGACAAAAAATGAAAAAATAATGAAAATTAACTGGCGATTTTTGAGAATAGCGTTGGCCGGTTTTGGCGTTACGTTGGGTAAAAGGGTTAAGACTTAATCTGTTTATGTGACAAAATTGTTAGATAAATGAGTTATCATGATAATCTGCCTGTATCACAATGTTGTTAGTTCCCAAGATGAAGGAAGAATTATTCAAACAGATCCACTGAATGGCTTAAGGAATCCACCAACCTCTAAAGGAACTAACAAGCTCATCCACACAAGACACCTCAATATTAGGGTAAAACAAATTCCTTAGAATTTGCTACATCAATATAGTATTAAAATGTCTGTATGAACAACCAGGCCATCGCGGCAGTGCGTTAACAACCTGGCTACCAAATGTGGACCTATTATACCCGGGTCCACACCGGGTTCAAGCTATAGAGTAATGTGTCTTTGTGAACTGATGTGAATCTGATAAGTCTTGAAAAATGCATCTGATAGAGTAAATGGAAACAAGTTTCGACAAATAAAAATCAGTGTGCATTACGCGTTTTGAGTTTGTGTTGGAGTGCCAAGTTTTGTATATAAAATGTATGAGAAGGGTGTGGGTCCCCCAAAATGTCATGGAAAAGATATGCAGGAAAGGGTGGGTGTGTTAAAAAATTTGCAAAACAAAATTTTTCACCCATGTTCACGCAAAGTCAGGATTTGCGTCTCTCTGGGATAAAACCATGAACCTTGGGTGAGAAGTTTGGAGAACTCACCTGGAGCGAGCCTGTTTGCAGAGTAGAGCTTTTCATGAGGGGGACAGTCGTTACTTATTCCCAGTTCCTTATTCGGCATTCTTTATCAGGCGATAAAATCAGTTGGGAATTGAGAACTGGGAATAAGTAACGGTGGCCACGTCCGTAGCTTTACAGTCGTTTTCCAGTAACCATTTTCAAGTCCATCTCAGAATTTTACACGTCGGCTTTCTGATTTTTATCTCAACTCATCGAAGCTCAATGGGAGCTTGAGTGATCACTTTCTGTCCGTCGTCGGTCGGCGTGAACTTTACATTATCGACGTCTCCTCATAAACCACTAGGCCGAATTAAACTAAATTTGATATTCATGATTCCTATCATATGTCAATTCAAGTTTCTTCAAATAAAGTTGCCGCCCCTACAAGGGGCTCCAAAAGGGGGTATAATTCTGTTGTAACCCACAAATTTTTTAGATCACTTAAAAAATCTTCGTTCGATACTTGATTTACAACATCCTTAGAGGGATCAGATTCAGGAAAGTTCCTGGGTTCATATTTGGGCTCCACGTGAGAACTCGAATTATTACTAGGTGCAATACGAGGAAATTTATTTTAAAGTCTTCCTTTTTAGGTTGACTACCGGTGAAATCCTCTTGATATCTGGTATACTGTATCTTTAAGTGGGTCAGCTTGAACTTTATTCAAATCAACCTCCCTGGAATCATATTTGCGCTCCCTCTGGGAACCCGAATTTCAAATTAGTGTAAAATGAGGAATATTCTTTAAAAATCTTTGTCTTCAGATCCATCTGTCAGAACCATTTAATGAGGTATGGAGCATCCTCATGGCAGTCAGATTCAATTTTGTTCAAAACAAGTCCTTTGGGTCATATTCGGGATACCTTTGGGGCAACCACTTTTAACATAGTATAGTATGAAGACTGTTGTTTAAAAATCGCCTCCTCCAGGCTTATCGGTCATAATCTTTTGATATATGATATGCAGCATCCTTAGGAGGTTCGGAGTCAAGTTTGTTCAAATCAAGTCCCTAGATTCATATTTGGGCGTCCTATGGGAACCCGAATTTTAACTTTGTGTAATATGACAAAAAGAGTTTTCTAAAATCTTCTGCTTCAGATCTACAGGTCAGAATGTTTTGATGATTGGGATAGAGTATCCTAAATGGGGTGAGATTCAAATTTGTTCGAATCATTTATTTATTTATTTATTTATTTATTTATTTGGGGTTTAACGATACTTTCGACAACCAGGGTCGCCTCGTGTCGGACAGTTTTACGGGTGGAGAAAGCCGGAGTACCCGGAGAGGACCACCGAGCAACGGCGAGCAAATGTCAGACTCTCCAACATACTAACTCCACACAAGCAGGGTTAACATTGGTTGAAGACAAGTGCATCATCGACGTGCAGTACGCCTTCGTACACAGCGCCACCGTGTCCTCACGTGGGCAAATGGGATTTAGTGTCTTTCCCGAGGACACAATGCGGTTGCCACAGGTGGAATTCGAACGGAGGACTTGCAGCCTGCACCTCTGCCTAGTAAGCCTCCCCTCTCCCTTGTTCTAATCAAGTCCCTGGAGTCATAACTGGGCCCCCTGTGGGAACGATTAAGGCCTTGGGGCCTCTTGTCTTATAACTGTTTCATTATTTCACACAGTCTATATACGGTACCTACCTTTTGAAAAAGTGCCATACAACCAGTCTGATAAAAAGTGAACAGCTCTTTGATAAGAGTCATCACTTGCAAACATTTTCATGTAAGCCTCAACATCCAGGTTATCATAAAGCTCTTGTTTGGATATGGAATCCATTCTTCACTTTCTCTGGAATATACATAAGTGCATTGTCACTGTAACTCCATGGTAGGTGAAAGAAACATTCTTTTTCGGCAGATTCAGCTCACCTGTACGTGTGTACAATGTCTTTGACATTATTCCCTCCAACACTCACCCCCCCCCCCCCCCCACCCCCCACTCTCGCACTCCCATGTAACAGCCATTCATCAGTTATACTGGGTTATCCTAAATTTCTGAGAAAATTAAACGCAATCTATCAAAGGCGGACCGGCCGTATGGTCCACCGGGAAATTTCCCGATGGGCCCCCTATTGCGATCCCCAAGGATCTCCACAATTGGTGTAGCACATCACCTTTTGGTGCATGAAATTTCGTGAAAATGACCAAACGGCGAAGTGGGTCTGATTGCATAGACGGTCGGCTTATCGAAATGCCCTCTATGTGGACTGCCATTAGCAGCCCACATAGAGGGAATTTCGATATACCAGCAGTATTGTCTGCCATTGGTGTCCAGATGCAAGGAAACAGCGTTCTTTCGGTTCGAAAAATCAAAATTCTCTTCCATTGGGCCGAACTATGATCGGGGCGATCAGTCCGGGGCCCAATTGGTGCAACCATTTTTACCAAATGAGCGGCAAAGATGAAACAAAAATGCCATCAAAATGCCGTCTATGTGGCCTGTCACTGATCGCTCAGGTGCAAGGAAGCAGCGTTCTTTTAGTTCGAAATATCGAAATTTTGTTCGGATCCGCCCCCCCCCCCCCCCCCCCGATACATTTACCAGCAACATTTTGGCCCAGTCTGCCCATGCAATCTGCACACACAAGTGTTTTGTTTCTATATGGAGACTCTACAGAATGTCACTATTATTAATCCCAATTCCCTGTGGGGACGCCAGAAAGTGAAGCGTTGCTTGTTTACTGTGGTAAACAATCTCTGTTTTACTGGTTAAATAGGACTCAGTAAGCAGTGCCTGGGGCGCAAGTCATCTAAAACAGACAGCATGGGTTTAAAAGATTGGCTGGATATGAACAGTTCAGCCGCCGAAATTCACGGATGCGTTTACCAGGAAATTAAAAATCAGCAGCAGCAAAGTTTTAATTAAAGAAGCACCGTGTTGTATCCGTTGCTTCATTAATTAATTTTTTGACAATTATTTCTATAATTGGGGTTTGAAATCTAATATTATTGCGTCCGTGGAAATATTGCCCACTCCGTGAAAAGAGACCAGACTACGGTGTGCGTACTGTATCTATGTTACGGACACGATTAGCCACTGTGCAGACATACGTGCCCTTAAACTCCAATAAATAAATAAATAAATAAATAAATAAATAAATAAATAAATAAATAAATAAATAAATAAATAAATAAATAAAGTCTGCATGCGGAGATGGACATGACAAAAGTCTGACTCCTTTTGTCGAATTTACGTTAGAAGGAATGGGGAGTTGTGGACACAGGTGAGTTGATTATCGAGAAGAGTGTTTTTTCTAGGCACGAAGAGTAGTACCTAATAACACTTTGGCCGGCCGCTTATTTGTCACGGTTCTCGGATGAGAAGGCCTTGGGTACCCCTGTACTCCTATTTCTCCTATCTCCTTCCTCCCTATTCCCACGCTTCTTCTCTCCTCCCAACACTCGGAGACGAACTGCTTGATGACATCCCTTGTCCCATTCTTCCTTATCTCTCCGATTACCATATTAACCCTCTCCTTGGTGTCTCCCACTAACCACATGTCCTTCATTCTCCCATCTGACTTCCCCATTATATTCCCAGTGAATCTTATTCTTTTAGACTGGTATTTTGGGCATTCTAGGAGAAAGTGTTCCAGGGACTCCATCACGCCCAAATTACACATCTGGCACTCCTTTTCACTGTTTTTCCCAATTTTTCCCATCAGCTCCTGGGAACGCGACCTCAGCTTGAACAGCAGTGACCCCCCCCCCCCCCCCCAAAGTTGCTATCAAGGTACTCTTCAAAACCAGGCTTCTCTTTATCACACAGGCCACTCAAAGACTTCTTTGACTTGACCTCCTCTCGCAATTAAGGTTACCCTCCTCCATGACCCTTTCTCTGACGACTTTTTACCCTGGTTTGCCCCAACGTCTAGGTCCGAGATCTCCAATGAGCAGTTCTCTATTAGTTCCCCCTCTTATACCATTCACCCTGTCTTGATATTTGAGTTGAAAATTCTCAGGAACATTACTTTACACCATCTGCTGTCGGGGAGATTTACCAATTAATTAAGATAACCGAGTTTCAATAAGTCTATCCTGTCCTTGATCCTCATCCACCCAAGCTCATCACTGATTTCCCAAATGGTTTTCCCCACAAAAATCTTATTGAAACTGTTTCCCCCTATAAGTTTTATTTGGTTAAGGATTCGCCTCCCCTTCAGAATCAATTTATTTGTGTGGTTTCGGTACCTAATGACACAACAGAGATGGTTTGTGGTTTATTCCCCAACAAGACGGATCCTAAAATACAAATGTCGATGGGTAATCCAACAAGCCAACTAGACGAATCCCAACAAGAGGAATTTCATTAAATGACTATATAACCCAGATGTGAAACCCATTACTTTTAACTTTCAGGCAAAAACGTATATTAGAAAGGTATTTTGATGTGAAATTTCATTTTCCAAGAAAAAAAATGATGTACGGTATTTGAGATACTTCATTTATTATCAAGTCAGAAAATAAGCAGACTCTCATCTGCAGAATGAGGTCCCCAGAGGGTGAACTTAGTGATGCTACCCTGCACAGCAAGGTAGCATCACTACATGTACCCTATGTGGACTTCAATCTGAAACAGGGTCTCGAAACTAAACAGAAAGAGGTACCCAGAGGATAAATTGGCCCACTGTATGGGATAGCATAATCAAATTCACCCTCTAGGGATTTCATTCTGCAAATGTCAGACTGCTTATTTTCTGGCCTGTTTATTAAACCAGCTCGAAAAACTCCCCCAAAATCACACTTTAGTAACAAAAAATAAAGGAGTTTACATCTTGTACTATATAATACGGGAGCGCGGTGGCACAGAGGTAGACTGTTGGACTTCTAAGCTAGAGGTCCCGAGTTCAATCCCCGTCTGGGACGACCCGCGTTGTGTCCTTGGGCGGGAACTACACCACCTCACTGGGCACTATATGGGGGTGGTCAACTCCAAGCCATGCACTATTCCTTAATTGGTAATAAAGTGTGATATGTTCCATTAGGAATAATCAATTTTTGTGATCTTGTAACTCACGTTCTACCTAAACAAAAGTTACAATTTGGGATACGTTCATCATAAATTCTCGGTTTTCTTGAACTGCCTCATGAGTTAATCTTATCATGGTCAAACTCTGTCTTTGAACATGATGTATCATACCCTGATTTCTCTTCAACTGATTCAAATTTTCATTTATACCTCTCAAGTCAGATTGTCTGACAGTCCCAAATAGGAACTTAACTCTCCCACAACAAAATTAAACACTCTGCACTTGTCTATCTAGGATGGTGAGTGCCCACTTAATTTGAAGTAATCATTGAGGTCCTTTTGTACTCACATATAACAATTATTTATGGAACTGATTTCTTGGTTATTGTCGAATTTAATACAATATTAAGCAATTTAAGGGTTTCATTCTCATTACCATATTGTTCAAACACTTGTACAAAGTTATCATTAATTGCTCTATAGAAACGATTCATGTAAGACACCTATCGTGCCACTATGTCCATGTAATTAATAAAAGGTGTTAGGCTATTTACATACAAACATGTAGTTGTCCAGTCACTATTGACCATATAAACTTCTTTTGCTTTTGTAAATATTACATTGCTTCTAATTATGGTGGCCCCATTCACTGCCACCAAATACAACGAACTTCCAATTATGTGCCAGTTGAACATCATGGTCCAACAACAAGAAGGAAAGCTTGAGTTTTGGTGGTGAGCGATTCTTCTGCAAAATACAAACCATCTCCATAATTCATCACATGCCCTGTGAATGTTTGGAAATTTATCAATTTATTTATTTATTTATTGGTGCTTAACGCCACATCGTCAACAAAGGTCATATCGTGGCGAGAAAGTCATGAAAATGAGTTAAAAGGTAATGGTCAGGACTGTTTTTAAAAAGAAAAAAAAAAAAAAAAAAAATTGTGATAGATGAACGATAATAGAATGAAAATGTGAAAATGAATATTCATAATGAAAGAAGAACAACAAATATAATACAAATCAACCTATTGATACCAAATCATAATGGGAAGATTAAAAGACAAAGCTCTAAAACTTGCTAAAAAGGTTGATTTCTTTTAGAAAAGACAAAAGCTTGCGCGGACTGGTAGTGTAAAAAAGGTCTCTAAGAGACTCCACAGTGAAAAACCGCCGCCTAACGTGATCGAAATCTGTACAATCTAAAAGAATGTGTTCCACTGACAGCCCCTGCTGACAAGGAACACATTCAGGTCGCAGAGTGCCCTCTAATAAGAAACTATGAGTGAGTCTGGTATGACCAATATGACATCGTGTAAGGATAACGTGATCTTTTCGACAAAGATAAGAAAGAGGATAATAATCAGACACAGTTGGTCGGAAACGGTGGAGCTTGTTATTGGTAGCTCCATCCCATTCCGACTGCCACAAAGACCGGATGTATTTAGAAATAAGTGGCTTGTAATCACTGTAAGGAATTGGAAAATCAGTGATTGGCTTACTCAGAGCCTGTTTCGCTGCACTGTCTGCCCTGGTGTTACCAGCAATACCAACGTGTCCAGGTAACCAGCAAAACACAATATCATATTGGTCAGCCTTCATTACAGTAAGTCGTTCACGAAGTGACAAGATTAGAGGGTTCTTCAATCTGGGGTTGAGAAGAGCCTGTAAACAAGAAAGAGAATCGGAGAAGATAATGGACTTCCATTCCTCTTCAGCCTCAATCTCATCGAGCGCAAGATCAATAGCTTTTACCTCAGCTGTAAAAATGGAACTCGTATCAGGCATCCTGGTTGAGGTGGTCTGATCACCACTAACGACAGCAGATGATACTCTATCATTATCCTTGGATCCATCCGTATAGAACATAGTGTATGCTCTATAGTGAGACTTAATCTCGGCATACGCTTGCTTAAATTGCAAAGAATTTGTGTTTGCCTTTTTAGAAGAGGCCAGATCTAAAATAACCTTGGGTTTTGACAGACGCCAAGGGGGTATATTTGGTTTACGATTTTCTGCCACAGAATCTGGAGCAACACCAGTAGCCTCCATGTGGGTTTTGATTCTGAGTCCCAGAGGAGGAATCTGTTTTGGATTTTTATCAAAAAAAACTTTATTTAGAGGTTTAAAAACATAGCAGTAAGCAGGATTTGAAGGATTTGCAGATAATTTTGAGACATATTGCAAAGAGAGTTTAATTCGACGCTTCTCAAGAGAAGGCTCACCTGCTTCGATAAGAAGAGAATCTATAGGTGACGTACGAAACGCACCAAGGCTAATTCTGATACCACTATGATGGATGGCATCAAGAGGTTTCAGATAGGATTTCCTAGCCGAACCGTAAACCACACAACCATAATCCAACTTTGACCGTACAAGAGCTCTATACAGATGGAGCAGAGTTTTTTGGTCGGCACCCCAATCAGTGCTGCCAACAACTTTTAGCAGATTAAGTGCTTTCTTGCATTTAATTTTTAGTTGTTTGATGTGAGACCTAAAACTTAGTTTCTCATCAAACAACAAGCCAAGGAATTTCACTTCCTTTACAACTTTAAGTGGAGTTCCATCTAAAAATAACTCCGGATCCAGGTGGTGTTTCCGGAGTTTACAGAAATGAACACAATTTGTTTTATTTTTTGAAAACTTGAAACCATTTTCAGTAGCCCAGCGCTGAACCTTGTTTAAGGATAGCTGAAGTTTGCGCTCAATAGCAGGCATTTTCTTGCCACTGTAGCAGATGAGGAAATCATCTACATACAATGAAGAATCAACATTTGTTTCAATAGCTGTAACAATGCTGTTGATTTTTATTGAAAAAAGAGTAACAGATAGAATACTACCCTGAGGTACTCCCAATTCCTGGTCGTGAGGGTCAGATAATGTTGACCCAAGACGAACCTGGAAATTGCGGTCCTTTAAAAAATTTTCAATAAAAATTGGCATTCTGTCTCTCAACCCCATGTTGAAGAGGTCTTTTAAAATCCCATACTTCCACGTAGTGTCATATGCCTTCTCCAGATCAAAGAACACGGCGACCACGTGCTCCCTTCTGGCAAAGGCATTTCTTATGAACGTTTCAAGGCGGACCAAATGATCGATAGTGCTCCTCTGGTTTCTGAAACCACACTGAACATCCGCCAGCAGACTGTTCGATTCCAGAAACCAAACAAGCCGATCATTGATCATCCTTTCCATGGTTTTACAGAGGTAACTCGTGAGTGCTATTGGTCTGTAGTTGGTTGGATTGCAGTGGTCCTTGTCAGGCTTGGGAATGGGAATGACTGTTGCTTTACGCCAGGAAGATGGAAACTGGCCAGTCACCCATATATCATTAAATATAGAAAGCAAAAGTTGGAGCGATGAAGGCGGCAAATGTTTTAAAATTTGGTAATGGATTTCATCAGGACCAGTGGCTGTATCTTTTGCTTTACTCAACGACGCTGACAGCTCATCAATTGAAAACGGTTCATTATAATTTTCATGATTATCAGATTGAAATTTGAATTTGTGTTTCTCCTGTTGATTTTTAACCTGGACAAACTGTGGAGTGCAATTTTCAGAAGAAGAGTTCTTAGAAAAGGTGGAAGCCAAAGTGTTCGAAATGTCTTTTTTAGATGTTATTTTAATATTATTTTGTTCAAGGTGTTGTACAGTAGATTTTGTTTCTTTACCTTTAATTTTTTGAACCATTTTCCAGACTTTTTTGATGGCGGTATTTTGATTTAATTTTGAAACATAATTTTGCCAGGAAGTTTTCTTCTTTTGTTTAATGAGCCGTCGGGTTTGAGCCCGATTAATACGTAATTTATCCAAATTATTCGTCGTTGGTGACTTGTTAAAATCGCGTTCAACTTTTTTACGTTTATGGATAGCCTGTTTACAATCCATATCAAACCATGGTTTATGGAAACGTTTAGGATTTGCCGAGGTTTTAGGGATAACTGTGTTTCCAATGTCAAGTAATGTGGCAGTGAAATGTTCCACAGGGTCAGAAGTGGCGTCAAACGTATCTTGAGTGAGTCGCTCGCAACACAACGATGAGAAAGTGTCCCAGTTTGCTTTTTTAAAGTTCCACCGGGGCACCCTCTCATCCCCTGCAGGAACAACACCCTCCAAAACAATTGGGAAGTGGTCACTTCCACAAAAGTCATCTTCCACTTTCCAAGAAAAATTCAGGAAAAGTGAAGGGCTTGTAATTGTGAGATCAATTGACGTGTACGAACCAGATGCAGGATGCAGGTAAGTATGTGACCCATCATTAAACAAACAAAGTCATGTTGAGTAATGAACCCTTCAGCGGTTTTACCCTTTATATCCTCTTTGCTGCATGAAGCACCCCAAAGAGGACTATGAGAATTAAAATCACCCATTAAAATATAGGGTGTTGGAAGCTGATCAACAAGTCGTTCCAGATCTTGCATCGGCAGAACTTGGTTTGGAGATATGTAAATGGAGCACACAGTAATCGTTTTGTCTAAAGTTAGGCGTACCGCCACAGCCTGTAAATTTGTATGTAAATTTACAGAACTGTGGATAATATCATTTCTAACTAAGACAGATGTCCCACGAAATGAAGATCAGCTTCGTCTGCCCAGGTGTTATACGTTGTATAACCCTTAACAGCGCAATAGTCTTGATTGTCTGGTTTCTTTAGGAGTGTTTCCTGCAGACAAAAAGCCGCAGGTTGATATTTTTGACTTAGCAGTCCGAGTTCATTGAAATTAGCTCTAAAACCTCGGCAATTCCACTGTAATATATTATGGTAGTTTGTACTATCCATAATGGGGTGGAATGTCAGGTGTTAAGGGAATAATATTTGATTTTAGAGGAGATTTGTCACTGGGGGACCTACCCAGCGAAGAACTTCGGCGGTTTGGACCACCAAATGTGTCAGTGATGCAATCATCAACTGACATAGCTTCTAAACCCTCAGATATATTTCTAGTGACCACATTTTGTAGTTTCTTTGGGGCTCTGTTTGAATTTTCTTTATTTCTGGCTCTCTGACTCTGATTCGTTTTTACTTCCTGTTTGTTTTCTTGTTTTTGTTTAATTCGTTGAGTTTGATTGGTATTTTGACCACCTAGCTTTTTCTGTGTTTGTTCCTGTCTCCGTTCCACTTTGGTTTGGTTTTGCTTTGGTTCTTTTGTATTTGGTATCAGTTCTTTCGTTTGTATAGCTTTTGGTATGTTAATATCTGTATGACCAAGGGTGAAGGGGATAACAAATGCTGGTATTGGGCCAGTGAGCCATGTAAGGTCTGTCTGACAATCTGTGGATGTTGTTGGTATTTTCCGCTTCTAGGCTGTTGCGTAAGATGGGATAGATGTTGACATGCCAGGCATAGTGGATACTATGTCTCTGGCTTCCTTAAAGCTAATCTGTTTTTCACACTTTATTTTTTGTATCTCCTTTTCCCTTTTCCATACAAGGCAATCCTTGGAAGAGGACATATGACTGCCCTGACAATTTATGCATTTAATTATAGCATTTGTACATGGCTCATCGTGCTGTTGGCTACACTTGTGGCATGTTGTTTGACCACGGCAAGAATCTTTACCATGTCCATATTTCCGACACTTGAAACATCTAAGTGGATTCGGTATGTATAGATCCACTCGGATGTTCAAATAGCCTAGTTTGAGTGACTTTGGTGGTTGAGAAGTATTAAAATTCATGAAATATGTATTTGTATTTAGTGTTGTTTCATTTTTTCTGATGGTAAGTCGCCTTACGCCAGTCCCTCACTGAGGTGTCAACTCTGTTAATATGTCAGCCTCAGTAAGATCAGCTAGCTCTCGCGTTCTTACAACACCTCGGCTGCTATTGAGGGATGCGTGAGAGCTCACCTTAACTTCCATGTCAATAAGTTTTGTTACTTTAAGTAAGTTGAAGGCCTGAGTGTGATTAGCACATTCAACTAGTAGGCTGCCAGATCTTAATTTCTTTACCCCTTTTACAATTCCAGCAATCCCTTTAATTGATTTTTCCAAAGCAAAGGAATTGATGGAGGTAGCTTTTTTTGTCTCATCTTTTGAAGTAATTACAATGAACTTTGGCCAAGTTTTCATTGGTTGTGGTTCTGAAATAGTTGTTTCTGAATCAGAGTCAGAACTAGTATTCGAAACATGCAGTCTTTTATTTTTTTTTTGGTTTTTGTTTCCATATTTTTTTGTTTTTAAAATTCACTACTCGCGGCTGACACCCCTACCCTGAGCCCAACTAGGGGATGCACATAGTCGACGGGTCTCCAGTCGACGGCACCGCCAGTACGCAAATAGTATACTCAGCCAACATTAATGAAATCATATATGCCAACTGATTGACCCGTTATGCCACGCTATCCAATAGTGGTCGATCAACTAGCCGTACCCTGAGGAAATGTCAGTGTAGACGAGCGTTTTATACAGACAGTGCAATAGTGTGAAATAGAATAATGAGTTGTTTAGGGCAGTCTTATCCATGCTTGCTACACAACAAAATGGGAATAAAATATTGTAACGGCTAGTTCAGCGATCACTAAATGCCCCACGTAACGTCACTGGGCTCCCGATTGATCAAGCCGGGCCGGAAAGACCAACATTCCCCGCCACAAAGTATTGGCCGAACTGGTGTATTGGACTATACCGTCAATACTTGCACGGAGGTCTGATGACCTCAGTGAAAATACCAAGAGCTGCCCTAACCGGGGCGCTAAGCCCTCATCCAGCAGGATCCCGTCCTCTATAGCGTCATGTTCGCACCTCACGGGAGAACAAGGTGCCTGCAAGATGGCATAAGCAGGATTGGCCATTTTGGTCCGGGGCTGCGTATTCATATATTCCGCAGCAAACCAGCTCAATTGAGCAAACCTGCTAATTAAAAAACCAGCAAACGTGCCCAATTGAGCAGGCCGTCCTCTATCCGCCACCTGAGGACCCGCCTAGTAGGGGATGATCAAACCCCCCTAGGTGGAAATTTATCAAAACACAAAGAAACCACTATGTCCCGATACCAACCGCAATACCTTGCAGTAATTGGTCAGTGCCTCGTTGATTTTATTTTATGTCGCCGGGCACACGCATATGTCTACTGTACAAGTGCATGTCTATCTCGGAACCAACAGGGAGTATTTTTCAATTCAGTTCTCAAAAGTTAGCTCATTTATTCATACCTTTCTTCCAGGTGTTACTGTAGATATATATAAATTGTTTTTGTGGCAGGGTTACCTGCATATAGCCTTGGTTGCTGAGGGTGTAATTAATCCCTTAAAAATTACAGCAACAGGGTTAAATTGTACAGCAGGTAATAATAGGTTTTATTCAGCTTTTACTGTTTATAGCAGGATTTTAAATTTTATTGTAAAGTGTGTGTGAAATTCCAGTTCTGAATATTTCTTGATGAAGAGAAATATTTCACACACAATGGTTTCAATAGGACAGAGAACAGAACACTGAACAATTAGTACCATTTCTTCTTGATCACAGCTTTCCTATTTCATCTCACTGTTTCTTTAATTCATAACCCTGCATGCTCTGTTAACTGAGTACTAACACTGGCCATTGATTGGCTCAGTTTTAACTGTTTAAACTAAAGTGGGAAAATCTCTCATTAAAAAGTTTGCTCTTGCTGGTGGTCAGATCTGTGCTGTTTAGTTATTAGAAAAGTGATCTTATTTGTGAAAAGTATATTTTGTGTAAATAAATAAATATGTGAATATCTGTGAATAAAAGCCTACATTATTTCCATCAAATAATTCTTGGAGGATTTCTCAGGATTCTGTCAGGCACAACAACTCTGGATACTTCAGGTTGAAGATGCCTTAGTTTAATTGTTGTTGTGCCCACCTGTAGGCTACCTGAACCTCGTCACACTGAGGGAGTTCATTTATCTTTAACATTAAATGGTTGTCTGTGAAGTAATGTGTTGTGATGATATGAATATGAACCCACATTGAGACTCTTATATCGCTTCACTCACCCATCTGGAGGGACTGCGGTTACAAATGGCGCCCAACAAGGATTTCATCGATCATTCTTCACATTGATTGGACTTGGTGGATTTTGCAGTGGAGACATGTGAGCTCACCATCGACAACTTCATTGACTGGCTACAACTACTTGTGTTACAGACATTTACATGGCTGACTGGTAACACTTAGAATAGTGACTCTGATCATTCATCTTTACTCAAATGACTTGAACAACTCAGTTATTTTTTTTTTTACATTTTTGAGTTAACTTCAGATAACATTTAGCTTTGATAGGGATGTACATGTATGCACATATGTGTGGGGGATCATTAATATGTTCATTATGAAAGTCACAAGGGAATCAAGGGAGATAATTTTCTTGTAACTTCTTTTTTTGTTTATTATGAAAGTCACAAGGGAATCAAGGGAGATAATTTTCTTGTAACTTCACTTGAAAATTATTTCAGATAAATTTTGGGGTAATTTGCTTTTGTAATTTTGGTTGAAAAAATCTTTTCAGGTTTATATATATTAAGAGTCATGACTAGTCACTGCAGTGAATCGAGTAATAGGATTTTCTCTTATACTATTTTTGTTTACTAACACAGGGTTATTACTAATTAGCATTGTTATCCGACAGTGCACTTGACATAATATAATATTGTGAATATACTTCAACAGATGACTTGCATGTTATAGGTCACTGAGTAATTCATATCTATGAATAGTTGAAAACAAAATGAAATATTTCTGGTTTGTTTATTGACAAAATGACTTAAACAATTTTCACACCTACTAATTATTCTTTCAGTGACTGATATATTTGAAATGTTACTTTGTTTTCAGCCTATATGAGTTCAATATGATATTTTCAGTTTGTGCTTTTTGCATTGCGCTGCGCCGTGGGGTACTGCGCTGCTGTTTATAAAATAATTAGCGCAGCTTAAAATAAGCGCAGCATAATAACATTGTATATTTAGCCCTTGTGTAAAATAGGTGACCTTCAACACTACTAATATAGTACATAACAATGTATTCTTAGCCACCGTGCACATGTGTAACCTTAAACAAAAATAAGTATTGTGCACAAATGTTACCTTAAACATGAATGAGTATTGTGCATGAAGGGTGACCATCAACACAAATAAATAAAAAATATTGTGCACTAATATTTGTGTGAGTTAAATAGGGAAACATGGAAGAACCTATTAATTCTGATGAACTTGAAAAACTTTCTGAGTGTTTTAAAACACTTGGTGTAAAGCCTAAAACTGACTCTCCTGCTGAATTACGACAATGGATGATTGATATGGTTACTTCTGGTAAATTAGATCCAGACGAGAAAACTGATTTGTCCAAATTTAACCCTCATGTACCATATTATCATAGTCCACCCAAAATAGTTATATTTTCTGGAGAAAAAGGCTCGAAAGAAGCCGATTTTGACCTCTGGAAATATGAGGTGACATGTTTATTAAATGACCACACTTACAATCAGAGCGAAATACTTTTAGCTATTCGGCGGTCACTAAAAGGCAGTGCAGCCCGCATACTTATGCACATGGGTCACAATGTAACAATTAAACAAATTCTTGATAAATTTGACTCCGTGTTTGGATCAGTTGATATTCACCAATCGTTATTATCTGCATTTTATAGTGCAAAGCAAAAAGATGATGAAGATGTTTCGACATTTGCTAGTCGACTTGAAAATTTACTTGCTAAGGTGATTGAAGCAGGTTTAATTAACCCTGATGATTCCAATACTATGCTATGTTCAGCACTCTATGCAGGCTTAAACAGCCAGTTGAAATCAGTATCTGGATATAAGTTTGACAAGTTTTCAAACTTTGACAAACTGCGTGTTGAACTTAGGAGACTCGAATCAGAATTTAACCCTTTAGTCCACTGTAAATCAACTAAGGCTGTTGATGATAACCCTATTACAGTGTTAACAGGGGTAGTGAATCAACTTTGCACAGAAGTTAAAGATTTAAAAGCACAGGTTGAGAAAAATCGAAACCAACCTCAACAAAACCAACAAAAGTGGAGAAATACAAAATCTGCTGGTAACTTTAACCCTGGCCAGCAATCACAGAAATGGCACCAACACCCAGATGTTGGTTATAATCAGGACAATTTTGCTTTCCAGTCTAGGGCACGGGATCGTCAGTCTGATGTCACCTGCTACAGGTGTGGACAGAAGGGCCATATTCAGCTCGGTTGTCGAGTGCGCCTGGATCATCAGAGGAAAAATTATGGAAAGTCTTTAAACGACAAGGGGCCTATGACGATGGGCAATTCATAGGCCAGCAGGCTACAAATGATTTAGGCCCAGTCAAAAATCATAGTTTAATTGGTGAAAGTAGCGAAGCACATGTGTGTATAAATGGTATTGGTACATCAGCTTTACTTGATACAGGGTCAACTGTATCGACTATTTCTCGCCAATTTTATGACGACCATTTAACATCCACACCAATTAAGCCAATAAATACTTTATTAAATATTGAATGTGCTGATGGACAGCAGCTCCCATATGACGGTTATGTTGAGATCAACGTGGACTTTTATGGCATTCCTGGCAATGTTAGCCAGTCATGTTTAGCACTTGTTGTACCTATTAGCAGATACAATGCCAGAGTACCTTTACTTGTGGGTACAAATATTTTAAATCCAGTTATGGACTATTGTAAAATGGTGTTTGGAGAAAGATTTTTACAGTGTAAAAACCTTTCTAGTCCATGGATGATTTCCTTTCGATGTATGGTTCAGCGTGACAAATGTCTCAAACATCGTAATAATGTACTTGGGGAAGTAAAATACTGTGATAATAAAAGCATCACTATTTTACCAAATACATCAGTGACAGTTCCTGGTTGTTTTTCAAGTACTATGGACTACACACCAACCAATGTAATGCTACAGACATGCTCAAATGCAATTTTTATGCGAGACTTGGATTTATGTCCTTCCATGTTTCCATACCATGGGAAAGGGAAGTGTCATGTTGATGTGTCCATATCAAACTGTTCAACAAAAACAGTTACGATTCCGCCCAATGCGATTTTATGTGAAGTCCAGCCAGTTGTCACTGAGAATGGAAAATCGCATGACAGAAAAGAATATGGAACTGAAATGGATAACTTGTTAAAAGTTATACCCAGCATTGGAGAATCAGAGAAAATTCTTACTGAATCACAGTTTGGAAAACTCCAAGATCTATTGGAAAACTACAAAGATATTTTCTCCAGTGGTGACACAGATATTGGGCATTACAGTGATGTTAAGCATAAAATTGAATTGATTGACGACGTCCCTTTTAAACAGCGCTTTAGAAGAATTCCACCCTCGATGTATGAAGAAGTTAGAGAACACCTTCAACAGTTAGTAGCCAGTGGCGTCATACGATCATCACATTCTCCTTATGCTTCCCCAGTTGTTTTAGCTCGAAGAAAAGATGGGAAATTGAGAATGTGTGTCGACTACAGGGTTTTAAATAATAAAACAATTAAAGACAGTTATGCCTTGCCACGCATAGATGAATTATTGGATTCACTTCAAGGTGCTAACTATTTTACTGTAGTCGATATGAAATCAGGATATTATCAAGTTGACATCAGGGAAGAACACAAAGAACGCACTGCTTTCACCGTGGGTCCACTTGGCTTTTATGAGTTTAATCGTTTACCATTTGGATTAGCCAATGCACCGGCAACTTATCAGCGCGTCATGGAAGAATGCTTCGGGGAACTTCATTTGAAAATATGCTTTATATACTTGGACGACTTGATAATATTTTCAAATGATGTTGAACAGCATCTCGAAAGGGTAGAGAAAATTTTCAATCGTCTCAGAGAGTGTGGATTGAAGCTCTCACCGAAGAAATGCTCCTTTTTCCAAGAAAAAGTAAATTTTGTCGGCCATGTTGTCTCAGCAAATGGTATCGAGACTGATCCTGAAAAAATTGAAAAAATAAAGTCTTGGCCGACACCACAAAATCCTGAAGAGGTACGAAAATTTCTCGGGTTTGCTGGCTATTATCGGAGATTCTGTAAAAATTTCTCTCAAATAACTAAGCCTTTAACCAATCTAATGCCCAAACCTGAAAAAAAGAGTAGAAAGAAGAAAAAATCTGGTGACAAAACAGAATGGAAATGGAATGCTGAGCATGATGAAGCTTTCAACAAATTGAAGCAGGTTCTATCATCTCCACCAGTATTAGCTTACCCAGATTATTCTAGGCCATTTGAGTTACACACAGATGCAAGTTGCAAAGGCTTAGGTGCAATTCTGTATCAAACTGAAGGCAAACTAAAGAGAGTAATCTCTTATGCGAGCCGAGGTTTGAATAAGTCAGAACAGCACTATCCAGCTCATAAACTGGAATTTCTTGCGTTAAAATGGGCTGTGTGTGACAAATTTAATGACTATTTATATGGTAGAAAATTCACAGTTTTAACTGATAATAATCCTTTGACATATGTTCTTACCACTGCTAAACTTGATGCAACTGGCCATAGATGGGTGGCAGCACTGTCTGCTTTTGATTTCGATATTTTATATCGGCCAGGTAAGAATAATAGGGATGCAGATGCCATGTCGAGACACCCATCTTTAGATACCAGTAGTTTAAGCACAGATTCAATAAAGAACATTACTTGTGCAGCTGTTCAGGCGATTTCTGAAGGGATTCAAGATCAAGAATATGTGGAAACCTTAAGTATGTCAGAAACTGTTTTACCAGATTTCCAGCTCTTGGGACAGAATATTACACCTTTTGATGTCAAAGAAATCCGTAAAGCACAGCGTGAAGATCCTTTAATGGGAATATGGTATTCTGCTGTTACAAGTCAGAGAAAGCCTATTTTGGCTAAATTGTCTTATTTGCCATTTCACTCCGCAATGTACCGATCATTTGATCATTTGAAAATGAAACGTGGAGTTTTATATAGAGAAATTACAGTTGATGGGAAGAACTTGTTACAGTTAGTTTTACCTTCTATTTTTATTGATAAGGTACTTTCCAGCTTACATGATGATACTGGACATCCTGGTCGAGATAGAACTTTGTGTCTTGTAAAAGACAGATTTTATTGGTCAGGTATGACTACAGATGTTGAAAATTGGGTTAAAAACTGTGGGCGCTGTGTGAGATTTAAATCTCTGGGTAATCAAAAAGCCCCATTAGTTAATATTAGCACTACACAACCATTGGAGCTGATCTGTATGGATTTTTTGCAGCTTGATGTCGCAAAAGGTGGCACTGAATATGTTTTGGTGATCACAGATCACTTCACGCGTTATGCACAAGCATATCCTACAAAGAACATGAATGCGAAGACCACAGCAAATGTATTTTTAAACAATTTTGTTCAACATTATGGTCTTCCAAAAAGAATCCATTCAGATCAGGGTGCTAATTTTGAGTCGAAGTTAATTCAGGAAATACTTCTTGTCACGGGCATTTCCAAATCTCGTACCACTCCATACCATCCAATGGGCAATGGAATGTGCGAGCGTTTTAATCGCACTTTGATAGACATGCTCGGCACTTTACGAACAGAAAAAAAGGTGGACTGGACTTCTCATATAAGTTCATTAGTTCATGCATATAACAGCACTCGGCATGAAAGTACTGGTTATTCACCTTTCTTTCTGATGTTTGGTCGAAACCCCAAATTGCCCGTTGATATAGAATTTAATCTGAATGAGAATGATGCCCCACAGTCTTTGACCAAGTTTGCGAAAGATCTTAAAGAAAGGATGAAGGATGCGTATGAAAAAGCTGGGTACCACATCAAGAAGTCTCAACTCCATCAAAAGAATAGTTATGATAAGAAAGTGCGTGGTGCCACCATCGAAATTGGAGATCAGGTTCTGGTAAAGAGAATGGCATTTGATGGTCGGCATAAATTGGTTGACAAGTGGAGCCAGGATGTATATGTAGTGAAAGAACAGCCAAATAGAGACATTCCTGTTTATGTTATTACCAGAGCAGATGGAGAAGGTAAATCTAAGGTTTTACATCGAAACATGTTACTTCCTATTGGGACTTTGAGTGGTGAGCCAGAACAAGACCAAGGAATCAACGACACTGCATCTCTGAATGTAAAGCCACCAAAAGCAGCACCTAGAAAGAGAATACAGAAGACACCTACAGTCAGTCGAGTGGAGCCGGAAATTAGTCACAGTGATGATAGTGATGATGATTACTTTGTATATAACAAGGTTAACAGTAATGTTCCAGCAAGCACTGGGCATATCGCCGGCGATGAAAATAGTGCAGATACCTCCCAACAACCAGGTGACGACCATGGCTCTGTTGTGGAGATTCAGGCAGCTGATTATGGTGGGGACGCCCACAGTCACATAGAACGTGATCATGATACAGCTCCTGATTCTGTTGAGGGAGACCAGATAAGCGGCGATCATTCCATTGCTGCCGAATCTTCTCCCAATACTGGTAGTTTAGATGCTGCAAGTGGTGATCACAATGATACACCACCTATTGCACCCAGGCGATCCACTCGACCAAAGAGTAAACCACCATGGATGACATCTGGCGAGTTCAGTATGTCCCAGATTACAGAACCACACTGGAGAGAAAAGGTAGAAGTATTGAGGACACTCTCCAGCGAAGGTATTTTTGATGGTAACAATGATAAATTGTGCAATACAATTTTATCATTGTTATCAAAGGATTAAATGCCGAGGACGACATTTCCCAACAGGGGGAACTATGTGGCAGGGTTACCTGCATATAGCCTTGGTTGCTGAGGGTGTAATTAATCCCTTAAAAATTACAGCAACAGGGTTAAATTGTACAGCAGGTAATAATAGGTTTTATTCAGCTTTTACTGTTTATAGCAGGATTTTAAATTTTATTGTAAAGTGTGTGTGAAATTCCAGTTCTGAATATTTCTTGATGAAGAGAAATATTTCACACACAATGGTTTCAATAGGACAGAGAACAGAACACTGAACAATTAGTACCATTTCTTCTTGATCACAGCTTTCCTATTTCATCTCACTGTTTCTTTAATTCATAACCCTGCATGCTCTGTTAACTGAGTACTAACACTGGCCATTGATTGGCTCAGTTTTAACTGTTTAAACTAAAGTGGGAAAATCTCTCATTAAAAAGTTTGCTCTTGCTGGTGGTCAGATCTGTGCTGTTTAGTTATTAGAAAAGTGATCTTATTTGTGAAAAGTATATTTTGTGTAAATAAATAAATATGTGAATATCTGTGAATAAAAGCCTACATTATTTCCATCAAATAATTCTTGGAGGATTTCTCAGGATTCTGTCAGGCACAACAACTCTGGATACTTCAGGTTGAAGATGCCTTAGTTTAATTGTTGTTGTGCCCACCTGTAGGCTACCTGAACCTCGTCACACTGAGGGAGTTCATTTATCTTTAACATTAAATGGTTGTCTGTGAAGTAATGTGTTGTGATGATATGAATATGAACCCACATTGAGACTCTTATATCGCTTCACTCACCCATCTGGAGGGACTGCGGTTACATTTTAGTGTTGTATAGATGTAATTTTTAATAAAAGATAGTTATATTAGTGTTTAGTTTAGTTTTTCTCTCCGATATAAGTGGCGTGTTCCCTATCTTCGCGCGGATCATTTTCGGTGTTTTGTTTTGTTTACGATTTCGACCAGTTTTTCAAATTTTAAGTTATGCATTCTAATTTTGGCTATGGTTGCGATGGACGGTAAGTGTTTCTTGACGCGAGAGGTTCAGACTAGCAGCGTAGAGACGGTTAGTATAGGGGCACAGGTGGTGACAGTGGTTGAGGCCAGCACGGGGGGGGGGGGGGGGTTAGTGAGTTATCAACGGCCAGCGATCGGATGCGTGTAAGCACTGTGGTATGGTGTATGTGGATGGGCGTGAGCTGGGGAGATGGGGATGTGCACTATCTGCGGTGAGTTAATGCAGCTGTTAGAGGCCTATGTAAAGTTGGACGAAGAGGTGCAGGAGGAGAGGGGGAAGCTGGGGAAGACAGGAAAGTCTGGCGTTACCCCATTTAGGGTGGCATGCGACGGGGGGAGGTGGAAGGTGGTGGGTAGCAGGAAGCCGATTTTTGACGTGGACAGTGGGTCTTTGGGGAATAGGAAGGTGCGTCGGGTTAAGGGTAGGGGAGAAGTGGAGGCTAGAGTGTCAAATCCCCAGGCTAGTAGTGTGAGTCGGGGGGCCAAAAGGCGTATTCGTTTAGAATCGGATAGTGAGGGAGATAGCGATGACAATGTGGCGTCTATCAGGGCAGGAGTCAGAGGGAAGGTTAGGAAGGTGGTAAACGAGGAAAAGAAGGCTTGTAGTGGAAGTGGGCAAAAAGTGGCGTGCAATGTCCAAAATAGATTCAGTGTGTTAGGTAGTTTCGAGAATTCTGTGGAGCAGGTGGGGTCTGAAGAGGTGGAGGTAGGCATGGCGGTTAGTGTGGCGGAGTGCAAGACTGCGAGCCGGTCCGGTGGGAACAGAGGTGGTAACAGGAGTAGTAGGACAGGAAAGAGACAGTTGCTGGTTGCGGGGAGTTGTATAGTGCGGGGGTGAGATAGGGTGGTGTATGGGCCAGACAGTGTCAACAGGACCAATTTGTTTTCCGGGGGCTAGGGTGGAGGACCTAAGGGACAGAGTGGGTGGATTAGTAAAGGGGTCAGGCCCAGACCCAGTGGTTTTTGTACACGTGGGGACCAACAACATCAGGGAGAGGAAATCAGTTCAGCTTATTGAGACTTACAAAGACTTAATAACTCAACTGAATGCCAAGAATGCACAGGTAGTGGTTTCGGGGCTTCTCCCAGTACTAGGTGTTCGGTTCGAGCGTAATTCGCGGATCATTGGGGCCAACGAGGAATTGGGGGAGTATTGTAAGGAACTTGGGATACCTTTTGTAGACAATTGGGGATTATTTTGGGGCAGAAAGGACCTATATGGAAGGGGTACAGAGGTTTTGGGAAGAAATATGTTGCAGGTGGTAGAGCCTTTTTTTGGTATAGGGAGGGGAAGGGGAAATGAACTCCGGAAATGTGTTATGAACCATAGTTGTCAAAAATGGGATAAGGGGGATAAGGAAAAGGGACCAAAAATCCACTTTAATAGGAATAGCATCCCAAGGAAAGCACAAGTACACAACATAGGATATACAAACATACAGGGACTAGATAATAATGGGACCAGTAGGTGGAAGACAATGAATCTTGATACCCTGAAAGTGGGTTATAGCAACATCCAGGGTCTCCACCGGAAAGTAAGTGAAATTGCTACATTGATCGAGGCAGAGGAGACTGACGTCACGAGGAACGGGTAGACCAAGTAAGGGGGTGCGTGTGGATAGGTGTAGGGCTAACGGAAGGCCAGAAAAAAGGGGGAGGGGTAGGCATGTACATTGAAGAGGATTTAAAACCGTCGCTGATCACAGACTTGGCTGACGTCAGCACCTCGGCTGAGGTATCGAAAGAAATTGGATGGGTCAGGATCAATCTAAGAAACAAAAGTATTACCCTTGGGATTGTGTACTGTGCGGTGGAGGGTAGCAAATCCGAGTGGAATGACTCGATATACTCAACACTAAGGTCCAATATCACAGATCTACAAAACAAGGGGTTCGGTGTAATTCTGATGGGTGACTTTAATGGACACACAGGTGATAATGAAGAAGGCATAGAGGGTGGGGACAAGAAAGTCAGCAGGAATGGAAGGAAGCTGTTGAACTTCACAAACGAGCTCGGTCTGAAGATTCTGAACAGGGGCGTGAGGTGTAAGGGGAAATGGACCTGGGAGAGGAACGACAGAAAATCAATAATCGACTACATACTCACAAATATTATTTTATGGAGGGAGGTGATAGGGGTAGAAGTGGATGATGAGGGTAAAATGGAGGTGGATAGTGATCACAACTTGATTACAGTGACGATCAGGGCCAAAAATCTAGTAAAAAGCAAAGGAAGCTTTAAGGAGATTTGGGAACTCAAAAAGGATGCTGACTGGGCGAAGTTCAATGAAATACTGAAACCAAAGCTTGCAACCGTACCCAAGGGGAGCAGTGTCCAGAAGATGACCGACGCCATAGTTGCGAGCCTAGTGGAGGCAGGGAAGGGAAGTGTAGGGAGGATCAGGGTGCCAACACGGGGACTTGGGTACAGAGTGAATGAATAACTGAAAAAGGGCCATAAAGGGTAGAAAAGCTAAATGTGCTGCATACAGGAGAAGTAAAACTTAAGGGGGCGGAAAAAACTTAAGGGGGCGGAAAAAAACGAGGTCACAGTAGCAAAGGAAGAATACCAACAAGCACGAAATAAAGTAAATAACATTAAAGACGATAATCGGAGAGTGCGAAATAGCAGTCTTGTTAGGACGATAAGAACGACAGGGGGTCGAGTTCGAACGTATTTTGGAAATTGGTGAATAAACGTACTAAAGGAAGTAACCCACAGAGTATTAAAGTACATGGCAGAGTCACAGACGAGCAAGAGCAAGTCGCATCAGAACTAGTCAAGCACTGGGAAAAGGTAAACGATAAGCGAAGGGGCATGGGGAGACCACCTGAGTGTCCGAATCAGGTCGAGGAAAACCTATCGAACTTCGTGTGCAGCGAAATTAAAACGGAGGAGGTGCGAAAGGTGATCTCAAAATTAAGGGATGGAAAAGCGAGAGGAGTGGACGAAATTCCTAACGAATTTATCAAAAAAGGGGGAGCGGAATTCGTGGAAAGCCTAACTGCCCTATTCAATCTAGCCATAGAAAATCAAGAGGTCCCAAAGGAGTGAAGAGAAAGCAAAGTGACATTTATTCACAAAAAGGGGGAAAAAGACGTTTTGGATAACTATCGAGGGATCTCTGTCAGAAGCAACATTGGACAAGTTTTCTGTAAAGTCCTGTATGGGAGACTAGAGGAGGTGATTGAAGAGAAGGGTTTTTGGGGAGAAATCCAGAATGGCTTCAGGAAGGGAAGGAGAGTTACTAACCATCTTTTCACGCTATCCCAAATGATAGAATCCGCGAAAGCAAAAAAGAAAAAGATGTTTAAAAAGATGTCAAAAAGGCATATGATAGAGTATGGAGGGAGGGTATCTGGCGTAAGCTGGAGGCTCTGGGCTTAGGAGGCGAGTTTGTTGGAATTATGAAAGCATTATATGAAGACGTACAGAGTGAACTTAGCCTGGGAAACATTACAACAAAACGTGTGCCTATGGAGATAGGCCTAAAATAGGGGTGAATCCTTTCGCCAATTTTGTTTGCATTGTACATCAAAGGTTTAGGAGATGAACTCCTGCATAGCGACGAGGGGGTAGCAGTTGGGGACTTGAAGATCCCAGGGCTATTTTTGCAGACGACATGGTGCTAGTGTCAGAAAGCGAAGAGGGGCTAACGAAAATGTTGGGAATTGTTGGGAAATATGGGAGCAAAGTTATACCTGTGGGCCGCAAAGTGGACCCCACTCGAAGGTGGAGAGTGGGTGAGTCCTGCATTCCGGAAGGTAGCAGCAAACTTCTCAGTGTAGGAGAGACAGGTGATTACGAGTATTTGGGGGTAAATATAAACATTACAGGAAGAGGCGTCTACCGAAACCACACAAATAAATTGATTCTGAAGGGGAAGCGAATTCTTAACCAAATGAAACTTATAGGGAGAAACAGTTTCAATAGGTGTTCGTGGGGAAAACCATTTGGGAAATGGTGGGTCTGCCAAGTATAACATACGGTACAGAGGTGGTACCCCTAAACCAGACGGCCGTAAAGGGCTTGGAAATCCTGCAGAACGATGCAGGCCGATGGATAACGGGGTCGAGTAATGCCGCAACGCTAGAAGCAATCAGGGGTGAGCTTGGGTGGATGAGGATAAAGGACAGGGTAGACCTGTTGAAACTCGGTTATCTTAATTATTTGGTAAATCTTCCCGACATCCAATGGTGTAAGGTGGTGTGCCTGAGAATTTTCAACTCAAATATCAAGACGGGGTGGATGGTCCAAGTGAGGGAGCTAGTAAAGAACTACTCATTGGAGATATCGGACCTGGACGTTGGGGCAAACCAGGGTAAAAAATCGTCAAAGAAAGGGTCATGGAGGACTGTAACCGTAATTGGCGAGAGGGGGTAAAATCAAAGAGGTCTTTGGGTGGCCTGCGTGATAAAGATAAGCCAGGTTTTGAAGAGTACCTTGATGGCACCTTTGGGGGGGGGGGGGTCACTGTTCTTCCAGCTGAGGTCGCGATCCCTGCAGCTGAGGGGAAAAATTGGGAAAAACAGTGAAAAAGAGTGCCAGATGTGTAATTTGGGCATGGTGGAGACCCTGGAACACTTTCTTCTAGAATGCCCAAAGTACCATTTTAAAAGAATAAGATTCACTGGGTGTATAATGGGGAAGTGGGATGGGAGAATGAAGGACATGTGGTTGGGGGAGACTCAAAAGAGAAGGTTAATATGCTAATCGGAGAGATTGGGAAGAATGGGACAAGGGATGTCATCAAACAGTTCGTCTCCGGGTGTTGGGAGGAGAGGAGAAGCGTGGGAATAGGGAGGCAGTTGGGTGTACAGGGGTAACCAAGGCCTTCTCATCCGAGAACCGCGACAAATCAGCGGCTGGCCAAAGTGTTATTATTATTATTGTCAGCGATTCACTGTCAAGGAAAGCGTCTCGTTGCCATGAGGAACGGTTCATCGCAATGTCTTTTTTCACTTGAATTCAACTGAGACAAATACATTTAACTGAAGTAAAATACACACAAAAGTACCGTTATTACATGCAAAAAGATTAGTTATGTAAACATGGGTAATTATTTATAAAACCCATTAGATTATAAGGTCTCTTTTCATTTATTTACTGTAACATAAACTGAAATTGCTTCATTCGAAGCATTTTAAAATTTGTTGTTGTACAGCGAATATTAGAAAGCAGACGTTGTTTCAGTAAGGTGTTAACTTTTATCATTTTTTTCCAATTCAATTTTACTTGTGTAAGAACGGGACATATACGTTATTCTGTTTGTTGACAGGGGACATGGTCGCACGTTCCCTGCATGAAACATATATTCAAATATAAATTCCATGCAAGGAACGTGAGACCATGTCCCCTGTCAACAAACAGAATAACTTATAATGTTGATTTGTGATGCCAACCATGGCTTCTCCGGTTTCATTTTCTAAACAAATCATAAATCAATATAAATTTGTCATGGACTTGCACACCCATACCTCCACTTGCAGTAATCTTCGGTACTCCAAGGGACAATTTCTGATTTCGACTTCTCAGAAATTGATTCACTCTTGATGTTTTCATGCAACACATTTTTAATATTAGTTATTAAATTTGTTATTTTCATTCCATTTTAGACTTTTCGGTTCTAACAATTCCATCAGCTTATCCAATAGAATGTCTTTCGAATTTTTTTTATATTCTCGGTGATGTCGTAACCAACATCTTAACTCTTCCATTGGAACATTGCCTTCCTCTGAGGAAGAGTTTTCTCAGATTTGCCTTTACTCCTTAATCATAGGGGTTAAAGGATTATTCTCCTCAGCCACACTGTCACTACTGTAACCTCCCACTCTTGAGGTGCCAAACTAAGATTTTCTCCATGATATTTAATAACTGTACCCATCAGCTGGGTTTTTTTATTTGATAACTCACTGGGCCTGTCTTTTCTATAACTCGGAATAGATATTCCCTTTTCGGTTCCAATTTCCCTTTTAACCTCTCGCTCCAGTCCATGGCGTGGTCTCCAGTGTCAAATTGTATATCCTTAGCTCTAACATTTTCAATTGTTGCCTTTTAGTGACTCATTTCTTTCATTGTACTTGTTTTGGGGAAAATGCTGTTTGCTGTTCTTGTAATGCAATCTTATGGGGTTCCTCCCCCACATACTTTTCACTTGGTTTTAGGGTGGTATCTTTAGGGTAAAACCACATCTCTCGCATACAGCAGATAGTAGGGAGAGAATCCAAAGTACTCACTTCTGTTAAATCTGATTGCTGCCAAAGCTTGTTTTAAGAAGAGATCCCAAGTCTCCAATTTCAAGACATTTAAATTTCTGTGAAAAAGCTCAACTTTTCCATTTGACTGTGGATGGTAATATGAAGTGGTCACATGGTGTATTTTCAAATGTTCAGTCAAATATTTCATGATCTCATTACAATATTTGGACCCGATGTCCAGTGACAGCTCGAGTGGACAAACAAATCTTTGAAATATCTAATCAATCAATAAGTTAGCTATAGTTTCTGCCTTTTGTCTGCTACCAGAAATGCTTCAGGACAAACAGAATACAAATCTATAAAGTAAATATGTATTTATTTCCTGACAGAGTAGTTGGAAATGGTCCATTCGTATCCAATGCTATTGTAGCAAAAGGATGAGGTGATCTATCTACTATTATATGGGTAAGTTCACTTTCTTTGTATTTCTTGCTCTACAGGTAAGACATTTTTCCACATATGATAGATATTTTTTGTACAATGAGACCAATAATATATTCTACTAAAATTATAGCTCACTTTATCTATCCCTAAATGCCCTAAGTCATCATGGTATTGTCTTAACACCTCCTTGTTATGTGTTCAGGTATGCAAACCCTAACTCTAAAATTCTCATCTGTAGCACTGATATAATATAACACCTCTTCAATTAGTAAATATGTACTACTAATATTGCCTGAGGAATTATTACTAAGATATTGTTTCTCAATCTACATAAGTTTACTATCTTTTACTTTGTCCAGTTTCATATTTAAATCTTTATAATTTATACCCTGAGGCTCCATAGGTGAACTTTGTTTTTCAACTGTTACATGAGCAAATTTCTTTGGATCTATTTTCCCACTGTTTATTACACCTCTGTCAAAGCTTTATCTGTATCAGCACTGTCCATATTATAATTTGGATCTACATCAGCTAAACTTTCAGCTAATCTTGACATTAGCACACGTATTATGTCTCCCAGGTAAATATTCAATTTTGCAATTGTAACTGGCTATCTCCAATGCCCATCATTGTACTTTGGCATTGTTTTGGGGACTTTTCAACAAATATTGTGGGGGTGTAAGGGAGCATGGTCCAATTTTATGACAAACTGTGCCCTGTAAACAAGAAAGGGCAATGCAAAGAGTGTGCCAGTGTCCCGACTTGCAAAATACTTTCTTATTTTGAAGAGTGAAAAAGTGCTATAACTCTGGACAAAATGCATGGAAGAAATTTATGCTACACAGGTGTCGTTCCCCCGTGATGCTCTATCAAAACACCAAATATCGAGATACAAGGGAAAATTTTGGTACAGATGGATGGATGAATGGATGGATGGGTGGACAAATAGATGGATGGAGATCTCCACTAGATGCCCCTTCAACTGTTCACGTTGGGGGCATAATAAGTAATGAGTTTGTCCAAAGCATATGAGATGGTAAATACCTCTTTTTCAAATGTTGACCATTATTTAGGAATAAATCTCCTGTAATATGAAACCATTCCCATAAAACTTCTCATTTCTGTTACGGTTGTCGATAAGCTTAATCTCCTAATTTCTTCCACCTTACTAAGTTCAGGTTTGAACTATTATCTCCACTTATCATGAAACAAAGGAATGAGCACTCCTTAACTTTTAATTTTAGCTTGTGCTGTCATAACCTGTTGAATACTTGTCATTCAAGTGACCAAAAACACCATGATATTAAACACATAAAGACCTTTGTGACATGTGAAGTCCATTTTTGATTTATTTGACATCCATTCAACAGAGTAAACAGGCTTGCAGATTTCACAGAAATGCTCATTCCTTTTCTATGCAGGTTCATTCAGGGCAAAATCATGGAAATAAAAAATAGGTTCGCACAATTTTTTTAGCATTATGCTTTTCATCAAGATGTACTTAAAACACACTAAAAGTTTTCTGCCAAGACTAAAATTGTATTATCATCATATCATTTAGTTTAAACAGTATTTATTTCCAACAGCAAGTAATGAAAACATAGATACAACTGATACAGATGAGTTTGGGTGATGGAAACAGATTCAGCAACAAGCTGTGTAGCTTATACTAGGCTGTTTCTGTGGCACAGGTTTTATCACAAAATAAATTATATAGTGTGACAAACACATTGTACTTGTAGCATTTGCCTAAACCAGTTGAGTGGATACATATAAATATTTACTCTACATGGGCATGCATTCACTCACACGCGCAGGTGCGCACCCAGACACATACAGACACAGATACACACACAGACACACTCTCTCTCTCACACACACACCCTCACACACACACACACACACACACAGTCTTGTCTACCCTACATACCGAGGTGCCCCATTGTTTGTCCTTTGTGTGGACTAACGGTTTCTACCTCGTTTTGCCGGTACAGTTCTGGGAAAACAACCGAGGTAAAGGGTTTCTTTTGTCTTTTGTACCTCGGTAAGGCGAAACACGCAAACTCTTTTGTCTAGTTACCTCGTCAAGTTGGTAAGACAAACCCACACACACACACACACACACACACACACACACACACACAGAGAGAGAGAGAGAGAGAAGAGAAAATAAAAAAATGATGGGAGAAAGAGAGGAAAGAGAGAGCGAGGAGCAGGGAACCGAGAAATAAGTCACTTGTTCACCTCTCTGCCACAGTGGCATAGACTTTAAAATACATGGAAGAAAAGACAGAGAGGTAAGTGCTTATAAGAAGATTCAGAGAAGCAGTGACCAGGGTCAACAGGCTCGTGCCACTGACAAGAGGTGGTGCCAGGTTTGGATAGGTTATACATGCGCGGTCCAGCCTTGAAAAGTGACATTTCCTATTTTGTCACATTGTTGGTGACCTATGGAGGGGGGTGGGGGCTTGGTGTTAGGAAAACCTGTTTGATCAACTAGTGAATGTGTGAACAGTTTTGAGGATCTCTCTGTTGGTTGCATTTGGGTAGAATTCACTTCCACGTAGGAGTATGCTTGTATTTATCACATATGGCAATTTGCCAAGAGTGTCTATTCTTATGTGGTCGGAATATGGACACTGGAAGAAGTAGTGATCAGTTGTTTCATGTTTGCCACACAAGCATGCATAAAGCCCCAAGAGGTGGTTATTGTACAAGTCATCGTTCAGATTACTGTAGTGTAATCGGAGCTTACAGTGTAAGATTTGTGCCTTGCGGGATTTGTGGTTATAGTAGAATTGAGGTACTCTTGGCCTGTTGGAGTCAAGAAATACTTTGAACTTGGGAAGTGACTTATTAAGCCTTATTTTGGTGGGTAATGTATTCCACAGTCTTGTGGTAGATGGAAGGAAGGAGTTGCTGTGCTGCTCGGTTTGGCATAAAGGAGTGGTTAAATGAGTAGTCCCACATAGATTGTATGAGTGTCTTTCTGAGTATGCAGGTGGAATCATGTTGGAGATGTAAGAGGGTACCAAGTTGTGGTACATCTTAAAATATTGTGTTAGTCGGTGCTTTTCATGCCATGTTTCTAGTGTCTCCCACCCATTTCAGTAAGAAGTGAGGTTCATCATATAATCATAACAGTAACAATATTGTGCTCATTTAGACAATCTCAGTCAATCCAGATTGTTGAGCATGCGTATTTCCAACAGTTTCTTATTCTTAATTACTAAAATCGAATGCACCCCATTTCAGCATGTTTGACAACAAAACCATGTGAAGCCAAACACATGAAACTGTATCATTGAAAAAAATAAGAAAAACACACTTTTATCACTGAAACTGATGATGAAGGGAAAATATCTTTGCTAAAATGCAAAATATGTTCTTTCAATTTTACAGCACTCTGTGCAGAGCCAAGTAGAAGAGGTGTGTTCATGCTTTATTTATAATCAAGGTTTCTAGATATGTCATTCCAATCAATTCAATACCATTGCTTTTCTGAATGTGATGTTTACCATTTGGACATTTCACCTCTCCTGAATCAGAATACCCAAAGAATTTGAATTTAATTATTTTTTATATTTGTTCAACTTTAAAGTAAAAACCGAAATAATTATTTCATTGTTCTGCAGTTATGATTGTTTTTTCTTTGTTATCTTTTTCACTTGCAAGTAATGTTGGTCACACTCATCTGAGTCATCATTGTATCAGTTTATCTGTCACAGTTAAACTGAGTGTTGAAGGGAACAAAAGACACAAATGAAAACACGGGTAACTTGTTTCACTTTTTTATTTCATCAAATGTATTCACCCTCTCATCAATAATAACCCACTGCATATTCTATGTCCTTCCTAAACATTTACAGGTCTTAAACTGGAAGTCAGGATAAGAAAACGGTAGTCCAAACATGCCCCGAAAGACCGTAGTTTAATTTTTTGGTTTGGGAAGTACCAAACCCAACAAATTAAATACGGTCTTTCAGGCCATGTTTGGACTAAGAAAATGGGTACAGAATCAGTAAAAAAATAAAAATAGGTTCCCTGATAGCTTGTGTGGGAACCCCAAAATAGGCTCTGTGTGGTTCCCAGACATCAAATTCACAGAACATGTTTTAAGGTTCCATGAATTTCTAAAATCTTCCTGAATGGCAAACACATCATTGATGAGTGGTAGAGGCCCGCTCATGAACTTTGTGACCTGATTTAACTTCTGGAAGTCTAGGCAAAAATTCTTCTAGCCATCTTTCTTGCCCACTAACAAGCAAGGAAAACTCCAAGTGCTCTGCAAGCATTGAATGATGCCTGTATCTAACATCTTGGGGGCACGATGGCATTGTGGTAACCAGTTCTCATCAGATGATGATGATGTGTACTAAGGTATACTGCATGCCAATGGTGTGCATGTCTTCAACCAATCTAACCCTGCCAGTGCTGCATTGCAGATTTATGATGTTGGGGAGCTGGCAGCTGCTCACTGTTACTCGCTGGTTCTCTCTGGGTACTCCAGTTTCCTCCACCCATAAAACTGTCACAGTCATGATTAGCCATTGTGCATAAGTATGTGACCTTAAACACCAATAAATAAATCTAACATCTCTTGGATTGCTTCATCCATTATTTTTCTTTTCAACAAAGGCACTCTATAAGCTCTACACAAAATTGGTTTTGCATCCCTGGTATCTATTTTCATTGTAACTGCATCACTCTGGGTGAAATCTTTGTCACTTTGAGCAAGCAAGCTTTTACTCTCATTGATTAATTTCATAAGTATACCACCTTATTTGTGAAGCACTTGAATATCACTATCTTTAATCTGATTACTCTCTTACAGCTTACTTTTGTTCTCAACAGTCTCTGTTTTCATGATATTCTGTTTTATGTCCACTAGTTTTTCCTCTTGGGTGACGTGTTCAACTTCACCCACAATACAACCTCTCCTCACAGTATAATGTTTATTTGTACTGTTCACTATCATCACTCGTATATTCCCATTGTTTTTACTAACTATACTGTTTCCTACAAGTGGGCCAGGCTATTCAGCTACATAGACTTGCTTTAACCTATGGTGTTCCAAATATTCAGAGTTAAATGCATTAGCTGTACACACACAATGACTATGGGGTTATAATTACACATGATTGACTAGACAGGTTAAACAAGAAACATGTAGTTCTTTTACAATAGGTATTAATTGGCCACCTAATTTTAATTTTCTCAATCATTACATTATTGTCTGTTTTCTAATCTAATCCCAATAACATGTTTTTATTTAACTCATCTAATGCCAAAAATTCCTGTTTGGGAAATTCCCTTACTAGAGGTCTGATGTCATTTGCAGTCACCCCTGTTATTCTGGGCAATTGTTGTTTATTTCTTAGCAACTGGGGTTGATGTCACATAGTTTTCCAACATTCTGTAGTAATACAGGATATTTGAGCTCCAGAATCTATTAAAGCTTGTATGTTTTGTTTTCCCACAGTTATCATGACACTATTCACAAAAGCTGTGCCAAACATTACATCAACAGTTTTTGATTTCCTTGTTTCATTTTCTCCATTTGTTGTGTCTGACTGGGGCTTTTCTCTTGAACTATTTTTGGTTCTTTCATTTCACTTGGGTTTTTCACAGTAAATATTCCCAATTTCATATTTCCCGATTCACTGGTATTAGCATTCTGCTCTCCTTTTTATTCATTTTTCTGATTCAGTTTCACCTTATTTTTCTGAGGTGGCCTCTCCATATTTTGGGGATGTCCTCGGGGATATCTCTCATACATGTATTTATTCTTCTCCAATATTTTTATACTCTTGTTCAGTAAAATATCTCTTTGGTAATAATCGTGTACAGTCTTTAGTATAGTGAACTTTTACTGTAAATCTATCACATTATGTTATCCCTTCACAATATTTTGTATAATGATTTGAGCTACTTTACTTCCCACACTTTTGACCATATAGCCAAGGGTTAGTTTCCTATACACTGTACACTTTTTTGTTACATGACCCATTTTTCCATTTTCTACATTTTTTATATTTTTTTGAGACTATGATTATGATTGCTGCTATTATTACTTTTTGCATTCTTCCAATAATTAATAGTTTCATCTTTATATTTTTACATATTGCATGCCCTTTGGAGCTGTTTGAATCACTGTGTGTGTTTTGCTCACTGTGCTGCATGAACAGAGGGACCTGTTTAAATGTTCAAAATTAACTCTACACTTTCTGCTGAAGTGATCAAGTTTGGCACAGCGAAAACATCGCATATCATCTATTGACCTTTCAGTAGTCTTAAGAACCAAGCTTTTTTGTCAACAATATCAAAATAGTCTCAAAGCATCAAAATCTAACACACTTCTGCACCAATACTGGATTTACAGTAGTTTCCTTGGGACAGTCAAGGCTTACTGTCCAGCCAAATATTTCATTTAATGTGTACAGTGTACTGTTTGTCGTTGCGACCAGAGGTGTCTGTACAGGGGTTTTGCTGGCCATTATATATACAAAAGTACGTGACTGGCCTTGAGCAGAATTCCAAATTCATGCATGCTAAGCATCACATGATCTAGAGAAATTCTGTCAGCAGATCAGGTGACATGAGGCACCCATATCCAAAGAAGTGCCTCCACCAGTCCATCCCAATATTCTAACATTAGTCCTCAAGCATCATTTGACATCAGCTTGGATGATGTCCTTTGTTAGAAGTTTGCATGATTGCCCAGTCAGAAGCAGATGATACTGGTTGATATCAGCTAAATATCACACAACACATTAGTCAGTGTTTGAGTTCTGCAAATCAGGTTTGATTCGATAAAACAATGGAACTAGTTGTCTGCCATTTGTCAAGTTCACATCAACAGAATATTCCATCATGTCACTCCCAGAGTAAAAATGAAGATCCTGCACCAAAACAAATAGGGATGAGTGACATTATAGAGAAACCTATAGTAACCTTCACCAGTGCATGAAATGCACAACTGCAAGTACATCTGGTGTTTGCTAAGAATATTAGGTAATTTGATTGATAGGTAGTAATAACATATCTTGCAGTCTCATCAGATCTCCTGTGTTTCATAGTTCTGTTTAATTTAATACTTTTCTGTTCTACTTGATTATATTCTGCCCACCAAGTACTTTCAAGTACTCTAATATCAGAGGTGAGCAAACTGGATGGGCAAGTATTACACGCATCCCCCTGTTAAGTAAAGTTAAATTGGACAACCATTTTTTGCTCATACACTGAAAGCACCGTTAGCAATCACTTGCGACCTTGTGATTCTGAATATTTGTTACAATCACATTCATCTAAAATCCAAACAAACATAACATAAAAAACATGGGAAATATTAAAGAAAGTAATTAATAAATCCAACCCTAAGCTTATCATCCCATTGACATTTGTGGATGATAATGTTGAAATAACCGACGCCGAAGATATAGCTGCCGAATTTAACTCATACTTCATTAACATTGGCAAAAAGCTTAGTGAGACATTGCCCCTTTCCTGTCATCCTTTTTTCCAATTATATTGAGGGAAACAAGCAGAATGATTCTTTATCGTGCTAACTACTCCATACAAAGTAATTCGGTGCACGAAAAAACTAAACCCAAAACCGAGTAGAGACCTTGACAATATGTCCTTAAAAATGGTAAAGAAAATCATATACGAAATCATTGAACCCTTAACACATATAATTAACCTTTCATTCTCAACTGGCATTGTACTGGCAAAAATGAAAACAGCTAAAATAATTCTCATCTTCAAATCTGACAATCAACAACTATCCAACAATTTTTGACCCATTAGCATTTTACCAACATTCTCTAAAATATTAGAAATATTAATGTATTCTAGGTTGACACATTTCCTGCAGGATAAGAAGATAATTCATCAACATCAGTTTGGTTTTAGAAAGGCACACTCAGCAATACATCCGGTACTACATCTTGTCAATAATGTTGGCGAAATGAATGATCAGCCAACAAAAGACTGTACATTAGCTCTTTTTCTCAACTTTTCCAAAGCATTTGATACCATAAATCATTCGATTTTACTTAAAAGGTTAGAAGTCTATGGAATTCGAGGGCATGCAAATACCTGGTTTAAAAATTATCTCACAGAGAGATGTCAATCGGTATCATTCCAAAATGTCTGTTCTGGTTTTCTGGATATATCTACTGGTATTCCACAGGGGGTCTATCCTTGGCACACTTCTTTTTATTATTTATATCAACGATATTATAAATTCCATGTTGAAAATGTTATCGCTTGCTGAAGACACTACTGCCTACACGGCTGGCAATAATTTAGAAGCAATTACAGAATTAGCTAACAATGAACTCAACAAGGAAAACAATTGGTGTTTGGTGAATAAATTCGTCCTCAATGAAAGTAAGACAAAGTTTATCATTTTACATCCACAGGGTGATACTTACTCTATTGGAAGTAGGAGAACTGTGCTTAACAATTCAACCATCTCCCCTATCACAAATAACCAAGAAGAAAAATTTGTCAATTCTTTTTAGGAATTTTTGTGGATGAAAATCTGAACTTCAGGCACCATCTTTCAGTTGTCTGTTCTAAAATTCCCAGGGCTATTTATGCCATAAATAGAGTGAAAAGGATTCTGCCACAAACATGCTTGAGAACATAATGTTACTCTCTAATCCACAGTCACATGCTGTACAGTATTCAAATTTGGGAGCATTTCACATTCAGCTGTTTATGCATGATAGGCATAACAAAATGTTGCCTGAAAGTTTTGAGAATACCTTTAAATTATACCAAAATCCCTCTGGTATGGACACCAGACAGTCAGGTAGATTATGCTCAGATAAACCAGGGACTCGGTTCTCTGCTAACCTTCCCATACATACGTTCCCTGGGATGTGGAATAATATTGAACCATCAGTTATAAATTATCCAGCATCTCTATTCAAATAGACTATAACTGAACAATTTCTAAGCTCATACTAACTACATGTCAACTGTAACAATCCAGTATGTCCCAACTGTTGGTCGTAGCTCTGTCTATCTCATTGCTACCTTTCTACTGAACTCAATCTTCATCACATGTCACAAAACATAGAATAGACTTTTCATACAATGGAAAGAACCAGCCTAACATATCATTTGTAGAAGGACTATACAATGCCCTCTTATTGGAGAACATGCTGTTGTCATGATTACCTCGATCCTCATGTCTGCTTCTCATTTTCATTTCTCTTCTTTCATTTTTTTTTTTCTTTTCTTTTCTCTGTCTTTTTCTTCACTTTTTTCTTGTTCATTTTTTTAAATGGGAATGACGTTAAGACAGCCAGTAGTGGCTACGTCTTCTCCCTGTGGTGCAACCATGTAGTTGTAAATGCTGTTAGGTCTCTGTATATTTTTGGTTTTGATTGTATACATGTTGCACTACTGAATAAAATCAATCAATCAATCCAGTCTTCAACATATTAATTCAATAAACTGCGAATATAGTGCAACAGTGTTGATGATTTATGTGCAAGTCATTGTTGGTAGGGACTCCATTTCCACAGCAATGTACATGTGTAATATACTCTGATTTCTGGAGTGTAACGTATTTGCATAAATTATCTCAAGAGTTTCAAGTTTACAAAAATGATTTCTTGCCTTGAGTCTGTTGTAAAATTATATGTGTGTGACAGTATCATACTAAAACATTCCAGTTTGAATTGCTTCTTAGTCTGTTAATACTTCATTCAACTCAAGTAAAAACCCAATGTGTGAGAAGTCAATTTTGTCGCCTGTTTTGGGGGTATTTGGGTAAATGCAAAGTTCAAACACAATACCAATTAATGTGTAGCTGTCCTGAGAAAGGAATATCACGACTCTAAAGATTCAAAATAAAAGTAACTTCATGTTGTTTATCTCATTATAGATTTTCAACATTCAATTTGAAAACCGGGATGACAGGGTTTTCTAAAACTGTTACAGTTTTTGTTTTGATAACAAAACCAAAACTGAACCAAATTTTCTGTTAAATGCACAGCTCTAGCCCTAGGTGAAAAACACGTTTCTATCAACTCGTGAAGAAGGGGTTGTCTAATTCAGAAAGAGTTGTGCTAAATTATTTTGCATAACTGTTTATGGGTTATGCAAAATTTCTAATTTGCTCACATCTGAATACTATTTTAGTAGAATTTACTATAGTCTCTAACAACTCTTCAACACATTACCTAACATAAAATTTTCCACCATATGCAGCCATAGGCTGGATTTTGCACCCCCCCCCCCCACCATACACACACATACAAAAATTAGTGGAAATGAAAGACTGAACAGAAATTTAGATTCACTGTGATTTCTATTTCATGCAGGCCGACGTAAATCTGAATTTCTGTTCATCCTTTCAGTTTCAGTCTTTGCTTTTTCCTCTTTGTCTTTGGGACTAGTCCATTGGGACAGTAATCATCTTTGTGTATGTTGTCTGATTTGGAAAAGGCTTTTCCATAATGTCTGCAGCAATGGACTTTCTAGGCATCACTTGACGATGGTTAGGGAACAAATGGGCATTTGGTGTGGTGTGTACACTACAGCCTATAACAAAATATACTGTTTGGCGATATTCTTTTGTTAATGATGCCATATAAGTGCCTTATTATGTCAATATTCCTACAGCATTAACGTGATATTTTCAACGTGTTATATCGCAAGACAAATGCTCGTGTTTTCATAACTATCTTTCGTAATTTTTTGGATGAAGAGAAGATGAGCAAATAATATGGACGATTTGAGCCATGCAAAGCAAAGCTATTTATGTTAAACAAACTGACGATGTATTCGTTGATGTCAATGCAATTAAAGCTCGAATTCGCCTTGGCCTACCTGACTTCATGAGAGTCCTCGAGACTATGTTTAAATAATTGCAGTCTTTAAAGTCAAAAGGAGAGGGATGGGGGGGGGGGGGTGTCTTCCTTTCACGTTTGATAATGACAATATCAAGCACGAATTGGGGTGATGTAAAATGAAATAAAAATATTTGTGAAAGCAACAAATTGTCCATTAATGACCACTACCAACTCATAAAAGCGATTCACTATATCAAATTATCAAGGATTTGTGACATTGTAGAAGCATTCCTGTTTTTTTAATGCAGCATTGAATGAAGAGAGTACAACAGGGCGATTTTAACTTGTTGATGAAAAACGCTATTGTGCACGTTTTCCTTTCAACAAAACTGTGTGTGGGGGGGGAGGGTGTCTTTTTCACAACACAGACATGTATATGTAGGACATGCTGTTGATAACAAGTACATGTATATAGGGTTTTTTTTATTTCATTATCTTAGTGTGCTCGACCGGCCAAATCACGACCAACTGATACATTATTGCTATAAAAATATCGCGATATTCAGATATGAATGTGATGCAAATATCACCCAAATAGCGCATTATTAGCACGTCCAGATTTCTACTTTATTGTAGGCTGTACACTATCCTTTTATATTTTCTTAGGGCCAGAACTGGGATGATGAGTGGTGAGAGAAAATCACATTTCCGAAACAGACCTCTTTTTATAAAAGCAGAAATTTCACCATTGGCCCATGTCAGTAGTTTCAATACACTCTCGTTATCTTGAAGGTAACTGTGTTCCGTTATATTGTCAGTTGTATCTCTGTCTTCGACGATGTTGACTGAACATCTCCCCGTGGGAACCCCGGGATGTAAGCAGCACTTGTTTACTGTGGTAAACCAGTTCCTCTTTACTAGTAAAATAGGACCCAGTCACCAATTTTTGGGGTGAAAGTCCTCTAAAATGGGCAACATGTAGATCAACGATTGACTAAACTTGACTTCATCTCCATGTTGTGTCACGATTAGCCTTGGTGCATAAATATGTGACATTAACCACCAACAAACAAACAAACAGACTGCACATCTACTTGAACAGATAATCAAATCTTCACAGGCTGCTTGCAAAACAGCCTCTATCTCTTCTTTGTCAACAGCATACATAAATTCCAATGCTTCTCTATTTTGGTAAATCTTTGGGAGCAGGTCTTCGGGCATCTCTCTGTGAATGGTACTTCTCTTCACAAATTCGATCTGTTTTTGGTAACTCTTTCTGGACGGTAATGGCCTTTATGCCCAAGAGGATTGAAAGGTCAGATAAACACCTTGGTACAATATCTGCAAAGCTAAGAATTCTGCATGTCTTCACTCAATGACGGTCAAGACATAAACGAGCTGAAAGAAGAGCCTTCCAAAGCTGATGGTTTTATGCACTGAAGGCGCGAGTAGTATAGACAGGCACTTGGTGAACAAATGGGAATTTTCTATAGAAAAAAAAAACATCTTAATTTCCCTATACTCATTGGAGCGGTACTTGGGGGACTAATGGGAATTTATTATAGGAAGAAACTCTGGCACACAAAACGGTAGGCACTTGGGGGACTTTTTTATCAACGTTTGAAGTGCCGCCCCCGTCAATGGGTATGAGGAAATCAACATAGGATTTCTGTTGTATTGTAAATTTCCATTAGTCCCCCAAGTGCCCTCTGTTTAAGGGGACTACCACTTTTCATCTCTCATGATTTTACCTTACCTCCAGGGTCATCTATGGGGAAATCAGTGTTAAATGTAGGGAATACATTTTATGCCAGACTGTCCCCAGGATATCTCTGGTTGATACAACACTCATTACCAACAATCATTCAATACCAACAACCACCCAGAGCAAGTGTGATGGAACTGTGTTTCTCCATTTTATGCCATACTGTTTTGGGATATCGCTGATTGATACAACCAAACCCCTCATTACCAACAATCTTTCAATACCAATAATTGCTCACAGAATGTGTGATGGAACTGTCTTTGTCTTTCTGAGACTTTTGTTTTTAGAGTGTGTGTGTCTCTTTTAGACACATGTTTAGGAAATGTAATCAGGTATCCCTCTTTCTACTAATTTGAGGTAGCCCTGAAAAGGGTTTTTTGTCATGGTCAATGTAATCAGTTATCCATTCTCTTTGAATATCTTCCAATTCTATTGAAATGTACACGTGTCAGGTTAGATGGACATTGCAAGTGCGGCAGATCGATTTTCAAAGTATGGGGGGGGGGGGGGGGCTGGATCAGGCGATGGATGGTCGTCGGTATGAAAAGTTTAAATTCCGGGGTCCAAAAACCCCCATTTCCATGCATCTTAGTGGATATTTTGAGATTTTTCTGGAGATGTATTTGAAAGATTTCACACTTTGGGAGCCGTTAAAACGTCAGTAAAACATACAGGTGAGGTCTATTTATCAGCTTTGGTCGTAACGACCAAAGCTGATAAATAGACCTCATATTTATGCTTTACCAGACGTTTACTGCAATTATACTGTCTGTGGATTATCTTGTCTGGGGGTGGATTTGGTACTTGTATGTCTGAAAGATTACGATCTATTACAGTTAACCGATTTTTTAAAAGACTGTATACATTTTAGAGTTTGCTGCCACTTACTGCAAAAAATGCATTGAAACTGAACCAGTACGAGTGAAACATAGCTGGCGAAAATATGGGGGAGGCTCTGGACCCGCCCCTTGTTTTACCAGTCATTGGTTGTGTTAAAATATATGCATCCAAAAAACATGGCTCGGCAAAAAAAGTGGAGGGGCTGAAGACCCCCCCCCCCTCCCGGTTCCGCCGCCCCTGAACTTTGATATGTTCAGATTTTTCTTGTTCAAGAACCTCAGTATGTGTAGCAATGGTTGCACGTCATTTTTGTGGTTTTCTTCCAGGTTTGTGCCATTGTGGAATTGTATTGGATCATTATCTATTACCTGGAATTCCACCAATAATGTTTGTTAATCTACTGACAGGATTAGTTGGTTGTGAGAAGATTTCATTTCTTGTATAGCTTTAAACTACAGTATACATTCACTACGATCTCTTGCCATTGAGGCAGTAGTTGATGTCAATTCGGTGGTTATAGATTTTACTTTTCCATCTCCAGTTGTTAGTATTGCAAAATCAATACTTACTAAATTGTCAAAGTTGGATAAAACAATTGAGCTCTGCCAAATTTTCATCACAAAAAAATACAATCATCACTTTTTATTGTTACGTAGTATTTATAGGCAAAGTAAAATGCCATCAAAATCTATCCAAACAATGCTCACATGCTATTTTGATTATAAGGAGGGAGAGAATATGACATTTATTATCCCATTGTGGAGCAAGTATAAGACTGTCAACTGGAAAAGATGTGTTATTACTTGATAATAATTACATTGTTAATGTAGTTATACGTTTTGGGTCCAAATACTCAATTCCCATTGGTCAGCTGGATGAAAACGTCATTACCAAATGTAATTCATTTTCCAATGAATACATTTGGTCGAACTTTGACCCGCATTTACAGTCGAGCGCAGTTGACAGAATGTAATTTGGGCGGCGTTTTAACTGTTAGCGCCTCTCGCAGTGATCAACTCCGCTGCTGTTTCTTTGGTGACATTTCCCAACTGTGGCATAAAGCCTATTACTAAAATACTCATTTCCATTTCTAAAGTTGTGAAAATTAAAGCTTATTTGCCTTTGGGATATTATTTAGACGGAACCGGCACTCAACTCAGAGTTGTGCGCTTTGTCTATAGTGTGAGGGTGGTTTTTCGCCCTGTTCGGTCGTACATGTTTTATTTCGTCTTTCTGCTTTGGTGTTTGGTAAAAAGTAGTTTAAACAGTAACGGAATGTAATTATAAGAATTGAATGCAATTTTTATAATTTTTATTTGAGTATGAACGTGTGGGAATGGGTACAAATTATCATACATCATTTGTACCCATTCCCACACATTCATACTCCAATAAAGATAATAAAAATTGCATTCAATTCTTAACTGAAGCAACCATAAGAATACAGCTATTCATAGACTAGAAGATATCGAAGGGAAGAAATGGAATTGGAAGAGATGGAATGAAGCAGGAATCAACTAGTACTATTCCAAGAAAATATTTACATCGACTTGCAAGAAGAGCTGGAGTCAAGAGAATTTCACCATTAGTATGTGTCATAATGCAACAGGATTTACAATTTCTATGGAATGTCATCAGGATACTATCTGATACACAAGATGAAGATGAAGTAAACAAGTCATTGTTACTATTTGTTTATTTATTGGTGTTTGAGGTCACATACTTATGCACAATGGCTAATCACAACCATGCCATTGTTACTAGAAATGATGTTAACAGAGGATGGAAGAAGAATGGAATAATTATGCTGGACTAACGATTGAAGAGAAACAAGCAAAGGCCCTTTTCAGGGTCAACACATATTTGTTAAAAAGAAAGCTCTTAACACGCGCCTGGCATTTCACATTTCACATTTGAGTCTTGGCATTAAGACTTTTATTCAATTCAAAAGGAGTAAACCTCATAGTTCCCACATGTTTTGACAATTTAAGTTTTTACATGGCAGTGATAATGCTTAGATGTATTGCCTTGCAGTCACATTAGTATGAGGTGATTTACATACTTTGTGATTTTAAGCAGAAAGTGTTGCATTTTACAAATGCACAATGCACAAATTCTGAAAACAAAAAAACTTATGTGTGACACAAATACAATTCTGCTGTACATCAAAATTATTTTATAAACATATTATTCTTTTACTTACACGAATAAACTTTTTCAGAAGAAAAATAAGTTTGATGTACTGCAAAAAACGTATTAGTTTTGTACATAATTCACAAATTCTGAAAAACAAAAACGTATGTGTAACACAAGTACATTTTTGCTGTACATCAAATTATTTTTCTAACATGATATTATTTTATTACTTGTGCGAATATTTTTTTCAAAAGAAGCTAAGTTTCATGTATTGCAAAAGCGTTTGTGTTACACATAAGTTTTCTTGTTTCCAGAATTTGTGCAGTGCATTGCACAAACTCTGAAAACATATGTGCAACACAAACAGTTTTTGCTGTACATCAAATTTATTTTTCTAACATGAAATTATTTTTACTTGCACGAATAATTTTTTTCAGAAGAAAATAAGTTTGATGTATTGTGAAAACGTTTTTGTGTTACATGTAATTTCTTTGTTTTCAGAATGTGTGCAATGCACAAATTTTGAAAACAAAAAAATTATGTGTAACACAAAAAAGTTTTTGCAGTACATCAAACTTATTTTCTTCTGAAAGACCCCCTTTACATTCAAGAGATAAATGAACACCATTACCTTTTTTAATTTCATTCCATGAATATTTTGTAATATAACTCAGTTGTTTCATTTTTTGAATGTCACTTTCTAAATGTCACTATTCAAATGTTCATTAAAAGTTGTTTAGCCAGTTTTCGACATTTTGGTTTACTGCCCTTAGCTTTACGTTTTCTTGAAACGTTCATTGGTGGTGCCACATTCTCTGGAAATATTTTATCATTTTTTTTCATTTTTGTCTCGTTAGGTATGTCACACATTAAAATATCCTCATCAAAGTCTGGTACACATTATCAACAGTCTGTTTATGAGAGGTATTAGGCATTGAGGTATCCAGTGGTGAATTAATGTTTTGTTTGATCTGTTCTGGGTGAATGGCAGACCCTGTAGTAGGAGTTGGAACATCTGGTGTCCCCCACACTAGTTGATAAGATAAGAAAGAAGAACTAGCTAAAGCTGGATTTTTCAATCTGGGAGATGGTAAAGTAAAATATTTCATTTGTGGACAAGATTTAATGAATTGGAAAACTAAAGATATTCCTTTATAAGAACATGTTAAGTTCTCACCAAATTGTTCTTACCTCCAACTTATTAGAAATTATCAATTTTACAAACCAGCATCATGTATGTAAACACCTCCAGATAAAATTTAATCACTAATGTATAATGAATACAGTTTAAAACAAATATTTTCAACTATGCAAAAATATGACAAAAATAAATGATATTCCAGATGCTGATGTTTTGCATTCACTTATGATATTAAATGATGTAAGTACATCATTTAGTGATGTGATTGCAAGAAAAGCTGCACTTGTAAGTAAATTCAAAACTAAGTTAGACACAATGTTCATAGATTGTCCAAAAAATGATTATCCAGATTTTCAATGTACATCACCTCAAGATGACGAAAAATGGGATTAGAAAAAACTCATTTAGAATGGTGAATCATAAGCATTTCTCAAACTTGATTTTTTAAATGCCAAGAACATAAGACTGATTTTTCACAGCCTTCGAGTTGACAAGACAATACAAAAGACGAAGAACAGCTTTGAAGATTACAGTGAGACAGAGATTGAAATGGAAGATGTCAGTAGAGACAGCAAGGGAGAAAGATTAGTGAATGAAAGAGAATTGTATAAAATCCAAAAGAAAACCAAGAATCTTCCTTTCCGAGGAAGGGGACTTCGAAACAAAAAAGACTTACTCCATGCAGAGCTTGGGCACTGCGATGTTATTGGAGTGACGGAGACCCTGCTGAACTTTGATGTAAATAATAAAATTCTTGACATCCCTGGATACCATAGTCTATTGCGTAGAGACCGGGATGGATTGGGAGGAGGGGTAGCTGTGTATATAAAGTCAAACATTGTTTTTAAACGCCGAACCGACATAGAACGACCTGGCTTGGAAATAATCTGGACTGAAATACGACTACAAAACCAAAAATATATTGTAGGTGTTATCTATAGACCACCTTCTGCCAATAACCTGTACTGGCATTTAATCGAAGATTCCTTCCAAGCGGCCAGAACTGATATGTCACTGAAATGTATTATAATGGGTGACTTCAACACCAACTGTCTCCTGGCAAAACATCCCAAAATCACTCATTTGGAAAACTACTTTAGTTTGAAACAAGTAATAGATTCTCCATCTCGCATTACTGACAACTCATGTAGTCTGATTGATCTTGTTCTCGTATCATGTAAAAATTGTGTAGAAAAATGTCTAATTATTCCACCATTCTGCAGTGATCACCACGCAACTGGGGTAGTCTTAACAACACAAACTCCCTGTAATAAACCTTATCAACGAACAGTTTGGAATTACAATGAGATGGACATCAATGGGTTGCGTAATCACTTCTCACAAACGTCTTGGGATTGCTTCCTTAATAATGACATAAATGACTCTACCGAAAGCCTGACTAAATATATCATGGATACGGCTACTCAATATATTCCCAAAAAATCGGTTCTAGTCCGACCCATGGATAAACCCTGGATGAACTCTTCAATACGGAAAATGATGAGATCACGTGACAGGTTTCACCATAAAGCAAAATTGAGTAATATGATTCAAGATTGGGCACATTTTCGACAAATCAGAAATGAAACCATTACATTAATTAGAAAAGCAAAAGCTGAGTATGACATAAAACTTGAAAATTACGTATCAACTTGCAACTTTGGTCAAAAACATTGGTGGGCTACTCTGAAAACTTTTTCAAAGGAACAAAACAATAACGATAGATTCCCTTCCCTAGAAGAAAATGGTGAAGTGATCAGTGCTGCAAAAGCAATAGCTGGGTTACTTAATGATTTTTATAGAACAATCAAGTTCGTTTGGTGAAAAAGAGTTACCCTCATTAACTTTTAGTAACTTTTCTTTAAACGAAATACAAGTCATTGAAGATGAGGTAACAGCCGTTCTTCATAAATTAGACCCACAAAAGGCGAGCGGACCAGACAAAATTAATAACAAAATTCTAAAATCGTGTGCGCAGGAATTGGCTCCCCCCCCCCCCCCCCCCCCCGGCTAGGTTATTCAACTTATCATTAACTAGCAAAATGTTTCCAGATTTGTGGAAGAAGGCGAGGGTAATACCTATACATAAGAAGGAATCAATACATAATAAAAAAAATTACCGCCCTGTATCTCTAACTAGTAGTGTAAGTAAAATTTTAGAGAAAATTGTATTCAAACATTTGTTTTCCTTCTGAACTGAAAATAATCTCCTGACCCTACTACAGTCTGGATTCATTCCTGGAGACAGTATGATTTATCAATTAATTGACATCGATCGCAATATCTCTGCAAGTTTAGATACAAATACAGATACAAGAGTCGTGTTTTGTGATATCAGTAAGGCCTTTGATAGAGTATGGCACAAAGGTCTATTATACAAACTAGGTTCAATGGGAATAAGGGGTAACCTTTTGTCGTGGTTTGAAAGTTATTTGGCACATCGTTCCCAGTGCATTGTCATTAATGGAGAAATGTCTGAGAGCAAAATAGTACCGGCAGGAGTACCACAAGGCTCAGTATTAGGCCCCATTCTGTTTAATGTCTATATTAATGATATCGTTGATAATATTATGTCTAATATAAGACTGTACGCTGACGACACAACTTTGTACTTAGCAATTGAAGATGCCAAACTCTCGGCTAAAATTCTACATGACGACCTATCGAAAATCGCCACATGGTCAGAAACTTGGCAGGTCTTATTCAATCCCCAAAAAACAGAAACACTAAATATATCCCGCAAAACAAACCCCCTTGATTGCCCGAAAATTTACTTACATGGAGAGCAAATCGAAGAAAAGATTGAGCATAAACATTTGGGTAATGGGGCGTGGGGGTGGATTATCCATTCGATACAAACTTGGAGAACATTCCTTTCGTGAATCCCCACATTTAAGTCACAAGCAGAGGGGCCTCTGACTGTTCCTTGTGTTTTGTTCTCAACAGAGTTAACGTTTGTCGAGTGGGGGATCTACTCCGCTGTGACCTAGAGGGAGCCTGTCTTCCACTTACTGAAACCGAGCCTTCCACGTACTGTAACTGAGTTTTTCGTCACTTTTGAATGTTGGGAGAAATGCTTTGCGATATACTGTGGTTCATTACAGGAAATTAAACTTTAGTTTAGAAATGTTACTTAGAATTATTATACAGTCACCATAAACAAAACTGCACAAGCACCTAGCAATGTAAATTCTCGATATGTAAGGGTACGGCATTAAGATAGGCTCAGCCTGTTCGCCAAACCCAATTTCAGAAGCATGAAATAAAAATATTGTTTAAATAAAAATTTGAATCTGCTGGTAAAATGGTTGAATGTGTACAAGACTTACACAATTACAAAAAAACACTGAATGTACACATAGAATTAAACATAATAAGAATAGACATACATGTTCATACGGGTTTAAGATATAAATAGCCCCATTTACGATGTCAATGGGACATTTTGATATCAACCATATACCAGGCAAGATGTCTGTTAGAAAACAACATTATACATAAGGTATTATTATATGAGTTTCAACTTATTACTCCTGGATACCAAACAATAAAAAAGATGTCATTCAAAACCAATTAGAAAAAAATAGAAATGTATATTGAATTTTACATGAGGATTGTTTTTTACAAAGACAATTCACAAAATATTTGGACCAGAGTTATGTGGGATTATATTATTTGTGATGAACAATTTGTAGATCATTTATATAAAGAATGTGTACCACAAATTGATCAAAAAATAAATTCTTCAGAAATCATATTTGAGTTATAAGCACCTTCAAGAAGAAAACCTTGTCATCGATTTGAAGAAGCCATGAAAGAAAGAAGTATACATGTACAAGCTACTGATACAAAACATTTTTCACCCAAAACCCAATTATGACATCAAATGAGTGTTTACTGTTTTAACATGCCTGTGGTATTTTTTATCTCAGGACCGTGTGGTTCAGGGAAACGGAATTTGTTAAAACTGATCTTTTCAAATTGTACCTCAAAGATCACTGTAAAGAAAGTGAAGATATAACATTTATAAAAGGTATTTCTGATGATGAATATGAAATTGTTAAAGGTGTCGCCATTCCACATCGTATAGAATTTGACGATATTTTAGAAGATAAAGAAAAATCAAATTATGGTTTACCTGTAAAGGATATCATCCAAATGCAAGAGTTATTTATATAACACAAAATATATTTTAACAATCTAAAGCCAATCATAACATAAGTCTAAATGCACATTATCCCTTTACCCAACGAATCGCCCGCATCCGCCAGCGTAAAATGCAAATTCAGCAGCTGAAAAAATATTATTTTTCGAAACATTTCAACAAAACCATATCATGTGACCCCTCTTTGGAACGAGCTCGTCGAGCTCGTTCCCAAGAGGGGTCACATGGTATGGTTTTGTTGAATTTTTTTGAAAAAATTTAAAAAATGAAATTTAAAATATTAAATTTTGAAATCATCTGCGTTGGGTAAAGGGTTAAATGATTTAATTTCCAAATACAAGGCATAAAGGACAAATTAAAGTATTGGCAAACCAAATTTAATTACCACATTTAATTAATGCCTATCAAGATGCAACAAGCAGCGAGTATGGTTATTTATTAATTGATTTTCATCCCATATAAAAATATGGTGGTATGTTGTTGGCATTGAGTCAAACTCCTCCTGCATTTCAAAAAGAAATAATAAAAAATGCACATAAAGAATTAATTAACTGTTTGTCAGAATGTTGTCATAATCTTTTAAAAGGCAAGGTACATATATCAATTAGTCAGAAACAGAAAATCTATCTGAAGCATAAAGAACTAAGAACATTTGCTAGTAAATCAGTTTCTGTTAAAAAGAAAAAAACAAATATTAAATCAAAAAGGTGTTTTTTTACCATTACTTGGATTACTTGTTCCAGTGGTTGGAGTTGCAACAAATCTTGAAAATCAATTAATAAGTAAAATATGAAGAAAATCTCTATTTGACCTTATCATGTGTTAGAAGATATGCAACAGTTTAGAAATGAAAAAGATCAACATCCTGCATTAGCACCTAATCTACAAGTTACAAATACATCACAACTTCAGAATAATTCATCATCAGTGTTAGAAAATTCAAAGTTATCAGAAAGTGAGAAAGAACTTAAGTATGGTGAAACTTTGAAACATTTTCAAATGCCACATAAGAAGCTGTTACAACCAGCATTGATTACACCAGATCAGAAGACAAAAATTATTATCTTTACGAGATCGTATTTTAGAAAGTGTACCTGTTACTATGAGACGTAAAGCAATTTCATTATTATCTGCTTTATCAAGTCATTCAAACATGAGCTCGGATGATCAGGCTATATTAAGTTATGATGGAGAAATCATACAAGGTTCAAACATTATTGATTTAGTTAATGATGTTCTCAGGCATTGAAAAGGTTTCAAACCAAGAAGTTGGGAAATATTCAGTCTTTGATTAAAACATAATATGAAAATATACGACATGTATGTTGCACACCCAATATTATTAATTTCTGTGAATGTTGCAGAGCCAAGCAAGCTTTTTTAGAAAAGAGATGATATATATCGCAGAAATAGCACAATTGCCAAAACGTGTCATACAGAGACATGCTATAAACACAGAATTACAGGTATGTTCATGTGGCAACAAATATGGCAATTGTAAAATTTAGAAAGATCGTGGAAGGATCAAACATGAGAAAATCTATAGTAAAACAAACCTTCATTTTTTAAACTGACAAAATATCTAATTCAATGGTAAATGGATCGATTATGGTTAACAACACTTTCAAAAACCAAGGTTATATTATGATTGGTATTTTACATCAATTTTAATAACTAAGGCTATATCACGTTGTTAGTTCCCAAGATGAAGGTCAGCAGATCCACTGCTGAAGGCTGAAAAAACCACCAACCTCTGGCGACGAACATCTAAGCTCATCCATACAGACAATGCAATATCCTGACAGAACAAATTCTTTAGAATTTGCTGTGATAGTATATTGAGAAGTCTATATAAACAGTCAGGCCATTGCTGCAGTGTGTTAATTAACAATCTGGCTACCAGAGATGAACCAATTATATCCAAAACACCATGCTGGGAGCTGCCTGTGCATCAAAAAACTGGCTATCAAACGTGGGCCAATGATAAACTGATCAAGGAACAAAGACGAGCTAAAGGGTATATGAATATTCAACAGGGTTCAGTAGCTCCCGCAAATCATTTCTTCGGCGTGGGCCTGTTAGACACCAGGTGTTATGATATCGGCAGTTCCAAATGAAGGTAGATCGATAAGATGACCCCATAAACTACTTCACTACATTATGCAGCTCCCGGTGAGGAACTGACAAGCTCGCCCACACGAGGATGAGAGTATTCAAAAATAGTAGAATATGACAAAAATAGAAGGTTCTGCTAAACCACAGCTCAGATCCCTATTCGGGGATCCAACATCTGTCATAACGTTTAGCTTTATCAACCTAGCTCTCAGAGCAAAATTAGGAGACTCTCACTGTCGAGGGAGAGGATCTGTTCTACCCCAGAAACACACACAGATAATCAATGGGAAACAAGGAGACAACAACACATAGTAGCAGCATGGAACTGTCAAGTTTGCTCACACAAGGAGCCGAGACAAAAGATAACATTTTGTTATTGCCTATATAAATATTCCATTCAGATTAGAATACTCAAAGTACATGGCACATATTATGAAAAAAAAATCAATTTCTAGTGTATGTGACTGTGAATAAATCGAATACAGGACGGTTGATTAGTTAAGTCACGGTGGTGGGGTAAATCTCTCACTCGGCAATCACATAACAGTTTCTGAGAAGAAAGCACAAGTAGCACTACCCGTATTTCAGAGCATGGACCACCGGGTAAACCCTGATGGCCCACGAGCTGACTATTTGATAATTCGCATTGTGGTTTATTAAAAAATATAAAACATTGGATGAAAAATCTACTTGACCACTATTTTTACAAATGTTTGACTTACGAATGGGGGGGGGGGTCGAACAGTATATAGTTTTATAGACTGTGAGGTGTTAAAGGTTAACTGTGCGAACTCAAATTATTCTTTCTCCCTCTTCTTCATGGCATCGTTGTTGCAATTGTGATGGGTTTCAGCGAGTTGGTCCAATCCATTATTATAAAAATATGGGGGACCGCTGTGGCCGTATTGTATCAACCATGTAATTTTCTTTATTTAATGAATGATGATTGTTGTTTGAACTTTTGTTGCCATGTTATTCTTTATTGGAGGCCGAATCTTCGAGGGTCGAAACTTCTCCTGCCGAATATTCAGCCCAAGCCAAGTGGTGATTCTCATTAAATATCAGCAAAATAACGAATTCATATTTTAAAGTTATCTAGCTGTGCGAAATCGTTGAAAGCTATACACAGTAAGCCTATTATTGAGAATCTGTACACCCCCCCCCCCTCCCGGGGGGGGGGGGGTAGTCGGGATTAAGTACCCTGCCCAAGGACACAACGCAGTTAACCCTAACGCTAACGGGGATGGAATCGTGAACCTTAAGGTTTGAAGTTCAATGCCGTAACCACAAACAAAGGCAAAACATTTTACATTCACTTAAAGAATGGTGTGATATTTTTCAAAAGAACAATTTGTAATAAATTAATAATAATAATAATAATAATACTTTTAAAGCCTAGAATCCACACACTGTGCTCAATGGCTGTACAATAATTGCATACATACATATACACACATACACGTACTTTCTCTCACAGATACATTCATACATGGATCACTATTATCATTTATTGGTGCCCAACGCCACATCAGCATCAAATGCTATATCGTGGCGATTAGAAACAGAACCTAAAAGAAAAAAGGGTTTGAATTAAAACAAAATAAAAACAAATTACAACTTTACCAAAGCAAGTATGTGAGTGTGACTTGATGAGTAACGAGGCAATCCTCACTAACTCAATCACACTCACGCACCTGCTAATATCAGTTTATGACCAAAATTAAAAGACCACTGAAGGAAATGCCTTTCGAAAAAGATAGGTTTTAGTACCTGACGTGAATGATTCAAGTGATTCACTATTTTTTTATGTCGATCGGAAGAGAATTCCAAAGCCTTGGGTCAGCAACCGCAAAGGCCCTATCACCAGCACTAGTAAATTTAGATACGGGCTGAACCAGAATGAGTTGACTTGATGACCTAAGAAGCCTCGGTGGTTTGTGGATGGTAAGCGGATCGGACAGGTAGGATGGTGCAGATCCCGGGAAACACTTAAACACCAAAAGGACAATTTTAAATTGAATTCTTTGCTTAACGGGTAGCCAGTGTAACTCAGAGAGTACTGGTGTTATATGGCAGTACTTTTGAGTTCTGGTTATGACCCGGGAAGCAGAATTTTGGATGTATTGTAGCTTTTCAAGAATAGATGTTTTAGAGCCAATCGGAAGAGAGTTGCAGTAGTCGAGGCGATTGGTAACAAAGGCAAGGACAAGCTGTTGTGTTGTCTGCGTATCAATGAAGGATCGAATTTTGCTAATATTTCTAAGATGAAAAAATGCACTGCGAGCGACATGTTTGATATGTTCATCAGCGGCCAAATTTTCATCTATGAAATAACCTAAGTTTCGAACACAGCTACTGGGTTTTGTCGCAGAACCTACAATACTGAGGGACAGTTTAGATATTTTTGAAAATTGATGAGGTAGACCTATATATATTAATTCTGTCTTGTCATCGTTCAATTTAAGAAAGTTTTTAGTCATCCCTGCCTTGATGTCTGAAATACAAAGTTCAATCTTACTGCATGCTTCAGGCTCAAAGGCGTGAGTAAAATTAATATACAGCTGTGTGTCATCTGCGAAAAAATGAAAGTCAAGGCCCTGGCTTCGGATAATGTCACCGAGAGGTAAGACATAGACAGTGCACAGTAGGGGACCCAACACCGATCCTTGAGGGACACCAAAACGTAGTGTGACCTTGTCTGGCGACTCACTGCCAATAAGGACACTCTGTGTGCGACCATTAAGGTACGACGAATACCAATTAAGTGCTCGGTCAGTAAGGCTTATTCTCACTGCCAGTCTTTCAAGAAGTATTTTATGGTCTATGGTGTCAAAAGCGGCGCTTAAATCCAACAAAACAAGACATTTTAGGTTGTGCCTGTCCGTGGATAGGATTTTGGACCCTTAGAAGCGCCGTTTCTGTACTGCAATTAGATCTGTATGCAGATTGGTTAACTTCGGCTAGGCTGTGGGCTGCCAAATGAAAATTCAGCTGTGAAGCCACCGCACACTCAATAATCTTTGATAGGCATGGAAGATTAGAGACCGGTTGCTAGTTTTTCAGAACCTCTGGGTCAAGTGTTGGCTTTTTGAGAAGAGGTTTTACTAAAGCGTGTTTCGGGTACAGGGCATGGAACTGGAACGCGTGCCCATTCTTCGGAATGAGGGTAAACAAAACGGAATAGAGGGTTGTGCACACTGAATACAACGCAAGTGGTGGGAGCGATGCGATAAATAATAACTAAAGACAGAAAAAAAATTGATGATCATGTGTTCATCGTACTCCTCTCCGAGCTGGTGTTGCATACAGCGTGAAATTACGTGGCAGAATAATTGTCTGGCCACTAGGTCGTACTATTTTCGGAACCAGGACGTGGAACAGGAACGCGTTCCTATTCTTAGGAGTGACGGTACACGAAACAGAATAGAGTGTTACGCCAACAGAATGCAACGCAAGAACTGTGAGCGAACGATGAATAAAAATCAAAGACAGAAAAATCAATGATCTCAGGTTTGCAGCATGTATAATAAAAAGCGAATTCTTTATCCACAATTATACTGTTACCTAAGCGTCAATGTTTGGACTAGGCTGAAAGTGTGTGTTCGGAAGATCTCGAGCGTGGGGAACTGTTAGCCTACTGAGGAAAAACAACCAAATATCTGAAAGTATATTTTTAAAGTGCACAGATATGAGAATAGTTTTCACAACTCTATGAGTAAGTATTTAAAATAAAAAGCAAAGAGTGAAAAATATGATAAATGAGTGTGGATTAAATTCTATTTTTCGGACAGCACTGAGAACAGCTGTACCATTAATACAACCAAAATGCATTTCGAACTCTGAAGAGAGAAGGATTGAAATATGGTATTTATTTATTAATTTATTGGTGTTTAAGATCACATACTTATGCACAATGGCTAATCGTGACCGTGACAGTTTTACGAGTGGAGGAAGCCGGAGTACCTGGAGAGAACCACGGAGCATCGACGAGTAACTGTCAGCTCCTCAACATTCTAACTCTGTTCAAGCTCCGCTCAAGCAGGGTTACAGTGGTTGAAGACATGTGCACCATCGACGTGTAGTACGCCTTAGTACACGGCGTCATCGTGCCACCGTGTAGGCAACCGGGATAAAGTGTCATGCCGAACTCGGGATCTCTATCATAGAAATCCAACAGTCTACCACTGAGCCACTGCGATCCCTTGACACATGGTATACAGAAGACCAAAGAACTTTTAGGAAAACGTAACGCACCTGAGGAAATTTTACTCACTTTTGGACAAGATCTTTTGAAATCAATGGGGGAATCTATTTTAGGTATAAAAAGACCAAAACGAAAAGCAGTATGTCATCCTAAAAACAATTCTCAAAGAGGAAAGATGTATAGAGCTCCTGTAAAACGAAATTCAAGACCACTTCATATATTTGATTAAATCATGATGTTACCCGGATCATGCGAGCAATCTGAAAGTAGTTTTTGGTCCAGATAATGTATCACCAACATCAAGTGGTATAGAAAATATTGATGAAGTTGAACAATTTCCAATAGCATCTTTAAACAATTCTTCACCAATCGAATTTTTAATTCCAAGACAAACAACAAAGTGGGTAGATCTTGCAGCTGCTACACTTGAAGTTAAATTTAAAATTACAGAATAAGATGGGAGTCTTTTGGCTCGAGATACACAAATTGCTCCATTAATAATTTTTTTCACAGTATGTTTAGCAAAATTGATGTCACTTTGAATGGCAATCTTATCACCACCAATACAGACTTATATACTTATCGAGGAATTTTGGAAAATTTTCTTAGTTGTTCAAAAGATGGGAAAATCACATTTGGCTGTAAGTGAAATATGGAATTCAGATACACCTGTATACATACTGAAATGACAAAAAGCTCATCTAATAAAGGCTTGATTGAACATGCAAGATTAATTGCTGGTAGTAAATATGTACACTTAAGAGGAAAATTACACTTAGGTGTATTTGTGCAGGAAAAATATTTACCAAATGGAGTTGAGATGAGAATCAAATTGCATCGTACTCCATCTAAATATTTTTTGCTTGATGGTGAACAAGGAAAAATTGAAATTCAATAGAGAATAATCACTTGACTGGACTGGTTACGTGAAATAATTCATGCGAGGCGAGGGACGCTGTACAAACACGAGTGCGCGAATGTGCAAGAGTGGTTTACAATATAGTCCCTCAGCTCGAATTAATTATTTCATGTAACCAGTCCAGTCAAGCGATTATTCTGTTTATTACTTTTCATTATTAACGATAATTATATTATTTAACCCTTGATGGGTCATAACCTATGTTTTTGAGACAAAAAATGAAAATAATAGTTATTCAAGAATTTTTTGGCAAGTGTCGTCTGCTTTTCATGTTAGGTAAAGGGTTAAAAAAAAACAATGAAGTCCCCATTACACCCACGGCAAAGTGCCTTCGTTGCGCGCACGGATACATGACCCAATTGTTGATTGCATAATTCACTCGCAAAGTTATCGTTTATAATCAAACCGGGAAATCCCAGTAAATCACACTTTGGAAAGTAATAAAATCTGGTAATCTTCGAATAGAAGATCAAGAGGTGATTAATGTTGTATATGTTGTATATTGCGAGATAGAGATTAACAGATTTAGAGAAGTGATATTTGACTACTAAAGATGAGTCATTGTGAACATTGCAAGATATATGAAGAAAAAAATACAAACATTATTTCAAGAATGTGATAGAACTGACAAAATCCACTAAAGAAAAAAATGAAAGATATCCGTGAAGAATGTCGATCACACAGAAGAACATTAATATATATGTTCATTGCAGAATACTAAGAGAAACTATGTCCAGTGACTATACTATATAATCTACACATGAAAGCAATAAGAATGAACTTATTAGAATATTGTGCAACTGTGAACATTGAAATAGACTGCCATAAAGACATTCAAATGTGGGCAGATTTAGTAAAAAAGAGACTGGTCATATTACTCAGCAGATCTTGAATAACGACCCCGTGCCAGCCCTTTTTATGGTTAGGAAGATGGCAACCATACAATTACAAAATATAATTGATAGTTCTCAAAGGTCCTTAAAGTGTGTTCAAAAGACTTGTTACCAAAACAAAAACCCAAAAATAGAAAAGTATATATTGTGAACACAGATTCTTCGAAAGAACCAGGAGAACATTGGTTAGCAATATATTTTAAAGACAATCATTCTGCTTTCTACTTTAATTCATATGGTTTACCACCAATGGATAAAGACATATACAATTTCTTAATGAAAAACACAGATTCTAGGGCAATAAATACAATGAGACTACAATTTATTTATTTATTTATTTATTTATTTATTTATTTATTTATTTATTAGGGTTTAACGACACTTTAACAGCCAAGGTCATATCGTGTCGGTGACAGTTTTACGGGTGGAGGAAGCCGGAGTATCCGGAGAGAACCACCGAGCAACGACGAGCAGCTGCCAGCTCCCCAACATCGTAACTCCGCATTGCAGCACAGGCAGGGTTAGTCTGGTTGAAGACATGCGCACCATCGACGTGCAGTATGCCTTAGTGCACGGCGTTATCGTGCCCCCATGTGGACAATCGGGGCTAAGTAAATTGCCCAAGGAAACAACGCTGGAGTCCGAATTTATCGCTCAGACGTTCTCCAATCCAAGGACTAACCAGGCTCGACGTTGCTTAACTTCGGTGATCTGACGAGAACCGGTTACCACAACGCCACCGTGCCCACTAAATGAGACTACATGTACAGAGTGATCTTACTGCTGTGTGTGGAATGCACTGTGCATTTGCTCTGGATCATCTTGATTAAAGGATATTATTTAGAGACAGTTCTTTAGAATCAAATTCCATCCAAGACATTTCCTAGAAAACGACAGAGATGTTTTGTATTGGTTTGAGCAAAACTAAAGACAATATTTAACATGACTGTGTAGGAATAAAAAAAATCTGGTGGCAAAACAAAACTCCAGAGGTATTTTTCCATCATACTTTGTATTTTCTCTTACGTTTTTAGTTAGATGGTAAAAAAGTCATCCATCTATTATATAAATATCTTAGAAAACCCATTATGTATCACAGCTAGGATTTTTAGTTCATTTTTATTTTTATTTTTTTTGTTTGTTTGTTTCATTCAGACAGTAAATACTGTCTTTCATTCAGTTGTTATGTTTTTGAAACATCTCGATGTAAATAGGTATTCATAGATAGGTAAATTCAGATCGCGGTGTACATATGTTCAGTACATGACAATATATTAACATCACTTTAAATGAATCTTGTTATTTGTTGAAACTTCTGTGACAGTTTTGTCGAAAATGTTAAGTTAGTTGCAGAATCCTTTTTATCACCGCCTCTCACACTTTCCATCAGTAAAAATAGACCCGAGCGTCACTTCTATTTTTTTACTGCGAGTGCTAGGTTAATATGGTATGCATCTCTATCAAATTTAATACATTGAAAAAACTATTTCACAATGTGAAATGTTGATAGACAATCATATAATCATAAATAATTTTTACCTAAAACAACTGTCACAGAGAGTTTGATCACAATACGTACCATTAAGTTTTTTTCTGAAGCATTGAAGGAAAAACCTCTTATGTCCTTATGAACTATAAGAAACAAATTGTTTTTTAATCTCAAGCTTGAAAACACATTCCCAAACCAAGAGACACTATAGGAATTCCCATAGACATCTTTAAGGGGACATAAAAGGGATAGGCACGGGTTTTGTTTTGTCTATTCACGGAAAAAGATTTGTAATGCGGTTTTTCAGTGAATCTCTTTTTTAAGAATGTGAGGTCCTGAAAAGCCCATGATAGTGATCAGCACTCCTCTTCCCAATTTTCCTTCTTCCCCACTAAAACTACTTCTTCCTGGATGCAAACGAGGAGTTCGAACCTTTGTGTCGGTCTGTTGTTATACTGTACCTCCCCGAATGGTGTCCTGGCTTCTTCAATACTGGGGAACTTCTTTATCAAATCTTGGTATTCCTTGTGACATCATAATGTGGCTGACCACCATCTTCTTAAAGCGAGAAACAATTCTTTATCAGCCGTCCTCTTCATGATGTCCATCTGTGTTGGCTCCATGATCTATAGCGAAAAAGTAAGTCGGACTGATGTTGTTGACGAAATAACCCAACTTGAGTTGGTAATCTTGTACTTACTCCAACGACGTGATTGTAAACGTCATAAACGGTTGATTTTGTACCGCCTTGAAATCAAAATAGCATGTGAGCGTTCTTTGGATAGACTTTGTCTTGGCTTTTAAACTAGTGAGCATTTAATGTGCTCATCATTTCTTCCTAAAAAACCTAGTATAGGTTATTATTTTTTTTACCCGACATACATTCAGGAAACAAGTCAATCTGATTTATCCTAATTCTTCTTATCTCTTCGCTTCGTTTTTAACGCATTTGTATCACAAAAACGTGTGTCTTTTCCAAAAACAAAAGTCCCAGAGACTCACTTCCGTCATACTTACTGTGGGTGATTGTTGGTATTGAATGATTATTGGTAATAAGTGCTGTACATATCAATCAGAGATATCCTGGGGACAGTCTGGCGTAGAATGTATTCACTACATTTAATACCGATTTCCCCATAGACGATCCTGGAGGCCAGATAACGACATGAGAGATGAAAAGTTTTAGTCCCCTTAAACGGAGGGCACTTGTGGGACTAATGGGAATTTAATATAAAAAAAAATCCTATGTTAATTTCCCTATACCCATATAGGGGCGGCAACTGGGTGACTAATGGGCATTTACTTCAGGAAGGCACACTGCCGTTGATCAAAAAGACCTCCAAGCGCCTACCGTTTTGTGCGCCAGAGTGCCTTCCTATAGTAAGTTCCTATTAGCCCCCCAAGGACAGATTTCTGACAGTAATAGCGTGAGATCGGCCATGATAAATTATTCTGTCAGTCGTAACCTGTGTTCTTTCTCTTGGATAGAACGTGAACAGTGGTAGAAATGTCTGGTGTATATCGATTTATCTCTGACTGCAACTGTTCTTTTATTCTCCACTCTTGCTGTTGGAGAATGGGTGTCTGGAGACGACTGTCCTCTGGTGTAAAATACAAAGTCAAATGTAATACATACATGTTCTCTATCTTTTATTTCAGCTACTGATCTCTTCGCAACTATGTACAGTCAAATTCTCAATACTGGATATTTATAAAATACTCACTTTGTTTTATAGCAAGTCTTGGAACAGCGGTGACAATCTATGGAATATAGAGAACGAAATGTAAGTTGTTTTTTTCTGGAGTCAGGTAGCTTCGTCTGATCACTTCAGTACTTCTGAAGATCCGCGAGATCAACTCTCTGGTATATATATAAAAGAAATCCAAATGGTTTTTGAGCACAGTGATAGCTGGTAAGACACCAACCACGTTTTACCGACGTCACATTTCTAACCGCGCATTCGTAATCTTACCAACTCAACCCATTGCAGTCTTAGTTATTTACTGATGCTTCTCTATGCATCAGCACCACGGATACCTAGTTAACTAATGCATGGCACTGTGTAAGTTAATCCACTCATGTCAGTGCATTGTGTCATTACAACATGCCGCATTTAAATTTACAGTTTTATAATACCCAATCCCAATGACGGCAATAGATTACGAGAGACCTGTTTTTCCCATGCATTCTATTAAATTTTACTATTCTCGTGACCTTAAAGGTTAGTTAAGCCTCTGAGAAGTATTCACAATTTTCATGTACATAGATATCATATTACTCTATTTGTCACAACATATCATAACATGTTATTTCATGTTATGCAATCTTAATAGTTATGGGAACTTGAAGTGTTTCTATCGGCAAGACGGGGGTGGAGGGGAGGGGGAGGGGGTAAAGGCACCAATGGTTCAACAAGGAAGTCTGGTACCATATTCGTACCAGATCTGATAATAAAATAATACAACTCGTGGCCAAATGAGCTTCAGATATTCAAGAACAAACATAGGCATTCAAAATATTTTACAATGCAGCGACAGAATTGCATTTGGAGAAAGAACAACACTGTCTGATTTTTTTTTTAGAGATGGCCGGGAGCACGGTGACACAGTAGGTAGTAATGCAGGCTGTTAGCCGGGAGGTCCTCGGTTAGAATCCCACCTGCGGCAACCGCGTTGTGTCCTTGCCCACGTGAAGGCACGGTGGCGTTGTGCACGTCGATAGTGCACTTGTCTTCAACCAATGCTAACCCTGCTTGTGTGAAGTTAGTCCGTTGGGAGTCTGATAGTTGCTCGCCGTTGCTCAGTGGTTCTCGCAGGGTACTCCGACTTCCTCCACCTAAAGTGTCGTTAAATCCCAATAAATAAATATTAAAGATGACCTCCATGACCAACGGACATGCGGATACCACGAATTTTCATCGAAAAACCATCGCGTAATTCAAAGAAATTCAAACAGGTGTCATGATACCTTGCAAGTAATATGGCAATTGTGCAATCTCCAAATCTCCATATAATAATAGCGTGTAGTATTAAGGCGATCTTTCTCATTATTTGATTTAGACGGCATTGTATATTGATGTTTTTTCGAAGCAGGCTTCCAGAAACCATTGGTGCCTGCTCTCAGAGGAGTTGATTGCACATATTTATCGTGTTCTATACGTCACAACCTTCATTTTGATGTGTAATTTGTGTATATTTAATTTGAATTTATGGAATACCAGAGGCGGGATTTCAAAGTAAACAGATTTCCCTTACTTATGTAGTACCTTAAATACAACCCTAGATAACCTTAAAAAGGAACAGCGAGATCTTACTAATTCTGTTCAATATAATACTGAAAGGATAAGCAACTTCAATCAATGGTGCCTGCTTCAAAAAAAGAAGTTAGAGGAAAATATACGAGATTTGAGAGATTCACGACCCTTAAGGCTAAAAAAAAATAATGTTTTGATTCTCAGGCCCTCCCTCATTGGATTTGAACCTCCTCATTAGACATTTTTATTATGTCATGTTTTTTTAAGAATTTGTGAAAACTTGGAATGGTAATTTTTTCACGTTTCTCGACATATAATTATTTAGCTGTGTTTGCAGTAAATTGGTTTTTCTTGTTACAGTTTATGGGAGAGTGCCCCGAGGCACTCTCCCATAAACTGTAACAAGACAAATTCTGATATACTGGATCATGATTCAATTATTTATTTATTTGCTGGTGGTAAAGGTCATATATTTCTGCACAATGGCTTATAATGGCAACAACACAGATATAAACTCAAGTTTAACCAATCATTTAGAGCCATGTTTCCCATTTTAAAGGACTCCTACCCCAAGCATTGGTTACTGGGGCCTATTCTAATGGATTATGATGTTTGACAGATCTATACCATTAAAAAGAACAATAAAATACAAATCCTTTTAGCTGTTGTAATTGCGGTTAGTTATAAAAGGTATACTATAATTACACTAAAATACAACCTTTTCTCTTTTTCAAGTGGAAAGACAGCAAAAAGATTTACTGAGTTTACTAAACCCTTTACACGAAAAAAAAAAAAAAAATAAAAATAAAATCCTCCCTCCCTCACTGATTTGAAAAAAAAATTGCCTGAGAATCAATTCATTTTTTTTATTTGGCCTAATACAATATTTTATTTATTTATTTATTTATTTATTTATTTATTGGTGTTTAAGGTCACATACTTATGCACAATGACTAATCGTGACCGTGACAGTTTTACGGGTGGAGGAAGCCGGAGTACCTGGAGAGAACCACCGACCATCGACAAGCAACTGTCAGCTCATCAACATTCTAACTCTATTCAAGCTCCTCTCAAGCAGGGTTACAGCGTTGAAGACTTGTGCACCATCGACGTGCAGTACGCCTTAGTACACGGCGTCATCGAGCCTCCATGTAGGCAACCGGGATAAAGTGCTTTGCCAAAGGACAAAACGCGGATCGTCCCAGGCGGGGATCGAACTACAATATTTTATTATATGGCGTTGTGGAGCAGAGTGAAAACATTTTTTTCAAAAGTGATCTCAAGTTACAGAGTGATGTTGTGAGCGGTATACTTGACAGGACTGTCAATATGCACCCACCCACCCCTTCCTGTGTTGAAACGAGAACGCGGTAAGCTTGGTAGCATTGCCTATAGGCCTAAGCTCAGAGCAGAAGATGGTAAGAAAACACGGATCCGAGTTGTCGGCTAGAAAGTTATATAGGATAAAAATACTCTTAAATAAATAAAGTGGAAGTAGAACTTTATGTGAGAAAAGATAACTAGGTCTTACCAATTGTTTTTTTTTTTTCTCACTCTTTCATTTTTTCTATATTTTTCGCTTGTCCAAAGTTGTTTGGTGAGCAACGATGTGACAGGAGAATCGTGCAAATCATTGCTCTAAGCAAGAATATTCTGGGACTTACTACAGAAACTGGGCTATTTACTTGTTTTCTGTTACTTTGTCACCCCCCCCCCCCCCTCCTCTGGAACGCGTACGTCGAGCTCGTTGTAATGAAGAGTCGTAAGTCATGTTCTTTGTGACAAAAATGAAAATTTGTAGTTATTCACGAAGTTACGAAGTTATATTATTGTAAGTGTCATTTTGGGTAAATTGTTAAACTTGAATTTTAACTAGCCCCTTCTCGACACCCCCCCCCCCCCCCCAAGAACAATGGACAAACTGGCCCTCACATGTCCTTCCCGAAACCGAAAAGAAGCAATTTTAACTAAGCGCCCCCTCCCCTCTGCAATGGAGAAACTGGCCATCACCTGTCCTCCCGTAAACCGATAAACAGCAAAGAAGCAATTTCAATTGACCGTCCCCACCCCCCCCCCCCCCACCCCGCGCTGTAATTGAGAAACTGGCCCTCACCTTTCCTCCCCTAAACCGAAAAGACCGCTCCACCCCCCCCCCCCCCCCTGCAATGGAGAAACTGGCCCTCACCTGTCCTCCCCTAAACCGAAAGAAGCAGGTTTAGCTAGCCGCCCCACCCCGCTACAATGGAGAAACTAGCCCTCATCTGTCCTCCCGTAAGCCGAAAAGAAGTAATTTTAACCCTTTACATATAATCAAAAGTTGACGACAGTTGCCAAAAAGTTCTTGAATAACTAATTTTCTTCATTTTTTGTCTCCAAAACATAGATTGTGAGCCCTCATTGCAACGAGCTCGTTCCAATGAGGGGTCATAACCTATGTTTTGAAGGCAAAAAAATGAAAAAATAATGAAAATTAATTGGCGATTTTTGAGAATAGAGTTGGTTGGTTCTGGCCGTTACGTTGGGTGAAGGGTTAACTAACCGCTCCCTCCCCTGCTACAATGGAGAAACTGGCCCTCACCCGTACTGCTATAGGACGAAAGCAATATTAGGCCCTATCGCCTCCAGTATTTTGTTTTTTCTATTTTGTCATCGACCAGTGTTTTAATCCCAACTGCCCAAGTGGCAGGCGGTGGCGCCGTATTCGAAGGCTCACATCAAGTTTATGGTACACGTGCCCACAATGAATGCCAGAACTGTTTGTGCGCGTAGTAGATGGTTACTACGATTAATCTTCACCAACTGGCATCTCTCGGACGGCAAAATATATCAATATCAATAAAGCCATGAAAACCATGAAAAGCAGATTCCCATATGAAACTAACATTCAAAAAATGGGATAGGGCAGCACCAATAAGATTGACTCCCTTGGACAATCGATGCTTGTCCGACACTTTATTTGACATGTTGAAAAAGAATCATTACACTCGAAAATTACAAATAAATAAACATCTTAATTGATTCTACACGTAGCCACGGTAATCGTTTATGAATCAAAAGCAGCTCGGAGAAAGACCTGACATGAAGGGTAGGCTGGTCCCGCTCATACCACTGAGTAAAAATCCTTCATTCCTTGAAAGTGGCATAACACACGTGTACGAATTGTACTTTATCTGATAACCATAGAGTATAACAACCGTTGTATATACTTGAAGTATATACAACGGGTGTTGTATATAATTATAATTTATGCGAACGACCTCTGACCTCTTTCAATTCCATTTTCATTCATTCATTCATGAAACATCGTTATATCACAGGGCAGGTTTTAATTGTACGCTTATTGCACTTTGTCAAAATCCTCTGATGGTGTCATTTCTTATTTATTTTGCTTCAACAAAGGCAACCTAAAATTTTGCTTCAAAACATTGTAGAAATTACTTGAATGTTAATAGTAATTAGTATGCGGCGACTGCGAACTATTTATAGTCACGGCCTCGATCAAAAGTACTCGCGGAACTGCGCTAATTAAAAGTTCGTCTGCTCTACCTGAAAAAAAAAACCACTTCGTAAAAATTGTAAACAAACGCAAAATTATTTATTTTATTGGGACTACAGCATAAAACACGGAAGAAAACTGGAACTATGTCAAAAAAGAATAACTCTACTGAAACACCGTTTTGTTACTGTTAATAAAATAGTTGAAATTTATTTTGTTCCAGCGCAGTTACATGATGCAAGAAGTGCAATCGCACTTTACAATCGCCGTCATCGATTTTGTAATGTAAGGGACACAACTCTATGCGTCTTGTCCTATTTCTTTTGTCTCGTTGACTGGTTTTCTTTGGAGGCCCGTGGGAAGCATATATAAGTCGGGTAGACGCTCGAGACGGGTGTCTGTTTGTTATCAGATAAAAATAATAAACATATAGTGTGTTTTTATATCTGTGTTATACAACTCGTTGAAATATGGTTTATTTTTTCTCGGCGAAGCCTCGAAAAAATAAACCATATTTCAACTCGTTGTATAACACAGATATAAAAACACACTATATGTTTATTGTCTATTTATTACCTGGATACCTGGACCATTTGTGGAGACTTGTCAGACTTTTGGTGAAGCCGATGTGAGACATGTTTTTTGGTATACGTCCTTCACATATAATATGCTATGGTGTGTATAGTGATGTGTCTGCGTATGGATATGCAGAAGAGGGTTGTGGGGGAAGGGGAGTTTTCTTGAAAGTGATCTCCATGGAACGGTTGGCGTTGCTAAAGACTTGGTGACAGTGAGCACGCGGCGTCATAGAAACGTTGACCTTGTGGATGTCCACTGGACAATCCGATATTACGTTGTTCGGGTCATAGTGTATCGGACTTCTCGAACTGGGCCGAGATGGCAGTGTTGTATTGGGGGTATATAGTACTATATATGACTGTTAGTCTACAGTTAGAAGAACATTTGCTACTTTTAATCTATCACATTGCTTTATTCCAGCATGTGGGTACTAATGGTAGGTCATTTGATGTATTGCTTGGTGGGCCGTAATGGTAGCATAGGATGAACGGTCTGTACTTCTGTTGGTCCATTATCACTCATTTGCTCTACAAACCCATCGAATGTGTTATATCATCGGATTGTTGCTATTGGCGGTACGAAATATGGACTAGCGGGGACTTGGAGACTGATGACAATGGTGGTTTCGGGACTGATGGGCACTGAAGACAGGGCTGGGCTGGGAACGTTTGAGGACAAAGTATAATTATGGTTTGGGGACGACTGTTGGGAACTGAATATAGTGGCAATTTGGGGACTGCTGGGGACTGAAAACAGTTGTGAGTTGGGAATGGAATATAATGGTGGTTCGAGGACAGATGAAGACTGTGCTGGTGTGGTGTAGTTGGAGACTATTGAAGACCAAAGACAGTGATGATTTAGGAACTGTTGTAGACTGAAGACATTGGTGATTTGAGGACTGGAGACCGTAGTGCTCTGGGGGCTGAAGGCAGTGGTGTTTTGTGAACTGCTGGGGACTGAATATAATAATATATTATGATGGAAACGCGATTTGTCTTAATAGCGAAGCGCCGGCCAGTTGTGGCCATCAAGTAAAGGGTGAAAGTTAATATAACCACCGCACAATATGCGGGGGGGGGGGGGGGGGGTGGGCAAATGATATCGCAAAACGTGTTTCCTAAGGGCAAATGTTCCAGTTGCGTCACGACTGTTTTAATTTGCTCTGACGCCCAACGCGTTAACCATTGAATCGCGGCGAAGATTCCACCATGGTGGGGAAATCAGGAAAGCAGTGGTTCTCACAAAGATTTGAGAAATGAGTTAATAAATAGGATCAATTGTTGTTTTTTTATATACAATATTGAGAAGATTTTGTCGATTTAAAGATTTAGAGATGGAAATAGACAAATTGGAGAAGCATCATCCAGATTTCACATTATAAACAATTTATGAAAGTAAGGACCGGGAATGTAACTTCCGTTCCCGACTCCACTTCATGTTCCTCAAGATTGATGCTTTCAGACAGTGAAAAAACAGAGTGTTCGAACATACGAAAGAGCTTTCGTATATACGAAAGTGTTTTCGTAGTTACGAAAGTGTTTTCGTACTTACGAAAGTGTTTTCGTAGTTACGAAAAAGTTTTCGTACTTACGAAAGTGGTTTCGTACTTACGAAAGTGTTTTCGTAGTTACGAAAAAGTTTTCGTACTTACGAAAGTGTTTTCGTACCTACGTAAGTGTTTTCGTAGTTACAAAAAAGTTTTCGTACTTACGAAAGTGGTTTCGTAGTTACGAAAAAGTTTTTGTACTTACGAAAGTGTTTTCGTACTTACGAAAAAGTTTTCGTACTTACGAAAATGTTTTCGTAGTTACGAAACTTTAAAAAAAAAAATTAGCGTGGCAGCAATACGCTTCCGTAACAAAGGACTCTGTTGTATTGTAAAATTGAAAGAAAATGATTTTTGCTGCCGCCGGAAGTTTTGTCAACTTTTGATAGTGGCAGTAAACCAAAACAGAAAAGATTTGTGGTCAAAAGTATGATTTTAAAATTTTCAAGTAACAAAAATCAATTTAATACTGAACTCTGGGAAGCCAGCGTTCAGGTTAAAATAAATAATAGCGAGCGAAAGCGACCCGCAGGGTCGCGTGCAAGCGATCAAAGGATCGCTTGCTTCGCAAGCTATTAGGCAACACGTATGTACCGTTTGTATGAACTCAAAGCCAATCTCATCTCAAAGGCATCAACTTCAAAATTTTTTCAATTTTTTCAACGGAAGTGGTACACAAGGACGCTGACATGTTTGCGCATGGCTGAAATTGACATTCGTAATTGAAGAAATGATTTATTTTCGTAGGAAGTAGTTAACGAAATGAGACTTCACGAGAATGACTCTGGCTGATTAAACTTTTAGGAATTTTTCCCAAAGGAACGGGGACAAATGAGGTTACATTTTTTCAAGGATACTCGGAAGCTAGAACAAGTGATGACTGCCCACCATTGCTTTCACCCTCATTGGGTGAAGGGATCCTTAATATATTGGGTGGTGGGAGGGGGGGGGGGGGGGCTAATGGGTCACTGTTTATGTCACGTGACGTCCATAGCAAGTAAAGCACACCCCTAGCAACGGGCAAACTACTGGGTCAATTTTGACCAATTTTGAAACACGGACCCAACATGCATTGCAAACGAAAACAGACAGGTCAATGGTGTCGTCAAGTGACTTCCCTAGCAACCAGAGCGCCCCCTTAGCAACGGGCTAACTACTGGTCCGATTTTGACCAAATTCGGTATACGGACCCAAAATGCATTGCAAATAAAAACAGACATATCAATGTTGACGTCCCGTGACTTCCCTAGCAACCAGAGCGCGCCCTTAGCAACGGGCTAACTACTGAGCCGATTTGGACCAAATTCGGTATACGGACCCAGAATGCATTGCAAATGAAAACAGACAGGTCAATGATGACGTCACGTGACTTCCCTAGCAACCAGAGCGCCCCCTTAGCAACGGGCTAACTACTGGGCCGATTTTGACCAAATTCGGTATACGGACCCAAAATGCATTGCAAACGAAAACAGACAGGTCAATGGTGTCGTCAAGTGACTTCCCTAGCAACCAGAGCACCCCCTTAGCAACGGGCTAACTACTGGTCCGATTTTGACCAAATTCGGTATACGGACCCAAAATGCATTGCAAATAAAAACAGACATATCAATGTAGACGTCTCTTGACTTCCCTAGCAACCAAAGCGCCCCCTTAGCAACGGGCTAACTAATGGGCCGATTTTGACCAAATTCGGTATACGGACCCAAAATGCATTGCAAATGAAAACAGATAGATCAATGTTGACGCCACGTGGAGTCATTAGCAACCAGAGCTTCCCCTTAGCAATCGGCTAACTACTGGGCCGATTTTGACCAAATTCGGTATGCGGACCCAAAATGCATTGCAAAAACCCAGAAGCACAGGATTAGCAGTTTCATAATTACTCTCAGAATTATCTGTTGTGATAACTACAAACAATACCGGTACGTCGGTATTTTTTCAGTGAAATTAATGAAAATGGCTTATCGAAATTGGCACATAAAGCTCTAGGCCTATGTAATTCAAACGACAAGTCTGTGCTGGCTTGTGAAGTGTGTATGTCTGTGCTGGCTTGTGTAGTTTGTGTGTCTGTTGGGCAAATTGCCCAGAAACCTGGTCCAAATCGTCCACAAACATGGTCCGAATCGTTCAATAGTCTGGTCCGAATCGGCCAGAAATATAGTCAGAATTGTCCATAGATCTGGGGCCGAAACGTCCTATATAAAAATCTGGTCCGAATCATGAAACTACATTTGTGATACTCAGTCTTACTATTTTAAAGATGGTCTTTTCAGTAAAACTGCATTGGCATATTATCATCGTCCTTTTTTGCACAGCACTACTGTATTTTCTTGTTGTGGCTACTAACAGTTGGTAATAGTAACAATAAATGCTACACGCTATTTGTGAAAAAATAAAAATGAACGCAGCAATTTCCGTAACTCCTCGGATAAATTTCGGAAAACAACGACGCCATAAATATATCTTCCAATCAAAGCAATGATAAAATTATCTTTCAATCAGAGCACTGGAAAATATCTTCCAATCAAAACGCAGATAAAAGTAGTTATCTCGAAATTTGGTTGGTCCCCTATTCTTTACCAGTAAATGTAGGCCTAAAGCACTTTAGGCCTAATGCATCACTTCGCTCGCTTTTAGGTTTGCCTAAATTTCATATTAACGTCAATTATTCAAAAAGATTGACGCGGCCAACACACGGTGTGTTCCTTTGTTTTTTGTTGCTATTTTTATTTTCAACTATCCCAGAATTCAATATCGAACGAGAAAATGGCCGCCCCCGATGGGCAAGCCGGAAGACACAATTTTCAGTTTGTTAGATATACTGTTTCATTGGAAATTGCGTGTTTCTCTACATACGCATGTGTGTTATCTATAGAGCTCACTTCGTGAGTCGAGTTTCGCGCGGCTCTGACTGAGTTCTCTGTGAATAATGGCCTAAGATATGTCCAACCCCATTTCCCTGATTTGACGTAAATAAAATATGTTTAAATTATTCCCCTGATTTGTACTCTTGGTGTAAGCTAAAAATGACAAAAAATTCAATCCATTCTGATCCATTTATTTATTTTTTACTTGATTCTGGCAGGAGTCTGCATGTTTGATTCCATAAGTGACTCCAAGTACCAACATTGTTAGTATTGTTTATTTATTTTTGGTTTATTTTTGCCTAATTCTCAATTAAAAATCATTTGAAAATGATATTTGTCAATTTGTCAAAATCTCAAGTTACCGATGACCAGGCCCGTCGGAACGAAATTTATATTGGGGGGGGGGGGGGGCTGATATTGCTAATTTGGGTGAACTAGCTGATACTAAATGGGTATGGGGTATCTGGCGCGAATGCTGAAAGCATGAGCTTTTTGAGGGGGGGAGGGGATGGGGGTTACCCCCCCAGAAAATTTTTTGAAAAGGGCAATCAAAGGAAGCATTCTGGTAGCTTTTGAAGCAAAAACCTCTTGATTTTTTCAAATGGAAAAATTTGTTTTTTTAACAAAGTGTTTCAAAAATCCCAATAGAACCCCATAACATTTGGGGACGGTTCTCACACCGGGCTCACCTGCAGGCCGTGGCCGTATCCCGTCATGCTAAAAAACAGTCAGGCCTTATGATGGATTCATTAGTTTTATCATTACGCCAATGGTTATCGTGGTCTTCTAAGCTGCCAGAGGAATTGCTCAAAACGTTTGCACATCAACATATGCAGGTGCATGTTATACATTCAATGATAATTCTAATCCAGGGGCGTAGTAAGCTAATTTTATTTGGAGGGGGGGGGGGGGGGTAGGACCTATATTCCCATGACGCGACGCGTCATCCGAGCGGCGAGTGGGGGTGAACACGAGAGGGGGTATCCTCCGTCTCGTTGGTGGGGGGGGGGGGGGCGGGGCCTCCCCCGGGAAAATATTTGGATTTAAGATGTAAAAACATGCATTCTGGTTGATTCTGAGCAAATAAATCGTATATTCCTATGACGCGAAGCGTCATCCGAACCGCGAAGAGGCGAGTGGGGGTGAGCACGAGAGGGGGTACCTCCCCGTCTCGTTGGTGGAGATCCGGGGGGAAATTTTTTTAATTTAACATGTACAAATATGCATTCTGAGTGATTCTGAGCTAATACATCGTCAATAAGGAAATACGTCAACTCTCTGATCAATTCAGCGTGATTTCCGAGCAGAATGACGGGAATAGTGAACATGCAATGAATTACCCTGTGGTTGGTTGGGGTTTAACATCGTTTTCCACAATTAGGCGAAAACACGACTGTCAGTTTTATTGGTGGAAGAAAGCCCACATGGAACCCACTCAATCCAGTAATCATTAACATGTCGGAATATGGTAACCAGTGGGCATCCCGTGTGGAGAAACCACCAACCCAGCCCAGTAAAGCCTACTTTTGACAAATTTGTGGGGGTGGGGGAATATCTCCCTTACCCCCCCCCCCCCATCCCTCCCCCCCCCCCCGGTTCCTACGCCACTGTTCTAATCTGAGTTAAATAATGTAATGTCCAGTTTTATTCAGATTACATCGGTTGCTCCCATCATGGATAAACTAACGACGAAATATGAGCAAATTATTGAGGGGGGCCTGTAGCCCCCCCCCCCCCCCCCCCCCCCGGTTCCGACGGGCCTGAATGACACATGTGGTAAAGTCTTAATACACAATAATAGCAAGTTAAACTATACTGAATATTATATTGCTTTACATATATTATATTGCAGCTGAGTCATGCAACAATATTTGAAATTTGAAAGCAACATGAAAAGCAGACGACACTTGTAAAAAAAAATCTTGAATAACTAATTTTTTTCATTTTTTGTCTCAAAAACATAGGTTATGACCCCTCGTTGGAACGAGCTCGTCGAGCTCGTTCCAACGAGGGGTCATAACCTATGTTTTTGAGACAAAAAATGAAAAAATAATAAAAATTCATTGGCGATTTTTGAGAATCGCGCTGGCCGGTTTTGGCCGTTACGTTGGGTAAAGCTGAAACAGCGCAGTTGTCACAATCAATTCACTAGCACTCCCTCTCTGTGATAATACTAAAGCAATGACAACTAGTAAGCTGCAGAAAATATTCTCAAATATCCTTTTTAACATTTGAGTGAATAAGTGAATAGAATATTAGTTGATACTAGCACATGTTTACATTAATTCATGTTGTATCTGGTGCATTATAAAGCATTTTCCCCCAAAAATTGTCCGCATATTTTCTACACTGAGAACCACATACCCACCCCTCCACCAACATGGATTATTTGTGACATCTGCACAGATTTCACCTAAAATTAACACTAAAATAAAGGCCCCTTGTGTTGCAGTTAACCTATTAGGGTTGATTTACAGCATTAACGCGACGGTTTGGAACATAAATAATGATTTATTGCAGAAAATTATGAAAAATTGCATAATTTGAGAACGCACGTTTTTAGCGCACCCATGTTAAACAGGCCTGGCATTCTGAAAAATGCAGGAGGGCAAAAAATCGCTCTCCTCAATCAGCTTAGGAGAGCAATTAGCTTTACACAGCATTTTAAGTATCCAGTTGAACGAACTCATTGAAACTGAAACCAACAGACTACATCAGTGATTTTATTAACTTTACTAAGGTAAAGCTAAATCTCTTAGACATCTAGATGTCTCACTCAACAACCGAACACACACTTGACAAGACCTGTGTGTGTACCCAGACCTGTTGTCCAAGAAAGTCATACGCCTACTACTACCACCTTCACCCCCCCCCCCCACCCCAAGGGGTAGGCGTATGACTTTCTTGGACAACAGGTCTGCTTGAATCTACAGTCACATCCTGGTGCAAGTGCTTCAAGTGACAGGATAGTAGTAATGGTAGTATATTATAGTGTCAATATTCCTTGAATAATTACCCCTCAAACTGTGATGTCAGTTGTTGAACTTGAAACTGACAGAAAAAAAAAATATTGCTGTGAACCATTTTGCTTCAAATGATTGCAACTGTGTTTGGGTATGGTTGCAGCCATTACCTTTTACCACTAAACCACTTTCAAAATGAAATTACGTGATGTTATGTGACTTCGAAGTTAAATTACATTTTTGCTTTACAACAAAAATTTAATGAGAGCATAATACATGTAATCATCCCAGACCAAAATATTTAGGAGGGCAATTTTTCGCTCTCCTTAATTCTTTCAGGAGGGCAGTAAGGAGAGCTAAAAAATCGCTCTCCTGAAATTGCCAAGCCTTGTTAAATGTACTAAACTGCTTGAACTTTCACCTGATGACAAAAAGTCTGCCGATAATGGGTTATTATGGTGATTGCTGCAGTATCCACTTTACCAGTCGACCTACTTTCACTTTATAGATTGTTTACAGTGCACTCAACTGAGATAAAACTGTGATCAGGTGGTTTACAATCTTCACCAAGTGCACTTTTGAGTGAGTGATCGGTGAGAATATCGGACTGCGTTTAGACCCAGAAATAAGTAAAACGGCTGAGGACATCATGTGGTACAACCGAACACAAAAATTGCTATCGGTTTTGTCACGGGTTGCCGTATGTTGATGCCCATTTTAACTCTGTCAGCAATCGGGGGGGGGGGGGGTCTTCCAAAAAATTCCGGACACAAGGCCGGGGTGGGTGGGTGGTCGGATGGGGGCCAAAACACCTTTTTTCCTGGAGTTGCAATTTTTTTCCTGGTGGGTTTTTTTTTCAAATTATTTTCACATAACAAGGCTATATTGTTGTTTAGTAGTCTAATAGGCACCTGTTTGTCAGGTGGGGTTAGTGAATAAGGCCCCACTAGGCTGATTAGGGGATTTGTTCTCTTTTTTGTAAATTAAATTAGATGCATTAAAGAATTGTGTACTCCAGTTTGACTAAAAACAATCAGTGGAAATTTATGAATTTTAATTTGGGAATGGTTATCATAATTTTCATAGCTGAATCATCACGGCACAATTTGGATTTTACAATGAGTAGCAATGTGTTCAGCAGAACATCTAAAATAATGTAAAAAATTTACGGAAAATAATTTAAATGCCCAGTTTCTCTGAGTATAGATCTTGTAACCTGAAACTAATGAAAATTCTCACTGCATCTTTGATATAAAACCCCACTTACTTAATTCAAGCTCATAGTGATAGTGCCAGGGTTTTCACAGAGGGTTTGTCTGGCTATCTCGTGAAAACATGAAACAAAAGTTACAGTTAATATTTGAATTGAAAACTGACCATGACTGAGCCAGAGTATATAGATGAGTAGCTGAGCATAATACAATGCAGCAAAAGAAGATTATTTTAATCTTCTATTATTAATTAATCCTCTATTTGATGTTCACAAAAATAGTCTAATTCTTACATTATATGGTGTTATATGCAGAAATCAATGCTGACATTTTTTCGGAGACGGACCAGGACGGAGATTTTATTTTACAATAGTGTTAGCCTAGGTGACAGATTTTCAGCTTTCCTACACTATCTACTATCTTTTGAGTAATGACAATTGGCTGAAACCTCAAGCCTAAACACTTAGCCTGTAGTCAGGTCATTAAAATTAAAACTTCTTCACTAAATTTAAACTGTTTCTTCAGTCTAGGAACTTAACACATGAATGATAATTATTATGAGAGCATTAAGGCCAGAACTTTCAGTTCAGCATTTGTAATTCATGCATTTCAATAATATGCCAGTATACACTACACCATGGTGTATATAGGCATATTATTGAAAGGCATGAATAAGCCAATTTCGAATCTGACATCTTTGATGTGAAGGTCAAGTTCACGAGGTGCAAACCACGTGACTAGCAGTTTACTTCCGTGTTTACAGTGTTGAGTTCAGTGTCCACCAAACAGAGTTGTTTTGCGTAATATTAAGATTTAATTTCTCAGAATCTATGTCATCTTTTGAATTAGCCGACGACACAAAGCATAGAGGTCTTTAAACGGGGATATCGCCGGTTTAAATACAATCTTGAGCCCATCGCATGACCTAATCGAAAATTTCAGACTGAGGAACAACAGGAATCTTTTCCTACTCAACATGTCATCTGAACCGCAGTTTGGATGAAGAATAAGAAGTGGTGACCCATGAAGTTATGTCTTTTAAGACTTAGGCCACAACACCACCTAAGCAGGGTGTAGGGAGGCCTGTAGGCGATGGGGGGGGGGAGCTCAGGTGGGGGCACCCGCCATCGGATGAAACGGGGGTGGGGGATAGAGTATGTTGCCCTTCATTTAAAAAAAACGGGTAGCGCTTGATCCAGCGATAGAAGAGGGGCAGGGGGGGAGGCTCAAGTGGGGGAACCCACCATAGGATGACTCAGGGGTCGGGGGGGGGAGAGTATGTTGCCCTTCGTTAAAAAAAAACATAGCGATCGGTCCAGGGATGGAGGGGGGGGGATAAACTACATGTATTCTTTGGAAGGAAAAGCAGAAACAGAAAAACCTACAATATTTTGGGGGATTTCTGAGAAATAATTGATAATTTGATATTATCATCTATAAATGACATCTGGTATTTATTCACCCGGAAAGCCTAGAATATCCCCAGCATGTAATTTTTTTGTCCTAAAAACACAGCGAGTAGGCCCTCATTGGAATGAGTCATATACCCTCATTGGGATTTGCCAGTCAAATGCAGGGGGTCATAGACTGTATTTGTGATGCGAAAATCTGAAAAAACGATAAGATTAGAAGTTATAATCGCATCCTTTGTCAACAGCATTATCAACCTGATTCAGGTAACACACTTTTTGAAACCAACTATGAAAAAGCTAATATTTTAAACGAAGCATTTATTCAAAATAGTATGCTGAACTCGAATAGCAAACAACTACCCCCCTTCAAACGCAAATGTTCGAAATCATTTAGCAAAATTTCTTTTACTCAGGAAGACATTATTCAGATTATCAATTCTCTTAAAACTAACAAAAGCAGCGGCCATGATGGTATTGGACATAGAATGTTAAAGGAAACTAAATTTAGTGTAAGCAGACCTTTATTTCTGCTTTATTCTAAATCACTGGAGTTGTCGAAATTTCCTCTGGAGTGGAAATGTGCTGATGTGATCCCTCTTTATAAAAAAGGTGATCGTCAAGACCCCCAAAATTATCGACCTATCTCTTTATTGTGTTGTGTTGGTAAAATAATGGAGCGGGTTGTTTTTAAGGAAGTCTATAAATATTTTAAAGGCAACAATCTATTTTATATATTACAGTCAGGCTTCCTTCCAAACAACAGCACCGTTTACCAATTATTAGAGATCTATCATAATCTTTGTGACGCAGTGGATAAAAACTTATATATATGTGGTGTCTTTTGTGATATTTCAAAGGCATTTGATAGAGTATGGCACGTAGGAATCATATATAAATTAAAACAGTACGGTATCTCGGGTCCTTTGCTCCGCTGGTTTCACAGCTATCTAAAAGACAGAAAACAGAGGGTAAAAATAAATGGTTACAATTCCAACTATAAGAAAGTCAATGCTGGAGTTCTACAGGGGTCGGTCCTAGGCCCGTTCCTGTTTCTTATATATATCAACGACATCGTCGACAAAATTGACTCGGTTACTCGCATGTTTGCCGATGACACGTGTCTGACAGAATCGTCCAATGACCCATGTAACGTCGAAGCAAAAATGAACGAGGAACTCATAAAAGTAAACGAATGGGCTAACACATGGCTTGTTTCGTTTAATGCAAAAAAGACGAAAGCAATCCTATTCACACTTAAGAAAAATATCTCGTCATTAAATATTCTGTTTAATGGCGAAACAATTGATTTTTGTAATTCTCACAAACATTTGGGTTTGACCTTAGAATCAAACCTGTCTTGGTTAGATCACATTGATAACATTTGTAAAAAGACTTGCTCGAGATTGTCCCAACTTAGAAAATTGAAGTACACTTTTAACAGAAAAATTCTTGAAAAAATATATCATGCATTCATATTACCGATTTTGGAATATGGTAGTTCTGTGTGGAACGGTGCTCCTCAGTATCAATTAAATCGTATTGAAGATATTCACTACGAGGCAGCCCGAATTGTGAGCGGGTTGACAAGATCTGCCCCACGGGATCGACTTTTGTTGGAAGTTGGTTGGACTAGTCTGGAAAACAGGCGCCATGTTCACAAAATGTGTAACTTTTACAAAATCCTCACTGGGAATGCTCCGAACTTCCTCCACGAACTTTTACCATCTCGTGTCGCCGACATATCCCAATACAATTTACGAAACGCATCTAATTTTGTCCCCTATTTCTGTCGAACGGAACTCTTCAAACGATCATTTTTCCCTTCGTGTATTGAAGTGTGGAATACCCTACCGGAGGTTGTTCGAAACAGTCGGTCACTTGGGGAATTCAAAAAGTCCATCTCACCACCCTTGTGTAAGCCTCCAACATATTTTTCAACCGGTATAAGGAAATACAATATTATTCACTCAAAATTACGAACTGGATGTAGTGACCTTAATGGTGACAAATTCCGCAACTACATCTCAGATTCTCCATTTTGCTTATGTAACGATGGCGTTGAGGATGAAGAACATTATTTCTTCCTGTGTTCTTTAAATTCTGATATTCGCTGTATCCTCATAGATGAGTTGTCGAAACTTACGCCCAACTGGAATTCATTGGATTTAATTTTATATGGAAACCCGTCGTTACCCGAAAGCAGCAATGTATCAGTTTTCTTATATGTTCAAAAATTTATTCGTGACTCGCATAGATTTGATGTACAGTTGCTGAATTAGCTGCGCCTCTCAGCAAGTCTGAGTGTCCCAAGGTTACACAGGTGATCTAACTTCCACTGTGCGTGTCCTCTCGCAGTGGGACCTGACAATCAATCTGTGTTAGGACAAAACGGTGGATGTCAGGTTAGTACGGACGAGGAATGAGCACGCAAAGATTAACTGTCTCAAAAATGTTCTGTGAACGTTCCTTAGCGGCATTAAACTAAATTTAGAATTGAATAAATTGTGTGTGTGGGGGGGGGGGGGTCATCATCACTGGAATTTCTGTTGTATACTGTTGTTTTTTTTTTGTTTTTTTTTGTTTTTTTTTTTTTTTTTTTTATTTTGTTTTTTTTTTTTTGTTTGTCTTCTTTGATTTCAATCTGCTTTTACCCGTCTCTCTCTCTCTCTCTCTCTCTCTATTCTCTCTTTCTTTATTTCTCTCTCTCTCTTTTGAGTTAATTTCTTTTGTGTATAATGTTTACATATTGTTATATTTTGTTCTGCCTTTTGTAATCTATTAGTCTTTGTACAGGAGCGGAGGGTTTTCTAAGTGGTCAGCACTTGTCCTCCAATCCTGATTTGCATTGTTGAATGGCAAATAAAAATATGTTTAATCTAATCTAACAGCATTATCAATTCCACCCCTTTTCTAACATGGGTAGCAGACGATACTTATAATAAATACTTAAATAACTAAAAAAATTCCAATTTTTGTTTCAAAAACAAAACATAGTTTATGACCCATTTTGAACGAGCTAAATGGGCTCGACCAATGAGGGGTCAATAGCTATATTTTGGGGAGAAAAACTAAGCAGAATATAACATGTTAATGCCAATTATTGTATATGGTGCTGGCTGGGTTTTTTGTCAGCACATTGGGATAAAGGGTTAACAAATAGCTAAACAACTAACAGTTAGTAACAGTACATGCATATTTATTCGAAAATACTAACAATTTGGGGGATTTTCTCAGAGTGTCAGAAGAGGTTTGATAAGCCAACCTGGACCCAACCCCAATACACATCCCTTTAATGCTCCTGTTATCCCTTCTTGAGTCAAAAATATACTGTTTGAAAAAAGGAAAATCACTTAAACGCTAACATATTCAATTTCAATGCTTCTTCAAAAGCGTTAGGTTTGCAGCTGTAAGGTACATGTGAAGTATAACAGAAATCCTAATGTTTCAGCTAATGGACCATTGGCTTGAATTTGGGTACCCATGAGCATAAGCTTTTTGGAATCCTCACTGAACCACAGGTTCAGTACTACTTGAAATAAGTTGCTTTACTGGTAGATTGATGGAAGCCCATATTTGGTTTTTTCTGAAGAGGAGGCACCATAGTTCAAAGGCTTCGTACTTGGTGCATCTGCTTCATATTATCATTGAAGTGAAATTATTTAGTCTGTAAGCATTTTCCTTGTTACAATTTATGGGAGAGTGCCTATAGGTACTCTCCCATAAATTGTAGCAAGGCAAAGACATGTGCACAAATTATGATGACCAAAAATAATTTAGCAGTCTACCAGTTAAGAACACTGTGAAACCTTTTCTTTCATTGACCGCCGTTGATAATTCCAACTCTTGATATCATTTTTGATAAGCTCTCTGAGTCTCTGGTAATGATAACAAGTGTTTGAATATCAAAAGATGGAATAAAAGATTTTTTTGGTTTGGTTTCATTATTGTGATCACAAAATTTCTCTTGATCTTGCAGTGACCCACTTTTATTGGGCTTTCTAAACAATAATGTCAGAACCTGGTGTTATCGTAGAAGGAGGACACATGGTTTATAATGGTTATATTACAACTTATTTGGACTTGTTTGGTAAATTGTAACTACACTCACCCAGCAACACAGCTGCAAAATGCATTTATTATTTCTCCTGTGTTCTTGGAAGCACACACCCACACCAGGTGTGGTGGTTCGTTTATCCTCTGTGAAGGCATGCATTGTGCCTTTGGATAACAATAATTTGATTCCTCTTTTATGTTGTGGAATTCAATATTCATAATAAAGTTAGAAGAAAAATAACTGTACGCTTTTTGTTCCTTATAGTCACAAAGAAGTCGTTTTGTTAAGGAAACTTTTTCGATATTAGTGTCGTGTTTTGAAATGAAAACACTTATGTCCTGTATCATGACCGGTGGCCATTTGTCTATTCCATCGGTTTCCTTTATCCATCCTTCTTTTAGCTGCGTGATGGGGTCGGGGAGGTAGCCTTCGTCTGTTTTCAGTAAACTTCCGTACATGTCACGCCGTTCGGCTTCTTTTTCCTGTGCAGTTGGAAGTATTGGGACTTTCATCTCCCAAGCCGAGAAGCTTCGTGCAACAAGTGTTTCCTTGTTGCCACTCACATTGAGACCCCGTCTCCGTAAAAACGTCTTTAAACCGGCGATATCCCACCGTTTAAAGTCCTCTATGCTTGACTCGCCGGTTAATTCAAAAGATGACATCGATTCTGATAAATAAAAACTTAATCTTACACATAACAACTAAGTTTGGTGAACACTGAACTTAACACTGTAAACAAGGAAGTAAACTGCTAGTCAAGTGGTTTGCACCTCGTGAACTTGACCTTCACATCAAAGATGTCAGATTCGAAATTGGCTTAACAAATGCTTAACTGAAAGTTCTGTCATCAGGTATTAGATGCTGGTTGATGTGTACATAATTAGTTTAGACAGTAGATTAGGATTCAAATTAAGGCAAGGATTGACAACTGGAAGCTCAGTGCAATAATTTTTCATTAACCACTGTGGTGATACACTGAAGAAATATAGGTGGTGGGATGGGTGTCCAAGTGGTCAGAGGAAAAAAATATTTTTTTTGCACGTGGGTGGGTGGGTGGTTGTCAAAAGGTGGAAAAAAATATTTTAGGCCTTGTGTCCGGAATGTTTTGGAAGCCCCCCCCCCCCCCCCCCCCCCCCCCTGCAGCAATGGGGAAAATGATGAGTCATCATCTTTTTTGCACTCCATCAACTAATTTGAAACTTGTCTTCTTTAAAACCACTGGGCCAAATTCATATAGATATGGCACAGACCTTCTTTGGAGTATACCCTTCCTACTTTGTTCAAAAGAAGCTTTGCCATCTTCGGGCTGGGCTTAAGGCTCAAAAAGCCTGAAAATGTTCTAAAATCTTTTTCTCCAGAACCACCACAGAGAATGCTTTGATATTTGGTATGGAACTTCCTTTGGTAGTGAAGATTAAAGTTTGTTCAAGGCAAATTGGTAGGTCAATATTTGGGCTCTCTGTAGGACTATGCCCATTTTGAGGTCTTCCCAAAATTTCTATTACAAGAAGCGATGGGCTGATTTGAACCAAATTTAACATGCAGCATAACTGGGTCATGTGTACTTGATTGATGCCGGGAAAAAAATTTCACAGCCCTTGGGAACCCAGGAGATAAAAATAGAAAAAAAATCAAACGCCCATATTTCAAAAAGTGCACGGACCAGAATATCGGGTAGGATTGTTTTGGGTATGCAGCTTCCTTATAATTAATGGGCCAAGGAAATGAGATGGATACACAAAATGCTTTGTCATGGGGTGCCGTATGGGGATGCCCATTTTAACACTGTTAGCGGTGGGAAAATGCTGGGTCATCATCTTTCTTGTACTCCGTCAATTAATTTGAAACTTGTCTTCTTCTTTAAAACACTGGGCCCAATAAATACATTTATGGCCCAGACCATCTTTGGAGTATACCCTTTCGACTTTGTTCAAATGAAGCTGCTGCCATATTCGGGCTGTAATTAATGCCCAAAAGGCCTAAACATCTTCCCATGAACCACCACAAAGAATGCTTTGAGGTTTGGTATGGAACTTCCTTTGGTGGTGAAGATTAAAATTTCTTCAAGCCAAGTTGGTAGGTTAATATTTGTGTTCTCTGTAGTAGTATACCTATTTTGGGCTCCACCCAAAATTTGTATTTCAAGAACTGAGAGGCTGATTTGAACCAAATGTGCCATGTAGTATAATTGGGTCATAAGTACTTGATTGATGCCCCCCAAAATTTTACAGCCCCGTGGGAACCTCAGAAGCTAAAAATAGAAAAAATCCAAACGCCCATTTTTTCAAAACCCGCTTGGAGCAGAATATTGTTTTTTGGTATGCGGCTTCCTTAGGACCAAGGAAATGAGATGGACAAAAATACTGCTATCGGTTTTGTCATGGGGTGCCATATGGAGATGCTCATTTTAACTCTGTTAGCAATGAGTCATCACCTTTCTTATACTCCAGCAACCAGTTTGAAACTTCTCTTCTTCTTCTTTAAAACCACCAGGCCAAATTAATTATAGCACATACCATCTTTGGAGTATACCATTTCTACATTGCTGGAATGAAGCTGCTGTGATCTTTGGGCTGGGGTTAGTGCCCGAAAAGCCGATTTGTTTTAAAATCATCTTCTGATGAATCACCGCAGAGAATGCTTTGACATTTGGTATGGAATTGCCTTCGATGGTGAAAATTAAAGTTTGCTCAAGGCAAGTTGGTAGATCAATATTTGGGATCTCGGGGGAGCATGCCGATTTTGGGCTCTGCCCAAAATTTGTACTTCAAGAACCGATGGGCTTATTTGAACCCAATTTTGCATGTAGTTTTAATTGGGTTATAAGTACTTGATTGATGCCAAGGGGCTAAAAATAGAAAAAAAATCAAACTTTCATATTTCAAAAATAGGCCGATGAAATCGTCAGATTTGTACCCATACGTGCAACTAGTAGAAAGCTGTATGACGGAGGGCCACCACGGATGCCGACATTATGTACACCATACATGATATGGGTACATATAGAAATGGATTGGAGGAGTGTCTAATTTGATGGATAAAGGGTTAATATCTCCGGATCAAATTATCAGATTTACATAAAAAAACTATACAGCTCGGCACATCACTAACCTGAACACAAATATAAAGTAACTAGACAATCCAAGCAATATTTTTCAAGTTATCGAATGCCAAAGGGACTGGAGGAATTTTCAATTTGAAGGATAAAGGGTTAATATCTCAGGACCAAATTATCAGATTTACACCAAAAACTATACAGCTCGGCTCATCAGTAACCTGAATACAAATATAAAGTAACTTGACAATCCAAGCAATATTTTTCAAGTTATCGAATGCCAAAGGGATTGGAGGAATTCTCAATTTGATGGATATAGGGTTAATATCTCAGGATCAAAATAACAGATTTACACCAAAAACTATACAGCTCGGTACATCAGTAACCTGAACACAAATATAAAGTAACTTGACAATCCAAGCAATATTTTTCAAGTTATCGAATGCCAAAGGGATTGGAGGAATTTTCAATTTGAAGGATAAAGTGTTCATATCTCAGGATTAAATTATCTGATTTACACCTAAAACTATACAGCTCGGAACATCAGTAACCTGAACACAAATATAAAGTACCTTGGCAATCAAGACAATATTTTTCAAGTTATCGAATGCAAATGGGATTGGAAGAATTTTCAATTTGAAGGCTAAAGGGTTAATATCTCAGGATTAAATTATCAGATTTACACCAAAAACTATACAGCTCGGCACATCAGTAACCTGAACACAAATATAAAGTAACTTGACAGTCCAAGCAATATTTTTCAAGTTATCGAATGCCAAAGGGATTGGCGGAATTTTCAATTTGTTTGATAAAGGGTTAATATCTCAGGATCAAAATAACAGATTTACACCAAAAACTATACAGCTCGCCACATCAGTAACCTGAAAACAAATATAAAGTAACTTGACAATCCAAGCAATATTTTTCAAGTTATCGAATGCCAAAGGGATTGGAGGAATTTTCAATTTGAAGGATAAAGGGTTAATATCTCGGTAACAAATCATCAGATGTACACCAAAAACTATACAGCTCGGCAAATCAGTAACCTGAACACAAATATAAAGTAACTAGACAATCCAAGCAATATTTTTCAAGTTATCGAATGCCAAAGGGATTGGAGGAATTTTCAATTTGAAGGATAAAGGGCCAATATCTCAGGATCAAATTATCAGATTTACACCAAAAACTATACAGCTTGGCACATCAGTAACCTGAACACAAATATAAAGTAACTTGACAATCCAAGCAATCTTTTTCAAGTTATCGAATGACAAAGAAATGGATACTGACGCCGGACGGACAAACGGACAGATGGACGGGCGGACAGACGGACAGACGGACGGACAAAGGATGGACGAACGACGGATGGCCACCCCGGATGCCGGCATTATGTGTACCATACATAGTATGGGTACACATAAAAACTGAACGGACCTGAATATCGTTTTTTGGTGTGCATCTTTTTTAGGATCAGTGGAAACAGATGGACCCCAAGCATTGCTATCGATTTTGTCATGCGGGAGGGGGCGTATGGGGATGCCCTTTTTAACACTGTTGGCAGTCATTATCTTTCCTGTGCTCCATTAACTACACACTAAAAACTAAAGTGTTAAAACTCTTAGGGTTTGATTTTAACACTCAAAGTGCAATGCTTTAAGCACTTAGACATTGCAATCGTCAGACATCTGAAACTTGAATGGATGGCACTTCCCATGTGTCTAGCATTGGTGGTTCTTCCAGAATCGTCCATAATTTGATTTGCGCTTGGTGGGTACATAATTAAAAGGACACAACGCAGATCAGGCTCGAGAGTTCGAGTCTCATCCGCGTCGTCTGCGTTAAGTGTCGCGACATTACACTTGTCAAGTGGTATTATTGTCAACACCTGTCAAGTTCTGGGATATCTACACTTGAACAAAGTGCTAGTTCAGCACTTAGTAAGTGTTAAATACAGCACTTCGAGTGTAGTTTTTAACACTTTAGTTTTTAGCGTGTAAGTATTCTTCTTCAGAACCATTGGGACAAGTCTAACCTAATTTGGTACAAAGTATCTTGGTAGAGTTTACTCTTCTGATTTTTCTTTCCTAAAAAGTTACTATGCCCCTTGGGGTGGGATTAATTAAGAAATAACTGTAGTTTTCCTTCGGTTTATGCGATATAAACCGAAAATTTTCAGCACAAGCTTCATAACTCGCGTTATGATTAAGCTTGTGCTGAAAATTTTCGGTTTATATCGTATAAACCGAAGGAAAACAACAGTTATTTCTTATAATTTAATCCGGCTGTAATATTAAAATATAAAAATTATGTGTACGTGAGCGAAAAACTTTTAATTTTCGCAAAAGACAACAGTCAAACTCAGGAAAGTGTGCCACAAACAGGTCACGTCAATCATTGTCAAATTGTTTGTTGTTTTCATTTTCGATCGCAGACGACAGATATTTAGCAAGTCACGTAACAATATCATTAAAAACATTTTTTTTAAGTTCCCCAAAATCATGATCTTTTATTCGTCTCCCACTTCGGTATATTTTATGAAATTCAATTGTTCCTGAGAAATTATCATAATATTCTCGCTGACTGGAGACGATGAAAAATCGATCATTGATCTTTGTTTACAAGCTTGTTATTCATAAGCCTAAAATGTTTTAAAAATCATCTTCTCATAAGCCACTCACATTAATGCTTAGATTTCTGTATGGAACTTACTTTAGTGATGCAGATTCAAGTTTTTCAACGGCACTCAGTAGGCCAATATTTGGGCTCCCTGTGGGAGGATGCCCATTTTAGGCTCTACTCAATATTTATATTTTCAGAACCACAGGGCTGATTTGAACCAAATTTGTCATGTAGTATAACTGGGTCACAAGTACTTGATTTATGCCCCCAAAGCATTTTTGGGGGTGGGGGTAGAGAAAACCACAGAAGTTAAAAACAAACAAAAAAGTTGTATGGGCACTTGAGACTTCGCAGAACAGAGCTTTGTTTTTGCCCGAGAAGCTTTCCTTGGATCAGCAGTAACAAATGGCCACCCAAACTGCCTCTTTGGTAGTATCATGGCAAATCACAAAATCGTTCTTGCTGTCCACAACTTGCTGACACACTCATCTCTTTCGACAACTTGAGCCGGGTGAGCGTTTTAGGCTCGTTTGAGCCTCTAGTTTCATCTTTATTTTGAGAAAAATGAAGGGATTAAAATATATTTGCACTCCGCGTTGATGTACACATGAGGCTGATCTATTAATGTATTGATACAAAATGATGTCAATTTGAAGAATTTTTTTCTAGGATTAATTATAACGAGTGAAATGGTGAAAATGTCTCCGGATTTTTTATTACTCAAAAAACAGGGTGAGTTAAATGAAATGATGTGAGGTCAGAAGAAAACACTGAATTTAAAAAAAATGTTTGGAAAAAATTTGGAAGTATTTTATTTTTCAATTAAATCCCAAATTACAAATATTGCAATCAACAGTGGCATCATTTAGGTTATGAAAGCCTAAGTAAGTGAATATGTGACCCCAATGCATTTGACACCCAAAGTTCGGAGTAGGATTAAATGGGGATCATCCCAGATGATCAACCGAGTGGTTCAATATATTTTGGCTTTGAAACCATAAATTAAAATTTTGATTTGCCACTTTAGAAAGAATTAAAAAGTTTGTAATTTTGTGCCGAAATGCGTGAGAATCTTTCAAAAACAGTGTCAAGTGCATTCAGTGTAAAACCATACGGTTGGAGTTAAAATTCGAAAGTTAAATTCAAATTTAATGTGGGGGGATATAATTTTTTCCAGTTTATATATTTCAAGAGATGACATACTACTTTGTGGATGTATGAACAGGATCCTTCGGAAAATGAATAAAATTCATCGTTCTCAGATAAATGAATACATGTATTTTATCAACATAATTGGTGCTACAGTTAGTTAGTTAGTTAGATATTCTTTATTTCACGTGACATGTGCATCTAATGACAATATAACAACACAACAGTAAATTTATAACATAAGCACCCGGCCAGTTTGGCCTATATGTCACGATATATATCCTTTTACTCTTTGCGCACGCTCGTTCAATGATTCCATTTGACCCAGTCCCCCCCCCCCCTCCACGACCCACCACCACCCTCTCTCTCTCTCTCGTTCACTAATTCCATTTAACCCCCCCCCCCACGACCAACCTCCACCCCCCCCTCTCTCCCCCTCTCTCTCTCTCTCTCTCTCTCTCTCTCTCTCCCTCCCTCTCTCCCCCTCATACATCGCCCGTTTCAGTGGAATTGCTTATTGGATAACAGACAGACCCCTGGATGCAGCTGAATCCAGGTCAGTGGCATAGGCACAGTAGAATGCAATATCGGGATAAAAGAGTAAATATTGTGGTTCTAACCATGGCATTGTCAGTGACGATTTAGCTTAAAAGGTTATACATGCGTATATATGCAAGTATCTACTTAAATTCATATCTGTATCGTTCATTCGTTAACTGTTTTACTTATTATAAAAATAGTTTTTACGTTTATCATAGGCATTAGCCAGATATGAGGCACATTGTCGTGTAAAGTTTTTAAATAAAATAGCTAAGCTATTATTACCGAGTGAAAGTATTTCTGCCTTATGTTCTTCAGACATGCAGGCGAGAAGTTTTTCTCTCAAATCCAAATAAAATGGGCATACTAAAAGAAAATGAGTTTCATCCTCAATTTCGTTTTTATCACATAAAGCGCATAACCTATCGGACGGCACTTCATTTTTATATCTTCCCAATTCGATCCTTAATGGCAGAACCCCACATCTTAGCTGCGCCATTACTGATCTCTGGTATCGGCTCAACCCCATTTGCACATATTCCTCAACACCATATGATTTCTTAAAAAGTTTATATGTTCTAAGTTTAGGGACAAACCCAATGCTATTCAACCATTTTACATTGTTGTGAGACATAAAAATATTTTGACAGTTGTCAATATCGCAAGGAAGTTTTTGTTCATACTTATTCATTTGATCCAGATTTTGAAAGATACATTTCATTTCTGAGCACCACCCATTATGGCAGTGTTCATAATCCCATAAAAATATTTTATACAACAGACGGTTCTCGTCGAGGTTGATTAATTTGTTCCACAGTCGAAGCATGTTAACCCATCTCCTATCTATCGATGGAGTAAAACCAATTTCCCCATTTACAGCCAATGTGGGCGTATACCGATGAACCCCTAAATAGAAGCGTGCTACTTTATTGTGTACAGAATCTATACATGAGTATTTTTTAAACCCCCATACCGCAGAGCCATAGTCAAGTATAGGAGTCACACAGTTATCAAATAACTTTTTATATGTTTGAAAACCTATATCTTTATAGCCATATATTTTTGAGATCATAGCTCCGAGAGCTCTACCCCCGGCTTTTGCCAATACGTTAGCAGTATCCGTATAATTTTTTTGTTCATTTAAAACCACCCCAAGATATTTATATGTTCCGACTATCTCTAATTCATTATCCCCAATTTTGAATTTAAATTTACTTTGTTTTATTTTAGCGTCCCTGAAATGCATAACTTTAGTTTTGTTTTTATTTATTGACATACGCCATTTTTTACACCAATTATTCACTATATCAAGCAACAACTGTAGATCATTTTCATTTTCGCTTAAAAGTACAATGTCATCTGCATAAATCAAAATCGACACGCCAGTATCTCCGATATTGACCCCTTTGTTTGCAGCATTTATAGTCCGTGCCAGATCGTCTATAAATAGTGTAAACATTGTTGGCGAGAGATTATCCCCTTGTTTCACGCCTGACCGACATAAAAACATATCAGTGGTGTTGTTATTTACTCTTACACATGACTGGGAGAATTCATACATGCAACTGATTGATCGATACATGTTACCATCAACTCCGGATTTTAATAATTTAAATAGTAACATATTCCTATCAATGCGATCAAACGCTTTATTAAAATCAATAAAGGAGGCAAAAATCTGGGATTTCCCCCTAGTCAAGGCCGTAAGAGAATAAATATTATCAATGCATGAGCGTTTTGGTCTGAATCCACATTGCTCATCAACAATCAGATTATGTTCGTCAAAGAAATCCATGAGTCTATTATTCAAAACATTGTCATAAAGCTTACACACGTTTGACAGCAATGAGATGCCTCTATAGTGTAACGGCACTTTGGGGTCTAAAGATATATCCTTGGGTATTGGGCAAATAATACTTTTCTTCCAGACGGTAGGTAAAATACCAGTATCGAAAATGAACTGAAATAAACAGTGTAAGATTTTGGTTACGGGAATATATATATACATGATAGCACATATTTGGCTACTTACATGTACTAATTTAGTTTCAAATGATCTATTCTGTTTCATGAAGTATTGTTTCCACAATATTCATGTCGTGAGCCATTTCTGTTGTATCTTACTATGAACATAGCATCAACATGATACTAATAATGACAAAGGAAAAAAATCAGAATATAAATTATTGGAAATAAATTTTGGATTGTACATTTAACCTTTACGTGAAATAAGATGGAAAATGGATAGCGAAAAGTGCCATCCATGTTACAGCTTTACTGGAAAATCCAAGAAAACATTCGTTCACAAATTGAGAGTTTACCGGTATTGAGTATTTGTGCCAACACACACACCAACACTGTTTCAAATTTATTTGTATTTACAAATGTGACAAAAGCAATTGCATCACTAAAACAACTAGAGTTATTTGTGTGCAAAGCACACAATGGGGTATCCCCGCATTTCCGCTGAAACACATTAGCATAGTTTAAATGTTTCGAAGTAAATACCCCAGGAGCCTTTCGATGAAAACTAATTTTCCGCCAATAAACGTGGTTCCACCAGAACCACTTGGGGCTATATCAAAATTCCGAAACCTTCATGTACATCTAGAGATGCTACCTGAACACATCAGTATAGTTTAAACGTTTCGAATTAAATACCCTAGGAGCCTTTCGGTGAAAACTGATTTTATAACGATAAAAGTGGTTTCACCGGAACCACCTGGGGCCAAAGCAAAATTCTGAAACCTCCATGCACAGCAAGAGATGATACCTGAACACCTTAGCATAGTTTAAACGTTTCGAATTAAATACCCTAAGAGCCTTTTGAAGAAAACTGACTTTCTAACGATGAAAGTAGTTCCATTGAAACCACCTGGTGCCAAATAAAAATTCCGAAACCTTCATGTACATCTAGAGATGTTACCTGAACACCTTAGCATAGTTTAAAACGTTTCGAATTAAATACCATAGGAGCCTTTCGATGAAAACTGATTTTCCAACGATAAAACTGGTTCCACTGGAACCAGCTGGGGCCATATCAAAATTCCGAAACCTTCATGCACATCTAGAGATGTTACCTGAACACATTAGCATAGTTTAAACGTTTCGAATTAAATACCCTAGGAGCCTTTCGATGAAAACTAATTTTTTAACGATAAAAGTGGTTCCACTGGAACCACTTGGGGCCAAATCAAAATTCTGAAACCCTCATGCACATCTACAGTTGCTACCTGAACACCTTAGCATAGTTTAAACGTTTCGAATTGAATACCCTAGGAGCTTTTCAGAGTGTGATGTACGGACGGACGGACGGACGGACGGACGGACCTACGGACGGACGCACGTACGGACGGAGATCATGACTGTATCCCCGCATTTCTGAAAATGTGGGGATAATGATTTCACACTAAAAATAGCGATGCAATACCAGTTATTTCAATTCCTGGGAAGGGCCTTATGCTATCCAGAATTGTTTTGGTGAAACTACACATCAACATTTATTTTGTGAACTTTCCACCTGCAGTTAAATACACAGAACGACACCCGCTTGCGAATGGGTTAATCGATATGGCACGGGTGCCAGCGCGGAAGGATAAAACGAGAAAAACGAATGCCTCGAGTTTTATCCTTCCGCGATGGCACAAGTGCCATATCGATTAACCCATTCACACGCACGTGTCGTTCTGTGTTTATTACACGCCTTCCCGTCTATAAAATCAATTATTAGAAGGACACTCAGCAATTGATTTAACTATCAACAAAAAAATCACATTTTATCGCCAACCAAATTTGCGAGGGGAACCCGCGTTACTATTTCGTCCCCCTGTGTTCCAATGTGTTCAATGTGCCAATAGGCACACAGAACACATTGGAACTCTGGGGACGATTTTTAGCTATCACTAGCGATTCAAATTGTAATTACGGTGCACGTTTTGTAGAGAATTCCAGTGAAATTTCGCTTCTTTATAAAAAATAGTCCATCAACGATTTCTGTGCCGAACATATGTGCGGAACGCATTTTAATTTTCTGCATGGTCTTGTGTTGCTGTAGATGGGGAATTCATAGAACATGCGTGAAATAAAAAACATAATTCTTGGATTCTCAGTACAGCAACAGACATTTGTACATACCTGACCCCACTATCCTCTTTGTTTGGTTTGTTGAAGAATATCTACCTTTTACCTTTGCTTTACCTTTGTCTTAAGACCTACAATAGGCATATGAATGCTTGAATCAGTGGTGGCGCCAAGGGGTGGGGGTCGGGGGTGGGGTGGGGTGGGGGTGGGGGTGGGTGGGGGCAGAGAGCCCCCCGTCGGAGAGGTCCAGCACCACCACCACCCCACCCCCACCCCCCCCACCCCCCCCCCCCCCCCCCCCCCCCCCCCCCCCCCCCCCCGTCGGAGATTTTTAGTCAGTCCGTCGGAGAGTCTCGTAAACCCGACTTCACGAGAAATTTCCCACAATCGAATGTAGATATCTCGTCTTGTCTGTCTCGAACCCGTGCAGCACTGGAACTTTGATAGAGAATAGTGAGTCTCACGAAATTCCTTAATGTCGTTCGTCAAACTGGCTTTATAGATGAAATATTTCCCGACCTTATTATAATATGTTTACTTTAACCCTTTACCTAAGGTAACGGCCAAAACCTGCCAGCGCTATTCTCAAAAATCGCCAATTAATTTTCATTATTTTTTTCATTAATTGTTTCAAAAACATAGGTTATGGCCCCTCGTTGGAACGAGCTCGTCGAGCTCGTTCCAACGAGGGGTCATAACCTATGTTTTTGAGACAAAAAAAAGAAAAAAATTAGTTATTCAAGAATTATTTTTGAAAGTGTCGTCTGCTTTTCAGGTTACATGTAGGTAAAGGGTTAAATAATGAACAAACATACTCAATTTGCTTCTATTTTGGTTCTCCAATTTACCAATTTTCACTCATTTTCCTTGGTTTGGAGGGTCAAATGTTATAGCCCCCCTGACGGAGAGGTCAGCCCCCCTGTCGAGAAATCCCTGGCGCCGCCCCTGGCTTGAATTGGGCCATTCATAGATTTTGCTAATTTTTTATTGAACAGAGCCGATATCATAGCCTATTATAGGTATACTTGTCTTGTCAGTTCTTATTGTCCCTGTGATTTCCAGCACTACATGTAGATTTTATTGCTATTTATATATACCTCGTGTGTGCCCGTTATATAATAGGCGAATGTTCAGTAGCCAAGTTGTTAATGCACAGCAATAAGCACACTGAAAGTAACGTTGATTCCATATTCATGAATAACAAATTAATTATTGTTTACTTATTGATATATTCTCCGACAAAGCCAAGTCATTTTATTACATTTATACTTTCGCAGCATTAAAATATTTGCATGAAACATATGGAAATGTGTGCATCCATCTAACAAATCTTTTAAAACATTTTATAGGCCTTGTTACAACCTATAATGTTACAACTTCGCATAATGTTACAAAAAAATGTTGTAAACAACTGATAATGTAAAAACTCCGCATAATGTTATAACTTTTTCTAACGCAGAATGTTATAAAAATCAACACATAATGTTACAATGTTTTTTCACATTTATACTTTATACTTCAATGCATAATGATAAACAAATTAACCGATAATGTTATAATTTTAAATAAACTCGAATCGTTGGTAATTTATAGTGTTATGACATCAAGTGCAAGGGGCTATGGTGCGATATTTTGTTGTTGTATGCAGAACTAAAGATTATACAGTTAAAACTGGAAGTCCTGCCATGAACTGTGCGCTTATCTAGGCTAATTGCGCGTAGGAATTGCGCGCTATTGCCACATCGAATGGCATCCAAAGCACGGCAGGTTCTCCTGGTTACTCATGGCAAACACAGGCAATGTTTCTGCCAATGGACCTCCGGGTTACTCGGAGGTCCATTGGCTGAAACATTGCTTGTGCACAGGCCATATGTACAGAATTTGATAGCCTTACTATGGTCATATCGCGTAGATTAACGCGCAGATCGACGTGCTATTTGTGCGCATTTTATGACAGGACTTCTAGTTTTAACTGTAGAATTCGTATTGAAGATGGCTATGTGTGGATGGATTGTGTTCTGCTAACAGACAGCCTAGGTATAGTCTGACTAGTGGAGAGAGAGAGAGGGGAGAGAGAGAGACAGGGGGTAGAGAGAGACAGAGAGACAGACAGACAGACAGACAGACGGACGGACGGACGGACGGACGGACGGACGGACGGACGGACGGACGGGCGGGCGGGCGGGCGGGCGGGCGGGCGGGCGGGCGGGCGGGCGGGCGGGCGGGCGGGGCGGGCGGGCGGGCGGGCGGGCGGGCGGGCGGGCGGGCGGGCGGGCTTCAGGCAGGCAGGCAGGCAGGCAGGCAGGCAGGCAGATCCATACATTCATAATTCCGAGACTCACGTCGTTGGACTGTTCTTCAAACAACTCTTTGAAAGAAGAAGACAATATCGAATAGGTTTGCGAGTTAACAGTCACTTGCCGTTGCTCCCTTGTACTCACCGGGTGGTGATCTATCGTAAAATACTGACAAGGTATGGGAAGCAGAAGTATGGAGTGTGAGCAGGTTAAAAAAGCAGAAGCAAGGTGCTACCCAAATGATTGAATTGCCATAGGATGTTTTAACAATCATTCCATCTACGCATCCGCGCCCCCACCCACCACACACACACACAAATACACACGCACGCATCTGAGAAGCAATACTGAAACACCACAAAGAAAGTCGGCAATGATTTCTATGAATGGATATAGTCTGCAAAGACTATCATCGTCTCGGCAATTTTGCATCTCTGGTCTTCCTTTTTAGCTACTCTGTAGCAGGAGTGGTATGGTGGACGTTTAATGTACCCGGGTAGCATGATCTGATTGAAGGACTGTGCATGCGCGGGAAATGATGCCATAACCCCACCCCACCCCACCCCGGTATATGGTGAATAGTCTGTGTAAACGATATCTTGTGAGGTCATTACCATTGTGATACATAATGTGTTCTCCGCATGCGCGCACGTGAAAATAAGGCGCTAGGACCAGCTGATTTTTTGGACCCGTCGGCGTCGCCATATTGGTTTTAACTACCTCGCCTTTTTGCATGAGGCCCCAAGGGGGGGGGGGGGGGGCGCTTTGTAGAGTGTTGTGCTCTTCCGGTCTGTTTTATTTGAAGCAAGCTCAATGTACCATTCCCATAGGGTCAATATTGTGTGGTGCATTCTATCGCCTGAATTTCAGAGAAGAGAATGAACCCCATCCCTGAACTGTTACATTAAGGCGTCCCGGGCATATTTTCACCTATATACTGGTGTATCCCCTTGTCAACTCCATTTTTTGAATTCATAGCGTGGCCAGGACGATCCTGCAATTTGATAACAGTCGTGGATTGCAGTGCTCATTGTTTAGAGCGGTGGACTTGAGATAGTAAGGTTGCGAGTTTCATGCCCGCAGAGCCGGGGTACCTTGCGTTGTGTCCTTCCGCGAGGCACTTAATCCCAATTGGTCGCTTGGAGGTTACGATTTAGCCTTGTGGTGAGGTGTATGTATTGCAAGTGCTGAAATCGTTTTAAATACACAAATAATGCATGAGGTAATAGCAACAGACTTGGAATAACCATTGTGAATCACTCCAAACATGGCAAACCTAGTGTCATCTTAGGATAAGGATTACCGGTTGGGATCAGAAGCGTCCTGGGATCAGGATTCAATCTAAGGGTTTTGTGTATATCTACAAACAGAATCGGGTTTAGGATTGCAGATCGGCACCAGAAGAATCAAAGGACAAAGAACAGGAATCCCCCAGAAATAGCCGGGACGGCACAGATCCCCGTAACGGCAATGATACCCAGAACTGCCTTCCTAGGTCGTGTCGCCCCTCAGGAAATAAGGTTTAATATCTATAACGGAACGGTTTCCCTTGTCCCGAAGTGGAGAGCGGTGCCTTAGTGGTGAGAGCGTTGGACTCGAGATCGCAAGGTTGTGGGTTCGTTTCCTGATCATGGTCACTTGCGTCTTCTTCTTGAGCAAGACATATAATCCTCATTGGTCACTTGGAAGCAGGTGGCGTCGCTATTAAGGCGTACATCAGGATGCTGACACACATGTCTTCTGCCTATACTAACGCTGCTTCCATGGGATCAGTACGTTAGGGGGATGATCGTTACTTGTCGCCGATCGGTGGTTCTCTCCAGGTAATCTGGCTTCATTGGCCTGTAAAACTGTCAACGACACGATGTGACCGGAACCTGTTCCTATATCCCTCCTTCCACTTCGTGTCGGGGGATAATAAAACCGGAAGCAACGCACTCAACAGATTAGTTTAGCGTTAGATTTTTTGTCGTATAATCCAACGTGTCGATGTGCGACCACTTACATAATCATATCTCTTACCACTAATATGGAGTCCGTATCCCCAATGTGGCCAATGTGCGACATCTCATTGTGCTACTGCAAATAAGCTTCAGTTCCACGAATGGGACCAGGACGCGCCAGTCCAACGTTATGTGCTATATGTGCAGTGTCACAATGTGCTGCCTTACATGGGCAAAGGGTTAAAATATCTTACTTTGTCCAAAAAAATTATACCTGTTTATAAGACATTTCCGATTTCGAAATGTGATTTTTTCAGTATGTCGGCCGAGGAAGGGAGGAGTAGATTAACCTGTTTACTACTGTGACCCCAGAATAGGAATTTTAGGGGTCGCCTTCGTTTCTAAGTGACGATACAAGTTCTTGGTATATTGAAGAGACAGTTGTAGACTCGCAAACTACAGTTTGTTTAATTGTTGCCAACAACTTATCAACTTTAATTTGGTTGCAATCTGGTGGATGGTTGTGTTGTGTTCCACTGGAACATATCATATCATTCTTCGTATTCAGTGTTATTCCGCAGTCTTTGTTGCAGCTTATCCAGTGAACTGCGTCGGCTCTTCGAGATTTTATTCTATACTTGTAATCATTGTATACTAGATGCCTTCCACCTCTACCGTTGGAGATATAAGTTGCACTTGAATGAATGAAAGGTTTTAGCGCGCCGAAGGCGCGCAGGGACGATGTGCACTTACTTGAACGTTAGCTATTTTGATGAGTGGAAGAAGTGGGGTGGGGGATATATTTATACCCATGCAGTGAATTAACTAAAATTCAACTACAAACATATTGTGAGCTTAACTTTTACCCCAAAATGCCGCATTTAGTTTGGATGAACAAATTTAAGAGAAAGGCGTTCACTTAAAAAAAACACAAACTAGGTATTCACGGTTACCTGTAACTTAACTGAAGGCTGTCGGCAAGAAATTCAAACAAATTTGTTGGAATCGCTCTCCTGTTCTTCTCCATACCATAGAACGCATATCTGTGTGGTCTAGGTAGTACCTTGATTCATCTGTAAAACGAACAGGTCGTCAATCTTCTCTGGTCCATCCAACGTGGTCCATGGCCCATTCATATCGTGCCGGCGTGGCGGTGGTTCTGGGACGGCGGAATGCGAATACATGGTCTTCTCGATCGGAGACCACCTTCGTGCAACCTTGTCCGGATAGTCTACGTCGAAACATTTACCCCGGATGCATTCTGAAGGTCACTGTGAAGCTGGGTTGCTGTGGCAAAGCGGTTCCTACTGGCCTGAATGATCAAAAGTCGGTCTATATACTAAATAGTTCCTGTACATACTAAATAGTTTCTGTACATGGAATGATCATATTGATCATATTTGTTCTAAAGCCTGGTCTCGTGTCGATTTGTTGAGGAAATATAAATTTACCTTCGACCGTAAGGTTTTAGAAAAAATCTATTTTGCTTTTATTAGGCCCCTGCTATAGTATGCTGATACCATATGGGACAACTGCTCAGAAGCTAAGGCCGCTGATTTGGAGAAAATACAAATAGCTGCGGCAAGGATCATAACCGGTGCGACCATTAGTGCGAGTAAGTATTTGCTCTACTCCGAGACCCGCTGAGACCCTCGTCTAGAAAGACGCCGCAAAAACAAAATTGTACAATTTTTCTAAATGTACCACCATGTAACTCCCCCATAGATTGCTAACAAAGTACCGCCGATTATCTCCACGACTAGCCAACGTCCCAACCTTCGCTCGTGTCACAACCATCGAGTTCCGTTCTGTCGCACCAATTTGTACCAGTGCTCATTCATCCCCAACGTCACCAACCAATGGAATAGCTTACCCTTGTCTATCCGAGATAATTCTTCTCTGAGTAATTTCAAACATTTCCTCAACAATGGCAACCTTCGTCCGCCGCTATTTTATAGCAGCAATAAATCTCGTGTCGCCCAGGTACACCATTCTAGGTTGCTATTGGGTTGCAGTAGCCTGAATGCCCACCTATACGAAAACCATATATCACCTTCTCCCTTGTGCCAATGTGGACTGGTCGAAACACCTGAGCATTTCCTTCTTCACTGCCCAGTCTATGCGAATTTCCGCAATAATACAATCAATGATCTGCCTTTTATTCCAGATCTCTCAACGTTTGGCTCTGAATTGTTGAACAATGTCGAGAATCTTCTTATTTTTGAAGTTGTACAAATTTTCATAATGGTAAGTGGACGCTTTGGGTGAGCAACCCCCTCTACACCTCCTCTGTTTCATCCCATTGGAACCAACACACTCTTAAACATGTTCAAATATCTTAGCAAGCTGATATTGTTCTTTTTCCTGTATCATGCACGCACTAGTTTCTGTCCAGCTCAGCATCGTGGTGAACTTATATTCTGTCTTTGAGTTGGCTTATTATCCCCCTCCCCTTCATTTCCTACCCGCTTACTGTTCAACCTTCACTCTTTCATCTATTCTCTCTCGGGACGTAGGACAATCCGCATTATTTACCTAACGTGCCATACACAGATTTGTCACGAACACTCATAGAGTTGTCTAGTAATCTTGCAAGAAATTCCGAATGCCGGTTATGGGATAATGAAAGTCCATACAGGAAAATCGAGTGCCACTCCTAGCCTCCCCTCACTTCATGAATTCCCGGTCATCTTGGAGGTAATTAACATAGCATCGTGTATCTACCTGTATCCTTATCAGTGGTGGCGTCAGGGGGGGGGGGGGGGGGGGGGGGGCTACAGCCCCCACCCCCGTCTGTAGCCCCCCTCCCCCTTTCTCGTGAAGTTGGGTTTACGAGACTCTCCGACGGACTGACTAAAAATCTCCGACGGGGGGCTGGACCTCTCCGACGGGGTGGGGGGTGGGGGTGGGGTGGGGGTGGGCTACATCCCCCCGTCTGTCTCGAACCCGTGCAGCACTGGAACTTTGATAGAGAATAGTGAGTCTCACGAAATTCCTTAATGTCGTTCGTCAAACTGGCTTTATAGATGAAATATTTCCCGGCCTTATTATAATATGTTAACTTTAACCCTTTACCTATGGTAACGGCCAAAACCGGCCAGCGCTATTCTCAAAAATCGCCAATTAATTTTCATTATTTTTTTCATTTTTTGTCTCAAAAATATAGGTTATGACCCCTCGTCGAGCTCGTTCCAACGAGGGGTCATAACCTATGTTTTTGAGACAAAAAATGAAAAAAATTAGTTATTCAAGAATTATTTTTGCAAGTGTCGTCTGCTTTTCAGGTTACATGTAGGTAAAGGGTTAAATAATCAACAAACATACTCAATTTGCTTCTATTTTGGTTCTCCAATTTACCAATTTTCACTCATTTTCCTTCGTTTGGGAGTTCAAATGTTATAGCCTCATTTTCCTTCGTTTGGGAGTTCAAATGTTATAGCCCCCCCCCCCCCCCTCCGTCGAAGAGGTCAGCCCCCTGTCGAGAAATCCCTGGCGCCGCTCCTGATCCTTATTAGGCGTGGTTTGTATCTTACGTTCAACACCGTCTCGACTTTTCTCTTTCTTTCCATGAGTTTAAGCAATTTACAATAATATACCAAACAGAGCCAAGCATCCGTTTAATTAATTAATTTGTGTAATTATTATCTTACTAGGGAGACGACCCTCAAAAGCTCCGTGCTTACTGTCGAATCCCTTACTTATAACATGTTCTCTTTGTTATTTTATGTACGATTATCTTTGATTTCGCCTTGTTTCATCTTTTCTTTTCGAACGTGGTGTGTACATATAACATGATTCTTTTTCATTGAAATAAATATTGTTTAAACTAAAAACCGGCCTTCAGCTGCAGATGTTGCCCTGTCTCTAACACCACCATGCCATACTGCTGAATAGAGCTGTAGGTTTTTAAATTTCTTGTTCGATTTCGGTTTTGGTTTTTCAGGTGGAGTAAAACCTCAGTTCTGTTCGGTTTTCGGTTTGTTCACGAGGCCAAATAAAATTCAATAAAACTCATTCTTATGTCCGGAGTCATAACTGAATGGCAGTGAAATTGAGTGAAACTCACTGAATGCCCGAAATAAGCTATAATACATGAAGAATCAGGAAGGCCAATATAATAATTACCTAAGTATACAGAACTTTTATTGTGCTTGGCCATTTTTCGAGGTCTGACACCCACACGCAACTTGAGGAAAGCTGCAAACATAACTAAACTGAAATGTCGGAAATTCACAGTGGCAGTGTCTGGGTACTCTCACTACTCTGGGAAGGCTACATTCTGTGAATTTCTGCAGCAAGAATGGCAGTGTCTGGGTACTCTCACTACTCTGGGATGGCTACCTTCTGTGAATTTCTGCAGCAAGAGAGTATTTAATAAAAACCGAAAAACCTTAGATTACGGGATGTCGACGGTTTCGGTTTTTAAAAAAAACTAAAAACCTCGGTTCGGTTTCGGTTAACCTACAGCTCTACTGCTGAAATCTTGCCCACGCTCTGGTGATCACCGTATGATGCACAACAAGGGCTTCACCAACCTGACGATGGTTAGCCCCTTGCTCCACCATCCCTACAGCACGCCACATTTCTGCTTCAGACAAATGTCTTCTTGCATTTGCCATATTCAATCATTAAATCACAAGGGTTTGTGTTGAAATGAAGATTGAATACCCTACACGTGTCATGTACATGCAGACAGTACGCGAGAACATCACGAAAAACATGGGGGTACATGCTTTCCATGACTGTCACGAAAAGTCTGCCTGACAAGAGAGCTAATGTGAGTACTGGGGACCATCTCAATACATTATATCCACTAAATATATCGCAAATATGTCACAAGCGAATTTCACAATGATGTGTCAAATATTTGGTGCTTAGCAAACTATGAGTAGTATATAACATTACCTGATGCTGGTCACTGATAATTAATAGAAGGCTGCCGGCAAACATGGCTTGATTTAACTGGATTAGCATAGCACTTTGCTCTCCAATTTCTGAATTTTGCTATTCAAGATTTATTAGTTTCAAGTGCTTTTGGATCAACTGCTAATCAATTTTCCAGGGTGAATAGTAAATTGCTATTCAAAATATTCAGATTAAATCAAGCCCTGCCGGCAAAGTGAGACTAACCCGAATTTTAATGTGGCCGATTGGTTGGGAATGATTGATTGAGTGATTAGGGTTTACTACACTTCATATCCTGTCAGTGAAAGTTTTACGGGACCTCCCAATCAAACTGAGCGACATTTTTCTCAGGTTTCACCCGCCTTCAATAAGCAATAAATGCAAACGAGATAAAGATATTTCCGGAAAATGGTATTGCTTACACGTATATGGACTCATCAATATGTTACTCCTCACCAAACGCCCAACATCAGCTTGACTGATGTTATTCCATTCCTCCTGCAGTGCAGCGGCGAGTTCCTGGACATTGGTAGGGGGCTGTTGTTGTTGTCGCAGGCGTCTGCCAAGCATATCCCAGGCGTGCTCGATTGGTGAAAGGTATGGACGTAGTGCTGGCCAAGGCAGTGTAGTGATGTTCTGCTCCTGGGGGAACTCTACGAATTCAAACTGAGGAAAACTGCAAGGATGTTCAAATATTAACAATGTTGTGATAAGTGAAAAATGAAGAGGTGATCAGCAAGATCTTACTAAAGTGAACATACTGAGAAATGGAATCGACAGGATTCGGAGAGCGATATGGCATCTCAATATATTAACACATATGTAGCCTGAACAATGCAAAGGCAGTTATGAAGAATCATATTAATTATGTACATAATATATTACTGAAAGCCCCTGTAGCTGGTCACACAGAATGTAACTAACTTTTGTACCCACATGTATTCAAAAATTTAAATCGTTGAACTCAAGTATGAACTGTTTTTGAAACAAAAACCGACTCACTCATTTTAGAATACTTTGAGTGGCCTGGGGCATTTAACCCTTTACCCAACGCAACGGCCCCAAAAGACCTGCACTATTCACAAAAATCATCATTTAATTTTCATTATTTTTTTTAATTTTTTGTCTTAAAAACATAGGTTATGACCCCTCTTTGGAACGCGCTCGTTCCAAAGAGGGTCATAGCCTATGTTTTTGAGACAAAAAATGAAAAAAATTAGTTATTCAAGAATTTTGTTTGCAAGTGTCGTCTGCTTTTCATGTGATGTAAAGGCTTAATGCATTCTATAGTTCTTAGATTTTAGAATATGATGATGAGCAAATTTTGCTCATCTGATCAGACCTTATGGGTAATTGGTCGACTCCCTATATTTTACTCATGAACAAACACTTTATTATTAATGCCCCGTTAAAGATATTTTCCTGATTACCACATGGATCAGGTTTATGATGGGTTCTAACCCTGGCTATAATAGGCCCTCCTCCGGTAGCCAGGTTGTTAATGTACAGCAGCGATAGCCTGACTGTTTGTTCATATTGACGTCTCAATCTACTGATGTAGCAAATTCTTGGGAATTTGTTCAGTCGGCATATTGAGATGTCCGTTTGGATGAGCTTGTTAATTCCTCGCCAGTGGTTGGTGGATTCCTTAGGTCATCCAGTGGATCGGCTTGAGTAACTCTGCCTTCATCTTGGGAACTGATGTCGTGATATAGCCATAGTTGTTGAGGGCGACGTACAACCAAATCAAATAAACAAACAATATCATAGGTTCTATGTGTCATAGTCAAGTTGTCCAGCTATTCAAGAATCCTGTTTGATATTTTATTGTTTTCAAACTAAAACAACTGTTTACAACGAATCGAAAATGGGCCATAAAAATTACTTCATGTCCTATTGTGATTATAACCCTACCATGTCCACGTTTCTACAATGATTGCACCTGAAGGCATAGCGACCTCTAGTAATTTTTTTTTTTCATGTGCATTTTTATCATTAACCCCCTGCACACTGATGTCAAAACATCCATTTTTCCCATAATGCAACTGGGAATTTAACCAATTCAATCTTGTTTGACAGAGCTCATTGAGCTCTGTCAAACAAGATTGAATTGGTTAAATTTCTAGTTGCATTATGGGAAATATTTGCACCCTGAACTTTAGATATTTTGACATCAGCGCGCAGGGGGTTAATAGAGACTGCCACGTGTGCATAAGAATTTTCTGACATGATTCCAGTTGCCATGTTAGTAAAACTTATTGCCCCAACTCAGTAAGCGTGGTTTTAGTCTGGCATGCACACTTGTGAATGATAATTTGCGGGACAACGAACGAAATCAGTGGCGTAGGGAGGGGGGGGTGTTGAGGGTGGCACCCCCCCCCCCCCCCCCACATTTTTTGTTGTTAGAACCATGATAACCCACATAGGGAATATCAGTCAAGAACTTTTCATATCTAGCAATTTCCTAGCATTCTGAGTCCGTTTGTTCCATTATTCGTGGGTTGTAAAAGGCGTCAATAATTAGGGCACATTGTGGCCTAATTATTGATACCTTTCACAACTTGTAAATTGTGGACGCGTTCGGACTCAGAGTCAAGGAAATTGCGGCGATTTTTTGTCTCGAGTTTCAAATTTTCAACGAGGGGGGGGGGGCACCCTCTCTTATGCTCGTATATGCCCAATATTGCCGCTACGGGGCCCGGGTGATGCAGCGAATCATATTCTGTATGCACCCTAGATATTACTCCCCCCCCCCCCCCCCCCCCCAACTTTGATGTCCTGGTTACGCGCGTGATAGAAACTGATTTTCTGTTATCATATGTGACTTTGTGCTGTAATTATTTAGAAATATAGGCATGTCTGGAGATTAAAAAAGAAGTTATCATGTACATGTCACTGACTATTTACATGTACTTTTAACCGCCAAGATATTTAACCCCTTGTTCAATTTTGCAAAATTCTGACAAGAAAAATGTATTACTGTTTCGTGAAAGCGAAGGGATCGGGGAAATCAGGAATAAGTAGGATATTTCGGTGCACTGTCGAGCGATTCTGGTGCTGCACAGTGCACCGAAATAGTGCACAGAATGCATGGGACTCTCCAAAGGAAAAAAGACCTGATATTTTAAAGAAACGAGAAAATGTGCGGCGCAATCCTTATCTAATTTATTAGTTTTTAGGATGTAATTTATTTAGCAACATTGCTGAAGGCCTGCAATTCTGTTTTCCAGGAGAAGACATTTCTTTTAAAGGCATTATCTTGATTGATTTATTGAGCAGGAATTAAATTTAAACTTGCCTTTGGCTAAAAGTGTCAGTATTTTATTGAATGATTGAATAATGGATAAAGAACGAGACTGACTTGAATCGTTTGCACAAACCATCCCATAGAGGACCGAAATGCCCAAGATGGGAGGGTTTCTCTAAAAGACTCAACAAAAGTAGATGGTCAGGTGGTTTTGGAACCCCATTTGTGAGTTCTCATTGGCACTCTCCCATAAATTGTTACAAGACAAAGACGTGAACAAATTTTGATGACCAAAAATAATTTAGCACTCTAACGGTTAATGTGTAACATGATGTCCAGAATCAATACCTGCCCTTAACCCTTTACCTAACGTGAAAAGCAGACGACACTTGCAAAAAAAATTCTTGAATAACTAAATTTTTTCATTTTTTGTCTCAAAAACATAGGTTATGACCCCTCGTTGGAACGAGCTCGTCGAGCTCGTTCCAACGAGGGGTCATAACCTATGTTTTTGAGACAAAAAATGAAAAAATAATGAAAATTAATTGGCGATTTTTGAGAATAGCGCTGGCCGGTTTTGGCCGTTACGTTGGGTAAAGGGTTAACTGTTCGCGACCTGAGTTCCATTCTGTTTTAAGTGACACTTTTATGATTTTGAGATTTTTTTTGATTCGATTTTTAACCCTTTATCCCTGGTGGTATCTTCCATATCAGTTCTATGGCAGCAATTGGAGGTCTCCATATCCTTTATTTTGGGATACATCAATCAATATTTTTAACACGTCTGCACGTTGAAACTATTAATTGGTCTACCCCACACATTCACTTAGCAGCCATCCTTCTTAATCCTTTACCCAATGAATCGCCCGCATCCGCCCGCGTAATATGCAAATTCAGTAGCTAAAAAACTATTATTTTTTCAAAAATTTTAAACAAAACCATATCATGTGACCTCACGTTGGAACGAGCTCGATGAGCTCGTTCCAACGAGGGGTCACATGACATGGTTTTGTTGAAATTTTTGGAAAAATTAAAAAAAATGATATTTAAAATAATAAATTTTGATATCGTCTGCGTTGGGTAAAGGGTTACTGAAAGCATGGAGGGGCGCGGTGGCGTTGCGTTAACCGGTTCTCGTCAGATCACCGAAGTTAAGCAACCGAGCAACGTCGAGCCGGTCAGTCCTTGGATGGGTGACCGTCTGAGCGATCGATTCGGACTCTCGCGTTGTGTCCTTGGGCAAGGCACTTAACCCCGATAGTCCACGTGGAGGGGCAATGACGCCGTGTACTAAGGCGTACTGCACGTCGACGGCGTGCATGTCTTCAATCAATCTAATCCTGCGTTTGTTACGATGTTGGGGAGCTGGCAGCTGCTGGTCGTTGATCGGTGGTTCTCTTCGGGTACTTCGGCTTTCTCCACCCGTAAAACTGTCACCGATACGATATGGCTTTGGCTGTTAAAGTGTCGTTAAACCTTAATAAATAAATAAATAAATAAATAAATAAATAAATAAAGTATGGCGTAACACGTTGTTGGGCCGGAAAGTGGTCTTTCGGATTCAAAGGGTTAAAGTTTGAGATTCTGTTGTTTGGTCACTGGTAGTGGGAGAGGGATGAACCGGCCCTATTCAGGGGGACCCCCACAGGTGACCTCCAAAGTGACGTCATGTCACGTGATCCAGTGGCGCCATGTTGTGTTGTCACGGTAACCCGCGTGAGCGGCCATCTTGAGACGCCATCCCTATAGTGATACGTGGGGTTAGTGCGCATGCGTAGCGCGAGTTGTTAGGGTGATACGTGTTTCCGTGGGCCATTTTGTACACTGGAGGCCGCCATCTTGGTTTCTATGGTAGCACGTGTTATGTTAACAATTTTCTGCAATGGGGTGGGGGACATGTTCGGAGGGTATGTTCCTTTGTACAAGAGTAATTTCCCGATTCGCAGAATTACCCAAATAAACCCGACAATCCCTCCAAAGCACAAAAAAAAATGACTTTATTTACGATGGATTCCCCATTTTATCGGCTTAGCATGTAGTGTTATAGTACCGAGGTGAGTTCGATTGAACTAGAGTAATTTTCTGGCTTGGATACTTTGTAGAATTACCACAAACAACCCGACAATCCCTTCAAATCACCGAAACGGACTTGTATTCCATTATTTTATCGGCTTAGCACGTAGTGCTATAGGACCGAGGGTACCCCCAGGGATAAGTTCGATTGAACTAGAGTAGTTCGTTTTCTGGCTTGTATACTTCGTAGAATTACCACAAACAACCCGATAATTGTTTGTTTGGCTCGCATTTCCCCAGAATCCTTTTTAGGACCACCATACCATGGCTTATAATAGTAGCACGTAGTGCTATAGTACTGAGGGGCCCCTTTGGATTTTTGCCAATTGATGAACAACCTCCATGAAAGCCTATATCATTCCTAATGCCAAGAATCGAGTAGATACTGATAAGCCATTGCTCGAACGACTCGAATCCAACCAAGCAAATAAGCCATAGTAAGCCATAGAGTATTTACTCGTCATAGTGACTCGCACATGCGACTCTTTGCCTCATTTCGGTATTTGAGGATACCTATGACCTGGTATTGTATTATTTGAGGATACCTATTGAGGATACCTTCTGGAGAATCACTTTTTTGTCGAATGAGGCCATGAGGTCCATTAGAAAATCCCTCCATGAGGTCTAATTTATTATCCCTCTTAACCTCGTTTCGTTTGAGGCCATGAATAAATCCATCAATGAGGCCAAATTTACTATCCCTCTTAGCCTCATTTTGGTATTTGAGGATACCTATGGCCTGGTATTGTATTATTTGAGGATACCTATCGAGGATATTTTCTGGGGAATCCCTTTTTGTCGTATGAGGCCATGAGAAAATCCCTCAATGTGGTCTAATTTACTATCCCTCTTAAACTCATTTCTTTTGAGGCCATGAAGGCCATATAAAAATCCCTCAATGAGGCCTAATTTACTATCCCTCTTAGCCTCATCTCGGTATTTAACAGCCATAACCCGTGGCACTCCAATTTCAGCACCCCTTTTTGGTAAACATCTGGCCTTCAGCACCCCTTTTTAGTCGTATGAGGCCATCAGAAAATCCCTCAATGAGGTCTAATCTACTATCCCTCTTAGCCTCATTTCGGCTGAGGCCATGAAAAAATCCCTCAATGAGGCCTAATTTACTATCCTTCTTAGCCTCATTTCAGTTTTTGAGGATACCTATGGCGTGGTATTGTATTATTTGAGGATACAGTCTGGAGAAACCTTTTTCAGTCGTATGAGGCCATGAGGGCTTTGAGAAACTCCCCGAATGAGGTCTAATTTACTATCTCTCCCAACCTCATTTTGGTTGAGGCCATGAGGGCCACAAAAAAATCCGTCAATGAGGTCTAATTTACTTTCCCTCTTAGCCTCATTTCGGTATTTGAGGATACCTATGGCCAGATATTGTATTATTTGAGGATACCTATCGAGGATACCTTCTGGAGAATCCCTTTGAGTAGTATGAGGCCATGAGGGCTATTAGAAAAGCCCTCATTGTCTAATTTACTATCCCTCTTACTCTCATTTCGTTTGAGGCCATGAGAAAATCCCTCAATGTGGTCTAATTTACTATCCCTCTTAGCCCCATTTCGGTATTTAAGGATACCCATGACAGAGCTCCTATATGGCTCCCATACAGTGTGGAGAATCCCTTTTTTGTCGTATGAGGGTCATGAGAAATCCCTCAATGAGGTTTAATTTACCAGCCCTCTTAACCTCATTTCAGCATTTAAGGATACCTATGACCCAGCTCCTTTTCGGCTCCTAGCTCCTATATGGCTCCTATACAGCTTTCATATAACATTGCCCTCATGGCCTCATACGACTAAAGGGGTTTCTCCAGAAGGTATCCTCGATAGTTATCCTCAAATAATACAATACCAGGCCACAGGAATCCTCAAATACTGAAATGAGGCTAAGAGGGATAGTAAATTAAGCCTCATTGAGAGATTTTTTCATGGCCCTCATGGCCTCGAACGATAAAAAAGGGCCGCCGAAGGTCCGTCGTTCGTTCTTAGGGGTGGTGAAACTGGGGTGCCGTGGGCTGCGATAATAAAGTGAACTAACTGGATGATCCAGATAAATGAAACAAGAACAAAAGTACTCGGAATGGGGTCAGAACTAACCAGAACAGACCAGAAAAGCTAAATATAGTAACAATAAGCAAAGCTGTTCCACATGATGGGCTCTTCTACTCTACTGGGGTATACTCCATGGCAAACGAACATGGTCGGGAAGACGAAAATTATTGCATAGATAGATAGAGGATTCTGAAAGAATTCGAAATAGTACAACTTGTTGGGTTGTTGGTGGTAATTCTATGAAACGGGAAATTACTCTTGTACAAAGGAACATACTCCTGTCCTATAAGAAGCCTTTAGGTCACATAGCAACCACGTGCTACCATAGAAACCAAGATGACGGCCTTCAGCACACAAAATGGACGACGGAAACACGTATCACCATAACACGCGCCGCGTATTAACACCACGTCTCACTATGGGGATGACGTCACAACATGGCCGTTCACGTGGGTTACCATGACAACACAACGTGGCAGCACTGGGTCACGTGACATGACGTCACTTCCGGGGTCCCCCAAACTATACCTCAAAAGCCCCTGACATACTACTGTTGTCAATCCTTTTGAGCATGTTGATTCATCACAGTCGATCATAACATCAGCAGAAATCCGCACAGGAACAGAAAGAGATAAAACAATATTAAAGGTTAGAGAAATGGAAATGTGTAGAAACTGGCTGCCCGAAAAACATAGCGAAGCCATGAAACTGTATGTTCTGCAGGATGAATTACCTGTTGAGGAAGGTAGTGTTTTGTGGGCTTCTCATATCATCGTACTTTATTGGGATCAACTCAGGAAAGTTTTTGAAATGTTGCATGGAGCCAGTGGCGGCGCCACGGGGGAGGGGGGGGGGGGGGTGTGCTAAGGGAGCACCCTCCCCACCCCCAAAAAACTTGCTATCTGACCGTGGTTTACTCGCTCAATAGCACACCCGCAAACGATACACAACAATACGCATTATGTCAGGTGTTGTAGAAACATTCAGATATCGCTCCAGAGCGACTAATATTCATTTTTTAACAAACTGGAGGGGGTCAACCTCCTGTCTTAGCCTCCTCCAGCTAGGCCTACGGCCTTCGGGAGATGCCGAATGCATCTCGACCTTGGAGCCCCCCCCCCCCCCCCCCCCATATCTTACTTACCCCCCCCCCCCCCCCCCCCCCACACACACACCTAAATTGAAATCCTGGCGCCACCACTGCCACATACACACCTAAATTGAAATCCTGGCGCCGCCACTGCATGGACCACACCCAGGTGTAAAGGCAAGGACGTCGATGTCCAGGTCATTTGTCTGCCAATGGAAGCCACAAATGGATCAAGAAATATAAAGCTTCGTTAAATTTTGCAACAAATGTCAAAACAATCGAAAGGCCCCAGCAGATATTTTTCTTTAGAGTTGTGGGAGTTGCCATCACACCCGTGATCCACTAGTAGGGCCATTTTTCAGTGGTATGTTTCTAATCATAATAGCATCATAGATGTTCATTCAAAATGGCTGGAAGTCTTATGCATGAATTTAATAATAGCCGAAAAAACTATCAAACATCCACGTAAGTTGTTTGCAACCCATGGATTGCCAGATTGTGTTGTGTCGGATAATGGACCAACATTAGAAGCAAATTGTATCAAACCTTTTTCAAGCCAAAATGGTATGGGGCACATTGGGAGAGCACCGTTCAAACCATCCTCCAATGGGCAAGCAATGGAAAGTTTTTACGGAGGGAGTAAACAAAATGTGAGGTGGGACATTGGAAACAAAGTTATCAAAGTTTCATTTTTGTTACCGCAATGCACCCCATGCTACCACAGGCATGTCTCCTGCTGAACTACTGCTTGGATGACACCCAAAAACAGTTTTAACCAGTAGTAGTAGAGTGCTGGAAGCCCATATTTTGGTCTCTTCATTCTGAAGTGCAGACGCTGCAACAAGTGAGACAATTTTGATGACCAAAAATAATTCAACATTTCAGTTTTAAGAAGACTGGAAATTATAAGACTGTCATCTGCAGAATGAGCTCCAAGAGGGTGAATTTGGCGATGTTACCCAGCACAGCGGGGTAGCATTACTAAATTCACCCTCTATGAACATCAATGTGAATCAAAGTTTCAGGCCTAAACAAAAAGAGGTACCCAGAGGATATATTGGAGGGGGTGGGGTGGGGGCCGGGGGGGTCACTGTATAGGATAGCATCAGAAAATTCACTCTCTGGGGACCTCATTCTGCAAATGATAGATTGCTTATTTGCAGGCTTGGTTTTAAGAACACTGAAGCCTGATGATAATTTATTTTGCCATGACCATACATGTACTTCAGGTTTCATGAATTTACCCAGGGCAAGGAAGAATTTGGCAACAATTTTTTGAAACTGGCCCACATCGGCTGCCTGGGAGAATTCGAAAAAGAATAAATCCCTTCATGTACATGTATGTGGTAGAGTTGTTGGATGGGAACAAGATTTGCAGATACATTGACTACCTTAGGGTGAGAACTTGTACTGATGAGCCTGGCAATCAGGCCTGAAAATAAGCATTTGCAGAATGAGGTCCCGAGAGGGTGGATTTGATGATGCTATCCCATACAGTGGGTTATTTATCCTCTTGGTGCCTCTTTCTGTTTAGTTTTGAGACCCTGATTGAGATTGCGGTTCACAGAGGGTAAATTTAGTGATGCCACCCTGCTGTGCAGGGTAGCATCACAAAATTCACCCACTTGGGACCTCATTTTGCAGATGACAGTCTACTTATTTTCTGGCTTGCTGGCAATCCATTTGTAAACTAACAGCAAGACTCGAACATTCTGATGTAACGTGAATTCTGTTGCTTTTGAAAGTGAAAGAGAGTATAAGTGAGCCCTCTCGGGGCTGTAACTAACAAAAGGTTTTGGGTGGGTGTAGAATATTATTGCTTGACAGCTCGATCATATCGCACAACTATTTGGCACATACCTAATTGGTTTTATCAAAGAATTATATCTACAAATAAACTTTCCATTGATAAAATACTTAACATGGCAGGGAATTTATTAGAGTTTCATGATAGTGCTGTCAGTCACACACCAGCCAGGCAGAGGCCATCGACCATCTGGGTGCTTTCAACAGGTCATGGTCATAAAAATCATTTATTAATTACTCTCTTCCTGGAAGTGGAATTCTACAAATATACAGAGTGGAGCATTTATTGCACTTTCTAATCTGTGTATATTTTTGTCGGGCAAGCAAGAGATTTTGCCCAACTAAGGTTATTCTATTTTGCCCAACAAAGACTATTCTATTAACAGGAGTTTACTCAGTAACTTGTACACAGTTAACTGGTTGACTGCTTGAAGCCACTATCGTGGCTCTATTGAAAAGTGCTGGAAGCCAGTTTAGTGGCTTTATACTGTATGCATTTGCTTCAGGTTTCATCAGTAGAGGATTTTTTTTTTATATATAAAAAAATTGTTTGGTTTCAATTTATTGAAGAGTGCCTATTGGCACTCTCCAATAATTTGTAACAAAACATCATTTACAAGCAAAATGTTGCAAAACTAAGGCTACTTGAGGTGGTAGCAGGGTGTCTTGGAAAAAAAATACACATGTTTCAAATCACTTTTGAAAAATAATTTAGCACTCAACCAGTTTACAGGCCAAATTTGTACTCATGGTATGGTAAAAAGTTTATAGAGTTTGAAAATTACATGCAAATAATCATTAACCTGCCCTAACAAAATTGTCCAGTGCTTTTTACAAAATCCCCAATTATTTCTTTAGTGGTGCTTAATGTCACACCACCATCTAAGGCTATATTGTGGCAATGAAAAATATGAATTATAAAAGAGGTCAATATTTGTCATGAAATAAAAAAATGTGTCGATGAAATCTTGGAAGAATATGATAAAAAATGAGTAACAAAAACAATAACGAGACCAGTTGTTGAAAGAATACCATGTAAATCAACCTGTTGAAACAAAATCCCCATTCAAATTTAATTATCAATTCAATTTTTTCCTTGAAAATATAACTTCTGTCTTCTTATTGGAACAAGCTCTCTGAGTGCAGTCCAAAGATGGTCATAAATAATGTATTTGAGGCCAAAAATTATATATTTTAGTTATTTCAAAATGTTTTTTGCAATTTAAGTTCCATCTGCTGTTCGGGTTTCGGTTAAAGGTTGACATGGTTAGTTAATCAAGAAATAGGCAGTTAAACCTTTACCTAACACAAAGGAGAGACAACACTTGCAAACAAAATTCTTGAATAATTATTTTTTAGTTTTTTGCATCAAAAAAAGCTTATGACCCCTCATTGGAACGAGCAAAACAAGCTCATCATATTTGTACAGAATTATTGTGTTCCCAGTCTGACTCCCAAATCATGGGCAAATTATGCAACAGGCTGTGACAAATAAAAGAAAAGTATTGTCTATCTCTTTTAAACATTGTTACAGTGCCCCGATCGTGAATTCCTGCTAATGTCTGCTACACTTACCTTGTACTAATATACTCAAGGAAAATGTGGTATACTTTTCCAGTGGGAGAGTACCGTGGTATGTTGATGAATAATGGCGGGTAGCATTGAACTCGACGAGGTGCAGATGGAAGCAGTGTACGACTTTATACAGCTCTATAATCAGAAAGTATGTTCTTTATCAGAAAATGATGAATTCCCATTTAAAAACCATCAAAATGATAGTAATTACTTTTTGCCTAGTGACTTTCGCTCAAAGACCAGCAATTTAGACACAGGACTCTCACTATTTGACCTCAACTGCAAAAGTCTAAAAGCTCACTGGGATTCCCTCCAAAACCTATTATGCAGTTTACAAACAGGAAAGGACGTTTTTGACATAATAGGACTTACCAAAATATTCCGTATTCCACCACCCTGGAGGGTTACACCCCGATTATGAAATGTATGAGACCTGATGATGATGATGATGATGGTTAGTGAGGAGTTTTTTTTTTTTAATGAAGAAATAACATATAAAGTCCGAAGTGATATCTCAGTCTCATTCCCCATGTTTTCGAATCTCTATTTACAGAAATAAATGGTAAAACAGAACTCCAAAATTATCGGCGTCATATATCGACCTTATACTCCACCCAAACCCGACATCAATTTCTTCTTATCAAAATAAAATGAACTAACCGATATTTTGAACGCCGAAAAGAAAAAAGTTTATATTATGGACTTGAACCTAGATCTTCTAAAAGCAACTATACATTCCAAGACAGAAGAATTTATTGATCTCATGTTTGGCTTGGGATTTTTTACCTTATATTACCAAGCCGACGAGAGTTACCAGTCATTCTCTAGCCTGATAGACCATATCTTTTCTAATAATGTTTCAGGAACAGCACTACCGGGAATAATATCAGCTGTATCAGATCATTTTGGTGTTTTTTTACATTGAAGTAACACCAAAGACACGTAAGACACGACGGTTCACTCTGAAACAAATTATAAACGCAGAAAGGATTGCTGAATTCGAAACACTTCTCTCACAAAGTGATGTACCTTGTAATGGGTCGAATTGCCCCAATGAGTCATACGAAGCCTTTCTTAACATCTACATGAAAGCCTACCATGAAGCATTTCCATTCAAACGTGTTTGCCAGAATAACAAATTTATTAACCCTTTACACAACGTAACGGCCGGTGCTAAACCGACCAGTGCTATTCTCAAAAATCGCTAATTAATTTTCATTATTTTTTCATTTTTTGTCTCAAAAACATAGGTTATGATCCCTCACTGGAACGATCTCATCAAGCTCGTTCCAATGAGGGGTCATAACCTATGTTTTGAGACAAAAAATGAAAAAAGTAGTCATTCAAGAAATGTTTTGCAAGTGTCGTCTGCTTTTCATGTTAGGTAAAGGGTGAAAGAACAGCCCTGGATGACAAGGGAACTCATAATATCCTCTATTAATAAAGAAAAATTTTAAAACAAAATCTCAAGGCCCCCAGTGAACGGAATGCACTAAACTACAAAAACTATTGCAGAAATTTCAACAAGGTCAAAAAGCAGTGCAAAATAATCTATTTTTGAGATATTATAAACGAAAATAGAAACAATATGCAAAGAACATGGCACATCTTAACCCTTTACCCAACGCAGGCAATATAAAAATTTCAATGATTATTTTAAATATCATTTTTTTAAATTTTTCAAAAAATTTCAACAAAACCATATCATGTGATCCCTCGTTGTAAGGAGCTCGACGAGCTCATTCCAACGAGGGGTAACATGATATGGTTTTGTTGAAATGTTTTGAAAAATAATATTTTTTTTTCAACTGCTGAATTTGCATATTACGCGGGTGGATCCGGACGATTCGTTGGGTAAAGGATTAAACAAAGCTGTAAACATGGGAAAACCTGAAACAAGATTACCCTCGTTTTTATGCAGGATGATATAGAAATAAAAGAAGCCAATAACATAGCAAACAAATTTAACAATTTAATTTCTTTATTGGCATTGGAAAAGCTATATCCGACCAGATCCAAAAACAATAAGTCCCACTTGGACTACATGAATAGCAATTCCTACAACAACTTTTATCTATTACCCACAAATCCCACAGAAGTCAACTGAGTAGTAAACAAAATGAAGTCAAAATTATCTAAAAACTGTGAGACATGTCGGTTGACTAATCATGGGGAATCGCATGCGATGAATTAGCCCACACCTTATTGGGATGGGCTAGTTCACTGCACTCTGTGTCCCACTGTGCGGCCACCAACCCCACACCCAATCATAAAGATTATGTCTTTATTGAAGTTTAAAGGAGACTAACCACACGATGGGACCTGTTGTTGTTCTTGAACATTACTCAGAGTAATGAAAGTAGTTCGGCATGCAGGTTGCTCTCTGCCAACTCTGAAACACTGCGCTTCCGCTATTATACTGGATCATATCCTTGGCTCCAGAAATGAAAAGAACGACATCCCCACCAAACATCAGATGAATCGCCCCAAGTTTATCCATTTGGTCACAGTCTGTTCATGATTTCTCTTTCCTTTTGCGGGTAGCAGGTAGTGTAGCATAGGGGTTAATACCACAACGTTTTTGTAAGCTATGGTCTAGTTACCCGAAGGAGGACTGTTGTGTACCCCAAGACAAGAGTCTTAGAGCCGCGACTTTTCTTACCAGGTTCTTCTCTACAGGAACAGAAAAATAAGACAATAAGATATGTTTAAATTTCTTTTATATACTTTAAGATATGCAAATGAAAATTAATTACAAAGAATTTCTCAATTACAAGACTTTCTTAATTACAAAGACTTTCTCGTCAATAACAATACCGAGAATAAGAGATAAATCTTAAGTTTATATGTAAGATAAGATTAACACTGACCTTTACTTGTCTAACTGGCACAGCCCCTTGTTACCCATGGACGCGGCGAGAAGGACCCATACCTAAGTTTCCATTAAGAAATAAGTCTTACCTTCTATATAGTCTAATAGTCTAAGAGTATTGGACTGGAATAAGTACGCTACTTAGTTGCGTTAGTTATCGCTGCTTGGCTGCGAATGAGGTGCCGCGTCCGCTGCACACTGCCTGATCTGGTCCAAAACTCCTGCTTATATACAATTTCAGAGAGTATTTCAACCAATAGAAAAATTCCAATTAATTTACCTCCAAAACACCATACTCAGTGTTCTGACCGCTTGAACTAACACTCAGTTACAATAAAACAAAACAATGGAGGAATTAACACTGATGTTTATAGATATAATTTATAAACACCAGTGTCACTGTAGTGCACTTCTAAACTATGCACAATTTATTGCTTAATTTTATACATTAAAATGTTCTCTCTGATTTCTCTTCAATTCAAATTCAATAATTCACTAAATTATTTTCTCTATTTTCTCTATTAAGTAAAAGTAGGTATCCAAGTCTGTCCTTCCATCTAGCCGCTTGTTGTTTCACTATTCAGTGTTCAACTTTACTAATTTCCTTAGCTCAAAAGTGAGTTACTAATTTCAAGCCTGGTTTTCCATGCCTTAGCTCAAAAGTGAGCAACACAAGTCAATAGAAGTCAGTAGGGGACATTTCGCTACAGTAGACAGCTAATCTGGCTCTGCCACATCCCATGGTATGCTACTTATTATACCCCCTGCAACGAGTTGTGTGTGTGTGTGGGGGGGGGGGGGGGAGGGGGTGTATACTGGAATCACCTTGTCCATCCATCCATCTGTCTGTCCATTCATCCATCCATCCGTCCGTCCATAGACATACTTTTGTCCGGAGATTTTCTTAGACATGTATGGACCATTCTGCTCGAAACTTGGTATAAATGTTCAGCGCCATGGAATTCCAGTCGGATTATTTTTTCCAGAATGATCCCCCTTTTCAACTTGAAATATCAGGCCTAGAATTTTGTTTGGAGATTTTCTCAGATGTTTATGGGTCGATTCCTTTGAAACTTGGTATTGATGTTTACTACCATGGGAACCTGTGCACCCGTGATTCTAGTTTTGATCAGCTCAGAATGCGTGAATTTTGTCCGGAGATTTTCTCCGATGTTTATGGGTCGATTCCTTTGAAACTTGGCACAGAAACTTGGCACAGATGTTTACTACTATGGGATCCTATGCATCTACGATTATAGTTTCGATTGGACTTTTTTGCCAGAGTTATGCCCCCTTGCGTCTTAGGGATGCCTGAATTGCTTAGAATTTTGTCCGGAGATCTTCTCAGATGTTTATGAGTCGATTCCTTTGAAGCTTGGTATGAATGTTCACTTCTATGGAAACCTGTGCACCTGCAATTATAGTTTTGATCGGACTGTTTTTGCCAGAGTTATGCCCCTTTTCATCTTAGAAGGCGTGAATTTTGTCCTAAGATTTTCTCTGATGTTTCTGGGTCGATTCCTTTGAAACTTGGTATGGATGTTCACAACCATGGGAACCTATGCACCTGCGATTATACCTTCGATCGGACTGCTTTTGCAAGAGTTATGCTCCTTTTCCTCTTAGAATAATCCCTATGGGAGCCCAAATATTAACTTAGTGCAATATGAGGAAATTTCTTTAAAAATCTTCAGATCCAGTGGTCAGAATGAGACCAAAAAAACATAATTTTGGCCTGAAAATTTTGGGGCCGGTTCAGACTCCGAAATTTTGGACCAAAATTCGGAGACCGAACTGGCCCCAAAATTTTCAGGCTAAAAACAATACATACCAAATAAGTTGCTGTTGCTGATGTTAAATCCCCGGCCTACTCATCTAAATGCAGAGGAGCTCTCTGGACATCCAACTATTTTAAATGAACGTGGTCCAAGGAACGGTATATTTATGGAAGATGTCCATAAGAAACAGCCTTTTCTCTTAGCACTAGAGAGGTTAAATATGGCGTCGTCAACATGGCCGAAGGTCTGCGACACCTGTCTAAACAGTATCGGGAAGGAAAGAACGTCCTCTTTCCTCCGCACGAAGTCTGCGTCCAAAGGTGAGAGCGGTTTTTCTCTAGTAGTCGCAGCTTGCTGATCAGGTGGAACAAATCAGGATAGTATTGATGGATAAAATCGATCGCTACCATATGCTGTTCCGAAAGGGAAGGGTAATCCTCTTCCTTGTCCCTTTCACCATCCGACTGAATCAGCTGTGACGTTCGGTCCATCCCATCTGCAGATGACTGGACCGACCCAGCACCATCTGACAGCTCACCACAGCTGCACAATCTGCGACAGCAAGTCCCTTACCGAGGCTTGAGGAGCAGCGGCCTTCTGTTTTTTCGCTACTTGCTGCTCCTGGACCGAAGATCCGGAGATGGATCTCTTCTCCGAACGTCCCGATGATCGAAGCCTCAGATCGCTAGCTACCGGATGGTACTACTTCACGGGCGAAGACTGGCTCCGTCTTCGCACAGCTGGCTGGATATCCGAAGTCGGGTAGTTAGCATGCGGTCGTGTTTGCTTTTGTAACACAGCGGAGGAAGCCGTGACTGTAGCCGAGGCTGGCTGCAGTCTAGACAGAGCGCCCCGAGCGGCAGGAGTGGACGTACGCTCCGGCTTGTGCGAGTTTCTCAAAACAACATTTGCCCCCAATGTTGTTGGGTTAGAGAGGGACTTGTCAGACCTCGCCGAGCCTCCCGAAAAGAAACTTGCTGACTTCCTCCCTATTTCCGTCGTCGCTGGGGAAGCTTTTGATTTTAAGGTGCTCGCTCTACCCAAATCTACACTTCCTTCGACCGCAACGGACCTACCCGGTGTCACAGCTCCCATGGACGGAGTAACCGCTTCACCAGTCGAGCTAGCCGCTTGCAAGGGATTAAGAACACTAACTAGAGGCCTTATCCCTTGCTTAATATTCATGAGCACCTTTGCCGCTAGCTCTGTTTGCTCATCAGAGCACGGCGACAGTAGCACACTTTTGATGGATGTCACAATACCATCACCATGTTCTTGTTCCTCTGAAAAAGAAACCGAAAAGCTCAAATTATCTTGTGGTGAGAGTTCCGGCATAGGAATCTCACCGCCAATAACGTACCGTGACACCCATCTTCAACGTTTGTCATCCCAATTAACACATGTAGGAGAAGAATTCGTAGGAGTGCATCGACTACAGGCAAGGCAACAAGCGTGTAAATCCTAGGTAGACTTCCTCGCCTTGTATTTAGAGCAGTAAGCTTTCATAATTACAATCAAAATACAAAGTCGATAGCACTCCTACAAACTCAACAATAAAATATATGATAAAGATACATGAATAATAGCAATCAAAACTAAATTCGAAAAATTAAACCGAAAACTTTTTCGAAATTTTTTTTAAAAAGCCTAAGTTCCCAAAGAGAACGTGATGAGCCCAGGGCATCCCGATAGAGCCTAAGTGGGGACAACATCCAAATTTTTTGAGCTACATTACCGAAATCATAATCATTGTATCCTACAATAATCCAACAGTAACATAATTCTAAATACTACATATATTTAAAGAAGTTTCCAATGTAAACAACCTCAAAGGAAAAACCAAGACATGGGGCACACAAAAAGGCACAAAGTCAGTAAGCGATTTAAATGCTACCAGATGTAAAGCTTGATCTTCATACGAAGAAAAAATGATACATCGGATAGAAGATGCAAGACCAAAATGACCTAACACCCCTAGGGTGAGGACATAACCATGGGGATAAACAGAATAAACATTCTGTAATTCACGTTAAACTCCCAAGAAATTTAATAAAAAATTCAATTAAAATAGAAATAGCCAAAAAGCTTAGGAGTTCAACAGGAGGGCTTCAAGGAAGGATAGGGAAGGAACACTTAACAAACAGTGGATAAAATCATTAGCAAGAATGATGACGTCAGGCGAATGTCCCGAAATTGGGGAAACATGAAATAATTTTTATAATTATTATAAAGTTACAGCCCTGAACGTTTCCAACCACCATTGTTCACTTCCATCATCCATTTACAGCCTTGGATCCACCAATTCTATCATTGATTTGTGTCTGGCATCCTCAAAAAAGGAGATTTAAAAGCACAGATGTCAGTTCATTGTTACTGACTTTAGGGCCAAACAAAAGATGATAGTTTCGCCAATTTCGGTACCTTCCGGATACTGCGCATGCAAAGATCACAAAAGTATGGAGGACCATATAGGACTCAATTTTTTCGATTTTGTACGCAAATTTTGGGGATTGGGGGCAAAATTTGTGTTTGGCCCTGGATTAATTTGAGTTAGCACCAGCTAGTCTGGGCCATTCGTTGTGGTATAAAAAATATGTCATTTTCGATCTCGATCTATTTGCCATGATCGAATTTACAAGGTGGAGTTCAAAGCACCGATGCTAACAACCATTGCCATAGAAAACAACTCCAACATGTGTTCGATCTGTGATAGGAGCTGTTTAGCGTCATTGCACGCACAGAGACAGACATGTTCTAATTGACCCACTTCTGCAGGCCTTTATATTACTCCAAATTCAAGCCAGTAAAGGGTGTCCCCAAATTGGGAAATTGCTACAAACAGCTTGTTTCAAACCCATGTATCCCTCACAGTTGACCGATCACGGCCAAAAGGGGGCATTCTCATCTAGACGTTATATGGAGTCATCCTGCCAAGTTACAATGATATCCCTCCATAAATACGACCTGTAGACTGTGCTAAAAAATTTGGGGTTTTGGGCTTGGGCAGCAGTCATGGTTGACAGATCGTGACCAGCTGGGGAAGAAGTTCACATCTAGACATCATACAGAGTCATCCTACCAAGTTACAATGAAATCCCCCCCCCCCCCCCATATTAAATATGAACTGTAGACTGTGCTAGAAGTTTTTGGGTTCTGGGCTTGGGCAGTCATCATGGTCGACAGATCATGACCAAAAGGGGATGTTCTGAACTAGACATTATGCAGAGTCATCCTACAAGTTACAATGAAATCCCTTCATAAAAATGACCTGTAGACCGTGCTAATGGTTTTCGGGTTTTGGGCTCGGGCAGCCATCACGGTTGACCAATCGCAACCAAAAGGGGACGTTCTCATCTAGACATGACCTCAAACCTGCTTTCGAAATTTTGTGACGATTGGACAAGAACTACGAGGTGTAGCCTATGCTAAAGAAAAATGTGAACAGACTTACAGACTAACAGACATCCACACGCGTGATGGCAATAGCTTATCTTGACTTTGTCAAGTTAAGCTAAAAACAATCCTACAATAAATGTGCCCTACAGGACATGTCAAAGAAGAATGTTGATGCACAAATGCAATAAATTCAAAAATTGTTGCAAACAGCAACAGTTTGTGATAGAAATGAAAAGAAAATTGATAGCTCCTATCTTTGTCACCCTGAATAAGCATACAAAATTTCAAAACAACTTGATAATGAATGCTCCCTCTGAGGCAGGGCAAAGAAAGATGGTAATGCACTAAGCTTGAAGGTCACTGCTTGTGGCAATGGTTTTTCTTTTCCTTTTTATGGAAATTCATAAATATACCCTGCAGAGAGTGCAAAAGAGATAAGTTGCTGCACAAACGTTCAAAGGCTGGTGCGATCGAAAATACTTTTTAAGGAAACGAAAAAAAAAATATCAATAGTTCACATCTAGAAGTCAACCCAAACACACATACCAAGTTTCAAAGTGATCTGATCATAAATGTACCTAGAAGGGTGTGCCAAAGGAAATATTGAGGCGTGACTAAAGTAAGTTCAAAGGTCGTTGCCAGTGGCAACATTTTTTGACAGAAATGGAAGAAAATCGATAGCTCCCATATAGATGCCACCCGAACAAGCACACCAAGTTTCCAAGTGATTCAATCATAAATGTGCCCTGCAGGGTGTGTCAAAGAGAAATATTGATGAATAACTGCACAAAGTTCATCAAAAGTCGTTGCCAACGGTAACATTGTTTGACGGACAATGACGAACATCAATAGCTCCTATCTAGAGGTCACCCCAAACAAGCATACCAAGTTTCAAAGTGATCCAATCTTAAAAGTGCCCTGTAGAGGGTGCCAAAGGGAAATATTGAGGCATTGCTAAACTAAATTCAAAGGTTATTGCCAACAGCAACATTTTTTGATGGAAATGGAAGAAAATCGATAGCTTCCATCTGGAGGCAACCCCAAAGAAGCATATCAGGTTCCAATGCAATCCAATCATAAATGTTCCCTGTAGGGTGTGCCCTTTAAAGGGAAATATTGAGGTTTGACTAAACTAAGTTGAAAGGTCATTGCCAGCTGCGACATTTTTTGACAGAAGTGGAAGAAAAGGGAAATATTGATGAATAACTGCACAAAGTTCATCAAAAGTCGTTGCCAACGGTAACATTGTTTGACGGACAAAGACGAAAATCAATAGCTCCCATCTAGAGGTCACCCCAAACAAGCACACCAAGTTTCAAAGTGATCTGATCATAAATGTGCCCTGCATGGTGTGTCAAAGGGGAATATTGATGTATAACTGCACCAAGTTCACCAAAGCCGTGCCAATGATCTGATCATAATTATGACCTTATGATATGCCAAAGGAATATATTGATGCCTGACTAAACTTAAGTTCAAAGGTCATTGCCGGCGGCAACATTTTTTGATGAAAATGAAAGAAAATCGATATCTCCCATCTGGAGGTCACCCCAAACAAGCACACCAGGTTTCAATGCAATCTGATCCTAAATGTTCCCTGTAGGGTGTGCCAAAGGAACATATTGAGGTCTGACTAAACTAAGTTCAAAGGTCCTTGCCAGCTGCAACATTTTTTACAGGAATGGAAGAAAATCGATAGTTCCCATCTACAGGTCACCCCAAACTTGCACACCAAGTTTCAAAGTGATCTAGTCAGATATGTGCACTGTAGGGTGTTCTAAAGGGAAATATTGATGCATAACTGCACTAAGTTCATCGAAGGTCGTTGCCAGCAGCAACATTGTTTGCCGAAAATTGAGGAAAAGCAATAGCTCCCATCTAGAGGTAACCACACACAGGCATGCCAAGTTTCAAACCAATCTGATCATAAATGTGCCCTGTAGGGCATGCCAAAGGAATATATTGATGCCTGACTAAACTAAGTTCAAAGGTTGTTTCCAGCGGCAAAATTGTTTGACGGAAATGGAAGAAAATCGATAGCTTTCATCTAGAGTCACCCAAAACAAGCATACCGGACTTCAAAGCAATCCAATGATAAATGTGCCCTGTAGGGTGTGCCAAAGGGAAATATTGAGGTCTGATTAAACTAAGTTCAAAGAACGTTGCCAGCAGCAACATTTTTTGATGGAAATGGAAGAAAATGGTAAATTCATAGTAATTTTCCATACTTACCAATGGCCCAGACTTATCTGGTGCTAACTCCAAAATATCGAGGGCCAAACACAAATTTTGCCCCCCAATCCCCAAAATTTGCATGCAAAACAGAAAATTGGAAGTCCTATCTGGCCCTCTATACATTTACTCTCCGCGCATGCGCAGACACCAGGAAGTGACCGAAATAGGCGCCAACAAAATTCTTTGTAAAAGAGAGTATTACATAATAATTCAGCGAGGAGGTATGAGTGCTCACTCATGGGAGGGCCATCCCCGTGTGGGCCATTGGTAAGTATGGAAAATATACAAATTACTATGAATTTATCATATTTTTCCAATTGTACCCAATGGCTCAGACTTAGCTGAATCGTAAAAAGGTGGAGGGCCTCTGACTTCCGAAATAGAAGATTAACATAGTTCCAATCCTGCAATCCATGATGAAAGGAAATTAAAATAATTAGGTATTACATGTATGTCTCTCTATACAGTAATAGAGGAGACATATTGTAAATGAGGAGCCCAAATTAAGTAATTCCTTATTGTAAGCATGAAGACAACGATGTAACAAGTTCCTAATTTTTAAGGCTAGTCCGGACTAGTCCCAAAAATTAGGATGGCGTATCTGAGAATAAATGAAAGTTAAAAAATTTATAGTAATTTATATATTTTTTATACTTACCAATGACCCAGACTTAGCTGGTGCTAACTCTTAAAATCTAGGGCCAAACACAAATTTTGCCCCCCCCCCCCCCAATCTCCTGTGTCAAGGAAGTCCGAAATTGGAGCCAAATCAGCATACTTACAACCAGTGCCTGGTAAGCGTTATGTAATCAGTGGGGAGGTATGAGTTCCTAACTCATGGGAGGGCTGTTACAACCAGTTGTGTATAAATTTACCAGTAATGTCGAAATCGACCAGTAATGTCGAAAAAATTAACCAGTAATGTCGAAATCAACCAGTAATGTCGAAAAAATCGACCAGCAATGTAAAAATCCGTAATGTCGAAAAATTAACCAGTAGTGTCAAAAAGTGACGACCAAAATGACGATTTTTCGCAAAAATTTCAATATTTTTTCGGGTTGCTCAAATTGTACTTTTGCCTATATTCATCGACTTTTAACCATTTTCGCGCAAGTTTAAACACATTTACCCCAGTAAATATGGAATTTTATGTTTAACAATTATTTCCCTCTTTCATATGCACAACATATCCCACCCTATTTGCGCTCTCTCTCTCTCTCTCCTCTCTCTCTTTCTCTCTCTCTCTCTCCTCTTTCTCTCTATCTATCTCCCCTCTCTTTCTATCCCATGTCCCTCTGCCTTTGTCCCCCTCCCTCCCTCCCTCCATCCATCCCTCCCTCTCTCTCTATCTCTCTCCTCTTTCTCTCTATCTATCTCCCCTCTCTTTCTATCTCATGTCCCTCTGCCTTTGTCCCCCTCCCACCCCCTCTCTCTCTCTCTCTCCCCTCTCTCTTTCTCTCTCCCCTCTTTCTCTCTATCTCCCCTCTCTTTCTATCCCTATCCCTGTCCCTCTGCCTTTGCCCCCCCCTTCTCTCTCTCTCTCTCCCTTCCTCTCTCTCCATCATTCTCTCTCCATCCCCCTCTCTGTCTGTCTTTCCCCATCCCCCTCTCTCTCTCTCTCTCTCTCTCTGCCTTTGCCCTATCTATCTATCTATCTATCTATCTATCTATCTATCTATCTATCTATCTATCTATCCATCCATCCATCCATCCATCCATCCGTCCGTCCGTCCGTCCGTCCGTCCGTCCGTCTGTCTCTCTGTCTGTCTGTCCGTCCGTAATGTCGAAAAATTAACCAGTAGTGTCAAAAAGTGACGACCAAAATGAGGAGCACTAACACTTTCCGAGGGGGAAGGGGGGTATAGCCCCCCCCCCCCCCCCCGATGACACCCCTGGTCGTGTGCTTTAATGACTGACTATTATAATGTCAGTCACTACCCGATATTTGCTACATGTCTATCATCTAGTTCTACCAATTTGCTACCTGTCATTTTACCTACATCCATCAATCAGTCAGTCTGCGTCACCCGCATGTACCCGCATGTACGTGGGGAGCACTATTAGCTCAATCGAGAAATTACCTCGCAATTCAATTTGATGAATATCCGGGTTCTATACCTGACGAGGTCAGTTAAGTTGTGTCCTTGGGAATGACACTTTATCCCAGGTGCACGTTGACTTCGTGTGCCAAGCCACATGCCGAAATGACACGTGTATGGTGCGCGTGCTTTAAACTAAGTGTCGTAAACGAAATCATTCAATCTATCAACCAACCAATCAATCTTTGTATGTAGGTCTGCCTGTCTTTCCGTCATTCAGTTGTCTATCCACGTCTAGGGGTTATTTTTCACACGCCACATTGCTATCTGTCTGTTTGGATTTCTGTCCGTCTGCCTGGATGCTGCTAACCTGCCTGCCTACACAGTTGCCAGCCTACATGTGTGGCTGTATGTCTATCTGTGCGAGCGCAAAATACTAGACAAATTAATTCAGCGTCGTATCTATTCATTATCTATCCAGAGAGAGAGAGAGAGAGAGGGGAGGAGAGAGAGATAGAGAGAGAGAGAGGGGAGAGAGAGACAGAGAGAGAGAGTTGGACAAAGACAGAGGGAAAAGGGGATAGGGAGAGAGCGATAGGCGATAGAGAGAGAAGGAAGGGGAGAGAGAGGAGAGATAGAGGTAGGGGGCAAAGGCAGAGGGACAGGGGACAGACAGACAGACAGACAGACAGACAGACAGCAGACAGACAGATAGGGCAAAGGCAGAGTGAGGGAGAGAGAGAGAGAGAGAGGGGTGGGGAGAGACAGACGGAGAGGGGGATAGAGAGAGAGAGAGAGAGAGAGAGAGAGAGAGAGAGAGGGAGAGAGAGAGAGAGAGAGAAGGAGTGGGGCAAAGGCAGAGGGACATGGGATAGAAAGAGAGGGGAGATAGATAGAGAGAAAGAGGAGAGAGAGAGAGGGGAGAGAGGGAGAGTGGAGAGAGAGAGAGAGGGAGAGGGAGGGATGGGGGCAAAGGCAGAAGGACATGGGATAGAAAGAGAGGGGAGATAGCTAGAGAGAAAGAGGAGAGAGAGAGAGAGAGAGAGAGAGAGAGAGAGAGAGAGAGAGCAAATAGGATGGGATATGTTGTGCATATGAAAGAGTGAAATAACTGTTAAACATAAAATTCCATATTTACTGGGGTAAATGTGTTTAAACTTGCGCGAAAATGGTTAAAAGTCGATGAATATAGGCAAAAGTACAATTTGAGCAACCCGAAAAAATATTGAAATTTTTGTGAAAAATCGTCATTTTGGTCGTCACTTTTTGACACTACTGGTTAATTTTTCGACATTACGGATTTTTACATTACTTGTCGATTTTTTCGACATTACTGGTTGATTTCGACATTACTGGTTAATTTTTTCGACATTACTGGTCGATTTCGACATTACTGGTAAATTTATACACTACTGGTTGTAACAAGGGCCATCCCCGTCTGGGTCATTGGTAAGTATAAAAATATATATAAATTACTATAAATTTTTTAACATTTTTATACTGTACCAATGACCCAGACTTAGCTGAATAGAAAAAAAGGCTGGAGGGCCTAGGACAAAAAGGAAAATCCAATAGGCTCAAATACATGTAAACAGAATTATCCCCTCAAGGAGAAAAGGAGAAACAGGCTTTACATGTTTCTTTCTTATTTGTATCAAAAAAGAAAGACACAATACCATTCTGTAATTGAGCACAATAACATCAATGATCTCTATTAACATCCAGTATAACCCTTTATACTAATTTTTTAAAGGAAAGCCAATAAATAAATGAAGTCCAGAGAATGAGACTCTTTATACTCATTAAAAGTGTCCGAGGATTGTATATTAACGCCCGTATGACGAGTGACATATACAAATACTTCACACCGAGATACACTTTAAAAATATTACATGAATGTGCTAAACATTAGCTTTACACTTTAAAACCATCCCGGCACCGACTCGGAATTACTGACACCAGAGGAGGTTTTCCCTTGCTTTTCACTATAAAGCAGGTGACCTAAGGTAACACCATCCCCCCCCCCCTTCCCCTTGCCCTGGGTCAAATACCCTAGAGCGAAGAGGGCAGCAGGACAGAGTCACTGCCGGAACAGAAAGCCTGCATAACTATAGTTGCAACTGTTTTGTGGACGACATTCTGAGCAACAGATAACGGACCTAAACAATGCAGGTCTCCAGAAATGGACTCAATATTTCTAAGATAAAAATTCGTGAATGTGGCAGGCTGAGACCAATATGCAGCCTTCATCAAATCTGTAATAGCAACACTATTAGCATAATCCCAAGATGTAGATAGAGCTCTTACTTCATGCGCCGAAATCTTAAGCACAGACTGCTGAGTAGAAGATAATTTTTCATTAGCAGTACGGATAGTTAATTGAATCCACCTTGCAATAGAATGGACCGTAATGTCCCTTCTATTCGGCAACAGAGACAGAAAGAAACGTTTCCGTCCCTTTCTGATAAACTCAGATCTACGTTTATAAATACGTATAGCTCTAACAGGACAGAGTAAAGGCCCTTGTCCGTCAGAAGACGGAAGAGCCTTAATAACAATAGGTTCCGGATACTTATTAGGAGCCTGATTCTTAGCCAAAAATCCAACATTAGTAGTCAAGGTAATAGTATTACCTACACTACGATAGTGAGAATCGTCAACAGATAGTGCATGAAGCTCGCTAACTCTTCTAGCAGAAGAGAAGGCTAAGAGAAAAGCTGTCTTATAAGATAAGAATTTGAAGTCCACCGTGTCAAGAGGCTCGAATGGCACTTCTTTTAGCTTAAGAAGAACCCAAGCTAAATTCCACTTAGGAATTAATCAAAGGGTTCTAGGTCTATTTATCGAAAAGTTTTTCACTAACTTAGATAAAGAGACATTAGATCCAATATGTAAACTATCATGAGGTGCATAGGTATCAGATAACATAGACCTATAACCCTTAATGGTAACAGGCTGCAGTTTGATCTCATCAAACAGGTAGAGTAGAAAATTAGCAATGTCTGGAATGGAGGGATCATAAATATCAACAGATTGATCCCTACACCACCGTGAGAAAACCTTCCACTTAGCAGCATAATTTAGCGAAGAGGAGGTCCTCCGTTAGAAATTGCATCCACTGCTCGTCCTGTAAATTGCTTGCCGTGCAAGAAGGACCGCACAACGGAAATACGTGAAGGTTGAGACCTTGCGGGTTGTGATGCAGTGTGCGCGATTTCCCCTGCGAAAGAAGATCCTCCCGTGGAGGAAGCTTCCGCGGCATGTCCCACAACAGACACTTGAGTAGATTTATCCATGGTCTCTGGGGTGACAGAGGTGCTACCAACAGAATTTTGCAGTGAGATTGCTTTATCTTGAGCAATATCTGCTGAATCAATGGCGCTGGAGGGTACGCGTATCCTATCATTCCGTCCCAAGAGATCGAGAGAGCGTCAACTGCAAACGCTCGAGGATCTGGACACGGCGACACATAGGTCTGCAACTGATTGTTGAGATGCGTCGCAAATAAGTCTATCATCGGACGCTCCCATTGTTAGCAAATCTGATTGAATACTCGTTTGTTGCGAGTCCATTCTGACGGCAACATGCGACCCCTCCGAGAAAGGGAGTCTGCCAAAGTGTTCAGACGACCCGGAATATGACGGACCGATAGGAGAACTTGATGCTCAAGGACAAACAGAAGGATTCTTTCCGTTAAGTTGAATAACGGAATGGAATGAGTGCCTCCCTGGTTCCGAATATACGCTACAACCGTCGAATTGTCGGACAGAATTTGCACATGTAAATTCTGAATAATGTTCATTCAATGACGTAGCCCAAGCCAAACTGACATCATTTCTTTGATGTTTATGTGCTTGTTTAGGAACTGCGGATCCCAAAGACCCTGGCACTTCGAATTTGTTGGGCTCAATGTTGCGCCCCAACCTGTTTGACTGGCATCCGTCATAATCGTAAAACTCGGATCCGGCGATTGCAGTGGAACTCCCTGAGTTAACCACTGAATATCTGCCCAAGTCTGAATCTCTTGTTTCACTTGATTCGACAAGACGATGTTCGCATCGATCGAATGAATATTCACACTCCAATTCAAAGTCAGAAAGATTTGGAGTGGCCGAGTACGTAGCCGGGTATACGGCTTTTTCGACACAAGGTTTTTTCGACCCACGGCTCATTCGACCTACGGCCTACGGCTCATTCGACCTATGTTTCCGGCTTATCCGACCTATGGTTCTGGCTTTTTCGACCCGATTGTATTAGCTGTCGGTTACATTTGTGTGATGGATGAATGAAAGGTTTTAGCGCGCCGAAGGCGCGCAGGGACGATGTAGGATTTACAAATCCCTTGCGACCCGGTTAGCCTTATTTTATTTCACTTGGATCTTGGATCACACAGGCCTAGCTTTCCTATTGCCTCAAATGGGGTCTGAAGGGGTATGCACGCGGTTAGAATTCCCGGCAGTTTGCAATGGAGTGATAGATTGTCAAAGATCAATCCCTCAACGCCATTAAGACTAATAGAGAGTGGGCTCTATTCGGTTCCAGCTTGGCGATGGTAGAGGTTTGAGTCCCACCATGTTGGCGAGCCAGAATATAATGTTGTGCGATGGCAATTTTAAGGGAAAAAGAAAAAAGAAAACCAAACAGCTACGCCGGTTTGGTAGCGGCCCCGGTATATGACCATAACGGTTACAAAAAAGGAGTGGAGAAAGCTCCAACAGTTTACTTTGAAAAAGCTATATACGCCGATATAATGTGTCGAAAAAGCCGACATTCCGTAGCCGCCCCATCGGAATAAGATCCGCGGCGGCTCCGCACAAACCTATCAGTCGCATGAATTCTCTCGCTGTAACTATGTCTGAGTGAAGACAAAAGCGAGCGTAACAACTGATTAATTTCGCTCTGGTTAACGGCAGACGAACGAGATTGTTGTGCGTCTCGAAACTCATTTCCCAGGTGGGTGAATGACTTGGACGGCACCAGATCCGACTTCTCGTTTACTATAAAACCGAGACGTCGGAGCAGCAGGTAGACCGACGTTACCGCAGATGAATGAGCCCGGAAATGAGTCATTACCGAGTTCATTATTCGAGTGAAAGCCCAGGGCGCTAGATTCAGACCGAAGCACATCGCCCGGAACTGATATACGACTCCTAGGACGGCTAAGCGAAGATACTTTCTGAACGACGGATGTACCATGACGTGAAAGTACGCGTCCTTGAGATCTATGCTCGCAGCATAGTCGTTCACTCGAATGCTCGCTCTGACCGATCGAATGGTCTCCATATAGAATTTTGGAGCCACTATCAGCTTGTTTATCCAGCTCAGATCTAGACGAAACGAGCCGTCTGGTTTCGGACCCAGAAACAGATGGCTGTAGAAACCTGGAGATTCGCCCCAGAAGTGCCTGTCTTACTCTTCTCCGCTGAATCCGACTTTTTAGTAGCGGACTTGAACAGCAGAGAGTCTGAAGCTTTCTTAGTAATCTGATCATAGATTAAGGAAAGCTTGCCGTCGAAGAGAAGCTCTCCGGAGACCGGAGCGACTCGAAGAGAGTTTTTCACCTTACGATCCACCCGAGTGGATGCAGCCAGGGCAACATCACGTCTAACTAACTCCAGATTTGCCACTGAAAGGGCGGAGTTATATGTAGAGTATGCTATGGCCCTCGAAAGAACTCTTAAGGAAGTCTGTACATCCTGGAATTCTTTTCCTTCAAGACGTAATGATAGCGCTCTGGTAAGGTGATCTGCATACGATAATGCGTCTAAGCTAATCCTGTTAGACGAGATTGTCGTTTCCAACGTAGTGGCTGGAATAGACATAGACGACGGCAAAGACAATTCTAGGTCTTCAGCCCGGTCGTCCAGACGCAGAGTAACTCATGGAATGACCTGTCCTGCCGTTTCAAATGTATTCCTTGAATTGATGAAAGGCAGCTGTAGAGCATTGGCCGCTAAGAAACCGGACTTGCCCGTCTTGGAGGCAAATTTGAATGTAGCGTCATTCAAAAGTTCAAATGTCCGTGTGACATTTCTGGACTGGGTCGGAAACTCAGGCGCCATGTCCCTAATCTGACCAAAGAAATCTGTGTCCAGTGACGCTATCAGTCTCTTATCCGGCAACGCAGCATTCTGGTCCGGAGGAACAACATCAGGGAGGTATTGCCAGATGAAATCTACGGCTACCTTATGTTGCTCAGAAAGGGAAAATTCCAGCTCCTCTGAATCCCTTTCGCCATCCGGCTGGACCACTTGATAATCTTGGTCGTCCATTACTGACTCTGCAGCAGAACGAACCGACCCAGCTTCCTCAGACAATTCCTGATCCGAAAAAGTTTCTGACAGCTGCTGGGATGCTGTGATGAGATGAGCTCTTTGTGATAGCAAGTCCGTTACGGAGGCCTGTGGAGCCACGGTCTTACGTGATTTAGCCGGTGGAAGCTCCTGGGACGTTGAATCCTGCATACTTCTTTTATGCGAACGTCCCGACTGTAAAGGCCTCGTATCCCTGGCTACCGGATGGCGTGACCTGGTCGACGTGGAATCCCTGGTCGGCGAAGCTGGCTGGATATCAGCGGTCACGTAGCCAAGGTGCGGTCATGTGTGCTGCCGTGAGGATGAGGAAACCAATAGACTAGTCTCTCCGGACTGTCTATGCAACGGAGCGTCCCGAGCAGGTGGAGTGGACGTATGCTCCGACTGACGAACGTTACGTACAACAACATCTGGGCCCAGATGTTGCTGTAAGAGAGAGGGGCCTCTTTCGCTCGCGGTCCGGGTAGACCTGGACGAGCTAGCTACCGGACTGACAGGCTTCCTCCGTACTATCCTCCGACCCCTTATCGCTGGGTGTGCACGTTCAATGTTTATAGTGCTCGCATCATCCGAACTCCTTCCCTGGACCGCAATGGACGAACCCGGCTGCCCAGCCATTTCATGAATGGTCGCTTCATCGGCCGAGCTAGCGGACGACAACGCCATCGATCCTACTTGGGACCTCATAGGCAATTGTCATATTTCCATGAGCACTTTAGCCGCTAGCTCTTCGTTAGACTGCGACGACGGAGGCACACTTCTTGAAGACATCACCCTGTTCTTGTTCCTCTGAAAAAGAGACTGAAAAACTAGAGTGACCCTGCAGAGAGATGACCGGAATGGACCTCTCACCGCTAACAATACACCGTGACACACTTCTCCAACGTTTGTCATCCCAATTGACACACACTGGGCAAGAATTAGTGCGAGTACATTGACTACAAGAAACACAATGAACATGAGAATCAGAGGAAGACTTCCTCGCATTACAATTTGAACAATATTCTTTCATCAAAAAATATAAACCGTCATAGTACTCGCACCAACCCTTGAAAACAAAGATACATAATATAATATAATCCATTATAACATTTCGAAAAAATAATTCAAAAGAAAAAAATTTTTCGAAAAAATTTCAGAAGAGCCCAAGTTCCCAATGGGAACAATGAGCCCAAATGGATCCAAAAAAAGCCTAAGTGTGGACAAAACAATATAAATAATCGTCGAACAGGCACTCAGGTATTAATTCATGATTAATAAATGGTGCTTAATGCCACTTCAGAAGTTAAGGCTATAGCGACTATCCTGGTAATTAAGGGGTCGTCCAACCTAACTTTGGTCAATTTTGTGACATTTTTCCCAATGCCTCAGAAACAGATAAGAGAAGCAAGGAAAGGCAAATTATATATCAAAATAATGAGTAAAGTGCATAGAAAAGGTACATATAATTTTTTTCAGGAAAAAAAGTGAATTTTATGATTTTGAAGAAGATTAATTTGCCAATGGCAAAAGTAACGAACCGGTAAAACCACAAAATAATCGGTAATTCGAAAGCATTGTCCTCAATATAATGATAACATACTACAGACTCGGAGAAAGCATTTTTTTGACACACACTCTGGTGGGTTTTGATGTTTGAATGTAATAACACCAACACAAATTTTGGATGTTCCGGATGTGGCCATGTTTCAATGGTGTTTATTCCAGTCATGTGATTACGATGTGGTTCTTGCAGAAATACTCAATTTGGGCAATCGTAAGAATGCAAGGACGTGATCACGCCCTTTATTTGTTCGAGACAATGTATGAGCGGATTTGCAAACAGGTGACAGCAAATACTTGAGCTGTTAATGTCACAACTGCAAAATATGGTTCGAAATTCCCTCTCGTGTTGACATGCCGTCTGAACTTTTTTGTTGACAAAAAATCTGAATTATTGCGCACTAGAAAGACAACATGAACCACTTGTAAAAAAATAACCGAGTGTATAAAATCGGGATCATACACATAAAATAAGGCAACGTTTATAATAAAGTAAGCAGAATGCTACAGAAATCACTTTTTCACGAAGTATATTCCAAGTGACCTGGAACTGTATTGAGCGTGTTGGTTTCCCCGATGTTGTGAAGTTACTTACTTCACAGTTGCCATGGATTTTCGACGGGTTGTCTTTGATATCTGCAAAGGACCGATTGAAGATTGGTTGAAAATGATGCATTCGCGCTTTTAAATAAGGTGCGCTTGGACGATGCTGAGAATTCAGTTTTTTCGTGCAACCAACCATACTAACACAAGCGTCGATCAGTGTCTTTTGTCATCGTTTTACACTGACAAATGTGACAAATCTCCTTCACCGGAAACCATCCCCCAATTTGCATATCGCAATAAACATAACCGCTGTCACTGAGTGTCAGCGTGTCCGTGTGGTCAAAACCGAAACGAATTATCGAATGCACGGTCAATATTAGCCGCAATTGGCTTTTAAACAAATGAAATACCTGAAATATTCCCAATTTCTTCATTATTCATGCCGAGTTACTTTTTAACCAGACCACATGCGTTCAGTTTCGTTTGTCGGCATCAAACTGATATTGTTTGTGGTAATTAAATAGTACGAGAAGGCGAAGGAAGCCAAATATTTTCCATCATCTATTAATTAATTAAAATTGATAATTTCTTTTATTTTACTAAAATTGTGAATTGATAAGGTGGGTGTGTTGCGATTATTATGCCCCAGACCTGGAAGTTGTAAAATCAAAGGTGCATCTAGGGCCGTGCAGTGGTGACCTCTGTCCTCTTAGTCTAACACATTAATCATTAGTTACATGTACCAACATTCTCCCCTGTATCTCAACCATTGCTACTCCAATTTGAAGGATATTTGGTGTTGTGATCGAACATCATGGGGAAACAATGCCTGTGTAGCTGCTGTAGCATGTGTTTCTTCCCACATTTTTTCAGAGTTGTGGTACTTTTTCACTCTTTTGAGTTAGAAAATTTTGTTTATAACTAGTTGATTTGTTACAATTTGTTGCAAAGTGCCTGCTAATACCCTCAATTGTATCGCTACAAAATTTTCTGGTGAAGATTTTGTTCCTATTACTTATCAAGCAACAACCTGATGAATATTCTGTATAAAGCCACCAATCTGATGTTTGACACTTTTATCGGAGCTGTTTTGAAGACTTATGGAACTCCAAATGTTGATGATGGCAGGACTTTTCTATTCACCCATTAATCGATAAATTAAGTGTTATAGTTGGAAGTATGGTAAGAAGCATGAAAGGTCCAGAACTAAAAGTCTAAAAAGAATGTTTTGCAATGTGACATGATTTTTGCAGATACACTTATTTGGAGGGTTACCTGTCTGATAGTGTTTGGAACATGTGTGGCCAGGATCTTCAAAAAGAAAAAAAGAGTTAAACTTTGAGAAAAAAGGCATATGCCTTGAGTGCCGGAGGTAGCGTCATACAAGGAAGAGAGCCCCCCCCCCCCCCCCCCCCCCCCCACCCTCCTCTGGGAATTTTTTTGGTGTCAAATGGAGCTCACTTGTCACCTTTTGGGGATTGCTTTGTGTACTGCGTTCTTGAAAAAAAAAATATGTGAGACCCTCTGGATGTGCCCTTCTGATCTCAATATGCCAATAAGCCTCCTTGGGGAAAGTACATGCAATAATGGTTATGAAAGCAAGGTTGATTTGATGTGTTTTGAATAACAATGTACTTTTAAGAACATTAGATGGTTTATTGCAGTGACAGGTTACAGTTACCCTTATTTCTTCTCCAACAGATATCATGAGTATATTGGTGTCCAAGAGTAAACAAAGCTATTATACTTATTGATAAACCAGACAAATTTAACAATTTAATCACTATCAAATTGATGCATGGGATAAAAGGGGTTACAGTGCAAGGGGTTTGCAAATATATTTATTCAACTACAATGTATGACTTTGCAGTTTCTTTCCAAACCACCACAGTAACACATACATCTTTATATTGGGAGACACTCTTTTGTCCTTCCATACTTCTTCTGCTGGACTCCTTCATGTTGACCTTTGTTGAACTCCCCAAATCAAAACATAAACAAAAGAAAATGTCTGCCTTCAATCAGTGAGCACTCCACTTATAACATTTGGTCTCAATCTTTATTACTTTCATGAATTAGGAAAAAATTTCTTCGAGTATGCACTTCAATGTTTTTGAATACAGCTGCTATTTTATTTTGAGGTATTTCATTGTAAAAATTTTGTTCTCTCACTTATGCCACAGCAGACTTTCAGGTGGTGCTATTTACACATGGCAGCAGTTCCATGGCAAATGTCCGTTTCCACATGTTCTATGTTTCATTCCAAGCATTTTCGTATATAATTTATTGGGGTTATTCATTTTGGGACTTTTTTAGACATGAAAGAAAATTACATGAAATTTGACCAAAGTCAGGTTGGACGTCCCCTTAATATTGCCCGCTATATAAACGTACACCGCAGACGGCGTACACAGATACATCGAAAACTGGTGATATAAAATATAACGTACACATGTCCAATCAAGCCACACTGAAAGATCCCTGAAGAGAAAACACACTTCCTGGGTAATCCACAGACGGCCTCTGTACAATACATTCCAGTAACAACACTCTCCAACGTGTACTATGCGATATCTACGATCGTAAACACATGGGAATATGCGAAATGAGTACTGACATAATAGAAACCTGGACCTGGAAATGAAAGTAGGCATGATTAACAGGCTCCGACACGGACTGCCCCCGAAATAGATTATGATTTCAAGGTCCACAAAATACAATAAAGCATTAGCCTAATAATATAATGCGCGAGAGCATTTATATTTAGCATTAATCATCTGAATACCAGTTAACTGGTTATGCAGCCTGCGAGGTACTCAAGAGTAGCTATTTAATTGTGAAGATTTTTAATAAGCGCTCGTATAAAACAAATCAACAAATAATCACAGGAAACTAATCCAACTAAAAAGCGGATGTGCCCATGAGGTCGCCATAGAACACGACCCAAATGCATAGTATGTATGCATTAAATTATATGAGGCTTGCGGGAAGAAAACTACGTCTTGCCCGATAATTGCCTCTAAACACATAGGCAGTGTGTGTGAGTGTGTGGGGGGGGGGGGGGGGGGGGGGGGGGGATTCGAAGTCATATCGAAATCTCCTCATCCGCATTATTTAATCGTTCCTGTGCCAGTTATCAAATAATATAGGAACCGCGATGGTTCCCTCACGTCTAACCGACTCCATTATGCCACTATGGGCAGAGAAGGACGTGAAGAATAAAACTTCCCCTGAAAGAAGGCCCTCTCATGGAGGAAGCTTCTGGGGAGCGTCCCATAACAGACACTTGAAAATACTGATCCAAGGTTTCGGTGACAACAGAGGTGCTACTAGTAGGATTCACAACGAGGCTGTTTAATCTTAAACATAATGTATTGAATCAAGTGAATTGGATGATACGCGTATCCTATCATTCATCCCCATGAATTCTGCAGAGCGTCTGCTGCATGGTTTGGGCATGGCAACACAAATGACGGTAACTAATTGTTCCGGTGCATCGCAAACTAAACTGAATACACCCAAACCGGCCTCCAACCAAACCAGCCTCCAACATTTTTACCCAAACCGGCCTCCAATGAACCTAAACCGGCCTCTACATTTTACCCAAACCGGCCTCCGAAATTTTACCCCAAACGTCCGCCACATTTTTATCAAAAAATTATTTCGGACGAGAAAAAGAAAAACACAGACTTTTTAAATTATGGACATAGATTTATTAACACAATAATTTAATGATCAATCTAATTTTTGCTAATTAAAACTGCGACAGATGACAGAGTTTGTCGTGGAGTTTTTTCATTATACAGTTAAAACTAGAAGTCCTGTCATGAGATGCGCACAAATAGCACGTTGATATGCGCATTAATGTACGCGTTATGGCCCAAGTAAAGCTATCAAATTCTGTACATATGGCCTGTGCACAAGCAATGTTTTAGCCAATGGACCTCCGGGTAACCCGGAGGTCCATTGGCAGAAACATTGCATGTGTTTGCTATGAGTAACCAAGAGAACCTGCCGTGCTTTGGATGCCATTCGATATGGCAAAAGCGCGCAATTCCAACGCGCAATTAAGCGTAGATAAGCGCACTATTCGCGACAGGACTTCTAGTTTTAACTGTAGTATCGTAAGAAGCCACAAGAACAAAAACAGACCAAAAATATTTTGATCTATTAATTGTCACAGAAGATATGATTTCAGTGGTTTTCTGCACAGCACCCTTCATTGAAGGTTAATCACAGAGAACACTTTTAACCCTTTACCTAACATGAAAAGCAGACGACACTTGCAAAAAAAATTCTTGAATAACTAATTTTTTTCATTTTTTGTCTCAAAAAACATAGGTTATGACCCCTCGTTGGAACGAGCTCGACGAGCTTGTTCCAATGAGGGGTCATAACCTATGTTTTTGAGACAAAAAATGAAAAAAATAATGAAAATTAATTGGCGATTTTTGAGAATAGCGCTGGTTGGTTTTGGCCGTTACGTTAGGTAAAGGGTTAAAAACCACTAAATCGTGTAAAAACAAATGTTTGTTCCATTTTCGGTTGATTTTTGCATGACATGTTGTTTTGATAATCAGAGGTGCCAGATCACATCAAAATTTGGGGAATGCGTTTTTGAAAAAGAGTAACCAATCAGCATTCACTCTGAATAATACCAGTTTGTTTTGGAAAAGCTTGTTTGAAAAAAGCGCAACCAACCCGCACAGAGTTTTGATAGTACCATCTCGTCACTGTGTCAGTAACCTTTTCAGGAATTTTAGGGATTTGGAAACGACAAGTTCTTTTTATTCCATTTTGGGTATTTTCAAATGGATAATTATTGGATTTTCTGTACCGGTTTGTGGATAAAATTTTCGGAAAAGGAGATAGGCCAACATTTGCTCTCACAATTTTTATTATTTAAATTTTGCTTCCGTGTCGTGAAAAGCTATTAGCAGGCGAGTGTGGTTAAAAATGCACGGAGGCCGGTTTGGGTAAAACTGTGGAGGCCGGTATGGGCACAATTGCGGAGGCCGGTTTGGTTGGAGGCCGGTTTGGGTGTAATTCAACTAAACTATCATGGGGCGATCCCACTGGTAGCAAAACTGTCCAAATACCTCGCTTGTTGAGCATCTAATGCCAATGAAACAGGCGACCTTTCCGAGAGCAAGTCTGCTAGTACGTTCAGACGACCTGGTATATGAGGTAACTGGACGATTCGTCATGTTTGAAGATTCGTCGTAACGACGAATCGTCCAAATCACGATAACGACGAATCGTCTTTTAGGTTTTCGACGAAACGTCCAAGGCATGGATCTGAAACACCGAATTATTTTTAATTTTTTTATGTACGTTTCTTGTCTCAAAAATATAATTTATGACCCCTCCTTGAGGCGTGATAAGTTATATTTTTCAAATCAGAAACAAGATATTTGTTACTTTTCAAAATACCCCCGTGAATTGATGTGCCTCCTTTTTTTGCCAGCAGAGCAGATAGCCATGACATTTGATGATTTAAAGGATTTAATTCGACCTAATCGCCCAATAGCTTTACACACTCTTCTTAACTATGTAGAGAATACATGGGAACAAGGAAATGTTTGGACAACGAATGACTGGAGTGTGTTGGGTATGGCAAGTCCGTACAAATAACGATGTCGAAGGGTGGCATCACTACCTTAACCATTATGTGAAAAAGTTGGGCACAATAATGTCAACCTGTATGAACTTATAGAAGTGTTGAACAAAGAGAGTTTACTAGTAGACCTTCAGTGCCACTTGGTGTCCTGAAGAGAAACTCCATAGGTATAAAAAAGAAAACATTTAAAAACTATCAGATGGAAGTTTTTATATATGGAGCATTACAAACAGAAAATTAGAACCCAAAAGGTATTACTGCAACGTTTCACCACCCTCAACAAACAACACCAGTAGACAATGACAATGAATAACTTTTCCTTATCAAGTTCTTATTATTAAGTTTGTATCAAATATGGCTACTTAGGAGATTATTGATAATTGGCATTTGCTAATTAGGGGATTATTGATAATTTAATCAATTATTAGTGTCTGTCATAATAATATCCACTTGAGGTGTGAATGTCAATCAATTTGCTTCTTCATTCTATTCTTCTCTGTATTTTTATTTTCCTTCAATATTGCAGTTAGGGGAAGGGAGAGGGAAGGAGTGGGGTTTACATTTTTCGCATGTTATTTTATATTGTGCTGTTGGTGTGTGTGTGTGTGTTTGTGGGGGCGAGGGGGGGGGGGGGGTATTTCGCTTATTAATTTACATTGTGTTCATGTGCTATCGTTCCGATTTATTTCAAAATATAAAATAAATAAAAATTAAATATTAAATCTTGTTATTTGTTGTCACAACCAGCTCAATTTGGTCGGCAACCCCGAGGCACCACAAATTAGCGTTAAAGACTCAAAATCGTAATCTTCGACGAATCGTCGAAAGAACAACGGAAATTACCGACGAATCGTCCATTGGTCGATTCGTCGGCAATTTCCGTTCACGACGAATCGTCCAGATTCTACGGCGAATGTGCAATCACGACGAATCGATCAGTAACCTTATATGATGGACAGAGAGATGAACATGAAATAGAAAAATCTTCTCCGTTAGTTATCAAAAAGGAAATGAATGGGTGCTGCCCTGGTTCCTGATGTATGCTACTACTATCAAGTTGTCCAACAATATCTGAACATGCGTGTCCGCAAATAATGTGAATCTATTCATGTAGCGCTAACAATATTGACATCATTCTTTGATGTTTATGTATTTCTCCAGGAACCGAGGGTCCCAAGACCCCTGCATTTCGAGTCCGTCAGACTCAGGGACGTGCCCCAGACTATTGACTCGCACACGTCATAATCGTGAAAGCCGCATCTGGCAGTTGCAGCGGAACTGAATATCTGCCCCACTATGGACCTTTTGTTTACCAGATTCGTTAAAACAATACTGGTCTTGAGCGAATGCATCTTCACACTCCAGTTCTGGGTAAAGAATAACTGGAGGGGACATGTGCATAAGCTACCCATCTGAATAAGATGTGTAGCTGCTCCGCACAACCCCATCAGTCGCATAAAATGTCTCGCTGTTAATGCACCTGAGAGTAGACAAAATCGAGCATAACAACTGTCTAATTCCGCTCTGGATAACGGCAGACGAACCAGATTGTTGTGAGACATTACCGAGTTCACTATTCGAGTGACAGCCCAGGGCGCTAGATTCAGACCGAAGCACATCACTCGGAACTGAAATACTATCCCTTGGATGATGAACCGTAGGTACTTTGAATGCCGGATACACCAGGACATGAAAGAACGCATCCTAAGATATATGCTTGTCACATAGTCAATCACTCGAACTCGCGCTTTTACCAACTAAATGATTACCATAAATAAACTTTTAGGGCTATGATAAACTTGTTATCCAGCTCCAGTCTATTATCGGTCGGAATGAGCTCTCTGGCTTCGGTAAGAGTAACAGGTGACTATAGAATCCTAGAGAATCTTGATTCTCGACGACCTCTATTACTTTCATTGTCAAGAGAACCTTTACCTCTGATTGGAGGGGACTCTTATGCAAGGATTTGATGGAAGCATTGTCCATCAGAGACATTAAGTTAGTGGTGGTACTCTCAGAAAGATAACCGTAGGCCACCCGAGACCACATTTCTCACCTACTGGACTTCCGTAATAGTTATTCAGTTTGATGCGAATCTTGATAACCATCCGTCAACTGCTAAGCAATAGAGGTCCTAACCCTCACCTGTAGTACCTGCGCGGCCTACGGAAGGAGAAACTACGTCTCCTTCACGAAGAGCCTCGGGCCAACGGCTTACGGGCATCTGACCGGTAGTCTCGATCAGACGTAAGCCCCATATCCGAGTCGCTGTATGACAATCCCTAGAGTAATTATAGGAGGGTTACCTATACCCCCGCGAGGAGTCCTTTTTAGACAATTTTCTGTCTAGGACGTCCCCCTTACTCTTTCTGTTGTTATGGGTCGATTAGACGCCAACTTAAGGAGCAGAGTATTGATGCTTTCTTTGTAGCTTGGTCATAAACCAATGAAAGCTTATCGTCAAAAACTTAGTGTCCGGAAACCGGAGCGACCCGTAGAGAGTGTTTCACCTTGTCATCTATTAAAGATGACGACGCAAGGGCTCCGTCACGTCTGATTTACTCCAAATTAGCAACTGTTAAGATAAATATAATAACCCTGGAAAGGACTCTAAATGGGTAATACTTTTTGGCCGGTAAAAAGGACGGTATCCGGTAAAAAGGACGGTATAAAAACTACGTTTTAAAGTACTAAATGTACCTCTGAATATGTGAAAAGTGGTTATTTAAGGAAGCTTACGCAATAATAAATATATAGAAGGAAGATTAAGTATTGTTTGTTTTATTGTAGACTATTTTCAAGACAAAATAGATCATTTCGCCATCAACACTGATCGACACGCCATTTTGTACAGGGAAAACAACGAATTCGCTGAGGTACACGACGGGTGAATATTATCATATTTGCTCGATGGAGGTGTAACTAATTCGTGTGCGTAACATTTAGATGTTTCTGTTCACTACGAGGGGATTTAACAGAAAGGTTTTGGGAGAGAAACCATTTATAATCTGAAAATTGTCTACAATAAAATAAACAATACTTAATCTCCGTTATATATATTTATTATTGCGTACGCTTCATTAAATTGTCACTTTTCACACATTCAGCTGTAGGCCTACATTTAGAACTTTAAAACATAGTTTTATACACTTACCGTCCTTTTTACCTGCAAAAAGTTGTGTTCAACCTCGGGGAGTGGGGGAGGAGGGGGGGGGGCTGAGGGCCATCGGACGCAAACCATAATTAACTGTTTTTAACCCAAACGTTTCCCCAGGAGGCACCAGAATCGATCTAATAGATTCAGAATTTGAAGAAACAAAATATCCTGTGAAGGGCCCATCGGGGGGGGGGGGGGGGGGGGGGGCGGGGCGGGGAATACGCACAATTCCACAATTCAAGCGTTATATGGATCTAGTCCCCCCCCTCCCCCCAATTTCGAAAATATGAAAAGGATTTTTTATCTAGTAGGGGCGCAGCCAGGATTCTATAATGGGGGTATTTTTTTTTTTTTTTTGAGGAGGGGGGGGAATCATGATATTTGGAAGGTCGTTGTGGGGTTTGCCCCCTCCCCCCCCCCCCCCCAAAAAAAAAAAAAACAAATGCAAACTGTCACATACTGTTTTTAACCCCTACCTTTCTTCAGGAGGCACCAGGATCGATCTCCCCCAGAGTCAAGCAACTTAACCTTCTTCCCAGTGGTGGGGTGGGGTGGGGCTCCCAAATGCAAACTGTCACTTATTATTTTTAACCCTCACCCAGGCCTTCGATTGGAGATCCTCACTCTGTCACTGGGGCCACCGTTGATATTGTATTTAGAGAATGCCATGGGTTAGTGGTCAGTGTCATTCAGTGTTAATCTGAAACGGAGATTGGGGAGGCCCCACAGCGACCACATCATAAAAGGGCCCATATAAAGTTAAATAAACTCTTCCAATCGGTTTATTTCAAAGTAATGAAAAAAAAACAACTGCAAAACGAATGCAGTGATTGTAAATTTTAAATATTGTCCTCGGTTTAATCAGTCTGTCTTTGTTCGACATCAAGGATTAAATTAGAGTCGCAAGTTAATATGAAGGATACTGCTTCTTAGCCCCGCCCACCCCTCTAATGTCAAAATATTAAAACTTCCACCTGCGAATATATTTCCCATAATGCAACTAGAAATTTAACTAATTCAGTCATTTGACCGCTAACCGTTGTAGATTGAATTGGTTAAATTTCTAGTTGCATTATGGGAAATATTCACAGTCGGAAGTTTTAATATTTTGACTCCCCATGCGACGCCCGGGAAGTGAAGGGCTGCATATCTACTGAGGTAGATTTGTTTCACCCTACTGGTAAAATAGGACCTGGTAACCAATGCCGCGGGAGTGCAATTACTCAGTAAGTGGGCAACATATGGATAAACGATTGGCACAACTTGACTTTATACTTATGTTGTGTCATGATATAGCCCAGATGCTGACAATGATGTTAAACACTAATAAATAAATAATATTTTCATACGTGTTCGGGCCAAATTTCATGGAGGGGCTGGAAGATTTTGCTCGAAAAGTGATACTGCAGGCATTATTGAGGCAAGTGGTCCTTGGATGGGTATAGGAGGAGGCCCCAAATGCATTTTTTTTGGGGGGGGGGGGGGGCGGGCAAACCCCACAACGACCTTCCAAAAATTTTCGAAATGGGGGTGGGGGTGGGGGGGGGGGGGGGTGCGGCGGAGGACTAGATCGATATAACGCTTGAATTATGGAATTGTGCGTATTTCCTTCCACGATTATGAGCCCTTCCCAGGGTATTTTTTCTTCAAATTCTGAATCTCTGAGATCGATTCTGGTGCCTCCTGGGGAAACATAGGGGTTAAAAACAGTTAATTATTGTTTTGGGGGCCCTCAGCCACCCCCCCCCCCCCGGGCCCACCACTGGGAGCTCACACATAGGGATTGGTGGAGTGAGAAAAAGGCGCCCCAGTCTTAATAGGCGCCTGTGAGTGTCATTTGGGTAGGACATACAGAATCTAGAACTAGTATCCACTGATGTGTGGTTGGTTTTAATATTTATTATCACCTTGGCATGTGTTTGGCGAAACGCTCCCTGAAAATAAGTTATGAACCCCCGTTTAAAAAAAATAGCTTGAACACAACTTTTTGCAGGTAAAAAGGGCGGCAAGTGTATAAAAACTATGTTTTAAAGTTCTAAATGTAGGCCTACAGCTGAATGTGTGAAAAGTGACAATTTAATGAAGCATACGCAATAATAAATATATATAACGAAGATTGAGTATTGTTTGTTTTATTGTAGACTATTTTCAAATTATAAATGGTTTCTCTCCCAAAACCTTTCTGTTAAATCCCCCCGTAGTGAACAGAAACATCTAAATGTTACGCACACGAATTCGTTACACCTCCATCGAGCAAGTATGATAATATTCACCACGTCGTGTACCTCAGTGAATTCGTTGTTTTCCCTGCACAAAATGGCGTGTCGATCAGTGTCGATGGCGAAATTATCTATTTTGTCTTGAAAATAGTCTACAATAAAACAAACAATACTTAATCTTCCTTCTATACATTTATTATTGCGTAAGCTTCCTTACATAATCACTTTTCACACATTCAGAGGTACATTAAGTACTTTAAAAAGTAGTTTTTATACACTTACCGTCCTTTTTACCGGATACCGTCCTTTTTACCGGCAAAAAGTATTACCCCTCTAAATGAGGTACGAACGTCCTCAAATTCCGTTCCGTAGAGACGTTGCGACACAGTTCTTAAAGGTGATCTGCGTAAGACAGTGAGTCTAAATTCGATCTGAATGAAGAAATTGCCGTCTCAATTGTGTCCGAACGAATAGTGAATGACAAAGGTAAAGCCATAACTAGGACCTTAGCCTGCTCATTCAAATGCAGAGGAACTCTCTATACATCTTCCCCGTTTTGCGCTATAATCGGTAAAATTACGGAAGATGATGACAAGAAACCACCTTACTTCTTCCCACTGGAAAGTTGAATATGGCATCGTCTAAAAGGCCTGCGACACCTGTCTAGAATTAACCGAAAAGACATAACCTCCTCTTTTTCCGGATGAAGTCAGCGTCCAACAGCTCTAGCGGTTTCTTGCAAGTAATCGCAGCATTCTGATTCGCTGGAACAAATTCAGGGTAGTGTTGATGGATTAAATCCATGCAACGATGTGTTGTTCCGAAAGGGAAGGGTAATCCCCCTCTGTATCCCTTTCATCATTCGTCTGAATCAGTTGAAAATCACGGTCAGCGGCATCTGAACATGCAGATGACTGAACCGACCCGGGACCATCCGACAGCTCAGGTTCTGAGATTGCCATCGGCTGCTTCTGCACTTGCTGGGATGCTGCGATGAGCTGCGCAATCTCAAACAGCAAATCTGTTACGGAGGCCTGAGGAGCAGCAGTCTTCTATTCTGGACGCCGGCTGTTCCCGGGACAGTGTGTCCGAGATGGCTCTTTTCTCCGGACATCCCGATATATGAGGCCTCATCTCTTAGCTACTGAATAGTGCTACTTTAGAGCAGTCGCAGCATTCTGATTCTCAGGAACGAACTCAGGGAAGTATTGATGCGTTAGATCCATCGCCACCCTGTGTTGCTCTGAAAGGGAAGGGTAATTCTCCTCCAAATCCCTTTCACCGTCTGACTGAATCAGATTATACGCACGGTCATCGGCATCTGAACACGCAGATGACTGGACCGACCCAGCACCATCCAACAGCTCAGGTTCTGAGACTGCCTTTGGCTGCTTCTACACTTGCTGGGATGCTGCAATGAGCGGCGCAATCTGCGACAGCAAGTCTATATGGAGGCCTGAGGATCAGCGGTCTTCTCTTGTTTGGCCGATCCTGGGACCGTGTGTCTGAGATGGCTCTTTTCTGCGGACGTCCCGATGAATGAGGCCTCGTCTCCTTGGCTACAGTATGGTGTGACTTCTTTGACAAAGAGTGGACCTTCTCGTCGATGCGGGCTGGATATCAGAAGTCACGTAGCCAAGGTGTGGTCGTGTGTGCTTGGTAGACGCTGAAGAAGAAGCCGTAACTATAGCCGACCCCGGCTGTGAACTGAACGCAGCATTCCGGACGGGAGGCGTGGACCTATGCTCCGACTGACGCAAGATGTTGTTATAAAAGAGAGGGGGCTCGTGGTCCTTCAGATCTCGCCGAGCTTCCTGCTGAACTTGCCGGCTTCTTCCTCTCCATCATCACAGGATGAGCCTGTTATTATTTTATAGTGCTCGCTCTGCCCTTTCTGCTATCCTCGACCGCAACGGACACACCAGGTGCCACGGTACCCACGGACGGTGTAACCGCTTCACCAGTCGAGCTAGCTTGCAACAGGGAGCTGAAACCGCACTGTGGCTTATTGCCCTGTCTAATATTCATGAGCACTTTAGCCGCTAGCTCTGATTGACGGAAGCACACTCTCTGACGGCGTCACGTAAACATCATCATGTCATGTTCTTGTTCCTTTGTAAATAGAAACTAAAAAACTAGAGAGACTTTTTGGTGAGAGGACCGGTGGTGGCCTCTCACCAGCGAGAGGCCTGGCAGTGGCCTCTCGCTAACAACGTACCGTGACACCCGTCTCCAACGTTTGTCATCCCATGCGACACATGTTGGGGAAGAATTAGTGGGAATACATCGATTACAAGCAAGGCAAGCAACATGTAAATCAGAGGAAAGACTTCCTCGCCTTGCTTATTGAGCAATATGCTTTCATAATGAAGCAAACTAAGTTGATCGTACTCCCACCAACTCCACATTAAATATTATAAAAAGATACATAATAAGTAACATTCAAAATATAAATCGAAAAATAATTTACACAAAAAAATTTTTCAAACAATTTTGACAAGAGCCCAAGTTCCCAAAGGGAATGATGTGCTCAAATGTATCCCGATAGAGCACAAGTGTGGACAAAAATTATTTTTCTATCCAAAAAAATTAACTGCTACACTACCAGAATATTTAATGTATCTTACAACAGTCCTACCATATAATAAATAGGAAACTACATATATAAAAAGAGCGTTGTCAATGTAAACAACGTCAGAATGAAAACCAGAAACGAGACCCCAGGCAACACGGCCCGAAGTCAGTAACAGATTTTTGAACTATCCGATGTAAAGCAAGATCTTCATCAGAAGATAAAAATGATACATCGGATGTATGATGCATGACCAAAACGCCAAAACACCCCAAGGGTGAGGACGTTACCATGGGGATATGCAGAATAAACATTCTGTGTAACACATTAAACTCCCAAGGAATTTTATAAAAAAAATTTCAATAAAACAAGCCAAAAAGCTTGGAAGTTTAACTGGGGAAGGTTCAAGGGAGGGTAGGGAAGGAATACTAAACAAACAGTGGAAAATCATTATCAATAATGATGACGTCAGGCCCATGTCCCGAAATTGGGGAACATGAACTAATTTTTATAAATATTATAAAGTTACAGCCCTGATCGTTTCAAACCACCTTTTCTTCCTTCCTTCCTCCAGTTGTGTCCTTGGATCCACCAAATTAACCATTGATTTGTGTCTGGCATCATTATAAACTGAGATTTAAAAGCACAGAAGTCAGTTTGTTGTTATCTGACTGAGGGTCAAACAAAGAATGATGTTTGCGCCAATTCCAGTCACTTCCTGGCGTCTGCCCATGTGCGGAAAGTAAATATATGGAGGGCCAGATAGGACTTCTAATTTTCGGTTTTGCATGAAAATTTTGGGGATTGGGGGGCAAAATTTGTATTTGGCCCTCGATATTTTGGAGTTAGTACCAGCTAAGTCTGAGCCATTGGGTATAGGTGGAAAAATATCGATAGTTCCCATCTAGAGGTCACCCCAAACAAGCACACCAAGTTTCAAAGTGATCCACTCAAAAATGTGCTCTGCAGGGTGTGCCAAAGGGAAATATTGATGAATAACTGCACTAAGTTCATCGAAGGTCGTTGCCAGTGGCAACATTTTTTGACAGAAATCAAAGAGAATTGATAGCTCCCATCTACAGGTAACCCTAAACAAGCATACCAAGTTTCAAACCGATCTGATCCTAAATGTGCCCTGTAGGGCGTGCCAAAGGAATATATTGATGCTTGACTAAACTAAGTTGAATGGTCGTTGCCAGCGGCAACACTTTTTAGCAGAAATGGAAGAAAATTAATAGCTCCCATCTAGAGGTCACCCCAAACATGCATGTCAGGTTCCAAAGCAATCCGATCATAAATGGTCCCTGTAAGGTGTGCCAAAGGGAAATACTGAGGTCTGACTAAACTAAGTTCAAAGAACGTAGCCAAGGGCAACATTTTTCAACGTAAATGGAAAAAATCGATAACTCCCATCTAGAGGTTACCCCAAACAAGCATTCCAAGTTTCAAAGTGATCTGATCATAAATGCGACCTGTGCAGTGTGCCAAAGGAAATTGTGTATACATACGTACGTACGTATGCCGACGGACGGAAAGTGACTCGTGTCCAAAAGGGGACGTTGTCATCTAGACATTATATGAAGTCAACCTACCAAGTTACAATGAAATCCCTTCATAAATATGACCTGTAGACTGTGCTAAAGGTTTTTGGGCTTCGGGCTCGGGCAGCCATCATGGTTGAATGATCGTAACCAAAGGGGACAATCTCATCTGGGCATCATCTGGAGTGATCCTGTGAAGTTACAATGAAATCCCTTCATAAATATGACCTGTAGACTGTGCTCAAGGTTTTCGGGCTTCGGGCACCTGTAGCCATCACAGTTGACCAATCATGACCAAAAGGGGATGTCATCATCTAGGCATTATATGGAGTCAACCTAACAGGTTACAATGAAATCCTTCTATAAATATAACCTTTTGCCTGTGCTAAAGGTTTTTGGGCTCGGGCACCCATCAAGGCTGAATGATCACGACCAAAATGGGACATTCTCATCTAGACATTATTTGGAGTCATCCTACCAAGTTACAATGAAATCCCTTCATAAATATGACCTGTAGACTGTGCTAAAGGTTTTTGGGCTTCGGGCAACTATAGCCGTCAAAGTCGCCCAATCATATCCAAAAGGGGACGTTCTCATCCAGACATTATATGAAGTCAACCTACCAAGTTACAATAAAATCCCTTCATAAATATGACCTGTAGACTGTGCTTAAGGTTTTTGGGCTTCGGGCTCGGGCAGCCATCATGGTTGAATGATCGCAACCAAAGGGGACAATCTCATCTGGGCATCATCTGGAGTGATCCTACGAAGTTACAATGAAATCCCTTCATAAATATGACCTGTAGACTGTGCTCACGGTTTTCGGGCTTCGGGCACTTGTAGCCATCACAGCTGACAAATCAAGACCAAAAGGGGATGTCATCATCTAGGCATTATATGGAGTCAACCTAATAGGTTACAATGAAATCCTTCCACAAATATGACCTTTTACCTATGCTAAAGGTTTTTGGGCTCGGGCACCCATCATGGCTGAATGATCACGATCAAAATGGGACGTCCTCATCTAGACATTATTTGGAGGCATCCTACCAAGTTACAATGAAATCCCCTCATAAATATGACCTGCAGACTGTGCTAAAGATTTTCGGGCTTTGGCACCTTTAGCCGTCACAGTTGCCCAATCATGTCCAAAAGGGGACGTTCTCATCTAGACATTATATGAAGTTAACCTACCAAGTTACAATGAAATCCCTTCATAAATATGACCTGTAGACAGTGCTAAAGGTTTTCAGGCTTCGGGCACCTTTATCTGTCAAAGTTGCCCAATCATGTCCAAAAGGGGACGTTCTCATCTAGACATTATATGAAGTCAACCTACCAAGTTACAATGAAATTCCTTCATAAATATGACCTGTAGACTGTGCTTAAGGTTTTCGGGCTTCGGGCTCGGGCAGCCATCATGGTTGAATGATCGCAACCATAGGGGACAATCTCATCTGGGCATCATCTGGAGTGATCCTAAGAAGTTACAATGAAATCCCTTCATAAATATGACCTGTAGACTGTGCTCAAGGTTTTCGGGCTTCGGGCACTTGTAGCCATCACAAATGACCAATCACGACCAAAAGGGGATGTCATCATCTAGGCATTATATGGAGTCAACCTAACAGGTTACAATGAAATCCTTCCATAAATATGACCTTTTGCCAATGCTAAAGGTTTTTGGGCTCGGGCACCCATCAAGGCTGCATGATCGCGATCAAAATGGGACATTCTCATCTAGACATTATTTGGAGTCATCCTACCAAGTTACAATGAAATTTCTTCATAAATATGACCTCTAGACTGTGCTAAAGGTTTTTGGGCTTCGGGCCCCTGTAGCCGTCACAGTTGCCCAATCACGTCCAAAAGGGGACTTTCTCATCTAGACATTGTATGAAGTCAACCCACCAAGTTACAATGAAATTCCTCAATAAATGTGACCTGTAGACTGTGCTAAAGGTTTTCGGGTTTTGGGCTCGGGCAGTCGTCACGGTTGGCAGATCATGCCCAAATGGGGAAATTCTCATCTAGACATCATAAGGAGTCATCCTACCAAGTTACAATGAAATCCCTCCACATTAAACATGACCTGCAGACTGTGCTAAAAGTTTTTGGGTTTCGGGCTTGGGCAGCCATCACGGATGATAGATCATGCCCAAAAGGGGACGTTCTCATCTAGGCATTATACAGAGGCATCCTACCAAGTTACAATGAAATCCCTTCATAAATACGACCTGTAGACTGTGCTAATGGTTTTCAGGTTTTGGGCTCGCGCAGCCATACCGGTTGCCCGATCGCGACCAAAAGGGAACATTCTCACCTAGACATGACCCCAAACCTGCATATGAAATTTCGGGACGATCAGACAAGAACTGTGGGGTGTAGCCTGTGCTAAAGGAAAATGTGAACAGACGTCACAGACTAACAGACTCACAGACTAACAGACACACAGACTTCGCTTGATGGCAATAGCTTATCTTGACTATGTCAAGTTAAGCTAAAAATGTTAGTTATTCAAGAATTTGTTTGTCGTCTGCTTTTCATGTTAGCTAAATACTTAACTGGTAGAGTGCTAAATTTTTTTTCAATGGTGATTTGTAATGCAAGTACATTTTTTTCAAGGGTACCATGCTACAAGCAAAAGGAGCCCCAGTTTAGTAAGATTTTGTTCATAAACTGTTTTGTTACAATTTACTGGAAAGTGCCTCTTGGCACTATTCAATAAATTGTAATAAAACAATTTAAAAAAAAAAATTTGTGTGTTTTAACTGTGGAGCGTAAGGGGTAATGAATACAGTGTAAATCCATGAAAGTGGCTTTCAGAACTTTTCAGTAGAGCCTTGATATTGGTTTCCAGCACTTAACCAGTTGAAAAGAAAGTATGTAATTAATTTTTCCTGGACCACTTAATCACTTCACAATTTTGTCGAAATATGCAAATTTAAAAAAGCGAAATTTTGCCATAATGCAACTAGAAATTTAACCAATCAGACCTAATAGTGGCTTCTAGCACTCAACTAGTTAAAAAGAAAATATGCAATTAATTTTTTCTGGACCACTTAATCACTTCACAATGTTGTCGAAATATGAAAATTTCAAGAAGCAAAATTTTGACATAATGCAACAAGAAATTTGACCAATCAGTCTTGTTTGACAGACCTCCCTGTGCTCTGTCAAACAAGACCTCACAGGTTGAATCCTAGTTACATTATGGGAAAAAATTTCCCCTTTACATTTCAGGATTTTGACACCAGTGTAAAACCAAATAGAAAAAGGTCTATTTCCTTACATTTTTGTAAAAATTTTAGGAAAAATATTAACTGACCAACCGATCTTTGTATAAAAAATGAAAATGAAAAACCATGTCAAATGATGAAAATTATTTTATGGAACCTGAAAATAACAGAAAATTTAACATTTTCAAAGCCTGGTGGAAATCGGCTCTGTCTGTTTACTCCATGAAGTTGTATATGGTTTGTGAATGTGGTAATCTGTACATGTATGTAGTCCTTCCAAAGAAGTTAACCAGGCTGCTAAACTATAGTGATTGGTCAGCACTGTCAAGATAACCCTTTACCCAATGCACAGAATATCAACATTTTTTTCATTATTTTTATTTCAAATGTTTCACAAACTTTCAACAAAACCATGTCATGTGACCCCTTGTTAAAACAAGCTTGTTCTAACGAGGTGGTCAAATGATATGGTTTTGTTGGAATTTGTGTGAAAAAGTTTTTGTTTTCAGATATCCAATTTGTAAACTGCACAGGCAAATATAGCCGTTTTGTTAGGCCCAAAAAAGTAAAAAATCTATTTCTCAGGCCTTCCTGTATGGTCCTTATGGCTGCCGCATGCTCTCTTTTTATCACCAATGCAAACCTAAAAAATAAAAATTAAATGGTTTTTTGTCTGATATTTTACCCAAATTAATAAAATTGATAGATTTGTCTCTTGAGTGCAAGAAAGGAATTGCAAAACCTTCTTGCACTCAAGGGATGATGTACACCACCCACATGCTATTCTGTAGATTACGAGGCCAAAAACATAAAAAAGCCAAGAATATAAACTTTTGATAGCAAAGAAATAATCACAAATATAAAATTAAAAAATGCCTGCCTGCATGCAAATTTAAAAAAAAAATGGCCTGAGAAACAGAAGATTTAAATTCAAGTTGTTCAAACAGAGTCATTGTTCTGTCCTGTCAAGTTAGAGAAGTTAACTTCTTGATGACTCATACCGGGGGTTATATAAGACGAGTGTTCCATATCACATTCAGAAAAAGTCACTTCCTGAGAAACAGTGATTTGATCCTCAGTGAACGTCTCCCATTCATTCTGCACAGCCAAAGTTTGTTCTTGCAGATTAATACCACTGGAATTGTCAGATAACTGCTCTACAGTCATCACATGTGTGTCTTCACCTCCTTCAGAAGTAGTCAGTTGTCCCAAGCAACTGTTCGTAGTTTCCTCATTGAAAACATCGGTGAATCTTACTTGATGGCTTGGACTCACTTCTTCATGTGAGAAGATTTCTGAAGAAACAGTGGCCTGACCTTTGTGTGAGATGTTTGAGATGTCAATTGCAAACTGCTGAGGCACATTATAAATATTTACTTGATGAACTGAACTTGCTTCATGAGGTATGTGTGTTTCTGATGCTAAAACAGTTTGTTCTTCTAGAGAAATATTTGATGTAGTATTTATAAAATGCTGAGGTACATTTGAAATAATTCCATTATGAATTGAAGGTGGTTCGATTTGTGCAATTGCATCAGAGAGTAATTCATATTGTCTTGGAGGATGTGTGACAATTTCTTGAGCCGGTCTTTGTGAGACCGGTACATGTTTTTGTTTTTGACTTGCACTATGAGTCCATTGTTCTAAGTCAGGTATTTCTATAGTAAAAGTTAATCCACTAGTACCAGGAGTTTGGTCATCAGTAACATACTGTTCATCATGTCTCTCAACATCAACAGCATCATTTGATGATGGAGGTTCAGGAACAGTATCACTCATGAAACTATCCTCCTCCTCAGCTTCTGCATTTCCTTTGCCCTCAGTAAACAGTGTTGATAAATCACCAATAGTCAATGGATTGTCATCAATTTTATGTCCAACAGAAGATGATGCAAGTTGCTTCATCAAATTGTGAATCTTCTGTTCAATTGTTCCTCGAATAAGGAAATGATGAACCTGGGTAGGCCTGAAAAAAAAATTGGAAATGTAAAATAATGTCCATATCTATCATACCTGCTACTGGCCCAGACATGCATGAAAGAATCACGTCAATCAATTAATTCCTTGCATGCTGCTGGCAGATAGTCCTGCCGAGGACAGGATTTCTCTTGCCTCTGAAATCTACAGTACGTGGAGAATGGATTGTAACTAAGTCACCCGTGGAGTGGAGTAATCACCCAAAGTATCATTTTCAAATTCTGTACATATGGACAAAAAACATAAGTAATGTTTCAGCCAATGGACCTCTGGGTTTAACCCAGAGGTCCATTGGCTGGAACTTTGCTTATGATTGTTATGATTTGCAACAAATTTGCAATTAGTGCTCGGGTGGAATCTTCAATCTGCGGGTGATTTAGTGATAATAATCTCTCCACATACTGTATATTTTTTTAATTCAATTAATCCAATTTCCCATCATGTTTATTCACCAATGATTTCTTGACTTGAATTTAGATGTATTTTTCATCAAATATAGTAATGGCTGGTATTTAGCAGCTATAACTAGATCTGATGAATAATATCTTGAAAATACTCAGTGGGTTAAGAGTTAAACCTTGAACCACCCCTTCCCCGCAACTCCAAAAATTTGGTCACATATCAGGTGGGGGGAGAGGGGGGGGCACCAAAAATTTGCAAGACGTGGGGGGGGGGGAGGGGTCTCTTGAGTGCGCCAAAAATGTGCATTTCCAACTTGTGCAATTTTTTTAATTTTTTAACAATATATCAACTAATATATACCATCATTTGTGTTTCAAACCTTAAAGATGATGTTGTACATCACACTCTTAACATAAATACAACATCAGGAGGCTTTATATGTGAGAATATTGGGCTTAATCTGGGAAAATGTTACACGTTAGTAGGGGGTGGGTGTCTTTTTCGAAATGTAGAAAATGTGCAGACAATATTTTGGGAAAATTCTGTCTGATGCACTAAATTCAACCCAAGTTATTTATTTATTAATTGAATTTGTATGGATAGAAGAGGAAAGTAGCAAACACCTGAGAATACTGACAGAACAATTCAAATGAAAATTTGTTCCCGTATATGTACACCTGCTCTGACCAAGTCTGATAATGAACAGCTTGTCGTTTGTATATTGGGGCCCACAGCAGCCTACAGAGGTGTAAATTGGTGGTACCAGTTTAAGAACATTATGAAACCCCCCCTAAAGACAGCTGTGCCTACTAAGTTTATAAGTTTATTTTGGATTTTAATGGGAGAGTGGGGGGTGGGTGTCTGAGAACGGTAGTAGAAAATTTGCACGTTGGGGTGGGTGGGTGTGAAAAGGAGCTGAATAAAAAATAGGACGTCACGTCTTGCAAATTTTTAGTCCCCACCCCCCTGCACATATACATAAAAAACACAACTAGGGTCCAAAATCAAAATGGTACTCCATAGATGATGTTTGTGCATTTCGCAAAGATCCACTTAGTGCTGTTCATTCCTGACAATAACCATTCATTTGTAGTTCCTGGTAAGTGTTAATAGTTGTTGTCCCTATATCCCGATAAATTCTGTCTTTTGATTGGTCGGAATGCCTCTGACAAATAGCCATGGCAAAGGGTGTGCCCAGCATCCAAGGTATATGAGAGCGTGCAACATCCAGGGTATAAGCGCACGCGAAACATCGGGGGAATATGGTTTCAATGAAAGCTTTTCGCTTCCACTCTCCTCATTATAAAACCTGAACCCAAAAAACTGAAAATAGACACAAATATCATCCGATTTCCAACAATACAATTATAAAAATAAACTAAGAGCAAATAATTTGTCCCCTGAGTACCAATGTGTTCTATGTGCCAGTAGGCACATAAAACACATTGGAAATCAGGGGACGATATGTCAACAAAATACTGTTTACTTGTTTCCTTAATGACCCAAGGGATGTAACTCTATCTGTTATCTTCTACGATTATAAAAACAAAATTATTATTATGAATTTGGTCCAAATAATTGTGGAGCTGAGAAATGCGTTCACAAATTTATTTCCACTAAGTTGTATTGTGTTTCAAATGGGACAAAAATGTTATCTCTGCCAACATGTATGGTATATGGAGATTTAATACCTGGATGTCTCATTTAAACACCTCGCCTGTGGCTCGGTGTTTAAAAACCGACATCCAGGTATTAAATCTCCATATACCATACATGTTGGCAGAGATAACTTATAATGTGGAAAGGTTTGAGTGAATAACTCATGGGAGGGCACTTTCTTTCTCGGCCATTGGTCGGTGTGATAATCAGAGATATTACTTTAAATTTCCAATATCTATCCACCATTACTTCTGGCCCAGACATGCTGAATAAATAAAAGGACAGAGAGCTAAAACAGGACTAAGGAGAAGAGTTGTTAAGCAAGCTTGCATAATTAACACCAAGAGAAGGGAATTTTAGAAATAACAATAATAATAATAACAACAGCAGTCTACATCTGTCAATATTACCGGTAACTAAAAAACAGCTATTGACAGGTGTAGAGGCTAAAAAAGATACAATAATCCTCACCCGTAATAACACTTATTGCCTCTTTTTGAAACATGCATTTTCCAAAATGCTATCATTTAGCTTAACCCTTTACCTAATGTAATGGCCAAAATTGGCCAGCGCTGTTCACAAAAACCACCTTTCAATTTTCATTATTTTTTCACTTCTTGTCTCTAAAACATAGCTTTTGACCCCTCACTGGTACAAGCTCATTAAGCTTGTTCCAATGAGAGGTCATAAGCTATGTTTTGGACAAATAAATGAAAAAAATTAAGTTATTTCAGGAATATTGTTTGCAGGTGTCGTCTGCCTTTTGTGTTAGATAAATGGTTAAGGGTATCGATATATGAATGCGTCCAAAGGAAACATTAATAAATAGAGGAAATGGAATGAGTGTTTTGGTCATACTCTACTTAGGAAGTGTGTCTAAGAAGACTTTGCAAAACGAGAAATTCGTAGATGAGTTTCATAAATAGAGTATGACAAAAACACAAATTTCATATTCTGTTCATCATTTGACACCATAGTTACTAAAAACACATATTTTGGATAAAAAGAAGGGTTAAAGAATGGAATTTCACCTTGAACATCATACATTTGACATGTTACAGTTGCATGGAGTCATACATCATAGCCGCGAAAAATTATAGTTCCTTAACCCTTTACCTAACCTGAAAAGCAGACGACACTTGCAAAAAAAATTCTTGAAAGACTATTTTTTTTCATTTTTTGTCTCAAAAACATAGGTTATGACCCCTCATTGGAATGAGCTCAACGAGCTCGTTCCAACAAGGGGTCATAACCTATGTTTTTGAGACAAAAAATGAAAAAATACTGAAAATTAATTGGCGATTTTCGTGAATAGCGCTGGCCGGTTTTGGCCGTTACGTTGGGTGAAGGGTTAATTCAGAATTATAAATACTAATTTGCAAGTATTTATACATTTCTTATTGGGTTTTTAGTGAACATTTATTTATAACAAATTAAATCGGGCATCGTGGCTTTGCTGATGTTTTGAAATAGTTCTACTTACACAGGATTTCTGCTATACAGGCAGCGGGTCCGTCGACCGGACCCATTCCCCCCGCCGATCATACTATGATCAGTCAGAAAAGCTGGTGGTTAAAATGTCGAGTACAATGCTGTATCTAACGACACTCGGGATCCTTTGTTTCCATGTAATATGGGCACAATTATGTTGTATACTATGCCTACTATTACTGGCGACAACCTGATACCTTATAACCCCCAGACGAGAGGGGGAAACAAAGTTCAAATCCTAAACGTCGCCTATAAAATTTCGGACTCAAATTGTTGTGTTTGGTCCGAAATCACTGGCTTTTATTTTGAGCGACAAATAATGTACTCGTTCTGGAAGCTGTCACTTGTTTCAAATGAGTGTGCAGGCTGCAGTCAGTAGTTGTCTGAAACACACCCACAACATATAGTTTTCACAGTGGTTGAATATCATCAGAAAGATACTGATTGAACACTGCCACTTTCGAGTGGTGCACAACTCATTGTGAAAGAACACTGCCACTTTCGAGCATGCACAACTCATTGTGAAAAACGGGTTTTCAGAAATTAATGAGAAAGTGGTAATTAAAAAAAAAATAATTACAACTCTGGTATTTGAGAATTATATAACAATATAACCAGGGATATGATTTATGACTTATTGGTTCAATAAAACATGCTCATTTGTCATTTCATCATGCCCTGCAACATGTGAAGTTATGACTTTCAGTGTAGAATCAATTTTTCGAATGGTGCCAAGGGAGGCAACTATTTTGTTATTCATATTTCGCTGTGTAAATTTTATCTGGTCTTCATATAATGATTTTTTTATTGAGTTTGTGTGAAGCTATATTTTGATTTATTCGTAAAATTTTTTAAAAATGTACATGTTTAAAAAAACAGCTATTTTTAAACAGACTATGCTTGTCTGTTTTCAAGGGGGTAGTTTGCAGTGCTGATTGACATACTTAACGTCCATTTCTGGCTTCGACTTTCGAGAGTAGCCTGTACAAAAAAAAAATGAAAACAACACCGCATGGTTTTCTGTTTGTTTTATTCATTAAATTGAGGATTAAAACCCGAAATCTGAAAATGAAACGTATGTACAAGATAATTATGAGAATTATTAAAGCAAATTCTATAAAATTGATAGGCGGTTTCCAAAGAAACGTAACATACCCAGTGGATATTTACTTGTCTTATATCGCCAATTTCAGACGCATCCCAACGTGACTTGCAAGCACTATTACTCTTCCCGAAGCCCCCCTCCCCTCTCCCACGCACACACTTTGCAATTTATCCACTACAAGCACCCCCTGAGCTTCTACACGAGTCAGTAAGGTAATTGCACATGCATGACATCATACGTCCGAATCATGGTTCTTTTCGAATATTACCGCGAGCGGTTGTAAACAAAGCTCAGTCACTGTTAGGATTCGTGGATTTTGTGTTGTTTTGGGTTTGTATTTTTATGAAACCTCCAACCAGATGTAGTATTGTGTGTCCCGTGGGAATTTAGAGAATTGTAGGAGGGAAAAATACATATTTTACACATCAATTATTCAGCATTTTAGCGACTAGAATGTCCCCAGAGGCCACAAGAGAGCACCTAAAAATCAAAATTTTCCAGACCCCCCTCTATATGCACGTGCGGAACACAGCTTCGGCGTGTGAGTTTCACCTTCTTTAAACTACCGGACCCACAAATTTTCCCCTAGCGGAAACCCCGACTTACACGCACATTAATTTGACACATATCTTCCCTGTGATAACTAATCAGAAAGTGTTCTTTTGAAATTGACTAATCAAATCAACTGAAAGTATTATGAAGCATTAATTAATATTCATTGAAAATATGAAATGGTATTAAGCCAAGAAAACAGAGAAGTCATATGATAATACAATTTATTTCCAAATGAAACAAAATACTGTGTTTTGATTGGCTGAGAGGTACGGTGTGTCTTGCAATCCACAGTGGGTTTTTTTACACCGTGGTTAACCACGGTGTAAAAACAAGAATATACAATAGCAGATTATATGGCTAAAAAAAAGTGCCAATTTTTAATTATTAATTCATACCTTCTGCTCAGTTATTTTAGAGCAAAAATAAAAATACAGGAAATTTAATATTTATGTGCATTAAAATATTACAGATATGGATGTCATTGGAACTGGCTCATTGAACCAGTTCCAATGACATCCATATTTGTCTGGTTTTATTTATTACGAAACTTACAAAGTACAAATTTTCTGTCAGTTTTTGCCCACAATGTAGGTTAAAGTATTAAGTACACCAAAATTCTTGGAAATAAATCCATTAATACAATTTATATTAAGATTACAAATCATGAGGTATCTAAAACTGTATACAAATATATAGAGAGTAATCGCTTAACTTGATTGGTTACGTGAAATAATTCATGAGAGGTGAGGGACGTTGTACAAACACGAGTGTGCAAATGCGCACAAGTGTTTTATAATATAGTCCCTCGCCTCGGATGAATTATTTCACGTAACCAGTCCAGTCAAGCGATTGCTCTGTTTATTACTTTTCATTATTAACAATAATTATATTATTTAACCCTTTACCTAACATAACGGCCAAAACCGGCCAGCGCTATTCTAAAACATCGCAGATTTATTTTCATTATTTTTCATTTTTTGTCTCTAAAACATAGGTTATGACCCCTCATTGGATCGAGCTCATTGAGCTTGTTCCAATGAGGGGGTATAACCTATGTTTTTGAGACAAAAAATGAAAATAATAGTTATTCAAGAATTTCTTTTGCAAGTGTCGTCTGCTTGTCATGTTAGGTAAAGGGTTAAAAAAAAACCAAAAAACAATGAAGTCCCCATTACACCCACGGCAAAGAATCTTCGTTTGAGCGCACAGATACATGACCCAATTGTTGATTGCATAATTCACTTGTTAAGTTATCTTTTATAATCAAACCGGGAAATCCCAGTAAATCACACTTTGGAAAGTAATAAACAAATACCAAATATTGGCACAGATTGTGGCTACCCTCATATTACAGAGAAGCATGTATAATTTTCAAAATCAAGAAAGTGTCAAAGAGCAGACATGAGTTTCCCACCACCGTCAGTCCTTCTCATGAATATTTCTCCCCGGGAGTCATAACCTGTTCCCAGGAAATCAATCGCTGGAGTGATCTGCTCTTGTAAAGTAATTGCACCGATGACCGAAGATCAGAGCCAACTGCTGAAGGCAGGAGCTGGGGAGAGTATGAGAGGGGTGTTTTTGCACCATATTTTACTGATTGTGGTTTTTCCATTGGAATAGTGTGTCTCACATCTAAATGAATGTTTAAATGTCCAACTCAAAAACATTGAAAGAAGAACCATTTTTGAACGTACAACCTTAAACAAAGGGACTATGTGAACTGCAAAACAATTGAATTTGGTCCAAATACGAGGTCAATGTCATCGAACGTTTGGAGCAACCAAGGAAATTGTGTTTTACATATGACTATGGCAATAGCGTGGGTGCGCTCAGTCGTCATTCGAAAAACATAAACTCCAGTTGAAAAAGCTTTGACTGGCTTACTGGTTTTCAGCCGAAATGAGCCAAGCACGATATTTTGTGCTTGGGAAATGAAAAATATGGGCATTCCCGGGCACGAGAGCAAGAGTGCCCGCATCATGGGAAGGACTTGGTCCCCCCCTCTCCCCCCACATTTTAAGGCTAGTCCGGACTAAGACACTTAAAATTAGGAAAAGGGTGTCAAAGAGATGGAGACTAAAACCCACAGACACACGCTGTATATAATGTAACAAGCTGTACATGAGATCAGTATAATTTATAGACAATAACAGCTTCACTCATAGATACACATTTATTATAAGACCAGAAGGGGTAAAGAGAAATCACTCCCCCCCCCCCCTCTTTTTTTAAAGAATTAATCTTCAAAACAAAGAGAGTAGTGGCCTGTATGCTGCATCCAGAATACGAAGATAGGTCGATAACCGGTGATATTAATATGTACAACCTTAAACTTGTCCAACTGAATCCAATGGAAAGTTATCTGATAGAACTTATACGCTTCTGAGCCAACCCACAGGCGACCACGTTCAGGTTGTACAAGTACATTCCAATAATGAACTTCCAAATTGTAACCATTCAATCTACAAGAATGAAAGAGTAGGATTCCCCCTATGTACCGCTTCCAGTTGAAGACTGGATTCAGAACCTGGAATGGGATATGATTAAAAAACCTGTCATGTACCATCCCCAAATAAATCATTGTTTCCTAGGTTAAAACCAATGACTGTTCGGAGAAAGAATATACCACTCAGATAATGAAGCCAAAAATAGAGAAAGTATGCATAGACGGCCTGAAGGAAACTCCATAACTGATCCAACTAGCCCAAACTAACTTCTCCTAGGCTCTATACTAATTCAGAGCAAGAATTTTAAGAGAATGTATTTAATAATATATCTGCCTAATGATAAATACACATTATGCACGTAATCAACAGAATACCGCATGTATCCATCCTCGCCTGAATAAAGCCTGTATTGACGGTGTGACTGAGCGAAACAAAATATAACCATGAAACTGAAGGAATAAAACAATGTTAAGGCGAATTAACTGAGGAATAGACTCCTATGTCGTAATCAAAGCAGACAACTCTGCGCGAAACTTCTCAGAGTGGACTAACTGCCATATTTGGAGAATGTAATCCAGATAACTGACATGCCTGCCACACAGGTACACGAAGGCTATCCAGATAACTGACATGCCTGCCACACAGGTACACGAAGGCTATCCAGATAACTGACATGCCTGCCACACAAGTACACAAAGGCTATCCAGATAACTGACATGCCTGCCACACAGGTACACGAAGGCTATCCAGATAACTGACATGCCTGCCACACAGGTACACGAAGGCTATCCAGATAACTGACATGCCTGCCACACAGGTACACAAAGGCTAGCAATATCAACTGAATGTATTCAAGAAAGAATTCGGAATCCAAAAACAGTTACTGTTAAGGAATGATATACGCTTGTATACAACCTATGAACGAACAACCACAGGAAGCAAACCAACTGAAGAGTGGATGTGCCCCTGAAGTTGCCATTAGACCACAACCCACCCACCAATCGAAGAGCAATGAAAGACATGAATATAATTGAATGCATATGAGGCTTACGGGAAGAGACCTAAGTTCTTCCCTGTAATCACCTCTTAACATATTGGGGGCGGGGGGGGGGGGGGGGGGGGTCGACGAATAAATCATATTGATTTACTTGAATCGCTAGATAAGCATTACTTGAATTACTAGAAAAGTATGGCCAGAGCAGTAATACTAAAGCTTGGAACTGTAACAAATTCCTTTTTCACAATAGGAAAAGGAAACCTCACGGTACATTCCCAAAGCTATACTGCTGCTGCTGCTATTCTCAATAAAGAGTAATACAGCTAAAAAGCTTATCGTTTAACTCAGCGCAATGCGTAACACTTTTGTGTTAGTTATCTCTAGAATAGTATAAAACCGTAGGGCTCCCCATGTCTGACCAACTCCATAATGCCACTAAGGACGGAGAGGGATGTGATGAACATGGCACAATTGCAAGGAATATACCTGCTGATATAGCATCAACATATCCCTTGAAAACAAGACAGTACGCCATGGTGCCAAACAATACACCATATAGACATAATATCTAATTATCCGAGTGGAAATATAATCCACAACAATAGATTGGATTAAAAATGAAGCAGGCGACGAAAAAATAAGTTCTTGCACCCGATCATAAAAACCTAGATGAACTCCTTGTGCCTCGTTCCAATTATAGCAGGAAATATATTCCTGAAAAAGGAGTTAACTGCAGGCATTCGAAAGAACACTCATTAATCTCACTAGGTTAATATGGCATCATCAATAGGGTCAAAAGCCTCAGACAACTAACACAAAAACAATACCGTTAAGGAGAGAACAACCTCTTCTCTTGTAATGGTACTTTGTCCGATAGGACAGTGGTCTCAGCCTAGCTGAAGCAGCTATAGGTCTTCCTATTCGAGAAGACAATTATATGGCTGTTAACTGCGGTCCTAGAAGCTCACTAAAGGAGACTTACAACACTAGCCGCTAATGATAGGGAAACAACACCATTCATAATTCTAGCTAGGCTACTATAGTGTCAACAATAAGACTAAAGTCTGTGACACTTAAGAAAACAACACCGAGAAGGAAAAATGTACTCCTTCCATTTAGCAGTTCTCAACGTAGCTAAAAGTCTTCACTTCCATGAAGACAGATATCTCTGTGTAATTTTTTGATTTTAGAAAGCTCACTAAACAACAGAGACTTACAACGTTAGTCACTCAAGTTAAGGGAAAAAAGGGCCGCACTTGATTCTAATAAGGCATCAACAAAAAGACTAAAAGCCTCAGACACCTAAGAATACAACACCAAGAAGGAAACAACGTACTCTTCCTCTTAATAGCCCTAATTCTAAAGAGACAGCAGTGTCAGATTAGCTAGCATAGCTAAGAAGTCTTAATTTCTGTGAAGACAGATATCTTGGTGTAACCTGCAGCTTTGAAAGCTCACTAAACAGACTTACGACATTAGTCGCTCAAGATAAGGAATAAAGGGCCACACTTCTAATGGCCATAATTCCAAAGAGACAGTAGTCTCAGCTTAGCTTAGCTAATGCAGCTTATTAGTCCCCATCTCCATGAAGACAGATATGTGGCCTTTGAAAGCTCTCTAACCAGAGACTTACGACGTTAGCCACAATGTATAAGAAAATACCACTGTAAAATATATAAGGCCACTATGATGTTAGCTGCTAATGTAATATAAACAGACCACTCTTAATTCACATAAGACATACAAAGGTGACAACAATTGGACTAAATGCCTGTGATGCCTAGGAATACCACACCGAGAAGGAAATAACATAATCTTTCTTATTCCAAAAAGATAGTGGTCTCAGCGTAGCTAACACAGCCTAAAAGTCATAATTCAGTGACGACAGATATCTGTGTGTTACCATGTGGCCTTAGAGAGCTCACTAAATGGAGGCTTAAGAAAAGACCACTCTAACAGTACATAAGGCTACTTTGACATCAACAATAGAACTAGACGCCCAGGAATACAACACCGAGAAGGAAAAGACGTACTTATTCCTTCTAATGGCTCTATTCCAAACAAGACAGCCTAACTATGAGCTATTGATCTTCTATTCATAAATAATAGATCATTGCCTTTCTTATACTGTTGCTAGGCCAAGGGAGGCATCGTTAAGTGGACCAAAGGCCTGCAACACCTGAGCAGAAAGAACTAGGAAGAAAAGGTCTTCGTCTTTCCTTCGCCTGGTACCTTAAGCTGTTTTTTGCCTAGCAACGCAGACTTTTGTTCATGATCAGATGGAACAAGATTCGAAAAAACTTATGAATAAAATTCATAGTCTTAAAATGCTGTTCCGTGAGGGATGGAGAATCAACCTCCGTAGCCCTCTCACCATCTGAATGTTCCATCTGAAAACATTGGTCAACACCATCCGAATGAACAGATGACTGGACCAACCCAGCACCATCCAACAGCTCATTACCGGAGACTGTTGTTGGCTGAACCTGCGACTACAGGGATGCTGCGATAAGTTGCGCAATCTGCAACAGCAGGTCCATGAACGGGGCTTGCAGAGCAGCAGTTATGCACTTCTTCGCTGCTCATGGGATGGAGATCTGACCCCAGATCTTTTGATGCATGTCCCGTATAAAAATGCCTCGAACCACTAGCTGCAGGTTAATCCAACTTCTTGGAACACCTCCATGGAACAGCATGAACAAGCGAAGTTGGACAGCTAGTCTGCGGTCTAACGTGCTTCATTGATGAAGCAGAGGAAGAAGCCATACCTGCAACCGGCCCCGGCTACAGTGTGGAAGGAGCGTCCCGTTGGGAAACTTGAGGACTAATCCCCTTTCTGTGCACTTTCATGTAAGAAGAAGCTATAGCCGCAGCCAACCCCAGCTGCAGTGTGGAAGGAACATCCTGATGCCTGTTCCGACTCATTGCAGTTTCCTTGCACCGGACACAGTCAACCCCAACTGCTAACGGGATGGAGAGGGTTCTCCAACTTACGATCTGACCCCAGATCTCGCTGAGCGTCCCATAGAGAAACTTTCAGGCTTCTTCTCCTTTTGCCATCATCACTGGCTGAGCTTTATTTTATGAGGCGCTCGCTCTACCCACATTCATACTACTCGCCCGCAATGGGCCTCCAGCATCCCGGCTCTCATATAGGGATGACCGCTTCACCGTTCAAGCTAGTTGCATGCCGAGGATTAAGCGAACTAACTAGTGACCTCAATCCCCTGCTAAATATCATGAGCACCTTGGCAGCAAGCTCTGTTTACTGATCAGAGCGGGGCTCATCAGAGTGTGATTTAGTATTTAGTGGTGTTTAAGGTCACATACTTATGCACAATGGCTAATCGTGACCGTGACAGTTTTACGGGTGGAGGAAGCCGGAGTACCCGGAGAGAACCACCGAGCAACGACGAGCAGCTGTCAGCTCTCCAACATCGTAACTCTGAACTCTGCACCGCAGCACAGGCAGGGTTAGATTGGTTGAAGACATGCGCACCATCGACGTGCAGTACGCCTCAGTACACAGCGGCATCGCGCCCCCATGTAGGCAATCGGGGTGAAGTGTCTTCCCCAAGGACACAACGCGGTTGCCGCAGGTGGGATTCGAACCGAGGACCTCTCGGCTTGCAGCCTGCACCTTTACCAACTGAGCCACCGTGCCCCCCCATCAGAGTGTGATAACAGCAGCACATAACAGACAGGTGTGAAAGTATCATCACCATGTTCTTGTCCCTCTGAAAAAGAGACTGAAAGACTAGTATTACCCTGCCCACCACATAGGTCGACACCCATTCCAACATTTGCATCCCCTAGTACAAGTATTGAAGGAGTGTTGTGACTACCGGTAATTAAACAACAAGCATTTAAATCCGAGGCTTCCTGGACTTACACTAAGTACCAATTATTATAATAGATACAATAATAATGAAGCCAAAATACATAACATAGACAATCACAAAAAATTTTGAAATAAATTTTAAAAAAAATTTGGAGAGAAATTTTGAATGAAGCCTATATACCCCAAGGGAACCTCATGAGGCCAAGGGCGTCCCAATAGAGCCTAAGTGTGGACATGCACTACCTAATTAAAGCTAAACTACCGGAATAAGATATAATATGTATCCTAAGAGAAAAAACAACAATTGTTTTTAACTAAAAACTGAATTGCTACGTATCCAAAATGTTACTGAACAGACAACAACATCAAGAAGAAAAACCAGAAACTACCAACAACGGGCACAACAGAGGCCCAAAGTAACAAACAGGATGTAAACATACGGAATAAACAGAATACCTATTCCATTTTACAAGTTAAACTCCCAAGAATTTTAATAAAAAATTCTTCAATAAAAAAGCCGAAAGAGCTTGGGAGTATAACAGGAGGGTTCAGGAGAGGGAAGGGAAGTAATACTAACAAAACAACAGTGGAGTCATACTATAATGACGATGTTCAGAAGAATATCCTGAAATTGGGGAACATGAATAATTTTGCATAAAAATGATAAAAGTTTCAGCCCTGAACATCCAAAACCACTGTTATTCACTTCCAATATCCTGCTACACTGTAGATTCCATGAAAACCATCACTGATTTATGTCTGGCATCTTCAAAAATAAGAATTTATTGCACAGATGTCAGTTCAAATGTTTACTGACTTGGGTCAAACAAAAGAATGATGTCTGCGCCAATTCCGGAATCTTTCTGGGTACTGCGCATGCGCAAGTACTGAAAGTATAGAGGGCTAGATAGGACTTTTAATTTTCAGTATTGTATGCAAATTTTGGGGATTGGGGTGGGAAGGGTTCAAAATTTGTGTTTGGCCCTTAATAATACTGAGGATGCACCAGCTAAGTCTGGGAAATTGGTTTTAGTATGAAAATATGGAAGATCAGTGTAGGCACCCCCCCCCCCCCCACAACCTCCTAGTGGTGCCTTCAAATGGGCTACAGTATTATCTGTGATAACCTATGGACATCCACTGCTGTCAATGTAATTTCAAAGATAATACAGGTGTCCCCTGGTCTTGATGCTTGTGGAAAAAATTTGATTTTCAAAAAACTGGTAGAAGGGCAGGGGTCATCCGAGTGGGCCACTATGGCGAAGAAGTCATCTTGTCATTCCTAAAGTCGATTTGACTGGCATTGGGGGTGAATTTCAAGTCGCCCTCCAAAACTTCCTTGAGATCAGTTTTATGCATTTTCTTATGTTTTATTTAAAAAAAAACCTGGTTCAGCCTTCATAACAAAGTAAACACGGCTGCTGTTAAAATCTGTCATACAGCTCTGAAAATAGCCTTTATAAACTAGCCCAATTTTATATTTCTGAAAAGAGTTGTACTGGCATAGTTGTTTGAACAATTTGCCCCAACTGGTAGCAACCCGCACAAAATGGCTATTTAAAAACAAAGTGCCAGCAAAAACAACGAATCATACATGCATCATGTCAGTTAGAATTTATTAAAATTAACCACCGTTTCAAAACAAAACGTGTAGACGACAGTTCATCCATAAAAAGTCAAAATTGCTTATGGTTACACTCTTTTCCATAGAAAAATTGGTTCCATTGAAATTTGCACTGCAATTTGCATTGAAAGTTTTTCTTTTGAAAACTTGTGTTGGAAGGGGTTAAATGTAATAAGGCTATGATAGAAATCACACATAGTAGAATGGATAAGAATGGGCAGGCCTTCATAGCACAAATCGCATGTAACAATGGAAGATGGTCGGCAGAAACTGTCATTTTCTGCACACTGTATTGGTATTATTGCCCAACGCAGAAGGGAGGGGAGACGGGTCCTGGACTATACGATGAAAGACAATTTCGACAAAACAGACAGTTCGACGAAAAGACAATTCGACGAAATGCAATTTTAATGGAAATTTTTAAAAAAGGTAATTCGACAGAAGTTTTTTTTTCAAAATTAAAATTAATACAAATTCCCCTTGTTTGTTGTCTCTTTTTTGTCTTTGTTGAAGTTTTAACATGACTGAATAATGAATGAACCATTTGACCACGCCGAAAGGGAACATCTGCTACTTTGCACATAACAAGCTTGTTGGGTTTGTTGATGTTGTCGACAGACAATTTCGCTGCAGACTTTTGTGAGGATTTGTTTTGATAACAATGTTCAAAATAGTATATATCTGAAGAAATTTAGTGATCTTCATCATTCAATCATGGAAACTGATAGCGGTGATGCAAATTGTCTTACTTTTGACCAAGCTGTCTCTAATAATGACACTGAGGGTTGGAATTGTCATCTGAATAGTGAGATTTCCAGACGGGTATGAACTTTTACCTCCTTGTGAACCTTCTTTGGAAAGAGTGGGGAGGGGGGCTTAATTCCTACACAAGCGCAGCCTGTTCCGGAAGAGTTGCTTCAAAGAAACCAGAAATTAAGTGCCAGAAATGTGAAAAATGTATACAAACATTGTTTGATAAACTGAAACAATTCGAGCTGACACCCAGGGAATTTATGGCATCCATGTCTTTGATTCACGGTTCTAAAGAAAAGTAGAATAGTATTTCTTTATTTCTTACCATGTATATTTAAGGAATAGTGCATGGCTTGGAGTTGACTACGCCCATATAGTGCCCAGTGAGGTGGGGTAGTTCCCGCCGCGAAGCGGAGGGAACTACACCACCTCACTGGGCACTATATGGGCGTAGTCAATGACAAGACATGCACTAATCCTTATATTATATCGAACACCCACCAAGAAAAACATCTGTCCGATTTGTTAATCTATTACCAAGGTAGCAGCCCTACCAACCAGAGTTATATAGAAAGAAATACCATGTAGTTTTTAAAAAACATTTTCTTCTTCCAAAACACGGCTAACTTGGATTATTGATATGAGCAGAAGACAGATTTTGAATCGGTCGACAAGGGTAAACAAAACATTTCCCCCAAACGGAACTGTGTATTCTAGAATGGCACAACTCGCGAATGGAAACTAAAATTTTTGAAATTTGACAATGCAGTTTGATAATTTCCACACATTCGTCACACATATACATTACCGAATGGGTCAGCACGGGATACAAACTCCGAAGATTCAATTGAATTCCATTATTTATTCGTTTACTGCCCCAAACATACAATTAAATAGCGAAATAATATGAGCAGCGAAGCAAACGATTTTTCATATCCGGACGCGTTCTCATGAAAGTTGGACCCAGGTATGGATCATTCTCTTCGAAACGAGATATGGATCATCTTCTCAGGGAATAAAATGAACGCCTCGAAAAATGTGACTTCAACAATGGAAAAGCGATACATTTTTCCACAAAGATTTCTTTCAGAGTCGTTTTGTGAATGTTGTGCCTCCGTGAATCGATTTTTAAATTTAGCCTGATCAGTTTTATTCTCCCAGTATGAAAAGAAAACTGATATAGTAGTGTGCTAAAAGTTAAAAAATTTATAGTAATTTATATATTTTTTATACTTACCAATGACCCAGACATAGCTGGTGCTAACTCTTAAAATATAGGGCCAAACACAAATTTTGCCCCCAATCCCCAAAATTTGCATCTAAAACCAAAGAAAACATGTCCTGAATGGCCCTCCACACTTCACCTCTACTGCGCATGCGCAGTGTCAAGGACGTTCCGAAATTGGCGCCATTAATCATTCTAATAACCAGTGCCTGGTAAGCGCTATGTACTCAGCGGGGAGGTAAGAGTTCCCAACTCCTGGGAGGGCCATCCCCGTCTGGGTCATTGGTAAGTATAAAAAATATATAAATTACTATAAATTTTTTAACATTTTTATACTGTACCAATGACCCAGACATAGCTGAATAGTAAAAAGGCTGGAGGGCCAAGGACATAGAGCAAGATGGAATACGCTCAATTATATAAAATAGAGTCATCCCCTCTAGGGAAAAAGAAGTATTAGGCCTTATGATAAATTAGAAAGATACAACACCTTCCAAAATTGAGCATCATACATCCATGTACTCTATTAATATCTAGTATAATCCTTATACTAATAATTTTTAAAGTAAGCCAATAAATAAAGTATGTCTAGAGAATAGAGACTCTTTATACTCCTTAAAAGTGTCTGAGGATTGCATAATCATGTCCGTTGACACATGCTATATTCAAAATCTATACTTTAAAAACTAAGACTTGAATGAATTTTTAAAACATAAACTTCTCACTAAACAACCATCCCAATAACAGCTCATTGAATCCATTAGCAATAGAATGGAGTGTAACGTCCTTCTAATAGGCATCAAAGACAGAAGAAGTTTACGCCCGTAGTAATAAACAGATATCTGTTTATAAATACATAAACTCTAACCGGACAGAGTAAAGGCCTATGCCCGTACGAAGACGGAAGGACCTTAATAACAATAGGTTCCGGATATTAGGAGCCTAACTCTTATGCAAAAATCCAACCTAAATAGTAAAGGAAGTAGTGATTCCGAAACTACGAAAGTGAAAATCATCCACCGATAGTGCATGAAACTCACTGACTCTTCAGTAAAAGAGAAGCCAACAGAATTACTGTCTAAAAGGTCAGAATTTGAAAACTACTGTTTCCAGAGGCTCAAATGATTACTTAGCTAAATAAGAACCGAAGTTAAATTCCATATAGGAATTTAATCTAATGATTCTAAGTCTATTTATCAAAAAGTTACTAACTGACTTAGATAAAGAGACATAAGACTCAATTGTAAACTATCATAGAGTGCATAGGTATGAGGTAACATAAACCTATAACCTTAATGATAACAGGCTGCAGTAGATCTTGTCAAACAAGTATACTAAAAAGTTGCAATGACTAGTATGGAGGGATCAACAATATGAACATAGTGATCCCTACACCAACAACGGAAGAGCCTCCACTTTAGCCGCATAGAATAGCGAAGAAGAGGATCTCCTATAGTAAGAAATCGCGTCCAAAGCTTGTCCAGTACAATGCTTACAATGCAATACGGACCACACAACGGAATACGTGAAGGTTGCGACCTTGCGGGTTGTGATAAAGATGACACGATTTTACCCAGCGAAAAAAGATCCTCTCATTGAGGAAGATTTCGCGTTAAGTCCCACAGTAGACATCAGAGCAAATTTACCCACGGTCTCTGTGAAGACAGAGATGCTATCAACAGAAATGTATTGTGGTTGTTTATCTTAGCAATACTTGCTGAAACAACAGCGCCGGAGGATACGCATATCCTATCATTCCGTCCTATTAGATCAATAGAGCGTTAACAACATTAGCTCAGAGATCCGGACAAGCAAACACATACGTCTGCAATTGATTAGCAAGCTGTGTCGTAAATAAATTATCATTGGGTGCTCCCATTGATAGCAAATCTGATTGAATACTTGTTTGTTGAGAGTCCATTCTGACGGCAACAAGCGCCCCATAAGTGAACGGGAACAATCAGACGACCCGGAATATGACGGACCGAAACAGAACTTGGTGTACTATAACAAACAGAAGGATTCTTTCCATTAAATTGAATAACGGAAACGAATGAGTGCCTCCCTGGTTCCGGAGATACGCCACTACTGTCGAATTAACGGACAGGATTTGGACAAGCGTTTCTGAATAATGTTCATCCAATGACATAAAGCAAGCCTAAAAAAAACATTATTCCGCGGAAGATAAGTGCTTGCTTAGAGACTGTGGAACCCAAAGACCCTGGCACTTCGAATCCGTTGGGATCAATATTATATCCCAACCTGTTTGACTGGCAACCGTCATAATTATAAAACTCGGATCCGGCAACTGCAGTGGCATTCTCTGAGTTAACCACCGAATGTTTGCCCCAGTCTGAATCTCTTGCAACACTAGATAGACAAGAGAACGTGTAAATCGAGCAATTCATGGATTGCTGAAAAGTTGCCGGCGAAGAGAAGCTTCTCCGAGAACGAAGTGACTCTGAGAGAATTCTTCACCTTACTATCCACGCGCGTGGATGTAGCTAGGGCTGCGTCACGTCTAACCAATTCCAATCAGCCACTGAAGGGCGGAGTTATATGTGAACAAACTACTGCCCTCAAAAGAAATCACATTGAGGATAATATCCTGTAATTCTTTTCTTGAAGACGTAAAGATAACGCCTCAGTAAGGTGGATTACGTATGATAAAGCGTCTAAGTTAAGTCTACTAGACATCATTGTCGTTTCCAACATTGTGGTTGGAAAAGACAAAGACGGTGAAAAAAAAATATTTCCAGTCTTTAACCACGCCGTCTAGACGCATATGGACTCTCGGTATGCCCTGTTCTGCCAAATAAATTATTCGTATAAATGATAAAAAGGCAGAAATGAGCATTGCGGACAAGAAACTAAACTATCATGCTTGGTAGCAGGCTTATATGTATATATAGCGTCGATAAATAATACACATGTTCTAATGACATTATTGGACTGTGTCGGTAAGTCAGGGACAATGTCCCTGAACCGATCCAAAATTCCGAGTCCAATGACGCTATAAGTCTCTTATCCAACATCGCAGCAATGTAGTCCGAAATAACAATCACTGGAAGATAATGCCGGAAGATATGAATGGCAGCTTCCGATGCTACGAAAGGGAAAACTCGAAATCTTTCGAATCCCTTTCGCCATCCTGTCGGACCCTATAAAGCGTTTGGTCGTCCGTACCTGATGCAACCGCGGACCGCACCGACCCAGCGCCGTCAGATAATTCCTGATTCGACTAAGAAACTGTCGATTGCTGGGATGCTGCGAAAAAACTGTGCTAACTCGGATAGCACGTCTGTCACTGAGGCCTGTGGAGAAGCGGTCCTACAATGCATTGCCGCTGGAAGCTCCGTGGTCGTTACCCCGTGCATACTACTAATATGTGAGCGAACGGAGTGTATAGGCCTCGTGTCCCTTGGCTACCGGATGGCGTGACCTATTCGCCGTGGAATCACTGAATGACGAAACTGATCGGATACTCGAGGTCACGTAGCCAATGTGCGGTCGTGTGCCCTGCTGTGAGGATGAGGAAGCATTATCGACAGTCTCTCGGACTGTCAATATAACGGAGCATCCCGACCGACGGACATATGCTCCGAATGTAAAATATCTGAACCACAACATGCGGTCCCCTATGTTGTTGGACGAGAGAGGGACCTCTCTCGCTCACAGCCCGGATGGACCTGGACAAGCCAGGAACCGGACTAACAGGCTTCCTCCGATCTGTCCTCAATCCGCCGTCACTGGGTGAGTACTAAAGTAATAATAGTGCTCGCATCACCCAAATCTCCTTCCTAGACCGCAACGGACGAACCCGGCAGCCGAACCATTCGATGAATGTACGCTACACCGGGTGAGCTAGCGAATGTCACTCCGTCGATCCTACAAGGGACCTCTTAGGCGATAGACATATTCCATGAGCACTTATTGTCGCTAGCTCTTCATTAACTATGACGACAGAGGCACACTTTTGAAAGACATCTCCGTAACTTTGCGAACAAGAAACCAGAAATGCTTGGTAATAGCAAGCATGTAATAATAAATATATAGCGTCGTTCAATAATTCGAAAGTTTGTGTGACATTATTGGACTATGTCGGAACTGAGGGACGATGTCCCTGAACCGAACCAAAAATTTCTAAGTCCACTGACGCTATCAGTTTCTTATCCGGCATCGCAGCATTCTGGTCCGACGAAAGAACCTGTAGAAGATCAAGTCAGATGACATACACAACAGCATATGTTGTTCCGAAAGGGAAAGCTCGAAATCCTCCGAATCCCTTTCGGTATCCCGTCGGACCGGATGAAATTTTCGGACGTCCGTACCCGCTTCCACGGAGCGTCCCGACCCAGCATCGTCGGATAAAACATATGCGACAGATTCAGTTGATGCTGGGATGATGCGATAAGCTGTGCTATTTAGGAAAACACGTCCGTCCCCGAGGCCTGTGCAGTAGCGGTCTTACGATGCATTGCCGCCGGAAGCTCCGTGTACGTTGACTCCCGCACACTTTCCTATGCGAACGTCCAGAGTCTGCAGGCCTCGTGTCCCTGGCTACCGGATGGTGTGACCTGGTCGCCGATGATTCTCTGACTGGCGAAGCTGACTGGATATCCGAGGTCACGTAGCCAAGAGCGGTCGTGTGCGCTACCATGAGAATGAGGAAGCCTTATTGACAGTCTCTCCGGACTGACTATATGTCGGAGCGTCCCGAGCGACGGACGTATGCTCCGAATGCGAAACATTTTGTACCACAACATCTGGGGCCAGATGTTGTTGTACGAGAGAGGGGCCTCTCTCGCTCGCCGTCCGGATGGACCAGAATGAGCTATGAACCAGACTAAAAGGCTTCCTCCGTTCTCCCTCTAATCCACCGTCACTGGGTGTGCATTTGGTTGATTTATAGTGCTCGCATCACCCCAAAACTCCTTCTAGACCGCAACGGACGAACCCGGCTGCCGAACCATTCGATGAATGGACGCTACACCGGGCGAGCTAGCGGACGTCAAAGGCCGTCGAACCTACTAGGGTCCTCTTAGGCAATTGGCGTATTTACATGAGCACTTTTCCGCTAGCCCTTCATTAATTGTGACGACGGAGGCACACTGTTGGAAGACATCACAGATACATCACCCTAATCTTGATTGTCTGAAATAGAAATTGATAAAGTAGAGTGACCCTGCGGGGAAAGGACCGGAATGTCCAATTCCCCACTAGCATACCGTGACATACGCTTCCCATGTTGTCATCGAAATCATACGATACAGAACAGGAGTTAGTGCGAGTACACTGACGACATATAGAATGATTATAAAAGTCAGAGGAAGACTTCCTCTTATTACAATTGATCAAAATCCTTTCAATGTGAAAAGAAAACAAAGTCCTGGTACTCGCACCAACCCCTGGCAATCAAAATACATAATAATAATATGATCCATTAATATAGAAAAAATAATTGAAATCAAAATATTTTGAAAAAATATTTTTTCAGAACAGCCCAAGTTTCTGAAAAGTAACGTTGAGCCCCAATGGATCCCAAGCCTAAGTGTGGACAAAAATTTTAAAAATATTTTAAACAATTTATTCAACACTTACGAACAATAATAATGTATCTAGTTATGATTAAAATAACATGAAGATATTATTTTCAAGAAATCCCCCCCTCACACAGAGGGCTGTTGTAAATGTAAAAAATGAGTGTAAAAACACTAAAATAAGACTCCAGGCACCCAGGCCCGAAATCAGTTACCAAAAATACACTATCTGATGCAAAACAGAGACTTCCAGGGAAGAAACTGCAGAACATCAGATGGTAGATGCAGAACACCACGCCTAACCACCCGTAGGTGAAGACGTAAACATGGGGAAAAGAACAGAATTCATTCTGTTATTCAGCTAAAACTCCCAAGACATTTTAGTAATAATAATTACAGAAACTATGCCAAAAGCATGGGAGAATAGCAAGAGGGGACTTAAAGGAAAGGGAGAGAGGAAAACACTGGAAAATCAGTGTAACTAAATAACAAGATTGACAACAAAATGGCTGCTGCCTCGAAAATAGGTAACTTAACATAATTTCATTAAAAAATTTTAAGTTACAGCCCTGATAATATTCTGTCACACATTTTTCCTCTCCTCCTTCTCTATCCTCCTTAGAATCACCATTTCACTAATATTTATGTGTCTGGCATCATTTAAACTGAGATTTACAAGCACAAAGATCAGTCAGATGTTAACTGATGAAGGGCCAAACTTAGAATGATTAATGGCGCCAATTTCGGAACGTCCTTGACACTGCGCATGCGCAGTAGAGGTGAAGTGTGGAGGGCCATTCAGGACATGTTTTCTTTGGTTTTAGATGCAAATTTTGGGGATTGGGGGGCAAAATTTGTGTTTGGCCCTATATTTTAAGAGTTAGCACCAGCTATGTCTGGGTCATTGGTACAGTATAAAAATATAGAAAACGTGTAGTGCCTGGGTGTAGTGCCTGGTCAGTTCTGTGGATGCAAACTACACGAAATAGGGTATCATCTTTCAGCCAGTCAGAATGCAAGGAAGTCACGTGATATATAATATATATTTATATTATATTTAGTGCTGAATTTATTTACTTACTGAAGTCAAGGAGCCTGTTCCAGTAACATAAGTTTTGCGGGGTGAGATATGGGGCTGAGGTTCTTTGTTTGTTTACCAATAACATTACATAAATGTGGGTGAGATTGCCACAAGCCCTGGGAGCTTGTTCCAATAACATACACATTTCTATAATTTTATTGACAAAAGTTTAATGTATTAGTTTTGCGGGGGAAATATGGGGGCTGAGGTTCTTTGTTTGTTTACCAATAACTTTATATAAATGTGAGTGGGATTGGCACAAACTCGAATTTTACTGACACGAGTTACATTTAGTAATTTTGTTGGGAACAGTATTGGTATTTTCGAAAGCTCTTTTCATTACCCTTTTTTTAATAATTCACAGTTCACATATTATTACTAAAATATCATAATGAAAGTGTCAAATACAGTTTGCATTTATATTATTCATATTTCACAGGTTGTTACCTGAATATGATACTTTTTGTTGTACTAATTAAACCAACTATCAACTTCACTGAAATAAAAACATTACGATTAATTGTTTGTTATTCTTTTATTACCAAAGAGATTAATTGCTTCCTGATCTAATAACTGACCCTTATTTATTAACACCTTAAATCATGCCGCACCTCTGACTTCAGATGGTGGACACCATCTGAGCAAATCACCATGGCAAGTTTGGATATCCCAATTAAGCTACAGAAAGCTTTGTCAGCTCTGGGCATCTCTTGCCCTCTCAACTGGACTCTCCAGATGAGAGGCAAGAGCGTTCATCCAGACATGTTAACTCTCCCGGAATGCCCGGGATTCTCCCAGAATTAGCTATCCCCTCCCGCCCGGGAGTCAATTTGGACCAAAAATCTCCCGGAAAGTCGACATACCAGACAATAACTGAATCCACCAGCTTTTGTTTACAAATACAAAAGCATGTGCTCTACTCTCAATGGCAAGGTCATTAAGTTTGTGTGAAACGTCACCACTTACGTAAGAACTGATGACCAATTCTCATTTCTGTCAATGGCCGTGTTGTGATTATTGCAACACGTTTGACAGGCAGATTAAATGAATTTGAGATGCAGGATAATTGCTGAAATTGATTATATATTAAAGGCACACCTTTGCTTGTATACAGGTAGCAGTCAAATCGAAAAATAAATTCCATACGTATAAAATCTTGTCCAATCGAAAAATGTGCAAAAATACGCACAAATTTATTGTGCATTTTGGATTTCACTTTCAGAAAATTATAGCCAATTTTGGAGACAAACGGCTCAAACATATGAGTTGCTGTAATTTTCAATATATTGGGAAAAATTTCCGATTCGCAATTTTATAAAGCAGGCTGTGAAAATTATGTTTTTGGTGAAAAAAATCTCTAAAAAGTTGGTAATTTACGGCACTTGCACGTTTTTTCATTCGTAGTGATAAATGGACAACAAAATATCCCCGAGATGTTTCGTCCTGGGCTGGCTGTGGCATAATTTTCACGTTTCACTGAAAAATGATCACCCCATTCCAAATCCCCTTCGTAAATGACCAACTACTTCCAGTGAGTAACCGGTGTGGTTAGGTGGGGCGCTGGGCTTTGGAAGATCGAATTACCACAACAACCGGGCTCTAGGGTGTGCCTAAACACCACAGATCGTCGCAGGTTACCGCAGGTCGCCGCAAGTACCCATAATTACCCAAATGGATCCAAAACTTTCAACACAGCACCATAACTGATATAGTGCTGAAAAGGTCGAAAATATCTCCAAACATTTTGTACATAAAACCATTGAAATATGGATGTCATTGGAACAAGCTCAGATATTGGCACATGACCACATCCATATTTCTGATTTCTGTTTTTCTCTATATTTCTATGGTTTGGCTTTTGAAAGGACAAATTGTTCAAATAAAACACATTAGGGTGGAATGTTTAATGTATGTGTGTGTGAGGGGGGGGGAGGGGTAACATGGAAATTATTGATGTGCTGCCCACGTGCAAAAATCTCACTGACAAGCATCCGAGTCTCACTGGGAGCTCATCAAAATCTCACGGACAGTCACCTCCAAAGGTTAACAGGTCTGGGTCACTCACCACCAGTTAGTAGAACGTTGACGTATGTTCCTTTGATGTATTGTTGTTGGGCTGTTTCCTGTTATGTGTGTGTGTGTGGGGGGGAGGGGGTATTTGGTATTAATTTATATTTAAAATTGATCGATCTACACATGGTTTCTACGCGCAAAAAAAAATCTCCCTGAAAATCATGTCATCTCCCTGAAAATTTTCTTCAATCTCCCTGAAAAAAATTTTGGGAGGTTAACATGTCTGTGTTCATCTGATGCTGAAGTTTGATGGAGAGGAAAGCACCACCACACCTTCTTCGGGGTGAGGTAGCACCTTTTGTGAGAGGAACCCCCCCTCACACTGGTCCTCACCTGAAGAAGCATGGACCTGGCCCTGAAAAGAAGAGCAAGAAGAAGAAGAAGAGCCCATCAACCAGGCGCCATGATGCCCAGCGGCTGGAAAGGTTCCTGAAAAGGAAGAAGGAAGAAAAGGCGGAAGAGAAGACAGAGGAGGCCATTACCATTTCCCCACCTCCAACTCCCATCCACACCCCAGATGCCTCTCCTCTGAGGGGCAACCTGGAGGATGGCAATGTCAGCAGTGAGGCGGAAATGGAAACTGGATCTCTGAAATCTCCTACTCGATTCTCTCCCCTTCCTCCCAATCAGGAGCTGGATCATGAACAAGCCACTCTCCTAGACGAATTTTGAAAAGAGTGCAGAAACGACCTAAATGACATGGAAAACCAGCTAGCAGAACTCAGGAAGGCAGCGGCGACACTACATTCCAATGTCGCCTTCACAACTGCTCTAGCTCAAAACAGGACAACACCACAGCCTCCATCGCATCCTTTGCCTCTAGTAAAGAAATTGCCACCCCCACCTCCAAAGAAGAAACGGAGGAAACAAAGGAAATAGAAAGCAAGAGCAGCCACCAGTCCATTACGAGCAGTAGGAGTACAAGCAAAACAACACAGACATCTATCCACTTATGGGATGCACGTCGCACCCCCAAGTGCAGATCCTTTTTGGTGTAACACCCTAAATGATCCTACAAACAGATCAATTGAATTGAAAACAATGCAGTGATGTCTACGACAAGACTGCATTGTTTTCAATTTGTTTGACTTGTTATCCACCTTTCTGTCCAAACACCTTTAATATAACCTACTCTGCCCTGCCCCAGGCCTTTGAACTCCCCCCCACCCCCCCTTATTGGAATCCCACCTGGTCATCCTTGCTCTGCCATTTAAACATAAATACCATTGAAGTTAGCGCATTGAGGCAGTTCCAGTGGTATTATGGACCCCCCACCCCCAATTTGAATCTCCCCGTCTCATTTGTTCTGAAAAAAAACCACCTATTTTGTCGAAGTGTCTTCCATCAAATGTGTACTAAAGTTTCAGCGAACTGTCTAAACCTTCGTTGAATCGTCCAAAATCTGTCGAATCACCCAAAAATCCATCAAACTTGCACAGATTTTCCGTCTATTCATCCAAAGTGTCATTGAACTGCCCCAAATAAATTCCGGCAAAATTGTCTTTTGTCGAATAGTCCATGACCCGGGGAGACAACTGAAATATTTTGTTATTTACCAGAGAAATAAATTAACTTAAATTGTTAGTCGCTTAATGAACTAAGGTTATCGAAAACGTTTTGAACTATGCTTTTCAATTCCATTAGGGCATTCAGAAGCCACAAATTATCCAGCTTCTTATGTGAACTTGAAATTTATTTTAAATACTTTAAATATATTTTTTTTAAAGAATATACCTCTATAAAAGAGAAGAACACTCTCACAATAGGTAATCCTAAATTTCAAATCTACTGAAACTTCTCTTTCAAATCCAGCATTGAGTCAAATACAAAAACCAACTGCATAACCATAGTCATCACTGGTAGGGAAAGAGTTAGGGCATTCAGAAACCATGAAAGGCACAGATTTTTTGGTAAGGTGAGGGCGGGGGGATTTTAATCTACATTCTTGTTGTATACTGATTATATACTGTCTGACTTAGTTTTGTGAGTGTATGTATGTTTGTATAACTTTTATCTATTTTTTTCTCCACAATTCATCATGTTAGCTATTGTTGTACCCTCTATGTACATTCATTTTGTCACAATGTCATGTACATTTTATGTTTTTTCGGACTTCTCCCTCATGTCCACTGACTTCTCCGTCCTGTCCCCTGACTTCACCCTAAAGTCTCTGGAGGGAGAAGTGACTTCTCCCTAAAATCAGCTGGAGAGCGGTACACATCACCAGGTGCACCCTGTTCCAAAACCTCATCCCATCCTTGTCCTAAAATTTTGGAATAATTGGGTGAGAAACAAGGACTTTTTTAACCCTTTACCCAACATAACGGCTAAGTGCTATTCTCAAAAATTGTCAGTTAATTTTCATTTTTTGTCTCAAAAACATAGGTTATGACCCCTCATTGGAACGAGCTCAGTGAACATAGGTTATGACCCCTCATTGGAACGAGTTCGCTGAGCTCGTTCCAATGAGGGGTCATAACCTATGTTTTTGAGACAAAAAATGAAACAAGAGGCCCCACGGGGCCTGAAGCACTCATCTTGAACAGAACACAATTTAAACAGAGTCCAAGAAAGAGTCTACATTAAGCAAGCCATCTCCATAGGCTACACTGTCAATACTTGAGTCCCTCGGGAGTGACAAAAATAATCTGGGCATCATGCCTTTTCTTTTTGATCATAAAGTAAAATGTAGAGCTCCCCTATGAAGCTCCTTGATACAACCTATGTGGATTAATCTTAGTACCTCTAGAGGGTACTGTATACAAAATTTTCAATTCTTCAGCAAAATGGCCAATTCCGGATCCCACAGAGAGCCCAAATATTAACCCAGGCTCTTGATTTGAACACAGTTAAATCAGACTTCCCTAGAGATGTTGTGTACCGAATATGAAAGCATTCTGACTGTTGGATCTGAAGAAGAGAAATTGTAAAGAAATTTCTTCGAATTGCACTAAGTTCAAATTTGGGCTACCATAGCGAGCCCAAATATTAACCTATGGATCCGATTTGAACAAGCTTGAATCTGACCCCCTAGAGATGTTGTATACCAAATGTGAAAGCATTCTGATAAGTGAATCTGAAGAAGAAGATTTTTGAAGAAATTCCCTCATATTGTACTTGATTAAATTTCATGTTCCCATATGAAGCCCAAATATTAACCTAGGAACGCGAATTGAACAACCTGGAATCTGACCCCCCTAGAGATGTTGTATACCAAATATAAAAGCATTCTGACTGGTGGATCTGAAGAAGAAGAGTTTTAAAGAAATTTCCTCATATTGCACTAAGTAAAAATTTGGGCTACCATAGCGAGCCCAAATATATACCCAGGGATCTGATTTGAAGAAACTTGAATCTGACCCCTATAGAGATGTAGCATACCAAATATCAAAGCATTCTGACTGGTGGATCTGAAGAAGAGGATTTTTTTAAATTACCCTCCATATTGAACAAAGATAAAATTTGGGCTTCCGTAGGAAGCCCAAATATTAACCTAGGGACTTGGTTTGAACAATCTAGAATCTGACCCTAATAACAATGATGTATACCAAACATTAAAAGGTTCTGACTGGTGGTTCTGAAGAAGAAGATTTTTAAAGAATATCCCCCATATTACCCTATGTTAAAACTTCGGGCTCCTGTAGAGAGCCCAAATATGAACCATTGAGCTTTATTTCAACAAATTTTTATCTGACCCCCCTATGAATGCTGTATACCAAATATCAAAAGATTCTGATGATTGGTTCTGGAGAAAAGATTTTTTTAAATTTTTGCAAATATGCTGACTCAGCATTTTTTCGATGCCTATTACAGAACACCCTAACATAACCGATGGCATTTTCTTTTTACCATTCAATTCTACTGGTCCTAAGGATACTTCATACCAAATAACTGCTCTCTGTTCTGTGGGGTTTGGGAAATATGGGCGTTTGAAAATATTTCTATTTTTAGCTCCCAGGGTTCCCATGGGGATGCGTGAATATTTTTTTTTGCGTGGGTCAAGTACTTATGACTCAATACTACCAAAAACCAAATTTGGTTCATACCGGACCATCAGTTCAGAAAATAGAAATTTTGGGCGGAGCCAAAAATCTTACCCCTCCTATTACAAAGCCAAATATTACTTCACGAACTTCATTTGAACAAACTTGATTCTTCACCTCATATGGAAGCTCCATCGCATATATCAAGTCATTGTACACACTGGTTCTTGAGAAGAAGATTTTTAAAATATTTTGGAGCATTTTCCCCCACTCCCTCCCTATGGGGCTGGGCATGTTGAGTTGAACAAAAATGCAATGCCCCTTTGAGACCATCACTCACACAAACTTTCACTTGAAAGGCTTCAGTGGCTTTGGAGGAGAAGACCAAAACATGGTGTTGACGGACGACGGACGGGGAGTGATGAGATTAGCTCAGCTTGACTTTGTCAAGATGAGCTAAAAAAAAATAGTTGTTCAAGAATTTTTGTTGTAAGTGTCGTCTGCTTTTTATGTTAGGTAAAAGGTTAACAAACTTAGTTTTTACAAATAGGTAAAGAGCTGAGAGCATGGTAGTTCAGTGGTTACAGAACTGGACTTCAAAACAAAAGGTCCACGGTTCGATCCCCACCAAGGGTAACAGCATTGTGTCCTTTGGCAAGTCTGTTAATCCCGACTGTGGGGCGTGGTGACTTAGTTGGTAGAGGTGCAGGCTGCAAGCCGAGAGGTCCTCGGTTCGAATCCCACCTGCGGCAAACACGTTGTGTCCTTGGGCAAGACACTTCACCCCCATTGCCCATGTGGGGGCACGGTGACGCTGTGTACTAAGGCGTACTGCATGTCGATGGTGCACCTGTCTTCAACTAATGCTAACCCTGCTTGTGTGGAGTTGGTATGTTGGGGAGCTGACAGTTGCTCGCCGTTGCCCGGTGGTTCTCTCTGGCTTCCTCAACCCGTAGAACTGTCATGGTCATGGTTAGCCATAGTGCAGAAATATGTGACCTTAAACACCAATAAATAAATAAATAATCTTGACTGCAAACATGGGGGTGCGGTGTCACTGTGTACTAAGGCATACTGCACATCAATGGTGTACTTCAACCAATGCTAACCAAGCCTGTGTGAAGTAAGTATTTGGGGAGTCTAGCCGTTCCTCGCCATTGCTAGATGGTTTTATCTGAGTCCTCCAGCTTCCTCCAAACATAAACCTGTCTGACATGAGATGACCCTGGCTGTCAAAAGTGTCATTGAACCCCAATAAATAAATAAATAAATAAATAAATAAATAAATAAATAAATAAATATTGGAAACCACATGCTGGATACAAGTTAATAAATGTTGCTCATTTCACATGGAGTGTTTTGATAGTAAGCAATCCAGTGAACCTTGCTCCTGGGGCCCGGTTGATTCACTTTCGGCACAGCACAAATTGTAACAAAGTTATGACGTAGCTCAGTTGTAAGCGAAAGTAAACAAAAAATGATGGAGTCGCATTGAAACATCGTCTGTCTGTCAGACATTTTGTCAAATGACGTCACGGCACAAATCTTGCACCACCTCGCGAGGAGGTGTAAATTTGTGCCGGTCGGCACAGTCCCGTCACTTGTTCTGTTTGTGGTTGATTGTGGGGAATCCCTGTTCCGTCACAGTTTGTTCTGTGCCGAGAGTGAATCAACCGGGCCCCTGGTGAAATGTATAATCAGTTCTTGTGACAAAACAATTAACAATGTGATCTTTATTAAATAAACGTGGTTGAACTGAATTAGGTATGCCTGAAGTAAATTTGTGTCAATCCACCTGTGTTACAATGCTGACCACATCTTTCTAAATTTAATTAAAGCAAGTTTGATAAATAGTAATTTTATGCAGATAATAAGATAAAATTAACATGCTATAGAATTCACGGACGTGTGAGTGATAATTTGGATATGGATTTATAACATAAAGTATACTGTGCCCCTCAAAGTGAAAGAATCACCAAATTTTCCAATTTGAAGAAAAAAATTCAATAAAACCATATCATGTGACCCCTTAGTGAAATGAGCTTGATCAGCTTGTTCGAATGAGGGGTCACATGATATGATTTTGTTGAATTTTTTTTTTAACTGCTCAGTTGGTAAATTGCTGGATGGATGCTGCTGACTCCTTAGTTAAATGGTTAACTCTTTACCTAACGTAACGGTCAAAACCGGCCAGGGCTATTCTAAAAAATCGTCTTTTATTTTTCATTATATTTTCATTTTTTGTCTCAAAAACATTGGTTATGACCCATCTTTGGAACGAGCTCATCGAGCTCGTTCCAATGAGGCGTCATAACCTGTTTTTGAGACAAAAGATGGAAAAAAATAGTTATCCAAGAATACTGTCAAGTGTCGTCTGCTTTTCAAGTTAGGTAAAGGGTTAACTCTTAACCTGCCGAGTATTTTCAAGATATTTTTCATCAAATCTAGTCATGGCTGCTGTGAAGCAGCCATGACTAGATTTGATGAAAAATCCATCTAAATTTAACTTGAGAAATCTTTGGTGATAAAATCCTTTCAGTTTACAAGGGGAAAATCTGGTTAAAAATGCCCAAATGGTACTTATTTCAGTGCCAAGGGAAATCTTGCCCCAGGCAGAAATATCCGCCAGCAGCATGCAAAGGGTTAAGGAACAAAAATGTGTTTACCATACATTTCTACAAATACCAGGGCTTCTAGCACTGAAGCAAGTATGAACGAACATAATCACTTTACCTTGTTTGTCCAATTCTGTGAACTCGTCCAATAGCTTGCAACTCCTGTGCTGGATTCAACAGTGGTTCAACTAACAGTACATGTGTAGCTTCAATAAGATTGAGACCATTGGCACCTGAATGCACTGGCAGTAACAAAATGTTCACATCTGTACATTGTTTGAATACCGATAGATTCTCCTGAAATAAACCAGAGATGCCTGTGATATGAATTCAACCAAAAGCAAATCACAAATGCCAAACAAAAATCACTTTGCTAGGCCCCCGCCACAAAGTAGATCTTCTGTTTCTCAGGCCATTTTATTTGTAAAATTGCATGTGGGTTGACATTTTGTTATTTTATTTTTGTAATTATTTCTTTGCCATCAAAAGTTCATGTTCTTGGTTTGTTTTATGTTTTAGGCCTCATAATCTACAGAGTAACATGGGTGGTGTTGTATTTCATCCTTGAGTGCAAGAAGGCTTTGCAATGCTATAGCATTACAAGGGACAATTTTATTAACTTTGGTAAAATAACAGACTTAAACCATTTAATTTAAAGCATAAATAACGTGCAAATAGATTTTAAAACTAGAGGATGGTCACCAAAGGGTGGCTGATTCCCCCGAAAAAAGCCTTGATAGCCATTCCAACCTTATTCGCGACACACCCTCTGGTTGTGGGCAATAATAATACCAAGTATCATTAATATCCTTGAAGGCTGTAAAAAGTTATGGAGCAGACATGAATTCCGTCTATGCCTTCGGGGGAATAAAAAGGCTAAATTATTATATTATATGAAACAAGATGTAAACTATGTTATGTTATGTTAATCTATTGTTAATTTATTTAGTTTTTCTACCTGGTTAATATTATCACAAGTAGGGTTTTTTTTTTTAAAATGAAATTACACTTCAAAATACCCTTCTTGTATACATTTTTGCCCAGAACCTCAAAAAAATGGGCTTTGCAGTCATTTGAATTAAATTTGTTTGGTTGGGATTCATCTTGTTGGGATGACCAATTTCAACATTCGTCTTGTTGGGAATAAACCACATGAGAGGGTGCGTAATAGCAAATGTACATGTGAAATATTTCATAATTTATTTGGATTCTATTTGGTGTTAATGTGGCATAATTATTGATGCCTTTCACAACTTATAAATTATGGACAAAAACGGAGAGAGTCAAGGAAATTGCGTTTTTTGTTCTTCTTGAATTTCAAAATTATTCTTCGGGGAAAGAAATGTGCCCCATCCAACAAGAGGGGGGCACCACCTCTCAAGCTAGCCCCCATCTTGCTGCTAGGTGGGTTGGACGATGCTGCACATCATATTCTGCATGCCTCTGATGCAGATGCCAAAGGCATGAGCGATGATAGGTGGTTTGGGGTGTGGGAAGCCCCCCCCCCCCAAAAAAACATTTGGAAATCAGTTATTAAATGGAGACTTCTGGCAGCTTTTAAGGGTTTATTGCCATTTCATCAATTCCCATTTCATCAACTGCCTCTAAAATTATATTTTCCCATTTCATCAATTCCCACTTCATCAACAGAATGAAAATATGTTTTAAGAGACAAATTAATTTAGAAACAAATTAGTTTAGAATGCCTATTCTCAAGTAATTTGTCTCTTTTGAGTAACAAATTAGTTTAGAATGCCACTAGGCATTCTAAACTAATTTGTTACTCAAAAGAGACAAATTAATTTAGAAAGCCAACAGGCATTCTGAAGTAATAGTGAGTATGTTACTAGAGTATTGTGCTTTAAATGTTACCTTCTGATAGATATTGTGTTAGAGAGATAAAATTACAACTCTGTCTGCATGCCTATCTGGTGTTAATATGCAATAAAGTATAAATAAGAAATTCTATTCTCTTTGTGCTGATTAGTCATTGTATAACCACTATCCAAACATTTGTCTGACAATTGTCTGGAAAGTGGTTATACAATAAACCCTCAAAATATTGATTTTTCATCAACTGGCTAACTGTATTTTTAAAATGTGTAATATGTAATTATAAAACACACCTGAAAAAAAAATCTGTTGATGAAATGGGAATTGATGAAATGGGAAAATTAAAAAATTTATAGTAATTTATATATTTTTCATAGTTACCAATGACCCAGACTTAGCTGGTGCTAACTCTAACAAAACCAGGGCCAAACACAAATTTTGCCCCCCAATCCCCAAAATTTGCATCCAAAACAAAAAGAAATCATGTCCTAAAGGACCTCCATACTACGCCTCTACTGCGCATGCGCAGTGACGCAGACGTCCCGAAATTGGCGCCAATTATCATTCTTACTGGCAGTGCCTGGTCAGCACTATGTACTCAGCGGGGAGGCAAGAGTTCCCAACTCCAGGGAGGGCCATCCCCATCTGGGTCATTGGTAAGTATAAAAAATATATAAATTACTATAAATTTTTTAACATTTTTATACTGTACCAATGACCCAGACTTAGCTGAATAGTAAACAGGCTGGAGGGCCTAGGACATAGAGGAAAATCCAATAAGCTCAACTATATAGTAAAGAGGTAACCCCCTTAAGGAGAAAAGGAGTATTAGGCTTTACATGTATCTTTCTTATTTAATATTAAATTAGAAAGATACACTACCCTTAATAATTGAGCACAATAACATTCATGTTCTCTATTAACATCCAGTATAACCCTTATACTAATTATTTTTAAAGCAAGCCAATAAATAAAGTAGTCCAGAGAATTGAGACTCTTTATAGTCATTTAAAAGTGTCCGAGTATTGTATATTAAAGCCCGTTTGACACTTGACATATACAAATGCTTCACACCGAGCTACACTTTAAAAATAAGACATGAATGAATTTAAACATTAATATTACACTTTAAAACCATCCCGGAAGCGACTCAGAAATACTGACTTGGAGGAGGCATTCCCTTGCTTTTCACTATAAAGCAGGTGACCTAAGGGAACACCCGCCCCCACCCCCCCTTCCCCTTGCCCTGGGTCAAATAGCCCAGAGCGAAGAGGGCAGCCGGACGGAGTCACTGCCGGAACAGAAAGCCTGCATAACTATAGTTGCAACTGTTTAGTGGACGACATTCTGAGCAACAGATAACGGACCTAAACAATGCAGGTCTCCAGAAATGGACTCAATATTTCTGAGATAAAAATTCGTAAATGTGGATGGCTGAGACCAATAAGCAGCCTTCATTAAATCTGTAATAGCAACACTATTAGCATAAGCCCAGGAAGTAGAAAGAGCTCTTACTACATGAGCAGAAATCTTAAGCACAGACTGCTGAGAAGAAGATAAATCTTCATAAGCAGTACGGATAGTTAACTGAATCCATCTAGCAATAGAATGGACTGAAATGTCCTTTCTATTAGGCATCAAAGACAGAAAGAAACGTTTCCGTCCCTTTCTGATAAACTGAGATCTCTGTTTATAGATACGTAATGCTCTAACAGGACAGAGTAAAGGCCTACGCCCGTCTGAAGACGGAAGAGCCTTAATAACAATAGGTTCCGGATATGTATTAGGAGCCTGATTCTTAGCTAAAAAACCCACATTAGTAGTGAAGGTGATAGTGTTCCCAACACTACGATAATGAGAATCATCCACCGATAGTGCATGAAGCTCACTGACTCTTCTAGCAGAAGAGAAAGCTAAGAGAAAAGCTGTCTTATAAGATAAGAATTTGAAATCTACTGTCCCAAGAGGTTCAAATGGCTTTTCCTTCAATTTAAGAAGAACCCAAGCTAAATTCCACTTAGGAATTAATCTAAGAGTTCTGGGTCTATTTATCGAAAAGTTTCTAACCAACTTCGATAAAGAGACATTAGATCCAATTTGTAAACTATCATGATGTGCATAGGTATCAGATAACATAGATCTATAACCCTTTATAGTAACAGGCTGCAGTTTGATTTCGTCAAACAAGTATACTAGAAAGTTTGCAATGTCTGGTATAGAGGGATCGAATATATCTACAGAATGATCCCTACACCAACGACGAAAAACCTTCCACTTGGCCGCATAGTTTAGCGAAGAGGAGGTCCTCCTACAGTTAGAAATCGCGTCCACTGCTCGTCCTGTAAAGTGCTTGCCATGCAAGAAGGACCGCACAATGGAAAAACGTGAAGGTTGAGACCTTGCGGGTTGTGATGGAGTTGACGCGATTTCCCCTGAGAAAGAAGATCCTCCCGTGGAGGAAGCTTTCGCGGTAGGTCCCACAACAGACACCTGAGTAGATTTATCCACGGTCTCTGTGGCGACAGAGATGCTACCAACAGAATCTTGCATTGAGATTGTTTTATCTTTAGCAATACTTGTTGAATTAATGGGGCTGGAGCATACGCATATCCTATCATTCCGTCCCAAGGGATCGACAGAGCGTCTACTGCAAATGCTCTTGGATCCGGACACGGAGACACATACGTCTGCAACTGATTGTTGAGATGTGTCGCAAATAAGTCTATCATTGGCCGTTCCCATTGGTAGCAAATCTGATTGAATACTTGTTTGTTGAGAGTCCACTCCGACGGCAACAAGCGACCCTTTCGTGAAAGGGAGTCTGCTAGCACATTCAGACGACCCGGTATGTGACGGACCGAAAGAAGAACGTGATGTTCTAACGCAAACAGAAGGATTCTTTCCGTTAGATTGAACAACGGAACTGAATGAGTGCCTCCCTGATTCCGTATATACGCCACTACTGTCGTATTGTCGGATAGGATTTGGACATGAGCATCGTGAATAATGTCCATCCAGTGACGTAACGCAAGCCAAATTGACATCATTTCCTTGATGTTTATGTGCTTGCACAGGAATTGCGGATCCCAAAGACCCTGGCATCTCGAATCCGTTGGGATTAATGATGCACCCCAACCTGTTTGACTGGCATCCATCATAACGGTAAAACTCGGATCCGGCAACTGCAGCGGAACTCCTTGAGTTAACCACTGAATGTTTGCCCAAGTCTGAATCTCTTGTTTCACTTGATCTGACAAGAGAACGTCTACATCGAGCGAATGAATTTTCACACTCCAATTCTGAGTCAGGAAACTTTGAAGAGGACGTGTGTGTAACCGCCCCATCGGAATGAGATCCGCGGCGGCTCCGCACAGACCTATCAGTCTCATAAATTCTCTCGCCGTGACTTTGTCTGCGTGCAGACAATAGCGAGCGTAACAACTGACTAATTTCGCTCTGGTTAACGGCAGACGAACGAGATCGTCTCGAAGCTCATTCCCAGATGAGTGAATGACTTGGACGGCACCAGATCCGACTTCTTCTCGTTTACTATAAAACCGAGACGTCGGAGCAATAGAAGAAGATTCTGAACATCGTTCTGAAGCGTTAACTCGTTGCCATACCTCTGAAGAATGTCGTCCAGGTAGGTCGACGTTACCACAGACAAATGAGCTCGGAAGTAGATCATTACCGAGTTCATTACCCGAGTGAAAGCCCAGGGTGCTAGATTCAATCCGAAGCACATCGCCCGGAATTGATACACCACTCCTAGGACTGCGAAGCGTAGATACTTTCGGAATGTCGGATGTACCATGACGTGAAAGTACGCATCTTTGTGATCTATGCTCGTTGCATAATCATTCACCCGAATACTCGCTCTGACCGATCGAATCGTCTCCATATAAAACTTCGGAGCGACGATCAGCTTGTTTATCCAGCTCAAATCTATGACTGGACGGAACGAGCCGTCTGGTTTCGGAACCAGAAACAGATGGCTGTAGAATCCCGGAGATTCCTGGTTTTCTACGACCTCTACCACGTTCTTCATTAAAAGAGACTGCACCTCTGATAACAGAGCGTCTCTTTTCTGCGGATTTGACGGAAGATGAGTCCACTTTGGACTTCGAGTTAATGGAGGCTTTCGTTTGAAGGATATCTTTAGACCTTCCGAAGTCACTCCTCTCACCCAAGGGTCGTCCGTAATCGACGCCCATTCTTGTGAAAAGCTCGACAACCTTCCGCCAACCGGAACGCGATAGAGGTTTAAGCCATCACCTCCTGGACCTGCGAGGCCTGCGGTAGGAGAAACCACGTCTTCCACGACCCGCCGACCTCGGGGCGTCCGACCGATTGTCCCGGCCTGAAGGACGTCCCGAACGAGAGTCGCTATCCTGACGGTCTCTCGAATGAATAAGACCAAGAGGACGCACCGGAACCTCTATAGGAACCTCTCTTGGGCGCATTAGACCCAGAAGTGCCTGTCTTATTCGTGTCTGCTGTATCCGACTTCTTAGGAGCAGATTTGAACAACAGAGAATCCTTAGCTTTCTTTGTAATTTTATCATAAATAGCGGAAAGCTTGCCGTCAAAGAGAAGTTCTCCTGAGACCGAAGCTACTCTAAGAGAGTTCTTCACCTTAGAATCCACTACTGTGGATGTAGCTAGGGCTGCGTCACGTCTAACCAACTCCAGATTTGCCACTGAAAGGGCGGAGTTACACGTGGAATAAGCTACTGCCCTTGAAAGAAGTCTTAAAGAGGATTGTATATCCTGAAACTCTTTCCCCTCTAGGCGCAGTGATAACGCCTTAGTAAGGTGATCTGCGTAAGATAAGGCATCTAAATTGGCTCTGTTAGACGCAATAGCTGTTTCCAACACCGCGGTTGGAAAAGAAGCTGACGACGGTAATGATAGCTCTAAGTCTTCCGCCTCGTCATCCATACGCAGAGGAACTCTCGGTATACCATGTCCTGCCGTATCGAATTTATTCCTTGCATTAATGAAAGGCAGGTTGAGAGTATTAGCGGACAAGAAACCTGCTTTCCCCGTCCTGGAAGCAAGTTTAAATATAGCGTCGTTCAATAATTCAAATGTTCTTGCAACATTATTGGACTGCGACGGAAACTCGGGAGCGATGTCCCTGAACCGCTCAAAAAATTCAGAGTCCAATGACGCTATAATTCTCTTGTCCGGAAGCGCAGCAGTCTGGCCCGACGGAACAACTTGAGGGAGAAAGTGCCGGATGAAGTCCACGGCAGCTTTATGTTGTTCCGAAAGGGATAGCTCCAAGTCATCCGTATCCCTTTCACCATCCGGTCGGACCTCATGATGTTCCCGGTCGTCCGCCCCCGATGCTTCGGCGGAGCGTACCGACCCAGCGCCGTCGGATAATTCTCGATCCGACACCGTTTCTGTCGGCTGCTGGGATGCTGCGATAAGCTGTGCTATCTGCACAAGAATGTCCGGCGTCGAGACCTGCAGAGGCGCAGTCTTTCGCTGCTTCGCCGAGGGCAGCTCCGCATCAGATGGCTCCCGCATACTTTTCCTATGCGAACGTCCGGAGTCCATCGGTCTCGAATCCCTGGCTGCCGGATGGTGTGACCTGGTCGCCGAAGAATCCTTGATCGGCGAAGCTGGTAATATATCGGCGGTCACGCAGCCAAGGTGCGGTCGTGTGCGTTGACGAGAAGAGGAAGCCTTAACAGTCTCTGCGGACTGCTTATACAACGGAGCGTCCCGAGCGACGGACGTATGCTCCGCTAAAGACACATTTTGTACCACAACATCTGGTCCCAGATGTTGTTGTACGAGAGAGGGGCCTCTCTCGCTCGCGGCCCGGCTGGACCTGGACGAGCTAGGAACCAGACTCAAAGGCTTCCTCCGTTCTCGCTTACTATCCGCCGTCACTGGGTGTGCATCTATTATGTTTATAGTGCTCGCATCACCCAAAATTTCCTCTTGGACCGCATCGGACGAACCCGGCTGCCGAACCATTCGGTGAATGGACGCTACACCGGGCGAGCTAGCGGACGACATTTGTCTAATCTCCATGAGCACTTTTGCCGCTAGCTCTGAATTCATTTGTGACGACGGACGCACACTTGAAGAAGATAACATGGAAACATCACCCTGTTCTGGTTCCTCTGAAATAGAAACTGAGAGAGTAGAGTGACCTTGCGGAGAAAGAGCCGGCATCGCACTTTCTCCAGAAACAACATATCGTGACACACGTTTCCAATGTTTCTCATCCCAATGTTCACATATAGGACAGGGATTAATGCGAGAACACTGAGTACAATTAATACAATGATCATAAAAGTCAGAGGAAGATTTCTTCCTATTACAATTTGAACAACATCCCTTCATTGTGAAAGAACAACAATAAGTCCTAGTTACTCGCAAAAACCCCTGACACAAAGATACATAATAACATGATCCATTAATAAATGAAAAAACAATTGCAAAACAAAATAATTTTGAAAAAATATTTTTTCAGCGAAGCCCAAGTTGCTGAAAAGTAACGTTGAGCCCCGATGGATCCGATGGCAAAGTGTGGTCAAAAATTTTAAATTTATATTAAATAATTAATGAGACACTTTCGGATAATATAAATGTATCTTATAGTGAGATAAACTACAGCAAAGGCAAACAGCCTCCCTCAAAAAAGGCTGTTGCGAATGAAAACAAACAGTGTAAAAACACCAGAAAACATGACTCCAGGCACTGAAAAAACTGGCCCGGAATCAGTCATCAATTACACTCTATCTGATGTAAAACAGAGACTCCCAGGGGAGAATCTGCAGAACATCAGATGGAAGATGCAGAACACAAACGTTATACACCCATGGGTGAAAACGTAACTATGGGGAAAATAACAGAAAACATTCTGTAACCAAGCAACTCTCCCAGGAAATTTTAGAAATGAAATTTCTCAAAAATATGCCAAAAGCATGGGAGAATTGCAAGGGGGGACTTTAGAAGACTAGGGGAGAGGAAACACTGAATAAGCAGTGCAACAATTAGCAAGAATGACAAGAGGCCCATGCCTCGAAAATAGGCAACTTAACATAATTTCATCAAAAAATTTTAAGTACAGCCCTGATTATTTTTTGTCACTTCTTTTTCCTCTCCTCCTTCTATCCTCCTTAGAATCACATTTTCTCCAAAAATTACGTGTCTGGCATCCTTTAAACTGAGATTTACAAGCACAAAGATCAGTGAGATGTTGACTGATGAAGGGCCAAACAGAGAATGATAATTGGCGCCAATTTCGGGACGTCTGCATCACTGCGCATGCGCAGTAGAGGCGTAGTATGGAGGTCCTTTAGGACATGATTTCTTTTTGTTTTGGATGCAAATTTTGGGGATTGGGGGGCAAAATTTGTGTTTGGCCCTGGTTTTGTTAGAGTTAGCACCAGCTAAGTCTGGGTCATTGGTACAGTATAAAAATATATAATTTTAGAGGCAGTTGATGAAATGGAAATTGATGAAATGGGAAGACACCCTTTTAGGATGAGAAATCACATTATTTTTTTACCATCGGAATAACGTTTTTAGCCAGGGAGAGGTGTGTTGATCGCCTGATTGGTCCAAAGCTGGTCATTATTGAATAAGACAAACGTAATTGTTTTCTGTTGAATTTGAGATCTACACATGATTATAATTATGATTAGGCTAAAATAATAAAAATTAATTGAAAATGTTCATTAGGCCTAAAAAAATAAAAAATCTGTTTCTCAGGCCCTCCCGCATGGTCATTTTGGCTGCCGCATGCTCTCTTTTTATAACCAATGTAATCGTTAAAAAATAAAATAAAATAGTTTATGTCTGATATTTTAAGTTAAAAAAATTGATAAATTTGTCCCTTGAGTGCAAGAAGGCTTTGCAAAGCCTTCTTGCTCTCAAGGGATGAAATACTCCACCACCCATGCTATTCCATAGATTATGAGGCCAACAACATAAACCAAGAACATGAACTTTTGATGGCAAAGAAATAATTACAGAAATAAAAAATAAAATAAAAAACCGCTCACCCGCATGCAATTTTACAAACAATGGCCTGAGAAACAGATCTACTTTGTGTGGCCTTACAGTTTCTTTTTTTTTTCTCAACCATGTCAAGTGCAGAGGTGTTAAAACAGATGTTTGTTTGGAGGATAAAAGCGTTTGTTGCTTTGTCGCGCCACCCAAATGTTATTTCACACCTTGTACAAGTAGTGGTTAATTCAATCTGCATGTACTTTAATTAATCCCTTCAATCATGATTAGTTTAATTGCATAGCCCTTCAACTTAACAATTCAGTTAAATGATTTGTTGTGAGAGAGATAGAGACAGAGAGAGAGAAGATTGTAATTAAGTTTGTATCTGATGTGATTTTGTTTAACCCTTTACCCAACGTAATGGCCAAAACCGGCCAGCACTATTCTAAAAAATTGCCTATCAATTTTAATTATTTTTTCATTTTTTGTCTCAAAAACATAGGTTATGACCCCTCATTGGAACGAGCTCCACGAGCTCGTTCCAAAGAGGGGTCATAACCTATGTTTTTGAGACAAAAAATGAAAAAAAAGTTAAAAAATTTATAGTAATTTATATATTTTTTATACTTACCAATGACCCAGACTTAGCTGGTGCTAACTCTAACAAAACCAGGGCCAAACACAATTTTGCCCCCCAATCCCCAAAATTTGCATCCAAAACAAAAAGAAATCATGTCCTATAGGACCTCCATACTACGCCCCCACTGCGCATGCGCAGTGTCAAGGACGTCCCGAAATTGGCGCCAATTATCATTCTTACTGGCAGTGCCTGGTCAGCGCTATGTACTCAGCAGGGAGGCAAGAGTTCCCAACTCCTGGGAGGGCCATCCCCGTCTGGGTCATTGGTAAGTATAAAAAATATATAAATTACTATAAATTTTTTAACATTTTTATACTGTACCAATGACCCAGACTTAGCTGAATAGTAAACAGGCTGGAGGGCCTAGGACATAGAGGAAAATCCAATAAGCTCAACTATATAGTAAAGAGGTAACCCCTTAAGGAGAAAAGGAGTATTAGGCTTTACATGTATCTTTCTTATTTAATATTAAATTAGAAAGATACAATACCCTTAATAATTGAGCACAATAATATTCATGTTCTCTATTAACATCCAGTATAACCCTTATACTAATTATTTTTAAAGTAAGCCAATAAATAAAGTAGTCCAGAGAATTGAGACTCTTTATAGTCATTTAAAAGTGTCCGAGTATTGTATATTAAAGCCTGTTTGACACTTGACATATACAAATGCTTCACACCGAGCTACACTTTAAAAATAAGACACGAATGAATTTTAACATTAATATTACACTTTAAAACCATCCCGGAAGCGACTCAGAAATACTGACTTGGAGGAGGCATTCCCTTGCTTTTCACTATAAAGCAGGTGACCTAAGGGAACACCCTCCCCCCCCCCCCTTCCCCTTGCCCTGGGTCAAATAGCCCAGAGCGAAGAGGGCAGCCGGACGGAGTCACTGCCGGAACAGAAAGCCTGCATAACTATAGCTGCAACTGTTTAGTGGACGACATTCTGAGCAACAGATAACAGACCTAAACAATGCAGGTCTCCAGAAATGGACTCAATATTTCTGAGATAAAAATTCGTGAATGTGGATGGCTGAGACGAATAAGCAGCCTTCATTAAATTTGTAATAGCAACACTATTAGCATAAGCCCAAGAAGTAGCAAGAGCTCTTACTTCATGAGCGGAAATCTTAAGCACAGACTGCTGAGAAGAAGATAAACTCTCATAAGCAGTACGGATAGTTAATTGAATCCATCTAGCAATAGAATGGACCGAAATGTCCTTTCTATTAGGCATCAAAGACAGAAAGAAACGTTTCCGTCCCTTTCTGATAAACTGAGATCTCTGTTTATAGATACGTAACACTCTAACAGGACAGAGTAAAGGCCTACGCCCGTCTGAAGACGGAAGAGCCTTAATAACAATAGGTTCCGGATATTTATTAGGAGCCTGATTCTTAGCTAAAAATCACACATTAATAGTGAAGGTGATAGTGTTCCCGACACTACGATAGTGAGAATCATCCACCGACAGTGCATGAAGCTCACTGACTCTTCTAGCAGAAGAGAAAGCTAAGAGAAAAGCTGTCTTATAAGACAAGAATTTGAAATCTACTGTCCCAAGAGGTTCAAATGGCTTTTCCTTCAATTTAAGAAGAACCCAAGCTAAATTCCATTTAGGAATTAATCTAAGAGTTCTGGGTCTATTTATCGAGAAGTTTCTGACCAACTTAGATAAAGAGACATTAGATCCAATTTGTAAACTATCATGATGTGCATAGGTATCAGATAACATAGACCTATAACCCTTAATAGTAAAAGGCTGCAGTTTGATTTCGTCAAACAAGTATACTAGAAAGTTTGCAATGTCTGGTATAGAGGGATCGAATATATCTACAGAATGATCCCTACACCAACGACAAAAAACCTTCCACTTAGCCGCATAGTTTGGCGAAGAGGAGGTCCTCCTACAGTTAGAAATCGCGTCCACTGCTCGTCCTGTAAAGTGCTTGCCATGCAAGAAGGACTGCACAACGGAAAAATGTGAAGGTTGAGACCTTGCGGGTTGTGATGGAGTTGGCGCGATTTCCCCTGCGAAAGAAGATCCTCCCGTGGAGGAAGCTTTCGCGGTAGGTCCCACAACAGACACCTGAGTAGATTTATCCACGGTCTCTGTGGCGACAGAGATGCTACCAACAGAATCTTGCATTGAGATTGTTTTATCTTTAGCAATACTTGTTGAATTAACGGCGCTGGAGGATACGCATATCCTATCATTCCGTCCCAAGGGATCGACAGAGCGTCTACTGCAAATGCTCTTGGATCCGGACACGGAGACACATACGTCTGCAACTGATTGTTGAGATGTGTCGCAAATAAGTCTATCATTGGCCGTTCCCATTGGTAGCAAATCTGATTGAATACTTGTTTGTTGAGAGTCCACTCCGACGGCAACAAGCGACCCTTTCGTGAAAGGGAGTCTGCTAGCACATTCAGACGACCCGGTATGTGACGGACCGAAAGAAGAACGTGATGTTCTAGCGCAAACAGAAGGATTCTTTCCGTTAGATTGAACAACGGAACTGAATGAGTGCCTCCCTGATTCCGTATATACGCCACTACTGTCGTATTGTCGGATAGGATTTGGACATGAGCATTGTGAATAATGTCCATCCAATGACGTAACACAAGCCAAATTGACATCATTTCCTTGATGTTTATGTGTTTGCACAGGAATTGCGGATCCCAAAGACCCTGGCATCTCGAATCCGTTGGGATTAATGATGCACCCCAACCTGTTTGACTGGCATCCGTCATAATGGTAAAACTCGGATCCGGCAACTGCAGCGGAAGTCTGAATCTCTTGTTTCACTTGATCTGACAAGAGAATGTCTACGTCGAGCGAATGAATTTTCACACTCCAATTCTGAGTCAAGAAAATTTGGAGAGGACGTGTGCGTAACCGCCCCATCGGAATGAGATCCGCAGCGGCTCCGCACAGACCTATCAGTCTCATAAATTCTCTCGCTGTGACTTTGTCTGCGTGCAGACAATAGCGAGCATAACAACTGACTAATTTCGCTCTGGTTAACGGCAGACGAACGAGATTGTTGTGCATCTCGAAGCTCATTCCCAGATGAGTGAATGACTTGGACGGCACCAGATCCGACTTCTCCTCGTTTACTATAAAACCGAGACGTCGGAGCAATAGAAGTAGATTCTGAACATCGTTCTGAAGCGTTAACTCGTTGCCATACCTCTGAAGAATGTCGTCCAGGTAGGCCGACGTTACCGCAGACGAATGAGCTCGGAAATAGATCATTACCGAGTTCATTACCCGAGTGAAAGCCCAGGGTGCTAGATTCAATCCGAAGCACATCGCCCGGAATTGATACACCACTCCTAGGACTGCGAAGCGTAGATACTTTTAGAATGTCGGATGTACCATGACGTGAAAGTACGCATCTTTGAGATCTATGCTTGTTGCATAATCGTTCACCCGAATACTCGCTCTGACCGACCGAATCGTCTCCATATAAAATTTCGGAGCGACGATCAGCTTGTTTATCCAGCTCAAATCTATGACTGGACGGAACGAGCCGTCTGGTTTCGGAACCAGGAACAGATGGCTGTAGAATCCCGGAGTCTCCTGGTTTTCTACGACCTCTACCGCATTCTTCATTAAAAGAGACTGCACCTCTGATAACAGAGCGTCTCTTTTCTGCGGATTTGACGGAAGTTGAGTCCACTTTGGACTTCGAGTTAATGGAGGCTTTCGTTTGAAGGATATCTTTAGACCTTCCGAAGTCACTCCTCTCACCCAAGGGTCGTCCGTAATCGACGCCCATTCTTGTGAAAAGCTCGACAACCTTCCGCCAACCGGTACGCGATAGATGTTTAAGCCATCACCTCCTGGACCTGCGAGGCCTGCGGTAGGAGAAACCACGTCCTCCACGACCCGCACCTCACCCCGTCGACCTCGGGGCGTCCGACCGGTTGTCCCGGCCCGAAGGACGTCCCGAACGAGAGTCGCTACCCTGACGGTCTCTCGAATAAGACCAAGAGGACGCACCGGAACCTCTATAGGAACCTCTCTTGGGTGCATTAGACCCAGAAGTGCCTGTCTTATTCTTGTCTGCTGTATCCGACTTCTTAGAAGCAGATTTGAACAACAGAGAATCCGAAGCTTTCTTTGTAATTTTATCATAAATAGCAGAAAGCTTGCCGTCAAAGAGAAGTTCTCCGGAGACCGAAGCGACTCTAAGAGAGTTCTTCACCTTAGTATTCACGAGTGTGGATGTAGCTAGGGCTGCGTCACGTCTAACCAACTCCAGGTTTGCCACTGAAAGGGCAGAGTTACACGTGGAATAAGCTACTGCCCTTGAAAGAAGTCTTAAAGAGGATTGTATATCCTGAAACTCTTTCCCTTGAAGGTGCAGTGATAACGCCTTAGTAAGGTGATTTGCGTAAGATAAGGCATCTAAATTGGCTCTGTTAGATGAAATAGCTGTTTCCAACACTGTGGGTGGAAAAGAAGCCGACGACGGTAATGATAGCTCTAAGTCTTCCGCCTCGTCGTCCATACGCAGAGGAACTCTCGGGATACCCTGTCCTGCCATGTCGAATTCATTCCTTGCATTAATGAAAGGCAGGTTGAGAGTATTGGCGGACAAGAAACCTGCTTTCCCTGTCTTGGAAGCAAGTTTAAATATAGCGTCATTCAATAATTCAAATGTTCTTGCAACATTATTGGACTGCGACGGAAACTCGGGAGCGATGTCCCTGAACCGCTCAAAAAATTCAGAGTCCAATGACGCTATAATCCTCTTGTCCGGAACCGCAGCAGTCTGGCCCGATGGAACAACTTGAGGGAGAAAGTGCCGGATGAAGTCCACGGCAGCTTTATGTTGTTCCGAAAGGGATAGCTCCAAATCATCCGTATCCCTTTCACCATCCGGTCGGACCTCATGATGCTCCCGGTCGTCCGCCCCCGATGCTTCGGCGGAGCGTACCGACCCAGCGCCGTCGGATAATTCTCGATCCGACACCGCTTCTGTCGGCTGCTGGGATGCTGCGATAAGCTGTGCTATCTGCACAAGAATGTCCGCCGTCGAGACCTGCGGAGGCGCAGTCTTTCGCTGCTTCGCCGAGGGCAGCTCCGCATCAGATGGCTCCCGCATACTTTTTCTATGCGAATTTCCGGAGTCCATCGGTCTCGAATCCCTGGCTGCCGGATGGTGTGACCTGGTCGCCGAAGAATCCTTGATCGGCGAAGCTGGTAAGATATCGGCGATCACGCAGCCAAGGTGCGGTCGTGTGCGCTGACGAGAAGAAGAAGCCTTAGCAGTCTCCGCGGACTGCCTATACAATGGAGCGTCCCGAGCGATGGACATATGCTCCGCTTGCGACACATTTTGTACCACAACATCTGGTCCCAGATGTTGTTGTACGAGAGAGGGGCCTCTCTCGCTCGCGGCCCGGCTGGACCTGGACGAGCTAGGAACCGGACTCAAAGGCTTCCTCCATTCTCGCTTACTATCTGCCGTCACTGGGTGTGCACATTGTATGTTTATAGTGCTCGCATCACCCAAAATTTCCTCCTGGACCGCATCGGACGAACCCGGCTGCCGAACCATTCGGTGAATGGACGCTACACCGGGCGAGCTAGCGGACGACATTTGTCTAATCTCCATGAGCACTTTTGCCGTTAGCTCTGAATTCATTTGTGACGACGGAAGCGCTCTTGTAGAAGATAACATGGAAACATCACCCTGTTCTTGTTCCTCTGAAATAGAAACTGAGAGAGTAGAGTGACCTTGCGGAGAAAGAGCCGGCATAGCCCTTTCTCCAGAAACAACATACCGTGACAGACGTTTCCAATGTTTGTCATCCCAATATTGACATATAGAACAGGGATTAGTGCGAGAACACTGACTACAATTAATACAATGATCATGAAAGTCAGAGGAAGATTTCTTCCCATCACAATTTGAACAATATCCTTTCATTGTGAAAAGTCAACAACAAGTCCTAGTTACTCGCACAAACCCCTGACACAAAGATACATAATAACATGATCCATTAATAAATGAAAAAACAATTGCAAATCAAAATAATTTTGAAAAAATATTTTTTCAGCGAAGCCCAAGTTGCTGAAAAGTAACGTTGAGCCCCGATGGATCCGATGGCAAAGTGTGGTCAAAAATTTTAAATTTATATTAAATAATTAATGAGACACTTACGGATAATATAAATGTATCTTATAGTGAGATAAACTACACCAAAGGCAAACAGCCCCCCTCAAAAAAGGCTGTTGCCAATGTAAACAAACAGTGTAAAACACCAGAAAACATGACTCCAGGCACTGAAAAAACTGGCCCGAAATCAGTCATCAAAATTACACTCTATCTGATGCAAGACAGAGACTCCCAGGGGAGAATCTGCAGAACATCAGATGGAAGATGCAGAACACAACGTTTACACACCCATGGGTGAAAACGTAACTATGGGGAAAATAACAGAAAACATTCTGTATCCAAGCAACTCTCCCAGGAAAATTTTAGAAATGAACTTTCTCAAAAATATGCCAAAAGCATGGGAGAATTGCAAGGGGGGACTTTAGAAGGCTTGGGGAGAGGAAACACTGAATAAGCAGTGCAACAATTAGCAAGAATGACAACAAGAGGCCCATGCCTCGAAAATAGGCAACTTAACATAATTTCATCAAAAAATTTTAAGTACAGCCCTGATTATTTTTTGTCACTTCTTTTTCCTCTCCTCCTTCTATATCCTCCTTAGAATCACCATTTCTCCAAAAATTACGTGTCTGGCATCCTTTAAACTGAGATTTACAAGCACAAAGATCAGTGAGATGTTGACTGATGAAGGGCCAAACAGAGAATGATAATTGGCGCCAATTTCGGGACGTCCTTGACACTGCGCATGCGCAGTGGGGGCGTAGTATGGAGGTCCTATAGGACATGATTTCTTTTTGTTTTGGATGCAAATTTTGGGGATTGGGGGGCAAAATTTGTGTTTGGCCCTGGTTTTGTTAGAGTTAGCACCAGCTAAGTCTGGGTCATTGGTACAGTATAAAAATATAGTTATTCAAGAATTTTTTTGGCAAGTGTCGTCTGCTTTTCATGTTAGGTAAAAGTAATCACTGAGTTGACCCAGAAAAAGTTCCAGCACAGTCAATCAGGCTGATTGGTCTATTTTTAGCACAACTGTTACATAACAGTAATCAGCAATACTGGTGTCAGTTTTAAATGAGAGGTACACGTAATGCAGTTTCAAACACCTGATCACCTACAACTTCAGCATTGAAAAGAGAAAGTAAATCATAACTGAGTTGATGGGTGCCACCATTTTTAACTTTATTCTGGGAGATACAGGGGAAGTTGCTTTGATCTATTTCCAGTGATAAAAATATCTGTCTTGAAATCACCTCTTTCTTTCATGTAAATCTTTGAATCAAATGAGCCAGTGTTTTGGGAAGTTGAACTGAAGACAACTCTGGTTTAATTCTAAGTTAAAGGCCTCCTTTGGAAGTGTTTTTATTTTATCATTTTATTTATTATTATTTCTTGCAAAATGATACTACAATAGATAGGATCTAGAGAAATTCATTTTGTGTCTAACATTTTTCAAGAGGTCCTAGGTTCAGTAATCTATTTTTATATGCCTGAGAATTTTCTTTAATTTTTATTTATTTCAACTCATGTCTGTTCTTCAGCAGCCATGAAGTGATTGAAGGAGAACTGCAAGAATTTTTTTGAAGTTGAACAATTGAAATTTCTGAACATTTGTGGGAGTTAATTATGCCTCATTTTTTTTTATAAATTATTTTCTTCGGATTACTTCTGGGAGTGCAGTGGCTCAGTGGTAGACTGTTGGACTTCTGTGCTAGAGGTCCCGAGTTTGATCCCCATCCAGGTTGACCCGTATTATGTCCTTAGGCAAGTCACTTTATCCTGGTTGCCTACAAGGGGGCACGATGACGCTGTGTACTAGAGTGGAGCTTTGAACAAAGTTAGAATGTTGAAGAGCTGACATTTGCTTGTCGATGCTTGGTGGTTCTCTCTGGGTACTCTGGCTTCCTCCACCCATAAAACTGTCATGGTCACGATTAGCTATAAGTATGTGACCTTGAACACCAATAAATAAATTAATAAATATAAATATTCAGATTACTGCTGCAGTCATGAATTAATTGTAGAAGTGTAAGAGAACATTTTTTTTTTTTTTAAGTTTGACATCTACATGTGTTGTAATTTGAAAAATTAAGGTCTTTTTTCTGTAATTTTTTGTTCTATTCTTTTAATTTTTTGGGGGAATGGGGAGAAACCTGAATACTGTTGTGATTCCAATGTTTGTGAATAGAATACAGTTTGAATAAGCCATTAAACAGGATACAGAAGCAGCTGAGATGAGTAGTAGTATACAGTACGTGGAGAGTGGATTGTAACTAAATCACCTGCAGAGTGCAGTTATCACCCAAGTTATAACTTTTAAATTTTGTACATATCGACAAAAAACACAAGCAATGTTTCAGCCAATGGACCTCCGGGTTTACCCCGGAGGTCCACTGGCTGAAACTTTGCTTGTGCTGGTTATGCTTTGCAAGATATTTGCAATTATTGCTTGGGTGGAATCTCCACTCTGTGGGTGATTTAGTGATAATACACTCTCCATGTACTGTAACTCCAGAATGAAAATTTATATTTATATATTTTGACCATATTTTTATTTGATAATACAATACATGTGAGCTGTATTAATAGGATTGTAGTATCTCCTATGGAGAGAACTCCTTTCATTGAGGGTGATTTAGTGATAGTCGACTTGTTCCATACAGCATTTTCTGTCACACAAAACTTTTCCCTGAAATCCATGACATTTTCCTGTAAATCAACCTCAGTTTCCCTGAAATGTTTCTGAAGGTTATCATGTCTGCTGCAGAGCCAGCCAAGACTTGCCCAGAAACAACTGACAAGGAGAAAACAAGCTTTGAGTTTACCCAAACAAAGCATGTTGTCACACCTGTTCCTAAGCATTAAAAAGTTATGAAAGTTGGAATTAGGGTTAAAAAAAAAAATTATTGATAATTCTGTACACAAAATATTTGATTAGCCTGTAACCAACACAACTAGAAGACATCACTTGCAAAAAACAAAAACAAAAAATGGATTTTGACCTAAAAACATAGCTTACAACTCATCATTGGAACAACTGTGCTTGTTCTCATTTGGGGTTATAAGCCCAAGAAAGGTAAGAACCTGTTTCTCAGACCCTCCCACATGGTCTGAAAATACACCTGAGGCAAATGTACTATGATAAAAAAAATACAGGAACAGGTATGCCGAAAGCAAGTGGAGGTATTTCACATGTGGAGGTAATTTCAAATTTTGTATCTTTCAAAAATGTTGTGTTCAGTACAGTAATCCTACTTTTAGTTTCCGTCTCTGCCATCTATGATTATGCCTATGGACAGGTGTCCCCAAATTATCCCTGGATATGGCCCTGATTCTGTTTTTTCATTTTTTTTTCTCAAAAACATAGATTAGGCCCCACAAAGTAGATCTTCTGTTTCTCAAGCCATATTTTTTGTAAAATTGCATGAGGGCGAGTGGATGTTTTTTTATTTTATTTTTTGTTTGTAATTACAATGGAGCCCACTTAATTGGATATCTCTAAACTAAATAACCCTGTTAATTGAATATAATTTCCCCAATGCAAAACCATTTACCATACCTCCAGTACAAATTTGACCTGTTAATTGAATATAGGTTATAGAGTAAACTCCTTTTATTTTAAAAAAAAATCTTGTAACCAGTCGAGAAATTACCCTGACTCTCCCCAGTTTTCCTTTGTTTGTAGACCTATTTGGCCTCAGTACATCCAATACAGGCATTTAATCTATTATATCTTGTTTGACAGGGCTCATGTAGCTCTGTCAAACAAGATATAATAGAACAAATGCTAAGTTTATTGCTAGAATACAGGAAAGTAACACAATCCCTGTTAGTTGAAGACTCCTGTTAATTGAATAATTTTCATTGCCAAAGAGGCTATTCAATTAACAGGGTTCCACTGTATTTATTTGCCATCAAAAGTTCATATTCTTGGTTTGTTTTACATTTTGGGCTTCATAATCTACAGAATAGCGCATTCAGGGACAAATTTATCAATTTTTTTAACTTGGGTAAAATATCAGACATAAACCACATCAACCATTTAATTTTTATTTGTTTGAGTTTGCATTGGTTATAAAAAGAGAGCATGCGGTAGCCTGAGGCAATTGTACTATGATAAAAAAAATACAGGAACAGGTATGCCGAAAGCAAGTGGAGGTATTTCACATGTGGAGGTAATTTCAAATTTTGTATCCTTCAAAAATGTTACGTTCAGTACAGTAATCCTACTTTCAGTTTCCATCTCTGCCACCTATGGTTATTTTAAGTCAGCTAATGTATCCTAGTTTGGGACTGAAGGGATTAACTTTGTGTTGGTTTTAGTAAGGTATATTTTTTGCTAAATTTCAACTGTTTTAGCAGACTATGGACTGGAGATTATACAAGAATACAATGTGTTTAGGCACCTGGAGTTTGGGCCCCTAAACTGGTATACCAGTACCAAAAATGACCTTGATATGGCCCTGAGAATATGGTGATTTTTGTAAATAGCGCTGACCATTTTTGTCCATTACGTTGGGAAATATTGTCTAAACTAGTGCACCTGAAATTTCTTTCCTGGTTGCAAGTATCTGTGAGAAATGTGATTCTCTCTGCATGCATGGGAAATAACATCTAACACATCACTCCACTGAAATTAGAAAATGTCAAAACATGAAATTGTGATAAAGTATTTGCCAGAACATATTATTTATTTATTTATTTATTTATTTATTTATTTATTTATTTATTTATTTATTTATTTATTGGTGTTTAAAGTCACATATTTCTGCACAATGGCTAATCAAGACTACAACATGGAGATAAAGCCAAGGACACAATGCAAGTCATGATCTAATCTATGACCTTTCAATCAGAGGTTTCAAAGAATGAGTCACAGTGTTCTCAGACATTACAGGATTTCACATGATTACCTAAGGCCCCACAATTAGTCCATTTTTTGTAAAATTGCATGTGGGTGGATAGTTTTTTCTTTTCTTTTCTATTTTTGTAATTATTACTTTGCCATTAAAAGTTCATGTTCTTGCAAGTTCTTGGTTAGTTTCGCATTTTAGTCCTAATAATCTTCAGAATAGCATGGGTGGTAGTGTAATTTTGTCCCTTCAGTGCAACAAGCCTTGTTGCACTCAAGGGACAAATTTATCAATTTTATTAACTTGGGAAAAATATCATACATAAATGATTTGATTTTGATTTTTTTAAAATTAGCATTGGTTATAAAAAGAGAGCCGATGGCAGCCAAAAGGACCATGCACGTGGGCTTGAGAAACAGATTTTTTAGGCCTTAAGTATGCTCAGATGTAAATCCTCATTTCAAGCATATCAGGGTATTTCTTGTCTGCTTCCTACATATCCCACATAAGGTGGCAATGATCTTTCCTTTTGTTTTTTTTTTTTGCAAATAGTTTTAACAGTCTCCAAAATTTCAAATTGATATGCGTTATAGAAAATAGTTATAGAAAAAAGTACTGTTATTCCTTTACCCAATGCACACAATATCAAATTTTTATTTTTTAATTTTTTCTGATTCTTTACAAAATTTAAAAAATCCATCCCAATGATGGGTCACCTAATATGGTTTGGCCGACATTTTGGGAATTTATTTTTCTCAACTGGACTATTCAATTTGTAAATTAAGTGGGAGGATGTATGTACGGAAGCCTTCAAAAATTAATCTAAGTGCTTCTTTTGATCCAAAAAGCAGGCCTGGCATTCTGAAAAATGCAGGAGGGCAAAAAATCGCTCTCCTCAATCAGCTTAGGAGAGCAATTAGCTTTACACAGCATTTTAAGTATCCAGTTGAACGAACTCATTGAAATTGAAACAAACAGACTACATCAGTGATTTTATTAACTTTACTAAGGTAAAGCAAAATCTCTTAGACATCTAGATGTCTCACTCAACAACCGAACACACACTTGACAAGACCTGTGTGTGTACCCAGACCTGTTGTCCAAGAAAGTCATATGCCTACCACTACCACCTTCAACCCCCCAATGGGGGTTGAAGGTGGTAGTGGTAGGCGTATGACTTTCTTGGACAACAGGTCTGCTTGAATCTACAGTCACATCCTGGTGCAAGTGCTTCAAGTGACAGGATAGTAGTAATGGTAGTATATTATAGTGTCAATATTCCTTGAATAATTACCCCTCAAACTGTGATGTCAGTTGTTGAACTTGAAACTGACAGAAAAAAAAATATTGCTGTGACCCATTTTGCTTCAAATGATTGCAACTGTGTTTGGGTATGGTTGCAGCCATTACCTTTTACCACTAAACCACTTTCAAAATGAAATTAAGTGATGTTATGTGACTTCGAAGTTAAATTACATTTTTGCTTTACAACAAAAATTTAATGTGAGCATAATACATGTAATCTCAATTATCCCAGACCAAAATATTTAGGAGGGTAATTTTTTGCTCTCCTTAATTCTTTCAGGAGGGCAGTAAGGAGAGCTAAAAAATCGCTCTCCTGAAATTGCCAAGCCTGATAGTTATAAAAAAAAGTACTGTTATTCCTTTACCCAATGCACACAATATCAAATTTTTATTTTTTAATTTTTTCTGATTCTTCACAAAATTTAAAAAATCCATCCCAATGATGGGTCACCTAATATGGTTTTGCCGACATTTTGGGAATTTATTTTTCTTAACTGGACTATTCAATTTGTAAATTAAGTGGGAGGATTATGTATGGAAGCCTTCAAAAATTAATCTAAGTGCTTCTTTTGATATGAAAAGTCAATTCTTTTCTCCAGGAAGATTCTAGACTATCGGCTATAATTCACACTCTTTTAACCATTTGGACCCTGATCATATATTCCATGTCAGTTCAGAGCCATCAACAGGTAGAGTCTATACTCACTACTTTGGGGAAGACCAATCAGCAATTTTGAAAGTGCAGCTTTGGGGCTACGTGGTGAAAATCTTGATTAGTTTACCACACAAATTTACTGTGTAACTATCAACTTTAAAAATTGAGGTTTTATCACATTCCTGAACTGAAAAAGAAGCCTTTTGTGTTCAAAGGGTTAACCCAGCATGCATCAGGTAAAATGAAATTGGGAGGGGTTGGGATATTGTCCCCCTCACTTCATTTTGTCTGATTATGCACCTGAAATACATTCACCAAGTGACTCACTATAAATGTTATGACCTTTACCAAGATTTGGTGACTATAATTTGATGAAAGGATGGGAGGTGGGAGGGGGCGGGGGAGGGGGGATGGGGGTATATAGACTAACTCTTCACACAAATGTATCAAATCCACACCAATGTTTTAACCTTTAACTAACAAAACTAGAAGATAACACTTTCATTTTTTGTACAATTACAGGCAGGCAGGCAGGCAGGCAGGCAGGCAGGCAGGCAGGCATTTTCATTTTATTTTTTATTTTTGTATTTTATTTTTTGTAATCAAAACTTTATATTTTTGGTTTGTTTCATGTTTTAGGCCTCATAATCTACAGAATAGCATGGGTGGTGGTGTATTTTGTCCCTTGAATGCAACAAGGCTTTGCAATTCTAAAGCATTGCAAAGCCTTGTTAAACTCAAGGGACAAATTTATCAATTTTATTAATTTGGTTAAAATATCAGACATAAACCATTTAATTTTTATTTTTTTAAAGTTTGCATTGGTTATAAAAAGAGAGCATGCGACGGCCAAAATGACTATGCAGGAGGGCCTGAGAAATTAAAATTTTCTAGTAAATTTTATTTCTTATCATACCTACCACAATTGTTTACAATTGGCTGTAATGTAAGTGCAAGCCCTACTTCAGAACTAACTCAAGCTTTTAAGAAACTTTTCCAAACAAGTTGGAAAAGTAATAGAGTGCAAAAGCACGAAAAAGCACAAAAAAGGGTCGAGCGAGACCAGCGCTCGAAATTACAGGTACTCTCTCTGCACACCTCTTCCATTTACCGAGCACATGCGCAACAACCGTGACGTCAATTCCGTATTTCCGCCAACGAGAAGTTTGTGATTTAGCGGGGAGGCAACGATATCAAAGATATCCCCAAGGAGGGTGGGCCTCCAGTAAACAATTGTGGTAGGTATGTTAAGAAACAAAATTTACTAAAAAATTTTAATTTCTTTGCAACCTACTCACAATTGTTTACAATTGGCTGAATAAACAATAGGAGGAGGTGAATCACATGAACAATACCAACAAGAGCAGCAGAAAGAAAAGCAAGGAGGGCAGAGAACAATAGCGAAACCTGTAATGAAGATAGAGAGAAGGCACCTGAAAAGAACAAGGCTGAGTGAAGCACAACCTCGAGAAAAACAATTTAACGAGGGCGCACAACAGCCTGAGCAGCAACGAGAGGGCCTAAAGAATAATGGTCCTCAGATTGCTGCTGTAGGTGGCGGAGATAAAAGGAGGAGAAGGTAGAAGCATTCCTCCAGTAAGCCGCATTCATAACATCCCAGAGTGAAACAGAATTGGAGAATGCCCAGGATGTAGAAACGGCACGAACCTCATGAGCATTAAACTGGTTCAAAACAAGATCTGAAGCAGACAGGCGAGAATAAGCCAGCTTGATTGCAAGACAGATCCACCTGGAAATAGAATGGGAAGAGATAGACTGCCTCTTAGGAATGAGAGACAGAAAGAATCTCTTCCGACCCCTCCTAATGAACTGAGTGCGAGAAATGTAAGTCTTGATCGCACGAACAGGACAAAGAAGTGGTCTCCGACCATCGACAGCGGGGAGAGCCCGAATGCAGATGGGAGGAGGTACCGAATCAGGAAGTTGATTCTTAGCCAGAAAAGAGCAATCAGTAGTGAAGGTGACACTGTTAGCCTCATTTCTGAAGAAAACAGAATCAACAGATAGCGCATGAAGCTCACTGACTCGTCGAGCAGAAGCAAACGCTAGAAGGAAAGCTGTCTTATAGGTGAGAAAACGCATATCGGTCTCAGATAAAGGCTCGAATGGCGCCCCCTCCAAACAGTGCAACACCCATGCCAAGTTCCACTTGGGTGAAAGACGCAAAACTCTAGGCCTCTTCAAAGAAAAGTGCCGAATGAGTTTGGAGAGAAAAAGATTACAACTGATGCCCCACTTTAAGAGAAAGTATCAGAAAGCATAGACCGATAGCCCTTAATCGTAATAGGCTGGAGGCCCTTGGAGTCAAAAAGATATACCAGAAAATCCACAATTTGAGCGATTGACGGATCACGGTAATCCACATTGTGATCTGCACACCACCAGCGGCAGAAAACCTTCCACTTCGCAGCATAAGTCATGCCAGTGGAATGTCGCCGCAATGCAGAAATACAATGTTGTGATACTTCCTGGGATGACCCTGGGAAAGAAGATCGCGACGTAGAGGTAGACGAATCTGCCAATCTGCCAACAGAGGCCACAGCAGATTGATCAACACCCTCTGTGGAGACAGAGGTGCGATCAGAATGATCCTGCAACTGCAAGCATGAATCTTCGCTAATACTTGAGAAAGAATCGGTGCAGGAGGGAAGGCATAGCCGATCCAACCTGTCCAGTCCAGGGACAGAGCATCTACCGCAAATGCCAGAGGATCTGGACAAGGGGAGACAAAGGTCTCTACCTGATGATTCCAGTGAGTAGCGAAAAGGTTGACCTGAGGACGGCCCCACTGCTCGCAAATCGCTGGACTACTGACACTGGAGGAGGTATTCCCTTGCTTTTCACAATAAAGCTAGATGTGCAGAGAGAGTACCTGTAATGTTGAGCGCCGGTCTCACTCGACCCTTTTTCGATCTTTTTCGTGCTTTTGCACCCTTCCACTTTTCCAACTCGTTTGGAAAAGTTTATTAATTTGAGTTAGTTCCGAAGTGGGGCTTGCACTTACGTTACAGACAATTTTAAACAATTGTGAGTAGGTTGCGAAGAAATGTGCACTGCAGGCTGCACCAAAGGGAACTATTGACGCATAACTGCACGAAGTTCATCGAAGGTCGTTGCCAGTGGCAACATTTTTTAACAGAAATTGAAGAAAATAGATAGCTCCCATCTCTAGAGGTAACCCCAAACAAACATACCAGGTTTCAAACCATTCTGATCATAAATGTGCCCTGTAGGGCATGCCAAAGGAATATATTGAGGTCTGACTAAACTAAGTTCTAAGATCATTGCTAGTGGCAACATTTTTTGACGAAATGAAAGAAAATCGATAAATCCCATCTAGAAGTCACCCCAAACAAGCATACCAAGTTTCAAAGCGATCTGATAATAGTGCCCTGCAGGGTATGCCAAAGGGAAATTTTCATGCATAACTGCACTAAGTTCATCAAAGGTCGTTGCCAGCGGCAAAATTTCTTGGCAGATATTGAAGAAAATCGATAGCTCCCATCTACAGGTAGCCCCAAACAAGCATACCAAGTTTCAAACCAATCGGATCAAAAATGTGCTCTGCATGGCATGCCAAAGGAATATATTGATGCCAGGCTAAACTAAGTTCAAAGGCCATTGCCAGCGGCAACATTTTTTGACGGAAATGGAAGAAAATCGATAGCTCCCATCTGGAGGCCACCCCAAACAAGCATACCAAGTTTCAAAGCAATTTGATCATAAATGCGACCTGTGAGGTGAGCCAAAGGAAATTGTGGACATACGTACGTACGTAGGTACGTACGCTGAACGACGAGAAGTGATGGCAATAGCTCAGCTTGACTTTGTCAAGTTGAGCTAAAAAGCATGGGAGTTTAAAAAGGAGGGTTCATGGGAAGAGAGGAAAGGAACATTTAACATTATAAATTCAAAGTAATTTGTGTATTTTTTATATTTACCAATGGCCCAGACTAGCTGGTGCTAACTCTAAAATGAATCCAGGGCCAAACACAAATTTTGCCCCCCAATCCACAAAATTTGCATGCAAAACCGAAAATTTCATGTCCTATCTGGTCCTCCATACTTTTGCGAACTGCGTATGCGCAGTATCCAGGAAGACACCGAAATTGGCACCAACCATCATTCTTTCTAGAAATTGCCTGCTAAATGTTGTCAAAATCCAAAAATTAGATGTCCTATGTGGTCCTCCATACTTTTATCCACTGCGCATGCGCAGTGTCCAGGAAGTCCAAAATTGGAGACAAATCTTCATTCATTCTTACAACCAGTGCCTGGTAAGTGTTATGTAATCAGCGGGGAGGTATGAGTGCCCACTCATGGGAGGGCCATCCCCGTCTGGGCCATTGGTAAGAATAAAAAATATACAAATTACTTTGAATTTATAATATTTTTATACAACAACCAATGGCCCAGACTAGCTGAATCATAAAAAGCTGGAGGGCCTAGGACATTGAGGAAAATCCAATTACTCAATCACTTCTTAAAGGATATCTTCTACAGGAGAATAGGATAGGAGAGAAAGGAATTATATATGTCTTTCTCATTTGCGAGAAATGAGAAAGACATAACACCAACAATGTAATTGAGCATTATATATTATATAATTCTCCATTTAACGCCAGCATAACCCATTATGCTAATTCGGTGAAGGGAAGTCAATATATAAAGCCAGTCCAGAGAATGAGACTCTTTATACTCATATAAAAGTGTCCGAGGATTGTATATTAACGCCCGTTTGACACGTGGCATATACAAATGCTTCACAGTGAGCTACACTTTAAAAACAATACATAAATGAGACATATTATTTGCTTCACACCGAGCTACACATTAAAATCATCCCAGCACCGACTCGGGACTACTGACACCGGAGGAGGTCTTCCCTTGCTTTTCACTATAAAGCCAGATGATCATAAGGAAAAAAATGGTCCCCCCCCCCCCCCTTCCCCTTGTTCTGAGGTACATGACCACAGAACAAAGAGGGCAGCAGAAAAGCGTCACTGCTGGAACGGGTTGCCTAAATAACTATAGATGTAATCATTTTAGTGGGTGACATTCTGAGCAACAGACAGAGGAACTAAACATCTAAGGTCACCAGAAATGGACTCTAAATTTCTAAGATAAAACTTGGTGAATGTAGAAGGCTGTGTCCAGTACACAGCTTTCATGAGATCAGTAATGGCTATACTGTTAGAATAAGCCCAGGAAGTGGACAGTGCTCTAACTTCATGCGCTGGTATCTTATTTACAGAATGCTGATCCGAAGATAGACTTTCATAGGCAATGCGTATTGCCAACTGAATCCATCTAGCAATAGAATGAACAGAAATATCTCTTCTGTTAGGAATCAATGAAAGAAAGAAATGTTTTCTTCCTTTTCTTATAAACTCTGATCGGTGTTCATATATGCGCATAGCCCTGACTGGACACAGCAGAGGTTGTCCGTAGACTATGGAGCTTTTATGGTAATAGGCTCAGGCCGTTTATCTGGAGCCAGGTTCTTAGCCAAAAATCCCACTTCTGTAGTTAAAGTAATGGTATTACCAACACTAAAGTAGTGAGATTCGTCAACAGATAAAGCATGAAGTTCACTAACTCTTTAAGCAGATGCAAAGGCTAAGAGAAATGCTGTTTTATAGGTCAAGAATTTGAACTCTACAACGTCCAACGGCTCAAACGGAGCTTCCTTAAGCTTCAACAGAATCCAAGCCAAATTCCACTTAGGAATTAATCTGAGGGTTTTAGGTCTATTTATAGAGAAATTTCTAACCAGTTTGGATAATGAAGCATTAGATCCAATTGCCAAGTTATCATGATGAGCGTAAGTGTCCGATAACATAGACCTATAGCACTTAATAGTGACGGGCTGCAGTTTGAGAACGTCAAACAGGTAAACCAAGAAGTTGGCAATACCCGGTATAGACGGATCATAGACATCTATCGACTGATTCTTACACCAACGGAAGAAAACCTTCCATTTTGCTGCGTAATTTAGCGAAGAGGAGGACCTCCTGCAGTTAGAAATTGCGTCCACTGCTCGTCCTGTAAATTGCTTGCAGTGCAAGAAGGACCGAACAACGGAAATACGTAAAGGTTGAGACCTTCTGGGTTGTGATGCGGTGTGTGTGACTTCCCCTGATCAAGAATGTCCTCTCGCGGAGGAAGCTTCCGGGGAACGTCCCATAACAGACACCTGAGAAGATTGATCTGGGTTTCTGTGATGACAGAGATGCTACTAGCAGAATCTTGCAACGAGACTGCTTGATTTTTAACAGAATCTGCTGAATCAACCGTGTTGGAGGATACGCATATCCTATCATTCCGTCCCAAGAGATTGACAGAGCGTCTACTGCATACGCTTGATGGTTTGGACATGGCGACACGTACATCTGCAACTGATTGTTGAGGTGTGTCACAAAAAAATCAATCATAGGTCGATCCCACTGGTAGTAAATCTGTCTGAATACCCGCTTGAGTGTCCACTCCGATAGCAACAGGCGACCTTTCCGGGAAAGCAAGTCTGCTAGTATGTTCCGACGACCTGGTATATGACAGATCGATAGTTGAACATGATGATTCTCAACAAACAGAAGAATTTTCTCTGTTAGTTCACATAACAGAATTGAATGAGTGCCTCCCTGGTTCCTGATGTACGCTACCACTATCGAATTGTCTGACAATATCTGAACATGAGCGTCCGCTAGAATGTGAATCCAATGTTGTAGCGCTAACCATACTGACATCATCTCTTTGATGTTTATGTATTTCTCTAGGAACCAAGGGTCCCAAAGACCCTGACACTTTGAGTCTGTCGGGCTCAGGGTCACGCACCAACCTGTTTGACTTGCATCCGTCATAACCGTGAAAGCCGGCAGCTGCAGCGGAACTCCCTGAGTAAACCACTGAATATCTGCCCAAATCTGGACCTTTTGTTTTACCAGGTCCATTAAAACAATACTGGTCTCAAGTGAATGCGTCTTCACACTCCTGTTCTGAGTAAAGAATATCTGGAGGGGACATGTGCGCAAGCGACCCATCGGAATAAGATCTGCAGCCGCTCCACACAACCCCATCAGTCGCATAAATTCCCTCGCTGTTAATGCGTCTGAGTGTAGACAAAAACAAGCATAACAACTGACTAATTTCGCTCTGGGTAACGGCAGATGATCCAGATTGTTGTGAGTCTCAAAGCTCAATCCCAAGTGAATAGACGACTTGTATGGAGCTAGATCTGACTTTTTCTCGTTTACGATGAAACCGAGACATAGGAGTAATAGAAGCAGACTCTGAACATCATTCTGAAGAATAATTCTGTTGCCATATCCCTGAAGAAGGTTGTCCAAGTAAGATGACGTTACCGCAGACAAATGAGCTCGTAAGTAAGACATTCGCGAGTTCATTACTTGAGTGAAATGCCCAGGGGGCCAGATTCAGACCAAAGCATATTGTTCTGAACTGATACACCTTCCCTTGACGACGGACCGCAGGTACTTTTAGAATGCCGGATGTACCAGGATATGAAAGTATGGATCCTTAGATCTATGCTTGCTGCATAGTCGATCACTCGAACGCTCGCTTTTACGGACTGAATGATTTCCATAAAAAAAACCTTTTAGAGCCATGATAAACTTGTTATTACAAGTCTATTACCGGTCGGAACGAGCCGTCTGGCTTTGGTACGAGGAACAGGTGACTGTAAAAAATCTTGAGAATCCTGATTCCCGATGACCTGCATTGCTTCCTTTGATAAGAGAGCTTATACCTCCGGTAGGAGAAACTCTCTTATGCAAGAATTAATGGAAGATTTGTCCAACGCGGACAACTTGTTAGTGGGGTTTTATTCGGAATGATAGCTGTAAGCCATCCGAGACTACACTTCTCACCCACCGATCTTCCGTGATTGTTATCCATTTTTTTGCGGAGCTTGATAACCTTCTACCAACTGGCCAGCAATAGAGGTCTAAACCATCACCTGTATGACCTACGAGGCTTACGGGAGGAGGAACCACACCCTCCCCGTGAAAAACCTTGTCTCATAGGCCTAGGGGCGTCTGACCTATAGTCCCAATCAGACCTACACCTCTTTTCGATTTGCTATACTGACGACCTCCAGAGTAATTATATGAGGGTTTCTTGTACCCTCGTGAGGAGTTTCCTTTTGACGATTTTTGTCTGGAACGCCCTCCTTTACTCTTGTCTGCTGAAGCGAGTCGTTGATACGCCGACTTCAAAAGCAGAGCACTAGAAGCTTTCTTAGTAGCCTGTTCATAGACTAACAAAAGCTAGTCATCGAAAATAAAGTGTCCGGAAACCAAAGCGACTTGAGAGAGCTTTTCACCTTGTCATCTTATCAGTGTTGATGACGCAAGGGCAGCATCACATCTGATTAACTCCAGATTAGCCACTGTTAGGGCAGAGTTATACGTGGTATACATAATTGCCCTGAAAAGAACTCTAAGAGAGGTATGAATGTCCTCAAATTCCTTTCCCTTGAGACGTTGCACCATAGCTCTTGTAAAGTGATCTGCGTAAGACATACCGTATTTCATCTAAATTTTCGGACACCATTTTTTCATCAAAAAATAATTTTTTTTAAGCCCTGAAATTTTCAGACACCCACTCAAAGATCGTCCCGGACAGGTGTGGTGGGAAAATCCCAGTGAAACATAAATCCAAAATGACCATGATTTTCTTTTCAGTTGAATATTTCATCTTTCTTTCTTTGTTTTATGTTAAAAACATGTATTGTATGCACAATATATTGTACAATGGAAATAGAATTATTAAAACAACATTATTTGCAAACTTAGCTTGTTCTTTATTTATTGACAGGTGAGTATTGTTTTCCTTCTCAAACTGACATGTCTGACGAACTGAGCAATCAAATTTTTGTTTTCAAAATGTGTGCTTTCATTCGACTCTTTCGAGATTTGGAAAGAGAAGAACCCACAAATATTATGTTGAACTGACCTTAAATGACAACAAAAATGAAAGGGTCCCATAAATAAATCCATATAATGCAGTAAAACCATGCACCAGCAACAGAACAGTGTAATTATTGCTTCAAATAAACATATTCAGTGCACTGAACACCAACAAAATGTTCCAATATTAAAAATAGAACAAACGACAATGAGGTCAACAAATGCTGCTGCAGGGTTTCACAAAAATTAACACATGAACCCAAACAGTGTCAAAGCATACTGTTTTTTGATATTATTTTTCGATAAACATCAGCAGTGTATGTGGGGAGGGCACGCTTCCAAAAACAAAAATAGGAAATACGGGAGGAACTTTGGAGCTAAATACCAGTCATTATTTTTTAAAAATTAACTTTGTATTCGCTTTTATAAAATCTAACATTTTGTGTTGCATCTGGGGAGTGGCAGGGGGGAATATTTCTAAATCAATAATTTAAACTTGTATGTCAATAATTTGTATTCGTCCTTCTAAATAATAGCAACTGGTTTCCACCCGATGAGGTGGGGGGGGCTAAATAAAACTCATAATTCATATTTGTTTTTCTTTTGCGAAAAGAGGGCGGGCCGTACAGGCTTGGAGCCAATATACACACCACTCAAAAATTGTTTGCACTTCATCGCCTTAGAATGGCTACATTGGTCCGTTTTGAAAACACTGAAGCCAGCTCATGTTTTATTTTTTTATCTAACAGTAACAACACAAGCACATGGCTTGATTACTGTTCAACATAATTTGTGGAAACATCAAAAAAACTTTTCAAGTAGATTAAAAGTGATTTATTCTCAGGGATTTATTGGGAAGTTAAAAAATTTATAGTAATTTCTATATTTTTTATACTTACCAATGACCCAGACATAGCTGGTGCTAACTCTTAAAATATAGGGCCAAACACAAATTTTGCCCCCCAATCCCCAAAATTTGCATCTAAAACCAAAGAAAACATGTCCTGAAAGGCCCTCCACACTTCGCCTCTACTGCGCATGCGCAGTGTCAAGGACGTTCCGAAATTGGCGCCATTAATCATTCTAATAACCAGTGCCTGGTAAGCGCTATGTACTCAGCGGGGAGGCAAGAGTTCCCAACTCCTGGGAGGGCCATCCCCGTCTGGGTCATTGGTAAGTATAAAAAATATAGAAATTACTATAAATTTTTTAACATTTTTATACTGTACCAATGACCCAGACAAAGCTGAATAGTAAAAAGGCTGGAGGGCCAAGGACATAGAGCAAAATGGAATACGCTCAATAAAATAAAATAGAGTCATCCCCTGTAGGGAAAAAGAAGTAATAGGCCTTACATGTATCTTTCTTATTTATGATAAATTCGAAAGATACAACACCTTCCAAAATTGAGCTTCATACATCCATGTACTCTATTAATATCCAATATAATTCTTATACTAATAATTTTTAAAGTAAGCCAATAAATAAAGTAAGTCTAGAGAATAGAGACTCTTATACTCCTAAAAGTGTCTGAGGATTGCATAATCATGTCCGTTGACATATGCAATATTCAAAAGCTATACTTTAAAAACTAAGACTTGAATGAATTTTAAAAACCTAAACTTCTCACTAAACAACCATCCCAATAACAGCTCAGAATTACTAACTCCGGAGGAGGTATCCCCTTGTTTTCATAGTAAAACAGGTGACCCAAGGGAACACCCTCCCCCCCCCCCTTTTTCTTGCCCTGGGTCAAATAGCCCAGAGCGAAGAGGGCAGCAGAACGGAGACACTGCCGAAACAGACAGCCTACCTAGCTATAGTAGCAACTGTTAAGTGAATGACATTCTGAGCAGTAGATAATAGACCTAACAATAGAGGCCTCCAGAAATGGACTCGATATTTCTGAGATAAAAATTCATGAATGTGGATGGCTGAGCGCAATGAGCGGCCTTCAAAAATCTATAATAGCGACACTATTAATGTAAGCCCAAGAAGTAGAAGAACTCTTACTTCATGAGCCGAAATCTTAAGCACAACTGCTAAGTCAATGATATACCATAAGCAGTAACGATAGTTAATAGAATCCATTAACAATAAAATGGAGCGTAACGTCCTTCTACTAGGCATCAAAGACAGAAGAAGCTTACGCCCATAGTAATAAACAGATATCTGTTTATAAATACATAAACTCTACCCGGAAAGAGTAAAGGCCTATGCCCATACGAAGACGGAAGGACCTTAAAAATAATAGGTTCCAGATAATAGGAGCCTAACTCTTATGCAAAAATCCAACCTAAATAGTAACGGAAGTAGTGATTCCGAAACTACGAAAGTGAAAATCATCCATCGATAGTGCATGAAACTCACTGACTCTACAGTAAAAGAGAAACCAACAGAATTACTGTCTAAAAGGTCAGAATTTGAAAACTACTGTTTCCAGAGGCTCAAATGATTACTTAGCTAAATAAGAACCGAAGTTAAAATCCATATAGGAATTTAATCTAAAGATTCTAAGTCTATTTATCAAAAAGTTACTAACTGACTTAGATAAAGAGACATAAGACTCAATTGTAAACTATCGTAGAGTGCATAGGTATGAGGTAACATAAACCTATAACCTTAATAATAACAGGCTGCAGTAGATCTTGTGAAACAAGTGTACTAAAAAATTGCAATAAGTAGTATGGAGGGATCAACAATATGAACATAATGATCCCTACACCAACGACGGAAGAGCCTCCACTTTAGCCGCATAGAATAGCGAAGAAGAGGATCTCCTATAGGAAGAAATCGCGTCCAAAGCTCGTCCAGTACAGTGCTTACAATGCAATACGGACCACACAACGGAATACATGAAGGTTGCGACCTTGCGGGTTGTGATAAAGATGACACGATTTACCCAGTGAAAAAAGATCCTCACATAGAGGAAGATTTCACGTTAAGACCCACAGTAGACAAGAGAGTAAATTACCCATGATCTCTGTGAAGATAGAGATGCTATCAACAGAAATGTATTGTGGTTGTTTATCTTAGCAATACCTGCTGACACAACAGCGCCGGAGGATACGCGTATCCTATCATTCCGTCCTATAGATCAATAGAGCGTTAACAACATTGACTCAGAGATCTGGACAAGCCAACACATACGTCTGCAATTGATTAGCAAGCTGTGTCGTAAATAAATCATCATTGGGCGCTCCCATAGATAGCAAATCTGATTGAATACTTGTTTGTTGAGAGTCCATTCTGACAGCAACAAGCGACCCGTAAGAGAACGGGAGTCCGGTAAAACAATCAGACGACCCGGAATATGACGGACCAAAACATAACTTGGTGTACTATAACCAACAGACGGATTCTTTCCATTAAATTGAATAACGGAAACGAAAGAGTGCCTCCCTGGTTCCGGAGATACGCCACTACTGTCGAATTAAAGGACAGGATTTGGGCATGCGTTTCTGAATAATGTTCATGCAATGACATAAAGCAAGCCTAAAAAACATTATTCCGCGGAAGAAAACTGGTTGCTAAGAGACTGCGGAACCCAAAGACCCTGGCACTTCGAATCCGTTGGGATCAGTATTATATCCCAATCTGTTTGACTGGCAACCGTCATAACAGCCACACTCGGGTCCGGCAACTGCGGTGGCACTCTCTGAGTCAACCACCGAATGTTTGCCCCAGTCTGAATCTCTTGTAACACTAGATAGACAAGAGAACGTGTAAATCGAGCAATTCATGGATTGCCGAAAAGTTGCCATCGAAGAGAAGCTCCTTCGAGAACGAAGCGACTATGAGAGAGTTCTTAACCTTACTATCCACGCGTGTGGATGTAGCTAGGGCTGCGTCACGTCTAACCAACTCCAATCAGCCACTGAAGGGCGGAGTTATACGTAAACAAACTACTGCCCTCAAAAGAAATTACATTGAGAATAATATCCCGTAAATCTTTTCTTGAAGACGTAATGATAACACCTCAGTAAGGCGGATTACGTATGATAAAGCGTCTAATTTAAGTCTACTATACATCATGTCGTTTCCAACATTGAAGTTGGAAAAGACATAAATGGCGAAAAAGAATATATCCAGTCTTTAACCACACCGTCTAGATGCATATGAACTCTCGGTATGCCCTGCTCTGCCAAAATAAACTATTCGTATAAATGATAAAATGGCAGAAATGAGCAACGCGGACAAGAAACTAAACTATCATGCTTGGTAGCAGGCTTGTATATATATATATATAGCGTCGAAAAATAAAACACATGTTGTAATGACAATATTGGACTGCGTCGGTAAGTCAGGGACAATGTCCCTGAACCGATCGAAAAATCCGAGTACAATGACGCTATAAGTCTCTTATCCAAGATCGCAGCAATGAAGTCCGAAATAACAATCACTGGAAGATAATGCCAGAAGATATGAAAGGCAGCTTCCGATACTACTAAAGGGAAAACTCGAAATCTTTCGAATCCCTTTCGCCATCCTGTCGGACCCTATAAAGCGTTCGGTCGTCCGTACCTGATGCAACCGCGGACCGCACCGACCCAGCGCCGTCGGATAATTCCTGATTCGACCGAGAAACTGTCAATTGCTGGGATGCTGCGAAACAACTGTGCTAACTCGGATAGCACGTCCGTCACTGAGGCCTGAGGAGAAGCGGTCTTACGATGCATTGCCGCTGGAAGCTCCGTGATCGTTACCCCGTGCATACTACCAATATGCGAGCGAACGGAGTGTATAGGCCTCGTGTCCCTTGGCTACCGGATGGCGCGACCTATTCGCCGTGGAATCACTGAATGACGAAACTGATCGGATACTCAAGGTCACATGGCCAATGTGCGGTCGTGTGCCCTGCTGTGAGGATGAGGAAGCATTAAGGACAGTCTCTCGGACTGTCAATATAACGGAGCGTCCCGACCGACGGATATATGCTCCGAATGTAAAATATCTGAACCACAACATGCGGTCCCCTATGTTGTAGGACGAGAGAGGGACCTTTCTCGCTCACAGCCCGGACGGACCTGGACAAGCCAGGAACCGGACTAACAGGCTTCCTCCGATCTGTCCTCAATCTGCCGTCACTGGGTGAGTACTAAAGTAATTAAAGTGCTCGCATCACCCAAATCTCCTTCCTAGACCGCAACGGATGAACCCGGCAGCCGAACCATTCGATGAATGTACGCTATACCGGGTGAGCTAGCGAATGTCACTCCGTAGGCGATAGACATATTCCATGAGCACTTATTGCCGCTAGCTCTTCATCAACTATGACGACAGAGGCACACTTTTGAAAGACATCTCCGTAACTTTGCGAACAAGAAACCAGAAATGCTTGGTTATAGCAAGCATAAAATAATAATATATATAGCGTCGTTCAATAATTCAAAAGTTTGTGTGAGATTATTGGACTATGTCGGAACTGAGGGACGATGTCCCTGAACCGAACCAAAAATTTCTAAGTCCACTGACGCTATCAGTTTCTTATCCGGCATCGCAGCATTCTGGTCCGACAAAAGACGCTGTAGAAGACCAAGTCAGATGACATACACAACAGCATATGTTGTTCCGAAAGGGAAAGCTCGAAATCCTCCAAATCCCTTTCGGTATCCCGTCGGACTGGATGAAACTTTCGGACGGACGTACCCGCTTCCGCGGAGCGTCCCGACCCAGCATCGTCGGATAAAAAATATGCGACAGATTCAGTTGATGCTGGGATGCTGCGATAAACTGTGCCATTTAGGAAAGCACGTCCGTTCCCGAGGCCTGTGCTGTAGCGGTCTTACGATGCATTACCGCCGGAAGCTCCGTGTACATTGACACCCGCACACTTCCTATGCGAACGTCCGGAGTCTGCAGGCCTTGTGTCTCTGGCTACCGGATGGTGTGACCTGGTCACCGAAGAATCCTTGATCGGTGAAGCTGGTAATATATCGGCGGTCACGCAGCCAAGGTGCGGTCGTGTGCGCTGACGAGAAGAGGAAGCCTTAGCAGTCTCCGCGGACTGCCTATACAACGGAGCGTCCCGAGCGACGGACGTATGCTCCGCTTGCGACACATTTTGTACCACAACATCTGGGGCCAGATGTTGTTGAACGAGAGAGGGGCCTCTCTCGCTTACCGTCCGGATGGACCGGAACGGGCTATGAACCGGACTAAAAGGCTTCCTCCGTTCTCCCTCCGATCCGCCGTCACTGGGTGTGCATTAGGTTGATTTATAGTGCTCGCATCACCCCAAAATTCCTTCTAGACTGCAACGGACGAACCCGGCTGCCGAACCATTCGGTGAATGGACGCTACACCGGGCGAGCTAGCGGACGTCAAAGGCCGTCGAACCGACTAGGGTCCTCTTAGGCAATTGGCGTATTTACATGAGCACTTTTCCGCTAGCCCTTCATTAATAGTGACGACGGAGGCACACTGTTGGAAGACATCACAGATACATCACCCTAATCTTGATCGTCTGAAATAGAAATTGATAAAGTAGAGTGACCCTGCGGGGAAAGGACCGGAGTGTCCAATTCCCCAATAACATACCGTGACATACGCTTCCCATATTGTCATCGAAATCATACGATACAGAACAGGAGTTAATGCGAGTACACTGACCACATATAGAATGATTATAAAGTCAGAGGAAGACTTCCTCTTAATACAATTGATCAATATCCTTTCAATGAGAAAAGAAAACAAGTCCTGGTACTCGCACTAACCCCTGGCAATCAAAATACATAATAATAATATGATCCATTAATATAGAAAAAATAATTGAAATCAAAATATTTTGAAAAAATATTTTTTCAGAACAGCCCAAGTTTCTGAAAAGTAACGTTGAGCCCCAATGGATCCCAAGCCTAAGTGTGGACAAAAATTTTAAAAATATTTTAAACAATTTATTCAACACTTACGAACAATAATAATGTATCTAGTTATGATTAAAATAACATCAAGATATTATTTTCCAGAAATCCCCCCTCACACAGAGGGCTGTTGATGTAAACAATGAGTGTAAAAACACTAAAATAAGACTCCAGGCACCCAGGCCCGAAATCAGTTACCAAAAATACACTATCTGATGCAAAACAGAGACTTCCAGGGAAGAAACTGCAGAACATCAGATGGTAGATGCAGAACACAATGCCTAACCACCCGTAGGTGAAGACGTAAACATGGGGAAAAGAACAGAATTCATTCTGTTATTCAGCTAAAACTCCCAAGAAAATTTAGTAATAATAATTACAAAAACTATGCCAAAAGCATGGGAGAATAGCAAGGGGGGACTTAAAGGACAGGGAGAGAGGAAAACACTTAAAAAACAGTGTAACTAAATAATCAGAATGACAACAAAATGGCTGCTGCCTCGAAAATAGGTAACTTAACATAATTTCATTAAAAAATTTTAAGTTACAGCCCTGATAATATTCTGTCACACATTTTTTCCTCTCCTCCTTCTCTATCCTCCTCAGAATCACCATTTCATTAATATTTATGTGTCTGGCATCATTTAAACTGAGATTTACAAGCACAAAGATCAGTCAGATGTTAACTGATGAAGGGCCAAACTTAGAATGATTAATGGCGGCAATTTCGGAACGTCCTTGACACTGCGCATGCGCAGTAGAGGCGAAGTGTGGAGGGCCTTTCAGGACATGTTTTCTTTGGTTTTAGATGCAATTTTTGGGGATTTGTGTTTGGCCCTATATTTTAAGAGTTAGCACCAGCTATGTCTGGGTCATTGGTACAGTATAAAAATAGTAAATAAAAACAGAACAAACAATCGGAAACTTTTCATTTCATTCATTCGGTATGTTCATTTTATTCATTTATGCTGATGATTAAAGTTACTGTATTGAGCAGGTATTTTATCTTTCCCATTTCCGAGGTACCCCCACCGTTCATGTACAATAATTTTATTAACCGATAGTGTGTTTTTCAAAATTTCCACCCACATTTGCTGTCCACGTGTATTTTGGCCATTTTCAAAGATTTTGGACACTGGGAAATTCAATTATTTTTTGGCGTCCGAAAATTTGGATGAAGTACGGTAACGTCCAAATTCGCTCTATTGAAGAAATTACTGTCTCAATTGTGTTGGAGCGAATAGTGAATGATGCAGGTAAGGATACCTCTAGATTCCTGGCCTACTCATCCAAATGCAGAAGAACTCTCTGAACATCTTCCCCAACCATTTTTAAAAGAACGTGGTCCAAAAAACAGTATATAAACGGAAGATGAAGATAAGAAATAGCCTTCTTCCTCACACACAAGAAGATAAATACGGCGTCGTCTATATGGCCGAAGGCCTGCGACACCTGCATAAACTGAACCGGATAAGAAAGGACTTCCTCCTTTGTTCGGATAAAGTCTGCGCCTAAGGACGACAGCGGGTTTCTCTCTTGTCGCAGCATTCTGATTCGGCGGAACAAAATCAGGGTAGTATTGATGGATGAAAGCCATCGCAACCATATACTGTTCCGAAAGGGAAGGGTAATCCTCTTCCTTATCCCTTTCACTATTTGAGAGAATCAGTTGCAAATCTCAGTCCATTGCATCTGCGTGAACAGACGACAGGACTGACCCAGCGCCATCCGATAGCTCAGATTCGGAGTCTGAGGGAGGCAGCATCTGCACTTGCTGGGATGCTGCAATCAGCTTCGCAATCTGCGACATCAAGTCTGTCATCAAGGCCTGAGGAGCAGCGGTCTTCCATTCCTTAGCCGCATGCTGCTCCTGGGACGGTGTGTCGGAAACTGATCCTTTCTTCGAACGTCCCAATGATCAAGGCTTCATCTCCCTAGCTACCGGATGGTCCGACTTCACGGGCAAAGAGTGGTTCCTTCTTCTTGCAACAGGCTGGATATCCGAAGTCAGGTAGCTAGGATGCGGTCACATGTGCTTAAATAACGTAGCAGAGGAAGCTGTGACTGAAGCCGACCCTGGCTGCAAACTAGACGGAGTGTCCCAAGCAGCGGGCAGACATATGCACCGTTTCGTGCGAGTTTCCAACCAGAAAACTTCATTTCGGCCTTGTGAAACGTAGCGGAGGAAGCCTTGACTGAAGCTGATCCTGGCTACAGACTAAATAGAGCATCCCGAGTGGAGGGTGGACATATGCTCTGGCTTGTGCAATTTTCTCAAAACAACATGTGACTCCAGACGTTGCTAGAATAGAGAGGGGGGCCTCTCCCGCTCGCTGTCTATCAGACCTCGCCAAGTACAAGAACTTGCTGACTTCCTCCCTATTTCCTCCCTATTTCCGTCATCGCTGAGCGAGCTATTTATATTATAGTGCTCGCTCTACCCAATCCACTTCTTAGACCGCAACAGACTTACCCAGCGTCACGGCACCCACGGATGGAGTACCGCTTCACCGATCGAGCTAGCTGCTTGCAAGAGATTAAAACCTTTAACAAAAGGCTCTAACTCTTGCTAATGAGCATTGCAGCTAGCTCTATATGCTCCATGGAGCGCAATGACGGTAGCAAACTTGGATGGGTGTCAGAATATCATCACCATGTTCATGTTCCTCTGAAATAGAAACTGACAGAATGAATTAAAATGCGGTGAGAGGCTCTGGTCCTCAGAAACTCACCGCCAACAGCGTACTGCTACACCCGACTCCAACATCAGTCAGCCCAGTGCAACACAAGAATGACAAGAGTCTGTAGGAGTGTATCAACTAAAGTCTATATCAGTCCTCCAAACTCCACAACAATATATATATATAACTGAGATACATGAATAATAGCAATCATAATTAAATTCAAAATATTTTTTGTAAACAAAACATTTGGAAAAAACGCCTAAGTTCCCAAAGGGAACATCAAGAGCCCACAGGCATCCCTTGAGAGCCTAAGTGTGGACAAAATCCAAAATTATTTTGAGCTACACTACCGGAATAATAATCCATGTATCCTACAGTATACTACAGTAAGAGAAAAAAAAAACACCTATATATGAGGACGCTGACAATGTAAACAACGTCAATGTAAACAAGACATCAGACACACAAAAAGGCCCAAAGTCAGAACCAACTGAAATGCTATCAGATGCAAAGCTAGATCTTCATATGAAGAAAAAATGATACATTGGACAGAAGATGCAAGACTAAACAGCCTTACAGCCCTAGGGTGAGGACGTAACCATGGGGAAGAAACAGAATAATATTTTGTAATAAATGTTAAACTCCCAAGAAATTTAATGAAAAATTTCAATAAAAAAATAGCCAAAAAGCTTAAGAGTTTAACAGGAAGGGTTCATGGAAGGATAGGGAAGGAATACTTAACAAACAGTGAAATAATCACTTTCAAAAATGATGACGTCAGGCATATGTTCCGAAATTGTGAAACATAAAATAATTTTATAAATATTATAAAGTTACAGCCCTGAACGTCCAAAACCACCGTTGAACACTTCTTTCATCCAATAACAGCCTTGTATCCACCAATTCTTGCATTGATTTGTGTATGGCATCCTCAAAAGAAAGTGTCAATGACACTGTAGCTCAACTTGTCAAGACAAAGACATGTACATGTATAGTATGTGACACAGCAATGACAAACATCTAGGTAATGACCTGATAACAAAGGTACATATACAGTATTGTAACGGTCTGTACACAAATACTGACCGTTGCCTGTACCAAATGTATAGGTAAAGTACTGTAAAGGTGGGCTACAGTCAGATGCTAAACTAGAAAAGAAATCTTGAATCCCAGAGTGGGCCTGACTGAACCCCAAAATATTTGTTCTCATAGCACAGTGATAACAAAGGCACCCCAAAACACACTCGTTCCTGTCCCAAGTTGAAAACAAAGATACCCAAGAAGTTTTGTGAAGATCAGTTCATAAATACGAGCTGTATAGAACTTGTGACAAAAAACTGATTGGACCAAATTTTGGTACAAAATGGCCACTGGCAGCCATCTTGAATTTTGGACCGCACCCAGAAACACTCATTCTCGTCCCAAGGTACCCAAGGTACCCAAGAAGTTTTGTGAAGATCGGTTCATAAATACAGCCTCTACCCTGGGCCGTATTGACATGTGTGTTTACATTGTGTAAGTAGCACTGAATAAATCACAGTTCATCTAATTTGCTTAATTTCTGCACGAAAAAAAAAAAACCTTACAATATGTGATGAATTCCATGTTACTAAACATTTATACAAAAATTTATTCAAATCAAAACTTTCATACAGAAGTTCTGTACAAAAGACTGATTGCACTAATTTTGGTACAAAATGGCTGCTGGTGGCCATATTGAATTTCGGACCACACCCAAAAACACTCGCTCTCATCCCACGGTGATAACAAAGGTACCCAAAAAGTTTCGTAAAGATTGGTTCATAAATATGGCCTCTAGTCTGAGCCGTATAGAAGTTGTGTACAAAAAACTGATTAGACCTAATTTCGATACAAAATGGCCACTGGCAGCCATCTTGAATTTTAGACCGCACCCAGAAACACTTGTTCTCGTCCCAAGGTGATAACAAAGGTACCCAAGACATTTCGTAAAGATCAGTTCATAAATACAGACTCTTCTAGCCCGAGCCGTATTGCCATGTGTACTTACTGTGTGTAAGTCGCAATGAAAAAATCAAAGTTCATCTAATTTGCATAATTTCTGCACGAGAAAAAAACCTGTATTATATGTGATGTATCCCATGGTACTAAACATTCACACAAAAAATTATTTAAATCAGCGCTTTCATATGGAAGTTCTGTGCAAAAATCTGATTGCACCTAATTTTGTACAAAATGGCTGCCATAGGCCATCTTGAATTTCGGACCGGACCCCAAAACACTCGTTCTTGTCCCACGGTGATACCAAAGGTACCCAACAAGTTTCGTAAAGATCGGTTCATAAATACGGCCTCTAGTCCGAGCCGTATTGGCGTTTGCACTTACAGTGCTGAAAGTAACACCAAAAAACATCAAAATTAGTCTAATTTGCACAATTTATGCACGAGAAAAGAACCTGTATTATATGTGATGTATCCCATGGTACTAAACATTCATACAAAAAATTATTCAAATCAGAGCTTTCATATGGAAGTTCTGTACAAAAAACAGATTTCTGCATCATCGGTACAAAATGGCAGCTGGCGGCCATCTTGAATTTTGGACCGCACCCAAAAACATCGTTCTCGTCCCACGGTCATAACAAAGGTACCCAAGAAGTTTCGTAAAGATCGGTTCATAAATACGGCCTCTAGCCCGAGCCATATCCAATTGTTGCCAGACGGCCAGACGGACAGACGGACGACGGACCATGACAAAAGCTCAAATTTGGCTTCGCCAAAGTTGAGCTAAAAAGGAGATTTTAAAGCACAGATGTCATTTCATTGTTGATGACTTAAGGGCCAAACAAAGAATGATGTTGGAGACAATTCTGGTCACTTCCTGATGTCTGCGCATGCGCGGAGAGTAAATGTATGGAGGGTCAAATAGGACTTTTAATTTTCGGTTTTGCAAGCAAATTGTGGGGATTGCCGGGTTCAAAATTTGTGTTTGGCCCTTAATAAATTTGAGTTGAGCACCAGCAAGTCTGGGCCATTGGTTTGCAGTGTAAAAATATGGATTGGTCACATATTTCGCCTAAATTTTGCTATTAGTAACCAGGCTTTGAGGACAGTTCTCCAATATCTATTAGTGCCTTCACACAATTTCAGTAAACCCTCCTTACTTAAGAGCCATATCTTGTAACTGCCATAGTTTTCAAAGTCATCCAATATCAGCATTTTCCAAGGCGCAAAAATATTAGGGTCTAAAAGTTTCTTGATCCAGAATATTTTTAGCAAGGAACTGTATGATCTAATGTGCGGGAACTTAATGCCACCCCGGTCTGTCCGATTTATAAGGCTATTTCTTTTAATTTTTTCACATGTCCCTGCCCATAAAAACTGGAAGAACGAAGTTTGTATTTTGTTTAATATGTTTTCAGGAGGGTTTGGTAAAAAAGATAGGCAGTGTATTAAAATTGGTAATGCTAGGGTTTTTATCACTGTTGTTTTTCCTATTAGGAACAGACTCCTGAATGACTAGTCGTTGAGAGGTTTATCAATTTTTTCTGCCTTATTGAGGAAATTTTGTATTGTGTAGTCTTCTGAGAATATGTCATACTGGATTCCTAGTATTATAAACTTGCCACTGTGGTTCCACAGGACATTTTGCCTTGTTGAGATTACCTAGTTACCCCCACCCCCTTTTTTTGGACCTATCCATACAATTTGCATCTTACCAAAATTAACTTTCTGATCTGAGAGAGCCGCAAAGTGGTTTACTTCTTTGAGAGCTGTGTTTAAGGAGTGACTATCGTCACTAAGAAAGAGTGCTGAGTCATCAGCATATTGGCTTATCAGATATTCTGAGTTATTTATTTTTAGTCCACTAATGTCTGGGTTGTCTTTAAGCAAAGCAGTGAGTATTTCAACACTCAAGATAAAAAGATAGGGGAGAATGGGTCACCCTGTCTGACTCTCCTTTGCAAATTAAATGTTTCTGAGCAGTGTCCATTGTTTATAACGTAACTAAAAATATTATTGTAAAATGTTCTAAACCACTTTATAATGGATGGACCAAATTTGGAGAACTTTAGTGTTTTTTCTATGAATATCCATTCCAAAGAATTGAAAAGCTTTTTCAAAATCTAAAAGAACAAGAAGTCCCGATTTATCTCCTCTTTTCCATTTTTCACTTAAATCTAATGTTATAGACTCCCCAATGTACCTTCCTTTCAAAAAACCTAACTGTGTTTTGGACATTAATTTTGGCAGGACTTTTTTAATTCAATTTGCATTAATTAATGATATCTGTCTCCAATTGTTTATAAATTCTTTTGGTTTATTCGGCTTTGGAACTCAGGTGATATCAACAGTACGCTGTAGATTTGATAATTCGGTTAATATGCAGCCATAATTTAGGGAATTAATTACAAAACAGACAAGATCATTCCAGAAGAATTTCTAAAACTTAATGATGAAACCGTCAGAGCCTGGGCTTTTATTATTTTTCAGGTTTTTCAGGGATGCTGGGCATTCAGAATAAGTTGGTGAGCCCTCCAATGAACAACTTTCTTTTTCATCTAAAACATCTAAGAAAGACTTACTTTTACATACAAAAAACTCCTTAAAGCCAGTTTATCTATTAACCTTCCACTTACACTCAAGCCTGGATATCACGTCCCATCATGACCGATAAAGACTACTAAATCTACAGTTATGAACAAGTTGTATGTATGCTTATGTACAAGTATGCAACAAAATGTGTAATTCCGCATCCCTGGCCCTTCTACCGACAGAAACCAAAAACAAGAAAACTTTCATTTGTAGTCAACATTTGATGCTTTCTTTTCTTTACAGTACGTGGAGAGTGGATTGTAACTAAATCACCCATGGAGTGGAGTAATCACACAAAGTATCACTTTCAAATTCTGTACATATGGTCAAAAAACGTAAGCAATGTTTCACCCAAAGTATCTCCAGGTTTAACCCGGAGGTCCATTGACTGGAACTTTGCTTTTGATTGTTATGATTTGCAACGAATTTGCAATTATTGCTTGGGTGGAATCTCCACTCTGCAGATGATTTAGTGATAAAACACTCTCCACATACTGTACTTGGGAGAAGACAGGCAGACAGCCAATATGGCTATGTTATCTCCCTACGGTGTATCAATATTTCTGGCTCTTTGTAATAGATTATCTGTAAACTGTAAAATGTTATTGATATATTGTAAAATAAAATATCTATATTGTAACAAGGCATGAATTTTTGACAAAAGAAAAAAATTGACAAAAAAAAATTTGAACAAATTTTGATAAAAAAACTTAGCTCTCAATTCTTCTCAACTTCTCACTGAACACAAAAGAAGTTAAAATAAAGAATTCCTTTTCTACTTACCGTGGAGAAAACCAAAGCTTTTGCATTAGGTTCAGCTTTTAATATTTTCAATAAACATTTCACTACACCTCCAACTTTTGTTGAATGACTTCCCTGTAAAAATAAATAAAACAAGGTGTAATGCCACCAGAATCCCAGGCAAGGGTTTCCAAGTTGAAACAAGAGGCCCCAAGAGGCCTTAATTGCTTTCCAGATAAAGTGGTTTAAAGAAGTATCTTGGGTCACATTCAGTTAGTTATGGTTCATCAACAATACACAGGAATGAAGTCATGAAATTAATCATAACTGGTGTCCATGTCAGATGATTATTATCATAGGTTTCCTGATGGCTTCCAATTCTATCAGAGGTGGACAAGCACTGCCAAACTTCCAAGGATTTTTATGTCACTGCAGTTTGAAAGGCAAATTTTATGAAAAAAAACACTAAGGAATAGATCTAGATTTGAACAAACTTGAACCTACCCTCGCCCCTTACTCCCAAAGAGAGCCCAAATATGTCGCAAATTGCACAAACCTGAATCTGATCTCCCTAGATATGTCTATACCAAATATGAAAAGAATTTGATTGATGGTTCTGGAGAAATTTAAATTTTATAGTAAATTTCCTTTCTTATTATACCTACCACAATTGTTTACTACAGGCTTGCACTACAGTGGAAGTCCCTAACTCGGAAAATATACTCTCTATTTTGATCTTTCCCAAGGGATTTGGGAAAAAAAAGTGGTGCAAAAGCACCAAGAAAAAATAAGCCAAAACTGGGTCGAGTGCTACTGGCACACACCCAGTAGGGGATGCTCTCCTAGTACAGATCCACGGCTTCCGGTACTAGAGCACAGGCAGTAACTAATGAATCATTCTTTTGAATATGCCAACATTGGAGTTATGTGATCAGTGGGGAGGAAGGATTCTTACCCGAATAAGAAGACGGGAGGGCCTCCATGTAAACAATTGTGGTACGTATAATAAGAAAGGAAATTTACTATAAAATTTAAATTTCTTATCAACCTACCTTACAACTGTTTACTACTGACTGAATAAACAATAGGATGGAAGGAATCACATAACCAACCCCCACATAACCCAACTGTGCTGGAACCGTGGACAGAGGAAGAGGTCCTTAGGCCTATCAAACCATAGCATCACAATCATTAGTAAAAGACAATGAGAGATGAGGCGTATGGTTCTGTGTGATGCACAGACAGAAAGGACAGTAACAGCACAGAGCTGGAACTGACCTTGTAAGAAGCCTAATGGCTAGGGTAGACAACAGCCTGAGCAGAAAAAAGAGGGCCCAAAGCAAAAAGGTCCTCCAACTGCTCCTGCAACTGACGCAGATAGAAGGTGGAGAAAGTAGAAGCAGTTCTCCAGTAGGCTGCCTGCATAACATCCGACAACTTGACGGAGTTAGCATAAGCCCAAGAGGTAGACAATGCACGCACCTTGTGGGCAGAAATGCGACTGGTAATACAATCGTCAGTCGCTAGACGAGCGTAAGATGCGCGAATAGCAAGAGAAATCCATTGAGAAATGGATTGAGGAGAGATCTTCTGTCGACCAGGAATAGGAAAAATCGTTTCCTGCCTTTCCTAATGAACTGCATCTGGTTGAGATAAATGCGAAGTGCATGAACCGGACAGAGCAAAGGGCGATTACCCTCAGCAGAAGAAAGAGCCCTGATACAGATAAGAGGTGGAGTCGTTTCTGGTATCTGATTCTTGGCCAGAAAGGAGCAATCAGTGGTAAATGTAACACTGTTGGGAGAGCTCCTGAAAAAAGGCCGAATCAACCGAGAGGGTGTGAAGCTCTCTAACCCGTCTGGCTGAGGCAAAAGAAATCAGAAAAGACGTCTTGTATGTGAGAAAACGCATATCCACCTGGGATAAAGGTTTGAATGGTGCGCCCCCCTCTTCCCCCCCCCCCCCCCCCCCCCCCCCCCCCCCCCCCACCAAGCAAAGCAGCATCCAAGAAAGATTCCATCTTGAGGTAAGCTGCAAAGTCCTTGGCCTTTTTAAAGAAAAGTGCCGAACAAACTTGGAGAGGTATGGAATTAGTGCCGATACGATGCTGTCCCACATACGAAAAGGTCTCCGAAAGCATGGACCTGTACCTTTTGATGGTAACAGGCTGGAGACCCCGAGAATCAAACAGATATACCAGAAACTCTGCAATCTGTGATATCGAAGGATTGGCATAATCAACAGAGTGATCGGCACACCATCGACAGAAGACATTCCACTTAGCGGCATAGGCTAAACCAGTGGACTGCCTCCTTAAAGAAGAAATGCACTCCACTGCTCATCCCGAAAAACCTCTACTGAGGAGACAGGACCTGACAAAAGATATGCGTGAAGGCACAATGAAGTCGGGTCGACGTGAAACCTCCTCGGGTGACCTTGGCAAAGAAGGTTGCGATGTAAAGGGAGACGTGCCGGAACCGCCGCCAACAGAGAGCAGAGCTGATTGATCCACACCCGTTGAGGCGACAGGGGAGCGATCAGAATGATATGACAACTGCAGGTTCCTATTTTGGCTAGAACCTGAGGCAGAATCGGAAATGCCGGGAAGGCATAGCTGTCAAGACCGTTCCAATCGAGTGACAGAACGTCCACGGCGAAAGCCAGAGGATCTGGACACGGGGACATGAAAGTGTCCACCTGATGGCTCCAATGAGTCGCAAAGAGATCATTGTAGGGACGACCCCAGAGATCGCAAAGCAACTGGAACATTGCCTTGTGGAGCATCCACTCGGTGGAAATGACCCTGCCCCATCGGGACAGGGAGTCAGCTAGGACTTTCAGACGACCGGGAATGTGACGAACCACCACTCCGGCATTGACATCCTGAGCGAGCAGTAGAAGATCCCGAGCGAATTCGTACATGGGAACTGAGTGCGTGCCTCCCTGGTTCCGAATGTAAGCAACCACTGTCAAATTGTCGGACAACAGAAGGACCTGGCGATTTGAAAGGTAGGGGATCCACTGCAGGAAACTCCGAAGAAGAGCAAGAAGCTCCTTCTGATTGATGTGAAGAGCTGCTTGAACCTGGTCCCATGCCCCGTGATGGGAAAGACCTAAAGGATCCAACATCGCACGACATCCGAGATCGCTGGCATCTGCCGTCAGAACACGATCGGACATGGGTAAGTCCAACGGAACTCACAGAATAATCCACTGAACATCCATCCAGGGGAGAAGGTGACGATGAAGAGAATCCGGTAACTGAAGCACCAGATCCAGAGGATCGACATTCAGCCTCCAACAACTGAGCAGAAAGTGTTGGAGAGGTCTGACATGCAGCCGACCTAGAGGAATGAGATCCGTCACCGAACCCTAGAGATCAAGCAGCCGGAGAATACTCCGAGCTGTCGCGGACGTGGACTGGGACAGAGTCAGGGCAAAAGCTGAGAGAATCAAAGCCTTTGCCTGGGGAACTGCCACTGTATTCAGCTGAGTACAAAAGTCCATCCCCAGATGACAAACGACTGAGAAGGGACCAGGTCTGACTTCTCCTTGTTGACTCTGAACCCAAGAGATGTGAGCCGGCTCAACAGTGTGTTGACATCTGACTCCAGACAGGAAGCATTGGAATGCCTCTGGAGGATATCGTCTAGATATGCCGAAGTAGTCACCCTGGACTGTGTGTGATGGAAGACTATCACATGCAACATCAGTCGGGTGAAGGCCCAAGAAGCCAGGTTGAGGCTGAAGGGCATGGCCTTGAACTGGTAAACTCGCCCCAGAAAAGCGAACCTGTGATACTTTCGCGATATCCAATGAATCGGAATGTGAAAGTAAGCGTCTCACAGGTCGATGCTGGAAGCGAAATCTCCCTGGAGAATGGAGTGCCGAACCGACCTGACAGTCTCCATGCTGAACTTGGGAGCAATGATAGACTGGTTCAGGATACTCAAATCGATAACCGGTCGAAGTCGGCCGTCCTTCTTCGGCGCCAAGAACAGGCAGGTATAAAATCCCACTGAATGAATGTTCTTGACGACCTCAATCGCCCCCTTTGACAGGAGATTGTCTATGTCCGTGATCAAAAGTTCCCGACATGTAACGTCTAAAGGAACTTGTGTTGGAATAGGCACTCTCGACAGAGTTGGATGCCTCCAGAAGGATATCCGCAGCCCGGACCGAACAACAACTAACACCCAAGGATCAGATGTGATTGTGGCCCAATGGTCTGCGAACTCTGATATCCTTCCTCCAACCTGGGACGAATCGAGGTGAGGATCTTCATATCGAGCCCCGGCGAGGGCCACAAGAGGAGAAACAGCCTCAACTATATAAAGAATCCTAAGTCCTCCCTCTAGCCTGCCGACGCTTACCCTTACCCCGTGAGTAAGAAGTAGAAAAGGCATCAGGAGGAAAAGCCCTTGGCTTCGCAGAGGAAGCAGAAGGGTGCTTGTTAGGCTTTGGACAGCCTCTGCCTCCAACAGAAGGCTGATCAAGCTGACAAAGCAGCAGCTGATCTTTGGAATGACGTAGGACATCATCCCGGACCGTCGTCATGGAACCATGGAATAGTCGCTAACCCGCCAAAGAAGCAGATCGAAGAGCAGCGTGCTGCCCTTCAGGAAGGGAATGGCTTGTGTCCAATGAGCACCTTGGAAAGCACATGCAAAGGAGCCTGTATGTCGTCAAACTTATCTGGAGGCAGATAAGCAGCTAAAGCAGAGACGACGTGATCTGAGAGAGAAAGCATGTCCAGCATCTCTGTCGATAAGCCCAACAGGGACTCCAGAGTCACCATAGGAATAACGGCCGACTTGGGCTTGGAAAGCCCGAGGGAGGTGAAGTCCTGATCCAAGACCATCAAAGTCTGGCAGACTGACGGATTGGAGGAATCGTAGGAATGATAATGCACTGGAGGCAAAAAAGTGTCAGCCTTGGTGAAGAATGAAGTCCTCATAGCCTTGGAATTCAGCTTAGAGTCCAAAGCGGTAAACGCTTCAACCACCTGTACCGACTGGCACAAGTCGAAGGGGCCCAGAAGCAGGTTGTTTCACAGGCTGTAGGTGCGCGACCAATGATCGCGGCTTGACTGACACCGCCGGCTGGTCTGACGGTTTGAGATCTGGAAGGAACTCAAACACAAAGTCAAGAGCTGCCCCCAAGTCAGAAGACTGTTGACTCTCGGCATCAGGTATGTCTGACCCATCCTCTAAGTCAGAAGACACATAGCCCATCATAGGCAAACCAGCCGATACCTCCCATGGTGTATGCACACCTGAGGGATCAGAAAGCGGCCTGCTTCCAATCCAAGGAAGCGGGGCCTCGAGGATGCCTGGAAACCACTAGTAGCTTTGCTGGAGGCAACAAAAAGGCTCTTGGAAAGAACCTGAGTGAGCAAAGAGAGGGCCTCCCTAAGCTCACGGCTCGTGTCGGCCAGGTCGACGTGGGAACGAACCAGCAAAGTGGCTTCACTGTCGACTCTTTTAACCAGCGAAGGGTCACGATCCTCAAATACACCCGACGCGGGGTGACAGGTGGCAGCCGAAACATCTGAAGGCAGATACGTATAGGGGTACGACATACCTCGAGGATCTACAGTGCGGGAACTCATGAGAGTTGCCATGGACCTCTGAGGGACAGAAGGTCCAGGCTGCACAAAAAGCGTCGGGGCCACAAAACTGGTCATGGGACCAGAGTGCGTGGACGGAAACGAAAACAGAGTCCATGGTGACCCCACCATGAACATCCGAATCCAATGAGAAAACTGCTGGGCTCGACAGCTGAGAGACCACAACAGAGGATTCGGTTGGCAGCCCCTTCCGACTTCGCCGAGTTGAAGTCAGGGAAGGCTGAGGCCGATACCCCATGTCCACGCTACCAGACATCTCTGCAGACCCCTGCAGGGATAAGCCAAGGCCAGCTGAAACCGTGACCCATGACATAGCAGACGGAACAGCAGTAGCAACAGATACGGAAGGAGCTGTTGAAACCAGTGGAAAAGTGGAGAGAGCAACCAAGCTCGGCTCCAAAGGTGGAGTCACAACATTAGTGACAGCCTCAGATGTTGACTGGAGAGGGGCCACAGTCCTGGAACCAGGTATCTCTTCACCAGACAACTCAACAGCTCCCCCGCAGTATCCACCACAGTTAAAGACAGCACATCCCCCACGGAGGGGGTATAACACCCACCAGACATGGTCATGTCAGGAGGCACCAAACGACAGCATTCCCACTCCCCGTGGGTGCGGGAGGAATGGCCATGAGAATGCACCACATGCTTGGGCAAAAGGCATTGCCCTCAAGGAACAGTCCTGGGCATAACAGAGGTGAGAGCAGCAGAAGAAAAGGTGAACTCAACAGATGTAGAAAGTAGAACACCCCCAACTACGAGAGAAAGGTGGCAGAAAATAAAGGACTGGCAGGAACACATGCAACTGAACCCAGACGGCCGACAGGGACCCAAAAACCAGAAATTCTGCCCTCAACAGAGAGGAGAAATCCTGTCCATACAGCACCCCCATTGACACCTAACTCCAGTAATAATAATAATACCGAAAAGGATAACATACATTTATCAACCAAAAAATTTTATGTCCGAACCGCACAGTACGCAAAAGTCACGTGCGAACACGGAGAATATATAAAATACAATGAAAATGTGGTTGAAAATAATAACGAGAATATATAAAACACAGTCCTGTTATTATACGATCCTCAGATCCATAATTCCAGTCACAGGTAACCATTATCAACGAGTTGAATTATCACTGTTTCTTAATGCAAATGGACGTCTCGCCACTCCAGCAGATGAAAAAAGAATGATTCATTATTTACTGACCGTACACTGGTACCGGAAGCTGTGGATCTGTACTAGAAAAGCGTCCTCTACTGGGTGTGTGCCGGTAGCACTCAACCCAGTTTTGGCTTATTTTTTCTTGGTGCTTTTGCACCACTTTTCTTTCCCAAATCTCTTGGGAAAGATCAAAATAGAAAGTATATTTTCCGAGTTAGGGACTTCCACTGTGGTAAACAATTGTAAGGTAGGTTGATAAGAAGATTTTTAAAGAAATTCCATCATATTACACTAAGTTCAAATTCAGGATACCATAGGGAGCCCAAATATAAACCAGGGTCTCGATTTGAACAAACCGGAATCTGATGCCCTAGAGATATTTTATACCAAATATCAAAAGATTCTAATTGATGGTTCTGGAAAAGAAAATTCCCTCAAATTACAGTAAGTTAATTAAACTTTGGGCTCCAATAGAGAGCCCAAATATAAACCCAGGGACCCGATTTGAACAAACCTGAATCTGACCCTCCCGAGAGATGTGGTATACCAAATATGAAAGCATTCTAACTGGGGGAACTGAAGAAGAAAGTTTTTAAAAAAATTTCCCCATATTGCACTAAGGTAATATTCAGGCTCCCATAGGGAGCGTAAAATATTAATCCTGGAACTCGATTTGAACTAACTTGATTCTGAACTCCCTAGAAATGCTGTACACCAAATATGAAAGGATTCTTACAGTTAGATTTGAAGAAGAAGATTTTTAAAGAAATTTCCTCATATTGCACTAAGGTAAAATTAGGGCTCCCATAGGGAACCCAAATAATAACCCAGGGATTCGATTTGAACAAACTTGCATCTGAACCCTCTAGAGATGCTGTACATAACATATGAAAGGATTCTTACAGTTGGATCTGAAGAAGAAGATTTTTAAAGAAATTTCCTCATATTGCACTAAGGTAAAATTCGGGCTCCCAAAGGGACCCCAAATATTAACCCAGGGACTCGATTTGAACAAAATTGAATCTGACCCCCATAGAGATGTTGTATACCAAACATCAAAAGATTCTGACTGGCGGACCTGAAGAAGATGAGATTATTCCCCATTTTGCACCAAATTAAAATGCGGGCCCCCATAGGAAGCCCAAGTATTAAACGAGTGATTTGACTCAAACAAACTTGAATTTGACCCTGGTAACAATGATGTATACCAAATATTAAAAGATTCTGACTTGTAGTTCTGAAGAAGAAGATTTTTAAAGCTTCTTCCTCATATTGCCCTAAGTTAAGATTCGGGCTTCCATGTTGAGCCCAAATATGAACCAAGATGCTTAATTTGAACACATTTGTTCCTGACCCTGATACCAAATATCACAAATTTCTGATCAACGGTTCAAATACCCTGACACAACCGATGGCAATTTTTTTCTACCATTCCATTCTACTAGCGCATGGAGGTTTTTTTTCCCAGGTTCGGTTTCGGTTTTATTTTTTTTAACACCTCGGTTTCGGTTCAGTTTTTCCAGGCCCTTCAATTAATCTAAATCACTATCGTCTTCCTAGAAAAGGCCATAGAAATGTCACATGAGAGCTATTTAAAGCATGCTACGTCCTACTGGCAGTACTGAAACATAGCACACTTCCTAGCACTCAGTCAGTTAACAAAGGGTTAATATGAATTTGGGGTAGATTGTATGTCATTTAATTATTTTCCTGTTGTATATGTTCTATTTGGTAAATGCTATACATCAGTGGCAGCGCCATAGAGGATTTATTTTGTGTTCAGTTTTAATTTCGATAAAATAAATAATTTTCACTTGTAACTTTTAAGTTATGTTTAACATCGCCATAATACAGGGACTCCATTCACTGTCCTGTTCCTCGATTCCTCACTGGACCTCTCGCCTCCTTTCGAAGTACAGAGTATGAACTCTCCCTCATGTTGTTATGTGCAAAATAAAATGGATTTACGGCATCAACGAGTATCACATGGGGAATAAATGGTCAAAGTAAATAACCCTATATAATTTTGATAATTAATTTATTTCATGCATTTAATGTGAGATAAATATGACTGGAATTACAAAATATAAAAAAAAATGTTCACGTGTTCCGACACTCACCTAATTTCGTGCAGTAAAAGCCCGCACTCACTGGCCATTTTCATTCTTGTGTAGGCCCCACTGGCTATTCTCACAGTCAGGGTGTGACTTATACAAAGGGTCATGTAATAGTTGCAGGGGAGGTATTTTGGCTGAAAATATTGGTTGTGGCTTATACGCGGGAGCGACTAAAACACGGACATAATTATACGGAAATAATCGCTTTTGGATTTGCCCGTTCTGCTGACGTTGTCATTTTCAAAATGAAATTACGAGGGGGTCATTGTAAATTTCGAAGTTTAACATCAAAGTATGCAAAAACCGTATGGATGGTTGTTTTGGCCCCTGTCGATTCGCTTTTTCAGTTTGCGGCAAAAACCGAAACCGAACCGAAAAACCTCCATGCTCTACATTCTACTGGTCCTAAGGATGCTTCATTCCAAATAATAGTTCTGTGTGGTTTGGGAAATATGGGCAATTGAAAATATTTCTATTTTTAGCTCTTCAGGTTCCGATAGGGAACATGGGAATTTTTTTTTCCACGAATCAAGTACTTGTGACCCAATAACACCACATACTAAATTGGTTCAAATAGGACCATCGGTTCAGAAAATTATAAGTTTAAAGTAATTTGTATATTTTTATACTTACCAATGGCCCAGACAAGCTGGTGCTTAACTCAAAGTTATTAAGGGCCAAACACAAATTTTGACTCCCTCCCCAATCCCCAAAATTTGCTTGCAAAACCAAAAATTAAAAGTCCTATCTGGCCCTCCATACATTTACTCTCTGCACATGCGCAGACGTCAGGAAGTGATCGGAATTGGCGCCAACATCATTCTTTGTAGAAGAGAGTACTACATAAAATTCAGCGGGAAGGTATGAGTGCCCACTCATGGGAGGGCCATCTCCACCTGGGCCATTGGTAAGTATAAAAATATACAAATTACTTTAAATTTATAATATTTTTACACTGTAAACCAATGGCCCAGACTAGCTAAATCGTAAAACGGTGGAGGGCCTAGGACTTCAGAATTAGGAAATCAACATAGTTCCAATCCTGTAATCCAAGGTGAAAGGAAATTAAAACTAGAGGTGCTGTGAGCAAGCTCACAAAGTGATACTCCCCACGCCTCAGTTGTTGCGCTTACGAGGACACAACCATATGATGTAGCAATTGAATTGTATAAGTTAGATTATCTCCCCTTGGAAATGTCAGAACGGAATTATATTGCTTCATGCACATCTTCATATGGAGTTCTTCCATTGTGTAAAGTTTCATAAAATTCTTTAAACGGTTTAGGAGGAGTTGTGCTTACCGGTATAAGGATGGACAGATGGACGGATGGACAGGGTGATTCCTATATACCCCCCCAAACTTCGTTTGTGGGGGGTATAATTATTAGGAATTACATGCATGTCTCTCTATACGGTAATAGAGAAGACATATCATACAAAATGAGCCCAGTTCAAGTAATTCCGTATACTTAGCATGAAGACAATGCAAACTGGATGTAACAAGTTCCCAATTTTTAAGGTTAGCCCAGACTAAGCCCCTAAAATTAGGATGGTGTATTTGAGAATGAGAGAATATCCCCACAAACATACGCCATATACAATTTATTTATTTATTGGTGTTTAAGGTCACATACTTATGCACAATGGCTAATCGTGACCGTGACAGTTTTACGGGTGGAGGAAGCCGGAGTACCCGGAGAGAACCACCGAGCAACGACGAGCAGCTGTCAGCTCTCCAACATTGTAACTCTGAACTCTGCACCGCAGCACAGGCAGGGTTAGATTGGTTGAAGACATGCGCACCATCGACGTGCAGTACGCCTCAGTACACAGCGTCATTGTGCCCCCATGTAGGCATTCGGACGCCATATACAATTAAACTCCAGCTGAATGCAGGATATAATTACAGAAAAAACAGCTTCCCTCATAGTTACATACCTATCAAGCCAGAGGAGAGGTAAAAAATCCCCCCCCACACTTTTCTTTTGAATGAATCTTCAAAAAGAAAGAGGGGAGTGCTCTGGAATCAGTAAAAGAAGAGGTACCAAAAACCAATATAAATATGATAAATTTATACCAATTTGTATATTTTTATACTTACCAATGGCTCAGACATAGCTCGTGCTAACTCTAAAATATCTAGGGCCAAACACAAATTTTGCCCCCCCCCCCCCCCCATCCCCAAAATTTGCATGCAAAAACGAAAATTAGAAGTCCTAACTGGTCCTCCATATATTTACCCTCTGCGCATGCGCAGATGTCAGGAAGTGACCGGAATTGGCGCCAACACCATTCTTTGTAAAAGAGAGTATTACAAAATAATTCAGCGGGGAGGTATGAGTGCCCACTCATGGGAGGGCCTTTCCAGTCTGGGCCATTGGTAAGTATAAAAATATACAAATTGGTATAAATTTATCATATTTTTACACAGTATACCAATGGCTCGGACGTAGCTGAATCTTAAATAGGCGGAAGGCTTAGGACTTCTGAAATAATTCCAATCCTGCAATCCATAATGAAGGAACATACATGTAGAACAGTTAGGAATTATATGTATGTCTCTCTATACAGTAATAGAGGAGACATATTCTAAACAAGGAACCCAATGAAGTAATTCCTTAATGTAAGTATGAAGACAAGTTCCTAATTTTCCAAGTTTAGCCCTCACTAAGCCCCAAAAATTAGGATGGCGTATCTGAGAATAAGAGAAAATCTCCCACAAAACATACGCCTTACAATAACATTTCAGCTGTATGCAGGATATAAATATGGATAAAAGCAGCATCCTTCAAAGATACATACATTTTAAACCAGATTATGGGTAAAAACACCCCTCCCCCTCTTTTTTGAAGAAACCTTCAAAATAAAAAAGGGGGGAGCTCTGGAAACAATAAGAGTGGTACCCAACAACAATATAATTAATCGTCGAACAAGCACTCAGGTATTAATTCAAGATTAATAAATGGTGCTTAACATTACTTCAGAAGTTATGGCTATAGCGACGATCCTGGAAATTAATATTGCACAGTAAATAGCATACACCGCAGACAACATACACAGATACATTGAAAACCGGTGATATAAAATATAACATTCACATATCTAATGAAGCCACACTGAACGATTCCTGAAGAGAAAGCACACTTCCTATATGAACCATAGGTGGCCACTGTACAATAAATTCCAGTAACAACACTCTCCAACGTGAATAATCCGATATCTATAATTGTAAAAGCACGTGTAATATGAGTACCAACAAAATAGAAACTTGGATCTAGAGATGTACAAAGGTATGATTAACAGGCTCCTACATGGACCAACCCCCAAAATAAATTATTATTTCAAGGTCCACCAAATACAATACAGCATTAGCCTAATAATAATAATACGCGATCGCATAAATATTAGCATGTAATCATCTGAATACCAGTCAACTGGTAATGCGGCCTGCGAGGTACTCAAGAGTAGCAATTTAATTGTGATGATTTATAAATAAATGCTTGTATATAACAAATCAACCAAAATAATAGGGCATTAATTCAGCTAAAAAGCAGATGAGGTCGCCACAGAACACTTCATGAATGCATAAAATGCATGTATTACAATAATAAAGCTTGCGGAAAGAGAACTACTTCTTGCCCGGTAATTGCTTATAACACATAAGGAAGTGTCTGAGTGTGGGGTGGGGAATTTGAAGCCATATCGAAATCCCCTCACCCGTATTATTTAATCGTACCTGTGTCAGTTAAGATAAAAAATATAGGAACCAAAATGGTTCCCTCACGTCTAACCAACTCCATATGCCACTATGGACGGAGAGGAATGTGAAGAATAAAACATCCTCTGAAAGAAGACCCTCTGGGAGAAAGCTTCTGGGAGCGTCACATAACCGACACATAAGAATATTGATCCAAGATTCTTGTGACAAAAAAGGCGCTACCAGTAGGATTCACTGTTTAAACTTAAACATAAGCTATTGAATCAAATGAATAGGAGGATACGCATATCCTATTATTCCTCCCCGTGAATTTGCAGAGCGTCTACTGCCTGCACTCAATAATCTGGGCATGGCGACACAAATGACGGTAACAATTGTTCCGGTGCGTCGCGAACTGAAGAATCATGGGGTGATCCCACTGGTAGCAGAACTGTACAAATAAATGCATGTTGAGTGTCCATACATATGAACCAGGCGACCTTTCCGATGAGCGAGTCTGCTAGTAAGTTCAGACAACCCAGTATATGATGGATAGAGAGACATGAAAATGATTCTCCATTAGGTATTATAACAAAAGTGAATGGGTGCCGCCCTGGTTCCAGATGTACGCTACCACTAATGAGTTGTTCAACAAACTCTGAACAAACGTGAATGCACTGATATAGCGGTAACAATATTGACATCATTCTTGATGATTATGTGTTTCAACAGGAACCAAGGGTCTCAGACCCCTCCAATTATAGTCTGTAGGACTCAGGGCCGTGCCCTAAACTATAGACTCATACCCGTCATAATCGTGAAAGCCAGATCTGGCAGTTGCAGTGTAACTAATGAGTTAACCACTGAAAATCTGCCTCAATATGGACCTTTTTGTTTACTATATCCATTAAAACAATACTGGTCCTGAGCGAATGCGTTGTCTCCATCAGTCGCATAAAACTAATTCATTCTGGATATGGCAGATGAACCAGATTGTTATGAGACATTACCAAGTTAATATTCGAGTGACAGCACAGAGTGCTATCTCCAGACCAAAGCTATCCTTAGATCTATGCTTATAGCATAGTCAATCACTCGAACACTCATTTTAACTGACTAAATGATAATCATAAATAAATTTTTAGCGCTTTGATAAACTTGTTAACAAGCTCCAGTCTATTATCTGTCGGAACGAGCTCTTAGGCTTCGGTACGAGTAACATGTGGCTACAGAATTCCAGAGAATCTTGATTCACGACGACCTCTATTAACCTCATTGTCAAGAGAACCTTTACCTCCGATTGGAGAGACTCTTAAGCAAGTATTAGATGGAAGCATTGTCCATCAGACATTAAATTAGTTGTGGTTCTCTTGGAAAGATAGCCGCAGGCCTTCTGAAACCACACTTTTGAACTACTAGTCTCCATAACAGTTATCCAGATTGATGCTCATCTTGATAACCATCCGTCAACTGCAAAACAACAGAGGTCCTAACTCAAACCTGTAGCACCTGTGAGGCCTACGGAAGGAGGAACTGCGTCTCATTCGTGAAGAGCCTCGACCCAGCAGTTTAGGGGCATCTGCCTGGAAGTCTCGATCAGACGTAAGTCCCGTATTCGAGTCGCTATATGACGATCCCTAGAGTAATTATAGGAGAGTAACTATACCCTCACGAGGAGACCTTCTGTCTAGGATGTCCTGCAAGGCCTACGGAAGGAGGAACTGCATCTCATTCGTGAAGAGCCTCGACCCAGCAGTTTAGGGGCATCTGACTGGAAGTCTCAATCAGAAGTAAGCCCCGTATTCGAGTCGCTATATGACGATCCCTAGAGTAATTATAGGAGAGTAAACTAGACCCTCACGAGGAGTCCTTATAGGCGACATTTTGTCTAGGATGTCCTCCCTCACTCCTTTCTGCTAATGTGTGTCAAATATACGTTGGCATAAGGAGCAGAGTATTGATGCTTTCTTTGTAGCTTCTTTATAAACCAAGGAAAGGTTACCGTCAAAAACTTAGCGACTCTAAAAGAGTTTTTCACCTTGTCATCTATTAAGGATGACGACGCAAGGGCTCTGTCACATCTATTTAACTCCGAATTAGCAACTTGTTAAGACAGAGTTATACGTGATAAATATATAGCCCTGGAAAGGACTCTAAATGAGGTACAAACGTCCTCCTATTCCTTTCCGTAGAGACTTGGCGTCACAGCTCTTAAAGGTGATCTGCGTAATACGAGTCTAAATTCACTCTGAATGAATAAATTCGTCTCAATAATGACCAAGCGAATAACGAATGACGAAGGTAAGGCCATAGCTAGGTCCTTAGCCTACTCATTCAAACGCAGAGAAACTCTCAATACATCTTCACTGTTTTCCGACCAGCTGAACTACAGAAGAAGATGACAAGAAACCGCCTTACTTCTTTCCACTGGAAAGTCAAATGTGGAGTCGTCTAAAAGGCCAAAAGCCTGCGACACCTGTCTATACTTAACCGGAAAAGACATTCCTTCTCTTTTTCCAGATAATTTAGCGTGCAACAACACTAGCAGTTTCTTGTAAATAGACGCAGCATTCTGATTCGTTGGAACACATTCAGGGTAGTGTTGATGGAATAAATCCTCTCAACCCTATATTGTTCCGAATGTGGAGGGTAAATTCCCTCCATATCCCTTCATCATTCGTCTAAATCAGTTGAAATCACGGTCAACGGTATCTGAACACGCAGATAACTGGACCGACCCAGCACCATGCGACAGCTCAGATTTTGAGACTGCCGTCAATTCCTACTGCACTTGCTGGGATGCTGTGAGGAGCTGCGCATCTGCGTCAGCAAAACTGTAATGGAGGCCTATGGAGCAGCAGTCTTCTGGCCGCCGGCTGCTCCCGGGACAGTATGTCCGAGACGGTACTTTCTTCGGATGTCCCGATATATTGAATAGTGCTACTTTCGAGCTGTCGCAGCATTCTGATTCTCAGGAGCAAACTCAGGGAAGTATAGATGCATAAGCACTATCGCCACCCTGTTGTTCCGAAGGGGAAGGGTAATTCTCCTCCAAATCCCTTTCATCCTCCAACTGAATCAGATTATACTCACGGTTATCGGCATCTGAACGTGCAGATGACTGGACTGACCCAGCACCTTCCGACAGCTCAAGTTCTGAGACTGCCGTCGTCTTCTTCTGCATTTGCTGGGATGCTGCGATGAGCTGCACAATCTACGACAGCAAGTCCGTTACGGAGGCCTAAGAGTGACTTTCTTGGCGATGCAGGCTGGATATCAGAAGTCACTTAGCCAATGTGCGGTCAAGTGTGATTGGTAGATGTTGAAGAAGCTGTAATTATAGCCGACCCCGACTGTAAACTGAACGATGCATCTGGCCCCAGATGTTATAATAAAAGAGAGAGGGGGGCCCTCTCTCGCTCGCAGTCCTTCAGATCTCGCCGAGCTTCTTGCTGAACTTGCTGGCTTCTTGCTTTCCATTTTCGCAGGGTGAGCCTTATATTGATTTTATATTATAGTGCTCGCTCTACCCTTTCCATTCTCCTTGACCGCAACGGACACACCTGGCATCACTGTACCCTCAGGCGATGTACCGCTCCACCGGTTGAGCTAGCTGGCGACAGGGATTTGAAACCACACTGTGGTTTATTGCCCTGTCTAATATTCATGAGCACTTTTGCCACTAGCTCTGATTGACTAATTAATGCGACAACGGAAGCACACTATCTGACGGCGTCACGTAAGCATCACCATGTTCTTGTTCCTCTGAAAAAATAAACTAATAAACTAGAGTGCCCTAGGGTGAGAGGACCGGTGGCAGCCTCTCATAATGAGAGGACCGGCAGTGGTCCCTCGCTAACAATGTACCTTGACACCCGTTAGCAACGTTTGTCATCCCATGCGACACATATGAGCAAGAATTAGTAGAAGTACATCGACTACAAGCAAGGCAACCTACAAGAAAAAAGAGGAACGGCTTCCTCGCCATGCTTGAAGAGCAATATGCTTACATAATGAAGCAGACCAAGTCGATTGTACTCCCACCAATTCCACATTAAATACAAATAAAAAGATACATAACAAAAACATTCAAAATATAAATTGAAAAATAGTTTACACCAAAAAATTTTTCAAAAAATTTTGACAAGAGCCCAAGTTCTCAAAGGGAACGAAGTGCCCAAATGTATCCCAAAAGAGCCCAAGTGTGGACAAAATTCATTTTTCCTCCCACAAATTAACTGCCACACTACGGGACTGTATAATGTATCTTACAACAGACCTACCATATCAGAAATAGGAACCTACACATAAATAACAAACGTCACTAATGTAAACAACGTCAAACTAAAAACTGGAAACGAGACACCAGGCAACACGGCCCGAAGTCAGTAACAGATCTTTGAACTATGCGACGTAAGGCAAGATCTTCATCAGAAGAAAAAACGATACATTGTAAGTATGATGCATGACTAAAAATGCCTAATCACCCTAAGGATGAGGATGTAACCCTGGGGAAATACAGAAAAAATCTTTCTGTATAACACGTTAAACTCCCAAGAAATTTTATATAAAAAATTTAAAAAAACAAGCCAAAAAGCTTGAGAGTTTAACTGGGGGGATCAAGAGAGGTTAGGGAAGGAATATTTAACAAACAGTGGAAAAATCATTATCAACAATGATGACGTCAGGCTCATGTCCCGAAATTAGGGAACATGAACTAATTTTTATAAATATTATAAAATTACATCCCTGAACGTTTTCAAACCACCGTGATGAAAAAGGGGGTTATGACCCCCTTTTTGGAACGACGCGCTCATTCCAAAAAGGGGGTCATAACCTATGTTTTTGAGACAAAAAATGAAAAAAATTACTTATTCAAGAATTATGTTTGCAAGTGTTGTCTGACTTTCATGTTAGGTAAAGGGTTAACGCCACTTCTGAAGTTAAGGCTATAGCGACAATCCCGGTAATTAATATTGCCCGCTATATAACGTACACCGGAGATGGCATATGCAGATAGGTCGAAAACCGGGGATATAATATATAACATACACATGTCCAATCGAACCACACTGAATGATCTCTGGAGAGTCAACACACTTCCGAGGTAACCCACAGGTGACCCCATTCAGGTGTACAATGAATTCCAGTAACAACACTCCCCGACATGTACTATCCGATATCTATGACACTATAAGCGTGCAAATATACGAGTTGAGTACCGACATCAGTAGAAACCTGGATCTAGAAATGGAAGTAAGTATGATTAACAGGCTCCGACACGGACTGCCCCTGAAATAATTCATAATTTCTAAGGTCCATAACATACAACAAAGCGTCAGCCTAATAATTATTATGCGTGTGAGCATTAAAATCCTGCATGTAATCATCTGAATACCAGCTAAATGGCTATACAGCCTCCGAGGTACACAAAGACTAGCAATTATTTATGATGAAACATGCACTCGTATATGACATATAGACAAATAATCGCAGGAAACCAACCAACTAAAAAGTGGATGTGCCCATGAGGTCGCCATAGAACACGACCCAGTCGCCAATCAAGAAATGCATGCATGTATTTAAACTACGAGGCTTTAGGGAAGAAAACTACGTCTTGCCCGGTAATTATCTCAAAACACATTGGCGGTGGGGGGGAGGTAGGGGTAGGGAGGGGATATGAAGTCATATCGAACCTTCCTCACCCGCATTACTTAATCGCTCTTGTGTTAGTCAAAAAATAAAATAGGAACCGCAATGGTTCCCCCACATCTAACCGTCTCCATTATGCCACTATGGGCGGAGAAGGATGTGAAGAACAAAAACTTCCCCTGATAAAGAAGGTCATCTTGTGGAGGAAGCTTCTGGGGAACGTCCCATAACAGACACTTGAGAAGACTGATCCATTAGGTTTCTGTGACGACAGATGTGCTACTAGTAGGATTCACAACGAGACTGTTTGATCTTAAACATAATCTACTGAATCAAATGAATTGGAGGATACGCGTATCCTATCATCCATCCCCATGAGATTGGCAAAGTGTCTACTATATACACTCAATGGTCTGGGCATGGCGACAAAAAAAAACGGTCACGGATTGTTCCGGTGCATCGCAAACAGATCTATCGTGGGGTGATCCCTCTGGTAGCAAAACTGTCCAAATACTCGCTTGTTGAGCATCCATTCCAATTGCAACAGGTGACCTTTCCGAGACAGCGAGTCTGCTAGTACGTTCAGATGCCCCGGTATATGACGGATGAAAAGATGAACATGATGATTCATTACGTATTAGGAAAATCTTCTCCGTTAGATGGCATAACGGAAATGAAAGGGTGCCGCCCTGGTTCCCGATGTATGCTACTACTGTCGAGTTGTCCGACCAAACTGAACATGGACGTCCGTTATTAAGTGAATCCAATGTTGTAGAGCTAGCTATAATTAACATCATATCATTGATGTTTACGTGTTTCTCCTGGAACCGAGGGTCCCAAAGACCCTGACACCTCAAGACTGCGGGACTTAGGGTCGTGCCCCAACCTGTCTGACTCATATCCGTCATAATAGTGAAAGACGGATCCGGCAGTTGCAGTGTAACTCCCTGAGTTAACCACTGAATATCTGAACCCTTGTTTTACTAGGTCCGTTAAAACAGTACTGGTTCAAGCGAAAGCATCTTCACACTCCAGTTGTGAGTAAAGAATATCTGGAGGGGCCGTGCGCGGAGATGGCCCATCGGAATGAGATCCACAGCCCCTCCGCACAGCTCCAACAGTCGCATGAATTCCCTCACTATTAATGCGTCTGAGTGTAGACAAAAGCGAGCATAACAACTGACTAATTTCGCTCTGGGTAACAGCAGATGAACCAGATTGTTGTGAGTCTCAAAGCTCAATCCCAAGTGAACTGACGACTTGTACAGAGCTAAATCCACTTTTTCTCGTTTACGATGAAACTAAGATGTCGGAGTAATAGAAGCAGACTCTGAACATCGTTCTGAAGAATAATTCTGTTGCCGTATCCCTGTAGAAGGTCGTCCAAGTAAGCCGACATTACCGCAGACAAATGAGCTTGTTAGTAAGACATTACAGAGTTCATTATTCGAGTGAAAAGCTCAGGGGGCCAGATTCAGACCAAAGCATATTGTTCTCAACATACCTTCCCTTGTACAGCGGACCACAGGTACTTTTAGAATGCCGGATGTACCAGGACATGAAAGTACAGATCCTTAGATCTATGCTTGCCGCATAGTCGATCACTCAAATGCTCGCTTTTACCGACTGAATGATATCCATAAATAAACTTTTAGAGCCATGATAAACTTGTTATCCAGCTCATTACAAGTCTATTACCGGTCAGAACAAGACGTCTGGCTTTGGTACGAGGAACAGGTGACTGTAAAAATCTTGAGAATCCTGATTCTCGACGACCTGTATTGCTTCCTTTGATAAGAGAGCTTATATCTCTGGTAGGAGAAACTCTCTTATGCAAGAATTTAGTGGAAGATTTGTCCAATGAGGACAACTTGTTAGTGTGGTTTTACTCGGAATGATAGCCGTAAGCCGTCCGAGACTACACTTCTCACCCACTGATCTTCCATGATTGTTATCAAGTTTTTTGCGGAGCTTGATAACCTTCCGCCAACTGGCCAGCAATAGAGGTCTAAACCATCACATGTATGACCTGCGAGGCTTACGGGAGGAGGAACCACGTCCTCCCTGCGAAAAACCTCGTCTCGTCGGCCTAGGGGCGTCTGACCTATAGCCCCGATCAGACCTACGCCCCTTTCCCGAGTCGCTATACTGACGACCTCCAGAGTTATTATAAGAGGGTATCTTGTACCCTCGTGAGGAGTTTCCTTTTGTCAATTTTTGTCTGGAATGCACTCCTTTACTCTGAAGCGGGTTGTTGATACGCTGACTTCAAAAGCAGAGAACTAGACACTTTCTTAGTAGCCTGTTCATAGACTAACGAAAGCTAGTCGTCGAAAATAAAATGTCCGGAAACCGGAGCGACTCGGAGAGAGCTTTTCACCTTGTCATCTTATCAGTGATGACAATGCAAGGGCAGCATATGTCTGATTAACTCCAGATTAGCCACTGTTAGGGTGGAGTTATACGTGGTATACATAATTGCCCTGGAAAGAACTCTAAGAAAGGTACAAACATCCTCAAATTCCTTTCCCTTGAGACACTGCACCATAGCTCTTGTAAGGTGATCTGCGTAAGACATAACGTCCAAATTCGCTCTATTTGAAGAAATTGCCGTCTCAATTGCGTCTGAGCGAATAGTGAATGATACAGGTAAGGAAACCTCTAGATCCCCGGCCTGCTCATCCAAACGCAGAAGAACTCTCTGAACATCTTCCCCCACCATTTTTAAATGAACGTGGTAAAAAAAAACGGTATGTATACGGAAGATGAAGATAAGAAACCATCTTCTTCTTCGCACTCAAGAGGATAAACACGGTGTCGTCTATATGGCCGAGGGCCTGCGACACCTGCACAAACTGAACCGGAAAAGAAAGGACTTCCTCCTTTGTCCGGATAAAGTCTGCGCCTAAGGACATCAGCGGTTTCTCTCCTGTCATCACAGCATTCTGATTCGCGGAACAAAATCAGGGTAGTATTGATGGATGAAAGCCATCGCAACCATGAACTAATCCGAAAGGGAAGGGTAATCCTCTCCCTTTCACCATCCGAGAGAATCAGATGCAAATCTCGGTCCATTGCATCTGCGTGAACAGATGACTGGACCAACCCAGCACCGTCCGACAGCTCAGATTCTGAGTCTGAGGGAGGCTGCATCTGCCGTCCGTCATCGAGGCCTGAGGAGCAGCGGATTTCCGTTCCTTAGCCGCATGCTGCTCCTGGAACGGTGTGTCGGAAACAGATCCTTTCTCCGAACGTCCCGATGATCAAGGTCTCGTCTCCGTAGCTACCGGATGATCCAACTTCACAGGCAAAGAGTGGTTCCTTCTTCGTGCAGCAGGCTGGATATCCAAAGTCAGGTAGCTATGTGTGCTTAAATTAAGTAGCAGAGGAAGCCGTGACTGAAGATGACCCCTGCTGCAGACTAAACGGAGCATCCCGAGCAGTGGGCGGACATATGCTCCGTCTCATGTAAGTTTCCAACAAGAAAACTTCATTTTGGCCTTGTGAAACGTAGCGGAGGAGGTCTTGACTGAAGCCGACCCCGGCTACAGACTAAACAGAGCGTCCCAAGTGGAAGGCAGACATATGCTCCGGCTTGTGCAAGTTTCTCAAAACAACATCTGACTCCAGGCATTGCTATATTAGAAAGGGGGGCCACTCTCACTTGTGGTCTATCAGACCTTGCTGAGTACAAGAACTTGCAGACTTCCTCCTTATTTTCTCCCTATTTCTGTTGTTGCTGGGTGAGCTATTTATATTATAGTGCTCGCTCTACCCAATCCACCTCTTAGACCGCAACGGACTTACCCGACATCACGACACCCACGGACAGAGTACCACTTCACCGGTCGAGCTAGCTGCTTGCAAGAGATTAAAACCTTTAACCAAAGGCCCTAACTCTTGCTTTAATGAGCACTGCAGCTAGCTCTATATGCTCCACGGAGCATGACGATGGTAGCACACTTAGATGGGTGTCAGAATATCATCACCATGTTCATGTTCCTCTGAAATAGAAACTGACAGAATGAATTAAAACACGGTACGAGGCTCTGATCCTCAGAACCTCACCGCCAACAAAGTACCGTGACACCCGACTCCAACATCAGGCATCCCAGTGCCACACAAGAATGACAAGAGTCTGCAGGAGTGTATCAACTAAAGTCGATATCAATCCTCCAAACTCCACAACAATATATATATATATATATAACTGAGATACATGAATAATCATAATTAAATTCCAAATATTTTTTGTAAACAAAAAAAAAGTTCGAAAAAACGCCCAAGTTCCCAAAGGGAACATGAAGAGCCCAAGGGCATCCCGATAGAGTCTAAGTGTGTACAAAAACCAATATTTTTTGAGCTACACTACCGGAATAATAATCCATGTATCCTACAGCATATTACAGTAACAGTACATAAAAAACTACATATATATGAGGACGTTGATAATGTGAACAACGTTAATGTAAACAAGACATCAGGAACACAAAAAGGCCCAAAATCAGAACCAATTGAAATGAAGAAAAAAGGATACATCGGATAGAAGATGCAAGACTAAATGGCCTAACACCCCTAGGGTGAGGACATAACCCTGGGGAAGAAACAGAGTAATATTCTGTAATAAATGTTAAACTCCAAGAAATTGAATAAAAATATCAATAAAAAATAGCCAAAAAGCTTAAGAGTTTAACAGGAAGGGTTCATGGAAGGCTAGGGAAGGAATCCTTAACAAACAGTGGAGTAATCATTTTTAAAAATGATGAAGTCAGTCATATGTCCCAAAATTGGGAAACATAAAATAATTTTATAAATATTATAAAGTTACAGCCCTGAACGTCCAAAACCACCGTTGAACACTTCCTTCATCCAATAACAGCCTTGTATCCACCAATTCTTGCATTGATTTGTGTCTGGCATCCTCAAAAGAGGAGATTTTAAAGCACAGATGTCATTTCATTGTTGATAACTTTTAGGGCCAAACAAAGAATGATGTTGGCGCCAATTCTGATCCTTTCCCCTGACGTCTGCGCATGCACAGAGAGTAAATGTATGGAGGGCCAGATAGGACTTTTAATTTTTGGTTTTGCAAGCAAATTTTGGGGATGGGGGGGAGGGGGGGTGGGGTTCAAAATTTGCGTTTGGCCCTTAATAACTTTGAGTTAAGCACCAGCTAGTCTGGGCCATTGGTTTACAGTGTCAAAATATTGAAATTTTGGGTGGGGCCAAAAATACTGCCCCCTCCCATTTTGTAGACAAATATTGTTCCACGGACTTTGTATGAACAAACTTGATTCTACACCTCAAAAGGAAGCTCCATACCAAATATCAAGTCATTGTACCCACTGGTTCAGAAGATTTTTTTTAGAAATTTGGAGCATTTTCTCCCATCCCTCCCTATGTAACCGCCTTGAATTGACATATGATAAGGACCAAGCATATCCAATGTGGTCCAATGCCACCCAGGAGTTTAGAAGGAGAAGTTGATAAAGAAAAGCTCACGCCGGACAGACAGAGAACAAAAAGTGATCACTTAAGCTTCCCAGGACTTTCAGTAAGGTGAGCTAAAAAGTGGAAAAGGCCCATAACTGTGGAAAAAAAATGGACAAAACCTGTTACTTGTGAATATTCTTTCCACCATGGTGGTCTATCAGCATACCAAAGATCATTTAAATCCAACATCTACTGACTGAGTTGTTCCAGATGGAAAGACAGAATCCATTTCTATATCCCCCGTAAACTTGGTTTCCATGGGGATAATATATAGAATAAATAGGTACTAGGGCCGGTAATCAGATTTAAACCACTAGTAGAATAAGGGTTTTAACCACTCGGCTTGCCGAGTGGTTAAAACCCTTATTCTACTAGTGGTTTAAATCTGATTACCGGCCCTAGGACTTATTTATTTTATTTATACCATGCTCTTAATTAATAATCGACTTTGTCACTTAAAATGGAGAAAACACGACACTTTCTACCGCAAACACACAGGTTTGTTTTGTTTACATCTGCGCCGGTGGGCAGTACTTCCGGCTGTACGTGAATGCTTGATTGACAGCTAGACACATCGTCAAAGTTGATTGAATTTTCCTGGCTTTTTCAATCAAATTATTATTAACAATTCTTAAAATTTATTTTAAATATTCAATTGTAGGTATTTTAAACTTAATGAGTCATTTACACGAAGTAGATAGTACCGAAAAATGTCGTATGTTTGAATGAAACATATCGCGAAGTGTGAATGTATCGAAGTTGGCAAATTGCGTCATTCCAAAGGTCAAGTTGGATGACCTTCCGACTATAGCTGTAAATTTTTTTAAACCGGTAGTGGGGTTAAAAGCTAAAATTTAACATACTGGCTTTTCACAGGTAGTAACATTGGCGAGCATGGTATAAAAAGAATTTAGTCCCTGTCTCTTTTGAATTTATTTTTATCACATCACTCAGCATCACCTCTTTCTTTGTATTTTTATCAGAAAATTCTATTTGTTTGTATTCTTTGATTAGAGGTCAAATTCAATTACTCCTCAACCCACCAAGTGCAATTAGTTTAATTGCATCATTTAGCATGCCCACAATTTTCTTGGACAGTTTGGTGGACAAAAGCAAAAACATTCATATGATAATAAGAGTTCCCCCCCAAAACATGACCAGTTACATCAAAGCAAATTGGCTATTGTTGGAAGAAAAATAAATTATATTTTATTAAATTTAAAACAAATTTTTTTCAGATATCATCCATAATTCCCTGCATCTGTTACACCAAAACAATCATGCATCACTGCCTACTGTTGGTGAGATGGAAAGTAGTCCATGGAAACCCAAACTCCCCATTGACTGACCTGAGTACACAAGTCATGTTTGATGGTGATTCGGTGTAGAAAGAACAGAATAGTCTAATGACTTCCATGTCCCACACAAACTCTTCTGACTATAATATACATAAAATGAGCATTTGAGAACTGACACTAATTTTGTACCACTCATTAATTGGTTGATGGGTTAACTGGTTGAGTGCTGAAGGCCCAAATTTGGGCTTTACACTGAAATGAGCGCACTATATGTCAAAGGCTATTCTGTAGATGTATTTCAGCTCAGTTTTCAAGTGAAAATATTAGTCTGTAAGAATTTGCCTTGTTGCAATTTATGGGAGAGTGCCCTCAGGCACTCTCCCATAAATTGTAACAAAGCAAAGACACGTGAGCAGATTTTGCTGACCAAAAAGAATTTAGCACTCGATCAGTTAATGGTTGAAGGATTAATGCAACTTTGAATGTAAAATTGCCCCATTGGTGTTATTCCTTATAAAAAAGTATCTCTTTATGCTAAATTTTGGCTTGATATCTCCAAAAAGGTAGGGGTTATGAAGGTAAACAGGGCTGTGACTGCAGGAAATCTGTTGAATAAAAAATTCCTGCACACATATCTACACTTCGTACTGATACTTCACACCAAGTTTTGTAATCCTATGAAAAATGTAGGAGAACTTAAGTGAATAAACATTTCTGCAGGAAATTTAGCTATTGTTAAGGGCCATTAATGCCAAATTTGTTGAATAAAATATTCCATGTCCACATGCACATCTATGCTTCATACTGATACTTTACACACTGTTTAATGAAAGAACCATGAAAAGTGTAGGAGTCATGTCAACAAAGTTTGGTGATGGATGAATGGATGAACAGACTGATGGATGAGCGAACACCATTTCAATATAACCCTCCAGACTAAGTCACTTTATTGGCACTGGGTAAGAAGGGGATTTGGGGTTGACTTGCCATGAAACAGATGGCACACATTTACCTGGTAGAGTTCTAGGTTAACTCCTTGCATACAGCTGGCAGATATTCCGGACCAAAAGCACGATTTCTCTTGCTACTGAAGTAAGTGTAATTTGGGACCATTTAAGCAAATTTTCCCCAGTAAATTGAAAAGAATTTTTCACCAAAGATTCCACGAGTTAAATTTAGATGAATTTTTCATGAAATCTAGTCATGGCTGATTTGCAGCAGCCATGGCTAGATTTGATAACTATCTTGAAAATACAACAGCAGGTTATGAGTTAATTTGGTCGTAAGAGTTGGTTCATATGGGTTTGCCATGTAATAATTTATTGGAAAGTGCCCCTAGATATACTCTCTAATAAATAGTGAGAAGACAATCCTTATCAATAAAAAAATTTACTTACAAGTGAATATTAAGCATATCCATGAAAAGTTAAAAAATTTATAGTAATTTATATATTTTTTATACTTACCAATGACCCAGACATAGCTGGTGCTAAATCTTAAAAATGCAGGGCCAAACACAAATTTTGCCCCCCAATCCCCAAAATTTGCATCTAAAACCAAAGAAAACATGTCCTGAATGGCCCTCCATACTTCACCTCCACTGTGCATGCGCAGTGTCAAGGACGTCCCGAAATTGGCGCCATTAATCATTCTTATAATCAGTGCCTGGTAAGCGCTATGTACTCAGTGGGGAGGTATGAGGTCCCAACTCCTGGGAGGGCCATCCCCGTCTGGGTCATTGGTAAGTATAAAAAATATATAAATTACTATAAATTCTTTAACATTTTTATACTGTACCAATGACCCAGACATAGCTGAATAGTAAAAAGGCTGGAGGGCCTAGGACATAGAGGAAATTCCAATAAGCTCAATTATATAAAATAGAGCCATCCCCTCGAGGGGAAAAGGAGTATTAGGCCTTACATGTATCTTTCTTATTTATGATAAATTAGAAAGACACAACACCTTCCATAATTGAGCATCATAACATCCATGTACTCTATTAATATCCAGTATAATCCTTATACTAATAATTTTTAAAGTAAGCCAATAAATAAAGTTAGTCTAGAGAATAGAGACTCTTTATACTCCTTTAAAAGTGTCTGAGGATTGTATAATAACGCCCGTTTGACACGTGATATATTCAAAAGCTATACTTTAAAAACTATGACCTGAATGAATTTTTAAAACGTAAACTTATCACTTAAAAACTATCCCAGTAACAGCTCAGAATTACTAACTCCGGAGGAGGTATCCCCTTGTTTTCATAATAAAACAGGTGACCCAAGGGAACACCCCCCCCCCCCCTCCCCTTCTCCTTGCCCTGGGTCAAATACCCCAGAGCGAAGAGGGCAGCAGGACGGAGTCACTGCCGGAACAGAAAGCCTACCTAGCTATAGTAGCAACTATTAAGTGAATGACATTCTGAGCAGTAGACCTAACAATGGAGGCCTCTAGAAATGGACTGAATATTTCTGAGATAAAAATTCATGAATGAGGATGGCTGAGCCCAATGTGCAGCCTTCATAAAATCTATAATAGCGACACTATTAATGTAAGCCCAAGATGTAGAAAGAGCTCTTACTTCATGAGCCGAAATCTCAAGCACAAACTGCTGAGTTAATGATATACCATAAGCAGTACCGATAGTTAATTGAATCCATTAGCAATAGAATGGAGCGTAATATCCTTCTATTAGGCATCAAAGACAGAAGAAGCTTACGTCCTTACTAATAAACTGATATCTGTTTATAAATACGTAAACTCTAACTGGACAGAGTAAAGGCCTATGCCCGTACGAAGACGGAAGGACCTTAATAACAATAGGTTCCGGATATTATTTAGGAGCCTGATTCTTAACCAAAAATCCAACCTAAGTAGTAAAGGAAGTAGTGTTTCCGAAACTACGAAAGTGAGAATCGTCCACCGATAGTGCATGAAGCTCACTGACTCCTCAGTAAAAGATAAGACTAAGAGAATTACTGTCTTAAAAGGTCAGAATTTGAAAACTACTGTTTCCAGAGGCTCAAATGATTACTTAGCTAAATAAGAACCGAAGTTAAATTCTGTATAGGAATTTAATCTAAGGATTCTAGGTCTATTTATCGAAACGTTTCTAACTAACTTAGATAAAGAGACATAAGACTCAATTGTAAACTATCATAGAGTGCATAGGTATGAGATAACATAGACCTATAACCTTAATAGTAACAGGCTGCAGTTGATCTTGTCAAACAAGTATACTAGAAAGTTGCAATGTCTAGTATGGAGGGATCAAAAATATCAACATAATGATCCCTACACCAACGACGGAAGAGCCTCCACTTTAGCCGCATAGTATAGCGAAGAGGAGGTTCTCCTACAGTAAGAAATCGCGTCCATAGCTCGTCCTGTACAATGCTTGCCGTACAAGAAGGACCACACAACGGAATACGTGAAGGTTGAGACCTTGCGGGTTGTGATGAAGTTGACACGATTTCCCCAGCGAAAGAAGATCCTCTCATGGAGGAAGTTTTCGCGGTAAGTCCCACAGTAGACACCTGAGTAAATTTACCCACGGTCTCTGTGAGGACAGAGATGCTATCAACAGAATTGTATTGTGGATGTTTATCTTAGCAATAGTTGCTGAATCAACAGCGCTGGAGGATACACATATCCTATCATTCCGTCCTATTAGATCAATAGAGCGTTAACAACATAAGCTCAGGGATCCGGATATGGAAACACATACGTCTGCAATTGAATAGTGAGTTGTGTCGCAAATAAATTATCATTGGGCACTCCCATTGATAGCAAATCTGATTGAATACATGTTTGTTGAGAGTCCATTCTGACGGCAACAAGCGACCCTTACGTGAAAGGGAGTCTGCTAATACAATCAGACGACCCGGAATATGACGGACCGAAGCAGAACTTGGTGTACTATAACAAACAGAAGGATTCTTTCCGTTAAATTGAATAACGGAATCGAATGAGTGCCTCCCTGGTTCCGGAGATACGCAACTACTGTCGTATTATCGGACAGGATTTGGACATGCGTTTCTGAATAATGTTCATCCAATGACATAGTGCAAGCCTAAATAACATCATTTCCTGGAAGTTAAGTGCTTGCCTAGAAACTGCGGAACCCAAAGACCCTGGCATTTCGAATCCGTTGGGATCAATATTGTACCCCAACCTGTTTGACTGGCATCCGTCATAATCATAAAACTCGGATCCGGCAACTGCAGTGGCACTCTCTGAGTCAACCACCGAATGTTTGCCCCAGTCTGAATCTCTTGTTACACTTGATAGACAAGAGAACGTGTATATCAAGCAATTCATAGATTGCTGAAAAGTTGCCGTCGAAGAGAAGCTTCTCTGAGACTGAAGCGACTCTGAGAGAGTCCATTATCCATGCGCGTGGATGTAGCTAGGGCAGCGTCACGTCTAACCAACTCCAGGTTGCCACTGAAGGGCGGAGTTATACGTGGAAAAACTACTGCCCTTGAAAGAAATCACATTGAGGGTCATATCCTGGAATTCTTTCTCTTGAAGACGTAATGATAATGCCTCAGTAAGGTGGTCTACGTATGATAAAGCGTCTAAGTTAAGTCTATTAGACATCATTGTCGTTTCCAACATCGTGGTTGGAATTGACATAGACGGCGAAAAAGATAATTCCCAGTCTTCAGCCCCGCCGTCTAGACGCATATGAACTCTCGGTATGCCCTGTTCTGCCAATATAAATTATTTCCTAGAATTGATGAAAGGCAGAATAGAGCATTGCGGACAAGAAACTAGACTATCATGCTTGGTAGCAAGCTTATATATAGCGTCGTTAAATAAGTCGAATGTTCTAATGACATTATTGGACTGTGTCGGCAAGTCAGGGACAATGTCCCTGAACCGATCCAAAACTCCGTGTCCAATGACGCTATTAGTCTCTTATCCAGCACCGCAGCAATGTAGTCCGACGGAACAACCTCTGGAAGATAATGCCGGAAGAAATGTATGGCAGCTTCTGTTGTTCCGAAAGGGAAAGCTCGAAATCGTCTGAATCCCTTTCGCCATCCTGTCGGACCCTATAAAGTGTTCGGTCGTCCGTACCTGATGCAACAGCGGAGCGCACCGACCCAGCGCCATCGGATTATTCCTGATCCGACCGAGAATCTGTCGTTTGCTGGGATGCTGTGCTATTTTGGATAGCACGTCCGTCACTGAGGCCTGTGGAGAAGCGGTCTTACGATGCATTGCCGCTGGAAGCTCCGTGTTCGTTACCCCGTGCATACTTCTATTATGCGAGCGAACGGAGTGTATAGGCCTTGTGTCCCTTGGCTACCGGATGGGGTGACCTGTTCGCCGTGGAATCACTGAAAGATGAAGCTGGCCGGATTCTCGAGGTCACGTAGTCAATGTGCGGTCGTGTGCGCTGCTGTGAGGATGAGGAAGCATTATCGACAGTCTCTCGGACTGTCAATATAACGGAGCGTCCCGAGCGGCGGACATATGCTCCGAATGCGAAATGTCTGTACCACAACATCCGGTCCCATATGTTGTTGTACGAGAGAGGGACCTCTCTCGCTTGCAGCCCGGATGGACCTGGACGAGCTAAGAACCGGACTAACAGGCTTCCTCCGATCTGTCCTCTAATCCGTCGTCACTGGGTGTGTACTAAAGTCTATTATAGTGCTCGCATCACCCAAATCTCCTTCCTAAACCGCAACGGACAAACCCGACTGCCGAACCATTCGATGAATGGACGCTACACTGGGTGAGCTAGCGAATGTCAACTCCGTCGATCCTTATTAACACAATTTTACCTTTACAGTAAAAGTGCATAATGCACAGACTCAAACCAGAAGTTGTGTGTTAATGTGGTTAACAACCCGTTTCTGGCTAAATGTTTCGTTAACAGCCCCGGCTCCAGTTACAGTTTATGTAATCCGTCATACCAAATGTGCCACTGGTTCTGAGATGATGAAACGTGCTTAACTGCAATGAATGTTAAAAAAACACGTGAAATTTGTGTGATTTCTCCATTACTTCGGTGATGAAGCATACAAATTGTCAAGGTGAGTGTAATTAATTCATTAGGGTAGGTTTTTGTTAGTAGATTTTGGAAGAAGGCCAATTTTTCGTGGCAAACAAAAATATTTAGATTAAGCTATCATGTGATTGACCACGAGGCATTTTGTTTATCTAGAAACAGACGAAACATGTGTTTTGGTAAAATGTCATTGCGAAAACTCGGGATGTCACAATCAAGTGAACTTGATGAAGAACCTTTGGATTTAACCATTTTAGAAGTGGTAATAATAGTAATAACAAGATTTTGTTGGGCGTCCCTGTTTATTAGCGGCCCTCCAGGAATGATTAACAGCCTTTGGGCCGTTAACAGCCCTCGACTTAATCATTCCTGTTGGGCCATTAATAAACCATAACATCCTCCAAAATCATGTTATTGTTATATTAAGACTTTACCACATGTGTCATCAGTAAAATGAGATTTTGAAAATTGACAAATATCACTTTCAACTAATTTTTAATTGAGAATTAGGCAAAACTAAACAAAAAATAAATACACCATACTAACAAGGATAGTAATTGGAGTCACTTATGGAATCAAACATTCAGACTCCTGTCAGAATGAAGTAAAAAATAAATAAATGGATCAGAATGGATTGAATTTTTTGTCATTTTTAATTTACTCCTATGGTTCAAATCAGGGGAATAATTTAAACATATTATATTTACGTCAAATCAGGGGAAAATGGGGTTGGGTATATCTAAGGTCATCATTCATACTTTCATGGACATTGAGCTGTTCTGGATGAGTTTTTTAAGATTTCAGAAGCCTCATTTTGCAAACAGGAAGTGAAACTAACCTTTGTGGGTAATAAAAAGTTGCAACAAGTACCTAGAATCACTGGTGGAATCAAACTAATCAGTGAACTATACTTCCTTCCATACCTATCATGATGTTTGTCAAAGCAATTCGTAATTTCAATGGGAAAGCAGGGTGAGTGTCTGAAAATGGCAGTACAAAAATTGCAGAAGGTGGTGGGTGGGTTTTTGGGTGGTTTTGTAAAAAAAGGGCTAATAAAAAAATGGGACATGACGTATGCAAATATTCTACCCTCTCTAGAATACAGGAATGAGACACAGTCCCTGTTAATTGAATACTCCTGTTAATTGAATAATTTTCATTGGCAAAGTGGTTATTCAATTAACAGGGTTATACTGTACTCAAAACCTGGGATCAGTTAAATTACACTAGTACTAACCCTAATATCGTGTGAATCATCTTTGTTTGGCTTTGTGCTCACATAAGATATCTCTCCATGTTGTGATGGCTGACGACAAATGGCACACTTTACAGACTTTTTACGTCCACCAAAACTGTAGGAGTCAACCATGATCTTAATACAATCCAAACAAAAGCAGTGACCACACAGCAATACACTCCACTGTAATAAATATCAAACATTCTGTTAACAGCTAAAAAAATATTGTTCATTTAAATGGCAGAGTGCTAAATTATTTTTGGTCATAAAAATAATTAATTCATGTGTCTTTGCCTAGTTACAATTGATGAGAGAGAGCCTATAGGCACTTCCCAATAAATTACAAGGAAATCCATACAGGTTAAATAATTCCCTTCAAATATAAAATGAAGCATATTCACGGAAGCCTTTAATGCTTTACCTAACAAATCGGCAAGCATCCGCCCAAGTAATTTACAAAATGTCCTGATGGAAAACAATTATTTTTCAAAAAATTCAACAAAACCATATCATGTACCCTCTCGTTCCTTCAGCTTGTTCCAATGAGGGGGTCACATGATATGGTTTTGTTGAAACTTTTTGACAAATTTTGAACAAATATTTAAAATAATAAATTTTGATATCGCCTGCATTGGGTAAAGGGTTAAGTTATGGAATCTGCACCTGATAAAAAGTACAAATATGCACTTCCTGCACTCTGCCAGTTAACTGTTGCATGATAAATTATAAGTTCACTCTAGTTTTTAGCTTACCTGACTGAAAGTCAGAATGAGCTATAGTGATCACTCAGCGTCTGTCGTCTGTCATACGTGAACATGGTGTTTGCAACTGCCCCTCTTACTCTGCTGAACTATTTTTACTTAAATTTGAGCTGATTGCTTGTTCTGACATCACATTTTGTTTTTTATTAAATCAACTTGCCCAGCCCCATGGGGAGGGGGGTGGAGGAAAATCCTCCAAAATTCAAACAAAGTTCGTGGAGCAACATATGCCTTTGTAATGGGAGGGGCAAGATTTTTTGGGGCCCAGACCCAAAATTTCCATTTTCTGAACTGATGGTCCCATTTGAACCTAATTTGGTATATGGTATTAATGAGTCATAAGTACTGAAATCATGCAAAAAAAAATTTCCTGTGTCCCTGTGGGTATCCCAGAAACTAAAGATAGAAATATTATCAAACATCCATATTTTCCAAACTACAGGGAACAGAGAACTGTTATTTGGTATGAAGCATCCAGAGTACCAGTAATATTGAATGGTAAAAAAAAGAAAAAAAAGTGGTAGCAGTTGTGTCAGGGTGTTCTGTAAGGGGGGGGGGGGGGGGGGGGGGGGAGAGGGAGGGTATAAAAAAAAATACTGAGTCAGCGTATTTGCAAAAAATTTTTCTCAAGAAGTGCTGATCAGAATCTGTTTATATTTGGTGTACAGCATCCATAGAGGTGTGGGTGTGTGTTTGTGGAGGGGGGGGGGGGGGCAGCTACAAGTTTGTCAAAATGAAGCTCCAGGGTTCATAATTGGGCTCAATACAGGAGCCTGAATTTTTAACATAGGGCAAAATGGGGAATAATCTTTAGAAATCTTCATCAGATCCACCCGTCAGAATATTTTAATGTTTGGTATACACCATTGTTATGAGGGTCAGATTCAAGTTTTCTTCAAATCAAGTCCCTCGGTTTAATTTTAACTTAATGCAATATGGGGGATAATCTTTAAAAATCTTCTTCAGATCCACCAGTCAGAAAACTTTCATATTTGGTATACAACATTTCTGGGGAAGGAAGGAGGGGGAAGGCAGATTCGAGTTTGTTCATATTGGTAGTCCAAATTTCAACTTATTGCAATATGAGGAAATTACATCAAAAATCTTCTTCAGACTCATCAGTCACAATCCTTTCATATTTGGTATACAACGTCTCGGGGTGGGGGGGGGGGGGGGTATGTCTTGAAATGCCTTGAATTAAATTTGATTTTGTTTAAAGATAAATGTTACTATATTCAAATGTAATCCAGTTTTAACACAATAATCCCATAAGGAAATTTAAGTTATTGCATAGAAACCAATAATCTATTTATAGCAACTGTGTCCATGACCTTTGAACCAAAGGCCACAAATTCAATCCCAATTAACAACACTTTATCTGCAATCTATGTATGATGTTATAGTTTCAAATGCAAAAGGAAACTAATGCTATTACGTGGAGACTGAAATTCTATTCATAGTTAAGTGGTAGAGTGCAAAATTATTTTTAGATGTCAAAACTTGTTCACAGATCTTTGTCTTTATTACATGCCTGTTCTATGTAATCCCCATCTACAGCAACATTAAACCATGCGAAAAATGAAAATCTGTTCCACACATATGTGAGGAATGGAAATCGTTGATGGACTACTTTTAAATAGAAGCGAAATTTCACTGGAATTTTCTACAAATCATGCAACATAATTACAATTACTGAATGGCTTGCGATAGCTGAAAATGAAAATCGTCCCCTGAGTTCCAATGTGTTCTATGTTCCCGTAGGCACATAGAACAAATTGGAACTTGGGGGGGGGGGGGGGGGGGGGGGCTGGGGGGTAATAGTAACACTTGATACTCTGGCAAATTTGATTGGCGATAAAAGGTGTTCTGTTTGTTGATACTTGTCAGATGAATTGTGGAGTGTCCTTCTAATTATGCTTTTTATACACTTGAAGGTGAAGGCATATAATAAACACAGAATGACACATGTGTGTGAATGGGTTAATCAATATGACACTTGTGCCATCGTGGAAGAATAAAACGTGAGGCCTGGGGCCTCTCATTCTATCTTTCCGCACTGGCACCTTGATTAACCCATTCACACACACGTGTTGTTCTGTGTATTGTTACAATTTATGGGAGAGCACTCTCCCATAAATTGTAAAAAGGCAAATTCATTCACTCGAAATAATTTTATTTCTGAGATAATATGAAAGGCATCCACAGAATATGAATATATAAAGCCATTCCAGAGAATGAGACTCTTATACTCATTTAAAAGTGTCCGAGGATTGTATATTAACACCCATTTGACATGTGACATATACAAATACTTCACAGTGAGCTACACTTTAAAAACAATACATAAATGAGACATATTATTTGCTTCACACTGAGCTACACATTAAAACCATCCTAGCACCGACTCGGAACTACTGACACCAGAGGAGGTCTTCCTTTGCTTTTCACTATGAAACCAGATGAGCATAACGGAAAAAACCGCCCCCCCCCCCTCCCCCCCAGTTAAGTTGTTGTACTACTACTAAAGAATAAAGCCCAAATATGGGCTTCAAACACTCTACCAGTTAAAGTGACCTTAGCCTTTGAAATAATGATCCCAAATGGATTCTCAATTACCGACACCTTACAGACAATCTGTGTATGAGGGTATAGTTTGGTACGCAAAAGGAAACAAGCTGTATTATATGGAAACCCAAGATTTATTTCTAGTAACAGAGACCTGGACCTTAAAACTGTTGTCCCTAAACACAGTGTAACCATCAACACCTTATAGGCAATCAGTGTATGAGGTAATAGTTTCATATACAAATGAAAACTAAAATTATTGCAAAGAAATTATAAATTCAAAGTAATTTGTATACTTTTTATACTTACCAATGGTCCAGACTAGCTGGTGCTAACTCTAAAATTAATCCAGGGCCAAACACAAATTTTGCCCCCCAATCCCCAAAATTTGCTTGCAAAACCGAAAATTTCATGTCGTACCTGGTCCTCCATACTTTTGCGAACCGCGCAGTATCCAGGAAGACACCGAAATTGGCACCAACCATCATTCTTTCTAGAAATTGCCTGCTAAATGTTGTAAACAACGGGGAGGTATGAGTGCCCACTCATGGGTGGGCCATCCCCGTCTGGGCCATTTTAAGTATAAAAAATATACAAATTACTTGGAATTAATAATATTTTTATACAACAACCAAAGGCCCATACTAGCTGAATCGTAAAAAGGCTGGAGGGCCTAGGACATAGAGGAAAATCCAATTGCTCAATCACTTCTTAAAGGATATCTCCTACAGGAGAATAGGAGAGAAAGGAATTATATATGTCTTTCTCATTTGCGAGAAACGAGAAAGACATAACACCAACAATGTAATTGAGCATTACATATTATACAATTCTCCATTTAATGCCAGCATAACCCATTATGCTAATTCGGTGAAGGGAAGCCAATATATAAAGCCATTCCAGAGAATGAGACTCTTATACTCATTTAAAAGTGTCCGAGGATTGTATATTAACACCCGTTTGACATGTGACATATACAAATACTTCACAGTGAGCTACACTTTAAAAACAATACATAAATGAGACATATTATTTGCTTCACACTGAGCTACACATTAAAACCATCCCAGCACCGACCCAGAACTACTGACACCAGAGGAGGTCTTCCTTTGCTTTTCACTATGAAGCCAGATGATCATAACGGAAAAAAAACATCCCCCCCCCCCCTGTTCTGAGGTACATGACCATAGAACGAAGAGGGCGGCGGAACAGCATCACTGCTGGAACGGGTTGCCTAAATAATTATAGATGTAATCATTTTAGTGGATGACATTCTGAGCAACAGACAAGGGACCTAAACATCTAAGGTCAGCGGAGATGGACTCTAAATTTCTAAGGTAAAACTTGATAAATGTACAAGGCTGTGTTCAATATGCAGCTTTCATGAGATCAGTAATGGCTATTCTGATAGAATAAGTCCAAGAAGTGGACAGCGCTCTAACTTCATGCACTGATATCTTATTTACAGAATGCTGTTCTGAAGATATACTTTCATAGGCAATGCGTATTGCCAACTGAATCCATCTAGCAATAGAATGAACAGAAATATCTCTTCTGTTAGGAATCATTGAAAGAAAGAAATGTTTTCTTCCTTTTCTTATAAACTCTGATCGGCGTTTATATATGAGCATAGCCCTGACTGGACACAGCAGAGGTTGTCCGTAGACTATGGAGGTTTTATGGTAATAGGCTCAGGCCGTTTATCTGGAGCCTGGTTCTTAGACAAAAATCCCACTTCTGTAGTTAAAGTGATGGTGTTACCAACACTACAGTGGAGAGATTCGTCAACAGATAAAGCATGAAGTTCACTAACTCTTCTATCTTCTAGCGGATGCAAAGGCTAAGAGAAATGCTGTTTTATAGGTCAAGAAGTTGAACTCTACAACGTCCAACAGCTCAAATGGAGCTTCCTTAAGTTTCAACAGAACCCAAGCCAAATTCCACTTACGAATTAATCTGAGGGTTCTAGGTCTATTTGTAGAGAAATTTCTAACCAGTTTCGATAATGAAGCATTAGATCCAATTGCCAAGTTATCATGATGAGAGTAAGTGTCCGATAACATGGACCTATAGCCCTTAATAGTGATGGGCTGCAGTTTGAGAACGTCAAACAGGTAGACTAGGAAGTTGGCAATATCCGGATCATAGACGTTTATCAGCTGATCCTTACAACAACGGAAGAGAACCTTCCACTTTGCTGCGTAATTCAGCGAAGAGGAGGACCTCCTGCAGTTAGAAATTGCATCCACTGCTCGTCCTATAAATTGCTTGCCATGCAAGGAGGACCGCACAACGGGAATACGTGAAGGTTGAGACCTTCTGGGTTGTGTTGCGTGACTTCCCCTGATAAAGAAGGTCCTCTCGTGGAGGAAGCTTCCGGGGAACGTCCCATAACAGACACCTGAGAAGATTGATCCACAGTTTCTGTGACGACAGAGATGCTACTAGCAGAATCTTGCAACGAGACAGTTTGATTTTTAACCGAGTCTGCTGAATCAATGGAGTTGGCAGATACGCATATCCTATCATTCCGTCCCATGAGATTGACAGAGTAGCTACTGCATACGCTCGATGGTCTGGACACGGCGACACATACGTCTGCAACTGGTTGTTGAGGTGTGTCGCGAACAAATCTATCATAGATCGATCCCACTGGTAGCAAATCTATCGGAATAACCATATTGACATATCTCTTGTTTATGTTTTGCGCTAGGAACCGAGGGTCCCAAACACCTTGACACTTTGAGTCTGTCGGGCACAGGGTCGCGGCCCAACCTGTCTGACTCACATCCGTCATAATTGTGAAAGCTGGATCTGGTAGCTGCAGTGGAACTCCCTGAGTTAGCAACTGAATATCTGCCCAAATCTGGACCTTTTGTTTTACCAGGTCTGTTAAAACAATACTGGTCTCCAGCGAATGCATCTTCACACTCCAGTTCTGAGTAAAGAATATCTGGAGGGGACGTGTGTGCAAGCGATCCATCAGAATAAGATCCACAACCACTCCGCACAACCCCATCAGTCGCATAAATTCCCTCGCTGTTAATGCATCTGAGTGCAGACAAAAGCGAGCATAACAACTGACTAATTTTACTCTGGGTAAAGGCAGACGAACCAGATTGTTGTGAGTCTCGAAGCTCATCCCCAAGTAAATAAATGACTTGGACGGAACTAGATCTGACTTCTTCTTATTTACAATGAAGCCGAGACGTCGGTGCAAAAGAAGCAGACTCTGAACATTGTTCTGAAGAGTAGTTTAGTGGCCATATCTCTGAAGAATGTCGTCCAAGTAAGCCAACATTAACGCAGACGAGGGAGCTCGGAAGTAAGACATTACCGAGTTCATTATTTGAGTGAAAGCCCAGGGTGCCAGGTTCAGACCGAAGCACATCGCTCGGAACTGATACACTATCCCTTGAACGGCGAACTGCAGGTATTTTCTGAATGCCGAATGTACCAGGACATGAAAGTACTCATCCTTTAGATCTATGCTTGCCGCATAGTTGCTCACTTGAATGCTCGCCCTTACTGACCGAATGGTCTCCATATAGAACTTTGGAGCTACGATAATCTTGATTATCCAGCTCAAAAATGAGCCATCTGGCTTTGGTACGAGGAACAGGTGACTGTAGAATCCTAGAGAATTTTGATTCTCGATGACCTCTATTGCTTCCTTTGATAAGAGAGCCTGTACCTTCGATAGGAGAGACTCTCTTTTACGAGGATTTGATGGAAGATTTGTCCACCGCGGAATCTTGTTAGTGGTGGTTTCGCTCGGAAAGATAGCCGAAGGCCATCTGAGACCACAATTCTCACCCACTGGTCTTCCGTAATTGTTATCCAGCTTGTTGCGAATCTTGATAACCTTCCGCCAACTGGCAAGCAATAGAGGTCCTGACCATCACCTGTAGGACCTGCGAGGCTTACGGGATGAGAAACCACGTCTCCCTCGCGAAGAGCCTCGAACCACCGGCTTAGGGGCGTCTGACCGGTAGTCTCGATACACAGTCCCACGCCCACTTCCCGGGTCGCTGTAGTAATGATCCCTAGAGTAACTAGATATCACGGAGATGGAATCCATCTCCCCGCAGCAACTAACCGATGTTACGTACACTGATGTGAACCGTAATACTAAAATATTTCAAACAATAGGTAAAATCTGATTAAAATCCCTTCCCTGTTTCAATAAATATAATCATGTCAGGAAATGACATGACAATTTCTTTAAATTTCGTTGTTTTATATAAAATATAAAGGAAAATGAACCCCCTGCACACAAATGTCGAAATCTTCAATTTTCAATATAAATTATCTCCCCCTTTGTAGTGAGTACTTCAATAACTATCGGATTGCTTCACTGAGCTCTGAATGGTCTGTCAGGCACCACACTAATTGTTGAACCATTGACTACATAAAGGGAGGCAACTACTGTATATAGGTGTACAATTTTGACACAAGAGTGCAGAGAGTTAAAGTTTGTTTGAACATGAAGGAGATGGAGAAGAGGGAAGTTAAGATAATCTACCAACATACCAAATATAAAAGCCCTATCTATTAAGGAAAAAAAGTTACAGCCTGGACACAGAATTGTCAGAAAAGAACCCCGAATTTGGAATAATTAGACCTTGAGGTGAAAGTTCAAGGCCAAAGCATGGCAACCTTGGTACGCGACACGTCGCCTTGAGATAATCTACCTACATACCAAATATCAAAACCCTATCCATTAAGGGAAAAAAGTTACATCACAGAACGAACTTGTCAGAAAAAAAAATTCTGAATAATTTGACCTTGAGGTGAAAGTTCAAGGTCAAAGCATGGCAACCTTGGTACGCGACACGTCACCTTGAGATAATCTACCTACATACCAAATATCAAAACCCTACCTATTAAGGGAAAAAAGTTACAGCCCGGACATGAACTTGTCAAAATTCTGAATAATTTGACCTTGAGGTCAAACTTCAAGGTCAAAGCATGGCAACCTTGGTACACGACACGTCATCTTGAGATATAATGTACCCACATACCAAATATCAAAACCCTATCTATTAAGATAGAAAGATTAAAGCCCGGACAACTTTTGTTACGGATGGACGGACGAATGCACGGACAGAGTGATCACTATAGGGCGTCCGCCTGATGGCGGGGCCCTAATTATAGGAGGGTTTCCTATACCTTCGCGAGGCGTCCCCTTTAGACGATTTCTGTCTGGGACGTCCTCCTTTACTCTGTAGCGGGTCGATTAGACGTCAACTTTAGAAGCAGAGTATTAGACGCTTTCTTTGTAGCTTGGTCATAAACCAATGAAAGCTTGTCGTCAAATATTGTGTGTCCGGATACCGGAGCGACCCGTAGAGAGTTTTTCACCTTGTCATCTATTAAAGATGACGATGCAAGGGCTACGTCACGTCTGATTAATTCCAAATTAGCCACTGTTAAGGCAGAGTTATACGTGGTAAACATAATTGCCCTGGAAAGAACTCTTAAAGAGGTACGAACGTCCTCAAATTCCTTCCCGTTGAGAAGTTGCACCACCGCTCTTGAAAGGTGATCTGCACAAGACATAGCGTCCAAATTTGCTCTGTTTCAATTGTGTCCGAGCGAATTGTGAATGAGGCAGGCAAGGATAGCTCTAGATCCTCAGCCTGTTCATCCAAACGCAGAGGAACTCTCTGTACATCTTCCCCGATCGTTTTAAATGAACGTGGTCCAATAAACGGTAAATTTACGGAAGATGATGTCAAGAAACTGCCTTTCTTCTTCCCACTGGAGAGTTTGAATATGGCATCGTCTAAATGGCTGAAGGCCTGCGACACCTGCCTAGACTGAACCGGAAAAGACAGGACCTCCTCCTTTGTCCGGATAAAGTCTGCGTCCAACAACGGCAGCGTTTTTTTTTCTAGTAGTCGCAGCATTCTGATTCGCCGGAACAAATTCTGGGTAGTATTGATGGATAAAATCCACTGCAACCATGTGCTGTTCCGAAAGAGAAGGGTAATCTTCATCCATATCCCTTTCACCATCCGACTGAATCAGTTGAGACTCTTGGTCTACGGCATCTGAACGTGCAGATGACTGGACCGACCCAGCACCATCCGACAGGTCAGGTTCTGAGACTGCCATAGACTCTTCCTGCACCTGCTGGGATGCTGCAATGAGCTGCGCAATCTACGACAGCAAGTCCGTTACGGAGGCCTGAGGAGCAGCGGTCTTTCTGTTTCTTGGCCCCCTGCTGCTCCTGGGACGGTGTATCCGAGATGGCTCTTTTCTCCGGACGTCCTGATAAATGAGACCTCGTCTCCTTAGCTACCTGATTGTCAGACTGCTTTGACGATGAGTGGTCCCTTCTCGGCGATGCAGGCTGGATATCCGAAGTCATGTAGCTAAGGTGCGGTTGTGTGCTTTGAAGATGATGTTGTAGAAGCCGTAACTGGAGCTGAGGCTGGCTGCAAACTATATGGAGCATCCCGGATGGAAGGCGTGGACATATGCTCCGACGGACACAAGTTTCTTATCACAACATCTGGTCCCCAGATGCTGCTGGGAAAGAGAGGGACCTCTCTCGCTCACGGTCCTTTCAGACCTCACCGAACTTGCCACGGTACTTGCCAGCTTCTTCCTCTGTTCCATCGTCGCTGGGTGAGCCTGTTTATATTTTAAAATGCTCACTCTACCCAATCCACTCCTCATGACCGCAATGGACACACCCAGCGTTAAAGTACCCACGGACAGAGTAATCGCTTCATCGGTCGAGCTAGCTGGTGACAAGGGACTAAAACCACCGGCCAGTGGCTTTTTGCCGTCTAATATTCATGAGCACCTTGGCAGCTAGCTCTGTTTGCTCATCTGAGCACGACGACGGTAGCACACTATCTCAAGACATCACGTAAACATCACCATGTTCTTGTTCCTCTGAAAAAGAAACTGAGAAACTTGATTGATTTTGTGGCGAGTGGACCGGCATTGGCCTCTCGCCGCTAACAACGTACCGTGACACCCGTCTCCAATGTTTGTCATCCCATCCGACACAGGTTGGACAAGAATTAGTGGGAGTACATTGACTACAAGCAAGGCAACAAGCATGTAAATCTGAGGAAGACTTCCTCGCCTTGCATTTTGAGCAATAAGCTTTCATAATGAATCAAAACACAGTCGACAGTACTCCCACCAACTCCACAATAAATATATGAAAAAGATACATAATAAATAACATTCAAAATATAAATCGAAAAATTAATTTCCAAAAAAAAATTTTTTGAAAAATTTTGTCAGGAGCCCAAGTACCCAAAGGGAACAGAGCCCAAATGCATCCCGATAGAGCCTAAGTGTGGACAAAATTCAAAAAAATTAATTGCTACACTACCGGAATATTTTTAATGTATCTTACAACAATCCTACCATGAACTAAATAGGAAAGTTAAAAAATTTACAGTAATTTATATATTTTTTATACTTACCAATGACCCAGACTTAGCTGGTGCCAACTCCTTAAATCCTAGGGCCAAACACAAATTTTGCCCCCCAATCCCCAAAATCTGCATCAAAATCCAAAATTTCAATGTCCTATGTGGTCCTCCATACTTTTTATCCACTGCACATGCGCAGTGTCAAGGAGGTCTTGAAATTGGCGCCAAAAGTCATTCTTACAACCAGTGCCTGGTAAGCATTATGGAATCAGTGGGAAGGTATGAGTTCCCAACTCATGGGAGGGCCATCCCCGTCTGGGTCATTGGTAAGTATAAAAAATATATAAATTACTATAAATTTTTTAACATTTTTATACTGTACCAATGACCCAGACTTAGCTGAATAGAAAAAGGCTGGGGGGCCTAGGAAATAAAAGAAAATCCAATAGGCTCAAATACATGTAAACAGAATTATCCCCTCAAGGAGAAAAGGAGAAACAGGCTTTACATGTATATTTCTTATTTGCATTAAAAAAGAAAGACACAATACCATTCTATAATTGAGCACAATAACATCAATGATCTCTATTAACATCCAGTATAACCCATTATACTAATTTTTAAAGGAAGGCCAATAAATAAAGGAAGACCAGAGAATGAGACTCTTTATACTCATTAAAAGTGTCCGAGGATTTATATAAACACTCGTATGAAACGTGACATATACAAATGCTTCACACCAAGCTACACTTTAAAAATATTACATGAATGAGTTAAACATTAGCTTTACATTTAAAACCATCTCGGCACCGACTCGGAATTACTGACTCCAGAGGAGGTATTCCCTTGCTTTTCACTATAAAGCAGGTGACCTAAGGGAACACCATCCCCCCCCCCCTCCCCTTGCCCTGGGTCAAATACCCCAGAGCGAAGAGGGCAGCAGGACAGAGTCACTGCCGGAACAGAAAACCTGCATAACTATAGTTGCAACTGTTTAGTGGACGACATTCTGAGCAACAGATAACGGACCTAAACAATGCAGGTCTCCAGAAATGGACTCAATATTTCTAAGATAAAAATTTGTGAATGTGGAAGACTGAGACCAATATGCAGCCTTCATCAAATCTGTAATGGCAACACTATTAGCATAAGCCCAAGATGTAGATAGAGCTCTTACTTCATGCGCTGAAATCTTGAGCACAGACTGCTGAGCTGAAGATAATTTTTCATAAGCAGTAAGGATAGTTAATTGAATCCACCTTGCAATAGAATGGACTGTAATGTCCCTTCTATTAGGCAGCAGAGACAGAATGAAACGTTTACGTCCCTTTCTGATAAACTCAGATCTACGTTTGTAAATAAGTATAGCTCTAACAGGACAGAGTAAAGGCCTATGCTCGTCTGAAGACGGAAGGGCCTTAATAACAATAGGTTCAGGATACTTATTAGGAGCCCGATTCTTAGCCAAAAAAACAACATTAGTAGTCAAGGTAATAGTATTACCTACACTACGATAGTGAGAATCATCAACAGATAGTGCATGGAGCTCACTAACTCTTCCAGCCGAAGAGAAGGCTAAGAGAAAAGCTGTCTTATAAGATAAGAATTTGAAGTCTACCGTGTCAAGAGGCTCAAATGGCGCTTCTTTTAGCTTAAGAAGAAGCCAAGCTAAATTCCACTTAGGAATTAATCTAAGGGTTCTAGGTCTATTTATCGAGAAGTTTTTCACTAACTTGGATAAAGAGACATTAGATCCAATCTGTAAACTATCATGATGTGCATAGGTATCAGATAGCATAGACCTATAACCCTTAAAGGTAACAGGCTGCAGTTTGATCTCATCAAACAGGTAGACTAGAAAATTAGCAATGTCTGGAATGGAGGGATCATAAATATCAACAGAATGATCCCTACACCACCGTGAGAAAACCTTCCACTTAGCAGCATAATTTAGCGAAGAGGAGGTCCTCCTACAGTTAGAAATTGCGTCCACTGCTCGTCCTGTAAATTTCTTGCCGTGCAAGAAGGACCGCACAACAGAAATACGCGAAGGTTGAGACCTTGCGGGTTGTGATGCAGTGTGCGCGATTTACCCTGCGAAAGAAGATCCTCCCGTGGAGGAAGCTTCCACGGCGTCCCACAACAGACACCTGAGTAGATTTATCCATGGTCTCTGGGGTGACAGAGATGCTACCAACAGAATTTTGCAGTGAGATTGCTTTATCTTGAGCAATATCTGCTGAATCAATGGCGCTGGAGGATACGAGTATCCTATCATTCCATCCCAAGAGATCGAGAGAGCGTCTACTGCAAACGCTTGAGGATCTGGGCATGGCGACACATACGTCTGCAACTGATTGTTGAGATGCGTTGCAAATAAGTCTATCATTGGATGATCCCATTGGTAGCAAATCTGATTGAATACTCGTTTGTTGAGAGTCCATTCTGACAGCAACATGCAACCTTTCCGAGAGAGGAAATCTGCTAGAACGTTCAGACGACCCGGTATATGACGGACCGATAGAAGAACTTGATGCTCTAGGACAAACAGAAGGATCCTTTCCGTTAAATTGAATAACAGAATGGAATGAGTGCCTTCCTGGTTCCGAATGTACGCTACTACTGTCGAATTGTCAGACAGAATTTGAACATGGGAATTCTGAAGAATGTTCATTCATTGACGTAGCGCAAGCCATATTGACATCATCTCTTGATGTTTATGTGCTTGTTTAGGAACTGCGGATCCCAAAGACCCTGGCACCTCGAATCCGTTGGGCTCAGAGTTGCGCCCCAACCTGTTTGACTCGCATCCGTCATTCTCGTAAAACTCGGATCCAGCAGTTGCAGTGATACTCCTTCAGTTAACCACTGAATATCTGCCCAAGTCTGAATCTCTTGTTTCACTTGATTCGACAAGACGATGTTCGATTCGAGCGAATGCGTCTTCACACTCCAATTCTGAGATAAAATATATGTGGAGTGGACGAGTGCGTAGCCGCTCCATCGGAATAAGATCCGCAGCGGCTCCGCACGAACCTGTCAGTCTCATGAATTCTCTCGCTGTTACTACATCTGAGTGAAGACAAAAGCGAGCACAACAACTGACTAATATCGCTCTGGTTAACGGCAGATGAACGAGATTGTTGTGCGTCTCTAAGCTCATTCCCACGTGGATGAATGATTTGGACGGCACTAGATACGATTTCTTTTCGTTTACTACAAAACCGAGATGTCGGAACAATAGAAGCAGACTCTGAACATCGTTCTGAAGCGTTAACTTGCTGCCGTAACCCTGAAGAATGTCGTCCAAGTATGCTGACGTTAGCACAGACGAATGAGCTCGGAAATGAGTCAATACCGAGATCATTAGTCGAGTGAAATCCCAGGGCACTAATGCTTCAATGCTCGGAACTGAAAACAACTCCTGGGACAGTGAAGCGAGGGTACTTTCTAAACGCCGGATGTACCATGACATAAAAGTATGCATCCTTGAGATCTATGCTCACATCGCCTCCATATAAATTTTTGGAGCCACGATCAGTTTGTTTATCCAGCTCAGATCTATAACTGGACGCAACGAGCCGTCTGATCTTGGAACCAGGAACAGGTGACTGCAGAAAACTGGAGATTCCTGGTTTTTTACAACGTCTATAGTGTTCTTGTCCAGAAGAGATTGAACTTCTGATAGAAGCGAATCTCTCTTCTGAACGTTTAACGGAAGCTGAGATCAGTGTGGACTTCGAGTTAACGGAGGAAGGACAGTTTAGACCTTCGGAAATTACCCCTTGCACCCATGGGTCGTCCATAATTGACAACCAGTTGGTTAAGAATCTTGACAGCCTTCCGCCCTCTGGAACGCAATAGAGGTTTAGACCATCACCTCCTGGCCCTGCAAGGATTGCAGAAGGAGAAACCATGTCCTCCACGACCCGCACCTCGCCCAGTCGACCTAGGGACATCTGACCGGATATCTCAGCCAGCATTACGACCCCTATGTGAGTCTCTACTCTGACGGTCTCCAGAGTAAGATGTAGAGGCTTTCTTAGATCCTCTATAGGAACTTCCTTTGGATGTATTCGCCCCTGATGTACTTGCCTAACTCCTCCCTGCTGAGTCCAACTTTTTCAAAGCGGAATTAAAAGCAGAGAATCCGAAGCTTTCTTAGTAATCTGTTTATAGACTGTAGAAAGCTTAACGTCGAAGAAAAGCTCTCCTGAGACCGGAGCGACTGGAAGAGAGTTTTTTCACCTTACTATCCACTCTTGTGGATGCAGCCAGGGTAGCATCACGTCTAACTAACTCCATATTGCCACTGAAAGGGTGGAGTTATACGTAGAATATGCTATAGCCCTCAAAAGAACTCTTAAGGAAGTTTGAACATCCTGGAATTCTTTCCCTTCGAGACGTAGTGATAACGCTCTGGTAAGGTGATCTGCATGAGATAATGCATCTAAATTAATTCTATTAGACGAGACTGTCATCTCCAGTATACTGGAGTTAATAGACATGGACGCCGGCAGTGACAATTCCAGGTCTTCAGCCTAGTCGTACAAATACAGAGGAACTCTTGGCACGCCTTGTCCTGCCGTTTCAAATCTATGTCTAGCATTGATGAAAGGCAGCTGTATAGTGCTAGGTGACAAGAAACTGGATTTGCCAGTCTTAGAGGCTAGCTTGAATATAGTGTCATTCATAAGTTCAAATGTCCAGGACATTTCTAGACTGGGTCGGAAACTCAGAGACAGTATCCCTAATCCGGCCGAAAAAGTCTGTGTCCAGTGACGCTTTCAGTTTCTTATCAGATAATGCAGCATTTTGGTCCCGAAAAACAACTTCTAAAAGGTGATGCCGGATGAAATCTACAGCCACCTTAAGTTGTTCAGAAAGGGAAAATTTCAGCTGTGCTGATTCCCTTTTACCATCCGCCTGTACCACATTAGAATCTCGGTCGTCCCTTACTGACTCTGCAGGGAAGCGAACCGACCCAGCTTGCTCAGACAGTTTCTTTACTGAAAGAGTTTCTGATAGCTGCTGGGATGCTGCTATGAATTGAGCTATCTGTGATAGCAAGTCCATCATGGAGGCCTGTGGAGCCGCGGTCTTACGTAATTTAGCTGCTGGAAGATCCAGGGACGTTAATTTCTGGATACTTCTCATATGCGAATGTCCCCAACTGGAAAGGCCTCGTGTCCTTGGCTAGCGGATGGCGTGACCTGGTCGACGTGGACTCCCTGGTCGGCGAAGCAGACTGGATATCTGTGGTCACATAGCCAAGGTGCGGTCATGTGTGCTGACATGAGGATGAGGAAGCCAATAGACAAGCCGTGTCGGACTGTCTATGCGATGGAGCGTCCCGAGCAGGAGGAGTGGACGTATGCTCCAACTAACGAACGTTACATACAACAACATCTGGGCCCAGATGTTGTTGTAAGAGAGAGGGGGCCTCTCTCGCTCGTGGTCCGGGTAGACCTGGACGAGCTAGCTACCGGACTGACAGGCTTCCTCCGTACTATCCTCGGATCTGTCGTCGCAGGGTATGCACGTTCAATGTTTATAGTGCTCGCATCACCCGAACTCCTTCCCTGGACCGCAACGGGACGAACCCGACTGCCGAGCCATTCCATGAATGGTCACTTCACCGGGTGAGCTAGCGGATGACAATGCCATCGATCCTACTTGGGACCTCTTAGGCAATTGTCGTATTTCCATGAGCACTTAGCCGCTAGCTCTTCATTAGACTGCGACGACGGAGGCACGCTTCTTGAAGACATCATGGAAACATCACCCTGTTCTTGTTCATCTGAAAAAGAGACTCAAAAACTAGAGTGACCCTGCAGAGAGAGGACCGGCATGGACCTCTCACCGCTAACAATATACCGTGACACACGTCTCCAACGTTTGTCATCCCAATTGACACACACTGAGCAAGAATTAGTGCGAGTACATTGACTACAAGAAACACAATGAACATGAGAATCAGAGGAAGACTTCCTCGCATTAAAATTTGAACAATATTCTTTCATCATGAAAAAATATAAACAGTCATAATACTCGCACTAAACCTTGAAAACAAAGATACATAATATAATATAATCCATTATAACATTGCGAAAAAATAATTCAAAAGAAGAAAAATTTTAGAAAAATTTCAGAAGAGCCCAAGTTCCCAATGGGAACAATGAGCCCAAATGGATCCCAAAAAAGCCTAAGTGTGGACAAAAATTTTAAAACATTTAAAAACTAATGTAACACTTACGGACAATATTAATGTATCTGGTTATGAGCAGAACTAAACAGAAGACAAGTAATCACTATCAGAAGTAACCGTTGTCAACGTAAACAAAGGTGTACAAAAACCGGAAACATAACTCCAGGCCCTGTAAAAATGGCCCAAAATCAGTTACCAATTTAAACACTATCCGATGTAAAACAGAGACTTCCAGAGAAGAAACTGCAGTACATTGGATGGTAGATGCAGACCAAAATGCCTAACCACCCAAGGGTGAGGACGTAAGCATGGGGAAAAACAAAATAATTATTCTGTTACCAAGCCAAAACTCCCAAGAAATTTTAGTAAAAAAAAAAATTACCAAAATTATGCCAAAAGCATGGGAGAATAGCAAGGGGGGGGGGGGGGGGGGGGGAGGGGGGGATATTAAGGAAAGGGAGAGAGGAAACACTGAACAAACTGTGGAAATTTCATAACAAGAATGTAAACATCAGGCCCATGCTCCGAACTTAGGGAACATGAAATAATTTCAGAAAAAAATTATAAGTTACAGCCCTGAACACATCCTGCCACTGTTTCTTCCTCTCATCCTTTTATTTCCTCCTTAGATCCACCATTTCTTTCATAATTATGTGTCTGGCATCATTTAAACTGAGGTTTACAAGCACAAACATCAGTGAGATGTTACTGATTTTAGGGCCAAACAAAGAATGACTTTTAGCGCCAATTTCGAAACCTCCTTGACTCCTTGACACTGCGTATGCGCAGTGGATAAAAAGTATGGAGGACCACATAGGACACTGAAATTTCGGATTTTGATGCAAATTTTGGGGATGGGGGGGGGGGGGGCAAAATTTGTGTTTGGCCCTAGAATTTAAGGAGTTAGCACCAGCTAAGTCTGGGTCATTGGTACAGCATAAAAATTTTCTATTTTCAGTAACAGAAAGCATGATCCTGAACCCAGTGGCATGATTTCGATTGTGATATATCAACTCAAAGTGGTGTGTAACCCCATGAAGGTTTAACAATTAGAATGCTAAATTATTTTGGGCCTTCAAAATTTGTTCACATGCCATTGCCCTGTTACAATAGCCTACAGGCATTCTCCCATAAACTGTAAAATGGCACATCCATTTTGACCAAACAATTCCACATTGAAGATAATATGAAGCACATACACAGTATATATATAGAATATACCCATAGTAGCACAGTATATATATAGAATATACCCATAGTAGCTTGGTGTACCAAATGTTCACCACGAGTGGTGAAGTGGTGTTAACCACAAGCCTTTGGCATGCAGTTAACACCACTTCACCATAAGTGGTGAACTTGGGGTATATTTTATTTATACCATGATCGTCAGATTATAAAGAGTTGCTATTATTTTTTCTCGATTTTACTGAACAGCAGACGTACATACAAACGAATCTGTTTTTGTTTACATGAGCATCGGTGGGCTGTACTTCCACTGTCAATTTTATCACCGAAACAAAATGGAATTTGGAGAAAGAAACAGACCTTTTTTCGTTTTAATAACACAATAACATACTATTTCGAGTTTTGGATGCTTTATTAACATGAGACAAGGCATGTTTGTTAATTTTTGGCATCTTATGAGGTAAACCCATTTAAAAACATAATAAATAATTGCCACTTTCATTTCACTCTTCGTGAGGTGACATGCAATAAATTAAGTTTGCATTCAGGTCACATGAGCAAAGGTCAACTTGGATGTAGTTCTACTGTATGTGTAAAATTTAACTATTAAAATCCCATTGCTGGCGTGTTCACCGCGGTTCGTGTGTAAAGCTAAAATTTAAGTCATAGGCTTTTCATATATAGTACAATAGGTAACCATGGTATAAGGGTCTGTTAACCTTAATGACCTGGAGAGTTTTAAGCTTATTTTCTTATTTTCTGACTGTTTACATCCTGTGGCTTTGCTATTATTTCTAGGAAAGTCTTGGCTGCCTATATGGCCTACAAAAGGCTACACGGTAGTTACTCCAGAGACAGCATGTTGGGCCACCTGTTCTGTTGCAGTAAAAAGTAGACAAAGTCGAAATTAGGCCCTCAAGGTTTAATCTGTGGTACCTGCATATTTCAGCATGAAGTCCAAATATCAGCTGTCAGCATTCTACCAGCTAAGAAATTATCTTCAATATTTAAAACATTATAGTTGATTGACAAACTTACCAGATAACTTAACTTTGAAGTGAAATTTATTTTCAGAAACAGCAACCGTGATCTTGCACTTAGCAACATGGTACTGATTGTGAAATATCATCTCATGGTGGGGAACAATGACATAAAGTTTCATAGAATTATCTTCAAAGGTTAAAAAATTATAGCTCATTGTTGATAGTAATCGACTGTCAGAATTAGAATTATTTAGTTGTATTTACAGTTAAAACTAGAAGTCCTGTCACGAATAGTGCGCTTATCTACTCTTAATTGCGCGTTGGAATTGCGCGCAATTGCCATATCGAATGGCATCCAAAGCACAGCAGGTTCTCCTGGTTACTCATAGCAAACACATGCAATGTTTCTGCCAATGGACCTCCGGGTTACCCGGAGGTCCATTGGCTGAAACATTGCTTGTGCACAGGCCATATGTACAGAATTTGATAGCTTTACTTGGGCCATAACGCGCACATTAACGCGCATATCAACGTGCTATTTGTGCGCATTTCATGACAGGACTTCTAGTTTTAACTGTATTTATTGGTGACTGATAGTTTCAACTTCCTATGAAAATCATATCTATTACCATAACACTCTAATAAGAGATAAATTAGTCAATATTCGACAGCCACATGAGAAGTGGTAGTCTCCCATTCTAAATCAACGAAGGCAAAAACCTTTGCCAGTTTCTTTGCAACAGATACACATCAACAATATAAAGATAATTCAGCTTAAGTGCTAATGAAAACATTTTAGTAAATGTCGAAAAATAATACCTCCACTCCCAATTCTTTTTGACATATCGGACATGGCTCTGGATTACTACCATCACTCATCTCCTCCTGGGACTGGAAAAAAGAAAAGAAATTACACTTGAAATACATAGAGCTTCCACATACCATGTCCATTTTAGAGTAACATTTATGCCCCACAAAGTAGATCTGTTTCTCAGACCATTTTTTGTAAAATTGCATGTGGGCGACGTTTTTTATTTTATTTTTATTTTTTGTCATTATTTCTTAGCCACCAAAAGTATGTGTCCTTGGTTTGTATTTTGTTTTAGGCCACATAATCTACAGAATAGCATGGGTGGTGGTATATTTCGTCCCTTGAATGCAAGAAGGCTTTGCAATGCTAAAGCCAGGCCTTTAAATTCATTTATTTTGGGCACATCCATTTGCCCAATTTTGGGCACATTAAAACTAAAAAATATAACAGCCTTTATATCCTGTTTTGTTTTATTGTTGTGTCTTTCTTTGTGTTTCTATGGCCATATTATGAAGGAAGTTATTCTCAAATGTAGAAGAGGCAGAGATAATTTATATATTTTTCTTGATGTCTTCACACCTCCTCTAATTTAGGCACACCTGTAAACAGTGTGAAATTGGGGTAATTTAAAGGCCTGAAATCATTGCAAAGCCTTGTTGCACTCGAGGGACAAATTTATCAATTTTATTAATTTCGGTAAAATATCAGACATAAAACATTTAATTTTAATTTTTTCAATTTTGCATGGATTATAAAAAAAGAGAGTATGCGGTAGCCAAAATGACATGCAGAAGGGCCTGAAAAACAGATTGTTAACTTTCTTAGACCTTATGACCATTCACTAGATACTGCAACAAGGCAGGAGAGACAAATTTATTAATGTTATTACCTTGGGTAAAATATCAGACATAAACCATTTAATTTTTATTTTTGTAAGTTAACTTTGGTTATAAAAAGAGCATGCTGCAGCCAAAATGACCATGCGGGAGGACCTGAGGAACAGATATTTAACTTTTTAGGCCTTATGAAATGAGTTTTGGTAAATAATGTCTGGTCCAAGCCTTTGATGAGATTCAGACCTAATTTTCTGGACAATTTTCTGTATTGAGTCATTTTTTTATGATTCCAGCAAATTAAGTCCGGACTGCAAGCCTTTTGCAAGATACGTATTAAATTCACTGCACAAGTGGAGATGGGTGGTATTGGAATTTGAGCTCAGTGTGGACATCTGTATTTTTAAGGGTATATACATGTGATATCAGCTCGGTATTTGGTATATCACTTGACTGAGATTTGCAGATAGTATCAAATAAATAAATTCACTGCCAATGAGCTCAACACAAATCATATTTACAGTAATTTTGTGACTTGTTCCAAACACCCGAAACATATAAAGGACTAGTTCAGGCTTTTACGATCTCAAAGCATGTGCCCTTAACATGGCATCATTAGGCAATCCTGCTAATAGACAAATCACCTTGGCAGTGAATTCTCATCAAGTCTTGGCTGCCTAGAGAGGCAGCCAAGACTTGACTAGAAATCACTGCTGAGCAACTGCAGATGTACAGGTTGTAGTCTAGCAAGAATTCAGGAAAATTTCCCAGGCCCTTAACCCTTTACCCAACATAACGGCCAAAACCGGCCAGCGCTATTCTCAAAAATCGCCTATTAATTTTCATTTTTTTTCTCATTTTTTGTCTCAAAAACATAGGTTATGACCCCTCATTGGAACGAGCTCGTCGAGCTCGTTCCAACGAGGGGTCATAACCTATGTTTTTGAGACAAAAAATGAAAAAAATTAGTTATTCAAGAATTTTTTTTGCAAGTGTCGTCTGCTTTTCATGTTAGGTAAAGGGTTAAGAGTGAAGAAAACTGAAAAGAAAATTAGTCACTTTTTCCATGAAAATGAGCCCTTTGACTGCCATCAAGCCTCAACAAAGCCTTATAAGCAGCGAATGTCGGAAAATGTGAAGATGCAGCGAATGTAGGAAAATGTGAAGATTGAAACAGTTTCAGTATTAACCCTTTACCCAACGTAACGGCCAAAACCGGCCAGCGCTATTCTCAAAAATCGCCAATTAATTTTCAAAATATTTTCATTTGTTGTCTCAAAAACATAGGTTATGACCCCTCGTTGGAACGAGCTCGTCGAGCTCGTTCCAACGAGGGGTCATAACCTATGTTTTTGAGACAAAAAATGAAAAAAAATAGTTATTCAAGAATTTTTTTTGCAAGTGTCGTCTGCTTTTCATGTTAGGTAAAGGGTTAAGAGTGAAGAAAACTGAAAAGAAAATTAGTCACTTTTTCCATGAAAATGAGCCCTTTGACTGCCATCAAGCCTCAACAAAGCCTTATAAGCAGCGAATGTCGGAAAATGTGAAGATGCAGCAAATGTAGGAAAATGTGAAGATTCAAACAGTTTCAGTATTCAATGATGGGTCAGTTTTTTTTTTTGGTATCCCCCATCATATCGGCATTGGATCGGTTTTTCAGTATTATTTATTATTTATTTATTAGTGTTTAAGGTCACATATTTCTGCACAATGGCTAATCATGACCATGATAGTTTTACGGGTAGAAGAAGCCGGAGTACCCGGAGAACCACTGATCAATGGCAAGCAAATGTCAGCTCCCCAAAATACTAACTCCACACAAGGGTTAGCATTGGTTGAAAACAGGTGCACCATCGACGTGCAGTACACCTTAGTACACAGTGCCAACGTGCCCCCACATGGGCAATGGGGTGAAGTGTCTTGTCCAAGGACACAACGCAGTTGCCACAGGTGGGATTTGAACCAAGGACCGATTTTTCAGTATACTGCCCTCTCTGGAAAAGTCTCATATATTTCACTATAAAGTTGGGATGATTTTGAGACAGGCATGTCAAAGTACCGCCAGTACCAACATAACCGGTACCGGGATGGGACACAGCCTGTCCTACGGAAATTGATACCAGTAAAAAGACAAATCAATAATTGGGTGACATATCACAATCAGATGGGAGAAATTTGAATTTAAACTGACCCAGTCCCCAAGATCGCAAACACAAACATGGCATCGTACAATTATTCTGCGGCGACATCAGAGTAATCATAAAGCATGAAAATCGTGCTTTATGATTACTTTGATGTCACCAAAGAATATTTTCTTTGAAGTAACCAATGATGGTGCTTTCATTGTCTTTGATGCCACGTTTGAAAAGTCAAAATGATCGACCTTATCAAGGTTGCTGTGCAGACAGAACATGCACCTTTTGAGTGTTTTGATATGTTTATTCACAAATAAGTTGAAAGTATGTTGTGCAAGTGTGCCAAACAGGATTAACAGTCTGTTTACTCTTGTTCAATTAGGAATTTCTGCATAAAATAATTTTGTCCCAGTACTGGCGGGACAAAAGCTTCAGTACCGGTACTGGTTGGAGCATGAAAGAACCAGCAGTACCAGTACAAGTACAGGTACCGGTTGATATGCCTGTTTTGAGATCATATTTATCATTTGATCCAAAATCTGATAAAATTTGCCTCTAAGGATCAAGAAACATACATTGCTTCCTATGATCATGAGTGCCTCAAATTACAGTGATAAAAACAATGCACTGTTTGGCTATACTCCAAGAATTAGTCCACAATGATATAGGTGTTTTGAACCTTTCAGTAATGAGAATTTTAATAAAAAAAACAGTTCAAACGTCATTAACTCTGGGGATTAATATAAATTGATGCTAGTTTCTCTGGGCATGCCAAAAAAAAAGATGAAAATCAAATTTAAGAGGTAACAGATAGGTCCAAATGGACCGGGTGCTGTTTCAACTCATGTATTACTAAATTATGATAGTACTTGTCATGGAAATGAGATATACTATACTATACTATGCTATACTTTGACAGTTCTAAATCTAGTGGCTTTGTTATTGTTTTTAGACTGGTATTGGCTGCCTACATAGTGATGTTGGATAAAATGTTAAAGAACAAATGTTAACCCTTTACCTAACATGAAAAGCAGACAACACTCGCAAAAAAACATCTTGAATAACTATTTTTTGTCTCAAAAACATAGGTTATGACCCCTCGTTGGAACGAGCTCAATGAGCTTGTTCCAACGAGGGGTCATAACCTATGTTTTTGAGACAAAAAATGAAAAAATAATGAAAATTAATTGACGATTTTTGAGAATAGCGCTGGCCGGTTTTGGCCGTTACGTTGGGTAAAGGGTTAAACAACAATACCTTTGCCAAATTCTTCAAATACAGCAGCTGTCCCAGTTTTTTCTTCAGTTCATTCTTAGCAATTGTTCTTTCAGATATCAGCTTCAATTTATGGTGATCAAACTGTAAAAGTGAATAAATAGAGGATATGGAATGAGTGTTTTTCTCATATAATATTTATGAAACGCGTCTAAGAATTTTCCGTTTTGGCGAGCCCAAACGGAAAATTTGGACGAGTTTCATAAATATTATATGAGAAAAACACTCATTAAATATTCTGTCTACCATATGACACACACACGCACAAATTAGCCACTTAGGAGGACTTTTTAACCCATCACCTGACTTAGTTGCAGACGGCACTTGAAAAAAACATCTTCGTATAATAAATTGTTTTCATTTTTTGCTTCCAAAACATAGGTTATGACCCCTCATTGGAACGAGCTCGTTGAGCTCGTTCCAATGAGGGGTCATAACCTATGTTTTGGAGCAAAAAGTGAAAATATAAAAAAAATGAATGGCATTTTTCTTGTAGGTAAAAGATTAATACAATATAACCCACCCTAAATAGTACAGATAACATAAATTCTCCCTACTGAAATTATGCAAATGTCACCCAGTTGTATTTTGTTTAGCCAATCAAATTGTCCAGTTTTGAAATTGACCAACGAAAGCTGCCAACTCTAATTATGCAAACTATGAAAATGTGGCCCAGTTTTATTTTGTTCAGCCAATCAAATTGTCTAGTTTTGAAATTGACCAATGAAATTGACGGAAGGCTTTATTTATCACTGATTAATATGAAAACAAAATATCAAATGTTTTAAAGTGAACAGAACAGACGAGTCATATGATAAAAGTGTATTCTAAATATAAAAAAAACATATCACACTTCGATTCATTGGCATCTCATCCATAATTGCAAGTTAGAATTTTTGGCATTTCTAGTTAACTGAAATAGAAAATTGTGGGCGTTTCTTGGTTAAATCAAATTAAGTACAGTTCAACACTGTTAACTGAATAGTACTTTTGCCAATAAAAAATGGGTGGGGGTGGAAGAGGGTAAGAGGAGGGGTGGGGGTGGTCAAGCCCACAGTATGGGATAGCATCAGCAAATTCATCCTCAGGGAATCTCATTTTGCAAATGACAGATTGCTTATTTGCAGGCTTAACCCTTAAGCCCCCATATAGCCCCAAACCGCCACTTTTATATTGCTTTGAAACAGGTGCTCCCTTGTGTAATCTTTTTTATTACTCTTGTATGAAGACTGAATTTTCCCTGGCAGTGGTTCTACATCACTGCTGGCTGCCTGTATAGGCAGCCAGCAGTGATGTAGAACCTCTGCCAAGTCATCAATAACTATGTAAGCAGAAAAAGGCCATAAATACTTTAAAATTAATCTGAGGACTTAAGGGTTAACGGGTTAAATTTGTACTGATGGTATGATAAGTTGGTTTGGTGTCTGAAAGTTATCCTCTATGAACCTCAAATGATTGCCCAGTCCATTGAGGTTTATCTGGTAGAGTGTTGAATTTAACAAAAGAAAATGCATACAAAATAGTTTCAATCCAAAGATAAAATGGAGCACATCCACGGAATATGAAGCCGATAAGTTGGAGTACCTGAACTTCAGAATAAAGCTCAAATATGGGCTTCCAGCACTTCTTCCAGGGTTCTTCCTCTTCTAAAGGACAACATCCATCCAAGTTTGATGAAATTGGATATGCAGTTAAACAAGAAGCCCCAGGGGGCCTGAGGGCACTCACCTGACATGGTAGTCTAAATATCAAACCAGGGACTTGACATGAATAAGCTGCATACGCACCTCCTAAGAAAAGCATATACCAACTAGATGAAGCGATTGTGCCCACACAGTACACAGGATTTTCCTTCTATTTTCAGTTCCAGCACTTTTACGTCCCAAAATTGAGATAAATGCATAAAAACCATATTTTTTTCCCCAAACAAAATATTTTCAGCCTAAATTTTTTTTTTCTTCTTAAAACACATAAAAAACCAAAAAACTAATTTCTGGATTTTGGTCCAAAATTTTCTAAGTCCCACCAGGACCCCAAATTTTCAGTGTAAAAAAAAAAAAAATTTTTTTTTTGTCTTAAAATTGACCAAAACGCATAAAAAACAAAAAAAAAAATTTCTGGATTTTGGTCCAAAATTTTCTAAGTCCCACCCGGACCCCAAATTTTCAGTGTAAAAAAAAAAATTCTTTTTTGTCTTAAAATTGACCAAAACGCATAAAAAACAACAAAAAAAAATTCCGGATTTTGGTCCAAAAGTCCCACCTGGACCCCAAATTTTCAGTGTAAAAAAAAATAATTTTTTTTGTCTTAAAATTGACTGAAATGCATAAAAAACAAAAAAAAAATTTCCGGATTTTGGTCCAAAATTTTCAAAGTCCCACCAGGACCCCAAATTTTCAGTGTAAAAAGAAAAAAAAAGTTTGTCTTAAAATTGACCGAAACGCATAAAAAAACAAAAAAAAAATTTCTGGATTTTGGTCCAAAATTTCCAAGTCCGGAACAGGGCCCCAAATTTTCAGCCTAAATATGAACCCAGGGACTTGGCTTGAACAAACTTGAATCTCACCCCCCCCCCCCTCCCCCTAAGGATGCTGCATACCAAATACCATAGAGAGCCCAAATATGGAGCCAGGGAATTGAGTTCAATAAACATGTGAAACAATCTTCCAAAGATGTTATATGTGAAATATGAGTTTTTGGAGCAGTGGTTTGGGAGAAAAGTAGTCTTGCATGTTTTTCCCATTACCCACAGTGTTAAAAAATGCTGACTCAGCACTTTTTCAAAGTCCCCAAAAAGTACCCCATGATAAAACCGATGGCAATTTTTGTTTACCATTCCATTCTGTTGGTCCTAAGGAAGCTTCACACCAAATAAGAATTCTCAGTGCCAAGTAGTTTTGGAGATATGGGCGTTTTAATTTTTTTCTATTTTGAGCTCCTGCAGTTCCCATGGGCCGACGGGAAAAAAAATTGGGGCATAAATTAAGTACTTTTGACCCAATAAGCCCTCATATCAAATTTGGTTCAAATCTGCCTCTCGGTTTGGAAAATAGAAATTTTGGGACTGGCAAAAATTCTTGCCCCTCTCATAACGAAGGCAAATAATGCCCGACAAACTTCTCTTGAACAAACTTGATTCTAAACCTCAAAAGGACTAAAAAAATTTGGCCATTTTTTCCCCACACCTCTGCTCAATATGAGCCGAAACCTAATTTGCATAAAAATCAAAATGCCCCTATATAACCACGGACGACAGACGACGGACGGACGGACGATGGACGAAGAGTGATAAGAAAGCTCACCCTGACTTTCAGTCATGTGAGCTAATAAGAGGCCCCAGGATCCTGAGGGCACTCACCTGACATGGTAGCCTAAATATCAACCCAGGGAATTGATTTGAACAAGTTGCATCTGCCCCTCCTAAGAAAAGCTTATACCAAATATCCAAAGATTCTGACTAGTGGATATAAAAAAAAAAAGATTTTTAAAGAATATTCCTCATATTGAACTAAGTAATAATTCGGGCTCCCACAGGGAGCCCAAATATGAACCCAGGGACTTGGCTTCAACAAACTTGAATCTCACCTCTGTAAGGATGCTGTATACCAAATATCAAAAGATTCTGACTGGTGGATGTGAAGAAGATTTTTGAAGAATATTCCTCATATTGAACTAAGTTATAATTCGGGCTCCCACAGGGAGCCCAAATATGAACCCACGGACTTTGCTTGAACAAACTTGAATCTCACCCCACTAATGATGCTGCATACCAAATATAAAAACATTCCGACTGTTGTATCTGAAGAAGGAGATTTTTAAAGAAAATTCCTCATTTTGAACTAAGTTATAATCTGGGCTCCCACAGTGCTCCTAAGCATGCTGCACACCAAATATCAAAAGATTCGGATGGGTGGATCTGAAGAAGAAGATTTTTGAAGAATATTCCTCATATTGAACTAAGTTATAATTTGAGCTCCTACAGGGAGCCCAAATATGAACCCAGGGACTTTAACATTCGGGCTCCCATAGAGAGCCCAAATATGGACCCAGGGATTTGATTTCAATAAACATGTGAACCAATCTTCCAAAGATGTTATATACATGTGAAATTTGAAAGCTTTTGGAGCAGTGGTTTGGAAGAAGAGTAGTCTTAAATGTTTTTACTATTACCCACAGTGTTAAAAAATGCTGACTCAGCACTTTTTTTAAAGTCCTGAAGAAGTACCCTATGATAACACCGGTGGCAATTTTTTTTACCATTCCATTCTGTTGATCCTAAGGAAGCTTCACACCAAATAAGAATTCTCTGCAGTGCAGTTTTGGAGATATGGGCATTTTCAATTTTTTCTGTTTTTAGCTCCTGCAGTTCCCAAGGGGTGAAGTGAAAAAAAATTTTGGCATAAATTAAGTACTTATGACACAATAAGCCCTCATATCAAATTTGGTTCAAATCAGCCTCTCGGTTTGGAAAATAGAAATTTTGGGCGGGGGCAAAAATTCTTGCCCCTCCCATAATAAGGACAAATATAGCGCCTCAAACTTCTCTTGAACAAATCTGAGTCTACACCTGAAAAGGAAGCTGCACGCCAAATATCAAGTCTCTGCTACTGCTGGTTCATGAAAAGATGATTTTTTAAGGTTTAAGCACACTTTTTGGGCCTGGCCCTACTGAGGGACGAGGCAACTTGATTTGAACAAAATCAAAATGCGATGTCATAACAAACTATTAACTCCAATTTCAATTAAATCGGTTCAGCGGTTTTGGAGGAGAAGATGCAAACACCATGTTCACAGACAATGGACGGTGAGTGATCACTATAGCTCCCCTGACTGAAATTCAGGCAAGCTAAAAAATAATGAACAGAAACCAAAGCGTAATAGACAGATGGCCGGACAGCAGGATGGATGGCCAGATGAATGGACACATGGATGGATGGACATACAGAGGATGGATGGATGGACAGATGCCTTTAAATTTGGCCCTTATGTATTTTTTTTTTTTTACTGCAAACCCAACCCCCTACCCCTTAAGGATAAAGGGATTACCACTTATGGAAACAATATCTGGTACTTAGACAATGGAAATCTTTTGTGTTAAGTCACACTTCCTACCACTTAAGGTACTGAATGGGCACCCGGATGATGCCGATCCCAATTATCGGTTCATCACTAATATTTGAATTTTCAAATTAATGGACTCTATGTCAAAGAGGCATGTAAAAAAAATACACAGAACACCACGATGTGTGAATGCATTCTTCAATACAGCATGAATGCGTGCACGGAAGGATAGAAAGAGAAGCTGCACCAATCATTCTATCCTCCTGCGCTGGCACTTATGCCGAATTGACAAACGCATTCACACATCATGCCGTTCTGTGTATTTCCAGGACATTCAGAAAATTCAAAATGACCCACAATAACCCTGTTGATAAATGTTGAAAAAAAACTCTACCTCCACTGGTTCCAATACATTGGGCTGTGGCACTTCTGGAGTTGGTTCATCTGGAAGTCTTAACCTTAATCTAGTAGTAGCCATGTCTAACTCATCAATGGCAGACACCTGCTCTCTTAATGCCATCCACACCAATCTCAGGTGCTGGAAATATACACACTTTGTGTTTCTAAAATTATCAATATATAACACATACACAAAATCTGTGTTTTCTGGTATATTCAATTCACCAAAATATATTACCTGGCACACTTACATATTTCAGACATTAAACAGAATCTATTTAAAAATTATTCTTCAAAATACATTGTACGTAAAAAATAATTTTTTAGGACTAATGCCCCCTTAAAAACTGGCTGAGGTGCCTGTTGGCACTCTCCAATAAATTGTACTAAATTTTGTACCAACATGAAGTTAATGCCAACAGTACAAAGCCATTATGGTGGCTTTCAGTACTTTTCAATAGAACCATGATAGTGGCTTTTTGCACTCAACCAGTCAATAGCTGGAAAGATTCATTTTAATTTTGTCTTTCACCCATTTTGAATCATTCACAACAACAGTTGTGTGGTTTTCATTCTCAACAAAACAGTCCTATGTATTGATAACCCATGAACAAATCTTTGGTCAAGAACCTAATTTGAGCAAAAATAAATCTGAATCAAGCCAGTAGTAATTTTGTTTACTATTCACTACTTCATTTGATGAATGAAAATCATGAATAAACAAACATATGCCATGAGATGGCAAAATCCCTTGCCACAAAGAGAGAAATGGATCTAAATTTGTAGGAAAAACAAGAGTACTGCAAAGTGTGGCATGAGCCCCCAACAGGTGTCATAATGCCATGGGGGCCATGTTCTTTGGCTCGCTGAAACAAAATCGAAAGGAGGCATTGTCCAGGCATCCACAAGTCACCCCTAAAATTATGATTTGATCAAATAAGTTTTTTTTTAGTTATTGGATGGATTTAAAGTTAATGGGTGGATGGCAGATGGACGGACAGACAGACAAATGGATGGACATGGTGAAAACACAATGCCACCAAGAGGGTTTGTATACCTATAGCAAGTTTCATGAAAATTTGATTGCATTTATTCACCATATCATGTTCACATTGTCTTTATCACACATCTATTAATGTAAAACACGGGATTTCCACTGTTCAGCCTGTATTGATAAAAATCAAGTTGTATCGCACATATGGTGATACAAAACACGTTTGATTTCATTTCCAACATAAACAGAGATGGAACCTGTCTAAATAAATCATGTCATCATTGGTCGAATGCACCGGAGTCGTGATCGCTTGGAAATTCCAAGTTCCTCATTTAGATTTGTTTATCCGGGATATTTAAACAATCAGATTCGAGTGAAAAATTTACAAAATAAAAATAACATTCTGACTGTTTGTTTCTTGACAAATACTTTCCACGACTGGTCATATAGTTATGGAGTGTGTTAAACTTATTAGCAATTTTAACCCTTTAACCAATGAATCGCCCGTATCCGCCCGCGTAATATGCAAATTTAGCAGTTGAAAAAATATTATTTTTCAAAAAATTTCAACAAAACCATATCATGTGACCCCTCGTTGGAATGAGCTTGTTGAGCTCGTTCCAACGAGGGGTCACATGATATGGTTTTGTTGAAATTGTTTGAAAATTTTAAAAAAATGATACTTAGAATAATTAATTTTGATATCGTCTGCGTTGGGTAAAGGGTTAAAAACGTTTTGTTGTGTTATTTCCCCGCAGTTTAGTCAATATTTGAAGTTCGATCATCGTGACCGTGACACTGATTGGCATCAATTGGTTTCGACCAATTGAATGCCGTAAAAATTAAAAAGCATATTAGGTTGGTACCCCACCACCTAACAGTGATGTCTTGTTGACAATGAAGGAAACGTGGAAATTATGCAGTTGAAAAGTGATTTTAGTTCAGTTATCATGTAGACTGGTTGTTACATGGGAGGTGTGTGATAAATACAGAACCGCATATATGTTTGAATGGGTTAATAATTATCGCACACGACTGCTTTGGCCCAGGATATCAATCGAGCCTATGGCTCTCATGATATCAGGGGCCAAAGCAATCTCGAGCGATAATTCTTAACCTATTCAAACAAACGTGCGGTTCTGTATATTTATCACACAAACACCACATTTCCCAGAAAAAAGGAGCATAACTCCAACAAAAGTCATAAATATTAGGTGAATATTGAACTTGACAGAGATCTTCACACAATGTATGTCTATAGCTAGTTTTGTGAAGATCTGATTACATTTGTTAAAGTTAACACATTCACAGAATGTGATTCATGGACAGATGCATGGATGGATGGTGGGACAAACAGATGGATGGCCTTATGAAGCAATTGGTTAGTCACATTAATATCAGACTTTACATAACTAGGCACGTAACTCATTAGTGTGGATAGACAGCTGAATGGATGGGTGGACTGACCCATTTCAGTATCCTCCAAATGGACAAAGAGATGGATCGATGGGTGGACAGAACTCACTTCAATATCCTCTGCCAAACTCTGTTTGGGGGCAATAATAAATTATCTGTCTGTTGTACATATCCAAACATAACACCTGACAGAAACACACAAATATGTAAAATAACCCATTTGGCTCCACAAAGTATATCTTCTGTTTCTCAGACCATTTTTTGTAAAATTGCCTATGGGCGGGCATTTTTTTAATTTTATTTTTTATTTTTGTAATTATTTCTTTGCCATCAAAACTTCATATTCTTTGTTAGGCTTTCCCCAAAACTCTTGTCATTCTTTTTCAAAATTTTTCTTCTATATATTTTTTAGGCTTTCCCAAACCCAGTTTGTGAATGACTCATGTTATTCTTCTTTTTCCAATTTTTTAATTTTTTTTTTCGCAGTCAATTTTGTCTGTTGTATTGCTCAAAAACAGGCTGTATGATTTCAACCAAATTTGGCATACTTATGTAATGCCTTACAATCTAGTAAAATGAGGTATCGCCATATCTGTGAAAGTGCGTATTTTCAAAATATTCTGCCAATACCTTCAAAATTTCACCATTTTTCAACATAGCTCACACACAAGCTCCACGATTTCAACCAGATTTGGTAAACTTATTTATTATCGCAATATCTAGATAAATGAGGTATTGTCATATTCGTGAAAATGCTTATTTTCAAAATTTTCTGCCAAAACCATCAAAATTACACCATTTTTCAAAAGTCTCGGAATTGTTTACAGTTATCTGGCGCTAAGTTTCCAAACATTTAGAGGATAATATGGTACAACCAAAATCACCACACAAATATTTCAAAATTAACCCCTGTGGGCCTGAAATGAAATAAATATAGCAGTTTTGTCTTCAAAATTGACCCACTTCAAGGGCAAATTTCTCTATTTCTAAGGTTGTTGTAACAATTATTTTGGAATAGATAGATGCAACAATGATTGCAGAAGAAAGTTACTGTTTACTTTCTAATCTCAGATTTAACTCCCAAGCACAATGAGGGTGAGAATAAGAGTGTTGTTTGAAAATGCCAAAATTAGCCAACTTTGGTTGCTTTTTTCTATCATTTTGAAAAGGGTTAATTTCAAATACTTTGCATGGCCGTATTCACAACTGACTACCGAGCATAACTGGTGTTGTAAGTTTGGTTGTAAAGTTTAACCCTATGTCCATTCTGGTTGCATAAATGAAGGTACCGTCCAAATAAACTCCCATTTCTTTCAGAATTTGATAAGTTTAAGTGACAATTTACTCCATTTCTAATTGATTGAGCTCTGAATGTTTCCTATGGCTGCATGCAGCAGTTAAAGTATGAAGTATTTTGTTTTATATGTTATTATTAAAAGTTTAACCCTTGGCAGATTTGAGATTTCCCATAAGGGTACTGACGGAATAATTGTTACTTTTGCCAACTTTTACATGCGATTTCTCAGCACTGAAGCCATATTTTCTCAAAACGTTTCCTATGAAAAGAAAGGGTATTCATCCAAGAACAATTTCGCTGTTATATGTTTTTTTCAAAGTTTTAAACCTCACCCACTTGTCAGGCCTTGAATTGGAGTACCCTCAACTTGTACATGTTCATTCAAATACCAAGATTCAATATTCCTCCATGTCTCTTATCAGACACTGTCTGTGATTGATGTCCACACATTTAGAGCATAATATGACACACCGAAATCACCACACAAAAATTTCCAAATTAACCCCTATTGGCCAAAAATGAAATGAATATAGCATTTTTTCTTAAAAATTCACTAACTTCAAGGGTAAATTTGTCGAATTCCAGGGCTGTTGTAACAATTATTTTTGTATGGATAGATACAACAGTGATTGCAGAAGAAAGTTACTGTTTACTTTTTAACCCAAGATTTAACCCTCAAGCACAATGAGGGCGAGAATAAGAGTTCCGTTTGAGAATGCCTAAATTAACCAACTTTGGTTGCTTTTTTCTATCATTTTGGAAAGGGTTAATTTTGAACACTTTGCTTTGCTATATGTAGAGATGCTTTATGAACAAATCCACTGTTGTATGTTATGCTCTGTGGCTTAACCCAATCTATGCTTTGGGCACTTAAAGAACAGTACTGTCCAAAAAATAGATTTTTAGTGAATTTTGCAAATGTTTGTACTCATTTGCTCTAACTGCAAGGTTGTTGTAGCAATTATTTTGGTATGGATAGGTGCAACAATGATTGCAGAAGAAAGTTACTGTTTATTTTTTAATCTCAGAGTTAACCCTCAATCACAATGAGGGTGAGAATAAGAGTATCATTTGAAAATGCCGAAATTAGCCAACTTTAGATGCTTTTTTTCTATCATTTTCCAAAGGGTTAATTTCAAACACTTTGCTTTGCTATATGCCGTCTGCCTTTTCACATTAAAAAGTCGGGAAAGCCCGTAATTTGTCCAACAAATTAAAATTCTCTAGTTTTATTTTTAGGCTTTCCCAAACCTAGTTTGGGAAAGACTATTGTTATTCTTCTTTTTCAAAATTTTTCTTCTCTATTTTTTTTTTTTTTTTTTTTTTTTTTTAAGGCTTTCCCAAACCCAGTTTGGGAAAGACTATTGTTATTCTTCTTTTTCAAAATTTTTCTTCTCTATTTTTTTTTTGTTTTTTTTTTTTTTAAGGCTTTCCCAAACCCAGTTTGGGAAAGACTATTGTTATTCTTCTTTTTCAAAATTTTTCTTCTCTATTTTTTTTTTTTTTTTTTTTTTTTTAGGCTTTCCCAAACCCAGTTTGGGAAAGACTATTGTTATTCTTCTTTTTCAAAATTTTTCTTCTCTATTTTTTTTTTTTTTTTTAAGGCTTTCCCAAACCCAGTTTGGGAAAGACTATTGTTATTCTTCTTTTTCAAAATTTTTCTTCTCTATTTTTTTTTTTTTTTTTTTTTTTTTTAAGGCTTCCCCAAACCCAGTTTGGGAAAGACTATTGTTATTCTTCTTTTTCAAAATTTTTCTTCTCTATTTTTTTTTTTTTTTTTTTTTTTTTTTTTAAGGCCTTCCCAAACCCAGTTTGGGAAAGACTATTGTTATTCTTCTTTTTCAAAATTTTTCTTCTCTATTTTTTTTTTTTTTTAAGGCTTTCCCAAACCCAGTTTGGGAAAGACTATTGTTATTCTTCTTTTTCAAAATTTTTCTTCTCTATTTTTTTTTTTTTTTTTCCTCCCTGAATTTTGTCTGTTGAACTGCTCGAAAACAAGTTGTACGATTTTGACCAAATTTGGCACACTTATGTAATGTCATAAAATCTCATGAAATGTGGTATCGTCATATCTGCGAAAATGCGTATTTTCAAATTATTCTGCCAAAACCTTCAAAATTTCACTATTTTTCGAATGTCTCAAAATTGTTTATAGTTATTTCGCTCAAATTTTCCACACATTTACAGCATAATATGATACACCACAATCACCACTCAAATCTTTCAACATTAACCCCCACTGGCCAAAAATGACATGAATATAGATTTTTTCTTCAAAATTGACCAACTTCAAGGGCAAATTTCTCTAATAACAAGGTTGTTGTAACAATTATTTTGGTTTGGATAGATGCAACAATGACTGCGAAATAAAGTTACTGTTTACTTTTTAATCTCAGATTTAACCCTCAAGCACAATGAGGGCGAGGATAAGAGAACCGTTTGAAAATGCCAAACTTAGCCAACTTTGGTTGCTTTTTCTATCATTTTGGAAAGGGTTAATTTCAAACACTTTTCATGTACGTATTCACAATTGACTACCGAGCATATTTGCTATTGTAAGTTTGGTTGTAAAGTTTAACCCTATCCCATTCTGGTTGCATAAAAGTAGGTACCATCCAAAAAAACTCCAATTTTTTAAGAATTTGATAAGTTTAGGTGGCGATTTACTCCATTTTTAATTGCTTGAGTTCTGAATGTTTTCTGTAGCTGCTTGCAGCAGTCAAAGTATGACAAATTTTGTTCTATATGTTATTATTAAAAGTTTAACCCTTGGCAGATTTGAGACTTCCCATAATAATAATAATAATAATAATAATTGATTTTGTAAAAGCGTAAAACCACGAAGAGTGCCCTAAAACGCTTCACGGAAATAAAATACACTTTTCTGAAAATAAAGAGTCACATGTTTCAGTTTCCTCTAGGGAGGTTCAGGAGAATGCTTCAGTAAATAGGAAAGTTTTAAGATTTCTTTTGAAGATGTTGATACTAATAGGCAACGCATTCCACAATCTTGGACCCACGATGGAGAACACACGATCATTAGCCAGATTAGATCTGCTAAAAGGTATGACTAGTTGAATTTGATCTTTAGATCTCAGACTGTGTGATGGAGTGTATACAGTGATGAGCTCTTGCAGGTAAACTGGAGCCAGTTTGTGGATACATTTGAATACTAAGATCAATATTTTGAAATTGATTCTCTGTTTAACTGGAAGCCAATGTAATTGTCTTAAAACAGGTGTTATGTGTTCAGAGCATTTGGTACCAGTAATTATCCTAGCAGCAATATTCTGAACTTTTTGAAGCTTCTGAATCAAATACTGCGGCAGCCCCACTAACACTGAATTACAATAGTCTAGTTGTGAGGTGATGAAGGAATGCACAAGTTTTTCAAGTGCTGATTGGTTAAGATAAGTTCTCAGTCTTCCAATATTCCGAAGCTGCCAGTAACATTTTTGACATATTTTATTGATATGGATGTCTAGCTTTAAATTTGAGTCCATAATCAGTCCAATATTCCTGGCCGATTCACTTTTCATGGTGATGTTGTTTCCAACCTGAATTGATGTAACAGTGGGTGTAGGCATGCGAACCCCGGATATCACTAAGAATTCTGTTTTAGAGTCATTCATTTTCAGTTTAAAATCTATCATCCATTCCCGCACCAGATTTATGCAAGTTTCCATGTTGCTGACTGCAGTGATTGAGTCACTTTGAAGAGATGAATTAAATGTAATGTACAGTTGGGTATCATCCGCATACAGATGAAATGATATGCCATGCCTTTTAAGAAGATGACCCAGAGAAGAAGTGTAAGGGTACTGTCGGAATAATTGTTATTTTCGCCAACTTCAAGGGCAAATTTCTCTAATTACAAAGTAGTTGTAACAATTATTTTGATATGGCTAGATGCAACAATTATTGTGGAAGAAAGTTACAGTTTACTTCTTAATCTCAGATTTAACCCTCAAGCACAATGAGGGCGAGAATAAGAGTACCGTTTGAAAATGCCAAAATTATACATCTTTGGTTGCTTTTTTCTATCAATTTGGAAAGGGTTAATTTCAAAAACTTTTCATGTACGTATTCACAATTGACTACCGAGCATATTTGCTGTTGTAAGTTTGGTTGTAAGGTTTAACCCTATCCCATTCTGGTTGCATAAAAAAGTAGATACCTTCCAAAAAACTCCAATTTTTCAGAATTTGGTAACTTTAGGTGGCGATTTACTTCATTCCTAATAGCTTGAGCTCTGAATTTTTTCTATAGCTGCTTGCAGCAGTCAAAGTATGACAAATTTGTTCTATATATTATTATTAAAAGTTTAACCCTTGGCAGATTTGAGACTTCCCATAAGGGTACTGTCGGAATAATTGTTATTTTCGCCAACGTTTACATGCACTTTCTCAGTACTGGAGCCATAGTGTCTCAAAACCTTTTCCATGAGAGGATTGGGCCTTCATCCAAGAACAATTTTGCTGTTATATATTTTATTCAAAGATTTAACCTTCACCCAGTTTTCTGGCCTTGAATTTGAGTGCCCAAAAATTCTTCATAAAATTGGCTAATTTGGAGCTCACTTTTCTTCCATTTTCGAAAGGAATATCGAAAAATGATTTACATGTTCGTATTTATAATTGCCTACTGAGCATATTTGCTGTTGTAAGTCTAGTAGTAAAGTTTAACCCTATGCTCGTTCTGTTTGCATAAAGATAGGTGCAGTCCAAAAAAACTATTGTTTTTCAGAATTTGGTAAGTTTAAGTGACGATTTACTCCATTCCTAATTGACTGAGTGCTGAACGTTTTCTATGGCTGTATGCAGCAGTCATAGTATGACAACTTTTGTTTTATATGTCATTATTAAAAGTTTAACCGTTGGCAGATTCGAGACTGCCCATATGGGTACGGTCGGAATAATTGATATTTTCATAAAATCACTGAATATTGATAAGCGTGCAGTGGTAGTTTGGAATAGAATATCCGAAAATGCTTTCGAAATTCGGATTCACAGTTCAATTCCAAGAATATTTTCTGTTATAAGGTTGCCGTAAAGTTTAACTCCATTCCTGTCTCAAATGCATAAAAATGGTGCCGTCGAAAAAAACCTCTCATTTTTTTCAGAATTACGTCGGTTTAAGTGACAATTTACTCCATACCTAATTCATTGAGCGCTGAATGTTTTCTATTCCTGCATGCAGCAAGCATAGCATGACAACTTCTGTTTTATACGTTATTATCAATAGTTTAACCCTTGGCATATTTAAGAGTTCCCATGAGGATATAGTCGGAATAATTGTTATTTTCATAAAATCAATCCCTGAATATATTGGTAACCGTGCAGTGGCCTTTCGGTGGTGCTACATGAAGCCGCAAATAGTTAAGGTTGAAAAGTTCATGAAATAGACAGATATAATGCCTAACTCAGTCGGTGACAGGTAAATAATGAATGGAAAAGTCGTTGAATTGAGAATAAAGTAGGGACGAATCGTGCCCTCGGTTTCCACCTGATCCACGGTATTTCCACGCGCTGCACTTGACAAAGATACTAAACTGTCGGGCAGGGATAGTCAAAAACATTCTGAGAATTTCAAGTTGCTGCCTTGCATGGTCGGGACATAATTGGAGTATATCCGACATTGTAACTGTTCAATTTGACTGTTAAATTAGCCAGATGACGGCTTTTTCTCCACCGGATAATCCCACCTGCGGCAACCGCGTTGTGTCCTTGGGCAAGACACTTCATCTCCACTGCCCGCATGGGGCCCGGTGGCGTTGTGTACTAAGGCGTACTGCACGTCGATTGTGCACTTGTCTTCAACCAATACTAACCCTGCTTGTGTGGAGTTCGTATGTTGGGGAGCAGACAGTTGCTAGCCGTTGCTCGGTGGTTCTGTCCGGGTACCCCGGCTTCCTCCACCCGTAAAACTGTTGCGGTCATGATTAGCCAGTGTACATAAATATGTGACCTTAACCACCAATAAATAAATCAATAAATTCTCCACCGGATCGAGTTGTTAGTTTCTGCCGGGACGGTCTAAAATAAGCAGTTTAACTCAAAACTTTCTGTCCCATATGAATGTGCAAATATTTAAAGCTGGACAGTTCATGAAATAGGCAGAAATAATGCCAAACTCGACTGGTGATAGGTAAATAGTGAATGGAAACGGCATTTCATTGGGAATAGATTAGGGACGAATTGTCCCCTCAGTTTCCACGCGATCCACGTTCCTACGCGGTCACGCCACTTGACAAAGATACAGTTCTGTCGAGCAGGGATAGTAGAACAACTTCTGAAGATTTCGTACATCTGCCTTCACTGGTCTAGACGCTGTGTACTAAGGCATACTGCACGTCGATGGTGCGCATGTCTTCAACCAATCTAACCCTGCCTGTGCTACAGTGCTGAGGCACTATGTTGGGGAGCTGGCAGCTGCTCGTCATTGCTCGGTGGTTCTCTCTGGTTACTCCGGCTTGTGCCACCCATACAACTGTCACCGACATAATATGACCTTGGCTGTTAATGTGTCGTTAAACCCTAATAAATAAATAAATAAATAAATAAATAAATAAATAAATAAATAAATCCAGTACCAGTTTTGCTCGTACAAATATTAGTACCGTCAGACAAAATTCATTTTCTGATTAATTTCGTACTTTTCTGTACTCACCTTCCCTGAGTAAGATTGGTATATCTTTTCAATCTCAGATTTAACCCTCAAGCACAATGAGAGCGAGAATAAGAGTACCATTTGGAAATACCTAAATTATCCAACTTTGGTTACTCTCTACTATCATTTTGGAATGGGTTAATTTGAGACACTTTGCTTTGCTATATCCAGAGATGTTTAATCAATAAATCCGGCTTTAGTTATGTTCTGGGACTTAATGAAACATGTGCTTTGGTCACTTAAAAATAGCACTGTCTGCAAAAAATGACTGAGTGAATACTCTCTTGTCCAAAAACAAAAAGGAAAGAGCTTTGAGCTTTCCATAACTGCTTTCAAAAATCAATGGGGAACAAATTTTGTGTTATATGTTTTGGTGTTCCGTGTTATCCAACCCCAGTTTGGCCGTACAAATATGAATACCGCAAGGAAAGAAAGCACATTTTCTCAGTGACAGACTGTTTGACTTCTATGATAGAGGTCCCGAGTTTGATCCCTGTCTGGGTCGACCCACGTAATGTCCTTGGGCAAGGCACTTTATCCCGGTTGCCAACATGGGGGCACAATGATGCCATGTACTAAGGCGTTCTGCATGTCAATGGTGCACATGTCTTCAACCTCTGGTACCCTGCTTCAGCGGAGCTTGAACATAATTAGAATGTTGGGCTGACAGTTGCTCGTCTATGCTCGGTGGTTCGCTCTAGGTCCTCCGACTCCCCCCCCCCCCCCCCCCCCCCCCCCCCCCCCCCACCGTAAAACTGTCACGGTCACGATTAGCCATTGTGGATAAGTATGTGACCGTAAACACCAATAAATAAATACCGTCAGGGAAACCCTCTGTGAAATCCTTCTGTCAATAAATAGCAAAGTAGTAATGTAATGCAAGAAATATTAACAAGCTGTTCAACATCCCTTTAATCAACTCATTTTGACTTGAACTGTACCTATCACTGTGTATACTAGCTCTCTAGATGATTTAAACCATATCAAATAAACAACTAATTTGTGTGTGACAGTAACTCATATTACATGTATTTCATAGTACCTGAAACAGATATGTTGGAAAAATTGTGAAATCATGGAGTAGCAAGCTTACCCTCGTTTGTTGACAAATCCCACACATTCACAAACAGATAGAATGATAGAGAATAAATTAATTATTGATATTTAAGGTCACTTTCAGCATCTTCAGCTATATCATGACCATAATATAGGTATTTATTCAAGTCCAGGTATTCATTGCATAGGCGTACAGGACTATTTTTCAGGGAAGGGGGGGGGGATGAACCCTTTTAGCCCGAAAAAGTTTAATCTCGGGAGGAAATGCCAAATGCGGGGATGGAAAAGGGGCGACTCAGACTCCCCGACATACTAACTCCACAAAAGGAGGGTTAGCATTAGTTGAAGACAAGTGCACCCTCAAAGTACCCTTAGTACACATAGCCATCATAACCCCCCCCCCCCCCCATCCCCCCCCCCACGTGGGAAATTAAATTGGGATGAAATGTCTTACTCAAGGACACAATGTGGTTGCCACAGGCGGGATTCAAATAGAGGACTTCTTGGATTGCAACAATCATCTCTACTCTTTATATGTACTTGTGTGATTATAAATGAATAATATTAACGTGGATATGGTTCTACTGAATCAACTTGTACAGTATAATGGTCAGTTTACTGATTAAAAGTTTAACCGTTGGCAGATTCGAGACTGCCCATATGGGTATGGTCGGAATAATTTTAATTTTCATAAAATCACTGAATATTGATAAGCGTGCAGTGGTAGTTTGGAATAGAATATCTGAAAATGCTTTCGAAATTCGGATTCACGGTTTAATTCCAAGAATATTTTCTGTTATAAGGTTGCTGTAAAGTTTAATGCATTCCCTGTCTAAGATGCATAATGGTAGATGCCATCGAAAAAAACTAATTTTTTCAGAATTTCGTAGGTTTAAGTGACAATTTACTCCATTCCAAATTCATTGAGCGCTGAATGTTTTCTATGCCTGCATGCAGAAAGCATAGCATGACAACTTCTGTTTTATACGTCATTATCAAAAGTTTAACCCTTGGCATATTTAGGAGTTCCCATGGGGGTATAGTCGGAATAATTGTTATTTTCGTAAAATCAATCCCTGAATATATTGGTAACCGTGCAGTTGCCTTTCAGTGGTGCTACATGAAGCCACAAATAGTTAAGGTTGAAAAGTTCATCAAACAGACAAATATAATACCTAACTCAGCCGGTGACAGGTAAATAATGAATGGAAAAGTCGTTGAGTTGAGAATAAAGTAGGGACAAATCGTGCCCTCGGTTTCCACCTGATCCACGGTATTTCCATGCGGTCTCTGCACTTGACAAAGATACTAAACTGTCGGACAGGGACAGTAGGAAACATTCTGAGAATTTCAAGTTGCTACCTTGCATGATCGGGACATAATTGGAATATATCCGACATTGTATCTGTCGGATATATTCCAATTATGTCCCGATCACTTCACCCCGTATGTCCGCATGGGGGCACCATGACGCCGTGTACTAAGGCATACTGCATGTCGATGGTGCGCATGTCTTCAGCCAATCTAACCCTGCCTGTGCTACAGTGTGGAGGCACTATGATGGGGAGCTGGCAGCTGCTCATCATTGCTCGGTGGTTCTCTCTGGGTACTCCGGTTTCCTCCACCCATACAACTGTCACCGACAAAATATGACATTGGCTGTTGATGTGTCGTTAAAACTAATAAATAAATTAAATAAATCCAGTACCAGTTTTGCTCGTACAAATTTTAGTACCGTCAGACAAAACTCATTTTCTGATTAATTTCGTACTTTTCTGTACTCACCTTCCCCGAGTAAGATTAGTATACCTTTTCAATCTCAGATTTAACCCTCAAGCACAATGAGAGTGAGAATAAGTGTACCATTTGGAAATACCCAAATTATCCAACTTTAGTTACTCTCTACTATCATTTTGGAATGGGTTAATTTGAGACACTTTGCTTTGCTGTATGCAGAGATGTTTAATCAATAAATCCGGCTTTAGTTATGTTCTGGGACTTAATGAAACATGTGCTTTGGCCTCTTAAAAATAGCACTGTCTGCAAAAAATGACTTTGAGTGAATACTCACTCAAAAAGGAAAGAGCTCTTTGAGCTTTTCTTAACTGCTTTCAAAAATCAATGGGGAACAAATTTTGTGTTATATGTTTTGGTGTTCCGTGTTATCCAACACCAGTTTGGCCGTACAAATATGAATACCGCCAGGAAAGAAAGCACATTTTCTCAGTGGTAGACTGTTTGACTTCTATGATAGAGGTCCCGAGTTTGAGCCCTATCTGGGACGACCCACGTAATGTCCTTGGGCAAGGCGCTTTATCCCGGTTGCCAACATGGGGACACGATGATGCCATGTACTAAGGCGTACTGCATGTCAATGGTGCACATGTCTTCAACCGCTGGTACCCTGCTTCAGCGGAGCTTGAACATAATTAGAATGTTGAGCTGACAGTTGCTCGTCGATGCTCGGTGGTTCTCTCTGGGTCCTCCGACTTCTCCCACCCGTAAAACTGCCATGGTCACGATTCACCATTGTGGATAAGAATGTGACCGCAAACACCAATAAATAAATACCGTCAGGGAAACCCTCCGTGAAATCCTTCTGTCAATAAATAGCAAAGTAGTAATGTAATGCAAGAAATATTAACAAGCTGTTCAACATCCCTTTAATCAACTCATTTTGACTTGAACTGTACCCATCACTGTGCATACTAGCTCTCTAGATGGTTTAAACCATATCAAATAAACAACTAATTTGTGTGTGACAGTAACTCATATTAATGTATATCATTGTATCTGAAAGAGATATGTTGGAAAAATTGAGAAATCATGGAATAGGAAGCTTACCCTCGTTTGTTGACAAATCCCACACATTCACAAACAGACAAAATGATAGAGAATAAATTAATTGTTGATATTTAAGGTCACTTTCAGCATCTACAGCTATATCATGACCATAATATAGGTATTTATTCAAGTCCAAGTATTCATTGCATAGGCGTACAGGGCTATTTTTCAGGGGGGAGGGGATGAACCCTTTCAGCCAGAAAAAGTTGAATCTCAGGAGGAAATGCCAAATGTGGGTATGGGAGGGAGGGGGTGTCTCCCTCCCATTGAGTACCTGGTGAGAACCACCGAGCAATGGCAAGCAACTCAGACACCTCAACATACTAACTCCACAAAAGCAGGGTTAGCATTGGTTGAAGACAAGTACACCCTCAAAGTACCCTTAGTACACATTGCCATCATGTCCACCCCCCCCCCCCCACCCTCCCCCCCCCCCCCCCCCACATGGGAAATTAAATTGGGATGAAGTGTCTTGCTCAAGGACACAATGTGGTTGCCACAGGTGGGGATTCGAACCGAGGACTTCTTGGATTGCAACAATCATCTCCACTTCTGAGCCACCGTGCTCCCGAAATATGCAGTAATAGAACTCTTTTTATGTACTTGTGTGATTATAAATGAATAATATTAACGTGGATACGGTTCCACTGAATCAACTTGTACAGTATAATGGTCAGTTTATTTGCTACTTCTAAGTGATGAGATAGGAAAACAACATTTTGTGTGGAAAACCAAAATGTTTTGTGGTCATTTCTGGCAACTAAATTGTCCGAAATTTTCTAGCATATTGGCTGAAAAATTGGCTCCTTCCTGACTCAGGGGTGGGTTGGGGCACAGTCCTTCATGAAACCCCGGCCCGTACGCCCATAATTCATATGTACTAATTTTTTCCAAAGCAGAAAGGACATCGCTTGTTTTGCTTTCTATGAAAATATTCTGTAATTATTGAAGAGCAAGTTTTGTGTTAAATGTTTTGGTGTCCTGCTGTATCTCAAATATCTGTTTTGGCTGCATAAAAACTAGTAGCATCACAAAAACTTTGATTTCCACTAAATTTTCTGTTTTCAAAACTGATCGATAGTTTTGTGTACAATACAGTTTGCCTTTTCACATTAAAAAGCTGGGAAAGCCCGTAATTTGTCCAACAAATTACAATTCTCTAGTTTGTTTTATTTTTGTTCCGCCGTCAATTTTGTCTGTTGCACTGCTCAAAAACAAGCTATACGATTTTAACCAAATTCGGCATGCATATGTAATGCTATAAAATCTAGTGAAATGAGGTATTGTCATGTCTGTGAAAACGCTTATTTTGAGAATATTCTGCCAAAACCTTCAAAATATCACCATTTTTCAACATAGCTCAAAAACAATCTGTACGAGTTCAACCAAATTTGGCAAACTTATGTATTGTCACAAAATCTAGTGAAATGAGGTATCGTCATATTCGTGAAAATGCTTATTTTCAAAATATTCTGCCAAAACCATCAAAATTTCACTGTTTTTCAAAAGTCTCAAAAATTGTTTACAGTTATCTAGTTTGTTTTATGTTTTTGGTTTCATAATCCACAGAACAGCATGGGTGATGGTGCATTTCGTCCCTTGAGTGCAAGAAGGTTTCGCTTTGCCAAAGCATGTTTTAACATTGCAAAGCCTTGTTGCACCTGTTAACGACAAATTTATCAATTTTATTTATTTAATAAACCATTTATTTTTCATCTCTTCAAGTTTGTATTGATTATAAATAGAGAGCATGCGGCAGACAAAATGAGGGACTGAGAAACAGATTTTTAACTTTTTAGGCCTTAACCAAAATCACTGGGTGAGACTGGCAATATTTCTGATAAATTAGTGCTGGGCAATATTAGCAATAATAATAATCACATTTTGGGGGAAAGAAGATCATGATTAACATTATAATCATGATATTGTTCTCTTGTGAAGGTTGTATTTATTCTGGTAAATATTATAAAAACAGTTTAATGTTTGAATACAATAGACTCCACTGTATTTACCAGAAATATACTGAGCACATATACTTCATGTCTCAATTTTTAGTAACAACTCTGATTTAAATGTGTGTTGTGAACCTGTGTCTGTGCATGGTCTTTAGATAGATAGGTATGGGATGTATCAATGTTATGTTAATTTTTCACCTTTTTACCTCCCTTGATGTGTCTCTCCAATGTTTACTGGAATACAGTCAACATTACATGGACACATCAATGGAGGTAGCTGAACTGAAAAATGAACTTTACAGATTGAAAACGTGGTCATGCGACAACCATGCGACGTACATACACAGAATGACACATGCATGTGACTGGGCCAATCGATATCAGTATGGAAGGATAAAACAAGAGGCCACCGGCCTCGAATTTTATCCTTCCACGATGGCACAAGTGCCATATTGATTAACCCATTCACAAACGCGTGTCTTATTGTGTTTATTACATGCCTTCACATCTATAAAAACAATTATTAGAAGGACGCTTAGCAGTTCATTTGACAACTACTAACAAAAATAACACATTTTATCGCCAATCAAATTTGCAAGGGGAACCTGAGTTACTATTTTGTTCCCTGAGTTCCAGTGTGTTCTATGTGCCTAGTGGCACATAGAATGCATTGGAGCTCAAGGGACGATTTTTATCTATCACTAGCGATTCAAATTGTAATTGAGGTGCACGATTTGTAGAAAATTCCAGTGAAATTTAGCTTCTATTTAACTGGTAGAGTGCTAAATTATTTTTGGTTATCAAAATTTATTCATAAGTCTTTGCCTTGTTACAATTTATGGGAGAGTGCCTCTTGGCACTCTCCCATAAAATGTAACAAGTCACATCCATACAGACCAAGTAATTTCACTTCAAAGATAATATCATGCACATCCACAGAATATGATGCCTTTAAGCTGGGCACATGCTTTTTATCTCAAAGCCCAAATATGGGCTTCCAGCACTCTACCAGTTAAAAATAGTCTGTCAACGATTTCCGTTCTCCACATATTGGTGGAACAGATTTTCATTTTCCGCATTGTTTAGTGTTGCTGCAGATGGGGATTTCGTAAAAAAGCCATGTAATAAATGTTGTGAAACAATCTTCTGTGATTGAGACAATGATTGCATTTTAGTTTATTTCTCCATTTTATTATCCTATTATGATGCAATGTCTGCATCATGAAAATCATACTGAGGGCTACCGGCTGAACACATTGTATTTATTCTTAACCTAATGAACACAATGCATCATGGTTGAAGACACTGACTTCAATCAGCTGGGAAACGTTCCAGCTGCTAGCAAAAACAATATCAGCCCATACATTGTGTTAATTGAGCCTAGATAACCTTCCCTCGAGCTCATTAGTGTTAACTCAAAGTTTTCCCCAAACACATTTACGATGGACAGGAACTGCATTCTCTGAGCAGTGTTACGTTTTTTGTCAATCCAGGAGGGGCAAGGGGTTATAATTTCTCTACATGATGATATTTGGATTTTTTTTTATTTCTGTTTTATTTCTGATGATATTACTAATGGTATTTTTTTTCATAAGCAGCTATATCCAATCAATCGGGCAGCCACCCAGCACTACAATAAATACGAGCTCAATTCTTAAAAAAACATAATTTTTTGCTTTCTTTGAAGCCAATGGTTGAAAAATGGAAAATGAACTAAAAAAAACTCCTAAATTGCACATCTCTGGAAAGCCCCCACTTCTTTGGTATGGGGTGGGTGGGTGGGGGGGGGGGGGGGAGCTGTTATAATAAATTATCTTTCTATACTATATTTTACAATGTCTGTATGTATGTCTGCCTGTCTGTTCACTATAGAAATGAATATGGGGCCACCCCGAATGTCCAAAATGGGTCTACTAGGAGTACTTTTTTTTTATGGCGGAGGTCATCGTTAGGTTTAAAAAAGTGTGTGGGGTGGGGGTGTAGGGGGGGCACCAAAAGTTATGACCAAAATTTTTTTTATCGATATATGTCTTCAAAGGGGTCTACTAGGGGTACATTTTTATCAGGAATCTAATGGTGAGGTTTAAAAAAGTATCGGGGTGGGGGTGGGGGTGGGGGTGTAGAGGGGCACCAAAAGTGATGACCAAAATTTTTCTCACAGATATAGGTCTTCAAAGGGGTCTACTAGGAGTAATTTTTTATCAGGAATCTAATGGTGAGGTTTAAAAAAGTGCTGGGTGGGGTGGGGATGGGGGTGTAGAGGGGCACCAACAGTTATAATACTCACCTCAGCCCGAGCAATGCCGGGTAACCCTGCTAGTTTACAATATATAGAGGATATCTATGCTGTTTTAGTGAATATCGGGAATTATCTCATTCATGTGGACCTGAAAGTTTTCAAAAGCGCTTGTGAAAAATAAAACTTTCAGGTCCATATGAATGAGATAAGTCTCGATATTCACTAAAACAGCGTAGATTTTCTTTTTTATTATATGCTACGTGACATTTTACTGCACAATATTCAGCCCAATTCGACTGCAAACAGTTTCAAGACAATAACAAAAAGCTGCTGATTGTTCCTTCAAGGCAACATTCAAGCGCTCATGAAAACTAAAACTTTCAAGTCCACACTCATGAGATAATTCCAGATACTGACTAAAATAGAGTAGATTTTCATTTTTATTATATGCTACGAGACATTTTATTGCACAATATTCAGCCCAACTCTACCCCAAATGCGCATGTTTCAAAACAATAACAAAGATCAGCTGACCGTTCCTTCAAGGCTGAAGTGTTGATAGATATCGAGAAAAATCTTTTAGACATTTTGTGATAATTCACAGGCTATCATATAATAAACTTGTATATTGTGTTCTCTAACCATTTCCCACATGTCATATACCATTTATTCTATAGTAGAGTTACCCATACCAAACAGATTTGAGGTGAAACAATGTCTCTTACCTTGAATTCCTTCTTCATTGTTTCAAAGAGAGATATGTGGCAGGTACCATACCTAATCAATTCTGTGTTAACTGCAATTAAATTAATAATGAAACCTTTTACCTAACAGAGTAGCCGACAACAAAACATTTCTTGAATAACTGTAAATTTTTTTGCCTAAAAAATATAGCTTATGACCACTCACTGGAATGAGCTGGAGCTCATTTCCACTAGTCAGTATCAGGAGTGTCCACCACACCTCTGCCTCATATTGTGAAGTAAAGTCCCCTCACAAATAATTTCTCAACCCTTTACCTACAGTTCATGGAGAGTGTATCATCAGTAAATCACCCACAGGGTGGAGATTCCACCCAAGCAATACTTGCAAATTTGTTGCAGATCATAACAATCAAAAGCAAAGTTCCAGCCAATGGACCTCTGGGTTAAACCTGGAGGTCCATTGGGTGAAACATTGCTTACATTTTTTTGTCCATACGTACAGAATTTGAAAGTGATACTTTGGGTGATTACTACACTCCATGGGTGACTTAGTTACAATCCACTCTCCATGTACTGTAACTGGCCACATCCACCTGTGTAAGTTACAAATGAAAAGGTTGGAAAAAAAAACAATTTCTCCAAAATAACAAAAAAAATTATACAATGAGCTTGTTCCACTGAGAGGTCACAAGATATGGATTAGTTAAAAAAGATTTTTTTAAAAATTAACCCTTTACCCAACATAATGGCCCAAACCAACCAGCGCTATTCACGAAAATCACCATTCAATTTTTATTGTAGTTTTTAATTTTTTTGTCTGAAGAACATAGCTTATGACACCTCATTGGAATGAGTTCATTGTGCAGTATGCCTCAGTACACCGCATCATCTTGTCACCCCATGGGCAATCATGATTAAGTGCCTTGTCCAACGCAATATAGTTACCAAGATCAAATGGTGGACCTTTGGTTTGAAGTCCAATGCTTTAACCACCGAGCCACCACACTCCCTTGTTAGGTAGTTAATATAACTGATAATTTTTCTTGTTTACCATTTATTGCTTATCAGAAGAACACATTATCAGCACTTCTGAATGGCCAACAATTACACAGTTGATCAGAATTATCCAAGCTATAGGACTCAAGAATTTGCACCTAAAATCTCACATATTATCTCAGATAATCTTGCACTGGATTTCTAAAAGCAGAAAATTAAGATAAATCTAAGTCATTTAACTGAGACCAAGTTTTTTAATCCAAAAAGACCAAATTCTCACTTTGATACATTTTTACTGCAACAGAACAGGTACCCCAACATGCAGCCCCTGGGTTAAGTCAGAAGTTACATTCCAAGTGCTTTAGCAGTTGCTTCTGAGAAACTTTTGGACCGCAAATATTGACAGCCAAAACTTGCCTATCAATAACTACAAGTGCAAAGCTATAAGATGTCAAACAGCAAAGTGCAGCAACAATGTATTAAAAATCTCCAGGTTTTTAACTGGTAGAGCAGGGGGTGGGGGTGGGGGGTGGGGGGTGGGGGGGTGGGGGTGGGGGGGGGGGTGGTGCTGGGGGGGGGGGACTAAAAATTTGCAAGACGTGACGTCCCATTTTTTATTCTGCTCCTTTTTACACCCACCCACCCACTACGTGCAAATTTTCTACTACCGTTCTCAAACACCCACCCCCACTCTCCCATTAAAATCCAAAATAAGCTTATAAACTTAGTAGGCACAGCTGTCTTTAGGGGGTTTTCATAAAGTTCTTAACCCTTTACCCAACGTAACGGCCAAAACCGGCCAGTGCTATTCTCAAAAATCGCCAATTAATTTTTATTATTTTTTCATTTTTTGTCTCAAAAACATAGGTTATGACCTCTCATTGGAACGAGCTCGTCGAGCTCGTTCCAATGAGGGGTCATAACCTATGTTTTTGAGACAAAAAATAAAAAAAAATAGTTATTCAATCATTTTTTGGCAAGTGTCGTCTGCTTTTCATGTTAGGTAAAGGTTAAACTGGTACCACCAATTTAAACCTCTGTGGGCTGCTGTGGGCCCCAATCTACAAATGGCAAGCTGTTCATTATCAGGCTTGGCCAGAGCAGGTGTACATATACAGGAACAAATTTTCATTTGAATTGTTCCCAAAATATTGTCTGCACATTTTCTACATTTCAAACAAGACACCCACCCCCTACTAACGTGTGACATTTTCTCAGTTTAAGCCCAATATTCTCACATATAAAGCCTCCTGATGTTCTATATATGTTAAGAGTGTAATGAGGGTTTGAAACACAAATGATGGTATATATTAGCTGATATATTGATATATTTTTAAAAAATTTAAAAAATTGCACATTTTTGGCGCACTCAAGAGACCCACCCACCCCCACGTCACGTCTTGCAAATTTTTGGTGGCCTCCCCCTGGGTAGAGTGCTAAATTATTTTTTAAAGGCGAATAGTAACATGAGTATTTTTTTCAAAGATACAATTCTTCCAGCAAGGTGAGCCTAAGTGTAGCAAGATTTTGTCCATCAAGAATTGTTTTGTTACTACTTATTGGAGAGTGCCTGTAGGCACTCCCCAATAAATTGTAATAATACAATTTTATATGAACATTTCTTTATCCACTGCTGCACAAACGGTGAGCTAATGCATAAGGTAAAGCCATTAAAGTGGCATTCTGCACTTTTCAGTGGAGTCCTGTTAGTTGCTTCTGGGGCTCTACCAGGAGTAAAAGAAAATTGGACACTTTGTATAATGAATCTGATGTGACATGGGAAAACAGTACAGTGGAGCCCACTTATTTGGATATCTCTTAACTGAATAACCCTGTTAATTGAATATAATTTCCCAACAGAAAACCATTTACCATACCTCTAGAACAAATTTGACCTGTTAATTGAATATAGGTTATAGAGTGAACTCCTGTTAATTAAATAAAAAATCTTGTAACATGTCGAGAAATTACCATGACTCTCGCCAGTTTTCCTTTGTTTTTAGACGTATCTGGCCTCAGTATATCCAATATAGGAATTAAATCTGTTATATCTTGTTTGACAAGATATAATAGAATAAATGCTAAGTTTATCTCCAGAATACAAGAAAGTGACACAATCCCAGTTAATTGAATACTCCTGTTAACTGAATAATTTTCATTAGCAAAGTGGCTATTCAATTAAGAAGGTTTCACTGTATATATAAAGCCAGCTGTTATTCATTGATTTTCTGTACATATCATTTATATTTTGGCTGAGCTTTTAGCATGGGTACCAAAATAAACTTACAATAGTATGTGGGTCATAACAATTGCAGGGTTTCTACCCTTTTGTGGAGGGCAAATTTGAGAACGCTTAAGGCCCATTTCAATTCAAATACAAGACATTACAAGGATAAATAAATAGAGGAGTGGATACCGAAAATTAGCTCATGAGTGACCAAGACAAATGTTTGTTTATTATAACCATTTGTCTCAGTCACGAGTGAGATATTTTTTGGCATCCACTCAAGAACACTAGATTTTCTTTTTATTATATGCTTTTTATAAGAATCTGATCATTCCTGTCGATAATTTCATTCGTTTCAACCTTGAATTGATGCATGAAAGTAAACAGCCGATGTGAATTGATACAAGGAAGTGATTTGATTGATACTCGGAACAGGTAGCGTCCTGCAATCTGATTCAGCTGGCGGTTTTCAAGCATCAATTCAAGGTAAATACATGTTGAATTATTGCTGGAAATGATTGGTATCCACTCAAAAACACTAGGTTTTCTTTTCATTATACGTTTTTATAACAAATTGATCATTTCCAGTGATAATTTGACTTGTATTCATCTTGAAGTGATGCTTTGAAAGCCACCATTTTGATTGATACTGTGAAAGTGAAAATTTCTATATCTGCACATGCGCAGTGGGGGTTACGATTTCTATCTTTCTGCAGTTTTTTCGATAATCTATTGTTTAGTGTATAATAAAAACAGGATTCAAGCTTTCCAATGCAACTCACAATAACACACTGTATCCAGAGGGCGATATGGTACATCTATCTATATAATCATTGGGCACATTCTCAGGCATCTGCGATTTTCAGGACTCATCAAGGGCCATACTTTAACACTTTAGGGCTTTATTCTGACTTTGATAACTTTTTAATGGGTTTTTCTTGATAAACGATACTGATAAAATGACGATCCCACTTCATTCACTTTATGAACGTAATACAAAATCAACAATATATTCTGACTTTGATAACTTTTTAATGGGTTTTTCTTGATAAACGATATTGATAAAATGACGATCCCACTTCATTCACTTTATGAACGTAATACAAAATCAACATTGGTTTTCACTATACCCCCCCCCCCCCCCCCCCCCACCCCCCCCCTCCCCCACCCACCCTCTTGTCAGGTTACACATAGTCTCCTGGCTTCGGACCGGCCAGGAGTACTTTGGTAAACTACTATAGAAAATGTATTGACATTGATAACAATACACTTTTAATAGTAGTTTCCTGTAGTACTCCAGGGTGCCATCCTTATAGTATGCTTATGGGATATATTGAAGTCAATACACTTTTCATGATAGTTTCTCTTAATACTCAAGGGTTCCATCACTGTGGCACACTTATGGAGATTGACTATTGGGGGAAAATTCACATAATGTCTACCCCTATGGTGGTACCCTGGAGTACTAAAGAAAATGTACTGATGCTAATACTTCTATAGGAAATTACCAATTAACGAGTTCAAATGCCTGATTTATTATTAGATTCCATTGCGATGACTGTTTGATTCAGTCACTGCCTAGCCCAAGTTTTATACATCTTGTGGGAAAAGCCATACAAATATCATTGGCAGACTTTAAAGACATTTATTTTGAGTGTGACTGTGTTGTCAACACAGCCATGTGCGATTATTATAACAAGAGCGCACGTATCGCTGAAGCAATACAATGTCCCCAACCAGACTAATCAGCATTAATAATTATACAAATGTTATAACCTAGATGTGATCAGCATGAATTCCATTGAAGCGTTTCCAAAAAAAGTCTGGAAAACTGATATTTTGGCGCTTTTCCATATTTCCAAGGGCCATAACTCACACAAGAATGTGTATGACTGACAGACTGACAGACAGACTGACGGATGGATGGACAGAGTGTAAATGAAACTTGATCTGTAAGTCATCGTTCTATAGTAGGTTACCAAAAATGAAATCATTCCGTTGAAGCGTTTCCAAAAATATTCAGGAAAACTGATATTTTGATGCTTTTCCATATTTCCAAGGGCCATAACTCACACAAGAATAAGACAATCATCATGAAACTCAAACTTGATCTGTAAGTCATCATTCCATAGTAGGTTACCAAAAATGAAATCATTCCGTTGAAGCGTTTTCAAAAAAATTCCGGAAAACTGATATTTTGGCGCTTTTCCATATTTCCAAGGGTCATAACTCACACAAGAATAATGCAATCAGCATGAAACTCAAACCTAATCTGTAAGTCATCATTCTATAGTAGTTTACCAAAAATGAAATCATTCTGTTGAAGCGTTTCCAAAAAAATTCCGGAAAACTGATATTTTCATGCTTTTCCATATTTCCAAGGGCTGTAACTCACACAAGAATAATGCAATTAGCATTAAACTCAAACTTGGTCTGTAAGTCATCGTTCTATAGTAGTTTACCAAAAATGAAATCATTCTGTTGAAAAGTTTCCAAAAAAACTCTGGAAAACTAAAGTGTGACTGACAGACTGACAGACTGACAGATTGACGGATGGACAGAGTGCAAAGCGATAGTCTCTTCCGGCGATGCCGGTAGGGGACTAATAAAGAAAACAAACAGACCTCTGATCGATCGGGTGGTTGTTTCTAATTGTGTATACAATAATTTGTAATTTCTGCATCTTGTATAGATTCTTGTATGGATTTACCCCCCAAGCTGTCTTCAAGAATAACCCAACACAATAGAAAGCAATTACAATTCAGTTGGTAAAAATATACATTTTAACACGCCCTGGTTCATGTATAAATTATTCAGTCTGTTATGGGCATGTTTTTGGAATAATTGACAAGTAAGGTGCATGTTGTCAAGTTTGTGGATATTATTCAGCAAAGTGAATTCGTGAAAATAAAAACAACATCATTTTTGCTTCGGAATGAATTTTATTTTAATAAAATAAAACCACTTACCTCATTTTGACATATCAAGGCATTCAACAATCAATTTCTTAAACGTTAGATGGAAAAGGAAATCTGCACTGTTTTCCAGCCTCCAGGTGATGACAACACATTGTTACTCACCTAATTTCGTTTCAAATTCACCTGTGAACTTGCAGACTTTTACAGTTTTTGAAATTGGGGGAGTGGGCTTAAACGTGGAGAAGGCACCTTGTTTTCGAAATGCAGAAAGTTGGGGGGGGGGGGGGGGGCTTAATCACGAATATGGGCTTCGACACGGGTCAGTACGGTACTGGAACATGTTCATTTAAATGTTTGGAACATTTACTCACCATTCTTGAATCAATGTTTTTCAAATTCAGAAAATATCCTTTTGAAAAAGAAAATCAGTAAAAAACTGTGAAGCCAAACCTAAAGGAAATTCTTACCTCGATACTGCTTACTGAAAGTTAGTATACACTTGAGAGTTTTCTCCACTTCACTATCAGCCCATGTTCCTTGTCTCTTGGTATTAACTTGGTACTGAGGTTGATCTTGTCCCTCAAATGATGTGATACCCCTGGAGGATGACGGAGTCATTTTAACAGTAAACTACCAACATTATATAATATTACTGGTAACATAAAGGAAAGTGTCAATGACACTGTAGCTCAACTTGTTAAGACATGCACATGTATAGTATATGACACAGCAATGACAAACATCTAGGTAATGACCTGATAACAAAGGTACATATAAAGTATTGTAACGGTCTGTATATAAATACTGACCACAGCCTGTAACAAGTATATAGGTAAAGTATTGTAAAGGTGGGCGACAGTCAGATGCTAAAGTAGAAAAGAAATCTTTGAGTCCAAGAGTGGGTCTGACTGAACCCCCAAATATTTGTTCTCATAGCACAGTGATAACAAAGGCACCCAAAAATACTTGTTCCTGTCCCAAGGTGATAACAAAGGTACCCAAGAAGTTTTGTGAAGATCGGTTCATAAATACGGCCTCTAGCCTGAGCCGTATAGAAGTTGTGTACAAAAAACTGATTGGACCTAATTTTGGTACAAAATGGCTACTGGCAGCCATCTTGAACTTTGGACCGCACCCAGAAACACTTGTTCTCGTCCCAAGGTGATAACAAAGGTGCCCAAGAAGTTTTGTGAAGATCGGTTCATAAATACAGCCTCTAGCCCGAGTCGTATTGACATGTGCACTTACTGTGTATAAGTAGCACTGAATAAATCAAAGTTCATCAAATTTGCATAATTTCTGCATGAGAAAAAAACCTGTATTACATGTGATGCATTCCATGTTACTAAACATTCATACAAAAATTTATTCAAATCAGAACTTTCATACTGAAGTTCTGTACCAAAAATTGATTGCACTAACTAAAGTACAAAATGGCTGCTGGTGGCCATCTTGAATTTTGGACCGCACCCAAAAACACTCGTTCTCATCCCACGGTGATAATAAAGGTACCCAAGAAGTTTCGTAAAGATCGGTTCGTAAAGATCGGTTCATAAATACGGCCTCTAGCCCGAGCCATATTGAATTGTTGACGGACAAACAGATGGACAGACGGATGACTGCCCATGGCATAACCTCAAATTTGACTTACGTCAAAGTTGAGCTAAAAATGGTTAAACGTTTACCCAACAAATCAAATTTGATTTTTTTTACAAGTTTTGCCTCAAAAACTCAGTTTATGACCATTCATCAGAATGAGTTCACTGAGCTCATTCCAATAGGGGGAATAAGTTATCATTTTATTTATGTTCTTGAATTAATTTTGCAAATGTTGTCATCTATTTATATCTGTAAATGGGTTAACTAACAACATAACATTACATTTTGTCCTATCGGGGGTTTATTGACACCTCTGACAGAAGAGGGATGGATTGTGTCAGATAATTTAGCCCTTTACCTAACATGAAAGGCAGACAACACTTGCAAATAAAATTCTTGAAGAACTAATTTTTTTCATTTTTTGCATCAAAAACAGCTTATGATCCCTCATTGGAATGATCTTGTTGAGCTCGTTCCAATGAGGGGTCATAAGCTATGTTTTTGAGACAAGAAGTGAAAAAAATAATGAAAATTGGATGGTGATTTTTGTGAATAGGACTGGCTGGTTTTGGCCATTATGTTGGGTAAAGGATTAATGGGTGGAGGAAGCCAGAGTACCCAGTGAGTAGCACCGAGCAGTGGTGAGTAACTGTCAGACACTCCAATGTACTAACTAGGCCCAAGCAGGGTGAGCAGCATATTATTTATTTATTGGAGTTTAATGACATTTCTGACAGCAAGGGTCACCTCATGTTTGACCCTTTTTGTGGGTGGAGAAAGCCGGAATACCCAGAGAGAACCACTGAGCAATGGCAAGCTACTGCCAGACTCCCCAACATGCTAACTCTGCACAAGCAGGGTTAGCATTGGCTGAAGACAAGTGCGCCATCAATGTACAGTATGCCTTAGAACACAACACCACTGTGCCTCACATTGGTGAAGCACCTTGCTCAAGAACACAACACAGTAACCTCTGATGGGGATAGATCAGTGAATCTTTTGGTTTGAAGTCGAAGCTGTAACTGCTGAGCCACCATGCTCCCAGAGTGAGTGTTATAGAGTTTAACTGGTAGAGTGCTAAATTATTTTTGATCATCAAAATTTTTACACAGGTCTTTGCCTTGTTAAAATTTATGGGAGAGTGCCAAAAGGCACTCTCCCATAAATTTTGACAAGGCAATTCCATACAGATGAAATAATTTCACTTCAAAGATAATATGAAGCACATCCACTGAATATGAAGCCTTTAAATTGAGGAACCTTCACTTCAAAACAAAGCCCAAATAAGGGCTTCCAGCACTCTACCAGTTAATGGGCAGAGGAAGCCAGAGTACCCAAAGAGAAGCACTGAGCAGCAGTTTGTAACAGTCAGACAGTCCAATTAACTAATCTGGCTCCAACAGGGTGGGTAGCAAATGAAAGCATGTGTACAAACGATGTGATGTACCCATTATTATTTATTAGATACAATTTACGTTTCCAGAATTGACAATTGTCAGACCTAACTGATATGACCTTACACTCTGCTAATATGGCACCGATCTTGGCTGATATGAACCAAGCCAGAGTTGTTCCCCTTGATTCATCATTACTAGGTAAAAGTTAAAAAATTTATAGTAATTTATATATTTTTTATACTTACCAATGACCCAGACTTAGCTGGTGCTAACTCTAACAAAACCAGGGCCAAACACAAATTTTGCCCCTCAATCCCCAAAATTTGCATCCAAAACAAAAAGAAATCATGTCCTAAAGGACCTCCATACTATGCCTCTACTGCGCATGCGCAGTGACGCAGACGTCCCGAAATTGGCGCCAATTATCATTCTTACTGGCAGTGCCTGGTCAGCGCTATGTACTCAGCGGGGAGGCAAGAGTTCCCAACTCCAGGGAGGGCCATCCCCGTCTGGGTCATTGGTAAGTATAAAAAATATATAAATTACTATAAATTTTTTAACATTTTTATACTGTACCAATGACCCAGACTTAGCTGAATAGTAAACAGGCTGGAGGGCCTAGGACATAGAGGAAAATCCAATAAGCTCAACTATATAGTAAAGAGGTAACCCCTTAAGGAGAAAAGGAGTATTAGGCTTTACATGTATCTTTCTTATTTAATATTAAATTAGAAAGATACACTACCCTTAATAATTGAGCACAATAACATTCATGTTCTCTATTAACATCCAGTATATCCCTTATACTAATTATTTTTAAAGCAAGCCAATAAATAAAGTAGTCCAGAGAATTGAGACTCTTTATAGTCATTTAAAAGTGTCCGAGTATTGTATATTAAAGCCCGTTTGACACTTGACATATACAAATGCTTTACACCGAGCTACACTTTAAAAATAAGACATGAATGAATTTTAACATTAATATTACACTTTAAAACCATCCCGGAAGCGACTCAGAAATACTGACTTGGAGGAGGCATTCCCTTGCTTTTCACTATAAAGCAGGTGACCTAAGGGAACACCCCCCCCCCCCCCCCTTCCCCTTGCCCTGGGTCAAATAGCCCAGAGCGAAGAGGGCAGCCGGACGAAGTCACTGCCGGAACAGAAAGCCTGCATAACTATAGTTGCAACTGTTTAGTGGACGACATTCTGAGCAACAGATAACGGACCTAAACAATGCAGGTCTCCAGAAATGGACTCAATATTTCTGAGATAAAAATTCGTGAATGTGGATGGCTGAGACCAATAAGCAGCCTTCATTAAATCTGTAATAGCAACACTATTAGCATAAGCCCAGGAAGTAGAAAGAGCTCTTACTTCATGAGCAGAAATCTTAAGCACAGACTGCTGAGAAGAAGATAAATCTTCATAAGCAGTACGGATAGTTAATTGAATCCATCTAGCAATAGAATGGACCGAAATGTCCTTTCTATTAGGCATCAAAGACAGAAAGAAAAGTTTCCATCCCTTTCTGATAAACTGAGATCTCTGTTTATAGATACGTAACGCTCTAACAGGACAGAGTAAAGGCCTACGCCCGTCTGAAGACGGAAGAGCCTTAATAACAATAGGTTCCGGATATTTATTAGGAGCCTGATTCTTAGCTAAAAAACCCACATTAGTAGTGAAGGTGATAGTGTTCCCAACACTACGATAATGAGAATCATCCACCGACAGTGCATGAGGCTCACTGACTCTTCTAGCAGAAGAGAAAGCTAAGAGAAAAGCTGTCTTATAAGATAAGAATTTGAAATCTACTGTCCCAAGAGGTTCAAATGGCTTTTCCTTCAATTTAAGAAGAACCCAAGCTAAATTCCACTTAGGAATTAATCTAAGAGTTCTGGGTCTATTTATAGAAAAGTTTCTAACCAACTTAGATAAAGAGACATTAGATCCAATTTGTAAACTATCATGATGTGCATAGGTATCAGATAACATAGATCTATAACCCTTTATAGTAACAGGCTGCAGTTTGATTTCGTCAAACAAGTATACTAGAAAGTTTGCAATGTCTGGTATAGAGGGATCGAATATATCTACAAAATGATCCCTACACCAACGACGAAAAACCTTCCACTTAGCCGCATAGTTTAGCGAAGAGGAGGTCCTCCTACAGTTAGAAATCGCGTCCACTGCTCGTCCTGTAAAGTGCTTGCCATGCAAGAAGGACTGCACAACAGAAAAACGTGAAGGTTGAGACCTTGCGGGTTGTGATGGAGTTGGCGCGATTTCCCCTGCGAAAGAAGATCTTCCCGTGGAGGAAGCTTTCGCGGTAGGTCCCACAACAGACACCTGAGGAGATTTATCCACGGTCTCTGTGGCGACAGAGATGCTACCAACAGAATCTTGCATTGAGATTGTTTTATCTTTAGCAATACTTGTTGAATTAACGGCGCTGGAGGATACGCATATCCTATCATTCCGTCCCAAGGGATCGACAGGGCGTCTACTGCAAATGCTCTTGGATCCGGACACAGAGACACATACGTCTGCAACTGATTGTTGAGATGTGTCGCAAATAAGTCTATCATTGGCCGTTCCCATTGGTAGCAAATCTGATTGAATACTTGTTTGTTGAGAGTCCACTCCGACGGCAACAAGCGACCCTTTCGTGAAAGGGAGTCTGCTAGCACATTCAGACGACCCGGTATGTGACGGACCGAAAGAAGAACGTGATGTTCTAACGCAAACAGAAGGATTCTTTCTGTTAGATTGAACAACGGAACTGAATGAGTGCCTCCCTGATTCCGTATATACGCCACTACTGTCGTATTGTCGGATAGGATTTGGACATGAGCATTGTGAATAATGTCCATCCAGTGACATAACGCAAGCCAAATTGACATCATTTCCTTGATGTTTATGTGCTTGCACAGGAATTGCGGATCCCAAAGACCCTGGCATCTCGAATCCGTTGGGATTAATGATGCACCCCAACCTGTTTGACTGGCATCCGTCATAATGGTAAAACTCGGATCCGGCAACTGCAGCGGAACTCCCTGAGTTAACCACTGAATGTTTGCCCAAGTCTGAATCTCTTGTTTCACTTGATCTGACAAGAGAACGTCTACATCGAGCGAATGAATTTTCACACTCCAATTCTGAGTCAAGAAAATTTGAAGAGGACGTGTGCGTAACCGCCCCATCGGAATGAGATCCGTGGCGGCTCCGCACAGACCTATCTCTCGCCGTGACTTTGTCTGCGTGCAGACAATAGCGAGCGTAACAACTGACTAATTTCGCTCTGGTTAACGGCAGACGAACGAGATTGTTGTGCATCTTGAAGCTCATTCCCAGATGAGTGAATGACTTGGACGGCACCAGATCCGACTTCTCCTCGTTTACTATAAAACCGAGACGTCGGAGCAATAGAAGAAGATTCTGAACATCGTTCTGAAGCGTTAACTCGTTGCCGTACCTCTGAAGAATGTCGTCCAGGTAGGCCGACGTTACCGCAGACGAATGAGCTCGGAAATAGATCATTACCGAGTTCATTACCCGAGTGAAAGCCCAGGGTGCTAGATTCAATCCGAAGCACATCGCCCGGAATTGATACACCACTCCTAGGACTGCGAAGCGTAGGTACTTTCGGAATGTCGGATGTACCATGACGTGAAAGTACGCATCTTTGAGATCTATGCTCGTTGCATAATCGTTCACCCGAATACTCGCTCTGACCGATCGAATCGTCTCCATATAAAACTTCGGAGCGACGATCAGCTTGTTTATCCAGCTCAAATCTATGACTGGACGGAACGAGCCGTCTGGTTTCGGAACCAGAAACAGATGGCTGTAGAATCCCGGAGATTCCTGGTTTTCTACGACCTCTACCACGTTCTTCATTAAAAGAGACTGCACCTCTGATAACAGAGCGTCTCTTTTCTGCGGATCTGACGGAAGATGAGTCCACTTTGGACTTCGAGTTAATGGAGGCTTTCGTTTGAAGGATATCTTTAGACCTTCCGAAGTCACTCCTCTCACCCAAGGGTCGTCCGTAATCGACGCCCATTCTTGTGAAAAGCTCGACAACCTTCCGCCAACCGGTACGCGATAGAGGTTTAAGCCATCACCTCCTGGACCTGCGAGGCCTGCGGTAGGAGAAACCACGTCTTCCACGGCCCGCACCTCGCCCCGTCGACTTCGGGGCGTCCGACCGATTGTCCCGGCCTGAAGGACGTCCCGAACGAGAGTCGCTACCCTGACGGTCTCTCGAATAAGACCAAGAGGACGCACCGGAAGATCTATAGGAACCTCTCTTGGGCGCATTAGACCCAGAAGTGCCTGTCTTATTCGTGTCTGCTGTATCCGACTTCTTAGGAGCAGATCTGAACAACAGAGAATCCTTAGCTTTCTTTGTAATTTTATCATAAATAGCGGAAAGCTTGCCGTCAAAGAGAAGTTCTCCTGAGACCGAAGCGACTCTAAGAGAGTTCTTCACCTTAGAATCCACTAGTGTGGATGTAGCTAGGGCTGCGTCACGTCTAACCAACTCAAGATTTGCCACTGAAAGGGCGGAGTTACACATGGAATAAGCTACTGCCCTTGAAAGAAGTCTTAAAGAGGATTGAATATCCTGAAACTCTTACCCCTGAAGGCGCAGTGATAACGCCTTAGTAAGGTGATCTGTGTAAGATAAGGCATCTAAATTAGCTCTGTTAGACGCAATAGCTGTTTCCAACACCGCGGTTGGAATAGAAGCCGACGGCGGTAATGATAGCTCTAAGTCTTCCGCCTCGTCGTCCATACGCAGAGGAACTCTCGGTATACCCTGTCCTGCCGTATCGAATTTATTCCTTGCATTAATGAAAGGCAGGTTGAGAGTATTAGCGGACAAGAAACCTGCTTTCCCCGTCCTGGAAGCAAGTTTAAATATAGCGTCGTTCAATAATTCAAATGTTCTTGCAACATTATTGGACTGTGACGGAAACTCGGGAGCGATGTCCCTGAACCGCTCAAAAAATTCAGAGTCCAATGACGCTATAATTCTCTTGTCCGGAAGCGCAGCAGTCTGGCCCGACGGAACAACTTGAGCGGAGAAAGTGCCGGATGAAGTCCACGGCAGCTTTATGTTGTTCCAAAAGGGATAGCTCCAAGTCATCCGTATCCCTTTCACCATCCGGTCGGACCTCATGATGTTCCCGGTCGTCTGCCCCCGATGCTTTGGCGGAGCGTACCGACCCAGCGCCGTCGGATAATTCTCGATCCGACACCGTTTCTGTCGGCTGCTGGGATGCTGCGATAAGCTGTGCTATCTGCACAAGAATGTCCAGCGTCGAGACCTGCGGAGGCGCAGTCTTTCGCTGCTTCGCCGAGGGCAGCTCCGCATCAGATGGCTCCCGCATACTTTTCCTATGCGAACGTCCGGAGTCCATAGGTCTCGAATCCCTGGCTGCCGGATGGTGTGACCTGGTCGCCGAAGAATCCTTGATCGGCGAAGCTGGTAATATATCGGCGGTCACGCAGCCAAGGTGCGGTCGTGTGCGCTGACGAGAAGAGGAAGCCTCAACAGTCTCCGCGGACTGCTTATACAACGGAGCGTCCCGAGCGACGGACGTATGCTCCGCTAAAGACACATTTTGTACCACAACATCTGGTCCCAGATGTTGTTGTACGAGAGAGGGGCCTCTCTCGCTCGCGGCCCGGCTGGACCTGGACGAGCTAGGAACCGGACTCAAAGGCTTCCTCCGTTCTCGCTTACTATCCGCCGTCACTGGGTGTGCATCTATTATGTTTATAGTGCTCGCATCACCCAAAATTTCCTCCTGGACCGCATCGGACGAACCCGGCTGCCGAACCATTCGGTGAATGGACGCTACACCGGGCGAGCTAGCGGACAACATTTGTCTAATCTCCATGAGCACTTTTGCCGCTAGCTCTGAATTCATTTGTGACGATGGACGCACACTTGTAGAAGATAACATGGAAACATCACCCTGTTCTGGTTCCTCTGAAATAGAAACTGAGAGAGTAGAGTGACCTTGCCGAGAAAGAGCCGGCATAGCCCTTTCTCCAGAAACAACATATCGTGACACACGTTTCCAATGTTTCTCATCCCAATATTCACATATAGGACAGGGATTAATGCGAGAACACTGACTACAATTAATACAATGATCATGAAAGTCAGAGGAAGATTTCTTCCTATTACAATTTGAACAATGTCCCTTCATTGTGAAAGAACAACAATAAGTCCTAGTTACTCGCAAAAACCCCTGACACAAAGATACATAATAACATGATCCATTAATAAATGAAAAAACAATTGCAAATCAAAATAATTTTGAAAAAATATTTTTTCAGCGAAGCCCAAGTTGCTGAAGAGTAACGTTGAGCCCCGATGGATCCGATGGCAAAGTGTGGTAAAAAATGTTAAATTTATATTAAATAATTAATGAGACACTTACGGATAATATAAATGTATCTTATAGTGAGATAAACTACAGCAAAGGCAAACAGCCCCCCTCAAAAAAGGCTGTTGCCAATGTAAACAAACAGTGTAAAAACACCAGAAAACATGACTCCAGGCACTGAAAAAACTGGCCCGGAATCAGTCATCAAATTACACTCTATCTGATGCAAAACAGAGACTCCCAGGGGAGAATCTGCAGAACATCAGATGGAAGATGCAGAACACAAACGTTATACACCCATGGGTGAAAACGTAACTATGGGGAAAATAACAGAAAACATTCTGTAACCAAGCAACTCTCCCAGGAAATTTTAGAAATGAAATTTCTCAAAAATATGCCAAAAGCATGGGAGAATTGCAAGGGGGGACTTTAGAAGGCTAGGGGAGAGGAAACACTGAATAAGCAGTGCAACAATTAGCAAGAATGACAACAAGAGGCCCATGCCTCAAAAATAGGCAACTTAACATAATTTCATCAAAAAATTTTAAGTACAGCCCTGATTATTTTTTGTCACTTCTTTTTCCTCTCCTCCTTCTATCCTCCTTAGAATCACATTTTCTCCAAAAATTACGTGTCAGGCATCCTTTAAACTGAGATTTACAAGCACAAAGATCAGTGAGATGTTGACTGATGAAGGGCCAAACAGAGAATGATAATTGGCGCCAATTTCGGGACGTCTGCGTCACTGCGCATGCGCAGTAGAGGCGTAGTATGGAGGTCCTTTAGGACATGATTTCTTTTTGTTTTGGATGCAAATTTTGGGGATTGGGGGGCAAAATTTGTGTTTGGCCCTGGTTTTGTTAGAGTTAGCACCAGCTAAGTCTGGGTCATTGGTACAGTATAAAAATATAAAATTGCTTAAATGGAAATTGTCAACCATTAATCGATGAAAGCAATCATGAAACCTGATTTATCTATTGACTAAAGTGAATTTTTTGATTTGATTGGTTGATAGATACATGGTATGAGACCATATTCATTGAAACCCATGATACGTCCGCCCAGCCTCTGACAAATTTCCCATACCCAGTGGAAGCCTTGTTCCGAAATCTACAAATTGTCCATACCCCGTAGAAGTCAATAGATACACGTAAATTTGTTATCCCATGTCTGATCACGGCCTGCACTATTCGCAAAAAATCGTCATTCCAGTTTTACAGTGTGCTTGTATTATATTTTAATTTTTTATCTCCAAAATATAGCTCATGACCCCTTATTGGAATGAGCTTGTCGAGTACCCTCCAATGTGGGGTTCATAAGCTATGTTTTTGAGACAAAAAAAAAAAAGAAATTCAATAATTTTTTTATACTAGTCATATCGGCATATTTTCACGAAAACTCTTTTGTACAAAACTTCCAAGAAACCTGTATGGCTCAACAATGGAAGATAAAAGATCTCATGCTGTGTGTGTTCACACATGAAATAGATTGCACTTCTAAAATGGAAAGTCAATAGATAAATTTGTTATCCCATGTCTGATCACGTGGTACAGGTTTTTACCTACCCGAAGCCAGCAGTATCCCATGAGGCCTTTGGCCTCATGGGATACTGCTGGCTTCGGGTAGGTAAAAACCAGTACCATGTGATCAGACATGGGGTAACTAATAGTTACCAGGCATAATGAAGTGGCTTGAAGCTAAGGTTTTGAATAACAGGGAATTAGTGATGACAATGAGTGAGGATTGGATGGAGGAAGAGAAGAAAGTAGAGAGCTGTACAGAAAATTCATCAAAGTGAGAGAAGTAGAGAACTGCGAATTGCCAATTTTGATCAAATTGAATTCTGAATCGAATTGGTAAAAACGAATCAAATTTTGAATCAAATTTCAAATCGAATCACAGTTAATGTATATGTCGTCAAAAGAAGTTTTTTTCCAAAATAATACCCCCCAATTATTAAGACATACAGTTATGTAGGGTGCATTTTTGCCTCGCCACTTCCCATACTAAAAACTGAGATACAAACCAATATCCAAGCTATTGGTTGAAACTATTCAAATTTTTGACTTTGTAGCTTTTAAATAAAAATGTGGAATTTCTAAAACGAAACAATAATTCAACACCAAATGGAGTCGATGCACTCATAAATTAAAGCCTGTTCTACTTCTGTTTATATAAACAGAATTTTAGGTAGAAAGAAGAAATCAACCCCATCTACAAAGACAGATGGATGGACAGATGGATGGACAGACAGATGGACTGTTGGACAATTGCTTTTGACAATGTATCCAGTAACTGTGATTGAACAGAACAATACTCAATATAAAACAATGTGATTATATTGTGGAACAAATCATTTATTGAAGTTGAAGAGCTGAATAACTTTTCAAAGTTCGAAACTTAAAATTTTCATACATGGTCACTGGTCACTAAGTTGAAATGAACAATTGCAGCGGTAACAGTGTTTGTAGCGATGTAGCTATAACTGTTATACAGTTGTAGCTACATCATTACAAACACTGTTACCACCACAAGCCAGTTACGTTTCCACTCAGAACTGTCACAAACTTAAGGCTGAAATAAATCTGGAAATATTCAAATTTCTGATTTTGAATCAAATTGAATCGAATATTGACTTTCAAATCGAATTTCGAATTTTTGCAGGGCCTGGAGAGAAGAGATAGTTCAGCTATCCAAACATCATGGCTTCCCCACTGGGGAAGCCAAGACGTTTGGACAGCTGAAGTAGGAGTAAGAGTAGAAACTTCAAACTTTGTGAAAAGAATGAGAAACAATGACACTGCCGGTAATATGTGTATAGCAGCCATGATTAGATTAAATAATAAAAATATCTTGAAAATACTCAGAGGGTTGTAATTAAGAGTTAATGTAGGAAGAGTTGCACACACAAGAAATTAAAGCTAAAATTCAAGATAAATCTAGGTTCAATGGAATATAACGTGGTTAGTTGGTTAAAATCGTTGCCGATTTATTTATTAATTTATTTATTGGTGTTTAAGATTACATATTTCTGCACAATGGTTAAACAAGAATACAACATGGCTATAAAGTAAAGTCCAGCCAATCATTGATAGCCATGTTGCTCTTTTTAGAGGATTTCCACTCCTGTCATTGGATGCAGTGTCCTATTTTACCAGTAAGGCCTAAAAAAATAAAAAATCTGTTTCTCAGGCCCTCCCGCATGGTCCTTTTGGCTGCCGCATGCTCTCTTTTTATAATCAATTTAAACTTAAAAAAAAATAATAATAAAATGGTTTATGTCTGATATTTTACCCAAGTTAAAAAAATTGATGAATTTGTCCCATGAGTGCAAGAAGGCTTTGCAATGCTTTAGCATTTCAAAGCCTTCTTGCACTCAAGGGATGAAATTCACCATCACCCATGCTATTCTGTAGATTATGAGGCCTAAAACTTGAACCAAGAACATGAACTTTTGATGGCAAAGAAGTAATTACTGAAATAAACTAGAGGATGGCCACCAAAGGGTGGCTGATTCCCCCGAAAAAAGCCTTGAAAGCCATTCCAACCTTATTCGCGACACACCCTCTGGTTGTGGGCAATAATAATACCAAGTATCATTAATATCCTTGAAGGCTGTAAGAAGTTATGGAGCGGACACGAATTCCGTCTACGCCCGGATGGACAGACGGACAGACAGACAGACAGACGGACAGACGGACGACGTCACGGCTAGATTCCCCCGAATTTTTTTGGGGGGAATAAAAATAAAATAAAAAACCGCTCACCCACATATAATTTTAAAATTAATGGCCTGAGAAACAGAAGGTCTACTTTGTGTGGCCTAAAACAAAACCTGTTTACCACAGTAAACAAACACTGCTTCACTTCAGGGTTTCTACAGGGAGTCACTGCCAATAGAAAATTTTGGTATGTGTGCATGTTCACTTATTAGTAGTAATGTTTGATAGTAGATGTTTTATTCAAATAGGTTCTTGAATGTAGGCAGAGTTGCACACACAAGAATTTGGAGCATAAGTATTAATGCACAGATGCACATGGTGATAACAATATAGCCCCTATTTCCATGAATTCGGCGTATAAAATAAATAATAAAAAACAAAGATAAGGCCTAAACAGGTTAAAAGTTAAAAAATTTATAGTAATTTATATATTTTTTATACTTACCAATGACCCAGACTTAGCTGGTGCTAACTCCACAAAAAACCAGGGCCAAACACAAATTTTGCCCCCCAATCCCCAAAATTTGCATCCAAAACAAAAAGAAATCATGTCCTAAAGGACCTCCATAGTACGACTCTACTGCGCATGCGCAGTGACGCAGTCGTCCCGAAATTGGCGCCAAATATCATTCTTACTGGCAGTGCCTGGTCAGCGCTATGTACTCAGCGGGGAGGCAAGAGTTCCCAACTCAGGGAGGGCCATCCCCGTCTGGGTCATTGGTAAGTATAAAAAATATATAAATTACTATAAATTTTTTAACATTTTTATACTGTACCAATGACCCAGACTTAGCTGAATAGTAAACAGGCTGGAGGGCCTAGGACATAGAGGAAAATCCAATAAGCTCAATTATAAAATAAAGAGGTAACCCCTTAAGGAGAAAAGGAGTATTAGGCTTTACATGTATCTTTCTTATTTAATATTTAAATTAGAAAGATACACTACCCTTAATAATTGAGCACAATAACATTCATGTTCTCTATTAACATCCAGTATAACCTTTATACTAATTATTTTTAAAACAAGCCAATAAATAAAGTAGTCCAGAGAATTGAGACTCTTTATAATCATTTAAAAGTGTCCGAGTATTGTATATTAAAGCCCGTTTGACACTTGACATAAACAAATGCTTCACACCGAGCTACACTTTAAAAATAAGACATGAATGAAATTAAACATTAATATTACACTTTAAAACCATCCCGGAAGCGACTCAGAAATACTGTCTTGGAGGAGGCATTCCCTTGCTTTTCACTATAAAGCAGGTGACCTAAGGGAACACCCGCCCCCCCCCTTCCCCTTGCCCTGGGTCAAATAGCCCAGAGCGAAGAGGGCAGCCGGACGGAGTCACTGCCGGAACAGAAAGCCTGCATAACTATAGTTGCAACTGTTTAGTGGACGACATTCTGAGCAACAGATAACGGACCTAAACAATGCAGGTCTCCAGAAATGGACTCAATATTTCTGAGATAAAAATTAGTAAATGTGGATGGCTGAGACCAATAAGCAGCCTTCATTAAATCTGTAATAGCAACACTATTAGCATAAGCCCAGGAAGTAGAAAGAGCTCTTACTTCATGAGCAGAAATCTTAAGCACAGACTGCTGAGAAGAAGATAAATCTTCATACGCAGTACGGATAGTTAACTGAATCCATCTAGCAATAGAATGGACTGAAATGTCCTTTCTATTAGGCATCAAAGACAGAAAGAAACGTTTCCGTCCCTTTCTGATGAACTGAGATCTCTGTTTATAGATACGTAGTGCTCTAACAGGACAGAGTAAAGGCCTACGCCCGTCTGAAGACGGAAGAGCCTTAATAACAATAGGTTCCGGATATTTATTAGGAGCCTGATTCTTAGCTAAAAAACCGACGTTAGTAGTGAAGGTGATAGTGTTCCCAACACTACGATAATGAGAATCAACCACCGATAGTGCATGAAGCTCACTGACTCTTCTGGCAGAAGAGAAAGCTAAGAGAAAAGCTGTCTTATAAGATAAGAATTTGAAATCTACTGTCCCAAGAGGTTCAAATGGCTTTTCCTTCAATTTAAGGAGAACCCAAGCTAAATTCCACTTAGGAATTAATCTAAGAGTTCTGGGTCTATTTATCGAAAAGTTTCTAACCAATTTCGATAAAGAGACATTAGATCCAATTTGTAAACTATCATGATGTGCATAGGTATCAGATAACATAGATCTATAACCCTTTATAGTAACCGGTTGCAGTTTGATTTCGTCAAACAAGTATACTAGAAAGTTAGCAATGTCTGGTATAGAGGGATCAAATATATCAACAGAATGATCCCTACACCAACGACGGAAAACCTTCCACTTAGCCGCATAGTTTAGCGAAGAGGAGGTCCTCCTACAGTTAGAAATCGCGTCCACTGCTCGTCCTGTAAAGTGCTTGCCATGCAAGAAGGACCGCACAACGGAAAAACGTGAAGGTTGAGACCTTGCGGGTTGTGATGCAGTTGGCGCGATTTCCCCTGCCAAAGAAGATCCTCTCGTGGAGGGAGCTTCCGCGGTAGGTCCCACAACAGACACCTGAGTAGATTTATCCACGGTCTCTGTGGCGACAGAGATGCTACCAACAGAATCTTGCATTGAGATTGTTTTATCTTTAGCAATACTTGTTGAATTAACGGCGCTGGAGGATACGCATATCCTATCATTCCGTCCCAAGGGATCGATAGAGCGTCTACAGCAAATGCTCTTGGATCCGGACACGGGGACACATACGTCTGCAACTGATTGTTGAGATGTGTCGCAAATAAGTCTATCATTGGCCGTTCCCATTGGTAGCAAATCTGATTGAATACTTGTTTGTTGAGAGTCCACTCCGACGGCAACAAGCGACCCTTTCGAGAAAGGGAGTCTGCTAGCACATTCAGACGACCCGGTATGTGACGGACCGAAAGAAGAACGTGATGTTCCAACGCAAACAGAAGGATTCTTTCCGTTAGATTGAACAACGGAACTGAATGAGTGCCTCCCTGATTCCGTATATACGCCACTACTGTCGTATTGTCGGATAGGATTTGGACATGAGCATCGTGAATAATGTCCATCCAGTGACGTAACGCAAGCCAAATTGACATCATTTCCTTGATGTTTATGTGCTTGCACAGGAATTGCGGATCCCAAAGACCCTGGCATCTCGAATCCGTTGGGATTAATGATGCACCCCAACCTGTTTGACTGGCATCCGTCATAATGGTAAAACTCGGATCCGGCAACTGCAGCGGAACTCCTTGAGTTAACCACTGAATGTTTGCCCAAGTCTGAATCTCTTGTTTCACTTGATCTGACAAGAGAACGTCTACATCGAGCGAATGAATTTTCACACTCCAATTCTGAGTCAAGAAAATTTGAAGAGGCCGTGTGCGTAGCCGTCCCATCGGAATGAGATCCGCAGCGGCTCCGCACAGACCTATCAGTCTCATAAATTCTCTCGCTGTGACTTTGTCTGTATTTAGACAATAGCGAGCGTAACAACTGACTAATTTCGCTCTGGTTAACGGCAGACGAACGAGATTGTTGTGCGTCTCGAAGCTCATTCCCAGATGAGTGAATGACTTGGACGGCACCAGATCCGACTTCTCCTCGTTTACTATGAAACCGAGACGTCGGAGCAATAGAAGAAGATTCTGAACATCGTTCTGAAGCGTTAACTCGTTGCCGTACCTCTGAAGAATGTCGTCCAGGTAGGCCGACGTTACCGCAGACGAATGAGCTCGGAAGTAGATCATTACCGAGTTCATTACTCGAGTGAAAGCCCAGGGTGCTAGATTCAATCCGAAGCACATGGCCCGGAACTGATACACCACTCCTAGGACTGCGAAGCGTAGATACTTTCGGAATGTCGGATGTACCATGACGTGAAAGTACGCATCTTTGAGATCTATGCTCGTTGCATAATCGTTCACCCGAATACTCGCTCTGACCGATCGAATCGTCTCCATATAAAACTTCGGAGCGATGATCAGCTTGTTTATCCAGCTCAAATCTATGACTGGACGGAACGAGCCGTCTGGTTTCGGAACCAGAAACAGATGGCTGTAGAATCCGAGCAATTCCTGGTTTTCTACGACCTCTACCGCGTTCTTCATTAAAAGAGACTGCACCTCTGATAGCAGAGCGTCTCTTTTCTGAGGGTTTGACGGAAGATGAGTCCACTTTGGACTTCGAGTTAATGGAGGCTTTCGTTTGAAGGATATCTTTAGACCTTCCGAAGTCACTCCTCTCACCCACGGATCGTCCGTAATCGACGCCCACTCTTGAGAAAAACTCGACAACCTTCCGCCAACCGGAACGCGATAGAGGTTTGAGCCATCACCTCCTGGATCTGCGAGGCCTGCGGTAGGAGAAACCACGTCTTCCACGACCCGCACCTCGCCTCGTCGACCTCGGGGCGTCCGACCGATTGTCCCGGCCTGAAGGACGTCCCGAACGAGAGTCGCTATCCTGACGGTCTCTCGAATAAGAGCTAGAGGACGCACCGGAACCTCTATAGGAACCTCTCTTGGGCGGATAAGACCCAGAAGTGCCCGCCTTATTCGTGTCTGCTGAATCCGACCTTTTAGGAGCGGATCTAAACAACAGAGAATCACTAGCTTTCTTTTTAATATTATCATAAATAGCGGAAAGCTTGCCGTCAAAGAGAAGATCTCCTGAGACCGAAGCGACTCTAAGAGAGTTCTTCACCTTAGAATCCACTAGTGTGGATGTAGACAGGGCTGCGTCACGTCTAACCAACTCCAGATTTGCCACTGAAAGGGCGGAGTTACACGTGGAATAAGCTACTGCCCTTGAAAGAAGTCTTAAGGAGGATTGTATATCCTGAAACTCTTCCCCTTGAAGACGCAGTGATAACGCCTTCGTAAGGTGATCTGCGTAAGATAAGGCATCTAAATTGGCTCTGTTAGACGCAATAGCTGTTTCCAACACTGCGGTTGGAATAGAAGCTGACGACGGTAATGATAGCTCTAAGTCTTCCGCCTCGTCGTCCATACGCAGAGGAACTCTCGGTATACCCTGACCTGCCGTGTCGAATTTATTCCTTGCATTAATGAAAGGCAGGTTGAGAGTATTTGCGGACAAGAAGCCTGCTTTCCCTGTCCTGGAAGCAAGTTTAAAAATAGCGTCGTTCAATAATTCAAATGTTCTTGCAACATTATTGGACTGCGACGGAAACTCGGGAGCGATGTCCCTGAACCGCTCGAAAAAATCAGAGTCCAATGACGCTATAATTCTCCTGTCCGGAAGCGCAGCAGTCTGGCCCGACGGAACAACTTGAGGAAGAAAGTGCCGGATGAAGTCTACGGCAGCTTTGTGTTGTTCCGAAAGGGATAGCTCCAATTCATCCGTATCCCTTTCACCATCCGGTCGGACCTCCCGATGTTCCCGGTCGTCCGCCCCCGATGCTTCGGCGGAGCGTACCGACCCAGCGCCGTCGGATAATTCTCGATCCGACACCGTCTCTGTCGGCTGCTGGGATGCTGCGATAAGCTGTGCTATCTGCACTAGAATGTCCGACGTCGAGACCTGCGGAGGAGCGGTCTTTCGCTGCTTTGCCGAGGGCAGCTCCGCATCAGATGGCTCCCGCATACTTTTCCTATGCGAACGTCCGGAGTCCATCGGTCTCGAATCCCTGGCTGCCGGATGGTGTGACCTGGTCGCCGAATAATCCTTCATCGGCGAAGCTGGCAAGATATCGGAGGTCACGCAGCCAAGGTGCGGTCGTGTGCGCCGGCGAGAAGAGGAAGCCTTAACAGTCTCTGCGGACTGCTTATACAACGGAGCGTCCCGAGCGACGGACGTATGCTCCGCTAAAGACACATTTTGTACCACAACATCTGGTCCCAGATGTTGTTGTACGAGAGAGGGGCCTCTCTCGCTCGCGGCCCGGCTGGACCTGGACGAGCTAGGAACCGGACTAAAAGGCTTCCTCCGTTCTCGTTCACTATCCGCCGTCACTGGGTGTGCATCTATTATTTTTATAGTGCTCGCATCACCCAAAATTTCCTCTTGGACCGCATCGGACGAACCCGGCTGCCGAACCATTCGGTGAATGGACGCTACACCGGGCGAGCTAGCGGACGACATTTGTCTAATCTCCATGAGCACTTTTGCCGCTAGCTCTGTATTTAATTGTGACGACGGACGCACACTTGAAGAAGATAACATGGAAACATCACCCTGTTCTGGTTCCTCTGAAATAGAAACTGAGAGAGTAGAGTGACCTTGTGGAGAAAGAGCCGACACCGCTCTTTCTCCAGAAACAACATATCGTGACACACGTTTCCAATGTTTCTCATCCCAATGTTCACATACAGGACAGGGATTAATGCGAGAACACTGACTACAATTTATGCAATAATCATGAAAGTCAGAGGAAGATTTCTTCCTATTACAATTTGAACAAGTTCCCTTCATTGTGAAAGAACAACAATAAGTCCTAGTTACTCGCAAAAACCCCTGACACAAAGATACATAATAACATGATCCATTAATAAATGAAAAAACAATTGCAAAACAAAATAATTTTGAAAAAATATTTTTTCAGAGAAGCCCAAGTTGCTGAAAAGTAACGTTGAGCCCCGATGGATCCGATGGCAAAGTGTGGTCAAAAATTTTAAAATTATATAAAATAATTAATGAGACACTTTCGGATAATATAAATGTATCTTATAATGAGATAAACTACCTCAAAGGCAAACAGCCCCCCTCAAAAAAGGCTGTTGCCAATGAAAACAAACAGTGTAAACACAGAAGAAAACATGACTCCAGGCACTGAAAAAACTGGCCCGGAATCAGTCCTCAATTACACTCTATCTGATGCAAAACAGAGACTCCCAGGGGAGAATCTGCAGAACATCAGATGGAAGATGCAGAACACAAACGTTATACACCCATGGGTGAAAACGTAACTATGGGGAAAATAACAGAAAACATTCTGTAACCAAGCAACTCTCCCAGGGAATTTTTAGAAATGAAACTTCTCAAAAATATGCCAAAAGCATGGGAGAATTGCAAGGGGGGACTTAAGAAGGTTAGGGGAGAGGAAACACTGAATAAGCAGTGCAACAATTAGCAAGAATGACAACAAGAGGCGTTTGCCTCGAAAATAGGCAACTTAACATAATTTTAACAAAAAATTTTAAGTACAGCCCTGATTATTTTTTGCCACTTCTTTTTTCCTCTCCTCCTTCTATCCTCCTTAGAATCACATTTTCTCCAAGAATTACGTGTCTGGCATCCTTTAAACTGAGATTTACAAGCACAAAGATCAGTGAGATGTTGACTGATGAAGGGCCAAACAGAGAATGATATTTGGCGCCAATTTCGGGACGACTGCGTCACTGCGCATGCGCAGTAGAGTCGTACTATGGAGGTCCTTTAGGACATGATTTCTTTTTGTTTTGGATGCAAATTTTGGGGATTGGGGGGCAAAATTTGTGTTTGGCCCTGGTTTTTTGTGGAGTTAGCACCAGCTAAGTCTGGGTCATTGGTACAGTATAAAAATATCTGTTGCTCAGGCCTACCCACATGGTACTTTTGGCTGCCACATTATCTCTTTTTGAAATCAATGCAAACTTAAAAAAATAAAAATATTTTTCACAAGTTAATCAAACTGCTAAATTTGTCTCTTGAGTGCAACATGGCTTTGCAATGCTTTAGCATAGCAAAGCCGTCTTGCACTCAAAGGGACGAAATACACCACCACCCATGCAATTCTGTAGATTATGATGCCTAAAACATAAAACAAACCAAGAACATGAACTTTTGATGGTAAAGAAATAAGAACAAAAATAAAAAATAAAATAAAAAAAAAACCCACCCACATGCAATTTTACAAAATGGCCGGAGAAACATAAGATCTACTTGTGGGGTCTAAAATAGTAATTTTCAGATTTAAAATGGAAAATTAGCAAGATTTGGAAAACAACAGAACCATAGTTCTACTTTTGGTCTTGGATTTATCTAAACCATTTCCAGTCAATTAAATTAACCATAGACTCCTACTTTTCAAGGATAGAAACAAATCCAAACACTTTTCATGGAAGTAGCAAAAATTCAAGGACTATTCATTTGAGTGGGAATCCTGATACACTATAAGTTATCTCTGCCAACATGTATGGTATATGGAGATTTAATACCTGGATGTCGGTTTTTTAAACACCGAGCCTCAGACGAGGTGTTTTAATGAGACATCCAGGTATTAATCTCGATATACCATACATGTTGGCGGAGATAATGTTTTTGTCCCATTTGAAACACAACAGAAAAATAGTGGAAACAAATTTGTGGACGCATTTCTCACACTCCGCAGTCACTTAGACCAAATTCGTGAATAATTGTTTTGTTTTTACAAATGCAGAAGACAACAGATAGAGTTACATCCCTTGGGTCATTAAGGAAACAAGTAAACAGTATTTTGTAGACAAATCATCCCCTGAGTTCCAATGTGTTCTATGTGCCTACTGGCACATAGAACACATTGGAACTCAGGAGATGATATTTGCTCTTATTTTATTTTTCTCAAGTTGTTTCATTTAATTATTTGACTGTTTAATTTATAATGGCAAAATATGATCGAACTGTTGGAAATCTGTTGATATTTGTGACTATTTTCAGGTTTTTTGATTCAATTTTTATATCAAGGCGAACAAAAGCGAAAAGCTTTCATTTCAACCATATATACCCGATGTGTCGCGTGTGCTTATACCCTGGATGTTGCATGCTCTCATATACCTTGGATGTTGGGTGCATCCTATGCCACGGCTATTTGTCCAAGGCATTTTGACCAATCAATAGACAGAATTTATCAGGATATAGGGACAATATATATTATATGTTTCCAGACTCCTGTGGATCGTCCTATTAGTGACACTAAGTCTGTTAACTGCTCGAATGCTGGAAGCCTATAGTTGGGCTTTCTAAAAGAACAAATAGGTTTTGCCATAAAGTTATGCTCTTACCATGTACTTCATTTTCATCATGAAGCGGATGATGTTTTGAAAATTCAGATTTGTCTTGTTACATTTTATAGGAACCCTGATACACTATATACACAGAATGACACACACATTTTAATGTGTCAATCGATAAGGCACAAGTGCCAGCACAGAATTACAGAACAAGAGGCTGCATCGCAGAAGGATATAAACTCGAGGCCTGCAGCCTCTCGTTTTGTGCTTCTGCATTGGTACTTGTGCCATATCGATTACCCATTAACATGCATGTCATTCTGTGTTTATTACACACGTTCACGCCTATAAAAAAAAATATTATTACAAGAACACTCGGCAATTCATTTGACAACTATCAACAAAAAGAATACATTTTATCAACAAACAAATTAGTGAGGGGAACCTGTGTTTCTATTTCATCCCAAGTTCCAATGTGTTCTATGTGCCTACTGGCACATAGAACACATTGGAACTCAAGAGACGATTTTCAGCTATCGCTAGAGATTCAAATTGTAATTGCGTTGCATGAGTTGTAGATAATTCCAGTTAAATTTTGCTTCCATTTAAAAATAGTCCATCAACGATTTATGTTCTGCACATATGCGTGGAACAGATTTTCATTTTCCGCATGGTTTAGTGTTACTTCAGCTAGGGATTTCATAGAACAGGCATGTAATAAATTTGATTACTTACTTGTCTGTAAAAGAGAATAGTTTTGATTCATATTCTTCAAACAGTTCATGAACTTGGCAAAATGGACACCTAAAAAACAATAAAATATGAATATGCTAATCATTTCAAACCTGGAACCTTAGTTGGTATTATTGCATACATAGACAGAATAAAATTTTTATTTGTTGGCCTCACAGATTGTTTAGTTTAATAAACCAGTAAATATGTAAAGCTATATCACTAGTTGGTGCATAATGGTTTATCTAATCTATTTTGAAGTCTAGAGTATGATCATCAGACAAATTAAGATGGGCGTGTACATGCCATGATGGCGAAGACTCAGCTATAAATGTAGTATTTGAAACGTGGATCCCTTCGAGTCGACACCAGGGCATCACAGTTGCCGAGAAAATACCATTTTCCATTTTCCTATAATAAGTTTTCAAAGCTTCTAGTTTTGCTAATGTATTTTTGAACGGTTTTGAAAACAAAACTGTTGTGCAAGTCAGATTTATATGGATTTCCATGGAGAAGTACCTCGATGGGTTTGTCATCGTTTTCCAATGTGTTAGACATCATATGGTGTTCCTGTGCATAAATAGGACATGAAAGTATATAGTGACTGGAGTTTTCATAACAATACCCACAGCGGCATTCAGGATTATCCCCGATAAATCTGTCAAACTTATGGCCATTTAGTTCGATACAATTTAAACAAAGTTTACGATGGATAATCTGAGCTTTTCTACTCCTGGCATAGTAATATTTAGGGACAATGATGTCATCAATTGCTAAAACTTTTTTCAGGATATTTATTGTTTTGCAGTTTCTGATGTTCTCATGAAGTCTATTCCAGAGTCTCAAAGCAGATGGCACAAATGAGTTTGAGAACCATCGTGTGTTGCATTATTTTCACGTAGTAAATTGGATGTTCTTAGTGGATAAGGAGATAATTCTAAAACTGTACAGGGGATTAACAGTCGCATGTAATTAGGTACACCCGTGTTAATAATTCTAAACAAAGTCATAATTTTATGCCATTTTCTACGTACCTTTAATGCTATAAAACCTGATTCTTTATATATAAGATTATAGCTTGCCCCTCTTGGCACTCGAATAACTGTGTGTAACGCGTCTAGCTGTAAATTTTCGAGGAGTATATTTTTCGTGTCACCACTGTTGTCCCATACTACATCCGCATAGTCAAACATGGGAAGAATGAAATATCTATAGCGTGTTTCTAATGTGGATCTAGAAAGTCTGTATTTTAAACTGCTGAGGCAGTTTATCATCGGACTAACCCTTTTCACAACCATGTTGACATGAGCATCCCAGGAAGCAGTTTTAGAAAAAATTACACCCAAATGTTTATGTTCACTTTTTTCTTCAATTTGTTGCCCGTGTAAGTATAAATTCGGACAATCAAGGAGATTTGTTTTACAGGATATATTTAGAGTTTCCGTTTTTTCAGGGTTAAACAATACCTGCCAAGTGTTCGACCAGACGGCAATCTTTTCAAGATCATTGTTCAAAATTTTGGCTGAAAGCTTTGCATCTTCTACTGCTAGACACAATGTGGTGTTGTCGGCATATAGCCTTATATTTGACACAATATTATTTACAATATCATTGATATAAATATTGAACAAAATTGGTCCTAATACCGAGCCTTGTGGAACCCTGCTGGTACTATTTTGCTCGCAGACGTCTCTCCATTAATGACAACACATTGGGAATGGTGCATTAGATAGCTTTCAAACCACAATAAAAAGTCACCTCTTATTCCTATTCAATTAAGTTTATGTAACAGACTTTTATGCCAGACTCTACTGAAAGCCTTACTAATATCACAAAATACAACTCTTATATCTGTATTTGTATCCAAGCTTAGAGAGATATCATGATCAATGTCAATTAACTGATAAATCGTGCTATCTCATGGGATGAACCCAGATTGTAGGAGGGTTAAGAGATTATTTTTAGTTAAAGAAGAAAACAAATGCTTGAAAATAATTTTCTCTAGGATTTTACTAACACTACTAGTCAAGGAAACGGGGCAGTAATTTTTCTTATTTTGTGCTGATTCTTTTTTGTGTACAGGCATGACTCTTGCCATCTTCCATAAATTTGGAAAAGTTTTGCTAGTTAATGAAAGGTTGAACAACCTGGTCAGTGGGCTATCAAGTTCATGAGCACATAATTTCAAAATTTTGTTATTAATTTCGTTTGGATCACTCACGATTTTAGGATATTTTTTAAGAAGAATAGCTGTCACCTCATGCACTTCATTTAAATCAAAATTATTAAAAGCCAGGGCAGGTAACTCTTTATCATTAACAGAACTTCACTGGTCTATGAAAAAGTCATTTAACAGATCAGCAATAGCCTTTGCATCACTCACTACTTCACCATTTTCTTCTAAGGAGGGAAAACTGTTATTCGTACTTTGTTCTTTAGAAAAAGATTTTAAAGTAGACAACCAATGTTTTTCACGAAAGTTGCAGGCTGAAACGTAATTTTCAAGTTTTATGTCATACTCAGTTTTTGCTTTTCTTATTAGTGCAATTTTTTCATTTCTGATTTGCCGAACATGTGCCCAATCTGCTGTCCTATTATGCTGTTTTGCTTTATAATGAGCTTTGTCATGTGATCTCATCATTTCTGTTTTGAGGAATTCATCCAGGGTTTATCCTTAGGTCAAATAAGAACCGTTTTGGGGGGGAATATATTGGTTTGCAGTATCTATGATATACTTGGTAGTAGTCATTTATATAATTATTGAACAAAACATCCCAAGGTGTTTGTGAGAAATGGTTATGTATCCCATTTTCATCCATCTCATTGTAATTCCACAATCTTCTCTGGTAAGGTTTATTACGAGGGTTTGGTGATGTTAGGACTAGTCCTGTTGCATGATGATCACTACAGAAAGGTGGGATTATTAAGCATTTTTCTATATAATTTTTGGAGGATACTAGAGCAAGATCTATTAGACTACACGAGTTGTACGTAATATGAGTAGGTGACTCTATCACTTGTGTCATACCAAAATAATTTTCCAAATGTGTGATTTTGGGATGTTTTGTTATGAGAAAATTGGCATTAAAGTCTCCAATTAAGATACAATTTAATGACATGTCTGTTCTAGCTGCTTGGAATGAGTCTTCAATTAAGTCCCAGTACATGTTATTACTAGCAGGTGGTCTACATATAACACCCAGGATGTATTTTTGATTCTGGAGTCGTACTTCAATCCAAATTAGTTCCAAACCAGGTCGTTCCAAATCAATACAACGTTTAAAAATAATGCCTGACTTTATGTACACAGCAAGCCCTCCTCCTAGTCCATGGTCCTGGCCCTTACGCAATGGAGTGCAATAACCTGGAATGTCAAGACTCTCATTATCCACATCTGCAGTTAACATGGTTTCTGTCACACCTATAATATCACAATGTCCTAGCTCTGCATGGTGTAGGTATTTTTTATTATGAAGTCCCATTATATTGATGTGTATTATGCTAATAGCCCCAGGACTGAGTTCAACGTCACCACTTAGAATTAACTGAATGAAAATGTTAAATTTAAAGTAATTTGAACATTTTTTATACTTACCAATGGCCCAGACTACACAAATTTTGAACCCCCCAATCCCCAAAATTTGCATACAATAACGAAAATTAAAAGTTCTATCTGGTCCTCCATACTTTTAGTACTTGCGCATGCACAATACCCAGGAAGAGACCGGAATTGGCGCCAACACCATTCTTTGTAGACAAGCCTACTAAAGTTATAACTCAGCGGGGAGGTATGAGTGCCCAATCATGGGAGGGACGTCCTCATCTGGGCCATTGGTAAGTATAAAAAATATACAAATTACTTTAAATTTATTATATTTTTATACTAATAACCAATGGCCCAGACTTAGATGAATCGTAAAAAGGCGGAAGTCCGAGGACTTAAAGAAATTAGCAAACCAAATACAGCTCCTAAGCCTGCAGTCCAAGGTGAAAAGGAGATTAAATTTTTAAATACAATAATAGAGAAGATATATCATCAAAATAAGGAGCCATATCCAAGTAATTCTATATTCTTAGCACGAATGATTATGCTAATAGGGTGTAACAAGCCCCCAATTTTAAGGCTAGTCTTGAATAAGCCACTTAAATCAGGATGGCGTATTTGAGAGTGAGAGACTAACCACCACAAACACACATTATATACATAATAAATAAGCTGTATTTAAGATCAGTAATAATCTACAGCCAAAAACAGCTTCACTCAGGGTTACACACTTATTATCAGGCCAGAAGAGTTTTAGAAAAATCACCCCCCTCCCCTTTTTTTTGGAAGGAATATTCTTCAAAACAAAGAGGGAAGCGCTCTGGAATCAGTGAAAAGAGATACCAAATAATCTATATATAATTGCCCAACAGGCACCCGGTTATTAATTATTATTAATTATTGGTGCTTAAAGCCACCTCAGAAGCTAAGGCTACTGTGGCAATCCTGGTTATTAAAAGCCAAGCTTCTAATGTATGCCGGAATCGGAATATGTAGATAGGTTGAAAACTGGTGATATAACATGTACAACCTTAAACTTGTCCAATTGAATCCCAATGAAAAGTTATCTGTTACAGCAAATATGCTTCTGAGGCAACCAACAGGCAACCCCATTCAGGTGTACAATTTAATTCCAATAATGAAACTCCAAATTGAAACTCCAAATCGAATATACGAGAATAAGAATTCTCCTGTGTACCGTCTCTGGTAGAAAACTGGATTGAGAGCATGGAACAGGCTATGATAAATAGACCCATCATGGACTTCCCCCAAATAATTCATTGTTCTCTAGGTCTGTTACAACCAGTGACTGTTCGGAGAAAGAGTATACTACTCTGAATAATGAAGCCAAAAATTGAGAACATATGCATAGACGGCCTATTGGAAATTCCTTAACTGATCCAACTAGCTCCAAAATTATCATAAACTCTATAAGCAGAGAAAGAAATTTATAGAATCTAATTAATAATGCATCTGCCTAATAAATATACATATTATGCATGCGAGCAATAGAATCCCGCATGTACTCGTCTTAATAAAGCCTGTATCCACTGTATGACCAAGTGATACAAATGTAACCAGGAAAAGGAATGAATAATACAACGTTAATGCAGTTAAACTGAGTTATAAACTCATATGCCATAAGAAAATGGCAGATCGCTCTGAGCGAAACTTCTCAGAGTGGACTAATTGCCACATATGGAGAATGTCCCCCAGATAACCGAGATGTCAGCCTCACAGGTACACAAAGGCTAGCAACATCACCCGAATGTGTTCATGAAAGAAATTCGGAATCCAAAAAACAGTTATTGTTCAGGAATCATACGCTCGTATATGACTTATAAACGAACAACCACAGGAAACAAACCAATTAAAGAGTGGATGTGCCCATGAGGTTGCCGTCAGAACACAACCCAGCCGCCAATCGAGGAGCCATGAAAGGCATGCATATACTTGAAGGCATATGAGGCTTACGGGAAGAAAACTATGTCCTGCCCTGTAATCGCCTCTTAACATATTGGGGGGGGGGGGGGGGGGGGAAAGGGGAGGGGGGGTTGACGAAAAAATCCTATGGAACCCACCTCACCCGCATTACTTGAATCACTAGATATGTAAGGCCGGAGCAGTAGAATTAAGGCTATACTGCTGCTGCTATTCTCAATAAGAGTAATACACCTAAAAAGCTTATAGTCAAAACAATCATAATAACAGTAACCCGGTGCATCTCATAATGCTTTTGTGTTATTATCAAATAGTATAGGAACCGCAGGGCTTCCTCACGTCTGACTGACTCCATAATGCCACTAAGGACGGAGGGAGACGTGATGACCAAATAATGCGCCATATAGACATAATATCCAATCCCCTAATCGGAAATATAATCCACAACAATAGATTGGACAGAAATGAAAAGGGAGATGAAAATAATGTTCCGACACCCGATCATAAAAACCTAGATGAACTCCTTACGTTCAATCTGATATTAGGAAATATATTCCTGAGAAGGAGTTTAGTATAGGCATTTGAAGAGACGCTCATTAATCACACTAAGTTAATATGGCATCATCAATAGGGCTTACCGCCTCAGAAAACTAACACCAAACAATACTGGTAGGAAGAGAATAAACTCCTCTAACATAATGGTATGATGTCCGATAGGACAGTGAACTCAGCCTAGCTGAAGCAACTAAAGGTCTTCCTATTCGTGAAGACAATTAAAAGGCCGATAACTGCGGCCTTCGAAGCTCCCTAAGGAGACTTACAATGCTAGCAGTAGCTTAGAAGTTTTCATCTCCGTGAAGGCAGATATTTCGGTGTAAGTTGCTTACTAAATGGAGACTTACAACTATCATCGCAAAGGTAAGGAATGAAGAGCCACTATTTTTAACAGCTGTAATTCCCAAAGAGACAGTAGTCTCAAGAAGATAAGTTATTTCAGTTATGTTTATTGCATAATTACAGAAAAACACTGCTCATGATTCTAGCTAGGCTACTATGGTGTCAACAATAAGACTAAAGTCTGTGACACCTAGAAAAACAAACTGAGAAGGAAAAAAGCACTCTTTCCTTTAGCGGTTGTATTCCCAAAAGACATCGGTCTGGGCCTAACTAAAGTAGCTTAGAAGTCTTCATCTCCATGAAGACAGATATCTCAGTGTAACTTGCGACCTTGAAAGCTCACTGAACGGAAACTTACAACTATTATCGCGCAAGGTAGGGAATGAAGAGCTGCTATTCTAACAGCCGTAATTCCCAAAGAGACAGTAGTCTCAACGTAGCTACGCAGTTATGAGTCTTCGTCTGCGTGAAGACATATCTGTGTCACTTGCGGCCTTTGAAAGCTCACTAAATGGAGACTTACAACACTAGCCACTAATGTATAAGAAAAGACCGCTCTAACAATACATAAGGCTACTATGGTGTCCACAATAGCATGAAATGCCTTGACGTCAAGGAATACAACACTGAGAAGGAAAATACGTTCTTATTCCTTCTAACGGCTCTATTCCAAACAAGACAGCTGACTCAGCCTATCTATGCGCTATCGAATCTCTATTTGTAAGGAATAGAGCCTAGTATTTCTTATACTATTACTAAGGCAAGGAAGGCATCGTTAATCGGGACAAAAGCCCTCAACACCTGAGCCAAAAGATCTGGGAAGGAAAGATCTTCGTCTTTCCATCGCCCGGTATGTTAAGCTGTTTTTGCCTAGCAAATGCAGACTTTTGTTCAGATGGAACAAGATTTGAAGAGCTTATGACTAAAAATTCATAGTCTTAAGATGCCCTTCTGTGAGGGATGGAGACTCACCCTCCGTAGCCCTCTCACCATCCAAATGTTCAATCTGAAAATATAGTCAACATCATTCGTCTGAACGGATGACTGGACAACTACATACAGCACCGTTTGACAGCTCACCAACTGGAGCCTGTTGACGGTAGTACCAGCGACTACTGGGATGCTGTGATAAACAGAGCAATCTGCGGCAGCCGGTCCGTGAATGAGGCAGGCACAGTAGCAATTATCCACTTGTTACCATAAGCTGCTCACGGGACGGAGATCTGGTACGTCCATCCCAGCTGATGCCGCCCCATCTCATCTGTAAAAAGGACAGGTGGCCAATCTTCTCTGGTCCATCCAATGTGGTCCATGGCCCATTCATATCGTGCCTGGCGGTGGTTCTGGAACAGCGGAATGTGAATACATGGTCTTCTCGATCGGAGACCACCTTCGTGCAACCATGCCCAGATAGTCTGCTTCGAAACATTTACCCCGGATGCATTCTGAAGGTGATTGTGAAGCTGGGTTGCTGTGGCAAAGCGGTTCGTAAGGGCCTGAATGATCAAAAACCAGTCTTCAGCTGCACATGTTGCTCTGTCTCTGCCACCACCATACCACCTTACTGGTGTGCCATACTGCTGAAATCTTGCCCAGGCTCTGTTGATCACCGTATGGTGCACATTAAGGGCTTCACCAACCTCACGATGGGTAGCCCCTTGCTCCAACATCCCTACAGCATGCCACATTTCTGCTTCAGACAAATGTCTTTTTACATTTCCATTTGCCATAATCAATCATTAAATCACAAGGGTTTGTGTAGAAATGAAGATTGAATACCCTACATATGTCATGTACATGTAGACAGTACACGAAAACAACATGAAAATCAAGGAGTACATGCTTTCCATGACTGTCACGAAAAGTTTGCCTGTCAACAGAGCTAATGTAAACACTGGGGACCATCTCAATACATTCCTCAATCACATCCACCAGAAATATCGCAAATATGTCACAAGCAAATTTCACAATGATGTCAAATATTTGGTGCTTAGAAACCTTTGAGTAGTATTGTTGTTTGTCCCAATGACATCGGAATTGACATCAAAAAGAAGCACAAATGTAGTTTTTCCTTAACCCTTTACCCAACGTAACGGCCAAAACCGGCCAGCGCTATTCTCAAAAATCGCCAATTAATTTTCACTATTTTTTTCATTTTTTGTCTCAAAAACATAGGTTATGACCCCTCGTTGGAACGAGCTCGTCGAGCTCGTTCCAACGAGGGGTCATAACCTATGTTTTTGAGACAAAAAATGAAAAAAAGTTAAAAAATTTATAGTAATTTATATATTTTTTATACTTACCAATGACCCAGACATAGCTGGTGCTAACTCTTAAAATATAGGGCCAAACATAAATTTTGCCCCCCAATCCCCAAAATTTGCATCTAAAACTAAAGAAAACATGTCCTGAAAGGTCCTCCACACTTCGCCCCCACTGCGCATGCGCAGTGTCAAGGACGTTCCGAAATTGGCGCCATTAATCATTCTAATAACCAGTGCCTGGTAAGCGCTATGTACTCAGCGGGGAGGCAAGAGTTCCCAACTCCTGGGAGGGCCATCCCCGTCTGGGTCATTGGTAAGTATAAAAAATATATAAATTACTATAAATTTTTTAACATTTTTATACTGTACCAATGACCCAGACATAGCTGAATAGTAAAAAGGCTGGAGGGCCAAGGACATAGAGCAAAATGGAATACGCTCAATAAAATAAAATAGAGTCATCCCCTGTAGGGAAAAAGAAGTAATAGGCCTTACATGTATCTTTCTTATTTATGATAAATTAGAAAGATACAACACCTTCCAAAATTGAGCTTCATACATCCATGTACTCTATTAATATCCAATATAATCCTTATACTAATAATTTTTAAAGTAAGCCAATAAATAAAGTAAGTCTAGAGAATAGAGACTCTTATACACCTAAAAGTGTCTGAGGATTGCATAATCATGTCCGTTGACATATGCAATATTCAAAAGCTATACTTTAAAAACTAAGACTTGAATGAATTTTAAAAACCTAAACTTCTCACTAAACAACCATCCCAATAACAGCTCAGAATTACTAACTCCGGAGGAGGTATCCCCTTGTTTTCATAGTAAAACAGGTGACCCAAGGGAACACCCTCCCCCACCCCCTTTTTCTTGCCCAGGGTCAAATAGCCCAGAGCGAAGAGGGCAGCCGAACGGAGACACTGCCGAAACAGACAGCCTACCTAGCTATAGTAGCAACTGTTAAGTGAATGACATTCTGAGCAGTAGATAATAGACCTAACAATAGAGGCCTCCAGAAATGGACTCGATATTTCTAAGATAAAATTCATGAATGTGGATGGCTGAGCGCAAAGAGCGGCCTTCAAAAATCTATAATAGCGACACTATTAATGTAAGCCCAAGAAGTAGAAGAACTCTTACTTCATGAGCCGAAATCTTAAGCACAACTGCTAAGTCAATGATATACCATAAGCAGTACCGATAGTTAATAGAATCCATTAACAATAAAATGGAGCGTAACGTCCTTCTACTAGACATCAAAGACAGAAGAAGCTTACGCCCTTTGTAATAAACAGATATCTGTTTATAAATACATAAACTGTACCCGGAAAGAGTAAAGGCCTATGCCCATACGAAGACGGAAGGACCTTAAAATAATAGGTTCCGGATAATAGGAGCCTAACTCTTATGCAACAATCCAACCTAAATAGTAACGGAAGTATTGATTCCGAAACTATGAAAGTGAAAATCATCCATCGATAGTGCATGAAACTCACTGACTCTACAGTAAAAGAGAAACCAACAGAATTACTGTCTAAAAGGTCAGAATTTGAAAACTACTGTTTCCAGAGGCTCAAATGATTACTTAGCTAAATAAGAACCGAAGTTAAATTCCGTATAGGAATTTAATCTAAAGATTCTAAGTCTATTTATCAAAAAGTTACTAACTGACTTAGATAAAGAGACAAAAGACTCAATTGTAAACTATCGTAGAGTGCATAGGTATGAGGTAAAATAAACCTATAACCTAAATAATAACAGGCTGCAGTAGATCTTGTGAAACAAGTATACTAAAAAATAGCAATGAGTAGTATGGAGGGATCAACAATATGAACATAATGATCCCTACACCACGACGGAAGAGCCTCCACTTTAGCCGCATAGAATAGCGAAGAAGAGGATCTCCTATAGTAAGAAATCGCGTCCAAAGCTCGTCCAGTACAGTGCTTACAATGCAATACGGACCACACAACGGAATACATGAAGGTTGCGACCTTGCTGGTTGTGATAAAGATGACACGATTTACCCAGTGAAAAAGATCCTCACATAGAGGAAGATTTCACATTAAGACCCACAGTAGACAAGAGAGTAAATTACTCATGATCTCTGTGAAGATAGAGATGCTATCAACAGAAATGTATTGTGGTTGTTTATCTTAGCAATACCTGCTAAAACAACAGCGCCGGAGGATACGCGTATCCTATCATTCCGTCCTATAGATCAATAGAGCGTTAACAATATTAGCTCAGAGATCTGGACAAGCCAACACATACGTCTGCAATTGATTAGCAAGCTGTGTCATAAATAAATCATCATTGGGCGCTCCCATAGATAGCAAATCTGATTGAATACTTGTTTGTTGAGAGTCCATTCTGACAGCAACAAGCGACCCGTAAGAGAACGGGAGTCCAATAAAACAATCAGACGACCCGGAATATGACGGACCAAAACAGAACTTGGTGTACTATAACCAACAGACGGATTCTTTCCATTAAATTGAATAACGGAAACGAAAGAGTGCCTCCCTGGTTCCGGAGATACGCCACTACTGTCGAATTAAAGGACAGGAATTTGGGCATGCGTTTCTGAATAATGTTCATGCAATGACATAAAGCAAGCCTAAAAAACAGTATTCCGCGGAAGTTAAACTGATTGCTAAAAGACTGCGGAACCCAAAGACCCTAGCACTTCGAATCCGTAGGGATCAGAATTATATCCCAATCTGTTTGACTGGCAACCGTCATAACAGCCACACTCGGGTCCGGCAACTGCGGCGGCACTCTCTGAGTCAACCACCGAATGTTTGCCCCAGTCTGAATCTCTTGTAACACTAGATAGCCAAGAGAACGTATAAATCGAGCAATTCATGGATTGCCGAAAAGTTGCCGTCGAAGAGAAGCTCCTCCGAGAACGAAGCGACTCTGAGAGAGTTCTTAACCTTACTATCCACGCGTGTGGATGTAGCTAGGGCTGCGTCACGTCTAACTAACTCCAATCAGCCACTGAAGGGCGGAGTTATACGTGAACAAACTACTGCCCTCAAAAGAAATTACATTGAGAATAATATCCCGTAAATCTTTTCTTGAAGACGTAATGATAACGCCTCAGTAAGGCGGATTACGTATAATAAAGCATCTAAGTTAAGTCTACTATACATAATGTCGTTCCCAACATTGAAATTGGAAAAGACATAAACGGCGAAAAAGAATATATGCAGTCTTTAATCACACCGTCTAGACGCATATGAACTCTCGGTATGCCCTGCTCTGCCAAAATAAACTATTTGTATAAATGATAAAATGGCAGAAATGAGCAACGCGGACAAGAAACTAAACTAACATGCTTAGTAGCAGGCTTGTATATATATATATATATAGCGTCGAAAAATAAAACACATGTTGTAATGACAATATTGGACTGCGTCGGTAAGTCAGGGACAATGTCCCTGAACCGATCGAAAAATCCGAGTCCAATGACGCTATAAGTCTCTTATCCAAGATCGCAGCAATGAAGTCCGAAATAATAATCACTGGAAGATAATACCAGAAGATATGAAAGGCATCTTCCGATACTACTAAAGGGAAAACTCGAAATCTTTCGAATCCCTTTCGCCATCCTGTCGGACCCTATAAAGCGTTCGGTCGTCCGTAGCTGATGCAACCGCGGACCGCACCGACCCAGCGCCGTCGGATAATTCCTGATTCGACCGAGAAACTGTCAATTGCTGGGATGCTGCGAAACAACTGTGCTAACTCGGATAGCACGTCCGTCACCGAGGCCTGAGGAGAAGCGGTCTTACGATGCATTGCCGCTGGAAGCTCCGTGATCGTTACCCCGTGCATACTACCAATATGCGAGCGAACGGAGTGTATAGGCCTCGTGTCCCTTGGCTACCGGATGGCGTGACCTATTCGCCGTGGAATCACTGAATGCCGAAACTGATCGGATACTCGAGGTCACGTAGCCAATGTGCGGTCGTGTGCCCTGCTGTGAGGATGAGGAAGCATTAAAGACAGTCTCTCGGACTGTCAATATAACGGAGCGTCCCGACCAACGGACATATGCTCCGAATGTAAAATATCTGAACCACAACATGCGGTCCCCTATGTTGTTGGGCGAGAGAGGGACCTCTCTCGCTCACAGCCCGGACGGACCTGGACAAGCCAGGAACCGGACTAACAGGCTTCCTCCGATCTGTCCTCAATCTGCCGTCACTGGGTGAGTACTAAAGTAATTAAAGTGCTCGCATCACCCAAATCTCCTTCCTAGACCGCAACGGACGAACCCGGCAGCCGAACCATTCGATGAATGTACGCTACACCGGGTGAGCTAGCGAATGTCACTCCGTAGGCGATAGACATATTCCATGAGCACTTATTGCCACTAACTCTTCATTAACTATGACGACAGAGGCACACTTTTTGAAAGACATCTCCATAACTCTTCGAACAAGAAACCAGAAATGCTTGGATAGCAAGCATAAAATAATAATATATATAGCGTCGTTCAATAATTCGAAAGTTTGTGTGACATTATTGGACTATGTCGGAACTGAGGGACGATGTCCCTGAACCGAACCAAAAATTTCTAAGTCCACCGACGCTATCAGTTTCTTATCCGGCATCGCAGCATTCTGGTCCGACGAAAGAAGCTGTAGAAGACCAAGTCAGATGACATACACAACAGCATATGTTGTTCCGAAAGGGAAAGCTCGAAATCCTCCGAATCCCTTTCGGTATCCCGTCGGACCGGATGAAACTTTCGGACGTCCGTACCCGCTTCCGCGGAGCGTCCCGACCCAGCATCGTCGGATAAAATATATGCGACAGATTCAGTTGATGCTGGGATGCTGCGATAAACTGTGCTATTAAGGAAAGCACGTCCGTTCCCGAGGCCTGTGCAGTAGCGGTCTTACGATGCATTGCCGCCGGAAGCTCCGTGTACGTTGACTCCCGCACACTTCCTATGCGAACGTCCGGAGTCTGCAGGCCTCGTGTCCCTGGCTACCGGATGGTGTGACCTGGTCGCCGAAGAATCCTTGATCGGCGAAGCTGGTAATATATCGGCGGTCACGCAGCCAAGGTGCGGTCGTGTGCGCTGACGAGAAGAGGAAGCCTTAGCAGTCTCAGCGGACTGCCTATACAATGGAGCGTCCCGAGCGACGGACGTATGCTCCGCTTGCGACACATTTTGTACCACAACATCTGGGGCCAGATGTTGTTGAACGAGAGAGGGGCCTCTCTCGCTTGCCGTCCGGATGGACCGGAACGAGCTATGAACCGGACTAAAAGGCTTCCTGCGTTCTCCCTCCGATCCGCCGTCACTGGGTGTGCATTAGGTTAATTTATAGTGCTCGCATCACCCCAAAATTCCTTCTAGACCGCAACGGACGAACCCGGCTGCCGAACCATTCGGTGAATGGACGCTACACCGGGCGAGCTAGCGGACGTCAAAGGCCGTCGAACCTACTAGGGTCCTCTTAGGCAATTGGCGTATTTACATGAGCACTTTTCCGCTAGCCCTTCATTAATTGTGACGACGGAGGCACACTGTTGGAAGACATCACAGATACATCACCCTAATCTTGATCGTCTGAAATAGAAATTGATAAAGTAGAGTGACCCTGCGGGGAAAGGACCGGAGTGTCCAAATCCCCAACAACATACCGTGACATATGCTTCCCATATTGTCATCGAAATCATACGATACAGAACAGGAGTTAATGCGAGTACACTGACCACATATAGAATGATAATAAAGTCAGAGGAAGACTTCCTCTTAAAACAATTGATCAATATCCTTTCAATGTGAAAAGAAAACAAGTCCTGGTACTCGCACTAACCCCTGGCAATCAAAATACATAATAATAATATGATCCATTAATATAGAAAAAATAATTGAAATCAAAATATTTTGAAAAAATATTTTTTCAGAACAGCCCAAGTTTCTGAAAAGTAACGTTGAGCCCCAATGGATCCCAAGCCTAAGTGTGGACAAAAATTTTAAAAATATTTTAAACAATTTATTCAACACTTACGAACAATAATAACGTATCTAGTTATGATTAAAATAACATCAAGATATTATTTTTTAGAAATCCCCCCCTCACACAGAGGGCTGTTGTAAATGTAAACAATGAGTGTAAAAACACTAAAATAAGACTCCAGGCACCCAGGCCCGAAATCAGTTACCAAAAATACACTATCTGATGCAAAACAGAGACTTCCAGGGAAGAAACTGCAGAACATCAGATGGTAGATGCAGAACACAACGCCTAACCACCCGTAGGTGAAGACGTAAACATGGGGAAAGAACAGAATTCATTCTGTTATTCAGCTAAAACTCCCAAGAAAATTTAGTAATAATAATTACAAAAACTATGCCAAAAGCATGGGAGAATAGCAAGGGGGAACTTAACGGACAGGGAGAGAGGAAAACACTTAAAAAACAGTGTAACTAAATAATCAGAATGACAACAAAATGGCTGCTGCCTTGAAAATAGGTAACTTAACATAATTTCATTAAAAAATTTTAAGTTACAGCCCTGATAATATTCTGTCACACATTCTTTTCCTCTCCTCCTTCTCTATCCTCCTTAGAATCACCATTTCACTAATATTTATGTGTCTGGCATCATTTAAACTGAGATTTATAAGCACAAAGATCAGTCAGATGTTAACTGATGAAGGGCCAAACTTAGAATGATTAATGGCGCCAATTTCGGAACGTCCTTGACACTGCGCATGCGCAGTGGGGGCGAAGTGTGGAGGGCCTTTCAGGACATGTTTTCTTTAGTTTTAGATGCAAATTTTGGGGATTGGGGGGCAAAATTTGTGTTTGGCCCTATATTTTAAGAGTTAACACCAGCTATGTCTGGGTCATTGGTACAGTATAAAAATTTAGTTATTCAAGAATTTTTTTTGCAAGTGTCGTCTGCTTTTCACGTTAGGTAAAGGGCTAATATGTCATGAGATACTTGTGCTCACTTCAGGATTGTATTAACCTAGTTTAGTCTCTCATAAGCAATTCGAAAAGGAGGATGCAGAAAAGTGAAAAGAGAAGAGTTTCTCTTTGCTTTCACCTTGTGGAAATATTTATATGGGGATAGCAGTTTAATTTACATTGAGATAATATGGACCCATGAGTTTGGATATCCAGCTTACTCTTATTGTATTATACCCAAATCTCTTCTGCTCATAAATAATCTAAGAATTTAAGGCTGAAGTTAATAGAGTCTGTGGTTAGCAAGTGAAGTTTAAAGATATTATGACATGAATTGTTCAAATCTAGTGTCGGTGCACCAACACACTTGGATATTCATTTTGTATTGTTTATGTACCCCAAAGAATACTTGGATGAAAGATGAAAAGAATTTTTGGACAAAATAAAAATACATATCGCAGTTCTGTGGAAGTACAAAAAGTGAAGTTACAGTACATGTCAAAATATTTCAAAGATAGTGAAGAGGTGGATATCATAAATACATAAAAATGCATGCATGGCAGGCTGGAGTTCAACCACAGAAGAATTGCATGTATGCACACATGTACATAACCACATATGGTTACACGCCAGAATATCTCAATGATAGCGAATGATGTTGATGTTATATACTGAGTCAAAAAAGAAAGTATAATAAACTTTGAGGAGCAATTTTTCTAGTATTATCGACTTTAATTCCGAACAAATTATTGTAAATTCATATTTTGAGTTTAGCTGTATGAATTTGCATAATTTCATGTTCTTACTGTTGCCAGTATAGCGTCAAGACATCGCAATTCACACATGCAATCAATAGCGTTATGTTCACCATTTGCCTCTTAGGTGGAAAAACAGATACGCGCCACATGACATCGAGCATTATCTTGCTGGAATAACTGCAATCCAACATACGTATTGAACGACAGGACAACAACAGCATTATCGCTGTCGTCCCTTTATCGCTGTCCATTCAGATTACCATTGATGAAGATCAACTGCATTTGATGGTGTAAGGAAATTCCTGCCCAAACCATTACACTACCCCCACTGAAACGGTCGTATTCCCGCACACAAGCATCAGAAAACCATTCCCCTTGTCGGCGATACACTCTTGCCCTACCATCAGCATGCTGTAGACAAAATCGTGATTCATCACTAAAAATAACTGTGCTCCAACGCTGCCAAGTCCGGCGGACGGTACGATGACGTTGGGTAAAGATTGGTCCATGGTATGGATGCCTACTTCGGATGCCGTGTTCAGCGAGTCTGCTGCGGACAATTTGTGCACTGATTCTATTGTTAGTTCTACTTGGAGTAATTGCTGCTGTCCTTGTCACCGGAGGGAAGTTATCCTGCAAGTGAGACGTCCTGATATGTCAGTCGTGTGCAGGGGTCCTAAGTCTTCGTCAACCTGAACACGGTCGGTCGGACAGCAGTAGATCCAGTGGTTCTATACCTTCCAATGAGATGGTAAATAGTGGCCACAGTGACTCCGAACTCAGCAGCCAGCTCATCTGGAGGTATCCCAGCCTCATGCATACCAATGACACGCAACCTCTGATTTTCGGCTAACCTTGGCCTTTTTTAAAATGTCCGAAGACAAAAACTAGCATGTTTTCTCAATAACCCAGACTCTCTAGCACAACATAACACACAAATGAACGTGTCAATGACACTGTAGCTCAACTTGTCAAGACAAAGACATGTACATGTATAGTATGTAACACAGCAATGACAAACATCTAGGTAATGACCTGATAACAAAGGTACATATAAAGTATTGTAACGGTCTGTACATAAATACTGACCGTTGCCTGTAACAAATGTATAGGTAAAGTATTGTAAAGGTGGGTTACAGTCAGATGCTAAACTAGAAATGAAAGTGTCAATGACACTGTAGCTCAACTTGACAAACTTGAACTTGGTAAGTTATAAATGAAATGGCAAAATTGAAGATCATTGGTACCAATGTCATTTTTTTTGCCAGTGGCAACATTTTTTGACAGAAACCGAAGAAAATCGATAGCTCCCATCTAGAGGCCTCCCCAAACAAGCATGCCAGGTTTCAAAGCAATCCGATCATAAATGTGCCCTGTAGGGTGTATAAAAGGGAAATATTGTGGTCTGACTAGACTAAATTCTAAGAACGTTGGCCGTGGCAACATTTTTTGACGGAAACGGAAGAAAATCGATAGCTCCCATCTAGAGGTCACCATAAATAAGCATACCAGGTTTCAAAGCAATCTAATCATAAATGTGCCCTGTAGGGTGAGCCAAAGGGAAATATTGTGGTCTGACTAAACTAAGTTCTAAGAACATTGGCCGCGGCAACATTTTTTGACGGAAATTGAAGAAAATCGATAGCTACCATCTAGAGGTCTCCCCAAACAAGCATACCAGGTTTCAAAGCAATCTGATCATAAATGTGCCCTGTAGGGTGTGCCAAAGGAAAATATTGAGGTCTGACTAAACTAAGTTCTACGAACGTTGGCCGTGGCAACATTTTTTGCCGGAAATTGAAGAAAGTTAAAAAATTTATAGTAATTTATATATTTTTTATACTTACCAATGACCCAGACTTAGCTGGTGCTAACTCCACAAAAACCAGGGCCAAACACAAATTTTGCCCCCCAATCCCCAAAATTTGCATCCAAAACAAAAAGAAATCATGTCCTAAAGGACCTCCATAGTACGACTCTACTGCGCATGCGCAGTGACGCAGTCGTCCCGAAATTGGCGCCAAATATCATTCTTACTGGCAGTGCCTGGTCAGTGCTTATGTACTCAGCGGGGAGGCAAGAGTTCCCAACTCAGGGAGGGCCATCCCCGTCTGGGTCATTGGTAAGTATAAAAAATATATAAATTACTATAAATTTTTTAACATTTTTATACTGTACCAATGACCCAGACTTAGCTGAATAGTAAACAGGCTGGAGGGCCTAGGACATAGAGGAAAATCCAATAAGCTCAATTATAAAATAAAGAGATAACCCCTTAAGGAGAAAAGGAGTATTAGGCTTTACATGTATCTTTCTTATTTAATATTTAAATTAGAAAGATACACTACCCTTAATAATTGAGCACAATAACATTCATGTTCTCTATTAATATCCAGTATAACCTTTATACTAATTATTATTAAAACAGGCCAATAAATAAAGTAGTCCAGAGAATTGAGACTCTTTATAATCATTTAAAAGTGTCCGAGTATTGTATATTAAAGCCCGTTTGACACTTGACATATACAAATGCTTCACACCGAGCTACACTTTAAAAATAAGACATGAATGAAATTAAACATTAATATTACACTTTAAAACCATCCCGGAAGCGACTCAGAAATACTGTCTTGGAGGAGGCATTCCCTTGCTTTTCACTATAAAGCAGGTGACCTAAGGGAACACCCGCCCCCCCCCCCCCCCTTCCCCTTGCCCTGGGTCAAATAGCCCAGAGCGAAGAGGGCAGCCGGACGGAGTCACTGCCGGAACAGAAAGCCTGCATAACTATAGTTGCAACTGTTTAGTGGACGACATTCTGAGCAACAGATAACGGACCTAAACAATGCAGGTCTCCAGAAATGGACTCAATATTTCTGAGATAAAAATTAGTAAATGTGGATGGCTGAGACCAATAAGCAGCCTTCATTAAATCTGTAATAGCAACACTATTAGCATAAGCCCAGGAAGTAGAAAGAGCTCTTACTTCATGAGCAGAAATCTTAAGCACAGACTGCTGAGAAGAAGATAAATCTTCATACGCAGTACGGATAGTTAACTGAATCCATCTAGCAATAGAATGGACTGAAATGTCCTTTCTATTAGGCATCAAAGACAGAAAGAAACGTTTCCGTCCCTTTCTGATGAACTGAGATCTCTGTTTATAGATACGTAGTGCTCTAACAGGACAGAGTAAAGGCCTACGCCCGTCTGAAGACGGAAGAGCCTTAATAACAATAGGTTCCGGATATTTATTAGGAGCCTGATTCTTAGCTAAAAAACCGACGTTAGTAGTGAAGGTGATAGTGTTCCCAACACTACGATAATGAGAATCATCCACCGATAGTGCATGAAGCTCACTGACTCTTCTGGCAGAAGAGAAAGCTAAGAGAAAAGCTGTCTTATAAGATAAGAATTTGAAATCTACTGTCCCAAGAGGTTCAAATGGCTTTTCCTTCAATTTAAGGAGAACCCAAGCTAAATTCCACTTAGGAATTAATCTAAGAGTTCTGGGTCTATTTATCGAAAAGTTTCTAACCAATTTCGATAAAGAGACATTAGATCCAATTTGTAAACTATCATGATGTGCAGAGGTATCAGATAACATAGATCTATAACCCTTTATAGTAACCGGTTGCAGTTTGATTTCGTCAAACAAGTATACTAGAAAGTTAGCAATGTCTGGTATAGAGGGATCAAATATATCAACAGAATGATCCCTACACCAACGACGGAAAACCTTCCACTTAGCCGCATAGTTTAGCGAAGAGGAGGTCCTCCTACAGTTAGAAATCGCGTCCACTGCTCGTCCTGTAAAGTGCTTGCCATGCAAGAAGGACCGCACAACGGAAAAACGTGAAGGTTGAGACCTTGCGGGTTGTGATGCAGTTGGCGCGATTTCCCCTGCCAAAGAAGATCCTCTCGTGGAGGGAGCTTCCGCGGTAGGTCCCACAACAGACACCTGAGTAGATTTATCCACGGTCTCTGTGGCGACAGAGATGCTACCAACAGAATCTTGCATTGAGATTGTTTTATCTTTAGCAATACTTGTTGAATTAACGGCGCTGGAGGATACGCATATCCTATCATTCCGTCCCAAGGGATCGATAGAGCGTCTACAGCAAATGCTCTTGGATCCGGACACGGGGACACATACGTCTGCAACTGATTGTTGAGATGTGTCGCAAATAAGTCTATCATTGGCCGTTCCCATTGGTAGCAAATCTGATTGAATACTTGTTTGTTGAGAGTCCACTCCGACGGCAACAAGCGACCCTTTCGAGAAAGGGAGTCTGCTAGCACATTCAGACGACCCGGTATGTGACGGACCGAAAGAAGAACGTGATGTTCCAACGCAAACAGAAGGATTCTTTCCGTTAGATTGAACAACGGAACTGAATGAGTGCCTCCCTGATTCCGTATATACGCCACTACTGTCGTATTGTCGGATAGGATTTGGACATGAGCATCGTGAATAATGTCCATCCAGTGACGTAACGCAAGCCAAATTGACATCATTTCCTTGATGTTTATGTGCTTGCACAGGAATTGCGGATCCCAAAGACCCTGGCATCTCGAATCCGTTGGGATTAATGATGCACCCCAACCTGTTTGACTGGCATCCGTCATAATGGTAAAACTCGGATCCGGCAACTGCAGCGGAACTCCTTGAGTTAACCACTGAATGTTTGCCCAAGTCTGAATCTCTTGTTTCACTTGATCTGACAAGAGAACGTCTACATCGAGCGAATGAATTTTCACACTCCAATTCTGAGTCAAGAAAATTTGAAGAGGCCGTGTGCGTAGCCGTCCCATCGGAATGAGATCCGCAGCGGCTCCGCACAGACCTATCAGTCTCATAAATTCTCTCGCTGTGACTTTGTCTGTATTTAGACAATAGCGAGCGTAACAACTGACTAATTTCGCTCTGGTTAACGGCAGACGAACGAGATTGTTGTGCGTCTCGAAGCTCATTCCCAGATGAGTGAATGACTTGGACGGCACCAGATCCGACTTCTCCTCGTTTACTATGAAACCGAGACGTCGGAGCAATAGAAGAAGATTCTGAACATCGTTCTGAAGCGTTAACTCGTTGCCGTACCTCTGAAGAATGTCGTCCAGGTAGGCCGACGTTACCGCAGACGAATGAGCTCGGAAGTAAATCATTACCGAGTTCATTACTCGAGTGAAAGCCCAGGGTGCTAGATTCAATCCGAAGCACATGGCCCGGAACTGATACACCACTCCTAGGACTGCGAAGCGTAGATACTTTCGGAATGTCGGATGTACCATGACGTGAAAGTACGCATCTTTGAGATCTATGCTCGTTGCATAATCGTTCACCCGAATACTCGCTCTGACCGATCGAATCGTCTCCATATAAAACTTCGGAGCGATGATCAGCTTGTTTATCCAGCTCAAATCTATGACTGGACGGAACGAGCCGTCTGGTTTCGGAACCAGAAACAGATGGCTGTAGAATCCCAGCGATTCCTGGTTTTCTACGACCTCTACCGCGTTCTTCATTAAAAGAGACTGCACCTCTGATAGCAGAGCGTCTCTTTTCTGAGGGTTTGACGGAAGATGAGTCCACTTTGGACTTCGAGTTAATGGAGGCTTTCGTTTGAAGGATATCTTTAGACCTTCCGAAGTCACTCCTCTCACCCAAGGGTCGTCCGTAATCGACGCCCACTCTTGAGAAAAACTCGACAACCTTCCGCCAACCGGAACGCGATAGAGGTTTGAGCCATCACCTCCTGGATCTGCGAGGCCTGCGGTAGGAGAAACCACGTCTTCCACGACCCGCACCTCGCCTCGTCGACCTCGGGGCGTCCGACCGATTGTCCCGGCCTGAAGGACGTCCCGAACGAGAGTCGCTATCCTGACGGTCTCTCGAATAAGAGCTAGAGGACGCACCGGAACCTCTATAGGAACCTCTCTTGGGCGGATAAGACCCAGAAGTGCCCGCCTTATTCGTGTCTGCTGAATCCGACCTTTTAGGAGCGGATCTAAACAACAGAGAATCACTAGCTTTCTTTTTAATATTATCATAAATAGCGGAAAGCTTGCCGTCAAAGAGAAGATCTCCTGAGACCGAAGCGACTCTAAGAGAGTTCTTCACCTTAGAATCCACTAGTGTGGATGTAGACAGGGCTGCGTCACGTCTAACCAACTCCAGATTAGCCACTGAAAGGGCGGAGTTACACGTGGAATAAGCTACTGCCCTAGAAAGAAGTCTTAAGGAGGATTGTATATCCTGAAACTCTTCCCCTTGAAGACGCAGTGATAACGCCTTCGTAAGGTGATCTGCGTAAGATAAGGCATCTAAATTGGCTCTGTTAGACGCAATAGCTGTTTCCAACACTGCGGTTGGAATAGAAGCTGACGACGGTAATGATAGCTCTAAGTCTTCCGCCTCGTCGTCCATACGCAGAGGAACTCTCGGTATACCCTGACCTGCCGTGTCGAATTTATTCCTTGCATTAATGAAAGGCAGGTTGAGAGTATTTGCGGACAAGAAGCCTGCTTTCCCTGTCCTGGAAGCAAGTTTAAAAATAGCGTCGTTCAATAATTCAAATGTTCTTGCAACATTATTGGACTGCGACGGAAACTCGGGAGCGATGTCCCTGAACCGCTCGAAAAAATCAGAGTCCAATGACGCTATAATTCTCCTGTCCGGAAGCGCAGCAGTCTGGCCCGACGGAACAACTTGAGGAAGAAAGTGCCGGATGAAGTCTACGGCAGCTTTGTGTTGTTCCGAAAGGGATAGCTCCAATTCATCCGTATCCCTTTCACCATCCGGTCGGACCTCCCGATGTTCCCGGTCGTCCGCCCCCGATGCTTCGGCGGAGCGTACCGACCCAGCGCCGTCGGATAATTCTCGATCCGACACCGTCTCTGTCGGCTGCTGGGATGCTGCGATAAGCTGTGCTATCTGCACTAGAATGTCCGACGTCGAGACCTGCAGAGGAGCGGTCTTTCGCTGCTTTGCCGAGGGCAGCTCCGCATCGGATGGCTCCCGCATACTTTTCCTATGCGAACGTCCGGAGTCCATCGGTCTCGAGTCCCTGGCTGCCGGATGGTGTGACCTGGTCGCCGAATAATCCTTCCTCGGCGAAGCTGGCAAGATATCGGAGGTCACGCAGCCAAGGTGCGGTCGTGTGCGCCGGCGAGAAGAGGAAGCCTTAACAGTCTCTGCGGACTGCTTATACAACGGAGCGTCCCGAGCGACGGACGTATGCTCCGCTAAAGACACATTTTGTACCACAACATCTGGTCCCAGATGTTGTTGTACGAGAGAGGGGCCTCTCTCGCTCGCGGCCCGGCTGGACCTGGACGAGCTAGGAACCGGACTAAAAGGCTTCCTCCGTTCTCGTTCACTATCCGCCGTCACTGGGTGTGCATCTATTATTTTTATAGTGCTCGCATCACCCAAAATTTCCTCTTGGACCGCATCGGACGAACCCGGCTGCCGAACCATTCGGTGAATGGACGCTACACCGGGCGAGCTAGCGGACGACATTTGTCTAATCTCCATGAGCACTTTTGCCGCTAGCTCTGTATTTAATTGTGACGACGGACGCACACTTGAAGAAGATAACATGGAAACATCACCCTGTTCTGGTTCCTCTGAAATAGAAACTGAGAGAGTAGAGTGACCTTGTGGAGAAAGAGCCGGCATCGCTCTTTCTCCAGAAACAACATATCGTGACACACGTTTCCAATGTTTCTCATCCCAATGTTCACATACAGGACAGGGATTAATGCGAGAACACTGACTACAATTTATGCAATAATCATGAAAGTCAGAGGAAGATTTCTTCCTATTACAATTTGAACAAGTTCCTTTCATTGTGAAGGAACAACAATAAGTCCTAGTTACTCGCAAAAACCCCTGACACAAAGATACATAATAACATGATCCATTAATAAATGAAAAAACAATTGCAAAACAAAATAATTTTGAAAAAATATTTTTTCAGAGAAGCCCAAGTTGCTGAAAAGTAACGTTGAGCCCCGATGGATCCGATGGCAAAGTGTGGTCAAAAATTTTAAAATTATATAAAATAATTAATGAGACACTTTCGGATAATATAAATGTATCTTATAATGAGATAAACTACCTCAAAGGCAAACAGCCCCCCTCAAAAAAGGCTGTTGCCAATGAAAACAAACAGTGTAAACACAGAAGAAAACATGACTCCAGGCACTGAAAAAACTGGCCCGGAATCAGTCCTCAATTACACTCTATCTGATGCAAAACAGAGACTCCCAGGGGAGAATCTGCAGAACATCAGATGGAAGATGCAGAACACAAACGTTATACACCCATGGGTGAAAACGTAACTATGGGGAAAATAACAGAAAACATTCTGTAACCAAGCAACTCTCCCAGGGAAATTTTAGAAATGAAACTTCTCAAAAATATGCCAAAAGCATGGGAGAATTGCAAGGGGGGACTTTAGAAGGTTAGGGGAGAGGAAACACTGAATAAGCAGTGCAACAATTAGCAAGAATGACAACAAGAGGCGTTTGCCTCGAAAATAGGCAACTTAACATAATTTTAACAAAAAATTTTAAGTACAGCCCTGATTATTTTTTGCCACTTCTTTTTTCCTCTCCTCCTTCTATCCTCCTTAGAATCACATTTTCTCCAAGAATTACGTGTCTGGCATCCTTTAAACTGAGATTTACAAGCACAAAGATCAGTGAGATGTTGACTGATGAAGGGCCAAACAGAGAATGATATTTGGCGCCAATTTCGGGACGACTGCGTCACTGCGCATGCGCAGTAGAGTCGTACTATGGAGGTCCTTTAGGACATGATTTCTTTTTGTTTTGGATGCAAATTTTGGGGATTGGGGGGCAAAATTTGTGTTTGGCCCTGGTTTTTGTGGAGTTAGCACCAGCTAAGTCTGGGTCATTGGTACAGTATAAAAATATCGATAGCTCCCATCTAGAGGTCACCCTAAATAAGCATACCAAGTTTCAAAGCAATCAAATCATAAATGTGCCCTGTAGGGTGTGCCAAAGGGAAATATTGTGGTTTGACTAAACTAAGTTCTAAGAACATTGGCCGCGGCAACATTTTTTGACGGAAATTGAAGAAAATCGATAGCTCCCATCTAGAGGTCACCCCAAACAAGCATACCAAGTTTCAAAGTAATCTGAACATAAATGCGACCTGTGAGGTGTGCCAAAGGAAATTGTGGACGTACGTACTAACGTACTAACATACTAACGTACGTACGTACGCCGACGGACGAGAAGTGATGGCAATAGCTCAGATTGACTTTGTCAAGTTGAGCTAAAAAATCTTTGAGTCCCAGAGAGGGTCTGACTGAACCCAAAAATATTTGTTCTCATAGCACAGTGATAACAAAGGCAGCCCAAAACACACTTGTTCCTGTCCCAAGGTGAAAACAAAGGTACCCAAGAAGTTTTGTGAAGATCAGTTCATAAATACGAGCTCTATAGAACTTGTGACAAAAAACTGATTGGACCTAATTTCGGTACAAAATGGCCACTGGCAGCCATCTTGAATTTTGGACCGCACCCAGAAACACTCATTCTCGTCCCAAGGTGATAACAAAGGTACCCAAGAAGTTTTGTGAAGATCGGTTCATAAATACAGACTCTACCTTGAGCCGTATTGACATGTGTGCTTACATTGTGTAAGTAGCACTGAATAAATCAAAGTTCATCTAATTTGCATAATTTCTGCATGAAAAACAAACCCTTATAATATGTGATGTATTCCATGTTACTAAACATTCATACAAAAATTTATTCAAATCAGAACTTTCATACAGAAGTTCTGTACAAAAGACTGATTCACTAATTTTGGTACAAAATGGCTGCTGGTGGCCATCTTGAATTTTGGACCACACCCAAAAATACTCGCTCTCATCCCACTGTGATAACAAAGGTACCTAAGAAGTTTCATATAGATTGCTTCATAAATATGGCCTCTGGTCTGAGCTGTATAGAAGTTGTGTACAAAAAACTGATTAGACCTAAATTCGGTACGAAATGGCCACTGGCAGCCATTTTGAATTTTAGACCGCACCCAGAAACACTCTCGTTCTCGTCCCAAGGTGATAACAAAGGTACCCCAAGACATTTCGTGAAAATCAATGCATAAATACAGACTCTAGCCCGAGCCGTATTGACATGTGTTCTTACTGTGTGTAAGTCGCACTGAAAAGATCAAAGTTCATCTAATTTGCATAATTTCTGCACGAGAAAAAAACCCGTATTATATGTGATGTATCCCATGGTACTAAACATTCACACAAAAAATTATTCAAATCAGCACTTTCATATGGAAGTTCTGTGTAAAAAATCTGATTGCACCTAATTTTGTACAAAATGGCTGCCATCGGCCATCTTGAATTTCGGACCAGACCCCAAAACACTCCTTCTCGTCCCACAGTGATACCAAAGGTACCCAAGAAGTTTCCTAAAGATCAGTTCATAAATACGGCCTCTAGCCCGAGCCGTATTGGCATTTGCACTTACAGTGCTGAAAGTAACACCAAAAAACATCAAAATTAGTCTAATTTGCACAATTTACGCACAAGAAAAAAACACGTATTATATTTGATGTATCCCATGGTACTAAACATTCATACAAAAAATTATTCAAATCAGAGCTTTCATATGGAAGTTCTGTACAAAAAACAGATTTCTGAATCGTTGATACAAAATGACGGCTGGCAGCCATCTTGAATTTCAGACTGCACCCAACAACACTCGTTCTCGTCCCACGGTCATAACAAAGGCACCCAAGAAGTTTTGTAAAGTATATAAGGCCTCTAGCCCGAGCCGTATCCAATTGTTGACGTACGGACAGATGGACAGACGGACGACGGGCCATGACAAAAGCTCAAATTTGCTTTGCCAAAGTTGAGCTAAAAATCATCAGTCACCCATTCAATTTGACATTCTCAGGAAGCACATGCTATTTTGAAATCCGTAGCAAAATTGTACATGGTTGGGTGGACAACAACAACATGTCATTAAACTCTTTGCACAACTTCTTGTCCACAAACATGCAACATTATAACTATTATATTTCATCCTTTATGCTATTTTTTCACATTTGTTTCTATTATACTTTCTTTTTTGACTCGGTATATATACATATGTACTTATATGGTTAGAATTTCATCACTTACATGGAGGTGCCACATGTGTACACATGCATATGTACACATACGGTTTCATCTAAATATATTACAATGATATTATTCAAATGGGTAGAAGATGCATACACTTACTGGAAGGAGAGTACTGCTTAAAAAAATTATTCCCAGGATCTCTAAGGAATAAAATGGCATCTGAGTGGAAGCGTATACTGGGATATATGTTAATCAGGCGAAATAACAAAAGTATATATACATCAAGGTTTCAGAAACTAGTAGTTTAAGTTCTTTATGTTGGGAAATACTGAAAGACATGCATAATTTATATAAACTGAATACAACATGGACAACATTTAAACACTTGTATGGGGAACAAGTCTACATACATCCATACACGTACTGGATTGCACATCAATATTTTTTCACGCCAGAGCTTTGCAAAATCGGTGTGAATGACTTGATTACACAAAAATACATTTCACAGACATATCCAGGTCCAGTGTATTGAATTTATATACATTTAAAATGTGTGTGCGTTTGGGGGGGGGGGGGAGGTCTTGTTGGGGGCTTGCATTGTTATTTCACACAAGGATTTCTGTACACAGATATGAAATATGAACACGAACATAAGAGATGTATATTACATACCAAGGCCCAAAGCACAGAATTTCAACACTTACATGGGAGGAAGTAGGTACTACATAGATGTATCACAAAAGATGCCTATTCTGTGGATACAAAAATTTAAACACTCTCAAAAGAGGTGTACACAACTTGGTTACACCCAACTATATTTCACAAAGGTATTCGTGCACAATGTGTAAAATTTAAACGCTTACATGCGTGGGCTGGATACAACTTAAATGTATCACCCAAGGATGCCCATTCCAAAGGTATTATTAGTTACCCCGTGTTTGACCACATGGTACAGGTTTTTACCTACCCGAAGCCAGCCGTATCCCATGAGGCCGAAGGCCGAATGGGATACGGCTGGCTTCGGGTAGGTAAAAACCCATACCATGTGATCAGACACGGGGGTAACAAATTTATCTATTGACTTTCCGTTTTAGAAGTACAATCTATTTCATGTGTGAACACACACAGCAGGAGATCTTTTATCTTCCATTGTTGAGCCATACAGGTTTCTGTGGAATTTTTGTGCAAAAGAGTTTTTGTGAAAATATGCCGATATGACTAGTATAAAAAAAATTATTGAATTTCTTTTTTGTCTCAAAAACATAGCTTATGAACCCCACATTGGAGGGTACTCGACAAGCTCATTCCAATAAGGGGTCATGAGCTATATTTTGGAGATAAAAAATTAAAATATAATACATGTACACTGTAAAACTGGAATGACGCGTCTTCTACGGGGTATGGACAATTTGTAGATTTCGGAACGAGGCTTTCCACTGGGTATGGGAAATTTGTCAGTGGCTGGGCGGATGTATCGTGGGTTTCAATGAATATGGTCTCATACCACGTATCTATCAACCAATCAAATCAAAAAATTCACTTTAGTCAATAGATAAAAGATTTTAACACTTACATATGGGGTGTATAATTCTTTATTATACACAGAATATAGTTCACAAAAATACATCTATGCTCAATATATAAAATTTAAATCCTTTTATGAGAGGGGTGAATACCACTGAGATATATCAAACAAATATGTCTACTCCAAAGATATAAACTTTACACACTTACAGGCGAAATAACAAAAGTATATATACATCAAGAGCTGTAGATTAACCGAAACCGAACCAAGGTTTTTAGTTTTATTTAAAAACCGAAACCAAAACCGTAGACATCCCGTAATCTAAGGTTTTTTGTTTTTTATTAAATACTCTCTTGCTGCAGAAATTCACAGAATGTAGCCATCCCAGACTAGTGAGAGTACCCAGACACTGCCAATGGCAGTGTCTGGGTACTCTCACTACTCTGGGAAGGCTACATTCTGTGAATTTCCGACATTTCAGTTTACTTGTGTTTTCAGCTTTCCTCATGTTGCGTGTAGGTGTCAGACCTCGAAAAATGGCCAAGCACAATAAAAGTTCTGTATATTTAGGTAATTATTATATTGGCCTTCCTGATTCTTTATGTATTATAGCTTATTTTGGGCATTCATTGAGTTTCACTCAATTTCACTGCCATTCAGTTATGACTCCGGACATAAGAATGAGTTTTATTGAATTTTATTTGGCCTCATGAACAAACCGAAAACCGAACCGAACCAAGGTTTTACTCCACCAGAAAAACCAAAACCGAAACCAAACAAGAAATTTAAAAACCTACAGCTCTTTCACAGGAGGTGTTACATAGAAATACACTTCACATGGATATCTGTGTCCAGTGTATAAATATAAAAGCTTACAGAGGAGGAAATGGGTATTATTAGTGTATATCGCATGAAGAAATCTGTTCCAAAGGTATAAACATTAAAATACTTTCATAAGAGGTATATGCTACTTGGTTAGACACAAATGAATTTTATCAAAATATCTATGCCTAAGGTATACAGTTGAAATACTTGCTTGAGAGAGTATACTACACAGAAACATGTGTATTCACATTCTGGTTACAGATTTGATCTATCCCAAAAAGTATATGTGTATGTCAACATATATACAAGTACACACACATACATATTCAGGCTGATTGCACATAGATATATAATGTGCAGATATCTTATTTGAAGGTGTACAAATTTAGCCATTTATTTGAGAGGAGGTACTGACCTAAGATGTCAGTATTCACAAACCGATTACATATAAATATATTACACAGTGGTTTCTATGTCCAGGTAACAAAATTTAAACGCTCACACACGGGTGGGCAGGGACCATTTACATCACACATAGATATCTATTCCTAACATATACAAATTTACCCACTTTCATGGAAAGGAGTAGCCACTGCTTAGATATGTCACACAAAGGTATCTATTCCACAGATTTTAGTTTTAAATACTGACATAATGAGTATGAATTACTTGGTTACATAAGTTAAATACTTACAAAAGAGGTTACACACAAATACATTTCATAAAGATATAACTATGTCCAAAGAACAAACTGTACGCATGTTTAACTGGAGGGTGGGGGGGGGGGGGGGGGTAAATTTATTACACACAAAAATATTTCATAATTTATATCTTCTTTTGCCCATGGTAAAAAGTTTTACACACATTTGAATGGAGGGATGGGTACTTATAAGATATGCCATCCAAGAATGTCCATGAAATTTAAACACCCTCATGGGAGGGGCTGGAGATCACTTGCATCACACAAGGATATCTATTCCTAAGGTATAAAATTTTTCCACATTCATGGAAAGGGATGACATCTGCTTAGATATGTCAGACAAAAGTATTTATTCTGACAATTTTATCTTAAATACTTACATAAGATATATGTACTACTTGGTTACACACACAAATATATTTCATAAAGATATATTTATGTCCAATGTAGAAATTTTACACACATGTAAATGGATGATGTGGTCTTAGATATATCACCCGAGACTCTATCCTACCACAGTGTTTTACATATATAGTTATCATTTGTTATTATTTAATACTTATTCACACATACCTATATATACATACACACAGAAGAGATGTATATATCAAAATATATTAAGTGAAATTATCTTTTTCTCAACTACTTTGTGTTAACTGGTTGAGTGCTAGGAGCCACTATCAGGGCTCCCCTGAAAAGTGCTGAAAGCCACTATAGTGGCTTTACACTGTTTGCATAGGCTTGTTGTTTTCTAGGCAGTAGAAAATACATGTTTATATATAATTGTTTTGTTACAATTTATTGGAGAGTGCCAAAGGGCACTCTCCAATAAATTGTAACAAAACATTTGGTCATGAAGAAAATATTGCTATTTTCCACTTACTCCACTTACTGGTTGCATGGCATCTTTGAAAAAAATACTCGCATCTCAAATCTCCTTTGAAAAATAATTTAGCACTCAACCAGTTAAGTATACATACACACATATGTACATATTGTACGTACATGTGCATGTATATAAATGCCCATCTTTGTAAAGTCTGAGAATAAAATTCTGATATTCAATTGGAATATTTACATAAATTTGTCCAAGTCTCTGAGCATTTGAATGGTAACAATGTTGTTTTGATTGTCCTTGATGAAGATCATTCCATCCATTGACCAGGTGTTTTGAATTTTTTAACCCTTTACCTAACGAATTGCCCACATCCGCCCGCGTAATATGAAAATTGTGCAGTTGAAAAAATTAAATATTTCAAAATATTTCAACAAAACCATATCATGTTACCCCTCTTTGGAACGAGCTCGTTGAGCTCGTTCCAACGAGGGGTCACATGATATGGTTTTGTTGAAATTTTTTGAAAAATTTAAAAAAATTATTTTTAAAATAATGAATTTTGATATCGTCTGCATTGGGTAAAGGGTTAAAGTTTTTTAAGTTTTAAAGACCCCACAAGAAGGCCATATTTGAACTTTGTTAATAACAGTCTTCACTGATGTACACTTTTTTACCCCATACTAATGTATCTTTTAATTTCTTTTTGGCCATGAACATGCATCTTCTTGCACTGTAGCTGGTAAACCGAACAATCAACTATCAAGGTCCAGCACCTCTAAAAGGTCTTACTTGATGGGAATGATCAATATCACTTCGCTGTATGTGCGTCCCGATCTTTTCTGCAATCTCTACAACTACAGTATCAGTTACTTCACCCTCCACTTCATCTATAACACTGATGCGAAGGCTAGGCTTTCTTGTATACTGTTCTAAATCATCTATTCGAAGTTCTTGTCTACAGACCTCACTATTCAACCTACTGACCTATTCTCTGGACAGTCTCAGCTCCTGATTTAGATCCTGGGTGGCCTCCATTACAGCCCCCTTCAGGGCTTCATTTATAAGCGCCTTTACATCCTCAAAAATTGAATCTTTAATTTCTGAGCTATAGCATCAACATCAACTTCAAGAGCAGACCCTCTCATGGCCATACTGACTTTCTCCCTATCTGGAAGCGAAATGGATAATTCAGATTTCTCACCAATTCGCACTAGTTTAACTTGTTTTGTCTGACGTGGTGCAATAGATATATGTTTATGAGGAATGAAGAGTTTCGGTTTTGATCTGACAGGCATCACATGAATAAAAACCCCAACAGTTTATGCTTCGAAATTGGAGAAGACTAACGAAATTAGGACACTTGTTCACCAAATTAATTCATTCACCACCTCTTTGACTCAAAAAGGCTCATTTTTCCAGAGTCAGTAATCTACGTTACTGGATTAAACATCAGTCACACAAACTTCGTGTTTAAAATCAAAACTATCCAGGTTATTCACAAAGTCACATCATTGATAGAAGATCAAAACATCAAGCGCCAGAAGTGCCATCATAGAGGAATCATAATGCATGAGGATGTGTAATAAACACAGAATGCGAAGTGTGGTTGAATCTGTGGGTGCTTCACATAACTCGTTGGAATGGCATAGTCATATTTCGCTCGCTGAAATGGCGTAGTCACATTTATTACTCTCCAAAGTGTGATTTACTGGGATTTCCAGGTTTGATTATAAATGATAACTTCACAAGTGAATTATGAAATCAAGAATTGTGCCATGTATCCGTGCGCACAAATGAAGACGCTCTGTCATAGGTGTTACAACCAGTGCCTGGTAAGCGTTATGTAATCAGCGTGGAGGTAAGAGTTCCCAACTCCTGGGAGGGCCATCCCCGTCTGGGTCATTGGTAAGTATAAAAAATATATAAATTACTATAAATTTTTTAACATTTTTATACTGTACCAATGACCCAGACTTAGCTGAATAGAAAAAAAGGCTGGAGGGCCTAGGACAAAAAGGAAAATCCAATAGGCTCAATTACATGTAAACAGAATTATCCCCTCAAGGAGAAGAGGAGAACAGGTCTTACATGTATCTTTCTTATTTGCATCAAACAAGAAAGACACAATACCCATCTGTAATTGAGCACAATAACATCAATGATCTCTATTAACATCCAGTATAACCCGTTATACCCCGCCCCTTCCCCTTGGTCAAATACCCCAGAGCGAAGAGGGCAGCAGGACAGAGTCGCTGCCGGAACAGAAAGCCTGCATAACTATAGTTGCAATTGTTTAGTGGACGACATTCTGAGCAACAGATAACGGACCTAAACAACAAAGGTCACCAGAAATGGACTCAATATTTCTGAGATAAAAACTGGTGAATGTTGAAGACTGAGACCAATATGCAGCCTTCATCAAATCGGCAATAGCAACACTATTAGCATAAGCCCAAGATGTAGACAGCGCTCTTACTTCATGTGCCGAAATCTTAAGCACAGACTGCTGAGTTGAAGATAATTTTTCATAAGCAGTACGGATAGTTAATTGAATCCACCTTGCAATAGAATGGACAGTAATGTCCCTTTTATTAGGCAGCAGAGACAGAAATAAACGTTTACGTCCCTTTCTGATAAACTCAGATCTATGTTTGTAAATAAGCATAGCTCTAACAGGACAGAGTAAAGGCCTATGCTCATCTGAAGATGGAAGGGCCTTAATAACAATAGGTTCCGGATACTTATTAGGAGCCTGATTCTTAGCCAAAAATCCGACATTAGTAGTCAAGGTAATAGTATTACCTATACTACGATAGTGAGAATCATCAACAGATAGTGCATGAAGCTCACTAACTCTTCTAGCCAAAGAGAAGGCTAAGAGAAAAGCTGTCTTATAAGATAAGAATTTGAAGTCTACCGTGTCAAGAGGCTAGACTCAAATGGCGCTTCTTTTAGCTTAAGAAGAATCCAAGCTAAATTCCACTTAGGAATTAATCTAAGGGTTCTAGGTCTATTTATCGAAAAGTTTTTCACTAACTTAGATAAAGAGACATTAGATCCAATCTGTAAGCTATCATGATGTGGATAGGTATCAGATAGCATAGACCTATAACCCTTAATGGTAACAGGCTGCAGTTTGATCTCATCAAACAGATAGACTAGAAAATTAGCAATGTCTGGAATGGAGGGATCATAAATATCAACAGAATGATCCCTACACCACCGACAGAAAACCTTCCACTCAGCAGCATAATTTAGCGAAGAGGAGGTCCTCCTACAGTTAGAAATCGCGACCACTGCTCGTCCTGTAAATTGCTTGCCATGCAAGAAGGACCGCACAATGGAAATGCATGAAGGTTGAGACCTTGCGGGTTGTGATGCAGAGTGCGCAATTTCCCTTGCAAAAGAAGATCCTCTCGTGGAGGAAGCTTCTGCGGCATGTCCCACAGCAGACACCTGAGTAGATTTATCCATGGTCTCTGGGGTGACAGAGATGCTACCAACAGAATCTTGCAGTGAGATTGCTTTATCTTGAGCAATATCTGCTGAATCAATGGCGCTGGAGGATACGCATATCCAATCATTCTGTCCCACGAGATCGAGAGAGCGTCTACTGCAAACGTGCGAGGATCTGGACACGGCGACACATACGTCTGCAACTGATTGTTGAGATGCATCGCAAATAAGTCTATCATCGGATGCTCCCATTGGTTGCAAATCTGACTGAATACTCATTTGTTGAGAGCCCATTCTGACGGCAACATGCGACCTTTCTGAGAAAGGGAGTCTGCTAGAACATTCAGACGACCCGGAATATGACGGACCGATAAAAGAACTTGATGCTCTTGGACAAACAGAAGGATTCTTTCCGTTAAGTTGAATAATGGAATGGAATGAGTGCCTCCCTGGTTCCAAAGTATACACTACTACTGTTGAATTGTCGGACAGAATTTGCACGTGTGCATTCCGAATTATGTTCATCCAATGACATAGCGCAAGCCAAATTGACATCATTTCTTTGATGTTTATGTGCTTGTTTAGGAACTGCGGATCCCAAAGACCCCGGCACTTCGAATCCGTTGGGCTCAAGGTTGCGCCCCAACCTGTTTGACTGGCATCCGTCATTATCGTAAAAATCGGATCCGGCGATTGCAGTGGAACTCCCTGAGTTAACCACTGAATATCTGCCCAAGTCTGAATCTCTTGTTTGACTTGATTCAACAAGATGATGTTCATATCGAGCGAATGAATCTTGACACTCCAATTCTGAGTCAGAAAGATTTGGAGTGGCCGAGCACGTAGCCGCCCCATCGCACAAACCTATCAGTCACATGAATTCTCTCACTGTGACTTTGTCGGAGTGAAGACAAAAGCGAGCATAACAACTGATTAATTTCACTCTGATTAAAGGCAGACGAACGAGATTGTTGTGAGTCTTGAAGCTCATTCCCAGGTGGGTGAATGACTTGGACAGCACCAGATCCGACTTCTTCTCGTTTATTATAAAACCGAGACGTCGGAGCAGTTAAAGCAGATTCTGCACATCGTTCTGAAGCGTTAACTCGTTGCCGAACCGCTAAAGAATTTCGTCCAAGTAGGCCGACGTTACAGCAGACGAATGAGCTCGGAAATGAGTCATTACTGAGTTCATTATTTGAGTGAAAGGCCATGGTGCTAGATACAGACCGAAGCACATCGCTCGGAACTGAAAAACGACTCCTAGGACAGCGAACCGGAGGTACTTTCTGAACGGCGAATGTACCATGACGTGAAAGTACGCATCCTTGAGATCTATGCTCGCAGCATAGTCGTTCACTCGAATGCTCGCCCTGACCGATCGAATGGTCTCCATAAAAATTTTGGAGCCATGATCAGCTTGTTTATCCAGCTCAGATCTATGACTGAACGAAACGAGCCGTCTGGTTTCGGGACCAGAAACAGATGGTTGCAGAAACCTGGAGATTCCTGGTTTTCCACGACCTCTATCGCGTTCTTCTCCAGAAGAGATTGGACTTCTAATTATAGAAGCGAACTTCTCTTCTGAGAATTTGACGGAAGCTGAGTCCATTTTGGACTTCGAGTTAACGGAGGCTTTCTTTTGAAGGACAGTTTTAGTCCTTCTGAAATCACCCCTTTTCTGCCCACTGGAACACGATATAGGTTTGCACGATCACTTTCTGGACTTACGAGGCTTGCGGGAGGAGAAACCACGTCCTCCACAAACCGCACCTCGCCCCATCTGACCGGTTGTCTCGGCCAGTATTACGGCCCCTACCTGAGTCGCTACCTTGACGGTCTCTGGAGTAAGACCTAGAGGCTTGCTTAGATCCTCTATAGGAACTTCCCTTGGACGTATTCGTCCCAGAAGTGCCTGTCTTACTCTTCTCCGCTGAATCCAACTTTTTAGCAGCGGACTTGAACAGCAGAGAGTCTGAAGCTTTCTTAGTAATTTGATCATAGATCATGGAAAGCTTGCCGTCGAAGAGAAGCCCCCCGGAGACCGGAGCGACTCGAAGAGAGTTTTTCACCTTACGATCCACGCGAGTGTTTGTAGCCAGGGCAGCATCACGTTTAACTAACTCCAGATTTGCCACTGAAAGGGCGGAGTTATATGTAAAGTATGCTATGGTCCTCGAAAGAACTCTTAAGGATGTCTGAACATCCTGGAATTCTTTTCCTTCGAGACGTAATGATAATGCTCTGGTAAGGTGATCTGCATACGATAATGCGTCTAAGATTGTCGTATCCAACGTCGTGGCTGGAATAGGCACAGACAACGGCAAAGACAATTCTAGGTCTTCAGCCTGGTCATCTAGACGCAGAGGAACTCTCGGAATGTCCTGCTGTTTTAAATTTATTCCTGGAATTGATGAAAGGCAGCTGTATAGCATTGGCCCTTAAGAAACCGGACTTGCCCGTCTTGGTGGCAAGTTTGAATATAGCGTCATTCAAAAGATCAAATGTCCATGAGACATTTCTGGACTGGATCGGAAACTCAGGGATGGTGTCCCTAATCCGGCCGAAAAAGTCTGTGTCCAATGACGCTATCAGTCTCTTATCCAGCACCACAGCATTTTGGTCTGGAGGAACAACATCAGGAAGGTATTGCCGGATGAAATCTACGGCTACCTTATGTTGCTCCAAAACGGAAAATTCCAACTCCTCTGAATCCCTTTCTCCATCCGGCTGGACCACTTGATAATCTCGGTCGTCCCTTGCTGACTCTGCATTGGAACAAACCGGCCCAGCTTCCTCAGACAATTCCGGATCGGAAAAGGTTTCTACCAGCTGCTGGGATGCTGTGATAAGATGAGCTATCTGCGATAAGTCCGTTACGGAGGCCTGTGGAGCCGCGGTCTTACATGATTTAGCCGCTGGAAGCTCCTGGGACGCTGAATCCCACATACTTCTCTTATGCACTCGTCCCGATTGTAAAGGCCTCGTATCCCTGGCTACCGGATGGCATGACCTGGTCGACGTGGAATCCCTGGTCGGCGAAGTTGGCTGGATATCAGCAGTCACGTAGCCAAGGTGCGGTCGTGTGTGCTGCCATGAGGATGAGGAAGACGATAGACTAGTCGCTGCGGACTGTCTATGTAACGGAGCGTCCCGAGCAGATGGAGTGGAGGTATGCTCTGCTTGATTAGCGTCACGTACAACATCTGGTCCCAGATGTTGCTGTAAGAGAGAGGGGGGTTCTCTCGCTCACGGTCCGGGTGGACCAGGATGAGCTAGGTACCAGACTGACAGGCTTCCTCCCTACTATCCTCGGATCTGTCGTTGCTGGGTGTGCACGTTCAATGTTTATAGTGCTCACATCACCCAAACTGCTTCCCTGGACCGCAATGGACTTCACTGGGCGAGCTGGCGGACAACAATGCTGTCGATCCTACTAGGGACCTCTTAGGCAATTGTTGTATCTCCATGAGCACTTTTGCCGCTAGCTCTTCGTTAGAATGCAACGAAGGAGGCACACTTCTTGAAGACATCATGGAAACATCACCCTGTTCTTGTTCCTCTGAAAAAGAGACTGATAAACTAGAGTGACTCTACAGAGAGAGGACCAGCATGGACCCCTCACCGCTAACAATATACCATGACACACGTCTCCAACGTTTGTCATTCCAACTGGCACACACTGAGCAAGAATTAGTGCGAGTACATAAACTACAAGACACACAATAAACATGGGAATCAGAGGAAGATTTCCTCGCATTACAATTTGAACAATATTCTTTCATCGTGAAAAAATATAACCCTTGAAACAAAGATACATAATAATAATATAATCCATTATAACATTTCGAAAAAATAATTTAAAAAAAAAAAAAAAAAAATTTTTTTTAAATTTTCAGAAGAGCCCAAGTTCCCAATGGGAACAGTGAGCCCAAATGGATCCCAAAAAATAAGTGTGGACTAAAATTTTAAAACATTTTTAAAAATTAATGTAACACTTACGGACAATATGAATGTATCTGGCTATGAGCAGAACTAAACAGAAGACAAGTAATCACTATCAGAAGTAACCGTTGTCAACATAAATAAAAGTGAACAAAAACCAGAAACATGACTCCAGGCACTGTAAACATGGTCCAAAATCAGTCACCAATTTAAACACTATCCGATGTAAAACAGAGACTTCCCAAGAAGAAACTGCAGTACATCGGATGGTAGATGCAGATCACAACGCCTAAACACCCAAGGGTGAGGACGTAAACATGGGGAAAAACAGAAAATACATTCTGTTACCAAGCCAAAACTCCCAAGAAATTTTAGTAAAAATAATTACAAAAATTATGCCAAAAGCATGGGAGAATAGCAAGGGGGAAATACAGGAAAGGGAGAGAGGAAACACTGATCAAAAATGGTACATCCATAGCAAGAATAACAACATCAGGGCCATGCCGCGAAAATAGGCAACAAGAAATAATTTCGTAAAAAAATTATAAGTTACAGCACTGATCATATTCTGCCACTGCTTTTTCCTCTCATCCTTCTATTTCCTTCATAGATCCACCATTTCATCCATAATTATGTGTCTGGCATCATTTAAACAGAGATTTACAGCACAAATATCAGTGAGGTGTTACTAAATTTAGGGCCAAACAAAGAATGACAATTGGCGCCAATTTCAAGACCTCCTTGACACTGCGCATGCGCAGTGGACAAAAAGTATGGAGGACCACACAGGACATTGAAATTTTGGTTTTTGATGCAAATTTGGGGGATTGGGGGGCAAAATTTGTGTTTGGCCTTTGATTTTAAGGAGTTAGCACCAGCTAAGTCTGGGTCATTGGTACAGTATAAAAATATTAATTGGCGATTTTTTAGAATAGCGCTGACCGGTTTTGGCCATTACATTGGGTAAAGGGTTAAATAATATAATTATCGTTAATAATGAAAAGTAATAAACAGAGTAATAGCTTGACTGGACTGGTAACGTGAAATAAATCATTCGAGGCTTGGGACTATATTGTAAAACACCCGTGCGCATTAGCACACTCGTGTTTGTATAACGTCTCTCACCTCTCATGAATTATTTAACGTAACCAGTCCAGACAAGCGATTACTCTCTATTTACTGTGCCATTCCTAGTTATGTAAAACACCCACAGATTCAAACACACATCACATTCCGTGTTTATTATACATCCTCGTGCATTAAAATACACTTAAAAAAAAACATTTTTTAATCCCGATGATTAAACCCAAAGGTGAAGAGTCTGTTATTTTTGTTTGAAGTGGTACTGATCAAATAGATTGATAAAAAAATCAAAACAACCTTTTGGGAACAAGTCTAAATTACATTCGTTATCTTTTCTCTTGGGCTTGTTTCGGCAGGTATCCATTCACACCTACCATTTGGTGGTTATTACTGATAGTAAAAATATAAGTAAAAATTTTGGCGGATTTGCAAAACAGCTGGAAGAAACTTCTTAAAAAGAAGTTCGAAGCATGTGAGGATGTCTTAAGATTTACCAAAATAAAGTTGACCTATATAGATAGATCGGGATTTGTAGACAACACAGCCATACAACGGGGTTAATGTTGTGGATGGAAATGATTGTTTTTTAAATATTATCTCATTTTTTGTGAGCTTATTTTTCTGTGAACTGACTTTATTTTGCTTTGGATGTTTTCATTTTCACACTACACATAGACAGACGATCGATAATTGTATAACAAAACTTGGAAACTTTTTGAAGCGTAACTAACGACTTAACAGGAAAGGAACAAGTGGAAACGGTGTGGGAAAAATGTTCTGGCTTGTATATCACCTGTTGAATACAGAAACATTTACGTCATAGCGTGATTCGGTTAAATACAAGGGCTTAAAGTTTAATGGATGTGTAATAAAATACCATCTGCATCATAGTGGGAAAGTTAAAAAATTTATAGTAATTTATATATTTTTATACTTACCAATGACCCAGACTTAGCTGGTGCTAACTCCACAAAAACCAGGGCCAAACACAAATTTTGCCCCCCAATCCCCAAAATTTGCATCCAAAACAAAAAGAAATCATGTCCTAAAGGACCTCCATAGTACGACTCTACTGCGCATGCGCAGTGACGCAGTCGTCCCGAAATTGGCGCCAAATATCATTCTTACTGGCAGTGCCTGGTCAGCGCTATGTACTCAGCGGGGAGGCAAGAGTTCCCAACTCAGGGAGGGCCATCCCCGTCTGGGTCATTGGTAAGTATAAAAAATATATAAATTACTATAAATTTTTTAACATTTTTATACTGTACCAATGACCCAGACTTAGCTGAATAGTAAACAGGCTGGAGGGCCTAGGACATAGAGGAAAATCCAATAAGCTCAATTATAAAATAAAGAGATAACCCCTTAAGGAGAAAAGGAGTATTAGGCTTTACATGTATCTTTCTTATTTAATATTTAAATTAGAAAGATACACTACCCTTAATAATTGAGCACAATAACATTCATGTTCTCTATTAATATCCAGTATAACCTTTATACTAATTAATATTAAAACAAGCCAATAAATAAAGTAGTCCAGAGAATTGAGACTCTTTATAATCATTTAAAAGTGTCCGAGTATTGTATATTAAAGCCCGTTTGACACTTGACATATACAAATGCTTCACACCGAGCTACACTTTAAAAATAAGACATGAATGAAATTAAACATTAATATTACACTTTAAAACCATCCCGGAAGCGACTCAGAAATACTGTCTTGGAGGAGGCATTCCCTTGCTTTTCACTATAAAGCAGGTGACCTAAGGGAACACCCGCCCCCCCCCCCCTTCCCCTTGCCCTGGGTCAAATAGCCCAGAGCGAAGAGGGCAGCCGGACGGAGTCACTGCCGGAACAGAAAGCCTGCATAACTATAGTTGCAACTGTTTAGTGGACGACATTCTGAGCAACAGATAACGGACCTAAACAATGCAGGTCTCCAGAAATGGACTCAATATTTCTGAGATAAAAATTAGTAAATGTGGATGGCTGAGACCAATAAGCAGCCTTCATTAAATCTGTAATAGCAACACTATTAGCATAAGCCCAGGAAGTAGAAAGAGCTCTTACTTCATGAGCAGAAATCTTAAGCACAGACTGCTGAGAAGAAGATAAATCTTCATACGCAGTACGGATAGTTAACTGAATCCATCTAGCAATAGAATGGACTGAAATGTCCTTTCTATTAGGCATCAAAGACAGAAAGAAACGTTTCCGTCCCTTTCTGATGAACTGAGATCTCTGTTTATAGATACGTAGTGCTCTAACAGGACAGAGTAAAGGCCTACGCCCGTCTGAAGACGGAAGAGCCTTAATAACAATAGGTTCCGGATATTTATTAGGAGCCTGATTCTTAGCTAAAAAACCGACGTTAGTAGTGAAGGTGATAGGGTTCCCAACACTACGATAATGAGAATCATCCACCGATAGTGCATGAAGCTCACTGACTCTTCTGGCAGAAGAGAAAGCTAAGAGAAAAGCTGTCTTATAAGATAAGAATTTGAAATCTACTGTCCCAAGAGGTTCAAATGGCTTTTCCTTCAATTTAAGGAGAACCCAAGCTAAATTCCACTTAGGAATTAATCTAAGAGTTCTGGGTCTATTTATCGAAAAGTTTCTAACCAATTTCGATAAAGAGACATTAGATCCAATTTGTAAACTATCATGATGTGCATAGGTATCAGATAACATAGATCTATAACCCTTTATAGTAACCGGTTGCAGTTTGATTTCGTCAAACAAGTATACTAGAAAGTTAGCAATGTCTGGTATAGAGGGATCAAATATATCAACAGAATGATCCCTACACCAACGACGGAAAACCTTCCACTTAGCCGCATAGTTTAGCGAAGAGGAGGTCCTCCTACAGTTAGAAATCGCGTCCACTGCTCGTCCTGTAAAGTGCTTGCCATGCAAGAAGGACCGCACAACGGAAAAACGTGAAGGTTGAGACCTTGCGGGTTGTGATGCAGTTGGCGCGATTTCCCCTGCCAAAGAAGATCCTCTCGTGGAGGGAGCTTCCGCGGTAGGTCCCACAACAGACACCTGAGTAGATTTATCCACGGTCTCTGTGGAGACAGAGATGCTACCAACAGAATCTTGCATTGAGATTGTTTTATCTTTAGCAATACTTGTTGAATTAACGGCGCTGGAGGATACGCATATCCTATCATTCCGTCCCAAGGGATCGATAGAGCGTCTACAGCAAATGCTCTTGGATCCGGACACGGGGACACATACGTCTGCAACTGATTGTTGAGATGTGTCGCAAATAAGTCTATCATTGGCCGTTCCCATTGGTAGCAAATCTGATTGAATACTTGTTTGTTGAGAGTCCACTCCGACGGCAACAAGCGACCCTTTCGAGAAAGGGAGTCTGCTAGCACATTCAGACGACCCGGTATGTGACGGACCGAAAGAAGAACGTGATGTTCCAACACAAACAGAAGGATTCTTTCCGTTAGATTGAACAACGGAACTGAATGAGTGCCTCCCTGATTCCGTATATACGCCACTACTGTCGTATTGTCGGATAGGATTTGGACATGAGCATCGTGAATAATGTCCATCCAGTGACGTAACGCAAGCCAAATTGACATCATTTCCTTGATGTTTATGTGCTTGCACAGGAATTGCGGATCCCAAAGACCCTGGCATCTCGAATCCGTTGGGATTAATGATGCACCCCAACCTGTTTGACTGGCATCCGTCATAATGGTAAAACTCGGATCCGGCAACTGCAGCGGAACTCCTTGAGTTAACCACTGAATGTTTGCCCAAGTCTGAATCTCTTGTTTCACTTGATCTGACAAGAGAACGTCTACATCGAGCGAATGAATTTTCACACTCCAATTCTGAGTCAAGAAAATTTGAAGAGGCCGTGTGCGTAGCCGTCCCATCGGAATGAGATCCGCAGCGGCTCCGCACAGACCTATCAGTCTCATAAATTCTCTCGCTGTGACTTTGTCTGTATTTAGACAATAGCGAGCGTAACAACTGACTAATTTCGCTCTGGTTAACGGCAGACGAACGAGATTGTTGTGCGTCTCGAAGCTCATTCCCAGATGAGTGAATGACTTGGACGGCACCAGATCCGACTTCTCCTCGTTTACTATGAAACCGAGACGTCGGAGCAATAGAAGAAGATTCTGAACATCGTTCTGAAGCGTTAACTCGTTGCCGTACCTCTGAAGAATGTCGTCCAGGTAGGCCGACGTTACCGCAGACGAATGAGCTCGGAAGTAAATCATTACCGAGTTCATTATTCGAGTGAAAGCCCAGGGTGCTAGATTCAATCCGAAGCACATGGCCCGGAACTGATACACCACTCCTAGGACTGCGAAGCGTAGATACTTTCGGAATGTCGGATGTACCATGACGTGAAAGTACGCATCTTTGAGATCTATGCTCGTTGCATAATCGTTCACCCGAATACTCGCTCTGACCGATCGAATCGTCTCCATATAAAACTTCGGAGCGATGATCAGCTTGTTTATCCAGCTCAAATCTATGACTGGACGGAACGAGCCGTCTGGTTTCGGAACCAGAAACAGATGGCTGTAGAATCCCAGCGATTCCTGGTTTTCTACGACCTCTACCGCGTTCTTCATTAAAAGAGACTGCACCTCTGATAGCAGAGCGTCTCTTTTCTGAGGGTTTGACGGAAGATGAGTCCACTTTGGACTTCGAGTTAATGGAGGCTTTCGTTTGAAGGATATCTTTAGACCTTCCGAAGTCACTCCTCTCACCCAAGGGTCGTCCGTAATCGACGCCCACTCTTGAGAAAAACTCGACAACCTTCCGCCAACCGGAACGCGATAGAGGTTTGAGCCATCACCTCCTGGATCTGCGAGGCCTGCGGTAGGAGAAACCACGTCTTCCACGACCCGCACCTCGCCTCGTCGACCTCGGGGCGTCCGACCGATTGTCCCGGCCTGAAGGACGTCCCGAACGAGAGTCGCTATCCTGACGGTCTCTCGAATAAGAGCTAGAGGACGCACCGGAACCTCTATAGGAACCTCTCTTGGGCGGATAAGACCCAGAAGTGCCCGCCTTATTCGTGTCTGCTGAATCCGACCTTTTAGGAGCGGATCTAAACAACAGAGAATCACTAGCTTTCTTTTTAATATTATCATAAATAGCGGAAAGCTTGCCGTCAAAGAGAAGATCTCCTGAGACCGAAGCGACTCTAAGAGAGTTCTTCACCTTAGAATCCACTAGTGTGGATGTAGACAGGGCTGCGTCACGTCTAACCAACTCCAGATTAGCCACTGAAAGGGCGGAGTTACACGTGGAATAAGCTACTGCCCTTGAAAGAAGTCTTAAGGAGGATTGTATATCCTGAAACTCTTCCCCTTGAAGACGCAGTGATAACGCCTTCGTAAGGTGATCTGCGTAAGATAAGGCATCTAAATTGGCTCTGTTAGACGCAATAGCTGTTTCCAACACTGCGGTTGGAATAGAAGCTGACGACGGTAATGATAGCTCTAAGTCTTCCGCCTCGTCGTCCATACGCAGAGGAACTCTCGGTATACCCTGACCTGCCGTGTCGAATTTATTCCTTGCATTAATGAAAGGCAGGTTGAGAGTATTTGCGGACAAGAAGCCTGCTTTCCCTGTCCTGGAAGCAAGTTTAAAAATAGCGTCGTTCAATAATTCAAATGTTCTTGCAACATTATTGGACTGCGACGGAAACTCGGGAGCGATGTCCCTGAACCGCTCGAAAAAATCAGAGTCCAATGACGCTATAATTCTCCTGTCCGGAAGCGCAGCAGTCTGGCCCGACGGAACAACTTGAGGAAGAAAGTGCCGGATGAAGTCTACGGCAGCTTTGTGTTGTTCCGAAAGGGATAGCTCCAATTCATCCGTATCCCTTTCACCATCCGGTCGGACCTCCCGATGTTCCCGGTCGTCCGCCCCCGATGCTTCGGCGGAGCGTACCGACCCAGCGCCGTCGGATAATTCTCGATCCGACACCGTCTCTGTCGGCTGCTGGGATGCTGCGATAAGCTGTGCTATCTGCACTAGAATGTCCGACGTCGAGACCTGCGGAGGAGCGGTCTTTCGCTGCTTTGCCGAGGGCAGCTCCGCATCGGATGGCTCCCGCATACTTTTCCTATGCGAACGTCCGGAGTCCATCGGTCTCGAGTCCCTGGCTGCCGGATGGTGTGACCTGGTCGCCGAATAATCCTTCCTCGGCGAAGCTGGCAAGATATCGGAGGTCACGCAGCCAAGGTGCGGTCGTGTGCGCCGGCGAGAAGAGGAAGCCTTAACAGTCTCTGCGGACTGCTTATACAACGGAGCGTCCCGAGCGACGGACGTATGCTCCGCTAAAGACACATTTTGTACCACAACATCTGGTCCCAGATGTTGTTGTACGAGAGAGGGGCCTCTCTCGCTCGCGGCCCGGCTGGACCTGGACGAGCTAGGAACCGGACTAAAAGGCTTCCTCCGTTCTCGTTCACTATCCGCCGTCACTGGGTGTGCATCTATTATTTTTATAGTGCTCGCATCACCCAAAATTTCCTCTTGGACCGCATCGGACGAACCCGGCTGCCGAACCATTCGGTGAATGGACGCTACACCGGGCGAGCTAGCGGACGACATTTGTCTAATCTCCATGAGCACTTTTGCCGCTAGCTCTGTATTTAATTGTGACGACGGACGCACACTTGAAGAAGATAACATGGAAACATCACCCTGTTCTGGTTCCTCTGAAATAGAAACTGAGAGAGTAGAGTGACCTTGTGGAGAAAGAGCCGGCATCGCTCTTTCTCCAGAAACAACATATCGTGACACACGTTTCCAATGTTTCTCATCCCAATGTTCACATACAGGACAGGGATTAATGCGAGAACACTGACTACAATTTATGCAATAATCATGAAAGTCAGAGGAAGATTTCTTCCTATTACAATTTGAACAAGTTCCTTTCATTGTGAAGGAACAACAATAAGTCCTAGTTACTCGCAAAAACCCCTGACACAAAGATACATAATAACATGATCCATTAATAAATGAAAAAACAATTGCAAAACAAAATAATTTTGAAAAAATATTTTTTCAGAGAAGCCCAAGTTGCTGAAAAGTAACGTTGAGCCCCGATGGATCCGATGGCAAAGTGTGGTCAAAAATTTTAAAATTATATAAAATAATTAATGAGACACTTTCGGATAATATAAATGTATCTTATAATGAGATAAACTACCTCAAAGACAAACAGCCCCCCTCAAAAAAGGCTGTTGCCAATGAAAACAAACAGTGTAAACACAGAAGAAAACATGACTCCAGGCACTGAAAAAACTGGCCCGGAATCAGTCCTCAATTACACTCTATCTGATGCAAAACAGAGACTCCCAGGGGAGAATCTGCAGAACATCAGATGGAAGATGCAGAACACAAACGTTATACACCCATGGGTGAAAACGTAACTATGGGGAAAATAACAGAAAACATTCTGTAACCAAGCAACTCTCCCAGGGAAATTTTAGAAATGAAACTTCTCAAAAATATGCCAAAAGCATGGGAGAATTGCAAGGGGGGACTTTAGAAGGTTAGGGGAGAGGAAACACTGAATAAGCAGTGCAACAATTAGCAAGAATGACAACAAGAGGCGTTTGCCTCGAAAATAGGCAACTTAACATAATTTTAACAAAAAATTTTAAGTACAGCCCTGATTATTTTTTGCCACTTCTTTTTTCCTCTCCTCCTTCTATCCTCCTTAGAATCACATTTTCTCCAAGAATTACGTGTCTGGCATCCTTTAAACTGAGATTTACAAGCACAAAGATCAGTGAGATGTTGACTGATGAAGGGCCAAACAGAGAATGATATTTGGCGCCAATTTCGGGACGACTGCGTCACTGCGCATGCGCAGTAGAGTCGTACTATGGAGGTCCTTTAGGACATGATTTCTTTTTGTTTTGGATGCAAATTTTGGGGATTGGGGGGCAAAATTTGTGTTTGGCCCTGGTTTTTGTGGAGTTAGCACCAGCTAAGTCTGGGTCATTGGTACAGTATAAAAAATATCTATTTTGTATCTGTAGGGAGGTCAAATATAAAATTTAATCCTAAAGATCTGTAAAACTGTAGGATTAAATCTTAACTGATCCTAACCACCAACTTATTTTTCATTGTGTCGTCTGCCTTGCTGGGTCAGTCATGATTTTGTATGTAACACACCACCTAGTGGTGGCACATATTTGGTGTGACTAGAATGTTATTGCTCTGACACAAAAAAGTTGATGTGCACGTTGGTTCCATCAGTTTACATATATCTGTGACTTTGACCTTGGTGCGCCATTGTAAATTTTGTACATGACACACAATCTAGCATTGGTCCATATATAAAAAGTTATAGTTCAGATACAAAAAAAAATTGATGTGCCATTGATGGGTAAATGATTAAGAAAGTCCTGCAAACATTATTGGAATTACTAGTCAAGCCTCGATCTGCAGGCAGCCATGACTTGACCAGAAATTAAAGCTAAGCAACAAGTCTTCCAGGCCATGGTGTGATGAAAATACTTTGAAATTGTCCAGGCCTTTAAGTTACGGTTAAAGAATGAAAAGTGTTTTTTAGAATACTTACGTCTTGAGCTCTTCCTTCTCTGGCCGTAGACAACACTCAACAGTTTTATTCACAACATCCATTGTTGGGTTGCGAGGTAACCCTTTGATCGCTGATATTAGTTTTTGATGAGATGACTGCAAACTCACCAAGCTTCCATGCAAAATATATTCCAGTCCGCTGATATTTCTAAACCTGAGAAGACCAAAATAAAGATCCTTAAAAACCTAATTGATGTGTTTAAAACATATCTGAAAGACATAAAACAGATCAAATAAAAACATTATTGCTCACTGTCATCATTGAAAGACGTATTTATGAACAAATTGTTTTGAAAATCAGTAGCTATTGGTTATATTACAAACAATGGAAAATGAAAATTTTCAAGATAGGATCTATTTCTCTATCAAACCCATTATATTGGCAGTTCTGACCACAAAAAGTAGACAAGAAATTTTCACAGAGTCTTTTTTCTTTTAACCCTTTACCCAACACAGACGATTTCAAAATTTATTATTTTAAATATCATTTTTTAAATTTTTTCCAAAACTTTCAACAAAACCATATCATGTGACTCCTCTTTGGAATGAGCTCAACGAGTTCGTTCCAAAGAGGGGTCACATGATATGGTTTTGAGGAAATTTTTCGAAAAAAAATATTTTTGCAGCTGCTGAATTTGCATATTACGCGGGCGGATGCAGGCGATTCGCTGGGTAAAGGGTTAAAAACCAAAATATGCAGGGCACCTTAAGTGAACAAACCTGGGGTCTTTCTTATAAAACTGTGTGCACCTGTAATTGTAAGAAATTTCCTACAATTCACAGACGCCGTTAGAATCGAATACTATAAACATCGATTTACCAAAGCCGGGTACAGTTATTCCCCCGCAGTTGTGACTGGAGCAAAATGCAGGTGTGACTTTTTGTTGCCTGTCCTATAAACCACACAAGTGGCAGGTACATGCGTTTTGCATCCGCGATTACAGGCGCAAATTTACATACGAACCTTTGATGCGGCACTTATGTACAGGGACTTGTGGGATTTTTATATCGATTATTTATTGTCTCCGCTTGATCGCCTTTGAGGACATTCCTTCATTTTTATCATAGCGTATTCGTCGGACTCAAGACATCGAAGAAGGGGTTTATGATGATTTTGTCCCATGCAGATCTCAGATATTCAATGAGCGGCGATTTGATGTCCATTCTATCAGAGAGTACAGAGAACGGTATCGGGTTCCTGAAAGCGTGGTGGATTTTCTCATGCAGAGAATCGGGGAACATTTGGAACACCTGACACAGAGAACCGCCCACTAACCCCGAGGCAGCAACTTTTTGTATTTTTCCACTTTATTGGGACAAATGGTTTCTACAACGTAATACAATCGGGCATCGGGCGCGACACGGTGCATCAGGTGATTCCCCTCACCATTGGCCTGGCACCGGAAATCATCAAATGGCCTGAAAATGGAGTTGGCGTCGCAGTGGGATTTTGGGAATTGAGTGGAATGCCAAATGTATGTGGGGCAGTTGACAGTTCCCATTTAAACGTGATACCACCAGCTATATACAAGGCCAGCAATATCAACAGGCACCACGTCCATAGTCTTATTTCAGCGATGGTGTGTGGTCCAAATCTCATGATATATATTCATGCAAGGTAATTCTACAGCGAAATGCTGCTCAATCACGAATCAACGGTATCAACACGCAGTTCGAAAATTGATTCAACGCGCCTCAGTGATCACAACAAATGTTACAGGTACCTGTATTTACAGGCCCCGATTTCCATCTTTCCCGACACCCTACAGTACTATAAAACGCTTGTAATTGTAAAAGCATATGTGATTTTCCCGCCTGTATTCACAAATCCAAAGTCTACTGACGAATCCTATAAAACTTTGATGGCACACATCTCACTCCTGTAAATAGCCGTTTAGGGGACTAGGGACCTGTGTACAGGTGCAGTTTCGTCATTGGAAAGGCCCCTGGATTCGGTCATCATGAGGAATATACAAACCTACTTGGACAAAAAAATGTCTGAAATCACCATGGATGGTGACACTGGATGGCTGATGTGCAAAGAGAGATTAGTTAAGCTTTCCTTTCAGGTGAACTAAAAATGCATCACTAAACTAAGCCAAACAACATACAAGTCTAAATATCACCCAAGTTCAAGTACCTGTTGGCCATACTTATCATTCCAGGAGTTTTCTTCTCAGCCAAATCTCTTTTAATTTTTTCGACCAAAATATCATCCTTTTCCCTGTCTGATACCCACTGCAACATGTCAATCCACCACTCACTACCATCCTGAAACTGTTGAAGAAATAATTTCACTTTCACCAAATGTTTTCAAAATATTCTAGTCAATATTTGAAAAGATAAAACCAAGCGAACTTCAGTTGTAGCTAAAATTAAAATATAAGCCAATGACTTATCTGAAAATTTACATTATCATATGTTACCGACTTACCATCCTTATCAGGCTGTGAGAACTTTTATCTTACAATAGGTATGTATTGGTTAAGTAATTACCTGAACACAGTGTGTATCAGCGGGCCCCTGATACAAAATCTGTATCTTGCAACTGCATAATACAACTGAGTACTCAGTTATGCTTTATTTACATTGCTATTTATAGAACATGACATGCTTTTGAAATGCATTTGCAAGGGATATTGCACATTTCAATATATATGAAAAGAAAAAAAACACTTCTCAAAAGAGTAGAAATATTAAATTTTAGAACTACACTGCTTTATGTTTTTGAATCTGAATCACTGGAAGCATTAAAGTATAGGGCTTTTTTGGAGTGTGGATATTAACTGGTACAGTGCTGAATTATTTTTGGTCATCAAAATTTGTTCACATATCTCTGCCTTGCTACAATTTATGGGAGAGTGCCAGTAGGCACTCTCCCATAAATTGTAACAAGGCAAATCCTAACAGACTAAATAATTTCACTTCAAAAGTGATATGTAGAACATCCACAGAGTATAAAGCCTTTAAGATGTGGTACCGACACTTCAGAATAAAGCCCAAATGTGGGCTTCCAGCACTCAGGGCTCGATTTGTTTTGAAAAAATTGATTAGCAGTTTTGTGTAAGTAGATGCCGAAGGCATCTATGCGAGTGCCAAAGGCACAAGCAAGTTAGGGTGGTCTGGAGGGGTTCTCCCCGCAGAAAATTTTTTGAAATGTGCTATCAAATGGAGCCTTCTGATGGCTTTTGGGGTGCAAATTCACTTTGTTTTCGTATCCCCCAAATCACGATTTTTAAACAACGTCTTTCAAATTATCATGTTATTAACTAGAAAGTTATATTTTTTAATCAAGCTCTGACAAACTGCCGAATAAACGTGATTTTACCATTCAATCATTGCTGATTGTGACGTCACATGTCGGTGACAATATCTCACATGATTATGAAGCTTTTGACTATCACTCGCTCAGTCTCGCTGGTGTACAAGTTTCACCCATCCCTAGGTGAAAATGACAACAATTTCAATTTTGCCATTTGCCATCAGATATCATAAAGAAAAGACGCCATCATGGGTACTGTGTATACACGAACGGAATTAGGTAAGTTTTGGGAAACGAATTTTGGCAGAGGAGGACCTGTCATTCACTGTGATTCATTGTCAACATTTTTGTTCAAATAAATTGAATGGAGAAAATAAAAGTAATATATTCTTACTTGACTTTCGTTTTGATTGAATTATTGAACCCCCAAGTGCATGATGATATTCCAATCACATGATCAATTCTTTCAATGTATCGAGCCTCTTGTGCTGTGTATTCGCTAAATCAGGGATTTAACTGAATGTTGCTGTAGTTTCGTTTTCAGTTCCAGGAACTAAAACCGAAACTACAACAACATTCAGTTTTCTAAGAAATAATTTCATGTCTCCGCTGCAAGCACCCCCTTGGTCTTCGACAGTCACACAGATCATGCAGCTAATAGCATTAGGTCTGATTGTTGAATATGCTGTGACAAAATTTTTTAATTAACAAAACTTGCTAATGAAAAAATCCTCTCACAACATCTTTAACACTGCGCTCTATTACTAATAGTATTAGCTGCCGTGTCAGAGCCCAGGGGCCGGGTGCTGACAGTGGAGAAATGAAAAAGATATATGGGGGTGGGATGGGGGGGGGGGAGGCTTCAGCCTCGGGACGCAGGACGACCACTAAAGGAGCTTGCAAGCAATTAGCATAGGTATGATTACATCTCTCCGTGTCAGGTTCACAGACGAGATATGGTATAGATGTATCAACCTTACTTTAAAATACCCCCACCCCCCTTCAGAAGAGAATGTTTAAATAGGGTCGATTCATCTCTTAGATCGGGTTTCCAGGCACGGACAGTGTTGTAAGTGGGGTCGGTTTGCGACGGAACAGGACAAGGTGGATGTTCTTCCCCTGTTGCCCCCCCCCCCCCCCCCCCCCCCCAGTTTCAAAAGTTTGGAGAGGTCAGTGTTCAATTCGCGGAAGAAGTAAATCAGGATGGCCTTAAGTTTTGTGAAAATTACGCAAAATAAATATTAGGCCATTTTGATTTTCTGCTTGTGAAATTAAAGCTTCGGAGGGGGTGTTGTGATAGGCTTTAACACAAGGAGGGAACTTTGATTCTTAAACCCGAAAAGGAGGGGGACCCGGGTGACTTCGGCACGAGTATTGGCTTCGACGCACAATTTGGTTTCTTTCACTGAAAACACGTACAGATAATAAAATAACTGATCTTTATTATATTAAACCAAGGTTCTTCTTTTGAGCAGTTTAATATAACCCCTTGCATTCATTTGTCTCATTCGAATCTAGTATTTAATACAAGATTCTAATCAGGCAAATGGAGGCTGGCGAGGAATATTATTAAACACCAGACTACGAAAACATTGAATCGGGGGTGCTCCAGGGACATGTCCACGGACCAGGTATTCCGAAGAATAATAGGGTTGACGACTTCTGTTTGGCAGGAATCAATACATTATCAAGTAATGTATTCATTCCCACTAAGCCAACGCCATCAAACCCATTATTACGGGAATACTAGGTCTATCAGAGGACGAATCTCTGGGGCACACTCAGTTCAATGTTTTCGTCCTCTTGTGTTCATGTATTCCTATGATCGTTTGTCTTTGACAACTTTTTCACGAGAACCGACACTGATTCCACTCTTTACTGTATCAGACCTTCGATTCTGTAGACCACTCTACATGTAATACATATCTACCTGCAAAATGATGGGAGAAAAAATAGAAACTTGCATAAGTTAACCCCTGGCATCCAGATCTGCTCCTGCACTTGAGAACTCCCCGCGATGAAGAGATTTCATCAATTTTATGGGAATTCCAAGGTTATTTCAAAACGCGAAATCCGACCTTGGATTTAATCCAAGCTTATTTCAAAACGCGAAATCAGACCTTAGATTTAATCCAAGGTCTGATTTCGCGTTTTGAAATAACCTTGGAATTCCCATAAAATTGATGAAATCTCTTCATCGCGGGGAGTTCTCAAGCGCAGCAGCAGATCTGGATGCCAGGGGTTAACTTATGCAAGTTTCTATTTTTTCTCTCATTCTACTAAATCATGGAAAATGGGTTACTTTCTTACTGGAGTCCGAGAACAAAAGTAATGGCGATGAAAGTTAGAAACTGATATTGTTGGTAGAAACCTAGTCTTTATAACAATATTCAATAAATCAGAACTCTTCAAGTGATCAACTGTTTTGTGTGTTAAAATGAGCTACAGTCTTGTCAATACATCTGGGTCTTTTGACAAGGATGATAATGACCAGTCAATCTAGTTATCATCATCTTTGGCAACAGACTCAGATGCGTTGCCCACTTTCATCTTCTTTCTTGGTCCATATGGAAGGACGTTGGGGTGCCTTCTTTTTCCAAAGAATTTCTGGTGATTGGCGTGGGATCAAAGGACTGAGGGTCTGGACCTTCAATGTCGATTCTTATCAAACAGTCTAGAATGGAGTTGCCCAGACTGCATCGCCAGTCTGTTTTTACGTGATTAACTGCCGAAAAGCCGCGTTCTACTTTTGCGTTAGAGACGGGGTAAATCCTCAGAATCTGAACTACGTGTATGAAATTTGGATAGTTGAAATTGTCTTTCTCTTGGTGATACTTGATGAGGATGGTTTCCCACACATCATTGTATTTGAGATGCCTCAACGCTGTGCACCAATAAAGTTTAAGTTGTTGCCATTCATTGTGAATCTCGCCGAGATTTACACAATTTTTCTCTAGGAGTGTCTTAAAATGTTCAATAAAGGCATTGAGTTCATCATCTCCAAACTGGAGAAGATCCTTCTCCTCAGTTGGCCACAATGAGGTGTCCAGAAGTTTTAGTGCACCAAGATGAGATTTGATATCGGCACTGGCATTTGACGCGGCTGCGGAACTGGATTTTCGGGAATCAGATTTCTTAACACTGGAGTCGACAATTAACTCCCCTGACTCAGATTGGCTATCACCTGGATCGACCTTCAACTCGTCTAGCTCTCCGAAACGGCGGTTTAGTGTCCCTTGTAATTTGTTAATGAGCTCTTGCCTATGAGTGTTAAAGTTCATTAAACCTTGATTTACATGAGTCAATTTCACGCCTTTGTACGTCACCATCGGAATTTCTGCTACAGAAACAGATGCCTGTGACTTATCAGATTCGATTTCTTCAGAGAGTAGTACTGATTTTGCGCTGTCTATTAGATTTGATAGGCCAGAGTTAAACGTTTTCGATTTGCAACTCTCTGTAGTTTGACATTCATTTGAAACTGGCAAGATTAGTAGTTTGTCTAACCGATGGCGAGTCCTTTCCAAAGCAGCATAAGCTTGCAGTAAATCAACGCTGTCACCCTGCAGGTAGAGTGACAACTTAGAGATAGGCTCCAGTATTTCAGAAAGAAATAAGAGTGCTGCAACGAATTGAAACTGCTTTATCTTTGCCAAGTAGCCACGTATTTTGGCTCTGTCTTCAGTTTTCGTTGATGTGTCTTCTGCAAGATTCTCCATGTGGCTAACGAAAATTTCGAACGATTTCGCGAGTATGCTACAAGCCCTTCGTTTGAACTGTACCCAACGAGTACCATTTGCTTGTTCTGGCTTTTGGCTATTCTCCTCCAAAATTGAAGCAAGTTCGCGTAGCTCGCGGAGGCGCTTAGAACTTTTCTCATAGAACTTGTAGAGATTTTCCAACATATCTGTAACATCTTTGAAAAGCACGCCACTAAATGCCTCCTTTATTGCCAGCTCCAACCGATGGTTCAGACAGTGTACCCCCAACAGCCATGGCATGTTATTTTCCCTCCTAAACCTGCCCAGTAGGCCATCTTTTTCACCCAAATTAACGCTTGCTCCATCAGCCATAAACCCAATCATACGAGAACTAAAATCGGCGAGACCCGCTTCCTCGAATGCATCCTCAATGCCCCTTTTCAAACCGTAGGCACGCGCATTCTCGACGCAAGACACTTTAAAAAAAAGGAAATCGACCTTACCACTTTCAACATCATTGAACATAACGTACATCATTTCATTTTCCACAACAGCACTGTCAGTTGCGCCATCCACAAGCAGTGTGAAATATTTAGCTTCGAGGAGTTTAGCCATCAAACCCTGTTTCATGTGTTCGCCAATCAAAGCTGTAAATTCACTGCACTTTTTATCATTTATGTAGGTATTACCAACATCAACACCGTGCTTCCTCTCAAGTTCGGCAAATACTGGGAATTTCGTGAACGGGAGTTCTTCTTTAGCGAGTGTGTATGCTATGTCTATTAGTTTCAAAACCCTTTCTTCCTCATTACTATTGCTTTGTGCCCAATTGGGGTTTTGAACAACCTGTCAAGTGTTAACACTGATGGATTCTTCAGTCTCGCAGCTTTTTTGTGCGGTTCTGACTGAGCATGTTTGACAACATTGTCTTTTTTCAAGGCTGTGTCTGTTAATCCCAAAATCATCGCACGCGAAAAGTTACGCAAATTATTTACTTGTTTTTCATAGTCTGTACAAATCCCACATGTAATCGTAGTCATATGCTTCCCATCATCATCAGTCGTCCATCGTAGCCAGTGTGCTTTTGGGTCAACTTCCTTTTGCCAACTCTCAACAGTTTTTACTTTTACACCGTGACCTTTCCTATTTCAAGTACCGGCACCCAAAGTTGATTGCATTCTATCGAAAGCCGCAAATCAAATAAGCACGCACCCTCTACTTTCGAAATGAAAATCATAATGATGTCATCGGGATTTCCATGTATACCAATTCAACTTCTGAATTCCCCAAATAACTATACAAGTTAAAGTTGTATTGTGTAATCGACTATCAGTTTACTTGATATTACAACAGATTTTCTTGAACGCTCAGAGAAGGCGTGTTTTTCATTTACGGTACTTTCCATAAAAAACGAAACATGCTATTTATTATTGCTAATCAATGTCCAGATATTGAATCGCGGCCCGGGATTTATGCATCGCAAATTGCGATGCAAAACCGAACAAATCGAGCCCTGGCACTCTACCAGTTAAAATGCGCTCAATAAGTTTTTCCGAGGATCCCAAAAGTTCAAGGTAGCCACATAGAGTTTCAACCAAAACGACAAGCATTTTTATGAATCTGAAAATAAAATCTGATATGGCCTAAAAAAATAAAAAGTTAAAAAATTTATAGTAATTTATATATTTTTTATACTTACCAATGACCCAGACTTAGCTGGTGCTAACTCCAACAAAACCAGGGCCAAACACAAATTTTGCCCCCCAATCCCCAAAATTTGCATCCAAAACAAAAAGAAATCATGTCCTAAAGGACCTCCATAGTACGCCTCTACTGCGCATGCGCAGTGACGCAGTCGTCCCGAAATTGGCGCCAATTATCATTCTTACTGGCAGTGCCTGGTCAGCGGGGAGGCAAGAGTTCCCAACTCCAGGGAGGGCCATCCCCGTCTGGGTCATTGGTAAGTATAAAAAATATATAAATTACTATAAATTTTTTAACATTTTTATACTGTACCAATGACCCAGACTTAGCTGAATAGTAAACAGGCTGGAGGGCCTAGGACATAGAGGAAAATCCAATAAGCTCAACTATATAGTAAAGAGGTAACCCCTTAAGGAGAAAAGGAGTATTAGGCTTTACATGTATCTTTCTTATTTAATATTAAATTAGAAAGATACACTACCCTTAATAATTGAGCACAATAACATTCATGTTCTCTATTAACATCCAGTATAACCCTTATACTAATTATTTTTAAAGCAAGCCAATAAATAAAGTAGTCCAGAGAATTGAGACTCTTTATAATCATTTAAAAGTGTCCGAGTATTGTATATTAAAGCCCGTTTGACACTTGACATATACAAATGCTTCACACCGAGCTACACTTTAAAAATAAGACATGAATGAAAATAAACATTAATATTACACTTTAAAACCATCCCGGAAGCGACTCAGAAATACTGACTTGGAGGAGGCATTCCCTTGCTTTTCACTATAAAGCAGGTGACCTAAGGGAACACCCGCCCCCCCCCCCCCCCCCTTCCCCTTGCCCTGGGTCAAATAGCCCAGAGCGAAGAGGGCAGCCGGACGGAGTCACTGCCGGAACAGAAAGCCTGCATAACTATAGTTGCAACTGTTTAGTGGACGACATTCTGAGCAACAGATAACGGACCTAAACAATGCAGGTCTCCAGAAATGGACTCAATATTTCTGAGATAAAAATTCGTAAATGTGGATGGCTGAGACCAATAAGCAGCCTTCATTAAATCTGTAATAGCAACACTATTAGCATAAGCCCAGGAAGTAGAAAGAGCTCTTACTTCATGAGCAGAAATCTTAAGCACAGACTGCTGAGAAGAAGATAAATCTTCATAAGCAGTACGGATAGTTAACTGAATCCATCTAGCAATAGAATGGACTGAAATGTCCTTTCTATTAGGCATCAAAGACAGAAAGAAACGTTTCCGTCCCTTTCTGATGAACTGAGATCTCTGTTTATAGATACGTAGTGCTCTAACAGGACAGAGTAAAGGCCTACGCCCGTCTGAAGACGGAAGAGCCTTAATAACAATAGGTTCCGGATATTTATTAGGAGCCTGATTCTTAGCTAAAAAACCCACATTAGTAGTGAAGGTGATAGTGTTCCCAACACTACGATAATGAGAATCATCCACCGATAGTGCATGAAGCTCACTGACTCTTCTGGCAGAAGAGAAAGCTAAGAGAAAAGCTGTCTTATAAGATAAGAATTTGAAATCTACTGTCCCAAGAGGTTCAAATGGCTTTTCCTTCAATTTAAGGAGAACCCAAGCTAAATTCCACTTAGGAATTAATCTAAGAGTTCTGGGTCTATTTATCGAAAAGTTTCTAACCAATTTCGATAAAGACACATTAGATCCAATTTGTAAACTATCATGATGTGCATAGGTATCAGATAACATAGATCTATAACCCTTTATAGTAACAGGCTGCAGTTTGATTTCGTCAAACAAGTATACTAGAAAGTTTGCAATGTCTGGTATAGAGGGATCAAATATATCTACAGAATGATCCCTACACCAACGACGAAAAACCTTCCACTTAGCCGCATAGTTTAGCGAAGAGGAGGTCCTCCTACAGTTAGAAATCGCGTCCACTGCTCGTCCTGTAAAGTGCTTGCCATGCAAGAAGGACCGCACAACGGAAAAACGTGAAGGTTGAGACCTTGCGGGTTGTGATGGAGTTGGCGCGATTTCCCCTGCGAAAGAAGATCCTCTCGTGGAGGAAGCTTCCGCGGTAGGTCCCACAACAGACACCTGAGTAGATTTATCCACGGTCTCTGTGGCGACAGAGATGCTACCAACAGAATCTTGCATTGAGATTGTTTTATCTTTAGCAATACTTGTTGAATTAACGGCGCTGGAGGATACGCATATCCTATCATTCCGTCCCAAGGGATCGACAGAGCGTCTACTGCAAATGCTCTTGGATCCGGACACAGGGACACATACGTCTGCAACTGATTGTTGAGATGTGTCGCAAATAAGTCTATCATTGGCCGTTCCCATTGGTAGCAAATCTGATTGAATACTTGTTTGTTGAGAGTCCACTCCGACGGCAACAAGCGACCCTTTCGTGAAAGGGAGTCTGCTAGCACATTCAGACGACCCGGTATGTGACGGACCGAAAGAAGAACGTGATGTTCTAACGCAAACAGAAGGATTCTTTCCGTTAGATTGAACAACGGAACTGAATGAGTGCCTCCCTGATTCCGTATATACGCCACTACTGTCGTATTGTCGGATAGGATTTGGACATGAGCATCGTGAATAATGTCCATCCAGTGACGTAACGCAAGCCAAATTGACATCATTTCCTTGATGTTTATGTGCTTGCACAGGAATTGCGGATCCCAAAGACCCTGGCATCTCGAATCCATTGGGATTAATGATGCACCCCAACCTGTTTGACTGGCATCCGTCATAATGGTAAAACTCGGATCCGGCAACTGCAGCGGAACTCCTTGAGTTAACCACTGAATGTTTGCCCAAGTCTGAATCTCTTGTTTCACTTGATCTGACAAGAGAACGTCTACATCGAGCGAATGAATTTTCACACTCCAATTCCGAGTCAGGAAAATTTGAAGAGGACGTGTGCGTAGCCGCCCCATCGGAATGAGATCCGCGGCGGCTCCGCACAGACCTATCAGTCTCATAAATTCTCTCGCCGTGACTTTGTCTGCGTGCAGACAATAGCGAGCGTAACAACTGACTAATTTCGCTCTGGTTAACGGCAGACGAACGAGATTGTTGTGCGTCTCGAAGCTCATTCCCAGATGAGTGAATGACTTGGACGGCACCAGATCCGACTTCTCCTCGTTTACTATGAAACCGAGACGTCGGAGCAATAGAAGAAGATTCTGAACATCGTTCTGAAGCGTTAACTCGTTGCCGTACCTCTGAAGAATGTCGTCCAGGTAGGCCGACGTTACCGCAGACGAATGAGCTCGGAAGTAGATCATTACCGAGTTCATTACCCGAGTGAAAGCCCAGGGTACTAGATTCAATCCGAAGCACATGGCCCGGAACTGATACACCACTCCTAGGACTGCGAAGCGTAGATACTTTCGGAATGTCGGATGTACCATGACGTGAAAGTACGCATCTTTGAGATCTATGCTCGTTGCATAATCGTTCACCCGAATACTCGCTCTGACCGATCGAATCGTCTCCATATAAAACTTCGGAGCGACGATCAGCTTGTTTATCCAGCTCAAATCTATGACTGGACGGAACGAGCCGTCTGGTTTCGGAACCAGAAACAGATGGCTGTAGAATCCCAGAGATTCCTGGTTTTCTACGACCTCTACCGCGTTCTTCATTAAAAGAGACTGCACCTCTGATAACAGAGTGTCTCTTTTCTGTGGATTTGACGGAAGATGAGTCCACTTTGGACTTCGAGTTAATGGAGGCTTTCGTTTGAAGGATATCTTTAGACCTTCCGAAGTCACTCCTCTCACCCACGGGTCGTCCGTAATCGACGCCCACTCTTGTGAAAAACTCGACAACCTTCCGTCAACCGGAACGCGATAGAGGTTTAAGCCATCACCTCCTGGACCTGCGAGGCCTGCGGTAGGAGAAACCACGTCTTCCACAACCCGCACCTCGCCTCTTCGACCTCGGGGCGTCCGACCGATTGTCCCGGCCTGAAGGACGTCCCGAACGAGAGTCGCTATCCTGTCGGTCTCTCGAATAAGACCAAGAGGACGCACCGGAACCTCTATAGGAACCTCTCTTGGGTGCATTAGACCCAGAAGTGCCTGTCTTATTCGTGTCTGCTGTATCCGACTTTTTAGGAGCGGATCTGAACAACAGAGAATCATTAGCTTTCTTTTTAATTTTATCATAAATAGCGGAAAGCTTGCCGTCAAAGAGAAGTTTTCCTGAGACCGAAGCGACTCTAAGAGAGTTCTTCACCTTAGAATCCACTAGTGTGGATGTAGCTAGGGCTGCGTCACGTCTAACCAACTCCAGATTTGCCACTGAAAGGGCGGAGTTACACGTGGAATAAGCTACTGCCCTTGAAAGAAGTCTTAAAGAGGATTGTATATCCTGAAACTCTTCCCCTTGAAGGCGCAGTGATAACGCCTTAGTAAGGTGATCTGCGTAAGATAAGGCATCTAAATTGGCTCTGTTAGACGCAATAGCTGTTTCCAACACCGCGGTTGGAATAGAAGCTGACGACGGTAATGATAGCTCTAAGTCTTCCGCCTCGTCGTCCATACGCAGAGGAACTCTCGGTATACCCTGTCCTGCCGTGTCGAATTTATTCCTTGCATTAATGAAAGGCAGGTTAAGAGTATTAGCGGACAAGAAACCTGCTTTCCCCGTCCTGGAAGCAAGTTTAAATATAGCGTCGTTCAATAATTCAAATGTTCTTGCAACATTATTGGACTGCGACGGAAACTCGGGAGCGATGTCCCTGAACCGCTCAAAAAATTCAGAGTCCAATGACGCTATAATTCTCTTGTCCGGAAGCGCAGCAGTCTGGCCCGATGGAACAACTTGAGGGAGAAAGTGCCGGATGAAGTCCACGGCAGCTTTATGTTGTTCCGAAAGGGATAGCTCCAATTCATCCGTATCCCTTTCACCATCCGGTCGGACCTCCCGATGTTCCCGGTCGTCCGCCCCCGATGCTTCGGCGGAGCGTACCGACCCAGCGCCGTCGGATAATTCTCGATCCGACACCGTTTCTGTCGGCTGCTGGGATGCTGCGATAAGCTGTGCTATCTGCACAAGAATGTCCAACGTCGAGACCTGCGGAGGCGCAGTCTTTCGCTGCTTCGCCGAGGGCAGCTCCGCATCAGATGGCTCCCGCATACTTTTCCTATGCGAACGTCCGGAGTCCATCGGTCTCGAATCCCTGGCTGCCGGATGGTGTGACCTGGTCGCCGAAGAATCCTTCATCGGCGAAGCTGGCAAAATATCGGAGGTCACGCAGCCAAGGTGCGGTCGTGTGCGCTGACGAGAAGAGGAAGCCTTAACAGTCTCTGCGGACTGCTTATACAACGGAGCGTCCCGAGCGATGGACGTATGCTCCGCTAAAGACACATTTTGTACCACAACATCTGGTCCCAGATGTTGTTGTACGAGAGAGGGACCTCTCTCGCTCGCGGCCCGGCTGGACCTGGACGAGCTAGGAACCGGACTAAAAGGCTTCCTCCGTTCTCGTTTACTATCCGCCGTCACTGGGTGTGCATCTATTATGTTTATAGTGCTCGCATCACCCAAAATTTCCTCTTGGACCGCATCGGACGAACCCGGCTGCCGAACCATTCGGTGAATGGATGCTACACCGGGCGAGCTAGCGGACGACATTTGTCTAATCTCCATGAGCACTTTTGCCGCTAGCTCTGAATTCATTTGTGACGACGGACGCACACTTGAAGAAGATAACATGGAAACATCACCCTGTTCTGGTTCCTCTGAAATAGAAACTGAGAGAGTAGAGTGACCTTGTGGAGAAAGAGCCGACATCGCTCTTTCTCCAGAAACAACATATCGTGACACACGTTTCCAATGTTTCTCATCCCAATGTTCACAAATAGGACAGGGATTAATGCGAGAACACTGACTACAATTAATACAATGATCATGAAAGTCAGAGGAAGATTTCTTCCTATTACAATTTGAACAATGTCCCTTCATTGTGAAAGAACAACAATAAGTCCTAGTTACTCGCAAAAACTCCTGACACAAAGATACATAATAACATGATCCATTAATAAATGAAAAAACAATTGCAAAACAAAATAATTTTGAAAAAATATTTTTTCAGAGAAGCCCAAGTTGCTGAAAAGTAACGTTGAGCCCCGATGGATCCGATGGCAAAGTGTGGTCAAAAATTTTAAATTCATATAAAATAATTAATGAGACACTTTCGGATAATATAAATGTATCTTATAATGAGATAAACTACCACAAAGGCAAACAGCCCCCCTCAAAAAAGGCTGTTGCCAATGAAAACAAACAGTGTAAACACACTAGAAAACATGACTCCAGGCACTGAAAAAACTGGCCCGGAATCAGTCATCAATTACACTCTATCTGATGCAAAACAGAGACTCCCAGGGGAGAATCTGTAGAACATCAGATGGAAGATGCAGAACACAAACGTTATACACCCATGGGTGAAAACGTAACTATGGGGAAAATAACAGAAAACATTCTGTAACCAAGCAACTCTCCCAGGAAATTTTAGAAATGAAACTTCTCAAAAATATGCCAAAAGCATGGGAGAATTGCCAGGGGGGACTTTAGAAGGCTAGGAGAGAGGAAACACTGAATAAGCAGTGCAACAATTAGCAAGAATGACAACAAGAGGCCCATGCCTCGAAAATAGGCAACTTAACATAATTTCATCAAAAAATTTTAAGTACAGCCCTGATTATTTTTTGCCACTTCTTTTTCCTCTCCTCCTTCTATCCTCCTTAGAATCACATTTTCTCCAAAAATTACGTGTCTGGCATCCTTTAAACTGAGATTTACAAGCACAAAGATCAGTGAGATGTTGACTGATGAAGGGCCAAACAGAGAATGATAATTGGCGCCAATTTCGGGACGACTGCGTCACTGCGCATGCGCAGTAGAGGCGTACTATGGAGGTCCTTTAGGACATGATTTCTTTTTGTTTTGGATGCAAATTTTGGGGATTGGGGGGCAAAATTTGTGTTTGGCCCTGGTTTTGTTGGAGTTAGCACCAGCTAAGTCTGGGTCATTGGTACAGTATAAAAATATCTGTTTCTCAGGCCCTCCCTCATGGTCCTTCCAGCTGCCGCATGCTCTCTTTTTATAACCAAGTTAAGTTTGAAAAAAAAAAAAAATTAAATGGTTTATGTCTGATATTTTACCCAAGTAAAAAAATTGATGAATTTGTCCCTTGAGTGCAAGATGGCTTTGCAATGCTTTAGCATTGCAAAGTCTTCTTGCACTCAAGGGATGAAATACACCACCACCCATGCTATTCTGTACATTATGAGGCCTAAAACTTGAACCAAGAACATGAACTTCTGATGGCAAAAAAGTAATTACTGAAATAAAAAATAAAATAAAAAACGGCTCGCCTGCATACAATTTCACAAATAATGGCCTGAGAAACAGAAGATCTACTTTGTGTTGCCTATTAAAATGCTAGTTAATCCTTTTCTCAATGTACACAGTATCTCAATTTAGTATTTTCCAAACATTTCACCACATCATGTGACCCCCTTATTGGAACAACTCATCAAGCTCTTTGCAATGGGTATCACATGATATACTCTTGTTGAAATTTTTAGAAAAATAATGCTTCTTCAACTGCTGAATTAGGAAATTACATGGGAAGATGCAGTCAATTTGTGTGGTTAAGTTTTAATCAAGTTATTACAGTTCAGAATGGTAAGATAAATCAATCATAACCATCATGTTTATGGACAAAACGTTGTATCAGAGTCACGCTCTTGTTTCTAAGGCTATATCTAAATTCTCCAGAACCAAGGTGGAACCCCATCCTTGATCACTGGCATCTGACATTAGAGTAAATGGAGGTGGGGTGGAGTGGGGTGGGGGTTTCGGGTAGCCAATAGTATTCGCTGCATCATCCATTCTGATTTGGTCCAAATCTGAATTTTTTTCTTGATAGGAGGAGAAAGACAAATTATGTGATCCAGACTGTTGACCACAACCTTCCAGTTTTCTAAAAAGTAAAACTGGAGAGGGTGGAAAGAGAAGAGCTGTCTTATAAGATAAGTATTTGAAGTCTACCATGTCAAGGGGTTCAAATGGCGGTTTTTTTAGCTTCAGAAGAACCCAAGCTAAATTCCACTTAGGAATTAACCTAAGGGTTCTAGGTTTATTTATCGAAAAGTTTTTAGATAAAGAGACATTAGATCCAATTTGTAAGCTATCATGATGAGCATAAGTATCCGACAGCATAGACCTATAAATAGTTATTGGCTGCAGTTTGATCTTGTCAAACAAGTAGACCAAAAAATTAGCAATGTCAGGAATGGAGGGATCATAAATGTCAACAGAATGATCCCTACACCAACGATAGAAAACCTTCAACTTAGCAGCATAATTTAGCGAAGAGGAGGCCCTCCTACAGTTAGAAATTGCGTCCACTGCTCCGTCCTGTAAAATGCTTGCAGTGCAAGAAGGATTGCACAACAGAAATGCGTGAAGGTTGAGGCATTGCAGGTTGTGATGCAGTGTGCGCGATTTCCCCTGCGAAAGAAGGTCCTCCCATGGAGGAAGCTTCTGAGGAATGTCCCACAACAGACACCTGCGTAGATTTATCCATGGTCTCTGGGGTGACAGAGATGCTACCAACAGAATCTTGCAGTGAGATTGCTTGATTTTTAGCAATATCTGTTGAATCAACGGAGCTGGAGGATACGCGTATCCTATAATTCTGTCCCAAGAGATCGAGAGAGCATCTACTGCGAACGCTCGAGGATCTGGGCATGGCGACACATACGTCTCCAACTGATTGTTGAGATGCGTCGCAAACAAGTCTATCATAGGATGATCCCATTGGTAGGAAATCTGATTGAATACTTGTTTGTTGAGAGTCCATTCTGACGGAAACATACTACCTTTCCGAGAAAGGGAGTCCGCTAGAATGTTCAGATGACACGGAATATGACGGACTGACAGAAGAACCTGATGCTCTAGGACAAACAGAAGGATTCTCTCCATTAAGTTGAACAATGGAATGGAGTGAGTGCTTCCCTGGTTCCGAATATACGCTACTACTGTTGAATTGTTGGACAGAATTTGAACATGTGAATTCTGAATAATGTTCATCCAATGACGTAGCGCAAGCCAAACTGACATCATGTCTTTGATGTTTATGTGCTTGTTTAGGAAATGTGGATCCCAAAGACCCTGACATCTTGAATCTGTTGGGCTCAAAGTAGCACCCCAACCTGTTTGACTTGCATCCGTCATAATCGTAAAAATAGGATCCGGCAGTTGCAGTGGCACTCCCCGAGTTAACCACTGAACATCTGCCCAAGTCTGAATCTCTTGTTTTACTTGTTTTACGATGTTCGTTTCGAGTGAATGAATCTTCACACTCTCATTCTGAGTAAAAAATATCTGGAGTGGACAAGTGCATAGTCGCCCCATCGGAATAAGATCCACGGCGGCTCAGTAACAAACCTATCAGTCACATGAATTCTCTCGCTGTTACTACATCTGAGTGAAGACAAAAGCGAGCGTAACAACTGACTAATTTCACTCTGGGTAATGGCAGACGAACCAGATTGTTGTGCGTCTCGAAGCTCATTCCCAGGTGGGTGAATGACTTGGATGGAACTAGATCCGACTTCTTTTCGTTTACTATGAAGCCGAGACGTCGGGAGCAGTTGAAGCAGACTCTGAACATCGTTCTGAATCATTAATCTGTTGCCATACCTTACGATCATATGGTCTCCATATAAAATTTTGGAGCCACAATCAGCTGGTTTATCCAGCTTAAATCTATAACTGGACAGAACGAGCCGTCTGGTTTTGAAACCAGGAACAGGTGACTGTAGAAACCTGCAGATTCCTGGTTTTCTACGACCTCTATTGCGTTCTTCTCCAGAAGAGATTGGACTTCTGATAGAAGCAAATCTCTCTTCTGAAGGTTTGACGGAAGCTGAGTCCAACGTGGGCTTCGTGTTAACATAGGTTTTTCCTTGAAGGACAGTTTTAGACCTTCCGAAATAACCCCCTGAACCCATGGGTCGGCCGTAATTGACAACCAATTGGTTAAAAATCTCGACAGCTTTCAGCCCACTGGAGCGCAATGGAGGTTTTGACTATCACCTCCTGGACCTGCAAGGCTTGCAGAAGGAGAAACTACGTCCTCCCCGACCCACACCTCGACCAGTCAACCTAGGGGCATCTGACCGGTTGTCTCTGCCAGTATTACGACCCCTACCTGAGTCACTACTCTGACGGTCTCTGGAGTAAGACGTAGAGGCTTTCTTAGACCCTCTATAGGAACTTCCTTTGGACGTACTCGCCCCAGAAGTCCCTGACTTACTCCTCTCAGCTGAGTCCGTTTTTTTCGAAACAGACTTAAAGAGCAAAGAATCTGAAGCTTTCTTAGTAATCTGATCATAGATTAGCGAAAGCTTAACATCGAAGAGAAGCTTTCTTGAAACTGGAGTGACTCGAAGAGAGTTTTCACCTTAGTATCCACTCTTGTGGATGAAGCCAGGGCAGCATCACGTCTGACTAACTCCAAATTTGCCACTGAAAGGGCGGAGTTATATATGGAAAATGCTATGGCCCTCGAAAGAACTCTCAATGAAGTTTGAACCTCTTGGAATTCTTTTCCATCGAGACATTGTGATAATGCTCTGGTGAGGTGATCTGCGTAAGATAAGGCGTCTAAACTGGCTCTGTTTGACGAGATTGTCACCTCCAATGTACTGGAGAGAATCGACATAGACGCCAGCAATGACAACTCCAAGTCTTCTGCCTGGTTGTCTAAATGCAAAGGAACCCTCGGCATGCCCTGTCCTGCCGTTTCAAATCTATTTCTACTGTTGATGAATGGCAGATGTAGAGCATGAGATGATGAGAAACTGTTTTTGCCAGTCTTAGAGGCTAGCCTGAATATAGCATCATTCAGAAGTTCAAATGCCTGTGAGACATTTCTGAACTGGGCCAGAAACTCAGGCGCGACATCCTTATTCGAGCCGAAAAAGTCTGTGCCCAGTGACGCTATCAGTCTCTTATCTGGTATCGCAGCACTCTGGTCCAGAGGAACAACTTCTGGAAGGTGTTGCCAGATGAAATCTACGGCCACCTTATGTTGCTCGGAAAGGGAAAATTCCAGCTCCGATGATTCCCTTTCACCTTCCGACTGGACCACATGTGAATCTCGGTCGCCAATTTCTGACTCTGCAGGGGAGCGTACCGACCCAGCTTCCTCAGACAGTTCCTGATCTGAAAGAGTTTCTGAAAGTTGCTGGGATGCTGCGATGAGTTGTGCTATCTTTGATAGCAAGTCTGTCACGGAGGCCTGTAGTTTAGCAGCTTACGTAGTTTAGCAGCTGGAAGCTCCTGGGATGGTAATTCCTGCATACTTCTCTTATGCAAACATCCCTACTGGTAAGGCTTTGTGTCCTTGGCTACCGGATGGCGTGACCTGGCTGACGTGGAATCCCTGGTCAGTGAAGCAGGCTGGATATCTGCGGTCACGTAGCCAAGGTGTGGTCGTGTGTGCGGATGTGTGGATGAGGAAGCCAGTAGACTAGCCGCGCCGGATTGTCTATGCGACGGAGCATCCCAAGCAGGAGGAGTGGACGTATGCTCCGACTGACGAACGTTACGTACAACAACATCTGGGCCCAGATGTTGCTGTAAAAGAGAGGGACCTCTCTCGTTCAGGGTCCGGGTAGACCTGGATGAGCTAGCTACCGGACTGTCTGGCTTCCTCCATACCATCCTCCAATCCGTCGTTGCCGGGTGTGAACGATCCGAGTTTATAGTGCTCACAACACCCAATCTCCTCTCCTGGACCGCAACCCAGCGTCACAACACCTATTTCTCGAGTGATTGCTTCACCAGGCGAGCTAGCTGGCGACAAGGTCATCAATCCTACTAAGGATCTAGGCACTTGTCGAATTTCATTGAGCACTTTTGCCGCTAGCTCTTCATTTAATTGCGATGACAGAAGCACACGTCCTGAAGACATCACGGAAACACAACCCTGTTCTTGTTCCTCTGAAAAAGAGAATGAAAAACTAGAGTGACCCTGTGGCGAGAGGACCGGCATGGACCTCTCACCACTAACAATATACTGTGACACACGTCTCCAACGTTTGTCATCCAAATTGACACACACTGAGCAAGAATTAGTGCGAGTACACTGACCACAGCAAAAACAATGAACATGAGAATAAGAGGAAGACTTCCTCAATTTACAATTTGAACAATATTCTTTCATATTTGAAAAAATATTAAACAGTCGTTGTACTCGCACTATCCCTTGAAAAACAAAGATACACAATAATACACAATAATAATATAATCCATTACAAAAATTTCGAAAAATAATTCAAAAGAAAAATTTTTTTTTTTCGAAAACATTTCAAGATCAGCCCAAGTTCCCAAAGGGAACGATGAGCTCAAATGAATACCTAAAAATTAATGCTACACTTACGGACAATATTACTGTATCTGGCTATGAGCAGAACCTAATAGAAGACAAGGAATCACTGTCAGAAGTAACTGTTGTCAATGTAAACAAAAGTGAATAAAAACAGGAAACAAGACTCCAGGCACTGAAAATATGGCCCGAAATCAGTAACCAATTTTAAACATTATCCGATGTAAAACAGAAACTTCCACAGAAGAAACTGCAGTACATCGGATGGTAGCTGCTTGACCAAAATGCCTAAACACCCCTAGGGTGAGGATGTAACCATGGGGAAAACAGAATAAACATTCTGTTACTATGCTAAAAACTCCCAAGAAATTTCAGTAAAAAATTTACAAAAATTATGCCAAAAGCATGGGAGATTAGTTAGGGGGGTATCAAGGAAAGGGAGAGAGGAAACACTGAACAAACAGTGGATATTTCATAGCAAGAATGAAAACATCAGGCCCATGCCCAGAAATTAGGGAACATGAAATAATTTTGCATAAAAATTATAAGTTACAGCCCTGAACACATCTTTCCACTGTTTCTTCCTCTCATCCTCTTATTTCATCCTTAGATCCACCATTTCTTTCATGATTTTGTGTCTGGCATCATTTTAACTGAGATTATAAGCACAGATATCAGTGAGATGTTACTAATTGAAGGGCCAAACAAAGAATGAAGATTTGGCGTCAATTTCGGTACTTCCTTGACACTGCGCATGCACAGAGGACAAAAGTATGGAGGACCATATAGGACATAAAATACTGTTTTCACTACAGCAAACAAAAGAATGGGTTATTGGTGGGAATCAAGGATACTTCCTTGGCTCTGCACATGTGCAGATGCTATGTATGGAGGACTATACAGACCTCTAGATTTTTTTATTGTTTAGACTTAATTTTTGGGGTGTAGGTGGTTCGAAAATAAGTACTTGGTCTGAATTCTCACAAATAGAGTGCCAGCATGCCAGTGGCATGGTGGATAAATATATTAAACTTGAAGGGTGATTTTTGTGAATAAGGCTTGCTGGATAGGGTAAAGGGTTAAGGCAATACAGTACAAGTCTGTCCATTTGCTGGTGCACAATCAAATTAGCAGTCACAATGGCTTTAAATTGATTAACCCTTTACAGAATGAAATGGCTGCATCTGCCCATGTAATTTACAAATTAAGCAGTTGAACAAAATATATTTAAAAAACTTCAACAAATCCATATCCTGTGACCAATGCACTGGAACAAGATCATCAAGCTAATTTCAATGAGGGGTCACAGGATGTGACTTTTTGGTTTTTTTTTTAAATTTGTAAAAAAAATAATAATTAAATTAATAAATTTTGATATCCTGTGTGTAGGGTAAAGGGTTTTATTACACATCCATTAAACTTTAAACCCTTGTATTCAACGGAATCGCTGTTATGATATAAATGATTCTGTATTCAACGGGTGATATACAAGCCGGAACTTTTTTACCACACCGTTTAGTTGCGCTTCGAAAAGTTTCCAAATTTCATTATACAATCATCGACCGTCTGTCGCAAAGTGTGAAAATGAAAACGTCCAAAGCAAAGTCGGTTCACAAAAAAATTACACAAAAATGAGATAATATTTAAAAAAAAACCAATCATTTCCAACCAGAACATTAACCCAGTCCCGTGGCCGACTCGTTTTGTGGATACCATTATATCTAAATTGGTCAACTTTATTTTGGTAAATCTTCATACATCTTGACATGCTTCGAACTTCTTTTTAAAATGTTTCTCCCAGCTTTTTGCAAATCTGCACATATTTGTACTTATATTTTTACTAACAGTAACAGCACTAGCCCATTCACGCCTAACCATTTGGTGGCCATTACTGTTAGTAAACAGCGATATGAATTTCAACAAACACTGGTTTCGAAAAGGTTGTTTTGATTTTTTATCAATCCCTTTGATCAGTACAGCTTCAGTCAAAATCAAACTCTTCACCTTTGGGTTTAAACATCGGAATTAAAATTTGTTTATTTAAATTAATTTCCATGCATGGGTTGTGTAATAAACACAGAACGCGATGTGTGTTTGAATTGGTGGGTGTTTTACATAACTCGTTGGAATGGAGTAATCATATTTCGCACAAGCATACGGCTCTCGTGAAATATGACTACGCCATTCCAACTCATTATGTAAAACACCCACCGATTCAAACACATATATGTGTATATCCATTCGTGGAACCTGATGTACTTCAGGGGATGTAAAAATACAATATGGTCACAATTCAACACATATTATGACATTTACCTTATAAGAAGGTGTGTATCGTGATACACGTTTATCAGAAAACTTTCAGGCAGTGATCTAGAATTCAGTAAGATCTTCATATTTATCTTTTGAGAATGTGAACTGCATTTTCAGTCATATCAAAACATATTGCTGATACATAACAAGCTGTTATTGGAAAATTTTTTGAATTCACTTTAACCCTTCAAGGCCTATTTCTGACTTTTACGACACTCAGAATAGGTGCCTTTAACATGTCATCATGAGAAGGTCCTGTTGACAACAGACAAATTAGGTAGGCAGTGGTTTCTAGTAAAGTTTTGGTTGCCTGTTAAGACTTGACTAGAAATCACTGCTAAGCCACTGTACGAAAAGAGGTTGTGTGGGCTGGTGGGAATTCAGGACACATGCCCAGGTCCTTAAGGGTTAAAAAAAATTTCCACAATCCATTATAAGTACTTCCATTAGTTGCCTGAATCTTGCAACCTATGCAACCTGTAACCAACTGACCCTGTACATTTTTACATCCTTAGTCAGTGTATATTTTCAGTTGTAAGCAATATTTTTTAGGCAAAAAATAAAACTTATAGTTAGGCCATTAAAAAAAGTCTATGTTCTCAGGCACTGCCACATTATTAAATTTCCGCCACATAAAAACTTTTTAATACCCAGTCAAAAAAACAAAAATAAATAAATTTCTGCCTGGTCAAAAAAATTTACCCAGTCAGTATTTTCAGATCACAATTATGAGCACCAGCACTGGCACCAGTACATATTTCCCTATAGTATTTTAACTTCCTGTTCACCCTTTCCTCTGTATTTTACTTCGGATTTCTCCATTCTCTGATTTATGGTTTCTATGTTGGCACATGTTAGAATTTTGGAGGAAAATGCCCCTTTTATCATTTCAAATAAGCACCCGATTGCACATAATCCTGTAATGGAGCATCTTTGGCATGTCATCAACAGCCAAGTTGATTGAAGAATTTTGCAATATATGCGATAAGATAACACAAGTCAGGCGTTTGTATAAGATTTCTTCCTGAAATGTGAATATATTTTTTTAGGGTGCAGTGGAGCCCATTTAATTGGATATCTCTTAACTGAATAACCCCGTTAATTGAATATAATTTCCCAACACAAAACCATTTACCATGCCTCCAGTACAAATTTGACCTGTTAATTGAATGTAGGTCATAGTGTAAACTCCTGTTAATTGAAAAAATCTTGTAACCTTTCCAGAAATTACGACTCTCCCCAGTTTTTCTTTGTTTATAGACCTATTTGGCATCTGTACATCCAATACAACCACTTAATCTATTATATCTTGTTTGACAGAGCTCATGGAGCTCTGTCAAACAAGATATCATACAATAAATGATAAGTTTATCTCTAGAATACACAAAAGTGACACAATCCCTGTTAATTGAATACTTCTGTTAAATGAATAATTTTCATTGGCAAAGTAGCTATTCAATTAACAGGGTTCCACTGTATCTTTTTCAGATTTCAGAATAAAAAAATAAAAACAAGAGGCCCCAAGGGGCCTGAGGGCGCTCACCTGACATGGTAGCCTAAATATCAACTCAGAGAATTGATTTCAACAAGTTGCATCTGCTCCTCATAAGAAAAGCTTATACCAAATATCCAAAGATTCTGACCAGTGGATCTAAAAAAAAAGAAGATTTTTAAAGAATATTCTTCATATTGAACTAAGTTATAATTTGGGCTCCCACAGGGAGCCCATATATGAACCCAGGGACTTGGCTTTAACAAACTTGAATCTCACCCCCCTAAGGATGCTGTATATCAAATATCAAAACATTCCAACTGCTGGATACGAAGAAGATTTTTAAAGAAAATTCCTCATTTTGAACTAAGTTATAATTCGGGCTACCATAGTGAGCCCAAATATGAACCAAGGGACTTGGCTTGAACAAACTTGAATCTCACCCCCCTAAGCATGGTGCATACCCAATATCAAAAGATTCTGCCTGCTGGATCTGGAGAAGAAGATTTTCAAAGAAATTTGCCTGAAATGCACTAAGTTTGAATTCGGGCTTCTATAGTGAGCCCAAATATGAATCTAGGGGGCCGATTTGAACAAACTTGAATCAGATCCACCCCACAACATTGCATACCAAATATCAAAAGATTCTGCCTGCTGAATCTGGAGAAGAAGATTTTTTAGTAAATTTGCCTGAAATGCACTAAGTTCGAATTCGAGCTTCTATAGTGAGCCCAAATATGAATCCAGGGAGCCGATTTGAACAAACTTGAATCAGATCCACCCCACAATGTTGCATACCAAATATCAAAAGATTCTGCCTGCTGGATCTGGAGAAGAAGATTTTTCAAGAAATTTGCCTGAAATGCACTAAGTTTGAATTCGAGCTTCTATAGTGAGCCCAAATATGAATCCAGGGGGCCGATTTGAACAAACTTGAATCAGATCCACCCCACAATGTTGCATACCATATATCAAAAGATTCTGTCTGCTGGATCTGGAGAAGAAGATTTTTCAAGAAATTTGCCTGAAATGCACTAAGTTCGAATTCGAGCTTCTATACTGAGCCCAAATATAAACCCAGGGGGCCGATTTGAACAAACTTGAATCAAATCCACCCCACAATGTTGCATACCAAATATCAAAAGATTCTGCCTGCTGGATCTGGAGAAGAAGATTTTTTAAGAAATTTGCCTGAAATGCATCAAGTTCGAATTCGGGCTTCTATAGTGAGCCCAAATATGAATCAAGGGGGCCAATTTGAACAAACTTGAATCAGATTCACCCCACAATGTTGCATGCCAAATATCAAAATATTCTGCCTGCTCGATCTGGAGAAGAAGATTTTTTTAAAAATTTGCCTGAAATGCACTAAGTTCGAATTCGAGCTTCTATAGTGAGCCCAAATATGAATCCAGGGAGCCGATTTGAACAAACTTAAAACAGACCCCCCCCCCCCCCCCCCCCCGCAATGTTGCATACCAAATATCAAAAGATTCTGCCTGCTGGATCTGGAGAAGAAGATTTTTTAAGAAATTTGCCTGAAATGCACTAAGTTTGAAATCGGGCTCCTATACTGAGCCCAAATATGAACCCAGGGGGCCGATTTGAACAAACTTGAATCAGATCCACCCTACAATGTTGCATACCAAATATCAAGATTCTGCCTGCTGGATCTGGAGAAGAAGATTTTTTAATCTTTTTCCCATTGCCTACAGTGTTAAAAAGTGCTGACTCAGCACTTTTTCAAAGTCCTGAAAAAAGTACCTTGTGATCAAACCGATAGGGATTTTTTTAACCATTCTATTCTACTGGATAAAAGTAAGCTTTATATAAAATAAGAATTCTCTGTGCCGTGCAGTTTTGGAGATATGGCAGTTTTAAGGTTTTTCCTATTTTTAGCTCCCGAGGTTCCCATGGAGCAATGAGAAAATTTTTTTTTGTATCAATCAACTACTTATTACCCATTATCATCTCATATCAAATTTGGTTCAAATCAACCTGACGGTTCTGAAAATAGAAATTTTAGGCATGGCCAAAATTTTGCCCCTCCCATAACGAAGGCAAATAATGCCCGACAAACTTCTCTTGAACAAACTTGATTCTAAACCTCTAAGGACTCTGTATACCACATATCAAGTCTCTGCTACTGGTGGTTCATTAGAAGAAGATTTTCAAAAAATTTGGCCATTTTTTCCCCACACCTCTGCTCGATATGAGCCGAAACCTATTTTGGATAAAAATCAAAATGCCCCTATATAACCACTACTTACATGAAATTTAATTAAAATGTGGCCAGTGGTTTAGGAGAAAGAGGCTCAAACACCACCTTCACGCAGGACAACGAACGAAGAGTGATAAGAAAAGCTCACCCTGACTTTCAGTCAGGTGAGCTAATAAAAAGCCTCGCACCCTCATCAAAAATTTGAGATGCACACAGACATTTTTTTAAATGGCCTTATTCACATTTATCTTGCAAGCAAATAGGTAGTAGATAAAGGGTTAACAAAAAGCAGCACATTGAGTTTTTTCAAATGAGAGATCATAAACTATGTTTTGGAGGCAAAAATAGACAAAAATAATGGTTCTTACATATGGTAGCGGGTTAACCCTTTACCCAATTAACCCTTTACCCAACGTAACGGCCAAAACCGGCCAGCGCTATTCTAAAAACTCGCCATTTAATTTTCATGATTTTTTAAATTTTTTGTCTCCAAAACATAGGTTATGACCCCTCATTGGAACGAGCTCGTTGAGCTCGTTCCAATGAGGGGTCATAACCTATGTTTTGGAGACAAAAAATGAAAAAAATTAGTTATTCAAGAATTATTTTTGCAAGTGTCGTCTGCTTTTCATGTTAGGCAAAGGGTTAACATGATATCAAAATTTGTTATTTTAATTTTTTTTTTTTTTTTAAATTTCATCAAAACCATATCATGTGGCCCCTCTTTCAAATGAGCTGTTTGTTCCAATGAGAGGTTACATGATTTGGTTTTGTTGAAATTTTTTATTTTTTTTTTTCCAACTTGCTGAATTTGTAAATTACATGCATGGATGTGGTCGATTCATTAGGTAAAGGTTTAAATACCTGGTAAATTTAGCAGAATTTTTTAGATTCAAGACAATTTGCTTCAAGATTTGATCAAAAACAAAAACTACAAGTTTGCAGGACCCTATATTAGCTCTAATTCATTTAACCTTTCACTAAAAATTATAAATTCATAGTAATTTACATATTTTCCATGCTTACCTATGGTCCAGACTTAGCTGGTACTAACTCCAAAATATGGAGGGTCAAACACAAATTTTGCCCCCCAATCCCCCAAATTTGCATGCAAAACCGAAAATTAGAAGTCCTATTTGGCCCTCCATACTTTTACTCTCCACGCATGCGCTGATGCCAGGAAGTAAGCAGAATTGGCGCCAACATCATTCTTTGTAAAAGAGAGTATTACATAATAATTCAGCGGGGAGGTACGAGTGCCCACTCATGGGAGGGCCATCCCTGTCTGCACCATAGGTAAGTGTGGAAAATATGTAAATTACTATGAATTTATAATATTTTTCCAACTGCACCCTATGGCCCAAACTTGGCTGAAACGTAAAAAAGGTGGAGGGCCTAGTACTTCAAAATATTATTCCAGTCCTGCAATCCATGATGAAAGGAACTTAGAATAATTAGGAATTACATGTATGTCTCACTATACGGGTAATAGAGGAGACATATTCTAAATAAGAAGCCCAATTTAAGTAATTCCTTATTGTAAGCATGAAGACAATGCTACATAGGATGTGACAAGTTCCTAATTTTTAAGGCTAGTCTGGACTAGGCCCCAAAAATTAGGATGGCGTATCTGAGAATGAATGAAAATCCCCTAGAAAAATATGCCATACAATAACACTTCAGCTGTATGCAGGATATAATTACGGATAAAACAGCTTCCTTCATAGTTACATACTTTTTAAGCCAAAGAGGTAAAAATCCCCCCCCTGCCTTTTCTTTTGAGGGAATCTCTATACATCTTCCCCGTTTTCCGCTAATCAGTAAAATTACGGAAGATGATGACAAGAAACCACCTTACTTCTTTCCACTGGAAAGTTGAATATGGCATTGTCTAAAAGGTCTAAGGCCTACGACACCTGTCTCTACTTAACCGGAAAAGACATCTCCTTGTCTTTTTCCGGATGAAGTCAGCGTTCAACAATGCTAGCGGTTTCTTGCAAGTAGTCGCAGCATTCTGATTCGCTGGAACAAATTCAGGGTAGTGTTGATGTGTTAGATCGCAATCATGTGTTGTTCCGAAAGAGAAGGGTAATTCCCCTCCATATCCCTTTTATCATTTGTCTGAATCAGTTGAAAATCACGGTCATCGGCATCTGAATGCGCAAATGACTGGACCCACCCAGCACCGCCCGACAGCTCAGGTTCTGAGACTGCTGTCGGCTGCTTCTGCACTTGCTGGGATGCTGCGATGTGCTGCGCAATCTGCAACAGCAAATCCGTTACAGAGGCCTGAGGAGCAGTGGTCTTCTATTCTGGACGCCATCTGCTCCTGGGACAGTGTGTCCGAGACGGCTCTTTTCTCCAGACATCCCGATATATGAGGCCTCGTCTCTTAGCTACTGAATAGTGGTACTTTCGACTGGTCACAGCATTCTGATTCTCAGGAACGAACTCCGGGAAGTATTGATGCATTAGATCCATCGCCACCCTATGTTGTTCTGAAAGGGAAGGGTAATTCTCATCCAAATCCCTTTCACCATCCGACTGAATCAGATTATACTCACGGTCATCGGCATCTGAATGCGCAGATGACTGTACCGACCCAGCATCGTCCGACAGCTCAGGTTCTGAGATTGCCGTTGGCTGCTTCTGCACTTGCTGGATGCTGCGATGAGCTGTGCAATCTGCGACAGCAAGTCCGTTACAGAGGCCTGAGGGACAGCGGTCTTCTATTGCTTAGCTGCCGGCTGCTCCTGGGACAGTGTGTCCGAGATGGTTCTTTTCTGCGGGCGCCCCAATGAATGAGGCCTCGTCTCCTTGGCTATTTATTTATTTATTTATTTATTGGTGTTTTAAGGTCACATATTTCTGCACAATGGCTAACCATGACCGTGACAGTTTTACGGGTGGAGGAGCAACAGCGAGCAACTGTCAGCTCCCCAACATACCAACTCCACACAAGCAGGGTTAGCATTGGTTGAAGACAGGTGTACCATCGACGTCCAGTACGCCGTAGTACACAGCGTCACCGTGCCCCCACGTGGGCAATGGGGGTGAAGTGTCTTGCCCAAGGACACAACTCGGTTGCCGCAGGTGGGATTCGAACCGAGGATCTCTCGGCTTGCAGCCTGCACCTCTACCAACTGAGCCACCATGCCCTCGTCTCCTTGGCTACTATATGGTGTGACTTCTCTGACGAAGAGTGGACCTTCTCGTCGATGCAGGCTGGATATCAGAAGTCACGTAGCCAAGGTGCAGTCGTGTGTGCTTGGTAGACGCTGAAGAAGAAGCCATAATTATAGCCGACCCCGGCTGTGAACTGAACGGAGAGTCCTGGATGGGAGGCGTGGACATATGCTCCGACTGATGCAAGATCTGAACCACAACATCTGACCCCAGATGTTGTTATGAAAGAGAGAGGGGGCTCTCTCGCGGTCCTTCAGACCTTGCCAAGCTTCCTGCTGAACTTGCCGGCTTCTTCCTCTCCATCGTCGTAAGCCTGTTATTATTTTATAGTGCTCGATCTACCCTTTCTACTCTCCTCGCCCGGAACAGAGACACCCGACGTTACGGTACCCTCGGACAGTGTAACCGCTTCACCAGTTGAGCTAGCTGGTGATAGGGAGCTGAAACAACACTGTGGTTTATTGCCTTGTCTAATATTCATGAGCACTTAAGCCGTTAGCTCTGATTGACTATCTAAATGCGATGACGGAAGCACACTCTCTGACGGCATCGCATAAACATCAGCATGTTCTTGTTCCTCTGTAAATAGAAACTAAACAAGAGGCCTCATGGGGCCTGAGCGCTCACCTGACATGGTAGCCTAAATATCAATCCAGAGAATTAATTTCAACAAGTTGCATCTGCTCCTCCTAAGAAAAGCTTATACCAAATATCCAAAGATTCTGACCAGTGGATCTAAAAAAAAGGAAGATTTTTAAAGAATATTCCTCATATTGAACTAAGTTATAATTTGGGCTGCCACAGGGAGCCCATATATGAACCCAGGGACTTGGGTTTAACAAATTTGAATCTCAACCCCCAAGGATGCTGCATACCAAATATCAAAACATTCCGACTGCTGGATCTGAAGAAGAAGATTTTTAAAGAAAATTCCTCATTTTGAACTAAGTTACAATTCGAGCTCCCACAATGAGCCCAAATATGGACCTAGGGACATGGCTTGAACAAACTTTAATCTTACCCCCCTAAGGATGCTGCATAAAAATATCAAAAGCATTCATCTGCTGGATCTGAAGAAGATTTTTAAAGAAAATTCCTCATTTTGAACTAAGTTATAATTCAGGCTCCCACAGTGAGCCCAAATATGAACCCAGGGACTTGGCTTGAACAAAATTGAATCTCCCCCCCCCCATAAGCATGGTGCATACCCAATATCAAAAGATTCTATCTGCTGAATCTTGAGAAGAAGAAATTTGCCTGAAATGCACTAAGTTCAAATTTGGGCTCCTATACTGAGCCCAAATATAAAGCCAGGGGGCCGATTTGAACAAACTTGAATCAGATCCACCCCACAATGTTGCATACCAAATATCAAAAGATTCTGCTTGCTGGATCTGGAGAAGAAGATTTTTAAGGAAATTTGCCTGAAATGCACTAATTTCCAACTCAAGCTTCGATAGTGAGCCCAAATATGAATCCAGTGGGCCGATTTGAACAAACCTGAATCAGATCCACCCCACAATGTTACATACCAAATATCAAAAGATTCTGCCTGCTGGATCTGAAGAAGATTTTTTAAGACATTTGCCTGAAATGCACTAAGTTTGAAATGGGGCTCCTATACTGAGCCCAAATATGAACCCATGGGGCCAAGCTGAACAAACTTGAATCAGATCCACCCTATAAAGTTGCATACCAAATATCAAAAGATTGTGCCTGCTGGATCTGGAGAAGAAGATTTTTTAATGTTTTTTCCCATTGCCTACAGTGTTAAAAGTGCTGATTCAGCACTTTTTCAAAGTCCCGAAACTGTACCCTATGATAAAACCGATGGAAATTTTTTTTTACCAATCCTTTCTGTTGGTCCTAAGGAAACTTCACACCAAATAAAAATTCTCGATGCCATGCAGTTTTGGAGATATGGGCGTTTTAATTTTTTTCTATTTTTAGCTCCTGCGGTTTCCATGGGGATGCAGGAAAAATTTTTTTGGCATAAATCAAGTACTTATAACCCAATAATACCTCATATTAAATTTGGTTCAAATCGGCCTCTGGGTTCAGAAAATAGAAATTTTGGACGGGGCAAAAATTCTAGCCCCTCTCAGAACAAAGGTAACTAGATGGTGTCACTTGTGTGCAAAGCACACTATAGTGTATCCCCGCATTTGCATCCTTGACTTTGTATGAATGCTTGATACAAAGAAGAAATGTATTATATGACACACTAAAATCATATTGAGTGGCACAGGTGACACAGCTTCGTGCGCACCTACAGACTCCACTGCAACATTTGGGCATGGTTTTAGCGTTTCGAATTACATACATGTACCCTGGGAGCCTTTCGCCGGAAACGGTCTAAGAAAACATGAAAGTGGCAACGGTGGCACCCCAAAAATCCGAAACCTTCGTGCACATCTACAGACCCTACTGCAACTTTTGAGCATAGTTTTAGCATTTCAAATTACATACTCTGGGAGCTTTTCGCCGGAAATGATCTAAGAAAACACGAAAGAAAAACGGTGGCACCGCCACGTGGCATCTGAAAAATCTGAAACCTTTGTACGCATCTACAGACCTTACTGCAACATTTGAGCATGTGTTAAGCATTTCGAATTACTTACCCTAGGAGCCTTTGGCTGGAAACGGTCTAAGAAAACACAAAAGTGGCAACGGTGACACAGCCACTTAGCACCCAAAAAATCCAAAACCTTCCTACGCATTTACAGACTCTACTGCAACATCTCAGCATGGTTTTAGCGTTTCGAATTACATACTCTAGGAGACTTTCGCCGGAAACGGTCTAAGAAAACACGAAAGTGGCAATGGTGGCATAGCCACGTGCACCTGAACAATCCGAAATCTTTGTGCACATCTACAGACCCTACTGCAACATTTGAGCATGGTTTTACCATTTTGAAATACATACTGTAGGAGCCTTTCGCCGGAAAGGGTCTAAGAGAACATGAAAGAGGCAACGGTAGCACAGCCACGTGGCACCCCAAAAATCCAAAACCTTCGTGCGCATCTACAGACCCTACTGCAACATTTGAGCATGGTTTTAGGATTTTGAATTACATACCCTAGGAGCCTTTCACCGGAAACGCTCTAAGAAAATTTGAAAGTGGCAACAGCACAGCCACTAGGCAGCTGAAAAATATGAAACCTTCGTGCACATCTACAGACCCCACTGAAACATTTGAGCATGGTTTTAGCGTTTCGAATTACATACCCTAGGAGACTTTCGCCGGAAACGGTCTAAGAAAACACAAAAGTGGCAACGGTGGCACAGCCACGTGGCACCTGAAAAATCCAAAACCTTCGTGCGCATCTACAGACCCCACTGCAACATTTGAGCATGGTTTTAGCGTTTTGAATTACATACCCTAGGAGCCTTTTGCCGGAAACGGACTAAGAAAACACAAAAGTGGCAATGGTGGCACAGCCACGTGGCACCTGAAAAATCGGAAACCTTCGTGCACATCTACAGACCCTACTGCAACATTTGAGCATGGTTTTAGCATTTCGAATTACATACCCTTGCAGCCTTTCGCCGGAAACGGTCTAAGAAAACACGAAAGTGGCAATGGTGTCGCAGCCAGGTGGCAGCTGAAAAATCCTAAATCTCCGTGCGCATCTACAGACCCCACTGCAACATTTGAGCATGGTTTTAGCATTTCAAATTACATACCCCAGGAGCCTTTCGCCGGAAACGGTCTAAGAAAACACAAAAGTGGCAACGGTGGCACAGCCACGTGGCACCTGAAAAATCCAAAACCTTCGTGTGCATCTACAGACCCCACTGCAACATTTGAGCATGGTTTTAGCGTTTCGAATTACATACCCTAGGAGCCTTTTGCCGGAAACGGTCTAAGAAAACACAAAAGTGGCAACGGTGGCACAGCCACGTGGCACCTGAAAAATCTGAAACCTTCGTGCACATCTACAGACCCTACTGCAACATCTGAGCGTGCTTTTAGCATTTCGAATTACATACCCTAGGAGCCTTTCGCCGGAAACGGTCTAAGAAAACACGAAAGTGGCAATGGTGGCGCAGCCACATGGCAGCTGAAAAATCTGAAACCTTCGTGCGCATCTACAGACTCCAATGCAACATTTGAGAATGGTTTTAGTGTTTCGAATTACATACCCTAGGAGCCTTTCGCCGGAAACGGTCTAAGAAAACACAAAAGTGGCAACGGTGGCACAGCCACGTGGTGCCTGAAAAATCGGAAACCTTCGTGCGCATCTACAGACCCCACTACAACATTTGAGCATGGTTTTAGTGTTTTGAATTACATACCCTAGGAGCCTTTGACGGAAACGGTCTAAGAAAACACGAAAGTGGCAATGGTGGCACAGCCACATGGCAGCTGAAAAATCCAAAACCTTCGTGCACATCTGCAGACCCCACTGCAACATTTGAGCATGGTTTTAGCATTTCGAATTACATACCCTAGGAGCCTATCGCCGGAAACGGTCTAAGAAAACACAAAAGTGGCAACGGTGGCACAGCCACGTGGCACCTGAAAAATCCAAAACCTTCGTGCGCATCTACAGACCCCACTGCAACATTTGAGCATGGTTTTAGCGTTTCGAATTACATACCCTAGGAGCCTTTCGCCGGAAACGGTCTAAGAAAACACAAAAGTGGCAATGGTGGCACAGCCACGTGGCACCTGAAAAATCTGAAACCTTCGTGCACATCTACAGACCCTACTGCAACATTTGAGCATGGTTTTAGCGTTTCGAATTACATACCCTAGGAGCCTTTTGCCGGAAACGGTCTAAGAAAACACGAAAGTGGCTACGGTGGCGCCCGAAAAATCCGAAACCTTCGTGCGCATCTATAGACCCTACTGCAACATCTGAGCATGGATTTAGCATTTCGAATTACATATCCTACGAGCCTTTTTTTTAAAATGCGGGGATAAATATTGCCTGTCAAACTTCTCTTGAACAAACTTGAGTCTACACCTCAAATGGAAGCTGCATACCAAATATCAAGTCTCTGCTATGGCTGGTTCATGAGAAGATTGTTTAAAATTTTGTGCATTTTGGCCCCACCCAAAATGCACATCTACAATATGAGCAGAAATCCAAAATGAAGAAAAACCCAAATGCACCTATATAACCACTACTTACATGAAATTTAAATAAAATGTGGCGAGTGGTTTAGGAGAAAGAGGCTCAAACACCACCTTCACGACGGACGACAGACGACGGACGGACGGACGGACAGACGGACGGACGGATGGACGGACGACGAAGAGTGATAAGAAAAGCTCACCCTGACTTTCAGTCAGGTGAGCTAAAAAGTAGAGCGACTAAATCAGAAGAAAGACTTCCTCGCCTTGCTTATTGAGCAATATGCTTTCATAATGAAGCAAACTAAGTCGATCATACTCCCACCAACTCCACATTACATATTATAAAAAGATACATAACAAAAAACATTCAAAATATAAATCGAAAAAATAATTTACATCAAAAAATTTTGACAAGAGCCCAAGTTCCCAAAGGGAACAAAGTGCCCAAATGTATCTGATAGAGCGCAAGTGTTGATAAAAATTATTTTTGTATCCAAAAATTAACTGCTACACTACTGGAATATTTAATGTATCTTACAACAGACCTACCATATATATAAAAATAGGCCGATGAAATCGTCAGATGTGTACCCATTGCGCAACTAGTAGAAAGCTGTATGATGGAGGGTCACCTCAGATGCCGACATTATGTACACCATACAAGGTATGGGTACATATAGAAATGGATTGGAGGAGTGTCTAATTTGATGGATAAAGGGTTAATATCTCCGGAGCAAATTATCAGATTTACATAAAAAAACCATACAGCACAGCACATCAGTAACCTGAATAAATATATAAAGCAACATGACAATCGGATTGATATTTTTTGAGTTATCTCATGCCAAAGGGATTGGAGGAATTTTCAATTTGAAGGATAAAGGGTTAATATCTCAGGATCAAATTATCAGATTTACACCAAAAACTATACAGCTCGGCACATCAGTAACCTGAACACAAATATAAAGTAACTTGACAATCCAAGCAATATTTTTCAAGTTATCGAATGCCAAAGGCATTGAAGGAATTTTCAATTTGAAGGATAAAGGGTTAATATCTCAGGATTAAATTATCAGATTTACACCAAAAACTATACAGCTCAGCACATCAGTAACCTGAACACAAATATAAAGTAACTTGACAATCCAAGCAATATTTTTCAAGTTTTCGAATGCCAAAGGGATTTGAGGAATTTTCAATTTGAAGGATAAAGGGTTAATACCTCGCGATCAAATCATCAGATTTACACCAAAAACTATACAGCTTGGCAAATCAGTAACCTGAACACAAATATAAAGTAACTAGACAAGCCAAGCAATATTTTTCAAGTTATTGAATGCCAAAGGGATTGGAGGAATTTTCAATTCGAAGGATAAAGGGTTAATATCTCAGGATCAAATTATCTGATTTACACCAAAAACTATACAGCTCAGCACATCAGTAACCTGAACACAAATATAAAATAACTTGACAATCCAATATTTTTCAAGTTATCGAATGCCAATGAAATGTACACGGATGCCGGATGGACAGACTGACGGATGGACGGACGGACGGATGGATGAATGGACAAAGGATGGACGGATGGACAAAGGATGGACGAACGATGGATGGTCACCCCGGATGCCGGCATTATGTGTACCATACATAGTATGGGTACACATAAAAAGGAAACTACAGATATAAAAAGAGTATTGTTAATGTAAACAACGTCAGAAGAAAAACCGGAAACGAGACCCCAGGCAACACGGCCCGAAGTCAGTAACAGATTTTTGAACTATCCGAAGTAAGGCAAGATCTTCATCTGAAGAAAAAACGATACATTGGATATATGATGCATGACTAAAACGCCTAAACACCCCAAGGGTGAGGACGTAACCCTGGGGATATACAGAATAAACATTGTGTGTAACACGTTAAACTCCCAAGAAATTTTATAAAAAAATTTCAATAAAACAAGCCAAAAAGCTTGGGAGTTTAACTGGGAGGATCAAGGGAGGGTAGGGAAGGAATACTTAACAAACAGTGGAAAAATCATTATCAACAATGATGATGTCAGGCCCATGTCCCAAAATTGAGAAACATGAACTAATTTTTATAAATATTATAAAATTACAGCCATGAACGTTTCAAATCACCGTTTCTTCCTTCCTTCATCCAGTTCTGTCCTTGGATCCAGCAAATTAACCATTATTTTTTGTGTCTGGCATCATTATAAACTGAGATTTAAAAGCACAGAAGTCAGTTTGTTGTTATCTGACAGAGGGCCAAACAAAAAATGATGTTTGTGCCAATTCTGGTTACATCCTGGCGTCTGCGCATGCATGGAGAGTAAATGTACGGAGGGCCAGATAGGACTTCTAATTTTCGGTTTTGCATGCAAATTTTGGGGATTGGGGGGCAAAATTTGTGTTTGGCCCTCGATATTTTGTAGTTAGCACAAGCTAAGTCTGGGCCATAGGGTACAGTTGGAAAAATATATCTCTCACATCCAGCCATTCCTTTGCACCAAAACTGTAATTCAATTTATTACAAGCCTGTTCTATCAAATCTACATGTACAGCTACAGAAAACCATGTGGAAAATGAAAATCTGTTCTGTGCATATGTGCGGAACGGAAATCTTTGAGGACTATTTTGAAATAGAAGTGAAATTTCACTGGAATTTTCTTCAAATCGTGCACCGCAATTACAGTTTGAATTGCTAGCGATAGCTAAAAATCGTCTCCTGAGTTTCAATGTGTTCTTTGTGCCACTAGGCACACAGAACACATTGGAACTCAGGGGTTGTAATGGTAATACGAGTTCCCCTCCCCAATTTTGTTGGTGATAAAATCTGTTCTTTTTGTTGATACTTGTCAAATGTATTGATGAGTGTCCTTCTAATAATGGTTTCATAGATGTGAAGGCATGTAATAAACACAGAACAACATGTGTGTGTGAATGGGTTAATCGATATGGCACTTGTGCCACAGCGGAAGGATAAAACTCGAGGCCTGCGGCATCTTGTTCTATACTTCTGCGCTGACACTCATGCCATATCGATTAACCCATTCACACATGCGGGTCGTTCTGTGTATGTCTTTATTTTGTTTTGCTTTTTCTTTCCAAAACATTGTTTGAGATCTTTCACTGAAACAACTTGAGTCCAGTGGGTGTGTTTTCCAAAAAGGATGCAAAAGCTACGTTTTGGAAACAAAAGATGATAAGTTAGATGTATTTGTAGAAAACTTTTTTAACCCTTTGAACACTGGTGGTATCTTCCATGCCAGTTAAATGGCAAAAATTGGAAGAGTCCATATCCATTATTTGTGGGTAGAGCAATTAATATTTTCAACGTGCAGCCTTCAGGCTGCACATTGAAAATATTAATTGTTCTACCACACACGTTCATGTAGTTGCCATCTTACTTAATAAAATTATGACATATCGTGTTCCTGGATCCGAAAAATGGCCTCTCGTGTTGAAAAAGTTAAGTGTCTTTGAGTCAGATTATGTGAAGGGCTATATACAAAAACTTGAAACAACATGTTACCTCCACTGTAAGCTCCCTTAGCTTTGCTGTAATTGGTTGAAGCTGTTCTTGGGTATTTTCAGTGTTTACTATGACTTTAGACATGTATTTCTCTTTCAGTTCCTTAGCCTAAAATGAAATTACACAAGAATTTATAAACAGAAGAATCAGATCAATATAATAATAGAAACAAATCTTATAACGAAAACCATTTTCATTCAAATAGTACTGTTAGGTATCCTAGAAAATTACTATTCATACAATGGTAGTAGAATATTGTTTTGATTGATGGACAAATGTTGAATTAGTCCGGTCGCCAGGTCATGGATGCGTGTTTTGTCGTATAAAGTTTTTTTCTCAATGGATTCTGAAAATTAAGGTATCTGACATCAACATTCAAATGGCTGACCATCTGTCAGCCTTGAGCAATTTTTTTTATAGAGCCCCAAAATTTATACCCCACCCCGAATTTCAGTAAAATACCACTTTTTACTCCGATGTCATTAGATCTCACAAAAATGCGACAGAATCTTCACAATGAGATGCCAATAGCCGAAGGGTTCCGAACACATCACTTAACCATTAACTTCTCCAGAAAAAATCTGAAATGGCAGCCAATATGGCGGCCGGAAGTAGAAAATTTATTGATTTTTACCATTTTTTTCGAAATAATCTGCTATAAGTACCCAATGACTGTCCAAGATTCATTCCTCGCGCATATAAATGATGCAAATTGATAGCTCCATGATATTTGATGACAATCAGGGGTATCAATGGTGTATATGAATGGGAAAATGATTATCAAATCTATGAAGTGAAAAAGTCGTCAAAATAAGATTTCCTGCCATATAATACAAGAAGTCACAAAAATTGTTAGAAAACTCGGCTTGTGGTTCGTAGACTTGGAGATGTTTCCCCAATTTAGTTCTCAATCTCGATTTATATCATTTATGCATTGGATTCACTATAAAATACCTGAATTTCCACCAAAATGACGCCGAAAGTAGTAAAATTGTGGATTTTGATATTTTTTGCGAATGAAATCTATACCAGTATGCCCCGGCTGCCAACATACATTTTGCTGGACATAAAAACTATGCAAAATTATAGTGCACTGATATTAACTACATTTTGAGGAATAATGGAAACAAATGAGCAGGAGAAAAACCGATATCGCAGACTATGGAGTGAAAAAAATGTCAAAACTGGATTTCAACCTAATACCAAAAATCCCAAATATGGTCACATAGCCAGCCTGATGAGATGCAGAGTGAGAGATGTTTTATCTACTAAGTATTCAATCTGGAATTTATCAAGAAAAGATCAACATGGTCACCGATATCCTCATCGATATCCTCATCCTCACGGTCCATCTGGATCATTAGACTGATTCACCGTGACATCAATTGCTGAAACCTTTTGTTCATTGCAACATTCAATTGTCGCATTACACGCACAGAATATTGTGCATGCCAAGTGATAGGAATAGCATCCACACCTACTAGTTTTGCAAAGATGTTTGCTGGAACAGGAACAACGTACCATACGGGGGCCACCGGTATACCACTTGGTAGAGTTAAGGGTGATAACGTTTTCGAGACTTCATCTCTGACGAATCCAAACTCCCAAGGATCAAGATCTGGTGGAGCTGGGTCTAAGGCATGTTTCCATGTGCATACCTGAAGATGGGCACGTTTTACATTCTCTGTGAATGCTTCGGTTGTTGGGGGCAGGGTACATAAAGGAGGAACTTTTGTGGCACCCTTCTTGCCTATTTGCGATTTCCAAACACTGATTCGCGATTCTGACATGGTGCCCATATCCTTGTAACCATAGCATGAAGATATGAATCGTGTAGCTTGATGAAGTACTTCCGACCAAGGGGCATTGACACAACCAACGGACGTTAGAGAAGTTTCGCCGGATCTCAAGACTTTCAACATACGACCTTTTCCAATTCCAAAACAACCACCAACTGTGTCGTAGCCAGAGATAGCATGGGCGGCAAGCAAGTTTGGTATGATACTTCTATGTTCTTCAACGGTCGCTGCAACATCAACAACTGACTTCCCCTTTATTGGGGATTCCATGAACATACTACATGACAGGTTTTGTTCGAGATAGTGATGTAGAAGCAATGTGTATACATCTATGTCGTCTGCAAGAACTATGACATTGTCGTGGTCATCAGCAGCTCTGATGGCTTGCTGAACGATTATGTTATCTGCTTCTTCATGCATAGTTTTAGTTTGCCTCTCAATAACTATACCTCTATCGATTTCAATGGGTGAAGCGTCCTGGCCAGTAACAAATAGTGCGTGTTGTTGAGTGTTATCAATAGCAAACTGTGTATCACGTCTGAAATGATCAACAATAATGCTTATCAACTGTTTCTTATTTTCAGTTACCGTGAGAACCAATTTCTGAGAAGGTAATGGTGACGTTGCGGTCAACGTGAATTTCCAACAACAAGCTTCACCACTTCTTTTTGCCCTAGTCGTACATTTAGTACTGAATTCATTGTATCTGTCAAACACAAGATATGTATCTCCAACCAATAACCGACGCTTTTCATGCAATCATTTATACTAATTTCCCTGGAGCTGGCTTGAAGTCCCATCACCCGAGAGTAAATCAGATTGCTGTCACATGTTTTGTGCTCGCCCAACTTGACTGACTTTTTCATAACTGCCATTGTTTCAATATAGTACAATAGAACCCACTCGGGAGTTTCTTCTCGAAATCAGTCAACGTCTGTCTACCAAGTGTTACAGCCATGTCCAAGTTCACAGTGCGATTAGCATGCTGACCACTGACAATATTGACTATCTCATCCGGGTGTTGCTTGGGTTCAAGGGGGTGTATGATTGTCGCGAGTTTGTTTCTAAGTCCCTCACGATCAGCGCAATCAGCAGCAATTCTCGCAGTCATCTCCTCTTTGTGTTCGTGCACTGCTCGATTCGCGACGTCTGATTCCCTAACCTCCGCGAGACCATTCAAAAGTTGACCACAACTGTGAAGGCTTAATGCCCACACTTTCAGAGTTTCTGGTTTTAATGTGATGCCAATGATGCCAGACTTACCATGGCCATAACGCATGAAAGTGGATTTGATATACATATCGCTCCAAATGCCATTCCAAATGCCATCAACATGTCTCATCACATGTGATCCCTTCAGACATTGTGTCAACACTTCTTGTGGAAGTCGTTCCATGTCCCTCAGATAATACAAGCCATATCTAGCATAGTTGACATGGCCGGATGCAAAGAAGTAAGGGAGCATTTGTTTTACAGTTGCCAAATGCAAGGGCCAGTCCCCTTCCCTCTCAGCCCTCTGGTCTGATATTTCACTCAATGTGTCAATGAAATCTTCCGGGCAGACAACATCATCTCTACTGACGATATCTCTAAGCAGCTCTTCTGCCAACAATGGAAATGGGCACATATTTTGAGGAAACTTCTTCCCGCTTAGCATTTTGGCTACTCCGCTGAACACAGACTCAAGAATTTCAGATAAACCCGTGTTCTCCATCAAGTTGCCAATAGCACCAAGAAAACTCATTAACATATGCATGCCTCCCAACCTCGGAATCAATGTTCCGAAGTGACCGTGATTTGACCACAGAACATCCAACGCTACTTTATATAGCTGTTGATCAGCAGTGAATAAAGTATATTTCTGCCCAGTCAACTCAGTTAGACGCATTGCATCTAACATGGTGGTTGAAATTGTATCTGCATCAGCCGGTGGCATGTCAATCAATGGTAAGTACACAGCCTTCGTCTCTGGTTGAGGGGATTGCCCACTTTGTCGGGATGACCTGGTGTTGTAGCCATTGAACTCAGGACAGTTGGGTTTCGTTACAATATCCTTCAAAAATTCAAGGTCATTCTCCAATGCCCTTCATTCTGCCATGACCAAGCGAACCAATACTTGGAGCTGAGGTACTTCTTTGCAGATTAAGCAATGAGGGACTTCTGGCTTCTTTGGTACATCGAACGTTGACTTTTCAGTGTTGTAATTTATTTATTTATATTTATTTATTGGTGTTTAAGGTCACATACTTATGCACAATGGCCAGTGTTGTAATCAACTGGTTTAGCCAGGTCGAGTTTATTGACTCTCAGTATCACTGGAGAGGGAAAATCTCTCTTCGTGCTAGGTTGCGTCATCAAAACTGCCAACAAGTGTGTGCTGAGCTTGCTGTTTTGTGAAGATATATCGGCATCGAAGTTATCAACAACAAACTGTATCAACCCATCTTCCGAAGTAGTGTTTGTGGTCAGGTTGTTACTCTTTGAGGCTAGTACGGCTGCCGATTTTTTAAACCGTAACAACTCATCATACGTGCATGTTACTCCAAAGTCGTTCAAGGACTTGACCAATTCCTTTGAATCGCGGAGTAATACAGCTAAACTAATTTGCAATGGTGTAGGGACACCTTTGATGGCAGAAGTTATCATATTACCTATCATAAGTGCCGTAAGTGTGTTGTCAAGTTTTGGCAATAAGCTACCAAGAAAGTCTGTTACAGTTTGACTTGAATACTCGTAAAGGGTGGTCTTATCTAAAGTTGACTTGTAATTGTTCCCATTTAGTTCAATGTTTTCGACATCCTTAGAAATTTCTGTGCAAAGAGTCTTCATGGCCACGGGGACATCATTTTTGAAATCACTATCAATTCTCAGGAGCGAACCCACTCGAGATCTGACTGCAATTATTGTAGCGATTGACGGTGAGCTGAGGAGCAATAATTCTTCGTTGAAGAAATCTGGCAATTTGGAGACAAGGAGCCTCCGAGACAGACTCTCTCCACCATTTTCAACATAGATTCCACGCAATTCAACAGAACTCCAACTGAGAGAGTTGTCTTTCTTCATAAAATCTAAAACAGCTTGGAGGGGTGGTTCGATATCAGGTGGAGCAACTGATAATGCTGCCGATCTTTTGCTTGCAACGACTGATCTTTCTCCCATGAACGACTGACAACAATCAGAATGATAGCGAGCGTCAGCTGCGTGCAAATTACTAACAGCCTGATTGACTCTAATGCGGACTTCAATGGACCAATTGTCACTACGGTCATCGCACTTCTGAAGAATTTCTGCTTTCGGTGTGGAGGTACCTTGTTTAATGTGAGTTTGTCGGAAGACATAAGCTGGTCTCCATCTAGAGGGATTCTTTTTATCTTTCTTAACTTTACATTCGCACCCACAAAATAAGCAATCAATCAAGAAGTTGAAAGTGCTGACGTCTGAACGTCTGGTGATTTTCTTAGGAGGTGGTCCGTCATGAACTTCCTCATTTGCACCATGCTTTTGCTTAGCTCGTGCCACGTTTCGTGGGTGTATGTATTTATCGATACATTGTCTATGAGCATCGAGCGTGATATCATTGTCGGCCTCGAACCTCGGACGCAAATCAAGACATAGACCGTCGCCATAGATCTCACTATTCGCAATGACCTTCCATATTCTTGTAGCCAATACTTTGACAAAGCATTTCTCGCTCGAATCAGAGCACTTATAAATATCTGAAAAATAGCACCTTTGAGACATAATATTCTGACAATTTACTGTCAAGCTTCAAAGAACAAATTAACCGGTGAACTTCACTCGGCCAAAAACGGGTTACAATGTCAACAATAAAGAAACAATAAACGAATTGAATAATTTCAATTGAACAAAATGTGAATAAAAGTGGTAATCTATTATTAATTTCAGCCAGTAAGCACGATCGAAACTGATACGAAAACCCAACAATGAATGGAAGCGAAAGTACGTCTTCACACGTTGAGTGATCAGATATCACTGATTTGAATGTGGTGGATTTTTGAACATCCTTACTCACTTAGTATCAGGTGTAGTAAAGAGAGCTGTTTGCTGCGAACAATGCTCTTTATTCGGGTTGTTCAGCAATTTACTGCCTGAGACATCGTAAGAACACCTATCCCGAGTAGTGTGTATGTGATTCCATGACAAAACTCGATCCTCCGTCTGTAACTATTATATATATGACCGTTGGTACAGCTACCAGAAATGTATTGAAATTTTAGCCTCCGTCTGGTTATAGTGTCATTCGGTGAAAGCGCTATATCGATCGAAGTATTCAACACATGGTGCCCATTTTGGTATCATCATGAGCACAAATGGATGCTCCATGATGGCAGAGCATGAACTGGCACAATTAAGATACAATTTGTTTCACAGAATCAACGATTTATGGTGCAACGGAGAAAAAAAGTTAAAATTTCGACATGACGATCCGACACGCCGGCCATATTGGATTTTTGTGTGTCGATATAATTTTGAATTCTGGAGTATATGATACTACAAACCATGCCAAGTGTACAAATAGTAAGTTTTAGCGATAATTTCATGTTAGTAATGAGAATTTACAGAATATTCAAATATAGGTGTTTTCACATTTGGTATCAAATTCGGGGTAGGGTATATACCTTTTCAAGACTCTATAAAAAAAAATTGCTCAAGGCTGACAGATGGTCAGCCGATTGAATATTGTTCTCAAATGTCTAAATTTGCAAAATCCATCGAGAAATAAACTTTATACGCCAAAACAAGCATTTGTGATTTTCAGGGGTTTGGCGACCAGACTAAATAACTTTATTATTTGTATACTGTGTAACAGACTGAGAAAGAAATGCAGGAGCCAAGACTCAAACCTTGAACCTCCAACACACAAAGCAACCAATATACCATGAGATTAAGATAAAAAGGCCCTTATACCTAAACTGCTACACTATTCTCTCGTTCTCTGAGATTCACTCACTGTGAATCTCACCCCCAAATTCCACATCAGAGCAGCCAAAACACATGCTGTGCTTGACCACAGCATTCACAATACCACCAAATGTTGAGTGTTGGACAAGCCCCCAATATAACAGACTGAGATAGAAGTGTGGGTGCCAAGACTCGAACTGTCGAACTCTAGCTCACGAGGTGACAGATTTACCATGAGGCTAATAGAGCCAGACCAAACAGGCTGGTTGGTAAATGGCCCTTATACCTAGACCACTACAATTGTATAAAATATCTTGTCCCTATATCCCGAAAAATTCTATCCTTTGATTGGTCAGAATGCCTTGGACAAATAGCCATGGCAAAGGGTGCACCCAACATCCAAGGTATATGAGAGCCTGCAACATTCAGGGTATAAGCACACGCAAAACATCAGAGGTATATGGTTTAAATGAAAGCCTTTCTCTTTTGCTTGCCCTGATATAAAAAACAAACCAAAAAACCTAAAAATAGTCACAAATATCATCATATTTTGACAATTCGATCATATTTGCTGTTATAAATTAAATAGTTGAATAATTAAATCAAACAACTCAAGGAAAATGAAATAAGAGCAAATCTAATAACAAAATAGCCAATATGTTCATGCATTTCCAAGGGAAAGGGATGTAACTCTATCTGTTGTCTTTTGTGTTTGTAAAAAAAAACCCAATTATTCATGCGTTTGGTCCTACTGATTGAGGAGCATGCGAAACGCAAATTTGTTTCCACTATGTTTCTATTTTGTTTAAAATGGGAAAAAAACGTTATCTCCGCCAACATGTATGGTATATGGAGATTTAATACCTGCATGTCTCATTTAAACATCTCGCCGCCTTGGTGTTTAAAAACCGACATCCAGGTATTAAATCTCCATATATCATACATGTTGGCAGAGATAACTTATAATAAGTCTAATAAAAATGTAAGAAATCCAGCTAGAATGAGTGTCATCAAGCACTGTTACTATAGACTTTGTAATACTGACAGTAGATGCAACAATCAGCATTACAGAAAAGATGGCCTCCTGGATACTGTTTTCCAGTTTATATAAAGAGCCACAAAAATGTAGTACGTGGGCTCAAACATGTAAAAATGAGTAGATAATCCACACGGCTGGCAAATGAACCTATTTTTGCAGTCAACATTTTTTGGTGTGAGTGCTGTCTTCAAGTCGAGCTAGGTGAATGGTAAGACTTTTATCTCTTGTCAACTTAAATTCATAAAAAAATGGTTGAGCTCTGCATTTCTGAAAGTACAAGTTTGATGTTGGTATCAATATTTTTAGGTGGACTTATCTTGGTATCAGTATGGTAATCGGTGTCAACAACATACGTGTACTCACATCAATGCAGATTATCATGATAATGTGCATGTCCTGTGGTTTGTATCAGATTCGAGGCGCTGGCCAGAATGGGATCTCAACGAGCCGGCTTTGCCGGCGAGTTGTGATCTCATTTTTGGACACTAACGTGAATCGGATGCAAATCACAGGACATGAACATTATCATAATAATTCATTTATCTAACAATTCTGTCACAAAAACAGATTAAATCTTAACCCTTTACCCAACGTAATGGCCAAAACTGGCCAATGCTATTCACAAAAATCACCAGTGAATTTTCATTATTTTTTCATTTTTTGTCTCAAAAACATAGGTTATGACCCCTCGTTGGAACGAGCTCGTCGAGCTCGTTCCAACGAGGGGTCATAACCTATGTTTCTGAGACAAAAAATTATTTATTCAAGAATTTTTTTTGCAAGTGTCGTCTGCTTTTCATGTTAGGTAAAGGGTTAAATTATTTTTAAACATTTCTGGGACATAATGTTCGGTCGATCACTGAAGCGCACATAGAATGTATCCGTTATGATAGCCCGCAGCGCTACTGGAAACGAGTCGTCTATATGATACAGAATTAGAATGAGTCGTCTATATGATATGGAATCGGAACACATTATGTGATACGTACCGTTCCTCATGGTTTTTAGGCCAAAAACTATATTATTGTTAGATAAATAGCAATATCAAATGGTAATTTTAGTATACTTCCCAGCTGTAGATCACTGTTTATAGCAGTCAAATTCATAGAATTGTCAAAATGCAGGAAAATAGCACAGGTACTTGACACAGGTCATTGATGTAACAAAAAGCTAAGAGAAAATACCCTGGTATTTTCTCTCAGCATTTCTGTTACATCAAATGACCAGCATAATCCCAGGGCTCTTCTTGTCAGATTTTGAGTAATGTTCTGTAGTTTAACCATTTATTTTTTAACTAATGTAAAGAACATTTTTTTAAGTACTGAAATTATTTTTCAAAACATTTCAAACAGAACCATATCATAGGATATCTCACTGGAACGAGCTTGTCAAGCTTGTTCCAACAAAGGGTCACATGTTATGGTTTTGTTGAAATTGTAAGAAAAAATTGAAAAAAAAAAATTAAAATTACAAATTTTAATAACATTTGCAATGGGTAAAGAGTTAACAAAATTTAATTTCTACATTTAATTTCATAGCATTTTTTGTTTATTTATTTATTTATATATAGAGGATATGGAATGAGTGTTTTTCTCATATAATATTTATGAAACGAGTCTCAGAATTTTCCGTTTTGGCGAGCCCAAACGGAAAATTCGGAGGAGTTTCATAAATATTATATGAGTAAAACACCCATTTCATATTCTATTTATCATATGACACACACACGCACAAATTAGCCGCTTAGAATGACTTTTTAACCCATCACCAAACTTGAGTTACAGACGGCACTTGGAAAAAACATCTCGTTTTACTAAAATTTTTCATTTTTTTGCTTCCAAAATATAGGTTATGACCCCTCATTGGAACGAGCTCGTCGAGCTCGTTCCAATGAGGGGTCATAGCCTATGTTTTGGAAGCAAAAAGTGAAAATATATAAAAAAAAATGAATGGCATTTTTCTTGTAGGTAAAAGATTAATACAATATAACCCACCCTAAATAGGACAGATAACTTAAATTCTCCCTACTGAAATTATGCAAATGTCACCCAGTTGTATTTTGTTTAGCCAATCAAATTGTCCAGTTTTGAAATTGACCAAAGAAAGCTCCAACTCAAATTATGCAAATTATGTAAATGTGGCCCAGTTTTATTTTGTTCAGCCAATCAAATTGTCTAGTTTTGAAATTGACCAATGAAATTGACGGAAGGCTTTATTTATCACTGATTAATATGAAAACAAAATAGCAAATGTTTTAAAGTGAACAAAACGGACGAGTCATATGATAAATTTATTTATTGGAGTTTAACAACACTTTCAACAGTCAGAGTCACCACGTGTCGGACAGTTTTATGGGTGGAGGAAGCTGGAGTACCCGGATAAAACCACCGAGCAATGGCGAGCAATTGTCAGACTACCCAACATACTAACTCCACACAAGCAGGGTTAGCATTGGTCAAAGACAGGTGCACCATCGATGTGCAGTATGCTTTAGTATACAACACAACCATGCCCCTATTTGGGCAATCAGGATTAAGAGCCTTGCCCAAGGACACATCATAGTATTTTTTTGTTTAAATGAGTGCATGGGAAAGAGGTTATCATCAGAGTTCCCAATTTCAGTTGCCAATGGTATCAACTGCATTTTGTTTGTCATCAAAAATATACAACTCAAAGTTTGCTAAGCACATAATATTTGACACATCATTGTGAAATTTGCTTGTGACATATTTGCGATATTTTTGATGGATATGATTGAGAAATGTATTGAGATGGTCCCCAGTATTTACATTAGCTCTCTTGACAGGCAGACTGTTCGTGACAGTCAGGGAAAGCATGTACAGTTTGATTGTCATGATGTTTTCGTGTACTGTCTACATGTACATGGCATGTGTAGGGGATTCAATCTTCATTTCAACACAAACCCTTGTGATTTCATGATTGAATATGGCAAATGCAAATGTAAGAAGACATTTGTCTGAAGCAGAAATGTGGCGGGCTGTAGGGATGGTGGAGCAAGAGGCTACCCATCGTCAGGTTGATGAAGCTCTTGGTATGCGCCATACGGTGATCACCAGAGACTGGGCAAGACTTCAACAGTATGGCACACCAGTAAGATGGCATGGTGGTGGGAGAGACAGGGCAACATCTGCAGCGGAACACCGTTTTTTGATCATTCAGGCCCGGAGGAACCGCTTTGCCACAGCAACCCAGCTTCGCAATGACCTTCAGAATGCATCCGGGGTAAATGTTTCGATGCAGACTATCCGGGCAAGGTTGCACCAAGGTGGTCTCTGATCGAGAAGACCATGTATTCGCATTCCACTGTTCCAGAACCACCGCCAGGCACGATATGAATGGGCCATGGACCACGTTGGATGGACCAGAGAAGATTGGCAACCTGTCCTTTTTACAAATGAGTCAAGGTACTGCCCAGACCATACAGATAGGCGTTCTAGATTATGGAGAAGACCAGGAGAGCGATTCCATGCAGCCAACATTGCTGAGCATGACCACTATGGTGGAGGGTCAATCATGGTCTGGGGTGGCATCAGTAGGGATGGACATACAGAGCTCTGTGTCCTTGAATGTGGTACATTGACTGCACAGTGGTATATTGATGAGATCCTGGATGTCCACGTCAAATTGTATGCAGGTGCAATGGGTGATAGATTCATTCTGATGGACGATAATGCCCGTCCTCATGTTGCCCATGCTGTCGGGGAGTACCGACAGAGGGAGGGGATTGAGTGTATGGACATTCCAGCAAGATCCTCTGACCTCAATCCAATCGAACATGTCTGGAATGAGTTGCAGCTTGCAATACCAGCCCGTCCAGACCAGCCAAGAAGTGTCCAGGAGCTTGGTGTCATGCTGGTCCAAGAATGGAACAACATCCCACAAAGGACCACCAGGAACCTGATTGGGAGCATGAGAAGGCTTTGTCAAGCTGTAATTAATAGTAATGGGTCTCATACTCGATATTGAACCCATACCAGTTTGCTCCGTCAACTTTTTGGCAAATTGAAAAATTTCCTCTTTTGCAAATAATATCCATTTTCCATGGTTAGCGTATTCAAAAGCTAAAAAATAATATCAAACACAAATAAAATCTTAATTTCTGTACTAAAATTATTAAAGATATAATTAAACAAAAAATATATACACTTTTCTTTGCAATATTTCAACTAAAGCGTAAAACAGGTAGTTGGATATACTTGGTGCTTAGGAAATTTTTAGGAATATAGACATATTTGACACCAAAAATTGGCGCCAGAAATATACTTTGGGTTGGTCTCAAAGGCTTTGTAGTTTATTATCTGATTGTGTTATTTTCGATAGAATTGCTGTCTGCCAACAGACAAGATAGCATTAATACCTATCAACAAGCCTGAAAATAAGCAGACTGTCATCTGCAAAATGAGGTCCCCAGAGGGTGAATTTGGTGATGCTACCCTGCACAGCAGGGCAGCATCACAAAATTTACCCTCTGTGAACCTCAGTCTGAATCAAGGTCTCTAGCCAAAACAGAAATTTAAATTTCATAGTAAATTTCCTTTCTTACTATACCTACCACAATTGTTTACTACAGGCTTGCACTACAGTGGAAGACCCTAACTCGGAAAATATACTCTCTATTTTGATCTTTCCCAAGTGATTTGGGAAAGAAAAGTGGTGCAAAAGCACCAAGAGAAAATAAGCCAAAACTGGGTCGAGTGCTACCGGCACACACCAGTAGGGGATGCTCTTCTCCTAGTGCAGATCCACAGCTTCCAGTACCAGTACACAGACGAGTAACTAATGACTCATTCTTTTGAATCCGCCAACATTGGAGTTATGTGATCAGCGGGGAGGAAGGATTCTTACCCGAATAAGAAGACGGGCGGGTCTCCATGTAAACATTTGTGGTAGGTATAATAAGAAAGGAAATTTACTATAAAATTTAAATTTCTTATCAACCTACCCTACAATTGTTTACTACAGGCTGAATAGACAAAAGGAGGGAATCATATAACCAACCCCCATATAACCTGACTGCACTGGAACCATGGACAGAAGAAGAGTTCCCTAGGCCTATCAAACCATAGCATCACAAACATTAGTAACAGACAATGAGAGATGAGGCGTATGGCTCTGCATGATGCACAGACAGAAAGGACAGTAAAACAGCACAGGGCTGGAACTGACCGTGAAGAAGCTTAATGGCTAGGGTAGACAACAGCCTGAGCAGAGGAAAGAGGGCCCAATGAAAAAAGACTGCTCCTGCAACTGACACAGGTAAGAGGTGGAGAAAGTAGAAGCATTTCTCCCGTAGGTTGCCTGCATAACATCCGACATCTTGATGGAGTTAGCATAAGCCCAGGAGGTAGACAAGGCACACACCTCATGGGCAGAAATACGATTGGTAATATAATCGTCAGTCGCTAGGCGAGCATAGGCCGCGTGAATAGAAAGATAAATCCATCAAGAAATGGATTGCAGAGAGATCTTCTGTTGACTAAGAATAAGAGACAGAAAGAATTGTTTCCTATGAAAAGTGCCGAATAAGCTTGGAGAGGTATGGATTAGTGCCGCTTTCCCACATATGAAAAGGTCTCCAAAAGCATGGACCTGTACTCTTTGATGATAACAGACTGGAGACCATGAGAATCAAACAGATACACCAGAAATTCCGCAGTCTGTGTTATCGAGATATTGGCATAATCAACAGAGTGATCAGCACACACCATCAACAGAAGACTTTCCACTTAGCTGCATAGGCTAAACCGGATCGTCTTGAAAATTGAGAAAATGGAGAATACTCCAAGCTGTCGCGGAATTGGACTGCGACAGAGTCAGGGCGAAAGCTGAGAGAATAACAGTCCTTGCCCGGGGAACTGCTACCGTATTCAGCTGAGTACGGAAGTGCATCCCCAGATGACAAAACGACTGAGAAGGGACCAGGTCCGACTTCTCATTGACTCTGAACCTTAGTGACGTGAGCAGGCTCAACAGTGTATCGACATCTGCCTCCAGAAGAGCAGCACTGGAGTGCCTCTGGAGGATATCGTCCAGATATGTCGAAGTAGTCACCTGCGACATCAGACAGGTGTAGACCCAAGGAATCAGGTTGAGGCCGAAAGGCATGGCCTTGAACTGGTAAGCTTGCCCCAGAAAAGCAAACCTGAGATACTTTCGTGATGTCCGATGAATCGGAACATGAAAGTAAGCGTCTAGCAGGTCGATGCTGGAAGCGAAATCTCCCTGGTGAATGGAGCGGTGAACCTATCTGAAAGTCTCCATACTGAACTTGGGAGCAAGGATAGACTGGTTCAGGATACTCAGATCGATAACCGGTTGGAGTCGACCGTACTTCTTCGCACCAAGAACAGGTGGGAATAAAATTCCACTGAATGAATGTTCTTGATGACCTTGATCGACCCCTTTGACAGGAGATTGTCTATCTCCGTGATCAAAAGTTTCTGACGTAAAACGTCTGAAGGAACTTGTGTTGGAAGAGGCACTCTCGACAGAGTGGGGTGCCTCCGGAAGGATATTCGTAGCCCAGACTGAACAACATCTAACACCCAAGGATCAGATATGATTGTGGCCCAATGGTCTGCAAACTCTGATATCCTTCCTCCAACCTGGGACGAATCGAGGGGAGGACCTTCATTTTGAACCCCAGCGAGGCCAGCAAGAGGAGAACCACCTCCTCTACTAGATGAATGATCCCGAGTCCTCCTTCTGGTCTGCCGATGCTTACCCTTACCATGTGAGTAATAAGTAGAAGCGGTGGCAGGAGGATCAGCCCTTGGCTTCGCAGAGGAAGCAGAAGGGTGATTGTTAAGCTTAGAATGGCCCCTACCTCCAACAGAAGGCTGATCAAGCTGGCAAAGCAGCAGCTGATCTTTGGAATGATGCAGGACGTCATCCCAGATCGTCGTCACGGAACTATGGAATAGTCGCGGACCCGCCAAAGAAGCAGATCAAAGAGCAGCACGCTGCCCCTCAGGAAGGGAACGGCTTGTGTCCAGTAAGTGTCCTGGCGAACTAATTAGTTAGCCGTGTTACAGGCATGCGTGTGAGTAAGATGCATGAGTGCCTTGGAAATTACATGCAAAGGAGCATGTACGTCATCAAAAGCAGCCAAAGCAGAGACGACGTGATCCGAGAGAGAAAGAATGCCCAGCATCTCTCTCGATAAGTCCAACAGGGACTCCAGAGGCGCCATAGGAATAATGGCTGACTTGGGCTTGGAAAGCCTGAGGGAGGAGGAATCATGTTCCAAGACCGTCAAAGTCTGGCAGACTGATGGAATCATAGGAACGATAACGCACTGGAGGCAAAAAGGTATCAGCCCTGGTGAAGTCTTCATAGCCTTGGAACTCAGCTTAGAGTCCAAAGCTGCAAACGCTTCAACCACCTGTACCGACTATCACGATCAAAGACACACAGAAGCGGGTTGCTCCACAGGCTGTAGGCACGTGACCAATGATCGCAGCCTGGCTGACACCGTCGGCTGGTCTGATGGTTTGAGATCTGGAAGGAACTCAAACACAAAGTCAAGAGAGCCGCCCCCAAGTCAGAAGACTGTTGGCTCTCGATGCCAGGTATGTCTGACCCATCCTCTGAGTCAGAAGACACATAGCCCATCACGGGCAAATCAGCCGATGCCTCCTATGGTGTTGGCACACCAGGGGGATCAGAAAGTGGCCTGCTTCCAATCCCGGGAAGCAGCGCCCCGGGAGGCGGCGCTGCGGGAGGGGGAGGCACCTGGAAACCACTAGTAGCATCGCTGGAGGCAACGGGAAGGCTCTTGGAAAGAACCTGAGTGAGCAAGGATAGGGCCTCCCTAAGCTCACGGCCCGTGTCAGCCGGTTCGACATGGGAACGAACTGGCAAAGTGGGTTCTCTCCTGACCCTTTTAACCAGTGAAAGGGTCATGATCCTTTAGTACACCCGATGCAGGGCAGCCAAAACATCTGAATGCAGATGCTTATAGGGATATGAAATACCCCGAGGATCTGAAGTGCGGGAACTCAGGAGAGTCGCCGTGGACCTCTGAGGGACAGAAAGTCCAGCTTACACAAAAAGCGTCGGCCCCGCAAAACTGGCCATAGGACCAGAGTGCGTGGACGGAAATGCAACAGAGTCCATGGAGACCCCACCATGAACATCTCTAGTGACAGCCTCAGATGTCGACTGGCGAGGGACCAAAGTCCCAGAACCAGGCATCTTCGGTTCACCGGACAACTCAACGGCTCCCGCAGTATCCACCACAGGAAAAGACTGCACATCTCCCACAGAGGGGGTATAACTCTCACCAGACGTGGTCGTGTCCGGAGGCCCCGAATGACAGTGTTCTCCTTTCCCGTGGATGCGGGAGGAATGGCCACGAGAATGCACAACACAGTTCACAGAAGCCCAAAAAGTGGAAGCCCAAGACCCACAGAGCTCACAGGGTCGATCTGATGAACACCCATAACAAGTGAAAGAAGAAGCATGGAAATCGTTCACATGCTTGGGCAAAAGGCATTGTCCACAAGGAACAGTCCTGGGCATAACAGAGGTGACAGCAGTAGAAGAAAAGGTGAACTCAACAGATGTAGAAAGTAGAAGAACACCCCCAACCACAAGAGAAAGTTAAAGGACCGGCGGGAACACAACTGAACCCAGATGGCTGCCAGGGACACAAAAAACAGAAATCCTGTCCATACAGCCCCCCCCCCCCCCCCCCCCCCCCCCCCCCCCCCCCCCCCCCCCCACTGACACCTAACTCCAACTAGAGCAAAGTCGAGGGTGGCATATACCCCTGCCTGCAATACCATGGACAGCATAACAAAATTGGAACATTTATTACTGGGTGAAGCTGAAGGATGAAAGATGACCAACATGTGACAGATTACAGACCATTGGGGCATATATCATGAGAACTATTAAGTGTCACCATAGGGTGACACAATAAGGTACCCCCACCTCTTTACAACATCTTCATTGTGTGTATGATCATATTCTGAAGTTTCAGCTATCTGCATTTAAAATTGTAAGAGGAGTTGATTACAGCATAAATGTACCCTCTATTGAAAATAGCACTAAAAATGTTATAAGTCAAGAAAGGGAAATAACTGTGGAGAAACAAAATTGCCTAAATAATCTATAGGTTACAGCTTGAAACAATCATCAATCTTGTTTGTAAACAGTTTATCAGTTTAATCTGATTTTTATCAAAACATTTCTTTATTACTTAATCCTTTTTTATCTTGCTTAATCTTTTTATTTATTTATTTATTTATTTATTTATTTATTTATTTATTTATTTATTTATTTATTTATTTATTGGGGTTTAAGGTCACATATATAATCATGACCATGACAGTCTTATGGGTAGAGGAAGCCGGAGTACCCGGAGAGAACCACCGAGCATCGATGAGCAACTGTCAGCTCCTCAATATTCTAACTCTATTTAAGCTCCGCTCAAGCAGGGTTACAGTGGTTGAAGACATGTGCACCATCGACGTGCAGTATGCCTTAGTACATGGCATCAACGTGCCCCCATGTAGGCAACCAGGATAAAGTGCCTTGCCCAAGGAAAGAATGCAGGTCGTCCCGGACGGGGATCAAACTCAGGACCTCTAGCATTGAAGTCCAACAGTCTACCACTGAGCCACCATGCTCCCTTCTTAATCTTTTTTATAATTCAGCTGGAAGACAATAAATTATTTGCTACTAGTTTATTTGGAGTAAACAAACAGGGAGGAAATAATAATTATGAAATTATTTTGTAAACATTAATAATAGCTGTTTACATTTTTATACCACAACCAATGGCCCACACTAGCTGGTGCTAACTTTATGGTATTCAGGGCCAAACACAAATTTTTCCCCCCAATCCCCAAAATTTGCATCAAAACAATAAAAAATTAAGTCCTAATTGGTCCTCCATACTTCTTGATCACTGCGCATGTGCAGCGTCCAGAAAGGTCCGAAATTGGCACCAACCATCATTCTTTATTTGGCTCTTCAGTCAGTAAGATGTTCTGACATCTGTGCTATTAAAATTCTCTTTATGAAGATGCCAGACACAAGTCATTACAAGAATTGGTGGATTCAAGACTCTAATGGATAATGGAAAGGAACAAAGGTGGTTGGAGATGTTCAGGGTTGTAACTTTAGAAATAATATTATAAATTTTTCATGTCTCAAAATTTCAAGACACATTGCCTGACGTCATCATTCTTGCTAATGTAAATTCCACTGTTTGTTAAGTGTTCCTTCCCTATCCTTTCTTGAGCCCTCTTGCTAAACTTCCAAGCTTTTGGCTATTTTTCTTAAAAGTTTTTTATAAAAATTTCTTGAAGGTTTAGTATGTTTACAGAATGTTTTTTTCTGTAAAAATCTCCTTGGTTACGCCCTCATCCGGTTAGTGGTGTTGGGGCATGTTGGTCTTGCATCTTCTATCAGATGTAATGTTTTTTCTTCATAGGAAGACCTTGCTTTACATCTGATAGCTTGTAAATCGGTTACTGACTTTGGGCTATTTGTTAGTGCCTGCGGTGTTGTTTCCAGTTTTTTCCTCTGATGTTGTTGACCGTTGCAACATCTCAAATAAATGTGGTATATTATATTATATGAGTATAAATTACTGTAGAATACATGGATTAATTATTCCGGTAGTGTAGGAAAAAAAATTGGAATTTTGTCCACACTTAGGCTCTATCGGGAAGCCTTTAGGCTCTGCATGTTCCCTTTGGGAACTTAGGCTTTTTCAAAAAAAAAATTTTCCAACTGATATTTTGATTGCTTTATTCATGTATCTAATCATATATTTTTTGCAGATTTGGGGGTGTCATCGACTTCAATTTTTATATTGAATTCTGAAAACTTTCTGCTCTAAATGCAAGGCGAGGAAGTTGTCCTCGGATTTGAATGCTTGTTGTCTTGCTTGTAGTCGATGCACCCCCGAGGATTGTTGTCCCACATGTGAACACTGGGACTCGAAATGTTGGAGACGGGTGTCACGGTATATTGTTGGTGGTGGGATTTCCATTCCAGATCTCTCACCACAGGGTAATTCAAGCCTATCAGTTTCTTTTTCAGAGGAACCAGAACATGACACTGATACTGTAACATCCATTCAGAGTGTGCAATCATTATTGCGTTCAGATCAGCAAACTGAGCTGGCTGCAAAGGTGCTCTTGAATATTCAGCAATGAGGCCTCTCGTTCCAGTGCAAGCGGCTTCTCCACCCTGAGGAGTCGTAACACCGGGTCAGTCTGTTGCAGTTGAAGGAAGTGATGATTTGGGTAGAGCGAGCACCTTAAAATATAAAGCTCACGCAACAACGACGGAGATAGAGAGGATGTCGGCAGGTTTCTTTTTGGGAGGCTCGGCGAGGTCTAATAAGGCCACAAGCGGGAAAGTCCCCTCTCTAACCCAACAACATCTGGGGCCAGATTTTGTTTTGAGAAACCTGCACGAGTCGGAGCATACGTCCACCCCCGTTCAGCATGCTCCTTCTACACTGAAGCCGGGGGCCGGCTACAGTTTCAACTTCCTCTGCTACATTTTTCATAGACACACAACCGCAAGCTAGCTCTGTGACTTTTCAGTACCAGTCAACAGTGCCAAGTCGAAGTCACTCTTCGCTTCAGAAGTCGAGTCATTCTATAGTTAGCGAACCGAGGCAGCCATTGAAGGGACATTCAGAGAAGAGATCCGCATCATCGTCCCAGGAGCCTCAGGCAGCGAAGAAGCAGAAGACCAGCGCTCCTCAGGCCTCGGTTACTGACTTGCTGGTGCAGATTGCGCAGCTTATAGCAGCATCCCAGCAAACACAACAAACTTCCATAGTTCCGGAAAATGAACTGCCGGACTGTGCTGGGTCGGTCCACGAATCTGTACAGCCAGATGCAGAGGACCAGGCGTCTCAGCTGATCCAACCAGATGACGAAAGGGACAAGGAGGAAGATTACCCTTCCCTTTCGGAACAGCATATGGAGGCCATGGATTTCATCCATCAGTTCTACCCTGAGGCTGTTCCAAGTGCCAAGTGATTAGCATGCTGTGACGTCGAGGGAGAAACCGCTATCATCTCTAGATGAAGAGTACATACAGAGGAAAGAGGACGTTCTTTCTTTTCCGACGCAGTCCAGACAGGTGTCGATGGCCTTTGGTCATGTTGACAATGCCGTGTATAACCTCTCCAGTGCCAGGAGAAAAGGTGGTTTCCTGAATACATCTTTTATTAATATGTCATTCCTTGGGCCATGCTCTTTTAGAACGGTTCCTGAAGATGTTCCTAGAGCTCCACTGCGTTTGGATGAGCAGGCTGCAGATCTAGAGATGTCCTTACCCGCATCATTCAATGTACGCTCGGATGTGATGGAATGTGCAATTTCATCAAACAGAGCGAATCTGGATGCAATGTCCTATGCGGACCACTTTACCAGAGCCTTGGCGCAATGTTTCAACGGAAAGGGATTTGAAGATGTTTGTTCCTCACTTAGAGTCCTTTCCAGGGCAGTGATGTATGCCACATACAACTCCATACTGACAGTGGCTAATTTGGAGTTGGTAAGACATGATGCTGCCCTTGCGTCTTCATCTCTGATTGATGATAAGGCGAAGAGCTTTCTCCGAGTTGCTCCGGTTTCTGGCAATACGTTATTTGACGACAAGCTTTCATTAGTATTCGAGCAGGCTACACTACTTTTGAAGTCGGTGTCTCAGCAGCATACTTCATCAGACAGGCGTTATAAAGGACGTTCCTCCTCTAAAAAGTTTTCCAAGGGGAACGCCTCACAAGGGAATAGTAAACCCTCATATGACTACTCAGAAGTTGTCAGTATAGTAACTCGGGAAAGGGAGGCAGGTCTGATCAGGGATATCGATCAGATGCCCATAAGCCAACAGGACGAGGTGCTTTGCGAGGAGGACGTAATTTCTCCTACCGCAAGCCTCGCAAATCGAACAGGAGATGGTCCAGACCTCTACTGCGGGCCAGTTGGCGGAAGGTTCAATCTTCGCGAGAAACTGGTTAGCCGTAACGGAAGATCAGTGAGTGAGAAATGTTGTCTCGGAAGGCCTATGGCTGTCGTTCTGGGAAAAACCCCCACTTACCAGATGTTCACGATGGACAAATCTTCCGGAGGATCCTTTCAAAAGAGAGTCGCTCCTACAAGAGGTAAAGGCTCTCTTAATAAAGGAAACAATAGAGGTCGTGGAAAAATAGGATTCTCCAGGTTTTTACAGTCACCTGTTCCTTGTACCAAAACCAGACGGATTGTTCCGACAGGTGATAGACTTGAGCTGGATAAACAAGTTAATCATGGCTCCAAAGTTCTACATGGAAACCATCCGGTCGGTAAGGGCGAGCAATCGAGTGGACGACTATGCAGCAAGCATAGATTTAAAAGATGCCTACTTTCACATCCTGGTACATCCGGCTTTCAGAAAGTGCCTGCGCTTTGCAGTACAGGGGCAGGTTTATCAGTCCCGAGCAATGAGTTTCGGTCTGAACCCGGCCCCTTGGGCATTCACTCGAATAATGAACTCGGTAATGTCTTATTTCCAGGCTCATTCGTCAGCGGTTACGTCGGCTTACTTGGACGACATTCTACAGAGATACAGCAACAGAAACATTCTTCAGAGCAATGTTCAGAGTCTGCTGCAACTGCTCCAACATCTCGGTTTCATCGTAAACGAGAAAAAAGTCAGATCTATTTCCGTCCCAGTTGTTCATCCACTTAGGAATGAACTTCGAAACTCACAACAATCTGGTTCGCCTGCCATTATCTCGAGCCAAATTAGTCAGTTGCTTTGCCCGCTATTGTCTAAACTCTCATGACATATCAGCGAGGGAGTTCATGAGGTTGATGGGCCTGTGCAACAAAAAAAATTCATTTGGCACTAACCAAAAAATTCCACTTGGAACCAAACAATTTTGGGCCAGATTGAACACTGATTATCATAATTTATTATTAATACAGATTATCATGATAATGTGCACGTCCTGTGATTTGTATCAGATTTGAAGGTGGTGTTCAGAATGGGATCTCAACAAGCCAGCTTTGCCGGCGAGTTGTGATCCCATTTTGGACACCACCGACATCACAATTAAGCCCTCAAAAGTCTGCTAATGAATCGACTGTTGTGATAAAAATCTGTTTCTCAGGACATTTTTCGTAAAATTGCATGCGGCCGAGTGTTTTTTTTATTTTTTATTTTTGTAATTATATCTTTGCCATCAAATATTCATATTTTTGGTTTGCTTTATGTTTTAGGCCTCATAATCCACAGTATAGCATGGGTGTTGATGTATTTCATCTCTTGAGTGCTAGAAGGCTTCACAATGCGAAAGCACTGCAAAGTCTTCTTGCACTCAAGGGACAAATTTATCAATTTTATTAACTTGGGTAAAATATCAGACAAAAACCATTTAATTTTTATTTTTTTAAGTCTGCATTGGTAATAAAAAAGAGTGCATGTGGCAGCCAAAAAGACCATGTGGGAGGGCCTGAGAAACTGATTTTTAACTTTTTTAAACCTTATCTCAATAACATTTCAAAACGCTGACAGACAGGAATATAGAACTGCTAATAATTGTACCTGTTTCTTCAGCTGATCATCCCTTAGTGTTGGTAAAACTCCCTCTGGCTTTGATGTGAGAACTTCATCAAGATTACTTAATGAGTGAAGTAGCTGTAAGTCGTCAGTGCGTAGTAATTCTTCATGTTCATTTACTGATCTAAGGACTTCCCTGTATAAATCAACCGCTTCACAATACTGGAATTAAAAAGAAGAAAATCAGTAAAACTGATGGATGCTTCCTGACAGTCGACTTGGTTAACAAGCAGATTTGTAAAATTGTGGTCCACTGCTATGGGAAATAATTTGGTACATGTCTTTGAAATATAAGGGCCATAACACTGGCAAAAAATTTGGGGGCTACTTTTTTATAACATGTGCAGGAGCAGCTTGTAACAAGGATCCCTCATACCAAATTTCATTGAAATCCATCCACTCACAGCTGAGATATTGCTGCAGACTGACAGATGGACAGATGGATGGGCAGATGGATGGATGCACAAAGCGGCCTTTTTTATAACATGTGTAGAAGGGGCTTGTCAGAAGAATCTATCATACCAAATTTCATTGATTTTCATCCATCCACTGCTGAGATAAAAAAAAAAATTAGGAAAAATTGAAAAAGTAAGGACCATAACTCTGGTGAAAAAAATATACGGGCAACTTTTTTATAACATGTGCAGGTGAAGCTTGTCACAAATTCCCTCATACCGAATTTTAACAAATTCCATTCTCGCACTGGTCAGATATCGCTGCATACAAAAAAAAATCACGAAAAATTGACAAAGTAAGGACTACAACTCTGGTGAAAAATATGCGGAAAAATTTTTATAGCATGTGCAGGAGTGGCTTGTCACAAGGATCCCTCATACCACATTTCAGTGAAATCCATCCTCAAAATTTTTACAGGGGAGCATAATAAATAAATACATCCAACACGTAATAAACTATTCTTTTTAACCCTTTACCCAACGAATCGCCCGCATCCGCCCACGTAATTTGCAAATTCAGCAGCTGAAAAAATATTATTTTTCAAAAAATTTCAACAAAACCATATCATGTGACCCCTCTTTGGAACGAGCTCATCGAGCTCGTTCCACAGAGGGGTCACATGATATGGTTTTGTTGAAATTTTTTGAAAAAATTAAAACATTATATTTAAAATAATAAATTTTGAAATCGTCTGCGTTGGGTAAAGGGTTAAATCTTAAATTTTGAGATCCTAGTTTTGGGACTTTTAACAACCAACACAAATATAGAACTCTACCACATAATAAACTTCCTTCATATCTAAGTATGTTTTGGATATTTGGTGTATATATGCATCTAGCTATTTTAAGAGATATTTCATCAGCCTTTTTCAAGTTTAGAGTTCAGTAAATAAGGTCTGGACCTAATTATATAATTTACTGAACAAGTTCAATAAATTTCTCTACAAATTGTTGGGAAGGAGATAAGATGAAGATTTCATTTATCATTTGATCCACAACCTGATAAAGGATTCCCGAATGGATCGTCGAGAAATAAGCAGCAATTAATAAAAGGCCTTGAGTTAGGTTGTTAAAAACAATGCATTGATTAGCAAAACATCCATTCAAAATATAGTGCCGTTTGCATCATTACTGTAGCAAGGCACCATCCCTCCCATTTGCTGTCCATTTTTATTTCTGAATCAAGTGGAAAGATGCTGCCAAAAGTCATAGACTTTTTAAATGCAGGAAATAAAATGACAATAAGGTCCCATAAAGTAGATCTGTTTCTCAGGCCATCTTTTGTGAAATTGCATTCAGATGGGTAGGTGGGCATTTTTTATTTTATTTTTTTATTTTTGTAATTATTTCTTTGCCATCAAAAGTTCATGTTCTTGGTTTGTTTTATGTTTTAGGTCTCATAATCTACATAACTGCATGGGGCATGGTGTATTTCGTCCCTTGAGAGCAAGAAGGCTTGTTGCCTCAAGGGACAAATTTATTTGGGTCAAATATCAGACATAAACCATTTAATTTTTATTTTTTTAAGTTTGCATTGGTTATAAAAAGAGAGTAAGCAACAGCCAACATGACCATTTGGGAGGGCCTGAGAAGCAGTTTTTTAACCTTTTTAGGCCTAAATGATCAGAGGTCAGGTAGAGTACATATCTCAAACAAGCATACAACAGTGTACACCTACACCTATTAACTATGTTTTTGAGTGATCAAGCTTTCAAACTTTACTTCTTTTAACCCTTTCAACATTGAGTTCTTGAATGGTATTGTCCTACAGAATATATTTTCATTACAATAATATGGCTTTATATATTTTCTCTTTGTGTAGAAGTTCAGTAATAATAGAACCCTGTACAGCTGAAACTAGAAATCAAGTCACAATTAGTGCAGAAGGGCTCGTTAGTTAATGTGCTCCTAACTGCAGAAGAATGAAGTAGTCTGAAATACACAAGAGCGTTTGCACTATGCAATGCAAAATGTAATGTGCTATTGGCAAAGTCTTTAGTGAAATCACGAACTGAATCAATCAAACGGAAAGAAAACATTGTGACTACAGTATGCAGAGGGTGGATTACTACTAGAAGTTACAGGATGTTCAGGTGGCGGATACGGTATCATATGAGGCGAGGTGAAAACAATATTGGACGAGGCGGTACGCTGAGTACACTATTGTTTTTGCCGAGCCTCATATGATACCGTATCCGCCATCTGAACTTCCTGTAACGTATTTATTATGCCAGCGAAAACAAAATAACAATCAAATTTGAACGCCGGCACATTTTCAAAACTGGTGCAAAACGCTATGTAAGTTGTAACAAACGTGCACAGTTGTCTCCCTGTTTGTGTATAATTTCCTTGACAACACAGACAACAGCGATAGACGCTTTTCTTCGTACTGTCACTTTGTCTTGAGTGTGCAGAAAATGTCCGAAACGTCTGATTTTATAGAATTCGAACAAAATAAATGTATCTCGCATCTTTTCCTTCATAGCTGTGATTCATTTCTTACAATTTCATTATAGTGCAGTCGCTATTTTTAAAAAATAGCGTTTGGCACTCGACGTGATGGTATTTACCAGAATATAGAGCCGGGATAAAACAATTTTTTATCCGTTATCAGTAGATCGAATACAGTAGTATTTCTCACTTCAAATAATTAAATTTACATTTAGAAAATAAATTTCACAATAAATTTATTATAAAACGAGAGAAAATGAGACATATGGACACGGAGGGATGTTTGATTGTACTGCAACTTCTTCAATATCGATATAAAAGCACCGCGAGGTGAGGAATTTCCACGTCAAAACAAAATGGCGGTACTGACCTAATACGAGTTTCGTATTAGGTCACCTCGGGCTGCAGGTGACTCAATACGGCTCAGTACCGTCCCACTATTCGGGGGCTGTGATTGGCGAATTTCATTAGCTGGCATAATAATGGATCATATGGGACAGATTTTTCACTCAGTAATTATTTACAATTTCTGAGGATAAAGCACAAGAAGCACTTGCAAACTTCCATCATATGGATCACCAGGTTGAACCTGATGGTCCATGTGATGAAAGTGTGCAGGTGTTTCTTTGGCTATTATGAAAAATTATAAATACTTTTCAAGAGAAGAATATATTAGGCTGAGATTAAGCAGTACTCCACTCTTCAACTTTTAATATCCATTTACGTCATCACATGTACATGTATCCTAGCAGAGGTTACCAATAATTTTAATGATCTCTATTTACTGGCACAGTGGAGCCCACTTAATGGGATAACTCTTTACCGAATAACCCTGTTAATTGAATATAATTTCTCAACACAGAACCATTTACCATACCTCCAGTACAAATTTGACCTGTTAATTGAATATAGGTTATAGAGTCAACTCCTGTTAATTGAATAAAAAATATTGTAACCTGTAGAGAAATTACCCTAACTCTCCCCAGTTTTCCTTTGTTTATAGACCTATTTGGCCTCAGTACATCCAATACAGGCATGTAATCTATTATATCTTATTTGGCTGAGCTCATAGAGATAAAGCAGGGTTTCTGCTAGGGGAAAATTTGTGGGTCCGGTAGTTTAAAGAAAGTGAAACACAGATGCCAAAGGCATCTGCTGCATGTGCCAAAGGCACGTACGTATAGAAGGGCAGTCTGGGGGGGGTTCTTCTCCCAGGAAAATTTTGATTTTTAGGTGCTCTCTGGGGGCATTCTGGTCGTTAAAATGCTGAATAATTGAAGTGGAAAATATGTATTTTTTCCTCCTACAATTCTCTAAATTCCCACGGGACACACAATACTACATCTGGTCGGAGGTTTCATAAAAATACAAACCCAAAACAACACAAAATCCACGAATCCTGACAGTGACTGCGACGCTTGTCCTCAATTTTTTTATACAACCCGATATTCAAAAAGAACCATTATGCGTACGTGTGACATCAAGCACGTACAATTATGTCATTTATCACTCGAAATAAAAGCCAGTGATTTCGGACCAAACACGACAATTTGAGTCCAAAATTTTATAGGCGACGTTTAGGATTTGAACTTTGTTTCCCCCTCTCATCTGGGGGTTATAAAGTATCAGGTTGTCGCCAGTAATAGTAGGCACAGTATACAACATAATTATGCCTATAATACGTGGAAATACAAAGGATCCTGAGTGTCGTTACGATATAGCATTGTACTCGACATTTTAACAACCCGCTTTTCTGAGTATGATCGGCAGGGGGAATGGGTCCGGTCGACGGACCCGCAGCCGGTCTAGCGGAAACCCTGGATAAAGATATAATAAAATAAATGCTAAGTTTATCTCTAGAATACAGGAAAGTGACACAATCCCTGTTAATTGAATAATCCTGTTAATTGAATACTTTTCATTGCCAAAGTGGCTATTCAATTAACAGGGCTCCACTGTATAGAATTGTACAGAGTTGGGCACGCCATTTTTCTACAGGAACTGAATTGCGCTAATGGTGCAGTTTGATAGGGACAAAAGTGCACTTACTTACTTCAAAATAGTGTACAATACAGTGGTAGGGCTTCTAGTTTCAACTATAGGGCTGCAGGATTAAATTATTACTGACTACCATTGTCATTTGTTGTGTTGTCTCGCCAATGAAGAGCAGATTTTCCCACGCACAAAAATTTATACAAACCAGGTTGAAATGTTTCTTTATTTTTGGGGGGTTAACGACACTTTTAACAACCGGGAGGATCACATCGTGTCAGACATTTTTTTACTGGTGGAGGAAACCAAAGTACCCAGGGAGAACCACTGAGCAGTGGTGATTAACTGTCAGACTAATTCATGTACGAACTCCACACATGCAGGGTATTCATTGGTTCAAGACAAGTGCACCATCGACATGAAGTACACCTTCGTACACAGCATCACCATGCTCCCACCCCCCCACCCCCCCCCCCCCCCCCCATATGGGCAATCAGGATTAAGTGCCCCACCTAGGGACACAATGCAGTCATCCCTAGTCAGGTTCGAACCATGGACCTCTCAGTTTGAAGTCTGATACTGTGGCTGTAGGATTAAATTATTACTGAACCCCACTGTGATATGTCTCAACACTGAACAGATTTTCTATTGCACAGAAATTTTACATACCAGGTTGAAATATGTGTTTGATTGTGGGGGTTAACCCTTTACCTAACGAATCGGATGCATCCGCCTGCATAATATGCAAATTCAGCAGTTGAAAAAATATTAATTTTCAGAAAATTACAATAAAACTATATCATGTGACACCTTCATTGGAACGAACTCGTCGAGCTCGTTCGAAGAAGGGGTCACATGATATGGTTTTGTTGAAATATTTTGAAACTTTTGAAAAACTAATAGTTAAAAACATAAATTTTGATATCGTCTGCATTGGGTAAAGGGTTAATGACAATTCAACCGCCATGGGCACATCATGTCAAACAGTTTTATGGGTATTCCTTCATTTTGGGATTGATAAGTCTGGCCAATTTCAAAATACCTGGGGCACAGGTCCCATGATGGTTAATTTCTGTGCTAAGTATTTAAAACATGATTGAATAAGCACAGACAAAATGTGGAAGGTTACAAAAAGAAACAAGAGGCCCCAAGTGGCCTTAATCACTCACCTGCCAAAGTGGTTCAAAGAAGTATTTGGGGCCACATTCAGTTAGAAATGGTTCATCAACACTAAAAAGGAATGAAGTCATGAAAGGCAAATTTTATGGAAAAATACTAAGGAATGGATTTGAACAAACCTGAACTTAACATGCACCCCATCAATCCACCCACAGAAAGCCCAAATATTCAGCCAGGGACTCAAATTGAAGAAACTTGAACTCACCCCCCTATGGGTGGTGCACACCAAATATCAAAAGATTCTGATTGGTGGATCGGAAGAAGAATATTTTTAAAGAATATTCCTCATATTGCACTAATCTGAACATTTGGGCTCCCATAGAGGGCCCAAATATGGACCAGGGATTTGATTTCAACAAACATGTGAATGAATCGTCCAAAGATGCAATATGTGAAATATAAAAGCCTTTGGAGCAGGGGGTATAGGAGAAGAAGATTCTTTAATGTTTTTCCCATTACTCACAGTGTTAAAAAATGATGACTCAGCATTTTTTCAAAGTCCTGGATAGGTACCCTACGATACAATCGATGGCTTTTTTTTGGACCATTCCTTTCTGCTGTTCCAAAGGAAGCAGCACACAAAAGAAAAATTATCAGTGCCATGGAGTTTTGGAGATATTGGCGTTTTAAATTTTTTCTATTTTCAGGTCCTGCAGTTCTCATGGGGCAATAGGAAAAACTCTTGGGCCATAAATTAGGTACTTATGACCCAATAAGCCCTCATATCAAATTTTGTTCAAATTGGCCTCTCAGTTAGGAAAATAGAAATTTTGGTACAATTCAGGCTCCCACAGGAAGCCCAAATATGAACCCAGGGGCTTGGCTTTCACAAACTTATATCTTACCTCCCTAAGGATACTGCATATCAAATATCAAAAGATTCTGACTGGTGGATGTGAAGAAGAAGATTTTTGAAAAATATTCCTCATATTGAACTAAGTTATAATTCAGGCTCCCACGGGGAGACGCCCAAATATGAACCCACGGACTTGGCCTGAACAAACTTGAATCACAAGCCTGCTAAGGATGCTGAATACCAAATATTAAAAGATTCTGATTGGTGGATCTGAAGAAGAAGATTTTTAAAGAATATTTCTCATGTTGTACTAATTTAAACATTTGGGCTTCCATAGAGCCCAAATATGGACCCAGGGAATTGATTTCAACAAATGTGAGAATCAATCTTCCAAAGATGTTATATGCGAAATATGAAAGCTTTTGGAGTAATGGTTTGGGAGAAGAAGATCCTTTATTGTTTTCCCCATTAGTCGCAGTGTTAAAAAATGCTGACTCAGCATTTTTTCAAAAGTCCCCAAAAAGTACTCTCTGATAAAACCGATAGCAATTTTTTTGGACCATTCCATTCTGTTGGTCCAAAAGAAGCTTCACACCAAATAAAAATTCTCAGTGCTGTGTAGTTTGGGAGATATGAGCATTTTAATTTCTTTCTATTTTTAGCTCCTGCGGTTCCCATGGGGCAACAGGAAAAATGTTTGGAGCATAAATTAACTATTTATGACCCAATAAGCCCTCATATCAAATCTGGTTCAAATCAACTGCTCAGTTTGAAAAATAGAAATTTTGGGCTGGGCAAAAATTCTTGTCCCTCCCAAAATGACAGCAAATATAGCCCCTCGAACTTCTCTTGAACAAATCTGAGTCTATACCTTAAAAGGAAGCCACACACCAAATATCAAGTCTCTACTACTACTGGTTCATGAGAAGAAGATTTTTTAGTAGTTATTTATTTATTTATTTATTGGTGTTCAAGGTCACATATTTCTGCACAATGGCTAACCATGACAGTTTTACAGGTGGAGGAAGCCGGAGCACCCGGAGAGAACCACCGAGCAATGGCGAGCAACTGTCAGCTCCCCAACATACCAACTCCACACAAGCAGGGTTAGCATTGGTTGAAGACAGGTGCACCATCGACGTGCAGTATGCCTTAGTACACAATGTCACTGTGCCCCCACGTGGGCAATGAGGGTGAAGTGTCTTGCCCAAGGATACAACGCGGTGGCCGCAGGTGGGATTCGAACCGAGGTCTCTCGGCTTGCAGCCTGCACCTCTACCAACTGAGCCACTGTGCCCCCTTTTAGTAGTTAGGCACACTTTTTGGGCATGGTCCTACTGAGGGGGCAGGGCAACTTGATTTGAACAAATGTGAATTGACATATGATAGGGAACTTGCACACCAAATTTGGTTCAATTTTGTCCTCTAGTCTGTGAGGAGAAGTCAATATTGTAAAGTTCCCGGCAGATGATGATGGACGACAGACGGTAAGAGATAAGTTAAGCTCCCTTTGGTGAGCTAAAAACTCTTTAGTCGGAAAAGAGTAAAAACTCTGAGAAATTGTGGCTAACCAATCTCATGGCACACACATTTCCATACTGGTTAATTTCTGAGCCAAATTTTCAAAACAGTGACTGGAAAATGAAGGAAAACAAGGTCGGCCAAAAAAAGGTCGCACAAGTCTAAAAAGAGCAAGAACTCGGGAAAAATGAGTGCAAGCGATGTCAGATCGATCTCAAGATCACAGATGTACAGGTTTCCAAGGTGCTTAACATATCTACCATATTTAAAAAATATTAACCAGAAAATGAAGAAATACAAGCTCTGACAAAGTTGCGTGAATGGATGACAAATTCTAAGTCAAAAAGGGCAATAACTCAATGACATGGCTGATTAACCTCAAAATCGCAAGTGTTCAGGTTTCCATGGTGGTTAATATATCTGATAAGTTTACAAAAATTGACTGCAAAATGAAGCAATACAAGCTTGGACAATGTTATGTGCACAGATGACAAATTCGAAAGAAAGAAGGCAATAACTCTGCAATGACAGGACCAATCGATCTCAAAATCACAGGAACATCGGTTCCCATGGTGGTTAACATATCTGCCAAGTTTAAAAATTGATTTATAAATTACTGATAAAAGCTCCAGACAAATGAACAGACAGTCGAACAATCTGAGTCCAGTGAACCCTCCACAACTTTGTTACAGAATTATTTAGTCCAACAGGGTTTGTCTTGTCACAATTTATTGGAGTGTGCCTTTTGGTACTCTCCCATAGATTTATTTATTTATTTATTTATTTATTTATTTATTTATTTATTTACTGGTGTTTAAGGTCACATATTTCTGCACATTAGATAAAGGATTAACAAAAATTAAACTCAAGTGTTCTTTGACTCTGGTGATAAAATGCTGGGACATAACACACTGTTGGAAGGGGTTTACTGAGCTGAAATTATGCATGTACTTTTCATCCTTTTTCACAGACTTTGAGTTATTGGCCAGGTGGAAATTCCACTCCATAGGTGCTTTGAGTGATAATCAACTCTCCATGCACGGTGTATACTGCTTCACAACGTACGAAACTTGTAATAAAAATAGTGAAAAGCATGATAAAGTCTCCAAATACCTCATTTTTAATAATATGTAAGCCTGCCATTCCATTCAAAGCTGCTACCAGCTGTCTGTGGGATTCTTCACATTCTTGTTTAGCTTTCTTTGTCAGAGAAACTAGCAATTCATCCATTGTCATTGTGCTACAATATATGTTATTTTTATATTTACAATTGTGGTAATGTTTAATTTGCTTAACCCTTTACCCAACATAACGGCTAAAAACGGCCATCGCTATTCTAAAAAATCGCCAATTAATTTTAATTTTTTGTCTCAAAAACATAGGTTATGACTCCTCTTTGGAACGAGCTCATCGAGCTCGTTCCAATGAGGGGTCCTAACCTATATTTTTGAGACAAAAAATTAGTTTTCATGTTAGATAAAGGGTTAATGTATGTTGGTGTATTTTATTATAATTATCAGTGAATACATTTATGAAACAAGTAAAAAGCTGGCACAGCCAACAGATGCTTACAAAAGGTAAATTGATGGAAACAACACACTGATTTTTTCAAATGCAGAACTGTGAAATGTTTTGAGCATTATAAAAAAAAATACAAAAATGTGTAGAAGGACAAGGGTAACAGTATAGATTAAACCTGTATTAAAAGTAGGGTTTAATTCGGGACCGGGAATTCCCGTTTCCCGATTGGTTACTTCCCGTTCCCGAAAACCGGATTTTTACCATCGGGAAAATTCGGGAACCGGGAATGAGAAAACGATATTTTACGGACTTCTTACTGTGTTTCTTATAAGATTAAAAGCTCACTTATTCAGATCTATCGTCAATGTTTGTCACATACCCCTTTATTCAACGATTTTATTATTTGTATACCGAGTTCCAACTCGTTATCAGTCATTTCTGGCGCGATATCACTTGTGCATAGGCAGTACGGCTATATGCTCATCAACAACAAACAACCCGAAAAATAAATCGGCCTTGATTTTAGAACGAACATCGCCTGCATGATTGGCGACCAACCGTATAACTAGTAAGTTAGTAACTACCATGGATTCCGTCACTCGGACTCACTCCCGTCAGTCCCGTGGTAGTTTATGTCCCATTTTTCGATATTTGACCGTATAAATTCACTTTTAGTTATATGGTAACATGCATAGCATGCCAGTAATGTTACAACTTAGAAGAGCAACAAAATTGCGCCTGTCGGGGAATTTATATATCGCGGGATCGATAACTCCAATCTTCTCCAGTTGTAACTTGTAACTTGTAAAGCCAGAATCGTAGCTATAGACATTTAGAGTTATCGATCTTACAATATACATTTCCAGTCAAGCGTGCTTATGCAGTTTTGTCAAACTTTTGTGTTATCGTTCTTGTGATCTTGTCAAAAACATTTTATCGTCTGCAAGTTTCAACTTTGAAATTAATCTGCGATTCTACTTGTCTTTATTCTTTATTACACTTTCCTGCAAATTTGCAATGGCGTCGAGGCAGAATGCATCTCCCGCCTGGGAATACTTCAACAGAATATCTGATTCAAAGGCAGAATGCAAGAAATGCTCAAAAACATTAACACTTTCCGGCGGTTCCACGGGAGGTCTTGCAAAACATTTACGTCTGGTTCACAAGATTGAGTTGATCAAACGTCCGACTACAGATAGTAGTGTTAGTGCGGGACCATCGAAAATTGCTAAACAGACGTCAGTTGATGCTTTTTTGGTACGACAAAGGCAACCATTGGAGGAAATAATTTCCAAGTTAGCTGCCCTTGATGGATTTTCAATAAACGGTATAACCAAAAGTGATTTTATACGGTCAAATATCGAAAAAATGGGACATAAACTACCACGGGATCCATCAGCAGTTATGCAGTTGGTCGCTAATCATGCAGACGATGTTCGTTCTAGAATTAAGGCCGATTTATCTGAGCGAATTGCTAATGGTGAACGTTTCAGTATAACACTAGATGAATGGACAAGTGTTAGGAACCGTCGGTACATGAACATAGATATACATGCTAAAGACGGTGAGTTTTGGAATACAGGACTTTGCAAAATTACTGGGAAGTTTACAGCAGAGGCTATGGTTGTTTCTGTCACTGAGCACCTTTCAACTTTTGGGTTGTCTGTTGATGAGCATATAGCCGTATGTACAAGTGATGGCGCATCAGTAATGGTCAAATTTGGTCGACTTATGCCAACTGTCTCTGTGTTGTGTCTCAGCCATGGTATTCACCTTGCAGTATCAGATGTTATGTACAAAGGCTTTGGTAGTACTAGTACTAGTGGTGCTGCTGGTGCAGCACAGTGTGAGTCAGAGCCTGAGGACGAGGAATCTGCTTCGCTCACGGGTAATGAGGGTGACGATGATAATGATATATCCGATGATGAATTTGACGATGGTCTCAACGTCGAAGAAAGTCAATGTGGTACTTTGATAAATTTGGATATAATAAACTTTGCTGACTTGGTGACCAAGGTTAGAAGTGACTGCAAGAAGTTTCGACGTGGACGCGCTGATGAGATTTTACAAACTTATGTGAAGCAGGATCAAGGGAAAGAGTTGAAGCCCATAATCGATGTGAAAACCCGTTGGAATACAATAGAAGCTATGTTCACTCGCTATCTCAGACTCCGACCATGCATGTTAAAGGCATTCTTAGATATTTCATGCACATCTTGTCTTACTCAGCCTGAAGTCGAGGCTGTCACAGATATCGCCAATGCACTTAGGCCTATTACAGTGGCGAATGAAGCTTTATGCCGGCGTGACACAACTTTCGTTTCTGCTGAGGGGATATTGAAATTTCTATTTGCACAGTTAGATTCATTAGATTCTGACATAAGCAAGCGATTGAGCGAAAGGCTGAAGGAACGCTTATGTAAGAGACGAGACAAAACCCTTGTAACTCTTTTGAAATACCTCCACAACCCAAACTTTTGTTTGTTGGACGAACCAGCATTCCTTGAGACATGTGCGAAAACTGTCAGAGTAAAGTTTGCCCGTACAGAGCTCATCCGCCTCAAAGGGTTAAGTGACTTAAGTCTGAGTGAGGCTTCCGAAGTCGTCGAGTCTCCCGCAAGTGTTAGCAATGTATCACCTGATCTCACTGAAAATCCTTCAACTGCACCGACACTTGAGGATGTACTGCAGGGCTATATTGACGATACAGCTTGTAAAACATCTATTACCACACGTGCAGAACCAACAAATGCAAATATCGGGAACGAATTCAAGTTGTATGAGACCAACGGAGTTAGAACGGACAATCTGAACTTTTTATATAACGCCCTCATAACGGGAAAGCCGACATCTGTAGAGTCAGAGCGCAGTTTTTCTACGGCTGGGCACATATGTACCAAAATACGGTCCAGATTAAGTGACAAAGCGTTGAGTAATTTGCTGTTGTTGAGGAAGTATTATTGTGCACAAAGATGTAAAAACGCATCTAAATAAATGGAATGAGTAAAGTACTATAGTGACAGTCACTCTAGTACTTTACTCATTCGATTTATTTGGATGCATTTCGGTGACTCAATAAACATTGAACACTACACAGTAGTTTACAAACTTTACAGTATTGAGCATTGGACAGTCTGGACAGTGATTCAAAAGACATTGTTTATTTACACTTTTACAGCTGAAAGTTGAAACTACAGCTTTCAAATTCAATGTTTGTTTTCTGTATGAATGTTACCTAGGTTTTGTGTGAAATGTCTTTCATTTAAGATTAAAAAACGATACGATTTTGGTCCGATTCCATTATTGTAAACACAGACTTGTAACAAGTTAACAACCCCTTCTATTCCCGGTTCCGTTCCCGGTTCCCGAATATAAACGGGAAAAATTTCCCGGTCCCGATTTTTTAAGAAACCGGGAAATCATTAAACCCTAATTAAAAGTTCCTTGAGAAGGAAATTAAACTGGCTTTAAAGACAGGTCACTGCCTAATTAGGGTGAATGTATAAGCATATTTGATAACACACGCCCTGGGCATTTAATAAGATATCATAAGAAATGTTTTATCACTTTACCATTTTTCCCCATTTCAAGGGGCATAACTCTGGAATGGTAAGTGCCATAAGAGTGAAAATCGACCTTAACCTAAATTTCAGGGTAGGTAGTAATGTTGCAAAATTATAAGGTCTTACATCAAAGTGAAGTAGAGTTATCATCAGGAAACCATTGATTTTACCATTTTGCGTTTTTTCGAGGTGCATAACTCTGGAATGGTAAGTGCCATAACAATGACAATTGAACTTGACCTGCATTTTATGGTACATAGAAAGGTTGCAAAATTATAAGGTCGTACATCAAAGCAACCTTGAGTTATCATCAAGAAACCACTGATTTTACCATTTTGCAACTCTTCAAGGGGCATAACTCTTGAAAGGTACATGCCAAAATGGTGAAAATCGAATTTGCTCTGCAATTTATGGTAGTTAGTAATGTTGCAAAATTATAGGGTAGTACATCAAAGCAAACTAGAGATTTCATCTAGGAACCATTGATTTTACCATTTTGCGACATTGTAAGAACATTCTGTACGAAAGCCTCTAATTGAATGTTACATGTCTGAGTGGAATTATGATGCATATGAAATGTGTTATAATTCTGAAATACACTGACGCAAAACAGTGCCATCACAAGAGTTATCAGACTGTCAACAGTGCTATTTTCCTTTAACCCTTTACCTAACATGAAAAGCAGACGGTATTTGCAAAAACAATTCTTGAATAACTAAGTTTTTTCATTTTTTGTCTCAAAAACATAGGTTATGACCCCTCGTTAGAATGAGCTCATTTCAACGAGGGGTCATAACCTATGTTTTTGAGACAAAAATGAAAAAAATAATGAAAATTAATTGGTGATTTTTTAGAATTGCCCCGGTTCGGTTTTGACCATTACATTGGGTAAAGGGTTAAAAATATCAGCTTCATTTACTTAGTTCAATTGTAATCACAGAAAAATAAAGAATACAACTCAGGTAGAGTACGGTGGATAGGAATCAACGACCCTTTGTTAAGTTGTTTCTGTATTTCATATAAGGGCCCTCTGGGAGGTTTTCCAGTTAATATTTTCTTTAGACACTAGTTTATTTTCATGGCAATAAATATTTTACTCTTTTCCTTTATAATACATGTGCTTTTAGGCCCACAAAGTAGATTTTCTGTTTCTCAGGCCATTTTTTAAAAATTGTATGTGGGCGGGCAGTTTTTTATTTTATTTTTTACTTTTGTATTTATTTCTTTGCCATCAAAAGTTCATATTCTTGGTTTGTTTTATGTTTTAGGCCTCATAATCAACAAGAATAGTATGGGTGGTGGTGTATTTTGTCTCTTGAGTGAAAGACGGCTTTGTAATGTTAAAACATTGCAAAGCCTTGTTACCCACAAGAGACAAATTTATCAATTTTATTAACTTGAGTAAAATATCAGACTTAAACCATTTAATTTGTATTATTTTAAGCTTGCATTGGTTATAAAAAGAGAGCATGCAATAGCCACAAAGACCATGCAGGAGGGCCTGATAAACAAATTTTAACTTTTTTAGGCCTTTTTCTATTTTCCATATCAATGGTGCAGAACAAAATATTTCCAGCAGAAATTTGTTTTCCCAAGCATTGTTGACAAGTGGAAATTAGTGCCACATTGCATCACTAATTTCTGTCAGAAATTTCATTTTCCTATAGGGCTGAAAATTTTCAACAAAACTTTTCGAGAGGACCTACCCAACCACCCTCCCACTACAATCCCCTCCTGTTCCTGTATCTGTTCCAGTCTTGCATAATATACTGTGTTTCTGACTATATATATTTTCATTTCTATAAATTTCAGAATATTTTCATGTAAAAATAGGCTGAAATCAGCTAATTTGTTGAATGCCTTCATTTTAGAAAATATGAGAAATTATGAAGTAGCTTTCAGCTATCTGATCCTAATTTCTGCCCAGAAATGTTGAGCTGAGAAAAAACTTTTCAGGGAACTTGAGGGTGATTTTCAGGGAAATTGGATGAATTTCAGGGAAACATATCTGAGCGAACAATAAACATAAGAGAATTAAAAATTTTCAGCTTTTGGACCACCACTGGTACTAGGTTGCACCCAGTAGTTTATAGGCTAAATATTTGCTGATGCACATTATTCCATGTTAAATGAAAGTGTCAATGACACTGTAGCTCAACTTGTCAAGACAAAGACATGTACATGTATAGTATGTGACACAGCAATGACAAACATCTAGGTAATGACCTGATAACAAAGGTACATATAAAGTATTGTAACAGTCTGTACATAAATACTGACCATAGCCTGTAACAAATGTATAGGTAAAGTATTGTAAAGGTGGGTGACAGTCAGATGCTAAACTAGAAAAGAAAGTGGGTCTGACTGAACCCCAAAATATTTGTTCTCATAGCACAGTGATAACAAAGGCACCCCAAAACACACTCATTCCTGTCCCAAGGTGAAAACAAAGGTACCCAAGAAGTTTCGTGAAGATCAGTTCATAAATACGAGCTGTATAGAAGTTGTGACAAAAAAACTGATTGGACCTAATTTCAGTACAAAATGGCCACTGGCAGCCATCTTGAATTTTGAACCACACTCAGAAACACTCGTTCTCGTCCCAAGGTGATAACAAAGGTACCCAAGAAGTTTCGTGAAGATCGGTTCATAAATAAGGCCTCTAGCCTGAGCCGTATAGAAGTTGTGTACAAAAAACTGATTAGACCTAATTTTGGTACAAAATGGCCACTGGCAGCCATCTTGAATTTTGGACCGCACTCAGAAATACTTGTTCTCGTCCCAAGGTGATAACAAAGGTACCCAAGAAGTTTCGTGAAGATCGGTTGATAAATACAGCCTCTAGCGCGAGCCATGTTGACATGTGCACTTACAGTGTATAAGTAGCACTAAATAAATCAAAATTCATCTAATTTGCATAATTTCTGCACAAGAAAAAAACCCGTACTGTATGTGATGTATTCCATTTTACTAAACATTCATACAAAAATTTATTCAAATCAGAACTTTCATACAGAAGTTCTGTAAAAAAGACTGATTGCACTAATTTTGGTACAAAATGGCTGCTGGTGGCCATCTGGAATTTCGGACCACACCCAAAAACACTAGTTCTCATCCCACGGTGATAACAAAGGTACCCAAGAAGTTTCGTAAAGATCGGTTCATAAATAAGGCCTCTAGCCTGAGCCGTATAGAAGTTGTGTACAAAAAACTGATTAGACCTAATTTTGGTACAAAATGGCCACTGGCAGCCATCTTGAATTTTGGACCGCACTCAGAAATACTCGTTCTCGTCCCAAGGTGATAACAAAGGTACCCAAGAAGTTTCGTGAAGATCGGTTGATAAATACAGCCTCTAGCCCAAGCCGTATTGACATGTGCACTTACAGTGTATAAGTAGCACTAAATAAATCAAAATTCATCTAATTTACATAATTTCTGCACAAGAAAAAAACCCGTACTGTATGTGATGTATTCCATTTTACTAAACATTCATACAAAAATTTATTCAAATCAGAACTTTCATACAGAAGTTCTGTAAAAAAGACTGATTGCACTAATTTTGGTACAAAATGGCTGCTGGTGGCCATCTTGAATTTCGGACCACACCCAAAAACACCCGTTCTCATCCCACGGTGATAACAAAGGTACCCAAGAAGTTTCGTAAAGATCGGTTCATAAATAAGGTCTCTAGACTGAGCCGTATAGAAGTTGTGTACAAAAAACTGATTAGACCTAATTTCGGTACAAAATGGCCACTGGCAGCCATCTTGAATTTTGGACCGCACTCAGAAACACTCGTTCTCGTCCCAAGGTGATAACAGAGGTACCCAAGAAGTTTCGTGAAGATCGGTTGATAAATACAACTTCTAGCCCCAGCCGTATTGACATGTGTACTTACTGTGTGTAAGTAGCACTGAAAAAATCAAAGTTCATCTAATTTGCATAATTTCTGCACGAGAAAAAAACCCGTATTATATGTGATGTATCCCATGGTACTAAACATTCACACAAAAATTTTTTCAAATCAGCGCTTTCATATGGAAGTTCTGTCCAAAAATCTGATTGCACCTAATTTTGTACAAAATGGCTGCCATCGGCCATCTTGAACTTCGGGCCGCACCCAAAAACACTCGTTCTCGTCCCACGGTGATACCAAAGGTACCGAAGAAGTTTCGTAAAGATCAGTTTATAAATACGGCCTCTAGCCCGAGCCATATTGGCATTTGCACTTACAGTGCTGAAAGTAACACTAAATACATCAAAGTTAGTCTAATTTGCATAATTTACATACGAGAAAAAAACCTGTATTATATGTGATGTATCCCATGGTACTAAACATTCATATAAAAAATTATTCAAATCAGCGCTTTTATATGGAAGTTCTGCACAAAAATCTGATTTCACCTAAGTCTGTACAAAATGGTCGCCAGCGGCCAACTTGAATTTCGGATCGGACCCCAAAACACTCGTTCTCATTCCACGGTCATAACAAAGGTACCCAAGAAGTTTCGTAAAGATCGGTTCATAAATACGGCCTCTAGCCCGAGCTGTATTGAATTGTTGACAGACAGATGGCCAGACAGCCAGACAGCCAGACGGACAGACAGATGGATGACCGACGACTGGCCATGGCATAAGCTCAAATTTGGCTTCGACAAAGTTGAGCTAAAAATCATTGGTTCAATTACTTCATCTCCATCTTTTTTTACCCTGCCCACTTTTCTTGCTGTGACTCATGAAGCAGAACAATGATTAGTGTTATTGACAATTAAAACATATGTCCATTGTGTATTGATTTTAAACTGCAATTTTTAGGCATCTCATGGAAGAAAGGTGTATTTCTCCAAGCAAACTGACTCATTTTAAACTGTATTCTTCTACTTTGCTGAAGTGGATCACAAATCGAGTGGATAATTGAATTAAAAATGAAGGGATGTTTGAACCAAATAAAGAAATATATATTCTGTAATTCTTTTTCATACATTTTATTCAGCAGGAATCATTAATTAAGTGAATGTGGATTCAATAGGTGATGTATTTAAGTCACCTATTTTCACTTCTGCACTATTAAAGTGACCACACAGCCAAATTGAAATGAATAAAACAGAGAAAAAAACGTGGATATAAGTGAGATATTTGTAGTAAAGGACTCTTTTTTTAAGTATAATCCACTTGTATGGATACTTTGTTGTTTTATTTGTTATGATCAGATCTTCAAAGGCCTATGGTTTGATAGTGAACGTCTGATCGGGAGGCTTGGAATTACACTGAATTTACATGATTTTTCTGGGCATTCTGGGAAAGTCAACATGTCTGTCTCTGCTACGAAAGCTAAACATGGATTTTCTGGGTTACAGATATATACAACTTTTTATTTATTTTTTGGAGGTAACTTTCTCAGAATCTCAGAATAGGCAAAAATCTGAAATCTACGATAATAGTATAATATATTGAGTGAACAATTAAGACACAAAGGCCTTACCTTTGATGAATAGGAAGAAATTCTCCCCTCACAGCTTGTGGATGACAACAAGCTTGCCTCAGCTTCAGAAGAGGATACAGAAGCTAAAAAACAAATACAGAGTCAAACAATGCCACATTAAAATTATCTCTAGTCTCTCTCTCTCTATAATGATATCAGAATTGATATGTCTTTGGTTAATACTTATAAATAATTAATATCTTCTAAAGTTATTTTTAATTAGAATGTGCAGCCTCTGGCTGGGGGTGATCACTTCTTTGCACTGAGTGACCTTTAAATGTAGCTATCAACACGCTTACGAATACTGTTACCCATGATCTATCTTTAGCTCACTAATTATTTATTTGTGTCACACTTGTTCACTTGAAATTACTCAGAATCATTTAGAAGGTTAATGAGGTGATTTAATTCAGCCAATCAGGAGTTAGTGGAACAAAAGAACATTGAAGGAATTTTTATTTATTTCCATTTATTCCATATATAAAATTTCCAAAAATAAATCGCTGTCAACAAATTTCTGACATTCATCTCTTGGTTTTCATCTTACATACACAGCATTAAGAGGTGACAATTTTTTATACATTCAGAATTCACTGAACATTGGAGATTATTATCAGGACAGTGCATCATTTTGGATAGCAACTAAGATTATTACATGTTCTACAAGGAATATTTGTGACATCTGAGTCATTTTATATTGGAAAAGTGTTTTCAAAGTTTGAAGAGAATTTCTTCTTGTGAACAAGAATTCTGAATTATTTTCCTGTGGAGCCAATACTTCTTTGATATCATTTCCATTTGAATTTTACAGAAAGCTTTAGAAGAGTTTATTGAGAATTTTTGAGTGTTCATTTCATTACAATTTATTAAATAGTGTTTCTGTAATCACATTCTTGAACCTTACAATACCGGCTGGAAAGTTTCTTCACAGCTGTTACTGTATTCTAATGAATTTATTTTGGACTAACTGATAAATATTTCTGTTTTATTTTCTGTAACTCATACATTGTAAAAGATATTGTACCATTTTCTTCTCTTTTCATATCAGTTTTTTATGATATTTCAGAATAGTTAAATTAAAGTTATTGTTGATGGATCTCAAGATTATTTTCTGTTACAGAATTATTATTATTACACCTGTAACAAAAATTGGGAGCTTGTCTGGGCTTGAATTAAAAATAATGAGAAAGCCTTAGGCCACAAAAAGTAATTTGTCTGTTTCTCAGGCCATTATTTTTAAAATTGCATGCAGGCGCACATTTTTTTTATTTCTGTAATTATTTCTTTGGCATCAAAAGTTCATATTCTTGGTTTAAGTATTAGGCCTCATAATCTATGGAACAGCAAGAGCGGTGGTGTATTTCATTCCCTGAGAGCAAGAAGGCTTTGCAATGCTAAAGCATTGCAAAGCTTTCTTGCACTCAAGGGACAAATTTATCAATTTTTTTAACTTGGGTAAAATATCAGACATAAACCATTTAATTTTTATTTTGTTTAAGTTTACATTGGTTATAAAAAGAGAGCATGCAGCAGCCAAAAGGACCATGCAGGAGGGCCTGAGAAACAGATTTTTAATTTTTTAGGCCTTATTTGCATACTGAAATTATTTTTTTGTCTCAATATCCAAACATTTAAATTTACTTAGAAAATTTCAGTATTACTTGTATAATCTGAGAACCAGCAAACTTTTCATCATAGTGTTTATTGGGACAGAATTTATTTCTGAATTTGAAAGCTCTCCTAGTTGAGCCCTTTCAGAGTCTGTTACAAAGAAAGATTTTATTCAAACTTGTTCAGTATCTTAAAGTACATGCCACTCCCAGTTTGAACAAACATGAATTTAAACATCTCACGATTAATCATTATATTCAGGAATGTGTTTTGCCCCAGTCTGACACTAGAGGTGTGACTGTCCCAGTTGAGCCTGTCCGTATCCCCAGCTGCCATGGTTATTATAAGATGAAAAGGGGCATAACTCTGGCAAAAAAAAGTCTGATTGAAACTATAATCGCAGGTGCACAGGTTAATCCATACCAAGTTTCAATGGAATTGACCCATAAACATCTGAGAAAATCTCCAGACAAAATTCAGGCCTATGCGGCTGCTATTTCAAGTAACAAAGGGGCATATTTCTGGCAAAAATAATCCGACCAGAACTATAATTACTTGAGCACAGGTTCCCACGGTGGTGAAATTCATACCAAGTTTTGAGCAGGTTGGTCCATAAATGTGCAAGAAAATCTCTGGACAAAATTGTGTCTATGGGTGGTTGGACAGATGGAAAAAATGATTCCAGTATACCACCCCCCCCCCCCCCCCCCCCCAACAAACCACAACCTACTGATGCCATTGAACTCAAAAAGTTAGAACTGTAACAAGACAAGACAGTCTGACAACATCCATATGCCCCGCTGACTTTTAAGTTATGATAGGAATAATCTCATTATCGACCTGGATATGTATTCATACCCAATAATGTCACTTGCAAAATTTCATTTAATTTCTTTAATCGCAGCTGAAGATATCTTCCAAAAATCTGCAATTTTGGTAAATTCAAAGTTGACAAGGGCTATAACTCTAGAAAAATTATTTGAATCGAAGCTTCCCTTCCATATGCACATATACACATCATACTCAAAATTCAATGAAAAATGCAGGAGGAGTTAAGTGGACAAGCCTTTGTAATGGAAATTTTGCTATTTCCAAGGGCTGTAACCACGCAAAATTCGTCGCATCAAAACTTCCTGATCGCATTCACATCTCCACTTGATACTAATACTTCAGACCAAGTTTTGGAAATATCCAATAAAAAATGTAGGAGGAGTTTCCTTTGTGATGAAATTTTACTATTTCCAAGGGCCATAACCATGCAAAATTAGTCGCATGAAAACTTCCTGACCACATGCACGTCTACACTTGATTCTGATACTTCAGACCAAGTTTTGTAAAAATCCACTGAAAACAGTAGGAGGAGTTAAGCAGACAAAGTCTGTGATTGAAGGATGGACTGACAGACAGACTGATTGATGCGCAAACACCATTTCAATATCCTCCTCCTGACTTCGTTAGCGGGGGATAATTAAACAAGGCTATTGCTGACCAACCATTCACGAATGTCTCCAAACCATGGCCAAATGGCCTATAATACTGGAATGAAAAGTTTTGTGTTAAATTTGGTGCTCACAATAGTCCATAAGGTTTCAAATTTAATAAAACACATCTTAACATAGCAGCCAAAACCTATACTGACCTTAAGGTCAGTGCAGCCATTAATATATTGAAACTTTCTCAAAAGAACCATATACATATGGATGTCACTTGAATTTCCATATAGTACAAGTGAAAATAAAATCGAAGGCTAACTAACTTCTATAAACTTTGTATTTTTCTCTTCCTACACTGATAAGAGCTTTCCAGAAAATGATGTCAGATTCTGATCTTAGCGCACAAGCAGCAGTATACTCAGTTTATTGCAGTTATGTTGCAACTTATTTTGACTTGTACTGTAATGTGCAAGGTTTTATTGGAAAATAGAGATAAAATGTTTCTCCCATGAGTGGAATTTAGTGTATTTGTTTTAACCCTTTACCCAACAAATCGCCCGCATCCGCCCGCGTAATATGCAAATTCAGCAGTTGAAAAAATATTATTTTTCAAAAAATTTCAACAAAACCAGATCATGTGACTCCTCGTTGGAACGAGCTCGTCGAGCTCGTTCCAACGAGGAGTCACATGATATGGTTTTGTTGAAATTTTTTGAAAAATTTGAAAAAATTATATTTAAAATAATAAATTTTGATACGTCTGCGTTGGGTAAAGGGTTAAAAAGACTTTCTTGGATAAAGGGTTATTATTATAGAATTGCTGACAATTCAGATGGCAAATCCAAGATGGCCACTGTCGGCCATGTTTTTCAATCAAATTCAGAATAATTTGATAACTCACATATAGACATCACGCCAAAGCTATATATGAAATTCAAAAAAGATTGGGTGAGAAATGTAGCTTGTACGGAACTGTTGACAATGTAGATCCAAATCCAAGAAGGCTGCTGGCAGCTATGTTTATAGATTAACCTTTTAAACAATGAAACCCTGCACACAGGGATTGTAAATGACGAAAGTGTGTAAGCAGATGACAACTTTGTCAGACAAGCATTATAGAATTATGGCTCAGCACATACAATTACAGTCTATGAGAGAATTAAGTTTTCCCATTCCTATGATCTTGACCTTTGTCACTCAAGCATGGTGTTGCTATGCAAATCACAGTCCACTGATCTTGACCCTTGGGTAAAGTTTCATGGAAATCCACCAAAACATTATAGAGTTATGACTATGGATGGGCAAATGAAGTCAGACAGATGGATAGACAAACAGATGGACTGATGGAAGAACTGATGGATGGACGGAAGGATGGATGGATATATGGATGGACAACTCAGATTTAAGACACTTCCCTCTCGGGGGCATAAATGATTAGAAATGCTGCAAAATGAAAGTGTCAATGACACTGTAGCTCAACTTGTCAAGACAAGTACATGTATAGTATGTGACACAGCAATGACAAACATCTAGGTAATGACCTGATAACAAAGGTACATATAAAGTATTGTAACAGTCTGTACATAAATACTGACCGCAGCCTGTAACAAATGTATAGGTAAAGTATTGTAAAGGTGGGTGACAGTCAGATGCTAAACTGGAAAAGAAATCTTTGAGTCACAGAGTGGGTCTGACTGAACCCCAAAATATTTGTTCTCATAGCACAGTGATAACAAAGGCACCCCAAAACACACTCATTCCTGTCCCAAGGTGAAAACAAAGGTACCCAAGAAGTTTCGTGAAGATCAGTTCATAAATACGAGCTGTATAAAAGTTGTGACAAAAAACTGATTGGACCTAATTTTGGTACAAAATGGCCACTGGCAGCCATCTTGAATCTTGTACCGCACTCAGAAACACTCATTCTTGTCCCAAGGTGATAACAAAGGTACCCAAGAAGTTTCGTGAAGATCGGTTGATAAATACAGCCTCTAGCCCAAGCCGTATTGACATGTGCACTTACAGTGTATAAGTAGCACTAAATAAATCAAAATTCATCTAATTTGCATAATTTCTGCACAAGAAAAAAACCCGTACTGTATGTGATGTATTCCATTTTACTAAACATTCATACAAAAATTTATTCAAATCAGAACTTTCATACAGAAGTTCTGTACAAAAGACTGATGGCACTAATTTTGGTACAAAATGGCTGTGGTGGCCATCTTGAATTTCGGACCACACCCAAAAACACTTGTTCTCATCCCACGGTGATAACAAAGGTACCCAAGAAGTTTTGTAAAGATCGGTTCATAAATATGGCCTCTAGCTTTAGCCGTATAGAAGTTGTGTACAAAAAACTGATTAGACCTAATTTCAGTACAAAATGGCCACTGGCAGCCATCTTGAATTTCGGGTCGGACCCCAAAACACTCGTTCTCTCCCCACTGTGATAACAGAGGTACCCCAGAAGTTTTGTGAAGATCGTTTCATAAATTCGGCCTCCAGCCCGAGCCGAATTGGCATTTACATTTACAGTGCTGAAAGTAACACTGAATAAATCTAAGTTAGTCTAATTTGCATAATTTATGCACGAGAAAAAAACCTGCATTATATCTGATGTATCCCATGGTACTAAACATTCATACAAAAAATTATTCAAATCAGATCTTTCATGTGGAAGTTCTGCGCAAAAATCTGATTGCCCCTAATTTTGAACAAAATGGCTGCCAGCGGCCATCATGAATTTCAGACCGGACCCCAAAACACTCGTTCTCAACCCACGGTGATAACAAAGGTACCCAAGAAGTTTCGTAAAGATCGGTTCATAAATGCGGCCTCTAGCCTGAGCCGTATTGGCATTTGCACTGACAATGCTGAAAGGAACACTAAATAAATCAAAGTTGGTCTAATTCGCATAATTTAAGCACGAGAAAAAAACCCATACGATATGTAATGTATCTCATGGTACTAAACATTCATACAAATAATTATTAAAATCAGAGCTTTCATATGGAAGTTCTGTACAAAAAACAGATTTCTGCATCGTCGGTACAAAATGGCGGCTGGCAGCCATCTTGAATTTCGGACCGCACCCAAAAACACTCGTTCTCGTGCCACGGTCATAACAAAGGTACCAAAGAAGTTTCGTAAAGATCGGTTCATAAATACGGCCTCTGGCCCGAGCCGTATCCAATTGTTGACGTACTGACAGACAGACAGACGGACGACGGGCCATGACAAAAGCTCAAATTTGGCTTCGCCAAAGTTGAGCTAAAAATGATAAATTTAAAGAAATTCGTATATTTTTTATACTTACCAATGACCCAGACTAGCTGGTGCAAACTCAAAGTTATCAAGGGCCAAACACAAATTTTGAACCCCCCAAAATTTGCTTGCAAAACTGAAAATTAAAAGTCCTATCTGGTCTTCCATACTTTTACCCTCCCCGCCTGCGCAGCCATCAGGAAGTGACCGGAATTGACGCCAACATCATTCTTTGTAGAAGAGCGTACTACAAAATAACTCAGCGGGGAGGTATGAGTGCCCACTCATGGGAGGGCCATACCCGTCTAGGCCATTGGGAAGTACAAAAAATATACAAATTACTTTAAATTTATCATATTTTTATACTATAAACCAATAGCCCAGACTAGCTGAATCGTAAAAAGGCGGAGGGCCTAGGACTTAAGAATTAGCAGACCAACATAGTTCCTAAGCCTGCAATCCAAGGTAAAGGAAATTAAATTAAAAAGGAATTACATGTATGTCTGTTTATGCAATAATAGAGAAGACATATCATAAATAAGGAGCCAAATTCAAGTAATTCCGTATTCTTAGCATGAATGACTATGCTAATTGGACTTAACAAGTTTCCAATTTTAAGGTTAGTCCAGACTAAGCCCTAAAAATTAGGATGGCGCATTCGAGAGTGAGAGGTTAACTCCTACAAACATATGCCATATACAATAATAAATAAGCTGTATCCAGGAGCAGATATAATTTAGACAAAACAGCTTCACTCATTGTTACACACTTATCAAGCTGGAGGAGATTTAAAAAATCCCCCCCCCCCACCTTTTTGAAGGAATCTTCTTCAAAAACAAAAAGGGGAGCGCTCTGGAATCAGTAAAAGCGGTACCAAATAACAATATATATTCACCGAACAGGCACCCAGATATTAATTATTATTAATAAATTGGTGCTTAACGTCACTTCAGAAGCTAAGGCTATCACAGCAATCTCGGTAAATAATAGCGTACGCTTATGACATATACCGGAGTCGGCATACGTAGATAGGTCAAAAACCGGTGATATAATATGTACAACATGCACTTGTCCAACAGAATCACAATGAACGATCTCTGGAGAGTAAACACACTTCCAAGTCTACCCACAGGCGACCCCATTCAGGTGTACAATTAATTCCAATAAATAACACTCCCAGACACATGTGACTATATGAGAATTCATAGAAATCTTATATTCGATTTGAGTACCAAAACTTATAGAAACCTAGATTTAGAAATGGAACGAGCTATGATTAACAGACTCGTCATGGACCACCCCCAAAATAATTAATTGTTTCTAAGGTCCATAACATACAATAATGCATCTGTCTAATAATATACATATTATGCACGCAAGCATTGAAATCCCGCAAGTAATCATCTGAATACCAGTTAACAGACTTGTCAGCCATACAGGTTCACAAAGGCTAGCAATTTATTGATGATGAATTATATGCTCGTATATGACTTATAAACGAACAACCACAGGAAACAAACCAACTAAAAAGTGGATGTGCTCATGAGGTTGCCATAGAACACGACTAAGCTGCCAATTGAGAAGTCATGAAAGCCATGTACAAACTTAAATGCCTACGAGGCTTACGGGAAGGAAACTATGTCCAGCCCTGTAATCGCCTCTTAAAATATTGGGAGGGGGGGGGGGGAGATGAAAATTTCATTTCGAACCCCCCTTACCCGCATTATTACTTGAATCGTTCTTATGTTAGTCATCAAATAGTATTGGAACTATAAGACTCCCTCACATCTGACTGACTCCATAATGCCACTAAGGGTGGAGAAAGATGTGATGAACAAATACACCATATTACATAATAACTCACAACAAACCATACCGGTTGAAAGAGAATAACCTCCTCTAACAAACGGTATCATGTCCTATAGGACAACGAACTCAGCCTAGTTGAAGCAACTAAAGGTCTTCCTATACGTGAATACCATTAAAAGCTGATAACAGATGCCCTAGATGCTCACTAAGGAGACTTAAAATGCTAGCCACAGCTTATAAGTCTTCATCTTCGTGAAGACAGATATATCGGTGTAAGTTGCAACCCTGAAGGCTCACTTAACGGAAACTTACAACTAAAGTCGCACAAGGTAGGGAATGAAGAGCCACTATATTAACAACCCTAAATTCCCAAAGAGACTGCAGTCCCAAGAGATAATAAATTCAGTTATGTCACTGTATAATAACTAAAAATTTTCGCTCATGATTCCAGCTAGGCTACTATGGTGTAAACAATAAGACTCAAGTCTATGACACTTAGAAAAAACAAACCGAAAAGCACAGTACCTTTTTCAGTTTTATTCCCAAAAGACAGTGGTCAGAGCCTAACCCAAAATACCGCTGTAACCATACATAAGGCTACTATGGCATCCACAATGACATAATCTGTCTTGACACCAAGGAATATCTCAGCCTATCTATGCACTACCCATCCGGATTCAGGACGAGGAACAGATGATAATAGAAAAACTGGAGAATAATTTTGACGACATCTAATGCTTTTCATCAACAGGAGAGCTTGTACCTCCAGAAGGAAAGCCTCTCTTGGAAGATTTATCCAACAAGTATTCTTGTAAGTGGAGCTTGCTCGGGCTGATAGCCACTGGCCTGCCGAGACTACATTCTCAACCACTGATCTTCCACAAATTTATCCACTTAATTGTGAGGCTGATAACCTATCACCAAGTGGGAAGCAACCAAAATCTATTCTCGATGACCTCAATTGTTCCCTTCAATAAGAGAGCCTTACCTCCACTAGGAGTCTCTTTGAAAGGAACTTCTGTGATTAACATCCAGTTTATCATGAAGCTGATACCCTTCCAACAATTGGCAAGCAATAGAGGTCATATCCATCACCTGTATGACTTACGATGCTTACGGGAGGAGAAACTAAGTCCTCCCCGCGAAGAAGCTCGTCTCGTCGATCTCAATTGTTCCCTTCAATAAGAGAGCCTTTACCTTCTCTAGGAGCGACTCTCTTTGAAAGGAACTTCCTTGATTAAAATCCAGTTTCTTGTGAAACCTTAAAATCCAGTTTCTTGTGATAACCTTCCGTTAATCATCGACCTAGGGGCATCTGATCCATAGCCTTGATCAGTCCTATGCCCCTTTTCTGAGTCGCTATAATGACGACTTCCAGAGCAAATATAAGAGGGTTACTGTACCTTCGCGAGACATTCTCTTGATGCTTTCTTAGAAGCAGAATGGCCTTGCTTACCCCAGTCTGCTGAAGTGTGTTGATGAGACACCGACTTCAATAGCAGAGCACTGGAAGCTTTCTTGTAGCCTGCTCATAAAGCAACGCAAGCTTGTTGTCAAATAGAATATTTCCGGTAACCGGAGCGACTCAGAGAGAGCTTTTCACCTTGTCATCTATAAGTGATGACAACGCAAGTGCAGCATCACGTCTTACCAACTCCAAATTCCACTGTCCATATACATGACTGCCCTGGAAAGAACTTGTAGCGAGGAATCACATCTACATATTCCTTTCCATTGAGACATTGCGCCATTGCTCTGGTAAGGTGATCTGCTTAGGACAATGCGTAAATGAAATAGCACATTTCAAAATTTCCGGCATACATTAAATGATGCAGGTAGGGACATATCTTCATCCCCGGCCTACTCATCTAAAGGCAGACTAATATTCAGATGGAACAATATTCTAAGAGCTTAAGACTGAAATTTCATAGTCTTAAAGTGCCCTTCTGTAAGGGATGGAGACTCACACTCTGTAGCCCTCTCACCATCCAAATGTTCCATCAGCAAATATGGTCAACTCCATCCGACTGAACGGATGACTGGACCAATGCAGCACCATCCGACAGCTCACCATCGGAGTCTGTTAAACGGTAGTACCAGCGACTACTGGAATGCTGAGATATGCAGAGCAATCTGCGGCTGCCGGTCCGTGACTGAGGATAGTAGAGCAATGATAATCCACTTGTTACCATAAGCTGCTCACGAGACTGAGATCTGGCCCCAGATCCTCGACACATGTCCCGTATAAAAAAGCCTCAAATGACTAGCTATCGACCCAAACCTGTGAAGTCAGATAGCTAGTCTGTGGTCAATGTGTTTCATTAATGAAGGAAGGGAAGATGCCATAGCTGCCACCGAATCTGGCTGCAGTAAGGAAGGAGTGTCCCGAACCGCAAGCGTGAATGGGCGTCCCAGCTCACTAAAGTTTCTCAAACCAAAAACAGTCGACCCCAACTGCTGATGGAAAGGAGAAGGTTCTCCAGCTCGCGGTCTGCTCCAGACCTCGCCAAGCATTCTGTTGGAAACTTGTAGGCAACTATCCCTTATCGTGCATATCCATAGAAGAGGAAGCCGTAACCACAGCCGACCCCGGCTGAAGTGCGGAAGAAGCATCCCGACTCGTCACATAGGATGGATACTTCTCCTCATTGAAGTTTCTTACAGCACAAAACAGTCATCCCCGACTGTTAACGGGAAGAAAAATGCTCTGCACTCGCGATCTGTCCCCAAATCACGCAGAGTATCCTGCTTAGAAACTTCTAGGCTAATCCTCTTTCGTGCGCTTCCATGTAAGTAGAGGAAGTCATAACTGCCGCCGGCCCCGGCTGCAGTGTGGAAGGAACGTTTTGATGCGTGTTCCGACTCAATATGGTTTCTCACAACGGACAGTCGACCCCGACTGTTAACGGGACAGAGAGGGTTCTCTAAACGAGATCTGACCTCAGATCTAGCCGAGCGACCCATAAAGAAACATCTGGCTTCTTCTAAATGCACAATTGACCAAACCGACCCAGCACCGTCTGACAGCTCACCACTGGAGTCTGCTCTTGCATTTGCTGGGATGCTGCTAATAGCTGCGCAAACTGTGACAGCAAGTCCGTTCCCGAGGCTTGAGGAGCAGTGGTCTTCTGTTTTTTTTGCCACTTGCTGCTCCTGGGACGAAGATCCGGAGATAGATCTCTTCTCCGAACGTCCCATTGATTGATGCCTCAGATCGCTAGCTACCAGATGGTTCAACTTCATGGATGAAGAATGGCTCCATCTTTGTGCAGCTGACTGGATATCTGAAATCAGGTAGCTAGCCTGCAGTTGTGTGTGCTTTAATAACGTAGCGGAGGAAGCCGTGACTGAAATGGCCCCAAATGTTGTTGGGTTAGAGAGGGACCTCTCCCGCTCGTGGTCTCATTGGACCTTGCTGAGCCTCCCAACAAGAAAACTTGATTTCGGCTTGTGAAACGTAGTGGTGGAAGCCGTGACTGAAGCCGACCCCGGCTGCAGACTAGACAGAGCATCCCGAGCAGTGGGTGGATGTATGCTCCAGCTCATGCAAGTTTCACATAACAACATTTGGTCCCAAATGCTGTTAGGTTAGAGAGGGGCCTCTCCTGCTCGTGGTCTATTAGACCCCGCCGAGCCTCCCAACAAGAAACTTGCTGACTTCCTCCCTATATCCTCCCTACTTCCATTGTCGTTGGGTGAGCTTTTTTATTTTTAAGTGCTCGCTCTACCCACATCTACACTTCCTTCGACCACGATGGACTTACCAGGTGTCACGGCTCCCACGGATGGAGTAACCGCTTCACGGGTCGAGCTAGCTGCTTGTAAGTGATTAAGAACACTAACTAGAGGCCTTATCCCTTGCTTATCATGAGCACTGCAGCGAGCTCTATTGCTCAACAGAGAGCGACAACGGTAGCAAACTTGGATGGGTGTCACAATATCATCACCATGTTCATGTTCCTCTGAAATAGAAACTAAAAAAATGAATTAAAATGCGGTAAGAAGTCCGGCCTGTGAACCTCACTGCCAACAACGTAACCCACGACACCCGTCTCCAACATTAGTCATCCCAGTGTACACAAGTAGGACAAGAATCCACAGGAGTGCATCGACTAAAGTCGATATCACTCCTACAAACTCCACAACAAAATATATAATTAAGATACATGAATAATAGCAATTAAAATTAAATTCAAAATATTTTTTGAAAAAATGTCTACGTTCCCAAAGGGAACATGAGCCCAAGGGCATCCCGGTAGAGCCTAAGTGTGGACAAAATCCAAATTTTTTTAGCTACGCTACCGGAATAATAATCAATGTATCATACAGTAATTCTACAGTAATATAATATAAAATACTACATATAAATGAGGACGTTGTCAACGTCAAAGAAAAAAACGGAAACAAGACATCAGGCACACAAAAAGGCCCAGAGTCAGTAACCAATTTAAATGCTACCACATGCAAAGCTAGATCTTCATACAAAGAAAAAACAATACATCAGATAGAAGATGCAAGACTAAACGACCTAACACCCCTAGGGTGAGGACGTAACCATGGGGATAAACAGAATAAATATTCTGTAATACATGTTAAACTTCCAAGAAATTTAATAAAAAATTTCAATAAAAAACAGCCAAAAAGCTTAAGAGTTTAACATGAAGGGTTCATGGAAGGATAAGGAAGGAATACTTAACAAACAGTGGATTAATCATTAGCAAAAATGATGATGTCAGGCGTATGTCCCGAAATTGGGAAACATGAAATAATTTTATAATTATTATAAAGTTACAGCCCTGAACATATGAAACCACCGTTTGTACACTTCCATCATCCAATAACAGCCTTTTATCCACCAATTCTTGCATTGATTTGTGTCTGGCATCCTCAAAAAAGGAGATTTTAAAGCACAGATGTCAGAATATTGTTACTGACTTTAGGGCCAAACAAAGAATGATGTTGGCACCAATTCCGGTAACTTCCTGACAGCTGCGCATGCACAGAGGGTAAAAGTATGGAGGACCAGATAGGACTTTTAATTTTTGGTTTTGCAAGCAAATTTTGGGGATTGGGGGGGTTCAAAATTTGGGAGTGGCCCTTGATCACTTTGAGTTTGCACCAGCTAGTCTGGGCCATTGGTTTATAGTATAAAGATATGAGGGTTTTAGAAAACGAGATAAAATTGAAAGAAATTGATGCTCTTGAAAAAGAAAAAGAATTAGAGGCAAAAAAGAAATGCACTTAAGAGAATTAACAGATTCTGAATGATGGTTCTGCAGAAGAATATTCTTAAAGAATATTACTCATATTGCACTTTGTTAAAATATAAACTCAAGGACTTGATTAGAACAAACTTGAATCTGTTCCCCTTAAAGATGCTGAATAACAAATATCAAAAGATCTTGACTAGTGGTTCTGGAGGAGGAAGTTTTAAAAATTATTCTTCATATTGCATTAAATTAAAATTAAGGCTCCCATAGGGAGCCCAAATAGTAACTTAGAGACTTGGTTTGAACAAACATTCATCTGACTCCCTTATGGATTATATCAAATATCAAAAGATTCTGACTTGTGGCTCTGGAGAAAAATATTTTTTTATAATGTTCCTCATATTGCACTGAGTTAAAATTCAGGCTCCCATAGGAACCCAAATATGAAACCAGGGACGTGATTTGAACAAACTACAATCAGACTCCCATTAAGCATGTCGTGCACCAAATATCAAAATATTCTGACTGGTGGTACTGGATTTTTAAAGTCTTTTCCAAAATTCGGACTGCTGCATGGAGCCCAAATATGAACCTAGGGACTTGATTTGAGCATACTTGAATCTGATGAGCCAAGGATGTTGTATACCAAATATCATATAATTCTGACCACTGGTTCTGGAGAAGATTTTTAAAACTTTTTTTAAAGCATTCAGACTCATTGTTTTCCCTTTCCCAACAGTGTTAAAAAGTTTGTCTCCTGTTTGGATAGTGGATGTAAACCAAATATAAAAAGATTCTGGTGCATTGTTCTGGAGAAGATTTTTTTCTTATTCTTTTTTTTTAAAATGATGGCACAGTGCTTTTTCAATCCACTATAAAGAACCCTATGCCACATTTGACAGCAATTTTTTCTGTTCATTCACTTCTACTAAGGATGCTATGCACAAAATAACAATTCTCAGTTCCATGCAGTTATGGGCATTTGAAAGTTTTTTTCAATGTTTCCCTCCCAGAACAACTATAAATATTTCCCCTCAAACTTCCCTGAAAAAACTTGAGTGCATACTTCAAAAGGAAGATAAAAAACAAATATCAACTCATTCTATTCATAAGATCACCCCTTCCTCATGGGGCAAGGCAACTTGATTTGAACAAAAACACAATGCCACCCCATGACAAACAATTCCCTAAAATTTCCTAAAAATTGGTTCAATGATTTTTAATAAAAGCCACAAACACACCCTTCATGCAGGACGATGGATAGGGAGCAATCACTTGAGCTGACAAATGAATGGTGTATGAAAATAGATTCAGTCAGGTAAGCTGATAAATAAGTGGTGTCTCAAAATAAATTTCTTTATCTCACCAATGGTATTAGTGAGATAAAAGTGAGCAGGACTTAAAATTCAGAATAGATTCTCACAAATGATTCTCGCAAGGAAATCAATAAAAATCAACTCTGATTCTCAAAAAAAAGTGCATTTTATTCTCGTCACAGATTTTAAAAGTGTCCTATAAAGGTCCAGACAACACTCCTTATTTTTTATAAGGTAACTCTTTGACTAAGCAGTGTTGTCAAGTGAAGTCTTGGCTACTGTACAGGCTGCAACAAGATAGGACTGAACAAAATAGAAAGTTCCAGTAATGCAAAGTCATTCGCTCAAGTTTCTAGAGAAAAGACATAGCACCAAAGCTACATATAAAATCAGAAATAGTTCAGGTGAGGCATGCAGCCTGTAGAGTGTGCTAATGGAATTGTTGACATTTTATATGCCAAATCCAAGATAGCCAAGGTGGCCGTGTTTTTTAAGGAAATTCAGAAACATTTGATGGCTCCCATCTAGACAATACACCAAAGCTACATATAAAATTTGGAAAAGATCAGGTGAGAGGTGTAGCCTGAAGGGTGTACTAATGGAATTGTTGACAACTTATATGCCAAATCCAATAAGATGGCTGGCAGCCACATTTTTCAATGAAATTCTGAATTATTCAATAGCTACTATCAAGACATCACACCAAAGCTGCGTGTGAAATTTGAAAAAGATCAGGTGATAGATGCAGCCTGTAGGGTGTGCTAATAGAACTGTTGACAATTCATATGGCAAATCCAAGATGGCCACTGGCGGCCAAGTTTTTCAATCAAATTCAGAAAAATTTGATAACTCACATGTGGACATTACACCAAAGCTATATGTGAAATTCACAAAAGATTGGGTGAGAAATGTGGCCTGTCGGGTGTGCTAACGGAATTGTTGAAAATTTAGAACCAAATCCAAGAAGGCTGCTGGCGGCCATGGTTTTCAACGAAGGATTTGATAGCTCTCATCTAGACATCACACCAAAGCTACATATGAAATTTGAAAAAAAATCGGTTGAGAGATGTGGCCTGTGCAGTGTGCCAATGGAATTGTTGACAATTTATATGCCAAATCTAAAATGTCTGCTGGCAGTCATGTTTTTCAATGAAATTCGGAAAACTTCAATAGCTCCCACCTGTACATTGCCCCAAATCCACGTATGAAATTTTGAACTGATCAGCTGAGAGCTGTGGCATGAAGAGTGTGCTAAAGGAATTGTGAACGGACAGAGAAATGTACAGATGCACAGATGGATGTACAGACGTACGACGGATCACAATCCATCCCAATAGTGCAGGACAAAAAACTCACAGAAATTGGAACTAGGCTCTTAAGGGGCTAAACAGCAGTAATTAAAGCATATGAGGTTGGTTTTCACAAAGGATTATTAAGAACTGAAAGTTGTTTCTTGTGGCAGGAGTTCATAAGAATCAAAACTTATTCCACAATTCAGGATGAATTTTAACCCTTTACCTAACATTAAAAGCAGACGACACTTGCAAAACAAATTCTTGAATAACTATTTTTTTTCATTTTTTGTCTCAAAAACATAGGTTATGACCCCTCGTTGTAACGAGCTCATCGAGCTCGTTCCAACGAGGAGGGGGTCATAAAATATGTTTTTGAGACAAAAAAAAAAAAATGAAAAAATAATGAAAATTAATTGATGATTTTTGAGAATAGCACTGACCGGTTTTGGCCGTTTCGTTGGATAAAGGGTTAAGGCCTGGTGAGATGAAATTCATACTGATAAACTGTATTTTTTTTTTTTTTTTACCCAAAGGCATCTTTTTATTGTCTGTCACATATTTCTCATCTAATGAAGTAGCATAGAAAATTTAATTCATAAAATTAAAAAACAAGAGCACCGCTGGGCATTGCATCATATGCCCGTGAACTGTTCAAATTGTACCATTTTAACACATTTGCAATTTTTTTAGAGTGTGAGAAATTTATACTGGCATATATATATATGTTACGGTCAGACTTTTGAAATCAGTGATTTTGTGAAATGACTAAATTTTTCAGTCATTTGAGAAGAAGACTAAAAATTAAGGACAATAGCTTCACAAAAGGACTCAATAATTTAATAATTTCAAAAAAAAATTCTTGATTTCACAGTTTGACTGTAACATATTTATATAGATATATATATATTAGAAACACTGAAGCTTCCTATCTTTAGTTATTTATTTATTGGTGTTTAAGGTTAGAGGATTTCCAACTCAAGCATTGGTGAATGAATCCCATTTGGACTGTAAAATCTTATTTGTTTTCCAAAGAAAACAAGTACTGTTTCACTTCCTGTGGTTTACATAGAGGCATGTGAAAAGAAAAAGATATAAAGTTTAAATAAAACACATCAAAACCATGAGATTTATTTGACTATTCAGTTTGTTAATTGGGTAATTATTTGACCAATTAATTATTTGACGCAGTAAGTCACACAATTTTGGTGTGTTTTCTTTGAACTTCTTACATTTTTATTTGCATTTTCGAACGTTTCATGGTAGTTTTGCAATATATCTGACGTGAGTATTAGATTTATATGGTTGAGACCCCATGATCACACTGTGAACCTGTTTGACCTCTCTAGCTTCACTTGACAGTGATTTGTCATGCTGCAAAATTATAAAGGAAGCCAAAGTGGTTTCACTATTATGTATCAGTGTGAGAGGTTTCAAGAATTACTTTACCTTATACACCATATAATGTCCAACAGGGGCCATAATTCAGGCAAAAATTGTTCAGACCGACCCCATATTCGAACTTGACCTGTATTTTGTTGTGATTAAACCACATACCAAGTTTGGAGCCGATCGGAAAACAAATACTAAAGTTATCATCCGGAAACCAAATATTTGACGAATTCTAAGTCCAACAGGGGCCATAATTCAGGCAAAAATTGTTCAGACTGACCCCATATTCGAACTTGACCTGTATTTTGTTGTGATTAAACCACATACCAAATTTGGAGCCGATCGGAAAACAAATACTAAAGTTATCATCCGGAAACCAAATATTTGACGAATTCTAAGTCCAACAGGGGCCATAATTCAGGCGAAAAATGTTCGGACCGACCCCATATTCGAACTTGACCTGTATTTTGTTGTGATTAAACCACATACCAAATTTGGAGCCGATCGGAAAACAAATACTAAAGTTATCATCCGGAAACCAAATATTTGACGAATTCTAAGTCCAACAGGGGCCATAATTCAGGCGAAAAATGTTCAGACCGACCCCATATTCGAACTTGACCTGTATTTTGTTGTGATTAAACCACATACCAAATTTGGAGCCGATCGGAAAACAAATACTAAAGTTATTGTTCGGAAACCAAACGGATGGATGGATGGACGGACGGACGGATGGACGGACGGACAGACAGACAGACAACGCCATACTATAATACGTCCCGTTTTTCAAACGGGCGTATAAAAAAAGAAGAAAGGAACACTATGTCAATACAGAAGTAACTTACTTGACTGATTGTATGTCTATCTAAACTGTTTAATTTAGTACTATTATCTGTCCACCGACTAAGTTTCTGAAATTAGAATACATTTTATTATTACCATTTGACTTCTTTTGTACTTATTTCAATATTGCTTATTTATCTCACAATCGGGGCGTTTTTGATCTGTTACGCCACTAACGTTTAATTTATCTGGGCCCTTGTTCCAAATCCATATCAAGGGCCCCTGATACAAGCGCGTGATTCTGCTGTTGCCACAACATTTTTCAATCACTTTGCGTTTTTCCCTTCAGAGAAAACAATATTAGGTGAGGCAAAGCCGAAAAAAAAAAAAAAGAAGGTGAGGCAAAGCCGAACCTAATATTGTTTTCTCTGATAATATATATGACACTGTATCTGCCAACTAAACGCCCTGTAACGTATTTATTATGCACGGCATGCTAAAATGTCACTGGGGAAGTTAACTCAACGAATAGTGAAATTATGCCCACTTTTCGGCATCTTGGGCTGGGTTGTAGCCTATTAATATTATTGGGATTTTCCTGAACGCTCGAGTCGAGGCATCTCTCTTGAAGTTAAAAGATTAGCTTTCGCTATGAAATGTGGAAAACTCCACCTCAATAAACGATGAACGGCATATTTTAAAATATAATAAACCTTTACACCAAGAGGGATATTTAATTCACCAGTAATTATTGCAAAAGTAACAACCAAATTCACATTGACGAAACATACAGTTGCTCCACTTCGCAAGACAGTATTCAGTAAAGTGAATCCCAGTGACGTAATTTTCTCTGAAGTGTAACGTCATCACTGGCCTCAATATGGAGATCAATGAATACAATTCTATTTTTCAATTTGCGTCTTGCCATCGATAAGGCAAATGAAAAAGTTCCTCTTAAAATAGTTTTTATAACACATTTTGTGATCAATATTGTGAGATAAATTTATCATCATCGCAGTGTGTGTCTCCGGAAATTCTGATCAAGTCTCGTTGTAGGCACAGAAACGCATTTCGACTTGCCCTAACGGGCTCGTCGAAATACTGTTCTGTTGCTACAACTCGACTTGATCTGAATTCCCGGAGGCACACACTGTGGTGATAATCTGTATTTATCTGCAACAATTTCCAAACAGGTGAAACTATAAATATTAACTTCTATTGTCAGACCACCATTAGCTCTTGTCAAACCCACTGTGAGAGAGTGTTCCTTTACTCAGTCTTGTTTACAGCATTTAGTCCTAAAAACATTAAAAATCTGTTTCTCAGGCCCTCCTGTCTGCCAAATGCTCTCTTTTTTTATAACCAAGGCAAACTTGAAAAATTAAAAATTGAATGGTTTATGTCTGATATTTTACCCAAGTTAATAAAATTGATAAATTTTACCCTTGAGTGTAACAAGGCTTTGCAATGCTTTAGCACTGCAAAGCCTTCTTGAACTCACGGGACGAAATACACCACCACCCATGCTGTTCTGTACATTATGAGGCCTAAAACCAGCCAAGAACATGAATTTTTGATGGCAAAGAAATAATTATAAAAATATTTATTATTTATTGAAGTTTAACGATATTTTTGACAGCCAGGGTCAGCTCGTGACGGACAGTTTTACGGGTGGAGGAAGATGGAGAACTACCAAGCAACAGCGAGCAACTGTCAGACTCTCCAACGTACTAACTCCACACAAGCAGGATTAGCATTTCTTGAAGATGACAAGTGCACCATTGACGTGCAGTACACCATAGCACACAGTGCCACCATGCCCCCGTGTTGGCAATCGGGATTAATTACCTTGCACAAGGACAATATAAAGCAGCATTCCAAAAGTTATTGAAATTTGAAGATTACTTTTCATGTTGAAACATAAACATCAAAAGTTAACCTTTACCTAATGCACAGGATATCAAAATTTAAAATTGTAATTATTGTTTTTTTCAAACTTTTCCAAATATTTCATCAAAGCCAAATCAAGTGACCTCTTATTGGAATGAGCTCAACAAAAACAAAATCACTACATCCATTGGTTCATGAGAAGATTTTTAAAACTACAGATGTTGTATACCAAATATGAAAGGATTCTGACTGGTGGATCTGAAGAAGAAGATTTTTGAAGACATTTCCTCACATTGTAGTAAGTTAAAATTCAGGCCTCCAAAGGGAGCACAAATATTAACCCAGGCACTAGATTTGAACAAACTTGAATCTGACTGCCCCTAAAGATGTTGTGTACCATGTACGAAGAGATTCTGACTGGTGAATCTGAAGATTTTTAAAGAAATTCCCTCAAACTTGATTCTACACCACAAAAAAAGCTCCATACCAAATATCAAATCATTGTACCCACTGATTCCAGAGGAGATTTAAAAAAAAACTGGAGGATTTTCCCCCACCTATGGGGCTGGGCATGTTGATTTGAACAAAAATGCAATGCTCCTCCGGGACCATCACTCATACAAACTTTCACTTGAATTGGCCCAGTGGTTTTGGAGGAGTCCAAATATTTATTTATTTATTGGTGTTGAAGGTCACATACTTATGCAAAATGGCTAATCGTGACTGTGACAGTTTTAGGGTGGAGGAAGCCGGAGTACCCCTAGAGAACCACTGAGCATTGACAAGCAACTGTCAGCACCTCAACATTCTAACTCTGTTCAAGCTTCGCTCAAGCAGGGTTACAGCAGCTATAGACATGTGCACCATCGGCGTGCAGTATGCCGTAGTAAACGGAGTCATTGTGCCCCTATGTAAGCAACCAGGATAAAGTGCCTTACCTAAGGACACAACGCGGGTCGTCTAGGACGGGGATCAAACTCGGGACCAATAGCATAGAAGTCCAACAGTCTACCACTGAGCCACGGAGGAGTGCAAAACATAATGTTGACGGAAGACGAACGACAGAAAATGGACACCGGACGATGGACAGGGAGCAATTAGATAAGCTCAGCTTGACTATGTCAAGGTGAGTTAAAAATGGAAAATACTAAGGGCAATAACTCTTTCAATTTTTGATAAATGACCATGATTGTCAGTTGAATCTCAGACAATGTGCTTATAGAGCGGAGTATCTAGATTTATTGAAATTTTATGTTTAGTTTTCAAGTTATCACCTAAACATTAAAATTCAAATAAAATGGAACCAATAATGGGCAATAACTCTCTTCCTTTTCAAGAAGTCATCATCAAATTTTAAATTGTCCAAGACATAATTAATATCAAGTTTCAAAATGTATTGAAACCTCATGTTTTCTGTTTAAGTTATTGCATAAACACTGAAATTTCAAGCAAATTTAAGAAACAAAGGGACATAACTTCTCCATTTTTTTTAGAAATAGCTTGTGCTTCCACCCTGTCCTAGACAATGTTAATATAATGCTATCTATCATAGTTAATGAAATCTGATATCCTCTGTTTAAGTTATTACAAAAACATTGAGATTTGGGGTAAAATTTAACAAACAAAGGGCAATAACTCCCTTCATATTCATTCAAGACATTATTATTAACACCAGAGGCACAAGTGAGCATAAAAGTTGTCAAAAGGGACGAGTGTGTCAGTAAGTGATGGGCAGCAAGAGCAATTTTTTTATTTGCCATGACACATCCAAAGGCAATTTTTGGGGACCATTCATTTCTGCTGGTCCCAGGAAAGCTTCCTACACAAAAACAAAGCTCTGTTCTGTGAAGTCTTAAAAAAGTGTCCAAACAAATTTTTGTTTAGTTTTTAACTCCTGTGGTTCTCTCTATTCCCCCCCCCCCCCACCAACCCCCCACCCCCCCCCCCCTCAAAAAAAAATATGAAAAGACTGGCAGACCTGGAGAAGATTTTTAAAGAAATTTCCTCATATTGTAACAAGTGCATAGGGAGCCCAATTATTAAATAAGGGACTTGATTTGAACAAACTTGAACCTGACGAATCAGCCATATCCGCCTGCATAATATGCAAATTCAGCAGCAGAAAAAATATTATTTTTCCAAAAATTTCAACAAAACATATCATGTGACCCCTCCTTGGAACGAGCTTGTCAAGCTCATTCCAATGAGGGGTCACATGGTATGGTTTTGTTGAAATTTTTAGAAAAGTGTTAAAAAAAGATATTTAAAATAATAAATTTTTATATCGCCTGCATTGGTTAAAAGGTTAAACAGAACATTACCTTCATTGCCTCTCTGACACAATCTTTATATTGTCTGCGATAAAAATGATCTTCAACGGGAGAAAATGTTAGCCAGTGAACTTCTTCTGTTTGATCCGGTAACTCAATCTTGAAAAAAAAGAAAGGAAACACTGTTTATCTGCTCTATATTGAATGAACAGCGCAAGTGGAAAGAAACTGCAAGATAACCATGAGAAAGTTTTTCTCTTGTTTTTATTCCTTCATTTATAACACCAGTCCCTGACTTTGATTTTTTTAATACTGTCTTGGAAGTGGTATGATCAGTAAAGGGATAGGCAAGAGAATATTCTTTGTTTGATTCAACAACGTATTTCTCTAGGTACAGTAATTATTATGTATCTTTTGAAACATTATAAGTTATAAATTTTGCTGATGATGATTCTTTTACCTGATAAATCTGAAGACTCTATTTAACCCTTTACCTAACATGAAAAGCAGATGAGACTTGCAAAAAAAATTCTTGAATAACTAAATTTTTTCATTTTTTGTCTCAAAAACATAGGTTATGACCCCTCGTTGGAACGAGCTCGACGAGCTCGTTCCAACGAGGGGTCATAACCTATGTTTTTGAGACAAAAAATGAAAATATTTTGAAAATTAATTGGCGATTTTTGAGAATAGCGCTGGCCGGTTTTGGCCGTTACGTTGGGTAAAGGGTTAAAAGTAACAAGTAAATGTAAATTGAAAGTCTTGTGAGCAACGTTATGTCAAGTATTTGTATTTCATCAAGCCACTCATTACTTGATCACAATTGTCAGATTTGCTGGTCAAAACAGAGAAACTTCATGACAACAGAGACAATGAGATTCACAAAAATACAAGTTGTTCGCTGCCCAAGTCCTCTTTGCAGGTAAAACAATAGTAGTCCACTGATGTGAACAAGCAGTCTTCTACTTGTAATTCCCTGTGTACTCACTGGGTTGATAGTATGACCTGAATGCAACAAAGTGCCACATGCAATGCAGAAGCATTGCTGGTGGCACTTCCATGAATTAATAAATGTAATTTGAAAATCTTGTGAACAATGTTCTGTAAAATATTTGCACATCGTCAAGCAAATGATTACTTGACCACACTTGAGGGAAAGATGTGCTGATTGATACAGCGATTTCTCAACAACAACAGAGACAGCCAATGACAAAATCCATGCTGTCCACATACAAAGTGTTGGCTGCCAAGGTCCCTTTTAGAAATAAAACAATAGCACTCCACTGATGTTTCCTACTCCTAAATGGAAACAAGCACTGCTCCACTTGTAATTCCCTGGGTACCTACAGGGTTCATATATCATCAGTACCTTCCTTCAAATAAAAAATATAAAATTAAGTAAAAAATGTTGAAAATCTTAGGAAGAATATTATGAAAAGTAACAAGTACATGTAATTTGAAATTCTTGTGAGCAATGTTATGTCAAGTATTTGTATTTCATCAAGCAACTGATTGCATGATTGCAATTGTCAGATGTGCTGGCCAATACAGAAACTTCATGACAACAGAAACAATAAGCCAGTCACAGCTAGAGGTATGACTGTCCCAAATGGGCCTGTATACTCCCCCATATTCTAAGACAAAAAGGGCCATAACTCCAGAAAAAAGTTTGATCATAACTATAATCGCAGGTGCACAGGTTCCCATGGTAATGAACATCTATTCCAAGTTTCAAAGGAATTGACTGATAAACGTCTGAGAAATCTCCGGACAAAACTATGCCATATTCTAAGACGAAACGGGGCATAACTCTAGCAAACAAAGTCCGATCAAAACTATCATCGCAGGTGAACAGGTTCCCATGGTAGTGAAAATTCATACCAAGTTTCAAAGGAATCGATCCCCATAAGCGTCTGAAAAAATCTCTGGACAAAATTATGTCCACGGACAGATGGTCGATTCTAAGATGAAAAGGGTCATAACTCTGGAAAAAAGACCGGTCGAAACTATAATCGTAGGTGCACAGGTTGACATGGTAGTAAACATCCATACCAAGTTTCAAAGGAATCGACCCATAAACATCTGAAAAAATATCCGGAAAAATTATGTCCATGGACAGATGGATGGATGGACAGACAAGCTGATTCCAGTATACCCACCCACAACTTTGTTGCGGGGGTGGGAGGGGGGGGGGTATAAAAATAGTCCCTATCCTGATACAAAGAGTTGGCTGCCCAGGTCCTTTTTGCAGGTAAAACAACAGTAGTTCACTAATGTTAATGAGCAGTGTTCTACTTGTAATTCCCAGGAGCCCACTGGATAGATATATTATTATTAGCATTCAACTTGTTTTAAAAAAAAATAAATAAATTTTATTATGCAAATTATAAAAGGTAACAACTGTAATTCAAAAATCTTTGTGAATAAAAAAAACAAATAAAATTCAAATACATATAAATTAAACCTCTTTTCTGTTCATGCATTTTCAGGCAAAATGATAGGCTGGCTTAATTCTTTTGTTTTCTTTTCATAACACAATGAACCAAAAAATGCATTAAGTCCCACCCAAAACCACGTCCCCCAATGTCTGTCCTATACATGTTAAATTTGTTTATACAGAATACGTGATCATCTGTGTTTATCATTTTACCCAAATAAAATGTAAACAATGGTTGGTCACAATACCGTATTTCCTCTAAATATTGGTCCACTCTAAATGTTGGTCCACCATTTTTTTGCCAAAAATATAATTTTTTTTTACCCTCTAAACCTTGGGCTACAATGTTGAATGAATTTGAATCACAGAATTTGAATCACAGATAACGAGGTAAGTGTCGCATTTAAAGGTTTAGCAAGATTAAAAAATTATACAAACTGTGTTGTTTTCATTTATTATTAACACCCCTCCTGGCCTTGGACAATACCACCACGGAAGCAGATAACAGATAAGCAGGTGAGTTTTGCTAATCTACACGTTTAAATAAATAAATTAGATCAATACAAACTATTTGCCTTGTTCTTTATAATTAGCATCAATCCAATTCCTGCATGCAAATAGTCAATTTTCCATCTGAGACTTATAGAAAAACCAACAATCGTAGATTTAACAAACACGTTTTAAATACGTTTCAAATACAATAACATAAGAGAAGGGGGGATTTCCCAACAATCCCAGAATGCCAAGGAAAGAGACTTCCGATCCGAATTGGTTGACAAGCAAAAAGATCTATTTGAGAACAGGTCCCCCTTCCAAATCAACACACAAGTGGCCGCCTTTGTCCGGCGTCATTGGAGCTTTGTCTAAAATTGAAAAGGAACAACCACTCAGTTTTATTTACATTTATTATGTCTGTTTAAATACGCATACATAAACAAATAATCATTGGAAACCCCCAAATTCACATACATTGTTATGACGAGACAACACCGATATGAATAACACTGAGTATGGCGTCCCACATTTGACATAAAAATTTCACAAAAGAAAATGAACCGTTACAATTGGTTCGAAACGTTACAAATTTATATAATTTCATAAAGTAATTTCAAATTCCAGTAATGAGAGTAGTGCACAACAATCGCCCCTTTGATGTACGGTAACCCACACAGGTCATAAAACAATCTTATTCAATGAAATATAGCAGCCCACACTTGACGTACCGTAATATTTATCTTTACAGAACGTAATTTCACATATCGCCACAGATTTGTTATAAAATTGTTACAAGTGTATAATTGTGATATAAGGAAACAGAAATATTACAAAATGCATGTAAAACATATTTACAGATACCATGTCAAATAACAAACTACACACAGTCATTACAAAGATTCACCATTACATTCATCTGGTAATTCAAATGAATCATTAAAAATGTCTGTCAATACACTTTCAACTGACATAAGTTCACCAGGGTCATAAAATGACTCACATGCTTCGTTTAGCTCCTCTAAACTATCAAATGGATTGTTGACTGGTATCCAAGCATCTTCCCGTATCATGTGATCTTCTGCCCCATTTAAGTGATTGTTGATGCCACAAACTTTGAAGGAATTCTTAATGAGCTCTTTTTTGGCTTTAAGATTGGTGACTGCGAAGTTTATCCAGTCGACAACTTGTTGTTTCGATGCTGCCTTTATCCTCTCTTCTTTATTTTCGATGACCTTTTTTGTTTCTTCTTGGATAAATTCTGACCATTTTTTTCGAAGATCTCCCTTCACTGGTTTATTTATGCTGACATCAAGTGGTTGTAATTTGGATGTACAACCACCTGGAATGATCGCCGGCACCACGTTGCTACATCTCATTATCTTCTTGACATCATCTGTAAGATGACCCCTGAAACTGTCCATGACCAGGAGGCTTCTTTCCTTTTTTGTGTGCTTCACTAATATTTCTCTTAGCCACACCTGCATCAAGTCTTCATCCATCCAGCCTTTAGGTTGAACAGATACAACCCAGCCTGTCGGAGTCTTCAATTTTAACTCTCTTTTCCCTTTAAATATTATCATGGGCGGCAGGACCTCTCCACTGCTGGTGACGGCTAACGCCAGGGTTAAATGTCTTTTCTCTGCCCCTGTATGTCTCATTCTGATTGATTTGGCGCCGACTCTGTCTATTGTTTTATTTGGTACCAGGTCGAAATAGACTGGCGTTTCGTCCATATTAATTATAAATTCATCTTCAAATTCATCTTCTCGTCGTTTATCCTTTACATATTGCAGGAAATTCTTTGTTTTTTCTTCCAAATCTTTTGGTAGTCTCTGTGCCAATGACGTTTTTGCTCGGAGAGCAAGATTATGCCGCTTCATAAATTTTTCGGCCCATCCCAGGCTGGCTTTAAAGTGTGGTTTTGTGCTAACAGACTTCACCATTTCTCTTGCATAATTACATAAAGACTCCACTGATACCGGCAACTGTAGATCTCGTTGTACCAATAACCATTCAGCTATCCTCTCATCTAGCTCATCTCCATATGTAATTGGACGCCCGGTTCTCGACAAATGCCCATCTTTATTTCTCTTTTCGTTTTCATCTTCAAAGTTGATTTTACTCCATCGACATAACGACGTCTTAGGGATCTTTAGTTTTATTGCAGCCTGACGAAAACCAATCATCTTTGCAACGGAAACTGCCTCTTTCTTCTGTTTCATGTTGAATGACTTATACTGGCCACGTATTGTTGTACATATCTGATCATCTTCGCCTTTCTCTTCATTAATTGTTGGTGTGTCTGGTTTTCCTTCTTTTTCGAATGCCAACTTCTTTGCAGGTCTCTCTTCTACCTGGTCCGAGTTCTCTAGTTTTCTTTTGGGGGGTCGTCCAACCGGTCTCTTTATTTTGGGTTTCTCTGGGCTTAAATTCACCTTTGGTCTCGCTTCTTCTGCTGTCTTGTACTCGATTATAAACTTGTCCATGCTGGTAGTTGAATGTCGAATCCTTACTGCACCGGGTATTTATACATAATTTGTGTGTTACAAAAACACAGCATACCACGACTGATGTCTTTGTTTCGATTAATTGATGAAATACATCTCACAAATCAGTCCTTTGATATGTATTGTTGTATTGCTATGAAGCGATTACTTTTTAGTACCGCCCATAGTGTTTTTTGTTAAAATAACAAACTCATCAATATTTCTTCCCTTGAGAAGATAAGGTGTAGGGAAAAATCAAAAGCGACCCGCTTTTGATATTCAGTGTTGTTACAGAAGCGGTTAACACTTTTTAGTGTTACCAATTGTACTGGGGAGCACGTGCGTAACCAAAACACTACACACTCACATGCTCTGAATTTGATTGACAGAACTGATGCTGTACATTTGTATTTTATAATTTAAAATAACAGTATGGTGAAAAGGGTTTACACTAAATAAGTTACAGTAGGACTATTTTGAATTCAGTGAGCTAAGCTACTGGTAGTTAGATGTCATGGTGAGTGCACTTTAATTGTGGGCTGTTCACCAAAGTGACAGGATTATCGATCGGATTTACATGTAGGCCTACCGTTTTTCAAACTGAGGAAAATTCGGTCACGGGAATAAAACTGCCGACAGTGCCGTGCTCAATTATTGGTGATTATCAGGTAAGACAAAATCTGTTTTTTTTATAATTTTTTATGGTGGTTCTTGGCATTTTCACGTCCCGACCCCCTGCCCACTGCTCTACCCCCCACCACTACCCCACCCCATCAAGCTTTTGACATTCCCATCGCCGATAACAGCATCGTAATCATTGATTCATTGGTCGATGCTCACAGCACAGTTCAGTCGTGGTCCTCACGAAATTTCTGTATTTTTTTCTTTCTTCTAAATCTTGGTCCACCTAAAAAAATAATTATTTTATGCCGGCCCAATATTTAGAGGAAATACGGTAATCCACAAACGAAACTTACAGGCACAAAACATTCCAATTCTGAAAGAGCCTGAATGAACTCTTTCTGGAACAAAGTTGAACCATCGTTATGTCATCTAGGTTTATATCGAACGCCACATTTACAAACTGTGTTTAAAGTTTCTCAGGAAATGGTTAAAATCAGAAGTAAATTTAACTCAGTGTTGCTTTGAATGACAGCACCTTCCCATCAGGTGGAAAAGGAGATTGAAGCTTTGTATAGGTGTGGCCAATGACGTTCCTTTGAACTTACACAATTCATTGGTCAATAAAATTTTTAATGACACAAGAACACGTTTCATTGAAATGTATCATTATTTCAAACAGAATTTTAGAAAACTATTCCTTTTTTATTCAGTTATCACTAGGAAGCATGATGCGACCTGGTTTTTATTTCAACTCCACAAAGTAGAGAGTGTTTAAATTTACTGCCCCTCAAGTTTAATTATAAGGAATAATCATTTGTTTCTGTCTATTTCTTTAGTTATAAACCCATATACCCATTTACACAGTTTCGCCTTTGTTTTTTGGGGTTCATAACTCAAGAAACAGACAGAAACAAATGATCATTCCATATGTAAATAAATACCAAAGGCTCAAGTGAGCCTAAAATGCTCACCTGGCTCAAGTTGTCAAAAGAGTGGAGTGTATCAATAAGTGACCGGCATATGGAGCCCAAATATTAACTGAGGGACTCGATTTGAACAAATTTGAATCTGACTCCCTTAGATATGTTGTATACCAAATATGAAAAAATTCTAACTGGGGGATCTGGATTGCTTTATCACAATTGACTGCTGGTTGGTACAGAGACTTCATGACAACTGAGACAATCAGCTAATCACAAAAATCTCTGCTGCCCACATACAAGGTGTTAGCTGCCTACATACAAGATGTTGGCTGCCTGGGTCCCATTTACATTGTAACAAACAAGAGGTCTGAGGCATTCACCTGACCAAAGTTGTTCAAAGAAGGATTTAATTAGCATCTATGACTAGTTAAAACTACAGAGGAAATAAGTTATTTAATTATTTATAACTCTGCTGTACATGCCAGATGATTTTTTTCTAGTATCGGAATGCTACCACAGAAATAATGCCCAGATTTTCAGTAATGCATCAACCAAGGGACTTGAACACACTTGAAGGATGTTGAAGATTTTGAGAATATTACCAATTTTGCACAATGTCAATATTTGCAGCACCCCCCCCCCCCCCCCCCTCCCATAGGGAACACAAATATCAATCCAGGATGTTTATTTGAACAAACTGATTCTGAACCCTCTAAGAATGCTGTATTCTTCCAACAAAAGATTCTGACTGTATCTCAAGAAACAGATGTTTAAAGATTATTCCTCATATTGGACAAAGTTAAAATTTGGGCTCCAGTAGGGAGCCCAAATACTAAACCAGAGACTTGATTTGAACAAAGTTAGATTCTGACTGGCAGGTTTTAAGAAGATGTTTAAAGATTTTTCCTCATATTGCATCAAATTAAAATTCAGGCTCCCTTAGAGAGCCCAGTTATTAACTGATGGATTTGAGTTGAAAAAAATTGAATCCAACACCTGCAAGGATTCTCTATGCCATATATTAAATGATTCCGACAGGTGTTACTGAAGAAGAAGAATTTTAAAGATTATTCCTCATATTCCATGGGCTAAGTAAAAATTTGGACTCCAATGGACAGCCTAAAAAAAAATCCAGAGACTTGGTTTGAACACAATGAGATCTAACCTTCCTAAAAATTCAGTACACTCGATATCAAAAGATTCTGACTGATTGATCTGAAAAAGAAGATTTTTAATGATTATTCCCCATATTGCATTAAGTTAAAATTCAGGCTCCCAAAGAGAGCCCAATTATCAACTGATGGACTTAATTTGAACAAACTTAATACTGACCCCTGAAAGGATTCTGTATACCATATATCAAAAGATTCTGACCAGTGGTTCTGAAGAAGAAAAGTTTTAAAGATTATTCCTCATATTGTATTGAGTAATAATTCAGGCTCCAATAGAGAGCCCAAATAATAACCCAGGGACTTGGTTTGAACAAACTTAGATCTGATCTCCCTAGGAATGCTGTATACTATATATCAAAAGATTCTGACTGATGGATATGAAGAAGAAGATTTTTAAAGATTATTTCCCATATTGCACTGAGTTAAGATTCGGGCTCTCATAGAGAGCCCAATTATTAACCGATGGACTTTAGTTGAACAAATTTGAATCCAACCCCTGTAAGGATTCTTTTTACCATATATTAAAAGATTCTGACTACTGTTTGTAGAGAAGAGTTTTAAAAGCAAGAGGCCTCATGGGGCCTGAGGCACTCACCTGAATAAATTGTTGAAGATGGATTTAATTACAATCCATGGCTAGTTAACACAACAGAGGAAAGTTTTTTAATTATTTATAACTTTGCTGTCCATGCCAGATGATTTTTCTCTAGTATTTGGATTCTACCACAGAAATAATGTCCAGATTTTCAATAATGGTAAACTAGGTAGTAAATATATCAACCTAGGGACTTGACTTGATCAAACTTGAAGAATGCTCTATACCAAACATCAAAAGATTCTGACTGGTGGTTCTGGAGAAAAAGATTCTGAGAATATGACCAATTTGCACTGTTAAAATTTGCCCCCCCCCCCCCCCCCCCCCAAGGAGTACAAATATCAACTCAGGGAACATATATGAACAAATTGAATCTGTACCCTCAAAGGATGCCGAAATATTAACCCAGGGACTTGATTCGAACAAACTTAGATCTGACCTCCATAAAGATGCTGTATACCAAATATCAAAAGATGATCTTAAAAGATTATTCCTCATATTGCAATAAGTTAAAATTTGGGCTCTCTTAGAGCCCAAATATTAACCCAGGCACTCGATTTGAACAAACCTGAATCTGACCCTCCTAGAGATGTTTTATACTAAATATGAAAGCATTCTGACTGGTGGATCTGAAAAAGATTTTCAAAGAAATTTTCTCATATTGCACTTAATTAAAATTTGAGCTACCAGGTTTTGTGTACCATATGTAAATTGGCACTTTGTGAACTCAGTTGGCTTCAATTTTTTTTTTGTCCATTTTAAAGTCTCCTAAGGCTTTTTCTCAGGAATCTCCAAAATCTGTCTTCTTTTCCACCCAGAGGAAAGGAAGGGGATTCGGCACTTGTGTTACTTTGGTAAGGTGGGAAAAAATGACTAAATTTCTGCCAGCTGATTATTCTTGTGTGAATGAGTGCCTTGACGGACAAATAAAATGAGAGGTCAAAGGCCTTCAGTTTTATCCTTAGCATGTCATTATGTGTTTATTACATGCTATCACGTCTATAAAAACAGTTATTAGAAGGACACTCAGCAATTCATTTGACAACTATCAACAAGTTATTTTGCAATCAGTTCAGTTTCGGGTGATCAATTGTCTGTTAATGTTTACAAACACATGTGCTATTTAGGGGGAATTTCCATGGGCAGATTTATATATAGGCCAAACATGTGGTGTATGTATGTTTATACTATCATAGTACATGCATATTCGAGCTAGTTCGATTCAATTTATTATCATTATACAGCTAATAATGATTGATTTGAACTCTCCCTTCTAAACTTCAGAAGTAATTCTATACACAAAGATGTTTTTATTTAGTTTATTGTCTTTGCAATAGCTTATTAGAATGCAATCGCTTTGTTTAAACTGCATGGCTTCAATGATTGTAGGTCAAACGGAAATTCCAAGTAGGTAGGGTTATGTTAAGTTTTGACAGATGACGTGATCATCCAAAAATGATAAATTTAAAGTAATTTGTATATTTTTAATACTTACCAATGGCCCAGACTTAGCTGGTGCAAACTCAATATTATTAAGGGCCAAACACAAATTTTGAACCCCCCAATCCACAAAATTTGCATACAATTCCGAAAATTAAAAGTCCTATCTGGCTCTCCATACTTTTAATTACTTGCGCATGCGCAGTACTCAGGAAGACACCGGAATTGGCATCAACATCATTCTTCATAGTTGTGCCTACCGAAGTGATAAGTCAGCGGGGAGGTATGATTGCCCACTCATGGGAGGGTCAACCCCATCTGGGCCATTGGTAAGTATTAAAAATATACAAATTACTTGAAATTTATATTTTAGTACTAAAACCAATGGCCCAGACTTAGCTGAATCGTAAAAAGGCAGAGGACCTAGGACTTAAAGAATTAGCAGACCAAAATACAGCTCCTCAGCCTGCATTAGAACTTCCAAAGTGAAAAGGAGTTTCAATATTATAAGGAATTACCTAAATGTCTCGCTGTACCACAATATAGAAGACATACCACTGAAATAAGGAGCAATATCCAAGTAATTCCCTATTACTTAGCATAAATGATTACGCTAAATGGGTGTAACAAGCCTCCAATTTTAAGGCTAGTCTGGAATAAGACACTTAAAATTAGGAAAAGCGTGTCCGAGAGTGAGAGACTAATACCTACAAACACACACCATATATAATGTAACAAGCTGTCCATAATATCAAAATAATCTGGACGATAACAGCTTAACTCATGGTTACAAACTTATTAAAAGGCCAGAAGAGGTAAGGAGAAAACACCCCTCCCCCACCTTTTTTTTGAAGGAATAATCTTCAAAACAAAGAGGGGAGCGGTCTGGAAACAGTGAAAAAGCAGTACCGAATAATATATATAATCGTCTAAAAGGCATCCGGCTATTAATTATTATTAATTTATTATTAATTTATTGGTGCTTAATGCCACATCAGCAGCTAAGGCTATATTGTGGTGATCCTGGTTATTAAATTCACAAGCTTCAAAACGTATGCCGCATCCGTCAAAAACCGGTGATATAAAAATGTACAACCTTAAAACTTGTCCAATTGAATCCCAATGGAAAGTATTCTAAATAGAACTATATGCTTCTTAGCCAACACATAGGCGGCCACGTTCAGGTGTACAATTCCAATAATGAACCACCCAATTGTAACCGTACAATTATATGAGTGTAGGAATAATCCACATGTACCACTTTACGGTTGAAAAGTGGATTCCGAATATGGAACGGGATACGATTAAAAAGCCTGTCACAGACCCTCCCCAATAATTCATTGTTCCCAAGGTCTGTTAAAACCAATGACTGTTCGGAGAAAGAATTTACCACTCCGAATAATGAAGTCAATAATAAATCATATCAAACTCCCTTCATCCGCAATACTTGAATCGCTAGATAACTAAGGTCGGCGCAGTAATATTAAGGCTTGGGACAGTGACAAATTTCTTTTCCGCTACAAGAAAGAGAAACTTCATTCCCAAGCTATACTGCTGCTGCTATTCTCAATAAAGACTAATACAGTTAAAAAGCTTGTAGTTAGCACAAGCAAGCAGAATGACACTAACTCGGTGCGACTTGTAATGCTTAGTGTTAGTTATCTAGAATAGTATAGAAACCATATGGCTCCTTCACGTCTGACCGACTCCATAATGCCACTAAGGATGGAGGGGGATGTGATGAACATGGCACCATTGCAAGGAATATACCTGCTGAAACAGCGTCGACATATTCCTTGAAATCAAAACAGTATGCCATGTCATCAAATATTACACCATATAGACATAATATCCAATCATCAGGTGGAAACATAATCCACAACATTAGATTTGATAAGAATGAAAGCAGGAGACGAAAACTATGTTCCGGCACCCAATCACAAGAAACCTAGATGAACACCTTGCATCTCGTACCAATTATAGCAGGAATATAATCTTGAAAAGGAGTTAACTATAGGCATTCGAAAGAATGCTCATTAATTACACTAGGTTAATATGGTATTATCAATATGGCTAAAAGCCTCAGACAATTAACATAAAAACAATACCGCTAAGGAGAGAAAAACTCTTCTCATGTAATGGTACCTTGTCCGATAGGACAGTGGTCTCAGCCTGGCTGAAGCAGATAAAGGTCTTTCTATTCGAGAAGATAATTAAATGGCTGATAACTGTGGCCCTAGAAGCTCACTAAAGGAGACTTACAACGCTAGCCGCTAATGACAGGGATAAAAACATTGCTCAAACTTCTAGCTATGCTACTAAGATGTCAACAATATGACTAAAGTCTATGACACTTAAGAAAACAACACTGAGAAGGAAAAAAGCACTCTTTTCCTTTAGCGGTTCTATTCCCAAAAGACAGCGGTCTCAGCCTAGCTAATGGTGCTTAGAAGACTTCATCTCCATGAAGACAGATATCTCTGTGTAAATTTTGTGACTTTAGACAGCTCACTATATGGAGACTTACAACGTCAGTCACTCAAGTTAAGAGAAAAAAGGGCCACACTTGATTCTTATAAGGCGTCAACAAAAGGACTAAAAGCCCCAGACACCTAAGAATACAACACCGAGAAAGAAACAATGTATTCTTTCCTTTCAATGGCCCTAATTCCAAAGAGACAGCAGTCTCCCATCAGATAGCGTAGCTAATAAGTCTTCATCCTGTGAAGGCAGATATCTGGGTGAAACTGCAACCTTGAAAGCTCACTAAATGGAGACTTACAACATTAGTCGCTGAAGGTAAGGAGTAAGGATGGCTCTAATGACTGAAATCCAAAGAGACAGTAGTCTCAGGTAGCTAATGCAGTTATTAGTCTTCATTTCCATGAATACAAATATCTGTTTCACCTGCAGGCTTGGAAAGCTCATTAAACGGAGACTTACAACATTAGCCGCAATGTATAAGAAAAAGACCACTGTAACAATATATAAGGTTACTATGACATTAGCCGCTCTTGATATATAGAGACAGACCGCTCATAATTCACGTAAGCCAAACTAAGGTGCCAACAATAAGACTAATTGCCTGTGACGCCAACGAATATTACACCGAGAAGGAAAATGTAATTCTTTCTTTCTAACGGCTTATTCCAAACAGCTAGCAGTGTCAGAGTAGCTAACAGAGCCTAAAGGTCATAGTAGCTAACAGAGCCTAAAGGTCATATATCGGTTAAAAACAGATATCTGTGTGTAACCCTGCGGCCTTAGACAGCTCACTAAACAGAGACTTACGATGTTAGCCGCTAATGTATAAGAAAAGACCGCTCTAACTGTACATAAGCCTACTAGATTCGAAGAGCTTATGAATACAAATTCAAAGTCTTAATGTGCCATTCTGTGAGGGCTGGAGAATCAACCTCCGTAGCCCTCTCTCCATCTGAATGTTCCATCTGAAATATGATCAACATCAACTGAATGTACAGATGACTGGACCAACCAAGCACCATTCGACAGCTCACTACCTGTAGACTGTTGATGGCAGAACCTGCGACTACTGGGATGCTGCGATACACTGCGTAATCTGCGGCAGCAGGTCCATGAACGAGGCTTGCAGAGCAGCCATTATCCATTTCTTCACCATATGCTGCTCACAGGATGGAGATCTGTTCCCAGATCTTCAATTCATGTCCCATATAAAAATGCCCCAAACGACTAGCTACAGGTTAATCCGACTTCGGTCGTGAAGACTGGGAACATCTCAGTGGAACAGCATGAACATGTGAAGTTGGATAGCTTGTCTGCAGTCTAACGTGCTTCATCGGTGAAGCAGAGGAAGAAGCCATAGCTGCAACCGGCCCCGGCTGCAGTGTGGAAGGAGCGACCAGAACCGCAAACGTGAACGGGCGACCCAACTCACAGAAGTTTCTCGAAGAGAAAACAGTCGACCCCGACTGCTGATGGAATGGAGAGGGGTCTCATGCTTGCGGTCTGGCTCCAAACCTCGGCAAGAGTTCAATTTAGAATCTTGTAGGCTTCTACCCTTTAACATGCTTTTTCATGGAAGCAGAGGAAGCCGTAACAACAGCCAACTCCAGTTGAAGTGTGGAAGGAGCATTGCCCCGACTCATAAAAGTTTCTCACAATGGACAAACAGTCAACACCAACTACTAACGGGACGGAGAACACTCTCCAACTCACGATCTGGCTCCAGATCTCGCCAAGTATCCCGTTGAGAAACTTGTCGGCTAATCCCCTTCGCATGCACTTCCATGTAAGAAGAAGAAGTCATAACCACAACCGACGCCAGCTGCATTGTGGAAGGAACATCCATCATGTGTTCAATTCATTATAGTTTCTCACAACGAACACAGTCGACTCTGACTGGCAACGGGACGGAGAGGGTTCTCCACCTAGCGATCTGACCCCAGATCTCGCCAAGCGTCCTGTAGAGAAACTTAAAGGCTTCTTCTCCTTATTGCCATTGTCGCTGGGTGAGCTTTATATTATAAGGTGCTCGCTCTACCCACATTATACTACTCGACCGCAACGGACCTACCCGGCATCTCGGCTCCCTTAAAGGGCCAACCACTGCACAGGTCGAGCTAGCTGCATGCAGAGAATTAAGCTACTCCGGTTTTAATCCTATGCATTTATATCATGAGCACCTTGGCAGCTAGCTCTATTTCACAAGCACACCAAGTTCAAAAACAATCCTATGATAAATATGGCCTGTAGGCCATGTCAAAGAATGTTGATGCACAAATGCAATAAATTCAAAGATTGTTGCAAACAGCAACAGTTTTTGATGGAAATGAAAAGACAATCAATAGCTCCTATCTTTGTCACCCTGCATAAGCATACAAAGTTTCAAAACAACCTGATAATGAATGTGCCCTCTGAGGCATGCCAAAGGAAGATGTTAATGCATAAATACACTAAGTAGAAGGTCATTGCTTGTGGCAATGGTTTTTTGTTTTGTTTTTTTTTTTTGGGGGGGGGGGGTTATGGAAATTCATAAATATACCCTGCAGAGAGTGCAAAAGGGATAAATTGATGCAAAAATTCAGTAAGTTCAAAGCCTGGTGATAACGACAATAATTTTTTATGGAAATGAAAAAAAGCAATAGCTCACATCTAGAGGTCACCCCAAACACACATACCAAGTTTCAAAGTGAACCGATCAAAAATGTGCCCTGAAGGGTGTGTTAAAGGGAAATATTGAGGTCTGACTAAACTAAGTTCAAAGGTCAGAGGCAACATTTTTTGACAGAAATGGAAGAAAATCGACAGCTCCCATATAGAAGTCACCCCACACAAGCACACCAAGTTTGCAAGCGATCCAATCATAAATGTGCCCTCCAGGGTGTGTCAAAGGGAAATATTGATGTTTAAATGCATTAAATTTTTTCCAAGTTCATCAAAGGTCATTGCCAGTGGCAACATTTTTTGACGGAAATCGAAGAAAATCGACAGCTCCCATCTAGAGGTAACTCCAAACAAGCATACAAAGTTTCAAACCGATCTGATCATAAATGTGCCCTGTAGGGCATGCCAAAGGAATACATTGATGCCTGTCTAAACTATGTTCAAAGATTGTTGCCAGCGGCAACATTTTTTGATGGATGGAAATGGAAGAAAATCGATTGCTCCCATCTAGAGGTCACCCCAAACAAGCATGCCAGGTTTCAAAGCAATCCGACCATACATGTGCCCTGTAGGGTGTGCCAAGGGGAAATATTGAGGTCTGACTAAACTAAGTTCTAAGAACGCTGGCCGCAGCAACATTTTTTGACGGAAATGTAAGAAAATCGACAGCTCCCATCTAGAGGTCACCCCAAACAAGCATACCAAGTTTCAAAGCGATCTGCTCATAAATGCGACCCGTGAGGTGTGCCAAAGGAAGTTGTGGACATTCGTATGTATGCCCAGATGTACGTACTAACGTATGCCAATGGACGAGAAGTGATGGCAATAGCTCAGCTTGACTTTGTCAAGTTGAGCTAAAAACAATGCATCTGATAGAAGATGCAAGAGTACAAAAACGTCCTGAACCGGAATAGACAGGACGTAAACATAGGGGATAAACAGAATACCTATTCTGTTTACAAGTTAAACTCCCAAGAATTTAATAAAAAATTCTTCAATAAAAAAGCCAAAAGAGCTTGGGAGTATAAAAGGAGGGTTCAGAAGAGGGAAGGGAAGTAATAGTAACAAAACAACAGTGGAGTCATATTATAATGACGACGTTCAGAATCGTATCACGAAATTGGGTAACATGAATAATTTACATAAAATTTATAAAGTTACAGCCCTGAACATCCGACACCACCATTATTCACTTCCAGCATCCTGTTACACTGTTGATTTTATGAAAACCATCATTGATTTGTGTCTGGCATCTTCAAAAATGAGAATTTAAAGCACACATGTCAGTTCAGTTGTTACTGACTTTGGGCCAAACAGAAGAATGATGTTTGCGCCAATTCCGGTCTCTTCCTGGGTACTGCGCATGTGCAAATACTAAAAGTATGGAAGGCCAGATAGGACTTTTAATTTTCGGTATTGTATGCAAATTTTGGTGATGGGGGGGGGGGGGGGTTCAAAATTTGTGTTTGGCCCTTAATAATATTGTGGTTGCACCAACTAAGTATGGGCCATTGGTTTTAGTATTAAAATATAGTCAGTCAACAATTTCCATTCAGCACATGTGATTTTCATTTTCCGCATGGTTTAGTGTTGCTGTAGATAGGGATTTCATAGAAAAGGTGAGCAATAAAAATTTTTACTTACCTGCTCTATTACATCTTTCTTAGCAGTTCTCCACAGAACCTGTGACAATAGATTGTACATGTGCTCTTTAATACCATAACAGAAAGGTTCCAACACTAACTTACGCCACCACATCTCAGCCCAATATGGATCTACACCAAGAAACAGCAACAAGCCATACAAATCTGTAAGAAATCAACAACAAACTAGACTGAAGCATGCCCTCCGCACAGCATATGGACACCAAAGATTGAAGAGCAAACAGTGATTTGTTACTTGCACAAATGATGATTCCCGCAAGTTCTACCATGTACTTTAATTTACCTATGTATTGTGGGAGGAGTTAGCTGAACAAATCAGGTACCCTATTTAATAAGTTCAACAAACCGTAATTTTGTGAAACACTGAACAAAATCAAATTCCTGGCAATATGCACACCATTAGTGTATGTATAAATACCCTGTAAAATAAAAATGTGTTTAGCTTGAAAACTGTGAGAGGGATTAGCTGGACAAATCATGTATTCTATATTCAAAATTTCACAAAAAATTTAAGTTCAACACTCCATAATTTTCTGAAAAAAATGAGCAAAATGAAATTTCTGGATACATTGGAACCATGTTAATTGAATACCCACTTTGCAAATGAAAATTATTCAATTAACAAGAGTATTCAATTAACAGGGATTATTCTAGAGATAAACTTAGCATTTATTCTATTATATCTTGTTTGACAGAGCTCTATGAGATATAATAGATTTATTTATTTATTTATTAGGGTTTAATGACACATTAACAGCCAGGGTCACATCATGTCGGTGACAGTTTTACGGGTGGAGGAAGCCGGAGTACCCGGAGAGAACCACCGAGCAACGACGAGCAGCTGTCAGCTCCCCAACATCGTAACTCTGCCCTCTGTACCGCGGCACAGGCAGGGTTAGATTGGTTGAAGACATGAGCACCACCGACGCGCAGTATGCCTTAGTACGCAGCGTCATCGTGCCCCCATGTAGGCAATCGGGGGTTAAGTGCCTTGCCCAAGGACACAACGCGGGAGCACCAATCAGTCGCAGAAATGGTCACCCATCCAGCTACTAACCGCGCTCAACGTTGCTTAACTTCGGTGATCTGACGAGAACCGGTTACCGCGACGCCACCACGCCCTCATATAATAGATTAAATGCCTGTATTGACTGAAGCCAAATTGGTCTATAAACAAAGGAAAACTGCGGAGAGTCAGGGCAATTTCTCAACAGGTTAGAAGATTTATTATTCAATTAACAAGAGTTTACTCTACAACCTATATTCAATTAATAGGTAAAATTTGTACTGGAGATATTTTAAATGCTTTTTTGTTGAAATTATATTCAATTAACAGGGTTATTCAGTTAAGATATATAAAATTAAGTGGGCTAGACTGTAATATGCACATCTTATCTTTGGTATATATATAAATACCCTGTAAACAAAAAGGTTCTATCTTAAAAACTGTGGGTGGAGTTAGGCGGACAAACCTTGAGCCTATATTCAGAATTTCACAAACATTTACTAAGTTCAACAACCCGTAATTTCATGAAAAAATGAGCAAAATAAAATTCCTGGCAATATGCACATCTTTGCTATATGTATAAATAAAAAGGTTCTGGATTGAAAGCCGTGGGTGGAGTTAGGCATACAAACCTTGACGCTATATTAAAAATTCCACAAAAATTTATTAAGTTCTTCAACCAGTAATTTTGTGAAAAATTAAACAAAATCAAATTCCTGGCAATATAAACACTTTTGGTATATGTATAAATAACCTGTAAAATAAATAAGTTTGAGCTTGAAAACTGTAATGTACGAGGCGTTAGGCAGACGTACCCTGTACCCTATATGTAGATGGACAAACGTATGAATGGAGGAATGGAATAATAAACAAATGGAGAGACAGACAGGGGTAAAAAATATCTCCCCCACCCCCAACTTATAGTCACAGGGGAATAAACATGTCACTGGGGTAACCCATGCCCCAAACCCACCTACACCGCTAAAAAAACACCTAATATAACTAACTTAAATTACTATGTGAAGTATGATGATTGTAGTCATGAAAGTTTCTGAGTTGTGGCTGAGACATGACTTGTGACCATTAACGGTGATTAACCTGTTACCTAACACAGTATTTTAAAACAAAGGCTGTTAGGATCACCGATCCAATGTCGAGTTGTGACAGCACAAATGTGGGTTTAATCATTATCAACTTATCGACCGGAAACAAACTGTTTACAATTTACTATGTGAAGGGTCACTGTGACCTTGACCTTTGACCTAGTGATTCCGAAATAAATAGGGCTCTTTCTTGCACCAATGCCAACCTACCTTTCATGAACGTAGGTGGAACCATTGTCAAAATATCATCTGGAAACCAATTATTTATGATTGTCAAATTATCATCTGGAAACCAATTATTTATGATTTATTATGTTCAAGGTCACTGTGACCTTGGCCTTTGACCTTGTGAGTCCAAAGTAAATAGGGGTCTTCCACTCACCCAGGCCAACCTACCTATGAAGTTTCATGAATGTGGGTCAAACCATTATCAAGATATTGTCCGGAAACCAACTGTTTACGATTTACTATGTTGAAGGTCACTGTGACCTTGATCTTTCACCTAGCAAGTAAAAAATAAATAGGGTTCTTCCTCTCTTTGAAAAATAATTTGGCACTCTGGTCCTCGGTTCGAATCCCACGTGCGGCAACCGCGTTGTGTCCTTGGGCCAGACACTTCACCCCCATTGCCCACGTGGGGGCACGGTGATGCTGTGTACTAAGGCGTACTGCACGTCGATGATGCACCTGTCTTCAACCAATGCTAACTCTGCTTATGTGGAGTTAGTATGTTGGGAAGCTGACAGTTGCTAGCCATTGCTTGGTGGTTCTCTCTGGGTACTCCGGCTTCCTCCACCCATAAAACTGTCGTGGTCATGATTAGCCATTGTGCAGAAATATGTGACCTTAAAACAACAGTAAATAAATAAATAAGTAAATTCATGTGCAAGCTATATCTAAACAATACAAAGTATGTTGATATCTTTACATGGCTAACAGAGTGATCTCCTCTCAGTTTGTTATCTATCAACAGTGCGCAAAATTTGACGAGAATGCTCGTTCTGTTCGCGTGGTGGTTATGCAAATTTAAATCTTCACGAACGAATGACCAGTTAGCTAAAAGTTGCATCTTGAATGGTAAAGTCTGAGTAACTTAACTGGTACAGTGCTAAATTTTTTTCAGCCTCAAGATTTGTTCACACATTTTTGTATTATTACAATTTATGGGAGAGTGCCTATAGGCACTCTCCCATAAATTGTAACAATGCAAATTGATGGAGATGAAGTAATTTTAATTTGAAGATACTAAGAAGGACATCCACAAAATATGATGTCTTCAACTTTAGATACCTGCAGTTCAGAATAAAGCCCGAATATGGGCTTCCAGCACTCTACCAGTTAACCAGCCTTTCTTGTATGTGATAGATTTTTAGACTTTTGTCTTGACAGGCTATATCTATTTCAATTCCACGCAATATATGAATACTTGTTAATGATAAAAAAAGCAGTTTTCCAAGAATTCTTACATAGCTGTGCATTCGGTTAGCCATCTCCAAACCACAGTCAGTCAGTTAGAGTCATTTTTAAAAGTTTGCATACTGCATCAAGATGGTAACAGGCGATCATATCATGACCACAACACAAATATAAAATCAAGTTTAGCCAATCATTCAGTATACCACCCAAATTAGATTAGGAAAGTGTCACATAAGGAATGAGATACCAGATCCGATTTTACCTATAAAACTGAACTCGTGGACACAACAAGCCCATTATTTGAAGTTACACTCAGTTGAACAGAGTGTATGCATGAAATGTTGGTTGACATTGTCAAAAGTTATTAAGTGAACAAACAGAAATGAAGAAATCCTGTTTAAAGTTATGATTGCTTCTCTGCTCTTCCTTAACCCCCTGCAATGCAATGTCAAAATAACAGAATTTCAAGCAACAAATTTTTCAATGATGCAACTTGGAATTTAACCAATTTAATGGGAGTGTGATGGCTCAGTTGATAGAGGTGCAGACTGCAAGACGAGAGGCCCTCAGTTGGAATCGCATCTGTGGCAACCACGTTGTGTGCTTGGGCAAGACACTTCATCCCAATTGCCCAGGTGGGGGCACAGTAGCATTGTGTACTAAGGCGTACTGCACTTGTGGTCAACCAATGCTAACCCTGCTTGTGTTGATTGTGTTCATTTAGTACGTTGGGGAGTCTGACAGTTGCTCGCAATTGCTCAGTGGTGCTCTCCGAGTACTCTGGCTTCCTACACAAGTAAAACTGTCCGACAAGAGATGACCCTGGCTGTTAAAGGTGTCATTAAACCCCAATAAATAAATAAATAACCAATTCTTGTTTGACAGAGCTCAATGATGATAAATAAAATACACTTGCTGTCCACAAACAGACAGTATACAGTGATGCCTACATTTTTTCAGTGCAGTCCTATGACCAAATGAATCCAGCACTATTCACAATGGCAGACTGGCCATATGGTTCACCGGGAAAATTCCCAGTGGGTCCTCTGTTGGGGGTCTCCCTGGGGCCCCAAAATTGATGCAGCCAATGCGTGTTGGTGCATGAACTTTTGTGAAAATGACCAACAGGTGAAATGGATCTGATTGCATAGACTGTCGGTATATACCGAAATGCACTCAATGGCAAGGAAACAGCATTCTGTCAGTTTGAAAAATAAAAATGTTCACCCACTGGGTTGAACTATGGTCTGCTCGATGGGTGAAAGCCCAAACCCTCCATGTAACCATTTTTCTGAATGAGCGACGATAAATATGACATCAAAATGCCCTCTATGTGGACTGCAATTGATCGCCCAGATTCACAGTTCTTTCAGTTCCAAAAATCTAAATTTTCTCTGGGCTCTCAAACTCCCCTCCCCTCCCACTGTTCATTTCCTGGTAACTGTTCTTGACCCAGTCCACCCCTGATTATTCAGTAAATTTGTCACTACCCGCTCAGATTTTATTCAAGTTTTGCCTGCAAAACCTGACTATGACTGGAACAAGCAAGTCAAGCTCATTCCATGGAGCTCATAAGCTGTGTTTTGGAGGAAAACAGTGAATTGTATTAGTCATTTACAAATTTTTTTTAATGAAATTGAAAATCTTTTTCATTTCTAAAAATCAAATTGATGCAATATCCTGAGGCAGTACATCCTGTTTATTTTCCTGTCCTGTCTCTAGTTGGTGGAAGAAGTCACATCTGAATCAGAATACAGTAAAACCTGTCTTGAGAGACCACTGTCTTGAGAGACCACCTGTCTTGAGAGACCACATCTACCAGGCACAGATTGGTTTTACTCTATAAGGAACCTGCTATGGGAGACCATCTGTCTTGAGAGACCACCTGTCTTGAGAGACCACTGTGACCTGGTACCAACTTGTATTTTTATGCCATAATGGACCTGTCTTGAGAGACCGCCCCTTTGAAGACTGAAACCACGACAAAAACTTTTTACCCATTCTGGAATTGGAAAATCCATTGTGGTTATACTAACATAATTAAAAGTATTAAAAGCACTTAATTGGGTTTCAATTGCTAACTCATTAAAGATTGAGATGTTTTTATAAGACACCTGTGAAAAGATTAGGATTATTGCTGAATAAACAATTTCATACATACCTGAAATGTGACAGATAGGAATAAACATAAATTTGTGTTGAAAATCTTTTTGTAACAAATTGAAATGGTCTGTTATAAAAATTATGAAAATAAATCAGTGTTGAAAATCTTCAATGAAGATTTTCAACACTAATTTATTTTTATAATTTTTATAACAGTCCATTTCAATTTGTTACAAAAATTTCATAAAAAAGAACAACTACAAAGTAATTACAAAAATCCATTCTTCTCCATTTCTGAATTTTGTGGTTGGTTATTCACTGACTTGAGAAAACCTGAAACCTGTTATGAGAGACCACCTTTCTTGAGAGACCACTTTTGTGTGGCCCAAAGGGCAGTCTCTCAAGGCAGGTTTTACTGTACATGTATAAATGAATTTCATTCTAAATTGGAGATTGATGATACTATGATCGGATCGTGTGAAGTGAATTGCATAGTCATGTTTCCTCTACGGTGATTGTTCACTCGGAGTGCCAAAGTGGTGTTGGTGGATTCGCTGGTAGTGAGACTTGAGAGTGAGTGAGCTTCCATAAGTGAATGTGCATTCTATGTTGTCTTGGTTACTTTCATTGTTTGTTAATGGTAATATATACAATATGATACAGAAATAAATCAAATAAGTGTATACAATTTTCTTAAGTGTTTTGCCTAGTTTTGAACAGCAATACCTCTGATGAATACAAAAAGGCAAGTAACTGGTATGACTGTTCAAAACATATTTTAGACAATGGTCTGTACCTCTTTGATTAACCCTTTACCTAACATGAAAAGCAGACGACACTTGCAAAAAAATTTCTTGAATAACTAATTTTTTTCATTTTTTGTCTCAAAAACATAGGTTATAACCCCTCATTGGAACGAGCTCGTCGAGCTCGTTCCAACGAGGGGTCATAACCTATGTTTTTGAGACAAAAAATGAAAAAATAATGAAAATTAATTGGCGATTTTTGAGAATAGCGCTGGCCGGTTTTGGCCGTTACGTTGGGTAAAGGGTTAACATTTTTTCTCTATTACAGTTAGAAAAACATATTGTGTCATCTTTTATCGTGATAGGTAATAAGTTAATCTTCAGTGATTACCTTCCACACCTTTCTGTATAGGGGTACCAGTAACACACCACCTGTTGATAGCTGACAGTCTTAAAGCCATTTCTGCAGTCTGTAAGGAAACAAAATGAAACATAGGAAAGAAATTCAGGGTTCAAGGGTTCATCGATTAGCATGTCAGACATCTGAAAGGTTTGGGTCTGACCTGCATTAGTTGCATTGCATCCACAAGAATGGTACTTGACCGCACATGCTCTAAAGAAAGTGCAGTGGCACTGTATGTTTTAGCTGGCAAGCCCATTTTTTACCCCTGCCATGCAGTTTTCTTCATGTTTTCTGGCTTCAATCAGTCAAGTCAATATCCAAATACAAGTTGGGGTTGCAAGAAACCTGATACATTTACTTATACATGAGATACATAGAATACTCGGGAGTTTTTTGAAATACAAAGGTTGTTCCCCTCCTTCCAGAAAAGGATTAGTCCAAGCTAAAAAATCTGGGTAAATATTACTAACAAAATTGGCAGTTTCTAAAGGTTCACCAAGTTGATTTATGAGTGTTAAAATGGAAGTTGGCAACTTGCACTTACAATCTACAATCCTTTACCAAATGCACAGACAGAATATCAAAATTTATTATTTTTTTTTATTGTTTGTCCAAATTTTCAAAAAAAAATTCACAAAACCATATCCTGTGACCCCCTCATTGGAACGAGCTCAACAAGCTGGTTCCTTTGAGGGGTCACATGATATGGTTTTGTTGAAATTTTTGTAAAAATACATTTTTTTCAACTGCTTAATTTGAAATTATGCAGACATATGTGGTCGATTCATTAGGTAAAGGGTTGGTTAAACTTCCATTTTCATTCAACAACACACACGCATACACATTACAAAAAAATCTGATGGATGGTTCTGTAGAAGATTTTCACAGAAATAGAGAGCCTAAATATAAACTCAGGGGCATTATTTAAACAAACTTGAATCTGATCTCCTTAAGGATGCTGTATAACAAATATCCTGATTGGTGTTTTTTATTAGAGATTTTTCTTCATATTGCACGAAGTTAAAACTTGAGCTCTCATGGGGAGCCCAAATATTAACCCAGGGACTTGGTTTTGAACAAATTTAAGTTTGACCACCCCAAGGATGTTGCATACTAAATATCAAATGATTCTGACTTGTGCTTCTGGAGAAGAAGATTTTTAAAGAACATTCCTAATATTGCACTACTTTGAAATTTGGGCTGCAAGAGGGAGCCCAAATATTAATCCAGGGAAATGATTTGATCAATCTTGAATCTAATCTCACTAAGGATGCAGTACAACAAATATCAAAAGATCCTGAATGGTGGTTCTTGAGAAGCAGAATTTTAAAGCCTTTTCCATAGTTCAGGCTTCTGTTTGGAGACCAAATATAAACCAGTGGACACAATTTGAACAAACTTGAATCTGATCCACTTAAGGATTTTGTATACTAAATATAAAAAAAAAATCTGAACAATGGTTCTGGAGAATATTTTTAAAAAATTTTAAAAACATGCGGACTCAGTATTTTCCCATTACAATAGTGTTAAAAATGGATGTCTCCAATATGGAGCTGAAATATGAACCCAGGGACTTGCTTTGAACAAACTTAAATCTACTATCTTTAAGGATGTTGTATCCCAAATATCAAAAGATTCTAAATGGTGGTTCTGGAGAAGAAGAGTTTTAAAGAACATTCCTCATATTGCACAAAGTTGAAATTTGGGCTGCAGGAGGGAGCCCAAATATAAACCTAGGGACATGTTTTGAACAAACTTGAATCTGACCTCACAAAAAATGCTGTACAACAAATATCAAAAGATCCTGAATGGTGGTTGTGGAAAAAAAATTTTTTTACAGCCTTTTCAAAAATTTGGGCTCCTGTATGGAGCCCAAATATGAACCTGTTGACTTGATTTCAACTTGATCTGATCTCCCCTGAGACTATTGAATACTAAATATTTTGACTAGTGGTACCGGAGTATATTTTTTTAATTTCTGAAAGCATGCTGACTCCACATTTTCCCCATCACCAACCATGTTAAAATGGGTATCTCCGGTATGAAGTCCAAACATGAACCCAAGGACTTAATAACAGACTCGAACCTGACACCCTTAAGGATATTGGATATCAAATATTAAAAGATTCCGATGGGATGTTCTGGATAAGATTTTAAATCCCATGGGGTGTGGGTAAATTAAGTACTTACAGTTAAAGCTAGAAGTCTTGTCATGAAATGCGCACAAATAGCACGTTTATATGTGCGTTAATGTGCGCGTTATGGCCCAAGTAAAGCTATCAAATTCTGTACATATGGCCTGTGCACAAGCAATGTTTCAGCCAATGGACCTCTGGGTAACCCAGAGGTCCATTGGCAGAAACATTGCATGTGTTTACTATGAGTAACCAGGAGAACCTGCCGTGCTCTGGATGCCATTCGATATGGCAATTGCGCGCAATTTCAACGCGCAATTAAGCCTAGATAAGTGCACTATTCATGACAGGACTTCTAGTTTTAACTGTATGGCCCAATAGTACCCCACAACAAATTTAGTAAAATGGAAAATAGAAAAAAAATTAAAAATTTGGGTGAGGCCAAAAATCTTGCTCTTCTCAGAACTGTAAATATTGCCCCTCAAACTTCCATGGGAAAAACTTGAGTGTATACCACAAAAGGAAGCTAAATACCCAATATCAAAGCATACCACTCATCGGATCATGAGATGTTTTAAAAATTGGACTACGGGTTGTGGCAACTTGATTTGAATAAAATCACAATGTAACCCCATGATGAACAATTTTCATAAAAATTCTTCAAAACTAGTTTAACCCTTTACCTAACAAATTGCCCGCATCCGCCCTCGTAATTTGCAAATTGAACAGTTGCAAATATAAAATTTTTCAAAATATTTCAACAATACCATATTATGTGACGCCTCATTGGAACAAGCTCGTCAAGCTCGTTCCAATGAGGTGTCACATGTTATAGTTTTGTTGAAATTTTTGGAAAAATTAAAAAAGATAGTAAATAAAATAATAAATTTTGATATGCTCTTCATTGGGTAAAGGGTTAATGGTTTTCAAATAAAAGCCACAACCTCACATTTCACAAAGGATGATGGATGGGGAGCATTCACTATAACTCATCCTGAAGTCAGCTAAATATATCCTGATGATACTGGCAAATGTCAAAATACATCAAGTGTTCTGCAAAGAATGGTAGTTTTCTTGACATAGTGGATTTGATAGACATAGAACGGCAAGGATTTTTTCTAGAGTTGTTGAACTGACGATTTACTGTTATAAGACATATAGTCTGTGGGCCAGCTATAACCCCCCCTGCACCCCCCGGGGGAATTTTGCCGGTGGTGTTTTTCTAATAGAGTTCTTATTCCTCTATTGAATGCTGGTTGTTTGCCATCTGGCAAATGCACTGTTCTCACTAGGTGGCACTTTAAAGTAAGGTACCCTTTTTGGCTGAAATGCAAAAAATGTAGAATATTATCTTTACATGTAAGATGGATTAATACGCTAAAGTACTGTGTTAGCTTTGATTATGTGGTCATTTGACATACTTATAGTCCCTGGAATGATTGCTTCTTATAGTTGTAGTCATTTGAATATGAATAAGGGGATGGAATGACCTAGATTGGCTCTGTTTGAGTGGTCGGGGCACCTCTAGGGCAGGATAAAAAGTAAACAATTTTCAATAAAGGCATAGGCATATAGCTATCGATAGAACCTGCCCAACGAACTGGTCCTATTGGTATCCATATGTATATGCCTTTATTGAAAAATTATGAGAACTTTTCTCACTAGGTGGCGCATTAAAGTACTGCTACCTTACTGGCTGAAAAGCAAAAAATGTAGAATATTACCTTTACATTTAAGATAGATAAATGTACTAAAGTACTGCGTCAGCTATAATTATGCATGTGGTCATTTGACATAATTATAGTCCCTGGAATGGTGGCATCTTATAGTTATAGTCATTTGAATTTGTATTTGGAAATGGAGTGACCTGGATTGGGTCTATTTGAGTGGTGGGGCAGCTCAAGGGCAGGGCCAAAAGTAAACATTTTTTTAATAAAGGCATACACATATGGATATGAATATAACTTTCTCACCGAGCTGGTTCTGTTGATATCTATATATGTATGCCTTTATTGAAAATTATTAACTTTCCTCAAAAAATGTGAAATATAATTATTTTTAAGTTATGTTGGATGAAGGATCCAACACAAAATTTGTAAGTACTTCTACTTTTATGTTGATTTCAATAGATCACACAAATAGAAATATAATTAGAGCTGACTCAATGGTCCGAATTATAGGCATCTTTATTTATGTGGTTGCGTTTTAGAAGCGCTTTGGCTGTAACTGTGTTGACCTGTGGCACAGTATAAACTTAATGCACTGAATTTAGGCCACCAATTTAAAGACATTTTTCAACATTAAATTACTTTATTTACACATATTTTGGCACTGAAACTTTTGAACGACATATCTCTATATCGTATCTCACTGTTTTACTAAATAAAGTTTTACTAAATAAAATTGTATCAATGAGCTCAGCTGAGTCAAGTTGAAAAACAAAACATTATATTTGGTAGCCGACGGCATAAATTATTTTTTGGCATGATACATTTTATAGAAGATGTATCATACCAACAAATAATTTATGGGCTACTTGATTCAGTGTTTACACTTTCGTCATCAAATATGACATCCGTGAGACTTGACAACTGTACATTTTCTTCATCCACTGTTTTATCAATATCAGTATCGGCTAGAATATCCACTAAGTCTTGTGGCATGATGTCACCATCTACCCAGTCAATGGACACTTGTTCAAATTCCGATGATGCCCACCCATGTCCAACTGGTGACGGAATATTGGGCTTGGGGACATGGAAATATTTCCACACAAAAGCCTGATAATTGGCACGTTTTATATGCATGCTTAATGCAGACATGCAGGGTGGAACCAAACTGAGATCTATTGCATCATAACTTGAGAGTAATGAACCTGGGGACCTTTTGGATTTCTGCAATGTCATGTCATGTCGCAGTTTGTTGACTTGGTTATAAGAATGTTTACCATAAAGAGCACAAGTGAACTTTCAAGTTCTGGGTATAAAGACTCTTGGAGTTCATGTTCATCCCCAAAACGAGAAAATACCTCCATATACTGATCGTGTTTCTCAAAAACTTTGAGGACAGTTCTTTTACCCTTACGCCCAAACGCACTGGTTGTATCGCACCCAGAGAAAGCATGAATGCCCAGAATTGCATCGCACATTGTTTCACCGGCGTTTTCTATTATAAGTTTCATGTCAAGCAGACGTCGCTTATCACCCACCCCAGTGTCAAAATATATTTTCTGCCTTATTTGCCTACCATAGTACATAAGTAGGAGAAACACATCAGTGTCAGGTGATCTAACAACTATATTGTTGCTGGAAGAACACGAAGCATCAAGGCAATGGAGAATTATCTTAGTATCTGCCTCCTCTTGAGAAGAGGACAATGCTACAACATCTGACGAAGATACGCTCAACCCATCGTGTGATGTTAAAAGTTTGCATTCTTCACCCACGCTATAATACAGACATCGACCAACTAGATGTGGAGCATAACAGTCTTTCTGCCACTCTTTCAGAATAAGTTTGAGTAAGTTTGTTTTATTGTCATCGTTGGATAGAAACCCTTTCCAATCACGGGGCACTCTTGTTGATGGTCCCTTTAGAAGAAGAGCTTTTGATGAACCACGACGAAGTCTTTCACAAGCTTTTATTGAGGACTGTACATATGTGTCAGTGACAAAGTCAACACGCTTATTTTGATGTAGTGGTAGGTATTTGAAGATTTTATTGGCTAAGTCGCCAAATGTTTGTGGCAAGCCTGTACGTGATTGTAACAAAGCATTACCATCAATGATGTAGGGTGCAAGGTCTTTGTTCACATCTACAAATGTTGTGTTCTCATTTTCAAATGCATGCATTAGTTTAGATTTGTCTGTTTTGTTTAAGAATCCATCTGATGTTGCTGATGCCCATGGTATGGGTGAGAGAGGATACAAAAGCACACGCTCGAGGCACAAATTATTATTTTGCGATAGTATCACAAGTTGTCCAAACAGATTGCGTTGTGCAGTGACACTGACCAATTTGTTCGCTGTAGATTTAAGTTTTTTCTTCTCTTGCGACATAGCAAAGTTTAAGGGATTGCCTGCGGATACGATCATGGAAAGACTCTGGGTTGTTCACTAAGCGTTCCTTAAAATTGTCGAATTCTGTTTTGCCGATAGTCTCACAGTTAAGGAGATCGTGTTCTATTTCAGGTGTCGCTTCTGCACCAAAAGATAAACAGAACAGCTTGTCTAATTCATCAACATCAAAAGGGTTTATGAAATTGTTAAACGCACCAATGACATTCTAGACATCAGTTTCACTTTTTATGATCTCAGACTGTCTCATGTCTTTATGTGATGAGTCTTCCAAAACATTCATATCTGCCATATCAAGAGTAGCATCTACGTATTGTGCTCGTGTGTGTCTCGTTACACACCATCTATAATAAGCGGAAACATTTTGACTAAATCCAATTACACCACCCTGTGATTTGGCGTGTTGATTAATTGTCTGTTCTATAGTCAAATCAATTGGGTTTCTACCTGACTGGTACTCAGACATACGCACACTGAATCCGCCATTTTCCAACAATTGCATTGCACCCGGATGAGTTGATGGCAAGTTAAGAATATTTAGAAAGTACACTTGCATAATTGTGGTGATCCATGCTAAACATCAGGGGACACATATTTTATATGCAAAATAGATGCATATCCAAATTGTTTTCCTTTGTTGCTTGAAGCAAATGTAAAATCAGCCAAATCCTGTCAATATATTGGATCCAAAACTGTTGTGTCTTACCATGCTGACCACACCGAAGTTCATTCTTAAAGTCAAAATACAGTTTATGCAATTTTTGACAATGGTCATTTTCTTGTAGGATCTGACGAAACTCCCAAACTGGCTTATCAGAATCTAAATTTATTTCATATGCTGCCTTTTCTATTAAATCAGTGACATTTGGCAACTTTTCAAAAGCAGTCAGCAGCAATCTTTCTAAAGCCTCCATGGTAACCTTGTGTACATGAAGGGCACGGTTGTAATGTTTTCCGCTCAAAACTCCCTCTACTGATCCACTTGCACAAATACCAGATTCTATTATAATTTCAGCAAATCCAGAACCTCGAAGCAATTTTCCCAAAGCACCAAAGTATGAACAGACAGTGTGAAACACGCCTAAACGAATGATAACTTTTGAAAAATGTTGAGGGTTTTGCCATATGATAGCATACGCTTTCTTTGCTGCAGCAAGATCAAACGTCACAAATGTATATTCCTGTCCAAGTGAATTAGTTGCTGCCTGTGATATGTTCAAAACATGTTGAACAGTACTGACAGAGCATATTGTTTTTTTAAAATCGGTACTTCTTGCTTAAAGGAACTTAGTAATAGAATTGGTGGTGTGCCTCAGGGTTCCCATCTACTCCTTCACTTATTGACAGGAAATAAATGTATCAGCCTATATATATTGGTGGTTCGGTTTCTAATGGATTAAATAAATTGGTTTAGCATTGCTGTAAATATAATATAAACCTTCATATTAAACCAGTATGACTTATACGTGAAATAAACCAAAAATAAGAAAATTAATGAAATTCTCTGTATTTTGCTGTCGCTATTTTGGAATCCATTTTGTCGTTCATGTTGTTTTAAAACGTATTGTATCCTGATAAATGTATGTATAATATATATTTTACCTTGTTAGAAGTGCAAACATCAGTGTATGGTAGTTAAATGACATTTGTTACAGTGTGTTTGTTAAAAAAATCCATAAAAATATCATTATTTGACATTTATGGCGGCCATATTGGTGGCCATCTTGAATATTTTAGGCGGCAATTGCTTTCATATTTCAGTTGGTGTATCAACTAACATACACAATTGGAAATAAACTGTATTGTGGGGTTATATATTTAATAAAAGGTGTTAGAAGACATAACATAATTTCACAAAAAAATAAAAGTTTGGCAGCCATCTTGAATTTCAAAGCGCCACCTGGCGAAAACGGTGCAATTTAAAAAAGGCAAACAACCTGTTTCTGAACTGTTATATCTTAAGGTTATCAAAAATCACCACCTTCAAAATTCCCCCGGGGGTGCAGGGTTTACCCTATCTGGCCCATGGACTAATAATGTTGAAAAGGGTTCCAAGAGTTCTAGGAGAAATAATATGCAGATCATTTATTTATCTATATTTAATACATAAATTAATAAAACAACCATCATTAGCCAGCACTATTAAAAAAAACCACCATTCAAATTTTATTATTTTTATTTTTTTTAATTTTGGCCTCGAAAACATAGCATACAGTGAGTCAGGCTTGTAAAAATTGCACGAACGATCGTTTCGTTCGTGCAATGGTTAAGCAAAGCATGTCTGGCTTAACCGATTTTCCGTTTAAGCAAAATATTTTACCTTAAGTTGTCCTTAATGACAGTGAATGATGAAATCGTGGAATACACGGTTCAGAACGTCGGCTGTTTTCCAATAGCCCGCATGCATTTTGTTTCCGATAACGTAACGTGACATAGTCTGTAAAATTAATGTTGAGCATTTGAAAAGGTTATTCGGTGTAAGTCTGTAGCGTTGTCAGTCCAATTTAGTATTGAAGCGTGTTCTCAAATATTTAACAAGTGAGTTGTTAGTCGAAAACAACAATGTCACATAACCCATAAGCTGCCAGCATTCTTAGTCAGCATCGTGTATGTAAACTGGAATGCTCCTGTTTCTATGACTGATAGTTTGAAGCAACATGACTGAAAGCGTTTCTGTAAAAACTTTCAAAAAATGGCCTTTTGCACAGCAGTTCGACGTTCAAGTGAATGAAGAGGGGAGACTGTATGAACTTAAATGTAAAATTTGTAGCGAAAAATGGGATGCCATTCAGAAAGAAGCAACAGTACGGAAACTCCGCGGGGCAATTCTCACAAACGTCAAAATGTATATAGATGGAGTTAGTTATATACACAGAGCCAATATTGAGCGCCATCTGAAACCAGGGTCGCTTCATGATTTTGCACTGCAGCTTATTAGAAAGGAAAAAAATTCCAATCTCAAGCCAGGTGTGCAAGGTGGTGGTGATATGGATCATTCAAAAACCGCTGCTGGGACATCAGAGTCGGTGAGCAGCATTTTCATTACATCAAGCAGAGAATCCTACTCAAAAATGTTGAGAACTGCTCTGTTCATAGCTGAGGAAGAAATGACTTTCATGAAGTTCCCCTCCCTCATAGAGTTGCAGAGAAACAACGGAGTTAAGATTTTTCATGGAAAGAACTCGCGATTTGTTTGTACTGATCTCATAAACACAATTGCTACCACAATGAGGGGGGATATCAAAGATTTAGTTGCAAAAGCGCATTTCCTTTCCGGTCTCTGTGATGGAAGCGAAGCTCGGAAGACAAAGGAAGAAAAGGAGCTTGTTTACGTAAAGCTTGTGGTGGATGGAAGACCGGTGATTTTATATTTGGCATGCCAAAAGATGAAAGACTTTGGTGGAACTGATGCTCCTTCCGTTAACAGAGCCTTTCTTGACGCATTTTCCAAGTATGACGTTGATGTAGTGGGAGGTGATAGACTGCGCTTGATTTCAGTTTGTGCTGATGGTGCATCGGTTAATATGGGAAGCAAAAGTGGTGCTATGACAGTACTTAAAAATGGGAATAATTCGCTATTGGTGATTCACTGCTTTCTACACAAGCTTGAGTTGGCAGTTAAGGACTCTTTTAAATCATCAAAGGAGTTTGATGCCGTGGACGAATTTATGAAATCCATGTTCTATTTGTTTAAGAATAGCGGCAAGAACTGGTGCCTCATGCAGCTTATAGCTGAGAAACTGCAAGTAGGTTTACGAAAGCATCCAAAAATCCATGGCACTAGGTTTCAGAGCCACAAAGAACGCGGATTACGAGGGTTGCTATACAATTACTGTGTGCTTCTTTTGTTTGCTGAGAACGCTTTGGAAACAAGTGGACTTTTAACGTCGCCGATGCAAGCAAAGGTTAGAGGTTACTATGAGAAGCTGCTTAGTTTTGAGTTTGTCGGATGTGCATCATTATATATGGAAGTTCTTAAAGAGACAGCCCATGTAATTTTACAGTTGGAGTCAAAAAGTACTCTAATTAGTGACATTTTTGATGCGCTTGAGGAATGTGCACAGAATCTGGAGGAAATCGGTGATCGTCCAGCTGACAATCTCCCGTTTGTAAAAGGGTGTTTCCAGTGTCGCAAGATTGGCTCACCTAATGATGACAGAGCGGGAGGAAAGGTTTTCATGTTAGCGTCAAGTACATCATTGACTTCAACATTGTCGATGAAGTCAATGTTGACAGACAAACAGAAAATTAATTTGGAGAAAAAACTGAAAAAAGAAGTGAAAGTCAACCAAGAATTTGAACTAAAAAATGTAACACTGGGAGAACAAAAAGTAAAGACGGTCCGTAAGAAGCTAGTGAAAAGTGTGAAGGACTGTATTGAGGCAAGGTTTTCTTCCCTGAAAAGTCAGCCTGTAATTAAGGCTATGTTGATTGTGGATCATACGAGATGGGACCCGGAAGGTAGCGACTATGGACAATCTGAAATTGAAACTATAAGTGTTCACTTTCAAGAAGCCCTCGATGCGAATGAATACGATGCCAGAGAAGCTTTCTGTGAATTTAAAAAACTGAAGAGTCTGCACATAAAAAAATATCCAAAAATAAAAGACAAACTTGTGTTCTGGGAGAAAATCTTCCTCTATCATTATGACACTTTTAAGAACATTTTGTTAATTATCGAGATCTGTCTGACTACTGCATGGGCTCAAGGCTCGGTAGAAAGTGGTTTTAGTACCCTTAGAAGAATTCTTGCAGATCATCGATCAAAACTAGGAAATGAAATCATACAAGATCTTTTACTTATTCGGCTGAACATGAAGACTTTATCATCTCTTCACGCAGAGGGCGAGTACACAAACTCTTTAATAGATCGTTCTGTAGAATCGTACATGTCTGCAACCAAATGGCGATGGAATCTCAAGCCTCAAAATAATGAAGCATCACCAAAACATGCACCAGGGGATTCTTTCACGGCCTGTGAATCACAGCCCAAGTGCAGAAAATTTGAGAGCGACGATGGCAACACTTACAGTGGATATAATTCCTCATCAGAAGGTGATTGTGGCAGCGATAGTGAGGGGGATGATCTTCCTAGCCTTCCATTTGTAGTCTCCGACTAAATTTTTGTGCTTGTCATGACAGTGCTGATTAATTTTCCAATGTTCAAACGTTTATATACTTACCAGTTACTTTAGTATCTAAGCAAAAACAGATGCGAACCTACTGGATGCGTTCACTTTTTCTCATTTGTGTTGCAGTTTTGTGAAAATACAGCCAGAGTTGTCTTGAGATGATTTTTCTTCTTTTCTCCCTTTTCAATTTGTGTCATTTTCGTCAGCAAAGCGCACATGTAGGCCCTACCTTATCTTGGATATCGTAACCATCAAATTCCTTGAATACTATTACACTCAGATGTTGAGAACCCCAATGAAAAAGTATCTTGATAACTATGGTATGATCCTAAATACCCTGGTATTGCAATGGTAATATCGGGGTAGTCTGGAACGCACCATGGATAGTTATCATGATACTGTTATATCGAGGAACTAACAGGTCATAACATACACTTGAGAAAAATAAAAATGTGTTCATTTCTTCACCTTACACAACGTATATTAAAAACAAAATAAATTAATCCCCCCCCCCTCCCCAAATATAAGGCCAAGGGCCGATCCAGAGGGGGCGCTACCAGCGCACGCCCCTCTATTTTTAGCCGGAGTTCTGTTAAAACACCCATTCGGTCACTTAAATTTAAGGCCGTGAAAAAAACCCACATTAATTAAAACCCACCTGCATGGGGAGATGGTCACAGCAGCCCTAGAATCGCAGACAGCACAAGTTTTGGTTCCCAGTTTTTTAAAAGTTTTTCAGGGAGTCCACACCAGCGACAGGGGAGTACCCCTCTCATACTCTCTTCCAAATGGCCGCTGCAATCCTCTGGTCAAGCTGTGCACCACACTGTGAGGTAGTTTTAACTTGGACCCAAAGTCCGCAAAATATATTTTTGGTTTGGTACGTCCTATTCACGTACCATACCAAAAAATTATATTGCGGACTTTGGGTACAAGTTTGGACTAATTGTAAGGATAGTGAGCGACCCCCGCTTTCACAAAATCCTGGATCCGCCACTGAAGGCCGGGCACACATTTGTTTTCAATAAAAACATACAAATGTGTGTATTATCAGAGCCGGACGGATGAGCCGGTTCTGAGAATGTTCATATTTGTATAGTTTTATTGAGAAAAATCTTCGATATTTGTAGTTGAGTGTAGCTTGATTTGATATTCTTGCTGAAGATGTTTTACACTATGTTGGGTAAAGGGTTAGAGAGCCCAAGACGGAGAAATGTCTTAGAGGTGGATAAACCTGGCAAACAGGAGATTCGTAGTATTAAAAATGTACACTGTATATTTTAGCTCTGTACCACTGAGTAAGCCACTCACTGATTTCGGATCTGAACATTAGTTCGAATTGGATTGGAAGCTCCCAATGATCAGCAATCCGCAAATCATTCTGTGTTTTTGTAGCTGGATAAGAGGATGAGTCAGTGACGTCACACAATTTTCATCACGTTTCATCAACATTGGAAATATTTGAATTTTAAACACAGGCTGTTTTTTCGGAATAGAGTGGAATGGAATTTTCTCGAATGAAAACGGCCACTTAAAAACGCCCCTGCACCCACTATCCAAACCAAACTCAAGGTATCAAGGTACGACAATGTTTTTTTAATGAGATTTTTTGTTGCAGTTCACGTCAATGTAGACCCAATTTCGTGGCAAGAATAAATTTTGGTTAGCGATCAGAGCGTAGCGGTCAGATCTTATCGAGGCTCCGGCCACTATGTTCTGATTGCTGAACAAAATGAAATTTGCATGGATTTTGCCAGCCACTGTAAGCCAATGAGTCCAGAGTTGCCCGGCTCTGTGCATAATCAAAGCTCAACATTATTGAATGAAGGGCTCAGAAAACTGGTTCAAATGTACAGTACAGAACCTGCCAATGTACTCTTCCACCTTAAATTTATGGAATTTCCTTTTACATTCCTCCCTAGTTCAATGAACTGAACGTAGTAACACGTTCTGATAACTGAACTATGTCCTTATACAATTTTGTGACCTGTGTTTCGAGCCCCCCCCCCCCCCCCCCCCCCCACACACACACAGTGAGTTTCCTTCATTTAACCATTTTCCTTCATTTTCTCATTTTAATGGGGGTGAAATCATTCATTCCAAAAATCGGTTAAGCCAACTGAAAATGGTTAAGCAAAAAAAATTTGCTTGACCCTTTTTTGGGTTAAGCAAATTTTAAATTTTTACAAGCCTGTGAGTGCCTCATTGGAATGAGCTCATTCCAATGAGAGGATCATAATCTATGTTTTTGTGGCAAAAATTGACTTTTTTTTTACTTATTCAAGAATTGTTTTGACAGATATTGGCGTCGATTTGTGTTTGGTAAGGAGTTAATGTATGTCTGTGATGACAATACCAAATATGTTTCCTCAAATGACTGAAAACTTTCATTTTTTTCATTCCAAACCATTGTCTCTGATGCTCAAGATAAACAAGCCTGTTCCAGCAAGGTTTATGAACTATGGTTTAAAATAAATAGAAAAGAAGGTCATTACAGATGTTTTCAGTTAACTTGATGGGCTGAGCTTCAACTAAAAGATACAGAAAATCAATAAAATAAGGGCCATAACTCATGTGAGAAAAATCTGGTTTTCAAACTGAATCAAGATATTAAAGCAACAAACTCAAGTCCCAAATTGTGCTGAAATTCATTGGCAGTTTCTTGAGTAGCTTTACCCCATGCAAACAGTATCAAAATTTATTATTTTAATTATTTTTCAAACAATTCAACAAAACCATATCATGTGACCCTTCATTTAAATGAGCTTGACAAGCTCGTTTCAATGAGGCATCACATGATATGTTTTTTGTTAAATGTTTTGAAAAATAATTTTTTTATCAACTGCTTAATTTGTAAATTAAACAGGCAGATATGGTCAATTCATTCTGTAAAGGATTAACAAGCTAAAAATTACAAAAAATAAAAAAAACTAAGGGTCATAACTCAGTTCAAAAAATTCAGACAGAACTGATTTTCAAACTCTATCAAGATATTAATGCAGACTTCCAAACCAAAAAATGTTACATTCACTCACCTTTGTTGGAATTACAAGTCTGAAGGACAAAACATCTCAATAAATTGATAAACAAGGGCCAAAACTCTGGTAAGATAAATCAAACGGAAGTGGTTTTCAAACTCGACAAAGATATTATAGCCACAAACACACAAACCAATGAAAGTGTCAATGACACTGTAGCTCAACTTGTCAAGACAAAGACATGTACATGTATAGTATGTGACACAGAAATAGGTAATGACCTGATAACAAAGGTACATATAAAGTATTGTAACGGTCTGTACATAAATACTGAGCATTGCCTGTAACAAATGTATAGGTAAAGTATTGTAAAGGTGGGTGACAGTCAGATGCTAAACTAGAAAAAATCTTTGAGTCCCAGAGTGGGTCTGACTGAACCCCAAAATATTTGTTCTCATAGCACAGTGATAACAAAGGCACCCCAAAACACACTCATTCCTGTCCCAAGGTGAAAACAAAGGTACCCAAGAAGTTTCGTGAAGATCAGTTCACAAATATGAGCTGTGTAGAAGTTGTGACAAAAAACTGATTGGACCTAATTTCGGTACAAAATGGCCACTGGCAGCCATCTTGAATTTTGGACAGCGCCCAGAAACACTCATTCTCGTCCCAAGGTGATAACAAAGGTACCCAAGAAGTTTTGTGAAGATCGGTTCATAAATACAGCCTCTAGCCCGAGCCGTATTGACATGTGCACTTACAGAGTATAAGTAGCACTGAATAAATCAAAGTTCATCTAATTTGCATAATTTCTGCACGAGAAAAAAACCCGTACTATATGTGATGTATTCCATGTTACTAAACATTCATACAAAAATTTATTCAAATCAGAACTTTCATACAGAAGTTCTGTACAAAAGACTGATTGCACTAATTTTGGTACAAAATGGCTGCTGGAGGCCATCTTGAATTTCGGACCACACCCAAAAACACTCGTTCTCATCCCACGGTAATAACAAAGGTACACAAGAAGTTTCGTAAAGATCGGTTCATAAATATGGCATCTAGCCTGAGCCGTATAGAAGTTGTGTACAAAAAACTGATTAGATCTAATTTCAATACAAAATGGCCACTGGCAGCCATCTTGAATTTTGGACCGCACCCAGAAACACTCGTTCTCGTCCCAAGGTGATAACAAAGGTACCCAAGACGTTTCGTGAAGATCGGTTCATAAATACAGACTCTAGCCCGAGCCGTATTGACATGTGTACTTACTGTGTGTAAGCAGCACTGAAATGAAAGTGTCAATGACACTGTAGCTCAACTTGACAAACTTGAACTTGGTAAGTTATAAATGAAATGGCAAAATTGAAGATCATTGGGACCAATGTCAGTTTTTTTGCCAGTGGCAACATTTTTTGACAGAAACCGAATAAAATTGATAGCTCCCATCTAGAGGCCTCATCAAACAAGCATGCCAGGTTTCAAAGCAATCCGATCATAAATGTGCCCTGTAGGGTGTACAAAAGGGAAATATTGTGGTCTGACTAGACTAAATTCTAAGAACGTTGGCCGTGGCAACATTTTTTGACGGAAATGGAAGAAAATCGATAGCTCCCATCTAGAGGTCACCGTAAATAAGCATACCAGGTTTCAAAGCAATCTAATCATAAATGAGCCCTGTAGGGTGAGCCAAAGGGAAATATTATGGTCTGACTAAACTAAGTTCTAAGAATGTTGGCTGCGGCAACATTTTTTGATGGAAATTGAAGAAAATCGATAGCTCCCAGCTAGAGGTCACCCCAAACAAGCATGAAAGGTTTCAAAGCAATCCGATCATAAATGTGCCCTGTAGGGTGTGCCAAAGGGAAATATCGAGTCTTCTGACTAAACCAAGTGCTAAGAACGTTGGCCGCTGCAACATTTTTTGATGGAAATTGAAGAAAATCGATAGCTCCCATCTAGAGGTCTCCCCAAACAAGCATACCAGGTTTCAAAGCAATCAAATCATAAATGTGCCCTGTAGGGTGTGCCAAAGGGAAATATTGTGGTCTGACTAAACTGAGTTCTAAAAACGTTGGCCGCAGCAACATTTTTTTACGGAAACTGAAGAAAATCGATAGCTCCCATCTAGATGTCACCCCAAACAAGCATGCCAGGTTTCAAAGCAATCCGATCATAAATGGGCTCTGTAGGGTGTGCCAAAGGGAAATATTGAGGTCTGACTGAACTTAGTTCTACGAACGTTTGCCGTGGCAACATTTTTTGCCAGAAATTGAAGAAAATCGATAGCTCCCATCTAGAGGTCACCCTAAATAAGCATACCAGGTTTCAAAGCAATCAAATCATAAATGTGCCCTGTAGGGTGTGCCAAAGGGAAATATTGTGGTTTGACTAAACTAAGTTCTAAGAACATTGGCCGCGGCAACATTTTTTGACAGAAATTGAAGAAAATCGATAGCTCCCATCTAGAGGTCACCCCAAACAAGCATGCCAGGTTTCAAAGCAATCCGATCATAAATGTACCCTGCAGAGTGTGCCAAAGGGAAATATTGAGTCTTCTGACTAAACTAAGTTCTAAGAACGTTGGCTGCGGCAACATTTTTTGACAGAAATTGAAGAAAATCGATAGCTCCCATCTAGAGGTCTCCCCAAACAAGCATACCAGGTTTCAAAGCAATCTGATTGTAAATGAACCCTGTAGGGTGTGCCAAAGGGAAATATTGAGGTCTGACAAAACTAAGTTCTACGAACGTTGGCCGTGGCAACATTTTTTGCCGCAAATTGAAGAAAATCGATAGCTCCCATCTAGAGGTCACCCTAAATAAGTGTATCAGGTTTCAAAGCAATCAAATCATAAATGTGCCCTATAGGGTGTGCCAAAGGGAAATATTGTGGTTTGACTAAACTAAGTTTTAAGAACGTTGGCCGCGGCAACATTTTTTGATGGAAATTGAAGAAAATCGATAGCTCCCATCTAGAGGTCACCCCAAACAAGCATAAGAAGTTTCAAAGTAATCTGATCATAAATGCGACCTGTGAGGTGTGCCAAAGGAAATTGTGGATGTACGTACTAACGTACTAACATACTAACGTACGTACGTACGTACGTACGTACGTACGTACGTACGTACGTACGCCGACGGACGAGAAGTGATGGCAATAGCTCAGCTTGACTTTGTCAAGTTGAGCTAAAAATCAAAGTTCATCTGATTTGCATAATTTCTGCACGAGAAAAAAACCTGTATTATATGTGATGTATCCCATGGTTCTAAACATTCACACAAAAAATTATTCAAATCAGCGCTTTCATATGGAAGTTCTGTGCAAAAATCTGATTGCACCAAATTTCGTAGAAAATGGCTGCCATCGTGCCATCTTGAATTTCGGACCGGACCCCAAAACACTCATTCTCGCCCCACGGTGATAACAAAGGTACCCAAGAAGTTTCGTAAAGATCGGTTCATAAATACGGCCTCTAGCCCGAGCCGGCTTGGCATTTGCACTTACAATGCTGAAAGTAACACCAAAAAACATCAAAGTTAGTCTAATTTGCATAATTTATGCACGAGAAAAAAACCTGTATTATATGTGATGTATCCCATGATACTAAACATTCATACAAAAAATTATTCAAATCAGAGCTTTCATATGGAAGTTCTGTACAAAAAACAGATTTCTGCATCGTTGGTACAAAATGGCAGCTGGCAGCCATCTTGAATTTCGGACTGCACCCGAAAACACTCGTTCTCGTCCCACAGTCATAACAAAGGTACCCAAGAAGTTTCGTAAAGATCGGTTCATAAATACGACCTCTAGCCTGAGCCGTATCCAATTGTTGACGGACAGACGGACGACGGGCCATGGCATAAGCTCAAATTTGGCTTCGCCAAAGTTGAGCTAAAAATTGTTGGAATCCATTTACATTTATTTAAAGCATCATGTTAATGAACTAAACATCATGGCAAATAAAAAAACTAATGACCATAACTCTAGAAAGAAAAATTGGATCAAAATCGATTTAGACCTTAAGGGCCTGGACAATTGTCTTGAATTCACACCTGACCACGGCCTGTACACATCCAAAGGTTAGCAGTGATTCCTAGTCAAGTCTTGGCTTCCTGTTGAGAAAACCACTGCCTACGTAATTTGTCTATTGTTAGCAGGATTTCCTCTTGATGGCATATCAAGGGCACCTGTTCTGAGGTCGTAAAACTCAAAAATAGGCCTTTAAGGGTTAGAGATGATGGTAACAAACACACATGTCAAACTTTTTTTGCAATCTCTTAATGGTTGTTTGAGGAGTCATGTTAACATGTGTGAAACACACAGATGCCCAGATACATGCCTGCCAACTAGTATCATTAAAGCATAAGTCAAGTTTTCTCGACTTAACTAAAAAGAAAATAAAACAAAAGTTTAAATTTAATCTGAATTTTTTTTTTAAACCCAAAAGGCAATTTGATTATTTGTTAGAAATGGCTTAAAGTATAATATAAATAAGAAACCTTTGTGGTTGTACACTCCACCATTTGCGCCTCATCTAAGCAGATCTGAAATGAAACAATTATATTTCTGTTATAAAATATTTCTCAACATTTTTCATAGAATATCCTCTCTGTAGTGGACATAATTCTCAGCCTGTTGGTCTTTCTAGGTGGTCCAGCCTCCCTCAACCATGTAATGCTGTTTAAATTAACCCTTTACCTATTATAAATGCCACATATGGCCAGCTTTTAACCCTTAACTGGTAGAGTGCTGAATTATTTTTGGCCATCAAAATTTGTTCACAGGTCTTTGCCTTGTTACAATTTATGGGAGAGTGCCTAAAGGCACTCTCCCATAAATTGTAACAAGACAAGTCCCTACAGACTAAATAATATCACTTCAAAGATAATATGAAGCACATCCACTGAGTATGAAGCCTTCAAGATGTAGTACCTTCACCTCAGAGTAAAACCCAAATATGGGCTTCCAGCACTCTACCAGTTAAGGACCTGGACAAGTATCCTGAATTCCCCACCAGCCCACAGCCTTAAAGCATCCAGCAACTTAGTATTGACTTCTAGTCAAGTCTTGGCTGCCTTAACAGGTGACTAAGACTGTAACTAGAAACCACTGCCTAGATAAATTGCCTATTGTCAGCAGCACCTCCTCATGATGGCATGTTAAGAGCACTTGTTTTCAGGTTGTAAAAATCGGAAATAGACCTTTACGGGTTAAAAAAAATACTGCAATTTAAATTTCAATTTTTGCCTCCAAACTAAGACTAAGAACAATCACAGAAATAAGCTCATCTAGCTTGTTCCAGTGAGGGGTCATAAGCTATGATTTGGGTTAAAAAGTGAAACGTTTTAAGGTTTTTCTTCAAATTTCATCTTCTAGTCATATTGGGTGTTTCTGCATATCATAGCCACACTTAACAAGAAAAAAGAGAATTTTGTATATATCTTTCCAAAGTGTTATGGCCCCCTATTATAACATCAGAATCGAGAATTAATACTTTCTAAAATTATTTTTAATTAGAATAACCAGACTCTGGCTTGTGTGATCACTTATATACAGAGAGTGACCTTTGAATGCACCTATCAACATGTTTACAAATACTGTTGAACAGGATTAATTTTTGTTTATTTGGGTCACACTTGTTAACTTGAAATTAGAAGAAATGATACAGAAACTCAATGAGTTGACTTTATTCAGCCAATCAGAAGTTAATGGAACAATAAAACATTGGAGAAAATTTTCATTCTGTAACTTTCAATTTGAAGACTATGTAAGTCTCTGTCAACAGACTTCTGAGATTGTTTCATCTCACACAGCATTGAGAAGTGACTGACTATTGTTTATAAATTTAGTATCGGAGGTTATTATTACAAGACAGTGCATTATACTTGTTAGATATTAACTGGTAGACTGCTAAATTACTTTTCAAAGGTGATTTGTAACATGAGTATTTTTTTCAAAGATGTAATACTGCCAGCAAGGGAAGCCTTAATTTGGAATGATTTTGTTCATCAATAACTGTATTGTTACTATTTATTGGAGAGTGCCTGTTGGCATTCTCCAATAAATTGTAACAATACAATTTCATATTAACTTTTCTTTATCTATTGCTGCACAAATGACAAGTTAATGTATAGAGTGTAAATCCACTAAAGTTGCTTTCAGAATTTTCCAGTAATGCTCTGATAGTGGCTTTTAGCACTCTACAAGTTAATTCCATCTGAATTTTGCTAAGAGCTTTATTGGAATTTATTGGAGACTACTGAATGTTTGTTTGAGTGAACATTTCATTGCATTGCATTTTACTAGATACTGTTTGTAAGGACATATTCTTGGACATTACAATACTCGCTGCAAAGTTTATTCATCACTGCATTACTGAATTGTATTGAACTTTATTTTGGATTAACTGATCAGTATTTCTGTTCAGTTTACTGTAAACCATACAGTGTAAAAGATATTGTACCATTTTCTTTTCATATTACATTTTTAATGAAGTTTCAGAATAGTTAAATTGGAGTTATTTTTGCTAGATCTCTGATTCTTTCTGTTACCATTATTGTTATTAGACACCATAACACAGAAACTGTGAAAAATGAGAACTTGATGCGCATAATTAGTAGAAGTACTCAACAGGAAATTACCATACTGTTTTAAGACAAGTGAGCAATGTACCTTTTGACTCTGGTCAATCAAGTTTGATCTTATCAGATTGAACTTTTTTGGTATTTCCAGAACTTTACCTTGGAGGACTTCAAATTTGTATCACATTTCCACCTCTCAATATCAACTTGCAGAAAGCAGGTGTCTTGATATGGTTGTGTGCGCAGAAATAGTCACCATTTAGTCAACTTGAATTTTCCATGCCAAAACATTAATACACATCAGTTTTAATACATCTGAACAATGTAGAGTACAACCCTGTTAATTAAATAGTCACTTTGCCAGTGACAATTATTAATTAACAAGAGTATTCAATTAACCCAGCAAAAAAAGTCAGCATAAAGGCCAAAACCAGCCAGCGCCATTCATAAAAATCACCATTCAATTTTCAGTATTTTTTGTCTCAAAATCAAAGCTTATGACCCATCATTGGAACAAGCTCATTGAGCTCGTTCCAATGAGGGTTATAAGCTATGTTTTTGATGTAAAAAATGACAAAAATTTAGTTATTCAAGAATGTTATTTGCAAGTGTCATCTGCCTTTCTTGTTAGGTAAAGGGTTAACAGGTATTTGTCATTTTCATGTATTCTAGGCATAAACTGGTCATTTATTCTATTTTATCTTGCTCGATAAACCTCACAAACCTCTGTCAGACATGAAAAAAACAGAATAAAGGCCTGTATTGAATGTAAGGAGCACAAACAGGTCTATAAACATAGGGAATTCAGTGGGTGTCAGAGTAATTATTTTATATACATGTATTACAAGATCTTTTTATTGAATTAACAGGAGATTACTCTTTATCTATTGACTAAAATGAATTTTTTGATTTGCTTGGTTGATAGATACGTGGTATGAGACCATATTCATTGAAACCCACGATATGTCCGCCCAGCCACTGACAAATTTCCCATACCCAGTGGAAGCCTTGTTCCGAAATCTACAAATTGTCCATACCCCGTAGAAGACATGTCATTCCAGTTTTACAGTGTACATGTATTATATTTTAATTTTTTATCTCCAAAATATAGCTCATGACCCCTTATTGGCATGAGCTTGTCGAGTACCCTCCAATGTGGGGTCATAAGCTATGTTTTTGAGACAAAAAAGAAAAAAAAGAAATTCAATAATTTTTTTATACTAGTCATATCGCCATATTTTCACAAAAACTCTTTTGCACAAAAATTCCACAGAAACCTGTATGGCTCAACAATGGAAGATAAAAGATCTCATGCTGTGTGTGTTCACACATGAAATAGATTGTACTTCTAAAATGGAAAGTCAATAGATAAATTTGTTACCCCGTGTAAAACCCGTACCACATGATCAGACACGGAGTAACTAATAATAACCGGGAGTGCAGTGGCTCAGTGGTTAATGGCATTGAAATTCAAACCAAAAGGTCCATGGTTTGATCCCCACTAGCGGTAATTGTGTTGTGTCCATGGGCAAGGCACTTCATCCTAAATTGCCCATGTGGAGGCATGGTGGCGCTGTGTACTAAGGCATCCTTAACATCAATGGTGTACTTGTCTTCAACCAATGCTAACCCTGCTGACGTGGATTTACTATGTTGGGAAGTCTGAAGTTATTCACCATTGCTCGGTGGTTATCATGGGGAATTCAAAGTGGAATGGATGCATGCACACACAGATGGACGGACGGGCACCGGCTATTTTAATAGTGCCCTGAAAATCTTTTTCGATGGACGATAAAAATTATTTCATTAAGGCCGATAACTCTGTAATGAATAAAGGAATCTATGTCACATGATCAGACAGCGGAAACGGCTGACCGATTGTGACCAAAATAGGACAGTCTCATCTAGACATCATACCTAGTTATCATTCCAAGTTACAATGAAATCGCTTCATAAATATGAACTGTAGACTGTACTAAACAAATCTAGGTCATGTGTCTGTGCGGCCATCACAGATGACCGATCACAGCCAAAATAGGATATTCTCATCCAGACAGTTATCCTACCAATTAACAATGAAATCCCTTTTTAATGCAAACTGTAGACTGTGTGCTAAAGGAATCTAGGTAACATGCCTCTGTGGTCATCACAGTTGACTGCACCGAACCAAAATAGGACATTCTCATCTAGACATTATACTGAGTTATCCTACCCAGTTACAATAAAATCCCTTCATAAATATGACCTGCAGACTGAGCTAAAGGTTTTTGGGTTTCAGGCCCACACAGCCATCATGGTTGACTGATCATGACCAAAGTGTCGTTCTCATCTAGACATGATCTCGAACCTGAATATGAACTTTCGTGATGATCGGATAAGAACTATGGGGTGTAGCCTGTGCTAAAGAAAATTGTGAACAGACTCACAGACTTACAGATTCACAGACTAACAGACTCACAGACTTCTGAGCATGTGACGGCAATAGATTATCTTGACTTTGTCAAGTAAAGCTAATAAATTACTCTATGATCCATATGTATACTACTCAAAGTTTGCTAAGCACCAAGTATATCCAACTACCTGTTTTATGTTTTAGTTGAAATATTGTAATGAAAAGTATATATATTTTTTATTTAATTATATCTTTAATGATTTAAGTGCAGAAATTAAGATTTTATTTGTGTTGTGAACATCCAGGATCTCATCAATATACCGCTTTGCAGTCAATGTACCACATTCAAGGACACAGAGCTCTGTACGTCCATCCCTGCTGATGCTGCCCCAGGCCATGATTGACCCTCCACCACAGCAGTCATGCTCAGCAATGTTGGCTGCATGGAATCATTCTCCTGGTCTTCTCCATACCCTAAAACGCCTATCTGTGAGGTCTAGGCAGTACCTTGACTCATCTGTAAAAAGGACAGGTCACCAATCTTCTCTTGTCCATCCAATGTGGTCCATGGTCCATTCATATCGTGCCTGGCACTGGTTCTGGGACAGAGGAATGTGAATACATGGTCTTCTCAATCAGAGACCACCTTTGTGCAACCTTGCCCAGATAGTCTGCGTCAAAACATTTACCCTGGATGCATTCTGAAGGTCACTGTGAAGCTGGGTTGCTGTGGCAAAGCAGTTCCTACGGGCATGAATGATCAAAAACCGGTCTTCAGCTGCAGATGTTGCCCTGTCTCTGCCACCACCATGCTGTCTTACTGGTGTGCCATACTGATGAAATCTTGCCCAGTCTCTGGTGATCACCGTATGGTGCACACCAAGGGCTTCACCAACTTGACGATGGGTAGCCCCTTGCTCCATCCCTACAGCCCGCCACATTTCTGCTTCAGACAAATGTCTTCTTACATTTGCATTTGCCATATTCAATCATTAAATCACAAGGGTTTGTGTTGAAATGAAGACTGAATACCCTACACATGTCATGTACATGTAGACAGTACAGGAAAACATCATGAAAATCAAGGGGTAAATGCTTTCCATGACTGTCACGAAAATGAAAAAATTTAAAGTAATTTATATATTTTTTATACTTACCAATGGCCCAGACTTATCTGGTGCTAACTCTAAAATATTCAGGGCCAAACACAAATTTTGCCCCCCAAATCCCCAAAATTTGCATCCAAAACCAAAAAACTAATGTTCTATATAGTCATCCATACTTTTGTCTACTGCGCATGCGCAGTGTCAAGGAAGTACCGACATTGACACCAAGCCTCATTCTTACAACCAGTGCCTGCTAATTGTTATATAATCAGTGGGGAGGTATGAGTTCCCAACTCATGGGAGGGCCATCCCCATCTGGGCCCTTGGTAAGTATAAAAAATATATAAATTACTTTAAATTTTTTCATATTTTTATACTGCAACCAATGGCCCAGACTTAGCTGAATAGAAAAAAAGGCTGGAAGGCCTAGGACATAAAGGAAATTCCAATAAGCTCAATTATATATACAGGAATATCCCCTCAAGGAGAAAAGGAGAGAAAGGATTTACATATGTCTTTCTTATTTATTAGAAATAAGAAAGACACAATACCAACCAGATAATTGAGCAGTATATCATCTATAATTCTCTATTAACAGCCAGTATAACCATTTATACTAATTTAATAAAGAAAGCCAATAAATAAAGATAGTCCAGAGAATGAGACTCTTTATACTTATTTAAAAGTGTCCAAGGATCGTAAATTAACGTTCGTATGACACGTGACATATACAAATGCTTCAGACCGAGCTACACTTTAAAAATATTACATAAATGAGATATATATTAGCTTTATACTTTAAAACCATTCCAGTACCGACTCAGAATTAATGACATCAGAGGAGGTATTCAATTGCTTTTCACTATAAAGCCAGTGATATAAGGGAAAACCGTCCCCCCCACCCACCCCTTCCCCTTGTTCTGGGTCAAATCACCACAGAATGAAGAGGGCTGCAGGACAGAGTCACTGCTGGAACAGAAAACCTACATAACTATAGCTGTAATCGTTTAGTGGATGACATTCTGAGCAACAGATAACAGACCTAAACTGTTACAGGGTTCTTACACTTTTTTGGCCAAAAATTTCCATACTTTTTCCATACCTTTTCCAGACCTGACGTACCATTTTTCCAGACTCAAATCGCATCATTTACCATCATGCCGAAGGCACAGGCACTGTCTCAAGTGGAATCTAGGGCCTGCAACCCTTGAAAGTTCATTATTACATGTACATATATGCTAACAAAGTGGTACTGGTAGCTAAACTGGCAGTGATTCTACATGTTGATTAGCTGCAAACATGTATGTATTCAGCCAATGAAAATGTACAATCCCTACAGCTGAAAATCTGTTTTCATACGGTGTTCAGCGTACATCTATAAGGAATGTGTCCCACCCATGTAACAATAAAGCAAGTTATCTCTTAGAGAGCACTTGGTTTGTTGTTATATGAATGGGTAGTTCTGGACAACATATGGACTTCAAGATTAAATAAAAATTTCTTGACATTGTTTTATCATGAGAGTAAAAACGTCTAACTTACCACAAGACAGTCTGTGTGCCAGAATATATTCTACTTGAAATAGTTTCAGAAATTATCCATACTAACAGTAATAATCCTTCAACATACACAAGCTATGTGCATGTAGTTTGAAAAGCTTCTTAAGCAGGTTATAGCATAAACATTATGTAACAATGATCCAAATGAAACTGAAGAAATGAATTATCAAATGAGAAATCAAACTGCAACTGTAGTAACACCAATTATCCAACTCTTTAACATGCATCAAATGGAGATCACCATGAACAAAAATCAGTTTTTATATTCTTTTAGCTTGTTGTCAATTTCTTCATCGAGATTTTTTAGTTCAACCTCCATGACTATGTTCGTGAGACCCTTCCAATGCGTCAAGTTTTTGTTTTGAAGAAACACCGTGAAGATCATTGCCAGGTGTCAGATGAGTCTTACCTATTCTCGTAGCTTCGGAAAAAATCCTTCCATAGGATTTTGTTGTTGTTTCATTTTCACTAAGGCAGCGTGTTTTTTACCTGCCATGTGACTTAGAAGGGCCGCTTCGCCCATATTCGATACGTCAAATGATTTTCTGCATATTGTGCACATTGCCTTTTTATTCGAAGTTTTATCCTGAGAAATCCATTGTTTGAATCTAGGGTCTGTTTCCCATTTCGCCAAAAAAACACACTTCCCCATGATAAACAAATACAAAAATAACAAATGACCTTCACGTTGGAAATTTCAAAGACAATAAAGCACAGTGCGCATGTGACTTGACCTTTGGAATTCTCCGTAATTCCGAGCTGCATTCGGCTTTGAAACACCTGTGATATCTCGGTTGTATTCCATTGAAAATGCACGAAGTTTTCCGATCCGAATTTTTCTGTTATCGAATGCAGGGCATTGACAAATAATAATTCTTGTATGCTGGTTCTTTTTACTCAGAATGATTACACCTTTGTTAAAAACAGTAATTTCCAAACTTTTTCAAGACCCCAAGGCTCGACACACATATTTTCAAACCTTTTCCAGACCTTTTCCAAACCGCCCCAAATTTCCATACTTTTTCCAGTTTTCCAGACCCACGTACGAACCCTGTTAAACATCTATGGTCGCCTCAAATAGACTCTATATTTAAGGTCGCCTGAAATAGACTCCATATTTCTAAGGTAAAACTTTGTAAATGTAGAAGGCTGTGTCCAGTGAGCAGCTTTCATGAGATCAGTAATGGCAATACTGTTAGAATAAGCCCAAGATGTGGACAGCGCTCTAACTTCATGCGTGGAAATCTTAAGCACCGACTGCTGATTAGAAGATAAACTTTCATAAGCAGTACGAATTGCTAATTGAATCCATCTAGCAATAGAATGAACAGAAATGTCCCTTCTATTGGGAATTAATGATAAAAAGAAGCGTTTCTTCCTTTTCTGATAAACTCTAATCTGCGTTTATAAATGTGCATAGCTCTTACTGGACACAGCAAAGGTCTACAGCTATCTGATGATGGAAGAGCCTTAATGATAATAGGCTCAAGATATTTATTAGGAGCCTGATTATTAGCCAAAAATCCCATATGAGTAGTTAAAGTAATAGTATTACCAATACTACGATAATGAGAATCATCAATAGATAAAGCATGGAGTTCACTAACTCTTCTTGCGGAAGCAAAGGCTAAGAGAAAAGCTGATTTATATGTCAAGAATTTGAACTCTACAGCATCCAATGGTTCAAATGGAGCTTCTTTAAGCTTCAACAGAACCCACGCTAAATTCCACTTAGGAAATAACCTAAGGGTTCTAGGCCTACTGATTGAAATTTTTTTAACTAACTCAGATAAAGAAACATTAGATCAAATTTCTAAGCTATCATGATGAGCATAAGTGTCCGATAGCATAGACCTATAAGCCTTAATAGTGACTGGCTGCAGTTTGTGAACGTCAAACAAGTAGGCCAGAAAGTTTGCAATGTCTGGAAAGGATGGATCATAAACATCTATTGACTGATCCTTACATCAACGAGAAAAAACCTTCCACTTTGCCACATAATTTAACGAAGAGGAGGCCCTCCCTACAGTTAGAAACTGCGTCCACTGCTCATCCTGTAAAGCACCTTCCGTGCAAGAAGGACCACACAACGGAAATACGTGAAGGTTGAGACCTTGCAGGTTGTGATGCAGTGTGCGAGATTTCTCCTGAAAGAGAAGGTCCTCCCGTGGAGGAAGCTTCCGGGGAATGTCCCATAACAGACACCTGAGTCGATTTATCTATGGTTTCTGAGATGACAGAGATACTACAAGCAGTATCTTGCACTGCGATTGCTTGATCATTAACAAGATCTGTTGAATCAACAGAGTTGGAGGATATGCATATCCTATCATCCCGTCCCAAGAAATGGAGAGGGTGACTACTGCGTACGCTTGAGGATCTGGGCATGGCGACACATATATCTGCAATTGATTGTTGAAATGAGTCGCGAATAAGTCTATCATTGGTTGATCCCATTGGTAGCAAATCTGCCTGAATACTTGCTTGCTGAGAGTCAATTCTGAAGGCAACATGCGACCTTTCTGAGAGAGCGAGTCTGCTAGAACGTTCAGACGACACGGTATATGACGGACTGATAGATGAACATGATCTTCCAAGACATACAGAAGAATTCTCTCCGTTAGTTCGAATAACGGAATCGAATGTGTGCCTCCTTGGTTCCAAATATACGCTACGCTACTACTGTTGAGTTGTCCGACAGCATTTGAACATGTGAATTCTGAATTATGTTCATCCAATGACGTAGCACTAGCCATACTGACATCATTTTTTTGATGTTTATATGTTTCTCCCGGAACACAGGATCCCAAAGACCCTAACACTTTGAGTCTGTTGGGCTCAGGGTCGTGCCCCAACCTGCTTGACTTGCATCCGTCATAATCATAAAAGCCGGATCTGGCAGCTAAAGCGGAACTCCCTGAGTTAACCACTAAATGTCTGCCCAAATCTGAATCCTTTGTTTTACTTGGTCCCATAAAACAATATTTGTTTCGAGCGAATGCATCTTCACACTCCATATTTGAGTGAAAAATATCTGGAGTGGACGTGTGTGCAAGCGGCCCATCAGAATGAGATCTGTACAGCCCATCAGTCGCATGAACTCCCACGCTGTTAATATGTCTGAGAGTAGACAAAAGCGAGCATAAAAAGTGACTAATTTCGCTCTGGGTAACAGAAGATGAACCAGATTGTTGTGAGTCTCGAAGCTGATTCCCAAGTGAATGAATGATTTGGACGGAGCTAGATCCGACTTCTTTTCGTTTACAATGAAACCGAGACGTCAGAGCAATTGAAGCAGACTCTGAACATCGTTCTGAAGAACCGTTTTGTTGCTGTATCTCTGAAGAATGTCGTCCAAATAGGCTGATGTTATCGCAGACGAATGAGCTCGGAAATATGCCATTACCGAGTTCATTATTCGAGTGAATGCCCAGGGTGCTAGATTAAGTCCGAAGCACATTCCTCGTAACTGATAAACGACCCCTAGGATGGCGAACCGTAGGTACTTTCTGTATGCTGGATTCACCATATCATGAAAGTACGCATCCTTTAGATCAATGCTTGATGCATAGTCATTCACCCGAATGCTTGCCCTTACTTATCGAATGGTCTCCATATAAAACTTTGGAGCCACGATCAGTTTGTTTATCCAGCTCAAATCTATTACTGGACGGAACGAGCCATCTGGCTTCAGAACCAAGAACAGGTGACTGTAAAAACCCAGTGATTCCTGGTTTTCTACGACTTCTATTGCGTCTTTCTCCAAAAGAGATTTTACCTCGGATAGAAGAGAATCTCTTTTTAGAGGGTTGGTCAGAAGCTGAGTCCAACGTGGATTTTGTGTTAACGGAGGTTTCTCTTGGAATGATAGCCTTAGGCCTTCCGAGATAACCCCTCTGACCCAGAGGTCGTCTGTAATTGGAATCCAATTTTCCAGAAACCTTGACAGTCTTCCGCCAACAGGACCACAACAGAGATCCTGACCATCACCTCCTGGACCTGCGAGGCCTATGGGAAGAGAAACTACGTCCTCCCCGTGCAGTGCCTCAGCCCGCCGACCTGGGGACGTCTGACTGGAAATCTCGGCCAGACCCACATCCCCTACCTGAGTCTCTACTTTGACAATCTCTAGGGTAACTACCTGAGGATTTCTTATGTCCTCTAGAGGAGCTTCCTTTGGACGAACTTTGTCCTGAAGCTCCTACTTTAACCTTTTCTGCTGTATCAGTTTTTCTTGAAACTGACTTCAAAAACAGAGTATCAGATGCTTTCTTTGCAAGCTGATTGTAGATCAATGAAAGCTTGCCATCAAAGAGATAGTCACCAGATACCAGAGCAACTCGAAGAGAGTTTTTCACCTTAACATCCACTAGGGATGATGACGCTAGGACTGCATCATGTCTAATTAACTCTAAATTAGCTACTGATAAGGCAGAGTTATACATGGAATAAGCAATAGCCCTTGAAAGAACCCTTAATGAGGTACGAACGTCCTCGAATTTTACTCCAGTAAGGTGATCTGCATAAGATAAAGCATCTAGATTCGCTCTATTGGAAAATATAGTTGTATCCATTGTATCCGAGCGAATAGAAAAGGACGAAGGTAAGGACAAATCTAAGTCCTCAGCCTGTTTGTCCAAATGTAGGGGAACTCTCGAAATACCCTGATCTGCCGTTTTAAATTTATTTCTATTATTAATAAACAGCAGATCTAGAGCACGTGAAGATAAAAAACTGCTTTTCCTCAGTCCCGAGGATAGATTGAGTATAGCGTCATTTATCAATTCAAAAGTCTGAGACACATTACTGGACTGCACCGGGTAAAGAGGAGTATCTTCTTTAACCCGGTCGAAAAAGTCAGAATCTAATGACGCTAGCAGTTTTTTATTCTTTGTCGCAGCATTCTGATCCCAAGTAACAACATCTGGAAGGTATTGCTGAATAAAATCCATCACTAGCTTGTGTTGCTCCAAAAGGGAAAACTCCAATTCACTCAATTCCCTTTCACCATCCGATTGGACCAGATTAGAGTCTCGGTCATCCCTATCTGAATGGGCAGAGGAATGAACCGACCCAGCTTCATCCGACAGTTCCACATCAGACACTGTCGTAGGATGTTCTGTAGCCTGCTGGGATGCTGCGATGAGCTGCGCTATTTGCGACATTAAGTCTGTACTCAAGGCCTTTGGAGCAGCGGTTCTTTGAAGCTTAGCCACTAGATGCTCCTGGGATGGCATGTCCAACATACTCCTCTTATGCGGACGTCCCAATTCATGTGGCCTCGTTTCCTTGGCTATTGGATGGCGTGACTTTCTCGAATCCTTCTTCGGCGATGCAGGCTGTATCTCCGTACTCACATAGCCAAGGTGCGGTCGTGTGTGCTTTGAAGACGAACTGGAAGCCAAAAGAATAGCCGACCCTGGCAGCCTATTTGACAGAGCATCCCGGACAGGAGGCGTGGACGTATATGCTCCGACTGACGAACGTTCTGAACAACAACATCTGGCCCCAGATGTTGTTGTAAGAGAGAGGAACCTCTCTCGCTCGTGGTCTGGGAAGACCTGGATGAACCGACCGCAGTACTAGCTGGCTTCCTCTGTTCCGTTGCTGCAGGGTGAGCATGTTCCGATATTATAGTGCTTGCAACACGCTTTTTCCTTTCCTCGACCGCTATGGACTTAACCGGTGTCAGAACACCCATATTCTGAGTGATAGAAGCACCAGTCGAGCTAGCTGGCGACAAGAACATAAATCCCATGATCAGTATCTAGGCCCTTGTCTAATTTCCTTGAGCACTTTTGCCGCTAGCTCTGTGTTAGATTGCGACAACGGTAGCACACTTTCTGATGGTATCACAGATACATCACCATGTTCTTGTTCCTCTGAAAAAGAAACTGAAAAACTAGAGTGACCTTGTGATGAGAGAACAGGCATCGATCTCTCACCACTAACAACATATCGTGACACACGTCTCCAACGTTTGTCATCCCAATTGGCACAAACAGAACAAGAGTTAGTGCGAGAACAATGACTACAGCAAACACAATTAACGTGAGAGTCAGAGGAATATTTCCTCGACTTACAATTTGAGCAATATTCTTTCATTTTGCCAAAAATTACAAGTCAATAGTTCTCGCATTAACCCTCATAATAATCTGACAAAGATACATAATAATACAATCCAATACAAAAATTTCGAAAAATAATTCATAAAAAAAAATTTAGAAAACTTTTGATATGAGCCCAAGTTCCCAAAGGGAACGATGAGCCCAAATGGATCCAAAAAAGCCTAAGTGTGGACAAAAAAATTTTCTTTATTCTGAAAAATTAATGCTACACCTCCGGAGTAAATAATGTATCTGATTAAAGACCTAACATCATAATGACAAGAAAATTACTTATAGAAAGTAACCGTTATCAATGTACACAAAATGCCATAAAAACCGGAAACAAGACTCCAGGCACTGCACTGAACAACACGGCCCGAAGTCAGTAACAGATTTTTTAAACTATCTGATGTAAGACAGAATCTTCATCAGAAGAAACTGCGATACATCAGATGGTAGATGCAAGACCAAAAACGCCTAAACACCCAAAGGGTGAGGACGTAACCATGGGGATATACAGAATAAACATTTTATAAACAAGTTAAACTCCCATGAAATTTTCAAGAAAAAAAATTCCAAAAAGGTCCAAAAAGTATGGGAGCTTAACAGGGGGGTATCAAGGAAGGAGAGGGAGGAATTAGGGAACATGAAATAATTTTCAATAAAAAGTATAAGTTACAGCCCTGAACACATCAAACCACTGTTTTTTCCTCTCATCCTCCTAATTCATCCTTTGATCCACTAAAATCACCATTACTTTGTGTCTGGCATCATAAAAACTGAGATTTACAAGCACAGAAGTCAGTTAGTTGTTACTGACAGAAGGGCCAAACAAAGAATGAGGCTTGGCGCCAATTTCGGTACTTCCTTGACACTGCACATGCACAGTAGACAAAAGTATGGAGGACCATATAGGACATTATTTTTTGGTTTTGGATGCAAATTTGGAGGATTTGGGAGGCAAAATTTGTGTTTGGCCCTGAATATTTTAGAGTTAGCACCAGCTAAGTCTGGGCCATTGGTTGCAGTATAAAAATAATCTGCCTGTCAAGAGAGCTAATGTAAACACTGGGACCATCTCAATACATTCCTCAATCATATCCACCAAAAATATCGCAAATATGTCACAAGCAAATTTCACAATGATGTGTCACATATTTGGTGCTCAGCAAACTTTGAGTAGTATATAATTAAAAGGACAAATTTGAACTTAAGGCAAAGTAAATGGCTTGGTGTTTGGAAATTATATTCCATTAACAGGGTTATTCAAGTAAGAGGTAAATAATTAAGTGGGTTCCACAGCACCAGATTTCAAAGTTCAGCCTTAAAGTAGCTATGAACAAAGAGTGGTAATGCAAAAAAAAACCCTGCACCACTGTTAGAAACATGCAAGCAAAATAGCCATTATTCCCAAACCTAATCTTTTCACAGGGGTCTTATAAAAACATCTCAATCTTTAATGAGATAGCAATTGAAACCCAATTAAGTGCTTTTAATACTTTTAATTATGTTAGTATAACCACAATGGATTTTCCAATTCCAGAACAGGTAAAAAGTTTTTGTCATGGTTTCAGTCTTCAAAGGTGCGGCCTCTCAAGACAGGTCCATTATGGCATAAAAATACAAGTTGGTACCAGGTCACAGTCTACCAGAAAGGGCTGCCTTCACTCAACCAAATTTAGATCACGTTCTAACACTGTTTAAAACTAAAACTGCTCGAGAAAAACTAGGGAACGAGAAGGTGAGCTAACAGGCAGAATGTGATGTGTCATGATGTGATAATATTTAACATGAAGTGGCATGGCATGACCATTTCCTATATGGGCCCATAATGGTGATATAATCAACTGCATATACAAAAGGAAGAGAGTGTATTACAGTAGAATCCTCTTAATTTAATATCCAGTTTGCCAGTGAAAATTATTCAATTAACAGGAGTATACAATTAACACGGATTTGGTCAGTTTCCTGTGTTCTGGATGTAAACTGAGCATTTATTCTATTATATCTTGTTTGACAGAGCTCATAGAGCTCTGTCAAACAAGATATAATAGATTAAATGCCTGTATTGGATGGAGTGAGGCTAAAAAGGTTGATAAATAAGGGGAATTTGGTGCGTGTCACAGTAATTTTTTCGACATATTACAAAAATGTATATACAATTAACAGGAGTTTACACTACAACCTATATGCCATTATCTGATCAAATTTGTACTGAAGGTATGGTAAATGGTTTTGTGTTTGAAAATTATATTCAATTAACAGGGATATACAATTAAGAGATATCCAATTAAGTGGGTTCCACTGTACTACTTAATCACAATGCCATATCTTCTTCACTCAAAAAGTTATTCATAACAGAAACAATTGCAAACTTTACCGTGTGCAACACGGTGGTCCTTGTGGTGAAAGTTTGCAAGTGATTCTTGTGTTTTGTTCTCAGAAATTGTAAACAAGAGGCCCCATGGGGCATGAAAATGACCTGACAATAGTTGTTTAAAGAAGGATTTAATTAACATCAATAGCTAGTTAACACTACAGAGGAACGAAGTTATTTAATTATTTATAACTCTATTGTCCATGCCAGATGATTATGTTCTAGTACTGGGATGATACCAGAGAAATAATGTCCCGATTTCCAGTAAAGCAAAACTTGGGAGACCAAATATCAACCTGGGAACTTAACTTGAACAAACTTGAGTCTGAGTCCTTACCTTCCACCACCAGGGTGCAGTATACCAAATGTGAAAGCAGGCTGACCAGGGGATCTGAAGGAGAAGATTTTTAAAGAAATGTTCTCATATTGCACTAAGTTGAAATTCGGGCCACCATAGCAGGCCCAAATATTAACCTAGGGACCCCGATTTGAACAAACCTGAATCTCACCCCCTAGAGATGTTGTACACCAAATATGAAAGCATTCCGACTGGCGGATCTGAAGAAGAAGATTTTTAAAGAAATTCCCTCATTGCACTAAGTTAAAATTCAGGCTAACATGGGGAGCCCAAATATTAACCCAGGCACTCGATTTGAAAAAAACTTGAATCTGCCCCTTTCCCCCCCCCCCCCCCCCCCCCCCAAAAAAAAAAAAAAAGGATGTTGCATACTAAATATCAAAGCATTCTGACTGGTGGATCTGACGAAGAAGATTTTTAAAGATCATTCCCAATATTGCCTTAAGTTAAACATTCAGGCTCCTGTGTTGAGCTCAAATATGAACCAAGGGGCTTCATTTTAACACACTGGTATCTGACCCCCCTATGGATGTTGTATACCACATATCAAGAGATTCTGATTAGTTGTTCTGGAGAAATACTTTTTTTAATCTTTGCAAATATGCAGACTCAGCTTTTTTTCTATGCCCCCCACCCCTCTATAGAAACCCCAACACAACCAATGGATGGTTTTTTTTACTATCAAGGGTGAGAGTGGAAGCCTGGAAGGGAACTAAATTAGCTGAAATAAGCTGAAACATCCATATTTTCACTTGATAACTGCTGAAAATAAAGTTTCCACCAAAAATAAGAGGACATATGGTTAGGTTATCTTCAGGACATTTTCATGTAAATTTATAGAAAATAAAATTTCAGCAATTTGATAATAAATTAGCTGAAATCAGCTAATTGGCTGAACTCTCTCATCCCTGTATAATTCAATTCTACTGGTCCTAAGGATGCTTCATACCAAATAACAGTTCTCTGTTCTCTGTGGGTTTGAAAATATTTCTACTTTTTGCTCCTGGAGTTCCCAAAGGGACAAAGGAAATTTTTTTTTAACATAAATGAAGTGCTTATGACTCAATAACACAACATATCAAATTTGGTTCAAATTGGACCATTGGTTCATGATCAGAAAATAGAAATTTTGGGTGGGGGCCAAAAATCTTGCCCATCCCATTACAAAGGCAAATATTGATCCACGAACTTCGTTTGAATAAACTTGAGTCTACACTCAAAGGGAAGCTCCATACCAAATATCAATTTTGGTGGATTTTCCTCCACCCCCTCCCTATGAGGTTGGGCAAGTTGATTTGAAAAAAAAAAATGCGATGTCAGAACAAGCAATCGCCTCATACATAACTAAAATTGGTTCAGTGGTTTAGGATGACAGATGCCGAACGACGAACGGTGAGTGATCACTATAGCTCATCCTGACTTTCAGTCAGTTGAGCTAATAATTACTGAGTGAAAAATCTACCTCACAGCGATTTAGTAGTAATCCACCCTCTACATACTGTAGTCTCAATATTTTTTTTCTTTTTGATCGGTTCAGTTCATGATTTCACTACCCACCTCGCTAATACCGCATTACATTTTGCATTGCACAACACAAATGCTCATGTATTTCAGTCTACTTCACTCTTCTGCAGTAAGGAGCACATTAATTAACAAGCATTTTCTGCGCTAATTATGACAGGACTTCTAGTATTATTTATTTATTTATTAGGGTTTAATGACACTTTCAACAGTCACGGTCACCTCATGTCAGACAGTTTTACGGGTGGAGGATACCAGAGTACTCGGAGAGAACCTCCAAGCAATGGCGAGCAACTGTCAGGCTCCCCAACATTCTAACTCCACACAAGCAGGGTTAGCAGTTTTTGAAGAAAAGTGCACCATCGACATGCAGTACATCTTAGTACACAATGCCACATGGGCTATGGGGGTGAAGTGTCTTGCTCAAGGACACAACAAGGTTGCCGCAGGTGGGATTTGAACCGAGGACCTCTCGGATTGCAGCCTGCACCTACTTCTAGTATCAACAGAAGTGGTGATGAAAGAGAAAAGCAGAAACAGACCTACCATAGGGCGAAAGCAGATTCTGGCCAAAGGCTGAGCTGGGGGTGCTTATAGGAAGGGTGTCCCCCTCATGTTGTGGGTCAGGGGAGGAGTGGATTTTTAAGGCAGCTAGTGGTACCCTGACCTGCAAAACAGGTGAAATATTTTTCGTGTAAATTTTAATTTTAATAGTACATGTACTTTTTCCAGAATATTTATCTTTTGCACATAATAGAGAAGACAGTTGCCATAAATGTCCTTCTCCTTCAATAAGTGCCACCTGAATTTGTTTTTTAATGCAGCACCCATTTCGCCAATCAGGGAATTTCAAATTAAAATGCTCATTTTACATTGCAAACACAACAAAATAAGAAATGAATGACCTTGAATGCACATGCATTTCAAGAACGGATTAATTTTCAGGAATGGTTAATGGGTGAAGCAGTACCGCAGAAGTAGAACTAAATGTTTCAGAAATGGTTACTGAATGAAGGAGTACCAAGAAGAAAAACATGATGATGTTGCGCAGGAAAACGGAATCAACAGAAGAGTCTTACTTTACAAAATGCAGAAGTTGTGAAAAAGACAATAATCCAGAATGGAATGAAAAACTGGAATTCCGGCACAAAACGGAAACCTATACACATAATAAATGGGAGTATCACTTTTAGGAATGATTTATTTAGGCCCCACAAAGTAGATCTTCTGTTTCTCAGGCCATTTGGGTAAAATTGCTTGTGGGGGGGGGGGGGGGGGGGGGGGGGGAGGGGTGGGGAGTTTTTATTTTATTGGTTTGTTTTATGTTTTAGGCCTCATAATCTATAGAATAGCATGGCTGGTGGTGTATTTCACCCTTGAGGGCAAGAAGGCTTTGCAATGCTAAAGCATTGGAGAGGCTTGTTGCGCTAAAAGGATAAATTTATCAATCTTTTTAACTTGGGTTAAACATCAGACATAAACCATTTTATTTTTATTTTTTAAGTTTGCATTGATTAGGCCTAAAAAAATAAAAATCTGTTTCTCAGGCCCTCCCACATGGTCCTTTTGGCTGCCGCATGCTCTCTTTTTATAACCAATTTAAACTTTAAAAAAATAAAAATTAAATGGTTTTTGTCTGATATTTTACCCAAGTTAAAAAAACTGATGAATTTGTCCCTTGAGTGCAAGAAGGCTTTGCAATGCTTTAGCATTGCAAAGCCTTCTTGCACTCAAGAGATGAAATACACCACCACCCAAGCTATTCTGTAGATTATGAGGCCTAAAACTTCAACCAAGAACATGAACTTTTGATGGCAAAGAAGTAATTACTGAAATAAAAAATAAAATAAAAAAATGCTCGCCCGCATGTTATTTTACAAATAATAGCCTGAGAAACAGGTCTACTTTGTGTGACCTTATAAAAAGAGAGCATGTGACAGCCAAAAAGACCATGCGGGAGGGCCTGAGAAACAGATTTTTAACTTTTTTAGGCCTTATGGCTTGACTTGACTTTCATCACATCAGGTTATGGCTTCTTTTGAGCAGCCATGACTTGATTTTAATATAAATTTAGAAGAAAATACTTAGCAGGTAGAGAGTAAATAGAATTCTTCTACGGACCACTATATAATGAGAGAGAAACCAACTGTATACATACCCTCCACCATTCCACTGTAGTTAGTGGACTCGGTATTGCCATGAATCTTTTTGGATGGCGAAATATTCTTCCAGTGTCACCTGTAAATAAACAGCACACAAAATGGATATTCAACAACAAACCAAAGCAGGCATGAGCATTTCAAAAACTGATAGAACTTGAAAATAGGTTCCAGGAATTTGATGCCTGGGAACCCCAGATAATCTACTTTAGGGTTCAAACACGAAGTGTCATGGAAGCTTATTTTCCAATTGTTCGCTCTAGTTTACTCATCCTTTTGATCTGGGATCTGCAAAAGTTAAAAGAGGACCAAGAATGTGGATTATTATCCAAGATAAGAGGTGTAAAGTATACAGATAAATAAAAACAAGTGGCCCCAAGGGGCCTTAATCGCTCACCTTACAAAGTGGTTCAAAGAAGATTTTTGGGTCACATTCAGTAAGTCATAGTTCATCAACACTGCAGAGGAATGAAGAAAGTCAGAAAATGATTCATAACTCTGGTGTCCATGTCAGATGATTATCAGAGGTCTTCCTGACTGCTTCTAATTCCACTAGCTGAAGACAAGCACTGCCAAACTTCCAAAGGTTATTATGTCACCACTACTCCCCCCCCCCCCCCCCCAACACACAAAAGAGAGCCCAAATATTAACCCAGGGACCCGATTTGAACAAACTTGAATCTCACCACCCTAGAGATGTTGTATACCAAATATCAAAAGATTCTAATAGATGGTTCTGGAGAAGAAAATTTTTAAAGAAATTCCTTCATATTGCTGCAAGTTAAAATTTGGGCTCCCATAGAGAGTCCAAATACTAACCCAGGGACATGATTTGAACAAACCTGAATCTGACCACCCCCCGCCCTCTCCTCCCCCTCCCGCTAGAGATGTAGTATACTAAATATGAAAAGATTCTGACTGGTGGATCTGAAGAAGAAGATTTTTAAAGAACATTCCTCATATTGCACTAAGTTAAACTTGGGCTCCAATAGGGAACCCAAATATTAACCCAGGGACCCAATTTGAACAAACTTGAACCTGACCCCCCCCCCCCCCCACCCACCCCCCCTCCCCCCCACCCCCGAGATGTTGTATATCAAATACCAAAAGATTTCAACTGGTGGATCTGAAGAAGAAGATTTTTAAAGAATATTCCACATATTACACTAAGTTAAAATTCAGGCTCCAAGAGAACCCAAATATTAACCCAGGGACTCGATTTGAACAAATGTGAATCTTGCCCCTCTAGAGATGTTGTATACCAAATATGAAAAGATTCTGACTGGTTGATCTGAAGAAGAAGGATTTTAAAGAACATTCCTCATACTGCACTAAGTTAAACTTTGGGCTCCAATAGGGAGCCCAAATATTAACCCAGGGACACTATTTGAACAAACTTGAATCTGATCCCCCTAGAGATGTAGTATACCAAATATGAGGGAATTCCGACTGGTGGATCTGAAAAAGATATTCAAAGAAATTTCCTCATATTGCACTTAGTTAAAATTTGGGCTATAAAAGAGAGCCCAAACATTAACTCAGGGACCTGATTTGAACAAACTTGAATCTGACCCCCCTAGAGATGTTGTATACCAAATATGAAAGGATTCTGACAGGTGGATTTGAAGAAGAAGATTTTTAAAGAACATTCCTCATATTGCACTAGGTTAAACTTTGGGCTCCAATAGGGAACCCCAATATTAACCCAGGGATCCAATTTGAACAAACTTGAACCTGACTCCCCTAGAGATGTTGTATATCAAATACCAAAAGATTTCAACTGGCGGATCTGGAGAAGAAGACTTTCAAAGAACATTCTTCATATTGCTCTAAGTTAAACTTTGTATACCAAATATGAAAAGATTCTGACAGGTAGATCTGAAGAAGAAGATTTTTAAAGAATATTCCACATATTACACTAAGTTAAAATTCAAGCTCCAATAGAGAACCCAAATATTAACCCAGGGACTTGATTTGAACAAACTTGAATCTGGTCCCCTAGAGATGATGTATACCAAATATGAAAAGATTCTGACTAGTTGATCTGATTGAAGAAGACTTTCAAAGAACATTCTTCATATTGCTCTAAGTTAAAATTTTGGGCTCCAATAGGGAGCCCAAATATTAACCCAGGAACACTATTTGAACAAACTTGAATCTAATCTCTACCCCCCCCCCCCCCCCCCCCCCTTTAGAGATGTTGTATACCAAATATGAGGGGATTCCGACATGTGGATCTGAAGATATTCAAAGAAATTTTCCTCATATTGCACTAAGTTAAAATTTGGGCTTCAAAAGAGAGCCCAAACATTAACTCAGGGACCCGATTTGAATAAACTTGAATCTGACCCCCCTAGAGATGTTGTATACCAAATATCAAAAGATTTCAACTGGTGGATCTGAAGAAAAAGATTTTTAAAGAAAATTCCACATATTGCACTAAGTTAAAATTCAGGCTCCAATAGAGAGCTCAAATCTTAACCCAGGGACTCGATTTGAACAAATATGAATCTGACCCCCCTAGAGAAGGTGTATACCAAATATGAAATGATTCTGACCAGTGGTTCTGAAGAAGAAGATTTTTTAGAATTTTGGAAACAAATTTATGGGTGCTATCAGAGTTATGCTCCTTGTGGGGCCCCAGTGGGCGTGACAACTTTATTTGAACAAACTTGAATTGACATATGATAGGGAATATGCACTCCAGATTTGGTTCAATTTAGTCAAGTAGTTTTTGAGAAGAAGTCGATAATGTAAAGTTAACTTTGGACGACAGACGGACGGATGGCAGTTGACAGACAGAAAGTGATTAGTAAAGCTCCCCTTGAGCTTCGCTCAGGTGAGCTAATAAAATTGAGCAAAAAAACAATATAGTCCTATGAGATGGTTATGTTTTTCTGTTTCCTTGTAATCTGAGAAAAATAAAACAACAAATTCTTGGCAAGTTCTGATTCAAAAGGGGAAATTCGTCTTGGAACACAATGTACCAGATGAGACAGTCAAAAACTTTCACTGGCCATGGGACAAGATGTCCTAAAACTCTGTTTATAAGTATAGCCAGAACAAATACCTCCACTCCTTGCCTCCACATGGTGATCTCTAAAACCTGCTTTGGGTGGCCACTGTCATCTGTGGCTACCTGTTTTGGGTGACTACTGTGGCAGTATATGACCCATGAATGATGACCTGTCAAATACGACCAGCAACCATTTATACAGCGGCAAAAACTCAATTTTTCACCTATTTTGGGCAACCAAAAATCCATTTTCAGCAATTCCAAAATATTAAAAGCTTCACATTTCTGTGTTTGTAAATAACTACAATAAATGTAAAATCCATTCATAAAAGTGAGAAACGTGAAACTTTTTTAAAGTGTTTACATCATTAAGTGCTGTTTACAACATTAAGGGATTACAGTATAAAGTCACGAACAAGAAAAACTTGTCCTATGGGGGCATCCTGCTTGCCATACCAAAAAAGTTTTCTTCCCACGAAGTGATAGAAAGTCAAACAGACAATCAAGCTGTCTGGGCAGATATTACCAAAATCTTATTTTTGGTATATTCTGGAGCTGAAACGGTTAACCGATTTATCGATTAATCAATGATCAACATCTTGATCGATCCAAAAAGTAATTGTTCGATTAACCGTTACTTTTGAACATCTGTATTATATGGGTCAACAAAGGAACAAGCTTGCTCCAAAACAAGCAAACATTGTCACACTGACTCACATCAATTATATGAGACAGAGTAAAGCATGCAAGTTACTTGCTGACATACTTGTTTACTTGCATGATCATCATACTGTATCAGTGGCTGGAAATGGTCATTCTTAACCCTTTGCCCATTGTGGGTAGCAGACGATACTTGCAAAATAAATTCATGAATTACTAAAAATTTTCAAGTTTTGTCTCAAAAACATAGCTTATGACCCCTCATTGGAACGAGCTCAATGAGCTTGTTCCAATGAGGGGTCATAAGCTATGTTTTTGAGACAAAAATTGAAAACATAATAAATTTGAATGAATATTTTTGTATTTTGGCCTAGTTGGTTTTGTTTGTTACGTTGGGTAAAGGGTTCATGCTGTAAATCATCAACAGTATGGCACTTTTTCAGATCTCTATTTAGACAAGTGATTAATCGGTTAACCAAGGTTAGTCCATGATTAATCGATCAAGAAAACCCCTTAACTGTTTTAGCTCTAGTATCTTCTACTAACCACCTTCCTCAGATCCCAACATACTTGACCAACCAGAATCCTCATTGTAGTCGTATTGAACCCTCATCTAACTCTACGATTATCTTGAATGGTGACTTCAACCTGGATTACATAGACTGGACATTACCAGATTTCATTCCTGGAGGGAAAGATGTCGGTCTTCACCACAAACTTCTAGATATTGTCTCTGATTTCCCTCTCTTCCAAATTGTTTGAAATAGCACTTGGTACAATAAAGTTATTGACCTAGTACTGACAAACAAAACAGAACTGTTCTCAGTGCATGATGTAATTCCAACTATCGCAATATCTGACCATAACATTGTTGTATCACATGCTAACCTTAGGGGTGTCAATAATGAAATAACTCCATGAAAGATCATGCAATTTAGGATGGCCAATCTTGAAGCTATCAGTTGTGATCTCCTAAAATACTTACACACACTTTATAAAACCATGAAATCCACTTATACCATCTGGAATACATTTAAAGTGTGTCTCCTGACATCGTGTAATCAAAACATACTGACAAAAACCATAAAGAGACAAGACCAACTGCTCTGGATAAATAACAAAATCAAAAATAAAATAAAGAAATGAAAACATCAGGACAAAACAGAGTAGATCATCTCGATATAAAGTTCAAAAAGCAGAAATCCAAAGAGAGTCAAGACAGAGTGACTGGAAGTATATGAATGGCATGACCTCAATTTACCCATCCCAGACCCCATAAACCCCAATTCCTATGAAAACAAATACAACCAGGCCTGGCATTTTCAGGAAAGTGATTTATTCGCTTGCCTATTGCTTGCCTTAAAAAATTTAAGGAGGGCGAAAACTTGCCCTCCTGGCCTTAGAAAATGATGATTACCACAACAGCCTATTTATAAAGCCCACACCTTTTCAGATTTCTATGTTAGTGATCTCTGTAAGACGACCACACTGCCCCTTCCACAGCCCTGGGCCTTGCAGAGGCCCGGAGGTGTGGGAGGGGCAGCGTAGCCATCTCACAGACTACCTTGTTAGCAGCGCCAAATAAAATGTACAAAACCCACGAGGCAGAATTGATTAGTAGTAAAACTTCATTTTGCCGCTTTTGTAAGCCTGAGGAGAGCTAATCGCTCCCCTAGGCCATGCGAGGGGAGTGATTTTTAGCCCTCTTGCATTTTTAAGAATGCCTGGCCTGTACAACTCAAATACAATGTTCTTCCTGAAATCAAAAAAAGCTGAAAACAAATCAATCCCATCATAAGTAGAGATGGTACTCTCATTACTGACCCTGTTGAAAAAGCCTATCTTATATATGCGCAATATCAAAAAGCATTCTCCAAACAAAAAGATATAACAATTGATGATAAAGGCCCAGGCTCTGTCATGCATACAATTAAAGTACATTTAAAGTAAATGTAAAAGGTGTCGAAAAATCATCATCCAACATCAAACCACACAAAGCTATGGGGATGGACAGTATACACGCCAGAACACAAAAGGAACTTAAAGACATGAAATGGCACCCATTCTAACACACATCTCTGACACTTCATTAGAAACAGGCAAAGCTTCTGATGGCTGGAGAATGGCACCTATCTACCCGGTCTTTAAAAAAGGGAGATAAACAGAATCCAGTAAACTATCATCCAATCTCACTAACATGTATAACTTCCAAATCATTTGAACACATCATTTCAAGCAGCATCACAGACCATTTAGAAACAAACAACATACTCGACAACCAACAACATGGCTTCTCACGTAAATGCACCTGTGAATCCCAACTCATTGACTTCACTCACAAAATGGCACAAGATTTAAACAACAATATTCAAACCGCTCTCATAATTATGGACTTTAAGCATGTGACAAAGTTACTTACAAACACCTTGCATACAACTCTCCTGCGATAGAATAACAAATCAGACTGCACAATGGATATCTCAAATAGTCCTTCTTGATAAATACTGGCCGTATCCTGTAACAAATGTATAGGTAAAGTATTGTAAAGGTGGGTGACAGTCAGATGCTAAATAGAAAAGAAATCTTTGAGTCCCAGAGTGGTCTGACTCTTCCCAAAAATATTTGTTTTCATAGCACAGTGATAACAAAGGCACCCCAAAACACACTCATTCCTGTCCCAAGGTGAAAACAAAGGTACCCAAGAAGTTTCGTGAAGATCAGTTCATAAATACGAGCTGTATAGAAGTTGTGACAAAAAACTGATTGGACCTAATTTCGGTACAAAATAGCCACTGGCAGCCATCTTGAATTTTGGACCACACTCAGAAACACTCTTTGTCGTCCCAAAGTGATAACAAAGGTACCCAAGAAGTTTCGTGAAGATCGGTTGATAAATACAGCCTCTAGCCTGAGCCGGATTGACATGTGCACTTACAGTGTATTAAGTAGCACTAAATAAATCAAAATTCATCTAATTTGCATAATTTCTGCACAAGAAAAAAACCCGTACTATATGTGATGTATTCCATTTTACTAAACATTCATACAAAAATTTATTCAAATCAGAACTTTCATACAGAAGTTCTGTACAAAAGACTGATTGCACTAATTTTGGTACACAATGGTTGCTGGTGGCCATCTTGAATTTTGGACCACACCCAAAAACACTCGTTCTCATCCCAGGGTGATAACAAATGTAGCCAAGACATTTCGTAAAGACCGGTTCATAAATATGGCCTCTAGCCTGAGCCGTATAGAAGTTGTGTACCAAAAACTGATTAGACCTAATATAGGTACGAAATGGGCACTGGCAGCCATCTTGAATTTTGGACCGCACTCAGAAACACTCGTTCTCATCCCAAGGTGATAACAGAGGTACCCAAGAAGTTTCGTGAAGATCAGTTGATAAATACAGCCTCTAGCCCGAGCCGTATTGACATGTGCACTTAATGTGTGTAAGTAGCACTGAAAAAATCAAAGTTCATCTAATTTGCATAACTTCTGCATGAGAAAAAAAACTGTATTATATGTGATGTATCCCATGGTACTAAACATTCACACAAAAAATTATTCAAGTCAGCACTTTCATATGGAAGTTCTGTGCAAAAATCTGATTGCACCTAATTTTGTACAAAATGGCTGCCATCGGCCATCTTGAATTTCGGACCGCACCCCAAAACACTCGTTCTCGTCCCACGGTGATACCAAAGGTACCCAAGAAGTTTCGTAAAGATCGGTTTATAAATACGGCCTCTAGCCCAAGCCGTATTGGCATTTGCACTTACAGTGCTGAAAGTAACACTAAATACATCAAAGTTAGTCTAATTTGCATAATTTACGTCCGAGAAAAAAACCCGTATTATATGTGATGTATCCCATGGTACTAAACATACATACAAAAAAGTATTCAAATCAGCACTTTCTTATGGAAGTTCTGTACAAAAAACAGATTTCTGCATCGTCGGTACAAAAAGGCGGCTGGCGGCCAACTTGAATTTCGGATCGGACCCCAAAACACTCGTTCTTGTCCCACAGTCATAACAAAGGTACCCAAGAAGTTTCGTAAAGATTGGTTCATAAATACGGCCTCTAACCCGAGCCGTATTGAATTGTTGATGGACAGACGGACAGACAGCCAGATGGATGGACGGACTGATGGACAGATGGACGACGGACAACTGGCCATGGCATAAGTTCAAATTTGGCTTCGCCAAAGTTGAGCTAAAAATGAGAAATAACAAATTAACTCCTGTCAAGAACACCACTGTGGTCTTCAAACGTTCACAATAAAGTTTTAAAAAGCTTCAATAGTAGGAAGATCTTCTTGATTCACTCACGGTGCAGCACAAAGTGCAGAAACAGAACATTTTTGTTGTGCGATTAATCAACCAGAATGGAACAGCCCCATCATAGTTACCACATTCAAGGACAAAATATCCCTGAAGTAAATTTGCTCCTGCCATCTGCTGCTGTCCGAAAATGAAAGTGTCAATGACACTCTAGCTCAACTAGTGTGTTGTGTTTGATGAAAAGGATAATGTTCAATGTTTATGAAAGGATTATGAAAAAAGACAAGAATTGTGATAATTGGGAATATGTTCATTTCTGTTTCCTGTATGCTATGTTTTTGATAAAAATAATATGAGGTGTACACTGTACTAAAGAGCTGAGGGGTGGGTTAATATGACCTCACAGTTAATGTATGTGGCCCACACAGTTAATGTATATCAACGAAAGTTACCAAGTTACAGTGAAATTATTCCAAAACGAGTCATCCTAGTTACATTGAAATCCCTTCATAAATATGGCCTGTAGACTGTGCTAAAGGTTTTCGGGCTTCGGGCCCCTGTAGCTGTCAGTTTCCCAATTGCGCCCAAAGGGGACGATCTCATCTAGACATTATATGAAGTCAACCTACCAAGTTACAATGAAATCTCTTCATAAATATGACCTGTAGACTGTGCTAAAGGTTTTTGGGCTTTGGGTTTGGGCAGCCATCATGGTTGAATGATCGCAACCAAAAGGGGACATTCTCATTTGGGCATCATCTGGAGTGATCCTACGAAGTTACAATGAAATCCCTTCATGAATATGACCTGTAGACTGTGCTCAAGGTTTTCGGGCTTCAGGCCCCTGAAGCCGTCACAGTTGACCAATCACGACCAAAAGGAGATGTCATCATCTAGATATTATATGGAGTCAAACTTACAGGTTACAATGAAATCCTTCCATAAATATGACCTATAGACTATGCTAAAGGTTTTGGGCTCGGGCAGCCATCAAGGCTGAATGATCGCGACCAAAAGGGGACGTTTTCATATAGACATTATTTGGAGTCATCCTACCAAGGTACAATGAAATCCCTTCATAAATATGAACTGTATACTGTGCTAAAGGTATTCGGCTTTGAGCTTGGGCAGCCATAATCAAAAGGGGACATTCTCATCTGGGCATCATCTGGAGTGATCCTACAAAGTTACAATGAAATCCCTTCATAAATATGACCTGTAGCCTGTGCTCAAGATTTTCGAGCTTTGGGCACCTGTAGCCATCACAGTTGACCAATCACAACCAAAAGGTGATGTCATCATCTAGGCATTATATGGAGTCAACCTAGCAAGTTGCACTGAAATCCTTCCATAAATACGACCCATAGACTATGCTAAAGGTCTTTGGGCTCAGGCAGCCATAAAGGCTGAAAGATCGTGACCAAAATGGGATGTTCTCATCTAGACATTATTTGGAGTCATCCTACCAAGCTACAATGAAATCCCTTCATATTTATGATCTGTAGACTGTTCTAAAGGTTTTCGGGCTTCGGGCCCCTGTAGCCTCACAGTTGCCCAATCGTGTCCAAACGGGGACATTCTCATCTAGACATTATATGAAGTCAACCTACCAAGTTACAATGAAATCCCTTCATAAATATGACCTGTAGACTGTGCTAAAGGTTTTCAAGCTCAGGCAGCCATCATGGTTGAATGATCGCAACCAAAGGGAACAATCTCATCTGGGCATCATCTGGAGTGATCCTACGAAGTTACAATGAAATCCCTTCATAAATATGACCTGTAGACTGTGCTCAAGGTTTTCGGGCTCCGGGCACCTGTAGCCAGCACAGTTCACCAATCACAACCAAAAGGGGAAGTCATCATCTAGGCATTATATGGAGTCAACCTAACAGGTTACAATGAAATCCTTCCATAAATATGACTTTTTGCCTATACTAAAGATTTTTGGGCTCGGGCACCCATCAAGGCTGAATGATCGCGATCAAAATGGGACATTCTCATCTAGACATTATTTGGAGTCATCCTACCAAGTTACAATCAAATCCTTCCATAAATATTACATTTAGACTGCGCTAAAGGTTTTTGGGCTTGGGCAGCCACAATGGTTGAATGATCGCAACCAAAAGGGGACATTCTCATCTGGGCATGATGTGGATTGATCCTACGAAGTTACAATGAAATCCCTTCATAAATATGACCTGTAGACTGTGCTGAAGGTTTTCGGGCTTCAGGCACCTGTAGCCGTCACAGTTGCCCAATCATGTCCAAAAGGGGACTTTCTCATGTAGACATTATATGAAGTCAACCTATCAAGTTACAATGGAATCCCTCCATAAATATGATCTGTAGACTGTGCTAAAGGTTTTCAGGTTTTGGGCTCGGGCAGTCATGACGGTTGATAGATCATGCCCAAATGGGGAAATTCTCATGTAGACATCATACGGAGTCATTGTAATCAAGTTACAATGAAATCCATCCACATTAAACATGACCTGCAGACTGTGCTAAAAGTTTTTGGGTTTCGGGCTTCAGCAGCCATCACGGCTGACAGATCATGCCCAAATGGGGACGTTCTCATCTAGGCATTATACAGAGGCAGTCTATGAAGTTGCAATGAAATCCCTTCATAAATACGATTGGTGCTAATGGTTTTTGGGCTCGGGCAGCCATACCGGTTGACCGATCAAGACCAAAAGGGGACGTTCTCATGTAGACATGACCTAAAACCGGGTATAGCCTGTACTTGAAGGTTGAATAAAAAACTTTAACCACAAACTTTAACCAAAACTCCAAATGTCAACTAAACAGGAAAAGATAAAAAAAAAACCTGTGAACCTTCAGTAAAAAACTTTAACCACAAACTTTAACCAAAACTCTAAATGTTAACAGACGGACAGACGGATGGACGGACAAAAGTCATTACTATAGCCCTCACTATAAACAGTCGGGCTAATGAAATCCCTTCATAAATACGACCTGTAGACTGTGGTAATGGTTTTCGGGTTTTGGGCTTGGGCAGCCATACCGGTTGACTGATCGCGAACAAAAGGGGACGTTCTCATCTAGACATGACCCCAAACCTGCCTGTGGAATTTTGTGATGATCAGACAAGAACTGCAGGGTGTAGCCCGTGCTAAAAGAAAATGTGAACAGACGCACAGACTAACAGATTCACAGACAGACTCACAGACTAACAGACTTCCGCATGCATGATGGCAATAGCTTATCTTGACTTTGTCAAGTTAAGCTAAAAATGGGAAGGTCCCCAGACTAACAGACTTCCGCACGCATGATGGCAATAGCTTATATTGACTTTGTCAAGTTAAGCTAAAAATGGGAAGGTCCCCAGATGAGTCCACTGTGCAGTTGGAAGATTTTAAAAACACCCATTATTTTCCAATGTTTTGGAAAAATTGGGTCATATGGGTAAATTTGAATATCAAAAGGAAAAACAAATAATTTTTATGTGTATTGTTGACTGCATTGGGGTTTCAAATGGGGAAAATGACTTTATATACCATGATTACGTCTGTTGCTCAGTAAAATCGAGAAAAAATAATAGTGACTCTTAATAATCAGACGATCATGGTATAAATAAAATATACCCAAAGCAGCTTGGTGCACCAAATGTTCACCACTCGTGGTGAAGTGGAGTTAACCATGCACCAAAGGCTCGTGGTTAACACCACTTCACCACTCATGGTGAACATTTGGTACACCCAGCTACTCTGGGTATCTTCTATATTTTAATCACAGTCTCATAGTCTGGTCATCAAATGCCTGTTTTATTATCTAAAGGTTTTTCCTGCCTGATTTTGCACAGTGTATGATCCTCCACTTCAAGACTTCAGTGCCTGTGTTGTCGACAGCCTTGTAAAATTAAAACAAAATGGCCAACAAAATTGTGAAAAATTCATAATGTATGACATATAATGAAAATGTGTGTTTATGTAATGTCTTTTAGCAGGCAGAGTATCATTTGCTACTCCTACAAAATAACCTATCCAGAATTGCCGCTGACTGACAAGACTGTATCAGCCTTAGAGGGAAACTTTTCTCAATCGTCTAAATCCAGAACACTAACCAGTTGTCAAGATTGTGAATATTGTTACTGGCCTGATTGCCCCTGCAACATCAACTGTGAATGTCGATGATGCCATTGATTTTGGTCAGAGGAAAAAGCATGAATTTGAGAAAAGTCTACCACAAAGGTTTTATGGCATGATTTCTTTATCAGTTTATACAATATCCATCATCAAGAAGGGTATTAAACTGGTTGATGCCCAAGTTTATCACATTTTTATTTACTGCAGAGTGATGAGTGATGGGACTTCAAGCCTGTACAAGAAATGCTGACATCAAGAAGATACTGTCATATGAAGTCTCCACAGACCCAACTGCCTTGACGACTTTGGGGACTTATGATTACCGGTTCCAAAATCCAAGAACAAGGAAAAGATGTTATCATTCTGGCTGATGATACAGACATGTATACGTTATTTTTATATCACAACATTGAACAAAACCTATCAGTTCCCATGTGTATGGAATCTTCCATAAAACACAGGATTGTTGTTGATATCTCCCCAACCACCAACAAGAGCACCACCTAGCGGGACATTATATGCTCGTTTTGTATTTTTGAAGGGTTGGGGTAAGGATGGGGGTGAGGGTGAGAATTGTTCGGACCAACCCCATATTCGAACTTGACCTGTATTTTGTTGTGATTAAACAACATACCAAGTTTGGAACCAATCGGAAAACAAATATTAAAAGTTATCATCCGGAAACCAAATATTTGATGCATTCTATGTCCAACAAGGGCCATAGTTCAGGGGAACTTCGAAGTTCGAACTGAACCCATATAGGAACTGACCTGTCTTTTGTTTTGATTAAACCACATACCAAGTTTAGGAGTCAAGCGAAAAAAAAATACTAAAGTTATCATCTGGAATCCAAATGTTGACGAATGGACAGACCGACGGATGGACAAATGGGTGGACAAATGGACAGGCAGACAGACTGATTCCATAATTCGGAGGTTTTTCAACAGGCGTATAAAAAATCAGTCAGGCCATACTAAAGTTATAATCCGGAAAACACAAAATGCACAAATTCAAGAGGAATAACTCTGGAAATGTACATGCGATTTTGGCCGAAAGTGAACTTGAGCTGTGCTTTGTGGTCATAAACAAAATCTGAGAATTTGAAACAAATTAGTCAAGGCAAACTAAAGTTATCATTCGGAAACCACATAATTCACAAATCTGCAATCATTCAAGGGGAATAACTATGGAACGGTACATGCGATTATGGCCAAAGGTGAACTTGAGCTGTGCTTTGGTGGTCAAAAACAAAATCTGAGAATTTGAAAAAAATCGGTCAAGGCAAACTAAAGTTCTCATCCGGAAACTACAAAATCCACAAATTTGCAATCATTCAAGGGGAATAACTCTAGAAAGGTATATGCGATTGTGGTCAAAAGTGAACTTGAGCTGTATTTTGTGGTCAAAAACAAAAAACTGAAAATTTGAAATAAATCAGTCAAGGCAAACTAAAGTTATCGTCTGGAAACGAGAAGTTGGACTAAATTCCCATAAATAAAGGGCCATAACTCTACTGCAAATGGGCCGCTAGAAACAGAAATCGAACCCATCCTGTATTTTGTCATACTAAATCCACATGCCAAATTTAACTCAGCTCAAACCATTACAACTAAAGTTATTGTCCGGAATCGAAATGTGTCCATGGACGGACAGACAGATGGGTGGAGAGACCATTCACATAATACGTCCCGTTTTTCAAACGGGCATATAAAAACAACATCTGAAAAATTTGGTGTCAATCCGTCAAGGCGTTTGGCTTTTAATGAATGGAAACCAATTCTTTTTCAAAAATTGTGTTTTCAAAGGGCCATAACTCTGCAGCGGATGGACTGAGAAACACCAATATCGAACTTGACCTGTATTTTATTGCTACAAACAACATCTGAAAGTTTGATGTTGATCCGTCAAGGTGTTCGACTTTAAATGAAGGGAAACCAATTTTTTTTAAAGATTGTGTTTTCAAAGGGCCATAAAACTCTGCAGTGGATGGACTGAGAAACACCAATATCGAACTTGACCTGAATTTTATTGCTACAAACAACATCTGAAAGTTTGATGTCGATCCATCAAGGTGTTTGACTTTAAATGAACGGAAACCAAATTGTTTACGGACAGACAGACGGACAGATGGACAGCCAGACAGATAACATAACACATCCTGTTTTTATAAACAGGAGTATAAAAAGCATTGGAGGATAATTCCAAATATACCAGCTACACATGCTATCTTCAAGTGCAACACTGTTGCCTTGTGTCTGCAAAACGAAGTATTGTAAAGGTTTGTGACAGTTAGATACTAAACTAGAAAAAAGAAATCTCCATGGTAGCCCAAGAACATTAGGTTTCACTAGGGAAAAAAATCGGAGAAAGCTGATTTTTTCAGGGAATGTCGAGTACATGTCACTGAACGATTAGACAAAAGTCCCCTAAAATCCCAGTTGAGCTTTTTTTTCTACAGCCTTTTTTCGAAAATGCGTTTGAAAAAAAAAAAAAAAAATCGCACGAACTTTGTAACCTCGAATTGTTCCAACTGTATTTTTTGTTTACGCGTATTTCGAGCTACATAATGTCTAATATACATTTACCTAGAGGAAAATGTGCATTCTGTGACAATTTCTGCGAAAAATTATTGAAAATTCACAAAAAAGTATCGGATTTACGCAAAAAATGACGATTTTCCTAACGGATTTGCCCAAAGGGTCGTAGAACAGAACGGGATGTTAGTTGGACAGACGATAAAAAATCCACCACCATTTGAAGACTTTTATCATTGCTTACAAAATAGACATTATGGAAGACCCCCTCTGCTTCTGGCCGAGTTCCCCTTTTGGCATAAAATTCGTCAGCATGAGAACTCAACTATTTTCGGGCTTGGGACCGAATAGACACGTCTGTGTCTGGCAGCATTAGATCAATAAATAATATTTACAGAATGTACAAAAATCAATAAATAATATTTACAGAATGTACAAATCAATCAACATGGATTAAGTTACATTGACTATTATCAACGCTATATACAGAAATGACATGACCTATATACATATTATTCATCGAACTCAGAAATTTCCGACAGGACAGTGTTTCTGTGGTTGTTACAAGAATCCGAACTGCAATTACACAAACCTGAGCAAGAGAGTCCTGCCTTCTTACACCCACACCTTTTTGTACAAGCACTCTTGCAACCACAACTGATCAGATTCAGTAGGTTATCGGGGGCACATGGCTTTGTGGCTGCAGTCGGTACAAGAAGTCCATTGTCTAGCGACCACCCCCAATCCGTCGGAGGAAGCGAAGTGCCCAGCCATTGTTGGACCTGGAGATAACATCTGTAGACATGTTGTTGTGCAGCATCGCTGCTTGGTGGGAGTGAGGCTAGGCCGATGGGTTTATTCAGTTTAGATTTTGCTACATAACGCTTGTAAGTGACATATCTATATTGGTCGAGAGAGGAAACAGTTTTACTCCCGTATAAGATCAGGAGAAGTTGTTCCCCGGCAGCGGCTACTGCACTTGGTGTACTGTCATCCGCCAAAATTGTGTTGGCATACTGTTGTGAGTCGCTAGTAACATCGGAGACAATTGTACTGAATACTTTCTTCTTACCAACTCGAAAGAGTGCAGAAGTAGTGTCACAACCACTTATAGAATGTGCTACAAGGAGGTTGCTTCTATGGTCACCCATTTTGGTTGCTATTTCACTAACTGAAACTAGTAAGTTTGGGGTAATGGAATACATCATGTGGATATTACATCCCGGTTGAACTCGAGAGGTAAGAATGACTAACAAGTCTGTGTCTGTTCCCACAATGACAACATTGTTGTCATCTTGAGCAATATCAAGTGCAGTTTCGGCTATCAGTACATCAGCATCAGCCTCGGCCTGCTTGGACTGAATATTGATAGCAGATAGCTCCTGCATTAGAAGATCGATCAGTTGGGTTTTGTTCTTGGCATTTGCAAGGAAATCGGATTGGGGTGTGGTGGCTGGTAACTCGGGTGAGATATTGATATCAATGGAATACCTGTCTTTAGATCTATGGGCTTGTTCCGTGCCCTTTGTCGACATTGTACAAGCATAACCATCAAAAACAACCACGACGTTCGCCCCAAAACTGTGTCACTAATACAACTGCCCTCAATAAAAATCCACCATCTACAACAAACAGAGAATGTTCTGGGATTTTAGTTTGCTCGGAACTGTATGTTTTGAGGATCTTACCGAGCGTGCTTTTCTGTGTCTTCCTCATTCCAGCAGAATCAAACAATGCTGGTGGTTTCGGGGCGAGTTCATATTTGAGATACTCTTCCATCTCTGCTTGTGACTGAATAACACGTGATGCGGTTGAACAGAATTGTGGGGTCAATCACTACCTTACTTCCACGGACTTTGATTCTATTTGCCATCGATGCAAAAGACTTCACAGTGTCAACACGTCGTAGTTTGATGCTGTTGAACGTTTTGCTTACAACATTCGATACGCAACATTCACCAATTTTGCGAACTTGGTCATAGTTCACAGTTTCATCGGCCACAAGCCCGGTCGCTATAGAGACTAATTGTAGTGGATCTCTATTCTGAAAGGGGGAATGCACTCTGAGCCAGTTCAATAATTTGGTGATATCATTGGCATCAGTCAATTGTGAACTTTGACGGAGATCCCGATGTTGTTCGCCATGACCAGTGTGAACATGAACAAAATTTTCGAGAGCATTACATATCAGAAGGCAAAGAGGTAGTCCATGTACCCATTTCGCAACAGTGCTATCGGTTATTCCCCTGCCATGTGTGAGACCACCAGGGAGCTTGAACATTCTCATTAAACACTGCTCTATGGTCTGATCAGAATATATCCCGTCCCAGAATTTATCTGAGCGCCTTATGGTAAAGTTACCTTTCTCAGTGAACAACTTCAAATCATCCTGTTGCATTATTTCTGTTAGCTCATTCATCTGCTGCAAATAGAGATGAGAACTTTTTGCGTATGCAAAATGACCACCTGCGTGAAATACTGGAATCATATTGCGAACACAATATGTGTGGAGTTCCCAGTCGCCTGTGCGCTCTGCTCTCAAGAACAACTGGAGAAGACCTATTTGCTCGTAGTATTGTACCCAAAGCTTTCCTGTGCGTCCTACGGACGCATTCTGGAGCAGTTCATGTAATTTTGACAGTAGATGGTTGACACTTTCTTGATTGACAGCGTCAGCTGTTGTACAGTCACCTCTGGCAAGTCCACAGAATATTTCATTGACTTCTGTGCAGTCTATGTTATCTAGTGTTCGGCTTTCTTCAAACACAAGTTTTGTAATGGCAATTTGTGTTAGCAAATGGGCACGAACTGCTCTTGAATATGCATGATCACTTATCAAATGATGGATTGACCCACCAGCATAAACAGTCCCCCAAAGTTCATCCAAGCCGCTACCAGCCATGATCGAACCAATTGCCCCTAAATATGACATAATCATATGGAAGCCACCGAGTCTAACGAAAACTTTTGTCAACTTATCTGACGAAGACACAATCTCCACTGCTTTGATATAAAGTGGTTGGTCAAACGTCACTGGACAAACGTTCAGTCCCTGTTTCTCACATTCAGTTTGTGCAAACATGAGAGCAGTGTAAATTGTGCTCGGGTTGGATGGATCAAAATTAATAAAGGGAAGTATCTCGACATCACTTGTTTCATAATCATCTTATGATGTGACAATGTGCATATATCCAGCCCAAGATGGGCAAGGTACTCTCAGTACATGCGTCAAAGACCAACGACTGTCGACTGTTTTTGCGAGTTTCAAATTTTTCGGATCCGATTCACCCAAAGTTGATAAATCCTTCATCACAATTTCGTCAAGACCCGATTTGCTTGGTTTACTGTAACCTTTCAAAGGGATGTACCCGAATTCACCAGAGCCAATATTCGAATGATCACCAGTTAGTCATTTAATGATGCTATAATACGGTATTTGAATGAGAAAAGTCGATGCCGTTTGAATTTGAGTTTAGGGGGTATGGTTAATATTTCACACGTTTCACCAGTTCATTATGGAATAAATGACTATTGTTATATATCATTATAAAGCCACTGCTTTTCTGCAATTTTTGATATATAATTTAACTCCCAAAGTAGTCGTAGATTTGATTTAATGGACGTTGTGTACCATTGTGTGTATGAAAACAATAAATTTTTTTTCGTAATTTTGTACATTTTCGTGAATATTTCACCACTGAGTATGAGGATTGGTACAAAGTTGGCATTTTCTGTTGGGGATATGTATTCTCAATATAATTCAGCACGATATTTATGATTCTCACCCTACTAAGGCGAATAAGAATGAGAAATAGGGAGCTGGGTCGAATTTTTAAAAAAAAATTTTTTTTCATAAAAAAAACGCTATAACTAAAAAAGCTCAACTCGGATTCGCGGGGACTTTTCACACTTTATCCACAATGTGTGTCCCGGAAACATATAAAAAAATCAGCTTTCTCCGATTTTTTTCCTTACTTTCTCATTTTTATGTCTAATGTGCCTGGACTATGGGGTTAATGTTACAATGGGGATCCTTGTAAGGTGCACCATAAGCCAAATGTTAGCAATTGTTTTGGCCTGTTTGATTCAAACTCTTCTAAGGTTGATTCATACTAATTAATAAATAATTGTCCAGTCCTTCTTAAAATATAGGTATTTGAATTTTTTTTCTTTAGCTCATAGGGTTCCCACGGGTGTGGTTTTATTTTTCTCATTGGAAATAGAAAATCAGGTCGTGCTAATAATGTTTATCCTCCCCAAACAACACCAAATATTAACACAGGAACTTGGCTTCAACACATTTGAATATACACATCCTAGGGATGCTGAATTCAAGAAATATTATTTTGTCTGGTGTTTTTGGAAAAGAATTTTAATTATCTCCCTTTTTGAGTACCCGAGTGGGTCTGACTGAACCCAAAAATATTTGTTCTCATACCACAGTGATAACAAAGGCACCTAATAAATTTATAGCAAACATTACTGACATAAAAAATCTTCTTTATAGGTTCTGTACAAAAAATGTAATACACACAATTCCTGTAGATATGACTGCCGCCAGGCATTTTGAATTTTGGGCTGAGCCCAAAAGCACTCATTACCATTCCATGATGATAACAAACATAGTCCTAGAAGTTCGGTACAAAAAACTGATTGTACCTAATTTTGGTACAAAATGGCCACCGGCAGCCACCTTGAATTGCAGACAACATCCAAAAACACTCGTTCTCATCACAAGGTGATAACAAAGGTACCTGAGAAGTTTCGTGAAGATCGGTTCATAAATACAGCCTCTACTCCGAACCGTATTGACATGTGCACTTACTGTGTATAAGCAGTGCTGAATAAATCAAAGTTCATCTAATTTGCATTATTTCTGCATGAGAAAAAAACCTGTATTATATGTGATGTATTCCGTGTTACTAAACATTCATTCAAAAATTTATTTAAATCAGAACCTTCATATAGAAGTTCTGTACAAAAAAATGATTGTACCTAATTTCGTTGCAAAATGGCCACTGGCAGCCATCTTGAATTTCGACCCACAACCAAAAACCGGACCGCAACCAAAAACACTCGTTCTCGTCTCAAGGTGATAAAGTTCCCAAGAAGTTTTGTGAAGATCGGTCCTGAGCCGTATTGACATGTGTACTTACTGTGTATAAGTAGCACTGAATAAATCAAAGTTCATATAATTTGCATGGTTTCTGCACGAGAAAAAACCTGTATTACATGTGATGTATTCCATGTTACTAAACATTCATACAAAATTTTATTTAAATCAGAACTTTCATACAGAAGTTCTGTACAAAAAACTGATTGCACTAATTTTGGTACAAAATGGCTGCTGGCTGCCATCTTGAATTTCGGACCGCACCCAAAAACACTCATTCTCGTCCCACGGTGATAACAAAGGTACCCAAGAAGTTTCGTAAAGATCAGTTCATAAATACAGCCTCCAGCCCGAGCCATACTGAATTGTTGACAGACGGACAGATGGACAACGGGCCATGATATAACCTCAAATTTGACTACATCAAAGTTGAGCTAAAAATTAGAAACTACTGTAAGTAATGAGGAAGATAAACTTACTATTACTATGGGGTAGATCAACATAATCTACTTCCTTCCTCAGAGTTTCATATGTAGTGATCACAATGTCAAATCTGGCTAATATTCTGGGCTGTATGAATCCCTGTTTATTTACACCAGTATATACCTAAAAAAAAATTATAACTAAGGCCCCACAAAGTAGTTCTTGTTTCTCAGGCCATTTTTTGTAAAATTGCATGTTGGCAGGCAGTTTTTTATTTTATTTTTTATTTTTGTAATTATTTCTTTGCCATCAAAAGTTCATGTTCTTGGTTTGTTTTATGTTTTAGGCCTCATAATATACAAAATAGCATGGGTGGTAGTGTATTTTGTCCCTTGAGTGCAAAGAAGGCTTTGTAATTCTGCACTCAAGTGACAAATTTATCAATTTTATTAACTTGGGTAAAATATCAGGCAAAAACCATTTAATTTTTATTTTTGTAAGTTTGCATTGGTTATAAAAAGAAAGCATGCGTCAGCCAAAGGATCATGTGAGAAGGCCTGAGTAACAGATTTTTAACTTTTTAGGGCTTTTTAAAAATTTTATCGTAGATCTCATAACACCTAGAAAACTGAAGCAAAGTCCATTCACCCACGGTATAATACAGCAGGCGCTTTGGCACTGACTGTCTGAAAAATACCGGTAGTCAGCAGAAAAAAGTAATAAAATCTGAGCAGCAGTTTCTAGTCAACTGTCATCTGCCTGACACTTGATTAGGAACACCTGCTAGGCCATAAGTCTTGGGCAGTATGTGATGCTCAGTTGGAGCACCCTTATTTCCCAGTATTTTTAAAGTTAAGTCATACACACCTTGGAAATAACAGTAAATTCATTCAACCTGAAATGTTATCAAAAGTCATGATTTAGCATTTGTTACTAGTCCAGAGTTGTCTGCCTATTCTGGCTGACAACACTTGACTAAAAACTACTGCTCAAGTTGTATGACTTTTTCTGCTCACTTTTATTCAAAAAATTAATATCAGAGCACCTATTATACATGGCACAGCCACACAAGATGAACAAATTCAACTCAAACTTTAGATACATATGTATTCTGCTCAACCAACAAAAATATAAAAAACAATATCCCTCCCTCTCACCCTCCCCTTATTTTCTAATATGAATCACAAATATCAGTACCAATAGTTTTTATAACATAACTTGAAAATTCTCTTTAAATCACTACTTAAACAAGAGAGTCTAATGACATCCACATCCCCCGTAAACATTTATTTTATGATAAAACAAAGCATATGAGGTGATCATGACAGATGAAAAGATGGATGAAAAAACACTGAGATTGTGAATGGACTTCATTGGACAAGGTTAAATATCACTCAATAATATCATTTATATCTTTTATCGCAATTGAAAATATCCTCCAAAAACCTGAAATTTTACAGAAATTCAGAAAATTCTAAGTACAGAAAAAGGGCCATAAATCTGGGAAAAAGATGCGGACCAATCTCATTATTGACATGGACATGTATTCATACCCAATAATGTCACTCACCAAATAACATTTAATTTTTTTAATCGCAACTGAAGATATCTTCCAAAAACCTGTAATTCTGATAAATTCAAAATCGACAAGGGCTATAACTCTGGAAAAATTATTCGAATCGAAACTTCCTTTCCATATGCACACCAAGTTTCGTGAAATTCCATTGAAAAATGCAGAAGGAATTAAGCAGATAAGCATTTGTGATGGAAATTTTGCTATTACCAAGGGGCCGTAACCAAGCAAAATTTGTCGCATAAAAAATTCTGGACCACATGTACATCTACACTTAATACTGATACTTCAGACCAAGTTTCGTAAAAATCCACTGAAAACTGTAGGAGGAATTAAGCGGACAAGTCTTTGTGATGGAAATTTTGCCATTTCCAAGGTTCGTAACCATGCAAAATTTGTTGCTTCAAAAAGTCCTGACCTCATGCACATTTACACTTGATACTTATACTTCAGACAAAGTTTCGTAAAAATCCAATAAAAAATGTAGGAATTAAGTGGACAAGTCTTTGTGATGGAAATTTTGCTATTTCCAAGGGGCGAAACCATGCAAAATTAGTAGCATCAAAAATTCCTGACCACATGCACATCTACACTTGATACTTATACTTCAGACCAAGTTTCGTAAAAATCCACTGAAAACTGTAGGAGGAATTAAGTCGACAAAAGTGTGTGATGGACAGATGGATGGACACCATTTCAATATCCCCCCTGCTGATTTTATTGGCGGGCGATAATAAAAAAAAAGATGTTTTGCAGACTCTTGGCTACAATGTGCCTGCAGCACTACCAACCCTACCAGAATAACACAAAAGACGCTGGTATGAAACTAAATTTGCTGAAGTTCTCATATTTCAGTGGAAAAGTTTTTAAAAAATATGAACCATCAAAAAATTAAAGGATACATTGGTAGTTCCATTATGGGGAAAATTTAAGACTTGAAGTTTTGAAATTATGACATAAAGTGTGCTGAGGGTTAAACACAAGATACTGGTGAAAAAAAATCAAATTAAATTTTTCCTAGCGGAAAAAAGAAATGCAACTTTTTTTCTGTGGTAAAAGTTTCAAACGTGTTATGGATGATTATTTCACTGTTTGAATTTCAATGTTATTTCTTCATTATTGATTAAATTTTGAAGGGTTTTGTTGTCTTAACACAGACAAGTATTTGCATGGATAACATTCAAACATCGGTACCAGATGCCATTTACTGATCAAAATCACCCTGGGTTTCAGTCACTGCTCTAACTCTCTAATTCCACTCCTGAAGAAGGGCCTGCATGAGCTGAGCGACATTGTTTGGGACGTTGACATGCTTCCTGACCCTCCTGTCTGGCTCATCTCACAAATGCTGATCGGGGACAAATCTGGACTGCAGGGTGGCCAATCGAGAACTGGGACATTGTTTTGGTTGAGGAAGTCACGACAAACCCTAACAATGTGCGGCCTCCCATTACCCTGCTGCAGTGTAAGGTTACACGCATGGATAAGTGGAAGGACATGAGGACCTGATCCCGATATCTTATGGCTGTAAGATTGCCCTGGATGACCACAAGAGGTGTTTTCACACCATGAATCCCTCCCCCCCCCCCCCCCCCCCTCCCGCCAACCATAACAGACCCTCCTGCGAATCTGTAATGCGCGGACATCTGCTCCTGGCATGGTCAGCAAATCTTCCTGTGGCTCTGAGATGTCCAACTAAATGAGCTGTTGTTGACTCATGGACCCCAAATTGCTGGGCAACAAGACATTGCGATTGGCCCTGCATAATTAGAGCAACAGCCCTACCCTATCAACTTCGGACATTCGCAGCATTTTGCTTTTCAATTGAGTTGAAATGAAATGTTGTGCAATTGATATGTACTGTTCAAAACTTTGATTTGTTATGGTTTTCAAGCCCATAGCTTGTGGGAGTGCCCCGGATGCATGCTTTGTTGAAAAATTTGTTGAAAGCATGCAGTGTCACACATGGTCATATTTGACTGAATTTTAACCAAAGACTCTTTAGATAGTTCATAAGGTAGCTATGTGTCACATTTTACTACATTTGGTCTACGGATAAAAAAAATTATATTACCAAAACTGAACTTGCATTTCTTTTTTCCATCAGTATATAATGAATATGCTTTCTCTTTTCAGACGGGGCGAAAAAACTGTTATCACAGTAATATGACGTCAATGAAATTCACTTTGCATTACCATAAACTGATGAATGGTATTACATTGCTGCACCACATATTTTTCAACAAAATTTATGTTTGTCCACTTGACAAACTTATGAGAACTTTTCGGATATGCTATTCTGGGAAATCTCTTTGGTGTTCTTACATTTACATGTATATGACTGTTTAGCAGTCTGAATGTAGTGACCAGCAATGAGTGAATGGTTACCGTATACAGTTAAAACTAGACTAGAAGTCCTGTCATGAATAGTGCGCTTATCTAGGCTTAATTGCACATTGGAATTGTGCGCAATTGCCATATCAAGTGGCATCCAAAGCATGGCAGGTTCTCCTGGTTACTCACAGCAAACACATGCAATGTTTCTGCCAATAGACTTCCGGGTTACCCGGAGGTCCATTGGCTGAAACATTGCTTGTGCACAGGCCATATGTACAGAATTTGATAGCTTTACTTGGGCCATAACGTGCACATTAACGTGCATATCAACGTGTTATTTGTGCGCATTTCATGACAGGACTTCTAGTTTTAACTGTACATGTACTAGATAATCTACTGAACAGCTCAGCAATCTGAAATGTAGTGATCATCCACTCTTGAATGGTCATGACATTTCTGATTGCTAAACTGTTCAAACAGCTATCTAATACAGTACACATATCTTCACAAATTAAAATTGCTTGTTAATAGCTCAAAATATGTGATCTGATTTATAGTGTGCTTTGAGAAGCATTTTCATGCTCTATAATGAGGTTAGTTTTTCTACAGTACCACATATGGTAACACATGGGAATCATCGAAATGTTTGAATTTTCTATCCTTGTTTCACATCAAGAATGTAATACTTATCTCCGAATACACATGTACTACTTATACGTACAAATACTTTTAGAGATTCTTGTTTGATATGTTTTGTAATTTCTTCAACCCACTGATGACATATAGAAAATGGAGATATGATTAAAGTTGCTCCTGATGAAATTGGTGGCTGAAAATAAAGATTTTATTCTTTATTGGAGACCAGTAAATATACAAATATAAAGTTGCTCCTGATGGAATTGGTGGCTGAAAAAAAAGATTTTATTCTTTATTGGAGAGCAGTAAATATAGTAAATATACAAATGGAGAGCAGTAAATATACAAATATATAATCTGAAAAGCATGCTGATGGTGGTCAGTACAGGGTATATCATTATTGTAGTGTTTATGCTAGCTGCTTTTAAAACTATTCTATTTTCCTCCACTGATGTTACTAGGCTAAGGCATGATTTCCTAAATATCACTTTCCAAGAAATGAAGTCATGGCCAGAAATTGTAAATGGGATATAATGGGATGAACAATTTATCATGCATGGTCATAATAAAAACTTGTATCATATTTTTATAACTAACTAGAACAGACTATGAGGTGGATGGATGGATGGATGGATGGATGGATGGATGGATGGATGGATGGATGGATGGATATTTATTTATTTATTTATTTATTTATTTATTTATTTATTTATTTATGAAAAAAATAATTAAAATGGAATGGTGATTTTTGTAAATAGAGCTGGCCAGTTTTGATTGTTACAGTTAAAACTAGAAGTCCTGTCATGAAATGCGCACAAATAGCACGTTGATATGCATGTTAATGTGCGCGTTATGGCCAAAGTAAAGCTACCAAATTCTGTACATATGGCCTGTGCACAAGCAATGTTTCAGTCAATGGACCTCTGGGTAACCCGGAGGTCCATTGGCAGAAACATTGCATGTGATTCCAATGAGTAACCAGGAGAAACTGCCGTGCTTTAGATGCCATTCGATGTGGCAATTGCGCACAATTCCAACGCGCAATTAAGCCAAGATAAGCGCATTAATCGTGACAGGTCTTCTAGTTTTAACTGTACATTGGGTAAAGGGTTAACAGTACTTTTATTATAAAAGTCGAGAGAGTATTTCCACAAATCGCTGGAATCGCAATCCAGTCAAAATAATCTGTTCAGCTTTCTGCCTACAACACTGTAGAACTTTTCATTTACATTTACAAAACCAGAGACTGCACTAGAGGTGCTGGCATACACCACCTAATATCAAGTCGAGGCATGGAGCTGTGTCCGGATGGACATTATTGAAAAGGAATATTAACATGAACCCAACTGACACCACTCACTCACCCTAAGGAGTAATATTATTGCATAAATCTGATAAAATGACTCATAATCATTCAAAATTAATTTCAACGTATAAACGGGATGAAGATGATTGATAACCATTGGCTGAGTTATATACTTGTATGGACAAACAATGTCTATTTCCAGGGCTCGATTTAACCGGATTAGCATAGCATTTTGGAATTCAATTTTAAAATTTTGCTATTCAATAAATATCTGTCTCAAGTTAATTTTCACCAACAGCTAATCAATTTTCCCAAATGAATAGTAAATTGCTATTCAACATTTTCAGATTGAACTGAGTCCTGTCTATTTCTCAATAGATAAAAGGGGCATAACTCACAAGTAGAATTTATAGACAGCAAAGTTTGATATGCATGTGAAAGGGCATGTCATGCTGGACAACCAAGTAAGATTTCATTAAATTTGAACTACTATTAACTGAGTTATTTTCAATTTGTGCCTATAAATTAATATGTAGTCACCTGATCTGAAGCCAATACTATAAAACTTTTACAATTGGATTTTCTAGAATTGTATTTTCTACCTATTAATATAACTGACTAAAATGAATCATTAGCATTTTAATCGATATGGCTATTTGCCAACTGGTAAATTGCCAGATCTTTGAAAATGCTAATGGTTCATTTAACTAATTTACAGTACAGTGTCTGTGGAGTGGTCATAATCCATGCATGGGCAGTGACGTCGAAGTATTCATTAATCAGGTAATAAAAATCATCAGCAGCAAAATTTTAATTGTTATATCCGGTGCTTCATTAATTAAATTTTTGATGATTATGCCTATAATTAGTGTTTGGAATTTAACCCTTTACCCAAAGCAGACGATTTCAAAATTTATTATTTTATATATCATTTTTTAAATTTTTTAAAAAAATTTCAACAAAATCATATCATGTGACCCCTCTTTGGAACGAGCTCGACGAGCTCATTCCAAAGAGGGGTTACATGATATGGTTTTGTTGAAATTGTTGGAAAAATAATATTTTTTCAGCTGCTGAATTTGCATATTACACGGGCAGATGCGGGCGATTCGTTGGGTAAAGGGTTCATATTATTGTGTCCGTGGAAATATTGCCCACTTCAGGAAAGTGACCAGTCCACGGTGACCATATTGTAAAGTCATAACTAGAAAATACAATTCTAGAAAATACAATTGTAAAAGTTTTATAGTATTGGCCCCTGATATGATGCTATACTGAAATGAGGGAATTAAATTTTTAAATCTGGAAAAAAAATCTTTCGCAAATGTTTGCGTGGGGTAAAATTATTATTATTTACTGGCACTTAAGGTCACTCTCAGTATTTATGACTATAATATGACAACAAAACAAGGATGATGTCACATCAAACGAATCACTCAGACCTATGAGGATGTCCACTTCAGAGGACTTCTTTCCACAGAAGTTGGTTACCAGGTCCTATTTCACCAGTAAAACTGAACTTCTTTACCACAGTAAATAAACAGTTTCAATTGCCAGGGTTTCTATAGGGATCGATCACATTGGAAATAATCTGGGGTTTATAAATACAAATTATTAAATAAGTGATGGAATTAATTAATCAAAATTCCATTACTGTTATTTCCATATAGAATGCAACCACTTCTGCAATCAAACATGCTTGTCACAAGGCAAGAAGTTTCAAAAATGATATTTACTAACTTTTTTTCAATTCTGTTTAAAATGTCTTTTTTCATCTTTCAACTTTTACTGAGAACTTGTGATGAAATCACCGGATCTGACATCATCTTGCCATTGTGAACTGGGTGAATTACCCATTATTCAAAAATTGTAACTTGAGCTTTGATTTAACCCTTTCCTAAACACAAATAGAAGATGACAATTTCTCGAATAACTACATATTTTCATTTTTTGCCTCAAAAGCAAAGCTTATGACTCCTTATTGAGTGCATTCCAGTGAGGGATCATAAGCTATGTTTTACATGCAAAAAATGAAAAGAAAAAGAACAATTTTTTTAGGGCTGCACGATATTCTAAACTGAATACCAGTATTGATATTAAAAAAAACACCACGGTATACCGGTATATCAAAAGACTGTTCAGATATCTGAACATACATACCACAATTGGGACTTGAGCTATCACAGTGGAATGAAATAGCATGCTCTGATGATGGAGTTTGAATAACCCTTTACCTCATGCAGATGATATCAAAATTTATTACTTAAAAATATTATTTTAGGCCTAAAAAAATCAAAAAATCTGTTTCTCAGGCCCTCCCGCATGGTCCTTTTGGCTGCCGCATGCTCTCTTTTTATAACCAATTTGAACTTTAAAAAAATTAAAATTAAATGGTTTATGTCTGATATTTTACCCAAGTTAAAAAAATTGATAAATTTGTCCCTTGAGTGCTAGAAGGCTTTGCAATGCTTTAGCATTGCAAAGCCTTCTTGCACTCAAGGGATGAAATACACCACCACCCATGCTATTATGTAGATTATGAGGCCTAAAACTTGAACCAAGAACATGAACTTTTGATGGTTGAGAAGTAATTACTGAAATAAAAAATAAAATAAAACAAGAGGCCCCACGGGGCCTGAAGCGCTCATCTTGTACAGAACACAATTTAAACAGAGTCCAAGAATGAGTCTACATTAAGCAAGCCATCTCCATAGGCTACACTGTCAATCCTTGAGTCCCTCAGGAGTGACAAAAATAATCTAGGCATCATGCCTTTTCTTCAGTTGATCGTAAGTAAAATGTAGAGCTCCCCTATGAAGCCCCTTGATACAACCTATGTGGATTAATCTTAGTACCTCTAGAGGGTACTGAATACAAAATTTTTAATTCTTCAGCAAAATGGCCAATTCCGGCTCCCATAGAGAGCCCAAATATTAACCCAGGCTCTTGATTTGAACACACTTAAATCTGACTTCCCTAGAGATGTTGTGTACCGAATATGAAAGCATTCTGACCGTTGGATCTGAAGAAGCGAAATTGTAAAGAAATTTCTTCGAATTGCACTAAGTTCAAATTTGGGCTACCATAGCGAGCCCAAATATTGACCTATGGATCCGATTTGAACAAACTTGAATCTGACCCCCCTAGAGATGTTGTATACCAAATGTGAAAGCATTCTGACAAGTGAATCTGAAGAAGAAGATTTTTGAAGAAATTCCCTCATATTGTACTAAGTTAAATTTCATGTTCCCATATGGAGCCCAAATATTAACCTAGGCACTCGAATTGAACAACCTGGAATCTGACCCCCCTAGAGATGTTGTATACCAAATATAAAAGCATTCCGACTGGTGGATCTGAAGAAGAAGATTTTTAAAGAAATTTTCTCATATTGCACTAAGTAAAAATTTGGGCTACCATAGTGAGCCCAAATATATACCTGGGGATCTGATTTGAACAAACTTGAATCTGACCCCCATAGAGATGTTGCATACCAAATATCAAAGCATTCTGACTGATGGATCTGAAGAAGAAGATTTTTTTAAATTACCCTCCATATTGAACAAAGATAAAATTTGGGCTTCCATAGGAAGCCCAAATATTAACCTAGGGACTTGGTTTGAACAATCTAGAATCTGACCCTCATAACAATGATGTATACCAAATATTAAAAGATTCTGACTGGTGGTTCTTAAGAAGAAGAAGATTTTTAAAGAATATTCCCCATATTACCCTCTGTTGCATACCAAATATCAAAGCATTCTGACTGATGGATCTGAAGAAGAAGATTTTTTTAAATTATCCTCCATACTGAACAAAGATAAAAATTGGGCTTCCATAGGAAGCCCAAATATTAACCTAGGGACTTGGTTTGAACAATCTAGAATCTGACCCTCATAACAATGATGTGTACCAAATATTAAAAGATTCTGACTGATGGTTCTTAAGAAGAAGATTTTTAAAGAATATTCCCCATATTACCCTATGTTAAAACTTCGGGCTCCTGTAGAGAGTCCAAATATGAACCAATGAGCTTTATTTCAACAAACTTTTATCTGACCCCCCTATGAATGCTGTATACCAAATATCAAAAGATTCTGATGATTGGTTCTGGAGAAAAGATTTTTTAAAATTTTTGCAAATATGCTGACTCAGCATTTTTTCGATGCCCATTACAGAACACCCTAACATAACCGATGGCAATTTTTTTTTACCATTCAATTCTACTGGTCATAAGGATACTTCATACCAAATAAAAGCTCTCTGTTCCATGGGGTTTGGGAAATATGGGCGTTTGAAAATATTTCTATTTTTAGCTTCCAGGGTTCCCATGGGGATGCGGGAATTTTTTTTTTTTTGCATGGGTCAAGTACTTATGACCCAATACTACCACAAACCAAATTTGGTTCATACCGGACCATCGGTTCAGAAAATAGAAATTTTGGGCGGGGCCAAAAATCTTACCCCTCCTATTACAAAGCCAAATATTACTTCACGAACTTCGTTTGAACAAACTTGATTCTACACCTCATATGGAAGCTCCATATCAAATATCAAGTCATTGTACACACAGGTTCTTGAGAAGAAGATTTTAAAAATATTTTGGAGCATTTTCCCCCACTCCCTCCCTATGGGGCTGGGCATGCTGAGTTGAACAAAAATGAAATGCCCCTTTGGGACCATCACTCACACAAACTTTCACTTGAATTGGCCCAGTGGCTTTGGAGGAGAAGACCAAAACATGGTGTTGACGGACGACGGACGACAGACGACAGACGGCGGATGACAGACGGTGGACGGGAAGCGATGAGATTAGCTCAGCTTGACTTTGTCAAGATGAGCTAAAAATGATCGCCCGCAAATTTCACAAATAATGGCCTGGGAAACAGAAGATCTACTTTGTGTGGCCTTATCCAATTTTTCAAAAATTTCAACAAAACAATATCATGTAATGCCTCACTGGAATGAGCTCGTTCCAATGAGAGGTCACATGATATGGTTTTGTTGAATTTTTTTGAAAAATAGTTTTTCAACTTCTGAATTTGTATATTATGTGGGCAGATACAGCTGATTCAGTGGGTAAAAGGATAATACTATTCATTTGGGACTCCAGTTAAAACTCAAGACATCTTGAAAATTAAATTGTGGGTAAATAAATAATGCCAATAAACAGATATTTTTGTAATTACACTGGTATTCAATTGATACTGGTTTGAATAATGGTATGTATCGGTTTGTCTATATTCCGTACAACCATACAATTTTTGTGAACAGAACTGGCCAGTTATGACCATTATGTTTGGTAAAGGGTTAAAGGTTAATTTACTTACTGATGCTACATGACAGTGTGGGCATTTGTAATCTCCCCTGTATGGATCATTCAGATCATAGCCGAGACATTCGGCGTGTTGCCAGAGTCCACATTTGACACATTGTACACAGTGTTTCCCTTCTGATTTATTCTTTGTAACTCCACAAACACATTCAAAAGATTCTTTCTGCTTCACAAGACTATCACTAAAAAATTCTGATTTTGCTTTAGCATCCGTGTTTCTCATTCCTATGGTAGTTCCTTTCCTTGTCTTGGAACGTCTATGCTTCGCAGACTTTGGTCTTAAATTAACCTCACCCTGGTTACAGTCAGCTAAATCATTCCCAACTGTGATAGGGCTGTCTGGTACAACCAACTTCTTTTTATTGTCAATGGATCCTGTCACCATGGAATTGTCTGAAAAGCTCACATTAGTGCATTCTTTCACTATAGCACCATCTCCAGCAGCTTTAAACTGTTGTTCTTCAAGCTTATCCAAACAAGGATTGCATTGAATTGCTGAAGTTAAGTTAAAAGAATAATGTCCAACAGTTTTATCCAGCTGACATTCTTCAGAGGATTTATGTATACCAGTACCTTCTTCTTGTTGATCATGACTTTCATCAAAGTTCAAAACTGAGGTAGAAAGATGCTCTGAAATATTATGAACTGATAAATAAGTTTGGTTGTCTGGGAATTTCCTGTCACATGAAGCTTGTACAGAAGATTGTGTAGTTTTACTTTTCAATTGGCAAGGGAAGTTTGCCGTGGCATCAGTCTGTACATTATGGTTGTTGGCATATAAAGTGTCATTATTCACAAGTATGTCATCCGTCATGACACCTGAAGCAGAATATGAGTTTGCTATATTATTCGATGCTTCAACACATTTTCCTATGTAAACATCATTAAAATTATTTTCTTTATGGGTTATGGACTTAGTTGTTGTATTCATAAACTCAACTGTGTCAGCATGTTTGTAGGATTCTGTTTGTTCAGTGGTTAATCTGTTCTCAGCTACAGAAAGGTTGTGTGCTGATAAAAACTCTTTCTCAAGAATAGGACACTGGCTATCTCCCTCAGGTTTGTCAACCACATTGGATTCCATGTTCAAATCCTTGCCTTCTAATACTATATGTCTACTGACCTGTGGTATACGATCTGATGATGACAGACAGTTTTGAGTACTTGCTGTAAGGGTATCATTAATGTCACAGTCTTTTTGTGACTGTACTGTAGAAGAACTGTTCTCATCACTTGTGAAATATGTATCAGTGCTCCCTATGTTACTTAGTGATGTTGATGAAGAAAGGCTGTTGTCTACTGAGTAGGAGTAAGTACTTGATGTTTCAGAAGAATGTAGTGATTCTGAATCCACTGCCATTGTAAGTGCCTCCTGAAAAATATTAACTCCTTTATTTTACTGATCAGGATTGCATGATGTATTGCATGGTTTGACATGAAAAATATATAGCTTGTACCAGTATAAATTGTTTCTGATGCATACTAAACAGTACTGAATTATTCAAGAAGTTATCTGACATGATATACAGAACAGACACATAGAAAACCACCAGGATAGCTAGTATTTTCTGACACAGATTCAGAATTTGTGAACTGAATCCAGTGGGAAGGATACATCCAACAGTAACTGAAGCTACAGATAATACATAAGTGTTATATGTGATTTGCAAGAGAGTATAGGAAATTTGTGCAGAGGATGGAAGAATTGTTTTTTAAACAACCACAAAATTAGAGGTACTACAGTAAATACCCTGATGCAGTGCTGGACCAGACAGAGTACTGAAACATCAAGGGAGGGGAAGCTTCAAGATATAAGCTTTTACCGACTGAATGATTTCCATAAATAAACTTTTGGAGCCATGATAAGCTTGTTATCCAGCTCAAGTCTATTACCAGTCGGAACGAGCCGTCTGGCTTCGGTACAGGGAACAGATTACTGTAAAAATCTTGAGAATCCTGATTCTCGATGACCTGTATTGCTTCCTTGATAAGAGAGCTTATACCTCCGGTAGGAGAAACTCTCTTATGCAAGAATTTGATGGAAGATCTGTCCAAGCGGACAACTTGTTAGTGGGTTTTTTTGCTCAGAATGATAGTCGTAAGCTGTCCGAGACTACACTTCTCACCCACTAATCTTCTGTGATTGTTATCCATTTTTTTTGCGGAGTTGATAACCTACCGCCAACTAGCAAGCAATAGAGGTGTAAACCATCACCTGTATGACCTGCGAGGCTTACGGGAGGCGGAACCACGTCCTCCCCGCGAAAAACCTTGTCTCGTCAGCCTAGGGGCATCTGACCTATAGTCCCGATCAGACCTATGCCCCTTTCCCCGAGTCGCAAAACTGATGACCTCCAGAGTAATTATAAGAGGGTTTCTTGTACCCTCGTGAGGGGTTTCCTTTTGACGATTTTTGTCCAGAACGCCCTCCTTTACTCTTGTCTGCTGAAGCGGGTCATGATATGCCAACTTCAAAAGTAGAGCACTATAGACGCTTTCTTAGTTGCCTGTTCACAGACTAACGAAAACTAGTCGTCGAAAATAAAATGTCAGGAAACCGGAGCGACTCGGAGAGAGCTTTTCACCTTGTCATCTTATCAGTGATGATGACGCCAGGGCAGCATCACGTCTGATTAACTTCATATTAGCCACTGTTAGGGCGGAGTTATACGTGGTATACAAAAAGAACTCTAAGAGAGGTACGAACATCCTCAAATTCCTTTCCCTTGAGACGTTGTGCCATAGCTCTTGTAAGGTGATCTGCCTAAGACATAACGTCCAAATTCGCTCTATTTGAAGAAATTGCCATCTCAATTGTGTCTGAGCGAATAGTGAATGATATAGGTAAGGATACCTCTAGATCCCCGGCCTGCTCATCCAAATGCAGAAGAACTCTCTGAACATCTTCCCCAACCGTTGTTAAAAGAACGTGGTCCAAAAAACGGTATGTATTCGGAAGATGAAGATAAGAAACCGCCTTCTTCCTCGCACTCAAGAGGATAAATACGACGAAGGCCTGCGACACCTGCATAAACTGAACCGGAAAAGAAAGGACTTCCTCCTTTGTCCGGATAAAGTCTGCGCCTACCGACGCCAGCTGTTTTCTCTCGTCGTCACAGCATTCTGATTCGGCGGAACAAAATCAGGGTAGTATTGATGGATGAAAGCCACCGCAACCCTATACTGTTCCGAAAGGGAAGGGTAATCCTCTTCCTTATCCATTTCACCCTCCAAGAGAATCAGTTGCGAATCTCGATCCATTGCATCTGCTCGAACAGACGACTGGACCGACCCAGCACCATCCGACAGCTCAGATTCTGAGTCTGAGGGAGGCTGCATCTGCACTTGCTGGGATGCTGCGATTAGCTGCGCAATCTTCAACAGCAAGTTCATCATCGGGACCTGAGGAGCAGCGTTTTTTCCGTTCCTTAGCCGCATGCTGCTCCTAGGGCGGTGTGTCGGAAACGGATCCTTTTTTTCCGAAACGTCCCGATGATCAAGGCCTCGTCTCCCTAGCTCCCAGATGGTCCGGCTTCACGGGCTGCAGGCTGGATATCCGAAGTCGGGTAGCTAGAATGCGGTCGTGTGTGCTTAAATAACGTAGCGGAGGAAGCCGCGACTGGAGCCGACCCCAGCTGCAGACTAGACAGAGCGTCCCAAGTGGCGGGTGGACATATGCTCTGTCTCGTGCAAGATTCCAACCAGAAAACTTCATTTCGGCCTTGTGAAACGTAGCAGAGGAAGCCTTGACTGAAGCCGAGCCCAGCTGCAGACTAAACAGAACGTTCCGAGTGGAGGTCGGACATATGCTCCAGCTTGTGCAAGTTTCAATAAACAACATCTGACCCCAGACGTGGCTAGATTAGAGAGGGGGGTCTCTCCCGGTCTATCAGACCTCGCCGAGTACAAGAACTTGCTGACTTCCTTCCTATTTCCTCCCTATTTCCGTCATCGCTGGGTGAGCTAATTATATTATAGTGCTCGCTCTACCCAATCCACTTCCTAGACCGCAACGGACTTACCCGGCATCACGGCACCCACGGACGGAGTACCGCTTCACCGGTTGAGCTAGCTGCTTGCAAGAGATTAAAACCTTTAACCAAAGGCCCTAGCTCTTGCAATAATGAGCACTGCAGCAAGCTCTATATGCTCCATGGAGCGCGACGACGGTAGCACACTTGGACGGGTGTCAGAATATCATCACCATGTTCATGTTCCACTGAAATAGAAACTGACAGAACGAATTAAAATGTGGTAAGAGGCTCTGATCCTCAGAACCTCACCGCCAACAATGTACTGCGACACCTGACACCAAAATCAGTCATCCCAGTGCAACACAAGAATGACAAGAGCCCGCAGGAGTGTATCAACTAAAGTCAATCTCAGTCCTCCAAACTCCATAACAATATATATATATAACTGAGATACATGAATAATAGCAAGCATAATTAAATTCAAAATATTTTTTGTAAACAAAAAAAATTTCGAAAAACGCCCAAGTTCCCAAAGGGAACATTAAGAGCCCAAGGGTATACCGATAGAGCCTAAGTGTGGACAAAATCCAAAATTTTTGAGCTACACTACCGGAATAACAATCCATGTATCCTACAGTATACTGCAGTAATAGAATATAAAACAAGAGGCCCCAAGGGGCCTTAATCGCTCACCGGCCAAAGAGGTTCAAAGAAGTATTTGGGGTCACATTCAGTTAGACATGGGTCATCAACACTACAAAGGAATGAATACATGACAGGCCAATTTTATGGAAAAACACAAAGGAATGGATTTGAACAAACCTGAACGTAACATGCACTCCCCCTCCCACCCCACCCCTACCCATAGAGCCCAAATATTAAGCCAAGGACTCAAATTGAACAAACTTCAATCTGATCCCCCTGGAGATGTCATATAACAAATACGAAAGAATTCTGACTGGTGGATATGAAGAAGGTTTTTAAAGAAATCACCTCACATTCCACTAAGTTAAACTTTGGGCTCCAATAGAGAGCCCAAATACTAACTCAGGGACCCGATTTGAACAAACTTGAATCTGACCCCCCCTAGAAATGTTGTATACGAAATATGAAAGCATTCTGATTGGTAGATCTGAAGAAGAAGATTTTTAAAGAAATTTTCTCATATTGCACTAAGTTAAAATTCAGGCTCCCATAGGGAGCCCAAATATTAACTGAGAAACTTGATTTAAACAAATTTGAATCTAGAGATGATGTATACCAAATATGAGAGGATTCTGATGTGTGAATCTGAAGAAGAAGATTTTTAAAGAATATTCCACGCATTGCACAAAGTTAAAATTTGGGCTCCCATAGGGAGCCCAAATATTAACCCAGCGACTCAATTTGAACAAACTTGAATCTGACACCCCTATAGATCTGACACCCCTACAGATGTTGTATACCAAACATGAAAAGATTTTGAGTGGCCGATCTGAATAAGAAGATTTTTAAATAAATTTCCTCAAATTTCACAAAGTTAAAATTTGGGCTCCAACAGAGAGCCCAAATACTAACTCAGGGACCCAATTTGAACAAACTTGAATCTAACCCCCCTAGAGATGTTGTATACCAATTATGAAAGCATTCTGACTGGTGGATCTGAAGAAGAAGATTTTTAAAGAAATTTCCTCATATTTCAGTAAGTTAAAATTTGGGCTCCTACAGGGAGCCCTATTATTAACCCAGGGACTGGATTTGAACAAACTTGAATCTGACCCCCCTCCAGATGTTGTATACCAAACATGAAAGGATTCTGACTGGTGGATCTGAAGAAGAAGATTTTTAAAGAAATTTCCTCAAATTGCACCAAGTTAAACTTTGGGCTCCAATAAAGAGCCCAAATCTTAACCCAGGGACTCAATTTGAACAAACTTGAATCTGACCTCCCCAGAGATGTTGTATAACAAATATGAAAAGATTCTGACTGTTGGATTTGAAGAAGATTTTTTTTTTAATTTTTAAAAAAATTTATGGGTGCTATCAGAGTTATGCCCCTTCTGGTTCCCCCTGTGGGCGTGGCAAGTTTATTTCTACAAACTTGAATTCACATATGATAAGAAACATGCACACAAAACTTGGTTCAATTTGGTCAAGTAGTTTGTGAAGAGAAGTCGATAATGTAAAGTTCACGACGAACGGCGACGGGCGACAACGGACGACAAGTGATAAGTTAAGCTCCCTTTGGTGAACTAAAAATCGACAGTGGGGAGGAGGTGGAACCGAAACACGTATATTTTTAAGGCGGGTTGACAAAGGGGCAATGGATTGGTCACCTATGCATTGCGTTGCACAGTTGGAATGGAGGCTTCAAGTCACAAGATGGCTTGGAATTTTTCTTTTTTCTTCTTTTGTTTTTGTTAGGGGGAGGGTGCGGGTTGGGGTGAGGGAGTTAGCCTCATGCGATTTTTACGTCACCGGCTGTGGTGTGCATTTCACAACCGACGTATACTTACATTTAATAATAAAAGTTAAAGCACCATTAGCAATCTTTAAAATACCACTTCTGCTGATCCCTTAAACTTGAAAATAATTGATGGGCAGAAACCTAGTGGTAACCTACTTTTCCCATCATATGAACTGCAGCTTGTAAATTCCAGAAAAACACGTCGACATCAACACAGGCCAATGAAAAGAATGTTATTCACATTAGCACGACGATTTTCTGGGCCGAATTTAATAGGAATGATTTATCCTACAATTAAAACCATGCAATGAGCAGCGGTCTTGTACGAATGTAAAACGTTCATTTTGTTGTGGTGGTCTCCAAAATAAAGTTTTAAATTGTCACATATAATGAATAAATGGGATAATTAAAACTTGTTCTGCTGTGTTTTCTGTTGTTTAAGTGAATGTTATTCAATTCCAGGTGAATGAAAGGGTCTGGATATCAATATACCACAAACTGAAACCCATGTTGTACGGGTGTCTGCAAAACCTGAGGTATGAAATTTATACCTTTATTTGTCGATTCTTCAAGCGATAGTTCGTATGGGAGGGGGTGGGGTTGTCTTAGTCCAGGGTTAACTAACATCTTTATTCAGTGGTAAATGACACATCACATAACACTTTGTGGAAAGTCAGGGGAATTGCTCGTTCTGAGACTACCATCCTACAGCAGGCCTTGCTCTTGAATTTATTTATGGTTTATCAATTTGTTGTGCATTTCAAGTTTAGCACCGAATGGCTGACACCAAAGAAAATGAACGATTTGGATTTCTGTATTGCCCCAGTCAGCCTGAAGCAAGCAAGCACACGTAATGAATAATTTTGTTATCTTGACTCTCAATATAATTGAGTCAGTGTCAGTTTATTCCATCCACGCAAATTGTGATGACTTGCCGAGATGCGCATTAAAGCAGCAGTGAAAAAAATGATTGTCCTGCCAATTTGTTTTTGTATTTAATTAATATCTTCATGGTATTAACAATGAGATAAAGATGAAAATGAGGTTGATCTCTCCCCACTATTATTGGACAGGCCCTCTTCTTTTGCTGAACCATCACCAGAATATCTAAAGAAAAGAATTAATGAAGGGCCAGAGGATAAGATGCCAGAAAGTAAGACAAAGGAAACAAGAGGGGGAGGGGGAGGGGCATACCCCTAAGGTGCATACCACCAAACAATGACAAGAGCAGAAATAAACCATGATACAGTGAAAGCCTTTTCCATAAACAATCTTCATTCCAAATGTCATTGAGATCCAATAACCCAAATAAGCGAACAGACAAAAAAATGGCTATTTCATGAGGCAAACAGCAAAATTATCATCTTTGTTTTACTGCAAAAAAATAATTTACCACCAACCACCCCCCCCAAACAAAGACATAAAGGGGAGGTGATTTGCAGGTATTTTCTTTGTTTTACTACAGGGGCATGACTCATTTGAAAGCATTTACCATAAACAATTTTCATTCCAAATTTCATTGAAATCTGAGAAGTAATGTTCAAGTTATAATGCAAACAGACATCGGAGTGCAGACAGACAGATGTACGGATGGACATACAAATAGATTTCAATACAATAGATTGTACCAGAGGTGCTGACATACCAATGTCAAGGATAAGGCTGTGTCAGATGACAGAAAATATCTCTCACCCAATAGACCGACCCAGCAACAAATGTCAAGGGGAAAAAGTTTTTTTTTGGTGTAAAGTCCATGAAGTGTTCACAAACCCATTTTAAAACTCAAAACACCAAAGTAACTCAAAAGAGTTATGTAATTTTAACCCTTTACCTAACATGAAAAGCAGACGACACTTGCAAAAATAATTCTTTTATAACTAATTTTTTTCATTTTTTGTCTCAAAAACATAGGCTATGACCCCTCGTTCCAACGAGGGGTCATAACCTATGTTTTTGAGACAAAAAATGAAAAAAATAATGAAAATTAATTGGTGATTTTTGAGAATAGTGCTGGCCGGTTTTGGCCGGTTTTGGCTGTTACGTTAGGTAAAGGGTTAAGAAAAGCATGCAAAGCATGGTATATGCACCCCCATCTCTGAAAATGCTAAGATGGACATATTTTCAACACTAGGCATACACATAAGAGGGGTTTATTGTCTTCATTTTACAGCAGAGAGAAATCCAACCCAGTTGAAACTGTGAGATCCACATACACCTGTTACCAATAGTTTGTGTCAATCAGATCATCGATATGGGAGATGTGAAACCATTGTCTTTGTTTTACAACAAAAATTAATTCCCCCCACCCATTAGTAACTGTAAAGGCCAGAAGCACCTGTTACTGAAGTCTAGTGACAATTGGACCATCCACATAAGAGATAGAGAACAAAGACACAATGCCACATGTGGGGAGGTGATTTGCATGTATTTTCTATGTTTTACTGCAGGAACATGACTCATTTGAAAGCCTTTTCCATAAACAATCTTCATTCCAAATTTCATCGAAAACTGATAACCCAGACCTGAAATATGAGGCGAACAGACATAAAACTGGCATTTTACGAGGCAAAGAGCGAATTTTTGAAGTTAAAAAGGAGGATAAGTCTGAAAAGTGAAAAGTAAGAAATGTGATTAGAGACTCATTTGAAAACCTTTCCCATGAACAATCTTCATTCCAAATATCATTGAGATCAGATAACCCAAACTTGAGATACGAGGCGAAAAGATAAAAAATAGGCTATTTTTGTATATTCAAAGGGCCATAGTTCACCGAAAAAATATTTCAACAGCAAAACGGTTGATGCTCCTTTAACCCTTTACCTAACATGAAAAGCAGACGACACGTGCAAAAAAAATTCTTGAATAACTACTTTTTTCAATTTTTGTCTCAAAAACATAGGTTATGACCCCTCATTGGAACGAGCTCGATGAGCTTGTTCCAACGAGGGGTCATAACCTATGTTTTTGAGACAAAAAATGAAAAAAATAATGAAAATTAATTGGCGATTTTTGAGAATCGCGCTGGCCGGTTTTGGCCGTTACGTTGGGTAAAGGGTTAAGATCTTATGATAGTGAATATCTGTATAAAATTTCATCAAAATCTAAGCAGTAATGTTCATGTTATAATGTGAACAGACATCTGCAGACAGAGAGACATACATACTGATGCACAGATGCATGAACGGATGCACAGACTCACAGACAGGCGCAATACAGTATACCCCACTGTTTGAAAAAAAATTGGGGGTATAATAACAGCCAAATTCAACTCACCCGGTCCCACAAAAATGAATCAGAGACTAAAACAATGAAAAATGTAGCTGCCATTCCCTTACAGACTGGCATAGCCTTTACAGTTTCATGAGTGCTCTTGTTTTGGCTAACATTGACAGGAGGTGGACAATCCCAAACTACCTTGCACCCCACTGTTTCTCTCTTTTCAATATCTGCTGAGTGGGGGATATACAACTGACCACCCACAAATTACAGCATCTATGATTCTAGTTTTCATAAAACATGACACGCTTGTCATCTGCAAAACAAATTTAGTGAAAAAAAATGCAAAAAGTGACATGAAATGGAGAAGGAATCTTCTTCAAATTATACCACAGGACTGATGAAGAAATATGCAGTATAATGAAGTAAAAAGTACAATTATGTTTTACCTCTTGTTCGTCAAGAGTCAGCAACCGATCTGGCAGCTCCAGTCCTTTTCGTGGATGAAGCAACATGCATGCTAAAACTTCAACAGTTTTCCCTAATCCCATCTCATCAGCTAGAATTCCTCCAGGTGGTGATTTAATCTTCCCTTGCCTCTCTAAAACAACACTAGAAGAAAGTAACATGAAAATGTCAATGACACTGTAGCTTAACTTGACTGTGTTGTGTTTGATGAAAAGGATAATGTTCAATGTTTATGAAAGGATTATGAAATAAGACAAGAATTGTGATAATTGAGAATATGTTAATTTCTGTTCCCTGTAAGTTATGTTTTCAATAAAAATAATTTGAGGTGTAGACTGTACTAAAGAACTGAGGGGTGGATTAATGTAGCCCTCACAGTTAATGTATGTCAACCAAACTTACCAAGTTACAGTGAAATTATTCCAAAATGAGTCATCCTATCAAGTTACTATGAAATCCCTTCATAAATACGACCTCTATACTGTGCTAAAGGTTTCCGGGCTTCGGGCCCCTGTAGCTGTTACAGTTGACCAATTCCGACCAAAAGAGGACTTTCTCATCTAGACATTATATGGAATCATCCTACCAAGTTACAATGAAATCCCTGCATAAATACGACCTGTAGACTGTGCTAAAGGTTTTGGGGTTTTGGGCTTGGGCAGCTGTCATGGTTGACAGATCGTGACCAAATGAGGAAGTTCTCACCTAGACATCATACGGAGTCATCCTATCAAGTTACAATGAAATCCCTCCATATTAAATATGACCTGTAGACTATGCTAAAAGTTTTTGGGTTTTGGGCTTGGGCAGCCATTATGGTTGACAGATCATGACCAAAAGGGGACGTTCTCATCTAGACATTATACAGAGTCATCCTACAAAGTTACAATGAAACTCCTTCATAAATACAACTTGCAGTCTGTGCTAAAGGTTTTCAGGATTTTGGGCTCGGGAAACTGTCATGGTTCAATGATCGTGATCAAAAGGGGACTTTCTCATCTAGACATTATCCGGAGTCATTCATCCTACCAAGTGAAATCATGACCAAAAGGGAATGTTCTCATCTAGACATTATACAGAGTCATCCTACAAAGTTACAATGAAATCCCTTCATAAATATGACCTGTAGACTGTGCTAAAGGTTTTCAGGTTTTGGGGTCTGGCAGCCATCACAGTTGACTGATCGGGGACATTCTCATCTAGACATGACTTCAAACCTGCTTATGAAATTTTGTGATGATCAGACAAGACTAACAGACTTCTGCATGCGTGATGGCAATAGCTTATCTTGACATTGTCAAGTTAAGCTAAAAATGAAAGGGAACATTTAGGGAACATTTATGTTTGAGAGTGAAAACCTGTTGGACAGACAAACAAATGTGTATAAAAACAGGCAGACATCATAATAAACTGTGGGTTATGTGACTAGAGAAGGGTATTAAGCTTGCCCTCAAAATATATAGACAACAATAAAAACAGATATTTTGATAACTTTTGGCATGTTAACTAGCCCTGACCCTCTCCCCCCTCCCTTCCCTGATCATTACCCCTAACTCTATATTTAGATAATCAGTGCTCTAACTTCTATCCTCTTGCATTGGAGGGGGGGGGGGGGTGATGGAATTTCCTGCTTGTTGGAAATGATGCAGTGGTAGTGGGGGAGAGACCCCATAACTGCATCCCTGCATGCATGTGGCAATCACACTGATAATGTGATGATTGCAATTAATTTTTAGGAGGTGAAATTTCAATCTAAGTCCTAAATTATAGCACAAATGGATAGATGGATGGACAGATGGTGGATGGATGGAAAGATGGATGGATGGACAGGCAAATGGATGGCCTGAGAGATGGATGGCTGGATGGATGGACAGACAGATGAACATATGTACTCACATCCCAGTAGATATGTGGCTATCAATTATGTGGCTGTAAGTAGTTATGTGGCTTATATTTTTAAGTGCCTTCTCAAATTAATGTGGCTCCTTTGTCCAACCAATAGTTATGTGGCTTACATTTTTAAGTGGCTTTTCAAAATTATGCGGTTTTTTTTTTGCTATTTATGTGCCCAATGTCCATTCATATTTTATGGGGCTATTATTGTAAGTGGCTTCTCAAATTTTATGTGGCTATCAATTATGTGGCTGGCTTTTCTACTAAGAAATGGCTATTTATGTGTCCATGTCCATATATATTTCATGTGGCTTATATTTTTACGTGGCTTCCAAACTTTTATGTGGCTGCCCACATATTTTTAAGTGGCTTCCCCACTTTTATGTGGCTGTCCATACATAATTTTATGAGTCTTTTATTTTTAAGTAGCTTCTCAACTTTTATGAGGCTATTAATTATGTGGCTGCCAATGGATGGATGACCAAAGATTTGGACATCGTTGTTCCAACCTTTAATGTGACTATGATTTAAAGTGTATTATTTAGTCACATAGATGATTTTCAGATGCTTAGAAAATTTCTATTATGTGGCTAGCCACGTAACAGAAATTAGCCACATAAATATCCATTTATGATAAATCCTAGCCACATAAGTAGTCAAATGTAAACACGGACGGACAGATGGAGGGATGGACAGATAGACGGATGGATGGACAGATAGACGGATGGATGGATGGACAGATGGGCAGACAGACAGTTTGGTTTGTCTAAATTACACACACCTTCCACCATAACGATTATAGTACAGGGTCTTGCTCTCATTTGTTGTTACTTCTGTGTACAGCTCATGAAGATCACCATCACCATCACCTTCAATGATAAATATTTGTATAAATATTCATATGTACCATGGAGTTCACTAAACTGGAGCTCTGTCAAACAACATATGTCTTAAATGCTTGTTTTATCACCAGCATAAAGGAAACTGATAAAATTTCTGTTAATTGAATACTCCTGTCAGCTGAATATTTTTAACCCTTAAGTTATCTTGTAAACATTAATAATAGCCTTTTTATTTATTTATTTTTATCATTTGTGTTTTTTTTCACAACTTAAATACTTAAAATTAAAATATTGTATTTGAGTGCAAAAAGGCACCATCTGCAATGATGTTCCCTTGTTGCACTCAAAGGATGATACATAGAACGTGATATGTGTTTGAATCGGTGGGTGTTTTACATAACTCGTTGGAATGGCATAGTCATATTTCGCGAGAGACGCACGCCATTCCAACAAGTAATGTAAAACACCCACCAATTCAAACACACATCACGTTCTGTGTTTATTACACAACCCATGCATTAAAATTCATTTAGATAAACAAATTTTAATTCCGATGTTTAAACTCAAAGGTGAAGAGTCTGTTTGTTTTGACTGAAGCTGTACTGATCAAATGGATCGATAAAAAATCAAAACAACCTTTTCAAAAGAAGTGTTTGTTGAAATTCGTATTGCTGTTTCTCTTCGGCTGGTTCCCTTTCACAATTTGGTGGCTATTACTGTTAGTAAAAATGTAAGTACAAATTTGGGCAGATTTGCAAAACAGCTGGGAGAATTTTTAAAAGAAGTTCGAAGCATGTCAAGATGTACGAAGATTTACCGAAATAAAGTTAACCAATTTAGATATAACGGATCCACAAAAAGAGATGGCCATAGGACTGGGTTAATGTACTGGTTGGGAATGATTGGGTTTTTTTTTAAATATTATCTCATTTTTAGTTAACTAATTTTTTGTGAACAGACTTTGTTTTGCTTTGGACGATTTCATTTTCACACTATACGACAGACTGTCGATAATTATGAAACAAAATTTGGAAACTTTTCGAAGCATAACTAATGACTCGATGGGAAAGGAACTAGTATGAACGGTGCTGGGAAAAAGTTCCGGCTTGAACATCACCCATTGAATACAGAATCATTTACGTCATAATGGCTATTCCATTAAATACATTTTAACTGTAGTTGGACGTCTCCTTAACCAGTTCAATCTTGCATAACAGAGCTCAATGAACTCTGTTAGGCAAGATTGAAGTGGTTAATTTCGGCTGTCATGGGAAAAAATTCCAACTTGAATTTTTCATATTTTGACATCGGTGTGCAGAGAGTTGATTTAGAAACAGTACAGTTAAAACTAGAAGTCCTGTCACGAATAGTGCACTTATCTAGGCTTAATTGCGCGTTGGAATTGCACGTAATTGCCATATCGAATGGCATCCAAAGCACGGCAGGTTCTCCTGGTTACTCATAGCAAACACATGCAATGTTTCTGCCAATGGACCTCCGGGTTACCCGGAGGTCCATTGGCTGAAACATTGCCTGTGCACAGGCCATATGTACAGAATATGATAGCTTTATTTGGGCCATAACATGCACATTAACGCGCATATCAACGTGCTATTTGTGCGCATTTCATGACAGGACTTCTAGTTTTAACTGTAATTTATTACATGCTTGTTCTATGAAATCCCCATCTTCAGCAACTCTAAACTGTGCAGAAAATGATAATCTGTTCTGCACATGTGCGAAACGGAAACGTTGACAGACTACTTTTAAATAGAAGCAAAATTTCACTGGAATTTTCTACAAATCAGGCAACGCAATTACAATTTGAAGCGCTAGCGATTTATTTATTTATATTTATTTATTGGTGCTTAACTCCACAACAGCAGCTAAGGCTATATTGTGGCGATAATCGCTAGCGATAGCAGAAAATCGTCCCCTGAGTTCCAATGTGTTCTATGTGCCTGTAGGCACATAGAACACATTGGAACTTATGGGATGAAATAGTAACACAGGTTCCACTCGCAAATTTGGTTGGTGATAAAATGTGTTCTTTTTGTCGACAGTTGTCAAATGAAATGCTTAGTGTCCTTCTAATAATTTTGTTTATAGACGTGAAGGCATGTAATAAACACAGAACAACCTGCATGTGGGAATTGGTTAATCGATATGAGACTTGTGTCATCGTGGAAGGATAAAACTCGAGGCCTGTGGACTCTCGTTCTATCCTTCCACGCTGGCACTTATGCCATATCGATTAACCTATTCACACATGTGTGTCGTTCTGTGTATTTACTGAATAGTTAAATTCTGCAATCCTTTAGTACAGACTTGGAGAAATCTTTTTTTCATTCTTGCAAGGAATGGACCGCAAGACTAATTGTAATTTAGGCCACACAAAGTAGATCTTCTGTTTCTCAGGCCATTATTTGTGAAATTGCATGCGGGCGAGTGTTTTTTTATTTTATTTTTTATTTCAGTAATTTCTTCTTTGCCATCAAAAGTTCATGTTCTTGGTTCAAGTTTTAGGCCTCATAATCTACAGAATAGCATGGGTGGTGGTGTATTTCACCCCTGAGTTCAAGAAGGCTTTGCAATGCAGGGTATTTTTTTGTTTTTAAAAATTTGATTAGCAGTTTCCATCTTGGTGTCAAAAAGTGATGATAAATATAGTGAATATAAGGCCAATATGAAAGAAAAATGGTTAGCATTTGGACATTTTTGTATAGCATTTTGCGATGCGAATCCAGTCATCAAATACCCTGCAATGCTGAAGCATTGCAAAGCCTTCTTGCACTCAAGGGATAAATTCATCAATTTTTTTAACTTGGGTAAAATATCAGACATAAAACATTTAATTTTTATTTTTTTTAAGTTTAAATTGGTTATAAAAAGAGAGAATGCGGCAGCTAAAAGGACCATGCGGGACGGCCTGAGAAACAGATTTTTTATTTTTTTAAGCCTTAAGATGTCTAAATTTCAAACAGGCTGCTATTTTCTTGTGTATGTTTACAATTTATTAAGTTCACTAAGGGTCAAATCCACACAGTTCAGAAGAACAAGTATGGAGTCATGAGAGAGTGCATCAATGTAAAATGAAGAATGTCCAGTGTGGCTTTTGAGCGTCTGCTATGACCATACCCCCCACAATTCTGTGCCATTTTACATGAGATCTGTATCAAATTAGTAAAAGAAGATGAGATTGATACACCAAAGAAAGGAAAACTGGCAAACTTCTGCAATTATCTATGTCTATTTCTGGTGTTGCATGCGCAATGACAGCTGCGAAGAGTCCCATTTGAATGCGCAAGTATGGCCAAAACAACAAATGAAAGTGTCAATGACACTGTAGATCAACTTGACAAACTTGAACTTGGTAAGTTATAAGTGAAATGGCAAAATTGAAGATCATTGGTACCAATGTTATTTGGCGAAATTTCAACATAACAGCATTGTGTGTGCACAACATCAAGAGTAATCCTTGAATTTATAAATGTAAACTGTAAGACTGGATAAAGGAAGAATGTTGATACACAAATGCAGTAGGTTCAGAGGTTATTGTAAATGGCAACTTTTTCACAGGAATGAATGCTAATCCATAGCTCTTATCTAAAGGTCTCGCCCAATGAGCACACCAAGTTCAAACAAAAATCCTGATAAATGTGGCCTGTAGGCCATTTCAAAGAGGAATGTTGATGCACAAATACAATAAATTCAAAGACTGTTGCTAACAGCAACAGTTTTTGATGGAAATGAAAAGAAAATTGATAGCTCCTATCTTTGTCATCCTGCATAAGCATACAAAGTTTCAATTTCAAAACAGCCTGATAATGAATGCACCATCTGAGGCATGCCAAAGAAAGATGTTAATGCACTAAGTTTGAATGTCATTGCTTGTGGCAATGTTTTTTGTCTCTTTTTTATGGAAATTCATAAATATACCCTGCAGAGAGTACAAAAGGGATAAGTTATGACAATAATTTTTTAAAGGACATGAAAATAAATGCAACCTGTGAGGTGTGCCAAAGGAAATTGTGGACTATGTACGAACGTATGTACGTACGAGAAGTGATGGCAATAGCTCAGCTTGACTTTGTCAAGTTGAGCTAATAAATGTGCCCTGTAGGGTGTGCCAAAGGGAAATATTGAGGTCTGACTAAACTAAGTTCTAAGAACGTTGGCAGCGGCAACATTTTTTGACGGAAATGGAAGAAAATCGATAGCTTCCATCTAGAAGTCACCCCAAACAAGCATGCCAGGTTTCAAAGCAATCCGATCATAAATGTGCCCTGTAGGTTGTGCCAAAGGGAAATATTGAGGTCTGACTAAACTAATTTCTAAGAACGTTGGCCGTGGCAACATTTTTTGACGGAAATTGAAGAAAATCGATAGCACCCATCAAGAGATCACCCGAAACAAGCATACCAGGTTTCAAAGCAATCCAATCATAAATGTGCCCTGTAGGGTGTGCCAAAGGGAAATATTGTGGTCTGACTAAACTAAGTTCTAAGAACGTTGGCCGCGGCTACATTTTTTGAAGGAAATAGAAGAAAGTTGATAGCTCCCATCTAGAGGTCACCCCAAACAAGCATACCAAGTTTCAAAGTGATCTGATCATAAATGCGACCTGTGAGGTGTGCCAAAGGAAATTGTGGACGTACGTACTAATGTACTAACATAGTAACGTACTAATGTATGTACGTACGTACGTACACCGATGGACGAGAAGTGATGGCAATAGCTCAGCTTGACTTTGTCAAGTTGAGCTAAAAATGCCCTACCCTGCGTGCAGAATACTGAATACTTACATCAACTTCATTAACCCTTTAACCAACATAATGGCCAAAACCGGCCAGCGCTATTCTAAAAAATCGCCAATTAATTTTCATTATTTTTTTCATTTTTTGTCTCAAAAACATAGATTATGACCCCCTCGTTGGAATGAGCTCTTCAAGCTCATTCCAACGAGGGTTCATAACCTATGTTTTTGAGACAAAAAATGACAAAAATTAGTTTTTCAATAATTTTTTTTTGCAAGTGTCGTCTGCTTTCCATGTTAAGTAAAGGGTAAGTTAAAAAACATGGCTTCCAATTCATTTGTAAACATGGTTTGATATGCTTCGTTTCTTTTGAAACTATCGCCCTTCTATAGTTGCTGTTTGGGGAGGCTTGACAGTTGCTTTCTTGTGAGATTTAAGAACATTAATAACTGATCTGCTAACCAATACTACATGTAATTTTATAGGCAGTGGGTTACCGGTCTGAACAATATCGGAATTATGTTGGTTACTTAATTCATTCATCTAAAAACTTATGAGACGTGGTAATTTAAGATGTCTAAATTTCAAACAGGCTGCTATTTTTTTGTGTTTGTTTACCTTTTATGAACTTCACTAAGGATCAAATCCACGCAGTTCAGAAGAACAAGTATGGAGTCATGAGAGAGTGCATCAATGTAAAATGAAGAATGTCCAGTGTGGCTTTTGTGAGTCTGCTATGACCATACCACCCACAATTCTGTGACATTTTACATGAGATCTGTATCAAATTAGTAAAGGAAGATGTGATTGATACACCAAAGAAAGGAAAACTGGCAAACTTCTGCAATTGGGCATGCGCAATGACAGCTGCCAAGAGCGCCATTTGAATGCTCAAGTGTGGCCAAAAACAACAAAAAATGACCTGCCCTGCGTGCAAAATACTTACATCAATTGGCTTCATTAACCCTTTAACCAACATAATGGCCAAAACCTGCCAGCACTATTCTCAAAAATCACCAATTAATTTTCATTGTTTTTTCATTTTTTGTCTCAAAAACACAGATTATGACCCCTCGTTGGAATGAGCTCTTCAAGGTCATTCCAACGAGGGTTCATAACCTATGTTTTTGAGACAAAAAATAACAAAAATTAGTTATTCAATAATTTTTTTCTGCAAGTGTCGTCTGCTTTTCATGTTAGGTAAAGGGTAAGTTAAAAAACATGGCTTCCAATTCATTTGTGGGCCAAAACAACAAAAAATGACCTGCCCTGCGTGCAAAATACTTACATCAATTGGCTTCATTAACCCTTTAACCAACAAAACGGCCAAAACCTGCCGGCACTATTCTCAAAAATCACTAATTAATTTTCATTGTTTTTTCATTTTTTGTCTCAAAAACATAGGTTATGACTCCTCGTTGGAACAAGCTCATTGAGCTCATCCCAATGAGGGGTCATAACCTATGTTTTTGAGGCAAAAAATGAAAAAAATTAGTTATTCAATAATTTTTTTTTGCAAGTGTCGTCTGCTTTTCATAATAGGCAAAGGGTTAAGTTAAAAAACATGGCTTCTAATTCATTTTTGAACATGGTTTGATATGCTTCATTTCTTTTGAAACTATCACCCTTCTATAGTTGCTGTTTGGGGAGGCTTGACAGTTGCTTTCTTGTGAGATTTAAGAACATTAATAACTGATCTGCTAACCAATACTAATTTTATAGGCAGTGGGTTACCGGTCTGAACAACATCAGAATTATGTTGGTTACTTAATTCATTCATCTAAAAACTTATGAGACGTTGTGGTCTCATTCTGGTCATTCGTGAGATTTTTGTCCACAAGGCGGCTTCTTTCAAATTCTGTCCACAGACTGTCAACACACATAGATTTTCGCAACCTTTTGGTGCCAATAGCAATCAACATCGACATTGATCTATCTTACACACAATGTGGTTGTGCAAGGAAGACATTTAACTTTACGATGGTATGACATTTCACTGTATTTGGTGAACAGGAAAAAACCTTTCTGAAAATTCTCCTTGATATTGGTCTTCTTTTTTCCTAGCAGACTTCACCAAGCTTTCTTTACGTCACTAATATAGTTTGGCAACAGTAAAATTATGTTTTCGTAAATATACAATTGTGAGGACTGTAAAGTATGTTGATGTGAATATATTTTTTTCAAATATAATTTTCCACTTTTTTGTTGTGAACATCGACACTAACGAAATAATAGGAGTTCGAATCGGTGGCGTATTAATCCCTTGCCGAGACTTGTATCACATTCTACAGTTTCTGAACTCAGCAGTGCTACTAAGAACTGTATCTCACATTTATCACATTGTCAGTTGTACATTTTCCTATGAATGTATCATGTGTTGTACATTACATCGCTTCTCAGATTCAAAAACAGCAGTGAAATGTTTGCAGATTTTAGATCTAGGGAAATGAAATTGTTTCCCAACTTTGCACAAAGACCGCTTGATCATAACAAATATGTCATCCAAACACAATCTATAGTTTGTGGTCATCCATTTTCCTCTGAGTGTTCTCACCACGTTGGTGATGAAATGATAAATATGCTTTCTTCGAGTATGGAGTCTTTTATATTCAACTCAGACATTCGAATTACTGATCTATTCCTTGTTAATCCTGCCGGTTACTTATGCAGCCTGCAATTTCTTTGTCATCAAAAGCAAAAAATTTTTTTTTAATTTTTAAAAAGTGGATAAATACAGGTTTTGTGTACTTTTGTCATTATTTTGGTACATAAAAAAAGCCCCAAAAAAAAAGTTATGTTGGACAACCCCTTAACATTCTAGAATACAGTCGAAGTGGATTGGTCCTAATCCACATGTGGGCAATGACGTTCACAAATGCATTTACCAGGTAATAAAAATCATCATCAACAAAAGGCTCTATCTGGTGCTTCATTAATTAAATTTTTTATAATTATTCCTATAATTAGTGTTTGGAATCTAATATTATTGTGTCCGTGGAAATATTGCCCATCAGTGGAAAGTGATCAGTCCACAGTGGATGCACAGTAGTTGTATTAAAGAAAAAATTTGCAGCATGCAGAGGGTAAAAAAAGTATAAGAAGTACACATTTTCAGTACTGGGGCTACAAAAAAAATCTTTAATTTTCATTTACAGCACTCCCTTGAAATGTATTGATTTTTATCTCACAACAAGAATGTATTTCCCCAAGTAAAAGTAAAAATCATAACAATATTAATAACGTTCAATACCGTCAACTGTCGCAGTAGTCGACGGTTTTTATATTTAGTCGATCGTCGTTCATTTTTAAAGTGGTACAAGTCGGATTAAAATTTTACTGTATAACGAGATAAATTAACAAATTGTTAACCTCTGAAATGTCTCGCCATATTTACTTATAATGTCCCATGGCCTTTGTTTTCAACATTATTGTGCAACTAGGTAATTTTAAAAACACTGAGACTTGCCATTTGATCAATCTCTGTTCTCTGTAGTGTTAACCAGCACCCGTTGATCAGTACTAAAGAGTATCATTCAAACAGGGTGTATCTTTTAATAATTGCAGATTTGGACGTCACTGCAGAGCAAATGTTCTTCTGTTTAAATTCTTCAAATCAATCAGAGTCTGCAGGAGATATTCCGGTTTTTCTATTTTATCTCGATGCAGAAAGGTACATATTCAAACATTGTCAGTTTTAAATTTATTTTGTAAGTATATTAGAGATTGTTGAATTCATGGGAAACAATTATTAATCGACTAACCGTCGACTAATGCTGGCGATTAATTGACTATCAAAACTGATAGTCATGACAGCCCTAGTTCATTTGTCGCAAAGCTTTCATCCCCTGGCCTTCTTCAGTGCAAAATTCAACAAAAAGTTTTACATAATAAATTTTACATAGCAATCACCACAGATCGTACTGATAGCATATAGGAAGACATTAATTGTACAGTGATGGTGAAGAGACACTATTAAGTCAGGCTTAGACAACGTAAGCTATAAAGCATCAGAATGTAGGTCTCGCATTATTCATTCTAGAGTTAAATCCCAGATCTAGTCCCCAGCAGGGCTAATTTTTCGACGGGAATCCAATTCCCATAATATTCCATGAAACGAAACTATGGTTATCCAAGCGGATCTCCACCCATGATTCAGGTGAAATTTATATTTTTGGCACTTTTGTTTCAGATATTTAATACCCATAATGAATCTAAAAAACAGATGAGTTATAGACAATTCACCGATTTTCCTGTTACATGTGTTTGAAAAGCGTACCGTGCGAATATAATTCCAGAACAATGCAAGTTACAATTAGTGCATCGTGTCAGTGGGATTCTCATGATAGATGTGTGCAGGCGATAAATGAAATCAAGGTGTAGTACAAAGCGACTAAAATTTCTCATTTTCCTGAAACTGGGTAGTACAAGTTTCCGACTCTGATGTAAACGGAAGTATCCACGTTTTGTAGATCCTGAAATGCGTAGTACATGCAAAAAGGTTACAAAAAATGGATTCAAAGGAAACCTGTAGTTCTGAAAACCAGAGGCTCAAGTCAGCCTAAAACGCTCACATGGCTCAAATTGTCAAAACAGATGAGTGTATCAGCATGTGATCAGCACCAATTTTTTTTTTTTTTTATTTGCTACGACACAACCAAAGGCAACTTTTTTGGCCATTCATTTCTGTTGGTCCTAGGAAAGTTTCCTAGCAAGCTCTGTTCTGTGAAGTATTAACAAACAACAACCGAATAAAATTTTTGTTTTGTTTTAAACTACTGTGGTTCTCTCTAGCGCCCCCCCCCCCCCCCAACAAAAAAAAAAAATAATAATAATTAAAAAAAAAAACAAGAAAAAAAAAGCGTATCAATTTTGAACAACTTGAATTTGACACCCCTAGAGATGTTACATATCAAATATGAAAGGGTTCTCACTGGTGGATCTGAAGAAGAAGAATTTTCAAGAAATTTTCTCATATTGCTCTAAGTTAAACTTTAGGCTTCAATAAAAGGCCCAAATATTAACCCAGGGACCTGATTTGAACAACCTTCAATCTAACCCTCCCAGAGGTGTTGTACACCAAATATCAAAAGAATCTGACTGCTGGATCTGAAGGAGATGATTTTAAACGATAATTCCCCATATTGCACTAAGTAAATATTTGGGCACCATTGGGGAACCCAAATATTAACCCAGGAACTCGATTTGAACAAATCTGAACTACTAAATATGAAAGGATTCTCAAGAGTGGGTCTGAAAAAGAAGATTTTTTAAGAAATTTTCTGATATTGCACGAAGTTAAAATTTGGGCACCAATAAAGAGCCCAAATCACACTTGAACAAACTTAAATCTAACCCTCCTAGAGATGCTGCACTGGAAGCCCAAATATTAACCCAGGGACTCGATTTGAACAAATTCGAATCTTACACCTATAGAGATGTCACATGCCAAATATGAAAGGATTCTCAATAGCAGGTCTGAAAAAGAAGATTTTTTAAGAAATTTTCTGATATTGCACTAAGTTAAAATTTGGGCTCCAATAAAGAGCCCAAATATTCATCCAGGGATCACATTTGAATAAACTTGAATCTAACCCTCCTAGAGATGCTGCATACCAAATATCAAAAGAATCTGACTCGTGGATCTGAAGAAGAAGATTTTTAAAGATTATTACCCATATTGCATGAAGTTAATATTCAGGCTCCCAGGGGAAGCCCAAATATTAACCCAGGGACTCGATTTGAACAAATTCGAATCTTACACCTCTGAAGAGTCACATACCAAATATGAAAGGATTCTCAATAGCAGGCCTGAAAAAAAAAGATTTTTTTAAGAAATTTTCTCATATTGCACTAAGTTAAAATTTGGGCTCCAATAAGCAGCCCAAATATTCATCCAGGGATCCCATTTGGACAAACTTGAATCTAATACCCCTAAAGATGCTGCATACCAAATATCAAAAGAATCTTATTGGTGGATCTGAAGAAGAAGATTTTTAAAGAATAACCCCCATGTTCCACCAAGTTAATAATCAGGCTCCCAAAGGAAGCCCAAATATTAACCCTGGGAGTTGATTTGAACAAATTCAAATCTTACACCTCTAGAGATGTCACATATCAAATATGAAAGGACTCTCACTAGTGAGTCAGAAAAAGAAAATTTTTTAAGAAATTTTCTCATATTGCACCAAGTTAAAATTTGAGCTCCAATAAAGAGCCCAAATATTCATCCAGGGATCCCATTTGAACAAACTTGAATCTAACCCCTCTAGAGATGCTGCACACCAAATATCAAAAGAAACTGACTGGTGGATCTGAAGAAGAAGATTTTTAAAGATTATTCCCCATATTGCACCAAGTTAATATTCGGGCTTCCACAGGAAGCCTAAATAGTAACCCAGGGACTCAATTTGAACAAACTTCAATCTGACCCCTGTAGAGATGTTGTATACCAAGTATCAAAAGAATCTGACTGTTTGATCCGAAGAAGAAGATTTTTAAAGCTTATTCCCCATAGCGCCCTAAGTTAATTATTTGGGCTCTTCTGTTGAGCCCAAATATGAACCGAGGGGGTCGATTTGAAGACACGTATTTGACCATCCTATGGATGACGTATACCAAATATCAAAAGATTCTGATCAGCGGTTCGAAAGAAAAGTTTTTTTTAATTTTTGCAAATATGCTGACTCAGCATTTTTTCAAACGCCCATACAGAACACCCTAACACAACCGATGGCCTTCTTTTTTTTAAAATTCATTCTACCGGTCAAAAGGATACTTCATACTAAAAAACAGTTCTCTGTTCCGTGTAGTTTGGAAAATATGGGCACTTGAATTTCTTTCTAGTTTCAAGTACTTTGGACCAGCTTATGCTACATGCCAAATTTGGTTCAAATCGGCATATCGGTTCTTGAAATAGAAATTTTGGGCAGAGCCCAAAATGGGTATGTGCCTACAGAGAGCCCAAATATTGATCTACCAACTTCTCTTGAACAAGCTTGAAAATAAGCAGTCTGACATTTGCAGAATGTATTCCCCAGAGGGTGAATTTGATGATGCTATCCCATACAGCGGGCCAATTTATCCTCTAGGTACCTCTTAGTTTTGCGACCCTGATTCAGATTGAGGTTCAAAGAGGTTAAATTTAGTGATGCTACCCTGCTATGCAGGGTAGCATCACTAAATTCACCCTCTGGAACACCATTTTGCAGATGACAGTCTGCTTATTTTCTGGCTTGCTCTTGAACAAACTTTAATCTTCAATACCAAAGAGTGTTACATACCATATATCAAGGCAATCTCTCTGGTGGTTCACGAGATTATTTTTAAAGATTTTTAGGCTTTGGCATCATTGCCCACAGCCCGAAGAAGGCAGCCGCTCCATTTGAACAAAATAGAAAGGGTTTACTCCAGGGATGGTTTGTGCAATACACATTTGAATTTGGCTGAATGGCTGAGGAGAAGAAGCTAGGTTTGCAAAAGTTAACGGACGACAGACGACAAATGACAGATGACGGACGATGGAGGACAAGTGATGGCAATACCTCACACTGACTTGCAGTCAGGTGAGCTAATAAATTAAAAAGGAAGTCGATTGCACGGAGTCATTTGAAAAGTGGGCGAATGAAATAAAAGAAGCATACACATTAAACAAAAATGCTGATAGGATCCCCGATCCAATGTCGAGTTGTGACAGCACAAAAGTGGGTTTAATCATTATCAACTTATCGTCCGGAAACCAATTGTTTACAATTTACTATGTGAAGGGTCACTGTGACCTTGACCTTTGACCTAGTGATACCGAAATACATAGGGCTCTTTCTTGCACCAATGCCAACCTACCTATGAAGTTTCATGAACATAGGTGGAACCATTGTCAAATTATCATCTGGAAACCAATGTGTTTATGATTTATTATGTTCAAGGTCACTGTGACCTTGGCTTTTGACCTAGTGAGTCCAAAATAAATAGGGGTCTTCCACTCACCTAGGCCAACCTACCTATGAAGTTTCATGAATGTGGGTCAAACCATTATCAAGTTATCATCAGGAAACCAATTGTTTACGATTTACTATGCTGAAGGTCACTTTGACCTTGACCTTTTACCTAGCAAGTCCAAAATAAATAGGGTTCTTCCTCTCACTGATGCCAACCTACCTATGAAGTTTCTTGAATGTGGGTCGAAATTTACTATGTGAAGGGTCACTGTGACCTTGACCTTTGACGTAGTGATTCCAAAATAAATAGGGCTCTTTCTTGCACCAATGCTAGTGCTGCCGCGGTTATCCAGATAACCGGTTAACCTGTGGTTAAAACTTTGACCGGTCAAGAAAATGTTTTAACCGGTTAACCTTACATTCACTATACTCACCGTATATGTCCGTGTATAAGTCGCCCTGTGTATAAGTCGCACCCCAAACTCACACCTGGAATTCCTCCCTTTTGCCTAAAGCCCATGTATAAGTCGCACCCCCCATTTTTAAATATATGCAGTCAAAAAGAATTAGTTGCAAGTTACGTTTTGCCAATTTGGGGCAGTTTGGGATGCAATGGAAATAGGTAAGTTTTGACGAGTTACCACGTGGTGAATAAGATAAAAGAATAAAGGAAAATTATTACTAAAGATTTAAAAAATACTCGCATTTATTTGTTTTTCGTTGTTTGTTTATCACCCCAATGTCTTTCTTCATCCCTGTCAAGAAAATCCAATGCTCATTTGTGACTGAAAGTTCATAGTTTCAGAATCAGAGAACCATTTGCGCCGTAACCTGCGCAGTTGTTGTGATTAAGTTGGTTTTTCCGGAACACAAGAATGTTCCGGAAAAACCAATAAAAATACAACAAATGCGCAGGTTACAGTGCAAATTGTTTTCAAATTGTTGTCCCACTTAAGCATTGTTGGTGCTATTGAAACTAACTTTACCTGATGCACATGTGCGTAATTTATAACCGGACATTACACATCAGTGAATTGGAGTTCATGGAATAAATAAATACGTCTCTCCAGGTATTGCTGGCAAACATTTAATGTGTTATTATTTATTTTTTCGTTGTTATTTTGATGATTTTGTATTTTTTATGGTTTCATCCATATTGGCCCCACAAACCTGTTGATTTCCGGTACACGCACTGATGTAAACGCATGGGCGATTGAACAACAATGACTAAATAGAATACTTCTTTATTATTATTTATGGTCAATGTAAATAACATTGGCCGGCCGGATGTAATAGTTACAGTTGAAGCAAGAACACACTACAAATATAGGTACCTTAAATGTGGTTAACCACGGTTAACCACATCAAACACGCTGGTTAACCGGTCAGAAAAAAGTCTTAACTGCGGCAGCACTAACCAATGCCAACCTACCTATGAAGGTTCATGAACGTAGGTGGAACCATTGTCAAATTATCATCTTGAAACCAATTGTTTATGATTTTTTATGTTCAAGGTCACTGTGACCTTGACCTTTGACCTAGTGAGTCCAAAATAAGTAGGGGTCTTCTACTCATCTAGGCCAACCTACCTATGAAGTTTCATGAATGTGGGTCGAACTATTAAGTTATCATCCGGAAACCAACTGTTCTGATGTAGTATGTTCAGGGTCACTTTGACCTAGTGAGTCCAAAATAAATAGGGTTCTTCCTCTCATAAAGGCCAACCTACACATGAAGTTTCATGAATGTGAGTTGAACCGTAGTCAAGTCATCATCCAGAAACCAATTGTTTACAATTTACTATGTTCAATGTCACTGTGATCCTGACCTTTGACCAAGCAAGTCCAAAATTAATAGGGTTCTTCCTCTCACCGATACCAACCTACCTATGAAGTTTCATGAACATGGGTTGAACCATTATCAAGTTATCATCTGGAAACCAATTGTTTACGCACACCCACCCGATCACTCGACCACCCACCCACCCGCCCGCCCGCCCGAACGCCCACCCACTCGCCCGCCCCGCTCGCCATTCATCAAACTATAAGTCAAGTTTGACTTCTTCACAACTCGACTAAAAATGAATCCGGAACAAAACTAGTGAAAGCAACTTGTAAACATTGTCATGCAGTAATGGCGATGTGTCACGGTCGTATTGCTGATGATATTGGAATCTGTTGGATTCCCATAATAGATATTCATGGGAATCCAGTTCCTAGAAAAATCATGAAAAATGAGCCCTGCCCAGCCTCCGCATCCACATCTCCTCCCTTTCCAGGCTATCGCTCTTACCTCCTTTCACAAAATCCAATACTTCAATGTTTAAATTCCACTCATAACCATGCCCCTCTCCATTATAAAGACCATGCAAAGGTTTATCTTCATGAAACCGGATATCCTTCAAATGTTCTTTCAATCTTTCGCCCAACGTTTACTCCGTCCGGCCAACATACACAGCTGATTCACACTTCTGACATACTAGGGCATAAACAAGATTCCCCGACTTACAACTCACTACACCCAGACATAATATTTATTAACTCCATCAACACCATAAACATCATTCCCTTCCATCCTGCTATAAAGAACACAATCACCCTCGGTGTCTTCATACCAAATTCCTGGAGCTCATATTCCGCCACCTCAGCAAACTTTTCTGATGGCGTTTCCTTGCTACTTACTATCGTCCTGTAGGGTATGCTAAATGAAGTTTTGGGTTTCCTTTGAGTCGGCCCAGCTGTGGATATTTTGGTTCCATATATCTCTTAAGGTCATCGGTAATGGCATTGTCGTTATATATTTTATTTAGAAGCTTCTTAACACTTCATGTGGATGCGATAGTCTGGTCATTCAGTTTCTTTATAGGATGTGCTCCTTGCCATCTTGGTTTCCAGTTCTTGGATGTAGTGGGTATTATCCTGCACAACTATACCAGATCCTTTATCAGCTGGTCGGATAATGATATCGTTTTTCATCAATTTCTGCATAGCATGTCTTTCTTCTGGTGAAATATTTGAAGGTAGTTTAGATTTCACTCCTGACATGATTTCGTTCTTCACTCAAGTAATGTAATTATCCAGTGCAAGATTCCTGCTGATGATGGCATGAATACGCTTTCTTTTTTCAGCTTAAATCTATCCTCTAGAGACACCTCTTCTTCCTCATCATTAGAAGTTTCAAAGTAGTACTCCCGAAACTGCATGCGGTGTTCCCATTCCATCAAATCAGATTGTAGTTCACATTGATCAACTTTGTCATTAGATGGTATATACTTGAGGCGGAAAGGGTATAGTGAGGTGGAGAGGATATAGAGGGAAATTCATAGGGCGGTATTCCTCAGTCCTTCCAGACATTGGTCATATTTTGAGCAAATACATGCATGTCTTCCATGTGTCTGAACGAATGAAGACAGTTTTCCAGCAAAATCCCCTTGTTGCACATAGGAGGGATAAAAATATATGCAATTTTCTTGTACATTGCCAAATGGCCAGATGTATTAATACCTCATCCCGAAAGTGTGAGGGTGATTGTGTTGTTTGTAGTAGGATGGAAGGGAATGATGTTTATGGTGTTGGTAGAGTGAATAAATATTATGTTAGGGGTGGAGTGGGTTGTAAGTCAAGGAATCTTGTGCATTCCCTTAATATGTTAGAAGTGTGAATCAGCTGTGTATATTGGTGAGACAGAGCGAATGATGGGCGAATGATTGAAAGGACATTGAGGGATATCAGGATGCATGAAGATAAACCTTTGTATGGTCATTTTAATGGGGATAGGCATGGTGGTAAGCAGAATTTAAGCATTAGAGTATTGGATTTTGTGAAAGGAGGTAAGAGAAAGAGGCTGGTAAGGGAGGAGATGTGGATGCAGAGGCTGGGGACTAGACCTAGGGTGGGATTTAATTCAAGGCTGAATAATGCGGGACCAACATACTGATGCTTTGTAGGTTACATTGTCTTAAGCCTGACATATTAGCGTCTCTTCGCTGTCACTCTACAATTAACATTTTCCTATATTTTATCAGGGCAATCTGTAGTGATTACTGTATAAAATTTATTATGTGAAAATTTTTGTTGAATATAGCACTGAAGAAGGCCGGGGGCCGAAAGCTTTGCGACAAATGACTGTTGTTATTATTATTGTTATAATTTCTACTATTCTGTCTCTAATATGGACAATGCATTGTGATGGGACATGTAAAAATGTCTATACAAAATACAAATCTGTACTCAGGGTAGCAACTGCATGTGCGATCATTCAATTCAGAAGAGAATGTTTTTTACCTGCTCTTAATTGGCATCCAGTTATTACACATTGCACAGTTCATACATATTAACATGCCCATCCCACATTCATACTCCAATAAAGTTACAGATAATTCATTTCAATTCTTATGTGTATTTTAGATTCTGCCAGTTCACACTGGTTTCGGTTTCAGTTCTGTTTCAGGAAAAAAACACAGATTTGGTTCATTTTTTCTATGTGTTATGAACAGATAGTATATAACACTTCAGGTGCATTAACTTGGAAAATCCGCAACAGTTTGTATGACGACACTCAAAAGCCCTGTCTGTACTGGGTTCAGTCTAACTTCTCTACGGATACTAGGACCATAACTCAGGGTAACAAATGAATAAAGTTCATCGCAACTATATTGTGCTCTCATTGTCACATTTTCTCCCTTATTGGCTCATCAGGTGGACGAGTTAATAGGGAGAACGTGACAATGAGAACACAATGTATTTGCCCCTTTGCTGGATAGACTAAGGGACGAGAGTCCAGCGTGGTCGCTAGACCAGTTACCTCCTAGTAAGACAGTTTGATCAGTTTATGCACAAACACAGTAAAACCAATCGGCCGCTTTTTGCCGAGTCTAGTTTCTGTAGGTAGAATCTTAGACACTACCAGAGCATAATATGAACAAGCCAGAAAATAAGCAGACTGTCATCTGCAAAATGAGGTCCCCAGAGGGTGAATTTAGTGATGCTACCCTGCACAGCAGGGTAGCATCACTAAATTTACCCTCTGTGAACCTCAATCTGAATCAGGGTCTGAAAACTAAAAAGAAAGAGGTATCCAGAGGATAAATTGGTCCACTGTATGGGATGGCATCATCAAATTCACCCTCTGGGGACCTCATTCTGCAAATGACAGACTGTTTATTTTCAGGCCTGAATATGAACATGTACTCCATGAAAACAAGCCAAGACCAATACCGGGTCTGGACCTGCATCGCTGCATGCAATTGATTACAGAGATGAACAGACTTCAAAGTATCGGCAAACAGGAAGTGGCTGCACGGCAGATCTGAAAATCAGATACACACATACAACTCATTATTATGAAGCAGCAAAAATAAAATCATTCCCTTTCATAGAAGCCAAGAAAACTTTGACGGAAGAAGTGTTTCGGACGGATGGATGGACGGACGCAGTTGAGCGGTTACTAGACCTGCTCTGCCGCTGGCGACGCAGGTAATAACTGTAGCCCTGTTGTGAGAACATTTAACTTACATGTACTTTTCTTCCCATTCTTGACTGTTTGTGACTGAGTTTCTTTATACACCATCCACTGTACAGAACTTCTCTGATATGGTCTTAGTAGTGGCTTGAGACTGGCATGCTGTACATCAACATCACTTCTATATGTATTCTCTGAAGTCTGGTGTTTCCTTTTTACTTCTAGATAAAGCTCTTCAAGGTCATGTTTTCTACTGTATTCCAAACCAGTGTAGTCTAAAAAAAAAAGTGTAGTTACTCTCATACAGGTGATAGTAACACAACCAACCGAAAATAACCCAAAATCTGATTTTTGTTTGGAGATGTATAGACACTTAGTAAGGCCCACAATGTAGATCATCTGTTTCTCAGGCCATTTTTTTGTACAAATGCATGTGAGTGGGCATTTTTTTTATCTTATTTTTTTCCTTTTTGTAAATATTTCTTTGCCATCAAAAGTTCATGCTCTTGGTTTAGTTTACGTTTTAGGCCTCATAATCTACAGAATAGCATGGGTGGTGGTGTATTTTGTTCCTTGAGTGCAAATGCACTCAAGGGACAAATTTACTGATTTTATTAACTTGGGTAAAATATCAGACATACACCATATAATCTTTATTTTTTTTATTTAAGTTTGCATCGGTTATAAAAAGAGAGCATGCGGCAGCCAAAAGTACCATGCAGGAGGGCCTGAGAAATAGATTTTTAACTTTTTTGCATTTAGGCCTAAGGAACTAAATTTATTTATTTTCAAGCAATCAGTCATGTGGCAACTTTAAGTGTGAATGAAAGTGTCAATGACACTGTAGCTCAACTTGACAAACTTGAACATGGTAAGTTATAAGCGAAATGGCAAAACTGAAGATCACTGATTCTATTGTTATTTGGTGGAACTTCAACATAACAGCATTGTGTGAGCACAACGTCATAGCAATCCATGCATTTTTAAATGTAAACTGTAAGGCTGGCTAAAGGAAGAATGCTGATACACGAATGCAATAAGTTTAAAGGTCATTGTAAACGGCAACTTTTTTCACAGAAATGAATGCTAATCAATAGTTCTTATCTAGAGGTCTCGTCTTATGAGCACACCAAGTTCTAAAACAATCCTATAGTAAATGTGCCCTGTAGGAAGAATGTTGATGCACAAATCCAATAAATTTGTTGCTAACAGCAACAGTTTTTGATGGAAATGAAAAGAAAACCGATAGCTGCTACCCCAGTCATCCTGAATAAGCAAACCAAGTTTCAAAACAATCTGATAATGAAAGAGCCCTCTGAGGCATGCCAAAGTCTTTTTTTTCTTTTTTTTATGGAAATTCATAACTATGCTGTGTAGAGAATGCAAAAGGGATAAGTTGCTGCACAAATCAAGTTCAAAGGCTGGCATTAACAACAATAATTTCTTATGGAAATGAAATAAAATCACTTCATTGATGCATAACTGCACTAAGTTCATCAAAGGTCATTGCCAATGGCAACTATTTTCGAGAGAAATGGAAGCAAATCGATAGCACCCAACTAGAGGTCACCCCAAACAAGCATACCAAGTTTCAAAGCGATCCATTCATAAATGTGCTCTGTAGGGTGTGCCAAAGGGAAATATTGATGACTAACTAAACAAAGTTCAAAGGTCGTTGCCAATGGCAACATTTTTTTATGGAAATAGAAGAAAATGGCTAGCTCCATCTAGAGGTCACCCCAAACAAGGACACCAAGTTTCAAAGTGATCTGATCATAAAGGTGCCCTGCAGGGTGTTCCAAAGGAGTATACTGTTGCCCAACTAAACAAAGTTCAAAGGTCATTGCCAACGCCAACATTTTTGATGGAAATGGAAGAAAATCACTAGTTCCCATCTAGAGGTCACCCCAAACAAGCATACCAAGTTTCAAAGTGGTCTGATCATAAATGTGCCCTGTAAGGTGTGCCAAAGGAAAATATTGAGGCCTGACTAAAAAGTTCAAAGGTCGTTGCCAGCGGCAAAATTTTGGTTTTGGATGGAAATGGAAGAAAATTGATAGCTCCCATCTAGAGGTCACCCCAAACAAGCATACAAGTTTCAAAGTGAGCCGATCATAAATGCAGCCTGTGCTGTGTGCAAAAGGAAATTGTGGACGTACATATGCTGACAGACAAGAAGTGACAGCAATAGCTAAACTTGACTTCGTCCAGTAGAGCTAAAAAATGATATAATTTAAGAAATAATAAGAAATGAAAAACTGAAACTCAATCAAAATTGTGTTTTTGATTTTAATCAAACTTTCCCATCACAGAGTAAATGAACCTGCAAATGTTCCCAAAAAGTATGGTAAAAGTTACACAAGAAAACCTACTGCAGTAATGGAGTCACAAAAACCTAAAACAAAAGGGATTGTCACATCCCATCTGCTCACCTACATCTGTGCTTGAGATAGTTGATCCAATGTCAAGAAAGCTCTTTGAAGCTGCATTTTTATTGTTTATATCACCCCAAATAATGGATATATTTAATTTTTAATGGGATATTTTGTAATTACAAAGTTTCAGAAAAACAAAAATACCCAGCAAAAAACTTGAAGTAATAATAGCTAACTAATCAACAAAATAAAAAACAAGAGGCCCCACCTTGAACAGAATACGAGTCCAAGAATGAATCCACATTAAGCAATCCATCTCCATCAGATACATTGTCAATCCTTGAGCCCCTCAGGAATGACAAAAATAGGCCAAGCATCATGCCATTTCTTCAGTTGATCATAATGTAAAATGTAGAGCTCCCCTATGAAGCCACTTGATACAACCTATGTGGATTAATCTTAGTTACACACCTCTAGAGGGTACTGAATACAAAATGTTTACTTCTTCAGCTACATGGCCAATACTGGCTCCCATAGAGAGCCCAAATATTAACCCATGCACTCGATTTGAACAAAGTTGAATCTGACCTCCCTAGAGATGCTGTATACCAAATATGAAAATATTCTGACTGGTGGATCTGAAGAAGAAAATTTTTAAAGAAATTTCTCATATTGCACTAAGTTAAAAGTTGGGCTACCATAGGGAGCCCAAACATTAACATACAGACCTGATTTGAAGAAATTTGAATCTGACCCCCTTTGAGATGTTGTATACCACTCAAAGTTTGCTAAGCACCAAATATTTGACACATCATTGTGAAATTTGCTTGTGACATATTTGCGATATTTTTGGTGGATATGATTGAGGAATATATTGAGATGGTCCCCAGTGTTTACATTAGCTCTCTTGACATGCAGACTTTTCGTGACAGTCATGGAAAGCATGTACCCCTTGATTTTCATGATGTTTTTGTGTACTGTCTACATGTACATGCCATGTGTAGGGTGTTCAATCTTCATTTCAACACAAGCCCTTGTGATTTAATGATTGAATATGGCAAATGCAAATGTAAGAAGACATTTGTCTGAAGAAGAAATGCGGTGGGCTGTAGGGATGGTGGAGCAAGGAGCTACCCATCGTCAGGTTGGTGAAGCCCTTGGTGTGCACCATATGGTGATCACCAGAGTCTGGGCAAGATTTCAGCAGTATGGCACACCAGGAAGACAGCATTGTGATGGCAGAGACAGGGCAACATCTGCAGCTGAAGACCGGTTTTTGATCATTCAGGCCCGTAGGAACCACTTTGCCAAAGCAACCCAACTTCGTAGTGACCTTCAGAATGCATCCAGGATAAATGTTTCGACGCCGACTATCTGGGCAAGGTTGCACGAAGGTGGTCTCCGATTAAGAATACCATGTATTCGCATTCTGCTGTCCCAGAACCATCACCAGGCACGATATGAATGGGCCATGGACCACGTTTGATGGACCAGAGAAGATTGGCCACCTGTCCTTTTTACAGATGAGTCAAGGTACTGCCTAGACCACACAGATAGGCATTCTAGGGTATGGAGAAGACCAGGAGAGTGATTCCATGCAGCCATCATTGCTGAGCATGACCGCTATGATGGAGGATCAAGCATGGTCTGGGGCGGCATCAGCAGGGATGGACGTACAGAGCTCTGTGTCCTTGAACGTGGTACATCAACTGCACAGCAGTATATTGATGAGATCCTGGATGTCAACGTCATTGCATGCAGGTGCAGTGGGTGATAGATTCATTCTGATGGACGATAATGCCAGTCCTCATGTTGCCCATGCTGTCGGGGAGTACTGACAGAGGGAGGGGATTGAGCATATGGACTGGCCAGCAAGATCCCCTGACCTCAATCCAATCGAACATGTCTGGAATGAGTTGCAGCTTGCAATTTCTGCCTTCCAGTCCAGCCAAGAAATGTCCAGGAGCTTGGTGCCATGCTGGTTCAAGAATGGAATAACATCCCACAAAGGACCACCAGGAACCTGACTGGGAGTGTGAGAAGGCTTTGGCAAGCTGTAATTAACAGTAATGGGTCTCATACTCAATACGGAACCCATACCAGTTCACTCCCTCAACATTTTGACAAATTTGAAAAATTTCCTCTTTTACCAATAATAACCATTTTCTAAGGTTATCGTATTCAAAAGCTAAAAAATAATGTCAAACACAAATAAAATCTTAATTTCTATAACTAAATCGTTAAAGATATAATTAAATAAATGAAAGTGTCAATGACACTGTAGCTCAACTTGTCAAGACAAAGACATGTACATGTATAGTATGTGACACAGCAATGACAAACATCTAGGTAATGACCTGATAACAAAGGTACATATAAAGTATTGTAACATGTCAGGGCAAAGCCGGCCTAAATATAGGGGCAAAGGGGCCTCATATATAAAGATATTGTAAGTTCAAAAGATATTCCGCATCAAGGCGAAAAACCTACGTGAATTTCTCTTCTCGGTGAAGCTGGACATGGAAAAAACACACGTGGTGTATATCCAGCTTCAGCGCAGGGACCCAGGGGAGAAGCGGTATGTTAGATAAGGTCTAATCTCATTTAATTTGTACAGTAGTCGCGAGTCTTATGAGACGTAATTGGTTGGTGGCAGGATATCGTCATGGCCAATTGAGAAACGAGATTCTAAACGATAGAAATGTCTGTCATGTCGTCACCTGATCATTAGTTTTGACAATGTGTGGCAGGAACGAATCGGTTTTCTCGACAAGTGAAATCACCGTTAAGTCACGCGCGAGATGACTTGTATTGATTCTGCCTCGATATACGTCATCCCCCACCGTTTTGACAGATGGACAGATGAGCGTCGGTCCACCTGACAGTTTAGGGTAAAAAGTATATATACCTTGAAGAGCAGAGCATTAGACACACACTTGGGGTCACACACACATTGGTGAAGTCAGGGCAGGCGGACTCTGTTTCCTGGCATAGGGGTACCTTCGATCACAGGACCCTGAAACGGCTGGAATCGCCAGACAGGGCATTCCACGATTGATTTAGCTTAAGGTTGATAGGCGGCTAGAGTGCCAAATTTGTTGAGAAGGAAAACCCAGGTGGAACGTTAAAGTTTAGATTGTCGAGTAGCAGGTATCAGCCTGCAATAGTCAGAAGTGTAGGTTAATTGTATTGTGCATATTAACCCTTTGATGCATCAGACTGATTGCATTCTGAGTAGTTTGTTTTGCTGTCGAAGCATAGTAATACCGACTGGAGATCGGTGTGAGTGACAATTTCGCCCTAGCACAAAAAGGGGCATTTGTGAATCGTGAATTCAACCAGGAGCGGTGAATATTTCAATAGGACTTTCACGGAGGACTTTCAAAAGGCACATAAGGTATGAGTAGACAATATGTGACCCAAATCAGAAGTACGGTGGCTTTATAGTTGACGAACATTGCTGGTCAGAAGCCTCCGATAGCCAGAGGTACAGTTACGCGCAGTCGTTGACATTTGACCCTAAGCGGGTGAAGCTCTTATGGCGAGCTCACAGTAATAACATTTCAGATTTGTGAAGATCTTATGGCGAGCCCACGGTAGTAACATTTCCAGTGTGTAGACTATAGTGCCAGTACAGGGCTATAGAATGACTATATGATTGTTTAGAATTATTTAACCGTAGCAACCAAATTTCTGTGAAAAGAATCGAATTGTTGATTGTTGAAATATTGAAACGGCTTTATTTTTATGTGTAAATAAAAGAATCGTTGTTACTTTAAATCATTCTTTCTATTACGCACCTAACGGAAATCGAACCTATTTCAGGCCAATTTGGCAGAGAAGGAATCACGGTGTCGGTCTAACTCAGCTCCCTGCACCGAGTTCGCGACACTTGGATTCCGACCCTCCACGTTGGTCTAATTTTCCGCAACTTCTTCAGCGGGACTAAATAACCCCACATCAGCCCAGGCCTTACGGGGCCTCAGGTGTCCTGACATTGATTGGCGAGCGCTAACCAAGATATTTCTAAAAGGTAAAAAATAGCTATATGGAAATTTTGTTTTATTTTAACGGCGGTTCTGTTTATATTTTGACGCGCTCAGTCAGCTGATGCCGTTCAAGGGTTTAATATCGCAATACAGTAGTCCCTCCAGAGGATACTTAATAGCCACTATAACTGCGGTAGGTTTCAGAATATTTGGGGCGTTTAATTACGTTAAATTACACAGGTAAATTAGGATTAATTGCCATATTTTTTTTTTCTTTCTTTCTTTTCCTTCTTCATTCTTTCTGACGAGTGTTGAAGATCGAAAGAAAAAATCAAAATGGATGTTGTTACACCCCTCGCCCAACTGGTATCATTAGGCAAGGAAATGGGCCTTGAGGGGGCCGAACTTCATAAGTTCGTTAAAGATGAGCAGAAACATGAGGCTAAGGAGATTGCCTTACGTAATGACGCAAGGGAGAGAGAAGCCCAATTAGAATGAGAGTGTGAGAAAGACGCAAGAGAGGCGAGGGAGACAGAAGCTCAATTAGAACGAGAATGTGAGAAAGACACACGAGAGGTGAGGGAGAGAGAAGCCCAATTAGAACGAGAGCGTGAGAAAGATGCAAGGGAGGCAAAAGAGAGAGAGATTCAATTAGATAGGGAGGCAAAACAGAGAGAGATTCAATGAGCAAATGAGGCGAGAGAGAGGGAAGCCCAATTAGCAAGGGAGGCAAGGGAGGCAGAATGAGAGCTCGAACAACAGAGGCACGAGAGAGAATTAGAGCTCCTCAGAGCAAGGCCCGATGTGTAGAATGAAAGTCGGCGCTCAGGGGACGGAGTGCAGGGGTAGCAATTCATGCCCCACGCCCCCACCTCGCTCATTTTAATGAAAACACAGATGACTTGGACTCGTACTTGGAGAGGTTCGAGCGTTTTGCCTCCAGTCAAATGTGGCCCGAAGACACATGGGCTATGTGCTTGAGCCCTTTGTTGTCAGGTAAAGCCCTCGAGGCTTATACCAGTATGCCTCCTGCACTTCTTAACGACTACAGTGAGCTGAAGAATGCCATCCTTCGGAGGTACAAGCTCACAGAAGAAGGGTTCCGGACCAAGTTCCGAGAAATTAAGCAGGAGAAGGGAGAAACAGTACCTCAGTATTTTGCCCGAGTTAGGCAGTACTTTGACCGCTGAACTGATCTCGCAGAAGTGAATGAGTCATATGGAGCCCTGCGAGATCTATTTCTCCGGGAGCAGTTTTTAACTACATGCTCCAAGGAGTTGGTCCTGTTCATCAAGGAAAGGGGTCCGCCCACCTATTATGGGATGGCAACTGTGGCAGAACGCTACCTCGAGGCCCACGGTGGGAGTGTAAACACACCCAAATCGGCCAGGGATGGGGCAAATGGGTTGGCAATGGCACCCGTAAGGCAACACCACCCCAATCCGCCTGCGTCACAGACAAGCCGAAAGGGGAGCACTCCCAAAGACACCACTTGTTTTATCTGCAACAAGCGGGGTCATATTGCCAGGGACTGCTGGCAGAAGCAGGTTAGGACCACTGGCAACATTAGACCACCTCAGCAGGGGCCTGGGAAGGCAGCACCAAGGGGTTGGAAGCAAGGTGACCGCATAGATCCAGGGCCCAGTGGACAGACGGCAGCATTCTGTCAAACTATCGGTCCAGAACACAGTCCCTTCCGGGAATGTATACACGAGGGAGAATTAAGGCTGGAAGGCGGGAAGGTTGTCCCGATAATAAGTGTCATGTGTGAGAGGCTCACAACTTCGCAGGAGAAGGTCAATATGCCAGTGTACCCAGGGTATGTGGGACAAAGGGAGATCCGTCTGCTCCGGGATTCTGGGTGCTCCTCTGCAGCAGTTAGAAGGCAACTCGTTGACGACAAGCAATTGTTGGGTCGTGACCATTTGTGTATTTTGATAGATGGGACCGTTAGAAGGTTTCCCATCGCGAGGATAACTGTGGATACCCCATTTTATTGTGGCGAAGTGGAAGCCATGTGCATTGAATCGCCTGTGTATAACCTGGTCATAGGTAATATCCCAGGGGTGAAGGCAAGCCCTGATGAGTTATGGTCCAGGGGTAGGGGGCCAAGTGAGGGCCCAACGAGGGCAAAGGAAGTTCAAGCCAGTGGGCAAGGACCCCCGGCGATGGCATTCGGTAACATACCGAGTAAGGAAGGGAATGTTCCCAGGGGGAACCAATCCGATGGTCCAGAGGATGGCCCCTACGCGACGAAATGTCGGAAAGTTTCAGGAGGGACGACTCCTGTCCAATTAGGGAGAAGGGGCCGCAGGCGGTCCAGGCTAAATGCCAAACAGCGAGGGAACCCAATGGGGTCATTGGGAAAAGATCCTCAAGCAAATTTATGTGGGTGAGTTGAGCACCCCAAGAAGTCGGTGTCACCCGTGTGGAGAGGGGAGGCCAGACCCACGCAAATGGCTGGGCAAACTTCCCCAGAATTAAGAGGGCACAGGCCAACACAAGTTGAGGGTGTTAAAGTGGATGAGACCGCTAAGGTGGGCGCCCAGGGGGCCAAGGAAAGGGTCCACAAATCAAAGGAGAAGTATCCTAGGTGACGGAGACCACGCAGTGAGTGCCGGGGCTGCGCAGCGCCCAAGGTGCACAAGAAGTCGTCGCAATGGACCGAGGGGTCGATGGCACAAGGGCCAAGGGCGGCCAGTGTCGTTCGAACGAAGGTAATCGCCGGGACGAGTGAGCCTGGGGGATATAGCGCCAAAGGAAGCTCTTGGGAATGCGACAATGACAGGGTATGGGGACCCTGGTGGAGTACCCGTAGAAATAACGGGGCGAGAAGTAGGGGTGTGTCAAGGGTTACCCAAGGGGATACGGGGAACCGGGCCCCTACCAATGGTAGGTGGTTATAAAGAAGCAATAGTTGGGTGGCTGTGGGCCTGGTGTCTGGGACGGGGGCTCCAGTCGCAAATATTTTCGTGGGTGAGGTGATGAGTTTCGTAAACCCGGTGTTAAGGCCCGGAAGAAATTTTTTTATTTTAGTATTATTATTGCTCTGACTGCTGACTAGAGTTGGTTGTGAGCGCAAATATGAGATACACTAACCCCGTCTGACGTCTGTCGCAAAGGCGGGGTCAGGAAACCTGTGTGTCGAGTTTTGTAAGTATGGGATGCACAAACCCGGTGTTAAGGCCCGGGGGGAAACCGCGCTTGTTTTTATTGACGAGAGTTTGTTGTGAGTGTGAGGCACACTAACCCCGTGTGTCGCAAAGGCGCAGTCGGGAAATCTGTGTGTTTAATGTGTGAGTGTGTGAGGCACAAATTTAATCCCCTGGTTGAGCTTTGCGAGGGTGAGGCTCAACATAATGCAGGGGTCGTTTGCTCCTTCACAAGACATAAGGGAATAGGAGGTGAAGTTACACTCCATTAGAATTAACCCATCTGACGCAAAGGCGCGGACGGTGTTACTCGTCGGAGTGAGTGCCAAGTGAACTGTTTACAAAATGGGTGAATGTGTATAAAAATGTGTATGTTTAGGTGTAAATATTTTGTATTAGAGAGAGAGAGAGAGTGCTGCAAATTTAAGGATAAGGCTACTCTCCATATGTAAACCCGCAAGACGGGAGCATGTGGTAGCATGTGTGTCGTGGGAATCGATATGGTCGACGCATGAGCCCGGTCATGAGCCCCACGACCACTAGGGTACAGTTTTGTAGTCTTGAACATGATGGGTAGATTGTAAAAAGGTGTGAGATGTGAGCGTGCGTGGCTTTTCCCCTTGTGTCTTAAGAGATACACAGGGTGTTTCTCTCGGGAAGGGAGTTGTCAGGGCAAAGCCGGCCTAAATAGAGGGGCAAAGGGGCCTCATATATAAAGATATTGTAAGTTCAAAAGATATTCCGCATCAAGGCGAAAAACCTACATGAATTTCACTTCTCGGTGAAGCTGGACATGGAAAAAACACATGTGGTGTATATCCAGCTTCAGTGGCAGGGACCCAGGGGAGAAGCGGTATGTTAGATAAGGTCTAATCTCATTTAATTTGTACAGTAGTCGCGAGTCTTATGAGACGTAATCGGTTGGTGGCAGGATATCGTCACAGCCAATTGAGAAACGAGATTCTAAACGATAGAAATGTCTGTCATGTCGTCACCTGATCATTAGTTTTGACAATGTGTGGCAGGAACGAATCGGTTTTCTCGACAAGTGAAATCACCGTTAAGTCACGCGCGAGATGACTTGTATTGATTCTGCCTCGATATACGTCATCTCCCACCGTTTTGACAGATGGACAGATGAGCGTCGGTCCACCTGACAGTTTAGGGTAAAAAGTATATATACCTTGAAGAGCAGAGCATTAGACACACACTTGGGGTCACACACACGTTGGTGAAGTCCAGGGCAGGCAGACTCTGTTTCCTGACATAGGGGTACCTTCGATCACAGGACCCTGAAACGGCTGGAATCGCCAGACAGGGCATTCCACGATTGCTTTAGCTTAAGGTTGATAGGCGGCTAGAGTGCCAAATTCGTTGAGAAGGAAAACCCAGGTGGAACGTTAAAGTTTAGATTGTCGAGTAGCAGGTATCAGCCTGCAATAGTCAGAAGTGTAGGTTAATTGTATTGTGCGTATTAACCCTTTGAAGCATCAGACTGATTGCGTTCTGAGTAGTTTGTTTTGCTGTCGAAGCATCGTAATACCGACTGGAGATCGGTGTGAGTGACAATTTCGCCCTAGCACAAAAAGGGGCATTTGTGAATCGTGAATTCAACCAGGAACGGTGAATATTTCAATAGGACTTTCACGGAGGACTTTCAAAAGGCACATAAGGTATGAGTAGACAATATCTGACCCAAATCAGAAGTACGGTGGCTTTATAGATGATGAACATTGCTTGTCGGAACTATCCGACAGCCAGAGGTACAGTTACGCGCAGTAGTTGACATTTGAGCCTAAGCGGGTGAAGCTCGTATGGCGAGCTCACAGTAATAACATTTCAGATTTGTGAAGCTCTTATGGTGAGCTCACGGTAGTAACATTTCCAGTGTGTAGACTATAGTGCCAGTACAGGGCTATAGAATGACTATATGATTGTTTAGAATTATTTAACCGTAGCAACCAGATTTCTGTGAAAAGAATCGAATTGTTGATTGTTGAAATATTGAAACGGCTTTATTTTTATGTGTAAATAAAAGAATCGTTGTTACTTTAAATCATTCTTTCTATTACGCAGCCTGAAGTGATTAGGAATCACACCTAACGGAAATCGAACCTATTTCAGGCCAATTTGGCAGAGAAGGAATCACGGCGTCGGTCTAACTCAGCTCCCTGTTCGCGACACTTGGATTCCGACCCTCCACATTGGTCTAATTTTCCGCAACTTCATCAGCAGGACTAAATAACCCCATGTCAGCCCAGGCCTTACGGGGCCTCAGGTGTCCTGACATAACGGTCTCTACATAAATACTGACCGTTGCCTGTAACAAATGTATAGGTAAAGGTGGGTGGCAGTCAGATGCTAAACTAGAATAAAATCTTTGAGTCCCAGAGTGGGTCTGACTGAACCCCAAAATATTTGTTCTCATAGCACAGTGATAACAAAGGCACTCCAAAACACACTCATTCCTGTCCCAAGGTGAAAACAAAGGTACCCAAGAAGTTTCGTGAAGATCAGTTCACAAATATAAGCTGTGTAGAAGTTGTGACAAAAAACTGATTGGACCTAATTTCGGTACAAAATGGCCACTGGCGGCCATCTTGAATTTTGGACCGCACCCAGAAACACTCGTTCTCGTCCCAAGGTGATAACAAAGGTACCCAAGAAGTTTTGTGAAGATCGGTTCATAAATACAAGCTCTAGCCCGAGCCGTATTGACATGTGCACTTACAGTGTATAAGTAGCACTGAATAAATCAAAGTTCATCTAATTTGCATAATTTCTGCACGAGAAAAAAACCTGTACTGTATGTGATGTATTCCATGTTACTAAACATTCATACAAAACTTTATTCAAATCAGAACTTTCATACAGAAGTTCTGTACAAAAGAATGATTGCACTAATTTTGGTACAAAATGGCTGCTGGTGGCCATCTTGAATTTCGGACCACACCCAAAAACACTTGTTCTCATCCCATGGTGATAACAAAGGTACCCAAGAAGTTTCAGAAAGATTGGTTCATAAATACGGCCTCTAGCCTGAGCCGTATAGAAGTTGTGTACAAAAAACTGATTAGATCTAATTTTGGTACAAAATGGCCACTGGCAGCCATCTTGAATTTCGGACCGCACCCAGAAACACTCGTTCTCATCCCAAGGTAATAACAAAGGTACCCAAGACGTTTTGTGAAGATCGGTTCATAAATACAGACTCTAGCCCGAGGCGTATTGACATGTGTACTTACTGTGTGTAAGGAGCACTGAAAAAATCAAAGTTCATCTAATTTGCATAATTTCTGCACGAGAAAAAAACCTGTATTATATGTGATGTATCCCAATGGTACTAAACATTCACACAAAAAATTATTCAAATCAGCGCTTTCATATGGAAGTTCTGTGCAAAAATCTGATTGCACCAAATTTTGTACAAAATAGCTGCCATCGGCCATCTTGAATTTCGGACCGGACCCAAAACACTCGTTCTCGTCCCACGGTGATAACAAAGGTACCCAAGGAGTTTCCTAAAGATCGGTTCATAAATACGGCCTCTAGCCCGAGCCGTATTGGCATTTGCACTTACAGTGCTGAAAGTAACACCAAAAAACATCAAAGTTAGTCTAATTTGTATAATTTACGCACGAGAAAAAAAACCTGTATTATATGTGATGTACCCCATGGTACTAAATATTCATACAAAAAATTATTCAAATCAGAGCTTTCATATGGTAGTTCTGTACAAAAAACAGATTTCTGCATCATTGGTACAAAATGGCGGCTGGCAGCCATCTTGAATTTCGGACCGCACACAAAAACACTCGTTCTCATCCCACGGTCATAACAAAGGTACCCAAAAAGTTTCGTAAAGTTTGGTTCATAAATACGGCCTCTAGCCCGAGCCGTATCCAATTGTTGACGGACAGATGGACGACGGGCCATGGCATAAGCTCAAATTTGGCTTTGCCAAAGTTGAGCTAAAAATATATACACTTTTCATCACAATATTTCAACTAAAACATAAAACAGGTAGTTGGATATACTTGGTGCTTAGCAAACTTTGAGTAGTATAGATATATTTGACACCAAAAACTGGCAGTATATATAACAAATATGAAAGCATTCTGACTGGTGGATCTGAAGATTTTTCAAGAAATTTCCTCTCATTGCACTAAGTTAAAATTAAGGCTACCATAGGGAGCCCAAATATTAACCCAGGGAACCAATTTGAAGAAACTTGAATCTGACTCGCCTGGAGATGTTGTAAACCAAATATGAAAGGATTCTGACTGGTGAATCTGAAGAAGATTTTTTAAGAAATTCCCTCATATTGTTCCAAGTTAAATTTCAGGTTCCCACATGGAGCCCAAATATTAACCCAGGCACTCGAGTTGAACAAACTTGAATCTGACCCCCCTAGAGATGTTTTATACCAAATTTGAAAACATTCCAACTGGTGGATCAGAAAAAGAAGATTTTTAAAGAAATTTCCTCATATTGCACAAAGATAAAATTTGGGCTAACATAGCAAGCCCAAATATATACCTAGGAACCTGATTTGAACAAACTTGAATCTGGCCCCCCTAAAGATGTTGTATACCAAATATGAAAGCATTCTGAATGGTGGATCTGAAGAAGAAGATTTTTAAAAATTATCCCCATATTGCACGAAGTTAAAATTTGGGCTTCCAGAGGAAGCCCATATATTAACCTAGGGACTTGGTTTGAACAATCTTGAATCTAACCCTCATAACAATGATGTACAACAAACATTAAAAGATTCTGACTTATGGTTCTGAAGAAGAAGATTTTTAAAGAATATTCCCTATATTGCCCTAAGTTAAATATTTGGGCTCCCGAATTAAGCCTAAATATGAACCAATGGGCTTCATTCTAACAAACTTGTACCTGACCACCCTATGGAAGCTGAATACCAAATATCAAAAGATTCTGACCATTGGTTCTGGAGAAAAGATTTTTTTTAAATATTTCGCAAATATGCTGACTCAGCATTTTTTCAATGTCCTCTACAGAACACCCGAACATAACCAATGGCATTTTTTTCCCATTCAATTCTACTGGTCCTAAGGATGGTTCATACAAAATAAATAACAGTTCTCTGTTCTGTGTGGTTTGGGAAATTTGGGGCATTTGAAAATATTTCTGTTTTTAGCTCCTGGGGTTCCCATGGGGATGTGGGAATTTTTTTTTTTTTTTTGCATGCGTCAAGTACTTATAGCCCAATAATACCACATACCAAATTTGGTTCAAATCGGACCATCGGTTCAGAAATACAAATTTTGGGCAGGTTCAAAAATCTTACCCCTCCCATTACAAAGCCAAATATTGCTTCACAAACTTCATTTGAACAAACTTGAGACTACACCTCAAAAGGACTCTTCATACTAAATATCAAGTCACTGTACCCACTGGTTCATGAGAAGAAGATTTTAAAAATATTTTGGAGTATTTTCCCCAACCCCTCCCTACTATGGGTCTGGGCATGTTGAGTTGAACAAAAATGCAATGCCCCTTTGGGACCATCACTCACACAAACTTTCACTTGAATTGGCCCAGTGGTTTTGGAGAAGGCCAAAGCAAGGCGTTGACGGATGATAGACAACTGACAGAGAGCGATTAGATTAGCTCAGCTTGACTTTGTCAAGGTGAGCTAAACATCCCCAGCAGATTTGTGACATGCACATAAAATGAGGGTTAATGATTACTGCAATGAAGTTCAGTAACCCCTGTCTACAATATAAATCACCTGGAAAGACGCAAAGAAACAAAACTCACCTTAATACAAATCTTACAACTTATAATGACCACTGGTAAGTCCGAGAAAAACCTGACTGAAAAAAATATTCAGATAATTTTCACATATGATACAGTAGGATTAATACCTACCTAAAGATGTTATTCAAATAATTAGAGTGATGTCACGCATGCAGCCCGACTGTCCCAGGAATGGCAATGCTTAGATGCAAAATAGTCGGACCCATTTTTTGTTAACAGTTTACCTAACGAATCTGCCATATCTGCACTCGTGATATACAAAATTTGCTATTCAAATTTTATTTTTTCATTTCTCTACTTCAAAACATACCCCATGACCTATTAATGGAACAAACTTGATGAGCTTGTTCCAATAAGGAGTAATAAGCCATGGTTAGAAGTAAATAAAAAATGAAAAAATCTGATGTTTCAGAAAAATAATTTGTACTGTTGGCTTCAACTTGTGTTAGGTAAAGGATTAAAGATGCAGTACATAAAGCAATGTTGGGCTATATGAGTCAATTTTCGTTTTTTGCAATTAATAACTCCCAATCCTTCAAAATGCATTTTGAGAATAATTGCCTGAGTGACATGTTTGTGTGTGTGTGTGTGTGTATGTGTGTGTGGGGGGGGGGGAGGGGGGGGGGGGGGGACCGATGGACGGACGAAAGTCATGACTATAGCCCTGACTATAGTCAGGCTAAAAATGCATTTTGTACCAAAGAAAAAATATTGCATGAATGGCCCTGGGTGAGGAGGAGGTAGGGTGGGGGAGAGTGGGGATGTGTTAGGGGAGTCCATTTTTTTCCACATGTGGTCAGTCTAAATCCTTCAGAATGCATTTTGAGCAGAGAGAAAGAAAATACCTAACTGGCACCATGGGGGTGGGGGTGGGGGGTGGTGTTTGTCTGGGTTTTTAACCACAAACTTTAACCAAAACTGTAAAACTGCATTTTTGACAAAAGAAAACAAAAGTGCCTAATTGGCCCCCGGTGGGGGTGGGGGTGGGGGGTTTGGGGGGAGGGGGGTATGTGAGTTTAAAAAAAGGTTCCGCATGTAGTGACTGTAAATAGTTCAAAATGCAAATTTGGGGGGGGGGGGGGGGGGGGGGGGATAATTTCTGTCTGGATTTTTAACAACAAATTTTTACAAAAAAAAGCATTTTTGACAAAAGGAAAAAAAGGTTCTGCATGTAGTGACTGTAAATAGTTCAAAATGCATATTGGAGAAAGGTAGAAAAAAGCCTAATTGGGGGTGAGTGGGTGGGGGGTAGGGGGTGGTGGTGTTTGCTTGGGTTTTTAACCACAAACTTGGAGCCACCCTACCAAGCTACAATGAAATCCCTTCATAATTATGGCCTGTGGAATATTCTAAAGGTTTTCGGGCTTCAGGCCTCTGTTGCCTTCACAGTTGCCCAAAAGGGGACGTTCTCATCTAGACATTATATGAAGTCAACCTATCACGTTACAATGAAATCCCTCCATAAATATGACCTGTAGACTGTGCTAAAGGTATTCGGGCTTCGGGCCCCTGTTGCCGTCACAGTTGCCCAAAAGGGGACGCTCTCATGTAGACATTATATGAAGTCAACCTATCAAGTTACAATGAAATCCCTCCATAAATATGACATGTAGATTGTGCCAAAGGTTTGCGGGCTTCGGGCCCGGGCAGCCATCATGGTTGAATGATCGCAACCAAAAGGGGACATTCTCATCTGGGCATCATGTGGATTGAACCTACGAAGTTACAATGAAATCCCTTCATAAATATGACTGTAGACTGTGCTGAAGGTTTTCGGGTTTCAGGCACCTGTAGCCGTCAAAGTTGCCCAATCACGTCCAAAAGGGGACTTTCTCATGTTGATATTATATGAAGTCAACGTATCAAGTTGCAATGAAATCCCTCCATAAATATGACCTGTAGACTGTGCTAAAGGTTTTCGGCTCGGGCACTTGTGACGGTTGATAGATCACGCCCAAATAGGGAAATTCTCATGTAGACATCATACGGAGTCATCGTATCAAGTTACAATGAAATGCATCCATATTAAACATGACCTGCAGACTGCGCTAAAAGTTTTTGGGTTTCAGGCTTGGGCAGCCATCACGGTTGACAGATCATGCCCAAACGGGGATGTTCTCATCTAGGCATTATACATAGGCATTCTATGAAGTTGCAATGAAATCCCTTCATAAATCTTACCTGTAGACTGTGCTAATGGTTTTCGGGTTTTGGGCTCGGGCAGCCATACCGATTGACTGACCACGACCAAAAGGGGGCGTTCTCATGAAGACATGACCTAAAACCTGCATATGAAATTTTGTGACGATCAGACAAGAACTACCGGGTATAGCCTGTACTTGAAGGTTGAATAAAAAACTTTAACCACAAACTTTAACCAAAACTCCAAATGTCAACTAAACAGGAAAAGAAAAACAAAAAAAAAACCACTTGAACCTTCAGTAAAAAACTTTAACCACAAACTTTAACCCAAAACTCTAAATGTTAACAGACGGACAGACGGACGGACGGACGGATGGACAAAAGTCATTACTATACCCCTTACTGTAAACAGTCGGGCTAATTACTGTAAACAGTCGGGTTAATAAACAGTCGGGCTAAAAATACACAGTAGTGAGAAGTCAAGGCCTCCACATTCTGCACAAAAGCTGACCTAAATGCTAATTCTTACTGCCAGACGTTCACCAAGTTTGGGCTGAAAAGTTTAGGTGTAGTTGGAAAACTGTTGGGGGTGGATACTGTTGCGATAGCTCCCCCTCCCCCCCCCCCCCCCACCACCCCCAATCTGCATACTGAATATGAAGCCCACTGAACTTTGAGGAAATGACCTGAACACTATTTCTTACAAAATTGGACATGTACATCTGATGCTGATGCCAATGCTGCCAGAGTTTGCTCATAACCTTACCACTTTGTTCAGGTAGATGAGCTAAACAAGTCTTCAAATGGATAATGAAAGAAATTAGCTCTTTTTGTTTCACTAGCTGGATGACTGTTATGAAGTCAATTTTAAGATGAATCACAGCTTAGACCGATACTTCTGAAATATATAAACAGACCCCTCATAAAACTGGATGACATTTGAAGCCCAGATTATTAACATCAGCAATAGACAGTGCTGACAAAAAAAACGAGGAAAAAAATTTTGGTCAGCTGTTTTTTAGCCGAGGTAAATTTTCCTACATGTAACAGTTGATATACAACTCAAAAAAGACAAAAAATGTGCTCAGTCTAACAGTAGGTAATACTGCATGGCACGAGAAGTGATCATACAACAACTGTTATGCTAGATATGTTAAATAGTCTGATGTCAGTCGGATTTCATTCTGATACTTTAACTCTAACAGTTAAAACTAGAAGTCCTGTCATGAAATGCCCACAAATAGCACGTCAATCTGTGTGTTAATCTACGTGTTAATCTATGTGTTATGACCATAGTAAGGCTATCAAATTCTGTACATATGGCCTGTGCACAAGCAATGTTTCAGCCAATGGACCTCCGGGTACCCGGAGGTCCACTGGCAGAAACATTGCCTGTGTTTGCTATAAATAACCAGGAGAACCTGGCGTGCTTTGGATGTCATTCGATATGACAATTGCGCGCAATTCCTACGCAAATTGCACTATCAAATGGTGCATTCTGGTGGCCTCTGGGATATAATTTCTCTTAATTCTTTAGTAGAAAAAAATACGTTTTTTCAACAGCCTGTTGTAATTTTGTCAAAATGTAGAACCATAACTATAACCTGATAATCATATACCCCAAACATTTCATATGTATGAGAAGAAAAATTAAAATGTAATTGCAGTGGGGGGGGGGGGGGGGGGGGGGGGGGGGGGGGGCATGGCATACCCCCCCTCTTGATGAGATCAGGGGGGGGGGGGGGGACATGTCCCCCATGATCTGCGCCCATGCTATTATGCAACTAACCCTGTGCATTGCACAGAGTCAGTCACAATTTCTGATTATAAAAAATGTTCATTATTAACTGAGTAACTAACCCTGTGCACTGTTCAGCCTTTCTGTACAGTTAAAACTAGAAGTCCTGTCATGAAATGTGCACAAATAGCACGTTGATATGCGCGTTAATGTGCGCGTTATGGCCCAAGTAAAACTATCAAATTCTGGACATATGGCCTGTGCACAAGCAATGTTTCAGCCAAAGGACCTGCGTGTAACCCAAAGGTCCATTGGCAGAAACATTGCATGTGATTGCAATGAGTAACCAGGAGAAACTGCCGTGCTTTGGATGCCATTCGATGTGGCAATTGTGCGCAATTCCAACGCGCAATTAAGCCTAGATAAGCGCATTACTCGTGACAGGACTTCTAGTTTTAACTGTAAATCTCATCTGTAGCAACTCTTTACAAAACAGAATGGCCAAAACACCAGCCAGTAATATTGATAAAAAAAATTTAAACTCTGATTATAATCCCCCATTGGAATGGATTGTGGAAAGGTTTTTGGGGTGAATTCCGAAAATGAAAACATATTCTATTTTCAATAATAGCTTGTTATAAATGGATCAGATACAGTACAGTTACCGTGGACTGGTCATAATCCATGCGTGGGCAGTGATGTCTACACGTGTTTACCAGGTAATAAAAATCCTAATCAGCAAAATTTTAATTAATGAAGCATTGGGTTGTACCCGGAGCTTCATTAATTAAATTTTTGATAATTATTCCTATTATTAGTGTTTGGAATCTTGTCCGTGAGAATATTGTCCACCCATAGAAAGTGACCAGTCCATGGAGGTCATATTCTACATATAGATATGCATGTCAGTCATCATGCATGTATCATGTTGTTCCTATCATTACAATGCTTTTGATTGAAATAATGTTTCAAATGGTAATGAGTTGTCAAAGGTGCCAGGATACTGCATTTCAGGAGGGTTAAAAAACAGTGCACTTACATTCAGAGAATCCACCAGAGGGCCTTTTCACCTTCTGGAAAACTTTTCTCTGCAAACCCCCACGAGTGAAGGGGGCTCCCATCATGCCTTCTCTCCATTTTGCAGTTGTGCCTCTCAGGTGACACATTCCACTCATGGCTTAGGGTTTTAGCAGACACAAAATCCCTGGCCAAAAGCAATTGTTTTGACTCAGGCAAATTTGCCCTAATTTCAGGGTTACTTTTGTATGCAAAGAACTAGGTCACTACCATTATTTAAGGGTGGGAAAGTCAGAGATATTCAGAAAGGAGATGTCTCCTATAGTCACCAAATAAACGCAGGCTCAATTATTTTTGGTAGTTAAAATTTGTTCACATTTAATTGCTTTGTTACAATTTATGGGTGAGTGCCTATTAGCACTCTCCCGCAAAGTGTAACAAGGCAAATCCATATGGACTGAATTATTTCACTTCAAAGATAATAAGAAGCACATCCCCAAAATATTAAGCCTTCAAGTTTTGGTACTGCACTTCTGCATAAAACCCAACTATCGGCTTTCTGAACTCAACCAGATATATAGAGGATATCTAGTGTTTTTGAGAGGATACTGAAAATTATCTCAGGAGTGACCGAGACAAATGTTTATTTTTCGGGAGCATTTGCACGAACAAAATTAACCATTTGACTCTATCACAAGTGAGATAATTTTTGATATCCACTCAAAAACACTAGATTTTCTTTTTATTATACGCTTTTTATAAGAATCTGATAATTATAATTCGACTCGTTTCAACCTTGCATTGATGCATGAAAGTAAACAGCGTATTGAATCATTGATACGCGGAAGTGATTTGATTGATAATCGGGACAGACAGCATCTTGCAATCTGAGTCAGCTTGGCGGATTTGAAAGGACGTACCAAACCAAAAACTTATATTATGGGCTTTCAGGCCATGTTTGGACTAGAGGGTTTCATGCATCAATTCAAGGTGAATATGTGTTGAATTATTGCTGGAAATGATCGGTATCCACTCAAAAACACTAAATTTTCTTTTCATTACATGTTTTTAGAACAAATTGATCATTTCCAGTGATAATTTGATGTGTATTCACTTTGAAGTGATGCTTTGAAAGCCGATATTGTGATTGAAACCGTGAAAGTGAAAATTTCTGTATCTTCACAGTGGGGGATACTTTTTCTATCTTTCAGCAATTTCTTCGATAATCTATCATTTAGCGTAAAATAAAGAAAGATCACATATATTTCTCACCTGGAGGTAAAATGCAGTAAAAGTGTGTCATTACAGACTGTATTGCAGCATTCAGCTTTTTTGGTCGATAAACTTCACTTGGATGACGAGGTTTCATCACAAACTGTTTTGTTGCATACACAATTATCTGAATTTGGTGGTTATCATAAGGTCCTAAAACAGCCTGGAATACCTTGTTTTGTAAAGCATCTAAACATGAAACAGGAGCACTCACATTGACAAACCAGAAACATGTCCTTTTCACAACAGAGGGAAACTCAAAGTCATTCTCATTGTTCTCTTCAAGTTCAAAATACACCACACTTTTCTCAGGTACATCATTAACATAAAGCCAGAATTTATCACTCCTTATCACAGCATCACATAAACAGTTGGGAAATAGAGAATGCTCAACTCTTGTAATCTGAAATCGACCCAACTCACAAAACCAATCAGTGTTCTGAACAGAAATGTTTTTTGAAATGTTTAGGAAAAACAAACAGTTCTCTAGATTCAAATGGAACATATCCTTCAATAATTCATCAGAGAAACCTGACAACGATCCTGTGGTGCTATCCACAAGTTTCTTTGATGATTTCAGAAACTTCCCATCTTCATCCTGTTCCTCAGCTAGTGATGGATCATTGTCATTGATGACAGATAATGAACTAGATGAACCATCAACTGGACCATCAAGCATGTTCCAAGACATGCATAACTGCTTTTCCGTTGATGCCTTCACAGGTGTTGACTGCTTTCTTTTACCCATTCTTGAAGTAAGTTTATAAATAAACTATATACATAAGCATGAGCTGAAATAGAAATAACAAAATTTAAAATCTGTATCAATGCTAAAGCAAGAAAATTGCATAGCCCAGTGAAACTAATGTCTGTGTCTCCAATAAACTGACATAAGCAAAACTGTATTGAACTAAACACTACTGCAACCCGACAATTATTGTTCAAGTTATCATGTAATCATTAAACTTTCCAATAAAATGAAAAAATGGGCAATTAGGCCTAAAAAAGTTAAAAATCTGTTCCTCTGTTCCTGCATAGTTATTTTGGCTGCCGCATGCCCTCGGTTTATAACCAATGCAAACTTAAGAAAATAACAAGGGTTTGCATTGCCGATGGGGTGGGGTGGGGGGGGGGGAGGTTTTTGTGGCTAACGCAAGGTGTTAAACAAGCATATCAAGCCACATACTAAATATTATCAAAATCCATCCAGAAACAACTAAGTTATAAGCAAAAAGGGACACCTGCCCGACCGCCCGCCCAGCGACCAACCCTCGCCATACCAATAGTCAAGTTTTTTTTTTAAACTAGACAAAAATTAAATGGTTTATGTCTGATATTTTACCCAAGTTGATAAAATTGATAAATTTGTTGTCCCTTGAGTGCAACAATGCTTTAGCATTGCAAAGCCTTCTTGTACTCAAGGAATAAAATACTCCACCACTCATGCTATTCTGCAGATTATGAGGCCTAAAACATAAAACAAACCAAGAATATGAACTTTTGATGGCAAAAACTAATTACAAAAATACGGAATAAAATTTTTTAAAAACGCCCACTTACATGTACATGCAATTTTACCAAAAAAATGTCCTGAGAAGCAGGAGATTTACATGTACATGTACTTTGTGAGGCTTAACACTATCATTTTTAAACAAATCACCATGGTTTTCAAACTTGCCCAAGACAATGACAATATAGAGGTGTGTGCCCAAAGTTTTTGAAATCTATCCCATGAACATCAAAAATTAAAGTAAAATGGTATACATAAAGGGCAATAACTTTATCAATTTTCATCAAATCATGATGATTTACAATCTAATACAAGACACTATTCATATAAAGCAACACATAAAACCATTACTGAAAAGTGGAGTTTACTTTTCAAGTAATCACATGAACATTAAAACTTCAAGCAAGAGGAACCCATCAAAGGGCAATAACTCCCTCAATTTTCAAGAAGTCATCGTATTCAACTTGTTTAAAACATTATTAATACCAATCACACCATCAAAATTTATTGAAATCGGATATTTACTGTTCAAATTATTGAAAACAGTGAAATTTCAAGCAAAATTCAACAAAGAGGAAAATTCTATCAATTTTTAGAAAACTCTGTGTTTTTTTAACTTGTCCAAGACAATGTTTACGCAATGCAGTCGATCAGCTTACAGTGAAATTTGAGGTGTACTGTTCATGTTACCAGATCTATTAGAATGTGACTTGGCTGGGGTACGAGTTCATGTAGTGGTTTTGGTGGGGTCTTGATTGGAGAGATCAGGTTTTGTTGTCTTGCATTTCCAGCTATAATTGCATCAATTCTCTTCATTGCTTCAATAAATGTTGCTTTATTGGCCTTCTTTATTGAGCCCTTCCTTGAGGTCTTTGTAACTCATCTTTTTGGTGGAGTTCCAGTCCAGAGGAAAGGAATACAGATACTGAAATGTCTAAGGGCCGATTCCATCACTGCCTCACTGTCATTGTGCACTTCACTGTCCACCTGTTCATCCCAAGGGGAGAATGGGTGGGGCTCAGGACAGAGGTGACAGGACTATGAGCAAGCCTGAATATAAGCAACCTGTCATTTGCAAAATGGAGTTCCCTGAGGGTGAATTTGAGGGTGAATTTGCTGATGCTATTCCAATTTATCCTCTAGGTACATCTTTCTGTTTTGGCTTGAGACCTTGATTCAGACTGGGGTTCACAGAGGGTAAATTTTGTGATGCTACCGTGCTGTGCAGGGTAGCATCACCAAATTCACCCTCTGGGGACCTAATTTTGCAGATGACAGTCTGGTTATTTTCAGGCTTGACTGTGAGTTGAGGTGGAGGTCATCTCTTCTTCTCCAATCCTTTTTTTCAAAATTGTAGACACTCCTCCATATGGCAGGCATCTCATCACTTGGTCGATGGGCTCTTCTTCTTCTTTTATCTTCTACTACTTCATTTCAGGAGTTACAGTTAAAACTAGAAGTCCTGTCACGAATAGTGCGCTTATCTCGGCTTAATTGCGTGTTGGAATTGTGCGCAATTGCCACATCGAATGGCATCCAAAGCACGGCAGTTTCTGCTGGTTACTCATAGCAATCACATGCAATGTTTCTGCCAATGGACCTTCGGGTTACCCGGAGGTCCATTGGCTGAAACATTGCTTGTGCATAGGCCATATGTACAGAATTTAACAGCTTTACTTGGGCCATAACGTGTACATTAATGCGCATATCAGCGTCCTATTTGTGCGCATTTCATGACAGGACTTCTAGTTTTAACTGTAGTTCTTTCTTCTTCAGGCAAGGATCAGTGTAAGAGGAGGTTCTCACACAAAATGTGCTACCCCTTCCTTGTTGGTCTTTTGTCAAAAATTCCACTATCAGGTCAATGCACTTAACCTTTACTTGGAGGGCCACAGAAAGGGAATGAGAGACATTCAGAGATGATAGATTCTCTGTATCTGGCCTTTAAATTTCCCAAATTACCTAAATGCTATGCCAAAAATACCAAAAATTTACCAAATTATGGGTTCATTTCAATACTTTTCATGATTAATATATCCCCAACTGCCTCCTACAATAAAATGCCATTCCTGTCCTATAAAATGTATGTGTACATTACATTTTGGTTTGCACTGAAAGGAGACATTTGCTGAGGAAATTGAAACATCGGAGGAGATGGGGTTTGGGGTGGCTTGTTTCCTCTGGCATAATGACAGAGCATTGCTACTATATTAGATTTTGTTGATGTTGATTTTTTTATTACCTGCTAAACGCATGTGTGGGCAGTGATGCCCCCCCCCCCCCCTCCCCCAATAATTGAAACCCCATTTCAACTATTCTCACCCATCTATCACATGTTACACCCAGACTGAGTTAAAAAAAAACTGATACAGTGTTGGGGAATGTTCATTATAGTTTGTTGGGGAACATTATAGATATGTAAGTCATTTGCACAGTATATCGATAAACCGATATATACCGGTATTCAAACCAATATTGATAGAATACCGGTGTAATCTCAAAAATATTGGTTTATCGTCATTATTTATTTACCCACAATTTAATTTTCAAGATGTCTTGAGTTTTTTAACTGTAGCCCCGAATGAATAATATTATCCCTTTATCCAAGGAATCGTCTGCTTGTGCCCTCGTAATATACAAATTCAGCAGTTGAAAAAATAAATTTAAAAAATTTCAACAAAACTATATCATGTGACTCCTCATTGGAACGAGCTCGTTGAGGTCGTTCCAATGAGGGGTCACATGATATAGTTTTGGCATATTTGCAACCTGATCAACATTAAATGAGGATCATTGGTAGATGGTGTTCCAGTCATCAAGCATATGAAGTTTCGAAACATTTGGCCTTGTGGTTTTCAGAGGAGATTTTTTAAAATCCACCTATCAGAATCAAAGAATACATTTGCCAGCCATGTTTTCCATCCCATGGGAACAAAATGAGGATCGTTTGTAGAGTACCTCCCATAGACCATTCCTGTCACATTTGGTTCACATTGGCTCAGTAGTTCCAGAGAAGCAGATGAAAATGTTATTTCCCATAGGGTTTCTGCAGTTACCATAATTGCAGCCATGTTTGCAAGTTGCAAACCGATCAACATTAAATGAGGAGCATTGGTAGAGGGTGTTCCAGTCATCAGTCACATGAAGTTTCAAAACATTTGGCCTTGTAGTTTCAAAGGAGAAGATTTCTTGAAAATCCACGCATTTATGAATTCTGTTTCAATAAAAAATCAATAAAAGAACTGAAAAGAAGGTGAAAGAATATTTGAAAATTACAATTTTTTCCGACAGTACTCTCTTCCAAATAGCTTTGGATAGGGAAAGGGTTACAGGAAACACAACTTTTTATTCAAATAATTTGTCATATCTTAAATGATATCATAACTGACTGGTCAGCTCCACTTAATGGTATACAAAATAAACAAAAACATCCATGTTTTCCAAACACCTGTCATCAATCAGTATTTGTGATAAGAAAGCTGAGAGTAATATTAACATAATTACAGCTGCAAACTTGTTTACAGTACAAGTCAAAATAAGTTGTAGGATAACCACGATAATCTGTGTATCTTTCTCTTCCTACACTGATAAGACCAGAAGCTGACATCATTTTCTGGAAAGCTCTCACTGATAGCTTTCCAGAAAATGATGTCAGATGCTGATCTTATCAGTGCAGGAGCAGCAGTATACTTAGTTTATTGTGGTTATGCTACAACTTATTTTGACTTGTACTGTAAACACAAAATTTTTGTGGTTTTTCCCAGTTCTCAGTAGAGAAAACTGGAACCAACCCATACCAGATTCTCAAAATACAAATATTTTGCTGACAGTACTGATCTTCATGCAGACAGGAGAGGCACTGGGTTAAGCACTAGAATATAGCTTCTGGCGGCCACGTATTTCGATCCTCTCATAAACCATTCCAGTCAAGTTTGGGTTCATATCTGCTCAGTAGTTCCAGAGAAGAGGAAAATGTGATTTCCCATAGGGCTTCTGTGGTAATTATAAGCCGCCAATGTGGCCATGTTGGAAACCCAATCAACATTAAATGAGGATCACTGGTAGAGTGGGTCCCAGTAATCGACCATGTGAAGTTTAAAAAAAATTGGCCTTGTGGTTTCAGAGGGAAAGATTTTTTCAAAATCCACCAATCAGAATCAGAGAATGCCTCTGGTGGCCATGCTTTCCACTCAACAGGAATAAAAAAGAGGATCATTAGTAGAAGACCTCCCATGGACCATTCTTGCGAAGTTTGGTTCACATCGGCTCAGTAGTTCCAGAGAAGAAGATGAAAATGTGATTTTCCATAGGGTTTCAATAGTAAATATGAGCCACAATTCCAGCCATGTTTGAAACACGATCAACATTAAATGAGGATCGTTGGTAGAGGGTGTCCCTGTCATGAACCATGCAAAGTTTCAAAACATTTGGCCCTTTGGTTTCAGAGGAGAAGATTTTTCAACATCCACCAGTCAGAATCAAAGAATGCTTCTGGCAGGCATGTTTTCTGATGCAAGGTAACAAAATGAGGAGCATTTGGAAAGGACCTCCCAAAGACTATCCCTGTCAGGTTTGGTTCATGTTGACTCAGTACATCCAGAGAAGAAGATGAAAATGTGATTTCGCATAGGGTTTTTATAGTAACTATAAGCAGTAATTGTGACCATGTTTGCAACCCGATCAACATTAAATGAGGATTGTTGTGAGAGGGGGTCTCCGTCATCATTTATGTGAAGTATCAAAACATTTGGCCTTGCAGTTTCAGAGAAGATTTTTGAAAATCCACCAACCAGAATCAAAGAATGCCTCTGGCGGCCATGTTTTTCATCTGATGGGAACAAAATGAGGATCGTTTGTAGAGGACCTCCCATAGACCATTCCTGTCAAGTTTGGTTCATACCGGCTCTGCAGTTCCAGAGAAGAAAAAGATGAAAATGTAAAAAGTCTATGGATGATGGACGATGGACGATGACGGATGCCAAGTGATAGCATTGGCCAGGTGAGCTAAAAAGGAGGTAAATCAGTTATTAGCAATTTCACACTATTTTTTTATATCGCGCAAGTTTTCCAGTTAAAAAATCCATGAAATAACACATGAAATTGTAATTTCTTTAGGAACCATACAACAGTTAATTAATTTTCCATTTTTTTTTAAGGCTGGCACACTTCAGTCGATGCTAATTAACGCTGGAAGATCCAGTCTTTCCTTCTACATTTTGGTGTCCCTTCTATGAAGAGAGGCAGACCTGATAAACATCGCTTACCGACGAGAAAATGAAGAGCCAATTTTAAGATGTCAAAGAGCACTGGACAAAGATATCAAAGGCAGACACAAATATTGGCCAGACTACGCAGCTAGCTAGACAATAGCAACACAGATACTGAGGGAATGTGATAGAATTTATGGTCCAGCAGATGACTAAATCATCCTTATATTAAAAGTTATGGGGCTTTCAGGGGGCGGATATGGTGTGATGTTAGGCGAAGTGAGATCAATATACATAAGTGTAAGTTATGTTCAATATCGATCAACCTTCAAGTTCAATCATTCAAATCAAAACAACACAGACAATAAAATTTACAGTCCAGGGGGAGTAACTCGAAAATATTTGCATGAACTGAGAAGGGCAGATTATTTGGGTAAGGATTCTCGCTTGAGTTCGTCTCAGACAGTGCCAGATGGCTTTAGTGGTTTATTTATTGTATTTATTTACATTTGTTTATTAAAATTTCTCAAAGACTAGAAGAAATGTATTATAGTTGTACGTTGCTCAAGAGGCACACACGCAAAATTATTTGTTGTTCGTTGAACACGCGAAATTAGGAAAAACATCGAAGCAAGCGTTGGATGTCAAAAACAAAATGTCGGAACTGCCCGTATATAAGCTCTATATACTGTCAGCTCGATGATACACAGCTTATATATGGTCACTAGATATTGAAGTGGATTGGTCAATAACAATTACTGGCATAATAACTGTTTATATCAGTGTTCACTCTTTTAACCTAACCCCAAAAAGCAGACATCACTTACCAAACATTTTTCGGTTTTCTGCTTTAAAAACATAGCTTATGACTGCTTATACGCATCTTAAGCTGTGTTTTTGAAGCAAAAAATGAAAATATACTAAAATAAATTTCCAAATCTTGCCAAACATTTTACTGCATAACTAAAAATGTTCATTTTTGATTCAAAAAGTAGCTTATGACATTCTCATTGAAATGTGTGCTCTATATAATTCTGAGTGATTTTGGTTTTTAACCCTTTGAACTCTAGTGGTACCTTCCATGCCAGTTCAATGGCAGCAATTAGACGAGTCCATATTCATTATTTGGGGTATTCAAATCAATATTTTCAATGTACAGCCTACCCCACACATTTACTGAGCAGCCATCCTATTTAATGACGCTATGACATATGATGCTCCTGACCGGAAAAGCAGCTGATAAGGTTCAAAGGTTTAAGTTAGGTAAAGGGTTAACTCTTTACCCAACAGATCGGCCACAACCGCCTGAATAATATGCAAATTCAGTTGCTGAAAAAATACTGTTTTTCAAAAAATTTCAACAAAACCATATCATATGACCTCTCTATGGAACAAGCTTGTTGAGCTTGTTCCAATGAGGGGGTCACATGATATGGCTTTGTTGAAATGTTTTTGAAAATGCGATTTAAAATAATAAATTTTGATATCGTATGCATTGGGTAAAGGGTTAATTAAGATGATATTATTGTTAAACAGTTGTATATATTTGTTTATATTACTGTAGCAGAATTTTTATGGAGCGCTGCCGATTTGAACTCTTCCTGAGTTATCTTTTTTGTATGGCAGCAAAGCATGCATTGTTCTATAGCCCAAGAACATTAGGTTTCACTAGGGAAAAAAATCGGAGAAAGCTGATTTTTTCAGGGAATGTCGAGTACATGTCACTGAACGATTAGACAAAAGTCCCCTAAAATCCCAGTTGAGCTATTTTTTCTACAGCCTTTTTTCGAAAACGCGTTTGAAAAAAATATAAAAAAATCGCACAAACTTTGTAACCTCGAATTGATCCAACTGTATTTTTTGTTTACGCGTATTTCGAGCTACATAATGTCTAATATACATTTACCTAGAGGAAAATGTGCATTCTGTGACAATTTCTGCGAAAAATTATTGAAAATTCACAAAAAAGTATCGGATTTACGCAAAAAATGACGATTTTCCTAACGGATTTGCCCAAAGGGTCGTAGTACAGAACGGGATGTTAGTTGGACAGACGATAAAAAATCCACCACCATTTGAAGACTTTTATCATTGCTTACAAAATAGACATTATGGAAGACCCCCTCTGCTTCTGGCCGAGTTCCCCTTTTGGCATAAAATTCGTCAGCATGAGAACTCAACTATTTTCGGGCTTGGGACCGAACAGACACGTCTGTGTCAGGCAGCATTAGATCAATAAATAATATTTACAGAATGTACAAAAATCAATAAATAATATTTACAGAATGTACAAATCAATCAACATGGATTAAGTTACATTGACTATTATCAACGCTATATACAGAAATGACATGACCTATATACATATTATTCATCGAACTCAGAAATTTCCGACAGTGGTTGTTACAAGAATCCGAACTGCAATTACACAAACCTAAGCAAGAGAGTCCTGCCTTCTTACACCCACACCTTTTTGTACAAGCACTCTTGCAACCACAACTGATCAGATTCAGTAGGTTATCGGGGGCACATGGCTTTGTGGCTGCAGTCGGTACAAGAAGTCCATTGTCTAGCGACCACCCCCAATCCGTCGGAGGAAGCGAAGTGCCCAGCCATTGTTGGACCTGGAGATAACATCTGTAGACATGTTGTTGTGCAGCATCGCTGCTTGGTGGGAGTGAGGCTAGGTCGATGGGTTTATTCAGTTTAGATTTTGCTACATAACGCTTGTAAGTGACATATCTATATTGGTCGAGAGAGGAAACAGTTTTACTCCCGTATAAGATCAGGAGAAGTTGTTCCCCGGCAGCGGCTACTGCACTTGGTGTACTGTCATCCGCCAAAATTGTGTTGACATACTGTTGTGAGTCGCTAGTAACATCGGAGACAATTGTACTGAATACTTTCTTCTTACCAACTCGAAAGAGTACAGAAGTAGTGTCACAACCACTTATAGAATGTGCTACAAGGAGGTTGCTTCTATGGTCACCCATTTTGGTTGCTATTTCACTAACTGAAACTAGTAAGTTTGGGGTAATGGAATACATCATGTGAATATTACATCCCGGTTGAACTCGAGAGGTAAGAATGACTAACAAGTCTGTGTCTGTTCCCACAACGACAACATTGTTGTCATCTTGAGCGATGTCAAGTGCAGTTTCGGCTATCAGCATCAGCCTCGGCCTGCTTGGACTGAATATTGATAGCAGATAGCTCCTGCATTAGAAGATCGATCAGTTGGGTTTTGTTCTTGGCATTTGCAAGGAAATCGGATTGGGGTGTGGTGGCTGGTAACTCGGGTGAGATATTGATATCAATGGAATACCTGTCTTTAGATCTACGGGCTTGTTCCATGCCCTTTGTCGACATTGTACAAGCATAACCATCAAAAACAACCACGACGTTCGCCCCAAAATGTCTCACTAGATAATTGGAATATGATGTACATATGTCCTTATATGACGACTGTTTAGGCCATACAACTGCCCTCAATAAAAATCCACCATCTACAACAAACAGAGAATGTTCTGGGATTTTAGTTTGCTCGGAACCGTATGTTTTGAGGATCTTACCGAGCGTGCTTTTCTGTGTCTTCCTCATTCCAGCAGAATCAAACAATGCTGGTGGTTTCGGGGCGAGTTCATATTTGAGATACTCTTCCATCTCTGCTTGTGACTGAATAACACATGTGATGCGGTTGAACAGAATTGTGGGGTCAATCACTACCTTACTTCCACAGACTTTGATGCTATTTGCCATCGATGCGAAAGACTTCACAGTGTCAACACGTCGTAGTTTGATGCTGTTGAACTTTTTGCTTACAACATTCGATACGCAACATTCACCAATTTTGCGAACTTGGTCACAGTTCACAGTTTCGTCGGCCACAAGCCCGGTCGCTATAGAGACTAATTGTAGTGGATCTCTATTCTGAAAGGGGGAATGCACTCTGAGCCAGTTCAATAATTTGGTGATATCATTGGCATCAGTCAATTGTGAACTTTGACGGAGATCCCGATGTTGTTCGCCATGACCAGTGTGAACATGAACAAAATTTTCGAGAACATTACATATCGGAAGGCAAAGAGGTAGCCCATGTACCCATTTCGCAACAGTGCTATCGGTTATTCCCCTGACATGTGTGAGACCACCAGGGAGTTTGAACATTCTCATTAAACACTGCTCTATGGTCTGATCAGAATATATCCCGTCCCAGAATTTATCTGAGCGCCTTATGGTAAAGTCACCTTTCTCAGTGAACAACTTCAAATCATCCTGTTGCATTATTTCTGTTAGCTCATTCATCTGCTGCAAATAGAGATGAGAACTTTTTGCGTATGCAAAATGACCACCTGCGTGAAATACTGGAATCATATTGCGAACACAATATGTGTGGAGTTCCCAGTCGCCTGTGCGCTCTGCTCTCAAGAACAACTGGAGAAGACCTATTTGCTCGTAGTATTGTACCCAAAGCTTTCCTGTGCGTCCTATGGACGCATTCTGGAGCAGTTCGTGTAATTTTGACAGTAGATGGTTGACACTTTCTTGATTGACAGCGTCAGCTGTTGTACAGTCACCTCTGGCAAGTCCACAGAATATTTCATTGACTTCTGTGCAGTCTATGTTATCGAGTGTTCGACTTTCTTCAAACACAAGTTTTGTAATGGCAATTTGTGTTAGCAAATGGGCACGAACTGCTCTTGAATATGCATGACCACTGATCAAATGATGGATTGACCCACCAGCATAAACAGTCCCCCAAAGTTCATCCAAGCCGCTACCAGCCATGATCGAACCAATTGCCCCTAAATATGACATAATCATATGGAAGCCGCCGAGTCTAACGAAAACTTTTGTCAACTTATCTGACGAAGACACAATCTCCACTGCTTTGATATAAAGGGCGTGCACACATTACATGCCAATGCATCTTGAGTGTAGGCGAACACCACATTATGTGATTTAATCGAACATGGAAATTGAAACAATGATGCTATAATACGGTATTTGAATGAGAAAAGTCGATGCCGTTTGAATTTGAGTTTAGGGGGTATGGTTAATATTTCACACGTTTCACCCGTTCATTATGGAATAAATGACTATTGTTATATATCATTATAAAGCCACTGCTTTTCTGCAATTTTTGATATATAATTTAACTCCCAAAGTAGTCGTAGATTTGATTTAATGGACGTTGTGTACCGTTGTGTGTATGAAAACAATAAATTTTGTTTCGTAATTTTGTACATTTTCATGAATATTTCACCATTGAGTGTGAGGATTGGTACAAAGTTGGCATTTTCTGTTGGGGATATGTATTCTCAATATAATTTAGCACGATATTTATGATTCTCACCCTACTAAGGCGAATAAGAATGAGAAATATGGAGCTGGGTCGAATTTTTTTTTTTATTTTTTTTTTCATCAAAAAAACGCTATAACTAAAAAAGCTCAACTCGGATTCGCGGGGACTTTTCACACTTTATCCGCAATGTGTGTTCCGGAAACATATAAAAAAATCAGCTTTCTCCGATTTTTTTCCTTACTTTTTCTCATTTTTATGTCTAATGTGCCTGGACTACTAGTGACAAATGCATTTCATTGGTTGGCCACTTTTTGGTCTGTGCTCGAAGGATATATATTTAGCATCAGGTTGTGCATCAAGGAAGGTACACTAGAGTCGAGTTGTGGGGGAGTAGCTTGTAGTTATGATAGCTACTTGGTGCCAGGCTGATGAGAGGGTGTGATGTTGAGACTCTGGGCAACGCACACCCGAGCGAGGTCAAACAATGTTATGGCGAAGACGTTACTGGCTTAAGGGCCAGCGGTGCAACCTGTACGCCGCCCCCTTCACTGCACGTCGTGGCTCGGGGATATTGAAAGGGAATCACATGACCAAGAGATCAACATTAAAGTTCATAGAACTTACATTATTCTTCCTGTTTTCTGTTGGGCAAGGAGAACAGAGCTCAGCAACTCCCAGAGAACAGGAGAGATTGGATCCCATGAAAATTAAAATTTTATACCAAATTTTATTTTTTATTCTACTTACCAGAGTAATACAAGTGCCCTGTCCTCTTTATACTCTCCTCAGTTTCCTGGTTGAAAAAGTGGCAGATTTTGAAAGTCCCTAAGAGAAAACTCTTAGGACCTTTAACCCTTTGAACTAAGGTATGTGATCTTATATATGAAAATTGCCGTGCATTGCAACGTAATATTACATACTCCAACTTTGAACACGAGTGGGCATTTTTTCATCCAGGAACATGATTCTTCATAATGTTATTAAATAGGATGGATGCTAAATGCATGTGCGTGGTAGACCAATCAATATTTTCAACATGCAGCCACAAGTCTGCACGTTGCAAATATTAATTGTTCTGCCTCCAAATAATGAATATGGACTCTTCCTGTTGCTGTCATTGAACTGATGTGGAAGATAACACCAGGGTTCAAAGGGTTTACAATTGCATTTGACATCGCCAAAACCTGATTCTTCACGACGTTAAAACATCACGATAACCGTAGTCGGAAAGGGTTAAAATAAAAAAATAAAAAATGTAGCCAAACCTGGTTCACCAGGGGCCAATTTGTGTATGGTACACAACACCTTGGTGAATATAACCTGATGAGTCAGTCATCTATTGTCCATTTCCCACCAAAACATGCGCAATAAGTCAATTTCCGATTTTCCAATAGCAGACAATTATGCATGTATACAGATAGCGGGGAGGCAAGTAATTGTTAGAGCCGAAACGGTTAAGGGATTTTCTCGATCGATTAAGAACGTGGATTAACCTTGGTTAACCAATCAATCACTTGTCCAAATAGATATCTGAATAACTGCCATACTGTTGATGATTTACAGCATGAACCCTTTACCCAACCTAACAAACAAAACTGACTAGGCCTATATACAAAAATCTTCATTCAAATTTATTATGTTTTCAATTTTTGTCTCAAAAACATAGTTTATGACCCCTCATTGGAACGAGGTCATTTGGCTCGTTCCAATGAGGGGTCATAAGCTATGTTTTTGAGACAAAAGTTAAAAAATTTATAGTAATTTATATATTTTTTATACTTACCAATGACCCAGACTTAGCTGGTGCTAACTCCAACAAAACCAGGGCCAAACACAAATTTTGCCCCCCAATCCCCAAAATTTGCATCCAAAACAAAAAGAAATCATGTCCTAAAGGACCTCCATAGTACGCCTCTACTGCGCATGCGCAGTGACGCAGTCGTCCCGAAATTGGCGCCAATTATCATTCTTACTGGCAGTGCCTGGTCAGCGCTATGTACTCAGCGGGGAGGCAAGAGTTCCCAACTCCAGGGAGGGCCATCCCCGTCTGGGTCATTGGTAAGTATAAAAAATATATAAATTACTATAAATTTTTTAACATTTTTATACTGTACCAATGACCCAGACTTAGCTGAATAGTAAACAGGCTGGAGGGCCTAGGACATAGAGGAAAATCCAATAAGCTCAATTATATAGTAAAGAGGTAACCCCTTAAGGAGAAAAGGAGTATTAGGCTTTACATGTATCTTTCTTATTTAATATTAAATTAGAAAGATACACTACCCTTAATAATTGAGCACAATAACATTCATGTTCTCTATTAACATCCAGTATAACCCTTATACTAACTATTTTTAAAGCAAGCCAATAAATAAAGTAGTCCAGAGAATTGAGACTCTTTATAATCATTTAAAAGTGTCCGAGTATTGTATATTAAAGCCCGTTTGACACCTGACATATACAAATGCTTCACACCGAGCTACACTTTAAAAATAAGACATGAATGAATTTAAACATTAATATTACACTTTAAAACCATCCCGGAAGCGACTCAGAAATACTGACTTGGAGGAGGCATTCCCTTGCTTTTCACTATAAAGCAGGTGACCTAAGGGAACACCCGCCCCCCCCCCCCCTTCCCCTTGCCCTGGGTCAAATAGCCCAGAGCGAAGAGGGCAGCCGGACGGAGTCACTGCCGGAACAGAAAGCCTGCATAACTATAGTTGCAACTGTTTAGTGGACGACATTCTGAGCAACAGATAACGGACCTAAACAATGCAGGTCTCCAGAAATGGACTCAATATTTCTGAGATAAAAATTCGTAAATGTGGATGGCTGAGACCAATAAGCAGCCTTCATTAAATCTGTAATAGCAACACTATTAGCATAAGCCCAGGAAGTAGAAAGAGCTCTTACTTCATGAGCAGAAATCTTAAGCACAGACTGCTGAGAAGAAGATAAATCTTCATAAGCAGTACGGATAGTTAACTGAATCCATCTAGCAATAGAATGGACTGAAATGTCCTTTCTATTAGGCATCAAAGACAGAAAGAAATGTTTCCGTCCCTTTCTGATAAACTGAGATCTCTGTTTATAGATACGTAGTGCTCTAACAGGACAGAGTAAAGGCCTACGCCCGTCTGAAGACGGAAGAGCCTTAATAACAATAGGTTCCGGATATTTATTAGGAGCCTGATTCTTAGCTAAAAAACCCACATTAGTAGTGAAGGTGATAGTGTTCCCAACACTACGATAATGAGAATCATCCACCGATAGTGCATGAAGCTCACTGACTCTTCTGGCAGAAGAGAAAGCTAAGAGAAAAGCTGTCTTATAAGATAAGAATTTGAAATCTACTGTCCCAAGAGGTTCAAATGGCTTTTCCTTCAATTTAAGGAGAACCCAAGCTAAATTCCACTTAGGAATTAATCTAAGAGTTCTGGGTCTATTTATCGAAAAGTTTCTAACCAACTTCGATAAAGAGACATTAGATCCAATTTGTAAACTATCATGATGTGCATAGGTATCAGATAACATAGATCTATAACCCTTTATAGTAACAGGCTGCAGTTTGATTTCGTCAAACAAGTATACTAGAAAGTTTGCAATGTCTGGTATAGAGGGATCAAATATATCTACAGAATGATCCCTACACCAACGACGAAAAACCTTCCACTTAGCCGCATAGTTTAGCGAAGAGGAGGTCCTCCTACAGTTAGAAATCGCGTCCACTGCTCGTCCTGTAAAGTGCTTGCCATGCAAGAAGGACCGCACAACGGAAAAACGTGAAGGTTGAGACCTTGCGGGTTGTGATGGAGTTGGCGCGATTTCCCCTGTGAAAGAAGATCCTCTCGTGGAGGAAGCTTCCGCGGTAGGTCCCACAACAGACACCTGAGTAGATTTATTCACGGTCTCTGTGGCGACAGAGATGCTACCAACAGAATCTTGCATTGAGATTGTTTTATCTTTAGCAATACTTGTTGAATTAACGGCGCTGGAGGATACGCATATCCTATCATTCCGTCCCAAGGGATCGACAGAGCGTCTACTGCAAATGCTCTTGGATCCGGACACGGAGACACATACGTCTGCAACTGATTGTTGAGATGTGTCGCAAATAAGTCTATCATTGGCCGTTCCCATTGGTAGCAAATCTGATTGAATACTTGTTTGTTGAGAGTCCACTCCGACGGCAACAAGCGACCCTTTCGTGAAAGGGAGTCTGCTAGCACATTCAGACGACCCGGTATGTGACGGACCGAAAGAAGAACGTGATGTTCTAACGCAAACAGAAGGATTCTTTCCGTTAGATTGAACAACGGAACTGAATGAGTGCCTCCCTGATTCCGTATATACGCCACTACTGTCGTATTGTCGGATAGGATTTGGACATGAGCATCGTGAATAATGTCCATCCAGTGACGTAATGCAAGCCAAATTGACATCATTTCCTTGATGTTTATGTGCTTGCACAGGAATTGCGGATCCCAAAGACCCTGGCATCTCGAATCCGTTGGGATTAATGATGCACCCCAACCTGTTTGACTGGCATCCGTCATAACGGTAAAACTCGGATCCGGCAACTGCAGCGGAACTCCCTGAGTTAACCACTGAATGTTTGCCCAAGTCTGAATCTCTTGTTTCACTTGATCTGACAAGAGAACGTCTACATCGAGCGAATGAATTTTCACACTCCAATTCTGAGTCAGGAAAATTTGAAGAGGACGTGTGCGTAGCCGCCCCATCGGAATGAGATCCACGGCGGCTCCGCACAGACCTATCAGTCTCATAAATTCTCTCGCCGTGACTTTGTCTGCGTGCAGACAATAGCGAGCGTAACAACTGACTAATTTCGCTCTGGTTAACGGCAGACGAACGAGATTGTTGTGCGTCTCGAAGCTCATTCCCAGATGAGTGAATGACTTGGACGGCACCAGATCCGACTTCTGCTCGTTTACTATAAAACCGAGACGTCGGAGCAATAGAAGAAGATTCTGAACATCGTTCTGAAGCGTTAACTCGTTGCCGTACCTCTGAAGAATGTCGTCCAGGTAGGCCGACGTTACCGCAGACGAATGAGCTCGGAAGTAGATCATTACCGAGTTCATTACCCGAGTGAAAGCCCAGGGTGCTAGATTCAATCCGAAGCACATGGCCCGGAACTGATACACCACTTCTAGGACTGCGAAGCGTAGATACTTTCGGAATGTCGGATGTACCATGACGTGAAAGTACGCATCTTTGAGATCTATGCTCGTTGCATAATCGTTCACCCGAATACTCGTTCTGACCGATCGAATCGTCTCCATATAAAACTTCGGAGCGACGATCAGCTTGTTTATCCAGCTCAAATCTATGACTGGACGGAACGAGCCGTCTGGTTTCGGAACCAGAAACAGATGGCTGTAGAATCCCAGAGATTCCTGGTTTTCTACGACCTCTACCGCGTTCTTCATTAAAAGAGACTGCACCTCTGATAACAGAGCGTCTCTTTTCTGTGGATTTGACGGAAGATGAGTCCACTTTGGACTTCGAGTTAATGGAGGCTTTCGTTTGAAGGATATCTTTAGACCTTCCGAAGTCACTCCTCTCACCCAAGGGTCGTCCGTAATTGACGCCCACTCTTGTGAAAAACTCGACAACCTTCCGCCAACCGGAACGCGATAGAGGTTTAAGCCATCACCTCCTGGACCTGCGAGGCCTGCGGTAGGAGAAACCACGTCTTCACCTCGCCTCGTCGACCTCGGGGCGTCCGACCGATTGTCCCGGCCTGAAGGACGTCCCGAACGAGAGTCGCTATCCTGACAGTCTCTCGAATAAGACCAAGAGGACGCACCGGAACCTCTATAGGAACCTCTCTCGGGCGCATTAGACCCAGAAGTGCCTGTCTTATTCGTGTCTGCTGTATCCGACTTTTTAGGAGCCGATCTGAACAACAGAGAGTCATTAGCTTTCTTTTTAATTTTATCATAAATAGCGGAAAGCTTGCCGTCAAAGAGAAGTTCTCCTGAGACTGAAGCGACTCTAAGAGAGTTCTTCACCTTAGAATCCACTAGTGTGGATGTAGCTAGGGCTGCGTCACGTCTAACCAACTCCAGATTTGCCACTGAAAGGGCGGAGTTACACGTGGAATAAGCTACTGCCCTTGAAGAAGTCTTAAAGAGGATTGTATATCCTTAAACTCTTCCCCTTGAAGGCGCAGTGATAACGCCTTAGTAAGGTGATCTGCGTAAGATAAGGCATCTAAATTGGCTCTGTTAGACGCAATAGCTGTTTCCAACACCGTGGTTGGAATAGAAGCTGACGACGGTAATGATAGCTCTAAGTCTTCCGCCTCGTCGTCCATACGCAGAGGAACTCTCGGTATACCCTGTCCTGCCGTATCGAATTTATTCCTTGCATTAATGAAAGGCAGGTTAAGAGTATTAGCGGACAAGAAACCTGCTTTCCCCGTCCTGGAAGCAAGTTTAAATATAGCGTCGTTCAATAATTCAAATGTTCTTGCAACATTATTGGACTGCGACGGAAACTCGGGAGCGATGTCCCTGAACCGCTCAAAAAATTCAGAGTCCAATGACGCTATAATTCTCTTGTCCGGAAGCGCAGCAGTCTGGCCCGACGGAACAACTTGAGGGAGAAAGTGCCGGATGAAATCCACGGCAGCTTTATGTTGTTCCGAAAGGGATAGCTCCAATTCATCCGTATCCCTTTCACCATCCGGTCGGACCTCCCGATGTTCCCGGTCGTCCGCCCCCGATGCTTCGGCGGAGCGTACCGACCCAGCGCCGTCGGATAATTCTCGATCCGACACCGTTTCTGTCGGCTGCTGGGATGCTGCGATAAGCTGTGCTATCTGCACAAGAATGTCCGACGTCGAGACCTGCGGAGGCGCAGTCTTTCGCTGCTTCGCCGAGGGCAGCTCCGCATCAGATGGCTCCCGCATACTTTTCCTATGCGAACGTCCGGAGTCCATCGGTCTCGAATCCCTGGCTGCCGGATGGTGTGACCTGGTCGCCGAAGAATCCTTCATCGGCGAAGCTGGTAAAATATCGGCGGTCACGCAGCCAAGGTGCGGTCGTGTGCGCTGACGAGAAGAGGAAGCCTTAACAGTCTCTGCGGACTGCTTATACAACGGAGCGTCCCGAGCGACGGACGTATGCTCCGCTAAAGACACATTTTGTACCACAACATCTGGTCCCAGATGTTGTTGTACGAGAGAGGGACCTCTCTCGCTCGCGGCCCGGCTGGACCTGGACGAGCTAGGAACCGGACTAAAAGGCTTCCTCCGTTCTCGTTTACTATCCGCCGTCACTGGGTGTGCATCTATTATGTTTATAGTGCTCGCATCACCCAAAATTTCCTCTTGGACCGCATCGGACGAACCCGGCTGCTGAACCATTCGGTGAATGGACGCTACACCGGGCGAGCTAGCGGACGACATTTGTCTAATCTCCATGAGCACTTTTGCCGCTAGCTCTGAATTCATTTGTGACGACGGACGCACACTTGAAGAAGATAACATTGAAACATCACCCTGTTCTGGTTCCTCTGAAATAGAAACTGAGAGAGTAGAGTGACCTTGTGGAGAAAGAGCCGGCATCGCTCTTTCTCCAGAAACAACATATCGTGACACACGTTTCCAATGTTTCTCATCCCAATGTTCACATATAGGACAGGGATTAATGCGAGAACACTGACTACAATTAATACAATGATCATGAAAGTCAGAGGAAGATTTCTTCCTATTACAATTTGAACAATGTCCCTTCATTGTGAAAGAACAACAATAAGTCCTAGTTACTCGCAAAAACCCCTGACACAAAGATACATAATAACATGATCCATTAATAAATGAAAAAACAATTGCAAAACAAAATAATTTTGAAAAAATATTTTTTCAGAAAAGCCCAAGTTGCTGAAAAGTAACGTTGAGCCCCGATGGATCCGATGGCAAAGTGTGGTCAAAAATTTTAAATTTATATAAAATAATTAATGAGACACTTTCGGATAATATAAATGTATCTTATAATGAGATAAACTACCACAAAGGCAAACAGCCCCCCTCAAAAAAGGCTGTTGCCAATGAAAACAAACAGTGTAAACACACTAGAAAACATGACTCCAGGCACTGAAAAAACTGGCCCGGAATCAGTCATCAATTACACTCTATCTGATGCAAAACAGAGACTCCCAGGGGAGAATCTGTAGAACATCAGATGGAAGATGCAGAACACAAACGTTATACACCCATGGGTGAAAACGTAACTATGGGGAAAATAACAGAAAACATTCTGTAACCAAGCAACTCTCCCAGGAAATTTTAGAAATGAAACTTCTCAAAAATATGCCAAAAGCATGGGAGAATTGCCAGGGGGGACTTTAGAAGGCTAGGGGAGAGGAAACACTGAATAAGCAGTGCAACAATTAGCAAGAATGACAACAAGAGGCCCATGCCTCGAAAATAGGCAACTTAACATAATTTCATCAAAAAATTTTAAGTACAGCCCTGATTATTTTTTGCCACTTCTTTTTCCTCTCCTCCTTCTATCCTCCTTAGAATCACATTTTCTCCAAAAATTACGTGTCTGGCATCCTTTAAACTGAGATTTACAAGCACAAAGATCAGTGAGATGTTGACTGATGAAGGGCCAAACAGAGAATGATAATTGGCGCCAATTTCGGGACGACTGCGTCACTGCGCATGCGCAGTAGAGGCGTACTATGGAGGTCCTTTAGGACATGATTTCTTTTTGTTTTGGATGCAAATTTTGGGGATTGGGGGGCAAAATTTGTGTTTGGCCCTGGTTTTGTTGGAGTTAGCACCAGCTAAGTCTGGGTCATTGGTACAGTATAAAAATATTGAATTTTTTTTAGTAATTCCTGAATTTATTTTGCAAGTATCGTCTGCTACCCGAAATGGGTAGAGGGTTAAGAATAACCATTTCTAGCTACTGATACAGTATGATGATCATGCAAGTAAACAAGTATGTCAGCAAGTAACTTGCATACTTTACTCTGTCTCATATAATTGATGTGAGTCAGTGTGACAATGTTTACCTGTTTTGGAGCAAGCTTGTTCCTTTGTTAACCTATATAATACAGTAGTTCAAAATTAATGGTTAATCGATCAAATACCTTTTGGATTGATCAAGATGTTGATCATTGATTAATCGATTAATCGGTTAACCATTTCGGCTCTAGTAATTGTAAATAGTATATTGCAGGGAGGGTACAAGTTGTGTATTACTTTGGAAAGTATAATAAAAAATAAAATTTGGTATAAAATTTTAATTTTTTCAAAAGTAATACAAGTCCCAAATGAACAATAGGTGGCAGGATATAATGCATACAGGGTTGAAAATATGTAATGTAGTATAAGCATGATAGGGAACTGAAACCCCTCAAGACAACATTTCAGCAATTGCAATAATAAGCATCATGAGGCAACTCATGAAAGAAAATTAATAAACACAGAACAAAAATACAGAAGCCTCCTAAAAAAAAAGGCAAAAAATGAACATTTATATACATTATTCAAACCCTAAAAGAGAAGTAATACCTTCTAAGCTGTTACTCAGAGCATGAGGAAAGGGAAACGGTCTAGACAAAAAAAAAACTAGAGGGGTGTCATTTGTGTGCAAAGCACACAATAGTACATCCCCGCATTCGCATTTGTCATTAGTGTCGGGGCCAAATCAAAAATCCAGAACCTTTATGCACATCTACAGACGCTATTGATTAACATGAACACACTTTTAGTGTTTCGGATTGAAACCCCTAGGAGTTTTTCTCCGGAAACCATTCCTCTAACGACAAAAATGGTGCCCCTTGCACCCCTCGGGGCCAAATCAAAAATCCAAAACCTTTATGCACATCTACAGACATTATTGATTAACATGAACACACCTTTAGTGTTTCAAATTGAAACCCCTAGGAGTTTTTCACTGGAAACCATTCCTCTAACGACAAAAATGGTGCCCCTTGCGCCCCTCGGGGCCAAATCAAAAATCCAAAACCTTTATGCACATCTACAGACCCTACTAATGAACATGAACACACTTTCAGTGTTTCGAATTGAAACTCCTAGCAGTTTTTCGCCAGAAACCATTCCTCTAACGACAAAAATGGTGCCACTTGTGCCCCTGTGGGCCGAATCAAAAATCCAAAACCTTTATGCACATCTACAGACCCTAAGAATGAACATGAACACACTTTCAATGTTTTGAATTGAAACTCCTAGGCGTTTTCCGCCGGAAACCATTCCCAGACGTATGGACGGATGGAGACAACCAATATATCCCCGCAATTTTTCAAATGCGGGGATAACAAATACATATCCTCTTGTATCAGACAAGCGTAAAATACTTGAAACAAACATTCGATTCCATTGTCTGTAATATACAACTGAATCGAAAAGAAGTCTAGTACAAGACCTACACTACTTAACCCTTTACCTAACATGAAAAGCAGATGACACTTGAAAAACATATCTTGAATAACAAATTCTTTTCATTTTTTGTCTCAAAAACATAGGTTATGACCCCTCATTGGAACGAGCTCGACGAGCTCGTTCCAAAGAGGAGTCACGACCTATGTTTTTGAGACAAAAAATGAAAATATAATGAAAATTAATTGGCGATTTTTTAGAATAGCGCTAGCCGGTTTTGGCCATTACATTGGGTAAAGGGTTAAGAAAAAACAATCAAAAATCAGGGTTATAAGTCACCAAATTAAAAAGTGATCCTTCCATTCCTGGATGGAATATGCCACACAAACCAAACCTGGTGTGGTCATGGGTATACCTGGTTTTCACAATCTGAAAAACTGTACACAAACAGAAGACAAAAATGGGTAAGAAAGTTAAAAGGCTGATGAGAAGTCAGTAACTATTAGTGATCCTGTACTATGACAGATTGAGCAGTGACATTGGGACCTAAGGAATAGAGGTCTCCGGACTATTCCTGTAGATCCCTAAGGTAGAAGGATGAAAAAGTGGATCTGCTTCTCCAATACGCAGCAGACATAAGGGCATTAAGGCCTAAAAAAATTAAAAATCTGTTTCTCAGGCCCTCCCGCATGGTCCTTTTGGCTGCTGCATGCTCTCTTTTTATAACCAATTTAAACTTGAAAAAAATTAAAATTAAATGGTTTATGTCTGATATTTTACCCAAGTTAAAAAAATTGATGAATTTGTCCCTTGAGTGCAAGAAGGCTTTGCAATGGCTCAAGAAACAGAAGATCTACTTTGTGTGGCCTAATAGATACTGAGTTAGCGTATACCCATGAAGTAGCCAGGGCTCTAACTTATTCAGCAGAGATATTATGGATACCTCTTCTCACTGGTTGTGAGGCGATCAAAAGACAAGCGAATGGTAGCTTGAATCCACCAACAAATAGAGTGCGGAGAGATATCTTTCCTACCCAGGAGAAGACAAAGAAGGAATCTCTTCCAGCCTTTCTGTATGAACTTGGTTTTGTCAACATATGTTCTAAAAGCTCAAACAGGACATAAAAGAGGTCTGGAACCTGTTTGATCTTCAGGAGGAAGAGCTCTGATAACAAGAGGTGGAGAGTAACATCCGGAACTGATTCTTAGCAAGAAAAGAAGCATTATAATTAGTAGTGAATGTAACTGAATTCCCAATGCTGCAATGGAAATGAGGATCAACAGAAAAAGCATGGAGCTCACTAATGCTCCTACCAAAAGCAAAAGCCAAAAGGAAGGCTATCTTGTAAGTCAGGAATTTTATGTCGGTATCTGAAAGAGGCTCAAAGGGGGGCTCTGTAAAGCAATACAGAACCCAAGATAAATTCCACTTGCATTTAACATTTAATTTTAGGTCTCTTAAGAGTAAAATGTTTCATATGGTTACCCAAAAAGGGGTCAGAACTCATAGAATTCCTGACGAATAAGAAAGTCTCCGAAAGCATAGATCTATAGCCTTTAATAGTCACGGGTTGAAGCCCTTTTGAGTCAAACAAACAAACAAAGAAATCCACCAGTTGTGCTAAAGAAGGATTTCTAAAACTAACATTGTGACTATTACACCAAGTAGTAAAAACATTCCATTTAGCATTATAGGATAAGCTAGTTGAGAATCTTCTAGGTGCAGAAATGCACTCCTCAGCTTTTCTAGAAAAAAAAAACCTCTGTGTTTGAGACAGGACCTCATAAAACACAGGCGTGAAGGTGGAACTGTCTAACTTTGAGCGGAAACCTGAGAGGATGACCCTGATGTAGAAGATCTCCACGAAGAGGTAATTTGTCGAGGGTGTCTAGAAGACAAAGTTGATTGATACACACCTTTTGAGGAGATAATGGAGCAATCAGAATGACCGTGCAACAAGAGACTTGAATCTTGTTCAGAACTAGCTGGATGATTGGCGAGGGGGGAAAAGACATAGCTGTCTATCCCCTTTCAGTCTAATGACAGAGCGTCGACTGCGAAGGCTCGAGGATCTGCACAAGGGGAGACAAACGTGTCCAAATGATTGTTCCACCTTGTTGCAAAAAGGTTGATGTGGGGAGTGCCCCACCTGTTGCAGATGAGCTGGAAGATCTGCGCATTTAGCATCCATTCCGTGAACAGGATCCTGACTTTGCGGGATCGAGCATCCGCTAATACAATGAGGTGGCCCGGAATGTGTCTGATCAGAACTGAAGCATTTAGCTGAGGAGCGAGAAGGAGAAGATCCTTTGCTAGCCGATACATAGGGAAAGTGTGAGCATCTCCCTGATTCTTTATGTATGCAACTACTGTCGAATTGTCTGATAGGATTAGAACATGATGACTGTACAGAAGATCTTTCCAGTGCCTGAAAGCTAGAAGAATAGCCAGTGATTGTTCTGATCATTGACCCCTCAATTGAAAGTCTAGAGGATTCAGAGTGGCTCCCCACCCCAGAAAGCTGGCATCCATAGGCAGAATGCAATCTGGAGAGGAATTATCCAAAGGAATTCCCTGGCAAAGCCAATCCAAGCTCATTCAATGGAGAGCCTGGTTCCGAATGGTCTGATCCGGAGAAATGTTCATATCTAATTCGACATTCAGCTTCCAAACACTGAGGAGGTGGAAGATGAAGCCTACCCAACGGAATTAAGTCTTTTGCTCCAGAGCAAAGTAGTACTCAAAACGATTAGTCGACTAGTCAATGTCGACTCTGGGCAAACCAGTAGTTGACTCTCAATTGTGCAGTAGACTAGTCAGAGGAGTTCAAGCTTTTAGGTAAATAGTATCCCTTCTGTGCCACAGTCAGACAGTTTGAACAGCAATATTTGGCAATCAATGTATACATCAATTGCCATCTAATAGTAGTGACAGTAGTTTGTTTTAACTGGTACTAGCAGAGTGCTGAATTATTTTGGGCTATCAGGATATGTTATTAATTTGCCTTGTTGCAATTTATGGGAGAGTGCCTATAGGCACTCTATAGGCACTCTCCCATAAATCGCAACAAGGCAAATTAAATAAGACTATATAATTTCACTCTTAGCATAATTAGAACACATTAACAGAATAATGTTCCAGTAAGTTGCTGTATATGAATGCCCAAGTGAAGCCAAATTTGGACCTTCAGCACTCTACCAGAACACCAACACTGTTATAAGGAGATAAGTTATCACCAATGACTAGTCGAAGTCGACTTGACTTTTGGGTATTGACTAGTCCACTTTGGAATTCACTAGTTGTTTGAGCACTAGAGCAGAGACCAATCAGTTGAAGAAATTCCCTTGCCGAAACCTGAGTCACTGAAGAGAATTGGGAAGCAAAGGCCATAATAATTCCTCAGAAGAGGAAGGAGCACTAGATTGGAATGAGTCAGAAATTCCATGCCCAGGTGAATGAATGACTGAGATGGAGAGAGATCCAATTTCCCCCAATTCGGCTGAAAGCCCAGCGACTGAAGAAGCTGAGTCAGACAATGAACATCTTTCTGCAAAAGAGTAAAATCAGCATGCCTCTGGAGAATATCGTCTAGATAAGCTGGTCATTGAGGAGTGAGCCCAGTGAAAGGCTAGTATCTGGTTCATTTGGCGAGTGAATGCCCAAGGAGTAAGGTTTAGGCTGAAAGGCATTGCCTTGAACTGATAGACAATGCCCCGGAAAGTGAACCTTAGATACTTCCTTGAATGTCGATGAATCAGAATGTGGAAGTATGCATTTTTGAGGTCTATATTTGTAGCGTAAAAGTTCTCATGGACAGCGCTGCTTAAGAACCTGAACGTTTTCACAGAGAATTTTGGAGCCTTTATGAAAAGGTTCAGAGCGCTCAAGTCTATCACAGGCCTGAGTTGACCATTTTTCTTTGGAACCAGAAACAGAGGGCCGTAAAACCCTAGTGACTGAAAACAATGAACGACCACTGGTGATAAAAATGCACAATATGAGCCCCCACCCCCCCCCACCCCCCCCCCCCCCCCCCAACCATAAGCAAATCGAGGTTACAAATTTCACTTCTTGGCCTGACGAGGCCTGTTGGAGGAGAAACGTCCTCCTCCACATGCAGGTCTACTATGTGCCCTGCAAGGCAGAGACCAGTCGTGAGGGTGACTGGGGCAATTATGTTGCCTTTCTAAGTTCAAAGTCGCCTAGAAAAATAATCAGGGCGATTACAAAAATTGGCCAAAATGAGGAAAGGCTGAACTGAGTGATCCGAAGTTTACATAAAAACAATTATTTTCAAGAATCGAAAAGGCTTGAGTGTGAAAAATGGGCATTTTCACTCGCCAAATAAGCAACCATTTATTTGAAATCACAGGAGAATGAATGGTCAATTGTCGCTTTTTGCAGATTTTTTATTTCTATTTTGTTCTGTTTCAATTGGAGCTTCAAGTGTTGAAGCAAAAATAGGTGACTTATGCGATTCAACAAAACAGCCCAGTTTGAAAGTAGGTTACGTCGCTTAGGATGCTGAAAATTGTCTGCTGAAAATGTGTACACAACAGACGTATTTTCTAACATGGTATTTGTATTTCGTTTTACTGACAACTCTTAACAGTTAGGCCGTCTATTCCCAGAAAAACACGAATGGAATTGAAACACGTGAAAAAAAGCTTTAGTGATGACAAGAAATGCTTTGTACACTGTACAAGGCACAAATGTGCATATGAATGATCTTGGAAAAAGTACCTTCCAAGCAACCATCTTACATCTAGTTCTGTTCACACTTTCAGACTTAGGAAATTATTAGCTAAGCAGACTTTGGTGAAAGGCAACCAGAGGGGATTGGCACGAAGAAGGGGGGAAGATCATGAAGAAGTGGGTAGCCGTGGGGGATTTTCAATGAATAATTACTTTGTGATTTTTTAACCTGGCATGGAATGCATCATAGGACCTGGATTAATCGGGCATTAATGGAGGTCCATGAGCTGAAAATATGAAGGGGCAGCAGGGGGTGGTACATAAATATTCTTAATTTTCCCCACTTGCCTATGAAGTCTCCCTACTTGACTGCAGTCTCCCTATTTTTTTCTGGAGGGAGACATGAAGTCTCCCTAAAATTCCCCCCAGGCTGGTCCCTGCTGCGAGGGCATGAACTAGCTTGAAACTTAGTGATTGGTATTGATTGGTACAATAGGAATCAAATCTAGATTTCTGTCGATAATTCCTTTCACCTCTAGAAGACGAACTTCGATAATATGCGCCAAGCTGACGCATAACTAACTGATTGCGTGGGAATTTAAGGACTCCTTCCTACACAGCAGCAATAGAACCGTCAAACAATAAACTGCTTGACAAAGGAGCAGATCTGAGCTGGTTCTTCTGAACCTCCAGAAGAGATGCATCAGAAAGGAGCATCGCTTCCCTTCAGATCAATTCAAGATTTGACAAGTTAGTAGCCGCTATACTAATCGAGTACATAATACATCTCGATATGGATCTACAAGGAGCAGAGGTATCTAGTTCCTCTAACTGAGACACACTGGCAGCTAAATCTACAACTAAATGATCTGAATAAGAGAAAATTATTAAATTATTTCTCTGAATGAGAGAAAAGTTCTCTTGATAGACCAGACAAAGATTCAACGACAGAGGCTGGAAAAGACAAAAACTTTGGCATGGAAAGCCTGAGAGTCGACACATCTTCATCTACTGTAAGTGATTCTGAAGATATAGACTCTCATGAAAGGGCGTACCTTCAGAATCTTTTGGATTGCAAGGAGGTATCAGCTCTAGTAAAGTATGCAGATTTCAACACTTCACTAGAAAGCTTCTTGTTAATAGAGTCGAACAAGTCATTAATCAATGAGGACTGATTAGGTCTTGAGACTAATGAAAAGGAAGCTTGTAGAAGCTGCCCTTCTCTCAACCATAGACCATCTACACACAAACGGAGGAGCATCCTCCGGCTTGACCTCTGGAACATGTTCAAAGGTAAAATCAATAGAGTGAGCCTAATCATGTCCGGGTACAAAATCATCTTGGTCTTCCAAATATTCATCATCCTCTGCTTCCTCCTCTGACGTGATGTAAGATGCATCAGCAGAAGAAAGAGGAGTGTTCAAGCACTGATCATCAAAAAAAGAGCGACTCCGTTTATGATGAGATTGCAATGACCACTCGGCAACTCTCTTCTGAGGCAGGAATGTCTCAGCAAAAGACAAGAACACCTGAGTTAATTGCTTATAAGCTGACCTAAGGCACAGAGAAGGAGGATTAGCTACGGGAGAACTGAAAAAAACAGAACGGTGATGAGAGGTCGACATATCGCGTTCTGTTTCAATCTCCGAATGACATTTTACATTTCCAATTGTACCGGCATAAGAACTGTCATCGCTATATGGAGTGTTAAGAGGCAAATAAAAAGACTCCCTTGTGTTACTAACCTCATAGGCATCACGATCTCTGGTTTTCAACGAGGAATGAGGAGTAACACCATCTCGTCTCATCAGGCCTGAAAATAAGCAGTCTGACATTTGTAGAATCAGGTCCCCAGAGGGTGAATTTGAAGATGCTATCCCATACAGTGGGCCAATTTATCCTCTAGGTACCTCTTAGTTTGGAGACCCTGATTCAGATTGAGGTTCACAAAGGGTAAATTCAGTGATGCTACCCTGCTATTCAGGGTAGCATCACTAAATTCCCCTTCTGGGGACCTCATTTTGCAGATGACAGTCAGCTTATTTTCTGGCTTGCATCTAATGGGAGCCTGCATATAAACCAGCAAGGTTTCCGTATTGCGAGCGTCTGCTAGTGAAGCATGATATGAATATTGTACCAGGTCCATAGTTTGTGATTCCTGACTACTGACCAGTACACTCCTAGTGAGGATGAGTGCATAAGATGGAATATGCCCTTGAGAAGCTATGCTTGAGGAGTACTGAGGCTCAAAGAAACCAGCAATATGACTTGCACTACCTGATGGCTGGTTAATGCTTGAAGGAAGATTATGAGCCTCAGTGTGTGAGCTATTATTGGCTTCACCAAATACACACAGATGGTCTCGGCCAATTTCTGTTGTGCCCTTACCAAGTGCAAAGCTCACATGAGTCTGTAGAATCTGACCCTTGGTGGGTGGGTTTAATTTTCTGGAGTCTTTGGCACCACATTTCCAGATAAGCTGGAATTATTAGCATCTTTTGATGCAAAACCAACCTCAGTTACTGCTGCATGTCTGCTCACTATGTCCATAGAAAATTACCCTGAACATGCAGTAGCACTATTGTCAAGAGTCACCCTATCCTTAGAAAACCTACACATCTGTGAATCCGAAGAAGATGACTGTACCACAAAACCTTGACCCGAAAACGACAAACTATTATTATTAATATCAACTTTGTTATCTAAGATAAGAGGCTGCAGCGAGGCCATAGACACATGTAATACTTTCTGATCTTTCTTAACCCTTTACCTAACGTAACGGCCAAAACCGGCCAGCGCTATTCACAAAATTCACCATTCAATTTTTATTACTTTTTAATTTTTTGTCACAAAAACATACCTTATGACTTCTCATTGGAATGAGGTCAACAAGCTCGTTCCAATGAGAGGTCATATGCTATGTTTTTGATGCAAAAAATTTAAAAAATTAGTGCTTCAAGAATTTTATTTGCAAGTGTCATCTGCTTTTCGTGTTAGGTAAAGGGTTAACAGACTTAAGAACAGTTCTGACTTCGGACCAAACACCACAGATCGCACACAGAAAATCTTGACAGCCGTTACAACAAACACAATCGAAATGATTGTCATCCACATGCTTCTTTAGATGACAGTAATTACACATCACATTGCAAGGCATTGCTGACAGGAAACCTGAAAAATACAAAAATGAAAGGTTAGTTGTGACATGAAACACAAAAAAGTAAAGATATTTAAATAGCAAATCATGCATAGATACAAATAATCTAATGCTGCACAACAGATATTTGAACATACACATTTACCAAAACTGGAAAAAAAAAAATCGGTTTCCAGTCCAAGGTCAGTCAGGTGAAAAAATCAAGGCTGGAAGTGAACTAAGTCTAAAAATAAAAAGTCAAATAGAAATCAAATGCCTAAACAGACATAATGAATAATAATTCCTAATTGAATAATGAAATGAAATGTTCAGGTAAAGAAAGTGTAATCAAAATTACAAAGCCCTCCTACAGCCCCAGAATGAGGGGAAAGGGGGTGGGGTGTAATTTTGAAAAGATGTCCAAAATGATATTTTTCTTCAAAAAATACAGAGAAAATGATACTTTAATAAATGTCAGGGCCTGCTGAAATTGCCCAGTGTTACAAGCGAGAGCAAAATAGCCCTGGGTAGAAACAAACGTCAAAACATCTGACATGTTATGAAGAAACACGTCAAGAAGAACAGGAAGGGAAAATTATCACAGGAAAGTAAAAATCACCTATATAAATGGAAAAATATATCCATTATGAGGCACAAATGCTATAATAGACCAAAAATAAATTGCACAAAAATAGGTGACTAGAAATCGTTTCGTCAGTAAAACAGACTAAGATTTTATAATATCACTTTAACTTAGAGAAAAATTTTGTAATTTCAGTAACACTTGAAAACAATGTACTTAGGCACAGAATCCATCCATTGCACCTCCAAAATCCTTCATAATCCACCATTTCTTTCACAACATCAGCAGATCAATTCCAAAACAAACTTGTTTACAGGTTTGGAAAAGAGGAAATTAACTTATTGTGCAGTGCATGTTTTGGCGGGAAATGGACCATAGGTGACTGACTCATCAGGTTATGTTCACCAGGGTGTTGTGTAACAGACACAAATTAGCTCCTGGTGAACCAGGTTTGGCTATATTTTGGCTTTTTTTAATTTCAAGGCTCCTAAGAGTCTTCTTTTATGGACCTTCAAAATCTGCCACTTTTCCAACCATGAGAGTATAAAGAGGACAAAGCACTTGTACTACTTTGGTATGGATCGAAAAAATACCTGAGACTGTACCACTAGCACGGCACTCTACCATTCTTTAAGTCAGCGTAATGGTGCAATGCTACATGCTACATGGATTCAGGGTTGTTTTGGTGGCAGAGTAGGATCCAAAGAAACAAAGACAGTAAGAGAACTGGAAATAGAAAATGGCTGTAAAACTTACAGAAGAATATCCTGTAAAGAGTACACCGAGCAAAGATGAGGAAGAATTGAAAGCTCCAGTGGAGGTGACTGTGGCCCTGACGCTTTCCCTGGCATCGGCCCCAGTGATACTGACACCGCCATGGACGAACAGTAAAATAGTGACGTGCAATGCCAGTGGCACCATCTCTGGTGAAGTGTAGAACTACAGAAAGTAGTATAGAAGAATTGTTGGTGAGGTATGGCTCAGAGATTGAGGAAAGGCAGCTGCCTGCCCGGGTAAGAGGAGATGCCGATTTGACAGAATGAGACCAGGAAAGAGAGAATGGAGATGTGCCGAAGAAGCTGTGAGTAAGGAAGAAGTAGACGGTTTTGAAAAGGGAGAGAGACTGGGAAAGGAAATCGGTGATGCTTCTAGAAATTCAGAAAATACAGGCAGACCACATGAGGAGAGTATAGTTTACAGTAAACTGGAAGACAGAGGTTTTAACAGAGAAAAATCTTGATGGCCAAAAGAAGGATGTCTTTGATGACTGAATTGAAAGAAATTGTGATAGATCTGTTTCAGCAAGGGAATAAGTGGCGTCAGAAGATGGCGGCGTCACATGCAGCAGTATCTGTACAGGTGGTTCCAAACTAGAAGCGGGTGACAAGGTCCGTGAGGCAATTCCTAGTGGGTGAAGTGAAACAGAACATCAAGGGTGAGAACCAAGAAAGGCAGCATCTTACAGAATAGTGGCAGCAAGAGGAAGACTCTTTATAAACCCCCGACATTTGATAGTACAGGACCATGAGGAGAATATGTGATCCATTTTGAGCATTGTGCTCGACATTTATAGATAGTTGGAATGAAAAACAGAAATTGCATACATTGCAATAAGCTTGAGGGGTACAGCACAACAAGTCTTGGCAAATAACGTGGATGCCTTTGGGTCAGTCACGTATGTGCAACTAAGAGATGCATTAGAGAGAATCCAGTGGATTTATATTGAGCGCATTTCAAGTCTAGTATATGGTGCAGAGGAGAATGACTTCCCGAATTGGGGCAAGCAATACGATCGTTAGCACATCTGCCTTTCCTAGGGCACATGGTGATATGCTGAATACTCTGGCGAAGGATAAGTTCCTAGAAGCATTGGGTGATCATGATTTTAGGTTTCAGACATGGCAGAGAAAATCGGTAACCCTGGAAAAAGTGCAGGCAGCTGTCAAGAATGTAGCTTTTAGAGAATCTGAGAAGAAGACAGCATGATTCGAAGTTCTGATTTGGCGGCGACCAAGGTAATGACACGAACATCCCAAGAAGAGAGTGATGCATCGATCTATGATCAGGATGAGCTGTTGAAGAAATTACACAAAGTTTTGGAGATAGAGAAGCAACGGACACAGGAAAGACGGCATTCGTGACATGTTGTTTGTTTTAATTGTTGTGAGAGCGGACATTACAGATGGCAATGTCATAAATTAAGAAGTAGCAAGACTATGAGGAGAGATAATAATAGAGAAACTCATGGTGACTCAACAAGGATAGTGGTCAAAGAGGCTGGAATGCATGTTGAGAGCTTTGTGAGATGTGTGGGAGAACAGGAGGTGGGTCTTCTGGTGGATAGTGGCGTGACTCTTTCCCTGTTGAAGAAGGACATTTATGAAGCGATACCCGATGACAAGAAGCCAAAATTGAAGAAAGTAATGGTAAAGATTACAATGGTTAGCGGCACAGATATGCATATACAGTTAAAACTAGAAGTCCTGTCACGAATAGTGCGCTTATCTAGGCTTAATTGCGCGTTGGAATTGCGCGCAATTGCCATATTGAATGGCATCCAAAGCACGGCAGGTTCTCTTGGTTACTCATAGCAAACACATGCAATGTTTCTGCCAATGGACCTCCGGGTTACCCGGAGGTCCATTGGCTGAAACATTGCTTGTGCACAGGCCATATGTAGAAATTTGATAGCTTTACTTGGGCCTTAACGCATACATTAACGCGCATATCAACGTGCTATTTGTGCGCATTTCATGACAGGACTTCTAGTTTTAACTGTAGAGGGTATCGCCAATTTTGTGTTGACAATTTGGTGACTTGAAGTGAAGACAACAGATGGTCGTGGCAGGAATAAGACCTGATGGGATTCTTAGGCTTGATTTCTTGACGAAATGTGGTTGTAGATTTGACACAGTGCCCCCCCAGCATTTTGATTTCTTGACGAAATGTGGTTATAGAATTGACATGGTGACACCAGCATTAGTGATTGGAGGGAAGACGATACGTTGCCAGATGACTGGAAAGATAGACTACTGCAGGGTGACGTTAATGGATACTGTAGTCATACCACCCAGAAGTGAGATGGTGATGCCAAGCAAGGAAAACAAACTTTCTATCCTGATTGGTCCAGTTCAAGGTATTATTTAGCCAAGGGATTCTTTTATGGAGAAGCACTGTTTGCTGGTAGAATGGACATTACACAGGGTCGAGGAATCAAATGAGGTATCTGTTATTATTGAATCCGAAAGATCTGCCACAGGTTATTGGAAGTAGAATGATGCCAGATGCTGAAGTCATAGAGAAAGGAAAATCAGTGATCTGAGTTGCCCCCAGATGTGAGAAAGCTGATAGAAGACAAAGATGGGTTGCTGATGCTGGGAATGAAGAGAAAGGCCAAGGAACATTTGCAGGAGTTTTTCGATCTTTTTGCAAAGGATGATAATGATTTGGGGAGAACAGGTTGGTCAAGCACAAGATTACGACTCGGGATGCCAGACCGGTAGAGAAGCCACCATCGAATTCCCATCGATATGCGAGGAAAGATGGATCAGCAGATTGATGCTGTGTTAACCCTTTACCTAACATAGCGGCCAAGAAATTGACCAAAATAAGCCTACCACAGCCTGAAATATCTTACAAATGTCTCAATAAAACCACACAAATATGGATATCATTAGAAATGGCTTGTCAAGCCAGTTCTAATGATACCCATATTTTTATGGTTTTATTGAAAAATTGTGAGAATTTTTTTCAAAAAATGTCAAATTTAATTTTTTTTTTTTTTTAAAGTTGTGTTAGGTAAAGGGTTAAAGAAAGGAGTGATAAAGCTGTCAAATAGTCCATAGGCGGCCGGAGTCAGATTGGTGAAGAAGCCTGATGGAAGGTTGAGGTTTTGTGTGGATTACCGGGACCTGAACGTATTGACTGGGAAGGATGGCTAACTACTACCTCAAATAGATGATACGCTGGATAATTTATCATCAGCAGCGTGATTCACGGTGATAAACCTGATGTTGGGATATTGGTAGGTAGAGTTATATGAAGAAGATAGGCCAAAGACAGCATTCACAATCAGGGGAGGCTTCTATCAGTTTATGGTTATGGCAATGGGACTCTGTAATTCTGCTTCAACCTACCAGAGATTAATGAAAACTATTTTGGCTGGGCTCCCATACGATACATGCCTGATTTACCTTGATGACATCATTATTTTTGGAAAGAAATCTGAAGAGCTTTTGGAGAGACAGTGTGTACTCCTGTGACTACGTGAAGCAGACCATAAGTTGAACGAATCGAAGTGTAAACTGTTTGCACAGCAAGTAAAGTACCTAGGGCACATAGTATCGAAGGATGGAAAAGCTGCAGATCCAGGTAAGATAGAAGCGGTGAGGGAATGGCCAGTTTCTGTTACCCAGACTGAATTGCATAGTTTGGTTTTTTTTTTGAATCTGCAGTTACTACAGACGTTTCATCCCTGGTTTGCTCGTATAGTGGCCTCTTTACACGAGCAAATAGAGAAAGATTGGAAATTTGTGTGGACGGATGGGTGTCAAACAGCGATTGAGAGACTCGAACAGTTGTTGATGACAGCACCGGGATTGATGTTGCTCAATGCGGGAAAGGAATTTATCCTGGACACGGATGCAAGTGCCACTGTAATAGGAGCTGTTTTGTCACAAGTGAAAGATGGACAGGAGAGAGTTATGGCATATGGAAGCCGGAGTTTGTCCAAGACAGAGCAGTGGTATTGCATGACACATATGGAATTATCGGCGGTGATATACTTTGTCAAATACTACAAGCTATACCTGTATGACAGACGATTTCAATTGAGGACAAATCGTGGTTCAGCGATGGATAAAGAATTTCAAAAAGCCTGAAGGACAAATAGCATGATAGTTTGAGACATTGGCAGAATTTGACATTGGTATCCAGCACCAGCCAGGGAGGAATCATAGAAATGCCATGTCAAGAATCCCATGCAAACAATGTGGACGTGGTACGATGCAGGGCATTAAATTCATTTATTTTGGGCACACCCTTTTGCTCTAAATTGGGCACATTAAAACAAGAAATATCAGCCTTATCCTGTTGTTTTATTGCCCTGTATTTGTTTCTGTTTCTATGGTCATATTATGATGGAAGTTATTCACAAATGGAGAGGAAGCCCAAAGAATTTATATATTTTTCATAATGTCTTCACACCTTCTCTAATTTGGGCACCTCTGTAAACGGTGTGAAACTGGGGTAACCTAAAGGCTTGTGTGCGATGGGAGAAGTGGAACAGGTGATGTCAGTGGAGGATGGAATAAAAGACGCAGTTGTTGGAGCTACTGAGCTGATAAGCCTGTGAAGGCACTGAAGGAAAGGCCCTGATGTCAGTCTGACCCCGATGTCAGAAAGGTTTGTCAATGTTAAAGAATAAGGCACAACCCAGCTGGAATGAGGTGATGTCCAAGAGCCCAGAAGTGAATTGCAGTATTGGAGCTGTGTGATGGTGTCGTTCACAGGAGATGGGGGAACACAAGTGGGAGGACAGAACCTCAACTTTTAAACAGCAATGAAGGAATGTCATGATGGAGTGGCAGGTGGTCACCTGGGTGTGCTCAAGATGATGAGCAAAATCAGACAGCAGTATTGGTGGCCAGGACTGCAAGGTGATGTGCGGATGTGGTGTCGACTATGTGAGAGGTGCGCTAGATGGGAGGCCCCATGAAGAAGGCACAGATATGTTTGAAGAAAGTTGTGGCTGGTGGGCCGGGGAGAGGGTAGCAATAACACTCTAGGTCCACTACCTAAGACAGGTCAAGGGAATGTACATATTGTGGTAATGGAACACCATTTTACGAAATGGATGAAGGCAGCCGCCAGACCAAACATGGGAGCTGAAACTGTAGCTAGAGTTCTCCTCAATTTTTGTGTTACCAGTTTTGGTGTCCCGAAGATGCTGCATTCGGATCAGGGATGCCGGTTTGGGAGTGCAATATTCAGAGAAATGTGCTGGCTGCTACAGTTAAAACTAGAAGTCCTGTCATGAAATGCGCACAAATAGCACGTTGGTATGCGCGTTAATGTACGTGTTATGGCCCAAGTAAAGCTATCAAATTCTGTACATATGGCCTGCGCACAAGCAATGTTTCAGCCAATGGACCTCCGGGTAACCCGGAGGTCCATTGGCAGAAACATTGCATGTGTTTGCTATGAGTAACCAGGAGAACCTGCCGTGCTCTGGATGCCATTCAATATGGCAATTGCGCGCAATTCCAACGCCCAATTAAGCCTAGATAAGCGCACTATTCGTGACAGGACTTCTAGTTTTAACTGTAGGCATAAGAAAAACTAGGATGACAGCTTACCATCTGCAATTGAATGGCATTATTGAAAGATTCAACCGAACATTAGAGGCGACATTCAGTGCATACGTGAACGAGGTACACACTGACTGGGATCTACACTTACAATTAGTTATGATGTCTTACTGAGCATCGGAACATGAAGCTACAGGATAAGCCCAAATACATCAATGCTGGGTCGGGAGATAACACTTCCCTTGGAATTTGTTGTTGGTAAACCCACAGATAAGATGATGCTGATAACAAGCAACCAGTGGGTAAAAGTAGTACGCCAGAAGCTACTGAAGGGTGCATGACATTGCGAGGAATATCTGGATAAATGTATCTGAAAACAGTAGAAGACATATGAGATGACAAACAAGCAAACATACAAAGCGGACAGAATGGAAGCTGGAGTGTGAGAAGTGTCGGACTCATTATGATGATGGAGAAGCAATACGGCACCGTATGACACATTGTTTGGGGGTGAGATACAAGTGTGAAATGTGCCAAAGAAGTAGGGTTCAAACGACTAGTCGACATCGACTTTCAAGGAACTGACTGTTGACGCCGAAATCCAGTCGACTAGTCGCTACTTTTAGTATTGAAAGAGTAAATTGTCCATCATGGGAAAAAGTGGGTTAAAATTCGGCCTAAGATGCGTTTAAAGCTTCGCACACCAAACACAATGTACAAATGGGACATTAAAGCAAAGCTTGTGCACCTATGTGGATACACTTCGTTTCCGCGCAGTTCCGTGCGATTTGCGACAACATCAGAGGCAAATGCCAACTCTCAGTCTTTGAAATGTAACGCACATGGTTTGAGTAGAATTGCAGAGGTTAAATCAACCAACATAACTCCAGGACATCAAATTCATAGCTATCAATAAACATGCATCATCCCTTATTAATTAGCTCACCTGACTGAAAGTCGGTGTGAGCTTTTGTCATCACTTGGCGTCCGTCGTCTGTCGTCCGTTAACTTTCGCAACTCGGTCTTCTCCTTCAAAATCACTACTCCACACCCAAACAAATTTGACATACAGTATATTGGGGGTATCCTCTTTCCAGTTTGTTAAAATGAACTCGTGCCCCCTCTGGGGTGGGAGTGATGCCCTAAAAGCATCAATTTCTCCTGAAATCTTCTTCTTATGAACCACAAGTCAGAATGCTGTGATATTTGGTATGTAAGCTCCTTTGGTACTCAAGATTCAAGTTTGTTCAAAGAAATTTTCTCGGTCAATATTTGGGCTCGCTACGGGAGGATACCCATTTTGTGCCTGGCCCAAAATTTCTATTTTTCCGAACCGAGAGGCCGATTTGAACAAAATTTATTATGAGGTATTATTGGGTCCTAAGTACTTGATTTATGCCAAAAACAATATTTTCCTGCTGCCATGTGGGAACCTCAGGAGCTAAAAATAGAAAAAAAAATAAAACACCCATATCTCCAAAACTACACGGCACTGAGAATTCTTATTTTGTGTGAAGCTTCCTTAGGACCAACAAAATGGAATGGTAAAATAAAATTGCTATCGGTTTTATCATGGGGTACTTTTTTGGGACTTTGAAAAAGTGCTGAGTCAGCATTTTTTAACACTGTGAGTAATGGGAAAAACATTTAAGTCCACTTTTCTCCCAAACCACTGCTCCAAAAGCTTTCAAATTTCACATATAACATCTTTGGAAGATTGTTTCTCACGTTTATTGAAATCAATTCCCTGGATCCATATTTCGGCTCTATATGGGAGCCCAAATGTTTAAATTGGTGCAGTATGAGGAATATTCTTTAAAAATCTTCTTCTTCAGACCTACTAATGAGAATCTTTTGATATTAGGTATGCAGCATCCTTAGGGGGGTGAGATTCAAGTTTGTTCAAGCCAAGTCCTCGGGTTCATATTTAGGCTGAAAATTTGGGGTCCTCAGGAAATGAGTTTTTTGTTTTTTTATGTTTCGGTCAATTTTAAGATAAACAAAATTTTTTTTTTTTTTTACACTGAAAAATTTTGGGTCCGGGTGGGACTTAGAAAATTTTGGACCAAAAATCGGGAAATTAGTTTTGGGGGTTTTTATGCGTTTCGGTCAATTTTAAGACAAAATTTTATTTTATTTTTTAACACTGAAAATTTGGGGTCCGGGTGGGACTTAGAAAATTTTGGACCAAAATCCGGAAATGAGTTTTTTTGTTTTTATGCACCAAAATCCGGAAATGAGTTTTTTTGTTTTTATGCATTTAGGACAACGTGGTCCAGGTGAGCGTTTCAGGCTCTTTTGAGCCTTTAGTTTTATTTTACACCTGTGTGGGATAAAGGCGAAGTTTATATCATATACCCTTTATCACAAACAGGTATAAGATAAATATCAACATCATTTCATTGTGGTCGAAGCAATGTAGAAGCGAAATTACGCATGCACTCCTTGCCGGAATACCAGTTGATATTCGCAATGTCCCAGCTATATCTGACTGGTAGTTGACTGGGAATACAGACATATAGAATCTGTTGTTAGGATTTACTTTCGAAAATTTCAGTTCACCGATGGTTTCAGTTCCCAGGGAGTATTCGTATTAAAAACGGCATAAATAGCTTTTAATTTAGAACACCGGTTTCTGTGGATAGAGTCAACTTTTGAATACTGCAAACTTGTGAGAATCACTTGGTGACTGTTACAGAAAATAACTCACCCCACTAACATGATGTTATTCAATTTATTTGTGACGAACAACAAGATCTTCAATTTTTTAAATAGCTATACCCCAGATGGAAGCACATAAGAGTTTACGATTGCCTTTGTGTTTATATGCACACAGGAATTTGTGAGTTCTGATGTGCTAGACGCCGATTGTTGAGTGGTCTTGCGGCCCCGAAAAATACACTTGATTTTTTTGTACATACGATGATCAACTTTAAAATTTAAATTTACAGGGACAGGAAAGCCTCAACTAGTTGACATCGACTCGATTTTGGGGTACCGACTAGCCGACCTTGGAACTCCAGAGTCGTTTGAACCCTACAGAGAAGGTATGTGTACAATCATGATTTGTTGAAACATAAGCGCGAGAAGCATGGGAAGGTGTTCAGGAGCCCGAGACCCATAACGAGGAGAGAGGAAGAGGCTACGAGCAGTGCCAGGGAGATGATGATCATGACGATAAGCATGGCGTCGCTGGATGAGTTAGCAGTAGCAGTGGCAAGTATAGAGGTGGATGGTGAAGAGATGGCTCAGGTGATGACTTTGTCCCGGTTAGAGGAGTTAATGGGCGAAAGGTGGAGTGATGTAGAGGTGCAGATAGAAATCAAGGAATAGATGTTGTGAAGTAGACAGAAGGTGCTGATGTGGGTATGCAAGTGGAGATGCAAGTGGAACCCAGAAGGAACAGATGAAGAGAACTATAAGAGAGACTGAGGCAGAGGTTGAAACAACAGAGTCTGGAGGAGTGCAGAAAAAAATTATCAAGAAGAGAGAGAGAGAGATTATGATTACATTATAGTTTTGGGGGTAACTTGTATATTTTCTGGAGGGACAGTGGGTGATGTAGAGGTCACAACACCTAGGGGCAAAGTGAAATCGGAGGTGTGGGTTGGGTACTAGAATTTTTATGGAGCAATGCTGATTCCAACTCTTTCCAAGTTATCTTTCTTGTGTGGTGGCAAAGTGTGCATCATTCTGGTGAGGAGTGTGTTTCATTGCTTTGCCTCATTTTGGTCTAAGACCGAAGGATATATATTTAGTGTCAGTCTCCGCATCAAGGAAGGTAGACTAAAGTCGAGTTGCAGGGGAGTAGCTTGTAGTTATGATAGCTACTCAGCACCAGGCTGCTGAGTGCACCTAATATCGAGTCTCTGTGCAACTCACACCAGAGCAAGGTCAAACAGTGTTATGGGCAAAGACTTCACCAGTTCGAGAGCTAGCTGTGCATTCTATATGTCGCCCCTTCACTGCTCGTCATGGCTTGGGGATATTGTATAAGAATCAAAAGACCAAGAGATGAACACTGGCTCCCTCGAAAATACCCAAAGGCGTGCAACTGGCATGGCACTCTACCATTCCTAAAGTCAGCTGGTTGGCATGCCGCTACAAGCTACATTACAAATAGTTGTATATCTATTGTACATATTCCTTACATTTGTTAGAATATATTTTTTAAGATGAAGTTAAAAATAAAATATTCATTTTTTTTTAAACTTTCTTTTGACTCTGAATTTTTTCTTTTAAATATGGAACAGTAGAACCTGTCTTGAGAGACCACCCCTTTTGCCAGGCAAAAGTGGTCTCTCAAGACAGGTGGTCTGTAATTAGAGGTTGAGGTTTTTGCTAGTCAGTGAATGACCGGAAGCCGGTCATTTTCCCATGGTTCAATTCCCCATGGCAAAAAGGGACCATTTCCCCACGGTGCGTTTTGCAAAGGGGACCAGTTCCCCACGGCATGTTTTGTAAATGTGACCAGTTCCCCATGGCTCTTTTTGCAAAGGTGACCAGTTCCCCACGGCTCGATTTGCAAAGGCGACCAGTTCCCCATGGCCTGGTTTCTCTCACTGGTGATAGCTTACATGTATGTTGTTACATACACACTCCATCGGCGAACAGTACATAAGTGAGCAATGTTCGAAAGTTCATGTTTTGACAAAAAGTGATACCGCACTGATTAGTGAACATTGTTTGGAATGATAACATGTAATGATACCATACAGATTATTGATTAGGTTGATCGCTTATGTTGATTACCAAGCATCAAAGATTGTTTTCAAAAGTGATTGTTTTCAAAAGTGAACATTGTTTGGAGTGATAACATATAATGATACCATACAGATTATTGATTAGGTTGATCTCTTATGTTGATTACCAAGCATCAAAGATTGCTTTCAAAAGTGATTGTGTTAAACATCTCAATTAACGCGTACATCAAAAATGGACTGTTTTCAAAAAAGACTGTTATTTTAGCGTTTTTCTATAAATACTGGTCCACCCCATACTGACCATCATAATAACTTCTGCAATGATGGAAGTGATAAAAAATATTAGAGGTGGTGAAAAGCTATGTGTAGATGGTTACTCATATACCAAGAAAAAGGTTAACAAATCATGTATTTGCTGGGAATGTTCCAAACGTTGCATGATGAATTGTAAAGGGGGCTTGACAACAGATCATGAGGTTAGTAGTCATAATCTGTGCTTACTTGCGTATGTGAAAGAGTGAGAGACAGAGGGAGAGTGAGAGAGAGTATCGGAGAAACAGAGAGAGAGGTAGGTATGTTGAATGGTCTGGCCTTCCTACCAAAGGATAAGGTGAAAGATGGGCTTAAGTATGTCAAAGATGTTGCTCCAGATGCAGTGTTAGATGTTGTGGATTATTCTGACAGGAATTATGTGAGTGGCACATTTCGTGCCATTAGAGCAACAAATGGAAATATTGTGATTTAGAGAACAAATGCCTCGAGGTTCCCCATTGATGTGTGGAACATTCATTATGCAACAGTCAATGATAGGTCGCATACTAACAATGTATGCAAATCATGGAATAATGGACACAATCACCTTGTGGGCCATGACAAGCCAGGACTGTGGCACTCAATAAGTTGCATACAAAAGGATCAAACATCAGCATTTACTGAAATTGAGCACCTCAAAATAGGAGACCCTGCCAGGAAGCATGTACGGAGAGAGCACAAGAACATGCAAAAGAGACTTAAGAATTTATGCATGCAGGCTGGAAAGGGTGAGAAAGAGGTCCCTGAGTTTATGGACACTGTTGGACACGTCATTCATTTAAAACGCTTCTGATTTTCCTTAGTTTACTGTGTAAATGCATAAATGTCGCAAAAAACATAGCTTATGACCCCTCATTGGAACGATCTCCAGCTTAAGATTTTACCTACCCGGAATATATTAATTATTTATTAACACTTCCCATATATTATGGGCACTCATTGGAATGATCTCCAGGAGCTCATTCCAATGAGTGGCCATAAGATATGGGAAGTGTTAATAAATAATTAATATATTCCGGGTTGGTAAAGGTAGATGTTTGTATTTTATTGTATGTTATATTTTCATGTTATTTGTAGGCCACATCTTATTTTGTCTTAATAAAAAACATATCATAATTTAAATACTCTTCCTTTTTTATATTAACGAATAGAACTTCACATAACATTATTTTTATGCATTGGCTACAGCAATACAGGTCCAAAATTTTAGTCTATTCTGGTCCTTGTTTCTCAGGATAGCAGACCGTAATACTGAGCAACGAGCCTCAGAATAGCCTAAGATTACAGACCCTTATTGCTAACCACTGCCACAAAAATGCTTAGCGTTTTCTTTTCTAGCCGCCAATTTAACACCGTGGGGAATTGGACTGTTGTGAATTTAACGCCGTGGGGAATTGGACCGTTGTGAATTTATCACCGTGGGGAATTGGACCGTTGTGAATTTAGCATCATGGGGAATTGGATCATTGTGAATTTAGCGCCATGGGGAAATGGTCACTTTTCTAATTAAGAGGCCGTGGGGAAATGGTCCCATGGGGAAATGATCTACAATCGAATGACCACCAGAGAATATTTGTTGCATAAATGGAGAATTGATTTTTCAACTTTTTTTATTATTGTGTTATTTTAATTTTAATTCAGATTTAATACAAGTACAGAGACATTGTTTCAGAAATTACAGTTAAAAGGACATAAATTGAAAAACTTTTTGAGATGATGATGTGAAAGGGCTGATCCATCCAAAATAGTTATTTCTTACTTTTTACAAACAAAGTGTTCTCCTCTTTCTATCAATAGAATGAAATGAAAAGTTTCTGCACACCGAAAGTGCACAGGGACGATGTGGGATTGATATCCCTTGCGACCCGAATAACTTTATTAGCTTTATTTGCTTATAAATCCACGAGAGTCACAAGCGAGAGCCAACAATCTTATTAAGTTTGAGAGTGCGACTGGCAGTAGGGTAGTGGGTTGAGATCCCCGAGAACCTCGAACTGGAAGATGGCAAGGAATTTTGCATAACTACATGTACAACAGTTCTGCTCCGTGTTTGCTTAGAAGTGGGCATATTTATGGGAATACTGAAACCGCAGTTTGGTGGTTTATTTTATTCTATCAACATTTTATAATAATTCACAGCTACAATTAAAACTAGAAGTCCTGTCATGAAATGCGCACAAATAGCACGTTGATATGCGCGTTAATGTACGCGTTACGGCCTAAGTAAAGCTATCAAATTCTGTACATATGGCCTGTGCACAAGCAATGTTTCAGCCAATGGACCTCCGGGTAACCCGGAGGTCCATTGGCAGAAACATTGCATGTGTTTGCTATGAGAAACCAAGAGAACCTGCCGTGCTTTGGATGCCATTCGATATGGCAATTGCGCGCAATTCCAACGCGCAATTAAGCCTAGATAAGCGCACTATTCGTGACAGGACTTCTAGTTTTAACTGTATACCTTCAAAAGTCTGGGGGGTTTTTGTCTGTCAGGTTTTGTTTTAATAGAAAATAATTTCAGTCACACTTTAAGTAAAAATAAGCTACCAGGGTGTGTTAGTTTGCTTAATCCTCTTTGATTTTGTCACCCTTGAGCAAATAATGGACATAAACTAGGTTTGTTTTTTACTTTTTTTAACAATAATCTTTATATTTTCAAAGGGATCTTGGTAAAAATATCTCAGACTTGAAGTATTACATGTATACACCTGAATAACAATGTAATTGAAAGCCAATTAATACATTTTTCAGGTAATCTACAGTGAAAGATATTTGTCATACTTATGTATGATTTCAGAAATTAAGGTTTCAGGGACAATTGTCCTGACAATTTTACCGTTGGGCAGAGGTCCTAGTTAAATTTTTGAACTACTGTTTTCTGTACACACTGTATTGATCTTAAGTGATTTTAATACTCTGAAAATGCCTACATTGATTTTCTGGTCTCTCAAAACAGGTGAAAAACTGACTTTTTGCCACAGTTTTGCGGTCTCTCAAGACAGGTGATCTCTCATGACAGGTGACAGAGTCCATTGTAGAGTGAAACCAATCGGTGCATGGCCAAAGTGGTCTCTCAAGACATGTTTTACTGTATCCCATTTAACCCTTTACCCAACAAATCGGCCACATCTGCCCGCGCAATATGCAAATTCAGTAGCTCCAAAAATATTTTTCAAAAATTTCGACAAAACCATATCATATTTCTGCTGTTTGAAACATGCAGCTCATTCCAATGCTGGGTCACATGATATAGTTTTATTGAAATTTATTTTCAATTTTAAAAAATATTTCAAATAATAAATTTTGATATCGTCTGCGTTGGGTAAAGGGTTAAAGATTTTCAAGCGAAGTTAGCAATGCATAGAATGCATTGCTGTTTTATCTTGAAAATTTCATAATGTTGCTGTTGGGTCATTAGACATTACGCCATCTCCACCAGAATCTCATCATCCCCACACAAAAAACAAGGCAAATTTTCCTTGTGAGAATGCATATCGTAAATGTTTCCAACAGAAGCCAGCCTTGCTATTCGTCTTGAAAATTTTAAAATTTCAATATGTATATATATAATTCTAGTATGGGTCGTGTTTTCTTAGTCCGATTTGGTATGGGCCGAGCTTGTTATGGAAGAGGTGTAGGTGTCCCGACACCTAACTGGTGGTCGATTTTCCTTGTTGCCTAATGTCGTTAGTACGTTGCTCCAATAAATAGCTCAAAATTCCTCGTGATCATTTCCAGTTTCCATGCTATATATCATAGTATGTTCAGATTAATATACTGAAAAACTGCCGAGCTGTACCTTGCGTTTTTGGACGATTTGTTTCAGTTATTATTTTGAACTTGAACAAGAGCTTGCACAACGAGAGTCAACGAATGTTTACATTTGGTGGATTGCACCCAACGAGCGGAATGCGGTAGTGAGACGCTTTGGTGTTATTTGGAGTAAACAAGAGTTATAACGTTTAATTTTATCATAATTTGTAAAGTGTCAAGCATTACTTGAATGCATATAACCCCAATATACGTGTTATTCTGTTTTAAAGGTTTGATGAGCAATGACCAACGTAAATACTGATCCGTTTTAGAAGAATTTCTATCTAACTACATTTTTTATACAACCAGTTTTTTTGACAACTGATTTTCGAAAACGAGGCTTGATTGTTTTGGGAGATTCAAAGGCCATTTTGAATTTTACTTCGTTGGGTCTATTGCCTTGGAAATCACCAAACATCCGATTTCCCTGGCCGAAACTTACTGTTTTAAAGAGGATTTCGTAACAAGCGAGTGTCATAGAAAGGGAGTTCAGTTATATTACGAACACTGAACAACACAAAGCGTTTTAAATCGCAGTTTTCTACAGTCAACTGTCTTTGTTGTCGAAATGGCTTGCGGAGCAACTTTGAAAAGAAGTTTGGAGTTTGATCCTCTCCACAGCCCTTCACAGACACCAAGCAAACGCAAGAGATGTATTCCGATGACGTTGTCCCCATCCACTCCTCCAACAAAACCTCACCAAATTAACCCGTCACCTTTCAGTGAAGTGGTACCGAGACTCAATTCAGGTAGGCTTGAGTATCGAGGACAAGAAGTGAATAATGGTTGTCAGTCGTTTCGCCCCGTTACAGTTCGTATCCGGGTTGTTTCGTGCTATTTCTAGTGGTGAAACGATCAGTGAATTTCATAATCGACTCTATAGTTCAGCGATCTGAACACGATTGCTTTCTCTGTACGTTTAGACGTAAACATGAAGAATAGCGGACCCAACAAATTATGCAGGGGAGCGCGGTAGCTCAGTAGGTAGAGGTAGACTGCAAGCCGATAGGTCCTCGGTTCGAATCCCACCTGCGGCAATTGTGTTGTGTCCTTGGGCAAGACGCTTCATCTCCATTGCCCGCGTGGGGGCACTTTGGCCTTCACTAAGGCGTACAGCACATCGATGGTGCACTTGTCTTCAACCAATGCTAACCCTGCTTGTGTGGAGTTAGTATGTTGAGCTGACAGTTGCTCGGTTGTTCTCTCCGGGTACTCCGCCATCCTCCACCCGTAAAACTGCCACGGTCGTGATTGGCCATTGTGCATAAATATGTGACCTTAAACACCAATAAATAAATAACAAATTATGCAAAAATTATCAACTTTTCATGGTTTCCCTACATTTTTTAGTGTTTTTTCTTCACATAATCACATATGTACCAAAAACCCTGAGTTTTTAATACATTTAGATATTATTTACCAAGTTTTTCCTTCCCGTAAGAGAGGCATGGAAAAGTCGTCTGATCGTGTTTATCAACAGCAACGTTCTTTCAGCGGAAACTGTCAAACATGTGACGTCACGGTGGGCATCTCCTCCCATTTGTGGAGAATTCAGTATCGCATCAGCTCAGGAAATCGCACAGTGTGGGAAGGGTTTGGGTTAGCTGACCCGAACCCTTGCTGGACTGACCCTAACCTGTCGAGCGCGGTGCTATTTATTACATAATAACTTACCTTAAAACTGAAAAAGTGAATCCAACACCAATTTGCAGAACAAGTGCACTTTAAAATCGAACACACACTTTCGGATAGAAAAGATTGTTGACGTGCATGTTGAATTGCTTCGTCACAGAAGTTAAAAACTAGTAAAAACAAGCTAAAATGTGATTTTTATTCCCCAAAATTTATGAATATATAAAGAAAAAACACTAAAGAATGCAGGGAAAACTATGGCTGCATGGTATTTCGATATACCGGTATTGAAATCTTAACCGGTTAAATATCGTCCATTTTTTTTTTAATACCGGTATATCGTCTGTGACGATATTCATTTCGAGCCGCGGTTTTTAGTGACAGACATTTTCCGTAAAAATTCTATTTAATCTCACAGCTGATTGAAAAAAAAGTGTATATAAACAGAAACTGTGAAAGCAGTTTGTTTGTTTTTTTTTATCAATACACTTCATGTCCTGGTACTAGTAAAATATTCTACCATAAGCTGTTTTATTTTTGTTTCTCCGATGACACAGCTAAGTTCAGATTTTCCCCAAACAGTATGGCTTCGAACGTAAACTGTAAAGAATGATTACCGTATTTCCATTAATAATGGCTTTTGTTGGATCGGGAAATTTCTTGTTTAATACTAATAGTTCCTCATACTTCATTGCACTCGCAATTCCAAGCACTGCAGTAATATTTTCAAAGTTTATTTTATTACCGGCACACTTGGATTGTGCTTTTCAATAAGACCAAATCGCATACGTATTAATGAACCCACAATTCCAAGCGCCGCGGTAATGAATATTCATTTTTGTCAACACCAGTTTGCACGTGTTGATGTTTTGAAAAGTAGGTGAACGTTTTGATCTGACTTGTATGTCACATCTTAAAAATTAGATATAGTCATCAAAACACTAATAAAATATAAAGGGAATAATATTGTTTATTTTCACTTAAGGATGATTTAATATTGAAATAGTATTTATACATCGCCAGCATTCACCCACTGCACGAGGTGGTTCACCGGTACATCAAAACGTGCCTATCGAGCTTGTGCGTTTCAGCCATAGAAATCTGAAAAAAGACTTATTATTAGATATCTATGGTTTCAGCTGTTTGTAATACCGCGTGACAAAACTGACTGCTTTCATTTGTGGAAAAGTGTACAAACTCCTAGCCCTCTAGCGGCGTCCTGCTTAACCAGTACATGGCAGATGCCCTCTAGTGGTGATATGTTCACATGTATACGACAAAACGCAGGTTAAGAGTTTTTGTTCTGTAAAGCGATGGATCAAATAGTATATATTTATTTAAAATTATCGACTCAAAATAAACGATATTTGTTGTGCCATCATGAAGTTTATTTCCAAATATTTATACAAGAATGAATTAAGACAAGTTACTAGGTTTATTATTTCAATGCTTTTAAAACGTAATTATTTGACTTTGAATGTCCAAAAAATACTGGGACAATTTGGGTGAGAATCTTACATGTTTTGAACTTGACGATATACCAGTATATCGCGATATTTTTTTAAATATCGTTACCGGTATTGAAATCCGAATATCGTGCAGCCCTAGGGAAAACATGGAAAGTTAGTAGTTTTTGTATAATTTGTTGGGTCCGCTATTCTTCATGTTTACCAGTTCAGATTCCTCCCATTCAAATCTGTAATAAATTTCCTCAAGACTTATTGGCAACCAGCCTGCAGATAACTAATTTTGGTGCCTGTCAAAATGACAGGCACCAACAAGTTTGTGCCTGTCACCACCAATTTTGTGCCTGTCAAAACTTGTGAAGAATTACACTTGACCTGAAACACTAGCTTTGCTGATAAAATAGCCTTAATAGTTCTATAGCCTCACAGGTACTTCAGTTTAAATCTTTTGTTTATAATTCTATTTATTTACATTTTTTTATTGATGGTGTTTAAGGTGACTTTCAGCATCTATGTCTACCTCCCTGGCCTCATGTGTCATCACCGCAAGTTCACAACACTGGTATGAAGTCAAGTTTAGTCAATCATTTAAATCTATAATACCCAGTACCCATTGTGGAAGGCAAGTTACCAGCCCCGGACATGGCTTCAAGGTCCTATTTTACAAGCTGAGCAGAAGCCATTTAATTGATTTCTCTTGAGTAGCTCAAGATATTTTAGTAAACTTCCAGATCATGAAGCTTCAGGTTGAATTTCAACTTGATGGTCCAGTAGCTGGAAGTTTACTATTTATTGTAACTGGTGCTTGTCATGAGATTCAAATGTATAGTGAATAATTTTTGTCCTATTTTTGTCAATTAATAGAAGTTTCAAAACACCCGCACTACAGAGTTTAAACAAAGATCGTATACTAGTATAAGGTCTTTGATTTAAACAAGTGTTGTACAGAATTTATATTCCTCATAATCCAAGACATACTTAAGAAAATAAATTCAGTACAATGTTTGTAAAGGCAATTTCAATTGACGCGAAATTAGGCAACTTCTAGTGCCTAGTTGGGAGGGGGAATATGTGTGTGCATGCAAGTGAGCAAATGTATGTGTGATTGAAAAAAAAAATGCAAGACTGCAGTGAGCATGCGAATTATAAACATTATTGTGACATATAGGCCAAGTTGGCCGGGTGCAATTTCCTGTTCAAACAACGTTTTATATACTACTCAAAGTTCGCTAAGCACCAAATATTTCACACATCATTGTGAAATTTGCTTATGACATATTTGCGATATTTTTGGTGGATATGATTGAGGAATGTATTGAGATGGTCCCCAGTGTTTACATTTAGGCCGTCACGATTATGAATTTTCATAATCGATTATTTTGTCATAAAAATTGGCGGTTATTCGACTATTTACAGTACGTGCCAAGTTATTACGTCTCAATCACCCACCCCCGTGATGAGTGAAAATCGCATTTTTCAGCTGGTGTCACACGGTGTTGATTTTTGGACACCATGGCGTGGCATGAAAAGGATTATGAAGATCAAATCTTTGTTCCGTGAAAACAGTAGTTAATTAAATTTGAGAAAACAAAGGATTTATACATGGGTATTGTTGTGACCCGGTGTTCAACCATGACGCTTTGAGTATGTGCTTCTGTCAACTCTCAATTCACAAAATAATTCACACGTGGCTATTTTCTCTCGATATTTTGTCACATGAAGAAAAAAGAAATAAATTGAAAATGCTTCAAAACAAAGCGCTAACCCAGAGTCGATGTTTTCTTTCTCTGGTACGAAAACTGCACATTCTGTTTGTCTAACCCAGACTAGCCTACCTAAATATTATTTACGCAGTTGGTAAGTTTACCCACCAAAAATTTATTTATTAAATCAACCTGGACTCTGGGTTCGACTCGTATCTCGACTGCAGTTTTGAAATGTGATTCAGGCGGTGCGAGGGGGGAAAGTGCACAGCAGAGATTTTTTTCTGTTTAAATCCCGACAATCTATAGCCGTTACAAGGCAGAAACAGAAACAAAAGACAGGTGAGTTGAGAACGAGTAGGTACCACGGTGCCGTTCCCTCGGCGAACTGCGAGTGTCCCTATTTGCCCCACTGTCTTTCTTTTCGCCATTTTATGATAGACCCTTCGTGTGAATGAACACTTCCATGTCTAGATCCTAAATAATAATAATAACTCTTTGTCTAAACATAAAATGTCAAGTAAAATCAATAGGCCCTATTTAAGGTGGCTCAGAAAAATGATTTAAGGGACGAGACCATAATATCGGAGACACGTCGACATTTGACACCCTCGGGTAAAAAGTTTTCTTGAAACGTCCCATTTCACCCCAACACCCGGTGAAAATACGGCCGAGCCTCCGAGGTCATGCCAGAACTTAATTACTTGAGCGCTGCCTCCTTGAGCACCCCCCCCCCCATGTCATTTAATGGTTATGCCGCACGTTATCACTAACAATAATAAAGAAGCATCATGGAGTCTGTTCTGTTTTGGCCAAGATGCATTGCAAATCAGTGGATCGGGGGGGGGGGGGGGGGGGGGGCAGATACAATTTTTTTTGCCCAACCCCCACTCTGAAAAAAACATTTTTTTTTTTTGCATCAACTTAATTATTATAGCTCAGGTCGTGAGCTCTCGTTGGACCGAGCTCATTCCATTTAAGAGTCTACAGACATGTTTTTCCGGAAATCATTTTTAAAAAATAACTGAATCTGCCTAGGGATCGGGCAATCATTTTCTGAATTGAAAAAAAAAATAAAAAATTAAGCCTATATATGATTTCAAACGTATCCTCTGAATCCTTCATGACATTCATTGATAGACCTTGAAATACTCTGCTTCTCTTAGCTACCAGGGATTTCTGAGTAAAAGTGCTCGTCAATTTTACAGCCACAAACGCAAGATACCATAGGCTATATTTCCATAAAATAAAAGACGGATGGAGTTAAGACTGTAGGCTTAATACTTTCCATTCTCAGTTTCATTCTCAGGTCTATTCTTGTGCAAGTGTTGATCTGTTCACATCCATTTACATCTCCGCACACTTGTTTCAATTTTTTTACTTTTGTCGATTTGAAAAGGGGGGTTGGGGAGGGGGGGGGGGGTAAATTCGATTCCTTTAAGTACATGTAGCCTACTCTGTGTTTTCTTTGGAGTTACGGTTATGGATTTAACCCTTGTTCTTGTGTTTCCATTTCGTCTGAAAAGTTAACTTTAATGTCACCGAACGTTCGATAAATTGGAACTTTTCGGATTCACGCAGCACCAAATGTCAACATTGTATCAGTCACGATATTTTTTATTTTTATTTCCGATTTCAATTGCATGTGAGACTGCTGCCTCTACTGCTTCAGTCTGAGTATTTTCATTCTGATCACACGTTACAGGTTGAAAAAAATCGCTTTTTTAAAAATCTTTTAAAGTTTATTTTAAATGCTGACGAGACTCAACCAGCCCACAAACTCGCTCAAAAGCGGATTTCTGAAACCTACAATATGATAGTTTACTTGCGTTTCCCAAGGCGTTTGCAAATGGGCGACAACAGCGTCTGTCGGTGGAGGGAAGGGTGTCGGAAACAATATCCACGTGTCTTTTAAATTTAAGTTTTAATTTTCAAGTTGGTTTTATCTCCGGCGGCACATCAGAAGAGTTACGGGAACACACTGTTTTATTGGTAATCGAGAATTCCAGTGTAAAAAAAAGTCACTGATCTTTTTCACCCTTGAACGCGGTATGGACACGGTGATTTATTCATTCATAATTACACCGTGTGACACGGTGTCTGCCGGTGATTTTTTAAAAAACGACCACCGCGTTGGGTGTTGGAGACGTAATACACTTGGCACGTACTGTATGGTTAATATTTCTGTCTCGTTTCCTAGAACTTCGTCTCTGAAATAACTTGGGAGGCGTTAAAAATTAAAATATCCTAATCGTAAATGAAGCAAACGAACACCAAACCTTGAAAAATTTGACAAAACAGAATCTACATTGCATAGATCCAAACTTCAAATCATAGAAAAATGCATACTAAACTCACTAATGGCCCCATCCGCGCTTAATGCGTAATGATTATGAATTTAGCCTCAGGGAATGTCAAGTCAACAAAGCTTTACACGTGGAAATGAAACTTCTGGTTGCGGTACGTCGGAGAACAAAATAAATCATCATACTTTAAAAATAAATAACATGGCATTTCGAAGTTTTTCCCTCTTTACTTTCGGTATGTTAAAATTGCTTATCAAGTATCAAATTGATAAAAACAACTCAACACACGATGATGTCTTATTGGCAAGGAATACAATGTAGTCATTGACAATAAGGCATCATCGAGTGTTATGTTATTTTTGTTAAATTGTTATCACCGCTACTAGTAATGGCAGTGAGCCAGCGATGCTGGAACTGGAAAGTTCGGCCCATGAATGATAATGATTCAGCCCCTGTTCCGTGTGAAAATGCTTTCCCTTTGGGGGGCTCAATCTTTCCAGGGATTTATTTTATTGAAAATGCTTCCAGATTTTTGACTGTCTTCGCGTGGATATTTTGACAGAATATTTTTCAGGTACGTTTTACTTCGACTTTTATGAATTTTATGTATCGGTTGGAAATTGAGTAATTTGAGTTCAAAAGGAGGGGAAAGATCAAAGACATGCAATCGACAGCATGCTTTTGATACTCGTCAGAAGAATACAACCTCGTAGCAACATTGATGTTTTTTGGCAGGTCGCATGACTCACATCAAAGGAATGAGAAGTATTGGGAATTGAGTGATCACGCATACGATGATGACTGGGTTTCAGCTAACTTTAACTCGCGTGGTACCGCGACTTGAAGCTATATATTGGTTTTATGTTTTAACCCCGTTCACACACACATTTGTTGTCGAAATTGGTCCTTTATGTGAAACAATAGCTTGTGAATCAATATTTCCCCTTTGTTTAACAAAGAGGTATGACAGCACATGTCCAGTCAAATAATCGATCATTGAAAAGAATCGTCGATTATGACCTCAATCAACGGTTGATCGATTTTTCGATCATTCGTGACAGCCTTAGTTTACATTAGCTCTCTTGACATGCAGACTTTTTGTGACAGTCATGGAAAGCATGTACCCCTTGATATTTTTATACTGTACCAATGACCCAAACTTAGCTGGTGCTAACTCCTACAAAACCAGGGCCAAACACAAATTTTGCCCCCCAATCCCCCAAATTTGCATCCAAAACAAAAAGAAATCATGTCGTAAAGGACCTCCATACTACGCCTCTACTGCGCATGCGCAGTCGTCCCGAAATTGGCGCCAATTATCATTCTCTGTTTGGCCCTTCATCAGTCAACATCTCACTGATCTTTGTGCTTGTAAATCTCAGTTTAAAGGATGCCAGACACGTAATTTTTGGAGAAAATGTGATTCTAAGGAGGATAGAAGGAGGAGAGGAAAAAGAAGTGGCAAAAAATAATCAGGGCTGTACTTAAAATTTTTTGATGAAATTATGTTAAGTTGCCTATTTTCGAGGCATGGGCCTCTTGTTGTCATTCTTGCTAATTGTTGCACTGCTTATTCAGTGTTTCCTCTCCCCTAGCCTTCTAAAGTCCCCCCTGGCAATTCTCCCATGCTTTTGGCATATTTTTGAGAAATTTCATTTCTAAAATTTCCTGGGAGAGTTGCTTGGTTACAGAATGTTTTCTGTTATTTTCCCCATAGTTACGTTTTCACCCATGGGTGTATAACGTTTGTGTTCTGCATCTTCCATCTGATGTTCTACAGATTCTCCCCTGGGAGTCTCTGTTTTGCATCAGATAGAGTGTAATTGATGACTGATTCCGGGCCAGTTTTTTCAGTGCCTGGAGTCATGTTTTCTAGTGTGTTTACACTGTTTGTTTTCATTGGCAACAGCCTTTTTTGAGGGGGGCTGTTGGCCTTTGTGGTAGTTTATCTCATTATAAGATACATTTATATTATCCGAAAGTGTCTCATTAATTATTTTATATAAATTGAAAATTTTTGACCACTCTTTGCTATCGGATCCATCAGGGCTCAACGTTACTTTTCAGCAACTTGGGCTTCTCTGAAAAAATATTTTTTCAAAATTATTTTGTTTTGCAATTGTTTTTTCATTTATTAATGGATCATGTTATTATGTATCTTTGTGTCAGGGGTTTTTGCGAGTAACTAGGACTTATTGTTGTTCTTTCACAATGAAGGGACATTGTTCAAATTGTAATAGGAAGAAATCTTCCTCTGACTTTCATGATCATTGTATTAATTGTAGTCAGTGTTCTCGCATTAATCCCTGTCCTATATGTGAACATTGGGATGAGAAACATTGGAAACGTGTGTCACGATATGTTGTTTCTGGAGAAAGAGCGATGCCGGCTCTTTCTCCACAAGGTCACTCTACTCTCTGTTTCTATTTCAGAGGAACCAGAACAGGGTGATGTTTCCATGTTATCTTCTTCAAGTGTGCGTCCGTCGTCACAAATGAATTCAGAGCTAGCGGCAAAAGTGCTCATGGAGATTAGACAAATGTCGTCCGCTAGCTCGCCCGGTGTAGCGTCCATTCACCGAATGGTTCGGCAGCCGGGTTCGTCCGATGCAGTCCAAGAGGAAATTTTGGGTGATGCGAGCACTATAAACATAATAGATGCACACCCAGTGACGGCGGATAGTAAGCGAGAACGGAGGAAGCCTTTTAGTCCGGTTCCTAGCTCGTCCAGGTCCAGCCGGGCCGCGAGCGAGAGAGGTCCCTCTCTCGTACAACAACATCTGGGACCAGATGTTGTGGTACAAAATGTGTCTTTAGCGGAGCATACGTCCGTCGCTCGGGACGCTCCGTTGTATAAGCAGTCCGCAGAGACTGTTAAGGCTTCCTCTTCTCGTCAGCGCACACGACCGCACCTTGGCTGCGTGACCGCCGATATTTTACCAGCTTCGCCGATGAAGGATTCTTCGGCGACCAGGTCACACCATCCGGCAGCCAGGGATTCGAGACCGATGGACTCCGGATGTTCGCATAGGAAAAGTATGCGGGAGCCATCTGATGCGGAGCTGCCCTCGGCGAAGCAGCGAAAGACTGCGCCTCCGCAGGTCTCGACGTCGGACATTCTTGTGCAGATAGCACAGCTTATCGCAGCATCCCAGCAGCCGACAGAAACGGTGTCGGATCGAGAATTATCCGACGGCGCTGGGTCGGTACGCTCCGCCGAAGCATCGGGGGCGGACGACCGGGAACATCGGGAGGTCCGACCGGATGGTGAAAGGGATACGGATGACTTGGAGCTATCCCTTTCGGAACAACATAAAGCTGCCATGGACTTCATCCGGCACTTTCTCCCTCAGGTTGTTCCGTCGGGCCAGACTGCTGCGCTTCCGGACAAGAGAATTATAGCGTCATTGGACTCTGAATTTTTTGAGCGGTTCAGGGACATCGCTCCCGAGTTTCCGTCGCAGTCCAATAATGTTGCAAGAACATTTGAATTATTGAACGACGCTATATTTAAACTTGCTTCCAGGACGGGGAAAGCAGGTTTCTTGTCCGCCAATACTCTTAACCTGCCTTTCATTAATGCAAGGAATAAATTTGATACGGCAGGACAGGGTATACCGAGAGTTCCTCTGCGTATGGACGACGAGGCGGAAGATTTAGAGCTATCATTACCGTCGTCAGCTTCTATTCCAACCGCGGTGTTGGAAACAGCTATTGTGTCTAACAGAGCCAATTTAGATGCCTTATCTTACGCAGATCACCTTACTAAGGCGTTATCACTGCGCCTTCAAGGGGAAGAGTTTCAGGATATACAATCCTCTTTAAGACTTCTTTCAAGGGCAGTAGCTTATTCCACGTGTAACTCCGCCCTTTCAGTGGCAAATCTGGAGTTGGTTAGACGTGACGCAGCCCTAGCTACATCCACACTAGTGGATTCTAAGGTGAAGAACTCTCTTAGAGTCGCTTCGGTCTCAGGAGAACTTCTCTTTGACGGCAAGCTTTCCGCTATTTATGATAAAATTAAAAAGAAAGCTAATGATTCTCTGTTGTTCAGATCGGCTCCTAAAAAGTCGGATACAGCAGACACGAATAAGACAGGCACTTCTGGGTCTAATGCGCCCAAGAGAGGTTCCTATAGAGGTTCCGGTGCGTCCTCTTGGTCTTATTCGAGAGACCGTCAGGATAGCGACTCTCGTTCGGGACGTCCTTCAGGCCGGGACAATCGGTCGGACGCCCCGAGGTCGACGAGGCGAGGTGCGGGTCGTGGAAGACGTGGTTTCTCCTACCGCAGGCCTCGCAGGTCCAGGAGGTGATGGCTTAAACCTCTATCGCGTTCCGGTTGGCGGAAGGTTGTCGAGTTTTTCACAAGAGTGGGCGTCGATTACGGACGACCCTTGGGTGAGAGGAGTGACTTCGGAAGGTCTAAAGATATCCTTCAAACGAAAGCCTCCATTAACTCGAAGTCCAAAGTGGACTCATCTTCCGTCAAATCCACAGAAAAGAGACGCTCTGTTATCAGAGGTGCAGTCTCTTTTAATGAAGAACGCGGTAGAGGTCGTAGAAAACCAGGAATCTCTGGGATTCTACAGCCATCTGTTTCTGGTTCCGAAACCAGACGGCTCGTTCCGTCCAGTCATAGATTTGAGCTGGATAAACAAGCTGATCGTCGCTCCGAAGTTTTATATGGAGACGATTCGATCGGTCAGAGCGAGTATTCGGGTGAACGATTATGCAACGAGCATAGATCTCAAAGATGCGTACTTTCACGTCATGGTACATCCGACATTCCGAAAGTATCTACGCTTCGCAGTCCTAAGAGTGGTGTATCAATTCCGGGCGATGTGCTTCGGATTGAATCTAGCACCCTGGGCTTTCACTCGGGTAATGAACTCGGTAATGATCTACTTCCGAGCTCATTCGTCTGCGGTAACGTCGGCCTACCTGGACGACATTCTTCAGAGGTACGGCAACGAGTTAACGCTTCAGAACGATGTTCAGAATCTTCTTCTATTGCTCCGACGTCGCGGTTTTATAGTAAACGAGGAGAAGTCGGATCTGGTGCCGTCCAAGTCATTCACTCATCTGGGAATGAGCTTCGAGACGCACAACAATCTCGTTCGTCTGCCGTTAACCAGAGCGAAATTAGTCAGTTGTTACGCTCGCTATTGTCTGCACGCAGACAAAGTCACGGCGAGAGAATTTATGAGACTGATAGGTCTGTGCGGAGCCGCCGCGGATCTCATTCCGATGGGGCGGCTACGCACACGTCCTCTTCAAATTTTCCTGACTCAGAATTGGAGTGTGAAAATTCATTCGCTCGATGTAGACGTTCTCTTGTCAGATCAAGTGAAACAAGAGATTCAGACTTGGGCAAACATTCAGTGGTTAACTCAAGGAGTTCCGCTGCAGTTGCCGGATCCGAGTTTTACCGTTATGACGGATGCCAGTCAAACAGGTTGGGGTGCATCATTAATCCCAACGGATTCGAGATGCCAGGGTCTTTGGGATCCGCAATTCCTGTGCAAGCACATAAACATCAAGGAAATGATGTCAATTTGGCTTGCGTTACGTCACTGGATGGACATTATTCACGATGCTCATGTCCAAATCCTATCCGACAATACGACAGTAGTGGCGTATATACGGAATCAGGGAGGCACTCATTCAGTTCCGTTGTTCAATCTAACGGAAAGAATCCTTCTGTTTGCGTTAGAACATCACATTCTTCTTTCGGTCCGTCACATACCGGGTCGTCTGAATGTGCTAGCAGACTCCCTTTCACGAAAGGGTCGCTTGTTGCCGTCGGAGTGGACTCTCAACAAACAAGTATTCAATCAGATTTGCTACCAATGGGAACGGCCAATGATAGACTTATTTGCGACACATCTCAACAATCAGTTGCAGACGTATGTGTCTCCGTGTCCGGATCCAAGAGCATTTACAGTAGACGCTCTGTCGATCCCTTGGGACGGAATGATAGGATATGCGTATCCTCCAGCGCCGTTTATTCAACAAGTATTGCTAAAGATAAAACAATCTCAATGCAAGATTCTGTTGGTAGCATCTCCGTCGCCACAGAGACCGTGGATAAATCTACTCAGGTGTCTGTTGTGGGACCTACCGCGGAAGCTTCCTCCACGAGAGGATCTTCTTTCGCAGGGGAAATCGCGCCAACTCCATCACAACCCGCAAGGTCTCAACCTTCACGTTTTTCCGCTGTGCGGTCCTTCTTGCATGGCAAGCACTTTACAGGACGAGCAGTGGACGCGATTTCTAACTGTAGGAGGACCTCCTCTTCGCTAAACTATGCGGCTAAGTGGAAGGTTTTTCGTCGTTGGTGTAGGGATCATTCTGTAGATATATTTGATCCCTCTATACCAGACATTGCAAACTTTCTAGTATACTTGTTTGACGAAATCAAACTGCAGCCTGTTACTATAAAGGGTTATAGATCTATGTTATCTGATACCTATGCACATCATGATAGTTTACAAATTGGATCTAATGTCTCTTTATCGAAGTTGGTTAGAAACTTCTCGATAAATAGACCCAGAACTCTTAGATTAATTCCTAAGTGGAATTTAGCTTGGGTTCTCCTTAAATTGAAGGAAAAGCCATTTGAACCTCTTGGGACAGTAGATTTCAAATTCTTATCTTATAAGACAGCTTTTCTCTTAGCTTTCTCTTCTGCCAGAAGAGTCAGTGAGCTTCATGCACTATCGGTGGATGATTCTCATTATCGTAGTGTTGGGAACACTATCACCTTCACTACTAATGTGGGTTTTTTAGCTAAGAATCAGGCTCCTAATAAATATCCAGAACCTATTGTTATTAAGGCTCTTCCGTCTTCAGACGGGCGTAGGCCTTTACTCTGTCCTGTTAGAGCACTACGTATCTATAAACAGAGATCTCAGTTTATCAGAAAGGGACGGAAACGTTTCTTTCTGTCTTTGATGCCTAATAGAAAGGACATTTCAGTTCATGCTATTGCTAGATGGATTCAGTTAACTATCCGTACTGCTTATGAAGATTTATCTTCTTCTCAGCAGTCTGTGCTTAAGATTTCTGCTCTTGAAGTAAGAGCTCTTTCTACTTCCTGGGCTTATGCTAATAGTGTTGCTATTACAGATTTAATGAAGGCTGCTTATTGGTCTCAGCCATCCACATTTACGAATTTTTATCTCAGAAATATTGAGTCCATTTCTGGAGACCTGCATTGTTTAGGTCCGTTATCTGTTGCTCAGAATGTCGTCCACTAAACAGTTGCAACTATAGTTATGCAGGCTTTCTGTTCCGGCAGTGACTCCGTCCGGCTGCCCTCTTCGCTCTCGGCTATTTGACCCAGGGCAAGGGGAATGGGGGGGAGGGGGGGGGGGGGGGGGGGGGGGCGGGTGTTCCCTTAGGTCACCTGCTTTATAGTGAAAAGCAAGGGAATGCCTCCTCCAAGTCAGTATTTCTGAGTCGCTTCCGGGATGGTTTTAAAGTGTAATATTAATGTTTAAATTCATTCATGTCTTATTTTTAAAGTGTAGCTCGGTGTGAAGCATTTGTATATGTCAAGTGTCAAACAGGCTTTAATATACAATACTCGGACACTTTTAAATGATTATAAAGAGTCTCAATTCTCTGGACTACTTTATTTATTGGCTTGCTTTAAAAATAATTAGTATAAGGGTTATACTGGATGTTAATAGAGAACATGAATGTTATTGTGCTCAATTATTAAGGGTAGTGTATCTTTCTAATTTAATATTAAATAAGAAAGATACATGTAAAGCCTAATACTCCTTTTCTCCTTAAGGGGTTACCTCTTTACTATATAGTTGAGCTTATTGGATTTTCCTCTATGTCCCAGGCCCTCCAGCCTGTTTACTATTCAGCTAAGTCTGGGTCATTGGTACAGTATAAAAATGTTAAAAAATTTATAGTAATTTATATATTTTTTATACTTACCAATGACCCAGACGGGGATGGCCCTCCCTGGAGTTGGGAACTCTTGCCTCCCCGCTGAGTACATAGCGCTGACCAGGCACTGCCAGTAAGAATGATAATTGGCGCCAATTTCGGGACGACTGCGTCACTGCGCATGCGCAGTAGAGGCGTAGTATGGAGGTCCTTTAGGACATGATTTCTTTTTGTTTTGGATGCAAATTTTGGGGATTGGGGGGCAAAATTTGTGTTTGGCCCTGGTTTTGTAGGAGTTAGCACCAGCTACGTCTGGGTCATTGGTAAGTATAAAAAATATATAAATTACCATAAATTTTTTAACTTTCATGATGTTTTCGTGTACTGTCTGCATGAACATGACATGTGTAGGGTATTCAGTCTTCATTTCAACACAAACCCTTGTGATTTAATGATTGAATATGGTATATGCAAATGTAAGAAGACATTTGTCTGAAGCAGAAATGTGGCGGGCTGTAGGGATGCTGGCGCAAGGGGCGACCCATCATCAGGTTGGTGAAGCCCTTGGTGTGCACCATACGGTGACCACCAGAGCATGAGCAAGATAGTATGGTACACCAGTAAGACGGCATGGTGATGGCAGAGACAGGGCAACATCTGCAGCTGAAGACCGATTTTTGATCATCCAGACCCAAAGGAACAGCTTTGCCACAGCAACCCAGCTTCGAAGTGATCTTCAGAATGCATCTGGGGTAAATGTATCGATGCATGTTATCCGGGCAAGGTTGCACGAAGGCGGTCTCCGATTGAGAAGACCGTGTATTCACATTCTGCTGTCCCAGAACCACCGCCAGGCACGATATGAATGGGCCATGGACCGTGTTGGATGGACCAGAGAAGATTGGCGACCTGTCCTTTTTCCAGATGAGTCAAGATGCTGCCTAGACCACACAGATAGGCGTTCTAGGGTATGGAGAAGTCCAGGAGAGCGATTCCATGCAGCCAACATTGCTGCACGTGGCCGCTATTGCTGAGGGTCAGTAATGGTCTGGGGCGGCATCGGGTGGGATAGACGTACAGAGCTCTGTGTCCTTGACTGTGGTACATTGACTGCACAACGGTATATTGATGAGATCCTGCATGTCCACGTCAGATTGTATGCAGGTGCAGTGAGTGATAGATTCATTCCGTTGGACGATAATGCCCGTCGTCATGTTGCCTATGCTGTCCGGGAGTACCAAACAGGGTGAAGGGATTGAGCGTATGGACTGGCCAGCAAGATCCCCTGACCTCAATCCAATCGAACATGTCTGGAATGAGTTGCAGCTTGCAATTTCAGCCCGTCCAGTCAAGCCAAGAAGTGTCCAGGAGCTTGGTACCATGATGGTCCAAGAATGGAACAACATCCCACAAAGGACCATCAGGAACCTGAGTGGGAGCATGAGAAGGCGTTGTCAAGCTGTAATTAACAGTAATGGGTCTCATACTCGATATTGAACCCATACCAGTTCGCTCCATCAACTTTTTTATAAATTGAAAAATTTTCCCTATTACCAATAATATCCATTTTCCATGGTTATCGTATTCAAAAGCTAAAAATTAATGTCAAACACAAACAAAATCTTAATTTCTGTACTTACATCATTAAAGATATAATTAAATAAAATATATATACACTTTTCATTACAATATTTCAACTAAAACGTAAAACAGGTGTTGGATATATTTGGTGCTTAGCAAACTTTGAGTAGTACATTATTATGATGCACATGTCACATTAATAAAGAAATACTTACTTCTAGTAAAGGTGTCAAAGACAGATTGTATCCACAGGCACCTACCTGCTCCCGGCCATTTGACAATTTATAATGCAGATAAAAAAATATATCCCCTCCTCACACATATACATATAGGGAGGGGTATAATTTGTCTCAGCATTATACTACGTCAAATGGTCAAGAGCAGGTGCCCATGAGCAACCTGAACACAACAACAGTGAACTGACGTGACTGACATCAGGACACATTTCAATTCAAATTTCAATATTTAACAAATTATGAATTGTCTGACCGAATGCTTTCTAGAAGTTGAATATAACCTTCTGCAAAAAGTGCATTCATGCCAATTCCTTGAATAATGTATTGATTAAAAAATAAGCAATCCGAACGCATCACTGTCAGACATAGGAGCCGTCTCCATTGCAAAACTTGTTGGGGAAATCCTACGTGGTCATGTGTGCGGTACTGTTAATCTGATTGGTTCGAAACAACGACAACGAGAATTCTGATTGGTTTTGAACGGAGGTTTGTTAAGTTGATTATTTACAGTGCTCACGGAAGTTCGTCACTCAGTGCTTGAGGTTATCTGATTGGCCCCCAAAATAAATTTTGTTCGAAGTGAATGGAAACGGAGGCGTGTTCACTTAATTATTTATAGCCAACGGGGGATCCCACGGAAGTTCGCCATGCATCGAAAAGGCTACCCCGAAATGAAAGAATGTGTTGACTGGTTTTTCAGCGGTGTTAAACATATAAAAACTGCATTTGATGCCGGCGTGATAAGAAATTTGCACCGGTCACAATGTCCACCTCAAACAGGTTTGTGTCGGTCATATGCCTCAGTTGTGCCGGACATTGACTGTGACCGGAAGCAAATTTGCAGGCTTGTTGGCAACTCGAAAATAGAAGTATCTATCAAGCTTTCACCCTTATCACCGACTGCATTTGATAGTACACGCATTTCCTTAGATATGTGTAGAGTAAATTGATACAAACTATATGTTATCCTTCATCAAGATTTGAACATGGGCAAAGCGTCAACAATCGCTTCGATGTCATCCATGTTACTTTTTGCCTGTATCGGCTATAAAATAATAATCCAGAGTTGCACCTAAACAAAAAATGATGCGGAAATGGAAATACGATTGCATTCGTGCAGCGGAGGTCGATAATGATCGACAGGGGGGGGGGGGGGGGGGGGGGGGGGGGGGGGGGGGGGGGCATTGGCACGAGTCATGGGGTGACATGATATGGTTTTGCTGAAATGTTTTGAAAAATAATCTTTTTTCAGCTGCTAAATTAGCATATTACACAAGCGGATGTGGTCGTTTGGGTGGGTAAAGGGTTAATGATTGCTATGGCTTGCAGTATATTTCATTTAGTGAAATGGGGGCGTGGTGGCTCAGTAGGTAGAGGTGCAGGCTGCAAGCAGAGAGGTCCTCGGTTCGAATCACACCTGCGGCAACCGCGTTGTGTCCTTGGGCAAGACACTTCACCACCCCCCACCCCCACCCCCACTTGCCCACGTGGGGGCACGGTGGCATTATGTACTAAGGCGTACTGCACGTTGATGGTGCACTGTCTTCAACCAATGCTAACCCTGCTTGTGTGGAGTTAGTATGTAGGGGAGCTGACAGTTGCTCACCATTGCTCGGTGGTTCTCTCCGGGTACTCCAGCTTCCGCCACCTGTAAAACTGTCGAGGTCATGATTAGCCATTGTGCAGATATATGTGACCTTATTAAATAAATAATCTAGTGAAACATGACATTTGTGTGTACTGTAGATTTATTCTTGCATGGAAACAAGGGTACAAATATTTTGCTCCTTTATATTACAGATAGAATTGCTGCCAGTATCAGTGCTGAGATTCGGCGAATGCACAGAAGAAAGCAGCTACACTTTCCAGGTTGTGGCAGTCCTCCACAGAGTTGTAGTCCTCCTCCAGAGGCCATGGATAATACACCACAGTGTTCATCTAGCACACAGTTATTTGGTGCATTGTCACCCAGTAAGAAAGACATTCCTCTGTTCACATTCAAACAAGTCAGCATGATATGCGAAAGAATGGTCAGAGATCGAGAAGACCAGATTCGTGAAGATTATGATAAAGTTCTAACATCAAAAATTGCAGGTAATTTTAAATAGTCAGGCTTGGCATTTTCAGAAGAGTTATTTTTTCGCTCGCCTACTGTTCACCTTAAAAAATATGAGGGCAAAAACTAGCCCTTCTGGTCATAGAAAATAATGATTACGATAACTGCCTTTTCCTAAAACCCACATCTTTCCAGATCTCTGCTGTGTTGGTGGTCTATGTACGATGCCTACACTGCCCCGCCAACACCTCCTGGGCTTGCTGAATTCATTAATAGTAAAACTTCATTTTGCCACTTTTAGCTTTTGTAAGCTGGAGGAGAGCTAATTGCTCGCCAAGACCAATTTGTAGGAATCAGTTTTGTTTCTCGCAAACTCTGCAAGAATCAATATTTTTATACTGTACCAATGACCCAGACATAGCTGGTGCTAACTCTTAAAATATAGGTCCAAACACAAATTTTGCCCCCCAATCCCCAAAATTTGCATCTAAAACTAAAGAAAACATGTCCTGAAAGGCCCTCCACACTTCGCCCCTACTGCGCATGCGCAGTGTCAAGGACGTTCCGAAATTGGCGCCATTAATCATTCTAAGTTTGGCCCTTCATCAGTTAACATCTGACTGATCTTTGTGCTTATAAATCTCAGTTTAAACGATGCCAGACACATAAATATTAGTGAAATGGTGATTCTAAGGAGGATAGAGAAGGAGGAGAGGAAAAGAATGTGTGACAGAATATTATCAGGGCTGTAACTTAAAATTTTTTAATGAAATTATGTTAAGTTACCTATTTTCAAGGCAGCAGCCATTTTGTTGTCATTCTGATTATTTAGTTACACTGTTTTTTAAGTGTTTTCCTCTCTCCCTGTCCTTTAAGTTCCCCCTTGCTATTCTCCCATGCTTTTGGCATAGTTTTTGTAATTATTATTACTAAATTTTCTTGGGAGTTTTAGCTGAATAACAGAATGAATTCTGTTCTTTCCCCATGTTTACGTCTTCACCTACGGGTGGTTAGGCGTTGTGTTCTGCATCTACCATCTGATGTTCTGCAGTTTCTTCCCTGGAAGTCTCTGTTTTGCATCAGATGGTGTATTTTTGGTAACTGATTTCGGGCCTGGGTGCCTGGAGTCTTATTTTAGTGTTTTTACACTCATTGTTTACATTTACAACAGCCCTCTGTGTGAGGGGGCGATTTCTAAAAAATAATATCTTGATGTTATTTTAATCATAACTAGATACATTATTATTGTTCGTAAGTGTTGAATAAATTGTTTAAAATATTTTTAAAATTTTTGTCCACACTTAGGCTTGGGATCCATTGGGGCTCAACGTTACTTTTCAGAAACTTGGGCTGTTCTGAAAAAATATTTTTTCAAAATATTTTGATTTCAATTATTTTTTCTATATTAATGGATCATATTATTATTATGTATTTTGATTGCCAGGGGTTAGTGCGAGTACCAGGACTTGTTTTCTTTTCACATTGAAAGGATATTGATCAATTGTTTTAAGAGGAAGTCTTCCTCTGACTTATTATCATTCTATATGTGGTCAGTGTACTCGCATTAACTCCTGTTCTGTATCGTATGATTTCGATGACAATATGGGAAGCGTATGTCACGGTATGTTATTGGGGATTTGGACACTCCGGTCCTTTCCCCGCAGGGTCACTCTACTTTATCAATTTCTATTTCAGACGATCAAGATTAGGGTGATGTATCTGTGATGTCTTCCAACAGTGTGCCTCCGTCGTCACAATTAATGAAGGGCTAGCGGAAAAGTGCTCATGTAAATACGCCAATTGCCTAAGAGGACCCTAGTAGGTTCGACGGCCTTTGACGTCCGCTAGCTCGCCCGGTGTAGCGTCCATTCACCGAATGGTTCGGCAGCCGGGTTCGTCCGTTGCGGTCTAGAAGGAATTTTGGGGTGATGCGAGCACTATAAATTAACCTAATGCACACCCAGTGACGGCGGATCGGAGGGAGAACGCAGGAAGACTTTTAGTCTGGTTCATAGCTCGTTCCGGTCCATCCGGACGGCAAGCGAGAGAGGCCCCTCTCTCGTTCAACAACATCTGGCCCCAGATGTTGTGGTACAAAATGTGTCGCAAGCGGAGCATACGTCCGTCGCTCGGGACGCTCCGTTGTATAGGCAGTCCGTTGAGACTGCTAAGGCTTCCTCTTCTCGTCAGCGCACACGACCGCACCTTGGCTGCGTGACCGCCGATATATTACCAGCTTCGCCGATCAAGGATTCTTCGGCGACCAGGTCACACCATCCGGTAGCCAGGGACACGAGGCCTGCAGACTCCGGACGTTCGCATAGGAAGTGTGCGGGAGTCAACGTACATGGAGCTTCCGGCGGCAATGCATCGTAAGACCACTACTGCACAGGCCTCGGGAACGGACGTGCTTTCCTTAATAGCACAGTTTATCGCAGCATCCCAGCATCAACTGAATCTGTCGCATATATTTTATCCGACGATGCTGGGTCGGGACGCTCCGCGGAAGCGGGTACGGACGTCCGAAAGTTTCATCCGGTCCGACGGGATACCAAAAGGGATTCGGAGGATTTCGAGCTTTCCCTTTCGGAACAACATATGCTGTTGTGTATGTCATCTGACTTGGTCTTCTACAGCTTCTTTCGTCGGACCAGAATGCTGCGATGCCGGATAAGAAACTGATAGCGTCGGTGGACTTTGAAATTTTTGGTTCGGTTCAGGGACATCGTCCCTCAGTTCCGACATAGTCCAATAATGTCACACAAACTTTCGAATTATTGAACGACGCTATATATATTATTATTTTATGCTTGCTAACCAAGCATTTCTGGTTTCTTGTTCGAAGAGTTATGGAGATGTCTTTCAAAAGTGTGCCTCTGTCGTCATAGTTAATGAAGAGTTAGCGGCAATAAGTGCTCATGGAATATGTCTATCGCCTACGGAGTGACATTCGCTAGCTCACCCGGTGTAGCGTACATTCATCGAATGGTTCGGCTGCCGGGTTCGTCCGTTGCGGTCTAGGAAGGAGATTTGGGTGATGCGAGCACTTTAATTACTTTAGTACTCACCCAGTGACGGCAGATTGAGGACAGATCGGAGGAAGCCTGTTAGTCCGGTTCCTGGCTTGTCCAGGTCCGTCCGGGCTGTGAGCGAGAGAGGTCCCTCTCTCGCCCAACAACATAGGGGACCGCATGTTGTGGTTCAGATATTTTACATTCGGAGCATATGTCCGTTGGTCGGGACGCTCCGTTATATTGACAGTCCGAGAGACTGTCTTTAATGCTTCCTCATCCTCACAGCAGGGCACACGACCGCACATTAGGCTACGTGACCTCGAGTATCCGATCAGTTTCGGCATTCAGTGATTCCACGGCGAATAGGTCGCGTCATCCGGTAGCCAAGGGACACGAGGCCTATACACTCCGTTCGCTCGCATATTGGTAGTATGCACGGGGTAACGATCACGGAGCTTCCAGCGGCAATGCATCGTAAGACCGCTTCTCCTCAGGCCTCAGTGACGGACGTGCTATCCGAGTTAGCACAGTTGTTTCGCAGCATCCCAGCAATTGACAGTTTCTCGGTCGAATCAGGAATTATCCGACGGCGCTGGGTCGGTGCGGTCCGCGGTTGCATCAGGTACGGACGACCGAACGCTTTATAGGGTCCGACAGGATGGCGAAAGGGATTCGAAAGATTTCGAGTTTTCCCTTTAGTAGTTTCGGAAGATGCCTTTCATATCTTCTGGCATTATCTTCCAGTGATTATTATTTCGGACTTCATTGCTGCGATCTTGGATAAGAGACTTATAGCGTCATTGGACTCGGATTTTTCGATCGGTTCAGGGACATTGTCCCTGACTTACCGACGCAGTCCAATTTTGTCATTACAACATGTGTTTTATTTTTCGACGCTATATATATATATATACAAGCCTGCTACTAAGCATGATAGTTTAGTTTCTTGTCCGCGTTGCTCATTTCTGCCATTTTATCATTTATACATATAGTTTATTTTGGCAGAGCAGGGCATACCGAGAGTTCATATGCGTCTAGACGGTGTGATTAAAGACTGCATATATTCTTTTTCGCCGTTTATGTCTTTTCCAATTTCAATGTTGGGAACGACATTATGTATAGTAGACTTAACTTAGACGCTTTATTATACGTAATCCGCCTTACTGAGGCGTTATCATTACGTCTTCAAGAAAAGATTTACGGGATATTATTCTCAATGTAATTTCTTTTGAGGGCAGTAGTTTGTTCACGTATAACTCCGCCCTTCAGTGGCTGATTGGAGTTAGTTAGACGTGACGCGGCCCTAGCTACATCCACACGCGTGGATAGTAAGGTTAAGAACTCTCTCAGAGTCGCTTCGTTCTCGGAGGAGCTTCTCTTCGACGGCAACTTTTCGGCAATCCATGAATTGCTCGATTTACACGTTCTCTTGTCTATCTAGTGTTACAAGAGATTCAGACTGGGGCAAACATTCGGTGGTTGACTCAGAGAGTGCCGCCGCAGTTGCCGGACCCGAGTGTGGCTGTTATGACGGTTGCCAGTCAAACAGATTGGGATATAATACTGATACCTACGGATTCGAAGTGCCAGGGTCTTTGGGTTCCGCAGTCTTTTAGCAATCAGTTTTCTTCCGCGGAATAATGTTTTTTAGGCTTGCTTTATGTCATTGCATGAACATTATTCAGAAACGCATGCCCCAATTCCTGTCCTTTAATTCGACAGTTGTGGCGTATCTCCGGAACCAGGGAGGCACTCTTTCGTTTCCGTTATTCAATTTAATGGAAAGAATCCGTCTGTTGGTTATAGTACACCAAGTTCAGTTTTGGTCTGTCATATTCCGGGTCGTCTGATTGTTTTATCGGACTCCCGTTCTCTTACGGGTCGCTTGTTGCTGTCAGAATGGACTCTCAACAAACAAGTATTCAACCAGATTTGCTATCTATGGGAGCGCCCAATGATGATTTATTTATGACACAGCTTGCTAATCAATTGCAGACGTATGTGTTGGCTTGTCCAGATCTCTGAGCTAATATTGTTAACGCTCTATTGATCTATAGGACGGAATGATAGGATACGCGTATCCTCCGGCGCTGTTGTTTTAGCAGGTATTGCTAAGATAAACAACCACAATACATTTCTGTTGATAGCATCTCTATCTTCACAGAGATCATGAGTAATTTACTCTCTTGTCTACTGTGGGTTTTAACGTGAAATCTTCCTCTATGTGAGGATCTTTTTCACTGGGTAAATCGTGTCATCTTCATCACAACCAGCAAGGTCGCAACCTTCATGTATTCCGTTGTGTGGTCCGTATTGCATTGTAAGCACTGTACTGGACGAGCTTTGGACGCGATTTCTTACTATAGGAGATCCTCTTCTTCGCTATTCTATGCGGCTAAAGTGGAGGCTCTTCCGTCATGGTGTAGGGATCATTATGTTCATATTGTTGATCCCTCCATACTACTCATTGCTATTTTTTAGTATACTTGTTTCACAAGATCTACTGCAGCCTGTTATTATTTAGGTTATAGGTTTATGTTACCTCATACCTATGCACTCTACGATAGTTTACAATTGAGTCTTTTGTCTCTTTATCTAAGTCAGTTAGTAACTTTTTGATAAATAGACTTAGAATCTTTAGATTAAATTCCTATACGGATTTTAACTTCGGTTCTTATTTAGCTAAGTAATCATTTGAGCCTCTGGAAACAGTAGTTTTCAAATTCTGACCTTTTAGACAGTAATTCTGTTGGTTTCTCTTTTACTGTAGAGTCAGTGAGTTTCATGCACTATCGATGGATGATTTTCACTTTCGTAGTCAATACTTCCGTTACTATTTAGGTTGGATTGTTGCATAAGAGTTAGGCTCCTATTATCCGGAACCTATTATTTTAAGGTCCTTCCGTCTTCGTATGGGCATAGGCCTTTACTCTTTCCGGGTACAGTTTATGTATTTATAAACAGATATCTGTTTATTACTATGGGCGTAAGCTTCTTCTGTCTTTGATGTCTAGTAGAAGGACGTTACGCTCCATTTTATTAGCTCACCTGAGCGAAGCTCAAGGGGAGCTTTACTAATCACTTTCTGTCCGTCGTCCGTCGTCGTCCGTCCGGCGTTAACTTTACATTATCGACTTCTCCTCCTAAACCACTAGCCCAATTTTATTCAAATGTTGGCTAAATGTTTATTACCTAATGCCAATTCAGATTTGTTCAAATGAAGTTGCCCCTCCTCCTGGGTGGTGCCACGCCCCCAAGGGGCACCAAAATCTTTGTAAATCTTCTTCTCATGAACCAGCAGTAGCAGAGACTTGATATTTGGTGTGCAGCTTCCTTTTGAGGTGTAGACTCAGATTTGTTCAAGAGAAGTTTGTGGGGCTATACTTGGCGTTGTTATGAGAGGGGCAAAATTTTTTGCCCCGCCCAAAATTTCTATTTTCCAAACCGAGAGGCTGATTTGAACCAAATTTTATGTGAGGGCTTATTGGGTCATGAGTACTTGATTTATGCAAAAAAAAATTTTCCTGCAGCCCCGTGGGAACCGCAGGAGCTAAAAATAGAAAAAATTTAAAACGCCCCTATCTCCAAAACTGCACGGCACTGAGAATTTTTATTTGGTGTGCAGCTTCCTTAGGACCAACAGAAAGGATTGGTAAAAAAAAATTGCCATCGGTTTTATCATAGGGTACAGTTTCGGGACTTTGAAAAAGTGCTGAGTCAGCACTTTTTAACGCTGTAGGCAATGGGAAAAACATTAAAAAATCTTCTTCTCCAGATCCAGCAGGCAGAATCTTTTGATATTTGGTATGCAACATTGTAGGGTGGATCTGATTCAAGTTTGTTCAAATCGGCCCCCTGGGTTCATATTTGGGCTCAGTATAGGAGCCCGATTTCGAACTTAGTGCATTTCAGGCAAATTTTTTAAAAAATCTTCTTCTCCAGATCCAGCAGGCAGAATCTTTTGATATTTGGTATGCAACATTGTGGGGTGGATCTGATTCAAGTTTGTTCAAATCGGCCCCCTGGGTTTATATTTGGGCTCAGTATAGGAGCCCAAATTTGAACTTACTGCATTTCAGGCAAATTTCTTTGAAAATCTTCTTCTCCAGATCCAGCAGGCAGAATCTTTTCATATTTGGTATGCAACATTGTAGGGTGGATCTGATTCAAGTTTGTTCAAATCGGCTCCCTAGATTCATATTTGGGCTCACTATAGGAGCTCGAATTCGAATTTAGTGCATTTCAGGCAAATTTCTTCAAAAATCTTCTTCTCCAGATCCAGCAGGCAGAATCTTTTGATATTTGGTATGCAATGTTGCGGGGTAGATCTGATTCAAGTTTGTTCAAATCGGCCCCCTGGATACATATTTGGGCTTACTATAGAAGCCCGAATTCGAACTTAGTGCATTTCAGGCAAATTTCTTAAAAAATCTTCTTCTCAAGATCCAGCAGGCAGAATCTTTTCATATTTGGTAAGCAACATTGTGGGGTGGATCTGATTCAAGATTGTTCAAATCGGCCCCCTGGGTTAATATTTGGGCTCAGTATAGGAGCCCGATTTCGAACTTAGTGCATTTCAGGCAAATTTCTTAAAAAATCTTCTTCTCCAGATCCAGCAGGCAGAATCTTTTGATATTTGGTATGCAACATTGTAGGGTGGATCTGATTCAAGTTTGTTCAAATCGGCCCCCTGGGTTCATATTTGGGCTCAGTATAGGAGCCCGATTTTGAACTTAGTGCATTTAGGCAAATTTCTTAAAAAATCTTCTTCTCCAGATCCAGAAGGCAGAATCTTTTGATATTTGGTATGCAACATTGTGGGGTGGATCTGATTCAAGTTTGTTCAAATCGGCTTCCTAGATTCATATTTGGGCTCACTATAGAAGCTCGAATTTGAACTTAGTGCATTTCATGCAAATTTCTTAAAAAATCTTCTTCTCCAGATCCAGCAGGCAGAATCTTTTCATATTTGGTAAGCAACATTGCGGGGTGGATCTGATTCAAGTTTGTTCAAATCGGCCCCCCTGGGTTTATATTTGGGCTCAGTATAGGAGCCCAAATTTGAACTTAGTGCATTTCAAGCAAATTTATTAAAAAATCTTCTTCTCCAGATCCAGCAGGCAGAATCTTTTGATATTTGGTATGCAACATTGTGGGGTGGATCTGATTCAAGTTTGTTCAAATCGGCTTCCTAGATTCACATTTGGGCTCACTATAGAAGCTCGAATTCGAACTTAGTGCATTTCAGGCAAATTTCTTAAAAAACTTTCTTCTCCAGATCCAGCAGGCAGAATCTTTTGATATTTGGTATGCAACATTGTGGGATGGATCTGATGCAAATTTGTTTAAATCGGCTCCCTAGATTCATATTTGAGCTTACTATAGGAGCTCGAATTCGAATTTAGTGCATTTCAGGCAAATTTCTTCAAAAATCTTCTTCTCCAGATCCAGCAGGCAGAATCTTTTGATATTTGGTATGCAATGTTGCGGGGTAGATCTGATTCAAGTTTGTTCAAATCGGCCCCCTGGATACATATTTGGGCTTACTATAGAAGCCCGAATTCGAACTTAGTGCATTTCAGGCAAATTTCTTAAAAAATCTTCTTCTCAAGATCCAGCAGGCAGAATCTTTTCATATTTGGTAAGCAACATTGTAGGGTGGATCTGATTCAAGATTGTTCAAATCGGCCCCCTGGGTTAATATTTGGGCTCAGTATAGGAGCCCGATTTCGAACTTAGTGCATTTCAGGCAAATTTCTTAAAAAATCTTCTTCTCCAGATCCAGCAGGCAGAATCTTTTGATATTTGGTATGCAACATTGTAGGGTGGATCTGATTCAAGTTTGTTCAAATCGGCCCCCTGGGTTCATATTTGGGCTCAGTATAGGAGCCCGATTTCGAACTTAGTGCATTTAGGCAAATTTCTTAAAAAATCTTCTCCAGATCCAGAAGGCAGAATCTTTTGATATTTGGTATGCAACATTGTGGGGTGGATCTGATTCAAGTTTGTTCAAATCGGCTTCCTAGATTCATATTTGGGCTCACTATAGAAGCTCGAATTTGAACTTAGTGCATTTCATGCAAATTTCTTAAAAAATCTTCTTCTCCAGATCCAGCAGGCAGAATCTTTTCATATTTGGTAAGCAACATTGCGGGGTGGATCTAATTCAAGTTTGTTCAAATCGGCCCCCTGGGTTTATATTTGGGCTCAGTATAGGAGCCCAAATTTGAACTTAGTGCATTTCAAGCAAATTTATTAAAAAATCTTCTTCTCCAGATCCAGCAGGCAGAATCTTTTGATATTTGGTATGCAACATTGTGGGGTGGATCTGATTCAAGTTTGTTCAAATCGGCTTCCTAGATTCATATTTGGGCTCACTATAGAAGCTCGAATTCGAACTTAGTGCATTTCAGGCAAATTTCTTAAAAAATTTTCTTCTCCAGATCCAGCAGGCAGAATCTTTTGATATTTGGTATGCAACATTGTGGGATGGATCTGATGCAAATTTGTTTAAATCGGCTCCCTAGATTCATATTTGAGCTTACTATAGAAGCTCGAATTCGAACTTAGTGCATTTCAGGCAAATTTCTTAAAAAATCATCTTCTCCAGATCCAGCAGGCAGAATCTTTTGATATTTGGTATGCAACATTGCGGGGTGGATCTGATTCAAGTTTGTTCAAATCGGCCCCCTGGATTCATATTTGGGCTCACTATAGAAGCTCGAATTCGAACTTAGTGCATTTCAGGCAAATTTCTTAAAAAATCATCTTCTCCAGATCCAGCAGGCAGAATCTTTTGATATTTGGTATGCAACATTGCGGGGTGGATCTGATTCAATTTTGTTCAAATCGGCCCCCTGGATTCATATTTGGGCTCACTATAGAAGCTCGAATTCAAACTTAGTGCATTTCGGGCAAATTTCTTCAAAAATCTTCTTCTCCAGATCCAGCAGGCAGAATCTTTTGATATTTGGTATGCAACATTGCGGGGTGGATCTGATTCAAGTTTGTTCAAATCGGCCCCCTGGATTCATATTTGGGCTTAATATAGAAGTCCGAATTCGCACTTAGTGCATTTCGGGCAAATTTATTAAAAAATCTTCTTCTCCAGATCCAGCAGGCAGAATCTTTTGATATTTGGTATGCAACATTGTGGGGTGGATCTGATTCAAGTTTGTTCAAATCGGCTTCCTAGTTTCATATTTGGGCTCACTATAGAAGCTCGAATTCGAACTTAGTGCATTTCAGGCAAATTTCTTAAAAAATCTTCTTCTCCAGATCCAGCTTCAGAATCTTTTCATATTTGGTAAGCAACATTGTGGGGTGGATTTGATTCAAGTTTGTTCAAATCGGCCCCGTGGGTTTATATTTGAGCTCCGTATAGGAGCCCAAATTTTAACTTAGTGCATTTCAGGCATATTTCTTAAAAAATCTTCTTCTCCAGATCCAGCAGGCAGAATCTTTTGATATTTGGTATACAACATTGTGGGGTGGATCTGATTGTGATTCATGAACGTATTTATTTGTAAAGTTGATAGAATCTTAGACAAAATTTGCAGAAAAGATCTACTATAGAAGGGGTGGTATCCAGGGTGAACCGTTTACCCAAATCTAGTAGTACTAATGCATTATTCACACAAATCTCTGTTCAAATTTTATGACCCCTCATTGGAACACACGCATTCAGCTCATTCCAACAAAGGTCATATGCCATGTTTTCGAGACAAAGGAATAAAAATTTTAGTTATTCATGAAATTTTTAGGCAACTGTTGTCTGTTATTCACATTGCTTCATGAAATTTCAGTACTTTTAGAAGTTACCTCAGTAATCAAGGGTTAATTCCCCTTAATTAAATGTCACCTCTAAAAAACAACCACTTTGCATATCTTACCTTTTTACCAGCATAACTGCCAAACTTGTCAGCATTCTTCGCAAAAATCGCTATTCAAATTTTAATTTTTGTCTCTTAAACATACATGTACTTATCGCTTGTAAATACCCCATTGGAATGAGCTTTTTGAGCTCATTCCAATGAGAGGTCGCACACCATGCTTTTTGAGTCAAAAAAGCAATTTTTTTAGTTATTCCAGAATTTCGTACGTAAAACACAGCTTTATGACTTCACATTAAAATGAGCTCTCTAAGCTTGTTCCAATCAACATTCACGCACTATGTCTTTCACACAAAAAATAAAATTTTCCATTTATTCAGGAATTTTGTTTGCAAGAACACTCTTACCCCCCCCCCCCCCCCCCCCACACACACACACAAACACACACACACACACACACAAACACAGACACACACATCTAAAAGTTTGTCAGCAAAAAAACAGTTACTTCAATTTTTAAATGCATTATAGGAACAACTTGCCTAATCAAATTTAAATACTTTTGCATCATTCTCTATCTAGAACAGACCATTTACCATATCTTTACGCAAAATTCTCCAGCATCATTCACAAAAAAACACCATTATTTATATATTCACATTTCTGTCTCAAAAATATACCTGATCTTCCCATACCCCTATTGGAATAAGCTGTTTGAGCTTGTTCCAATGATGATAAAAAAAACTAATATTTTGGAAAATTTGTGAAAATTTTTGTTTTCTTGCATGCAAATATATACATGTAGCACATGGAAGATATCCACAGTTGGGGAGAGATGTCCAAGGCTATCTCTTCACATTCCTTGTTTGTGCTTCATGCTAAACCAGTTTGTCTGCAGAGATAAATTTGCTTTATTAAAAATCATTGGAGATTGGCCACACACCAACGATTTTAAATAAAACTAATTTTAGGTAACAAATGTTGAACTTCAAACAAAATCTATCACTCAACCAGTTAATGTTGATGAGGCATGACATGGTGAAGGTGACCTAAAATACTTCTTAGAGTCACTTTGTCAGGTGAGCGATTAAGGCCACGTGGGGCCTCTTGTTGTTAATGGATTCTATTAACTATCGGTACTGCTTATGGTATATCATTGACTTAGCAGTTGTGCTTAAGATTTCGGCTCATGAAGTAAGAGTTCTTCTACTTCTTGGGCTTACATTAATAGTGTCGCTATTATAGATTTTTGAAGGCCGCTCATTGCGCTCAGCCATCCACATTCATGAATTTTATCTCAGAAATATCGAGTCCATTTCTGGAGGCCTCTATTGTTAGGTCTATTATCTACTGCTCAGAATGTCATTCACTTAACAGTTGCTACTATAGCTAGGTAGGCTGTCTGTTTCGGCAGTGTCTCCGTTCGGCTGCCCTCTTCGCTCTGGGCTATTTGACCCAGGGCAAGAAAAAGGGGGGGGGGGGGGGGGGGGAGGGTGTTCCCTTGGGTCACCTGTTTTACTATGAAAACAAGGGGATACCTCCTCCGGAGTTAGTAATTCTGAGCTGTTATTGGGATGGTTGTTTAGTGAGAAGTTTAGGTTTTTAAAATTCATTCAAGTCTTAGTTTTTAAAGTATAGCTTTTGAATATTGCATGTGTCAACGGACATGATTATGCAATCCTCAGACACTTTTAGGAGTATAAGAGTCTCTATTCTCTAGACTTACTTTACTTATTGGCTTACTTTAAAAATTATTAGTATAAGGATTATATTGGATATTAATAGAGTACATGGATGTATGAAGCTCAATTTTGGAAGGTGTTGTATCTTTCTAATTTATCATAAATAAGAAAGATACATGTAAGGCCTATTACTTCTTTTTCCCTACAGGGGATAACTCTATTTTATTTTATTGAGCGTATTCCATTTTGCTCTATGTCCTTGGCCCTCCAGCCTTTTTACTATTCAGCTATGTCTGGGTCATTGGTACAGTATAAAAATGTTAAAAAATTTATAGTAATTTATATATTTTTTATACTTACCAATGACCCAGACGGGGATGGCCCTCCCAGGAGTTGGGAACTCTTGCCTCCCCGCTGAGTACATAGCGCTTACCAGGCACTGGTTATTAGAATGATTAATGGCGCCAATTTCGGAACGTCCTTGACACTGCGCATGCGCAGTAGGGGCGAAGTGTGGAGGGCCTTTCAGGACATGTTTTCTTTAGTTTTAGATGCAAATTTTGGGGATTGGGGGGCAAAATTTGTGTTTGGCCCTATATTTTAAGAGTTAGCACCAGCTATGTCTGGGTCATTGGTAAGTATAAAAAATATATAAATTACTATAAATTTTTTAACTTTCACTTCACAATTTAAAATTTGATAGTGCTGCTATGCCTATGTGAGTGCAACTTGTCCAAAATCCCAAATGAAATTTCAGAAAAACAAACCTCATATTTGTATGTAAAGATAATGGCTGCAGTTTAACCCTAAAGCCCCCAGTTCCAGTTTTTGTGGGATTCTCATCTTGTATGCAGGCATGGCATTCTTAAAAATGTAGAATGGCTGAAATTGCTCCCCACGTATGGCTTAGGGAAGTGATTAGCTCTCGTGAAGCTTACAAAAGCTAGAAGTGGCAAAATGTAGTTTTATTATTAATGAATTATGCCTAGTAGGTTTTGTAAATTTTATTTGGTGCTGCTAACCAGGTAGTTTCTGTGAGGTGGCTACACTGCCCCTTCCACACCTCTGAGCCTTGGCGAGGCCCGGAGGTGCGGGAGGTGCAGTGTGGCCTTCTTACAGAAACCACGAACATAGAAGAGATCTGAAAAGATGTAGGTTTTAGGAATATGCTGTTATTGTATTCATTGGGTGTGTGGTGGCTCAGTAGGTAGAGATGCAGGCTGCAAGCCGAGTGGTCCTCGGTTTGAATCCCACCTGTGGCAACCACGTTGTGTCCTTGGGCAAGACACTTAAGCCCAATTGCCTCCATGGTGGAACAGTGGCATTGTGTATTGAGGCATACTGCACGTCGGTGGTGCACTTGTCTTCAACCAATGCTTGCCTGGCTTGTGTGGAGTTAGTATGTTGGGGAAGTTGACAGTTGCTCCCCATTGCTCAGTGGTTCTCTGTGGGTACTCTATCTTACTCCACCCCATAAAATTGTCCAATTTGAGATGATCCTGGCTGTTGAAAGTGTCATTAAGCCCCAATAAATAAATAAATATAAATGGTATTCATTATTTTCTAAGGCCAGGAGGACTGGTTTTTGCCCTCCTTAATTTTTTTAAGGCGAGCAGTGGGTGAGCGAATAAACCGCTCTCCTGAAAATACCAGGCCTGTGTATGTACATGAAGAGCATGTTTTCCTCCATACAGACTGGTGGTGTTCTTGCTGATGAAAACTACATTGTCTTTTCATCTGCCATCCGTCCATTCACCTGTTCACTTTTGGTTTCCAGACGATAACTTTAGTTATCTGTGTGAAATCCAATTCATTTCCAACTCACCTGAGCAAAGCCCAAGGGGAGCTTTAGTGATCACTTTCTGTCCTATGTCTGTCGTCCATCTGGCGTGAACTTTACCTTATCAACTTCTCATAAACTACTGGGGCGAATCGAACCAAATTTGATATCCATGTTACTTATATATCAATTCACATTTGTTCAAATAAAGGTGCAGGGTGCATAATACTGTTAGCATCCACAAAAAATTAAAAACATCTCCAGAACTACCAATCAGAATCTTGATATACAATATTCTAAGAGGATCAAATCAAATCCCTGGGTTCATATATGGGAACACAAATTTCAACTTTGAGAATATGAGGAAATTTATTTAAAAATCTTGTTCAGATCGACCAGTCAAATTGTTTTGATATTTGGTATACTGCATCTTTTGGGAGGTGAAGTTTGTTCAAATCAAGTCCCTGAAGTCATATTTGGGCTCACTGCGGGAGCCCAATATTTTTTTAACTTGGAGTAATATGAGGGATATTTTTGAAAAATCTTCACATCCATCAGTCAATTTTTTAGCTCAACTTGACAAAGTAAAGCGGAGCTACTGCCATCACTTCTCGTCTGTCGGCGATGACCTTTGATGAACTTAGTGCAGTTATGCATCAAAATTTACCTTTGGCACACCCTGTAAGGCACATTTATTATTGGATCGCTTTGAAACTTGGTATGCTTGTTTTGGGTGACCTCCAGATGGGAGCTATCGATTTTCTTCCATTTCCGTCAAAATATGTTGCCGCTGGCAACGTTCTTAGAACTTAGTTTAGTCAGACCTGAATATTTCCCTTTGGTACACCCTACAGGGAACATTTATGATCGGATTGCTTTGAAATCTGGCATACTTGTTTGGAGTGACCTTAAGATGGGGACTATTGATTTCCTTCCATTTCCTTCAAAAAATGTTGCCGCTGGCAATGACCTTTGAACTTACTTTAGTCAGGCGTCAATATATTCCTTTGGTTTTCAATGAAGTAAATATCAATACAAAAGAAGTTTAGAAATGGCAATTCTACAAGCTAGGAACTAAATGTATTCTCGGGGGATGGGCATATCAATGCGAATTTCAAAGGTTCTATTATGTTGGGAAGGTGACCTGTCGTGGGAATGCGGCCATTTGACGGACGCTGTGCCGGTATAGCAGAAACCCTGGCTGGCAACGACCTTTGATGAACTTAGTGCAGTTATGCATCAAAATTTCCCTTTGGCACACCCTGCAGTGCACATTTTTTACCAGATCATTTTGAAACTTGGTATGCTTGTTTGGGGTAAGCTCTAGATGGGAGCTATCGATTTTCTACCATTTCCGTCAAAAAATTTTGCCACTTGAAACGTTCTTAGAACTCAGTTAAGTCAGACCTCAATATTTCCCTTTGGTACACCCTACAGGGCACATTTATGATCAAATTGTTTTGAAACCTGGCATGCTTGTTTGGGATGACGTCTAGATGGGAGCTATTTTTTTTCTTCCATTTCCGTCAAAAACTGTTGCCGCTGGCAACAACCTTTGAACTTACTTTAGTCAGGCATCAATATATTCCTTTGGCACTCCCTACTGGGCACATTTATGATCAGAATAGTTTGAAACTTGATATGTTTGTTTGGGGTTACCTCTAGATGGGAGCTATTGATTTTCTTCAGTTTCTGTCAAAACATGTTGCCACTGGCAATGACCTTCGATGAACTTTGTGCAGTTATGCGTCAATATTTCCCTTTGGTGCAGCCTGCAGTGCACATTTTTGACTGGATTGCTTTGAAACTTGGTTGTGCTTGTTTGGGGTGACCTCTAGACGGGAACTATTGATTTTCTTCCATTTCTGTCAAAAATAGTTGCCACTGGCAACAACCTCTGATGAACTTAGTTAAAACTTAGTGCAGTTATGCATCAATATTTCCCGCTGACACACCCTGCAGGGCACATTTATGATTGGATTGCAATGAAACTTGGTGTTCTTGTGTGGGGTGGTATCTATATGGAAGCTATCAATTTTCTTCCATTTCTGTCGAAAAATGTTGTTGCGGGCAACAACCTTTGAACTTAGTTTAGTCAGGCTTCAGTATTTCCCATTGGCACACCCTTCAGGTCACATTTATGATTGGCTTACTTTAAAACTTGGTATGTGTGTTCGGGGTGACCTCTAGATACAACAACTGTGCATGTGTTCATTTCCATAAAAAATTATTGTCGTTATCACCAGCCTTTGAACTTACTGCATTTGTGCAGCAACTTATCCCTTTGGCACTCTATGCAGGGTATATTTATGAATTTTCATTAAAAAAAAAAACCATTGCCACAAGCAATGCTCTTCAAACTTAGTGCATTAACATCTTCCTTTGGCATGCCTGATTCATTATCAGGTTGTTTTGAAACTTTGTATGCTTTTGAAGGGTGACAAAGATAGGAGCTATTGATTTTCTTTTCATTTCCATCAAAAACTGTTGCAGTTGGCAACAACCTCTGAATTTATTGCATTTGTGCATCAACATTCTTCTTTGACATGGCCTACAGGACACATTTATCACATGATTGTTTTTGAACTAGGTGTGCTCATTAGGCGAGACCTCTACAGTTGAAACTAGAAGTCCTGTCACAAATAGTGCGCTTATCTAGGCTTAATTGTGCGTTGGAATTGCGCGCAATTGCCATATCGAATGGCATCCAAAGCACGGCAGGTTCTCTTGGTTACTCATAGCAAACACATGCAATGTTTCTGCCAATGGACCTCCGGGTTACCCGGAGGTCCATTGGCTGAAACATTGCTTGTGCACAGGCCATATGTACATAATTTGATAGCTTTACTTGGGCCATAACGCGTACATTAACGCTCATATCAACGTGCTATTTGTGCGCATTTCATGACAGGACTTCTAGTTTTAACTGTAGATAAGAGCTATTGATTAGCATTCATTTCTGTGAAAAAAGTTGCTGTTTACAATAACCTCTGAACTTACTGCATTTGTGTATCAACATTCTTCCTGTGGCCAGCCGTACAGTTTACATTTAAAAATGCATGGATTACTCTGACATTGTGCACACACAGTGCTGTTATGTTGAAATTTTACCAAATAATATTGGTACCAATGATCTTCAATTTTGCCATTTCACTTGTACCTTACCAAGTTCAAGTTTGTCAAGTTGAGTTACAGTGTCATTGACACCTTCATTAATATTTGGTGTACAACATTGTTACAGGGGTTAAACTCACTTTTATTCAAAGCAAGTTTGTTCAAGTCCCTTCATTAGCTCACCTGGCCCAAAGGGCCATGTGAGCTATTGCCATCACTTGACGTTCGCCATCCGTAAACTTTTCACATTTTTATCTTCTAGAACTGAGAGCCACTGTGAATCAAACTCGTCAGGAATGGTCTGGGAGGTCCTCTACAAACAATCCTCATTTTGTAACCGTCTGATGAAAAGCATGACCGCCAGAGGCACTGTTTGATTCTGATAGGTGGATTTTCAAAAATCTTCTGAAACTACAAGACCAAATGTTTTGAAACTTCACATGATTGATGACTGGGACACCCTCTACCAACAGTCCTCATTTAATGTTGATCGGGTTGCAAACATGGCTGCAATTGTGGCTTATAGTTACCATAGAAACCCTATGGGAAATCACATTTTTATCTTCTCTGGTATTACTGAGCCAATGTGAACCAAACTTTGCAGGGATGATCTATGGGGAGTTCTCTGTAGCTGTTCCTCATTTTGTTCCTGTTGGATGGAAAACATGGCCACCAGAGGCATGAATTCTTTGATTCTGACTGGTCAATTTTGAAAAATCTCTGAAACTACAATATCAAATGTTTTGAAACTTCACAATTGTGGCTTATAGTTACCATAGAAGCCCTATGGGAAATCACATTTTCGTCTGTTCTGCCAGCTGAGCGACTACAGGCTCATTAGAGCCTCTTGTTGATATATGTGCTCCCTATTGGAGCCCAAATTTTAATTTAGTCCAATATGAGGAATAATCTTTAAAACTCTTTCTTTTGATATATTTCATACAGAATTCCTAGAGGAGCTCAGATTGAAATTTATCCAAATCAAGCCTATCGGTCATTAATTGGGCTCTCTATGGGCATCTTAATTTTTTTTTGTAAAATCTTCGGAATAATCTTTAAAAATCTTTAGATCCACCAGTAATCTTTTGACATTTGATATGTAGCAACGTTAGTAGGTTCAGATTTTAGTTTGTTCAAATGAGCTCCTTGTGTCATATTTGGACTCCATGTGTGATTTCAACTTAATGCAATATCAGGACTTTTTTTTTTTTTTAAATCTTCTTCACATTTGCAAGTGAGATTCCTTTATAACATTGTATTGACGTGCTTAGTGTGGGAAGATTCAAGTTTGTTCAAATCAAATACCAGGTTTCATATTTAAGCTTCGAATTTTAACTTGATGCAGTATAAGGAACATTATTCAAAGATCTTCAGACCCAAATTACATTTGCTCAAATTGGGATGGGAGTCCTTTATAGACAAAACTTTGTGGAGGGAATGGGGGGGGGGGGGGGAGGTGTTCTCTGGAAAAGATTTTGAGTGATTTTATGCAAATAAATGAACTTTCACACTGTTTGGGAGGAGGCCAGTGGGAGAGTTGCACCGGTCCACTGGGTGATTTTTTTCTCCTTGCTTCAAAATGTGTTTTGAAGAGGTTTCAGAGGTTATTTTTATAAAAAAAAAATAATAATTTTATCAGGTGAACAATTATGGCCCCCTTGGGGCCTCTTATTTTTCATATCTGGTACAGCCTGGTATCTACTTTTTTTCTTGTGGGCAGGTGATTTTCCAGCTTTTGTTATATGCTTGTTTTCTTGTTTTTCCAAAAATCTAAACAAAACCCTTTCATTTCCCTCTTTGGAATGAGCTCATTCCAATGAGAGTCCACATGATGTGGTTTTGTTGAATTTTTCTTTTCAAGCAACCACTCAATTTGTATTTTTCAGATGTGGCTCATTAATTAGGTAAAGAGATAACACAAGTTGAACAGATTCGCTTTATTACAATTATTCACTATTTTTTAGCTCACCTGACTTTCAGTTAGGGGAGCTATAGTGATTGCTCACCGCCCGTTGTCTGAACATGGTGTTTGCGTTTTCTCCAAAACCACTGAACCTATTTAATTGAAATTTGAGATAACAGTTTATGACATCGCATTTTAAAAAATCTTCTCATGAACCAGCAGTAGCAGAGACTTGATATTTGGTGTGCAGCTTCCTTTTGAGGTGCAGACTCAGATTTGTTCAAGAGAAGTTCGAGGAGCTATATTTGCCTTTGTTATGGGAGGAGCAAGAATTTTTGCCCAGTCCCTAATTTCTATTTAACAAACCGAGAGGCTGATTTCAACCAAATTTGATATGAGGGCTTATTGGGCCATACAGAGACCAGCCTAGAGGCTAAATTTAGGGAGAAGTCACTTCTCCCTCCCAAGGTTTTAAGGAGAAGTGAGGTGAAAATAGGGAGAAGTGAGTAAATAATATTTTTTCCCAAAAAGCTATGTCAGGTAAAGGGTTAAATTCAGTTTATTAAATTACTTTTGGCAACCAAATATTCTCAAGAACCTGTGTTAGGTAAAGGGTTAAATTCAGTTTATCAAATTTACTTTTGCCAACCAAATGCTATTTCTCAGAAAGCTGCTTTAGGTAAAGGGTTAAATTCTGTTTAGCAAATTATCTTTTTTGTCAACCAAATATTATTCAGAAGAACTGTTAGGTAAAGGGTTAAATTCAATTTAGCAAGTATATTTGCCAACCAAATTTTTCACAAAAAGCTGTGTTACAGTTAAAACTAGAAGTCCTGTCATGAGATGTGCACAAATAGCACGTTGATATGCGCATTAATGTACGCGTTATAGCCCAAGTAAAGCTATCAAATTCTGTACATATGACTTGTGCACAAGCAATGATTCAGCCAATGGACTTCCGGGTAACCCGGAGGTCAACTGGCAGAAACATTGCATGTGTTTGCTATGAGTAACCAAGAGAACCTGCCGTGCTTTGGATGCCATTCGATATGGCAAATGTGTGCAATTCCAATGCGCAATTAAGCCTAGATAAGCGCACTATTCGTGACAGGATTTCTAGTTTTAACTGTAGGTGCAGGGCCTGAAATAACAGTCAGACATCGGACATGTCCGGTCGAATTTACGGTCAGAAAAAACAAAATAAATCACCAGCAATGCTGTCGCAAATGCCGATGCCCTGTAATTTACGACGGCAAAAAGTTTTTAAGTGCAGATAAATAGACATTCAAAGTTATACAAGCATTGTAAACCAGTAGGGGTGTGCATGTATCGTATTTATTTGTGCATGAGTCGCCACCATAGACAAGAATTAGTGCGAAGTTATGTGACAATAAACATTATTTCCAGGGCCACATCGAAGACAGTGTGATTTGATCGGGTTATTGACAAGATGATAACCGGGAAGACCGTTTGAAAATCATCTAATCTGTCCATAGACAACATGTGCACAGGTCGAAGTCACATGTCTGATAAACTCATTGTCAAAAATTAAATAATCTCGAACCGATGTCAACGTTTTATTTCGAGGAAATATTTCCATGATTTGATAATTGATAAATAAAATGAAAATGTAAACCAGATAAATTCACACAGAAAAAACTCTCCAATTGATATTCCGATGAGAAACGACCCTCACTGTCAAAAAACTATGTGTAAATTATGAACAAAACATTTTCGTACCAATTGTACTTAACTACTTATATATAAGTCGCACCACCATTCATCATACATTTATCTAATAACCACGGAAATTTCAAAGGAGTATCAACTGTTTCAAGTGTGTGAGAATGCGCCAGAGAACACCATTTACAATGTAAGTTTAAAAAATTTTCTCAACATCCGAAGGGGACACCCCTCCTGATAGCCTCCCCGTCTTGGCATTACATGCCAAGGAGGTCGCTGTGCATCAGAAAAGTTGTCCGACCAAATTAAAAAGCCTTATTTCAGGCACTGGTTAGGTGAAGGGTTACATTCAGTTTAGCAACTTGTTTTTGCTAACCAAATATTATTTTACAAAAAGCTGTTTTGGTAAGGGTTCAATTCAGTTTAAAAGCTATTAGTGGGGGGGTTAAATTCAGTTTAGTGAATTATTTTTGCCAACCAAATATTTCCATTCAGTTTAGAGAATCATTTCTTCCAGGGGCCCGGTTGATTCACTCTCGGCACAACATAAATTGTAACAAAGCTATGACGTCACTTGTACCGGTGAATCAACCAGGACAGCTCATTTGTAAGCGAAAGTAAACAAAAAATGATGGAGTCGCAAAGGCAGAAGAGAGTTCTTCGCATTGAAACATCGTCTGTCAGACATTTTGTCGAATGATGTCACAGCACAAATCTTGCACCACCTCGCGAGGGGGTGTAAATTTGTGCCGGTCGGCACAGTCCCGTCACATGTTCCGTTCGTGGTTGGGAATCCCTGTTCCGTCACAGTTTGTGCTGTGCCGAGAGTGAATCAACCGGGCCCCTGGCAAATGTTCTGTTATCAAGGAAGATAATTGAATTTGTCAGTTTGCTTTTAACACCATTTATTTCTGTAACTTACTACTTTTTGGTAATTTAGTCGGACCCTTTTTGTGACTGCCACAAATGAAACACACCCAACAATAATTTTTAAAAATCACATGCTTCAAACTCACAAGTGCAAACTGAAAAATAAACATTTTTATCATTACCAAAAATGTTTTTTTTTAAATAAATACCCTGTATAGCGAAGTTTGACGTTGGAAATCACTTTTGAAATGACACATTAAAAAAGAACTTGAGCAATTTTCGTCTTGTCATCTAACTTCACTCTAGTGAAAACTTGAATTGTCATGACGAAATCGTGCCATGGTTGGTATTATTTTTGGGTTTTATGGGAAGTAAAATCAAAATATTTAGTAATTCTTTAACCTGCCCAATTATTTGCATTCACTGCACTTATTTTTTTTTCTATTTTTTCCAAGCGAAGTTAACAACGGAATCGCCGGAAATAACTTTTCTCAGCGACTTTTTAAAACTGCAAGGCGACTTTAACTTCGCCCAGAGAAAGAAATTTGGCGAAGATCTGGTGTTAAGGGCGAAGATATCGCCTACTTCGCCTTGTTGTAGGCTGGTCCCTGGGGCCATAAGTACTTAATTTATGCAAAAATAATTTTCCCATCGGAACCGCAGGAGCTAAAAATAGAAAAAAAATTCAAACGCTCATATCTCCAAAGCTACACGGCACTGAGAATTCTTATTTGGTGTGAAGCTTCCTTAGGGCCAACAGAATGGAATGGTCAAAAAAAATTGCTATCGGTTTTATCATGGGGTACTTTATTGGACTTTGAATGTGCTGAGTCAGCATTTTTTGTCCCCCAATGTTTTTTTAGAAATCAGCGGTATCCTTCCGTCTGTGCGTCCATCCCACTTGGTGTCCCCATGATAACTCCAGTTTGGATCATTTGATTGGAACCAATTTAGGTATGTGACCTTCTTAGCCCAAACCACAGGTAAAGTTCGAATGTGGGTTTGGCCCGATTGTTTTAGAGTTATACCCCTTTTTCGACTTAGAAATTTCAAGATTTGCAGTGTCCGGATGATAACTCCAGTTAGGATTATTTGATCGGAAAGAATTTTAGTATGTGACTTTCTGGGGTAATAATACAGGTCAAGTTCGAATATGGGTTCGGACCGATCATTTTTGCTAGAGTTATGCCCCTTTTTCGACTTGTTTTTCAGGGGACATGTTGCCGAGCGGCCTTTTATTAACACTGTGGGTAATGGGGAAAACATTTTAAGACTACTTTTCTCCCAAACCACTTCTCCAAAAGCTTTCAAATTTCACATATAACATCTTTGAAAGATTGTTTCACATGTTTATTGAAATCAAATCCCTGGGTCGATATTTGGGGGTTCTCTTTGGGAGCCCAAATGTTTAAATTTGTGCAGTATGAGGAATATTCTTTAAAAATCTTCTTCAGATTTACCAAATAGAATCTTTTGATATTTGGTATGCAGCATCCTCAGGGGGGTGAGATTCAAGTTTGTTCTAGCCATGTCCCTGGCTTGATATTTGGGCTCCCTATGGGAGCCCGAATTATAACTTAGTGCAGTATGAGGAATATTCTTCAAAAATCTTCTTCTTCACATCCACCAGTCAGAATCTTTCGATATTTGGTATACAGCATCCTTACAGAGGTGAGATTGAAGTTTGTTCAAGCCAAGTCCATGGGTTCATATTTGGGCTCCCCGTTGAAGCCCAAATTATTATTTAGTTCAATATGAGGAATATTCTTTTAAAATCTTCTTTTTTTTCAGATCCACTGGTCAGAATCCTTGGATATTTGGTATAAGCTTTTCTTAGGAGGGGCTGATGCAACTTGTTGAAATCAATTCCCTGGGTTTATATTTAGGCTATCATGTCAGATAGGTGAGTGCCCTCAGGCCCCCAGGGGCCTCTTGTTTGTTTAGGTACAAAACAAAAATATGATTTTGACTTTTACTGTTCAGATAATCCACTCTTCAGACAGATGGCTTGATTTGAATGAACTCAAGATTATCTAGTTGAAGGTGCAGTTTTTCCAAGTCCCTGTCAACACAGAAGTAGTGAGTACAAAGTAGTTGTTTCTTCAATACTAGAGCTGTCATGATTAATCGATTGTCGATCGGTCAGTATTTTTAGTTGTCGAAGAATCGGTAAATTTTACCCCGTTTTAGACGTTTAATAATTTTTTTAAAAATTGATGAAAAAACTATTGTTTCTAAAGGTAAAAGGCCAAGAACGTTGACGTTAAACCTCAAGAAGCTGTTAGAAGCATCAGCCATTTGTCTTTTAGGTACATTCAAAGCTTTCATGTTCTGAACTTTTGAACCATCAGTGTAATAATCAGGACCGGTCGGTAGTTGCGAACTTGAGAAGTTCGTAACTGATGACCAGTCGTGATTATTACACCAACGGTTCAAAAGTTCAGAACATCAAAGCTTTGAATGTACCTAAAAGAGGATTGTTTTCGTTGTTTACTTGAGGTAGGTCAACTGACTTGAACTTCATTTTTAGCAACTTCAAAGAGGGAGGGGGGGCATCTAGGTACGATTAACCGATTATTTGCGACGATCAATCGGTGGTTCCTAAATTAAAAAATCATGACAGCCCTATTCAATACTTCATTTGTTTTAAATTGTACTTTTTGATTTCAGAACAATATGAAGCCTTCTTAAAATTCAACCATGATATGATACACAAAAAATTTGGAGACACGCCAATGTCATGTAAGTTTTATTTACAATTAACTTTTTGGTCTTGAAAATGAATGAATACCAATAAAAAATATTTTAAAAAAGGACCAGCCGACAAAACTTGCCCAACAAAATCTATTGAACTACAAATTTACACTTATTGCCGCAAGACATAATTATTTTTTTTATGGTCCCTTGATGGAGCAAGCTGGAGGACCCATATTATGTCACCCCTCTTTGGAATATTTTTTAAAAAAAATAACAAATTTTGAGATCTTCAGCATGAGGTAAACGGTTAACTACTCCTACAGTTTGCCTTTAACTTTAAAGATTTTGAATTGGGGATCACAGATATAACCCTTTCTTAATATTATTATTGTCCCCATCCTCCAGCAAAGCATTCGAGGCTATCTAATTTAATGGAGATGTGTCTGGCCGTCTTTACAAACATTTTGCATTGCTATTCCAACACTATCATTCATAGATAACTTTTAGCCCTTTACCCAACACAGACAATATCAAAATCATTTTTTAAATTTTTTCAAAAAATTTCAACAAAACCATATCATGTGACCCCTCCTTGGCACGAGCTCGTTCCAAAGAGGGGTCACATGATATGGTTTTGTTGAAATGTTTCGAAAAATATTTTTTCAGCTGCTGAATTTGCATATTACGTGTGCGATTTGTTGGGTAAAGAGTTAAGGGCCTGGAGATTTTTATACATTTTCACTATACTTTAAAGTCTGCCTCCTGTGTCTTTGCAGTTGTTTCTACTCAAGTCATGGCTGCCTATAGAGGCAGCCAAGACTTGCCTAGAAACACCTGACAAGGTACTGAGAATACAAGTTTTGAGTTTACCCAAACAATGCATGTTTGGGAACCTGTTCCTTTGCATTAAAAAGTTGTGTTGTGCGGTTTTATTTTTCTTGTTTCGGTTCAGTTCGGTTTTTAGCTCAACTTTGACGAAGTCAAATTTGAGCTATTGTCATGGCCCGTCGTCCGTCCGTCCGTACGTCAACAATTGGCTATGGCTCGGGCTAGAGGTCATATTTATGAACCGATCTTTACGAAACTTCTTGTGTACCTTTGTTATGACCCTGGGACGGGAACGAGTGTTTTTAGGTGTGGTCCGAAATTCAAGATGGCTGCCAGTGGCCATTTTGTACCGATGATGCAAAAATCAGTTTTTTGTACAGAACTTCTGTATGAAAGTTCTGATTTGAATAATGTTTTGTATAAATGTTTAGTACCATGGGATACATCACGTATAATACGGTTTTTTTTCTCGTGCGTAAATTATGCAAATTAGACTGACTTTGATTTATTTAGTGTTACTTTCAGAGCTGTAAGTGCCAAGCTGCTATGGCTCGGGCTAGAGGCCGTATTTATGAACCAATCTTCACGAAACTTCTTGGGTACCATTGTTATGACCGTGGGATGAGAACGAGTGTTTTTGGGTGCAGTCCCAAATTCCAGATGGCTGCCAGCAGCCATTTTGTACCGACGATGCCGAAATCTGTTTTTTTGTACGGAACTTCCATATGAAAGCTCTGATTTGAATAATTTTTTGTATGAATGTTTAGTACCATGGGATACATTACATATATTACAGGTTTTTTTCTTGTGCATAAATTATGCAAATTAGGCTAACTTTGATTTATTTAGTGTTACTTTCAGCACTGTGAGTGCAAATCCCAATACGGCTCGGGCTAGAGGCCGTATTTATGAACCGATCTTCACGAAACTTCTTGGGTACCTTTGTTATCACTGTGGGACGAGAAGGAGTGTTTTTGGGTCCAGTTTGAAATTCAAGATGGCCACTAGCAGCCATTTTGTTCAAAATTAAGTGCAATCAGATTTTTGCGCAGAACTTCCAAATGAAAGATCTGATTTGAATAAATTTTTGTATGAATGTTTAGTACCATGGGATACATTACATATAATACAGAGTTTTTCTCGTGAATAAATTATGCAAATTAGGGGTCCGGGTGGGACTTAGAAAATTTTGGACCAAAATCCGGAAATTAGTTTTTTTGTTTTTTATGCGTTTTGGTCAATTTTGGTCAAATTTTTTTTTACACTGAAAATTTGGGGTCTGGGTGGGACTTAGAAAATTTTGGACCAAAATCTGGAAGTTAGTTTTTTGTGTTTTGATGATTTTGGTCAATTTTAAGAAGAAGAAGAAAAAATTTTAGTCTGAAAATATTTTGTTTGGGACTGAAAATTTCCACACAAAAATAATAATCTACAATAATTGGTCTTAATCTGTAGTCCATTACAGTCACTTTGTAATTCTTTTATTATTGTTGACTGGGCCAAAACAAATACTAATTCCTGTCATATTCATTATTCAGTTGTCTTGGTCACAGCAAGTACTAATTCCTGTCATATCCAAGTTGAGCTACAGAGTCATTGACTCTTTCATTTTAAAAAAAAATCGGTTTATAGGTCGGTTTTCGTTTTTTTATAGTAAGACATCTGCAGTTTCCAACAGAAACTATGTAGTGTCAATATAATGCCCATACTGTCATCTTTTCAATGATGATTTAATTGGCAGTGACTAGCATTTGTGCGAAGTGTATAAATGGCAGGCATTATCAATACAAAATAATATAAAAGAAAATAAAATGTAACAGTGTTTGTAGAATATCACCACTCACCAATTCTAGGCACATGCCCCCCCCCCCCCCTCCCCTCACCTCTGGTCTTTAAGTTCAGCCATAAGCGAGTCTATGAGGAATTGATATTAACACATGGGTGTGAAACCAGCTAAATTCACAATTTCCCAGGGCTCTGTTCAGTGCTCACTCCTGGGTGGGGCCATGGGCAGCCTAACAAAGTGACCCTACCAGGCATTGCAAATAATAACAAGCGTTGCCAAGTGGGTCACCTAGACACCCATCCTAACATACATAACAATTTACTGATGTATGGATTCTTTTCCATACATTTTCCATCATTTCATGTCAGCCTGGAATGGGAAAGTCATATTGTTTGTAGCTGGGTGGGCTTCAAAACGAACCACTTGACCAAATACCTATTGCCTATGTACCCCCCTACCCCCCCCCCCCCCCCACACACACACACACACCTCGCGCACACAATGGTATTAGCTCAACGGAATTGATTTCACAAATTCACTGGTGTATTGTTATATATTGCAACTTTTTTGCGTTTGCCTCTTGCCATTCCACTTTCTATTTCTACCGCTGATTTGTTCCTTTGGTTGCCCCCCTTAAAGTTAGTTGTGTGGGAATGCAACCGTGGCACGTTGACAGCGATATTGTGGAACGCAGCTTTTTCCCATGGATATGGACGATTGGGTCTTGGGACGTTTCGGCCTCGGGACGTTTCGGTTCAAGACGTTTTGGCCTTCATATATTGAACTAAATAGAATAAGAACTTGCGGTTTCGTGTTTTTAGTTGGCCGAAACCTCCGGGACAAATCGTCTCAGGTCGGAACGTCCCAAGTTTGAACAGCAAGGAAACCTCTTCCCAGATAAGCACATCAAGGGAGGCAACAGACTACATGCAAAACACGTGGTGGGGAAACCCGTGACAAATGTTATTAGTCGAGTTGTGACGAAGTCAAACTCGACTTATAGTTTGGTGAATGGCGGGCGGGCGTAAACAATTGGTTTCCAGATGATAACTTGATAGTGGTTCAACTCACATTCATTAAACTTCATATGTAGGTTGGTCTTGGTGGGAGGAAGAACCCTATTGATTTTGGATATGCTACGTCGAAGGTCAAGGTCACAGTGACCTTGAACGTAGTAAATCTTAAACAATTGGTTTCTGGATGATAACTTGATAATGGTTCAACTCACATTCATGAAACTTCATAGGTAGATTGGCCTTGGTGAGGGGAAGAACCCTATTGATTTTGGATTTGCTACGTCAAAGGTCAAGGTCAACGTGACCTTGAACATAGTAAATCGCAACAATTCCATTCCGGATGATAACTTGATAGTAGTTCAACCTACATTCATGGAACTTCATAGGTGGGTTGGCCTTGGTGCGAGGAAGAACTCTATTGATCTTGGACTCACCAGATCAATGGTCAAGGTCACAGTGACCTTTAACATAGTATATCGCAACAATTGGTCTGGATGATAACTTGATAGTGGTTCAACCTAGAGTCATGAAACTTCATAGGTGTGTTGGCCTTGGTGCGAGGAAGAACCCTAGTGATCTTGGACTCACCAGGTCAAGGTTACAGTGACCTTGAACATAGTATATCGCAACAATTGGTTTCCGGATGATAACTTGTTTTAGACTTGCTAGGTGAAAGGTTAAGGTCACAGTGACCTTCAACATAGTAAATTGTAAACAATTGGTTTTCGGACGATAACTTGATAATGGTTTGACCCACATTCATGAAACTTCATAGGTAGGTTGACCTAGGTGAGTGGAAGACCCCTATTTATTTTGGACTCACTAGGTCAAAGGCCAAGGTCACAGTGACCTTGAACATAAATCATAAACAATTGGTTTCCAGATGATAATTTGACAGTGGTTCCATCTACGTTCCTGAAACTTTATAGGTAGGTTGGCATTGGTGCAAGAAAGAGCCCTATTTATTTCGGAATCAATAGGTCAAAGGTCAAGGTCACAGTGACCCTTCACATAGTAAATTGTAAACAATTGGTTTCCGGACGATAAGTTGATAATGATTAAACCCACTTTTGTGCTGTCACAACTCGACATTGGATCGGTGATCCTATCGGCATTTTTTTCGAATATGACAATGAAATGCCAAGACCTTTTTCTGATATGATATTATTCACTGTCCAACAGATTGCAGATAAGTAATTTTAATTAAACTGATTGACTTTGTCAGACAAACCTGTTCAAAAACGAAGCCAATTGCACAAGGTATTTCCTGTAATCAGTGAAATGTTGGCTGTCTGTTTTGTCATTCTCACAGAAAACACAACCCATTTTTACGTCAACGATGTGTGATTGACAACTTGTCATACATCATTCTCGAGTGATCTGGACATGCTGGAGTGCCCCCTTTACACCCAGAATGTGGCGTGCATTGACGACACTGTTATTTCCTGACAAAGCTCGACATTTCAGACATTGTTAGTGCAATCTGAATAAAGAAAACATCTCTTCCCGACATTTTAGGAAAAAAACGAAACCGTACTCATTTACCAGTTGCACGGTTTCGGTTATCAAGCAAAACCGAAACCGACTTGTAAAACCAGTTAACCGTACAACACTATTAAAAAGTTATCAAAGTCTGAATTAGTGCAGGGATGGGTCCAGAGCTGATTTTAATACCTATCACAGGGATGGGCGCCCAAACTATGAAACCCAAATGTCCCCAAATTCCTACTGGAAAATATCACTCAACTTTGAAATCTACCAGTTTTAAGCAATTATTTCCAATATTTAGTAGAAATCTATACACATGCAGTTGATAAAAAGCACTTCAAGACACATGCAGTGGTCTGATCATCTGTATTAATACATCTCAATTTATTTAATAATAATAATAATAATAATTGATTTTCTAGAGCGTAAAACCACAAATAGTGCTCTAAAATGCTTGACAAATAAATACACTTTTCTGAAATAAAGAGTCACATCTGTTTTGGTTGCCTCTTAGAGAGGTTCAGGAGATTACTTCAGTAAATAGGAAAGTTTTAAGATTTCTTCTGAAGACATTGAGAGTTTCTGAAATTCTGACACTAATTGGCAGAGAATTCCACGATCTTTGACCCACGATGGAGAACACACGATCACGAGCCTGATTAGATCTGCTAAAAGGTACAACTAGTTGAGTTTGATTTTTTGATCTGAGACTGCATGATGGTTTATATACAGTGAGGAGCTCTTGCAGGTAAATTGGAGCCAGTTTGTGGATACATTTGAATACTAAGATCAATATTTTGAAATCAATTCTCTATTTAACTGGAAGCCAATATAGTTGTCTTAAAACAGGTGTTATGTGTTCTGAGCATTTGGTACCAGTAATTATCCTAGCAGCAGTATTCTGAACTTTTTGAAACTTCTGAATCAGGCACTGGGGCAGCCCCCACTAAGTAATTTGGAGTAGGGCTGTTGCGACTATCAATTTTCATAGTCTGCTAATTGCCACCATTAATCAACGGTTAGTCGTTTGCTGGTCATTTCCCAAAATTTCAATAAACAAACTCTCGTATACTTAAAAATTTGGAATTAATGATGTATGAATGTGTTGAGATAAAGTGGAAATACCGAAATATCTCCCAATCAAATCTGAAAATTTAAACTGAGTAACGTTTGTGCAACTGCATTTCTGTAACTAATTTCCAGAAATTTTTAACATGAACTTCCATCCATTCCTACACAAGTTAGTTAAAACTTAGTTCGAAGGGTGACAAGTGTATTGACTGTTGTGTCCACTCTCACTTTTGCTATTAATGTTTTTCCATCGGGGTCATTCAAGTGTACAAGACTGAAGATTCTATTTGCTCTGCAGCCTGCTGTTACTTCTGAAATCGCCAATTACTCAAATTGTTTACCTTTTGAATAAAGGACTCTTGTCCGGAGTACAGATACTGATTCCCTGCGGCAATGCCTGTTCACTGCGGTAAACAGGCTCTGTTTTACTGGTAAAATAGGACCCAGTCACCAATGCTTGGGAGGTGCAAACTCTCTCTAAAATGGGCAACATGGCTTATTAACGCTCACCCCTCGTCTTGAGTTGATACTCATGTTGTAGTCATGATTAGCCATTGTGCAAAAAAATGTGACCTTGTGATTTGTATATTCACACGCTTTACACTGCACGTGTTATTGTATTTAATTACATGCACAAGTGTTTGACCTAAGCTTGTAGTCAGTTAAAAAGGTTGATACCATATTTCAGGTATTAGTTATAATTGGGTTACATAATTTCATCCTTTAACCCTTTACCCAACGTAATGGCCAAAACCGGCCAGCGCTATTCACAAATATCGCCAATTAATTTTTATTATTTTTATGCCCCCCGACTAAGTCGGGTGGCATATAGTGATTGGAGTGTCTGTGTGTCCGAGCCAATAAAACGGTTAGGGCCACAGTCATCAAACTTCACACAATTATAAACGACCATGGGAGGATGTGTCACACACCATAGCCGGGTTCGTACCTTCAAGGTCAAGGTCTCATTTCAAGGTCATACTAAAAATTGGTCAATATTCATGTCTCAGCCATAACTCAGAAACGAATCATAGTACAATTGTTAAACTTTTTAGAAATGTTAAGGATAGTCAGAAGGTGTGTCGCATATAATAGTTTCTGCCGCATCTGCAAGGTGAAGGTTACAGGGGGGGGGGGGGCGCATTTGTTACCTTTGTAACATTTTTCTTGTTTCATTTTTTGTCTCAAAAACATAGGTTATGACCCCTCTTTGGAATGAGCTCGGCGAGCCCGTTCCAATGAGCAGGGCTTGCAAATAGTGAAAAAACGTGCCCGTCAGGCAGACTTCTTTTGAGATCTGGTTGCCCGCCCCAGAAAATGGTGGCCCGACGTTAGGACTGATATTTGATTGCTCAATTTATACACATTTCAATGTGATTCGATCAGATATGACAACAAACAATGTATAACAACAGGTGTTGAAAGACGGGGACAGATCAAGATTCAGTTGTGCAGAAAAAAGCCATGCATTATGATAACTGACACGTTGGATGCGGCACTGTAGTACCCCCACCCCACCCCCATTATGTCCTGGAAAGTGTCCTGGTTCACTGCGCTATGTTAACTTACTATCTCAACTGAGAACTAATCTCAAACATATTATATCGTTTGTTGAACACAGTAACAAAAAAATAAGTACCTGACCAAGAGGAAGATCAGCAACAGAGTCTGTTGCAATGTTGAATGAGCGCAACATCCACTTCACTTTCGAAAAACGATTTCTGGCAAGGTAATGGTTGTGTTTGAATTGTTCAGGACATTATGAGTGCACAGTATTGTCTCAACAGGGATATGATGTCACGCCGTTCTCGGTTGCTTATCGTACCGTGCACTCCTGATATCTGGGAACATTGATGCAAATACAACCAGACTCCACTCGTGAGATTTACTGAACAATATCAAAATTTGCCCCGAATGTCACTGTGGGAGGTGTGAGTGAGTTTGTGTGTGTTGGGGGGAGGGGGGGGGGGGGGGGCTGTCAGCCTGTTGCTAACAGTATCAGTGGGACAGAGCTAAACAGTACCGACGTGGTGACCATTTGTTTAGGTTTGTTGAATACTTAAAGCGGTACGTTATTGACAACCAATCCAAGCACGTGCCATCGATAATATCATAGATCAGAAAAGGAATTATGTACCTGTTGACTGCTGATGTTTATGAGCCGCCGCCACTATCTGAAAAGTACTTCCCCTAACTAGCGGAATGTTTATTCAACCATTTTAATAGTTGTTTAATCATTAATTCCCCCTCATTTTTAGCTCAACTTTGACGAAGTCAAATTTGAGCTATTGTCATGGCCCGTCGTCCGTCCGTCCGTCTGGCCGTCTGTCCGTCCGTCCGTCTGGCCGTTTGTCCGTCTGTCCGTACGTCAACAATTGGCTATGGCTCGGGCTAGAGGTCGTATTTATGAACCGATCTTTACGAAACTTCTTGTGTACCTTTGTTATGACCCTGGGACGGGAACGAGTGTTTTTAGGTATGGTCCGAAATTCAAGATGGCTGCCAGTGGCCATTTTGTACCGATGATGCAAAAATCAGTTTTTTGTACAGAACTTCTGTATGAAAGTTCTGATTTGAATAAAGTTTTGTATAAATGTTAAGTACCATGGGATACATCACATATAATACGGGTTTTTTTCTCGTGCGTAAATTATGCAAATTAGACTGACTTTGATTTATTTAGTGTTACTTTCAGAGCTGTAAGTGCCAAGCTGCTATGGCTCGGGCTAGAGGCCGTATTTATGAACCGATCTTTACAAAACTTCTTGGGTACCTTTGTTATGACCGTGGGACGAGAACGAGTTTTTTGGGTGCGGTCCAAAATTCAAGATGGCTGCCAGCTGCCATTTTGTACCGCCGATGCAGAAATCTGTTTTTTGTACAGAACTTCCATATGAAAGCTCTGATTTGAATAATTTTTTGTATGAATGTTTAGTACCATGGGATACATCACATATAATACGGGTTTTTTCTCGTACGTAAATTGTGCAAATTAGACTAATTTTGATGTTTTTTGGGGTTACTTTCAGCACTGTAAGTGCAAATGCCAATACGGCTCGGGCTAGAGGCCGTATTTATGAACCGATCTTTACGAAACTTCTTGGGTACCTTGGTATCACCGTGGGACGTCCGAGTGTTTTTGGGTCCGGTCCGAAATTCAAGATGGCCGATGGCAGCCATTTTGTACAAAATTAGGTGCAATCAGATTTTTGCACAGAACTTCCATATGAAAGCCCTGATTTGAATAATTTTTTTGTGTGAATGTTTAGTACCATGGGATGCATCACATATAATACGGGTTTTTTTCTCGTGCAGAAATTATGCAAATTAGATGAACTTTGATTTTTTCAGTGCGACTTACACACAGTAAGTACACATGTCAATACGGCTCAGACTAGAGTCTGTATTTATGAACTGATCTTCACGAAATGTCTTGGGTACCTTTGTTATCACCTTGGGACGAGAACGAGTGTTTCTGGGTGCGGTCTAAAATTCAAGATGGCTGCCAGTGGCCATTTTGTACCGAAATTAGGTCTAATCAGTTTTTTGTACACAACTTCTATACAGCTCAGACTAGAGGCCATATTTATGAACCAATCTTTACGAAACTTCTTGGGTACCTTTGTTATCACCGTGGGATGAGAGCGAGTGTTTTTGGGTGTGGTCCGAAATTCAAGATGGCCACCAGCAGCCATTTTGTACCAAAATTAGTGCAATCAGTCTTTTGTATAGAACTTCTGTATGAAAGTTCTGATTTGAATAAATTTTTGTATGAATGTTTAGTAACATGGAATACATCACATATTGTAAGGGGTTTTTTTTCGTGCAGAAATTATGCAAATTAGATGAACTTTGATTTATTCAGTGCAACTTACACAATGTAAGCACACATGTCAATACGGCTCAGGGTAGAGGCTGTATTTATGAACCGATCTTCACAAAACTTCTTGGGTACCTTTGTTATCTCCTTGGGATGAGAATGAGTGTTTCTGGGTACGGTCCAAAATTCAAGATGGCTTCCAGTGGCCATTTTGTACCGAAATTAGGTCCAATCAGTTTTTTGTCACAAGTTCTATACAGCTCGTATTTATGAACTGATCTTCACAAAACTTCTTGAGTACTTTTGTTTTCACCTTGGGACAGGAACGAGTTTGTTTTGGGGTGTCTTTGTTATCACTGTGCTATGAGAACAAATATTTTGGGGTTCAGTCAGACCCACTCTGGGACTCAAAGATTTTTTCTAGTTCAGCATCTGACTGTCACCCACCTTTACAATACTTTACCTATACATTTGTTACAGGCAACGGTCAGTATTTATGTACAGACCGTTACAATACTTTATATGTACCTTTGTTATCAGGTCATTACCTAGATGTTTGTCATTGCTGTGTCACATACTATACATGTACATGTCTTTGTCTTGACAAGTTGAGCTACAGTGTCATTGACACTTTCATTATATTTTAATTTTTTCAAAGAATGATCTTTTAAAATCGGACAGAAAAAATCTGGTTGCCCGTCGGGCAGAGGGAATAGCATTTTTGGTTGCCCAAGAAAATTTCTGGTTGTCCCGGGATGTCAGACCACCCTATTTGCGAGCCCTGATGAGGAGTCATAACCTATGGTTTTGAGAGAAAAAATGAAAAAAATTAGTTATTCAAGAATTTTGTTTGTAAGTGTCGTCTGCTCTTCATGTTAGGTGAAGGGTTAAACTTTCATATTAATCCACCCCGCAAATGTGCCATGACACACAATTGGTCGGAGACGCACACATCGAACTGCATCTCTTTCATCACTGCATAAAGGTACAGTTAAAACTAGAAGTCCTGTCATGAAATGCGCACAAATAGCACGTTGATATGCGCGTTAATGTACGCGTTACGGTCCAAGTAAAGCTATCAAATTCTGTGCATATGGCCTGTGCACAAGCAATGTTTCAGCCAATGGACCTCCGGGTAACCCGGAGGTCCATTGGCAGAAACATTGCATGTGTTTGCTATGAGTAACCAAGAGAACCTGCCGTGCTTTGGATGCCATTCGTTATGGCAATTGCGCGCAATTCCAACACGCAATTAAGCCTAGATAAGCGCACTATTCGTGACAGGACTTCTAGTTTTAACTGTAACACACTGAAATCTCCAGAATTTTAGTTTTGTCATAATTTTATCACAAGAACCTCTCCTGAAGGATTCTCTAGGAGAGTTGGCCAATTAGACTCATCTAGTGACGAACTGATTATCAAAACTTGCTATCAACCAATTACCGGTTATTTCTCTGCCAGTTATGGCCCATTCTGATGCCGATTCTGATGGTTGAAGTAGGACACTGAAGAAAATCTGTTGCTGTCTGTTATACTACAGAATTTCATTGTTAAATCATCAATTATGAAAGCTTAATACCACATAAGTTTTCAGAGTATGCATATTTAGTGCTGGGCAATATTAGCCAAAATAATATTTGCATTTTTGTTGGTGTGGGGGGAAAAGATCGTTATTAACGATACAATCACACGATATTGTTCTCGTGAAGATTGTGTTCTATTCCGGTAAATGGTGTAATTACAGTTTTGTGTAAGGATACAATAACTTGGCTGTATTAACCAGGAATATACTGAGCAGATATACTTTGTCTTAAATGAATAATAATTTTAATGTTAATGTGTGTTGTGATGTCGTACGCATGGTTGACACGTTTGTCAATGTATTATTCAATGTTCTTTTTTCAACTTATCTCCCTTGATGTGTTTCTCTGTTTACATGAACTCTACAATCTTCGGGAAATGGTGGTAGTCTTGTACCAAAGGCAGTTGGTAAATTTCGTAATATCTCTGCTCTGCAAATCCCTAAATTTTCCTCTATGCCACTACACATGTTTTTAATGGCGAAACTTTATTGAAATGGCCAGATATCAAAGGGATTTTTAATAGTCAGTGTTAACCCTTTACCTAACGTAACGGCCAAAACCGGCCAGTGCTATTCTCAAAAATCGCCAATTAATTTTGATTATTTTTTCATTTTTTGTCTCAAAAACATAGGTTATGACCCCTCATTGGAACGAGCTCGTTACAATGAGGGGTCATAACCTATGTTTTTGAGACAAAAAATGAAAAAAATTATTCAATCATTTTTTGGCAAGTGTCGTCTGCTTTTCATGTTAGGTAAAGGGTTAAATATAGATTAACCTGAAACTGCTGGTTTTTAACTTTCGAATGTCATAATCAGCCGATTCCCCATAACGGCCCGGTTCCGATTGCCGATTCTGATTATTGGTTCATAACTAGACTCATCCTCATTGAAATTGCAGAGGATAAAATCTCGGAATTTTGAGATAACCTATTTACCGTTCATCTGGATATAATAAAGAGGACTCATTACAGTACAGCCATCGTGGGCCGGTTAAAATCTATGGGTGGGTATTTTTCCATGCATATAATTCAGAGGTGATTCACTATGACACCTAGCTAATCCCGGTGCTTCATTGGTGGAAATTTTGATAGGTGTCCTAGCGGATCATCTCTGAATTATAGTCGTGGAAAAAATGGCAACCCTTGGATTTTGACCCGTCCACGATGTCCCTACGATTTTTGAAAGCATCTGTGGCAAGCACAGGGGCATTAGCCCTCTTAGGAAGTTTGAGGGGTCTTCCCACAGGAACATTTTAAAACGGTGCTATCATCAAATGAGATCAGACACAACTTTTTGACAAACTGTTTGTAGTTCCAGATGAACAACTTTTTGTTTATCTGTTTTTTCATTTAGATAACCACCAGAGGAACGATAAAATCGTTACTCTCAAACTTTATGACCTGAAATTGACACACATCACAAAAATGTTGTTTACATCTGCTTTTATATGCCTTTTTTCCTTTGATTTCATAACATAAAGACAGGCATGCAGATTTCATGGAAACGATCGTTCTGTTTCCATGTTGGTTCCGTCAGGGCAAAATCAGAGAAACAAACCTCTCAACTTGTCTGAAGAACAAGTGGAGTATTATTTTCGAGCATCATTAAAATATTTTAGAGTACTGATCAAATGAGTTGAGAGGGCTGTCGTGACTATCAATTTTCATAGTCAACTAATCGCAAACATTCACCCTTTACCCAACATAACGGCCAAAACCGGCCAGCACTATTCACAAAAATATCCAAATAATTTTCAGTATTTTTGTCCCCCGACCCTTCGGGGGACTATTGTAATCAGCAGTGTCCATCCGTCTGTCCGTGCGTGCGTCCGTCAGTCACACCCTTGTCCAGATGATAACTTTAGTTTAGATGATTTTACTGAAACTAAATTTGGTATGTGTCTTACTTGGGTGGAAATGCAGGTCAAGTTCGAAAATGGGCACGCTCCACTGATTTCTACTGGATTTATTCCCCTTTTTCGACTTTAAAAATATAGTTTTTGTGTTGTCCGGATGATAACTTTAGTTAGGATCATTTGATTGAAACGAAATTTAGTATGCCGCTTATTTGGGTGGAAATGCAGGTCAAGTTCGAAAATGGGCACGCTCCACTGATTTCTACTGGATTTATTCCCCTTTTTCGACTTAGAAAATACGGTTTTTGTGTTGTCCGGATGATAACTTTACTTTGGATCATTTGATTGAAACGAAACTAAGTATGTGGTTTAATTGGTTGGAAATACAGGTCAAGTTAAAAAATGGCCATGCTCTGAGAACAAATTGCATCCTAACAGCTCCCTTGAATTTGCCATCTTGGTCAGGGGACTGGGGGCATTGCCCTTGTTATTTCATTTTTAGCTCAACTTTGGCGAAGTCGTCCGTCGGTCCGTACGTCAACAATTGGATACGGCTCGGGCTAGAGGCCATACTTATGAACCGATCTTTACGAAACTTCTTGGGTACCTTTGTTATGACCGTGGGGCATGAATGAGTGTTTTTGGGTGCGGTCCGAAATTCAAGATGGCTGCCAGCCGCCATTTTGTACCGACGATGCAGAAATCTGTTTTTTGTACAGAACTTCCATATGAAAGCTCTGAATTGAATAATTTTTTGTATGAATATTTAGTACCATGGGATACATCTCATATAATACGTTTTTTTTTCTTGTGCATAAATTATGCAAATTAGACTAATTTTATTGTTTTTTGGTGTTACTTTCAGCACTGTAAGTGCAAATGCCAATACAGCTCGGGCTAGAGGTTCTATTTATGATCCGATTGTTACGAAACTTCTTGGGTACCTTTGGTATCACCGTGGGACAAGAACGAGTGTTTTGGGGTCCGGGCCGAAATTCAAGATGGCTGATGGCAGCCATTTTGTGCAAAATTAGGTGCAATAAGATTTTTGCACAGAACTTCTATATGAAAGCGCTGATTTTAATAATTTTTTTGTGTGAATGTTTAGTACCATGGGATACATCACATATAATACAGGTTTTTTTCTCGTGCAGAAATTATGCAAATTAGATGAACTTTGATTTTTTCAGTGCGACTTACACAGTTAGTGCACATATCAATACGGCTCTGGCTAGAGTCTGTATTTATGAATCGATCTTCACGAAACGTCTTGGGTACCTTTGTTATCACCATGGGATGAGAACAAGTGTTTTTGGGTGTGGTCCGAAATTCAAGATGGCCACCAGCAGCCATTTTGTACCAAAATTAGTGCAATCGGTCTTTTGTACAGAACTTATGCATGAAAGTTCTGATTTGAATAAATTTTTGTATGAATGTTTAGTAACATGGAATACATCATATATTGTACAGGTTTTTTTCTCTTGCAGAAATTATGCAAATTAGATGAACTTTGATTTATTCAGTGCTACTTATACAATGTAAGTGCACATGTCAATACGGCTCAGGGTAGAGGCTGTATTTATGAAACGATCTTCACAAAACTTCTTGAGTACCTTTGTTATCACCTTGGGACGAGAATGAGTGTTTCTGGGTGCAGTCCAAAATTCAAGATGGCTGCCAGTGGCCATTTTGTACCGAAATTAGGTCCAATCAGTTTTTTGTCACAACTTCTATACAGCTCGTATTTATGAACTGATCTTCACGAAACTTCTTGGATACCTTTGTTTTCACCTTGGGACAGGAACGAGTGTGTTTTGGGGTGCCTTTGTTATCACTGTGCTATGAGAACAAATATTTTGGGGTTCAGTCAGACCCACTCTGGGACTCCATGATTTCTTTTCTAGTTTAGCATCTGACTGTCACCCCACTTTTACAATACTTTACCTATATATTTGTTACAGGCTACGGTCAGCATTTATGTACAGACCGTTACAGTACTTTATATGTACCTTTGTTATCAGGTCATTACCTAGATGTTTGTCATTGCTGTGTCACATACTATACATGTACATGTCTTGACAAGGTGAGCTACAGTGTCATTGACACTTTCATTTTGTCTTAAAAATATTGGTTTTGATACCTCTTTGGAAAGAGCTCATCAAGCTCGTTCCAATGAGGGGGTCATAACCTATGTGTTTGAGACAAATATATAAGAAAAAAAATTAGTTATTCAAGAATTTTGTTTGCAAGTGTCTTCTGCTTTTCAATGCGTAAATTGACAGTTTAATAGTGTGTTTCCCATAAATTTAAGCAATCTCTAATATACTTAAAAAACAAATTTAAAACTGGTGATGTTGGAATGTGTACACTTTTGTGGTGAGATAAAATGGAAACACCAATTGTTCTGAAGAATTTAAACAGAAGAACATTTGTACAACCTGGTACTTCATTAATTAAAATTTTGCTGAAGATTTTTATTATCTGGTAAACACATGCGTGGACATCACTTCCCATGCGTGGATTACAATAAGTCCATGATGACTGTATTGTATATGGTCAGATGAGGCCAATCCATTAGATAACGTTATGGTACTGTGATCACCAAAGCAGTCTTTATTATGACCGGATGGGTTCACGATGGCATCGCGGTAACAGGTTCTCGTCAGATCACCAAAGTTAAGCAACGTCGGGCGCGGTTAGTAGTTGGATGGGTGACCATTTCAGGCTTTCAGCGACTGATTCGCGCTTCCGCATTGTGTCCTTGGGCAAGACACTTAACGCCGATTGCCTACATGGGGACACGATGTGTACTAAGGCGTACTGCATGTCGAAGGTGCGCATGTCTTCAACCAATCTAACCCTGCCTGTGCCACGGTGCAGAGTTCAGAGTTACGATGTTGGAGAGCTGACAGCTGCTTGTTGTTGCTCGGTGGTGCTCTCCGGGTATTCCGGCTTCCTCCACCCGTCAAACTGTCACCAACAATTGACCCTGGCTGTTAATGTGTCGTTAAACCCTAATCAAAAAAAAAAAAAATTACAACTGGATTGTGATCAGAGCACAGCAGACGGGTGAGGTTTTATAAATCAAATACTCAAAGCCAAAACCAGACCGAAAAAACAAACTAAAATAGCATCTGTGTGATTTTAGTGAGTTCTCGTATTCTTTTGACAGGTGAGATTGTTACTTTGCAGGGAAGGGGGAGGAGGGGAGGAGAGCAGAAGAGAGAGAAGTTGTGATCTGGTCGAAATTAACAGTGCTTATCCACATGCAACTTGTTTAGAGCTGGAAGGTTTTGATTTTTAGTCGAGTTGTGACAAAGTCAAACTCGACTTATAGTTTGATGAATGGCGGGCGGGTGTGCATAAACAATTGGTTTCCAGATGATAACGGTTCAACCAATGTTCATGAAACTTCATAGGTAGATTGGTATCGGTGAGAGGAAGAACCCTATTAATTTTGGACTTGCTTGGTCAAAGGTCAAGGTCACAGTGACCGTGAACATAGTAAATTGTAAACAATTGGTTTCCTGATGATAACTTGATTACGGTTCAACCCACATTCATGAAACAATGTAGGTTGGCCTTCATGAGAGGAAGAACCCTATTTATTTTGGACTCACCAGGTCAAAGGTCAAGGTCACAGTGACCCTGAAAATAGTAAATCAAAACAATTGGTTTCCGGATGATAACTTGATAATGGTTTGACCCATGTTCATGAAACTTCATAGTTAGGTTGGCATCAGTGAGAGGAAGAACCCTATTTATTTTGGACTCGCTAGGTGAAAGGTCAAGGTCACAGTGACCTTTAACATAGTAAATCATAAACAGTTGGTTTCTGGACTATAACTTGATAATGGTTTGACCCACGTTCATGAAACTTCATAGGTAGGTTGGTCTAGGTGAGTGGAAGACCCCTATTTATTTTGGACTCACTAGGTCAAAGGCCAAGGTCACAGTGACCTTGAACATAATAAATCGTAAACAATTGGTTTCCAGATGATAGTTTGACAATGGTTCCACCTACATTCATGAAACTTCATAGGTAGGTTGGCATTGGTGCAAGGAAGAGCCCTATTTATTTTGGAATCACTAGGTCAAAGGTCAAGGTCACAGTGACCCTTCACATAGTAAATTGTAAACAATTGGTTTCCGGACGATAAGTTGATAAAGATTAAACCAACTTTTGTGCTGTCACAACTCGACATTGGATCGGTGATCCTATCGGCATTTTTCAGATTTGGTTTCTGTTCAATTTAAGGAAAAAGCCTCTGTTTTGGTGCGTTTTTCCTGTGTTAAGAACACAGTAAATAATACTTCATGCACCAGAATAATTTAACCCTTTATCCAATGTAACAGCCAGAACCTGCCAGCTTTTTTCACAAAAATCACCAATTAATTTTCATTATTTTTTCATGTTTTGTCTCAAAAACATAGGTTATGACCCCTCTTCGGAACAAGCTCATCAAGCTCATTCTACTGAGGGGTCATAACCTCTGTTTTTGAGACAAAAATATAAATTCTCTCTGCCTCTTCTACATCTGAGAATAAAATCCAACATAATATAGACATAGAAACAGAGAAAGACATTGCAATAAAACATAACAGAATAAGACTGTTATTTCTGGTGTTAACAAAATGGTGTGCCCAAAATAAATGAATTTGAAAGCCTGTACCTAACACAAAAGGCAGATGACACTTCCAAACATAATTTTTTTAAAAATTTGTTATTCAAGAATTTTGTTTGCAAGTGCCATCTGCTTTTTTGTTAGGTAAAGGGTTAACTTGGAAAAAGTCTGTGTGACACCACTCTCCACAAACACCCACTCTTTTAGTATCTCCATTGGGTTCAGCCTACAGTTAAAACTCGAAGTCCTGTCACAAGCTGTGCGCTTATCTAGGCTTAATTGCATGCAGGAATTGCACGCAATTGCCATATCGAATGGCATCCAAAGCACGGCAGGTTCTCCTGGTTACTCATACAAACACATGCAATGTTTCTGCCAATGGACCTCCGGGTTACCCGGAGGTCCATTGGCTAAAACATTGCTTGTGCACAGGCCATATGCACAGGATTTGATAGCCTTACAATGGTCATAACGCGTAGATTAACAACCGGATTGACGTGCTATTTGTGCGCATTTCATGACAGGACTTCTAGTTTTAACTGTAACTTCCCTTTGATCATTCTCAGGGGATCAGTTGTTAAGTCTTTTCAAAAAAAAAACAAGTTGGGGTAACAAATAAATCAAGTGCATCTAATCTGTTTTGTTCTCATTGTCACATGCTCTCCATATTGATTCGTCTGGTGGGGCGTGTCAGTTGGGAGAAAATGTAACCAAGAGAACATGACGTTGTGTAGGGATACAAGTTTTGGGAGATTTTCCCTGAAATCGGTATTTTGATGAGAAAATGATCAGGGTTTATTTCTCTTGAAATCATTTGGATCGAGATTCAGGGTTTTTCATCAACTGTTACTTACATCCCTGTAAGTGACCAGTCCATATGAGCCACTAATCCAGTTCCCTTCCGGTAAGAAAGTTCGATTCTTGTATATACAAACACAGTAAAACTGTTTGGCCATTTTTTGGCTGGGTATTGCGGTCTAATTTTCCGGTTTGCTACAAAACTGGAACGGAACCAGAAATCAAAACAATTGTCCAGCTTTTAACCCTTTACCTAACCTTGCCTTTAGATTACCCCAAATTCACACTGTTTACAGGCATGTCCAAATTAGAGAAGGTGTGAAGACATCAAGAAAAATATAAATTTTCTCTGCCTCTTCTGCATCTGAGAATAACATCCATCATAATATAGCCATAGAAACACAGAAAGACATTGCAATAAAACAGAACAGAATAAGGCTGTTATTTCTGGTGTTAATGTCCCCAAATTAGGACAGAATGGTGTGCCCAAAATAAATGAATTTGAAGGCCTGTACTTAATAGAAAAGGCAGATGACACTTCCAAACATAATTTTTTAATAAATTAAGTTTTCAATTTTTTGGAGTCAAAAAGATAGCTTATGACATCTCATTGGAACAAGCTCAATGAGCTTGTTCCATTAAGGTGTCATACGCTATGTATTTGAGACAAAAAATAATGAAAATTGAAAGGAGATTTTTAGCTTACAGTTTAACTTGACAAAGTCAAGATAAGCTATTGCCATCATGCATGCGGAAGTCTGTTAGTCTGCGAGTCTGTTCACATTTTCTTCAGCACAGGCTACACCCCGTAATTCTTGTCCGATCGTCACAAAATTTCATATGCAGGTTTGAGGTCAAGTCTAGATGAGAACGTCCCCTTTTGGTCGCGATGGGTCAACTGTGATGGCTTCCAAAACCTTTAGCATAGTCTACAAGTTGTATTTATGAAGGGATTTCATTGTACCCTGGTGGGATGACTCCAAATAATGTCGAGATGAGAACGTCCCCTTTTGGTCGCGATCATTCAGCCTTGATGGCTTTAGCACAGTCTGTAGGTCATATTTATGGAAGGATTTCATTGTAACCTGTTAGTTTGACTCCATATGATGCCTAGATGATGACATCCCCTTTTGGTTCGTGATTGGTCAACTGTGATGGCTTCAGGGGCCCGAAGCCCAAAAACCTTCAGCACAGTCTACAGGTCATATTTATGAAGGGATTTCATTGTAACTTCGTAGGATCACTCCAGATGAGAATGTCCTTTTGGTTGCGATCATTCAACCATGATGGCTGCCCGAGCCCAAAGCCCAAAACCTTTAGCACAGTCTACAGGTCATATTTATGAAGGGATTTCATTGTAACTTGTTAGGTTGACTTCATATAATGTCTAGATGAGAACGTCCCCTTTGGACACAATTGGGAAACTGACGGCTACAGGGGCCCTAAGACCGAAAACCTTGAGCACAGTCTACAAGCCATTTTTATGAAGGGATTTCAATGTAACTTGATAGGATGACTCGTTTTGGAATAATTTCACTATAACTTGGTAACTTTCATTGATATACGTTAACTGTGAGGGCCACATACATTAACTGTGAGGTCATGTTAACCCACCCCTCAGCTCTTTAGTACAGTGTACACCTCATATTATTTTTATCAAAAACATAACATACAGGAAACAGAAATGAACATATTCCCAATTATCACAATTCTTGTCTTATTTCATAATCCTTTCATAAACATTGAACATTATCCTCTTCATCAAACACAACACACAGTCAAGTTAAGCTACAGTGTCATTGACACTTTCATTTGGTTTTTTATGCGTTTTAAGAAGAAGAAAAAATTTTAGGCTGAAAATATTTTGTTTGGGAAAAAAATCTGTTTTTTATGTGTTTATCTCAATTTTGGGACGTAAAAGTGCAGGAACTGAAAATGGAAGGAAAATCCTGTGTATTGTGTGGGCACAATCGTTTCATCTAGTTGGTATATGCTTTTCTTAGGAGGGGCGTATGCAGCTTATTAAGTCAAGTCCCTGGTTTGATATTTAGACTACAATGTCAGGTGAGCGCCTTCAGGCCCCCTGGGGCCTCTTGTTTTTTATTGAAAACAGCATACAGGGAACAGAAATTAACATATTCCCAATTATCACAATTCTTGTCTTATTTCATAATCCTTTCATAAACATTGAACATTATCCTTTTCAACAAACACAACACACAGACAAGTTAAGCTACAGTGTCATTGACACTTTCATTATGAATACCGTTGGCCAGTTTTGGCTGTTACATTGGGTAAAGGGTTAACTCATTACTTGTATGGTTTTAATTTTTTTTTTTTTCTTTCCAGATGTATCCTGAAATGTTTTATCAAGATCTAGCAGTGTTAACAATCAACAGAATTCATTACAGTTGGATTGATTTTATTCATTCAGAATGGAAATAACTGGGAATGCTTAGTCTTTCTACTTGGTTCAGATGTTTGGATTTTCATTTCAAGTTGATATTTGTTGAAACTGGCAAGGTTTTGTTCATTTTGCACATGTACCTAATGGCGATTTTACATACCTGAACATTCAGCTTGTCATCCAGAGAGATGTCTGTTGGGTACTGGACACTTTTTGCTCATGACAGTAGTAATATGTCAAAAATAAAGAGGTGTTGTGCAGTGGGTCATTGCTTTACTGTGGTTGGCTAGCTCCCTGTTTGCTCATTAATTCAGTACCGGTACAGAGACCTAGATTCACTATAAAAAGAATTCCGTTCTTCTTAACAGTAGCTTCCAAAATTCTGTATGAAGGTTCAGGATGCACAGCCAATAAGCCTGCACCTTTATTCCCCATTGCCATCAGCTGCATCATTGCTTGTACTTTTTATGCAGCATTACAGATGTCCTGTAGTTTGTAGAAATGCTATTTTGATGCAAAGTGGTGGGGGGGGGGGGGGGGGGGGGGTGGCTGGTGTTGTTTTTTCCTCTTTTCAGAAAAATTCCTCATTTTTGTATTTCCAGGAAGATTTAAGTGACTTCTCACCATAGGCAGTATTATTTATCGCTTTATGCTTTGAAGTTAACCAATTGCATCCTGTTGGACTGGGCTCTGCAGTGTTAAAATATATTGTCTATATCTGATAACATACAGTGGTGTTGGTGCACCATTGAATTTCAACACCCTGCACACTGAGCCGAAATGTCGGGATTTCCAGAAGCTCTGTCAAACAAAAATTCATTTGGTTAAAATTCCAAGTTGCATTATGGGAGAAATTTTGTCCTAGAAATTTTTATATTTTCACATCAGTGTTCAGGGATTGAAAGTCTCGTATACCACGACACCAGTGTTGTACTACTACAGTACAGCCACCGTGGACTGGTAATATTTCTTGTGTGAGCAGTGATGTCCATACTATAAGTTACATGGCGTGTAGCTGGCTGATACATTTCCATACAAGGCGATGAGTGTTCATATCAGGTGAGTCGAAGCCGAACCTGATATGAACACTCAGAGCCTTGTATGGAAATGTATCAGCCAGCTACACGCCATGTAACATATTTATTATGTCGAAAGTCCATGTAAATCAAGCGATTAATAATTTTCTCCATAAACAAACAACGGCCCGGAATTTATTTTTCAGGAACCACTATTGATAGCACCACGCAGAATCATGAACAGTAACAGGCACCGGTACGTGTAACCATGGTAATTGTAAACAAATCATCACTTTGCGAAGGGCGATTGCCGTACTTGTTTACAAATGAAACGAATCGCTGCTTGCCACTGAGATCAGTGCTGCTTGCCAACTCGGCATAATCTGGAGGCCCCTTGCGTACATTTACTGTTGTTACTACCTAAAAAGGACTAATAAAGCAGTTTTGAACATTAAAAATCACTTTTTTACTGTAGAGCAAACAATAACAATAACGCAACTTGAACTTTGAAGTTGAATCTGAATTTTCTATTCACCTCAAAAACCTGATCCAAACAGTGACTGAAGGAGTCGTAAAACAAAGAACTTTTCAGACTACAAATATTCTCTTCTGCCCATCTTTTTACATATTTAATGTTTTAAATCACAAAATACGGTATCTTGAAAATATTTTCGGAACCTAAATTCTCTTATTTTGTTTTAATTCAGATTTTGAAAATTCGAAGTGAGGGGAATTGCATCAAAATAGTAATGGCGGCTACTCACCTGATATTAATTAATATCAGGTGAGTAACCCGATACGGTGGAATCTTTAGAAGGTATTCCAGCATTTTGATTGGACAAACTAACTTTGAGACATAATAAATGGTTTTACAAGGTAATAATAATAAAAAGGGTCAGCAAAATTTTAATTAATGAAGCACTGGGTTATACCCGGTGGGTGCTTCATTAATTAAATTTTTGATGATTATTCCTATAATTACTGTTTGGAATCAGAGCCTGAAATAACGGTCGGATATCGGACATGTCCGTTCAAATTTGTGGTCGGATAAAAATCCACACTAAATCAAACCAGTTTTTGCCAAGTTGTATTCATACATAGTCGCCTTTGTTCTGCACAGAGCGCTGTAAAATTGGAAGACCATATATTGCATTTTAGCAAAGATATTTTCCTCTCATCGTCACTTTCAGTGATCAAAAATGATTTTGTTATTGTTTTCAATGATACAGTTCGCATGTTTGGCTTCATGTGGTTTTGTTGTCAAAAACGCTGAAATTGGGGTATTTAATTTTAGTAACTGAGTATCCGAAATTGTTGGAAACACGCATGCTCAACAATCAGGATTGACTGAGATTGTCAAAATGCGCTCAATGTTTTTACTGAACTTACTGTTACGAGAAGGATATTTTCGTCATGAATCCTGAATTTGATGCTATAAATTATTTCTGGCATCAGCTTCAGGAAAATAAATTATAGCATCAACTTCAGGATTCATGGTGAAATATTCTCGTAGAAAACAATGCGGTTTCCCTGAATTCACTATTACATTTACACTTATTGCCATAGAAACACTCAACTACGTAGCTAATGATTACTTCATATTCGTTCGTTCAATAAAATTTATGAAAGGGGAAAAACTGTAGTTGAATGTCTGAAAATGCACCAGAGAACACCATTTACAAAGTAAGTTTTAAATTTTTTTCAACCTCTGCCCCTCCCGAACCTAACCTGGCTCGGCACTGAGCGCTTTGGTCGGTACTACGGTTTGGTGGCTTGATTAACTTTTGTCCAGCCATTCCATTTTTCCTTATTTCAGGCACTGTTTAGAATCTAATATCATTGCCTCCGTGGAAATTCCACAGTGGCCGTACTGTACATATTACCATAAAACAAAATTAGAAGCTTGAAGATATATATTATATACAAGGTCTCTGTTCGACTGTCCCATGAAATACCAGGGAAGAGCCCTGATAGAACTTGTACTGGTCAGTACTGTCTTGTAGAAATTAACAAAAGTGTTATATATTAAGACTGTGGATTGGAGTGATAGTAAGATAGAAGATATCCAATATTGTTGTGAAAACAGTGATACCAGTGTCATTACAGGTATTAAAATATTTCCGTACTAAGTGAAAATTCAGCGTTTAAACTCATCCAACTCATAAGCAGACGGTATTGGAAAAAAAATCTTTCAATTTCTTTAAATAACACCATTTTAGGCTTCAAAAACATATTTTCCGACTTCCTCATTGGTGCGGGCTCGGTGTGCTCATTCCATTGAGATGTCATAAGCTATGTTTATGTGGCAAAAAATGAAAAATAATATAGTTTGAATGCCGATTTTTGTAAATAACGTGCAACGGTTTTGTTGGTGACATTGGGTAAAGTGTTACATGTGTAGAAATTATTAAAAAGTCTTGAATCTGAAATATAACACTACATGAATGGTAATAGACTGAAAGAAAATTTTGATAAACTCGCAGGTTGAGTATTTCATTTGGATATTTCTTCCATTTTTCTCCCCCTCCCCCACACAAACATGGATTGATTAATTTAAAATATCAAAAAACCATAGTCGATGGTTTTATACTTTCAAATGCACATATTTTATTTCTGCAGTACTGCCTTGCACAAGCCAAACAATTTGAAATTGGTTAACAACTTTGTAATCATGGGTGGAAAATAATTGTTTTGAAAAGCAATAAACAGAAAACGTGTAATAGATAACATTTGTTCAGTCATTTGAAAACTTGTGTATGCTGACGTTTCTTAACCCTTCACCTAACAAGACAAACTGCACTTACAAACAAAATTCTTTAGTAACATTTTTAATTTTATGCATCAAGCTCAATGAGATCATTCCAATGAGGTGCCATAAACTATGATTTTGAGACCCAAAAAATGAAAATTGAATGGTGATTTTGTGAATCGCGCTGCCTGGTTTTGGCTGTTAAGTTGGGTAAAGGGCTAAGTGAAAATACGGTTCTGAATTAATCCAATATTATACACATTGATCTGCACCCAAGTCAATATGGTGTTTATTGGTTTTGCTGTCAAAATGGGATTGTGTTATTCAACAGTCTAGTTTGCAAATGTTTTTTGACTCAATATTCACTTTTTTCATGACAATGCTTATGACTGTGTATTATATGTTACAACATGTTTACTTGCCAGGTGTGGCATCATATGAAGCGAAGTAAGATTAATATTTGGCGAGACCATAGGCTAAGCCTAATACTGATTGCGCCATAAGCCAAGCCTAATATTGATCGTGAGACCTAAGGTGTAGCAACGGTCTGTGTGCATCCAGGCGGGCGTCCTCGTACTGTTAACACAATAACTTGAACAAACGTTCTCCGATCTGACCAATATTTGCTATATGGGTCTTTTACAATAATATCTCGAGCGAGTTTGAAAACTGGCCCGGCCCGAATTTTTTTTTACAGTTATGATCCTTAATTAGTCAATTTTTACGTATTTTGAGCTCTTTGCACAGTAACTTGAACAAAAGTTATCCGATTTGACTAATATTTGGCATAGAGGTCTTTTGCAATAATATCTCAAGCGGTTTCGAAAACAGCCCAGGCCCAATTTTTCGTTGAGTTGTGGGCCTTAATTAATTTGTACAAAATTCTAAACTTATTAAAATAACTTGAACGGAGGTTTCAGATTTGACAACCGTCATATGATTGATAACCGAGCTATGGACATGCAACACTCTCCGATTGCCACCATAACTTGACAACTGCCTCTGGAATGCGCACCTCTTGTTGTTGAATTTAGTTTGCTTTGTCCCTTTACCTAATGTTTCTCTCCTGCCAGCCCTCTTCACAAAATTGCCATGTGCATTTAAAAAAAAAAAATTTGATATTTTCATCAAAAACAGTTTATAACTTATCACTGTATCAACTTCTTGTTTTAATGAGTCGTCCACAATATTTTGGATGCAAAAAAATAAAAATTATTTAATCTGTCAAGAAGAGTGATGTCTTCCAGTCATGTAAAGTGAAGGATTAAAGCGTAATGTTAAAACAGTGTGCAGATAAAAGCACCCCACAAGACGAGTTCTCAAGAAAGAAAACACCTGGGACAACTTTTACAGAGCAATATGAAACAGGTTGTTTTGTGCCTGTATGGGGACATAAGGGTTAATGAATGTCAAGTTCTTCAACACTGATCTCAAAACACCCTTGGAATCCTTGAGTCATCCCACAAGATCCTTGGTTGCTATTTGAAATTGGTGAGGAACTCGATTAACACTTCTCCACTGTGGGAACCCAGGAAAGTGAAGCAGCACTTGCTTATTGTGGTAAACCATCTTTTTGCAGGTAAAATAGGACCTAGTCACCAATGCTTGAGGTGGAAGTCCTCTAAAATGGGCAACATTGATATAAGCGATTGACTAAACTTGACTTGACTTTATCTCCACATTGGGGTAACAATGAGCCATTGTGCTGACACATGTAACCTTAAGCACACACAGAGGCTCAGTGGTTACGGCATTGGCTGTTAAACTGAGAGGTTCACTGTTTGATCCCCCACCAGGTGCAACTGTATTGTATCCTTGGGCAAGTCACTTGATCCCAATTACCCATGTGGGCATGGTGGCTCTGTGTACAAAGGCATACTGCACGTCAATGGTGCACTTGTCTTCAACCAATCCTAATTGTGCTTGGGCAGAGTTAATATGTTAAGAGTGCAATAGTTGCTTGACGCTGCTCAGTGGTTCTTCCCGGGTACTCCATTTTCCTCCATGCATTAATCTTTCCAACACGAGGTGACACTTGCTGTCGAAAGTGTTGTTAAATCCTGATTTAAAAAAAAACAGTTTGCAGTGTTTTGATCATTTTGTCTGGCATTGGGCATTAATCTCAGTTACAATAAATTACTGGCTGTTGAAACAACATTATTCTGTGACGATATTGACCTCTTGAAATTAACCATCTGCAAATGGATGTTAAAATATCAAGCAGGTTTTCCCATAATGCATAGCTGTAATGAAACTAGGAATTTAACCAATTCAATCTTGTGTGACAGAGCTCACCGAGCTCTGACAAACAAGATTGAATTGGTTAAATTTCTATTTGCATTATTGATAAAATTTGCTGTTTGAAATTTTGGTATTTTGATATTGGTGTGAAGAGGGTTGAATGGAAACCTCATTTTGAGTGCATTTGTTGTATATACATGTATATAATGTACATTAATAATATATATATATATATAATGCTTGATCCAGCCTGATAAACTTGTCATGAGCAACAATAATAATGGTCATACCTCATTTTGTAAAGTTCAGTGTGGATAACACTGTATTATTACTATTGATCTTAATAATAATAATAATAATAATAATATATTTATAAACAAAGTAAGATTGCATGCTGTGTGTGTGGCTTGGGTACCGATACTGTGAGAAAATTATTTTATTCTGTATATAGTCATGTTGTATTAACACTTCATTTCCATTGTCTGTGTATGTGACATACCGAGTAACTGATATGTTATGTCTGTTTGGATTTCTTGCACGTGTTCTTGATATACTTCATTCCTCTTAGGGCTGCACGGTATATCGATAAACCAATATGTACCTGGATTCAAACCAGTATCAACTGAATACCAGTGTAATTACAAAAATATTGGTTTACCGTCATTATTTATTTACCCACAATTTAATTTTCAAGATGTCTTGAATTTATTTAATTGTAGTCCCGATTAAATATTATCCCTTTACCAAAAGAATCAACAGCATCCGCCCTCATAATATATTTGAGTAGTTGAAAAAAAAAAGGGTTTTTTTTAAATTAACAAAACCATATCATGTGACCCCTCATTGGAACAAGCCCATTCCAATGAGGAGTCCCATGATATTTTTTTGTCAAATTTTTTCGAAAGATTCGATAAACTAATACAGTTAAAACTAGAAGTCCTGTCATGAAATGCGCACAAATAGCACGTTGGTATGCGCGTTAATGTGCGCGTTATGGCCCAAGTAAAGCTATCAAATTATGTACATATGGCCTGTGCACAAGCAATGTTTCAGCCAATGGACCTCCGGGTAACCCGGAGGACCATTGGCAGAAACATTGCATGTGTTTGCTATGAGTAACCAGGAGAACCTGCCGTGCTTTGGATGCCATTCGATATGGCAATTGCGCGCAATTCCAACGCGCAATTAAGCCTGGATAAGCGCACTATTCGTGACAGGACTTCTAGTTTTAACTGTATTTAAAGTAATAAATTTTGATATCGCTTGTGTTAGGTAAAGGGTTATTCAGACTGCATCATCAAGGAATGCTGATTCATTCTGAATGTGATGAATCAAGTCCCAATTGTGGTATGTGTTTTTGCACGATATTCGAAACCGAAGACCGGTATCGGTGAATTCCTGTCCTAATAAGAAATTCAGGCAAAGCCTGAATCAGATCAAAAAATAAATATTTACTGATCCTAGTTTGACCACTAATTCTTCAGTAAGTTCTGTAATTGCTATTGTAGGGCCTTGGAAAAATGCTGAAATATGTTGAGAAATGTCCTTGAATAACCTCAAATTTTATCATGAGGATTTTGGTTTCGAAATGTATTATGACATTAACCCTTTACCCAACGTAATGGCCAAAACCGGGCCAGCGCTATTCTCAAAAATCGCCAATTAATTATCTTTACATTTTCATTTTTTGTATCAAAAACATAGGTTATGACCCCTCTTTGGAACGAGCTCGTTTCAATGAGGGGTCATAACCTATGTTTTTGAGACAAAAAATGAAAAAAATAAGTTATTCAAAACTTTTATTTACAAGTGTCTCCTTTTCATGTTGGGTAAAGGGTTAAAATAGGAAATTTTCAGTAAATGTTCTCTTGGCTCACATGCTCATTAGGGCTGTCACGATTAATCGACTGTTGATCGGTCACGGCAAAATCGATTAGTATTTTTCTTTGTCGAATAATCGGTAAATTGTATCCCGTTTTAGACGTTTAATAATTAAAAGAAAATTTGATGAAAAAACTATTGTTTCTAAAGGTAAAGAGTTAAGAACATCAATGTTATACCCCCAAGAAGCTGTTGGAAGCAATTGTCTTTCAGGTACATTCATCAAAGCTTTGATGTTCTGAACTTTCGAACCGTCAGTGTAATAATTAAGACTGGTCGACAGTTGCGAAGTTCGCAACTGCCGACCGGTCTTGATTGTTACACTGACGATTCAAAAGTTAAGAACATCAAAGCTTTGAATGTACCTAAAAAAGAATCATCTTCGTTGTTTCCTTGAGGTAGGTCAACTGACTTGAACTTCATTTTTATCGACTTCAAAGAGAGGGAGGGAGGGGGGGGGGGATTTAGGTACGATTAATCGATGATCATCGATTATTTACGACGATTAATCGATTCCTAAATTAAAAAATCGTGACGGTCCTAATGGTCATGTAACTATTCAGAGCTGTTTTCTTCTCAAAATAAAATCTTTCTAAATCTGTGCCATTTATCATCCTTAGCTCCTTGAATTAACTCTTCAGTTCAATTAAAAGTAGTACAGAAATTCCATAAACAATTGGATAAAGTAGCTTCATACAGTACTGTGATTACCAAACTGTATTTATGTTGAATATAGAGGACAAAATCCAGCTATGTTGTGTGTGTTGTCATTTGTGAAGACAAAAATGCGAATTTGTCACATTAATGACATTAGTGATGACATTTACAGTACAGTAGAATCCTCTTAATTGAATATCCATTTTGCCAGTGAAAATTATTCAGTTAACAGGAGTATACAGTTAACAGGAATTTGGTCAGTTTCCTGTGTTCTGGAGGTAAACTGGGCAATCATTCTATTATATCTTGTTTGACAGAGCTCATAGAGCTCTGTCAAACAAGATATAATAGAATAAATACCTGTATTGGATGTAGTGAGGCCAAAAAGGTTGATAAATAAGGGGAATTTGGTGCATGTCACAGTAATTTTTTCGACTTATTACAAAAATTTATATACAATTAACAGGAGTTTACTCTACAACTCATATGCAATTAACAGATCAAATTTGTACTGAAGGTATGGTAAATGGTTTTGTGTTTGAAAATTGTATTCAATTAACAGGGATATACAATTAAGAGATATCCAATTAAGTGGGCTCCACTGTACTACCTCCGTGGACTGATCGTAATCCATGTGTGGGCAGTGGTGTCCACGCATGTGTTCATGAGGTAATAAAAATCAGCAAATTTTCTATTAATGAATCTCCCGGTTGTACCTGGTGTTTCCTTAATTAATTTTTTGATGATTATTCCTATAATGAGTGTTTGGAATCTAAAATTATTGCATCCGTGGAACTTTTGCCTACCCATGGAAAGTGACCAGTCCATGGTGGCCATACTGTACAGTCTGTGTAAGGTTGGCAAAGACATGTAATAATGCTACCTTCCTGAAATTACTCTCAGTGGTACTTCATACATTGGCATATCGTCGTATATTGCCTCAGATCCAAAGGCCTGACCACACTGCCAAGCTGATCTTGTTGTGAACTCTGCATGAGATAAGTACAGGCATTGATTTACTGTGGTAAACAAGTTCTACTATACTGGTAAAATAGGTCGCCGACTGGGGCTGTCATGATTAATCAGTTGTTGATCGGTCTCGGCGAAATCAATTAGTATTTTTCATTGTCGAATAATCGGTAAATTTTACCCCGTTTTAGGCATTTAATTAAAAGAAAATTTGATGAAAAAAATTTGTCTTTTAGGTACATTCAAAGCTTTGATGTTCTGAATTTTTGAGCAGTCAGTATATTAATCAAGACCGGTCGGCAATTGTGACAGTGTCTGTGATGTTCTTCCTCCGAAAGTTAGAACACTCACCTTTGAAATACCGATATGGTTCTTTCACTTGTACAACTAAAATATCTAAACTCAATCATTGAAACAGACATAACTCCTACCCCCCCCCCCCCCCCCCCCCCTCCCCCAACACAAACACAGAGTAACACTTTTTTCCATGCTTGACCTGATTTGATCCCCAGTGGAAATGGCGATCATCTATATCTGTAGTGTATCACCCCATATGATGTCATAACATGCACCTACATAATGTAATCGAACGAAGGCCCCGGTATAAGAGAAAGAATACAGAAATCGGAAGTACGGTTTTCTGAGAATAGCTTTTTCTAGCAAAAATTCTTGCCCCCTCAGAATTTCCCTTGTCTGTTCTGACTGAAGAATCGGTGTCGCAAACCCAGTGCAAGGTTTGTCTGTCAAACAATTATGACCGCAAGAGCAGCAAGACAACTACATCGAATTGAGTTACTGAAACACAATACGTAGCCACCTTTGGAGTTACGAAACTTCTTTGAGTTTGTTTTCTCCTTGACGAATGATATTTCCCAGTATATATTATCTGTGAGGCATTGCAGAGGAAACCAGCTGAGAGTTCAGGCTGTTTTCCAGTATTGTGTACTGGATAGTGTTTTCAAAATTTTTAAAATGCATTTTTATTTCCTTCACCCAGAACGTTGTTTCTTGTTAGCCTTTTGTGATTGTTTTACGCTATGTTTTACACACCACCAATGATGCACTTAATAGGTTAATCACCTGGGTTAATAGAGAAAATGTGCAATGTGAACTATGCCAGAGTCCAGCACGCAATCACATTTTTCGCAAACTAAACGATCATCTTCGTTTACTTGAGGTAGGCCAACTGACTTGAACTTCATTTTCAACAACTTCAAAGAGAGAGGGAGATGGGGGCATCTAGGTACAATTAATGATTATTACTGATGATTTGTGACAATCGATTCCTAAATTTCAAAAATCGTGACTGCCCTAACCTGAACCCAATGTCTGGGATGGAAGTCCTCTAAAGTGGGCAGCATAGGTATCAACAATTGGCTAACTTGACTTCATCCCTTTGTTGCTGTCATAAAATAGCCAAAGATGCTGTAAGTCACCTCAAACACACATAAATAAATATAGTATATGTGTTAACGTGCATCTTGATTATTAAGTATATGTTGCATGTATTGGAAATAATTTTTGGCTGCATAAATACACTTAGTTCAAAAAATACATTAATATTTTATCAGATATGTGAAGACACCATTGTTTCCCCCAAAAGGAAGACAATCATTCATGTAAATACAGACATTTACCAGAAGCGTAGACGAACAAATTCTATAAAGAATTTGTAGAAATATGTTATGTAATGTAATCTCTTTTATGATTTATTAACTTTTGCCGCAAACTTGTGGAAACAAGTGATGCCATAAAACCACTCTACACTACAGTGTGTAAACTACCTTTCTGAATTTTTTTCTCTCACATCAGATTGAATTGGTTGGATTCCCAGTTGTATTGTGGTGGGAAAGGCTTGCAAGTTGAAATTTTTGGGGGGTTTTTTTTTATGTCAATGCACCAATGTTTAACCATTTACCTAACGAATCGCCCTCATCTGCATGCACAATTTGCAAATTCAGCAGTTGAAAGAAAGAAATTTTTCAAAATATTCCATCAAAACCATATGTGACCCCTCATTGTAACGAGCTCATGGAGCTCGTTCCAGTGAGGGGTCTCATGATATGGTTTTGTTAAATTTTCTTTTAAAATTTAAAAAAATAGTAATTAAAATAATAAATTTTGATATCGTCTGTGTTGGGTAAAGGGGCTAAAGTAGACGGCATAATCATAAATGATTGGCTAAACATGATTCTATACATATGCTTTGCTTGTGATATAGTAGATGCTAAATGTATCCTAAAACTCCAATATATAGACATTCAAACCGATTTGAAATATTAAAATCGGGTTGATGTTTGAAGCGGCTGATTTTGAGTGATGAATAAAGCAAGACAAGTGTTGTGTGTGTGGCTTCTGGGCTTGAGTTGCGGTTTGATTTGCATGGTATACTTTCTGAAAGAGTTGATCTTAAATGTTCATGTTGCAATTTCTTTAATTTTACTCCTAGTTCTACAGTTACCCTCTATAGTTTTACTCCATGAATAAACCAAGTCCAAACTATCAAGAAAAAACTTACGATGCAAAATGCCGATATCTCCCAGTGGGAGATATTGCTGTAGAGCCTCTGTTTCCAGTAGTGAAAGTGTACCATCCAGTCTTGTGATGAAGTGAGGCTATTGCCTTATGTGTTTTTACTCTTAACTCTTTGCATGCTGCTGCCGGATATTTCTGCCCATCACATGGTTTCTCTTGTCACTGATATAAGTATAATTTGGGCATATTTAACCCTTTACCAAACGTAACGGTCAAAACTGGCCAGTGCTATTTTCAAAAACCGCCAATTAATTTTCATCATTTTTTTTATTTTTTGTCTCAAAAACATAGGTTATGACCCCTCATTGGAACGAGCTTGTCAAGCTCGTTCCAATGAGGGGTCATAACCTATGTTTTTGAGACCAATAATAAAAAAAATTTTAGTTATTCAAGAGTTTTTTTGCAGGTGTCGTCTGCTTTTCATGTTAGGCAAAGGGTTAAACATATTTTCCCCTGTAAATTGAATGGATGTTTTCACCAATGATTTCTGGTTATATTTAGAATAATTTTTCATCAACTCAGTATAATTTGATGAACAAATATCTTGAAACTACTCAGCGGGTTAAGAGTTAAAGGCCTATTTCAGAGTTTTACAACCTCACAACATGTGCCCTTGACTTGCTATCATATGGAGGTCCTGCTAACTGTCGACAAATTATCTAGACAGTGGTTTCTTGTCAAGTCTTAGTTGCCTTAAAAGGCAGCTAAGATTTGACAAGAAACCACTGCAAAGTTATGGGATGTGTATAGGCTGTGACCTTGTGTGAATTTCCAGGCCCTTAAGGGTTAAAATACTGTTTGTTGCACTTGAACGGGAGCGCGGTGGCTCAGTAGGTAGAGGTGCAGGCTGCAAGCCGAGAAGTCCTCGGTTCGAATCCCACCTGTGGCAACCGCGTTGTGTCCTTGGGCAAGACACTTCATCTCCATTGCCCACGTGGGGGTGGGGGGGGGGGGGGAGGGGGCACGATGACGCTGTGTACTAAGGCGTACTGTACGTCGATGGTACGCATGTCTTCAACCAATCTAACCCTGCCTGTGCTGCAGTGCGGAGTTACGCTGTTGGGGAGCTGGCAGCTGCTCGGTGGTACTCCGGCTCCCTCCACCCGTACAACTGTCACGGTCATGATTAGCCATTGTGCATAAATATGTGACCTTAAACATCAATAAATAAATAAATAATGTTGCACTTGAATAAAAAAGTTCTTTCTGGTTGTTTTTCCTCGCATCAGATTCTTAAATTACGACAATATCAGCCTATATTTTAAGCCTTCATCCAACCTGAATGGCAGACAACACATGCAAAAACATTAATTGAATAACAAAAAATGTTAGATTTTTTTGCTTTGTTTCACCGAGCTCATTGTTAATTGAATACTACTGTCAAATGAATAATTTACACTGGCAGTGACTATTCAATTAACAAAGTGGGCAGCACAGGGATAAACAGTGACTTCATTCCTATGTTTCGGTCATGAGTTAGCCAAAGATGCTGAAAGTGACCATAAATGCCAATAAATAAATACAATTAAATGGCTCCATTGTGTCGCTGTTGAAGCAAAAAATGACCGTTTTAGACTAATAAATAGCATAAATGCTTTGAATATTTTGTCTCTTAAAATTGCACCAACATACTTTTTGTTGTTGAAATTGTCATGCAGGAATTTTGTCTTGACAAGGAGATGAATGATTACAGGAAATTCAAATACAGCGAGCAGTCGGCTGTTTCAACCCCCATGGGAAACCCAGAAGAATCAGCAGTGCTTGTTCACTGTGGTAAAGAACAGCTGCTTTACTGGTAAAATAGGACCTGGAACCAATGCATTGGGTGGAAGTCCTCCAAAGTGGACAACAAAGTAAATGATCGACTAAACTAAATGCTATGCCTGTGTTGCAGTCGTGACACAGCCAAAGATGCTACAAGTGACCTTTATGTCATGTCAAGAAACCACTTTAAGGCTTCCATGTTTAGACAAAATTGTAAACGTTTAAACGACTGTCTGTAAACGAAACAGAAACGTTTACACGTACTAACAGTAACAATGCAAGTAGTCAATATTTGATAGAAGTGTGTAATAATACACAGTAAGTTCATCATATCTTTGCGAATAGGGCATACAATTTATGTTATTGAGACAGCCGATTTACAGTTCGTCCAAAAACGACGTAGACGAACGATCACAGCATGCAGATGCCGAAGACAGTCGCTCGTCTATGGGGGGGGGGGGGGGGGGAGGGGAGGGGAGGGGTCTGGGGGATTTTCCCCCAGGTAAATTTTGAAATTTATCGGGGTCTCTGAGCTCATTCTGGTGGGTTTGGGGTGAAATTCCTTTTGTTTTTTCAAACAGTAATGTTGGAGCGAGTTGTCATGGCACACAATAGTGACAATACCGGACTTGAGAGTGGAATGCAATGTCGCAAAAATAAACAAAGTCTATAAACCATGCAGGGGAATCCAAATTTTCAAACACCGCAAGTGCCAGTCTGTCTGTCAAACTCCATAAATCGATCCTAAGATCATCCCATGTGTGAATAATAAATTAATAATCCATGTCAGGTGAACGAAATCATCGAGAACAATTGTGTATCACTTTGGGAATATACATGTAAATCCGAATAAACTAAAACATCCCACACATGTTTCGAAGGAAACACCAAAGATAAGCATGTGCCATGCGGCTCACATGACTGTGTCACATATGATATCACATGATTTGAAGATGATTTCGTTTGGTTACTGTGGCGGCGGTGCTAGTCGGAACCAGTACACAGTTTTTCTGAAGCATTACCAAAATATTGCATTGCAAAGTTGGAAATTTTTTTTTTCAGTGTACACGTTTACCAGAACTGTAAACATTTAATGCCCATAAACGAAACGTTCATGTTTACACGTGTAAACGTGGAAGCCTTAAACCACTTGAAAATAACAATCATATGTAAGGCCTAAAAATGTTAAAAACCTATTTCTCAGGCCCTCCCACGTGGTCCTTTTGGTTGTCGCTTGCTCTTTTCATAAAAACCAATGCAAACTTTAAAAAAAATAATTAAATAGTTTATTTTACCCAACTTACCGGTAAATAAAATTGATAAATTTTTCCATTGAGTGCAAGAAAGCTTTGCAATGCTTTAGTATTGCAAAACCTTCTTGCACTGAAGGGACGAAATACACCACCGTCCATGCTATTCTGTAGATTATGAGACTTAAAGTATTAAACAAACTAAGAACATGAACTTTTGATGGCAATGAAATAATTAACAAAAAATAAAATAAAAAAAACGTCTGCCCACATAAAATTTTACCAAAAAAATGGCCTGAGAAACAAGATCTACTTTGTGGGGCCTAAACTAAACTATTTATGGGGAGACTTTAGCTGGTTAGTTGAACTTCAGCTTAGGTGAAAAATACTGAAATTTTATTTTGTATCAATTTACAAGAAAATAATTGTCTTGTCAACCATTCTCATGTAAATTTCTAGAAACAAGAAGCCTGCTGATTGATAACTTGGTTGCATGTCATTTTTATTTTCCAAGAAAAGACTTCAAAGATTTCTGATTTGAAATATGCAAATTTCAGTTAATATCAGCAGATTTAGTTAAGGCCCAGTGAATCTCAAAATTTTGTGTCAAATCAAATTGAGAGGATTTTGAATTGAGTCAAGTTTTGAATAAAATCTCACAGCTCTTTAACTCTTTACCCACTGAGTATTTTCAAGATAGTTTTCATCAAATCTCGTCATGGCTGCTCTGAGGCAGCCATGATAAGATTTGATGAAAAATTCCCCAAAATTTAACCCAGGAAATAATTGATGAAAAAGTTCATTCAATTTACAGGGAGACATTTGGACTACAAGTGCTCAAATGATACTTATTACTGTGGCAAGAGAAATCCTGTCCTTGGCAGGAATATCTGCCAGCAGCATGCAAGGAGTAATATTGTCAATATTCCACTTTCTTACAACCGTATATATTGCCCCTTCTCCACTAAAGTATTGTATTCAACTGTTACTCGCCTGTTTGGGTAAGTCATTCAAAAAAGCAGAAGAATCAAGAACGGAATAATGTTCAGAAGCAGAACCCCCTTGAACTGGACAGGAGACCTGATGATAGAAGAGCTCAACTAGAGATACTTGGTATGGTTTCAAGACCACCATGTCTCTGTGGGAGCCCCAGGAAGTGAAGCAGTGGTTGTTGACTTTGGTAATAAGTTCTTTAACTCTAAATCCCCTGAGTATTTTCAATATATTTCTCATCAAATCTAGTCATGGCTGCTATGGAGCAACCATGACTAGATTTTGATGAAAAATTACTCTAAATTTAACACAAAATTCATTGTTGGAAAAATCCTTTAAGTTTCCAGGAGGAAAATATTAAATGTGTCCAAATTATACTTATTTCAATGACAATCAAAACCTTGTGCTGGGCAGGAATGTCCACCAGCTGCATGGAAACAGTTAATGGTATTATAGGATCTGGTAAACAATGCCTGGAGGGAAGTCCACTAAAGTGGGCAGCATGGGTATAAACATTTAGCATTCCTGTGGAAACGCTGGGAAGTGAAGCAGTGCTTCTTTACTGTGGTAAACAAGCTCTTGTTTACTAGTAAGGATTCTGTCACCAATGGGTGGAAGTCCTCAAAAAAGGGTAACATGTGTATAATAAATGATGGACTACACTTGACTTTATAAGTTGTGGTCACAGTTAGCCATTGTGCAGAATTGTGTGACCATAAACACAATAAATAATTGGCTAAACTTGACTCATCCCAATGTTGCAGTCATAAGATGGCCAAAGATGCTGAAAGTGATAAACATGCACACAAAACCTGGATGACTCGTATCTGTTCACGGATCAATTTCAAATCAAATTGAATTGTTAAACTTCGCAGCACACTTGATTTAGTAGCATTTACTCCCACCGTGGATTGTATGTTTTACATACCATGTGTTTTAACGCCAACCTTATATTTATTTTTCCAAAGGATTGTAGTTAGTTATTTTGACTTAGACAACATATTTATTGTATGGGTAACTGTAGCTAGTAGTTGGTTTCTACATAGTCGACGTTTTGTACATAGACTTAATGTTTTTCTTCCAGTTAACATACTACAAAGGTACAAGATGTACAGTTTAGTTGAAATGATTGCCTGAGAAGGCAATTTTTATTTTTATTTTTTTTAAATTTACTCAAGTTAGACATTAAATTTTGTTGTTGACAATATTGCAGACGTTTGCCAATAAAGGTGTATATATGCATATAACAATGTTTTGTTTTTTGTATTTCTTTGTCTGTGGCTTGGGTGAAAGGGTGTTTGGTTTTTGTGTTCTGTTTCACTTGTGAAATGGGACCTGGTTACCAATGCATGATTTGGAAGTTCTCCAAACTGGGCAGCACAGGTATGGATTGTGGGCTAAACTTGATTCCATACTTGTGTTGCAATAAAAGTATAGCCACAGATGCTGATATTGACAAACATAAATAAATAAATGAATGGAAGTAACCTTGACTACCAATAAGTAAATTGATATATTTCTGAACTGGTTGAGTGCTAGAAGCCACCTTCAGGGCTCTACTGAAAAGTGCTGAAAGCCACCACTGTTGCTTTAATGTTTTTGCACTAATTTGTTGCCCCTTCAGTGGAAGAAAAATATTAATATAAAATTGTTTTGTTACAATTTATTGGAGAGTGCCAAATAGCAGTCTCCAATAAATTGCATCAAAACAATTATGAGTAATATCTTGCTAAACTAAGGTTCCTTTTGCTAGTAGTGTGATAAAAAATACACGCTATACAAATGACCATTTAAAAGTAATTTAAAAATTTAGCATTCTACAAGTTAAAAATATACTTTTGCAAAGTGCTTACTACTCAAAGTTTGCTAAGCACCAAGTACATCCAACTACCTGTTTTACATTTTAGTTGAAATATTGTAATGAAAAGTATATATATTTATACCCCCCACTTTCGAAGAAAATGGGGGTATACTGGATTACATGTGTCCGTCCGTCCATCCGTCTGTGCGTCCGTGTGTGTCCGTCCGAGAATATTCATATTTTAAGTAAATTATTATTTTTTATAATATTTGTTGGTCATTGGTATGCCCACACTAGTTATTATTTTTTTTTTTTTTTATTAATTGTTCACTTAGAAATTGTGTCCGTCTGAGCCAAATTTTGTCTGTTCAGCCTGTATCTCGGGTATTGAATGTTCTATTGCAATGAAATTTGCCATGAACACTGCTTATGGTACAGGCTTTAAAAAAATGATTCAACGATATTTCTCACATTCTCCTTGTTAGAGTTATCCCCCTTTTTTGACTTAGAAATTGTACGAAATAGACATTATTTGTCTGTTCAGCCTGTATCTCAGGTATGGATTATCGGATTTCAGTGAAATATGGCATGCAGTTTGCCTATGACAAAGGCTTCTGCCTCATTGCATAAAGCTTACAAACACCAAACAATTTACCATACCTTTTGACTTAGAAATTGTTGAAAACTTTCGAAGAAAATGGGAGGGAGGGTATACTGGATTGCTTCCATCCATTTGTGCATCTGTCCATCAGTCCATATGAGAATATTCATAAATAATATTTGTTGGTCATAGGTATGCCCACACCAGGTGGTACACCATGTGGGGGTATGCACTGGACGAAAGTCCTGCTCTTGTTGTTATTGAATTATAGCTTTAATGATTTAAGTACAGAAATTAAGATTGTATTTGTTTGGCATTATTTTTTAGCCTTTGAAAACGATAACCATGGAAAATGGATATTATTGGTAAAAGAGGAAATTTTTCAGTATGCCAAAAAGTTGACGGAGCGACCTGGTATAGCTTCAATATCGATTATGAGCCCCATTACTGTTAATTACAGCTTGACAATGCCTTCTCATGCTCCCAATCAGGTTCCTAGTGGTCCTTTGTAGGATGTTGTTCCATTCTTGGACCAGCATGGCACCAAGCTCCTGGACACTTCTTGGATGGACTGGACTGGACAGGCTGAAATTGCAAGCTTTAACTCATTCCAGACATGTTCGATTGGATTGAGGCCAGTGGATCTTACTGGCCAGTCCATACGCTCAATCCCCTCTCCCTGTCGGTACTCCCCGACAGCATGGGCAACATGAGGACGGGCCTTATTGCCCATCAGAATGAATCGATCACCCACTGCACCTGCATACATTCTGACGTGGACATCTAGGATCTCATCAATATACCGTTGTGCAGTCAACGTACCACATTCAAGGACACAGAGCTATGTACATACATCCCAGCTGATGCCGCCCCAGACCATGATTAACCCTCCACCATAGTGGCCATGCTCAGCAATGTTGGTTGCATGGAATCGCTCTCCTGGTCTTCTCAATATCCTAGAATGCCTATCTGTGAGGTCTAGGCAATACCTTTACTCATCTGTAAAAAGGATAGGTCACCAATCTTCTGTGGTCCATCCAACGAGGTCCATGGCCCATTCATATCATGCCTGGCGGTGGTTCTGGGACAGCGGAATGTGAAATCATGGTCTTCTCAATCGGTTTGAATACCCTACACATGTCATGTAAATGTAGACAGTACACGAAAACATCATGAAAATTAAGGGGTACATGCTTTCCATGACTGTCACGAAAAGTCTGCCTGTCAAGAGAGCTAATGTAAACACTGGGGACCATCTCAATCATATTCACCAAAAATATCGCAAATATGTCACAAGCAAATTTCACAATGATGTGTCAAATATTCTGTGCTTAGCAAACTTTGAGTAGTATAGTACTTTGGTGCGATAACATAGCTTCAATTTACCACACCTGAAATAAACATGCAGAAAGTATTTGCATATGGAAAACAAAGAACTCTATGTGGAGTCTAACTGAGGCCAACTTCACAGTACTGTTACTATAAATAAAATGCCGATAGGATCACCGATCCAATGTCGAATTGTGACAGCACAAAAGTGGGTTTAATCATTTAACTTATTGTCCGGAAACCAATTGTTTACAATTTACTATGTGAAGGGTCAGTGACCTTGACCTTTGACCTAGTGATTCCGAAATAAATAGGGCTCTTTCTTGCACCATTGCCAACCTACCTATGAAGTTTCATGAATGTAGGTGGAACCATTGTCAACTTATCATCTGGAAACCAATTGTTTACGATTTATTATGTTCATGGCCACTGTGACCTTGGCCTTTGACTAGTGAGTCCAAAATAAATAGGGGTCTTCCACTCACCTAGGCCAACCTACCCATGAAGTTTCATGAATGTGGGTCGAAACATTATCAAGTTATCATCTGGAAACCAATTGTTTACGATTTACTATGTTGAAGGTCACTGTGACCTTGACCTTTCACCTTCCAAGTCCAAAATAAATTGGGTTCTTCCTCTCACTGATGCCAACCTAACTATGAAGTTTCATGAACATGGGTCGAACCATTATCAAGTTATCATCCGGAAACCAATTGTTTTGATTTACTATGTTCAGGGTCACTGTGACCTTGACCTTTGACCTAGTGAGTCCAAAATAAATAAGGTTCTTCCTCTCACACAGGGGAGGAACTGTTCCATGAAAGGGACCCCTCTTCCGACTTTTAACCAGTTCTTGACCGATTTGTTACAGTTCACTAGCAAATGAATTTCTGACAGAAAGATGAAAAATGGAAGATTGCAGGTACATATTAACATCATTTGAGTCAAATAAGTTTCGTTTCATATAAAACTATATCTCCGCTGTCCATTTGAATGACAAGATGAAACAAAGGGGACAAATTGTAAAGTTGCCATGCGTTTTAACAGAAGCTATATTTTGTACAGAAATCCCATTGTCTATACAGTAATTTTGTAAGCCTCGTTTTCTTCCATATAAATATTTTCTTCAATGAAATCTGGGGTGTCCAGCAAGATATAATCACGCTCAGCATATTTTAAGTTAGACAGCAACCCAAGGGATCCAGAAGACCGAGATTTTGAGCTCTAAACATTCATGCAAAATGCGCCAGTTCACTACTGATCAGATCGGTTTGCTTTGTTTGAGATCAGTTAGCTGCGAGACTTATTTTATGTCTTATTTATTTATTTTTATTTACTATGTTTTGCATACGACCAAAAGATGTGCGCCACTTGTGCGATATTATAGTTGTAGTACAGTACAATATAGGTGATGTAGCACTCATATATAGTCAAAATACACCACGCGAACAATCTAAAATAAAATGTAGGACAGGACGTTATTGTCGTATATTAGGCCTATGTGATGAATAAAATAGGATGTTCATGTAATATGGAATTCATGAAATTCACCAGCATTTTAAATTTAGCCTTGCACGAAGCTAGGCAAAATAGAACATTCTTCGACTCGTTTCATAAAGGTCAGATTGCACAAACTGTCATGTCATATTACACGAGTACTCATGTCAAATCCTCTAATTACTCCATTTTAGGTTAGTTACTGGAATGGCAGGTTCGGCCATATCTATAGATGACTCTCTTCTCCTACTAGATTTGTCCTGTACCTTATCCACCACGGACGAATGCACTGAATTAGAGCAGATGTATGCGTGCAGTACACCGATGAAACCATATGAAGCTATCACGTGAACTGTACCGCCGAGGCCATATTCATAAAATGTTTGCTGCTTAATTTTGAGATTGACACAAGGATTTATCCACCTTTACAAATTGATGAATCTTCGTCTCAAACTCAGAAGCATGCAACGTAACATATATAGTATCATATGGCGTGTTGCAAAATTGGTAAGCAGGCCAGCAAAGACTAGTGTAATAAATATTGGGTGGAGAAAACGATTGTTTGAGCAGGCACATCGTGAATTATGTACTAGCGGGTGATACCCGGCGCTGCATGGGAGAAGATGGTTATATCAGCCGTTTTCGAAATAGAAGGTCAAGGTCACCAATTTCAAGGTCAAGGTCACCCCACACGGGCAACCCGAAGAAGTCAAAATGATCGATGGGTCAGTATACCCGCACATATGAAATTTTAGCCTGATCGCCCCAGCCGTTTTCGAAATAAAAGGTCAATGGCACCAATTTCAAGGTTACCCCACACGGGCACGGCACCCATCCGATGTTACTCGCAGGGACGAATTACCCCCGTGTACAAAATTTGAGATCGATCGGTCGAGAAATGGAGGAGTTCACCCAGAACAAAGATAGAGAGAGATATATAGATACAGACATTCGCATTTATATATTAGACTAGCGGGTGATACCCGGCGTTGCATGGGAGGGTTATATCAGCCGTTTTCGAAATAAAAGGTCAAGGTCACCAATTGCAAGGTCAAGGTCACTCCGCGCGGGCATGCCGATAAAGTCAAAATGATCGATGGGTCAATATACCCGCACATATGAAATTTTAGACCGATCAGCCCAGCCGTTTTCGAAATTAAAGGTCAAGTTCATCAATTTCTAGGTCATGGTCACCTCGCACGGGCACCCCAATAAAGTCAAAACGATCGATGGGTCAATATACCCGCACATATGAAATTTTAGCCCGATCAGCACAGCCGTTTTCGAAAAGGTCAAGGTCAAGGTCACCCCGTATGGGGACTGCACCCATCCCATGTTACTCGCAAGGACGAATTGCCCCCGTGTAGAAAATTTTAGATCGATCGGTCGAGAAACTGAGGAGTTCACCCGGAACAAAGAGAGAGAGAGAGATATATACAGACATTCGCATTTATATATTAGATATATAAAACTAGAGAATTGTAATTTGTTGGACAAATTACGGGCTTTCCCAACTTTCCAATGTGAAAATGCAGACTACATATAGCAAAGCAAAGTGTTTGAAATTGACCATTTCGAAAATGATAGACAAAAAAGCATCCAAAGTTGGCTAATTTTGGCATTCTCTCACGGTTCTCTTATTCACGCCCTCATTTTGCTTGGGGGTTAAATCTTGAGATTAAAAAGTAAACAGTAACTTTCTTCTACAATCATTGTTGCATCTATCCATACTAAAATAATTGCTACAACAACCTTGCAATTAGAGGAAATGAGTACAGATGTTTGCAAAATTCACTGAAAATCCTTTTTATACATACTATGTATGGTACATATAATGCCGGCATCCGGGGTGACCATCCGTCGTTCGTCCATCCTTTGTCCGTCCGTCTGTCCGTCCGTCCGTCCGTCCGTCCGTCTGTCCGTCCGGCGTCCGTATCCATTTTCTTTGGCATTCGATAACTTGAAAAATATTGCTTGGATTGTCAAGTTACTTTATATTTGTGTTCAGGTTACTGATGTGCCGAGCTGTATAGTTTTTGGTGTAAATCGGATAATTTGATCCTGAGATCTTAACCCTTTATCCTTCAAATTGAAAATTCCTCCGATCCCTTTGGCATTCGATAACTTGAAAAATATTGCTTGGATTGTCAAGTTACTTTATATTTGTGTTCAGGTTACTGATGTGCCGAGCTGTATAGTTTTTGGTGTAAATCTGTTATTTTGATCCCGAGATGTTAACCCTTTATCCTTCAAATTGAAAATTCCTCCAATCCCTTTGGCATTCGATAACTTGAAAAATATTGCTTGGATTGTCAAGTTACTTTACATTTGTGTTCAGGTTACTGATGTGCCGAGCTGTATAGTTTTTGGTGTAAATCTGTTATTTTGATCCCGAGATATTAACCCTTTATCCTTCAAATTGAAAATTTCTCCAATCCCTTTGGCATTCGATAACTTGAAAAATATTGCTTGGATTGTCTAGTTACTTTATATTTGGGTTCAGGTTACTGATGTGCCGAGCTGTATAGTTTTTGGTGTAAATCTGTTATTTTGATCCTGAGATATTAACCCGTTATCCTTCAAATTGAAAATTTCCCCAATCCCCTTGGCATTCGATAACTTGAAAAATATTTCTTGGATTGTCACGTTACCTTATATTTGTGTTCAGGTTACTGATGTGCCGAGCTGTATAGTTTTTGGTGTAAATCGGATAATTTGATCCTAAGATATTAACCCTTTATCCTTCAAATTGAAAATTCCTCCAATCCCTTTGGCATTTGATAACTTGAAAAATATTGCTTGGATTGTCTAGTTACTTTATATTTGTGTTCAGGTTACTGATGTGCCGAGCTGTATAGTTTTTGGTGTAAATCTGATGATTTGATCCCGAGATATTAACCCTTTATCCTTCAAATTGAAAATTCCTCCAATCCCTTTGGCATTCGATAACTTGAAAAATATTGCTTGCATTGTCAAGTTACTTTATATTTGTGTTCAGGTTACTGATGTGCCGAGCTGTACAGTTTTTGGTGTAAATCTGATAATTTAATCTTGAGATATTAACCCTTTACCCAACGAATCGCCCGCATCCGCCCGCGTAATATGTAAATTCAGCAGTTGAAAAAATATTATTTTTTCAAAAAATTTCAACAAAACCATATCATGTGACCCCTCGTTGGAACGAGCTCGTTCCAACGAGGGGTCACATGATACGGTTTTGTTGAAATTTTTTGAAAAAATTAAAAAATTATATTTAAAATAATACATTTTGATATCGTCTGCGTTGGGTAAAGGGTTAACCCTTTATCCTTCAAATTGAAAATTTATCCAATCCCTTTGGCATTCGAAAACTTGAAAAATATTGCTTAGATTGTGAAGTTACTTTATATTTGTGTTCAGGTTACTGATGTACCGAGCTGTATAGTTTTTGGTGTAAATCTGTTATTTTAATCTTGAGATATTAACCCTTTATCCTTCAAATTGAAAATTCCTCCAATCCCTTTGGCATTTGATAACTTAAAAAATATTACTTGGATTGTCAAGTTACTTTATAATTGTGTTCAGGTTACTGATGTGCTGAGCTGTATAGTTTTTGGTGTTAATCTGATAATTTTATCCGGAGATATTAACCCTTTATCCTTCAAATTGAAAATTCCTCCAATCCCTTTGGCAGGAGATAACTCAAAAAATATCAATCCGATTGTCATGTTACTTTACATATTTATTCAGGTTACTGATGTGCTGTTCTGTATAGTTTTTTATATAAATCTGATAATTTGATCCGGAGATATTAACCCTTTATCCATCATATTAGACACTCCTCCAATCCATTTCTATATGTACCCATACCTTGTATGGTGTACATAATGTCGGCATCCGTGGTGGCCCTCCGTCATACAGCTTTCTACTAGTTGCGCGTATGGGTACACATCTGACGATTTCATCGGCCTATTTTTTTTTTTGACAGTACTATTCTTTACATGGCCAAAGCTTATGTTATGTTTAGCCCCAAAGCATAACTTACAGCAGAGGATTTGTTCATTAGGCAGCTCTACCTATAGCAAAAAAAATGTTTAGAATTAACCCTTTCCAAAATGACAGGAAGATGCAACCACAGTTAGCTAATTTTGGCATTTTCGGATGGCACTCTTACCCTCATTTGCTTGAGGGTTAAATATGAGATTAAAGACTAAACAGTAACATTCTTCTGCAAGCATTGTTGCATCTATGCATACAAACATAATTGTTACAACAACCTCGCAATTATGAGAAATTTGCCCTTGAAGTTAGTAAATCTTGAAGATAAAATGATATCATTTGTGGCCAATAGGGGTTAATTTTGAAATATTTGTCTCGTAATTTTAGTGTATCATATTATGCTCTTAATGTGTGAACATCAATCACAGACTGAGTGTCTGAAAAGAGACATGGACTAATCTTGAATCTTGCTATTTGAATGAACATGTTCAAGTAGAGGGTACTCCCATTCAAGGCCTGACAACTGGGTGAGGGTTAAAACTTGGAATAAAACATATAACAGCAAAACTGTTCTTGGATAACAGTTAGATAATTGCCAAAAATGAAAAGTGGACAGAAATCGCGCATGGGTTAAAGGCGAAAAGGCGGTAATTTGGCTAATTTGACATTAAAATTAAACAGACAGCAGTGTCGCTCATACGCCCATTGCGTCCAGACCAGTGAAGGCAGATACACGAAATCTTCAGAAGTTGTTCTACTATCCATGCTCGACAGGACAGTATCTTTGTCGAGTGCCGTGACCGCGTGGGAACAACGTGGATCGCGTGGAAACTGCGGGGACGATTCCTCCCTACTCTATTCCCAGTGCAATGCCGTTTCCATTCAGTATTTACCAATCACCGGTCGAGTTTGGCATTATTTCTGTCTATTTGATGAACTATTCAGCTTTAAATATTCGCACATTCCAGGCGCGGATCCAGGATTTTATAAGGGGGGTGCTATTGTTGGTCGGCAAGCGCCGAAGGCGCGCAGCGTGACGGCGCTCTGCGCCGTCCTTGCAGCGCCGAAGGTGCGAAGCAATTAGCGGGGGGTCTGGGGGTCCTCCCCCCGAAAAAAATTTTGAATTAGGAACCATCAGATGCTATCTGAGACGTATCCTGGTCATATATTTGTCCTTTCTCTTAAACCTATTTTCTGCCGATTTGGCTTGAAATTTGGTAAAAACAATTATGGTACTGACACTGCCCAATGAAAAACAAAATAATCATTCGAAATTGTTACCTACCAAGAAGCAAATATAATCACCCCTGGATTTTGCATCAAATTAACTGAAATGCGGGGATTGCCTGGAAGAAACATAATAATTTTCACCATGACATACCTGTTGTACGCAGGGGCGACAGAAGTTCCATGAAGTATGAGTGTGTGTAGGTGGGTGAATGTGTGGATGGGTTGGTGCCACTGGGTGAGTGGCCGAGGGGGGGGGGGGGTCACATTTCTTCTGGTCAACTTTGAGATGCATATACTATTTAAATGTTAAACACCCGAAAGGCAGATTTAGACGGGGGCGCACATGGCGTGCGCCCCTCTATATTTTCTCAGAAATCATTTCTGAGAAAATAGAGGGGCGCATGCCGCGTGCGTCCCCGTCTATGAATCAGATATAAAAATAATATGTCGTTGAAAATTATTTTGTTAGAATTGACTGGAGCGTGCCAAAGGCAAAGGCACGCCCCAGTCAATTCTAATAAAATAATTGAAGCCAGTGCGTACTATAAATTAATAGTATGTGCACACTTGCATCACAACAGTTTGTGACCATATAAGTATAGAGGGCGACGTCCCTCTATTTTAAAATCCTGGATCCGCTTCTGAAACACCCAAGTCCTGTCTCAGTTTGTGCGCTTCAACCGTGCTATGTGAACGCACAAACTTGTACACTGTGTAAATACATTGTTCCATCAACTGATCTTAACTGGTAAGTAGCTTCATTATTTTATTCATGTTATCGAAGAAATAAGTCTGGATACTAGATGTCCTGTTGCTCTGTAACATTAAATTGTTTCAGTTTACTAGAGAATGCCTGTAGGCATTATACAGCAAGTTCAACTGTTGCGACAATTTAATATTTAACAAAGAGCATTTAACATTGGTGAATCATTCACCAATGTTAAATATTAAATTGTCCCATTCAATCATCTGTCATAGTGTAAAACTATTGCTGAAGGCGAACGTTACTATAGCATCACTGATTCAGCTGAACAAAGAGCTGATATACGTGGAAACTTTGTCCATAAGACCGTAAATATATGGATGACATTGGAATCAGCTCGTCAACTGATTCAAATGCCATCCATTTTGGGAAAAGCTGTGATTGGTAACTGGTTAAATTCCAGGCACATTCTTATAACAATTACATTTTATTGAAATTAAATCTTCAAGATAGATTATTGGAGGCTGGATCGGAAATACAGTAATCGCGTATGCTTATTACAGTAATACTTGTGATTGGGGTGAAGTTCTCACTCTTTCAGAATGTCTGCAAATTCAATTTTTTGGGGATGACTGTGAGTAGTGAGTAGGCGTGTGTGTGTGTGTGGGGGGGGGGGGTGCTCGCACCCAGAGCACCCCCCCCCCTGGATCCGCCCCTGCATTCATATGGGACAGAAAGTTTTGAGTTAAACTGCTTATTTTAGACCGTCCCCGCAGAAACTGACAACTCGATCCGGTGGAGAAAAAGCCGTCATCTGGCTAATTTGACATTCAAATTGAACAGATACATTGTTGGATATACGTCAATTATGTCCCGATCATGCAAGGCAGCAACTTGAAATTCTCAGAATGTTTTCTTCTGTCCCTGCCCGACAGTTTAGTATCTTTGTCAAGTGCCGAGACCGCGTGGAAATACCCTGGATCAGGTGGAAACCGAGGGCACGATTCGTCCCTACTTTATTCTCAATTCAACGACTTTTCCATTCATTATTTACCTGTCACCGGCTGAGTTAGGCATTATATCTATTTGATGAACTTTTCAATCTTAACTATTTGCGGCTTCATGTGGCACCACCGAAAGGCCACTGCACAGGTTACCAATATATTCAGGGATTGATTTTACGAAAATAACAATTATTCCGACTATACCCACATGGGAACTCCAAAATATGCCAAGGATTAAACTTTTGATAATAACGTATAAAACAGAAGTTGTCATACTATGCTTGCTGCATGCAGGCATGGAAAACATTCAGTGCTCATTGAATTAGGAATGGAGTAAATTGTCACTTACGGAATTCTGAAAAAATTAGAGTTTTTTTCGACGGCTCCAATCTTTATGCATCTGAGACAGGGGTGGCGTTAAACTTTACAGCAACCCTATAACAGAAAATATTCTTGGAATTGAACTGTGAATCCGAATTTCCAAAGCATTTTCGGATATTCTATTCCAAACTCCAACTGCACGCTTATCAATATTCCGAGTGATTTTATGAAAATATCAATTATTCCGACCGTACCCAAATTGGCAGTCTCGAATCTGCCAACGGTTAAACTTTTAATAATGATATATAAAACAAAAGTTGTCATACTATGACTGCATACAGCCATAGAAAACGTTCTGCGCTCAATCAATTAGGAATGGAGTAAATCGTCACTTAAACTTACCAAATTCTGAAAAACGATAGTTTTTTTGGACTGCACCTATCTTTATGCAAACAGAACGAGCATAGGGTTGAACTTTACAACCAAACGTACAGCAGCAAATATGCTCGGTAGGCAATTGTAAATACGAACATGTAAATCATTTTTAGCTCAACTTTGGCGAAGCCAAATTTGAGGTATTGTCATGGCCCGTCGTCCGTCTGTCTGTCCGTCGCTCAGCACACACGACTCGGGCTAGAGGCCGTATTTATGAACCGATCTTGACGAAACTTCTTGGGTACCTTTGTTATCATTGTGAGACGAGAACGAGTGTTTTGGGCCCGGGTCGAAATTCAAGACGGCCGCTGGCAGCCATTTTGTACAAAACTAGGTGCAATCAGATTTTTGCGCAGAACTTCCATACGAAAGCTCTGATTTGAATAATTTTTTGTATGGATGTTTAGTACCATGGGATACATCACATATAATACGGGTTTTTTTCTCGTGCGTAAATTATGCAAATTAGGCTAACTTTGATTTATTTAGTGCTACTTTCAGCACTGTAACTGCAAATGCCAATACGGCTCGGGCTAGAGGCCATATTTACGAACCAATCTTTACGAAACTTCTTGGGTATCTTTGTTATTACCGTGGGACGAGGGCGAGTGTTTTGGGGTCCGGTCTGAAATTTAAGATTGCCGCTGGCAGCCATTTTGTACAAAATTAGGTGCAATCAGATTTTTGCGCAGAACTTCCATACGAAAGCGCTGATTTGAATAATTTTTTGTGTGAATGTTTAGCACCAAGGGATAAATCACATATAATACGGATTTTTTTCTCGTGCATAAATTATGCCAATTAGACTAACTTTGATCTATTTAATGTTACCTTCAGCACTGTAACTGCAAATGCCAATACGGCTCGGGCTAGAGGCCGTATTTATGAACCGATCTTTACGAAACTTCTTGGGTACCTTTGTTATCACCGTGGGTCGAGAACGAGTGTTTTTGGGTGCGGTCCGAAATTCAAGATGGCTGCCGGCGGCCATTTTGTACCAAAATTAGTGCAAACAGTTTTTTGTACAGAACTTCTGTATGAAAGTTCTGATTTGAATAAATTTCTGTATGAATGTTTAGTTACATGGAATACATTACATATAATACGGGTTTTTTTCTCGAGCAGAAATTGTGCAAATTAGATGAACTTTGATTTTTTCACTGCTACTTATACACAGTAAGTGCATGTGTCAATACGGCTTGGGCTAGAGGCTGTATTTATGAACCGATCTTCACAAAACTTCTTGGGTACATTTGTTATCACTTTGGGATGAGAACGAGTGTTTTTGGGTGCAGTCCAAAATTCAAGATGGCTGCCAGTGGCCATTTTGTACCGAAATTAGGTCCAATCAGTTTTTGTACACAACTTCTATACGGTTCAGGCTAGAAGTCGTATTTATGAACCAATCTTTACGAAACTTCTTGGGTACCTTTGTTATCACTGTGGGACGAGAACGAGTTTTTTGGGTGCGGTCTGAAATTCAAGATGGCCGCCACCAGCCTTTTTGTACCAAAATTAGTGCAATCGGTTTTTTGTACAGAACTTCTGTATGAAAGTTCTGATTTGAATAAATTTTTGTAGGAATGTTTAGTGTAACATGGAACACATCACATATAATACAGGTTTTTTTCTCGTGCAGAAATTATGCAAATTAGATGAACTTTGATTTGTTCAGTGCTACTTATACACAGTAAGTGCACATGTCAATACGGCTCGGGCTAGAGTCTATTTATGAACTGATCTTCACGAAACTTCTTGGGGTACCTTTGTTATCACCTTGTGACAGGAACGAGTGTTTTGGGGTGCCTTTGTTATCACTGTGCTATGAGAACAAATATTTTTGGGTTCAGTCAGACCCACTCTGGGACTCAAAGATTTCTTTTCTAGTTTAGCATCTAACTGTCACCCCACTTTTACAATACTTTACCTATATATTTGTTACAGGATACGGTCAGCATTTATGTACAGACCGTTACAATACTTTACATGTACCTTTGTTATCAGGCCATTACCTAGATGTTTTTCATTGCTGTGTCACACACTATACATGTACATGTCTTAAACAAGTTGAGCTACAGTGTCATTGACACTTTCATTCGATATTCCTTTCGAAAATGGAAGAAAAGTGAGCTCCAAATTAGCCAATTTTATGAAGAATTTTAGGGCACTCAAATTCAAGGCCCGAAAACTGGTCTGAAGGTTAAAACTTTGAATAAAATATATAACAGCAAAATTGTTCTTGGATGAAGGCCCAATCCTCTCATGAAAAGGTTTTGAGACAATACGGCTCCAGTGCTGAGAAAGTGCATGTAAACGTTGGCGAAAATAACAATTGTTCCAACAGTACCCTTATGGGAAGTCTCAAATCTGCCCAGGGTTAAACTTTTAATAATAACATATAGAACAAAATTTGTCATACTTTGACTGCTGCAAGCAGCTACAGAAAACATTCACAGCTCAAGCAATTAAAAATGGAGTAAATCGCCATCTAAACTTAACAAATTCTGAAAAATTGGAGTTTTATTGGACGGTACCTACTTTTATGCAACCAGAATGGGATAGGATTAAACTTTACAACCAAATTTACAACAGCAAATATGCTCGGAAGTCAATTGTGAATACGTACATGAAAAGTTTTTGAAATTAACCCTTTCCAAAATGATAGAAAAAGCAACCAAATATGGCTAATTTGGCATTTTCAAATGGTACTCTTATTCTCGCCCTCATTGTGCTTGAGGGTTAAATCTGAGATTAAGAAGTAAACAGTAACTTTCTTCCACAATCATTGTTGCATCTAGCCATACCAAAATAATTGTTACAACTACCTTATAATTAGAGAAATTTGCCCTTGAAGTTGGCGAAAATAACAATTATTCCGACGGTACCCTTATGGGAAGTCTAAAATCTGCCAAGGGTTAAACTTTTAATAATAACATATAGAACAAAATTTGTAATACTTTGACTGCTGCAAGCAGCTACAGAAAACATTCAGAGCTCAAGCTATTAAAAATGGAGTAAATCGCTACCTAAACTTACCAAATTCTGAAAAAATGGAGTTTTTTTGGACGGTACCTACTTTTATGCAACCAGAATGGGATAGGGTTAAACTTTACAACCAAACTTACAACAGCAAATATGCTCGGCAGTCAATTGTGAATACGGACATGAAAAGTGTTTGAAATTAACCCTTTCCAAAATGATAGAAAAAACAACCAAAGTTGGCTAATTTTGACATTTTCAAACGGTACTCTTATCCTCGCCCTCATTGTGCTTGAGGGTTAAATCTGAGATTAAAAAGTAAACAGTAACTTTCTTCCGCAATCATTGTTGCATCTATCCAAACCAAAATAATTGTTACAGCAATCTTGTTATTAGAGAAATTTGCCCTTGAAGTTGGTCAATTTTGAAGAAAAAATCTATATTCATGTTATTTTTGGCCATTGGGGGTTAATGTTGAAAGATTTGAGTGGTGATTGTGGTGTATCATATTATGCTCTAAATGTGTGGAAAATTTGAGTTAATGTAAACAATTTTGAGACATTCGAAAAATGGTGAATTTTGAAGGTTTTGGCAGAACATTTTGAAAATACGCGTTTTCACAGATATGACGATACCGCATTTCACTAGATTTTATGACATTGCATAAGTGTGCTAAATTTGGTCAAAATCGTACAGCTTGTTTTCGAGCAGTTCAACAGACAAAATTCAGGGAGGAAAAAAAATTTTAAAAAAATTAAAAAAAATAAAAGAAAAAATTTTTGAAAAAGAAGATTAACAAGAGTCTTTCGCAAACTGGGTTTGGCGAAGCCTAATTACACTCAGTAGTTTAATGTCACAAATTTATTGCAAAACGTACCCACAGCGGTCCGGGTCGCTTATATGACAATTTTAAACAAAATGTGGTAGTGCTCGGGCGAATCAACACAATATTGCTCACAATATCGTTGTTAAAATCGTCAATTATGCTGCCAAGATAAATGGACGATTTTAGGTGAAGTGAACTGGAGCCTATGGTTTTTCTTGTTGAGCGAACTGGATCTTCACTTTTAGCGAACTGGAGCTTACACGAGGTTCAACTTGATAGCATTGTAGAGGATTACATTTCCACAGTTCATTCTAAATTTGCATACAATATTAAAACAAGATAGTTTTGTACTGCTAGGTGAAACTGTTCGCTTCCGTAACCTCAAGTGGTCTCTAAAATGTCGGCGTATCACCAGTATTTAATTTTTTTTTCAGTGAAAATCTAGTGATCGTGGACATTTTTACTGTGTAAACTTAGATAATGATCTATAGCTTATGACAACGTGACATGGTGTACCTTTTTACCTGCCGGAGAAACGACTTTCCATTCAAGAAACATTATATCTATAGAATACTCACCATATTTTCTTCGTCTGTCGGTGAAAACGGCCAAAGTCGATAACGAACTGGAGATTTAATCGCAAGCGAACCGTCCGTAATGTCGGAACAGGAGTCTATTTCATGGAACAGTTCCTCCCCCGTGTCTCACGAAGGCCAACCTACATATGAAGTTTCATGAATGTGGGTTGAACCGTAGTCAAGTTATCATCCGGAAACCAATTGTTTACAATTTACTATGTTCAAGGTCACTGTGACCTTGACCTTTGACCAAGCAAGTCCAAAATTAATAGGTTTCTTCCTCTCACCGATGCCAACTTACCTATGAAGTTTCATGAACATGGGTTGAACCGTTATCAAGTTATCATCCGGAAACCAATTGTTTACTCCCGCCCAACCGCTCGCCTGTCCGCCATTCATCAAACTATTAGTCGAGTTTGACTTCGTCACAACTCGACAAAAAATTGTAAAATTTGTTTAGGGTCCATAACTACAGTTCTTTGATGCATGTCCATTAAGAGTACAGAGTAGTCTTTCCTAAAAAAACAATATCATATTGATTTTCAGACAGTTTGTCATAGGTCAATGTTAATAAAAATAACACTCTTTGCTTTTCTTTGCTTTTATATTAGTTTACAGCTGAACCAAACTAGCAGAAGATAGTCACATACTCTTGTGTTCCTAATAAATATACATGTATGTTTTTTAATTTTGGAGATTTTCCACCCTGTATGCACATTATTTGGGCCTGTATGTTATTAAAATTACCCTTCCAACAAGGAGAAAATCTTCAAATTAGTAAATCTCCTCTAGATTGTGTGATAGTCTTTTGTTTAGCATAGCGTATTCATTGTTGTAATCATGGTGCATAAACACCTATTAGTTTTCTTTAATAAAACTAACTGCAATAGTAGAAAATAAGTTGGCTTTTAGATAAAATTAACTAGTATTATTCCCCCACACCCTCAATGGATTTCTACCCTGTACTATTATTTGGGTCCAGTGGCGGCGCTACGGGGGTGGGGGGAGGGGCATTTGCCCCCCCCCCCCTCCAAACGAAGGCTTTGCCCCCCAGTTCCCCCCCCCCCCCAACCATCTCGCATGCATTTCCATCCACCCTCACACACAAACACATTCAGTCACTCTCTCTCACAAACACACACAACCCTCTCTTTTTCTATTCCCAGTAATTTCCCATACACACTTAGCCCAAAGCCTCAGGCTAGCTGATGAACACATCCAGGCAGTAGAGATTTAAAGACTCGGATGCAGATACTTATAAGTTATAATTAAGTTATGAGCCAACAAAGGCATGTCTATCCATATCCCTTGTCTAAAAAAATTCATGGATTTCGCATTATGACAGAGGGGCATTATGAGTCTCTCTCTCTCTCTCTCTCTCTCTCTCTCTCTCTCTCTCTCTCTCACGCACAGACCCACCAGACGCGACTCCAGGATTTTTTGAAAGGAGGACCGCTAATTACCATTACATTTAGTCGAAACTTGGACCCAAAGTCCGTAATAAAATTTTTTGGTTTGGTACGTCCACAGGACGTACCAAACCAAAAAAGTATATTACGGACTTTGGGTCCAAGTTTGGACTACCTCATAACAAAGTAATGATATGATCCTTTACGTATTCGCCCCCCTTCATGGGAGTCTGCCCCCCCCCCCTCCCTAGTTGCCCCCCCCCCCCCCCCCCCCCAAAAAAATTTCTGGCGCCGCCACTGTTTGGGTCTGTACTTATTTAATTTTGATATATGTTCCACCCCACACTTTTATTCCCACCTTTTCTTTTACTTGGAACACAAGAATATGGAAAAAGGAGAACATTCAATTTGGGAACCTGTTAGCATGGTTTTAAATGCGTAAAATAAATTTGAACTTGAACTTTGTCAAAAATGGTTTTTGGATGCAGAGTCGGGGAGGGGGCAAAGAAATGATCTTTGTGGATCTTTATATCTGTCTGTACATGCAGACTAATTTCTCCTAAACTATTAGGGTTACAGGTTTGAAATTTGGGGGCATGCTTTTGGCCATTTCATCATGCTGCACAAGGTATCACTGAACTAAATATTTTAATTAGAAATACCCGCAATGAAATGTTGCACTCGGAAGTGATGCAATCTCTAAGAATAAACAGCCTTGTGAAAATAAATTGTTTCAATAAACGTTTGAAGAATTCTGTTGACATCTTGCATTATTGATGAATATTTCAGATAAAAAAGAGGGTGTTTTGATGACTTTTGGACCTAAAAAATAAATTTACATTTGGTGTGTTTTTGTAGGGAATTCCCTGAAAAATATGTGCATGTGACCGGTACTTCCATTGCTGTCGATTTTTCTCTCTTATTTGTTGCATGACCCCCTGTTTTGGGGTCAGAAAAAGTTGTCTGAAGAGCTATACTTGTGACAAAGATATTTGAATGCCAAAATTAAAGTGATGCGATCATATTTGTTTTGCTTGAACGTTATAATGGTCGCCAGTGGGAAAATATTTAGTTCCGTGATACCTATAGCAAATATGTTTTTTTGCTTCCAAACCAGATTCAGTTATTATTTTGGAGATTATTTCACAATTAAATGTTCATTGGGGGACCACACACCCTAGAGAATTGTTCTATTGTTTTGAGAAGTTGCATTTTTGTTACAGTCAGCAACAGAAGCTATATGTTGCCAAAACTAAGGCTGTTAATGCAAACAACTTCACATCTTGAGCAAGTGTATTCCCCAGGAGCAGACTAGAACCTCTGGCAGCTGCAAACTAACAGCCTACCTTACCGTATTAACACATCTATTTAAAACATGGTTCCCCTTCAGAGTACTAGGGGCAGGGTGATTCCAACATTTAATCCCCCTCCCAAAACACCATTCAAACACACAGCCAACCTCTACTGCACTTCTATTCACTGGTATTCAGAAGTTTTTTCTTCTATATTATGCTCTTTAAAATGTCAGAAAGTAAGTCCTTCATTGAAAGAGTATTTTGGAACACAAAGCTGGGGAGGGGAGGGGGCTACAGTGGAAGAATAACAACATAATAAAATTACAAATGTGAATGAATGACATTTGTGCATACTGCATAGCTACTAATATATTAGCCTCGTACTAGTGCTGTCATAGTTTCCATGATACAGCTCAAATTTACAGTGACAGTTGTGAAATATTGCTCTCTCCTTGAACCAAGTTCCCCTCCCATACACACTTAACCCTTCTGCTGGTGATAAACATTTGGAAAGACTGTTCAACATATTTTAGAGGCTGAAGTTAATATAACTTTCAGTTTCTTATAATTTACTTTGAGACTGCAGCACTCATAGTCCACTGAGTTATTTTTCTATTTGACTGTCTTGTCCCCCTCCACTAGATTTTTCATTGTATGTCAATCAATACTCTAATGTAGACTTCCTAAATGCGTGACTGAAATTCGATCTGTCTGTCTGTCTGTCTATCTGTCTCTTGTCTTGTCTGTCTGTCTGTCTGTCTGTCTGTCTGTCTGTCTGTCTGTCTGTCTGTCTGTCTGTCTGTCTGTCTGTCTGTCTGTCTCTTCATTAGACAAGTTGTTTCTCATTTATCTGTGTCTGCATTTTTAGCTCACCTGGCCTAAAAGGTTATGTGAGCTTTTCTCATCACTTGGCGTCCGTCGTCGTCAGTCTTCTCTGTAACCGCTGAGCCGATGTGAACCAAACATGGCAGGAATGGTCTATGGGAGCTCCTCTACAAACGATCCTCATTTTGTTCCCGTTGGATGAGAAACATGGCTTCCAGAGTAATTTTTTGATTCTGGTCCGTGGTTTTTCAAAAATCTTCTCCTCTGAAACTGCCAGGCCAAATGTTTTGAAACTTCACATAAATGATGACTGGGACCCTCCCTACCAACGATCCTCATTTAGTGTTGATTGGGTCACAAACATGGCCGCAATTGCGGCTTATACTTACTGTAGAAACCCTATAGGAAATCAAATTTTCCTCTTCTCTGGAAAAAACCGAGGCGACGTGAAAACAAACCTGGTAGGGATAGTCTATGGGAGATCCTCTACAAATGTTCCTCATTTTGTTCCCGTGGGTTGAAAAACATGGCCGCCAGAGGCATTCTTTCATTCTGATTGGCAGATTTTCAAAAATCTTCTCCTCTGAAACTGCCAGGCAAAATGTTTTGATACTTCACATAAATGATGACTGGGACCCCCTCTACCAACGATCCTCATTTAATGTTGATTGGGTTGCAAACATTGCCACAATTGCGGTTTATAGTTACTATAGAAACCCTATGGGAAATCACATTTTCATCGTCTTCTCCGGAACTACTGGGCCAACGTGAACCAAACCTGGCAGGGATGGTCTATGGGAGGTCCTCTATAAACGAGCCTCATTTTGTTCCCGTGGGTTGAAAAACATGGCCGCCAGAGGCATTCTTTGATTCTGATAGGTGGATTTTCAAAAATCTTCTCCTCTGAAACTGCCAGGCCAAATGTGTTGATACTTCACATAAGTGATGACTGGGACCCTCTCTACTAACTATCCTCATTTAATGTTGATCGGGTTGTAAACCTGGCCACAATTGCAGCTTATAGTTACTATAGAAACCCTATGGGAAATCACATTTTCATCTTATTCTCTGAAATTACTGAGACGACGTGAACCAAACTTAGCATGAATGGTCCATGAGAGGATGGAAATATGTGGCCACCAGAGGCTATATTCTAATGCTTAACCCAATGACTCTCCTGTCTGCATGAAGATCGGTACTGTCAGCAAAATACTTGTTTTATGAGAATCTGGTAAGGGTTGGTTCCAGTTTTCTCCACTGAGAACTGGGGGAAAAACAAAATATTGTGTATACAGTACAAGTCAAAATAAGCTGTAGCATAACTGCAATAAACTTAGTAAACTGCTGCTCCTGCCCTGACAAGATCAGAATCTGACATTTTCTGGAAAGCTATCAGTGAGAGCTTTCCATAAAATGATGTCAGCTTCTGGTCTTATCGGTGTAGGAAGACAAAAAGATACATAGTTTATAGGATTATCCTACAACTTATTTTGACTTTACTGTAAACCATTGCAACTGTACATGGATGCTGATACATGCATCATTAGTGTCATGTTACTTATCAGAAAATACTGATTGATGACAGGTGTTTGGAAAACCAGGGGAAATTTTGTTTACATTCTCTTGCAATCATGTCAGTTTGGGTGACAGTAATTATTGTATATCTTTTAAGATTTGACAAAAATTGGAGTAATGTGTTTCCTGTAACCCTTTGCCTATCCAAAGCTATTTTGAAAAGAGAATACTGTCTTACAAAAGTTGTAATGTTCAAAATATTTAACCGTTTACTGATTTTTTTGTTGAAAACAGAATTCATAAATGTGTGCATTTTCAAGAAAATCTTCTTTGAAACTACAAGGCCAAATGGTTTGAAAGCTTAGTGTGACTGATGGCTGTAACCCCTCTACCAATGATCCTCATTTTAATCTTCATCGGGTTGCAATTATGGCTGCAATTGTGGCTTATAGTTACTATAAAAACCCTATAGGAAATCACATTTTCATCATCTTAACCGAAAGTACTGAGCCAATGTGAACCAGACTTGGCAGGCATTGTCTCTGAGAGGTTCTCTACAACTGTTACTCATTTTATTCCAGTTGGGTGAAAAAACGTGGCCGCCAGAAGCATTCTTTGATTCTGATTGGTCAATTTTGAAAACTCTTCTCCTCTGAAACCACAGGGCCAAATGTTTTGAAACTTTGCATGGGTGATAACTGGGACACCCTCCACCAACGTTCCTCATATTAATATTAATCGTATTGCAAACTTGGCCACAATTGCGGTTTATAGTTACTATAGAAAAAACCTATGGGAAATCACATTTTCATCGCTGACGTGAACCAAAACTTGGTAAGAATGGTCTATAGGAGGCCCTCTGCAAACGATCCTCTTTTCGTTCCCGTTGGTTGGAAAATATGGCCACCAGAGACATTCTATGATTCTGTTTGATGGATTCAAATGTTTTGAAACTTCACGTGATTGAAGACTGGGACACCTACCAATGATCCTCATGTAATGTTGACGTAATGTTGCAAACATGGCTACAATTGCAGCTCATAGTTACTATGGAAAGCCTATGGGAAATCAGATTTTATATATAGTTCCAGGTGAGCGATTACAGGCTCTATAGAGCCTCTAGTCAATAATTGGCAGCTGACTCTCTTTCACCCCCCCCCCCCCCCCCCCCCCACCCACCCACACACATCAAATGCAAATCCCAGATTCATCCTCTTTGGAAAAATATGTTCTACAATTTCACTCTTTTTGTCAATGGTTGTCTGTGGGAATTGAAACAAAAGTTGTGAAAGTGCACTGATGGGCACTTGCAGCACAAGCATAGCACTACAGAATCAATATTTGATGATTTTAGGCATTTGACATTATGAGTTACCACAATAGCAGGTACTGGTCTTTCCTTTGGAAAAAAGCACTGTTTCATGATTTGTCAGTGCCATACCAATGACTCTAGGTGCCTTAACTCAGAAAACTGATGTTTTCTTTCACAAAAATTCCAAAATATTTATCAAACACAGTGTGAAATGTCTTCAGAATGTGATTTAAAATCTATCACAAATGGGAATTTAATATCACAGAGGGTTTGTTTTGAGTCAATATCAATTAATTCCGGAATTATGTCATAGATTTTGATGAAAAGGGGCATACCTGGGGGAGGGTGTGTCCTATTCAGGGCTATATTTTACCACATGAGTACGTGGAAGAAAATTTTACATCAGCTCTTAGGATAAAATGGCAGAGTCCTTTTATATTTGTGAATTAAAAAGCTGCAGACCCAATTTTTGAAACAAAATTGACATATTGTTTCGTGGAGGTTGAGGCACTGTTTTGCTTGTGGTATGGTTGAGAGATTTTTTCCAAAAATATTGTGTGCTGATGCAGATTTTAGTTTTATTTTGGGATCAGGGTAGTTTTTAAAGAAAGCTATAAATTCTCATCCTTCTCAGCTAATTTAATAGGTAACGGGATAGAAAAATCTTTTGGAGGTAATACCAGTTTTTAAGCTCATTTGACACAGTTTGGACACTTTTCCTTAAAAGAGCAAATTTCCCTTGTCTTTGACTCGGTAGAAGCCCAAAGTTGGGTTCTGATGTAGATTAATGATTTTTATCTGATGAATGTGGTAAAATGTCTCTGGTAGGGTTGGGGATTATTATAAGTATCACTGAACTAAACATTTGAATTAGAAATACCCGCCTTGAAATGTTGCACCAGAAGTGATGCAATCTCTAAAAATAAACTGCCTTGGGAAAATATATTGTTGCAATAAATGTTTTAAGCATTCTATTCACATCTTGCATTATTGATGAATATTCCAGATAAAAAAGAGGGTGGTTTGATGACTTTTGGACCTAAAAAATACAATTTACATTTGGTGTGTTTTGTAGGGAATTCCCTGAAAAATGTGCACGTGACCGGTACTTCCCTTGCTGTAAATTTTTCTCCCTTATTTGTTGCATGACCCCCTGTTTTGGGGTCAGAAAAAGTCTGAAGGGCTATACTTGACAAAGATATTTGAATGCCAAAATTAAAGTGATGCGATCATATTTTTTTTTTGTCTGAACGTTATAATGGTCGCCTATGGGAAAATATTTAGTTCCATGATACCACAAGTAAGCACCACACCGAGAAAACATGCTCCTAGATTTATTGCCCTTTAATGTCCTTGAAAAATTGTGTATTTTGGGGAAAATGTGGGACACATGATGAAATCAACTCCTTCCACACCTTTCAGTTTAGATTGGGAAAACATTACAGCATTATTGCCAACAGATTGCTGATGCACTATAAGAAAATACATTATAGGATATTTCATTTTGTTTGGGGTTACTGCCCTTGCTTGACTCTTGACAATTTCAGTTTTGGGAAGGTGAGTACTCAGTACTCCAAGTGAAACCAACTCATGCATCTTTCAGTAGCTTAGAGTGGTGGAACCATACAATTATTACCGACAGAATGTTGATGTGCAACATTATACTGATTCATTATTTTGTGTTTTTTTCTGTGTTACTGCCCTTGATTCACTTTGAAAGGGAGTATTTTATGAAGGACGGTACTCTTACACTTACCCCCTCACACTTTTGATCAGTGGAACTTTACCTCCTATGGGAACCTTGGGAAGTGAAGCCGTGCTTGTTTACTGATTGTAAACAGGCTCTGTTTTACTGGTAAAATCGCACCCAATTGCCAATGCTTGGACTGGATGTCCACTGAAATGTTCAACAGGAGTACAAACGATTGAATAAACTTCACTTTATTTCCATGTTGTAAATAAATACTTAATAGGCTTTTCTGAATATTAGTGTACTGCATTTGCAGGTTTAGGCTTGATGAGAAATATCTTACTCGTCACGGCTTGTCGCCCACAGTAGCAGCCATCTTTGATTTCTTCAGCATAGGCTGCGAGTCACATTATGATCAATATTACTGAAATTTGGCATGGAAACCAACCGTCTTTGTTTTCAACAATTCATTCAGCGCCGGTTACAGCATTCTACTTTTTATTACCGGTCATCCAGGCTTGGGGAAGTTCTAGGAACGTGGGCATTTTTTTAGCTCACCTGACTGAAAGTCAGGAGAGCTATAGTGATCACTCACCGTCCGGCGTACGTCGTCCCGTCGCCTGTGAACATGGTGTTTGCGTCTTCTCCTCCAAAACCACTGAACCAATTTAATTGAAATTTGAGAAAATAGTTTGTTATGACATCGCCGCATTTTGATTTTGTTCAAATCAAGTTCCCTCGCGCCTCGGTAGGGCCACGCCCAAAAAGTGTGCTTAAATCTTAAAAAAAACTCATCAACCAGCAGTAGCAGAGACTTGATATTTGGTGTGCAGCTACCTTTTGAGATGTAAACTCAGATTTGTTCAAGAGAAGTTCGAGGAGTCGTTATGGGAGGGGCAAGGGTTTTCGCTCCGCCCAAAATTTCTATTTTCCAAACCGAGAGACTGGTTTGAACCATGAGGGCTTATTGGGTCATAAGTACTTAATTTGTGCCCAAAACAATTTTCCCGTCGTCCCATGGGAACTGCAGGAGCCAAAAATATTTTTTAAAAATTTAAAACGCCCATATCTCCAAAACTATACGGCACTGAGAATTCTTATTTGGTGTGAAGCTTCCTTAGGACCAACAGAATGGAGTGGTCCAAAAGAACTGCTATCGGTTTTCTCATGGGGTACTTTTTCGGGACTTTGAGAAAGTGCTGAGCAGCTTTTTTCAACACTTGTGGGTAATGGTAAAAACATTTAAGACTACTTTTCTCCCAAACCACTGCTCCAAAAGCTTTCAAATTTCACATATAACATCTTTGGAAGATTGTTTCACACGTTTGTTGAAATCAAATCCCTGGGTCCATATCTGGGTTTTCTATGGGAGCCCAAATGTTTAAATTAGTGCAGAATGAGGAATTTTCTTTAAAAATCTTCTTCAGATCCAGCAATGTTTTAATATTTGGTATGCAGCATCCTTACGGGGTTGAGATTCATGTTTGTTCAAGCCAAGTCCCAGGGTTGATATTTGGGCTCCCTGTGGGAGCCCAAAATATAACTTAGTTCACTATGAGGGATATGAGGAATATTCTTCAAAAATCTTCTTCACATCCACCAGTCAGAATGTTTTGATATTTGGTATACAGCATCCTTACGGAGGTGAAATTCAGGTTTGTTCAAGCCAAGTCCCTGGGTTCATATTTGGGCTCACTGTGGGAGCCCGAATTATTACTTAGTTCAATATGAGGAACTTTAATTCGTATTCAGGGCATTGTTGAAATTTTCAAAACAAATGTCAAAGTTTTTGTTGGACGACCCCTTAATTGGCCGCCATATGGCAGTCATCTTTCATTTCACTACTGATGGTTCAGCGATGTGCAACATGTATGTAGATTATTATGTCTGCAATGGCAGCCATCTTTGATTTCTTCAGCTCACTCTACAGGTTACATTTATTCATTCGTTTTATATAAATCTGGCAGGATGATTTCGCGTGGTGAGTAAATCAGTGTCACGTTTCAACCATAATTGGCCGCTACTGTGGCAGTCATCTTTCGTTTTATAACTGATAGTTCATCGATGTGCGATATGTATGTAGATGATGGGAGTCATAAATTTTTATACCCCTGCCATAACCCTTGTGCATCCTTTATTCTGTCATTTCGTAACAATGTTCTTGTTTGCATGATAACTTCAACAAATATTATCCAATTGGTTTGATACTGGATATGTGAGTTGTTTTTCACACTTTTATGGCAGAGTTCGAAAAACAGCCCGATCTGATGATCAGGAGCGGAGTTATGGGTCGATCCTGATTAGTCAATTCCAACGAATCCTTATTCGTTAGCGCGATAACGTCAACAAATATTCACTGATTGGGCCAATATCTGGTATTTGAGTTTAGTCGAGAAATCTACAGGCCCTGTTCGAAAATCAGCCCAATAATTAGAGACGGACTTATGGCTCCTGATTAGTCAATTTTAACGAGTTTTCGTTCCTTAGTACGACAACTTCAACCAATATTCATTGATTGGGCCAATATCCGGTATTTGAGTTCAACAAAAAAATCTACAGGTCAAGTTCGAAAACCATCCCGGACCTATGATTAGGGGCGAAGTTACGGCTCCCAATTAGTCGATTTTAACGACTTTTTCGTTCGTCAGCGCGAAACTCGAAAACATATTTATTGATTGAGCCAATATTCGGTTTTTGAATTCAACTAAAGAATCTGCAGGTCAACGAACCCCGTCTCATTCTGATGATTATGGGCGGCGTTACGACTTCTAATTAGACGATTTTAACGAATTTTTCGTTCGTTAGCGCGATAAGCCGACAATGTCAACAAATATTAATTGATTGGACTAATATCCGGTATTTGAGTTTAACCGAAGAATCTACAGGTCAAGATTCTTGACCTGTAGATTCGTCGGTTAAACTCAAATACCGGATATTAGTCCAATCAATTACGGGCGGGGTTCGGGCTCCTAATTTGTCAATTTTAACGGGGTTTTATTCCTCAGTGAAACAACTTCAACGATTATTCATTGATTGATCCAATATCCGGTAATCTGAATCCTAATTAGTTGATTTTCACGAATTTGCCGTTCGTTAGCGCGATAGCTTCAATAAATAATAATTGTTTGGGGCCACAGGTCAGGTTCGAAAACCAGCACAATCTGATACTTTGAGGCAGAGTTACGACTCATAATTAATCGATTTTAACGAATCTTTCGTTCATTTGTGCTACAACTTCAACAAATATTACATGGTTTTAAAATCTACATTAAATCATCAATGAAAGCCCTGAAATTAACACCATTGGAAGAAAGAAGACAACAAAATCGGCTGATCTTCTTCTACAAAGTGGTTGAGGGGTCAGTACCAGCACTGCCTCCTGATAAATTACTAAAATCAATAACAAACAAAAGACGCAACAACATTTAAAGACTGTGAAGCAAAGAACTCTATAACAAACCAAGCAAGAGTAAACCAAAAAACTTTCCAAGTCCCATATTGTAAAACGGTCATTTATAGAAATTCCTTCTTTCCCAAGACAACCACAGACTGGAATCAGCTGGAAGATAGTGTTGTCTCAGTACCAACATTGGAGCTGTTCAAGAAGGTCATCCAAAAGACACCATAAGCGCTCTCCTCAGCCCGTAGCATTAAAGCTCCAATAGGTTACTGCTACGTAAAATACAGATACAGATACAGATCGCAAAGTGAATTTTCCGAAGTCATCCAACGCCGCAGCGCCCATCAACGAGGGAAAGTGTCTGTCAGACCTGTCAAAGCGCAGTACGTTGTATTACGTCGGTTGATATGGCAGCCCACCTGAGCAGCCATGTGATGCCATTACGTGATTCTAATGCGTGAGTTGTTGGGGTGAGACGTGTTTCCATCGTCCATTTTTGTATGATGGAGAACGCTATCTGGGTTTCTTTGGTTATACGTGATTGCTATTCAGATACAATGTGACCCTGTATGTTGAAGGTGTCGCTAAACCCCAATAAAACAAACAAAGGTGGTTACTATGGGATCGAGTGACCTCTAATATCGGGTTATGCTAGGGCGGGGCATGTTACATTACGAAATGGTCTGGTCAGCTACCAAATATTACCCAAATGAACCCCCCCCCCCAAAAAAAAAATAAATAAATAAACATCGGTTGATAAGAGTAGCTATAGGACAGAGAGGCCTTAAAAAGGTTTTCTTGGTGTATGTTGAATCACCAGAAACAATCTAACAACTATCTTAAATTACCCCCAGTGGACCCCTAAACATTGTGTAATAATTCACAAGCATATCTCATACACCTTGTGTGTACCCATGTCCTGGATGCGATGTGTGTACATTATTTTAGATTGTGTACTTGGCTATTAGCACAAAGCCACATTTCATTTTCACTTATGCCTCTTGTCCACTTCCGGAGTGGACTATAGGTAGATACTGGTTTAGGTGAACGGAGCAATCTGACTAAGCAGGTTTTGGAATCAATTTGAGTAGTTTCAATAGTTGTAGGGTCGTTTTTGATGATTCGACCCCCCCCCCCCGCCCCCATTGAATCGAGAGACACCATTTGGAGGCACTTTTATTTGTGTATAGTTCTTTTTTATTTAAACCTTTTTAAAAACAACTATTCAAACTGTTTATTTGTGGGTGACACGGGTCGTTTCGCCCCAATATTGGCGAAACAACCCGACAACATTATCGAGATTACTCGACACCGAAGTAAGCATGCGCCATAATAGAAACCAAGATGGTGGTCTATAGCATACAAACATGCATCCATCATACAAAGTGGGGACGGAAATACGTGTCATCCTAAAAATACGCGTTGCACATGCATACGCATTAACACCATGTTTCGCGAAGGAGATGAAGTCATTCGCGGCCACTCACCCGGCTTACTGCAGAAGCCTACATGACAGCTGTATGACGTTAAATCTGTGTCCTGCACCGAGGTTCGGCAAATGCGGGGTGGAAACCACATTCCCTACCGGAGCGTTATCAAGTTTCCACCAGGAAATCTCGATCCTTGGAGGCTTGGTGTTAGTTTCGGGTTGATCGGGGCGAGACACACCACCTAGATCGGGATCGACGGACAGCTCGTCTTCCCCGAGGGCTAATGTCCGCTGTTATAATTTGATCAGATTCAGCCTGAAAGTGATTAAAAAGTGAAAAAAAATATGTAACAGGATCGGTTTCTTCCTTGCCTCTCTGTGTGGGTACTTTCAATCTCTTTGGCTGATAAATAACAAAAATATGTTTTAAAGACTTGGGATATGTATTGAACAAAAATGGTTTATATTTGGTCTGAAAAGGGGTGACTGTGATTTCTGGTGGGAATAATGTTGACAGTTCACAAATAGAAAATGTGGGCCGAAAATTGATGTGTCAGTTTAAGAGGGTGCAAGTGTTATTTTGTCATGCCAAAATTAAAAAGGAACTTTTCGTGTCTATCCAAGCCGGAGGCAAATTTTGTGATAGCTCAAACTAGAGGGAACGAAATCCAAGTACTGAATTGCGAACACCTCGGAATTGAGCAATTCCGTCCCGTTTTACCAGGATTTACAAATCTCCGAAGAACAGAGTGAATTCAGTGAAATGTTTCACCTTTAGTCAGAAAATTATTTCTAACCTGATAGATATGAAATGGTTTCAGCGTGCCTAAGGCACGCAGGGACAGTGCGGGTTTGTTCAACCCCTTTCGACCCCAGTGACGGAGTGTTTTTTTTTTCTTCTTTTTCTTGGGTGGTGCTCCCGATGGTGATTTTGGTTTCAGTGTTCCCTTTTCTGTTTCTTTTGCTGAAAGATGTGTCTGTATACTCTTTATCTTTCCGTCCACCTTTCGCTTTTCTTAATAATATTCACGCCAGAACTCCACACGTTCTTTTTGCCGCTGCTCTATTTCCGCTTCAACCCACTGTCCACCTGACCTCCGGCTGCTCGAGGGTCTCCGAGGGTGTCACTACCTCGAATGAGCTCTGGTCCCGAGGAAGAGAAGAATTAGGAGACAAAGCTTCGACCACAGTATCCTTCACAAAACTCCTCAGGCACGGATATCATGCCGCCCTCCTACGATTTTACCCCGTGACGGGAGATATCTCGAGTCGTGCTAGAATTAAGCATGGCCACAGAATCACCATTATTCTCCTCCGGTTCATTCTCCGATAAGAGGTGAATTGAGCAGGATATTAACGAGTCTGGAGCACAAGGTATGGAGTAGGAGATAGGCGTTCGAACTTTCTCCTCTTTCTTCGTCTTCTTCTCCAGGAACTCCGTCAGTCGGTGGGCATCTCGTCGTCTGGTTGTTTTCTTCCTTCTGGTGTCCAATGAAGATCCAGTCTCCTTCCAGTGAGGACCAGTGTGGGAGGAGGCCAGGCCCTCCACAAAAGCAGCTACCTCTCCCCGTTAGTTGAACGCTCCCATCCTTCCCTTAGATCTGTATCTTCTGTACGTATCTGTTACGTCGTTAGAACCCACTACTGGTATAACACGACGAGAGAGCCCTTAGTGATGGTATGAATTGAGGGCAGATCTAAATCCATCAGTTGTTTTCTCGCGGACTGTATTTTCTGGTAATTTGTTCCAGTCTATGGATGTTTCTACAAAGAACGAGTTTTTGAGCTCTTTAATTTTTGCATTCCGAATGGTGATTGGACGGGTATTGTTTATAATATTTATCTGTAGTTTCGAAGATGTTTCGAAGTCTGTGAATTTTGTAGTTTTAACAAGTCGAGTTCTTTCTGAGAAATGTATGAATTTGTCTGGAGGTATTGCTGGCATTAACCCCTCAACCACCTTATACATGTAGACTAGGCGCTGGACACATCTCCTCCACTGGATGGGAGACAGTCCTAGATCTTCCATCATCTGGGCAATACATCTTTTGCTCCGGCTCTAAAAGTCCCCGGTACTAAGTCGTGCTGCTCTTCTTTGTATCCTCTCTAGCTTGTCTGTTTTTGAGTTCAGATATGGATTCCATAATTATGCTTCCGTAGTCCATGATGGATCTAAGGATATATAAGCGGTCTTTTGCATCCTGTTGGGCAGTGTTTCTGATTTCTCCTTAGGAACCTTAATGTCGCACTTGTTTTGTTTTTTTTGCTACGTTGTTGATGTGGGTTCCCCATTTCAGGTTGTTGGATATTTGTAGACCAAGGTTGAGGTTGTTCTGAACTTCTTCGAGGATATGGTTGTTTAGTGAGTAGAACTTGTTTAACTTTGTCTTTATTGATGGAATATAACATTTTGGCATTGAAACGCATTCCCAAAGTGTCTGCCCCTTTGTCTAGACTTTGTAGATCAAGTTGGAGGATGTTGTGGTCATGGAAGGATTGAACTGGTCTATATAATAAGCAGTCATCAGCGAAAAGACGCACTTGTGAGTTCACTGTATCAGGAAGGTCATTGATGTCGCAGAGGAAAAGGAGAGGACCTAACACTGTACCTTGTGGTACTCCTGGGTCAACTGTGACATTTTTGAGGAAGTCCCTTCTAATACTACCTTCATTTGTCTTTGTGTGAGAAATGAGATTAGCCAGTTGTGTATTGGTCCTCTGATGCCATACTGTTGCACTTTGTGAAGGAGTTTCTCTTGTGAGGGACTGTATCAAAAGCTTTTGAGAAGTCTAATATGGCAACATCCACTTGTGTTCCGTTGTCATATGATTGGGGAAGGTCGTTCAATGTTATGAGTAGTTGTGTTTCGCAGGAATAGCCGGAACGGAAGCCGTGATTTAAGTTTGTTAGTACATTATTCTTTTCAAGGTGTTTCAGCATGTGTTTGCCGATGATATGTTCGAGCAGTTTGCACGGTACTGATGTTAGAGATACCGGGCGATAGTTTTCACTTTCAGTAATTTGCTTACTCCATTTTCTTTTATTTCAAGATGTGGTATATTCTCGTTGATGTTTAAGTGTGTAGATGATGTTGGTTCTTCCTTTTCAATCGTGAATACTGATCTAAATTGACTATGCGGGTATTTCGGCCCTTCCCTTGTTGCCATTTATTAGTCGCCCTTTGTTTTTCCCCTTGTTGCCATTTATTAGTCGCCCTTTGTTTTTTAGTGGTGCTACTCCGACTGAATCTTGTTTGGACTTAATGTATTTCCAGAATGGTTTGTTGTTTTTATTTTTCTAAGCATTCTAGGGTGTTTGCATTTAAGTAGTTCCATTCTGCTTTCCTTACTTGGTCTTTACAGATTTTTTTGTGGTGTCGATAGTTTGACCAGTTTTTAGTGGCTTTTGCCTGGATGTATAATCTTTCCTTTTTGCGTACCAGTTTTTTTTCTTTAGGACCGCGCCATGTTAACTTATTTTTAGGATTTATTAATTTGGAGGGGATGTGTGTGTTCATACTTTCTAATAGTCCGATTTTGAGTGTGCCTCATAGGATGGTTCAAGTGAGGGGATGATAAGCGTTCGTGGTTTGCGAAATAGCGCAGAAGCGCCCCGTGTTGTTGTGATAGCAATCTGTTTAAACAGATTAGTAATCCGTTTAAACGATTAGTAATCCATTTAAACAGATTAACTTCACGGGTTAGATAAGTTGATCGCCATGTGGTCTGTTATGACGGTATAGTATGTGACGTAGTGAGGTTTCATCGCACAGTACACATGGCTTTTAGGGCTATGAGATGAGGCCTCAGCGTATGTCCCTCATGTCGTCATATAAGAAAATTGATCACTGATGATGGCCCAATAACTGACTGAGGCGATTACTACTGATCAATTCCCCTAGATGTGGACATAGCGGCTATGAGTTGAGGCCCAGTAGCCATGAGGGCTTTGAGTTGAGACCTCATTGAGGCCTCTCCTGATGGGCCTCCTATACTCAGTCGCACGTCCCCTTATTACAGAACCCCTCTCCGGCCCTAATCCACTCCACTCTGCCCAAAGGTCGTGATCCGTAATTGCGGGGCACCCATTGATCACTTGGTGAGCATTATAACTCAAATGAATCGAAGAGTCGTTCAGGGAGTCATTCGCTGAGGTCGCTCCTCGATTACTTATCAGCTCGATGGCATCGAGTCGTTCGAAGAGTCCCTTCTCGAGCAGTCCCCCGCTGACCCATCTGTAAGAGTCTCCCCGAGGGATTCCTCTACGACTTTCAATGATAACTAAGCGATCACAGGGTGTCCCATAATCACGGATCAGTGATGACCAATCGCCAGGGCTGTGAGTGGAGACTTTATGGAGGCCTCTTTTGATGGGCCTATATACCCATATGAGGCTCTGCGATGCCGGAAACCCATCTTAGAAGCCCCTGCGTTCCCTCTCCCACCCTCCATTCCAGGGGGATCCGATGTCCGAGTCTCCAGTATTTGACCGAGGACCCTGACTCAGCAGCCCGATCAAGAGCAACACAGTCGCCCTTCCTTTTCTTCCAGAAGCCCTTCAAAGCCCTTTTCTTCACAGCTCCAGCCAGCCCCCTCACCCTCATCAGTGACCCGCGACCTTATCACATATGCCCTAGCCTCCCCTACATGCGCTAGTAACCGGGCGACTTTAGGCCTCTTCCTTCTGATGGATCTCTTATACACATATGTGGTCCTTTGATGGCGGCAACCCTATCTCAGAAGCCCTTGCTTTCCCTCTCCCACCATCCATTCTAAATTGTACCGGATGGCCTAACCTCCCGTATTTGACCCCGGGACCTTTCCCACGGCCTGGTCAAGAGCCAAACAGTCGCCACTACTCTTCTTCCAGAACCTCTCTCCGGTCCTAATCTTCCCCACTGTACTCAACATCCTCACCTAATCACTGTCCCGACGATCTTATCCCAGAAGCCTTAGCATCCCCTACTTGCGCTAGTGACCCTCGACCCTTCTCCAGCGTCCTGATCAAGAACGACAGAGTCATCCTTCTTGTAGAAGCTCTTGAGTCCCCAAGCTCGAAGAGTCGCTCGACAGGTCAGCCACTGATGATTAGTGGGGTCATTGAGAATCACTGATCGTTAGGTACTTGGTGATCGGTGATCAGTGATCAGTGATCGCAGGACACCCAGTGATCGCTTTGTGATATTATAACCCAGATGAGCCAAAGAGTCGTTCGAAGAGTCACTCTCCTTGATCAGGCCATTTGGGAAGGGTCCTGGGGCCAAATATGGGAGGCTAGGCCATCGGGTCCCCCCTAGAATGGATGGTGGAAGAGGAGAAGCAATGGCTTCTGAGATGGGGTTGCCGGCGTCACAAGCTAGGCCCCATTTGAGTATATAAGACCCATGAAAAGAAACCTAAATAGGGCCTCAACACACAGCTCTCATGTCTTTGAGAACTGTTATGACCATAAGGGTCATGAGTTGATGGCTCTGCCCTCATCTCATAGCAGTATCCAATCTCACAGTCAGTTTGAAAGAATGACCACCCCTCGGATGTAGCATATGAACGTCATAGCCTGCTCTCCTTCCTTAATCCTGATCTCAACCTACCTAACTAAAATAACCCACATAAACCCAAGTAGGAATCAAACCGCGGAGGTAACGAGCAGGAAACACTCTCGGGTGTTGCATATGAGCGTCATAGTCTGCTCTCCTCCCATAATCTTAATTTGAACTTACCTGATGTCGAAGACCCCCATAAAAGAATACATGAGAAGTCGGCCCCAAACGAAGTCGGCCCACGAGAGAGGTCGGCCCAAAACAAAGTCGGCCCACAAGAGAAATCGGCCCATGGGAGAAGTCGGCCCCATAGAGAAGTCGGCCCAAAACAAAGTCGGCCCACAAGAGAAGTCGGCCCATCGGAGAAGTCGGCCCTAAACGAAGTCGGCGAGAAGTATTATAGAATAAATTTTATTAAGGTTGTACTCACTTTTAGGTTAGAAATAAAAAAAAAATTGATGAGATTAAATAACTTATCCAAGATTTTCAAACTAAACTTATCCAACATTGAAATGTTTATTTTGCGATTAGATTTGCCACCGACGGTTTTTCCAGAGGCGTGTGTGTTTGGTTAGTAATTACAGGTATTGCCACATTTGTGTTAATACTGCCTATTTTTGTCACTGATAACACCATTACCTGCGACTTTTATGTCTGTTTTCCTCTGTTAATACTGCTTATTTTTATAATCTTTATTAACTATTGAAAAAAACGTGTTATGTTGTCATTTTTGCCCTTTGAAAGGATCTTACAAAACCCACCAACCCCAAAAAGGCGTTTTTTGCCACTCAGTCGAAAGAAGCCATCTTATGTTTTGTCCATTTCCACCGAAGCATCCTAACCTCCCCCCCCCCCCCCCCACCCTCCACCCCCTGCAGAAAAGTGAACTCGACCAATGTCCTACGAGACCATCGGCACCTGCTCTCGGCCATTTGACGAAATACAAATGTTGAGCTAAACGCAACTCTTATAGGGAGGGATATTTTTCTCAGCATTTTATTTCATCAAATAGCCGAGAGCAGGTCCCAAGACCATTGGAAGTAGTCCTGTAGTTTGTGGGGCCGGCTTCTCTCGTGGGCCGACTTCTCCCAAATTGTTGGGGCCGAGTTCTCCTGTAGTTTGCGAGGCCGACTTCTCTCGTGGGCCGACTTCTCCGAAATTGTTTGGGCCGACTTCTCCGGGGCAGAGTTTGCAATGGGCCGACTTCTCTGTACACCCTATAAACTAGTAATGTGGCAATGAGCAGTAAACTACCTTTGTGAGAGGACCCAACCTCTCACACTGGTCCTCACCCGAGGGTTCAACCGACATCAGTCAAAGAGACCATCACGCCGCAACCGGTGACACCTGCCGAGTACCTGAACCTGCTCCTCCTTCAACACGAGCGGACATGTGGAAATTAGTCATTTACAGTCAATGAGGGTCGAAAGGGGCTTGTTCCCCATACCGTCCCTGCGCGCCTTCGGCGCGTTAAACCATTCCATTCGGAGCAGTAAACACCTTCGGTGTGGCATTTGAACGCCATAGCCTGCTCTCCTCCCTTAATACTGATCTCAAACTACCCAATTAAGATGAATGATTTAAACTCATGTAGGAATCGAACCGCGGAGGTAACGAGCAGGAAACACCCTCGGGTGTGGCATATCAGCGTCATAGCCTGTTCTCCTCCCATAATCCTATTCGCAACTCACTTTATCGAGATGACCACTATATGCTAACATATTTACTTTACTGTATAGAACCCACTAATTCCGTTCTTTCTATTTTAAGCAGGCACCCAAAGATGTTTTTTTATCCTCCATAACCACTATGGATTAACTCTAACCTCTATGGATCATAGTAACCGCTAGGAACTCTGAACATCCTTCACTCCGTCCATAGAAGTGGTCATCCACCTCCAGGGAGGCGAGCGTTGGTTCTGCGTCCCGTCTATAGCCCCTTTTTTGTAAACGCCAGTAGTGCGCATTCAGATCTCGGCCAAATGGGTTATCTTGCAGGCCTGCCCCCGAACCAGGGAAGTTCGTGTCTTTTTCTGGGTGGTCCCCGAAAGGGGCCGTTGTTGCTTTTTTTTCTCCTCGATCAAATCAGACCAGCAAAAAGAACTCCACACAGAAATCAACTCAGCCCCCACCAATTGCCTGAGGCAGATTATACTTTCCAATGATGACCTTCCACAACAAAATTATCCCATAAGTGGCAGATTTATACTTGCCTGAAAACGTCAACACTCCACCCTCGGGGAGAGGTAGCGCCTTTGTTGAGAGGATCCCCTCTCACAATGGTCCTCACCCGAGGGTTAACACCAAAAAGAACATCAGAAGATCGCCACGAAAAAATCGAACCATCATAACTCCCAAGAACACTGGTCTCGGACATCCGCTGACTACTCTACCTTTTCCTCCTTTGACACGCCCGGACACGCTTCGAAAAAACTCTCCTTAACTGCTAACGAGGGTCGCTCCACGACGTCCCTGCGCGCCTTCGTCGCGCGAAAACATGTCATCATATTTCGCAAAAAAGCATTTCGCAAAAAGCACTTCATAGCCGGCTTTCCATAGGTTTGAAAAGAATTCCGGAAAAATTGCGACGGATGTCGAAAAAAAGCGACCTTAGTTTCCACTGAAATATGATGTTCACCAACATTGACAGCTGGATTTCACTCACGCAAGAAACCCATAAAAACAGAAGAAATGCCACTTAATTATGTATGTTGCTTTGGTAAGTCCTCATTGTTTTATAAAACCAACAGCTATTAAAAAGGTCCAAACCTCTTTCATTCACGAGGCGGGCAAGATTGTTATGCCACAGAAGTTCAGAACCGGAAATCGTCTCCTTGAACTTGAAGATTGAAGTTGAATAGGTGCTCTGCACAGACTGCGAACTTGGTGTGTGTGTTGTGCTCTACACAGACAGAGAACTTGGTGTGTGCATGTGTGAGAGGAGGGGTGGGTGGGGGATTGATATATCATTTGGGTATTTGACACAGGTACTCGGTACAAGCTGAGAACTCGGAAAAATGAAATATGATAACTTATTTTTCATCGACCACTGCATCTCCTGCCCCTTAATAATTTAGAGAGATTATTACCATAATTTATTATTTATGTGGATGTACAAAATATGTATCCGAGTCGAGCTGCGGGTTCTAAGGGCAGATTGCGGCGAGTCGTGATCTACCCTGAGAACCTGGAGCGAGACTAGGATACATATTTTGTACATCCACATTTATAATGCATTAATGGTAATAATCATTTTATCTTACAATATATTGGGGATAAGTCAAGAATGTAGATGAATATATAACAAACTATTTATTCGTACGGATGAACAAAAAGAAAAAAAACTGGAACTCTCGCGAAAGGAACATGCTTGTATCCGACCCCCTGATACAAACATAAGTATCAGGGGGGCGGACACACAACAGTTGCGGAGTTAATACAGACAAAATACATGTTGATTGTAAGATAAAATACTTAAAAATACTGGATCATAACTTGACATAAGTTTGGCCCCAGAAACGAAAAGAAACGACATTCCTATCAGTTTCATAGATCAGATTAATCTCTCTAAGTTTAACCATGTGCTCATTTTTCACAACAAACTAACCATTGAACCAACCTTCTTTCTATTTGTCTAAAATGTGAACTGCCACATGTATTCCCATATACCTGCTATCAAGATAAAGGCAAGATAACAAGCTTTACATTGGTGTATCACTTGACCACTGGGGTTTCGTTGGTTGTTCATAATTAATGAGAAATGGGGGTGGGGGGGGGTGGGGGTGGGGGAGGGGACAGGAAAATACTTAGTAAGAACTGCTCAGGTTTTTATATCTTTTGCTGTTCACCTTGATTGAAAATATCAGTGGTAAAGCACTTGCACATAAAATATCAGATAAGAGTGGACTCAACCGCAGGCTTCTAAGTGTTAAAGAAATTCCCCAATAAATCTTTTAGGTTAATTCCGCAGTAAGGTTCCACTTGCATCCAAATTCTGTGATTTCTCTAAGTATTTGAATGTTAAATTATGTTTTTGTGGCATATATTGGCAGTTACAGTTAAAACTAGAAGTCCTGTCATGAAATGCACACAAATAGCACGTTGATCTGCACGTTAATGTACGCGTTATGGCCATAGTAAAGCTATCAAATTCTGTTCATATGGCCTGTGCACAAGCAGTGTTTCAGCCAATGGACCTCCGGGTAACCCGGAGGTCCATTGGCAGAAACATTGCATGTGTTTGCTATGAGTAACCAGGAGAACCTGCCGTGCTTTGGATGCCATTCGATATGGCAACTGCGTGCAATTCCAACGCGCAATTAAGCCTAGATTAGCGGACTATTCGTGACAGGACTTTTAGTTTTAACTGTACGTTAATTCCACAGTAAGGCTCCACTTGCATCCAAAATCTGTGATTTCTCTAAGTATTTGAATGTTAAATTATGTTTTTGAGGCATATATTGGCAGTTATGTTCTTGTTGGATTATGATAAATATAAAAGATGAATATGATCATGCAAAGCAGTCTAACATGCATGTTGTAAGCTCCATTTGATTATCCAAAAAAATTCTATACACATTCTTGAGCGAATTTAGAAAATATAAATTTTCATTTAGAATTTTTTTTTTGTGCATCCTCTATCACAAAATGGATACATTTGATTTTACTGGAGAACACTTCAAAGCAGGGATGTAGCGACCAGGGGTACACATTCCCCCCTCCCCCAATCCTGGCCAAAATGTCCTATAGTTGGAAATTCAGCGGGCAAGTCATGGGTAGTTGGAAATTGCATCAATCTGGATTTTAGAGCTTCTTTGGTGATGCTGATGTCTCCTTTACTTCCCAAAATTCCAACTTGATTTCAAATCGGCAAAAATTCCAACTGTTGCTATTTACAACTGCAGTGTATGCAATATCAAGCTTCATAAGTATGCATGAATTGGCCTCAGTTGTAATTTTTTTTTGTCGCATCTCCAGTCTGTCAGCAATTGAAAATATGAGCAGCTTTTGTCATTTAAATTTAGTTTTAACTTTTTATTCAGCCTCAACTGATTTGGTAATTTGTGACGATAGCTGATAACATTACCATTATTTGTACAGCTTTAACAAGGGTGTTCAATAAGTTCAATTTGACAAAGTCGAAGTAAGCTATCCTATTGCCATTTCATGAGTTAATGTCTGTTAGGCTGAGAGTCTGTCATTTTTTTATTCAGCATTTTCTGCAGCCTTTAATTGTGGTCACCACACAATTTTGTCTGTAAGTTCAGGGTCATAAAATTATCTGGATGAGAAATCCTTTTTCGTGCTTGGTCAATTGTTTTGACTGCAGGGGATTCTAATCCCGAAATTGTTCAATTCAGTATATAGAGAAGGAAATCCATTGCAGCTTAATAAAACTAGAGGGGGTATCAGTACCCTGTGGCTCACCAACAGGTGGCCAATGTGAAGGGGTGGCTGGAGTAAAAAAAAAAGTTCAAAACCTGCACACAAAAGTCCAAAATTAAAGAAAATAAGCAGCTAAAGGGTTAAATAATATAATAATAACCCCTAAGAAGCATGCTAACATAAAATAGGAACCATGGCAATATGCTACAAGGTAAGTCTCCACTTTGAAAAAAAGAAAGACAAACCTCAAAACCTGCACATAAAAGTAAAAAAAAAAAGTATCACATTTGTTTCAATGGGTTAAAATTGAGAAAAATACACTGATAATGTCACAGTAACCCCCATGGCAATATGCCAGTAAGGTGAAAACCTACCTGAAAAATATCCTCTTGGAAGAAAAGAAAGAAAAACCTCAAAACCTGTACATAAAAGTCAAAAAAGTATCACATTTGTTTCAAAGGGTTAAAATTTAGAAAAATACCCTGAAAATGTTACAATAACCAGCGTGGCAATATGCCAGTGAGGTAAAACTCCACTTAAAAAAAATATCAAAACCTGCACACAAAAGTACAAAACCTGCACACAAAAGTCCAAAATTAAAATAAATAAGCAGCTAAAGGGTTAAATAATATAAAAATAGCCCAAGAAGCATCCTAACATAAAATAGGAACCATGGCAATATGCTACAAGGTAAGTCTCCACTTGCAAGAAAAGAAAGACAAACCTCAAAACCTGCACATAAAAGTAAAAAAAAGTATCACATTTGTTTCAAGGGGTTAAAATTGAGAAAAATACCCTGTCACAGTAACCACAATGGCAATATGCCAGTAAGGTGAAACTCTACTTGAAAAATATCCACTTGGAAGAAAAGAAAGACAAACCTCAAAACCTGCACATAAAAGTCAAAAAAGTATCACATTGTTTCAAAGGGTTAAAATTTAGAAAAATACCCTGAAAATGTTACAGTAACCACCATGGCAATATGTCAGTGAGGTAAAACTCCACTTAAAAAAAAATATCAAAACCTGCACACAAAAGTACAAAACCTGCACACAAAAGTCCAAAATTAAAGTAAATAAGCAGCTAAAGGGTTAAATAATATAATAATAGCCCCAAGAAGCATCCTAACATAAAATAGGAACCATGGCAATATGCTACAAGGTAAGTCGCCACTTGGAAGAGAAGAAAGACAAACCTCAAAACCTGCACATAAAAGTAAAAAAAAACATCAAAATCTGCACACAAACGTCAAAATAAGTTCAAAATTCCGTTTCAAAGGGTTAAAATTAAGACAAAATACCCTGGAAAAGAGTTAAATGTTATCTTGAACCCCCATAGCAATATGCAAAGAAGAACATTTTTTTTTAAAAAGCACAAAAATCCAAACCTGTAAACAAAAGAAGTCCAAAATTGAAGTAATTCAGCAGGAAAAGGGTTAAATAATACAAACATAGCCCTAAGATGCATGTATACATACAATAGAAAGCATGGACATATGCTGCAAGGTAAATCTCCACTTGGAAGAAAGGAAAAAAAAACCATCAAAACCTGCACGCAAACATCAAAATAAGTCTAAAATTTGATTCAAAGGGTTAAAATTACGACAAAATACCCTGGAAAAGAGTTAAATGTTATAGTGAACCACCATAGCAATATGCAGAAACTCTACACTTGGAAGAAAGAAAAAAAAAAAAACCCCATGAAAACCTGCACGCAAACGTCAAAATAAGTCTAAAAATCTATTGAAGGGGTTAAAAATTTTTTAAAAATGCACTGGAAAGATATCAGTGTTATAATAACCACCACTGCAATATGCAGTGAGGTCAACCTCACTTGAAATTGTTTTTTTTTTATCACAACCTGTACATAAAAGTAAGAAGCTGTAAGCCTAAGTCCAAAAGCTGTACATAAAAGTCCAAAATTGAAGTAATTCAGCAGGAAAAGGGTTAAATAATACAAACATGGCCCTAAGATGCATGTTTACATACAATAGAAAGCATGGACATATGCTGCAAGGTAAATCTCCACTTGAAAGAAAGGAAAAAAAAAACATCAAAACCTGCACGCAAACATCAAAATAAGTCTAAAATTTGATTCAAAGGGTTAAAATTACGACAAAATACCCTGGAAAGGAGTTAAATGTTATAGTGAACCACTATAGCAATATGCTGAAACTAAAAAAAAATTTGAAAAGCCAAAAAATCAAAACCTGTACACAAAAGTTCAAAATATTTGAGAGCGGACGCTGACGCTGACGCCGACGGCCCGACGCCGACTTGAGGGCTATGCCATAGGCTCACACAACTAACGTTGGTGAGCCAATTACTTGTTCAGATGTAAAACATTCTTGTTATACTGTGAGCGCGACCTCACTGATTCAATTGATCTATCACATGCTGTTTCTCAAGGAGCCAAGTTGAGGGAAAGGAGAATCAGTGTTTAGGTACTGCAATTTGCTCATCTAGGTCTAAGATAATTGGTTTTCAGTTCAACATCATAATCTTCAGAGTTTTATAGTCTTCGGACAGTTTCATATTGATTTCTTTTATGGTAGTACATGTAGTATAACAAATTGTAGTATAGTACAAGTAGTACTATACATTCTACAAGCAAATGAAGCAAAATCTGACCATGTTCAAGCAGTAGCTGATGAATTCAATCAATGCACCTGGCTGCAGATGAATTTCACATATTTTGCTCAATATTAATGCCATAAGCAGGTTTAGTGAACAACAAGCCAGAAAATAAGTAATCAGTCATTTGCAGAATGAGGTTCCCAGAGGACAAATTTTCTGATACTATTCCATACAGTGGGCCAATTTATCCTCTGGGTATCTCTTTCTGTTTAGGTTTGAGACCCAGATTCAGATTGAGGTCCACCAAATTCACCCTCTGGGAACCTCATTTTGCAGATGACAGTCTGCTTATTTTCTGGATTGGTGAACAATTAACTAGTTGAAACACCTAAATTTGTCACTTCAGTTTTGTGTTTTACTTCTGATGATTGAAAGTATTTGTCAGTCCTACGTTCAGTTTTGTACTTTTCCATTGAAATTTCCTTTTGATAATGATTTTTTTTTTATCAACAGTACCTACATTGGTTGTGTGATACACATAGTGGCAGTCAGGTTTAATGCTCCAGTTTTCACAGAACCTCAAATCCCTATATAAATCAGTTGACCAAACTTTTAGCAAGTACAGATTCAGTACCAGTAACAGTTACACAAACGTATGTGTATTTCTCAATGAGTGAACTTCTCTAAACTAGTTCAAACAAGTAAATGTTATGCAATATTATTCCAACACTACCTGATAGTCCCACTGTGTTAATTGCTCAAAGTTCTCAGTTTGAGCATTTGTTTAGCATATATTCAATTCCCAGAATAATACCAAATAATAATAACCTGATAATTCTATCATAAATGTGTTGGCATTTTAGTTACTAGAATCAATTTTATGCCCCCTTTCATAGCTTCATTTTCAAAATTTTTCTCTCTCTGCGAGGGGGCACCCCCCCCCCCTACCAGTCCGTCCCTCAGTTGGAAATTCACTACCCTACACCCCCCAATCGGAAACATCTATCCATGTCCCTGCTTCAAAGGGTTTTACTTAAACTCAGACAAATATTTATCTTCTAGTCAGGAGTAGAACTGTAAAGAAGCAAAACATACCTGGCCATTCCTTATAAACAAAATGCTGATCAGAGAACTGAAATGGTTAAAGGCATAAAGGGGTTGCTTGATTGTTTAATTGCATGGATTAACCTTGGTTAACTGATTAATCACTTGTTCAGAGAAATAGCTGAATAATACCGTTGATGCTTTACAGCATTAACCCTTTACCCAACGTTACATACAAAACTGGCCTGTGATATATACAAAATTTTTTTTTTTATGTTTTCAATTTTTGTCTCAAAAACATAGCTTATGACCTCTCATTGGAATGAGCTCATTGTGCTCATTCCAATGAGGGGTCATAAGCTATTTTTTTTAGACAAAACCTGAAATGTTTTAGTAATTCAAGAATTTATTTTGCAAGTATCGTCTGTAAACTGCATTGGATTAAGGTTTAAGAATGGGGATTTCCAGTTCCTGAAACAGTCTAATGATCATGCAAGTAAACAAGTATGTCAGCAAATGACTTGCATCCTTTACTCTGTCTCATGTAATTGATGTGAGTTGGACTGACAATATTTGCCTGTTTTGGAGCAAGTTTGTTTCTTTGTTAACCCATATAATACAGTTAAAACTAGAAGTCCTGTCATGAAATGCGCACAAAGAGCACGTTGATATGCGCGTTAATGTATGCGTTATGGCCCAAGTAAAGCTATCAAATTCTGTACATATGGCCTGCGCACAAGCAATGTTTCAGCCAATGGACCTCCGGGTAACCCGGAGGTCCATTGGCAGAAACATTGCATGTGTTTGCTATGATTAACCAGGAGAACCTGCCGTGCTCTGGATGTCATTCGATATGGCAATTGCGCGCAATTCCAACGCGCAATTAAGCCTAGATAAGCGCACTATTCGTGATAGGACTTCTAGTTTTAACTGTACTAGTCAGTGATATAGATATACAAAATATGTAACCTCTGTCACGAAAATAGTGAAAAATCCACTGAAGTGTACAATTCAGTGGAAAAAAATCTTAACTAGTTCATAGTCAATTAGATGGCATATATAAAACAGTCACAAATTAATGTCATAATGGATAATAGTGTCCCAACCTCTTTCCCACCCCTATATGTGTCAAAGAGCCTCGGGACTAATGTGATAGGCTGCTTAATACCAGAAACTCTCCCCCCCCTCTCCACAGTACACATTACCGCCGACCTAAATGGTCCTAGTAACAAGTCCAGGCAAATGCCCCAGTAGGGGGGGGGGGGGGGGGCACACCTCACATGACCTCCGACAAAGAGGTCACAGGTCATTAATTCAACAACAGCCTCCCACCCTCCTTGGGGAGAGGGTGGCAATTTGACCTTCTAACCCCGGAGGTGATGCAGCCGTCCAGACAGCTGCATCCACCACGTCACCTCACGATGACCTGGTCATGCCCTCACTTAACCGGGACATGATACCCTCTCACGGGGGTATAAAAGGGAAAGAGCAACAGTGGCCTCTGGCTTTCATGCCACTGAAGAAGAATGCAACAGTTTGAAACTAGTTTGGCTCAGCAAAGCTCGGCAACACAATAACCTTTGAACTTAGGCTAACCTCCATTATATATATTACTAGAGGGTGTTACCCGGCATTGCACAAGAGAAGATGGTTATATCAATATACCCTCAGATATGATCAGCTCAGCCGTTTTTGAAATAGATGGTCATGGTCACCAATTTCAAGGTCAAGGTCATCCCTCACAGGCACCCCGATAAAGTCAAAATGATTGATGGGTCAGTATACCCCCACATATGAAATTTTAGCCCGATCGGCCCAGCCGTTTTCATAATAAAAGGTCAAGGTGGCCAATTTCAAGGTCAAGATCACCCCACATGTCACCCCGATAAAGTCAAAATGATCGATGGGTCAATATACCCGCACATATGAAATTTTAGCCTGATCAGCCCAGCCGTTTTCGAAATAAGAGGTCAAGGTCATCAATTTCAAGGTCACCCCGCACAGGCACAGTGCCCATCCCATGTTACTCGCAGGGACGAATTACCCCGTGTACAAAATTTGAGATCGATCGGTCAAGAAATGGAGGAGTTCACCCGGAACAAAGACAGATAGAGAGAGAGATGGAGAGAGATACAGACATTCGCATTTATATATTAGATATTATTTTCCCTTATATTATTAGTTTGATGGAATATATCAGCCTACCTATCTGCAGGCATACATGTTTAACAAGAAAATAGTTCAAAATACCTGACGAACAAGATTCATTTCCTGTGGCTTTTATTTATTTATTTATTTATTTTTAATTCACTTGTATCTCTTTTTTTCCAGGATTTGGTAATACAATGTAGAGAGAAAACATCATGTTTAGTTCAGAGGATACCCTATTTTCACCATTGGAAATGCACAGTATATCATCAGATCTGGATTTTATTCCACAGAGGGAGTCTGACATAGCCTCTACACATTCTGCACAAAGTACCCATACATCAACAGACTATCTTCCTACTTATAATTCTTTACACAATAGACTGAAGGCCAATGCTGCAAATCTGCAGGAACTCCGACAGGCCTTGAGGTAAATATTTCATTTTAACCATTAAGGGCCTAATTCCTACTTTGATAACTTTTTAATGCAAAGGAACAGGTGCCCCAACATACATTGTTTGAGTAAACTCAAAACTTGTTTTCCAAGTACCTTGTCAGTTGTTTCTAGGCAAGTCTTTGCTGCCAAGACTTGACTAGAAACAACTGCAATGCTACGTAGGTAAACATTCAAAGTATAGTGAAAATGTATAAAAAATCTCCCAATTCCTTAAGGGTTAAGGCTTGACTAAATTATTAACTTGTCAGTTTTTTTTACACAAGAAAAATGCTCTAAAATAGCATTTGAGATTTACTGTTCTTGCATATTGCTTTTTGACAAGTGAGATTTCACAGTGTTGTGGGATTGAGGAAAGCAGAACGAAAATTTCCACTAATCCGTAGAGTTGAAATGGTTAACCGATTAATCGATTAAGCAATAAGTCAACGTCTTGATCGTTCAAAAAAGTAATTGATCGATTAACCGTTACTTTTGAACTACTGGATTTTCTGGGTTAACAAAGGAACAAACTTGCTCCAAAACAGGCAAACATTGTCACACTGACTCACATCAGTTAAATGAATCAGAGTAAAGCATGCAAGTGATGACATACTTGTTCACTTGACACTTGCATGGTCATTATACTGTATCAGTAGCTGGAACTGGACATTCTTAACCTAACCTTTACCCAATGCGGGTAGCAGACGACACTTGCAAAATAGATTCTTGAATTACTAAAAAAATTTCAATTTTTGTCTCAAAAATATAGCAAATGATCCCTCATTGGAACTAGCTCGTTCCAATGAGGGATCATAAGTCATGTTTTTGAGACAAAAATTGAAAACATAATAAAATCTGAATGGAGATTTTTGACAATTTTTTGTATGTAGAGCTGGCCATCGATTGTACGGCAATGGTACGGCAATTATTCAGCTACCTGTAAGGGCATTAGGCAAGTGATTAATCGGTAAACCAAGGTTTATCCATGTGATTAATCGATCAAGAAAACCCTTTTTAACTGTTTCAGCTCTAGTAATCCGGCAATCATGGAATTCTCAACACTCGGCATGATCTAAAAATCACTTTACTTAAATTCAATAAATTGTCTAGGAGGGTTGTTTTATGTTGAGCATATCAAAGCAAAACTTTTTAATACAGGAAACAAGGGTCACCCAGTACCCTGTAAACCCTCAGATTCTAATTACACTTGAGATTAATTTTGGGTCTTTTCTTATGCCTTTATACACAGTATGAAAGTAAATTTTTTTTTGTTTATACATGTCCCACTACAATGTTTTGGGGTCTTAGTCTATGGTCTGTATTTTCGGTATGTTTTAGTGGGGTAAATTTTTAAAGATATAAGAACTATAATAAGTGGCACACATGCTGCACCAAACTTTATCACCATAGTCTGTTTTATTAGCTCACCTGACTGAAACTGAGGGTATCTATTGTGATAACTCACCATCTGTTGTCCATCGTGTAAAAAAGACGTCTATCTGTCGTCCGTGAACATGGTGTTTGCACCTTTTCTTCCAAAACCGTTGAACTGATTTCAGTTAAATTTGAGGTGATTGTTTGTTTTGACATCGCATTTTGTTTTTGTTCAAATCAACTTGCCTAGCCACATAGGGATGGGGTGGGGGAAAATGCCTCGATTTAAAAAAAATCTTCTAATGAACCAGTGGGTAAAATGACTTGATATTTGGTACTGAGCTTCCTATTGAGTTTTGAGGTGTAAAATTAAATTTGTTCAAACAAATTTCGTGGAGCAATATTTGCCTTTGTAATGGGAGGGAAAAGGTTTTTGGCCCTGCCCCAAATTTGTATTTTTTCTGAACTGATGAGCTAATTTGAACCAAATTTGGTAAGTAGTATTATTGAGTCAAAAGTACTTGATTCCTGCAAAAAAACAAAATAATTCCAGTATCCCCATGGGAAGCCCAGGAGCTAAAAATAGGAAGATTCTCAAACACCCATATTTCCCAAAACAGCACAGAACAAAGATCTGTTATTTGGTATGAATCAGCCTTAGGATCAGTAGAATGAAATGCTGGAAAAAAAATTGCCATTGGTTCAGTCATAGTGTACTGTAGAGGGAATTGAAAAAATGCTGAGTCAGCATATTTGCAAAAATTGAAAAAATTCTCTCCAGAATCACTGATCAGAATATTTTAATATTTGGCACACAACATCCATAGTGGTGGGGTGGGGGGTTGTACCTTCCTCTTCTTGAGATCCGAATCTTTTGTTTTTTGATATCTGGCATCCTTTGGGATGTCAGATCTTAGTTTGTTCATACCAAGTCATTGTGTTAATCAGGGTTTATGCTAGGAATAAATTAGTGGGTCTGGCAGGAGGGAAAATCACAGATTGCCTGCCGTGACCATGGTTCGCGTCGGGCCAAGAAAATTTTAGAATTGAACACTGCAGGAAGGCCATTTCATTTTCATCTGAGAAGGTGATTCATGTTTTAGTGTGAACGATTTTGTGAGAATAATTATGTTGAATCTTCGGGGAACCCCCAGAGCTATCGCCGTTTCTTCACTACAATCGGCGTGTGACATGTCACCTAATCAGCAAGCGGCAGAAATTAGAGATAGTTTCTGAATGACACTCGACAATCTCAAGTTGCAGAATGCCAATTCTGGAAACAGTGCTCCTGAAATGTGTCAAACTTTGTTGGGAGAATGACCGCGTCTTGACTAGAATTTTATGGCGTCATGTTGTTTGTTTTTTCTACCGGATTTTATACTTTATCAGTAAATGATCGGCAGGGGCAATGGGGCTGGTTGGTGGACCCTCAGCCATGGTAGTGGAAACCCTGGTTAATATTATTTGGACTCCAACATATTCAAGTTGTTTATATCAAGTCCAATGATTTATAATTAAGTTCTCTATGCAAGCCCAAATTTTAGCTGAGTGCAATATGGAGAATAATTTTTTAAAAATCTTCTTCCGATCCACTTGTCAGAATCTTGTGATTATTGGTATACAACATCCTTAGGGAGGTGAGATCTTAGTTTGTTCAAACCAAGTCACTGTGTTAATATTTGGTCTCCCAATTCGAGACTGAATTTTAACTTAGTCCAATATGAGGAATAATCTTTAAAACTAATTTTTTTCAGAACCACTTGTCAGAATCTTTTGATATATGGTATGCAGAATCCTTATAGGGGTCGGATTCATGGTTGACCTATTCAATCGTATTGGTATATAATTGAGCTCTGTGGTAGCCTGAATTTCAACTTGGTGCAATATGGGAAATAATCTCTAAAAAACTTCTTCAGACCACCAGTCATAATCTTTTGATGTTTGGGAAGCAGCATCCTGTCAGGGATCAGATTAAAGTTTATTTAAATCAAGTCCCTCGATTAATATTTGGGCTCCCTATTCGAGTTGACATTTTAACTTGGGTTCAATATGAGGAATATTTTTTATAAATCTTCTCACGAACCCCCAATCAGAATATTTTGATTTATAGTATACACCTTACATAGGGGAGTCAGATGCAAATTTTAAAAATCAAGTTAATATGTGGGCTTTTTTACTTAGTCCAATATGAGGGAAAATCTTTGAAAATCTGCTTCTTCCAATCCAATGGTCAGAATCCTGAGTAGGACTATTTAGGAGGGTGGGGGTGCTTAATCACTTCAAGTTAATTCCCAAGGTTGATATTTGGGCTCCCTATTTTACATTACTGGAAATATGGGCATTATTTGTGTGGTAGCATGTCAGTTACCCCAAAAAATCATCTTACTGACAACAGAGTTTTGAAAAGTTACATGACTTTATTCCTCCGTGGTGTTTACTTGCCATTGTTGATGCTAATTAAATCCTTTAACCCTTTACCCAACGTAACAGCCAAAACTAGCCAGCGCTATTCACAAAAATCGCCAATTAAGTTTCATTATTATTTCATTTTTTGTCTCAAAAACATAGAATATGACCCCTATTTGGAACGAGCTCGACGAGTTCATTCCAAAGAGGGGTCATAACCTATGTTTTTGAGACAAAAAATGAAAAAAATTAGTTACAGTACAGTCGCTGTGGACTGGACATAATCCATGCGTGGACAGTGATGTCCACGCATGCTTTTACTAGATAACAGAAAATCATCATCAATAAAACTTTAATTAATGAAGCACCGGATTGTACCCTGTGATTTATTAATTAAATTTTCGATGATTATTGCTGTAAACAGGGTGTGAAATCTAATATCATTGCGTCCGTGGAAATATTGCCTACCCGAGGAAAATGACCAGTCCACAGCGGTCGTACTGTATCCAGGAATTTTGTTTGCATGTGTCGTCTGCTTTTCATTTTAGGTGAAGGGTTAAACAATTTTGTCCCCGTGATATCCCGGAAATAAATTCAAGTACTATTGAAGCACTTTCAATGGATTTTGACTGGGACTTTCATGGACTGTTGTAACTATTATGACAAACATATGCACGTATTCATTTCTTATCAGCCTACCTTAGAATTGTTTACTACAGGCTTGCACTGCAGTGGAAGTCCCTAACTTGGAAAATATACTCTCTATTTTGATCTTTCCCAAGCGATTTGGGAGAGAAAAGTTGTGCAAAAGCACCAAGAAAAAATAAGCCAAAACTGGGTCGAGTGCTACCGGCACAGACCCAGAAGGGGGCGCTCTTCTCCTAGTACAAATCCACGACTTCCGTTGCCAGTGCGCAGACACATAGCTAATGACTCATTCTTACAAGACGTCTTCTCTGCATTCAAAATCAGTGATCCTTCTCGTTGATTGTTTGTTCCTGTGCTAAGTTGTTGAATCTAAGGATCCTCTTTTATCAGGACTGTGTTTTATTTATATTCTCGCTTATAAATTTATTCAACATTATGTATTATTTTTAGCTTAACTTGACAAAGTCAAGATAAGCTATTGCCATCTCGCATGGGGAAGTCTGTGAGTCTGTTCACATTTTCCTTTAGCACGGGCTACACCCTGCAGTTCTTGTCTGATCGTCACAAAATTTCATATGCAGGTTTGGGGTCATGTCTAGATGAGAACGTCCCCTTTTGGTCGCGATCGGTCCACTGGTATGGCTGCCCGAGCCCAAAACCCCCAAACCATTAGCACGGTCTACAGGTCGTATTTATGAAGGGATTTCATTGTAACTTCGTAGTATCACTACAGATGATGCCCAGATGAGACTGTCCCCTTTGGTTTTGATCATTCAACCATGATGGCTGTTCGAGCCCGAAGCCCGAAAACCTTTAGTACAGTCTACAGGTCATATTTATGAAGGGATTTCATTGTAACTTGGTAGGTTGACTTCATATAATGTCTAGATGAGAACGTCCCCTTTTGGACACGATTGGGCAACTGTGACGGCTACAGGGGCCCAAAGCCCGAAAACCTACAGGTCATAATTATGAAGGGATTTCCTTGTAGCTTGGTAGGATGACTCCAAATAATGTCTAGATGAGAACATCCCCGTTTGGTCGCGATCATTCAACCTTGATGGCTGCCTGAGCCCAAAAACCTTTAGCATAGTCTATAGGTCGCATGTATGGAAGGATTTCATTGTAACTTGTTAGGTTGACTCCATATAATGCCTAGATGATGACATCCCCTTTTGGTCATGATTGGACAACTGTGATGGCTACAGGTGCCCGAAGCCCGAAAATCTTGAGCACAGTCTACAGGTCATATTTATGAAGAAATTTCATTGTAACTTCATAGGATCACTCCAGATGATGCCCAGATGAGAATGTCCCCTATTGGTTGCGATCATTCAACCATGATGGCTGCCCGAGCCCAAAGCCGAAAACATTTAGCACAGTCTTCAGTTCACATTTATAAAGGGATTTCATTGAAACTTGGTAGGTTGACTTCATATAATGTCTAGATGAGAACAGCCCCTTTTGGACACCATTAGGCAACTGTGATGGCTACAGGGGCCTAAAGCCCGAAAACCTTTAGCACAGTCTACAGGTGATATTTATGAAAGGATTTCATTGTACCTTGGTAGGATGCCTCCAAATAATGTCTAGATGAGAACGTCCCCTTTTGGTCGCAATTATTCAGCCTTGATGGCTGCCAGAGCCCAAAACCCCAAAACCTTTAGTATAGTCTATAGGTTATATTTATGGAAGCATTTCATTGTAACCTGTTAGTTTGACTCCATTATCTCCATATAATGCTTAGATGATGACATCCCCTTTTGGTCGAGATTGGTCAACTGTGACGGCTTCAGGGGCCCGAAAACCTTGAGCTCAGTCTACAGGTCATATTTATGAAGGGATTTCATTGTAACTTCGTAGGATCACTCCAGATGATGCCCAGATGAGAATGTCCCCTTTTGGTTGCGATCATTCAATCATGATGGCTGCCCGAGCACAAAGCCCAAAAACCTTTAGCACAGTGTACAGGTCATATTTATTTTATGAAGGGACATTGCAACTTGGTAGGTTGACTTCATATAATGTCTAGATGAGAACGTCCCCTTTGGATGCAATTGGGAAACTGACGGCTACAGGGGCCCGAAGCCCAAAAACCTTTAGCACAGTCTACAGGCCATATTTATGAAGGGATTTCAATGTAACTTGATAGGATGACTCGTTTTGGAATAATTGCACTGTAACTTGTTAACTTTCGTTGATATACATTAACTGTGAGGGCCACATACATTAACTGTGAGGTCATATTAACCCACCTCTCAGCTAGTTAGTACAGTGTACACCTCATATTATTTTTATCAAAAACATAACATACAGGGAACAGAAATGAACATATTCCCAATTATCACAATTCCTGTCTTATTTCATAATCCTTTCATAAACATTGAACATTATCCTTTTCATCAAACACAACACACAAGTTAAGCTACAGTCTCATTGACACTTTCATTCTTCCCCGTGTTCATGGGCGTATTTCGTGTGCCGTGCGTTTTGGATATAGAATTTTTTTCAGATAAAAATTTATGTTATCATTTTTGATATTGTTATTTGTCTTGGAGTTAGGTGTCAGCGGGGTGCTTCTTGGACAGGATTTCTCCTCTCCATTGAGAGTGGAACTTCTGATTTTGGGTCCCTGTTGATTGTCTGGGGTCTGTTGTGTTCCCGCAGGTCTATTTTCTTCCATCACCTTTCTCTCTTAGTTGGGGGTGTTCTTCTGTCATCTGTTGAATTCACCATCTTCTCTTCAGCTCTCACTTCTGTCATGGCCAGGACTATTCCTTGTGGGCAATGCCTTCTGCCTAAGCATGTGGACAATTTACATGCTTCCTGCTCTTCTTGCAATGGGTGTTCTTTCGATCGACCCTGTGGGCTATTTGGATTGTGGTCATCCGCCTTTTGGGCGTCTGTGAACCGTGTTGTGCGTTCTCATGGCCGTGCCCCCCACACCCACGGGAAAGGGGAAAGCTGTCGTTCAGGGCCTTCCGAAATGACCACGTCTGGTGAGAGTTATTCCTCTGTGAGGGGTGTGCAGTCATTTCCTGTGGTGGATACTGCGGGAGCCGTTGAGTTGTCTGGTGAAGAGATGCCTGGTTCCGGGACTGCGGTCCCTCTCCAGTCGACATATGAGGCTGTCACTAGGGTTCTGACTCCTCCTTCAGAGTCATGCGCGAGTGCTCTCTCCACCTTTCCACCAGCCTCAACAACTCACGACGTATCTTCTGCTACTGCTGTTCTGTCTGCTACGTCATCGGTCATTGTTTCAGACAGCCTCGGCTTATCCCTGCAGGGATCTGGAGAGATGTCTGGTAGTGTGGACGTGGGATATCGGCCTCAGCCTTCCCTGACTTCAACTTGGCGAAGTCGGAAGGGGCTGCCGGCCGAACCCTCTACTGTGGTCTCTCCACCATCGAGCACCGCAGTTTTTTCATTGGATTCGGATGTTCATGGTGGGGCCACTATGAACTCCACGGTGTTTCCGTCCACGCACTCTGGTCACATGGCCAGTTTTGCATGACCAATGCCTTTTGTGCAGCCTGGACCTTCTGTCCCTCAGAGATCAGTAGCGACTCTCCTGAGTTCCCGCTCTGTAGATCCTCGGGGTATGTCATACCCCTATACACATCTGCCTTCAGATATTTCGGCTGTCGCCTGTCACCCCGTGTCGGGTGAATTTGAGGATTGTGACCCTTTGCTGGTTAAAAGGGTCAGGAGTGAAGACTTTTGCCGGTTTGTTCCCATGTCGAACCGGCCGACACGGGCAGTGAGCTGAGGGAGGCTCTCTCCTTGCTCACTCAGGTTCTATCCAAGAGCCTTCCCGTTGCTTCCAGCGAGGCTACTAGTGGTTGCCAGGCGCCCCATGGAGCGCCGCATCCCGGGTTTGGAAGCAGGCCACTTTCTGATCCCTCTGGTGTGCCTAAACCATGCGAGGCATTGGCTGGCTTGCCCATGATGGGCTATGTGTCTTCCGACTCAGAGGATGAGTCCGACATACCTGATGTCGAAAGCCAATAGTCTTCTGTCTTGGGGGCAGCTCTTGATTTTGTGTTTGGGTTCCTTCCAGATCTCAAACCGTCAAACCAGCCGACAGTGTCAGCCAGGCCAGGATCATCGGTTGTGCGCCTACAGCCTGTGGAGCAACTTGCTTCTGGGCGCCTTCGACTATGCCAGTTGGTACAAGTGGTTGAAGCGTTTACAGCTTTGGACTCCAAGCTGAGTTCCGAGGCTATGAAGAATTCGTTCTTCACCAGGGTTGACACTTTTTTGCCTCCGGTGCGTTATCGTTCCTACGATTCCGCCAATCCGTCAGTCTGCCAGACTTTGATGTTCTTGGATCAGGACTCCAACTCAGTCGGGCTTTCCAAGCTTAAGTCGGCCATTACTCCTATGATGATTCTGGAGTCCGTGTTGGGCTTATCGAGAGAGATGCTGGGCATGCTTTCTCTCTCAGATCATGTTGTCTCTGCTTTAGCTGCTTATCTGCCTCCAGATAAGTTTGACGATGTACAGGCTCCTTTGCATGTGCTGTCCAAGGCGCTCATGCATCTTACACACATGCCTGTAACACGGCTAACTTGGAATTAGTTTGCAGGGACGCTGTGCTGGACACAAACCGTTCCCTTCCTGAGGGGCAGCGCGCTGCTCTTCAATCTGCTTCTTTGGCAGATCTGTTCCATAGTTCTTTGGCGACGGTCCGAGATGACGTCCTACGTCATTCCAAAGATCAGCTGCTGCTTCGTCAGCTTCATTAGCCTTCTGTTGGAGGCCGGGGCTGCCCAAAGCCTAACAAGCACCCTTCTGCTTCCGCTGTGAAGCAAAGGGCTGATCCTCCTGCCACCGCTTCTACTTCTTACTCATGGGGTAAGGGTAAGCGTCGACAGGCTAGAGGAAGGAATCAGGATTCTTCATATAGCAGAGGAGGCGGTTTCTTCTCTCGTGGGCCTTGCCGGGGCTCGAAATGAAGCTCCTCACCTCGATTCCTCCCAGGTTGGAGGAAGGATCTCAGAATTCGCAGACCATTGGGCCACCATCATATCAGATCCTTAGGTGTTAGATGTTGTTCGGTCTGGGCTGCGAATATCCTTCAGGAGGCACCCCACTCTTTCGAGAGTGCCTCTTCCAACTCCAGTTCCTTCAGACGTTTCACATCGCGAGCTTTTGACCACGGAGATAGACAATTTCCTGGCAAAGGTCGGCGATCGAGGTTGTCAAGAACATTCAGTCAGTGGGATTTTATTCCCGCCTGTTCTTGGTGCCGAAGAAGGACGGCCGACTCCGACCGGTTATCGATTTGAGTATCCCGAACAGTCTATCATTTCTCCCAAGTTCAGCATGGGGACTTTCATGTCGGTTCGCCGTTCCATTCACCAGGGAGATTTCGCTTCCAGCATCGACCTGCGAGGCGCTTACTTTCACGTTCTGATTCATCGGACATCACGAAAGTATCTCAGGTTTGCTTTTCTGGGTCGAGTTTATCATTTCAAGGCGATGCCTTTCGGCCTCAACCTGGCACCTTGGGCCTTCACCTGACTGATGTCGCATATGATAGCCTTCCATCGCTCACAGTCCAGGGTGACTACTTTGGCATATCTAGACAATATCCTCCAGAGGCATTCCAATGCTGCCTTTCTGGAGTCGGATGTCTACACACTGTTGAGCCTGCTCACGTCGCTAGGGGTCAGAGTCAGTGAGGAGAAGTCGGACCTGGTCCCTTCTCAGTTGTTTTTTCTTCTGGGGATGGACTTCCGTACTCAGTTCAATACGATAGCGGTTCCCCGGGCAAGGTCTGTGATTCTCTCAGCTTTTGCCCCGACTCTGTCCCAGTCCACGTCCGCGACAGCTCAGAGTATACTCCGACTGCTCGGTCTCTGCGGTTCGGTGACCAGGGATCAGCCGTGAGGGCGACTAGGGCGATTAAGTCGCCCTTCTAAGCCCAAAGTCGCCTAGAAAAATAGTCGGGGCGATTACAAGTCGCCCTCTAAAAATTAGCCAAAATGAGAAAAGGCTGAACTGAGTGATGCGAGGTTTACATGAAAACGAGTATTTTCAAAAATCGAATGTGCTCGAGTGTGATAAATGGGCATTTTAATTCGTCAAATAAACGTCCATTTATTTGAAATCACACGACAAGCAATTGTCCATTGTCGCTTTCGGCGGATTTTTTTTATTTCTATTTTGTTGCGTTCCAGTCGGAGCTTCAAGTGTCAAAACGAAAATAAGTGACTTACGCGACTCAACAAAACAACCCAGTTTGAAAGTAGGTTACGTCGCTTAGGATGCCGAAAATGTATACACAACGGACATATTTTATAACACATTATTTTCATTTCGATTTGCTGACGACTGTCTGATCTATATGACGACTGGGCTGTCTATTCCCAGAAAAACACGAATGGAATTGAAACACATGAAAAAAAGCTTTAGTGATGTCAAGAAAAGCTTTGTACAGGACAAGTGTGCATGTGGACGATCTTGAAAAAGGGTCCTCCTAAACATCGGAATGACATGAAATGACGCGGAATGACACCGGAATGCCATAAAAATGATGCGGAATGACATTTCTTTTACAAAATACTCGACCCCAGAATGTATTTTGTTTATTAACTAACAAAGTACCTCCCAGGCAACCTTCTTACATCTGGTCCTGTTCACACTTTCAGACTTAGGAAATTATTAGCTTAGTAGACTTTGTTGAAAGGCAACCACAGGAGGGTGATGGGGGATTGGCACGAAGAAGAGATGAGGGGTCATGAAGGAGAAGGTAGCAGTGGGGGATTTTCAGTCAATAATTACATTGTGATTTTTTAACCTGGCACAGATGCATCATAGACAACTGGACCTGGATTATTTGTACGTTAATGGAGGACCATAAATTGAAAATATGAAGGGGCGGCGGGGGTGGTACATGAATATTCTTAATTTTCCCCACTTGCCTATGAAGTCTCCCTACATGACTCTGCAGTCTCCCTATTTTTTCTGGAGGGAGACTTGAAGTCTCCCTAAAATTCCCCCCTAGGCTGGTCCCTGTCGGTGACAGATCTCATTCCTCTAGGTCGGCTGCATGTCAGACCTCTCCAACACTTTCTGATCAGTTGTTGGAGGCTGAATGTCGATCCTCTGGATCTGGCGCTTCAGTTACCAGAATCTCTTCATCCTCACCTTCTCCCTGGAAGGATGTTCAGTGGATTACGCAGGGGGTTCCGTTGGACTTACCCACATCTGATCGTGTTCTGATGGCAGATGCCCAGCGATCTTGGATGGGGTGTGAGGTTGGATCCTCTAGGTCTTTCCCTTCACTGGGCATGGAACCAGGATCAAGCAGCTCTTCACATCAACCAAAAGGAGCGTCTTGCTCTTCTGAGTTTCCGGCAGTGGATCCCCCACCTTTCGAATCGCCAGGTCCTTCTGTTCTCAGACAATTCGACAGTGGTTGCTTACATTCGGAACCAGGGCGGCACGCACTCGGTTCCCATGTACGCATTGGCTCTGGATCTCCTACTGCTCGCTCAGGATGTCAACGCCAGGGTGGTGGTTCGTCACATTCCCGGTCGTCTGAACGTTTTAGCTGACTCCCTGTCCGATGGGGCAGGGTCATTTCCAACGAGTGGATGCTCCACAGGGCGGTGTTCCAGTCGCTTTGCAATCTCTGGGGTCGTCCCCACATCGATCTCTTTGTGACTTGTTCGAACCATCAGGTGGACACTTTTGTGTCCCCATGTCCAGATCCTCTGATGCTATGTCACTCGATTGGAACGGTCTTGTCGGCTACGCATTCCCACCGGTTCCGATTCTGCCTCAGGTTCTAGCCAAGATACGAACCTGCAGTTGTCGAATCATTCTAATTGCTCCCCTGCTGCCTCCGTTCTCTGTTGGCAGCGGTTCTGGCATGTCTCCCTCTATGTCACGACCTTCTTTGCCAAGGTTACCCAAGGAGGTTTCACTTCGACCCGACTTCATTTTGCCTTCACGCATATCTTTTGTCAGGTCCTGTCTCCTCTGAAGAGGTTTTTCGAGACGAGCAGTGGAGTGCATTTCTTCTTCACGGAGGCACACCACTGGTTTAGTCTATGCGGCTAAGTGGAAGGTCTTCTGTCAATGGTGTGCCGATCACTCTGTTGATTATGCCAATCCTTCGATAACACAGATTGCGGAGTTTCTGGTATATCTGTTTGATTCTCGAGGTCTCCAGCATGTTACCATCAAAGGGTACAGGTCCATGTTTTCGGAGACCTTTTCGTATGTGGGACAGCGTAATATCGGCACTAATCCATACCTCTCCAAGCTTGTTCGGCAATTTTCCTTGAAAAGGCCTAGGACTTTGCAGCTTACCCCAAGACGGAATCTTTCTTGAGTGCTTCTTTGCTTGGGGGGAGCGGGGAACCTTTATCCCAGGTGGTTATGCGTTTTCTCACATACAAGAAGGGTTTTCTGATGGCTTTTGCTTCAGCAAGACGGGTTAGTGAGCTTCACACCCTCACGGTTGACCTGGCCTTTTTCAGGAGCTCTCCCAACAGTGTTACGTTTACCACTGATTGCTCCTTTCTGGCCAAGAATTAGATACCAGAAACGACTCCACCTCCTATCTGTATCAGGGCTCTTCATTCTGTTGAGGGTAACCACCCTTTGCTCTGTCTGGTTCGTGCAATTTGCACGTGCATTTGGACGCAGTTCATTAGGATAGGCAGGAAACGATTTTTTCTGTCTCTTATTCCTGGTCGACAGAAGATCTCTCCTCAATCCATTACTTGATGGATTTGCCTTGCTATTCGCGCAGCTTATGCTTGTCTAACGATTGTATTACCAATCGTATTTCTGCCCACGAGGTGCGTGCATTGTCTACCTCTCGGGCTTATACTAACTCCGTCAAGTTGTCGGATGTTATGCAGGCAGCCTACTGGAGAAATGCTTCTACTTTCTCCACCTTCTATCTGCGTCAGTTGCAGGAGCAGTCTGAGGACCTTTTTGCTTTGGGCCCTCTTTCTTCTGCTCAGGCTGCCACTGTTGTTTGTCCTAGCCATTAGGCTAGTTACAAGGTCGGTTGCAGCTCTGTGCTGTTACTGCCCCTTTCTGTCTGTGCGTCGCACAGAACCATACGCCTCATCTCTCATTGTCTTTTACTAATGTTTGTGAGGCTATGGTTTGATAGGCCTGGGGGACCACTTCCTCTATCCACGGTTCCAGTGCTAGTGATGATCGATAAGAGATTTGTCTATTCATCTGAAACCAAATAGTTCTGATTTACTATCGGCCGTTTTGTTCACCCATATTATTTCCGTAAAAATGGTCGAAAAAAGTGCGGTGACAATATTGAATATACTTTCGGTGCAAGTAATAAAATAAATTACGATAGCTAAACGGTAAACACACCTGTCACACCATGATCCCAACATGTATTGAGTAGTGTTGGGATGACTAGTCGACTAATCATTACCGGTTATTTTTTATGCAGTAACCGACAAGAAAATCGGTAGTCATCTAGTCGTTTGATAGGTATTTTCTGTTAAATGATAGAATAAATTGGCGATTCACTTGCTTTTGCTACTCGATAAAATTTCAAGGACATTTCTTTCGTCTGAAAAAAAGAATAAATTAAGCCACAGTTAAATGACTGCGCGGGGGACGTTTTAAGGCTGGAACCCCAAACCAGCAATCCGCCAGAGAGACTGCAATACTTGCGTCTTAAACTTCACTTGAGGTGAAAAGGTTTGTTCTGTTGTTGTGACTTGTCAGCTTAATGACACTTCAATGGTGACCAGTGTGACCTTAAAGGCTTTAATGACCAAAACTCAATAAAAAAATTGAAAAGGTTCGTGATATCAAAGTCTGAGATCACATATATTATTTAAAATCAGCCATGGAATGAAGCAAATTAAATTTGGTGAGAGATATGGGGCATCACGTATGGCGAGCCGAAAGCCCTGTCAGCAATTTCGAAAATAGCTGAGTTCTTTGATAGCTAATTTGATTACCTCCCTTAGACTAGAATTACCTTTCTACATTTATGCTTCTGATGAGTTCATTCGCACATTTGTTACATCCCAATACCGGTTCAGAGTTGGTTGAGTGGCAGATGAAGGACTTTACGAAAAACATGTGGTGCCGGGGCAGGTGGTGTGTGGGGGGATAGGTGCATCTAGGCTCAAGTTTACCGGCGTGTACTGTCAACCAAATTTTGAAATTTAATCCAAAAAGATGTGATTACCTCGCACCCGATGCAGATATCCACAATGCACAACCTGTCTCCGGGAAAAACTAGTGGGGGAGGGGGGAGCACACCAAGTGCACCGATGCCTGGATTCGCCCTCGTGATAAAAAAATGTCATAGTATGACTATTGTTATTGATAGACCATATAATAGATGTTTCAATACATAAGGCAACTATTTAATGAATTTAACAGCACATAGCTTTTCAAGTTTAATATGAAGCTCAAGCCAAAAATAGCACTTGCCGCCTGGGACAAGCGATTCTGTTTTTTGGTTATTGCTGGCAGAAATTAAATGTTATGTCGGGGATCTGATCTACACAGTGTAATGCACGGCACGTTTGTTAGTTATTAGCAGAACATTAAAATGGCTGTGAAATAGAGTTAGAATAGGTACCCAATAATTTTTTTCAACAATCTGCAAGAGCCGATATTTTTCGTACTATTTATACTGATTGCCGATAGGCTTTTATTGGCCGATGGCCGATTGCTTACCGATAGATCGGCTTATCCCTATCCAGTGCACTTGGGTGAGGTGGGGGTTGGTTATGTGATTCCCTCCATCCTATTGTCTATTCAACATGTAGTAAACAATTGTAAGGTAGGTTGATAAGAAATTTCAATTTTATAGTAAATTTCCTTATTATACCTACCACAATTGTTTACATGGAGGCCCTCCCGTCTTCTTATTCGGGTAAGAATCCTTCCTCCCCGCTGATCACATAACTCCAATGTTGGCGGATTCAAAAGAATGAGTCATTAGCTATGTGTCTGCGCACTGGCAATGGAAATCATGGATTTGTACCAGGAGAAGAGCATCCCCTACTGGGTCTGCGCCGGTAGCTCTCAACCCAGTTTTGGCGTATTTTTTCTTGGTGCTTTTGCACCACTTTTCTTTCCCAAATCGCTTGGGAAAGATCGAAATAGAGATTATATTTTCCGAGTTAGGGACTTCCACTTTAATGCAAGCCTGTAGTAAACAATTGTGGTAGGTATAATAAGAAAGGAAATTTACTATAAAATTTAAATCATACCAGAAGACAGAACTTGGAAATACCAGTTTTCACTAATTTATTTCACCGCATATATAATTACTGTCACTTCCTCCATATAAAACTCTACATTACAGTTTTTCTTAGTTTATTCCAAATTACCACAATTTCATTTGAATCAGTACATCTTCTTTAAATAATACTTTTGCAAAGTTTGGAACACAGACTCAATAAAGCAGGCCTGGAACTAAGTTGCAAGCGGTCTTTAAGGTTACGACGTTTTAAAAAATCGTAACCTGTGAACCATTCACGGTTGCCTTTGACCACTGACAGAACTCAAAGGTGATCACAACTTTACTGTTCCGTTCCAACATTCGGTGAATCAAAATCCAAATATAACTCTTGCAGAAGATGCCAATAAGGTGTTGCTGGATGATATTGGGATAAACAAAATTATCGTTTGTAGACCTATTTCATGAGAATTATTGTGGTAACATACACATTATTTACTGGGTTTTCATTCTCTTAGTATCTAACTCGGAGTCAGTCCTGACAATGACATTTGGAGAAGAACCAAGAAGTTAAAAAATAAAGATACAGTACTCTTTTAAATGCTTTATTTACTTACCAGGGCGTGTACTAAACTCAGTCCTGGCATTTTCAGGAGAGCGATTTATTCGCTCTCCTACTGCTCACCATAAAAAATTCAGGAGGGCGAAAACTTGCCCTCCTGGCCTTAGAAAATAATGATTAGCATAACAGCATTATTCTTAAAACCTACATATTTTAAGATCTCTGCTATGTTAGTGGTCTCTGTAAGATGGCCACACTGCCCCCTCCCACACCTCCGGTCCTTTGCAAGGCCCGGAGGTGTGGGTGGGACAGTGTAACCATCTCACAGAGTCTACCTGGTTAGCAGCACTTGGTTGAAAGACCAGCAGCAATCATGGATTTGGATATAAATTGTCCCAACAATTCCTTCAGCACACTCTACAGGCCTCAACTCTCACCCAGCCAGTCCTTAATTTCATGTTTGGCTTTTGGGAAATGTCTAGATGGGAGCTATCAAATTTTTCTGAATTTCATTTAAAAAAATGGCTGCCAGCAGCCATCTTGGATTTGGATATAAATTGTCCAACAAAAACTTTAGCACACAGTACAGGCTGCAGCTCTCACCTGACCAGTCCAAAATTTCTTACGTGGCTTTGATGCTATGTCCAGATGGGAGCTATCAAACTTTTATGAATTTCCTTGGAAAACATGGCTGCCAGTGACTATCTTAGATTTTGCTTATAAATTGTCAATGATTCAATTCGCACACCCTACAGTCTGCATCTCTCCCCATATCTTTTTTCTGATTTCATTTGTATTGTTGGTATGATGTCTAGATGGGAGCTATTGATTATTTTTTTCATTTTGTTGAAATATATAGCTGCCAGTGGCCATCTTCAATTTGGATATAAATTGTCAACAATTCCATTAGTACACCCTACATGCTGCATCTTTCAACTGATTTTTTTTTTTAATTTCATAAATAGCTTTGGTGTGACGTCTAGATGGGAGCTCTTGATTTTTTAAAAATTTCGTTGAAAAATCTGATTGTCCACAATCAGCCGATTGGGGTGGCTGCTTCTGATCATTGGTTGAACATTAATATGCTGACGATCACTTGATTGTGGGCATGTCTAGGAAGTTTCATCAAAATCATTTCATAGATGAAGGAATCACTCGCCCAATAATTTCAGACAGAAACCTATATTAAACCTTTACCAAACATATTGACAACATCCATCCATTGTTTAGAGTGTGATTGGCTAAGTTGTTAGAGCAATAAACTTCAAACTGAAAAGTTCAGTTGGATCCTGGCCAGTGGTTGCTGTGTTGTGTCATTGGGCAAGACACTTCATCCTAATTGCCCAACTGGGGGCATGGTGACACTGTTCTACCATTAAAACTAGAAGTCCTGTCACGAATAGTGCGCTTAACTAGGCCTAATTGCGCGTTGGAATTGCACGCAATTGCCATATCAAATGGCATCCAAAGCACGGCAGGTTCTCCAGGTTACTCATAGCAAACACATGCAATATTTCTGCCAGTGGACCTCCGGGTTACCCGGAGGTCCATTGGCTGAAACATTTCTTGTGTACAGGCCATATGTCCAGAATTGGATAGCTTTACTTGGGCCATAACGTGCACATTAACACGCTTATCAACGTGCTATGTGTGCACATTTCATAACAGGACTTCTAGTTTTAACTGTAAGACTTATTGCACATTGATGGTTGGTGCTTGTCCATAGTTAGTATGATGAGGGGTGTGACAGTTTCTCACCACTGCTTGATGGGTCTCTCCAGGTACTCCTGCTTCCTCTACCAGTAAAACTGTCTGGAATGATGTGACCCTGGCTGTTGAAAGTATTGTTAAACCCCAATAAATATAAAACAAACTTAATTTTGGCATACCTAACTGGTTCAACTATAATTGATTATTTATTTATTTATTTATTGGTGTTTAAGGTCACATACATATGCACAATGGCTAATCGTGACCATGACAGTTTTACGGGTGGAGGAAGCCGGAGTACCCTGAGAGAACCACCAAGCAACGACGAGCAGCTGTCAGCTCTCCAACATCGTAACTCTGAACTCTGCACCGCAGCACAGGCAGGGTTAGATTGGTTGAAGACATGCACACCATCAACGTGCAGTACGCCTCAGTACACAGCGTCATCGTGCCCCCATGTAGGCAATCGGGGTGAAGTGTCTTGCCCAAGGACACAACGCGGTTGCCGCAGGTGGGATTCGAACCGAGGACCTCTCGGCTTGCAGCCTGCACCTCTACCAACTGAGCCACTGCACCCACCCTATAATTGATTAATAAAGACTACCGTATTTACTCTATATATTGGGACAGCTAAAAATAATTATTTTCACAGGTGTCCCAATTTTATAAAACGGGGAAAGAACACAGCCTGGTCTTGATTTGATGCTGAATAAAGTTGTGTGTGATTCGTTTTCCATCACGAAATATGAAAATCGCCGTCCAATTTTTTTTTATATTTTCATTTTTTGCTTCAAAAACATAGCTTATGATTCCTCATTGGAATGTGCTCATTGCGCTCGTTCCAATGAGGGATCATAAGCTGTTTTCGAAGCAAAAAATGAAAACTTTTAGTTACTCAAGAATTTTTTTTATGAGTGTCGTCTGCTACTAGCGATGGGCCAACTGGAAACAAATCTCCTGAATGTCCCAAACTTTGGAGCATAAAAAAAATATAATTTTCTGGAAAAAATGTGTGTCCCAAATCATAGAGTGTCCCAATACATAGAGTAAATACGGTAGTTGTTTTGTCACATCATGTAGTACAGTGAACTGTATAATCTGAACCCGTGTTCGCAGGAAACGTGGTGGCTCAGTGGTAGACTGTTGGACTTCTATGCTAGAGGTCCCGAGTTCAGTCCCCGTCCAGGACGACCCACTTTGTGTCCTTGGCAAGGCAATTTATCCCGGTTGCCAACATGTACATTGGAGCATGATGATGCCGTGTACTGAGATGTACTGCATGTCGATGGTGCACTTGTCTTCAACCGCTGTAACCCTGCTTGAGCGCAACTTGAACAGAGTTACAATGTTGAGGAGCGGACAGTTGCTCGTCGATCCTCAGTGGTTCTCTCAGGGTACTCCGGCTTTATCCACCTGTAAAACTGTCACAGTCACGATTAGCCTTTGTGCATAAGTATGTGACCTTAAACACCAATAAATAAATAAATAACCAAAGTTCGCAAAACATAACATGAGGTCTCAAAATTGTGAGACATTGTACCCTGATCATGAGTTTGGTAGATGGTATAAAAAACTGGATGCCTCCCACCAAGATCGTGAAACTTAATATGTCTGATCGTTCTTAATAATTCATAACACGGATAATTCAGTTCTTAATGAGAACTGCCGTTTTCATACTGTTCTCATTTTGAACCACCAAGAAAAGTATTGGAGAATGTGTATATTGTCAACTGTGGCCACAATATAAAAATAAAAGGTTCACCAATGCATTACACATGAAGCGAAACACAAACAGGGAAGTTTATTATCTTCTTTGTGGAACAACATTTGACATCTCTGATACTGTGAAAACAGCTTTTAGTGATCCAGATATGTTGATAGAAAGAAATGGAATTCTTACAAATCTTTTTCTAAGAAAATGTTTAACCTGGTGTTACTGATTACTTTCGTCAAAATCTTCAACAGTCAAATTTCTTAACCCTTTGAACCCTCTTTTCCAGGAATGGTATTGCCTTTGTCTACACTTGCAGTGAGATGGGTCAGTCCAATATCAATATACAGGGAGGATAAAATAATAACTGCTGCTTGCAGCCATCTGGCTGCAAACTGCAGTTATTATTTTATCCTCAATGCCCCATGTATAGACCTCTTCTAATAAGACAAAAATGGGATGAAATTATGTCTATGACTGAAATATCTGACTTGCATGTTCAAAGGGTTAATGGGTAGGGAAAATACTCTCACCTGCCAAATAATAGTGATGGCTGAATAATAATAATGTACTTCACTTCGCTTGAAATAAATAATAGTAATGGCATTTTCACTCTTTAACTCATTTTCAAATAATATTTATTGCCAAAATTTTTCTTCAAAATTAATGTTAACATCGCTATTATTCAGCAGGAGTAAACCTAGAGATCTGGCAAGAGGGTGGAACTTTTTTTTCTCAGGTAAGTGTAAGAATGCTGGGTAAAATAATAACTGTTTGTTTTGCAGTGGTTTGTATCACGATGTAGTGGATTCATTTTCAGGCAAAAAAAATTATTTAAGAAATAACTGTTGTTTTCCTTCCGTTTATAGCGAGTTATGATTAAGCTTGTGCTGAAAATTTTCGGTTTATATCACATAAACCAAAGGAAAACAACACTTATTTCTTATAATTTAATCCGGCAGTAATATTAAAATATAAAAACTATGTGTACGTGAACGAAAAACTTTTAATTTTTGCAAAAGACAACAGTCAAACTCAGGAAAGTGTCCCACAAACAGGTCACGTTAATCATTGTCAAATTGTTTGTTGTTTTGATTTTCGATCGCAGACGACAGATATTTAGCAAGTCACGTAACAATATCATTAAAAACATTTTTTTTAAGTTCCCCCAAAATCATGTTTGGATGTATGATCTTTTATTCGTCTCCCTCTTCGGTATATTTTATTAAATTCAATTGTTCGTGATATTCTCGCTGACTGGAGGCGATGAAAAATCGATCATTGATCTTTGTTTACAAGCTTGTTATCCATCTATCAGTCTGCCGTCAAGCCTTCACGGTGACAGTTGGATTGAGCGGGCGGGGCTTCCAGAGTCTTCAAAGTTGGATCGGATATGCGAACGTGTAGACATTACAAATCATTACTTGGTTTGGTTTATATGATTTTGACGACTTTCACGCTGTATGCTTTCAACCAATCAAACGGGGCAAATGATTAAATTATTTTATTTTGTTTGAATGTTCTTAAAATTTAATCCATGCTTCCATATTTTTCAGACAAGAGGATACCTGTAAGCTTAATATGAGATGTGAACCTTGTAAGGTGTGTAGTCTAATTTTCTTTAACCCTTTACCCGACATGACCAGCAGACCATACTTGACAAAAATGGGAGTGTAATGGCTCAGTGGTTAGTTAGTGTATTGCACTTTATAATGGAATGTCAGTGGTTCAGTCTTGACCAGTGGTAACTGCGTTGTGTCCTTCGGCAAGGCACCTATCCTGATTGCCCATAGCACTTTGTATTAAGGCTCACTGCACATTGATGGTACACTTATCTTCATCCAATGCTAACCCTGCTTGTGTGGACTTAGTATGTTGGGTGTCTTACAGTTGTTCGTCTCTGCTTGGTGGTTCTTTCCAGGTACTCTAAGTTCCTCCACCTGTAAAACTTCTGACACAAGTGACCCTGTCTGTAAAAAGTGTTTTTAACTGGTAGAGTGCTGGAAGTCCATATTTGGGCTTTATTCTAAAGTGCAGACTCCACAGATTAAAGTTTCCATATTCTGTGGCTGTGTTTCATATTTTCTTTGAAGTGCAGTTATTTTGTCTACAAGGATCTGCCTTGTAACAATTTATGGGAGAGTGCCTAGACTAGGGAACAAATTCTGACAATCTAAAATAATTTAGCACTCAACCAGTTAAACCCCAATAAATAAATAAATACAGATGAGAAAATGTTCTTGAATACAGTGGCACTCTGTTAATTAAAAATAGCCACTTTGCCAGAGAAAAATATTCAATTAACATGAGTTTACAATTAACAGGAATTTCTATCTTCTAGTGTAAACTGAGCATTTATTCTAGTATATTTTGTTTGACAGAGGTCATCATAGAGCTCTGTTAAGGTATAATGGATTAAATGCCTATATTGGATGTATTGAGGCTAAAAATGTGGAGAATTCAGTGGATGTTGGAGAAATTCTGCAACAGATTACAAGATTTTTTACTCAATTAACCGGAGTTTACACAATAACCTATATGCAGCTTTTGGATGTCTTCAGCATTTGGAAATTCACAGTGTAACAGTTGAAAAATGTGGAGATGTTGCAAATGGCTTTCTCAAAAGTTGGATGTTTAGCAGCTGGGGTTTGTGGGGTAGCAGACTCCCCACCCGCAACCAATACCCCTCTGCCATGTCCCAGGTCACCAGGCAGTATGTATTTGGTATATTGGAAAACAACATCTTGAACCTTTGGGAAACAATATTTGCAACACATATTATTTTTAATGCCTAGGGTTAAAATTAAAAATTCATCCTTAAAATGCCTTGAGTTTCATAATTGTGTGCCTTGAAAATGACAGCAATAAATGGCCTGGAATGGCATAAAATTAATTGATTTTGATCCGAGAAACTCTGAAATGGAGCAGACAAAAATAAAAAATTGCCGTAACTCACTTCGAAACCAATTCTAATGAAACTTAATAGGGTAATGCATATTGATAATAAGAAGAGGATATTACATTTTAGAGGCTGTGAGAGTGATAAAAATGGCTGTCATCAGACATTTTGTTCAGTGTGTAAATAAATGTACACCATTCTTACCATTTCTTTTATAAACTTGAACTTGTCATTTTTTATCTCTTAAAATGATCAGTGACAAGTTTCTATGGAAAAAAAAAGCAATTCACATGCTCTTCTTATCGATCATTTTGGCTTCACGTTCTGTTTGAACTATACCACTCAAAGTTCACTAACCATCAAATATTTGACACATCATTGTGAAATTTGCTTGTGACATATTTGCGATATTTTTGGTGAATATGATTGAGGAATGTACTGAGATGGTCCCCAGTGTTTACATTAGCTCTCTTGACAGGCAGACGTTTCATGACAGTCATGGAAAGCATGTACCCCTTTATTTTCATGATGTTTTCGTGTACTGTCTACATGTACATGACATGTGTAGGGTATTCAATCTTCATTTCAACACAAACCCTTGTGATTTAACGATTGAATATGGCAAATGCATATGTAAGAAGACATTTGTCTGAAGCAGAAATGTGGCAGGCTGTAGGGATGGTGGGCAAGAGGCTACCCATCGTCAGGTTGGTGAAGCCCTTGGTGTGAACCATACGGTGATCACCAGAGCCTGGGCAAGATTTCAGCAGTATGGCACACCAGTAAGACGGCATGGTGGTGGCAGAGACAGGGCAACATCTGCAGCTGAAGACCAGTTTTTGATCATTCAGGCCCGTAGGAACCGCTTTGCCACAGCAACCCACCTTCGCAGTGACCTTCAAAATGCATCCGGGGTAAATGTTTCGATGCAGACTATCCGGGCAAGGTTGCACGAAGGTGGTCTCCGATCGAGAAGACCATATATTCGCATTCCGCTGTCCCAGAACCACCGCCAGGCACGATATGGATGGGCCATGGACCACATTGGATGGACCGGAGAAAAGATTGGCCACCTGTCCTTTTTTACAGTTGAGTCAAGATGCTGCCTAGACCACACAGATAGGCGTTCTAGGGTAGTGAGAAGACCAGGAGAGCAATTCCATGCAGCTAACATTGCTGAGCATGACCGCTATAGTGGAGGATCAAACATGGTCTGGGGTGGCATCAGCTGGGATTGACGTACAGAGCTCTGTGTCCTTAAACGCGGTACATTGACTGCACAACGGTATATTGATGAGATCCTTGATGTCCACCTCAGATTGTATGCAGGTGCAGTGAGTGATAGACTCTCTGCTATTAAAATTCGCTTCCATGTAGTCGGATTCAGCAGAGAAGAGTAGGACAGGCACTTAGGGGACGGATACGTCCAAGGGAAGTTCCTATAAGGTTTCTATGCGTCCTCTAGGTTTTATTCTAGAGACCGTCAGAGTGGCGACTCATATAGGGGCCGTAATTACGGTCAGACGTCCCTAGGTCAATGAGGCGAGGTGCGGACCGTGGAGGACATGGCTTCTCCTTCCGCACGCCTCGCAGGATCAGGAGGTAATGGTTTTAACCTTTAACTAGTGAGCGGAAGACTGTCGAGTTTCTCAATTATTGGGAATAGATTATGGACGTCCATTGCATTCAAGGGGTGATTTCGAAAGGACTAAATTGTTCCTCAAACGAAATCCTCTGTCAACTCGGAGTCCAAGATGGACTCAGCTTCCGCCAAGTCAGTAGGATAGAGGCTCGCTTCCATCAGAAGTCTAGTCTCTTCTGGAATGATCGCGATGGAGATGGTAGAAATCCAGGAATTTCCAGTTTTCTACAACCATCCTTTTCTGGTTCCAAAAACCAGACGGCTCGTTCCGTTCACTCATTATTCGGAACTGGATAAACAAGCTGATCGTGTCTCCAAGTTTATATAAGGGGTCCACCCGATCAGTCAGAGCGAGTATTCGGGTCTACGGTTATGCTACAGGCATAGATCTCAAGATGCGTACATTTCACGCCATGGTACATCAGACATCAGAATGTATCTTTGCTTCCTTACCATAGGAGTCGTATATCAGTTCTGAGCAATATACTTCGGTTTGAATCTAGCCCCCTGGGCCTTCACTCGAATAACGGACTTAGTAATGACTCATTTCCGAACTTATTCGTCTGCAATAACGTCGGCCTACCTGGACAACATTCATACAGGTACGGCAATGAGTTAACGCTTCAGAACTATGTGCAGAATCTGCTTCGATTGCTCCGACGTCTCGGGTTTCTTAAGTAAACGAGAAGTCGGATCTGGTATCATCCAAATCATTCACTCACCAGTGGATGAGCTTCGTAACGCACAACTTTTTCGTTCGTCTGCCGTTACCTAGAATGAAATTATTCAGTTGTGCTCACTATTGTCTTCGGTCAGACAAGTCTCAGCGAGAGATCTTTTGAGACTGATACGTTTAGGCTGGACTGCCGCGATTTTATTCCGATGGGGCGGTTACGCATTGGTCCTCTCCAAATTTCTTTAATTCAGTATTGGAGGGTGAAGATTCTTTCGCTCGATACAGACATCGTCTTGTCAAATCAAGTGAATAAGAGATTCAGACTTGGGCAAGTTTTCTGGGCTTAACTCAGGTAGTTCCACTGCAACTGCCAGATCCGAGTTTTACAGTCTTGACGGATGCCAGTAAACAGGTTGGGTCATTTTCATTGAGCACAACGGATTGAAGTGCCAGTGTCTTTTGATTCCATAGTTCCTTATCAAGCCCTCAAACATCAAGTATGATGTCATTTTGGCTTGCGCTACGTTATTGGATAATGTAATTCAGAATGTTCATATGCTAATTCTGACTGACAATTCGACGGTATTAGCGTATTTTCGGAATTATAGAGGCACTCATTCCATCCTGTTATTCATGTTAACGGAATGAATCTTTCGGTTGCTTCTAGAACATCAAGTTCTATCAGTCCGTCATATTCCGGGTCGTCCGAACGTATTAGCGGACTCCATTCATGGAGGGGCCGTTTGTTGCCGCCAGAATCGGCTTTCAATAAACAAGTCATCAATCAGATTGCTACCATGGCGAGCGGCCAATGATCGACTTATTCGCGATGCATCTCAACAGTTAGTTGCAGACGTATGTGTCATTATGTTGGATCTTCGAGCGTTTGCAATAAATGCTCTATCGATCTTGTTAGACGGAATAATAAGATATGCGTATCTTACAGCGTTGTTGATTCAACAGATTTTGCTCTAGTGTAATTATTTCAATGCAAATTTTGTTGGTAGCTTCTCTAGCTCCACAAGACTGTGGACTATTTACTCAGGTATCTGTTGTGGGACATGCCATGGAAGCTTCCTCCACATTTCGGTCCATTCTATGGTCAGATGGATTCAATCTACAGTCAGTTCTGCTTATGATTATTTCTTTATTCAGCAGTCTGTGTTTTAGTATAAGCTCATGAAGTAAGAGTTCTTCTACTTCATGGGCTTAGTAGTAGATAGATGATGATGATGAGAGTCAAAAGAAAATAGACAGTCAGTTACAGTGTTGAGTGAGATTGATTTCCACTCACGATCCCGAGTTCGAAGCACGAGGGTCGTGAGTTGTAATCAATCTCACTCAACACTGTAACTAACCGTCTATATTTTTATACTGTACCAATGACCCAGACATAGCTGGTGCTAACTCTTAAAATATAGGGCCAAACACAAATTTTTCCCCCCAATCCCCAAAATTTGCATCTAAAACCAAAGAAAACATGTCCTGAATGGCCCTCCACACTTCACCTCTACTGTGCATGCGCAGTGTCAAGGACGTTCCGAAATTGGCGCCATTAATCATTCTAAGTTTGGCCCTTCATCAGTTAACATCTGACTGATCTTTGTGCTTGTAAATCTCAGTTTAAATGATGCCAGACACATAAATATTAGTGAAATGGTGATTCTAAGGAGGATAGAGAAGGAGGAGAGGAAAAATGTGTGACAGAATATTATCAGGGCTGTAACTTAAATTTTTTTAATGAAATTATGTTAAGTTACCCATTTTTGAGGCAGCAGCCATTTTGTTGTCATTCTGATTATTTAGTTACACTGATTTTTCAGTGTTTTCCTCTCTCCCTTTCCTTTAAGTCCCCCCTTGCTATTCTCCCATGCTTTTGGCATAGTTTCTGTAATTATTATTACTAAATTTTCTTGGGAGTTTTAGCTGAATAACAGAATGAATTCTGTTCTTTTCCCCATGTTTACGTCTTCACCTACGGGTGGTTAGGCGTTGTGTTTTGCATCTACCATCTGATGTTCTGCAGTTTCTTCCCTGGAAGTCTCTGTTTTGCATCAGATAGTGTATTTTTGGTAACTGATTCCGGGCCTGGGTGCCTGGAGTCTTATTTTAGTGTTTTTACATTCATTGTTTACATTTACAACAGCCCTCTGTGTGAGGGGGGGATTTCTTGAAAATAATTTATTGATGTTATTTTAATCATAACTAGATACATTATTATTGTTCGTAAGTGTTGAATAAATTGTTTAAAATATTTTTAAAATTTTTGTCCACACTTAGGCTTGGGATCCATTGGGGCTCAACGTTTCTTTTCAGAAACTTGGGCTGTTCTGAAAAAATATTTTTTCAAAATATTTTGATTTCAATTATTTTTTCTATATTAATGGATCATATTATTATTATGTATTTTGATTGCCAGGGGTTGGTGCGAGTACCAGGACTTGTTTTCTTTTCACATTGAAAGGATTTTGATCAATTGTAATAAGAGGAAGTCTTCCTCTGACTTTTATAATCATTCTATATGTGGTCAGTGTACTCGCATTAACTCCTGTTCTGTATCGTATGATTTCGATGACAACATGGGAAGCGTATGTCACGGTATGTTAGTGGGGAATTGGACACTCCGGTCCTTTCCCCACAGGGTCACTCTACTTTATCAATTTCTATTTCAGACGATCAAGATTAGGGTGATGTATCTGTAATGTCTTCCAACAGTGTGCCTCCGTCGTCACAATTAATGAAGGGCTAGCGGAAAAGTGCTCATGTAAATACACCAATTGCCTAAGAGGACCCTAGTAGGTTCGACGGCCTTTGACGTCCGCTAGCTCGCCCGGTGTAGCGTCCATTCATCGAATGGTTCGGCAGCCGGGTTCGTCCGTTGCGGTCTAGAAGGAGTTTTGGGGTGATGCGAGCACTATAAATCAACCAAATGCACACCCAGTGACGGCGGATTAGAGGGAGAATGGAGGAAGCCTTTTAGTCCGGTTCATAGCTCGTTCTGGTCCATCCGGACGGCGAGCGAGAGAGGCCCCTCTCTCGTACAACAACATCTGGCCCCAGATGTTGTGGTACAAAATGTTTCGCATTAGGAGCATACGTCCGTCGCTCGGGACGCTCCGACATATAGTCAGTCCGGAGTAGACTGTCAATAAGGCTTCCTCATTCTCATGGTAGCGCACACGACCGCTCTTGGCTACGTGACCTCGGATATCCAGTTAGCTTCGCCAGTCAGAGAATCATTGGCAACCAGTTCACACCATCCGGTAGCCAGGGACACGAGGCCTGCAGACTCCGGACGTTCGCATAGGAAAGTGTGCGGGAGTCAACGTACACGGAGCTTCCGGCGGCAATGCATCGTAAGACCGCTACTGCACAGGCCTCGGGAACGGACGTGCTTTCCTAAATAGCACAGCTTATCGCAGCATACCAGCATCAACTGAATCTGTCGCATATTTTTTATCCGACGATGCTGGGTCGGGATGCTCCGCGGAAGCGGGTACGGACGTCCGAAAATTTCATCCGGTCCGACGGGATACCGAAAGGGATTTGGAGGATTTCGAGCTTTCCCTTTCGGAACAACATATGCTGTTGTGTATGTCATCTGACTTGATCTTCTACAGCCTCTTTCGTCGGACCAGAATGCTGCGATGCCGGATAAGAAACTGATAGCGTCGGTGGACTTAGAAATTTTTGGTTCGGTTCAGGGACATCGTCCCTCAGTTCCGACATAGTCCAATAATGTCACACAAACTTTCGAATTATTGAACGACGCTATATATATTATTATTATATGCTTGCTATAACCAAGCATTTCTGGTTTCTTGTTCGCAAAGTTACGGAAATGTCTTTCAAAAGTGTGCCTCTGTCGTCATAGTTAATGAAGAGCTAGCGACAATAAGTGCTCATGGAATATGTCTATCGCCTAAGAGATCCCTTGTAGGATCGACGGAGTGACATTCGCTAGCTCACCCGGTGTAGCGTACATTCATCGAATGGTTCGGCTGCCGGGTTCGTCCGTTGCGGTCTAGGAAGGAGATTTGGGTGATGCGAGCACTATATTTACTTTAGTACTCACCCAGTGACGGCGGATTGAGGACAGATCGGAGGAAGCCTGTTAGTCCAGTTCCTGGCTTGTCCAGGTCCGTCCGGGCTGTGAGCGAGAGAGGTCCCTCTCTCGTCCAACAACATAGGGGACCGCATGTTGTGGTTCAGATATTTTACATTCGGAGCATATGTCTGTCGGTCGGGACGCTCCGTTATATTGACAGTCTGAGAGACTGTCGATAATGCTTCCTCATCCTCACAGTAGGGCACACGACCGCACATTGGCTACGTGACCTCGAGTATCCGATCAGTTTCGTCATTTAGTGATTCCACGGCGAATAGGTCACGCCATCCGGTAGCCAAGGGACACGAGGCCTATACACTCCGTTCGCTCGCATATTGGTAGTATGCACGGGGTAACGATCACGGAGCTTCCAGCGGCAATGCATTGTAGGACCGCTTCTCCACAGGCCTCAGTGACGGACGTGCTATCCGAGTTAGCACAGTTGTTTCGCAGCATCCCAGCAATCGACAGTTTCTTACTCGAATCAGGAATTATCGGACGGCGCTGGGTCGGTGCGGTCCGCGGTTGCTTCAGGTACGGACGACCGAACGCTTTATAGGGTCCGACAGGATGGCGAAAGGGATTCGAAAGATTTCGAGTTTTCCCTTTCGTAGCATCGGAAGCTGCCATTCATTTCTTCTGGCATTATCTTCCAGTGATTGTTATTTCGGACTACATTGCTGCGATGTTGGATAAGAGACTTATAGCATCATTGGACACGGAATTTTGGATCGGTTCAGGGACATTGTCCCTGACTTACCGACACAGTCCAATAATGTCATTACAACATGTGTTTTATTTTTCGACGCTATATATGCATATAAGCCTGCTACCAAGCATGATAGTTTAGTTTCTTGTCCGCAGTGCTCATTTCTGCCGTTTTATCATTTATACGAATAATTTATTTTGGCAGAGCAGGGCATACCGAGAGTTCATATGCGTCTAGACGGCGTGGCTAAAGACTGGAAATATTCTTTTTCGCCGTCTATGTCTTTTCCAACCACAATGTTGGAAACGACAATAATGTCCAGTAGACTTAACTTAGACGCTTTATCATACGTAATCCACCTTACTGAGGCGTTATCATTACGTCTTCAAGAAAAGATTTACGGGATATTATTCTCAATGTGATTTCTTTTGGGGGCAGTAGTTTGTTCACGTATAACTCCGCCCTTCAGTGGCTGATTGGAGTTGGTTAGACATGACGCAGCCCTAGCTACTTCCACGCGCGTGGATAGTAAGGTGAAGAACTCTCTCAGAGTCGCTTCGTTCTCGGAGAAGCCTCTCTTCGAAGGCAACTTTTCAGCAATCCATGAATTGCTCGATTTACACGTTCTCTTGTCTATCTAGTGTTACAAGAGATTCAGACTGGGGCAAACATTCGGTGGTTGACTCAGAGAGTGCCACTGCAGTTGCCGGATCCGAGTGTTATAGTTATGACGGTTGCCAGTCAAACAGATTGGGATATAATATTGATCCCAACGGATTCGAAGTGCCAGGGTCTTTGGGTTCCGCAGTCTCTAAGCAAGCAATTATCTTCCGCGGAATAATGTTTTTTAGGCTTGCTTTATGTTATTGCATGAACATTATTCAAAAACGCATGTCCAAATCCTGTCCGTTAGTTCGACAGTAGTGGCGTATCTCCGGAACCAGGGAGGCACTCATTCGTTTCCGTTATTCAATTTAATGGAAAGAATCCGTCTGTTGGTTATAGTACACCAAGTTCTGTCTCGGTCCGTCATATTCCGGGTCGTCTGATTGTTTTACCGGATTCCCGTTCACTTAGGGGTCGCTTGTTGCCGTCAGAATGGACTCTCAACAAACAAGTATTCAATCAGATTTGCTATCTATGGGAGCGCCCAGTGATAATTTATTAACGACACAGCTTGCTAATCAATTGCAGACGTATGTGTTGGCTTGTCCGGATCTCTGAGCTAATGTTGTTAACGCTCTATTGATCTAATAGGACGGAATGATAGGATACGCGGCGCTGTTGTTTCAGCAGGTATTGCTAAGATAAACAACCACAATACATTTCTGTTGATAGCATCTCTGTCTTCACAGAGACCGTGGGTAATTTACTCTGATGTCTACTGTGGGACTTAACACGAAATCTTCCTCAATGAGAGGATCTTTTTTCGCTGGGTAAATCGTGTCATCTTTATCACAACCCGCAAGGTCGCAACCTTCACGTATTCCGTTGTGTGGTCCGTATTGCATTGTAAGCATGGTACTGGACGAGCTTTGGACGCGATTTCTTACTATAGGAGATCCTCTTCTTCGCTATTCTATGCGGCTAAAGTGGAGGCTCTTCTGTCGTTGGTGTAGGGATCACTATGTTCATATTGTTGATCCCTCCATACTACTCATTGCAACTTTTTAGTATACTTGTTTGACAAGATCTACTGCAGCCTGTTATTATTAAGGTTATAGGTTTATGTTACCTCATACCTATGCACTCGATGATAGTTTACAATTGAGTCTTATGTCTCTTTATCTAAGTCAGTTAGTAACTTTTTGATAAATAGACTTAGAATCTTTAGATTAAATTCCTATATGGAATTTAACTTCGGTTCTTATTTAGCTAAGTAATCATTTGAGCCTCTGGAAACAGTAGTTTTCAAATTCTGACCTTTTAGACAGTAATTCTGTTGGCTTCTCTTTTACTGAAGAGTCAGTGAGTTTCATGCACTATCGATGGATGATTTTCACTTTCGTAGTTTCGGAATCACTACTTCCTTTACTATTTAGGTTGGATTTTTGCATAAGAGTTAGGCTCCTAATATCCGGAACCTATTGTTATTAAGGTCCTTCCGTCTTCGTACGGGCATAGGCCTTTACTCTGTCCGGTTAGAGTTTATGTATTTATAAACAGATATCTGTTTATTACTACGGGCGTAAGCTTCTTCTGTCTTTGATGCCTAATAGAAGGACGTTACGCTCCATTCTATTGCTAATGGATTCAATTAACTATCGGTACTGCTTATGGTATATCATTGACTCAGCAGTTGTGCTTAAGATTTCGGCTCATGAACTAAGAGTTCTTCTACATCTTGGGCTTACATTAATAGTGTCGCTATTATAGATTTTTGAAGGCTGCTCATTGCGCTCAGCCATCCACATTCATGAATTTTTATCTCAGAAATATCGAGTCCATTTCTGGAGGCCTCTATTGTTAGGTCTATTATCTACTGCTCAGAATGTCATTCACTTAACAGTTGCTACTATAGCTAGGTAGGCTGTTTGTTTCGGCAGTGACTCCGTTCTGCTGCCCTCTCTGCCCTCTTCGCTCTGGGCTATTTGACCCAGGGCAAGAAAAAAGGGGGGGGGGGGGGAGGGTGTTCCCTTGGGTCACCTGTTTTACTATGAAAACAAGGGGATACCTCCTCCGGAGTTAGTAAATCTGAGCTGTTATTGGGATGGTTGTTTAGTGAGAAGTTTATGTTTTAAAAATTCATTCAAGTCTTAGTTTTTAAAGTATAGCTTTTGAATATAGCACGTGTCAACGGACATGATTATGCAATCCTCAGACACTTTTAAGGAGTATAAGAGTCTCTGTTCTTTAGACTTACTTTATTTATTGGCTTACTTTAAAAATTATTAGTATAAGGATTATATTGGATATTAATAGAGTACATGGATGTATGATGCTCAATTTTGGAAGGTGTTGTATCTTTCTAATTTATCATAAATAAGAAAGATACATGTAAGGCCTATCACTTCTTTTTCCCTAGAAGGGATGACTCTATTTTATATTATTGAGCGTATTCCATCTTGCTCTATGTCCTTGGCCCTCCAGCCTTTTTACTATTCAGCTATGTCTGGATCATTGGTACAGTATAAAAATGTTAAAAATTTATAGTAATTTCTATATTTTTTATACTTACCAATGACCCAGACGGGGATGGCCCTCCCAGGAGTTGGGAACTCTTGCCTCCCCGCTGAGTACATAGCGCTTACCAGGCACTGGTTATTAGAATGATTAATGGCGCCAATTTCAGAACGTCCTTGACACTGCGCATGCGCAGTAGAGGTGAAGTGTGGAGGGCCATTCAGGACATGTTTTCTTTGGTTTTAGATGCAAATTTTGGGGATTGGGGGGCAAAATTTGTGTTTGGCCCTATATTTTAAGAGTTAGCACCAGCTATGTCTGGGTCATTGGTAAGTATAAAAAATATAGAAATTACTATAAATTTTTAACTTTCTTTAGACTCTCATCATCATCGTCTATCTGACTTAGGCCACTTCGAGCGAAAGTTCGTTGGTACCACGGCTGTTATTATTTGGAAAAGTGAGGTTTGGGGTCTAATCAAAGTGCTAGTGTCGATTTTCTGGGAAAAAAGAAGAGACACAAGGAGGGGGTAAAGGCGAAAGTAACGGATAATTTAGAACTTCTCTTTCGAGAACTGCGACAAATGAGCGGAAGGCCAAATTTGTTATTATTATAGGTATATTTCTCTACGGACAAGGTACTTTGTACAATGATGGTTTTGACAAGTCATTTACTACTAGCAGGAGCGGGCAGAGCAATGCAGTATAGAGCTACAAGAGAGAGCTTAGGCCAGTGCAAGAGGCAATAAACATGTAAGCATAAGGGTTTTTTTTGGGGGGGGGGGGGAATTTGCCCGAAAAACATACGTGCGCAAGAAAAGCTTCCGTTTGAATCCACAGACAACAGTCAACAACTGAACTTGCCAGAAAGGTTGAGAGACGTGGGGGAGGGGTTTGGGCTATATATGTTCTGGACGTCTACCACCAACCGTAATCCCCTATGTGCGCGACTGTAGCTTGCACTATTAGGTTCTGTGCACGCGCTTCGCCAGCGCAAATAGTTTTTTTTTTTTGTTTTTTTTTGGGGTGGGGGGTGTGGGGATCAATATAGTCTTTTCGTAGATTCGATTTGGACCATCATTTCTGTCCGAAATTTAAAGGTTGCCCGAATGATATCTCACATCTAGGAGGCTGCAGCCCTCCCCCCTCCCCCCCACTCATTTCAGGAGAATCTGCTCAACCTGCCCCGTTCTCTTACAATGAGGATAAAAACAATTATTGTATGGTTATTCATCTCCCACCGTCAATAAGTTCGATTGTGATTGTGAAGGGAGAGAAAAAAATAAGGTGGAAATTTTAAACGGTAAACGACACACGGTGTCCGGGAGAGAATAAAATGCAAGCATGTAACTAGTGTAATAAAGAAAGCAACAATTAATTTCGAATGTCCTACCCTTTCTTGCCAGTTAACACATTACCTGATTTCATAACAATAGCCCAAGAAACTGTGAACAGTCTCCTTTTGTTGTCATTTCCAAAACCGTAACATAACGGTAAATTCACTTAGACCATGATGTTAAGCGTCTATGCGATTTAGACGCTGAGTAGAACAAAGGCTATATTTTTATACTGTACCAATGACCCAGACATAGCTGGTGCTAACTCTTAAAATATAGGGCCAAACACAAATTTTGCCCCCCAATCCCCAAAATTTGCATCTAAAACTAAAGAAAACATGTCCTGAAAGGCCCTCCACACCTCGCCCCCACTGCGCATGCGCAGTGTCAAGGACGTTCCGAAATTGGCGCCATTTATCATTCTAAGTTTGGCCCTTCATCAGTTAACATCTGACTGATCTTTGTGCTTTTAAATCTCAGTTTAAATGATGCCAGACACATAAATATTAGTGAAATGGTGATTCTAAGGAGGATAGAAAAGGAGGAGAGGAAAAGAATGTGTGACAGAATATTATCAGGGCTGTAACTTAAAATTTTTTAATGAAATTATGTTAAGTTACCTATTTTCAAGGCAGCAGCCATTTTGTTGTCATTCTGATTATTTAGTTACACTGTTTTTTCAAGTGTTTTTCCTCTCTCCCTGTCCTTTAATTCCCCCTTGCTATTCTCCCATGCTTTTGGCATAGTTTCTGTAATTATTATTACTAAAATTTCTTGGGAGTTTTAGCTTAATAACAGAATGAATTCTGTTCTTTCCCCATGTTTACGTCTTCACCTACGGGTGGTTAGGCGTTGTGTTCTGCATCTACCATCTGATGTTCTGCAGTTTCTTCCCTGGAAGTCTCTGTTTTGCATCAGATGGGGTATTTTTGGTAACTGATTTCGGGCCTGGGTGCCTGGAGTCTTATTTTAGTGTTTTTACACTCATTGTTTACATTTACAACAGCCCTCTGTGTGAGGGGGGGATTTCTAAATAATAATATCTTTATGTTATTTTAATCATAACTAGATACATTATTATTGTTCGTAAGTGTTGAATAAATTGTTTAAAATATTTTAAAAATTTTTGTCCACACTTAGGCTTGGGATCCATTGGGGCTCAACGTTACTTTTCAGAAACTTGGGCTGTTCTGAAAAAATATTTTTTCAAAATATTTTGATTTCAATTATTTTTTCTATATTAATGGATCATATTATTATTATGTATTTTGATTGCCAGGGGTTAGTGCGAGTACCAGGACTTGTTTTCTTTTCACATTGAAAGGATATTGATCAATTGTTTTAAGAGGAAGTCTTCCTCTGACCTTATTATCATTCTATATGTGGTCAGTGTACTCGCATTAACTCCTGTTCTGTATCGTATGATTTCGATGACAATATGGGAAGCGTATGTCACGGTATGTTGTTGGGGATTTGGACACTCCGGTCCTTTCCCCGCAGGGTCACTCTACTTTATCAATTTCTATTTCAGACGATCAAGATTAGGGTGATGTATCTGTGATGTCTTCCAACAGTGTGCCTCCGTCGTCACAATTAATGAAGGGCTAGCGGAAAAGTGCTCATGTAATACGCCAATTGCCTAAGAGGACCCTAGTAGGTTCGACGGCCTTTGACGTCCGCTAGCTCGCCCGGTGTAGCGTCCATTCACCGAATGGTTCGGCAGCCGGGTTCGTCCGTTGCGGTCTAGAAGGAATTTTGGGGTGATGCGAGCACTATAAAATTAACTTAATGCACACCCAGTGACGGCGGATCGGAGGGAGAACGGAGGAAGCCTTTTAGTCCGGTTCATAGCTCGTTCCGGTCCATCCGGACGGCAAGCGAGAGAGGCCCCTCTCTCGTTCAACAACATCTGGCCCCAGATGTTGTGGTACAAATGTGTCGTTAGCGGAGCATACGTCCGTCGCTCGGGACGCTCCGTTGTATAGGCAGTCCGCTGAGACTGCTAAGGCTTCCTCTTCTCGTCAGCGCACACGACCGCACCTTGGCTGCGTGACCGCCGATATATTACCAGCTTCGCCGATCAAGGATTCTTCGGCGACCAGGTCACACCATCGGGCAGCCAGGGATTCGAGACCGATGGACTCCGGACGTTCGCATAGGAAGTATGCGGGAGCCATCTGATGCGGAGCTGCCCTCGGCGAAGCACCGATAGACTGCGCCTCCGCAGGTCTCGACGCCGGACATTCTTGTGCACATAGCACAGCTTATCGCAGCATCCCAGCAGCCGACAGAAACGGTGTCGGATCGAGAATTATCCAACAGCGCTGGGTCGGTAGCCGGGGACTCGAGGCCTGCAGACTCCGGACGTTCGCATAGGAAGTGTGCGGGAGTCAACGTACACGGAGCTTCCAGCGGCAATGCATCGTAAGTCCGCTACTGCACAGGCCTCGGGAACGGACATGCTTTCCTTAATAGCACAGTTTATCGCAGCATCCCAGCATCAACTGAATCTGTCGCATATATTTTATCCGACGATGCTGGGTCGGGACGCTCCGCGGAAGCGGGTACGGACGTCCGAAAGTTTCATCCGGTCCGACGGGATACCGAAAGGGATTCGGTGGATTTCAAGCTTTCCCTTTCGGAACAACATATGCTGCGATGCCGGATAAGAAACTGATAGCGTCGGTGGACTTAGAAATTTTTGGTTCGGTTCAGGGACATCGTCCCTCAGTTCCGACATAGTCCAATAATGTCACACAAACTTTTGAATTATTGAACGACGCTATATATATTATTATTTTATGCTTGCTATCCAAGCATTTCTGGTTTCTTGTTCGAAGAGTTATGGAGATGTCTTCAAAAGTGTGCCTCTGTCGTCATAGTTAATGAAGAGTTAGCGGCAATAAGTGCTCATGGAATATGTCTATCGCTTACGGAGTGACATTTGCTAGCTCACCCGGTGTAGCGTACATTCATCGAATGGTTCGGCTGCCGGGTTCGTCCGTTGCGGTCTAGGAAGGAGATTTGGGTGATGCGAGCACTTTAATTACTTTAGTACTCACCCAGTGACGGCAGATTGAGGACGGATCGGAGGAAGCCAACAACATAGGGGACCGCATGTTGTGGTTCAGATATTTTACATTCGGAGCATATGTCCGTTGCTCGGGACGCTCCGTTATATTGACAGTCCGAGAGACTGTCTTTAATGCTTCCTCATCCTCACAGCAGGGCACACGACCGCACATTGGCTACGTGACCTCGAGTATCCGATCAGTTTCGGCATTCAGTGATTCCACAGCGAATAGGTCGCGCCATCCGGTAGCCAAAGGACACGAGGCCTATACACTCCGTTCGCTCGCATATTGGAAGTATGCACGGGGTAACGATCTCGGAGCTTCCTGCGGCAGTGCATCGTAAGACCGCTGCTCCTCAGGCCTCAGTGACGGACGTGCTATCCGAGTTAGCACAGTTGTTTCGCAGCATCCCAGCAATTGACGGTTTCTCGGTCGAATCAGGAATTATCCGACGGCACTGGGTCGGTGCGGTCCGCGGTTGCATCAAGCTACGGACGACCGAACGCTTTATAGGGTCCGACAGGTTGGCGAAAGGGATTCGAAAGATTTCGAGTTTTCCCTTTAGTAGTATCGGAAGATGCCTTTCATATCTTCTGGCATTTCTTCCAGTGATTATTGTTCGGACTTCATTGCTGCGATCTTGGATAAGAGACTTATAGCGTCATTGGACTCGGATTTTTCGATCGGTACAGGGACTTTGTCCCTGACTTACCGACGCAGTCCAATATTGTCATTACAACATGTGTTTTATTTTTCAACGCTATATATATATATTATATATATATACAAGCCTGCTACTAAGCATGATAGTTTAGTTTCTTGTCCGCGTGGCTCATTTCTGCCATTTTATCTTTTTTACATATAGTTTATTTTGGCAGAGCAGGGCATACCGAGAGTTCATATGCGTCTAGACGGTGTGATTAAAGACTGCATATATTCTTTTTCGCCGTTTATGTCTTTTCCAATTTCAATGTTGGGAACGACATTATGTATAGTAGACTTAACTTAGACGCTTTATTATACGTAATCCACCTTACTGAGGCGTTATCATTACGTCTTCAAGAAAAGATTTACGGGATATTATTCTCAATGTAATTTCTTTTGAGGGCAGTAGTTTGTTCACGTATAACTCCGCCCTTCAGTGGCTGATTGGAGTTGCTTAGACGTGATGCAGCCCTAGCTACATCCACGCGTGGATAGTAGGTTAAGAACTCTCTCAGAGTCGCTTCGTTCTCGGAGGAGCTTCTCTTCGACGGCAACTTTCCGGCAATCCATGAATTGCTTGATTTATACATTCTCTTGTCTATCTAGTGTTACAAGAGATTCGGACTGGGGCAAACATTCGGTGGTTGACTCAGAGAGTGCCGCCGCAGTTGCCGGACCCTAGTGTGGCTGTTATGACGGTTGCCAGTCAAACAGATTGGGATATTCTGATCCCTACGGATTCGAAGTGCCAGGGTCTTTGGGTTCCGCAGTCTTTTAGCTATCAGTTTAACTTCCGCGGAATAATGTTTTTTAGGCTTGCTTTATGTCATTGCATGAACATTATTCAGAAACGCATGCCCAAATTCCTGTCCTTTAATTCGACAGTAGTGGCGTATCTCCGGAACCAGGGAGGCACTCTTTCGTTTCCGTTATTCAATTTAATGGAAAGAATCCGTCTGTTGGTTATAGTACACCAAGTTCAGTTTTGGTCCGTCATATTCTGGGTCGTCTGATTGTTTTATCGCACTCCCGTTCTCTTACGGGTCGCTTGTTGCTGTCAGAATGGACTCTCAACAAACAAGTATTTAATCAGATTTGCTATCTATGGGAGCGCCCAATGATGTTTTATTTATGACACAGCTTGCTAATCAGTTGCAGACGTATGTGTTGGCTTGTCCAGATCTCTGAGCTAATACTGTTAACGCTCTATTGATCTATAGGACGGAATGATAGGATACGCGTATCCTCAGGCGCTGTTGTTTTAGCAGGTATTGCTAAGATAAACAACCACAATACATTTCTGTTGATAGCATCTCTATCTTCACAGAGATCATGAGTAATTTACTCTCTTGTCTACTGTGGATCTTAACGTGAAATCTTCCTCTATGTGAGGATCTTTTTTCACTGGGTAAATCGTGTCATCTTTATCACAACCAGCAAGGTCGCAACCTTCATGTATTCCGTTGTGTGGTCCGTATTGCATTGTAAGCACTGTACTGGACGAGCTTTGGACGCGATTTCTTACTATAGGAGATCCTCTTCTTCGCTATTCTATGCGACTAAAGTGGAGGCTCTTCCGTCGTGGTGTAGGGATCATTATGTTCATATGGTTGATCCCTCCATACTACGCATTGCTAGTTTTTAGTATACTTGTTTCACAAGATCTACTGCAGCCTGTTGTTATTTAGGTTATAGGTTTATGTTACCTCATACCTATGCACTCTACGATAGTTTACAATTGAGTCTTTTGTCTCTTTATCTAAGTCAGTTAGTAACTTTTTGATAAATAGACTTAGAATCTTTAGATTAAATTCCTTTTACGGATTTTAACTTCGGTTCTTATTTAGCTAGGTAATCATTTGAGCCTCTGGAAACAGTAGTTTTCAAATTCTGACCTTTTAGACAGTAATTCTGTTGGTTTCTCTTTTACTGTAGAGTCAGTGAGTTTCATGCACTATCGATGGTTGATTTTCACTTTCATAGTTTCGGAATCAATACTTCCGTTACTATTTAGGTTGGATTGTTGCATAAGAGTTAGGCTCCTATTTCCGGAACCTATTATTTTAAGGTCCTTCCGTCTTCGTATGGGCATAGGCCTTTACTCTTTCCGGGTACAGTTTATGTATTTATAAACAGATATCTGTTTATTACAAGGGCGTAAGCTTCTTCTGTCTTTGATGTCTAGTAGAAGGACGTTACGCTCCATTTTTTTTTTAATGGATTCTATTAACTAGCGTACTGCTTATGGTATATCATTGGCTTAGCAGTTGTGCTTAAGATTTCGGCTCATGAAGTAAGAGTTCTTCTACTTCTTGGGCTTACATTAATAGTGTTGCTATTATAGATTTTTGAAGGCTGCTCATGGCGCTCAGCCATCCATTCATGAATTTTATCTCAGAAATATCGAGTCCATTTCTGGAGGCCTCTATTGTTAGGTCTATTATCTACTGCTCAGAATATCATTCTCTTAACAGTTGCTACTATAGCTAGGTAGGCTGTCTGTTTCGGCAGTGTCTCCGTTCGGCTGCCCTCTTCGCTCTGGGCTATTTGACCCAGGGCAAGAAAAAGGGGGGGGGGGGGGAGGGTGTTCCCTTGGGTCACCTGTTTTTACTATGAAAACAAGGGGATACCTCCTCCGGAGTTAGTAATTCTGAGCTGTTATTGGGATGGTTGTTTAGTGAGAAGTTTAAGTTTATAAAATTCATTCAAGTCTTAGTTTTTAAAGTATAGCTTTTGAATATTGCATATGTCAACGGACATGATTATGCAATTCTCACACACTTTTAGGAGTATAAGAGTCTCTATTCTCTAGACTTACTTTATTATTGGCTTACTTTAAAAATTATTAGTATAAGGATTATTGGATATTAATAGAGTACATGGATGTATGAAGCTCAATTTTTGGAAGGTGTTGTATCTTTCTAATTTATCATAAATAAGAAAGATACATGTAAGGCCTATTACTTCTTTTCCCTACAGGGGATGACTCTATTTTATTTTATTGAGCGTATTCCATTTTGCTCTATGTCCTTGGCCCTCCAGCCTTTTTACTATTCAGCTATGTCTGGATCATTGGTACAGTATAAAAATGTTAAAAAATTTATAGTAATTTATATATTTTTTATACTTACCAATGACCCAGACGGGGATGGCCCTCCCAGGAGTTGGGAACTCTTGCCTCCCCGCTGAGTACATAGCGCTTACCAGGCACTGGTTATTAGAATGATAAATGGCGCCAATTTCGGAACGTCCTTGACACTGCGCATGCGCAGTGGGGGCGAGGTGTGGAGGGCCTTTCAGGACATGTTTTCTTTAGTTTTAGATGCAAATTTTGGGGATTGGGGGGCAAAATTTGTGTTTGGCCCTATATTTTAAGAGTTAGCACCAGCTATGTCTGGGTCATTGGTAAGTATAAAAAATATATAAATTACTATAAATTTTTTAACTTTCGTTCGATGTGGTCTAAAGCTATTAATATGGTTATTACAGATTTAATGAGGGCTGCATATTAGTGTTAGCCCTCCATTTTCACGATTTTGTATCTGAGAATATTGAGTCCTTTTCTGCAGATCTACATTGTTTAGGTCTGCTATTTTTACTCTTAAGGTCGTCTACTAAATAGTGGCAACTACGTGTGTACAGGCTTTCAGTTCCGGCAGTGACTCTGTCCTGCTGCCCTCTTTGCTCTGGAGTATTTGATCCAGGGCAAGGGAAAGGGGTGGGTGGGGGGGGGGGGCGGGTGTTCCCTTAGGTCACCTGCTTTATAGTGTAAAGCAAGGGAATACCTCCCTTGGACTTAGTAATTCCGTGTGGGTTCCGAGATGATTTTAGGGTTAAGCCTATGTTTACTCATCTGTGTAATATTTTTTAAGTGTTGATTGGTGTGAAGCATTCGTATATATCATGTGATTAATTGAGCGTTAATATACTATCCTCGAACACTTTTAAATGAGTATATAGAGTCTCATTTCTCTAGACTCCCGCATTTGTTGGCTTTCCTTAAAAAATATTAGTATAAAGGGTTATACTAGATGTTTATAGAGATCATTGATGTTATTGTGCTCAATTACAGAATAGTATTGTGTCTTTCTTTTTTGTTACAAATAAGAAAGATACATGTAAGACTATCTCTCCTTTTCTCCTTAAGGGGATAGGTCTGTTATAGGTAATTGAGTCTATTGGATTTTCCTTATGCCCTAGGCCCTCCAACCTTTTTACTATTCAGTTAAGTCTGGGTCATTAGTACAGTATAAAAATGTTACAAAATTTATAATAATTTATATATTTTTTATACTTACCAATGACCCAGACGGGGATGGCTCTCCCATGAGTTGGGAACTCATTCCTCCCCGCTGAGTACATAACGCTTACCAGGCACTGGTTGTAAGAATGACTTTTGGCGGCAATTTCAAGACCTCCTTGACACTGCGCATGCTCAGTGGGGTAAAAGTATGGAGGACCATATAGGACATGTAATTTTCGTTTTTAGATGCAAATTTTGGGGATTGGGGGGTAAAATTTGCGTTTGGCCCTTAATATTTTAGAGTTAGCACCAGCTAAGTCTGGGTCATTGGTAAGTATAAAAAATATATAAATTACGATAAATTTTTTAACTTCTGTACTTAAATCATTAAAGATATAATTAAATAGAAAATATATACACTTTTCGTTACAATATTTCAACTAAAACATAAAAACAGGTAGTTGGATGTACTTGGTGCTTAGCAAACTTTGAGTAGTATATTTGCTAATAGCAGGAATATGTTTCAACACCAAAGTGTTTGCATTTTGAGTTTCCTTTGATACAGTAAATCAGAATGATACCAATACTGCAATGTATATATGGTATACTGCCCAGTTCGACAAAAAAAAGTTTTTAAAAAGTAATTGCATTTCTTGAAATTTCAGATGCAAATTGGTGAAACGGATGAGACATCTTTAAAAAGTGACCATTTCAGGCCAATGCCACTCCCAGAATCCTCCAAATTTCATCATGTTGGCATTAGGCCAACAGAAATACCATCAAATCTCAGTGGTAAAAGTGAAAAAATACTTATAGAACCATCTGTGGTGGAACAAATTTCAAATGACCAGCACATCCATATTCATGTTCATCATTACAATGAAAGTAACAAAACTACAGTAGGAAGAAATGTGGAGTTAAATTCAGGTTTGTGTACATCACAAGACAAATGTGAGTAAAACAGTAACAAAGAAAATGAGCCATTACATAATCAGGCCTGGCATTCTTTAGGAGTGTAGAAGTGCTGCACGCCTACTGAATGCCAAGAAAAAATTGAGGAAGGCAATTTTTTGCACCCCTTGATTTTCTGGACCTGTTTGGGACTGCCTTTAAAATCTATTATAATTTCGTCCCCTGATTTCCAGTGTGTTCTCTGTGCCTACTGGCAGAGAACACATTGGAACTCAGGGGACGATTTGTCAATGTTACATTGATTCGCAATAATTCATGACCCATTCTGTGTTGCATTTTGATACATTTGGAGTGTAGAAGACAGCCACATAAGAACTGAATGCAACATTTTGAATAATGAGAAGATGTGTGTGCCAATTTTGCCACTTTGTTGCTAAATGTAGTACAATTTTTCAGTCACAATATTAATACCTTGAAGTGAATATAACTAAAATAGCGTACAAGTTTTTGCATTGAAAATTTCAGGTGCAATTGCACTCCTAAGCAATCTGAGGAGGCCAATTGTTTTTGCACTCCTGGATTTTCTAGATTAACAGGCCTGCATAATCATATTCTATTTTATCTTCCTTCATAACATAATTTTCTTGTTCCAATTTTATCTCACCTGAAATTCTAGGGGAAGCTAACTTATCACAATTCATTCGTTGTGTGCCATAATTACATATGAATTTTTAATCAAGACCACTGGGTCAGTTCGTTACAAAATTTGTATGTTCCCAATGATGAATGACTGGAGACATGTTCATTTCACTTGTCCCACCCAATCAAGCCCTCACATGGAACTTACTATGGAGATGGGGGAGAACCCATAATCGAAAATAAGCCAATCTAATAACTCTTCAGATATTTGAGCCCCCTCCTTGTAAATAAGCCCAGTATCTGACTTCGTAACAAGTTATCACAAAGAAAAAATATTAAGTATTGAGTTGCATTTAGAAACTCTCCAAAACTGCTTCAAATTTCCACAAACAATAAATATGGGATCTTCTGTGTTTTGAAATAATATATTATTTTAACATAATCTCAACATAGTCTTTGATTCTATCACAGTCATCTGAGAGAGCAGACTACATTATAGTCTGCATTGATAGGCTAGTTTCAGTTTTCTTTCATCTCAGTAGAAGTTTCTTGAAAATGTTCTCTTTTATAGTTTTTGTTTGAAAAGTTGGCTTTGGTTTCCCTTGACTTTCCTATTTCTGTCACAGTTTTTGGAAATGTCTGTTTATGAAATGACAACAAATTCTCCTGCAGGCAGCTATTGAATATAAACCCACCCATATCATTTCCCCTTTATTGTACCTCCACTTTTTAAAAAAAAAGTGGGGTATACTGGATTGTACCTGTCTGTGCATCTGTGTGTCTGTGCATCTGTGAGTTCGTACATCTGTCCGTCTGCACTCAGATGTCTGTTGGCGTTATAACTTCAACAGTACTGCTCATATTTTGATGAAATTTGATACAGATGTTCATTATCAGGAGTTCTTTAAGCAGCATCAGCCATTTTGCTGTTGGAATATATTTTTTCTGTGAGTTATGGCCCTTTGAATATACAAAAATAAATGGGCTATTTTTTGTCTTTTCTCCTCTTATCTCACGTTTGGGTTATTGAATCTCTATGAAATTTGGAATGAAAATTGTTTATGGGAAAGGCTTTCAAGTGAGTCTCTAATAATATTTTTTACTTTTCACTTTTTAGACTTATCCCCTTTTTAACTTTGAAAATTCGCTGTTGCCTCATAGAATAACCAATTTTTTGTCTGTTCGCCTCATGCTTCAGGTTTGGGTTATCAGATTTCATTGAAATTTGGAATGAAGATTGTTTGTGGGAAAGGCTTTCAAGTGAGTTATGTGAGCTTATGTCCCTGCAGTAAAACAAAGAAAATACATGCAAATCACCTCCCCACATGTGGCCTTATGTCTTTGTTCTACACATCTTGTGTGGATGGTTTGATTGTCACTAGACTTCAGTAACAGGTGTCTTTGGCCTTCACAGTTACCTTGCTCTAAAACAAAGACAATAATTTTGCTGTTTGCCTGGTTATGTAGCCAATTTTTTGTCTGTTCACCTCTTCTTTGGTTTGGCTTTAGAGGCTCTCAATGAACTTTGGAATGAAGATTGTTTATGGGAATAGCTTTCACACTATCATGGTTCATTTCTTCACTTGTTATTGTTTGCGCTCAGTCGCCAATGCTTGGGAAGTGCAAACCCTCTCTAGAATGGGCAACATGGCTTATTAACGCTCACCCCTGGTCTTGAGTTGATACAGTAAAACCTGTCTTGAGAGACCACTGTCTGGAGAGACCACCTGTCTTGAGAGACCACATCTACCAGGCACCGATTGGTTTTACTCTATAATGGACCTGCTATGGGAGACCACCTGTCTTAAGAGACCACCTGTCTTGAGAGACCACTGTGACCGGGTACCAACTTGTATTTTTATGCCATAATAGACCTGTCTTGAGAGACCGCCCCTTTGAAGACTGAAACCATGACAAAAACTTTTTACCTGTTCTGGAATTGGGAATTGGAAAATTCATTGTGGTTATACTAACATAATTAAAAGTATTGAAAGCTCTTAATTGGGTTTCAATTGCTAACTCGTTACAGATTGAAATGTTTTTATAAGACCCCTGTGAAAAGATTAGGATTATTGCTGAATAAACAATTTCATACGTACCTGAAATGTGACAGATAGGATAAAAATAAATTTGTGTTGAAAATCTTTTGTAACAAATTGAAATGGACTGTTATAAAAATTATAAAAATAAATTAGTGTTGAAAATCTTCAATGAAGATTTTCAACACTAATTTATTTTTATAATTTTTATAACAGTCCATTTCAATTTGTTACAAAAACTTCATAAAAAAGAACAACTACAAAGTAATTAGAAAAATCCATTCTTCTCCATTTCTGAATTTTGTGGTTGGTTATTCACTGACATAAGAAAACCTGAAACCTGTTATGAGAGACCACCTGTCTTGAGAGACCACTTTTGTTTGGCCCAAAGGGCGGTCTCTCAAGACAGGTTCTACTGTACTCATGTTGTGGTCATGATTAGCCATTGTGCAAAAATATGTGACCTTAAACACCAATAAATAATTGTTTAGCGGTATGCACCATGGGGCTATGCCCCGGGGTGTGCCTCCCCCTCTTGTTATCTCCAGGTTAGCACCCCAAATTAGTATAGTAACTGCATAAAATTTGACAAATCTTTTGGCATGCACCACAATGTGGATCCCTCATCTCATCAGCTTGAAATTCATTATGTTTACTTTGCAGGTCATCTAAATGTGACCTATTGGGTTGAATTTTGGAAGTCCAAACAACATGACTTGTGGCAGCCATTTTAGGGTTTCTCTAAATTGTTTTGCACACTCTACAGCCTGCATCTATCAAAAAAAGATTTGAAATTTTAGATGCTTGTTCAGAGCGGTATCTAAAAGTGAGCATTTAAATTTTGCCATATTTTAATAAAAAATTGGGCCCATTATCCAGTGTAAATTTGTTTGGTAACCCAGGATGTCTGGATTCCTCAACTGAGCTTTAAATTTCACATGTAAGCTTGGCATACATCAAGAATGTGATCTGTTGGAGTTTGTTGTAAAAACTCAAAAGAAAATGTCCACCCGTGTGATCTTGGATTTTGCTGTGAAATCCTTTGATATACTCTGCAGCCCACATCTATCAATTGATTTTGGAATTTCATAGAAGAGCATCTCAATGTGATATATAGTGCTTCACCTCAGTTTTGATGAAAAATGGTTGTTTTGTCTTCCACCATATTTTATTAACCTTTAGGGAGCAACATTTTTTTGAGGTTCCACTTTTTGTATCTTTTTTAACTGGTAGAGTGCTAAATTATTTTTAGTTGTCAAAATTTGTTCGTAGGTCTTTGTCTTGTTACAATTTATGGGAGAGTGCCTATAGATACTGTAATAAGGAAAACTCATAGACTAAACAAGTTCACTTCAAAAATAATATGAAGCACATCCACAGAATATAAAGCTTTTAAGTTGTGGTACACTGGAACCCTGTTAATTAAATAACCACTTTGCCAATGAAAATTATTCAATTAACAGGAGTATTCAGTTAACAGGGATTGTGTCACTTTCCTGTATTCTAGAAATAAACTTAGCATTTATTCTATTATAATCTTGTTTGACAGAGCACCATGAGATTAAATGCCTGTATTGGATGTACTGAGTCCAAATAGGTCTATAAACAAAAGAAGACTGGGGAGAGTCAGGGTAATTTCTCAACAGGTCACAAGATTTTTTATTCAATTCTTAGGAGTTTACTCTATAACTTATATTCAATTAACAGGTCAAGTTTGTACTGGAGGTATGGTAAATGGTTTTGTGTTGGGAAATTATATTCAATTAACAGGGTTATTCAGTTAAGAGATATCCTATTAAATAGGCTCCACTGTACTAGCACTTCAGAATGAAGACCAAATATGGGCATCCAGTACTCTACCAATTAAGAATATGTTTACAAATATAAGTACAAGACCAAGATAATCAGACTTGAGTAGTGCAGATTATTTCATGAGTTTCTTTCAGTTAGCCGATAAAATGCTGCAGTACACAGAGGAACCCATTTAGATGGATATCACATACTAACATAAGACACAACACAATGAGGGTGGAGTATGGAGGACAGGAATCAATGACCCGAGTTGGAGCATGGTATATTGATAAACCATTACATACTGGTATTCAAACCAGTATCGATTGAATACCGGTGTAATTGCAAAAATATCGGTTTATTGTCATTATTTATTTACCCACAATTCAATATTTTTATACTGTACCAATGACCCAGACTTAGCTGGTGCTAACTCCACAAAAACCAGGGCCAAACACAAATTTTGCCCCCCAATCCCCAAAATTTGCATCCAAAACAAAAAGAAATAATGTCCTAAAGGACCTCCATAATACGACTCTACTGCGCATGCGCAGTGACGCAGTCGTCCCGAAATTGGCGCCAAATATCATTCTCTGTTTGGCCCTTCATCAGTCAACATCTCACTGATCTTTGTGCTTGTAAATCTCAGTTTAAAGGATGCCAGACATGTAATTCTTGGAGAAAATGTGATTCTAAGGAGGATAGAAGGAGGAGAGGAAAAAAGAAGTGGCAAAAAATAATCAGGGCTGTACTTAAAATTTTTTGTTAAAATTATGTTAAGTTGCCTATTTTCGAGGCAAACGCCTCTTGTTGTCATTCTTGCTAATTGTTGCACTGCTTATTCAGTGTTTCCTCTCCCCTAACCTTCTAAAGTCCCCCCTTGCAATTCTCCCATGCTTTTGGCATATTTTTGAGAAGTTTCATTTCTAAAATTTCCCTGGGAGAGTTGCTTGGTTACAGAATGTTTTCTGTTATTTTCCCCATAGTTACGTTTTCACCCATGGGTGTATAACGTTTGTGTTCTGCATCTTCCATCTGATGTTCTGCAGATTCTCCCCTGGGAGTCTCTGTTTTGCATCAGATAGAGTGTAATTGAGGACTGATTCCGGGCCAGTTTTTTCAGTGCCTGGAGTCATGTTTTCTTCTGTGTTTACACTGTTTGTTTTCATTGGCAACAGCCTTTTTTGAGGGGGGCTGTTTGTCTTTGAGGTAGTTTATCTCATTATAAGATACATTTATATTATCCGAAAGTGTCTCATTAATTATTTTATATAATTTTAAAATTTTTGACCACACTTTGCCATCGGATCCATCGGGGCTCAACGTTACTTTTCAGCAACTTGGGCTTCTCTGAAAAAAAATATTTTTTCAAAATTATTTTGTTTTGCAATTGTTTTTTCATTTATTAATGGATCATGTTATTATGTATCTTTGTGTCAGGGGTTTTTGCGAGTAACTAGGACTTATTGTTGTTCCTTCACAATGAAAGGAACTTGTTCAAATTGTAATAGGAAGAAATCTTCCTCTGACTTTCATGATTATTGCATAAATTGTAGTCAGTGTTCTCGCATTAATCCCTGTCCTGTATGTGAACATTGGGATGAGAAACATTGGAAACGTGTGTCACGATATGTTGTTTCTGGAGAAAGAGCGATGCCGGCTCTTTCTCCACAAGGTCACTCTACTCTCTCAGTTTCTATTTCAGAGGAACCAGAACAGGGTGATGTTTCCATGTTATCCTCTTCAAGTGTGCGTCCGTCGTCACAATTAAATACAGAGCTAGCGGCAAAAGTGCTCATGGAGATTAGACAAATGTCGTCCGCTAGCTCGCCCGGTGTAGCGTCCATTCACCGAATGGTTCGGCAGCCGGGTTCGTCCGATGCGGTCCAAGAGGAAATTTTGGGTGATGCGAGCACTATAAAAATAATAGATGCACACCCAGTGACGGCGGATAGTGAACGAGAACGGAGGAAGCCTTTTAGTCCGGTTCCTAGCTCGTCCAGGTCCAGCCGGGCCGCGAGCGAGAGAGGCCCCTCTCTCGTACAACAACATCTGGGACCAGATGTTGTGGTACAAAATGTGTCTTTAGCGGAGCATACGTCCGTCGCTCGGGACGCTCCGTTGTATAAGCAGTCCGCAGAGACTGTTAAGGCTTCCTCTTCTCGCCGGCGCACACGACCGCACCTTGGCTGCGTGACCTCCGATATCTTGCCAGCTTCGCCGAGGAAGGATTATTCGGCGACCAGGTCACACCATCCGGCAGCCAGGGACTCGAGACCGATGGACTCCGGACGTTCGCATAGGAAAAGTATGCGGGAGCCATCCGATGCGGAGCTGCCCTCGGCAAAGCAGCGAAAGACCGCTCCTCCGCAGGTCTCGACGTCGGACATTCTAGTGCAGATAGCACAGCTTATCGCAGCATCCCAGCAGCCGACAGAAACGGTGTCGGATCGAGAATTATCCGACGGCGCTGGGTCGGTACGCTCCGCCGAAGCATCGGGGGCGGACGACCGGGAACATCGGGAGGTCCGACCGGATGGTGAAAGGGATACGGATGAATTGGAGCTATCCCTTTCGGAACAACACAAAGCTGCCGTAGACTTCATCCGGCACTTTCTTCCTCAAGTTGTTCCGTCGGGCCAGACTGCTGCGCTTCCGGACAGGAGAATTATAGCGTCATTGGACTCTGATTTTTTCGAGCGGTTCAGGGACATCGCTCCCGAGTTTCCGTCGCAGTCCAATAATGTTGCAAGAACATTTGAATTATTGAACGACGCTATTTTTAAACTTGCTTCCAGGACAGGGAAAGCAGGCTTCTTGTCCGCAAATACTCTCAACCTGCCTTTCATTAATGCAAGGAATAAATTCGACACGGCAGGTCAGGGTATACCGAGAGTTCCTCTGCGTATGGACGACGAGGCGGAAGACTTAGAGCTATCATTACCGTCGTCAGCTTCTATTCCAACCGCAGTGTTGGAAACAGCTATTGCGTCTAACAGAGCCAATTTAGATGCCTTATCTTACGCAGATCACCTTACGAAGGCGTTATCACTGCGTCTTCAAGGGGAAGAGTTTCAGGATATACAATCCTCCTTAAGACTTCTTTCAAGGGCAGTAGCTTATTCCACGTGTAACTCCGCCCTTTCAGTGGCTAATCTGGAGTTGGTTAGACGTGACGCAGCCCTGTCTACATCCACACTAGTGGATTCTAAGGTGAAGAACTCTCTTAGAGTCGCTTCGGTCTCAGGAGATCTTCTCTTTGACGGCAAGCTTTCCGCTATTTATGATAATATTAAAAAGAAAGCTAGTGATTCTCTGTTGTTTAGATCCGCTCCTAAAAGGTCGGATTCAGCAGACACGAATAAGGCGGGCACTTCTGGGTCTTATCCGCCCAAGAGAGGTTCCTATAGAGGTTCCGGTGCGTCCTCTAGCTCTTATTCGAGAGACCGTCAGGATAGCGACTCTCGTTCGGGACGTCCTTCAGGCCGGGACAATCGGTCGGACGCCCCGAGGTCGACGAGGCGAGGTGCGGGTCGTGGAAGACGTGGTTTCTCCTACCGCAGGCCTCGCAGATCCAGGAGGTGATGGCTCAAACCTCTATCGCGTTCCGGTTGGCGGAAGGTTGTTGAGTTTTTCTCAAGAGTGGGCGTCGATTACGGACGACCCTTGGGTGAGAGGAGTGACTTCGGAAGGTCTAAAGATATCCTTCAAACGAAAGCCTCCATTAACTCGAAGTCCAAAGTGGACTCATCTTCCGTCAAACCCTCAGAAAAGAGACGCTCTGCTATCAGAGGTGCAGTCTCTTTTAATGAAGAACGCGGTAGAGGTCGTAGAAAACCAGGAATCGCTGGGATTCTACAGCCATCTGTTTCTGGTTCCGAAACCAGACGGCTCGTTCCGTCCAGTAATAGATTTGAGCTGGATAAACAAGCTGATCATCGCTCCGAAGTTTTATATGGAGACGATTCGATCGGTCAGAGCGAGTATTCGGGTGAACGATTATGCAACGAGCATAGATCTCAAAGATGCGTACTTTCACGTCATGGTACATCCGACATTCCGAAAGTATCTACGCTTCGCAGTCCTAGGAGTGGTGTATCAGTTCCGGGCCATGTGCTTCGGATTGAATCTAGCACCCTGGGCTTTCACTCGAGTAATGAACTCGGTAATGATTTACTTCCGAGCTCATTCGTCTGCGGTAACGTCGGCCTACCTGGACGACATTCTTCAGAGGTACGGCAACGAGTTAACGCTTCAGAACGATGTTCAGAATCTTCTTCTATTGCTCCGACGTCTCGGTTTCATAGTAAACGAGGAGAAGTCGGATCTGGTGCCGTCCAAGTCATTCACTCATCTGGGAATGAGCTTCGAGACGCACAACAATCTCGTTCGTCTGCCGTTAACCAGAGCGAAATTAGTCAGTTGTTACGCTCGCTATTGTCTAAATACAGACAAAGTCACAGCGAGAGAATTTATGAGACTGATAGGTCTGTGCGGAGCCGCTGCGGATCTCATTCCGATGGGACGGCTACGCACACGGCCTCTTCAAATTTTCTTGACTCAGAATTGGAGTGTGAAAATTCATTCGCTCGATGTAGACGTTCTCTTGTCAGATCAAGTGAAACAAGAGATTCAGACTTGGGCAAACATTCAGTGGTTAACTCAAGGAGTTCCGCTGCAGTTGCCGGATCCGAGTTTTACCATTATGACGGATGCCAGTCAAACAGGTTGGGGTGCATCATTAATCCCAACGGATTCGAGATGCCAGGGTCTTTGGGATCCGCAATTCCTGGGCAAGCACATAAACATCAAGGAAATGATGTCAATTTGGCTTGCGTTACGTCACTGGATGGACATTATTCACGATGCTCATGTCCAAATCCTATCCGACAATACGACAGTAGTGGCGTATATACGGAATCAGGGAGGCACTCATTCAGTTCCGTTGTTCAATCTAACGGAAAGAATCCTTCTGTTTGCGTTGGAACATCACGTTCTTCTTTCGGTCCGTCACATACCGGGTCGTCTGAATGTGCTAGCAGACTCCCTTTCTCGAAAGGGTCGCTTGTTGCCGTCGGAGTGGACTCTCAACAAACAAGTATTCAATCAGATTTGCTACCAATGGGAACGGCCAATGATAGACTTATTTGCGACACATCTCAACAATCAGTTGCAAACGTATGTGTCCCCGTGTCCGGATCCAAGAGCTTTTGCTGTAGACGCTCTATCGATCCCTTGGGACGGAATGATAGGATATGCGTATCCTCCAGCGCCGTTAATTCAACAAGTATTGCTAAAGATAAAACAATCTCAATGCAAGATTCTGTTGGTAGCATCTCTGTCGCCACAGAGACCGTGGATAAATCTACTCAGGTGTCTGTTGTGGGACCTACCGCGGAAGCTCCCTCCACGAGAGGATCTTCTTTGGCAGGGGAAGTCGCGCCAACTGCATCACAACCCGCAAGGTCTCAACCTTCACGTTTTTCCGTTGTGCGGTCCTTCTTGCATGGCAAGCACTTTACAGGACGAGCAGTGGACGCGATTTCTAACTGTAGGAGGACCTCCTCTTCGCTAAACTATGCGGCTAAGTGGAAGGTTTTCCGTCGTTGGTGTAGGGATCATTCTGTTGATATATTTGATCCCTCTATACCAGACATTGCTAACTTTCTAGTATACTTGTTTGACGAAATCAAACTGCAACCGGTTACTATAAAGGGTTATAGATCTATGTTATCTGATACCTATGCACATCATGATAGTTTACAAATTGGATCTAATGTCTCTTTATCGAAATTGGTTAGAAACTTTTCGATAAATAGACCCAGAACTCTTAGATTAATTCCTAAGTGGAATTTAGCTTGGGTTCTCCTTAAATTGAAGGAAAAGCCATTTGAACCTCTTGGGACAGTAGATTTCAAATTCTTATCTTATAAGACAGCTTTTCTCTTAGCTTTCTCTTCTGCCAGAAGAGTCAGTGAGCTTCATGCACTATCGGTGGATGATTCTCATTATCGTAGTGTTGGGAACACTATCACCTTCACTACTAACGTCGGTTTTTTAGCTAAGAATCAGGCTCCTAATAAATATCCGGAACCTATTGTTATTAAGGCTCTTCCGTCTTCAGACGGGCGTAGGCCTTTACTCTGTCCTGTTAGAGCACTACGTATCTATAAACAGAGATCTCAGTTCATCAGAAAGGGACGGAAACGTTTCTTTCTGTCTTTGATGCCTAATAGAAAGGACATTTCAGTCCATTCTATTGCTAGATGGATTCAGTTAACTATCCGTACTGCGTATGAAGATTTATCTTCTTCTCAGCAGTCTGTGCTTAAGATTTCTGCTCATGAAGTAAGAGCTCTTTCTACTTCCTGGGCTTATGCTAATAGTGTTGCTATTACAGATTTAATGAAGGCTGCTTATTGGTCTCAGCCATCCACATTTACTAATTTTTATCTCAGAAATATTGAGTCCATTTCTGGAGACCTGCATTGTTTAGGTCCGTTATCTGTTGCTCAGAATGTCGTCCACTAAACAGTTGCAACTATAGTTATGCAGGCTTTCTGTTCCGGCAGTGACTCCGTCCGGCTGCCCTCTTCGCTCTGGGCTATTTGACCCAGGGCAAGGGGAAGGGGGGGGGCGGGTGTTCCCTTAGGTCACCTGCTTTATAGTGAAAAGCAAGGGAATGCCTCCTCCAAGACAGTATTTCTGAGTCGCTTCCGGGATGGTTTTAAAGTGTAATATTAATGTTTAATTTCATTCATGTCTTATTTTTAAAGTGTAGCTCGGTGTGAAGCATTTGTATATGTCAAGTGTCAAACGGGCTTTAATATACAATACTCGGACACTTTTAAATGATTATAAAGAGTCTCAATTCTCTGGACTACTTTATTTATTGGCTTGTTTTAATAATAATTAGTATAAAGGTTATACTGGATATTAATAGAGAACATGAATGTTATTGTGCTCAATTATTAAGGGTAGTGTATCTTTCTAATTTAAATATTAAATAAGAAAGATACATGTAAAGCCTAATACTCCTTTTCTCCTTAAGGGGTTATCTCTTTATTTTATAATTGAGCTTATTGGATTTTCCTCTATGTCCTAGGCCCTCCAGCCTGTTTACTATTCAGCTAAGTCTGGGTCATTGGTACAGTATAAAAATGTTAAAAAATTTATAGTAATTTATATATTTTTTATACTTACCAATGACCCAGACGGGGATGGCCCTCCCTGAGTTGGGAACTCTTGCCTCCCCGCTGAGTACATAGCGCTGACCAGGCACTGCCAGTAAGAATGATATTTGGCGCCAATTTCGGGACGACTGCGTCACTGCGCATGCGCAGTAGAGTCGTATTATGGAGGTCCTTTAGGACATTATTTCTTTTTGTTTTGGATGCAAATTTTGGGGATTGGGGGGCAAAATTTGTGTTTGGCCCTGGTTTTTGTGGAGTTAGCACCAGCTAAGTCTGGGTCATTGGTAAGTATAAAAAATATATAAATTACTATAAATTTTTTAACTTTCAAGATGTCCTGAGTTTTTTTTAACTGTAGTCCCAAACGAATAATATTGTCTCTGTACCCTACGAATTGGACGCATCCTCAAAGGGTAATACACAAAATGCGCAGTTGAACAAATATTAGTTTTAAAAAAATTTCAACAAAATCATATCATGTGACCCCCTCATTGGAACGAGCTCAACGAGCTCGTTCCAATGAGTGGTCACTTGATATGGTTTTGTTGAAACTTTTTGAAAAATTTAATAAACTAATATTTAAAAAATGATAAATTTAAAGTAATTTGTATATTTTTTATACTTAACAATGGCCCAGACTAGCTGGTGCAAAAACTCGATATTATCAAGGGCCAAATACAAATAGTGAACCCCCCAATCCCCAAAACACAGAGGGGAGCGCTCTGGAATCAGTGAAAAGTGGTACCAAATAATCAATTTATATTCACCCAACAGGCACCCAGTTATTAATTATTATTAATTATTGGTGCTTAATGCCACTTCAGAAGCTAAGGCTGTTGTGGCGATCCTGGTAATTAACAGTGCATGCTTCTAACGTATACTGGAGTTGGAATACGTATATAGGTCGAAAACCAGAGATATAATGTGTACAACCATACACTTGTCCAATTGAATCCCCACGGGAAGTATCTGAAGAGCAAACATGCTTCTTGGGCAACCAACAGGCAACCCCATTCAGGTGTACAATTAATTCCAATAATAACACTCCACTTGAACCATGTAGATATACGAGAATGTGTACTGTATCTCAAAGAAAACCTGGATTAGAACAAGGAACGAGGTATGATTAACAGACTTGTCATGGACCGTCCCCGAAATAATTAATTGTTTCCTAGGTCCGTAACAACCAATGACTGTTCGGAGAAAGAATATACTACTCTGAGTAATGATGCCAAAAATTGGGGATGTATGCATAGACGGCCTATTGGCAGTTCCATAACTGTTCCAAATAGCCTCAAAATTCTCATGAGCTCTATAAGCAGAGCAAGAATTTATAAAAATCTGTACAGTAATGCGTCTGCCTAATAAATACACATATTATGCATGCGAGCAATGAAATCCTGCATGTACTCATTTGAATACAGCCTGTATCCACGGTATGACTGAGTGATACAAGTGTAACCAGAAAACTGAATGAATAATATGATGTTAATATGCAGTTAACTGAGTAATAAACTCATACGTCGTAAGAAAAAGGCCAGACCGCCCTGAGCGAAACTTTTCAGAGTGGACTAATTGCCACATTGGAGAACGTCGCCCAGATAACCGACATGTCAGCCACACATGTACACGAAGGATAGCAGTTTTATTGATAAGGAATCATATGCTCGTATATGACTTTTAAACGAACAACCATAGGAAAACAAACCAACTGAATAGTGCCCATGAAGTTGCCATTAGAACACAACCCAGCCACCAATTGAGGAGCCATGAAAGACATGCATATACTTGAATGCTTACAAGGCTTCTGGAAAGAAAACTATGTCCTGCCCTGTTATCGCCTCTTAACATATTGGTGGGGGGGGGGGGGGGGGGGGGGGGGGGGTCAACGAATAATTCATATCGAACCCCCATCACACACATTACTTGAATCGCTCTTGTGTTAGTTATCAAAGAGTATAGGAACTGCAGGGCTCACTCACGTCTGACCAACTCCATAATGCCACTAAAGACAGAGAGGGACGTGATGAACAAATGATACACCATATTGACATAATCACACTAGGTAAGGCGCAGGGGCTCAGTAGGTAGAGGTGCAGGCTACAAGCCGAGAGGTTCTCGGTTTGAATCCCATCTGCGGCAACCGCATTTGTCCTTAGGCAAGACACTTCACCCCATTGCCCACATGGGGGCACGGTGGCGTTGTGTACTAAGGCGTGCTGCATGTCGATTGTGCACTTGTCTTCAACCAATGCTAACCCTGCTTGTGTGGCGTTAATATGTTGGGGAGCTGGTAGTTGCTCGCTGTTGCTCAGTGGCTCTCTCTGGGTACTCCAGCTTCCTCCACCCGTAAAAACTGTTGTGGTCATGGCTAGCCAAACCATTGTGCAGATATGTGTGACCTTCAACACCAATAAATAAATAAATAACACTAGGTAAATATGGCATCATCAATAGAGCTTATTGCCTCATATAACTAACACCAAACCATACTGGTAGGAAGAGAATAACCTCCTCTAACATGTTGTATCATGTCCGATAGGACAACAAACTCGGCCTAGCTGAAGCAGCGAAAGGCCTTCCTATTCGTGAAGATAATAAAAGGCTGATAACTGCGGCCTTAGAAGCTCACTAAGGAGACTTACAATGCTAGCCATAGCTTATAAGTCTTCATCTCAGTGAAGACAGATATATCGGTGTAAGTTGCGACCTTGAAGGCTCACTGAACGGAGACTTACAATTATCGTCACACAAGGTAGAGAATGAAGAGCAGCTATTTTAACAGCCCTAAATTCCCAAAGAGACAGTAGTCCCCAGAGATCATAAATTTAGTTATGTCACTGCATAATTACTGAAAAAACATCGCTCATGATTCCAGCTAGGCTACTATGGTGTAAACAATAAGACTCAAGTCTATGACACCTAGGAAAACAAACCAAAAAGCACTCTACCTTTATCGGTTTTATTCCCAAAAGACAGCGGTCAGAGCCAAGCTAACGTAGCTTAGAAGTCTTCCTATCTGTGAAGACAGATATCTCGGTGTAACAAACAGGCTTGAAAGCTCACTAAATGGAGACTAACAACCATCGTCGTGCAAGGTAGGGAATGACGAGCCGCTATTCTAACAGCCGTATTTCCCAAAATAACAGTAATCTCAAGGTAGCTACGCAGTTATGAGTCTTCGTCTACATAAAGACATATCTGCGTCACTTGCGGCCTTTGAAAGCTCACTAAATGGAGACTTACAACACTAGCCGCTGATTATAAGAAAAGACCACTGTAACAGTACATAAGGCTACTATGGCATCCACAATGGCATTAAATGTCTTGACGCCAAGGAATACAACATCGAGATGGAAAAGACATACTTATTCCCTCTAACAGCTCTATTCCAAACAAGACAACTGTCTCAGCCTATCTATGCACAATCTGTTCGGCTTCGGGATGAGAAACAGGTGACTTGAAAAAACCTGGAGAATATAGCTTTTCTTCAATAGGAGAGCCTGTACCTCTGCAAGGAGAGACTCTTTTGGAAGAATTCACCGGAAGATATGTCCAACACATACTTCTTGTAAGTGGAGCTTTGCACGGACTGATAGTCGCAGGCCTGCTGAGACTGCATTCTCATCCACAGATCTTCCGCAATTTTCATCCACTTTTTTGCGAGGTTGATAACCTTCCGCTAAGTGAAAAGCAACAGAAGTCTATTCTCAGTGACCTGTATTTCTTCCTTCATTGAGAGAGCCTGTACCTCCACAAGGAGAGACTCTCTTTTGAAAGGATCTGCCAGAAGATTTGTCCAATGCAGACATCTTGTAAGTGGGGGTTTTTGTTTGGAATGATAGCCGTAGGCCTTCTGAGATTACACTTCTCACCCACTGATCTTCCGTGACTTCTGTCCAGTTTCTCGCAAAGTTTAATAACCTTCCACCAACTGGTAAGCAATAGAGGTCTTGTCCATCACCTGTACGACTTACGAGGCTTACGGGAGGAGAAACTACGTCCTCCCCGCGAAGAATCTCGTCCCATCGGCTTAGGGGTGTCTGACCTATAGTCTGGATCAGACCTGCACCCCTTTCCCAAGTCGCTATACTGACGACCTCCTGAGTTAGTATATGAGGGTTTTATACTCTTGCGCGGAGTTCCCTTTAGTTGATTTTGAAGTGGAATGGCCTCACTTACCCCTGTTTGCTGAAGTGTGTTGTTAAGACGCAGACTTCAGTAGCAGTGCAATGGAAGCTTTCTTTATAGCCTGTTCATAGACTAATAAAAGCTCGTCATCAGCCTGTTCATAGACTAATAAAAGCTTGTCATCAGATAGAGTATATCCGGAGACCGGAGTGACTCGGAGAAAGCTTTTCACCTTGTCATCTATAAGTGATGATGACGCAAGGGCAGCATCACGTCTGATCATCTCCAGATTTGCCACTGTCAGGGCGGAGTTGTATGTGGCATACATGACTGCCCTGGAAAGAACTCTAAGCGAGGAACAAACGTCCTAAAATTCCTTCCCATTAAGATGTTGTGCCATAGCTGGTAAGGTGATCTGCATAGGACATCACGTCCAGATTCGCTCTATTGGATGAAATAGCACATTCCATCACTTCCGGGTGTATATTGAATGATGCAGGTAAGGACACATCTAAATCCCTGGTCTGCTCATCTAAATGCAGAAGAGCACTCTGGACATCTTCTCCAACCGTTGTAAATGAACGTGGTCCAAGGAACGGTATATTTATTGAAGATGTCGATAAGAAAACACATTTCCTCTTAGCACTAGAGAGGTTGAATATGGCGTTGTTAACATGGCCAAGGGCCTCCGACACCTGTCGAGACTGTTTCGGGAAGGAAAGAACATCCTCTTTCCTCTGCACGAAATCTGCGTCCAGAGATGACAGCGGTTTCTCTCTAGAAGTTGCAGCTTGCTGATCAGGTGGCACAAAGTCAGGATAGTATTGATGAATAAAAATTCATCGCTACCATATGCTGTTCCGAAAGGGAAGGGTAATCCTCTTCCTTGTCCCTTTCACCATCCGACTGATTCAGCTGTGATGTTCGGTCCATCGCATCTGCATGTGCAGATGACTGGGCCGACCCAGCACCGTCCGACAGCTCACCACCGGTGTCTGCGGAAAGCTGCTCTTGCACTTGCTGGGATGCTGCGATTAGCTGCACAATCTGCGACAGGAAGTCCATTACCGAGGCTTGAGGAGCAGCGGTCTTCTGTTTTTTCGTCGCTTGCTGCTCCTGGGACGAAGATCCAGAGATAGATCTCTTCGAACGTCCCGATGGTCGAAGCCTCGGATTGCTATCTACTGGATGGTCCGACTTCACAGGCAAAGACTGGCTCTGTTTTTGAACAGTTGGCTGGATATCCGAAGTCGGGTACCTAGCATGCGGTCGTGTGTGCTTTTGTAACATAGCAGAGAAAGCTGTGACTGTAGGCTGCAGTCTAGATGGAGGGTCCCGAGCAGCGGGTGTGTACATATGCTCCGGCTCATGCAAGTTTCTCAAAACAACATCATTTGACCCCAAATGTTGTTGGGTTAGAGAGCGGCCTCTTCCGCTTGCGGTCTTGTTAGACCTCACCGAGCCTCCCGAAAAGAAACTTACTGACTTCCTCCCTATTTCCGTCATCGCTGGGTGAGCTTTTGATTTTGAGGGGCTCGCTCTACCCAAATCTACACTTCCTTTGATCGCAATGGACTTACCCGGTGTCACGGCTCCCACAGACAGAGTAACTCCTTCACCGGTCGAGCTAGCTGCTTGCAAGGGGTTAAGAACACTAACTAGAGGCCTTATCCCTTGCTTAATATTCATGAGCACCTTTGCAGCTACCTCTATTTGCTCATCAAAGCATGATGACTGTAGCACACTTTGGATGGGTGTCACTATACCATCACCATGTTCTTGTTCCTCTGAAAAAGAAACTGAAAAACTTGCATTATCTTGTGGTGAGAGTTCTGGCATAGGAAACTCACCGCCAACAACGTACCACGACACCCATCTCCAATGTTTGTCATCCCAATGTACACATGTAGGACAAGAATCTGCAGCCGTGCATCGACTACAGGCAAGGCAACAAGCTTGTAAATCCAAGGTCAACTACCTCGCCTTGCATTTAGAGCAGAAAGCTTGTTGAGCTCGTTCCAACGAGGGGTCACATGATATGGTTTTGTTGAAATTTTTTGAAAAATTTGAAAAAATGATATTTAAAATAATAAATTTTGATATCGTCTGCGTTGTGTAAAGGGTTAAAACCATTGCGACCTATCCAAAACGTATACTGACAACCAGTGTATTTTCCAGCTTCACAGACATCTCTGAGCTTCGTATTTCCAGGTGAAACATTCAGTCTATTAAATCTATGAGCTCTCTCAGAATAGAATACTCAGTTCATCATCATATTGTGGAAAAATGACCAATGTGGCGAATAGAATTGTCCTTGTGAACTGAATGAGGTAAAACTCAGTGACTCACATCTAGATTCTGTTCCTAACAAGCATATGAAACTGCTATTGGGGACCCTGTGGGAACCCTGGAAAGTGAAGTATTGCTTGTTTACTGTGGAAAACATTCTCTGTTTTACTAGTAAAATAGGACCCAGTCCTGCTTGGGGTGGAAGTCTTCTAAAATGGGCAACATGGATATAAACGATTGACTAAACTTGACTTGATCCCCATGTTGCAGTCACGATTAGCCATTGTGCAGAAATATGTGACCTTAAACACTAATAAATCAATAAATTGCAATTGGGTGAGGGGAAGGGATATATGCGGGGCTGGGTGTAATACTTCTACGATGAAACTCAACAAGCTCAAATTATATTCCCACTTGAAAGAGCAGTCCATCCATGAATATTTGAGATAGATTTACCACAAAAGCCAAAACAAGTTTAACAAGAAATCTGACCAGGGATCGATAAGAGCCTTTTCGACCTTTGCATGCAGTTTAAAATTTGTGGTTTTGTGTTGTTTTTTTCAAATCTTGTTCTGTCGAATTTACTTGTCACAGAATTTCTTTTGGTGAAAGTGATGAGATGTAAGTTTTTTTCAAATGTAAATATACTTGGTAAGAATTGTCTTTTTACAGGTATGTTCATGCCATGGTTATCTGTAAATATGCCTTTTCAAATGGATAATCGAAATGTAAATCCAAAAGCTTCTGGCTCCTATCTCCACCGATCTGATATTTTTGGTGATTCAGATTTTGAGCATGGAAAGGTAGAGTCTGAAAGAGGGTCTACAGCTAAATCAGGTAAACTTTTAATTTGTAGCAGGTACATAATATTGTCTGGTGGTACATAAGATCTCTGTTAACTCTTAAAGGCCTAATTCTGACTTTGATCACATTTTTTGCAACAGAACAGGTGCCATTACATGCGATCTTTGGGCTAACTCACAAGTTACATTATAAGTACCTTGGTAGTTGCTTTTAGGCAAGTCTTGGCTGCCTATATAGGCAGCCAAGACTTGCCAAAAAACAGCAGCAAAGCCACAGGATGTAGACTATCAAAGTGTTGCAAAATTATGTAACAATCTCTTGGCCCCTAAGGGTTAATTGAATAGCCAGTTAATAGGAATTTTCATTGAAGCATGATTTGGAAATTCTGCTCTATTCTGGTGAAAATTCTGCAAATATTCTGTTATATCCTGTTTGCCAGAGCTACCTGGGCTGTGTCAAACAAGATACATAATAGAATAAATGCTTCTATTGGAAGTATCAAGTCCAAATACCTGTATATTTTTATACTACAACCAATGGGCTCAGACTTAGCTGGTGCAAACTCATTAATATCAAGGGCCAAACACAAATTTTGAACCCCCCAATCCCCAAAATTTGCATACAATACCGAAAATTAAAAGTCCTATCTGGCCCACCGTACTTTTACTACTTGCACATGCAGAGAGAGACCGGAATTGTTGCCAGCATCATTCTTTGTTTGGCCCTAAGTCAGTAAACATCTCAACTGACATCTGTGCTTCAAATCGTTCTTTTGGTGGATGCCAGACACAAATCAATGAAGTATATTGTGGATTCAAGGCAGTTATTGGATGATGGAAGTGAACAACGGTGGCTTGAGACGTTCAGGGCTGTAACTTTTAAATAATATGAAAATTATTTCATGTTACCCAATATTTAGTTTAACTTGACAAAGTCAAGATAAGCTATTGCCATCATGCATGCGGAAGTCTGTTAGTCTGTGGGTCTGTTCACACCCCGCAGTTCTTGTCTAATCATCATGAAATTTCATATGCAGGTTTGGGGTCATGTCTAGATGAGAACGTCCCCTTTTCGTCGCGATCAGTGAACTGGTATGGCTGCCCGAGCCCAAAACCCGAAAACCATTAGCACAGTCTACAGGTCGTATTTATGAAGGGATTTCATTGTAACTTGGTAGGATGCCTTTGTATAATGCCTAGATGAGAACGTCCCCTTTTGGGCATGATCTGTCAACCGTGATGGCTGCCCAAGCCCGAAACCCAAAAACTTTTAGCACAGTCTGCAGGTCATGTTTAATATGGAGGGATTTCATTGTAACTTGGTAGGATGACTCCTTATAATGTCTAGATGAGAATTTCCCCATTTGGGTGTGATCTGCCAACGTGACGACTGCCCGAGCCCCAAACCCGAAAACCTTTAGCACAGTCTACAGGTCATATTTATTGAGGAATTTCATTGTAACTTGGTGGGTTGATTTCATATAATGTCTAGATGAGAAAGTCCCCTTTTGGACGTGATTGGGCAACTGTGACGGCGACAGTGACCCGAAGCCTGAAAACCTTTAGCACAGTCTACAGGTGATATTTATGAAGGGATTTCATTGTATCTTGGTAGGACGACTCCAAATAATGTCTAGATGAGAACGTCCCATTTTGATTGCGATCATTCAGCCTTGATGGGTGCCCGAGCCCAAAAACCTTTAGCATAGGCAAAAGATCATATTTATGGAAGGATTTCATTGTAACCTGTTAGGTAGACTCCATATAATGCCTAGATGATGACATACCATTTTGGTCGTGATTGGTCAACTGTGATGGCTACAGGTGCCTGAAGCCCGAAAACCTTGAGCACAGTCTACAGGTCATATTTATGAAGGGATTTCATTGTAACTTCGTAGGATCACTCCAGATGATGCCCAGATGAGATTGTCCCCTTTGGTTGCGATCATTCAACCATGATGGCTGCCCGAACCCGAAGCCCGAAAACCTTTAGCACAGCTTACAGGTCATATTTATGAAGGGATTTCATTGTAACTTGGCAGGTTGACTTCATATAATGTCTAGATGAGAACGTCCCCTTTTGGACACAATTGGACAACTGTGACGGCTACAGGGGCCCAAAGCCCGAAAACCTTTAGAACAGTCTACAGGTCATAATTATGAAGGGATTTCATTGTAGCTTGGTAGGATGACTCCAAATAATGTCTAGATGAGAATATCCCCTTTTAGTCGCGATCATTCAGCCTTTATGGCTGCCCGAGCCCAAAGACCTTTAGCACAGTCTATATGTCGTATTTATTGAAGAATGTCATTGTAACTTGTTAGGTTGACTCCATATAATGCCTAAATGATGACATCTCCTTTTGGTCGTGATTGGTCAACTGTGATGGCTACAGGTGCCCGAAGCCCAAAAATCTTGAGCACAGTCTACAGGTCATATTTATGAAGGGATTTCATTGTAACTTCGTAGGATCACTCCAGATGATACCCAAATGAGAATGTCCCCTTTTGGTTGCGATAATTCAACCATGATGGCTGCCCGAGCCCAAAGACTGAATACCTTTAGCACAGTCTACAGGTGATATTTATGAAGGGATTTCATTGTACCTTGGTAGGATGACTCCAAATAATGTCTAGATGAGAATGTCCCCTTTTGGTTGCGATCATTCGGCCTTGATGGCTGCCGAGCCCAAAACCTTTAGCATAGTCTATAGGTCATATTTATGGAAGGATTTCATTGTAACCTGTTAGTCTGACTCCATATAATGCCTAGATTATGACATCCCCTTTTGGTCATGATTGGTCAACTGTGATGGCTACAGGTGCCCGAAGCCCGAAAATCTTGCCTGTAGTCATTGCACTCCTATGCTATGTTTTTGATAAAAATAATATGAGGTGTACACTGTACTAAAGAGCTGAGGGGTGGGTTAAAATGACCTCACAGTTAATGTATGTGGCCCTCACAGTTAACGTATATCAACGAAAGTTACCAATTTACAGTGAAATTATTCCAAAACGAGTCATCCTATCAAGTTACATTGAAATCCCTTCATAAATATGGCCTGTAGACTGCTAAAGGTTTTCGGGCTTCGGGCCCCTGTAGCCGTCAGTTTCCCAATTGTGTCCAAAGGGGACGTTTTCATCTAGACATTATATGAAGTCAACCTACCAAGTTACAATGAAATCCCTTCATAAATATATGACCTGTAGACTGTGCTAATGGTTTTTGGGCTTTGGGCTCGGGCAGCCATCATGGTTGAATGATCGCAACCAAGGGGTCATTCTCATCTGTTTGGATTATAATTATTTATGAAATTACTGCTCTCAGTGAAGGGCGAAGTGGTCTACATCGGAACATGCTTGTTGCCTTGCCTGTAGTCATTGCACTCCTACTGATTCAAGTCCTACTTGTGTGGTCGGGGTCGACTCATTAGGACACTAAGGTTGGAGGTGGGTGTCGCGCTATGTATTCTCGGTGAAGTTCCAATGTCGGGGCTGTCACCGTAAGATAATTCAAGTTTTCAGTTTCTTTTCCAGAGGAACAAGAACATGATGATGGTATTGCGACACCCGTCCAGAATGTGCTGCCGTCGTCGTGCTCTGAGGAGCAAACAGAGCTAGCTGCTAAGGTGCTCCTGAATATAAAGGGAATAAGGCCTCTTATTCCAGCAGCTAGCTTGACCAGTCAGGCAGTTACTCGATTGTGGGAACCGTAATATTCGGTATGTCCGATGCGGTCGAGGAGAGTGTAGATTTGGGTAGAGCGAGCATCTTTTAATCAAAAAGCCGGGGCCAGCTGCAGTTACGGCTTCTTCCTCCGCTTCAGCGATGCACATGCAACCGCACACTAGCTGCCTGACTCCAGATGTTTATGCAGCCGAGCGAAGATGCTCCAGTCTTTGCCCTTGAAGTCGTCCAGCCGGTAGCTAGTGATTCAAGGCTTGATTCATCGGGACATTCTACGAAGAGATTGGCTGCCAGATCTCCGTCCCGGGAGCAACATGCGGTGGAGAATATAAGCCGTCACTCCACACGCCTCCATAACAGACTTGCTGTCGCAATTTGCACAGCTTATCGCAGCTTAAAAAACCCAGCAAGGGGCATCTGTCAGCAGACTACGGTAGTGAGCCTTCGGACGGCGATGGGTCGGTCCGGTCATCTGTGCATTCAGAAAAAGCCAGAAGTTTCTCTATGGGATGCTCGTCTAGATCTGGGGTCAGATCACCGATTGGAGAACCCTCTCCATCCCATTATCAGTCGGGTTCAACTGTGTCCGTTGTGAGAAACCATATTGAGTTGGAACACACATCAGAATGTTTCTTCCACACTGCAGCTGGAGTCGGCGACAGTTATGGCTTCTTCTTCTTACATGGAAGCGCACGAAAGAGGATTAGCCTAGAAGTTTCTAAGTGGGTTGCTCGGCGAGATCTGAGGCTAGATCGCGAGTACAGAGCGTTTTACTTCCCGTTCACAGTCGGGGACGACTGTTTTGTGTTGTAAGAAACTTCAATGAGTAGGAGCATCCATCCAAAATGTGACGAGCTTGGATACTTCTTCCGCACTTCAGCCAGGTTGGCAGTTGTTACAGCTTCCTCTACTTCCATGGATATGCACGCTAAAGGGAAGATGCCTACAAGTTTCTAATGGAACGCTCGGCGAGGTGTGGAGTAGACTGCAAGCTGGAGAACCCTCTCCTTTTCCATCAGCAGGCGGGGTCAACTGTTTTTGATTCAAGAAACTTTAGTGAGTTGGGATGCCCGTTCACACTTGTGGTTCGGGACGTGCCTTCCACACTGCAGCCGGATCTGGTTGCTGCTATGGCTTCTTCCTCTGCTTCATTTATGAAGTATGTTGACCGCAGACAAGCTATCCGACTTCGCATGTTCAGGTTGATAGCTAGTCGTTTGAGTCATTTTTATACGGGACATGTGTCGAGGATCTGGGGCCAGATCTCCGTCCCATGAGCACCTTATGGTAACAAGCAGATTATCATTGCTCTGCTAGCCTCGTTCATGGACCAGCTACCGCAGATTGCTCTGCATATTGCAGCATCCTGTAGTCACTGGTACTACCGTTAACTGGCTCTGATGGTGAGCAGTCGGTCGGTGCTACGTTGGTCCAGTCATCCATTCAGTCGGATGGTGTTGACCATATTTTCAGGTGGAACATTTGGATGGTGAGAGGGCTACGGAGGGCAAGTCTCCATCCCTCACAGAAGGGCACCTTAAGACTATGAATTTTTAGTCATAAGCTCTTCGAATCTTGTTTCATCTGAAGATAAGTCTGCATTTGTTAGGCAAAAAATTTTTTATCATACTGAGCGATGGAAAGACGAAGATCTTACCTTCCCGGATCTTTTGGCTCAGATGTCGAGGGCTTTTTGTCCCAATTAACGACACCTTCCTTGCCTTAACAATAGTATAAGAAATGCAATTCCTTATTCCTTACGAATAGAGGTTTGATATGCATAGATAGGCTGAGACAGCTGTCTTGTTTGGAATAGAGCTGTTAGAGGGAATAAGTCCGTCTTTTCCTTCTCGGTGTTGTATTCCTTTGCATCTAGACATTTAATGCTATTGTGGATGCCATAGTAGCCTTATGTACTGTTACAGCGGTCTTTTCTTATACATTAGCGGCTAGTGTTGTATGTCTCCATTTAGTGAGCTTTCAGAGGCCACAGGTGACACAGATATGTCTTCACGCAGATAACTGCGTAGCTACATTGAGACTACTGTCTCTTTGGGAATTACTGCTGTTAGAATAGTGGCTCGACATTACCTTGCGTGATGATAGTTGTAAGTCTCCATTCAGTGAGCTTTCAAGGTCGCAAGTTACACTGAGATATCTGTCTTCACAGAGATGAAGACTTATAAGCTACGCTAGCTATGCTCAGACCGCTGTCTTTTGGAAATAAAACCGCTAAAGGAAAGAGTGCTTTTCGTTTTTTTTTTCCTAGGTGTCACAGACTTGAGTCTTATTGTTTACACCATAGTGGCCCAACTAGAATCATGAACAGTATTTTTCAGTAATTATGCAATAACATAACTGAAATAACTTATCTCTTGAGACAACTGCCTCTTTGGGATTGCGGCTGTTAAAAATAGCGGCTCTTCATTCCCTACCTTGCACAGCGATAGTTGTAAGTCTCCATTCAGTGAGCTTTCAAGGTCACAACTTACACTGGAATATCTGTCTTCATGGAGATGAAGACTTCTAAGCTCCGGCTGGCATTGTAAGTCTCCTTAGTGAGCTTCTAAGGCCGCAGTTATCAGCCTTTTATTGTCTTCACATTTAGGAAGACCTTTAGCTTCTTCAGCTAGGCCGAGTTCATTGTTCTATCGGACATGATACCATTATGTTAGAGGAGGTTATTCTCTTTCTACCAGTATTGTTTGGTGTTAGTTATCTGAGGCGATAAGCCCCATTGATGACTCCATATTAACCTATTGTGATTAATGAGCGTTTCTTCAAACGCCTATACTAAACGCCTTCTCAGAAATATATTTCCTGATATCAGATCGAACGTAAGGAGTTCATCTAGGTTTTTGTGATCGCGTGTCAGAACATTGCTTCGTCTCCCTCTTCATTTCTATCCAATCTATTGTTGTGGATTCTACTTCCACTTGAGGGATTGGATATTATGTCTATATGGTGTATTATTTGGTCATCACGTCTCCCTCCATCCTTAGTGGCATTATGGAGTCGGTCAGACGTGAGGGAGCTCTGCAGTTCCTATACTATTTGATAACTAACACAAAAGCGTGATGAGTCACACCGGGTTACTGTTATTATGATTGCTTTGACTATAAGCTTTTTAGCTGTATTACTCTTATTGAGAATAGCAGCAGCAGTATAGCCTTAATTCTACTTCGTTCTTCTTACTTAGTAATGCGGGTGGGGTGGGGTGGGGTGGGGGGGTTCAATAGGAATTTTTCATCCCCCCCCCCCCCCCCCAGCCAATATGTTAAGATGTGATTACAGGGCAGGACATAGTTTTCTACCGTAAGCCTCATATGCATTCAGATATATGCATGCCTTTCATGGCTCCTCGTTTGCCGACTGGGATGTGTTCTAACGGCGACCTCATGGGCACATCCACTATTTAGTTGGTTTGTTTCCCGTGGTTGTTCGTTTATATAAGTCATATACGAGCATATGATTCCTGAACAAGAAATTGCTAGCCTTCGTGTACCTGTGTGGCTGACTTGTCGGTTATCTGGGCAACATTCTCCAATGTGGCAATTATTCCACTGTGAGAAGTTTCGCCCAGAGCGGTCTGCCCTTTTCTTATGACGTATGAGTTTATAACTCAGTTTAACTGCATTAATGTTGTATTATTCATTCCGTTTCCTGGTTACATTCATATCACTCAGTCATGCCGTGGATACAGGCAGAATTCAGACCAGTACATGCAGGATTCTCTTGTTCGTGTGCATAATATGTATATTTATTAGGCAGATGCATTATTGAATAGATTCTATAAAATTCTTGCTCTGCTTATAGAGCTCATGAGAATTTTGGGGCTATTGGGATCAGTTATGGAATTTCCAATAGGCCGTTTATGCATACGTTCTCAATTTTTGGCTTCATTATTCGGAGTGGCTTCTTTATTCGGAGTAGTATATTTTTCTCCGAACAGTCATTTGTTGTAACGGACCTAGGGAACAATGAATTATTTCGGGGATGGTCCTTGATGGGTCTGTTAATCATAGCCCATTCCATGTTCTGATTCCAGATTTCTACCAGAGACGGTACACAGGAAAATTCACATTCTCGTATATTCACACGGTTCAATTGGCGTTTCATTATTGGAATTAATTGTACATCTGAATGGGGTCACCTATTGGTTGCCTCAGAAGCATGTTTGCTCTAACAGATACTTTCCATTGGGATTCAATTGGACAAATGTAAGGTTGTACACATTATATCACCAGTTTTAGGCCTATCTACATATTCCGACTCCAGCATACATTAAAAGCTTCACTGTTAAATAACCGGGATCGCCACGATAGCCTTAGCTACTCAGGTGGCATTAAGCAATAATAATTAATAACTGGGTGCCTGTTGTGCGAATATATATAGATTATTTGGCACCGCCTTTCACTGTTTCCAGAGCGCTTCCCTTTTTGTTTTGAAGAATATTCCTTCAAAAAAAAGGGGGGAGGAGTGATTTTTCTTCATCTCTTCTGGCTTGATAATAAGTGTGTAACTATGAGTGAAGCTGTTTTTGTCTGTAGATTATTACTGTTCTTAGATACAGCTTGTTTATTATATATATATGGTGTGTGTTTGTGGAGGTTAGTCTCTCACTCTTGAATACACCATCCTGATTTAAGTGGCTTAGTCCCAACTAGCCATAAAATTGGAGGCTCATTACACCCAATTAGCATAATCATTCATGCTAACAATACGGAATTACTTGGATATGGCTCCTTATTGATGATATGTCTTCTCTATTATTGTATAGAAAGACATACATGTAAATCCTTTAAAAAATTAATCTCCTTTTCACCTTGGAATGCAGGCTTAGGAGCTGCATTTGGTCTGCTAATTAAGTCCTAGGCCCTCCGCCTTCTTACGATTCATCTAAGTCGGGGCCATTGGTTGTAGTATAAAAATATGACAAATTTAAAGTGATTTGTATATTTTTTATACTTACCAATGGTCCAGACGGGGATGGCCCTCCCATGAGTGGGCACTTACAAGTACATCCCCGCTGAGTTATCTCTTTAGTAGACTCATCTACAAAGAATGATGGAGAGCCAGATAGGACTTTTAATTTTTGGTATTGTATGCAAATTTTGGGGATTGGGGGGTTCAAAATTTGTGTTTGGCCCTTGATATTATTGAGTTTGCACCAGCTCAGTCTGGGCCATCGGTAAGTATAAAAAATATACAAATTACTTTATCATGGTTTTGGTCATTACATTAGGTAAAGGGTTAAATAATATAATTATTGTTAATAATGAAAAGTAATAAACAGAGTAATCGCTTGACTGGACTGGTTACGTGACATAATTCATTCGAGGTGAGGACTATATTGTAAAACTCTCGTGCGCATTCACGCACTCGTGTTTGTACAAGGTCCCTCACCTCTCGTGAATTATTTCATGTGACCAGTCAAGTGATTACTCTCTATGAAGTCAGTTCTATTAGATATCACATTACAATTTAGTTTGTAAATTCCCAGTCTAAACTCATACCCAAAGTCAAGTGCCCTTTTTCATTCCCTCACCCCCCTGAACTCAGATGCTTTTAGCATCCACCTCCCTGTTGTTTTTACAATAATCAGTGTTTGTTGAAAATGTGGTGGTGGTGGGGGCATTGAGATATGTATACCTTTTCATTAGAAAATGTGCTGTTGTTTTTCTTTAAAAAAATTATATTAAAATGGATGGGGCCGAAATGACGAATTTGCTCAAAAAAGTTATCTGGACCAGTGGTGGTGGTGGTGGTGGTGGTGGGAGGGGGGTAAAGTATTAAAAACAGTGTTGTTAAGTATTAACAGCAGGTGATGTTCTAGCATGAGAAATCTTAAGGGGACAAGACTTTATGTGGATAGGCCTTTGTATAGTGACGATCAGGTCTTGCAGTTTATCATACCAGCCAGACTTTGATTTAAGCCCCCCGACCCGACCGTCCCCCAAACACGGACACTTAAGAAGTGTGATCGACACCTAAAACGTTCATTGCTATACAGTCTGCAAATGAAGAATGCAGAGGAATGTTGTTCTTGATGACCAACTGACCGTATTATTTGTCTCCATTTTTAAAATTCATAATAATGAATCCTGTCCAGTACATGATCTTCTGTAACAATATAGCATATAGTTTCATTTTGAATTGATTTTTGACAAAATGAGAGCATTAGGTCTATACATCATGCAAACTTCTGAAGACTGTTATTAATTCTTTCTTGCAATATACAGACAGAGTAGATCAAAGTAAATTCAAATTTGTGAATAGAGATAATCATGAGTTCGAAAATATATGGTGACATTGTTTTGTACATGTTCAGAAACAATTGCATTTTGACTCATTCATATTACTTTGTAGCTTGCGTTCATACATGTATGCAGAGCAGATCATTGTAAATTTGATGGGCAATTTGCGAACCAAGATTGTCATGATTTCAAGATATTTACAGCGACTGTGTGTATGGCTGTATGCTCAAAATAACTGCACTTTGACTCAGCGTAATTACACTGTACATTGCATTGTCATGAAATTGTAGTGGTGTCTCCTTAACTTCTGAGGACCTGCTCAGCATGCTCAAACTGTGCGTAAACCACCAAAGCTCAACGTGTTTTAAAATATTGACAGGATGAGAACAGCATGTCATCTGAGTGCACTTATATGTCACCTGAAGCATGCATTTTGTGACAGGACTTCTAACTGTAGGAAGGCATTTGAGAGTGAGGGCAATTGCCTGCCTTAACTCATTGCATGCTGCTAGCGGATATTCCTGCCCAGCACATGATTTCTCTTGTCACTGATTTAAGTATAAGTTGGGCATATTTAAACATATTTTGCCCTGTAAATTGAATGGATTTTTTCACCAATGATTTCTTGTTATATTTAGATTAATTTTTCATCAACTCTAGTCATGGCTGCTTTACAGCAGCCATGACTAGATTTGATGAAAAAATATCTTGAAAATACTTGGCGGGTTAAGAGTTAAAACTGTGGGTCTATTGTTTTTTCAGTATCAAGTAGACCTGGTCATTTCAAACAGTCAGAAGCGAGAGAAAAACTGCAGTCAAGAACTAGAGAAAGGTTATCAAGCCATAAAGTTGTGTCCACCAAAGTGAAAAGATTTAGTCCAATTATATCTTCTTCAGTGTCATACCGAAAGAAAAGATCTGAAACAAAACCAAATCACAAATCTCCAGGGTTATTGGTGTCTGACCTTAATAATAATGATATAAAAAACTATTCACGCCCATCAAATATTACTACAAATACACATGATGATCATACAAAGAACTTTGTTACTGAGGATGTTCCAAGAAGTTCCGTGCCTTCACTGGTTAGTTCCAGTAATTCCATCTCTCAGTTCCACAACTTTAGTCTGCAAAAAGATTTAGACTTAAGTTCAGTGTGTATAGGAATGGATAGTAAAGAGAAGAGTTATCCATTTGGGATGATAGTAGATGAAGAGTTACATTACAATGCAAACTCAACTCCTCTTGATCCAGGTTTATTATTTTCTCAACAGAATTCAGGAGCAAATGCAAAACAATGTTCTCAGAAGACTATTGGTGATTCTGAATTGATGAATCCAACGGCCACTCATTTTGACAGAATATGTAATGGTGCAGGAGGATGTAACACTGAACTTTTGGGTAATAACATAATATCTTCTAATACAAACTCATCTCTGGAAAATCAGATGTCTTCTCACATGAATACATCCTCTGTATTGAAACAATGTAAACCAGTGTTAGATATCAGAAAAAAACCATCTAACCAGATGTCAGCAAGGAATCCAACATTTTTTCGAACAGATAATGCTAGAATGAGAGAAAGACTCAGCACTCATTCAGGTGACAATTCAGCCAAACACATAGATAAAATTTCAGCAGAAGATCCAATTTTAATGTATTCTCAAAGTAAACTTGCAGAAGTACAAAAGAAATCTGGTCGAAAAAAGGAGGCTGTGATAGAAAAAAGTCAGCTTACTGAGAAATCAAATCAAACGCATATCTCAGTATCAGAGTTAATATCATCCAATCTTAAAGCAAGCTGTAGACAGTCAGGCAAATTTATTAATAAACAGAATACTTCAAACAAAGATCTGAAGCAAGATGAAAAGAAGAGGGAAATGTTAACACAGTCAAAAAAACTTCTTGACAGAAGACCCTCAGTACAGAGAAGAAAGTCTAGTTCCAGCAGAGATCCTTTTAAAGCATCATTGAAAACTAGGAAGAAGTCAGTTTCAAGAGTTCGAAATAAAGGTAGGATGGAATTTTTGAGAAATCGACTTGTTTAACCCTTTACCTGATGAATCGGCCGCATCTTCCCGCGTAATATTCAAATTGAGCAGTTGAAAAAATTTTATATTTAAAAACATTTCAACAAAACGATATCATGTGACCCCTCTTTGGAACAAGCTCGTTCCTGTGAGGGGTCACATGATAGGATTTTGCTGAATTTTTTTGAAAAATTTGAAAAACTAGTATTTTAAAAATAAATTTTTATATTGTCTGCATTTGGTAAATGGTTAATTACAATCTCATGGTTTGGTCAAAGCACAGCACTTTTTTTTTTTTCAAACAAATTTCTTGCTCTCTAAACATAACTTTTGACTTTTCACTTAACCCTTTACCCAACGTAACGGCCAAAACCGGCCAGCGCTATTCTCAAAAATCGCCAATTAATTTTCATTATTTTTTCATTTTTTGTCTCAAAAACATAGGTTATGACCCCTCATTGGAACGAGCTCGTCGAGCTCGTTCCAATGAGGGGTCATAACCTATGTTTTTGAGACAAAAAATGAAAACAATAGTTATTCAAGAATTCTTTTTGCAACGGTCGTCTGCTTTTCATGTTAGGTAAAGGGTTAACCCTTTATCCAACGAATTGGCCACATCCACCCATGTAATATGCAAATTCAGCAGCTGAAAAAATACTATTCTTCAAAAATTTTCAACAAAACCATATGTGACCCCTCTTTGGAATGATCTCATTGTGCTCGTTCCTTTAAGGAGTCACATGATATGGGTTTGTTGAAATTTTTTGAAAAATTTTAAAAAATATTTCAAATGATAAATTTTGATATCGTCTGCGTTGGGTAAAAGGGTTAAATGAGTTTGTTCCAATTGAAGTTTCATTCTGGAAGCACAAATTGAAAGAAATCAGGGTTTTCATGCCTCCTGAATCACTAGTCAGAATCTTTTGATATTTGGTACTCAACATCCTTACGGGGCAGATTTAAGTTTGTACAAACCAACTTCTTAGCTTCTTATTTGGCTCCCATTGCAAGTCTGAATTTTAACTTAGTCCAATATGAAGAATAATCTTTAAAAATCTTCTTCAGATCAACCAGTCAGAATTTTTGATGAGCAGTATACAGCATCTCCAAAAGTCTGAATTTTAACATAGTCCAATATGAGGAATAATCTTTAAAAATCTTCTTCCTCAGATCCACCATTCAGAATCTATTGATGTTTGGTGTAAGCATCTTTAGGAGGGTCAAATTCAGGTTTATTCAAATCAAGTCCCTGGGTTCCTAATCGAGGTCCCTATGCAAAGGATGAGGAATGTTAATTAAAAATCTTTTTCTCCACAACCACCAGTCAGGATTTTTATTACTATCACTTGGCTGTGGGTTTGACATATCATTATTCTTATCCAGACTCACTGGAGCAACCCCTACCAAACTTGATATGAATTGTCTTTTGGGGATAACCTTTCAAGTTTATAGAAATAGCTAAGCGTAATGGGTCAGCCAGTGCCTGAAAAACGGAAATTCTTGAAAAATTATTCTCGTAAACCACCTGTCACAATGCAACTTCTTTATATGCTCAAGATTCAAGTTTGATCAAAGAAACTTTCTAAGGCAATATTTGTGCTCATGCTATAGCCAGTAGGAGCAATATTTGGGGTCCCATTTCTATTTTCCAAACCAGTGGGCCAATTCAAGGAACATGTATTTGATTTATGCCCCCCCCCCCCCCCCCCCAAAAAAATGTTTTTCACATCCCCAATGGAAACACCAGGAACTAAAAATAGACAAAAATTCAAATACCCATATTTTTATACTGTACCAATGACCCAGACATAGCTGGTGCTAACTCTTAAAATATAGGGCCAAACACAAATTTTGCCCCCCAATCCCCCAAATTTGCATCTAAAACCAAAGAAAACATGTCCTGAATGGCCCTCCACACTTCACCTCTACTGCGCATGCGCAGTGTCAAGGACGTTCCAAAATTGGCGCCATTAATCATTCTTAGTTTGGCCCTTCATCAGTTAACATCTGACTGATCTTTTAGCCCAAGAACATTAGGTTTCACTAGGGAAAAAAATCGGAGAAAGCTGTTTTTTTCAGGGAATGTCAAGTACATGTCACTGAACGATTAGACAAAAGTCCCCTAAAATCCCAGTTGAGCTTTTGTTTCTACAGCCTTTTTTCGAAAACGCGTTTGAAAAAAATAAAAAAAAATCGCACGAACTTTGTAACCTTGAATTGATCCAACTGTATTTTTTGTTTACGCGTATTTCGAGCTACATAATGTCTAATATACATTTACCTAGAGGAAAATGTGCATTCTGTGACAATTTCTGTGAAAAATTATTGAAAATTCACAAAAAAGTATCGGAATTACGCAAAAAATGACGATTTTCCTAACGGATTTGCCCAATGGGTCGTAGTACAGAACGGGATGTTAGTTGGACAGACGATAAAAAATCCACCACCATTTGAAGACTTTTATCATTGCTTACAAAATAGACATTATGGAAGACCCCCTCTGCTTCTGGCCGAGTTCCCCTTTTGGCATAAAATTCGTCAGCATGAGAACTCAACTATTTTCGGGCTTGGGACCGAACAGACACGTCTGTGTCTGGCAGCATTAGATCAATAAATAATATTTACAGAATGTACAAAAATCAATAAATAATATTTACAGAATGTACAAATCAATCAACATGGATTAAGTTACATTGACTATTATCAACGCTATATACAGAAATGACATGACCTATATACATATTATTCATCGAACTCAGAAATTTCCGACAGGACAGTGTTTCTGTGGTTGTTACAAGAATCCGAACTGCAATTACACAAACCTGAGCAAGAGAGTCCTGCCTTCTTACACCCACACCTTTTTGTACAAGCACTCTTGCAACCACAACTGATCAGATTCAGTAGGTTATCGGGGGCACATGGCTTTGTGGCTGCAGTCGGTACAAGAAGTCCATTGTCTAGCGACCACCCCCAATCCGTCGGAGGAAGCGAAGTGCCCAGCCATTGTTGGACCTGGAGATAACATCTGTAGACATGTTGTTGTGCAGCATCGCTGCTTGGTGGGAGTGAGGCTAGGTCGATGGGTTTATTCAATTTAGATTTTGCTACATAACGCTTGTAAGTGACATATCTATATTGGTCGAGAGAGGAAACAGTTTTACTCCCGTATAAGATCAGGAGAAGTTGTTCCCCGGCAGCGGCTACTGCACTTGGTGTACTGTCATCCGCCAAAATTGTGTTGACATACTGTTGTGAGTCGCTAGTAACATCGGAGACAATTGTACTGAATACTTTCTTCTTACCAACTCGAAAGAGTGCAGAAGTAGTGTCACAACCACTTATAGAATGTGCTACAAGGAGGTTGCTTCTATGGTCACCCATTTTGGTTGCTATTTCACTAACTGAAACTAGTAAGTTTGGGGTAATGGAATACATCATGTGAATATTACATCCCGGTTGAACTCGAGAGGTAAGAATGACTAACAAGTCTGTGTCTGTTCCCACAACGACAACATTGTTGTCATCTTGAGCGATGTCAAGTGCAGTTTCGGCTATCAGTACATCAGCATCAGCCTCGGCCTGCTTGGACTGAATATTGATAGCAGATAGCTCCTGCATTAGAAGATCGATCAGTTGGGTTTTGTTCTTGGCATTTGCAAGGAAATCGGATTGGGGTGTGGTGGCTGGTAACTCGGGTGAGATATTGATATCAATGGAATACCTGTCTTTAGATCTACGGGCTTGTTCCATGCCCTTTGTCGACATTGTACAAGCATAACCATCAAAAACAACCACGACGTTCGCCCCAAAATGTCTCACTAGATAATTGGAATATGATGTACATATGTCCTTATATGACGACTGTTTAGGCCATACAACTGCCCTCAATAAAAATCCACCATCTACAACAAACAGAGAATGTTCTGGGATTTTAGTTTGCTCGGAACCGTATGTTTTGAGGATCTTACCGAGCGTGCTTTTCTGTGTCTTCCTCATTCCAGCAGAATCAAACAATGCTGGTGGTTTCGGGGCGAGTTCATATTTGAGATACTCTTCCATCTCTGCTTGTGACTGAATAACACACGTGATGCGGTTGAACAGAATTGTGGGGTCAATCACTACCTTACTTCCACGGACTTTGATGCTATTTGCCATCGATGCGAAAGACTTCACGGTGTCAACACGTCGTAGTTTGATGCTGTTGAACGTTTTGCTTACAACATTCGATACGCAACATTCACCAATTTTGCGAACTTGGTCACAGTTCACAGTTTCGTCGGCCACAAGCCCGGTCGCTACAGAGACTAATTGTAGTGGATCTCTATTCTGAAAGGGGGAATGCACTCTGAGCCAGTTCAATAATTTGGTGATATCATTGGCATTAGTCAATTGTGAACTTTGACGGAGATCCCGATGTTGTTCGCCATGACCAGTGTGAACATGAACAAAATTTTCGAGAGCATTACATATCGGAAGGCAAAGAGGTAGTCCATGTACCCATTTCGCAACAGTGCTATCGGTTATTCTCCTGCCATGTGTGAGACCACCAGGGAGCTTGAACATTCTCATTAAACACAGCTCTATGGTCTGATCAGAATATATCCCGTCCCAGAATTTATCTGAGCGCCTTATGGTCAAGTAACCTTTCTCAGTGAACAGCTTCAAATCATCTTGTTGCATTATTTCTGTTAGCTCATTCATCTGCTGCAAATAGAGATGAGAACTTTTTGCGTATGCAAAATGACCACCTGCGTGAAATACTGGAATCATATTGCGAACACAATATGTGTGGAGTTCCCAGTCGCCTGTGCGCTCTGCTCTCAAGAACAACTGGAGAAGACCTATTTGCTCGTAGTATTGTACCCAAAGCTTTCCTGTGCGTCCTACGGACGCATTCTGGAGCAGTTCGTGTAATTTTGACAGTAGATGGTTGACACTTTCTTGATTGACAGCGTCAGCTGTTGTACAGTCACCTCTGGCAAGTCCACAGAATATTTCATTGACTTCTGTGCAGTCTATGTTATCTAGTGTTCGGCTTTCTACAAACACAAGTTTTGTAATGGCAATTTGTGTTAGCAAATGGGCACGAACTGCTCTTGAATATGCATGACCACTGATCAAATGATGGATTGACCCACCAGCATAAACAGTCCCCCAAAGTTCATCCAAGCCGCTACCAGCCATGATCGAACCAATTGCCCCTAAATATGACATAATCATATGGAAGCCGCCGAGTCTAACGAAAACTTTTGTCAACTTATCTGACGAAGACACAATCTCCACTGCTTTGATATAAAGTGGTTGGTCAAACGTCACTGGACAAACGTTCAGTCCCTGTTTCTCACATTCAGTTTGAATGAGAAAAGTCGATGCCGTTTGAATTTGAGTTTAGGGGGTATGGTTAATATTTCACACGTTTCACCAGTTCATTATGGAATAAATGACTATTGTTATATATCATTATAAAGCCACTGCTTTTCTGCAATTTTTGATATATAATTTAACTCCCAAAGTAGTCGTAGATTTGATTTAATGGACGTTGTGTACCGTTGTGTGTATGAAAACAATAAATTTTTTTTCGTAATTTTGTACATTTTCGTGAATATTTCACCATTGAGTGTGAGGATTGGTACAAAGTTGGCATTTTCTGTTGGGGATATGTATTCTCAATATAATTCAGCACGATATTTATGATTCTCACCCTACTAAGGCGAATAAGAATGAGAAATATGGAGCTGGGTCGAATTTTTAAAAAAATTTTTTTTTTCATCAAAAAAACGCTATAACTAAAAAAGCTCAACTCGGATTCGTGGGGACTTTTCACACTTTATCCGCAATGTGTGTCCCGGAAACATATAAAAAAATCAGCTTTCTCCGATTTTTTTCCTTACTTTCTCATTTTTATGTCTAATGTGCCTGGACTATTTGTGCTTGTAAATCTCAGTTTAAATGATGCCAGACACATAAATATTAGTGAAATGGTGATTCTAAGGAGGATATAGAAGGAGGAGAGGAAAAATGTGTGGCAGAAAATTATCAGGGCTGTAACTTAAAATTTTTTAATGAAATTATGTTAAGTTACCTATTTTCGAGGCAGCAGCCATTTTGTTGTCATTCTTGTTATCAAGTTACACTGATTGTTCAGTGTTTTCCTCTCTCCCTTTCCTTTAAGTCCCCTCTTGCTATTCTCCCATGCTTTTGGCATATTTTCTGTAATTTTATTACTAAAATTTCTTGGGAGTTTTAGCTGAATAACAGAATGAATTCTGTTCTTTTCCCCATGTTTACGTCTTCACCTATGGGTGGTTAGGCGTTGTGTTCTGCATCTACCATCTGATGTTCTGCAGTTTCTTCCCTGGAAGTCTCTGTTTTGCATCAGATAGTGTATTATTGGTAACTGATTTCGGGCCAGGGTGCCTGGAGTCTTGATCTAGTGTTTTTACACTTATTGTTTACGTTTACAACAGCCCTCTGTGTGAGGGGGGATTTCTTGAAAATAATATCTTGATGTTAATTTATTCATAACTAGATTCATTATTATTGTTCGTAAGTGTTGCATAAATTGTTTAAAATATTTTTAAAATTTTTGTCCACACTTAGGCTTGGGATCCATTGGGGCTCAACATTACTTTTCAGAAACTTGGGCTGTTTTGAAAAAATATATTTTTATACTGTACCAATGACCCAGAATTAGCTGGTGCTAACTCTAAAAAATCCAGGGCCAAACACAAATTTTGCCCCCCAATCCCCAAAATTTGCATCAAAAACCAAAAGAAATCATGTCCTATAGGATTTCCATACTTTGCCCTTACTGCGCATGCGCAGTGTCAAGGACGTTCCGAAATTGGCGCCAATTATCATTCTCTGTTTGGCCCTTCATCAGTCAACATCTCACTGATCTTTGTGCTTGTAAATCTCAGTTTAAAGGATGCCAGACACGTAATTGTTGGAGAAATGGTGATTCTAAGGAGGATATAGAAGGAGGAGAGGAAAAAGGAGTGACAAAAAATAATCAGGGCTGTACTTAAATTTTTTTATGAAATTATGTTAAGTTGCCTATTTTCGAGGCATGGGCCTCTTGTTGTCATTCTTGCTAAAAAGTTGCACTGCTTATTCAGTGTTTCCTCTCCCCTGGTCTTCTAAGTCCCCCCTTGCAATTCTCCCATGCTTTTGGCATATTTTTGAGAAAGATCATTTCTAAATTCTCCTGGGAGAGTTGCTTGGTTACAGAATGTTTTCTGTTATTTTCCCCATAGTTACGTTTTCACCCATGGGTGTATAAACGTTGTGTTCTGCATCTTCCATCTGATGTTCTGCAGATTCTCCCCTGGGAGTCTCTGTCTTGCATCAGATAGAGTGTAATTTTGATGACTGATTTCAGGCCAGTTTTGTCAGTGCCTGGAGTCATGTTTTCTGGTGTTTTTACACTGTTTGTTTGCATTGGCAACAGTCTCTTTTGAGGGGGGCTGTTTGTCTTTGGTGTAGTTTATCTCACTATAAGATACATTTCTATTATCCGTAAGTGTTGCATTAATTATTTAATATAAATTTAAAATTTTTGACCACACTTAGCCATCGGATCCATTGGGGCTCAACGTTACTTTTCAGAAACTTGGGCTTCGCTGAAAAAATATTTTTCAAAAATTATTTTGATTTGCAATTGTTTTTTCATTATTAATGGATCATGTTATTATGTATCTTTGTGTCAGGGGTTTGTGCGAGTAACTAGGACTTATTGTTGACTTTTCACAATGAAAGGATATTGTTCAAATTGTAATAGGAAGAAATCTTCCTCTGACTTTCATGATCATTGCAGTAATTGTAGTCAGTGTTCTCGCACTAATCCCTGTTCTATATGTCAATATTGGGATGACAAACATTGGAAACGTGTGTCACGATATGTTGTTGGTGGAGAAAGGGCTATGCCGGCTCTTTCTCCGCAAGGTCACTCTACTCTCTCAGTTTCTATTTCAGAGGAACAAGAACAGGGTGATGTTTCCATGTTATCTTCCGCAAGTGCGCTTCCGTCGTCACAAATGAATACAGAGCTAGCGGCAAAAGTGCTCATGGAGATTAAACAAATGTCGTCCGCTAGCTCGCCTGGTGTAGCGTCCATTCACCGAATGGTTCGGCAGCCAGGTTCGTCCGATGCGGTCCAGGAGGAAATGTTGGGTGATGCGAGCACTATAAACATTCAACGTGCACACCCAGTGACGGCGGATAGTAGGCGAGATCGGAGGAAGAGTCCGGTTCCTAGCTCGTCCAGGTCCAGCCGGGCCGCGAGTGAGAGAGGCCCCTCTCTTGTACAACAACATCTGGGACCAGATGTTGTGGTACAAAATGTGTCGCAAGCGGAGCACACGTCCTGCACTCGGGACGCTCCGTTGTATAGGCAGTCTGCGGAGACTGCTCAGGCTTCTTCCTCTTGTCAGCGCACACGACCGCACCTTGGCTACGTGACCGCCGATATTCAGCTTCGCCGATCAGGGATTCTTCGGCGACCAGGTCACACCATCCGGTAGCCAGGGACACGAGGCCGATCGACTCCGGACGTTCGCATAGGAAGAGTATGCGGGAGTCATCAGATGCGGAGCTGTCCTCGGCGAAGCAGCGAAAGACTGCGTCTCTGCCGTACTTGTGCAGATGGCACAACTTATCGCAGCAACCGACAGAAATGGTGTCGGATCGGGAATTATCATACGCTCAGCCGAAGCATCGGGGGCGGACGACCGGGAGCATCATGAGGTCCGACCGGATGGTGAAAGGGATACGGATGACTTGGAGCTATCCCTTTCGGAACAACATAAAGCTGCCGTGGACTTCATCCGGCACTTTCTCCATCAAGTTGTTCCGTCGGGCCAGACTGCTGCGGTTCTGGACAAGAGAATTATAGCGTCATTGGACTCTGATTTCTTTGAGCGGTTCAGGGACATCGCTCCCGAGTTTCCGTCTCAGTCCAACAATGTTGCAAGAACATTTGAATTATTGAACGACGCTATATTCAAACTTGCTTCCAAAACGGGAAAAGCAGGTTTCTTGTCCGCCAATACTCTCAACCTGCCTTTCATTAATGCAAGGAATAAATTTCGACACGGCAGGACAGGGTATCCCGAGAGTTCCTCTGCGTATGGACGACAAGGCGGAAGACTTAGAGCTATCATTACCGTCGTCGGCGTCTATTCCAACCGCGGTGTTGGAAACAACTATTTTGTCTAACAGAGCCAGTTTAGATGCCTTATCTTACGCAGATCACCTTACTAAGGCGTTATCACTGCGCCTTCAAGGGAAAGAATTTCAGGATATTCAATCCTCTTTAAGACTTCTTTCAAGGGCAGTAGCTTATTCCACGTGTAACTCCGCCCTTTCAGTGGCAAACCTGGAGTTGGTTAGACGTGACGCAGCCCTAGCTGCATCCACACTCGTGGATACTAAGGTGAAGAACTCTCTCAGAGTCGCTTCGGTCTCCGGAGAACTTCTCTTTGACGGCAAGCTTTCTGCAATTTATGATAAAATTACAAAGAAAGCTTCGGATTCTCTGCTGTTCAAATCTGCTTCTAAGAAGTCGGACACGGCAGATAAGAGTAAGACAGGCACTTCTGGGTCTAATGCGCCCAAGAGAGGTTCCTATAGAGGTTCCGGTGCATCCTCTTGGTCTTATTCAAGAGACCGTCAAGGTAGCGACTCTCGTTCGGGACGTCCTTCGGGCCGGGACAACCGGTCGGACGCCCCGAGGTCGACGGGACGAGGTGCGGGTCGTGGAGAACGTGGTTTCTCCTACCGCAGGCCTCGCAGGTCCAGGAGGTGATGGCTTCAACCTCTATCGCGTACTGGTTGGCGGAAGGTTGTCGAGTTTTTCACAAGAGTGGGCGTCGATTACGGATGACCCTTGGGTGAGAGGGGTGACTTCGGAAGGTCTAAAGATATCCTTCAAACGAAAGCCTCCATTAACTCGAAGTCCAAAATGGACTCAACTTCCGCCAAATCCGCAGAAAAGAGACGCTCTATTATCAGAGGTGCAGTCTCTTTTAATGAAGAACGCGGTAGAGGTCGTAGAAAACCAGGAGACTCCGGGATTCTACAGCCATCTGTTTCTGGTTCCGAAACCAGACGGCTCGTTCCGTCCAGTCATAGATTTGAGCTGGATAAACAAGCTGATCGTCGCTCCGAAGTTTTGTATGGAGACGATTCGGTCGGTCAGAGCGAGTATTCGGGTGAATGATTATGCAACGTGCATAGATCTCAAAGATGCGTACTTTCACGTCATGGTACATCCGACATTCAGAAAGTATCTACGCTTCGCAGTCCTAGGAGTGGTGTATCAATTCCGGGCGATGTGCTTCGGATTGAATCTAGCACCCTGGGCTTTCACTCGGGTAATGAACTCGGTAATGATGTATTTCCGAGCTCATTCGTCTGCGGTAACGTCGGCCTACCTGGACGACATTCTTCAGAGGTACGGCAACGAGTTAACGCTTCAGAACGATGTGCAGAATCTACTTCTATTGCTCCGACGTCTCGGTTTTATAGTAAACGAGGAGAAGTCGGATCTGGTGCTGTCCAAGTCATTCACTCATCTGGGAATGAGCTTCGAGATGCACAACAATCTCGTTCGTCTGCCGTTAACCAGAGCGAAATTAGTCAGTTGTTACGCTCGCTATTGTCTGCACGCAGACAAAGTCACAGCGAGAGAATTTATGAGACTGATAGGTCTGTGCCGAGCCGCTGCGGATCTCATTCCGATGGGGCGGTTACGCACGCGTCCTCTCCAAATTTTCTTGACTCAGAATTGGAGTGTGAAAATTCATTCGCTCGACATAGACGTTCTCTTGTCAGATCAAGTGAAACGAGAGATTCAGACTTGGGCAAACATTCAGTGGTTAACTCAGGGAGTTCCGCTGCAGCTGCCGGATCCGAGTTTTACCATTATGACGGATGCCAGTCAAACAGGTTGGGGTGCATCATTGATCCCAACGGATTCGAGATGCCAGGGTCTTTGAGATCCGCAATTCCTGGGCAAGCACATAAACATCAAGGAAATGATGTCAATTTGGCTTGCGTTACGTCATTGGATGGACATTATTCACAATGCTCATGTCCAAATCCTGTCCGACAATACGACAGTGGTGGCGTATATACGGAATCAGGGAGGCACTCATTCAGTTCCGTTGTTCAATCTAATGGAAAGAATCCTTCTGTTTGCTCTAGAGCATCAGGTTCTTCTTTCGGTCCGTCATATACCGGGTCGTCTGAATGTACTAGCAGACTCCCTTTCACGAAAGGGTCGCTTGTTGCCGTCGGAGTGGACTCTCAACAAACAAGTATTCAATCAGATTTGCTACCAATGGGAACGGCCAATGATAGACTTATTTGCAACACATCTCAACAATCAGTTGCAGACGTATGTGTCTCCGTGTCCAGATCCAAGAGCATTTGCAGTAGACGCTCTGTCGATCCCTTGGGACGGAATGATAGGATATGCGTATCCTTCAGCGCCGTTAATTCAGCAAGTATTGCTAAAGATAAAACAATCTCAATGCAAGATTCTGTTGGTAGCATCTCTGTCTCCACAGAGACCGTGGATAAATCTACTCAGGTGTCTGTTGTGGGACCTACCAAGAAAGCTTCCTCCACGGGAGGATCTTCTTTCGCAGGGGAAATCGCGTCAACTCCATCACAACCTGCAAGGTCTCAACCTTCACGTTTTTCCGTTGTGCGGTCCTTCTTGCATGGCAAGCACTTTACAGGACGAGCAGTGGACGCGATTTCTAACTGTAGGAGGACCTCCTCTTCGCTAAACTATGCGGCTAAGTGGAAGGTTTTTCGTCGTTGGTGTAGGGATCATTCTGTGGATATTTTTGATCCCTCTATACCAGACATTGCAAACTTTCTAGTATACTTGTTTGACAAAATCAAACTGCAGCCTGTTACTATTAAGGGTTATAGGTCTATGTTATCTGATACCTATGCACATCATGATAGTTTACAAATTGGATCTAATGTCTCTTTATCTAAGTTGGTTAGAAACTTCTCGATAAATAGACCCAGAACTCTTAGGTTAATTCCTAAATGGAATTTAGCTTGGGTTCTTCTTAAACTGAAGGAAAAGCCATTTGAACCTCTTGGGACAGCAGATTTCAAATTCTTATCTTATAAGACAGCTTTTCTCTTAGCTTTCTCTTCTGCTAGAAGAGTCAGTGAGCTTCAAGCACTGTCGGTGGATGATTCTCACTATCGTAGTGTCGGGAACACTATCACCTTCACTACTAATGTGGGTTTTTTAGCTAAGAATCAGGCTCCTAATAAATATCCGGAACCTATTGTTATTAAGGCTCTTCCATCTTCAGACGGGCGTAGGCCTTTACTCTGTCCTGTTAGAGCGTTACGTATCTATAAACAGATATCTCAGTTTATCAGAAAGGGACGAAAACGTTTCTTTCTGTCTCTGATGCCTAATAGAAGGGACATTTCGGTCCATTCTATTGCTAGATGGATTCAATTAACTATCCGTACTGCTTATGAGAGTTTATCTTCTTCTCAGCAGTCTGTGCTTAAGATTTCGGCTCATGAAGTAAGAGCTCTTGCTACTTCTTGGGCTTACGCTAATAGTATTGCTATTACAGATTTAATGAAGGCTGCTTATTGGTCTCAGCCATCCACATTCACGAATTTTTATCTCAGAAATATTGAGTCCATTTCTGGAGACCTGCATTGTTTAGGTCCGTTATCTGTTGCTCAGAATGTCGTCCACTAAACAGTTGCAACTATAGTTATGCAGGCTTTCTGTTCCGGCAGTGACTCCGTCCGGCTGCCCTCTTCGCTCTGGGCTATTTGACCCAGGGCAAGGGGAAGGGTCACCTGCGTTATAGTGAAAAGCAAGGGAATGCCTCCTCCGAAGTCAGTATTTCTGAGTCGTTTCCGGGATGGTTTTAAAGTGTAATATTAATGTTAAAAATTCATTCATGTCATATTTTTAAAGTGTAGCTCGGTGTGAAGCATTTGTATATGTCAAGTGTCAAACGGGCGTTAATATACAATCCTCGGACACTTTTAAAAGAATATAAAGAGTCTCAATTCTCTGGACTAACTTTATTTATTGGCTTACTTTAAAAATAATTAGTATAAAGGGTTATACTGGATGTTAATAGAGAACATGAATGTTATTGTGCTCAATTATGAAGGGTATTGTATCTTTCTAATTTAACATAAAATAAGAAAGATACATGTAAAGCCTAATACTCCTTTTCTCCTTGAGGGGTTGCCTCTATATTATATAGTTGAGCTTATTGGATTTTCCTCTATGTCCTAGGCCCTCCAGCCTTATTACTATTCAGCTAAGTCTGGGTCATTGGTACAGTATAAAAATGTTAAAAAATTTATAGTAATTTATATATTTTTTATACTTACCAATGACCCAGACGGGGATGGCCCTCCCAGGAATTGGGAACTCTTACCTCCCCGCTGAGTACATAGCGCTGACCAGGCACTGCCAGTAAGAATGATAATTGGCGCCAATTTCGGAACGTCCTTGACACTGCGCATGCGCAGTAAGGGCAAAGTATGGAGGTCCTATAGGACATGATTTCTTCTGGTTTTTGTTGCAAATTTTGGGGATTCGGGGGCAAAATTTGTGTTTGGCCCTGGATTTTTTAGAGTTAGCACCAGCTAAGTCTGGGTCATTGGTAAGCATAAAAAATATATAAATTACCATAAATTTTTTAACTTTTTCAAACTATTTTGATTTCAGTTATTTTTTCTATGTTAATGGATCATATTATTATTATGTATTTTGATTGTCAGGGGTTGGTGCGAGTACTAGGACTTGTTTTCTTTTCACATTGAAAGGATTTTGGTCAATTGTAATAAGAGGAAATCTTCCTCTGACTTTTATAATCATTCTATATGTAGTCAGTGTACTCGCACTAACTCCTGTTCTGTATGTGATGATTTCGATGACAACATGGGAAGCGTGTGTCACGGTATGTTAGTGGGGAATTGGACATTCCGGTCCTTTCCCCGCAGGGTCACTCTACTTTATCAATTTCTATTTCAGACGATCAAGATTAGGGTGATGTATCCGTGATGTCTTCCAAAAGTGTGCCTCCGTCGTCACAATTAATGAAGGGCTAGCGGAAAAGTACTCATGTAAATACGCCAATTGCCTAAGAGGACCCTAGTAGGTTCGACGGCCTTTGACGTCCGCTAGCTCGCCCGGTGTAGCGTCCATTCATCGAATGGTTTGGCAGCCGGGTTCGTCCGTTGCGGTCTAGAAGGAGTTTTGGGGTGATGCGAGCACTATAAATCAACCAAATGCACACCCAGTGACGGCGGATTGGAGGGAGAACGGAGGAAGCCTTTTAGTCCGGTTCCTAGCTCGTCCAGGTCCATCCGGACGGCGAGCGAGAGAGGCCCCTCTCTCGTACAACAACATCTGGCCCCAGATGTTGTGGTACAAAATGTTTCGCATTCGGAGCATACGTCCGCCGCTCGGGACGCTCCGACATATAGTCAGTCCGGAGAGACTGTCAATAAGGCTTCCTCATTCTCATGGTAGCGCACACGACTGCTCTTGGCTACGTGACCTCGGATATCCAGTCAGCTTCGCCAATCAGAGAATCATCGGCGACCAGGTCACACCATCCGGTAGCCAGGGACACGAGGCCTGCAGACTCCGGACGTTCGCATAAGAAAGTGTGCGGGAGTCAACGTACACGGAGCTTCCGGCAGCAATGCATCGTAAGACCGCTACTGCACAGGCCTCGGGGACGGACATGCTATCCCAAATAGCACAGCTTATTGCAGCATCCCAGCAACAGCTGAATCTGTCGCATGATGTATTATCCGACGATGCTGGGTCGGGACGCTCCGCGGAAGCAGGTACGGACGTCCAAAAATTTCATCCGGTCCGATGGGATACTGAAAGGGATTCGGAGGATTTCGAGCTTTCCCTTTCGGAATAACATATGCTGTTGTGTATGTCATCTGACTTGATCTTCTACAGCTTCTTTCGTCAGACCAGAATGCTGCGATGTCGGCTAAGAAACTGATAGCGTCGGTGGACTTAGAAATTTTTGGTTTGGTTCAGGGACATCGTCCCTCAGTTCCGACATAGCCCAATAATGTCACACAAACTTTCGAATTATTGAACGACGCTATATATTATTATATGCTTGCTATGACCAAGCATTTCTGGTTTCTTGTTCGCAAAGTTACGGAGATGTCTTTCAAAGTGTGCCTCTGTCGTCTTAGTTAATGAAGAGCTAGCGGCAATAAGTGCTCATGGAATATGTCTATCGCCTAAGAGGTCCTTTGTAGGATCGACGGAGTGACATTCGCTAGCTCACCCGGTGTAGCGTACATTCATCGAATGGTTCGGCTGCCGGGTTCGTCCGTTGCGGTCTAGGAAGGAGATTTGGGTGATGCGAGCACTATAATAACTTTAGTACTCACCCAGTGACGACGGATTGAGGACAGATCGGAGGAAGCCTGTTAGTCCGGTTCCTGGCTCGTCCAGGTCCGTCCGGGATGTGAGCGAGAGAGGTCCCTCTCTCGTCCAACAACATAGGGGACCGCATGTTGTGGTTCAGATATTTTGCATTCGGAGCGTATGTCCACCGCTCGGGACGCTCCGTTTTATTGACAGTCCGAGAGACTGTCGATAATGCTTCCTCATCCTCACAGCAGCGCACACGACCGCACATTGGCTACGTGACCTCGAGTATCCGACCAGTTTCGTCATTCAGTGATTCCACAGCGAACAGGTCACGCCATCCGGTAGCCAAGGGACATGAGGCCTATACACTCCGTTCGCTCGCATAATAGTAGTATGCACGGGGTAACAATCACGGAGCTTCCAGCGGCAAGGCATTATAAGACCGCTTCTCCACAGGCCTCAGTGACGGACGTGCTATCCAAGTTAGCGCAGTTTTTTGCAGCATCCCAGCAATCGACAGTTTCTCGGTCGGATCAGGAATTATCCGACAGCGCTGGGTCGGTGCGGTCCGCGGTTGCATCAGGTTCGGACGACCGAATGCTTTATAGGGTCCGACAGGATGGCGAAAGGGATTCGGACGATTTCGAGTTTTCCCTTTCGGAACATCGGAAGCTGCTTTACATTTCTTCCGGCATTATCTTCCAGTGGTTGTTCCTTCGGACTACATTGCTGCGATGTTGGATAAGAGACTTATAGCGTCATTGGACACAGAATTTTTGATCGGTTCAGGGACATTGTCCCTGACTTACCGACACCGTCCAATAATGTCATTAGAACATGTGTATTATTTATCGACGCTATATATATATATAAGCTTGCTACCAAGCATGATAGTTTAGTTTCTTGTCCGCAATGCTCAATTCTGCCTTTTATCATTTATAGGAATATTTTATTTTGGCAGAACAGGGCATACCGAGAGTTCATATGCGTCTAGACGGCGTGGTTAAAGACTGGAAATTATCTTTTTCGCCGTCTATGTCTTTTCCGACCACAATGTTGGAAACGACAATGATGTCTAATAGACTTAACTTAGACGCTTTATCATACGTAATCCACCTTACTGAGGCGTTATCATTACGTCTTCAAGAGAAAGAATTCCGGGATATGATCCTCAATGTGATTTCTTTTGAGGGCAGTAGTTTGTTCTCGTATAACTCCGCCCTTCAGTGGCTACCTGGAGTTGGTTAGACGTGATGCAGCCCTAGCTACATCCACGCGCGTGGATAGTAAGGTGAAGAACTCTCACAGAGTCGCTTCGGTCTCGGAGAAGCTTCTCTTCGATGACAACTTTTCAGCAATCCATGAATTGCTCGATTTACACATTCTCTTGTCTATCTAGTGTAGCAAGAGATTCAGACTGGGGCAAACATTCGGTGGTTGACTCAGAGAGTGCCACTGCAGTTGCCGGATCCGAGTTTTATAATTATGACTGTTGCCAGTCAAACAGGTTGGGATACAATATTGATCCCAACGGATTCGAAGTGCCAGGGTCTTTGGGTTCCGCAGTCTCTAGGCAAGCACTTATCTTCCACGGAATAATGTTTTTTAGGCTTGCTTTATATCATTGGATAAACATTATTCAGAAACGCATGTCCAAATCCTGTCCGATAATACGACAGTAGTGGCGTATCTCTGGAACCAGGGAGGCACTCATTCGTTTCCGTTATTCAATTTAATGGAAAGAATCCTTCTGTTTGTTATAGTACACCAAGTTCTTCTTCGGTCCGTCATATTCCGGGTCGTCTGATTGTATTACCGGACTCCCTTTCACTTATGGGTCGCTTGTTGCCGTCAGAATGGACTCTCAACAAACAAGTATTCAATCAGATTTGCTATCAATGGGAGCGCCCAATGATAATTTATTTACGACACAACTTGCTAATCAATTGCAGACGTATGTGTTTACATGTCCGGATCTCTGAGCTTATGTTGTTAACGCTCTATTGATCTAATAGGACGGAATGATAGGATATGCGTATCCTCCTGCGCTGTTGTTTCAGCAAGTATTGCTAAGATAAACAACCACAATACATTTCTGTTGATAGCATCTCTGTCTTCACAGAGACCATGGGTAATTTTACTCAGATGTCTTCTGTGGGACTTAACGCGAAAACTTCCTCCATGAGAGGATCTTTTTTCGCTGGGAAAAATCGTGTCATCTTCATCACAACCCGCAAGGTCTCAACCTTCACGTATTCCGTTGTGTGGTCCTTATTGCATTGTAAGCATTGTACTGGACGAGCTTTGGGCACGATTTCTTACTGTAGGAGAACCTCTTCTTCGCTATACTATGCGGCTAAAGTGGAGGCTCTTCCGTCGTTGGTGTAGGGATCACTATGTTGATATTGTTGATCCCTCCATACTAGTCATTGCAACTTTCTAGTATACTTGTTTGACAAGATCTACTGCAGCCTGTTACTATTAAGGTTATAGGTTTATGTTATCTCATAGCGATGCACTCTATGATAGTTTACAATTGAGTCTTATGTCTCTTTATCTAAGTCAGTTAGTAACTTTTCGATAAATAGACTTAGCATCATTAGATTAAATTTCTATACGGAATTTAACTTCGGTTCTTATTTAGCTAAGTAATCATTTGAGTCTCTGGAAACAGTAGTTTTCAAATTCTGACCTTTTAGACAGTAATTCTGTTGGCTTTTCTTTTACTGAAGAGTCAGTGAGCTTCATGCACTATCGGTGGATGATTCTCACTTTCGTAGTTTCGGAATCACTACTTCCTTTACTATTTAGGTTGGATTTTTGCATATAGGGTCAGGCTCCTAACTAATATCCGGAACCTATTGTTATTAAGGTCTTTCCGTCTTCGTACGGGCATAGGCCTTTACTCTGTCCGGTTAGAGTTTACGTATTTATAAACAGATATCTGTTTATTACTACGGGCGTAAGCTTCTTCTGTCTTTGATGCCTAATAGAAGGACGTTACGCTCCATTCTATTGCTAATGGATTCAATTAACTATCGATACTGCTTATGGTATATCATTGACTCAGCAGTTGTGCTTCAGATTTAGGCTCATAAAGTAAGAGTTCTTCTACATCTTGGGCTTACATTAATAGTGTTGCTATTATACATTTTTGAAGGCTGCTTATTGCGCTCAGCCATCCACATTCATGAATTTTTCTCTCAGAAGTATCGAGTCCATTTCTGGAGGCCTCTATTGTTAGGTCTATTATCTACTGCTCAGAATGTCATTCACTTAACAGTTGCTTCTATAGCTACGTAGGCTGTCTGTTTCGGCAGTGACTCCGTTCTGCTGCCCTCTTCGCTCTGGGCTATTTGACCCAGGGCAAGAAAAAGGGGGGGGGGGGAGGGTGTTCCCTTGGGTCACATGTTTTACTATGGAAACAAGGGGATACCTCCTCCGGAGTTAGTAATTCTGAGCTGTTATTGGGATGGTTTTTTAGTGAGAAGTTTATGTTTTAAAATTCATTCAGGTCTTAGTTTTTAAAGTATAGCTTTGAATATAGCACGTGTCAACGGACGTTATTATACAATCCTCAGACACTTTTAAGGAGTATAAAGAGTCTCTATTCTCTAGACTTACTTTATTTATTGGCTTACTTTAAAAATTATTAGTATAAGGATTATACTAGATATTAATAGAGTACATGGATGTATTATTCTCAATTTTAGAAGGTGTTGTATCTTTCTAATTTATCATAAATAAGAAAGATACATGTAAGGCCTAATACTTTTTTTTCCCTAGAGGGGATGACTCTATTTTATATAATTGAGCGTATTCCAACTTGCTCTATGTCCTTGGCCCTCCAGCCTTTTTACTATTCAGCTATGTCTGGGTCATTGGTACAGTATAAAAATGTTAAAAAATTTATAGTAATTTATATATTTTTTATACTTACCAATGACCCAGACGGGGATGGCCCTCCCAGGAGTTGGGAACTCTTGCCTCCCCGCTGAGTACATTGCGCTTACCAGGCACTGGTTATAAGAATGATTAATGGCGCCAATTTCGGAACGTCCTTGACACTGCGCATGCGCAGTAGAGGTGAAGTGTGGAGGGCCATTCAGGACATGTTTTCTTTGGTTTTAGATGCAAATTTTGGGGATTGGGGGGCAAAATTTGTGTTTGGCCCTATATTTTAAGAGTTAGCACCAGCTATGTCTGGGTCATTGGTAAGTATAAAAAATATATAAATTACTATAAATTTTTTAACATTTTCAAAACTGCATGGAACAAACAAGTGTTATTTGGTGCACTGCATCTTTAGGACCAATAGAATTGATTGGGTGTAGAAAATCTCTTTCGATTGTCTCAATTGGTTGTTTGTACAGGACAGTATAAGATATTTTTTCAACGGGAAAAATGAAACTTAAAGTTGTTTAGGATAGCAGGTTGTGTTACCCTTTAATGATAGGCCAATTATTTGGAATGATTATCTGTATCAGTGATAAGTCTAATATTTCCATCACATTCATATCTGCAAAATTATGACTGATAACCAAAACATTTCAGCCGCCATTGACTGGATTGTAATCCACTCGTGGGCAGTGATGTCCACACATGCATTTACAAGGTAATAAAAATCATCATAAGCAAAATTTTATTTAATGAAGCACCAGGTTGTACCCAGTGTTTCTTTAATTAAATTTTTAATGATTTTTAGCTCACCGAAGGGAGCTAAACTTATCACTTGCCGTCCGGAACATTTTTCAAACAACTTCTACTCTGAAACTGCTAGGTTGATTTGCTCGAAACTTGGTATGGATGTTCATTACCATATGTCAATTCAAGTTTGTTCAAATGAAATGGACATGCCCACTTGGGGCTCCATAGGGGGCATAACTCTGATAGCATCCTATGTATATTAGAGAAATACTAAAAAATCTTCTCCAGCACAAGTGGGCAGAATCATTTGATATTTGGTATACAGCATTATGGGGTGGATCTGATTCAAGTTTGTTCAAATCGGCTCCCTGGATTCATATTTGGGCTCACGATAGAAGCCCGAATTTCGAACTTAGTGCATTTCAGGAAAATTTCTTAAAAAATCTTCTCAAGATCCAGGAGGCAGGACCTTTTGATATTATGTATGCAGCATGCTTAGGGGGGTGAGATTCAAGTTTGTTCAAGCCAAGTCCCTGTGGGAGCCCAAATTATAACTTAGTTCAAAATGAGGAATTTTCTTTAAAAATCTCCTTCTTCAGATCCAGCTGTCGGAATGTTTTGATATTTGGCATGCAGCATCCTTAGGGGGGTGAGATTCAAGTTTGTTCAAGCCAAGTCCGTGGGTTCACATTTGGGCTCACTGTGGGAGCCTGAATGATAACTTAGTTCAAAATGAGGAATTTGCTTAAAAAATCTTCTTCTTCAGATCCAGCAGATGAATGCTTTTGATATTTGGTATGCAGCATCCTTAGGGGGGGGGTAAGATTCAAGTTTGTTCAAGCCGTGTCCCTAGGTCCATATTTGGGCTCACTGTGGGAGCTCGAATTGTAACTTAGTTCAAAATGAGGAATATTCTTTAAAAATCTTCTTCATATCCAGCAGTCAGAATGTTTTGATATTTAGTGTGCAGCAGGGGGTGAGATTCGAGTTTGTTGAAGCCATTCCGTGGGTTCATATATGGGCTCCCTGTGGGACTTATAACTTAGTTCAATATGAGGAATATTCTTTAAAAATCTTCTTTTTTTTTAGATCCACTGGTCAGAATCTTTGGATATTTGGTTTTAGCTTTTCTTAGGAGTAGCAGATGCAACTTGTTGAAATCAATTCTCTGGGTTGATATTTAGGCTACCATGTCAGGTGAGCGCCCTCAGGCCCCCTGGGGCCTCTTGTTTGTATAATTAGTGCTTAGAATTTAATATTGCGTTCATGGAAATATTATCCACCCTTGGAATGTGAACAGTCCATGGCAGCCATACTGTAACTTCATTTCTTGTTTCAGGTCTTTGATAATATGCAAGTTTTGGGGCAAAATAACTCTGGAGTCAAGAATGCTGACTTCACAAATTAACATTAAATTGTTAAAAGAATTGCGAGAATCAAATTGCAGTTCTTAAATATTTGGAATTTGTGAGTACTGTTATACCCCTGTGAGTGCAACATGTACATAATGCCCTGGTAAAAAGCAAACATTATATATTTTCGAAAGTTAAACCTTTGGGGACCTTGCTTTTATAAAGTACCGCCTGACAAAATGTCATTTGGGTTTTTCAAATACTGAGTTGTACATCGTTGATATTTTGTTTGTCCGGGTCATAATTTCTTAACCCCTAAATATTTTTTAACAAAACTTCGCAACCATTTGTATTGTCACTAGACAGTGTGTCATCAGTCATGATGAGGTCTGTATCCTCAAGGTGAAGGTCACTTTCATTTTTGTCCAGTCCGTAAAATTTGATCTAATTGGCAGATCTTGTTCATATTTGGTACAATTATTGGCTCATGACTCAAAGGTGTGTCATGACTTTGATCTAAGGTTACATCATCAAGGTAAAGGTCACAGGCAACAAAATTTGTATATTGTTATACAGTCCTTGCCCGGTCATTGTATAACTTGGTATGATCAACAGATCTTATTTATACTTCGTACAATTATTGCTCATGACTCAAAGGGGTATTGCAACTTTGATCCAAGGTCATATCATCAAGGTCATGGTCACAGGCAGCAAAACTTTTATATTGTTATATATCCATCCCTTGTCCGTTCATTATAACTTTGTGTGATTGTCAGATCTTTATCATATTTGGTACAATTATTGCTCATGACTCAAAGTTGTGTCGTGACTTTGATCTATGGTCATATCATCAAGGTCAAGGTCACAGACACCAAAACTTTTTATATTATACAGCCCTTGTCTGGTCCTTATAATTAAATTTATGTGACAGATCTTTTTCATACTTCTTACAATTGTTACCCATAACCTAATGTTGATTCATGACCTTGCCCCATCGTCTTATCATGAAGGTTACGGTAAAAAGCAGTAACACTTGGATTCTTGTCTTGTATTTTGCTTCCCCTAAAAGCAGTGACCTTGGGCGGAGCTGACTAGGCTGAGAGGTCTCTTGTAATTTGGGTGAGTTTCTTGTCATATGTGTATGTGTAGAACACCCTTCAGATTGCATATATTGACCTGCTAACAACCATAAATATTGTAAGTCTCCTCTTGACTGGTTAAGTACTAGAAGTCACTATCTTGTCTCTATTGAAAAGTTCTGGAGGCATACTGCACGTCGATGGTGCACATGTCTTCAACCACTGTAACCCTGCTTGAGCGGAGCTTGAACAGAGTAAGAATGTTGAAGAGCTGACAGTTGCTCGTCAATGCTCGGTGGTTCTCTCTGGGTACTCTGGCTTCCTCCACCTGTAAAACTGTCACGGTCACGATTAGCCATTGTGCATAAGTATGTGACCTTAAACACCAATAAATAAATAAATATAAATATAGAAGTGTATTCTAGTCAACTTTTTCATGGCTGCATATTAGGACCCCTTGTTCTGTTTCCATGTACAGTTAAAACTAGAAGTCCTGTCACAAATAGTGTGCTTATCTGGGCTTAATTGCACGTTGGAATTGCGCACAATTGCCGTATCGAATGGCATCCAAAGCACGGCAGGTTCTCCTGGTTACTCATAGCAAACACATGCAATGTTTCTGCCGGTTACCCGGAGGTCCATTGGCTGAAACATTGCTTGTGCACAGGCCATGTGTACAGAATGTGATAGCTTTACTTGGGCCATAACGCGCACATTAACGCGCATATCAACGCGCTATTTGTGTGCATTTCGTGACAGGACTTCTAGTTTTAACAGTAGATTGTCAAGGCAGCAAGAGACTCGTACAGTTTAAATCTTTTCTTTTGCTGATAGTTTTAAGTGATGTTTTTAATAATTATAAAGGAATTTACATGTTTGGTGTGTTTTATAGATCGTATTCTGTTGGAGATGTGTGATGTTTTATCTACAGAACTAATTAAATCATTGTCTCATGCACACCATGATAAATTATATGAGCTGGCTGCAGTTTGTAAAGAAGTGAAACGAATGAAGAACAAGAAATCAAAACTTCATGAGCAGGTGAATAGATATTATTGTTTTATGACTACCACAAATAGATTCTCCACACCACTATAGTTTAGCAATTCTGGCTCCATGGAAAATGAGTCTTAATCCAGTCCAAATTCAAATTCATATCGTCACGTGATGTGTACAGAATTTTAAGGCAACAATTATACAACTGTTACAAATGCAAAATAAAAACTTGAGTGTATTTGCATTGAACACTTTTGGACAAACATTCCATTTGATGTCTGTTTGAAAATACTTAAACATTATTCCAAAATAACAGTATTTTTATACTGTACCAATGACCCAGACTTAGCTGGTGCTAACTCTAACAAAACCAGGGCCAAACACAAATTTTGCCCCCCAATCCCCAAAATTTGCATCCAAAACAAAAAGAAATCATGTCCTAAAGGACCTCCATACTACGCCCCCACTGCGCATGCGCAGTGTCACGGACGTCCCGAAATTGGCGCCAATTATTATTCTCTGTTTGGCCCTTCATCAGTCAACATCTCACTGATCTTTGTGCTTGTAAATCTCAGTTTAAAGGATGCCAGACACGTAATTTTTGGAGAAATGGTGATTCTAAGGAGGATATAGAAGGAGGAGAGGAAAAAGAGGTGACAAAAAATAATCAGGGCTGTACTTAAAAATTTTTGATGAAATTATGTTAAGTTGCCTATTTTCGAGGCATGGGCCTCTTGTTGTCATTCTTGCTAAATGTTGCACTGCTTATTCAGTGTTTCCTCTCCCCTAGCCTTCTAAAGTCCCCCCTTGCAATTCTCCCATGCTTTTGGCATATTTTTGAGAAAGTTCATTTCTAAAATTTTCCTGGGAGAGTTGCTTGGATACAGAATGTTTTCTGTTATTTTCCCTATAGTTACGTTTTCACCCATGGGTGTGTAAACGTTGTGTTCTGCATCTTCCATCTGATGTTCTGCAGATTCTCCCCTGGGAGTCTCTGTTTTGCATCAGATAGAGTGTAATTTTGATGACTGATTTCGGGCCAGTTTTTTCAGTGCCTGGAGTCATGTTTTCTGGTGTTTTACACTGTTTGTTTACATTGGCAACAGCCTTTTTTGAGGGGGGCTGTTTGCCTTTGTGGTAGTTTATCTCACTATAAGATACATTTATATTATCCGTAAGTGTCTCATTAATTATTTAATATAAATTTAAAATTTTTGACCACACTTTGCCATCGGATCCATCGGGGCTCAACGTTACTTTTCAGCAACTTGGGCTTCGCTGAAAAAATATTTTTTCAAAATTATTTTGATTTGCAATTGTTTTTTCATTTATTAATGGATCATGTTATTATGTATCTTTGTGTCAGGGGTTTGTGCGAGTAACTAGGACTTGTTGTTGACTTTTCACAATGAAAGGATATTGTTCAAATTGTAATGGGAAGAAATCTTCCTCTGACTTTCATGATCATTGTATTAATTGTAGTCAGTGTTCTCGCACTAATCCCTGTCCTATATGTCAATATTGGGATGATAATCATTGGAAACGTGTGTCACGGTATGTTGTTTCTGGAGAAAGGGCTATGCCGGCTCTTTCTCCGCAAGGTCACTCTACTCTCTCAGTTTCTATTTCATAGGAACAAGAACAGGGTGATGTTTCCATGTTATCTTCTACAAGTGTGCGTCCGTCGTCACAAATGAATTCAGAGCTAGCGGCAAAAGTGCTCATGGAGATTAGACAAATGTCGTCCGCTAGCTCACCCGGTGTAGCGTCCATTTACCGAATGGTTCGGCAGCCGGGTTCATCCGATGCAGTCCAGGAGGAAAGTTTGGGTGATGCGAGCACTATAAACATACAAGGTGCACACCCAGTGACGGCGGATTGTAAGCGAGAACGGAGAAAGCCTTTGAGTCCGGTTCCTAGCTCGTCCAGGTCCAGCCGGGCCACGAGCGAGAGAGGCCCCTCTCTCGTACAACAACATCTGGGACCAGATGTTGTGGTACAAAATGTGTCGCAAGCGGAGCATACGTCCGTCGCTCGGGACGCTCCGTTGTATAGGCAGTCCGCGGAGACTGCTAAGGCTTCTTCTTCTCGTCAGCGCACACGACCGCACCTTGGCTGCGTGACCGCCGATATTTTACCAGCTTCGCCGATCAAGGATTCTTCGGCGACCAGGTCACACCATCCGGCAGCCAGGGATTCGAGACCGATGGACTCCGGACGTTCGCATAGAAAAAGTATGCGGGAGCCATCTGATGCGGAGCTGCCCTCGGCGAAGCAGCGAAAGACTGCGCCTCCGCAGGTCTCGACTCCGGACATTCTTGTGCAGATAGCACAGCTTATCGCAGCATCCCAGCAGCCGACAGAAACAGTGTCGGATCGAGAATTATCCGACGGCGCTAGGTCGGTACGCTCCGCCGAAGCATCGGGGGCGGACGACCGGGAACATCATGAGGTCCGACCGCATGGTGAAAGGGATACGGATGATTTGGAGCTATCCCTTTCGGAACAACATAAAGCTGCCGTGGACTTCATCCGGCACTTTCTCCCTCAAGTTGTTCCGTCGGGCCAGACTGCTGCGGTTCCGGACAAGAGGATTATAGCGTCATTGGACTCTGAATTTTTTGAGCGGTTCAGGGACATCGCTCCCGAGTTTCCGTCGCAGTCCAATAATGTTGCAAGAACATTTGAATTATTGAACGACGCTATATTTAAACTTGCTTCCAAGACGGGGAAAGCAGGTTTCTTGTCCGCTAATACTCTCAACCTGCCTTTCATTAATGCAAGGAATAAATTCGATACGGCAGGACAGGGTATACCGAGAGTTCCTCTGCGTATGGACGACGAGGCGGAAGACTTAGAGCTATCATTACCGTCGTCAGCTTCTATTCCAACCGCGGTGTTGGAAACAGCTATTGCGTCTAACAGAGCCAATTTAGATGCCTTATCTTACGCAGATCACCTTACTAAGGCATTATCACTGCTCCTTCAAGGGGAAGAGTTTCAGGATATACAATCCTCTTTAAGACTTCTTTCAAGGGCAGTAGCTTATTCCACGTGTAACTCCGCCCTTTCAGTGGCAAATCTGGAGTTGGTTAGACGTGACGCAGCCCTAGCTACATCCACACTAGTGGATTCTAAGGTGAAGAACTCTCTTAGAGTCGCTTCGGTCTCAGGAGAACTTCTCTTTAACGGCAAGCTTTCCGCTATTTATGATAAAATTAAAAAGAAAGCTAATGATTCTCTGTTGTTCAGATCGGCTCCTAAGAAGTCGGATACAGCAGACACGAATAAGACAGGCACTTCTGGGTCTAATGCGCCCAAGAGAGGTTCCTATAGAGGTTCCGGTGCGTCCTCTTGGTCTTATTCGAGAGACCGTCAGGATAGCGACTCTCGTTCGGGACGTCCTTCAGGCCGGGACAATCGGTCGGACGCCCCGAGGTCGACGAGGCGAGGTGCGGGTCGTGGAAGACGTGGTTTCTCCTACCGCAGGCCTCGCAGGTCCAGGAGGTGATGGCTTAAACCTCTATCGCGTTCCGGTTGGCGGAAGGTTGTCGAGTTTTTCACAAGAGTGGGCGTCGATTACGGACGACCCTTGGGTGAGAGGAGTGACTTCGGAAGGTCTGAAGATATCCTTCAAACGAAAGCCTCCATTAACTCGAAGTCCAAAGTGGACTCATCTTCCGTCAAATCCACAGAAAAGAGACGCTCTGTTATCAGAGGTGCAGTCTCTTTTAATGAAGAACGCGGTAGAGGTCGTAGAAAACCAGGAATCTCTGGGATTCTACAGCCATCTGTTTCTGGTTCCGAAACCAGACGGCTCGTTCCGTCCAGTCATAGATTTGAGCTGGATAAACAAGCTGATCGTCGCTCCGAAGTTTTATATGGAGACGATTCGATCGGTCAGAGCGAGTATTCGGGTGAACGATAATGCAACGAGCATAGATCTCAGAGATGCGTACTTTCACGTCATGGTACATCCGACATTCCGAAAGTATCTACGCTTCGCAGTCCTTGGAGTGGTGTATCAATTCCGGGCGATGTGCTTCGGATTGAATCTAGCACCCTGGGCTTTCACTCGGGTAAAGAACTCGGTAATGATCTACTTCCGAGCTCATTCGTCTGCGGTAACGTCGGCCTACCTGGACGACATTCTTCAGAGGTACGGCAACGAGTTAACGCTTCAGAACGATGTTCAGAATCTTCTTCTATTGCTCCGACATCTCAGTTTTATAGTAAACGAGGAGAAGTCGGATCTGGTGCCGTCCAAGTCATTCACTCATCTGGGAATGAGCTTCGAGACGCACAACAATCACGTTCGTTATTCACAATGCTCATGTCCAAATCCTGTCCGACAATACGACAGTAGTGGCGTATATATGGAATCAGGGAGGCACTCATTCAGTTCCGTTGTTCAATCTAACGGAAAGAATCCTTCTGTTTGCTCTAGAGCATCAGGTTCTTCTTTCGATCCGCAATTCCTGTGCAAGCACATAAACATCAAGGAAATGATGTCAATTTGGCTTGCGTTACGTCACTGGATGGACATTATTCACAATGCTCATGTCCAAATCCTATCCGACAATACGACAGTAGTGGCGTATATACGGAATCAGGGAGGCACTCATTCAGTTCCGTTGTTCAATCTAACGGAAAGAATCCTTCTGTTTGCGTTAGAACATCACGTTCTTCTTTCGGTCCGTCACATACCGGGTCATCTGAATGTGCTAGCAGACTCCCTTTCACGAAAGGGTCGTTTGTTGCCGTCGGAGTGGACTCTCAACAAACAAGTATTCAATCAGATTTGCTACCAATGGGAACGGCCAATGATAGACTTATTTGCGACACATCTCAACAATCAGTTGCAGACGTATGTGTCTCCGTGTCCGGATCCAAGAGCATTTGCAGTAGACGCTCTGTCGATCCCTTGGGACGGAATGATAGGATATGCGTATCCTCCAGCGCCGTTAATTCAACAAGTATTGCTAAAGATAAAACAATCTCAATGCAAGATTCTGTTGGTAGCATCTCTGTCGCCACAGAGACCGTGGATAAATCTACTCAGGTGTCTGTTGTGGGACCTACCGCGGAAGCTTCCTCCACGAGAGGATCTTCTTTCGCAGGGGAAATCGCGCCAACTCCATCACAACCCGCAAGGTCTCAACCTTCACGTTTTTCCATTGTGCGGTCCTTCTTGTATGGCAAGCACTTTACAGGACGAGCAGTGGACGCGATTTCTAACTGTAGGAGGACCTCCTCTTCGCTAAACTATGCGGCTAAGTGGAAGGTTTTTCGTCGTTGGTGTAGGGATCATTCTGTAGATATATTTGATCCCTCTATACCAGACATTGCAAACTTTCTAGTATACTTGTTTGACGAAATCAAACTGCAGCCTGTTACTATAAAGGGTTATAGATCTATGTTATCTGATACCTATGCACATCATGATAGTTTACAAATTGGATCTAATGTCTCTTTATCGAAGTTGGTTAGAAACTTTTCGATAAATAGACCCAGAACTCTTAGATTAATTCCTAAGTGGAATTTAGCTTGGGTTCTCCTTAAATTGAAGGAAAAGCCATTTGAACCTCTTGGGACAGTAGATTTCAAATTCTTATCTTATAAGACAGCTTTTCTCTTAGCTTTCTCTTCTGCCAGAAGAGTCAGTGAGCTTCATGCACTATCGGTGGATGATTCTCATTATCGTAGTGTTGGGAACACTATCACCTTCACTACTAATGTGGGTTTTTTAGCTAAGAATCAGGCTCCTAATAAATATCCGGAACCTATTGTTATTAAGGCTCTTCCGTCTTCAGACGGGCGTAGGCCTTTACTCTGTCCTGTTAGAGCACTACGTATCTATAAACAGAGATCTCAGTTTATCAGAAAGGGACGGAAACGTTTCTTTCTGTCTTTGATGCCTAATAGAAAGGACATTTCAGTCCATTCTATTGCTAGATGGATTCAGTTAACTATCCGTACTGCTTATGAAGATTTATCTTCTTCTCAGCAGTCTGTGCTTAAGATTTCTGCTCATGAAGTAAGAGCTCTTTCTACTTCCTGGGCTTATGCTAATAGTGTTGCTATTACAGATTTAATGAAGGCTGCTTATTGGTCTCAGCCATCCACATTTACAAATTTTTATCTCAGAAATATTGAGTCCATTTCTGGAGACCTGCATTGTTTAGGTCCCTTATCTGTTGCTCAGAATGTTGTCCACTAAACAGTTGCAACTATAGTTATGCAGGCTTTCTGTTCCGACAGTGACTCCGTCCGGCTGCCCTCTTCGCTCTGGGCTATTTGACCCAGGGCAAGGGGGGGGGGGGCGGGTGTTCCCTTAGGTCACCTGCTTTATAGTGAAAAGCAAGGGAATGCCTCCTCCAAGTCAGTATTTCTGAGTCGCTTCCGGGATGGTTTTAAAGTGTAATATTAATGTTTAAATTCATTCATGTCTTATTTTTAAAGTGTAGCTCGGTGTGAAGCATTTGTATATGTCAAGTGTCAAACGGGCTTTAATATACAATACTCGGACACTTTTAAATGACTATAAAGAGTCTCAATTCTCTGGACTACTTTATTTATTGGCTTGCTTTAAAAATAATTAGTATAAGGGTTATACTGGATGTTAATAGAGAACATGAATGTTATTGTGCTCAATTATTAAGGGTAGTGTATCTTTCTAATTTAATATTAAATAAGAAAGATACATGTAAAGCCTAATACTCCTTTTCTCCTTAAGGGGTTACCTCTTTACTATATAGTTGAGCTTATTGGATTTTCCTCTATGTCCTAGGCCCTCCAGCCTGTTTACTATTCAGCTAAGTCTGGGTCATTGGTACAGTATAAAAATGTTAAAAAATTTATAGTAATTTATATATTTTTTATACTTACCAATGACCCAGACGGGGATGGCCCTCCCTGGAGTTGGGAACTCTTGCCTCCCCGCTGAGTACATAGCGCTGACCAGGCACTGCCAGTAAGAATGATAATTGGCGCCAATTTCGGGACGACTGCGTCACTGCGCATGCGCAGTAGAGGCGTAGTATGGAGGTCCTTTAGGACATGATTTCTTTTTTTGGATGCAAATTTTGGGGATTGGGGGGCAAAATTTGTGTTTGGCCCTGGTTTTGTTAGAGTTAGCACCAGCTAAGTCTGGGTCATTGGTAAGTATAAAAAATATATAAATTACTATAAATTTTTTAACTTTCAAACACAAAACCATTTACCATACCTTCAGTATAAATTTGATCTGTTAATTGCATATGGGTTGTAGAGTAAACTCCTGTTAATTGTATATACATTTTTGTAATATGTCAAAAAAATTACTGTGACACGCACCAAATTCCCCTTATTTATCAACCTTTTTTGGCCTCACTACATCCAATACAGGCATTTATTCTATTATATCTTGTTCGACAGAGCTCTATGAGCTCTGTCAAACAAGATATAATGGAATAAATGCTCAGTTTACCTCCAGACCAAATCCCTGTTAATTGTACACTCCTGTTAATTGAATAAATTTCACTGGCAAAATGGATATTCAATTTAGAGGATTCTACTGTAGTGCCAAAATTATAGTTCATTGGATAAAGAACCATATTCTAAGGTACTGGACTGGGTGCTGATTTCTGGTATGTGGCTTTGTCATGAATACCTACAAATCGAGTTCGAGTTTGATCCCAGTCGGATGATTTTTACGGCATTATTGACTTTGAACTTAGTTTATGATGTAAATACTCAGAGAATCAGTATTCAGGATTTTTTTGGCCCGTGGGGAGCATAGGTGTGAAGCTGAAAAATCTATTTGGAAAATCAGTTTTCTTGCAACTGCTTGTGAATGACGTGGACAGATCACATTTCAGCCATTGTGCTGAAATATGTGACCTTAACCCTTTGAACCCTGGTGGTATCTTCCATGTCAGTTCAATGGCAGCAATTGGAAGAGTCCATATTTATTATTTGGGGTTAGGCCAATTAATATTTTCAACGTGCAGCCTTAGGGCTGCACATTGAAAATATTGATTGGACTACACCATGCATTAAACCTTGTAGCCATCCGTCTTAACTGGTAGAGTGCTGGAAGCCCATATTTGGGCTTTAATCTGAAGTGCAGGTAACCCATGTTAAAGGCTTTATATTCAGTGGATGTATTTCATATTATCCTTGAAGTGAAACTATTTAGTCTTTAAGGATTTTCCTTGTTATAATTTATGGGAGAGTGCCAATGGGCACTCTCCCATAAATTCTAACAAGGCAAAGACATGTCGACAAATTTTGATGACCAAAAATAAGTTAGCACTCTACCAGTTAATGACATTTTGAGGTAGCTTATGACCCGGCCGGAAAAACGGTCTCTGGTGTTCAAACAGTTAAACACCAATAACTAACTAAATAACTTCCAACACTTTCATGCTAGATATAATTTATGTAAGTCTTGTATTTTGTAAAACATAGGCTGTAGAGAAGTGACAATTTTTCACTCAAGTACACTGATCAAAATTCTATTTCCGTCTCATGTCAGAACCCCGAAGGATATCTATTGTTAAGTCCATGCATGCTGCTGGCAGATATTCCTGTCCAGGACACAAAATCTCTTGCACTGAAATATATTGTACCCAAAATTTGGGTACAGTTAATCAAATTTCCCCCTGTAAATTGAATGGACTTTTTTCCCAATGATTTCTTGAGGTAAATATGTATAAATTTTTCATCAAATCTAGTCATGGCTGCTTTATAGCAGCCATGACTAGATTTGATGAAATATATTTTGAAAATACTCAGCGGGTTAAGAGTTAGACCTTTACCAAACATGATGATGATATCTGGCAAACACTATTCTCAAAAATCCTCAATCAAATTTTATTTATTCAATTTTTGCTGCCAGAACAAAGTTCATGACTCCTCATTGGACGAAGCTGTGTTTCTGAGATAAAAGTAAAAAATTAAAATTTTCAGTTAATTGAGAAATCTTTCTGCTGATGTTATTCTCTTGTCATGTTAGGTTAAGTGTAAAGACAGAAAACATTTTTAGCGCAACTTTGACGCAGTCAAATTTGAGGTTATGCCATGGCTTGTTGTCCATCAACAATTCAATACGGCTTGGGCTAGAGGCCGTATTTATGAACTGATCTTTACGAAACTTCTTGGGTACCTTTGTTATCACCGTGGGGTGAGAACGAATGCTTTTGGGTGCTGTCCGAAATTCAAGATGGCCACCAGCAACCATTTTGTACCAGAGTTAGTGCAATCAGTTTTTTGTTCACAACTTCTGTACGAAAGTTCTGATTCGAATAAATTTTTGTCTGAATGTTTAGTAACATGGAATACATCACATATAATACAGGTTTTTTTCTCGTGCAGAAATTCTGCAAATTAGATGACTTTGATTTATTCAGTGCTCCTCCTTATACACAGTAAGTACACATGTCAATGGCTCGGGCTAGGGGCTGTATTTATGAACCGATCTTCATGAAACTTCTTGGGTACATTTGTTATCACCTTGGGACGAGAACGAGTGTTTCTGGGTGCAGTCCAAAATTCAAGATGGCTGCCAGCCACCATTTTGTACCAAAATTAGGTCCAATCAGTTTTTGTTCACAACTTCTATAAGGCTCAGACTAGAGGCCGTCTTTATGAACCGATCTTTATGAAACTTCTTGGGTACCTTTGTTATCACTGTGGGACGAGAACGAGTGTTTTGGGGTGTGGTCCGACATTCAAGATGGCCACTGGCAGCCATTTTGTACCAAAATGAGTGCAATCAGTTTTTTTGTACAGAACTTCTGTATGAAAGTTCTGATTTGAATAAATTTTTGTATGAATGTTTAGTAACATGGAATACATCACATATAATACGGGTTTTTTCCTCGTGCAGACAATATGCAAATTAGATGGACTTTGATTTGTTCAGTGCTACTTGTACACAGTAAGTACACATGTCAGTGGCTCAGGCTAAGGGCTGTTTTTATGAACCGACGAAACTTCTTGGGTACCTTTGTTATGACCTTGGGACGAGAACGAGTGTTTTGGGGTGCAGTCCGAAATTCAAGATGGCTGCCGGTGGCCATTTTGTACCAAAATTAGGTACAATGAGTTTTTTGTACAGAACTTATATATGAAGGTTCTGATTTGAATAAATTTTTGAATGAATGCTAACATTTGGCTTATGGTGTGCCATACAAGGATCCCCATTGTAACATTAACCCCATGAAGATTTCTTTTCCAGTTTAGCATCTAACTGTTACCCACCTTTACAATACTTTACCAAAACATTTGTTACAGGCTACAGTCAGCATTTATGTACAGACCATTACAATACTTTATATGTACCTTTGTTATCAGGTCATTACCTAGATGTGTGTCATTGCAGAGTCGCATACTATACATGTACATGTCTTACACAAGTTGAGCTTCAGTGTCATTGACACTTTCATTTGAATTTTCTGTTTTGTATTTTCAGGTCGAGGAATCCAACAACAAAGTGTTGTCTTTAATTGGCATCATGCAAAAACTCGCAGTTACCAGTAACTGAAAAAGATGGACAAAATTTAAGTTCGAATGACTCTTTGAAATCGCTGAGTATTGAAAGTTATCTTGATCACATGGGAGTCATTTACCTCTCCACTTTATATTAAAGATTTCATGCCTGTAATATTTTTGTATGCAGTGACATCACAGGACTGTTTGTGTTAATCATGTACGTTAATTAAATGGAAGTTCTACCAAAATCTGGTCTATGTGCATTGCTTACATATATGATCATGTGATAAAAGGGATCTCAGATATGTCCTACTTTTTATGGAATTTATGTTCTCTGTGGGAACCCTGGGAAGTAGGGCAGTGCTTGTTTACTGTAGGAAACAAGTTCTGCTTTAAGCCTGTATTGGTAAGTTAGAACCCAGAGAACCAATACCTAGAGCTGTATGTTAACCGAAACCGAACCAAGGTTTTTAGGGTTTTTTAAAAATCGAAACCATCGACATCCCGTAATCTAAGGTTTTTCGTTTAAATTATTAAATACTCTTGCTGGAGAAATTCACAGAATGTAACCATCCCAGAGTAGTGAGAGTACCCAGACACTGCCAGTGGCAGTGTCTGTGTACTCTCACTACTCTGGGAAGGCTACATTCTGTGAATTTCCGACATTTCAGTTTAGTTGTGTTTGCAGCTTTCCTCAAGTTGCGTGTAGGTGTCAGACCTCGAAAAATGGCCAAGCACAATAAAAGTTCTGTATATTTAGGCAATTATTATATTGGCCTTCCTGATTCTTTATGTATTATAGCTTATTTCGGGCATTCATTGAGTTTCACTCAATTTCACTGCTATTCAGTTATGACTCCGGACATAAGAATGAGTTTTATTGAATTTTATTTGGCCTCATGAACAAACCGAAAACCAAACCGAACCGAGATTTTACTCCACCTGAAAAACCAAAACCGAAACCAAACAAGAAATTTAAAAACCTACAGCTCTACCAATACCTGGGGTGGAAGTCCTCCAAAATGGGTAGCATTAGTACAAATGATTGGCAAAACCTGACTTGATTCCTATATTTCGGTCATAAGATAACCATAGATGCTGAAAGTGATCTTAAACACAAATAAATAAATGTGGAATTCATGAATATGATCCACTTGGTAAACCTCAGCTCAAATTGAATTGAGTGAACCTGGTTTTCAAAAACAGTATAAAATAGGTCCTGATTTGAGATCTTCAATAACCATGTCCTGAAAATATTTTATTTTTGGATTTGTGAATCCGACTTGTAAATTTTTTTTTTTTTTCAAACTACAAAGAATCAATACTATGTACAGTACAGCTGCCCTAGACTGGTCACTTTCCATGGGTGGGCAATATTTCCACAGATGCAATAACATTGGATTCCAAATGCTAATTATAAGAATAATCATCAAAAATTTAATTAATGAAGTACCGGATACAAACTGGTGCTTCATTAATTCAAATTTTGCTGATGATGATTTTTCTTACTTGGTAAATGCATACATGGACGTCATCGCCCATGCATGGATTGCGACCAGTCCACGACAACTGTACTGTATAGTTGAAAGCTTGCTGAAAAATATAAATACAGTGGAACCCTGTTATTGAAGAACCAGTTCACTGATGAAAAATATTCACTTAACCCTTCACCCAACTCAGACGATTTCAAAATTTATTATTTTAAATATCATTTTTAAAATTTTTTCCAAAAATTTCAACAAAACCATATCATGTGACCCCTCTTTGGAATGAGCTCGACGAGCTCATTCCAAAGAGGGGTCACATGATATGGTTTTGTTGAAATTTTTCGAAAAATAATATTTTTTCAACTGCTGAATTTGCATATTACGCGGGCGGATGCGTCGATTCGTTGGGTAAAGGGTTAAGAGGAGTATTCAATTTGCAAGAATTTGATCATATTTCTTTGTTCTAATGATGAACTCACCATTTATTCTATTATATCTTGTTTGACAGAGCTCATGGAGCTCTTGTCAGATAATATATAACAGAATGAATACTTATATTGGATGTAATGTAGCAAAATAGGTCTATCAATTTGAAAAGTCACCACTTGTCAGAGTAATTCTTCAGTGGATCAATTCATTTAACTCTTTACCAAACACAGCTTTTTAAAAAGTAAATTGAATTTCACATTTTTGTGTCGCCGCCCCACGAATTGGGGAGCGACATATAGGGATTACTTTTGTCTTCTTGCGTCATCCGCGTCACACTTTCTCTTATCCGCCACTCCTCTTTAACCTATGAATGGATTTTGATGAAACTTTCAATGATTTTTTATCACATCATGGCATTGTGCACCTCCTATTTTATTTTTTGATCCGCTGTATTTTTTCCAGAGTTATGCCCCTTTTTCCACTTAGAATTCTGTCTGAAACGCCAGGCGACACACGTCTTCCATGGAAGACTCACATCTAAGTTAAAAAAAAATTCTCTCAATTTTTCAATAAAACCATTCAAATATGGATACCATTAGAACTGGATCATTTAGCCGGTTCTTATGATATCCACATTTGTTTGGTTTTATCAAGACATTTGTAAAATATTTTAGGTTATGGTAGGCTTATTTTGATCAGTTTCTTGGCAGTTTTTGGCCGTTACTTGGCCGCTATGTTAAGGGCCTGGATGAGTGTCCTGAATTCCCACCAGCCCACATCCTTTTATACGCCCAGAGGTTTAGCAGTGATTTCTAGTTAAGTCTTGGCTGTCTTAATAGGCAGCCAAGACTGTAACTAGAAACCGCTGCCTAGATAATTTGTTCTGAGGTTGTAAAAATCGGAAATAGGCCTAAGGGTTAACAGGTTGTTTTCAGTCTATAAACCTATAAGCAATGTAGAGTTGTACTAAAGGTGAGGTAAATGGTTTGGTATTTGGAAGTTATACTCAGCACTCCTGTGGGAACACTGGGAAGTGGAGCAGTGCTTGTGAACCGTAATAAATAAGCGCTGTTATACATGTAAAATAAGACATATTTGTATAATAACCCTAACCAATGCCTGGGGTTAGGGCCCCCTAAAATTGGCAGCATATAAAGAATTGGCTAAGCTTGACATCATATCTGTGTTGCAGTCATAAGATAGTTATAGATGTTAAAAATGACCATAACCCTTTACTTAACACAAAAAGCAGACGACACATGCAAATAATATTCTTGAATAACTAATTTTTTTCATTTTTTGTCTCAAAAACATAAGTATGACCTCTGTTTGGAACGAGCTCGTTCCAAAGAGGGGTCATAACCTATGTTTTTGAGACAAAAAATGAAAAAAATAATGAAAATTAATTGGCGATTTCTGTGAACAGCACTGGCCGGTTTTGGCCATTACGTTGGGTAAAGGGTTAAACACCAATAGAATAAATAAATTTAGTAGGATTATTCAATTAAGAAATATTCATTGAAGTGAGGCCAACTGCTGTCAAAGTAATCATGAGAAGTTGGGGAATTTTAAACTGAGATAACTCATTCACCTGACGCTTTTAAAAATAACACTGGGTCAGAGTAACAAGTTTGCCAAGTAGTGTAATATTAATTTTCTCTGTTCAGGAGCAATGTTTTTATATTTTTATACTGTACCAATGACCCAGACATAGCTGGTGCTAACTCTTAAAATATAGGGCCAAACACAAATTTTGCCCCCCAATCCCCAAAATTTGCATCTAAAACTAAAGAAAACATGTCCTGAGAGGCCCTCCACACTTCGCCCCTACTGCGCATGCGCAGTGTCAAGGACGTTCCGAAATTGGCGCCATTTATCATTCTAAGTTTGGCCCTTCATCAGTTAACATCTGACTGATCTTTGTGCTTTTAAATCTCAGTTTAAATGATGCCAGACACATAAATATTAGTGAAATGGTGATTCTAAGGAGGATAGAAAAGGAGGAGAGGAAAAGAATGTGTGACAGAATATTATCAGGGCTGTAACTTAAAATTTTTTAATGAAATTATGTTAAGTTACCTATTTTCAAGGCAGCAGCCATTTTGTTGTCATTCTGATTATTTAGTTACACTGTTTTTACAAGTGTTTTTCCTCTCTCCCTGTCCTTTAAGTTCCCCCTTGCTATTCTCCCATGCTTTTGGCATAATTTCTGTAATTATTATTACTAAAATTTCTTGGGAGTTTAGCTGAATAACAGAATGAATTCTGTTCTTTCCCCATGTTTACGTCTTCACCTACGGGTGGTTAGGCGTTGTGTTCTGCATCTACCATCTGATGTTCTGCAGTTTCTTCCCTGGAAGTCTCTGTTTTGCATCAGATGGTGTATTTTTGGTAACTGATTTCGGGCCTGGGTGCCTGGAGTATTATTTTAGTGTTTTTACACTCATTGTTTACATTTACAACAGCCCTCTGTGTGAGGGGGGGATTTCTAAATAATAATATCTTTATGTTATTTCAATCATAACTAGATACATTATTATTGTTCGTAAGTGTTGAATAAATTGTTTAAAATATTTTTAAAATTTTTGTCCACACTTAGGCTTGGGATCCATTGGGGCTCAACGTTACTTTTCAGAAACTTGGGCTGTTCTGAAAAAATATTTTTTCAAAATATTTTGATTTCAATTATTTTTTCTATATTAATGGATCATATTATTATTATGTATTTTGATTGCCAGGGGTTAGTGCGAGTACCAGGACTTGTTTTCTTTTCACATTGAAAGGATATTGATCTATTGTTTTAAGAGGAAGTCTTCCTCTGACCTTATTATCATTCTATATGTGGTCAGTGTACTCGCATTAACTCCGGTTCTGTATCGTATGATTTCGATGACAATATGGGAAGCGTATGTCACGGTATGTTGTTGGGGATTTGGACACTCCGGTCCTTTCCCCGCAGGGTCACTCTACTTTATCAATTTCTATTTCAGACGATCAAGATTAGGGTGATGTATCTGTGATGTCTTCCAACAGTGTGCCTCCGTCGTCACAATTAATGAAGGGCTAGCGGAAAAGTGCTCATGTAATACGCCAATTGCCTAAGAGGACCCTAGTAGGTTCGACGGCCTTTGACGTCCGCTAGCTCGCCCGGTGTAGCGTCCATTCACCGAATGGTTCGGCAGCCGGGTTCGTCCGTTGCGGTCTAGAAGGAATTTTGGGGTGATGCGAGCACTATAAAATTAACTTAATGCACACCCAGTGACGGCGGATCGGAGGGAGAACGGAGGAAGCCTTTTAGTCCGGTTCATAGCTCGTTCCGGTCCTTCCGGACGGCAAGCGAGAGAGGCCCCTCTCTCGTTCAACAACATCTGGCCCCAGATGTTGTGGTACAAATGTGTCGTTAGCGGAGCATACGTCCGTCGCTCGGGACGCTCCGTTGTATAGGCAGTCCGCTGAGACTGCTAAGGCTTCCTCTTCTCGTCAGCGCACACGACCGCACCTTGGCTGCGTGACCGCCGATATATTACCAGCTTCGCCGATCAAGGATTCTTCGGCGACCAGGTCACACCATCCGGCAGCCAGGGATTCGAGACCGATGGACTCCGGACGTTCGCATAGGAAAAGTATGCGGGAGCCATCTGATGCGGAGCTGCCCTCGGCGAAGCAGCGATAGACTGCGCCTCCGCAGGTCTCGACGCCGGACATTCTTGTGCACATAGCACAGCTTATCGCAGCATCCCAGCAGCCGACAGAAACGGTGTCGGATCGAGAATTATCCGACAGCGCTGGGTCGGTAGCCGGGGACTCGAGGCCTGCAGACTCCGGACGTTCGCATAGGAAGTATGCGGGAGTCAACGTACACGGAGCTTCCAGCGGCAATGCATCGTAAGTCCGCTACTGCACAGGCCTCGGGAACGGACGTGCTTTCCTTAATAGCACAGTTTATCGCAGCATCCCAGCATCAACTGAATCTGTCGCATATATTTTATCCGACGATGCTGGGTCGGGACGCTCCGCGGAAGCGGGTACGGACGTCCGAAAGTTTCATCCGGTCCGACGGGATACCGAAAGGGATTCGGTGGATTTCAAGCTTTCCCTTTCGGAACAACATATGCTGCGATGCCGGATAAGAAACTGATAGCGTCGGTGGACTTAGAAATTTTTGGTTCGGTTCAGGGACATCGTCCCTCAGTTCCGACATAGTCCAATAATGTCACACAAACTTTCGAATTATTGAACGACGCTATATATATTATTATTTTATGCTTGCTATCCAAGCATTTCTGGTTTCTTGTTCGAAGAGTTATGGAGATGTCTTTCAAAAGTGTGCCTCTGTCGTCATAGTTAATGAAGAGTTAGCGGCAATAAGTGCTCATGGAATATGTCTATCGCTTACGGAGTGACATTCGCTAGCTCACCCGGTGTAGCGTACATTCATCGAATGGTTCGGCTGCCGGGTTCGTCCGTTGCGGTCTAGGAAGGAGATTTGGGTGATGCGAGCACTTTAATTACTTTAGTACTCACCCAGTGACGGCAGATTGAGGACAGATCGGAGGAAGCCAACAACATAGGGGACCGCATGTTGTGGTTCAGATATTTTACATTCGGAGCATATGTCCGTTGCTCGGGACGCTCCGTTATATTGACAGTCCGAGAGACTGTCTTTAATGCTTCCTCATCCTCACAGCAGGGCACACGACCGCACATTGGCTACGTGACCTCGAGTATCCGATCAGTTTCGGCATTCAGTGATTCCACAGCGAATAGGTCGCGCCATCCGGTAGCCAAGGGACACGAGGCCTATACACTCCGTTCGCTCGCATATTGGAAGTATGCACGGGGTAACGATCTCGGAGCTTCCTGCGGCAATGCATCGTAAGACCGCTGCTCCTCAGGCCTCAGTGACGGACGTGCTATCCGAGTTAGCACAGTTGTTTCGCAGCATCCCAGCAATTGACGGTTTCTCGGTCGAATCAGGAATTATCCGACGGCGCTGGGTCGGTGCGGTCCGTGGTTGCATCAAGCTACGGACGACCGAACGCTTTATAGGGTCCGACAGGATGGCGAAAGGGATTCGAAAGATTTCGAGTTTTCCCTTTAGTAGTATCGGAAGATGCCTTTCATATCTTCTGGCATTTCTTCCAGTGATTATTTTTCGGACTTCATTGCTGCGATCTTGGATAAGAGACTTATAGCGTCATTGGACTCGGATTTTTCGATCGGTACAGGGACTTTGTCCCTGACTTACCGACGCAGTCCAATATTGTCATTACAACATGTGTTTTATTTTTCGACGCTATATATTTATATATATATTCAAGACGGCTACTAAGCATGATAGTTTAGTTTCTTGTCCGCGTGGCTCATTTCTGCCATTTTATCTTTTTTTACATATAGTTTATTTTGGCAGAGCAGGGCATACCGAGAGTTCATATGCGTCTAGACGGTGTGATTAAAGACTGCATATATTCTTTTTCACCGTTTATGTCTTTTCCAATTTCAATGTTGGGAACGACATTATGTATATTAGACTTAACTTAGACGCTTTATTATACGTAATCCGCCTTACTGAGGCGTTATCATTACGTCTTCAAGAAAAGATTTACGGGATATTATTCTCAATGTAATTTCTTTTGAGGGCAGTAGTTTGTTCACGTATAACTCCGCCCTTCAGTGGCTGATTGGAGTTGGTTAGACGTGAGGCAGCCCTAGCTACATCCACGCGTGGATAGTAGGTTAAGAACTCTCTCAGAGTCGCTTCGTTCTCGGAGGAGCTTCTCTTCGACGGCAACTTTCCGGCAATCCATGAATTGCTTGATTTATACATTCTCTTGTCTATCTAGTGTTACAAGAGATTCAGACTGGGGCAAACATTCGGTGGTTGACTCAGAGAGTGCCGCCGCAGTTGCCGGACCCGAGTGTGGCTGTTATGACGGTTGCCAGTCAAACAGATTGGGATATATACTGATCCCTACGGATTCGAAGTGCCAGGGTCTTTGGGTTCCGCAGTCTTTTAGCTATCAGTTAACTTCCGCGGAATAATGTTTTTTAGGCTTGCTTTATGTCATTGCATGAACATTATTCAGAAACGCATGCCCAAATTCCTGTCCTTTAATTCGACAGTAGTGGCGTATCTCCGGAACCAGGGAGGCACTCTTTCGTTTCCGTTATTCAATTTAATGGAAAGAATCCGTTTGTTGGTTATAGTACACCAAGTTCAGTTTTGGTCCGTCATATTCTGGGTCGTCTGATTGTTTTATCGCACTCCCGTTCTCTTACGGGTCGCTTGTTGCTGTCAGAATGGACTCTCAACAAACAAGTATTCAATCAGATTTGCTATCTATGGGAGCGCCCAATGATGTTTTATTTATGACACAGCTGGCTAATCAATTGCAGACGTATGTGTTGGCTTGTCCAGATCTCTGAGCTAATACTGTTAACGCTCTATTGATCTATAGGACAGAATGATAGGATACGCGTATCCTCCGGCGCTGTTGTTTTTAGCAGGTATTGCTAAGATAAACAACCACAATACATTTCTGTTGATAGCATCTCTATCTTCACAGAGATCATGAGTAATTTACTCTCTTGTCTACTGTGGATCTTAACGTGAAATCTTCCTCTATGTGAGGATCTTTTTTCACTGGGTAAATCGTGTCATCTTTTTCACAACCAGCAAGGTCGCAACCTTCATGTATTCCGTTGTGTGGTCCGTATTGCATTGTAAGCACTGTACTGGACGAGCTTTGGACGCGATTTCTTACTATAGGAGATCCTCTTCTTCGCTATTCTATGCGACTAAAGTGGAGGCTCTTCCGTCGTGGTGTAGGGATCATTATGTTCACATGGTTGATCCCTCCATACTACTCATTGCTATTTTTTAGTATACTTGTTTCACAAGATCTACTGCAGCCTGTTGTTATTTAGGTTATAGGTTTATGTTACCTCATACCTATGCACTCTACGATAGTTTACAATTGAGTCTTTTGTCTCTTTATCTAAGTCAGTTAGTAACTTTTTGATAAATAGACTTAGAATCTTTAGATTAAATTTCTATACGGATTTTAACTTCAGGTTCTTATTTAGCTAAGTAATCATTTGAGCCTCTGGAAACAGTAGTTTTCAAATTCTGACCTTTTAGACAGTAATTATGTTGGTTTCTCTTTTACTGTAGAGTCAGTGAGTTTCATGCACTATCGATGGATGATTTTCACTTTCATAGTTTCGGAATCAATACTTCCGTTACTATTTAGGTTGGATTGTTGCATAAGAGTTAGGCTCCTATTATCCGGAACCTATTATTTTAAGGTCCTTCCGTCTTCGTATGGGCATAGGCCTTTACTCTTTCCGGGTACAGTTTATGTATTTATAAACAGATATCTGTTTATTACAAGGGCGTAAGCTTCTTCTGTCTTTGATGTCTAGTAGAAGGACGTTACGCTCCATTTTATTGTTAATGGATTCTATTAACTAGCGTACTGCTTATGGTATATCATTGGCTTAGCAGTTGTGCTTAAGATTTCGGCTCATGAAGTAAGAGTTCTTCTACTTCTTGGGCTTACATTAATAGTGTTCTATTATAGATTTTTGAAGGCTGCTCATTGCGCTCAGCCATCCATTCATGAATTTTATCTCAGAAATATCGAGTCCATTTCTGGAGGCCTCTATTGTTAGGTCTATTATCTACTGCTCAGAATGTCATTCACTTAACAGTTGCTACTATAGCTAGGTAGGCTGTCTGTTTCGGCAGTGTCTCCGTTCGGCTGCCCTCTTCGCTCTGGGCTATTTGACCCAGGGCAAGAAAAAGGGGGGGGGGAGGGTGTTCCCTTGGGTCACCTGTTTTTACTATGAAAACAAGGGGATACCTCCTCCGGAGTTAGTAATTCTGAGCTGTTATTGGGATGGTTGTTTAGTGAGAAGTTTAAGTTTATAAAATTCATTCAAGTCTTAGTTTTTAAAGTATAGCTTTTGAATATTGCATATGTCAACGGACATGATTATGCAATTCTCACACACTTTTAGGAGTATAAGAGTCTCTATTCTCTAGACTTACTTTATTATTGGCTTACTTTAAAAATTATTAGTATAAGGATTATTGGATATTAATAGAGTACATGGATGTATGAAGCTCAATTTTTGGAAGGTGTTGTATCTTTCTAATTTATCATAAATAAGAAAGATACATGTAAGGCCTATTACTTCTTTTCCCTACAGGGGATGACTCTATTTTATTTTATTGAGCGTATTCCATTTTGCTCTATGTCCTTGGCCCTCCAGCCTTTTTACTATTCAGCTATGTCTGGGTCATTGGTACAGTATAAAAATGTTAAAAAATTTATAGTAATTTATATATTTTTTATACTTACCAATGACCCAGACGGGGATGGCCCTCCCAGGAGTTGGGAACTCTTGCCTCCCCGCTGAGTACATAGCGCTTACCAGGCACTGGTTATTAGAATGATAAATGGCGCCAATTTCGGAACGTCCTTGACACTGCGCATGCGCAGTAGGGGCGAAGTGTGGAGGGCCTCTCAGGACATGTTTTCTTTAGTTTTAGATGCAAATTTTGGGGATTGGGGGGCAAAATTTGTGTTTGGCCCTATATTTTAAGAGTTAGCACCAGCTATGTCTGGGTCATTGGTAAGTATAAAAAATATATAAATTACTATAAATTTTTTAACTTTTTGCAAATACGTATAAGATATTACCACCATGTGGGTTTCCAAGATGGTGTATTGAAGTCAAGACGACCTCTCTGGGCATATACCAACGAGTCCATTAGGACGAATTGATATAGGATCCACAGGTGAGGTCAAGACTTCAATACACCATCTCAGAAACCCACGTTGTGATAAAAACCAATTTATCTTACAATATTCTCCCCTTTCTTGACTTGTTCACTCATATTCAGGGCTCAAAATACCTTTTTTCTATGCGTTGCAAAATGCTACGCATTTCTGAAAAATGAATAGCATTTTTTTTGTTTAAATTGCATAGCAGTTCTTGTATACCGGAGTTATGCCATACTGTTTTGTATTGAATTCTTCTGACGAGATAGAATAATGTCCATCCATTTCTGTGCTTTTTCAAATGAGCTGCAACACATGAAGAACTAGCTATGTTTTTTCAACTGAACTGCCTTTAACAACTACATGGACTTAGATATTTCCAAATGCGTAACATCTCTTAATTTGATGGGCTTAAAGTTATTTTGACTGGGTATTTTATGCAAAATGCAGAAACAATGCAGGATGAATTTAAACCAATAAAAATTCACGTTACATATGAAGTTGCTAATGCGAGACGGAGAGTTAATCTTAAATTAGGAGTAAAGCATCAGTGAACTAGCTTGCAAAGTTTGTTGCAAATTTTCATTTTTACATTTTGTAATACAAGATATTCAACTGCAGCCTATTAGGCTGCAGTTGAATATACTGTATTGCAAAATGCTATACATAATTGAAAATTGTGTAGCTTTTAGCATGTTTTGCATAGCAAATAGCGAAACTACTTATTTTGAGCCCTGCTCATATTCTGACAAGCATTTGGCATCTATGAATTGATTTTTAGCTTAACTTGACATAGTCAAGATAAGCTATTGCCATCACGCGTGCGGAAGTCTGTTAGTCTGTGAGTCTGTTAGTCTGTGACGTCTGTTCACATTTCCTTTAGCACGGGCTACACCCCGCAGTTCTTGTCTGATCATCACGAAATTTCATATGCAGGTTTGGGGTCATGTCTAGATGAGAACGTCCCCTTTTGGTCGCGATCGGGCAACCGGTATGACTGCCCGAGCCCAAAACCCGAAAACCATTAGCACAGTCTACAGGTCGTATTTATGAAGGGATTTCATTGTAACTTGGTAGGATGCCTCTGTATAGTGCCTAGACGAGAACGTCCCCTTTTGGGCATGATCTATCAACCGTGATGGCTGCCCAAGCCCAAAAACCCAAAACCTTTTAGCACAGTCTGCAGGTCATGTTTAATGTGGAGGGATTTCATTGTATCTTGGTAGGATGACTCCTTATGATGTCTAGATGCGAATTTCCCCATTTGGGCATGATCTGCCAACCGTGACGACTGCCCGAGCCCAAAACCCGAAAACCTTTAGCGCAGTCTACAGGTCATATTTATTGAGGAATTTCATTGTAACTTGGTGGGTTGACTTCATACAATGTCTAGATGAGAAAGTCCCCCTTTGGACGTGATTGGGCAACTGTGACGGCTACAGGAGCCCGAAGCCCGAAAACCTTTAGCGCAGTCTAGAGGTCATATTTATGAAATGATTTCATTGTAACTTGGCAGGATGACTCCAAATAATGTCTAGATGAGAACGTCCCATTTTGATCGTGATCATGCAGCCTTGATGGGTGCCCGAGCCCAAAAACCTTTAGCATAGGCAAAAGGTCATTAGCTCACCTGACTGAAAGTCAGGGTGAGCTATTCTGATCACTTTTCGTCCGGCATCTGTCGTCCGGCGTCCGTCGTGAAGGTGGTGTTTTTTTTCTCCCAAACCACTGGCCGCATATTAATGAAATTTCATGTGAGTAGGGGTTATATAAGGGCATTTTTATTTTTTGTCAAATTAGGTTTCAGCTCATATTGAGCAGAGGGATGGGGCAAAAATGCTCCAATTCTTAAAAATCTTCTTCTCAAGAACCAGCAATAGCAGAGACTTGATATTTGGTATGCAGCTTCCTTTTGAGGTGTAGACTCAAGTTTGTTCAAGAGAAGTTTGTCGGGCATTATTTGCCTTCGTTATGGGAGGGGCAAAAATTTTGGCCACGCCTAAAATTTCTATTTTCCGAACCGTCAGGTCGATTTGAACCAAATTTGACATGAGATGATAATGGGTCATAAGTAGTTGATTGATACAAAAAAAATTTTTCTCATTGCCCCTTGGGAACCTCGGGAGCTAAAAATAGGAAAAACCTTAAAACTGCCATATCTCCAAAACTACACAGCACAGAGAATTCTTATTTTGTATAAAGCTTACTTTTATCCAGTAGAATAGAATGGTTAAAAAAAAATCCCTATCGGTTTGATCACAAGGTACTTTTTTCAGGACTTTGAAAAAGTGCTGAGTCAGCACTTTTTAACACTGTAGGCAATGGGAAAAAGATTAAAAAATCTTCTTCTCCAGATCCAGCAGGCAGAATCTTTTGATATTTGGTATGCAACATTGTAGGGTGGATCTGATTCAAGTTTGTTCAAATCGGCCCCCTGGGTTCATATTTGGGCTTAGTATAGGAGCCCGATTTCGAACTTAGTGCATTTCAGGCAAATTTCTACAAAAATCTTCTTCTCCAGATCCAGCAGGCAGAATCTTTTGATATTTGGTATGCAACATTGTGGGCTGGATCTGATTCAAGTTTGTTCAAATTGGCCCCTTGGATTCATATTTGGGCTCACTATAGAAGCCCGAATTCGAACTTAGTGCATTTCAGGCAAATTTCTTAAAAAATCTTCTTCTCCAGATCCAGCAGGCAGAATCTTTTGATATTCGGCATGCAATATTGTGGGGTGGATCTGATTCAAGTTTGTTCAAATCGGCCCCCTGGGTTTATATTTGGGCTCAGTATAGAAGCTCGAATTCGAACTTAGTGCATTTCAGGCAAATTTCTTCAAAAATCTTCTTCTCCAGATCCAGCAGGCAGAATCTTTTGATATTTGGTTTGCAACATTGTGGGGTGGATCTGATTCAAATTTGTTCAAATCGGCCCCCTGGATTCATATTTGGCTCACTATAGAAGCCCGAATTCGAACATAGTGCATTTCAGGCAAATTTCTTAAAAAATCTTCTTCTCCAGATCCAGCAGGCAAAATCTTTTGATATTCGGCATGCAATATTGTGGGGTGGATCTGATTCAAGTTTGTTCAAATCGGCCCCCTGGGTTTATATTTGGGCTCAGTATAGAAGCTCGAATTCGAACTTAGTGCATTTCAGGCAAATTTCTTCAAAAATCTTCTTCTCCAGATCCAGCAGGCAGAATCTTTTGATATTTGGTTTGCAACATTGTGGGGTGGATCTGATTCAAATTTGTTCAAATCGGCCCCCTGGATTCATATTTGGCTCACTATAGAAGCCCGAATTCGAACATAGTGCATTTCAGGCAAATTTCTTAAAAAATCTTCTTCTCCAGATCCAGCAGGCAAAATCTTTTGATATTTGGTATGCAACATTGAGGGGTGGATCTGATTCAAGTTTGTTCAAAATGGCCCCCTGGATTCATATTTGGGCTCACTATAGAAGCTCGAATTCGGACTTAGTGCATTTCAGGCAAATTTCTTAAAAAATCTTCTTCTCCAGATTCAGCATCTTTTGATATTTGGTGTGCAACATTGTGGAGGGGATCTGATTCAAGTTTGTTCAAATCGGCTCCCTAGGTTCATATTTGGGCTCACTATAGAAGCTTGAATTCGAACTTAGTGCATTTCAGGCAAATTTCTTTGAAAATCTTCTTCTCAAGATCCAGCAGGCAGAATCTTTTGACATTGGGTATGCACCATGCTTAGGGGGGTGAGATTCAAGTTTGTTCAAGCCAAGTCTCTAGGTCCATATTTGGACTCACTGTAGGAGCTTGAATTATAACTTAGTTCAAAATGAGGAATTTTCTTTAAAAATCTTCTTCTTCAGATCCAGCAGTCGGAATGTTTTGATATTTGGTGTGCAGCATCCTTAGGGGGGTGAGGTTCAAGTTTGTTAAAGCCAAGTCCCTGTGGGAGCCCGAAATTATAACTTAGTCCAATATGAGGAATATTCTTTAAAAATCTTCTTTTTTTTTAGCTCCACTGGTCAGAATCTTTGGATATTTGGTATAAGCTTTTCTTAGGAGGAGCAGATGCAACTTGTTGAAATCAATTCTCTGGGTTGATATTTAGGCTACCATGTCAGGTGAGCGCCCTCAGGCCCCTTGGGGCCTCTTGTATTTATGGAAGGATTTCATTGTAACCTGTTAGGTTGACTCCATATAATGCCTAGATGATGACATCCCCTTTCGGTCGTGATTGGTCAGTTGTGATGGCTACAAGTGCCCGAAGCCCGAAAACCTTGGGCACAGTCTACAGGTCATATTTATGTAGGGATTTCATTGTAACTTCTTAGGATCACTCCAGATGATGCTCAGATGAAATTGTCCCCTATGATTGCGATCATTCAACCATGATGGCTGCCCAAGCCCGAAGCCCGAAAACCTTTAGCACAGTCTACAGGTCATATTTATGAAGGGATTTCATTGTAACTTGGTAGGTTAACTTCATATAATGTCTAGATGAGAACGTGCGATCATTCACCCATGATGGCTGCCCGAGCCCGATCCCCGAAAACCTTTAGCACAGTCTACAGGTCATATTTATGAAGGGATTTCATTGTAACTTGGTAGGTTAACCTCATATAATGTCTAGGTGAGGACGTCCCCTTTTGGACATGATTGGGCAACTGTGACAGCTAAAGGTGCCCGAAGCCCGAAAACCTTTAGCACAGTCTACAGGTCATATTTATGAGGGAATTTTATTGTAACTTGGTAGGATGACTCCAAATAATGTCTAGATGAGAACGTCCCCTTTTGATCGCCATCATTCAGCCTTGATGGGTGCCCGATCCCAAAAACCTTTAGCATAGGTAAAAGGTCATATTTATGGAAGGATTTCATTGTAACCTATTAGGTTGACTCCATATAATGCCTAGATGATGACATCCCCTTTCGGTCGTGATTGGTCAGTTGTGATGGCTACAAGTGCCCGAAGCACGAAAACCTTGAGCACAGTCTACAGGTCATATTTATGAAGGGATTTCATTGTAACTTCTTAGGATCACTCCAGATGATGCTCAGATGAAATTGTCCCCTATGGTTGCGATCATTCAACCATGATGGCTGCCCAAGCCCGAAGCCCGAAAACCTTTAGCACAGTCTACAGGTCATATTTATGAAGGGATTTCATTGTAACTTGGTAGGTTAACTTCATATAATGTCTAGATGAGAACGTGCGATCATTCACCCATGATGGCTGCCCGAGCCCGAAGCCCGAAAACCTTTAGCACAGTCTACAGGTCATATTTATGAAGGGATTTCATTGTAACTTGGTAGGTTAACCTCATATAATGTCTAGGTGAGAACGTCCCCTTTTGGACATGATTGGGCAACTGTGACAGCTAAAGGTGCCCGAAGCCCGAAAACCTTTAGCACAGTCTACAGGTCATATTTATGAGGGGATTTCATTGTAACTTGGTAGGATGACTCCAAATAATGTCTAGATGAGAACGTCCCCTTTTGATCGCCATCATTCAGCCTTGATGGGTGCCCGAGCCCAAAAACCTTTAGCATAGGTAAAAGGTCATATTTATGGAAGGATTTCATTGTAACCTATTAGGTTGACTCCATATAATGCCTAGATGATGACATCCCCTTTTGGTCGTAATTGGTCAGCTGTGTTGGCTACAAGTGCCCGAAGCCCAAAAACCTTGAGCACAGTCTACAGGCCATATTTATGAAGGGATTTCATTGTAACTTCATAGGATCATTCCAGATGATGCCCAGATGAGATTGTCCCCTTTGGTTGCGATTATTCAACCATGATGGCTGCCCGAACCCGAAGCCTGAAAACCTTAAGCACAGTCTACAAGTCATATTTGTGAAGGGATTTCATTGTAACTTGGTAGGTTGACTTCATATAATGCCTAGATGAGAACGTCCCCTTTTGGACATGTTTGGGCAACTTTGACGGCTAAAGGTGCCCGAAGCCCAAAAACCTTTAGCACTGTCTACAGGTCATATTTATAAAGGGATTTCATTGTAACTTGGTAGGTTGACTCCAAATAAGGTCAAGATGAGAACGTCCCATTTTGGCCGTGATCATTCAGCCTTGATGGGTGCCCGAGCCCAAAAACCTTTAGCATAGGCAAAAGTTTATATTTATAGAAGGATTTCATTGTAACATTGTTAGGTTGACTCCATATAATGCCTAGATGATGACATCCCCTTTTGGTCGTGATTGGTCAACTGTGATGGCTACAGGTGCCCGAAGCCCGAAAACCTTGAACACAGTCTACAGGTCATATTTATGAAGGGATTTCATTGTAACTTCGCAGGATCACTCCAGATGATGCCCAAATAAGATTGTCCCCTTTGGTTGCGATCATTCAACCATGATGGCTGCCCGAGCCCGAAGCTCGAAAACCTTTAGCACAGTCTAAGGTCATATTTATGCAGGGATTTCATTGTAACTTGGTAGGTTGACTTCATATAATGTCTAGATGAGAACGTCCCCTTTTGGACACGAGTGGGCAACTGTGACGGCTTCAGGGGCCCAAAGCCCGAAAACCTTTAAAACAGTCTACAGGTCATAATTATGAAGGGATTTTATTGTAGCTTGGTAGGATGACTCCAAATAGTGTCCAGATGAGAACGTCCCCTTTTGGTCATGATCATTCAGCCTTGATGGCTGCCTGAAGCCCGAAAACCTTTAGCACAGTCTACAGGTCGTATTTATGGAGGGATTTCATTGTAACTTGGTAGGTTGACCTCATATAATGTCTAGATGAGAACGTCCCCTTTGGACGCAATTGGGAAACTGACGGCTACAGGGGCCCAAAGCCCAAAAACCTTTAGCACAGTCTACAGGCCATATTTATGAAGGGATTTTAATGTAACTTGATAGGATGACTCATTTTGGAATAATTTCATTGTAATTTTGTTGATATATGTTAACTGTGAGGGCCACATATATTAACTGTGAGGTCATATTAACCCACCCCTCAGATCTTTAGTACAGTGTACACCTCATATTATTTTTATCATAAACATAGCATACAGGGAACAGAAATGAACATATTCCCAATTATCACAATTCTTGTCTTATTTCATAATCCTTTTATAAACATTGAACATTATCCTTTTCATCAAACACAACACACAAGTTAAGCTACAGTGTCATTGACACTTTCATTTATGAATGAAGATCATGACATCATGGTATTGCGTTCTTGCACCATGCATGACATAATCTCCATTCATTATTCTACTTGTTCTATAACTGCTGAAGTTTATAGCAGTGTTTCATCTGTGTGTTTCTTTGTTTTATTTTTCAGGTTTAACTGATAGAGTGCTAAATTACTTTTGGTCATCCAAATTTGTCCACGTCTCTTTGTCTTGTTACAATTTATGGGAGAGTGCCTAGTGGCACTCTCCCATAAATTAGCACAAGGCAAATCCATACAGATTAAATAATTATACCCCCCACAAACAAAGTTTGGGGGGGGGGGGGGGTATACAGGAATCACCCTGTCCATCCGTCCGTCCGTCTGTCCGTCTGTCCATCCTTGTAAGCGCAATTCCTCCTAAACCGTTTGAAGAATTTTCATGAAACTTTACACAATGGAAGAACTCCATATGAAGATGTGCATGAAGCAATATAATTCCGTTCTGACATTTCCAAGGGGAGATAATCTAACTTATACTGTCTGTCCATCCTTGTAAGCGCAACTCCTCCTTAACCGTTTGAAGGATTTTCATGAAACTTTACACAATGAAGAACTCCATTTGAAGATGTGCATGAAGCAATATAATTCCGTTCTGACATTTCCAAGGGGAGATAATCTAACTTATACTGTCTGTCCATCCTTGTAAGCGCAACTCCTCCTAAACTGTTTGAAGGATTTTCATGAAACTTTACACAATGAAGAACTCCATATGAAGATGCTCATGAAGCAATATAATTCCATTCTGACATTTCCAAGGGAAGATAATCTTACTTATACATTTCAGGCGCGGGGGGGGGGGGGGGGGGGGGGGTGTATCACTTTGTGAGTTTGCTCACAGTACCTCTAGTTTCACTTCAAAGATAATATGAAGCACATCCACTGAATATGAAGCCTGTGAGTTGTTACCTGCACTTTAGAGTAAAGCCCAAATATGGGCCTCCAGCACTCTGCCAGTTAACACGTTTGGCCTATATAAAAATATCATCATGGCAAAAATGATCTAGTCTAATTTATTTTGTTGAGTTGGTTATTTATCATTTAATTAGTTAGCAAAAATGGTGATCTTGATATGTGTAATCAGTTTTAGATGAATGCAGGTAAAATTTTCTCTTTCTGAATCGAATGATCGCACATGGGTTGCTACCCCCAATACAGATTTGTATTTTGTGTAGACGTTTTCACTTGTATTGGGGGAAATACGTTCTTATTGTTAGATAAATATTAATAATATTCTCTGTTAGGACCAATGTTTTTATATTTTTATACTAATAACCAATGGCCCAGACTAGCTGGTGTAAACTCGATATCAAGGGCCAAACATAAATTTTGAACCCCACAATCCCCAAAATTTGCATACAATACCGAAAATTAAAAGTCCTATCTGGCCCTCCATACTTTACCATCTGTGCATGCACAGTAGTCAGGAAGAGACCAGAATTGACGCCAGCATCATTCTTTGTTTGGCTTTGGGCCTTTTTGTGTGCCTGATGTCTTGTTTCCGTTTTTCTCCTTTGACGTTTACATTGGCAACGTCCTCAAATATATGTAGTATTTTATGTTATATTACTGTAGAATTACTGTTGGATACATTGATTATTATTCCAGTAGTGCAGCTCATAAAATTTGGATTTTGTCCACACTTAGGCTCTATCGGGATGCCCTTGAGCTCATAATGTTCCCTTTGAAAATTTTTTTATAAATTTTTCGAATTTAATTTTGATTGCTATTATTCATGTATCTTTATCATATATTTTGTTGTGGAGTTTGTAGGAGTGCTATCGACTTTGTCTTTTGATTGTAATTATCAAAGCTTACTGCTACTAAATGCAAGGCGAGGTAGTCTTCCTCGGATTTACATGCTTGTTGACTTGACTGTAGTCAATGCATTCCTGCGGATTCTTGTCCTACTTTTGTACATTGGGATGACAGACGTTGGAGATGGGTGTCGCGGTACGTCATTGGCAGTGAGGTACCTGTGCCGAAGCTCTCACCGCAAAATAATTTGAGTTTTTCAGTTTCTTTTTCAGAGAAACAAGAACATAGTGATTGTATTGTGACACCCATCCAAGTGTGATACCAACGTCGTGCTCTGATGAGCAAATAGAGCTAGGTGCAAGGTGCTCATGAATATAAGCAAGAGATAAGGCCTCAAGTTAGTGCTCTTAATCCTTTGCAAGCAGCTAGCTCGACCGGTGAAGTGGTTACTCCGTTCATGGGAGCTGTGACACCATGTAAGTCTGTTGCAGTCGAGGGAAGTGTAGATTTGGGTAGAGCGAGCACCTCAAAAACTAAAGCTCACCCAGCGATGACAGAAATAGGGAGGAAGCCTGCAAGTTTCTCTTAGGGAGGCTCAGCGAGGTCTGATAAGACCACGAGCGGGAGAGCCCTCTCTCTAACCCTGCAACATTTGGGGCCCAATGTTTTTGAGAAATTTGCCTGTGTAGAAACCTGCAAGTTTATCTTCGGGAGGCTCAGCGAGGTCTGAAAAGACCGCGAGCAGGAGAGCCCTCTCTCTAACCCACAACATTTGGGGCCAAATGTTGTTTGATAAACTTGCCTGTGTAGGAGCTAATATCCACACTCACTGCTTGGGACGCTCCTTCTGAACTGCAGCCGGCGTCGGCTACAGTTAAGGTTTTTTCCTCAGGCAGATATAGCGCACACAACTGCATACTAGCTACCCAACTTCGGATATCCAGGCAGCCGCCAGAAGAAGTATCCCTCCCCGCTGAGTTATTATTTAGTATGCTTGTCTACAAAGAATGATGTTGGTTCCAATTCCGGTCTCTTCCTGACTACTGCGTATGTGCAGATGGTAAAGTATGGAGGGCCAGATAGGACTTTTAATTTTCGGTATTGTATGCAAATTTTGGGGTGGGGTTCAAAATTTGTGTTTGGCCCTTAATAATATCGAGTTTGCACCAGCTAGTCTGGGCCATTGGTCAGTATAAAAAATATACAAATTACTTTAAATTTATCATTTTTTGCAAATACATTGCATGCTAATACCATTTTTGTGTATAATAACCCCGACAATTTCATTAATGTGACACTAACACCAGAGCGGTTCCTAAAAAAGTACCATATACACCATTATATTGTCCCTAAACTGTTTGGTCTACCAGTGTATTTTAGATATTACCAAATCATGCCATAGCCATAATCCCTCCATGATCTGCGCCTCTGTTTGAATGAGCGAGAGTAGACACTGAAAGCCATTGAAATTCTCTGTTGTACATGAGGACAAATCACGGAATTTCCGATTGTACGAAGCTTATCAAAAATAAGACTGAATATTTATTTGAGGCAGAGGGACAGAGAGAACATCTTTTTATACCCCCTGCAACGAGTTGTGTGAAGGTATACTGGAATCACCTTGTCCATTCATCCGTCTGTCCATCCATCTGCTCTTAGCAGAGGTACCTTGTAGGGTCAATTGCTATACAATACCTTTTTTTTACGTATTGTGGGGTTAACCATTTTTTGCCAGAGTTATGTTCCTTTTTGTCTTAGAATGTCTGAATTTTGTCCGGAGAGTTTCTCTGACATTTATGGGTAGATTCTTTTGAAAGTTGGTATGGATGTTCACGTCCATGGGATCCCGTGTACCGGTGATTATAGTTTCGATGCAACTTTTTTTGCCAGAGTGATGCCTCCTTTTCATCTTAGAGTGCCGCCTGAATTGCCTAGAATTTTGTCTGGAGATTTTCTCAGATGTTTATCGGTTGATTTCTATGAAATTTGGTATGGATGTATATTACCATGGGAACATGTGTATCTGCGATTATAGTTTTGATCGGACTTTTATAGCCAGAGTTCTGCCCTTTTTTGTCTTAGAATAATCATTGTGGTAGGGTGGGCTGGGGATATGGACAGGCCCATCTGGGCCAGTCACACCTCTAGTTCAGTATTTATTGTTCATCGCCAGACACTCTTTATCATTATTTATTTTGTTATTCAATATTTATATATCTATATTTGTATATCTGTATGTGAGAGGGATTATTAACTTCTTAATTGCTACTGGCAGATACTCCCGCTCAGAACAGCACATCCATTGCCACTAGAATAAATATAATTTTAGCAGCCACAGACCCCCCACCCCCCACCACCAAAAAAAATGGATAAAATATTATCAATACATATAACAAATATAAATAAATTTATAAACTTCTTTCCCAATGATGTCTTTAGTTAAATTTTTACAACTTTCTCAATCAAATCTATTCATGGCTTCTTTGAGGCAGCTGTGACTAGATCTGATGAAAAGTATTTTGAAAAATACTCTGTGGGTTAACTCTTGACCCACCAAGTATTTTAAAAAATATTTTCCATTAGTTATAGTCATGGCTGCTTGGAAGCAGCCATCACTAGATTTGATGAAAAATTAATGAAAATTTTACTCAAGTAATCATTGGTGAAACAGTTGATTCAATTTACAGGAGAAAATGTGCTTAAAAATTCCCAAATTATACAAATTTTAGTGGCAGGACATTTCCTGTGCTGGCCAGGAATATCTGCCCACAGCTTGTAAGGACTTAACCCATTACCCAACGTAACGGCCAAAACCGGCCAGCGCTATTCACAAAAATCGTCAGTTAATTTTCATTATTTTTTCATTTTTTGTCTCAAAAACATAGGTTATGACCCCTCATTGGAACGAGCTCGACGAGCTCGTTCCAATGAGGGGTCATAACCTATGCTTTTGAGACAAAAAATTAAAAAAAATAGTTGTTCAAGAATTATTTTTGCAAGTGTCGTCTGCTTTTCATGTTAGGTAAAGGGTTAAGAGTCATAATTTATTCTTTTTGTAGTAACCCTTTACCCAACGTAGAGAATATCAGAATTTATTATTTTAATTACTCTTTTGTAAATTTTTTCCAAAAATTTCCACAAAATCATAGCATATGACCTCTCATTTGAACGATCTCATCGAGCTCGTTCCAATGAGGGGTCACATGATATAGTTTTGTTGAAATATTTTTACAAATTCATTTTTTTCAACTGCTAAATTTGCAAATTATGCAGACGAATGCGGGCGATTCGTTTGGTAAAGGGTTAATACATTTATGGTCATATTTGTCAGAGAGAGATTGATATTTAGGTGAGATATTGAGAGAGAGACTATAGGTCCTACCATATAATCCTGAAGACATTCTCACCTCATTCTCAGTGCTTACAGGCATATGATTTGACTTGGGAGAGGGAAAAGTGGGGAAAGTCTTCACAATTATTAACCCATAAGGGCCTAATTCTAACTTTAATCACATTTTTTGCAACAGAACAGGTTCCCCATACATGCAGCCTTTGGGTTAACTTCCAAGTCACATTCTAAGCACCTTGGTAGTTGTGTTTAGGCAAGTGTTGGCTACTTGCCCAAAAACAGCAGCAAAGTCACAGAATGTAGATTGTCAAAGTGCAGCAAAAATATGTAAAACTCTTTAGGCCCTTAAGGGTTAAATGAAATTTAATTGTTCAGAAATGCCCTGAAATGGATAATTTGGAGGGAAGGGGTTTGTCCATGATTAGATCCCATGAAGAAGGTGTTAATAATAACTTTTAACTCATTTCCCTGAAAAATGAAGTGAAAATATCCTTGGTGTAACAAGACAGAGACTGATAGTAAGACCAGAGAGAGAAGTTATAATATATTTTTATTCATTTATTAATATTAATACAGTTATTTTTGCAAGTCATCATTAATCCTCTTGTTTGTTAACATATACATTTCATGAATTTTGAAGGCTATCCAAACTTTATCAATACTTCTCCATTGCTCCATTGCAATAAAATTATGTTGTCAGAAGAAACAAGGGAAGATATAGAGGATATTCACGAAAATTTGATGAATACCGAAAATATCTCGTGAGTGGCTACAAAGAAATATGAGGATCTTCACGAGCGACGCAGTCGCGAGTGAAGATCCTCATATTTCTTGTAGCCACGAACGAGATATTTTCGGTATTCATCAAATTTTCGTGAATTTTCTTTTTATTTAATGCTCTACGACTACAAACTCTCCAATTTGTGGCCTTTATTTGCCATTAAGGCGCAAAATTTATGTGCCGAACCGGCGTCCATACAAAAATTACAACAACCAAACTCCAACCATTGGAATGTGTGAATATCCGCACAAAAAGTAGTTCCGTCTTATTTCTCCCCTAACTTTACGATTTACCAAGGCTGGCGAATTGAAATAATCGCAATGTGTTTCGAAGAAATAGAACAATAACAAAAAACACCACTTTCTTATTTTCAATAACAAGACACGTCATTTTATTTTTTTTGAACTCAATGCACTGAAGACGTGTGAAGTTGAACTGAAGAAATTTGAAAGTGATTTCGGCTTTTCGCTGGAAGGTGAATGAGAAAGTCAAACTTTGAAACCGCTGATTTAATGAATTGATTTAGTCACTGTCACTATCAATTATTCGAATTCGTTTGTATTTGGGACTCTGGAATTCATTACTGATGTGCTGACTCGTTTAAAGTACATGTGATTCGTCATCCGAATCTACGATGAAATATCGATTTCTAAATATCATTTTGATATTTCGTTTTGCCGACCGACAGGGGAATATGACTTAATTTTTCAGCGTGAATTGATGCCTGAGCATTAAATAAAAGGTGACATTAGTTTCACTAATTTCCCAAATATTATTTTGGATGCTTGCGCAAGTGTCTCTTAATATTTGATAAGGTTATGCTTTCTCATTTGGAATCACTATTAACTGGTAGAGTGCTGGAAGCCTGTATTTGGGTTTTATTCTGAAGTGCAGGTACTCCAACTTAAAGGCATCATATTCTGTGGATGCGCTCCATTTTATAATAATAATAATAATTGATTTTCTAGAGCGTAAAACCACAAATAGTGCTCTAAAACGCTTGACAGAAATAAGTACACTTTTCTGAAATAAAGAGTCACATCTGTTTTGGTTGCCTCTTGGAGAGGTTCGGAGAATGCTTCAGTAAATAGGAAAGTTTTTAGATTTCTTTTGAAGACATCAAGAGTTTCTGAAATTCTAACACTAATTGACAGGGAATTCCACAATCTTTGGATTGAAACTACTTTGTCTGTTTGGATTTTCTTAGTTAAAATTTATGAGAGGGTGCCCATAGGCACTCTCCCTTAAATATTGTAACAAGGAGAATAACATGTACATGCACACAAATTTTATCAACCAAGAATAATTCGGCACTATACCAGTTAAATTAGTTGAGCGCTACTTTTAGTTGTCATAATGGTGCATCTATACTTGCTTTGTTACAGTTTATTGGAGAATAATCTGGGGGTGCAGTGTCTCAGTAGGTAGAGGTGCATGATGCAAGCTGAGAGGTCCTCAGTTCGAATCCCACCTGTGGCAACTGCGTTGTGTCCTTGGGCAAGACACTTCACCCCCATTGCCCATGTGGGGGCATGGTGGCATTGTGTACTAAGGTGTACTGCACGTCAATGGGGCACCTGTCTTCAACCACTGTTTGCGTGGAGTTAGTATGTTGGGGAGCTGACAGTTGCCCGCCATTGCATGGTGGTTCTCTCTGGTGCTCTGGCTTCCTCCGCCTGTACAACTGACATGGTCATGATTAGCCATTGTGCAGAAATATGTGACCTTAAACACCAATAAATAAATAAATTGGAGAATCCATATGGGCACTCTCCAATAAATTGTCACAACACAAATTCATGTGTGCAAAATAAAGTTGACTTCCAATGAAATATGAAGCATATCTAAAGAATAAAGCCTGATTCAAAGTGTATTTAACATGTTTCCATACTGGCTCTATATAGTGGCTTCCAGTACCGTGAAACATTGGCATTCACAATCCTTTCACATACAGGCTGCAGAAAAATTGAATTTAAGGTAACCTAAGAAAAGGTTTCCTTTTAGGTAAACCCTTTCAGATTTTTCCTACCCTACGTATTTACGCACAGGTGCATTAAGTGTTATCCGTGTCCATCCATATGTACATCCGTACGCTTTCCTCATGGTCGCTTCAGATTTTACCACTGTACTTATGACCATAGCCTGGAGGACGGATTTTCAGAATTTTTACCCAGATACTTTCAGTACAATTTTCAGAATGTTCAGGTTAAAGTTCAAACATACGCTGGTACATCAGATGTCCTCTTGCATGACAGTAAAAGATAAACCAGTTAATTTAATAGCCACTTTCCCAGTGAAAAAATTTTGGTTAACCAGTAGATTGCTAAATTGTTTTTGGTCATCAACATTTGCTCCTGTATCTGCATTGCTGGTACTTCAGGTGTCATCTTAAATAATAGTGGGGGACGTGGTGGCATTGCAGTAACCGGTTCTCATCGGATCACCAAAGTTAAGCAATGTCGAGCCCCGTTAGTTCTTGGATGGGTGACCATCTGAGCGATCGATTCGGACTCCCACGTTGTGTCCTTGGGCAAGGCACTTAATCCTGATTGTCCACATGACGGCACGATGACGCCGTGTACTAAGGCGTACTGCATGTCAATGGTGTGCATGTCTTCAACCAATGTAACCCTGCCTGTGCTGCAGTGCAGAGTTACGATGTTGGGGAGCTGGCAGCTGCTCGTCGTTGCTCGGTGGTTCTCTCCGGGTACTTCGGCTTCTTCCACCAGTAAAACTGTCACCAACACTATATGACCTTGGCTGTTAAAGTGTTATTAAACCCTAATAAATAAATAAATAATACTGAAAGAGAAACCAGTTAATTTAATAGCCACTTTCCAAGTGAAAAATATTTAGTTAACCAGTAAATGCTAAATTATTTTTGGTCATCAACATTTGTTCCTGTATCTTAGCATTGCTGGTACATCAGGTGTCATCTTGCATGATAGTTAAAGAGAAACCAGTTAATTAAATAGCCCATTTCCCTGTGAAAAATATTCAGTTAACAAGTAGATTGCTAAATTATGTTTGATCAACATTTGTTCCTGTATTTTTTTTGTTGTTAAAATTTATGTGAGAGTGCCAATAAGCACTCGTACATAAATTCTAACAAGACAAATCCATGTTGACTAAATAATTCAAAGATAATTTAAAGCACATCCACAGAATATGAAGAATTCAAGTTGCAGTATTTGTACTTTAGAATAAAGTTCCATTATGAGCTTCCAGCATTTTACCAGTTAACCCTTTAAATGTTTGTGGTATCTTCCATGCCAGTTAAATGGCAGAAATTGGAAGAGTCCATATCCATTATTTGGGGGTAGAACAACTAATATTTTCAACGTGCAGCCTTCAGGCTGCACGTTGAAAATATTAATTGTTCGACCACACACATTCACTTAGTAGCCACCCTACTTAATGAAATTAGGACTTATCATGTTCCTGAACCGGAAAAGCATCCTCTCGTTCTGAAAGAGTTAGTTAGTCAGAATATAGCCTTTTCCACATTCTGTTCATTATTTCCATATTTATCTCAATGGATCTTGTAAGACAGAGCTTATGGATCTCAGTCAAACAAGATATAATGCGTTAGATAAAAGTATTGGGTGTTATGAGGCTGGGGAGGTTGTGTAGCTGGAGAATTGATGAGATGCACAATATATTTTATACCCCCCCCCCCCCCCCCCCCCCGCCCCCACCCCCAAAAATAAAATAAAATGCAAATTGTTTATTATTCTCCTCTCCATCCCCAAATTGTAGGGTGGGGTAACCTGTTTCAGCTAGTCTGTTCATCAGTCCATACATCTATCAATCCTTCCATCTTTGGTTTCACTCCAATAACTTTTGAACAACTGCAGAATGAAGTGATTCTTGTTTTACATTTATAATTAAACAATATAGGTTGATTTTGAACAACTTCAGACATTTTTTAAGATTTGGGGGTTTAAAAGGAAGTAGGACTTCTGAGAAATTTTTGTTTCCATTCAATAAATGTTCAACACCTATTTGGAATCAATTAATTTTTAACATGTATTTTCAGCAAAACAACATCTAAGTCAGATTGGAATTTGAACAACTTCCAGCTGAAATAGACCTGGAAATTTTTGTTTGCGTTCAAAAACTGTATGAATGACTATTCCTAATGGGAACAAGCTATTAACTGAATAGAATATATTTTCATTTTTGGAATTCACATAAAAAAACTTCCACAATCCATTATGAGTATTTCCATTAGTTTCTTGAATCCTTCACTCTGTGAAACTTGTAATAAACTAACCTTGTGTATTATTACAGCCTTTGTCAGTGTATATTTTCTTGTAGCACATGCTATGGGAGCCTATTAGTTAATACTGCATAATGCCTATGGTTAGCCAGTGTATGTTATCATACCAACTAACTGTGCAAGGCACAGGCTTAGTCACTCTTTTCTGTCTGCTTTTTAACCCTTTACCCAACGAATCGCCCGCATCCGCCCGCGTAATATGCAAATTCAGCAGTTGAAAAAATATTATTTTTCAAAAAATTTCAACAAAATCATATCATGTGACCCCTCGTTGGAACGTGCTCGTCGAGCTCATTCCAATGAGGGGACACATGATATGGTTTTCTTGAAATTTTTTGAAAAATTTGAAAAAATGATATTTAAAATAATAAATTTTGATATCGTCTGCGTTGGGTAAAGGGTTAACTGATAGAGTGCTAAATTATTTTTGGTCCTTAAAATTTCTTTGTGCATCTTTGCCTTCTTTCAATTTATGGGAGAGTGCCATGTGCATCTTTGCCTTCTTTCAATTTATGGGAGAGTGCCATTAGGCACTCTCCCATAAACTGTGACAAGGCAAATCCTAGCAGATAAAATAATATCACTTCGAAGATAATCTGAAGGGTACCATCCCATAAGTTACACATCCCATTTGTCACACAGTCTAAATGACTATATAAACACCACCCTTGCACACCTATTATTGGTGTTAATGGTCTGTTCTGAATTAATTTCATTCAGTGACCATTTTCATCATCAGGGGATTTAAAAAAAAACAAATTAAATGGGTTTTGATGTTTATTGCTAATAAATATGCAACATGGTAGATAAATAAATGAAGAAAATAATAATGAAATGAAATTTTTCAAATACACAATACACCAAATTATCCTGATAGAATATATGGGCATAATAATATTACACAATGATACACAAAAACCAGATAAATAAATAGAGAAAACATACAATGAAAAATAAAATAAATGAAAATAATAATGAAACGGAATCTTTCAAATACACAAGATAATAAATAGTGATTGACAAAGCAGATAAATAAAGAGAGATAATATATAACAAATTAACCTGATAGAATGGATTAATCAATAAAATTAATTTAATTATAAAATGAAAAAAAAACACCAAAAACAGATAAATAAATAGCGACAGTATATAATGAAATAAATAGCTACAGTCTAATGGAATGAAATATTTCGATATATATTTTATTTTACATATTGGCCTAGTTTCAACAAATGGCCGACACAATCGAGAAAGTCCATATCCATTTTCTCATGCCTCAACAGCTGTTCTTTCAGTCTTATCAATCTGTTGTCCATCTCTTTATACACGCGTTTCCTTTGAGGAGGGGCTGCACCCATTTGCAATTGTAAAATTTTTGCTCTTTCAGCTACTTCTATATTTTCTTTATTGTTTCAACAAATCTATAGATACTGGGATGATGATGAGGTATAGACCTGTTTATTCTGTGGTGAAAGCCTTCTAAATTAAAATTATTGTTTGTCCGTGGCCCAGCTGTTGTAAAATGATTCCACATTGGAATAGGGAATCTGGCGTCATCATCTCTCTCTCTGTGGCTTGTATTGCAGCTATCTCAAAGTCGAGTCTGCACCATTGAAGGTTGGAGTTGACAGTTTAGTTTATCTTCAACGGCAGCCTTTAAACATCTGAATAATCTACTGTAGGTGTTGGCTTGTCGATCTGGAAGTAGTGCATATACTAGAGGGAATGTTGTAGATCCCTTTCTAACATGTAATATATACAGCTGGTTCCAAAGAGATGGACATGCTGAAAAGGTTCCATCCATATAAATTGTACTAGCGGCCTGAAGTAATCAAATCAAATCAAAAAGCCATTCAGGTGATAGTGTTTGTACAGAGTGAACAAGGTATGAGTTTTGAATTCTTGAAAAAAAATAAAACTAATAAAACTAATTGATGATTACAGTAAAGCAAACTTCAATTGATTGCTTCTCACGTAATAATACAGCATTATCTGTCGAGGGGTAACAGGTTATTAACACTCTTTTATTAACTTCAAAACTGTGTGACTAATGACACATTTGGATTGTGTGACAAATGGGATGTGTAACTTATGGGCCCAAACCATCTGAAGCACATCCACAGAATATGAAGCCTTTAAATTGCGGTACCGGCACTTCAGAATAAAGCCCAAATATGGCCTTCCAGCACTCTACCAGTTAATAATTTTATCTCTATTATGTGACAAACCCTGTGCATTGCACAGCCTTAGTGAGTGGACATATTCATGTAGGATGTGAAATGGAATTTACCATTTTTTTATAACCAGAAAGTGTGACTATTCCTGTGCATTGCACAGGGTTAGTCACACTTTCTGGTTCTAATTTTTTTTTTATTATTGACTGAATAGCTAACACTGTGCGGTGTACAGCCTTAACCCTTAAACACAACGAATCAGCTACATCCGCCCGCGTAATATGCAAATTCAGCAGCTGAAAAAATGTTATTTTTCAAAACATTTCAACAAAATCATATCATGTGACCCCTCTTTGGAATGAGCTCGTCGAGCTCGTTCCAAATGAGGGGTCACATGATATGGTTTTGTTGAAATTTTTTGAAAAATTTAAAAACATGATATTTAACCCTTTACCTAACATGAAAAGCAGACGACACTTGCAAAAAAAATTCTTGAATAACTAATTTTTTTCATTTTTTGTCTCAAAAACATAGGTTATGACCCCTCATTGGAACGAGCTCGACGAGCTCATTCCAATGAGGGGTCATAACCTATGTTTTTGAGACAAAAAATGAAAATATAATGAAAATTAATTGGCGATTTTTTAGAATAGCACTGGCCGGTTTTGGCCGTTACGTTGGGTAAAGGGTTAAAATAATAAATTTTGTTATCGTCTGCACTGGGTAAAGGGTTAATCTGAATCTCATCTGTATTGACTCTTTACTCAATGTAATGGCCAAAACCAGCCAGTACTATTCTCAAAAAGTATTCAAACTCAGCTTATAACCCCTCATTGGAATGGATTGTGGAAAGAGTTTTTTAGTGAATTCCAAAAATGAAGACATATTCTATTTTCAATTAATAGCTTGTTTTGGTTTCTTTCTGACACATATTCGTAACTAAACTATACCTTGCTCAAGTTATTGTTCAACAATTTTCAACTGATTTTCAACATTTTTGAGTCAAATGGACTTTTGTTTTCCATTGAACAACTGTTGAAAGACACGTGAGCATGTGTGTTGTATGGACGTTAGAGACTGATAGGTCAAGAAGCAGAATATCTACAAACCAAATATCAGCTTTGACCTTTGGGGATGGGGAGGTATTTTAGTTTGCAGTGCTTACTAATGTCTAGTTCATTCGGTTAACCCTTTACCCAACATACAGGATATCAAAATTTAGTATTTTAATTTTTTTAAAATTTTTCAACACATTTCAATAAAACCATATCATGTTGTCCCTCATTGGAACGAGCTTGACAAGCTTGTTTCAGTGAGTGGGTCACATGATAAGGTTTGGTTAAAATCTATTGAAAAACATGTTTTTCCAACTGCTTAATTTGTAAATTACGCAGTTGGATGCTTCCAATTTGTTAGGTAAAAGGTTAACCCTTTATCCAACATCAATAGAAAAGAAAGCTTGCAAAGCAGTTGTGTGAATAGCCAAAATATTTTAGTCTGAACCTCAAAAACATAGCTTATAACCCCTCATTGAAATGAACTCAACAAGGATTTAATCTTATAACTCCTCAATGAAATGATCTTATCAAGTTTGTTCCATTGAGGGGTCATATGCTATGTTTTTGAGGAAAAAATTGGAAAAATAATTAAATTTGAATGATAGCACTTGAAGCACTGACCGGTTTTGGTTGTTACATAAGGTAAAGGGTTAACAGGACAAATGTGTACCAAAGGTATGGTAAATGGTTTGATTTAAAAGTTAAAAGTTATATGCAATCAGCAGGATTATTTCCTTAACGCTTTGAATCTGTAAGGCCGATTTTTCGGTCCAAGGCATAATTTTGTCCCATTTTTGTCTTATTATAAGAGGTCTGTACACAGGGCATTGATAAAATAATAACTGCAATCTGCAGCCAGACGGCTGCAGATTGCAGTCATTGTTTTATCCTCCCTGTATATTGATATTAGACTGACCAATCTCACTGTAAGTAGTGTACACAAAGGCAATACCATTGCAGGAAACGAGGGTTCAAAGGGTTAAGCGATCCAATTATGTGGGATGTACTCTATTCCAGTCGTACTTGAATTTTTTATTTTTCTATACAGAAATTTGTAATTTTAGTTTTTGATATCAAGTTATTTATTAACTTTTATATGAATTAATTGTTGTAAAATCTTTCTATAATTTATGTTATTGAAAAAATTTCCAATATTCCTCATCTTGGGGGAAAATGAATTTTGTGATTGACTGTTCTAGAAACATTTATAAATGATGTCGGAAGAATGACTGTCCAGTATCTTGTGTATGCAGTGTGTGCAAGACTCATAGTCCTTTAGCCATCTGCTCATTCCTAAAACTAAACACTAAATCTTTCATGGTGTCAGATGTAACCATTTCCATTGGGGGCATGGTGGCTCAGTTGGTAGAGGTGCAGGCTGCAAGCTGAGAGGTCCTTGGTTCGAATCCCATCTGCGGCAACCGCGTTGTGTCCTTGAGCAAGACACTTCACCCCCATTGCTCACGTGGGGGCACGGTGACGTTGTGTACTAAGGCATACTGCATGTCGATGGTGCACCAGTCTTCAACCAATGCTAACCCTGCTTGTGTGGAGTTGGTATGTTGGGGAGCTGACAGTTGCTCACCGTTGCTCGGTGGTTCTCTCCGGGTACTCCGGCTTCCTCCACCCGTAAAACTGTCACGGTCATGGTTAGCCATTGTGCAGAAATATGTGACCTTAAACACCAATAAATAAATAACCATTTCCATTGAGGGTCATTTTAACTCCCATAAATTTTGTGGTGAAGGGATTTAAGCTTTGATTCTGTATTCAGGATGATCCTGCAAAGTATCTTGATATTCAAGATTACCATCTGCTAAGCAACAGCTGATATGGTAGAGCTCTGTAAATATCCAAAAAGTGAATTAAATCTCAATTCAGTTTTGTAATTCGATTTGATTCATTTTCGAACCTTGGACTTCACAATATTTTCAGGGGCATGTTAATCCACTCTCAGAATGGTGTGCTGTTTCAAACACAACTTTGAATGTCTTTTTTATGAATGCTTTGAATTATAACTCAAGCATCAGTTGTCAGATTTTGATGTGTTTTGGTATGGTGATAGTATGGAGGAAAGGATATTCATATCTTGTGGGTTTCTTCCATTCATACCTTCAAGGGTTATGGCCCATGTTTTTTATTAGTACAGTGGAGCCCACTTAATTGGATATCTCTTAATTGTATATCCCTGTTAATTGAATATAATTTTCAAACACAAAACCATTTACCATACCTTCAGTATAAAATTGATCTGTTAATTACATATGGGTTGTAGAGTAAACTCCTGTTAATTGTATATAAATTTTTGTAATATGTCGCAAAAATTACTGTGACACGCACCAAATTCCCCTTATTTATCAACCTTTTTGGCCTCACAACATCCAATGCAGGCATTTATTCTCTTATATCTTGTTTGACAGAGCTCTATGAGCTCTGTCAAACAAGATATAATAGAATAAATGCTCAGTTTACCTCAAGAACACAGGAAACTGACCAAATCCCTGTTAATTGTATACTCCTGTTAATTGAATAATTTTCACTGGCAAAATGGATATTCAATTAAGAGGATTCTACTGTATAGATTTTTTAGCAGAATATGCAATCCATGGTATAGCAAAGAGCAGATGCAATGTTTACATTGCTTTTTTTCGTGTTCATAAATAAGGTGTAACAAAACAATTTTAGATTAACATTTTTTTTGCAACAATGGGCAAACAACAAGCTTATTAATGCCTATAGTTCAAAGCCCCTGAAGTGTCTTCTTGCTCTCAACCAATTAAAACAATCATGTCACCATTTTAGACATATTAATGTTGTTATAATTGCTAGCACCTAAACTTATTTAACCCTTTACCCAACGAATCGGCCACATCCAACTGCGTAATATGCAAATTCAGCAGTTGAAAAAATATTTTTCAAAAAATTTCAATAAAACCATATCATGTGACCCCTCTTTGGAACGAGCTTGCTGAGCTCGTTCCAATGAGGAGTCACATGATATGGTTTTGTTGAAATTTTTGGGAAAATTTTAAAAAATTATATTTGAAATAATAAATTTTAATATCGACTACGTTGGGTAAAGGGTTAACCCACTGCACACTGATGTCAAAATATCAAATATTTCAAGCTGCAGATTTTCCCCACATTGCAATTTGGAATGAGCCTTGTCAAACTAGAAGTATTGATTAAATTTGTTGTTGCATTATGGGAAAAACTGCATCTTGAAGTTTCAGTATTTTGACATCCATTTTGAGGGGGTGAAGATGCATCATTACTGTAGATGTTCAGGCAAGATTGTGTTTTATACATATAATACCCATAGGTTTACTGATAAGTTTTTGTGTAAGCAGATGGTATAACACAATGTACAGTAATAAAACTAACTACTTTGATAATTGCAAGATAATTTGAAACTACATCCATTCTGAGACCAAGTAGGCACAGCAAGAATGTAGAAATTAATGAATGGGAACAAAACATTGCATATAGTTGATAGCAGCAAGCAAACCATGTCTGTTCTATTAATAGTATGTGTAAGAGAATGCATCACTTTTAGCATACCTGTGCTTGAAGCCCAGGTAGGCTTGGTGTATGGCATACAAATTTTTACATATATCCTGTGGTACCTATTTTAGGAGTACAGAAAAAAGGGTGTACTTCAGTTACAAATTAGGTACTATAGGTAGTATGATGGCTCACATCTGTATTGAAGCTGTGATTTCTTCCATGATGAAGATCGATTGAAGGGACAAAAAGCTCATAATTTAACCCTTTACCCAACAAATCGTCCACATCCCCCGCATAGTATGCAAATTTAGGATCTGAAAAAATATTATTTTAAAAAAAATTTCAACAAACCCATATCATGTGACTCCTCTTTGGAACGAACTCATCGAGCTCGTTCCATTGAGGGGTCACATGATATGGTTTTGTTGAAATTTTTGGAAAAATTAAAAAAAATGATTTTTCAAATAATAAATTTTGACATCAACTGCTTTGGGTACAGGGTTAAACAACATTAATTCGATTTAATTTAACTTTGGCTCCTTAAATTGACCTTGATCCGGTTCAAAATGGAACTCCCATTTATTACATGATGGAGGTTCATTAATTTTACTAAATGGCTGTAATTATAACACTATTATCGACTTATTAATGTTATAACAACATTAATCCTTTACCCAACTTAACAGCAAAATCTGGCCAGCGCTATTCACAAAAGTCGCCCAATTTATTTTCATTATTTTTTTCATTTTTTGTCTCAAAACCATAAGTTATGACCCCTCTTTGGAACGAGCTCATCGAGCTCGTTCCAATGAGGGGTCATAACCTATGGTTTTGAGTCAAAAAATAAAAAATATTTGATATTCAAGAATTTTGTTTGCAAGTGTCGTCTGCTTTTCATGTTAGGTAAAGGGTTATCTGGTTGAGGGCTATATTATTTTTGGTGGTGTGAATTTTTCATCAAAATTTGTTGTGTTACATGTTATTGAAGAGTTCCCACAGGCAACACGCCCACAGACACTCTTCAATAATTTGTGATAAAACAAATTTATATAAACAAAATATTATTATGCGTTTGACTGAATGTGAAACGTGAGCAAGGAAAACGTTGGCTTTTGCTGCGGTACCCTCATTTTATTGAAAGCCCTGATAGTGGCTTCTAGCGCTCAACTAGTTAATAAGTCAATGATGGTGTTATAATTGTTTTAATGTTTGAAAATTCCTAGAAGACATACATGGCCAGTTATAGAGGAGTCATAGATTAGAAATTGCGATGAATAGAAATAAACTTTAAACAAAATATTTTCAAGGGATCAATATAAAAAAAACTGAAGATTCTTTCACATCTGATTTTCTATCTTCAGTAAAGAGTAAATAATCTGGTTATGAAGTTCCATTCAATTATTGTTGATGGGCTTCCACAATGTTGTATCGCAAATTTTCCAACTGAATAACTCCAAATATGGGAACACAAAACAGAGTAACTGAAGCTCGTCAAGCAGAATGCACCATTCGTCGTTCCAAAGAACAGTTTGAGTGTATTGGAGGTGTTGTCTATGAGAACAATAACTTTTACATGGTGATACGACACTCGGAGATTTAACTTCCTGTCATGGAAATAATACAACATTTTTGATTATATTTTGGTCATGCTATCTCTGATTGGTTTGTCTACACTTCCCACCCATTTCGTTTTCACCTACCAGAAATAATCTAATTGCCGCCATTCACAGGGCAGGAATTTTGATATGAGACTTTACAATAAGCTATCCCTATTTTTGAAAAAAATGCTTTGAAGATATACAACATGTTGGAACTTTCTATGAACATTTTGGACCAAAAAACACAATTTGCCTAGATCAGTTGTCTCTGTTCTGTCGATTTTATGTAATCAACCCATAGATCTTGAATTTGTAAAAAAGTGTTTCGTATAAAAACCGGAGATATGACCTTTTGGAAACCCATGGACGTCATATATTCATGGGATGAAAAAGATATAAGGCAGTCACAAGAGGTTTTCTGATTTTTTTGTCTCAGGAGTCAAAAGAATTAGTTAACCCTTTACCCAACGCAGACGATATCAAAATTTATTATTTTAAATATCATTTTTTATATTTTTTTCAAAAAATTTCAACAAAACCATATCATGTGACCCCCTCGTTGGAATGAGCTCGACGAGCTCGTTCCAACGTGGGGTCACATGATATGGTTTTGTTGAAATTTTTTTTAAAAATAATATTTTTTCAACTGCTGAATTTGCATATTACGCGGGCGGATGTGGGCGATTCATTGGGTAAAGGGTTAAACTGTAGTGTTTAACATCATTTATTTGTGAAAAAACTTTAAATAAATATTTATTTCATAAGTTATTTATCCTCTGTGATACTTTTTTGATAAAATATTTATCTTTCTTCAGTTTTCAGTATTAAAAGTATTAAATTTGTTTATTTCTTTATTACTGGTTTGAATTTTTTCCTGGTAAATCCACCAAAGTCTCAAAATGCATGAAAAAGGAAACTTGTAATCGCCAATTAAGATTGAACATAAAGGCCCTGCAAAGTAGATCTTCTGTTTCTCGGGCCATTTCTAGCTTAACTTGACAAAGTCAAAATAAGCTATTGCTATCACACATGTGGAAGTCTGTGAGTCTGTTCAAATTGTCTTTAGCACAGGCTAAAAACCCCATAGTTCTTGTCCCATCATCACTAAATTTCATGTGCAGGGTCAAGGCCATGTCTGGATCAGAACGTACCACTTTGGTTGCGATCTGTCAACCGTGATGACTGCGCGGGTTCAAAACCTGAAAACCTTTAGCACAGTCTACAGGTCGTATTTATGAAAGGATTTCATTGTAACTTGGTAGGATGACTCTGTATAATGTCTAGTTGAAAATGTCCTATTTTGATCTGGTTCGGTCAACCATAATGGCTACGGGGGCACTTTAGCTTGATTCCTTTAGCCCAGTCTACAGGTTGCATTTATGAAGGGATTTCTTTGTAATTTTGTAGGATGACTTGGTATATTGTCTAGATGAGAACATCCTATTTTGATCGTGATCGGTCAACCGTGATTTGTTTAGCAGAGTCTACAGTTCATAATTAATGAAGCAGTTTCATTGTAACTTAGTAACTTGACTCAGTATGAGGTCTAGATAAGACTGTCTCATTTTGGTCACGATTGGCAAAGCCTTTTCTGCCGCTTTGGCACATGACCTAGATTCCTTTAGCACTGCCTACAGGTTGTATTTATGAAGGGATTTCATTGTAACATGGTATGATGACTTGGTATGATATCCAGATGAGACTGTCCTATTTTGGTTGCAATTGGTCAACCATGACTGCCGAAGGGGCACATGACCTAGATTCCTTTAGCAAAATCTTCAAGTCATATTTATGAAGGGATTTCATTGTGACTTGGTGGGATGACTCATTTTGTAGTGATTTTACTGTAACTTGGTTGACATATGTTATCCGTGAGGGCCACATGAACCCAGGCGCTAATTGTTTAGTATAGTCTGCACCTCAAATTATTCTTTTTGAAAACATAGCATGCAGGATACATATTGGGAACCTGACATATTCTCATTTATCACAATTGTTGCCTTATTTCATAATCATTTCATAGTCCTTTCAAAAACATTGAACATTATCCTTTTCATCAAACTCTACACACAGTCAAGCTAAACTGCAGTGTCATTGACACTTTCATTTGAAAAATTTCATGTGTGTAGGCGGTTTTTTATTTTATTTTTTATTTTTGTAATTATGTCTTTGCCATCAAAAGTTCATGTTCTTGGGTTTTTTTTAGCTCACCTGAGCAAAGCTCAAGGGGAGCTTTACTAATCACTGTCCGTCGTCCGTCCGTTGTAAACTTTACATTATCATCTTCTCCTCACAAACTACTGGACCAAATTCAACAAAATTTGGTATGCATGTTCCCTATCATATGGCAATTCAAGTTTGTTCAAATAAAGTTGCCACACCCACAGGGGGCATAACTCTGATAGTACCCATGAACTTCTTTCCAAAATCAAAAAAAATCTCCACCAGGCAGAATTCTTTCATATTTGGTTTACAACATCTCTAGGGGAGTCAGATTCAAGTTTGTTTAAATCGTGTCCCTGAGTTCATATTTGGGCTCCCTATGGGAGCCCGAATTTTAACTCAGTGCAATATGAGGATTATTCTTTAAAAATCTTCTTCTTCAGATTCACCAGGCAGAATTCTTTCATATTTGGTATACAACATCTCTAGTTTATTGAAATTTTTTATTAAATTCCTTGGGAGTTTAATGTGTTGTACAGGATGTTTTTAAGCTCACCTGACTGAAAGTCAGGTTGAGCTTTTCTGATCACTTTTCTTCCGTCATTTGTCGTCCGTCGTCCGTCGTGAAGGTGGTGTTTGGGCCTTTTTCTCCCAAACCAATGGCCGCATATTAAGGAAATTTCATGTGAGTAGGGGTTATATAAGGGCATTTTGATTTTTATCCAAATTAGGTTTCAGCTCATATTGAGCAGAGGTGTGGGGAAAAAATGGCCAAATTTTTTGAAAATCTTCTAATGAACCGCCAGTAGCAGAGACTTGATATGTGGTATACAGAGTCCTTTTGAGGTTTTGAATCAAGTTTGTTCAAGAGAAGTTTGTCGGGCATTATTTGGCTTCGTTATGGGAAGGGCAAAAATTTTGGCCACGCCTAAAATTTCTATTTTCAGAACCGTGAGGTCGATTTGAACCAAATTTGATATGAGATGATAATGGGTCATAAGTAGTTGATTGATGCAAAAAAAAAATTTCTCATTACCTCGGGAGCTAAAAATAGGAAAAACCTTAAAACTGCCATATCTCCAAAACTACACAGCATAGAGAGAATTCTTATTTTGTATAGAGCTTTCTTTTATCCAGTAGAATAGAGTGGTTAAAAAAAATCCCTATCGGTTTGATCACAAGATACTTTTTTCAGGACTTTTGAAAAAGTGCTGAGTCAGCACTTTTTAACACTGTAGGCAATGGGAAAAAGATTAAAAAATCTTCTTCTCCAGATCCAACAGGCAGAATCTTTTGATATTTGGTATGCAACATTGTAGGGTGGATCTGATTCAAGTTTGTTCAAATTGGCCCCCTGGGTTCATATTTGGGCTCAGTATAGGAGCCCGATTTCGAACTTGGTGCATTTCAGGCAAATTTCTACAAAAATCTTCTTCACCAGATCCAGCAGGCAGAATCCTTTGATATTTGGTATGCAACATTGTGGGGTGGATCTGATTCAAGTTTGTTCAAATCGGCTCCCTAGATTCATTTTTGGGCTCACTATAGAAGTCTGAATTCGAACTTAGTGCATTTGAGGCAAATTTCTTCAAAAATCTTCTTCTCCAGATCCAGCAGGCAGAATCTTTTGATATTTGGTATGCAACATTGTGGGGTAGATCTGATTCAAGTTTGTTCAAATCGGCCCCCTGGATTCATATTTGGGATCACTATAGAAGCCTGAATTCGAACTTAGTGCATTTCAGGCAAATTTCTTAAAAAATCTTCTTCGCCAGATCCAGCAGGCAGAATCTTTTGATATTTGGTATGCTACATTGTGGGGTGGATCTGATTCAGGTTTGTTCAAATCGACCCCCTGGGTTTATATTTGGGCTCAGTATAGAAGTTTGAATTCGAACTTAGTGCATTTCAGGCAAATTTCTTCAAAAATCTTCTTCTCCAGATCCAGTAGGCAGAATCTTTTCATATTTGGTATGCAACATTGTGGGGTGGATCTGATGCAAGTTTGTTCAAATCGGCCCCCTGGATTCATTTTGGGCTCACTATAGAAGCTCGAATTCGAACTTAGTGCATTTCAGGCAAATGTCTTTGAAAATCTTCTTTTCCAGATCCAGCAGGCAGAATCTTTTGATATTTGGTATGCAACATTGTGGGGTGGATCTGATTCAAGTTTGTTCAAATCGGCCCCCTGGGTGTATATTTGGGCTCAGTATAGAAGCTCGAATTCGAACTTAGTGCATTTCAGGCAAATTTCTTAAAAAATCTGCTTCTCAAGATCCAGCAGGCAGAATCTTTTGATATTGAGTATGCACCATGCTTAGGGGGGGGGGGGGGGGGGGGGGGGGGGGTGAGATTCAAGTTTGTTCAAGCCATGTCCCTAGGTCCATATTTGGACTCACTGTGGGAGCTTGAATTGTAACTTAGTTCAAAATGAGGGATTTTCTTTAAAAATCTTCTTCTTGAAAGATCCAGCAGTCAGAATGTTTTGATATTTGATGTGCAGCATCCTTAGAGGGGTGAGATTCAAGTTTGTTAAAGCCAAGTCCCTGGTTTCATATATGGGCTCCCTGTGGGAGCCCGAATTATAACTTAGTTCAATATGAGGAATATTCTTTAAAAATCTTTTTTTTTTTTAGATCCACTGGTCAGAATCTTTGGATATTTGGTATAAGCTTTTCTTAGGAGGAGCAGATGCAACTTGTTGAAATGAATTCTCTGGGTTGATATTTAGGCTACCATGTCAGGTGAGCGCCCTCAGGCCCCTTGGGGCCTCTTGTTTTGTTTTAGGCCTCATAATCTACAAAATAGTATGGTTGGTGTGTACCGGTATTTTGTCCCTTGAGTGCAAGAAGGCTTTGCAGTGCTAAAGCATTGCAAAGCCTTGTTGCACTCAGGGGACAAATTTATCAATTTTATTAACTTGGGTAAAATATCGGACATGAACCATTTAATTTTTATTTTTTTAAGTTTGCATTGTTTACGAAAAGAGAGCATGCGACAGCCAAAAGGACCCTGCAGGAGGGCCTGAGAAACAGATTTTTAACTTTTTTTTAGGCCAAATGGATTGAATATATAATAATGACTGTTATGAGGACTGGGAAAAATGTTTTCAGTCTGACACAGAAAGCAGTCAGCAGCCAGTTTAAACAAACCTTAAACAAAAATAAACTCTCTGCACACTTGTGTCAAAATTCTGAAATTTCACGCAACAAATTTTCCCTTGATGCATGTGGGACTTTTACCAGCCCAATGAGCTCTGTCAGCCGAGATAGCATTGGTTTTGTCTTCGTTTTCTTCTGGCAGATATTCCTTGCCACAAAAATAAGTAGCATTTTGGGGCCTTTTTTAAGTTTTAACTGAATTTTCCCCATTAAATAAATTGGCATTTTAACCAATGATTTCTTGAATTAAATTTCTCAGCATTTTTCATCAAATCTAGTCATGGCTGCTTCCTAGCAGCCTCAACTAGAATTGATGGAAAATAGTTTTAAAACTACCTGAAAAACCTGCACAAGTAATAATAGAATTGAGATTTTTGGCAGCTGGTCCGATGCAACTGATACAAAAACACGTCACTGGGTGGCCGGGAATATGAGAATTGTGGTGGAAATGAAAAAATAAAATATTTATATTCTTTCCTGTGGTATTATTCTTCTGCAGACCCTGAAGTTAGGATATTAAGGTGTAACTGGTGTTGACTTTTGTAGTAATAACAATGGCTCGTCACACCAAGTCAATTTTAAATCATGTTATTACACAAAATTAGGAATTACCAAATTTCCCAAAAATTTTTATCACATGCAAAATTTTTGTCACAGGCTACTTATGAAATCGTAAATTGGAATTTTTTTCTGAATTACCACAACTTATTTGAAACAAAACTTCTTCATTCATATTTTAACCACTGAGGGTTTGCAGGATTCTTTACCCATTTCCAGTGCACATAAATTGACAAAACAATCTGTGATGTGTCATCAAAATGCTACTCTTACTTTTATATAAACTAAAGACGTTTATTTGATGTACGGCTTCCAAAAACTATCCACAATTCCAAAAATAAATATTTTCATTATCTTAGAAATGCGTTTCCCTTATCACGCAATCTTAAAGTAAAGACTGTGTCAAAGTGTAATATATGTACATGGTCTCTTGATTTCATTGTGTGACATCATTCTGTTATTCCCAAAACGCAATGGTCCCATAATTCTTCAACTGTAGTATCTCTCAGTCATTCTTCCTATTTTAATAAACCGTGTGACGTTAAACACAGTGGTATGCCCCAGATTCCTGTATGAAGTCACGCTCATCTTTAAATAGAAGACATCAGAGTTTCTCAGTGTTTTGTTAATTTCCCCAAAATTTAAAGTCCTAAACGCCTGATACTTGGACATTCTCATCTCAAGTATGTGTGCTACCATTTGGAAGAAAATCTTCCGGTGTATATATGCCCTCATAAAAGTGAAGAAGATTCTTGAAGAAAAAGGCTCGATGCATTAAGTATAATAGGCGTAGCTAAGAGTTCAACAACGAGCTGCATTATGAGAAAAATTTGGAAGTTGATATTTTTACCTCAGTATGGTAGGGAAGCTTGGAAGGGACATTGGCTGCCCAAATTTATCTTGCCGCAGTGAAATATCTTGCCGCAGCGAAATAATTATTTTTCCTGTGCTAGATAATTATTTTTCTGTGGCAAGATTTTATTTCGCATCAAAGATATATTAATTTGCCATGGCGATATATTATCTTGCCTCGGCGAGATAATTATTTTGCTGCAACTATATAATTTATCTCGCCTCGGCGAGATATTATTTTGCCTCGGGGAGATATTATTTGGCCACGGCGAGATATTATCTTGTCGAGGGGAGATATTTTGCCACGGTGAGAAAATTATTTTGCCGCAGCGAGATATCTCACCTCGGCAAGATATTATTTCACCACGGCGAGATAAATTTTGGCAGCCAATGTCCCTTCCAAGTATGAAGGGTTTAACAGGTGCACTGCAAAATGTGGCATATGTTGCTAAAGGAATGTCAAAAATATCACATGCCAATGAAACCAGATGGGGCAGTAATGTGTCAAAGATGTACTCGATACCAAACACCAGACATGCTAAACTCAGAAACAAAATTTGTCAGGAAACTTGAGGGTGATTTTCAGGGAACTTGAATGGATTTCAGAGAAAAGTTTGTGTGAGAACAATATACAAGACTTAGAAAATTTTCAGCTCTTTGACTGGCACTGGGTTGCACCCAGTGGTTCATGAGTTAACCCTTTACCCAACGTAACGGCCAAAACCGGCCAGCGCTATTCTCAAAAATCGCCAATTAATTTTCAAAATATTTTCATTTTTTGTCTCAAAAACATAGGTTATGACCCCTCATTGGAACGAGCTCGTCGAGCTCGTTCCAACAAGGGGTCATAACCTATGTTTTTGAGACAAAAAATTAAAAAATTTAGTTATTCAAGAATTTTTTTTGCAAGTGTCGTCTGCTTTTCATGTTAGGTAAAGGGTTAAAAATAATGATGGTCTTATTTATACCCAGAAGGAAATGAGTGACTAATCCTATACATTGTGCAGTTATCTGGAAAGCTAACAAATAATGACTAACCATAGGCATTGTATAGGATTAGTTGATAAACTGCCATATCACACACTACATGGAAATATACACTGACTTACGCCATAAAAATGCACAGGATTATAGTTGGCTTATCGCAAAAAAGAAAAAACCTGCAGCGTGTAGTTTTCACCCAGATGGGGTGGTGGGTGTCTGTCGATCCCAAAATGAGTTTTTTCCATGAGTTAAAAAAAAATTTCCACCAGGTGTTTTTCTGGAATTTGTGATATAGTTGGAAGGGAAATGACAAAACACAACTGCTAGAGCATGTGCATATGGTGGGGTACCATATATAATGAGGTATGGCTTGGGAATTTTCAGGATATGCCAGAATATGTTGATTTTCATGGACATATGCCTCACAGCGACAGAAAAAGGAAAATTTGCAATCATTGACTTCGCCATCGAGTGCATTAACTTTTCAAATTAAATGAGAATTGTGTGATTTTAACAAATTTAATCAAAATAAAATACAACAAATAACTGAAAATTAAATAAACTCTTTGATTTGGCCCTATCCAATGTGCATCACATAACGATTTCTGAAAAGCCGGAAACTAAAAGTACCCTACTTCATGGTGGCATACAAGAGAACTATTTGCACCTGTGAACTTATTCTCAGACCATTGATGGGGACTGTGTATGAGTTTTGTGCAAAAAGTTCTCTCGGGTGATTCTTTGGTAACGTGTGTGACAGAAATCAGATAAATCGGAAATACATCAATACATCCAGATACATCCCTCATAAACTCTGCGCCTTTGCACTTTGGCCGATATGAGTAGTGTGTCATTTCATGGAGTAGTTAGTAAGCTTTGATCAGGCAGTAAGAGACAATCCCAACCATGTTCAGCCCATGTGGCTCATTTACTATGTAGGGGAAAAACCACCAGTAACGACTTCATTCTGATGATTTGTCTCATAGTCTGTCAGAGAATATTATTCATAAGCAGAATGAGGTTTCAAGAGCTGTCCAGAGGGGAATTTGGTGACGCTGTCCCGCATGACATAAACTGTCATCGTGTTTTACGTAATTAGTCTTTTGGCTTCAAAAGTGACCAGAATATGAAAGCACAACACATACATAGTACCAATGTCAGGAGATGTGGTGAATATACAGGATTACTTCAAATATTTCTTGAAAAGGGGGGGGGGGTCTGAAAATTATGCATAAAAAACTCCCCAAACTGTTTTTCCAGGGTGGGGGGTGGTCATTTTGGGCAAAATTAAAAAAATACGTCTGTGTCAACCCCCCCCCCCCCCCCCCCCCCCCCCCCCCCCCCCCCCCAAATTCCAAACAAGAGCAAAATAAGCACAAGTCAAGTTTCAGCGGATGCAAAAAAAAAAGATTTTGTGGAACCCTGTTGACTAAATAGCCAATTTGCCTGTGAAAACTGGTGGAGTGCTAAATTACTTGAATATTCTTTTTCAAAGAAATATCACTATCAGCAAATGGAACCTTAGTTAAGCAATGAATTGCTCAAAAATATTTTTTGTTGTAATTTATTGGAGAGTGCCACTTGGACTCTTCAATAAATTGTAACAAAATAATTTATTAATATTTTTTTTTTTTTGCTACTACTGAGCCAACAACAAATTAGTGCAAAGTGGCTTTCAGCACTTTTCAGTAGAGTCCTAATAGCAGCTTCTATCACTCAACCAGTTAACAGTTGTGTCGGGAGTGCAGTGGCTCAGTGGTAGACTTATGGACTTCTATGCTAGAGGTCCTGAGTTCGATCCCCGTCCGGTACGACCCATGTTGTGTCCTTGGGCAAGGCACTTTATCCCGGTTGTCTATATGGGGGGCACGATGACGCTGTGTACAAAGGCGTACTGCATGTCGATGGTGCACATGTCTTCAACTGCTGAGTGGAGCTTGAACAGAGTTGAGGAGCTGACAGTTGCTCGTCGATGCTCGGTGATTCTCTCTGGGTACTCCGGCTTCCTCCACCCGTAAAATTGTCAGGGTCAAGATTAGACATTGTGCATAAGTACGTGACCTTAAACACCAATAAATAATAGTTGTGTCATTTTAACAATAATAAATGCTTGTATGTATTGGTCTATAAACATAACGAATTCAGTGGCTGACAGAGTAATTCTTTGATATATTACACAATTTTTTATTAGCTCACCGAAGGGAGCTTAACTTATCACTTGTCGTCCGTCGTCGTCCGGCGTGAACTTTACATTATCGACTTCTCCTCCCAAACGACAGGACCAAATTGAACCAAATTTAGTGTGCATGTTAATTATCATATGTCACTTCAAGTTTGTTCAAATAAACTTTCTGCGTCGACAGGGGGCACCACAAGGGGCATTACTCTGATGGCACCCATAAATTTTTTTTTAAAATTAAAAAAATCTTCTTCTCCAGAACCATCATTTAGATTCTTTTGAAATTAAGTATATGATATCTCTATTGGGGTCAGATTCAAGTTTGTTTAAATCAAGTCCCTGGGTTAATAATTGGGCTCCCTGTAGGAGCCCAAATTTTAACTTAGTGAAATATGAGGAAATTTCTTTAAAAATCTTTTTCTTCAGATCCACCAGTCAGAATGCTTTCATATTTGGTATACAACATCTATAGGGGTGTCAGATTCAAGCTTGTACAAATTGGGTGCCTGAGTGAGTATTTGGGCTCTCTATTGGAGCCCAAAGTTTAACTTTGTGCAATTTGAGGAAATTTCTTTAAAAATCTTCTTCTTCAGATCCACCAGTCAGAATCCTTTCATATTTGGTATACAACATCTATAGAGGGGTCAGATTCATGTTTGTACAAATCATGTTCCTGAGTTAGTATTTGGGCTCTCTATTGAAGCCCAAAGTTTAACTTCGTACAATTTGAGGAACTTTCTTTACAAATATTCTTCTTCAGCTCCACCAGTCAGAATCCTTTCATGGTTGGTATACAACATCTATAGGGGGGTCAGGATCAAGTTTGTTTAAATCGAGTTCCTGGGTTTATATTTGGGCTGCCTATGAGAGCCTGAATTTTAACTTAGTGAAATATGAGGAAATTTCTTTAAAAATCTTCTTCTTCAGATCCACCAGTCAGAATGCTTTCATATTTGGTATACAACATCTATAGGGGGGTCAGATTCAAGCTTGTACAAATCGGGTCCCTGAGTGAGTATTTGGGCTCTCTATTGGAGCCCAAAGTTTAACTTCGTGCAATTTGAGGAAATTTCTTTAAAAATCTTCTTCTTCAGATCCACCAGTCAGAATCCTTTAATATTTGGTATACAACATCAATAGGGGGGGGGGTCAGATTCAAGTTTGTACGAATCAGGTCCCTGAGTTAGTATTTGGGCTCTCTATTGAAGCCCAAAGTTTAACTTCGTACAATTTGAGGAAATTTCTTTAAAAATCTTCTTCTTTAGCTCCACCAGTCAGAATCCTTTCATGGTTGGTATACAACAACATCTATAGGGGGGTCAGATTCAAGTTTGTTCAAATCGAGTCCCTGGGTTTATATTTGGGCTCCCTATGAGAGCCTGAATTTTAACTTAGTGAAATATGAGGAAATTTCTTTAAAAATCTTCTTCAGATCCACCTATCAGAATGCATTCATATTTGGTATACAATATCTTGAGGTGGGTCAGTTTCAGGTTTGTTCAAATTGCTTACCTGGGTAAATTTTTGGGCCCCTATGAGAACACGAATATCAACTTAGTGCAATATAGGGAATTTTTTTTTAAAAATCCTCTTCTTTAGACCCTGTAGTCAGAATGTTTTCATATTTGCTATACAACATCTCTAGGAGGGTCCGATTCAAATTTGTTCAAATCTGGTCTATGGGTTGATATTTGTCTTCCTATGCAGTATGGGAGCCCGAATTTTAACTTAGTGCAATATGAGAAAATTTCTTTTAAAAGTCTTCTTCTTCAGATCCACCAATCAGAATCCTCTCATATTTGGTATACAACATCTCTAGGTGGGTCAGATTCAAGTTTGTTCAAATTGGGTCCCTGGGTTAATATTTTGGCTCCCTATTTGAGCCCAAAGTTTAATTTAATGCAATGTGACGACATTTCTTTAAAAACCTCCTTGGCTTATTATTTGGGCTCTCTATGGGCAGGGTTGGGCAGGGGGAGCATGTTAGGTTCAGGTTTGTTCAGATCCATTTCCATAAAATTTGCCTTTGCATGGCTTCATTCCTTTGTAGTGTTGTCTAACTGAATGTGACCCCAAACACTTCTTTGAACCACTTTGGCCGGTGAGCGATTAACTGGTAGAGTGCTGAGTTTTTTTGGTTGTCAAAATTTTGTTCACATGTTATTGCCTTGTTACAATTTATGGGAGAGTGCCCATAGGCACTCTCCCATAAATTGTAACAGGGCAAATCCGCTTAGACTAAATAATATAAAACAAAATTAATTGAAGCATATCTACAGAAAATGAAGTCTTTAAGCTGTTGTACCTGCAATTCAGTATAAAGACCAAAAATGGGCTTCCAGCACTCAACCAGTTAAGGCCCCTTGGGGCCTCTTGTTTAATTAACCCAAGATGCTGAAAATGACTTCAACACCAATATATAAATAAATCATTTAATTAACAGGAGTTTACTCTATAACCTTTTCTGCAGTTAACAGTTCAAATTTTCATAGAAGGTATTGTAAATGTTTTTCTGTGTGGTACATGTATTCACTGAACTGGGTTATTCATTTAAGAGATATACAACTGAGTGGGGTCCACTGTATTACCTGGGTGGAAACTAGACCCCGAAGCCATGAAAATTCATTTTCATGGCTGGCTGAAGGAAAATATGGCTGGCTAGCCGGCTCAACCGGCTAAGGTTTTATGTTTGCGGCTGACGGCTCAGCTGACTGAGTGGCATTACAGATCCGCCTATGATGAAGTGTAAAGCTCGTCACGCTACTAACAGGTTAATAACAACATAATATCGCGCTAAAGTTCTTGATTGTTAAAATTTTATATGAATAAAAGCATCCCTAAACACATTTTACAACAGAAACTCACTGGTTACTAATTAGGCTTGGACGAACACTCTTCTTTAAGCCAGATTATTGTCTTATTATTGTCACATTGCTATAGTTATCTGGCAATAATAAATCAAAATTCTGGTGTTATTGACACGCTGTTGTTGCCTAAGGGTACAATTATATACTATAAAAATGTTTTTTGTTATTGTGTTCTATGAAATAGACCCGGTTCCAAAATCTTAAGTTTCTAATTTCTTTGACTGGCATTAGCGACATATAAAAGTTGTTGATCTGAACAATGGTACGAGGTTTTGGATATACAACTTCTTTATTACAATAAACGCGACGTTTTAGTTTAATTACTAACATCGTTTTCAAACAAGTGGAAATGGTGTTAGTATCTACACTGAAACGTCGCATTTATCGTAATAAAGAAGTTGTATATCCCAAAACTCTTATCATTCGTCAATGAATTTCTATTGTTCATGGAGAGAAGGGGTTTTATTATGATTGAAATATTACATTTTCGGAGCTAAAATCAGTTTTATTCTGTTGTATATGTTACCAACTGAATTGAAGGAATTCATAAATATGAACAACTCAGCCATGTGCGGTGAGTTATAGTACGGTCCAATATTGATCATTTTGTGAATACCGGCAACGAAGTTGGTGACTACACAATGGCAGTAGTATGAGACCCTTGACGTTGTCCCAAAATAGGTATGAGAACCCTGCCGTAGATAGGAAAACTCAATACCCTCTTCCTCTCCTAGTGCCGCGGAAAAGCATAAATCGTGTACTTGTATCACAGATTAGTAGACCAAAACAAAACTCAAACGCGGAGGAAATGCACAAGCACATATCTTACTCGGGAAGATTTCTACTTCTAGGAATTAGGGCTAGGTAGTCAGCAGTAACACATTTAGGCATTGTTCTAACATTAATTTAATGAAAATTTGACAATTTACACGGCTTAGCCGGCACAAACTTTCGTGGCGGCTGATTTATAATATGGCTGGCTGATGAAAAAATGTGGCTGGCTGCGGCTGACAAAAAATATGGCTGGCTCATGGCGGCGGCTTCGGGGTCTAGTGGAAACTCTTCTTGTGGGTGATAACCCACACCCCATTTGCTGTGTACTTCATAGGGTTTTATCTGGAAAAAACATCAGGGAATGAACACCACTGGTTTCATCCTTCTCTAGAACAATGCTTCCCCATATTTCATGCACTTTAAGAGCTATTAATTATTCTCTTCCTGGAAGCCCAAGGAAATGAAGCAGTGTTTGTTTACTGTGGTAGACAGATTGAGCTTCACCAGTGGGCCCAAAAAGGCCTATACAACTGACTGATCAGGACTTCTCGACTATGGTGTTGCAGTTGAGATAATGCCATTGCTTGTTCTCTCTGGGTACTCAGGCTTCCTCCACCCACAAATCTGTCCAACATGATGTGACCTTGGCTGTTGAAAGTGTCATCAAACCCCAATAAACAAACATAGCCATTGATACTGAAAATGATAACAAACCCAATAATAAACAACAAAAACATGCTACTATTTAGAAAAACAACACTGGAAAAACTTCTCTTTCCATATTCCCCACAAGCTCACACCTAGTTCAAAGTGACTTTCACCTATTTGTAGTCCTCTAGAGACATCTCTGTGGAGACCGCTAAGGTGGAAAACATGGGCTTAAGTCCACTGTCGATGAGTATTTCAAGATCTCGAAGGTAACTCTTTCCATAAACATGCCATTAATTGAAAATGTAAAATGTTTTCATATTTGGAATGCACTTCACAAATTTCCTCAATCCAGTTGAAGTATTTCCACGTAACCAACTAACCCTGTGCATTTGTACAGCCTTAGTCACTGTATATTTTCATGTAGTGTGTACAGTACGCGGAGAGTGTATTGTCACTAAATCACCTACAGAGTGGAGATTCCACCCAAGCAATAATTGCAAATTTATTGCAAAGCATAACAAGCACAAGCAAAGTTTCAGCCAATGGACCTCTGGGTTAAACCCAGAGGTCCATTGGCTGAAACATTGCTTGTGTTTTTAGTCGATATATACACAATTTGAAAGTTATAGTTTGGGTGATAACTCCACTCCACAGGTGATTTAGTTACAATCCACTCTCCACATACTGTAGATATGACAGCCTATCAACTAATCCTGTGCAATACCTATGGTTAGTCAGTGTACTAATTATATGACTAAACCATGTGCATTGCACAGCCTTAGTGAATGCATATTTTCATGTTGTGTGTGATATGACAGTTACTATTTTTTTTTTTACCAGAAAGTGTGACTTACCCGTGCACAGGGTTAGTCACTATTTCTGGTTATAAAACATTTCCATTATTAACCAAGTAACTAACCCTGTGCACTGTACAGCCTTGGTGTAAATCTCATCTACAGCAACTCTTTACCGAATGCATTGGCCAAATCCGGCCAATAATATTCTCAAAAAGCATTTAAACTCAGCTTATGACCCCTCACTGGAATGGATTGGGAAAATTATTTTTTTAGTGAATTCCAAAAATGAAAACATATTCTATTTTCAATTAATAGCTTGTTCATAATGGAAATGAGGAGCAATTGAGATAAGAGAAGTGCATGAACACACTTGAACTCTGTATACTATGATTGCTGTGTATTCACCGATACAATACAGACATTTAGAAATGTGCTAGATACACCATGTGTGGAATCTAGCCTGTGTGTAAGAACATTGTACTAGAATGCATCTAGATTGGTCATTACATATCTGATTGATTTTGTAATGGCATCTGCGGAACACTTGGAGAATCTCCAATTCGGGTTGTTGATTCCTGTCCCCTGTACTCCACCCACGTTGTGTTCTGTCTTATAACCTAACACTGACAGAACAAAACAAATTCGGAATGAAACGTTTACTGAACATAATGGGTAAATGCAGCCATCACTATTCACAACAATCACCTAACTAATTTTATTATTTCTTTCAACTTTTACCTCAATAACATAGCTTATGATCCCTCACTGGAACAAGTTTGTTCCAAAGAAGGGTAAAAAACTAGGTTCTTGAGGAAAAAAATGAAAATATTTTTAGTCGAGTTGTGACAAACAGGTTTTTCTGTTGTGCATAAATTATGCAAATTAACAAGCCATCTTATTTTTTAACTGGTGGAGTGCTGGAAGCCCATATTTGGGCTTTAATCTGAAGTGCAGGCAACCCAACTTAAAGTCATCATATTCAGTGGTTGTCCTTCATATTATCTTTGAAGTGAAATTATTTTTGTGGATTTGCTATGTTGCAATTTATGGGAGAGTACCTAAGGGCACTCTCCCATAAATTTTATCGAGGCAAAGACATGTCGACAAATTTTGATGACCAAAAATGTTTTAGCACTCTACCAGTTAAAACTGTCGATCTGTAAAAACAAAAATCACCTAAGTCACCAAATCTCATTTAATTAAAGACCAGTTGTTATGAAACTTAAAATACAATGGTGCATCTTGATGAGAGGAAGCAGTTGTAGTGACAAGAATATACCTCACCATTGCATAAATAAATATGTTCCAAACTCTCTATTTCTTTTGTGGTCATTGTGCAGATCTGGGGATCCACCATTCCTCAGATGGCTAGTTTTACATTTGAGACAGTAATGTATGTAAACTGTGTTCTGTTGTCAAACAATGACAATAAGTATTATCCGAGTTGAAATAAGCATCACTGATTACATCTTTGATACATTAGATTGTTGTGTTGGAATTATTCACTATCTATTGCAAGAGGTTGCATGCAAGTCTGAATATAAGCAACCTGTCATTTGCAAAATGAGGTTCCCAGAGGGTGAATTTGCTGATGCTATCCCCTACAGTGGGCCAATTTATCCTCCAGGTACATCTTTCTGTTTTAGCTTGAGACCTTGATTCAGACTGAGGTTCATAGAGGGTAAAGCTTGTGATGCTACCCTGCTGTGCAGGGTAGCATCACCATATTCACCCTCTGGGGACCTCATTTTGCAGATGATAGTCTGCTTATATTCAGGCTTTGTTGCATGCCATATGACTGTTTATGGACCAATCACTAAACCTGAAATGTGAATACTACCCAAAACTGCATGCAATATTTGTTATTATTATTCAAATTATTAAAAAAATCTTTCTGTCAAAATAACACCAATCGAGTAAAACTTCTGTCAAGATTAACTCTTAACCCGCAGAGTATTTCAAGACATTTTTCATCAAATCTAGTCATAGCTGCTGTAAAGCAGCCATGACTAGATTTGATGAAAAATTCATCTAAATTTAGCTTGAGGAATCATTGGTGGAAAAATCCATTCAATTTACAGGGAGACAATTGGACTAAATATACCCAAATTATACTTATTTCAGTGGCAAGAGAACTCCTGCCCTGGGAGGGAATATCTGCCAGCAGCATGCAAAGAGTTAACACTCATTAAAGCAAGGCATTTCATCCTGATCGCCCACGTGGGGGCACAGTAGCACTGTGTACTAAGGCGCACTGCACGTTGATAATGCACTTGTCTTCGACCAGTGCTAATCTTGCTTGCATGGAGTTAGTGCGTTGTTGAGTCTGGCCATTGTTCGGTGTTTCTCTCCAGGTACTCTGGCTTCTTTCACTCCTAAAACTGTCCAACAGGAGCTGACCCTGGCTGTCGAGAGTGTCAAAAACTTAAATAACTAAATAACACTCGTTAAAGGAGTCGGAAGCATCTCGCATATAATGTGAAAGTCATATGTGGCCCAGAGAAACTTGATACTTATGAGAGGGAGACATCATCACTGGGGCCACTCAAATAGTGTCTACCCAATATTCCGATGGCCTAAAGGCTTGATAAGGTTGTCGAATGTCTTACCCTAACCATTTGAATTGTCAGGCTTTGAGAACAATCGGCTGACACTTGGCAAATATGATAAACTGGATTTATTTAACCAATTCTAACTGAAAGGGTTCATTCCTTTTACTTGGGCAGTGTACCTGTAAAGTACCATGACCGTATGCCAAAGCATTGTCAAGTTAAGAGTCCTGAAACCATTTTTGGGTTAAAGCATCCTGTGACCTTGACATTTGGACCCCCAATTTGATAAGGTCTGCCCATTTCCCCTACGCAGTATATCTGTTAAGTTTCATGATTCCAGGTCGAAGCATTTTCAAGTTTTGTGGCTGGATTCCTATGACCTTGACCTTTATACTCTCAAATTAATTGGGTTTGTCCTCTTCCCTAAGGCAGTGTACCTGTAAGGTTTCATGATCCTAGTCCGAAGAGTTTGGAAATCAAATTGGAAGCACACTGACTTCTGACCCCAAATTGAAAGGGCTCATCCCTTTCCCCTAGGTTGTGTAACTGTTAAGTTTCATGATCTTAGGCCAAAGTGTTGCAAAGATAATCTGTTGGATCCTGTGATCTTGACTTCCAAAACAATCGAGTTCATCCCATTCTGCAAAGCAGTGTACCTGTGGAGTTTGATGACCTCCAGTCCGGAAACCACATGGAAGCACCATGTGACCTGTCACCTTGACCTTTTGCCCTTAAATCAATAGGGTTTATCCTTTTCCTTCAGTAGTGTACTTGTGAAGTTTTATGATCTTAGGCCAAAGTGTTGTCAAGTTGGAGTCTGGAAACCAAACTGGGCAGATGAATGCACATACATACAGACAGAGAGATCACTATAGGGTTCCTGTCTATTGGAAGGGCCCCAATTACTGAAGATAAGAGGAAGATTCAAGGGTTCATAAAGGTTTGGCAGCTATTTTTTCCTTACCTTGTGCTACATATTTTCCACAGCCCTAAACCCTCGTAAACAACAGTTTCAGTAGAGTCACTCTGGAGTGTTTTGGTTTCAAGGATTCATGGACAAGAAAGCACATGGTTTTTTATCCTCATTTTAACTTATGTAAAATGCATGAAGATCATGCTTATACTTTGTGTGTTTGAATATATTTGCTACCAAGTCATGAATTTCGTTAAAAAACATGGCTGCCAGTGGCCTTCTTAGGTTTGGCCTATAAAGTGTCAACAATTCCATTAGCACACCCTACAGGCCGCATCTCTCACCCAATCTTTTTCAAATTTCATTTGTACCTTTGGTGTGATGTCCAGATGGGAGCTATTGAATATTTCTGAATTTTGTTGAAAAACATGGCTGCCAGCAGCCATCTTGGATATCATTTGTCCAACAATTCCTTTAACACACCGTACAGGCTGTGTCTCTGACCAGATCAGTCCCAAATTTCACATGTGGCTTTGGAGCAATGTCTAGATGGGAGCTATTGATACAAATTGTCCAACAATTCCTTTAGCACACCTTACAGGTCATAGCTCTCACCTGATCAGTCTCAAATTACATATGTGGCTTTGGAGGTAATATCTAGATGCCCGGCGGAGCTATTGAATTTTTCCAAATTTCATTGAAAAACACCAGTGGCCATCTTAAGATTTGGCATATAAATCGTCAACAATTCTATTAACACACCCTATAGGCTGCATCTCTCACCCGATCTTTTTCAAATTTGATAAAAAGATTTGGTTTGATGTCCAGATGGGAGCTATTGAATATTCTGAATTTTGTTGAAAAACATGGCTGCCAGCAGCCATCTTGGATTCGGATATAAATTGTCAACAATTTTGTTAGCACACCCTATAGGCCGTATCTCTCACCTGATCATTTTTGAATTTCATATATAACTTTGGTGTGATGTCTAGATGAGAGCTATCAAATTTTTCTGAATTTCGATAAAAAATATGGCTGTCAGCAGCCATCTTGGATTGGCATTTGAATTGTCAACTACTCCATTAACACACCCTGCAGGCCGCATCCCTCACCCAATCTTTTTCAAATTTCATATGTAGTTTTGGTGTGATGTTGAGATGGCAACTTTCAAATATTTCTGAGTTTTGTTGAAAAACATGGTCGGCAGTGGTCATCTTGGATTTGACATATAAATTGTCAACAATTCAATTAGCAAACCCTACTCCTCTCATCCGATCTTTTTCAAATTTTATATGTAACTTTGGTAGGATGTCCAGATGGGAGTTACCAAATTTTTCTGCATTCCTTTGAAAAAGGATAGCCACCACCAGCCATCTTTGATTTGACATATAAATTGTCAACAATTCCATTGGTACACCCAGCAGGCCCCATCCCTCACCCGATTTTTTTTCGGATTTCATTTGTAGCTTTGGTGTGATGTCTTTTCTGTAGAAACTTGAGTGAGTGACATGGCATTACTGGATCTTTCTGTTTAGTTCAGTCCCTTCTTAGACAGGTTGAGCTGCAGTGTCATTGACACTTTCATATTGTAATCCCACCATCAAATGTCCAAGTGCGAAATTATTTTTAGTTGTCAGAATTTGTTCAGGTGTCTGCCTTGCAATTTTCAAATCGTCACAATATTCTCAAAATCCTACCAAGTATCTCCTCTTGCAGTCTTTTTCTATTATGAGGTCGCTGGCAGGAGACTACTCTTTGATTCCATTTCTGGAATATTCTGCTGTTTTATTAACTTCACCAAGCAGAAGAGTTGCGATTGAATACAATTCTTGAATGGAGACTGGCACCAGTTATTGTTGTAAGAAGGTGAAACATCAAACATCATTTTTTAATAGCAGTTGGATTCGATTCAATTCAAAATTTTCTTCTTGATTCAATTCAGGATTCGATTTGACCTGATATTTGAGTTTCACAAGGCCGTATTTCCAACATTCACAGTATGAGTATGTTGGTAATTAGTACTAGAGTGCACTTCCCAATGAAGTAATTAGTAACACCTGGACTTCAATATTGGTGGTCTGCTGTCAAGTCTCAGGCCACCAGTCTTAATTCTGTAAGAATTTTCATGCTATTAACCCTTTACCTAACATGAAAAGCAGATGACACTTGTAAAAAAAATTTTGAATAACTGATTTTTTTCATTTTTTGTCTCAAAAACATAGGTTATGACCCCTCATTGGAATGAGCTCGACAAGCTCATTCCAATGAGGTGTCATAATCTATGTTTTTGAGACAAAAATGAAAAAATAATGATAATTAACTGGCGATTTTTTAGAATAGCGCTGGCCGTTTTTTGCCATTATGTTGGGTAAAGGTAAGGCCTGCAACGAGTCTAATATTCAAACAGGTCACCGGCCATGTTTAGATTCATTCAACTGGACTATTTCAGGTGGCTGGAAAAGCAAACCTATGGTTCGCTTTTTCAACAACTGATATTCCAGATGACTGAATCTGAAAAATTTCATAAAGATTCATTTTCCGTGAATCAAAGATAGAAATATTACTCAATCGTGACTAGGGCTGCGCGATATTTAAAACTGAATACCGGTATCGGTATTCAAAAAAATACCGTGGTATACCGGTATATCGAAAACTGTTCAGATATATGAACACAAGTACCACAATCGAGACTTGAGGCATCACAGTCGGAACGAATTAGCATGCCTTGATGATGCAGTTCGAGAAACCTTTACCCAACGCAGACGATATCAAAATTTATTATTTTAAAAATTAGTTTATCAGATTTTAACTAAAGATTTCAACAAAACTATATCATGTGACCCCCTCATTGGAACGAGCTCAACAAGCTCGTTCGAATGAGGGGTCACATGATATAGTTTTGTTGAAACTTTTGAATTTGTGTATTTTGAGGGCTCAAGCAGACGATTCCTTGGATAGAGGGATAATATTATTCATTCGGAGCTACAGTTAAAAAACTCAAGACACTTTGAAAATTAAATTGAGGGTAAATAAATAATGACGATAAACCGATATTTTTGTAATTACACCGGTATTCAATCGATATTGGTTTGAATACCGGTACATATCAGTTTATCGATATACCGTGCAGCCCTAATCGTGACTTCATTTTATCAACATTTTCAGAAATGAAGACTCACCACAACCCTAGCATTATGCCGAAATAGTTCCACAAATTGCGTTATCTTGATGTTTTCAAGGAGGATTAAATACTTATTGCTCAGAATAGCTATAACTGGTGCAGGAAAGAATACTTATATATCACTGTAAGTAAAGGCACATCAAATTACAATCAACAGTCATCTGCACAGAAATTTAAAAAAAAAAAATGGGTAAACAAACGGTTCAAAACAGCGTTGAATTATGAACACAATCAGACAAGTGGCCTGAGACCTTGGCTGACTGTAATAGAAAACAAGACATTTATACTACGGAGTCACTTTAATTACAGGTTATTTTGACACAAGGGTACCAGTCACAACACTAAGTACACAATTGTTTTGATGATTTCTATACAATATATTATCTCCAGCATCACTAACCCTCTCAACACCAGATATTCCTGGATAGATGACGTTCTTCCACATACACACACAGTGTTCATAATTATCACCATTTCTCATTATCCTTTGAGTAGAACAAGGCACCATCTGCAATGTTGAAGTACTGCAGATGGTGCCATGTTCCACTTAAGGGACTTTATGTTCCATAATCATCTCCACAATGATACAGTTCTGCAATCAAAAAAGTGGTCTATTCCATGTAGAAAATTCAATGGTGTTTAAGGTCACATATTTCTGCACAATGGTTAATCATGATCGCAACATGGATATAAAGTTAACTTCATCCAATCATTTAAACCCATGTTGCCCATTTTAGAGGACTTCCACCCCAGGCACTGGCGACAATGTCCTATTTTACCAGTAAAATAGAGCTTGTTTACCACAGTAAACAAGGACTGATTCACTTCCCAGGATACAATGGGGAAATGCATCAAGAAAAATAACGAAAACAGCATCTAAGATTCAACACTCTCACATTTCTTTTTCAACAGCTGACATTCTACAATGCTGCAGAGATGGAGGAAGTGGACACAAAATTTTAACTGGATCATGACCTGGGAAGTTACGATCTTATCAAACTTCTGTCTGCTCTTTTGATCACAGTACTGTAGCTGTCAAATACAGGATTTTTTGTGTCAAAGCTAATCTGAGCAGTCCAAACTACACTAAACAATACCCAAAATTTTTCAATTAGGATAGTGATATATGAAGCACACTGTTGGAATAGACTTGGAGAGGCCTTTCCAACAGTGTGTTACATCACAGCATTTCATCAGCAAAAACAAAGCAATACTGAGCTTTTCTCATTATTCAAGAACTGATCACTAGCTGCTTTTGCAAAGACTCAGATTCTATACATGCCACAAAAAAAATAAGATACAAATGAAATATTAAAGACATCAGATGGAAGTTAAAAAGAGTTTATTATTTGTCTGGCTTCCTCCATTATATGCAACCAAAAAATTAAATTTTCTAGGTTTAAAAGGAGAGAAATCTTTTTGGAGGTATTATTGGAGAAACAGATCGTGAGCTTTCAATGGCAGGAAAAGTGTTTTCCAAACATCGTGATTGCAATAAATACTATTAGAAATATTAAAATGATGTGATTTTGACATTTACTGCTCAGTTCTTTGAATTATCCCCCTTAGTGGGAAATACTCAAATGACATTTGAATGAATGGTATAATTTGACTCAAAACAACAGATAATCTCCAATGTATATTATAGAAATTGGTTTATCATACTGATGCAAAAATCATAATTTAAGTGTTGACTGGGTTAGTGAAGCTCATACAATTTTATTCTGTGAGGTTGTGACCTAATATTTAAAAAAAATACATGTTTTAAGTACACCTTATCTTTTAATAAACCACTTTATCTAACACAAAGCTTCAATATCCATCAAGTGCTATACAGAAAGACTGCCATGACAACTTTTGTATATCTGTTTAAAGAGGTTGCCTAGATATATTTTTCAAGGACTTTCCAAGAAAGTTTGATTTTCCAGTGTTTTCAATGACCTGGAATTTCTGATTTAAAATTCAAACTCATTTAACCACTGTAAGAAACTGTTCAAACCCTGTAGATGTGATAAAGAAACAAAATTTTATTTTCTTGGAAACTGGACGTTAACTGGGTTCCTTCTGGAAAACCAATACTATATTAAATACATTGAGACCAATACACAAGTAATGTGCAAATTGATACATAGATTCAACTACTACAGTTTTGACATCAAGATTTGTCACAATCATTAATATTATATTCCAAACTGAATCAAGTTCCACCTTGGATACTGGACACAATTATTGTTTGTTCAACAACAGATTTTCATTACCTACATCATACCAGGGGTTTGTTTGGTTCCTTGGGATAGCTTAACCCTTTACCTAATGAATTGGTTGTATCTGACCATGTAATTTACAGATTGAGCAGCGGAAATAAATTTTTTGCAAATTTCAACAAAACCTTATTATGTGACCCCTCATTGGAACAAGCTCATTGAGCTTGTTTCAATTCTGGGTCACATGATATTGTTTTGTTGAAATTTTGTGAAAATTTTTTTCAAAACTAATCAAAATAACATATCACATGTATTCGGTTAAAAATGGTTAAAAGTGTTTGAAATTTAAAACTGAAATGTCATGACACTGAAAGTGCTTCTTATAAGAAGTCATCAAAAGTTCTTGAAAAAGTATATTCAGGTAAATTCTAGAATGAGTTCAATCAGAATGTTTAGCTGAAATTTTGTGGCAAAAACTGTATTCTCTTTTCTCTGAAATAATACTCAAGACTAATTCTCGGGTAACTCTTTCAGAGAGCTTCCCAAGTATTAGTATCGGGTGTGGCTATAACTGGTTTGAACAATGTATGAGAATTGTTAACTGGTGAAAACATCAAAGATGATAGAATTAATTTAGGGTAAGGATCCCGGATTATGGGTAAAGGTACTGTCAAGAGTTTGAAAATTATCAACAGATCTCTCATTTTTCTTTTCTCAGGGGTGTATGAACCTTGACATTCTGTCGCCATTGTAATGTAAGAACAGGGCCCCCTCCACCCCCACACAATTTCAGAAACCAAATTCAATGACTTTCAGTGACCTTTCGGGATTAATTCAAGGATTTTCAAAGACCACATAACACCAACTTCAAGGACTTTCAAGGACCTTTGATATATGAATCAATTACAACATTAGGGAACAAGCTGTTCATAGAAAGCTTTAAAACAATGATTAATGTAACTGCAAACATTGACAAATAACTTCAAGGACCTTTAGAGTTTCTTGACCATTTTGGCCTTGAAAATTAATTTCTGAATTCAAGAACCAGCTACCCTGAAGAAGAAGTATAATTATTGTACCTCATGTTTTATTCTGAACTTCCGATTTTGTCAATTACCATTTAATAATTTCTGTGATTTCAATCTTTGACTCCACCTCTCTTCGTTCATTGAAACAGGCATTTAATGTTTGCATCATCACCCGCTAGCTCCCAAAACTATCGAACATGCAAAATTAATAGGTGTTGCCTCTGATCATACCCAAAGTTTTTTGCCTCATCTTGGACTGATATTTTGAATGTTATTAAACTGAAGTTTGTTGATGATATTTACAACATTTGTTTAAGTCATCACTTTCATTTAACATTCTGTATAATAAAAAATGTAATGACCTTTAAACATGTTTATGGTGTATATGGTAGGTTATCGATATCGATCCTCCTCAGAAACAAAATTAACGTCCGGAATTTTTTTCTCCATATGGTGGTACTAATTTACAACGGTCAGTTTGTTTGCACCACACTTATTAAACATATGACATCTGATCCATAACAGTCTTCAAGCCTATGAAATTTGATTCACCTTGTGAACTTAATGTAAATGTGATTACACTCAAGTGCCTTTATTTGATTTTGTTTATAAAACCAAATTAAACATTTTTTTCATACCATAGATATAATATTTATTTATTTACTGGTATGTAAGGTCTCATATTTCTGCACAATGGTTAATCATGACTGCAACATGGAGGTAAAGTCATGTTTAGTCAATCATTTAAACCCATGTTGCCCATTTTAGAAGACTTCCACCCCAGCATTAGTGACTGGGTCCAATTTTACCAGTAAAACAGAGGTTGTTTACCACTTCACTTCCCAGGGATCCCACGGCAGCATAGATATCATAACTTTATACAATTCCCAGTGGAATGGACACTGCAACTGTTCCATTTTGTCTTGCCCATTACATATCCTTATTTATTCATAAGGCTAGTGTTGTTGTGTTGTTACAATTTATTGGATAGTTTCAAAAGGCACTCTCCAAAAAACAGTAACAAAACAAACACGTGAAAAGAATATTTACTTTTTTAAATGACTCTGAACTACATCCACATAATATCCACTATTTTAATTATGGAATCAGCACTTTTCACTAGAGCCTAAATTTGAACTTCTAGCACTCAAACAGTTAACATGTCAAATTTCTATCCTGGGAATGTTAACCTCCAAATTCTGATGCTGAAATATTGGAAAATTTCAATCTGCAATTTTGCTCCATAATTCATCTTGGAATTTAACCAGTTCATTTGTGTTTGACACAGCTGTCAGTGATTTGGCAAAAAAAACTGAATTGGTTAAAACTTCCCAGTTGCAATATGGGATAAATTTGCTGTTGGAATTAATGTATCTGAACATCAACATAGAGAGGGTTAACTACTTCGAATGCTGCTGCTGGTGGATATTCCTGCCCAAGGGAGTATTTCTCTTGCTACTGATAATTTGGGCACAATTAATCAAATACCCCCCCACCACCCCTGTAAACTGAATAGATTTTTTTCCCCAATGATTTCATGAGTTATTTATTTATTTATTTATTTATTTATTTATTTATTTATTGGTGTTTAAGGTCACATATTTCTGCACAATGGCTAATCATGACCACGACAGTTTTACGGGCGGAGGAAGCCAGAGTACCCGGTGAGAACCACCGAGCAATGGCGAACAACTGTCAGCTCCCTAACATACTAACTCCACACAAGCAGGGTTAGCATTGGTTGAAGACAGGTGCACCAACGACGTGCAGTACGCCTTAGTACACAGCGCCACCACATGGGCAATGGGGGTGAAGTGTCTTGCCCAAGGACACAACGTGGTTGCCGCAGGTGGGATTTGAACCGAGGACCTCTCGGCTTGCAGCCTGCACCTCTACATACTGAGCCACCGCACCCCCATTTCATGAGTTAAATTCACATGAATTTTTCATCAAATCTAGTCAAGGCTGCTTTACAGCAGCCATGACTAGATTTGCTGAAATAAAATCTTGAAAATATTCAGCAGGTTAAGAGTTAGACAGTTGGAAGTTTTTTGGCAATTATATTCTGTTATATGCAATTAACCAGTTTTTTCCATTAACGAGTAAGCAATTACTCAATACCCACTATAGAACTAATTAACCCTTTAAAAATGCAACAATCAAATCCATTCAGCCTTCACATTTTTGGCTCCTAAAACATTGCTTATGAATCCTCATTGGAACGAGCTTGTTGAGCTTGTTCAAATGAGTGGTCATAAGCTATTTTTGGTAGCAAAATTGAAATTTTTTTCTAATCTAGGAATGAAATATTGTGAATGTCATCTTCTGGTAATGTTACGTAAATGTCTAGGATGCAATTGTTGATACTGAAAATGAATGTAGATATATAATTTCAAAAAATATGGCTCATCAGAATAAAATGGTTTGAAAACAATGGTGGGTGAAAGAGTAAATTTCACAAGAAAAAAAGGGAAAGCGATAATTTCTTAAACAGACAAACTACCACAAACAAGATATTTTTTTTGGTTAAGAGTACAACACAAACAATATGTGCCAATGCTACTTTTTACAGTCTATTCAAGGGAGTATTTTACGGTAACATACACTTTCCTGAAACAAACTATATTTTGTAGTCACTTGTTTCATTTATCACAGCCATAGAGAGAGCACAAATGACCAGTGTACATTTGGCAAAATTACATTCATATGACAACATCGAAACGTTGTAATGTCAGAACTATAACATGACAATGTGGAGAAGATGATGTCCGATTTTCAAATCATAAGTACAAGCAGTTAAAAAAAATTTTAGTCCTCTTGTCACATTTTCAAATAAGCATATCTGTATATTTATCAAAAGAGTTGACAATGTTGTGTCTGTTTTTCAGATTTCAGTTTTTCACACAAAAATATAACTGTTCATAAGCTTATGAGAACAATTTAAGAAATGTTTTGTTAGGATAGCATTCTCACAAACAAAAAACTGAATTTGAGATTAATTTTTTCTATTAGAAAAGACAACTGTCCCCTGCATGTGATACAAGTGCTTTGTGGTATTGCTGGAAGCCCATATTTGGGCTTTACTCTGCAATACAGGTACCACAACTTAAAGGCTTCATATATGGTGGAAGTGCTTCAAATTATATTCAAAGCAAAATGATTTCGTCTAGTAGGAATTGCCTTGTTACAATTTATGGGAGAGTGCCTATAAGCACTCTCCCATAAATTGTAACAAGGCAGAGACAAGTGAACAAATTTTTCATGACCCAAAATAATTTAGCACTCTATTCGTCAACAACAATCTGGATTGTATGTGAAAATCAGGGAAATATTTATTAGTGTTTAAGGTCACATATCTCCGCTCAATAACTAATCGTGACCACAACATGGATATAAAGTCAAGTGCAGCCAATCTTTTGTACCCATGTTACCCATTTTACAGGACTTCCATCTCAGACACTAATGACTGAGGCCTATTTCACCAGTAAAACAGAAAAACTAGTTTACCACAATATACAAGCACTACTCCACTTTCTGGGGGTTCCACAGATTATATTGTAATATCTTACAGCATAGTGTGATGCGAGCAAAGTGAATGTTATGATCTATATATAAGTAAGGCCCCACAAAGTAGATCTTCTGTTTCTCAGGCCATTTTTTTGTAAAACTGCATGTGAGCGGGCAGTTTTTTATTTTATCTTTTATTTTTGTAATTATTTCTTTGTCATCAAAAGTTCATGTTCTTGGTTTGTTTTATGTGTTAGGTTTCATAATCAAAAGAATAGGATGGGTGGTAGTGTATTTCATCCCTTGAGTGCAAGAAGGCTTTGCAATGCTAAAGCATTGCAAAGTCTGGTTGCATTCAAGGGACAAATTTATCAATTTTATTAATTTGGGTAAAATATCAGACATAAACCATTTATTTTTCTATTTTCTTAAGTTTGCATTGGTTATAAAAAGAGAGTATCCTATTAGGCAGCCAAAAGGACCATGAGGGAGGCCTGAGAAACATATTTTAAACTTTTTTGGCCTAACAATTACTTTTTGATATGTAAGTTGGACCCAGTGTGATGTGCGTAACCCCTGCCTGTTGTAATTCGAACATAGCAATGAATTGTACCAGGTCCTGTGTGAACGGTCAAACACACAATCAAAGATTATAATTTTGACATCATGGTAAAAATATAAGCAAAAGTTTTAGGTATGAGCAGATTTGACAATGGGTACTAAATATGTGTCTTTGTTTTATAAAAAAAAAATATCACCACGCTGGAAAGAAAAATATGTAACTGCAAGCAGATAAATATTTACAAAAAAAATTTAAATCATCTTCATTGGATCACTTGATTCCCATGCATTATTATAATGCACAGGCCCTTCCATATCTGTGCGACGTGTGGATCATTTCAATGAGCTGTGACATTCTTGAGTAACACAGTGGAGTGCACTTAATTGAATATCTCTTAATTGTATAGCCCTGTTAATTGAATATAATTTCCAAACACAAAACCATTTCCCATACCTTCAGTACAAATTTGACCTGTTAATTCCATATGGATTATAGAGTATACTCTTGTTAAGTGAATAAAAAAATCTTGCAATATGTCAAGAAATTACATTGACAATCACCAAAATCCTCTTTCTTATAGACCTTTTTTGGTCTTAGCAAATCACATACAGGCATTTAATCTATTATATTTTGTTTGACAGAGCTCCCCAAGCTCTGTCAAACAAGATATAATACATGCTCAGTTTATCTCTAGAATACAGGAAAATGACCAAATCCCTTTTAATTGAATTCTCCTGTTAGATGAATAATTTTCACTGGCAAAGTGACTATTCAATTAACAGGGCTCCAATGTATAGGCATGAAACTTAAAAACAATCTTTTTTCTTTGTACTTGGACAAGCTTAATTTGGGGGGAGGGGGGGGGGGGGTCTGCAAATCAAGAAACAAGCACCTCATAAAAAATTATGAATACTGTACAACCTTTAGAATTTTGCATGATGAAATTATCAATTGATGTATTGCTTGTTCACCTATCCAGTTATATTTTGTATTAAATCATTTGTTTTCTCTTTCTTCTAGCTTATCTTTTTCTTTGATAAAAATAGTTTATAATCTCTTATTGGAGTGATTCCAAACAGCTGATCTCCACGAAAGATCATAAACTCTGTACTGGAAAAGAAACTTCATAACTACTGATATTATTATTTCGTCTGAAAACTATTTCAGAAGGAAAGGAGTTGGCCAAAATTTTTCTTGGCAAAACACCCACCAAAATCAAAAGGTTCAGTCTGAACAGCAGAATAAGGGTTTGTGTAAAATATGATCTTAGCAAATATTCAAAGTTTCCATGACTCTTGAAGGGTGTAGACAATTAAGAAATTTGAACCCTTTATGCAAGACATTTGCCCAAAAAAACCCATGAATAACAAAAAATGTTTGTTTTTCACCTCACAAACATAACTTATGATGAGATTTTCAATCTTTTCCTCCAAAACATAGCTGATGATGCCTCAATGGAATGAGCTCATTCCAATGAGGGAGTCACAAGTTATATTTTTGAGGCAAAAAAGTTGAAAATATTTCATTATTCAAGAACATTTTTGTGCAAGAGAAATCGTATCAAGTGAAATATAATATCACCCAACTACAGTTATAAGCTTTAGGGCCTGGGGATATTTATCCATTTTTCTACACTTTGACACTGTACATCATGTGACTTTGCAGTTGCTTCCAGGCAAGTCTTGGTTGCCAATGTAGAAAGCCATGACTTGCTTAGAAACAATTGCCAAAGCACTTTGAACGCAACTGTCAAGTTTACCCAAAGACTGCATATTGGATATCTGCTATGTTGAAGAAAAACGTGATTCAAGTTGGAAATAGGCCTTCAAGCATTAACTGGTAGAGTGCTGAATTATTTTTGACTATCAAAATTTGTTCACATGTCTTTGCCTTGTTACAATTTATGGGAGAGTGCCTTTAGGCACTCTCCCATAAATTGTAACAAGGCAAATCTATACAGACTAAATAATTTCACTTCAATGATAATATGAAGCATATCCACTGAATATTAGGCCTTTACATTATGGCCCTGCACGTCAGAGTAAAGCCCAAATATGGGCTTCCAGCATTCTACCAGTTAATAAATTATTCTGCATCCCAAACATAGAAAATGTTCATAATTTAATAAAATTCATCTTGGAGTAGCATGGATTTCAAACCCCTATAAGGTACAAAACCCTATCACATAAATTCCCTTTTAGATATTTTGTTTCTGGTATATTTCCGACATCACAACAATATATACAATAAAACACACAGTATCTACATTATAGATTATATCTCTATATACAAGATACAGTTAAAACTAGAAGTCCTGTCATGAATAGTGCGCTTATCTAGGCTTGTGCATTGGAACTGCGCGCAATTGCCATATCGAATGACATACAAAGCACGGCAGGTTCTCCTGGTTACTCATAGCAAACACATGCAATGTTTCTGCCAATGGACCTCCGGGTTACCCGGAGGTCCATTGGCTAAAACATTGCCTGTGCACAGGCCATATGTACAGAATATGATAGCTTTAACTGGGCCATAACGCGCACATTAACGCGCATATCAACGTGCTATTTGTGCGCATTTCACGACAGGACTTCTAGTTTTAACTGTAGTGACAAGAAATTGTATAACTTAGATTTAACATTAAAGTCTTTTTAATTTATTTTTTTTTCGTTAAAATATATTTCAATGATTTTATTAGTGTGATCAAAAGAATAATATTTACAATTCGTGAGATTACAACAATGACCAGCTTTGTCGATCATAAATCATTCAATATTCAGCAAATAAAGATAAATTCAAGTAACAGAATAGTTTCAATAAAGTTTAATGCTAATGTGCAAGTGAATGTTTTATCAAATAATTTTCTGATCACACTCAAATAGTGTTTGAAGTTTCTGTGTGAACAGCAAAAGCAAATAAAAAAATTAGAATTATTTAACTGGAAGAGTGCTGGAAGCCCATAACTGGGCTTTAATCTGAAGTGTAGGTAACCCATCTTGAAGACTTCATTTTCAGTGGATGTACTTCATACTATCCTTGAAGTGAAATTATTTGGTCTTTAACCCTTTACCCAACGCAGACGATATCAAAATTTATTATTTTAAAAATCATTTTTTAAATTTTTTCAAAAAATTTTAACAAAACCATATCATGTGACCCCTCATTGGAACGAGCCCTACGAGCTCATTCCAAAGAGGGGTCACATGATATGGTTTTGTTGAAATTTTTTGAAAATTTTTTTTTTTTTCAGCTGCTCAATTTACATATTACGCGGGCAGATGTGGCCGATTTGTTGGGTAAAGGGTTAAGGATCTGCCTTGTTAAAATTTATGGGAGAGTGCCTATTGGCACTCTCCCATAAATTGTAACAAGGCAAAGATATGTCAACAAATTTTGATGACCAAAAATAATTTAGCACTCTACCAGTTAACGGTAAGATGCTTAAAAAAAATTCTTTGGAATTAATTCTGCAATATTTCACTCACAGGTTATGCAACATCAAAGAAGCCCTTTATTGGAAACACAATTTTTCTAAGTCTGTCATTTCAATTTTTTATGTATTTAACTGGTAGAGTGCTAAATTACTTTTCAATGGTCATTTGTAACGTGAGTATTTGTTTTAAAAAACAACACACTACGAGCAAAAGGAGCCTTAGTTTAGCAAGATGTTGCTCATAAATAATTGTTTTGTTGCAATTTATTGGAGAGTGCCATTTGGCACTCTCCAATAAATTGTAAGAAAACAATTTTATAATAATATTTTTCTTCCACTGCTGAGCCAACAACAAATTAGTGCAAACAGTGTAAAGCCACTATAGTGGCTTTCAGCACTTTTCAGTAGAGCCCTGATAGTGGCTTCTGGCACCCAACCAGTTAATGCAGCTAATTGTCATGGCTGTTACATACTGAATCACAAACATGATAAAATCATAACTAATTTTTCTTCCCAATTTTGATGCAGTGTGATGTTTATAATGTGTGCCTCTCCAAAAAACAAACACAAAAATAGGCTACACTGACATTAATGCACAAAATGAAAGATAAAATTGTTGATTATAATTTTTATGCAATTAATCTTAAATTCAAAACTTTACCACCTTAAGTCCTCAGACAGGCACAAACTACCACTTTTTTACTGCTTTGAAAAATTTGTCCCAAATGTATTCTTCCTTGACAAATCTACTGGTAGGCTGCCTTTATCTTGACATTGTTTTCACATCATTGTTGGCTGCATGTGCAGACAGCCAACAATGATAAAGAAGCACTGTTAAGTCAGCTGCAGATGTGTACAAGTATATACAGTAGTTAATATCGTAGAAATAATCTGATGATTTAAGGGCTAATTAATGGTGTTTTGCTAAGGATATTCAATATTTAAGTACTTTCTTTCAACGTGGTGGAATTAGGGGCATCACAGATCAAAATTGTCAATTATGACTCAATCACAATGTTCTAGTATGTTAAAACCTTAACTTTTTCGCCAAAATAACAGCCATAACTGACCAGCACTCTTCTCAAAATCTGCTTTTCAAATTTTATTATTTTAAAAATTTTGCCTGAAAAACATAGCTTTTGACCCCTTAGTGGAACAAGCTCATAGAGCTCACTCCAACAGGTGGTCATAAACTGTGTTTTTGAGGCATAAAAAACAAAAATGTTTAGTTATTTCCAAAATGTTTTGAAGTGTTGTCTTCTATTTGTGTTTGGAAAAGGTTTATGTAAGTGTTGAACTGCTGAATTGGACTTTCCATTTTTCAGATGAGGGAGATCTGAATGTCTGCATGTTGTTATGTTTTTATGCTATATTCTTGCAGTTACTAGTGATAATCAATAAATAATTATCGTTATTTATTGTGCTGTCGATTTAAAATCTGCACTGTTTAATCGGAGAAATTTTACTTTTGATAAACAGGGATTCAAAAATAACAAATATTAAATTCACTTGTCAAATTTCTGTGGACATGTATAGTAAATACATCTAACACAGTGGAATGAATAACTGAAGAAAAAAAACAAAATTGGAATGTTTGTAAATATAATAATATTAACACGCAGGAACCTGATACAGTGCAACCCTGTCAATTGAATAGACATTTTGGAAATAAAAATTATTCAATTAACAGGAGTATTCAATTAACAATGATTGTGTCACTTTCCAGTATTCTAGAGATAAACGTAGCATTTATTCTATTATATTTTGTTTGATAGAGCTCCAGGAGCTCTATCAAACAAGATATAATAGAATAATTGTTTGCATTGGATGTACGTAGGCTGAATAGGTCTAAAAACAAAGAGAAATTGGGGAGACTCTGGGTAATTTCTCAACAGGTTACAAGATTTTTTATTCCATTCACAGTAGTTTACTCTATAACCTATATTCAATTAATAGGTCAAATTTGTACTGGAGGTATGGTAAATGGATTTGTGTTTGGAAATCATATTCAATTAACAGGGTTATTCAATTAAGAGATATCCAATTAAGTGGGATCCACTGTATTGAGTCTACTGGACTGTGATGTTGTTCAAGAGGCACTCAGTTAATCCTCGACACACTGATGTTGAAACATCGATATTTTAAATAGCAATTTTTTCCTGTAATACAACTAGAAACTTCACCCAAATCAATCTTGTTTGACAGAGCTCAATGAGCACTTTCAAACCAGATTGGATTGGTGAAATTCAAAGTTGCATTATGGGAAAAATTTGTTGGTCGAAATTTTGGTATTTTGACACCAGTGTGCAGAGGGAGTAATGACGGTCATGATAATTGTGAGTAGAGAAAGTCATAAAACCTGAGCTGCTGTTCCTGGTCAAGTGTCGAGCGCCTGAAGAGGCAGATAACACTTGATTAGGCCATAAGTCTCAAGTTTGTTGGCTGTTTGATAAATTCACTATTTCTCCCCAGGCTTGAATGAGTTAAGAATGACAATGGGAGATTTTGTTCTGAATCTTTCGGAACAAATTTGAAATACGTTTATATTTTTGTGCTCAAATTTTATTTTACTGTTCTTCAAGCCATTCTTTTCTGATAAAAAACTGAATGATGATAATAGAAAGATATATTAATAGTTCATCAGACAAAATATATCATGTGACTCTAATGGGAATATTTTGGCTTTTGTATAGTTGCATTTTCTTTTAACTATCTGTTTAATGTAAGTACTTTGATAAACATGATGTAATCGCAGTTATTAGATATGGTTTATTTTGATCCCTTTTGGCAATCAAATGTGAGAAAAAATATAACAGGAAGCCTATTATCTGAACCTGTCTAATATAGATTAGTAAGTTGATAAGAGGGGTGTATCTTTCAATATCTTTAGCCATTTGTGACAGATAAAAGTGCGGAGTTAAGTTTAGCCAACTGTTTTAATTTTCCTACTTCAAAACACCCATACACAAGTGAAAAGTAGAAGGAAAGAGATGAAATCACTGCAGATCTTTTTATGAAATTTCTCAGCTTAGAAAATTCACATCACAATATTCACTTTCAACAGAAAAGTGTTAACAGATTAACCAATTTGTCATATAAAAATGTTGGAATGACAGGGATAATCTATTAAACAGAGTTTTACTACTTTCCTATATTCTGATTAGAACTACATTTAATGTATCCTGTTTGACAGAGCTCAAAGAGCTCTGTCAAACAAGATATAATGAATTACATACCCCATTTATTTCACTGCAAAATGGTATTTTGAAGTATGAGAAGCTGAAACTATCTTTTACGGAATTTTGAGAAGATAAGAATTTTTAATTTTTCTATTGTTCAATTTACAGTTTCTCAATAAATGGTAAATGCTTTGGTAACAGAACATATATGCAATTGACAAGATTATCTGTCTACAAACATTTAGTTGAGTGGAGTAGTCAGCAAATCTGCCCAAGCATTTGAAATAATTCCTCTGAAACTGAGGGAATATCATCACAAAAAATAAATCACATGAGAAGATCAGTTGTCAGGATATCCATGAAAAGTAGAAATGAGAAAGACAAAAATTATTTCTATATTTTGAAAGAACAAATGGAACACTAAATTTATAATGATAAACAAAACGTACTTATTTTTTGATGTATAAATTTTTCAAAGATAAGCAAAAAACAGTGATATATAACAGAACACAAAAGTAACAAATAACATAACTCAGTAACAACAATCGCTTCAGATTCATACCCCTGCCACAAGATGGCAACACATTCAAAACGACATTCCAAATTGGGAAATTCCAATAGTTTCTTAGTTCATGGTCCCCAATATCATCCGAAAAGATGCCCAGCTGGAAGTTAACATTTTGACACTTATGCCCCACAAAGTAGATCTGTTTCTCAGGCCATTTTTTGTAAAATTGCATGTGGCAGGCAGTTTTTTATTTTATTTTTGTAATTATTTCTTTGCCACCAAACATTCATGTTCTTGGTTTGTTTTATGTTTTAGGCCTCATAATCTACAGAATATTATGGGTGGTGGTGTATTTCGTCGCCTTGAGTGTAACAAGCCTTGTTGCACTCAAGGAAAAATTTATCAATTTTATTAACTTGGGTAAAATATCAGACATAAACCATTTAATTTTTAATATTTTTTCAAGTTTACATTATAAAAAGAGAGCATGCAGCAGCCAAAATGACCATGCATGAAGGTCTGAGAAACAGATTAACTTTTTAGGCCTTATTTACAGTTTGTCAATGATGCCAATTTCTCTGAATAGAACTAATTTTTATTTATAGTATAAGGTGTTTACAAACTTGTAAATGAGTATATCATAGTAATTATATATAATGCAGGAAATAATATTATAGCCTTATTGACTGTCTTCCTGGTATTTCCCCAGGCTGTTTTCCTTTTACGACAGAAGTCATTAACAGTAGAGTGCAAGATGCCCATATTTGGGCTTTATTCCGAAGTACAGGTACCCCAACTTAACCTTTGAGTGCTTAATTCTGATCTTCATCACTTTTTACAGCAACAAAACAGGTGCCCCTACATGCCGTCTCTGGGGAAACTAGTATGTTACATTCTAAGTACCATGGCAGTTGTTTCTATGCAAGTCTTGGCTGTTCACGAGATTTGCCTAGAAACAAGTGCAAATCCACAGGATGTAGACGGTCAAAATGTAGAAAAATAATTCTAAAACTCCCCAGACCCTTAAGAGTTAAACACTTTATATTAATTGGATGTGTGTTATATTATCTTTAAAAAAATTATTTGTCTGTGTGGATTTGTCTTGGTACTATTTACAGGAGAGTGGCACTCCCCAATAACCTATTACAAAAACTTTGCACTCTACAAGTTAGTGTATTAACTTTTGTTTCTCCTATCATAAAAGATAAATTATCAGAAAAATCACAGATTATTCCAACAACACAAAAAATAGAAACGTTCTAGTTTATTTGATAACATCGTGAATTATCATATTTTTATGACACAAATAAACAGGACTGATAACATATTTGAGTGGATCATAACTGCAAGAAAATGAAAGAGCTTCCATTTTGGAATCCCTATTAATTTAGAGTAAAATCTTGTATAGTAACAGGCAAATTGAACTGAATTATAACTACCTCAAAAAATGACATTCCATTTGTCCTTCACCGATAAAGTCAGGCAAAAGAGTCTTTTTAGAATGCTTTCCAAGGAATAATGTAGACTATGGAATAAAGATGTTGAGTAGAATGATATAAATGTAAAATTATTGTTAATCTTTTACCTAAACCTCTGCACACTGATGTCAAAATCTAAAATTTTAACCTGCAAATTATAATGCAACAAGGAATTTAAGCAATTCAATATTCAATACAAGACTGAAATGCTTAAATTTCAAGTTGCATTGTGGGAAAAATTTGCTGTTCGACGTTTCAGTATTTTGACATTAGTATGCGAAGGGTTAACTACTAAAGTCCTATCCAGCCAGTGTCAATTGCAGAAAGTGCAATGTAAATTTGATTTTTTTCAATTTCTGCCTCCAAAACATAGCCGATATCCCCTCATTAGAATCAGCTCATAAAGCTTGTTGTAATGAGGGATCATTAGCTATTTTTTTTACGCAAACCATGAAAATTTTAATTGTGTAAAGTCACTGACAAGGAATCAGTGAGAAAAAGTAATTCATTCTGTATCTTGTTTGATTTTTACCTTTGGAATTATGATGCAGTCTGAATGGCCAATGCCGATCTTGTGGGCATCAATTACAGACTGCTCTGTATCAATAATATTTCATAATTGTTGTGCAATTATTTTTGTTGCATATGTTTTGTTAACTGTTCAGCATCTGTATCAGATAAATTTATGGGGAACTTAAAAGATGGAAAATGTTAAATACCAAGAAACATTTTTTTTAAATAATTTTTAATAATCTTGCTACATAGAGACCAAATTAAAATTCTGCCAGCTGCATGTTGTTTGGAAGCTATCATCTCCACTGAAAAAGATCCTGCACACTGAGTGTAGTACAGCCGCAGTGGACTGGTCACTTTCTTCGCATGGATGATATTTCTATAGACTCAATATTAGATTCCAAACGCTAATTATAGGAATATTCATCAAAAATTTAATTAATGAACCACCGGGTACAACCCGGTGCTTCATTAATTTAAATTTTGCGGATGATGATTTTTGACCAGCCCATGGTGGCTGTACTGTACATAAATGTATGTGCGCCAAAAATGTTTGCTGAAAGGTAAGATTTATCTCCAGATTTCATAGTATTTACCTTCATCAAATTCTTTTTGTTCACCATTTTATATGATATGAAAGGGACCGAAAATGTGTCTTATTCTTATAATGGAGATAACATTTTGCATTTCTGCAGGGTAATAAAGATGGTTGGAACAGCATCACCTAGAACCAATCAAAAAGACCCCGCAATAAATTATTTTTTATGTAAACTATGTAATTTTTCCACACAAACCAAGAAAACCAACTGGAATGACCTAATAAATTATCTTTCCCCCACACTGATTTGCCAAGACATCTGTACTGCACGATGTGTGGACTTCCAACTAGTTCTTCTCTGGAACTTCTGCCAGTGTGTGCCACTGAGCAATCGGTCGCCGTGGATTGGCTAGCATGTCACTCCAGTGGCGCAATTCTGTGCCTGATGAGTTGCACCCAAGGACAATTCTGCCAATTGGTTCAGATGTGCCAATGCGATCGTAGTCCACCACTGTGATTATCAGAGTCACTTTCTGTAATGAGAAAAGAGTGAAGCTGATGACAAGGGAAAAAAAAAGGATTTATTAAATGCATTTTGCTATTACAATACAGAGTTAATTTGTTAAATAAAATATAGATTTACCAGCTCTTGTGTCAGAAATATATTACAATACAGAATTAAGTTATTGAATAAAATATAGGGTTACCAGCTCTTGTGTCAGAAATAGAGGATCTCCTATAAGTTTCCATTTATATCGAATTTATAAACCATGTTCACGATATTTGCTATAAGCAGAGGTTCACTGATGTTTTTTCTATCATTGCTTTATTGAAAAGTGCAGAATGCCATATTAGTGCCTTTACACTGTATTTATTAGCTTATATTTTTTGCCCATCTGTTGAACAAGTTTTTTTTTATATAAAACTGTTCCCTGCCAGGGTGTCTGACAGTTGCTCGCCATTGTTCGGTGGTTTTCTCCACCTTCCCCCACTCGTAAAACTCTCTGACTCGAGGTGACCCTGGCTGTCTAAAGTGTCATTAAACCCCAATAAATAAATCTAAAACCGTTCTTTTTTTTACAATTTATTGGAGAGTGCCTGTTGGCACTCTCCAATAAATTGTAACAAAATAGTTATTTATAAACAAAATCTTACTAAACCAATGGTCTCCATGATGATTGCATGGGATCTCTGAAAAAAAATATTCATGTTACAAATCATCTTTCAAAAAAAAGTTAGCACTCTACTAGTTAACTATAAAAAATAGATTGATGTGAGATGATTTTAATTATATTGATCATGTAAACAATGCATAAACCAGAGCTCAAATGAGCCTAAAACGCTCACCTGGCTCAAGTTGTCAAAAGAGATGAGTGTATCAGTAAGTGACCATCATACGGAGCCCAAATATTTATTTATTAAGGTTTAACGACACTAACAGCCAAGGTTATATTGTGTCGGTGACAGTTTTATGGGTGGAGGAAGCCGGAGTACCCAGAGAGAACCACCGAGCAACGAGCAGCAGCTGCCAGCTCCCCAACATCGTAACTCCACACAGCAGCACAGGCAGGGTTAGATTGGTTGAAGACATGCGCACCATCAACGTGCAGTACACCTTAGTACATGGCGTCATCGTGCCCCCATGTGGACAATCAGGGTTAAGTGCCTTGCCTAAAGAACACAACGTGGGAGTCCAAATCAATCGCTCAGACGGTCACCCATCCAAGGACTAACTGGGCTCGACGTTGCTTAACTTCAGTGATCTGATGAGAACCGGTTACTACAGAACCCAAATATTATCCCAGGGACTCGATATGAATCAACTTGAATCTGTCTCCCCTCGAGATGTCGCGCACCCAATATGAAAAGATTCTAACTAGTGGATCCAGCGAAGGAGATTTTTCAAGAAATTTTTTCACATTGCACTGAGTTAAACTATGGGCCCCAATAAAGAGCCCAAATATTAACCCAAGAGCCTGATTTGAACAAACTTGAATCTGAATCCCCCCCGAGATGTTGTATACCAAAGATGAAAAATTCGGACTGGTGGATGTGAAAAAGATTTTTAAAGAAATTCCCTCATATGGTACTATGTTACAATTCAGGGTCCCATAGGGAGCATAAATATTAACCCAGGGACTTGATTTGAACAAGCTTGAATCTAACCCCCATAGAGATGCTGTGTACCAAATATCAAAGAATCTGACTGGTGGATCGGAAGAAGAAGGTTTTTAAAGATTATTCCGCATATTCCACTAAGTTAACATTCAGACTCCCATAGGGAGCCCAAATATTGACCCAGGGCTCCCTTTGAGATATTGTATACCAAATATGAAAAGATTCTGACTGGTGGATCTGAAGAAGAAGATTTTAAAAGAAATTTTCTCATATTGCACTGAATTCAACTTTGGGCAGCAATAAAGAGCCCAAATATCAACCCAGGGATCTGATTTGAATGAAGATGAATCTGACCTCCACAAAAATGTTGAAAACCAAATATCAAAAGAATCTGACTGGTGGATGTGAAGAAGATTTTTCCAAGATTTATTCCCCATATTGCACTATGTTAAAATTTGGAATCCCATGGAAAGCCCACATATTGACCCAGAAACTCGATTTGAACAAACTTGAATCGGACGCCCAGGAGAAGATTTTGAAAGAAATTTTCTCATATTGCACAAAGTTCAACTTTGGGCTCCAATAAAGAGCCCAAATATCAACCCAGGGATCCGATTTGAACAAACATGAATCTGACCTCCCTACAGATGTTGTATACTAAATATCAAAAGAATCTGACTGGTGGATCTGAAGAAGATTTTTCAAGATTTATTCCCCATATTGCACTATGTTAAAATTTTGGAATCCCATGGAGAGCCCAAATATTGACTGAGGGACTCGATTTGAACAAACTTGAATCTGACCCCCAGGAGAAGATTTTAAAAGAAATTTTCTCATATTGCACCAAGGTCAACTTTTAGGCTCCAATAAAGAGCCCAAATGTCAACACACAGATCCGATTTGAACAAACATGAATCTGACCTCCCTAGAGATGTTGTATACCAAATATCAAAAGAATCTGATTGGTGGGTCTGAAGAAGAAGATTTTTCAAGATTTATCCCCCAAATTGCACTATGTTAAAATACAGACACCCATGAGAGCCCATATATTGACCCAGGGACTCGATTTGAACAAACTTGAATCTGTCCCCCCCCCTAGAAATGTTGTATACCAAATATGAAAGAATTCTGACTGGTGGATCTGAAGAAGATTTTAAAAGAAATTTTCACATATTGCACCAGGTTAAACTTTAGGCTCCAATAAAGAGCCCAAATATCAACCCCGGGATCCGATTTGAACAAACTTGAATCTTACCACCCACCCACCCCCCCCCCCCCTCCCTCTAGAGATGTTGTATACCAAATATCAAAAGAATCTGACTGGTGGATCTGAAGAAGAAGATTTTTTAACGATTATTCCCCACATTGCATTAAGTTAATATTTGGGCTCCGTAGGGAGCCCAAATATTAACCCAGGGTCTCAATTTGAACAAACTTGAGTCTGACCCCCTAGAGATGTTGTATACCAAATACCAAAAGAATCATACTGTTGGATCTTTAGAAGATTTTTAAAGCTTATTCCCCATATTGCCCCAAGTTAATTATTCGTGCTCCTGTTTTGAGCCCAAATATTAACCAGGGGGTTTAATTTGATCACACTTGTACCTGACCCCCCTATGGATGCGCTGTATATCAATTATCAAAAGATTCTGATCAGGGGTTCTGAAGAAATTTTTTTTTCAATTTTTGCAAATATGCTGACTCAGCATTTTCAATCCCCCACCCCCCCAATACTGAACAGCCTGACACAAACCATTGCATTTTTTTTATGATTCCATTCTACTGGTCCTAAGGATGCTTCATACAAAATAACAATTCTCTGTTCCATGTGGTTTGGGAAATATGACGTTTGAATTTTTTTCTATTTTTAGCCCCTGGGGTTCCCATGGGACTGTAAAACATTTTTAGGGGGGCATCAATCAATTACTTAGGACCCACTTATACTACATGGCAAATTTGGTTGAAATCGGCCCACTGGTTCTTGAAATACAAATTTTTGTGGAGCCCAAAATGGATGTGCTTCCACAGAGCCCAAATATTGACCTACCAACTTTCCTTGAACAAACTTTAATCTTCAACACCAAGAGATGTTCCCTATCAAATATCAAGGCATTCTCGCTGGTGGTTCAAGAGAAGATGATTTTTAAAGATTTTTAGGCTTTTGGGGCATTAACCAAAGTCTGAAGATGGCAGCTGCTTCATTTGAACAAAATAGAAAGGGTATGCTTCATAGATGTTCTTTGCAATATATGTTTGAATTTGGCTTAATGGTTGTGAAGAAGAAGACAAGTTTCCAAAAGTTAATGGACAACGGACACCAAGTGAAGGCAAAAGCTCACACTGACTTGAAGTCAGGTGAGCCAACAATACACATGAATCAAATTACAATCAAAAGACCAAAACAATCAATATTTTATTGCTGCATTCTCTAATAATCCAAAGCATGCAGTGTCGTCATTGCTCCTAAACTATTCACAGTTTTTCCTCAAACAAAAGAATTTTTTCACAGACCATAATTATGAGATACTTAACCCTTTAACTATTTGAGTGCTAAATTATTTTTCAAAGGAGATTTGAGATGCGAGTATTTTTTTCAAAGATGCCATGCAACCAGTAAGTGGAGCTTTAGTATAGCAATATTTTCTTCATGACCAAATGTTTTGTTACAATTTATTGGAGAGTGCCCTTTGGCACTCTCCAATAAATTGTAACAAAACAATTATATATAAACATGTATTTTCTACTGCCTAGAAAACAACAAGCCTATGCAAACAGTGTAAAGCCACTATAGTGGCTTTCAGCACTTTTCAGGGGAGCCCTGATAGTGGCTCCTAGCACTCAACCAGTTAAGGAGGAAAACAATATCAACATATGTAATAATTTTTTTTTTTTAATTTTTTGAAAAATATCAACAAAACCATATCATGTCATGTGACCCCTCATTGGACCCCAACAAGTTCATTCCAATAAGGGGATCACATGATAAGGTTTTGTTAAAAAAATTTTTTGAGAAATATTACAGCTTAATTTGTACATTACGAGAGCAGATGTTAGGTAAAGGGTTAAAGGGGGGTCAGAAACTAACATTCTAAATTCTTCCAAAACAGGATTGTGCTTTTCAAATCTAAAACACACTCCCACACACTACCTCAGTCTTGTTTAGCAACCTTTGTGGAGACCTGGGGTTTTTGTTCTCGATGACAAACAAGTAACCACAAAATAGAGAAGACAAACTGTAACCAATTGTTTTCTTTGTGATGACATGGAAAAAACAATGGAAATCTTTGTGGGGACCATCACACTATTGTCTTAGTTCTCACAAAATTGGGAAGACAAACCCCCTACACAAACAGATGCTGGTGAAACCCCTGCCCATACCCCAACTAATGTTCGCATGGGCAATAATGTGATGTTTTTACTTAAATCTGCAAAGAAAGCAAAATATGTTTCAACTGTTAGTGCTGCATGTCTAAATATCATAAAATCTACATCTCATTACACAGCCTATTTTCATCAATCATTTGTTGAGCATTTAATGAGGTAGAATAAGGTATATATTAACCCTTTACCTAACGTAACGGCCAAAACCGGCCAGCGCTATTCTCAAAAATCGTCAGTGAATTTTCCTTATTTTTTCATTTTTTGTCTCAAAAACATGGGTTATGACCCCTCATTGGAACGAGCTCGTCGAGCTCGTTCCAATGAGGGGTCATAACCTATGTTTTTGAGACAAAAAATGAACAAAATTAATTGTTCAAGATTTTTTTTTGCAAGTGTCGTCTGCTTTTCACGTTAGGTAAAGGGTTAAACAAGAAAATAATAGACTGTCTTGCTGCTGTACATATTAATGATGATCGCTGTCAGTGGAGTAAATTATCTTCTAGTAACCAGCTAACCATAGGATATAACCTGATAATAAATTGTTATTTATTGGTATTTAAGGCAGTTTAAGGTCACATATTTCCACACAATGCCTAATCATGATCGTAACTTGGATATAAACTAAAGTCCAGCCAATCTCTTATACCCATGTTGCCCATTTTTTAGGACCTCCACCACAGACATTGGTGACTGGGTCCTATTTTTCCAGTAAAACAGAGCTTGTTTACTGCAGTAAATAAGCACAGCTTCAGTTCTTAGCATTCCCACGAGGAAATAACTGGTTATCCATGTCTATTCCTACATAATCAATGAGATCCAAATATTAAAGTAGTGGAGTGGAACCCAGTTGATTGAATAGCCATCTGCCAGTGGAAATTATTCAATTAACAAGAAAATTTAATTAGCAGAGACCTGGTCACTTTGTTATATTCTAGAGATAAACTGAGCATTTATTTTATTATATAGTGGAGCCCAGTTAATTGGATATCTCTTAACTGAATAACCCTGTTAATTGCATATAATTTCCAAACACAAAACCATTTACCATACCTCCAGTACAAATTTGACCTGTTAATTGAATATAGGCTATAGAGTAAACTCCTGTTAATTGAATAAAAAATCTTGTAACCTGTCAAGAAATTACCCTGACTCTCCCCAGTTTTACTTTGTTTATAGACCTATTTGGCCTCAGTATATTCAATACAGGCATTTAATCTATTATATCTTGTTTGACAGAGCTCCATTTATTTATTTATTTATTGATGTTTTTAAGGTCACATATTTATGCACAATGGCTAATCATGGCCATGACAGTTTTACGGGTGGAGGAAGCCGGAGTACCCGGAGAGAACCACCGAGCAACAACGAGCAGCTGCCAGCTCCCCAACATCGTAACTCCGCACTGCAGCACAGGCAGGGTTAGATTGGTTGAAGACATGCGTACCGTCGACATGCAGTACGCCTTAGTACACGGCGTCATCGTGCCCCCACATGGGCAATGGGGGTGAAGTGTCTTGCCCAAGGACACAACGCGGCTGCCGCAGGTGGGATTCGAACCGAGGACCTCTCGGCTTGCAGCCTGCACCTCTACCTACTGAGCCACCGCGCCCTCGACAGAGCTCCATGGAGCTCTGTCAAATAAGATATAATAGAATAAATGCTACGTTTATCTCTAGAATACAGAAAAGTGACACAATCCCTGTTAATTGTACACTCCTAATTGAATAATTTTCCTTGGCAAAGTGCCTATTCAATTAACAGGGTTCCACTGTATCTTGTTTGACAAAGCTCACTGAACAAACAAGATATAATATATAATAGATTAAATGCTTGCATTGGATATACTGAGGCCAAATAGTTCTATAAACAAGGGGAAATCAGTGTTTGTCAGGATTTCTAGACATTTTACTAGATTTTTTATTCAGTTAACAGAAGTTTGCTCTAAAACCAATAAGCAATTAACAGGTCAAATTTGCACCGAAGTATGGTAAATGGTTTTGTGTTTGGAAGTTATATTCAATTAACGGAATTAATCAATTAATAGATATTCAATTAAGAGAGCACCACTGTATTTACATAAATTATTCTGTAGTATGTAAACAAACAAATATTGTCGAGTAAAATATACACTGCAGAATATTTCCTGTGAATACTCAGACTTTCATAGCATGCATGTAACGAATGTTGTCAGAGTTGTATATATACCACAGAATATTTTCTGTGAATACTCAATCTCACAGACACCATACATCTCAAGGGAGTCAAAGTAGTTTGGATTACAGATATCATATGCATTGTAACTCAGTGGAATATTCATGCAGATTTGTACGTTCTGCTGATGGGAAAATATGAGCTCTAGCTCATGAAGTGACCGATTCACCATGAGACTAAGAGATCCACAAAAACTGGCCTGGTTGATAATGGCCTTTATACCTTAACTGCTACACTACTCTCTGCTGCACTACTCTTGACTTCTATAAATTATTACCATTTGTTTATTTATTGGTGTTTTAGGTCATGTATTTCTGCACAATGGCTAATCGTGACAACATGACTATAAAGTCAATTGTTTATACCCACTTTGTCAATTTTAGAGGATCCTCCAACACCCCCCCCCCCCCCCCCAACCCCCGGTATTGATAACCAAGTCCTATTTTACCAGTATTTTTATTTATTTATTGGTGTTTAAGGTCACATATTTCTGCACAATGGTTAATCATGACCACAACAGTTTTACGGGTGGAGGAACCCGGAGAGAACCATCGAGCAATTGTTGGCTCCCCAACATACTAACTCCACACAAGCAGGGTTAGCATTAGTTGAAGACAAGTCCACCATCAACATGCAGTAAGCCTTAGTACAAAACACCACCGTGCCCCCACATGGGCAATGGGGGTGAAGTGTCTTGCCCAAGGAAACAATGTGGTTGCCACAGGTGGGATTTCGAACTGAGGACCTCTTGGCTTACAGCCTGCACCTCTAACTACTGAGCCACCGTGCCCCCTATATTTTACCAGTAAAACAGAGTTTGTTTACCACAGTAAACAAGCACAGCTTCAGTTCTTGGGGATGACACAGGGAAATTATTACCATTAGGCACAAGTGTGGAGATTTGTATTAGATTAAATGTCTTGTATGGAAGCACTACAGTGCAGGAGAGAACCCTGTTAATAGAATAGCTACTTTGCCAGAGAAAATTATTCAATTAATCTGTTTATTCAATTAATAGGGATTTGGTCACTTTCTTATATTCTTGAAATAAACTAAGCATTTATTCTATTATATCTTGTTTGACAGAGCTCATGGAGCTCTGTCAAACAAGATATAGTAGATTAAATGCCTGGATTGTATGTACTGAGGCCAAATAGGTTCTTTTTTCAAGATTTTTCATTGAGACAGGAATTTACTCTATCATCTATATGCAGTTGACATTTCAAATTTGTACTGAAAGTATGGTAAATGGTTGTGTGTTTGGAAGTTATATTCAATTTACAATGTTATTCAAATAAGGGATATCCAATTAAGTGGGCTCCACTGTATTACCAACAAGTTACCTTTAAAACTGCGAATTCAAAAATGCACATAATTGTGATACCATTTAGCAAACAATCAACTACAGTGGAGCCCAACTTAATTGGATATCTCTTAATTGTATATCCCTGTTAATTGAATATAATTTTCAAACACAAAACCATTTACCATACCTTCAGTACAAATTTGATCTGTTAATTGCATATGGGCTGTAGAGTAAACTCCTGTTAATTGTATATAAATTTTTGTAATATGGTGAAAAAATTACTGTGACACGCACCAAATTCCCCCTTATTTATCAACCTTTTTGGCCTCACTACATCCAATACAAGCATTTATTCTATTATATATTGTTTAACAGAGCTCTATGAGCTCTGTCAAACAAAATATAATAGAATACAATGTAAATGCTCAGTTTACCTCCAGAACACAGGAAACTGACCAAATCCCTGTTAATTGTATACTCCTGTTAACTGAATAATTTTCACTGGCAAAATGGATATTCAATTAAGAGGATTCTACTGTAATTATAATGTCATTTTACAATTTTCTGCAGTGAAATAAAAGGGTTTATCAGAATTTTAAGCAGGAAATATTTATTGTGTCTTAATAATAAACAATCAACAGGTGGTAATTTAAAAGCATTATTTATTTACTGGGGTTTAATGACACTTTCAACAGCCAGGGCCATCTTGTGTTGGAGAGTTTTATGGGTTGGGTGGAGGAAGCCAGAGTACCTTAAGAGAGCCACTGAGCAATGGCAAGCAATGGCCAGACTCCCCAGTGTACTGCCTCTACACAAGCAGGATTTGCATTGGTTGAAGACGAGTGCACCATTGACGTGCAGTATGCTTTAGTACACAGTGCCAACGTGTCCCCAAGTGGGCAGTTGGGATTAAGTTCCTTGCCCAAGGACACAATGCAGTTACCCCTGGTGAGGATCGAATCGTGGACCTTTGGGTTTGAAGTTCAATGTTGTAATCATGGAGGCAGTGCACTCCCGAATTTACCAGTATAACCAAGGATACAGAATGTCATAACTTAATTACTGGTGATTACTGTCACTATTACCCAATGCACATCAAATATCAAAAACTAATTTGTAAATTACACAGGTGAATGTTCTCATGCATTAGGTAAAAGGTTACTGATTATCACACAACATGTATGTCTTTTGTGGACACATACTTCACTTATGCAACACCTATATTATTTCATAAATGGACTCACATTGTAACTCTGTGGTTCTCGCCAGGTATTCCGGTTTCCTTCAACTGTGAAACTCTCTGACTCGACTTGACCCTAACTGGCAAAAGTGTCGCTAAACCCCAATAAATAAATCACACCGTAAACTTTGTAAGTTTAGGTGCCAAGCAGGAGTGAGCTGATGTCACTGTGCTCCATACAGTGGAGCCTGCTTAAATGGATATCTCTTAATTGAATAACCCTGTTAATTGAATATAACTTCCAAACCATTTACCATACATTCAGTACAAAACTGCCCTGTTAATTGCATATGGGCTATACAGCAAACTCCTATTAATTGAATAAAATATCTTGCAAGATGTTGAGAAATTACCCTAACAATCACTGAATTCTCCTTGTTTTTACACAAATTTGGCTTCAATGCAACCAGTACACACACTTAATCTATTATATCGTTTGACAGAGCTCCATGAGCTCTGTCAAACTAGATATTATAGAATAAATTCTATGTTTATATATAGAATATAGGAAAGCGACCAAATCCATGTTAATTGAATACTCCTGTTAACTGGATAATTTTCACTGGCAGAGTGACCATTAACAGGGTTCCACTGTACCAGGTAACACCATGTTTGATGAAGTGAAAGCTGTTATGCTGACTGTAGTCTTTCACCATCAAACATCATGGACTGGTGCCATCTTAGAGGGGCAGTTTGAGTGGTGATGCATTTCTCTGACATTCCAGCAATCCAGTTGTGTCGAGATCAATAGGTGATATTTATTTATTTATTTATTGGTGTTTAAGGTCATATACTTATGCACAATGGCTAATCGTGACCATGACAGTTTTATGGGTGGAGGAAGCCGGAGTATCCGGAGAGAACCACCGAACATTGACGAGCAACTGTCAGCTCCTCAAAAATCTATGTTCAAGGTCCGCTCAAGCAGGGTTACAGCGGTTGAAGACATGTGCACCATCAACGTGCATGCCTTAGTACACGGCGTCATCATGCCCCCCATGTAGGCAACCAGGATAAAGTGCCTTGCCCAAGGACACAATGAAGGTCGTCCCGGACGGGGATAAAACTCAGGACCTCTAGCATAGAAGTCCAACAGTCTACCACTGAGCCACCTCACTCCCCAATAGGTGATATGGAATCAGATCAGACACTCTGATGGTGAGAAATTTCCACAACACATCATATAGAATACAGCTTAATTATTTAATAAAAAAGGTTAACTTTCTAATACATCTGAGACTAAACTTGGGTGTTGATTAGTTTGAAATTTACCTACAGACTAAATGAAAAATCTTTCCTTTGAAAAACTAATCCAGAGAACATATCTCCAGGTGTACCAACTATCTGATATTCTACTGCTGCAAAACAGACTATTATCTACTATAAACAACAGAATGATTAGTAAATTACAAATACAATAGGAGGAGAAATTCTTTTATGAATTATGGAAGTCATATGAAGAAATATATATCAAGAGTGCGAGAAAAGTTTTAATGTTGCAGAAAATATAAATTGACAGCACCTTGACAGGACGAAATAAATTTGAGGACAATATGAGCTAGGGTACTGCAAATATCAAATTTTGGATCAAATCAAATCTCGAATAGAATGAAATCCCAAATCGAATCTCACCGTTTTTCAAGTACCGGTAGTCATTCATGTGGATACTGAACCATGAACTGTACCATTCAATGGCAACGCTTTCTCTGTGGGGGAGTCAATCCAAAACTCAGAATATTCTGCACATGGAATCAAAATAGTTTAGGAAACGGAACCCCCTTAACCCTTTACCCAACGAATCGGCCGCATCCGCCTGCGTAATATGCAAATTCAGCAGTTGAAAAAATATTATTTTTCAAAAAATCTCAACAAAACCATATCATGTGACCCATCGTTGGAACGAGCTCGTCGAGCTCGTTCCAACGAGGGGTCACATGATATGGTTTTGTTGAAATTTTTTGTAAAATTTAAAAAAATGATATTTAAAATAATAAATTTTGATATTGTCTGCGTTGGGTATAGGGTTAACTTCTCTTCTATCACCATGTCTTTTGTACCTGAGATCTGATGTGAGAAGGCAAGTTCAAGGGAATATATTTCAAAAGATTTTGAGAATATCTCAGTGATTAGAAAATGTTGGAATCACCATGACATGAAATCATCAGTATGGTTTTGAATTGCATTGAACTTCGAAAATTCAAAGTGCTTTTTACAAAAATTGGAATTCAATTTTTTTTGGGGCCTCAAAAGCATAGCTTATGACCCCTCATTGGAATGAGCTCATTCCAACTGGGGCTCATAAGCTACGTTTTTGATGCAAAAAATAAAAAAAAATGGTCATCAGGATGGTTCTGAATTGAATTGAATCTTGAAAATTTGAAATCCTATTCACAAAAATAGCCATTCAATTTTCTTTTTTTTTGCCTCAAAAACATAGCTTATGTCCCCCTCACTGGGACAGGCTTATACCAATTGGGGGTTATGAGCTATGTTTTTGACACAAAAAAATGAAAAAAAACTAGTTATTAAATAATTTTGTTTGCAAGCATTGTCTGCTTTTCATGTTTGGTAAAAGGTTAAAGCCAGTGCTAAAACAGTTGATCCATTTTCGTAATCATCTAACTGTGGGCTATAACCAGATAATAACCAGTAATCCATGGCTATTCTTACATCAACTATGAGATCAAAACAAGTCAGATTTATGAGCAGCATTCATAGAACCATAGATATACTCAAAATCGAAGGACACTGCATGGGGCATCAAAGAAATAAACGTCAGAATTCTTTGATACAAAGCTGCCAAACTGACCATCATGAAAAGTAAGCACTCCTAACATGGCTTGTAGATTTCATATGTAACTGAGGGAACTCTGTAACTCAGCAACAATTCATGCGGGAGATTGATGGAAAAAAAAATTGTGAGGGCACCAACTTGAATGTAATATATTTGACAAATAAAATGCCAATATTAGTCCATATTGCAGATAACTGGTTTCCAACTTTTCCTAACTGAAGTGATTATGTTTCTAACCATTTCAGCAAAAAAAAGAAGCCATGACCAAGTGTTCTTGGTCTGCTACTGCAACTGGTTTGATGCTGGGACATGTCAGTGGATAACATTTTACCAAGATTTATAAATCACTAGCGGGTGTACCTGGCGTTGCACGGGAGAAGATGGTTATATCAATATATCCTTAGATATGATCTGCGCAGCCGTTTTTGAAGTAGAAGGTCAAGGTCACCAATTTCAAGGTCAAGATCACCCCGCACGGGCACCCAGATAAAGTCAAAATGATCGATGGTTCAATATACCCGCACATATGAAATTTTAGCCCGGTCGGCCCAGCCGTTTTCGAAATAAAAGGTCAAGGTCACCAATTTCAAGGTCACGGTCACCCCGCACGGGCACCCCGATAAAGTCAAAATGATTGATGGGTCAATATACCTGCACATATGAAATTTTACCCCGACTGACCCAGTTGTTTTCGAAATAAAATGTCAAGGTCACCAATTTCAAGGTCAAGGTTATCCCGCACAGGCACCCTGATAAAGTCAAAACGGTCGATGGGTTAATGTACCCGCACATATGAAATTTTTGCCCGATCGGCCCAGCCGTTTTCGAAATAAAAGGTCAAGGTCATCAATTTCAAGGTCAAGGTCACCCTGCACGGGCACGGCACACATCCCATGTTACTCGCAGGGACGAATTACCCCTGTGTACAAAATTTGAGATCAAACGGTTGAGAAATGGAGGAGTTCACCCAGAACAAAGATAGATAGAGAGATAGAGATATAGATACAGACATTCGCATTTATATATTAGATTAGATCAGATTTATCCAACAATAAAGCAAGAATTCAGAACTCAGATCTTTATAAGAACCATCATGTGATTACTGTATGGAGATGTGACAACTCAGAGGAAGAGGGCTTCTCTACTTCACAAGGGTTCCCAGGCAAAATAGAAAATTTCAACTGAATAAATGATAAAAAGATAGGTTCAGCTAAAAAAAAAAAACCCTAAATCTCAATTAACCCTTTACCTAACATGAAGAGAAAATGACACTTGCCAAAAATCTTTTTTAAGCAACTAAGAATTTTAATTTTCTGCCTCAAAACATAAATTATGACCCCTCATTAGAATGAGGTATTTTCAATCAGGCGGTCATGACCTATGTATTAAAACTTGAAAAAATAATAAAATTTGGTTGTTTTCTTGTGTGTGAATAAAGCTGGCTGATTAAGGGCATTATGTTAGGTAAAGGGTTAATAGAGATGTTCTATTCACCTGTACACCATCAAGCATATTTTGTGACCATCGACCTTTGATTTATAATACATTTTTAACCATAAATTGCGACAACACACAATGCATGGTTGATCATACAAAATGAAAACCTAAAATATCCACATCACACTGCCAATTAATGGTGTCTGTGTCTTATAATTTTTAATAATTAAACAGTATTTTATTGGAAGGTCATCAAGGTCTTGTGGATGTAATCTATCATTCAAGCCATGATATCCATGTTCTGTTCCAAGCAGTGATATAGTACAGTTGCCGTGGACTGGTCATAATCCACACATGAGCAGTGATGTCCAATAATACTTTTACTGGGTAATAAAAATCATCATCAGCAAAATTTTTTATTAATGAAGCACCAGGTACAACCTGGTGCTTCATTAATTAAAATTTTGCTGATTATTCCGATAATTAGTGTTTTCAACCTAATATTATTGTGTCCCTGGAAACACTGCCCACCTGGGGAAAGTGACCAGTCAATGGTAGCTGTACTGTATTTGTATTTGATATTGGAATATCAAACATTTTTTAAGAAAAAAGTGAGGATTTTTCCTGAGATATCTGCATGTCTTGTAGTGATTTTATGTCTGTATTAAAGCCAAGCAGTGGTTTCTTTTGAAATATCAAACTTGCCTCACAGCCAAGCAGCATATACTGCAATATCATGAACACCTTGGGGAGAATTGAAATAACTCAAATTCTTTAGTCCAAGCAGTGATTTTCTGATGACATTTCATGCATGTCAGGTGACCAAATGATGGAGCTTGGTGAAGTTTAGCTAGCAGCAGAAGTCAATATGATAAAGCACAAAACACAAAATTGAGCAAAATATGCACAAAAATGAAAGAAAAATAGAATAACTTAAAGCTGAGCAGAAAAATTAAATAAAATTATTTAGTGGGGTTTAACGATACTTTCGACAGCAGGGTCACCTCAGGTTAGACAGTTTTATGGGTGGAGGAAGCCTGAGTATATGGAGAGAACCACTGAGCAATGGTGAGCAACTGTCTGACTCCCCAACGTACTAACTCCACATGAGCAGGGTTAGCATAATATTGGTTGAAGGCAGGTTACCATCGGAGTGTAGTACACCTTAGTACACAGTGCCCCCATTTGGACAATCAGGATTAAGTGACCGGTTCCCAAGGACACAATGCAGTTACCCCTGATAGGGATCAAACCATGGACCTTTCAGTTTGAAGTCCAATGCTGTAACCACTATGCCACCATGGTCCCGACAATTGAAATAAATAAATATAATGCCTGGAAAACTCAACCAATAGGAATATGACTTTTTGGCATTTAAGAGAGCAACCCCATAAATTGAGGGAAAAAATATTATGTACCAAAAATGTTCAAATAATCTGAATGCAGTGTTTTTTTAATGTTATAATAATTTATATTTTCTCACAAGTTTGAGAGGCACAATTTGAATTCTATAACCAACATGAAATTAAAAAATAAAATTCATAATACCCATATAATGAAAAGATAGGCAATGGAAAAAATATGCAGTTTTTAGGAATATTTTGCAAGCTGGTAGAGAGAGCTAGATATTATTTGTTTGAATTTGTTCCTACTAGGGCTCTGTGAAGCTTCGATATTCGATTCGAATTCAAATCTTAAGTTGGTATTTGAGTCGATTTCAAATCAGCTGCCCAATTCGTTTCCATCTGAATCTTTTCACAGGAATATGAGCTGATGTAAGTTGTTTACAACATCTCACAAAGCAAATAGTTCAGATGGAAATTGCACATGAATAATGCAGAAAATAAAGACTGAATGTAATTTTTGCTATATTAACATAACTCAACTATGTCCATACTACTACTATGCATACTCCGACCTACCTCGTCATTACCACTGTTGAAAGGAAATTTGAAGTTTTGAAACAATGTTGACAACGAGCTGTTGCCCTAGTACTGGTAATTTTCATTCTTTGAACTATAATTCTTTCTGGGTAATATTCCAACTACATCATCAAGGCATGTCTTCGTCGAAGACATGCCTTGATGATGTAGTTGGGATATTTTATCAGCTGGGACTTGCGCCATCATAGTCAGAACAAATCAGGTGTACAGCCCCCACCCCTCCCCAATAGGTCACCATCAAGAAACCTCCAATTTGCTTTGATTCAAGGTTCAATTCAAGTTCAAATAAAATACTCGATTTGATTTGAGATTTGATTTGAATCGAAATGTGTGATTTGCAGGGCCTTGGTTCCTATGGATTCGTCTTCTCCATATTCATTGAAGAGTGTCAACATGCACCTTTCAATAAACATAATCGAGACAAATCCGTGCAAACCAAAAATATATGCTCTTAAGTTTTTAACTAAAACAACTATCAGAAAATACTCGCAGAAAAAAAACATTTCTTGAAAACCACAATATTTTCATTTTTTTTTACCTCTAAAACATAGCCTGTGAACCACCATTGGAACAAGCTCAATGAGATCATTTCAATCAGGGGTTATAAAGCATGTTTTTGAGGCAAAAATGAAAAAAAAAACTATAAACTCTTAATGGAAATTTTTCTGAATAGCACTAGTTGGTTTTGATGGGTAAAGGGTTGGGTTAAGATCTGTAGAAACCAGCTGTCAGTTCAAGATCAAATAACACCGAGATTTGGAACAGTGATAAGAGAATAAACCCTCCCTTTCATCACTCCATCTATACATGTGATGTATCCATACAAACCGTTAGTAAAGATAAGGTGAGGGGACCTTTAAATAATTGATATGAAGCAATAATTGATTTCAAATTATGGGGCACAGTGATCCCAACTTTTCATGTTAGGATCCAAAACTGAACAGAGTTCTTTTGCTCCGCATAACCAACTTATATGTGATATTTTGTCAAGATTGATCAGGAAAAGGAAATGTTGAGTGGGACCAAATATTAAGATCTAGTCACCGTGAACCTGACCTTAGGTAAGGACAAAAAAATAAAGAGGTTCTTCCTCTCAGGGCTCGTTTTTCGATGAGAATCCTGGAACCAATTCACGCAAAGATTTGTGGAAACAAAACCAGTGAAAATCCATGTAGATTTTCATTGAACCTCTGCCAGGATTCGCGTAAAAAGAACCGAGTAAATTTAACCCTTTACCTTACATGGTGGCTGCAAATTAACCAAAACAAGGCTAATGTGACCAGAAATAAGCCAACACCGTGTCTATAAAATTGTACAAATATGGCTGTTGTTGGAAACGGCTCAATGAGCAGGTTTTAATGACAACCATATTTGTAAGTTTTTATTGGTAAATATCATTTATTTTTTAGGAAATTCAGTTGATGTTTTAAAAATTGAAAAGCTGTGTTGGGTAAAGGGTTAACATGAGTTATTAGTATACAACAGGGGTTCAACCATGGTGGCCTTATGGGATCCTAGGACAATCACAGCAGGTATGGATTCATGCAACCACTGTCACGAGAATCTAAATGAATTCTCCCAAATTTAGATGAAATATAAACCCTGTTCTCTCATCAAGTCCAATCAACATGTCTGTATGGAATTTGTAAGGACTGATCAGTCAAGATTGATCAAGAAGATTTTTAAGTATGGAGCAGATTTTGAATTCAAGGGCACTGTTACTTTTGATGGAGTCACCCCAAATTAATCCTCTGCACACTGATGTCGAAATATTAAAATTTCAAACTGCAAATTTTCCCCACATTGCCACTTGGAATTTAACCAATTCAATCTTGTCTCACAAGGCTCATTGTGCTCTGTCAAAGAAGAGTGGATTGGTTAACTGACAGAGAGCTGGAAGCCCATATTTGGGCTTTATGCTGATTTATTTATTTATTTATTGGTGTTTAAGGTCACATATTTCTGCACAATGGCTAACCATGACTATGACAGTTTTACGGGGTGGAGGAAGCCGGAGTACCCGGAGAGAACCGCTTTATGCTGAAGTGCAGGTACAACTATTCAAAGACTTCATATTCTCTGGGTGTGCTTCATATTATCTTTGAAGTGAAATTATTTCAACTGTATGGATTTGCCTTGTTGCAATTTATTGGAGAGTGGCTTTTGGCACTTTCCCATAAAATGCAACATGGCAAAGACTGTCGAATACATTTTGATGACCAGAAATAATTTAGCACTCTACTAGTTCAATTCCTAGCTCCATAATGGGAAAAACATTGCAGCATGAAATTTCGGTATATTGTAGAGTCAGTTGGCACACAGTGAAAAGGGTATTTTCTAATATCCTGTCTGACCAACACATGTAGTTTGATAAAGATTTGTCTAGAGAATCTTCAACTACAGAGTTAAAAGCAATCTCAAGGGCCAGGTGAAAATGTATTTTTCCGTTTGTTAGCTTTACACCATAACAAAGAGGTTCATTCTACACCATAACAAAGAGGTTCATTCTCGCTTAATATACAATCAACATATTATTAAGAATAATCAAAACATCCAATGGAAATGCTAATTATAGAGCCAGAAGCTTGAAAGAAACAGAAAATTAAATGTATGAAGTGCAAATCGGGGTAATAACTCTTAAAGTGTGAAGGTGACAACAACTATCATTTTATGATATCTCAAGCCCCCCACCCCCCCTTCCCCCCCCCCCCCCCCCCCCCCCCCCCCCCCCCCCCCACGAGTATAGACTTTTCTCTCAAAAGACATTTGGAACAAACTACTAATGCTAGAGCAAAACAGCCAAATGCTTTAAGCGTTGACAGAAGAACATACAGATGTGGATATGTGTGTAACAACAAAACAATCTTGACATACCCCTAGAATCAAGTAAGATGGAGTCCATAATAGTGGCTATTTTAGTTTAAGATTTTAAAAACAAAAACTCAGCTTTTAATCACAGATCTGAGGAGGGTCAGAGTGCCAGTCTGTGTCTGATTGTGATCAAATAATAATTACGACTGCTCTTGTCTCAGCATGATTGGAATTGGATGTCATGTCTTGAAATTTTCAGAGTGTACTGAACTTAACAAAAAAGATCTCAACCCAACTTAAATATGTGAATTATGAACATTTGGTAAAAGTTAAATTTTACTCTTCATGTACAAGAAATTGTTTGAAGCCTGAAGACTGACTGCAGCACACTCTATGACAGGTGAACATCACAAAATAGTCTGTAATCTGACATTATTTGCAATGGGTAGCAGCAGCTAGCATCACTGCACTGTTACGGTGCTTGCTGCTGATGAAGGTGAAACTTTCACAAATGTCATGTAAGATATGGAAGTCAATCAGTCGTAGAAAAAAAGTATCATCTGAAATACTATAAATTTTTTAAAAAATTAGAAAATGACCCTTCACTGGAAAGATATTCATAAGGTCTGTTTGGAGAAAAAAATCCAAGTTATTTAGCGACGGACAGTCAAAAGTTTACGGAAAATTATACTGGGGCTTACTTAATTGGATAATTCTTAATTGAATAGACCTGTTAATTGTATATAACTTCCGAAATAAAACCATTTACCATACTTTCAGAACTAGTTTCAGTACAGATTGGCCCCATTAATTGCAAATGGGTTATGGGGGAAAACAACTCCTGTTAACCCTTTACCCAACATAATGGCCAAAACCGGCCAGCGCTATTCACAAAAATGGCCAATTAATTTTCATTATTTGTTCATTTTTTGTCTCAAAAACATAGGTTATGGCCCCTCTTTGGAATGAGCTCCTTGAGCTCATTCCAATGGGGTCATGACCTATGTTTTTGAGACAAAAAATGAAAAGAATTAGTTATTCAAGAATTCTGTTTGCATGTGTCGTCTGCTTTTCATGTTAGGTAAAGGGTTAAATGAATAAAAAATCTTGTGATTTATCAAAGAACTGCATTGATGGTGATAGAATTTCCCATGTTTGTAGAAGTCTTTGGCCTCAGTACATTAAAAATGTTCATTTAAACTATTGTATCTTGTTTAGCAGAGATCTAAGAGCTCTGTCAAACAAGATATAATAGAATAAGGCTCAGTTCATTATTGAAAAGTAGAAAAATGACCAAATTTATGTTAATACGTTAAATGAATACTTCTGATAACCTTAAAGAGCCTAGAGAGTTTTAGAAATTTTGTATACACTTAAAAAGTCTACTGCATCCTGTGGCTTTGCAGTTGGTTTTCTAGACAAGTAAGTCTTGGCTGCCTATACAGGTAGCCAAGATGTGCCAAAAAACAACTTAGAATGTAACATGCAAGTTTCCCCAGAGACTGCTTGTTGGAACACCTGTTCTGCTGCAGTAAAAAGTGACCCAAGTCAGAGTTAGGACCTAAAGGGTTTTTCACTGACAAGGTGGAAATCCAGTAAACAGGGATTCACTGTATTTGAAGAGTTAACCCTTTATCCAACATAAAGGCCAAAACCGGCCAGCACTATTCACAAAAATCGCCAATTAATGTTCATTATTTTTTGTCTCAAAAACGTAGGTTATAACCCCTCTTTGGAACGAGCTCATTGAGCTCGTTCCAAAGAAGGGTCATAACCTATGTTTTTGAGACAAAATATGAAAAAAATTAGTTATTCAAGAATTTTGTTTACAAGTGTCGTCTACTTTTCATGTTAGGTAAAGGGTTAATTGTGCTCTTTTGACATGGACTGTTTAGCAGATCCAGTACTGTGATCACAAAAATGGTCAGAGAGTTTCAATCAGATCACAACCAGGTATTGCATGATCCAACCAAAATTCTCTGTTGAAAAAGAAATGTGAGAACATTAAATTAGAGATGCTACTTTCATTGTTTTTTTCTTGATGCAGTCTTTGAATTTTCAGTGTTTATTTTCGAAAGCTCCCGACCCTTTGGTGAAAGTGTGCCTTGATCAAATTCAAATCTTATCGCGATAAAAAACACTTTTATAATCAAAGCACTGTGTAAGCACTTCCAAATTTGCCAGTTTTGATCATTACATATACAGGCTTGTTGTAATTAACACATTTCATATTCAGAAACAGTTAAAAGATATTTCTCAAGGAATCCTTTGGCCACTATAATGTGAGATAAAACAGTAAATTTCTCACAAAAGAAATGAAATTACTTCAACTTTAGAATGCACAGACTGGCTGTTTGCATTTAAAACATGCTTTGTTTGTATTTTTTTTTTCATCACTCACTCACAACATCAGTACAACACTCAAACGTGCAAATACAGTGGATAAATGTGTTTACAATCACAATAACAAAACAGCTGTCTAATGAACAAAGAAACAAATACAACAACTGAACAAAGCACATGCAATACAACCTCATTATTTTGAATGAGACAGCAAACCTATTTTCCTCTTTCTTTAAATTTTTGTTTCCTTACCCCCTTACACAGTGGTATAGAAGCTTTTTTCCAGTGACACTCGAGAAAGATCCATAAAATGTTTGACAAAAATCAGCAATGCTAAATTGGAGGTTTTAACCCTTTGAACCCTGGTGGTATCTCCCACATCAGTTCAATGGCAGCAATTGGAAGAGTCCATATTCATTATTTGGGGTAGATTCATATTTTCAATGTGCAGCCTTGAGGCTGACGTTGATAACATTGATTGGTCCACCCTCACACATTCACTTAGCAGCCATCACACTTAATTAAATTATCACATATCACGTTCCTGGCTTGGAAAAGTGGTTTCTTAGGTTCAGAGGGTTAAAGAGGAGTTTACTCGTGCACAATTTGAGAAGTTTTTGAAAAACTTACGTCTAACCCTTTACCTTTCATAATTATATCCTCAAACATTACTGACACAAATCACCAATCCCTTTCAGTTTAGCTACCAAAACATAGCTTGTGGTCCCTAACTGGAATAAGTTCATTCCAATGAACACTCATTAGCTATGTATTGGAGGCAAAATGAAAATATTTAGACAGTCAGGGATTTTTTTGCAGGTATCGCATTCTCTTCCTGTTAGGTAAAAGGTTGAAAGGCATAAATTCCTGGATTTTGACTCCTAGCACTCACTGGTTTTGTTTTGCAACACACATGAACAGACGATCATGCAGGTAATAAAGTTTGACAGAACTCTTAAATTTCTAACAAATTTCTGATTGAGCCCCACAGGCACATGACTCAATTCAGATTTTAACTTTCAATTTCCCAATTGGGCTATTAAAAAAGAAATACTGGGTTCTCAGGCACCTCCCTCTTTACTGAAAAGCTGCCTCATCACTCTTTTTAATACCTGGAAATCTCTTCATTATTTTGTACTTGTAGGATAAAAATTTAACCAACTATATCTTGTTTGACAGAGCTCGACGAGCTCTGTCAAACAAGATATAGTTGGTTAAATTTGCAACTGCACTATGGGAAATTTTCACTGCTAAAAAAAGAAGAGTTTACCACATAAGGAGATAAATTTCTAATTCAAACTACTTTCAGAACTGTTTGTGGAATAACAAAAATTAAAAAAAATAAAAAGCCTCCCTCCCTCATAATGAAATTGAGAGAAAATTGCTTGAGAAACAAGAAATGTTATTTGATAGGCCAAACTTGATCTTGTTTGAATTGGCAACTTCACAGTCTTGTGAAAAGGGCAGTTTCAAATGATCATATGAGTGTATAACAGACATAAAGACTTGCGGATATAAGAATTAACTTATGATTTTAAATTCCTGAGATTGAGAAGATAAAAGAGAAAAAAAACAACCCTCCCTCTCGCATCTGTTTTTTCAGAGCAAAAATGCCTGAGAACACAGCTTTTCTTTAGCCTTATAATCTTTCTTCTTATTTTTTGGGGCATTAAAGGCACATATTACTATATCTTGACCACAGCACAGATATAAAATCAAGTTTAATAGTTTATACATGTACTGCCTATCATAGAGGTCTCACCACAAACCAGGTGTTAGTTACCAAGTCCAATAAGGCCAAATAAAAAAAATGAATTGATTCTCAGGCAATTTTTTTTTTCAAATCAGTGAGGGAGGGAGGATTTTATTTTTATTTTTTTTTTTCGTGTAAAAGGTTGAGTATACTCCAGCTAAAAGGATTTGTATCTTATTGTTCTTTATAATGGTATCTGTCAAGCATCATGATCCATTAGAATAGGCCCCAGTAACCAATGCTTGGGGTAGAAGTACTTTAAAGTGGGAAACATGGCTCCAAATGATTTCTTAAACTTGAGTTATATCAGTGTTGCGGCCATGATAAGCCATTGGGCAGAAATATATGACCTTAAACACCAGCAAATAAATAAATAATTAAATCATGATCCAGTATATCAGAATTTTTTTTGTTACAGTTTATGGGAGAGTGCCTCTGGGCACTCTCCCATAAACTGCAACAAGAAAAACCAATTTACTGCAAACACAGCTAAATAATTATATGTCGAGAAATGTGAAAAAATGACCATTCTAAGTTTTCACAAATTCTTAAAAAAACATGACATAATAAAAATGTCTTATGAGGAGGTTCAAATCCAATGAGGGAGGGCCTGAGAATCAAAACATTATTTTTTTTTAGCCTAATACTAGTAAAACAAAGCTTGATTATCTCAATAATAATTCCATCCTAAAACTTGCAACTTGTCAAGTATATTATGTTAGAGCATCACTACATGGTTAAGGTTTAAAGAGGATCAAGCTGAGGGAGGGAACTGTCTGGGGTTTGGGTGGGATTCAGTTGAGGTTATTTCTAACACAACCATATGCTGAATGATTTAGAATGAAAATAGAATGAAATCAGGGCACCACATGAAATTTTTTTCACTTTCACTACCCTAACAAATAAACATAGACATCCGTGATTATTAGACTCTTCCAAGCTATCACTGATCTGGTTTGAGGCCAGACCCAAAGCTAGGATTTAAAATTAAAAAAATTTCTGACAGGGTGGGGTTAGTAATAATAATAAAACTCTGGCCGGCCGCTGATTTGTCACTGCTCTCGGTTAAGAATGCCTTGGTTACGCCTGTGCTCCCAACTGCCTCCCAATCCTATGCTTCTTCTCTCCTCCAAACACTTGGAGACAAACTTCTTAATGACATACCTTGCCCTCTTCCGTCTTTGAATCACTCACTAACCACATGTCCTTCATTCTCCCATCCCACTTCCCCATTACACTCTCAGTGAATCATTCTTTTACTGGTATTTTGGGCATTCTACTGGAAAGTGTTCAAGGGTCTCCACCATGCCTAAATTACAGATCTGGCACTCCTTTTCATGGTTTTTTCCCAATTTTTCGCCTCAGCTCCAGGGACAGGGAACTCAGCTTGAACAACATTGGCCCCCAAAGGTGCCATCAAGGTACCCTTCAAAGCCAGGCTTCTCTTTATCACGTCGGTCAACCAAAGACCTCTTTGATTTGACCCCATGTTGCGAGAGTGTGAAACAGTTTCTGACAGTATTTCCAGGTCACTGACTGTTAGTACAAACTTCAAACCTAATTCAATTTACCACCTAAAAACAATAATAAATGTAACAGACCCAAAACATTAATTAATTATTATTATTTCAAAGAATTACTTTTGTTTTACAAAAGTAACTCTTTAAATTAATAATAATAATAATAATAATAATAATAATAATAATAATAATAATAATAATAATAATAATAATAATAAGTGAACAAGCACTTTCACTTTCATACAAATGTCATATGAAACAGAAGGGTAGTTTGGTGTAATTAAAATTATAGTTTTGTCAGCTGCCCAACCTTTTTTTTAATTAGTGCCTTTCTGAGCATGTATTTGCATTTGAGCAGCCAACATATTTCCAAGACAATAAAAATGTTCGATCAACTGCATCATGGGGAGGCGGTTGACTCCTTGCAGTCACCATCCTAGGTTTAGGCCGGATTGAGAAAATCTTTGTTACTCTCCCACACCATCCACACATCAAATTGAGGAACATGTCTATTTTTCATGAAGATGATGCTCTAATGAACAGGGATGATGGATCTGATGTACATGTGCAGGAATGATGTATTACTTGTACTACAAAACCCCTGTACAGTGGGTTTTCCTCCCAACAAGCATTTACAAATTCCGCAAAGAGCACACACAAATAGCAAATTTTCTTGACCGATCAGCTGTGAGTTTGCTTGTGCTCTTGGAGCTCTGTCAAACAAGATATAATAGATTAACTGCTTGCATTGGATGTACTGAGGCCAAATAGGTCTAAAAACAAAGGAGAATTGGGGAGACTCTGGATAATTTCTTGACAGGTTACAAGATTTTTCATTCAGTTAACAGTAGTTTACTCTATAACCTATATTCAATTAACAGGTCAAATTTGTACTGGAGGTATATGGTAAATGGTTTTGTGTTTGAAAATTATATTCAATTAACAGTTGTATTGTGGGAAAAATTTTAAGCTTGAAATTTCAGTATGTTTTCGTCACTGCTCTCCACACAACTGGACTGCTGGAATGTCAGGGAAAACATCGCCACTCAAACTGCCCTTTCCCCCTAAAATGGTGACAAGTCAATCAACATGATAATTCTCCCAATCCATGATGTTAGATGACATGAAAGCTGTTATTATTTATTTTATTTTGTTTATTTATTTATTTATTTATTTATTTATTTATTTATTTATTTATTGGTGTTTAACTGGTAGAGTGCTAAATTATTTTTGGTTATCGGAATTTGCTGACATGTCTTTGCCTTGTTACCATTATGGAGAGTGCCAACAGGCACTCTCCCATAATGGTAACAAGGCAAATCCACACAATCTAAATAATTTCTCTTCAAAGGTAATATGAAGCACATCCACAGAATATGAGGCCTTTAAGTTCTGGTACCTGCACTTCTGAATAGAGCCCAAATATGGGCTTCCAGCACTCTACCAGTTAAGGTCACATATTTTTGCACAATGGCTAATCATGACCACAACATAAGTATCAACTCAAGACCAGGGGTAAGCATTAATAAGCCATGTTGCCCATTTTAGAGAGGGTTTGCACCTCTCAAGCATTGGTGACTATGAAAGCTGTTATGCCACAGCATAACAGCTTTCACATCATCAAATTCCATGGCAATTACCTTATATGAAAACTAATAATACTGTATCAACTTTCCAATATCAGCACTTATTTCAGGTCAATACAGTGGAGCCCACCTAATATTTATTTATTTATTTATTGTTGTTTAAGGTCACATACTTCTGCACAATGGCTAATCATGACCACGAGCCCACCTAATTGGATAAGTCTTAAATGAATAATCCTGTTAACAGAATATAATTTCTCAACACAAAACCATTTAACATACCTCCAGTACAAATGTGACCTGTTAATTGAATATAGGTTATAGAGTAAACTCCTGTTAACTGAATAAAATCTTGTAACCTGTCAAGAAATTACCCTTACTATCCTCAGTTTTTCTTTGTTTATAGATGGACCTATCTGGCCTTAGTACACCCAATACCAACATTTAATCTATTATATCTTGTTTGACAGAGCTCATGGCACTGAATATTGAAAAATGTGTACATCATCAGCATATTCATTTTTTGCAGACATCAAAGTATATTCATTAACAAGAGCTCTGCCTGGCATTGCATAATACACCTGGTAGGCTTTTTTTGAATTGTGAATAAGTCCCATAACTCTTGTAAAAATCATCGGACCAAACCCCAATTTGAACTTAACCTTTATTTTGATATAACCGAGGCACAGTTTGGTCCTGATCTATAAATCCAAACTCAAGATATCAAAAAGAAGTGTGAAATTTGCAGATGGATGGACAGATGAACAGACCAATCACATAATATGTCCCATTTTTTTTTCAAAACAGGCATAAAAAACGAATGGAGATTGCAAGGCATAGAGAAGTTTGAAGCTTTTGAGAATATTGTTTTTGCAGAGCATTATTTATTTATAGCAACTTACACCTCCCTCCCCTCAAGATGACGGCGGTGGAGACACTTTTCTATATGTGACCAACGAGCATTCCAGTAATCCAGTTGTCTAGAGATCACCAGTTTACTTCAGTCTGTAGATAATTAAGCAACAATTTTTCCTAACAAGGTAAGACTGAAGCAGTAAGTATACAAGGAGCACACACTGAATACAACCAAGCCTGGAAATAAGCAATCTGTCATTTGCAGGATGATGACCCCAAAGGGGGAATTTGCTAATTCTATCCCATACAGTGGGCCAATGTATCCTCTTTCTGTTTAGGCTAGAGACCTTGATTCAGATTGTGGTTCACAGAGGGTAAATTTAGTGATGCTACCCTTCTGTGCAGGGTAGCATCACCAAATTCACCCTCTGGCGACCTCATTCTGCAGATGACAGTCTGCTTATTTCCAGGCTTGAATACAACATTACAGTACATAATAATCAAGTCATACTCCTACCCTCTTTATACTGATACACATGCTCAAGACAAGATGCATTCAGACAAATGATTGATGAAAACTATTGATGCTAACAATTAGCTGCTATGTTATTTGTAGATTTCTACACATACATACAGATATCCAGTTATCTCTAACATTATGTGAGTTCTGCCTCCTTATAAGTTGGTGGGGTGTATACAACTAACTTGCAAGTTTCCTAGTAGTCAAGCGGAATAACACTTTTTTCTGAATTGCATATCAGATGATTTTAACATAAAACAAGTTGAAAAATAAACCTATCAAGTCTATTTTGCCTGACAATGGTTCACAGAATGTGAATGAATGGCAGGTATCTATTGAATCCCATGCGGCAAAATTTCAAACAAAGTGAAGTGCACATACTCTAAATTAACTCCAAATTTTTTAGGAATTCCCAAGACAAGAATGATGCAAAAGAGGCGTCATCTTAGAAGTGTTTTATGTGTCAAGAAAATAAGAATATTCAGGGAATAAGGCCTCACAAGGTACATCTTTTGTTTCCATTTTTTGTAAAATTGCATGTTGGCGGGTGGTTTTTTATTTCATTCTTTACTTTTGTAAATATTTTTTTTTTGCCATCAAAAGTTTGTGTTCTTGTTTTTTTGGTTTTTGGCCTCATAATCCACAGAATAGCATGGTGGTGGTGTATTTTGACCTCTGTGTGCTGAAGCATTGCAAAGCCTTGATGCAGTCAGGGGACAAATTTATCGATTTTTATTAACTTTGGTAAAATATCAGACATAAGTCATTTAATTTTAATTTTTTTAAGTTTGCATTGTTATAAAAGAGAGCATGCAGCAGTGAAAAGGACCATGCGAGTGGGGCCGGGAAACAGATTTTTAACTTTTTTAGGCATAATAATAGTATAATCAACAGATAATATTTCAACATGGAAGATATTTTGTCAAGAGGATTGTTTGGAAAAATCGGGAGGAGAGATAGCCCACAAGACTTCGTTTTCAGACCACTCACTAGGCACAATATTTCCTTGATAATCAAACATTACCCATCTTTATTACCTTCCAAAGTGTGATTTACTGGGATTTCTGGGTTTGATTATAAACGATAACTTCACAAGTGAATTATGCAATCAACAATTGTGTTATGTATCCATGCGTGCAAACGAAGACGCTTTGCCATGAGTGTAATGAGGACTTCATTGTTTTTTGTTTTTTTAACCCTTTACCTAACATGAAAAGCAGACGACACTGGCAAAAAAAAATTCTTGAATAACTAATTTTTTTTCATTTTTTGTCTCAAAAACATAGGTTATGACCCCTCATTGGAACGAGCTCGATGGGCTCGTTCCAATGAGGGGTCATAACCTATGTTTTAGTGACACAAAATGAAAAAATAATGAAAATTAATTGGCGATTTTTGAGAATAGCACTGGCTGTTACGTTAGGTAAAGGGTTAAATAATATAATTATTGTTAATAATGAAAAGTAATAAACAGAGTAATTGCTTCACTGGGCTGGTTACGTGAAATAATTCATTCGAGGCGAGGGACTATACTGTAAAACACTCGTGCGCATTCGCGCTCTCGTGTTTGTACAAAGTTCCTCACCTCTCATGAATTATTTCATGTAACCAGTCCAGTCAAGCAACTACTCTCTATACAATTGAAACTAGAAGTCTTGTGACTGTATTGTGCACTATTCTGAAGTAATAGCACACTGAGTAATTGCACTTTGGTCCCTGTCAAACTGCATCTTTCGCACAGCTCAATTCCTGTAGATAAACAGTGTGCCCACCTCTGTACAATTCTATACTTGTAAATAGAGATCACTAACATTATTTCTAACCTCTGCTGGGATACATGTACATGTAATGATGTAAACAGATATTAAATTTCAACTGCATATCTGCATATACAGAATGAAGAGAGTGGATTACTACTTAATCGCAGCGTCATGTATTCTCCACTCAAAAGTGTTCATTTTTGTTCATAACAGCACAAGAAACACTTGCAAACTTTCATCAAATGGACCACCGGGTGCTGCACCCAGTGGTTCAGTTCATGAAAGTTTGCGAGTGCTTTTTAAAAGTGTTTTGTCTTTAGAAATTGTAAATAATTATGAAGTGAAAATTCTATTCCATGATGATTTAGTAGTAATCCACCCTCTACATACTGTGGTCTCAATACTTTTTTTTTTTTATTTTGATCAGTCCAGCTAGTGATTTCAATAGTGATCTTGCTAATAGCGCATTGTATGTTGCATTTCAGAGTGCAAACGCTCTTGTGTATTTCAGACTACTTCATTTTTCTGTAGTGAGGAGCGCATTAACTAAGGGGCATTTTCTACACTAATTGTGACTGGACTTCCAGTATCAACTGTAATATACCACTTGTAATATACACTCTTGCACCGATTATCCCTCATATTCTTTTATATATGAACTTAAAGCTATCCAGGAAACAAACAATGTGCTTATAATTTATAGATTTCTTGATGTAGATCCATCATTTGTTCATTTAGTAAGTGGGTTAATCACTTCGTCCAGTAAGAAAATTCTTAAACTTCCGTTACATCATTAGATCACAAGTTTAGTCACTTATTCATTTTTGAGCAAAATAGTTATCTACTTAAAATGGAATGTTGAATCAGTTTTTCAATCACCCATTCATATTTTATTTTCTGACTTTTGACATAAATTGGAGGAAAAATAAAAATCAAATTAATAGAGATTCAACAATGTTTTTACCAACTCTTCAATATTAAAATGAAAGAGAAAGAAAAAAACTGAATATGTTGAAAGCCAAGCAATGTTTGATGTGCTGTGTGAAAGGGCTCATGATACATCATCCCATTCGATTGGGATATAAGATGGCTTATCCATGTGTAAGATAGGCACAGTGTTCTGGATGACAGGCCAAGGCAAAAAGTTGCCGACAAGAAAGTCTTGTCACATAACCTCACCATAGGCAAATGAGAGACATCAATGTCAACCCCACAACTTGCCCACTAATTTTTATAAAATAAAATAAAAAAAGCTTCAACATAAATATATAAAACAACAAATAGTATTGTGTTTGGAACAAGTCTGAAAAAATAGTTTTTCTGTGATGAACAAAATTTCATCTGAAACGCAATTCATTTGCTTGACTACTACGAACCCTGTCTAAACTTGGATGTGAGTGGGTAACAGCACACAAGCTATCACAAAACATTACTTTGCTACAGTCTCTACTGTCTATGAACACACTGTTTTGTGAAAATACCTGGATTTGTTCGAATGGGACCTCGAAACCAAAAGATTCATTATAATAGGGATTCAATGTACATTTCTTGATTGTTGTCTTCTTCTTCTTAACTCGTTTGCCGTTAAGCATCAATGATAACTTAACGTATGGATCTATGAAAGGTTAAAATAGTAGAATATAATAGAAAATGTCACATACATAATAAGTTAAAGAGATACCATGCATACAAACTCTTGCCTGGTTTTGAAGACATCTTTCAAGCTGATCTCTCAAAAAGAGGAATCTGATTTTTGCTTTTGTGTTAAGTCTGACTAAAACCCTACCCAAACCTAGAATTTGTTTTTCCCCAGCATTTGATGTTATCCAACCATGTATTCCTTAATCTTTTACCCAATGCAGATGATATCAAAATTTATTATTTGAAAGATTATTTTTTCAAATTTAAAAAAAAAATAAATAAAAAACTGTATCATGGGACCTCTCAGTGGAACATGCTCGATGAGCATGTTCCAACGAGGGGTAACATGATATGGTTTTGCTGAAATTTTTTGAGAAATAATATTTTCAACTGCTCAATTTGTATATTATGCCAGTGAATGCAGCTGATTTGTTAGGTAAAGAGATGGTACGAATAATAACAAAATTTTTCTTGAATAACTTAACTTTTACATTTTTTGCCACAAAAACATAGTCTGTGACCTCTCATAGAGCTGTAGGTTTTTAAATTTCTTGTTCGGTTGCGGTTTTGGTTTTTCAGGTGGAGTAAAACCTCGGTTCGGTTCGGTTTCCGGTTTGTTCATGCGGCCAAATACAATTCAATAAAACGCATTCTTATGTCCGGAGGCATTACTGAATGGCAGTGAAATTGAGTGAAACTCAATGAATGCCCGAAATAAGCTATAATACATGAAGAATCAGGAAGACCAATATAATAATTACCTAAATATACAGAACTTTTATTGTGCTTGGCCATTTTTCGAGGTCTGACACCTACACACAACTTGAGGAAAGCTGCAAACACAACTAAACTGAAATGGCGTAAATTCACAGAATGTAGCCTTCCCAGGGTAGTGAGAGTACCCAGACACTGCCATTGGCAGTGTCTGGGTACTCTCACTACTCTGGAATGGCTACATTCTGTGAATTTCTGCAGCAAGAGAGTATTTAATAAAAAACGAAAAACCTTAGATTACGGGATGTCGACGGTTTCGGTTTCGGTTTTTAAAAAAAAACTAAAAACATCGGTTCGGTTTCAGCTCTAACCTCTCATTGGCACAAGCACCTTGAGCTTGTTCAAGTGACGGCTCATAACCTATGTGTTTGAGGCAAAAACTGAAAATGTGATAATAGCTGAATTGCAATTTTTGTAAATATGACTTGCGATATATGACCAATGCATTAGGTAAAGGGTTAACGGAAAGATCTTTAAGAGTTCTTTACAAAGAGGAATACACAATCAGAAATGTTATATAAAACATTTAAACATATACTGCAGAATAACTGCCAGATTTGGGTTCATCATAAAAATCAAATGGGACACCAAAACTAATAAAATCACTTGACCTGTAGATATGCACCTTCTGTTATGCCACAATCCCAGTGAGCATAAGCAGTTAGATTATCATAAACAATTCTCCTTTGGAAATATAATAAGGGATGTAACTCTGTTATGTATGCATGGACAAAACATGCAATATGTGAATATCATTTTTCCTCATGCTTTTCTCTCACCATATCAAAGGACATCAAAATATGACAACTAAGGCTTGGTTTATAATGCAAAATATTCATACGGAAAGTTTTCTAAGTGTATCAATGGTATACCTCTAGTATGTATATATGGATGAAACACGCAATATTTGGATATCTTTTCCCCCATGTTGGTCTGTCACCATACCAAATGACAACAAAATCCAACAACTGATGCTTGAGTTATAATGCAAAATGCTCCTAGGGAAAGTTCTCTAAGTGTAACATGGGCCATAACTCTGGTACGTACATGTGGACAAACCCCACAATATGTGGATATCTTTTTCCCCATGCTGGCCCATTACCTTACCAAAGACATAAAAATTGGCCAACAAAAGATTGAGTTATAATTTCAAACAGTTTCCAAGTGTCACAATGGGCCATAATTCTGGTATGTATGTGTGGATGAAACACGCAATACATAGACATTCTTTCCCCTATGTGGGTCTAATCTCTCTCCCAAAGGACACCAAAATCCGACGACTAATGCTTGAGTTATAATGTAAAATGTTTGTACTGAAGTACAGAAGAATGATATTATGGAAGTATGTATGGTCGAATGGAACCCTCAACTATACACCCACCAAATCCTCCTTCGGATGTTGGTGGTATAACAAGCGAGATATGAGATGAAACAGAGACAACCATTTTCTGTTGATGAACCACAAAATTCAGGATCATTGTAATCGAAACCTAAAATATGACAAAAGCAGAACTTACTGGTCACAATGAATAAGCCTCACTCAATTTCCATGGTCTTTTACCCTTTACCTAACATAGTGGCCAAAAATGGCCAGGAAATTGACCAAAATAAGCCTACCACAGCCTAAAATATCTTAGAAATGTCTAGATAAAACCATACAAATATGGATATCATTAGAACCGGCTTGTTGAGCCGGTTCTAATTGATATCCATATTGTATGGTTTTATTGAAAAACTGTCAAATGTTTTTTCGAAAAATGTGAAATTTAATTTATTTTTTAAAAAAAGCTGAGTTAGGTAAAGAGTTAATGAAATTCCTTTTGTCCACTTTCTAACATATTGAATTCAAATGGAAAGTGTTGTAAAATTAACAAGGCAACCAACAGTTTAGCAACAGAAATCCTTTCAACAACTTGAAGGCAGTTAGTTAACTTCTGAGGCTGTTGAGCAGTGGAATAACTGCAAAGCAATTTATTAAATTCAGGATGCCAAGCAACCAGACCAACAACAGAGCAAGTCACTGACATCATCAACAGAGTAACCAGAGAGCAACTCATTTTCATCAATATGCAGGAAGTCATATAGCAAGTCATTGACATCAATTGAAATGCCACTAGAATGACAACAAGCTATTGAAATCAATCTCCTATGATAGAAGAATAATCAGTGAGCAAATCGTTGAACACTAATCTGAAAAAACACATTAACCCGTTACCCAATATAACAGCCAACACAGGGCCACTGCTGTTCACAAAATTCACCATTCAATTATCAATATTTTTTCATTTTGTGTCTCAAAACTTAGCTTATAACCCCTCATTGGAATGAGCTCATTGAGCTCATTCCAATGAGGGGTCATAAGTAATGTGTTTCATGCAAAAAATGAAAAAAAATTACTTTTTGAAAAATATTGTTTCCAAGTGTCATCTATCTGCCTTTCGTGTTAGGTAAAGGGTTAATGACCACATGAAAAGTGATTGACATCAACCTGCAAAGACATTAGAATAACCACTGAGCAAGTCTTTGACATCAGTCTGCCAAGTCACTATAATATCTCTGAGCAAATCATTGAAATCAATTTAAAACACCGGGGAGTGCAGTGGCTCAGTGGTAGACTGTTAGACTTCTATGCTAGAGTTCGATCCCCAACCAGGACGACCCGCATTTTGTCCTTGGGCAAGGCACTTTATCCCGGTTGCCTACATGGGGCACGATGAAGCCGTGTACTAAGACGTACTGCATGTCCATGGTGGGAAGTCACTGATATCAATCTAAAAAGTAGAGTAACCACATAGTAAATCATTGATATCAATCTGTAGTGCCACTATCAGAAAGCCACTGACATTGATTGGCAGAGTCACTTTGTGGTTCCCTAAATAAAATCAGAGCAAGACATTTACATCAATCTACCATGTCACTAGATTAACATCTGAACAAGTTATTAACCTGGGTTAAGGTAAACATATTCAGTTGAACGTTCCTCACAGCACACAGTGAAAGTTGTAATGAGCTGTGAGCAACACAACAATATTTTCACCGATAGTAACTATTCTTGACACCCATTCTCTCAGATAACTTTCTATAAATCATTAGCTGGGGCTAACATATTTAGTGAAGAAAAACTGTCCTTCCCAAAGATGCATCACATAACAAATTGATATTCTACCAGCTAACACAAAAATAAGTAAGGAAGCAGCTCCAATTCGAGAGAATATATGACAAACACCACTTCTTAATTTCAAGCTGCAAAAATGGATTCCAAGAAAAGTATTTTTTTTCATTTCCTTTATTTAACCATATTTTTTCACTGAAAAAATGTCAACAAAAACAGAAAGCACTTATCTGCCCCGAACCACAACTGCCTACAACTGGTTGTGGGAGAGTGTGAATTGTTTCTTATCAAGAGAATGTTTTACTATTCTGGTCATAAAGTTGTTTCAAACACTGCTCAAAGAATGACTTTCCCATTTCATAACTTCAAACCTTAATATGCCAATGATCCCAGGGACTTTACCATTGACAATTTAAAATACTCAACCATCTTCCTTGTACAACAAAACCGACTTGATAATAAAATCTGAGAATACCTCGAAAAATTCTGAAGCAGACATATAAACCACAACAAAACTGGAGTTATATTTCCTGGGCTTCAGCACATTAAATTACAGAGTGTCCATGAATCAGAGTTCCTGCACTTGAATGAGGAGTCAATTCAAGGCATTACCATGATACTCCCAGTATATTTTTAAGAATTTCAAGGAGTTGCAGATGTGAAATTCAAGGATTTTCAAGGAAGCACAGATGAAAAATTCAAGGAACTGCAGATGAGGAATTTTTAAGGAGCCACCTATGAGAAATTCAGGGATTTTCAAGGAGCTACAGATGAGAAAATCAAGGATTTTCAAGGAACTGCAGATGAGAAATTCAAGGATTTTAGAAGAGCTGCAGATGAGAAAATCAAGGATTTTCAAGGAAATGCAAATGAGAAATTCAAGGATTTTCAAGAAACTGAGAAATTCAAGGATTTTCAGGGTGCTGCAGATGAGAAATTCAAGGATTTTCAAGGAGCTGCAGATGAGAAATTCAAGGTGCTGCAGATGAGAAATTCAAGGATTCTAGATGAGAAATTCAGATATTCAAGGAGCTGTAGATGAAAAACTCAAGGTTTTCTAGGGGATACAGATGCGAAATTCAAGGATTTTCAAGGAGCTGCAGATGGGAATTTCAAGGTGCTGCAGATGAGATATTCAAGGATTTTCAAGGGGCTGCAGATGAGAAATTCAAGAAGCTGCAAATGAGAAATTCATGTATTTTCAAGGAGCTGCAGATGAGAAATTCAAGGATTTTCAAAGAGTTGCAGATGAGAAATTCAAGGATTTCCAGGGAGTTGCAGATGAGAAATTCAAGGATTTCCAGGGAGCTGTAGATGAGAAATTCAAGGATTTTCAAGGAGCTGCAGATGAGTAATACAAGGATTTTCAAGGAGCTGCATATGAAAAATTCAAGGATTTTCAAGGATGTCATGGAGCTAAAACGAAGGAGCTCTCCTCTGAGAATGTGTATGCTAAGAGAATTTGTATTCAATAATTTCCATATTAATGTCAAATTACAGTACAGTCACTGAGGGTGGGTTGTAATCCATGCATGGGTAGTGATGTCCACACACATTTACAAGGTAATGAGAATCATCATGAGGAAAATTTTAATTAATGAAGCACCGGGTTGTACCCGGTGCTTCATTAATTAAAATACTTGATGATTATTCCTATAATTAGTGTTAGGAATCTAATCTTATTGTGTCCATGGAAATTTAGGACACCTGTAGAAAGTGACCAACCCACATCAGCCATACTATAAATGATCTAATACATCTTATTATTTGATAGGATTTTCTTTCCCAGAATTCCCTATTATCAAAATTGGTTAATATGACTTCAAACTCGGCTGATATGATGCTGATCTCGGCAGACATGAACCAAGCTAGAGTTGTCCCCCTTGATGCATTACTTGGGGCTACCAGTTTATTTACTAGTTTGAAATCTTTCCCCATTTTTGCCGAATGTAATTAGTGTGACCAGACGTAATGGAGTGACTTGAAGCTGAGTTTTTGTATGAAGAGAAATTAAAGATGGCAATAAGTAAGGATTAGGTAGATAAAAAGAAGAAAGAAAAGAGTTGTATGCAAAATTCAATGCAACTAAAGATTTGTCGAAGTGAGAGGAAAGATAATGCAGCTGTCAGAAAATTAAGGGTCCCCCCTTGGGGAAGTCAGGGTATTCAGATACTGAACTAGGAAAATCTGGGACTTAGTTAAAAGAATGAGAAACAATAACACTGTCAAATAAACAGCTGCGCCATGACCGCATGATACACCCTTTATTAATAACAAGAGGGAAGCACACAATATGAGTATACATGTATTGCCTATATTTTGCAGAATAAAGTCCCATAACTCTGGAATGACTAATCGAACAGCGACACCAACCGAAAGGGAGCTTCCTTCCATCAACATAAACCACCTACCAAAAAATCGTGAAAATCTCTCAAAGCGTTCTCGAGTTATCGTATGTGTAAAAAATCAACAATTTTCTAAATAATAAAGTCCCATAACTCTGGAATGACTAATCGACCGGCGACACTAAATGAAAGGGAGCTTCCCTCCATCGATATACACCACCTACCCAAAAATCACGAAAATCTCTCAAAGTGTTCTCGAGTTATCGTACGGCGTGTAAAAAATCAACAATTTTCTAAGTAATAAAGTTCCATAACTCTGGAATGACTAATCGAACGGCGACACTAAACGAAAGGGAGCTTCCCTCCATTGATATACACCACCTACCCCAAAATCACGAAAATCTCTCAAAGCGTTCTTGAGTTATCGTACGACGTGTGACTGGACGGACAGACGGACAGCGGTATACCATAATATGACCCGTTTTTTCCAAACGGGCATATAAGAAACTGAGAACCTTCTGCTATTATTTGTTTTGGTTTAATAAATACAGAGGTTAAATCTTGGTTAGTTTCACATCAGTCGAGATATCAGCCCTCGGCCTCAGGCTGATATGAAATGAAGTTACCTTGGGCCGATATCTCTGCCAATATCAAACTTACCAAGTAATAACCTCTAAATATCTACAATGTAAAACATCATTCTCATTCTTTTAGGTGGCAGAGCTGATCCATACTAGCAATATTCAGCTCATTGTGAGGTAAGTTGCAGTGAATCTTCTCTGAATGCCTGAAAATTCCATCAACTTTTGAGGAATTCAAGGAGGCACAGGAACCCTGATGATAAATAGCAGAGTTCAACTGACTCCTTAAACATAATTTTTGAACAATGGATGTGAACATTTTCTTTGATTGTGAGGTGACCCTGAAACTGTGATGATCAACCTGAAACTTGTGAAGGTGCATATCTACATGTGAAAGATTCTTAATGAACTATTTTTAAAAATTCAAATATGTTTTCGTGAAAAGATAAAGATCTAAATAATAAACCATATCCCAAAGAAAGTAGCATAAAAGTGGTGTCTTATCCATTCTAAAAAAAATCAATAATTCCAACATTTGTACAATAATATTGTACTTTTATTTAGCATTTATCACTGAACCATTCTAGGATGAAGCCACATCTATACATTAGCAGAATGTAGGACTCAAACCAAGTTTCTCTTGGTGAAAGAAATGTTAAGAGCCAATTTTCTCCAAATCTGAATATATAAATAATGAAACAGATTATTTGTTTTGGAACTGACCCTCTCAACACTGATGTCAAAATATCAAAATTCAACCAGAAAATTTTCCCGTTGATGGAAAAAGGGGATTTAGGCCTAAAAAGGTTAAAAATCTGATTCTCAGGCCCTCTCGCATGGTCCTTTTGGCTAACACATGCTCTCTTTTTATTACCAATGTAAACTTTAAAAAATAAAAATTAAATGGTTTATGTCTGATATTTTACCCAAATTAACCCTTTACCCAACGCAGATGATTTCAAAATTTATTATTTTAAATATCATTTTTTAAATTTTTTCAAAAAATTTCAACAAAACCATATCATGTAACCCCTCTTTGGAACGAGCTCGACGAGCTCGTTCCAAAGAGGGGTCACATGATATGGTTTTGTTGAAATTTTTTGAAAAATAATATTTTTTCAGCTGCTGAATTTGCATATTATGCGGGCGGATGCGGGAGATTCGTTGGGTAAAGGGTTAATAAAAGTGATAAATTTGTCCCTTGAGTGTAGCAAGGCTTTGCAGTGCTTTAGCATTGCAAAGCCTTCTTGCACTCAAGGGGCGAAATACACCACCACTGAAGTTATTCTGTAGATTATGAGGCCTAAAACTAAAAACAAACCAAGAACATGAACTTCTGATGGCAAAGAAATAATTACAAAAATAAAAATTAAAATAAAATTCCACCTGCCAAATGCAATTTTACAACAACAAAAGTGTCCTGAGAAACAGAATATCTACTTTGTGGGGCCTTAACCAATTTGATCTTGTTTGAAAGAGCTCATTGAGCTCTGTCAAACAAGAATAAAATGGTTAAATTTGCAGTAGCATTATGATAAAAATCTGCAGCTTCATATTTTGGTATTTTGACATAAGAGTGGAAAGGGTTAATACTACACTTTAAAAAACAGGTAATGCTCTATACAGAAGCCAGTTCCAGCATTCTCAGATTTCCTTGTTTGATACTACTGTTATCTGGTCAGGTATATCAAAGTCAAAAGATTTCCCAGAAATCTTTCCACATTGTAGAGTATATGACTAAGTCATACAAATGCTGTGATAAAGTCAGGTTTCAGCATTGATGCTGAAATATTAAATGTAACAATTTCATCATCAAGAAAAAAAATCATTGTTAAGAAATTAACACAATGTGTGCATTTTTCTTTTTCAAAAATAAATTTAAAAATCTTGTAATTATGACAACTACCACTTGAGTGCCAGATTAGTTAAAAGATTCTTCAAAAACAGGCAAAAGTTAAAATGCCTAAAATGATAAAAGAATAATGAAATTCAAAATTCTTATCACTGTAATACCTGTATCTGCTCAAATGGCAACTCAAACGAGAACGACTCATTGAAGTAAGGATTGAGTGTTCGTTTCTTTATCGTGGTTTTCTTTTTCTTCAGACGCTTGCTACCCTGATACACGGCTATTTTCACATAGGGATCTACCAACATAACATTCAATAATATTCAATAAGAAACCCATTTCATTCTGCATATAAAACTGTTCACTGCTGAAAAATCTCAAATTAATATATTTTAATACACTGTATCTATAATTTGTATTCATCCATAAATGATATCCAAAGAAATTAAATCACTTCCTGATCCTAAATTTTCAACAATTTTATAGACGAGAAATACTCTTCAGGTCTAAACAGAATCAGATACATAACCCAAATGGCTAAAATAACTGGCACTGTACTTGATCGAGAGGTTGAGAAATTAAATTTTCCAAATAAAATTACTTGGGTATGAAGTGCTGCTCCCCCACCTCCACCCAACCTGCCTCATACCCCCAATTCTAAACTCGGAGGTGAGACAATGATAATGATTCTCATTTTGTTTGAAACAGGAAGCTGCTATTACAAGTACATGTACCCAGGGACCGATCAGGACTATTTAAAATACGCTCTAGCCTCGGAGCCTATTTTTTCAATTCATGCGCCAGATTTCAATTTACGGAGTCACACTGCTGTTTGTAACACACACTGCAAGTATGTAATAGCTCTCATCATTTTCATTTAGTACACTGTAGCAAACATTAATCTTCACTGTGGTTTCTGATCAAGTCTTGGCTGCCCATTTAGGCAGCCAAGACTTGATCAGAAACCACAGTGAAGATTAATGCTTGGTAATTAAGACTTGAAGTATTAACTTAAGCACTCTACAACAATGATAAATGATAATCATATATATAATATTTGTAAGAGTGTCTCTCTCGATTATCCATCGAAAGAATATCAAAATATGATCTGAGAAGTTATGCGCCAACTGAGAAGCCTATTTCTGAGATTTAAGAGCCAAATATGCACTGGCACATGCCCAGGTCGGTCCCTGCATGTACCATGTTTTTCAGGTTGCCAATATTTCTAACTCCTACAGGCCTGTGACAGGACACTGTCATATCTTTACCTGTTGTGTGACATGGTTTAGAAGGGGCTAGCATTTCCAACAGTGTATCCTATAACAGGAATGAATCAACCTTGCATAAACAACTTAAAGAATATAATGCAATATTCTGAGCAATACAGCTCAGCCTTGACACTGAAACTGTTAAGTTAAAAAATGCATTGAAAATAATTTTAAAAAGTAAAATATTAACAAATTCATCAACTCCTATCTGGCTGGAGTCAGCACATTGTAATAAAGTATAATTTGAGTGCATTTAAAATTACCCCTGTAAATTGCATGGATTTTTTCATCACTTATTTCTGAGTTACATGTAAATGAATTTTTCATCAAATCTAATAAGGGCTGCTTCAGAGCAGCCATGACCAGATCTGATAAAAAATATCTAGAATACACTCAGCAGGTTAAGAGTTAATCTCTGAACTCCGGAATATGTAGAGCAATTCTTTGCATACTGATGTCAAAATCTCAAGATTTCAAGCTGCTAATTTTTCCTATACTTCTGAAAGGAATTTAACCAATTCAATCTTGTTTGGCAGAGCTCACTGAGCTCTGTCAAACAAGACTGACTTGGATAAATTCCTAGTTAAATTATTGTAGAAAACACTACTTGCAATTTCAGTATCCTGACATCAATTTTCAGAGGGCTAATCTACAGACAAAATAACATACCGGTAATGTCCAAAATCGCATCCCAGCACAAATCAACAAGAAAGCTGAAGATGATCTTTTCCATACTTTAAATTTTAATATTATATTTTTCAAAAGATTTGTACATATTAACCCTCAACCTGATGTAACATTGATAAACAGCTTGCAGAATTCACAAACCTTTTGATTCAAATTTTATTATTTTATCCCATTTTTGCTTCATTTATTTATTTATTTTTTTAATTTATTTATTTATTTATATATTTATCTGCACAATAGCTAATTGTGACAGCGACTGGAGATAAAGTCAAGTTTACTCAATCGTTTATACCTTTGTTGTTCAATTTTGAGAACTTTCAACCCAAGCATTGGTGACTGGGTCCTATTTTACCAGTAAAACAGAGGCTTTTACCACACTAAACAAGTACTGCTTCACTTCCCGGGATTCCCACAGGGGACATTTGACTTATTACCTCTCACTGGAACCTCTCATTGAGCTTGTTCTAATCAGGGGTAGTAAGCTATGCAAAGATGGAAAATGTTTCGCCTTTCAAGAATGTTTTTTAAAGTGATATCTGCTTTTTTTGTTGGGTAAAAGAGGAAAGGGATTTTTTTTTTTATCCAAATACATATTTAATTAAATCTTCATTCATCAGAAGACCAGAGATAAAATAATACCCTAAGACTTCACAACACAAATCATTAAAGCTAGCAATGAAAGTGAAGAGGAGTTTTTTATCTGTAGTTTACTTTATAACCCTTAACTCTTTACCTAACATGAAAAGCAGACGACACATGCAAAAAAAATTCTCGAATAACTCATTGAGCTCGTTCCAATGAGGGGTCATAACCTATGTTTTTGAGACAAAAAATGAAAAAAATGAGTTATTCGAGAATTTTTTTTGCATGTGTCGTCTGCTTTTCATGTTAGGTAAAGGGTTAAAGGCCTGGGCAGTTGTCCCGAATTCTCACTAGACAACAACATGTACATGTCCAGCTGCTAAGCCGTGATTTTCAGTCAAATTAAGGTAGCCAAGACTTGACTAGAGATCACAGCTCAGGTGATTTGTCTATTATAAGCAGGAAATCCTAATGGTAGCATATTAAGGGCACATGCTCTGAGATTGCAAAAGTCTGAAATAGGCCTTTAAAGCTAAAATAATCTTTATGGCATGAAGACGAACGGCATGAAGGCTAAAAAAAAAGGGGTTTGGGTTCATAGGCAAACCCTGACTGAAATTGAAGCACCTTCTAAAACATTTTTATTGACCTGGAGTGTCAACCGAAATTGTTGTGAAAACACGAGACTTAAAAAAAATTAGCTTTTTTGATTGGTGTATGCTAATTAACTCTTTACCCAACGCAGACAATTTCAAAATTTATTATTTTAAATATCATTTTTGAAATTTAAAAAAAAATTTCAACAAAACCATATCATGTGACCCCTCTTTGGAACAAGCTCAACGAGCTTGTTCCAAAGAGGGGTCACATGAAATGGTTTTGTTGAAATTTTAGAAAAATAATATTTTTTCAGCTGCTGAATTTGCATATTATGTGGGCGGATGTGGGCGATTTGTTGGGTAAAGGGTTAACATGAGTTTGCAACAATCTGTGAAGAAAATATACTGTCTATTCATTATATTTCTATCATAAACATCTAGTTTACCCTGTTCTCCAGAAAATAACTCAAAGTATTATGTAGACGGTATTTCGTTTTTTAAAAAGTGCATAAATACAACAAATAAAAATAAAAGAATAAAATAAAGCCTCTCTCCCTAATTGATTTGAAAAATTAATTGCCTGTGAACCTAAATGTATTTTTTTTCTTGGCCTAATACTTCAAAATATACTTGTTAAAATTATTCAAAATTTTTATAAGAATAAAACAGTTTAAATATCAGGGAGCTCATTCCAATGTCACCTCATGATGTTTTTTTTAAAACACGAGTAAATAAATAAAAAATAGTTAACAAAATTCTAGTTCAAGATAGGATTCTCTATTTTGTTGAGTCAAGTGTGAAATAGTTCAATATCCATATTTGGGCTACAGCACACAATACCAAAGAGAATCGTTAGGTTTTAATGCATCATTCACTTGCATAGCATCTACCTGACTGAGGGTTTTTCATACGGATTATTTTATAACAATATTAATAATAGTTATAATTTAATAATGATTATAATAATCATACATTTTATTTCTTAATTTCTGTTACTTGGAGAATATAACAGGTACTCCCCATTAAATTATAAGAAAATATGTTTGATGAACAAAATACAATTTAAAAAGCTTTAAAAAATCATACAAATTTCAAATTATTTTTAATCAACTCAGCAAAAACCAGTTAATTAAAAATTTTTGCTTTCACATTAACCCTTTACCTAACGAATCAGAAACATCCGCCCACATAATATGCAAATTCAACAGTTGAAAAACATTGAAAAAAAAGTTTTAACAAGACCATATCATATGACCCCCTCATTTAAACGAGCTTGTTAACCGTGTTCCAATGAGAGGTCACTTGATATAGTTTTGTTGAAATTTTTGGAAAAATTAGAAAAAATGATATTATAAATAATAAATTCTTATATCGTCAACATTGGGTAAAGGCTTAAGCAGTCCATGAAACACTAGGTCATGTCACATATTATTTTTGAGCTAGATAATCTTAATAAACACATAATAAAGACTTCACAACACAACATTAAAGATAATGTAATACCTGAAAGACCACCAACATCCATCTTCTTCAAGTTCTTAGCTTCCAAAATGACCACAGTCAATTTGCCAGCGGTTGGTACATACCTCAGAGAAAAGCATATATCACCAAGTTTGTTTTCCTGTAAAAGAGAAAGAAATAAAAATGAATTTGTTGAATACAAAAAATTATCATGACTTATGACATGTCAGTTGTTTCTGGTCAAGTGTTGGCTGCTTATCTAGGCAGACAACACAATTAAAAATAACTGCATAAATTATATCACTTCTGCCGAACGGTGTTAGAGTGCCAGCTGTATAATATCTTAGGTCAGTAATCTCAACTACAGGCTTTTTAGTAATAAAAAGTGAATTTCTATCACATGAAGTGGTCCATATTTGCAACAAAAATTCAATTTTTTTAGTAAAATTACCTTTTCAGACTCCCACAATCAATTTTCTGTTTCTCAGGCCATTACTGGTAAAATAGCATGTGGACGGGCAGTTTTTTTATTTAGGGGATAACTATGTTGTATCTCATTGATTGGGGCCGTTAACGATGGTTTTACTGTCGCAAATTGAGTTTTGCCAGTGACGTGTTAGTATTATCCCCATTCTAATATAATCTGGCTGAAAACGGAGATAGTATTTTATCTCCCAACTATAAAACAACACCTTGTTGAAGACAACAATTTACATCTAAAAATACAGTCTTTGTGACATCATTTGGGAGTTCCAAACCAAATCACGAAATATATTTTACGCTGCCACTATACAAATAGTTCCAAACATTTTAGTCATTTTATCAGCAATAACAAAATATATTTATATTTGTACTGACAACATTTATCATGTTTAAATGTTTGTGACAAACCTGAAAACAAAATACGCCAATGGGTTTCCCTGTTCAAAGTTTAGAGTTCACCTTGTGATGTTTCAGTCTGAGTCAGAAAGCACTCGAGTCTCGAGGATTTACCATTAAAGTTAAAAATTTTGAGAGCTTTGGTTGGAAGCCCTTGTTTAACAGTAATAATTACCTATGGTTACAGAACAGTTGTTCATTTCAAACTGTTTCTGGGAAGTGATGTCTTGTGGAATTGGGCTACTGGTATTGACATAATTGTTGCAGAACGAATAGTTCACCTCTCTCAGTGGTGAACGCGTTTCTGTAGCTGTACATGTTGGTGCCACGAATGCAGGTGACAAATTAGAAAAAGAAAGGACCGCTTGCACTTGAAGTCGATGTTATAACATCGCTAGCGGATCGGTCAGAAATATTTGGCCTTGAACAATTAAAATTATTATTGCTAGTTGTCAGAATTTTGGTTTTCTATTTCACACATAGCAATCATAAATTCTTCATCGTATGAAAAATTTCTATTTATAAATTATAATAACACTGACTGGTTCCACACGGTTGCCGTTAAGCCTGTCGGAATCAGTTCTTTCAACTTTCATTTCATTACGCATCAGTCTCTGCCAAACCTCTTCCACATTAATATTAAACTTTCCAACTTCATCCATATTAATTACAGTCAATTACAAGAAAGATAGAAAATGTTTTTTTTTATAGAAAGTCAACACGTTCACAGCGTTTGTTTACCTTGTATACAGTAGTGAATGACTCCAAATGGAACAAAAATAGAATGCCCACGAATACATCTTGACTTTCCTGAAATAGTTTTTGAAAACACAAAATTTCCAACAGGTTATGCCGATTTTACTGTCGCAAATTTTATTCATTAACCAATCAAACTTCAAGATTTATAGTAATTGTATTTGAATTTATTTTTTATTTTTGTAATTATTTCTTTGCCATCAAAAGTCCATGTTCTTGGTTTGTTTTATGTTTTAGGCCTCATAATCTAGAGAATAGCATGGGTGGTGGTGTATTTCATCCCTTGAGTGCAAGAAGGCTTTGCAATGCTAAATCATTTCAAGGCCTTGTTGCACCCAAAGGACAAATTTATCAATTTTATTAACTTGGGTAAAATATCAGACAAAAACCATTTAATTTTCATTTTTTTAAGTTTGCATTGGTTATAAAAAGAGGGCAAGCGGCAGCCAAAAGGACCATGCCAGGGGGCCTGAGAAACAGATTTTTAACTTTACTTTTTTAGGCCTTATTTACCTACCTTATCAAAATATAATGCTCTCTTTTTTTCTTTAACCCTTTAAAGACACACACCATAGCAAACTTCGTTGTTTTAACTGGTTGACTGCTGTATTATTTTTCAAAGGTGATTTGTAACATGAGTATTTTTATAAAGATACGGGCAATGTAAAACAACACATCTCAATTGCCTCTTACCAAATTACCAATGCAAACATTTTAAATTCTAAAATGTACTTGTGCATCACACATTCATGTATATATGCATGCATCGCTGCCATTCTTTTCTACTTCTTTCTGTCTTTTAAACTGCCTCTCTTAACGGCTCCTCCTTCTTCAATTCTTCAATTTTTATCGTTCATCTTTCAACCTTACCTTCAGGGGGTAACGGAAAGACAGCCAATTTGGCTATGTTACCTCCTAACAATATGCATGCGGCTTAGTGCATTATTCAGCACATTGTAACAAATCTAGATATTATTGTAAATTCTTGTGAAATGCTTTATTTTTAGCTCTGTAACATGTACATTGTTAAATAAATAAATAATTCAATTCAATTCAATTCAAGATACCATGCCATATGCATGCGGCTTAGCGCATTATTCAGCACATTGTAACAAATCTAGATATTATTGTAAATTCTTGTGAAATGCTTTATTTTTAGCTCTGTAACATGTACATTGTTAAATAAATAATTCAATTCAATTCAATTCAAGATACCATGCCACCAGCAAAGGAAGCCTTAGTTTAGCAAGATGTTCTTCATTAATAATTGTATTATTACCATTTATTGGTGAGTACCTATTGGCAAAACAATTTTAGACAAACATTTTTTTTACTGCTGCTGAGCAAACAGCAAGCTAACGAGTACACTGTAAAGCCACTATAGTGACATTCAACCCTTTACAATAGAGCCATGACAGTGGCTTCTAACACTCAATCAATTAACCCCCTGCACTCTGATGACGAAACGCCTGATTTGTCATCCATGGTTATCCCCCCTGTGTTGTCAGAAATTCAGCAATTTAGATTTTGGTTGACAGAGCTCCAATTGAGCTCTGTCAACCAAAATCTAAATTGCTGAATTTCTGACAACACAGGGGGGATAACCATGGATGACAGTGAGGTGTGGTGGGGCTTAGAGTGGGGGAGGTGTCGAGTATTCTCGACATCAGAGTGCAGGGGGTTAAAGCACGATGTAACCAACGGGCACTCTCCAATAAATTGTGATAAAACATTTTTATATAAAGTTTTTTTTTTACTGTGAATAAACAACAAGCTAACTCATACAGTGTAAAGCCAAACTATAGGGGCTTAAAGTACTTTTCAATAGCACCCTGATAGTGGCTTCTAGCACCTAACTGGTTAATTATTTTATCACAAATTTGTTAAAAACACTACAACAAAACCAAATCATGTGCCACCTCATTTGAACAAGGGGTCAAATGACAGGGTTTTGTTGAAATTTTTTTTTTCTCCAACAATTCAATTTGTGAATTACACAAATGGTTTGTTAGTAAAGGGTAAAAAAAAAACAACGTACGTTCCCCCCCAAAAAAGAAGGCTTTGGGAATTTAAAACTGTTAAAAGACAGAAAAATCAAACCGAGATGCCAAAGCACAAACCTGGCATCCATCATGGAGTATTTACAATGGTCGGTGATTATTTTCAAAAATTTAAAGAATTTTACCTTGTCCTGATCATTGTCGGGACTCGTCAGATCTCTCCACTCTTCATGTACTCTTCCAAGATCAATGGTGTTGAGAGGAACAAGAACTTGACCAATTTGGTCGTGTTTAGAAAATCTGTCGAAATCATACACAGCAAATGTCAAAGTCTTTGAACCCATTTCAGCATATGGTACCTGAAAACATTTAGATAAACACAGATCATAATCAGTTTGGGTATTAAGGTGTTTGCATTAATGCTAAATTGAGCGAAATGAACCCCATTTTGTGTACATTCCTTTAGAAACTATAATAATAATAATAATAATAATAAATACAGATTATCACCACAGTGTGTGTCTCCGGGAATTCAGCTCAAGTCGAGTTGTAGGAACAGAACAGTATTTTCGACGAGCCTGTTAGGGCGAGTCGAAATGCGATTCTGTGCCTACAACGAGATTTGATCAGAATTTCCGGAGACACACACTGTGGTGATGATAAATTTATCTCACAATATTGACCACAAAATGTGTTATAAAACTATTTCAAGAGGAACTTTTTCATTTGCCTTATCGATGGAAAGACGCAAATTGAAAAATAGAATAGCGTTCATTGATCTCCATATTGAGGTCAGTGATGACGTTACACTTCAGAGAAAATTACGTCACTGGGATTCACTTTACTGAATACTGTCTTGCGAAGTGGAGCAACTGTGTGTTTCATCAATGTGAATTTGGTTGTAACTTTTGCAACAATTACTGGTGAATTAAATATCCCTCTTGGTGTAAAGGTTTATTATATTTTAAAATATGCTGTTCATCGTTTATTGAGGTAGAGTTTTCCACATTTCATAGCGAAAGCTAATCCTTTAACTTCAAGAGAGAAGCCTCGCCTCGAGCGTTTAGTCAAATCCCAATAATAGGCGACAAACCAGCCCAAAGTGCGCATAATTTAACTATTCGTTGAGTTAACTTCCCCAGTGACATTTTAGCATGCCGTTCGTAATAAATACATTACAGGGAGTTTAGTTGGCAGATACAGTGTCATATACGGCTCAGAGAGAACAATATTAGGTTCAGCTTCGCCTCACCTAATATTGTTTTCTCTGAAAGGAAAAACGTGAAGCGATCGAAAAATGATATTAATGCCGTTGTTTTGGCAACAGCAGAATCATGCGCTTGTATCAGAGGCCCTTGATACGGATTCGGAACAAGGGCCCAGATACATTAACTTTAGTTGCGTAACAGTGCAAAAATGCCCCGGTTGTGAGATAATAATAATTCTTCAGCCTTCCACTGATTTGTTGTGGTCCTGTAACGAGGAGGCCTACATTAATCCAGTCCCCAATGGGTTATTCCTCTGTCATTCTCCCTCCTAATCTCCCAGTATTCAGACAAAAATTATTTCATAATTCCTCCTATTGGTGCTTTTCTCGATCTCCCCAATTATAAAATTGACCCTTTCCCTCATGTCATTCCCCATCCACTTATCCTTCAGGTTTTCATTCCATTTTTCCATTAGTATTCTATGGAGTCTTGTTCTACTAGGCAAATACTTGAGGCATTCTAGAATGAAGGGTTCCAGGGTCCCCGTTACTCCTAAATTACATATCTGACACACTCTTTCCTTGCCTTTCCCGATTCTCCCCCCTCAACTCCAATGACTTCGATCTCACTTTGAACAACAAAGACCTCCCATAAGATCCTTCTACTTCTTAAAAGCAGGGCATCATTTTGGTACAACCCGTCTAGAGAGCTCTTGGACCGTCGATGTGAATTAACTATATCTGAGAGGCTCAGAACACATAAAGCAGGAAGCACACAAAAAATTTCAGCTGTATCGTGGCCGAGTTGCAATCTGATCAAAATTCTGTCTGCTTTTGTAATCACATTACTGTCGCTACCACTCCAATAATGGAGCTAAGGAAATTAACCAATTCATTCTTGTTTGACAGAGCACTTTGTGCTCTGTCAAACAAGATTAAATTGGTTATATTATGAATTTCTTTATGGAAAAAAATTGTGGCTTGAAATTTGACTATTTCCACATCAGTGTGCAGGGGTTAAACAATTAAAATAGTTAATTGTGTAATGAACCGTCTGAAACTACAGCTGTTAATGGAAAATTATGTTCTTTAGGTCCCACAAAGTAGATGTTCTGTTTCTCAATCCATTTTTTTGTAAAATTGCATGTGGGCAGGCGTTTTTTTTATTTTATTTTTGTATTTTTGTAATTATTTCTTTGCCATCAAAAGTTCATGTTCTTGGTTTGTTTTATGTTTTAGACCTCATAATCTACAGAATAGTATGGGTGGTGGTGTATTTTGTCCCCTGAGTGCTAAAGCACTGCAAAGCCTTGTTGCACTCAAGGGTGAAATTTATCAGTTTTACTAAACTGGGAAAAATATCAGAATCTACAGAAAAGCATGGGTGGTGGTGTATGTCATTCCTTGAGTGCAAGAATGGCTTTGTAATGCCATAGCATTGCAAAGCCTTGTTGCACTCAAGGGACAAATTAATCAATTCTATTAACTTTATTATATTTGTATTTTTGTAATTATTTCTTTGCCATCAAAAGTTCATGTTCCTGGCTTGTTTTATGTTTTAAGCCTCATAATCTACAGAATAGCATGGGTAGAGGTGTATTTTGTCCCTTGAATGCTAAAGCAGTGCAAAGCCTTGTTGTACTCAAGGGACAAATTAATCAATTTTAGTAACTTGGGTAAAATATCAGACATAAACCATGTCATTTTTATTTTTTTCAAGTTTGCATTGGTTATAAAAAGACAGCATGCAGCAGCCATGCAGGAGGGCCTGAGAAACAGATTTTTAATTTTTTGTAGGCGTAATATATGCCCCCCCCCCCCCCCCCCCACCACCACACACACCTCAATGCAGGTACCAGAATATGCACTTGCCCTAAATCACTATCAAATTCCCAAGCAGAATCTAAAGTTGCATCTATCACATATCAAGATCCTTGAATGTGTTTCATACCCATAAGACACCACTATGGCTTCACAAAGTAGATCTTCTGTTTCTCAGGCCATTTTTTGTAAAATTGCATGCGGGCGGGCGTTTTTTTATTTTATTTTTTATTTTTGTAAATATTTATTTGCCATTAAAAAGTTAATGTTCTTGGTTTGTTTTATGCCCCATAATTTACAGAATAGCATGGGTGGTGGTGTATTACATCCCTTGAGGGCAGGAAGGCTTTGCAATGCTAAAGCATTGCAAAGACTTCTTGCACTCAAGGGACAATTTTATTAACTTGGGTAAAATATCAGTCATAAACCATTTGATTTTAATTTTTTTAAGTTTGGATTGGTCATAAAATGAGAGCATGCGGCAGCCAAAAGGACCATGCGGGAGGGCCTGAGAAACAGATTTTTAGTTTTTTTTTGCCTATATGACATTTTCACAATAAATGTTGCAGTAAGAGTAATAACAGGCGAAAAGCTGTTCCTGTGCAACCTTTATGAACTGACCAGAGTTAGCTCCCTTGGACTATAGACGGAATTAAGAAAAATATATCAGATTTCAAAAACAATATGTTTTATCATGTTTTGGCTGTGTATCTGAAAAGGGTTACATATGAGGGGTGAACTTTTTATTACACGCCTGTTCTAGGAAATTCCCATCTACAGCAACACTAAACCATGCAAACCACTAAACCATGCAGAAAATAAAAATCTATTCCGTACATATGTGTCTAATGGAAATTGTTGACAGACTATTTTTAACCCTTTACCCAACGCAGAGAATATCAAAATTTATTATTTTAATTACTATTTTTAAAATTTTTCATAAACATTTCAGCAAAACCATATCAAGCTCGTTCCAATGAGGGGGTCACATGATATGGTTTTGTTGAAATATTTTTAAAAATTTATTTTTTTCATCTGCTCAGTTTGCAAATTACGTGGGCGGATGCGGGCGATTCGTTAGGCAAAGGGTTAAATACATGTTGAAGAGGAATTTCACTGGAATTTTCAATAAATTGTTCAAACGATTACAGTTTGAATTGCTAGCCATAGCTGAAAATCGTCCCATGATTTCCAATGTGTTCTATGTGCCAGCAGGCATATTGAAACTCGGGGGATGAAAGAGTAAAACAGGTTCCCCTCGCAAATTTGGTTGGCGATAAAATGTGTTGTTTTTGTTCATAGTTGTCAAATGAATTTCTGAGTGTCCTTCTAATAATTGTTTTCATAGACGATTAGGCATGTAGTAAACACAGAACGACATGCGTGTGAATGCGTTAATCAATATAGCACTTGTGCCATTGCATAAAAATAGAACTTGAGGCCTGTGGCCTCTCGTTTTATCCTTCCATGCTGGCACTCATGCCATATCGACTAAACACACGTACGGGTTATAATAAATGGTTACATGTGAGGGTTATAATTTGACCTCATAATATGATTATCAGTGTGGAATTTTTTTTTATCTCTATCAGTCTATCTCTCTTTGATGATCATGCATTTTGGCATTTTTTAAGGTAGTGAGTAGGGCTGCACGATATTCAAAACTGAATACCGGTATCGGTACTCAAAAAAATATCGCGGTATACCGGTATATCGAAAACTGTTCAGAAATATGAACATAAGTAAAGTACCACAATCGACACTCCAGGCATCACAGTTGGAACGAATTAGCATGCCTTGCTGATGCGATTCGAAAAACCTTTACCCAACGCAGACGATGTAAAAATTTATTATTTTCAAAATTAGTTTATGAGATTTTCCTCAAAGATTTCAACAAAACTATATCATGTGACCCCTCATTGGAACGAGGTCGAGCTCGTTTCAATGAGGGGGTCACATGATATAGTTTTGTTGAACTTTTTTAAAATTATTTTTTCAACTGCTGAATTTGTATATTATGAGGGCACAAGCAGGCAATTCCTTGGATAAAGGGTTAATATTATTCATTCGGGGGCTACAGTTAAAAAAATTAAAAACATCTGGGTAATTAAATAATGACGATAAACCGATATTTTTGTAATTACACCGGTATCCAATCGATATTGGTTTGAATACCGGTATATATCGGTTTATCGATATACCGTGCAGCTCTAGTAGTGAGCATACTAAATTTAGCACTTAACAATTCTAATGTATGTATTGCAAATTAGTAATATGTTAGCCTGATACTGATCCTCAGGAATATCTCCAAGGATCAGAATATGGTGCAGGAATGTTTTAAATGAAAAAAAAAGGATTTTATGTAATAAAACCACTGATCTCTATACAAATGGATTGCTAGAACATCAGCAAAAAATGTCTCAACTCAAACTCCCACAAGTTAGCTTCAATTCAGTCAATGCAGGAACTCCTCCGAATCCAGGATATTTGATGATGTGAAAGCTATTACACTATAACTACAGTCAAAGCGTAACAACTTTCACGTCATCAAATATCATGGACTTTACCTTGCATGAAAACTAAAACAGTGAAGCCCACTTAATTGGATATCTCTTAACTGAATAACTGTGTTAATTGAATATAATTTCCCAACACAAAATCATTTACCATACCTCCAGTACATATTTGACCTGTTGAATGAATATAGGTTATAGAGTAAATTCCTGTTAATTGAATAAAACAATCTTGTAACCTGTCAAGAATTTACCCTGACTCTCTTCAGTTTTCCTTTGTTTATAGACCTATACAGTACATCCAATACAGACATTCTATCTATCATATCTTGCTAGACAGAGCTCATGGAGCTCTGTCAAACAAGACATAATAGAATAAATGATACGTTTATCTCTAGGATAGAGGAAAGTGACACAACCTTGACTCTCCCCTGTTTTCCTTTCCTTTGTTTAAGACCTATCTGGCCTCAGCACATCCAATACAGGCATTCTATCTATTATATCTTGTTTGGCAGAGCTCCTGGAGCTCTGTCAAACAAGATATAATAGAATAAATGATAATTTTATCTCTAGAATACAGGAAAGTGACACAATCTCTTTTAACTGAATACTCCTGTTAATTGAATAATTTTCACTGGCAAAGTGGCTATTCAGTTAACAGGGTTAACTGTAACATGGTATCAATCTTCCAATCTTGGCCCTTGCTTTTTGTCAATTCATTTCAGTTACTGGTGTTTAAGGTCACATATTTCTGCATAATGGCTAATAATGACCACGACAATTTTATGGGTGGAGGAAACGGGAGTACCCAGAGATAACCATTGAGCAATGGCAAGCAACTGTCAGCTCCCCAACATACCAACTCCACACAAGCAGGGTTAACATTCGTTGAAGGCACCATTGACATGCAGTATGACTTAATACACAGTGCCAGCATGCCCCCACATGGGCAATGGGGGTGAAGTGTCTTGCCCATGGACACAATGCGGTTGCCACAGGTGGGATCTGAACCAAGGACCTCTTGGCTTGCAGCCTGAACCTCTACCTACTAAGCCATTGCGCCCCCACTTTGCCACAAAAATGTACACATCATGAACATTTTTTGCCGACATCAAAGTACATTCTTTAAAAAGCGAGTGGAAACTGCAAGGAATTAGAAAATTGAAAACCTCTGAAAGCATATTTGTTGTTGAGAATTGGTTAAATGAGGGCTGCACGATATTCTAAACCGAATAACGGTATCGGTATTCAAAAAAATACCATGGTATACCAGTTTATCTTACAATCAACCTGTATTTTGTCTATTAACTCCGCAACGGTCATATATCCGACCCCCTAATACAGATGTTTGTATCAGGGGGTCGGATACAAGCACGTTCCTTTTGCGTGAGTTCCATTTTTTTTTTTGGTTCATCCGTACAAATAAATAGTTCATTATATATTCGTCTACATTCTTGACTTATCCCCAATATATTGTAAGATAAAATGATTATTACCTCTATGTGGATGTACAAAATATGTATCCCAGTCTCGCTCCGGGTTCTAAGGGTAGATCATGACTCGTTTTTGACTCATCGTGATCTGCCCTTAGAACCTGGAGCTCGACTCGGATACATATTTTGTACATCCACATAATGGTAAAAATCTCTATATATCGCAAGACTGTTCAGATATCGGAACAAACGTTCCACAATCAGGACTTGAGCCACCACAATAGAATAGATTAGCATACCTTGATGATGCAGTTTGAATAACCCTTTACCCAATGCAAACGATATCAAAATTTATTATTTTAAATATTAGTTTATCAAATTTTTCCAAAAATTTCAACAAAACAATATCATATGACCCTTCAATGGAACAAGCTTGACAAGCTCATTCCAATGAGGGGTCACATGATATGGTTTTGTTGAAATTTTTTGAAAAATATTTTTTCAACTGCTGAATATGTATATTACACGTGCGTATGAGGTCGATTTGTTCAGAAAAAGGATAATATTATTCATTCGGGACTACAGTTAAAGCTAACGACATCTTGAAAATTAAATTGTGGGTAAATAAATAATGACGATAAACCGATATTTTTGTAATTACACCCGTATTCAACCGATACTGATTTAACTACCAGCATGTATCGGTTTATCGATATACTGTGCAGCCTTAGGTTATATATAGCAACTTCCCCAACACTCCATGATGGCTGTGGTGGAGACATTTTTCTGTATATTATCAATGAGAGTTACTGCAATCCAGTTGTTTTGGGATCAGTGAACAAAACACAAAATAGCATTCTGAACAAACTTGTACATGTATTTCATAACTACCTTGAAAATAAATGTCTCATTGAAGACTGGATTAAGAGTTTTTCTGTGTACTTTTGTCTCGTGTTTCTTTTTCTTGTCTGGGTAGAGGTAGACTTTGACATATGGATCTGATGTGCCAGACATGTCCATACCAGGCAGATCTGCTGCTTGAATCACACCAACTGACAGCTACAAAATATGATTGTAAGAAAAAATGGGTTACAGCATTTTCAGTAGGTGGAAAATTCACAAAATTTTCAACTTTTTTTCATAGACAACTTGATTTACTCTGAAAAATACTGAAACAAAAAATATGAATGAGAAGTACATTATGTGTTTATTTATTTACAGGCACTTTTATCAACACTTTCAACCATGGGCGTACAGGGTTTTTGTGATATAGGGGGGGGGGGGGGGGGGAAACCTTTTGATTTGCTCAAAATCCTGCATGGATAGAATACAAATACACCTAACCCTCTCTCTCTCTTTCCTTGCCTGGATTTTAAAAGCCGGTTTACCCGAATCAAGGGGAGGCAACTGCCCCCCCCCCCAAATCACCCACCCCCACCCCCTGGCTCATACGCCCATGCTTTCAACAGACAGGATCATCATTTGTTAACACCTCTGATGAAACAAAAATCCAGGACTTTCTAAGGGAATTTTTAAGCTTCTCCAGTCCTTCACCAGGAATTATCTTTATCATCTCTTATGTCCAGTTATTCTGAAGTACATGTTCTGTAACTTGAATGCCTCGTATTCTGTGGATGTGTTTCATATTACCTTTGAAGTGAAATAATTTTGTCTGTTAGGGCTTGCATTGTCACAATTTATGGGAAAGTGCCTATAGGCACTCTCCCATAATTGTGACAAAACAAGGAGACACACCTAAACAAATTTTGATGACCACTGAGCTCTGTCAAACATGATCAAATTGTTTAAATTTCTAGTTTGCTTCTTGAATTTTAATATTTTGACACTGATGTGAAGAGGGTTAAAGAAAGGTAAAGATAAATAGACCAAACAACTGGTTTCAGTTAATATTCAAGATCTGACCAAAAATGCAATCCAGATGACATTGACTACGTCAGACACCTCCAAAATCAGTAGCCAAATAAACAAGAACAAGGCGAAGTGCAAAGCAATAAAAAAAAACTTCTGCCTTGCTTGACAGAACTCTAAGGGGCTTATCAACAGGAGATAACATTTACTTACCTAATTTGGATAAAGTTATTTATTTTATTTATTTATTGGGGTGTTAACAACACTATTGACAGCCAGGATCACCTTGTGTTGGACAATTTTATGGGTGGAGGAAGCCGGAGTATCTGGAGAGAACCACCAAGTAGTAGCAAGCAATGGCCAGACTCCTTAACATACCACCTCTGCATAAGCAGGGTTAGCATTGGTTCAGTACATCTTGGTACACGGTGCCAACATGCCCTCACTGGATAAAGTTAACACATTACCTAACATAATAGCCATATAAGGTCAGTGGTATTCACAAAAATCACCATTCAAATTTTTATTTTATTAATTTTTGCTTTAGAAACATAGCTTATGATCTCTTTTTGGTACAAGCTTGTTCCATTGAGGAGTCATAAGCTATGTTTCTGGAGTAAAAAATTAATTTTTTTTAATTTAGTTGTTCAAGGCATATTTTTGCAAGTGTTGTCTGCTATTCATTTTAAACAAGCTATTAACTGAAATTAGAACAGGTTTTCATTTTTTGGAATTCATCAAAACAAAATTTCTACAATCCATTCCAATGAGAGGTCATAAGCTGAGTTTGAATGCATTTGAGAATAGTACTGGATATTTTTGGTGATTATGTTGGGTAAAGAGTTGCTATAGATGAGATTTACACTAAGGCTGTACAGCGCACAGGGTTAGTTACACAGTTTATAATGCACATTTTTTATAACTAGAATGCTTGACTAACCCTGTGCAATGCACAAGGTTAACCCTTTGAGACTTTAATTATCCTGATGTTCAAACATCACTGGGAATTCAGTTTCTTCAATGTTTTTCAAAATGCGACACCAAATGTCGGAAAGTACAAATAACAAGATATTTTTCACATTAGTGATTACCTGGTTGAGGGCTAAATTATTTTTGGTGCTCTGAATTTGTTATTCAAAACTTGTTTTACTACAAATTATTGGAGAGTGCCCACAGGCACTCTCCAATAATTTGTAATAAAACACATTTATACAAACAAAATATTATTTGTGTTTGACTGAATATGAAATATAAGCAAGGAAAGTGTTGGCTTTTTCTCTGCTATCCTCATTTTTGAAAGCCTTGATAGTGGCTTCTTGCACTCAGTCTGTTAAGAAGTCTTGACAGCAGGATTATATTAGTATTTTAAACTGCGATAATATTTGGCTCAACAGTTGTCACTGAGAACTTTCGGTAGAAAACAGGAACTGAGGTTAAAACTAAAAAATCGAAAAATAATAACAAAATAAATGACTACAAAGTATCAAGGCCCTGTTTGATTTTGTATGTCATAAGACGTACAAAAGTATTAACGTGCTGTTCAATTTCGTACGTCATAAGACGTACAAATGTATTAACGTGCTGTTTGATTTAGTACATCATAAGACGTACGTAAGGGTTAATCACACTTTCTGGATACAAAAACTGGAAACTACCATATCACACACTGCAGGAAAATGTATGCTAAGGTTAGTCACATAAGTATGATTTATAACCCCCAAACAGGGTGACTAACCCTTTGCACTGCACAGACTTAGTTGTTAAGGTAGCTTACACTGACTGACCATAGGCATTGCACTGGATTATTTGATAGGCTGCCATATTATTCTACAACGTGAAAATATACACTGACTAAGGCTGTAAAAATGCAGAGGGAAAGTTGATGACATGTTACATAAGGTGTAGGGTTGAAGGACCTAATACAAATACTTATATTGGATTGTGAAAACTTTTTTAAAGTGAATGCCAAATATGAAAACATATTCTATTTTCAAATAATAGCTTGTTGTTAAATAATAAATAAACACACAAGTTTGATACCAATCAAGAGGATACTTATGTGAAAAGTGAAAAAAACACTACTCAGAATGCATGATACTTACCTCCCCTTTCTGGAAATCATAGTCAAGCTGGAATTGTAATTTACCCAACTTGACTTCTGACTTTGTGCTCTCTGCATCTTCATTGTCCTCCATGTTTACATTGAGCTCATCCATATCTGGCTGTACCTGTAATGTTAAGATATACATGCAAAGTACATTAGATGGTACTTGTATGCAAAGTTAGAAAAAAATGCAATTGTATTTTCACCAGTTTTGCTCCTCAATAAAAATAACAAGAGCAATGCAAAGCATGCATATGCCCTCGACGGTGTCATAAAAGGGTAGGTAAGTCTCTTGGGGACATAACCAAATCAAAAGAAAGCTTCCTCTAGACACCAATAATGCATCCAAAAAAAAATTGATAGTTATTAGACTGTAACCAAATTCAATATGGCGGCCATATTGAATTGGCTAGCTGATACAAAATCAAAAGGAAGCTTCCTCTAGACACCAATAATGCAGAAACAAAAACTGAAATTGATTCGAGTTAGTATTCATCAGTTATTACATGGAAACCAAATTCAAGATGGCCACCATGGAAGCCATAATGACTTGACCACTGGTGGACATCTTGGTTCAGCTGACTGGTCCACAATCAAATGGAAGCTTCCTCTAGACACCAAGAATGCATAATTAAAAAATAAAAATTATTCGAGTCAGCATTCACTAGTTATTGGACGGAAACCAAATTCAATATGGCTGCCATGGCGACCATACTGAATTGGCTAGCTGGTCCAAAATTGAAAGGAAGCATTGTCAAGTCATCCACAAGTAACCTTTAAAATTATGATTTTATCAGATAAGCGGTTCAATAGTTATCTGACAGAAACTAATTGTTAACGGATGTACCGATGCCGGACACCAGACGACAGATGGACGGATGGACATAGTGAAAACATAATGCCCCCGAGAGGTTCTCGGGCATAAAAATAGTGTTTAGCCGCAAGATGTAATAACATGGTACATGTATTCAACTCCCTGACTGTAATGCACCATGGGTTTCTCATTTAAATAGGCTGTTGTTCTTCTCACGGATCCATTCTCCTTGTCCTTCCCACTTTCAATCAATAGTCACATCACTATAACAGGACCATTACAGCTACAAGACAGAATGCTGGGAGACTAGAATAGACAATGGGGGTTAACTAGGTGTGTGACAGGGTTGATGTAGGCTTCCTCATAAGAGGTCTACAGCAAATCAACGGAAAGCCAAAGAATTATTATTACATGTATGATTAAGTCTTCATCAACTTGCATGTAGCTTTGATTGTACAACAAATGATACCAGTTGAGCTGGTGCTATTTGTGTTTAACTGGTAGAGTGCTAAATTATTTTTGATCATCAGAATGTGATCATGTGTCTTTGCCCTGTTACAATTTATGGGAGAGTGCCTATTGGCACTCTCCCATAAATTATAACAAGGCAAATCCTAACAGACTAAATAATTTTACTTCTAAGATAAACCGAAGCACATCCACTGAATACCAGGCCTTTAAGTTGTGGTACCTGCATTTCAGAGTAAAGCCCAAATATGGGCTTCCAGCACTCTACCAGTTAAAGTTACATATTTCTGCACTATGAGTAATCATGACTGCAGCATAGATATAAAGTCAACTCCAGCCAATTGTTTGTATACATATGTTGCCCATTTTAGAAGACTTCAACCCTAAGAGCTGGTTACCGAGTCCTAATTTACCAGTAAAACAGAGCTTGGTTACCACAGTAAACAAGCACTGCTTCACTTCCAGGGATTTCCATGGGAAAGCTGGTGATATTTAAATAATTATCACATGCAATCAGTAAGTTCTTTATCTAGTGTGAGAGCATTTGTAAATAAGAAAAATAGTCTGTAAAATTTATTTTTTGTAGTTTATTAGTGACCTAATATTGTATATAAGGTATTAGTTAATTCCATATTGGGCTTGAACCCCAATATGGAATTAACTGACACACCGTATATACCATATTACATCAGAAGCTCAATATGGAATGAAATTACATCATATATACTGGGTTAGATCATTAACAAACTGTGTAACTAATAATATGTAATTACTTGGTGTTCTTCCTATACCTTTCCTGAAATCAAATTCCAGGATTTCAGGAATCATACAGTTACACTTTCAAGGGTGGATTTTCAAGGACCCAGCAAACCCAAATTCAAGGACTTTCAAGGTCCTAATCAATATAAAGTGAGGTTTTATGACCTTTCTTATTGACAGCACACAAAAAATGTATCTATTTATTTATTAGTGTTTAAGGTAACATTTTTGTGGCACAATGGCTAATCTTGACCGTAAAATGGAGTTAAAGTCAAGTTTAGTTCATCGATTATACCCATGTTGCCCATTTTAGAAGACTTCCACCCCAAACATTGGTGTCTGGGTCCTATTTTACCATTAAAACAGAGCCTGCTTACCACAGTAAACAAGCACTGACTCACTTTCTGAGGTTCCCATGTGGAGCATACATGTATATGTCAACCGATATCAAGAAAATAAACAGCACTCCTATTAAACATTTTCCGTTGACACAGATATCAAATATCATACAGGCTCTTGCAGGGACCGATAAGGACTATTTAAAATACGCTCTAGCCTCGGAGCCTATTTTTTCAATTCATGCGCCAGATTTCAATTTACGGAGTCACACTGCTGTTTGTAACACACACAGCAAGTATGTAATAGCTCTCATCATTTTCATTTAGTACACTATAGCAAACATTAATCTTCACTGTGGTTTCTGATCAAGTCTTGGCTGCCTATTTTGGCAGCCAAGACTTGATCAGAAACCACAGTGAAGATTAATGCTTGGTAATTAAGACTTGAAGTATTAACTTAAGCACTCTACAACAATGATAAATGATAATCATATATATAATACATGTAAGAGTGTCTCTCTCGATTATCCATCGAAAGAATATCAAAATATGATCTGAGAAGTTACACGCCAGCTGAGAAGCCTATTTCTGAGATTTAAGAGCCAGGTCCTGATGTTTCAGAACCAAATACGCACTGGCGCATGCCCAGGTCGGTCCCTGCTCTTGTACACTTTATACTTTGAGGTGTCCATCACAAATTCTAGCCATGTTGAAACAAATCAACAATTCAATAGTTCAAAATTAAAATATGCAGTACATGATTACATAATTCGATATTTGGATGTTTTGGGGAGAAAACAAACCGTGTTGAGAACGTTTCACATAGCAGAAAACAGAAAGAAAATAACACTTAAATAAATGAATAAATTACATCCTGCAATTTATCATTCAAACCTACTCTTCGCAAATAATCTTACAGATCAGTTTGTTTCAGATTATTTTTATTCAATGCATATTATCTCTGAATACTCGATGTTGTCCTCATCCTTGAGGGGGTTAGGCATATTTCATGTACTCATAGGATCATTGGAGGAATGACATTGCATTACTATAAAAAGCATACCATATAATCATGTATTCATCAACAGGAATAGAAACTCAATTTAACCCTTTACCCAATGCAGATGACATCAAAATTTATAATTTTAAATATAATTTTTTTTATTTTTTCGAAAATTTCAACCAAACCATATCATGTGACCCCTCATTGGAATGAGCTCAATGTGCTCGTTCCAAAGAGGGGTCACATGATATGGTTTTGTTGAAATTCTTTGAAAAATAATATTTTCACAGCTGCTGAATTCACATATTACGATGGCGGATGTGGCCAATTCATTGGGTAAAGAGTCAATTTCTCAACACATAGCAAAGTAGCAAATTTAGCTGAGGTTGACTAAGATATGGTTATCAAAATGACCTTGAGGATACAAAAAATAAGGTTTCTGAGTGACCAAAAAATACTGATTTAGAAGAACATTCAAGGAAACTGCAGGAATCCTGTTATTAGGAAAATCTAAGACTCACTTTTTTATAGCATCCACATATGTAATACTAAATATAATACTTGTCTGATTCTTTTGGTGGTTGATTCTTATTGTCCTGTGTAATACAGGATTATTTCACTTCGTTTACTTCATGAAATAATCCTTCAGGATCCTACTTGAAAATAATAATCGCATTCCTGAATTGAAACAGTTACAGTGCCAAGGGAGGGGTTTACTTATTTAGTATTTATTCATTTTATTGGTGTTTAAGGTCAGATATTTCTGCACAATGGCTAACGAAGATTGCAACATGGAGATAAAGTCATATGGGGAGGGAATTACCACAAAAAGACTCACAAAGTGGAATTTACTCCCTAACAATATCTCTCGTAAATAAATAAATGTGGAATTTATGAACCTGGTCCACTTGGTGAAGCTCAGCTGAAATTGAATAGAGTGAACCTGGTTTATAATAGGGCTGCAATGATTAATCGTGATATGCTTGAACCGTGATACATTGTTCATGATTCAATATGTATCGTTCTTCACCATGTATCGTGATAAAATAAATATAAATATATTATCATGCAAAACAACTTCTTGGATTTTGAAAACTGGTACAGGGAAACTCTGTTTTTGTATACCGATATTGATAGTGATAAATATGCCATTAAAGGGAATATTCAGTTAAACAAAATTGGGTGAATTCCATCTATTTTACTTGCGGTAACCGGTTCTCGTCAGATCACCGAAGTTAAGCAATTACGTCGAGCTCGGTTAGTCCTCGGATGGGTGACCATCAGATCAGAGCAATCGATTTGGACTCTCGCGTTGTGTCCTTGGGCAAGGCACTTAACCCTGATTGTCCACATGGGGGCACGATGACGCCGTGTACTAAGGCGTACTGCACATCAATAGTGCGCAACCAATCTAACCCTGCCTGAGCTACAGTGCGGAGTTACGATGTTGGGGAGCTGGCAGCTGCTCTTCGTTGCTCAGTGGTTCTCTCCAGGAACTCCGGCTTCCTCCACCCGTAAAACTGTCATGGTCATGATTAGCCATTGTGCATAAGTATGTGACCTTAAACACCAATAAATAAATAAATAAATAAATAAATAAATAAATAAATAAATAAATAAATAAATCTATTTTACTAAATATTTATTTCATTAATCCTTTATATCTTGTTTGACAGAGCTCTCTGAGCTCTGTCAAACAAGATATAAAGGATTAAATGTTTAGAACATATTTACCAAGAGGAAAAAGGCCCTGTAAGATGGGTCATAAAGTCAAAACCTTAAATTACTTAATGTCATGGGTTATCATATTGAGAAGTTACCTACTGCTTAAAGAGTGCATCCTAATTTGTAATAGAAGTAAGCTGCTGGAAGTGAATACATGCAGTCCCCAAAGTAGCTGACATCTGTAGTTGCATGCCATGTGAGATCATGTGTATCATGATAGATACTGTATCATGAGCATGAGTTGTAATACATACTGTATCGTTTGGGAAGCATATCATCACAGCCCTAGTTTATAAAAGCTGTATAAATAGAAAAGACTTAGTCGAAGTTCAAAGTTTCAATCCCTGTTATAATTTGCCGTTTTAAAAAATTAGACTGGAGAGCCAATTGTAAAGAAGTTCCAACAGAGTTTGGAAACCAGATTCTTGTCCAGTGAATTGTTATTAAATTTGTATTATAGTGTGATGACGGTTAGTTTTTGTATCATACGTCAAGTCCCCAGAACAAAATATCTTTGTGACAAGTTCTCCAGTCACAATATTTTCCAAAGCATCTTCAGACTAAATGAAGTAGGAACCTCACAGGCCAATAGTTTACAATTTTTTTAAAAAAATTATCAATGACAACAGGCTGACATTTGTTTTTCTGCTGTTCACCCTACCTTTTCTTTCATTGTATTTCCCAGAAGCTGCACACTCTTTAAGTCTACTGTTCCTTTCAATCCTTTCTTGCCTTCTTTCTTCTTTCGTTTCTTGCAGCAACATCGTTTGCAAACACAATAAGTACAACACACAAGGAATAATAAAGTTCCAGCACATATCAATATAATAGCCCAGATAGGTACTGCAAGTAGATAAAATATGATTCTTACACATGGAATATAAATCTTGCTGTTTAACCCTTTACTCAATGCACAGGATATCAAAATTTATTTAATGCTCAGGCATCAATTCACGCTGAAAAATTAAGTCATATTCCCCTGTCGGTCGGCAAAATGAAATATCAAAATGATATTTAGAAATCGATATTTCATCGTAGGTTCGGATGACGAATCACATGTACTTTAAACGAGTCAGCACATCAGTAATGAATTCCAGAGTCCCAAATACAAACGAATTCGAATAATTGATAGTGACAGTGACTAAATCAATTCATTAAATCAGCGGTTTCAAAGTTTGACTTTCTCATTCACCTTCCAGCGAAAAGCCGAAATCACTTTCAAATTTCTTCAGTTCAACTTCACACGTCTTCAGTGCATTGAGTTCAAAAAAAATAAAATGACGTGTCTTGTTATTGAAAATAAGAAAGTGGTGTTTTTTGTTATTGTTCTATTTCTTCGAAACACATTGCGATTATTTCAATTCGCCAGCCTTGGTAAATCGTAAAGTTAGGGCAGAAATAAGACGGGACTACTTTTTGTGCGGATATTCACACATTCCAATGGTTGGAGTTTGGTTGTTGTAATTTTTGTATGGACGCCGGTTCAGCACATAAATTTTGCGCCTTAATGGCAAATAAAGGCCACAAATTGGAGAGTTTGTAGTCGTAGAGCATTAAATAAAAAGAAAATTCACGAAAATTTGATGAATACCGAAAATATCTCGTTCGTGGCTACAAGAAATATGAGGATCTTCACTCGCGACTCCGTCGCTCGTGAAGATCCTCATATTTCTTTGTAGCCACTCACGAGATATTTTCGGTATTCATCAAATTTTCGTGAATATCTTCTATGTATTATTTTAATTACTTTCTTTTCCTATTTAAAAAAAACATTTCAACAAAACTGTATCATGTGAAACCCTCCTTGGAATAAGCTCATTCCAATGAGGGGTCACATAATATGGTTTTGTTGACATTTTTTTTAACTGCTTAATTTGTAAATTATGCAGGCAGATGCAGGCAGATGCAGCTGATTTGTGAGATAAAGGGTTGATTGATCAACTGAAAAAATCTGCATAAGAAGAATTTGTGTGAACTGTCCAGATATTTTGTTAGGATGATGACAGTTTTAGAAGAAAAATGTAAAATACTCTCAACACTCCTTTCCCCACCCCTCAACATTCTCAGTTCTCAGGCTCCCCTAACATTCATGTCCAAGATTTAGTTTTAAATAATTACACTTCAGAAGTCACTGGAGCTCCTGTGATATTTGTATTTGGTTATTTGGTAATGTAAATGATGGTTTTACTGTTGCAGATGTACAATTTATCATATTCTTGTAGACATGTTAGGTCTTTCTATTTTAGAGGGAAAAACCCTGAATACATTTTTGTTAAATGAGCATGGAAATTGGGATTTTTAACAGAATATCACCAAGCCTGGAAATAAGCAGGCTGTCATCTGTAGAATGAGGTCCCCAGGGGGTGAATTTGGTGATGCTACCCTGCACAGCAGGGTAGCATTACAAAATTTACCCTCTGTGAACCTCAATCTTTATCAAAGTCTCAGGCCTAAACAGAAAGAGGTACACAGAGGATAAATTGAGGGATTTTAGCCCACTGTATGGTATAGCATCAGAAAATTCACCCTCTGGGGACCTCATTCTGCAAATGACAGATAGCTTATTTCCAGGCTTGAATATCACTAACCCTTTACCCAACATAACGGCCAAAACCGGCCAGCGCTAATCTAAAAAATCGCCAGTTAATTTTCATTATTTTTTCATTTTTTGTCTCAAAAACATAGGTTATGACCCCTCGTTGGAATGAGCTTGTTCCAACGAGGGGTCATAACCTATGTTTTTGAGACAATAAATGAAAAAAATTAGTTATTCAAGAATTTTTTTTGCAAGTGTCGTCTGCTTTTCATGTTAGGTAAAGGGTTAACTAATTTGAGTGCTAAATTATTTTTCAATGGTGTTTTGAATCATGGGTATTTCTTTTCAAAGATACCATGCTACCAGCACGAGTAGTCTAAATTTAGCAAGATTTTGTTCATAAATAATTTTGTTACAATTTATTGGAGAGTGTCTATTGGCAATCAAACAATTTTATATAAATTTTTTTTCTTCTGAGCAACAACAAGCATGGTACATACAGAGTAAAGCCACTACAGGGGCTTCCAGCACTTTTCAATAGATCCATGATAGTGGCTTAAACACCAGTTTAAAGCAAATTACATTTACAATTTGAGACACATCAAAATTAAAATCTCATTACTGCTTGCTCAGAAATCTCATTACTTTACATTTTATCATCTTAACATGTCTGGCTCCATGTCTCATTTGCAACAGTAAATATTTATTTATTTATTCATTGGTGTTTCATGTCATAAGTACCTCATGACTCCAGCACAAGTTTAACTATAAAAGGCCACACGGCCACATGATCCCCGAAAAAACAAGTCGAAAAAGGGACATAACTCTAGTAAAAATGATCGGTCCGAACCCATATTCGAACTTGACCTGTATTATTACCTCAGAAAGTCACATACCAAAATTCTTTCCGATCAAATAATCCTAACTGGAGTTATCATCCGGACAACGCAAATCTTGAAATTTCTAAATCGAAAAAGGGGTATAACTCTAATAAAAATAATTTGGCCAAATCCATATTCGAACTTGACCTGTGATTTGGGCTAAGAAGGTCACATACCAAAATTGATTCCAATCAAATGATACAAACTGGAGTTACCATGGGGACACCAAGTGGGACGGACAGACAGACGGACGGACTGATGGACAGACAGACGGACGGACTGATGGACAGATGGACGGACGGACAGATGGATGGATGGACGGACGGACACCGCTGATTTCTATAGCCCCCGAAAAATTTTTCGGGGAACAATTAGAGTACTAAATTACTTTTCAATGGTCGTTTGGTCCTTGGGCAAGGCACTTTATCTACATGGGGTCATGATGACACTGTGTACTAAGGTGTACTGCACGTCGATGGTGCACATGTATTCGACAACTGTAACCCTGTTTGAGCGGAGCTCAGAGTTAGAATGTTGAGGAGCTGACAGTTGCTTGGCAATGCACGGAAGTTCTCTCTGGCTTGCTCCACCCATAAAACTGTCACGGTCACGATTAGCCAGTGTGCATAAGTATGCGATGTTAAACACCAATAAATAAATAAATAAATAATAATAAATATAATGGTCATTTGTAATGCATTTTTTTTTCAAAGATATCACACTACCACAAAAGGAGTCTTAATTTAGCAAGATGGTGCTCATAATTGTTTTGTTGCAATTTACTGGAGAGTGCCAGGTGGCACTCTCCAATAAATTGTAACAAAACAATTTTGTATCAACATTTTTCTTCCAGTGCTGAGCCAATAACAAATTAGTGCAAATAGAGTAAAGCCACTCTTGTGTCTTTCAGCACTTTTCAGTAGAGTCCTGATAGAGGCTTCCATCACTCAACCAGTTCAAGAAACTTGTAGTGAATCGATTAAAACTGCATTGCCCATTTAACAGCACACGCCCCTGTAACTGGTTATCAGTTCCTACTTTACGATCAAAGCAGAAAATTTGTCTACTGCTGTAAACAAGAGCTGCTCCAATTCTCAGGGTGCAACATAAACAAATTATCTCATCCATGACAGTTATTCCCTAAATCAACACACAATGAAAGTGAAAACTTAAAATAAGTATGGATATGTTATGTGAGGGCCGAATACCTAACCATTTAAAACTGTGTGTGCTCGTAAATTAATCTGTCACACACAAATGCTCTTTTGATAGATATCATGTCACGTTGAAGTGGCAATCAGATATTTGACTCTTTACATTACCAAGAAGACTACAATTGTACAAAAAAAATGGAAGGCCACACAAAGTAAATCTTCTGTTTCTCAGGCCATTATTTGTGAAATTGCATGCGGGCGAGCGGTTTTTTATTTTATTTTTTATTTCAGTAATTATTTCTTAGCCATCGAAAGTTCATGTTCTTGGTTCAAGTTTTAGGCCTCATAATCTACAAAATAGCATGGGTGGTGGTGTATTTCATCCCTTGAGTGCAAGAAGGCTTTGCAATGCTAAAGCATTGCAAAGCCTTCTTGCACTCAAGGTACAAATTCATCATTTTTTTTAACTTGGGTAAAATATCAGACATAAACCATTTAATTTTAATTTTTTTTAAAGTTTAAATTGGTTATAAAAAGAGAGCATGTGGCAGCCAAAAGGACCATGCAGGAGGGCCTGAGAAACAGATTTTTTATTTTTTTAGGCCTAAACAACCAAAAATTTTCATTTTTTTCCTCAAAAACACCAAGAACGTATATTTCAGTAGTTTTCACATATGCTCTTGTTCCAGCCTGGGATCTGATGATTTTTTTCATCAACTATCAGTAGCTGATATCTAATCAAAAGGATGTACTATCAACCAGACATGTCTGGAAATGTATAATAAATAATCTAGTTTATTTTTACACAGTCGTTTTTTATGAGCATTCTCTGGTGATAACGACAATTTCTTGACTTTTTATCAAATCAAGTCAGGACTTGGTTTTATAAAAAAAAAAGTCGAGAAAAAAGAAATTGAGAAATCAGTGTCAAAGGGATTGAGATTTAATTCAGCCTTTTACCTAATGAACAGACCAAATCTGCCAAACTCTAAATATTAAAATTGATGACTGTTAAATACTGTCAGATTTTTCAGTTATTGCTTCCAAAAGATAATTTGTATCCCCCTTATTGGAACAAGCTCATTGCACTCATTCCACTGAATGATTAGGCTCCACAAAGTAGGCTATTTTTTGTAATATTGCTTGTGGGTGGGCTGTTTTTTATTTAATTTTTCATTTTTGTAATTATTTCTTTGCCATCAAAAGTTCATGTTCTTGATTTTATGTTTTAAGCTTCATAATCTTCAGAATAGCATGGGTGGTGGTGTATTTTATCCCTTAAGAGCATTGCAAAGCTTGCTGCAATCAAAGAATAAATTTATCAATTATATTACAGTTAAAACTAGAAGTCCTGTCATGAAATGCGCACAAATAGCACGTCGATCTGCGTGCTAATCTTCGCATTATGACCATAGTAAGACTATCAAATTCTGTACATATGGCCTGTGCACAGGCAATGTTTCAGCCAATGGACCTCCGGGTAACCCAGAGGTCCATTGGCAGAAACATTGCCTCTGTTTGCTATGAGTAATCAGGAGAACCTGCCTTGCTTTGGATGCCATTCGATATGGCAACCGTGCGCAATTCCAATGCGCAATTAAGCCTAGATAAGTGCACAGTTCATGACTTCTAGTTTTAACTTTAACTTGTGTAAAATATAAGACATAAACCATTTAATTTTTATTTTTTAAAGTTTGCATTGGTTATAAAAGAGATCGTGTGGCAACCAAAAGAACCATGCAGAATGGCCCAAGAAACAGATTTTTAACATTTTTAGGACTTAGAGGATTTTTTATTTTAATTATAAGAAAATGCTGATAGTAGTGTCAGCTGATTCGGTTTGATGAAGGGTTCAGAAAATTAACTTCGTAACAATTTGTAAACCTAATGTGACTAGAACATGACAATAATTGTAAAAGGTAAATAAAAAAGATCCGATCAAAACTATAATCACAGGTGCACAGGTTTCAATGGTAGTGACCATCCATACCAAGTTTCAAAATAATCGAGTTGGTTACCACAGTAAACAAGCAGTACTTCACTTCCCAGGATTCCCATGGGGGTGCTGCCCACAGACACAATGTATTATTCCTGGCAGGGACTGAACTGCGGACCTTTCAGGTTGAAACTGCGATCAAAACTGTGATCCCTCTCAACTTGTTATTTGTTGAACTTCTTTCACAGACACCAGGAAGTTCTATTTTTAAGTGAAAAATCTTGGCTGAAGGCAACGGATATTCAACTCCTTACAAGTTATTGACGAATATTCCTGCCAAGGATGGGAAATCTCTTGCCATGAAACTAGTAAATATTGAACACTTGTAAGGCCACACAAAGTAGATCTTCTGTTTCTCAGGCCATTATTTGTGAAATTGCATGCGGGTGAGCGGTTTTTTATTTTATTTTTTATTTCAGTAATTTCTTCTTTGCCATTAAAAGTTCATGTTCTTGGTTCACGTTTTAGGCCTCATAATCTAGAGAATAGCATGGGTGGTGGTGTATTTCATCCCTTGAGTGCAAGAAGGCTTTGCAATGCTAAAGCATTGCAAAGCCTTCTTGCACTCAAGGGACAAATTCATCAATATTTTTAACTTGGGTAAAATATCAGACATAAACCATTTAATTTTTATTTTTTTTAAAGTTTAAATTGGTTATAAAAAGAGAGCATGCCGCAGCCAAAAGGACCATGCGGGAGGGCCTGAGAAACAGATTTTTTATTTTTTTAGGCCTAACCAAATTTTCCCATGCAATTCTTTCAACTTTTTGACCAATGATTTTTTGAGTAAATTTTCATGAATTTTTTATCAAACTTAGCCATGGCTGCTGTGAAGCATACATGACTAGATTAGATGAAAAATATTTAAATAATACTGAGTGGGTTAAGAGTTAAATAAAGGTTTATTCTTGCTGTATATTCGGGACAATACTTGATTAGGAAGTAAGTACTGAGTCAAAATTGCACAGGTAAAGTGAAAAGACAATCACACTAAATATAACTAAGTTACCTCCCTTACACTACACCAGTTCGTCAAATAAAGATTTCTGTCTCAGTAAAATGGATATAAGTACTATAGTAAGAGACAAAAAGCCATTTGAAAATTTCTGTTTGCGTCTGTAAAAGTTGTTTTCAGCCTTGACTCCTTGAGAGCAACAGGGTGCCATCTGCAATGCTGAGGCCTTGGAAGATGGTGCCTTCCTGCACTCAAGTGCTGAAGTACTACTGTTAGTCTGATGAATTATCCATCCACCTGATCATGATTAAGGCCACACAAAGTAGATCTTGTTTCCCAGGCCATTATTTGTGAAATTGCATGCGGGCAAGCGTTTTTTTATTTTATTTTTTATTTCAGTAATTACTTCTTTGCCATCAAAAGTTCATGTTCTTGGTTCAAGTTTTAGGCCTCATAATCTACAGAATAGCATGAGTGGTGGTGTATTTCATCCCTTGAGTGCAAGAAGGCTTTGCAATGCTAAAGCATTGCAAAGCCTTCTTGCACTCAAGGGACAAATTCATCAATTTTTTTAACTTGGGTAAAATATCAGACATAAAACCATTTAATTTTAATTTTTTTTAAGTTTAAATTGGTTATAAAAAGAGAGCATGCGGCAACCAAAAGGACCATGAGGGAGGGCCTGAGAAACAGATTTTTTATTTTTTTAGGCCTAAACTGATGATTGTGAACAAATGTTTGCAACAGTTGAGAATTTAAGCTGCAACTGAAAGCTGACCATCTCAATTAAAAGACACTCATATTATTTTGTCTGTTCATCCGTTTGTCTGTTAGATGCTTATTTCTGATCAAATGCTTGTATTAAATTATTATCAGAGTCTTGGTCAATTTGTTTATAGGGGTTTAATGATACTTTTAACAGATAGGCATCAGATTTCACATCTGCTATCAAGCAGTTTTGCAGGTGGAGGAAGCCAGAGCACCCAAAGAGAACCACTGAGCTGTAATGAGCAACTGTCAGATTCTCCAATTTACAATCAGATTTAGCACTGGTTGAAGGCAAGTGCACCAATGATGGGTAGTATGCCTTCATACACAGCACCACCGTGCAGGGACCGATCAGGACTATTTAAAATACGCTCTAGCCTCGGAGCCTATTTTTTCAATTCATGCGCCAGATTTCAATTTACAGAGTCACACTGCTGTTTGTAACACACACTGCAAGTGTGTAATAGCTCTCATCATTTTCATTTAGTACACTATAGCAAACAAATCTTCACTGTGGTTTCTGATCAAGTCTTGGCTGTATTTAGGCAGCCAAAACTTGATCAGAAACCACAGTGAAGATTAATGCTTGGTAATTAAGACTTGAAGTATTAACTTAAGCACTCTACAACAATGATAAATGATAATCATATATATAATATTTGAAAGAGTGTCTCTCTCGATTATCCATCGAAAGAATATCAAAATATGATCTGAGAAGTTACGCACCAACTGAGAAGCCTATTTCTGAGATTAAGAGCCAGGTCCTGATGTTTCAGAATCAAATTTCGCACTGGCGCATGCCCAGGTCGGTCCCTGACCGTGCACCCACATAGTCAGGCATTATCAAGTGTCTTGCCCAAAGGACACAATTCAATTAGCACCAAGCCTGCAAACAAACAGACTGTCATCTGCAGAATGAGGTCCCTAGAGTGTGAATGCACAGCAGGGTAGCATTACTAAATTTACCATCTGTGAACCTCAATCTGAATCAAGGTCTCAGGCCTAAACAGAAAGAGGTACCCAGATGATAAATTGGGGGATTCTAGTCTACTGTATGGAATAGCATCAGCAAATTCACCCTCTGGGAATCTCCTTTTGAAAATGACAGATTGCTTATTTCCAAGCGTGGTTAGCACACGTCAGATTTGAACCGTCGACTTATCTCAGTCTGTGGGTAGTATTATAAACTCCCCAAACTATTACACAAATCTTAGAACTTCATGTATATTTACTCTTCAAGGGTCCCAGCAAATCACTGCAGCCTCATTATGGAACCTCTATTATTTATTTATTGGCATTTAACCCTTTACCAGCGTAATTTAGAAAATAAGCCATTGGAACAATTAATTTCAAACAATTGGAATAAAACAATATCATGTGACTCCTCATATTGAGCATATGGAACTCATTCCAATTAAGGGAGTGACAAGATATGGTTTTGATGAAATGTTTGAAATAATTTGAAAAAATAACATTTAGAATAATAAATTTTTATTTTGTGAGCGTTGGGTAAAGGTTAAATTCACTTTCGGCATCAGTGAGGGTGTGCGGTGGCTCAATGGTTACAGCATTCAATTTCAAACCGAAAGGTCCAAAGTTTGTTCCCTACCAGGGGTAACTGCATTGTGTCCTTGGGAAAGGCACTTAATCCTGATTGCCTACATGGGGGGACAGTGGCGCTGTGTACTAGGGTGTACTGCAAGTCGATGGTGCACTGGACATCAACCAATGCTACCCTGCTTGTGCGGAGTTAGTACGTTGGGGAGTCTGACAGTTGCTTGCCATTGCTTTGTGGTTCTTCCCATGTACTCCGGCTTCATCCACCCGTAAAACTCTCTGACACGAGGTGACCCTGGCTGTCAAAAGTGTTGTTAAACTCCAATAAATAAATAAATAGCATCTGTGAGTGTATCATCACCACAACACAACTATAAAATCAAGTTGAGAAAATTGTTTACGCCTCTGTTGCCAATTTTAGAGGACTTACACCCCATGCAGTAGAGCTGTAGGTTTTTAAATTTTTTGTTCGGTTTCGGTTTGGTTTTTCAGGTGGAGTAAAACCTCGGTTCGGTTTTCGATTTGTTCATGAGACCAAATAAAATTCAATAAAACTCATTCTTATGTCCGGAGTCATAACTGAATGGCAGCGAAATTGAGTGAAACTCAATGAATGCCCGAAATAAGCTATAATACATGAAGAATCAGGAAGGCCAATATAATAATTACCCAAATATACAGAACTTTTATTGTGCTTGGCCATTTTTCGAGGTCTGACACCTACACGCAACTTGAGGAAAGCTGCAAACACAACTAAACTGAAATGTCGGAAATTCACAGAATGTAGCCTTCCCAGAGTAGTGAGAGCACCCAGACACTGCCAGTACTCTCACTACTCTGGGATGGTTATATTCTGTGAATTTCTCCATCAAGAGTATTTAATAAAAAACGAAAAACCTTAGATTATGGGATGTCGACGGTTTCGGTTTCAGTTTTTAAAAAAAATCTAAAAACCTCGGTTTGGTTTCGGTTAACCTACAGCTCTACCATGTAGGTATCAGTTACTGGGTCCAATTTTACCACAAAAATGGTCAATGATGTTTATGAACGTAAACAAGCACTTTTACCCCAAAAAATTTATCATCAATGTGAAAATACACAATTTAAACAGCTTACAGTGAAAGAAAAGAAGAAATAATCCTTTATATATTAGGTAAACTAATATGGATCTATGGGTCTTTAACTTATCCTTAATTCTGTACCTGCTGCTGCCGGATTTTCCAACATGGCATAAAAATAATCTGTAACCTAGCAGATGTGCAATCTTGGCTTTATTTACCCTTTACCCAATGAATCGGCCAGTGCTCAAAATAACTTTTTTTCTTTGCGTAGCAAAATGCTACACATTTCCAAAAAATGAATAGCATTTTGTAAAAATTACATAGCTATTTTTGTATACCAGAGTTATGTTATGCTGTTTTGTATTGAATTCTTCTAAGTTGATAGAATAGTTTCCATCCATTTCTGGGCATTTCCAAATGGTCTGCAACACATGAAACATTTACTCTGTTTTTTTTAACTGAACTGCCTTTAAGGGTTGCATGGACTTGGATATTTTCAAATGGCGTCTTGGTTGTTTAATAGAGTTCTCAAAATGGAAGTTGGGATTTTTAATTTGATGGGCTTGAAGTTATTTTTAATGGACATTTTATGCAAAATGTTGCAAAAACAGGAAGAATTTAAACCAATAGAATTCATCTTAACATATGAAGTTGCTGATGATGCTTGATGGAGAGTTAATCTGAGATATGCTTGGAATGTTCCACAATCAGAAGTAAAGCATCAGTGAACTAGTTTTCAAATTTGTTTGCAAATTTTCATTTACATTCTTGTATCGTGAAATGCTATACATAATTGAACATTGTGTAGCTTTCTGCAAGTTTTGCATAGCAAAAAGCAACGCGACACCACTTATTTTGAGCCCTGGAATCGGCCACATCCACCCGTATAATATGCAAATTCAGCAGCTGAAAAAAAAATTAAAGAAAAAATTTCAACAAAACCATATCATGTGACCCCTCTTTGGAACAAACTCATTCCAATGAGGGGTCACATGATATGGTTTTGTTGAAATTGTTTGAAAAATTATAAAAAATGATACTTGAAATAATAAATTCTGATATCGTCTGCATTGGTTAAAGGGTTAAACACAACATACCCCTTTATCACTTTACTCAAAGAATAGGCCACTCCACCCATATAATATACAAAGTGAACAGTTGAAAAAATATTTTTCAAAAAATTACAACAAAACCATATCCTCGTAACTCCTCATTGCAACAAGCTAGTCAAGCTCAACCCAATGAAGGTTCACATGATATGGTTTTGTTGAAATGTTTTGAAAAATTTGAAAAAATAATATTTAAAATCATAAATTTTGATATTGTGTGTGTTGGGTAAGGGGCTAAAGAGAAGTCTTATTGTCAACGACTTTTTGACTGCCAACTCAACTGAATTTATTTATAAAATTGAGTCATGTCTTTTTTACAGTAGCCATGACTTAATTTTATGAAAAAATCAACAAATTGCTCAGCTGGTTAATGCTTTAGCCAACAGAAAGAGAGAATGTCACTTGGAAAATAGTTTCATGGAGAAAGTAAATATTTCCTTTTTGGCCTCAAGTTAGGCATAGCTTGTGCCCACCCCCCCCCCCCCCCCTTCCTGGAATGACCTCATTCCAATGAGGTGTCAAAAGCAATGCTTTTGAGACAAAAAGTGAAAAAATAATTCACCTGGAATGACAGTTTTGTTAATAATGTTGGCCAGTTTGGGCCATTAAGATAGAAAAGGAGTTGACCCTTTATCTAACAATTCGGTCACATCTGCCCACATAATATGCAAATTCAGCGGTTGAAAAAAATTATTTTTCAAAATACTTCAGCAAAACCATATCACGAGAACCCTGATTGGAACAAGCTTGTTAAGCTTGTTTCAGTGAGGGATCACGATATGATTTTGTTGGAATTTAAAAAAAAAAAAAAATTAAAATAATAAATTTGGATTTCTCTTGTCTGCGTTGAATGAACTAAGTTCAATGGTTGTTGCCAGTGGCAACATTTTGTGATGGAAATGGAAGAAAATACATAGCGCCAATCTAGAAGTCACCCCAAACAAGCATAACAGGTTTCAAAGCAATCTGATGATAAATGTGCCCTGTAGGGTGTGCCAAAGGGAAATATTGAGGTCTGACTAAACTAAGTTCAAAGAACATTGTTAGCGGCAACATTTTTTTTTTTTTTTTGACGGAAATGGAAGAGATTCAATAGCTCCCATCTAGAGGTCACCCCAAACAAGCATACCAAGTTTCAAAGAGATCTGATCATAAATGCGACCTGTGTGGTGTGCCAAAGGAAATTGTGGACGTACGTACGTATGTCCGCCCTTACATATGTATGTACATATGTAAATAAGCCGACGGACGAGAAGTGATGACAATAGCTCAGCTTGACTTTGTCATGTTGAGCAAAAAATTAAAACTAAATGATTTATGTCTGATACTTTGATAAATTTGTCCCTTGAGTGCAACAAGGCTTTTCAATACTTTACCATTGCAAATCATTCTTCACTCAAGGGACAAAATACACCACCACCCATCCTAATCTGCAGATTATGAGACGTAAAACATAAAATAAGTCTAGAATATGAACTTTTAATGGCAAAGAAATAATTACAAAAATCAAAATAAAATAAAAACCTGCTTGCCCACATACAATTTTACAAAAAATGGCCTGAGAAAGAGAAGATCTACTTTGTGGGGGCCTTAGCTAAGGTTTTTGTGGAAATGAACAGAAATTTTGAAGTTTTCAAATTAATCATTCAATCTAGACAAAGTGATTCTGTAGAATCACAGGCTTTCCCAAGATGTCAAGGCAGTATTTCACTGCAAGGGACAGTTATGGGAGAAGCACTGGCCTACTGTGTGTTGAATTCCTCTTATGAACTTTGCTTATTTTGTGAATGATGTGCATTGGGTGAAGGGGGAGAAATGAGAAGTCTTTCCTCTCTCTAGCTCTGTCAGAGACAGTGGTTGTGGTAATCTTTGTATCAAAGCTTCATCGAGAATGCAGTGCATGCTTGTATCTGCCCTCTAATTGTTGGTGAGTATCGTTGGCAAAGTGTCAGAAGTATCTTTGTTAGGAAGAATCATTATGGATCTGTCTGTGCCCCACTGTAATTTTGCTGGAGACTGCAAGACAAGAACGTCTTTCTTTAAGCCACAGAGTTCACAAGATGTGTTGTATGACACTGTACAAAGTCATTCTGCTCAGATTTAACCCTTTTTGGCAACCATGTTCAAATCAAGCAAAGAGTCGAATTGTTTTGGGGTACAAAATGCCAAATGCTTTAGATACAAAACGTCCTGTGATTTGGGTACAAAAAGAACAAATGGATACAAAATGTCCACATACAAAATGCACTGGGTACAAAACATATAGAAAAGGCATTCTAAAATAATATGTACAAACTCATCCTATATAAAGAGTACACATTTGGGCATCCATTTAAATCTTATTATGGATAGAATCTAAAAATATTTACATTTATGACAATGACAGAAAAAATTCATTTTCATAAACTTTCATCAATAGTTAGTAATGCAGATGTGTTTTTGTGACCAATGTGCAAAAATTTCAAGTCATTTGCATGTTTGGATAAGGAGGTATTGGTCCATAAATATTTGAGCGGTTTGGGGCATTTTGATGATTTTCTGTAGAAAAAAGATTTAATCCCTCGAGAAAAGCTCAACATGCCAATCACTCATAGCCATATTGCACATTGCAAAGTTTTAAAAGCACAAAAAGGCATCTTGAGATAATCTATACAAACTCATGCTGCATAAAAAGTACATGTTTGGGTGGCCATTTTGAATTCGTCATGGAAAAAAACGTAATTACTTTTGCATTTTCACCCAGTTCAAAGTGGCTTTTTTCCTCAATAACAACAAAGATTGCGTAGAAAACTGTTATTTGAAAATTGAATGACGAGCCAAAATGATAGACGAAAGTCATGAATTAGTCATGTGAACTATTACGAGGTGTTGTTTATGAATGCATCAAGTAATCGACTTGTGGGGAGACTATTATGTGGCTGTGAAGTAATTTAATTTAATTTTCACGCTGCATTGGCCAGTCTCATATTCACCAGGGAATAGCCTAGCCTGATCAACTGGGCCTGCCTTGGTAACTGGGCTTATCAGAATCCATATAAATACTCCCAAATGCCCCTGAAGATACTGTAAATAAATGATAAATAACTTACATTTGGATATTTCATCGAAGATTTTGTTCCCTAATTTGTCTATGTTTGACTGTTTTGGAGGCTCTGTACCAGATGGTGCCGCGGGTGATGTGGAATCTGCTGCTCCCCCTGCAGCAGTCTCAACAACCTTTTCCGCTTCCCGGCGTAGCCGCAGAAAAGTATCTGCATGCAATGCGAGAGGCATTATGTCTATCTCAGCTACTCACTGCAAAGACAGAATAAAAAAGAAAACATGAATAAATGTACTAGAACATTCAGCACACTTAAAACTATTTGATAAAACACATATCATTTTACACATATCATTCACCCAATGCAGACAATATCAAACTTTATTATTTTAAATATTATTTTTTAATATTTAAAAAAAACATTTCACTAAAACCACACAACATGTGACCATTCATTGGAATGGGCTCGACAAGCTCATTCCATTGAGGGGGCAACATGATCTAGTTTTGTTGAAATTGTTTGAAAAATAATTGTTTTTCAATCGTTTTTTTTGTAAATTATGCAGATTCATTTGGTAAAGGATTAAGCTATTATTTTTTATTTTTTAAACTTTTTCACAAAATTTCAATAAAACAACATCATGTGACCCCTCATTGCTTGATGAGCTCATTCCAATGAGGGGTCACATGATATGGTTTTGTTGAAATGTTTTTAACAATGATTATTTTTTTCAACTGCTGAATTTGTCAATTACATGGGCAGATGCAGTCAATTCATTGGGTAAAAAGTTTAGCTTTTCTGTGACATGAACCTGTCTGCAGAAAAAAGGGATAAATATACAGAACCACACATGCATTCGAATGGGTTAAGAATTATTGCACGATATTGCTTTGGCCCAGGATATCACGAGAGCTGAAGGCTCGAGTGATATCCTGAGCCAAAGCAATCGAGTTGAACTAAAAGCGCTTTTAACTGGATATTTTCAGCATTTCCTTCATTGCCAACAAGACATCACTGTTAGTGTGCAGGGTACCAACCCTAATTTGCTTTTTAATTTTTACAACATTCAATTGGTCAAAACCAGCTGACACTGATCAGTGTCACGGTCATGATGATCAAATTTCAAATATTGACAAAACTGCAGGGAATAACACAAAACGTTTTTAAATAGCTAATAAGTTTTCCACGCTCCATCATTATATGACCAGTTGTGGAAAGTATTTGTCAAATAACAAGCAGTAAGAATGTTATTTTTATTTTGTAAATTTTTTACTCAAATCTGATTTAAATATCCCAGATAAACAAATCTGAATGAGGAACATGGAATTTCCAAGCAATCTCGACTCTGGTGCATTTGACAAATGATTGACTTGATTTGTTCAGACAGGTTCCTTCTCTGTTTACATTGGAAACAAAATCGAAAGTGTTTTGTATCACCGTCGGTGGGTGTTGTACATAACTCGTTGGAATGGCAGAGTCATATTTCGCTGGAGCCAATAGCTCTCGTGAAATATCACTACGCCATTCCAACTTTTTTCAGTGTTTATTACACATCCCACACATTAAAATTCATTTAAATATACAAATTTTAATTCTGATGTTTAAACCTAAAGGTGAAGAGTCTGTTTGTTTTGTTTGAAGCTGCACTGATCAAATGGATCGATAAAAATCAAAACAACCTTTTGGGAACCAGACTAAATTACATTCGTTATCTTTTCTTTTCGGCGTGTTTATTGAAATTTGTATCACTGTTTCTCTTCGGCTGGTGTCCATTCATGCCTAACCATTTGGTGGCTATTACTGTTAGTAAAAATATAAGTACAAATCTGGGCAGATTTGCAAAACAGCTGCAAGAAACTTTTTTAAAAGAAGTTTAAAGCATGTCAAGATGTTCAAAGATTTACCGAAATAAAGTTGACCAATTTAGATATCTGCAGATTAGACGGCCACAGGACTGGGTTAATGTTGTAGTTGGAAATGATTGGTTTTTTTCTTTAATATTATCTCATTTTTGGTTATAAAATTTTTTTTGTGAACCGACTTTATTTTGCTTTGGACGTTTTCATTTTCAAACTCTGCAACCGTCGATTGATAATTGTACAACAAAATTTGAAAACTTTTTGAAGCATAACTAATGACTCTATGGGAAAGAAACTAATATAAAGGGCACTGGGAAAAAAGTTCTGGCTTGTACATCACCAGTTGAATACAGAAACATTTATGTCATAGCGTCAATTCCGTTAAATACAAGGGTTTAAAGTTTAATGGATGTGTAATAAAATACAGTATGAAATTGAAATACAGAATTTAATTTTTTTTTTTGTAAAGCACAAGAGTTCCATGAGGATTTTTGGCTTTAACCCTTTAACCCAACGAATCTGCTGCATCTGCCCACGTAATATGCAAATTCAGTAGTTGGAAAAATATTATGTTTCAAAAAATTTCAACAAAACCATATCATGTGAACCCACGTTGGAACGAGCTCGATGAGCTCGTTCCAACGAGGGGTCACATGATATGGTTTTGTGGAAATTTTTGGAAAAATTTGAAAAAATGATATTTAAAATAATAAATTTTGATATCATCTGCGTTGGGTAAAGAGTTAAAGTACATTTATTATGTATTATTATGACATTATTATTATGACACTAGAGTTTGCTACTTGTCATCTTATGAGTGGACACAAGGCCATAATACCCTAACTTGCTCTTGAACAAGACAACTTTGATTACCCAACAAGCAAGTTTGCAGTTCTGGGACCACCTATTAACTGGTAGAGTGCTGTAAGCCCATATTTGGGCTTTATTCTGAAGTGCAGGTACTGCAACTTAAAGGCTTCAAATTCAGTGGCTTATCTTTGAAGTAATATTATTTTGTCTGTTAAGATTTGCCTTGTTACAATTTATAGGAGAGTGCCTGTGGGCACTCTCCTATAAATTGTAGCAAGGCAAAGACATGTGAAAAAATTTTGGTGGCCAAATAAAATTTCGCACTCTACCAGTTAAATGGACCATGAATTAGAATTTTACTCTTAACCTATGTAATGACCACATCCAGACAGCACTATTCACAAAAATTTCTCTTTAAATTTTATTATTTTTTTTAATTTTTCACTTAAAAACATAACTTATGACCCCCACAAGGGAATTAGCTCATTGAGCTCATTCCATTGAGAGGATGTTAGCTATGTTTTGAAAGCAAAAAAGAAACTGTTAGTTTCATGACTATTTGAGGAATTTTTTTTGCAAGTGTCATTCTCTAGTTGTTTTAACCCTTTACCTAATGAATCGGATGTATCCGCCCACTTAATTTACAAATTAAGCAGTCGAAAAAAATACATTTTTCAAACAATTTCAACAAAATCACATCATGTGACCCCTCACTGGAACGAGCTCGTTTCAATGAGGGGGTCACATGATGTGGTTTTATTAAAACTGTTTTAAACATTTTAAAAATCAATAATTAAAATAATAAATTTTGATGTAAATTATATAAATAAAATTAAGAATAAAAGGTGTGCACCAGAGATGCAGATGCCGAGTTATGGTGACATTCGGAGAGTGTTGCAAGTCCATAACCCGGGTATCACCCATATCCCAGTTGTCAAATCTGGAACCTGAAAGTTTGTTCAAGTTATAATGCTAGCAAGTTCAGAATTCGTAAAAAATGACTATTTATGACCCATAAATCTGTAACAAAAAATCGGGCTGAGCCAGTTTTCAAACTCGCATGAGATATTATTACAAAAGACCTGTATGGCAAATATTAGTGAAATCGGAGAACGTTTGTTCAGGTTATTTCGCTAATGCACTAAAAATTTGTAAAAATTGACTAATTAAGGCCCATAACTCTGTAACAAAAACAAAAAATCAGGCCAGGCCAGTTTTTGAACTTGCTTGAGATATTATTGCAAAAGACCTGTATGGCAAATATTAGTCAAGTCGGAGAACGTTTGCTCAAGTTATTGCGCTAACAGTGTGAGGACGCCTGCATGCCGCCTACCCACATGACTAATGTCTGCCCAATCACCCACCCAGATGCACAACGACCATCGCCAAACCATAGGTCTTGGTTGTTAACACAACTCAACCCAAAATTAGTAAAAATATGAATCCATTCAAAAACCTAGTGAAGATTGTGATGATCACAATATTATTTATTGGTGTTTAAGGTCACATACTTATGCACAACGGCTAATCATGACTGTGACAGTTTTACAGGTGGAGGGAGCCGGAGTACCCGGAGAGAACCACCAAGCATCAATGAGCAACTGTCAGCTTCTCAACATTCTAACTCTGTTCAAGCTCTGCTCAAGCAGGGTTAATACAGTTGAAGACATGTGCACCATCGACGTGCAGTACACCTTAGTACATGGCATCATCGTGCCCCAATGTAGGCAACCGGGATAAAGTACCTTGACCAAGGACACAACTCATCCTGGACAGGGCTTGAACTCAGGACCTCTAGCATAGAAGTCCAACAGTCTACCACTGAGCCACCGCGCTCCCGTGATGGTCACAAAAACACACGGATTGTTTTTTGTAAATTTATTCCGATTTAACTCTTAGGTCTGTAGCGGTCGAGGTATAAAGGCCATTTACCAACCAGCCTGGTTGGTCCAGATCTCTTAGTCTCGTGGTAAATCGGTCGCTTTGTGTGCTAGAGGTCGACGGTTCGAACCCCGGCTCCCACACTTATCTCTCCTTCTGTTACATTTGGGGGCTCGTCCGATCCTCAGCAGTAGGTGACACTGCGGGTGTTTCGATTGCTCTGAGGGAGGAACCTCGGTGAGATTCACATGTGGTGAATCTCAAAAGAAGGGGAGAGTAGTGTAGCGGTCGAAATATAAAGGCTATTTACCAACCAGCTTGGTACGGATCTCTTAGTCTTGTGGTAAATCGGTCGCTTTGTGTGCTAGAGGTCGACGGTTCGAACCCCGGCTCCCGCACTTATCTCTCCTCCTTTTACAGGTCGTCAGATTAATTTTACATTGATAACTACTGTCTATACATGTATACATCTGCAGATGTCTTAACACTGTTTCTACATTATTACAACAATGATGTAAAAACACTGTAAAGATAATGCAAATGCATCCTACCAGAAGAGTTCTCAAGATAGATGATACTCATGGGACAACTTCTTCAGAGCATTATAGCTGAATGGGGACTTACATGTTTGCCACTGAGTTTTTAAACTGGTTGGAGACCTCTTTGTTAGATACACACTGCTTTGAATTGTGTACAATGCTTGGTTACACCTAAACAGTGCTAATTAAGAACATTAACACCTACTCATTACACAGCACACAGAAATATCAAAATCAATATTCCTTTTCTGCTGTTTGACCCCTTTGACATGCAAGATATTAGTAACTTTCCAGAGCAATACATATCCCCAATCATTACAAAAACTGAATTTACCTCTGACTGATTGAATTTATTTGACACAATATCAAAGGAACTGTTCCACAAACCGGTTCTTGCATTTACCATGATCCTTAACACTTCGTCCCCCTTACAGCCACAAACTCCCACTTTTATTTATTTATTTATGTATTTATTTATTTACTGGCATTTAAGGTCAAATATTTCTGAATAATGGCTGATCATAATGACAACATGGAGATAAAGTTAAGTTTAGTCAATCGTTTGTACCCATGCTGCCCATTTCAAAGGACTTTCACCTCCAGTATTATAGCAAGCATTGGTGACTGGGTCCTATTTTACCAGTAGAACAGAGCTTGTTTACTGCAATAAACAAGCACTGCCTCTCTTCCCAGGGTTCCTACAGGGATCCAACCTTTAATTTGCTTTTGAAAAGTGCATTTATTTATTGGTGTTTAAGGTCACATATTTCTGCACAATGGCTAATCATGACCGCAACATGGGGATAAAATCAAGTCCAGCCAATTGTTTATACCAATGTTCCCCATTTTAGAGAACTTCCACCCCAAGCATTGGTGACTATTTTCCAGTAAGAGCTTGTTAGTTCATATATTTATTGGCGTTAATAAGGTCAAATATTTCTGCACAATGGCTAATCATGATGACAACATGGAGATAAAGTCCAGTTTAGTCAATAATTTCTACCCACGTTGCCCATTTCAGAGGACTTCCACCTTAAGTATTAGCAAGCATTAGTGAATGGTCCTATTTTACCAGTAGAACAGAGCTTGTTTACCACAGTAAACAAGTATTGCCTCACTTCCTGGGTTCCCACAGGAATGCTACTTTTAATTTGCTTTGAAAAAATTGCCTCGAAGTGAGAACTCAACCAGTAGACTGCATTTATCTTAGCAATGTTTTTACATCATTGTTGGCTACCTGTACAGCTATTTATTTCTTTCCTGATGTTTAAGGTCACATCCTTCTGCACAATGGCGAATCATCATAAATCATGAACACAACAGGGAGATAAAGTCAAGTTAAGTCGGTTGGTTACACTCATGTTGCCCATTTTAGAGGACTTGCACCCCAAACATTATTGACTGGGTCCTATTTTACCAGTGTAACAGAGTTTGTTTACCACAGTAAACAAGCACTGCTTCACTTCCCGGGGGTTCCCATGGGGGCACCTGCAGCTATGTACAGACATGTATATATAAGGTGGTAATTATTGAAATTTAACCTGAGGCTTTAAGGGTTACTCCAATAATTAGTTCATGTTGAGCATGGTAGCATATTAACATTAACCCTTTACAAACTTCAATTATAGGTTAAGACTTGCAAAATAATTTCTTTAATTATGACCTCTATTTTATGTCTCAAAAACACATCTTATGATCTCTCCTTGGAAGGAGCTCAATAAGAACATTCTCATGAGGGTCCATAAGCTTTGTTTTGAAGGTAAAAGTTGAAAATATAATAAAATTTGAATGGCTATTATTGTAAATAGCACTAGCCATATATGGGCTTTATGTTATATAAAGGGTTAATATATGTACAAATTGTCAAATGAACTGTGTCAAACAATCAGGTTATTTATTTATTTATTCATTTATTGGAGTTTAACAACACTTTTGACAGCCAGGGTCATCTTGTGTCAGACAGTTTTATGGGTGGAGGAAGCCAGAGTCGTCGGGGAGAACCACCAAGCAACTGTCAGACAAAATGTACTAACTCCACATAAGGATTGTGTATTCATTGAAGACAGGTGCAACATCGACGTGCATTATGCTCTAGCACACAGCACCACCAGACCCCGTGTCAACAATCAGGATTAAGTGTCTTTTCCAAGGACACAATGCACATGTGGGCAGTGATGTCCACGCATGCATTTACCATTTAAAATCATCATAAGCAAAATTGTAATTTTTTTTTTTTAATTAACTTTTAATTGTACCCAGTGCTTCATTAATTAAATTTTTGATCATTATTCCTCTAATTAGTGTTTGAAATCTAATATTATTGCATCTGTGGAAATATTGATCACTTATGGAAAGTAACCAGTCCATGGTTGCCGTACTGTATCTGAGATGTGCTAACAAGCAGGCTTGGCATTCTTTAGGAGTGCAGGAGTGCTGCACTCCTACTGCATGCCTAGAAAAAATTGAGGAGGGCAATTTTTTGCACCCCTTGATTTTCTGGAATGCCATACCTGTTTGGGACTGCCTTTAAAATCTATTATCATTTTGTCCTCTGAGTTCCAATGTGTTTTCAGCACCTACTGGCACATAGAACACATTGGAACTCAGGGGACAATTTGTCAATGTTGCATTGATTCGCAATAATTCATGACCCATTCTGTGTCGCATTTTGATACATTTTGAGTGTAGAAGACAGTCACATGAGAATTGAATGCAACATTTTGAATTATGAGATGTGTGTGCCAATTTTTCCACTATGTTACTGAATGTAGTACAATTTTTCAGTCACAAAATTAATACCTTGAAGTGAATATAACCAAAATAGCATACAAATTTTTGCATTGAAAATTTCAGGTGCAACTGAATTCCAAAGATATCTGAGGAGGGCAACTGTTTTGCACTCCTTGATTTTCTAGACTGCCAAGCTTGAACAAGTGATTGAACCCTCATATTAGTCCTTCAAAACATCATGCATTTATGTTGCACCCTCCTGAATGAACATTAGTTTTCTGTTTATAAGAAGTATTGGTGGTTATTTTCAGAGTGTCCTAGCAATTGCTTCTACTCCAAGCCTTGGCTGCCTATAGCTACCAAGGCAGTCAAGACTTGAGTAGAAGTCACAAAAAAGTCTCAAGACATTCCTTATCACAATGTACCAAAAACTACTAACACCTGAAGGGTTAACCCTTTACCTAACATAACGGCCAAAACCGGCCAGCGCTATTCTAAAAAATCGCCAATTAATTTTCATTATTTTTTTCATTTTTTGTCTCAAAAACATAGGTTATGACCCCTCGTTGGAACGAGCTCGTCGAGCTCGTTCCATCGAGGGGTCATAACCTATGTTTTTGAGACAAAAAATGAAAAAAAATGAGTTATTCAAGAATTATTTTTGCAAGTGTCGTCTGCTTTTCAGGTCAGGTAAAGTGTTAAAAAAGTTTAATCTAATAATTATGAAGAAAAAAGAAAACCAATCAATAACTGTATGTTTTTGTCAGAAGTGTTTTTCATTCAATCAACATAAACCTCCATTCTCCAAGGAATCCATACTCAACTAGAATATTCTCGTTAAGCTCACAGCATTTTGCGTAGGCATGTCTCTTGGTGTATTGAAGTAAGTGTGAACTTGGTTACTAGATACCGATTCGTGTTGTTTTCATTCTTGCAATTTCACTGTCCGAGTCTTGTATCAGGGCCAGTGAACAAATATATATTACAGCAGAACTCTAGCTGTTAACTGAAAAGCAATTTTGCCAGTAAAAATTATTCAGTTAACAGGATACAAATTGCAGGGGTCATATGCCTTCCCTGCGTTCTAGAGAAATTTTTTTATTTATTGGTGTTTAACCCTTTACCTAACATGAAAAGCAGATGACACTTGCAAACAAATTCTTGAATAACTAATTTTTTTCATTTTTTTGTCTCAAAAACATAGGTTATGACCCCTCATTGGAACGAATCAAGCTCCTTCCAAAGAGGGGTCATAACCTTTGTTTTTGAGGCAAAAAATGAAAAAAATAATGAAAATTATTATCACTTTATAGGGCACTCCCTGGCGAATATTTTCATTTTCGGGGGCTGCAAAAAACTCATATGTTTCCATTCACATCCGGGTTCCCGGGCAATAATGAAAAATTCGTTTCAATATGGCCCGGCGGCCCGCACATCCCCGGATGTACGGGAGGTAACACTGCTTTGAGATGGAATATTTGGAGAAGAGAGATGTGATGGCGGAATTTTGTGATCTTTGGCGTGAAAGAATTAAGATATACATTCGCATTTAAGGCATGAGTTAGTTGCTGACAATGACTGTGTGGGAATTTCACACATCTACTACATTGAAAAATGATAATAATATATAAATGATGAAAAAAATAGCAATCTTGATTTTTCTTGGTTTAACATGTACCTCTTTGAAATGTGATAATAATACAAATAACATTATTTTGTATGGGCGTTATGGTTCATTAACTGCCCTACGAAAATGATTAACAGCCCTTGGGCCTATTAGTGGCCCTCGACTTCGTCTCGGGCCACTAATAGACCCTTGGGCTGTTAATCATTTTCGTAGGGCCGTTAATGAACCATAACGCCCTCAAAAATAATGTTATTGTATAATGAATTGGCGATTTTTGTGAATAGCAGTGGCTTGTTTTGGCCGTTACGTTGGGTAAAGGGTTACGGTCATATATTTCTGAACAATGGCTAATCATGATGGCAACATGGACTCAAAGTAAAGTTCAGCCAATCATTTATACCCATGTTGCCCATTTTAGAGGACTTCCACCCAGGCATTGGTTACCTGGTCCTATTTTAACCCTTTACCTAACATGAAAAGCAGACGACACTTGCAAAAAAAATTCTTGAAAAACTAATTTTTTTCATTTTTTGTCTCAAAAACATAGGTTATGACCCCCCGTTGGAACGAGCTCGACGAGCTCGTTCCAACGAGTGGTCATAACCTATGTTTTTGAGACAAAAAATGAAAAAAATAGTGAAAATTAATTGGCGATTTTTGAGAATAGCGCTGGCCGATTTTGACCGTTACGTTGGGTAAAGGGTTAACAGTAAACCAGAGTTTGTTTCCCTGCTTCACTTCCCAGAGATTCTCAGGGTTCCCATGGAGAGTATTCTAGAGAAAAAATGAGCATTTATTCTATTATATCTTGTCTGACAGAGCTCATGGAACTCTGTCAACAAAGATATAATAGATTAAATGCCTAATTTGGAGAGACTGAGGCCAAATGGGTCTACAAACAAGGGGATTTGGTAATTGTTAGGGTAATTTCTTAACACATTTCAAACCTTTTTATTCAATTAACAGGTCAAATTTGTATTGAAGGTATGGTAAGTGGTTGCATGTCTGGAAGTTATATTGAATTAAAAGAGGTATTACTTAAGATATATCCCATTAAGTAGGTTCCACTGTACTTTGGAAATGCTTCAAACAAATATATGACATTCCAAGATGTTTTGAAGAATCAACTGCTGGAGTGTTGAAAAAAACATGGTGCTGCAGGGGGTCAAGTTGGGCTGTTGATAGTACACGTCTTTAACTCTTAACCCAGTGAGTATTTTCAAGATATTTCATCTGGTCATGGCTGTCGTGAAGCTGCCATGATTGGATTAAATATGTCAAAATTACACTTATTTCAGTGTCAAGCAAATTCCTGTCCTTAGCAGGAATATCTGCCAGTAGCAAGCAAGGAGTTAAGTAATGCTAACTCTGCCTATGGTGTGCTAGTAACTTAGTAAGTTAATGAGTCTGACAGATCCTCATGGTTGCTTAAAAAATAAGTGATGCAATCTGATGTTGCCTGCCACCTCCTGCATTGCTATGTTCTGATGAAACTTTTATAATCTCATCTCACATCTAGAAAAAGCTACATGTATCTACACCACTAAGCTAACACTGCTGTATTACTTCTCATTAACAGGCACATTCATCTGCAAAGTCACAGTCACATTAAGCCTTTAGCTAATGAATAAGTCACATCTGTCCATGAAAAAAAACCTTTTTTACAAAAAATTTTAACAAAATAATATCATGGCACCCCTCATTGGAATGAGCTTGACAAAGAAAAGAAAATGAACAGAGTTCAAACTACAACCTACAGACTGTGAATACAATTTTGACGCAACAATTTCTATATATTTCAATTTTCACATTTGTCTCACTACAGTCAATATTTGTGTTTGGTCTTTTGCAAGACTCAATTGTGTCGAGCTCGTTCCAACGAGGGGTCATAACCTATGTTTTTGAGACAAAAAATTAAAACAATTAGTTGTTCAAGAATTATTTTTGCAAGTGTCGTCTGCTTTTCAGGTTACATGTAGGTAAAGGGTTAAATAATCAACAAACATACTCAATTTGCTTCTATTTTGGTTCTCCAATTTACCAATTTTCACTCATTTTCCTTCGTTTGGGAGGTCAAATGCTATAGCCCCCCTGTCAGAGAGGTCAGCCCCCCCCTGTCGAGAAATCCCTGGCGCCACCCCTGCTTGCATTACAAATCACCTTTTGAAAAATAATTTAGAACTCTAGCAGTTCAGAAAGAATTGTTGGATTTCCAATTTTGCACACATTTTCAAACTTGCCCAAATCATATTTAGCATGCAAGAATTCTGCTTGACCTGTGACCACTACTCTTGTTGCTTGAGTAATTTGCATACGTATAATATGACACAATATGCTAAGGCACTGATATCAATGGCATATGGACATTCAACAAATGCTATCAATATTCAAGCTCCAATTGTGAATAATCAGTTAGTCTGAAAATTTTATTTATTCCAGTGCTGCTCAGTCGTTTTCTCCTGCTACATATACACTGCCTTCCTCCATATGTAATGATACTTTCCAACACAATATAATCCTGTCAATTCAAAAGTGTTGTAAATAAACAAACACACAGATACACAAATAAAGCACCATCTTGAAGTAAACGGTTTTAGCCCCTGGAAATCTGTTCCAGAAAAGTCTTTTTACTTCAAAATAACCTGATTGTTTGTCATACTGGTAAGACAGTACCTGTTATAACTTTTCTAACTGCTCATGCTTCCCATAAGCTGATACTAAAACACAAAAATACCAACTGGTGGCAAATACTGTACTTGAAGCTGTTATTTTCTTTTGATTGCCACAATGACATATGTCCATTCTCTATATAATTATTAGTAACCCAGTTAAGTCAACTAAACTAATAAGTCTGCCATCAATTATTGACTACAACTAATGGGGGGTATTTTATGAGTTACGTTTATGTACATTTATAAGGTTACAATCAATAGAGATTGGGGAATAAAGTAATGATTAACAGTTAGAAGAAATAATCACACAATTGTACACATATATACGAAATAAGCACACATGCTTATTTCTTTTATGGAGCCAATGAAGGGAGCGGTTGATGTATATTTATCAGTGTGAAGAAATAGTGCAAACAGGGTTAGCAAGATTCAACCCGTGGCGCAGTGATTGTTAATTAACATTGTCTTACTAACCGAATCACATCGTATGGCTCATAAGGAATATATGACGAGACGGTCCTTTTTCGTGACGCGGAAGGATGACGTCACAGTATTGATAGCGTCAGTTAATTTCATGTCGCCATTATTGCAAGTTTACAATTCATTCTGCTGTTCGTATTTATCTACATTGCTGTTTATCCGGTAAGTTTTATTTTCAGCTTTTGCATTTTGATATTCATCCGTGATTTGTCGTCACTCACACGCCAATTTTTTATTTCTGCTGTGGGTTATTTTCGACAATTGTTAATTTGTATTTACCTGTTTGATTCATCCAGACAGGTCAATTTTACGCCTGTGTTTCAGGCATTGTTCGCTTCCTTCATCTGCTGTCATGTCCCGATGTATCCGCATCATGATCGTGGGATCGTCATTTATCTCACGTCTTGGCCAACATTTGTCCAAACGGAAATTATTTTCTGTCCATCGAAATTTCGCTGCTGACTTTCACATGACGCAACATGATGGCCGCCCTGTTATCATTCGTCTTTGTGGAAAGAGTGGGGCGACTGTTCAATCACTTGACGATTCATTTTTGGACACGATTAAACAGTTCCGGCCACATCTGGTATTCGTACAGATTGGTGGCAACGACCTGTCCTGTTCATCCCCGGCTGCGGTCGGCAGTTCTATTGACAACTTAGCATCCAAAATTCGGAGCGTTGGACATGCAGAATCGGTCATGGTGGGCCAGCTTTTTCATCGCCTGTCGAGTTCGCCCCGTTGGTCGCACTACACTGCAGGAAACTTTCAATGCTGACATTGATCTGGTGAACCAGTATTTGAGTGTAGTTCTCCCGGACGATTCTTTCACCTTACCGTCCCGTTTTTGGGCACACAAAAAATTGCGGGCTGCCACTGGAACCAAATATTTATGTGATGGTGTACATTTTAATGCCATTGGCCTTGAAAAATTCTGGCGAAGCCTACGTGGAGCGATTCTGCATTTCCTGAACCGTCTTTCTTAATTTACCTCTGTTCGTATCCATATTCATCTGGGCATGACAGCAATTGGGACGCACATCATAGTCGTGTGCTACAAATTTTGTACATGTTGGCGTTGTTAATCTCGCGCCGTTGTTCATGTGTTCAATTCTCCAATTCATGCTTTCACATTCTTCCGGTCACTGGCATTTTATTTTCATTACATTCAGGGCTCGATTTCATCTGACCATTTTCATATGTCCTAAACTATTCACTATCGGCATTTATTGGCTGTGGATTTATCAGCACTTAAGCTGATCATTCTTGCATAGCGACATTAAAAAATTGTGACGTGCAATGCGTGCTTTTTCCTACAGTGAAATCGTGCCTTGGTTACATGGGGCTTAGCTGCTTGCACCGGTTCGGTGCGCCTGTTTGTGTGTGCGGAGGTGGGCTATGCATGAAGTCCCTCCCTTTGTTTATACTTTGCCAGCTTTCCCCGCTCTTTTGCCGTGACGGGAAGTTCTCCAAGTTCCATTCTTGGTGCATGTTTTTTCCTCTTCCCCTCTCCTGGGATTCCCACCCACCCCCTTTCTTCTGCTTGGGAGGGGCGGGGTGGAGTTTGAGCTACATGTGGATTGGTGGCCGGGTTTATCCCTTGCCGCCCATAATTTTTGGCATGTGGGGAGTTCATTTTCTGCTTGCCCCTACTGTCCTGTGGTCTTTTTTGGACCCTGTCATTTCCCTCCCAGGGTGGGGGGATGGGTATTTAGTGGTTTATGCACATGCTACATATTCTGTGGTTGTTTTCATTTCTTTTTCAGACATGCCGCCACGGAAGCGGGGAACCGCCCGCAAGTCTCAGGCCTCAGCTTCAAAGAGAAAATGTGGTGGATTAGCTGCTGCAGCACTGATGGACGACTTGAGTCCCACATTCATGCCTACTACACCTCGGCGGACTCGCCAACGGTCTTCGCAGTTGGAGCGCGATGGGTCACCAGTTACAGACATTCATCGAACTCAAACCCTTAGTGGATCCAGACAACATTGTGATACGCTACTGAGGGGAGCCCTCTCCCCCTTCACAACTCACACATCCACTAACATTTCTTCTGACACCATTTCGAGTGCCGTTCCAGCTACAACTTCTACACACATTGCAAAACATGTTGTTTTTGGCTCACCACAGACTTCCAGGGATGCCCACTCTGTTGGCCCCGTTTCACAGCCGGCCCGTCCGTCTCATGGGTCTCCAATGAAGGCTTCATCAAGTGACAATGTTGAGCCGGCTTTCACCGAAGGCCTCTCTCAGACTGCGACCCATCCGGTGCTTCCAGTGTATGAACCATCTGTGCTAAGTGACAACAGGATTTCCACACCTCTTCCTTCTCTACCTGAGGACCATTCTGGAATAGGTGGCAATTTTTCAAAGACACGCCCTACGGCATCTACAACTCTTTCTGACACTACACGTGCACCCCTGTTGGGCGTCATTAATTCCTCGGAAGGACAGATACCCGTCAACCAGGACATTCCGGAGAACCATGCTTATGTGGACGCTGTTCCCTTGTTTAACACTGACACCTCTACAATTGGACATGTGCCACTGCAGAGAACTCATCAACAATATGGAACATTTGTGAATACTTCGCTTGAGCATCAGGTGCCTAGGTTGGATGCTCTCCCTCATGACAGTGGACAGTTGACAATCAGTTTACCACCACATCTTCAGTCGCATCGCGACAGGTTACAACAAGACTTGACAGCTGCCTTTCATTCGGTGCTTCGGTCACATTTACCTCCAAGTGCTCCACCTGCAGGTATGGGCGTTGGCTCCTCGGTTTATCACTACCCTTTGCCTGGGGATACTACAGGGTTGTCTCCATTGCCCTCGCTCCAGCCTCGGTTCACGACAACATCTATACCATTAACCTCCACTGTTAGCCCGAAAATTAAAGCTCAGATCTGGTCTCATGAATTTGTTGACTTTGCGCTCCTTCTTCCCAATAATGACCAGACTGCATCCTACTCCATGGCAGTATGCGAGGCTGAGGGCTCGTCTCCTGCTATTATGTGGATGCCCAAAACTGCTAAAGCCTTAAAGTCCATTCATCAATGGATTAGCGCATTCGAGATTTTCATGTCGGTCTATGTTGAAAAATTTCCTGAGCATATACAACATTTGATCCAATATCAGGCCAACGTCAGGCGCCTCTCTGCTCTTGGGTACGATTGGGCATATTGTGACTCCAGTTTTCGCACATTGCGGCAGCAGGATCCCACCATTCCATGGAATGAATACCACTGGGAACTGTATATGCGGTGTATCCCTGGGGGACGGCTTGTGTCTAGCAACACGGCAAATTCAAGTAGTCGTGCAGCCCCATCATCTTCCAACAGGGGTCCACGGGTGCGCTTTCCCACAGGATTTTGTCATAAGTTTTTGGCTGGTCAGTCTTGCGCTGGTGGGTGTGGTTACGAACACCGATGTTTCAAGTGTTCTGGTAGTCATGCTGTCCACCATTGTCCAATCAAAGGCTATTCCAATCAGCCCTTTCAGGGCCGCGGGGCCTTCCGCAGATCTTCTGGCAGAGGAGCAGGTCCCAGAACCCAGCAAAATCCCAACGCCAGTGTGGGTAGCCAAACTAAGTAATATGCTCCAGGGTTATGACCATGACCTGTCTAAATTTTTAATCCAAGGTTTTACCCATGGGTTTTCTGTCGGACACTCTGGACCCAAGATTAGTGACATCCCTCAGAACTTGAGGTCCGCTTTCGATCATCCGCAGGTTATTGTAGACAAATTACGGAAAGAACTCCTTGCTGGCAGGGTTGCGGGTCCCTTTGAGTCGCCGCCTTTTAAAGATTTTTGGATTTCACCGATTGGGGTTGTTCCCAAGAAAGTTTTGGGTGAATTTCGCATGATTCACCACTTGTCCTTTCCGCCCGGTGAATCGGTGAATGAACATATTCCTGGCCATTTAACATCTGTTCAGTATTCTTCCATTCAAGATGCCATCAATTTAATTCTGGACTTGGGACCTAACTGTTATTTAGCCAAAACGGATATACAATCGGCTTTCCGCCTCCTCCCAATTCGCCCCATGGACTACCCCCTCCTGGGTTTTACTTGGGAACAATTATTTTATTATGACAAGGCTCTCCCAATGGGTTGCTCTATCAGCTGTAATCTTTTCGAAAAGTTCAGTACAGCAATTCAGTGGATAGCCCAAAACAAGTTTGGTATCAAAAACATGGTTCATGTCCTCGACGATTCCTGTTTTTGGCTTCCTCTGAATCGCTGTGCAGGGCCTACTTGGACGCCTTCCTTTTTTTGTGTGGTCAGATTGGGGTGCCTATCGCGCCAGATAAGACATGTTTACCCTCTCGGTGCCTGACATTTTTGGGCATCGAATTGGACACCGAACGGCTGATCGCCCGTCTACCGGACGACAAGTTAAAGTTATGTAAGGATAAGATCTTACGATTTTTGAGCTGCCAGAAAATTATGCTACAAGAGCTTCAATCGCTCATCGGCCTACTAAATTTCACTTGTTCAGTTATCGTGCCGGGGCGGGTATTCCTCCGACGGCTCATTAATCTAACTATGGGGATTCACAAAGCTCATCATCGCCTTCGTTTGAATAAGGAGGCCAAAGCCGACTTGCGGATGTGGTTATCATTTCTGACAAATTTTAATGGTAAAGCTATGTTTCTGGACAAACACTGGGTTAACAGTGATGTTTTGGAATTTCACACTGATGCTGCAGCCTCTTGTGGCTTTGGGGCGATTTTCAATAAGCAGTGGTTTGCAGGCGTTTGGGCGTCGGCAGAGAGAACCCTAAACATCGCTGTTCTCGAGCTCTACCCTATTGTGGTTGGTGTTAAGGTTTGGGGACATGCCTTGCGTAATAGATGCGTCATCTTCCATTCCGATAACTCAGCAGTCGTTGCGGTCATTAATGCACAGACTTCTAAAGAGAAGGACCTACTCCATTTACTCCGACATCTCGTCCTTACTTGTTTAAATTTTAACATATTATTCAAAGCAACTTATATACCTGGGAAATTGAATAATGCAGCCGATGCCCTTTCTCGTTCACAGGTGTCCCTGTTCAGACAGTTTGCACCAGAGTGTCTTCCACAGTCCACCAGAGTGCCATCAGACATGACTTTACAAGCCTTACTCACACTTTGAACCATTTGTTGGATAACTCGTTAGCAGCTAGCACACAGCAACTTTACCAACGGGCTGGCAACCAGTTTGTCACCTTTTGTAGCCGTTTCCAGTTGAACGCACAACTTCCTATTTCCCTTACCACTATTTGTTTGTTTATTTCTTCTCTTGTTAATCTGAATTATTCGCAAAGTTCAATCACATCCATGTTATCAGGTCTTTCTTATTTTCATAAGATTAATAACCTACCAGATGCCACACAGTCCTTTTTGGTACGTAAACTGCTGAGTGGGGCTCACCGTCTGCACCCGTCAGCTGATACTAGGTTGCCCATTACGGAAGAAATTCTCAAGCAGTTATTACTATCTTTACCGCACTGCTGTACATCTGCCTACCAGGTTTGCTTGTTTGGGGCCCTGTTTTCTACTGCGTTCTACGCCTTTGCACGGATTGGCGAATTGTGCCCCAAGCAGGCAAGCCACAGCTCCACGGTCATTCAGTTAGCCGATTTAACGTTACGTTCTACCTCAGCATGCCTCACCTTTCGCACCTTTAAACACAATTTGTCACACAGGCCGCACATAGTGGAACTTCAGGCTAATCCAAGGCAGCCTCTTTGCTGTCCCATTCGACTGTTGCATTCCTTTTTGTCGTTACGTCAGAATACAGCTGGGCCTCTGTTCGCGTTCCCCAACGCAGCTCCTTTGTTCCGTTCACAATTTGATGTCCAGTTGAAACGATGCCTCACCTTTTGCGGCTTGAATACTGCGGTTTTTAAAGGGCACAGTTTTCGCATAGGAGCGGCTACATTGGCGGTAGTCTTTGTAAGACTGTGACCCGGGGCCCTCCTGGCCCTCACAGTCTTTGAGAGACCCGTTCAAATCTAGTCTGACTAAAAATGAAAGAAACTGACCGCATTTGGGTCGACTCAGTTCACGCTTCATATCGAAGACACAAATCACATAATCAACATTCTACTTGTCGTACTCAGCCCAAATATAATTTATTTATGTGTCTGCATCATTTTTTAACGCAAACACAGCATCAAATTCAAGAAATGTTGAAAAATATCCGACTTCAACACGTAAAATAACATCATGTTTCAAAGATAAACAAATTGTACTACGCATGCGCACAGATACTGTGCGCATGTGTAGTACAATTTGTATATCTTTGAAATCGGTGTGTTTTGACGTCGTGAAGTCGGATATTTTTCAACATTTCTTGAATTTGATGCTGTGTTTGCGTTAAAAAATGATGCAGACACATAAATAAATTATATTTGGGCTGAGTACGACAAGTAGAATGTTGATTATGTGATTTGTGTCTTCGATATGAAGCGTGAACTGAGTCGACCCAAATGCGGTCAGTTTCTTTCATTTTTAGTCAGACTAGATTTGAACGGGTCTCTCAAAGACTGTGAGGGCCAGGAGGGCCCCGGGTCACAGTCTTACAAAGACTACATTGGCGGCGTCCCGTGGCTATACTGATGCCCAGATCCGGATGATGGGTCGTTGGAAAACAAACGCATTCCGCCAATATATTCGCTCCTCTGCTATTATGTAAGTAGCAGAGCAGGCCAATTCTTTTATTGAGTCCATAAATAGATTTATCTGATAACCATAGAGTATAACAACCGTTGTATACACTTGAAGTATATACAACGGGTGCAGACATGTTAACTCTCCCGGAATGCCCGGGAAAATCCCGAAATTTCAGTGTAGTTCCCGGCCTCCCGGACGGGAATCAGTTTTGGACCAAAAATCCCGGAAAACAACAGTCAAATATTTCGTTCCTGTTGTAACTTATGAAAAACGATCGGAGTCAAATCACATGCATTTCAAACTCTGGTAAAAACTCACGAAGCAGTAAAATATGGATTTAAGTTAAATTTATTTAAGAAAAGGCTATTTTACGATATATATTTCAACTGTGTTCATGTTTATTTCTGGGGTTTTTTTTCGGAGATTTGTGATAAATGTGCGAGTGTCGAAGTGAAAATAGGTGACTTACTTTCAAAAAATTGAAAACTCCACCTTCATTTAAATGCAGTTTTTGGGAATTAAAATATATGAAAAGGAATTAAATAATATATATTTATTTATTCCTTCATAGAATAGCTTTAATTCTCATCCCTTTTCCAAAATCAAAAGGTAAACATCAACCATTTAGCACAGCTTAAAAGTAGGTTAATGTCGCTTAGGATGCCGAAAAATTATGACAGCATATTTAAACACAATGGACTTTTTTTTCTAACACCACATTTATTCTGTTGTGCTGACTACAGAACTGTTAACTGTAGGCCATCTGTAACCAGAAAATTTTGAATGGAATTGAACAAAAATGCTTCAATGATGAAAAGAAAAGTTTTGTTTAGGGCATAAGCGTCCCACATGCATGAAGTTTGATGAAGATACTTTCTGACTCTGAGTACTAATGTTCTTGAAGTAACTGAACATCAGGACATCTTTTCCTTTTAACATTTCCAGACTTGGGAAATTATTAGCTAAATAGACTTTGATAAGAGCAAACCACAGGTGGATGTGCTCTGTAGGACAGTGTGGGTGGGGGGGGGGGGGGGGCAGGGGGGCTCATGAAGAAGAGGATAGGGGGGTCAAATCAACAGTTATTTTATGATTTTTTTAATTTTTCAACTTAGCATAAATGCATCAGCATAGTTGACAACTAGTTCTGGATATAACCTTGTGTTAATAGTGGTCCGTGAGCTGAAAATTCACAAGTTTTTTTCTTTTATTTTGCCCCCGCGCAAACTTTTCCCTGAAATCCATCCCATTTCCCTGAAAATCACCCTCAGGTTCCCTGAAAAATTATTCTGGAGGTTAACATGTCTGAACGGGTGTTGTATATAATTATAATTTATGCAAACGACCTCTGACCTCTTTCAATTCCATTTTCATTCATTCATTCATGAAACATCGTTATATCACAGGGCAGGTTTTAATTGTACGCTTATTGCACTTTGTCAAAATCCTCTGATGGTGTCATTTCTTATTTATTTTGCTTCAATAAAGGCAACCTAAAATTTTGCTTCAAAACATTGTAGAAATTACTTGAATGTTAATAGTAATTAGTATGCGGCGACTGCGAACTATTTATAGTCACGGCCTCGATCAAAAGTACTCGCGGAACTGCGCTAATTAAAAGTTCGTCTGCTCTACCTGAAAAAAAAACACTTTGTAAAAATTGTAAACAAACGCAAAATTATTTGTTATATTTGGATTACAGCATAAAACACGGAAGAAAACTGGAACTATGTCAAAAAAAGAATAACTCTACTGAAACACCGTTTTGTTACTGTTAATAAAATAGTTGAAATTTATTTTGTTCCAGCGCAGTTACATGATGCAAGAAGTGCAATCGCACTTTACAATCGCCGTCATCGATTTTGTAATGTAAGGGACACAACTCTATGCATCTTGTCCTATTTCTTTTGTCTCGTAGACTGGTTTTCTTTGGAGGCCCGTGGGAAGCATATATAAGTCGGGTAGACGCATGGGACGGGTGTCTGTTTGTTATCAGATAAAAACAATAAACATATAGTGTGTTTTTATATCTGTGTTATACAACTCGTTGAAATATGGTTTATTTTTTCTCGGCGAAGCCTCGAAAAAATAAACCATATTTCAACTCGTTGTATAACACAGATATAAAAACACACTATATGTTTATTGTCTATATATATAGTCAGTCAACCCTTCACCTAATGCAATGGCCATACCCCAGCCAGTGTTATTCACAAAAATCGAAATTCAAATTTAATTTTTGTTTTTCCTCATTTGTTTCCTCCAAACATAACATAGGACCAATATTCCAATGAGGGGGCCAGAAACTGCATTTTTGGGACAATAAATGATTTTTTTTTTAGTCAGTCAAGAAATTGATTCGGAAGTTTTGTCTCTGGTCATGTTAGATAAAGGGTTAAAATGTGTTAGATGTTGAAATATGGATTCCTTTACTCAGATGATGCATTAAAAAAAACTAACATTTATTTGAGAGAGCCAATTCCATCATTATTAATATAGTACAGTGGAACCCTGTTAATTGAATATCTACTTTGCCAATGAAAATTATTCAATTAACAGGCATATTCAATTAACAGGGATTGTGTCACTTTCCTGTATTCTAGAGATAAACTTATTATTCATTCTATTATATCTTGTTTGACAAAGCTCCACGAGCTCTGCCAAACAAGATATAATAGATTAAATGACTCTATTGGATGTACTGAGGATAAATAGGTTTATAAACAAATGAAAACTGGGGAGAGTCGACGTAATTTCTTGACAGGTTGCAAGATTTTTATTCAATTAACAGGAGTTTTACTCAATAACCTACATTCAATTAACATGTCAAATTTGTTCTGGAGGTATGGTAAATGGGTTTGTGTTTGGAAATTATATTCAATTAACAGGTTTATTCAGTTAAGAGATATCCAATTAAGTGGGTTCCACTGCATAAGTTGGGCACATTTAATTGTATTTTCCCATGTAAATTGAATGGATTTTTTCACCAATGATTTCTTATGTTACATTGACATTACTTTTTCATCAAATCTAGTCATGGCTGCTTAAAAGCAACCATGGCAAGATTTGATGAAAAATATCTAGAAAATACTCAGCAGGATAAGAGTTAACAACAAGTGCTCATACTGGAAAGCTTATACCATGTTACTAGTTTTCATGGTAGGCCTTAGTTTGATGTTTGATGATGGAAAAGCTGTTACACTGTGACTGCAGTCACAGTATAAGAGCTTTCACATCATCAATTGTCATTGATGGGAGGAGTTTACATGTGTTGATTGATTTGATCTCATTTTGAGTGGGAGAGTGGGGTTGGGGATGAAGATTAATTTGTGATATTTTTTGCTGATGTTTCAGCAATCCAGCTGCATAAAGATCAGTAACCATAATAGGGTAAAGTGAAGCAGCCATGACTGGATTTGAAAAAAAAAAATTCATGACTTTTCAATTCAAGAAATCATTGATCAAAAAGTTGATCAAATAGCTGAGCCAAATTACCATGGACAATTTTGTTCAAAAGGTTCCATATTATACTCATTCTAGTTGCAAGAGATTTGCAGTCCTGGGCTGGATGGAATATCCAACAGCAATGAATGGGTTAACCTTTTACCAAATGAAATGGCCAAAACTGGCCAGCACTATTCACAAAAATCACTATTCAATTTTTCATTATTTTTTTTAATTTTTTGTCTCAAAAACATAGCTTCTCACCCCTCATTGTTGCTCTTTATCAAAGGGTTAGAGATAACAGTTAATAATTTCTCAGTGGTATGCAAAATATTACTTCAATTGGTTAAACAGATGTCCCAAAAAAGGGCAATTATTTATCAATTACAAAGCATAAAAAATGTGACAGACTGAAAATTACATCCCCATCATAGTTAAAAAGTTGTAAGTTTGCATTTTCTAGATTTGAAACAAGGATATAATTTGTCAAAGTTAATGAATGAATCAGTGAATGTCATGTGGGTTTTCAGCACTCAACCGTGTAAGGGCGCCATCTTGGAGTTATTCTGGTTGGCCTTTTCCACTCTGAAAAGGTCAATCGATACAAAACCACTTAACCCTCCTGAACCTAACATGAAAGGCAGATGACACTTGCAAACAAAATTCTTGAACTACTAAATTTGTTCATTTTTTGGCAGCAAAAACATAGCTTATGAGCTCATTGGTAAACCTAAGATCACTTTAGTTAACTTTGTACAGACATTTCATATGAAATCACGACTCAATAAAGATCCTCTATGTTTTGAGGCTACAAAGTAGTTTCTACAATACTGCTTCAAATCCTGACAATTACAGTCTAATGGTCAATGTAAGAATGGTCATGGATAACCGATTATTATCCGCTTACAGCTGATGGTTAGCTGGTTATGAGAATAGGTCAACCATTTCAGCACAAGATATTTTAAGATCTTCTCCTTTTTAAGGGTACCTGCTCATCCAACTTGATATTTTCAAAATAAATGTTTTTTTTCTTTAAGCAAAAAAGGACCATCAATGTGTGTAAAAGAAAACTGACAAAACTAAGGATTCCTAACAAAATCACTGATGCCAATGTCTATGCCAGTTTTTTTTATTCTTTATTGTTTATTGGGATTTATTAGGGACCTGTGATTTGCAGATTTTGATCAAATTGAATTGAATTGGAGAAAACAAATCGAATTTTGAATCAAACTTTGAATCGAATCACAGTTAATGAATACATCGTCAAAAGAAAAGGTTTTTTTTCAAAATAACACCCCCGATTATTAAAAGACACACAGTTATATAGAGTGCATTTTTTGACTCGCCACTTCCCATGCTATAAACAGAGATATAAACCAATATACTAACTATTGACAGAAACTATTCAAATCATTGACTTTGTAGTTTCGAAACTGCAGCAATAAACATTTTTAAATGGACCTGGTTGATAGGGCTGATACCTCACATTTATCACGTTTTCTGGGAAAAAAAAACTTTGTTTCAAATCGGATCAACTCCATTCAGTCGTGAAGCCATTTGTTTTAAATAACAAGCCAAGACCAATACCGGGTTTGGACCTGCGTCGCTGCATGCAATTGAATGGGCAAACAGGAAGTGGCTGCATGGCAGATCTGAAAATTGCATACACGATACAACTGATCATTATCAGGCTCCAGATGAAAAATAAAATCAATCCCTTGCATATTTGACAAAAAATTTCAATGTTTAGAGAGTACAGTAAAATTTCAAAGTATCGGCAAACAGGAAGTGGCTGCACGGCAGATCTGAAAATTGCTTACACGATACAACTCATCATTATGAAGCAGCAGACCAAATATAAAATCAATCCCTTGCATAGAAGCCGAGAAAAGTTTGACGAAAAATTTCAATGTTCAGTGGGTACAGTAAAATTTCAAAGTATCGGCAAACAGGAAGTGGCTGCACGGCAGATCTGAAAATTGCTTACACGATACAACTCATCATTATGAAGCAGCAGACCAAATATAAAATCAATCCCTAGCATAGAAGCCGAGAAAACCTTGACGGAAAATTTCAATGTTCAGTGGGTACAGTAAAAATTTCAAAGTATCGGCAAACAGGAAAAGGTTGCACGGCAGATCTGAAAATTGCTTACACGATACAACTCATCATTATGAAGCAGCAGACCAAATATAAAATCATTCCCTTCCATAGAAGCCAAGAAAACTTTGACGGAAAAAGTGTTTTGGACGGACGGACGGACGGACAGAGTCGAGCGGTTACTAGACCTGCTCTGCCGCTGGCGACGCAGGTAAAAATACATAATGACTAAAACAAAATAATAATTCAATGCTGAATGGAGTTGATCCGCTTGTAAATTAAAGCCTGCTCTACTTCTGTTTATACAGTAATCAGGGATCAAATCATTTATTGAAGTCGAACAGCTGAATAACTTTTCAAAGTTTGAAACTTGAAATTTTTAAATGGTCACTGCTCATAATGCACAATAAGTTGAAATGAACAGCTGTAGTAGTAACAGTGTTTGTAGCGATGTAGCTACAACTGTTGTACAGTTGTAGCTACATCGCTACAAAGACTGTTACCGCTACAAGTCAGTTGGGTTTCTACTCAGAACAATACTCAATATAAAATAATGTGATCAATTACAATCTGTAAATATTCACGGTTTTGGCCGAAGTATATTCGAATATATTCAAATTTCCTATTTCAAATCGAATGGAATATTGAATTTCAAATTTTCGCAGGAGCCTATTTAATTTAACTCTCTGCACTCTGATGTCAAACAATCAAAATTTCATGCTGCAAATTTTTCCCATAATGCAACTTGGAATTGAAAGAATTCAGTCTTGTTTGACGGAGCCCAATGTCACAGTGCAGAGGGTTAAGATCAGATTCAGTTATTGTGAATGCAACACCAATATAAGGCCACACAAAGTAGATCTTCTGTTTCTCAGGCCATTATTTGTGAAATTGCATGCGGGCAAGCGGTTTTTTATTTTATTTTTTATTTCAGTAATTTCTTCTTTGCCATCAAAAGTTCATGTTCTTGGTTCAAGTTTTAGGCCTCACAATCTACAGAATAGCATGGGTGGTGGTGTATTTCATCCCTTGAATGCAAGAAGGCTTTGCAATGCTAAAGCATTGCAAAGCCTTCTTGCACTCAAGGGACAAATTTATCAATATTTTTAACTTGAGTAAAATATCAGCCATAAACCCAGACATAAACCATTTAATTTTTATTTTTTTAAAGTTTAAATTGGTTATAAAAAGAGAGCATGCGGCAGCCAAAAGGACCATGCGGGAGGACCTGAGAAACAGATTTTTTATTTTTTTAGGCCTAAAATAAAGTTTTGACAATTGTTTATAATTATACCCTATATACTGGTTGCCAGTAAAACACATCTATCACAGTAAATAAGCACTGATCAACTTCCCAGGATTTCGAAGGAGAGACACTGGTTTTTAGACAAATGTTGAAAATATTTACTACTGTTGTCTAGAGGAGGGGTGGAAGTTTAAATTCACAGAATACACTGTACACAACCGTGTGTTTAATTTACCAGTATACAGATGGGTATTCACCAGCTTTATTGTTAATTGTACCAATTCAATATATAATCATCCACAATAGTAGGTAGTTGTTATTCATGAAGGTCAAAATACTTGCTGTTGCCAGGTGATCAGAATAATAGTCTGTGCAAGGTTTACACATTGGTGTCTGTTTGTGGGATAAAATATTAACCTTGCTTAACCCCCTGCACACTGATGTCGAAATATCGAAAGTTAAGGGTGCAAATATTTCCCATAATGCAACTAGAAATTTAACCAATTCAATCTTGTTTGACAGAGCTCAATGAGCTCTATCAAACAAGATTGAATTGGTTAAATTCCCAGTTGCATTATGGGAAAAATGGCTACTTCAAATCTGGATATTTTACCATCAGTGTCGAGGGGGTTAAGAGGCACACTAAATCAGCATCGACCTGCACACATTCATCCCTAACAATCCATTCATTTTTTTTAACCCTTTACCAAACATGAAAAACAGATGACACTTGCAAACAAAATTCTTGAATAACTAATTTTTTGTCTCAAAAAATAGGTTATGACCCCTCATTAGAACAAGCTCGTTCCAAGGAGGGGTGATAACCTATGTTTCTGAGACAAAAAATGAAAAAATACTAAAAATTAACTGGCAATGTTTGTAAATAATGCTGACGGTTTTGGCTGTTATGTTGGGTAAAGGGTTAAATCCAGGAAATTTGTGAGAAAAATGTCAAATGTGAATCATTTTGGCATCAGAAGTTACATCTTGAGAATTCAATTATTATATGTTTAACTGGTAGAGTGCCAAGTTATTTTTGGTCGTTAAAATTTGTTCACATGTCTTTGCCTTGTTACAATTTATGGGAGAGTGCCAAGAGGCACTCTCCCATAAATTGTAACGAGGCAAACCCTTATAGACTAAGTAATTTTGCTTCTAAGATAATGTGAAGCACATCCATAGAATATGACACCTTTAGGCTGGGGTACCTGCTCTTCATATTAAAGCCCTGATAGTGGCTTCTAGCACTCTACCAGTTAACAGAGCTCAATTTATCTTTGAAAAGAATAGCCCTATTACAAATCCCCTTTGAAAAAGAGATGGGCAGTATTAGAATTTTGAGTTCGGTATCGTTTTCGGTATTTTTAGGTGTGTGTGTGTGTGTGGGGGGGGGGGGGGGGGAATTGTGGTATCGGTTCAGTATTCAGTATCTGATTTGACTGAGATTTATTTGCTGATTGTACCAAAGTGGAATTCCCATCAAGAAAATGCAAAAAAATTGTACTTGTATCATTCTACTATGGCACCAGAAATGCTTCTGCCTATGAGCTCAACATTGGTATTCCTGCAGTAATTTTGTGACTTGTTCCAAGCACGCCTTAACCCTTTACCCAACGTAACGGCCAAAACCGGCCAGCACTATTCTAAAAAATCGCCAATTCATTTTCATTATATTTTCATTTTTTGTCTCAAAAACATAGGTTATGACCCCTCTTTGGAACGAGCTCAACGAGCTCGTTCCAAAGAGGGGTCATAACCTATGTTTTTGAGACAAAAAATGAAAAAAATTAGTTATTCAAGAATTTTGTTTGCAAGTGTCGTCTGCTTTTCATGTTAGGTAAAGGGTTAACCTTCAAAGGTCTATTTTAGTCTTTTTGCGATCTCAGAACATGCCCATCATTATGACGTCCTGCTCACGATAGATAAATTATGTGAGCAGTGATTTCCTGTCAAGTTTTGGCTGCCTTAACAGGCAGGCAAGACTGACTAGAAATGCTGTGAAGCAACTGGACATGTACAGGTCCAGTGGAAATTCAGAACTATTGTGTAGGCCCCCAGAGGGTTAACAAAGCTGAAAAGAAAATCATTCACTTCTTCCAGGAAAATGAACCCTTCAACTGCTGCAACAAGGACTTATAAACAGCAAATGTAGGAACAGATCAGAATTCAGACAGTTTCGGTATTCAATGAGGGTTTGATTTGGTTTTTCTGTATCTCCATGATATTGGTAGCAGTTTGGTCTTTTGGAATATTACCCATCTCTACTTTGGAAAGTAATTTAGCACTCTATAGAACTTAACCAATTCTATGTTGTTTGGCAGAGCTCATTGAGCTTTATCAAACAACACAGGATTTGTTAAATACCCAGTTGCATTATAGGAAAAATTTGCTGGTAAAAGTTTTGGTATTTTGACATCAGTATTCAGAGGGTTAAACAAACCCAACAATTTAACTTACACATACCTATTGCACAAAAATCAATCCTTCAAAAAAATCATCCTGCATGTTGTATTATAACTGAAACCAAATTTAATATGATGTATGGCAAGTGAAGCAGTGCTTGATTATTATTATGGTAAACAAGCTCTGTTGTACAAGTAAAATAGGACCTTGTAATCAATGCAGGGACCGACCTGGGCATGCGCCAGTGCGCATTTGGTTCTGAAACATCAGGACCTGGCTCTTAAATCTCAGAAATAGGCTTCTCAGTTGGCGCGTAACTTCTCAGGTCATATTTTGATATTCTTTCGATGGATAATCGAGAGAGACACTCTTACATGTATTATATGATTATCATTTATCATTGTTGTAGAGTGCTTAAGTTAATACTTCAAGTCTTAATTACCAAGCATTAATCTTCACTGTGGTTTCTGATCAAGTCTTGGCTGCCTAAATAGGCAGCCAAGACTTGATCAGAAACCACAGTGAAGATTAATGTTTGCTTTTGTGTATTAAATGAAAATGATGAGAGCTATTACATACTTGCAGTGTGTGTTACAAACAGCAGTGTGACTCCGCAAATTGAAATCTGGCGCATGAATTGAAAAAATAGGCTCCGAGGCTAGAGCGTATTTTAAATAGTCCTGATCGGTCCCTGCAATGCCTGGGGAGGGGGGAGGGGGGGGGGATCCTCTAAAATGGGTAACAGGGGTATAAATGATTGGCTGGACTTGATTTTATATATTCATGTTGCTGATTAGATCATCAAGCTCGTTCCAAGGAGGGGTCACATGATATGGTTTTGTTGAAATTTTTTGAAAAATTTGAAATAAACAGCTGCGTCATGAGCGCATGATACGCCCGTTATTAATTACAAGAGGGAACCACACAATATGAGTATACATGTGTACTTGTCAGGTTACATATACTTGCCACCAAAAAAATCATGAAAATTGCTCAAAGTCCAACATGTGGAAAATTGCCTATATTTTGATGAATAAAGTCCCATAACTCTGGAATGACAAATCGGACAGCGACACAAATTAAAAGGGAGATTCCTTCTATCAACATATACTTGCAACCAAAAAATCATGAAAATTGCTCTAAGCATTTTCAAGTTATTGTTCGACATGTGAAAAATAAAGTCCCATAACTCTGGAATGACTACTCGAACGGTGACACCAACCGAAAGGGAGCTTCCTTCCATCAACATAAACCACCTACCAAAAAATCAGTCCCTGCAATGCCGGGGGGGGGGGGGGGGGGGGGGAATCCTCTAAAATGGGTAACAGGGGTATAAACGATTGGCTGGACTTGATTTTATATATTCATGTTGCTGATTAGCCATTGTGCAAAAATATATGACCTTTCCCCTTTAACCAATGCACACAATATCAAAATTTGGTATTTTAATTGTTTTTTTTTATCAAATTTAAAAAAAAAATTAAACAAAACTATATCATCTGACTTCTCATTGGAATTTCTAAACTGCTCATTTTTTAAATTACGTGCAATGATGTGGCTGATTCATTAGGTGAAGGGTTAAATTAAACACTGATATTCATTTATTTATTGGTGTTCAAAGTCACATATTTCTGCACAATGGCTAATCATGAATGCAAAATGGATATGAAGTAAAGCCCAGCCAATTGTTTATACTCACGTTGCCCATTTTAGAGGATATCCACCCCAGGCACTGGTGATCAGGTCCTTTTTAATGAGTAAAACAGAGCATGTTTACCACAATAAAGAAGCAGTTCTTCACTTCATGGGGTTCCTGTGGGGAGTTAAAAACAAATAACTATGATGTTCAAGTAAACTGAATCCTAACATTGTGAATAATTTCCAAATCAAGAATCTAGCAGAATTTTCAATACATTTTGTCCACCATTTACCAAGATCTGTACATTATCAATGCTTGTGAAATACTAGTACAGTTATATTTTCCATGTCAACATATGGTACAGTTGTTCAAACTTTTTTGTGGGGGTGGAAACATCCTGGTGCTGAGGTAATTACCTCACAGTTGTCACAATGAATATATGTTTACTGGTGGGTATTGAACAAAACAGATGGGTTGGATTATAGTTGGGCAACATTTGTTGTTTTTTTTTCTCAAAGTTACAAATAGGGGTGCGGTGGCTCAGTTGGTAGAGGTGCAGGCTGCAAGCCGAGAGGTCCTCGGTTCGAATCCCACCTGCTCCAACCACGTTGTGTCCTTGGGCAAGACACTTCACCCCCATTGCCCACGTGGGGGCACGGTGTAGTTGTGTACTAAGGCGTACTGCACGTTGATGGTGCACCTGTCTTCAACCAATGCTAACCCTGCTTGTGTGGAGTTGGTATGTTGGGGAGCTGACAGTTGCTCGCCGTTGCTCGCCGTTGCTCGGTGGTTCTCTCCGGGTACTCCGGCTTCCTCCACCCGTAAAACTGTCATGGTCATGGTTAGCCATTGTGCAGAAATATATGACCTTAAACACCAATAAATAAATAAATAATAAGTTACAAATAAGGCATAACTAAAGGAAACAAGTTGATAAATTTACCAGTGCCCAGTTTCAAATATGAAAACACAATGGGTCATACATACTTGATCACATATCAGTTAACCCTTTACCTAACATGAAAAGCAGACGACACTTGCAAAAAAAATTCTTGAACAACTTATTTTTTTCATTTTTTGTCTCAAAAACATAGGTTATGACCCCTCATTGGAACGAGCTCGACGAGCTCGTTCCAATGAGGGGTCATAACCTATGTTTTTGAGACAAAAAATGAAAAAAATAATGAAAATTAATTGGCGATTTTTGAGAATAGCGCTGGCCGGTTTTGGCCGTTACGTTGGGTAAAGGGTTAATCAAATAACCCTATTAACCCTTTACCAAGCACATGCATTACAAAAATTTGATATTTTAATTATTATTTTTTCAAATTTTTTACAGAATTTCATTAAAATCATATCATTTGACTCCTCACCAGAATGGGCTCAACAAGCTTGTTCCAATGAGGAGTTATATGATATGATTTGGATGGAATATTTTTGAAATATATATTTTTTTACAACTGCTCCATTTGTAAATCAAGTGGACGAATGTGGCTGATTCATTAGGTAAAGGGTTAATTAACTCTTAACCTACTGAGTATTTTTAAGATATTTTTCATCAAATCTTGTCATGGCTGTTATGGAGCAGCCATGTCTAAAAGTTAAATTTGTGGTTTCTGGCAATCAAACAGTTAACTGGTAGAGTGCTAAATTATTTTTAACCATCAAAATTTGTTAACATGTCTTTGACTTGTTACAATTTACGAGAGAGTGAATTTTGGCACTCTCTCGTAAATTGTAAGAAGGCAAACCCTTACTGAATAAACAATATCACTTCAAAGATAATATGAAACATAGCCACCGAATATAAAGGCTTCAAGTTGGGGTACCCACACTTCAGAATAAAGCCCAAATATGGGCTTCCAGCACTCAACCAGTTAAAGTCACCTTCAGCATCTTTGCCTATATTACAACACAGAATGATGTCAAGTTGAGCCAATCATTTGAAACCCTATGCTGCACACTTTAGAGGACTTCTACCTCAGGCATTGGCTCTAGCGAAGCAGATTTTGTTTACCTGTCAACAAGCACTACTCCTCTTCCTGGGTTTCCCACCAGCATTTCAGTAGATAGTGGTTTCTAGCACTCAACCAGTTAACCCTTTAAATAACAAATCAGCTGGATCTGCACATAATTTACAAATTGAGCAGTTGAAAAAAATCATTGTTAAAAAGATTTAAACAAATCCATATCACGAGACCCCTCATTGGAATGAGCTAGATGAGGTCACATGATACAGTTTTGTTGAAATTTTTTTAAGTTTGAAAAAACAATAATTAAAAAAGTAAATTTTGATATCCTTTGCGTTGGGTTAACCCTTTACACAACGAATCGCCCGAATCTGCCTGCTCAATATGTAAATTCAGCAGTTGAAAATATATTACTTATTAAAAAATTTCAACAAAACCATATTATGTGACCCCTCGTTGGAACGAGCTCGTCAAGCTCATTCCAACGAGGGGTCACATGATATGGTTTTGTTGAAATTTTTTGAAAAATTTGAAAAAAGGATATTTAAAATAATAAATTTTGATATCGTCTGCATTGGGTAAAAGGGGTTAACTGGTAGAGAGCAAAATTATTTTTCAAAGGTGATTTGTAATATGAGTATTATTTTTTAAAGATACAATGCTACCAATACAGAGTGTCTTAGTTTAGTAAGATATTATTCATAAATAATTGTTTTGTTACTATTTACTGGAGAGTGTCTGTTGGCACTCTCCAATAAATTGTAACAAAACAATTTTAGGCCAAGCAAAATTAAATAATTGATTCTTAGGTATTTTTTTTTTAAAAAACGAATGAGGGAGGGCAGTTTTTATTTTTTATTTCCAATGGAATGGTCGCCGATGCCTAAAATCCAGTTGTGAGAGCCTAAAATTAAAAGAGAGATTCCATGTTGGTTTCACTGATAGTTTTTTTTGCTACAGTGATCATACAACACAAAATCAATATAGAACAACTAAAATAGAGATAAAAATAATAAGGATTTTTTTAACTGGTTGAGTGCTAGAAGACACAATCAGGTCATTCCAAAAAATTACGGTACCAGTCGTAACCAGTGCAAAAGCCAACATTTTCCTTACCCATGTTTTGTATTCAGTCAAAGGTAAATAACAGTTTGTTTATACAAATTTGTTCTATTACAAATAATATATTAGAGAGTGCATGTTGGCACTCTCCAATAATTTGTAATAAAACAATTTTAGATGAATGAATTCAGACCACCAAAACTAATCTAGCCCTCAACCAGGTAAATAAATAATTATTTTGTACATACATATGAGAATTGTGTCGCATTTCACGAAGACAATAACAATACTTTATCAATGTATACGACATATTGCATTGCAAAACAAGATGTGATACCTCTAAAATCACACACTATGACAGTTTTATACATTTTGAATTTTGCCTCCGAAATAAATATATTAGATTAATTTTCTTTAGCCTTATGTGAACACATTTTGTACACATTTTGTGTAAATAACAAGGTAATTAATGCATACGGTGTAAAGCCACAAAAGTGGCTTTAACCTATTTTTAACCTAACGAATCGGCTACTCCTGCCCGCATAATATGCAAATTCAGCAGTTGAAAAAATATTATTTTTTAAAAGTTTCAACGAAACCATATCATGTGACCCCTCATTGGAACAAGCTCATTCAGCTCATTCCAATGAGGGCACACATGATATGGTTTTGTTCAAATATTTTGAAAATATTGAAAAAGTAATATTTAAAATCACAAATTTTGACATCATCTGCATTTGGTAAAGGATTAAGCACTTTTCAGAAAAGTCCTGATAGTGGCCTCTAGCTCTCAACCAGTTAAGGGTTAAATATACACATACCTGATTAGAATATTTATTCATTCCTCAAAGAATCATCATGTTGTATTTGCAACTTACAAGTGCAGTGGTACACTGTATAAATAATATGAACACTGCAGAATAACTACCAAGTGTGGCATCAAAACAAAATCTTCAGTATATATAGTTTATCATCCAAAATAATATATGCATACATGAACTTTTATGTCATGTACGTTTTAGTTTTGTCAAAGCAGCATATGTTACACATGATTATTACTTGTATTTGAGGGGGGTGAAAAGTTTTTACTGCTACCACGACAGCTACTACAATGAATACCGTTACAGGTGGGTGTAAGACATTACAATACCATTGTATATCTGTTCATTATTAACCCTTAAGCCCCCATATAGCCCCAAACCGCCACTTTTATATTGCATTGAAGCAGGTGCTCCCTTGTGTAATCATTTTTATTACTCTTGTGTGTAGACTGAATTTTCCCTGGCAGTGGTTCTACATCACTGCTGGCTGCCTGTATAGGCAGCCAGCAGTGATGTAGAACCACTGCCAAGTCATCAATAACTATGTAAGCAGAAAAAGGCCATAAATACTTTAAAATTAATCTGAGGACTTAAGGGTTAACAGTTTGTTGTTGGGTTTGCTCTTAATTATAACAAAAACTCCAGCTCAGGTAAATAATCAGCTTTCCCAGAACAGGTTTTAAACATATATATACAGCTGGAACTTAATTAAGCACCCCCTGAAATGTTTCAAGACAGTGAAATTGCTTTTACTGATTATTATGTTTTAATGATTGCTGTGTCTTGCAGTACATTTCATCTCATAAAACATGATGTTTCTGGTCGATAGCACACCCCAAACACATCCCCTCGTCCATGTGAAGAATGCTACCCACGAATGTCACAAAAATCACTATCATTCACATGCAATATCTGGGTATAAAACAAGAAAATTTGTCACTTCTTTTATCAGTAAATGTTGACCTGGCAAGGAGGAAACTGTCGGAGGCACTAAGATGGCAAATCGTTGGCATGCATGCAACAGGCTTATCATTCAAACTATTGGAAGGCAAGTTGGCTATAGTCATTCTGTCATCAGCAGACTTGTCCGAAAACATCAACAAACCAAGGAACGACCAAGGCCTGGACAACCCCATAAGACCTTTCCTCAGGAAGATTGAAGTCTGGCACGCCTTGTTAGGCATGAAACCTTTGATTCAAGTTGAGTTTTGAAATGTTTTTGGCTCCCCAACAGGAGTTTGTACAACATAACTGTCCAAAATCGTCTCAAGGCACTGGATATGAGGTCCAGATAGGTAATCAAGCATCCAGCTCTGTCCGACCAGCAGCAAAGTCCTCGTTTGGAGTTTTGTATGGCACAATAACATTGGAATCTCAGGACATGGAGGAGAGTTCATTGGACAGACGAAAGTAGGTTCCATCTTCACTTCAGAGAGGGTCGCATGAGAGTGTAGCGGCATAGAAATACTGCTTTTGTGCCCAGGAACATCCGACCTACTGTTCCTTATGGTGGACGACCAGTAATGATCTGGGGATGCCTCTCTTATGACTGTAAACTTAATATGGTGTCTACATGTATGTGGGAATCTCAATGGTCATCAGTACATCCGAGATATTCTCAATCTGGTTGTGATGCCTCATTTAACAACCACCCGTTGGCTACTTGCCCTGTATTCATGGACAATGCATGGCCACATCATTCCCATGCTGTGAGAGCATTCCTTCTGAACAACGCTATTACAACACTACCTTGGCCTGCAATGAGCCCGATTTGAATCCTTTAGAACACATCTGGGATTTTCTTAAACGTCTTGTGCAAGCAAGGGATCCACCTGCACAGAAGTTGGCCAATTTGGAAGCTGCATTGCATGAGGAGTGGCAGCAGTTGCCTCTGGACCATATCAGAAGCCTCACTGATAGCATTAGGAGGAGGGGGTTCAGGCTGTCATCCGGACATGTGGTGGATACACTCGCTACTGACGTTAGACACTGCTATTGTGTTCAGGAGATCACAAGTTACAATTTTTGTCAGTAATTACCGGCATTGTTTCATCATGGGCCGTTCCAGCACCATACTTGTCGAGAGAACATTAGTGGCACAGATATGTGTAATTAGCGCCATTAAAATACTACATCATTGTGTTGTCTTTCATTTGTTAATATCTCCTCAAACAATCACTTTTGGCCATCAAAACTATAGCATGAAAGTAATGACAGTTTCTATTACGACACAGCGAAAAAAACAGGGGGTGCTTCCAGGTGTATACATATCAACACATTTATTAATTAGTGTTTATGGCCATTCTCACTGTCTATGAATGTATCTTGATGACAACATGAGTATAATGTTAACCCTATGAACCTGGTGACATCTTCCATGTCAGTACAATGGCAGCAATTGGAAGACTCCATATTCATTAGTTTGTGGTAGCCTTGTGGCTGCATGTTGAAAATATTGATTGGTCTACCCTACACATTTACTTACAAGCCATCCAACTTAATGAAATATGACGAATCATGTTCTTGGGTTAGAGAAGCATTTTCTCCTCCCACTGCATGTGTAACATACGTCTGTCCAGGGTGAGATAGCAGGGAGAGACAGATGTATCCCACCCCACCCATGTGACGTTATACATTTATAACGTTATTATGACGCTATGCATATTGTATCAGTTTTTTGCTACCAACTAATTCATACTGACGTCATCAGAATGCCGAGTGATCAAAGTTTGATGCTCTGAAACTCTTTAAACCCCAAGATGCCACCGTTCCTAATTGATTTTGTGGTATATACCTTTGGTATATACGTAACTTTTGCATGCTCTTTCCGATGGTGTCATCAGTTTTTCAAAACAACAAATACCAAATGAGTTGATTATATCAGCACGTGACCGCCGATTACCTCTGGCCAACATTACTGCTGTATGGTGGGGGAAGAAAAATAATCCCTGATGGGTACGGGTGTGGGATAGGAAAATCTCACCCTCGGGACAAGATATTTGGGCCAGACACTCGGCGAGCCTCATGTCTGGCTCAAATATCTTGCCCTCGGGTGATATTTTCCCATCCCACACCCGTACCCATCAGGGCTATAATACTCTCGGATTCAAACGGTTAAGTTTAGTCAGTCGACTACACCCATGATGTCCACTTTAAATAGAGGACTTCTATCCCAGATGCTGATTAACCCTTTACCTACAGTTAAAACTAGAAGTCCTGTCACGAATAGTGCACTTATCTAGGCTTAATTGCGCGTTGGAATTGCGCGCAATTGCCACATCGAATGGCATCCAAAGCACAGCAGTTTCTCCTGGTTACTCATAGCAATCACATGCAATGTTTCTGCCAATGGACCTCCGGGTTACCCGGAGGTCCATTGGCTGAAACATTGCTTGTGCATAGGCCATATGCACAGAATTTGAGAGCTTTACTTGGGCCATAACGCGTACATTAACGCGCATATCAACGTGCTATTTTTGCGCATTTCATGACAGGACTTCTAGTTTTAACTGTAACACGAAAAGCAGACAACACTTGCAAACAAAATTCGTAAATAACTAATTTTATTTCAGTTCATATGCTACGTTTTGGAGACAAAAAATAAAAAAATAATAAAAATTTTATGTTTTTTTTGTGAATAGCGCTACCCGGTTTTGGCCGTTATGTTGGATAAAGGTTTAATGTGTCCTATTTTACTAGTATTTATTTATTTATTTATTTATTTATTTATTGGTATTTACGGTCACCTATTTCTGTACAATGGCTGATCATGACCATGACAGTTTTACGGGTAGAGAAAGCAGGAGTACTTGAAGAGAAGCGCTGTGCAACGACAAGCAACTGTCAGCTCCCCAACATACCAACTTCACACAGGCAGGGTTAGCACTGGTTGAAGACAGGTACACCATCGATGTGCAGTACGCCTTAGTAGACAATGCCACCATGCCTCCCACTCGGGCAATGGGGGTGAAGTGTCCTGCCCAAGGACACAATATGGTTGCCGCAGGTGGGATTCGAACCGAGGACTCTCGGCTTGCAGCCTTCACCTCTACCTACTGAGCCACCGTACCCTATATAATCACATACAATGTAACTGAACAGCCAGTTAAAGACAAAGTTATCAACAATAAACTATTTACCATATCTGCAGTACAGTGGAGCCCACTTAATTGTATATCTCTTAATTTAATAACCCTGTTTCCAAATGCCAAACCATTTACCATACTTACAGTACAAATTTGACCTCTTAACTCAATATGGGTTGTAGAGCAAACTCCTGTCAATTGAATAAAAAAAAACCCCACTGTAACGTGTCAAGAAATTATCCTGACAATCACTAAATTCCCAATTTTTAGAGACCTATTTCACATGAGCGCATCTAATATAGGCATTTATTTTATTACATCTTATTTGACAGAGCTCATGGAAATCTGTCATTCAAACAAAGATATGATATTAACTGCTCATATAGCCTATATCAAGAAAACTTCCCAAACTGAGCTAATGACCTCAAAAAAACGGTTGCATTTAACTCAGACAGTATACCGGTTCACATTCACAACCTTCCCCAAACTGATATGCAACTGAAATTCTGAATGTGGAACTGGCTCAGCGCCATAATTCCAAGATCGATTCATGTCAGGGACTACTTTTTTAGAGTTTTCAGTTCAGTCTCAAACATAGCACAATGCCTGGTGTGATTTCTTCTAGACATAGTGTTATAAAATTAAACTCAAGCAGTTGTTATATATCTTCACAGATATCTCATTATCTGAAATTCCTGTATTTAAAAGCTCCATTATTTATGAAATTAATAGGAATTTGTTCTAGGATATACTTGTAAATAACACGTCAAATTTGTACTAAAGGTACGATAAATGGTTTGGTGTTTGAATGTTATATGCAATTAACAGGGTTTATCAATAAAGTACATCCAATTAAGTAGCCTTCACTGTATTGTAAGAGGTTTTCAAGTGTTTAAAAAAAATTTATCGTCATCATCCAAAGATTGTATTAGAAATAACAAGCTGAGTGTTCAATAAAATTCAATCCAGCTACATCCAAAACTTATTCATTCAATCCAGCAACCTTTTTCCATATATCTCTATGGTAAACATTACTCACATGCTTTCAGCCATTTTTTCTGTCTACCAAAAATAGATGCAGAAATAAGCATTGATTAAATGCTACTGTAGGAAGGTCTGTACGAGATGAAAAATTGATCGCTTGTCATTACAGGACCCAACCAGGCAAAATCAATATCATGAAAATTCACTATTCAGACATGTGGTGGAGTATTGATCAAGTGGTTACACTGTACAGCATAATCCCATTCTCAACTCATTCAATCAGGAATGAAAACAGAATGTTGGTGGGCAGTGGGTTTGACATGAAAGATGTTGAATCCAACTCGTATAGTAACATGGGGCTACAGATTGTTCCTTGAGGCATCTTTATACTTTCAAGAGATGAGCTTTAATTGATTCTCCTCATCATGTTTCTATAATGCAGTACAATGAGAGTGGATTTTTTTCCAAACACAGCTAAGGTGGATTTTCTGAGTACAGAAAAAAATATAATGAAAAAAAAACCCTGAGGACAAAAAAACAAACATGGGAAAAACCATAACAAAAATGGCATGGGTAGGAATAAAAACCCTTATTTTTATTTTTTCTTGTTAACACCTAATATATGTTTACATAATTTTTATTTAGTTACAAAACAGATTCAAAATTATTGTCAAAATGTCTCCCTGCAAATTTTCCTCATAATACATCTAAGAACTCAACTAATTCCATATTGTTTGATAGACAGATAGAGCTCATTGACCTCTGTCAAACAAGACTGAATTAGTTAAATTCCTAGTTGCATTATGGGAGTAATTTGCTGCCTGAAATTGTGGTAGTTTGATACAAGTATGCAAAGGGTTAATATGCCTTTATCATATAGATAGCACATTTTGTTTGTTTCTTTAATTAGATAGCAAATATGGAAAAGTCATTTTTATTATTGTTCAGCCTATACAGTTATAGATATGCCAAAGGAATAAGCTGATTGACATGTAGATTTATTTCTATGAATTGTGCTATATAATGTGCTAGCATGGAGTATAGTTTTCTGAACAATGTGGATTAAAGTTTTGCTATTTTCATTCATTTTAGGCTTAAAAAAATAAAAATCTGCTTCTCAGGCCCTCCCGCATGGTCCTTTTGGCTGCCGCATGCTCTCTTTTTATAACCAATTTAAACTTTAAAAAAATAAAAATTAAATGGTTTATGTCTGATATTTTACCCAAGTTAAAAAAAATTGATGAATTTGTCCCTTGAGTGCAAGAAGGCTTTGCAATGCTTTAGCATTGCAAAGCCTTCTTGCACTCAAGGGATGAAATACACCACCACCCATGCTATTCTGTAGATTATGAGGCCTAAAACTTGAACCAAGAACATGAACTTTTGATGGCAAAGAAGTAATTACAGAAATAAAAAATAAAATAAACAAGAGGCCCCAGGGGGCCTGAGGGCACTCACCTGACATGGTAGCCTAAATATCAACCCAGAGAATTGATTTCCACAAGTTGCATCTGCTCCTCCTAAGAAAAGCTGAAACCAAATATCCAAATATTCTGACCAGTGGATCTAAAAAAAGATTTTTAAAGAATATTCCTCATATTGAACTAAGTCATAATTCGGGCTCCCACAGGGAGCCCATATATGAACCCAGGGACTTGGCTTTAACAAACCTGAATCTCACACCCCTAAGGATTCTGCACACCAAATATTTAAACATTCCGACTGCTGGATCTGAAGAAGAAGATTTTTAAAGAAAATCCCTCATTTTGAACCAAGTTACAATTCGAGCTCCCACAATCAGCCCAAATATGGACCTAGGGACATGGCTTGAACAAACTTGAATCTTACCACCCTAAGGATGCTGCATAAAAAAATATCAAAAGCATTCATCTGCTGGATCTGAAGATTTTTAAACAAAATTCCTCATTTTGAACTAAGTTGTCATTCAGGCTTCCATAGTGAGCCCAAATATGAACCAAGGGACTTGGCTTGAGCAAACTTGAATCTCAGCCCCCTAAGGTTGCTCCATGCCAAATATCAAAACATTCCAACTGCTGAATCTGAAGAAGATTTTTAAAGAAAAATTTCTCATATTGACTAAGTTATAATTTGGCCCCCCCCCCCCCCCCCTAACCCACCCAAGGATGCTACTCACCACATATCAAACCATTCCGACTGCTGGATCTGAAGAAGAAGATTTTTTAAGAAAATTCCTCATTTCGAACAAAGTTACAATTCAAGCTCCCACAGTGAGCCCAAATATGGACCTAGGGACATGGCTTGAACAAACTTGAATCTCACCCCCCTAAGGATGCTGCATACCAAATATCACAAGATTCTGCCTGCTGGATCTTGAGAAGAAGATTTTCAAAGAAATTTGCCTGAAATGCACTAAGTTCAAATTCGGGCTCCTATACTGAGCCCAAATATAAACCCAGGGGGCCGATTTGAACAAACTTGAATCAGATTCACCCCACAATGTTGCATACCAAATATCACAAGATTCTGCCTGCTGGATCTGGAGAAGGTTTTTGAAGAAATTTGCCTGAAATGCACCAAGTTCGAATTTGGGCTTCTATAGTGAGCCCAAATATGAATCCAGGTGGCCGATTTGAACAAACTGGAATCAGATCCACCCCACAATGTTGCATACCAAATATCAAAAGATTCTGCCTGCAGGATCTGGAGAAGAAGATTTTTGAAGACATTTGCCTGAAATGCACTAAGTTCGAATTCGAGCTTCTATAGTGAGCCCAAATATGAATCTAGGGAGCTGATTTGAACAAAATAGAATCAGATCCACCCCACAATGTTGCATACCAAATATCAAAAGATTCTGCCTGCTGGATCTGGAGACGAAGATTTTTTAAGAAATTTGCCTGAAATGCACGAAGTTCGAAATTGGGCTCCTATACTGAGCCCAAATATGAACTCAGGGGGCCGATTTGAACAAACTTGAATCAGATCCACCCTACAATGTTGCATACCAAATATCAAAAGATTCTGCCTGCTGGATCTGGAGAAGAAGATTTTTTAATGTTTTTCCCATTGCCTACAGTGTTAAAAAGTGCTGACTCAGCACTTTTTCAAAGTCCCGAAACTGTACCCTATGATAAAACCGATGGCAATTTTTTTTTACCAATTCTTTCTGTTGGTCCTAAGGAAGCTTCACACCAAATAAAAATTCTCGGTGCTGTGCAGTTTTGGAGATATGTGCGTTTTAATTTTTTTCTATTTTTAGCTCCTGCGGTTCCCATGGGGGCTACGGGGAAAAAAAAATCAGCATAAATTAGGTACTTATGACCGAATAAGCTCTCACATAAAATTTGGTTCAAATCAGCCTCTCGGTTTGGAAAATAGAAATTTTGGGTGGGGCCAAAAATTTTGCCCCTCCCATAACGACGCCAAGTATAGCCCCACAAACTTCTCTTGAACAAATCTGAATCTACACCTCAAAAGGAACTGCACACAAAATATCAAGTCTCTGCTCCTGCTGGTTCATGAGAAGAAGATTTTTTAAGATTTCAGCACACTTTTTGGGTGTGGCCCTCCCCACGGGCGAGGCAACTTGATTTGAACAAAATCAAATTGCGATGTCATAACAAACTATTATCTCAAATATCAATTAAATTGGTTCAGCGGTTTGGGAGGAGAAGATGCAAACACCATGTTCACGGACGACGACTGACGGTGAGTGATCACTATAGCTCTCCTGACTGAAAGTCAGGTGAGCTAAAAACCACTCGCCTGCATGCAATTTCACAAATAATGGCCTGAGAAACAGAAGATCTACTTTGTGTGGCCTTATTTACTTTTTTTGAACCACGAGCAAAGTTAAAAAAAAAGAAATTAGGATTTTTTCCTACCCATGTGATATTTCTTACGTTTTTTTTTTCCATGTGTTTTTTCCATTAGTTTTTTTCTGTCCAAATTTTTTTTCCATACCCCAGATTTTTCACCCAACCCAACAGTTTAAGGGTGTAATGATTCACCAATTAAGTGATGAACAACAACGCATCAGTCAATGATATGGTCATGAATCCTCTGATCAAAGTATCACACAAGCCATGACAGAGTCTGTTGTGATCACACCTGGTTGCTGTATATACAAGCAATCCGAAACCAAACAAAAATGTCATGCGTAAAATCCTCCATTTACCCCACATACAGACAATTCAGTTGCATATTTATTTATTCATGTGTGTCTGAATCAATGCGATTCAGCATAACTGTAAGTGTCTGAGTTTGCAATAATCTGATTATAATCACCAATCATGGCCACACTCACACAAAATATCAAATTGAGAAAGTTGCTATGCCTGGCACCCCATTTCTTACACAGTGGAGCCCACTTAATTGGATATCTCTTAATTGTATATCCCTGTTAACTGAATATAATTTTCAAACACAAAACCATTTACCATACCTTCAGTACAAATTTGATCTGTTAATTGCATATGGGTTGTAGAGTAAACTCCTGTTAATTGTATATAAATTTTTGTAATATGTCGAAAAAATTCCTGTGACACGCACCAAATTCCCCTTATTTATCAACCTGTTTGGCTTCACTACATCCAATACAGGCATTTATTCTATTATATCTTGTTTGACAGATCGCTATGAGCTCTGTCAAACAAGATATAATAGAATAAATGTTCAGTTTACCTCCAGAACACAGAAAACTGACCAAATCCCTGTTAATTGTATACTCCTGTTAATTGAATAATTTTCACTGGCAAAATGGATATTCAATTAAGAGGATTCTACTGTATGACTATCATTAAAATTTTACTGCAAAGTTGACCAAAATGGCTGCAATAAGAACCCATAACACATCCTGTCAAAGACACATGGCACATTTTGACAAATTTCTAATCACACAGTGGTCTAAGGTGACTTAACTCTTTACCCAATACAGACAATATCAAAATTTATTATTTTAAATACCATTTTTTGGAATTTTTCAAAAACTTACAACAAAACCATATCATGTGACCCCCCTCATTGGAACAAGCCTGATGAGCTTGTTCCAAAGAGGGGCCACATGATGTGGCTTTGTTGAAATTTTTTGAAAATTAGTATTTTTTCAGCTGCTGAATTTGCATATTACATAGGCGGATGTGGGGATTCGTTGGGTAAAGGGTTAATGTATGGACACACAAAAACCTGGTGATTGTTTGGGGGCATTAGTACAGCTAACCTTCCAAGGTAATTCTCCCCATTATCTTCTTATGTATACCAAGTTAAGCAATTCCAGAACTGGTGCAGAATACCATGTTAAAATATTAGGGGTACCTCAGTGTCTTGTTGTCGTCATTGCCACACACATCTCAGAGTGTCAGTCTAAAACCTTGAACTTTACATAACCAATTTTTTGGTTATTTACATAGTTTTATGTACTTAGTTATGTCATGACTATTTTATGTAATGTGTACTTGTAACATGTATAAAAAGAAACAGAAAGACTAGCTTTACACCAACAAACCTAGGTATGTATCCAAGTACCTTGTTCAGTCAGCTGCACCAGTATGTTTGAATTCATGAGCGCATCAAAATGTATATTTGTGTTCACCTGTGGGCTCGTTAACTGGTAGACTGTCATACTATTTTTCAAAAGTGATTTATAACATAAGCATTTTTTTCCAAAGATCTACCAGCAAAAGGTATCTTTGAGCAAGATTGTGTTAATAAATAATTGTGATAAAACAATTTCATGTAAATAATTTTTCCTACAGCTGAAAAGAAAGCAAGTCATTGTAAATACAGTGCAAAACCATTAAAGTAGCTTTCAGCACTTTTCAATGATAGTGGCTCCTAGCACTCAACTGGTTAACTCACAGTTGTCACTTCTTACTTTTTTCGGAATGCAAATCGGCGGCCATGTACAATCTAAAATCATGCTATTGCTGTTCTCTTAATCTACATTAATCCTTTACCCAATGCAGGCGATTTCAAAATTTATTATTTTAAATATCATTTTTTAAATTTTTACAAAAAATTTCAACAAAACCATACCATGTGACCCCTCTTTGGAACGAGCTCGATGAGCTCGTTCCAAAAAGGGGTCACATGATATGGTTTTGTTGAAATTTTTCAAAAAATAATTTTTTTTCAGCTGCTGAATTTGCATATTACGTGGGTGGATGTGGGCGATTCATTGGGTAAAGGGTTAAAGTTTCTGGCTGCAACAACTGTAATAACTAAATGATGGTTACACCAAATGGCATTCCTTTTTCAAACATCAGGCTTTGAAAGCTGTCTATTTACTGTAGTACATATTATACAAAGTCCTATTGAGCATTACTTTACTCTCTGACGTGTTATCTTTATCCAATCTTCATATTGCATAGTCAAAAAAGAAAGAAGTCACGATTTGATTACAGTGGAAAAATAAAAGTAAGCTGAGTAAATTTTGGTTGTCAATACACTCTCTATTGACTATAACTCTGTGTAAGGCTCCACAAAGTAGATCTGTTTTTCAGACCATTTTTTTGTAATATTTTGTAATTATTTCTTTGCCATCAAAAGTTCATGTCCTTGGTTTGTTTTATGTTTTAAGCCTCATAATCTACAAAATGGCATGCGGGGTGGGGGGGGGGGGGGGGGGCAACTTATTTTGTCCCTTGAGTACAAGAAGGCTTTGCAATGCTAAAGCATTGCAAAGTCTTGTTGCACTCAAGAGACAAATTTATAAATTTTATTAACTTGGGTAAAATATCAGACCTAAACCTATTTAATTTTTATTTTTTTAAGTTTGCATTGGTTATAAGAAAAGAGCAAGCGGCAGCCCAAGGGACCAAGGGTGAGGGCCCGAGAAACAGATTTTTAACTTTTTTTTAAGCCTAATCAATATTTTTAAAAATTTAATCCATTAACTGGTAGTGTGCTGGAAGCCCATATTTGAGCTTTATTAGGAAATTCAGGTACTAGTGCTACATATTCCTTTGATGTGAAATTGTTTAGTGTGTTTGCATTTGGCATTTTACAACGTGACAAGACAAAGACAGGAGAACACATTTTGTCAGACAAAAATAACCCAGCACTCTTCCAGTTAATAAACACAAATAACAGATGTTACTTGCAAAAACATTTCTAGAATGATCCATCATTTTCATTCTTTGCCTCAAAAACATTGCTCATGCTCCTTCATTACAATGAGGTCAATGGGCACACTCCAAAAAGAGTCATTCATAAGCTATGTGTTTGAGGCAAAAATTGGAAAAAAACCCACATTTTCTTTTAAACACCTGTAGGTTTGATCCCTAGACTACTGGCATGAGAGATTAGCACACTTATCCACTTGGGTACCACTTTCATTTAGCCCTTTACCTAACATGAAAAGAAGACGGCACTTGCAAAAACATTTTTTTGAATAACTGATAATTGTTTTCATTTTTTGTCTCAAAAACATAGGCTCGATGAGCTCATTCCAAGGAAGGGTCATAACCTATGTTTTTGAGACAAAAAATGAAAAAAATAATGAAAAATAATTGGCAATTTTTTAGAATAATGCTGACCGTTATGTTGGGTAAAGGGTTAATTCTTTGCATATGATTATTTGGGATTAAAATCAATTACTGCTCAGTGGTTCTCTCTGGGGACTCTAGCTTCCTCCATCTGTATATGATTCGGCACACAATGACCCTGGATGCTGAAAGTATTGTTAAGCCCCAACAAACAAAAAAAAAAGTCAGCAGAAGTGGGTGTCATTGTACCAAAATACACACATCAAGAAGGTAACTTGAGAGCTAGAGCACATGTAGTGGCAAAGATAGCTTTTTTCAGGTGGCGAGTGTTGTTGCAACCTGAAATTTGCGATGCAGAGCATCTGAGTCTGCATCTGGTTTGGAATGTGTTTGAAAAATGGATGTCCAAGAGATACAATCTCTGTGATTCTGACAACAGGAAAATATTCTAAAAGTGAATGGAACATCTTGTTAGTAAAAGAAATCTGTCAGAACTCAGAATTTCCATCAAAATCCTTGGCAGATAAGAGATGCAATATCTGTGATTCTAACTAGCAATCACAAACCCTTTACCCAACGCAGACAATGTCAAAATTTATTATTTTCAATATTATTTTTTCAAATTTTTCCCCAAAATTTGACAAAACCATATCAAGTGACTCCTCATTGGAACGAGCTCCAATGAGGAGTAACATGGCATGGTTTTGTTGACATTTTTTGAATAATAATTTTTTTCCAACTGCTGAATTCGCATATTATGTGGGCGGATGCAGCTGATTCGTTAGGTAAAGGGTTGAAAGTAAATGGACCATCTTGTAAGAAATAGAAACCTGTTGGAACTCAGAATTTTCACCAACATCCTTGGTGGGAGGGGGGCATTCCACATGAGGGAAACTGTTTAATATCAAAGCTTAGTACCAGGTGAAATAACACAGGTACGTGCAAATTTGCCAAATTATCATTTTATATTTACTCTTTGTTCCCATCAAAAGAAATAGAGTGACAGAAATTTTGTTTACTTAAATTACTAGACGTAGAAAATTTACTCTTGGTATTCATATATTAACACTCTCAGAACCAAGTTTATGTGTTTATTGGGGTTTAATGACACTTTCAACATCCAGGATCATGTCATGTCAGAAAGTTTTTTTTTGCGGAGGAAGCTGAAGAAATCCACTGGCAGCAGCATGTAACTATCAGACAATCAGAGATCAACATTCCAAATTCTTAAAAAACACAACTGTGTCCTTCAACACACACACAGACCCATGCCAGTCTTCGTTTGAGGCCAACCACAGCACTTTCGTCGTACTGCAGCCAGCGTGTTTCACACTTTCATGTAGTTGCATTATGGAAAGTGAACCAAGTATTCATGAGAACATCAGCTGATAACACCTGGATTCCAGCCATCATTTTTTTACAGTGTGCAATGGTCCAGTGTTTTGGTGTTGGACTCCTGAATGCCAGGCAGGATTGCTGAGGGTTTTACTCCTGACTGGGGATCAAAAATCAACATTCCAAATTCTTTGAAAACTTGATTGTGTCCTTCAATATCCACACAATCAGCATTGTTTGGGGCAAGGCTGTATTATCAGGTATCCAGACAAAATACCCTCGGACAAAATACCCTTAGGACATAATACCCTAAAAAAAAATACCCTTAGGACATAATACCCTCAATGGGTAGGACAAAATACCCTCGGACAAAATACCCTCAGACCAAATGTATGTAAAGTTGGATTTTTGGTGTTGGGGGGGGGGGGGGGAGGTGGGGGCGGGGTAATTGCATCTAAGGCACTGGCCGGTGTTCTGTTTGAAATAACAAGTACCAATATTTTTATTTTTTTTATTAACCCTTTACCTAACGTAACGGCCAAAACCGGCCAGCACTATTCTCAAAAATCGCCAATTAATTTTCACTGCTTTTTCATTTTTTGTCTCAAAAACATAGGTTATGACACCTCGTTGGAACGAGCTCGTCGAGCTCGTTCCAACGAGGGGTCATAACCTATGTTTTTGAGACAAAAAATTAGTTATTCAAGAATTATTTTTGCAAGTGTCGTCTGCTTTTCAGGTTAGGTAAAGGGTTAAACTAAATAGATATGAAGCACAATACCAATGGCAGATGGCAATTGAATATGAAGCACAATATAAATGGCAGATAGCACAGAACATGAAACAAATATGAGGGTATTTTGTCCGAGGGTATTTTGTCCTACCCATTGAGGGTATTATGTCCTAAGGGTATTTTTTTTTAGGGTATTATGTCCTAAGGGTATTTTGTCCAAGGGTATTTTATCCTACAATCGTATTATCAACATGCTGTATATCTTACAATACTGCACAACTGTGCTCCCACTTGGACAATTGGGATGAAGTGTCTTATCAAAGGAAATAATTGAGATCCATGATGCTGGCCTGGTGGGAAATTACAACATTTTTGTGATCAAACTCCAATGCACTAACTCTCCCAGATTTATGATGTATTTCATACTGATGAGGAAACATACAGTAAACCCGCCATGGACTGGTCAAAATTCACGAGTGGGCAGTGATGCCCACACATGCGTTTACCAGGTAATAAAAATCATTACCAGCAAAATTTTAATTAATGAAGCAATAGGTTGCACCCAGTGCTTCATTAATTGATTTTTGGATGATTATTTCTATTAGTGTTTGGAATCTAACATTACTGCATCCATGGAAATATTGTCCATATTTGGAAAGTGACCAGTCCATGGTGGCTGTACTGAAGTGCTTTTTGACTTTGCAAATGAAATGGTGAGATGTAACACACTGTTGTAATGAGATATCTGAGCTATGTTCAGGTCAGATAAGATCATCATATATAACTGCCGAACATGATGTGTCTATGGCTATTGAAAGTGTCGTTAACCCTTGAAGCCTCAAATTAATTTTATGATAATAACAAACATATATATACATGTACACAGTCACCGATGATCTAAGTAATAGTGTTTCTACATCATTGTTGGCTGCCACAGAATTTACGGGATTTTACCGGGCATTTATTTATTTATTGGTGTTTAAGGACACATACTTATGCACAATGGCTGATCGTGACTGTGGCAGTTTTGTGAGTGGAGGAAGCCGGAGTACCCGGAGAGAACCACCAAACATCGATGAGCAACTGTCAGCTCCTCAACATTCTAACTCTGTTTAAGCTCCACTCAAGCAGGGTTACAGTGGTTGAAGACCTGTGCACTATCGACGTGCAGTATGCCTTAGTACACGGCGTCATCATGCCCCCATGTAGGCAACCTAGATAAAGTGCCTTGCCCAAGGACACAATGTGGGGCGTCCCAGGTGGGGATCGAACTTGGGACCTCTAGCACAGAAGTCCAACAGTCTACCACTGAGCCACCGCACTCCCTTTCCTGGGTATTTTGGGAGAGTTAACTTGCTATATAGGCAACCAACAGTGATGTAAAAACACTGCCAAGATAAATGCAGTTGAGTTTTTGAAGAACAATATGCTTGGTGTGTGGGTGTACTTTTTCAAAGGTGGCAGTTTGGGTATACATGTAGACACAAGGGTTAAATCCCACGAAACAAACAAACCTATTTCACAAAACCAATAAAACTACCGCAGCAACAGTAGTTTGCTACAATATTCCCCATATGGCACTACCAAGTGCTGTGGCAGATTTGGCGGGTTGACAACTAAAAATGAAACATTGACCTTTCATCATTATTCTAAATTGCATCATGGCACTGAAACTGTATCTGATTGAAAATGATTTCAGTCTCAGTGGCAACTGAAGACTTAATAACTACATGGTGATAGCTTCCCTCCACAATTTTGCCTGGCATTGATTATCATTCCATAGGTGACAAAACACTCCCAAGCTGCTGCAAAGGTCATCATATCCAAAAACAGCTCTAACATCAAACATATATCTTTCTTCATTATTCTTAAGCAATTATACACAGAATGTTTGCTAATGACAACATCAAAATAATTAACATCTATTGTTAAGTAGTTGGTGATTTTCTAATGTTTTATTGATTAAAATGTAATCAATACATTACTAAATGATTAGTAATCTAGTGGAATACAGTATTGTAAAAAGAGTGATGTGATGTCATAGTAAAGATATGTAACCACCTATGATCCTATTAGAACTCTTCCAGTGCCACTTACCAGGCCTACAGTTTTAACTCTTTACTAAATTAATCGGCATATTATCAAAGAACTGAACAGTTGATAAACAAGAGGCCCCACGGGGCCTGAAGCGCTCATCTTGTACAGAACACAATTTAAACAGAGTCCAAGAATGAGTCTACATTAAGCAAGCCATCTCCATAGGCTACACTGTCAATCCTTGAGTCCCTCAGGAGTGACAAAAATAATCTGGGCATCATGCCTTTTCTTCAGTTGCTCCTAAGTAAAATGTAGAGCTCCCCTATGAAGCCCCTTGATACAACCTATGTGGATTAATCTTAGTACCTCTAGAGGGTACTGAATACAAAACTTTTAATTCATCAGCAAAATGGCCAATTCCGGCTCCCATAGAGAGCCCAAATATTAACCCAGGCTCTTGATTTGAACACAGTTAAATCTGACTTCCCTAGAGATGTTGTGTACCGAATATGAAAGCATTCTGACTGTTGGATCTGAAGAAGAGAAATTGTAAAGAAATTTCTCCGAATTGCACTAAGTTCAAATTTGGGCTACCACAGCGAGCCCAAATATTAACCTATGGATCCGATTTGAACAAACTTGAATCTGACCCCCTTAGAGATGTTGTATACCAAATGTGAAAGCATTCTGACAAGTGAATCTGAAGAAGAAGATTTTTGAAGAAATTCCCTCATATTGTACTAAGTTAAATTTCATGTTCCCATATGGACCCCGAATATTAACCTAGGCACTCGAATTGAACAGCCTGGAATCTGACCCCCCTAGAGATGTTGTATACCAAATATAAAAGCATTCCGACTGGTGGATCTGAAGAAGAAGATTTTTAAAGAAATTTCCTCATATTGCACCAAGTAAAAATTTGGGCTACCATAGTGAGCCCAAATATATACCTAGGGATCTGATTTGAACAAACTTGAATCTGACCACCATAGAGATATTGCATACCAAATATCAAAACATTCTGACTGATGGATCTGAAGAAGCAGATTTTTTTAAATTATCCTCCATATTGAACAAAGATAAAATTTGGGCTTTCGTAGGAAGCCCAAATATTAACCTAGGGACTTGGTTTGAACAATCTAGAATCTGACCCTCATAACAATGATGTATACCAAATATTAAAAGATTCTGACTGGTGGTTCTGAAGAAGAAGATTTTTAAAGAATATTCCCCATATTACCCCATGTTAAAACTTCGGGCTCCTGTAGAGAGCCCAAATATGAACCAATGAGCTTTATTTCAACAAATTTTTATCTGACCCCCCTATGAATGCTGTATACCAAATATCAAAAGATTCTGGTGATTGGTTCTGGAGAAAAGAAAAAACATAACCGATGGCAATTTTTTTTACCATTCAATTCTACTGGTCAAAAGGATACTTCATACCAAATAAAAGCTCTCTGTTCTGTGGGGTTTGGGAAATATGGGCGTTTGAAAATATTTCTATTTTTAGCTCCCAGGGTTCCCATGGGGATGCGGGGATTTTTTTTTTTTTGCATGGGTCAAGTACTTATGACCCAATACTACCACAAACCTAATTTGGTTCATACCAGACCATCGGTTCAGAAAATAGAAATTTGGGGCGGGGCCAAAAATCTTACCCCTCCTATTACAAAGCCAAATATTATTTCACAAACTTCATTTGAACAAACTTGATTCTACACCTCATATGGAAGCTTCATAGCAAATATCAAGTCATTGTACACACTGGTTCTTGAGAAGAAGATTTTAAAAATATTTTGGAGCATTTTCCCCCACTCCCTCCCTATGGGGCTGGGCATGCTGAGTTGAACAAAAATGAAATGCCCCTTTGGGACCATCACTCACACAAACTTTCACTTGAATTGGCCCAGTGGCTTTGGAGGAGAAGACCAAAACATGGTGTTGACGAACGACGGACGAGAGACGACAGACGACCGGTGCCGGACGACAGACGACGGACGACGGACGGAGAGTGATGAGATTAGCTCAGCTTGACTTTGTCAAGATGAGCTAAAAATTATCTATCAAAATATTTCAACGAAACCATATCATGTGACCCCTCACTGGAACAAGCTCAGTGAGCTCGTTTCAATGCAGCATCACATGATATAATTTAGTGAAATTTTTTTATAAATATTTTAAAAAATAATTAAAATAACAAATTCTGATATCGTGTGCATTGGGTAAAGGCAAGCGATGGCCCTGGCCTTCTATTTCATGCCTGAATTTACAATGAGGAAACCTACAGACAATCTTTCATAAATTAAGAGATTTTAAATCTAAAGAGTAACACACCTGCCAAATACACTACTAGCAGTCAATGGACAGGGTTCATACAGGCAAGGACTTATAAAATTCAAGTCTATTCAAAGCTGTTTCTCAGTATATTTCTGTATTTTCCAAGACCCTATAATAGAGAAATTCAACGATTTTTAAGGCCCTGCCTTCACTGGTTTAACTAGGACCTCTGGTCATTATCCCCTCATCCCACGTCCCTTCAAGGGAAGTGGGATGAGAGGGTAATGACCAGAGGTCTTAGTTAGCACTGTGCCTTTACAAACTCTGACATATAAAACTCTATAGATATGATTACTTGTTTCATCAGCATTCAAGGCTTTTCAAGGCCTTCTGACACATTTTCCAGGATTTCAAGGCCTTGAATGAACCTTAATCAAATACATCTGGCCCTTGAATCCAATGCCCCATGGGAACCCTGATGAAACACCGACTGAAATGAATTCCCACCCAGATCGTAAACTCCACACACACTATTTATTTATTTATTATTTATCAGAGCTTAAGGTAAAATATTTTTGCACAATGATTAGTCGTGACTGCAACATGGACATAAAGTTAAGCCCAATCAATCGTTTCCACCAATGTTGCCCATTTTAGAAGACTTCCACCACGGGCATTGGTTACTGGATCCTATTTTACCAGTAAAAGAGAGCTTGTTTACCACAGTAAACAAGGACTGCTTCACTTCCTGGGGTTCCCACGGATATCCACACTTCATGAAAAAACATATGAAACTGTATATGTGATATGATTGAAAAGACAACTGAGTCAGCATCAAAAAGCAGATAGGAGAACCACTTCTATTTATTATGATACATGTTGTTAACAAAAACCAGGATGATACCTCTACTAGATAACAGTTAAAGGATTAAGGTTTAATTTTTTGCAGCAGGCAGCACCTGACAGGATAATCGACACACAGTAGTGTTGAAATGACTCTGGGATTCTGGAGTCAATTAGTTGACACCCAAAAGTTGAGTCGAAGTCGACAAGTCGGCACCCCACTTTTTGCCGCCAAGATTTACACAGCAATGAATGTGAAAAATTTGTCAAAATAATTGAAAACATGTATAAGGAGGTTAATTTTGCAGTTAAGCTTCCTGGGGACATTACAGAAAAATTTTCCTCTAATATCGGTGTAAAACAAGGCTGCATGCTCAGCCCAAGGCTATTTAACTTGTATATTAATGACTTGCCTTCAATATTTGATTCTCAGTGTGATCCTGTTAAAAATTAATTGTTTATTATACGCAGATGATATGGTTATTACATCCAACATGAAACAGGGCCTCCAAACTCCTTAGACAGGTTACAAAGTTACCTGTCTATGTGGGCGTTGGACGTCAATGTGGAAAAAACTAAAATTGTCATTTTCAATAAATCCGGAAGGGAGGTCAGGCAGTCATTTTCTTATAACGGCTCCATTTTAAATCACGCGAAAGAATATAAATACCTGGGTGTTCACTTTAAAGCATCTGGATGTATTGACTTTGGCGAATTATGTACGAAAGGCCTGAAAGCTATTTACATGTTAAAACAGAAAATGCCTCTGACAGACCTAAACCCTAAAACAACGATAAAACTCTTTGATGTATTAATTCAACCTATACTTATATATGGGTGTGAAGTATGGGGAGTTGACATCCTAAATCTACATCAATTAGACAGAAATAATAGTCTTTGTGAAAGGTTTGATAAACAAAAATACTCTGTAATAGAATCAAAATTTTACAAACAAATTCTAGATGTCACCCAACACGCCAGTACTCTAGCTATACGTGGAGAGGTGGGTGTGTATCCTCTTGATTTACTAATTATAAACAGAATAATTAAATACTATTTTCACCTCCAAGAACCCCCCCCCCCCCCCTCCCTCCCGAATCACTTGTGTACAAATGTAATAAGGATACAGAGGCTCGTGGCCTAACAACGTGGAATGAAGTCATAAGAAATGTTTTACAGTACAGTGGTTTTGACCATGTCTGGGTAAATAAGACCACATTTAATGTAAAAGGTCTAAGCTCAGCAAATAAAAGGCATTTCCAAGGACTCTACGCTAATTGGTGGCGGCAAAAAGTATTAGCCTCCCTCAAATTCTCATTTCTCAGCCAAATCAAAATAGAGTTCAAATTCAAAAACTATCTTCTACTAAATAAAGATAGAGAAGTTAGTTTAAATTTTACAAGATTGCAAATAAGTGCCCACACTCTAAACATAGAAGCAGGCAGACATAAAAGACCTCCTGTCCCACGGGACCAATGTTTATGTCCATTGTTCCCCACAGAAATTGAGAACAAGGTCCACTCCCTCTTGTTTTGTCCAATATATGCAACCGAGAGGCGCAGCCTTAATAAGGAACTGCTGGAAATGATAGGCAATGACCATTACCTGTGACTCCAGAAGAACTTACTATCCTACTCACTAATTTTGATAGAGAAATAACAGCTTGTTTAATGCAATTTGTTAATAATGTATTGAACATGCGAAAATCTTTCAACAAATAGCTCTGTTTTTGCGAATAATTCGGACCATGCAATTATGGTGGCATTTTCTCAAGATGATTTATTTTGCGTGCCAAGGCCATGGCCTATAGCTGGCAGCTTTGGCACATAATTTACTCATCACTTTACTTTGAAAATAATGTCAGTGGGTTGTTTGACATTACTAGTATCCACCTCTAATCTCACCATTGTGTGACAGCCGGTTGTATCTATATTGTTAGGGGAATAAGGGCGGGTTCATGTTCACATGTATTCAGGGTGTGAGTTGCATCGTTTATCTATAATCTAGAAGCTATAGTCATTGAACAATCTAGTCTGTGTGTATGTATGTGCGTGTGTGTGTGTGTGTGTGTGTTTATGTTCGTGTAGGTATGTGTATCTCAATGTGTATATGTATAAATGCATATGTATCTCTGTTTTATTCCTGAACATATGTATAGGGGTATCTTATTAGATATATATGTCTATATGTGTATGGGCGTACACATATCGTGGGTGTCGTTCTGTTGGTTGATGATGGGCCAAAGCCACATGTCTTGTTATATATATTTATTTTTTTTTTTTTTTTATTTTTTTATTTTTCTTATGTATTTTTGTGTACCACTTTTGTCATATATCATCAGTTGATATTTAAGACAATAAAAGTATTATTATTATTATTATTACTTTGATCTCAAAGTCTGTGTCAATTATCTCATTATTAGTGTTGTTGATTTCACTCTCTGAATAGATCAACTGACAATGATTTCAACTTTTCCCCAGTAGATCTTACATCAAAATTTTGTTATGTTTTTAAAGGAAATACTAAATGTTCCGACTAGTTTACTAAATCTGCAGCATAGTGTCCCTTTAACAAGATATTTATAGATTTACTGGTGTTTAAGGTCACATATTTCTGCATAATGGCTAATTATGACCACAATATGGATATAAAGTCAAGTCCAACCAATGGTGCCCGTTTTAGAGGACTTCCACCCCAGACATTGGTTATCAGATCCTAATTTATCAGTAAAACAGAGCTTGTTTACCACAGTAAACAAACACTAATTCACTTCCTGGGGGTCCCACAGGGAGATTTCATTAATAATTTGGTACAACTTTAACAAGATCAATTTGTTTTTATAATACAGTGGAACCCACTTAATGGGATATCCCTTAACTGGTAGAGTGCTGGAAGCCCATATTTGGGCTTTATTCAGAAGTGTTGGTATCACAACTTAAAGGCTTCATATTCAATGGAAGTTCAACATATGACCTTTGAAGTGAAATGATGTAGTCTGTTAGGATTTGCCTAATGGCACTCTCCCATAAATTGTAACAAAGCAATGATATGTGTACAAATTCTGATGACTAAAAATAATTCAGCACTCTACCAGTTAATTGAATAATCCTGTTAATTTCATATAATATCCAAACACTAACCATTTTCACAGGTTTTCAGAAACAAAAGTACTCAAGTTACAATAACCTCTTCCACTTGAACTTTAAGTATATTTGAAGTTCTTCTAGGAATAGAGATTCTAAGTAACACTCAAAACTGACAACTATATTATTCAATAAGCAATGACAAATTGCTGTGAGAAATACAATACAGTAGAATCCTCTTAATTGAATATCCATTTTGCCAGTGAAAATTATTCAATTAACAGGAGTATACAATTAACAGGGATTTGGTCAGTTTCCTGTGTTCTGGAGGTAAACTGAGCATTTATTCTATTATATCTTCTTTGACAGAGCTCATAGAGGTCTGTCAAACAAGATATAATAGAATAAATGCCTGTATTGGATGTAGTGAGGCAAAAAAGGTTGATAAATAAGGGGAATTTGGTGCGTGTCACAGTAATTTTTTCGATATATTACAAAAATTTATATACAATTAACAGGAGTTTACTCTACAACCCATATGCAATTAACAGATCAAATTTGTACTGGAGGTATGGTAAATGGTTTTGAGTTTGAAAATTATATTCAATTAACAGGGATATACAATTAAGAGATAACCAATTAAGTGGGCTCCAATGTATAAAAAATTGATAAGATAACTGTCTCTTGCATCCTGGACAGAATCCCTTTAGAACACAACCTCCCTCAAAACAATCACCCCTTAGGACCTAATCCCCTCACTTTAATCTGCAGATATAATCCCTTTAGTTTAGAAATAGTATTAAAAGTTTCACAGCCTCCAATACATAGCTTATGACCCCTCATTGGAACAAGCTCATAAGCTATGTTTTTGAGGCCAAAAATGAAAATGTTTTGTTATTCAGGAGATATTTTTGCAAATATCTACTGCTAGTCTTGTAAGATAAACAGTTAACCCTTTACCTAACGTAACGGCAAAAAACGGCCAGCGCTATTCTCAAAAATCACCAATTAATTTTTATTATTTTTTCATTTTTTGTCTCAAAAACATAAGGTCATATACTTATGCACAATAGCTAATCATGACCGTGACAGTTTTACGGGTGGAGGAAGCCGAAGTACCCAGAGAGAACCACCGAGCAGCTGCCAGCTCCCCAAAACGTAACTCCGCACTGCAACACAGGCAGGGTTAGATTGGTTGAAGACATGTGTACCATCGACATGCAGTACGCCTTAGTACACGGCGTCATCGTGCCCCATGTGGACACTCCGGGGTTAAGTGCCTTGCCCAAGGACACAACGCGGGAGTCTGAATTGATTGTTCAGATGGTCACCCATCCAATGATTAACAGGGCTTGACGTTTCTTAACTTTGGTGATCTGACGAAAACTGGTTACTGCGCCGCCACTGCGCCCCCTAAAGGCTATGTGGAACCTTGTAATTTAACTCTTTATCTAAAGTAAAGGCCAAAACCAGTTAGCGCTATTCACAAAGCAATTTATTAATTTATTGTCCAAAGGGGTTATTCTTCAAAGGGATTTCATCCTACGTGGATTCATCATAAGGGATTTTTTTTGTCTGGATACCCAACAATCAGATGTCACTTTCATATTAGCCCTTTATACAGCACAGTTCTCAAAGTACCTAACTGAATCTTTCTGAGAAAAATACACCCAAAGCCAAATCTTCTACTTAATACTCATTAATGTGATAATTTTATTTATTGAATATAATTCTCAAATCCCACACCACTTACCATACCTTTAGTACAAATTAGACCTGTTAATTGCATATTTTTGTTACTTTATTTTTGAAAAAAATTGTTAACCCTTTACCCAACAAATCGGCCACATCTGCTCGTGTAATATGTAAATTCAGCAGCTGAAAAAATATTATTTTTCAAAAAAATTCAAAAACCATATCGTGTGACTCCTCTTTGGGACGAGCTCTTTGAGCACATTCCAATGAAGGGTCACATCATATTGTTTTGTTGAAATTTTTGAAAAATAAAAAAAAATGATATTTAAAATAATAAATTTTGATATCATTTGTGTTGGGTAAAAGGTAAAGTCACAAATTCTAATGTATCAGGTAAATGATCAGTGAAATAGTTTGCTTTTCTGTTGAGATTGAAAGACACTTTTGGTCTCTATGGCTACATTATAACCAGGGACCGATCAGGACTATTTAAAATACGCTCTAGCCTCGGAGCCTATTTTTTCAATTCATGCGCCAGATTTCAATTTACGGAGTCACACTGCTGTTTGTAACACACACAGCAAGTATGTAATAGCTCTCATCATTTTCATTTAGTACACTATAGCAAACATTAATCTTCACTGTGGTTTCTGATCAAGTCTTGGCTGCCTATTTAGGCAGCCAAGACTTGATCAGAAACCACAGTGAAGATTAATGCTTGGTAATTAAGACTTGAAGTATTAACTTAAGCACTCTACAACAATGATAAATGATAATCATATATATAATACATGTAAGAGTGTCTCTCTCGATTATCCATCGAAAGAATATCAAAATATGAGCTGAGAAGTTGCACACCAACTGAGAAGCCTATTTCTGAGATTTAAGAGCCAGGTCCTGATGTTTCAGAACCATATATGCACTGGCGCATGCCCAGGTCGGTCCCTGTATAACTATAAACAAGTTTTTTAAGACATATTCACACATCATTTATAATAAGCCTGTCCACAGAGGACCATGAACATTGTTTTTTTTTACAGTGTCTCATAACATCAGCCAAACACAACTTTTCTACGGCACTAATTAATTATGCATTGTGCCAGTTCCTAGGTTTCCAATAGAAGTAACACATTGTGAAGCTTCTAAATTCAATTTGATTTGAAATTGTCCAGATTATGTAATATGATTCAATTCCAGACATGGTGATTCGGAAATTCTCGATTCATCAAGAAGTTCTGAAAATCTTTTCAAGTGTCTCCCTTTGAACTCTTCTTCTGTCATCATGCAGTTCTCCTGTACAAGAGAGCTGATGATAGAAGAAGAGTTCAAGGAGGTTCTGGTTCCGAAACATGGCTTGACTCCCAAGAGTTGCCATGGCGAAGACATTCTTACTTAATATTTATTTACTGGTGTTAACTCCTTGCATGCTTCTGAAGGATATTCCTGCCCAGGACACAAAATCTCTCATCACTGAAATAAGTATAATTTGGGGACATTTAACCACATTTTCTTCTGTGAAATGAATTACTTTTTGACTAATGATTTCTTGCGTTAAATTTAGAGAAATTTTTCACCAAATCTAGTCATGGCAGCTTCACAGCTGCAAAATATTTTGAAAATACTCAGTGGATTAAGAGTTGATAATCCTTAGATCCACAGATAAATTTTACGTTACTAACTGCAGATGACTTAACAGTGTTTCTCCCTTATTGTTGGCTGCCAACAATGATGTAAACACACTGTCCAGATAAATGAATCCTACCAGTCAATTTCTCAAGGAAGAATACACTTGGGACAATCTTTTCAGGCAAAATAAAAAGGGCAGTTCGTGGCTACATGGAGACTTAACTCCTTGCATGCTGCTGGTGGATATTTCTGCCCAGAACACAAAATCTCTTGCCACAGAAAGAGTATGATTTGGGCACATTTTACTAAATTTCAGTCCTCTAAATTGAATTGACTTATTCACCAATGATTTCTTAAGTTAAATTTAGGAAAAATTTTTATCAAATCTTGTCAAGGCTGCTTCCCAGCAGCCATGACTGGATCTGATGAAAAATATTTTGAAAATACTAAGTGGGTTAAAAGTTAAGGGTTAAAGGTCACTTTCAGTATATACATTGTATGTAATAGTTACTAAGTGAGGTGGAGGTATTCATGAATTTGAACAACCTGCCAGCGTGTGGTATGTGATGCCGAGCCGCGAAGTGGTGAGGTGTTACAACACATTGGCAGGTTGTTCAAATTCATGAATACCGACTGTTAGGTTAGTAACTTATTTACACGCCAATTCACAGAATGCACCACCCAGGCATGGTAAGTGAGTACAGGTATTCAAGTGACGTCACTTGAACACCTAGTTGATTGTTCTATCGGGTATTTCACGTCTCTTACAACCCGGAGAAGACAAAAGAATTGGTGTGTAAGGTTTTTTCGTGACCACAACTCAGGTATAAAAAGTCAAATGCAATTTTAGTCAATCTACCTATACCTATTCTGCCCACACTTGAGGAGTATTACACCAGGCATTGGTTATTGGAGTCTATATTTTACCATTAAAACAGAGTTTGTTTACCACAGTAAACAAGCACTGCACCACTTCTCTGGGTTCCCCTAATGGATAAACTTATACGTGAAATAGCATAAAAAATACAATGTCTTACCTCTTTCGTGTTTTCTCGGCAAATTTGGAAGAAAACTAAATCACAGCCAGGATGTGAACATATGCAGTGAACACAGAAACCTTGCACAGGAAACAAATTGAAAATATGTCATTCAGACTAATAATAACAAAACAATGATGCATTGTTAATACTTAGTGTTAATGAATGAACATTGATAACATCTGACCACTAAATTAGGTTTCATGCAACCCCAATAGGTCAGCCATCTGCACAATTACTGTATGCTAATTATATAATTGACCCTTAACTCTTTGTCCCCATATAGCCACAAACTCCCACTTTTATTTTATTTATTTATTTATTTATTTATTTATTTATTTATTTATTTATTTATTGGTGTTTAAGGTCATATATTTCTGCGCAATGACTAATCACGTCCACAACATAGAGATAAAGACAAGTTTAGTCAATCGTTTATACCCATGTGGCCCATTTTAGAGGACTTCCACCCTAAGCAATGATGACTAGGACCTATCTTACCAGAAAAACAGAGCTTGCTTAATACAATAAACATGCACAGCTTCACTTCCCAGGATTCACACACAGGATAAGCTGAAATACACATATTTGTATCCAGTGAATATTAAAATAAGACACTACCTAATCCGTATCACAGGTGACACTTGCAAAAAAATACTTCAACTAAAAATTTGCTTTTTCACCTCGAAAACAGCTTTTGACCACTCATTCAAATGAAAATTCATAAGCAATGTTTTTAGGCAAAAATGAAAGAAGAGGCACCAAGAGCCTTAACCCTTTATCCGATAGACACAAAATCAAAATGTATTATTTTAATTATTTATTTTTCAAGAAATTTAAATGAAACTAAATCATGTGACCCCCTTATTGGAATGAGCTGGACGATATGGTTTTGTTGGAACATCATAATTTTAACTGGAAGGAGAATGAGGGATGTGGAAGACATTTTTTTTCTCCTTTAACCCTTTACCCAACATAACGGTCAAAACCGGCTAGCGCTATTCACAAAAATCGCCAATTAATATCCATTATTTTTTTCATTTTTTGTCTCAAAAACATAGGTTATGACCCCTCTTTGGAATGAGCTCGTTCCAATGAGGGGTCATAACCTATGTTTTTGAGACAAAAAAATGAAAAAAATTAGTTATTCAAGAATTTTATTTGCAAGTGTCGTCTGCTTTTCATATAAGGTAAAGGGTTAAAATGAGTTCTGAAGGATTACAAGTGATTTTAAGCAAAAAGATTTTTCCCTAATTGACTAGATGTTATTATTGAGGATTGGTTGGCAGTTGAGCAAAAATCACTTGAAACTTTCCAAAGACCTCACAAAACTCCCAATAAATCCCTCACCCCATCCCCATCTTTTACAAATATGACATTGGTACACTCAGCAGGTGAAAGCAGGGCTGTAGAAACTCGGAAATACTGGAAAAAGTTCTGGAAAGTAACATCTCCTTTTCTCTCCCCGCACAATGACCTCAAGCAGCCTTGTGAACAAATGTTCCCTTCTTCACTCCACTCCCCTCCCCACCATAACAAAATCAGTCAAGCATCATGCCTTGAACAAACTTCAGCCTAGGAGTCATAGTACTACTGTATACCAAATATCAAAGATAATGACTGGTAGATCTGAAGAAGGTCATGAAAAATATTCACTTCACTGCACTCCCACAGGGAGCCCAAATATGAACCCAGGAACATAATTTCAACAAATTTAAATCTGTGCCCCCAGAACAACAATAAAGAATTGGAAAGCAGATCCAGTACACAGAACTTACAAGCATATAATGTCAACATGGCAAGAAAGCAATATACTGTCTAGATGCAGTGAGGTTTACTTTTTGGGTGAATTGAGGATGCAGAATCGGTGAAGAATAGCAGTGTTTTTCGAGGTCATAGTTTCATGCAAATGTGTCTCGTTAATATGAGGAGGGGCGAGATTGGTGACAAGTCTTGATCTGAACACACCTGAATTTTGCCCACCCCACTCAAGAATGTGAATGATTTATGAACAGTGTTCTGAAGACCATTCAAGATGGCTACCAGAGTATCCATTGTGGGCTGCCAAACACTGTCACTCTGCTAAAAATGGATGCATAAATGTGACCTGCAGCCTGTAATGAAGGTATACAAGATAAATACTGCTTAAGTGACAGCTATTGCAGGCAGCCAACCAATATCATAATATGACGATCTTATCTAGCCATGAACCAGAACATACATAAGAAATCTGATGATAATCAGAAAAAATGCATAGCCTGAATTGAAGACAGTGTTCTGAAGAAAACCAAGTTTGGGTGGTCAACCATTACCATTACATTCTCATCTACTCACCATACGTACTGAGAGTGTTCAACCAATGATCCGAACCGGCCACCACAATTGGCTGATTGTGGGCAATCAGATGACAATGGCAATGGCTTCTGGAACATTGGTTCAACCGATTGTTGCCAAGCATTTTGTGATGATTCATAAAGCACAGATTATTATCTTCTGCAATTATTCAATTGTTAATGTAAAATGATGTCAATGATACCATTCAATAAAGTTGAAAAACCACCACAATGTTTATTCTTAATCTCTCTTGATGCCCCTTTATGGGATATACAAGTTAAATGACATGTAAAGCTTACAACTGAGTGTACTTGCAGCAAACACCAGTTCATACCGGTAAAGTGAAGGTTGCACTCCATTGACTCAGGTCGCAGGAAAAATTAGCAGTTGCGTGCACTTGGGTGTGCCCAAGTGTGCACGACTGGTAATTTTACTGGACCTGAGTCAATAGAGTTTAACACTGTGAAATATGTTCAATTTAATGTAGTTCTTTGCGAGCCTCGACTTGTCGAGTAGTGCACGGTATTACAATCACAATTGGCATTGCAATCGGCTGATTGTGAGCTCAAACAACCAGTAATCAGTCAGCGGCCATTTTTGGTAATTGGTTGAACACTACGTACCGGTAGCCATTCCGCCGAATTTAAAGAAAACTGATGAATAAATATGACCTGAAGACTGTGCCGAAGAAAACCAAAATGGTTGCTGTGGCAGCCATTACAGGCAGTTAACTGTGACCATAATACTGCACCTCATCTTCGCTAAAACCTAACATGCATATGAAAGTTGATGATGATGGAAAAGAACTGCAGGCTGTCATCCATACTTAATGAATTGTGGACAGAGACTCACAGACATGCACATTTGCTATGGATAATGTCCCAGTTTATTGTGTGAGAAACATATGTCTGTTATTTTGGGTGGATAACTAGTCAACTGATCCTTTAATGTACAGATATACTGTATCCCTCCCCTCATTTGTTTCATTTACAGTGGAAAATATTTTCATTCATGAAATAAGTATGATATTGTGTCATTAACTGATAGAGTGCTGGAAGCCCATATCTGGGCTTTATTCTGAAGTGCAGGTACTGCAACTTAAAGGCTTCATATTCTGTAGATGTGCTTCGTACTATCTTTAACCCTTTACCCAATGTAACCATTAAAACTGGCCAGCACTATTCTAAAAAATCGCCAATTAATTTCAATTATTTTTTTCATTTTTGTCTCAAAAAGAGGGTTATGACCCCTCATTGGAACAAGCTCATTGACCTCGTTCCAATGAGGGGTTATAACCTATGTTCTTGAGACAAGAAATGAAAAAAATTAGTTATTCAAGAATTTTTTTTGCAAGTGTCATCTCCTTTTCATGTTAGGTAAAGGGTTAATGTGAAATTACATAGCCTGTACAGATTTGCCTGGTCATAATTCATGGGAGCATGTCCAAAGGCACTCAAGATTTGATTCTATTCAAAATTTGATTCGAATTCCTCTATCTGATTTGATGGGTGCGGTGGCTCGGTGGTAGACTGTCAGACTTCTATGCTAGAGGTCCCGAGTTCGATCCCCGTCCGGGACGACCCGCATTGTGTCCTTGGGCACTTTATCCCGGTTGCCAACATTGGGGCATGATAATGCCATGTACTAAGGCGTACTGCACGTCGATGGTGCATGTCTTCAACCGCTGTAACCCTGCTTGAGCGGAGCTTGAACAGAGTTAGAATGTTGAGGAGATGACAGTTGCTCGTCAATGCTCAGTGGTTCTCTTTGGATACTCTGGCTTCCTCCACCTGCAAAACTGTCACGGTCACGATTAGCCATTATGCATAAGTATGTGTGTGACCTTAAGTACCAATAAGCAAATAATAAATAATCTTATTTGATCCGGGATTTAAAACAACCCAAAATCTGCGATTTGCTGGACCCCAATTGCAATTTATAAACAATGCATTTAAAACCTGATTTTTTTAAGACAATGTTAAACAAAACTTTGCCAAAAAAAATTCTCAGTTGAAAAGCTGATAAGATGAATACATGTAAGCAATACCTCTCTCTCCAGGTTCAGTCCTCCACATTACATCAACAAGCATCGAATATCATGAACTATATTAAACACATGATGTGTCTTTTTGAATCTTAAAGTAACAGAACAAATGTTCTGCCTTTACTAATAATGTACTGCCTGTACTAATAACCAGTGTCACATATCATGTAACGCCATCACAAAAACCCTGACATCTTAAATGTAAAAGTTGAAAAATATCTCAATTGTGAAGAAATCAGTGAGGTTTGAAAAACTTTATGTAAATAAGAAGATAGTTGAAAGATGTTCACTTCAAAAGTATTCTGTTCAAAGACACGCAATTCTACACCATGCCTTTAAATATATGTAAAGTATTATAAAAATAGCTGACAGCAAATTAAAAGCCATTCAACCAAGAAAAGTATATCCTTAACTTCTCGGATGCCAGGTAATATTTAATTATTTATTTATTGGAGTTTGAGGTCGATTTCAGTATTTATGGCTATATAATTTAACATAAGTACCAAGTCAAGTTTACACAATGTGACAGACAACATTACTCTGCTTCAATCCCAATTTCTTGCAAATATTTCAAACAACTGTTTTTTAATTTAAACTATATGTGTGCAACAATGTCGCCATAAATATTGTGTGATACAATTATACTATGAATTATATTTGCTCTTCTCAAAGGGGATAATATTTGCACATTAACTTTGAAATAAAATATTGTGTAAGGGGATCAGGAGAAAAAAAAATTCCAACTGACAGAGGCTTCTGTAACACCAGTTAACAGGGAGTGTCAGTGGTTATGGCATTGGAATTCAAACCTGAAGGTCAATGGCTTGATCCCCATCACTGGTAACTGTGTTGTGTCCTTGGGCAAGGTGCTTAATTCTGATTGCCTGTGTGGGGGTAAGGTGGTACTGTGTACAAAGGCGAACTGTATGTCGATGATGCACTTGTCTTCAACCAATGCTAACCCTACTTGTGCAGAGTTACTACATTGGGGAGTCTGACAATTGCTCTCCATTGCTCAGTGGTTCAGTACTCTCGCTTCCTCCACCCGTAAAACTGTCCGATAAGAGGCGATTGACCTGACTGTCAAAAGTGTTATTAAACTCCAATTAACCCTTTACCCAAAGTAATGGCCAAAACCGGCCAGCACTATTGTGAAAAATCGCTAATTTATTTTCATTATTTTTTTCATTTTTTGTCTCAAAAACATAGGTTATGACCCCTCATTGGAACGAGCTCATCGAGCTCGTTTCAATGAGAGGTCATAACCTATGTTTCCGAGACAAAAAAATGAAAACAATTAGTTATTCAAGAACATTTTTTGTAAGTGTCGTCTGCTTTTCATGTTAGGTAAAGGGTTAAAAAATAAATAAAAAAAACACCAGTTAACAGTTTAAAATTGTTACTTACAAAAGTGGTGTTCCACGAAATAAGTCTACTGAATATTATAACTCTTAATCTGCAAAGTATTTTCTTAAATTTTCATAAAATCAAACCACAACTCCTCTTAATGCAGGTACATTTTGTCAACAAGAGCCACTGACATAGTCTACTTTGCATCCAGAGTATTTTCATTCTGTGGAAGAAAATCTCTCTGCAGCAGGTAAAAAGTTAAGGATTGATTAAACTTTTCATAAAATCAAGTCATGACATGCTTTGCAGCAGCCACGATGACTTGATTTTATGCTAAAGTTAACAGAGTGTAGCCTCAAGAAAACATTGCTAAGAGAACTGCTCCTCTTAAAGCTACAGTCCCATATAGGCTAGTCCCGGATCTATAGCCCAGGATTATCCCGGATTGACGTAACTGTGGTCCGGGATGATCCGGCGATACTTTTCCGCCCCGGATGCGTATTGTTGCCCACAATGCGTTATAAAAACCCAACAAGCCGGTGTCGATACGGACCACACCGGACAGTCCAGGACCATCCAGGAGGAGTCACGGATCGACCCGGCAGAGTTAGGGATGAATAGGGATCACTACAGACAGGACCCAGATCATCTTGAACGGGATGATCCAGCATGATCCCGCATGTCATTTATTGTCCCGGACTACCTCATTTCTATACAGTTCATGCCGGCTCATCCCATTCAAGTTACGGATCGTCCAGGACGACCCCGTTGCCAACACGGCAGAGTCCAGGATGATTCAGGATGGCAAGGACCACCCCAGATTAAATCTTCATCCTGGATCGTCCCGGAGGTTTTTTACAGTCAAAAATATCTGGGACGACATGCCGGATACCCAAGGACCACCCCGGATGGCCAAGGACGACCCCGGACTATCCAGGACCACTACGGCGTCGTCAAGGATCAGGCCCCGGATCATCCCGGACTGGTCTGGGGTGATCCGGGGCCTATATGGGACTGTACCTTAATACAGCTATATTTTGTTAACCCTTTACCCAATGTAACAGCCAAAACTGGCCAGCAATATTCACAAAAATCGCCAATTAATTTTCATTATATTTTCGTTTTTTGTCTCAAAAACATAGGTTATGACCTCTCTTTGGAACGAGCTCATTGAGCTCATTCCAATGAGGGGTCATAACCTATGTTTTTGAGACACAAAATGAAAAAAATTAGTTATTCAAGAATTTTGTTTGCAAGTGTTGTCTGCTTTTCATGTTAGGTAAAGGGTTAAGAACCTACGACATACTCACAACTAGAGTATTTTCATTCTGTGCAGAAAATGTGCAGCAGGTAAAGAGTTTAGAGTCGATCATCCTTAGAGAGAAAAAGCTCCCACCAAACTTAAAATGTGATTTGGGAAAACATAATTACTGTCAAAACACCCACACAATATCTCTGATTTGATATCCGTTTTTCCAATGTAACATAGGAGACTAATGCATTTTATAAATAGTTAATGTACCTTATGCTCATAGCTTCAATTATTCACATTCTATGCATGTAAAACAATCACGGCTCAAAGGATTTGTTTTTTCCCCACAAGGCTTTATTCTGTCACTGATAACTTTGAACTTTAACACAGTTTCAAAATTATATGTAATCAGTCTAACCATATACCCATCGCATATGATATAAAAGTTTTAAAATTTTGAATATTATTTTTCAAATTTTTCCCAAAAATTCAAGAAAATCATATCATGTGACCCCTCAAATGAGCTTGTTCCAATAGGTGGTCACATGATATGCTTTTGTTAAATATTTTTGAAAAAGGTTACAAGCTAGGTTTTTTTTTTATAGGTAAAGAATGAAAATTTTTAGTTAGGGCAACACAAGGTAGATTTTCTATTTAACCCTTTACCCAATGCAGACGATATATCAAAATTCATCATTTTAAATACCATTTTTAAAAAATTTTCAAAAAATTTCAACAAAACCATATCATGTGACCTCTCATTGGAACGAGAATAGCATTTTTTCAGCTGCTGAATTTGCATATTACGCAGAAGGATGTGACCGATTTGTTGGGTTAAGGGTTAAAGCCTCAGATTATTTTTTATGTAGCTACTACCTATTTACATATACACAGCTGTCAATGACTTGACAGTGTTTCTACATTATTGTTGGCTGCCTGTAGAGGCAGCCAACAATAATGTAAAAACACTGCCCTGATAAATGCAGCCTGTGGTTGAGTTGTCAAGAAAGAATACACTTTGTAATAACTTTTTCAAATCAATTTTAAAGTGGCAGTTTTTGGCTCATTCTGACATAAGAGTCAATTGCTAATTGGGGTGTGGTGGATATCTCATGAAGTCAAGTCATAGTTGGTGTAAATCCTGAAAGTTGTATTGGTTAATGCATTGAAAACAACTGTGTTGGTTAACAGGTTATATGGGGAGTTAAGCATTAATGTAGTTTCTCACACGTTATCAGAAATGGCTCAACAAGGTCATAACCTATGTTAGAGGTAAAAACTGAAAATTTTTGATCATGTGTTTAACATTGCTTCTGAAGCCTTTTTTTAGAATGGGCCCAAAAAGATCCTAAGCTATGTTTACATGTAAAAAGCAAGCTCCAAGGGGCCCATCATGGAATTAACTCTGGGACATGAATTTCCTCTCCCCATCCCTGGTTAACACAGTAACAAAATACAATAAAACCTGATCATAAGATGAGTCATATTGGTTGAAGGCATGTGTACCACAAATGTGCCATACTTTTCAGCATGCTCCAGTTCCTCTTAAATCCTCTGATCATGAATGGCTTAGTGAGTTCAAGTTGACTGTGTACAGAGGTATGGTGAATGGAAATGAGAAAAACAGGGTAGGGTATCTGTATAAAACAAATGATTAACTCTTAATCTGCTGTGTATTTTCAAGATCTTTTTCATCAAATCTAGTCATGACTACTCTAAAGCAGCCATGAATAGATTTGATGAAAAATTCATCTAAATTTAACTAAGGAATTGGGAAAAAAAACAATCAATTTACAGGGAAAAAACTGAACTAAATGTGCCTAAGGCCTAAAAAAAATAAAAAATCTGTTTCTCAGGCCCTCCCGCATCGTCCTTTTGGCTGCCGCATGCTCTCTTTTTATAACCAATTTAAACTTAAAAAAAATAAAAATTAAATGGTTTATGTCTGATATTTTACCCAAGTTAAAAAAATTTATGAATTTGTCCCTTGAGTGCAAGACGGCTTTGCAATGATTTGGCATTGCAAAGTCTTCTTGCACTCAAGGGATGAAAGACACTACCAGCCATATTATTCTATAGATTATGAGGCCTAAAACTTGAACCAAGAACATGAACTTTTAATGGCAAAAAAGTAATTACTGAAATAAAAAATAAAATAAAAAACTGCTCACCTGCATGCAATTTCACAAATAATGGCCTGAGAAACAGAAGATCTATTTTGTGTGGCCTAACGTATACTTATTTCAGTGGCAAGAGAAATCCTGTCCTGGGCAGGAATTAATATCTGCCAGCAGCATGCAAATAGTTAAGTTAGCCACATCAAGACATTTCTGTTTGAGTTGCTTCCTGTAGGGCTGCAACGATTCATCATGATTTCAATGCATCGCGATACATTTGTAAACGATATGCATATCGTATTGTTTCATGTGTATCACGATACAAAAGATACATTTCCAGAAGGTTGGCATGTAGTCAGCAGGTTGCATTTTCAGGCCCAAGAAGTCTATTTTGTGCTTTTCCAACTTATAATTCCACCACAGGAGTCTGAAATTCTATCAGTATAGCTATAATTCACTTTCAACGTGATATTTACGTTCCCAATGTAAATATCACGTTGAAAGTGAATTATAGCTATACTGATAGAATTTCAGACTCCTGTGATTCCACTTGTTCATTTGAATGTCAGTAAAATATCAACTCTGTCTAAATTATAAGCATAGTTTGAGGCAACAGACCTCTTCACCTCTGAGTTGAACCCAGACTCCTAGAGGTCCATTGGCCTTCTCAAGCATTAAGAGAGAAATTGGATGTTACTTGCCAAATGAAAGTTGGACTCTGTGCAGTTTGTGGGCCTTTTATTATTGATAATTCATTTTGTCCTTGGGCAAGACACTTCATCTCCATTGCCTGCATGGGGGCATGATGACGCCGTGTACTAAGGCGTGCTGCACGTCGATGGTACGCATGTCTTCAACCAATCTAACCCTGCCTGTGCTGCAGTGCGGAGTTACGATGTTGGGGAGCTGGCAGCTGCTTGTCGTTGCTCGGTGGTTCTCTCCGGGTACTCCGGCTTCCTCCACCCGTAATACTGTCATGGTCATGATTAGCCATTGTGCATAAATATGTGACCTTAAACATCAATAAATAAATAAATAAATTACTGATAATTCACTCTCAATGTATTGCATGTAATGTATCGTGAAAAAAAATTGCGATAAATATTGTATCGTGAGTGAGACGTATCGTTGCAGCCCTAGCTTCCTGTACATATTTCCACCCTTCAACCTATCTCTCACTATGACTGTCTCCACTGCCACTGCATGCATATATAAGCACACCCTAACTGCTGTCTTATGAGATGTTCACCAAGTGCAGATAGAGATGAGCAGTTTTCAAATTTCATGTCGGTTTTGGTTTCAGTTTCATTGAAAGAGTCAGGTTTTTGGTTTCAGTTTTCATTGTTCAAACATAACAATGCATACATTGCATTTGCATATAGGAAGATGTATTTGGCAGTATATGTAGCATCAAACAAATAAGAACTTCAAATCGATCTATTTATAAAAAAAACAGAATGTGACCATTTGTGGAGATATCCAAGTCAAATTCAATCTTTTATAGCAGCAGTCTCTGTCTTGAATTTCTTGAAGCTGTAATTTATTCAATGAGTGAAACTATAGTAGATGGATACTGGATGGTGAATTATTAGTAAATTGCGGGCAGATACATTTTCCACCGGCGATTATTCAAAATTTCTGAGAACAAAAGACAAGAAATATTTGCAAACTGGCATCTTGTGGGTCACTGGGTGCAATCCATTTACCCATGAGGTAAAAGTTCACAAGTGCTTCTTAATTGTGCTTTTGTGAAAAAGATTAAATATATTTTCGGATAGAAAATCTTATGAGGTGTTAATATATGCACCAGTCAGTGTCAACAGGGACACCCTTTCTGGGGCAATACACCTGTGTAATATAAAGGTACTCTGATTTCTAGAGCGCAATGTGTTTGCATAAATTATCTCAAGAGTTTCAAGTTTGAGAAAAATGATTTTTGCCATGAGTCTGTTGCAAAATGTGTTTAGGGTAACCCGACTGACTCTAAAAAATTATGCTACTTAAAAATTGTACTGAGTAAAAGTCACTCATTCAGTTCATTATAACCCTAAATTTCCATCCGACTTCAACAGTGATTTTGGAGTTCAAGCTTTCAAGATTATGTATAATAATTACATTACCCAGTAATATATTTGATATTATAAATGTGGGAAAAGTGGCAATTCCTGTTATGCAAAGGAAAACGCATTTGATAAACAGATGAAATTTGAAAACACGATGTGTAAGAAGCAATTTTGTCACCTATTTTCGAGGTACATGCCATGCTCAAATGCAATACCAATTAGTGCAGCTGTTCTGAACAAGATTGAGAAGTGAAGATCTGATTAGAGTTTTGAAGTTGAACACTGCAACGATGGGCTTTCTGTACTTGTTTTGATTTTCAGTTTCAAAACAAAAACCGATCCAAATTTTTGGTTAACTGCACATCTCAAAGTGCAGATATGTCAGTCATTGTTTAGATGTATAAATTTTATAGTAAATTTCCTTTCTTATTATACCTACCGAAATTGTTTACAACAGGCTTGCACTACAGTGGAAGAACCTAACTCGGATAAAATACTCTCTATTTTAATCTTTCCCAAGATTTGGGAAAGAAAAGTGGTGTAAAAACACCACGAAAAAATAAGCCAAAACTGGGCCGAGCGCCATCGGCGCACACCCAGTATGGGACGCTCTTCCATAGTACAAATCCCTGACTTCCGTCACAGTGCACAATGCATCAATTCGTCATTCTTTTGATTCCGAACAACACAGGAGTTATGTGATCAGCGGGGAGGAAGGATTCTTACCCGAATAAGAAGACGGGAGGGCCTCCATGTAAACAATTTCGGTAGGTATAATAAGAAAGGAAATTTACTATAAAATTTATATTTCTTATCAACCTACCTCAATTGTTTACAACAGGCTGAATAGACAAAAGGCTGGAGGGAATCACATAACCAACCCACACATAACTCAATAGCACTGGGACCATGGACAGAGGAAGAGATCCCTAGGCCTATCAAACCATAGCATCACAAACATTAGAAAAGCCAATGAAAGATGAGGCGTATGGTGAAGTGCGACGCACAGATAGAAAGGGCAGTAACAGCACAATGCTGGAACCGACCCTGAAAAAAGTTGAAAAGCTTGGATAGACAACATCCTGAGCCGAAGAAAGAGGGCCCCAAGGGTCTCTGTCGGCTCCTGCAACTGTCGCAGAGAAAAGGAGAATGTAGCATTTCTCCAGAAGGCTGCCAGTATAACATCAGTCATCCGACAACATGACAGAGTTATTAAAGAGGAAGACAATGCACGCACCTCCTGGCAGAAAAAACAATTGGTAATACAAGCACCAGTAGCTAGACGAGCGGAAGCTGCACGAATAGCAAGACATGTCCATCAAGAAATGGATGCAGGAGAGATCTGGCATGTAGGAAAAAGCATATTCATCCAGGATAAAGGCGTGAACGCCCTCCACCCCCAAGCAGAGCAGCGCCCAAGAAAGTGACCATCTTGGAGTAAACTGCAAAGTCCTAGGCCTTTTCAAGGAAAAGAGCTGAACAAGCTTGGAGAGGCAAGGATGAGTGTCGAAACAATGCGGTATCACATAGGAAAAAATGTCTCCAAAGCATGGACAAGTACACATAGCTGGAGACCCCCAGAAACAAACATATACCAGAAAACTCCGCAAGCAGTGTGATCGAAGGAGTGACAGAAGCAACAGAGTGATCACACACCATCGACAGAAGAACAATCCACTTAGCCACAGAGGCTAAACCAGTGGAGTGAGTGCCTCCTTGAAGAAAAGCAACTCCACTGCGTGTCTCGAAAAACCACTACGGAGGAGACAGGACCCGATAAAAGACATGTGCGAAGGCACAATGAAGTCGGGTCAACTTGAAAACCTCCCGGGCGACTTTGGCAAAGAAAGTCGCGCGGTAGAGGGAGACATGCCGGAACCGCCGCTAACAGAGAGCGGAGCAGAATGATCCACACCCACCGAAGTGACGGGTGTGATCGAAAGGATTCGACGACTGCAGGTTCATATCTGGGTGAGAACCTGAGGCGGAATCGGAACCGGTAGGAAGGTGTAGCCGACAAGACCATCCCAAAGGAGGGCCAGAGCATCCACGGCGAAAGCCAGAGCATCTGGACACGGGGACACGAAAGTGTCCACCTGATGGTTCCAACTAGTCACAAGAGATCGATGGAACCCGCCATGTGGAGCATCCACCTGGTGGAAATGACCCTGCCCCGACGGGACAGGGAGTCGGCTAGGACGTTCAGGCGACCGGGAATGTGATGAACAGCCACCCCGGTGTGGACATCCTGAGTGAGCAGTATAAGATCCCAAGCCAATCGTACAGTGGAACAGAGTGCGTGCCGCCCTGGTTCCGAATGTAAGCAACCACCGTCGAATGGTCGGACAACAGAAGGACCTGGCGATTCGATAGGTGAGTATCCACTGCCTGAAATGCAGAAGAAGAGCAAGAAGCGCCTTCTGGTTGATGTGTAGAGCTGCATGATCCTGGTCCACCATCCCGTGAATGGAAAGACCTAGAGGATCCAACATCGCACCCCATCCGAGATCGCTGGCATCTGACGTCAGAACGCGATCGGACGTGGGGATGTCCAACGGAACACCCTGCGAAAGCCACTGGACATCCGCCCAGAGGAGACGGTGAGGATAAAGATAGTCTGGAAACTGAAGCACCAGATCCAGAAAATCTACATTCGGCCTCCAACGACTGAGCAGAAAGTGCTGGAGAGGTCTGACACGCAGCCGACCTAGAGGAATGAGATCCGTCGCCAAACAGCAGAGACCGATTAGCCGGAGAAAACTCCGAGCCGTCGCGGATGTGGACTGGGACAGAGTCGGAGCAAAAGCTGAGAGAATCACAGCCTTGGCCTGGGGAACCGCCACCAAATCGAATTGTGTGCGGAAAACCATCCCCAGATGATAAAACGACTGAGAAGGGACCAGGTCCGACTTCTCCTCGTTGACTCTGAAACGTAGCGACGTGAGCAAGCTCAACAGAGTGGCGACATCCGACTCCAGGAAGGCAGCATTGGAATGCCCCTGGAGGATATCGTCCAGATATGCCGAAGTAGTCACCCTGGACTGTATGCGATGGAAAGCTATCACATGCGACATCAGTCTGGTGAAAGACCAAGGAACCAGGTTGAGGCCGAAAGGCATGGCCTTGAACTGGTAAACTCGCCCCAGAAAAATGAACCTGAGATACTTCCGTAACGCCCAATGAATCGGAACGTGAAAGTAAGCGTCTCACAGGTCGAAGCTGGAAGCGAAATCTCCCTGGTGAATTGAACGGAGGACCGTCCTGAAAGTCTCCATGCTGAACTTGGGAGCAATGATAGACTGGTTCAGGAAACTCAGATCGAGAACCGGTCGGAGTTGGCCATCCTTCTTCGGCACCAAGAACAGGCGGGAATAGAAACCCACTGACCTAATGTTCTTGATGACCTCAATCGCCCCCTTTGTCAGGAGATTGTCTATCTCCGTGGACAAAAGTCCAGACGTAAAATGTCTGAAGGAACTGTGGTTGGAAAAGGCACCCCAGACAGAGTGGAGTGCCGTCGGAAGGATATTCGCAGCCCGGACCAAACAACATCTAACATCCAAGGATCGGATGTGATGGTGGCCCACGGTCTGCGAAGTCTGCTATCCTTCCTCCAACCTGGGACGAGTCGAGGTGAGGACCTTCATTGCGAACCCCGACGAGGCTCGCGAGAGGAGAAAACACCTCTACTGAATGAAGAATCCTGGGAGTTCCCTCAAGACTGCCGACGCTTACCCTTACCCCTTGAGTAAGAAGTAGAAGTGATGGCAGAAGGATCAGCCCCTTTTGCTTCGCAGAGGAAGCAGAGGGTACTTGTTAGGCTTGGAACGGCCCGTGCCTACCCTAGAAGGCTGATCAAGCTGAAGAAACAGCAGCTGATCGTTGGAATGACGTAGGACGTCATCCCGGACCGTCAACACAGAATCATGGAAAAGTTGCGGACCTGTCAAAAAAGCAGATCGAAGAGCAGCGTACTGCTCCTCAGGAAGGGATCGGCCTGTGTCCCGCACAGAGTCCCTTCGAACTAATTCCAGATTAGCCGTGTTACAGGCATGCGCATGAGGAAGATGCATGAGCGCCTTGGACAGCACACGCAAAGGAGCCTGTACCTCGTCAATCTTATCGACGACGTGATCGGAGAGAGAAAGCATACCAAGCATCTCTCTCGATAAGCCCAATGTGGACTCCAGAGTCGTCATCGGAATGACGGCAGACTTGGACTTGGAAAGCCCGAGGGAATTGGAGTCCTGATCCAAAACCGTCAAAGTCTAGTAGACCGACGGATTGGCGGAATCGTAGGAACGATAACGCGCCGGAGGCAAAAAGGTGTCAACCCTGGTGAAGAACGGAGCCTTCATAGCCTTGGAACTTAGCTTGGAGTCCAAGGCTGAAAATGCTTCAACCAACTGTACCGAAGGGCACGGTCGAAGATGCCCAGAAGCAGGTTGCTCCATAGACTGTTGGCGCGCGACCGATGATCGCGGCCTGGCTGACACTGTCGACTGGTTAGATGGTTTGAGATCCGGAAGGAACCCAAACACGAAATCAAGAGCTGCCCCCAAGTCCGAAGACTGCTGGCTCTCGACATCAAGCATGTCTGACTCTTCCCCTGAGTCAGAAGACACATAGCCCATCGTGGGCAAACCAGCCGATGCCTCCCATGGTGTCGGAACACCAGGGGATCGGAAAGCGGCCTGTTTCTAATCCCGAGAGGCGGCGCCATAGGAGGCGCCTAGAAACCACTCGCTGCCTCGCTGGAAGCAACAGGAAGGCTCGTTGACAGAACCTGAGTGAGTAAGGAGAGGGCCTCCCTAAGCTCACTGCCCGTACTGGCCGGTTCGACAGGGGAACGAACCGGCAAAGTGGCTTCACCGCTGACCCTCTGAACCAGCGAAGGGTCATGATCCTCCAAAAGACCCGACATGGGACAATGGGTGGCAGCCGAAAACGTCTGAAGCCAGACGTGTATAAGGATCAACATAGCAGGAACTCATGAGAGTCACCGCTGACCTCTGCAGGGCAGAAGGTCCAGGCTGCACAAAAGACGTTGGACCCCCAAAACTGGTCGTGTGGCCAGAATGAGGGACGGAAACGCCACGGAGTTCATAGTGTCCCACTAAGAACAACCGAATCCAATGACAACTGTGGTGCTCGACGGCGCAGAGACCACAGGAGAGGGTCCGGCTGGCAGCCACTTCCAACTTCGCCGAGTTGAAGTCAGGAAAGGCTGAGGCCGATACCCCCACGTCTACACAACCAGACACCGCAGCAGACCACTGCAGGTATAAAACTACTGTGCTCAATGGCTGAGAGGACACAGTATGGGGTTCAGTCGGCAGCCCCATTTGACTTCGCCCAGTGGAAGTCTGGGAAGGCTGAGGCCGAAACCCCACAGCCACACTACAGACATCCCTGCAGACCCTGGCAGGGAGAAGCCGAGGCCGGCTAAAAACGGTGCCCAATGACGTTGTAGACGGAACAGCAGTAGCAGCAGATACGACGGGAGCTGTTGGAACTGGCGGAAAAGCGGAGAGAGCCACTAAGCTCGGCCTCCAAAGGAGGAGTCACAACCCTAGTGACAGCCTCAGATGTCGATTGGAGAGGGCGCATAGTCCCGGAACCAGGCATCTCTACACCAGAAAACCAACAGCTCCCGCAGTATCCACCACGGTAAAACACTGCACATTCCCCACAGAAGGGGAATAACTCTCACCAGACATGGTCGAATCGGGAAGCCCCGAAACAAAAGCGGTCCCCACCCCCCACTGGTGCGGGAGGAGCTGCACATCCCCCACGGAGGAGGAGCAATTCTCATCAGATGTGGTCGAATCGGGCGACCCGAAACGAAAGCGTTCACCACCCCCCGCGGGAGCGGGAGGAGCTGCACATCCCCCACGGAGGGGGGCAAACTCACACCAGACGTGGTCGAGTCGGAGGGCCCCGAAACGACAGTGCCCCCCCGCAGGTGCGGGAGGAGCTGCACATCCCCCACGGAGGGGGTAAACTCACATCAGACGTGGTCGAGTCGGGAGGCTCCCGAAACGACTGCATTCCACACCACCCGCGTGTGCGGACGAAACAGACACGAGAACGCACCAATGGCGAGGGCAAAAGGAATTGCCCTAAAGGAACCGAACTGGAAAGAACAGAGGTGAGAGAAGTAGAAGAAAAAGGTGAACTCAACAGAAACAGGAAGTAGAAGAACACCCTCAACTACGAGAGAAGGTGGCAGAACCCAGACGGCCGACACCGACTCCAATAAAATTTTTTATCAACCGAAAAAATTCATTGTCGAATCGCGATGACACGATGTCGCAAAACATTCGCGAAAACGGAATAGCAATTAATAAACCAATGAGAATGTGGTTGAAAATATAAACGAGAATATATAAAACACAGTCCTGTTATTATACGATCTTCAGATCCATAATTCCAGTCACAGGAAAACCATTATCCACGAGTTGAATTATCACTGTTTCATAATGCATATGGCAGAAACACATCCTGCTCGTGCTTCGGATAGAAAAAGAATGACGAATTGATGCATTGCGCACTGTGACGGAAGTCAGGGATTTGTACTATGGAAGAGCGTCCCATACTGGGTGTGCGCCGATGGCGCTCGGCCCAGTTTTGGCTTATTTTTTCGTGGTGTTTTTACACCACTTTTCTTTCCCAAATCTTGGGAAAGATTAAAATAGAGAGTATTTTATCCGAGTTAGGTTCTTCCACTGTAGTGCAAGCCTGTTGTAAACAATTGAGGTAGGTTGATAAGAAACTTGATGTCTCAGACTAAATGGGACTGTGACCAGTGAGAAAAAATTTGCCTTCAGGAAGAAGGGAATCAATTCGATTTCCATTAACTTGAAACCAGATATTTTTGCTGTAAACGGCAGCTCAAACTTTCTGGGATTTCTCATTAAAACACTGCAAAGCCAGTCTAATATGAAGTGATTGGTGAGCGAACTAAATTATAATTTGAGCTGTGTCATCTAAAAAGCCATAAACTATGACCATTCAACTAATCATTCCAGTTGTTACAGGAATTAATACCACCAGCACCGTTTGCAGCACATCAGTCAGTGACATGTTCATTATGTTAGAAGTCAGTCAAGTAAATGATTGTCATATCACATAACAACCATTTTTTTTTATTGTGTGGACTGGAACTCGAAATGCCATATTTAATAATGCTCAGCAGTATCAGTATCAGTTCACAATTTACTCCCACATGTTTTTGCAGAATGTTGAAAGAATCTTTGAAAGCTCTTAACCCTTTACCCAACGTAACGGCCCAAAACGGCCAGTGCTATTCACAAAAATCGCCAATTAATTTTCATTATTTTTTAATTTTTTGTCTCAAAAACATAGGTTCATTGAGCTCGTTCCAATGAGGGGTCATAACCTATGTTTTTGAGACAAAAAATGAAAAAAATAGTTATTCAAGAATTTTGTTTGCAAGTGTCGTCTGCTTTTCATGTTAGGTAAAGGGTTAACTGGTAGAGTGATGAAAGCCCGTATTTGAACTTTATTCTGAAGTGTAGGTACCATAATTTAATATAATCAGTGGATATGCTTCATATTATCTTTTAAGTGAAATTATGTTATTTGTATGGATTTTTCTTGTTATAATTTGTGGGAGAGTGCCCAAAGGCACTCTCCCATAAATTGTAACAAGGCAAAGGCATATGAACAAATTTCGGGGATCAAAAACTAGAGATGGTGTGTCGCCTGGTATACCCCCACCATGGCATACCGCCTGGTGTGGGTGACTGAAAAGGGGTATTCAATTTTTGTAAGTAAAAAAAAAATACAATATGGCCTCCAGTCGGCCATCTTGAATCTGATCTGGAAAAAATTTTTGTCACGCACTGCTCCTCATCAAGTCGATCAATTTATATCGAGTTTCGTGAAAACACTGCAAAAACTGTAGAAGTAGTTCGCTCCATAAGTATTTTGCAAAATCCAATATAGCCGTCAGTCGGCCATCTTGAATCTGACCTGGAAAAAGATTATGTCACGTACTTCCCCTCATCATGTTGTTCTTTTTTGTGAAGTTTCATGAAAATGCGACTAAAACTGTGGAGGTAGTTCTCTCAACATGGTATTTTGCAAAATCCACTATGGACGCCAGTTGGCCATCTTGAATCCGATCTGGAAAAAGATTATGTCACACTCTAATCATGTTGATCATTTTTGTGAAGTTTCATGAAAATGCGGCTAAAACTGTGGAAGTAGTTCGCTCCATAAGTTCACATGTTCAGTGGACGGACCGACGACGACGATGACAGACTGACAGAAAAGTTGACTCCCATAAACCCCCTAAATTTCGTTTTGTGGGGGTATGATAATTCAGCACTCTACCATTTAATATTCAGTTTGTTTTGCGTGTATTACTGGTGTTTAATAACACTTTCAACCACCAGGAACACCTCATGTCAGACAAGTTTACAGGGGGATGAAGCCAGAGTACCTAGAGATGACAGAACAGCGACAAGCAACTGTCAGACTCCCCAAAGTACTAATTCCACACAAGCAGGGTTAGCATTGGTTGAAGGCAGGTGCAATCAACTTCAAGAGTTTTGTTCAGAATGACGCAAGACAATAACACTGAGCATGTATGTTTCAGTAGAAACTCGAGGTAAAACTTTGGTCAGGTCATGCAGATTGAATTTTTGTATTAGAACAATAAGGCGTAAAAAGTTAAAAATCTGTATCTCAGTCCCTCCCTCTCACATGGTCCTTTTGGCTGCCGCATGCTCTCTTTTTATAACCAATGTAAACTTGAAGAAAATCAAAATTAAATGGTTTAGGCCTAAAAAAATAAAAAATCTGTTTCTCAGGCCCTCCCGCATGGTCGTTTTGGTTGCCGCATGCTCTCTTTTTATAACCAATTTAAACTTTAAAAAAAATTAAAATTAAATGGTTTATATCTGATATTTTACCCAAGTTAAAAAAATTGATGAATTTGTCTCTTGAGTACAAGAAGGCTTTGCAATGCTTTAGCATTCCAAAGCCTTCTTACACTCAAGGGGTGAAATACACCACCACCCATGCTATTTTGTAGATTACGAGGCCTAAATCTTGAACCAAGAACATGAACTTTTGATGGCTAAGAAGTAATAACTGAAATAAAAAATAAAATGAAAAACTGCTCGCCTGCATGCAATTTCACAAATAATGGCCTGAGAAACAGAAGATCTACTTTGTGTGGCCTTATGTCCGATATTTTAACCAAGTTAAAAAAATTGATAAATTTGTCCCTTCAGTGCAACAAGGCTTTGCAATGCAATGATTTGCTCAAACAAATAAGGCACAAGTGAATTCAATTCTCAAATGCAGAGTGGTAATATATACTGTTTTGGGAAGGTGCAAAATTTATAAGAGCCATGATTCAATTCAAGATTTGATTCAATTGAAAATCTTCTGTCTGATTCAATTTGGGATTCAATTTGAACAAACATATTTAGATGTGCAGGTCCCTATTATGCATTGGTTACTGGGTACAAGTAAAACAGAATTTGTTTGTCTCAGTATTTATTTATAAATTTACTGGAGTTAAAGGCCACTTTAACATCTACAGCCATCACATGATTGTGACACAAACATAAATTCCGGTCTCGTCAATTGTTTATATTTAGACTGTCCACTTAAGAGGACTTCCACTGCATGCAATGGTCACAGGATCCTATTATACCAATGTAGCAGAACTTGTCTATACCACAGTAAACAAGCAGTGTTCAACTTTCCAAGGTTCCCACAGCCAGTTTGTTACAGTGAGAAACAATTAGAATAATCTGTATTGTTTCTATGAGAAATAAGAAGGAAATGGGTGTAAAGTAGTTAAGAAACTGATAAAAACGTTTTTTGTGACACAAAAATTTATAAATTCATTTTTCAACCCTTGCCTACACAGCCAATGTCAATCTCTTAATTTTTTGGAAAATTTAAAAATATTTAACTGGTAGAGTGCTAAATTATTTTTGGTCCTAAAAATTTCTTTGTGCACCGTTGCCTTATAACAATTTATGGGAGAGTGCCAATAGGCACTCTCCCATAAATTGTAACAAGGCAAATCCTAACAGATGAAATAACATCACTTCAAAGATAATATGAAGCACAGCCACAGAATATGAAGCTTTTAAATTGTGGTACCAGCACTTCAGAATAAAGCCCAAATATGGGCTTCCAGCACTCTACCAGTTAACTAATTTCAAAATCAACCATCAAAATACAAACCTTACATACTCAATAGATATACAGTATCATTATAAAACAAATAAAAAAAAGTTAATCACCGAAAATAAATCTCCATATGGGAAATTAAATGCTGTGAACTAAGTCAGTTCTATATTCCCACTTCTTCCACTATGTCAGCCAACTCAATCACAATGACACCATCTACGTCAATACACCAGGCTAAACTCTGCAGTGGATAGTTCAATAATAGCTTTTATTGTATACAAATAAGAATATGTTTTTTGAATTGCAATCTATCAGTCAATAAAAATCTTATACATAGTACATTAAAACTCAAAACACTTTCTGTTTATTGCAAGACAACACATTGATGTAAAAAATAAGATTTTCTTGTCCATTTAATCATGATTAAAACATCATTGACGTCAATACAGTAATTATGTACAAATATAGATCTGAATGTTGTCACAAACTCACTTAGAATTGAGTAGCATTGTGAAGTCTTACTGATTTTATCTGCCTTTTCCAAGTGTGAAGTCTTACTCATTTTATCTGCCTTTTCCAAGTGATAGTTTTCTACCATTCTCAAATGATTACCTTAGGCTGTACAAACAGCCCACCCCCCTGACCCTTCACCCCCCCACCCCCTACTTTTTGTAACTTTTTTTTTCACAAGCTCCCAGACAAGGAGGTACCACATTATCCACAAAAAACATGGACATCCACTGCTTGAAGTTGGTGATGTTCAAGTGTTATAACTGATAATGCCATGCATGCAGAAAAAGCTGCTTTGAAGAAGCCACTGGATGACCACACTGACTTGCCATTTTCAAAAACTTCTGCAATCGTGCTTGCCCTGACTTGCCGCTGCACTCACTGTGGATGCTTTGCATAACTCATGATTGAAATGCACCCCCAACCAACCCAACACTAAATCCTGGACCCGCCACTGATTATGCCCGACATCTGAAATGGATGGGATAAAATTCTATTTCATGTATTGTTTGTTTGTTTATCGGGGCTTAATGACACTTTCAGCAGCCAGCAGGGTTGGTGTGCTTTTTTCAAGGTAAAATTCCACGCCTTTTCCAGGATTTCAAGTGAATTTTTCAAAACTTTAACAGAATTTCGGGGGCAAATCTGGAAAGATTTTAATTTTTCAAGCATCCGGGACATGGAAAAGTCCTGGATTCTCCAGGACACTTTCATGGCCCAGATGCATATTAAAAAGTCAACTTTTGTTCTCACTGCCATATTACACAGAAAAATTTCAACAAAACCATAACATGTGACCCCCTCATTGGAATGAGCTCAATGAGCTCGTTCCAGTGAGGGGTCACATGATAAGTTTTGTTGAAATATTTGGAAAAATTTAATTTTTTCAACTGCTCAATTTGCAAAATATGTGGGCGGATGCAGGCGATTTGTCAGGTAAAGGGTTAATAAAAACTTGAACAGTTCTTGTTCTTCATGCTTAATCTATCTTCATTACGTTTTTTGTCACATTTTCCGCAATTTTGATATCCGTGTTACATTTCTAGTGAAATGTCCATAACTTTTCCAGACAAAAAAAAATACACCCACTTTTCCAGGATTTTCAGCCCTGGACAAATATTTTTCATATTCCATGATTTTTGCAGGTTTCCAGGACTTGTACGAACCATGAGCCATTTCATGCCAAACAGTTGTATGGGGGGAGGAAGCTGACATACCCAAAGCAAACTACTGATCAGCTGTGAGTAACTGTCAGACTTTTCAAATTACTAACTCAGCATGAGTAGGGTTAACATTGGTTGAAGGCAAATGTACCATCAACATGCTGTATGCTTTAGTATACGGCAGCACCATGCTCCAACTTGGGTAATCAGGAGTGTCTTGCTCAAGAATAACACAGATGATGTAGGTCATGATCAAACTGTCAACCTTGTAAGACACTGTGTACCCACATAATGTACTGCCTTTTATACCATGATTACCTATTCTACAATATATGAAAAGCCTATGACATAAATTTTAGCTTTACACACCAACCATGGTGAACATGCCAGCAATGGGATTTCAATAGTTAAAATTTACACCTATAATAGAACTACATCCAAGTTGACCTTCGGTGATGTAGACCTGAATGCAAACTGGTCTAAATTTATCGCATGTTGCCTCGCGAAGAGTAAAATGAAAGCGCCAATTATTTATTACCCTTTTAAATGAGTTTACCCCATAAGACACCAAAGCTTAACAAACATGCATTGTCTCATGTTAATAAAGCATCCATAACTCGAAATGGTATGTTATTATGCTATTAAAATGAAAAAGGCCCCCGTTTCATTTTCCATTTCGTTTCGGTGATAAATTGACAGTGGAAGTACTGCCCACCGATGCTCGTGTAAACAAAAAACAGATTCGCACGTATGGACGTCTGGTGCTCAGTAAAATCGAGAAAAAATAATAGCGACTCTTAATAATCTGACAATCATGGTATAAATAAAATATACCCAAAGTAGCTTGGTGTACCAAATGTTCACCACTCATGGTGTTAACCATGTGACGAAGGCTCACGGTTAACACTACTTCACCACTCATGGTGAACATTTGGTACACCAAGCTACTATGGGTATATTCTATATATACTCTTCAAAATTGTTACACCCAAAACCACAGTTACTGGAAGTTTTGTCAGCTAACCAATTTTTGATCAATAACAATGAATGCATGTCAGAACCTGACCCTGTGTTACACTTACAGTATAAATACTGATATTTATACTGTAAGTGTAACACAGAGTCAACAGTTACTGGAAATTATGTCAGCTAACCACTGTTTCATTGATAACAATGAATGCACATCAGTACCAGATATTTATGCTTTAAGTATAACATGGGGGTCAGGCTCTGACGTACATTCATTGTTATTGCTGAAAAAATGGTTAGTGACACAACTTCCAGTAACTGTGCTTAAACTTCTTATGGGAAAGTGCCTATAGTCAGTGTATATTTTCATGCAGTGTGTGATATGGCAGCCTGTCAACTGATCCTTTGCAATGCTCATATGCTTAGTCAGTGTATGTTAACTTACCAACTATCTCTGTGCAATGCACTGGGTTAGTCACTCTTTTATTTCGGGTTATAAATAAGATCCTCTCTGTTATGTAACTAACCCTGTGTGCACTGTACAGCCTCAGTGAGTGTACATTTTGATGTAGTGTGTTGTATGGCAGTTATCAGTTTTTTATAACCAGAAAGTGTGACTAAACCTGTGTAATGTACACTTTCTGGTTACAAAAAAATATTAACGGAGTGACTAACTACTGTACAGCCTTAATGTTATTAATATTATTATTTATTGGGATTTAACAACACTTTCAACAGCCAGGATAATCTCATGTCAGACAGTTTTACAGTTGGAGGAAGCCAGAGAGAACATCAAGCAATGGCGAGCAACTGCCTGACTCGCCAACGTACTAACTCTGCACAAGCAGGGTTAGCATTGGTTGAAGACAAGTGCCCCATCGACGTGCAGTACGCCTTAGTACACAGTGCCACTGTGCCCCCAAGTGGGCAATAGGGATTAAGTGCTTGCCAAAGGACACAATGCAGTCACCCCTGGTTGAGAATGAACCATGGACCTTTCGGTTTGAAGTCCAATTCCATAACCACTGAGCCACCAAGCTCCCAGCCTTATTGTAAATCTCATCTATAGCTAATCTTTACCCAACATAGTGGCCGATAATGGTAATATTCTCAAAAAGCATTCCTACCCAACCTATGACCCCTCATTAGAATAGATTGTGGTGACGTTTTTTGAGTGAATTCCAAAAATAAAAATATATTCTATTTGCAATTAATAGATTGTTTCCATTATTAAAAAAATAATCTATTTTTATATTTATTGGGGTTTACAACACTTTCGACAGTCAAGGTCACCTCGTGTCAGACAGTTTTATGGGTGAAGAAAGCAGGAGTACCTGGAAAGAATCTCCGAGCAATGGTGGCCAACTGTCAGGCTTCATCTATGTGGGGGTCACATGACATGGTTTTGTTGAAATTTTTTGAAAAATTTGAAAAAAATGATATTTAAAATAATAAATTTTGATATCGTCTGCGTTGGGTAAAGGGTTAAACAGTGCATTACATTACAGAATATTATCAGATTACTGACAGAACACATGAAACAAACTACAATGATCTAGAATATTTATTTATTTATTAGAGTTTAACGACACTTTAACAGCCAATGTCATATTGTGTTGGTGACAGTTTTACGGGTGGAGGAAGCCAGAGTACCTGGAGAGAACCACAGAGCAATGATGAGCAGCTGCCAGCTCCCCAACATTGTAACTCCACCCTGCAGCACAGACAGGGTTAGATTGGTTGAAGACATGTGCACCATCAACGTGCAGTATGCCTTAGTACATGGCGTCATCATGCCCCCATGTGGACAATCAGGGTTAAAAGTGCCTTGCCCAGGGAGACAACGTGGGGAGTCTAAATCGATCACTCAGATGGTCACCCATCTGAGGACTAACCGGGCTTGACTTTGCTTAACTTTGGTGATCTGACGAGAACCGGTTACCGCAACGCCATCGCACTCCCACAATGGTCTAGAATCTACACACCAGACTGAGGTGGGTTATTATGAAACTTCTTGCCTCAGAGGTCAATGTAAAACTGAATTCACTTCTCAAGGAAGGTGGTGGAAAATCAAATACTCTTCAAGGATAGAAACAAATTCAAGACTTCTCAAAGGGTAAAAAATTCAAGGACTTTTCATTTGAGTGGGAACTCTGTAAAATGAGAGGCCTTTCAACTGCTAAATCTGACTCTAGGCACCTAAGCTGAACAAATTTGTGAATCATCTCAACAAAGATGTCAATGGCAAACATGAAAAAATTTGGACCAATGGTTTGGCTAAGGAGTTAATCTTTTACCCAACGTAATGGCCAAAACCGGCCAGCGCTATTCTAAAAAATCGCCAATTAATTTTCATGATTTTTTCATTTTTTGTCTCCAAAACATAGGTTATGACCCCTCATTGGAACGAGCTCATTGAGCTTGTTCCAATGAGGGGTCATAACCTATGTTTTGGAGACAAAAAATGAAAAAAATTAGTTATTCAAGAAATTTTTTTGCAAGTGTCGTCGGCTTTTCATGTTAGGTAAAGGGTTAACTCAGTAAAAACACAATGAGATTTCCATAGAAATGGGGAGAATTACCAATACATTACTTCCATAAAGGTTATTGGTGTTTATAACTCCTAACTTTAATTGCATCAACACAAGTTCCAATAATCAATCCATTTCCTGAACATGTCCAGCAAAGAGAAAACAATTGTATGGTTTTATTTTTCCTTTCAAGCATTCATTTCAGATTAATTGACCTGTTAACATCAGAGTATGCCACAGAATGTAATGAATAATACATACATTTTATACAAAGACACTCACATGCATTCAAATACATTATGGAAAGGATTTGCATGTTTATTCGTAACTACAACCGGTATATCAACCTGGCAATGCTTTTAGGGACTGTGACTAATTCATCCTCGGGAATGGGGCTCCCTTTTGCCACAAATGAAAAAGTATGTCAATATGCAGCAAATTTGGTTGGACCACCATAACTCTTAGAAAATCCAGTCATATAACTCTTCCCACCAGTCAAAAGTAAGGCTGTCATGATTAATCGATTGTCAATCGGTCACGCCGAAATCGATTAGTATTTTTCGTTGTTGAAGAATCGGTAAATTTTACCCCGTTTTAGATATTTAATAATTTTAAAAAATTGATGAAAAAAACTATTGTTTCTAAAGGTAAATGGCCAAGAACGCCGATTTTAAACCTCAAGAAGCCGTTAGAAGCATATGTCTTTTAGGTACATTCAAAGCTTTGATGTTCTGAACTTCACAGTTCGCAACTGACAACAGGTCTGGATTATTACACTGACGGTTCAAAAGTTCAGAACATCAAAGCTCTGAATGTACCTATAAGAGGATCGTTTTCATTGTTTACTTGAGGTAGGTCAACTGACTTGAACTTCATTTTTAACGACTTCAAAGAGAGGGCAAGGAGGAGGGTGTCATCTATGTACGATTAATCAATTATTATTGATTATTTGCGACGATTAATCGATTCTTAAATTAAAAAATCGTGACAGGCCGAGTCAAAAGAACTCAATATTTATTTATTTTTTTTTTTTTGTGTTCAAGGACATTTTCGGCATCTTTGGCAACATCATGATAGTATGGTAAAATTAGTGAAACCATAGGAACCATTGATTCAATAAGTTACCAATGACACTTAAATCCGAGTGAAAATAAACTATTTGGGCATTTCGTCAACTTTCAGCTACATTACTGAATGAAAATGAACAGAGATTGTCCACGAGTGAGCATGTCAAGGGAGATAATATGTTCCAACTATACATTATCCAAAAGATGCATTATTCAAGATGACTACCAGTACCACACGGTAACAAGTGAAGTTTAGTCAATCATTTATACCTTCCCTGACCACTTTAGTGGACTTCCACCCCAGGTGTTGGTTCCCCCGTCTTATTTTACCAATAAAAGAACTTGTTCACCACAAACAAGCACCGCTCTACATTATTTAAGATGGCCACCAGTACCATACTTACAACATTGGTAAGAAGTCAGGTTCAGTCAATCATTTATACCTATGCTGCCCATTTTAGAGGATTTCCAAACCAGGCATTGGTTCTGGGTAGGGATACCGGAACACGGGGTGGGGGGGAAGTAAAGCTAAAATACACCCCAAATTTGTTCTAGGAGCTTTCAAAATTCAATGGCGTTGTTTGGGAGGAAGTACCCACTCCCGATGGGAGGGCGACACCTCCTCTCAAACTCCCTATCTCGGACCTTTGGCCTTCGAGGCATGCATGCTTTGGCATGTCATGGCAGAGCTGCTAGAGCATTTTTCCAGGCATCGGACCCCCTTGCCCTGAGGTGCTTTCAGCACCTCTGGTTCTGGGTTGTATTTTACCAAAAAAGCAGAACTTGTTCACCACAAATAAGCACTTGGGGAGAAAAATTAATTAGGGCTGTCACGATTACTTGATTAATCGATTGTCAATCGTTCATGCTGAATAATTAGTATTTTTCGTTTAGGTACATTCAAAGCTACGATGTTCTGAACTTTTGAACCGTCAGTGTAATAATGAAGACCGGTCGGCAGTTGCGAACTTGCAAACTTGTGAAGCTTGCAACTGATGACCGGTCTTCATTATTACACTGACGGTTCAAATGTTCAGAACATCAAAGCTTTGAATGCACTTAAAAGAGGATCATCTTCGTTGTTTACTTGAGGTAGGTCAACTGACTTGAACTTCATTTTTAATGACTTCAAAGAGAGGGAGTCAGGGGTTCATCTAGGAACGTTTAATTGATTATTATCGATTATTTGCGACGATTAATCAATTCCCTAAATTCAAAAGTTGTGACAGTCCTAAAATCAATGACTAGTTGGACATTTGTTGAATTCCATTGGGACCAAGCCTGCAAATAATTTTTTTTTTGTGCATATCACTGTGACAGGTACCAATAGTTTTGTGCCAGATTTGCACATGTCACAGGGCTTCATACCCAACGGAATGGTATAACACTATTATGGCAAACATTATATATTTCTGCGTAAGAATAAGAGTCAATATCAGATTTTGCCCCAAAAGTTATCCTTCGCATCTGAAGTGTCTGGTGTAGAGCTTAACCAATCTGACTCTGTGTAAGTTGTTAGAAACAAAACCAAAAGTCCCCTCCATGCATGTCTGAAAAAAATGTACCTTCTGTTTCTGTATTTACATGTAATTCTCAGTCATAGCCTAGAAAGTTGTGCATATTGAAGCTGAAACACAATATGCTGGAAATGATGATAAAAGTCCTATGCAGATATGCTATAAAAAACAGAGTTAAAAAAACACAAATTTAACATGCGCTAAATTGCTCAATTTTCATACATTGCTCTCACAGTAATTCTTGTTAAAAGTCAATTTATACCTGAAATAACTCAACAACGCAGATATGAGGTTCAATATATTTAATTTGTTTAATAACTTTGGCCTACTACTGAGTCAGGCTCTCCAGTACTCTCACTGTTAGGTTTATATTCTGGTCCAACTGAGTATGCATGGGAATGCATGTAACCTGCGCGTTTTGTGTTATGCGCATTCGATAAACATTCACACGCACCCCATGGACCCTGGATGTCCGATAGCTGCCCTTCAAGTACATGCAACTGTGTAGTACAGTTCCTTGTGGTACTGCATTCTCAGAGGGGCTACATGCCTTGTGTGTTGATGTATGGAACCGGACGCAGTGTCCGTTGGCTACATACCCATGAACATGTATGAAACCCAACAATCACTTACATGTATAATGAAGCAGCTACCAGGATTCTATTTGAGGCAGCCTCTTCAGAACACCTGCATATGTATGGAACCTACAGTGGATGCATCCCTCCACCAGGCTACATATGCCTGTGTACCAATGGGCCGAGCTAGTCTTGCCAGGCTATATTGCCCACATATGAAACCACTAACATCCAAGGAATGTTGCTTGTGAGTGAGGTGTGAAGGCTACATGCGACCTTTGCATGTGTGTATGTATGAAACCATGACTAAGTGTCGAATGTGGCTACGTACACATGAAAGCATGTATGAAACCTTCAGCACAGTGGCTACATGGGCAATATATGAAACCTGAGACTTATGCGTACCCGTGGCGGTATGTATACGAGTCTATCTGCTTCTGGAGCAGAACATGCAAACGCACGGTTACTTGAATACTGACTGCGCAATTTGGAAGGCCCCTCTCGCATACGCGGCGGTTCTCCGGGAACCAACGCAGGTGATGAAAGAGGCCCCAAAAATGTATAGAGAGCCTGACAAATTGGGAAACACTTTAGCATTCCTGACCGAATGAAATACATTCCTGAAATATAATGGTACAATAATATTTATCTTCGTTATGTTACTATAACATATACAACTAGCAATAAATGATTATATACATGTAAATGAATGAACTGTGTGTGAAAGGACTTTCATGTATGGTTCTGGGTTGTCATTCCGCACACTCTTGAGTTGGTGATAACACTGTTTACAAACTAAAGTGTTAACTGGTAGAGTGCTGGAAGCCCATTTTGGTGCTTTATTCTGAAATTCAGGTTCTTCCACTTAAATGCATCATTTCTGGTGGATGAACTTCATATTACCTTTGAAGTTAAATAATTTTGTCTGTTAGGATTTGCCTTGTTACAAATTATGAGAGAGTGCCTTCAGGCGCTCTCTCATAAACTGTAACATGGCAAAGACACATGAACAAATTTTGATGACCAAAAAATAATTCAGCACTCTACCAGTTAAAGAGATGATCAGATAATCATAGTCACTTCCTGAATTTAGCATTCCAAGGGGGTTTAAGAAAAATTAAATTTTCATACATTGCTCTCGCAGTAATTCTTGTTAAAAGTCAATGAGAGGATGAAATTTCTTTGTTGAATCTGATTCAGTTGCAATTCCCATTCATATGTTCAGAACAAGTGTGATCATCATCAGTATATGACTCCAAATTATGACTGACAAAGGATTTCTGGAAATAAATACAAATCTGATGTCATATGTGTGGGTAGGAAACCCTGTGGGACTGGCAGTTACTATTTCCATTTGCATCGTTTCAACTGCATATCAAATCTAGTTGAACACAAAAGCGTATGGCATGGGGATCAACACTAGTAGGGAATGTTGCTTGTCCTGAATACTGCTATGAGAAAGTAATACCATGTCACAATATCATGGACTCCCTGGAAAGCCATTTAGTTTCAAACAGTGGCTTTTGTTTTTGTTTCAGTTTAACCCTTTACCCAACGTAACGGCCAAAACCGGCCAGCGCTATTCTCAAAAATCGCCAATTAATTTTCAAAATATTTTCATCTTTTGTCTCAAAAACATAGGTTATGACCCCTCGTTGGAATGAGCTCGTCGAGCTCGTTCCAACGAGGGGTCATAACCTATGTTTTTGAGACAAAAAATGAAAAACATTAGTTATTCAAGAATTTTTTTTGCAAGTGTCGTCTGCTTTTCATGTTAGGTAAAGGGTTAAGTATTGCGTTGAGTTTTTTCCATTTGTTTACCTCTCTGCATGCTGCTGGCAGATTTTCCTGCCCAGGACAAAATTTCACCTGCCACTGAAATAAGTGTAATGTGGGCACATTTAATCAAGTTTTGGTGACTGTGTCCTATTTTACCAGCATAACAGAGCTTGTTTACCACAGTAAACAAACACTGCTTCACTTCCGAGGGTTCTCACGTGGAGGACTCATATTTAATTCCAAGAAATTATACTGGTCATTATGTACATCAGACACAAATAAACTGGAATCTGTCAAACATGCAAGTTGAGCCAATCAGCTTCCATGACAGGTTACTTATTTGCAGTCTGGATTGGACGAGCAATAAACGTCATAGCACATCCCCCTCCTAGGCTAGGGAGTGCAGTGGCTCATTGGTTATGGCATTGAACTTCAAATCAAAAGGTCCATGGTTTGATCCTTGCCAGGGGTAACTGCGTTATTATGTCCTTGGTCTCTTCATCCCGATTGCCCAATCAGGGGCACAGTGGCACTGTGTACTAAGGCGTACTGCATGTCAGTGGTGCACTTGTCTTCAGTTAATACTAACCCTGCTTGTATGGAGTTAGTACGTTGGGGAGTTTGGCCGTTGCTCGGTGGTTCTTTCCAGGTTCTCTGGCTTCCTCCACCTGTAGAACTGTCTGACATGAGGTGACCCTGGCTGTTAAAAGTGTCAATAAATAAATAAATAAATAAATAAATAAATAAATAAATAAATAAATAAATAAATAAATAAATAAATAAATAAACCCTCACCTTGAACAGAATCTGATGTAAACCGAGGCCACGAATGGATCTACATTAAGCAATCAATCTCCATAGGATCCATTGTTAATCGTTGAGCCTCTCAGTAGTGACAAAAATAGTCCAAGCATCATGCCTTTTCTTCAGTTAATTATAATGTAAAAAGTGGAGCTCCCCTATGGAGCCCCTTGATATACAAGCTATCGTCAGAAGAGGAAACAGGCCTCCACATAAATGTTAAAGAGCCTTTAGCAGTTTGGCTAACTTAGCAATCATTCTGCAATACCGTTCACCAACAAGCATATTCAAATTCAGAGTGACAACACAACCACAGTAGCATATATCAATAACATGGGTGGAACCAAACATACTTGTAATCATCTGGCTCAAAAAGTATGGCACTGGGCTTTGAATAGAAAAGTGTGGTTATTGGCGACTCATATCCCAGGTGTTCTTAATGTCGACTTCATCATAATAATACTGAATGGAAATTAGATCTTCTCATTTTTCACAAACTTACTCTAACTCGAATATGGGTCATCCCTGAGATTTACCTTTTGCATCCAGACTAAATTATCAGGTGGCGCATTACAGTAAAACCTGTCTTGAGAGACCACCTGTCTTGAGAGATCACATCTGCCAGGCACCGATTGGTTTTACTCTATAATGGACCTGCTATGGGAGACCACCTGTCTTGTGAGACCACCTGTCTTGAGAGACCACTGTAACCTGGTACCAACTTGTATTTTTATGCCATAATTGACCTGTCTTGAGAAACCGCCCCTTTGAAGACTGAAACCATGACAAAAGCTTTTTACCTGTTCTGGAATTGGAAAATCCATTGTGGTTATACTAACATAATTAAAAGTATTAAAAGCTCTTAATTGGGTTTCAATTGCTAACTCAATAAAGATTGAGATGTTCTTATAAGACCCCTGTGAAAAGATTAGGATTATTGCTGAATAAACAATTTCATACATACCTGAAATGTGACAGATAGGAATAAAAATAAATTTGTGTTGAAAATCTTTTTGTTACAAATTGAAATGGACTGTTATAATAAAAATTATAAAAATAAATTAGTGTTGAAAATCTTCAATGAAGATTTTCAACACTAATTTATTTTTATAATTTTTATAACAGTCCATTTCAATTTGTTACAAAAACTTCATACAAAAGAACAACTACAAAGTAATTACAAAAATCCATTCTTCTCCATTTCTGGATTTTGTGGTTGGTTATTCACTGACTTGAGAAAATCTGAAACCTGTTGTGAGAGACCACCTGTCTTGAGAGACCACTTTTGTGTGGCCCAAAGGGCGGTCTCTCAAGACAGGTTCTACTGTATAAGCTGCCTGGCAGCCAGACCTAGGGGCAGTTGCCATTGATGTGTTTTCCTTCCCATGGTATCACACATTGGTCTACATCTTTCCACCATTTAACTTGTTGGGAAACATTTTGCAAAAAATTGACCGGGACGAAACGGAGGCTTTGGTGATAGCCCCCTTTTGGATCACACAATCATGGTTCTCAAAACTCACCAAAAAACTTAGACTGCCCTTTTCTTTTACATAGGGGAAATTACACACTGATACTGCCCTACAAGAACGAATGTCACTCATTGACGAAGATGCAGCTGATGGCCTGCAGATTGTCAGGAAAACCCTCCAAAGTAAGAAGATTTCGAAATGAGCTGCTGACATCCTCATGTCATCATGGTGACACTCAACAAAGAAACAGTATCAAACTTACAGTGTCAACAATTTTGTGGTGAAAGGGGTGTCAATACACTGTCACTACCTATAGGTATGGTCTTCGAATTTCTTATTGTATCATTTGACAAAGGTTTGCAATATAGTGCAATTAATACAGCTCGCAGTGCACTGTCAACTTTTTACTAACTGATGAGGGAAAAACTGTTGGCTGTCACCCTTTAGTAATGTGTTTTCTTTATGGAATTTTCCAACTTAGACCAGCTGTTCCCAAAAATTTGGGGGTCTGGGATGTACAACCAGTTTTGAACTGGATACAATCAATCACTATTACTGACAGCACAGCGCTAAAATTGTTAACCATTAAGTTAGCTGTTCTTTTGGACATATTAACAGCACAGAGGGTTCAAACCTTACATTTATTGAAAATAAGTAATATTATCCAGTTTGACACTTACTATTTGATACACTTCCAGACTTAGTTAAACAAAGTTGGCAAACACATCAGACCCATAGGACTTCATTAGTTTCTGGATGATAAGAACTTGTGTGTGCACCACATTACAAAAATATTTTCTGAATACTTGTCAGTTGAGAAAGGATATACAACAACTGTTCATAAGCTATGTACACCCACACAAACCAGTTACAAAATCGACCATTGCATGTTGGATCAAAACAGGACTTGCAATGGCTGGAGTGGACATGTCACTGTTTACACCACATAGTACAAGGTCGGCCTCTTCCTCATCGGCAGCACACAATTTGGTGCCGGTTTCAACTATACTGTCTACTGTAGGCTGGTTCCGAGTAACCACCTTCACAAAGTTTCACAAAAAGCCTATTAGGCCACACAAAGTAGATCTTCTGTTTCTCAGGCCATTATTTGTGAAATTGCATGCAGGCGAGCGTTTTTTTATTTTATTTTTTATTTCAGTAATTATTTCTTAGCCATCAAAAGTTCATGTTCTTGGTTCATGTTTCAGGCCTCATAATCTACAAAATAGCATGGGTGGTGGTGTATTTCATCCCTTGAGTGCAAGAAGGCTTTGCAATGCTAAAGCATTGCAAAGCCTTCTTGCACTCAAGGGACAAATTCATCAGTTTTTTTAACTTGGGTAAAATATCAGACATAAACCATTTAATTTTAATTTTTTTTAAAGTTTAAATTGGTTATAAAAAGAGAGCATGCGGCAGCCAAAAGGACCATGTGGGAGGGCCTGAGAAACGGATTTTTTATTTTTTTAGGCCTTATCAAGTGAGGAGAATTTGCATCCTCCTTGTTATCAACACTCAAACAAACTTAGATAGAATATAATATATAGCGTTAGCAGATGCAAATTTATACATGAATTTATTCTCAAACACTGATATAATTATATTAGGTGTTTCTTGAGTTTTTCCATGTTTTTTAATTGAGTAACTTTGAGGACTGTGTTAAACATCTCGTGAAATCCCATACAGAGACGAGAGAAGACAGAATTGTCTCGTTAAACAAGACTTACCTGAAGGGTAAGGCACTGTTTGACTGTAATTCTGTCTTCTTCTGCCATAGGGAGGGATAACACGCCCTCCCTGCCCAACCCCATGCATGTCATCCATACTAGCACTACGTGTCATAACCAAAACTCATGCTATTGAATATAAACACATATACAATATACACTTACAATAAATGCCAGTTGATACCAGATTGGTGCTAATTGTACATGTACATGTGTGTTACCATCCTCTCGTGTTATCTCTCCCTACGACAGAAGATTACAATCAAAACAGCGCCTTATCCTTCAAGTGAGTCTCATTTAACTAGACAATTCTTCAGCTACATGGCTACTTATAAAATTAACTTGGAATTATGTTTCTATTTTTAGCACGCATGGAGTCCCAGGATAGCTAGTGTTAATTTTTTTTCATTTAAATCAAATATCTGTTTCCTACTTATGATGCATATCAAATTTTGTTAGAATTGGACTAAGAGTTCTAAGTAGTGAACTAGAGATGTTGTATACCAAATATGAAAGGATTCTGACTGACGAATCTGAAGAAGAAGATTTTTAAAGAAATTTCCTTATTAAAAATTTGCACGGAGTTAAAATTTGGGTTACAATAGGGAGCACAAATATGCACCCAGGGACCCAATTTGAACAAACTTGAATCTGAACCCCACAGAGATGTAGTGTACCAAATATGAAAGCATTCTGACTGGTGGATCTGAAGAAGATTTTTAAAGATTAATCCCAGGATTACACTAAGTTAAAATTTGAGCACCAATGGTAAGCCCAAATCTGAACCCACGCACTGGAGTTGAAGAAACTTGAATCTGATCCCCCCTAGAGATGATGTATACCAAATATGAAAGGATTCTGCTTGGTGAATCTGAAGAAGATGATTTTTAAAGAAATTCCCTCATATGGCACCAAGTAAAATTTGGGCTCCCATAGGGAGCCCAAATATTAACCCTGGCTCTCATTTTGAACCACCTTGAATCTGATCGCCCGAGAGATGGTGTATACCAAATATGAAACCATTCGGATTTGTGGATCTGGAGAACAAGATTTTTAAAGAAATTTCCTCATATTGCACTAAGTTAAAATTCGGGCTACCATGGCGAGCCCAAATAGAAGCCCAGGGCCCCAATTTGAGCAAACTTGAATTTGAGAACAATAAAGCAATGCCTGTCTGAGAACAAACAATTGTTTATTTTTTTATTTGTTGGAATTTAAGGTAATATATTTCTTCACAATGGCTAATTGTGACTGCAACATGGAGATAAAGTGAAGTTGAATCAATCGTTTATAATCATGCTGCTCATTTTAGAGGACTTTCAACCTAAGCATGGTGACAGGGTTCTATTTTAGAAGTAAAGCAAAGCCTCTTTACCACATTAAACAAGCACGGCACTTCCCAGACTTCCCACTGGGGAGAACAAGCAATTTATTTATTTATTGGTGTTTTAGATCACATATTTCTGCAAAATGGATACTCATGACCACAACATGGCGATAAAGTCAAGTTCAGTCAATCGTTTATACCCATGTTGCCAGTTATGAGGGCTTCCACTCCTGCATTGGTGTCTGAGTCCTATTTTACAAGTAAAATAGAGCTTGTTCACCACAGAAAACAATCACTGCTTAGCTACCCAGGCTTCCCATGGGCAAGAACAAGGAATACTTTGCTTTGAAAATAATTCAGCACAGATATGATGAGCTTCAAATGTTTTATGAAACCCATCAGGAAGAAGAGATATTTCATGACAGAATGATTGCCTGAAGATGACTGATACTATCTATGCCCAGTGCACCAAACTGTCAATAATAATAACCTTATCAGTTGAATCCAGGCACATTCTTTGCCATTACATCCTGAAAGAGTTATATACATTATCATGACCATGTGCATGTCATGTAATTTGTATCAGATTTGAGGTCGTGTTTACAATCGGATCGCAATGAGCCTGTCAGGACGAGTTGTGATCCGATTGTAAACACGACCGAGAATCTGATACAAATTACAGGACATACATTTGGTCATGATAATACATTTATCTAAGAATCCCATTACATAAAGCCTGTTTTTCCATTTAAATTGGGTTGGAATTGGTCAAAATGTTGAATTTCATATTTTAGTGCGTAATAACAATGCATATAATGATATTATTTGTCATAGCGCGGTGTTTACCGCAAGTTGAATCTATATGATACGGAATTAGAATGAGTCGTCTATATGATACGTCTATATGATACAGGCCAAAATCTATATGATTGTCAGATAAAACTACATATCATCCCTTGAGAGGAAGAAGAACAATCTGCAATGTTAAAGCATTACAGATGACACCTTGTTCCACTCAAAAGATGATATACAGTGGAGCCCACTTAATCGGATATCTCTTAATTGTATATCCCTGTTAAGTGAATATAATTTTCAAACACAAAACCATTTACCATACCTTCAGTACAAATTTGATCTGTTAATTGCATATGGGTTGTAGAGTAAACTCCTGTTAATTGTATATAAATTTTTGTAACATGTCTAAAAAATTACTGTGACACGCACCAAATTTCCCTTATTTGTCAACCTTTTTGGCCTCACTACATCCAATACAGGCATTTATTCTATCATATCTTGTTTGGCATAGCTCTATGAGCTCTGTCAAACAAGATATAATAGAATAAATGCTCAGTTTACCTCCAGAACACAGGAAACTGACCAAATCCCTGTTAATTGTAAACTCCTGTTAATTGAATAATTTTCACTGGCAAAATGGATATTCAATTAAGAGGATTCTACTGTATTTGTCAGCAACCAATCCATTCAACACACTATCAGTGCACATCAGACCTGTTAATTGCTGGTTGGCAGACGTCCAGATAAGATGGGTGTAGGCAGTGAAACATATTGGTTTTCAGCCCAAACACAATCCCAACATACATTTGGGGCATACAAATATGCTTTGCCCAACTCGAATTGCAGATAGCACTTTCAAACAAAATTCCTGAATAACTAAACAAAATTCATTTTTTATCTCAAAATGAATGATCTCAATGATGGTGTACTGCACCATCAATGTGCAGTAAGGCTTAGTAAACAGTGCTCCAACATGGGCAATCAGGAACAAGAGTCTTGACCAAGGACATAGCAAAGACAGCATGGATCAGGAATGTACCATTAGGTGCCCTTTCAGTTTAAAGTCCAATGCTCTTACTAATGAGCCACCGCACTCCCAAGAACTTGCTGTGAAACTAGAGATGAGCAGTATTGGAATTTTGAGTTTGGTTTTGGTTTCGGTATTTTTAAGAGCATATACCTTAATTATTATCGGTTCGGTATTCGGTATCTGACTTGACTGAGATTAGCTGATAGAACCAAAGGGGATTTCTCATCAAGAAAATAAAGAAAAAGTTGTCCTCGTATAATTCTACCACAGAGTCACAAATGCCACTGCCAGTGAGCTCAATAGTGGAATTCTTTTACAAAAACAAATCATATCTACAGTAATTTTGTGACTTCTTCTAAATTAACACACCTTTACCTTTAACTGGTTGAGTGCTGGAAGCCACTATCAGGGCTTTGAGAAAAATTAGGGTACCGGAGCTGCTCACGTTTCATATTCAGTCAACCCCAAATAATATTTTGTTACTGGAAATTTATTTTATTGCAAATTATTGGAGAGTGCCTACAACAAATTGTGAATAACAAATTCAGACCGCCAAAAATAATGTATCTCTCAAACAGTTTAAGCTCTATTTCAGGCATATGCAACCTCAGAGCATGTACGCTGACCATGTCATCTTCCGGAGGTCCTGTTGACAAGACAAAACACCTGGGCAGCCATTTCTAGACAAGTCTTGGCTGCCTTGCTGCCTTGGCTAGAAATCACTGCTAAGCAACTGGACACATACAAGTTGTAGTCTAGTGAGAACTGAGGACAATTGCCCAGGCCCCTGAGGGTTAACACAATTGAAAAAAAAAATCAGCTACTTCGTTAATGAAAATGAACCCTTCAATTGCTATCAAGCATCAACAGGACCTTATAAATAGTGAATGTAGGAAAATTTGAAAATTCAGACAGTTTCGGTATTCAATGATTGTTTTGGGTCATTTTTTTTGGAATATCGGTATTGGTTTGGTTTTTTGGTATATTGCCCATCTCTATGTGAAACCACCTGATTTGACATTTAATTTATGTACCGCAATATGTAAATTACCCAAAGAAATTCTGAAAAGGTGTTTGCAGAAGTCTACAAGGGATAGAATGCACATTGTGAAAAAAGAGTCAGGGGCAGGGGTTTAAATCCTCTTTTCCCAAATCTTTTATCAGGTGATTGTCAAAATTCCTTTGTTTTACAGACGTCAAATGACAGATTGTTTAAAAAGCATTACTTCTGAATACGAGCAATTAATTCATTAAATCTTGTTTGTCAAAAGCTAATAAACTAGCTCTTTCAAATACAAAATGGATAAAAATCTCACATTATCACCAGGTTATATTTGGAATGAAATAGATTTCCATACATTAAATATTCCTGCCTATTTTTGACAAGCAAAGTGCTCATTCAGTTAACAATGGTCCACTCTACCACAAACGTGTATTCTTGTTGTGATAGTCATTTACAAACAGACAAAAAAAAAACAAGGAGAAAACCATACAAATAATGATAAAAGAATTAACTAGAGGCTCTACAGAGCCTGTAATCGCTCACCTGGAACTACATATAAAAATGTGATTTCCCATAGGCTTTCCATGGTAACTATGAGCTGCAATTGTGGCCATGTTTGCAACATTACATCAACATTACATGAGGATCACTGGTAGAAGATGTTCCAGTCTTCAATCACGTGAAGTTTCAAAACATTTGAATCCATCAAACAGAATCATAGAATGTCTCTGGTGGCCATATTTTCCAACCAACGGGAACAAAAAGACGATCTTTTGTAGAGGGCCTCCTATAGACCATTCTTGCCAAGTTTTGGTTCACGTCAGCTCAGTAGTTCCAGAGAGAAGATGAAAATGGGATTTCCCATAGGGTTTTTCTATAGTAACTATAAACTGCAATTGTGGTGATGTTTGCAATACGACCAACATTAAATGAGGAACGTTAGTGGAGGGTGTCCCAGTTATCAACCATGCAAAGTTTCAAAACATTTAGCCCTGTGGTTTCAGAGAGGAGTTTTCAAAATTGACCAATCAGAATCAAAGAATGCTTCTGGCGACCACATTTTTCACCCAACAGGAATAAAATGAATAACAGTTGTAGAGAACCTCCCATAGACAATGCCTGCCAAGTCTGGTTCACATTGGCTCAGTACTTTCAGTGAAGATGATGAAAATGTGATTTCCTATAGAGTTTCTATAGTAACTATAAGCCACAATTGCAGCCATAATTGCAACCAGATGAAGATTAAATGAGGATCATTGGTAGAGAGGGTTACAGTCATCAGTCACACTAAGTTTTCAAACCATTTGACCTTGTAGTTTCAAAGAAGATTTTTTTTGAAAATGTACACATTTATGGATTGTGTTTCAACAAAAAAAATCAGTAAAAGAAGGTTAAATATTTTGAAAATTACAACTTTTTCAGACAGTATTCTCTTTCAAAATAGCTTTGTATAGGTAAAGGGTTACAGGAAACACTTTTTATTCCAATTTTCTCAAATCTTAAAAGATATACAATAATTACTGTCATCTAAGCTGACATGATGGGAAGAGAATATAAACAAAACTTCCATGGTTTTCCAAACACCTGTCATCAATCAGTATTTTCTGGTAAGTAACTTGAGACTAATAATACATGTATCAACATACAGTTGCACTTGTTTACAGTACAAGTCAAATTAAGTTGTAGGATAATCCTATAAACTATAATGTATCTTTCTCTTCCTACATTGATAAGACCATAAGCTGACATCATTTTCTGGAATGCTCCCACTGATAGCTTTCCAGAAAATGTCAGATTCTGATCTTGTCAGTGCAGGAGCAGCAGTTTACTTAGTTTATTGCAGTTATGCTACAGCTTATTTTGACTTGTACTGTATACACAATATTTTGGGTTTTTTTCCCCAGTTCTCAGTGGAGAAAACTGGAACCAACCCTTACCAGATTTTCAAAAAACAAATATTTTGCTGACAGTACCACTCTTTCTGCAGACAGAAGAGGCATAGGTTTAAGCATTAGAATATAGCCTCTGGCGGCCACATATTTCCATCCTCTCATAGACCATTCCTGCGAAGTTTGGTTCACGTCGGCTCAGTAGTTCCAGAGAAGAAGATGAAAATGTGATTTCTCATAGGGTTTCTATAGTAACTATAGGCTGCAATTACAGCCATGTTTACTACCCGATCAACATTAAGTGAGGATCATTGGTAGAGGGGGTCCCAGGCATCATTTATGTGAAGTATCAAAAAATTTGGCCTGGCCGTTTCAGAGGAGAAGATTTTTGAAAATCCACCAACCAAAATCAAAGAATGCCTCTGGCGGCCATATTTTTCAACCCACGGGAACAAAATGAGGAGCGTATAACGAATTACATGCAATTTCCAACAATGGCCCACCAAAATGGCTTCCAGTCGGACATCTTGAATTTTTTTCGGAAAAAAATTGACGTGCATCAATGTTTCCTAATGCCCATCAAATTTGAAAATTTTAAACAAAAGCGTCAAAGCATCTCTTGAGATACAGGTGGTAACAGTACACAACATAATACACAAAGAAATATTACCCGAAAAAAAAGGTTAAGTAAGGCTAATTTGCATAATTTATGCATGAGAAAAAAGCCTGTATAATATGTTATTTATCTTATGCTGCTAGACCAAAAATTATTGAAATTGGAAATGTCGTTCAGAAGTTCCGAGCGTTTAATGAATTACATGCAATTTTCAACAAAAATGGCCACCAGTCAGCCATCTTGAATTTTTTTCGGAAAAAAATTGACGTGCATCAGTTTTTTCTAATGCTCCATCAAATCTGAAAATCTGAAACAAAAGCATCAAAGAATCTCTGAGATACAGGTGGTAACAGTACACAACATAATACGCACAAAAATATTACCCCCCCCCCCAAAAAGTTAAGTAAGGATAATTTGCATAATTTATGCACGAGAAAAAACCCTGTAAGATATAGTATTTATCTTATGCTGCTAGACATCCATACCAAAAATTATTGAAATCGGAAATGTCGTTCAGAAGTTCTGAGCGTATAACGAATGACACGCAATTTCTAACAAAAATGGCCACCAGTCAGCCATCTTGAATTTCTTTTGGAAAAAATTGACGTGCATCAATTTTTCCTAATGCCCCACCAAATCTGAAAATCTGAAACAAAAGTGCCAAAGCATCTCTGAGATACAGATGGTAACAGGACAGAAGGATGGATGGATGGAAGGATGGACAGACAGACAGACCGATGGATGGACAGACATACTGCAATCCAATAGTCCCCTTCATGGTGAAAGCGTGGGGGACGAATAAGACTATTGATGACTTGATGGTGTAAAATATATCAGTCATTTAAAGGTAGTGCTATGCTTTTAAAAGCAATGCATTGAACTCTTTGAAATATTATTGAAGCATTGAGCCTATAATCTTTTTTTCTAAGATGCCCGATTTCCATTCACAAATCTAGTATTAGCAAAATCCGACAATGTCTGTGAAAACATGGAAGCCAATATCTTGGAGCTGTTGTGAAGTGCCAGATGCATCAATAATTAACTTGAAAATGACAGTACCACAATCACAAAAGCAGACAAAATTTCAACCGACTGTGACTGGGGTCACAATCCGGTAGAAATTCTCCGTCTGCATTCCTCCATGAAGTACTGTAGAATCTCACCTATTGAAAAAGAAATAATGCATAACATTGAATCTGAGATGTTATTTTTGCTTGTTTTCCTTGAGGTGGTCTGGTTTTTCACAATATTTTATTTACAAAATCTCTACCCAAATATTTGAGTGTCGCATTTGAATCGTACACGTGTTTTTGTAATCACAGTACTGTACTTGCTTGTTGTCATACTTTAACCCTTTACCCAAAGCAGATGATATCAAAATGTATTATTTTAAATATTTTTTAAAATTTAAAAAAAAATTCAACAAAACCATATCATGTGACCCCTCATTGCAATGAGCTCGACGAGCTTGTTCCAAAGAGGAGTCACATGATGTTTTTGTTGAAATTTTTTTGAAAAATAATATTTTTTCAGCTGCTTAATTTGCATATTACACAGGTGGATGTGGACGATTCATTGGGTAAAGGGTTAAATACTTGTAAGACAAAAAAAATTTTTTGACAAAATAATATTTGAAATTAACCCATAACTGGTAAAGAGCTAAATTATTTTAGGTCTTCAAAATTTGTCAACATGTCTTTGGCTTGTTAAAATTTATGGGAGAGTGCCCATGAATTATAAGGCAAATCCTTGCAGGCTAAATAATTTGACTTTGAAGATTATATGAAGCACATCCACAGAAGATGAAGCCTTCAAGTTGCGGCAGTCACCCTTCAGAATAAAGCCCAAATATGGGCTGCCAGCACTCTACCAGTTAAAGATTAATTTTTACGATAATTACTAATTATATACATGTACACATGATGTGTGAAGCTTAACAGTGTTTCTACATCATTGTTTGCTGCCTGTACAGGCAGCCAACAATGATGTAAAAACAATACCAAGATAAATGCAGTCTGTGGGTTGAGTTCTCAAGCAAGAATACACTTGGGAGCAACTTTTTCAAAGCAATATAAAAGTGGCAATTTGGGACTGTATGGGGACTGGAGGGTTAAAGTAACATTGCTATTGCCTATTGTTCTTTCTGAATTATAAAGTTTGTTATTTTTCTTGAAGCATATCATACAGTCTGTGGTCAGATATATCCACAAAAGTTTCAACCAATGCTTACCCTGCTTTGTGTGGAATTAGTAGGTTCGGGAGTCTTGACAATTGCTCGCCATTGCTCAGTGGTTCTCTGGGGGTACTCTGGCTTCCTTCACCATAAAACTGTCTGGCACGAGGTAACCCTAGCTGACAAAAGTGTCTTTAAACCCCAATAAATAAATAAATAAATAAATAAATAAATAAATAAATAAATAAATAAATAAATAAATAAATAAATATATAAATAAATAAATAAATACAAGGAAATTCCATACAGACTAAATAATTTATCTTTAAAGATAATATGAAAGACATTCACAGAGTCTGAAGCCTTCGAGTTGCAATACCTGCACTTGAGAGTAAAGCCCAAATATGTGCTTCCAGCACTCAACCAGTGAAGAGATTGTTTCTGCAATTCTGTTTCATTATTTTCAAGTTAAAGAATGAATATGCTTGTCTTGGGCAAGGTCTAGTTTACTGGCAGTGGAATCCTGATGAGTAGCAAGATTCTTCCTCAGATGGTTTGTTCAATATAACAATAACATGATTTTCAAGGGCATTATGGTTCATTAACAGCCCAAGGTCTCATAAGCAGTTCGAGACAAACAGAGGGTTGTTAATCAATTGTGGCAGGCCAATAATAGAACTGTATTGACCGAGAAAGTCAGGTTTACTCTATTCATGAAACGAGTCTAAGAATTTCCCATTTGGCAGAGCCTCTGGCAAAGCAAAAACAGGATGTTCATAGACGAGTTTCATAAATAGAGTATGACCAAACACAAATTTCATATTCTGTTTATCATATGGCACCCCAGTTACCAAAAACACATCTTTTCGACAGAAAAGAAGGGTTAAATAATGGAATTTCACCTTGAATATCATGCATCATAACCGCGACAAATTATAGTTCCACAATTCAGCGTTGTAAATACCGATTTTCAAGTATCTATACATTTCTTATCATTGGGATTTTAGTGAATGTTTATAACATTCTGATTGCACACTGATGTCGAAATATCCAAATTTAAAGCTGAAAGATTTTCCCTTAATGCAACAAGAAATTTAACCAATTCAGTTGAGATCCATCAACCAAGAATGAATTGGTTAAATTGCCAGTTGCATCTGGGAAAGAATATGCAACTTGCTATTTCTAATTTTGACATCTGTGTGAAGAGGGACCTCCAAGTCCATGGTACTGTTAACATAAACATTGATCTGCTATATCTTGTTTGACAGTGCTCCATTAAACAAGATGTAATCAGTCAGAACACTATGAGGGTGGAGTATGGGGGGACTGGAATCAATGTCACAAGGGGGAGTTTTTATTGAGTTTCATGTGTGCCTAAGACGCGTGTGAAATACAGAAAAAAACTTCACCATTGATTCCTATCCCCCATACTCTACCCAAGTTGTGTTCTGTATTAACTGGAAGAGTGTTAAATTATTTTTGGCTATCTAAGTTTGTTCACATGTCTTTGCCATGTTACAATTTATGGAGCTTGCCTATAGGTGCTCTACTATAAACTGTAACAAGGCAAATCCATAAAGAGTAAATAAATAATTTCATTTCGAAGATAATATGATGCACATCCAGTGAATATGAATCTTTCAAACTGAGGCACCAGCTCTTTATTGTAAAGCCCAAATATGGGCTTCCAATACTTTTAAAACCAAGATTAAACTTCAATTAAGCGACTGAAGCTGATATTTTTAATGAAAAATATCACCATCGGCGGTCTGATAATTTTCTTGCTTGACACTGTTTTGTGTCGAAGCACATTTCATTCATGTCACAATGTCACTCAGCTGCATAATTTCCAATCAGATGCTATCTTACATGACATTCTTATGTATAATCTAGATTCCACACATGGTGTATCTAGAACATTTCCCAATGTCTGTACTGTACCGTTTAATGTTGAATAGGCACAGCAATTGTGGTGCAATCAAATAAATATGTCATTTATTACCAGAATACAGGAAAAAGACCAAATAAGGCCACACAAAGTAGACCTTCTGTTTCTCAGGCCATTATTTGTAAAATTACATGCGGGCGAGCGTTTTTTTATTTTATTTTTTATTTCAGTAATTACTTCTTTGCCATCAACAGTTCTTGTTCTTGGTTCATGTTTTAGGCCTCATAATCTACAGAATAGCATGAATGGTGGTGTATTTCATCCCTTGAGTGCAAGAAGGCTTTGCAATGCTACAGCATTGCAAAGACTTCTTGCACTCAAGGGACAAATTCATCAATTTTTTTAACTTGGGTAAAATATCAGACAAAACCATTTAATTTTTATTTTTTTTAAGTTTAAATTGGTTATAAAGGGAGAGCATGCGGCAGCCAAAAGGACCATGCGGGAGGGCCTGAGAAACAGATTTTTTATTTTTTTAGACATAATGGTAATTCACTAAAAAAAACAGTGAGGGGTCTTAAGATGAGTTTGAAGAGAAGTAAGCGGTTTGGGCCATTACATTGAATAAAGAGTGGATTTAAATGAGATTTGCACTAAGGCTGTACTGTGCACAGGGTTAGTTACTCAGTGAAAAATGAAGTTTTTTTTATAACCCTTTCTGCTTATAAATGAAAGTGTCAATGACTCAACTTGTCAAGACATGTACATGTATAGTATGTGACACAGCAATGACAAACATCTAGGTAATGACCTGATAAGAAAGGTACATATAAAGTATTATAACGGTCTGTACATAAATACTGACCGTAGCCTGTAACAAATGTATAGGTAAAGTATTGTAAAGGTGGGTGACAATCAGATGCTAAACTAGAAAAGAAATCTTTGAGTCCCAGAGTGGGTTTGACTGAACCCCAAAATATTTGTTCTCATAGCACAGTGATAACAAAGGCACCCCAAAACACACTCGTTTCTGTCCCAAGCTGAAAACAAAGGTACCCAAGAAGTTTCGTGAAGATCAGTTCATAAATACGAGCTGTATAGAAGTTGTGACAAAAAAATGATTGGACCTAATTTCGGTACAAAATGGCCACTGGCAGCCATCTTGAATTTTGGACCGCACCCAGAAACACTTGTTCTCGTCCCAAGGTGATAACAAAGGTACCCAAGAAGTTTTGTGAAGATCGGTTCATAAATACAGCCTCTAGCACAAGCCGTATTGACATGTGCACTTACTGTGTATAAGTAGTACTGAATAAATCAAAGTTCATCTAATTTGCATAATTTCTGCAAGAGAAAAAAACCCGTACTATATGTGATGTATTCCATGTTACTAAACATTCATACAAACATTTATTCAAATCAGAACTTTCATACAGAACTTCTGTACAAAAGACTGATTGCACTAATTTTGGTACAAAATGGCTGCTGGTGGCCATCTTGAATTTTGGACCACACCCAAAAACACTCGTTCTCATTCCACGGTGATAACAAAGGAACACAAGAAGTTTCATAAAGATCGGTTCATAAATACGGCCTCTAGTCTGAGCCGTATAGAAGTTGTGTACAAAAAACTGATTAGACCTAATTTCGGTACAAAATGGCCACTGGCAGCCATCTTGAATTTTAGACCGCACCCAGAAACACTTGTTCTCGTCCCAAGGTGATAACAAAGGTACCCAAGATGTTTCATGAAGATCGGTTCATAAATACAGACTCTAGCCCGAGCCATATTGACATGTGTACTTACTGTGTGTAAGTTGCACTGAAAAAATCAAAGTTCATCTAATTTGCATAATTTCTGCACGAGAAAAAAAAACATATTATATGTGATGTACCCCATGGTACTAAACATTCATACAAAAAATTATTCAAATGAGCACTTTCGTATGGAAGTTCTGCGCAAAAATCTGATTGCACCTAATTTTGTACAAAATGGCTGCCAGTGGCCAACTTGAATTTCGGATCGGACCCCAAAACACTCGTTCTCGTCCCATAGTCATAACAAAGATACCCAAGAAGTTTCGTAAAGATCGGTTCATAAATACGGCCTCTAGCCCGAGCCGTATTGAATTGCAGATGGCCAGATGGACGACTGGCCATGGCATAAGCTCAAATTTGGCTTCGCCAAAGTTGAGCTAAAAATTGGTAACTGCCGTACATGAAAAAATACATTGACTAAGGCTGTAAAAATGCACATGTTTAGTTGGTTACATGTTGTTATATACAGTTAAAACTAGAAGTCCTGTCACGAATAGTGCGCTTATCTAGGCTTAATTACGCGTTGGAATTGCGCGCAATTGCCATATCGAATGGCATCCAAAGCACGGCAGGGTCTCTTGGTTACTCATAGCAAACACATGCAATGTTTCTGCCAATGGACCTCCGGGTTACCCGGAGGTCCATTGGCTGAAACATTGCTTGTGCATGGGCCATATGTACAGAATTTGACAGCTTTACTTGGGCCATAACGCATACATTAACGCGCATATCAATGTGCTATTTGTGCGCATTTCATGACAGGACTTCTAGTTTTAACTGTAGGGTGTAAGATTCAAGAAACTGCTGGAAATACTTCTACAGAAATATGGAAATGTTTTTAAACTGAATTCCAAAAATAAAAACATATTTTATTTTCAATTAATAGCTTGTTTGCATACTTCTGTCAATTGAATATTTTTCTTTGGCAAAGTGGCTATTCAGTTAACACGGTTCCACTAAACCAAAACAGTTCTGAAGAAATCTGTTGAATGAAAACACATCCAAAGTATTCTAAAGTCAAAACAATATTGATTTTTACTGACTGCGAAAGATTCTAGTTGAAACAGATGTTTTGATATAAGTAGGCCACAGAGATTTAAATTTTCACAGCTTTGATGCAACAAACTTTAACAGAATTTAATATTCTATCCAACTTACTTTTTCGAGAAAAAACTTGTTTGTAAATCATTCTAAAACTAAGATGAATTTTTTACCAAAATTGGAAAGAGTTTAAAAACTGTTCAAGAAAATGAAATGAATTAATGTTGAGGAATATGTGAATAGAAACATTTATGAAAGAACAACCTTATTATTTCAAAAATATTTTGAAGATTTCTTCCCAAACTGCTGTTCATAAGCAGTCAAGAACTGTTCAAGAAGTTATTTGCTCATGAACTGCTCTTCACTTTTCAGGAATTAGTTTTCACAGACTGTTCAAAACCTGGGGTTCATAAACTGTTCAGTTACTCATGTTCATGAAATATAGCAGTTCAAGAACTTTAGTTCATGAAATCTTCAAGAACTTATTTTTTTAAATTTGGTGATTAAATGTACAAGATTTGCCCAGAAAATGTTGTGTTTTTTGTATTTTTCATTGGGTTATCTCCCAAAACTTCTACAGCCAAAACTTCTACAACCCAGAACTTCTACACTGTGATTGATCAGTTAATTGTTCACACCTATTTTTGCAATGGAACAAACCAAACAGTGATTAGGAGATCCCCTAAAATAACTGCTCATCTTAATAATAAAATTTGATGAGTTGTATGTGTATTTAGTAACAACAAATCACAAAATAATATTAAATAAAGTGAATTTTAGTCAGTGAATATAATTGTGATGAGTTTAAAAAATGGTATATAATGAAGTATCTCTTCATTTCATGTCATCAAAAATATCAGAATGGCTGGTTTGAGAAAAGTAGAGTTCGTTATGTCACAGAAAGGAACTTCCCAAGTACTCCTAGATGGATATTTGTATAACAAGAATGTTGCTAGAAAGACATGCATCCATTGGAAGTGTGTATTGTCTACATGTAAAGGACGTTGCACAACTGTGGGAGATATTTTTAAAAATGTAACTGAACATTCACAGGGCCCAGAAGACAACAACCGAGTCAGATTCGTGAGTTCTGTGAGAAAGAGAGCCAGAGACGAAACTACACAGATGCACACTATGTACAACACGGAGGTAGCAAGACAAAACCCGAATGAAGTTCACCAGCTTCCTTCATTTCCATCAATAAGTAGTGCCTTATAAAGACATAGGCGGAAGACTATACCCACTTTATCACAAACCAGGTCAGAGGTCAATCTTGATGGACACTGGACAATGACATTATATGGACGACCATTTCTTCTTTTCACAGATGGTGAGGATGACAAAATTCTGCCTTTTTCCACCACTGAATACCTTGAGTCACTTCAGTCAGCTGAAACCATATATATGGATGGAACATTCACATCTTCTCCTGATCTTTGGAATCAAGTTTACATTATACATGCACGTACTGGTTCAACCACATATCCACTTGTATTTGCTCTGCTACCAGATCAACAGGCAACAACATATGAAAGACTTTTCAGCCGGCTCAAGATGGAAATACAACAAAGACTAAATTGTTCTTTAACCCCAAGCTGTGCACAAACTGACTTTGAACTTGCAGCGATACGTGCAGTTGAGAGAGAATTTCCCAGTGCCGAAATAAAAGGGTGTTTTTTTCCACTATTGTCAAGCCATTTGGAGGAAGACACAACAGCTTGGGCTAGCTGTCCAATACAAAGAGGACACTGAGGTACAAAAATGGGTCCGTACGGCTGCTGGTCAAGCACTCTTTCCCGAAAATACTATACAAGACACTTGAGTTGATGTCATGAGCTCTACACCAGAGGTCTCAAGAGCTACAGACTTCAATGACTACATAGTGACTACCTGGGTTGACGATGATGCAAGGTACCCAATCTACATGTGGAATCATAACCTCACAACTGGACCATGAACTAACAACAATCTAGAAGGGTTTCATAACCGACTGAACAGGACATTACCTCACTGTCATCCCAACATTTACCGTTTTATTGAAGTCATAAAAAAGTAGAAAATCCAGACAGAGCAAAAATTGGACAATTAGATTTTGGTGCAGCCCCACCAAGCAGAAAACGTGTCTACACAGAAACGGAAAATCGTTTAGGTCATTTGAGGGAGCAAGTAAATAGAGGACAAAAGACAAACTTAGAATTTTTAGATGCTGTAGGTCATCTTCTGAGATTAGGTTGAGGTTGACCCTTTACCTAAACCTAAAAAAACTAAAAACAAAGCTACTTCTATTTATTATGAACTACTTGTATTTGATTTTGTATCAAAATTCAAAACAACTCAAAATTTATATGCGCCTTATCATAAAATTAATAATAAACAACCCATTTTTCACATACTGTGTTTTTATTTAATTGGACAATCCCATTCACAAGTTAAGGTAACATGCACAATATTAATCATGCCTTGGACCCTGAAATGTGTTGTTTTAGACTGTAGAAGTTTTGGCTGTAGAAGTTTTGGGAGGTTACCTTTCATTGATGTTTAACATCACAATATACATCTGTGGCTCTATCATAACCACAATATAGATTTGAAGTCAAGTTAAATCAATTATTTATATCTTTGAGGACTTCCATCCAAGGCTTTGGTTACCAGGTTCTATTTTACCAGTAAAGCAGAACTTGTTTACCGCAGTAAAACAATCACTGATCCACTTTTTGGGGTTCCCACAGGAGTTTGAAAATGTTAATGAGTTTTCCCTGAACAAATTACATCTGTACAAAACTAACGTTTGACTGACAGTTTCAAAAACACGAGGCCCCAGGGGGCCTGAGGGTGCACACCTGATATGGTAGCCTAAATATCAACCCAGGGAATTGATTTGAACTAGTTGCATCTGCCCCTAAGAAAAGCTTATACCAAATATCCAAAGTTTCTGACCAGTAGATCAAAAAAAAAAATTGTTTAAAGTATATTCCTCATACTGAAGTAAGTAATAATTCGGGTTCCCACAGGGAGCCCAAATATGAACCCAGGAACTTGGCTTAAAAAAACTTGAATCTCCCCCCCCCTCCCCCCACCCCCACCCTAAGGATGCTGCATACCAAATATCAAAACATTCCAACTGTTGTATCTGAAGAAGAAGACTTTTAAAGAAAATTCCTCATTTTAAACTAAATTATAATTTGGGCTCCCACAGTGAGCCCAAATATGAGCCAAGGGACTTTGCTTGAACAAATTTGAATCTAAGAAGAGTTGTCTTAAATGTTTTTCCCATTACCCACAGTGTTAAAAAATGCTGACTCCGCACTTTTTCAAAGTCCCTAAAAGTTACCCTATGATAAAACCGATAGCAATTTTTTGGGACCATTCCATTCTGTTGGTCCTAAGGAAGCTTCACACCAAACCAGACTTCTCAGTGCCATGTAGTTTTGGAGATATGGGCATTTATTTTTTTTTCTATTTTTAGCTTCTGTGGTTCCCATGGGGCGACGGGAACATTTTTTTTGCATAAATTAAGTACTTATGATCTAATAGGCCCTCATATAAAATTTGGTTCAAATCAGGCTCTCGATTTGGAAAATAGGAATTTTGGGTGGGGCAAAAATTCTTGCCCCTCCCATAACGAAGGCAAATATAGCTCCTTGAACTTCTCTTGATCAAATCAACATCCACACCTCAAAAGGAAGCTGCACACCAAATATCAAGTCTATGCTACTGCTGGTTCATGAGACGATTTTTTAAGATTCAAGTACACTTTTTGGGTGTGACCCTACTGAGGGGCGAGGCAACTTGACTTGAACAAAATCGAAATGTGATGTCATAACAAACTATTGTCTCAAATTTCAATTAAATCAGTCCAGCAGTTTTGGAGGAGAAGACGCAAACACAATGTTCATGGACGACGAACAGTGAGTAATCACTATACAGTTAAAACTAGAAGTCCTGTCACGAATAGTGCGCTTATCTAGGCTTAACTGCGAGCAATTGCCATATCGAATGGCATCCAAAGCACGGCAGGTTCTCTTGGTTACTCATGGCAAACACATGCAATGTTTCTGCCAATGGACCTCCGGGTTACCCGGAGGTCCATTGGCTGAAACATTGCTTGTGCACAGGCTATATGTACAGAATTTGATAGCTTTACTTGGGCCATAACGCGTACATTAAAGCGCATATCAATGTGCTATTTGTGCGCATTTCATGACAGGACTTCTAGTTTTAACTGTAGCTCCCCTGACTGAAAGTCAGACGAGCTAAAAACAAGGGACAAATGCAATATGAAAGCCATTGGAACAAGAAACTAAGAATTATAACTGAATGTTAAGTCAAAGTTGGCAGGAAAATGTTGAAAATTAAAAAAAACAAATCCACAACTAGACTATGAGGGTTAATAAAATTGATCAGACCAAAACAACATCTGAAAAAAATTAATTCCCCTGCAATAGGAGGACTTGAAGCTACAATGTTGACTTGAACACAAATTCTGACAACCGAAAATGACAAACATTTTCCTTAACAAGAGGCCCCAGGGGGCCTGAGGGTGCACACTTGACATGGTAGCCTAAATATCAGCCCAGGGAATTGATTTGAACAAGTTGCATCTGCCCCTCCTAAGAAAAGCTTATACCAAATATCCAAAGATTCTGACCAGTGGATCTAAAAAAATGATTTTTAAAGAATATCCCTCATACTGAACTACGTAATAATATGGGCTCCCACAGGGAGCCCAAATATCAACCCAGGGACTTGGCTTGAACAAACTTGAATCTTACCCCCCTAAAGGTGCTGCATACCAAATATCAAAAGCATTCTGACCGCTGGATCTGAAGAAGAAGATTTTTAAAGAAAATTCCTCATTTTGAACTAAGTTATCATTCGGGCTTCCACAGTGAGCCCAAATATGAACCCAGGGACTTGGCTTGAACAAACTTGAATATCACCCCCCAAGGATGCTGCATTCCAAATATCAAAACATTCCGACTGCTGGATCTGAAGAAGAAGTTTTTTAAGAAAATTCCTCATTTTGAACTGTTACAATTCAAGCTCCCACAGTGAGCCCAAATATGGACCTAGGGACATGGCTTTAAAAAACTTGAATCTCACTTCCCTAAGGATGCTGCATACCAAATATCAAAACATTCCGACTGCTGGATCTGAAGAAGATTTTTAAAGAAAATTCCTCATTTTGAACTAAGTTATCATTCATGCTCCCACAGTGAGCCCAAATATGAGTCCAGGGACCTGGCTTGAACAAACTTGAATATCACCCCCCAAGGATGCTGCATTCCAAATATCAAAACATTCTGACTGCTGAATCTGAAGAAGAAGATTTTTAAAGAAAAATTCCTCATATTGAACTAAGTTATAATTCGGGCTCCCACAGGGAGCCCAAATATAAACCCATGGACTTGGCTTTAACAAACTTGAATCTCACCCTCCTAATGATGCAGCACACCATATATCAGAACATTCCGACTGCTGGATCTGAAGAAGAAGATTTTTTAAGAAAATTCCTCATTTTGAACTAAGTTACAATTCAAGCTCCCACAGTGAGCCCAAATATGGACCTCGGGACATGGCTTTAAAAAACTTGAATCTCACCTCCCTAAGGATGATGCATACCAAATATCAAAACATTCTGACTGCTGGATCTGAAGAAGATTTTTAAAGAAAATTCCTCATTTTGAACTAAGGTATAATTCGGGCTCCCACAGTGAGCCCAATATGAACCCAGGGACTTGTCTTGAACAAACTTGAAACTCAACACCCTAAGCATGCTGCATACCAAATATCAAAAGATTCCTATTGGTAGAGCTGAAGAAGAAGATTTTTAAAGAATATTCCTCATACTGCACTAATTTAAACATTTGGGCTCCAAAAGAGAGCCCAAATATGGACCCAGGGATTTGATTCCAATAAACATGTGAAACAATCTTCCAAAGATGTTATATATGAAATTTACAATCTTTTGGAACAGTGGTTTGGAGAAAAAGTAGTCTTAAATGTTTTTCCCATTACCCACAGTGTTAAAAAATGCTGACACAGCACTTTTTCAAAGTCCCAAAAAAGTACCCCTTGATAAAACCAATAGCAATTTTTTTTTACCATTTCATTCTGTTGGTCTTAAAGAAGCTTCAAACCAAATAAGAATTTTAAAGTTTTAATTTCCTTCTATTTTTAGCTCCTGTGGGTCCCATGGGGCGACGGGAAAAAAAGTTGGGTATAAATTAAGTACTTATGACCCAATAAGCCCTCATATCAAATTTGGTGCAAATCTGCCGCTCGGTTTGGAAAATAGAAATTTTTAGCGGGGCAAAAATTCTTGCCCCTCCCATAACAAAGGCAAATATAGCTCCTCAAACTTCTCTTGAACACTTTTTGTGTGTGGCCCAACTGACGGGCGAGGCAACTTGATTTGAACAAAATCAAATTGCGATGTAATAAAAAACTATTATCTCAAATAATGGTTTGGAAGGAGAAGACGCAAACACCATGTTCACAGATGACGGATGGTGAGTGATCAGTATAGCTCTCCTGGCTGAAAGTCAGGTGAGTTAAATAGAAATTTCCAGTAAAATATACATAGTTTAAACAATGACTGGACAGCTCTAAACAATAATAACTGCAATATATAAGCTTTGCTGCCACAGGTTTCAAAGTAACTGAGCTAAACATAAACACTTAATGAAGATTCAACAGCTCAGCTAAACAGAATTTTTTACAGCTAGAAACTAAACCACTTTTGGCAGGAAAATGTTTCAAAAATTGACAAAAAAAAAATATCGATACTGGGGTTAATAGCTATTTATTTATTGGGGTTTAATAACCCTATTGACAGTCAGGGACACTTCATGTCTGACAGTTTTACTGGTGGGGGAAGCCAGAATACCTGGAGAGAACCAATGAACAGTGGCAAGCAACTGTAAGACTCCTAAACGTAATAACTCCACACAAGCAGGGTCAGCATTGGTTAAAAACAAGTGCACCATTGACTTGCAGTATGCCTTGGAGGGCAATCGAAAGAATGTCAATAGATATGATCATGGCCCAAAACAATGTCCTAAAAATAATTGCCCTGCAATAGAAGGACTTGAACAAGCTTTGCAGCCATGGGATTCAAAGTAACTGAGCTGAACATAAACTCTTACAAAATATATAACAGCTGAATTAACCCTTTACCAGTGCTCAAAATAACTTTTTTTCTTTGTGTAGCAAAATGCTACGCATTTCCAAAAAATGAATAACATTTTGTAAAAATTACATAGCTATTTTTGTATACCAGAGTTATGTTATGCTGTTTTATATTGAATTCTTCTAAGTTGATAGAATAGTTTCCATCCATTTCTGGGCATTTCCAAATTATCTGCAACACATGAAACATTTACTATGTTTTTTTAACTGAACTGCCTTTAAGGGTTGTATGACCTTGCTGGGGTTGCAGGTCACTAAGGCATGGCTGCTGCTCAGTGGGCTTGGCTGCGAGAGGTAGTAAATTACATCTTTTCTCAGTTTATGAACTTTTATTAATGGTCCATCAAATATTTACATCATAATCGGCTGCATTAGCATAAACATGGTAAAGTACATTCTTGGATCAGCCTATGTCTACTTGGGTATAACATGGTATAACTAATAACTGGTGCTGCTAAAAATGGCTGTCTGCTAACTGATTGACTGGCAACATATTCAATACTCTAACTTAACAATAAAGCAACTTGAAAACTGTGTGACTTGATAACTTAATTGTTGACTCTTCGACTGCCCTACACTTTTTTTTCTGCAGAGCTTGCCAATATCTTTTTTGTATCAAAAAGGTTTCATCATCTGTCTGCAGGTGACAGGCAATGTATGCTCCACCTATAATCCCACCCAGCTCTCTTTGATTGGCCTAGACTGACAGTTCTACCCTGTTACCCTGGACAGGAAAACAGCCATCTTGTGAATTTGTTATGGTCAATTTAAATGACAGACCTTAGATAAAGAAAAGCTGTTGTCTTTTACTTGAAAAATTTCAGTTGAAGATAAGGTGTCTCATTACACAATTTTACAGAAAATGAAACACCAAATCCTAGCAGGGTAGATTTCCAATCATCTAATTTGTTTTATAAATTGTTTTAAGAGATATTTACCATACAAATAGCCTGGGGGGAAGCAGGTGGGCTCAACATTAGGAACATCTTAAAATTATACAGCTACAAGGAAAAGAGTGTGCCAAGCAACAGAAAATAAATGATATTAGTTTCTCCAACTGGACACACTGAATTTTTTGTAACTGGTTATAGTTGCATGGACTTGTATACTGTTATAAATGGTGTCTTGGTTGTTTAATAGAGTTCTCAAAATGGAAGTTGGGATTTTTAATTTGATGGGCTTGTAGTTATTTTTAATGGACATTTTATGCAAAATGTTGTAAAAACAGGAAGTATTTAAACCAACAGAACTCATCTTACATATGAAGATGCTAATGATGCTTGATAGAGAGTTAATCTGAGTTATGCCTGGAATGTTCCCCAATCAGAAGTAAAGCATCAGTGAACTAGTTTTCAAATTTGTTTGCAAATTTTCATTTACATTTTGAGATACAAGATAATCAACTGCAGCCTAATAGGCTGCAGTTGATTATCTTGTATTGCAAATGCTATACATAATTTAACATTGTGTAGCTTTTTGCAATTTTTGCATAGCAAAAAGCGATGCGACACTGCTTATTTTGAGCCCTGCCCTTTACCTAACATGAAAAGCAGTTGACACTTGCAAACAAAATTCTTGAATAACTAATTTTTTTCATTTTTTGTCTCAAAAACATAGGTTATGACCCATCTTTGGAACGAGCTCATCACCTATGTTTTGCCTCGAAGGGCAGCAGATCATACTACACAACTTTTGCATATATCTGTAGACTTCATAATTTTGTGGCCTGACAAAAAAACCGGATTCTCAGTAATAATGATATTACAGTTACAAATGAATATTTAAAGGCTGCCACTAAGATAATTACTAAACTTGAAATCAGTTTGGCCACAGATTAAATTATCAGCCCGAGTATTTCTTGAAAATCATTACACTGATTCAATTCCAGCTTCCGAAGCAAATGAGTCTGCAGAATCTCCTCAGATATATTTCTAAATATATCAATAAATCCCAGTCCAACAAAACTAGAATTTCATACATCTGCAGTATAGATAGCAAACTGCAATATTAAAATATTAAACATGTACTTGGGCAAGCCTGTCAATTTGAGGCGAACGGCCGTTTGAGTTGCATGAAGGTTACCAGTAATCTAAAATTTGCCGGCTCGTTGAGATCCCATTCTGGGCACTACCTCGAATCTGATACAAATCACAGGACATGCACATTATCATGATAATTCATTTATCTAACAATTCTATAACATAAACATATCAATTCTTAAATTATTAATACAGTTTTGGGACATAATGTTGGGCAAGAAAAAGTTAAAAAAAATTTTTTTTTATGGAACAATATTGTTGTGCACTTTAACAAACAATGATTAACGTGGTCACCGCAAATTCTCAAACTCGCATTGTAAAATTATTCGCTCTAAATGTCACTTCCTATGATGATACGCTTGAATTTACAAGTGTGCAATATTTAATTGTGTCGTTTATATTTATTGTGGGAGGCGGGGTGTCATTTGCTATTAATAGCTCTGTCGCTAATTATAAGGAATTGTGTTTGGTTTTGTAAGCTATCAGCTGAGTCGATCACTGATACAGAATAAGTCGTCTATATGATACGGAATCGGAACACATTATGTGATACGTACCGTTTCTCGTGGTTTTTAGGCCAAAATCTATATGATTGTTAGATAAAATACAATTACAAAATAGTTGTATGATGACAGAAATATCAGGTATGTACACTTTCTCTTCTGCGTGTAACATATTGGTATGTTGGCAGCACATCCTGATGGCAAAGATACTATGGGAAAAATATATGTCAAACTAAGTGCTTGTTAACTGGTAGAGTGCTAAATTATTTTTGGTCATCAAAATTTGTTGACATGTCTTTGCTTTGTTAAAATTTATGGGAGAGTGCCTTAGGCACTCTCCCATAAATTCCAACAAGTAAAATCCTCAAAGACTAAATAATTTCACTTCAAAGATGATATGAAATACATCCATGAATATGAAGTCTTTAAGTTGGGTTACCTGCACTACAGATTTATTTATATTTATTGATGTTTAAGGTCACATATTTATGCACAATGGCTAATCAAGACCGTGATAGTTTTACAGGTGGAGGAAGACGGAGTACCAGGAGAGAACCACCGAGCAACGACGAGCAGCTGCCAGCTCCCCAACATTGTAACTCCGCACTGCAGCAAAGGCAGGGTTAGATTGGTTGAAGACATGCGTACCATCGACGTGCAGTACGCCTTAGCACACAGCGTCATCGTGCCCCCACGCGGGCAATGGAGATGAAGTGTCTTGCCCAAGGACACAACGCGGTTGCCGCAGGTGGGATTTGAGCCGAGGACCTCTCGGCTTGCAGCCTGCACCTCTACCAACTGAGCCACCGCGTTCCCGCACTACAGATTAAAGCCCAAATATGGGCTTCCAGCACTCGACCAGTTAAAGGAGTGATGAGGGAGGAAGAGTCGGAAGCTGATAGAAAGAGGATTATCACTAGACATTCACAGGTTTGTATTCCTACATTGTCATGTAACTTACCCTTGGAAAGACCCACTTGTAATACTTCTAAGAAGCAATATACAACCATGAGTTTGATGAAAAACAAATGGAATGCACAAACAGCAAAAATTTTGATTCATGCATCACATTTTATCGATTGTGATTTGCTAGTTCAAGTTCAGTCTGACCTTAAAATGCATCTGCACATCACCATTTATCTCTAACAAATCAGTTGAATGTTTCACAACATGATCTAAAGTAAAACAGCCTGATGACAAAAGAAATACATGCCAGAACCCAGCAAGATAATTAAGTAGACAGAAGTTTATTGAAGGTTTTAGTACTTATTGAGGCAATATAGTCTTACAAGAATACATGCCCAGATTGCAGATGCATTATTATGCACAAATGAATTTGCTGTTCAGGTTTGGATATATTTATTTCTTTATTATTTATTTATTGGTGTTTAAGGTCACATATTTCTGCACAACGGCTAATCATGACGATAGTTTTACGGGTGGAGGAAGCCAGAGAACCACTTAGCAATGGTGAGTAACTGTCAGTTTCCCAACATACTAACTCCACACAAGCAGGGTTGGAATTGGCTGAAGACAGGAGCATCATCGATGTGCAGTGCACCTCAGTACACAGCATCACTGTAACCCCACGTGGGCAAAGGGGGTGAAGTGCCTTGCCCAAGGATATAACGTGGTTGCCGCAGGCGAGATTTTAACCGAGAACCTCTCGGCTTGCATCCTGCACCTCTACCTACTGAGCCACTGTACCCCCCACCACCCCTTTTGAATCTATTAAATGAAATCTGATTTGATGAATTAGGTCAGTCAGAGAATTTACCACATTCAGTCCAAGACCTCAATACCTTGTAAATCCTCCTCGGTTTCCAAGACAAGCGTGGATCCGACGTAGCATACTCCTCACCAAACATCCAATATCAGCTTGACTTATGTTATTTCATTCTTCATACAGAGCAGTGGCGAGTTCCTAGACATTAGTAGGGGGCTGTTGGCGTTGTCATACGTGCCTGCCAAGCAAATCCCAGATGCGCTTGATTGGTGAAAGGTCTGGACTTAGTGCTGGCCAAGGCAGTGTAGAGATGTTCTGCTCCTGGAGGAATTCTGTAACGAAACGGGCCCTGTGTGCTCTTGCATTGTCATCTTGGAAAATGAATCGACGGCCGTGACATCGTGCAAATGGCATCGCATGAGCTACTAACATGTTGTCAAAGTAGTACTGCCCTGTGACATGCCCTTGGATAACATGTAATACTGCTCTGCTTGTCATGGTTATGCCTTCCCACACCATAACTGATCCACCACCAAAATGATCGTGCTGCCCAACGGTTACGTCATGGTATCATTTGTTCCACTGCTACCACAATCCGTTTTGCTTGTCGTGGAAGTCGAGAGTGAACCTTGATTCATAGGAAAACATGATGCTGCTCCACAGATGACTGTCCCAGCACTGTCGTGCTCCAAACCAATTACGCCTTTTGTGATTGTGAATTTGAGCCACTGCAGTCTGTCTGTTGCCAGCTTCCAACATGCCAATGGCCCGTAAACCTTCATCACATGTCAGTCTTCACATACCTCAAATGTTACGTTTCGACCAAAAACTATTGATGAACAAGTTTATACCAAGAAAAGAATGATGAGACCGACAAAAAAGCGCGTCCAGTACAAATGAAAATTTCCAAACGTACCCCACAGAAATTAACGTGGAGCTTGTGTGAAAAACCTGCATGAAGTTTTTGTGTGCCCATGACATTCATGATCCACACTAAACTTGGTAACATACTGGAATGACCAATCAAGCGTATCCAATATCATTTTCCAAAAATATCAACATCAGTTTGGATAACCCTTACTTTTTTTGAATAGTATAGTTGGGTGATAAAATATTTTTAGTCATCAAAATTTGTTGACATGTCTTTGCCTTGTAACTATTCATGGGATAGTGCCCAAAGGCACCTTGCAGATGAAATAAAGTGACCTGAAACAAAATAAGCACATCCACAGGATATGAAGCATATTGTTGTATGTGCATTCTAGAACAAGAGGCCTGCACCGCAAAGAGCTGCTAATGCCCCGACCACAAAAAAGTTTCTAAGGCGAAAGAGTGAAAAAGGGCCATAACTCTGGAAAAAATCTGTCAAAGAAACTCATGCTAAAGAGCCTTTGTTCCCCCATGATGCTCTATCACAAAACCAAATATTATTCAAATCGGAGTAGCAGTGGCTGTGATACAAGGGAAAATGTTGGTATGAATGGACAGACGAATTGACAGATGGACAAAAATGGACAGACGGATGGACTATTCTATGAAAGTTGCAGCAAGCACAATTCCAAACCTGGAATATTCTATGAAAGTTGCAGCAAGCACAATTCCAAGCCTGAAAATTTTGACTTTTCAAGTCGGGGGGCATTACAAAGCCCAGATATGGTTAACAGCATTCCTGCAGGCAAGGACTGATATACGTACAGACGGACAGACAAGGGTAACACTTAATGCTGACACAAACATATTTATTGAACAGAAACAATATTTTGATCTGTTGCTACAATGATCAAGTAATAAATAAGAAAGGCCAGTTTTCAACCTATAACTATAAGGATGATGACATAAAAAAAACTAATAAATGTCTGCAAAATAAGGCTGAGTCCCACATATTTCTATAGAAAAAACTGAATAATACCTTAATTTAACCCTATACCCAATGCAGACGATATCAAAATTTTAAATACCATTTTTTATAATTTTTCAAAAAATTTCAACAAAACCATATCATGTGACCCCTCTTTGGAACGAGCTCAATGAGCTCATTCCAAAGAGGGGTCACATGATATGGTTTTGTAGAAATTTTTAGAAAAATAATATTTTTTTCAGCTGCTGAATTTGCATATTACATGGGTGGATGCAGGCGATTCGTTAGGTGAAGGGTTAAACTTTCCCCAAGAAATTATTTATGAGTAAATTACTTTCTATACGAAGTCAATAATTTAAAAAAACTTTGATGGTGGTGTGATTCTGCAATAAAAAACATTAACCCTTTCCAACTGAAACTATTCTGAAAAAATGCATAATGCATCCTTGAACTTTCACCTAACACAACTACAAAACAACACAATATTTTTCCAAAATAAATGGAAAGTTTGACTTTTGGCTTCTTGAATATAGCTTAAGACCTCTCATTGGAACCATCTGAAGAAGCTTGTTCCATTGGAGACCATTCCAGTGAGCTTGTTCCAATGAGGGAGGGAAAGGCCTGTTATATCCGTCACACTACCATTGACTCAAACTAAATTGATTTGTCTGTATAGCTTAGTTGGCTGCCTCCCTATCCTCCACCCCAAACCAAGGAAGAAAAACAATTCCCAAATTCAAATTAGATCCGTGTTGGTTACAGATGACACATCACCGTCCACTGAAATTCAATTCCACTGCAAACGTCACTAGAAATTAAAATTTTATATTAAATTTCCTTTCTTATTATACCCACCACAATTGTTTACTACAGGCTTGCACTACAGTGGAAGACCGTAACTCGGAAAATATACTCTCTATTTTGATCTTTCCCAAGCGATTTGGGAAAGAAAAGTGGTGCAAAAGTGCCAAGAAAAAACAAGCCAAAACTGGGTTGAGCGCCACCGGCACACACCCAGCAGGGGGCGCTCTTCTCTTAGTACAAATCCACAGCTTCCGGAAACCAGTGCGCATGCAGTAACTAATGAATCATTCTTTTGAATCTGCCAACATTGGAGTTATGTGATCAGCGGGGAAGAAGGATTCTTACCCGAATAAGAAGACGGGAGGGCCTCCATGTAAACAATTGTGGTAGGTATAATAAGAAAGGAAATTTACTATAAAATTTAAATTTCTTTTATCAACCAATCTTACAATTGTTTACGACAGGCTGAATAGACAATAGGATGGAGGGAATCACATAATCAACCCCCACATAACCCAATTGCACTGGAACCGTGGACAGAGGAAGAGGTCCCGGGGCCTATCAAACCATATCATCACAATCATTAGTAAAAGACAATGAAAGATGAGGCGTATGGTTCTGTGCGACGCACAGACAGAAAGGGCAGTAACAGCACAGAGCTGGAACTGACCTTGTAAGAAGCCTAATGGCTAGGGTAGACAACAGCCTGAGAGAAGAAAGAAGGCCCGTAGAACAAAGGTCCTCTGCCTGCTCCTGCAACTGTCGCAGATAAGTGGAGAAGATAGCATTTCTCCAGTAGGCTGCCTGCATAACAGGAATCAAACAGATATACCAGAAACTCCACAATCTGTGAAAACGAGGATTGGCATAATCAACAGAGTGATCGGCACACCATCAACAGAAGACCTTCCACTTCGACGCATAGGCTAAATCAGTGGAGTGCCTCCTTGAAGAAGAAATACACTCCACTACTTGTCTTTGAAAAAACCTCTATGGAGGAGACAGGACCTGACAAAAGATATGCGTGAAGGTACAATGATGTCGAGTCGACGTGAAACCTCCTCGGGTGACCTTGGCAAAGAAGGTTGCAACATAGAGGGAGACGTGCCGGAACCGCCGCCAAAAGAGAGCAGAGATGATTGATCCACACCCACTGAGGCGAAAGGGGAGCGATCAGAATGATTCGACAACTGCAGGTTCGTATCTTGGTTAGAACCTGGGGCAGAATCGGAACCGGCGAGAAGGCGCAGCCGACAAGACCATTCCAATCGAGTGACAGAGCGTCCACGGCGAAAGCCAGAGGATCTGGACACGGGAACACGAAAGTGTCCACCTGATGGTTCCAACGAGTCGCAAAGAGATCGATGTGGGGATGACCCCAGCAATCGCAAAGCGACTGGAACACCGACCTGTGGAGCATCCATTCGGTGGAAATGACCCTGCCTCGTCGGGACAGGGAGTCGGCTAGGACGTTCAGACGACTGGGAATGTGACTGACAAACCACCACTCCAGCGTTGACATCCTGAGCGAGCAGTAGAAGATCCCGAGCCAATTCGTACATGGGAACAAAGTGCATGTCACCCTAGTTCCAAATGTAAGCAACCACTGACGAATTGTCAGACAACAGAAGGACCTGGCGATTCGAAAGGTGGGGGATCCACTGCCAGAAACTCAGAAGAAGAGCAAGAAGCTCCTCCTGGTTGATGTGAAGAGCCGGTTGATGTGAAGAGCTGCTTGATCCTGGTCCCATGCCCTGTGAAGGGAAAGACCAAGAGGATCCTACGTCCCCATCCGAGATCGCTGGCAACTGTTGTCAGAACATGATCGGACGTGGGCAAGTCCAGTGGAACTCCCTGCATAATCCACTGAACACCCATCCAGGGGAGAAGGTGACGATGAAGAGACTCCGGTAAATAAAGCACCAGATCCAGAGGATCGACATTCGGCCTCCAACAACTGAGCAGAAAGTGTTGGAGAGGTCTGACATGCAGCCAACCTAGAGGAATGAGATTCATCACCGAACCGCAGAGACTGAGCAGCCGGAGAAGACTCCGAGCTGTCGCAGACATGGACTGGGACAGAGTCAGAGCAAAAGCTGAGAGAATCACAGCCCTTGCCCAGGGAACCGCCACCGTATTCAGCTGAGTATGGAAGTCCATCACCAGATGGCAAAATTACTGAGAAGGGACCAGGTCCAACTTCTCCTTGTTGACTCTGAACCCTAGTGACGTGAGGAGGCTCAACAGTGTGTCGACATCTGACTCCAGAAAGGCAGCATTGGAATGCCTCTGGAGGATATCGTCTAGATATGCTGAAGTAGTCACCCTGGACTGTGTGCGATGTAAGGCTAACACATGCAACATCAGTCGGGCTAAGGCCCAAGGAGCCAGGTTGAGGCCAAAGGGCATGGCCTTGAACTGGTCAACTCGCCCCAGAAAAGCAAACCTGAGATACTTTCGCAGAGTCCGATGAATCGGAACGTGAAAGTAAGTGTCTCGCAGGTCGATGCTGGAAGCGAAAACTCCCAGGTGAATGGAGCGGCAAACCGACCTGAAAGTCTCCATGCTGAACTTAGGAGCAATGATAGACTGGTTCAGGATACTCAGATCGATAACCGGTCAGAGTCAGCCATCATTCTTCGGCACCAAGAACAGGCAGGAATAAAATCCCACTGAATGAATGTTCTTGATGACCTCGATTGCCCCCTTTGACAGGACATCTCCGTGATCAAAAGTTCCCAACGTGTAACATCTAAAGGAACTTGTGTTGGAAGAGGCACTCTTGACAGAGTGGGATGCCTCCGGAAGGATATCTGCAGCCCGGACTGAACAACAACCCAAGGATTGGATGTGATTGCAGCCCAATGGTTTGTGAATTCTGATATCCTTCCTCCAGCCTGGGATGAATCGAGGTAAGGACCTTCATTTTGAGCCTCGGCGAGGCCCGCAAAAGGAGAAACCACCTCCTCTACTATATGAAGAATCCTGAGTCCTCCCTCTAGCCTGCCGACGCTTACCCTTGCCCCATGAGTAAGTAGAAGCGGCGGCAGGAGGATCAGCCCTTGGCTTCATAGAGGAAGCAGAAGGGCGCTTGTTAGGCTTTGGATGGCCCCTGCCTCCAACAGAAGGCTGATCAAGCTGATGAAGCAGCAGCTGATCTATGGAATGAGGTAGGATGTCATCCCGGACCATCGCCACTGAACCATGGAATAGTTGCAGGCCCGCCGAAGAAGCAGATCGAAGAGCAGCGCGCTGCCCCTCAGGAAGGGAACGGAGTGTGTCCAACACAGCGTCCCTGCGAAATAATTCCAAGTTAGCTGTGTTACAGGCATGCGTGTGCATGAGAGCCTTGGAAAGCACACGCAAAGGAGCCTGTACATCGCCAAACTTATCTGGAGGCAGATAAGCAGCTAAAGCAGAGACAACATGATCTGAGAGAGAAAGCATGCCCAGCATCTCTCTCGATAAGCCAACAGGGACCAGCGGGAACGGCCGACTTAGGCTTGGAAAGCCTGAGGGAGGTGGAGTCCTGATCCAAGACCGTCAAAGTCTGGCAGACTGACGGATTGGCGAAATCGTAGGAACGATAACGCACTGGAGGCAAAAATGTGTCAACCATGGTGAAGAACGAAGTCTTCATAGCCTTGGAACTCAGCTTAGAGTCCAAAGCTGAAAACGCTTCAACCACCTGTACTGAATGGCACGGTAGAAGGTGCCCAGAAGCAGGTTGCTCCACAGGCTGTAGGCGCGCGACCGATTATCTCGGCCTGGCTGACACTGTCGGACGGTTTGATGGTTTGGGATCTGGAAGGAACCCAACCACAAGGTCAAGAGCTGCCGCCAAGTCAGAAGACTGGTGGCTCTCGACATCAGGTATGTCAGACTCATAGCCCATCATGGGCAAACCAGCTGATGCCTCCCATGGTGTAGGCACACCCGAGGGATCAGAAAGCAGCCTGCTTCCAATCCCGGGAGGCGGCGCCACAGGGTGGCGCCTGGAAACTACTAGTAGTCTCCCTGGAAGCAACTGGAAGGCTCTTGGAAAGAACCTGAATGAGCAAGGAGAGGGCCTCCCTAAGCTCAAGGGCCGTGTCGGCCGGTTCAACGTGAGAACGAACCGGCAAAGTGGCTTCACTCCTGACCTTTCTAACCAGCGAAGGGTAACGATCCTCCAATACACCAGATGTGGGGTGACGGGTGGCAGCCGAAACATCTGAAGGCAGATGTGTATAGGGGTACAACATATCCCGAGGATCAACAGAGCAGGAACTTAGGAGAGTCGCCGCGGACCTCTGAAGGATACAAGATCCAGGCTGCACAAAAGGCGTTGGTCCCGCAAAACAGGCCATGGGACCAGAGTGCGTGGACGGAAACACCACGGTGTTCATGGTGGCCCCACCATGAACATCCGAATCCAATGAGAAAACTGCGGTGCTCGACGGCTGAGAGACCACAGCAGAGGGTTCGCCCGGCAACCGCTTCCGACTTTGCCAAGTTGAAGTCAGGGAAGGCTGGGGCTGATACCTCACGTCAACACTACCAGACATCTCTGCAGACCCCTGCAGGGATAAAACTGCTGTGCTCAATGGCTGAGAGGCCACAGCAGAGAGTTCGGTTGGCAGCCACTTCCGACTTCGCCGAGTTGAAGTCAGGGAAGGCTGAGGCCGATACCCCATGCCCACACTACCAGACATCGCTGCAGACCCCTGCAGGGATAAGCCGAGGCTGGCTGAAACGGTGACCAAGGACGTTGCAGACGTTGCAGACGCAACAGCAGTAGCAGCAGATACGACGGGAGTTGTTGAAACTGGTGGAAAAGGGGAGAGAGCAACTGAGCTTGGCTCCAAAGGAGTAGTCACAACCCTAGTGACAGCCTCAGATGTCGACTGGAGAGGGACCATAGTCCCAGAACCAGGCATCTCTTCACCAGACAACTCAACAGCTGCCGCAGTATCCACCACAGAAAAGACTGCACATCCCCCATGGAGGGGGTATAACTCTCACCAGACGTAGTGGTGTCGGGAGGCCCCCTCTCTCCCCACATGCAGGTGTGGGAGGAACGGCCACGAGAACGCACCACAAGCATGGGCAAAAGTCATTGCCCTCAAGGAACAGTCCTGGGCATAACAGAGGTGAGAGCAGTAGAAGAAAAAGGTGAACTCAACAGATGTACAAAGCAGAAGAACACCGGCCCCCAACTACGAGAGAAAGGTAGCAGAAAATAATGGACCGGAGGGAACACAACTGAACCCGACTGACGACAGAGACCAAAAAACAGAAATTCTGCCCTCAATAGAGAGGAGAAATCCTGTCCATAAGCCCCTCATTGACACCTAACTCCAATAATAATAATAATATCCAAAAGGATAACATAAATTTATCAACTGAAAAATTTTATGTCCGTACCACACGGTACGCGAAAATCGTGCGCGAACACGGAGAATATATAAAATACAATGAAAAAGTGGTTGAAAATAATAACGAGAATATATAAAACACAGTCCTGTTATTATACAATCTGCAGATCCATAATTCCAGTCACAGGTAACCATTATCAACGAGTTGAATTATCACTGTTTCTTAAAGCAAATATAGACGTCTCGCCACATGGGCGGACGAAAAAAAGAATGATTAATTAGTTACTGTCTGCGCACTGGTTTCCGGAAGCTGTGGATTTGTACTAAGAGAAGAGCGTCCCCTACTGGGTGTGCGCCGGTGGCACTCAACCCAGTTTTAGTTTATTTTTTCTTGGTGTTTTTGCACCACTTTTCTTTCCCAAATTGCTTGGGAAAGATCAAAATAGAGAGTATATTTTCCGAGTTAGGGTCTTCCACTGTAGTGCAAGCCTGTAGTAAACAGTTGTAAGGTAGGTTGATAAGAAATTGTAAATTACGACACAACTTTTGGTGATTTCCTGATTAGCATATAATTATCATTTCATCTGCATTTAAATCAAGTCGACAATAATGCAACGTCGGAAACCAACACAGATCTAATTCAAGTTTGGGAATTAGATTCGTCTGGCTGACACAAATATTTCTCTGAAGTTCGTCTATTTGCATTTAATGATTATATATGTTGCACTACCGTTGTGTCAAATTAAATTAATTGGAATTAATTGAATTCGATGTGATGGTAGTGTGACGTATATTACAGGCCTAAGTTGTGTTTTGAAAGCAGAAATTTTTTAAAATACTAAAATTTGAATGACCATTTTCATGTATAACACTGAGTGGGTTCAGCAGGACATGTTAGGTGAAGAGTTTATATTCGGCAAGACTGATGTCAAAATACTGAAGCTTCAAGTAGTAAATTTGCCACATAATGCAACTCAGTAGATAACTAATTCAGTCTTGGTTGACAGAGCTCAATGAGCTCTGTCAAACAAGACTGAATTGTTAAATTCCAAATTGTGTTAGTGGAAAAAATTTGCAGCTTAGGATTTTGTTAATTCAACATCAGTATAGGGGGAAAATTAACAGGTTCAGTATATTGGACCTTTCATGAAAATAGAGCAAAGCTCCAAAATATATCTGATTTGATTCATAAGAAGCCAATGGATTCAATTTGAATTGAATCAAAATGTCATGTTCCAACAAATCTTGCTTTGGCACATTTAGACAATCACTCTTATAATATGTGAGTCTTGCTGTTGTCATCTACATGTTTGTAATGTATTCACCAAGGTAGAAAGACCATTAATAATGTTGCAGGCCTTGACAATTCAGGAAAATGATCGTTCCGTTCCCCTAGAGGTTACGCAAACAAAAATTGAGGCAAACAGACTATCGGTTAACCAAAAGGATCCATCAGTTAACCAACTTTTTTACGATCAGCATATTAGATGCCTGATCAGAAAGTAGTACACATACAAATATTAAATTTGTACTTATTATTCAGCTGTAAGCATAGTCCAAACATGGCTTGAATGTCCGTAATATAATTTTTTGGTTTGGTACATACTTGAAAGGACGTACAAAACCAAAAAATTATATTACAGCCTTTCAGGCCATGTTTGGACTACTGTAAGCATAATTAGAAGCATGTTATTACAGTTTATGGAAATTTAAAATTTTTTAGTAAATTTTGTTTCTTAACATACCTACCACAATTGTTCACAATTGGCTGTAACATAAGTGCCCTACTTCGGAACTAATTCAAACTAATAACTTTTCCAAACGAGTTGGAAAAGTGCAAGAGTGCAAAAGCACCAAAAAAAAAGATCGAAAAGGGGCGAGCGAGACCGGCGCTCAACATTACAGGTACTCTCTCTGCACACCTCTTGCATTTACCGAGCACATGTGCAACAACCGTGACTTCAATTCCAAATTTATGCCAATGAGAAGTTTGTGATTTAGTGGGGAGGCAACGATATCAAAAGATATCCCCTAGGAGGGTAGGCCTCCGGTAAACAGTTGTGGTAGGTATGTTAAGAAACAAAATTTACTAAAAAAATTTAATTTCTTCTCAACCAACTCACAATTGTTTACAATTGGCTGAATAAACAACAGGAGGAGGTGAATCACATAACCAATACCAACAAGCGCAGCAGAAAAAAATGTAAGGAGGGTAGAGAATGACAGCGAAACCTGTAAAAGAAGAAAGAATGAAGCACCCGAAAAGAACAAGGCTGAGCGATGCACAAACCTGAAAATATATATTTAACGAGGATGCACAACAGCCTGAGCAGCAACACGAGGGCCTAAAGAAAAAAGGTCCTCAGATTGCTGCTGTTGGTGGCGGAGATAAAAGGAGGAGAAGTAGAAGCATTCCTCTGGGAAGCCACATTCATAATGTCCCTGAGCGAAACTGAATTGAAGAACGCCCAGGAAGTAGAAATGGCATGAACCTCATGAGCATTAAATTGGTTCGAAACACAATCAGAAGCAGACAAACTGGAAAAAGCCAGCTTGATTGCGAGACATGTCCATCTGGAAATAGAATGGGAAGAGATAAACTGCCTCCCAGGAATGAGAGACAGAAAGAATCTCTTCCGACTCCTCTGAATGAACTGCTTGCGATTAATATAAGTCAAGGTGAGGACCTTCATTTGCGGCCCACGTGCTCCCAATTAGCCACATTCATAATGTCCCTGTGCGAAACTGAATTGAAGAACGCCCAGGAAGTAGAAATGGCACGAACCTCATGAGCATTAAATTGGTTCGAAACACAATCAGAAGCAGACAAACTGGAAAAAGCCAGCTTGATTGCAAGACATATCCATCTGGAAATAGAATGGGAAGAGATAAACTGCCTCCCAGGAATGAGAGACAGAAAGAATCTCTTCCGACCCCTCTGAATGAACTGCATGCGATTAATATAAGTCAAGGTGAGGACCTTCATTTGCGGCCCCTGTGAGGCCCCCTCCCCCCCCCCCTCCCTGGGAAGCAACAGAGTCCTGAGACTTTCCTCCCTGAGGCTGCCAGCGAGCTTGGCCACATCGGCATTTCTTCTGAGCAGAAGGAGCAGAAGGAGCCGAAGGCGTGGCTGATGCAGCTGGGCACTTGGCTGGCCTGGAATGACCATCACCTGCAGTAGCAGGTTGGTCCAGTTGCTGTAACAAAAGCTGGGCCTTCGAATGATGAAGAACCTCGCCATGGACAGCTCCCATGGAATCATGGAACAGTTGAGGTCCAACCAAAGAGGCAGACCTCAGAAAAGCACACTGTTTAGAAGGAAGGGATGGAGAAGTGTCCAACACTTCATCCCGGCGTGCAAGCTCCAAATTAGCCATGTTGCAAGCGTGAGCATGTGTCAGGTTCATAAGAGCCTGCGACAAAACACGCAAAGGCGCCTGAGCATCATCACACTTCCCTGGTGGAAAATAGGCAGCCAGGGCAGCAACAACGTGGTCGGCGAGAGACAACATGCCCAGCATCTCTCGGGACAGGCCCACCATAGATTCAACTACTGACATCGGGAGAACTGCCAACTTAGGTTTAGCCAACCCGAGGGAAGAAGAATCTTCGTCCACAGTAGTCAACCCTTGGAAGACTGGTGAACAGGCAGATTGGTAGACACGAAATGGAGGCAGAAAAAACATCAGTTCGTGAAAAGAAAGAACCCTTCAGGTCCTTGGAACGCATTTTGGTATTCAGGCCCTGGAAGGACTCAACAACCTGAGCCGATTGCAGAGGGAGCAAAATCCAAGAGCTATAGGGCTCGACAGGGTTGCGGCGCTACACAGAGGACCACGGCCGGATGGTCACTGATGGCTGGTCTGAAGGCTGAATGTCTGGCAATAAGCCAAAGACAAAATCTAAAGCCTGCCCCAAGATTGACGAGGGGGGGCCCTTCGCCTTCAAGCAAATTGTCATCCTCTGTGGCAGAAGAGACGTAGCCCAAATCGGACTGACCAGCAGAAACCTCTTGTGAATGCTGAACAGCATGCAAAGGGCCAGGTGAGGAATCTCTGTGACTGACCAAAGGAGGTTGCACCTCAGGAGGCACAGGGGAGCCAATTTGAGGGTTGCTAGAAAGCAACCGGGTGAGCACCAGAATGGCCTGCCTCAGCTCATCCTGACAATCCGTCGGAGCAGCCACACCCGACGAAGTATCTTCCCAATGGACCCTTCTAGAAGAACAACCCAAATCCTCAGAAGAGACGACGATCAGCAGACAGAGTAGGGAGACGGTGAGAAGACACCGGAGGACAGTCTCAAGAGTGATGCCCAGGGGCAATCACTGACCTCTGCAAAACAGAAGGCCCTGCCTGCAAATCCTCTAGAGAGACCGACGGTGTACGTCGATAGGTAGCTGGACCTGGGACACAATGAGAAGACACCGGAGGATTGTCCCAGGAATGACAGGAAGCTGCCATTGGCCTCTGTGCGACAGAAGGTTCCAAATGCCCATCCTCTGAGACCGACGACAAGCATCGATCGACAGCCAGACTCAGAACACAGTGAGGAATCACCGGAGGAAGGTTCCAAGCGTGACAGATAACAGGAGCCGTCACTGGCCTCTGCCAAACAGAAGGCCCTGGTTGCCAATGTCCCTGCCCCATCCTGCTAGTCGGCTCACCAGCAGGGGAAGACGGAACAACAAACAATTTGCCCGAAGAATGCGGAATCACTGCCAAAGCAACCGAGCATCCCAACCGACAGGAGCAAACCTAGCTAGATGAGACAGAGCAGCCAGCAAACCCGTACAGCTTTGCTGAGAAGCCAGTGAGGACTGGGAGCCCTGTGACACACCACCAGATACAGCCTCGGGCCCCCGGACTGTATACCATTCCTGGAAGGGATGGCAGAAGCACTATCATACAAGACAGGAGCAGCATGAACAATTTCCACAGCAACTGCAGATGAGAGTGACCGAGCTAACCTCAGAAAAACTCTCAACGAAAACAGTCACATCAAGGGTGACCACCGGAGCCAAAGGAAGAGAGACAGCAGTCCCCACTTCAGGCATCCCAGCACCAGCACCACCAACAGTTGCGGAGGGACTTGCTACCGAAATAGGCTGCCCAACATCTTGTGTGACAGAGTCACCACGTGCACTCTCAGAAATATCCGAGGAGGCACAGCTACCTTTGCCCTGAGAGCGAGGGGTTCTAGCTCTGGTTAGAACCACCTTGTTAACAGAAGACCAAAACTTGGAAGACCAAACCCCACAAACACCACAGGGATGGGCCTGAGAACAATTATTGCAAGTGACACAAGAACTGTGAACATCATCTACATGTTTCACCTGCATACAAGAAGGACAATGGATAGTTTTAGGCATTGTCCAAAAAGGTGACAGAATAATTTCTTGTGGGAAAAATCCCAAAAAATAATCCAAAGATTCAAGCTTCCCACCGGCTGAAAACTGATCAATGCGGGTCACGTTTTCGCATGCGGAAAAGACAAGATAAGCAAAGATAACACAAGCTAAAATGAGCATAAATATGAAGAAAACACAACAATTTTGAGCTTGAGTAAAGGATACAATCCTAGAATGCACATATAACAATAATCGTAGTGAGTTATTCAAGTTGTTCTCGAAGAAACAAGCTGTGCAGCACGAGTCACAAAAATGCTGACCATGCACGATGGTGGATAAAAAAGGAATTGATGTGACGGTTGTTGTGCATGTGCTCGGTAAATGCAAGAGGTGTGCAGAGAGAGTACCTGTAATGTTGAGCGCCGGTCTCGCTCGACCCCTTTTCGATCTTTTTTTTGTGCTTTTGCACTCTTCCACTTTTTCAACTCGTTTGGAAAAGTTATTAGCTTGAGTTAGTTCCGAAGTAGGGCTTGCACTTATGTTACAGCCAATTGTAAACAATTGTGAGTAGGTTGAGAAGAAATTGAAATGTACTGCAGCCTGATGTATGATAGGGCCACAGTCAAATCAATTCTGGACCTATTCGTCTCTACATGCAATTGCTGCCAATAGAAGATGCACAGCTCTTATATGCAATGCTGCCAACAGAAGAGGCGCAAGTCTATATTTCTAGTGATTGCATATTTCTGTTTCGTTGATAATTTTATCGTCGGAAGTCATCAAATGTTGCCAACAGAAGGGGCATAATTCTACATTTCCCTCCCAAACCCTCCCACCAGTGCAGGCCTATGGCTTTCAGGGTATGCCTGTGGCATATCATGTTTGGATTTTTGGTTAACCAACAGGTGGTTAATGAAACAAATTTACTTAACCTTCAGAATAGGTTAATGAACAACTAAATGGGTAACTCGTTAATGGGTTAATCAAAATATGGAATTGTCAAGGCCTGATATTGCCTGCTTGGTCCAAATCTCTTAGTCTGGTGTTAAATTGGTCACTTTGTCTGCTAGAGGTGAGATTTACAGGAGGGAGCCTGAAAAGAATGGGAGATTCGTGTTGCAGTAGAGGGATAGAGGCCACTTACCAACCAGTCAGGTTGGTTGGATCTTTGCTTATTACATGCTTGTTCTATGTAATCCCATCTGCAGCAACACTAAACCATGCAAAATATGAAAATCTGTTCTGCACATATGTGTGGAATGGAAATCGTTGATGGACTATACTTAAGTGGAAGCGAAATTTCACGGGAATTTTCTACAAATCATGCTACACAATTACAGTTTGAATCAATAGCGATAGTTGAAATTCGTCCCCTGAGTTCCAATGTATTGTTTGTGCCAGTAGCACAGAGAACACATGGAACTCAGGGGACGAAATAGTTTCAAATTACGCAATCTCTTGTTCAATCAGTAGGCGAGGATTTTCGTCTCATTGGAACAAAGGGAAATATTTGCCTTTTTCATATTTTTTAGAACATCTGACAAATAAGATGGCATAGTCTACGAATGGAACACGCCAAGTCAGACTGACTGACTGTTGTCATAATTTATTTAATATATGACAATGGATATTTAAAAATTGAGTATGTATGACACTTGAAATGTACAAAAAAGAAATTGTGGGATGTTTATCGAGAGTGATCATTGCAAAGGATCTCAAGTTTTTATTTCACATTTGTGAAATTGTTGCATCACTTGTGACCGTCATGATATGGATTGGGAAAAATTGAGACTCTTGTAAGAAGGAAGAATTGATGAGCAAACTCGAGCAATTTTGAGGAGCTATTTGCGGTAGTTGTATATATTTATTTCAGTGATGAGAGATTGTGTGTCCTGGACAGGAATATCTGCCAGAAACATGCAAGTGGTTAACAACAGTAAATAAATATTAAGTAAGAATGTCTTTGCCATGGCAACTCTTGGGGGTCAAGCTGTGCTTATCCACTGTGGTTGGTTGATAAATTTGAATTTAGTGGGCTTGACCATTGCCTGGCATGAATTTCTCTAAAGACATTTTCATTCCTGGGCAGGATTTTTATATCCACCAGTTGCATGGAAGGAGTTATTAAAATTACTACCCATCACTGATGGGAACCGGCACTGATCTCTGCACAAATGGATTGCCCATTGGTCACATATAGAGAAGTGTCTCATTGACCACCATCTTAGTAGAGGCAATTATTGCTATAAATAGTCAATGCTCAACAAAAAGTTTCTTGAAAGTTTTCAATATTTGATGTCGCAAGATCGATAATTGCTTTTGAAAGAATTAACCTTCATATTTGAGAATGAAAGTATCAATGACACTGTAGCACAACTTGACAAACTTGAACTTGGTAAGTTAAACGTGAAATGGCAAAATTGAAGATCACTGGTACCAATGTTATTTTGTGAAACTTCAACATAACAGCATCGTGTGTGCACATCAGAGCAATCCATCAAGCAGTTTTAAATGTAAACTGTAAGGCTGGCTAAAGGAAGAATGTTGATATACAAATGCAGTAAGTTCAGAGGTTATTGTAAACGGCAACTTTTTTCACAGAAATGAATGCTAATCAATAGCTCTTATCTAGAGGTCTCGCTTCATGAGCACACTAAGTTCAAAAACAATCCTACAATAAATGTCCCCTAGAGGCCATGTCAAAGAAGAATGTTGGTGCACAAATGCAATACATTCAAAGATTGTTGCAAACAGCAACAGGTTTTGACGGAAATGAAAAGAAAATTGATAGCTCCCATCTTTGTCACCCTGAATAAGCATACAATGTTTCAAAAGAACCTGACAATGAATGCACCCTCAGAGGCATGCCAAAGGAAGATGTTAATGCACAAATGCACTAAGTTTGAAGGTCATTGCTTGTGGCAATGTTTTTTTTTTCTTTTTTATGGAAATTCATAAATATACCCTACAGAGAATGCAAAAGAGATAAGTTGCTGCATAAATGCACTAAGTTCAAAGGCTGGTGATAATGAGAATTTTTTTTTATAGAAATGAACAAAAATCAATAGCTCACATCTAGAGGTTACCCCAAACACACATACCAAGTTTCAAAGTGATCCAATCATAAATGTGCCCTGAAGGGTGTGCCAAAGGGAAATATTGAGGTGTGACTAAACTGCCAGCGGCAACATTTTTTGACAGAAATGGAAGAAAATCGATAGCTCTCATATAGATGTCACCCCACACAAGCACACCAAGTTTCCAAGTGATCCAGTCATAAATGTGCCCTGCAGGGTGTGTCAAAGGGAAATGTTGATGCATAACTGCACTAAGTTCATCAAAGGTCATTGCCAACGGCAACATTTTTTGACAAACAAAAAAAAAATCAATAGCACCTATCTAAATGTCACCCTAAACAAGCACACCAGGTTTCAAAGTGCTCCGATCATAATTGTGCCCTGTAGGGTGTGCCAAAGGGAAATATTGAGGTCTGACTAAACTAAGATCAAAGGGCATTGCCAACAGTAAAATTTTTTGATGGAAATCAAAGAAAATCAATAGCTCCCACCTGGAGGTAACCCCAAACAAGCATATCAGGTTTCAATACAATCCAATCGTAAATGTTCCCTGTAGGGTGTGCCAAAAGAAATATTGAGGTCTGACTAAACTAAGTTCAAAGAACATTGCCAGCGGCAACATTTTTGGACAGAAATGGAAGAAAATCGATAGCTCCCATCTAGAGGTCACCCCAAATAAGCATACCAGGTTACAAAGCAATCTGATCATAAATGTCCCAGCAAGGTGTGCCAAAGGGAAATATTGATGCATACCTCTACTGAGTTCATCAAAGGCTGTTGCCAACATTTTTTGACAGAAATCTAAGAAAGTCAATAATAGCTCCCATCTCGAGGTAACCCCAAACAAGCATATCAAGTTTCAATCCGATCCGATCATAAATGTGCCCTGTAGGGTGTGCCAAAAGAATATACTGATGCCTGACTAAACCAAGTTTAATGGCCGTTGCCAGTATCAACATTTCTTAATGGAAATCGAAGAAAATCCATAGCTCCCATCTAGAGGTCACCCCAAACAAGTATATCAGGTTTCAAAGAAATCCGATCAAAAATGTGCCCTATAGGGTGTGCCGAAGGGAAATATTGAGGCCTGATTAAACTAAGTTCAAAGAACGTTGCCAGCGACAACATTTTTTGACAGAAATGAAAGAAAATCGATAGACCCCATCTAGAGGTCACCTCCAACAAACATGTCAGGTTTCAAATCTATTCATTCATAAATGAGCCCTGTAGGGTGTGCCAATGGGAAATATTGAGGTTTGACTAAACTAAGTTCTAAGAACATTGACAGCAGCAACATCTTTTGATGGAAATGGAAGAAAATCGATAGCTCACATCTAGAGGTCACCCCAAACACCAAGTTTCAAAGCAATCCAGTCAAAAATGTGCACTGCAGGGTGCCAAAGGGAAATATTGATGCATAACTGCACTACGTTCATTGAAGGTCATTGCCAGCGGCAACATTTTTTAACTGGAATTGACGAAAATCGATAGATCCCATCTAGAGGTAATCCCAAACAAGCATGCTAGGTTTCAAAGCAATCTGGTCATAAAAGTGCCCTGTAGGGTGTGCCAAAGGGAAATATTGAGGGCTGACTAAACTAAGTTCAAAGAACGTTGCAGCAGCAACATTTTTTTTGGAAATGGAAGAAAATACATAGTTCCCATCTAGAGGTCACCCCAAACAAGCATGCCCGGTTTCAAACCAACCCGGTCATAAATGTGCCCTGTAGGGTGTGCCAAAGGGAAATATTGAGGTCTGTCTAAACTAAGTTCTAAGAACATTGCCAGTGGCAACATTTTTTGATGGAAATGGGAGACAATCGATAGCTCCCATCTAGAGGTCATCCTAAACAAGCACACCAAATTTCAAAGTGATCTGGTCAAAAATGTTCACTGTAGGGCATGCCAAAAGGGAAATATCGATGCATAACTGCACTAAGTTCATCGAAGGTCATTGTCAGAGGCAACATTTTTTGACGGGAATCAAAGAAAATTGATAGATCCCATCTAGAGGTAATCCCAAACCAGCATACAAAGTTTCAAACCGATCTGATCATAAATGTGCCCTGTAGGGTGTGCCAAAGGAATATATTGATGCCGGACTAAACCAAGTTCAATGGCCATTTCCAGCTGCAACATTTTTTTATGGAAATGGAAGAAAATTGATAGCTCACAATCAGAGGTCATCCCAAACAAGCATACCAGGTTTCAAAGCAATCCGATCATAAATGTGCCCTGTAAGGTGTGCCAAAGGGAAATACTGAGGTCTGACGAAACTAAGTTCAAAGAATGTTGCCAGCAGCAACATTTCTTGACACAAATGGAAGAAAATAGATAGCTCCCACCTGGAAGTCACCCCAAACAAGCATACCAAGTTTCAAAGTGATCTGATCATAAATGTGACCTGTGCAGTGTGCCGAAGGAAGTTGTGGACATACGTAAGTACGTTTTTATGTACGTATGTTTTTATGTATGTATGTACGTATGTACGTAGCCGACGGACGAGAAGTGACAGCAATAGTTCAGCTTCACTTTGTCAAGTTGAGCTAAAAATGAATATGATGATGAGATGCATAGTTTTCATGGTAAACAGACATGGCACTGGGGGGATGGGGTTCCCTCCCATTGCAGGGCTTATATTTCGATGAGAATCTGAGAATTGATTCACGCAAAGATTCGGGCAACAAAACCAGTGAGAATCCATTTAGATTATCCGAGCACGTCTGCTAGGATTTGTGTGAAAAGAAAGGAGTCAATTTAACACTTGACCTAGCATAGCAGCAGCAGCAGCAGCAGCAAATTAACCAATACATGGATAACATGGCCCGGAATATCTTGACACTTGTCAATAAAATTGTACAAATATGGCTGTCACTGGAACTGGCTCAATGGGCCGGTTCCAATGACATCCATGTTTGTAAGGTATTATTGGTAAATAATGTTTATTTTTTAAAATATTAACAAATTCAGTTATGGTTAAAAAATTAAAAAGCTGTGTTGGGTAAAAGGCTAACATGTGTTATTAGTATACAACAGGGGTTCAACCATGCTTGTCTCATGGGATCCTCGGACACTCATAGCAGGTTTGGATCCTCGCAACCATTTTTGCACAAATCCAAATGGATTCTCCCAAATTTAGATGAAAATAAACACTGCATTGCGAAGATCTAGTTATCCTTTGGGCTTCTCAGGGGATACCCTAGCCAGCCTGTCAGGCAGAACATGCAATCTTGTCAGGGAAATCCTAGCGCCACCAGTGACGTCAATGCAAACTGAATATTTTGTTATACTGAGAAAAAACAAGTACCCAGTTTGGAAAGTTGATATTGCATTACTAGTTTTTGCATTTGGCTTTCATTTGATGTCTGAAAAGAAAAAGATGTTACGCTGTAACTAAAGTCACAGCATAAGTGCTCTCCATCAATGAACATCATCCATGAGAGGACTTGATGACATCTTTGGGGGGACAGATTGGGTTGTGACAATTTTGGCTGCCATTCCAGCAATCCAGTTGTATAGCTCTGGATCACTGGAAACATTTATTTATTTATTTATTTATAACAAATGGTTTGGCTAAGGAGTCAACTCAGTAACAACACAGTGAGATTTCCATAGAAATGACCAATACATTACTTCCATAAAGGTTATTGGTGTTTATAACTTCTAACTTTAATTGCATCAACACAAGTCCCAATAACCAATCAATTTTCTGAACATGATCAGCAAAGGGAAAACAATTGTATGGTTTTATTTATCCTTTCAAGCATTCAATTTCAAATTAATTGACCTTTTAATATCAGAGTACGCCACAGAATGTAATGAATAATACATACGTTTTATACAAAGACACTCACATGCATTCAAATAAATTATGGAAAGGATTTGCATGTTTATTCCTAATTACCAGTATATCACAATGGCTCCCACTAAAATGTGTTTTGGTTCAAAGAATGCACCTGTCAATGCTTTTAAGGACTGTGACTGATTTATCCCCAGGACAGGGACTCCCTTTTGCCACAAATGAAAAAGTATGTCAATATTCAGCATGTTGTAGTACAACCCTCAAACCAAAATCGATTCACATAAATCTTCCCACCAGTCTAAAGAGCTCAATATTTATTTATTTATTTATTTTGCTTAATACCATGTCAGCAACTAAGGTTATATCATGACAAGTAAATGGTAGAAAGTAAAACATGTCATTGTCGGTTAATTAGGAAAATGATTGATTAAAAAGAGGATATAATCACTACAGAATGTCAAAGACAGGATTAGTTTGAACAGTAAGAAGTTTCAAATGACTTTATGAATTAATTAAGATCATAACTAGTTAAAATAATACAAGACTACACCTATTTTGTCAACATTATCAAATTTATAAACACTTCAGATTTCTCAAGCATTTGCACAACCAAAAAAACTGCTGCAATGTTAGTCCTGTTATAATTACAGAAAATAATCAAATGTACTTACATCTATTTTCAGAAATATATTGACTTTGGTATGATATCAACATATTGGCAACACAAGAACATTTTACATGGAACTGTCGAGATCGGTCAATCAACATTTCCAGAAGGAAATAAAGTATACACAAGATTGGAAATATTTATGTGTCAAGAAAATTTTATATATAAACATGTATACAGAAAAAAATCAAAACAATAAATGTATTTTATTCTTCCAGGAAAGGCAAAACACTAAATTATCTATGATGGTAGAAAATCAATAGGAAAATGGTGGCAACATTTTACCAGCAATGGTCTGTTCTCTGCTTATTGACAGGTCAACACTGGAATCTTACCTTTCAGAAAATTATTTTCCTTTGTTCCGACAAAAAGACTTGGACTTGAATCTTTCTGTTCTTAATCCACAATATTATTTTGCCATTTTGTTTTTTTTGTCTCAAGTCTCAATTGCGCATCCACTGGCACAGGTTTATTTGTATTTTAACATATCCAGCAGTGCAAGCAAGCCAAGAAGATAATCAATATTGTTCTCTTAACCACGGAATGATGGGAAATATTGATCTGAGAAAACAGAATAGTTCATTGGCTATAACAGGGAAGATGGAAAACAAGTCTGTTGATTATATTGGAAAAAAAATCTAATCAGAAATATCAATTTCATTTGGATGGTAATGATGAAATATGTGTGCTAATCAAGTCGTCCATAAGTTTCTTCCTTGAACTTTAATGCAATTATCCTCAAATCTGGTGGTGTGGAGGTGATTGCTGATCAAGTTTTGGCTGTCTGTACAAGAAGCCAAAGCTTGAAACTAGAGCTGAAATGGGTAGCAAGAAAACAATTTCACAACTCATTACCAACCTAACCAGTTGGAAAAGCTGTCAACTGATTAACTGTGATATTCCTATAATGATCAGCACACCATTGGTAAAATATTTTGAGTTAACACTATGAACACATTAGTCTGTTTTCCCCGGACCTGGTTCCTAATTTCATAAAGAAAAAGGCTGCTCAGTGTATTTGTGGGGGTATACCAATCAATATTTTCAATATGCAGCCCTTAACCCTTTACCCAATGAATATCCCGCATCCACCCGCGTAATATGCAAATTCAGCAGTTGAAAAAATATTATTTTTCAAAACATTTCAACAAAACCATATCATGCGACCCCCTCGTTGGAACGAGCTCGTCGAGCTCATTCCAACGAGGGGTCACATGATATGATTTTGTTGACATTTTTTGAAAAATTTTAAAAAATGGTATTTAAAATAATAAATTCTGATATCGTCTTCGTTGGGTAAAGGGTTAAGGCTGCACACTGAGTATATTAATTTAATTAGTCCACCACCAAAAGATGAATATGAACTCTTCCAACTGAAGTAATTAAAGTGATACGGAAGATGCCACCAGGGTTTATCAAGATGGTGGTCATATAATTTATTCAACAGTCAATCTTGGGCAAAGGATTGCAGTTGCTCAGTGATTAAGGCAGTGGATTTCAAACCAAAAGGTCCACAGTTATTCATTTATTGGTGTTTAAGGTCACATAGGTCTATGGTTTGATCCACTGCATTGTGTCCTCAGGTAAGGAACATAATCCTGATTGCTCGCATGGGGCCAGGTGGTGCAGTGTACTAAGACGTATACTGCATGTCGATGGTGCACTCAGCTTCCTCCACCAGTAAACCTGTCTGAAACGAAGTGGTCTGGCTGTCAAAAGTCTCATTAAGCCCCAATAAATAAATAAATCAAAAGTAAAAATGCATGAAGATTTTTTCTTATGGAGTCTACTCAATGACGTATGAATCTTCAAGCCCAATTCACAATCGATTGCTACCTGGTTCCTTTGGTGGCTTTGCATCACATAATTCTGACATTCTAAAATCTCTGACACTTTGTGCAATCATTATTGTATGTACTGAGTATTTGCAGAAACTATTTTGCATTGAGCAAACACATAAAACATTTCGAGTACTAACCAACTTACATCTTTTAGGTCTCACAAAGTAGATCTTTTTCTCTGGCCATTTTTTGTAAAACAGCATTTAGGCAGACAGTTTTTTATTTTATTTTTTACTTTTGTAATTATTTTTTTGCCACCAAAAGTTTGTATTCTTGGTTTGTTTTATGTTTTAGGCCTTATAATCTACAGAATAGCATAGGTGGTGGCGTATTTCATCCCTTGAATGCACTCAAGGGACAAATTTATCAATTTAAATAACTTTGGCAAAATATCAGACATAAACAGACATTTTTTAGACCTTAAAACAGAATATTATGATAGATTTCTTCAAACAATATAGCTTATATACTATTCCAAAAAAGTAGGTGATATTTGATAAAAGTGAGATATATGAAGAAATATATTTATATTTTCATCAAAAAGACAGTTGAGGCATTGCACTGTGATAACTGGATAAAGATTGCAGCAGTAGTTGGGTGTCGGAGAACACATTCCACACACTGAGCTGTAGAAGACATGGACGGTCAGTCAGAGAATTTATCACATTCAATCCAAGACCTTGTAAATCCTTGTCGGTTTGCGAGACAAGCATGGATCTGACGTGGCATACTCCTCGCCAAATGTCCAATATCAGCTTGGCTGATGTTAATCCATTCTTCCTGCAGTGCAGCAGCGAGTTCTTGGACATTGGTAGTGGGTTGTTGTCATAGGTGCCTGCCAAGCATATCCCAGACGTGCTCGATTGAGGAAAGGTCTTCACTTAGTGCTGGCCAAGGCAGTGTAGTAATGTTCTGCTCCTGGAGGAACTATGTAGCGACATAGGTCCTGTGTGCTCTTCCACTGTCATCTTGGAAAATGAATCAATGGCCATGACATCGCGCAAATGGTACCACATGAGCTGCTAACATATTGTCACGGCAGTACTGCCCTGTGACACGCCCTTGGATGACATGTTTTTTTCTGTATACATGTTTATAAAATTTTCTTGACACATAAATATTTCCAATCTTGTTTATACTTTATTTCCTTCTGGAAATGTTGATTGACCAATCTCGACAGTTTCGTGTAAAATGTTCTTGTGTTGCCAATATGTTGATTTTGGATAGTCTGACCACTGACTTGCACATCTGTCGCTCGGAGCAGCTTCTGTCCAATTTCTGAGGCACTTTGATGTCGGTTACGTAATGCTGTTGTTTGGATGAAATAATTCTGGTTAGCAGTTGTTGCCCTTGGATGACCTGATCGACATATGTCATCAACATTGCCTGTCTGACTGTAGCATGACCACAACCTGCTAATCACCACTGAGTAACATGTAGAATTTGAGCCACTGCAGACTGTTTGTTGTCAGCTTCCAGCATGCCTACGGCACGTAAACATTCATCACATGTCAGTGTTTGCAAACCTCAAAAGTTACGTTTCAACCATAAACTATTGATGAATGAGTTTATACCAAGAAAAGAACGACGAGACCTCCGAAAAACGTAGCCCACAGACATTAACGTGGAGCTTGTGTGAAAAACCAGCATGAAGTTTTTGTGTGCCCAGCGCTTGTGCGAAGAACCTGCATGTAGTTTTCATGGGCCGGTGACATTCATGATCCACACTAAACTTGGTAACATATTGATGTGTCCAATCACGCGTATCCAATATCATTTTTGGAAAATATCAACATCAGTTTGGATATCCCCTACTTTTTTTTAATAGTATACATAAATGAGAAATTTGTCTCTCTCTCTCTGTTTCAGTCTCTCTTGCTTTGTTCTCTATGCATTCCTACTATTTTTTTAAAATGGAGTCCAAATTTGACAATTGGTAAATGTTGTCCAAGGAATGACATGGAATGGGTTCTGATCCCCTCCGGTTACCCTTTCATGGCATTTAGTGCAGTTTTAGAGATTTGTGTTAGGCAGTTAATTAGGCCTAAAAAGTTTAAATCTGTTTCTCAGGCCCTTCTGCATGGTCCTTTTGATTGCCGCATGCTCTCTTTTTATAACCAATGCAAACTTGAAAAAAATAAAAATTAAACAGTTTATATCTGATATTTTACTCACGTTATAAAATTGATAAATTTGTCCCTATAGTGCAACAAGACTTTGCAATGCTTTAGCATTGTAAAGCCTTCTTGCACTCAAGGGACGGAATACATCACCACCCATGCTCTTCTGTAGATTATGAGGGCTAAAACATAAAACAACTCAAGAACATGAACTTTCCGATGGCAAAGAAATAATTACAAAAATAAAATAAAAAACTGCCTGCCCACATGCAATTTCACAAAAATGGCCTGAGAAACAGAAACTCAACTTTGTGGGGCCTTATTTCTGTTCATACAGAAATTAATGAGGTTGACTAATTTAATACTATTCTGTTTACTGCCCACTGGTAACATTCTACAGTGGAGCCCAGGTAACTGGATATCTCTCAATTGAATAACCCTGTTAATTATTTATCTATTTATTGGTGTTTAAGGTCACTTTCAGTTTCTTTGGCTACATCATGACTGCAACCTAGGTATGATGTGAGGTTTAGCCAATCACTGATACCTGAGCTACCCCCTTTAGAGAACATCCACCCATTTTACCAATAAAGAGGATCTGTTTGACACACTAAACAAACACCTCGCCACTTCCCAGGATTACATAACCCTGTAAAATGCACTCAATGACCCTTGGGTGACCTCAGGGACCTTGATCCAAATTTTGAACATCCATTGATTTTCAACTCATTTGGGGTTGTCCCAAGTCCATAGGTCATGCCATGTTCAAGATATGAGCATGACTCAGTTTCCAAATGTTTGGCCCCCACCCACTTTTCTGAGTGGAAATATACATGTATGAACTTCAGGAATGCATTAGAGGGTTGTAAAATGTGATTTCCAGCAATTCAGAAAAATGACCTCAGTGACCTTGACCCATATTATGAACCTCCATTGAGTTTCAACTCATTTGATGTTGGTCTCAGGTCCATAGGAGGGGCATAAAATGCGATTTCCAGTAATTCTAAAAATATGCACTCAATGACTCCTAGGTGACCTCAGTGACCTTGATCTATATTTTGAACCTCCATTAAGTCTTTACTCATTTGATGTTGGTACAGTGGAGCCCACTTAATTGTATATCTCTTAATTGAATAACCCTATTAATTGAATATAAGTTCCAAACACCAAACCATTTACCATACCTTCAGTATAAATTTGACCTCTTAACTGAATATGGGTTACAGAGCAAACTCCTGTAAATTGAATAAAAAAATAATCCTGTAATGTGTCGAGAAATTATCAAACAATCACCAAATACCCAATGTTTAGAGCTATTTTACATAAGTGCATCTAATATAGGCATTTATTCAATTATATCTAGTTTGACAGAGCTCCATGTGCTCTGTCAAACAAGATATAATAGAATAAATGCTCAATTTATCTCTAAAATACAGGAAAGTGACCAAATCCCTGTTAATTGAATACTCCTGTTAATTGAATAATTCTCACTGGCAAAGTGGCTATTCAATTAACAGGGTTCCACTGTACCAGGTCCACATGTCAAATCATGCTCGAGACATGAGCATGACCACTTTCAAAACACCCCTAGGGACACACCCAAAACCCCATACATGGATGAGTCCTAGTGAAGGTTTTTGCAGATTTCTATCAAATTCTCAGAAATTCATTAATGGGAATCCATTAGTATCCAATATGTGTAGATTGTTGGAGAAGGCAGAAACATGGAACCAACAATGGTTGCTTTGGGGCATTTGGCCCCCTGGTCATAGTGTGATTTTTTCCTCCCCTTCAGCAACTTTAAAAGGACTATTTGACAGAAATTCATCTAAATGCCATCATTCTCATGACAACCAATGCACTGTAACATAAAAACTGTAACAAACAATAACTGAATTGGGTATGTATACCCAATTCAGCAAAGTAATATGCTCCTTTCTGGTTCAAATCCCACCTGCGGCAACCGCGTTGTGTCCTTGGGCAAGACACTTCACCCCCATTGCCTACGTGTGGGCATGGTGACGTTGTGTACTAAGGCATACTGCACATCGATGGTGCACCTGTCTTCAACCAGTGCTAACCCTGCTCGTGTGGAGTTTGTATGTTGGGGAGCTGACAGTTGCTCACCGTTGGTCGGTGGTTCTCTCCGGCTTCCTCCACCCGTAAAACTGTCGCAGTCATGATTAGCCATTGTGCAGAAATATGTGACCTTAAAACACCAATAAATATATATAAATAAAAAGAGTCTGTCATCGATTTCCATTCCACACATATGTGTGGAACAGATTTTCATTTTCTGGATGGTTTATTGCTGCTGTAGATGGGGACTAAATAAAACAGGCATGTAATAAAAAAACTTTCTGACATGGTGCAGCCAGAGTAAACATTTTCTGATAATGTTCCCAGGTCCCTGACCAGTAATACAAAACTAAAACCCAACATAACATATAGGGCCCTGCAGTTTCAAATTTGATCTGAATTCCAAATCGTTTGTCAAATTTGATTTGATTTTTGAATACTTGACACAGAATACTGAAATCTAATATCCTGATGAAACTTACCTCAAAAACTTGTGTCCTTTCTTTGCATGTATATCATTACATGTGGTAATTATTGTCAAATTTGATTTGATTTTTGAATACTTGAATACTTGACATCAGCTGGATTTGCGCCAGCTGGCAGCATTGTTAATCAGCTCTTCTTACTCTGAACATTTTTAGTGTTTTGTCAGATTTCTTCACTTTCGGAAATCGTATCAAAAATTTTCTGTTCATTCATAAAATTGGATCATCTAGTTTTTGCAGTGATATGGGATACAGTTTTTCGAGGATTTTTGAATTTTGTATCCTTTACTGGATATTTTCTGGTTTCTGTGAACTGATATCAGTGAAAGGTTCATTGTCCTGTTCAACTATGTGTGACCATTCTGAACCTAAACTTTCTCTAATCAATGGAAATATTCAACAAAGGCTACTGTCTCAGTCACACACGACAGAAGACAACATTTTCTTGAACTGTGCTCACGAGTATGAACTAGTCAATGACCAGCACTTGGTGTACTCTTCCAAATTTCTACACCAATTTAACCCTCACCCACCTGATAGACTTCCATCAAATATTCTATCCAGGATTCGACAGTTGGGAATTGGCTATGAGAAGACTACGAAACGCGGATTGCGTGGTGGTAGACATAGACACATACCCATCATACGTTCTAACCCAAAACAGGTTGGAGTTAACCCTTCCGACACTGAACCACATGTAAACTCTTTTCTGGACCAATCATCTCCTAAAATCGAGACAAATAGGGATAAACTTATAACACTTAATCTATCTTCTGATCATACAATTTCTCCTAACGAACTCGGTGTCTCATTTGGACTTTTCAATGCACGTTCGGTCAACAGGAAGGAACTAGATATCCATGACATGATTACCGACAATGATTTTGATATACTTGCTCTGATGGAAACCTGGCTTAGGGGTGATGAACGCGACAACTACTCCACTGGTAATTTACTGCCTTCCGGATACCGCCTTCTGCAGAAAGCTAGAAGTAGTCGGGGTGGTGGAACTGCGGTTATTTTTAAAAACGACATTAATATCGTGCTAGGTAATGAATCGACAAACCCATCTGAGTCATTTGAATACATTGACTGCTTGGTGAAAAGCGACATTACAGTCCGTTTACTGATTGTCTACCGCCCTCCACCTTCGAAGCGGAATAAGCTCACACAGTCCCAATTTCTCACGGAATTCAATGAGTTTCTCTCGGCATTTGTGTCTTATGGTGGCAATTTAGTCATCGTTGGTGATTTCAATATCCATGTGAATGTTCTAAGCGATGGCTATGCTCAAAAGTTTCTAACACTCATTGAGTCTTTTGGCTAGACACAACTTGTGCATGAACCAACTCTCAAGAGCGGGCACACCCTCAATCTCATAATGATCAGACAAGGTGACACGCCACTGATGAAAAACATTGCGGTACATGATCCAGTAATATCTGATCACTTTAACGTTTCGTCACTCATGCTACTGAAAAAACCAAGTAACCAACGGCGGCATATACAGTTTCGTAAAATTAACTCTATTGATTGCTTATCCCTTGAAAAAAACATTAAATCGACACAGCTAATTAACTGCAGCGCTGGGCCATCAGATGTTTTGTGCTCCATGTATAATAACACACTTTCTGCTATTTTGGATAAGCACGCCCCATTGAAATCAAGAACAATCTCTCAAAGACAACCTGCTCCCTGGTTTACGGATGCCATCATGGATGCAAAACACAGTCGCCGTAGGTTGGAGCGGCTGTACAATAAGACCAAACTTGAAGTTCATCGTCAAATGTTACACCAGCAACGTAACACAACAAATGCACTGATAAAACAGGCTAAACGTCAATATTACAACGATCTGATTACAGACACATCAGATAGTAAATCTTTATTCACTATCACAAAGCAGTTACTAGGCAACACAAAGAACATAATTCTTCCTGAGCATTCATCTGTAACCGATCTCCTATCAAGATTTAGTGACTATTTTATTTCAAAAATCAAGCTTATTCAAGAAAGCATTAATGATGCTGATACGCCTGTGCTATCTAAACTGACGATAAAATCAAATTTTTCGGATTTTTCAAAAGTATCTGAGGCTGTGGTGTTAAAATGCATTAACTCTTCGCCAAACAAATCTAACGCTCTGGACCCAATTCCTACATCATTTGTGAAATCTATGGCGTCCACTATTGTGCCCATCATCACTAAAATTGTTCAGGCTTCACTTATGGAAGGAAATGTCCCGGATGTGATGAAAGACGCTCTGGTATCACCTCTAATTAAAAAACCATCATTAGACCCAAATAATTTGAAGAATTATAGGCCAGTCTCAAACCTATCTTTTATATCTAAAATCACTGAAAAGATTGTAGTCGATCAATTGAATAATCATCTTAACCTGAATAACCTTTTGGAGTCATTTCAGTCAGCTTACAAACCAAGACATAGTACAGAGACTGCTCTTCTACGCGTACACAATGACATAATCTGCGCATTAGCAAATGGTAAAGCCGTTCTTCTCGTACTTTTGGACCTCTCCGCCGCATTCGACACGGTCGATCACGACTTTTTGCTGGACATTATGAAACAACATGGTGTCACTGGGACTGTTCTTAAATGGTTTCACAGCTATTTGTCACATCGTTCACAACAAATCTCCATTGATAACACTAGGTCTGACAGAAAACATTTAAAATGTGGTGTACCCCAGGGTTCAGTGCTTGGCCCTGTACTTTTCACACTATACACTGCATCGCTGGGCCGAATGCTAAGAGATCTCGGTGTGCCATATCATCTCTATGCTGATGACACACAGCTATACTTGGTATTCGATCCAGCCGATGTCTCTGACACGGTTGCTAGCGTGTCCGAAATGGAAACATGCGTCAACTCTGTCAGACAATGGATGTGTAGTCATAAACTGAAAATGAATGATTCTAAGACAGAGGTTTTAGTTATTTCTAAAAAGCGAACCGCATTTTCTCATCCCGTTAGATCAATAAGCGTTGGTGACTCTGTCGCTAAGGTAAGCGACAGTGCGAGAAACATCGGCGTCATATTCGACTCCAATATCACATTGGAATCGAATATCAAAAAGATTTCTAAATCATGTTTTTGGCAACTTCGAAATTTGAGTAAACTGCGTGCTTTTCTCAGTGAGAAAGCATTGAAACAGCTAGTTCACTCTTTCATAACATCCAAGTTGGATTATTGCAATTCTCTATTCCTTGGCCTGCCACTTAACTTGTTACAGCAGTTGCAAGGAATTCAGAATATTGCTGCCAGAATTGTAACTGGCGCCAAACGGTCTGACCACATCACTCCTGTCTTAAAGGAGCTCCATTGGCTTCCAATACAGAGCAGAGTACATTTTAAAATTCTCATGTTGGTATTCAAATGTGTCCATGGCCTCGCTCCTGCATACTCGAGCGAGCTGGTCTCCCGCCACATTCCGAAACGATGTCTACGTTCCTCAAACAGTCTTTTACTGAACGTACCATTCACTAGGTCTGGCCTGGCAAGGGAGAGAGCTTTCTCAATTGCTGGCCCACGCCTATGGAATATGCTTCCTCCTGAAATACAACTACAAACAAATTTAAATGTATTTAAGAAACAATTGAAAACGTATCTGTTCCAGTCGAGTTTTGCATAATCTGTTTGTAAAGCATTTTAGAGCACCTCTGGTGGTTTTACGCTATAGAAAATTTATTATTATTATTATTATTATTACTGAAATCCAATATCCTGATGCAACGTACCTCAAAAACTTATGTCCTTTCTTTGTATGTATATCATTACATGTGGTAATTATTTCATGCCAATTACCTTAATATCAATAATATTGCAGTTAACAGGTCAGTTAGAGCTGTCAGATGATTATTTTATAAGTCAGCAGCCACGCACAAATAAAATCATTAGAGGCAACCAATCAGATGTTATGTCAGATTTTTAGGTCTAGAAAAGTTAAAAATCTGTTTCTCAGGCTCTCCCTCATGGTCCTTTTGGCAGCTGTATACTCTATCTTTATAAACATTGCAAACTTAAGGTATCGCAGAACTAAATATTGAAATTAGAGTGAACTGCCTTAAAATGTTGCACTCGGAAATGACGCAATCTCTAAAAATAAACAGCCTTGGGAAAATCCATTGTTTCAATAAAAGTTTGAAACATTCTATTGACATCTTGCATTATTGTTGAATATTCCTGATAAAAAAGAGGGTGATTTGATGACTTCTGGACCTAAAAAATACAATTTACTTTTTGTGTGTTTTTGTAGGGAATTCCCTGAAAAATATGTGCACGTGACCGGTACTTCCCTTTGTGTCAGTTTTTCTCTCTTATTTGTTGCATGACCCCCTGTTTTCAGATCAGAAAAAAGTTGTCCGAAGGGCTATACTTGACAAAGATATTTGAATGCCAAAATTAAAGTGATGCGATCATATTTTTTTCCACCTGAACGTTATAATGGTCGCCTATGGGAAAATATTTAGTTCTGTGAGACCTATAGGAAATATGTTTTTTGGCTTCCAGACCAGATTCAGTTATTATTTTGGGGGATTATTTCACATTTAAATATTTATTTGGGGACCATACACCTTACCAAACCATTTTATTGTTTTGAGAAGTTACATTTTTGTCACAGTCAGCAATTAAAGCTATATATTTCCAAAACTAAGGCTGTTCATGCAAGAAAATTCACATCTTGAACAAGTGTATTCCCCAGGAGCACACTATAACCTCTGGCAGCTGCTAACTAACAGCCTATCTTACCCTATTAACATATTTATTTAAACCATGGTTTCTCCTCATATTTCTAGGGGCAGGGAGGATTCCAAATCTTCCAACCCCCTCCCAAATCACTATTCAAACACAGACAGAAAACCTACACTGCCCTTCTATTCACTATTATTTAGAAGTTTTTCTCTTCTATATTATGCTCTTCAAAATGTTGGAAAACAATTTCTTCATTGAAAGAGTATCCTGGAACACAAATTTGAGGAAGGGGTGGGGCTACAGTGGAAAATAACATAATAAAATTACAAATGTGAGTGAAAGGCATTTGTGCATAGCTACCAATATAGTTGTCTAGTACTAGTGCTGCCATGGTTCCCATGATACAGCATAAATTTACAGTGACAGTTGTGAAATATTGCTCTTTCCCTGAACCAAGTCCTCTCTCCCACACATATTTAACCCTTCTGCTGATGATAAACATTTGGAAAGACTGAACAGCATGTTTTCAGAGACTGAAGTTAGTATAATACACTTTCAGTTTCTTATGATTTACTTTGAGGCTTCAGCACTCATGGTCCACTGAGTTATTTTTCAATTTAACAACCTTGCCCTGGCTCTTCCACTATATTTTTCATTGTATGCCATTCAGTACTCTCATGTAGACCTACATGTGTGACTGCAAGCCTATCTGTCTGTCTGTCTGTGTGTCTGTCTCTTCATCAGGCATGGTGTTTCTTTGCTTTTCACTTGCCTGGATCTACATTTTCAATAATTGGCAGCTGACTAACTTTCACCCCCCCCCCCCCCCCCCCCCCCCCCCCCACACACACACACACACACAAGTATATTAAACATCAAATACCACTATATTCTTGAAGCAAATGTCTGATTCATCCTCTTTGGAAACATGTTTTCAACAATTTCAATCTTTTTGCCAGAATGGGTGTCTGTGGGGATTAAAACAAAGGTTATGAAAGTGCACTTATGGGAACTTGCAGCATAAGCATAGCACTATAGAATCAATATTTGATGGTTTTAGGCATCTTACCAGTGTTATGAGATATCACAGTAGCAGGTACTGGTCATTCTTTTGGAAAAAAACACTGTTTTATGTTTTGTCAGTGCCATACCAATGACTCTATGTGCCTTTACTGAGAAAACTTAGGCTTTTCCTTTACAAAAATTGCAAAATATTCATCAATACAATGTGAAATGTCTTCAGAAGCCAGACTGTGATTTAAAAACTATTACAGATGGGAAAGTTCATATCACAGTAGGTTTGTTTTGGGTCAATATCAATTAAATTATGAATTATATCACATATTTTGATGAAAAGGGGCATACCGGGGGGTCCTATTCAGGGCAAAATTTTACTACATCAGATGGTGGAATAAAATTTGACATCAGTTGTTAGGATAAACTGGTAGAGTCCTCTCATATTGGTGAAATATATAGCTGCATCCCCAGTTTTGGAAACAAAATTGACATCCATATTGTTCCATGGAGGTTGGGACACTGTTTTGCTTGCAGTATGGTTAAATGAGACAGATTTTTTCTAAAAAATATTCTGTGCTGATGCAGATGTTAGTTTTATTTTGGGATCAGGGTAGTTTTTTAAAGAAAGCTGTAAATTCTCATCCTTCTCAGTTAATTTATAAAGTAACAGGATAGAAAAATCTTTTGGAGGCAATACCAGTTTTCAAGCCCACTTGACAAAGTTTGGACACTTTTCCTTAAAAGAGCAAATTTTTCATGTTTTTGACTCAGCCAAAGCCAAAAGTTGGATTCTAATGCAGAAATGACTCTTTTATCTCATGGAAGTGGTAAAATGTCCCTTTGGTGGGGTTGGGGATGATTATAGGTATCGCGGAACTAAATATTGAAATTAGAGTGAACCGCCTTAAAATGTTGCACTCGGAAATGACGCAATCTCTAAAAATAAACAGCCTTGGGAAAATCCATTGTTTCAATAAAAGTTTGAAACATTCTATTGACATCTTGCATTATTGTTGAATATTCCTGATAAAAAAGAGGGTGATTTGATGACTTTTGGACCTAAAAAATACAATTTACTTTTTGTGTGTTTTTGTAGGGAATTCCCTGAAAAATATGTGCACGTGACCGGTACTTCCCTTTGTGTCAGTTTTTCTCTCTTATTTGTTGCATGACCCCCTGTTTTCAGATCAGAAAAAGTTGTCCGAGGGCTATACTTGACAAAGATATTTGAATGCCAAAATTAAAGTGATGCGATCATATTTTTTTCCACCTGAACGTTATAATGGTCGCCTATGGGAAAATATTTAGTTCTGTGAGACCTATATTAAACAAGTGGAATGCCAAGGGTGGCTATGCCCCTCCCCCCACTGTCAAGCATGAGTTTCTTGTTATTTAACTTTGGTGGTATTCAATTAATAAATGTCTATTCTTATCTCCATTAAACCATAGCACCAATACAGCAGGGCACCAAATGTGATACCCCCATTTTATGATAAACTATATTTAGTGGTTAACAAAGTCCAAAACAGGGCCATAACTCTGATTAAAACTTATCGCACCACTCTTAAAATCAAACCTGTTGGGTATGTTGTGTACAATAAGCTATATTCCAAATTTGATTGAAATCAGACACCAATGACTAAAGTTACCATCTGGAAACCAATATCAACATGTCTTGTAAGTTGAAAAAGGGCCATAACTCTGACAAAAAATATAGGACCAAGTCGACTATCAATCCTAACCTACCTTACAATTGTTTCCTCTCCAGGCTGAATAGACAATAGGATGGAGGGAATCACATAACCAACCCACACATAACCCAACTGCACTGGAACCATGGATAAAGGAAGAGGTCGCCAGGCCTATCAAACAATATCACAAATATTAGTAAAAGACAATGAGATGAGGCGTACAGTTCGGTGCGACACACAGACAGAAAAGGACAGTAACAGCACAGAGCTGGAACTGACCTTGTGACTAGTTAGCCTAATGGCTAGGGCAAACAAAAGACTGAGCAGAAGAAAGAGGGCCCAAAGCAAAAAGGTCCTCAGAATGCTCCTGCAACTGACGCAGATAGAAGGTGGAGAAAGTTGAAGCATTTCTCCAGTAGGCTGCCTGCATAACATCCGACAACTTGACGGAGTTAGAACAAGCCCAAGAGGTAGACAATGCACGCACCTCGTGGGCAGAAATACGATTGATAAGACAATCGCCAGTCGCTAGACGAGCATAAGCCACGGGAATAGCAAGACAAATCCATCGAGAAATAGACTGAGGAGAGATCTTCTGTCGACCAGAAATAAGACAGAAAAAAAATTGTTTCCTGCCTTTCCTAATGAACTGCGTCCGATTGAGATAAATGCGAATTGCATGAACCGGACAGAGCAAAGGGCAGTTACCCTCAACAGAAGGAAGAGCCCTGATAGAGATAAGAGGCAGAGTAGTTTCTGATATCTGATTCTTGTCCAGAAAGGAGCAATCAGTGGTAAACGTAACACTGTTGGGAGAGCTCCTGAAAAAGGCTGGGTCAACTGAGAGGGCGTGAAGCTCACTAACCCATCTGGATGATGCAAAAGCCATCAGAAAAGCTGTCTTGTATGTGAGAAAATGCATATCCACCTGGGATAAAGGTTGGAACGGCACCTCCCCCAACCCCACCCCCCAAGCAAAGCAGCACCCAAGAAAGATTCCTTCTTGGGGTAAGCTGCAAAGTCCTAGGCCTTTTCAAGTAAAAGTGCCAAACAAGATTGGAGAGGTATGGATCAGTGCCGATACGATGCTGTCCCACATACGAAAAGGTCTCCAAAAGCATGGACCTGTACGCTTTGATGGTAACAGGCTGGAGACCCCGAGAATGAAACAGATATATCAGAAACTCCGCAATCTGTGTGATCAAAGGATTAGCATCATCAACAGAGTGATCGGCACACCATCGACAGAAGACCTTCCACTTAGCCGCATAGGCTAAACCAGTGGAGTGCCTCCTTGAAGAAGAAATGCACTCCACTGATTATCTCGAAAAACCTCTACGGAGGAGACAGGACCTAACAAAAAATATGCGCGAAGGCACAATGAAGTAGGGTCGACGTGAAACCTCCTCGGGTCACCTTGGCAAAGAAGGTTACGACGTAGAGGGAGATGTGCCGGAACCGCCGCCAACAGAGTGCTGAGCAGACTGATCCACATCCAGTGAGGTGACGGGAGCAATCAAAATGATTCGACAACTGCGGGTTCGTATCTTGGTTAGAACCTGTGGCAGAGTCGGAACCGGTGGGAAGGCATAGCCGACAAGACCATTCCAAAAGAGTGACAGATCATCCATTGCGAAAGCCAGAGGATCTGGACGCGAAAGTGTCCACCTGATGGTTCCAACGAGTCGCAAAGAGATCGATGTGGGGATCGCAAAGCAACTGGAACACCACCCCGTGGAGCATCCACTCGGTGGAAATGACCCTGCCCCGTTGGGATAGGGAGTCAGCTAGGATGTTCAGACGGCCGGGAATGTGACGAACCACCACTCCGGCGTTGACATCCTGAGTGAGCAGTAGAAGATCCAGAGCCAATTGGTACATGGGAACAGAGTGAGTGCCGGCCTGGTTCCGAATGTAAGCAACCACTGTCGAATTGTCAGACAACAGAAGGACCTGGCGATTTGAAAGGTGGCAGATCCACTGCCGGAAACTCAGAAGAAGAGCAAGAAGCTCCTTCTGATTGACGTGAAGAGCTGCTTGATTCTGGTCCCATGACCTGTGAAGGAAATGACCTAGAGGATCCAACGTCTCAATCCATCCGAGATCGCTGGTGACTGCCGTCAGAACATGATCGGACGTGATGAAGTCCAACGGAACTCCCTGCATAATCCACTGAACATCCGTCCATGGGAGAAGGTGACGAGGAAGAGACTCCGGTAACTGAAGCACCAGATCCAGTGGATCGACATTCGGCCTCCAACGACTGAGCAGAAAGTGTTGGAGAGGTATGACATGCAGCCGACCTAGAGGAATGAGATCCGTCACCGAACCGCAGAGACCGAGCATCCGTGGAAGACTCCGAGCTGTTGCGGACGTGGACTGGGACAGAGTCAGGGCAAAAGCTGAGAGAATCACAGTCCTTGCCTGGGAAACCGCCACCGTATTCAGCTGAGTATGGAAGTCCATCTCTAGATGACAAAACGACAAAGCAGGGACAAGTCCGATTTCTCCTCATTGACTCTGAACCCTAGCGACGTGAGCAGGCTCAACAGACAACAGTGTGTCAACATCTGACTCCAGAAAGACAGCACTGGAATGCCTCTGGAGGATATCGTCTAGATATGCCGAAGTAGTCACCCTGGACTGTGTGCGATGTAAGGCTAACACATGCGACATCAGTCGGATTAAGGCCCAAGGAGCCAGGTTGAGGCCAAAGGGCATGGCCTTGAACTGGTAAACTCGCCCCAGAAAAGCAAACCTGAGATACTTTCGCGATGTCCGATGAATCGGAACGTGAAAGTAAGCATCTCGCAGGTCGATGCTGGAAGTGAAAACTCCCTGGTAAATGGAGCGGCAAACCGACCTGAAAGTCTCCATGCTGAACTTAGGAGCAATGATAGACTGGTTCAGGGTACTCAGATCGATAACCAGTTGGAGTCGGCCATCCTTCTTCGGCACCAAGAACAGGCGGGAATAAAATCCCACTGAATGAATGTTCTTGACGACCTCGATCGCCTCCTTTGACAGTTCCCAATTTGTAACGTCGAAAGGGACTTGTGTTGGAAGAGGCACTCTTGACTGAGTTGGATGCCTCAACCTGGGAAGAATCGAGGTGATGACTGCTGATGCCTACCCTTACCCCGTGAGTAAGTAGAAGCGGTGGCAGGAGGATCAGCCCTTTGCTTTACAAAGGAAGCAGAAGGGCACTTGTTAGGATTTGGATGGCCCCTGCCTCCAACAGAAGGCTGATCAAGCTGCTGAAGCAGCAGCTGATCTATGGAATGATGTAGGGCGTCAACCAGGACCTTCGCCACGGAACCATGGAATAGTTGTGGACCCGCCGAAGAAGCAGATCGAAGAGCAGCATGCTGCTGCTGCCCCTCAGGAAGGAATGTCTTGTGTCCAGCACAGTGTCCCTGCAAACTAATTCCAAGTTAGCCATGTTACAGGTATGGGTGTGAGTAAGATGCATGAGTGCCCTGGACAGCACATGCAAAGGAGCCTGTACATCATCAATAGGGCTGCAACGATACGTCTCACTCATGATACAATATGTATCGCGATTTTTTTTAACGATACGATTTTTTCACGATACATTACATGCAGTATACATTGAGAGTGAATTATCAATAATATAAGGCCCACAAATTGCAGAGTCCGACTTTCATTTGGCCAGTAACATCCAGTTTCTTTTTTAGTGCTTGAGAAAGACAATCAAGTTTCAGCCAATGGATCTCTGGGAGTCTGGGTTCAACTCAGAGGTGAGAGGTCTGTTGCCTCAAACTATGCTTATAATTTAGACAGAGTTGATATTTTACTGAAATACAAATGAACAAGTGGAATCACAGGAGTCTGAAATTCTATCAGTATAGCTATAATTCACTTTCAGCGTGATATTTATGTTCCCAACGTAATCCCCTTCTGAAGGAGATTACGTTGGGAACGTAAATATCACGCTGAAAGTGATTTATAGCTATACTGATAGAATTTCAGACTCCTGTGATTCCACTTCAGAAGGGGATTACGTTGGGAACGTAAATATCACGTTGAAAGTGAATTATAGATACTGATAGAAATTCAGACTCCTGTGGTGGAATTGTAAGTTGGAAAAGCACAAAATAGACTTGTTGGGCCTGAAAAGGCACCTTCTGACTACATCATGCCAACCTTCTGGAAGTGTATCATTTGTATCGTGATACACATGAAATGATACGATATGCATATCGTGTACAAATGTATCGCGATGCATTGAAATCGCGATGAATCATTGCAGCCCTAATCATCAACCTCTTATCTGGGGGCAGATAAGCAGCAAAGCAGAGACGACGTGATCTGAGAGAGAAAGCATGTCCAGCATCTCTCCTGATAAGCCCAACATGGACTCCAGAGTCGCCACTGGAATAATGGCCAACTTGGGCTTGGAAAGCCCGAGGGAGTTGGAGTCCTGATCCAAGACCGTCAAAGTCTGGTAGACTGACGAATTGGCAGAATCAAGGGAACAATAACGTGCTGGAGGCAAAAAAGTGTCAACACTGGTGAAGAACGACGTCTTCATAGCCTTGGAACTCAGAGCTAGAAGGCACCCAGAAGCAGGTTGCTCCACAGGCTGCAGGCGAGCGACCGATGATCACGGCCGGGCTCACACTGTCAGCTGGTTTCATAGTTTGAGATCTGGAAGGAACCCAAACACAAAGTCAAGAGCTGCCCCCAAGTCAGAAGACTGTTGGCTCTCGACGTTAGGTATGTCGGACTCATCCCCTGAGTCGGAAGACACATAGCCCATCATGGGCAAACCAAACGATGCCTCCCATGGTGAAGGCACACCTGTGGGATCAGAAAGCGGCTGGGAAGCAACTGGAAGGCTCTTGGACAGAACCTGAGTGAGCAAGGAGAGGGCCTCCCTAAGCTCACTGCCCGTGTCGGCCAGTTCAACATGGGAACGAACCGGCAAAGTGGCTTCACTCCTGACCCTTTTAACCAGCGAAGGGTCATGATTCTCAAATACACCCGACGTGGGGCGACAGGCTGAAGCCGAAACATCTGAAGGCAGATGTGTATAGGGGTATGACATAACCCGAGGATCTACAGAGCGGAAACTCAGGAGAGTCGCCGTGGACCTCTGAGGGACAGAAGGCCCAGGTTGCACAAAAGGCATTGGTCCCGCAAAACTGGCCATGAGACCAGAGTGCGTGGTCGGAAACGCCACAGAGCTCATGGTGGCCCCACCATGAACATACGAACCAGTGAGAAAACTGCAGTGCTCGCCGGCTGAGAGACCACAGCAGAGGGTTCGGCCGGCAGCCCCTTCCGACTTCGTCAAGTTGAAGTCAAGGAAGGCTGAGGCCGATACCCCACGTCTACACTACCAGACATCTCTGCAGGCCCCTGCAGGGATAAAACTGCTGTGCTCAATGGCTGAGAGGCCATAGCAGAAGGTTCGGTCGGCAGCCCCTTCCAATTTCGCCAGGTTGAAGTCAGGGAAGGATGAGGTCAATACCCCACGTCTACACTACCAGACATCTCTGCAGACCCCTGCAGGGATAAAACTGCTGTGTTCACTGGCTGAGAGGCCACAGCAGAGGGTTCGGTCGGCAGCCCCTTCCGACTTCGCCGAGTTGAAGTTAGGGAAGGCTGAGGTCAATACCCCCACGTCTATACTACTACAGGGATAAAACTGCAGTGCTCAGCGGCGGAGAGGCCACAGCAGGGGGTTCGGTCGGCAGTCACTTCCGACTTCGCCAAGTTGAAGTCAGGGAAGGCTGAGGCCGATATCCCACATCCACACTACCAGACATCGCTGCAGACCCCTGCAGGGATAAGCCGAGGCTGGCTGAAATGGTGACCGATGACGTTGCAGACGGAACAGCAGTAGCAGCAGATACGACGGGAGCTGTTGAAACTGGTGGAAAAGGGGAGAGAGCAACCAAGCTCAGCCTCCAAAGGAGGAGTCACAGCCTAAGTGACAGCCTCAGATGTTGACTGGAGAGGGACCCGGAACCAGGCATCTCTTCACCAGACAACTCAACAGCTCCCGCAGTATCCACCACAGTTAAAAACTGCACATCCCCCCACGGAGGGGGTATAACTCTCACCAAATGTGGTCGTGTCGGGAGGCCCCAAAACGACAGCATTCCCCATCCCCCCCCCCCCCCTGCAGGTGTGGGAGGAACAGCCACGAGAACACACCATAAGCGATGGCAAAAGGCATTGCCCTAAAGGAACAGTACTGGACATAACAGAGGTGAGAGCAGTGGAAGAAAAAGGTGAGTTCAAGAGATGTAGAAAGTAAAACACCCCCAACTACGAGGGAAAGGTGGCAGAAAAAGGATCGGCAGGAACACAACTGAACCCAGACGGCCGACAGGGACCCCAAAAAACAGAAATTCTGCCCTCAACAAAGAGGTGAAATCCTATCCATACAGTCTCCCATTGACATCTAACTCCAATAATAATAAAATTACTCAACCGAAAATTTTTATGTCCGAACCACACGGTATGCAAAAGTCGCGCGCGACACGGAAAATATATAAAATACAATGAAAATGTGGTTCAAAATAATAATGAGAATATATAAAACACAGTCCTGTTATTATACGATCCTCAGATCCATAATTCCAGTCACAGGTAACCATTATCAACGAGTTGAATTATCACTGTTTCTGAATGCAAAATAGATGTCCCGTCACATGGTGGACGAAAAAAGAATGAGTAATTAGCTACGTGTCTGCGCACTAGCAACGGAAGTCATGGATTTGTACTAGGAGAAGAGCGTCCCCTACAGGTCTGCACCGGTAGCACTCGACCCAGTTTTGGCTTATTTTTTCTTAGTGCTTTTGCACAACTTTTCTTTCCCAAATCGCTTGGGAAAGATCAAAATAGAGAGTACATTTTCCAAGTTAGGGTCTTCCACTGTAGTGCAAGCTTGTAGTAAACAATTGTAAGGTAGGTTGATAAGAAAGCCCCTATAGTAAATTTTAGCTTTTAACCCCACTACTGGTGTAAAGTTTCTACTGCGTTTAAAAAAATTTACACCCATATTCAGAAATTTATCTAGCTTGACCTTTGGATTGACGCAGTTTGCCAACTTCAATACATTCACACTTCGCGATGTTTCATTCAAGCATATGACATTTTGCGGTACTATCAACTATGTGTAAAAGACTTATTAAGTTTAAAAATACCTACAATTAAATATTTAAAATAAAAATTTAAGAATTGAGAATAACAATTTGACTAAAAAAAAGCAAGGTAAATTAAATCAACTTTGATGATTTGTCTAGCTGTCAATCAAGCATTCATGTACAGCTGGTAGTGCTGCCCACTAGTGCAGATGTATACAAAACAAACCTTGTGTTTACGATAGAAAGTGTTGTTTTTTCTCCATTTTGAGTGACAAAGTTGATTATTTTTTAGAGAGTGGTATTAATAAATCAAACAGGAACTTGGGCCAGTAATCAGATTTAAACCACTCATAGAATAAGGGTTTTAACCACTCGGCTAGCCGAGTGGTTAAAACCCTTATCCTACTCATGGTTTAAATCTGATTACCAGCCCTAGTACCTATCTAATCTATATTTCAATTCCTGTTCTAGACTGAAGCATGCCCCTGCACAGCACTTGGACATAGGAGGTTGAAGAGCAAATTTGATTTGTTACGCATACTTGTGCTATGTCTATGAGATGCACATGTTGCTACTGTGAGTTCCAGCATGTACTTTAATTTACATATATATTGTGGGAAGAAATAGCTGGACAAATCATGTACCCTATAATCATCTACACAAAAATTTACTAAGTTCAACAATATCAAATTCCTGGCAAAATGCACACCTTCGGTATATGTATAAATATACTGTAAAATAAAAAGGTTCTAGCTTGAAAACTGTGGGAGGAGTTAGGCAGACAAACATTGAACCCTATATTTGAAATTTCACAAATAGTTACTTAGTTCAACAACCTATAAATTTGTGAAAAATTGAACAAAATCAAATTCCTGGCAGTATGCACACCTTTGTTATCTGTATAAATACCTTGCAAAATAAAAAGGTTCCAGATTCAAACCTGTAAGAGAAGTTAGGCAAACCTTGTACCCTTTATGTGGATGGATGAATGGACAAAAGGATGGATGGAAAGGGGTAAAACAATATGCCCCCAGACTTTTGGTCGTGGGGCCATAAAAAGTGTAGTATCATCAGCAAACAATCAGATATTGGGTGTATTATCTTCTACAACATCATTAATATATATTAAAATTGGGGTGTGGTGGCATTGCGGTAACCGGTTCTCGTCAGAATACCGAAGTTAAGCAACGTCAAGCCCAGTTAGTCCTCAGATTGGTGATCATCTGAGCGATCGATTCCGACTCCCATGTTGTGTCCTTGGGCAAGGCACTTAACCCTGTTTGTCCACATGGGGGCACGATGATGCTGTGTACTAAAGTGTTCTGCACGCCGATGGTCCGCATGTCTTCAACCAATCTAACCCTGCCTGTGCAGCAGTGTGGAGTTGCGATGTTGGGGAGCTGGCAGCTGCTTGTCGTTGCTAGGTGGTTTTCTCTGGGTACTCCGGCTTCCTCCACCCGTAAAACTATCACAGTCATGATTAGACATTACGCATAAGTATGTGACCTTAAACACCAATAATAAATGAATAAATATATTAAAATTAGAAGGGGACCAAGTATTGAACTTTGTGGAATGCCACTTGTAACAGCTTTCCAGTTAGATGCATAAGAATCAATTACTACTCCATGTTGTCTATCGGTAAGATAGTTTTAGAACCATGTCAATAAGGGACCAGTTATGCTGAATTTTTTCCAATTTATAAATGAGACCTTTATGCCAAACTTTGTCAAAGGCTTGAACCAATATCACAAAAGAGTCCTCATGTTCACTGTTGTCTAAAGCACTGATAATATTTTCATAAATGTCAGTCAGTTGGTGGTCTACAGTTGAATCACTCAGAGTGAATCTCAATTGGACGGAGTGAGGTGGCTATGGTTAGAATGTTGAGGAGCTGACAGTTGCTCATCGATGCTCGGTGGTTCTCTCCAGGTACTCCGGCTTCCTCAACCCATAAAACTGTCATGGTTATGATTAACCATTGTGCATAAGTATGTGACCTTAAATACCAATAAATAAATATCCCAAACGGCATTTTGACAGGAGGATGTTAGATTTTTTCCTGAGTGAACTGACCACTGATATGGGACGGAAGTTGGTGACTTTAAAATCGTCTTCACCTTTGGAGACTCAGGTGAGACCTTTGCAAATTTCCATTCTCTGCTTAAAAAAGATTGGTGTAGGAATTTGTTAATAATCAATGTTACAGGCTCACTAAGCTATCTTTGCAATGTTTAAGTGTGTGTGGGCAGAGAGTCAGGCAATTGTCACCCATTTCTTTGTTGGATTTAATTTTGTTTAGAACTGCCCTGACATCTTCCACAGAGAGGAGAATATTACTGAGTGCTGATTGATTGTTAACACACAAAGAATCCAGGAGAGTATGACCAGTATTGTCAACATTTGAAATGGAGCAAAAGTGATCATTAACCCTTTACCTAACGTGAAAAGCAGACGACACTTGCAAAAAAAATTCTTGAATAACTAATTTTTTTCATTTTTTGTCTCAAAAACATAGGTTATGACCCCTCGTTGGAACGAGCTCGACGAGCTCGTTCCAACGAGGGGTCATAACCTATGTTTTTGAGACAAAAAATGAAAAAAATAGTGAAAATTAATTGGCGATTTTTGAGAATAGCGCTGGCCAGTTTTGGCCGTTACGTTGGGTAAAGGGTTAAATAGATCTACCTTATTTGTATTGGACGTTAGGACAGCACTGACATGCTGAATGGCAGGTTTGCGGTTTTTGGAGTTTGTATTGATTTAATGTCTTCCACCACAAGGGTGAGCTTGTTGAGGAATTTGTCAAAGTACTTTAAATATTATTATTACCACTTTGCAGGGCGTTTCCTACCGCATTAATGTCGATTTAACGGGCAATCATATCCTCTATTGCTCGGTAGTCATGTGATAGGAGGGCCGCTAATGGAAAACAAAATTCATTATCGGCCCTCTTGTCACGTGACGTCTTTTATAATTGAAAATTTAGAAATGAGGCGAGAACTCGCAAGGAAAAGTTGATGCTTTCGCCATGTTGCGGTCTTGTTGATCGACAGCAACAGAAACATTATGGTGTTCCTAAGTGACTGACATCATCAAAACATTTTCAAAACGTTCTTTGAGTTACGTGGTCCCAAATAAAATGTTTCTGTTTTATTAAATTTTGTGTCTTTTGATTGCTGGGATATCATTTTGGAAATGTGTAAAATTACAAATTACGTAGTGGTAATAATAGTAATAACATGATTGTTGTCGGGCATAATGGTTCGTGAGCAGCCCTGCATCGATGTTGAACAGCCCTTGGGCTTATTAATGGCCCTCGACTTTGTCTCAGGCCTTTAATAAACCCTCGGGCTGTTCAACATCGATGCAGGGCCGCTCACGAACCATAATGCCCTCCAAAATCATGTTATTGTTTAATTGATAAGCACTTCTTTGGCCTTGCAGACTTCAGCAATTACAGCATTTCACTCTAGGTGATAATTGCTGCCCAGGCAGCAGATGTATTATGTGCCTTTGCCATCAGATATAAATGTCACCGCTGTCTGATTAGAAGTCAAATACTGTTATGCATCCATTAAGGTTTAGTGGCTGTTTTATGAGGGATATGTTTTGTGGGAGATTCTTTTATAAGAGTTTCAAGACTGATGCATATGCTTTCAAGTGGTGTGTTTTCAATCATGTTGGACCAGTTGTAGTTGCAGAAGTCGCTGTTTTGCATTTCCATATAGTTTGCTTGAGCATACTGCCAAATTTGTCAAATGTGCGATGGTTTTGTGTTTTCATGTGTCCCATCTTAGTATTAAGGACTGAGAATATTGGTATATGATATCGAGTTATGTCAGCGAAGTTGGGATCAGAAACATCTACTTTTCCAACGGATATGGAATCGCAAATCAGACGTAACTCGAGAAGTGAAGAAGCGACTTCAGCAAAATATGTCAGTGACATGATGGTTTGCCTCAATTCATTTGACTGAGAAATTCTGAGTAGGTGATTTCTTCCATATAGAAGCTCTTACAGCATCAATGCCACAACTGATGCTGCCAAAGAGTATTTGGACACCTCAAGAACTTTCCCTACCCAGGAACCTCTGTGCATATTTTTGAAAGTTGATGAGGTAGACCTATATATTTTACTTCTGTCTTGTCATCATTCAATTTAAGTAAGTTTTTAGTCATCCATGCCTAATGATGTCTGAAATACAAAGTTCAATCTTACTGCATGCTTCAGACTCAAAGGTGTGAGTAAAACTAATATACAGCTGTGTGTCATCTGCGTAAAAATGAAAATCAAGGCCATGGCTTCAGATAATGTTACCGAGAGGTAAGACATAGACAGTGTACAGTAGAGGACCCAACACCGATCCTTGATGGATGACAAAACGTAACGTGACCCTGTCTGATGACTCAGTGCCAATAAGGACACTTTGTGTGCGACCATTAAGGTACAACGAAAACCAATTAAGTGCTCCGTCAGTAAGGCCTATTCTCACTACCAGTCTTTCAATAAGTATTTTATGGTCTGTGGTGTCAAAAGTGGTGCTTAAATCCAACAAAAAAAGATATGTTAGGTTGTGCCTGTCTGTGGATAGGAGGATATCATTTTGGACCCTTAGAATTGCCGTTTCTGTACTGCAATTAGATCTGTATGCAGATTGGTTAACTTCGGCTAGGTCGTGGGCTGCCAAATGAGAATTCAGCTGAGTGGCCACCACACGCTCAATAATCTTTAATAGAAATGGAAGATTAGAGAACGGTCGGTAGTTTTTCAGAACCTCTGGGTCAAGTGTTGGCTTTTTGAGAACAGGTTTTACTAAAGCATGTTTCATGCTTGTCGGAAAGATGCCAGATTGGAGGGACGCATTGACCAGTTTCAAGATCAGTGTAGTTAACTCCGAACGAGATGCTTTTAACAACCATGTTGGAATGATATCTAGCATGCAGATGGCTTGAATATTAACCTCTGGATATCTGTTGTAGCCACAGGTTTGAATTGGGACAACTGTGCAGCAGCTTTAACACAGGTGCATGGCATGTCGGCCATCTGTCGAAGATCAGATTGTGAGCTTGTATCAAGCGAAGCTTTGATAGTCTCAATTTTTTCAGAAAAGAAAGAAGAAAATCTATTCGCAAGGTCTTTGGATGACGAATGCTCTGGGAGTATGGTTGTCTTTTGAAGATACAGTAGCTTCTCAAGAATGACAGACAGCACATTAGGGGAATTAACATTAGCTGACAATAAGTCTGATAAGTATTTCTGTTTCACGGATTTGACCAGTTTGTTAACAACATTTCGCTGGTTGACAGTCATCTTTCTGTGAACAGATAGTTTCGTTTGGGACCACTGAAGCTCTTCTAGTTTGCATCGTAAATCTTTTGTGCACCTGATCTCATCACTGAACTACAATGAGCAATGGCGTACACTGTGAGCAAGGGCGTAAACTTGTCAATAACTTCTTGAAGTGAGCCAGTGAGGATGTATTCAATGCTGTCAACAGTTTGAAATGACATGGAATATACCACCAGATGACCAGGGTTCAAAGGGTTGAGTTGTGAGTAAAGCAAAACTACGGGTCGCTTTTCTGACCAACTGATATATTCCGGATGGCTGAATCTAAAAAATTTCATAAAGATTCATTTTCTAAGAATCAAAGCTACTGTAGAAATGTTGCTCAATTGAAACAATATGACAATATTACAATAAGAAATTTAAATTTTATAGTAAATTTCCTTTCTTATTATACCTTCCACAATTGTTTACTACAGGCTTGCACTACAGTGGAAGTCCCTAACTTGGAAAATATACTCTCTATTTTGGTCTTTCCCAAGCAATTTGGGAAAGAAAAGTGGTGCAAAAGCACCAAGAAACAAGAGGCCCCAAGGGACCTGAGGGCGCTCACCTGACATGGTAGCCTAAATATCAACCCAGAGAATTGATTTCAACAAGTTGCATCTGCTCCTCCTAAGAAAAGCTTATACCAAATATCCAAAGATTCTGACCAGTGGATCTAAAAAAAAAAGAAGATTTTTAAAGAATATTCCTCATATTGAACTAAGTTATAATTCGGGCTCCCACAGGGAGCCCATATATGAACACATGGACTTGGCTTTAACAAACTTAAATCTCACCCCTAAGGATGCAGCACACCAAATATCAAAACATTCCGACTGCTGGATCTGAAGAAGAAGATTTTTAAAGAAAATTCCTCATTTTGAACTAAGTTACAATTCAAGCTCCCACTGTGAGTCCAAATATGGACCTAGGGCTTGAACAAACTTGAATCCCCCCCCCCCCCCCAAGGATGAATTCGAGCTTCTATACTAAGCCCAAATATAAACCCAGGGGGCCGATTTGAACAAACTTGAATCAGATCCACCCCACAATGTTGCATACCAAATATCAAAAGATTCTGCCTGCTGGATCTGGAGAAGAAGATTTTTGAAGAAATTTGCCTGAAATGCACTAAGTTAGAATTCAGGCTTCTATAGTGAGCCCAAATATGAATCCAGGGGGCCGATTTGAACAAACTTGAATCAGATCCACCCCACAATGTTGCATACCAAATATCAAAAGATTCTGCCTGCTGGATCTGGAGAAGAAGATTTTTGAAGAAATTTGCCTGAAATGCACTAAGTTCGAATTCGGGCTTCTATAGTGAGCCCAAATATGATTCCAGGGGGCCGATTTGAACAAACTTGAATCAAATCCACCCCACAATGTTGCATACCAAATATCAAAAGATTCTGCCTGCTGAATCTGGAGAAGAAGATTTTTTAAGAAATTTGCCTGAAATGCACTAAGTTCGAATTCGGGCTTCTATAGTGAGCCCAAATATGAATCCAGGGGGCCATTTTGAACAAACTTGAATCAGATCCACCCCTCAATGTTGCATACCAAATATCAAAAGATTCTGCCTGCTGGATCTGAAGAAGATTTTTTAAGAAATTTGCCTGAAATACACTATGTTCGAATTCGAGCTTCTATACTGAGCCCAAATATAAACCCAGGGGGCCGATTTGAACAAACTTGAATCAGATCCACCCCGCAATGTTGCATACCAAATATCAAAAGATTCTGCCTGCTGGATCTGGAGAAGAAGATTTTTGAAGAAATTTGCCTGAAATGCACTAAGTTCGAATTTGAGCTTCTATACTGAGCCCAAATATAAATCCAGGGGGCCGATTTGAACAAACTTGAATCAGATCCACCCCACAATGTTGCATACCAAATATCAAAAGATTCTGCCTGCTGGATCTGGAGAAGAAGATTTTTGAAGAAATTTGCCTGAAATGCACTAAGTTCGAATTCGGGCTTCTATTGTGAGCCCAAATATGAATCCAGGGGGCCGATTTGAACAAACTTGAATCAGATCCATCCCACAATGTTGCATACCAAATATCAAAAGATCCTGCCTGCAGGATCTGGAGAAGAAGATTTTTAAAGAAATTTGCCTGAAATGCACTAAGTTCGAATTCAAGCTTCTATACTGAGCCCAAATATAAACCCAGGGGCTGATTTGAGCAAACTTGAATCAGATCCACCCCACAATGTTGCATGCCAAATATCAAAAGATTCTGCCTGCTGGATCTGGAGAAGAAGATTTTTTAAGAAATCTGCCTGAAATGCACTAAGTTCGAATTCGGGCTTCTATAGTGAGCCCAAATATGAATCCAGGGTGCCAATTTGAACAAACTTCCATCAGATCCACCCCACACTGTTACATACCAAATATCAAAAGATTCTGCCTGCTGGATCTGGAGAAGAAGATTTTTTAAAGAAATTTGCCTGAAATGCACTAAGTCCGAAATCGGGCTCCTATACTGAGCCCAAATATGAACCCAGGGGGCTGATTTGAACAAACTTGAATCAGATCCACCCTACAATGTTGCATACCAAATATCAAAAGATTCTGCCTGCTGGATCTGGAGAAGAAGATTTTTTAATGTTTTTCCCATTGCCTACAGTGTTAAAAAGTGCTGACTCAGCACTTTTTCAAAGTCCTGAAAAAAGTACCTTGTGATCAAACCGATAGGGATTTTTTTCAACCATTCTATTCTACTGGACAAAAGTAAGCTTTATACAAAATAAGAATTCTCTGTGCCGTGTAGTTTTGGAGATATGGCAGTTTTAAGGTTTTTCCTATTTTTAGCTCCCGAGGTTCCCACGGGACAATGAGAAAATTTTTTTTTGCATCAATCAACTACTTATGACCCATTATCATCTCATATCAAATTTGGTTCAAATCAACCTCAAAAAATTTTAGGCATGGCCAAAATTTTTGCCCCTCCCATAACGAAGGCAAATAATGCCTGACAAACTTCTCTTGAACAAACTTTATTCTAAACCTCAAAAGGACTCTGTATACCACATATCAAGTCTCTGCTACTGGTGGTTCATTAGAAGAAGATTTTCAAAAAATTTGGCCATTTTTCCCCCACACCTCTGCTCAATATGAGCCGAAAGCTATTTTGGATAAAAATCAAAATGCCCCTATATAACCACTACTTACATGAAATTTAATTAAAATGTGGCCAGTGGTTTAGGAGAAAGAGGCTCAAACACCACCTTCACGCAGGACGACTGACGACGGACGACAGACGATGGACGACGGACGACAGACGATGGACGACGGACGAAGAGTGATAAGAAAAGCTCACCCTGACTTTCAGTCAGGTGAGCTAAAAATAAGCCAAAACTGGGTCGAGTGTAACCGGTGCAGACCCAGTAGGGGACGCTCTCTTCCAAGTACAACTCCACGACTTCCGTTGCCAGTGTGCATATACGTCGCTAATGACTCATTCTTTTTGAATCCACCAACGTTAGAGTTATGTGATCAGTGGGGAGGAAGGATTCTTACCCGTATAAGAAGACGGAAGGGCCTCCATGTAAATAATTGTGGAAGGTATAAGAAAGGAAATTTACTATCAAATTTAAATTTCTTATCAAACTACCTACAATTGTTTACTACAGGCTGAATAGACAATAGGCTGGAGGGAATCGCATAACCAACCCACACATAACCCAATCGCACTGGAACCGTGAACAGAGGAAGAGGTCCCGAGGCTTATCAAACCATAGCATTACAATCATTAGTAAAAGACAATGAGAGATGAGGCTTATGGGTCTGTGTGACACACAGACAGAAAAGGGCAGTAACGGCACAGAGCTGGAACTGACCCTCAAGAAGCCTAATGGCTAGGGCAGACAACACCCTGAGCAGAAGAAAGAGGGCCCAATGCAAAAAGGTCCTCCGACTGCTCCTGCAACTGACGCATATAGAAGATGGAGCAAGTAGAGGCATTTCTCCAGTAGGCTGCCTGCATAACATCCGACAACTTGACGGAGTTAGAATAAGCCCAAGAGGTAGACAATGCACGCACCTCATGGGCAGAAGTACGATTGGTAATACAATCGCCAGTTGCTAAACGAGCGTAAGCCGCACAAATAGCAAGACAAATCCATCGAGAAATGGATTGAGGAGAGATCTTCTGTCGACCAGGAATAAGAGTCAGAAAAACCGTTTCCTACCTTTCCGTATGAATTGTGTCCGACTGAGATAAATGCGAATAGCACGAACCGGACAGAGCAAAGGTCGATTACCCTCAACTGAAGGAAGAGCCCTGATACAGATTGGAGGTGGAGTAGTCTCTGGTATCTGATTCTTGGCCAGAAAGGAGCAATCAGTGGTAAAAGTAACACTGTTGGGATAGCTCCTGAAAAAGGCTGGGTCAACCGAGAGGGCGTGAAGCTCACTAACCCGTCTGGCAGAAGCAAAAGCCATCAGAAAAGCCGTCTTATATGTGAGAAAACGCATATCCACCTGAAAGAAAAGTGCCGAACAAGCTTGGAGAGGTAAGGGTTAGTGCCGATACGATGCTTCCCCACATAAGAAAAGGTTTCTGAATGCATGGACCTGTAACCCTTGATGGTAACAGGTTGGAGACCCCGAGAATCAAACAGGTATACCAGAAACTCCACAATCTGTGAAATCGAAGGATTGGCATAATCAACAGAGTGATCAGCACACCATCGACAGAAGACCTTCCACTTAACTGCATAAGCTAAACCAGTGGAGTGCCTCCTTGAAGAAGAAATGCACTCCACTGCTCGTCTTGAAAAACCTCTACGGAGGAGACATGACCTGACAAAAGATATGCGTGAAGGCACAATGAAGTCTCATCGACATGTAACCTCCTCAGGTGACCTTGACAAAGAATGTTGCGACGTAGAGGGAGACGTGCCAGAACCGCTGCCATCAGAGAGAGGAGCTGATTGATCCACACATGCTGAGGCAACAGGGGAGCGATCAGAATGATTCGACAACTGCAGGTTCGAATTTTGGCTAGAACCTGAGGCAGAATCAGAACCGACGGGAAGGTGTAACCGACTAGACCATTCCAATCGAGTGACAGAGCGTCACTGGACAAAAGCCAGAGGATCTGGACATGGGGACACGAAAGTGTCCACCTGATGGTTCCAACGAGTCACAAAGAAATCAATGTGGGGACGACCCCAGAGACTGCAAAGAGACTGGAACACTGCCCTGTGGAGCATCCACTCAGTGGAAATGACCCTGCCTCATCGGGACAGGGAGTCGGCTAGGACGTTCAGATGCCCGGGAATGTGACGAACAACCACCCCGGCGTTGACATCCTGAGCGAGCAGTAGAAGATCGCGAGCCAATTCGTACATTGGAACCAAGTGCGACCCGCCCTGGTTCCGAATGTAAGCAACCACTGTCGAATTGTCGGACAACAGAAGGACCTGGCGATTCGACAGGTGAGGGATCCACTGCCTGAAACTCAGAAGAGCAAGAAGCTCCTTCTGGTTGATGTGTAGAGCTGCCTGATCCTGGTCCCACATCCCGTGAAGGGAAAGACCTAGATGATCCAACGTCGCACCCCATCCGAGATCGCTGGCATCTGCCGTCAGAATGCGATCGGACGTGGTAAGTCCAACAGGACACCCTGCATAATCCACTGAACAACTGTCCAGGGGAGAAGGTGAGGATGAAGAGATTCTGGTAACTGAAGCACCAGATCCAGAGAATCGACATTCGGCCTCCAACGACTGAGCAGAAAGTGTTGGAGAGGTCTGACATGCAGTCGACCTAGAGGAATGAGATCCGTCACTGAACCGCAGAGACTGTGCAGCCAGAGAATACTCCGTACTGTCGCGGATATGGACTGGGACAGAGTCAGAGCAAAAGCTCACAGAATCACAGCCCTGGCCTGGGGAACTGCCACCATATTGAACTGAGTGCGGAAGGCCATCCCCAGATGACAAAACGACTGAGAAGGGACCAGATCTGACTTCTCCTCGTTGACTCTGAATCCTAGCGACGTGAGCAAGCTCAACAGAGTGTCAACATCCAACTCCAGTAAGGCAGCATTGGAATGCCTCTGGAGGATATCGTCTAGATATGCCGAAGTAGTCACCCTGGGCTGTCTGCGATGGAAGACTTTTAGTTTTTTTTAAAACCAAAACCGAAACAGTCGACATCACGTAATCTAAGGTTTTTCGCTTTTTATTAAATACTCTCTTGCTGCAGAAATTCACAGAATGTAGCCATCCCAGAGTAGTGAGAGTACCCAGACACTGCCAATGGCAGTGTCTGAGTACTCTCACTACTCTGGGAAGGCTACATTCTGTGAATTTCCGACATTTCAGTTTAGTTGTGTTTGCAGCTTTCCTCAAGTTGCGTGTAGGTGTAGGTGTCAGACCTCGAACAATGGCCAAGCACAATAACAGTTCTGTATATTTAAGTAATTATTATATTGGCCTTCCTGATTCTTCATGCATTATAGCTTATTTAAAGCATTCCTTGAGTTTCACTCAATTTCACTGCCATTCAGTTATAACTCCGGACATAAGAATGAGTTTTATTGAATTTTATTTGGCCTCATGAACAAACCGAAAACTGAACAGAACCGAGGTTTTACTCCACCTGAAAAACCAAAACTGAAACTGAACAAGAAATTTAAAAACCTACAGCTCTACCCAGAAGCAGGTTGTTCCACAGGCTGTAGGCACGCGACTGATGATCGCGGCCTGGCTGACTCTGTCGGCTGGTTTGGTGGTTTGAGATCCGGAAGGAACCCAAACACAAAGTCAAGAGCTGCCCCCAATTCAGAAAACTGTTGGCTCTCGACATCAAGTATGTCTGACTCCTCCCCTGAGTTGGAAGACACATAGCCCATTGTGGGCAAACCAGTCGATGCCTCCCATGGTGTAGGCACACCAGGGGGATCAGAAAGCGGCCTGTTTCCAATCTCGGGAGCCGGCGCCATAGGGGGCACCTTGAAACCACTCGCTGCCTCGCTGGAAGCAACGGGAAGGCTCTTGGACAGAACCTGAGTGAGTAAGGAGAGGGCCTCCCTAAGCTCACTACCTGTACCGGCCAGTTCGACATGGGGACGAACCGGCAAAGTGGCTTAACACCTGACTCTCTTAACCAGCGAAGGGTCACGATCCTCCAATACACCCGAAGTGGGGTTATGGACGGCAGCCGAAACATCTCAGGGCAGACGTGTATAGGGGTACAACACACCCCGAGGATCAACATAGCGGGAACTCAGGGGAGTCGCCATGGACCTCTGCAGGGCAGAAGGTCCAGGCTGCACAGAAGGCGTTGGTCCCGCAAGACTGGCCGTACGTGTGACCAGAATGAGTGGACGGAAATGCCACTGAGTTCATAGTGGCCACACCATGAACATCCGAATCCAATGACAAAACTGTGGTGCTCGACGGCGCAGAGATCACAGTAGAGGGTTCAGCCGGCAGCCCCTTCCAACTTCGCCGAGTTGAAGCCAGGGAAGGCTGAGGCCGATATCCCACATCCACACTGCCCGACATCCCTGCAGACCCTGCAGGGAGAAGCCGAGGCCGGCTGAAACCGAAGACGTAGCAAATGGAACAGTAGTAATAGTAGATCCGTCGGGAGTCGTTGAGGTTGGTGAAATTGTGGAGAGAGCACCCCTGCTCGGCTCCAAAGGAGGAGTTACAACCCTAGTGACAGCCTCAGATGTTGACTGGAGGGGGACCGCAGTCCCGGAACCAGGCACCTCTTCACCAGACAACTCAATGGCTCCGGCAGTATCCACTACAGGAATAGACTGCACATCCCCCAGGGAGGAGGAAAAACTCTCACCAGACATGGTCGGTTCGGGAGGACCCAAACTACCGCATTCCCCTTTCCCGCGGGAGCAGGAGGCACGGCCATGAGAATGCACAACACGGTTCACGGACGACTAGAAATTGGATGACCACGATCCACAGAGACCACAGGGTTGATCGGCCGAACACGTATATGCGCATTGGCAACGGAAGTCGTGGAGCTGTACTTGGAAGAGAGTGTCGCCTACTTGGTCTGCAACTGTTGTACTCGACCCAGTTTTGGCTTATTTTTTCTTGGTGCTTTTGCACCACTTTTCTTTCCCAAATTGCTTGGGAACGACCAAAATAGATAGTATATTTTCCAAGTTAGGGACTTCCACTGTAGTGCAAGCCTGTAGTAAACAATTGTAGGTAGGTTGATAAGAAATGAAGACTCGGCACAAATGTAGTTTTATGAACAATCCACAAAATATGTTAATACCTTGATGTTTTCAAGGGAAATTAAAATATTTAATGATTGGAATATCTATAACTGGGACAGGAATGAATTCCTGTATAGGCATATAACATTACATCAATGGTCATCTGAACAGAAATTTCCATAAAAAGTGAGTAAACAAACAACCCATAACAGCATAGAATTTCCGAACAGTCTTAGACAAATGGCCAGATAGCTCGGTAGTTAAGACTTAACCTGCTGAGTATTTTCAAGATAGTTTTCATCATCAAATCAAGTCGTGGCTGCTGTGCAACAGTCATGATAAGATTTGATGAAAAATTCAACTAAATAAACCTCAAGGAATCATTGGAGAAAAATCCATTCAATTTTCACATGGAAAATTTGATTAAATGTGCCCAAATTATACATATTGCAGCAGCAAGAGAAATCCAGTCTTGAGTAGGAATATCTGCCAGCAGCATGTAAGGAGTTAATGCTTGACATGCACAGTGTGTATATAGTTACTTTTGGCTACCACATATAGGAAGAATAAAATGCATTCCCAACATTGTTTTTTGTTTCCTTCTATACCTTACAAATATTAACTGCTTGCATGGCCACGATACATGGCGGACAGGGCGGATCCAGAAATTTGGAATAAGGGGCCGCCAATTGACCATATGATTCAAAGCATCATCCGAGCCACGAAGCGGCGAGTAGGGGGGCGTATGATATCTAAAGCAGTACCAACATTGTCATATTCTGTACAGCCTAAAAGGTATAGTTATGCCAGCATTGTCAGAATATGAGCCGCCACAACTGAGCAAGCATGTGTGATCATCTAAATTCGTAAATTCAGACTTTGCTCAATGCTGTATTATGACATGGCTCTGGCAAAAATAGGGGGGAGCATGTGCCGGGGCTGCCCCCTGGATCCACCTTTGGTGGGTATTCCTGCCCACCACAGGAAATCTGTAGCCACTGACATGACTAACGTTTGTTTGTTGGCGGTTAACGTCACATATTTATGCACCATGGCTAATCGTGACACAACATGGAGATGAAGTCAAGTTTAGTCAATCGTTGATCAACATGTTGCCCATTTTAGAGGACTTTCACCCCAAGCATTGGTGACTGGGTCCTATTTTACTAGTAAAGTGGAACTGGTTTACCACAGTAAACAAGTGCTGCTTACTTCCCGGGGTTCCCACGGGGACTGACATGACTAACATTTGAGCATATTTAACCATATTTTCTCCTGCAAACTGTGTCAACTTTTTGACTAGTATTTCCTTGAGTCAAATTTTAATGAATTTTTCATCAAATCTAGTCATGGCAGCTGTGGTGCAGCCATAACTAGATTCGATAAAAATATTTAAAAAAAAAATACTCAGCAGGCTAAGAGTTAATCAAACAAGTCAGGTGTTCAATTACATCTGGGAATTGGAGGATCGCCAAAGAGGCATGATTTAAAATGAAATTTCTGTACCTGGTTCACTGAAATCAATGCGGGCCAAGGTTAACTCTTTCAACACAAGAGGCCTCTTTTCCGGTCCAGGAACACGATACGTCATATTTTCATTAAGTAGGATGGCTGCTAAGTGAACGTGTGTGGTAGAACAATTAATATTTTCAACATGCAGCCTGAAGGCTGCGTGTTGAAAATATTAATTGCTCTACCCCCAAATAATGGATATGGACTCTTCCAATGTCTGTCATTCAAGTGACATGGAAGATACCACCAGTGTTGAAAGGGTTAACTGAGACTCAGATCGACTTTAGTGAACATTAAGTTCAGAAATTTCAGGTCAGATCATGACAAATTTGAGTCTTTTTATCACATAATGTTTAATTTAACCTTTTAGCTAACATTATGACTAAAGATAACCAGTGCTGTTCACAAAATTCATCATCCACTTCTGACTAAAAAACACAGTTTATGACTCTCACTGGAATGATTTGGTTGAGCTTGTTCTGATGGGGGTCATAAGCTATATTTTCAAGACAAAAAAATATTTAGTTATTCATGATATGTTTTCTGCAGCTGTTGTCTGCCATTTGAATTAAGTAGACAGTTAATGAAAAATAAATGTGAATTAATTCAATTCTACTTCCGAAACCAACTGACAATGTTACAATGTCAACATGGATGCTTGACGTCATACCCATATTAAAGATGTTGTGAACAATTTTTTCTATGATGAATTATTTGATGGGGATCACGTGATAAACATGGATAACATAAAATTAAGGTGCTATATAAGTAAGGGAAATTTGTTTACTTTGAAATCTCACCTCTGATATGGTCCTCTGGAAATATTATTTTATTATCAGTTCTGGTACGAATACGGTAGCAGACTTCCAGGAATCATTTGTGCCTTCTGTCAATTCTGTGAGTTAATTACATATATTTTTCATGTTCTATACATCACACTCTTCATCTTGATAATATGTGTATATTTAATTTGAATTTATGGAATATCAGAGGTGGGCATTTCAAAGTAAACAAATTTCCCTTACTTATATAGCACCTTAAGTACCCCAAATTTTGTTACAAACAGTAAGGTCATAAATATTAATGTGACAAGGGACCTTTGGTTATGAATAATTTAGCAAGTGGAGGTCATGAACATGGTGCACAAGCTGAAAAAGGAAAAATAAAATACCTTTTTGAATTTACATCAATATCATTGAATTATAACCATTTTTATTTTTGATGTGGAAATGTCAGAATTGTTCAGAAAAAGTTGGTTTTATTAAGCAGAGTATATGGCTCATTACCAGTAACCTGTAGCTACTGCTACATCTGACTGCAATACATTTATATGCCATCATTGGCACAACATTCAGTACTGCAGCCTGTAACAGACAAATAACATGAGGACAATATAAAAATGCCTCCTTAAAACTTTCATCTTTTACTGCTTGGTTCTGTCATAAAGGTCAGTTTTCTGTTTAGGGCAGATTACTTTATCTACCTACATGAGGTACACAAAATTAGCAGAAACAAAAATACTATTATAGGAGGGGAGGGGGTGCACAAAGGTCAAATGGAGGTTGGGTTCACAGATGGGATATCAAGACAAGAAGAAAACTTTCCATATTGATTCCAATTGCAGACACCTAATATTTTCTTTCAAACTAGTTTTAGAAATCCCTTTAATATGTTTCCCCTGCCAATTTTTGGCACTCCCACTAATTTCGAAATAATTGTACTAAGTCCATTGGGAGTGCCATGGCTCAGTGGTTATGGCATTGGACTTCAACATGATTTGATCCCCCAGGGATAACTGTGATGTCTCCTTAGTCAAAACACTAAAGCATACTGCAAGTGGATGGTGCATTTGTCTTCAACAAATGCTAACACTGCTTGTGTAGAGTTAATACATTGGGGAGTCTGACAGTTGCTAGCCACTGTTTGGTGGTTCTCTCTGGGTACTCCAACTTCTTCCACCCATAAAACTGTCTGACACGAGGTGATCTTGGCTATCCAAAGTGTTGCTAAATCCCAATAAATAAATAAGTCCAGCAATATTTCAGCAATGCCCATATAAGTCCAGCAATATTTCAGCAATGCCCATTGGCCAATCATTAACCTGGAAAGATATCTGCAACATCACAACAGCATTTCATGGAACTCCAAAGAAGGTGCAAGTTGCCATATTCATTTTCTTGTTTTCTGTGGAGCGATATTTCCTAGGACACATTGTTCCACAATGGATTTTTTTTAGCCCACCTGATTTTAATTAAATCTGAGGTGATGGTTTGTTCAAATCAACTTACCCAGCCAAATGGGGGAGGGGGGGGGGAGTTAAGCGGACAAGCCTTTGTGGTTGAAATTTTGCTAATTCCAAGGGCCATAACAACACAAAATTTGTCGCATCGAAACTTTCTGCTGACCACATGCACATCTACACCTGATACTGATACTTCAGACCAAGTTTCATAAAAATCCACTGAAAACTGTAGGAGGAGTTAAACAGACAAAGTTTGTGATGGAAGGATGGACTGACTGACGGATGGACAGGGATAATAAGGAATTATATTCACAAACTGGGAACATATATACACCTAGAACTTAATTAAACACCCCCATTTTTTTCTCAGTGGTGTTAACAGAAACTGTCATTACTTTAATGCTATCTTTCAGGTGGTCAAAAGTGATTGTTTGCAGAAAGAATGGTCTATTGACAAATGAAAGACAACACACTGATGAAAATATGTAGTATTTTAATGGCGCTAATTACACATATCTGTCACTAATGTTTTTGATAGAAAAATGTTCGCTCAACAAGTATGGTACTGGAACGAATCATGATGAAACAATTATGCTTGTAATTACAGACAAAAAATGTAACTTGTGATCTCCTGAATGCAATAGCAGTGTCTGATGTCAGTAGCGAGTGTATCCAGCATGTGCCCAAATGACAGTCTGAACCCTCCTCCTAAAGCTACCAGAAAGCCTTTTGATGCGGTCCAGAGGCAACCCACCACCACTCCTCATTCCAAATCGGCCAACTTCTGTACAGGCAGATCCCTTGTTTGCACACAAAGTCCCAGATGTGTTCTAAGTGATTCAAATCGGGGATCATTGCAGGCCACGGTAGTGTTGTAATAGCGTTGTTTTGAAGGAATGCTCTCACAATCTGGGAACGATGTGGCCTTGCATTGTCATCAATGAATACAGGGACAGTAGCCAACTGGTGGTTGTCAAAATGAGGCATGGCAACCAGATTGAGAATATCTTGGATGTACTGATGACCACTGAGATTCCCATGTAATGTACAGTCACCACATCAGATTCACAATCATCAGAGAGGCATCCCCAGATCATTACTGATCCTCCACCATAAGGAACAGTAGATCTGATGTTCCTGGGCACATAAGCAGTATTTCTATGCCTCCACACTCTCATGCAAGCATCTATGATGTGAAGCAGGAACCTACTCTCATCTGACCAATAGGTTCTCCTCCATGTCCTGACATTTCAATGTTATACACCACTCCAAACATCATCTTTGATCTGATGCTGATTGGACAGAGCTGGATGGTTGACGACCCTTTTGGACCTCAAACCCAGTGTTTTGAGACAGTTCTGTTACACAAATGCCTGTTGGGGAGCCAAAGGCATTTCAAAACCCCACTTGAAGCAAAGGGTTCATGCCTAACAAGGCATGCCAGACTCCGATCCTTCCAAGGAGAGGTCTTTTAAGGTTGTCCAGGCCTTGGTCGGTCCTTAACATCGTTGGTTTGTTGAGGTTTTTGGACAAGTCTGCTGATAACAGAATGACTATAAACAAGTTGCCTTCCAACATCTTTGAATGATATGCCTGTTGCATGCATGCCACTGATTTGGCATCTTAGTGCCTCTGGCAGTCTCCTCCTTGCCATGTCAACATTTATTGATAAAAAAGTGACAAATTTTCTTGTTTTATACCCAGATATTGCATGTGGATAATAATGTTTTTTGTGACATTCTTGGGAAACAAGCTTCATGTGGATGAGTAGATGTGTTTGGGATACACTATCAACCAGAAAGGTCATGTTTAAATAGATGAAATGTACTGCAAGACATAGCAATCATTAAAACATAATAACCATTAACAGCAACTTCACTGTCATGAAACATTTCACGGGCTGCTTAATTAAGTTCCAAGTGTACGTGTTGAAATTGGTCCAAAAAGTTTTTGGCCAATTTTTGCAGCCATTTTGGCAGTCATCTTGGGCCAGTTAATAACAGGTATGGAGTCTACTATAGCCTTGTAATTGAGGAAAATGGCATAGTGAAATTCTGTTGATTTTCTTTATGACTTTGGGGCACATAGTGAAATATTCTGAGTTTCTGGTTGTCATTTAGGATGCCATCTAGATTATCTCAAGTTAACAAAGGTTTACAGAGTGGCATCATTCAGTTTAATATTCAGCGCAAAATGCAAGAAATGATAAAAAAAAACCTTTCACTTCCCAACATTCCAAGATAATACAGTAGAATCCTCTTAATTGAATATCCATTTTGCCAGTGAAAATTATTCAATTAACAGGAGTATACAATTAACAGGGATTTGGTCAGTTTCCTGGGTTCTGGAAGTAAACTGAGCATTTATTCTATTATATCTTGTTTGACAGAGCTCATAGAGCTCTGTCAAACAAGATATAATAGAATAAATGCCTGTATTGGATGTAGTGAGGCCAAAAAGGTTGATAAATAAGTGGAATTTCGTCCGTGTCACAGTAATTTTTTCGACATATTTCAAATATTTATATACAATTAACAGGAGTTTACTCTACAACCCATATGCAATTAAGAGATCAAGTTTGTAATGAAGGTATGGTAAATGGTTTTGTGTTTGAAAATTATATTCAATTAACAGGGATATACAATTAAGAGATATCGAATTAAGTGGGTTCCACTGTAGTCCCAAAATGGCCATTTGGCTGCCGGACTATTTACCCATATGCAGAGAATTAATTATTCAACACAGGATCTTTGGCAAATGGACTGATAATTAATTATAGAAGTGGGAGAAGAAATTTACTTTGACACACTATATTGTTTCAATGTTAACACTTTACCTAACACAGTATTTTCAAAAATAAATTAAATTTCACATTTTTCAAAAACAAATTTCACAATTTTTAAATAAAACTGTACAGATATGGATACTATTAGAACCAGCTCGATGAGCTGATTCTAATAATATCCACAGTTGTATGTTTTTATTGAGAAACTTCTGAGATATTTTAGGCTGGAGTAGGCTTATACGGGTTAATTTCTGGCCGTTTTTGGCTGCTATGTTAGGTAAAGGATTAAACCTGGTGGAAGTTTTTTTTTTTCCTCACACAGTCACAAAGTATCTCATGCCAGTCATCATTTATTTATTTATTTAAAATTTTAGACACTTTCAACAGCAAGGGTCACCCTGTGTCGGACAGTTTTATGGGTGGAGGAAGTCAGAGTACACACAGAGAACCACCGAGCAATGGCAAACAACTGCCAGACTCTCCAGTGTACTAACTTCACACCAGGAGCATTGGTTGAAGGCAAGTGCATCAACAACATACAGTACAGAGCTCCACTGTACCCACATGTGAGCAATCGGGTTTACAAGTAAGTGTCTTGCCCAAGGACACAATGCAGTTATCCCTGGCTGGGATCGAGACATGGCATGGACCTTTTGGTTTGAAGTCTAATTCTGTAACCACTGAGCCACCGCTCTCCCTTTGTGAGATAAAAATTTAAATTTTATAGTAAATTTCCTTTCTTATTATACCTACCACAATTGTTTACTACAGGCTTGCACTACAGTGGAAGACCCTAACTCAGAAAATATACTCTCTATTTTGATCTTTCCAGAAAATATACTCTCTATTTTGATCTTTCCCAAGCGATTTGGGAAAGAAAAGTGGTGCAAAAGAGAAACAATAAGCCAAAACTGGGTTAAGCGCCACCGGCACACACCCAGTAAGGGACACTCTTCTCTTAGTACAAATCCACGGCTTCCAGAAACCAGTGCGCAGACAGTAACTAATGAATCATTCTTTTGAATCCACCAACTTTGGAGTTATGTGATCAGCAGGGAGGAAGTATTCTTACCCGAATAAGAAGACGGGAGGACCTCCATGTAAACAATTGTGGTAGGTATAATAAGAAAGGAAACTGACTAAAAAATTTAAATTTCTTATCAACCTACTTTACAATTGTTTACTAGAGGCTAAATAGACAAACGGATGGAGGGAATCACATACCCAACCCCCACATAACCCAATAGCACTGGAACAGCGGACAGAGGAAGAGGTCCCTAGGCCTATCAAACCATAGCATTACAATGATTAGTAAAAGACAATGAGAGATGAGGCGTATGGTTCTGTGCGACACACAGACAGAAAGGGCAGTAACAGCACAGAGCTGGAACTGACCTTGTAAGAAGCCTAATGGTTAGGGTAGACAACAGCCTGAGGGCTCATAGTAAAAAGATCCTCTGACTGCTCCTGCAATTGACGCAGACAGATAGGTGGAGAAAGTAGCATTTCTCCAGTAGGCTGCCTGCATAACATCCGACAACATGACAGAGTTAGTATAAGCCCAAGAGGTAGACAATGCACGCACCTCGTGGGCAGAAATACAATTGGTAATACAATCGTCAGTCGCTAGACAAGCGTAAGCCACATGAATAGCAAGACGAATCCATCGAGAAATGGATTGAGAAGAGATCTTCTGTCGACCAGGAATAAGATACAAAAAAAATTGTTTCCTGCTTTTCCTAATGAACTGCGTCCACTTGAGATAAATGCGAATTGCAACTTGCAACTGGACAGAGCAAAGGGCGGTTACCCTCAGCAGAAGGAAGAGCCCTGATACAGATAGGAGGTGGAGTACTTTCTGGTATCTGATTCTTGGCCAGAAAGGAGCAATCAGTGGTAAACGTAACACTGTTGGGAGAGCTCCTGAAAAAGGCCGAGTCAACCGAGAGGGCGTGAAGCTCATTAACCCATCTGGCTGAGGCAAAAGACATCAGAAAAGCTGTCTTGTATGTGAGAAAACGCATATCCACCTGGGATAAAGGTTCGAACGCCCCCCCCCCCCCCAAGCAAAGCAGCACCCAAGAAAGATTCTATCTTGGGGTAAGCTGCAAAGTCCTAGGCCTTTTCAAGGAAAATTGCCGAACAAGCTGGGAGAGGTATGGATTAGTGCCGATACGATGCTGTCCCACATACGAAAAGGTCTCCGAAAGCATGGACCTGTACCCTTTGATGTAACAGGCTGGAGACCCCGAGAATCAAACAGATATACCAGAAACTCCACAATCTGTGAAATCGAAGGATTGGCATAATCAACAGAGTGATCAGCACACCACTGACAGAAGACCTTCCACTTAGCCGCAGAGGCTAATCCAGTGGGGTGCCTCCTTGAAGAAGAAATGCACTCCACTGCTCATCTCGAAACAACCTCTACGGAGGAGACAGGACCTGACAAAAGAAGTCGGGATGGTGTAAAACCTCCTTGGGTGTCCAGGGGAGAAGGTGAAGATGAAGAGACTCTGATAACTGAAGCACCAGATCCAGAGGATCGACATTCGGCCTCCAACGATTGAGCAGAAAGTGTTGGAGAGATCTAACATGCAGCCGACCTAGTGGAATGAGATCGGTCACCGAACTGCAGAGACTGAGCAGCCGGAGAAGAGCTGTCGCAGATGTGGACTGGGACAGAGTCAGGGCAAAAGCTGAGAGAATCACAGCCCTTACACGGGGAACCGCCAGTGTATTCAGCTGAGTATGGAAGTCCATCCCCAGATGACAAAACGACTGTGAAGGGACCAGGTCCGACTTCTCCTTGTTGACTCTGAACCCTAGCGATGTGAGCGGCTCAACAGAGTGTCAACATCTGACTCCAGAAAGGCAGCATTGGAATGCCTCTGGAGGATATCGTCTAAATATGCTGAAGTAGTCACCCAGGACTGTGTGCAATGTAAGGCTAACACATGCGACATCAGTCGGTTGAAGGCCCAAGGAGCCAGGTTGAAGCCGAAGGGTATGGCATTGAACTGGTACTCACCCCAGAAAAGCGAACCTGAGATACTTTTGCGATCTCCGATGAATCAGAACGTGAAAGCAAGCGTCTCGCAGGTCGATGCTGGAAGGGAAAGCTCCGTGGTGAATGAAGCGGCGAACTGACCTGAAAGTCTCCATGCTGAACTTGGGAGCAATGATAGACTGGTTCAGGATACTCAGATCGATAACCAGACGGAGTCGGCCGTCCTTCTTCAACACAAAGAACAGTGAGTGAGTCGGAGTCGGAGGAATAAAATCCCACTGAATGAATGGTCTTGACGACCTCGATTGCAGATTGTCTATCTCCGTGGTCAAAAGTTTCCACCGTGTCACGTCTAAAGGAACTTGTGTTGGAAGAGGCACTCTTGACAGAGTTGGATGCCTTCAGAAGGATATCCGCAGCCCGGACTGAACAACATCTAACACCAAGGATCGGATGTGATTGTGGCCCAAAGGTCTGCGAATTCTGATATCATTCCTCCAACCTGGGACGAATTGAGGTGAGGACCTTCATTTCGAGCCTCGTCGAGAGGAAAAACCACCTTCTCTACTCTTTGAAGAATCCCGAGTCCTCCCTCTAGCCTGTCGACGCTTACCCGTACCCCATGAGTAAGGCGAAGTGGTGGCAGAAGGATCAGCCCTTGGCTTCATAGAGGAAGCAGAAGGGCGCTTATTAGGCTTTGGACAGCCCCTGCCTCCAACAAAAGGCTGATCAAGCTGATGAAGCAGCAGCTGATCTATGGAATGACGTAGGAAGTCATTCCGGACCGTTGCCACAGAACCATGGAATAGTTGCGAACCCGCCGAAGAAGCAGATCAAAGAGCAGCGCGCTGCCCCTCAGGTAGGGAACGGCGTTTGTCCAAAACAGCGTCCCTGCGAACTAATTCCAAGTTAGCTGTCTTACAGGCATGCATGTGCATGAGCACCTTGGAAAGCACACGCAAAGGAGCCTGTATGTCTTCAAACTTATCTGGAGGCAGATAAGCAGCTAAAGCAGACGACGTGATCCGAGAGAGAAAGCATGCCCAGCATCTTTCTCGATAAGCCCAACAGGGACTCCATATTCGCCATAGGAATAATGGCTGACTTGGGTTTGGAAAGCCTGAAGAAGGTGGAGTCCTGATCCAAGACCGTCAAAGTCTGGCAGACTAACGGATTGGCGGAATCGTAGGAACGATAATGCACTGGAGGCAAAAAAGTGTCAACCCTGGTGAAGAACAAAGTCTTCATAGCCTTGGAACTCGGCTTAGAGTCCAAAGCTGAAAACGCTTCAACCACCTGTACCAAGTGGCATGGTCGAAGGCACCCAGAAGCAGGTTGCTCCACAGGCTGTAGGCACGCGACTGATGATTGCGGCCTGGCTGACACTGTCGGCTGGCTTGACAGTTTGAGATCTGGAAGGAACCCAAACACAAAGTCAACAGCTGCCCACAAGTCAGAAGACTGTTGGCTCTCGGAGTCAGGTATATCGGATCAGGGACCAGCCGTGAAGGCGACTAGGGCGATTAAGTCGCCCTTCTAAGCCCAAAGTCGCCTGGAAAAATAGTCGGGGCGATTACAAGTCGCCCTCTAAAAATTGGCCAAAATGAGAAAAGGCTGAACTGAGTGATGCGAGGTTTACATGAAAACGAGTATTTTCAAAAAATCGAATGTGCTCGAGTGTGATAAATGGGCATTTTAATTCGTCAAATAAACGTCCATTTATTTGAAATCACACGACAAGCAATTGTCCATTGTCGCTTTTGGCGGATTTTTTTATTTCTATTTTGTTGCGTTCAAGTGTCGAAACGAAAATAGGTGATACGCGACTCAACAAAACAACCCAGTTTGAAAGTAGGTTACGTCGCTTAGGATGCCGAAAATGTATGCACAACGGACGTATTTCATAACACATTATTTTCATTTCGATTTGCTGACGACTGTTAACTGTTGGGCTGTCTATTCCCAGAAAAACACGAATGGAATTGAAACACATGAAAAAAAGCTTTAGTGATGTCAAGAAAAGCTTTGTACAGGACACAAGTGTGCATGTGGACGATCTTGAAAAAGGGTCCTCCTAAACATCGGAACGACATGAAATGACACCGGAATGCCATAAAAATGATGCGGAATGACATTTCTTTTACAAAATACTCGACCCCAGAATGTATTTTGTTTATTAACTAACAAAGTACCTCCCAAGCAACCTTCTTACATCTGGTCCTGTTCACACTTTCAGACTTAGGAAATTATTAGCTTAGTAGACTTTGTTGAAGGGCAACCACAGGAGGGTGATGGGGGGTTGGCACGAAGAAGAGGTGAGGGGTCATGAAGGAGAAGGTAGCAGTGGGGGATTTTCAGTCAATAATTACATTGTGATTTTTTAACCTGGCACAGATGCATCATAGACAACTGGACCTGGATTATTTGTACGTTAATGGAGGACCATAAATTGAAAATATGAAGGGGCGGCGGGGGTGGTACATGAATATTCTTAATTTTCCCCACTTGCCTATGAAGTCTCCCTACATGACTCTGCAGTCTCCCTATTTTTTCTGGAGGGAGACTTGAAGTCTCCCTAAAATTCCCCCCTAGGCTGGTCCCTGTATCGGACTCATCCTCAGAGTCGGAAGACACATAGCCCAACATGGGTAAACCAGCCTATGCCTCCCATGGTGTAGGCACACCTGAGAGATCAGAAAGTGGCCTGCTTCTAATCCTGGGAGGTGGCGCCGCAGGGGGCACCTGGAAATCACTAATAGCCTCACTGGAAGCAACGGAAAGGCTCATGGAAAGAACCTGAGTGAGCAAGGAGAGGACCTCCCTAAGCTCATGGCCTGTGTCCGCCGGTTCGATGTGGGAACGAACTGGCAAAGTGACTTCACTCCTGAACCTTTTAACCAGTGAAGGGTCACAATCCTCAAATACACCCGACGTGGGGCAACGGGTGGCAGCCGAAACATCTGAAGGCAGATGTGTATAGGGGTATGACATACCCTGAGGATCTACAGAGCGGGAACTCAGGAGAGTCGCCATGGACCTCTGAGGGACAGAAGGTCCATGCTGCACAAAAGGCGTTAGTCCCGCAAAACTGGCCATGGGACCAGAGTGCATGGACAGAAAATGCCACGGTGTTCAAAGTGGCCCCACCATGAACATCCGAGTCCAATGAGAAAAATGCGGTGTTCGACGGCTGAGAGACCACAGCAGAGGGTTCGGCCGGCAGCCCCTTCCGACTTCGCCGAGTTGAAGTCAGGGAAGGCTGAGGCCCAAACCTCACGTCCACACTACCAGAGATGCATCTCTGCAGACCCCTGCAGGGATAAGCCGAGGCCGGCTGAAACGGTGACCGATGACGTTGCAGGCGGAACAGCAGTAGCAGCAGCAGATACGATGGGAGCTGTTGAAACTGGAAGAAAATGGGAGAGAGCAACCTAGCTCGGCTCCAAAGGAGGAGTCACAATCCTAGTGACAGCCTCAGATGTCGACTGGAGAGGGACCACAGTCCCGGAACCAGGCTTCTCTTCACCGGACAACTCAACAGCTCCCGCAGTATCCACCACAGAAAAAGACTGCACATCCCCCACAGAGGGGGTGTAACTCTCACCAGATGTGGTTGTGTCGGGAGGCCCCAAATGACAGCATTCCCCCTCGCCGCAGGTCCGGGAGGTATGGCCTCGAAAATGCACCACATGCTTGGACAAAAGGCATTGCCCTCAAAGAACAGTCTTGGGCATAACAGAGGTGAGAGCAGTAGAAGAAAAAGGTGAACTCAACAGTTGTATAAAGTACAACACCCCCAACTACGAGAGAAAGGTGGCACAAAATAAAGGACCGGCGGGAGCACAACTGAACCCAGATGGCCGACAGGGACCAAAAAACAGAAATTTGGCCCTCAAAAGAGAGGAAAAATCCTGTCCATACAGTAGGGCTGGGCAGTTTATCAGTTTTTCGTTTTTTTTTTTTAAACCGAAACCGAACCGCCGCCTTAACAAAAAACCAAGACTTTCAGTTTCAACAAATTTCCCAGAATTGGTTAAGTTTATGACCACTCAATCACTTGCTTTCCGCACGCCAAAGGCTTAAATGTCAGGCAAAGGTAAATGCTGTGCCATTTATGCTTATTTCGAGAGGACTGACAACAAATCCCCCCTCCCCCCACAAATAGTGGTAGCAAATTTCTTGTATCTTAAACAATATCTACAGAACCATTCCCAATACGAAGATGTTATAATCAACACGTGTTTTTCCATGACCATGTGTATTTTGTAAACACAACAAATCCTGAGATGCAATATTGCAAACTTTCTTTTAAATCCCATTATGCAGCCATCTCCCTTCAAAATTGACAAAAACATCAATCGCCTGTCTTGACTGAGATGAAATCAACGCAGGGATTAGCCAAGAGGGCAAAGTAAAGTTGGTAATATCTTCGCCTTGGCACCACTCATTTTGCCCAATTTCTATGTTTGGGCAAAATCAAAGTAAAAAACGAACCTCTACAGTCAAAATCAGGAGAGATATTGTGAAAGCATTGGAGTGAGTTAGCAATAAAAGTGATTCGTATATCACGACTTACTTCAATAATAGTTATCAAAATCAGAAGAAATATGATTTGTGTTCCTCTTAATCCACTGTCATTTGAAGCAGGAACCATCAAGAAACACGGGGCACGTCTATTTTCAAGCAAAGTGATAATTACCGAAATAAGCACAACAATTGCATATTATCCACCAAAACCAGGGTGAGAGCTTAGCGACTCCATAAAAAAATAAAGAAATGTTGATTTTTGCTAAAATGTAGCTTTTCTTGTGAATTTCTGCATCTTGTCTTGACAAGGCCCCAAATCTCACTGACAGAACAAGGCAGAACCCACCAGTGGTGGAGCCATGGTTTGAAATCCTGTGGACCATGCTGGTGAAGAGTTTTTTTTTTTTTGTTTTTTTTTGGGGGGGGGGGGGGAGGGTGTGTCTCAGGACTGAGGGTATTGTACTTGTACTGAGAGCAGGAAATCTAAAAAAATCTGTTCAAATTTGGGGACGGGAGAAGCAAGTGGGATTTTAAGTTAGGGGGGGGGGGGGGGGGGAGGGGTAGCTGGCCTCCCAAGATACCTCATGGCTCCACCACTGCTGCCCATGGCAGCAGCCCAACACAATATGTTCAATAGCTGAGAAGAGTGGTGAACACTGAGTAACCCGAATGACTCAACATGCTATATGAGCCTCATGACTTGGATGACAAATACAGACACATTTTATGTGTACCTTACCCTCTAAAATGTGGATTTCTACAATATATTTTGAACAAGCCAAGACCAATACCGGGTCTGGACCTGCGTCGCTGCATGCAATTGAATCGGCAAACAGGAAATGGCTGCACAGCAGATCTGAAAATTGCATACACGATACAACTGATCATTATCAGGCTCCAGATGAAATATAAAAGCAATCCCTTGCATAGAAGCCGAGAAAAGTTTGACGAAAAATTTCATTGTTCATTGGGTACAGTAAAATTTCAAAGTATCGGCAAACAGGAAGTGGCTGCACGGCAGATCTGAAAATTGCTTACACGATACAACTCATCATTATGAAGCAGCAGACCAAATATAAAATCATTCCCTTTCATAGAAGCCAAGAAAACCTTGATGGAAAAAGTGTTTCGGACGGACTGACGGATGATAATAATAAAATTAATCAACCGAAAATTATTATGTCCGAACCGCACGGTACGCGAAAGTCACGTGCTAACACAGAGAATATATAAAATACAGTGAAAATGTGATTGAAAAAATAACGAGAATATATAAAACACAGTCCTGTTATTATACAATCCTCAGATCCATAATTCCAGTCACAGGCAACCATTATCAACGAGTTGAATTATCACTGTTTCTGAATGCAAATGGACTTCCTGCCACATGGGTGGACGAAAAAAGAATCATTCATTAGTTATTGCCTGCACACTGGTTTCCGGAAGTCATGGATTTGTACTAAGAGATGAGCATCCTCTACTGGGTGTGCACCGGTGGTGCTCGACCCAGTTTTGGCTTATTTTTTCTTGGTGCTTTTGCACCACTTTTCTTTCCCAAATCGCTTGGGAAAGATCAAAATAGAGGGTATATTTTCTGAGCTAGGGTCTTCCACTGTAGTGCAAGCCTGTAGTAAACAATTGTAAGGTGGGTTGATAAGAAACAGATATTTCCACAGACTATTGAAAACTCCCTTCCACATACCATGAATTTGTCCACTACTTAGTGCACCTTGATACAAGCTGCAACTTGTGTAAACTATTCATAATATATAACAGTTTCTGATATTTTTTGCACATTAAGCAATATTTTCAATGGAATTCAAGGCTAGACTTGAATGTGATCAATTCTAATGCACAGGATTGTATTGACTAACAGTTTACAAATGGCAGATTTCTTAAACAGGCATATTGATAACTGATAAAGTTGCTTCCTCTTAACATACAAAGTAGTTTCCTGAATTACATCATAAACTTATTTCATGGATGGTTTGAAGCTACCATGACATAATTTTATAAAGAATTTTTTCGAGAAATTCAGGTCAACAAATTATTTATACAAAAATCGGTCAAACTTCCTGAAATTTATTTATTTAACCCTTTACCTAACGCTAGTAGCAGACGACACTCGTAAAAAAATTCTCGTATAACTAAAAATTTTCATTTTTTGCTTCCAACACGTAGGTTATGACCCCTCATTGGAACAAGCGCGATGCGCTCGTTCCAATGAGGGGTCATAACCTATGTTTTGGAAGCAGAAAATGAAAATATTTTAAAAATTGAATGGCGATTTTCGTGTATAGCGCTGGCCGGTTTTGGACGTTACGTTTGGTAAAGGGTTAAATACAACTCAGATTAAACCTCCTCAACTAAGAATACAACAGTACCAGCATGCAAAGATTTAACTGTGAATACCATGTATATCCTACTGAAAGCTATAATTGAGAACCTCACCATATTAAGCTTGCACATGGTTTATAAGCGTGACACATGTCAGGCCTTGGAGCAAAAAAATGAAAGAAACATACCATCTACAACAGGGTTTATACAAAAAAAAATCAAAAACTTTCAGGGAAATTTCTGGGGAAAGTTAAGCCCTTACATAATGAATCGTCTGCATGGACCTCCGTAATTTACAAATTGAGCTGTTGAAAAAAGTTATTTTTTAAAAAAATTTCAACAAAACCATATCATGGGATGCCTCATTTAGAATGAGGTCATCATCCAAAGTGGTTTTCTGATATGGTTTTGTTGAAAATGTTTTTAAAGTTTGAAAAAAATAACAATAAATTTTGATATTGTGTGCACTGGGTGAAGGGTAAAAGCATTTTCCCAAACTTTTGTGAAAAACTTTTTCACTAATCTTAGATGTATGTAGAACAATTCCTAGACATGTATTTCAATTCAATAAAACCTTCACCTTACACAGGACATTGGCAAGATCTCTCCTCAAGGATCAGTGTCAGCTTCAGGACTTTTTATATTACAGCACAACAAAAACAAAACAATTTTAACCCTTTACCCAACAAATCGCCCGCATCCGCCTGCGTAATATGCAAATTCAGTAGTTGAAAAAATATTATTTTTAAAAAAATTTCAACAAAACCATACCATGTGACCCCTCGTTGGAACGAGCTCGTTGAGCTCGTTCCAACGAGAGGTCACATGATATGGTTTTGTTTAATTTTTTTGAAAAAATTCAAAAAAGTATATTTAAAATAATAAATTTTGATATCGTCTGCGTAGGGTAAAGGGTTAAGAACAAAACAAGTATACTCCCTATGCTGCACTAAGTTAAAATTCTGCTCACACAGGGAGCCCATATATGAGCCCAGGGATCTGATTTGAACAAACTTGAACCTCACCACACTAAGGATGTCAATACAACGCAACAAAAGAATCTGGATTGTGAATGTGAAGAAGATTTTTAAAAAATAGTCTTATATTAGATAAAGTTAAAAGTTAGGATCCCACAGGTCGACCAAATATGACCCAAGATTTGAACAAACTGAAATCTGAACCTCGTAAGTAGTCATCTTAGAGAAATCTGACCCCACTAAGGATACTGCAAATCAAATATCAAAAGATTCTAACTGGTAGATCTGAAGAAGGTTTTTCAAGAATATTCCTCATATCACACAAAACTCTCCCAAAAAAGAAAGTGTTCATGCTAAAAAATAACACTAAAAAACTAGACTTTATGATTCTGGAGAAGCATGGCTTTTCCCGATTAGATTCCATGATTTTTCTTGACCCCCCACAGTGTCTGATGAATTGTTTTTAACTGTCTCACTAAAGTTCCTTCATTGATGTTATGAGAAAGGTGAGTATAGTATACTCAAATGACTCGGTTTGGGTTTGATAAAAAAATGTTTAGGTAAAACCCATCATTAATGGTAGAATGGGTTAATATCAATATCAATGTTTCCCTATCAGTTTTGCGTCTGGTAAAAGAAGTTACGTTTCTCTGTGGCATTTCCATTTGATGTTCTTGGTGTCCAAAAACAGACTATTTCCTCATTTTTTTTTTACATTTAGCAGCCCATGAAGGGTTAACAAATGCCTACCAGAATAATTGATCCATGCAACTGGTTCTATGACACCAAGACCTATCAACGCCCAGTTTCTCTTGAAAACCCCACAAAATGTTTGTAAAGAATTCCAGGGAAAACGATTTTTTTAGCTTTTGATGGGTATCCCTGTTAACCTCCCCAACAGGGGTTAACGCTTGGCTTTTTGAATACCTTTATTACTTACAAAAATGGTCCTCTGTGAATTCCACTTCCAACAAAGGAGATTATGTTTATCTCTCATGTATACATTAGGTGCTGTGCGTGTCTGAAAACAGTCCCATGTTAACAACATTACGATGCTTGGCAGCTTGTAGATGGTTAAAAAACGCTCACCGGAGTATTTTGTCCATGCAACTTGTAATGTCACATAAAGACCTACGAATAGTCAATTTGTCTTGAAACCCTACAAGTTACAGTTAGGGAAATTCACAGAAAATGGGAATTTAAAGCTTTCAAGGGATATCTCTCTTTAGCCTGCCCAAAATGGGTTAAGACGTCGACTTTTGAATACCCTTACTACTTACAAAAATGTTTCTGTATAAATTGTACGCGCGATAAAAGAAGGCACTTTTCTTTGTGGTATACCCTTTGGGTGCTGTTGGTGTGCAAAAACAGCCCATTTTATTGCAATTTTGACCTTCAGCAGCCCGGGGAGGGTTAACTAATGCTGACCGGAATATTTTGTTCATGCGACTTGTAATGTCACACCAAGACCTGCAAATAGCCGATTTTTCTTGAAAACCTACAAGATGTTGTTAGAGAAATCCACAGAAAACGGGGATTTTAAGATTTTAATGGGTATCTCTCTTTTACCAGCCCAAAATGGGTTAAGACATCAAATTTTGAATACCCTTACCACTTTCAAAAATATTTTCAATCAATTTTGCGTCCGATAAATGAAGGCCCCTTTCTCTGTGGTATATCGTTTGGGTGCTCTTGGTGTCTAAAAACAGACCATTTTATCACAATTTTTACGTTTAGCAGCTCGGGGAGGGTTAACTAATGCTGACCGGAATATTTTATCCATGCAACTTGTAATGTCACACCAAGACCTGAGAGTGACCAATTTTTCTTGAAAATCTACAAGACTCGTTTAGAGAAATCCACGGAAAACATGAAGTTTTGAGCTTTTTTGGGGTATTGCTGTTTAACCAGCCCAAAACGGGTTAACACTTGGTTTTCTGAACACCCTTATTACTTACAAAAATGATCCTCGGTGAATTCCACTTCCAATAAAGGAAGTTATGTTTACCTCTCGGGTATCGTTTGGGTGCTGTGGGGGTCTGAAACCGGCCCATGTCATCAAAATTTCGATGTTTGGCTGCCTGTGGAGGGTTACCATATGCATCGCGTAATATGTCGTGTGTATCAAAGGTTGTGTCATAGGCAGGTCTAGTAATTATGAATATTTAAAAAAAATCCTAAAGACGTGTTTCGAGAAAGTGCCGATAAACCCCAATTTTGGCAGTTTTTTGCCCAATTCTGGCGAAATAAGGGTTAAATCGAAAATTCCGCTTCGGTACATTTTTAGATTTTTTGCCGCTCTATGCGTGTGCCAAATTGTGTGAAAATCGGTTCGAAAATGGCTTCTGAATCGTACGGACAAAAATGTGTGGAAAAAAAAAAAAAAAAAAAAAAAACCCCCCAAAAAAAAAAAAAAAAATAATAATCCGTAGAAAAACAATAGTCTTTTCCAGAGGGAAAAGCCTAAAGATATATATCATTTTCATTCATGGAAATTTCATTCAATCACAGATGAATCAATTTGTGATCAACACGAGAAATTTCATTACGCTACGACGAATACTCTTGGTGCCATGGAGAGTCAAAGACACTAAGGGTCAAACACAAAAGTCACACACTCAATATCTGGTATGACCTCCGTCTGCATCGACTACTGCTGTGCATCTACGCCTCATGGAAGCGAACAGGTTAGCATGGAAGTGTTGTGGGATGTTGTTCCATATTCTGATAAGCTGTCTTTGGAGTTCCACAAGCGTTGACAGTGCATGGGGAAGCCGCCGTAGCTGACGTTTCATTTTGTCCCATACATGCTCAATGGGTGAGATATCGGGCAAATTTGTGGGCCAGGGAAGAACATCCACTTGTTGTTGCTGCAGATACTGTTGAACAACACAAGCTGCGTGGGGTCGGGCGTTGTCCTGCTGTAGAATGACGCCGGGGCCGTGGCGTTGCAGAAATTGGACAACAACAGGTGTAAGCACTTCATCACGATAACTGGCTGCATTGAGTTGAGATTGCCATCAGTAATGACCAGCTCAGTTCTGTTACGGGCAGTGATGCCACCCCACACCGTTGAGAGACCCTCCCCCATAACGGTTTCGCTCCATGACACATGGATCTGCGTAGCGTTCGTTTCGACGTCTGTACACTCTCTGGCGGCCATCTGATGATGAAAGATGGAAACGACATTCATCTGTGAATAAAACACGTCGCCACCAGTGTAAGGGATGCCTGAGATGTTGTCTACACCACTGCAGTCGAACACGACGATGGCGTAACGTCAAAATCGGACGAATTGCAGGTCTTCGAGGACGTAAGCCGTATTCTCTCAGCCGGTTGATTACTATTTGAGGATGTATCCGTCTCAGGTTAGGGATGTTCCTGGCTGTCATTGTTGCCGTTTGTTGCCGGTTCAGGAGATGGACGACACGGATATACCGATCTTGTGCAGGGGTGGTAACTCGGGGTCTCCCAGAGCGAGGTCGGTCTCGAACGTCATCATGTTGTGCATGTCGATGGACTAGCCTGTCTACAGTGTTACGGTGGCAGTTCAAATGCTGGGCAACCTCTCTGTGTGTTCTGCCAGCTCTAATCATACCCAGGGCAAGGAGACAATGATTCATTGTCAATCTTGGCATGCTAATGTGGAGTTGTTTTAACAGCAGCGCAAGTTTGAATGTGAACAATTGGAAGGCCTTACTTTTGTGTTTAAATACCTAAGGATTCACATGAATTTTCAGACTCTCCACGTGCAAAACATGCCTTTTCACAAACGTGCAGCACGTCATTTAACGTTAATGCAATTTTAATGGGGAGAGCTGTTTTTGTGTTCAATATAACTTATTCATGAACAGGTTAACACTCTTTACACCTACGAAATGAACAGGTTAACACTCTTTACACCTACGAAATTATTTTTTTGGAGTTTGATCAATTTCTGCAAAGCACACTTTCTTTTTTGGGCGAGTATATGTTAAAATTCAGGCTTCAACAAGGAGCTCAAATATGACCTCAGGGTCTTGATTTGATTAAAATTGAATCTGAACATCTTAAGGATACTGCACATCAAATATCAAAAGACTGACTGGTAGTTCTGAAAAAGAAGATTTTTAAAGAATTTTCCTCATATTGCACAAAGTTAAAGTTCAGAGTATGACCCCAGGGGCTTGATTTGAACAAACTTGAATCTCACCCAACCTAAGGTGCAGCATACCCAATATCAAAAGAATCTGACTGGTGATTGTAAAGAAGAAGATTTTTAAAGAACAATCCTCATATTACACAAAGTTAATATTTGGGCTCCCTTAGCCCAAATATCACTCGAAAATTCAGGTTCCTATAGGGAGCCCAAATATCAACCCAGGGACCTGATTTTAACAAATTTGGATCTGAACCTCCTGAGGATGCAGCATATCACATATCAAAAGATTTGGACTGGTTGATCCGAAGAAGAAGATTTTTAAATAATATTCTTCTTACTGCACTATGTTTCAGGTCGAGTTCACATTGGGGGCCCAAATATGATTCCAGGGACTTGACTTGAACAAAACTGAATCTATCCCCTCTAAGTATGCTCTATTCCAATCATCAAAAGATTCTGACTGGTGAATCTGAAAAAGATTTTTAAATTTTTTTTGTCATATTGGATTGAGTTAAAATTCAGGTTCCCACAGAGAGCCCAAATATGAACCCATGAACTTGATTTCAACAAACTTGAATCTTACCTCAACCGATTACCAAAAATGGCCGGTGACCGATTACAGATTATTTGAGCTCACAATCGGCCGATTCTGATGCTGATTCTGATTGTAATGCTGTACACTACTAGACAAGTCAAGGCTCAAAAGAACTACATTAAATTGAACTTATTTTATGCGTTTACAGTTCATTCACTACTAGATTCTCTCTAGACTCGAAAGAACTATATTAAATTGAACATATTTCACAGTGTTAAACTCTGTTGACTAAGGTCCAGTAAAATTACCAGTCGCACACACTTGGGTGGTAAACATGGCTCTCAAGAGCCACGTTTACCACCCAAGTGCATACAACTGATAATTTTACCGTGATCTGAGTCAAGGTAGTGCAACCTTCACTTTTCTGGTATGAACTGGTGATTGCCACAAGTACACTCAATTGTAAACGTTTCATGTTGTTTAACTTGTATATCCCGTAAAGAGGTGTCTAGAGAGATTAAGAATACACATTGTGGTGATTTTTCAACTTTATTAAATGGTATCATTGACATCATTTTACATTAACAATTGCAAAAGATAATAAAATGCGATTTATGAATCATCACAAAATGCTTGGCAACAATCTGTTGTACCGATGTTCCAGAAACTGTTGCCGCTGTCATCTGATTGCCCACAATTGGCTGATTGTGGTGGCCGGTTCTGATCATTGGTTGAACACTACCAGGGACTTGATTTGAAACACTTCAGAATTATCACCCTTTTGGTGTCCCCTGTTGACATGGCAACTTTATTCAAACAAACTTGAATTGACATATGATAAGGAACATGTCTACAAAATTAGGGTCAATTCGGCCCAGTGGTTTACTTCATGAGGAGAAGTCAATAATTAAAAGTTCACGCCATATGGACAGACGGATGTATGACGGACACAAAGTTATCACCTAAGCTCCCTTTGAGCTTCACTTAGGTTAGCTGAAAAACATTAAAACCACAACTTATAAGTCCACAATTTGATGACATGCAAAGCAGATAGACCAGTAAAAAAACAATTTGTTTCTCAGGCCCCCTCCCTTTTGTACACCCACCCACCCAACCTCTAAAAAATGCACGTCCTGTTTTTAGCTTTTCAAATAAACATTTACTAATTTAACCCTTTACCCGACATAACGATCAAAACCGGGCAGCGCTATTCACAAAAATCGCCTATTAATTTTTATTTTTTGTCTCAAAAACATAGGTTAAGACCCCTCTTTGGAACGGCAAGTGCATTCCAATAAGCGGTCATAACCTATGTTTTCAAAAACATAGGTTTTGACCCCTCTTTGGAATGAGCTCGGCAAGCTTGTTCCAATGAGGGGGTCATAACCTATGTTTTTGATAAAAAAATGAAAAAAATTAGTTATTCAAGAATTTTGTTTGCAAGTGTTGTCAGTTTTTCTTGTTAGGTAAAGGGTTAAAGCCTATTTGAAAACAAAACTGTGATGTGTAATTGAATAATATATATGATTTGATGTGTAAAACAGCTGCTTACTGAATAATAATTTCCAGGAGAGTAGAATTAGGGTTAGACATTTCAAATCATTTCGAGTTCTGTTAACCCTTTACCTAACATGAAAGGCAGGCGACACCAGCAAACAAAATTCTTGAATAACTAATCTTTTTAATTTTTTGCATCAATCACATAGCTTACGACCCCTCATTGGAATGAGCTCAATGTGCTCATTCCAAGCTATATTTCTGAGACAAAAAATGATAAAAATATTGAAAATTGAATGGTGATCTTTGTGAATTTGCGTTGGCTGGTTTTGGCCATTGAGTTTCTTTGATTAAAGAAAAAAAGCCTTCCTTCCTAAAATTCCAGGAAACTGTCTGAGAAACAAGAATATTTTTACAAGCCTTGCATAAATATATTTTACAAAAGGCCCCATGGGGCCTGAAACGCTCAGCTAACCAAAGTTGTTTAAAGAAGGATTTAATTTACAGAGGAATGATGTTATTTAATTATTTATAACTAACTCTGTTGTCTGTGCCAGATGACTTTTTTCTAGCATTGGGATACAACCACAGAAATAATGCCCAGATTTACAGTAATGCAAAACTGGGGAGTCCAAATATCAACTTAACTTGAGACTTAACTTGAGTAAACTTGAACCTGACCCCTTCCCCTCCACCCCCAGGATGCCGTACACCAAATATCAATAGATTCTGAATGGTGGATCTGAAGAAGAAGTTTTTTTAAAGGCTATTCATCATATTACACTAAGTTAAAATACACTAACTTGAATCTGATTCCTGCTGGGGTGTGGTATACCAAGTATCAACACATTCTGAATAGTGGTTCTCAAGAAGATTTCAAAAAATCTTCCTCTTTTGCACCAAGTTGAAAACAGGGAGCCCAAATATTAACCTAGGGACATTAATTGAAATAAACTCAAAACTGCTGTCCTGCCCCCTCCCCACCCCACCCACAAGGATGCTGTATACCAAATATTAAAAGATTCTGACTAATGGTTCTGGAGAAGAAGAGCTTGAGAAAATTACCAATTTATCACTATGTTAAAATTTGCCCCTACCATAGAGAACACAAATATTAACCCAGAGACTTTATTTAAACAAATTGAATCTTAACCCTCGAAGGATGCTGTATACCATATACAGTAGAATCCTGTTAATTGAATAGCCACTTTGCCAATGAAAATTATTTAATTAACAGGAGTATTCAATTAACAGGGATTGTGCCACTTTTCTATATTCTAGAGATAAACTTAGCATTTATTCTATTTTATCTTGTTTGTCAACACTCCATAAGATTAAATACCTGTATTGGATGTACTGAGGCCAAATAGGTCTATAAACAAAGGAAAATTAGGGAGAGTCAGGGTAATTTCTTGACATTTATTCAATTAACAGGAGTTTACTCTATAACCTATATTCAATTAACAGGTCAAATTTATACTAGAGGTATGGTAAATGGTTTTGTGTTGGGAAATTGTATTCAATTAAGTGGGTTATTCAGTTAAGAGATATCCAATTAAGTGGGATCCACTGCATCAAAAGATTCTGACTAATGATTCTGGAGAAGAAGATTTTATAGATTATTAATCATATTGGACTAAGATACCATTTGGGTTCCAATACAGAGTCCAAATATTAACACAGGGACTTGATGTTTCCAAACTTGAATCTGACTACCCCAAAGAAGGCAGGTACCGACCTGGGCATGCGCCAGTGCGTATTTGGTTCTGAAACATCAGGACCTGGCTCTTAAATCTCAGAAATAGGCTTCTCAGTTGGCGCGTAACTTCTCAGATCATATTTTGATATTCTTTCGATGGATAATCGAAAGAGACACTCTTACATATATTATATATATGATTATCATTTACCATTGTTGTAGAGTGCTTAAGTCAATACTTCAAGTCTTAATTACCAAGCATTAATCTTCACTGTGGTTTCTGATCAAGTCTTGGCTGCCTAAATAGGCAGCCAAGACTTGATCAGAAACCACAGTGAAGATTAATGTTTGCTATAGTGTACTAAATGAAAATGATGAGAGCTATTACATACTTGCAGTGTGTGTTACAAACAGCAGTGTGACTCCGTAAATTGAAATCTGGCGCATGAATTGAAAAAATAGGCTCCGAGGCTAGAGCGTATTTTAAATAGTCCTGATCGGTCCCTGGAAGGTGTATACCATATACCAAGGATTCTGATTGGGAGTTTATGAGAAGGAAAGCTTTAAAGAATATTCCTCATATTGTTCCAAGTAAAAATTCAGACTCCATTAGGGAGCCCAAATATTATTCAAAGGACTTGATTTAAACAAACTACAATCTGTTCCCCGAAAGGATGCTGTCTACTATATATCAACAGATTCTGACTGGCAATTCTGAAGAAGATTTTTAAAGATTATTCCCTATATTGCACTATGTTAAAATTTGCGATCCCATAGAGAGCCCAATTATTAACCGATGGACTTGAGTTGAAGAAACTTCAATCTTACCCCTGTAATGATTCTGTATACCATATATCAAAAGATTCTGACTAGTGGTTGAGAAGAAGAAGAGTTTTAAATATTATTCCTCATACTGGACTAAGATAAAATTCGGGATTCAAAAGAGTCCAAATATTAACCCGGGGACTTGGTTCAAACAAATTTTAATTTGACCTCCGGAAGGATACAGCATAGCATATAAAAAAAAAAATTCTGAGTTGTGGAAAAAGATTTGTAAAAATTATTTCCCATATGATATTGCACTACGCTAAAATTCAGACCCCCATAGGAAGCCCAAATATTAACTGAGGAACTTGATTTTAACATCATGAAACTCTTTCCAACAATGTATCAGATCACAGCAGTTCAAAAATAAAAGCAAAGACACCGAAAAAAAAGTTTTCCCCACTTCTACAATGGGTCACAGCACTGAAACATGTTGAAAGTTTATCTCACTTGGTTGGTATAAGCTACAAAGATAATTCCCAACAGTCTCAAAGTAATTTGATTAACTCTAACTCAACTGTGACAGCATTTTACAATTATTTATCATTGAGAACGATTCAACGAAGCACTATTTTGTGGAAAATAACTTCTAATAGGAAATCAATAGATTGCAAATCATGAACGAAAAAACACAAAACACTCCTATACTTTATGGGCAAACACTAGTCTTCACCAAAAAAAAAAATCAATATATGAATGAAGGCATATTATTGTGTTGCAATATCATCTATATTTTGTCAATATTAAAAATTTCTGATGAACAAATTGTGGTCCAGTGTGTAAATACCTGAGACCCAACTTGAACAAGAGAAACTTATGATAATTCGACACCATAGCAACAGTGACGCAGACTGGATGCTGAAGCAGAAATCATTATCAGATTTTACAGAGGAAACTTAAGTAACGTGTCACAAAAGTGTATTTATAGAACGCTGTGAATTATTTTCTTGAGGGGTATACTTTAGTAAGAAGCTAACATTGGACAGCTGGGCAGTCAGAAATGCAAACACAACTCAAGGTGGTTATTGACAATCATATTTCTCTTCACCAAGAACAATAATCCACCTGCAATCTGCTGCTAACTCCTTTAATCTGCTCCAAGGTTTGGGATGTACCGATGTTCATAAAACTGGCTATAGTACTGTATAGTTACAACTTTTAATTGCACAATGCTATCTGAATACAGCTAAGCCCAATTAATTTAATATCCTTTAATTGTATAAACCTGTTAATTGAATAAATGTCTCAACACAAAACCAGTTACCAGGGTACCATACTTTCAATATAAATTTTCCCTTCAAATTACACATAGATCACAGACTAAACTCTTTTTAATTGAATAAAAAATCTTGTAATATGTCAAGAAATTGCCCTTAAAATAGCTGAATTCCCCTTGTTTATGGCCTTGGTATATCCAATACAGGCATTTGATCCATGATATCTTGTTTGACAGAGCTCATCATGAGCTCTGTCAAACAAGATACACTAGAATAAATGCACAGTTTATCACTACAAAACTGCTGTGGGAAACCTGGGGAAGTGAAGCAGTGCTTGTTTACTGTGGTAAACGAGCTCTGTTTTACTGGTAAAACGGGACCCAGTAACCAATGCCTGGGGTGGAAGTCCTATAAAATGGATAACATGGGTATAAACGATTGGCTGAACTTGACTTTATAAACAGGTTGTGGTCACAATTAGGCATTGTGTAGAAATATGTGACTTGAAACACCAATAAATAAATATCACTACAAAACAGGAAGTTGACAAATCCTTGCGAATTGAATACTTCTGTTAACTGAATAATTTTCACTGCCAAAGAGGGTGCCACTGTATTTCAAAAGTAGACTCGCTACTCTACTAACTACTTTACCATCATCAAGGGTGCACCCTGGCTCAGTGGTGACAGAAATGGACTTCAAACCGAAAGGTCCATGGATCGATCCCTGCCAGGGGTAATGGTTTGTGTCTTTGGGCAAAGCACTTAATCCTGACTGCCCATGTTGGGACACTGGTGCTGTGATCTTAGGCATACTGCATGTGGATGATGCACTTGTCTTCAATCAATGGTAACCCTTCTTGTGTTGAGTTAGTATGTTGGCCAGTCTGGCAGTTGCATGCCATTGCTCAGTGGTTCTCTCCCGGTACTCAGGCTTCCCCCACTGGTAAAACTGTCCAAATCGAGGTAACCCTGGCTCTCAAAAGAGTCATTAAACCCCTCAAAATAAATAAATAAAGGAAAGTGTCAATGACACTGTAGCTCAACTTGTGTAAGACATGTACATGTATAGTATGTTACACAGCAATGACACACATCTAGGTAATGACCTGATAACAAAGGTACATGTAAAGTATTCTAAAGGTCTGTACATAAATATTAACCATAGCCTGTGTAACAAATGTACAGGTAAAGTATTGTAAAGGTGGGTGACAGTTAGATGCTAAACTAGAAAAGAAGTTTCCATGGGGTTAATGTTACAATGGGGATCCTTGTATGGTGCACCATAAGTCAAATGTTAGCAACTGTTTGGCCTGTTTGGTGCAAACCCTTCTACAGTTGATTTCTACTAATCAATAAATATTTGTCCAGTCCTTCTTAAAACATAGGTATTTGAATTTTTTATCTTTTGCTCATAGGGTTCCCATGGGTGAGGAGGTTTTATTTTTGTCATTGGAAAGAGAAAATTGAGTTGTGCTAATAATGTTTACCCTCCCCAAACAACACCAAATATTAACACTTTTACTTGGCTTCAACACATTTGTATATGCACAACATCCGAGGGATGCTGAATTCAAGAAACATTATTTTGTCTGGTGTTTTTGGAAAAGATTTTTAATTGTCTCCCTTTTTGAGTCCCTGAGTGGGTCTGACTGAAACCCAAAATATTTGTTTTCATACCACAGTGATAACAAAGGTACCCAATAAATTTATAGCAAACTTTACTGATATAAAAAATCTTCTTTACAGGTTCTGTACAAAAAATATAATACACACAATTCTCGTAAATATGACTACCGACAGGCATTTTGAATTTTGAGCCAAGCCCAAAAGCACTCGTTACCATCCCATGGTGAAAAGAAGCATAGTCCTAGAAGTTCTGTACAAAAACTGATTGCACTAATTTCGGTATAAAATGTCCACTGGAAGCCATCTTGAATTTTGGACCGCACCGGAAAACACTCGTTCTCACCCAAGGTGATAACAAAGGTACCCAAGAAGTTTCGTGAAGATCGGTTCATAAGTACAGCCTCTAGTCTGAGCCATATTGAATGTGCACTTACTGTGTATAAGTAGCGCTAAATAAATCCAAGTTCATCTAATTTGCATTATTTCTACACGAGAAAAAAACACGTATTATATGTGATGTATTCCATGTTACTAAACATTCAATCAAAAATTTCCTCAAATCAGAACCTTCATACAGAAGTTCTGCACAAAAAAATGATTGTACCTAATTTCGGTACAAAATGGCCACTGGCAGCCATCTTGAATTTTGGACTGCACCCAAAAAACATTCGTTCTCATCCAAGAAATTTCGTGAAGATCGATTCATAAATACAGCCCCTAGCCTGAGCCGTATTGACATGTGTACTTACTGTGTATTAGTAGCATTGAATAAATCAAAGTTCATCTAATTTGCATAATTTCTGCACGAGAAAAAAAACTGTATTATATGTGATGTATTTCATGTCACTAAACATTCATACAAAAAATTTATCCAAATCAGAACTTTCATACAGAAGTTCTGTACAAAAAACTGATTGCACTAATTTCTGTACAAAATAGATGCCGGTGGCCATCTTGAATTTCGGACCACACACAAAAACACTCGTTCTCACCCCTACGTCAAAGATGAGCTAATAAATAAATAAATAGTAGTAGTAGAATCTTTATTTGTGTGACATGTGCAACATTTTTGGAACAAATAACAATTTGATGGGTATAAAAAGCACCCGACCCATCGGGTTTATATGTCACAAATAACAAGTATTTTTTATTAACACCCAGGGTTGTCCTCCCATACACTTCACCATACTCACTCCCATGCACTCTTATTCATTCACTCACCCACTCAACAGATAATGTCCTCCATCAGGTCTATATGTCACAAATAGCAAGTGTTTTTCTTGACACCTGGGGGTTGTCCTCACATACACTCCAGCATGCTCACTCTCATGCACTCTTAATCATTAACTCAACCACTCAACAGATAATACCACCCAGAAAAACACTACACTCACAGATGAATTTCATACTACCTCTCGCAACTCACTAAATCTCACTCGCACTCTCGCACTCTCGCACTCTCACACGCTCCCACATTCATTCGTGTTGTCAGCACTAAAAAAAAATATTTTTTTTACTGTAAAACTGGCAACCTTGTAGTTTCAGATATAAAAACCAGCCCAGACACTGACTCATGGAAAACTATCGATTCAGCCACTTTCCAGGAAGCAATGTCAGGGATGGTGTTCACAAGAGAAAAGAATGGGAGACACCTTCTTTCCTCTGCTATATAAACATTTAATAACAACATGGACTGTCTTTTTGTTATAGAAATCATTTTTCTGGTCCCAACAAAAACCACAGTGCGGAATTTTCAAAATTTTCACCCTTGACACACTAAATAAATAATGGCATCATCAAAAATTATGTGCTCTGTAATGGGTACCACAAATTTCGAGACCGGGCTTTTTATTTATCAGTTGTTCCAGTAACATAACTGTCAAAATGTACTTCAAAAGAAAACTTCCTTATATTTTTCTACTCAAACTATGCACACAACAGGATTATTTTTAACTCATGAACAAGTTACCAGAGTTGTAATAAATGAAACATCCATCAATTGATGCATTACAATTAATATTAATGCATTATAAATACATATAGGTTATTTCCACCATATGGGTTTCCGAGATGGTGTATTAAAGTCAAGACCTCATCTTTGGGCATATATCAACACCACTTGCTGGTAAGAGCAAATTTATCTTACAGTATTCCCCCCTTTCTTTATTTGTTTGCATATATTTTAACATTCCGCATTTATGAAGTGAGTTTTCCTGAATGAAGATAATGATGTCATGGTTTTGTATTCTTGTGCTACAGCACGTGGAGAGTGTATTATCACTAAATCACCCGTAGAGTGGAGATTCCACCCAAGCAATAATTGCAAATTTGTTGCAAAGCATAACCAGTACAAGCAAAGTTTCAGCCAATGGACCTCCGGGTTAAACCTGGAGGTCCATTGGCTGAAACACTGCCTGTGTTTTTTGTCGATATGTGCACAAAATGAAAGTTATAGTTTGGGTGATAACCCCACTCTGCGGGTGATTTAGTTATAATCCACTCTCCACGTACTGTACATGACAAAATCAACCATTCATTGTTCTACTTGTAATATAACTGCTGACACTGAAATTAATTGTAGTATTCCAGCTGTTTCTTTGTTTTATTTTTCAGGTTTAACACATGGACTGCCTGTATAAAAATATCATAATGGCAAAAAACAATCTAGCAAAATTTATTTCATTGAGTTGATTATTTATTTATCATTTAACCCTTTACCCAATGCAGACGATATCAAAATTTATTATTTTAAATATAATTTTTTTAAATTTTTCCAAAAATGTCAACAAAACCATATCATGTGACCCCTCATTGGAACGAGCCCGACAAGCTCGTTCCAATGAGGGGTCACATGATATGGTTTTGTTGAAATTTTTTGAAAAATAATATTTTTTCAACTGCTGAATTTGCATATTATGCAGGCGGATGCGGTCGATTCATTGGGTAAAGGGTTAATTACTGTTATCCAAAATAGTGGCCTTGACATGTGCAATCAGTTTACGATGATGCAGGTAAAAAATGTTTTCTCTTGAATTGAATGATTGCATAATCATGTGATTGCTACCGTTACTACATATTTGTATTTGATTTAGACATTTTTACTTGTATTGGGAAAATACATTCTTGTTGAAAGATAAATACATATTATCGCTACAGTGCAGTGATCTGGGTCGTTGTATCACGTCGAGTTGAAGAGGTCAGAATGCCAGATCAAATGAGCTGCCGAAGACAGTGAGTTTGATCCAGCAATCTGACATCCTCAATCAGATGTGATGCGATGATCCAGATCACTGCACTGTGGTGATAAAAGGTTTATTATATGACTTATAGTTCAACATCGCATGCCAGCGCTAGAATTAACAATTCCCCCAACCTTTTTTTGGTAAATTAGATTGAAGTAAAAAAGAATTATTTCTGTTTTACACTTATTTTTGTAACAGGTCCACACTTCCAGAGAATCCTCTGATGTGCATGAATATGTAACAAAGTGAACAATAAACTTTCTTTCTGACCCGGACCACAGTTCGAGCGCACACATTCCAGCTTGGAATAAAGTACTCGTGCAACTGGAACAGCCAGCCGAGAGGTCCTCGGTTCGAATCCCACATGCGGCACCCGCGTTGTGTCCTTGGGCAAGACACTTCACCCCCATTGCCCACGTGGGGGCACAGTGACATTGTGCACTAAGGCGTAGTGCACATCGATGGTGCACTGTCTTCAACCAATGCGAACCCTGCTTGAGTGGAGTTAGTATGTTGGGGAGCTGACAGTTGCTCGCCATTGCTCAGTGGTTCTCTCCGGGTACTCCGGCTTCCTCCACCCGTAAAACTGTTGAGGTCATGATTAGCCATTGTGCAGAAACATGTGACCTTAAACGCCAATAAATAAATAAATAATAATAAATAAATAAATATGTACTACAGTAGAACCTGTCTTGAGAGACCGCCCTCTGGGCCACACAAAAGTGGTCTCTCAAGACAGGTGGTCTCTCAAAACAGGTTCAAGGTTTTCTCAAGTCAGTGAATAACCAATCACAAAATTCAGAAATGGAGAAGAATGGATTTTTGTAATTACTTTGTAGATGTTCTTTTTTATGAAGTTTTTATAACAAATTGAAATGGACTGTTATAAAAATTATAAAAATAAATTAGTGTTGAAAATCTTCATTGAAGATTTTCAACACTAATTTATTTTTATAATTTTTATAACAGTCCATTTCAATTTGTTACAAAAAGATTTTCAACACAAATTTATTTTTATTCCTATCTGTCACATTTCAGGTATGTATGAAATTGTTTATTCAGCAATAATCCTAATCTTTTCACAGGCGTCTTATGAAAACATCTCAGTCTTTACTGAGTTAGCAATTGAAACCCAATTAAGAGCTTTTAATACTTTTAATTATGTTAGTATAACCACAATGGATTTTCCAATTCCAGAGCAGGTAAAAAGTTTTTGTCATGGTTTCAGTCTTCAAAGGGCGGTCTCTCAAGACAGGTCTATTATGGCATAAAAATACAAGTTGGTACCAGGTCACAGTGGTCTCTCAAGACAGGTGGTCTCTCAAGACAGGTGGTCTCCCATAGCAGGTCCATTATAGAGTAAAAACCAATCGGTGCCTGGTAGATGTGGTCTCTCAAGACAGGTGGTCTTTCAAGACAGTGGTCTCTCAAGACAGGTTTTACTGTAGTTATAAATATACAGATTGTCAATAAAGTCTATTCTTGGTATTCTCATCTACCGAAATATAGTGATGACACTCTTATTAATTTTGGAGAAAAATGTTGTCCATCACTACGATTTGATGATAAAACATAAAGTTAAAATGCCATCACCATTATTCATTTCAACAGAAAATGAAGGCCAGAACTATTATTCAGCCATCACTCATGTTCAGCAGTTCGGAGGAAACGAGAGTTTTTGTATTTAAATAATTAAAAGTTATTTTCTCTATTGTCAATATGCATTTCGTATGTCAAATTTGTATTGTGCAAATAAAAGTATGCAATTATCGATTAACCAAGAAATAGTTTTTTGAATTCTCAGCAGTGTTTCTCGCTGCACATGGGGCACCAATTGCATATACCCTGCTGGAATTGAACATTAGGACAAGAAAGGATTTTTTATGATTAAATTCATTCAAGGATTTTCAAGACTGTTTTGAGACCAAATCCAAAAACCTGCAAGGTCCTTCATTAACTGGTAGGGTGCTAAATTATTCTTAGTCACCAGAGTTCGTTCACGTGGCTTTACCTTGTTACAATTTACAGGCACTCTTCCAAAGACTATATTAAGGCAAATCCTAAATTAAGGCACCACCGACTAAATGATTTCACTTCTTAGATAATATGAAGCAACTGCACATAATATGAAGCCTTTAAGTTGTGATACCTGTGCTTCAGAATAAAGAGAAAATAAATTAATAAAATAACAAGAGGTCCCAAGGGGCCTGAGAGCGCTCACCTGACACTGACAACTATCAACTGAGGGTTCTGATTTGAACAAACTTGCATCTCCCCCATTAAGAAAACCATATACCAAATATCAAAACATTCTGGATCTGAAATTTAAAAAAAAAAAATATTCCTCATATTGAACTAAATTACAATTTGGGCCCCCACAGGGAGCCCAAACATGAACCCAGGGACTTAACTTGAACAAACTTGAATCTCACCTCCCTAAGGATGCTGTATTCCAAATATCAAAAGATTCTGACTACTGGATCTGAAGAAAAATAATTTTAAAAAATATTCCTCATGTTGAACTAAGTTATAATTCGGGCTCCCACAGGGAGCCCAAATATGAACACAGGGACTTGACTTTAACAAATTTGAATCTCATGTCCCTAACGATACAGTATATCAAATGTCAAAAGATTCTTACTGGTGGATGTGAAGAAGAAGGTTTTTAAAGAATGTTCCTCATATTGAACTAAGTTACAATTCCATCTCCCACAGGGAGCCCAAATATGAACCCAGAGACTTGGCTTGAACAAACTTGAATATCAGCCCCCTAAGGATGCTGCATACCAAATATCAAAGATTCTGATTGGTGGATCTGATATAGAAGATTTTTAAAGAATATTCCTCATACTGCACTAATTTAAACATTTCAGCTCCCATTGAGAGCCCAAATATGGACCCAGAGATTTGATTTCAACAAGCATATGAAACAATCTTCCAAAGATGTTATATGTGAAATTTGAAAGCTTTTGGAGCAGTGGTATGGGAGAAGAAGAGTCTTGAATGTTTTCCCCATTATCCACAGTGTTAAAAAATGCTTTTCAAAGTCTCGAAAAAGTACCCTATGATAATACCGATCACATTTTTTGGGACCATTCCATTCTGTTGGTCCCAAGGAAGCTTCACACCAAATAAGAATTCTCAGTGCCATGTAGTTTTGGAGATATATGGGCGTTTGAAATTTTTTTCTATTTTTAGCTCCTGTGGTTCCCACAGGGCATTTTAAAAAAATTTGCATAAATCAAGTACTTATGACCCAGTAATACTTCATATCAAATTTGGTTCAAATTGGCCTCTTGGTTTGGAAAATAGAAATTTTGGGCAGGGCAAAAATTCTTGCCCCTCCTGTAACGACGACAAATATTGACCTTCAAACTTCTCTTGAACAAACTTGAGTCTACACCTCAAAAGGAAGCTCTATACCAAATATCAAGTCTCTGCTACTGCTGGTTCATGAGAAGAAGATTTTTTTTAAAAATTGGAGCATTTTGGGCCCACCCCCTCCTCAATATGAGCAGAAATGCAATTTGATGAAAAACCTAAATGCCCCTATATAACCACTACGCATGTGAAATTTCATTAAAATGTGGCCAGTGGTTTGGGAGAAAAAGACACAAACACCACCTTCACAACGGACGACGGACAAAAAGTGATCAGAACAGCTCACCCTCTCTTTCAGTCAGGTGAGCTAAAAAGCCAACAATGTTTTAAATTTCCATATTCACTTGGTTAATGTTTACCTAACAAGCTTGTGGACAACACTTGCACAAACAAATTTGATAACTAAAGATGGTAATTTTTTGTCTCCAAAACACACAGCACAGCATGCAAAATTTTGCTTGTCTCACGAACCGAGGAGGATTTACAAGGTATTGAGGTCTTGGACTGAGTGTGGTAAATTCTCTGACTGACTGTCCATGTCTTCTGCAGCTCAGTGCGTGGAATGTGTGCTTGTCAGACATCCAATTATCGCTGAAATCAATCATCAGATGTCACAGAGCAATGCCTCAACTGTCTTTTTGATGAAAATATAAACCTCTTTCCTCATATATCTCATTTTTATCAAATATCCCCTACTTTTTTGAATATAGTATGTATATAGCTTCTCAAGGCAAAAGTCTAATAAACAGCTGCGCCATGAGCGCATGATATGCCCGTTATTAATTACAAGAGGGAACCACACAATATGAGCATACATGTGTACTTGTCAGGTTACATATACTTGCCACCAAAAAATCATGAAAATTGCTCAAAGTCCAACATGTGGAAAATTGCCTATATTTTGATGAATAAAGTCCCATAACTCTGGAATGATAAATCAGACAGCAACACAAATTGAAAGGGAGATTCCTTCTATCAACATATACTTACAACCAAAAAATCATGAAAATTGCTCTAAGCATTTTCAAGTTATTGTTCGACATGTGAAAAATCAAGTCTCATAACTCTGGAATGACTAATGGAACGGTGACACCAACTGAAAGGGAGCTTCCTTCCATCAACATAAACCACCTACCAAAAAATCGTGAAAATCTCTCGAAGATTTCTCGAGGTATCGTATGACGTGTAAAAAATCAACAATTTTGTAAGTAATAAAGTCCCATAACTCTGGAATGACTAATCGAATGGCGACACTAAACAAAAGGGAGCTTCCCTCCATCGATATACACCACCTACCCCAAAATCACGAAAATCTCTCAAAGCGTTCTCGAGTTATCGTACGACGTGTAAAAAATCAACAATTTTCTAAGTAATAAAGTCCCATAACTCTGGAATGACTAATCGAACGGCGACGCTAAATGAAAGGGAGCTTCCCTCCATCGATATACACCACCTACCCAAAAATCATGAAAATCTCCCAAAGCATTCTTGAGTTATCGTACGACATATGACCAGACGGATGGACAGACAGACGGACAGCGGTATACCATAATACGACCGTTTTTTCAAAACGGGCGTATAAAAATCTATCAGACACAAGAAAAGCTGGTTAACTCATATAGTTCTGGAAGACCATATTTGGGCTTTATTCTGAACTGCAGGTACCTGAAGTTGAAGAATTCATATTTTGTGGATTTCCTTCTTACTATCTTGGAAGTAAAATTACTTCATCTCCATCAATGTGCATTGTTACAATTTATGGGAGAGTGCCTTTAGGCACTCTCTCATAAATTGTAACAGGACAAAAATGTGTGAACAAATCTTGAGGCTGAGAAAAAATTTATAAAATTTTGCACTCTACCAGTAAAGTTACTCAGACTTTACCATTCAAGACGCAAATTTTGGATAACCAGTCATCCGTTCGCGTAGATTTAAATTTGTGTAACTACCACGCAAACGAAACGAGTGTTCTTGTCGAACTTTGCACACTGTAGCTTATTAGCTCCCCTTGGACATCTCATTGCTTGACAAGCTTGTTCCAATGATGGGGTCATAAGCTATGTTTTGGAGGCAGAAATTGAAACAAATAATACAATTTTTCTGGCAATTCTGTGAATTTTGGTGGTGTAATATCAGTATTCCTTTTGTTGCTCTACTTTTATTTATAACTGGCAATTTTACTATTTTATCCTGTATGACAGCACTCAAGATATAACTTGTTTACCCTTAAAGTCTTAGATTAATTCTACTTGGATTTGGCCCCATAAAGAAGATCTTCTGTTTTCTCAGTCCATTTTTTTGAAAAACTGCTTCTGGGAGGCTGTTTTTTTATTTTATTTTTTAAATTGTTTCTTTGCCATCAAAAATTTGTGTTCTTGTTTTGTTTTATATTTTAGGCCTCATAATCTTCAGAATAGCATGGGTGGGGTATTTCGTTTCTGGAGTGCAAGAAGGCTTTGCAATGCTAAAATTTATCAATTTTATTAACCTGGGTAAAATATCAGACATTAACCATTTCATTTTCATTTTTTTAAGTTTACAATGGTTACAAAAAGAGAGCATACTGCAATCAAAAGGACCATGTGGGATGGCCTGAGAAACAAATTTTTACTTTTTAGGCCTTAGTACTGTGTATATATATGTGCACTTATGACTTGTTTCTGCATCATTGTTGACTGAATGTACAGGCAGCCATCAATGGTATAAAAACAAGAGACCTGCATCCTGCATCGCCAAGTGCTGCTAACCCACACACACCCCCAAATTGAGGTGTGTTCGGGGGCATAGGTGGTTTTTTTTTTCCTGCATGAAATCACTCTAAATCTGGCCAACCCCATTTTCGAGCAAAAAAACTCTTTTTTGCCTAATTGAGCAGACAGAAGGAAGGGGGGGGGGGGGGAGGTGCTGGGGGTTGGGGAGTAATAGGCACCATTTTTTTTTTCATGTAATTACAATAAATCTGTCAAAATGCATTTTGGAGAGGGGGGGGGGGGGGGTTAGTGGTGGGGAGGTCATAGAAGTAAAAACATTTTCCACATGTACCCACTCAAAATCATTCAAAAGGCATTTTAGGGCAAGGAATAAATTGCCTAAATGACATGGGGGTGGGGTGGAGGGGGGGGAGGTCATAGAAGTGAAATTTTTTTCCACATGTACTCACTCTAAATCATTCAAAAGGAATTTTAGGGCAAGGAAAAAATTGCCTAAATGACATGGGGGGGGGGGGGGGGGGTGGTCATAGGAGTCAATTTTTTTTTCTGCATGTAATCACTCTAAATTCTTCAAGATGCATTTTGGGCCAAAGAGAAAAATTGCTTACATGACATGGAGTGTTGGGGGGGGGGGGGGGTAGGTTGTCATAGGAGTAAAAAAAAATTCCACAAGTACTCAGTCTAAATCCTTCAAAATGCATTTCAGAACAAAGAAATGGGGGTGGGGGTGGAGGTGGGGAAGTGGGGGGGGGGGGGCAATTACTCTGATAATTTTCATTGGATAACAGTGGTCATCGAACTTAAGGTAGACATTGTTCCCAAAGAGATATATACCAAAAAAAGTTTATATTTGGTTCCTAAGTTATTAAACAAGCATTATACAATATTTTGTAGCAAATGGCAATAACTCCCATAGTTTTAATCAGATATCGCTGGTCATCGAACCTGACATAGACATTATTGCTAAATCCACTTTTTACTGTTTATGTAATGCATGCCATAAACAAAATTTACAAATATTTTTGTAACAAGGGGCCATAACTAACATAATTTTCAAGAGATATCAGTGGTCATCAAACTTGACAAAGACATTGTCGTAAAAGAGACATAAACCAAAAAGAATTGAAATCCGTTAACTATTGTTCAAGTTATGCCAAAAACAAAGGTCGGTCGGATGGATGGACAGATGGATGGACAGACAGGCAGACAGAGCTCTTCGCTATATCCCTCCCTTTTGGAGGATAACAATACCAAGCAAGATGAATGCAGCCTACCAGCAGAGTTCTCAAGAAATAGACTTTGGGGCAAATTTTTCAAAGCAATATAAAAGTGCATTTTTGTGGCTGTGTGGGGACCCACAGGTTAAATTAATTTTTGTACAGCTGAAAACTTTTCCTGTTGGTAACAGTGCTGCATGTGCAAAAAGTCTTCAGTAACAGTACTGAGTGGCAGCTAGGGGTGGTTCTGGGGTGGAGTGCTAAGGCTACAGCCTCCTTTATTCTGACCTATTGGGGCACATCAGCCCTCTTGTTGGGGAAATTCTAGCAACACCCATGTTGGGTGAAAAACTGTAACATTGTTTTCAAGCAATCTTGGGGAACCTTTAAGCCTGGAAACCTAAAATCGAGTCTACACACCTGTAATGTAATGCAGCAAGTGCTCTGCCACCGACAGTCCAGACAATAGAGAGCAGAGCTGCCATTCAACAAAAATAATTTCAATGGACAAAAGGCAATGCAAAAGCTTCACACAGACACTAAGTCTAAAAAGGGGCATGACTGTGATAACTGTGGTAAGTATGCATGGGTATAACCCCCAGAATGGTCTATTACCACACCAAAGGAGTGAAAGGACATCAAAATCTAACAGAGTTATAATGCAAAGTGTTCGTAAGGAAAGTCTAACAAGGGCCATAACTCTGATAGAAATATATAGACAAAACTCGTGATATGTGGATATCATGTCCATCATGCTGGTCTATCACCATACCAAAGGACATCAAAATTTGACAACAGATGCAAGAGTTGAAATCTACTATTTTTCGAAGTCCTGGGCAAACAAAACCTGCCATCTGTGGATATCATTTCTCCATGCTGGTCTATCATAATACCAAAGGACATCAAAATCTGACAACAGATGCCAGAGTTATAATTCAAATGTTTGTATGGATGGATGGACATACGGATGTACCGACAGATGGGGCCCTTGACTATATACCCACTGAAACTCCTAAGGAGATCAGGGGGAAAATAATCCTCCTTAACTAAAGTTTGGAAATCAACATTTATGGCATGAGCATTGCCTTCAGACACCATGTCACCACTCTCATAGTAAATTTTAATGCATCAGTTGTTTCAATAATCTTCTTGATCGAGTGCATTGATAATCAAATGCCACATAACGGTCATTTTGCTTCAGTAATCAATAAGCCTAAATAATTGACTATGTGGATAACTGCTTCAATAATTACTTCAAAAATATCCAAAACAATCAATATATCAGTAATAATAATAATAATAGTTCTTTGGTCTTCCACTGATTTGCTGCGGTCCTCTAATGAGGAAGCTTTCTACTTCAATCATGTCTGCCCAGACACTCCTCCCTCGAATATCCCTCCTAATCTCCCAACATTCTGACACTAACTAGGGCTGCACGATATTCAAAACTGAATACCGGTATCGGTATTCACAAAAGTACTGCGGTATACCGGTATATCGAAAACTGCTCAAATATATGAACACAGGTACCACAAGCGAGACTTGATGAATCACAGTCAGAACAAATCAGCATGCCTTGATGATGTGGTTCGAAAAACATTTACCCAACGCAGACGATATTAAAATTTATTATTTTAAAAATTAGTTTATCAGATTTTCCCCCCAAAATTCTACAAAACAATATCATGTGACCCCTCATTGGAATGGGCTGAACGAGCTCGTTCCAATGGAGGGTCACGTGATATAGATTTGTTGAAATTTTTGAAAATAATTTTTTGAACAACTGAATTCATATATTACGTGGGCAAAAGCAGACGATTCCTTGGGTAAAGGGATAATATTATTCATTCGGAGCTACAGTTAAAAAACTCAAGACATCTTGAAAATTAAATTGTGGGTTAGTAAATAATGACGATAAACCGATATTTTTGTAATTACACTGGTATTCAATCGATATTGGTTTGAATACCGGTATATATAGGTTTATCGATATACCGTGCAGCCCAAACACAAAATGTACTATTATTTGTCCCATTGGCACTTTCTCAATTTTCCCAACTATGATACACACTCTTTCCCTCATATCATCCCTCATCCACTTATCGCTCTTGATTTCATCCCATTCTTCCATTAGTTTTTCAAGGAATCTTTTTCTTCTAGGCAAATATTTAAGGCATTCTAAAATTAAATGTTTCAGGGTGTCTGTTACCTCTAAGTTGCACATTTGGCACCCTGTTTCCTCACCTTTCCTGATATTTCCCCTCACCTCAAGTGAATTTGATCTCACTTTGAACATCTAAAATGATCCATCGAGTACTCCTCAGAAGCTGTCACATAACCTATCCAAAGAGTTCTTGGCCCTAACTCCAGCTCATCAGTTTCTACTGTGATCATCAAGAATCCTTCCCCTGATTAAACTGCCCCCTGCTTCACTTCCCCTTCTAGATCTCCAGTCTCAATGGAATAATTCTCCATTAACTGCCTAACCTGCCTTGTCCATCCTGTCTGAACATTGGAACCCCATGACATTAAATGACAACAATGATAACATGAGGCCCCAGGGGGCCTGAGGGCGCTCACCTGACATGGTAGTCTAAATATCAAACCAGGGACTTGACTTGAATAAGCTGCATACGCCCCTCCTAAGAAAAGCATATACCAACCAGATGAAGCAATTGTGCCCACACAATACACAGGATTTTCCTTTTATTTTCAGTTCCTGCACTTTTACGTCCCAAAATTAAGATAAACCCATAAAAAACAGATTTTTTTCCCAAACAAAATAGTTTCAGCTTAAAATTTTTTTTTCTTCTTAAAACGCATAAAAAACCAAAAAACTAATTTTCGGATTTTGGTCCAAGTTCCACCCGGACCCCAAATTTTCAGTGTAAAAAAAATTTTTTTTTTTTGTCTTAAAATTGACCGAAACGCATAAAAAACTAAAAAAAAAATTCCGGATTTTGGTCCAAAATTTCTAAGTCCGGAATGGGTCCCCAAATTTTCAGCCTAAATATGAACCCAGGGACTTGTCTTGAACAAACTTGAATCTCACCCCATGAGGATGCTGCATACCAAATATCAAAATATTCTTATTGGTAGATCTGAAGAAGATTTTCCTCATACTGCACTAATTTAAACATTTGGGCCTCCATAGAGAGCCCAAATATGGACCCAGGAAATTGATTTCAATAAACATGTGAAACAATCTTCCAAAGATGTTATATGTGAAATTTGAAAGCTTTTGGAGCAGTGGTTTGGGAGAAAAGTAGTCTTACATGTTTTTCCCATTACCCACAGTGTTAAAAAATGCTGACTCAGCTCTTTTTCAAAAGTCCCCAAAAGTACCCCGTGATAAAACCGATAACAATTTTTTTTACCATTCCATTCTGTTGATCCTAAGGAAGCTTCACACCAAATAAGAATTCTCAGTGCCGTGTAGTTTTGGAGATATGGGCATTTTAATTTTTTTCTATTTTTAGCTTCTGCGGCTCCCATGGGGCGACGGGAAAAAAAATTGAGGCACAAATTAAGTACTTATGACCCAATAAGCCCTCATATCAAATTTGGTTCAAATCTGCCTCTCGGTTTGGAAAATAGAAATTTTGGGAGTGGCAAAATTCTTGCCCCTCCCATAACAAAGGCAAATAATGCCCGACAAACTTCTCTTGAACAAACTTGATTCTAAACGTCGAAAGGACTCTGTATACCACATATCAAGTCTCTGCTACTGGTGGTTCATTAGAAGAAGATTTTCAAAAAATTTGGCCATTTTTTCCCCACACCTCTGCTCAATATGAGCCAAAACTTAATTTGCATAAAAATAAAAAATGCCCCTATATAACCACTACTTACATGAAATTTAATTAAAATGTGGCCAGTGGTTTTGGAGAAAGAGGCTCAAACACCACCTTCACGCAGGACGACGGACGAAAAGTGATAAGAAAAGCTCACCCTTTCAGTCAGCTGAGCTTACAAGGGCTATGCAGAGTGGGCCACTGCCCAGTGCTCCAGATAACGGGCGTACAGGCGTATTTTACGCATCGAAAATTGCCGAATACGACCCAAATAGAAATTAAAGGAGTACAGATTACGCCTATGTTTTCGGTTTTACGCCTTCAGTCATTTCTGTTGTCGTATTCGTCGGTCTTGTTTTAAAAGTTGTGTAATATCGTTAGTCAAAATACAGTGTAAAAAGACCGATTTCGAATTCTCTCCAGAAGTAAACTATTATGACGACGAATCCCTTGCCACATAGTGTTCGAAATTACGTATGTTTATGTTTCGATCAATTCCACGTGAAGCCTCCCAGAAAATCAACCAATCAGTGACAACATATGCCTAAAGGCGATCTTATCACGCAGCCAGAGTCAGAATTTTCACATGCGCTGCAGCGGAGAAAGTAACTGGATCAGACATGAACCAGAGTAAAATTACCGGATTTTTTTCAAAATTCCCCGAATCGGTCGACAATTCGGCTACAGTTGCACAACACATTTTAAAATGTATATTGGATAATGTGTTCAAAAAGGTTAAGAGACATACGGACGCACCTCAAAGCTCAACAAAAAAACTTTGGATCAAGCAGTATCCACAGTAGTCTTTGTAAGACTGTGACCTGGGGCCCTCCTGGCCCTCACAGTCTTTGAGAAACCCGTTCAAATTTCATCTGACTAAAACTGAAAGAAACTGGCCGCATTTGGGTCAACTCAGTTCACGCTTCATATCGAAGACAAAAATCACATAATCAACATACTACTTGTCGTACTCAGCCCAAATATCATTTATTTACGTGTCTGCATCATTGTTTAACACAAACACAACATCAAATTCAAGAAATGTTGAAAAATATCCGACTTCACCACGTTAAAAAACACCATTTCAAAGATAAACAAATTGTACTACATATCTGTGCGCATGCGTAGTACAATTATTTATCTTTGAAATGGATGTTCAAATTGAACGGGTTTCTCAAAGACTGTGAGGGCCAGGAGGGCCCCGGATCACAGTCTTACAAAGACTATATCCACAGGAGTCTGAAATTCTATCAGTATAGCTATAATTCACTCTCTACATGATATTTACGTTCCCAACGTAATCCCCTTCTTAAGAAAAAACAGAAGGGGATTATGTTGGGAACGTAAATATCACGTAGAGAGTGAATTATAGCTATACTGATAGAATTTCAGACTCCTGTGGATATAGTCTTTGTTTTATAGTCATGATATTTACGTTCCCAACGTAATCCCCTTCTTAAGAAAAAACAGAAGGGGATTATGTTGGGAACGTAAATATCACGTAGAGAGTGAATTATAGCTATACTGATAGAATTTCAGATTCCTGTGCAGTATCCATGGGTGGAAGTACAACAACTTCCAGAAAGAAACCAGGAAACACGCTTGTTTTGTACAGCGTGCCGGGAAGAGAAAAAGCAAAATGCTATGGGTACAGTCGGACCCACAAATATTCAGATTTCGACTATAAAAAAACACGACGCAACATATGAGCACCAGGCAGCTTCTGCTAAACATTTACGACGCCAGTTAGAACAACAAGAGGTACTGATATTATTATTTTTACTGATTTGGGGGGGGGGGGGGGGGGGTGATGATAGGATTTCATTTTCAGGTCCTAATTTAGTTTCGCCAGTTTTGAAACTTGTTGGAGAAGACGGATTCAGTCAGAACTATAGTCCTGTCGCATTTTATATTTTATTATTATCCACGTATCAATATTCTAAGGCTAAAAAAAAATGTGTTTGATTCTCAGGCATAGTCTCGTTGAAAAGTATGACCCTCGTTGATCCTTTTATTTCATTTCCTATAGAATCATAGAGTTTCAGACCCATTCTTTGAACCGAAAAATTGCTTCCATTTCATTCTAGGCAATCGGTAATTAATGTACAGGTGACATTACATTGTATTTTATCAGTTTGTTGCCGGAGTACCAGAATGGTCTGTGTCCCACTAGCACGCAGTTTTTTTTAATGATTCCTTTTGAATAAAATAAAAAAAAACTTTTTACCTAATTTAGAATTGTATCTTTTATTGAATGAAATTGGAAGGTAAATAATACACCTGACATTCTGTGTAAGTCTTTATTACAAAATGATACTGAATTATAAATGGTTGCAACATAAAAATCTTGTACTCCTCCAATAAGTTGCCAAGGAGTACACGATACTTCTGGATTTAGTCCAGGTACTCCCTCGGGTCAAAATGGGGGATTAATTACTCCTTTGAAAAAAAAATTATCTGGAGCACTGACTGCCACCAACTTGTAGGCATGTTCAAAGTAGCCTTAAAGGTATTGTGAGACAGAAAAATCAAGTCAAAAGAGAGAAAACAGAAAAATTTTCTAAGTCCAAAATGTGAAAAAGAAGCATAACTCTGGGAAAAATTATTGGACGGAACCCATTCCCTATGCACATCCGTTCCCTCATGTGGGTCTATCAGCATACCAAAGGAGATCCAAATCCAACCAATGTCTTTGAAATTATAATGCAAAACATTTGTACAGACAGACTGACAGACAGGCAGATGGATGGAGGGACAGACGGATGGATGGACAGAGGGCTTTACTAGATACCCTTGAATCCTCCTTTGGAGGTCGGGGGCATAACAAACAACCACTGGCATTCCACTGACAGTATATTATATTCAAGTAAGTTATTTGGTTTAACAACACTTTTGACAGTCAGGGTCACCTCATATCGGACAGTTTTATGTGTGGAGGAAGCCAGAGTACTCGGAGAGAACCACTGAGCAATGGCGAGCAACTGTCATTCTCCCAAATGTACAAACTCCACATATACAGGGTTAGAACTGTTTTAGGACAAGTGCACCATTGACATGCATGACACCTTAGTACACAGTGCCAACATGCCCCAATGTGGGCAATCGGAACTAAGTACCTTGCCCAATGACACAATGCAGTTACCCCTGATGGAGATCGCATCATGGTCCTTTTGCTTTAAGTCCAATACCATAAACACTGAGCCACCGCCCTCCTTATTTTAACCCTTCACCCATCTTAACACTTTACCCAACGAATTGAGCAGTTGAAAAAATTAAATTTTTCAAAATATTTCAACAAAACCATATCATGTGACCACTTATTGGAACGAGCTCATTGAGCTCGTTCCAATGAGGGGTCACATGATATGGTTTTGTTGAAATTTTTTGAAAAATTTTAAAAAATTAAATTTAAAATAATAAATTTTGATATCGTCTGCATTGGGTAAAGGGTCAAGTAAGTGACTCCAATCTTTTTCTTAGTTTAAAGAATATTTATTGGAACAAATTACGTTTTGTTTATAGAAAGTGGAATACTAACACATAACTTAATATGATGCAATAACGTCAAGCCCGGTTAGTCCTTGGATGGGTGACCGTCTTGAGTGATTGATTCATACTCCCGCATTCTGTCCTTGGGCAAGGCCCTTAACCCCAATTGTCCACATGGGTGTACAATGAAGCCATATACTAAGGCATACTGCATATTGATGGTGCACATGTCTTCAACCAATCTAACCCTTCTGTGCTGCAGTGCGGAGTGAAGATGTTGGGGAGCTGGCAGCTGCTTGTCGTTGCTTGGTGGTTCTCTCTAGGTACTCTGGCTTCCTCCACCCATAAAACTGTCACTGACACGATATGACCTTGGCTGTTAAAGTGTCATTAAACCTTAATAAATAAATATGATACAATAATAAACAGCATAACAAAAGAGAAAGTATATTTTGAAGGAGGATTCGACAGAAAGCTTAGGGCTCATTTGAGTTGCCCTCTAGCTCGTGAATATGCTAACACAAGAAGATAGTCAGGCTAAGTAGATAAGCTTATGCATCACCAACATGGAAGAAAATTAAAATTTAGTATGCAACCCACCTACCGAGATCAATCAGTTGTTACTCACTGAACCACAACACCGCACCCACTATACAAGCAGGCGACAGACATGAGGACATGTTAATTCAATGTTTTTCTTGTTAACTGGTTGAGTGATAGAAGCCACTACAGGGCTGTATAGTGAAAAGTGCTGAACGTCACTGTAGCAGCTTTTTACTGTTGGCACTAATTTGTTGTTGGCTTAGCAGCAAAATACAAATATTAATATGAAATTTTGTTACAATTTATTGAAATGTGCCAACATGCTCTCTCCAATAAATTGCAACAAAACAATTATTTATGAGCAATATATTTCTTTATTACATGGCTGTTCAATGAAATCCCCATCTGCAACAACACTAAACCATGCGGAAAATGAAAATCTGTTCCACACATGGTGGAACAGAAATCATTGATGGACTATTTTTAAAGAGAAGCAAAATTTCACTGGAATTTTCTACAAATCGTGCTCCGCAATTACAGTTTGAATCACTAGCTATAGCTGAAAATCGTCCCCTGAGTTCCAGTGTGTTCTATGTGCCAGTAGGCACATAGAACACATTGGAACTCAGGGGACAAAATAGTAACACAGGTTCCCCTTGCAAATTTGGTTGGCGATAAAATGTGTTGTTTCTGTTGATAGTTGTCAAATGAATTGCTGAGTGTCCTTCTAATAATTGTTTTTATAGATGTGAAGGCATGTAATAAACACAGAATGACACACACATGTGAGTGGGTTAATCGTTATGGCACTTGTGCCATCGCAGAAGGATAAAACTTGAGGCCTGTGGCCTCTCGTTCTATCTTTCGGTGCTGGCACTCGTGCCATATCAAATAACCCATTCACATGCATATGTCGTTCTGTGTATAAACAAAAGCTCCATTTGCTGGACATGTGATATCTTTAAAAAAAATACTCAGGTTACAAATGACCATTGAAATGTAATTTAGCACTCTACCAGTTAATCCACAAGCCGCCAAAATGTATGGAAATTTGGTTGAATTACAGTGCTCAGTGCACATGTACTCGATGAGATGAAATCTACAAGCCCAATTCAAAGCTGCTTATTCATGTCCCTTCAGTAGCTTTGCATCAGAGAATACTAACATCATTTATTTTTTTATGCTCTGTGCTGTGCAGTTTCTATGTATGAGCGAGAGTATTTGCAGAAACTAATCTGTAGAGTGCATCTACAAATGAAAGTTGTCAAGTTCTGCTCAATGCACTGTGGAATAGTTTCTGTGAATACTGCTTGTAAATCCTGTCATTATTAACTGGTTTTAGCCTGTGGACAGCCTGTTATGAGAATGCTGGAAAGGGATGCCCTAGTTCAATCATTTAGGTCTGCTGGCTGGAGTGTTCTTGCTGCTTCTGTATACTTGCGTTGGGAAAGCAGCGTGTTGCTCTAACTTCTGTGTGTGAATCGTTTCATCACTGTATCTTTGGTGCACATCTTTGATGTTCACTGTAATTGATCAGTATGTGGTACGACCATGGTTTTGGATTCCAAAGTGTTTAAGGTGCTATAAAAGTGAGGGAAATTTGTTTAATTTGAAATTCCAACCTCTGATATTCCATAAATTCAAATTAAACTAGACTTTATGATTCTGGAGAATCATGGCTTTTCCAGATGAGATTCCATGATTTTTCATGACCCAGAGTGTCTGATGAATTGCTTTTAACTGTCTCACTGAAGTTCCTTTATTGATGGTATGAGAAAAGTGCATATAGTAGTCTCAAATGAGTAAGTCTGATAAAATGAAAGTGTCAATGACACTGTAGCTCAACTTGACAAACTTGAACTTGGTAAGTTATAAATGAAATGGCAAAATTGAAGATCATTGGTACCAATGTTATTTGATGAAATTTCAACATAATAGCATTGTGTGTGCACAACATCAGAGTAATCCATGCATTTTTAAATGTAAACTGTAAGACTGGCTAAAGGAAGAACGTTGATACACAAATGCAGTATGTTCAGAGGTTATTGTAAATGGCAACTTTTTTCACAGAAATGAATGCTAATCAAAAGTCTTATCTAAAGATCTCGCCTAATGAGCACACCAAGTTCAAAAACAATAACAATCCTATGATAAATGTGGCCTATAGGCCATGTCAAAGAATGTTGATGCCCAAATGCAATAAATTCAAAGATTGTTGCTAACAGCAACAGTTTTTGATGGAAATGAAAAGAAAATCAATAGTTCCTATCTTTGTCACCCTACATAAGCATACAAAGTTTCAAAACAACCTGATAATGAATATGCCCTCTGAGGCATGCCAAAGGAAGATGTTAATGCACAAATGCACTAAGTAGAAGGTCATTGCTTGTGGCAATGGGTTTTGAGGGTTTTTTTATGGAAATTCATAAATATACCCCGCAGAGAGTGCAAAAGGGATAAGTTGATGCACAAATGCAGTAAGTTCAAAGCCTGGTGATAACAACAATAATTTATGGAAATTAAAAACGCAATAGCTCACATCTAGAGGTCACCCCAAACACACATACCAAGTTTCAAAGTGAGCCGATCATAAATGTGCCCTGAAGGGTGTGTTAAAGGGAAATATTGAGGTCTGACTAAACTAAGTTCAAAGTCAGCGGCAACATTTTTTGACAGAAATGGAAGAAAATCGACAGCTCCCATATAGATGTCACCCTACACAAGCACACCAAGTTTGCAAGCGATCCAATCATAAATGTGCCCTGCAGGGTGTGTCAAAGGGAAATATTGATGCTTAACTACACTTAAGTTTTTACTAAGTTCATTGAAGGTCATTGAAAGTGGCAAGATTTTTTGACAGAAATCAAAGAAAATCAATAGCTCCCATCTAGAGGTTACCCCAAACAAGCATACAAAGTTTCAAAGCAATCCGATCATAAATGTACCCTGTGCCAAAGGGAAATATTGAGGTCTGACTAAACAAAGTTCTAAGAATGTTGGTCGCAGGAAAATGTTTTGACGGAAATGGAAGAAAATCGATAGCTCCCATCTAGAAGTCACCCCAAACAAGCAGGCCAGGTTTCAAAGCAATCCGATCATAAATGTGCCTTGTAGGGTGTGCCAAAGGGAAATATTGAGGTCTGACTAAACTAAGTTCTAAGAACGTTGGCCGCGGCAACATTTTTTTACAGAAATGGAAGAAAATCGATAGCCCCCATCTAGAGGTCACCCCAAACAAGCATACCAGGTTTCAAAGCAATCCAATTATAAATGTGCCCTGTAGGGTGTGCCAAAGGGAAATATTGAGGTCTGACTAAACTAAGTTCTAAGAACGTTGGCCACAGCAACATTTTTTGACGGAAATTGAAGAAAATTGATAGCTCTCATCTAGAGGTCACCCCAAACAAGCATGCCAGGTTTCAAAGCAATCTTTTCATGAATGCGACCTGTGAGGTGTGCCAAAGGAAATTGTGGACGGACGTACTAACGTACGTATGTATGTACGAACGTACGCCGGACGGATGAGAAGTGATGGCAATAGCTCAGCTTGACTTTGTCAAGTTGCGCTAAAAATGTTTAGGTAAAAACCATCATTAATGGTGGAGAGGGTTAATATCAATATCGTCGTTGACAAGTTAATGACCAACAAAATGAGTTATGTTTGTTTGACACATACCCACTAAGTGCTGTGGCTTTTTGAAAATGGTCCATTTTATCTAAAATGTATCCAAAATATTGATGTCTGGCAGCTTGTAGAGGGTTAACAAGTGCTAACAGGAATATTTTTCCTTGCAACTTGTAATGTCACACCAAGAACTGCGAATGTCCATTTTTTCTTTAAAATCTACAAGATGTTTTCAGAGAAATCCTGGGAGAACATGAATTTTAAGCTTTGATGGGTATGATTGTTTATCCAGCCCAAAATGGGTTAAGTGTTGTTTTTTGAATACCATTATTACTTCCACAAATAATTCTCAGTGAATTTTACTTCCACTTATGTTGATCTCTCCTCTTAACTTTGGGTGCTGTGGGTATGCAAACACAGCCCATTTTATCAAAATCTTGATGTTTGAGAACCTGCAGAGGGTTAACTAATGCTTGCTGGAATATTTTGTGCATGCAACTTGTAATGTCATACTAAGATCTGAGAATGGCCATTTTTTCTTGAAAATCTATGTGATGTTTTTAGAGAAATCCTCAGATAACATGAATTTTTAACCTTTTGAGGGGTATTGCTCTGTAACCATCATAAACGGGTTAATGCTTGGTTTTGTGAATACCTTCATTACTTACAAAAATTATCCTCGTTGAATTCCACTTAATGCCGCCTAAAATCAAATAATGAGAAAGATCACCTTCATACTGTACAGTATTATTACATGGAGACTGTACAGTTGCCTTATTACTTGCAAGTTATGATGATACCTGTTTGAATTTCTTACAAATATGCAACTGTTTTTCGACAAAAATTTGGAGTATCATGTGATATGTGCATGTCTGTCGGTCATGGAATCCATCTTCGATAAAAAATGCAGACAGTGTTGTCCTTTCCCCAAATGCAGTCCTGTCAGTGCATTGCAAAGTGTTTTGAATGCCCAGCTTTGTTCTTGGATATCTGAAGCACATTTAGCCATGAGTTGTTCTCCTGAAAAGTTATTTTGTTATCAGCTCTGGTACAAATTTGGTAGCAGACTTCCAGGAACCACTGGTGCCTGCAGTCAACTCTCAGTTGCTTGCAAATATTTTTCATGTTCTATACATCACAACCTTCATTGTGATGTATAATCTGTGTATATTAAATTTGAATTTATGTAATATCAGAGGTGGGAATTTCAAAGTAAACAAATTTCCCTTACTTAATCCACAGCTACCTAATATTTCTTTTGTTCTCTGTCATGAAAACAAGCCCTATAAAATCACACCAAGTACGGTTTTGATGAGAACAGCTCAGAAAAACAGTACCAATATCTGGATATTGGGACGGTTTTGAAACAGTCCCAATAACTAGATATTTGTACGATTGTCAGGGTACTATAATCATAACCATTCAAAAGTAAAGATGCTATAAAGGAGGTGTGAAAAACTTTCTAACACATGAATTATCGACAAGCTTTTCTCAACAGAGCTACTTAATTGAGTGTGCATCATGTCCAAATTATAATGTACTTTTTAATTTTTTGTTGCTTTTAATAACCAACAGCCCTGGTAACCTAAAAAGGACTCCTGTGGAAACCTCGGAAGTGAAGCACTGCTTGTTTGCTGTGGTAAACAAGTTCAGTTTTACTGGTAAAATAGGACCTGGTCACCAGTGCCTGGGGTAGAAGTCCCCTAAAATGGGCAGCATGGGTGTAAACGATTGGCTAAACTTGACTTTACACCCTTTTTTGCGGTCACAATTAGCCATAGCTGCAGAAAAGTGACCTTAAACACCACCTTAAACACCAGTAAATAAATAAATAACCTAAAAAAACCCGCCCTTTTTCAAATATTAAGACAGCAATCAGGCACCACCACCCGCCACCCCTGAGGGAAAGCGAACCTCCTCTTCAGATAAAAAAAAGAATTATTCTTCCAAATGCTTTAAAAATGAACGATTATTAAATTTATGTGCCGCACTTTTGATGAGGGATTGAATAAGGGTTCCACCCTTGAGCTGAGACATTATATTAGCGGGAGAACAAATTACGTCATGATGTGAGTTCACTTCGAAGCCACAGATCTGTTCACAATATCTGAACTCCTGATGCGTGTCATAACTTCAATAGACTTTTTAGCAAGCAAACAATGGGTTATGCCCATTTTGTTTTTCGGGGGTAGAGCAAGCAAAAAGTGTTTTAAAATGTGGTTTTACTCATGTCAAACTGTCTAAAATATAATTTTTTTGACTTTTGTTAACATTGAGGGGCTGTGGATTAAATCACATATATCACTATTTTGTATACTATATGGGTAAATAATTGTTCAGTTGTGCAGGTGTCCTCCAATATTTGGACTCGGCTTCGACGGAAATGGAAGAAAATCGATAGCTCCCATCTGGAGGTCACCCCAAACAAGCATGTCAGGTTTCAAAGCAATCCTATCATAAATGAGCCCTGTAAGGTGTGCCAAAGGGAAATATTGAGGTCTGACTAAACTAAGTTCTAAGAACGTTGCCAGAGGCAACATTTTTTGACGGAAATTGAAGAAAATCGATAGCTCCCATCTAGAGGTCACCCTAAACAAGCATGCCAAGTTTCAAGGCGATCTGATCATAAATGCAACCTGTGAGGTGTGCCAAAGGAAATTGTGGACATACGTATGTACGTACACCTGGACGTACATATGTATGTATGTACATACATACATACGTACGCCAAGGGACGAGAAGTGATAGCAATAGCTCAGCTTGACTTTGTCAAGTTGAGCTAAAAATGGTTTATTGAATTTTGTGCTGACCCTATATACTGTACTGTAAAAAGAAATTACTGATACTTACAAATCATAAGGTGTGCATAAAGATGTTGGAATTTCGTACTCAGTCTTGAATAACACCAATCACACCACTTTTGTTGTTTTAGAATCAATTTCTGGCGAAAGGTCTCAAGGGTGTATTATTCGAAATGTGTAAAGTGTTTTCATATCTTATGATAGGGTTCCTAGTTTTATAAAGCCCTATATTGCCCAGTGATAATGCTTTAGTTGCATGTGAATTGATTTGTGTCCATTGTGATGGCAAACTGAATATGTGGGGATACACCACAGTGTGCTTTGTACACAAATGACATCATTCTAGTTTATTTTGTGTTTAAGGTACCTTTCAGCATCTTTGTCCCAATGTAGGTAGATAGATAGATATTTTATTCAGCAGGATGTGAGTTTCAGTATAACAAAACAACAAAAATACATGGACATAAATTACATATAAAGAGAAACATATAACACATGCTGCTGGGAGATAGTATAGCCAGATTGGCTGTCCACCTGCTATCTCCCTGGCATTGGGAAAAGAAAAAAAGAATATAAAAAGAGAATACAGACCTTAAAGAAAACATTTGAAACAAACTATATGTTAGTTGTATGAACAATAATGAACGATATGTGATATGCAACAATAATGAACGATATGCAATACATGACTGTGGACAGGGCATTGGGAATGTTTGAGTATAACTTGGCTCCCCATTTCTCTAGTCAGAAAAGGTGAAACCAGAGGGGAAAGAAACAAGAGGCCCCAAGGGGCCTGAGGGCGCTCACCTGACATGGTAGCCTAAATTTATATCAACCCAGAGAATTGATTTCAACAAGTTGCATCTGCTCCTCCTAAGAAAAGCTTATACCAAATATCCAAAGATTCTGACCAGTGGATCTAAAAAAAAAAGAAGATTTTTAAAGAATATTCCTCATATTGAACTAAGTTATAATTCAGGCTCCCACAGGGAGCCCATATATGAACCCAGGGACTTGGCTTTAACAAACTTGAATCTCACCCCCCTAAGGATGCTGCACACCAAATATCAAAACATTCTGACTGCTGGATCTGAAGAAGAAGATTTTTAAAGAAAAGTCCTCATTCTGAACGAAGTTACAATTCGAGCTCCCACAGTGAGTCCAAATATGGACCTAGGGACATAGCTTGAACAAACTTGAATATCACCCCCTAAGGATGCTGCGTACCAAATATCAAAACATTCCGACTGCTGGATCTGAAGAAGATTTTTAAAGATAATTCCTCATTTTGAACTAAGTTATAATTCGGGCTACCACAGTGAGCCCAAATATGAACCCAGGGACTTGGCTTGAACAAACTTGAATCTCACCCCCTAAGGATGCTGCATACCAAATATCAAAACATTCCGACTGCTGGATCTGAAGAAGATTTTTAAAGAAAATTCCTCATTTTGAACTAAGTTATAATTCGGGCTACCACAGTGAGCCCAAATATGAACCCAGGGACTTGGCTTGAACAAACTTGAATCTCACCCCCCTAAGCATGGTGCATACCCAATATCAGAAGATTCTGCCTGCTGGATCTTGAGAAGAAGATTTTCAAAGAAATTTGCCTGAAATGCACTAAGTTCAAATTTGGGCTCCTATTCTGAGCCCAAATATAAACCCAGGGGGCCGATTTGAACAAACTTGAATCAGATCCACCCCACAATGTTGCATACCAAATATCAAAAGATTCTGCCTGCTGGATCTGGAGAAGAAGATTTTTTAAGAAATATGCCTGAAATGCACTAAGTTAAAATTTGGGCTCCTATACGGAGCCCAAATATAAACCCAGGGCAGGGGGCCGATTTGAACAAACTTGAATCAGATCCACCCCACAATGTTGCTTACCAAATATGAAAAGATTCTGAAGCTGGATCTGGAGAAGATTTTTTAAGAAATTTGCCTGAAATGCACTAAATTCGAATTCGAGCTTCTATAGTGAGCCCAAATATGAATCTAGGAAGCCGATTTGAACAAACTTGAATCAGATCCACCCCACAATGTTGCATACCAAATATCAAAAGATTCTGCCTGCTGGATCTGGAGAAGAAGATTTTTTAATAAATTTGCACGAAATGCACTAAGTCCGAATTCGGGCTTCTATATTAAGCCCAAATATGAATCCAGGGGGCCGATTTGAATAAACTTGAATCAGATCCACCCCGCAATGTTGCATACCAAATATCAAAAGATTCTGCCTGCTGGATCTGGAGAAGAAGATTTTTGAAGAAATTTGCCCGAAATGCACTAAGTTTGAATTCGAGCTTCTATAGTGAGCCCAAATATGAATCCAGGTGGGCCGATTTGAACAAACTTGAATCAGATCCACCCCGCAATGTTGCATACCAAATATCAAAAGATTCTGCCTGCTGGATCTGGAGAAGATGATTTTTTACGAAATTTGCCTGAAATGCACTAAGTTCGAATTCGAGCTTCTATAGTAAGCCCAAATATGAATCTAGGGAGCCGATTTGAACAAATTTGCATCAGATCCATCCCACAATGTTGCATACCAAATATCAAAAGATGCTGCCTGCTGGATCTGGAGAAGAAAATTTTTTAAGAAATTTGCCTGAAATGCACTAAGTTTGAATTCGAGCTTCTATAGTGAGCCCAAATATGAATCTAGGAAGCCGATTTGAACAAACTTGAATCAGATCCACCCCACAATGTTGCATACCAAATATCAAAAGATTCTGCCTGCTGGATCTGGAGAAGAAGATTTTTTAATAAATTTGCTTGAAATGCACTAAGTTCAAATTTGGGCTCCTATACTGAGCCCAAATATAAACCCAGGGGGCCGATTTGAACAAACTTGAATCAGATCCACCCCACAATGTTGCTTACCAAATATGAAAAGATTCTGCCTGCTGGATCTGGAGAAGAAGATTTTTTAAGAAATTTGCATGAAATGCACTAAGTTCAAATTCGAGCTTCTATAGTGAGCCCAAATATGAATCTAGGAAGCCGATTTGAACAAACTTGAATCAGATCCACCCTACAATGTTGCATACCAAATATCAAAAGATTCTGCCTGCTGGATCTGGAGAAGAAGATTTTTTAAGAAATTTGCCTAAATGCACTAAGTTCGAAATCGGGCTCCTATACTGAGCCCAAATATGAACCCAGGGGGCCGATTTGAACAAACTTGAATCAGATCCACCCTACAATGTTGCATACCAAATATCAAAAGATTCTGCCTGCTGGATCTGGAGAAGAAGATTTTTTAAGAAATTTGCCTGAAATGCACTAAGTTCGAAATCGGGCTCCTATACTGAGCCCAAATATTAACCCAGGGGGCCGATTTGAACAATCTTGAATCAGATCCACCCCACAATGTTGCTTACCAAATATGAAAAGATTCTGCCTGCTGGATCTGGAGAAGAAGATTTTTTAAGAAATTTGCCTGAAATGCACTAAGTTCGAATTCGGGCTCCTATAGTAAGCCCAAATATGAATCCAGGGGGCCGATTTGAACAAACTTGAATCAGATCTACCCCGCAACGTTGCATACCAAATATCAAAAGATTCTGCCTGCTGGATCTGGAGAAGAAGATTTTTGAAGAAATTTGCCTGAAATGCACTAAATTCGAATTCGAGCTCCTATAGTGAGCCCAAATATGAATCTAGGGAGCCGATTTGAACAAACTTGAATCAGATCCACCCTACAATGTTGCATACCAAATATCAAAAGATTCTGCCTGCTGGATCTGGAGAAGAAGATTTCAAAGAAATTTGCCTGAAATGCACTAAGTTCAAATTTGGGCTCCTATACTGAGCCCAAATATAAACCCAGGGGGACGATTTGAACAAACTTGAATCAGATCCACCCCACAATGTTGCATACCAAATATCAAAAGATTCTGCCTGCTGGATCTGGAGAAGAAGATTTTTTAAGAAATTTGCCTGAAATGCACTAAGTTCGAAATCGGGCTCCTATACTGAGCCCAAATATGAACCCAGGGGGCCGATTTGAACAAACTTGAATCAGATCCACCCTACAATGTTGCATACCAAATATCAAAAGATTCTGCCTGCTGGATCTGGAGAAGAAGATTTTTTAATGTTTTTCCCATTGCCTACAGTGTTAAAAAGTGCTGACTCAGCACTTTTTCAAAGTCCCGAAACTGTACCCTATGATAAAACCGATGGCAATTTTTTTTTACCAATCCTTTCTGTTGGTCCTAAGGAAGCTGCACACCAAATAAAAATTCTCAGTGCCGTGCAGTTTTGGAGATATGGGCGTTTTAAATTTTTTCTATTTTTAGCTCCTGCGGTTCCCACGGGGCTGCGGGAAAATTTTTTTTTGCATAAATCAAGTACTCATGACCCAATAAGCCCTCACATAAAATTTGGTTCAAATCAGCCCCTCGGTTTGGAAATTTTGGGCGGGGCAAAAAATTTTGCCCCTCCCATAATGACGCCAAGTATAGCCCCACAAACTTCTCTTGAACAAATCTGAGTCTACACCTCAAAAGGAAGCTGCACACCAAATATCAAGTCTTTGCTACTGCTGGTTCATGAGAAGAAGATTTACAAAGAATTTGGTGCCCCTTGGGGGCGTGGCACCACCCAGGAGGAGGGGCAACTTCATTTGAACAAATCTGAATTGGCATTAGGTAATAAACATTTAGCCAACATTTGAATAAAATTGGGCTAGTGGTTTAGGAGGAGAAGTCGATAATGTAAAGTTAACGCCGGACGGACGACGATGGTGATTAGTAAAGCTCCCCTTGAGCTTCGCTCAGGTGAGCTAAAAACCAGAGGTGGATGAACATGACCCCCTGGTAGTCATATTCATCTGTCTCCGGCCCTCTCTGATCATACTGAACTAAATTTGCCTTACTCACTCAAGACTTTCAGGGATCTTGCAGCCACCCTATGGCCTCTTTCCTACTCGACAGACACCAATTCAATTACTCGAAGATAGAGCCTGGAGCACAGCGTGGTCAACACGCCTGAGGAATATTATCAGTTGTGGATTTAAGACATTACTAGTTATCTCTGGGCCCGTATAGTAAACAAGGATTTTCAGGTGACAAGAATGCTACGCTTAATGACCACACAAGGAAAGGTTTCATTATGCTTTGAGTGAGGAGTCAAGTTAGATGATAAACCTGACAAATAAGCAGGAGTAACATTTTTATTTGAGATGAGTGTCTTTGTGTTTTGTGTGTTTTTTCAATCCCTTCCTATCAATTCAGTGTTAATTTTGTTGAATAAAATATGATCCCTGCAAACACACCGTGCATCCACGGCATCACCATAAGGTCGCCACAATGCCCAACACGATGTGAAGTCGCCATAGTTACGGTGTGTGTCAGTACCCGATCACTCAAAGAGAGCAATCTGGGCAGTAAGGATTATTGCATTCAACCCTTTCCAAGTATGAAGCTAATAGCTTGAAAGTTAAACCTTTTTTAAACACATTCCTATTTTCCAAAAGAAGAACTTCAATGTCCAGGTTGTTCAATATTTTGGGAAACGAATACAGGGGGAAGTCATCCAAGAATCGAGTCCTTGTTCTGTGTACTTGCAGAAGTGTGGACTGCCTGGTATTTCTGTGTGTTTGGTTACTCACATAAGATAAAAAGTCATCAAATGATGCCGGGAGGTTGGACTTCAATCATGAATAAACAATGCTGCATGAAGTTTGAATAAGTCGCTAACCTTGAGGATGCGATCTTTAATAAACAGCGGGTCTGTGTGAGCATTAAATTTTTTATTATTGATTATTCAGACTGTTCTTTTCTGCATTAGCAATAGTTTGTTGATCGCTCTTGAATTACCCCAGATTTGAATACCATAGGTCAAATGACTGTGGACAAGTGCGAAGTAAAGAGTTCTCAGGGCATTATGAGGCAGAATGGCTTTAACTTTATTGAGGGCAAAGTTTGCGTGTGCAATTTTTGAGCATATCTGTGTGATATGGTATTTGTAAGATAACTTATCATCAATATTTATACCTAAACATTTTAGAGATTTTTCGACTTCCTCCATGCCCGCCCTAGTTATTTGATCATTATCAACAAAAATATTGAAAAACGTCGATTTTGTTTTCTTCCTACCAGGGTGAATTAATATATATTTCGTTTTTTTAGTATTTATAACCAGATGATTGGTTGAACACCATTTGGATACCTTAAAATTGTAAATTCGTTATTCCTGTTAGTTTTCTAGTTTTTCATACAGTGACTTGATGAGTAAACTGTAGTATCATCTGCGAAGGATAATAAATTCAGAGATATTGTTAATATATAGCAGAAAAAGGATAGGCCCTAGTACTGAGCCTTGTGGGATGCCGCACACAATTTGCACCAAATCCGATTTGTGTCCATCAAACAGGACAAATTGTTTTATATTTTCTGTTTTGGTGTCAAAGGCTTTAGTCAGATCCAGAAACACAGCTAGAGTGGACTGTTTACTACATTTATTATTTTCTTCTGCCACGTGTTTTAGAAGATGGAGTACCAGTTAAATTGTGGAATGTTTTTTTCTGAACCCATACTGGTGCCGATATAATATTTTAAAGCGTTCTAGGAAACTAATCATTCTCATTGTCATAAATTTCTCCAAGATTTTTGAGAAAATTGGTAGTATACTAATTGGTCTATAGTTTGTAAATTTGTGCGACTCACCTGATTTATAGATAGGAATAACCTTGGCAGTTTTCATTTTATCGGGAACTACACCAAATTTGAATGAGCTATTGATTATGTGTTTTAGTGGGGTGACAATTAAGTCGATGGTTTATTTAACAAGACTTGAGTTTGTATCATCACAATCAGGGCTTGTTTTAGGTTTCATAGATTTGAAAACATTAATAATTTAAGAAGGAGATGCAGGCTTTACAAAAAAATTGTTTGGAAACTAATCATTCAAATATGTTGAAACTAAATTGTGATCTATTCTTAGATGCTGACTGGTGAGTCTACCAATATTCACAAAAAAAGTTATTAAATTCCTTTGTTATTTCATGTGGGTCACTGATTTCTTTGTCGTTTTGGACAAAGAAAGAGAGGAGTTTGGAAGAGCGCTTTTCCTTATTAATACTTTCATTCAAAATTTTCCAGGTATTGCGCACATCGTGTTTATTTTTTGCCAGAATTGTTTTATAGTATATTGCTTTACTCTGTTTCTTAATGCGGTTGAAAATTCTGCAGTAATTTTTATAGTTAAGAATATTTTGGTCTGTGGGAGCTTTTAATTTTTTGTGGTAAAATTTCTTTTTATTTCTTGATGAGATTAATAGACCCTTTGTCATCCAAGGCTGGTGTTTAATCTTGGTTTTCTGATTTTGGGCTTGAATGATGGGAATGCCACGTCAAAAACATTTTGATATATTTCCATAAATTCATTGTATGTCAAATTGGGACAATTCATACTCATGACACGAGAAAAATCACACTCAGACAGAAGAAATTGGAAGTAAGCAATGTTCTCTGTGTTCATCATCCTTTGGACTTTGGGAGTAGAAGGTCCTTTCTCTAATGTATTGTTCTCAATGTAAAAAATACCAAAGTGATCAGAAACGTCAGTAAGGACTATGCCAGAAGATGAACTGGACGCGATGTTGTTTGAATAAATGTGATCAATTAAGGTCGCCGATGAAGTAGTTACTCTAGTTGGTTTTGTTGTGAGAGGGAGGAAGCCCTGACTAAATATTAGGTTAATAAATTCCGCAGTCTTTCTGTGGGCCTCAACTTTCAGGAGATCGAAATCAAAATCTCCCATTATGTAAGAGGTTTTCTTTTCATGTGAAAATATATCTGTTACGAAATTTATTTTGACAGGAAAATGTCCATGTCTGCTTTGGGAGGGGTATTGGGTCTATATATAACTCCAATCACCTTCTTTGATTTATTAAATTCAATTTCAATAAAGAGGGATTCCAGAATGTGGGGGATAAAAATTGACAAATCCTCGCAGATTTTGAAATCAATACCTTCTTTGATGTAGAGTCCAACACCCCCTCTTCCATCATCTTCCGGAAAACGACATTTATAAACTAGTGGCTGATACCCATTCAAGGTATACGAAAAGGATGGCCGCAAGTAGTAGGAGAGCGATGGATCGGCCCAATTCAGGGGGAGGGAATGGGGGAAGTGACATCATGTCACGTGACCTGGTGGCCCCATGTTGTGTTGTCATGGTAACCCACGTGAGTGGCCATCTTGTAACATCATCTCCATAGTGATACGTGGTGTGAGTGCGCAGCACGTGTTGTTAGGGTGATACGTGTTTCTGTTGTCCATTTTGTATAGTGGAGACCGCCATCTTGGTTTCTGTGGTAACACGTGGTTGCTACCTGACCCAAATGCTTATAACAAGACAGGGGTATGTTCGGAGGGTATGTTCCTTTGTACAGGAGTAATTTCCAGATACGTAGAATTACCTCAAACAACACAACAAGTTTTACTGTTTTGAATTCTTTCAGAATTCTCTGTTTCTATCTATATATGCAATAGTTTTCGTCTATCTGACCATGTTCCTTTGCCCTGGAGTATACTCCAGTAGTATAGAAGAGCCCTTCAGTTGGAACAGTTTTAGCTTTTTGGCACTATATTTAGCAATTTCTGGTATGTTCTTGTTAGTTCTGACCCTATTCCGAGTACTCTTGTTGTTTCATTTATCTAGATCATCCATATAGATTATAACTAACCAATCAGGTTGCTTGATTTCCCATAATCTGTATGCAGAGTTATCTCCCTTGTGTATATAAAAAGCCTATATCATTCCAAAACCCAATAAGCTATTGAGCAGTTACTGAAAAGTCATTGCTCGAATGACTTGTAGTCAATCGAGCAAATGAGCTAACAGGTAATTGCTAGTTTGAGTGACTCCTTGAATGACTCTTCGACTCATTTCGGTATTTGAGGATACCTATGGCCTGGTATTGTAGTATTTGAGGATACTTATCTGAGGATAATATTACTTGTTTGACCCAGCCTTCTAGTTCACCCCAGGACATACCTATCCAAAATTCCCCTTACAAGCTAAAGAGCCAAGAGAGTAATTGCTCCATGAGCAATTGCTCGAACAACTCGAAACCCATCAAGCATATGAGCCTTAGAGCAATTGCTTGATCAAGTGATTCCACATACTACTCGTATGACTCGAAGTCCATCGAGCAAATGAGCTAACAAGTAACTGCTTGCTCGAGTGACTCCTCGAACGACTCTTCGACTCATTACAGAAAAAAAGGGATTCCGAAGGCCATATGTTTTTGAAAAAGGGATTCCAAAAAGGGATTCCATAAGTGGGATTCTGTCTTACGTCGAGTGACTCGCACATACTGCTCAAACGACTCGAAGTCCATCGAGCAAATGAGCTAATGAGTAACTGCTCGTTCGAGTGACTCCTCGAATGACTCTTAGCCTCATTTCAGAAAAAAGGGATTCTGTAGCCACAGACATATCCTAAAAAGGGATTCCACAAATGGGATTCCAAAAAGGGATTCCATAAGTGGGACTCTGTTTTACCTCAAGTGACTCACACATACTGCTCGAATGACTCAAATCCTATCGAGCAAATGAGCTATAGAGCAACAGCTCATTCGAGTGACTCGCACATACGACTCTTAGCCTCATTTCAGAAATATAAATTTTATAGTAAATTTCCTTTCTTATTATACCTACCGCAATTGTTTACTACAGGCTTTGCACTAAAGTGGAAGACCCTAACTCGGATAAAATACTCTCTATTTTAATCTTTCGAAAGAGATGTGGGAAAGAAAAGTGGTGTAAAAAACACCACGATAAAATAAGCCAAAACTGGGCCGAGCGCCATTGGCGCACATCCAGTATGGGACGCTCTTCCCTTAGTACAAATCCACAACTTCCGTTAACCAATGCGCAGTGCATCATCATTCTTTTGAGTCCGCCAACATAGGAGTTATGTGATAAGCGGGGAGGAAGGATTCTTACCCGAATAAGAAGACGGGAGGGCCTCCATGTAAACAAATGCGGTAGGTAAATAAGAAAGGAAATTTACTATAAAATTGATATATCTTATCAACCTACCTTACAATTGTTTACTCAGGCTGAATAGACAATAGGATGGAGGGAATCACATAACCAACCCACACATAACTCAATTACACTGGAACCGTGGACAGAGGAAGAGATCCCTAGGCCTATCAAACCATAGCAAAACATTAGTAAAAGACAATGAAACATTAGTAAAAGACAATGAAAGATGAGGCGTATGGTGAAGTGCGATGCACAGACAGAAAAGCTGAATGGCTGGGATAGACAACAGCCTGAGCCGAAAAAAGAGGGCCCGTAGGAAAAAGGTCCTCTGTCGGCTCCTGCAACTGTCACAGATAAAAGGAGAAGGTAGCATTTCTCCAGTAGGCTCCGACAACATGACGGAGTTAGTAAAAGAGGAAGACAATGCACGCACCTCGTGGCAGAAAAAACGATTTGTAATACAATCACCAGTAGCTAGACGAGAAGAAGCTGCACGAATAGCAAGACAAATCCATCGAGAAATGGATGCAGGAGAGATCCGGCATGTGAGAAAACACATATCCATCCAGGACAAAGGTGCGAATGCCCCCACCCCCCCCCCCCCCCCCCCCCACAGCAGAGAAGCACCCAAGAAAGTGTCCATCTTGAAGTAAACTGCAAAGTCCTAGGCCTTTTCAAGGAAAAGAGCTGAACAAGCTTGGAGCGGCAACGATGAGTGTCGAAACAATGCGGTACCACATATGAAAAAAGTCTCCGAAGCATGGACTTGTACCCATTGCTGGAGACCCCCAGAAACAAACATATACCAGAAACTCTGCAAGCGGTGTGATCAAAGGAATGACAGAAGCAACAGAGTGATCACACACCATCGACAGAAGAACCTTCTACTTAGCCACAGAGGCTAAACCACTGGAGTGAGTGCCTCCTTGAAGAAGAAAGGCAACTCCACTGCTTGTCTCTAAAAACCACTACGGAGGAGACAGGACCCGATAAAGACATGCGAGAAGGCACAATGAAGTCAGGTCAACTTGAAACCTCCTCGGGTGGCTTTGGCAAAGAAAGTCGCGACGTAGAGGGAGACATGCCGGAACCGCCACTAACAGAGAGCGAAGCAGATTGATCCACACCCACCGAGGCGACAGGGGTGTGATCGAAAGGATTCGACGACTGCATGTTCATATCTGGGCTAGAACCTGAGGCGGAATCAGAACCGGCAGGAAGGCGTAGCTGACAAGACCATCCCAAAGGAGGGCCAGAGCATCCACGGCGAAAGCCAGAGCATCTGGACACGGGGACACGAAAGTGTCCACCTGATGGTTCCAACGAGTCGCAAAGAGATCGATGGAACACCGCCATGTGGAGCATCCACTCAGTGGAAAAGAACCTGTCCCGAGTCGGCTAGGACGTTCAGATGACCGGAAATGTGACGAACAACCACCCCGGCGTTGACATCCTGAGCGAGCAGTAGAAGATCCTGAGCCAATTCGTACATTCGAACCGAGTGCGTGCCGCCCTGGTTCCAAATGAAGCAACAACTGTCGAATTGTAGAACAGAAGGACCTGATGAATCGACAGGTGAGGGATCCACTGCCTGAAACTCAGAAGAAGAGCAAGAAGCTCCTTCTGGTTGATGTGTAGAGATGCTCGATCCTGGTCCCACATCCCGTGAAGTGAAAGACCTAGAGGATCCAACGTCGCACCCCATCGCTGGCATCTGTCGTCAAAACGTGATTGGACGTGGGTAAGTCCAACGGGACACCCTGCATGATCCACTGAACATTCATCCAGTGGAGGAGGTGAGGATGAAGAGATTCTGGTAAATGACGCATCAGATCCAGAGAATTGACATTCGGACCCCAGCGACTGAGCAGAAAGTGTTGGAGGGGTCTGACATGCAGCCAACCTAGAGGAATGAGATCCGTCACCGAACCGCAGAGACTGAGCAGCCGGAGAATACCCTGTGCTGTCATGGATGTGGACTGGGACAGAGTCAGAGCAAAAGCTCACAGAATCACAGCCCTGGCCTGGGGAACCACCACCGCATTGAACTGAGTGCGGAAGGCCATCCCCAGATGACAAAACGACAGATCCGGGACCAGATCAGACTTCTCCTCGTTGACTCTGAATCCTAGCGACGTGAGCAAGCTCAACAGAGTGTCGACATCCAACTCCAGTAAGGCAACATTGGAATGCCTCTGGAGGATATCGTCTAGATATGCCGAAGTAGTCACCCTGCACTGTGTGCGATGGAAGGCTATCACATGCAACATCAGTCGGGTGAAGGTCCAAGGAGCCAGGTTGAGGCTGAAAGGCATGGCCTTCAACTGGTAAACTCGCCCCAGAAAAGCGAACCTGAGATACTTCCACGACACCCGATGAATCGGATCGTGAAAGTAAGCATCTCGCAGGTCGATGCTGGAAGCGAAATCTCCCTGGTGAATAGAACAGCAGACCGACCTGAAAGTCTCCATGCTGAACTTGGGAGCAATGATAGACTGGTTCTGGATACTCAGATCGAAAACCGGTCGGAGTCAGCCGTCCTTCTTTGGCACCAAGAACAGGTGGGAATAAAACCTCACTGACTGAATGTTCTTGACGACCTTGAACGCCCCATTGGCCAGGAGATTCTCCATGGGAAAAAAGCTTCCGACGTAAAACGTCTGAAGGAACTGTGGTTGGAAGAGGCACTCTGCACAGAGTGGGGTGCCTTCGGAAGGATATTCGCAGCCCAAACTGCTCAACATCTAACACCCAAGGATCAGATGTGAACTCCGCGAACTCTGCTATCCTTCCTCCAACCTGGGACGAATCGAGGTGAGGACCTTCAGTTCGAGCCCCGACGAGGCCCACGAGAGGAGAAACCACCTCCTCTACTGAATGAAGAATCTTGAGACTTCTCTCTAGCCTGCCGATGCTTACCCTTACCCCGAGAGTAAGAAGTAGAAGCCGCAAAGCGGTGGCAGAAGGATCAGCCCTTTGGTTCGCAGAGGAAGCAGAAGGGCACTTGTTAGGCTTTGAATGGTCCCTGCCTCCCCTAGAAGGCTGATCAAGCTGACAAAGCAGCAGCTGATCTTTGGAATGATGTAGGACGCCATCCCGGATCATCGACACGGAACCTATGGAACAATAGCGGACCCGCCAAAGAAGCAGATCGAAGAGCAGCGTGCTGCCCCCAGGAAGGGATCGGCCTGTGTCCAGCACAGATATCCCTTCGAACTAGTTCCAAAATAGCTGTGTCACAGGCATGCGTGTGAGTAAGAAGCATGAGCGCCCTGGACAGCAAACGCAAAGGAGCCTGTAGATCGGTAAATCTATCTAAGGCAGATAGGCAGCTAAGGCAGAGACGATGTGATCGGAGAGAGAAAGTATACCCAGCATTCCTCTCGATAAGTCCAACATGGACTCGAGAGTCGTCATAGGAATGACGGCAGACTTGGGCTTGGAAAGCCCGAGGGAATTGGAGTCCTGATCCAAAACCGTCAAAGTCTGGCAGACTGCTGGATTGGTGAAATCGTAGTAACGATAATGCACCTGAGGCAAAAAGGTGTCAACCCTGGTGAAGAACAGAGCCTTCATAGCCTTGGAACTCAGCTTAGAGTCCAAGGCTGAAAATGCTTCAACCACCTGGCATGGTCGAAGATGCCCAGAAGCAGGTTGCTCCACAGGCTGTAGGCGCGCGACTGATGATTGCAGCCTGGCTGAGTCGACTGGTTTGAAGGTTTGAGATCTGGAAGGAACCCAAACACAAGTCAAGAGCTGCCCCAAGTCAGAAGACTGCAGGCTCTCGACATTAAAGATGTCTGATTCCTCCCCTGGAGTTGGAAGACACATAGCCCATCGTGGGCAAACCAGCTGACGCCTCCCATGGTGTAGGCACCAGGGGGATCAGAAAGTGGCCTGTTTCCAATCCCAGGAGGCAGTGCCATAGGGGGTGCCTTGAAACCACTCGCTGCCTCACTGGAAGCAACGAGAAGGCTCTTGGACAGAACCTGAGTGAGTAAGGAGAGGGCCTCCCTAAGCTCACTGCCCGTACCAGCCGGTTCGACATGTGGAAGAACCAGCAAAGTGGCTTCACACCTGACCCTCTTAACCAGTGAAGGGTCACGATCCTCCAATACACCCGAAGCGGGGCGACGGGCAGCAGCCGAAATAGCTGAGGGCAGACGTGCACAGGGGTACGACACACCCCGAGGATCAACATAGCAAGAACTCAGGAGAGTTGCCGCGGACCTCTGCGGGGCAGAAGGTCCAGGCTGCACAGAAGGCGTTGGTCCCGCAAAACTGGCCGTGTGACCAGAATGAGTGGACAGAAGAAAACGCCAATGACAAAACTGTGGTACTCGACAGCGCAGAGACCACAGTAGAGGGTCCGGCCGGCAGCCACTTCCAACTTCGCCATATTGAAGTCAGGGAAGGCTGAGGCCGATACCCCCACGTCTACACCACCAGACACCGCTGCAGACCACTGCAGGTATAAAACTGCTGTGCTCAACGGCTGAGAGGACACAGCAGGGGGTTCAGTCGACAGCCATGTCCAACTTCGCTGAGTTGAAGTCGGGGAAGGCTGAGGCCGATACCCCACAACCGCACTACATACATCCCTGCAGACCCTTGCAGGGATAAGCCAAGGCCAGCTAAAAATGGTGCCCGATGACATTGTCGACGGAACAGCAGTAGCAGCAGATATGACAGGAGCTGTTGGAATGGCGGAAAAGGGGAAAGAGCCACCTAGCTCGGCCTCCAAAGGAGGAGTCACAACCCTAGTGACAGCCTCAGATGTCGACTGGAGAGGGCGCATAGTCCCGGAACCAGGCATCTCTTCACCAGTAATCCAACAGCTCGCGCAGTATCCACCACGGTAAAAAAAACTGCACATCCTCCACGGAAGGGGAATAACTCTCACCAGACTTGGTCGAATCCGGAGGCCCCCGAAATGACAGTGTTCCCCACCCCCAACTGGTGTGGGAGGAGATGCACATCCCCACGGATGGGGAGAAATTCTCACCAGACGTGGTCAAGTTGGGAGGCCCCGAAATGACAGCGTTCACCAGAAATGACAGCGTTCCCCACCCCTACTGGTGTGGGAGGAGATGCACATCCCGACGGGTGGGGAGAAATTCTCACCAGACGTGGTCAAGTTGGGAGGCCCCGAAATGACAGCGTTCCCCCCCCCCCCCCCCCCCCCAATGACAGCGTTCACCAGACTTGGTCGAATCGGGAGGCCCCCGAAATGACAGCGTTCCCCACCCCTACTGGTGTGGGAGGAGATGCACATCCCGACGGGTGGGGAGAAATTCTCACCAGACGTGGTCAAGTTGGGAGGCCCCAAAATGACAGCGTTCCCCCCCCCCCCCCCCCCCCCCCCCCCCCCCCCCCCCCCCCCCCGAAATGACAGCGTTCACCAGACTTGGTCGAAACGGGAGGCCCCCAAAATGACAGCGTTCCCCACCCCTACTGGTGTGGGAGGAGATGCACATACCCACGGGTGGGGAGAAATTCTCACCAGACGTGGTCAAGTTGGGAGGCCCCGAAATGACAGCGTCCCCCCCCCCCCCTATCCGTGGGTGCAGGAGGAGCTGCACATCCCCTATGGAGGGGGTGTCACTCACACCAGACGTGGTCGAGTCGGGAGGCCCCGAAACGACAGCGTATGAAGCTTGTGCTGCCCAACAGTTCATTCTTCGTTCACTTTGTTCTCTCCGTTATTTCTCTATCCAGGTCCATTGCGGTAAGTTCGTTGAGTTCTCTGCGCAGCAAATGTTGTTGATCCAGTAAGCTTTCCAGTAAACTGGGTTCGACCAATACGTAATCTTCTCTTCTTGTCCCTTCATTGTTGGATTAGGCTGTGGTTCTGGTTTCTTCCCTGTTCCGGTCATTACTGTCTGAGGTATTTCTGTTGGAGGTATTGGTACCGACAGGTTTCTGGTTGATTCATGGTTATTCAACTGGTATTGTTTTGACAGTTCCATTGGTTCAACATATTTTATTCGTTTGCGTTCTTCTCTTCTGTATAATTGCCATAGTTCCAGTGGTGAGTGGACCTTCTCATGTCTGGATAGGTGGTGTCTCCTGTTAAACGTCTTTGCACACTTTAAGCATTGATACCTCTTAGGATCGTGGATGGTTCGCTTGTGTAGTAGGAAACATTTTATGACTGAATGATTTTTGACACTCGTCGCAGGTGTGGTGTTGATCCATCGCTGGTTAAACATGAAATAACAAAGTCCGGGAGAGGAATCCCTTTTTATACCTTTGAGATTTTATTTCAAATCACAGAACATCATTTTACGGAGTCGGCTAGGAATCCCATTTATGTAATCCCACTTATGGAATCCCTTTTTGGGAAATGCCTGTGGCTATGGAATCCCCTATTTCTGAAATGAGGCTAAGAGTCCTATGTGTGAGTCACTCGAACGAGCTATTGCTCTATAGCTCATTTGCTAGATGGGATTCGAGTCATTCGAGCAGTATGTGCGAGTCACTCGAGGTAAAACGGAATCCCACTTATGGAATCCCTTTTTTGGAATCCCATTTGCGGAATCCCTTTTTAGGATATGTCTGTGGCTACAGAATCCCTTTTTTCTGAAATAAGGCTAAGAGTCGTTCGAGGAGTCACTCGAACGAGCAATTACTCGTTAGCTCATTTGCTCGATGGACTTCGAGTCGTTCGAGCAGTATGTGCGAGTCACTTGACGTAAGACAGAATCCTGCTTATGGAATCCCTTTTTGGAATCCCATTTGTGGAATCCCTTTTTCGAAAACATATGGCCTTCGGAATCCCTTTTTTTCTGTAATGAGTCGAAGAGTCGTTTGAGGAGCCACTCGAATGAGCAATTACTCGTTAGCTCATTTGCTCGATGGACTTTGAGTCGTTCGAGTAGTGTATGGAGTCACTCGATCGAGCAATTGCTCTAAGGCACATTTGCTCGATGGGTTTCGAGTCGTTCGAGCAATTGCTCATGGAGCAATTACTTTCTTGGCTCTTTAGCTTGTAAGGGGAATTTGGGATAGGTATGTCCAGGGGTGAACCAGAAGGCTGGGCCAAACAAGTCATGGTATCCTCAGACAAGTATCCTCAAATAACACAATACCAGGCCATAGGTATCCTCAAATACCGAAATGAGTCGAAGAGTCATTCGAGGAGTCACTCGAACGAGCAATTACTCATTAGCTCATTTGCTCGATGGACTTCGAGTCGTTGGAGCAATGACTTTTCAGTTACTGCTCGATGGCTTATTGAGTTTGGGAATGATATAGGCTTTCGTATACACAAGGGAGATAACTCTGCATACAGATTTGGGAAATCAAGCAATCTGATTGGTTAGTTATAATCTATATAAATGATCTAGATAAATGAAACAACAAGAGTACTCGGAATAGGGTCAGAACTAACAAAAACACGCCAGAAAGCTAAAACTGTTCCAACTGAAGGGCTCTTCTATGCTACAATTACTGAACTTCACTTTCTAGCTTAGTAATCTGGGAGACCCTTGTCAGGCGATGAACTGAGTCATTTTTCAATTTTACAGAAATTATTCCATCCGAAGTCCAGGTACCCATTATTTTAGAATGTTTCTGGAGCTGCCTTGCACGACTAGCGATTTGCGCTCGAATCCTTGTTAAGCAGGCCTGGACATTTGACAGTAACGATCGTTCCGTTTCCGTGTCGTTACCGTCACAGCAAAAACACGGAAACGATTTTTCATTTCCCATGCATTTTATGCACACTCGGACTCCATGACCAGACCGTACATGTTCATAATTTTATAGGAATATGTTGTCCAGTTCCAATCCAAGCCGAACGAGCGGCTGATGAATTTATCCTACTTTATGAGGAAAACAATAAACATTTTCCTTTTGAAATTTTCTGCATGTTCGAGGCAAAATGCCACCATAAGCCGCCTCAGTCAGAGCATCTAAAAATCAATTTTTTTTTTCGGGGGGGGTGGGGGGGGGGGGGGTGGGGGGGGGGGGGGGTGGGGTGGAATTACCCCCCCCCCCCCCCCCCCCCCCCCCCTCTGTGTGCACGCACGTGCGCTAGACACCTTTCGGTGTCTGTATTCAGTTTTTCCCTCCAAAAATTCTCATGCCCCCCCCCCCCCCCCCCCATTAAATTTTAATCCTGGCTACGCACCTGTACCAAGACGGATAAAAAAAATCAGCCCAGATCGCCAGTATACAGCCTACAGTTCAAATGAAATGAAAAATGCATCATTCTCATCTCACGACCAACCAACTTAACAGAATGTCATTGCTGCCAAGTCCCCAGCATTAAATATTCACCCGTAACAGTGAGTGACACTGCACGCCGGTAAACTTGCGCCTAGGTGCGCCTCCCCCCTGCCCCGGCCCTACAGTGTTTCATAAAGTCCTTCATCTGCCACTCAACCAACTCTGAACCGGTGTATTGGGAAGTAATGACTGTGCAAATGAACTCAGTCACCAGAAGCATGAAAATGTCTGCAATGCAGAAAGGTAATTCCAGTCTAGTACTGTAAGGGAGGTAATCGAATAGCTATCAAAGAACTCAGCTATTTTCGACATTGCTGACAGGGTCTTCGCCATATGTGATGCCCATATCTCTCACCAAATTTAAATTGCATCGTTCCATGGCTGATTTTAAATAATATATTATAAGTGATCATCTCAGACTTTGATATCTGGAATCTTTTCAATTTTTTATTGACTTTTGGTCATTAAAGCCTTTAAGATCACGCTCGGCTGGTCACCATTGCAGTGTCGTTAAGCTGACAAGTCATAACAACAGAACAACTATTTTGCTTCAAGCGAAGTTTAAGACGCCAGTATTGCAGTGTCTCTGGCGGATTGCTGGTTTGGGGTTCCAGCCTTAAAACGTCCCCCGTGCCATTCACTTAACCGTGGCAAAATTTATTCTTTTTGTTAAAACGAAAGAAATGTAGTTGAAAGCATGAGTGACAAAAAGTGAGTTGCGTAGAAAATCAGGGCGGGCAAGTGCATTTAAAGCCTATTAGTATTAGTTCTGCAGGGCGAGAGACTTTTGCTGTATTTTTACACCCCTGTTGACGGAACGGGAAAATCGTTATCGATCGTTTCCCATGATGCAAAATGATGGAAACGCAATATGATTTCCCATGATTTTTGAAATATTGAGGCCTGTTAAGCCTTCATTTAAAAAAAGTTTTGGTCATGCAGATGCTTGAGATGATTTAATACTCTCACTTTTGATACGTCAAACGTTTTTCAGTTTACTTTTTTGTTTGAAGATACTGTTTCTAGTTCTATAACTGATAAGCTTGAAGATTATTGGGAGTTGTGACGACCCTGCGGTTTTGGGCCCAACACGGTGGCTATGGGATATATCACCAAGTTGCAGAGGTGCATCTAAAGCGTTGGCCACATCAAGAATGATAGAGTCTGTATTTTCATCCGGCACTTCAGGAACCCCCATTAAGCGAAAACTGGTACGACGACCGTACTGCTTGAGCTCATCGAGCTGGTATGCAGTACAGTTTAGCCAATCATTTATACAAATGCTGCCTCTGTTAGAGGACTTCCCACCAAGGCATTGGTTCAAAGTTCTACAGGGCTTATATTTCGACGAGAATCCGAGAATCGATTCGCACAAAGATTCGCGCAATAAAACTGGCGAGAATCCATGTAGATTCTCGCTGCACCTCTGCTAGGATTCGCGTGAAAAAAATGAGTCAATCTAACCCTTTAACTAACACAGCGGCAACAACTTAACCAATAGAAGGCTAACATGACCTGAAATATCCTGACACTTTGTCAATAAAACCTTACAAATATGGCTGTCATTGGAACCGGCTCATTGAGCCGGTTCCAACGGCAGCCATATTTGTAAGATTTTATTGGAAAATATTGTTCATTTAATTATTTTATCATTTATTTATTATTTATTGTTTAAAAATTATCAAACTTAGTTTTAAAAATTGAAAAAGTGAGTTGGGTAAAAGGTTAACACGTGTTATCAGTATACAACAGTGGTTCAACCTTGGTGGCGTCATGGGATCCTGGGACACTCATAGTAGGTATGGATTCTCGCAACCATTCTCACGAGAATCCAAATGGATTCTCATAAATTTAGACGAAATATAAGCCCTGTTCTACTTAAATTACCAGTAAAACAGAACTTGTTTACCACAGAAAACAAACACTACTCCACATCCCAGGGCTCCCACGATGAGTAAGAATTTCTGATTACTAACTGCAGGACTTATGAAATGGGGTGGCCAGGGTGTACGCAAAGGCCCTACACAACAAAATCTCAAAATGACAAAAGCACCAAGACAAAAGTCCCATGGACAATTAAGGAGTCAATAGCAGTAGTGGTGTTTCAAAACAATCCTGGCAGGTGCTGCTGGAAGTTTTGCCAGTGTTTCTTTGATCACTGTCAGCTGAGAGAAATAAAAATTGACAAGCTGTCACAGTGATAACATTGTAGTTTCATTGCCCATGCACACCTACACTTACAGAAATCAGACCATACACACACATTGTTACATTGAAATTTATCACCATAACATGACACTGACAATCAATGTTCCCACGCAAGCCTGTTGAAACTTTTGAAATAGCTTCCAATCCAAACCATATTTAGTGTTCTGCAATGGAAAAACTGTTTGTACCGGTACTATCAAATTTTATGCAAAATGTTCTATACTTTGTCAATGATAAGAACATGAAGAGTTCTGTGGTCATAAAAGTGGTCTCTTTCGGGATCAGATTGCGATTCGATCATGACACACTTATTTATTTATTGGGGTTTAACAACACTTTCGACAGCCAGGGTCAACTCATGTCGGACAGTTTTACAGGTTTTATGGAGAGAACCACCAAGCAATGACGAGCAAGTGCCAGACTCCCCAACGTATGAACTCCTCACAAGCTACAGTTAAAACTAGAAGTCCTGTCATGAAATGCGCACAAATAGCACGTTGATATGTGAGTTAATGTGCGCGTTATGGCCCAAGTAAAGCTATCAAATTCTGTACATATGGCCTGTGCACAAGCAATGTTTCAGCCAATGGACCTCCGGGCAACCCGGAGGTCCATTGGCAGAAACATTGCATGTGTTTGCTATGAGTAACCAGGAGAACCTGCCGTGCTTTGGATGCCATTCGATATGGCAATTGCGCACAATTCCAATGTGCAATGAAGCCTACATAAGCGCACTATTCGTGACAGGACTTCTAGTTTTAACTGTAGGTTAGCATTGGTTGAAGAGAAGTGCACCATCGATGTACAGTATGCCTTAGTACACAGCACCACCTCCCCCCACAATAGGGCTGAAGTGTCTTGCCCAAGGACACATTAATATTATTGTTGTTTCAAAATTTTCAAATTTTAACAAAACCATATCATGTTACCCTTCATTGGAATGAGTTCATATCAATGAGGGGCTGCATGATGTGGTTTTGTTGAAATTTTTTGAAAAATATATTTTTTTCAACTGCTCAATTTGTAAATTACGGCAGATGTGGCCATTTCATTAGATAAAGGGTTAAACAAAGTCAAAACATCATCAGGTAAAGGGTAAACGCCTTGAATGTTGGATATTTCTGCCCAGGACAGGATTTCTCTTTCCACTGAAATAAGTATAATTTGGGTATAATTAATCCAATTTTCCACATGTAAATTGAATAGATTTTTTCATCATGATCTCTCGAGTTAAAATGAGATGATTTTTTTCATCTAATCTTGTCATGGCTGCTTCGATGCAAAATAAAGACTGCATCAAGAAAAACAAACGAAAATGGCATATCCCAAGTTCAATGTTCTCACATTTCTTTTGATTCTCTCTCTACATTTATTTATTTATTTTATTTGTTTATTTATATATTATTTATTTATTTATTGGTGTTTTAGGTCACATATTTCTACTCATTAGCTAATCATGACCACAGCATGGAAATAAAGTCAAGTACAGTCAATCGTTTATACCCATGTTGCCCATTTTAGAGGATTTCTACCCCTGGTATTGGTTACCGGGTCCTATTGTACCAGTAAACAAGCACTTCCCAGGATTCCCATGAGGATTCTATGTTCTGTTGCAGGGAGGAAAGCAGACAGAGAATTTAGGCCAGATTACTACAGTCAGGATCCAGTCGAAAATTCTCTGTCCGATTTTGTGATCATAGTTCTGTATAACGTATCTAGAAAACAGTCTAAAATCCAAGGACATCGTTTCAACAAACTTAAATCTAACCTCCTTAAGGATGCTGTATCAAAAGGCTCTGACCAGTGAATCTGAAGAAGAAATTTTTTAAATGTTTTTCCTCATATTGACAAAGTTAAAATTTGTAACCCCTTCTCATATTGCACCAAGTTGAAATTTGGGCTCCTGCTGTATTGACCCCAAATATCAACTGAGGGGCTTAATTTTTATAAAAGCTTGCGATTGGTGGTTCTGGAGAAGAAGATTTCTTTTATATTTGAAAATATGCTGACTCAGCATTTTTCCGATTCCCTTCCCCCCACTCACCCCCTCTCCCCACCCCTACAGTACAATGTAACCCAACCAAGGGTAATCTCTTACCATTCCTTTCTACTGGGCTTAAGGATGCTTCACACCAAATAACAGTTCTCTGTTCTGTGCAATTTGGGAAATATGAGCATTTTAAAGTACTTTGGGAGCATGGTGGCTCAGTGGTTACGGCACTGAATTTCAAACTGAAAATTCCACAGTTCGATCCCCACCAGGAGTAAATGCATTGTGTACTTGAGCAAAGCATCCTGACTGTCCATGTGGGGGCACAGTGATACTAAGGCATACTGCATTTGCACTGGTCTTCAACCAATGCAAAACCCTGCTTGTGGGAAGTTAGTACTTTGGGGAGTCTGACAGTTGCTCACAACTGCTCAGTGGTTCTCTCCGGCTTCCTCCACCCATAAAACTGTCTGACACAAGGTGTCCATGCCTGTCAAAAGTGTTGTTAAACCCCAATAAATAAATAAATTTAAAATATTTCTATTTTTAGCTCCTGGGATTCCCTTGAGGATGCAGGAAAATTTTTCTTTGCATGAATCAAGTACTTAGGACTCAATAAGGTCCTATACCAAATTTGGATCAAATCAGCTCATCAGTTCATAAAAAAAAGAAATTTTGCTGTGGGGCCAAAAATCTTGTCCCTCACATTCTAAAGGGAAATATTCCCCTATGAACTTCATTTGAACAAACTTGATTCTATACATCAAAAGAAAAGCTCAGTACCAAATATCAAGTCATTGTATCCATTGGTTCATGAGATTTTATACAAAATTGGGAAAATTTTCCCCACCCCCCTCTCAAAGGGGCAGGGTAAGCTGATATGAACAAATTAAAATATGATGTCAGAACAAACAATCACCTCAAATTTAACTGAAATCAGTTCAGCAGTTTTGAAGAAGTCGCAAACACCATGTTCATGGATGACAGACAGTGGATGATGAGTGACCACTGTAGCTCACACTGACAATTTGTGGTTTTAAAAAAAAATGCATTATTAACTGAGTAACTAACCCAGGGCACATTACAGCAATGGTGTAAATCTCATCCATACAACTCTTTACCCAATGCATTGGTCAAAACTAGCCAATAATATTCTCAAGAAGCATTTAAACTCAGCTTATGACCTCTCTATGAAATGGATTATGGTAATGTTTTTTAACCCTTTACCCAACAAATCGGCCACATCCACCAGCGTAATATGCAAATTCAGCAGCTGAAAAAATACCATTTTTCAAAATATTTCAACAAAACCATATCATGTGACCCCTCGTCAAGCTCATTCCAATGAGGGGTCAAATATGGTTTTGTTGAAATTTTTTGAAAATTTAAATGAAAGTGTCAATGACACTGTATCTCAACTTGTTTAAGACATGTACATGTATAGTATGTGACACAGCAATGACAAACATCTAGGTAATGATAACAAAGGTACATGTAAAGTATTGTAACAGTCTGTACATAAATGCTCACTGTAGCCTGTAACAAATATATAGGTAAAGTATTGTAAAAGTGGGGTGACAGTTAGATGCTAAACCAGAAAAGAAATCTCTGAGTCCCAGAGTGGGTCTGACTGAACCCAAAAATATTTGTTCTCATAGCACAGTGATAACAAAGGCACCCCAAAACACTCGTTCCTGTCAGAAGGTGATAACAAAGGTACCCCAAGAAGTTTTGTGAAGATCAATTCATAAATACAGACTCTAGCCCGAGCGGTATTGACATGTGTACTTACTGTGTATAAATAGCACTGAATAAATCACAGTTCATCTAATTTGCAAAATTTCTGCACGAGAAAAAACCCTGAACTATATGTGATGTATTCCATGTTACTAAAACATTCCTACAAAAATTTATTCAAATCAGAACTTTCATACAAAAGTTTTGTATTAAAACTTATTGCACTAATTTTGGTATAAAAAGGCTGCTGGCGGCCATCTTGAATTTTGGACCGCACCCAAAAACACTTGTTCTTGTCCCACGGTGATAAAAAAGTTACCCAAGAAGTTTCTTAAGATCGGTTCATAAATACAGCCTCTTGCCTGAGCCGTATAGAAGTTCTGTACAAAAAACTGATTGGACCTAACTTCGGTACAAAATGGCCACTAGCAGCCATCTTGAATTTTGGACCGCACCCAGAAACACTCGTTCTCATCCCAAGGTGATAACAAAGATACCCAAGAAGTTTCGTGAAGATTGGTTCATAAATACAGACTCTAGTCCGAGCCGTATTGACATGTGCACTTACTGTGTACAAGTAGCACTGAATAAATCAAAGTTCATCTAATTTGCATAATTTTTCCACGAGAAAAAAACCTGTATTATATGTGATGTATTCCATGTTACTAAACATTCGTACAGAAATTTATTCAAATCAGAACTTTCAAACAGAAGTTCTGTACAAAAAACTGATTGCACTAATTATGGTACAAAATGGGCGCCGGCAGCCATCTTGAATTTCGGACTGCACCCCAAAACACTCGTTCTCGTCCCAAGGTGATAACAAAGGTACCCAAGAAGTTTCGTAAAGATCGGTTCATAAATATGGCATCTAGTCCGAGCTGTATTGGCATTTGCAGTTACAGTGCTGAAAGTAACACTAAATAAATCAAAGTTAGTCTAATTTGCATAATTTACGCACGAGAAAAAAACACGTATTATATGTGATGCATCCCATGGTACTAAACATTCATACAAAAAAATTATTCAAATCAGAGCTTTCATATGGAAGTGCTGCGCAAAAATCTGATTGCACCTTTTTTGGTACAAAATGGCTGCCTGAGGCCGTCTTAAATTTCGGACGGGACCCAGAAACACTCGTTCTCGTCTCACGATGATAAGAAAGGTACCCAAGAAGTTTCGTAAAGATCGGTTCATAAATACGGCCTCTAGCCTGAACCGTGTGTATGGCACAACGGACAGACAGACAGATGGACGACAGACAATGGGCCATGGCAATACCTCAAATTTGGTTTTGCCAAAGTTGAGCTAAAAAATCAATAGCTGACATCTAGAAGTCACCCCGAACACACATACCAAGTTTCAAAGTGATCTGATCATAAATGTGCCCTGAAGGTTGTGCCAAGGGGAAATATTGAAGCCTGACTAAACTAAGTTCAAAGGTCGTTACCAGCGGCAACATTTTTTAACAGAAATGGAAGAAAATTGATAATTCCCATATAGATATCAGCCCACACAAGCACACCAAGTTTCCAAGTGATCCAATCATAAATGTGCCCTGCAGGGTGTGTCAAAGAGAAATATTGATGCATAACAGCACTAAGTTTTTACTAAGTTCATCTGAGTTCATTGCCAATGACAACTATTTTTGACGGAAATGGAAGAAAATTGATAGCTCCCATTTTGAGGTCATCCCAAACAAGCACACCAAGTGATCAGGTCAAAAATGTGCACTGCAGGCTGTGCCAAAGAGAAATATTGGTGCATAACTGCACGCAGTTCATTGAAGGTCGTTGCCAGCGGTAACATTTTTTGACAGAAATTGAAGAAAATCAATAGCTCCCATCTAGAGGTAACCCTAAACAAACATACCAAGTTTCAAACCATTCTGATCATAAATGTGCCCTGTAGGGCATGCCAAAGGAATATATTTATGACTGTCTAAACTAAGTTAAAAGGTCATTGCCAGCAGCAACAATTTTTGATGGAAGGGAAGAAAATTGATAGCTCCCATCTAGAGGTCACCCCAATCAAGCATGCCAGGTTTCAAAACAATTCGATCATAAATGTGCCCTGTAGGGTGTGCCAAAGGGAAATATTGAGGTTTGACTTAACTAAGTTCTAAGAACGTTGCCATCGGCAACATTTTTTACGGAAATGGAAGAAAATTGAGAGCTCAAATCTAAAGCTCACCCCAAACAAGCATACCAAGTTTCAAAGTGATCTGGTCAAAAATGTGCACAGCAGGGGGAACCAAAGGGAAATATTGATGCATAACTGCAGTAAGTTCATCGAAGGTCATTGCCATCGGCAACATTTTTTGACGGAAACTAAAAAAAATTGATAGCTCCTTTGGGATTCATACATAATTTGTACCCATTCCCACACGTTCATACTCCAATAAAGATTATAAAAATTGCATTCAATTCTTAAATAAATACCCCCCAAAAATTTGATACTTGGTTACTATTGTTTAAGTTATTCCATAAACAAGGATTACACAACATTTATTAACAAAGGGCAATAACTCCCATAATTGTCATCGGATATGGTTGGTCATCGAACTTGACGTAGACACTGTTGCTATAGAGACATCTACCAGAAAGAATTAAAACCTGTTAACTATTGTTCAAGTTATACCACAAACAAAGTTCTGAACAATTTTGATTGAAATAGGCAAATTTCCAAGTCGAAAAGCCCCATAACTCTTGTAATGAAAGTGTCAATGACACTGTAGCTCAACTTGTCAAGACAAAGACATGTACATGTATAGTATGTGACACAGCAATGATAAACATCTAGGTAATGACCTGATAACAAAGGTACATATAAAGTATTGTAACGGTCTGTACATAAATACTGAGCGTTGCCTGTAACAAATGTATAGGTAAAGGATTGTAAAGGTGGGTGACAGTCAGATGCTAAACTAGAAAAAATCTTTGAGTCCCAGAGTGGGTCTGACTGAACCGCAAAATATTTGTTCTCATAGCACAGTGATAACAAAGGCACCCCAAAACACACTCATTCCTGTCCCAAGGTGAAAACAAAGGTACCCAAGAAGTTTCGTGAAGATCAGTTCACAAATATGAGCTGTGTAGAAGTTGACAAAAAACTGAGTGGACCTAATTTCGGTACAAAATGGCCATTGGCAGCCATCTTGAATTTTGGACTGCGCCCAGAAACACTCGTTCTCGTCCCAAGGTGATAACAAAGGTACCCAAGAAGTTTTGTGAAGATCGGTTCATAAATACAGCCTCTAGCCCGAGCCGTATTGACATGTGCACTTACAGAGTATAAGTAGCACTGAATAAATCAAAGTTCATCTAATTTGCATAATTTCTGCACAAGAAAAAAACCCGTACTATATGTGATGTATTCCATGTTACTAAACATTCATACAAAAATTTATTCAAATCAGAACTTTCATACAGAAGTTCTGTACAAAAGACTGATTGCACTAATTTTGGTACAAAATGGCTGCTGGTGGCCATCTTGAATTTCGGACCACACCCAAAAACACTCGTTCTCATCCCACGGTAATAACAAAGGTACCCAAGAAGTTTCGTAAAGATCGGTTCATAAATACGGCATCTAGCCTGAGCCGTATAGAAGTTGAGTACAAAAAACTGATTAGACCTAATTTCGATACAAAATGGCCACTGGCAGCCATCTTGAATTTTGGACCGAACCCAGAAACACTTGTTCTCGTCCCAAGGTGATAACAAAGGAACCCAAGACGTTTCGTGAAGATCGGTTCATAAATACAGACTCTAGCCCGAGCCGTATTGACATGTGTACTTACTGTGTGTAAGCAGCACTGAAAAAATCAAAGTTCATCTAATTTGCATAATTTCTGCACGAGAAAAAAACCCGTATTATATGTGATGTATCCCATGGTACTAAACATTCACACAAAAAATTATTCAAATCAGCGCTTTCATATGGATGTTCTGTGCAAAAATCTGATTGCACCAAATTTGGTACAAAATGGCTGCCAGCGGCCATCTTGAATTTCGGACCGGACCCCAAAACACTCGTTCTCGTCCCACGGTGATAACAAAGGTACCCAAGAAGTTTCGTAAAGATCGGTTCATAAATATGGCCTCTAGCCCGAGCCGTATTGTCAATTGCACTTACAGTGCAGAAAGTAACACCAAAAAACATCAAAGTTAGTCTAATTTGCATAATTTACGCATGAGAAAAAAACCCGTATTATATGTGATGTATCCCATGGTACTAAACATTCATACAAAAAATTATTCAAATCAGAGCTTTCATATGGAAGTTCTGTACAAAAAACAGATTTCTGCATCGTCGGTACAAAATGGCAGCTGGCAGCCATCTTGAATTTCGGACCACACCCAAAAACACTCGTTCTCGTCCCACAGTCATAACAAAGGTACCCAAGAAGTTTCGTAAAGATCGGTTCATAAATACGACCTCTAGCCCGAGCCGTATCCAATTGTTAACGGACAGACGGACGACGGGCCATGGCATAAGCTCAAATTTGGCTTCGCCAAAGTTGAGCTAAAAATCATCGGACCATGCCCCAATTCAAACGTAATAATCCAAGCTGGCATTATTGGTCGGAAACCAACCATCTTGATAGAAGGTCAAATTCTAAGTTAAAAAAAGTGCCATAACTCATGTAAAAAACATAACTGGATGGATTCCATATTCAAATTTGGGCTGTATTACTAGCTGGAGAATACACATTCCAACTTTGGTTGCAATCATACAGAAGAAAGAAAGAAAGAAAGAAAGACCATTTACATAACACAACTGTTTTTACAAACAGGCATATAAAAAAGTAATATTAAATTTGAAGAGAATTGTATAATTAGAACTGGATTTGTCTTCTGGATAACATGGGAAGGAGGGAGGGGTGGACTGATTTGGAGATAACATGGAAGTACGCTGCAGAAGGCATTTCTTTATATTTCAAACTGTGAAGCTCAGGTAGTGAGAAAAAAAGCTACATACAAGTAAAAGAAATCAGGTCTGTAAATGCAATTATTAAAAGTTGTATTGATCATGCAAGAACAACAAGTGACAAAGTGTGTGGTAGAAGCCCAATTTCAAATTTAAAGTAACTAAGTTTGAAAACCATTCTGAAAAGGGTTAAATTAATGCAAATATTATTTAAAACGACTGTATACAGCATCAGTACACCTTGCCCCAAATGAAAAACAACAACGTTTTAACACAGTGTTTGAAGAATGAAAGGTACAACCTTGGAAAGCAAAACTTTAAGCTGGGAATACTAAGTAAAATTGACTGCGAAAAAGGGTTACATATTTCCTAAAACTGATAAAAGAAATCATTGATGTAAATGCAATCATTAAGTTTTATTGAGCATGCAAGAATTAAAGCAACAAAGTATGTGGTAAAACCGTAATTTCAAATACAAAGAAACTAAGTCTGAAAACATGTTTAAAAGGGGTTAAAATCCTGCCAATATTAATTAAAATCATTGTAGAAAGCTTCAGTAGACAGTAGACATTGTCCCAAATGAGAAACATTAAACTGTTTGAAGAATTAATGGTGTAATTTTGTGAACAAAATACTGTAACCAAAAACTTTAACCTGGAAGTTCTAAGTTAAATTGACTGCAAAAAAGGGTTAAATATGTCCTAACATAACATGAAACATACTGAGAATGATACAATCAATAGTAATTAATATTAATTAAAAAGAAAAAAAAAACTTTAACCTTCACTAAAAAACTTCAACCCTTTACCCAACGAAGCCCCCCGCATCCACCCGCGTAATATGCAAATTCAGCAGTTGAAAAAATACTATTTTAAAAAAAAATTCAACAAAACCATATCATGTGACCCCTTGTTGGAACGAGCTCATCATTGTTGAAATTTTTTGAAAAATTAAAAAAATGATATTTAAAATAATAAATTCTTATATCGTCTGCGTTAAAATAATAAATTCTGATATCATCGGGCTAAAAATGAAAACATATTCTATTTTCCATTAATAGTTTGTTTAAAACGTAATTTGTTTACCACAGTAAACAAACACTCCTCTACTTTTAAAGGCTGAACAAAAAGCAGCCGGTTATATGATAATGACAACTGAGAAGTGTATTTCTGTTGACAAATGAAGCACAAGGGAACTCTAACTTAATTCAGCAAATCAATGCAAACACATGTTTTTCCCTCCAGTCCAAAGAATTACAATTATTGCAAAATATTTTTCCTAACATTTGTACATATGAGATTGAAATGGGTTATAGTAAGCTTCTAGACACTACTCAGTCCCTTGACAGTCTTGTAAAAATCACAGACATCCACGATTTTCATCAGAATTTCAAGTGCTTATTGTTTTATGAATGATATGAGTTGGCCCCACGAAGTAGATCTTCCGTCTCTCATGCCATTTTCTGTAAAATTGTATGCAGGTGGGTGGGCGTTTTTTTTATTATTTTATTTTATTTTTGTAATTATTTCTTTGCCATCAAAAGTTCATGTTCTTGGTTTGTTTTATGTTTTAGGCCTCATAATCTACAGAATAGCATAGGTGGTGATGGTAAAGCATTGCAAAGCCATGTTGCACTCAAGGGACAAATTTATCAATTTTATTAACTTGTGTAAAATATCGACATAAACCATTTAATTTTTATTTTTTTAAGTTTGCCTTGGTTATAAAAAGAGATCATGCAGCAGCCAAAAGGACCATGTGGGAGGACCTGAGAAACAGATTTTTAACTTTTTTAGGCCTTATACAAATTATTACAACAGTCATTGGGTTGTCATAACCCATCAAGTTGATAAAACCAGATCAGAAGATAAAACTATTTATTTATTTATTTATTGGTGTTTAACGTCACATACTTCTGCACATATTCAGGGACTGACCGGAAAGGAGAGTGACCACTCTCACTTGCCATCACTCTCCTAAACGTTTCACTGGGGAAGCAATTAATTACTCGCCTTCATAATGTGTGTAGAAACTATGTCTTAACATCAAGTTATATATTGCATTTCAATCACCTGTTACATGCCCCAACTAAGAGACAATACTTGCAAACCATTATCTTGCATAACTAAAATCATTCATTTTTTGCTTAAAACATAGCTTATGACCTTCACTGGAATGAGCTCCATGAGCAAAACAGAAAAAATAACAAAATTTGTATGGTCATTTTCGTGTAGTGCTGGCCAGTTTGGGCTGTCATGTTAGGTAATGGGTTAAAATCACTCTCCTGAATTTTTACTCTTTCAAAATGAAAATGAGGAGAGTGATTATTCACTCGCCTGCATTCTCCTCCCAGCAGTCACTGCATTTTTTGTGACTGTAACATGTGAGTGACATCATGTGAGCCTTGTTTGAGACATACATGAAATCAATTTGGAAAAGCTGAAGTTCGCCAGAACTGATGGGAAAAATACAGCAATACAAGCAGCTATCTGAGGTAACAGTAGTCATACAATATCTCTCTCGTAAGTCTATATTGCGATCAAAATGGTTTTGTAAAAGCATAGCTGTAATTGTAAAATTATGGCCACTTATAGAAATGAGGAGTCATAAGCTTTATTGTGGGAGAGGAATTTCTCCATTTTTGAGGACTTCCACCACACACATTGGTGACTGGGTCTTATTTTACCAGTAAAACAGTAAACAAGCACGGTTTCACTTCTCAGGGTTGCCAGGGGGAAGTCAATATCTTAAATTGCTAAAAGCCTATATTTGGGCTTCATTCAGGAGTGCAGGTAACACAACTTAAAGGCTTCATATTCTGTGGATATGCTTCACACTATCTTCGACGTGAATATATTGCCTCTCCATGGATTTATTTGCCTTGTTTCAATTTATGGGAGAGTGCCTGCAGGCACTCTTCCATAAATTGCAACAAGGCAATTTATTTATTTATATATTGGTGTTTAAGGTCACATATTTATGCACAATAGCTAATTGTGACCGTGACAGTTTTACGGGTGGAGGACCGAAGTACACAGAGAGAACCACTGAGCATCGACGAGCAACTGTCAGCTCCTCAACATTCGAACTCTGTTCAAGCTCTTTTCAAGCAGGGTTAGGGCGGTTGCAGACATGTGCACCATCGACGTGCAGTACACCTTAGTACACGGCATCATTGTGCCCCCAAGTAGGCAACTGGGATAAAGTGCCTTGCCCAAGGACACAACGCAGGTCGCCTCGGACGGCGATCAAACTCCAGACCTCTAGCACAGAAGTCCAACAGTCTACCACTGAGCCACCGTGCTCCCGCAAAAAGGCAAAGGCAAGTAAACAAATTTTGATGACTGAGAATAATTTAGCACTGTATCAGTTAAATTGATGAAAAAACACATACATCTCTGCACAAAGTCAGTAAAGATTACATTGTAACTCCCCAGCTAACTGTTCTCGAAACCCATATCATAGGATCATTAAAATAGTATTGGGTTGGAGTAAGTCCTCTAATAAAAGAACACACAGGAAGATGCTGATTAGAAGTGTCATGGAGAAGATTAATCAATACTTTGAAATAAAAATCAATAACACAGGCGCTTTTCCGAGAATGTAACAATTTACTTTTCATTTGAATTTTTTATCAAGTCTGAAGAGTTTCCTGTCAAACTAAAAAAAATGGGAAAAATTTGTATCAATTCAAGATGATGATCAAATTGTCACACTCAGCTTAACCTTTAAATTTGCTCATTAAATGTCTCATTATTGAATTATTCCTTTAGCTAACGTATTAACTCATTCTTTAACTGGTCGAGTGCTGGAAGCCCATATTTGGGCTTTACTTTGAAGAGCAGGTGCAGCAACTTAAAGGCCTCATATTCTGCGGTTGTGCTTTGAATTATCTTTGAAGTGAAACCATTTGGTCTCCTTTTGGATTTCCCTTGTTACAATTTAAGGGAGAGTGCTTATTGGCACTCGGCCATATATTTTAACAAGGCAAAGACGTGTGAACAAATTCTGACTGCCAAAAATAATTCATCACTCTACCAGCTAAGACACTGTAATGGTATCCAAAATTAACTTTTCTTAAAAAAATAACTGCAGAGGTTCAACTGAGCCTGAAATGCCAACCTGGATCAAGATGTCTCCTCTGTGGGAACCCTGGGAAGTGAATCAGTGCTTGTTTGCTGTGGTAAAGAACCCCTGTTTTACTTGCAAAATAGGACCCAGTAACCAATGCTTGGGTGGAAGTCTTCTAAAATGGGCAACCTGGGAATAAAAGATTGACTAAACTTGACTTTATGTCCATGTTGCAGTTGCAATTAGCCAATTTGCATAAACATATGACATTAACCCTTTACCTAGCATAGCGGCCAAAAACAGCCAGAAAATTAATCCTAATAAGCCTACCACAGCTTAAAATATATTGGAAGTTTCTTTATAAAAGCATACAAATATGGATATCATTAGAACCAGCTCCTTGAGTCCATATTTGTATGGTTTTATTGTAAAACTGTGAAATGTGGTTTTGAAAAATGTGAAATTTATTTTTTTAAAATACTGTCTTGGGTAAAGGGTTAAACACCAGTAAATTAATAAAGCAAGTTGTCTACAAGGAATTGAGAAAGAATAGGTGTGGCCAGTCGGTGCTTTGTTTTGTCATGGTAGGAATTTCTTGAATCTCCCACTCATAAAAATACTCAACAGCACATAACAAATATTTGTCCAATGTCGCTTTTTAGAAAAATGTCAATGACACTGTAGCTCAACTTGTTTAAGACATGTACATGTAAAGTATGTAACACAGCAATGACAAACATCTAGGTAATGACCTGATAACAAAGGTCCATATAAAGTATTGTAACAGTCTGTACACAAATGCTGACCGTAGCCTGTAACAAATATATAGGTAAAGTATTGTAAAGGTGGGCGACAGTCAGATGCTAAACTAGAAAAGAAATCTTTGAGTCCCAGAGTGGGTCTGACTGAACCCCAAAATATTTGTTCTCATAGCACAGTTATAACAAAGGCACCCCAAAACACTCATTCCTGTTACTAGGTGATAACAAAGGTACCCCAAGAAGTTTCGTGAAGATCAGGTCATAAATACAGACTCTAGCCCGAGCTGTATTGACATGTGCACTTTCTGTGTATAAGTAGCACTGAACAAATCACAGTTCATCTAATTTGCATAATTTCTGCACGAGAAAAAAACCTGTATTATATGTGATGTATTCCATGTTACTAAACATTCCTACAAAAATTTATTCAAATCAGAACTTTCATACAGAAGTTCTGTACAAAAAACTGATTGCACTAATTTTGGTACAAAAAGGTTGCTGGTGGCCATCTTGAATTTTGGACCGCACCCAAAAACGCTCGTTCTTGTCCCACGGTTATAACAAAGGTACCCAAGAAGTTTTGTAAAGATCAGTTCATAAATACGGCCTCTAGCCTGAGCCGTATAGAAGTTGTGTACAAACAAGAGGCCCCAGGGGGCCTTAAGGCATCCACCTGACATGGTAGTCTAAATATCAAGCCAGGGACTTGACTTCAATAAGCTACATATGCCCCTCCTAAGAAAAGCATATACCAACTAGATGAAGTGATTGTTCCCACACAATACAAAGGATTTTCCTTCTATTTTCAGTTCTGGCACTTGTATGTCCGAAAATTGAGATAAATGCATAAAAAACAGATTTTTTTTTATTTTTGTTTGGAAATTTTTGAAGTCCAAAACAAAATTTTTTCACACTAAAATGTTTTGTTCTTCTTCTTAAAATGCACCAAAACGCATAAAAAACCAAAAAACTAATTTCTGGATTTTGGTCCCACCCGGCCCCCAAATTTTCAGTGTGAAAAAAACAAAATTTTCTGTCTTAAAATTGATAGAAATGCATAAAAAACAAAAAAAACAAAATTTCTGGATTTTGGTCCAAAATTTTCCGAGGTCCCACCCGGCCCCCAAATTTTCAGAGTAAAAAATTTTTTTTTGTCTTAAAATGGACCGAAACGCATAAAAAACAAAAAAAAAAATTCCGGATTTTAGTCCAAAATTTTCCGAGGTCCCACCCGGCCCCCAAATTTTCAGTGTAAAAAATTTTTTTTTTTTGTCTTAAAATTGATCGAAACACATAAAAAACAAAAAAAAAATTCTGGATTTTGGTCCAAAATTTTCGAAGTCCCACCCGGACCCCAAATTTTCAGTGTAAAAAAAAAAAAATTTTTTTTGTCTTAAAATTGACCGAAACGCATAAAAAACAAAAACAAAAATTTCCGGATTTTGGTCCAAAATTTCAAAGTCCAGAACAGGACCCATAATTTTCAGCCTAAATATGAACCCAGGGACTTGGCTTGAACAAACTTGAATCTCACCCCTCTAAGGATGTTGCATACCAAGTATCAAAAGATTCTTATTGGTAGAACTGAAGAAAAAGATTTTTAAAAAATATTCCTCATACTGCACTAATTTAAACATTTGGGCTCCCATAGAGAGCCTAAATATGGACCCAGGGCATTAATTTCAATAAACATGTGAAACAATCTTCCAAAGATGTTATATGTGCAATTTGAAAGCTTTTGGAGCAGTGGTTTGGGAGAAAAGTAGTGTTAAATGTTTTTCCCATTACCCACAGTGTTAAAAAATGCTGACTCAGCACTTTTTCAAAGTCCCAAAATGGTACCCTATGATAAAATCAATGGCAATTTTTTTTTTACCAATCCTTTCTGTTGGTCCTAAGGAAGCTTCACACCAAATAAAATTTCTCAGTGCCATGCAGTTTTGGAGATACGGGCATTTTAATTTTTTTCTATTTTTAGCTCCTGTGGTTCCCACGGGACTACGGGGGAAAAAAATGGCATAAATTAGGTACTTATGACCTAATAAGCCCTGACATAAAATTTGGTTCAAATCAGCCTCTCGGTTCGGAAAATAGAAATTTCGGGCGGGCCAAAAATTTTTCTCCTCCAATAACGGCGCCAAATGTAGCCCATCAAACTTTTGAGTCTACACCTTAAAAGGAAGCTGCATACCATATATCAAGTCTCGTAAAGATCGGTTCATAAATACGGCCTCTAGCCCGAGCCGTATTGGCATTTGCACTTACAGTGCTGAAAGTAACATTAAATAGATCAAACTTAGTCTAATTGGCATAATTTACGCACGAGAAAAAAACCTGTATTATATGTGATGTATCCCATGGTACTAAATATTCACACAGAAAATTATTCAAATCAGTGCTTTCATAATAGAAGTTCTGCACAAAAATCTGATTGCACCTAATTTTGTACAAAATGGCTGCCAGCGGCCAACTTGAATTTCGGATCGGACCCCAAAACACTCGTTCTCGTCCCACGGTCATAACAAAGGTACCCAAGAAGTTTTGTAAAGATCGGTTCATAAATACGGCCTCTTGCCCGAGCCGTATTGAGTTGTTGACTGACTGGCCATGGCATAAGCTCAAGTTTGGCTTTGCCAAAGTTGAGCTAAAAAAGGCTCCCTAATCAGATCGAGAAGACTCTTTGTTTAGATATTTTGCTGGAGTAGGTCTTTGAATGGCTGAAGAAAATGCCGAAGAAAATGCCGAAGAAAATGTCTATAAAGGTAAATGGGCCATTGGGAGTCCCCCTGAAGCTTTCATAATTTTGCAACATTCACTTTGCTGAGTGGGAGATTTTTAACACCTCTAGCGATTTGGGAATCTGAGGTCTTATAATATCTGAGTTTCTTACCTTTTGTAGTACATTATGCTGATATATCTGTATGCATATATGCCAACAGAACATAAGGAAACTCTTAGCTGTGGATTAAATTAGATAAAGGTACAGGCATGAATATCATAATTTACTTCACCTGTACTGGCACTGACAGTTGGAAAAGTCAATGGAAAACTACAGTCATATTTTTTCTGATAACATAATCATTCTCTGACATTATATTATCCATTATTAGTATTATTAATATTATTAATAATTAATAATTATTCATTTTTGGTTCCCTCTCACCATTCATTGATAATAAAAGTCTTTTACTATTTCTTAGGGTGGGGGGGGGGGGGGGGGGGAGGGGAAGGGGTGCAGTGGCTCAGTGGTTACGGCATTGGACTTGAAACCGAGAGGTTCATGGTTCGATCCCTGTCAGGGGTTACAGCATTGTGTCTGTGGGCAAGGCACCTAATCCCGATAGCCCAAGTGGTACTGTGTACTAAGGCATAATACATGTCGATGGTGCACATGTCTTCAACCAATGCTAACCATCAGTGGTTCTCCCAAGGTACTCCGGCTTCCTCCACCCATAAAAATGAGGTGACCCTGGCTGTCAAAAGTGTCATTAAACTCCAATAAATAAATACCATTTCTTGGGAAGCTCTCTGAGAGAATATTTCGTGGAATGATGCTAGAGACTCATGTTAGAACTTCAAGTGGGAGCGCGGTGGCTCAGTAGGTAGAGGTGCAGGCTGCAAGCCGAGAGGTCCTCGGTTTGAATCCCACCTGCGGCAACCGCTTTGTGTCCTTGGGCAAGACACTTAATCTCCATTGCCCGCGTGGGGGCACGATGATGCCATGTACTAAGTCGTACTGCACGTCGATGGTACGCATGTCTTCAACCAATCTAACTCTGCTTGTGCTGCAGTGCAGAGTTACAATGTTGGGGAGCTGGCAGCTGCTTATCGTTGCTCGGTGGTTCTCTCTGGGTACTCCGGCTTCCTCCACCCATAAAACTGTCAAGGTCATGATTAGCCATTTTGCATAAATATGTGATCTTAAACATCAATAAATAAATAAATAAATAAATAGAACTTCAAGCAAAATATCTCAGTATTCCCCATCACAGCAACCTGCTTAGCAAGGATCCACAACCTCAATCTAATTATTCATCTAAGGCACATATGTTATCTCTTTGGCAAAAACAGTAAACACACAAGTAAACTTATAAAGGTGATTTTTGTACAAGATGCTGAACAGATTTTCCCATATTTGTTAGTTTCAAGACAAAAATTAATGGTCCTTCAATTCAATTGTTCTGCAGTAGTTCAGGAATCTTTTATTCATATGGGAAAATCCAGTATTTATTGTGGTATGCTGTGGCTCTTACCTGATGTATTTCTGTATTTATTACAACATTTCTGAAAAGTAACAATAAAAACAAAGTTAACAAATAATTTGTTAAAAATAACACAACTGTTAACCCTTTACCTAACATGAAAAGCAGACGACACTTGCAAACAAAATTCTTGAATAACTATTTTTTTCATTTTTGTCTCAAAAACATAGGTTATGACCCCTCATTGAAACGAGCTCAACGCGCTCGTTCCAAAGAGGGGTCAAAACCTATGTTTTTGAGACAAAAAATGAAAATATAATGAAAATTAATTGGTGATTTTTTAGAATAGCACTGGCCGCTTTTGGCCGTTACATTAGGTAAAGGGTTAAATGTGCATAAGTAATGTAAGTAAAGGAGTAAAAACAATTGCTTTTAAGTTAGACTGCCTCAAAATGATCCTAGCTCTGTGGCTTCATTACAATATGCTATCATCAAAGGTAAAAAACCCAATATTGTTTAATCAACTGGGGAGAGCCAGATAGACTAATGACAGACAACTAAATCTCTTCAACTGTCTTCCTCCATGCCAACGTTGCATCACACGCAACAGGACAAGGTAACTCAAGGGAATACTGTTGACCGAATGCAACCTTTTCTCAGTGAGAAACATCCAACTGAGAGGGGTTTGTTTTATCGTATTTAATTTTCAGTAGATTATTATGATTATTTATTGGTGCTTAATGCCACATCAGCAGTTAAGGCCATATCATGGTGATAAAATGGTAGAAAGTAAAACATGTCATTGTCAATTGAGATGGAAAATGATGGACTAAAAATAGGAATAATTACAAGAGGCCCCAGGGGGCCTGAGGGCGCTCACCTGACATGGTAGCCTAAATATCAACCCAGAGAATTGATTTCCACAAGTTGCATCTGCTCCTCCTAAGAAAAGCTGAAACCAAATATCCAAATATTCTGACCAGTGGATCTAAAAAAAGATTTTTAAAGAATATTCCTCATACTGAACTAAGTCATAATTCGGGCTCCCACAGGGAGCCCATATATGAACCCAGGGACTTGGCTTTAACAAACCTGAATCTCACACCCCTAAGGATTCTGCACACCAAATATCAAAACATTCCGACTGCTGGATCTGAAGAAGAAGATTTTTAAAGAAAATTCCTCATTTTGAACCAAGTTACAATTCGAGCTCCCACAATCAGCCCAAATATGGACCTAGGGACATGGCTTGAACAAACTTGAATCTTACCTCCCTAAGGATGCTGCATAAAAAATATCAAAAGCATTCATCTGCTGGATCTGAGGATTTTTAAAGAAAATTCCTCATTTTGAACTAAGTTGTCATTCAGGCTCCCATAGTGAGCCCAAATATGAACCAAGGGACTTGGCTTGAACAAACTTGAATCTCAGCCCCCTAAGGTTGCTCCATGCCAAATATTAAAACATTCCAACTGCTGAATCTGAAGAAGAAGATTTTTAAAGAAAAATTCCTCATATTGACTAAGTTATAATTTGGGCTCCCACAGGGAGCCCAAATATGGACGGATGGACTTGGCTTTAACACACTTGAATCCCCCCTCCCCCCCAAGGATGCTACTCACCACATATCAAACCATTCCGACTGCTGGATCTGAAGAAGAAGATTGTTTAAGAAAATTCCTCATTTCGAACAAAGTTACAATTCAAGCTCCCACAGTGAGCCCAAATATGGACCTAGGGACATGGCTTGAACAAACTTGAATCTCACCCCCCTAAGGATGCTGCATACCAAATATCACAAGATTCTGCCTGCTGGATCTTGAGAAGAAGATTTTCAAAGAAATTTGCCTGAAATGCACTAAGTTCGAATTTGGGCTTCTATAGTGACACAACACGGGTCCCAAGGACACAACACGGGTCGTCCCGGACAGGGATCGAACTTGGGACCTCTAGCATAGAAGTCCAACAGTCTACCACTGAGTCACCGCACTCCCAATGGGTGATGATACTAGTATAGTGAATAGCTTAGAAATCAATCTGATGATTTGAGACTTGAAGAGTCTAGTTTAACCCTTTACCTAACATGAAAAGCAGACAACACTTGCAAACAAAATTCTTGAATAACTAATTTTTTTCATTTCTTGACTCAAAAACATAGGTTATGACCCCTCATTGGAATGAGCTTGATGAGCTCATTCCAAAGAGGGCGTCATAACCTCCTATGTTTTTGAGACAAAAAATGAAAAAATAATGAAAATTTATTGGCGATTTTTGTGAATAGAGCATGTCGGTTTTGGCCGTTACATTGGGTAAAGGGTTAAAAGAATAAAAACAATTTTAAAATTTATTGAAAAGGTTGATTACTTTCAGAAATGATAGGATTTTTTGCGGGCTCGTATGATAAAACAAATCTCTTAGAGATCCTACAGTGAAATCCTGCCCTCTGACATGATTAAAATCAGAGCAATGTAACATAATGTACTCCACTGACAACACCTGGTGGCAAAGATCACACTCTGAACACACACTATCCTCTTACAAAAAGGAATGCGTAAGTCTGGTCTGACCAACATGACATCGTGACGGAATTACATGACCTTTTCGACAAAGGTAATTAGAAGGGTATTTATCACATTGATAGTTTGTAGGAAGCAATGGTACTTGTAATTTGTCACCTCATTACAATCCACCTGCCACACAGATTTGATGTAGTTACTGATACATGGTTTAAAATCACTGAAAGCAATTTTAAAATCAGTGAAAAAAAACATATCCAGGTAACCAGCAAAACTCGATATCATATTGGTCAGACAAGACAGTGTTTAACATCTCATGAAGTTCCAAAATGAGAAGGTTCTTCAAGTTGGAGTTGAGTTAAGCTAATATTTATTTATTAATTTATTGGTGTTTAAGGTCACATACTTATGCACAATGGCTAATCGTGACTGTGACAGTTTTTATGGGTGGAGAAAGCTGGAGTACCTGGAGAGAACCACCGAGCATCAATGAGCAACTGTCAGCTCCTCAACATTCTAACTCTGTTCGAGCTCCGCTCAAGCAGGGTTACAGCAGGTTGAAGACATGTGTACTATCGAAGTGCAGTACACCTTAGTACATGGTGTAATCGTGCCCCCATGGAGGCAACCAGGATAAAGTGCCTTGCTCAAGGATACAATGTGGGTCATCCCGGATGGGGATTGACTCGGGACCTCTAGCATAGAAGTCTAACAGTCCTCCACTGAGCCACTACGCTCCCAGTTGAGTAAAGCTAGCAAAGAGGAAAGAGAGCACGTAAATATAATCGACTTTGTTTCCTCTACATTCCAACAAAGAAGAAATAGAGTTGAAAACTAGAAACTGTTTTAGCACACTAAAACATATGTCTCCCATTCCTTTCTATTTAATGCACTGCAAATTATATATACATGAATAATATTGACAATCATGCCAAATATCTAAGGTTTAGGTCAAAAGACAAAAAATTTCTGGTCCGGACGAAGTTTCCCTTAAAAAAGCACATAAATCTGACCTTCAGGTCAAAGGTCAAGGACACATGAAGTTCACTATGGTACGCGACACACCGGCTCATGGTGATACATCCACATGCCAAATATCTAAGGTCTAGGTCAAAAGACAAAAAAGTTATGCCCCGGACAAAGTTTCCCTTAAAAAGCACATAAATCTGACCTTCAGGTCAAAGGTCAGGGGCACATGAAGGTCACTATGGCACGCAACACACCGGCTCATGGTGATACATCCACATGCCAAGTATCTAAGGTGTAGGTCAAAAGACAAAAATGTTATGGCTCGGACAAAGTTTGTATGAGAAGAAGAAGAAGAAGAAGAAGAAGACGAAGAAAAATATGCACTAAAACAACATGTCTCCCTTCTGGGAAGGGGAGACATAAATATAACAGACTTCCTTTCCTGTACATCCTTGATGTGTTCAAGTGCTATTTATTTATTTATTTATTTATTGGGGTTTAATGACACTTTCGACAGGGTCATCTCGGTTCAGACAGTTTTATGGGTGGAGGAAGCCAGAGTGGCCGGAGGGAACCACCTAGCAATGGCAAGCAACTGACTCCCCAACATACTAACTCCATACAAGCAGGGTCGGCATTGGTTGAAGACGAGTGCACCACTGACATGCAGTATGCCTTAGTACACAATGCCACCGTGCCCCCACATGGGCAATTGGGATTAAGTGTCTTGCCCAAGGACATAACGCAGCTGCCGTAGATGGGATTCGAACCAAGGACCTCTTGGCTTGCAGGCTGCATCTCTACCTACTGAGCCACCGTGCTCCCGTTCAAGTGCTAGTTGCAAAGCTTTAACAACTGCTGTGAAAATAGAACCTGATCAAGGTGATATGATAACAAGTAACAACAGCCAATGATATTCTGTCACCATCTTAAGATCCACCTGTATAGACTCTGTTTTACTGGTAAAATAGGACCCAGTCACCAATGCTTGGGAGGTGCAAACCCTCTCTAAAATGGGCAACTTGGCTTATTAACGCTCACCCCTGGTCTTGAGTTGATACTCATGTTGTGGTCATGATTAGCCATTGTGCCAAATATGTGATACAACACGAGCAATGCTAAGCATGGCATATGCCCCCAAGCAGTGTCATAAAAGGGTAGATATGTCTCTCGGGGCATAAAAGGAAGCTTCCTCTAGACACCAACAATGCATCACAAAAAAATAAAATGGATTTGAAGCAGGATTTGGTCAGAAATCAAATTGAAGATGGCCACCATGGTGGACATACTCAATTCGTTATCTGATCTAAAATTGAAAGGAAGCTTCCTCTAGACGCCAATAATGCATAACCAAAAACTGAAATTGTATCGATTCAGTATTCATTAGTGCCCAACATTGAAAGAAAGCTTCCTCTAGACAGCAACAATGCATAATTCAAAATAAAAATGATTCCAGTCAGCATTCATTAGTTACTGGTTGGAAACCAAATTCAAAATGGCGGCCATATTGAATTGGTTAGCTCATCCAAAAAACTGATCCAACATTGAAAGGAAGCTTCCTCAAGACAACAATAATGCATACTTCAAAAATACAAATGATTCGAATCACCATTCATTAGTAATTAGAAGGAAACCACCATGGCGGCCATATTACATTGGTTGAATTGGCTAGCTGATTCAAAATCAAAAGGATGCTTCCTCTAGACACCAATAATGCATAACCAAAAAAATGAAATTGATTCGCGTCAGTAGTCATTAGTTATTGGGCAGAAACCAAATTCAAGATGGACACCATAATGAATTCGCCACTGGCAGCCATCTTGGTTCAGCTGACTGGCCCAAAATTGAAAGGAAGCTTCTTCTAGACACCAACAATGCATAATTAAACAAGAGGCCTGAAGCGCTCATCTTGAACAGAACACAATATAAACAGAGTCCAAGAATGAGTACATTAAGCAAGCCATCTCCATAGGCTACACGGTCAATCCTAGAGTCCCTCAGGAGTGACAAAAATAATCCGGGCATCATGCCTTTTCTTCAGTTGATCATAAAGTAAAATGTAGAGCTCCTTTATGAAGCCCCTTGATACAACCTATGTGGATTAATCTTAGTAACACACCTCTAGAGGGTACTGAATACAAAATTTTTAATTCTTCAGCAAAATGGCCAATTCCGGCTCCCATATAGAGAGCCCAAATATTAACCCAGGCTCTCGATTTGAACACAGTTGAATCTGACTTCCCTGGAGATGTTGTGTACCAAATATGAAAGCATTCTGACTGTTGGATCTGAAGAAGAGAAATTGTAAAGAAATTTCTTCATATTGCACTAAGTTAAAATTTGGGCTACCATACTGAGCCCAAATATTAACCTATGGATCCGATTTGAACAAAATTGAATCTGACCCTCCTAGAGATGTTGTATACCAAATATGAAAGCATTCTGACTAGTGGATCTGAAGAAAAAGATTTTTGAAGAAATTCCCTCATATTGTACTAAGTTAAATTTCAGGTTCCCATATGTAATATGTAGCCCAAATATTAACCCAGGCCCTCGAATTGAACAAACTGGAATCTGCCCCCCCCTCCCCCCCCCCCCCCCCCCCCCCCCCCCCCCCCCCCCCCCCGAGATGTTGTATACCAAATATGAAAGCATTCCGACTGGTGGATCTGAAGAAGAAGATTTTTAACGAAATTTCCTCATATTGCACTAAGTAAACATTTGGGCTACCATAGAGAGCCCAAATATATACCTAGGGATCTGATTTGAACAAACTTGAATCTGACCCCCCTAGAGATGTTGCATACCAAATATGAAAGCATTCTGACTGGTGGATCTGAAGAAGATTTTTTTAAATTATCCCCCATATTGAACAAAGTTAAAATTTGGGCTTCTGTAGGAAGCCCAAATATTAACCTAGGGACTTTGGTTTGAACAATCTTGAATCTGACCCCCATAACAATGATGTATACCAAACATTAAAAGATTCTGACTGGTGGTTCTGAAGATTTTTAAAGAACATTCCCCATATTACCCTATGTTAAAAATTTGGGCTCCTGTAGTGAGCCCAAATATAAACCAATGAGCTTTATTTCATTAAACTTGTATCTGAACCCCCTAAGAATGCTGTATACCGATAAACAAAAGATTCTGATGATTGGTTCTGGAGAAAAGATTTTTTTAATTTTTGCATATATGCTGACTCAGCATTTTTTCGATGCCCATTACAGAACACCCTAACATTACCGATGGCAAATTTTTTTTATTTTTTACCATTTAATTCTACTGGTCCTAAGGATACTTCATACCAAATAACAGCTCAGCTCTCTATTCCATGTGGTTTGGGAAATATGGGGGTTTGAAAATATTTCTATTTTTAGCTCCCAGGGTTCCCATGGGGATGCGGGAATTTTTTTTTTTGCATGGGTCAAGTACTTATGACCCAATAATACCACATACCAAATTTGGTTCATACCGGACTATTGGTTCAGAAAATAGAAATTTTGGGTGGGGCCAAAAATCTTACCCCTCCCATTACAAAGCCAAATATTGTTTCATGAACTTCGTTTGAACAACTTAATTCTACACCTCAAAAGGAAGCTCCATAGCAAATATCAAGTCATTGTACACACTGGTTCCTGAGAAGAAGGTTTAAAAAATATTTTGGAGAATTTTCCCCCGCTCCCTCCCTATGGGGCTGAGCATGTTGAGTTGAATAAAAATGCAATGCCCCTTTTGGACCATCACTCACACAAACTTTCACTTGAATTGGCCCAGTGGCTTTGGAGGAGAAGACCAAAACATGGTGTTGACGGACGACGGACAGAGAGTGATGAGATTAGCTCAGTTTGACTTTGTCAAGATCAGCTAAAAATAATGATTCGAGTCAGCATTCATTAGTTATTGGATGGAAACCAAATTCAATATGGCTGGCATGGCAGCCATATTGAATTGGCTGGCTGAACCAAAATCAAAAGGAAGCAATTTGACTGGACACCCACAAGAAACCCCTAAAATTATGATTTGATCAAATAAGCGGTTCTTTAGTTATTTGACGGAATCCAAAAGTTAATGGATGGACATGATGTAAACATAATGCCCTGAGAGGTTCTCGGGGGGCATAAAAATGAACACAATTAATTTGTGACTCTGAGAACTTGAAAACATTTTCTGTAGCCCATTTCTGAATTCTGTTTAACTCTTTACCCAATGCAGACGGTATTAAAATGTATTATTTTAAATATCACTTTTTTACACTTTTCAAAAAATGTCAACCAAGCTATATCATGTGAACCCTCAGTGAAACAAGCTCAATGAGCTCATTCCAAAGAGGGTCACATGATATGGTTTTGTAATATTTTGTCAGCTGCTAAATTTGCATATTATGTGGGCAGATGTGGCCAATTTGTTGGGTAAAGGGTTAAACATAGCTGAAGTTTATGCTCAATGACATTTATGTTTTTACTACTATAGCAAATTAATAGCCATCAACATACAATGAAGAATCCACCATATTCTCAATTGCATCAATTATCAATTGAACAGAAAATAGGGTAACAGACAGAATACTACCCTGAGGTATGCCCAATTCTTGCTCATGTAGATCAGATCAAGGAGAGCCAACACGACCTGAAACTGACAGTTCTTTTCTATAAAAATTTTCTATAAAAAGAGGCATCCATCCTCTCAAACCTATGATAGAAAGATCTTTTAAAATCCCATACCCCACATTGTATCAAATGCTTTTTCCAGGTCAAAGAATATGGCAACTACATGTTCTCTCCTGGCAAATCATTTCTTATAAATGTTTCAAGTCTAAGCAAATGATCTACAATACTTCTCTGGCCCCTGAAACCACAATGAACATTCACAAGTAGATTGTTTGATTCCAGAAACCAGACAAGTCGATCATTGATCATCCTTTCCATGGTTTTACACAGACAACTTGTTAATCACTTCACCCCGATTGCCTACATGGGGGCACGATGACGCTGTGTACTGAGGCGTACTGCACGTCGATGGTGCGCATGTCTTCAACCAATCTAACCCTGCCCGTGCTGCGGTGCAGAGTTCAGAGTTACGATGTTGGAGAGCTGACAGCTGCTCGTCGTTGCTCGGTGGTTCTCTCCGGGTACTCTGGCTTCCTCCACCCGTAAAACTGTCACGGTCACGATTAGCCATTGTGCATAAGTATGTGACCTTAAACACCAATAAATAAATAATAAATAACTTGTTAATGCAATAGATCTGTAATTACTTGGATTGTTGTGAATCTTATCAGGCTTTGGAATGGGAATTATTGTTGCCTTTCGCCAGGAAGGTGGAAACTGGTCTGTCACCCATATATCATTAAAAATTGATAGCAAAACTTCAAGTGAAGCTTGAGGCAGATGTTTTAAAAGCTGATAAAAGTATTTCATCGGGTCCAATGGCAGTGTCTTTTACATCATGTAAAGAGTTATTGAACTCTTCTGAAGAGAAAGGTTCTATGTAGTCCTCTAAACTGTGAGAAGCAAACTTAATCTTTTGCTTTTTCCTGTTGTTTTTTTTTAATTTTGAAAATTCTGGATTACAATTTTCAAACAAGGGTTAAGAAAAACTTGAGTACAATTTATTTGATATTTCATTTTTTTTATGTGATTAGAATGTTCCTATATTCCAGGTGTTGTACAGTTGATTTTGTTTCTTTACGTTTAATTATTTTAATCAGTTTCCAAATTTTGTTGATGGGTGTGTGATGATTGAGTTTAGAAACAAAAGTTTCCCAAAACTTTTCTTTCTTTGTTTTATTAAGTCATTTATTTATTTATTGAGGCTTAACAACACTCTTGACAGCCAGGGTCACCTGGTGTTGGACAGTTTTATGGGTGGAGTAACTTGGAGAGAGCCACTAAGCAGCAGTGAGCAACTGTCAGACTCTCTAAACGTGCCACAACACACTAGCAGGGTTAGCATTGGTTGATTACAAGCACACCATCAGCGTGCAGTATGCCTTATTACACAGCACCACCGTGCCCCACATGGGCAATTTGGATTAAGTGCCTTGCCAAAGAATATAATGCAGTTACCGCTAGTAGGGATCAAACTGTGAACCTTTCGGTTTGAAGTCCAATGCCATAACCACTGAGCCATCGCACTCCCTTATTAAGTCATTCAACAGAATTTGTATGATTATTGAAATCATTAGCCTTTTTTTTCCTCCCACCTTTATTTAGGCTACTTCCCGTGAAGCAATACTGTCAAAATTTCACATACATGCTGACCTTTATTTCTGTTTCTCCTCTGAGGCTGCGATTTTTGATATCTTGTCTTTACCAAAACAGTGCCCAATTGAGACGTTTTTCTTAACTCTTCATCCAACGCAGACGATATCAAAATTTATTATTTTAAATATCACTTTTTTTAATTTTTCAAAAAGATTTCAACAAAACCATATCATGTGACCCCTCACTGAAACGAACTCATTCCAAAGAGGGGTCACATGATATGATTTTGTTCAAATTTTTTGAAAAATAATCTTTTTTCAGCTGCTGAATTTGCATATTATGCCGCAGGCGGATGTGGCCAATTCTTTGGGTAAAGGGTTAAACTTTCAATTTCAACTCCGATATTCAAGTTCTGCTCTTTGAAATTTTGGAAATTAATTATTCTCTTACAAAAAACATATCTAAAAACGTGGTACTGGCCTAAGAAATTTTCAATGGTTATGTCCGAATTTTCAGGTGACATTATTGATGAAGCTTCACTTCCAATTTTAGGGACTTCATAGACATTTTTCATTAAAATGCCCATTTTCTAACATCAGGGTATTTGATGTCTGGATTCGCATTGCAAAATGCTACACAAAAATGTCCAAATGCTAACCATTTTTCTTTCATAATGGCCTTATATTCACTATTTATCATCACTTTTTGAAACCAAGATGGAAACTGCTAATCAAATTTTTAAAAACAAAAAATAGCCTGAACATGCATAGCTCTCTATTAATAACACACACAGCCATGACCTAGCGCTCTATTAATAACACACACAGCTATGATATTTCACACACTATAACGTTGATGGTGTCTCCATCGGGTGAGAGATGTGGCCTGTAGAGTGTGCTAATGGAATTGTTGACAATTTATATGCCAAATCCAAGATGGTTGCTGGAGGCCATGTTTTTCAACAAAATTCAGAAAAATTTGCTAGCTCTCGTTTAGACATCACACCAAAGCTACATATGAAATTTGAAAAAGATCTGGTGAGAGATGCGGTCTGTAGGGTGGGCCAATGGAATTGTTGACAACTCATATGCCAAATCTAAGATGGCTGCTGATGGGCATGTTTTTCAACAAAATTTGAAGCAATTCAATAGCTCCCATCTAGACATTGCCCCAAAGCCACATATGAAATTTGGAACTGATCAGGTGAAAGATGCGGACTGTAGGGTGTGTCAATGGAATTGTTGATGATTTATGTGCCAAATCCAAGATGGCTGCTGGTGGCCATGATTTTCAACGAAATTCAGAAAAATTATATAGCTCCCATCTCGACATGACACCAAAGCTACATATGAAATTTGAAAAAGATCGGGTGAGAGATGTGGCCTGTATGGTGTGCCAATGGAACTGTTGACAATTTATATGCCAAATGTAAGATGGCTGCTGGCGGCCATTTTCTTCAACAAAATTCGGAAACATTTGATAGTTCGCCTCAAAGCCACGTAGGAAATTTGAAACTGATTGGATAAGAGCTGCAAGGTGTAGGGTGTGCTGAAGTAATTGTGGGCAGACAGAGGAACGTACATATGGATGGCTGAATGGATGGATGTACGGCATTAGTACAGATGGACGACAGTTTGCAACCCATCCCAATAGCTCATACTTGGTATTGTCAAGTTGAGCTACAAATGATATCACTTTTTAGCTGGCAAAAAATTCATCTGGGTCTGCCATTGTGGTGACAGTCAGATGTCAACATCACAAAAAATAAAGTTCGGCCAAATTCCATAAAATTTTAAAATGTTGTTGAAATTGAAAAATAAAAAAATAGCTTTGGGGAAATTTTTATTTAATGTCATTTTCAATATTTTTATGTCCAAAAAATGTTTTTGGCCTACAGCCATTACCATAGCACTTACAGTTACCAAACTTCTCGTGCTGCCCTGGCAATAATTGTTCTTGAGCACTGCCAAGTTTCTTTGTCATTGACGCAAAACGCAAAACGTTTTGAGTTACAATACAAATAACACAAAAAAGTGAAAAATACACCTATTCATATATCACGTGTACAGCTGTTACCATAGCATGTAAACAGATGAAACTTCATATGTTAACGAAGCACTGCCAAGTGTATTTTAAAAGGATGCAAAACTTAGTTCAATAATGTCAACAAAAAGAAAAATACAACCCTCTACTTGTATCATGCCTACAGCAATAGCACTTACAGAGAACAAACTTTGTATGCTGTTGTGGCTGTGAAAGTTCTGAAGATTTGTCAAGTTTGTTTGCAATCAAGGCAAAACTTTTGAAATTACAATGCAAATAACCCCAATGAGGAAAAAATACTGCTTTCAATTTGCATCAAGCCTATTTACAAACATAGCACTTATGGAGACCAAACTTCGCATGTGGATGTGGCAGTGCCAGTTCTGAAGCCTAGCTAAGTTTGTTTTTGATCTATATAAAACTTATCAAGTTACAACACAAATAACATCAAAAAGGATAAAATACCAGTGCTGAAAATGAACAAAATTGACGGGTGCAGTTTTAAGCTCCTGCGATATCAGAGACGAGGCTAAATTGCACCCGTAAAATGTTAGTATATGGATTTTCAAGGGAATATTGTCACCAAACACCAGAAACCATAACCCTTTGAACATGAGCGGCCTTTTTTCCAGCCAGGAACATGATACATCATAACATCATTAAATAGGATGGCTGTTCGGTAAATGGGTGGTGTAGACCAATCAGTATTTTCAACGTGCAGCCCAGAGGATGCAAGTTGAAAATATTGATTGATTTACCCCAAATAATGAATATGAACTCTTCTAATTGCTGACATTGAACTGGCAGGGCAGATACCACCAGTGTAGAAGGGGTTAAATGTATAATGAATTGCTGAATTATGACAGTAACTTGCCACTGGCCACCGAGTGCTGCTTTCTCAAAACAACACACATTTATATGCCCTCACAGTATATTAGTGCTTCACAATATTTTTCAACGAGTGCATTCTTTAGCTCCCGGAAAACAGAAAACACGGGTGCTGACATGAGCAATTGCACTCGCACCCAAATCATTTCCAGGACTAAAATACCCCTTTCAGCTTGTGCCAAACATACAGCCATCACAGTACAGATCAGGTCTGGCAGCCAAAAATGGCGTTGGCCACCTTCAGAGTGTTGGCTGTGCTTCGTTGAATGACTTCTGCAAATTCACTTTCCGATTTCAAAACAGTCTAGTAACTCAGCTTGTTTTTGTCTGATTTATACGCAGTTTGTTCAAATTAAGTGTAGCTGTGACTTATTAAATTCCAGATCAGATTGCTGGCAATCTTTTATAACCTGTTTGCAATCATTATTGAACCTTGGAACGGTCATATTTGCAACGTAAAGCAGTTCCTGGGTAACATGTTCCAGTTGATCAATACTTTCTTCAAATTTCTCGCATGCAGGTCTTTCAGAACAAACCGAAGAGAAAGTGTCCCAGTATGCTTTTCTAAAGTTCCATTGGGGTACCCTCTCATCATCTGCCTGAACTTTTCCAGCACAACTGGAAAGTGGTCACTCCCACACAAGTCATCTTCAACCTTCCACAAATAATCAAGGAAGATACAGTTATAACTAGAAGTCCTGTCATGAAATGCGCACAAATAGCACGTTGATATGCGCATTAATGTACATGTTATGGCCCAAGTAAAGCTATCAAATTCTGTACATATGGCCTGTGCACAAGCACCCGGAGGTCCATTGGCAGAAACATTGCATGTGTTTGCTATGAGTTACCAAGAGAACCTGCCGTGCTTTGGATGCCATTCGATATGGCAATTGCGCGCAATCCCAACGTGCAATTAAGCCTAGATAAGCACACTATTCGTGACAGGACTTCTAGTTTTAACTGTAGAAGGGTATGCAATTGTAAGATCAATTGACGTGTATGAACCAGATGTGGGATGCGGGTAAGTTATGGATCCATCACTGAACAACCACAAGTCATATTTTATAATAAGCTCATCCACTCTTTTACATCTTCTTGGCTGCAGGAATCACTCCTAAAGAGGGATTGTGTATTGAAATCAGCTAACAATATATATGGAGTTGGGAGTTGATGGACCAGTGACTCAAGAACATTCAGTTGTAGGGTCTCGCTTGGTGAAATGTAAATAGAACATAATGTAACTGTCTTATCTAAAGCTAGGTTACAGCTACAGCCTAAAGGAACATTTCTGTGAATAATGTCATTTATAACTAAGACAGATGTTCCACGAATATGAAGATCATTATCATCTGTCCAAGCATTATATGAAGTATTATGCTTAAAAGCTGAATGGTTCCGAGCTTCACATCTCTTTAAAAGAGTTACCAGCAGGCAAAAAGCAGCAGGTTTATATTTTTGGCATAGAAGGCCAAATTCATTAAAATTTGCTCTAAAACCTCTACAATTCCATGGAATTATATTGTTGGTGTTGTGATCCACATTTGGGTTGTGATTTAGATGGTGGGAGAAATTGCAACCCGTATTTTTCTTTGGTGAATTTTTTTGTGGGAACCTAGCCTGAGAATTCAGGTGCAGTTGAGCACCGAACATGTCACTGATGCTTTCATCAACTGACATGTACTCAGGCTAGAGCTGTGCGATATTGAAATTTCAGGTTCGGTATCGGTGTAGGTATTTTTTGGGTAAATACCTCGGTTTCGTTACGGTATTTGGTATATGCATAGAACACTGAAAACAGTCGCAAACTGACCCAATTTCCCAACATTCAACCATATAGTAACTTAACAGGTTCAAAGCTGACATCTCATGAACTTGACAAGTTACTGTGATAACTGATTAGTCTAGCAAACTTATTTAATGAATCGCTCCATTCATTCTGAATCATCACACTGCATCGAGTGATTCATTAAATAACTTGCCAAGCTAATCAATTGGCCTCTCTGTCCTTCAGACATGTACCATACCCCTCCCCATTGAATCGGGTAGAAGAAACATATATCCTCTTCAATTTCAGGGCTTTACAGTAAGTTTTCACTCTCAGTAACTCTCTTGGTCTGCCCCCCTCCCCCCCCCCCCCCCCCCCAGTTATCTTTCAAAATGGCAACAAGATTAATGTCCACTGTCCAGTGTCCAATATCCACACAAATATGCAAGTAAATTGAAGTAATTCAACTGTAATTAATCTCTCTATGATAAGCCCAGTTGTGCCAATCATGCAATGCGTCAATAACATGGTGTCAATTCATCCACCTTTCATTGCTAGGGTTCATTCATGATAAACGTATAAAATAACATGTTTTATGACAGAGTTGCAATTATAGGGGATTTTGAGTGGAATCACTATCAGTGTTCACTAACTTCACTTCTGGTTCTTTGCCTCATACACATTTCTTAAAATTCCAGAGAATCTACGATTTTCCAGGATAAATTAGGATAAATTTCATTCCATGAAAAAACGCCTCAATCGACCAAATGAACTTTGATAATGCTAAATCTGATGTCGCCTGTTGGGTTCCGTACATTGTTTTTTAATGTGTCTTAAAATTAAGGTCAATCACGTCTTTCCCATGTACGCTGCTGTTTATCTATTCGAAAGAATATAAAGCAGATGGTCGGGTGTTAAAGCTTGTATTTTAATAGAATGATCAGTTGTTAAAGATATCTGCAACTTAAAATATTAATGCTGAATTGAAAGAAATGCTATAAAAAAAATCACGGAGACGATAACCACTGGCAGTATTAACATTTGTTTGTCAAGTTATCAACGTATTTAATTTTCAAAATCAGTAGATTATTTCCAACCAAATGTCAACCAGTCAACCACCCACCCGACCCCAATGTCCCCTGTGAATAAATCGCACAATAATTTCCAGAAACTATATTGAATCAGCCACTGAAGCACTGGAAACGGGTTGTATTTCTTCAGAAACGGAACTACCAAGTTAACAACTTGCTATTTTTCATTTTTCTGCGGTCACTTTTTTATTTCTTTCTCTGATGTATTCGGCAGCGTCTGCTACAACCTGTTGCTTACAAAGCTCACATTTGCGTGTTTTCTTATCAATTCGAACAAAATATGCGGCCCACAGGCTTCTAGATTTACGATCCACCTTGATGAGTTGACTTTCTGTCAATTTCACAGAAAAATATAAATACCGAGATAACCGATATTTTGATTTGGTTTCAATACGGTTTTCGGTATCCCTATAATACCGAAACCATACCGAAAATTTGGTATACCACACAGCACTAACTCAGGCCCATCAAACATGTTGCTGGTGGCAACATTCTTCAAAAATTTAGACGCTCTATTTGTTTCTTACTTTTGTTTTTCTTTCTTTTTGTTCTTTTGACTCGGATTCAGATTTTGTTGTATAGAGGTAGGTTTGCCAGTGAAAATTATTCAATTAACAGGAGTATACAATTAACAGGGATTTGGTCAGTTTCCTGTGTTCTGGAGGTAAACTGAGCATTTATTCTATTATATCTTGTTTGAAAGAGCTCATAGAGCTCTGTCAAACAAGATATAATAGAATAAATGTCTGTATTGGATGTATGAGGCCAAAAAGGTTGATAAATAAGGGGAATTTGGTGCGTGTCACAGCAATTTTTTCGACAAATTTATATACAATTAACAGGAGTTTACTCTACAACCCATATGCAATTAACAGATCAAATTTGTACTGAAGGTATGGTAAATGGTTTTGTGTTTGAAAATTATATTCAATTAATAGGGATATACAATTAAGAGATATCCAATTAAGTGGGCTCCACTGTAATAACCAATTTATAACATTCATCCTTGTCTTGTTCAGATATATTTTGACAATCGCTCATTATCTACGAGTTGATTTTTTTTATGAATGAAAATCATGGCATCATGGTACTGCGTTCCCCATTCATTGTTCTACTTCTACTATAACCACTGATTCCTAACCGTGTTTCATCTGTGTGCTTATTAGTTTTATTTTTCCGGTTTAACACATAGTAGGCCTACATAAAATATCATCATGGCAAAAAATCATCTAGTCTGATTTATTTCGTTGAGTTAGTTATTTATCATTTAATTACACTGTTATCAATGAAAGTGTTAATGACACTGCAGCTCAACTTGTCCAAGAAGGGTCTGAATTAAATAGAAAGCTCCAGCAATGCCAAGTCATTTAATCAAGTTTCTACAAAAAAGACACCACACCAAAGTTACATATGAAATCTGAAAAAGATCAGGTGGGGGATGCAACCTGTTGGGTGTACTAATGGAATTGTTTACAAATTATATGACAAATCCAAGATGGCCGATGGTGGGCCATGTTTTTTAACAAAATTCAGAGAAATTTGATAGCACCCATCTAGACATCACACCAAAGTCACATATGAAACTTGAAACTGATTGGGTAAGAGATGTGGCCTGTAGTGTGTGCCAATGGAATTGTTGACTATTTACATGCCAATTCTAAGATGGCCTCTGGTGGCCATGTTTTTTAATGAAATTTGGAAAAATTCGCTAGCTTCCATCAAGACATTACCCCAAAGCCATATATGAAATTTGGAACTGATTGGGAGAGAGCTGCAGCCTGTAGGGTGTGCTAAAGGAATTGTGGACAGACGGAGAAACGTATGTATGATGGACGTATGGTTGGATATATGGCAATATGGACGGACTACGGGTTGCAACCCATCCCAATAGCTCATACTTGGCATTGTCAAGTTGAGCTAAAAATGGTGGTCTTGACAAGTGTAACTAGAACTATCACTGAAGGTGATTAATACCCCCGCTTTGGGTTTTTAGAGGAATGCACTTCTGATCATGTAGGCAAAGGCCATAAGGAAATGTATACATAAAGATCATTTTTTGTTGTTGAAATTTGTATTTGCATGTGGCCTTCCACAGAACAGCACTGAATACTTAAAGAGCCCACACATATATGGTTTACATTTGGAAAAACACATTTACAATGTGCAACATGTATTCAAAATCGGTTCATTAATGTAGAAGGAGTTGCACACACAAGAATCCCATTTGAAAACCCATAATAAATCCAAGTTAAAGGGAGATAACCTGGTTAAAATTGTCGCAGATCAAAAATTTGGGAATATGCGTATGTTCACTTAGTTGTGATAATGTTTGAAAGGTTTCGTCAAAATTGATTGATAAATGTAGGAGGAGTTGCACGCACAAGAATTTCATGTAGAAACCCATAATAAATCTAAGTTAAAGGGAGATAACCTAGTTAAAATTGCCACAGCTCAAAAATTTTGGAATATGCGCATGTTTACTTAGTAGTGATGATGTCTGTAAATATTCGTCCAAATTGATTGATAAATGTAGGAGGAGTTGCGCACACAAGAATTTCATGCAGAAATCCATAGTAAATCAAAGTTCAAGAGAGATAACCTGGTTAAAATTGTCGCAGATCAAAAAGTTTGGAATATGCACATGTTCACTTAGTAGAGATGATGTTTGAAAGGTTTCATCAAAATCGGTTCATTAATGTAGGAGGAGTTGCGCACACAAGAATTTGTTCGGACGGAAAGACATAATAAATCTAAGTCAAAGGGAGATAACCTGGTTAAAATTGTCGCAGATCAAAAATCTTGGAATATGCGCATGTTCACTTAGTAGTGATGATGTCTGAAAAGTTTTGTCCAAATTGATTGATAAATGTAGGAGGAGTTGCACGCACAAGAATTTCATGTAGAAACCCATAATAAATCTAAGTTAAAGGGAGATAACCTAGTTAAAATTGCCACAGCTCAAAAATTTTGGAATATGCGCATGTTCACTTAGTAGTGATAATGTCTGTAAACTTTCGTCCAAATTGATTGATAAATGTAGGAGGAGTTGCGCACACAAGAATTTCATGCAGAAACCCATATTAAATCAAAGTTCAAGAGAGATAACCTAGTTAAAATTGTTGCAGATCAAAAAGTTTGGAATATGCACATGTTCACTTAGTAGAGATGATGTTTGAAAGGTTTCATCAAAATCGGTTCATTAATGTAGGAGGAGTTGTGCACACAAGAATTTGTTCGAACGGAAAGACATAATAAATCTAAGTCAAAGGGAGATAACCTGGTTAAAATTGTCGCAGATCAAAAATCTTGAAATATGCGCATGTTCACTTAGTAGTGATGATGTCTGAAAAGTTTTGTCCAAATTGATTGATAAATGTAGGAGGAGTTGCGCACACAAGAATTTCATGTAGAAACCCATATTAAATCAAAGTTCAAGAGAGATAACCTGGTTAAAAATTGTCGCAGATTAAAAAGTTTGGAATATGCACATGTTCACTTAGTAGAGATGATGTTTGAAAGGTTTTATCAAAATCGGTTCATTAATGTAGGAGGAGTTGCGCACACAAGAATTTGTTCGGATGGAAAGACCCAATAAATCTAAGTCAAAGGGAGAAAACCTGGTTAAAATTGTCGCAGATCAAAAATCTTGGAATATGCGCATGTTCACTTAGTAGTGATGACGTCTGAAAAGTTTTGTCCAAATTGATTGATAAATGTAGGAGGAGTTGCGCACACAAGAATTTCATGTCCGGAAAGACGTATGGACAGACGTACGGACGGACGGACGGACAGACGGACGTATGTACGTACGGACGTACAGGGCAATTCCTATATAGCCCCCACTTCTTCGAAGCGGGGGTATAACTAGCGGTACTGTGAGCAAGCTCACAAAGTGATCCCCCCCCCCCCCCCCGCAAGGTTGCGCTTACGAGGACACAACGTAGCAATTGAAATGTATAAGTTAGATTATCTCCCCTTGGAAATGTTGGAACGGAATTATATTGCTTCATTGCTTCATGCACATCTTCATATGGAGTTCTTCCATTGTGTAAAGTTTCATGAAAATTCATTGAACAGTTCAGGAGTTGTGCTTACGAGGACACAACCATATGATGTAGCAATTGAAATGTATAAGTTAGATTATCTCCCCTTGGAAGTGTCAGAATGGAATTATACTGCTTCATGCGCATCTTCATATGGAGTTCTTCCATTGTGTAAAGTTTCATGAAAATTCATTGAACGGTTCAGGAGGAGTTGTGCTTACGAGGACACAACTATATGATGTAGCAATTGAAATGTATAAGTTAGATTATCTCCCCTTGGAAATGTCGGAACGGAATTATATTGCTTCATGCGCATCTTCATATGGAGTTCTTCCATTGTGTAAAGTTTCATGAAATTTCATTGAACAGTTCAGGAGGAGTTGCTTATAAGGATGGACAGACAGATGGACAGGATGATTCCTATATACCCCCCCAAACTTTATTTGTGGGGGGAGGGGGGGGGGGGGGGTATAATAAGTTTCCGATGAGTTCAGGTAAAAAGGTTCTCTTTCTGAATTGAATGATTGCATGTGCATTTGCTACTCTTAATACAGATTTGTATTTTGTCTAGACGTTTTCACTTGTATTGGGAGAAATATGTTCTTGATGTAAAATAAAGTCTTTTATTTGAGTTGGGTTTCAATTTCCTATTTTGTTATATTTCTAATTCATCTGACTGAGCCTCCTACCCTTATTACCCTGAACCCAACATTAGGGTTAATGTCACAGATAACCAGCAAATGGTACCAGAAGTACATACGCAGCATAATCGACCAATTTACCTGCTGAGTCTGGGTGGTGCCAGACCTTCAGAAGTTGGATATTCAACCAATCATCTCGTGACACTATAGTGCAATGGAAACTGCCACTGACAACTAATCTAGACAGTGTAATAAATGAAAGTGTCAATGACACTGTAGCTTAACTTGTGTGTTGTGTTTGATGAAAAGGATAATGTTCAATGTTTATGAAAGGATTATCAAATAAGACAAGAATTGTGATAATTGGGAATATGTTCATTTCTGTTCCCTGCATGCTATTTTTTTGATAAAAATAATATGAGGTGCACACTGCACTAAAGAGCTGAGGGGTGGGTTAATATGACCTCATAGTTAGTGTATGTGGCCCTCACAGTTAACGTATATCAATGAAAGTTACCAAGTTACAGTGAAATTATTCTAAAACAAGTCATCCTATCAAGTTACATTGAAATCCCTTCATAAATATGGCCTGTAGACCGTGCTAAAGGTTTTCGGGCTTCGGGCCCCTGTAGCCATCAGTGTCCCAATTGCGTCCAAAGGGGACGTTCTCATCTAGACATAATATGAAGTCAACCTACCAAGTTACAATGAAATTCCTTCATAAATATGACCTGTAGACTGTGCTAAAGGTTTTGGGGATTTGGGCTCGGGCAGCCATCATGGTTGAATGATCACAACCAAAAGGGGACATTCTCATCTGGGCATCATCTGGGGTGATCCTACGAAGTTACAATGAAATCCCTTCATAAATATGACCTGCAGACTGTGCTCAAGGTTTTCAGGCTTCAGGCCCATGAAGCCGTCACAGTTGACCAATCACGACCAAAAGGGGATATCATCATCTAGGCATTATATGGAGTCAAACTAACAGGTTACAATAAAATCCTTCCATAAATACAACCTTTTGACTATGCTAAAGGTTTTTGGGCTCGGGCAGCCATCAAGGCTGAATGATCGTGACCAAAAGGGAGCGTTCTCATCTAGACATTATTTGGAGTCATCCTACCAAGCTACAATGAAATCCCTTCATAAATATGACCTGTAGACTGTGCTAAAGGTTTTTGGGGCTTCGGGCCCCTGTAGCTGTCACAGTTGCCCAATTGTGTCCAAAAGAGGACGTTCTCATCTAGACATTACATGAAGTCAAACCTACCAAGTTACAATGAAATCCCTTCATAAATATGACCTGTAGACTGTGCTAAAGGTTTTTGGACTTCGGGCTCGGGCAGGCCTCCTGGTTGAATGATCACAACCAAAGGGGACAATCTCATATGGGCATCATCTGGAGTGATCCTGCAAAGTTACAATTAAATCCCTTCATAAATATGACCTGTAGACTGTGCTCAAGATTTTCGGGCTTCGGGCACCTGTAGCCATCACAGTTGACCAATCACGACCAAAAGGGGATGTCATCATCTAGGCATTATATGGAGTCAACCTAACAAGTTACAATGAAATCCTTCCATAAATACGACCTATAGACTATGCTGAAGGTCTTTGGGCTCGGGTGGGGAGCGCGGTGGCTCAGTTGGTAGAGGTGCAGACTGCAAGCCGAGAGGTCCTCGGTTCGAATCCCACCTGCGGCAACCGCATTGTGTCCTTGGGCAAGACACTTCATCTCCACTGCCCGCGTGGGGGCACGATGACGCCGTGTACTAAGACGTACTGCACGTCGATGGTGCGCATGTCTTCAACCAATCTAACCCTGCCTGTGCTGCAGTGCGGAGTTACGATGTTGGGGAGCTGGCAGCTGCTCATCGTTGCTCGGTGGTTCTCTCCGGGTACTCCGGCTTCCTCCACCCGTAAAACTGTCACGGTCATGATTAGCCATTGTGCATAAATATGTGACTTTAAACACCAATAACTAAATAAATAATAAATAAATTTGGGCTCGGGCAGCCATAAAGGCTGAATGATCGCGACCAAAACCGGACGTTCTTATCTAGACATTATTAGGAGTCATCCTACCAAGCTACAATGAAATCCCTTCATAAATATGACCTGGAGACTGTTCGGCTTCGGGCTCGGGCAGCCATCATGGTTGAATGATCGCAACCAGAGGGGACAATCTCATCTGGGCATCATCTGGAGTGATCCTATAAAGTTACAATGAAATCCCTTCATAAAAATGACCTGTAGAATGTGCTCAAGGTTTTCGGGCTTCGAGCACCTGTAGCCATCACAGTTGACCAATCATGACCAAAAGGGGATGTCATCATCTAGGCATTATATGGAGTCAACCTAACAGGTTACAGTGAAATCCTTCCATAAATATGACCTTTTGCCTATGCTAAAGGTTTTGGGGCTCGGGCACCCATCAAGGCTGAATGATCGCGATCAAAATGGGACGTTCTCATCTAGACATTATTTGGAGTGATCCTACCAAGTTACAATGAAATCCCTTCATAAATATGATCTGTAGACTGTGCTAAAGATTTTCGGGCTTCGGGCCCCTGTAGCCGTCACAGTTGCCCAATCACGTCCAAAAGGGGACTTTCTTTCTCATTTAGACATTATATGAAGTCAACCCACCAAGTTACAATGAAATTCCTTAATAATTATGACCTGTAGACTGTGCTAAAGGTTTTCGGGTTTTGGGCTCGGGCAGTCGTCACGGTTGGCAGATCATGCCCAAATGGGAAAATTCTCATCTAGTCATCATAAGGAGTCATCCTACCAAGTTACAATGAAATCCCTCCATATTAAACATGACCTGCAGACTGTGCTAAAAGTTTTTTGGTTTTGGGCTTGGGCAGCCATCGCGGTTGACAGAGAATGCCCAAAAGGGGATGTTCTCATCTAGGCATTATACTGAGGCATCCTACCAAGTAAATACGACCTGTAGACTGTGCTAATGGTTTTCAGGTTTTGGGCTCGGGCAGCCATACCGGTTGACCGATCGCAACCAAAAGGGGACGTTCTCATCCAGACATGACCCCAAACCTGCATATGAAATTTTGTGACGATCAGACAAGAACTGCGGGATGTAGCCTGTGCTAAAGGAAAATGTGAACAGACTCACAGACTCACAGACTAACAGACTTTCACACGTGTGATAGCAATAGCTTATCTTGACTTTGTCAAGTTAAGCTAAAAAGTACCTTCAAAAATTTTCGAAATTTGTTAAAAGTCAGTACACAAAGGAAATGCCAAAATTTTGTTAAAAGAAATATAAATTTTATAGTAAAATTCCTTTCTTATTTTTCCTACCGCAGTTGTTTACTACAGGCTTACACTACAGTGGAAGACCCTAACTTGGATAAAATACTGTCTATTTTAATCTTTCCCAAGAGATTTGGGAAAGAAAAGTGGTGTAAAAAACACCACGAAAAAAAAAGCAAAAACTGGGGCGAGCGCCATCTGTGCACACCCAGTAGGGGACGCTCTTTCCTTAGTACAATTCCACGACTTCCGTTAACCAGTGCGCAAAGCAGTCATCAACTAATCATTCTTTGAGTCCGCCAACATAGGAGTTATGTGATCAGTGGGGAGGAAGGATTCTTACCCGAATAAGAAGACAGGGAGGGCCTCCATGTAAACAATTGCGGTAGGTATAATAAGAAAGGAAATTTACTATAAAATTTATATTTTTTATCAACCTATCTTACAATTGTTTACTACAGGCTGAATAGACAATAAGATGGAGGGAATCACATAACCAACCCACACATAACTCAATTGCACTGGAACCATGGACAGAGGAAGAGGTTCCTAGTCCTCTCAAACCATAGCATCACAAACATTAGTAAAAGACAATGAGAGATGAGGCATATGGTGAAGTGCAACGCACAGACAGAAAGGGCAGTAACAGCACGGAGCTGGAACTGACCTTGTAAGAAGCTGAATGGCTGGGAAAGACAACAGCTGGAGCAGAAGAAAAAGGGCCCCTAGAACAAAGGTCCTCTGCCTGCTTCTGCAACTGTCGCAGATAAGTGGAGAAGATAGCATTTCTCCAGTAGGCTGCCAGCATAACATCCGACGACATGACGGAGTTAGTAAAAGCCCCGAGAGGTAGACAATGCACGCACCTGGTGGCAGAAAAACAATTGGTAATACAATCGCCAGTAGCGAGATGAGTGGAAGCTGCATGAATAGCAAGACAGATCCATTGAGAAATGGATTCAGGAGAGAGCTCCAGAAAAAGGCCAGGTCAGCCGAGAGGGAGTGAAGCTCACTAACCCGTCTGGCTGAGGCAAAAGCCATCAGAAAAACTGTCTTGCATGTGAGAAAATGCATATCCACTTGGGATAAAGGCGCGAATGCCCCCCCCCCCCCCCCCCTCAAGCAGAGCAACACCCAAGAAAGTGTCCATATTGGAGTAAACTGCAAAGTCCTAGGCCTTTTCAAGGAAAAGTGCAGAACAAGCTTGGAAAGGGAAGGATGAGTGCCGATACGACGCTGTCCCACATACGAAAAAGGTCTCCGAAAGCATGGACATGTACCCATTGCTGGAGACTCCTAGAATCAAACATATACCAGAAACTCCGCAATCTGTGTGATCGAAGGAGTGACAGAAGCAACAAAGTGATCGTACACCATCGACAGCAGACCTTCCACTTAGCCGCAGAAGCTAAACCAGAGGAGTGAGTGCCTCCTTAAAAAAGAAAAGCAACTCCACTGCTCGTCTCCAAAAAACTACTACGGAGAAGACAGGACCTGATAAAAGACATGCGCGAAGGCACAATGAAGTCGGGTCGACGTGAAACCTCCTCGGGCAACCAAGTCGCGACGTAGAGGGAGACATGCTGGAACCGCCGCTAACAGAGAGCGGAGCAATTGATCCACACCCAATGGGGTGCGATCGAAAGGATTCGACAACTGCAGGTCCGTATCTGGGCTAGAACCTGAGGCACCAGAACCAGAGGATCGACACTCGGCCTCCAATGACTGAGCAGAAAGTGTTGGAGAGGTCAGACATGCAGCCGACCTAGAGGAATGAGATCCGTCACTGAAATGCAGAGACCGAGCAGGCATGGAAGACTCCGAGCTGATGCGGATGAGGACTGGGACAGAGTCAGGGCAAAAGGCTGAGAAAACCACAGCCCTTGCCCAGGAAACTGCCACCGTATCCAGCTGAGTACGGAAGTCCATCCCAGATGACAAAACGATGGAGAAGGGACCAGGTCTGACTTCTCCCCGTTGACTCTGAACCCTAGTGACGTGAGTAGGCTCAACAGTGTGACGACATCAGACTCCAGAAAAGCAGCATTGGAATGCCTCCGGAGGATATCAACTAGATAAGCCGAAGAAGACAAACGGACTGTGTGCGATGTAAGACTAACACATGCGACATCAGACAGGTGAAGGCCCACAGATCCAGGTCGAGGCCAAAGGGCATGGCCTTGAACTGGAAAACATCCTGGGGAATGGAGCGGCGAACCAACCTGAAAGCCTCCATGCTGAACTGAGGAGCAATGATAGACTGCGTCAGGGTACTCAGATCGATAACCTGTCTGAGTCGGCCGTCCATCTTCGGCACCAAGAACAGGCGGGAATAAAATCCCACTGAAAGAAAGTTCTTGATGACCTCGATCGGCCCATTTGACAGGAGATTGCCTATCTCTGTGATCAAAAGTTCCCAATGTGTAACGTTGAAAGGGACTCATGTTGGAACCATGGAATAGTCGCAGACCTGCCGATAGAGGCAGATCGAAGAGCAGTGCACTGCCCCTGAAGAAGGGAACGTCTTGTGTCCAGCACAGCGTCCCTGCAAACAAATTCCAAGTTAGCTGTGTTACAGGCATGTGTGTGAGAAGATGCATGAGCACCTTGGACAGAACACACAAAACAAAAACCTGTTTGTCATCAAACTCATCTGGGAGCAGATAAGCAGCAAAGCAGAGACAACGTGATCGAAGAGAGAAAGCATTCCAGCATCTCTCCCGATAAGACTAACACGGACTCCAGAGTCTCCATATGAAAAATGGCCGGCTTGGGAGTTGGTGTCCTGATCCAAGACTGTCAAAGTCTGGCAGACTGACGGATTGGCGAAATTGTAGGAACGATAATGCACCGGAGGCAAAAAAGTGTCAACCCTGGTGAAGAACGGAGCCTTCATAGCCTTGGAACTCAGCTTAGAGACCAAAGCTGTAAATGCTTCAACCACCTGTACTAACAGGCACGGTCGAAGGCGCCCAGAAGCAGGTTGCTCCGCAGGCTGTAGGCGTGCGACCGATGATCACGGCCGGGCTGACACTGTCGGCTGGTTTGACGGTTTGAGACCTGGAAGGAACCCAAACACAAAGTCAAGAGCCGCCCCCAAGTCAGAAGACTGTTGGCTCTCGACATCAGGAATGTCGGACTCATCCCATGAGTCGTAAGACACATAGACAATCATGGGTGAACCAGCCAATGCCTCCCATGGTGTAGGCACACCTTTGGGACCAGAAAGCGGCCTGTTTCCAATCCTGGGAGGAGGCGCCACAGGGGGTGCACGGAAACCACTCGTAGCCTCGCTGGAAGCAACGGAAAAGGCTCTTGGACAGAACCTAAGTGAGCAAGGAGAGGGCCTCCTAAGCTCACTGACTGTCAGAACAGTACGACGTGGGAAGAAACTGACAAAGTGGCTTCACTCCTGACCCATTTACCAGCGAAGGGTCACGATCCTCAAATACACCCGACGCGGGGAGATGGGCTGCAGCCAAAAACATCTGAAGGCAGATGTGTATTGGGGTATCACATACCCCGAGGATCTACAGAGCGGAAATACAGAAGAGTCACCTTGGACCTCTGCGGGACAGAAGGTCCAGGCTGCACAAAAAGCGTTGGTCACACAAAACTGGCCATGGGACCAGACTGTGTGGACGGAAATGCCACAGAGCTCATGGTGACCCCACCATGAACATCCGAATCCAATGATAAAAACTGAAGTACTTGACGGCTGAGAGACCACAGCAGAGGATTCGGCCGGCAGCCCCTTCCAACTTCGCCAAGTTGAAGTCAGGGAAGGCTGAGGCTAATACCCTACATCTACACTACCAGACATCTCTGCAGACCCCTGCAGGGATAAAACTGCTGTGCTCAACGGCTGAGATGACACAGCAGGGGGTTCAGTCGGCAGCCACTTCCGACTTCGCCGAGTTTGAAGTCAGGGAAGGCTGAGGCCAATACTCCATGTCTACACTACCAGACACGCCTGCAGACCCCTGCAGGGATAAAACTGCTGTGCTCAACGGCTGAGAGGACACAGTAGGGGGTTCGGTCGGCAGCCACTTCCGACTTCGCCGAGTTGAAGTCAGGGAAGACTGAGGCCGATACCCCACAACCACATTACAGACATAACGGCAGACCCCAGCAGCGGAAAAGCCGAGGCCGGCTAAAACGTGACCGATGACGTAGACGGAACAGCAGTAGCAGCAGATACAACGGGAGCTGTTGAAACTGGCAGAAAAGGGGAGAGAGCGACCTAGCTTGGCTTCCAAAGGAGGAGTCACAATCCTAGTGACAGCCTCAGATGTCGACTGGAGAGGGCGCATAGTCCCGGAACCAGGCATCTCTTCACCAGACATCCAACAGCTCCCGCAGTATCCACCATGGTAAAAAACTGCACATCCCACACGGAGGAGGAATAACTCTCACCAGACGAGGTCGTGTCGGGAGGCCCCGAAACGACAGTGTTCCCCACCCCTGCAGGTGTGGGAGGAGCTGCACATCCCGCCACAGAGGGGGTATAACTCTCACCAGACGTGGTCGTGTAGGGAGACCCCAAAACGACAGGATCCCCCCCCCCCCCCCCACATGGGTGGGAGGAGATGCACATCCCCCCACAGAGGGGGTATAACTCTCACCAGATGTGGTCGTGCAGGGAGGCCCCAAAACGACAGCGTTCCCCCCCCCCCCCCCCCACCCCCACATGTGCGGGAGGAACAGCCACGAGAACGCACCAAAAGTGAGCGCAAAAGGAATGGCCCTAAAGTAACCGAACTGGAAAGAACAGAGGTGAGAGCAGTAGAAGAAAAAGGTGAACTCAACAGATACAGAAAGTAGAAGGACACCCCCAACTACAAGAGAAGGTGGCAGAAAAAAGAACCGGTGGGTACACAACAGAACCCAGACGGCCGACAGGGGCCTAAAAACAGAAAATCAGCTCTCAACAGAGTGAAGAAATCCTGTCCATACAGTCCCACATTGACACCTAACTCCAATTATACAGTTAAAACTGTCACGAATAGTGCACTTATCTAGGCTTAATTGTGCGTTGGAATTGCACGCAATTGCCATATCGAATGGCATCCAAAGCAAGACAGGTTCTCCTGGTTACTCATAGCAAACACATGCAATGTTTCTGCCAATGGACCTCTGGGTTACCCGGAGGTCCATTGGCTGAGACATTGCTTGTGCACAGGCCATATGTACAGAATTTGATAGCTTTACTTGGACCATAATGCGCACATTAACGCACATATCAACGTGCTATTTGTGCACATTTCATGACAGGACTTCTAGTTTTAACTGTAATATTAAAATTTATCAACCGTTAAAATTTTATGTCCGAACCGCACGGAACGATTTTGAAAATCATGTGCGAAATCGGAAAATATATATATAATTCAATGAAAATGTGGTTGAAAATATTAACGAGAATATATAAAACACAGTCCTGTTATTATACGATTTTCAGATCCATAATTCCAGTCACAGGAAACCATTATCGACGAGTTGAATTATCACTATTTCGTAATGCAAAATGGCGACACATCCTTCACGTGCCGCGGACAAAAAAAGATTGATTAATTGATGACTGCTTTGCGCACTGGTTAACGGAAGTCGTGGAATTGTATTAAAGGAAGAGCGTCCCCTACTGGGTGAGCGCCGACGACGTTAGACCCAGTTTTTGCTTTTTTTTTCGTGGTGTTTTTTACACCTCTTTTCTTTGCCAAATCTCTTGGGAAAGATTAAAATAGAGAGTATTTTATCTGAGTTAGGGTCTTCCACTGTAAACAAGCTATTAATTGAAAATAGAATATATTTTCATTTTTGGAATTCACTAAAAAACCAATGAGGGGTGTTAAAGCTGAGTTTAATGTTTTTTGAGAATAGTATTGGCTGGTTTTTACCCTTATGTAGGGTAAAGAGTTGATATAGATGAGATTTACACTAAAAATGTACAGTGCACATAGTAACCCAGTATATAATGAAAATTGTATATAACCAGAAAGTGTGACTAACCTTGTGCAATGCACAGGGTTAGTCACATTTTCTGGTTATACAAAATTTGTAACTGCCTCATCACACACCACATGAAAATGTGCTCCGACTGAGGCTGTTTAAATGCTCAGGGTTAGTTGGTTACATAGGGTGCAGGCTCAAGCAACTAATGGAAATACTTATAGTGGATTGTGAAAATAATTTTAAAGTGAATTCCAAAAATGAAAACATATTCTATTTTCAATTAATAGCTTGTTTGTAGTGCAAGCCTGTAGTAAACAATTGTAAGGCAGGTTGATATGAAATAACAGAGTGACCTCCCAATGCCCCCAACATAATACTCTTTTTGGGAGCTCCCGATTGGCAAGACTGGTCCATCTGACCATTCATCTAAATCCAAAGTTAGGGCCAAAGCAGTGTACTGGACAGGTATCTCCAAAATAGAGAATGCCCTAGCAGGGACACTGCTTGCCCTCAGCTACCTGGATTCCTTCCACCCAGGCCTTCTGAACTCACCTCAGGGGAGAACAAAGTGCCTTTATAAAACCGACTATTTTGGTCCAGGGTTACTCATTTATAGATATATCACATCTAGCCTGCTCACAGCAGGCTGTTCCCCTAACCACCACCTGGGCGCCCACTTAGTAGGGTAGGTTATGGTTAAAGGAGACCCTAAGGAACCCCTAACCACCTAGGATTCACAAGGGATTGAAGCAAGTTCAGCAGTTGATATTAACACATTAGTTTGGTTCCACAGTGCATATTGTATGGGATGATCACCAAAGCAGTATCTTCATAGCCCCAGTCTTCACAAATAATGCATAGGGATCTTTAACCTTCACAGAGAGTCTGTTTGAGGAGAGAGGGACAGGCATTTTATGTTCCAACCTGATAGGGTGGTATGCTGCAACCCAACCCCTCCCCACCCTCTGATGCTGACAAAGAGTGTTCAGACACCTTGAAATCATTCCCATTTGGTCCAAAAATGCCAGACCACATTGATAAATCTACATAGCTCTGAAATTAACAAGAGCACTGCTGGGCGGTGGCATCATAATACAGCCGCTTAATGTAAATTGAGTCATTTTGCATGGCAAAACACACTTCACACATTTCAAATGCATCTTAAATTACTAGAAAAACTAGAAAAATGGGATCTATTTGTCATTTGTTTTTCCCGATATTGCACTGACTTGACAGCCAAAACTGGATCCACTGGTCATTCTTTTTAAGTACAGACAAGCAAAAATCACCAAAAATACAAGATGGATGTCCACTTTAGAGGACTCACATCCCAGGCATTGACTACCGGTGCTATTACATCAGAAAAACATTTCAATTCAGTTATTTCCCTTGGCCTTGATATGGTTCATCCCAGGAAATGATGTATACGTAGGCTTGTTATGGTCACATGTTTTGTCAAGCCAAATCACAAACTTTTTCTCCATCATAGACATGATTTATCAACCAACTCAAAACTGACATGTTGTTGTACATTGTATACAATTATTGAGCGGACTTCAAACTTCCAGTATTCTGTGGGGCAATATGTATTGTGACACCATGATAATTAACCCAATGTACCGATGCTTGTATAATTGTTGGACATATACTAATGAACTGGTGCATCAAAGAACTGTCCTACCCGTAATGCAACAAAACCAATTATTACAGTTAAAACTAGAAGTCCTGTCACGAATAGTGCGCTTATATAGGCTTAATTGCGCATTGGAATTGCGCGCAATTGCCATATCGAATGGCATCCAAGCATGGCAGATTCTCTTGGTTACTTATAGCAAACACATGCAATGTTTCTGCCAATGGACCTCCGGGTTACCCGGAGGTCCATTAACTGAAACATTGCTTGTGCACAGGCCACATGTACGGAATTTGATAGTTTTACTTGAGTCGTAACGCGTACATTAACGCGCATATCAACGTGCTATTTGTGCGCATTTCATGACAGGACTTCTAGTTTTAACTGTAGTCTCTGGGAAACACACAGTCTATTGTTTTTGTATGTTTTGGGGCTTTTTCTCTTTTTCTTCTTCTTTTCTTCTGTCCTCTACCCACTTTCTTGTCTGCAGGATAATGCAAATTCAAATCTTCCTTTCTCAACACCAAATGAATTGAAACTCGATGAAGGTTCAAAATATGGGTCAAGGTCACCAAGGTCACCAAGGGGTCATTAAGAGCATATTTCAGAATTGCTGGAAATCACATTTTATTAACCTCTAATCCATTCCGGAAGATTATAAATGTACTTTTACACAAAAGAAGGGAGCAGCCTTGTATTTCATCATTCAAAAAAATGAGCGGAATAAACAATTTTGAAAGTAGGTCACACTCATATCTCATGGCTTGTATGACCTATTGATCTGGGAGCAACACCAAATGAGTCAAAACTAAATGGAGGTATAAAATATGCATAAAAGGTCATCCAGGGTCATTGAGTGCATTTTTCAGAATGGCTGGAAATCACATTTTATGACCCACTAATGCATTCCCAAAGGTCATACATGTATTTTTACACTTAACTGGTAGAGTGCTGGAAGTCCATATTTGGGCTTTACTCTGACGTGTCAGTACCAGCACTTAAAGGCTTCATATTTTGTGGATGTTGTTCATACCACCTTTGAAGTGAAATTATTTAGTCTGATAGGATTTGCCTTGTTACAATTTATGGGAGAGTGCCTATTGGCACTCTCCCATAAATTGTAACAAGGCAAACAAATGTGAACAAATTTTGACGACCAAAAATAATTCAGCACTCTACCAGTTAAAGTGAGTGGGGCCAAACACTTTGAAAGTGGGTCATGCTCACATATCAAGCATGGTATGACCTATGGACCTTAGGACCAACACCAAATGAGTTGAAATTCAATGGAGGTTCAAGGGAGCGCGGTGGCTCAGTTGGTAGCGGTGCAGGCTGCAAGCCGAGAGGTCCTCGGTTCGAATCCCACCTGCGGCAACCGCGTTGTGTCCTTGGGCAAGACACTTCATCTCCATTGCCCGCGTGGGGGCACGATGACACCGTGTACTAAGGCGTACTGCACGTCGATGGTGCGCATGTCTTCAACCAATCTAACCCTGCCTGTGCTGCAGTGCGGAGTTACGATGTTGGGGAGCTGGCAGTTGCTCGTCGTTGCTCGGTGGTTCTCTCTGGGTACTCCGGCTTCCTCCACCCGTAAAACTGTCACGGTCATGATTAGCCATTGTGCATAAATATGTGACCTTAAAACACCAATAAATAAATAAATAAATAAATAGTCGCCTGTCGCGCCAAAAGAGGACCAACACCAAATGAGTTGAAATTCAATGGAGGTTCAAAATATGGGTAAAGATCACTGAGGTCACCTAACGAGAGCAGTTTCAGAATTGCTGGAAATTGCATATTATGGGCAATCAGGAGAGCCTTTCCCAAGGACACAACACAGTTACCCCTGGTGAGTATCAGACCAAGAGCCTTTCAGTTTGAAATTCAATGCTGTAACCACTGAGCCAATGCACTTCCACCCACCACCGCTGCTGTAATTTAAAGAAATCTTGTATTTTGTACAAAATGAACATCAATTTAGGCCTTAGTTGGTTTGGAATTTGGTGGTTGGAATATCTCTGTCAGTTGAATATATTTTGGTGTCAAATCATTTATTAAATTAAGTGGATATTTCCTCTGTGAAAGACTGAATGTGTTAAAAGATATCTTGATGTATTTACATGTACATGATGAAATTTACTTTATACTTTATCATTGGTTGTTTTCTTCAGTCTCTGTTGGAAACTTTATTTCAACACTGTTTCCATGACAATTCCAATATTTAAGTTCCAATTTGAAGTAATAAATCTCCAAGCATTTTATTCATTTCATAATATCAATAACATACGTTTTCAATTCATAACTTCATTTCAACATTGTTTTCATGACAATGCCAAAATACACATTTCAATTTAAATCACAAATCTCTTACAATTCCATTCATCAGGCAAAATCAATAAAACAAATTTCATTTACCAACTTTACCCTCTGTATACTGAGGTCGAAAAATAAAATGAAAGTGTCAATGACGCTGTAGCTTAACTTGTGTGTTGTGTTTGATGAAAAGGATAATGTTCAATGTTTATGAAAGGATTATCAAATAAGACAAGAATTGTGATAATTGAGAATATGTTCATTTCTGTTCCCTATATGCTATGTTTATGATAAAAATAATATGAGGTGTACACTGTACTGAAGAGCTGAGGGGTGGGTTAATATGACCTCACAGTTAATGTATGTGGTCCTCACAGTTAAAGTATATCAACAAAAGTTACCAAGTTGCAGTGAAATTATTCCAAAACGAGTCATCCTATCAAGTTACATTCAAAGCCCTTCATAAATATGGCCTGTAGACTGTGCTAAAGGTTTTCAGGCTTCGGGCCCCTGTAGCCGTCAGTTTCCCAATTGCGTCCAAAGGGGACGTTCTCATCTAGACATTATATGAAGTCAACCTACCAAGTTACAATGAAATCCCTTAATAAATATGACCTGTAGATTGTGCTAAAGGTTTTTGGGCTTTGGGCTCTGGCAGCCATCATGGTTGAATGATCGCAACCAAAAGGGGACATTCTCATCTGGGCATCGTCTGGAGTGACCCTACAAAGTTTCAATGAAATCCCTTCATAAATATGACCTGTAGACTGTGCTCAAGGTTTTTGGGCTTCGGGACCCTGAAGCCGTCACAGTTGACCAATCATGACCAAAAGGGATGTCATCATCTAGGCATTATATGGAGTCAAACTTATGGGTTACAATGAAGTCCTTCCATAAATATGACCAATAGACTATGCTAAAGGTTTTGGGGTTTTGGGTTTGGGCATGATCGCGACCAAAAGGGGACGTTCTCATCTAGACATTATTTAGAGTCATCCTACCAAGGTACAATGAAATCCCTTCATAAATATCACCTGTAGACTGTTCTAAAGATTTTCGGGCTTTGGGCCCCTGTAGCAAACACAGTTGCCTAATGGTGTCCAAAAGGGGCTGTTCTCATCTAGACATTACATGAAGTCAACCTACCAAGTTACAATGAAATCCCTTCATAAATATGATCTGAAGACTGGGTTAAATGTTTTCGGGCTTTGGGCTTGTGCAGCCATCATGGTTGAATGATCGCAACCAAAAGGGGACATTCTCATCTGGACATCATCTGGAGTGATCCTACAAAGTACAATGAAATCCCTTCATAAATATGACCTGTAGACTGTGCTCAAGGTTTTTCGGGCTTCGGGCACCTGTAGCCATCACAGTTGACCAATCCCGACCAAAAGGGGATGTCATCATCTAGGCATTATATGGAGTCAACCTAACAGGTTACAATGAAATCCTTCTATAAATATAACCTTTTGCCTATGCTAAAGGTTTTTGGGCCCAAGCACCCATCAAGGCTGAATGATCACGACCAAAATGGGACGTTCTCATCTATACGTTATTTGGAGTCATCCTACCAAGTTACAATGAAATCCCTTCATAAATATGACCTGTAGACTGTGTTAAAGGTTTTCGGGCTTCGGGTGCCTTTAGCCATCACAGTTGCCCAATCATGTCCAAAAGGGGACGTTCTCATCTAGACATTATATGAAGTCAACTTACCAAGTTACAATGAAATCCCTTCATAAATATGACCTGTAGACAGTGCTTAAGGTTTTCGGGCTTTGGGCTCGGGCAGCCAGCATGGTTGAATGATTGCAACCAAAGGGGACAATCTCATCTGGGCATCATCTGGAGTGATCCTACGAAGTTACAATGAAATCCCTTCATAAATATGACCTGTAGACTGTGCTCAAGGTTTTTGGGCTTCGGGCACTTGTAGCCATCACAACTGACCAATCACGACCAAAAGGGATGTCATCATCTAGGCATTATATGGAGTCAACCTAACAGGTAACAATGAAATCCTTCCATAAATATGACCTTTTGCCTATGCTAAAGGTTTTTGGACTCGGACACCCATCAAGGCTGCATGATCGCGATCAAAATGGGGCGTTCTCATCTAGACATTATTTGGAGTCATCCTACCAAGTTACAATGAAATTTCTTCATAAATATGACCTGTAGACTGTGCTAAAGGTTTTTGGGCTTCGGGCCCCTGTAGCCGTCACAGTTGCCCAATCATGTCCAAAAGGGGACTTTCTCATCTAGACATTGTATGAAGTCAACCCACCAAGTTACAATGAAATTCCTCAATAAATATGACCTGTAGACTGTGCTAAAGGTTTTCGGGGCTTGGACTCGGGCAGTCGTCACGGTTGGCAGATCATGCCCAAATGGGGAAATTCTCATCTAGACATCATAAGGAGTCATCCTACCAAGTTACAATGAAATCCCTCCACATTAAACATGACCTGCAGACTGTGCTAAAAGTTTTTGGGTTTTGGGCTTGGGCAGCCATCACGGTTGATAGATCATGCCCAAAAGGGGACGTTCTCATCTAGGCATTATACAGAGGCATCCTACCAAGTTACAATGAAATCCCTTCATAAATACAACCTGTAGACTGTGTTAATGGTTTTCAGGTTTTGGGCTCGGGCAGCCAGACCGGTTGCCCGATCGCGACCAAAAGGGGACATTCTCATCTAGACATGACCCCAAACTTGCATATGAAATTTTGTGATGATCAGACAAGAACTGCGGGGTGTAGCCCGTGCTAAAGGAAAATGTGAACAGACGTCACAGACTCACAGACTCAACAGACTCACAGACGGACTCACAGACTAACAGACTTCCGCACGCGTGATGGCAATAGCTTATCTTGACTATGTCAAGTTAAGCTAAAAATGAAGGCAGCATATTCTTCTGATAATTCAACTAGGAATTCAACCAATTCATTCTTATTTGACAGAGCTTAACCCTTTGAACTCTGGTGGTATCTTCCATGCCAGTTCAATGGCAGCAATTGGAAGAGTCCTTATTCATTATTTGGGGTAGACCAATCAATATTTTCAATGTGCAGCCTCAGAGCTGCACGTTGAAAATATTAATTGGTCTACCCCACACATTTACTGAACAGCCATCCTATTTAATGACATTATGAAGTATCATGTTAGGGTTCAAAGGCTCAATCAGCTCCGCAAAACAAAAGAGAATTTTCGCACAATGAATGACAACTGATGAGAATTATAAATGGGGTACTGTTATATCACTGAAATTTAAGTTCTTCCTATCAGCTGTCGTTTTCCCTTAACCATAGTACGATTAAGAGTTCTCATTAAATCAAGCAGATATATCATGAGAGCTTTTCTCCGCCACTTAATGTGAGGATTCACTCTAATATCATGTCCTTAACCCTTTACCCAACATAACGGCCAAAACCGGCCAGTGCTATTCTCAAAATTCACCAATTAATTTTCATTATTTTTTCATCTTTTGTATCAAAAACATAGGTTATGACCCCTCATTGGAATGAGCTCATCGAGCTAAGTCCAATGAGGGGTCATAACCAATGTTTTTGAGACAAAAGATGAAAAAAAAAAAGTTATCCAAGAATTGTTTTTGCAAGTGTCGTCTGCTTTTCATGTTAGGTGAGGGGTTAAACTGTAATCGCCATGTGGCCTAAATTTCCATCTCTTACTGGCAATCAAATCATTCGTCACTGTGCAACACTAGAAAATGGCAAAACACAAAGGGACTGACATAGTCGTCAATTCTGCAAAAAGGTTTTCTGACTGCCCGACGTATTTACGACTACTGTTAACCATTCGTAATTTTTATCAGTCGTCATTCATTATGTGAAATGTGTCTAATATTTGATTGGATAAATTCCTAGTTGCAAGATAGGAAAAATCTGCGGCCGGAAATTTTAATATTTTAATATCAGTGTGCTGAGGATTGAGTACCACTGATCATTTCAGCAGTTCAGACTATAATTATAACAGTTCATTATTGTTTGTATGTTTGTTTATTAACTGGTGGAGTGCTGGAAGACCATATTTGGGCTTTAATCTAAAGTGCAGGTACCTCAACTCAAAAGCTTCAAACTATGTCGATGTCCTTCATATTGTCTTTGAATCTAAAATTATTTAGTCTGTATTGATTTTCCTTGTTACAATTTATGGGAGAGTGCCCATGGGCACTCTCCCATAAATTGTAACATATGGCAAAGACTTGTGAACAAATTTTGATGACTAACAATAATTCACCACTATACCAGTTAAGCTTTTAACAATGCCTTCAACAGACAGAATTTCCAGGAAGACCTGCGTTGTATCCTTGGGCAAGGCACTTTATCCCAGTTGCCTACATGGGGGCACGATGACGCTGTGTACTAAGGCGTACTTCTCGTCGATGGTTCACATGTCTTCAACCACTGTAACCCTGCTTGAGTGGAGCTTGAACAGAGTTAGAATGTTGAGGAGCTGACAGTTGCTCGTCAATGCTCAGTGGTTCTCTCCGGGTACTCCGGCTCCCTCCACCTGTAAAACTCTCATGGTCACGATTAGCCATTGTGCATAAGTATGTGACCTTAAACACCAATAAATAAATAAATAAATAAATAAATAAATAAATAAATAAATAAATAAATAAATAAATAAATAAAACAGACAGAATTATACTGTATCAGAACAGCTCATTAGTATAGTATATTCCATTAACCTTCCATCACTCAGAATATCCAGGCCCGAAGCTAGGAGGGTGGGAAGGAAGAGGAGCAGTTTATCATCACTGAAATGATCTTTTCAGTTTGTTCCAATAAATAAGTGGGGGGTGGGGGAGAGGGTAGAGACAGGGATGGAGAATAAACAATGTCTCCAGTGCAAACAATGAATTTTTTAAAGTTGTATAACCCTTTCAACCCACAGGGGCCTTGAAATGTATATTATATATATTATAGGTATAAAAAAGAGAGTGCAACTCTCAAAGTTTGGAAAGACACCCCAGCCGTAATGAAACTCGTATTATTTTAAATGCATTCATGATGATCCTGGATCAGACTCTGATGATTGTGTGACTCATGCTGGTAGAACTGAAGAGTTTTCAGGCAAGGGTAAATGTGATCATGTTTTACCACAAAGTGCAGTTCCAGAGGTCATGGAACCCAACAAACAATTATGAATTAAAGGAACCACAGAACTGACATACAATATGAGGCCTATTTACTACCTATTTATTTATTTATTGGCGTTAAGGTCACATATTTCTTCACAATGGCTAATTGGGACCACCACATGGAGATAAAGTCAAATTTAGTCAATTGTTTATACCCATGTTGCCCATTTTACAGGACTTCCACTCCAATTGGTGACTGGGTCTTATTTCAACAGAAAAATAGAGCTTTTTTACCACAGTAAACTATCACTGCTTCTCTTCCCTGGGTTCCCACAGAGGAAATATTTCCCACCTAGTGTCTTCGATACTGTGAATAGTGATAAAGGAGACAGGCATAACAATTGCTACCTGGACATCTCAGCACAACAGAAACAATTCTCCTACACTCAGTGACACAATACGGTTCAGTTGAAAAGTGACATTTAAAAAAATCTACCAGTTCTTCAAGATGGACAGTGGCAAAGCTGAAAGAAGAACACGAAAAAAGGGCATTTAGAAAAGTCTTCTCATTCAGATTTACGAACTGGTATTGATACAATGAGGACATCAACAGACACAAACCTATAGATGGCCACAAGGTTATCTCAAAGCATGGATGAGATGAGAGAACCAAACAGGATGTACAAACCATGTTATTTTGACTGTCAGACACAAAAACCAAAAAGGTGCCGGCTAAACACATTTCAGCAGCCACCTTTATTCTCTCAAGACAGTTACCAATTATTTAGGGCACTTCATACTTTGTTTTCAAAGAATTCAAAGGTTACTGGGTTTTGCCATAATTTCCCTAGTTACCATAGAAATCACAATCAAGGCCTGGAAGAGGATATCCCTCCTAAGGAAGCATAAATTTTCACTTGACTGTAGAATGCTGGAAAACTAGCAATGAATATTCCTGCCGCAACAATGCTAACTTAAATATCCCACACTGCTGCACCAGATCACACCTACACTCCTTCTTACCCTCGACAACCAGACTGCAAAATAGTCTACCCACTGAAATTAGAGAAACTAGTTCCCTCAGAAACTTCAATTCATACCTGAATAAAGTAAGACTTCCCATCCCAAAATATATCATTGTAGATTATGCCAGGATTGTAGCAATCTCAATGACCATCTGTTCAGTAATTTCCTCACTAGCTTGTCTCTATGAGGTTGTGGGGAGTGCAAAACAATTCATCATTATTTCTTTACCTGTCCTCTTTATTTAGACATAAGAAGGGACACGCTAGAACAACTGCCTTATGCCATTAACGTGGAAACTCGTCTTTGCGGCAAGGCCAATTACAATGTACAAACAAATTTTGCACTATCTTTCTCTCCCTTCATATTTATACATGTACTGAGGCAACTCATAGATATGGGTGACAGACTGAAACCTACATTGTAATCTCCACCATGGCATACTCAGTATACTCTTCACTTAACTTCTTTGGATCCCTAGCCGACTCCTCTTTTCACCTGTCTGACTCAACTGGTGCTAATCAATTTCAGTGATGACATACAGTTAAAACTAGAAGTCCTGTCACGAATAGTGTGCTTATCTAGGCTTAATTGTGCATTGGAATTGCGCGCAATTGCCATATCGAATGGCATCCAAAGCACGGCAGGTTCTCCTGGTTACTCATAGCAAACACATGCAATGTTTCTGCCAATGGACCTCCGGGTTACCCGGAGGTCCATTGGCTGAAATATTGCTTATGCACAAGCCATATGCACAGAATTTTATAGCTTTACTTGGGCCATAACGCACACTTTAACGCGCATATCAACGTGCTATTTGTGCGCATTTCATGACAGGACTTCTAGTTTTAACTGTATGGTGTGGCCATATTTACAAAGGTACCATCTATCAAGCACTGCGGGGCATAGGTTACCACGACTCTGGTCGAAACAACTGTCCTGTTGGGATTTGTTGGAGAGAACCTCCTCACACTCCCAGTTGGATTGTGACAGAACAATAAACAGACATTTTATTTTAGAATAAGAGCTAAAGTTAAAACTGATTTATACATAGTGTATAACCACTGCAATTCATTCCACCCAGTCCCGTAGGAGCCCCGTTAGTGGTCGGATGCACTCAACCAGTTGAACAACAAAATCTTTACTTCCTACTACAACATTCACCATCCCGGTGCTGTAAATGAACAATTTGACGGGCGCAGTTTTAAGCTCCCGTGAAATCAGAGATGAGAGTAATTTGCACCTGTAAAATGTTAGTATATGAATTTTTGAGGGAATACTGTCACCAAACACCAGAAATCTTAACCTTTTGAACCTGAGCGGCTGCTTTTCCAGCCAGGAGCATGATGTGTTATATCGTCATTAAATATTCAGTAAAAATGTTCAGTAAATGTGTGGGGTAGACCAATCAGTATTTTCAACGTGCAGCCCTGAGGCTGCACTTTGAAAATGTTGATTGGTCTTCCCCAAATAATGAATATGGGCTCTTCCAATTGCTGTCATTGAACTGAATGGCTGATACCACTAGTGTCCAAAGGGTTAAATGTATAAGGAATTGCTGAATTATGACAGTAACTTTCCACTGGCCACAGTGTACTGCTTTCTCAAAACAACACACATTTATATGCCTCACAGTATATTAGTGCTCCACAATATTTTTCAATGCGTGCATTTTTCAGTTCACTCGCACCCGTTTCATTTCCAGGACTGCCATCCAATATCTTTTAAAACTCGGTTATATATTACTTAATGTAATCTTACTTCCAAGATTACCATTTTATAGTTATGATGAAAAAACTGTGATCTTCAGTCGTCCCAACTCCAAAATTTAATTCCAGATGTGGAGACAGCTCACATTAGCATCAGCTTATTACTTGTTCCATTTTCCAATTCACAACTTTTGTTAATATTGGGTAATATCATTCTGTTTTTTGTACTTTTCATATTTTTGGAAAATAAATAAATAAATGAAAAAACAAATAAGTAAATAAATAAATAAATCGTTTGATCGATCGATCGATCAAATCAGATTCTCCATGGATTCCACAGAACTCTATGCTTTTCTTGGATTCCCATGCTTTTCAAAAAATTCCTTAGTTTCCATGATGTGCCATGGATTTCCAGGGTTTTTGTGTGGAATTCCAAAGTTTAAATTGGAATTTCAAGTCTGTCTGACTGAATGGTAATTCAATAAAACCATGGAAAATTTGTCTCAATACTCCAGGGTTTTTGATGGTTACACTTTCCATGGAATTCCATAGAATCCATGGAAATTTGAGAGTGGGGTCTGAGTTCCTATGATGCTGAATAATGTGATACAACAGCTAGTTACATGTAAGGATAAATAGTTTCCTTCACTGATGGACAACATTCACATTTCAGTTTTTACAGTATGATTACTGAGTCACCACATATTATGACGAGCTTCACCTCAACAATTTGTCTCTTGCCCCCACCAAACTCTTTATTTTTATTACATGCCTGTTCTATGTAATCACCATCTACAGCAACACTAAACCAAGTGGAAAATGAAAATCTGTTCAGCACATATGTGTGGAATGGAAATTGTTGACAGACTATTTTTAAATAGAAACTAAATTTCACTGGAATTTTCTACAAATCGTGCACTGCAATTACAATCTGAATCCCTAGCGATAGCTAAAAATTGTCCCCAGAGTTCCAATGCATTCAGGTGGCCAGAGGCACATGTAACACATTGGAATTCTGGGGAAGAAATAGGAACACAGTTTCCCCTCGCAAATTTGGTTGGCGGTAAAATGTGTTCTTTTTGTAGATAGTTGTCAAATGAATTGCTGAGTGTCCTTGTAATAATTGTTTTTTTATGGATGTGAAGGCATGTTATAAACACAAAATGACACGTGCGTGTAAATGGGTTAATCGATATGGCACTTGAACCATTACAAAAGGATAAAACTCGAGGCCTGGGCCTCTCATTTTATCCTTCTGTGCTGGCACTCATGCCAAATCGATTAACCCACTCACATGCGTGTGTTGTTCTGTGTATGTATGATACCCTCATATTCCCCCACAAATAAAAATTCAACAGCTATCTCATGTGGTAATCAAATTAGTAGGGATTTCAAGTGAAGTCCCCACAAGACAAATGTCTGCCCAATCAATTCACACTTTCACAATACTGCTCCTACTCACCCCTCCCATCCTATCTCTCGGCTTAGACAAATCCAAGAACATATGCCAGGGTAGATAATTTTGCTCCATCAAGTTCTGATGATCGACAGGATACCATCCATGAACAATTACTGGTATGTCAATGTCATCAGTGTCACTTGCTTTTACTGCCAACTGCATACCATTAAACTACGGGGTCACAGGCCCAAATTCTGATGGAAACTGACTTAATAGGCACAAAACATTACTGCTTCCTTGACCCAGTCATTTTGAGTTCATAAGGAGAGTTTAAAAGGGGTTGAGGGACAATGACCCTTTGGTTTATGCCACCAAAGAAAAATGAAGAAGTTCAAAGCTAGTCTGGCTAGGTAAGACCCGTATTTTAGCTGCACAATAATCTTGGAATTTTGGATAACCTCTGATCATATAATTTTACTGTGATGTTAAGTTGAGTTGCATTTTGAACAACTGAAAGAACATTTTTTGTGATCATCAAAGTACTGCATGTGTCCTCTCTGGAGTTGTGATACTGATTCAAACTCATAAGAAACAAGCTATTAATTGGAAATAGAATATTTAAGTTAGGCCTAAAAAAATAAAAAATCTGTTTGTCAGGCCCTCCCGCATGGTCCTTTTGGCTGCCGCATGCTCTCTTTTTATAACCAATTTAAACTTTAAAAAAAATAAAATGAAATGGTTTATGTCTGATATTTTACACAAGTTAAAAAAATTGATGAATTTGTCCCTTGAGTGCAAGAACACTTTGCAATGCTTTAGCATTGCAAAGCCTTCTTGCACTCAAGGGATGAAATACACCATCACCCATGCTATTCTGTAGATTATGAGGCCTAAAACTTGAACCAAGAACATGAACTTTTGATGGCAAAGAAGTAATTACTGAAATAAAAAATAAAATAAAAAACCACTCGCCCACATGTAATTTTACAAATAATGGCCTGAGAAACAGAAGGTCTACTTTGTGTGGCCTTAGTTTTCATATTTGGAATTCACTAGAAAAAAAAATCTTTCCACAATTCATTTCAATGAGGGATCATAATTTGAATTTGTACACTTTTTGAGAATATACTGCCAACTGCATACCATTAAACTACAGGGCCACAGGCCCAAAATCTGATGGAAACTAACTTAATATGCACAAAACATTACCGCTTCCTTGACCCAGTCAGTCTGAGTTCATCAGGAGAGTAATAGAATAGAACTTTCTTCTGTCGAGAGATAGGATGAAAGGGGCGTGTTGGAGCAGTGTTGTGAAACGGTGAATTGATAGGGCCGACATGTCATGTGGGGACTTTACTTGAAATGCCTACTAATTTGATTACTACATGAGATAACCAAAATGGCTGATTTTGGTCATTACATTGGATAAAGAGTTGATGTACATGAGATTTACACAAAGGCTGTATACAGCTAGTTGCACGGGTTTAGCTATTATAACAGTTAATAATTACAATTTTTATAACCAGAAAGTGTGACCAACCTTGCCATATCACAATCACACAAGAGATGAAAATGTACACTTAATAAGGCTATGCAATGCACAGGGTTAGTGGTATACCCGGTAATAGAGATAATCTCATTTATAACCAGAAAGAAAAGTGTGATAAACCCTGTACACTGCACAGAGTTAGTTGGTAATCTAACATAATTACTGATTAACCATAGATATTGCACAGGATTAGCTGACAGGCTGCCATACAGTTAAAACTAGAAGTCCTGTCACAAATAGTGCACTTATCTAGGCTTAATTGCACGTTGGAATTGCGCGCAATTGCCATATCGATTGGCATCCAAAGCACGGCAGGTTCTCCTGGTTACACATAGCAAACACATGCAATGTTTCTGCCAATGGACCTCCGGGTTACCCGGAGATCTATTGGCTGAAACACTGCTTGTGCACAGGCCATATGAACAGAATTTGATAGCTTTACTATGGCCATAACGCGTACATTAACGCGCAGATCAACGTGCTATTTGTGCGCATTTCATGACAGGACTTCTAGTTTTAACTGTATCACACACTATGTGAAGATATGCACTGATTAAGGCTGTAAAAATACACAGGGTTAGTTGGTTACTGTTACATAGGATGCAGGACTCAAGGAACTTATACAAATACTTATACTGAAATGTGGACATTTTTTTAAGGTGAAATCGAAAAATGAAAACATATTCCAGTTTCAATTAATAACTTGCTATGACCTCTTGATCGAAAATCCAGTGTGCTAACCAACAAATCAGCATTCAGCCCCCACCCCCCCAACCTCCTCCCCATAATCCATATTGTTACACGAAGACCAAATCAAGAAAAACAAAGGGAATAACATCTGAGGGTGTAATGTTTTCGCACTTCTTTTTCAAATAGATGAGATTTTACAGTGTTATAAGGCCAGGAAGGCAGACTGGGTTGCTTTTTGAAATGGTGACATAGTCATGATCTGATGAAATTCTCTGTCCGTTTTTTTTTGTAATCACAGAACTGTAAGGAAACTAGAACTAATGTTTAATGTGATCCATCCACCTGAGTTTAAGTTTGAAAATGGGTTTCTACACAGAGAAGCAAATACATTGATGAGACAGTTGCTGAAACAATGATTAGTATGTGCAGCGAGTATGAGTATTCAAAATCAAGTGGTGAAATCTTAACCCTTTACCTAACATGAAAAGAAGACGACACTTGCAAACAAAATTCTTGAATAAGTAACTTTTTTCATTTTTGTCTCAAAAACATAGGTTATGACCCCTCACTGGAATGAGCTCATTCCAAAGAGGGGTCATAACCTATGTTTTTGAGGCAAAAAATGAAAAAATAATAAAAATTAATTGTCAATATTTGTGAATAGAGCATGCCAGTTTTGGCCATTACATTGGGTAAACGGTTAAACTAAATGAAAGTGTCAATGACACTGTAGCTCAACTTGTCAAGACAAAGACATATACATGTATAGTATGTGACACAGCAATGATAAACATCTAGGTAATGACCTGATAACAAAGGTACATATAAAGTATTGTAACGGTCTGTACATAAATACTGACTGTTGCCTGTAACAAATGTATAGGTAAAGGATTGTAAAGGTGGGTGACAGTCAGATGCTAAACTAGAAAAAATCTTTGAGTCCCAGAGTGGGTCTGACTGAACCCCAAAATATTTGTTCTCATAGCACAGTGATAACAAAGGCACCCCAAAACACACTCATTCCTGTCCCAAGGTGAAAACAAAAGTACCCAAGAAGTTTCGTGAAGATCAGTTCACAAATATGAGCTGTGTAGAAGTTGTGACAAAAAACTGATTGAACCTAATTTCGGTACAAAATGGCCACTGGCAGCCATCTTGAATTTTGGACCGCACACAGAAACACTCGTTCTCGTCCCAAGGTGATAACAAAGGTACCCAAGAAGTTTTGTGAAGATCGGTTCATAAATACAGCCTCTAGCCCAAGCCGTATTGACATGTGCACTTACAGTGTATAAGCAGCACTGAATAAATCAAAGTTCATCTAATTTGCATAATTTCTGCACGAGAAAAAAACCTGTACTATATGTGATGTATTCCATGTTACTAAACATTCATACAAAAATTTATTCAAATCAGAACTTTCATACAGAACTTCTGTACAAAAGACTGATTGCACTAATTTTGGTACAAAATGGCTGCAGGTGGCCATCTTGAATTTCGGACCACACCCAAAAACACTCATTCTCATCCCACGGTGATAACAAAGGTACCCAAGAAGTTTTGTAAAGATCGGTTCATAAATACGGCCTCTAGCCTGAGCTTTATAGAAGTTGTGTACAAAAAACTGATTAGACCTAATTTTGGTACAAAATGGCCACTGGCAGCCATCTTGAATTTTGGACCGCACCCAGAAACACTCGTTCTCGTCCCAAGGTGATAACAAAGGTACCCAAGACGTTTCGTGAAGATCGGTTCATAAATACAGACTCTAGCCCGAGCCGTATTGACATGTGTTCTTACTGTGTATAAGTAGCACTGAAAAAATCAAAGATCATCTAATTTGCATAATTTCTGCACGAGAAAAAAACCTGTATTATATGTGATGTAAAACATGGTACTAAACATTCACACAAAAAATTATTCAAATCAGTGCTTTCATATGGAAGTTCTGTGCAAAAATCTGATTGCACCAAATTTTGTACAAAATGGCTGCCATCGGGCATCTTGAATTTCGGACCGGACCCCAAAACACTCGTTCTCGTCCCACGGTGATAACAAAGGTACCCAAGGAGTTTTGTAAAGATCGGTTCATAAATACGGCCTCTAGCCCGAGCCGTATTGGCATTTGCACTTACAGTGCTGAAAGTAACACCAAAAAACATCAAAGTTAGTCTAATTTGCATAATTTACGCACGAGAAAAAAACCCGTATTATATGTGATGTATCCCATGGTACTAAACATTCATACAAAAAATTATTCAATTCAGAGCTTTCATATGGAAGTTCTGTACAAAAAAACAGATTTCTGCATCGTCGGTACAAAATGGTGGCTGGCAGCCATCGTGAATTTCGGACCGCACCCAAAACACTCGTTCTCGTCCCACGGTCATAACAAAGGTACCCAAGAAGTTTCGTAAAGATCGGTTCATAAATACGGCCTCTAGCCCGAGCCGTATCCAATTGCTGATGGACAGACGGACAGACGGACGGCGGGCCATGCCATAACCTCAAATTTGGCTTCGCCAAAGTTGAGCTAAAAATGGTATGAGAGTATGTGCATTGTTACCTTGTAGTGGTGACGCCAAGCATTTCGACCATCAATAATAATATATATGTGTGTGTGTTGTGTATGGTAACGAAGACGCTGTCGATCCACCATGTTCTTATGTTGCAGCTATGTGCTTAATGACCACTTAAGGTCCAGAGGTTTTGTATCAATATACATACTGAATTCTTTGTTAGTGATAAAACAGCCATCTCCTTTTGCACCTGCCCCATTCAAATACTGAACGGTTTATTGAGGTAGGGTGAGGCTACTTATAGGCATAGCCTGTTTGCCAAACCCTTTTCTATTTACAGAAATAAAATATTTATTAAAAAAAAAAAAAAAGTGGTGGAGGGTGTGTGAACTTTCAACGCGATTGATTCACAAGCACAAATAAACAGCACACAAAAAACTTGAAATGGGCAGAAAATATCACACTGAAGATCTAAGTTCAAGGCAACAGTTAACTGAAACTTGAAGAAACATAAACAATTTGAGTATTATTCTACTTCAAGGACAAAAATGCTAGTAGCATTCTGTGTGGAAAAACATTTCCAACAACATCAGGAAACATGACCAGAATCAATACCCACTGATTTCAGTAAGACAGAGTTACTTAAAAATCAATTTTCATTCCATTTAATGGAGATTGCCACGGTACTCCTCAATCAATTGCAGCGATTGGAATTTTAAATGAATAAAATTTGTGGTTTTATTGATTCATCAAGTGTCAAACAGCGGTGGATGAAGTTAAAATTTTAGTACCACACTGTGGAATTTTGTGTTATGTAGAACATGACAGCTCTTGAGAACACTTTTAACTCCACTTACTAATTTAGTTCCATATTCATTCAAAATGATCATTCAGATTCAATTTATGATATTTTCTGCTGGTGCTGGAAGCTTTTCAAGTATAAAAAAGGCAGTTACATTCAAAATGCTATATGAGTGCTAACCCTTTACCTAACGAATCGGCCACAACCGCCCTCGTAATTTAAAAAATAGGCCGATGAAATCGTCAGATGTGTACCCATACGCGCAACTAGTAGAAAGCTGTATGACGGAGGGCCACCACAGATGACGACATTATGTACACCATACAAGGTATGGGTACATATAGAACTGGATTGGAGGAGTGTCTAATTTGATGGATAAAGGGTTAATATCTCCGGATCAAATTATCAGATTTACATAAAAAACTATACAGCCCAGCACATCAGTAACCTGAATAAATATATAAAGTAACATGACAATCGGATTGATATTTTTTGAGTTATCTCATGCCAAAGGGATTGGAGGAATTTTCAATTTGAAGGATAAAGGGGGTTAATATCTCCAGATCAAATTATCAGATTTACACCAAAAACTATACAGCTCAGCACATCAGTAACCTGAACACAATTATAAAGGAACTTGACAATCCAAGCAATATTTTTCAAGTGATCAAATGCCAAAGGGATTGGAGGAATTTTCAATTTGAAGGATAAAGGGTTAATATCTCAGGATCAAAATAACAGATTTACACCAAAAACTATACAGCTGGGTACATCAGTAACCTGAACACAAATATAAAGTAACTTGACAATCCAAGCAATATTTTTCAAGTTATTGAATGCCAAAGGGATTGGAGGAATTTTCGATTTGAAGGATAAAGGGTTAATATCTCGCGATCAAATCATCAGATTTACACCAAAAACTATACATCTCGGCACATCAGTAACCTGAACACAAATATAAAGTAACTTGACAATCCAAGCAATATTTTTCAAGTTATCGAATGCCAAAGGGATTGGAGAAATTTTCAAAGATAAAGGGTTAATATCTCAGGATCAAAACAACAGATTTACACCAAAAACTATACAGCTCGGCACATCAGTAACCTGAACACAAATATAAAGTAACTTGACAATCCAGGCAATATTTTTCAAGTTATCGAATGCCAAAGGGATTGGAGGAATTTTGAATTTGAAGGATAAAGGGTTAATATCTTGGGATCAAATCATCAGATTTACACCGAAAACTATACAGCTCGGCACATCAGTAACCTGAACACAAATATAAAGTAACTTGACAATCCAAGCAATATTTTTCAAGTTATCGAATGTGAAAGAAATGGATACGGATGCCATACGGACAGATGGACGGACATCCTAACAAATTGGTAGTTATGTGGCTATTTTTATGGGACTACAATAAAATGCATGTCCATTATATTAAAACAAGGGATTTTGGGGAATATTTTTCGGGTGGCAGCAAACCCTGACCCTACCCTTTACTGACCCTAACCCTAACCCCCACCCCCAATTTAAAACCCCACCCTAGACTAATGAAAATTCAATATATTCCTAGTCTATTTTAACTAAAATGCATGTCCATTGTATTAAAACACCTTTTGGGGTGAAAAATGTTTGGGGTGGTAGCAAACCTTAACCCTACCCTTTACTGACCCTAACCCTACCCCACCCCAACTCTAAACCCCACCCTAGAATAATGACATTTAACTATGTGACTAGTCACATAAATTGCGGTAGTCACGTAACCCCCATTTCTACCAACAAATAGCCACCTAAACCCCCATATGTCTGCCCGGACGGACAGACAGACGGACAGATGGACAGACAGATGGACAAAGGATGGACGAACGACGGATGGTCACCCCCGGATGCCGGCATTATGTGTACCATACATAGTATGGGTACACATAAAAATTAAGCAGTTAAAAAAAAAATTGTCCACAAATTCCAACATAACGATATCATGTGGCCCCCTCATTCGAACGAGCTAATTGAGCTCGTTCCAATGATGGGTCACATGTTATGGTTTTGTTGAATTTTTTTGAAAAATTTGAAAAAAACAAAAATTAAAATAATAAATTTTCATATCATCTGCATTGGGTAAAGGGATAATGCACATGGAGAGTAAAGTAATCAAGACTGTAATTAATATTTATTTTTAATGCTAACTCTGCTTGTGTGGAGTTAGTATGTTGGGGTGTCTCACAGTTGCTCGCCATTACTGGGTGGTTCTCTCTGTGTACTCTGGCTTCCTCCACCCGTAAAACTGCCCAACACGAGGTGACCCTGGCTGTTGAAGGTGTTATTAAACTCCAATAAATAAATAAATAAATATTTATTTTGTTGTCTAACATTGTGACAGATACGAACAGTTATGTACCTGTCAAACTTGGTATCCATCATAGAGTTTCGGACCAAATAGAGTAGTATACCATATAACAACATACGTTTCTCTGTGGTTTGTTTGTTGTTCGTTTCTTGGGGTTTTAAAAGCATTTTCAACTGCCAGTGTCATATCATGTCAGACAATTTTACAGTTGGAGAAACCCTGAGTACACAGAGAGAACCAACAGACAGTAGTCCAGCACTATACACGAAAATGACCACACAAATTTTGTTATTTTTTCATTTTTGCAAGATTTTAATTATGCAAGATAATGCTTTGCAAGTATCATCTCCTAGTTGAGTAATGTAACAGGTGATTGAAATGCAATATATAACTTGATGTTTAGACATAATTTCTACACACAACATAAAGGTGAGTGATTAATTGCTCCCATAGTGAAACGTATGGGAGAGTGAAGGCGAGTGAGAGCAATCACTCTCCTTTTCCATCAGACCCTGCACTCTGAACCGCTGCTTAGGATCGAACTGTCAATCTTGCAGTTTGAAGTTCAATGCTCTAATTACTGGGCCATTGTGCTCTCTTACTTCTGTGAATGCATATGAAGCAACATAACTCTACTGGGCAGTAGACCCTGTAGAAAGTACAAATACAGTGGAGCCCACTTAATTGGATATCTTTTAATTGAATAACCGTTAATTGAATATAATTTATCAACACAAAACCATTTACCATACCTCCAGTACAAATTGACCTGTTAATTGAATATAGGTGATAGAATCAACTCCTGTTAATTGAAAAAAAAATCTTGTAACTTGTCATGAAATTACCAGGACTCTCCCCAGTTTTCCTTTGTTTATAGACTGATTTGGCCTCAGTACCTCCATTACAGGTATTTAATCTATTATATCCTGGAGTTCTGTCTAACAAGATATAATAGAATAAATGCTAAGTTTATCTCTAGAATACAGGAAAGTGACATAATCCCTGTTAATTGATTACTCCTGTTAACTGAATAATTTTCATCTGGCTATTCAATTAACAGAGTTATGGAGTACAAGGTTCCAGCAGGCAAGGACTGATAAAATTCAAGGTTATTCAAGGCTGTTAACCCCCTTCACTCTGATGTCGAGAATACTCGACACCTTCCCCACTCTAAGCCCCACCACACCTCCCTGTCATCCATGGTTATCCCCCCCCCCCCCCCCCCCCCCCCCCCCCCCCCCCCGTGTTGTCAGAAATTCAGCAATTTAGATTTTGGTTGACAGAGCTCCAATTCTGTCAACCAAAATCTAAATTGCTGAATTTCTGACAACACAGGGGGGATAACCATGGATGACAAATCAGACGTTTTGTCATCAGAGTGCAGGGGGTTAATTGACATATTTCAGTATTTTTCCAAGGCCTTACATTGTGGAGCCGAGTTATGTATTAATGATGGCAATAAGTAATGATTAAGTGGATGACAAGAAGAAAGAAAAGAGTTGTACAAAAAATTCATCATAAAGTTGTTAGCAAAGTTTCATCAAAGTGGGAGAAGAGATAATTGAACTATCTGAAAGTACCCACCACCCCCCCACCCCCAGGGGAAGTGGAAGCTCAATAAAAGTGGAGGCCACAAATTTAAAATGCTACCCTGGTTCGATCCAGTGTGAGAAAGGTTATATTCGTATACAGGGACCGATCAGGACTATTTACATTACGCTCTAGCCTCGGAGCCTATTTTTTCAATTCATGCACCAGATTTCAATTTACGGAGTCACACTGCTGTTTGTAACACACACAGCAAGTATGTAATAGCTCTCATCATTTTCATTTAGTACACTATAGCAAACATTAATCTTCACTGCGGTTTCTGATCTAGTCTTGGCTGCCTATTTAGGCAGCCAAGACTTGATCAGAAACCACAGTGAAGATTAATGCTCGGTAAGTAAGCCTTGAAGTATTAACTTAAACTCTACAACAATGATAAATGATAATCATATATATAATACATGTAAGAGTGTCTCTCTCGATTATCCATCGAAAGAATATCAAAATATGATCTGAGAAGTTACGTGCCAACTGAGAAGCCTATTTCTGAGATTTAAGAGCCAGGTCCTGATGTTTCAGAACCAAATACGCACTGGCGCATGCCCAGGTCAGTCCCTGCGTATATCAGTAAATGTACCATAAATCACTATAGTCCCTCGTTCAGATGAATATGCTGCTGTGTGGACACTTGGCATGTCACTGTCCTGTCCATTTCTTCTACTTCAACCATCTTCCAACCCAAAAACTAGCCTTCTGGTTGGAAGATAGTTGGAAGTTGAAGAAACAGAGCGAAGCGACTAAAAGTGGGATTCTTTCGCTAAATATTGTTTGGATTTGCAAATAATGTTACTGGAATGCCTGTAATAGTATTGACACGTTTGTTTGCACCCATTTTTACTCATTGTGTAACTGCAAAACATATCTGTGGAAAAAAGTGGGGGTGCATGTGCCCTCTGTGCACACCCCCCACCTGTGCCCCCCCCCCCCCCCCCCCACCCACCCAGCGGCGAAGCTGATAGGTTCAGATAACTGAGTATAAGTAGGAGTAGGGGTAGAGGAAACTTCAACTTTGTGAAAAGAATGAGAAACAATAACACTGTCAGAAAAATGTAACAGATCTGAGAATTTTTGTAATTATTTGTTTTGGTTTAATAAATAAAGAGTTTATTACTTGTTTAGTTTCATATTGGCCAAGCTGTCATCCATCTGTAACTTCACATCAGCCTTCGACCCTTGGTCTGAATAACCTCAGCCGATATGAAACTAACAAGTAATAACCTCTACACGCTACACATGAAGACACTATTGCAGGACTCCAGACACCATGCTCCCGTAGACCGAATTAACATTGCCAATGAGAATACAAGGATTTGTCATGTGATGTACCAATATCAGTTATCAGACTTGAGATAAAATTTATTGAAAAAAGTGACTTCACTTTTTTATATTTGAGGAAGAAGTTGAGAGCAAACAATGAAAGGCAAGAAAAAAGTGCGCTAAAATAATATTATTTAACCCTTTACCCAATGCACACGATATTAAAATTAGCTACTTTAATTATAAATATAAATTTTCAAAAATGAGCTTGCATGTTCCAATGAAGGAGACACATGATACAGTACAGTTGTTGTGGACTGGTCATAATCCGCACATGGGCAGTGATGTCCATGCATGTGTTTACCAGGTAATAAAAATCATCATCACCAAAATTTTAATTAATGAAGCACCGGGTTGTACCCGGTGCTTCATTAATTACATTTTTGATGATTTTTCTTATACTTAGTGTTTGGAATCTAATATTGTTGCATCCGTGGAGATATTTCCCACCCGTGGAAAGTGACCAGTCCATGGTAGCCATACTGTATGGTTTTGTAGAAGCTTCAGGAATTTTTTTTTAACAACGCTATTTGTAAATTACATGGGCAGATGAGATGATTCATTAGGTAAAGGGTTAAGAATAAGAAGAATTACACTTTCATTGTCATATTTTTAGAGGGCAAGGCTATACTTTTTTGCAAAGTATCTGAGATGTCCTTTCAAGCAGCAAGTGCAATCATATTTCAAGCACACCAAGCCACCTTATTCAACCATTAACTAAGATTTAGTGTCTACAAGCTACAGATTTATAGACAGCAACACTCCCACAATTTTGCATGGAATGTCAGACTGATGGGTTTGGAAAATACTCAGACAGCTAGCCTGTCAATACTTTTGGGGAGAAATCAATACACCGATAAAAAATGTGCCATAATTCACATTCTTCACTGCTCACTGATGTGTGTGTTCATCTGAACATTGATTTTTACAGACATGTCTTAACCATTCATTGCTTTTTTTATGATCCTACTCTCAGCCTTACATAATTTTGTAATGTTATAACCTGAGTGAAAGAATATTAAATTTCACAGCTGTTTTTACTGACATGGGTCATTTTATCCATTGTTGACAGACATGGCTCATTATCATACAGAAGTGGGGTGCAATGTCTCAGTGGTTATGGCACTGGACTTCAAGACGAAAGATACATGGTTTAATCCCTGACAGGGGCAACTGTATTGTGTCCTTGGGCAAGGCACTTGGTTCCAATTCAGTCCACTTGGGGGTACGGTGGCTTTATATACTAAGATGTACTGCACATCAATGGTGCACTTGTCTTCAGCCAATGCTAACCCTGCTTGTGTGGAGTTAGTACATTGGGGAGTCTGACAGTTGCTCACCACTGCCCCGTGGTTCTCTCATGCAGCTTCCTTCACCCATAAAACTGTCCCGACACGAGGTGTCCCTGGCTGTTTAAAGTGTTGTTAAATCCTAATAAATAAATTACACAGAAGAATTTTAAAACTTGGTTCCACTCAACCTTATTTTATTTTACACAGATTGGGATGGAAAAGTTTTTCAATACTGTGATTAATAGAAATCCACAATTTTATAACAAAATTTAAAACTGCTTTGTGGTATGAAACTTTTCAACTGCAATGCAGTAGGTGGCTATGTTCCCATATTTTGTATATAGCAAACTAATTCCAGGTATCAAACTTTTTCAATGCATTGCAATTATCAATTTAACTCTTACTTGCCAATTATTTTTTAAAATTTGAACCTTAGGCTGTGACAAAAGTGATCAAATTCCAAATTGAACAAGAGCCCCCAAGGGGTCTTAATCACTCACTTGACAAAGTGGTTGAAAGAAGTATTTTGGGTCACATTTAGTTGGTCAGGATCATCAACAATACAGAGGAATGAAGTCATGAAATTATTCATAACTCTGGTGTCCATTTCAGATGATCATCACAGGTCTTCATGACTGCTTCCAATTCTATTAGCTGTAGACAAGCACTGCCAAACTTCCAAGGGTTGTTATGTCACTGCAGTGTGAAACACAAATTTTATGGAAAAGCACTAAGGAATGGATCTGAACGAACTTGAACCTAACCTGCACCCCTCCCCCCCCCCCCCCACCCTCCCCCCACTACTCCCCAGATAGCCCATATATTAAGCCAGGGACTCGAATTGAACAAACTTCAATCTGATACCCCCAGAGATGTTATATACTAAATATTAAAGAATTCTGACTGGTGGATCTGAAGAAGAATATTTTTAAAGAAATCTCATATTGCACTAAGTTAAACTTTGGGCTCCAATAAAGAGCCCAAAATATTAAACCAGGGAAGCGATTTGAAGAAAGTTTAATCTGTCCCTGCCCATTCCCCCCTCCCCACCCCAACCCCCCCAGAGATGTTGTATACCAAATAAGAAAGGATACTTACTGTTGGATCTGAAGAAGAAGAAGATTTTTAAAGAGATTTCCTCATATTGTACTAAGTTAAAATTCAGGCATGTTTATTTATTTATTTATTGGTGTTTTAAGGTCACATATTTCTGCACAATGGCTAATCATGACTGCGACAGTTTTATGGGTGGAGGAAGCCGGAGTACCCGGAGAGAACCACCGAGCAACGGCGAGCAACTGTCAGCTCCCCAACATACTGACTCCACACAAGCAGGGTTAGCATTGGTTGAAGACAGGTGCTGCAGTGCAGAATTACGATGATGGGGAGCTGACAGTTGCTCGTCATTGCTCAATGGTTCTCCCCGGCTACCCCAGCTTCCTCCACCCATAAAACTGTCACGACATGATATGACCTTGGCTGTTAAAGCGCCATTAAGCCTTAATAAATAAATAAATAAATAAATAGTTGTATACCAAATATCAAAAGATTCTGACTGGTGAATCTGAAGATTTTTAAAGAGTATTTCCCATATTGCACTAAGTTAAAATTTGGGCCTCCCTAATTTCAAATTAAACTGACTTAGAAAGTCCGAGAGGACCTAATGTTCTAGTTATCCCTAATAATATGTTGTCAGTCTAGCCTAAACAGTTTCGTTCACAGTTGAACTTCGTCAGAGGCGAAATGTATTGGGCAGCCAGGGTTTATATATAGTTGAAGTGTGGCGAGTGCCTGGCAAATGACAATTGGCAAATGCATTGGTGAAGGACTGAGGTGGTGTGGCAAGTGCGGTGGAGACTGCAGCTTGGCGAGTGTATGGCAGATGCCCCTCTCAGTCGCTTTTGCAATAGTTGTTGTTGTTGGCGAGTGCAGTTGTTTTTGGTGAATGCTTTTGTTGATGCATTAAATGGTAGCAGTTTAAAATTGTATTTGCTTGGGACAAAATAATCAGTATTATTTTGTATTTGAAGGCGTTGGCAGCAGTACATAGATGGCGGGAGCTACTTGGCGTATTGTTCCAGATTTGGATTCTAACCATTGGAAGGCTGTTGCGGGAATTATCACAAAGAGGATAAAATGAAGAACTGTATATTTATATAATAATAAAATTTGATGTAGATACATATCTGTGTAAATTGTTCATTCTTCAAAACAATATTTTCATCAGTGACTTCTGTCTCACATGTCTGCACATATAAAATCTGGGCAGCATAGCTAAGGACTTTCCCACTGTTGGTTATACAGAGTAGTGATGTCCAGGTCCAGTGGGGTATTGCCTGTGTGGGTGGAAGATTATTGCAGATTGTGCAGTTAACTACACTCTCGTTCTTGTGGGTGGTACGGTTATGTTGGTATAAGCCCTGTCGGTATTTATACATTTTTTGGCAGGTAAGACATTCGAAAAGCATTGTGAAATGGTTTATAGAAACAGTCTCCTCTCGAGTAAAGAATTTGTTAAGATGCCTTGATTGTGACGTAAATACGTGGTCACAATGTAGCTCCATAGGGCAGTTGACGTGAAGAACAGGAATTAATAAAATACTTACAATATGAAAACACTTAATTAAAAGTCCTTTCTGTTCAAGCCAAATGGTTCAAGTATTTTTAATAAAGCAAGAGTGCATGTATCGCTGAAGCAATACAATGTCCCCTACTGGACTAATGAGCATTAATAATTATACAAATGTTATAACCTAGATGTGATCAGCATGAATTCCGTTGAAGCGTTTCCAAAAAAAGTCTTTCTGGGGAAGAAAATTTGTCAAATTTTTGGAAACATGCTTTCCATAAGGTCAATACAGCCACTAATTATGTTGGAACTTTCTCAACAGCAATACACAAATGGATGTCACTTGTCTGTGAGAGAATTAAGTTTTCACATTCTGTGACCTTGGCCTTTGTCACTCGAGCATGATGTTGCTGTCAAACAGACCTTCCATTGGTCTTTACCCCAGTATGAAGTTTCATCAAAATCCACCCAAGCATCATAGAATTATGGCTTCGGACAGACAAATACAGTCTGTGAAAGTTTTCACATTTCTGTGACCTTGAACTTAATAACTTAAGCATGGTGTTGCTGTGCAACAAACCTTCCATTGGTCTTTACCTTTGTGTAAAGTTTTGAGGAAATCCATCCAAGCATTATAGAAATATGGCTCCAGACGGACAAATACAGTCAGTGAGAGAATTGAGTTTTACCATTCCTGTAACCTTGACATTTGTTACTCGATCATGGTGTTGCTGTGAAATAGACCTTCCATTGGTCTTTAACCTTGTGTAAGGTTTCATGGAAATCCACGAGAGTATTTTTGAGTTATGGCTCCAGATGGACAAATAAACTCAGACAGGCAGATAGATGGATGGACAGACAGATGATGGATGGAGGGACTGATAGATGGAGGGACAATCCAGATTCAAGAAGCCTCTCTATTGTAGGTAAAAAACCTGGATCTAAAATATCTTAAGGCACAAACATATCGGTATGATAATTAAGAAGCACACCAGGTTTGAAATCCATATTTATGACATTTTCTGTTACAGATCATCATTCAGTGGTGGATCTGGAATTTGTATAAGGGAGGTGGCTACCATACACATGTGCTAGGGGGGGGGGGAGGGGCAGAGGCATGCTCCCCAGGGAAATTTTGAAAAACTGAAAAGATGTGAGTGCCTCTGCTGTGTATTTCAAACATTATTTTGCCGCTCTTTTCGTTCAAAATTCTTGGTATTCTGTGCATCGAAACTTAGTTTGCATTCAACAACACGATCAATAAATGAAAGTGATGGTTCAAATGGACACACAAGCCATACACAGCAACTGCTGCAATTTTCTCTTTTCATTTCTAAGTTATATTTGCGTGTATATGAGACCTTTCAAATCATAATTCATATTGTGGTACTGTATTATGGGCAGAAATTTACACTCAATGTTAGGCATGGATAGGTCAAGGTTTTGGGGAGGAGGGGGGAGGGGTGGTGGCTAGCCACCATGTTCACCCCTTCTAGATCCGCCACTGCTATTATGATATCAGAATTGATGTCTTTGGTTAACAATTATAAACAATTTTACATTTTCTAATTTTTTTTTGGTTTAAAGTATGCAACCTTTGGATGGATTGATCACTGTTTGCACTGGGTGACTGTTGCATGTACCTATCAACATGTTTACAAATACAGTTACACAGGATCTATATTTAGCTCACTGATTGTTTATTTTGGTCACACTTGTACACTTGAAATTGGACAGAAACTTATTGAGTTATTTAATTCAGATAATCAGCAAATAGTGGAACAAAGAAACATTGGAGAAATTTCTCTTTCTGGAACTTTCCATTTGATGACCATATAAATCGCAGTCAGCAAACTTCTGACATTCATCTGATGGTTTTCATCCCACATACACAGTACTGAGAAGTGACCACTGTTTATACATTCAGCAATCATTAAACATTGGAGATTATTATACAACAGTGAATTATTTTAAATGACATCTTAGATTATTAAACATTCTATGGAACAGGCCTGAAAATAAACAATCTGACATTTGCAGAATGAAGTCCCCAGAGGGTAAATTTGATGATGCTATCCCATAGAGTGGGCCAATTTATCCTCTGTATTGAGGTTCACAGAGGGTAAATTTAGTGATGCTACCCTGCTGTGCAAGGTAGCATCACTAAATTCACCCTCGGGGATGTCATTTTGCAGATGACAGTCTGCTTATTTTCTGGCTTGCTATGGAATATTATTTTTGTAACATTTGGGTCATCTGGTATTGTAAAAGTGTTTCCAAATTTTGAAGAGAATTTCTTCTTGTGGGACAGGATTCTTCTGGATTATTTTCAAACTACCTGTGGGGCCATACATAGAGGATATCTACGCTGTTTTAGTGAATATCGGGAATTATCTCGTGAGTGTGGACCTGAAAGGTTTTTTTTTCACAAGCACTTGTGCGAGTGAAAAATAATACTTTCAGGGCCACACTCATGATATAATTCCCAATATTCACTAAAATAGCATAGATTTTCTTTTTATTAAATGCTACGTGACATTTTACTGAGCAATATTCAGCCTAATTCAACTGCAAACAGTTTCAAGACAATAACAAAAAGCTGCTCACAGTTCCTTCAAGGCGATGCTCAAGGCAACATCATACGCCAAAGCGTAATGTCATTTAGGAAGCTACTCAAAACATTCATCGTGTGGACCTGAAAATATTATTTTTCACTCCCACATCCAGATACTGACAACAATAGAGTAGATTTTCTTTTTTATTATATGCTACGAGACATTTTATTGCACAATATTCAGTCCAATTCGACCCCAAATGAGTTTGTTTCAAAACAATAACAAAGATCAGCTGATTGTTCCTTCAAGGCGACGTGATGCGGCATAGCATGATGCCATTTAGGAAGCAACTGAGGGATATTTCTTGATATCTATGGAGTTGATAGATATCGAGAAATATCTTTTAGATCATTTGCGATAAATCAAAGGCTAGCCGGAGTACCCGGAGAGAACCACCGAGCAACGACGAGGAACTGTCAGCTCCTCAGCATTCTAACTCTCTTCTAACAAGAGAAAAACTGAGTTACTGGAGAAAATTCTGTTGCATAATCAGAGTTCAAGGGGTTAAAATAACAAAATTTTGATATCATGTGCATTCAGTAGAGGGTTAAATTTTTGTTTCCCACTTTAGAGGAGTAAGAGTTCATTAACCTGCCTGGAAATAAATTCACCCTCCCTCTGGGGACTTCATTCTGCAAATGACAGATTATTTATTTTCAGGCTTGTTCATTACTGGAGCCTATTATGCCATTAATGTTGAATTTGTCTACCAATATAAACAAGTACGCCTTAACTTCCTGATGACCTCTCACAAAAGAGGTTCAGTATTGAAAGAGTTAATAAAAAGCATCCTCAAGACAGAAACTCCCCATATAGATATTGGATATCTTGTAAGATGGTGCAAGAATGATAAGAAACACTGGATGTATTGATTGTCACTTGGAAGAATGGTTCCAGTTTTCTTGAATAATTCAAGATCTCAGACACAGATACTCTTGTCACTGTGTGGAATTAGTTTTAGTTCAATATAAAAGGGAGAAATTGATTTTAATCTGCCAGTCAAATATAGGGAATTCAGACAATAGTTGTTACATTCACAATACAGGTAGAAACAATAAACTGTGGATATTACCTCTTTTCTAGGTATTTGTTTACTTTTTCACCACATTATGCAAACAGTTTTGTGTAAAAGAATAGCAGTGAACAATGACAAGAAAAAACGATACACAGCAAATTGATAGGCCAGCAAGAGGAGGGTAGGTCTGTAGGTAGGAGGATAGGTCTGTAGGTAGGAGGATAGGTCTGTAGGTAGGAGGATAGGTCTGTAGGATTACACTGATATGAAGATATCCAATTTAGTGGGTTTGACTGTACCTCTTAGTTAAGCCTTGCTGTTGAACAAAGACAACAGGTCAATATCCAAAATCAAAATTATAATCAATGTTTTTATACAGTGGAATCCTGTTAATTGAAAAGCCACTTTGCCAATGAAAATTATTCAATTAGCAGGAGTATTCAATTAACAGGGACTGTGTAACTTTCCTGTATTCTAGAGATAAACTTAGCATTTATTCTATTATATCTTGTTTGACAGAGCTCTATGAGCTCTGCCAAACAAGATATAATAGATTAAATGCCTGTATTGGATGTACTGAGACCAAAGGAAAACTGGGGAGAGTCAGGGTAATTTCTTGACAGGTTACAAGATGTTTTATTCAATTAACAGGAGTTTACTCTATAAAACCTACATTCAATTAACAGGTCAAATTTGTACTGGAGGTTATATGGTAAAGGTTTTGTGTTGGGAAATTATATTCCATTAACACGGTTATTCAGTCAAGAGATATCCAATTAAGTGGGCTTCACTGTACTTGTATTTGCACACTAAGGTAATGCAAATATTTTGTACTTGAAAAACAAATCGATTTGAAATCCATACAAGTCGAAAGCAAGGTGTCAAATATGGAATTTTCGAATTCATTTATTTATTTATTTATTTATTTATTGAAGTTTAAGGTCATTTTGAACATATATAGCTATATCATAAATGCAATATAGGTATGAAGTCAAGTTTAGCCAATGAGTAATATCTATCATCTGTGCTACCCACTTTTCAGCCCAGGTCTTGGTTCCATGTCCTATTTTACCAGTAAAGCAGAACTTGTTTACTACAGTAAACAGGCACTGTTCCACTTCAAGGTAACAAGGGCTGGAAATTATAAATATGGTCAACTCTGTTGGAGCCTGAACAACTGCTATTGTGGTACCGACAACACAATTTCATTCAAAGTCAATGAAAATGTGCTGCTTCATGCAAGGTAACTGACTATGCAGTTTCCATTCATCATACCAATCAGACACTCTGTGCTTGGAAGGGTGAAACCAAGCAAGTCCAATTTGGTTAAGAACCGTTTTCAACATATACTGCGCAAAGTTTGATAAGCACCATATATTTGACACATCATTGTGAAATTTGCTTGTGACATATTTGCGATATTTTTGGTGGATATGATTGAGGAATGTATTGAGATGGTCCCCAGTGTTTACATTAGCTCTCTTGACAGGCAGACTTTTCGTGACAGTCATGGAAAGCATGTACCCCTTGATTTTCATGATGTTTTCGTGTACTGTCTACATGTACATGACATGTGTCGGGTATTCAATCTTCATTTCAACACAAACCCTTGTGATTTAATGATTGAATATGGCAAATGCAAATGTAAGAAGACATTTGTCTGAAACAGAAATGTAGCGGGCTGTAGGGATGGTGGAGCAAGGGGCTACCCATCGTCAGATTGGTGAAGCCCTTGGTGTGCACCATACGGTGATCAAGAGAGCCTGGGCAAGATTTCAGCAGTATGGCACACCAGTAAGATGGCATGGTGGTGGCAGAGACAGGGCAACATCTGCAGCTGAAGACCGGTTTTTGATCAGTCCGGCCCATAGGAACAGCTTTGCCACAGCAACCCATTTTCGTAGTGACCTTCAGAATGCATCCGGGGTAAATGTTTTGACGCAGACTATCCAGGCAAAGGTTGCACAAAGGTGGTCTCTGATCGAGAAGACCATGTATTCACATTCCACTGTCCCAGAACCACCACCAGGCATGATATGAATGGTCCATGGACCATGTTGGATGGACCAGAGAAGTTTGGCGACCTGTCCTTTTTACTGATGAGTAAAGGTACTTCCTGGACCACACGGATAGGCATTCTAGGGTATGTAGAAGAGTCAAAGAAGACCAGGAGAGCGATTCCATGCAGCCAACATTGCTGAGCATAACCACTATGGTGGAGGGTCAATCATGGTGTGGGGCGGCATCAGCTGGGATGGACGTACATAGCTCTGTGTCCTTGAACGTGGTACATTGACTGCACAATGGTATATTGATGAAATCCTGGATGTCCACGGCAAATTGTATGTAGGTGCAGTGGGTGATTGATTCATTCTGATAGACGATAATGCCCGTCCTCATGTTGCCCATGCTGTCGGGGAGTACTGACAGAGGGAGGGGATTGAGCGTATTGACTGGCCAGCAGGATCCCCTGACTTCAATCCAATCGAACATGTCTGGAATGAGTTGCAGCTTGCAATTTCAGCCCGTCCAGTCCAGCCAAGAAGTGTCCAGGGGCTTGGTTCCATGCTGGTCCAAGAATGGAACAACATCCCACAAAGGACCACCAGGAACCTGATTGGGAGCATGAGAAGGCATTGTCAATCTGTAATTAAAAGTAATGGGTCTCATACGCGACATTGAAGCCATACCAGTTCGCTCCGTCAACTTTTTGGCAAATTGAAAAATTTCCTTTTTTACCAATAATATCCATTTTCCATGGTTATCGTATTCAAAAGCTAAAAAATAATGTCAAACACAAATAAAATCATAATTTCTGCACTTAAATCATTAAAGATATAATTAAATAAAAAATATATACACTTTTCATTACAATGTTTCAACTAAAATTTAAAACAGGTAGTTTAATGTGCTTGGTGCTTAGCAAACTTTGAGAAGTATAGATAGATCCTACTGTTGATATTTAGATTTCTGTATTTTGGTTGCTCCAAAGGTGGACATTAACCCTCTGCACACTGATGTCAAAATACCAAAATTTCAAGAAGCATTTTTTTTTTCCCATACTGCAACTTGGTATTTAACCCTTTACCCAACACAGACGATTTCAAAATTTATTATTTTAAATATCGTTATTTAATTTTTTTCAAAAAATTTCAACAAAACCATATCATGTGACCCCTCTTTGGAACGAGCTCGACGAGCTCGTTCCAAAGATGGGTCACATGATATGGTTTTGTTGAAATTTTTCGAAAAATAATATTTTTTGAGCTGCTGAATTTGCATATTACACGGGCGGATGCAGGCGATTCATTGGGTAAAGGGTTAACCAATTCAATCTTGTTTGACAGACCTCACTGAACTCTGTCGAACAAGATTGAACTATACTATTAAAAAAAAGTAGGGGATATTTGATAAAAGTGAGATATATGAAGAAATATATTTATATTTTTATCATAGACAGTTGAGGCATTGCACTGTGACATCTGGTGAAAGATTTCAGTGATAGTTGGGTGTCTGACAAGCACACATTCCACGCACTGAGCTGTAGAAGACATGGACGGTCAGTCAGAGAATTTACCACATTCAGTCCAAGACCTCAATACCTTGTAAATCCTCCTCAGTTCACGAGACAAGCGTGGATCCTAAGTGGCATACTCCTCACCAAACGTCCAATATCAGCTTGACTGATGTTATTCCATTCTTCATGCAGTGTAGCAGCGAGTTCCTGGACATCGGTAGGGGGCTGTTGGCGTTGTCGTAGGTGCCTGCCATGAATATCCCAGACATGCTCGATTGGTGAAAGGTCTGGACTTAGTGCTGGCCAAGTCAGTGTAGTGATGTTCTGCTTTTGGAGGAACTCTGTAGCGACATGGGCCCTGTGTGCTCTTGCATTGTCATCTTGGACATCATGCAAATGGCACCACGTGAGCTGCTAACATGTTGGAAGTCAAGAGTGAACCTTGATTCATCGGAAAACATGGTGTTGCTCCACTGACAATTGTTCCAGCGCTGTCGTGCTCCACACCAATTATGCGTTGCTGCGATGTGACATTCAGTCAAATGTGCACTTATTTGAGGGCGTTGAGCGTAAAAATTCCAACTGTGTATGCGATTTCGGATAGTATGACCACTGACTCGCACATCTGTCATTCGGAGCAGCTGCTGTCCAATTTCTGTGGCACTTTGATGGCAGTTACGTAATGCTGTGGTTTGGATGAAACGATCCTGGTTACCAGTTGTCGCCCTTGGACGACATCTGACATCAAACTTGCCTGTCTAATGGTAGAGTGACCACAACCTGCTAACCACCGATTGAGTAAAATTGAGAATTTGAGCCACTGCAGTTTGTCTGTTGCCAGCTTCAAACATGCCAACAGCATGTAAACGTTTGTCATGTGTCAGTCTTCGCATACCTCAAAAGTTACTTTTCGACCAGAAACTATTAATGAATGAGATTATACCAAGAAAAGAATGATGAGACCTCCAAAAAAGCCCATCCAGTACAAATGAATATTTCAAAATGTACCCCACAGACATTAACGCGGCACTCGTATGAAAAACCTGCGCAAAGTTTTCGTGGGCCGGTGACATTCATATCTCTTAATTGTATATCCCTGTTAACTGAATATAATTTTCAAACACAAAACCATTTACCATACCTTCAATACAAATTTGATCTGTTAATTGCATATGGGCTGTAACTCCTGTTAATTGTATATAACTTTTTGTAATATGTCGAAAAAATGACTGACACACACCAAATTCCCCTTATTTATCAACCTTTTTGGCTTCACTACATCCAATACAGGCATTCATTCTATTATATCTTGTTTGACAGAGCTCTATGAGCTCTGCCAAACAAGATATAATAGAATAAATGCTCAGTTTACCTCCAGAACACAGGAAACTGTCCAAATCCCTGTTAATTGTATACTCCCGTTAATTGAATAATTTTTACTGGCAAAATGGATGCTCAATTAAGAGGATTCTACTCTATGAGGATTGATAAGTCCTTTGTTAATAAATAAAAACAATTAATATTTTCTGAAATTATTTTTTTTTGTTACAAAAAGCAGACTTTGGCTGTGTGATCACTTCTAATTGTTTATTTGGGTCACACTTGAAATTAGACAGAATCATCTTAAAAGTGGGTCATGCTCATATCTCAAGCATGGTATGACCTATGGACCTGGGCCAGACATTACGTGAGTTGAAACTCAATAGATGTGTCAAGGTCATTGAGGTCACCCAGGGGTCATTTATTACATTTTTCAGAATTGCTGAAAAAAACGTTTTATGTTCTCTTTATGCATTTTCAAATTTCATACATGTATTTGTGCACTAAAAATGAAAGTGTCAATGACACTGTAGCTTAACTTGATTGTGTGTTGTGTTTGATGAAAAGGATAATGTATAATGCTTATGAAAGGATTATGAAATATGACAGGAATTGTGATAATTGAGAATATGTCAATTTTGGTTCCCTCTATGCTATGTTTTCAATAAAAATAATTTGAGGTGTAGACTGTACTAAAGAATTGATGGGTGGGTTAATGTGGCTCTAACACTTAATGTATGTCAACCAAAGTCACCAAGTTACAGTGAAATTATTCCAAAACAAGTCATCCTATCAAGTTACAATGAAATCCCTCAATATTACATATGACCTGTGGACTGTGCTAAAAATATTCGGGTTTCAGGCTTGGGCAGCTGTCACGGTTGACAGATCATGACCAAAAGGGAATGTTCTCATCTAGACATTATACAGAGACATCCTACCAAGTTATAATGAAATCCTTTCACAAATACGACCTGTAGACTGTGCTGAAGGTTTTCAGGCTTTGGGCCCCTGCAGTCGACACAGTTGACCAATCTTGACCAAAAGGGGAAGTTCTCATCTAGACATTATATGGAGACATCCTACCAAGTTATAATGAAATCCCTCCATAAATATGACCTGTAGACTGTGCTAAAGGTTTTCGGGTTTTGGGCACCTGCAGCCATCACAGTTGACCAATCGTGACAAACAGGGGATGTTCTCATCTAGACATTATATGGAGTCATCCTACCAGGTTACAATGAAATACATCCATAAATACGACTTGTAGACTGTGCTAAATGTTTTCGGATTTTGGGCTCGGGCAGTCGTCACAGTTGACAGATTCCGACCAAATGGGGAAGTTCTCATCTAGACATCATACGGACTCATCCTACCAAGTTATAATGAAATCCCTCCGTTCTAAATATGACCTGCAGACTGTGCTAAAAGTTTTGGGGTTTCGGGCTTGGGCAGCCGTCACAGTTGACAGATCATGACCAAAAGGGGATGTTCTCATCTAGATATTATACAGAGTCATCCTACCAAGTTACCATGAAATCCCTTCATAAATACGACTTGTAGACTGTGCTAAATGTTTTCGGGCAGCCATCATGGTTGAGGGGTGGGTTAATGTGGCTCTCACAGTTAATGTATGTCAACCAAAGTCACCAAGTTACAGTGAAATTATTCCAAAACGAGTCATCCTATCAAGTTACGATGAAAATCCCTCAATATTAAATACGACCTGTAGACTGTGCTAAAAATATTTGAGTTTCAGGCTTGGGCAGCCATCACAGTTGACCGATCACGACCAAAAGGGGACGTTCTCATCTAGACATGACCTCAAACCTACATATGAAATTTTGTGACGATCGGCCAAGAATTACGGAGTGTAGCCTGTGCTAAAGGAAAATGTGAACAGACTCATAGACTCACAGACTTTCGCACATGTGATGGCAATAGCTTATCTTGACTTGGTCAAATTAAGCTAAAAATGTGATTTCCCATTGGCTTTCCATGGTAAATATGAGCTGCAATTGTGGCCATGTTTGCAGCATTACATCAACATTACATGAGAATCATAAATACGACTTGTAGACTGTGCTAAAGGTTTTCGGGCAGCCATCATGGTTGAGGGGTGGGTTAATGTGGCTCTCACAGTTAATGTATGTCAACCAAAGTCACCAAGTTACAGTGAAATTATTCCAAAACGAGTCATCCTATCAAGTTACGATGAAATCCCTCAATATTAAATACGACCTGTAGACTGTGCTAAAAATATTTGAGTTTCAGGCTTGGGCAGCCATCACAGTTGACCGATCACGACCAAAAGGGGACGTTCTCATCTAGACATGACCTCAAACCTACATATGAAATTTTGTGACGATCGGCCAAGAATTACGGGGTGTAGCCTGTGCTAAAGGAAAATGTGAACAGACTCATAGACTCACAGACTTTCGCACATGTGATGGCAATAGCTTATCTTGACTTTGTCAAATTAAGCTAAAAATGTGATTTCCCATTGGCTTTCCACGGTAAATATGAGCTGCAATTGTGGCCATGTTTGCAACATTACATCAACATTACATGAGAATCATTGGTAGAAGGTGTCCCAGTCCTCAATAATGTGAAGTTTCAAAACATTTGACTTTGTAGTTTCAGAGGGGAAGATTTTTGCAAAATTCATCAATCAGAATCAGAGAATTTCTCTGGTGGCCATATTTTCCAACGAACAGAAACAAAAAGATGATCGTTTGTACAGGGCCTTCTATAGACCATTCCTGCAAAGTTTAGTTCATATCGGCACAGTAGTTCCAGAGAAGAAGATGAAAATGTGATTTCCCATAGTGTTTCTATAGTAACTATAAGCTGCAATTATAGCCATGTTTGCAACACGATCAACATTAAAGGAGGATCGTTGGTAGAGGGTGTCCCAGTCATCAACCATGCAAAGTTTCAAAACATTTGGCCCTGTGGTTTCAGAGGAGAAGATTTTTCAAAATCCACCAATCAGAATCAAAGAATGCCTCTGCGGCCATGTTTTCAAACCCATGGGAACAAAATGAGGATCGTTTGTAGAGGACCTCCCATGGACTATCCCTGCCAGGTTTGGTTCACGTCGGCTAAGTAGTTCCAGAGAAGATGAAAATGTGATTTCTCATAGGGTTTCTATAGTTAAAGTAAGCCACAACTGGGCCATGTTTGTAACCCGATCATCATTAAATGAGGATCGTTGGTAGAGAAGGTCCCAGTGATCATTTAAGTGAAGTTTCAAAACATTTGGCCTGGGGGTTTCAGAGAAGATTTTTGAAAATCCACCAACCAGAATCAAAGAATGCCTCTGGAAGCCATGTTTTTCATCTGATGGGAAGAAAATGAGGATCCATTGTAAAACACCTCCCATAGACCATTCCTGCCAAGTCTGGCCAAGTTTGGTTTACACCGGCTCAGCGGTTACAGTGAAGATGAAAAGGTGAAAAGTTTACGGATGATGGATGACAGACGACAGCGGACACCAAGTGATGTGAAAAGCTGACATGGCCTTTTAGGCCAGGTGAGCTAAAAATGAAAACTTTCTAAGAGATCGGGACGCATCTTACGGATGCCGGACGATGGATGACACACGACAATGGACGCCAAGTGATGTGAAAAGCTCACATGGCCTTTTAGGCCAGGTGAGCTAATGAAAGTGTCAATGACACTGTAGCTTAACTTGTGTGTTGTGTTTGATGAAAAGGATAATGTTCAATGTTTATGAAAGGATTATGAAATAAGACAAGAATTGTGATAATTGGGAATATGTTCATTTCTGTTCCCTGTATGCTATGTTTATGATAAAAATAATATGAGGTGTACACTGTACTAAAGATCTGAGGGGTGGGTTAATATGACCTCACAGTTAATATATATGGCCCTCACAGTTAACGTATATCAACAAAAGTTACCAAATTACAGTGAAATTATTCCAAAATGAGTCATCCTATCAAGTTACATTAAAATCCCTTCATAAATATGCACTGTAGACTGTGCTAAAGGTTTTCGGGCTTTGGGCCCCTGTAGCCGTCAGTTTCCCAATTGCGTCCAAAGGGGACATTCTCATCTAGACATTATATGAAGTCAACCTACCAAGTTACAATGAAATCCCTCCATAAAAACGACCTGTAGACTGTGCTAAAGGTTTTTGGGCTTTGGGCTCTGGCAGCCATCATGGTTGAATGATCGCAACCAAAAGGGGACAATCTCATCTGGGCATCATCTGGAGTGATCTTACAAAGTTACAATGAAATCCCTTCATAAATATGACCTGTAGACTGTGCTCAAGGTTTTTGGGCTTCGGGTCCCTGAAGCTGTCACAGTTGACCAATCACGACCAAAAGGGGATGTCATCATCTAGGCATTATATGGAGTCAAACTTACGGGTTACAATGAAGTCCTTCCATAAATATGACCAATAGACTATGCTAAAGGTTTTGGGGGTTTGGGTTCAGACAGCCATCAAGGATGAATGATCGCGACCAAAAGGGGACGTTCTCATCTAGACATTATTTAGAGTCATCCTACCAAGGTACAATGAAATCCCTTCATAAATATCACCTGTAGACTGTGCTAAAGATTTTCGGGCTTTGGGCCCCTGTAGCCAACACAGTTGCCTAATGGTGTCCAAAAGGGGCTGTTCTCATCTAGACATTACATGAAGTCAACCTACCAAGTTACAATGAAATCCCTTCATAAATATGATCTGAAGACTGTGCTGAAGGTTTTCGGGCTTTAGGCTTGGGCAGCCATCATAGTTGAATGATTGCAACCAAAAGGGAACATTCTCATCTGGACATCATCTGGAGTGATCCTATGAAGTTACAATGAAATCCCTTTATAAATATGACCTGTAGACTGTGCTCAAGATTTTCGGGCTTCAGGCACCTGTTGACATCACAGTTGACCAACCACGACCAAAAGGGGATGTCATCATCAAGGCATTATATGGAGTCAACCTAACAAGTTACAATGAAATCCTTCCATAAATACAACCTACAGACATGCTAAAGGTTTTTGGGCTCGGGCAGCCATCAAGGCTGAATGATCATGACCAAAAGGGGACCTTCTCATCTGGACACTATTTGGAATCATCCTACCAAGCTACAATAAAATCCCTTCATAATTATGACCTGTAGACTGTTCTAAAGGTTTTCGGGCTTTGGGCCCCTGAAGCCGTCACAGTTGTCCAATCGTGTCCAAAAGGGGACATTCTCATCTAGACATTATATGAAGTCAACCTACCAAGTTACAATGAAATCCCTTCATAAATATGACCTTAGACTGTGCTGAAGGTTTTCGTGCTTAGGGCTCGGGCAGCCATCATGGTTGAATGATTGCAACCAAAGGGGACAATCTCATCTGGGCATCATCTGGAGTGATCCTGCAAAGTTACAATGAAATCCCTTCATAAATATGAACTGTAGACTGTGTTCAAGGTTTTCGGGCTTCGGGCACCTGTAGCCATCACAGTTGACCAATCACGACCAAAAGGGGATGTCATCATCTAGGCATTATATGGAGTCAACCTAACAATGTTACAATGAAATCCTTCTATAAATATAACCTTTCGCCTATGCTAAAGGTTTTTGGGCTCGGGCACCCATCAAGGCTGAATGATCACGGCCAAAATGGGACGTTCTCATCTAGACATTATTTGGAGTCAACCTACCAAGCTACAATGAAATCCCTTCATAAATATGACCTGTAGACAGTGCTAAAGGTTTTCGGGCTTCGGGCACCTTTAGCCATCAAAGTTGCCCAATCATGTCCAAAAGGGGACGTTCTCATCTAGACATTATATGAAGTCAACCTACCAAGTTACAATGAAATCCCTTCATAAATATGACTTGTAGACTGTGCTTAAGGTTTTCGGGCTTCCGGCTCGGGCAGCCATCATGGTTGAATGATCGCAACCAAAGGGGACAATCTCATCTGGACATCATCTGGAATGATCCTATGAAGTTACAATGAAATCCCTTCATAAATATGACCTGTAGACTGTGCTCAATGTTTTTGGGCTTCGGGCACTTGTAGCCATCACAGCTGACCAATCACGACTAAAAGAGGATGTCATCATCTAGGCATTAAATGGATTCAACCTAATAGGTTACAATGAAATCCTTCCATAAATATGACCTTTTACCTATGCTAAAGGTTTTTGGGCTCGGGCACCCATCAAGGCTGAATGATCACGGCCAAAATGGGACGTTCTCATCTAGACATTATTTGGTGTCATCCTACCAAGTTACAATGAAATCCCCTCATAAATATGACCTGTAGACTTTGCTAAAGGTTTTCGGGCTTCGGGCACCTTTAGCTGTCACAGTTGCCCAATCATATCCAAAAGAGGACATCCTCATCTAGACATTATATGAAGTTAACCTACCAGGTTACAATGAAATCCCTTCATAAATATGACCTGCAGACAGTGCTAAAGGTTTTCGGGCTTCGGGCTCGGGCAGCCATCATGGGTGAATGATCGCGCATTCTCATCTACACATTATATGAAGTTAACCTACCAAGTTACAATGAAATCCCTTCATAAATATGACCTTAGACTGTGCTAAAGGTTTTCGGGCTCGGGCAGCCATCATGGGTGAATGATCGCAACCATAGGGGACAATCTCATCTGAGTATCATCTGGAGTGATCCTAAGAAGTTACAATGAAATCCCTTCATAAGTATGACCTGTAGACTGTGCTCAAGGTTTTCGGGCTTCGGGCACTTGTAGCCATCACAACTGACCAATCACGACCGAAAGGGGATGCCATCATCTTGGCATTATATGGAGTCAACCTAACAGGTTACAATGAAATCCTTCCATAAATATGACCTTTTGCCTATGCTAAAGGTTTTTGGGCTCGGGCACCCATCAAGGCTGCATGACCGCGATCAAAATGGGACGTTCTCATCTAGACATTATTTGGAGTCATCCTGCCAAGTTACAATGAAATCGCTTCATAAATATGACCTGTAGACTGTGCTAAAGGTTTTCGGGCTTCGGGCTCCTGTAGCCGTCACAGTTGCCCAATCACGTCCAAAGTGGGACTTTCTCATTTAGACATTGTATGAAGTCAACCCACCAAGTTACAATGAAATTCCTCAATAAATATAACCTGTAGACTGTGCTAAAGGTTTTCGGGTTTTGGGCTCGGGCAGTCGTCATGGTTGGCAGATGATGCCCAAATGGGGAAATTCTCATCTAGACATCATAAGGAGTCATCCTACCAAGTTACAATGAAATCCCTCCACATTAAACATGACCTGCAGACTGTGCTAAAAGTTTTGGGGTTTCGGGCTTGGGCAGCCATCACGGTTGATAGATCATGCCCAAAAGGGGATGTTCTCATCTAGGCACAATACAGAGGCATCCTACCAAGTTACAATGAAATCCCTTCATAAATATGACCTGTAGACTGTGCTAATGGTTTTCGGGTTTTGGGCTCGGACAGCCATACCGGTTGCCCGATCGCGACCAAAAGGGGACGTTCTCATCTAGACATGACCCCAAACCTGCATATGAAATTTCGTGACGATCAGACAAGAACTGCGGGGTGTAGCCCGTGCTGAAGGAAAATGTGAACAGACGTCACAGACTCACAGACTAAGAGACTTCCGCATACGTGATGGCTATAGCTTATCTTGACTATGTCAAGTTAAGCTAAAAATGGGTGGTGGGTGGGGTGGGGGGGGGGGTTGTTTGGGGTGAGCAATCATTTTGAAAGTAGGTCACCTTCATATTTCAGGCATGGTAAGACCTATGGACCTGGGACAAACACCAAATGGGTCGAAACTCAATGGAGGTTCAAAATGTGGATCAGGATAATTTAGATCACCCAGGGATCATTGAGCACATTTTCAGAATTGCTGGAAATTGCATTCCTGATATTTATACATGTATTTTTACTCCCAAAATGAGGTCATCACTTTAAAAAGCGGGGTGAGCCAAAACATACATTTCTAATTTCTTTACAGAACATGTTGCATTCCGAAAGTTCATGTATTTGTGCACTCAGAACAGTGGATGGGGGCCAAACATTTTAAAAGTGGGTCATGCTCATATCTCAAGCATGATATGACTTATGGACCTGGGACAAAAACTAAATAAGTTGAAACTCAATAGATATGTCAATGTCACTGAGGTCACCCAGGGGTCACTGAGTGCATTTTTTAGAATTGCTGAAAAGCATATTTTATGACTTAATGCATCCCCAGAGTTCACACATGGATTTGTGCACTCAAAAAAGTGGTCGGGGCCAAACATTTCGAAAGTGGGTCACGCTGATATCTTAAGTATGACCTAACCTATGGACCTGGGACCAACACCAAATGACTCGAAACTCAGTGGTTAAAAATATGGGTAAAAATCACTGAGGTCACCCAGGTGTCACTGAGTGCATTTTTCAGAATTGCTGAAATCACATTTTATGACCCACTAATGCATGAAGCATTTTAAAAGTGGGTGATGCTCATCTCTCAAGCATGGTATATAACTGAAGGATCTAGGACCATTACCAAATGAGTCAAAACTCAATGGGGCTTCAATATATGGGTCAGGGTCACTGACTCCTCCTCAGGGGTGATTCAATGCATTTTTCAGAATTACTGGAAATCACACTTTATGACCAACCAACACCCTCCCCCTCCCCCACCCCCAATGTATTCCCGGAGTTCATATTGCTGAAATCACATTTTATGACCCACTAATGCATGAAGCATTTTAAAAGTGGGTGATGCTCATCTCTCAAGCATGGTATAACTGAAGGATCTAGGACCATTACCAAATGAGTCAAAACTCAATGGGGCTTCAATATATGGGTCAGGGTCACTGACTCCTCCTCAGGGGTGATTCAATGCATTTTTCAGAATTGCTGGAAATCACACTTTATGACCAACCAACCCCCCCCCCCCCCTCAATGTATTCCCGGAGTTCATACAAGTATTTTTACACTAAAAAAATGGGCATGGCCAAACATTTAAAAGTGGGTCACCCTCATATTTCAACTATGGCATGACCTATGGAACTGGGACAAACATCAAATGAGTCGAAATTACATGGACGTTCAAAATGTGGGTATGGATAACTGAGGTCACCCATGGGTCATTAAGTACATTTTCAGAATTGCTGGAAATCTCATTTTCAGGCCTGGCATTCTGAAAAATGGAGGAGGGCAAAAAATCGCTCTCCTGAATCAGCTTAGGAGAGCAATTAGCTTTACACAGCATTTTAAGTATCCAATTGAACGAACTCATTGAAACTGAAACCAACATACTACATCAGTGATTTTATTAACTTTACTAAGGTAAAGCGAAATCTCTTAGACAGCTAGATGTCTCACTCAACAACCGAACACACACTTGACAAGACCTGTGTGTGTACCCAGAACTGTTGTCCAAGAAAGTCATACACCTACCTCTACCACCTTAAACCCCCCCAAGGGGGGTTGAAGGTAGTAGTGGTAGGCGTATGACTTTCTTGGACAACAGGTCTGCTTGAATCTACAGTCACATCCTGGTGCAAGTGCTTCAAGTGACAGGATAGTAGTAATGGTAGTAGATTATAGTGTCAATATTCCTTGAATAATTACCCCTCAAACTGTGATGTCAGTTGTTGAACTTGAAACTGACGGAAAAAAAATATTGCTGTGACCCATTTTGCTTCAAATGATTGCAACTGTGTTTGGGTATGGTTGCAGCCATTACCTTTTACCACTAAACCACTTTCAAAATGAAATTACGTGATGTTATGTGACTTCGAAGTTAAATTACATTTTTGCTTTACAACAAAAATTTAATGTGAGCATTATACATGTAATCTCAATCATCCCAGACCAAAATATTTAGGAGGGCAATTTTTCGCTCTCCTTAATTCTTTCAGGAGGGCAGTAAGGAGAGCTAAAAAATCGCTATCCTGAAATTGCGAAGCCTGCATTTTATGACCCTTAATGCATTCCTGTAGTTCATACATGTATTTTTACTCTCAAAAAGAGGGCATCACTGTAAAAAAATATTGGCAGAGACAAAATATCCATTTCTGATTTCTCAGTAGAACGTGCTGAATGCTGTGCATAGAAGTTATTTTTGGTTTCTTGAAAAATGTTATCTGATTCCTGTATGAAAATATTTAAATGCTGTTTATGAATACCCATTTCTGTTTTCTTTACAGATATTTTACTCCCTAAAATAAGTCTCCATAAATTCTCTTTCTGTATAGTTTATTTCTGATGCTTTCACAACTTTTACAAAGACTTGAATTTACTTATCACAGTAAATTATGTTTCTCCAGTTGACAGACATTTTGTTTTAAAAATTTACTTGAAAATAGGCTGCAGTTTCATTTTCAAGTAAATTGATGCAAAATAAATGTTTGGTGTATTGATCGCAATTAAATTATCTGAATTCAGGCCATCTGCCGAACACTCCTATCCCTCTATCTCTCCAAGTCCAAATTAAATCACATTTCATTATTTTTACTAACGCTGCAAATTATCCACATAACTCCTATCCCTCTATCTCTCCAAGTCCAAATTAAATCACATTTTCATTATTTTTACTAACTCTGCAAATTATCCACATAAACATTCTCAAAAGACCCGTTATCATCACTACTACCAAGATATTTATGGTCAAAATGCTACATAATTTTAGTGATGTTATTCAGAGAGAGACAAAAAATAAATCTATAAGACATAAAACCTCTCCATAACAATAAAATAGCTGTCTGTGAGTACTTCATCAACTAACTGTCTCTTTAGGAGAGCAGGAAGGTATTATGGCTACTGTAAACAAGAGCATTCAAACTACTATTAACTCATCCGGTGCCGAATAAATTTATAGTAATTAATTGGAACAATGTCATTTAACACTTTGATACTTTTGTACGTCTTACAGTTAAAACTAGAAGTCCTGTCATGAAATGCGCACAAATAGCACGTTGATATGCGCGCTAATGTACGCGTTATGGCCCAAGTAAAGCTATCAAATTCTGTTCATATTGCCTGTGCACAAGCAATGTTTCATCCAATGGACCTTCGGGTAACCCGGAGGTCCATTGGCAGAAACATTGCATGTGTTTTCTATGAGTAACCAGGAGAACCTGCCGTGCTTTGGATGCCATTCGATATGGCAATTGCGCGCAATTCCAACGCACAATTAAGCCTAGATAAGCGCACTATTCGTGACAGGACTTCTAGTTTCAACTGTATGATGTATGAAATCAAACAGCGCATTGATACTTTGGGGTCATTTGTTCTGTTATATTTTTTCCGATTTTTTAAATTTTTAACCTCAAATTCCTATTTTCTCCTGAATAGTGCTCAGTGACAACCTTTCAGCCAAATGCTATCGCAGCTTAAAATTCTGATATAATCCTGCTGCCAAGACTTCTTAACTGGTTGATTGCTAGAAGCCACTATCAGGGCTTTCAAAAAATGGGGATACCAGAGCAAAAGCCAAAACTTTCCTTGCTTATATTTCATATTCAGTCAAACACAAATTATATTTTGTCTATATAAATTTGTTCTATTACAAATTATTGGAGAGTGCCTGTGGGCACTCTCCAATAATTTGTAATAAAACAAGTTTTCAATAACAAATTCAGACCACCAAAAATAATCTAGCCCTCAACCAATTAATCACTGATGTGAAAAATATCTTATTATTTGTACTTTCCGACGTTTGACGTCGCATTTTGAAAAACGTTGAAGAAACTGAATTCCCAGTGACGTTTAAATGTCAGGCTAAGTCTCAAAGGGTTAAGCTTTTACCTAACACAGTATTTTTTAAAAATGAATTAAATTTCACATTTTTCGAAAACAAATTTCACAATTTTTCAGTAAAACCATATAAATATGGATATCATTAGAACCAGCTCGACGAGCTGATTCTAGTGATATCCACATTTGTATAGTTTTATTGAGAAGCTTCTGAGATATTTTAGGCTGTGGTAGGCTTATTCTGGTTAATTTTCTGACCTTTTTTGGCTGCTACGTCAGGTAAAGGATTAAATGTTTTAGTGCCAAGGCTTGAGACCTCCGTAATATTATTATCCTTGAAGAGTGTTGGTGAGGGGTAGGGAAATCTCACTCCAAAGCAAGATTGGTAAGCTAGATATGAGGCTTACTAATCAAGGGTTTGGCACAATATAACTTGTCCTGGGGGCTAGATTTTCTCATCCCAAATCCCAAACCCATCATGGATAATTTTTCTCGCACCCAATGCCAGTGTGACATCATTTGGGATTGAAGAGTGGTCATTTCTACCTGACATACCTGCAGGTGGGTTGATCATTGACAAAATCTAATTACATATTCCAGCAGAAAAACAAAAAGTTTGATTTCTGTCATGGCACGCCGTATGAAGAAAAGGTTATGGCGATGAAGAAACTGCAAAATTCACCATTACAAAGTTCATGATGTTGACATTTAAATGAGGCGATTCTGTATTACATTGGTGGGTGATTTACACCTGTCCCACCTAGGTATCTGCCCAGGACATACTATTTCAGCATGTAGGCGATGGGAGAAGAGATTTGGGTACAAAGGACATATCAAACCATGAATGTTGTGTTTATTCAAGGATTACACCTATTCGTACAATACAGGCAATGAAAAATGTGTTCTGAAATCCATGTGTGGAGTCCAGCCTATGTGTAAGAACATCATGTAAGAATGCATTTCATTGGGGGTGGGGGATGGGGTAGGGGGAGGGGGGTGACAACACTTTTGATAGCCAGGCACACCTTAAGTCAGAGAGTTTTATGGGTGGAGAAAGCCAAAGTATCTGAATAAAATCAAAGAGCACCAACGAACAACTGTCAGACTCTCCAACATACTAACTCTGCACTAGTAGAGTTAGCATTAGTTGAAGACAAGTGCACAATCGAAATGCAGCATGCCTTAGTAGTACACAGTGTGGCCGTGCCCCCATGTGAGCAATCAGGATTAAGTGCCTTGCCCAAGGACAAAATGAAGTTACCCCTGGTGGGGATTGAACTGTTGGTGTTTTAGTTTCGAATCCAATGCCGTAACCACTGAACCACCTAGCTCCCTATATGACGTGAATGAAATGATTCATCACAACACAACAGTGTCACACAGACTGCCAAAGGTAATATTTTTCTTTAACTGGTAGAATGCTAAATTACCTTTGTTTGTCAAAATTGTTCACATGTCTTTGCCTTGTTACAGTTTATGGGAGAGTACCCAGAGGCACAGCCCCATAAACTTTACAAGGCAAATCCATGCAGACTAAATAATTTTACTTCAAGGATAATATGAAGACACACTACAGAATTTTAAGCCTTTAAGTTGCAGTACTTGCACTTCAGTTTGAAGCCCAAATATGGGTTTCCAGCACTCAACCAGTTAAGAATCTTAGCTTCATTCACTTAATTGAAGTTTACTCATGGTATAAATACATAACCCAAACAAGGTACAGTTAAAACTAGAAGTCCTGTCACGAACTGTGCGCTTATCTAGGCTTAATTGCGTGTAGGAATTGCGCGCAATTGCCATATCGAATGGCATCCAAAGCAAGGCAGGTTCTCCAAGTTACTCATAGCAAACACAGGCAATGTTTCTGCCAATAGACCTCTGGGTTACCCGGAGGTCCATTGGCTGAAACATTGCTTGTGCACAGGCCATATATACAAAATTTGGTAGCCTTACTATGGTCATAACTGCGTAGATTAACGCGCAGATCAACGTGCTATTTGTGCGCATTTCATGACAAGACTTCTAGTTTTAACTGTAGAGTACCAAAGACAGAAATCAACAAGGGCTATGCAAAGCCTGGGACACTGCCCTCAACCTGTAGGCATGTTCAAAGTAGCCTTAAAGGTATTGTGGGACAGAAAAATTTTCTAAAAGTCCAAAAAGTGAAAAAGGGCCATAACTCTGGAAAAATTATTGGATGGAACTCATTCCTTGCGCATATCTGTTCCCCCATGTGGGTCTATCAGCATACCAAAAGAGATCCAAAAACAATAGCTTTGAAATTACAATGCAAAACATTTGTACAGACAGACAGATGGACAGACAGACAGATGGACAGATGCACGGAGGGCTTCACTAGATACCCCTGAATCCTCCTTCGGAGGTCGGGGGCAAAATAAACCCTAGTTGAAGCTTTTCGTATTTCTCTCATGTTTATGGCACTCATGAACTACCTGGAAAACTCCAACTCAGGTCACTGATTCCTGTCCCCTATTTTCCACCGTCATTTTATTCTTATTACCTCCAGATCTATTTTTTTGAAATGCATATTTTACCTCTTGCAGACAAGTCAGAAAATAAGCAGACTGTCATCTGCAAAATGAGGTCCCCAGAGGGTGAATTTAGTGATGCTACCATGCATTATAGGAAAGCATCACTAAATTTACCCTCTGTGAACCTCAGTCTGAATCAGGGTCTCAAAACTAAACAGAAAGAGGTACCCATAGGATAAAATGGCCCACTGTATGGGATAGCATTATCAAATACACCCTCTGGGGACCTCATTCTGCAAATGTCAGACTGCTTATTTTCAGGCCTGCTTGCAGACTTTTTCTAAATGTATTTGGAAAAGTTCAAAGGGAAATTCAAACATTGATGTGTGTGATAACATGATGTTAAATCAGGTATTTTCATTACAAATTTGTGGCACAAATTAAGAATTACGAGAAAAAATGATATTTGATAACATTTTATCAATTCTGTACAGAATTGAATAAAATATGTTATTAGGCATAAAAAAATTAAAAATCTGTTTCTCAGGCCCTCCCACATGGTCCTTTTGGCTGCCGCATGCTCTCTTTTTATAATCAATTTAAACTTAAAAAAAATAAACATTAAATGGTTTATGTCTGATAATTTACCCAAGTTAAAAAAATTAATGAATTTGCCCCTTGAGTGCAAGAAGGCTTTGCAATGCTTTAGCATTGCAAAGCCTTCTTGCACTCAAGGGATGAAACACACCACCACCCATGCTATTCTGTAGATTATGAGGCCTAAAACTTGAACCAAGAACATGAACTTTTGATGGAAAAGAAGTAATTACTGAAATAAAAAATAAAATAAAAAAACACTCGCACGCATGCAATTTCACAAATAATGGCCTGAGAAACAGAAGATCTACTTTGTGTGGCCTTAAATATATCATTTTTGACTTGACTTCTCATCTTTTGGAACGAAACACCCATGATTGCATGTAGTGAAAGGGTGTCTTCTTGTTGGAAAGAACAGCATTTTCATGTAGGTGACAGATTATCAACTTTAAAACTTTATCTAAGAATCAGCAACATCCATCCACATAAATTTACAAATTCATCAAGCTCATTCCAATGTGGAGTAACATCACATGGTTTTGATGAAATTTTGTGAATAAATTGGAGTAAAAAATAATTAAAAATAAAATTTGGATATTGTGTGCAGTGGGTACAGTTAAAACCAGAAGTCCTGTCATGAAATGCGCACAAATAGCACGTTGATATGCACGCTAATGTACGCGTTATGGCCCAAGTAAAGCTATCAAATCCTGTACCTATGGCCTGTGCACAAGCAATGTGTCAGCCAATGGACCTCCGGGTAACCCGGAGGTCCATTGGCAGAAACATTGCATGTGTTTGCAATGAGTAACCAAGAGAACCTGCCGTGCTTTGGATGCCATTGGATATGGCAATTGCGCGCAATTCCAATGCGCAATTCAGCCTAGATAAGTGCACTATTCGTGACAGGACTTCTAGTTTTAACTGTAAATGGTTAAAAACAATCAGTACTGAGAGATTTGAAATGAAAAAGATAAATATACACAGTGACCTTTGTATAGTGATTTATGGTAGCTTCTGATTATCTCCCTCAAATAGTATATCCAATACAACACACAACATAAAGGTCACTGTGTTTTTTTATTATATTGAATGTCCATTAAAAGTTCACAAGTTCCTCAGTGTTTCCATTAGTGACATATTTGAATGTCACCTCCCTGTAGTAATCTGGGCTGAGGTGAGACTAGATTTTAGAAATTATTGATAACTTTAGAGAAGATTGGTGGTGAACTGTGATAATTTTTAGTGTTCAGTAATTTTCTGAACAAGCTGGTGATAATGTAGAAAATAACACCCATTGAAAAGCATTTACAGGTTTTTTTCAAAATAGTGGCGTCAAAGAGATGTGATAAAAGAAATTATCAAATGGTAATTTATAAATTTTATGCATAAAGTATATATAATACACCGTGGGTCGTCATTCGCACCTTGGACTCCGAGGTGCTAACAACTGAACAATGGAGCTCCCACTTGTTATTCAAGACACACTTGTCAGAGTGAAGGCTACCCTTGCCACCACCTGAGTATCCAGGTGCTCAAGGGTAAAATTCACCTGACAGAGGATTTTGATAGAGAATCGGAACCGCCGTCCGTGGAGAGGTGTAGTACGTTTCGTGAGTGGATTTCCCCTCACACTGGTCACCCTCCTAGTGATGCGGATAAGCTGGATGAAGGCCACCGGAGCAACACAGCCACCAAGAAGAAGAGGACGAGAAAGAAGGGACCCTCCGCCAGACGACGAGATGCCCGCCGAATGACGGAGTTTCTGGAGAAGAAGAAGGAGAAGGAAGAGAAGGAGGCAAGTGAGGGCGTCAAAGGGTCAACACCTGTCACCCCTGACCAACCCTTGTCCCGCTCGGCACCCCCCTCCCAGGAGGTGGGTCCGGAGGCCTATGGGTCGTCAGGTGACAGATCGATCTCCAACCCATCTGACTCTTCATCTGAAGAGAAGATGGAGGAAGATGATCTGTCTATGGCACAGGAAGTTGTCCCAGACGACGCACCTCCCACCCCTCCAGCTCTTGCTTCTCCGGCTTCCTCGGACCAGGAGTCTGACCAGGAAGAGAGCCTCCCGGATTCCGTGGAGGCATTCCTTGGGGAGGAGATCCCGTGTGAGTACTTCCGTGCAACACTCCAGGAGACATACAACAACCAACAAGAAGCAGGTATCTCATCCGAAAAAACCAGGTCAATACTGAATATGATCATCGGAAATTACAACAGCCCTCAAAAAAGCTCTCAAGAAACAGCAGCAAGAATCAGGCCGTACACCGCCAAAGAAGAGCCTACTCTTCCCCCTGATCCAAAAACACCACCTACAACTATCTCACCGACGCATCCTCCTCCTCCCAAGAAAAACCGCAGGAGACACAGACGCCACTGATTACCTGAGCTCCTTCCCTCCTTTTCCACTTCCAGACAAGCCAAATCTTATACAGTTAAAGAGGGTCAAAAGGGGCTTGTCCCCCATATCGTCTCTGCGTGCCTTCGGCGCACCAAACCATTTCTTTCAGCGTATATAATACACTAAATAAGGCCCTGTAAAGTATCACCATTCATTCACCACCTTGGACTCTGAGGTGTTAACAACTGAACAATGGAGCTCCCACTTGTTATACAAGAAACACTGATCAGACTTAAAGCTACCCTTGCTGCCACCTAGAGTATCCAGGAGCGAAGGGTACAATTCACCTGACAGCAGATTTTGAGAAAAAAACTCAACTGGCATCCTTGGAGAGGTGCAGCACCTTTTGTAGGGGGATTTCCTCCTGCACTGGTCACCCTTCAAGTGACCTGGACTTGCTGAAGGATGATGATAACCACTGAATTCCGACAGAAGACAACCAGAAGAAGAAGAGAAAAAGAAAGAAGGGACCTTCCACCAGACGACGCGATGCCCACTAAAAAGAAAGAGGGAAAAGGAAGAGAGGAAGGCTAGTCTGGGTGTTGCAAGCTCAATGCCTGCTACTCATTCCACGTCCAGCTTGGTACCTTCTACTTCAGTGGAGGGACCGGAGGATGCTGGTTTGCTAGGTAACAGTCCAATCTCCAGCCCATCACACTCTTCCTTGGAAGAGGAGACGGAGGAGGAAGGTCTGTTTGTTGAACAGGAAGTTGAGTTGGACATTGCACCTGTTTCCGAACCCGCTCTTTCTTCTCCAGATTTTTCAGCCTGGGATCCCACCCAGGAATCAATCACCACAGAGTCTGTGGAAGCCATCCTAGGAGAAAAGGTCAGAGATGACTGCCACCTGGAATATCTTTGAGCCCAGACTGAAACCCTGAGAAATTGTGGGATCAATTAAAAGCTTATTAATGATACCTTAATGAATCTCAGCATCTACCACAAATGCACAACACCAGAAACCACCACACCGCCGACGGCTGCAAGGACCAGACCCCTTATCAACCAAGTCAGTCCTCCAGCACTCCTCCTTCAACCCTATAGATATCACCAACGCAGCCATCACCCCCAAAGAAGAACAGACGAAAGCACAGACACTGCTGAGTACCCTGACACTTTCCTCCTCTAAGGTACCCGGACATGTTGCAAAAATCTCTAATATACAGTAAAAGACAGGCGGCCTCTATAAGGAAGCTGTATACCAACTATTAGAACATTCTGACTGGTGGATCAGAAGAATATTTTAAAGAATATTCCCCATATGGCCCTTGGTTAAAATCTGGGCTCTCACAGGAGGGCCAAATATGAACCCATTGACTTAAATTGAAAAAAACTTGAATCTGAGCAGATCTGAAAATAAGCAGTCTGACATTTGCAGAATGAGGTCCCCAGAGGGTGAATTTTATGATGCTATCCCATACAGTGGGTCAATTTATCCTCTGGGTACCTCTTTCTGTTTAGTTTTGAGAACCTGATTCAGACTGAGGTTCACAGAGGGTAAATTTAGTGATGCTACCCCACTGTGCAGGGTAGCATCACTAAATTCACCCTCTGGGGACCTCATTTTGCAGATGACAGTCTGCTTATTTTCTGGCTTGAATCTGAGCCCCTAAGGATACTTGAATATAACACAAGAGTCAGAAGAAGAAAATTTTTAAAGAATATTCCTCATATTACACTAATTTAGGGAGCCCAAATACAAACTCACAGATTTGATTTGAAGAAAATTAAATCTGCCCCTTAAAGATGCTGTATGCCAAATATGAGAAGATTCAGACTGGTGAATCTGAAGAAGATTTTACAAATTTTTCCTCATATTGCATTATTTATTTATATATTTTATTAGTGTTTAAGGTCACATATTTCTGAACAATAGCTAATCGTAATCGTGACTGCAACATGGAGCTAAAGTCAAATTTAGTCAAATGTTTAACCCTTTACCCAATGCAGACGATTTCAAAATTTATTATTTTAAATATCATTTTTTAAATTTTTTCAAAAAATGTCAACAAAACCATATCATGTGACCCCTCTTTGGAACGAGCTCGATGAGCTCATTCCAAAGAGGGATCACATGATATGGTTTAATTGGTTTTGTTGAAATTTTTCGAAAAATAATATTTTTTCAGCTGCTGAATTTGCATATTACGCATGCGGATGTGGGCGATTCATTGGGTAAAGGGTTAAACCCGTCGAGTTGTGGTGGCAATCAAAGAGTGTTGCATGTCCATAACCCGGTTATCAATCATATGCCCGTTGTCAAATCTGGAACCTTTGTTCAAGTTATAATGCTACTAAGTTAAGAATTTGTAAAAATTAATTAAGACCCATAACTCTGTAATGAAAAATTAGGCCTGGCCAGTTTTCGAACCCGCTTGAGATATTTTTGCAAAAGACCTCTATGGCAAATATTAGTCAAATCGGAGAATGTTTGTTCAAGTTATTGTGCCAACGAGCTCAAAATTTGTAAAAAAATTGACTAATTAAGGTTCATAACTCTGTAACAAAAAATTGGGCCTGGGGCAGTTTTTGCACTTGCCTCAGATTTTATTGCAAAAGACCTGTATGGCTAACATTAGTCAAATTGGAGAATGTTTGTTCAAGTTATTGCACTAACAAGCTCAAAATTCGAAAAAATTGACTAATTAAAACCCATAACTCTAACGAAAAATTGGGCCAGGCCAGTTTTCGAATTCACTTGAGATATTATTGCAAAAGACCTGTATGGCAAATATTAGTAAATTCAGAGAACGCTTGTTCAAATTATTGCGCTAGCAGTGCGAGGATGCCTGGATCCCTGCTCGAGCACACACCAACCATAGCAAAACCATAGGTCTCAGTTGTTAACACAACTCGACCAAAAATTGATTATTTAAAATATTTTTATCAAATTTTCAAACAAATTTCAACAAAATCATATCATGTGACCCCCTCATTGAAACAAGCTCATTGAGCTCGTTCCAATGAGGGGTCACATATGATTTCATTGAAAGATAATTACATTGTTAATGTAGTGAAACATTTTGGGTCCAAATACTCAATTTCCATTGGTCAGCTGGATGAAAATGTCATGACCAAATGTAATTCATTTTACAATGAATACATTTGGTCAAACTTTGACCCGCATTTACATTCAAGTTAATAATTTGTGATATCTCAAACATCTTACAAGAAATGTCAATCGTCAGTGTGAAATTATTTCAGTGATTTTATTCTTGAACTTGTTGTCGTTTCATGTGTGATTATAGTTTACTGATATGTTAAATAAATTGTTTTGAACATTCCAAGTTTCGTTGCGAAAGACGGCAATTTGACAAATTTGGGTGAAAAACCGGCGCTCAACTCAGAGTTGTGCGCTTTGTCTTTTGTGTGAGGGTGGTTTTTCGCCTCGTTCGTTCGTACATGTTTTATTTCGGCTTTCTGCTTTGTTGTTTGGTAAAAAGTAGTTTAAACAGCTACGAAATGTAATCATAAGAATTGAATGCAATTTTTATAATCTCTATTGGAGTATGAATGTGTGGGAATGGGTACAAATTGTATGAATCCCTTTGGGGATTCATACAATTTGTACCCATTCCCACACGTTCATACTCCAATAAAGATAATAACAAGAGCACCGCTGGGCATTGCATCATACGCCCATGAACTGTTCAAATTGTACCATTTTAACACATTTGCAATTTTTTTAGAGTGCGAGAAATTTATACTGGCATATATATATATGTTACGGTCAGACTTTTGAAATCAGTGATTTTGTGAAATGACTAAATTTTTCAGTCATTTGAGAAAAAGACTAAAAATTAAGGACAATAGCTTCACAAAAGGACTCAATAATTTAATAATTTCAAAAAAAAATTCTTGATTTCACAGTTTGAATGTAACATATTTATATAGATATATATATATTAGAAACACTGAAGCTTCCTATCTTTAGTTATTTATTTATTGGTGTTTAAGGTTAGAGGATTTCCAACTCAAGAAGCATTGGTGAATGAATCCTATTTGGACTGTAAAATCTTATTTGTTTTCCAAAGAAAACAAGTACTGTTTCACTTCCTGTGGTTTACATAGAGGCATGTGTATAGAAAAAGATATAAAGTTTAAATAAAACACATCAAAACCATGAGATTTATTTGACTAGTCAGTTTGTTAATTGGTTAATTATTTGACCAATTAATTATTTGACGCAGTAAGTCACACAATATTGGTGTGTTTTCTTTGAACTTCATACATTTTTATTTGCATTTTCCAACGTTTCATGGTAGTTTTGCAATATATCTGAAGTGAGTATTAGATTTATGTGGTTGAGACCCCATGATCACACTGTGAACCTGTTCGACCTCTCTAGCTTCACTTGACAGTGATTTGTCATGCTGCAAAATTATAAAGGAAGCCAAAGTGGTTTCACTATTATGTATCAGTGCGAGAGGTTTCAAGAATTACTTTACCTTATACATCATATATGTCCAACAGGGGGCATAATTCAGGCAAAAATTGTTCAGACCGACCCCATATTCGAACTTGACCTGTGTTTTGTTGTGATTAAACCACATACCAAGTTTGGAGCCGATCGGAAAACAAATACTAAAGTTATCATCCGGAAACCAAATATTTGACGAATTCTAAGTCCAACAGGGGCCATAATTCAGGCAAAAATTGTTCAGACCGACCCCATATTCGAACTTGACCTGTATTTTGTTGTGATTAAACCACATACCAAATTTGGAGCCGATCGGAAAACAAATACTAAAGTTATCATCCGGAAACCAAATATTTGACGAATTCTAAGTCCAACAGGGGCCATAATTCAGGCGAAAAATGTTTGGACCAACCCCATATTCGAACTTGACCTTTATTTTGTTGTGATTAAACCACATACCAAATTTGGAGCCGACTGAAAAACAAATACTAAAGTTATTGTTCGGAAACCAAACAGACGGACGGACGGACGGACGGGCAGACAACGCCATACTATAATACGTCCCGTTTTTCAAACGGGCATATAAAAATTGCATTCAATTCTTAATTGAGCTCGTTCCAATGAGGGGGTCACATGATATAGTTTGTTGAAATTTCCAGAAAAATTATTGTTTTCAACTACTCAATTTGTAAATTACGTGGGCAGATGTTTGCAATTCATTAGTTAAAGAGTTAAACACACTTGTTTCTACTGTTGATGCATGAGTGATGCCTCAATTATAAGAGCAAATAGCCTCAGCGGCATTCAAGTGCCATAAAAGACATCATGAACAGCAAACCTACCAGCATTTTGTTGAATGAAATAAGTTTTGACATTTATTACTGGTAATGCATCAAGCAGTGCATATGAAACTTCCAATAGCATAATCAATGCTCACCATTTTCCCTGTGAACAAAGTGTTCTTCTCACAGCAGTGGCATTAAAGGCTGTAATAACCGACTATTTTTCACAAAACGTCACACTTAATGTTACAGCATAACAGTAAAAGCAGAAAATATTGATGTTAACTGGTGCAGTGCTAGAAAACAGCATCAAATCTCTAGTGAAAAGTGTTAAAGCTTGCTTATCGTGCTCATCTTGACCACTGTTGTGTATTTATTAAAATTTATTATGATGTTCCGGTATGTTCAGATTAACACTCGATCAGAGACCTTTTCCCTGTGGGAACCCTGGGAAGTAACACAGTGCCTGTTCACTGCAGTAAACAGGCTCTGTTTTACTAGTAAAATAGGACCCAGTCACCAATGCTTGGGAGGTGCAAACCCTCTCTAAAATGGGCAACATGGCTTATTAACGCTCACCCCTGGTCTTGAGTTGATACTCATGTTGTGGTCATTATTAGACATTGTGCACAAATATGTGACCTTAAACACCAATAAATATAAATAAATATCAGAGATCTTTTTCCAACAATTAGTCAGATGATGGAGTTATGACAGTGTTATTTATTTATTGGGGTTTAATGACACTTTTGAAAGCTAGGGTCAACTTGTGTCAGACAGTTTTACGGGTGGAGAAAGCTGGAGTACATGGAGAAAACCACCCAGCAATGGCCAGCAACTGCCAGACTCCCCAATGCACTAACTCAGAAAAAGCAGGGTTAGCATTGGTTGAAGATAAGTGCTCCATTGACATAAATATGCCTTAGTACATAGTGTCACCATGCCCCCATGTGGGCAATCAAGATTATGTGCCTGGCCCAAGGATACAATGCAGTCACCCCTGGTGGGGATTGACCATGGACCTTTCGGTTTAAAGTCCAATGCCATAACCACTGAGCCACAGCACACCCTCATAGCCATGTTATAAATTTAATTAAATTTCATTCTATTCATCATATGCCATGCATACTGACCTGAGAATAAGCCCAGGGAATGAATGAAGTGAAAGAGGGCAAAAGAAAATGAGTGGGCTTATTGTTGAGAGGTCACGGTTTGGTTGCAAAGTTAGGTAACTCATATACACCCACGTAATTTACAAACTGAACAGCTGAAAACAATTTTTAAATTTTTTGAGCACAAAAAAAAAAAAATTAAAAATAACAATTTTGATATCATATGCATGCATTGGGTAAGGTTTTTTTTTTCTTATACCCACCTCAATGAGCCTGTTCCAATGAGGGTTCACATCGTATGCTTAAAAAAATAATTAAAATAACAAATTTGACATGTTTGACATGTGCATTTGGTAAGGGGTTCTTTTTCATTGTACAGTAGAATCCTCTTAATTGAATATCCATTTTGCCAGTGAAAATTATTCAATTAACAGGAGTATACAATTAACAAGGATTTGGTCAGTTTCTTGTGTTCTGGAGGTAAACTGACCAATTATTCTATTATATCTTGTTTGACAGAGCTCGTAGAGCTCTGTCAAACAAGATATAATAGAATAAATGTCTGTATTGGATGTATGAGGCCAAAAAGGTTGATAAATAAGGGGAATTTAGTGCGTGTCACAGCAATTTTTTCGACATATTACAAAAATTTATATACAATTAACAGGAGTTTACTCTACAACCCATATGCAATTAACAGATCAAATTTGTACTGAAGGTATGGTAAATGGTTTTGTGTTTGAAAATTATATTCAATTAACAGGGATATACAATTAAGAGATATCCAATAAAGTGGGCTCCACTGTAACAACTTACCAGCTTGGTTGTTGTCGATGTTGTCATTGCAAAGTATGAAACTGGCTTCTTTACAAAGAGAGGAATCTGAAACTGAAATCTGAAAAGTTGGTGGGGGGTGCTGGAGGGGGGGTTAATTATGGGCTTGAAAAAGATTATTTTTTCAACTGCTCACTTTGTAAATTATGTGGGCGGATGCAGCCGATTCATTAGGTTAAGGATTAATAGGAACAGAACACAGTACAATAGAAGAAGAATAACAGAAGTCAAGCACTGCTCAAAGTACACTGCTTCCCATGTGGGGTTGGGGATAATCAAATGAGTAATATCCAATTGAGTGGGACCCACATATTGACACTTTACTCAATAAACATGATATAAAAATCTGTTATTTGAATTATTTTTTTTCAAATTTTTCACCAAATTTTAACAAAACCATATCATGTGACCTTCTCAACGAAACAAGTTCAATGGGCTCATTCCAATGAGGGGTCACATCATATGGTTTTGTTGAAATTTAAAACAAAGCTCAATTTGGAAGTTATGTAGTTGGATGCAACCAGGCCTGAAAATTAGCAGTCTGACATTTGCAGAATGAGGTCCCCAGAGGGTGAATTTGATGATGCTATCCCATACAGTGGGCCAATTTATCCTCTGGGTACCTCTTTCTGTTTAGTTTTGAGACTCTGATTCAGATTGAGGTTCACAGAGGGTAAATTTAGTGATGCTACCCTGATGTGCAGGGTAGCATCACTGAATTCACCCTCTGGGGACCTCATTTTGCAGATGACAGTCTGGTTATTTTCTGGCTTGGATGCAACCAATTCGTTAGGTGGGAATTGGCAATTCTGGCTAGTTTGATAGAAGTGTCAATGACACTGTAGCTCAACTTCAGAAACTTGAACTTGGTAAGTTATAAGTGAAATGGCAAAACTGAAGAACATTGGTTCCAATGCTATTTGGTGAAACTTCAACATAACAACATTGTTTGTGCACATCGTCAGAGCAATACATGCATTTTTAAATGTAAACTGTAAAGCTGGCTAAGGGAAGAATGTTGATACACAAATGCAGTAAGTTTAACCCTTTACCCAACGAAGACGATATCAAAATTTATCATTTTAAATATAATTTTTTTCAACTTTTTCAAAACATTTCAACAACTTAATATCACGTGACCCCTCATTGGAATGAGCTCGTTCCAAAGAGGGGTCACATGATATGGTTTTGTTTAAATTTTTGGAAAAATACAATTTTTTCAGCTGCTGAATTTGCATATTACGCGGGCGGATGTGGCTGATTTGTTGGGTAAAGGGTTAAAGGTCAGTGTAAACAGCAACATTTTTTGAATTCTAATCAATAGATCTTTTTTAGAGGTCTCGCCTAATGAGCACACTAAGTTAAAAAACAATCCTATGATAAATGTGCCTGTAGGCCATGTCAAAAAAGAATGTTAATGGACAAATGCAATAAATTCAAAGGCTGTTGCTAACAGCAACAGCTTTTGATGGCAATGAAAAGAAAATCAATAGCTCCTATCTTGGTCACCCTGAATAAGCATACCAAGTTTCAAAACAACCTGATGATGAAAGCGCCCTCTGAGGCATGCCAAAGGAAGATTTTTATGCACAAATGTACAAAGTTTGAAGGTCGTTGCTGGTGGCAATGCTTTGTTTGCTTTTTTTTGACGAAAATTCATAAATATGCCCTGTAGGGAGTGTAAAAGGGATAACAAAAGGGATAAGTTGTTGTACAAATGCACTAAGTTCAAAGGTTGGTGCTAACAACGTTTTTTGATGGATATGAAAGAAAATCAATAGCTCCCATCTAGAGGTCACCCCAAACATTCCTATCAAGTTTCAAAGCAATCTGTTCGTAAATGTGCCTACTTATTTATTTATTGGGGTTTACAGGGCTCGCCTTGAGTAAAATGGTCGGGGCCAAAAAAAAAGTCCCCCACATATTGAGGTCGAGACCTTTTCGGGGCTGATTTTCCTTTTTCTCCATTATTGTTAGTGCTTTTTTGTGGAAAATGTCGGGGCTTGAAAAAAAGCCCCCAGCAAGTGCTCCTAGGGGCTGATCTCGGGGCCTGGGCTGATCAGCCCCGACTCAAGGTAAGCCCTGGGTTTAACAACACTTAAGACAGCCAGGGTGACCTCATGTTGGAAAATGTGTCCATAGAGAATGCCAAATGAATATGCTAATGCACAAATGCATCAAGTTCAAAGGCCATTTCTACGGCAACGTTTTTTTGATGAACTTGAACCAAGTTTCAAAGCAATCCATTCATAAATGTGCCCTGTAGGGAATGCCAAAGCAATTTGTTGATGCACAAATGCACAAATTTTAAAGGTCATTGCTGATGGCAACTATTTTTGACGGAAATGAAAGAAAATCCATAGTTCACATTTGGAAGTTACTCCAAACATGCATACCACAGGTCTCAGTGTAATGAGCACACAACGCTCAAAAACAATCCTATGACAAAAGCGGCCTGTAGGCCATGTCAAAGGTCGTTGCTGACAGCAACAGTTTTTGATGGAAATGAAAATAAAACCTATAGCTCCTACCTTGGTCACCCTGAATAAGCATATCAAGTTTCAAAACCTGATAATGAATGCACCCTCTGAGGTGTGTGCCAAAGGAAGATGTTAATGCACAAATACATAAGTTTGAAGGTCATTGCTAGTGGCAATGGGTTTTTTTTAATTTTTTTTTATGGAAATCAGTAAATATGCCCTGTAGAGAGTGCAAAATGGATAAGTTGCTGCACAAATGCACTAAGTTCAAAGGCTGGAGCTAACAACAATAATTTTTTCTAGAAATGAAAGAAAATGAATACCTTCCATTTAGAGGTCATTCCGAACATGCATACCAAGTTTCAGAATGATCCATTCATAAATGTGTCCTGAAGGGCGTGCCAGAGGAACATATTGATGTCTGACTAAATTAAGTTTGAAGGTTGTTGCCAATGGCAACGTTTTTTGATGGAAATGGAACAGAATCAATAGTTCCCATCTAGAGATCATCCCCAAACAAGCATACCAGATTTCAAAGCAATCCAATCAATAATGGCTTTGTAGGGTGTGCCAAAGGGAAATATCAATGCCTTATTAAACAAAGTTCAAAGGTCGTTGCCAATGGCAACAGTTTTTGATGAAAATGGAAGAAAATCGATAGCTCCCATCTAGAGGTCACCCCAAACAAGCATATCAAGTTTCAAAGCGATCCGATCATTGCCAATGGCAAATATTTTCAATGGAAGAGGAAGAAAATTGATAGCTCCCATCTAGAGGTCACCCCAAACAAGCATACCAAGTTTCAAAGTGATCCGATCATAAATGTGCCCTGCAGGGTGTGACAAAGAGAAATACTGAAGCATAACTGCACTAAGTTCATCGAAGGTCATTGCCAGTGGCAACATTTTCTGACGGAAATGAAAGAAAATTGACAGCTCCCATCTAGACGTCACCCCACATAAGCATACCAAGTTTCAAAGCTATCTGATCATAAATGTGCCCTGTAGGACATACCAATGGAATATATATATTGATGTTTTAGTTCAGAGGCCATTGCCAACAGAAATATTTTTTGACGGAAATGTAAGAAAATATATAATTCCCGTCTAGAGGTCACTGCAAACAAGCATACCAGGTTTCAAAGCAATCTGATCATAAAGGTGCCCTGTAGGGTGTGCCAAAGGGAAATACTGAAGCCTGACTAAACTAAGTTCAAAAGTCGTTGCCAGCAGGATCATTTTTTTATGGAAAAGGAAGAAAATCGATAGCTCCCTTCCAGAGTTCATGCCAAACAAGCATACCAGGTTTCAGAGTGATCCAATCATAAATGTGCCCTGTAGAGTGTGCCAAAGGTAAATATTGATGCCTTACTAAACTAAGTTCAAAGGTCATTGAAAGTGGCAACATTTTTTTGGAAATGGAAGAAAATCGATAGGTCCCAACTAGAGGTCACCACAAACAAGCATGCCTAATTTCAAAGTGATTAGATCATAAATGTGACCTACAGGGTGTGCCAAAGGGAAATATTGATGCACAACTGCTCTTAGTTCATCAAAGGTCTTTGCCAGTGGCAACATTTTTGACAGAAATAAAAGAAAATTGATAGCTCCCATCTAGAGGTGACCCCAAACAAGCATACCAGGTTTAAAAGCAATCCGATCATAAATGTGCCCTGTAAGGTGGGCCGAAGGGAAATACTGAGGCCCGACTAAACTAAATTCAAAGGTCATTGCCATTTTTTGACGGAAATGGAAGAAAATCGATAGCTCTCATCTAGAGGTCACTCCAAACAAGCATACCAAGTTTCTAAGTGATTTGATCTTAAATGTTACCTGTGTGCTGTACCAAAGGAAATTGTGGATGTACACCGACAGACGAGAAGTGACAGCAATAGCTCAACTTGACTTTGTCAAGAGGAGCTAAAAATGAAAAACAAAGGCGTGCAGTGCTTGTTTTGTCATTCTGACTTTATTGAAGATTCATTTGAATGTTGCACATTCAAAAATAAAAAACATGCTTTGCCTTTCTGACTTAATTACAGATTTGTCTATGAACATGCTTAGCTAAACATATCTATTATATAAATGGACGTGTTTGTGATTCTGTCCATTCCATCCTGCTAGAAATTGATTATCTCCCTTGATATGCAATGGGGTACTTTTCTATCCTTGCACGTGTGGGCACATCTGCTGGGAAATGCCTTTAGTTAAGTTTATTTCAGTCGTTTGGCCAATAGTTTTTAAAATTCAAGGGGCAAAGTTTGAAAGTTTTTTTCCATGCTTCCAGTCAAATTTCCATGCTGAAAATAATCTATAAGCCGAAAATGACAAACATTTGATCTGAAAAAGTCCAGTTTTGATTCCGTTTTCCATGGAACATCCAAGATGTGTCCATCGTAAATATCAACTGTCCAAGGTAATTCCCTGGAACTTGTCCCAAGGTAGCATGCAATTTTTTAACACTCAGATAAATTCCATGCTATTTCCTTGGACATCCTGGGCACTCTAATGCTGGTCCATGGAAATTTTAACTGCAGGGAAATGTCCTGAAATGTCGGGACTTGAGCCATCACAGTTGGAACAATCAGGTTTATAGTCCCCTCCACCCCAACCACCTCCCCTTATCAGTCATCTTCAAGATGGCCAGAATTCGATTCAAGATTTGATTTGGATCAAAAATCTGTGATGTGCAAGACCCTAATTGAGACCAGAAAAAGACCACTTTTTGATCACAATACTGTACATAGGTAACAAAGCTTGTCCTGACTGAAATCACTACAAAAGCAATAACACTATCTGGCCAGTGCTATTTGCAAACATTGGCATTCAATCTTCAAATTTAAAAATAAAACTCTTGCCTCCGAAGATTGCTCATGAACTCATTCCAATGACAGATCATAAGCTCGGTTTCTGAATCAATTAATATTGTGTGAGGTAAAAAGTTAAGAAGATCAGTAATAATTTGGTCTTAAAGCCTTTTTGAATTGAATTATAACTGAACACCCAAACATGTACAAATACAAAACAGCATACTTTCTTGATTCTATGACACATGGGAAATTTGAAAAAAGACGTTCTCACTGATTTACTTGCAGTGCAGTTTGCAGAATTGAGTGATGCAATAACTTGATGAAGAAATTTAAAAAAATGAGTATTCCCATTTGTTCTGTACTGGCCTTGTTTATCTTGGTTAACTTGAGCATTCCCTTTTTGGGTCTGTCAGTGGCCGATTGGTGGGCGATGGTTTAGCATAGTTTCGATAGGTGGTTCAGTGCTGAATGAAACTCTGTGGGTTTGAACCCCCGCCATGCCATTGTAAATACACGTAAAGGCCAGTGTCCTTTCTTGATTCTATGACACATGGGAAATTTGAAAAAAAAGACGTTCTTGCTGATTTCTATGCAGTGCAGTATGTAGAATTAAGTCAGATGCAAAAACATGATGAAGAAATGAAAAAAATGAGTGTTCCGTGTGTTCTGTACTGGCCTCGTATATCTTTGGTTAAAAAGCATTCCCATTTAGGATCGGTCAGAGGCCGAGTGGTGTGCATGGTTTAGTATAGTTTTGCTAGCAGTTGGTGCCAAAGAAAACTCTGTTGGCATGGGTTTCAAACCCCCGTTATGCCATTGTAAATATATACAAAACAGGTTTGGGCCTTTTACTGAGTAGATAGTGCAGTGGAACACTCTTAATGGAAAAAGAACTTTGCCAGTGAAAAGTATTTAATTAACTCAATTAACTTTAACTGTTAATAACTTGATCATTTAGCATCTTTACTGCCACTCAGCAAGCCAGAAAATACGCATACTGTCATCTGCAAAATGAGGCCCCAGAGAGTGAATTTAGTGATGCTACCCTGCACAGCAGGGTTGCATCACTAAATTTACCCTCTGTGAACCTCAATCTGAATCAGGGTCTCAAAACTAAACAGAAAGAGGTACCCAGAGGATAATTTGGCCCAATGGATGGGTTAGCATCATCAATTCACCATCCGGGGACCTCATTCTTCAAATGTCAGATTGCTTATTTTCAGGTATCTGTATATCAGGTAAAATTTCAAATATTTTTAGGTATCTCAAGGGTTACCGTGGTCAGATCATTTTATTCTACAGCACTAACAATTAGTTTGCCTTACTCGATTTCCTGAACACGGTAACCCTTGAGATACCTAAAAATATTTGAAATTTTGACCTGTGATGGCTATACATGCAAATTTGAGGTAAGTTACTTTTGTCATACAAATCCAACTTGAATCCGAATAAAAAAAGAAAACAAGTCAGAAAATATTTGCAATTAATGGCCAGACAACCCAGATATGCATTTCATTCTATGGCTTCTATAAAAACCTACGCCTATAAATTGGATTTGTGTAGCTCTGCTGAATTCAGAAACAAGTAATTGGTTATTGCTGTAAGATACAGTATTGATCTTTGAACCAAACACATACGCTCAATGGATTCTGTACAAACAGAAAAACATATCAATAGATGCGAGTTCCAAAATCCAATTAGATTACCTCCTCTTGACTGTATTTGGTATTGATTTTGTATTATTCAAACATATACATTAGCAGAATAACAGACAGTTTCCACTAATGGATTTGTTGCTTGTTTTATTTCCTCAAATTAGATATACAGCCAAGATGCATGTCAAGGAGTACTTACAGACAAACCATTTGCTAAATAGATTTGCACACTGGACAAAGAAAATGCAATGCCTCCTAACCCTCTTTACACCACTGTTAAAAAAATGAAATGTTGGGAGCTTGCTGTCCCATTTTGGAGCACTGGACTTGAAACAGAAAGGTTACAGAAAGGTTGCTGATCGATCCTGATCTGTGGCATCTGCTCTGTGTCTTTGGGCAAGAAACTCAATCCCAATTACCAATGTGGCACTGTGTACTAAGATACTGTACAGTTGCTGTGAACTGGTTGCAGTCCATATGTAGGCAGTATTGTCCACGCAATCCATTTACCGGGTAATAAAAAGCATCATCAGCAAAACTTAATTAATGAAGCACTGCATGGGTGCTTCATTAATTAAATTTTTGGTGATTATTCCTATAATTATTGTGTTTGGAGTCTAATATTACATTTGAGGAAATATTGCTCACCTATGGAGAGTGACCAGTCCACAGTGGTCGTACTGTATGCTGCTGGTGCATTTGCCTTCAACTACAGCTAACTCTTTTTGTACAGGGTTAGCTGGTTGGAGAAGCTGAGAGTTAGTTTTCAATATTTATTTCAATACAGTATGAATAAATATATACATGTAACAAAAAAGATAGCTGTGCCACATAATATAAAACTTGAAAATGGATTCAGTAGCAAGCATTATGCTTATGTATGCTGTCCTCAAATTACCTTGTTAATTAACACTATGTACACTGGTAATACAACTGCATTTTCTCACTGAGCTTTGTCAAACAAGGTACAGTTAAAACTAGAAGTCCTGTCATGAAATGTGCACAAGTAGTACATTGGTATGCGCATTAATGTGCGCGTTATGGCCCAAGTAAAGCTATCAAATTATGTACATATGGCCTGTGCACAAGCAATGTTTCAGCCAATGGACCTCCGGGTAACCCGGAGGTCCATTAGCAGAAACATTGCATGTGTTTGCTATGAGTAACCAGGAGAACCTGCCGTGCTTTGGATGCCATTCGATATGGCAATTGTGTGCAATTCTAACGCACAATTAAGCCTAGATAAGCACACTATTCGTGACAGGACTTCTAGTTTTAACTGTATATCTGGCTAAATATCAAACTGCATTATGGGAAACATTTGCTGCTGAAAACTTTGCCATTTTGTCATCAGAGTGCATAGGGTTAAAAATAAAGCAAAGTGTCTGCTCCCCAAAATAGTTCCCAATGACACTTGTATTTTGAAGCACTCTCTAATAAATTTAACAAATTATATGCAAATGAATCATAAAATTATCCTTCAGCTAAGTATTCCTTTAAAAAATATTAAACTGTTTTCATCACAACAGCACTAATTAACCTTTGGTTACAATATGACCAGAATATACATGTACAGTTAAAACTAGAAGTCCTGTCATGAAATGCGCACAAATAGCACGTTGATATTCGCGTTAATGTACGCGTTAAGGCCCAAGTAAAGCTATCAAATTTCTGCATATGGCCTGTGCACAAGCAATGTTTCAGCCAATGGACCTCCGGGTAACCCGGAGGTCCATTGGCAGAAACATTGCATGTGTTTGCTATGAGTAACAAAGAGAACCTGCCGTGCTTTGGATGCCATTCAATATGGCAATTGCGCGCAATTCGAGCGCGCAATTAAGCCTAGATAAGCACACTATTCGTGACAGGACTTCTACTTTTAACTGTAGGTCTGAAGTTTAACCAATAGTTAAACCAATCATACGCCTTCCACCCCAGGCACAGTTCTGTTCTATTTTATCAGTAAGCCAAACTTGTCTACATCAATAAACATGCATTGCTCCACTTCCTGGTGTTCAGATGGATTGCATATAGGGGGGGGGGGGGGGGGGAGGGGGGGGGGTTGCAATCAGATGTACAACACGGTGGGCTGATACTACAGAACTATGATCTCAAACGTAGTCTCTTTCTTGATCAGATCATGACCTAATCACAATCTGGTCATGATGCATTCATACCAGTGGATCGAGATTTATGAAAAAAAGGGCAATGGTCCTACATCAAAGCAAACTGGATTTAACACCTGAAAAACATTAATTTGATCATTTTGCAGCTTTTTAAGGGGCTTAACTCTGGAGTGGGAGATGCCATAATAGTGAAAATCAATCTTGACCTGCACTTCATGGGAGGCAATAATGTTGCAAAATAATGACGTCACACATCAAAGCAAACTGAAGTTTCATCCAAAAACCACTGATTTTACCATTTTGCAGCTTTTCATAGGGCATATTTACTCTGGAAAAGGAAATATCATAATGGTGAAAATCAAACTTTTAGCAATCAGACTAAATCTCAGCAAAGTTGCATTTTCCCCCTTCCTGAATATTTAGAATTTCTATGAAAAGAGGCACCAGCAAACTTTCAGCTCTTGGACAACTGGGGTGCTTGTAGTGTTCTATGACTTGAAAAATTTTCAGTATTTAATTCTTGTGTTTTTTACTTGGGAATCAAAAACAACTGTTCACTGAAAGCTCCACCTACAAGGAGTTTTATTCAGATTTATTGTTCCAAGATTTAGAGTTCTTTCAATCAACACCTATGGCTACATCAAAACCACCGCACAAGTATATGACATTAAATTTAGCAAACTGAGTATTTAAGGAATAGTGCATGGCTTGGAGTTGACTACGCCCATATAGTGCCCAGTGAGGTGGTGTAGTTCCCACCGCGAAGCGGAGGGAACTACACCACCTCACTGGGCACTATATGGGCGTAGTCAACAACAAGACATGCACTAATCCTTATATTATATCGAACACCCATCAAGAAAAACATCTGTCCGATTTGTTAATCTATTACCAAGGTAGCAGCCCTACCAACCAGCATTATATAGAAAAAAATACCATGTAGTTTTTAAAAAACATTTTCTTCTTCCAAAACACGGCTAACTTGGATTATTGATATAAGCAGAAGACAGATTTTGAATCGGTCGGCAAGGGTAAACAAAACATTTCCCCCAAACGGAACTGTGTATTCTAGAATCATGCAACTCGCGAATGAAAACTAAAATTTTCGAAATTTGACAATGCAGTTTGATAATTTCCACACATTTGTCACACATATACCTTACTGAATGGGTCAGCATGGGATACAAACTCTGAAGATTCAATTGAATTCCATTATTTATTCGTTTACTGCCCAAAACATACAATTAAACAGCGAAATAATATGAGCAGCAAAACAAACGATTTTTCATATCTGGACGCGTTCTCATGAAAGTTGGGCCCAGGTATGGATCATTCTCTTCGAAACAAGATGTGGATCATCTTCTCAATGAATAAAATGAACGCCTCGAAAAATGTGACTTCAACAATGGAAAAGCGATACATTTTTCCACAAAGATTTCTTTCCGGGCAGTTTTGTGGATGTTGTGCCTCTGTGAATCGATTTTTAAATTTAGCCTGATCAGTTTTATTCGCCCAGTATGAAAAGAAAACTGATATAGTAGTGTGCTAAAAATAGAAAACATGTAGTGCCTGGTCAGTTCTGTGGATGCAAACTACGCGAAATAGGGTATCATCTTTCAGCCAATCAGAATGCAAGGAAGTCACGTGAGATATAATATACCTATATAGTCCTCTTTAGAGGACAACTCTCAGGCTCCACATAAACATACATGTATAATTTAATTATCTTTGATGATATCAAATATGCTCACATATGAATTTTCGCATGTGACCTTGATGAATAATTTTCTCATCATATTAATGTTTTTGCTTTGTCCTACCCATTTGTCCAAAAAAAAAAATTTACATGTCTAACGATGCAATTAACATGAAATTGCTGCAGATGGGCTGTGAGTTAATATTCATGTGTGTTGTTCACACCAGTTCTTCTCTCCAGTATTTGAACCTGCATGTATTAGCATTGAGAGTAAGGGGCTTTTGTGATATGAAGGGGAGGGGGAGGGGGGCAAACCTTTGATTTGCCCGAAATCCTGCATGGGTGGAATACAACCCCCCCCCCCCCTCTCTCTCTCTCTCTCTCTGTTGTTTCTTGCCCAGATTTTTAAAGCTCCTACCCACCATGTGTATTAGCCTTTGTTGAAAATAATAAATCTGTTGTGTGCACAAAAGTTGCTATGACTGCAATGTGACAGGGACTTTGACTGCATAAGAGTACATTATGTTTATTATTTTGTGGAATGTTTTCCATCCTGTATGAAGCTTATTTGGGTCTGCAAGTTTATTAAAAACAGTATTAGCATCGAGTAAAAGTATCAGTATTGTGGTAAACTGATGTACTGAAGTGACAACAGTTTACCTTCTGTCCACATTTAATTTGTTCTACTATTCTACACTATTCTACACCAGGTACCAAAAGTCATATGTAATAAGTCATACTAGTAATCATTATGTGGAAATTTTTCCCCTATAAACTATGGCATATATCGGCCACTGAAAGCATAAAAGTTCCAGCTGCAATGCTTAAGCATTGCATTCGGCACTTCAGGCTTCCAAGGGATGATACATGTATACAGGGTCCTACGCTATACTGTTGAGGGAAGCACAAGTTTATGAGAGAGTTCAGATTCAGATTTGCTGAATTTGTATCATCACCTCTAGAAAGTACTTGCACCCTCTAGAAAGTGTTGCAATTGGTATCTCAACATGCATATCATGATTTTCCACCCTGCACTTTTATTCAATCCTGTACTTCTATTTGAAAATCAAGAGTAGCACCTGGGAACACTGTGGACTTTAACCCTTAGGTCCTCAGATTAATTTTATGTTAATAACTACTGTTTATACATGTACACAGCTGCAGATGACTCAACAGTGTTTCTGCATCATTGTTGGCTGCCTGGACTGGCACAGCTGCAGATGACTTAACAGTGTTTCTGCATCATTTATGGCTGCCTGGACTGGCACAGCTGCAGATGACTTAACAGTGTTTCTGCATCATTGTTGGCTGCCTGGACTGGCACAGCTGCAGATGACTTAACGGTGTTTCTGCATCATTGTTGGCTGCCTGGACTGGCACAGCTGCAGATGACTTAACAGTGTTTCTGCATCATTGTTGGCTGCCTGGACTGGCACAGCTGCAGATGACTTAACAGTGTTTCTGCATCATTGATGGCTGCCTGGACTGGCACAGCTGCAGCTGACTTAACAGTGTTTCTGCATCATTGTTGGCTGCCTGAACTGGCGCAGCTGCAGATGACATAACAGTGTTTCTGCATTATTGATGGCTGCCTGGACTGGCACAGCTGCAGATGACTTAACAGTGTTTCTGCATCATTGTTGGCTGCCTGGACTGGCACAGCTGCAAATCACTTAACAGTGTTACTACCTCAATGTTGGCTGCCTGGTCAGGCAGCCAACATTGACATAAAAACACTGTTAAGATAAATGCATCGTACCAGTTAAGTTCTCAAGGAAGAATGCACTCAATGGACAACATTTTCAGAGTAATATAAAAAGGGTAGCTTCTGACTGATTGGGGACTTACAGGTTAAACTGAAAGGTCAATGCTCAATCCTGATGAACTGTAACTGTGTTATGTCCATGTGCAAGACACTTAAACACAAATGCCCATGTGGCAGCATGGTGGCACTGTGTACTAAGGCATACTGCACATGAATGGTACACTTGCCTTCAATCTCGAAAAACACTGTTTGTGTAGAGTTAGTAAGTTGCTCGCTGCCACTCGGTGGTTCACTTTGGGTACTTTGGCTTCTGTCCGACATGAGATGACCAAAAGTGTTGCTAAACTCCAATAAATAAATAAATAGCACATGAAGTTATTCTTTGTCTCCCCTTTTTCCACATATTGTATGTAACTATGACCCAACAATTATTTCTGTACAAAAAATCAATAGCAATAATTTATAATACAAATCTTCCAAATATTATAACCTCAGAAGACATGTTGATGAGCACTATTGGGATCTCAAAGAGCATTATAGATACCATAATTTACAGCATAATGGTCTTAAAGAGATCATTTGTCACATGATCGATAGGACAGTAAGACTTGATCCGAAAATTGATAAACAGTGCTGATCAGAATATGTTTCACAGCCCACTTAGCTTGAGTGGGTACAGCAGAATATCTATACTAACTGTAGTTATGCATGGCAATGAAAAAACAGACATCAGTAAGGCTTTTGTCAGCATCATTGTGTTCAACAGTACATGTATGTCTGAATGGCAGTATGTATATTGTTTGTGTTTAACCCTTTACCCAACACAGAGAATATCAAAATTTATTATTTTAATTACTATTTTTTTAAATTTTTCAAAAACATTTCAACAAAACCATATCATGTGACCCCTCATTGGAACGAGCTCATTGAGCTCGTTCCAATGAGGGAGTCACATGATATAGTTTTATTTAAATATTTAGAAAAATATATTTTTTTCAACTGCTCAATTTGCAAATTATGTGGGCGGATGCAGGCGATTCGTAAGGTAAAGGGTTAAGGTCACGGATTATACCATGACCCCCCCCCCCCCCCCTCCTTAGCTCGTGTTTGTCCCGCATGTAGGGCATAGCCAGGATTTTCATTTGGGGACAATACATGAATTGAAGTAAAAACATACAACAACATTTATTTCCTCCATCACCATTCGCTATGGAAAACAAATATACCGTTGAAATTATGCAAAATATATCTACTGGTCGCCTTCATTTATAGTGTCACCGACACAGCATGATTTTGAGGTGTTACATGCCCCTAGCCTCAGGTACCCCATGGCTATGCCAATTATGGGTCAGGATCTTAATTGGCATAGTCATGGGGTACCTAAGCCTAGAGGGCTGACTGCTGAAAACTTTCAAACGCTGGCAGATCGCAATGTTCTCCTGAGGTTAAGTCGGTTATGACTGTAAACAGTGTGTCCAAAATACAATATTATGGTAAAAGGATCTGAAGAGCATATTTCAAATTTTGTAATTCTGACTTGAACGTATGACAGAATTTGAAATTCTGAAACATGCTGTTTAAAAAGTGTTAATTAGCCGTTCAAAAATTCAAGAGGATTTCCACCCAAGAAGCCACCAGACTGCCCCATTTGGTGGCTCATTTCAAAAAAATTGCCCCCAGATCCCCCTACAAAAGCTCATGCCTTCGGCACTTGCGGCAGATGCCTTCGGCATCTGCACGATTCGCCCCCCCCCTCCCCCCCCCCCCCCCCCTTTGAGAATTCCTGTATCCGCCACTGCATGACTAGTATTGATGGCAACATAAGTAAACATGCAAGTTTAGTTAGTTAGTTATACCAATACTGCCCACTTTAGAGAACTCACTGTCCCACATCCCAGGGTTCATATAACTTAAAACATCAACATTAGATTTGTTCAAAGGCAGTCTTTGGTAACTGCTTGACAGCCATGATTTGGGTGACCAAATTATAAAAGAATATTCATCATGTAATTGCTTCTCTTAATTCTACATACTGCACCGCAAGGAATCAGCAAGAACATCTCTTTTTCAAATTTCCTGCATGCCACAAAATCAAGATGCTGGCTTTATTTACAATGGCATAGAGGGGATTCAAACCCATGTTGGGAGAGTTTTCTTCAGCACCAACTGCCTAGTGAAACTATACTAAACCACACTCACCACTCGGCCACCAACAGATCCTAAAAGGGAATGCTAGTTAACCAAGGATATTATACGAGACCAGTACAAAACACACGGATTACTCATTTTTTTAATCATTCATTATATAATTGCATCACTTAATTCTACATACTGCACTGCAAGGAAATCAGGAAGAAAGTCTCTTTTTTACATTTCCTGCATGCCATAGAATCAAGAAAGTTTCCTTCGGCACAAACCACCTAGTGAAACTATACTAAACCACGCACACAACTCGGCCACCAACAGACCATAAAAGGGAATGCTAGTTAACCAAGGAATTACTAGGCCAGTACAGAACACACGGAATACTCAATTTTTCAATTATTCGTCATGTTATTGCACCACTTAATCCTACATTCTGCACTGCAAGGAAATCAGCGAGAACGCCACTTTTTCAAATTTCCTGATTACTATAATATCAAGAAAGGATGCTGATTTTATTTACAAGGGCATAGTTGGGGTTTGTACCCATGCCGAGAAAGGTTCCTTTGGCACCAACCATCTACTAAAACTATACTATACTACATGACGCTGACCACTCGGCCACCGACCGACCCTAAAAGGGAATGCTAGTTAACCAAGGATATACGAGGCCAGTACAAAACAAACAGAATACTCACCAACTGCCTAGCGAAACTACACTAAACCATGCACACCACTCTGCTACAAACAGACCCTAAAAGGGAATGATATTCTATGAGTGGTGTGCGTGGTTTAGTGTAATTTTGCTAGGTGGTTGGTGCCGTAGGAAACTCTATCATCATGGGTTTCGAACCTGCGCTATGCCAGTACAAAAGAATAGTTAGGTTAAGGGGCAACAAGCTCAAATCTCAACGTTACCCTCCTGGTGATACAGTACGTAGAGGATGAATTATTACAGGATATTCGCAGAGCTGAATTTCCACCCAGATAGAAACTGGGATAAAAAAATTTGGTACTGTAGCATGAATGAAAACTATTTTCCATTACCAAAAAACTGAAGAACATTTTGATTAGCCAGCGCAACAAATTTTCAACAAATTTTATATCTGTCCACTTGAAATTGAAATATGGGACAGACTTTTCAGATAAGTTGTCTTCTCATATTCAAACCTTTATATGATTGTTTAGCATTCTGAATGTTATGACCATCCACATGTGGATTTAAACTGCTAAACCTTTAAAAAATTTACCTTAAATTTATTTCTTTTATTTAGCTAATATATATTACATACACAAATACAGTGGAGCCAACTTAATAGTGTATCTCTTAACTGAATAACCCTGTTAATTGAATATAATTTTCCAACACAAAACCATTTACCATACCTCCAGTACAAATTTGACCTGTTAAATGAATATAGGTTAGAGTAAACTCCAGTTAATTGAATAGTTATTTATTTATTTATTGGTGTTTAAGGTCACATACTTATGCACAATGGCTAATCATGACCATGACATTTTTACGGGTCGAGGAAGCCGGAGCACCCAGAGGGAACCACCAAGAATCGATGAGCAACTGTCAGCTCAACATACTAACTCTGTTCAAGCTCAAGCAGGGTTACAGTAGTTGAAGACATGCGCACCATGGATGTGCAGTACGCCTTAGTACATGGCATCAACATGGCCCCATGTAGGCAACTGGAATAAAGTGACTTGCCCAAGGACACAATGATGTTAACTGAATAAAAAATCCTGTAACCTGTCAAGAAATTACCCTGACTCTCCCCAGTTTTCCTTTGTTTATAGACCTATTTGGCCTCAGTACATCCAATACAAACATTTACTCAATTATATCTTGTTTGACAGAGCTCATGGAGCTCTGTCAAACAAGTTATAATAGAATAAATGCTAAGTTTATCTCTAGAATACAGAAAAGTGACACAATCCCTGTTAATTGAATACTCCTGTTGATTATTTTTTACTGGCAAAGTGACTATTCAATTAACAGGGTTCCACTGTATATAACTTACAAAGATTCATCTACAAACCAGTTTTCAGTTGTTTACCTGTAGAGTGCAGAATTATTTTTGGTTGTCCAAATATATCCACATGCATTCTGCTATAAACTGTAATAAGGCAAATCCATAAAGAGTGAACATTGTCACTTCAAAGGTAATATGAAATACAGTAGAACCTGTCTTGAGAGACCGCCCTTTGGGCCACACAAAAGTGGTCTCTCAAGACAGGTGGTCTCTCAAAACAGGTTTCAGGTTTTCTCAGGTCAGTGAATAACCAATTCAGAAATGGAGAAGAATGGATTCTTGTAATTACTTTGTAGTTGTTCTTCTTTATGAAGTTTTTGTAACAAATTGAAATGGACTGTTATAAAAATTATAAAAATAAATTAGTGTTGAAAATCTTCATTGAAGATTTTCAACACTACTTTATTTTTATAATTTTTATAACAGTCCATTTCAATTTGTTACAAAAAGATTTTCAACACAAATTTATTTTTATTCCTATCTGTCACATTTCAGGTATGTATGAAATTGTTCATTCAGCAATAACCCTAATCTTTTCACAGGGGTCTTATAAAAACATCTCAATTTTTAATGAGTTAGCAATTGAAACCCAATTAAGAGCTTTTAATACTTTTAATTATGTTAGTATAACCACAATGGATTTTCCAATTCCAGAACAGGTAAAAAGTTTTTGTCATGGTTTCAGTCTTCAAAGGGGTGGTCTCTCAAGACAGGTCCATTATGGCATAAAAATACAAGTTGGTACCAGGTCACAGTGGTCTTTCAAGACAGGTGGTCTCTCAAGACAGGTGGTCTTCCATAGCAGGTCCATTATAGAGTAAAACCAATCGGTGCCTGGTAGATGTGGTCTCTCAAGACAGGTGGTCTCTCAAGACAGTGGTCTCTCAAGACAGGTTTTACTGTACTACATTCACAGAAAATTAAACCTTTAAATATGGACTTTGAGCACTCTGATTTAAAAGATTTGGAGTTACTGACAGGATGTTTTAATGAACATTTTCAGTTCATACTACAGCTCCAATGGTTAGCTTATGTTATCATATTTCATGGAATGCATGGGATACCTAAAAAAATTTCAAATTTCCATCCTGGACAAAAATTATAACATTCTGTACAAAATCATAGGAAGAGCAATATTTCAACCAATGGCTGAAACATTCATTACACATCTTTTACTTCTACACAGAACTTGAGTTACTAACCCTTTGGACCTTTTGATCTCAATATGACCTGCAGGGCTCAGTCTTGAAGTTCTCCTTGAACATTATGCACCATTAAGATTAATATAATTCATCATGATCTGATGAGTGAGATGGAAAAATCCCCTGAGGATGCAGACCTTTGGGTCGGACAAGAGACATGCCAAGTGTTTGGCCCCCAAATCATTCTGATCTGAAAAATAATACGCTAATCCATTTTACGGGTGACGTTTTGATATATACTGCAAGTGTATACCACAAAAACCAACTGTGGCCCCCTACTCCTTGAGTTAATGTGTTTATAGCCCAAGAACATTAGGTTTCACCAGGGAAAAAAATCGGAGAAAGCTGATTTTTTCAGGGAATGTCGAGTACATGTCACTGAACGATTAGACAAGTCCCCTAAAATCCCAGTTGAGCTTTTTTTTCTAAAGCCTTTTTTCGAAAACGCGTTTGAAAAAAATTTAAAAAAATCGCACGAACTTTGTAACCTCGAATTGATCCAACTGTATTTTTTGTTTACGCGTATTTCGAGCTACATAATGTCTAATATACATTTACCTAGAGGAAAATGTGCATTCTGTGACAATTTCTGCGAAAAATTATTGAAAATTCACAAAAAAGTATCGGATTTACGCAAAAAATGACGATTTTCCTAACGGATTTGCCCAAAGGGTCGTAGTACAGAACGGGATGTTAGTTGGACACACGATAAAAAATCCACCACCATTTGAAGACTTTTATCATTGCTTACAAAATAGACATTATGGAAGACCCCCTCTGCTTCTGGCCGAGTTCCCCTTTTGGCATAAAATTCGTCAGCATGAGAACTCAACTATTTTCGGGCTTGGGACCGAACAGACACGTCTGTGTCTGGCAGCATTAGATCAATAAATAATATTTACATAATGTACAAATCAATCAACATGGATTAAGTTACATTGACTATTATCAACGCTATATACAGAAATGACATGACCTATATACATATTATTCATCGAACTCATAAATTTCCGACAGGACAGTGTTTCTGTGGTTGTTACAAGAATCCGAACTGCAATTACACAAACCTGAGCAAGAGAGTCCTGCCTTCTTACACCCACACCTTTTTGTACAAGCACTCTTGCAACCACAACTGATCAGATTCAGTAGGTTATCGGGGGCACATGGCTTTGTGGCTGCAGTCGGTACAAGAAGTCCATTGTCTAGCGACCACCCCCAATCCGTCGGAGGAAGCGAAGTGCCCAGCCATTGTTGGACCTGGAGATAACATCTGTAGACATGTTGTTGTGCAGCATCGCTGCTTGGTGGGAGTGAGGCTAGGTCGATGGGTTTATTCAGTTTAGATTTTGCTACATAACGCTTGTAAGTGACATATCTATATTGGTCGAGAGAGGAAACAGTTTTACTCCCGTATAAGATCAGAAGTTGTTCCCCGGCAGCGGCTACTGCAATTGGTGTACTGTCATCTGCCAAAATTGTGTTGACATACTGTTGTGAGTCGCTAGTAACATCGGAGACAATTGTACTGAATACTTTCTTCTTACCAACTCGAAAGAGTGCAGAAGTAGTGTCACAACCACTTATAGAATGTGCTACAAGGAGGTTGCTTCTATGGTCACCCATTTTGGTTGCTATTTCACTAACTGAAACTAGTAAGTATGGGGTAATGGAATACATCATGTGAATATTACATCCCGGTTGAACTCGAGAGGTAAGAATGACTAACAAGTCTGTGTCTGTTCCCACAACGACAACATTGTTGTCATCTTGAGCGATGTCAAGTGCAGTTTCGGCTATCAGTACATCAGCATCAGCCTCGGCCTGCTTGGACTGAATATTGATAGCAGATAGCTCCTGCATTAGAAGATCGATCAGTTGGGTTTTGTTCTTGGCATTTGCAAGGAAATCGGATTGGGGTGTGGTGGCTGGTAACTCGGGTGAGATATTGATATCAATGGAATACCTGTCTTTAGATCTACAGGCTTGTTCCATGCCCTTTGTCGACATTGTACAAGCATAATCATCAAAAACAACCACGACGTTCGCCCCAAAATGTCTCACTAGATAATTGGAATATGATGTACATATGTCCTTATATGACGACTGTTTAGGCCATACAACTGCCCTCAATAAAAATCCACCATCTACAACAAACAGAGAATGTTCTGGGATTTTAGTTTGCTCGGAACCGTATGTTTTGAGGATCTTACCGAGCGTGCTTTTCTGTGTCTTCCTCATTCCAGCAGAATCAAACAATGCTGGTGGTTTCAGGGCGAGTTCATATTTGAGATACTCTTCCATCTCTGCTTGTGACTGAATAACACATGTCATGCGGTTGAACAGAATTGTGGGGTCAATCACTACCTTACTTCCACGGACTTTGATGCTATTTGCCATCGATGCGAAAGACTTCACAGTGTCAACACGTCATAGTTTGATGCTGTTGAACGTTTTGCTTACAACATTCGATACGCAACATTCACCAATTTTGCGAACTTGGTCACAGTTCACAGTTTCGTCGGCCACAAGCCCGGTCGCTATAGAGACTAATTGTAGTGGATCTCTATTCTGAAAGGGGGAATGCACTCTGAGCCAGTTCAATAATTTGGTGATATCATTGGCATCAGTCAATTGTGAACTTTGACGGAGATCCCGATGTTGTTCGCCATGACCAGTGTGAACATGAACAAAATTTTCGAGAGCATTACATATCGGAAGGCAAAGAGGTAGTCCATGTACCCATTTCGCAACAGTGCTATCGGTTATTCCCCTGCCATGTGTGAGACCACCAGGGAGCTTGAACATTCTCATTAAACACTGCTCTATGGTCTGATCAGAATATATCCCATCCCAGAATTTATCTGAGCGCCTTATGGTAAAGTAACCTTTCTCAGTGAACAACTTCAAATCATCCTGTTGCATTATTTCTGTTAGCTCATTCATCTGCTGCAAATAGAGATGAGAACTTTTTGCGTATGCAAAATGACCACCTGCGTGAAATACTGGAATCATATTGCGAACACAATATGTGTGGAGTTCCCAGTCGCCTGTGCGCTCTGCTCTCAAGAACAACTGGAGAAAACCTATTTGCTCGTAGTATTGTACCCAAAGCTTTTTTTATTTTTTGTTTATGAGTACACATCAAGGGCGTGCACACATTACATGCCAATGCATCTTGAGTGTAGGCGAACACCACATTATGTGATTTAATCGAACATGGAATTTTGAAACAATGATGCTATAATACGGTATTTGAATGAGAAAAGTCGATGCCGTTTGAATTTGAGTTTAGGGGGTATGGTTAATATTTTACACGTTTCACCAGTTCATTATGGAATAAATGACTATTGTTATATATCATTATAAAGCCACTGCTTTTCTGCAATTTTTGATATATAATTTAACTCCCAAAGTAGTCGTAGATTTGATTTAATGGACGTTGTGTACCGTTGTGTGTATGAAAACAATAAATTTTTTTTCGTAATTTTGTACATTTTCGTGAATATTTCACCATTGAGTGTGAGGATTGGTACAAAGTTGGCATTTTCTGTTGGGGATATGTATTCTCAATATAATTCAGCACGATATTTATGATTCTCACCCTACTAAGGCGAATAAGAATGAGAAATATGGAGCTGGGTCGAATTTTTTTTTAATTTTTTTTTTTCATCAAAAAAACGCTATAACTAAAAAAGCTCAACTCGGATTCGCGGGGACTTTTCACACTTTATCCGCAATGTGTGTCCCGGAAACATATAAAAAAATCAGCTTTCTCCGATTTTTTTCCTTACTTTCTCATTTTTATGTCTTATGTGCCTGGACTATTATCACTATCAAAAAAGTGTAAGTGTGCTGGAATATGTGGAGTGATTGCAGGTACGTCAACATTTATGGTTACTGGGTCAATTTTCTTTTTAGATGACCTGCTGTTTTCCTCAGTGTTTTTATTTTCATTTGCTTTGATGTATTCAGCTGTATTAGAGCTGGGAGGTTAACCGAAAATACAACTCAGTTTCGGTTATTTAAAAACACTGACGGACATGAATGTGAGATAACCGTCAGTTGAGACACCCAAGGTTATTTAATGGCACAATCTTGAATGTTGTCACTTCATGAAATATGTTAAATAAAAAGAGTGGAAATCACAGAAAAAAATCAGAGCCTGGTAGGCCTAATTATTAACTTTTTAATATAATTGTATTTACGTATTAAATAAACTTTCTTTCGAATGACAAATGAATGAAATGATAAAAATCCCCTCACTCAGTGTGAGATTGAAAGCACCACCTGGCTTTGGACAAAAATAAAAGAAACATCGAATTACCAAAATGACCACACACTTCACTTGAATGCAATATCCATGCATCTGCTGGCCACTGTCCAAAATTTCTATGTATATGTTTGAATGGAATTAAAAAAAAAACCAGTTGAGTTGTACACTATACGTGCACCAATAACATTTTCAAGACTACAGGCCAAGATGCAGGGCTTTCAGTATCAATACACGAAACCCAACACAATATTCATTAATTTTCATGACCTTCAACACCAACGGTAAAACTCTGTATCTATAAAACGATCAATTTATCAAATGCAGTTTCCTTTGCTGAACTGGAACTTACCACTTGCTCTGCATTTATACTGTCCGATAATTTATTTCTCATGTATTTTTGAAGCTTTAACCTCAAAATAGGTTTCAAATTCACAGTTGGAGTCCAACGGTAAGGCACTTTGAACTTTTATTAAAAGTAAAATTGGAGAAAAATACAAGTGTTGAAAGTGTTTAATACTTGTATATTTTTCTCTAAAAAAAAAATGAAACTGGAATCAACTCTTTTTTTAAAAAACAGCTGCGCCATGAGCACATGATATGCCCGTTGTTTATTAAAAGAAAGAAGCACACAATATGAGTCTACATGTGTACCTACCAAAAAATCGTGAAAATCTCTCGAAGCGTTCTCGAGTTAACGTACGACGTGTAAAAAATCAACAATTTTCTAAGTAATAAAGTCCCATAACTCTGGAATGACTAATCGAATGGCGACACTAAATGAAAGGAAGCTTCCCTCCATCGATATACACCACCTACCCAAAAATCACGAAAATCTCTCAAAGCTTTCTTGAGTTATCGTACGACGTGTGACCGGACGGACAGCGGTATACCATAATACGACTCGTTTTTTCAAAACGGGCGTATAAAAACCGAGTAGAAACCGAAACGATGGAAAAATCTCATAACCTCCCAGCACTAAGCTGTATCTAAACAACAAAACAGGAAGTGGAAGCCATTGTTTTTGTTTACAAGTGAAGATGATTTAAATAGTTCCATAATCATGTATGCAAATTTGTCACATGAGGTGTATGAGGTAGTTGTCATGTGGGCTATATGAGATGGGGAAATCTTCCATCACTTTCTTACATAGGCTGAGTGTACAAAATGGAGTAGGGGGTGGGAGAAAAATTTATCTTGTAATCACACTTCAACAGGATATGAAAAAGTGTATTTCTGTGCCAGCCAGTTTCTTATTTTGATCTCCATCTGTAAGCTTCACCTTGGAGACGAAGTCTTGATGACTCTTTGTGACACACTGTCTGGTGGTGTTACAGATTTAACAGAAGTTGTATCTTGTTTGCACACTCCAACAAATGAAAGTGTCAATGCCACTGTAGCTCAACTTGACAAACTTGAACTTGGTAAGTTAAAAATGAAATGGCAAAATTGAAGATCAGAGTAATCCATGAATTTTTAAATGTAAACTGTAAGACTAGCAAAAGGAAGAATGTTGAAACACAAATGCAGTATGTTCAGAGGTTACTGTAAATGGCAACTTTTTTCACAGAAATGAATGCTAATCAATAGTTCTTATCAAAAGGTCTTGTCTAATTAGCACACCAAGTTGAACAAGCATACCAGGTTTCAAAGCAATCCAATCATAAATGTGCCTTGTAGGGTGTGCCAAAGAGAAATATTGAGGTCTGGCTAAACTAAGTTCTAAGAACGTTGGCCGCAGCAAGATTTTCTTACGGAAATTGAAGAAAATCGATAGCTCCTATCTAGAGGTCACCACAAACAAGCATGGCAGGTTTCAAAGCAATCCAATCATACGTGTGTCCTGTAGGGTGTGCCAAAGGGAAATATTGAGGTCTTCTGACTAAACTAAGTTCTAAGAATGTTGGCCGCAGCAACATTTTTTGATGGAAATTGAAGAAAATCGATAGCTCCCATCTAGAGGTCACTCCAAACAAGCATGCCAGGTTTCAAAGCAATCCGATCATAAATGTACCCTGTAGGGTGTGCCAAAGAGAAAAATTGACGTCTTCTGACTAAACTAAGTTCTAAGAACGTTGACCGCGGCAACATTTTTTGACGGAAATGGAAGAAAATTGATAGCTCCCATCTAGAGGTCTCCCCAAACAAGCGTACCAGGTTTCAAAGCAATCCGATCATAAATGTGCCCTGTAGGGTGTGCCAAAGGGTAATATTGAGGTCTGACTAAACTAAGTTCTAAGAACGTTGGCCGCGGCAACAATTTTCGACGGAAATTGAAGAAAATCGATAGCTCCCATCTGGAGGTCACCCCAAACAAGCATACCAAGTTTCAAAGTGATCTGATCATAAATGCAACCTGTGTGGTGTGCCAAAGGAAATTGTGGACGTACGTACTAACGTATGTACATATGTACGTACGTACGCCGACGGACGAGAAGTGATGGCAATAGCTCAGCTTGACTTTGTCAAGTTGAGCTAAAAATTACACAACAGGCATGAAAAAGTTCATGTGCATGCTATTTCCTTCTACTGACCTCTAACAGTTACAGTGGAACCCTGTTAATTGAATAGCCACAATGCTAATAGGAATTATTCAATTAAAAATAGTATACAATTAACATCTGGTCACTTTCCTGTATTTTAGAGATAAACTGAGCATTTAGTCTATTGTATTTGGTTTGACAGAGCTCATGGAGCTCTGTCAAACAAGATATAATAGATTAATAGGTTAAATGCCTGTATTGGGTATACCGAGGGCAAACAGGTCTATAAACAAGGGAAAATTGGTTACTGTCAGGGTTATTTCACAACATTTTGCAAGATTTTTTAATTCAATTAACAGGAATTTACTTTATAACCTACATGCAACTAACAGGTCAAATTTGTATTGAAGGTATGGGAAATGGCTTTGTATATGGAAGTTATGTTCAATCATCAGGGTTATCCAATTAAGAGATGGGCCCCACCTTATCTTGATTTTTTCACATGATATTACCCTGGTTGTTGAAAGGGTTGGTAAATCCCAGTAAGCAAACAAATGATCTATAGTTAAAACTAGAAGTCCTGTCGTGAAATGCGCACAAATAGCACGTTCATATGCGCGTTAATGTACGCGTTATGGCCCAAGTAAAGCTATCAAATTCTGTACATATGGCCTGTGCACAAGCAATGTTTCAGCCAATGGACCTCCGGGTATCCCGGAGGTCCATTGGCAGAAACATTGCATGTGTTTGCTATGAGTAACCAAGAGAACCTGCCATGCTTTGGATGCCATTCGATATGGCAATTGCGCACAATTCCAATGCGCAATTAAGCCTAGATAAGCGCACTATTCATGACAGGACTTCTAGTTTTAACTGTAGATTTTGGGTGGACGGCCTTAACCCTTTACCCAACGCAGACGACATCAAAATTTATTAGTTTAAGTATAAGTTTTTCACAAAATTTCAACAAAACCATATCATGTGACCCCTCAATGGAACGAGCTCAATGAGTGCGTTCCAATGAGGGGGTCACATGATATGGTTTTGTTGAAATATTTTGAAAAATTTAATTTTTTGCTCAATTTGCATATTATGAGGGCAGATGTGGGCAATTCGTTCGGTAAAGGGTTAAAGTCTAAACACTGTACATCGTCTAATGGCTACACACATGCAAGTTTCATCTTGATATCTCATTCAACTAAAAAGTTATGGAGCGGATACAAAAAAGTTAATGTGCAAGCTTATTCTTTTGGCCTCTATCTATAAGGCTGTCCTTGACCATCGGGGGGCTCAGTCTTGAAGTCTTAACTTTACACACCACCTTGTGATGGTGGACATTAAGTTTCATCTTGATATCTTGATATAGAAATCAGAAACAAAATGAACAGGTCAATGACACTGTAGCTTAACTTGTTGAGTTTGAAGAAAAGGATAATATTCAATGTTTATGAAAGGATTATGAAATACAACAAGAACTGTGATAATTGGGAATATGTTAATTTCTGTTCTCTGTATGCTATGTTTTCAATAAAAACAAGCAAATTCTGTGAATTCATGTCTCCCACTGGGCAGCAGTTTCAAGAGGAATTAATGCATCCAGTGGAATATAGTTGAGTTGCAAGTGGAAGTTATTTAGAAGAGACAGAACAGACAGTGCTTCAGACGGTGGTTATCAGATTTATTTCCACGGAGGTCACTGTCGAAGCAAGTGAAGTGATGTGGAGTATAACTGTGAGAATCACTAAAAATTAAGACTGTATGATAAGACATATTACATTAAACTGATGTGAAAAGTGTTAACCAACATGTAATTTATATTTATTTATTTATTGGTGTTTAAGGTCACATATTTCTGCACAATGGCTAATCATGACCATGACAGTTTTACAGGTGGAGGAAGCCGGAGTACCCGGAGAGAACCACCGAGCAACTGTCAGCTCCCCAACATATGAACTCCACACAGGCAGGGTTAGCATTGGTTGAAGACAGGTGCACCATTGACATGCAGTACGTCTTAGTACACAACGCCACCATGCCCCCAAGTGGGCAATGGGGGTGAAGTGTCATGCCCAAGGACACAACGCGCAAACCGAGAACCTCTCGGATTGCAGCCTGCACCTCTACCTACTGAGCCACCATGCCCCCAACCGACTGTAAAGTTTGTGATTGGAAGTTAATGAAACCTTGGAAGTGATGTCCAGATAATATGGTGGTCTATATATGGTTCTGGGAGAGTCTGACTTTGTAGAGTTGCAAAAGAAGTAATGATGAAGACATATTCTGGTCTCACAATGATAACAAAGATACACAAGAAGTTTCGTGAAGATCGGTTCATAAATACAGCTTTTAGTCTGAGGTGTGTTGATACATGGGCAGACAGACAGGCAGACGGACAGATTTTTGATACAAAATTTCCCACATTCGAACTTGACCTAGGTATTGATAAAAGTAATCCACATATGAAATTTCATTGAAATCGGTTGATTCTAAGAAAAGTTAGAGTCTGGAAACCATCAGCCAATCAAATTCAAGCGACCAAATTAAATATGTGCGGAAAATGACCATGTTCGAACTTGGACCCACAATTGATGAAAGTGATCTACTACCCAAATTTCAGCGAAATCGACTGACCGTAAGGAAAGTTAGAGTCTGGAACGAAAAACATGGAGGGTGTGCACTTACTGTGTATTAGTAGTAGCACTGAATAAATCAAAGTTTTCCTAATTTGCATAATTTTTGCACGAGAACAAACCCGTATTATATGTGATGTATTGCATGTTACTAAACATTCATACAAAAATTTATTCAAATCCGAACTTTCATATATACGTTCTGTGCAAAAAACTGATTACACCCAATTTCGGAACAAAATGGCCACTGACGGCCATCTTGAATTTTGGACCAAACCCCAAAACATATATTCTGGTCTCACAATGATAACAAAGATACCCAAGAAGTTTCGTGAAGATACGTTCATAAATACGGCTTTTAGTCCGAGGTGCGTTGACGCACGGGGCAGACAGACAGGCAGACAGACAGATTTTCGGTACAAACTTTCCCACATTCGAACATGACCTAGGTATTGATAAAAGTAATCCATATATGAAATTTCATCAAAATCGGTTGATTTTAAGGAAAGTTAGAGTCTGGAAACTGTCAGCCAATCAAATTTCAGCAACCTACTTAAATATGTGCAGAAAATGCCCATATTCGAACTTGGACCCACAATTGATGAAAGTGATCTACTACCCAACTTTCATCGAAATCCGGTCACTGTAAGGAAAGTTAGAGTCTGGAAACAAAAAACACATTAGGACGGAAGGACACCCCGAATTTAATATCTCCCGTTTTTTTTCAAAAAGCGGGAGACAGTAATTTGAGGTGTAGACTGTACTAAAGATTTAAGGAGTGGGTTAATGTGGCCCTCACAGTTAAAGTATGTCAACCAAAGATACCAAGTTAGTGTGAAATTATTCCAAAACGAGTCATCCTATCAAGTTACAATGAAATCCCTTCTGAGTACGGTCTGCAGACTGTGCTAAGGTTCCGCTCCACAGTTTTCCAGGCATTTCCAAATGTGACATGCCATACACTCTCTTCAAATGCAAATATCCTGTAACTTAGTTATCTAACCCATTACATGTATTACATTTCCCAAATCCACAAAAAACATATAACACTATCTGACTAAGTAGAAATAAACAATCTGAATGTGGGTGGAATTATTTATTGTCAAAGGCAAGACTTCAACCTGAAAAATTGCCCGAAAAAATACCGAAACCAGTCATTTTCAGCCACCTAGCAGCCTCAAAAGCAGAATTTTCCCACCAACCCCACCTACCCACCCCTGGAGCAGAGCATCAGTTGTTTCTAAAATGCAAAAAAAAATTTATATGTTTCCGTCTCATTTTTTAGTTACCTGTCTGGTAACAAACCCGTGTAAAAATTACATTTAAAAAAATAGCCAATTTTTCGAAGCCACTGTTTCCCATAATTCATCTGGTAATTTACCCCTATGTATCAGACTCCAACTTTGGGACCAAAACTTCAAATTCTCTTGTCCAACAAAAAGCCTAATGCAATCATATATCTGATACTAAAAATATATCTCTATTTTACATGGCCTTAGTTTCAACATACACCCTTTGTTTAGAATTTCACCCCTGTGCAATAGTGCGAAACTGTGGAGCGGAACCTAAAGGTTTTCAGGGCCTATCAAGTTACAACAAAAAGCCTTCATACATACGACTTGAAGACTGTGCTAAAGGTTTTCGGGCTTCAGGCCTGTGTAGCCATCATGGTGGACCAATCACAACCAAAAGGGGATGTTCTCATCTAGACATTATACTGAGTCATCCTACCAAGTTACAATGAAACCCTTTCATAAATACGACCTGTAGTCTGTGCTAAAGGTTTTTGAGTTTTGGGCTCGGGCAGCCATCACAGTTGAATGATCATGACCAAAAGGGGACAGTCTCATCTAGACATTATCTGGAGTCATCCTACCAAGTTACTATGAAATCCAGTCATAAATACGACCTGTAGACTGTGCTAAAGGTTTTTGGGCCCCTGTAGCTGTCATACCAAGTTACAATGAAATCCCTCCATATTAAATATGACCTGTAGACTGTGCTAAAAGTTTTTGGGTTTTGGGTTTGGGGAGCCATCACGGTTGTCAGATCATGACCTAAAGGGGATGTTCTCATCTAGACATTATACAGAGTCATCCTACCACGTTACAATGAAATCCCTTCATAAATACGATCTGTAGACTGTGTTAAAGATTTTTGGGTTCAGGCAGCCATCGCGGTTGACCAATCGCGATCAAAAGGGGATGTTCTCATCTAGAAATGACCTCAAATCTCCATGTGAATTTTTTTTGTGATGATCGGACAAGAACTACGGGGTGTGGCCTGTGCTAAAGGAAAATGTGAAAAGACTTCCACACGCATGATGGCAATAGCTTATCTTGACTTTGTGAAGTTAAGCTAAAAATTAATGTTCATGCTAATTCCTTCTTTTGACCTCTATCTGTGACTTTACGTTGGGAGATCAGTGTTATGTATGACACACTGTCTAGTGGCAGTACACATGTGCGCAGGGGCTCAGTGGTTATGGCACTGGACTTAATCCTGATCGTCTATGTGGGGGCACCTTGATACCGTTATATATATGTAGAGAGAGGATATCTAGTGTTTTTGTGTGGATACCAAAAATTATCTCACTTGTGACCGAGACAAATGTTTATTTTTCATGGGCACTTGCACAAGCGAAAATAACCATTTGTCTTGGTCACAAGTGAGAAAATTTTCGATATCCACTCAAAAACACTCGATTTTCTTTTTACTATACACGTTTTAATGCATGAAAGTAAACAGCTTATGCACATTGATATGCGGAAGTGATTTTGATCAATACTTGGAACAGGTAGCGTCTTGCAATCTGATTCAGCTGACAGGTTTCATGCATCAATTCAAGGTGAATATGTGTTGAATTATTGCTGGAAATGATCGGTATCAAATCAAAACACCAGATTTTCTTTTTATCATATGTTTTTAGAACAAACTGATAATTTACAATGATAATTTGACTTGTATTCACCTTGAAATGATGCTTTGAAAGTTGCCATTTTGATTGATACTGAGAAAGTGAAAATTTCTGTATCTTCACAGTGGGGGATATGATTTCTATCTTTCCACAATTTTTCGATCACTTATTGTTTAGCATATAATATATATTATTATATAACACCATTATATATATATATGATGTTATATAAGTTTCATCCTAAGATCTCATTCCATTGAAAACTTATGGACCAACAGGCTTTTAATTTCATTTATTTTGGGCACACTATTTTGCCCAAATTTGGGCATAATAATTAAAACCAGGAATAACAGCCTTATCCTGTTATGTTTACTGCCACGCCTTTCTTTGTGTTTTTATAGTCATATTATGATGGGTCTTATTCTCAAATGCAAATGAGACACAGACAATTTATATATTTTGCTTGATATCTTCACACCTCTAATTTCGGCACACCTGTAAACAGTGTAAAATTGGGGTAATCTAAAGGCCTGGGACCCAATATGAAAAAGTTAATGGAGAGATGGATGGACAGACAACACTATAACATAACACATCATTTTTCCTCAAAAGATGTGTATGAAAACTATACAGTGTTTTGCAAGGGAATCTTTACTAAACTATAAGATGGCTTGACCAACTAAATGAGGAACAGCCCATTCTAACTCTTTGCATGCTGCTGGTAGATATTCCTGCCAGGACAGGAATTCTTTTGCCACACTTCACAAATATTTGAGTACATTTAATCAAATTTTCTGACTGTAATTGCATGGAATTTTGCTCCAATGATTTCTTGAGTTAAATTTAGATGAATTTTCCATAAAATCTAGTCATGGCTGCTTCATAGCAGCCATGACAAGATTTGATGTAAAATATCTTGAAAATACTCAGCAGGTTAAGAGTTAAAATAATCATGAACATGTATATTATGGTGATGCTTCCATCAATATAATCCAACAGAACACTTCTGATTTTGTTTCAAGATAGAACCTACATCATAAAAGATCAGGTAATCAGTGTATAATTCACTGAAGAGAACACTTCATTAAAATACAACATAAGACATCAGCCTGATGGTCATCAATTTGATTGTATTTGTGTCAACCTCTGTGACAGTACTTGAGGCACAGCTCAGTTCCTACAGACTTAATTACAGTGCTGTCAGCTTAATCACTCAAAACTGATGTGTGGGTGTTTCGCCTAGTTAATTTTGTAACTTCATTTCCTTTACTGGAAGTTTACCAGGATAAAACTCTATCACAAATGCAGATATCTTTATTTGACATTTTAAAGATGTCATTTACAGGGAGTTTTGATTTTAAAATCATTGGCAGGAGGCAAGTGCAGGCCTTAAAATCTGTCCTGATTCTTGAGAGTTAATTTTGATTCTTGCCAAGCCTGAAAATAAGCAGACTGTCATCTGCAGAATGAGGACCCCAGATGGTGACTTTAGTGATGCTACCCTGCACAGCAGGGTAGCATCACTAAATTTACCCTCTGTGAACCTCATTCTGAAGGTCTCTCAAGGTCTCAAGCCTAAACAGCAAGAGATACCTAGAGGATAAATTAGCACACTCTATGGGACAGCATCAGCAAATTCACCCTCTGGGGACTTTATTTTGAAAATGACAGATTATATATATTCAGACTTGATTCTTGCCTACTACTGCATCAAGAATCAATTTTCAGTTCTTAAATAATTTAGAATTTGAGAATACTTGTACAGGTACTCTTATACCCTTGTGGGTGTAGCCTGTTCATTTCCCATAGTTAGACTCAAACCTCATATTTATATATTTGCTAGAGTTTAAACCCTTAAGAGACTAGTCCCACTTTTGGTGAGTTTCTTGTCTTATATGTACATACTGAGAACTGGTAATTTTCCATGGATGGTCAATATTTCCACAGATGCAATAATATTAGATTCCAAACACTAATTATACGAATAATCATCAAAAGATTAATTAATGAAGCACGGGTACAACCCGATGCTTCATTAATTAAAATTTTGCTGACAAGTTTTATTACCTGGTAAATGCATGTGTGGACATCACTGCCCACGTATGGATTACGACCAGTCCACAACAACTGTACTGTGTGAGTAGACAAGGCTTCAATAGACACCACACCTGAGATGGTGTTAACTTAATATGTGGAAGCAAAAGATAAGAATTCTCTAGGCCTTTAAGGACACATTCAGAATCTATGACAAAAGTCAAATGAACATTTTGAAAGAATCAGAATCTCATTGTTTTCTTTGCAAGAATCATTTGCGAGAATCAATCCTGATTTGCATATAAATTTTAAGCCTTGAAGTGCTTCTGTACCACATCATTTTAAGTCCAGATTAGCACAGTAAAAATATCAACCATCTACAGTTAAAACTAGAAGTCCTGTCACGAATAGTGCGCTTATATAGGCTTAATTGCACGTTGGAGTTGCGCGCAATTGCCATATCGAATGGCATCCAAAGCACAGAAGGTTCTCTTGGTTACTCATAGCAAACACATGCAATGTTTCTGCCAATGGACCTCCGGGTTACCCGGAGGTCCATTGGCTGAAACATTGCCTGTGCACAGGCCATATGTACAGAATTTGATAGGTTTACTTGGGCCATAACGCGTATATCAACGTGCTATTTGTGCGCATTTCATGACAGGACTTCTAGTTTTAACTGTACTACTGACCCTATGTACAACTGGATTGCCTGAACATTCATTGGTGAAATATAGAAATTTATCATATGACTTAACGGTTTCTCGGTTTGTTACCATTTCATGCATGTATTTTCAATAAATATTAATTAGTGCTTCTTAACACCTTCAGTTGATTTGATTGGTCAATTTCAAAAGAACACTTTTTGACTGCTTATCATCAAAAAGATCTGTGTCAAATTAATGCGCGTATAAATAGAACTATTTGAAAACATCAACAAAGCCATGATGCCTCATTTTATTTGTTATAAACATTCAATAAAATCCCAATGATAAAAAATGTATAAATACTTGAAAATAGTTGGATGAAAATATTTTTTTTGCTTTGCTGTTTGAGCTTTATTTAGACAAAATACTTGAAAATTAGTATATATAATGCCGAATTGTGGAACTATAATTTGATGCGGTTATAACCTATGACTGCATGCAGCTGTCACACACCACAGTCAAATGCATGACATTCAAGGTGAAACTCCATTCTTTAACCCATCTTTTCTACCTAAAAGATGTGTTTTTGGTAACTGTGGTGTCATATGATAAACGGAATATGAAATTCATGTTTTGGTCATACTCTATTTATGAAACTCACCAGAGGCTCGGGAAAATGGAAAATTCTTAACCTTGTTTCATAAGTAGAGTATGACCAAAACACTCATTCCATATCCTGTATGTATCTCCACTGCTGCCATCGTTGAGGCAGAAGTTGCTATAAATAAACAATGCTCAGCAAAAAATTTTCTCAAAGGTTTGATCACTTTTTAAAGAGTATACTTTGATGTGAACTACAGGCTCTTCTAAAGAGTCTGTAATTGCTCACCTGGCAGAACTACATATCCCTCAGCTATTCTAATCAAAATCAAAGAATGCAGCTGGCTGCCATGCTCCTTCATCTGAGCAAAACATAATGATGATTGTTTTCAGAGGACTTTCCATATATTATATATGCCAAGTTTGGTTCACATTGGCCAAGTAGTTTCAGATCAGAGGATGAAAATGTGATTTCCCATAGCATTTCCATGGTAACTATGAGCTGCAATTGCGGCCATGTTTGCAACCCGATTAACATTAAATAAGGATCATTGGTCAACGGTGTCCCAGTCATCAAACATGTGAAGTTTCAAAACATTTGGCCTTGTAATTTCAGAGGAGAAGATATTTCAAAATCGACCAATCAGACTCGATGAATGCCTCTGGCGCAATGTTTTTCATCCGACAGGAACAAAATGAAGAACAGTTGTAGAGAACCAACCATAGACCATTTCTGCCAAGTTAGGTTCACATCGGCTCAGAACTTGGGAACAAAATAAGGATTGTTTGTAGAAGACCTCCCATAGGCCATTCCAGCCAAGTTTGGTTCACATCAGCTCAGCAATTGCAGGGAAGATAAAAATGTAAAAAGTTTATGGATGATGGACGCAGGACACCAAGTGATGGAAATAGCTCACATGGCCCTTTTGGGCCAGCTTGGTGAGCTAAAAATGATGTGATGATGATGTGCACATTTTTTCTTGGCAACGCATATTGAATATTTAGAACATATGTTGGTTATTATTGACCAAAAAATGAGCCAAGATTAGAAAGTTTATACTGTGTTATTAGCTTTTGTGCAATGTAAATGCCATAATGTTTGTTTTGATTTATTTGTTTATTGATGTTTAAAGTCACATATTTGTGCACAATGGCTAATCACAACTGCAATTTGGAGATACAGTGCAGCCCACTTAATTGGATATCTCTTAATTGTATATCCCTGTTAATTAAATATACTTTCCCAACACAAAACTATTTACCATACCTCCAGTACAAATTTGACCTGTTAATTGAATATAGATTATAGAGTAAACTCCTGTTAATTGAATAAAAAATCTTGTAACATGTCGAGAAATTTCTGTGACTCTCCCCAGTTTTCCTTTGGTTATAGACCTATTTGGCCTCAGTACATCCAATACAGGCATTTAATCTATTATATCTTGTTTGACAGAGCTCATGGAGCTCTGTCAAACAAGATATAATAGAATAAATGCTAAGTTTATCTCTAGAATACAGGAAGTGGCACACTCTCTGTCAATTGAATACTCCTGTTAATTGAATAATTTTCATTGGCAAAGTGTCTATTCAACTAACAGGTTTCCGCTGTATGGTCAAGTTTAGTCAATCGTTTATACCCAAGCGTTATACTGTGTAATTAGTCCAAAATAAAGTTCAACACAATCCAGTAATCCAGTGAAGAACTTTCCAGCTGGTATTATAATGTCCAAGAATGTGTCGGCAGAAACAGTATACAATTATTATTTATGTTTTATTTATTGGGGTTTAACAGCACTTTTGACAACCACTGTCACCTCATCTCATAAGAGTATCCAATAAATTGTAATGAAATGTTTACTCAAAAAAATTCAGCAGTCTCCAATAAATGCCAATAAGGCACTCAGCGAAATTCAAATGGAATTAATATCCAACAACTATTTGCTTCTCAGGTAGTTTTAAAATAATCTGGTAGAATTCTGGGTTTTCACAAGAAAAATGAGATAGTGTCATTTGTGTGCAAAGCACACAAAAGTATATCTCCGCATTTGCTTTCTTGATTATTCGTTAATGCTTGATACAGACAGAAATGAAAAGGTATTATATGGCACATTAAATTGATTGATAAACAACAATATTATTAACAATATTATTTAACAATATTAAAACCCCCTAGGAGACTTTTGCAGGAAACTGATTCTCTAATGACAAATGCATCGCTACGGGTGCCACATTCTGCCAAATCGAAAATCCAAAACCTTTATGCACATCAAGAGACCCTACCTGAACATATGAACACACTTTCAACATTTCGACTTAAAACCCCTAGGAGTCTTCTGCCACAAACCGATTGTCTAATGACAAAAGTGGTGCTACGGGTCCGAATCAAAGTCCTGAAACCTTTATGCACACCTAAACACCCTACCAAAACATATTCGAACTAAAACCCCTAAGCGCTTTCGCCGGAAACCGATTCTCTAATGACAAAGGTGGAGCTATGGGCACCACATGGGGCTGAATTAAAAATCCAAAACATTTATGCATATCTAGATGTCCTTCTGGAATATATGAATACACTTTCAACATTTTGAATTTTAACCCCTGGGAGCCTTTTGCTCGAAACCGATTCTCTAAATACAAAAGTGGGACTACGGGTGCCACACAAGGCCGAATCAAGTATCCGAAACCTCTATGCACATCTAAAGACCCTCCTGGAAAATATAATGAACACACTTTCAACATTTTAAATTAAAACCCCTAGGAGCCTTCCACCGGAAACTGATTTTCTAACAATAAAAGTGGTTCCACTGAAACCACTTGGGGCTGAATCAAAATTCTGAAACCTTTATGGGCATCGACAGATGATACCGGAACACAATAGCATAGTTTATGGGTTTCAAATTAAACATCCTAGGAGACTTTCAATGGAAACTGATTTTCTAACAATAACAATAAAAGTGGTTCTACTGGAACCACTTGGGGCCAAATCAAAATTCCAAAACCTTAATGCAGATCCACAGATGCTACCTGAACACCTTAGCATACTTTAAAGGTTTCAAATTAAACACCCTAGGAGCCTTTCAATAGAAACTGATTTCCTAACAATAACAATAAAAGTGGTTCCACTGGAAACACTTTGGCCAAACCAAAATTCCAAAAAGTGTATGCACATCTAAAGATGTTACCTGAACACCTCAGCATAGTTTAAATGTTTCAAATTACATACTCTTGGTGATATGAAGTTCAGACATATGGACGAGACAGATGGGATGACAGGACAGACAGGGTGGATGTGATGGATGGGATGCAGGATGGACAGGATGGACAGAGATCACGACAATATTCCTGCATGTTTCCAAAAATGCGGGGATAATGAATTCCCTTCAAATTTTGGAAACATATTTCCTATACAAAAGATGCTCAGATCACAAAATAATATTGCATAGAATGTATATTAAACTCAGCTGCTATCTAGAATAATTCAGTGACCTGTAATAATAATCTCCAATGCTGAATGTATAAACTATAGTCAGTTACTTCTCAATGTTGTGTGAGATGAAAGAATGACCACACCAGAGGTTTATATAATCTTCAAATAGAAATTTCTGGAATGAGAAATTTCTCCAGTGTTCTACTGTTCCTTTAACTGCTGATTGGCTGAATTAAGTCACTTAAATAAGTTTTTAGATGATTCTGTCTAATTTCAAGTCAACAAGTGTGACCCAAATAAACAATTAGTGAACTAAAAAGAGATCCGGTTTATGAGTACTGGTAAATATGTTGATAGGTACATTCAAAGATACCTCAGTGCAAAAAAGTAATCACACATGCCAAAAATCTGCTTCTTCTAATTAAAAAATAATTTTAGAAAATATTGTTTATATTTATTAACTGAGGCCATATCAATTCTGATAGGGGGCCATAACACAATGCTGCCCATTTTAGAAGACTTTCATTCCATGCATTGTGACTTGGTCCTATTTTACCAGTAAAGCGGGGTTTGTTTACCTCATTAAACAAGCACTGCTTCACTTTCCAGGTGAAATAAACATTTGATGAAGTTAATTGTTTGATTAAGTGAAAGCTGTTATGTTGTGGCATAACAGCTTTTATGTCATCAAAGATCATGGTTTGGTTGCATTTATTGATTTGAGATGGGGGCAGTATAAGTGGCAATGTTTTTCGTTGACATTCCAGCAATCCAATTGTGTAGAAATCAGTGCCTTTTGCACACTGATGTACAAATAAACCCCCATACTGCAAATTTTTCCCATCATGCAAACAGGAATTTAACCAATTCAATCTTCTTTTACAAATCTGACAAGGATTTGATGCTTAAAATGGTAGTGTTTTGACTTTAGTGCTCAAGATGGTTAACTGGTAGACTGCACAGTGCTGAGTTATTATTCAAAGATGATTTGTGTTGTGAATAGTGTTTTTCGCAAAGATACCATGGTTCCATCAAGAGGGTGGGGATGGGGAGGAGGTTGCCTTAGTCCAGCAAGATTTTGTTCAGAAACAGTTATTTTTGTTACAATTCAATGCCTGTTGGCTTTTTACTACTCGAAGCAAACAACAAACTAATGCATAGTTGCATACAGTATGAACAGCCACTGAAGTGGCTGTCAGCACTTTTCTGTAGAGTCGAGATACATGTGTACAGTGGCTTCCAGCAGTCAACTTGTTAATGCTTAATGCACAAATGACAAGTCTGTAACATGACTTGAAGAGGACACAAAATGTTTTTTAACCCTTAAATCCTCAGATTAATTTTACAATACAGTTAAAACTAGAAGTCCTGTCATGAAATGCGCACAAATAGCACGTTTATATGCGCGTTGATGTGCGCGTTATGGCCCAAGTAAAGCTATCAAATTCTGTACATATGGCCTGTGCACAAGCAATGTTTCAGCCAATGGACCTCCAGGTAACCCGGAGGTCCATTGGCAGAAACATTGCATGTGTTTCCCTAAGAGTAACCAGGAGAACCTGCCTTGCTCTGGGTGCCATTCGATATGGCAATTGCGCACAATTCTAACGTGCAATTAAGCCTAGATAAGCGCACTATTCGTGACAGGACTTCTAGTTTTAACTGTAACTACTTGTCACAGCTTCAGATAACTTAGTATTTCTACATCATCATGCCTGCAGTTTTCAAAATTTTGCATAATCCTTTGCCGTTCACCTGGTCTGAGATTTGGTAACCTATCATTTATTTCCCTGCCATTAGGTTACCTAAATATTTATGTATTCAAATATTTATGTATCATAACCAAGTTCTTGTGCCTGTGGGCAATATCCTGATGACTGAAGATGAATCTTTAGGAACAAAACTGAGACTGTGTTCCAGCAATTCAGATATAAATTAGTTGCAATTATAGCCCACTCTTGGCATGAGCAAGCATGCTGCAGAAGACTACGGCATCCATGATCACTATTTGTGGCAGAGACACGAATTATTATCATTTCCTGATTTTGTACCTATGCTACATCTTAAGATGATCAACAATTTGGAATAATTGGTCAACAGAGCAGCCATACTTCAGGCCGATGCAAACACCTGTGCAGCTGATGATTGGTGGATGCTCAACATCATTCACCATTCCTTCGTACTAGATAATTCAACTTGGTGGAAATTTTGTGTAACCTGGCGACAATTTGGCATGACCAATTGTTCGTTCACGTGTTTTTCATTTCAGGTAACCTCCACGTGACCCAAACAGTCATTCACCTCAAATCGCCAGGCTTGCATCATTGTTGGTGGCTGCCTGTATAGGCAGCCAACAATAATGTGAAAACAATATAAAGATAAATGTAGCCAACCTGAGAGAACCAAGGACCAGCCACAAGACAAATGCACCATCAACATGCAGTATGCCTTAGTACACAGCGTGGGGTAATCAGGATTAAGTGCCTTGCCCAAGAACTCAACATAGTTACCCCTGGCAGGGACAAGATTGAATTGGTTCAATTCCAAGTTGAATTACAGGACAATTTTCAACTTAAACCTCCATCCGTGTGCAGAGGATTTACAGAAAACAGTCTCTGCTGTCAACAGGTTTGCTATACCCTTGACTGACCGACAACACACAATCTCACTTATCCTCTTAGAACTTAAGAACTTTAGAAGCTACCAGTCTTTGAATTATGAATAGTGCAGTGAGGGAAAAAATCATTGCCCCCCCCCCCATTACCAAGGGGATAGAGAGGAATCCATGGCCCCTAATTTGTTTATTAACTGGGGTTTAACAACACTTTCAACAGCCAGGGTCACCGCGTGTCAGATAGTGTTATGGGTGGGATAAGCCAGAGTACCCAGAGAGACCCACCGAGCAACTGCCAGACGCCCAATCTACTAAACTCTGCGCATGCAGGGTTAGCATTGGTTGAAGACATGAGCACCATCGACATGCAGTATGCCTTAGTATAGAGTGCCACCGTGCCCCCATGAGGGCAATCAGGGTGAAGTGCCTTGCCCGAGGGTACAATGCAGTTACCACTTGGTGGGGATCATACTGTGGACCTTTTGGTTTAAAGTTCAAAGCCATAATCACTGAGCCAACGTGGCGCTCCCAATACAGTAATAAGACATGCTGTGATTAAGATACAATCACTGTTTCTTGCAGGATTTTTTTGCCAAGTTCAAAAGCATGCCAGTTTTCTATCCGACCCTGAAAGAATCAACTTTATATATAATATTCTGAATTCTTGATCAAAGAAATGATTAATTGAATTAAGCTTTGTGAAGGTGGTCTGTCGGTCTTGGTTCTAGATGTATCCACTTGAAACATTCTGATACTCTGTCCAGGTTGCTGCCCCAAAATGTCTTGCCACCCCCAACCTCTATCCCTCCCCTGCCCTTCTAACCTTCTGGTGTCCCTGGATGTCCTCAGATCAGAACATTCTAAAGGCCTGCTAAAACCCCAAGAAAATGAAGTTTCAACAGGCAATAACTCATATTCTGTGAAAAAAAGCTAAAAAGGGACAAGTTTCAGCCGAATGACCTCTGGGTTGAATCTGGAGGTCTATTGGCTGAAATATTTTACTTGTCCTGGTTCAGAACATCTTCTTGTATTTGTTTTAAGTGTTTTCAGTGACAGTACTAAAATTACTTCAAATAAAAAGCAAATAAATGTTAAGGGAGCAGTCTGTTTCATGATGGTACAATAGCGTACTGTGATTGTAAATTTGGTTTCTGTCTCGGTCAGATTGAAAACAGTTTGTGGCATACTTACACCACTTGATCAAGATTTCAAAAATGAAATTCAGAAGAACCCTGACTTTGCCAATGGATATTATTCAAGTACCAGGAGTATTCAATGAACAGGGATTTGGCCACTTGTCTGTAATCTAGATATAAACTGAGCAGTTTTTTCTATTACAGTATAGCCACCATGGACTAGTCGTAATCCATGCATGGACAGTGATTTCCACATATGCATTTACCAGGTAATAAAAATCATCATCAGCAAAATTTTAATCATTGAAGCACAGGGTTGTACCTGGTGCATCATTAATTAAATTTTTGATGATTATTCCAGTAATTAGTATTTGGAATCTAATATTATTGCATCCATGGAAATATTGCTCATACATGGAAAGTGACAGTCCACAGCGGCCATACTGTATATCCTGTTTGATACAGCTCTTGAAGCTCTATCAAACAAGACACAATAGATGAAATACCAGTATTCTGTACTGGATTTACTGAGGCCAAATAGCTCTTGCAAAAATACGTCTATAAACAAGGGAAATTTGGTGCTTTACAGGATAATATCTCGACATATTACAGGATTTTTTATTCATTTAACAGGAGTTTACTCCACAACCTTCATGTAGATGCATGATGAAATTTGTACTGAAAGTATTGTTATACCTTTTCCAAATATACACGATATAAAAATTTTCTACAAAACTATATCATGCACACCCTCAGTGAAATGAGCTCAAAGAGCTGGTTTCAATGAAGGGTCATCTTATATAATTTTGTTGAAATTTTTTGAAAAATATACTATGTTCAACTTAATTTGTAAATTTTGCAGGTGAACGCAGCCCATTCATTTGGTAAAGGGTTGAAGGTTTTGTGTTGGAAATTATATTCAATTACCATATTTACGCTATGTTGACACTCAATGCGTTGGGACACCATATTTTTGCCACAAATTTTTTTTTTTACCCTCTAACTTTGGGACACACTTACAACCTGCCATCAGCCATCAGAACAACAAAATTTGAGAAAAAAAAAATGGCACAGGATAACTGAACTGACGTAATTTGATGGCAAGTATTCTGCCTTTGTAAAGAATAAAATATTTTATAATACATACTGATTTGTGTGATTTCAATAAATAACATTCACCCACTTTATCATATTTAAAATCCCTGTTGTCAAGAATAGAAAAAAACACATTTTCAGGTGAAAACAGATCATTCAGAAACAAACGCATTGCTGGAGTTGAAAAGCATGCCTGTCAACAAACAGGGGAAGTCCCATCAATCCCACAATTCTCTGCTTAAAAAACTTCTGATCCTCATGGTGCTGATGCTTGAGAATAATGGCTGACCAACTTAATATGATCATAAGTACTAGCAGAGGCGGCCCACCCACTGGGAGTGGACTTGAGTGGATCCAGGGGGCCCCCGGCCAGAGGGTACCCCCAGAAAAGTGGTGAAATGGTAAAATAATTGAGTGAAGAAGAAAAAAAAGAAGAAGAAAGAACACGGCCAGATATAGGACCATTTTTATATGGGCCTACGGGCCCCATTGTTTCGGATGAAATGCCTACATTTTCTTTCCCATGTGAATGGGATCTGCAGTGGCAAATTCAGTTTAATATGCAACTGCATACATGTGCCGATGTCTGAGCATTCTTCTATTTATTTTATATTTTATATTTTATAATAATGCATCACACCCTAGATTTGTTGCCAAAAATGCAAAGATGTGCACCTAGCTTTACTAACAAGCCACATGGCACGTGCTGCCTGACGTAGGCCTATATGTCCAAGTTTTGAATTTGAAGCCAAAAAGCCCTCTGATTCACTCTCAGGGCAGTAATTTAACCCCTCCACTAGTGACGGAGTTAGGATTGTCAAACAAGGTGGGCCTGTGCAATATTCAGGGAGCACAGCATGACATCTATAGGCAGGTCTCGAGACCTGAAGGTCCGAGTGGCTGGTGGGTCTCAGTGAGGGTGTGCCCCACCCAGAGTGGGGATCTGGGGGCACTGCCCGGGAAAATTTTGAAAAATCTAGTGCTCTGAGAGTGATTCTGCAATAAAATTTGCTTCCAACTGGAGGTAATTATCTGTGCCAGGAAGACAGGGAAATTGTGGTGATGGCTTGAAGTTTCATAAATATGAAAAGCTTTAGAATTATAGCCACAAGGCTCCAAATGTCAGATATGGTATCAGTTACTGTCACCAAATACCTGCATGCCAGTATTCTTTCTCAATCTTCCTCATAAATGACTTACATATCAAATGTAAAGAAGATCCACTCATTACTCAAGTTATCGTACAGAAACCAAAATAAAGTTTGGATGGATGCTAGAACAGATGGAGAGATGAAATCATTTACATGATTGGTTTTCTACGCATGACAACAGCCAATATTGACTTCAGGGTCTTTGTGCTTTATTTAAAAAAAAACTATAATGAACGTCCCCAACACCAAATAGTGTATCAGCGTTTTTGCCTCAATCTGGTTGTAATATACCGGAACGATTGATGGGTGAATGTAGCTGAAATGGGGTTTGAATTGTGGGTGGAAGGGTGGAACTGAGATTTGGGGGGAGCCCCCTAGATCCCCCATAGCTCTACAACTGCCCCAGATGCCACCAATAGGAGGTGAACACGCCCTTCTATAACCACTCCACCTCAGGCCTGCAGCCTTCGGCATATATGGGGCGGCTTGCTTGAAGAAAGTCTGGGTGGGCCCAGACACTCTTGAGCTGCCACTGAGTACTAGGGTATGGTTGAAATGAAAGCAAATAGAATGAATTATAGTTTAACCCTTTACCCAACGTAACGGCCAAAACCGGCCAGCGCTATTCTCAAAAATCGCCAATTAATTTTCATTATTTTTTTCATTTTTTGTCTCAAAAACATAGGTTATGACCCCTCGTTGGAACGAGCTCGTCGAGCTCGTTCCAACGAGGGATCATAACCTATGTTTTTGAGACAAAAAATGAAAATGAAGGTGTCAATGACACTGTAGCTTAACTTGTGTGTTGTGTTTGATGAAAAGGATAATGTTCAATGTTTATAAAAGGATTATGAAATAAGACAAGAATTGTGATAATTGGGAATATGTTCATTTCTGTTCCCTGTATGCTATGTTTATGATAAAAATAATATGAGGTGTACACTGTACTAAAGATCTGAGGGGTGGGTTAATATGACCTCACAGTTAATATATGTGGCCCTCACAGTTAACATATATCAACAAAATTACAATGAAATTATTCCAAAATGAGTCATCCTATCAAGTTACATTAAAATCCCTTCATAAATATGGCCTGTAGACTGTGCTAAAGGTTTTCGGGCTTCGGGCCCCTGTAGCCGTCAGTTTCCCAATTGCGTCCAAAGGGGACGTTCTCATCTAGACATTATATGAAGTCAACCTACCAAGTTACAATGAAATCCCTCCATAAATACGACCTGTAGACTGTGCTAAAGGTTTTCGGGCTTCAGGCAGCCATCAAGGCTGAATGATCGTGACCAAAAGGGGACGTTCTCATCTGGACACTATTTGGAGTCATCCTACCAAGCTACAATAAAATCCCTTCATAATTATGACCTGTAGACTGTTCTAAAGGTTTTCGGGCTTTGGGCCCCTGAAGCCGTCACAGTTGCCCACTTGTGTCCAAAAGGGGACGTTCTCATCTAGACATTATATGAAGTCAACCTACCAAGTTACAATGAAATCCCTGCATAAATATGACCTTAGACTGTGCTAAAGGTTTTCGGGCTTCGGGCTCGGGCAGCCATCATGGTTGAATGATCGCAACCAAAGGGGACAATCTCATCTGGGCATCATCTGGAGTGATCCTGCGAAGTTACAATGAAATCCCTTCATAAATATGACCTGTAGACTGTGTTCAAGGTTTTCGGGCTTCGGGCACCTGTAGCCATCACAGTTGACCAATCACGACCAAAAGGGGATGTCATCATCTAGGCATTATATGGAGTCAACCTAACAATGTTACAATGAAATCCTTCTATAAATATAAACTTTTGCCAATGCTAAAGGTTTTTGGGCTCGGGCACCCATCAAGGCTGAATGATCACGGCCAAAATGGGACGTTCTCATCTTGACCTTATTTGGAGTCAACCTACCAGGTTACAATGAAATCCCTTCATAAATATGACCTGTAGACAGTGTTAAAGGTTTTTGGGGTTCGGGCACCTTTAGCCGTCAAAGTTGCCCAAACATGTCCAAAAGAGGACGTTCTCATCTAGGCATTATATGAAGTCAACCTACCAAGTTACAATGAAATCCCTTCACAAATATGACTTGTAGACTGTGCTTAAGGTTTTCGGGCTTCGGGTTCGGGCAGCCATCATGGTTGAATAATCGCAACCAAAGGGGACAATCTCATCTGGGCATCATCTGGAATGATCCTATGAAGTTACAATGAAATCCCTTCATAAATATGGCCTGTAGACTGTGCTCAAGGTTTTTGGGCTTCGGGCACTTGTAGCCAACACAGCTGACCAATTACGACCAAAAGGGGATGTCATCATCTAGGCATTATATGGAGTCAACCTAATAGGTTACAATGAAATCTTTCCATAAATATGACCTTTTACCTATGCTAAAGGTTTTTGGGCTCGGGCACCCATCAAGGCTGAATGATGGCGATCAAAAGGGGACGTTCTCATCTAGACATTATTTGGAGTCATCCTACCAAGTTACAATGAAATCCCCTCATAAATATGACCTGTAGACTGTGCTAAAGGTTTTCGGGCTTCGGGCACCTTTAGCTGTCACAGTTGCCCAATCATGTCCAAAAGGGGACGTTCTCACCTAGACATTATATGAGGTTAACCTACCAAGTTACAATGAAATCCCTTCATAAATATGACCTGTAGACTGTGCTAAAGGTTTTCGGGCTTCGGGCTCGGGCAGCCATCACGGGTGAATGATCGCACGTTCTCATCTAGACATTATATAAAGTTAACCTACCAAGTTACAATGAAATCCCTTCATAAATATGACCTGTAGACTGTGCTAAAGGTTTTCGGGCTTCGGGCTTGGGCAGCCATCATGGTTGAATGATCGCAACCATAGGGGACAATTTCATCTGAGCATCATCTGGAGTGATCCTAAGAAGTTACAATGAAATCCCTTCATAAATATGACCTGTAGACTGTGCTCAAGGTTTTCGGGCTTCGGGCACTTGTAGCCATCACAACAGACCAATCACGACCGAAAGGGGATGTCATCATCTAGGCATTATATGGAGTCAACCTAACAGGTTACAATGAAATCCTTCCATAAATATGACCTTTTGCCTATGCTAAAGGTTTTTGGGCTCGGGCACCCATCAAGGCTGCATGATCGCGATCAAAATGGGACGTTCTCATCTAGACATTATTTGGAGTCATCCTGCCAAGTTACAATGAAATCATTTCATAAATATGACCTCTAGACTGTGCTAAAGGTTTTCGGGCTTCGGGCTCCTGTAGCCGTCACAGTTGCCCAATCACGTCCAAAGGGGGACTTTCTCATCTAGACATTGTATGAAGTCAACCCACCAAGTTACAATGAAATTCCTCAATAAATATGACCTGTAGACTGCGCTAAAGGTTTTCGGGTTTTGGGCTCGGGCAGTTGTCACGGTTGGCAGATCATGCCCAAATGGGGAAATTCGCATCTAGACATCATAAGGAGTCATCCTACCAAGATACAATGAAATCCCTCCACATTAAACATGACCTGCAGACTGTGCTAAAAGTTTTTGGGTTTTCGGGCTTGGGCAGCCATCACGGTTGATAGATCATGCCCAAAAGGGGACGTTCTCATCTAGGCACTATACAGAGGCATCCTACCAAGTTACAATGAAATCCCTTCATAAATACGACCTGTAGCCTGTGCTAATGGTTTTCGGGTTTTGGGCTCGGGCAGCCATACCGGTTGTCCGATCGCGACCAAAAGGGGACGTTCTCATCTAGACATGACCCCAAACCTGCATATGAAATTTCATGACGATCAGACAAGAACTGCGGGAAGTAGCCCATGCTAAAGGAAATGTGAACAGACATCACAGACTCACAGACTCACAGACTAACAGACTTCCGCACGCGTGATGGCAATAGCTTATCTTGACTATGTCAAGTTAAGCTAAAAATTAGTTATTCAAGAATTATTTTTGCAAGTGTCGTCTGCTTTCTACGTTAGGTAAAGGGTTAACTGTGTAAAAAAATCAAAAAATCAAACTATTTTGTATGCAACTGTAATCAATGAATATCATTCATGTATTGAATTGGGTAATTCAGTTTAGAGATATCCAACTTTGTGGACTCCAGTGTTCTGCTAAATGAAGAGTGAATCAAGAAGAACAAACAAAAATAGAACCCAAGATGCAATGCTTTTGCATTTCTTTGTCGATCGGTGAGATTCTACGGTGTTGTGAACAAGAAATAGAACAGACAACTGCAACCAGATCGAGGCCTCATCAGTCATCACAATCTGGTTGAAATTTGTAATCACATTATTGTACTTCAACCACATAAAGGTAGGCCAATAATCTGCCTGCTGTATCATGATTCATTGATCAAGCAGTACTGAGTTACACTCTTGAAGTTCAAAAACAGAAATCTTTATTTTCTCACGTAAATGTCATGCAAAGGTGAGGCAGCGTTAAACACCCAAATAGAACTTTCCAGTAGAGATCACAGAAGCGTTTTTATTTATTTATTGAGATTTAACAACACTTTTGACAGTCAGGATCAACTCGTATCAGACAGTTTTACGGGTTGAAGAACCCAGAGAGAACCACCGAATAATGGCAAGCATCTGTTAGACTCCCCAACGTACTAACTCCATATGAGCAGGGTTAGCATTGGCTGAAGACAAGTGCCCCATTGACATGCACCAACGACGTGCAGTACGCCTTAGTACACTGCGCCCATGTGCACCATGTGGGCATCAAGATTAAGTGCCTTCCCCAGGGACATAATGCAGTTGCCCCTTGTGGGAATTGAACCATGGAGCTTTCAGTTTGAAGTCCAATGCTATAGCCACTGAGCCATTGCTCTCCCATAAGAGTTTTTAGAATTTAACCCTTTACCCAACGAATCGCCCGAATCCGCCCGCGTAATATGCAAATTCAGCAGTTGAATAAATATTATTTTTCGAAAAATTTCAACAAAACTATATCATGTGACCCCTCTTTGGAACGAGCTCAAAGAGCTCGTTCCAAAGAGGGGTCACATGATATGGTTTTGTTGAAATTTTTTGAAAAAATTTAAAAAATGATATTTAAAATAATAAATTTTGATATCGTCTGCATTGGGTAAAGGGTTAAACAGTTAATATATAGATGACCTCCAATGCGTCCCCAATTTATATCAAAATTTACAAAACAAGTTTAGTAAAATGGGTAGGAGCACAGTGGCTCAGTCGTAGACTGCTGGACTTCTATGCTCAAGGTCCCGAGGTTGATCCCTGTCCTGGATAACCCACATTGTATCCTTTGGCAAGGCACTTTATCCTGGTTGCCTACACAGGGGCATGATGATGCCATGTACTAAGGCGTACTGCATGTCGTTGGTGCACATGTCTTCAACTGCTGTAACCCTGCTTGAGCGGAACTTGAACAGAGTTAGAATGTTGAGGACCTGACAGTTGCTTGTCGACGCTCGCTGGTTCTCTCTGGGTACTCCGGCTTCCTCCACCCGTAAAACTATCATGGTCACGATTAGCCATTGTGCATAAGTATGTGATCTTAAACACCAATAAATACATAAATAAATAGTAAAATATTTAATAAGGTCACATTATTAAATAATGTAGGCAACCAGGATAAAGTGCCTTATCCAAGGACACAATGCAGGTCATCCCAGTTGGGGATCGAACTCGGGACCTCTAGCATAGAAGCCTAACAGTCTACCACTGAGCCACTGCGCACCCACTTTATCTGTTAGGATTTGCCTTGTTACAATTTATGGGAGAGTGCCTATTGCACTCTCCCATCAATTGTAACAAGGCAAAGCTGAGAAAGAAATTAAAAGGACCAAAAATAATTTAGCACTCTACCAGTTAATTGGATATCTCTTAACTGAATAACCCTGCTAATTGAATATAATTTCCCAACACAAAACCATTTACCATACCTCCAGCATGCACAAATTTGACCTGTTAATTGAATATAGGTCAACGAGTAAACTCCTGTTAATTGAATAAAAAATCTTGTAGCCTGCTGAGAAATTAACCTGACTCTCCCCAGTTTTCCTTTGTTTATAGACCTATTTGGCTTCAGTACATCCAATACAGGCATTTAATCTATTATATTTTGTTTGACAGACCTCATAGAACTCTTACAAGCAAGATATAATAGAATAAATGCTAAGATTAACTCAAAAATTCAGGAAAGTGACACAATCCCTGTTAATTGAATAATTTTCATTGGCAAAGTGGCTATTCAATTAATAGGGTTCCACTGTATAATATAAAATCATATACAAACCTTGGCTTTCTCTTGTACGTCAATGTCAGCTGAAACACCTGCCAACAATGTATTTCAATTCACCAGCTGTTACATATTTCTATGACATTACACTTAATATGGTATCTGCTGGAAAATCATAAACATGGATATCAGTGAATGCGCTAAATGTCAATGTGTCATTATTTATAATGCTAAACAACAGATTTAGAAGTAAAAAATGCCAGCTGTGTCAGCTGATAATGAGCTATCTTAACCAATGCATCTGTACTGTACTTCACTCTCTCCAGGCAATACCAATACAATTATTATTTAAAAAAACTTCTGACAAGAAAGATCAAAGGACAACTCAAAAGTTCTGGACATGATGTTTCTAGAGCACTGATACATCATCTCAAACTACTATTGAACAAAATAATATACTAGTACATTCAAAACCCTTGAACTTAACAAAGTTGTAGGTAATCATCTTTAAGTTAGTCTAACATTACAGTATGTCTGAGGTTGCAAGAATGAACAAGAGGCCCCACGGGGCCTGTAGTGCTCACCTTGAACAGAACACGATATAAACAGAGTCCACAAATGAATCTACATTAAGCAATCCATCTCCATAGGATACACTGTCAATCCTTGAGCCCCTCAGGAGTGACTAAAATAGTACAGGCATCATGCCTTTTCTTCAGTTGATCATTATAAAAAAGTGGAGCTTTCCTATGGACCCCATCAATACAACCTATGTGGATTAATCTTAGTTACACACCTCTAGAGGGTACTTAATAAACAAGTGGCCCCAAGGGGCCTTAATCGCTCACTGGCCAAAGTGGTTCAAAGAAGTATTTGGGGTCACATTCAGTTAGACATGGTTCAACAACACTACAAAGAATTGAAGTCCTGAGAGGCAAATTTTATGGAAACACACTAAGGAATAGATTTGAACAAACCTGAACCTAATATGCCCCCCCAACCCCACCCCTGTCCATAGAGCCCAAATATTAAGCCAAGGATTCAAATTGAACAAACTTGAATCTGATCCCCCTTGAGATGCCATATACCAAATAGGAAAGAATTCTGACTGGTGGATATGAAGAAGGTTTTTAAAGAAATCACCTCACATTGCACTAAGTTAAACTTTGGGCTCAAATAGGGGGCCAAAATTTTAACCCAGGGTCCCGATTTGAACAAACTTGAATCTGACCCACCTAGAGATGTTGTATACCAAATATGAAAGGATTCTGATTGGTGGATCTGAAGAAGATTTTAAAAGAAATTCCCTCATATTGCACTTAGTTAAAATTCAGGCTTCCATAGGTAGCCCAAATTAATAACCCCGGGACCAGGTTTGAACAAACTTGAGTCTTACCCTCCAAGAGATGTTGTATACCAAATATGAAAGGATTCGGACTGGAGGATCTGAAGAAGAAGATTTTTAAAGAAATTTTTCTCATATTGCAGTAAGTTAAAATTCAGGCTCCCATAGGGAACCCAAATATTAACCGAAAAACTCGATTTGAACAAACTTGAATCTGACTCCCCTAGAGATGATGTATACCAAATATGAGAGGATTCTGACTAGTGAATCTGAAGAAGAAGATTTTTAAAGAATATTCCACGCATTGCACGAAGTTAAAATTTGGGCTCCCTATGGGAGCCCAAATATTAACCCTGACACTCGAATTAAACAAACTTGAATCTGACCCCCTTAGAGATGTTGTATACCAAATATGAAAGCATTCTGACTGGTGGATCTGAAGAAGATTTTTAAAGAAATTTCCTCATATTTCAGAAAGTTAAAATTTGGGCTCCTACAGGGAGCCCAATTATTAACCCAGGGACTAGATTTGAACAAATTTGAATTTGACCCCCCTACAGATGTTGTGTACCAAACATGAAAGGATTCTGACTGGTGGATCTGAAGAAGAAGATTTTTAAAGAAATTTCCTCAAATTGCAACAAGTTAAACTTTGGGCTCCAATACACAGCCCAAATCTTAACCCAGGGACTCGATTTGTACAAACTCGAATCTGCCCCCCCCCCCCCCTTCCCCCAAACATGAAAAGATTGTGACTGGTGGATCTGAAGAAGATTTTTTGGAATTTTTGAAAAAATTTATGGGTGCTATCAGAGTTAACCCCCCCCCCCCCCCACCAAGAGATGTTGTATAACAAACATGAAAAGATTCTGACTGGTGGATCTGAAGAAGAAGATTTTTTTGAATTTTTGAAAAAATTTATGGGTGCTATCAGAGTTATGCCCCTTCTGGTCCTCCTGTGGGCGCGACAAGTTTATTTGTACAAACTTGAATTGACATATGATAAGGAACATGCACACAAAATTTGGTTCAATTTGGTCAAGTAGTTTGTGAGGAGAAGTCGATAATGTAAAGTTCATGACGGACGACAACGGCAGACGACGATGACAATGGACAGCAAGTGATAAGTTAAGCTCCCTTCGGTGAGCTAAAAATTTCTAATTCTTCAGCTACATGGCCAATTCTGGCTCCCATAGGCAGCCCAAATATTAACCCAGGCATTCGATTTGAACAAAGTTGAATCTGACCCCACTAGAGATGTTGTATACCAAATATGAAAGCATTCTGACAGGTGGATCTGAAGAAGAAAATTTTTAAAGAAATGTTCTCATATTGCACTAAGTTAAAATTTGGGCTACCATAGTGAGCCCAAATATTAACCTACGGACCCGATTTGAGAAAACTTGAATTTGACCCCTCTAGAGATGTTGTATACCCCACATTGAAAGCATTCTGAATGGTGGATCTGAAAAAGAAGATTTTTAAAGAAATTTCCTCATATTTCACTAAGTTAAAATTCAGGCTACCATTGGGAGCCCAAATATTAACCCAGGGACCCAATTTGAACAAACATGAACCTGACTCCCCTAGAGATGTTGTAAACCATATATGAAAGGATTCTGACTGGTGAATCTGAAGAAGATTTTTGAAGAAATTCCCTCATATTGCACCAAGTTAAAATTTGGACTCCCATAGGGAGCCCAAATATTAACCCAGACACTTGAAATGAACAAACTTTAATCTGACCCCCCTAGAGATTTTGTGTACCAAATATGAAATCATTCCGACTGGTGGCGAATCTAAAGAAGAAGATTTTTAAAGAAATTTCCGCATATTTCACTAAGTTAAAATTTGGGCTACCACAGCGAGCCCAAATATTAACCTACGGACCCAATTTGAACACATTTGAATCTGACCCCCCACTCCCAAGAGATGTTGTATACCAAATATGAAAGCAATCTGACTGGTAGATCTGAAGAAGATTTTTAAAAATTATCCTCCATTTTCAAGTTCAAATCTGGGCTTCCATATTAGCCCAAATATTAACCTAAGGACTTGGCTTGAACAATATTAAATCTGACCCTCATAACAATGATGCATACGAAACATTAAAAGATTCAGACTGGTGGTTCTGAAGTTCTAAGAAGATTTTTAAAGAATATTCCCCATATTGCCCTAAGTTAAAAATTTGGGCTCTTGTATTGAGCAAAAATATGAATCAATGGGCTTCATTGTAACGAACTTGTATCAGACCCCCCATGGATGTAGTATACCATATATCAAAAGATTCTGACCACTGGCTCTGGAGAAACGATTTTTTTTTTAATTTTTGCAAATATGCTGCCTCAGCATATTTTCGATGCCCCATACAGGACAGCCTAACATAACCGATGATGGCAATTTTTTTTTATCATTCAGTTTTATTGGTCCTACGGATGCTTCATACCAAATAACAGTTCTCTGTTCCGTGTGGTTTGGGAAATACGGGCGTTTGAAAATAATTCTATTTTTAACTGCTGGGGTTCTCACAGAGACGCAGGAATTTTTTTTTTGCATGAGTCACGTACTTATGACCCAATAATATCACAACCCAAATTTGGTTCAAATCAGACCTTCAGTTCAGAAAATAGAAAGTTTGGGTGGGGCCAAAAATCTTACCCCTCCCTTTACAAAGCCAAATATTACTTCACAAACTTTGTTTGAACAAACTTGATTCTATACCTCAAAAGGAAGCTCCTTAACAAATATCAAGTCATTGTACCCACTGGTTCATGAGAAGAAGATTTAAAAATATTTTGGAGCATTTTACCCCATCCCCTCCCTATGGGGCTGGGTATGTTGAGTTGAACAAAAATGCAATACCCCTTCGGGACCATCACTCACACAAACTTTCTCTTGAATTGGCCCAGTGGTTTTGGGGGAGATGACCAAAACATGGTGATGACGGACGATGGACAGACAATGGACGGAGAGCAATTAGAGACGCTCTGCTTGACTTTGTCAGGGTGAGCTAAAAATAGGATAAATCCAACAACACAAAGGGACATGGCCTCAGAATGTGATGCACTAAGACAGAACACAATGAAGATGGAGTATGGGGGATGGGAATCAAGACCCAAATTGAAGCTTTCCTTATATTTCACTGGCACCGTGAAATATAGGAAGCACTCCAAAAAGAGTCACTGATTCCAGTCCTCTGTACTCTATCTGAGCTCTGTATTTATACCATGATTAAACTTGAATCTTTTGGATGAAGCTGATATTATTTTTTTTTAAAATATCCCCTTAAGCAGTTTTACTTTCTAGCTTTACACTGTTTTGTGTCGAAGCATTTCATTTACGTCATAATGTCAATCAGATGAGAAATGACCAATCAGATGTGTTCTTAATGTTTTTACACATAGGTCATATTTTTTTTTATTGGGGCTAAACAACACTTTTGACAGCCAGGGTCACCTCGGGTCAGACAGTTTTATGAGAGGAGGAAGCTGGAATACCTAGAGACAACCATCGAGCAGCGGCGAGCAAATGTCAGACTTCCAAACGGACTCGTGCTGCACTGGCAGGGTTAGCTTTGGTTGAAGACAAGTGCACCATTGATGTGCAGTATGTTTTAATATAAGTACACAGATGGCATGCTCCCATAAATTGTGACAAAGCATAGACAAGTGAACAAATTTTGATAATCAAAAATAAGCACTCTACCAGTTAGTTAACTGAATAATTTTCACTGGCAAAGTGGCTTACTGTGGCTAGCCACAGTAAGCCACTTTGCCAGTGAAAATTATTCAGTTAACAGGAGTGTTCAATTAAAAGGGATTTGGTCACTTTCTTGTAATCGAGAGATAAACTGAGCATTTACTACATAATATCATGGTGCTCTGTCAAGCAGGATATAATAGATTTATTTATTTATTGGGATTTAATGACACTTTCGACAACCAGGGCCACTTCGTGTCACACAGTTTTACAGGTGGAGGAAGCAGGGTAAGCAATGGTTTAAGGCAAGTACACCATTAATGTGCAGTACGCCTTAGTACACAACACCACCATGCCCCACACAGGCAATCAGGATGAAGTGCCTTGCCCAAGGACATAATGCAGTTACCCCTGGCAGGGATCGAACTGTGAACCTTTCAGTTAGAAGTTCAATGCTGTAACCACGGAGCTACTATGCTCCCTGATATAATAGATAAAATGATATAATAGGTCTACAAAGAAGGGGAATTCAGTGATTGTCAGGGTAATTGAAATATACTATACAAAAAAAGTAGGGGATATCCAAACTCATGTTGATATTTTCGAAAAATGGAATTGGATACGCATGATTGGACACATCAATATGTTAGCACGTTAATTATGGATAATGAATGTCACTGGACCACAAAAACTTTGTGCAGGTTTTTCGGACAAGCACTGCTTTAATGTCTGTGGGATACGTTTTTAAATTTTCATTTGTACTGGACAGGCTTTTTCTGAGGTTTCATCGTTCTTTTCTTGGTATAAACTTGTTCATCAATAGTTTCTGGTCAAAAAGTAACTTTTGAGGTATGCGAAGACTGACACATGACAAACGTTTTCATGCCGTTGGCATATTCGAAGCTGGCTAAAGACAAACTGCAGTGGTTCAAATTCTCAACGTTTCAAGCGGTGATTAGCAGGTTGTGTTCACGCTACGGTCAAACAGGCAATGTTGAGGGCAACAACTACTAACCAGGATCGTTTCATCCAAACCAAAGCATTACATAACCACCATCAAAGTCCCTCAGAAATGGATAGCAGCAACACCGAGCAACAGATGTGTAAGTCAGTGGTCAGACTATCCGAAATCACCGTCACAGCTGGAATTTGTACGCACGACGACCTTGAATAATGAAGGGTCACTCTCGACTTCCACGACAGGTAAAAAAGAGTGTGGCGGCGGTCAAATTCTCTGACTGACCGTCCATATCTTCTACAGCTCAATGCATGGAATGTGTTCTTGTCAGACACCCAATTATCGCTGAAATAATTCACCAGATGTCACAGTGCAATGCTTCAACTGTTTTTTGATGAAAATATAAATATATTTCTTCCTATATCTCACTTTTATCAAATATCCCCTACTTTTTTTTAATAGTATATTACAAGATTTTGTATTCATTCAACAGGAGTTTACTCTGTAACCCATATACAATATATTGGTCACATTTGTACTACAAGTGTGGCAAAGTATTAACTTCACACAAGCAGGGTTAGCATTGGTTGAAGACAGGTTCACCATTGATGTGCATTATACCTTAGAACATAGCACCACCTTGCCCTCATGCGAGCAATCAGGATTAAGTGTCTTGCCCAAGAACTTTTTATTTTCCAACTTTTCATTTCAAAACATAGCTTACATGATGGTTGTCGGTGGTTCCAAGAGGAAACATGGGGGTAGAACCTTTGATGTGAATGAGGTAGGTGATGAGGTGGGGGCTGCTAGAAAAATACGTAGGACAGATGAGGGGGGCCCAGGCCGGAGCAATGCTGTAAAGCGTTTGGCGTGGACTATCAAAAGTGGTAGGAAAGGGGGGCCAGAGAAGCAGGTAGATAGGGGTGTAAAGTCCAAAGGCAGTGGGGAGTGCAGCACCAGAAACAGATTTGATGTGCTCGATTCGGAAGAGTCAGAGGAGGAGATGGAGGTACTTGCAACAGATAGTAGCTTGGGGTCTAGGCCAGGAAAAAGGAGGAGGGATTCGGTAGAAGACCAGGGGAGTAGTCCAGGTAGTTCAGGGCCTGGAAAGAGACGGAGGGACAAGGATAGGAGTAATCCTAGGTCAAAGATACCGATATTGATTCCGAGTGGGGCTGTTGGAGAGGAAGAGGACGCTGTAAACAATAGGAGACTAGAGGAGATAAATAGGGCGAGGGACAAAAGTAAGTTGGTGGTTGCGGGAAGTAGCATAGTTCGGGGGATCGACAAGGTTGTCTGTGGTCCGGACAGTAAAAATAGAACAGTTCTGTGCTTTCCAGGGGCTAAAGTGGAGGACCTGAGGGATAGAGTGGACGGTATTGTAGCTGGGTCGGGGCCTGATCCGGTAGTGGTATTACATGTGGGGTCCAATAACATCAGGGAGAGGAAATCAGTTCGTTTGGTGGACACATACAAGAACCTAATTAGTAAGCTACTTAGCAGGAATGCTCGGATCATCATTTCAGGGGTGCTCCCCGTTATGGGTGGTGGGAATGAGAGGAACTCGCGGATTATGGCACTAAACAAGGAGCTGGAAGAGCACTGCAAAGACTTGGGAATACATTTCATTGACCACTGGGACTCATTCTGGGGACAAGGAGAGCTGTATGGGCGAGACGGATTGCATTTAAGTAGGATGGGTACAGACCTGTTGGGCCAAAAAATTTCACAGGTGGCTGGGCCTTTTTTGGAGAAAAGGGGGGTAGGGGACCACAGCCGATAACCCAGAGGGGCACAAATGCTGGGAACATAGGAAGAACAACAAACATGCACAACACAGGGACACACTAGGGTTATAATAATGTGCCAGTGATGACAAAGAAACAAAGATTCATTAAGTTTGGGTACTGCAACATCCAGGGTCTGCACAAGAAAGTAAGCGAAATATCAACACTGATGGACGAAGGAGACTTTGATATAATGGGTCTAAGTGAGACGTGGATACGACGGGATGAGCGGGTTGATCAGATGAAGGGTTGCGTGTGGATAGGAGCTGGGCGAACTGAGGGTCAGAAACGGGGTGGGGGTGTTGGCATCTACGCTAAAGAGGAACTACAGCCCTCATTGATTACAGATCTCACAGAAGCAAGGACTCAGATTCCAGTATCCAACGAAATAGTCTGGGCAAAAATCAAGTTAGGAAGCAGGAGTGTTGCCGTTGGTGTTGTATACTTAGCAGTGGAGGGAAGTAAGCCCGAGTGGAATGATTCAATATATACAACTCTTAGATCGAATATCACAGAGCTTGAAAGCAGAGGGTTCAGTATTGTCCTAATGGGGGACTTCAATGGGCACATCGGGGATAAGGAGGAGGGCATACAGGGAGGTGATAGGAAAATTAACACGAATGGGAGGAAGATGTTGGACCTATCAAAAGAGCTTGGTTTAAAGATCTTGAACAGGGATGCGAAATGTAAGGGTAAATGGACCTGGGAGAGGAACGATAAGAAAACAATAATTGATTATATACTCACTGACATTAGCGTATGGAGGGAGGTTATAGATGTAGAAATAGATGACGAGGGAAAAAATGACTTGGGTAGTGATCACAACCTGATAACAGTTAAGATTATGGGCAAAAAGACGAATAGAGACAGAAATACCTTCAAGGAAGTTTGGGGACTAAAACAAGGAGCCGACTGGAAGCAGTTTCGGGAAAAACTAAAACCAAGTCTTGAATGTATACCTAGGGATGCAAATGTCCAGAGTATTTCAGATGGCATAGTAAATAGCCTAACAGAGGCAGGGAAGGATTGTATAGGAAGGGTGAGGGTCCCAACGAGAGAGCTTGGATACAGGGTTAACGAGGGACTGAAAAAGGCTATAAAAGAAAGGAAGGTAAAATGCGCTGCTTACAGAAGAAGTAGGAAGCTTAAAGGGGTGGATAACAATGACACAAGACTAATGAAAGGAGAATATGAACTGGCACGGAAAAAGGTGAATGAGATAAAGAATAATAATAGGAAGGAGCGCAATTGCAGTCTTGCCAGAACAATAAAGAAAACGGGGGGTTCGAGCTCAAACGTATTTTGGAACTGGGTAAATAAACGGGGGAAAAGTAGTGTGCAGAGTATCAAAGTGGATGGGGAAAGTACAGAAGATAAAGGCCGTATCGCTTCAGAGTTAGTCAAGCACTGGGAAAAGATAAACGATAGGCGATGGGGCAGTGGGTCCCCACCAAAAAGAAATACACTGGTGGAGGAGAACCTATCCAATCGTGTATGTAGCGAAATAACGGCAGAAGAAGTGCGGAACGTGGTCTCGAAATTAAAAAATGGTAAAGCGGGAGGGACTGATGAAATTCCGAACGAATTCCTCAAAAATGGAGGGGAGGCACTTATTGAAGTCCTGACAAACCTTTTCAACCTGGTTCTGCGAAAGCAAGAGGTCCCCAGAGAGTGGAGGGAAAGTAAGGTGTCGTTCATACACAAAAAGGGGGATAAGGAAGTTCTAGATAACTATAGGGGGATATCAGTTAGTAGTAACATCGGAAAAGTATTCTGTAAGGTCATATACAGTAGACTAGAGGAAGTTATTGAAGAGAAAGGTTTTCTAGGAGAAATTCAAAATGGTTTCAGGAAAGGACGAAGAGTCACTGATCACCTATTTACACTCACCCAACTGATAGAATCAACAAAGGCTGAAAAGAAAAAGATGTTTCTGGCATTTCTAGATGTGAAAAAAGCGTACGACCGAGTGTGGAGGGAAGGTATGTGGCGAAAGCTCGAGGGCATCGGACTGGGGGGTGACTTTGTGGGAATCATGAAAGCACTGTATACAGATGTGCAAAGCCAACTCAGTCTAGGGAGTATCACTACAAAACGAGTCCCTATGGATATAGGCCTCAAGCAGGGGTGTATCTTTTCACCGATTTTGTTTGCATTGTATGTTAAAGATTTAGGGGACGAACTAATTCAGAGTGCGGAGGGGGTAAATGTTGGAGACATAAAGATACCAGGCTTATTCTTTGTGGACGACATGGTGTTAATGTCTAGAACTGAACAGGGGCTAGAGAAATTGCTGGAAATTGTTGGTAGTTACGGGAACACTTGGCGGCTCGAACTAAATGAAAATAAAAGCAAGGTAATACCCGTTGGACGTAAGGTAGATATGACGAAGAGATGGAGAGTGGGGGAGTTCTCAATCCCCGAAGGGGAAAGCAAACAAATCACTGTAGGAGAAAAGAGAGAGTATGAGTATCTAGGGGTAAGCATAAATATAACGGGAAGAGGGGTGTACAGAAATTACTCAGCCAAACTGATTCTGAAAGGGAAAAGAATTCTGAACCAACTAAAACTTTTAGGGAAAAATAGTTTCAACAAGGTCTTTGTGGGGAAAACACTGTGGGAGAGGGTGGGTTTACCAAGTATAACGTATGGCACGGACGTGATTCCATTAAACCAAACCGTTATTAAGAAGTTGGAAAGTACTCAGAATGATGCCAGCAGATGGATAACAGGGTCGAGTAATGCTGCAGCTTTGGAAGCAGTAAGGGGGGAGCTTGGGTGGATGAAAATCAAGGACAGGGTAGATTTGGGAAAACTGTGTTACTTTAACTACTTGAGAAACCTGCCTGACAACCGGTGGTGCAAATTGATGCTCGATACCATTTGGAATTCTAATATAGAAACGGGGTGGTCAAAACATGTGAGGGAACTAATGGACAATTACTCTATAGAGGTCACAAACATAGAAGTAGGAATGAAAGAAGGCAAAAGGTTTGTCAAAGAGAGAGTCATGGAAGATTGCAATCGAAACTGGCGAGCAGGGGTTAGCGTGAAAAGATCACTGCAGGGGTTACAATATAAAGAAAAGCCAGCTTTTGAGAAGTACCTAGATGGCACCTTTGGAGGGTCACTGCTGTTCAAACTGAGATCAAGATCACTGGAGCTTCGGGGAAAAATTGGGAGAGATGGGGAAAAGGGATGCCAAATGTGCCACTCTGGAGTAGTGGAGACCCTGGAACATTTTCTCTTGGAATGCCCACAGTATATACCTCATAGAATAAAATTTACTGGAAGAATAATGCAGAAGTGGGGTGAAGAAACAAAGGATAGATGGCTGAAGGCGGACACGAGGGAGAGGGTAGGAATGCTTATTGGAGAAATTGAAAAAGAGGAAGTGAGGGACACTATTAAGCAGTTTATATCTGAATGCTGGGAGGAGAGGAGGGGAAGAGGGGGTGGGGTGCAGGGGGAATGATGGCCTTCTCTTATGAGGACCGCGACAAATCAGCGGCTGGCCAAAGAGTTATTATTATTATGATGCCTTATTGGCACCAGCCCATTGAGTTTGTACCAATGAGGCGTCATAAGCTGGGTTTGGGAGGGGGATGGAAATAATAACTGTTAGTTATCTCAGGTTATCGCAGATATTTTTTGTAACTCTCATCTTCCCTCTGTTATAGGAAAGGGTAAAAAAAAAATATTCTTTAAGGTGCACAGCAAATAAAATGCCAGGTTCTCAAACTCAAATGTATCAAAAATATTGAAATACAATGCTGATAGGTTTGAAAGTTCTGAACAATGACAAGTGCGAAATTTCCATCAATCCAGATGAAAACCATGATTTACATAAGTGGTAGCTTTGGTCAATGGCAGAGGTCATGGTACATGGTACATCTGCTATTATTTGCAGATGATATGGAACTAGTGTCAGAAAGAGAAGTGGGCTAGAAAAAATGCAGGCAATTGTTGGGAGATACAGTGCAGCCTACAATAAATGGCAAACCGGGTGCACTAATAACATGCTATTTGGGCGATATTTGTATCACATTCGTATCTGAATTATTGCGATATTTTTATAGGAATAGCATGGCTGGTCGAACACTCCAAGATAACGAAATAAAAAAAACCCACATAACGTATTAAATTCCAAACCAATTTTTGTTACACAGTAGCATCCTCCTAACTGAATATCCATTTTGCCAGTGAAATTTATTCAATTAACAGGAGTAAACAATTAACAGGGATTTGGTCAGTTTCCTGTGTTCTGGAGGTAAACTGAGCATTTATTCTATTATATCTTGTTTGACAGAGCTCATAGAGCTCTGTCAAACAAGATATAATAGAATAAATGCCTGTATTGAATGTAGTGAGGCCAAAAAGGTTGATAAATAAGGGAAATTTGGTGCATGTCACAGTAATTTTTTTGACATATTACAAAAATTTATATACAATTAACAGGAGTTTACTCTACAACCCATATGCAATTAACAGATCAAATTTCTACTGAAGGTATGGTAAATGGTTTTGTGTTTGAAAATTATATTCAATTAACAGGGATATACAATTAAGAGATAAACAATTAAGTGGGCTCCACTGTATTGTTTACAGTATATTTATATTATTTACAATACCTACACTACCTCAAGATACAAAATTAAAAACAACAACATGATTAATTATTAACAGTAATCATTTCAGTTAAAAAATCACAAAGAATTAGTGAAGTCATATCAACGATAAACAGTAAACAAACATAAACACTCAAATAATTGTTAACAACGATCATTTTAATGCAAATACAAAACAAACAAGTTCATAAAGACATGTTTTAATAAGCATGAAGCTAAAAAACAATCCTGAAATTGAACAGAGTATTTTCCAGTTAGTTCATCAGTCTGTACTGCTGGGTGGACGTATTCTTGCTTCTGCGCATATAATTCTGGATAATTTTCGAATATTACAAAGGAATATGAAGGATATTTTTCACTGTGGAATTTAATTTAAACAAATATGTAAGTACTTCGTATTTTGTTCAAATTTATAATAGATATTTTAAAATGTGTCCAAAATATATCACACACGAAGTCGTTTAACTTGATATTTGGAAATATGGGCTTTTGCACATCCAAACTGAGCTCTGAGTCTGATCAGATGCAGTTTAATAGAGGGGCTCGGGAATTTCTGTTTTCTTTTTTAAAATAAATTTTAATTGGCTCATTTTACACATTTAATTAGACCATTTCGTTGCTTTCACGAATATTTCTATTTCATTTTACATCACACAAATTCGTGCTTGATATTGTCGTAATCGAATGCAAAAGGAAGACTCCCCCTCCTTTCTCTTTGACTTTAAAGATTGAGAGCTGTACATTTATAAAAGTTTCAACTGCAATTATGTAAACATACTCTCAAGGACACTCGTGAAGCTGGGTAGGCCAAGAGGAATCCTAGCTTTAACTGCATCGACATCAATGAATACATCGACTCTGTCAGTTCGTTTAACATAAAAAGCTTTGCATGACTGAAATTGTGCATATTATTATAAGTATTCGCTCCTCTTCTTTGCATCCAAAAAATTACGAATGATTGTTATGAGAATATCGTGCCATATTCTCCACAACATGTTGAAAATATCGTATTGATGCTATAGGAATATCGCTAAAATAAGGCACTAATATTTCATCATTAACAAAAGAATATCGCCTAATGGTATACTTTGTTAGAAGCTGTACTGTCCGGGATCAAATGGTGGCTCAAACTGACTGAAATCAAAAACAAAGTTATACCCGTATCTCATAAAGTGCAACCGACTCAAAGGTGGAGAGTCGGGGAGTTATGTATTCCGGAAGGTATCAGAAAACTTCTTAGTGTGGGAGAGACAGGTGACTATGAGTATTTAGGGGGTAAATATTCACATTACGGGAAGAGATGTCAAATGAAATAAACTAACTGTGAAGGGGAATTGAATCCTTAATCAAATGAAACTTATAGGGAGAAACAGCTTCAATAAGATTTTCGAGAGGGAAAAACCATTTGTGAGATGTGGGTGTACCAAGTATAACATATATGGTATAGTAGGGATACCTTTAAACCAAACGATTGTAAAGAGCTTTTAGAAACTTGTTCCTACAGAAAGATGCAGGCTGATGGATAACAGGGTTGAGAAATAACGCAGCAGTAGAAGCAATCAGGGGTGAGCTTGGGTGGATGAGGATCAAGGAAAGGATAGACTTTGAACTCGTAAGACCGATTTTTTGGTCCAAGGCATAATTTCATCCCATTTGGTAAAGCTGAAGAATAGGGGACTTTTCCTTTTATGTAAAAACAACGCATTTTTCTCACCTTTTTTCTACATTTTCCTATTACTAGTCATGTTTTCGATAAAATGACTGAAAGATATTCACTTTTGACTGAGATTAGAGATAATTTAAACCCAGAGATTCTTCTGCATTCTCGCCATTTTGAAGTGTGCGTTTACATAAATTTCGTTTTCTTTTGGCTGGCGATTGTAGGTTTAGGGTTAGTGTAGTGAGGGTTAGGGTTAGCTTACCGGTAAGCTAACCCTAGCCCTCACTACACTGACCCTAGACCATGTCGGGAACAGAACAAACAAACGTACCAAAAACAACCAATACACAGAGCAGACGCCAAAAAACACAAAAAAACATGGAGGAAAGATGAATGTGAATGGCACAAATCGCACAGGTAAAAACAATTGTTGAGCGGTTATAATTGCCAGTAAAAGTGAATATCTTTCGGTCATTTTATTGAAAACATGACCAGTGATAGGAAAATACAGAAAAAAGATGAGAAAAATGCGTTGTTTTTACGTAAATGGAAAAGTCCTCTATTCTTCAGCTTTACCTCCCATTTTTGTCTTATTGTAAGAGGTCTATACAAGGGACATTGATAATAAAATAATAACTGCAGTCTGCAGCCAGATGGCTGCAGACTGCAGTCATTATTTTATCCTCTCTGTATATTGATATTGGACTGACCTATCTCACTGTAAGTGTACCCAAAGTCGATACCATATTCCTGGAAACGAGGGTTCAAAGGGTTAATGAAACTCTGTTATCTTAACTATTTGGTAAATCCTTCCATCAGCTGATAGTGTAAACTAATGCACTAGAATATTTCGAATTCAAATACAAAGACTTAGAAGTGGGGACAATCCAGGGTAAAAAAATTGTAAGAAAATTATTTATTTATTGGTGTTTGAGGTCACATACTTATGCACAATGGCTAATCGTGACCGTGACAGGTTTACGGGTGGAGGAAGCCGGGGTACCCAGAGAGAACCACCGAGCAGCGATGAGCAACTGTCAGCTCCTCAACATTCTAACTCTGTTCAAGCTCCGCTCAAGCAGGGTTACAGCGGTTGAAGACATGTGCATCATCGACGTGCAGTATGCCTTAGTACATGGCATCATTGTGCCCCCATGTAGACAAGTGGCATAAAGTGCCTTGCCCAAGGACACAATACAGGTCGTCCCAGAGGGGGATAATGGAAGAAAATCGATAGCTCCTATCTAGAGGTCATCCCAAATAAGCATACTAGGTTTCAAAATGATATGATCCCAAATGTGCCCTGCAGGGTGTGCCAGAGGGAAATATTGATGCATAACTGCACTAAATTCATCACAGGTCATTGCCAAAGGCACCATTTTTTGACGGAAATGGAAGAAAATCGATGGCCCCCCTGTAGTGGTCACCCCAAACAAGCATGCCAGGTTTCAAAGAGATCCCATCATAAATGTACCCTGTAGGGTATGCCAAAGGGAAATACCGATGCCTAACTAAATTAAGTTCAAAGGTCGTTGCCAATGGCAACGTTTTTTGATGGAAATGGGCAAAAATAGATAGCTCCCATCTAAAGGTCACATCTGGTGGTCATCCCAAACAAGCATACCAAGTTTTAAGCGATCTGATCATAAATGTGCCCCGGAGGGTGTGCCAAACAGTGCCAAAGGGAAATATTGATGCATACATGTAACTGCACTAAGTTCATCAAGGGTCGTTGCCAATGGCAACTTTTTGTTACAGAAATGGAAGAAAATTAATAACTCCCATCTGGATGTCACTTTAAACAAGCATACCAAGTTTCAAAGCGATCCGATCATGAATGTGCCCTGTAGGGTGTGCCAAAGGAATATATTGATGCCCGCCTAAATTAAGTTCAAAGGTCATTGCCGCGGCAATGTTTTTTGGAAGGAAATGGAAGAAAATTGAAAGTTCCCATCTAGAGATCAGCCTAAAAGAATACCAGGTTTTAAAGTGATCCAATCATAAATATGTCCTAAAGGGTGTCCCAAAAGGAATTATTGATGTCAAACTAAACTAAGTTCAAAGGTCATTGCCAATGGTAACGTATTTTAATGGAAATGGAAGAAAATCAATAGCTCCCATCTAGAGGTCACCCCAAACAAGCATACCAGGTTTCAAAGTGATCCGATCATAAATGTGTCCTGCAGGGTGTGCCAAACAGTGCCAGAGGAAAATATTGATGCAGACATGCACTAAGTTCATCAAAGGTCATTTGCCAACGGCAACACTTTTTGAGGGAAATGGAAGAAAATTGAAAGCTCCCATCTAGAGGTCACCCAATACAAGCACACCAGGTTTCAAAGTGATCCGATCATAAATGTGTCCTTTAGGGTATGCCAAAGGGAAATATTGATGCATAACTGCACTAAGTTCAACAAGGTCATTGCCATCGGCAACTTTTTTTGACGGAAATGGGAGAAAATTGATAGCTCCCCAAACAAGGATACCAGGTTTCAAAGCAATCTGATCATAAATGTGCCCTGTAGGGCGTGCCAAAGGAATATATTGATGCCTGACTAAACTGAGTTCAAAAGCTGTTGCCGATGGCAACAATTTTTGATGGAAATTGAAGAAATAGATAGCTCGCATCTAGATGTCACCCCAAACAAGCATACCAGGTTTCAAAGCGATCTGATCATAAGTGAGCCCTGCAGGGTGTGCCAAAGGGAAACACTGATGTCAACTAAACTATGTTAAAAGATCATTGCCAGCGGCAACGTTTCTTGATGCATGTTGATGGATGAGAAGTGATGGCAATAGCTCAGCTTGACTTCGTCAAGTTGGCTAAAATACCTAAAAATTTGATAGCTCCCATCTAGATATTACCCCAAAGCCAAGTATAAAATTTTAGATTGATTGGGTGAGAGATGCAGTCTGTACGGGTGTGTTGAAGGAAGTGTGGACAGACAGAGGTATGGATGTACGAAGAGTAATATATATTGTATATGTACAGATGGGCGGATGATGGATTGCACCCATCCCAGTAGCTCATACTTGCTGTTGTCAAGTTGAGCTAAAAATGAAAGGGCAAATGACAGAACGTTATGCTATATTCTTGACAAGAGCTCAAGGACTATGAATTCCTGATGGCACTCGCCACTGGTCATTTGATGTAACAAAAGTGCCGAGAGAAAATACATAATTCCAATAGAGATGGGTGATGAACCTTAAATACCATTCGGTATCAGTATCAAGCCAAAACTATATCGAGGGAAATCTCAATATACCAAAATTTCAATGTTGAAAAATATTACGACAGTAGTTAAAAAATAAAAGGGCAAATGAGAGAACATTTTGCAAAATTCCTCACAAGAAGAGCTCATGTACTATGTATTCCTGAAGGCACTGTCATTCGACGCAACAAATAGGTATTTTCTCTCAGCGTCTTGTTACATCAAATGACCGGAGGAGCGTGCATGCGTTACATACAACATTTTGACAATTCTTTGTCTGCTGTAAAAGATTACCTCCAACTGGGCAGTGTACCAAAATTTCCATCTGATATTGGCACTGGTTGGCATTCATGTACGTGTATGTTGTTGACATCATATACCAGTGTGCAAAATTTCAAAAATGACTCTAACTGTTCCTGCGGTTTGGGGATGGCTAACCGAATGCTCGGCTACATAAAAATTCTGGGGGGAAGCTGCCTTTTTATCCTCAACAAGTATTCATATATTGTGTGGAATTGAAACTTTTATAGCCTCTCAAGGCAAAAGTCTAAAAATCTACCAAGACACAAGAAAAGTTGGTTAACTGGTATTCTGAACTGCAGGTACCTAAAGTTAAGGGCTTCCTATTCTGTTGATGTCCTTTATATTATCTCGGAAGTGCAAGTGCAATTACTTCATCTCCATCGATTTGAATTGTTACAATTTATGGGAGAGTGCAGATGGAGTTGAAGTAATTGTACTTCCAAGATAATATAAAGGACATCAACAGAAAATGGCACTCTCCCATTAATTGTAACAACACAAAAATGTGTGAACAAATCTTGAGGCTGAGAAAAAATATAGCACTCTACCAGTTAAATTACTCAGACTTTACCATTCAAGATGCAACTTTTGGCTAAACGGTCATCTGTTCGTGCAGATTTAAATTTGCGTAACCACCACGCGAACAAAAAACGAGCGTTCTTGCCAAATTTTGCACACTGATACTGATGTAAATCATTCTAAAAATATTGATACCAACACCAAACTTGAAATTTCAATGCCGACCAGCTCTAAGTTCCAATGGCCAGTTACTAGTACAATGAGATCAAGTAGATAGAAGATGAGGGAGTTACTTTACTTGTTTATGTGAAGGCAGAGGTATTTATTTATTTACCTATATAGATTTATTTATTTATTCATTTATTTATTGTTGTTTAAGGTCACATACTTCTGCACAATGGCTAATGATGACAACATGGAGATAAAGTTAAGGTCAGTCAATCGTTTATACCCCATGTTGCCTATTTTAGAGGACTCGCACCCCAAGCATTAGCGACTGGGTCCTATTTTACCAGTGAAACAGAGCTTGTTTACCACAGTAAACAAGCACTGCTTCACTTCCCAGGGTTCCCACAGGGGTACCTATATAGAACATGACAGAATAATTTGTCAGCCACAGTATGAACAAAATTTTCAGGACAAGTAAGTTGCATGATAATATAATTTTTGAGAATATCTCCATTATCTTTCCTTCATTGATATTTTGATAATATCAGCCTTTTTGAAAACTTTCCAGAAAATCAACCACATTATTTCCGTGATTTTCAATGACTGAAGCCCTGAAATTTCCAGGTCTTCACAGCCTTTTGGCTTTTAGTGTTGAAGAAGTTGCATTACAAATACAGTGGAGTCTTTCCAGGGAGGTTGGTTTTCAAAATTTGTTATCACAAGAAACAAGACATAGTGCTGAACCTACAGGGCTAGAAACCAAGGTAAATCAATGTTTTGCCCAGTGGGTGAAAAAGTGTCAATGCCAATGTTTCACAACAGGGCCCCAAAACTGCTGTTAAAAATCAGAATACCACAGAAACATGTTGGGTTTTTTTTGATGCCATGGTAGCCTTGCCTTAAAAGTTCTGGTTAGAGTATACAGAAGAAACACTTATGGTGTGTGTCAAATTTAGTTGGTCCTGGTACATGTACCACAACCATATCTATCTATCTATCTTCCATTAATGTCGAACCCCTCGCTGGGACTTGAACATGAACAAATCGGCACGCCAGCCACAAAGATTGTTAGTAAAAAGTAAAAATGAAGTATGCCAAAGTGGAGAACAAAAATAAAATAGAGTGTACATGTTAAAAAGTAAAAGTAAAAGCAGGTGGATACAAGTTATGGTGAGTCTAATTCAATACGACTAATGGCCGTATTGAATTGCTCAATGGTGGGGAGTGATGGGGTATGCAGGGGGAATTTATTCCAATGATACACTGTTCTGGGGAAGAATGAATACTTATAATAGTCAGTGATGGCCGAAATCTGTCTATAACACCACGGGTGACTGTGACGGGGTATTCTGGATTGTGGGGTTAGGTGGTCTTCAGCGGGAATGGCAACTAATTTATGAGTAATCTTATACATGAGGGAGAGCCGGGAGTCTATGCGCCGAAGATCTAAGCGGCGCCAGTTTAGGGACTGTAGCATATCTGTAACACTGGAAGTGCGTCCATAGTCAGACTTTACCCATCGGGCTGATCTTCTTTGGACGGTTTCGATTTGATCAATTTGGGATTGGGTGTAGGGGGACCAGACTTCAGAGGTGTATTCCAATTGGGGGCGGACTAGAGTCTGGTAGGCAAGGGAGCTAAGTTGCAGGTTTTTTACTTTCATGTTTCTGCGTAAGAATCCTAGTGTTTGATTTGCCTGTTTTGTGATTCTATTTATGTGTGTATTCCAGGAGAGATCGTGTGAGATATCTACTCCAAGGTATTTGGCGGATGGGGTTGTTTCTAGTAATGTGTTATGTAGGTAGTATTTGGTGTCCAAGTGTTTTTTCTTTCTTGTGATGTTAATGACTTGACATTTTGAGGGGTTAAATTGCATGTCCCAGTCTGTTTCCCATTTTTCAAGTGTGTTGAGGTCATTTTGAAGTATTTTTGAATCATTTGCAGAGGCCATGGATAGGTAAATAGCAGTGTCATCAGCAAAGAGACGGGCTTTTGAGTGAATGTTTTGAGGGAGGTCATTTATATAGGCCAAGAAAAGAAGTGGCCCCAGAACTGATCCCTGTGGCATACCAGATGACACAGGTATGGGTTCTGAGGCAACGCCGTTGAGAATGACTGATTGTACACGATTATCTAAGAAGCTTTTGATCCATTTTAGGGTTTGTCCGCATATTCCATATCTGTGCATTTTGAAGAGGAGTTTCTCATGGCTGACTTTATCGAAGGCTTTACTGAAATCCAATAATATTAAATCTGTTTGTTTTTTGTTGTACGTTGAGAGTAAGAGATCATTTATAAGCATAATTAGTTGGGTAGTACATGAGCGCTTTTCTCTGAAGCCGTGCTGAAGGTGATACAGGATGCCATGGTCTGTAAAGTGTTTGATGATAGACGAGGAGACTATGTGCTCCAGAGTTTTACAGAGCACACATGTCAGGGAGATAGGTCTGTAATTTGCTGGGTCTGATCTATCGCCTTTCTTAAATATGGGAGCCACATTTGCTGATCTCCACTGGGTTGGAGTTATACCCTCGTCGATGGACTTTTGGAAGATAATTTCTATAATTGGAGACAGTTCTTTTGAGAGTGACTTGAGAATCAGGGGTTTAATATTATCTGGTCCACAGGCCTTGTGGGGTTGTAATTTTGAGAGGAGTTTTTCTATGCCGTTGGCACTTATTTTTATGTTTGGCATTGGGGGAATGGGTAGGGTGTCTTTCAGTATGGGTGTTTGGTTTGCGCCGTCCATATCTCTGAGTTTCATCTGGCAGTAGGATGAGACACAGCGGTGATTTGGGGCTGAAGACAGACTGAAACTGTTTATTTAGCACTGTGGCTTTAGAAGCATCATCATGATGTAAGCTGTCATTGAATTTAAGGGGAGGTGTGGATGCAGAGTCCTGTTTGAAATGTTTGAGAAGAGAGTAGAATTTTTTTGTGTTGGGTTTTGCATTGGGACGGTCAGATGTCGGGTTTGTATTTAGGATATCCCCTATATACTGTTGGTAGGCCTCTTTGGTTTTCTTCCTAACTAGGTGTTTGAGGTCTAGGAATTTCTTGTGGTCATTTGGTTTTTCACTTTTCTTAAATTTTTTGAAGGCCCTGTCTCATTTTCTGATGGTCCTTTTCAGTTCTTGGTTGACCCAGGGAAGGTGATTTCGAGTACTGGAGATTTTTGATGGGATGTAAGTTTCATATACGTGTATGTATTCATACATTCTCCCTTACTCTATCTCTCTCCTGCATATTTATGCCAAAAGAAATTTTTCCCTAATATCCTGAAGGTCCCCCCACTCCCAAGGCCCGGGTGACCTTCTGGACTTACTCCATCCTCTATCATAGGGTGATCCACACCCAGCAATGAGACCCTTTAAACACCTAAGTGAGATACATGCTCATCTCATCCCACAACACATGATTTGAAACACACAACACCAGAGCAATTCAACTGCTTTTTGGAACAGAATCTCTCATGTGCACCTGACACATTGCTGTGTAAAGGGCAATAACTCTTTCAAATACAGAAATATTTATCAGTGTGATGTTAAAAAAGAAACTGCCTGAGGACATTTTAAATCAGTTCCAGAAATCAATATCAGGGTTTTAACAAAAAGTCATGGAAGTCAATATGGTTAATTATTCTCTGTAAATGTTTCATTTCCATGGACAACATTTGATTTAGTGATAAAAAATTATGAATTCGGCAACCTTACTGTAGCCAACAAAATACTGCTTATTGAAACGAACCCTCTTCTAGATAACAGTAATACACCATTAACCCTTTACCCAACATAATGGCCAAAACCGACCAGTGCTATTTACAAAAATCACCATTCAATTTTCATTATTTTTTTTCATTTTCTGTCTCAAAACATAGCTTTTGACCCCTCATTGGAACGAGTTACAATGAGGGGGTCATAAGCTATGTTTTTTATGCAAAAAATTAAAATAATTAGTTATTCAATAATTTTATTGGCAAGTGTCGTCTGCCTTTTGTGTTAGGTAAGGGATTAAAAAATGGTGTTCATGGGTCATTCATTTTTTCAAGTTAATGCTCTGGAAAGGAACAATCCAAGAAGGATATTATGGCTGTCATAATGGAAATACCAGAATGCTGGGGATCAAAAGGAGCCTTCCTGTAGCAAACAGTATTGCACAGAAAATACACACGCATGTGAAAGGGTTAATCGATATGGCATGAGTGCCAGTGCGGAAGGATAAAAAATGAGCGGCCTTATCCTTCCACAATGGCACAAGTGCCATATCGATTAACTCATTTACACGCATGTTTCATTCTGTGTTTATTACATGCCTTCACGACTATAATAATAATAATTATTAGAAGGACACTCGGCAATTCATTTGAAAATTATCAACAAAAAGAACACATTTTATCACCAACCAAATTTGCGAGGGCAACCCATGTTACTATTTCGTACCCCCGGGTTCCAATGTGTTCAATGTGCCTGCTGGCACACAGAACAAATTGGAACCCAGGAGAAGATTTTCAGCTATCACTAGCGATTCAAACTGTAATTGCGCTGCATGATTTGTAGAAAATTCCAGTGAAATTTCACTTCTATTCAAAAATAGTCCATCAACAATTTCTGTTCCGCACATACAGTTAAAACTAGAAGTCCTGTCATGAAATGTGCACAAATAGCACGTTGATATGCGTGTTAAGGTATGCGTTATGGACCAAGTAAAGCTATCAAATTCTGTACATAGGGCCTGTGCACAAGCAATGTTTCAGCCAATGGACCTCCGGGTAACCCAGAGGTCCATTGGCAGAAACATTGCATGTGTTTGCTAAGAGTAACCAAGAGAACCTGCTGTGCTTTGGATGCCATTCGATATGGCAATTGCGCGCAATTCCAATGCGCAATTAAGCCTAGATAAGTGCACTATTCGTGACAGGACTTCTAGTTTTAACTGTATGTGAACCAATTATCATTTTCCGCATGGTTTAGTGTTGATGTAGATGGGGATTTTACAGAAAAGGTGAAAAAAAGTAATAAAAAGTGGATCCGTTGGTTATTTGCTTTTCAAGTTACTGCCTATTCAAGAGAAATGCACTAGAAAAAATTGGTTTCATTGGTCATTCCTTTTTCAAGTTAATGCCCAGACAAGCAAAAATCACAAAAAAATCCTACATGGCTGCCATAGTGGATATGCCAGAGTACTGGTTATTGAAAAAAACTTTCCTCTTGTCAGGTCAAATCAACAATAAAATGAAAGTGGCAATGACACTGTAGCTCAATTTGACAAACTTGAACTTGGTAAATTATAAATGAAATGGCAAAATTGAAGATCATTGGTACCAATGTTATTTGATGAAATTTCAACATAACAGCATTGTGTGTGCACAACGTCCGAGTAATCCATGCATTTTTAAACTGTAAGACTGGCTAAAGGAAGAACATTGATGCACAAATGCAGTATGTTCAGAGGTTATTGTAAATGGCATCTTTTTCACAGAAATGAATGCTAATCAATAGCTCTTTTCTAAAGGTCTCGTCTAATGAGCACACCAAGTTCAAAAACAATTCTATTATAAATGTGGCCTGTAGGCCATGTCAAAGAATGTTGATGCACAAATGCAATAAATTCAAAGATTGTTGCTAACAGCAACAGGTTTTGATGGAAATTAAAAGAAAATCAGTAGCTCCTATCTTTATCACCCTGCATAAGCATACAAAGTTTCAAAACAACTTGATCATGAATGTGCCCTTTGAGACATGCCAAAGGAAGATGTTAATGCACAAATGCACTAAGTAGCAGGTCACTGCTTATGGCAATGTTGGTTTCTTTTTTGTCTTTTTTTCTGGAAATTCATGAATATACCCTGCTGAGAGTGCAAAAGGGATAAGTTGCTGCACAAATGCAGTAAGTTCAAAGGCTGGTGATAACGACAATAATTTTTTATGGAAATGAAAAAAAGCAATAGCTCACATTCAGAGGTCACCCCAAACACACATACCAAGTTTCAAAGTGATCCGATCATAAATGTGCCCTGAAGGGTGTGTTAAAGAGAAATATTGAGGTCTGACTAAACTGAGTTCAAAGGTCAGCGGCAACATTTTTTGACAGAAATGGAAGACAATCGACAGCTCTCATATAGATGTCAACTCAAACAAGCAAAGCAAGTTTGCAAGCGATCCAATTATAAATGTGCACTGCAGGGTGTGTCAGGTGGAAATACTGATGCTTAAATGCACTAAGTTTTTACTAAGTTCAACAAAGGTCATTGCCAGTGGCAAAATCTTTTGACGGATGTCGAAGAAAATCGATAGCTCACATCTAGAGGTAACCCCAAACTAGCATACAAAGTTTTAAACCGATCTGATCATAAATGTGCTGTGTAGGGCATGCCAAAGGAGTATACTGATGCCTGACTAAACTAAGTTCAAAGATCGTTACCAGCAGCAACAGTTTTTGACGGACAGAAATAGAAGAAAATCGATAGCTCCCATCTAAAGTTCACCCAAAACAAGCATGCCAGATTTCAAAGCAATCCAATCACACTGTAGGGTGTGCCAAAGGGAAATATTGGGTTCTGACTAAACTAAGTTCTAAGAACGTTGACCGCGGCAACATTTTTTGACGGAAATGGAAGAAAATCGATAGCACCCATCTAGACGTCACCCCAAACAAGCTTGCCAGGTTTCAAAACAATCCAATCATAAATGTGCCCTGTAGGGTGTGCCAAAGGGAAATATTGGGGTCTGACTAAATTAAGTTCTAAGAATGTTGGCCGCGGCAACATTTTTTGACGGAAATGGAAGAAAATCGATAGCTCCCATCTAGAGGTTACCCCAAACAAGCATGCCAAGTTTCAAAGCAATCCGATCATAAATGTGGCCTGTAGGGTGTGCCAAAGAGAAATATTGAAGTTTGGCCGCGGCAACAATTTTCAACAGAAATGGAAGGAAATCGATACCTCCCATCTAGAGGTCACCCAAACAAGCATGCCAGGTTTCAAAGCAATCCAATCATAATTGTGCCCTGTAGGGTGTGCCAAAGGGAAATATTGCAGTCTGACTAAACTAAGTTCTAAGAACATTGTCTGTGGCAACATTTTTGGACAGAAATGGAAGGAAATCGATAGCTCCCTTCTAGAGATCACTCCAAACAAGCATGCCAGGTTTCAAAGCAATCCGATCATAAATGTGCCCTGTAGGCTGTGCCAAAGGGAAATATTGTGGTTTGACTAAACTAAGTTCTAAGAATGTTGGCCGCGGCAACATTTTTTGACGGAAATTGAAGAAAATCAATAGCTCCCATCTAGAGGCCACCCCAAACAAGCATGCCAGGTTTCAAAGCAATCCAATCATAAATGTGTCCTGTAGGGTGTGCCAAAGGGAAATATTGAGGTCTTTTGACTAAACTACATGTAAGTTCAAAGGACGTTGACCGCGGCAGCATTTGTTGATGGAAATTGAAGAAAATCGATAGCTCCCATCTAGAGGTCTCCCCAAACAAGCATACCAGGTTTCAAAGCAATTCGATCATAAATGTGCCCTGTAGGGTGTGCCAAAGGGAAATATTGAGGTCTGACAAACTAAGTTCTAAGAACATTGGCCGTGGCAACATTTTTTGACGGAAATTGAAGAAAATTGATAGCTCCCATCTAGAGGTCAACTTAAACAACCATACCAAGTTTCGAAGCAATCCAATCATAAATGTGCCCTGTAGGGTGTGCCAAAGGGAAATATTGAGGTCTGACTAAACTAAGTTCTAAGAACGTTTGCCGCGGCAACACTTTTCTACGGAAATTGAAGAAAATCGATAGCTCCCATCTAGGGGTCACCCCAAACAAGCATACCAAGTTTCAAAGTGATCTGATCATAAATGCAACCTGTGAGATGTGCCAAAGGAAATTGTGGATGTACGTACTAACATGCGTACGTACGTACGCCGACGGATGAGAAGTGATGGGAATAGCTCAGCTTGACTTTGTCAGTTGAGCTAAAAAGGGATCTGTTGGACACATTGTTTTCAGGTTATTGCAAACACAAGTAAAATTTAATGGATGGACAGACAGATGGGTGGACATGGCCATATCATTGTACCACTGAGCAGCCAAATAAAATTTGAAAAATGTAAACAATGGATTTGACTCTGTGGTAAACCACACAAACAAGAGGTAAACTAATTTGATAAACCAGTTTATTTTCTCAGGGTGTGGAGGTGGGGGGTGGGGGGGTGAGGGGGGGGGGGGGGGTATGTGGAGACATCATACTAGTAAAATACTAGGCAGCCCACTAACTGAAACTTCAATGAATTTCATTTACCATGTACATGATGAATATTGACAGGGGTGGTCCGCGATCAGAAACATGGTGTTTCTGTATATTATGATGCCTTTTTTCATGCAATTGGAAATTGAAGGGGATGAGGTTAACCCTTTACCTAACATGAAAAGCAGACAACACTTGCAAACAAAATTCGTGAATAACTAATTTTTTTCATTTTTTGTCTCAAAAACATAGGTTATGACCCCTCACTGAAACAAGCTCAACGAGCTTGTTACAAAGAGGTGTCATAACCTATGTTTTTGAGACAAAAAATGAAAATATACAGTTAAAACTAGAAGTCCTGTCATGAATAGTGCGCTTATCTAGGCTTAATTGCACGTTGGAATTGCTCATAATTGCAATATCGAATGGCATCCAAAGCACGGCTGGTTCTCTTTGTTACTCATAGCAAACACATGCAATGCTTCTGCCAATGGACCTCCGGGTTACCCGGAGGTCCATTGGCTGAAACATTGCTTGTGCACAGGCCATATGTACAGAATTTGATAGCTTTACTTGGGTCGTAACGCAAACATTAACGCGCATATCAACATGCTATTTGTGTGCATTTCATGACAGGACTTCTAGTTTTAACTGTAATGAAAATTAATTGGCAATTTTTGTGAATAGTGCTGGCCAGTTTTAGACGTTACGTTGGGTAAAGAGTTAAAACCCAATTTTAATTTGTCTTGCAAGTCTGCACTCACCTTTAGTATGGTAACCGCAATATAGAAATGGTGACCATTCAAAGCCGCCTTTAAGAACTTAAAATATTCTGTAGAAATTATCAAATGTCACACTGAACAAATAGCGCAATCTTATTAACAATCAAAGTGATGTTGAGCAAACCCCAGGATATGGAAGAATTATTTTTTAAATGCCTGTCTTGCAAATTTTTATATAGGAAACAGGATAAAGCTAGTGTAGTCCATGCAACAGGTCAATGGACTCACAGTGCCGGAATGTTAATAAACCAGGATTATAAACATCTTCAAATATCAAGTTATCAAATATTTATTTATTTACTGGGATTTAATGGCACTTTCAATACCCAGGATCACCTCATGTCAGAGAGTTTTATGGGTGGAGGAAGCCGGAGTACCTGGAGAGAACCACCGAGTAGCAGTGAGCATTTGTCAGAATCCCCAATGTACTAACTCCATACAAGCAAGGTCAGCATCAATTGAAGACAAGTGCACCATCAACGTGCAGTATGCCTTATTACAGAGAACCATTGTGTCCCCCATGTGGGCAATCAGGATTAAGTGCCTTGCCCAAGGACAAAGTTATCAACTGACCAATGGTATTGCCTAAGTTGCCATTCACTATGTAGTATATGCACTTATGGCATCTTAGTTCAGATCCTGCTATCCAGGTTAGTGTTCAACCAATTACCCAAAATGGCCACTGACCGATTACAGGTTATTTGAGCTTACAATTGGCCAATACCATGCACTACTAGACAAGTCGAGGCTTGAAAGAACAACACTAAACTGAACATTATTCACAGTGTTAAACTTTGTTGACTCAGGTCGAAGTAAAATTACTAGTCATGCACATTTGGGCGGTACACGTGGCTCTCAGAGCCACATGTACCACCTAAGTGCACACGACTGGCAATTTTACTGAGACCTGAGTCACTGGAGTACAACCTTCACTTTACCGGTATAAACTGCCGATTGCCGAAAGTACAATCAATTGTAAGCTTTACATGTCGTTTAACTTGTATATCCTGTAAAGGGGCATCTAAAGAGATAAGAATACACATTGTGATTGTTTCTCAATTTTATTGAATGGTATCATTGACATCATTTTACATGAGCAATTGAACAATTGCAGAAGGTAATAAAATGCGGTTTATGAATCATCACAAAATTCTTGGTAACAATCGGTTAAACCTATGTTCCAGGAACCATCGTCGTTGTCATCCGATTGACCACAATCGACCGATTGGGATGGCCAATTCCAATTATCAGTTAAACAACTAATCCAGGTATTTTTTAATAAGAGGTATTTTTCAAGAGACTCCCACAATAATAATAGACATTTTCTTCAGTTTAAATACCTGGTCTCCTCAATTTTTCTGTGTTTATTTTCATTCCACAACAACAAATAACAAGAAAAATAGCAATATAAAGCATTGCATATGCTCCCTCCTGCAACACCATAGATATGGAGTGGTGGCATTTCTCATAGGTTACTAATTTGTACAACAAAGTGTTTTCAATGAAAAATGTGCGAGATAGTCATTATTTGAAACACCCAAGATGGCACAAATGTCTGGCATTTTGAACAGACAAACAAACATTCAGACTTACTCAATTAAACTTCCCCTACATACTCATTCAACATGGAAGGTATAAAAATTATTCAATCCTGCTGCTGCCACGCAATAACTGGAGTGATGTCACACATAGAGCCGACAGTCCCAGCAATGACAATGCTTAGACACAAAATAGTCTGTGGTATTTTTTGTTAACCATTTGCCAAATGAATCTGCCTTATCTGCACTCATGATATACAAAAATTGCTATTTAAATTTTATTTTTTCATTTCTGTTCCCCAAAACATACCTCATGATCTATTAATGGAACAAGTTTGGTGAGCTTGTTCCAATAAGGACTAATAAGCAATGCTTAGAAGTAAAAAATGGAAAAAATCTGATGTTTCAGAAAAATAATTTGTACTGTTGGCTTCAACTTGTGTTAGGTAAAGGGTTAATACAAGATTTTAAAAAAAGAATGTTTTATGTACTTCATAACTCCCAATCCTTCAAAATGCATTTTGGGAAAAATAGCCGAAATGACACAGGGAGGGGGGGGGGGGGGGGGGGAGGGTGAGGGGGGGGGGGGGGTACATACCAACTTTGGTTGAAATCAAATAATCCAAACTGGAGTTATCGGTAGGAAACCAAAAATCTTAATAGAAGGTCAAATTCTGAGTCAAAAAGGGCCATAACTCATGTAAATATAATTGGACGGAACCCATATTCATACTTGGCCTGTATTACTAGCTGGAAAATACACAGACCAAACTCGGTTGAAATCAAATAATCAAAACTGGAGTTATCGGGCAGAAACCAACTGTTTACAGACAGAGAGACATTGAGACAGACAGATGGATAGACAGACAGACAGATGGACTCACCATTTTCATAATATGACCATTTTTACAAATGGGTGTATAAACAAGAGGCCCCACGGGGCCTGAAGCGCTCATCTTGTACAGAACACAATTTGAACAGAGTCCAAGAATGAGTCTACATTAAGCAAGCCATCTCCATAGGCTACACTGTCAATCCTTGAGTCCCTCAGGAGTGACAAAAATAATCTGGGCATCATGCCTTTTCTTCAGTTGATCATAAGTAAAATGTACAGCTCCCCTATGAAGCCCCTTGATACAACCTATGTGGATTAATCTTAGTACCTCTAGAGGATACTGAATACAAAATTTTTAATTCTTCAGCAAAATGGCCAATTCCGGCTCCCATAGAGAGCCCAAATATTAACCCAGGCTCTTGATTTGAACACAGTTAAATCTGACTTCCCTAGAGATGTTGTGTACCGAATATGAAAGCATTCTGACTGTTGGATCTGAAGAAGAGAAATTGTAAAGAAATTTCTTCGAATTGCACTAAGTTCAAATTTGGGCTACCATAGCGAGCCCAAATATTGACCTATGGATCCGATTTGAACAAACTTGAATCTGACCCCCCTAGAGATGTTGTATACCAAATGTGAAAGCATTCTGACAAGTGAATCTGAAGAAGAAGATTTTTGAAGAAATTCCCTCATATTGTACTAAGTTAAATTTCATGTTCCCATATGGAGCCCAAATATTAACCTAGGCACTCGAATTGAACAACCTGGAATCTGACCCTCCTAGAGATGTTGTATACCAAATATAAAAGCATTCTGACTGGTGGATCTGAAGAAGAAGATTTTTAAAGAAATTTTCTCATATTGCACTAAGTAAAAATTTGGGCTACCATAGTGAGCCCAAATATATACCTAGGAATTTGATTTGAACAAACTTGAATCTGACCCCCATAGAGATGTTGCATACCAAATATCAAAGCATTCTGACTGATGGATCTGAAGAAGAAGATTTTTTTAAATTACCCTCCATATTGAACAAAGATAAAATTTGGGCTTCCGTATAATATTAACCTAGGGACTTGGTTTGAACAATCTAGAATCTGACCCTCATAACAATGATGTATACCAAATATTAAAAGATTCTGACTGGTGGTTCTGAAGAAGAAGATTTTTAAAGAATATTCCCCATATTACCCTATGTTAAAACTTCGGGCTCCTGTAGAGAGCCCAAATATGAACCAATGAGCTTTATTTCTACAACCTTTTATCTGACCCCCCTATGAATGCTGTATACCAAATATCAAAAGATTCTGATGATTGGTTCTGGAGAAAAGATTTTTAAAAATTTTTGCAAATATGCTGACTCAGCATTTTTTCGATGCCCATTACAGAACACCCTAACATAACCGATGGCAATTTTTTTTTACCATTCAATTCTACTGGTCGTAAGGATACTTCATACCAAATAAAAGCTCTCTGTTCCGTGGGGTTTGGGAAATATGGGCGTTTGAAAATATTTCTATTTTTAGCTCCCAGGGTTCCCATGGGGATGCGGGAATTTTTTTTTTTGCATGGGTCAAGTACTTATGACCCAATACTACCACAAACCAAATTTGGTTCATACCAGGCCATCGGTTCAGAAAATAGAAATTTTGGGCGGGGCCAAAAATCTTACCCCTCTTATTACAAAGCCAAATATTACTTTACGAACTTCGTTTGAACAAACTTGATTCTACACCTCATATGGAAGCTCCATAGCAAATATCAAGTCATTGTACACACTGGTTCTTGAGAAGAAGATTTTTAAAATATTTTGGAGCATTTTCCCCCACTCCCTCCCTATGGGGCTGGGCATGCTGAGTTGAACAAAAATGAAATGCCCCTTTGGGACCATCACTCACACAAACTTTCACTTGAATTGGCCCAGTGGCTTTGGAGGAGAAGACCAAAACATGGTGTTGACGGACGCCGGACGACGGACGGGAAGCGATTAGATTAGCTCAGCTTGACTTTGTCAAGATGAGCTAAAAAGTAATATCAAATTTGAAGAGAATTGTATAATTAGAACTGGATTTATCTTCTGGATAACATGGGGAGGAAGGAGGAGGGAAGGGTGGACTGAGTCCACCCATCTCCCCCACAAGTTTTGGAGACATCAAAGTCCCTCACTCCCATTTTCTCCCCATCTGTATTGCTTTTTGTAAAAAACAGAAGTACACTGCAGAAGGAATTTCTTTATATTTCAAACCATGAAGCTCAGGTAATGAGATAAAAAGCTGCATACAAATAAAGAAATCATGTCTGTAAATGCAATTATCAAAGTTGTATTGATCATGCAAGAACAACAAGTGACAAAGTATGTGGTAGAATCCCAATTTAAAATTTAAAGAAACTAAGTTCGAAAACTGTTTTGAAAAGGGTTAAATTAATGCAAATATTGATTTATACCACTGTATACAGCATCAGATGACCTTGCCCCAAATGAAAAACAATGACGTTGTAACACAGTGTTTGAAGAATGAAAGGTACAACCTTGAAAATCAAAACATTAATCCAAAGTTTTAAGCTGGGAAAACTAAGTAAAATTGACTTTAAAAAAAGGGTTAAATATTTCCTAAAACTGATAAAAGAAATCATTGATGTAAATGAAATCATTAAGTTGTATTGACCATGCAAGAATTAAAGCAACAAAGTGTGAAGTAAAAGCCTAATTTCAAATACAAAGAAACTACATGTAAGTCGGAAAACATGTTCAAAAGGGGTTAAAATCCTGCCAATATTAAGTAAAATCACCGTAGAAAGCTTCAGTAGACAGTAGACATTGTCCCACATGAGAAACAGTGACATTCCACTAAAATATTTGAAGAATTAAAGGTGTAGCTTTGTAAATAAAAAACTTTAACCTGGAAGTTCTGGGTTAATTTGACTGCAAACAAGAGGCCCCATGGGGCCTTAAGGCACTCACCTGACATGGTAGTCTAAATATCAAACCAGGGACTTGACTTGAATAAGCTGCATATGTCCCTCCTAAGAAAAGCATATACCAACTAGACGAAGCTATTGTGCCCACACAATACACAGGATTTTCCTTCTATTTTCAGTTCCTGCACTTGCACATTCCAAAATTGAGATAAACGCATAAAAAACAGATTTTTTTTTATTTTTGTTCGGAAAGTCCCAAACAAAATTTTTTCAGACTAAAATTTTTATTTCTTCTTAAAATGGACCAAAACGCATAAAAAACCAGAGCTAAGTTCTAGATTTTGGTCCAAAATTTTCTAAGTCTCACCAGGCCTCCAAATTTTCAGTGTAAAAAAAAAATTTTTTTTTTTGTCTTAAAATTGACCAAAATGCATAAAAAAACAAAAAAAAAACTCATTTCTGGATTTGGGTTCAAAATTTTCTAAGTCCCACCTGGACCCCAAATTTTCAGTGTAAAAAAAAAATAATTTTTTTTGTCTTAAAACTGACCAAAATGCATAAAAAACCAAAAAACTCATTTCCGGATTTTGGTCCAAAATTTCTTAGTGCGTACCAGGACCCCAAATTTTCAGCCCAAATATGAACCCAGGGATTTGGCTTGAACAAACTTGAATCTCACCTCCCTAAGCATGCTGCATACCAAATATCAAAAGATTCCTATTGGTAGATCTGAAGAAGAAGATTTTTAAAGAATAATCCTCATACTGCACTAATTTAAACATTTGGGCTACCATAGAGAGTCCAAATATGAACCCAGGGAATTGATTTCAATCAACCTGTGAAACAATCTTCCGAAGATGTTATATGTGAAATTTGAAAGCTTTTGGAGCAGTGGTTTGGGAGAAAAGTGGTGTTAAATGTTTTTCCCATTACCCACAGTGTTAAAAAATGCTGACTCATCACTTTTTCAAAGTCCCCAAAAAAGTACCCCATGATAAAACCGATAGCAATTTTGTTTACCATTCCATTCTGTTGGTCCTAAGGAAGCTTCACACCAAATAAGAATTCTCAGTAGTTTTGGAGATATGGGCGGTTTTAATTTTTTTCTATTTTTAGCTCCTGCAGTTCCCATGGGGCGAGGGGAAAAACATTTTGGCATAAATTAAGTACTAATGATCCAATAAGCCCTCATGTCAAATTTGGTTCAAATCTGCCTTTCGGTTTGGAAAATAGAAATTTTGGGCTGGGTGAAAATTCTTGCTCCTCCCATAACGAAAGCAAATATAGCTCCTCGAACTTCTCTTGAACAAATCTGAGTCTACACCTCAAAAGGAAGCTGCACACCAAAAATCGAGTCTCTGTTAATGCTGGTTCATGAGAAGATTTTTTAAGACTTAAGCATACTTTTTAGGCGTGGTCCTACCAAGGGGCTTGATTTGAACAAACTTGAATTGACATATGATAGGGTACATGCACAGCAAATTTTGTTGAATTTGGTCCAGTAGTTTGTTAGAAGAAGTTGATAATGTAAAGTTAACACCGGATGGCCGACGGACAGAAGGTGATTAGTGAAGCTCCCCTTGAGCTGTGCTCAGGTGAGCTAAAAAGGGTTAAATATTTCCCAAAATAACATGAAACATAATGAGAATGATACAATCAATAGTAATTAATAGTAATTAAATAGAAAAAAAACTTTAACCTTCACTAAAAAACTTTAACCACAATCTTTAACCAAAACTCTAAATGTTAACAGATGGACACACAGACAGATGAATGAATGGACAAAAGTCATGACCATAATCCTGACTGTAAACAGTAGGGCCATAAATTATTCCTGTGAACAAAATTGCATAAAACCCTCAATGCATAAGGCACATAGGGATAGTTTTCTATGTCTTACAAGGGGCATAACTGTGGTAAGGATGTATGGACAACTCTAGCATCAGCTGTCAGTGGTGCCGAGGCAAGTCTAAGAAAAATAAATTTTTCTCGGCAATAAAACTGCCGGTGGAAATAATGTAAAAAATATCACGACACCATTCAGATTTGGTTTTGGTATTAAAATATTACCTCAGTCTGAGACACAGTATCGTTATGGTGTTACAGTGTCAGACATAGAGCAATGGCCCTTTAGTGAATTAATAAACTTCACTTGTGTTCATCTGGGTCCTACCCATAATTTTTTCGATTACTGAACAATAACAGATCAGGGGCCTCCTCTGTGATTGGCAGTGTGAAGAATTAGTGGTGGTCAAAACAGCATTTTTCAACCGAAGTAGCGCTCAAAAATGAAAAAGTGTCGGAATCACCCAACCAGCACTGACCGACTACTGTGGGCTTTCCCCTGGTTCACCCCCACTTGGTGATCTCCAGGTATTGTTCATTAGAAGCATCTGCAACTCAATCACAAAATGAATACCTGAATCTAAAATTCTGATTCAAATAAGGTCAAAGCGAAAGGTATTTTTGCCAAGGCACAGTCATTTTTCCACAGCAATTGTTTTACCAATGGAAATTTGTCAGCAGGCAGGCCTACATGGACAAACCTATAATGTGCAGATATTCTTATCCCCATGTTGGTCTATCACCATCAAGCCAAAAATAAGCAGACAGTCATCTGCAAAATGAAGTCCCCAGAGGGTGAATTTAGTGATGCCCCCCTGTAGCATCACTAAATTTACCTTCTGTGAACCTCAATCTGAAGAATCAGGGTCTCAAAACTAAACAGAAAGAGGTACCCAGATGATAAATTGGCCCACTGTATGGGATAGCATCATCAAATTCACCCTCTCGGGACCTCATTCTGCAAATGTCAGACTGCTTATTTTCAGGCCTGATCACCATTCAAAAGGACATCCAAACCTGACAACCAATGCTTAAGTTAAAATGGAAAATATTCATAGAGACATTTTGTAAGTATAACAATAGATGTAACTCTGGTAAATAAACATGGATGGAACCCACAATATGTGAATATCCTTTCCCCATATTGGTCTCTCACCATACTAAAAGAGACACCAAAATCTAACAATTAGTGCTTGAGTTATAATGTAAAATGTTCATATGGACAGTTTACTAACTCTAACCAGGGCCAAAACTCTGGTAACAAAGCATGGACAAAACCCTCAATACAGTTAAAACTAGAAGTCCTGTCATGAAATGCGCACAAATAGCACGTTGATATGCGCGTTAATGTACACGTTATGGCCCAAGTAAAGCTATCAAATTCTGTACATATGGCCTGTGCACAAGCAATGTTTCAGCCAATGGACCTCCGGGTAACCCGGAGGTCAATTGGCAGAAACATTGCATGTATTTGCTATGAGTAACCAAGAGAACCAGCCGTGTTTTGGATGCCATTCGATATGGCAATTGCGCGCAATTCCAGCGCGCAATTAAGCCTAGATAAGCGCACTATTCGTGACAGGACTTCCAGTTTAAACTGTATGTGGATGTCCTTTGCCCCCTGCTGGTCTCTCTTCATGTCCAAGGATATCAAAATGCAACAACCAAATCTTGAGTTATAATGCAAAACATCCGTACAGACAATCTTTTAAATCTTACAAGAGCCATAACTCTGGTAAGAAAGTGCTGACAAAAAGCGCAACACATGGATATCATTTCCCCCCATACTGGTCTATGACCATACCAAGGGACATCAAAATCTGACAATCAGTACTAGAGTGGTAATGCCAAATGTTGGAACAGAAGTATGGATGGAGACCTCAACTATATGCCAGCTGAAAACCTCCTCTGGAGGTTGGGGGCACAAAAACTGTTTCACATCCAACAATATCTTATAAGTTATTACAACGTTTTTGGGCCTTTAGACTTAACATATTGAGTAGCAGAATTTCTGTCTTGAAATGTACTAAAATGGGGAAATACCTGTAATGGTTTAGTGTTATCACAGTAACGGTAAGGGTCTATAGCAGTGGTCTGCTAACCTTTACACTGCCTGCATGTATTCTGACCCTTATGATTGATTTCACCCAGGTTTTAAAACTACTTTCTAGCAGCAGGTGATGCCACACTTAATTAATTTTCCAATTAGCATTATTTTGGATTATCAGAACAAAATGTGGAATGAGATTATTATTAATTATTATCCCTGTGGGGAAATGGCGTAATATATCCCTTTCCATAAGATGCATATTTCATCATTTTGCACTTACACACTGCTTCCTTGCATATGTACATGTAGGTTGTTTCAGATAGTAGAACTTTCAATGGCCAGGGTTACCAGGTATATACAGAATAGCCTATAACAAAATGTACCATTAGTCAACATTTTACCCTTAATAACACCAGGCTATTGTCTCATTATTGTCAGATTGCTATAGCAATCTGGCAAAAATGAGGCAATAATCTGGCATTTCAATGGATGGGGAAGAAACATGAAATGGTGAATTCTTCTAGCCCTATAAATGAGGTGACCCATTTGCGGGGTCAATATTTATAATAAAGAAAATGCATTATTATTTTGGGCAAAAAAACAAAATGAGGTGAATAATGCTAAACTGAAAATTAATTAACCATGGCCTTAAAATGTTAGAAATTTATTTATTTATTTATTGGTGTTTAAGGTCACATACTTATGTACAATGGGTGATCATGACCGTGACAGTTTTTTTGGTGGAGGAAGTCGGAGTGCCCGAAGGGAACCACCGAGCAGCTGCCAGCTCCCCAACATCGTAACTCCGCACTGCAGCACAGGCAGGGTTAGATTGGTTGAAGACATGCGCACCATCGACATGCAGTACGCCTTAGTACACAGCGTCATTGCGCCCCCATGTGGACAATGGGGGTTGAGTGCCTTGCCCCAGAACACAGCGTGGGAGTCTGAATTGATCGCCCAGATGGTCACCCATCCGAGGACTAACCAGGACTCGACGTTGCTTAACTTCGGTGATCTGACGAGAACCAAACTGTAAGAAGTATATTTTTGTTAGAAAACAATTTACTATGAAATTCCAAAGTCTTAAATTCCATATATTTTCAATAAATATACACAAATTATAGTTCAAAGTGAAGGTTGTGGTGTATAGAACACGAAAAATATATGCTTTTAACTCATGTAGTTGATGGCAGGCATAAACAGTCAAGAAAGTCTGCTACCATATTCATACGAGAATTGATAATAAAATAATATTTTAAAATAATAGTTCATGACAACAACTCACTCATGGTCAAATATGCTTCAGATATCCAAGAACAAAGCTAGAAATTCATAACAATTCCTGGAAGCTGTGACATGGCTACATGGGGGGGGAGGGGGGGGGGGAATGCCAACACTGTACACATTTTATCTTGAAGAAGGATGTCGTTCCCAGAAGTTTTGTTATTGTCACATGATACTCTGCAGTACTCCCCAATTCTGAACTGAGACTAATTTTGAAATTCTAGAAAATTCAAGCAAGTGTCAAGGTGATCAGCCTGGTAATGTCATTTTAAAAGGTTGTGTATACTGCGACAAATCAGCGGCCGGCCAAAGTGTTATTACCAGTGCTTTTTTGCTTTTATTCTACAATAAATTGATCTACAATTTAAACATAAACAACAAGCATGTTGTTCTTCTCACAATAAAATGGAAACAGTGTTTTAATTTTCCCCTCCCCCCCCCCCCACCCCCAAGCAGACTTTCATTTATTTTGAATTCCCAGGTTTGTTTGATATCTGAAGCACATTTGTCAATAACTTATTCTCCAAAAATATATTATTAGTTCTGGTATGAATATGATAGCAGACTTTTCAGGAACCGTTTTGCTTGCCATCAACTGTGCGGGTTGAAAGCATATTTTATTTCATGTCCTACACCACAACTTTCATTCCGGCATATAATTTTTATATATTTATTTGAATTTTTAAGGAATTTCAGAGTTGCAAAGAAATTCATTTGTTGTTACTTATACAGCACCATAAATGGACATATTAATGTGACACACCAAATTTATTGAAAGCATAATAGAGAGTAATGTAAAAAATAAGAAGACCAAGTATTTTTTACCCAAATGCAGAGTCCCCTATGCAGAGTTTTTCTAATGGGTCAAAATGTACAGTAGTTGCTTTGCACAATGCAACGTCTATTTGAACTATTGGATAGTTGATTTGCAGCATTGGCTTGGTCAATTTTCACCACCGGTTCAGTCACTTTACACCACAGACTCATTCAATTTTCACCATAGTTCAGTTGCTTTGCACCATTCAGAAATGGAGTGAATGACAACATCATAAAGAGACAAAAGACCATTTTCTTCTTTCAATCAAATCTCATGTTTATCAAAGCACATGGTAGCACAGTTACAAAAATAATAAATGAACATAATAAAAACTTCATTATGGGTACAGTCAAGCAGAATACAAACAAAAAAACACAAACTTTTTATCTCATATTATGTAGTCTCTTTACATTTCTGAATTAATCAATCAACATGAGAATGCAATAAAAATTGAAGATTATTAAATGGCTAGCAGGTAAAAAAACTTCAGCCGAAAGATGTTGTGGAACTGGAAGAACTTTTTTCCCACTTTTGCAGCACTGATAATTCTAACACTTGACTATGGATCTGCGAATCACACAATTTATTTCGAATCAAATTTCAAATCGAATCGTGTCTCTGATATCGATATCGAATCAAATCTCAAATCGAATCTTAATAGACAAATTATTTCACATTGCACCAAACGAAAGTTACGGTACACTGACAAGACAGACTGACACCGTAAACATCAATAAATAAATATGCTCTGTAGCACCTTCGCTGAAACAGCTGAGCCTATAATCCATAGTTTCAGTTTTCGAAGGCTTGACTTGTTACTATTCACGGTCTTAAGAACGTGAATAGTAACAAGTTAAGCTTTCAAAAACTAAAACTATGGAAAATGTTCTGGCCAAAATTCACTACTTACACCTAACAATTAACCGTTGTCAGTTACTCAATTAAATATGAATTAAGCCTACATGAACGCATTGTCTAATGTTAATTTTATCCAATTTTTTGTTGGAAATGTAACAAATTTAAGTTAGTACAAGAGATTTGACACAAATCAAATCTTGAGACTGATTCGGGATCGATCTCGAAGCAGACATATGGTATCGATATCGAATCGAATAAGAATATTCGCAGGATCCTGCACTTGACATAATTTCTTTGAAAGCTCTCACCGAGTAAGAAATTGTGTTAAGTATTAGAATTATTAATAAAAGTAAAATGGAATGTTGTTCATGTCTGGCCATCTTTAAAGGTGATGATCAATTGCAATGAACACATATGGACAACAACAGAGGTTTTTGAAGTACCTGTTGTTTTAACAATGTATAGAGAGTGGTGTCTGAAAAAAAACAAGTACAGTGGAGCCCACTTAATTGGATATCTCTTAACTGAATAAACCTGTTAACTGAAGATAATTTCCCAACACAAAACCATTTACCATACCTCCAGTACAAATTTGATCTGTTAATTGAATATAGGTTATAGAGTAAAATCCTGTTAATTGAATAAAAAATCTTGTAACCTGACGAGAAATTATCCTGACTCTCCCCAATTTTCCTCTGTTTATACACCTATTTGGCCTCTGTACATCTAATACAGGCATTTAATCTATTATATCTTGTTTGACAGAGCTCATGGAGCTCTGTCAAATAAGATATAATAGAATAAAGGCTAAGTTTACCTCCGGAAAGTGACACAATTCCTGTAAATTGAATACTCCTGTTAATTGAATAATTATCATTGGCAAAGTGGCTATTCTTATTCAATTAACAGGGCCTGTAGCTTAACCTGACTCTGTGTTGAGTTTGATGAAAAGAATAATGTTTAATGTTTATGAAAGGATTATGATGTGAGACAAGAACTGCGGTAATTGGGAATATGTTAATTTCTGTTCCCTGTACGCTATGTTTTCAATAAAAATAATTTGAGGTGTAGACTGTACTGAAGAATTGAGGGGTGGGTTAATGTGGCCCTCACAGTTAATGTATGTGGCCCTCACGGTTAATATATGTCAACCAAAGTTACCAAATTATAGTGAAATTATTCCAAAACGAGTCATCCTATCAAGTTACAATGAAATCCCTTCAGAAACACAGCCTGTAGACTGTGCTAGCGGTTTTCGGGTTTTGGGCCTGTGTAGCCATCACAGTTGACCGATTGCAACCAAAAGGGGATGTCCTCATTTAGACAATATACTGAGTCATCCTACCAAGTTACTGTGAAATCCCTTCATAAATACGACCTGTAGTCTGTGCTAAAGGTTTTGGGGTTTTGGGCTAGTCTGTGCTAAAGGTTTAGGGGTTTTGGGCTCTGGCAGCCGTCACAGCTGAATGATCGCGACCAAAAGGGTAAATTATTATCTAGACATTATCTGGAGTCATCCTATGAAGTTACAATAAAATCCCTTCATAAATATGGCTTGTAGACTGTGCTAAAGATTTTTGGTACTCGGGCCCCTGTAGCCATCACAGTTGACCAATTGCGGCCAAAAGGGGACATTCTCATCTAGACATTTACATTATATGGAGTCATCCTACCAAGATACAATGAAATCCCTCCATAAATACGACCTGTAGACTGTGCTAAATGTTTTCGGCTCGGGCAGTCGTCACGGTTCACAGATCGTGACCAAATGGGGAAGTTCTCATCTAGACATGATATGGAGTCATCCTATCATGTCACAATGAAATCCCTCCATATTAAATATGACATATAGACTGTGCTAAAGGTTTTTGGGTTTCGGGCTTGGGCAACCATCATGGTTGTCACATCATGACCAGAAGGGGACGTTTTCATCTAGATATTACACAGAGTCATCCTACCAAGCTACTATGAAATCCCTTTATACATGTGACCTGTAGACTGTGCTAAAGGTTTTCGGGTTTTGGGCTCGGCAGCCATCACGGTTGACCGTTCGCAACCAAAAGGGGACATTCTCATCTAGACATGACCTCAAACCTGCAAATGAAATTTTGTGACAATCGGACAAGAACTACAGGGTGTAGCCTGTGCTACAGGAAAATGTAAACAGACTCATAGAGTTCTGCACGTGTGATGGCAATAGCTTATCTTGACTTTGTTAAGTTAAGCTAAAAATGAAACTGAATAGAGTCAGTATTCTTAATTAGTTATTGGACGGAAACCAACTTCAAGATGGCTGCCATGGAAGCCATAATGACTTGGCCACTGGTGACCATCTTGGTTCAGCTAACTGGTCCAACATTGAAAGGAAGTCCTCTAGACACCAACAATGCATAATTCAAAAATAAAAATGAATCGAGTCAGCATTTATTAGTTATTGGACGAAAACCAAATTTGATATGGCCACCATGGCCACCATATTGAATTGGATAGCTGGACCAAAATCGAAAGGAAGATTCCTCTAGTCATCCACAAGTAAACCCTAAAATTATGATTTGATCAAATAAGCAGTTCTTTAGTTATTGGACGGAAACCAAAAGTTAACAGACAGACGATGGATGGAGAGACATAGTGAAAATATAATGCTCTTGAGGGGGTCACAGTAGGGCTGCAATGATTCATCGCAATTTCAATGCATCACGATACATTTGTACATGATACGCATATCGTATCGTTTCATGTGTATCACGATACAAACGATACACTTCCAGAAGGTTGGCATGATGTAGTCAGAAGGTGCATTTTCAGGCCCAAAAAGTCTATTTTGTGCTTTTCCAACTTATAATTCCATCACAGGAGTCTGAAATTCTATCAGTATAGCTATAATTCTATCAGTATAGCTATAATTCACTTTCAATTCTATACTGTTCCAAAAAAGAAAGTGTGCATGCTAAAAAATACAGGTAACACTAAAAAAAGATATATATCATTTTCATTCATGAAAATTTTATTTGATCACAGATGAATCAATTTGTGATCAACACGAGAAATTTCATTACGCTACGACGAATACTCTTGGTGTCATGGAGAGTCAAAGACACTAAGGGTCAAACACAAAAGTCACACACTCAATATCTGGTATGACCTCCATCTGCATCGACTACTGCTGTGCATCTACGCCTCATGGAAGCGAACAAGTTAGCATGGAAGTGTTGTTCCATATTCTGATAAGCTGTCTTTGGAGTTCCACAAGCGTTGATGATGCATGGGGAAGCCGGCGTAGCTGACGTTTCATTTCGTCCCATATGTGCTCAATGGGTGAGATAGCGGGGCAAATTTGCGGGCCAGGGAAGAACATCCACTTGTTGTTGCTGCAGATACTGTTGAACAACATGAGCTGCGTGGGGTCGGGCGTTGTCCTGCTGTAGAATGACGCCGGGGCTGTGACGTTGCAGAAATGGGACAACAACAGGTTAAGCACTTCATCACGATATCTGGCTGCATTGAGATTGCCATCAATAATGACCAGCTCAGTTCTATTACGGGCAGTGATGCCACCCCACACCATGAGAGACCCTCCCCCATAACGGTTTCGCTCCACGACACATGGATCTGCGTAGCGTTTGTTCGACGTCTGTACACTCTCTGCCGGCCATCTGATGATGAAAGATGGAAACGACATTCATCTGTGAATAAAACACGTCACCACCAGTGTAAGGGATGCCTGAGATGTTGTCTACACCACTGCAGTCGAGCACGACGATGACGTAACGTCAAAATCGGACGAATTGCAGGTCTTCGAGGACATAAGCCGTATTCTCTCAGCCGGTTGATTACTGTTTGAGGTTGTATCCGTCTCAGGTTAGGGATGTTCCTGGCTGTCGTCGTTGCTGTTTGTTGCCGGTTCCGGAGATGGACGACACGGATATACCGATCTTGTGCAGGGGTGGTAACTCGGGGTCTCCCGGATCGGGGTCGGTCTCGAACGTCATCATGTTGTGCATGTCAATGGACTAGCCTGTCTACAGTGTTACAGAGGCAGTTCAAATGCTGGGCAACCTCTCTGTGTGTTCTGCCAGCTCTAATCATACCAGGGCAAGGAGGCGTTGATTCATTGTCAATCTTGGCATGCTAATGTGGAGTCGTTTTAACAGCAGCGCAAGTTTGAATGTGAACGATAGGAAGGCCTTACTTTAATGTTTAAATACCCAAGGATTCACACTGCTGCATGAATTTTCAGACTCTCCATGTGCAAAACATGCCTTTTCACAAACGAGCAGCACGTCATTTAACGTTAATGCAATTTTCACGGGGAAAGCTGTTTTTGTGTTCAATATAACTTATTCATGAACAGGTTAACACTCTTTACACCTACGACATTATTTTTTTGGAGTTGGATCAATTTCTGCAATGCACACTTTCTTTTTTGGGCGAGTATATAAGTATACCTATAATTCACTTTCAACGTGATATTTACGTTCCCAACGTAATCCCCTTCAAGGGGATTACGTTGGGAACATAAATGTCACATTGAAAGTGAATTATAGCTATACTGACAGAATTTCAGACTCCTGTGATTCCACTTGTTCATTTGTATTTCAGTAAAATATCAACACTGTCAAAATTATAAGCATAGTTTGAGGCACGAGGGGAGGAAAGAGACTTTCACTTGATTTTTCTAACTCTGCCAAGTTCCCCCCTAATGCTAAGAAGAAGATCAGGAATACTAACTGTTATCTTGGTCTGTTAAATACACGTTCTCGTTGTAACAAAACTGAAATTCTCCATGATGTGATCGTCGAACACGACCTGGACATTTTTGTGCTCACTGAAACATGGCTGAAGGGTGAGGATGGAGCAGTATTGTCTAGCCTAGTTCCAGCAAATTACGGTATCCAGCAGGAGCTAAGAGCTGGGAAAAGAGGAGGTGGACTTGCTGTCATCTATAAACAGTCTGTGGGCTTAAAGAAGTTAAACTTTGGTCCTTTTTCATCTTTTGAAGTACTTTGTGTTACACTCAATATTAACGGCCAACTCGCACAGCTTGTCTGTATATACCAGCCACCTTCGTCAAGTCGTAACAAATTTACATTCGATGCTTGTATGTCCGAATTTAACACCTTTTTAAGCACGGTGACTTTACTTCCTGGTCACCTTATAATTCTCGGTGATTTCAATATCCATGTTGATAATCCCGACGACAAGAATGCCAACCAATTCATAAATCACATTTCCTCTGTGAATCTGCATCAGCTCGTCTGTGGCCCAACCCATCGTTCTGGGCACACACTCGATCTGATCATTGCTAGAGAAAATGATGACTTCATAGCTGTCAGTAGCATAGCGGACAAGCATATCTCTGACCACTCCTTGATTTTATGCAATGTTTCATTTGCAAAACCAAGAGTAGTCCAGAAGACTGTCAAAGCTAGAAAAACACGCAACATCGACATTGATAATTTTCTGAGGGACCTTTCATTATGTAACCTAACACAACTCATTGAAAATGAAGCTGACATCGGCTCAAAAACTGATAAAATCTTCGCGACCCTAACTAAGGTATTAGACATCCACGCGCCTATCCAAACAAGAACTGTCACTGTTCGTCCTAACATTGGATGGTACAACAATGAGATAAGGAAATTAAAGCAAATGTGCAGGAAAGCAGAACGCCGCTTTGTTACATCTGGCCTCCATGTTCATAATGACATGTATAAAACACTTCGTAACAAGCTGAACTCATCTATTAAGTCAGCTAAAATGGACTGGGTGAAAAATAGTATTGCGTCATGTGGCAGAAATTCTAAAGAGATTTTTAAGATAGTCAGCAACCTTCTACATGTGAATGGGAAGGGCAAGCTCCCTGAGCACACCCATCTTTCCGAGCTCGCATCTAGATTCTCTGACTTTTTCAGAGATAAAATTTCAAAGATTCGTAGTGGCCTCGAAAATTTGGCCTTAAACTCAGTGACCATTGATGAAGACATATCGGTAGATTCTGATATCTCCCTTAACGACTTTCAGCCTCCTACCATGGACGAGGTTAAGTCAATTATATTGAAAGCCTCTTCCACATCTTGTTCTCTCGACCCACTGCCAACATGGTTTCTCAAAAACAGCTCTGTTTTAGACCACCTACTTCCCACCATTACTAGTATATTTTGCTCATCTCTGGCTCTTGGAACTGTACCAACAGCATTTAAGCATGCCCATGTTATTCCACTCCTGAAGAAACCAAGCCTAGAGGTCAACGTTCTAAAAAACTACAGACCAGTCTCTAACCTTCCTTTTCTGTCTAAATGTCTTGAAAAGGTTATTGCCTCAAGAATTATTCAGCATATTTCAGATAATAACAATCTGGAAATATTTCAATCTGCATACAGACCCGGGCACAGCACTGAAACAGCCTTAATTTGTGTCAGCTCCGATGTGCTGAATTCGATGGACGATCGTAGGCTAACATCATTCGTGCTGCTCAACCTGTCTGCTGCATTTGATACGATTGACCACCGAACTCTTTTGTCGCGGTTAGAAAAACGACTCAAAATACGCGGATCTGCCCTTGAGTGGGTACGTTCCTACTTAAGTGACCGAACGCAATCTGAGAAAATATGCGATACTCTATCAGAGCCCGTCGAGCTAAAATATGGAGTCCCCCAAGGCTCAGTACTCGGACCCTTACTGTTCACAGTTTACACTCTACCACTTGGGGATCTCATAAGGAAGCACTCTGTAAATTTTCACCTGTATGCAGACGATACCCAGCTGTATCTGTCTGCTGATCTTTCCAATATGAATGACTCCTTAACAACACTGGAGGCATGCATTGAGGATATTCGACAGTGGATGGGGAGAAACTTTCTGAAATTAAATGATGATAAAACAGAATTTGTACAGTTAGGCACCGAACATCAGCTAGACAAAGTTCCAATTAACTGCTTGAAAATAGGCGATAGCGCAGTTAGCTCAAGTAAAACTGCCCAAAACCTCGGTTTCACTTTTAATGATTGCTTTGATCTGCATAACCAAATCACAAAAGTGAGCAAAAGCTGCTTCCTCCAAATAAGAAACATCAACAAAATCAGAAAGCTACTTGACCAAAACATTCTGAAAACTGTTATACAGTCTTTGGTCCTGTCCCGTTTGGACTATTGCAACTCTCTCTATTTCGGCCTTCCTCTGAAATCAATGTACTTGCTTCAACGTATTCAAAACACAGGAGCTAAGATCATTACCGGTGCGAAAAAATATGACCACATTACACCAATCCTGAAATCTCTGCATTGGCTGCCAGTTGAGTCTCGCATTAAGTATAAGGTAATGGCGGTGACACACAACATCTTACATAGCGACAAAGCACCAATCTACCTTAAACAGGTCATCAAAGTACACACACCGTCGAGGAATCTCAGATCATCTTCTGAGAATCTCCTTGTCGTACCGCGAATTCGATCAACGGCAGGGAAGAGATCGTTCACTTTCGCAGCCCCTTCACTCTGGAACGCCCTCCCTCAGAACCTTAGAAAAACCCTAAATGCAGATCACTTCAAGAAAGCTCTGAAAACCCATCTCTTTCAAGCAGCCTTCGGCCGCTGATTGTACCATTGTTACCGTCACCTATGTTTTCAGTGCTTTTGAGCAGCGTTTCGCTAGGAAAAGCGCAATATAAATAAATTATTATTATTATTGAGGCAACAGACCTCTCACCTCTGAGTTGAACCCAGTCTCCCAGAGATCCATTGGCTGAAACTTGATTGTCTTTCTCAAGCACTAAAAAAGAAATTGGATGTTACTGGCCAAATGAAAGTTGGACTCTGTGCAGTTTGTGGGCCTTTTATTACTGATAATTCACTCTCAATGTACTGCATGTAATGTATCGTGAAAAATCGTATCGTTAAAAAAAATTGTGATACATATTGTATCGTGAGTGAGACGTATTGTTGCAGCCCTAGGTCACAGGGGCCATAAAAAGAAGTCCTTAAATAAAAATATTGATTTGGAAATTTCAAGTTAATTTGAGATTAAAACTATTATTCTGAGAACAAAAAATTAGAGTGGTACATTTCAACAAGGAATATTTATTTATTTTAGTGGTGTAAACTTGTACAGTTATAGTAAATATCGGTGAGGCAAATTAACATTTTACATGATGCATATTGACTTTTCTGATGGTACAAATCAACTTCTCATATGGTGCAAATCGACTGGTGCAAACAGCTGTGCTGGAAATGAACAAAATTGACGGATGCAGTTTTGAGCTCCTGTAAACTCATAGTTCAGCGATAAACATAAAACAGTAAAAACAATAACCTGGTAATGGCGCCACAACGAATAGACCTTTTCATCTATGCAGAATCGGAAATTTGATCACATTTGCGCATAGGGGGGTTGATAACCTCCTCTGTGCGAATGCGACCGAGTTTGATAATCTCCTCTGCGCGAATGAGATCAAGATTCCGATTCCGCATCGATGAAAAGGTCTATTCGTTTCGGCGCCATTACCGGGTTATTGTTTTAACTGTTTTATATTTATACAAAAACATGGACGATTTCGAAACATTCGTTGTCGCTTCGAGAGTATTAAAATAATGATAATTAAAGGATAAAACATAGTTTGGATCAATAAACTTTTCACAAATGTAAGGAAATATGTGTGCTATCGATTGCAGACGGTAATAAGAGCGAAAACTTGATATATATTCCTAATTTCGAGTTTTGAGTTCCCATAAAAACTTGATGGGAACTTTTTCTATAAGATTGAATGGTAAGAATCTGAACGTATAGGGGTCGCCACAACGTTCGGATCGCTGAACTAGCAAACTCAGAGATGAGAGTAAATAAACTCTGCACAATGTAAGGAAATATATGTACTATCGATTGCAGCCGGTAATAAGAGCGAAAGCTTGATATATATATTCCTAATTTCGAGTTTTGAGTTCCCATAAAAACTTGATGGGAACTTTTTCTATAGGATTGAATGGTAAGAATCTGAACGTAGAGGGGTCGCCACTAAGTTCGGATTGCTGAACTAGCAAACTCAGAGATGAGAGTAAATTGCACCCATAAAATGTTAGTTTATGGATTTCCGAGGGAATACTGTCACCAAACACAAGAAACCATAACCTTTTGAACCCGTGTGGCTGCTTTTTCAGCCAGGAACATGATACGTCATTACATCATTAAATAAGATGGTTCTTCAGTAAATGTGTGAGGTAGACCAATCAGTATTTTCAACGTGCAGCCCGTAGGCTGCACGTTGAAAATATTGATTGGTCTACCCCAAATAATTAATATGGACTCTTCTAAATGCTACCATTGAACTGTCATGGCAGATACCACTAGTGTTCAAAGGGTTAAGTGTACAAGGAATTACTGAATTATGACAGTAACTTGCCACAGTGCACTGCTTTCTCAAAACAACACACATTTATATACCCTCACAGTATATTAGTGCTCCACAATATTTTTCAACGAGTGCATTTTTTAGCTCCCCTAAAATAGAAAACACGGTTGCTGACAGGAGCAATTGCACTCGCACCCATCTCATTTTCAGGACTGGCAAACAGACAGTGGAGGATATCGACAGGATATCAACCAACCTTCGTTTGATTCTTGGAAAAAGTTTTGCAATTTACAAAGGAGAAAAAAAAAATTATGGCAAAGGTGTAGAATAGGGGACTTTTCGGGGTTTTTTTAAAATAACGATTTTCTCGCTATTTTTTTCTGTTTTCTTAAAGTAAACTATATTTTGAACAAAATGACACAACATTAGGTACCTCTATCATGTTTTAACATGCAAGAGAATAGATTTTAAATCACGCACGTCGAATTGCGAGTTTCTCAATTACCATTTGTTTCATCCGCTGAAAATTTTGCAGCATCTGTTGTTTTCATTCGTTGTTACGAGTTACGTCACAGGGCAGAAATCATTCTATATGATAGCAGGTGAGCTTCGCTTGTGTGCATGTTAACAGGTGCGCTTTGCTTGTGTGCGTGTTCCTTGATTTAAGGTCAGTTCAGTTAGGACCAGGGTGAGCCCATCGGTAAGCTAACCCTGGCCCTCACTAGACTGACCCTAAAATTTGATCTAGGCTCAGTTTAGTGAGAAGGGCAGGGTTTCTCAGCCGACATTTCAATTACTAGTACTAAACTCTCCTCCTATGATAGCGATAATGGAACGGAGCGATTGCAGGGATCCTACTAGAAACCGGAATCACACGTAATCCCCTTTAAAGACCGGAATCACCCGGAATCCCCTCATATTTTACTACATTATATATATACATAGCACTTTTAGCAATGGAATCCTATCTAATATGTTTTCACGTTCAAGATTTAGTAAATTTCAAAGGATTTCGGGGTACAGGAAGCGGTTAGCGAAGAGTCTTCCTCGTTTAGAAGCTTTTTTCAATCAAAACATTTTCCAAGGGAAGTAACTTGTGACGTTATTTTGAACTCGATGTTTTATCACGCATCGCCAATACAACACAAACATCACAGCCCGAGAAGCGAGAATTTACTATCAAACTTGAAGCTCACTGGAATGAGTGTGTGTGTGTGTGTGTGTGTGTGTGTTGTGTGTGTGTGTGTGTGTGTGTGTGTGTGTGTGTGTGTGTGTGTGTGTGTGTGTTTTCAAATGACACAATCATGTTTTAGAGGAATTTTGAATGTTGGTTTCTGATCCCCCGCCAGGATTCGAACCCTCGGCAACACCGCCTGGCAATCAGGAGTCCAGCGTCTAAACCACTAGACCATTGCACACCGTAAAAACGATGGCTGGAATCTAGGTTTTTAGACGAAGTCCTCATGATTACTTGGTTCATCTTCCTTTCGGCAGCAGCATGAAAGTGTGGAACGCGCTGGCTACAGTACGACGTAAGTGCTGTGGATGGCCTCAGACGAAGACTGGCACGGGCTTGTGTGTGTTTTTTCAAATGACACAATCATGTTTTAGAGGAATTTTGAATGTTGGTTTCTGATCCCCCGCCGGGATTCGAACCCTCGGCAACACCGCCTGGCAATCAGGAGTCCAGCGTCTAAACCACTAGACCATTGCACACCGTAAAAACGATGGCTGGAATCTAGGTTTTTAGACGAAGTCCTCATGATTACTTGGTTCATCTTCGCATCGCCAATACAACACAAACATCACAGCCCGAGAAGCGAGAATTTACTATCAAACTTGAAGCTCACTGGAATGAGTGTGTGTGTGTGTGTGTGTGTGTGTGTGTGGGTTTGTCTTACCAACTTGACGAGGTAACTAGACAAAAGAGTTTTCGTGTTTCGCCTTACCGAGGTACAAAAGACAAAAGAAACCCTTTACCTCGGTTGTTTTCCCAGAACTGTACCGGCAAAATGAGGTTGAAACCGTTAGTCCACACAAAGGACAAACAATGGGGTACCTCGGTATGTAGGGTAGACAAGACTGTGTGTGTGTGTGTGTGTGTGTGTGCGTGTGTGTGGGGGTGGGAGTCTGGGCGGGGGGGGTGAGTCTGGGCGGGAAAAAACTCAAACTAATCAAGATTATAATTTGCTCAATTTGAATGAGAACTTTAGCGAATCATCTTGGTTGGCTCATGACTGATCAAAAAGAAACCTGTACAGAACTTGCCCCTATGCTCTCTCAGAGATAAGCCCTGAAGTCAAGGAAAGTCAGCCAGGGTCGTGAAAAGTTGGGCGGGGTCCGGAAAAGAAGGCCCGTGACTGCATGCCCCGTCTGCTGTAAAGTCTATCGACGTTCACTGCAGTGGCTCAAACACTGACCACTGACCTATCACGGATTGACGAAGTTTCTATCGCAGAGGCACACAATAAAACCCGGGTCATTTGACAAAGTAAGAAGATGTCGTTTTTTTTTCAATTTTAGTTATTTTATTATTTACACATAAATATAAAATTAAAATGAATAACAATTATAACAGGGTATAGATAACATATTCATTCGTTCGTTCGGTCAGTCACAGATACCACAAGGGTATTTTACTGTTTTGGCTACCGGTCGGTAATAAGGTTTGGAATACATAATGATTACAGTGAAATTGCCAGGCAATTGATACAAGACTCGTATGACAAGAGATTTTTATAGAAAGTATATTGTTGGAATCACATGCACCGCCAGAGATAACTTCCTGACAGTTCTTACTAAAATTAAAGGGATTACTAGACAGATTGACAGACTTTATGGGAATCACACCTCTTCGGAATAAAGCTACTTAAAAAGAAACAATGAAGAATATTAATTAAAACGACAAACGCTAGTCAAAACAACAGCTTGTTGTACAATCTGTATCTTTCAGCTGAAAGAAAACTTTCATGCAGCTCATAGGGGCTTCCGAATTTTCGCAAAAGGTTAACCAAACTATGCGAATTGGGAAATGGCCCGCCTTTATTATTAATATTGGAAAAATGAATGGAAAGTTTAGTTAGGAGCTCGGCATCATTCCTCGAATATTTCCACCAAACGGTCAAAATGTCATGGCTTGTTTGGTTCTCTTTTAGCGACTGGTTCGGGCGGCCAGTTGGTTCACAAGGTAGTTTGTGTCAAATTGCGGCAGTCGGTTAGGGCCTATTTGCCAGAAAAAAGGGGCCAGGAGATGATGGAAATTACACACATATTTTTTTTTATTTCTTAAAGTTCTTTCCTATCGCAGGATGATGTTAGCTTCTCAGTGCCGCTTCTAAATTTGTTAGCTTTTCAGTGTCACTTCTAAATTTGATTGAAACGTTCAAGTAAATAATAACAAAATTCACTGAAGCAACTCAATTCCCAGTCAGGGCCACATTGATACAGCTCAATTCCCGGTCAGGGCTGCGTTGATACAGTGCGAGATAAAAACATACACTATAATGGTACTGTAAGTTACTTCCCCTGAAAAATTTCGATCGATGAAAGGTAATAAATGATAATAATCGTTCCGATAATCTCTTCTCGTACACTAAGACACGTCAAAATCTATATTTGAAAAAAAAACCTATGATTGGAAACCCCCGAGGATGATTTTTTATTACTAAAAGTGCTAAATATGGCGAAAATGTAGTAAAATATAAGGGGATTCCGGTTTCTAGTAGCACCGGATTGCAGTGAGTTCGACGGCGCTGTCGCAATAAAATCGTTAATATTTCTTGAAAAAAAACGCTAAATAAAAGTATGTGATTTTGTGTCATTTTGTTCAAAATATAGTTTACTTTAAGGGCCTATATAAGTAATGGAATTTTGTTTATTTTGAAATTCTCACCTCTCATATTCCTTAAATTCAGATTAAATATACACAAATTATACATCAAAATGAAGGTTGGGATGTATAGAACACAAAACACATATGTAATCAACTCATAGAGTCGACTGTAGGAACCACTGGTTCCTGGAAGTCTGCTACCGTATTCGCACCAGAACTGATAATAAAATAAAATTTCATCAGAACAAATTGTGGCCAAATCTGCTTCATATATCCAAGAACAAAGCTAGGCATTCAAAACACAGCGATAGGACTGCATTTTGGAAAAGGACAACACTGTCTGCATTTTTTATTGAAGATGGTTTCCATGCTCGACAGACATGTGCAAATCACTCGTTACCACGAATTTCCATCGAAAAACAAAATCGTAATTCTAAGAAATTTCAACAGGTATCATGATACCGAATTACAGACAACTCGGACCAAAGACAACTTGGACAAAGACAACTCGGACCACTTTTGAAGACAACTCGGACCAACTTTGAAGACAACTCGGACCACTTTTGAAGACAACTCAGACCAACTTTGAAGACAACTCGGACCAACTTTAAAGACAACTCGGACAACTTTTGAAGACAACTCGGACCAACTTTCAAGACAACTCGGACCAACTTTCAAGACAACTCGGACCAACTTTCAAGACAACTCAGACTAACTTTTGAAGAAGTCGACCCAAGTTTCAAGACAAGTTGGCCCAACTTTCTAGGCAACTTGGACTGACTCGGTGAATAATTCGGACCTGAATAGTGCACAAACGAAGATTCGGAGTTGGTGGGGAAAGTCACAGAACAATCAATCACGGTTTAAACGATTTATTAAAAATTGAGGCATGACAATCAAAGACATGAATAAATGAATGAATAAAAGTTTTCACATAAAAAACAATGTTCAGCACATACGTGATTCGCTCTTTCCAATGAGGGATCATAATCTATGTTTTGGAAACCCCAAAAATGAAAAAAAGATTGAAAAGCAATTTTCGTGTATGAATGTAAAAGTTAACTTATCCTCTTTCAATTATGAGATATTTCTTTCAAGCCCTGTCGACACTTCTTTTGTGAAATTACAATTAATAACAATAACCTTTGAGTAAATGGATAAACCCGAGACAACAAGCAATAAAAAAAGCCAGTTAACAAATGACACGCTAATTGTTTAACAATTAGTAAAACAAACATTGTATTTTGAAGGTTACCTAACGCTAGTAGCAGACGACACTCGTAAAAAAATCTCGTGTTTCTATAAATTTTCATTTTTTTCTTGCAATACATAGGTTATGATCCGTCATTAGAACGTGCGCGACACGCTCGTTCCAATGAGGGGTCATAACCTATGTCTTGGAAGAAAAAAAAGCACTATAAAAAAAGATTGAATATCAATTTTCGTGAATAGCGAATTTACCTTAGGTAAAGGTTTAATAACCATACAGTTTAAGATAGTGGCCCATAGTAACTCCCACACTTTTTCAACAGTTGGTGGGCACTGATTTCCCCAACTGTGTACCTATTCCATACATCGAAAAGTTTACCTTGTACACAGTGAACATTTTTTCTTTGTATTCTTTTCAACTTACCTTCCGAGACCATTTTTACAGGAAGCTGCTTAGCTTCAGGGTTTCTAGACAACTCGTACCCACGGCAACTCGTACCAGTCAAGTCGTACCCAAAATTGGATGACTCGTACCCATTTTCGGCTGGACAACTCGTACCCACAATTGGACAACTCGTACCCAAGGTTGGACAACTCGTACCCATGGCTGGTCAACTTGTACTTGGTGTTTAATTGTATAGGCGAAGGCCGTTAATGGCCTAAGAACTATAGTTCTAAGCGGGGTTTTTGCTTTTGTTTGATCCGTTTAAGGTGCAATAATAGTAATGGAAATCAGTTTACTTTGAAATTCCTTCGTCAGATATTCCATGAATATGAAAGAAATATACACAAATTTTACGTCTAAATGACGGCTGTGATACACAGAACAGGAAACATATATTCATTGACCGTACTTTGTTGATAGCAGGCACCAGTGGTTCCTGAAAGTCTGCAATCATATTCGTACGAGAACTGGGGTGAATGACACCCCCCCCCCCCTCCCCCAACCCCGACACCCAGTTTCTGTGCTTCAATATTGGGAAATAGAGTACTGGAAAAAACTAAAAGGCCTCGCATCTAGGCCTAGGCTCTGCAAATTATCAGGGTGAAAACCAGAGCCTTCGTCGCATTAACTCTTGCCTTTCCTAATTAATAATGCCACTCTCCACCTTTAGATTATTTTTCGGGTGGCAAAGTTACATCACTGGTAAGGCGCCACTCGGTCAGGCGAGAAAGGATTTCATTGTAAATTGAGAGTCCAGCCGGATTTTGCACTTGAAGCGTAGCACATTTACCCGCTCGGAAGAAAAACGGCAAACAATGACCAGTGATAGACTGAATCAAGAAGATCACAAATCATGTTCATTTAAAAAAAATCCAATTAAAAAGCTCTAATACATCTCTCTCTTTGAGTCCACCAGCTCGCATCAACTGATTTCTGTCGGAAATTTTATGGTCAACACCGACACACCTGAAAACTCGAGAGTCATTTAATTTACACTTACCCGGCAGTGACAGGTGTGAGATCATGAACAATTATTTTCTATCATCTATTACCTTATAGTCGATTGGTGTTTAATTTTCTTCCAATTATCTGTGCATATTATTATCGCCAATTAAGTTAATCTTCCAGTTGGGAGGTGTGTTTTTCTAACAATTATCTTCCATGACAATCATGAAAATTAAATGATAATTAGCATTTTTGTAAGGTTTACAATTAGACTATAAATGTGAATAAAAGTGAATCTCTCTCTCTCTCTCTCTCTCTAGGCACCTGGCTCTCGTGCCTCGACCAATCGAAACAAAAATTGGCACAGGTCTATATAGATGTAATCTGACCAGGAAAGGACTTCTGATGGGCCATGATCGCGTCCGACATCGCGTTAATCCTTCAACCAATGAAGGGGTGGGGCAGGGTGGGGGAATAAGCCCCGATCACATCTGATTTTGCGTTAACCCTGCAACACGTGGACTGCTGGGTATGACTACCAGTACAACAAAATATTACGTAGAAAAGCCCTCAGAAGTTTAACGAATAGCCAAAGATTAGCCAATTTGGGGGTGGGGTAGGAGTGGGGGGGGGGGGGGGGGACGTCTCCCGTATCTACACCACTGTATTAATATATAATTTAAATATTTCCTGTTTCCTTCGAATTGCTCTCTTGATGAAATGTTCATACCGGCGAAATTGACTTTCGGCGAAGTCTGTTCAGACTGCTCTGCTGAGATAAATGCGAAAAATGGAAAGTTTTTGCCTTTATGCACACCCATTGAAAGCAGACACTCATCTTCTCAAGTCCTTCAGCCAATATTCGCCTTCGCCCATACAATTAAAGACCAGGTACATGTTGACCAACTGTGGGTACGAGTTGTCCAACCTTGGGTACGAGTAGTCCAACTGTGGGTACGAGTTGTCCAGCCGAAAATGGGTACGAGTCGTCCAATTTTGGGTACAACTTGACTGGTACGAGTTGCCGTGGGTATGAGTTGTCCTGATACCAGCTTCAGCATACATAAAGTTAATAACAAATAAAAATGTAGATTTCCCTTTTGGCTTTCTGATTTAGCCTAACATGCCACCCTTCACAGTCATTATTGGTACGTATGGTGCGACCAAAAACACTCCAAGACTCCACTGGCCACGCAGAATGAATGAATGAATGAATGATCATCTTTGCTTTTACCCGACTAGTATGACGAATGAATGAAAGAATGCATCTTTACTTCATCAGCCATGATTGAATGATTAAAATTCTTGAAACGAACATAATATATAGAAAAACTAGTGCCTAAAACAACATGTCGGTAATCTGTGAGATCACATTTAATTATTTTCTATATCATTCTTTTCTTCACAGTTGGTCCAACCTGTCTTATAGTCGTTACAACTTGTCTTGAAAATTGGTCCGAGTTGTCTTCAAAAGTGGTCCGAGTTGTCTTGAAACTTGGTCCAAGTTGTCTTTAAAGTTGGTCCGAGTTGTCTTTAAAGTTGGTCCGAGTTGTCTTCAAAGTTGGTCCGAGTTGTCTTCAAAGTTGGTCCGAGTTGTCTTCAAAAGTGGTCCGAGTTGTCTTGGTCCAAGTTGTCTTTGGTCCGAGTTGTCCTGATCCCCATGATACCTTGCATTGAATATGGCAACTGTGCAATCTCTATCTGGTAACAGTATACTGTATGAAGGCGATCTTTTTCATTATTTGATTTTAGACGGTGTTGTTTTTACATGCTTTTACTGTCCGATGGCGTCGACCTGAAATCGAAAGTATACTCATACGTAAACAAAAGCAAAGGCTTTGGAATTTTCCCCAATGCAGCTCTGTCGACTTGTTTTGAAGAATTTTTACCCCCTAGCTTTGTTCTTGGATATGTAAAGCACATTTGGCCACAAGTTGTTTTCGTGAAATATTATTAAATTATCAGTTCTGGTGCGAATATGGCAGCAGACTTCCATGAACCAGTGGTGCCTACAGTCGACTCTATGGGTTGATTACATATGTGTTTCATGTTCTATGCATCCCAACCTTCATGTTGCGGTGCGTCGAATTACCGAAACGCGGCCAAAACGGGAGAGTAATCTACCAAAACGTGCACCCAAAAGACTAAAATGGGTGACAAGAGGGACTTCCTACCACAAAGAACTAAGACGTGACTGAAATGGGCGATTAAGCTACCGAAACATGCACCCAAAAGACTAAACCGGGCGATAAGGTCTTTCTGCCGTGAAGCGTGAACTGAACACTTGTCAGAACCGCCTCGAAATGCATCCGGTATATAAGGGTCAGGAATGGGGCAGGTCTCAAAACAACACTGAAATGATTTCAATGGTTTATTCAAAAACAAATAGCACAGTTTAAATGTACGTAGCTCAATGTAGCACAGAAATGTAAAAATATGAACATAAAACAAAAGATACAAAAACATATCAACTCCTCACCCAACAAAACCAAGTAAACAGCTAGAATTTAACTTTTTTCCCAACGTAACAGAAAAACAGGCCAGCGCTATTCTCGAATATCGCTATTCAATCCTCTTCAGATTTGTATTTTCTCCTCCGAAAACATAGGTTATGACCCCTCGTTCGAATGAGTGTGACACGCTCATTCAAATGAGGGGTCATAACCTATGTTTTAGAAGTGAAAATGTTTTTTTTTTAGTTACACAAATAATTTTTTCATGAGTGATGTCTGCTACAAGCGTTGGGGATAAGGTTACATGTAACTATCTTGATTGAGAACTACCATGTTATTATGGATATCATTGAGACCGACAGGCCCCGTTGTTCCAATGATATCCATATTTATACCATTTATTTATTTGCGTTTAGGGTCAATGCTGGGGCACTGCTCGGGACTCTCACTGTGTAATTGACCAGGCTACTGTTCAACCAATGACATAAACTTTAGTTTGTTTAATGTTTCGCAATAAAACCAGTCGTTGCGCATCACTGTTTGACCACATTACTTCATTGCCCACCCCTCATCGCTAAGACAACACATCACCAGCTTACATCGTTAAACCACTCACTTTGTGTTGTTATTATGATAAAGCTCTGGTTTAAAAAAAAATATGATCCCAAACTTTGTGTTAGGTCGGGTGCTCAACCAATAGAAATGACTTTTATTCATTCAGTTCTGATAGTTTCACTGCTCATTTTGGACCATGCACTCCTCGTTCTATTTGAGCGATAATGCTTGCTGAAATGAGACGGGGTTGGCGGGTAGGACCTTTTGTTATAAAACCATTGAGGGAAGAAGGGGTGCACCTTTTCTCAAAATCTGCTGTAAAATTTCACTTGAACCCGACTCCCATGGGTTATTATTAATTAAGAGTTTCTCAGTACCGCGATGGAATTATGATCAAACGCACACAGACCCGTTCCAGTCTTTTCGACGGTCAGATCGATAGACTGGAGGCCCGCTTCGGTAGTTTGAGCTCCCGTTTCGGTAATTCGACGGACCCTTCATTTTGATGTACTGTTTGTGTATATTTAATTTGAATTGAAGGAATATCCGAGGTGAGAATTTTCAAAATAAATAAAATTTCATTACTTATATAGGCCCTTGAGAAAACAGAGAAAAAATAGCGAGAAAAGTGTTATTTTAAAAAAAAAAAAGAAAAAGAAAAGTCCCCTATTCTACACCTTAGGCTTAACCAAAATTATACAGATTAGTTTCAAAACACTGTACCGACAAGTATCAAAGCCTCCCACGGGTGAATACAAAAATATCTATAATCCCCCCCCCCCCCCCCGCCCCCCTCCCCTTTGTGCAAGATTTGAACGCACCTTTCGCATGCAGAGATTTGGAACTGCAGCAGATGACAGCAGCTTCCATAAACAAATTACTAAGGGTGCGTTCCTTTACTGCGATGTTAGTTGTTTTGGTTTCTACAAAACACTCCAAATTTTTGAGGCACCAGTCAGCTCGGTAGCAATTTGAAAATCGTCTTTGCATCATTGGATTGGAATTTCGTAACCCTATTTTATTCTTCCAGTCTTAATTATTTTCTTTGCATTAATCCAAAGCTTAATATTACAATAATGACAACAATCCTCCTTGGATGTTCGTGCAAAATCAGGGACTCACTAAAAGTTGCAGACCGAAACCGAGTCCGAGGATTTATTTGCGACATCTACTGTATAAGACGTAATGCTCTGGCTGTAGGTACCAGGCGAGCGCAAGATGGATGTTTCCAGCTCTTTTCACATTCTTTTAAATACATTACAAGAAAATACGGACATGCAATGTACAGATAGGCCCACCTGTAAAATAATATAATACATGCTGAACTTGTACATATCCCATGGATCTGAGGACACAGTCACCAGTTTTACAGAGAGAACTACACTGGTACAATTGCCAGGTGTCTCGATAAAATTAGTATTTTAAATAAACACATGGCAGTCTCGAACCTGAGGTCGCCTCTGAGACTGCATGTATTTAAGAATCGTCAGCAATCAGATAGTATTTCAAAATCAAGAGCCCAAAGGTATTATATTTCGAACACAAAGGGGATGGATAGAATGGGGGAGGGGGAGGGGAGGGTGATCGGCAGTTGGAAATTTACAGACCAGCAGCAGTTGACAAAATCTAGATGAAGAGACGGGACTGCATATGGCTTCCTCAAAGGTGAGATATTCCGCGGAGAGTGAGATGGGGATACAGTTGGAAATTCGAAGCAGGGTCGGGGCACACAGCTGGAACAAATATCTTCTAGCTACACCCTGGATCCAATGAACTCACACTCTCTTCATCTGTTTTTCTCACACTATTATTTGTTCTCGTCCATACACTAAAGCATCGGGTACAAGTTGACCAGCCGTGGGTATGAATCATCTGGCGGAAAATGTGTACGAGCCGTCCAATTTCAGGTACAACTTGACTGGTACAAGTTATCGTGGGTAAGACTACCCTTATATCATCTTTTAAATTTTACATCAAAGTTTCCTATCCACGCACGTAATTAGAGTTAAAAAGTGAAGGAATCATAGCTCCCCACCTCCAGCATCCTTTTCCCACAACCCACCCCGAATAAGATGAAACGGGGATGAACTTGAACTGGAAGTTCAGCTCGGAGTGAGTTCGACCTGGGAAGATTCGGCCTCTAATAAAGAGCACAATTTACAGGTGCAATCGGTAGTAATCCACCCTCCACGTAATAGTAATCACAGACACTGTGCAGAAAATTACAGACCAGTAGCACTCACGCCTGTACCCTGCAAACTACTAGAACATATGATATGTCGACACATCCTGAACCACCCAGAGCAAAACGACGTACTAATATCCCTGAATCATGGATTCCGAGCAGGGTACTCATGCGAAATGTAACTAACCATCACAATAAATGACCTCATGTAATCTTACGAAAACAGGTAGATATGGCAATATAAAACTTCTCAAAGGCTTTCGACACTGTCCCGCACAAAAGATTACTGCACAAGATCCACCAATGCGGAATTAGGGGACCAATCGACTTATAGTTGAACAACATTCTAACCAAAAGGAAAATAAAAGTCGCGCGCTTCTCAAGGCAGTTCTCGAGGGAAGTGTAGGTAGATTCCGGCGTACCACAGGGCACGGGGCTCGGCCCACTACTATTCCCGTGACACGCCAATGACTTGCCAGACTCAGTAAAATCACAACTAAGGCCTTTTGCCGACGACTGTCTACTCCACGGGAAATAAACAACTTTGAAGACCACACTAAACTGCAAAAAGATCTTAGAAACCTAGAAATAACAATAACAATAATAACACTTTGGCCAGCCGCTGATTTGTCGCGGTTCTCGGACGAGAAGGCCATGGTTACCCCTGTACTCCCAACTGCCTCCCTATTCCCACGCTTCTCCTCTCCTCCCAACACTCGGAGACGAACTGCTTGATGATATCCCTTGTTCCATTCTTTCCAATCTCTCCGATTAGCATATTAACCCTCTCCTTTGAGTCTCCCCCTAACCACATGTCCTTCATTCTCCCATCCCACTTCCCCATTATACTCCCAGTGAATCTCATTCTTTTAGACTGATACTTTGGGCATTCTAGAAGAAAGTGTTCCAGGGTCTCCACCATGTCCAAGTTACACATCTGACACTCCCTTTCACCGTCTTTCCCAATTTTTCCCCTCGGCTCCAGGGATCGCGACCTCAGCTTGAACAACAGTGACTCCCCAAAGGTGCCATCAAGGTACTCTTCAAAACCTGGCTTCTCTTTATCACGCAGGTCACCCAAAAACCTCTTTGATTTGACCCCCTCTCTCCAATTACGGTTACAATCCTCCATGACCCTTTCTCTGACGATTTGTTTACCCTGGTTTGCCCCAACGTCCAGGTCCGAGATCTCCAATGAGTAGTTCTCTACTAGCTCCCTCACTTGGACCATCCACCCCGTTTTGATATTTGAGTTGAACATTCTCAGGAACATTACTTTACACCATCGGCTGTCGGGGAGATTTATCAAATAATTAAGATAACCGAGCTTCAACAGGTCTATCCTGTCCTTGATCCTCATCCACCCAAGCTCACCCCTGATTGCTTCTAGCGCTGCGGCATTTCTCGACCCCATTATCCATCGGCCTGCTTCGTTCTGCAGGATTCCCAAGCTCTTTATGACCGACTGGTTTAGGGGTACCACTTCCGTACCGTATGTTATACTTGGCAGCCCCACCATTTCCCAAATGGTTTTCCCCACGAAAACCTTATTGAAACTGTTTCTCCCTATAAGTTTCATTTGGTTAAGGATTCGTTTCCCCTTCAGAATCAATTTATTTCTGTGGTTTCGGTAGATGCCTCTTCCTGTAATGTTTATATTTACCCCCAAATACTTGTAATCACCTGTCTCTCCCACACTGAGAAGTTTGCTGCTCCCTTCCGGAATGCAGAACTCACCCACTCTCCACCTTCGAGTGGGGTCCACTTTGCGGCCCACAGGTATAACTTTGCTCTTGCTTTCATTAAGTTCGAGTCTCCATTTGCTCCCACATTTTCCAACAATTCCCAGCATTTTCATCAGCCCCTCTTCGCTTTCTGACACTAGAACCATATCGTCTGCAAACAATAGCCCTGGGATCTTCAAGTCCCCAACTGCTACCCCATCCTCGCTACGCAGGAGTACATCTCCTAAACCTTTGATGTACAATGCAAACAGGATCGGCGAAAGGATACACCCCTGTTTTAGGCCTATCTCCGTAGGCACACGTTTCATTGTAATGTTTCCCAGGCTAAGTTCACTATGTACATCTTTATATAATGCTTTCATAATTCCAACAAACTCGCCTCCTAAGCCCATAGCCTCCAACTTGCGCCACATACCTTCCCTCCATACTCTATCGTATGCCTTTTTGATATCCAAGAAGGCCATAAACATCTTTTTCCTTTTTTGCTTTCGCGGATTCTATCATTTGGGATAGTGTGAAAAGATGTTCAGTAACTCTCCTTCCCTTCCTGAAGCCATTCTGGATTTCTCCCAAAAAACCCTTCTCCTCAGTCACCTCCTCTAGTCTCCCATACAGGACTTTACAGAAAACCTTTCCAATGTTGCTACTGACAGAGATCCCTCGATAGTTATCCAAAGCGTCTTTTTCCCCCTTTTTGTGAATAAATGTCACTTTACTTTCTCTCCACTCCTTTGGGACCTCTTGATTTTCTATGGCTAGATTGAATAGGGCAGTTAGGCTTTCCACGAGTTCCTCTCCCCCTTTTTTGATAAACTCGTTAGGAATTTCATCCACTCCTCCCGCTTTTCCATCCCTTAATTTTGATATCACCTTTCGCACCTCCTCCGTTTTAATTTCGCTGCACACGAAGCTCGATAGGTTTTCCTCGACCTGATTCGGACACTCTGGTGAGCTCCCCATGCCCCATCGCTTATCGTTTACATGGGCTGCCAAATGAGGCATGAGATTTAATGCTAAAAGTGCTACATCATGAGCACAAGAAAGAATTGCCAAATATTTTACTCTCAAAACAATCACATTCTAGAAGAAGTAGACTCCAACCTATACCTGGGAGTCCAAATATCCAACGATCTGAAATGGACAACCCACATCAATCACATTGCCAAAAAAGCCAATTCAGCACTAGGCTTTATACGCAGAAACCTAGCTCATAGCCCCGAAAAGTGTCGCGAAACCGCATATACAACACTGGTTCGTTCACTCCTCGAATATGGTGCATCGATTTGGGATCCATACAGTAAAACCGACATCACGAAACTTGAAAAAATACAAAGGAAAGCAGCCAGATTTATTACCAGCAATTATAAATCAAAAGAGAAGGCTGTGTAACTGATACATGTATGCCCAGAAAATTGACCTAATGCCACTGGAGGGGCTCCGGGACGTTTCGTCACAAAACCAGTTCTTTCCTGGACGATTTGTCCAAAATATTTTATTAAACCGGGACGATTCGTCCCAAAAAGTAATTAAAGGTGGATGGGGAGGGGGGGGGGGGGGGGTAAATGGCCATGCGGCCATGCGTACATGTCTGATTATTTTTAAAATCAATTATCGCGAAAATCAACAATTTGGGAGAGGCAGTGAAGTGGAAAATATCACTAAGTGTGAACAAATAATGCAGATCCAATATATCCTGATAATTCAGAAACACCAAATTATCGTTCATACTGAATGCCGCAAATAAAGTGTAAATCACGGTCGTGACGAACGAACTGGTTTCACGCGCCGAAGGCGCGCAGGGAGTGTATGGGGAGCAAGCCCCTTTCGACCCTCGTTGACTGTATAATAGTTGGCTGTATAGTTTTGTCATGTCAGAGCGTGGTAGAGGAGGGAAAGAGTAAAGGTGTTCAGCGGCGTCTGTCACCTGCGGTTTTTCTTGGTGGGAGGAGGGTGAGTTGGAGAGATTGATGTTGGTGGCGTTGTTGGATCTGGAGGATTAGTAGGTTCATTGGTAATGAATGGACTGATCCTAGCTGCTGTTTCTTCTTGAGATTTCCTGTAGCTTTTTAAATTGATTGTGAGGATTGACCTGATTGAGTGTGCTGGAAATTTTTTTTTTGGATACATAGAAGCTATAGTTGTCTTGGACTGTGGCTCGGGTGCTGTCGTCCTCAATCTCCTCCCCAAGGAATGCCTTCGCGGACTCCGGGAAGCTCTCCTCCTTGTCGGACTCCTGGTCCGAAGAAGCCGAAGAAGCAAGAGATGGAGGGGTAGAAGGCGCGTCATCTGAGACAACTTCCTGTACCATTGACAAATCTTCCTCCTCCATCTCCTCTTCAGATGAAGAGTCTGATGGATTAGAGAAAGAACTGTCACCTGACGACCCATGGTCCTCCGGACCCTCCTCCTGGGAGAGGGGTGCCGGGCTGGACAAGGGTTGTTCAGGGGCGACAGGTGTTGTCCCTTTCACGCCCTCACTTGCCTCCTTCTCTTCCTTTTCCTTCTTCTTCTTCTCTAGGAACTCCGTCATTCGGCGAGCATCTCGTCGTCTGGCGGAGGGTCCCTTCTTTCTTATTCTCTTCTTCTTGGTGGTGGCTGTGGCTGTACTGCTCCGGCGGCCTTCATCCAGCTTATCCGTGTCACTAGGAAGGTGACCAGTGTGAGGGGAAATCCCCTCACGAAAGGTGCTACACCTCTCCGAGGACCGCGGTTCCGATTCTTTATCAAAATCCACTGTCAGGTGAATTTTACCCTTGAGCACCTGGATACTCCAGGTGGTGGCAAGGGTAGCCTTCACTCTGAAAAGTGTCTCTTGGATTACATTTGGGAGCTCCATTGTTTAGTTGTTAGCACCTCGGAGTCCAAGGTGCAAATGATCACGATCATTTCCTGTGATTTACACTGTCGGCCGAAATATCAAGCATTTAGAATGAATGAATTATGAATGAATCTGGTAATAATAATATAATTATGGTTACATGATTTGTTTATTATTATTGATTTATGGGTGTTTAAGGTGCTATATATAAGTAATAGAATTTTGTTTATTTTGAAATTCCCACCTCTGATATTCCTTAAATTCAAATTAAATATATACAAATTATACATCAAAATGAAGGTTGAGATGTACAGAACAGGAAACATGTATGTAATCACCTCATAGAGTTGACAACAGGCACCACTGGTTCCTGGAAGTCTGCTACCGTATTCGTACCAGAACTGATAATAAAGTAGCCTTCCAGAAACCTGTGGTGCCTACTGTCAACTCTATGAGTTGATTTTCATATATTGTTCGTGTTCTATACCTCTGAACCTTCATTTTGATGTATAGTTTGTGTATATTTAGTTTGAATTTAAGTAATATCAGAGGTGGGAATTTCAAAATAAACAAAATTCCATTACTTATATAGCATCTTAAGGTCACATATATCTACACAATGGCTAATCATGACCACGACAGTTTTACGGGTGGAGGAAGCCGGAGTACCCGGAGAGAACCACCGAGCAACGGCGAACAACTGTCAGCTCCCCAACATACTAACTCCACACAAGCAGGGTTAGCATTGGTTGAAGACAAGTGTACCATCGACGTGCAGTACGCTTTAGTACGCAACGCTACCGTTCCCCCACATAAGCAAGGGTGAAGGATCTTGCCCAAGGACACAATGTTTTGCCGCAGGTGGGATTCGAACCGAGGACCTCTCGGCATTAGGTCTGCACCTTCACCTACTGAGCCACAGCGCCCCGGTCACTTGATAATTACAATATACACAACACTTCGATACTGATCATGTAGACGTCTGATGCATGGTTTCCTATTGTTCCCGTGTCAAGAAATTATTCTTGTTATACAAACATATGTAATAATAATAGATAATTACTTTCTACACCGTCTCTGCGTCTCCACACTGTCCCGGCAAACCATTTCATCTGCTCTCCACATCATTATTCGTTCGGATGGCAAGTTCAAACACACCCCTTGATGTAAAATGGAAGACTGTGCCGTTGAACCAGAAGTCTTTGATGTAGTCTAGAAGACTAGTTAATTGCTGGGTGCTGGCATTTGAATACAAGTGATCGAATGATGGATCCATATGTTGGTGGATAAAAAGGGTACAGCCATGCACCGTCTTATTAAGTTGTAAACTCCCCGACGTCTGTTATGCGATGTTTGTAGTAAACAAAAAAACTTGAACGTGTTCATTACCGACGAGTTAATATTAAAGTAAAAATAATTGAAGCAAAAAAAATATTAGTTAATGAGTAAAGACTCTGTAATTGTAAATCGAAGTATATATTTTGCGCAGATACCATAAAAATAAATTTTAGGTCGAATGATGATGACTCGAAACATTCTGATATTCGAAAGAAAATTCATTTGGAACGAATCGTCGCTATACTCTGAAAAAAAAACTGTTGACCCAGTTGTAATTTAGGACGAAACGTCGCCGGCGAATCTTCCCGGGACGAACTGGTTTTGGGACAAAACGTCCCGTAACCACTGGAGGTTCTAAGAAAACACCAACGACTGAGCCTATTCTGCAAAGTGGTAGAACAACACCCCGAATTGACTAATACAGACCTCCATTTCTATGACTGCTTGTGTGTGTGACACAAATCAAAGTAGCAAAAACTTGAATCTGCCATACCCCCAACCGCCTATGATGTTGTACACCAAATATCAAGGTCGAATCTTCATGGACACGCTGAATTGGGTGCAAGACACTTCCCCTCCCCCTAACAATTCCCCCCTGTCACTCCCCCCCCCCCCCAAATTGGTCATTTCCCCCAGACTTTCCCCCAAAATAGTCATTTCCCCCCAAAGTAGTCACCCCCCACCCCAAAGTAGACATCCCCCCCCAAAAGTTGGTGATCATTCAAAAGTGAAAAAAATACAATTTCCAGTCTTTTATTCTCTTCAAAACATGCTCAACATATAAAATAAACATCATAAAATGTAACACACTCACAGAAAAATACTCAGTAGAGGTGGGGTTCGAAAAATTACGATTCATAGAACTATATATGTACATAAATAGCACATAGCACACAGATACCATATAGCTGTATACAGACTGTTACATTCCCTAAACACTCCTTGCAAGAGAATAAAAGACTGGAAATTGTATTTTTTTCACTTTTGAATGGTCACCAACTTTTTGGGGGGGAAATGTCTATTTTGGGGGGGAAATGTCTGGGGGGAAATGACCAATTTTGGGGGGGGGGGGTGACGGGGGGAAATTGTTAGGGGGGGGGGGGGGCATTCGCGGAATTAGCCACAGTCCGAATCCACCAATGTTCCATTCGGAAAATGGAAAACTGCCAACATCCCATTGGGAAAGTGAGAATAACTTGTTCGTGTTTTCTTCTATCGCTGTGTCCATGGAAATATCTTTTGCTACCGAAAGAAACAACTTCCATTACCGTACCAGATCAAATCGAACGCTCCTTTTGAGAGTTGACAGCGATTTTGAATCAGCCAAAAAATTCTTTAATTTTCTGTGACACATTTTCATTGAATGGATTTCGTTAGTACGTCCTTAACAGACATTATAGATCATCTTTTCCCCTAAATATGCATATTCAGTATTTCTGGTTTGAGGAAAAACTGCGCTTGTACTCATCCCCTGTAATTACTTGACAATAATGTCAATATTATGGGCCTAATAATAAGAACCCCAAAGAACCGCCAAATACCAAAATGTATCGAAAAGAAATCAAAAGAGAACACAAAAAACCTCCTTTTCTTTATGCTATTTTATACTCCAATATTGAATCTGACATTCAACAAGCATCTACATTTAAGGGCCTATCTATATAAGTAATGAAGTTTTGTGGTAAAGGTGTAGTTCAGCGACCCCTCTACGTTCAGATTCTTCCCATTCAATCCTATAGAAAAAGTTCCCATCAAGTTTTTATGAGAACTCAAAACTCGAAATTAGGAATATATATCAAGCTTTCGCCCTTATTACCGGCTGCAATCGATAGTACACGTACAGGGTTTTTTTTGACCGACGAGAGGGGCCGAATATCGGCCCCATTCCCAATCGAAAATAGTCACTTTTTTTCCCAATTTGCTCCCCAAAATTCCCAATTCATGGCAGTTGAGAATTCATTTCTGTGTGACCAGTCGATTATTTTTAAGTGACCAGCACCGAATAATATTTGCCAGTGGACTTCGCAGTGTGAATTGTTTCAGTACGAAGGGTATTCACTTGTGTTGTTTTGAAACCATTTGACAGTGTCAAGGAGCATCCTTGACAGTGTGTTCCTAGAATCAGCACTCTAAATTAGCTCCCTTGATGTGCATAGAATCACAACTGAATGATGCGACTCGCAGTGCGTGAGTCAAAGTGACAAAATGCATCGCTGTCAACCATAACGGCTCACGAATGGTACCTAAATTTTGTTACAGGTGAGTTCCGTGCTTCTTAAAGCACGGTACCAATTTTTAGGTTCAGCTCACGTCTGAAATCCTGTCTGGTAACCTGTATTTTATTCAAACCGTTCCCCAGGTCTGATACTCCTGCTGACTGATGTCATGAAACCTGAATAAACTTTCGTCCCCAGAACGAACCGTCCACAATTATTTTACCCAAACCGTCCACCAGGGCAAGTACTCCTGCTGACTGAACTTGGCTTGCTTAGGTGAGGACTTATGTATTGTGGGTGATCATTAACCAATCCTTTTTCATCACTAGGATTGATTAATCACCTGTGCAATTTAATAATTCTAAGCAGCCAGTGGGTAAATACAATTATACAACAGGTTTTCATTGATTAATAGACTGATTTCTCACAAGGATATGCTAGTACGTTTATTTATTTCTTGTTGATAGTCGCTCAGATAAATTCCCACTTGTGGCCTCTGCGACGCTAATTTTCCCAATTGGAAAGGCCCCTGGACCCTTTCCCAAAAAGGGTAGAAAAATCCCTGACGTATTTCCTTACATTTGGGCAGAGTTTATTGTTCCACACTATGTTTTATCCTTTAATTACCGCCATTTGAAGACTCTCGAGGTGCCAACGGAAATTTCGAAATCGGCCATGTTATTGTATAAATATAAAGCAGTAAAAACAACCCGGTAATGGCGCCGAAACGAATAGACCTTTTTATCGATGCAGAATCGGAAATTCGATCGCAATTGTGCAGAAGGGGGTTGGTAATCTGCTCTGTGCGAATGCGACGAGTTTTATGACCTTCTCTGTGCGAATGAGATCGAGATTCTGATTCTGCATTGATAAAAAGGTCTATTCGTTTCAGCGCCATTACCGGTTTATTGTTTTTACTGTTTTATATTTATACAAAAAACATGGCCGATTTCGAAATTTCCGTTGGCACCTCGAGAGTCTTCAAATGACGGTAATTAAAGGATAAAACATAGTTTGGATCAATAAACTGTGCCCAAATGTAAGGAAATATGTGTACTATCGATTGCAGCCGGTAGGTAATAAGGGCGAAAGCTTGATATATATTTCTAATTTCGAGTTTTGAGTTCCCATAAAAACTTGATGGGAACTTTTTCTATAGGATTGAATGGGAAGAATCTGAACATAGAGGGGTAGCCACTACGTTCGGATCGCTGAACTAGTAAAGGTGTAGAATAGGGGACTTTTCGTTTTTTTTTTAAATAACGATTTTCTGGCTATTTTTTTCTGTTTTCTTAAAGTAAACTATATTTTGAACAAAATGGCACAAAATTAGGTACCTCTATCATGTTTTAACATGTAAGAGAATAAATTTTAAATCCCGTTGAATTGCCAGTTTCTCAATTGCGATTTGTTTCACCCGCTGAAAATTTCGCCGCGTCTGTTGTTTTCATTCGTTGTTACGAGTGACGTCACAGGGGAGAAATCATTCTATATGATAGCAGGTGCGCTTCGCTTGTGTGCGTGTTAGCAGGTGCGCTTCGCTTGTGTGCGTGTTCCTCGATTTAAGGTCAGTTCAGTTAGGCCAGGGTGAGCTCATCGGTAAGCTAACCCTGGCCCTCACTAGACTGACCCTAAAATTTGATCTAGGGTCAGTTTAGTGAGGGGGCAGGGTTTGTCAGCCGACATTTCAAGTACTAAATTCTCCCCCTATGATAGCGATAATGGAACGGAGCAATTGCAGTGAGTTCGACGGTGCTGTCGCAATAAAATCGTTAATATTTCCTGAAAAAAATGATAAAAGTATGTGATTTTGTGTCATTTTGTTCAAAATATAGTTTACTTTAAGAAAACAGAGAAAAAATAGCGAGAAAAGCGTTAATTTTTTTAAAAAACGAAAAGTCCCCTATTCTACACCTTTACCAATTTTGTTTATTTTGAAAATTCTCACCTCTCATATTCCTTAAATTCAAATTAAATATACACAAATTATACATCAAAATGAAGGTTGGTATGTATAGAACACGAAACACATATGTAATCAACTCATAGAGTCGAATGAAGGTACCACTCGTTCCTGGAAGTCTGCTACCGTATTCGCACCAGAACTGATAATAAAATAATATTTCATCAGAACAACTTGTGGCCAAACGTGCTTCATATATCCAAGAACAAAGCTAGGCATTCAAAACATTTTTGAATACAGCGATAGGACTGCATTTTTTATTATGTCTCCCCTTCCCAGAAGGGAGACATATTGTTTTAGTGCATATTCTTCTTCTTCTCTTCTTCTTCTTCTTCTTCTTCTCATACAAACTTTGTCCGGGCCATAACTTTTTTGTCTTTTGACCTACACCTTAGATACTTGGCATATGGATGTATCACCATGAGCCGGTGTGCAGTGTACCATAGTGACCTTCATGTGACCTTGACCTTTGACCTGAAGGTCAGATTTATGTGTTTTTTTAAGGGAAACATCACACAAACTTTGTCCGGGCCATAACTTTTTTGTCTTTTGACCTACACCTTAGATACTTTGCATGTGGATGTACCACCATGAACCGGTGTGTGCAGTGTCCCACAGTGACCTTCACCTTTGACCTGAAGGTAAGATTTATGCGCTTTTTTAAGGTAAACTGTCTGGACCAGAACTTTTTTGTGTTTCGAGTCAGGCTTTAGATATTTGGCATGTGGATGTATCACCATGAGCCGGTGTGTAGCGTACCATTGTGACCTTCATGTGACCTTGACCTTTGATCTGAAGGTCAGATTTGTGCTTTTTTCAAGGAAACTTTGTCCGGACCAAAACGTGTTTGTCTTTTGAGCCAGGCCTTAGATATTTGGCACGTGGATGTATCACCATGAGCCGGTGTGTCACATACCATTGTGACCTTCATGTGACCTTTACCTCAAGGTCAAATTTATGTACTTCAAATAGGGAGTAATTGTCCAGACCAGATTTTTTTGTTTTTAGCTCACCTACATCTGTAAGATGTGGTGAGCTATTGTGATAACCTCGGGCGTCGGCGTCCGGCGTCCAATATTGTAAGAGTTAGTGTTAAGGTGAATTTCTCAAGCATCAGTGGGCTCAGGCCTTTGATATTGCATATGTAGGTTCTAGGGGACTATTAGAACAGTATTTAACCCTGAAACTACGACTTTTTTCCAAATTTCAGCTAAAATTTTCTGCCAAAAGTTGTTGTAAGAATTTGCGTTTAGGTGTTGTAAGAATTTGTGTTAAAGTCAGCTTTTGTGCAGATTGTGCTGGTTTAACTTCTCATTACTGTTGATTTTCATATTTCAATAACAACTGTAGGTATTAACCCTACTGTATGCAGAAATTTAACGAAAATTTTCTTTTTTTTCACTCAAAATTTTCATGTTTTTCTCGGACTTAGTAAATTTTAAGTTGTAAAACTTTGTGTTTAAGTGAGTTGTGTTTCTATGTGTCTTTCCAGGTGATTAATATTCTACACTTGGGTTACTGAACTCCATTGCAGTAATATTTAACCCTCATTACATGCATATTTGAGGAATTTGAGGCTGATTTTCTGCCAAAACTTGTTGTAAGAATTAGCGTTTAGGTGTTGTAAGAATTTGTGTTAAAGTCAGCTTTTGTGCAAATTGTGGTGCTTTAACTTCTCATTACTGTTGATTTTCATATTTCAATAACAACTGTAGGTATTAACCCGACTGTGTGCAGAAATTTAACGGAATTTTGTTTTTTTTCAGTCAAAATTTTCATGTTTTTCTCGGACTTAGTAAATTTTAAGTTCTAAAAGTTTGTGTTAAGGTGAGGTGTTAAGCTGAGTTCTCAAAGATCAGTGGGCTCAGGCCTTTGATATTGCATATGTAGGTTGTAGGGGACTATCAGAACAGTATTTAACCCTGATACTACAACTTTTTTCCAAATTTCACCTAAAATTTTCTGCCAAAATTTGTTGTAAGAATTTGCGTTTAGGTGTTGTAAGAATTTGCGTTAAAGTCAGCTTTTGTGCAGCTTGTGCCACTTTAATTTCTCATTACTGTTGATTTTCATATTTCATTAACAACTGTAGGTATTAACCCTACTGTATGCAGAAATTTAATGGAAATTTTCTTTTTTTTCAGTCAAAATTTTCATGTTTTTCTCGGACTTAGTAAATTTTAAGTTGTAAAACTTTGTAAACTTTGTGTTTAGGTGAGTTGTGTTTCTATGTTTGTTTCCAGGCGATTAATATTCTACGCTTGGGTCACTGAACTCCATTGCAGTAATATTTAACCCTCATTACATGCATATTTGAGGAATTTGAGGCTGATTTTCTGCCAAAACTTGTTGTAAGAATTAGCGTTTAGGTGTTGTAAGAATTTGTGTTAAAGTCAGCTTTTGTGCAGATTGTGGTGCCTTCATCTCTCATTACTGTTTATTTTCTCATTTCAATAACAACTGTAGGTATTAACCCTACTGTATGCAGAAATTTAACTGATTTCTTTTCTTTTTTTCAGTCACAATGTTCACGTTTTTGTCTGACTTACTCAATTTTAAGTTCTAAAAGTTTGTGTTAAGGTGAGGGGGATTTTTGGGACTTATATTCACTTTCTTTAAAAAAAATTTTTTTAACTTTTTTTTTTTAATACTTTCTCATACTTGTTACTAGTAACATTAAGGCTTATTTTAGTTGTTGATGTGATGTATTTTTGTTGGGACTTATAGTCACTTTCTTGAATGAATGTTTTTCCGCAACTCCTCTTTAACCAATGAGTGTACTTACAATTTCAGTGATTTATGAAAGCCTTGAATGAATGTTTTTCCGCAACTCCTCTTTAACCAATGAATGTACTTACAATTTCAGTGATTTATGAAAGCCTTTCCTAATTCTTATTTATGATTTAATATCTGGCCTCACGATTCATATTCTTAATCATAAACATTTCTAAAAGAAAAAAATGCTTTTATATCCAATGATTTTATGTTGAATTGATATATAATAAGTGCAGAAATATAGACTTTCCAAAGCCATCACATAAACCACATTAATCATTTGATGCCTAGTTAATGATTTATATTAACTAAATATTAGGCATGTTACATTGGAACGACATTATCAAGCGCGAATGTAGGTGAGCATTGGGATGTAACATCCCTCTTGTTTGACCTAGGACTTGGTTATTTGACATGTGTATGTGTCACCATGAGACCGCATGTCATGACCTTTATGCGACCTTGACCTCAAGGTCACATTTATGTACTTCAAATAGGGAGTAATTGTCCAGACCAGATTTTTTTTGTTTTTTGACCTCGGACTTGGTTATTTGACATGTGGATGTGTCGCCATGAGACCGCATGTCGTCTACCTCGATGACCTTCATGTGACCTTGACCTTTGACCTTAAGGTCAAATTTATGTACTTCAAATAGGGAATAATTATCCAGACAAGAACTTTTTTTGTTTTTTGACCTGGGACTTAGATATTTGACATGTGGATGTATCGCAATTAGACCGCATGTCACATGTAATCATGACCTTCATGTGACCTTGACCCCAAGGTCAAATTTATGTACTTTAAATAGGGAGTAATTGTCCAGACCAGATTTTTTTTTTGGACATGTGGATGTGTCACCATGAAACCGCATGTCCACTACCTTGATGAACTGCATGTGACCTTGACCTCTGACCTCAAGGTCAAATTTATGTACTTCAAATAGGGAATAATTGTCCAGATCAGAACTTTTTTGTTTTTTGACCTAGGACTTAGATGATTGACATGTGGATGTATCGCAATTAGACCACATGTTATCATGACCTTCATGTGACCTTGACCTCAAGGTCAAATTTATGGACTTTAAATAGGGAGTAATTGTCCAGACCAGAATTTTTTTTTTGACATGTGGATGTGTCACCATGAAACCGCATGTCCGCTACCTTGATGAACTGCATGTGACCTTGACTTCTGACCTCAAAAGGAAGGGGAGACATATGTTTTAGTGTGCTAAAACACTTTCTAGTTGAATATGTTTCCATGCTCGACAGACATGCGCAAATCACTCGATACCACAAATTTCCATCGAAAAACAAAATCGTAATTCTCAGAAATTTCAACAGGTATCAGGATACCTTGCACTGAATATGGCAACTGTGCAATCTCTATCTAATAACAGTATACTGTATGAAGACGATCTTTTTCATTATTTGATTTTACACTGCGTTGTTTTGACATGCTTTTTCCGTCCGATGACGTGACGTTGACCGGAAATCGAAAGTATATTCATACGTAAACAAAAGCAAAGGCTTTGGAATTTACCCCCATGCAGCTCTGTCGCCGTGTTTTGAAGAATTTTGATCCCCTAGCTTTGTTCTTGGATATGTAAAGCACATTTGGCCACGAGTTGTTTTCGTGAAATATTATTAAATTATGTTAAATTATCAGTTCTGGTGCGAATACGATAGCACACTTCCAGGAACCAATGGTGCCTTCAGTCTACTCTATGAGTTGATTACACATGTGTTTCATGTTGTATACATCTCAATCTTGATTTTGATGTATATTTTGTGTATATTTAATTTAAATTGGAGGAATATCAAAGGTGTGAATTTTCAAAATAAACAAAGTTTCATTACATATATAGGCCCTTAACAGCATATATAAGTAATGGAATTTTGTTTATTTTGAAATTCTCACCTTCAATTTATTTTGAAATTTTGTCATATTCCTTAAATTCAGATTAAATATACACAAATTATACATCAAAATGAAGGTTGGGATGTATAGAACACGAAACACATATGTAATCAACTCATAGAGTCGACTGTAGGCACCACTGGTTCCTGGAAGTCTGCTACTGTATTCGCACCAGAACTGATAATAAAATAATATTTCATCAGAACAACTTGTGGCCAAATGTGCTTCATATATCCAAGAACAAGCTAGGTATTCAAAACACTTTCGAATACAGCGATAGGTCTGCATTTTGGAAAAAGGTCAACACTGTCTGCATTTTTTATTGAAGATTGTTTCCATGCTCGACAGACATGTGCAAATCACTCATTACCACAAATTTCCATTTGTTCCTTTGTTAACCCATATAATACAGTAGTTCAAAAGTAATGGATAATCGATCAATTACTTTTTGGATCGATCAAGATGTTGATCATTGATTAATCGATTAAACGGTTAACCGTTTCAGCTCTACTTACCCTCTGTGTGTCTATCCATCTGTCATAAAGGTGGTGTTTGAATCTTCTTCTCCCAAAACTGCTGGGCCAGTTTCAATATTTCATGTTACTGATGGTTGTGGTGGGCCATTTCACTTTTGTTGCAATCAATATGTTGTGCCTCATGGGGAGGGAGTGGGTAAAAATTGAACCAAATATTAAAAAAACTTCTCATACTCCAGTGGATGGAATAGGTTAGAATTTGGTATTCAGCTTGCTTTTGAAGTGTACAGTATAAATTGGTCAAGGGAAGTTGGAGGAGCACTATTTTCAATTCTGGGGGAGCAAGATTTTTGGCCCTGCCCAAAATTTGTAAATCGATTTCAGTAGCTCATATTTCTGAAACTGCCAGAGAATTGTTATTGAATATGTTAATGATGCAGTTTGATAGAGACAAAAGTGCACTTACTCAGCACGCTATTACTTCAGAATAATGCACACTACAGTCACAGAATCTCTAGTTTCAACTGTACAGTACTATGATCACCAAAAAATTGAATGAAATTTGGTATGTACAGTACAGTCGCCATGGATTGGTTGTAATCCACATGTGGGCAGTTATGTCCACGCACCTGTTTACCGGGTAGTAAAGATCATCATTAGCAAAATTTTAATTAATGAAGCACCGGGATGTACCCAGTGCTTCATTAATTAAATTTTTGATTTTTATTCCTGTAATTAGTGTTATGGAATCTAATATTATTGCGTCCATGGAAATATTGCCCATGCATGGAAAGTGACCAGTCCACGCTGACTGTACTGTAGGTATATCAACATAAAATACAGGTCAAGTTCACATCGGGGTGTGGTCCAAAAATTTCTGCCAGAGTTGTGGCCGGGCAGCCTTTTTTTGCCTTTGTGAGGGCAAGGTGGTGCTGGGTACTAAGACATGCAGCTTATCGATGGTGCACTTGTCTTTAATCAATGCTAACCCTGCTTGTCTGATAGTTTCTTGCTGCTGCTCACTGGTTCTCTGTAGGTAATCCCAACTTCTTCTCCCTATAAAACTGTCGACACGAGAAGCCACTTGTTGTCGAAGGTGACGTCAATCCCCATTAAAATAGAGACATCACTTCCACCTTGGGGGAAAATACTTGTAAAGGCAAATAGTATCTGATGTTCAATGTTCATGTATTTCCTTATTCAGCCAAATTCAATAGGGAAGATTATAAAATGTTGCTGGAAAGAAAGTGCACAGAGAAGTGTGACTGGATTGCAAATCCGTTGCAATGCAGTCAAAATTTTCTGTTAATTTTTATGATCACCATAAATCATTTTTTGCTGGTAAACATATGCCACTGTCAGTAGTGAAAGTAGGGTCCCGCATACGTTCGAGAATCAGTTCGATTTTGAATCTTGTCACTGATTCAATTTGATTCAAAACCATCTTGATTATTAGAAAATAAAATCGAATCCTGGAGAGATTTGGATTTCATACATTTCTTTATTGTCGACTTTCTGAAGATGATAAATCACTCTGCAGTTTTCTGATGAATAAGATTAAAAGTATCCAGTCTAATTGGATAGCACAAATTCATTTGGAAAATTCATGAAAATGACACTTGAAGCTATAGTAGAGATTGTGTTAACCCTTTACCTAACATGAAAAGCAGACGACACTTGCAAAAAAGATTCTTGGATAACTAATTTTTTGTCTCAAAAACATAGGTTATGATCCCTCATTGGAACGAGCTCGACAAGCTTGTTCCAATGAGGTGTCATAACCTATGTTTTTGAGACAAAAAATGAAAAAATAAAGAAAATTAATTGGTTTTTTAGAATAGTGCTGGCCGGTTTTGGCCATTACGTTGGGTAAAGGGTTCAGACTCGTTTGCACAATATATTGTCCATTCACCAAGATGCCATCTGCAGTGCTTTGGCATTGCTGATGAATGGGTTTTTATTCGCCTATCTTAGCGATACCTGTCAGTTTTCTGATTGTCTAGTATGCCTATTGATATTGGGTTCACAATGTAGATAGACATCGCCAATAGGCCTTCGGATCATGATAATTGAATAGTGGATTCGATTCAAGATTTGGTTCATTTTCAAACCTTTTACATGGTTCTGTTCAAAAGAAACATTGTGATTCATTGGGCCCCAAGTGAGAGGCAAGCTAACTGATATGTTTTTAATGAACAAATGCTTGTGGAAAACATGGGAAAGTGGAGCTGTGCTTGTTTGCTGTCATAAACAGGTTCTGTTTTTCTTGCAAAATAGGATCCAGACACCAATGTCTGTGGAAGGAGTCCACTAAAGGCAACACAGGTAAAAATAATGGGGTGTACTTGACTTCATACTTGCATTGTTGTCATGAAATAGCCACATATGCTGAAAATGACCTTAAACACCAATAAATAAATCAACAAATACTCATGTGCCTGTTAGGAATGGCAAAAACACAGTCTGCTGGTTAATGTAATAATCTTTTTGAATAATCGAAGTGGGGTGCAGGGCTTATATTTCATCTAAATTTGGTAGAATCCACACCTGCAATGAGTGTCCCAGGATCCCATGAGGCCCCTATGGTTTTCCATTGAACCCCTTTTGTATATTGATAACACATGTTAACCCTTTACCCAGGATGGTTTTTAGCTTAACTTGACATAGTCAAGATAAGCTATTGCCATCACGCGTGCGGAAGTCTGTGACGTCTGTTCACATTTTCCTTTAGCACGGGCTACACCCCGCAGTTCTTGTCTGATCGTCACGAAATTTCATATGCAGGTTTGGGGTCATGTCTAGTAACTTGGTAGGTTGACTTCATGTAATGTCTAGATGAGAACAGCCCCTTTTGGTCGCCATTAGGCAACTGTGTTGGCTACAGGGGCCTGAAGCCCGAAAACCTTTAGCACTGTCTACAGGTCATATTTATGAAGGGATTTCATTGTAACTTGGCAGGATGACTCGAAATAATGTCTCGATGAGAATGTTCCATTTTGGCTGTGATCATTCATTGATGGGTGCCCGAGCCCAAAAACCTTTAGCATAGGCAAAAAGGTTATATTTATAGAAGGATTTCATTGTAACCTGTTAGGTTGACTCCATATAATGCCTAGATGGTGACATCCCCTTTTGGTCGTGATTGGTCAGCTGTGATGGCTACAGGTGTCCGAAGCCCGAAAACCTTGAGCACAGTCTACAGGTCATATTTATGAAGGGATTTCATTGTAACTTCGCAGGATCACTCCAGATGATGCCCAGATGAGATTGTCCCCTTTGGTTGTGATCATTCAACCATGATGGCTGCCCGAGCCCAAAGCCCGAAATAGAGATGGGCAATATACCGAAAAACCGAACCGATACCGATATCATGGGGACACCGAAAAACCGAACCGACCCAATCTTTGAATACCGAAGCCAACGGTATTTTCAATTTTCCCTGTGCATTCGCTATTTGTAAGGCCTTGATGAGGATTGATAGCAGTTGAAGTGTTCATTTTCATGAAAGAAGTGACTGATTTTATTTTTCAGTTTTGTTAAGCCTTAAGGACCAGGGCAGTTGTACTAAATTATCAATAGTCTACGACCTGTACATGTCCAGTTGCTTAGCAGTGATTTCTAGCCAAGTCTTGGCTGCCTTAACAGGCAGCCAAGACTTGGCTAGAAATCACTGACCAGATAATTTTACAACTGTCATCAGGCCCACCTAACGATGACATCTTCAGGACACACACTCTATGATTCTATGATTACAGACGCCTTAAGTGGAGCTTGAAAAGTTAAGGCGTATTTAGAACAAGTCACCAAATTACTGTAGATATGATCTGTGTTGACAAAAGAATGACAATGTTGAGCCCATCAACAATGGCATGTGTAGCACTGTGATAGAATGATACAAGAACAACTTATTCTGTATTTTTCTGACATGGATTCCCCTTTGGTACTATCAGTGAATCTGAAGTCACATACCGAATACCGAACCGATACCGCGGTATCCCCACACAAAAATACCGAAACCGATACCGAACTCAAAATTCCAACACCGCCCATCTCTAGCCCGAAAACCTTGAGCACAGTCTACAGGTCATATTTATGAAGAGATTTCATTGTAACTTGGTAGGTTGACTTCATATAATGTCTAGATGAGAACGTCCCCTTTTGACACGATTGGGCAACTGTGACGGCTTCAGGGGCCCAAAGCCCGAAAACCTTTAGAACAGTCTACAGGTCATAATTATGAAGGGATTTCATTGTAGCCTGGTAGGATGACTCCAAATAGTGTCCAGATGAGAACGTCCCCTTTTGGTCACGGTCATTCAGCCTTGATGGCTGCCCGAGCCCAAAAACCTTTAGCATGTCTGTAGGTCGTATTTATGGAAGGATTTCATTGTAACTTGTTAGGTTGACTCCATATAATGCCTAGATGATGACATCCCCTTTTGGTTGTGGTTGGTCATCTGTGATGGCTACAGGTGCCTGAAGCCCGAAAATCTTGAGCACAGTCTGCAGGTCATATTTATGAAGGGATTTCATTGTAACTTCATAGGATAACTCCAAATGATGTCCACATGAGAATGTCCCCTTTTGGGTGCGATCATTCAACCATGATGGCTGCCCAAGTCTAAAGCCCAAAAACCTTTAGCACAGTCTTCAGATCATATTTATGAAGGGATTTCATTGTAACTTGGTAGGTTGACTTCATGTAATGTCTAGATGAGAACAGCCCCTTTTGGACGCCATTAGGCAACTGTGTTGGCTACAGGGGCCCAAAGCCCGAAAATCTTTAGCACAGTCTACAGGTGATATTTATGAAGGGATTTCATTGTACCTTGGTAGGATGACTAAATAATGTCTAGATGAGAACATCCCCTTTTGGTCGCGATCATTCAGCCTTGATGGCTGCCTGAACCCAAAATCCCAAAACCTTTAGCATAGTCTATTGGTCATATTTATGGAAGGACTTCATTGTAACCTGTAAGTTGGACTCCATATAATGCCTAGATGATGACATCCCCTTTTGATCATGATTGGTCATCTGTGACGGCTTCAGGGGCCCGAAGCCCAAAAACCTTGAGCACAGTCTACAGGTCATATTTATGAAGGGATTTCATTGTAACTTTGCAGGATCACTCCAGATGATGCCCAGATGAGAATGTCCCCTTTTGGTTGTGATCATTCAACCATGATGGCTGCCAGAGCCCAAAGCCCAAAAACCTTTAGCACAGTCTTCAGATCATATTTATGAAGGGATTTCATTGTAACTTGGTAGGTTGACTTCATATAATGTCTAGATGAGAACGTCCCCTTTGGACGCAATTGGGAAACTGACAGCTACAGGCCTGAAAACCTTTAGCACAGTCTACAGGCCATATTTATGAAGGGATTTTAATGTAACTTGATAGGATGACTTGTTTTGGAATAATTTCACTGTAACTTGGTAACTTTTGTTGATATACTTTAACTGTGAGGGCCACATACATTAACTGTGAGGTCATATTAACCCACCCCTCAGCTCTTTAGTACAGTGTACACCTCATATTATTTTTATCATAAACATAGCATACAGGGAACAGAAATGAACATATTACCAATTATCACAATTCTTGTCTTATTTCATAATCCTTTCATAAACATTGAACATTATCCTTTTCATCAAACACAACACACAAGTTAAGCTACAGTGTCATTGACACTTTCATTAATTTTTATACGCTGTTTTGTTACAGGGGTACTGTGTTGTATCCTTGGGCTACACTTCATCCTGATTGCTCACATGGGGGCATGGTGGTGCTGTGTACTATAGCGTTCTGCTTGTCAATTGTGCACTTGTCTTCAGCCAATGCTAACCATGATTGTATGGAGTTAGTATGTCGGGAAGTCTGACAGTTACTCCCCATTGCTGAGTGGTTCTCTCCTGGTACTTTGGCTTCCTCCACCCGTAAAACTATCTGACTTGAGGTGACCCTGGCTGTGGAAAATGTCATTAAACCCCAGTAAATAAATAAATCTGGTAGTGTGTTAAATTATTTATCAAAGGTAATTTTTTAAATGAATATCTTTTTTAAAAAAAAATACCATGCCTCAAGCAAGGGAGCCAAAGTTTTGCCATATTGTTTCCATAAATAATTGTTTTGTTACAATTAAATGGAGAGTGCCATTGGCACTCTCCAATAAATTGTATAAAAACAATTTTATATAAGGCCTAAAAAAATAAAAAATCTGTTTCTCAGGCCCTCCCACCTAGTCCTCTTGGCTGCCACATGCTCTCTTTTTATAACCAATTTAAACTTAAAAAAAATTAAAATTAAATGGTTTACGTCTGATATTTTACCCAAGTTAAAAAAATTGATGAATTTGTCCCTTGAGTGCAAGAAGGCTTTGCAATGCTTTAGCATTGCAAAGCCTTCTTCGACTCAAGGGTTAAAATACACCACCACCCATGCTATTCTATAGATTATGAGGCCTATTTCACAAATAATGGCTCGAGAAACAGAAGATCTACTTTGTGTGGCCTAAATGTTTGTTTTCTACTGCTGAGCAAACAGCAAGCCAATACATATAGTTTAAAGCTACTAAAGTGGCTTGCAGCACTTTTCAATAGAGCCATGATAGTGACTTCTAGCACTCAACCAGTTAAAACCCACTATCCATGTTGCAGTCACAGAAGTGGTATTTTATTTTGTTTTTTATTGAGGTACAATGACACTTTCAACAGCCAGAGTTATCTTGTGTCAGACAGTTTTACGGGTAGAAGAAGCCGGAGTATCTGGCGAGAACCACTGAACAAAACAGCAAACAACTGTCAGTTTCCTCAACGTACCAACTATGCACAAGCAGGCTTCGCATTGGTTGAAGACAAGTGCACCATTGATGTGCAGTATGCTTTAGTACACAGCGCCACCATGTTCACACAGGGGCAATCAGGATTACATGTAAGTGCCTTGCCCAAGGATGCAATACAGTTACCCCTGGTGGAGATCAAACCGTGTACCTTTCGGTTTAAAGTCAAATGCCTTATCCACTAAGCCACCACCTCCCTCCCAGAACTGGAAATGAATATGTATGGCCATATCCACTTGAATTACAGTTCAAGTTAAGTTGCTGGATTAGTTGCAGGATAACCACTATAAACTATGTATCTTTTTCTTCCTACACTGATAAGACCAGAAGTTGACAACATTTTCTGGAAAGCTCTCAGCGAGAGCTTTCCAGAAAATGATGTCAGATTCTGATCTTATCAGTGCAGAAGCAGCAGTATTAGTTTATTGTGGCTATGCTACAACTTATTATACCCCCCGCAAACAAAGTTTGGGGGTATATAGGAATCACCCTGTCCGTCCATCCGTCCATCCATCTGTCTGTTTGTCTCCATCCTTATAAGTGCAACTCCTCCTAAACTGTTTGAAGAATTTTCATGAAACTTTACACAATGGAAGAACTCCATATGAAGATGTGCATGAAGCAATATAATTCCGTTCTGACATTTCCAAGGGGAGATAATCTAACTTATACATTTCAGGCGCGGGGGTTATCACTTTGTGAGCTTGCTCGCAGTACCTCTAGTTTTGACTTGTACTGCACATACATTTGCATATTAATTTTTTTTTTCTTTACAGTCTCAAATTTTAGTCCTATCAAGGAAAAAGGATTTTCAGGTATACGGGAAACACGCAAGCATAACCCTAAACTCTTCGAGTCCTGATACAATTTTTCATTTAGGATATATTTAGTGGCGGTCAAGACATTTCTGATTCATCACCACCCAACTGTTCTGATATGAAACAACCAGATAATTCAAGTAAAAATAAAAACAGTATAACCTTAATTCCTCAAAATGAAGATGAATCTACACAAATTATTGTTCTTTTATCGTATTGTACACCAAGTGATCAGGACAACATGGTTGAATCACTAAAACAAGAAAATTCTAAATCTGATCCACCAGAAAATTCAAGTGATGATAAACCTGATTTAACTCACAATTGTGTTGAAAAAGACACCCATGTAGAGGAAGTTATGTCCTCAGATCCACGAGACAACTCAGAAAGCAATTCAGATTTGGAGCCACCTAGTAATTCAAAACATGATACAGCTGTGTTTGCTGACATTTCTCTTGAAGATGATGTTTCTGTTGAAACAGTGGAGTCAACGCTAATATTATATTCAGATTGTCAGTTTTCAGATGACGAAGAGAGTCCCGAAGACTCACAAGCAATTACGACAAAATCAGTGACAAAATTGGAAGATAAAACTGTGATTACTCCAGATGATGATAGAAAGAATGATGCAGAAAATAGACAGTCAGTCAGTAAGGACAGAAAATCAGTAAAAAAATCAAAGAAACGTCCATCCGATGGTAAATTAATTTGTGATATATGTGGGAAAATCTTCACGAAAAAAGATACTTTAAAAACACATATTCTCAAACACAAAGGTAGAACATTTGATTGTGAGTTGTGTCCAAAGCAATACAAAGCCAAAGAAGACTTAAAGCGCCACATCGCAGTTAAACATCAACAAAAGAGATACGAATGTTCAATGTGTAATAAATCTTTTCTCTCACCCTCAGGTCTTTTACGGCACAAGAAAGAACATGAGGAGCAGTACAAGTTTAGGTGTCCAGTTTGCTCCCGTTCATTTAACTATAAAAGCCATTTTGACTCGCATATGGCTGCACATAATAACATCAAGCCACATAAATGTGATAAATGTGAAAAGAGTTATGTCTACAGTTCTTCACTAGCTCATCATCGAGCGAATTGTGGTGACAGGGAGAAAAGTGTTTGGTGTAAAATTTGCAATAAAGGGTTTATACATAAGGCGTACCTACGGAGACATATGAGTGTCCATATGGATAATCAGGTTCAGTGTAATGACTGTGGGTGTTTCTTTGCTAATAAACATACTCTCACCAAACATTTAGAGAGAAAGCATTCTGGGAAAGAGGAAGTGAAATATAAGAGAAAGAAGAAAAAACAACCAGTTGAGGCAGTCTTGTTGTGAGTTAATGATAATGTACTGTGTGGCCAATAATTACATGCAGTTATGTAACTGTTGAACTGAATACAGTACTTTCGCTGTGGACTGGTCGTAATCCATGCGTGGGCAGTGATGTCCACGCATGCATTTAACAGGTAATAAAACTCATCAGCAGCAAAATCTTAATTGATGAAGCACCGGGTTGCACCCGATGCTTCATTAATTAAATTTTTTGGTTATTCCTATAATTAGTTGCTGTAAGGCCTAAAAAAATAAAAAATCTGTTTCTCAGGCACCTCCCACATGGTCCTTTTGGCTGCCGCATGCTCCCTTTTTATAACCAATTTAAACTTAAAAAAAATAAAAATTAAATGGTTCATGTCTGATATTTTACCCAAGTTAAAAAAAATTATGAATTTGTCCCTTAAGTGCAAGAAGGCTTTGCTGTAGCATTGCAAAGCCTTCTTGCACTCAAGGGATGAAATACACGCATGCAATTTCACAAATAATGGCCTGAGAAACAGAAGATCTACTTTGTGTGGCCTAATCTAATGTTATTGTGTCCGGTGAAATACTGCCCACCCGTGGAAACTGACCAGTCCATGGCAGCTGTACTGTAACTATTCACCTCAAAAATCCTCCAAATCACACACGAGCGACAAGTAACATCTACAGCCCTTTTGCTCTGCTTCTGCCATCCTCAGACTGATTGCGACAATAATGTTTCTTATTTGAGACAGCAAATCAATATTTATAATAATTATGTTGTTGCATAATTGGCCACAATAGTGGCTTCTTAAAAACAATGGTGAACAAGCCTGAAAATAAACAGACTGTCATCTGCAGAATGAGATCCCGAGAGGGAAAATTTGGTGATGCTACCCTACACATCAGGGCAGCATTACTAAATTTACCCCCTGTAAGCCTCAATCTGAATCAAGTTCTCAGGCCTAAACAGAAAGAAGTACCCACAGGATAAATTAGTGGGGGGTCTAGCCCACTGTATGGGTTAGCATCCCCCAAGTAACACCGGGAAGTGAAACAGCATTTTTTCTACTGTAGTAAACAAGCTCTGTTTTACTGGTAAAATAAGACCCAGTCACCAGTGCTTTCGGTGGAAGTCCTCTAAAATGGGCAACATGTGTATACACGATTTACAGGACTTGACTTTATCTCAATGTTGTGGTCACGATTAGGCACTGTACAGATATATGTGACCTTACACACAACTAAATAAATAAATAATGGGATAGCATCAGCAAATTCACCCTCTGGGAACATCATTCTGCAAATGACGGATTGCTTATTTCTAGGCGCTTGATGATGAACAACTTGGGCATACCCGGTACATGTTGGATTAAATTTGTTAAATTATTGTATTAATCTGTAAGAGAAAATTGAGGAGCATGAATTATGACCTTAAATTTTGTCCTGATTAGCAAGAATATTGGTTTCGATTCACACAAATACATGTACTTTCTGTGAGATCAATTTTTAGCTCACCGAAGGGAGCTAAACTTATCACTTGCCATCCGTCGTCGTGAACATTTTTCAAATGACTTCTCCTCTGAAACCACTTGGTCGATTTGCTCGAAACTTGGTATGGATGTTCATTACCATATGTCAATTCAAGTTTGTTCAAATGAAATGGACATGCACACTTGGGGCTCCATAGGGGGCATAAATCCGATAGCACCCTATGTACATAAGAGAAATTACTAAAAAATCTTCTTCTCCCGCACAAGTGGGCAGAATCATTTGATGGGGTGGATCTGATTCAAGTTTGTTCAAATCGGCCCCCTGGATTCATATTTGTGCTCACTATAGAAGCCCAAATTCGAACTTGGACTAGTGCATTTCAGGAAAATTTCTTAAAAAATCTTCTTCTCCAGATCCAGCAGGCAGAATCTTTTGATATTTGGTATGCAACATTGTGGGGTGGATCTGATTCAAGTTGTTCAAATCGGCCCCCTGGGTTCATATTTGGGCTCAGTATAGGAGCCCAAATTTGAACTTAGTGCATTTCAGGCAAATTTCTTAAAAAATCTTCTTCTCCAGATCCAGCAGGCAGGATCTTTTGATATTTGGCTTTGCAACATTGTGGGGTGGATCTGATTCAAGTTTGTTCAAACCAGCCCCCTGGATTCACATTTGGGCTCAGTATAGAAGTCCGAATTCGAACTTAGTGCATTTCAGGCAAATTTCTTAAAAAATCTTCTTCTCCAGATCCAGCAGGCAGAATCTATTGATATTTGGTATGCAACATTGTGGGTTGGATCTGATTCAAGTCTGTTCAAATCAGCCCTCTGGATTCATATTTGGGCTCCCTATAGAAACTCAAATTCGAACTTAGTGCATTTCAAGGCAAATTTCTTAAAAAATCTTCTTCTCCAGATCCAGCAGGCAGAATCTTTTGATATTTGGTATGCAACATTGTGGGGTGGATCTGATTCAAGTTTGTTCAAATTGGACCCCTGGGTTCATATTTGGGCTCAGTATAGGAGCCCAAATTTGAACTTAGTGCATTTCAGGCAAATTTCTTAAAAAATCTTCTTCTCCAGATCCAGCAGGCAGGATCTTTTGATATTCGGCTTTGCAACATTGTGGGGTGGATCTGATTCAAGTTTGTTCAAACCAGCCCCCTGGATTCACATTTGGGCTCAGTATAGAAGTCCGAATTCGAACTTAGTGCATTTCAGGCAAATTTCTTAAAAAATCTTCTTCTCCAGATCCAGCAGGCAGAATCTATTGATATTTGGTATGCAACATTGTGGGTTGGATCTGATTCAAGTTTGTTCAAATCAGCCCTCTGGATTATATTTGGGCTCCCTATAGAAACTCAAATTCGAACTTAGTGCATTTCAAGGCAAATTTCTTAAAAAATCTTCTTCTCCAGATCCAGCAGGCAGAATCTTTTGATATTTGGTATGCAACATTGTGGGGTGGATCTGATTCAAGTTTGTTCAAATTGGACCCCTGGGTTCATATTTGGGCTCAGTATAGGAGCCCAAATTTGAACTTAGTGCATTTCAGGCAAATTTCTTTAAAAATCTTTTTCTCAAAATCCAACAGGTAGAATCTTTTGATATTGGGTATGCAGTATGCTTAGGGGGTTGAGATTCAAGTTTGTTCAAGCCAAGTCCCTGGGTTCATATTTGGGCTCACTGTGGTAGCCCGAATTATAACTTAGTTCAAAATGAGGAATTTTCTTTAAAAATCTTCTTCTTCAGATCCAGCAGTCAGAATGTCTTGATATTTGGTATGCAGGATCCATAGGGGGGTGAGATTCAAGTTTGTTCAAGCCATGTCCCTAGGTCCATATTTGGGCTCACTGTGGGAGCCCGAATGATAACTTAGTTCAAAATGAGGAATTTTCTTTAAAAATCTTTTTCTTCAGTTCCAGCAGTCGGAATGTTTTGATATTTGGTATGCAGCATCCTTAGGAGGGTGAGATTCAAGTTTGTTCAAGCCATGTCCCTAGGTCCATATTTGGGCTCACTGTGGGAGCTCGAATTGTAACGTAGTTTGAAATGAGGAATTTTCTTAAAAAATCTTCTTCAGATCCAGCAGTCGGAATGTTTTGATATGTGGTGTGTATCATCCTTAGGGGGGTGAGATTCAAGTTTGTTCAAGCCAAGTCCCTGGGTTCATATTTGGGCTCACTGTGGTAGCCCGAATTATAACTTAGTTCAAAATGAGGAATTTTCTTTCAAAATCTTCTTCTTCAGATCCAGCAGTTGGAATGTTTTGATATTTGGTATGCAGCATCCTTAGGGGGGTGAGATTCAAGTTTGTTCAAGCCATGTCCCTAGGTCCATATTTGGGCTCACTGTGGGAGCCTGAATGATAACTTAGTTCAAAATGAGGAATTTTCTTTAAAAATCTTCTTCTTCAGGTCCAGCAGATGAATGCTTTTGATATTTGGTATGCAGCATCTTTTGGGGGGGGGGGGGGGGGGGGGGGGGTACTTCCATAAAATTTGTCTCTCATGACTTCATTCCTTTGTAGTGTTGATTAACCATGTCTAACTGACTGTGACCCCAAATACTTCTTTGAACCACTTTGGCCGGTGAGCGATTAAGGCTCCTTGGGGCCTCTTGTTAGTCGAGTTGTGACGAAGTCAAACTCGACTTATAGTTAGATGAATGGCGGGCAAGCGGATGTAAACAATTGGTTCATGAAACTTCATAGGTAGGTTGGCCTTGGCGAGATGAAGAACCCTATATATTTTGGACTCGCTAAGTCAATGGTCAAGGTGATGGTGACCTTGAACATACTAAATCGTAAACAATTGGTTTCCAGATGATAACTCGAGTATGGTTGAATCTACAGTTAAAACTAGAAGTCCTATCATGAAATGCACGCAAATAGCAGGTCAGTCTGCGCGTTAATCTACGCGTTATGACCATAGTAAGGCTATCGAATTCTGTACAAGTGGGCTGTGCACAAGCAGTGTTTCTGCCAATGGACCTCCGGGTAACCCTGAGGTCCATTGGTAGACACATTGCCTGTGTTTGTGATGAGTAACCAGGAGAACCTGCTGTGCTTTGGATGCCATTCGATATGGCATTTGCTCGCAATTCACACGCGCAATTAAGCCTAGAAAAGCGCACAGTTCGGGACAGGACTTCTAGTTTTAACTGTACATTCATGAAAACTTCAGATGTAGGTTGGCCTTGGTGAGAGGAAGAACCCTATTTATTTTGAACTTGATAGGTGAAAGGTCAAGGTCACAGTGACCCTGAACATAGTAAATCGTAATCAACTGGTTTCTTCATGACTTGACAGTGGTTCAACCAACATACGTGAAACTTTGTATATAGATTGGCCTTGGTGAGAGGAAGAATGATGAATCCTATTGATTTTGAACCCTGCAAGATGAACGGTGAAGGTCACAGTGACCCTGAACATGGTAAATCGTTAACAACTGGTTTCTTCACGATAACTTGACAATGGTTCAACCCACATAAGTGAACCTTCATATATAGGTTGGCCTTGGTGAGAGGAAGAACCCTATTCATTTTGAACCCTGCGAAATGAACGGTCAAGGGCACATTGACCCTTCACATAATAAATCATAAACAATTGGTTTCCCGCTTATAAGTTGATAATGATCAAACTCACCTTTGTGCTGTCCCAACTTGACATTAGATCTGTGATTCTGTGAGCATTTTCAGTTTTTAAATTATTTAGAGTAGTTTTATACCCTTGTGAGAGCAACCAGTACACATTCCATTGTAAACAACAAACCTCATATTTATATATTTACTAGAGTTTAAACCTTAAGAGCCCAGTTCTAACTTGAGTGAGTTTCTTGCCTGTCATGTTCATGTATATGTAATACAGATTTCAACATACAGAGTTTAGGTGGTCTTGCTGATGAAAGGTGCAGCCTCTCGGCAGTGGTTTCTAATGAAGTCTACATGTACCCCTGCTATAGGCAGCCAAGACATCAGTAGATACCCCTGCTACATGTATGAAGTTTTGCAGTATCTTGCCTGTGGTTTCTAATGAAGTGGTTTCTAATGAAGACTTCAGTAGATACATGTACCACTGCTAAAGGCACCCACGACATACATAGAACGACACGTGTGTGTGAATGGGATAATCGATATGGCACGAGTGCCAGAGCGAAAGGATAGAACAAGAGGCTGCAATGGCACAAGTACCATATCGATTAACACATTCACACATGTGTGTTGTTCTGTGTTTATTGCATGCCTTCACGTCTATAAAACCATTATTAGAAGGACCCCTTTTGTTGAAAACTTAGTGTTTGTCTGATAATAACTGAATGCGTTAACTTGAAAAAATGCAATCATATTTTTCGCAAAACTTGCTGTTGGCAAGACATTGTGAGATTATTTATTTATTTATTTATTGGTGTTTAAGGTCACGCACTTATGCACAATGGCTAATCGTGATTCTGACAGTTTTACGGGTGGAGGAAGCCGGAGTACCCGGAGAGAACCACTGAATAACGACGAGCAACTTCAGCTCTTCAACATTCTAATTCTGTTCAAGCTCCGTTCAAGCTCCGTTCAAGCAGGGTTACAGCAGTTGAAGACCTGGGCACCATCGACGTGCAGTACGTCTTAGTACCCAGCGCCATCATGCCCCCATGTAGGCATCCGGGCCAAAGTGCCTTGCCCAAGGACACAACGCAGGTCATCCCAGATGGGGATTGAACTCGGGACCTTTAGCATAGAAGTCCAACAGTTTACCACTGAGCCACCGCATTTCCACATTGTGAGACAGACAAACATTGTGAGGTGATCTTTTTTTTTTTTTCATAAACACTTAGATCCTCTTCTCTCTATTTACAGGCTGGGGATTTTGACATCATACATGTATATCCATGTTGCAACGTTAATTACTATTTTTTAAATTACTTAAAAAAAATTTCAACAAAGCCATATCATGTGACCTCTCATTGACAAAAAGGGGTCACATGATATGGTTTTGTTGAAGTGTTTTAAAAAAAAAAATTTTTTTCAACTGCTCAATTTGCAAATTATGTGGGCGGATGCAGGCGATTCATTAGGTAAAGGGTTAAACACCAATAAATAAATACAGAAATAAATAAATAAAGCTTGATCAGCTTAAATATTGCTTGTACGTAATTGTCCTTATTGAATTGTTCTTATAGAGGAAACTCAACTCTTACCTAACATGAAAAGCAGATGACACTTGCAAACAAAATTCTTGAGTAACTATTTTTTTCATTTTTTGTCTCAAAAACATAGGTTTTGACCCCTCATTGGAACGAGCTTGATGAAAGAGGGGTTATAACCTATGTTTTTGAGACCAAAAATGAAAAAAATAATGAAAATTAATTGAGGATTTTTGTGGATAGTCCTGTTACATTGAGTAAAGGGTTAATGATAATCCACACTCACTCACACTCCACTCACTGTACAGTACATGTATATGTAGAGTCATGACAAAATCTGGCAGAGAATTATGATTGTAACTGTAAGAGCCTCATTTTTCGAAAAAGCAACATTGCATCTCACATGCCATTTGTGCTTGTTCTTCCTTTTTCAGTCTTAATTTTGAGGTGTTTTCCTTTAGAAAATCCTGGCTCTATTGGTGAAAATGTGTGGCAGTCCTATCCCTATTGTAATGTTATCAAGAAAGTGACCAGTTTCCTCATCACAGAATTGAACTACAGTACAAGTCAAAATAAGTTGTAGCATAACTGCAATAAACTAAGTATACTGCTGCTCCTGCACTGATAAGATCAAAATCTGACCTCATTTTCTGGAAAGCTCTCAGAGAGCTTTCCAAAAAATGATGTCAGATTCTGGTTGTAGGAAGAGAACGATGCACAGTTTATAGCAGTTATCCTACAACTTATTTTGACTTGTCCTGTATTTTCTATGATAGGTTGTGTTGATTACAGTGTTATAGTTGTTTTCGGGTTTGGTGGGTTCGGTAAATTGATGTACAATGTACGTATAATCAGAGGAGAAGGGGCATTTATTGTGGCTGTGACATCCTCCACCCCCACCCCACAATAAAATAATTTCTCCAGTTGAGACATTTTCATCCGAATTGGAGTCTCAGATATTTATTTGTACTTGCTACAGTTAAAACTAGAAGTCATGTCATGAAATGCGCACAAATAGCATGTTGATATGCGCGTTAATGTGCGCGTTATGGCCCAAGTAAAGCTATCAAGTTATGTACATATGGCCTGTGCACAAGCAATGTTTCAGCCAATGGACCTCCGGGTAACCCGGAGGTCCATTGGCAGAAACATTGCATGTGTTTGCTATGAGTAACCAGGAGAACCTGCCGTACTTTGGATGCCATTCGATATGGCAATTCCAACGCGCAATTAAGATATTAGATAAGCGCACGATTCATGACAGGACTTCTAGTTTTCACTGTAGTGCAGTACATTCACCATGGACTTTTTGTAATCCATACGTGGACAGTAATGTCCATGCATGCGTTTACCAGGTATTCAAAATTATCATCAGCAAAATTTTAAACTAATGAAGCACTGGGTTGTACCTGATGTTTCATTTGTTAAATTTTTGATGATTATTCCTATAATTAGTGTTTGAAACCTAATATTGCATCCATTAAAATGTTGCCCACCTGTGGAAAGTGACCAGTCCGTGGCGGTCATACTGTAATTATATACTTTCTTGTGAGACTAGATTTAATACTTTCACTTTTGTCACACACACAGTTGGACATACGGGGAGTGTGGTGGCTCAGTGATTATGGAATAGTACTTCAAACCAAAAAAGGGGTAACTGCATTGTCCTTGGGCAAGGCACTTCATCCCGATTGCCCATGTGGGGGCATGATGGCGCAATGTACTAAGGCATACTGCACATCGATGGTGCACTTGTCTTTAACCAGTGCTAACCCTCCTAGTGCAGAGTTAGTACGTTGGAGAGTCTGACAGTTGCTCGTCATTGCTCAGATACTCCGTCTTCCTCCACCCATAATACGGTCTGACACGAATTGGCCCTGGCTGTCAAAAGTGTCATTAAATGCAATAAATAAATCAAATCAATTAGTTGGTCAAACAAATGAAGGACTCTAAAATCTTTTTTGGACTGCTGCACTTTTATGGTATGTATAGTACACTCGCCGTGGACTGGTCATAATTCACGCATGGGTAGTGATGTCCAAACTGTGTTTACCAGGTAATAATAAGGTCATCATCAGCAAAATTTGATTTAATGAAGCACCAGGTTGTATCCGGTGCTTCATTAATTAAATTTTTGATGATTATTCCTATAATTTGAGTTTGGAATCTAATATTATTACATCCATGGAAATATTGCCCACCTGTGGAAAGTGACCAATGCACCGCAGCCATACTGTATGTGTTACTTTAAAAAGATGTTACGTAACAACTACTACATGTATATTGTATATATCCAAAAATAAATTTCAAAGAAGTGTAGTTTTTATATGGCTGCTCTTATGAGCGGACCGTATTATGGTATGGCAATGTCTGTCTGTCTGTCTGTCCGTTCGTTCATCCCTCCGTTAGCTTTTGTTTGTCCACTCGATAACTTCAAAACAATACATCCAACAGATACTATTTTTTATGGTTCATTGGTCATGACTCGAGGATGGTTCCTTTCGATAACCAGCATTCTGGCATATCCAATATGGCCACCATGGCAGCCATCTTGAATTTTCAGGGTCTTTTGATTGTCCACGCGATAACTTGAAAACTATAGATATGTTAGGGACTTTTGATTGTCCATTTGATACTGTTTTTTATGGTTGATTAGTCATGACAAGAATGGTTCCTTTCGATAACCAGCATCATTGTCCGTCCTTCCATCCATTTGTCTGTCTGTCTGTCCGTCCATCTATCCATTAACTTTTGTTTGCCCGCGTGATATCTTGAAAACAATACATCCAACAGATCTGAACAGATACTGGTTTTTATGGTTGATTAGTCATGACTAGAAGATGGTTCCTTTCAATAACTAGCATCAATGTCCGTCCGTCCATCTGTCCGTCCGTCCATTAACTTTTATTATACCCCCATTTTCGAAGAAAATGGGGGTATACTGGATTACATGCGTCCGTCTGTCCATCTGTCCATCCGTCCATCTGTCCATGTGTGAGTCCATCCGAAAATATTCATAACTTAAGTAAATTATTATTTTTTATAATATTTGTTGGTCATAGGTATGCCCACACTAGTTATTTTTTTTTTTATTACCTGTTCACTTAGAAATTGTGTCCGTTCGAGCCAAATTTTGTCTGTTCAGCCTGTATCTCGGGTATCGAATGTTCTATTGCAAAGAAATTTGCAATGAACACTGCTTATGGTATAGGCTTTAAAAAAAGGATTCAACGATATTTCTCACATTCTCCTTTTTAGAGTTATCCCCCTTTTTGACATAGAAATTGTAGGAAATAGACATTATTTGTCTGTTCAGCATGTATCTCAGGTATGGGTTATCAGATTTTTGTGAAATATGGCATGCAGTTTGCCTATGACAAAGGCTTCTGCCTCATTGCATAAAACTTCCAAACACCAAACAATTTACCATACCTTTTGACTTAGAAATTGTTGAAAACTTTCGAAGAAAATGGGAGGGGGGAGGGGGGGGGGGGGTTACTGGATTGGGGTTATCGGATTTTTGTGAAATATGGCGTGCAGTTTGCCTATGACAAAGACATCTGCCTCATTGCATAAAACTTCCAAACACCAAACAATTTACCATACCTTTTGACTTAGAAATTGTTGAAAACTTTCAAACAAAATGGAAAGTGGGGGAGGGGGGGGAGGGTATACTGGATTGCATCTGTCCATCTGTGCATCCGTCCATCAGTCCATACGAGAATATTCATAAATGATATTTGTTGGTCATAGGTATGCCCACACTAGGCGGTTCACCACGTGGGGGTATGCACCGGACGAAAGTCCAGCTCTTGTTTGTCCATGCAATAACTTGAAAAAATGCATCCAACAGATACTGTTTTTTTATGGTTGATTAGTCATGACTAGAGAATGGTTCCTTTCGATAATCAGCAATCTGACATGTCCAATATGGCCACCATGGCAACCATCTGGGAGTTTTGGTGACTTTTGATTCTCCACGCAATAACTTGAAAACAATATATTCAGTTTTAATGGGTTGTAAGCCAGGAATGTACAATTATTTTTGAAGGAATTATTGACCTTTTGTTCAAGTAAAAATTTCTTCACACACGCAATTTCTTCATAGGCGGCCGTATATTGATCCACTGCCTGGCGGTGCACTTGTTTTTAACTATAATTCTGACTAGCTAATAAATAATCTTCTAACTACATCATCAAGGCATACCTTTGTTGGAAGACATGCCTTGATGATGTAGTTGGAATATTTGATTAGTCAGGACTTCAGCCATCACAGCCAGGACAAATCAGGTTAATCCCCCCCCCCCCCCCCCCCCCCCCACCATATACGTGGTGCTCATGTATGTAAGTTAACATTTTTTTACCCAAATTCTCAGGTTCTTTAAATTTATTTATGTTCAATTAATAAAGCTAAATAAATTTGAAAATTCACTATTAGTTTGTTCTCTTTGAACTGTGGTGTTAAAATGGGTTTCTACCTTTAAATAATATTTTAGATTACATGTATGTTGTTAACCCTTTACCTGACACGAAAGGCAGACAACACTTACAAATAAAATTCTTGAATAATTAATTTTTTTCATTTTTTGCGTCAAAAACATAGCTTATGACCCCCTCATTCGAATGAGCTTATTGAGCTCATTCCTATGAGGGGTCATAAGCTATATATTTTTATACTGTACCAATGACCCAGACATAGCTGGTGCTAACTCTTAAAAATATAGGGCCAAACACAAATTTTGCCCCCCAATCCCCAAAATTTGCATCTAAAACCAAAGAAAACATGTCCTGAATGGCCCTCCATACTTCACCTCTACTGCGCATGCGCAGTGTCAAGGACGTCCCGAAATTGGCGCCATTAATCATTCTTTGTTTGGCCCTTCATCAGTTAACATCTGACTGATCTTTGTGCTTGTAAATCTCAGTTTAAATGATGCCAGACACATAAATATTAGTGAAATGGTGATTCTAAGGAGGATATACATGTAGAAGGAGGAGAGGAAAAATGAGTGACAGAAAATAATCAGGGCTGTAACTTAAAATTTTTTTTTTGATGAAATTATGTTAAGTTACCTATTTTCGAGGCAACTGCCTGTTGTGGTCATTCTTGTTACCAAGATTACACTGCTTATTCAGTGTTTTCCTCTCTCCCTTTCCTTTAAGTCCCCTCTTGCTATTCTCCCATGCTTTTGGCATATTTTCTGTAATATTATTACTAAAATTTCTTGGGAGTTTTAGCTGGATAACAGAATGTATTCTGTTCTTTTCCCCATGTTTACGTCTTCACCTATGGGTGGTTAGGCGTAGTGTTCTGCATCTACCATCTGATGTTCTGCAGTTTCTTCCCTGGAAGTCTCTGTTTTGCATCAGATAGTGTATTATTGGTAACTGATTTCGGGCCAGGGTGCCTGGAGTCTTGATCTAGTGTTTTTACACTGATTGTTTACATTTCCAACAGCCCTCTGTGTGAGGGTTTAGTTTTATTGAGGTTTAAGGTCACATATTTATGCACAATGGCTAATCATGACCGCGACAGTTTTACGGGTGGAGGAAGCCGGAGTACCCGGAGAGAACCACCGAGCAACGACGAGCAGCTGCCAGCACCCCAACATCGTAACTCCGCACTGTAGCACAGGCAGGGTTAGATTGGTTGAAGACATGCGTACCATCGACGTGCAGTACGCCTTAGTACACGGTGTCATCGTGCCCCCACGCGGGCAATGGAGATGAACTCTGTGTGAGGGGGGATTTCTTGAAAATAATATCTTGATGTTAATTTAATCATAACTAGACACATTATTATTGTTCGTAAGTGTTGCATAAATTGTTTAAAATATTTTTAGAATTTTTGTCCACACTTAGACTTGGGATCCATTGGGGCTCAACGTTACTTTTCAGAAACTTGGGCTGTTCTGAAAAAATATTTTTTCAAAAGTTTTTGATTCAATTATTTTTTCTATGTTAATGGATCTTGTTATTATGTATTTTGTTTGTCAGGGGTTGGTGCGAGTACTAGGACTTTGTTTTCTTTTCACATTGAAAGGATATTGTTCAATTGTAATAAGAGGAAATCTTCCTCTGACTTTCATAATCATTGTATAATGTAGTCAGTGTACTAACTCCTGTTCTGTATGTGTTGATTACGATGACAACATGGGAAGCATGTGTCACGGTATGTTAGTGGGGAATTGGCCATTCCGGTCCTTTCCCCGCAGGGTCACTCTACTTTATCAATCTCTATTTCAGACGATCATGATCAGGGTGATGTATCCGTGATGTCTTCCAAAAGTGTGCCTCCGTCGTCACAATTAATGAAGAGCTAGCGGAAAAGTGCTCAGGTAATACGTCAATTGCCTAAGAGGACCCTAGTAGGTTCGACGGCCTTTGACTTCCGCTAGCTCGCCTGGTGTAGCATCCATTCATCGAATGGTTCGGCAGCCGGGTTCGTCCGTTGCGGTCTAGAAAGGAGTTTTGGGTGATGCGAGCACTATAAATATCCATGTGCACACCCAGTGATGGCGGATTAGAGGGGAGAATGGAGGAAGCCTTTTAGTCCGGTTCATAGCTCGTCCAGGCCCATCCGGGCTGCGAACGAGAGAGGCCCCTCTCTCGTACATCAACATCTGGCCCCAGATGTTGTGGTACAAAATGTCTCGCATTCGGAGCATATGTCCGCCGCTCGGGACGCTCCGTTATATAGACAGTCCGGAGAGACTGTCAATAAGGCTTCCTCATTCTCATGGCAGCGCACATGACTGCACCTTGGCTACGTGACCTCCGATATCCAGTCAACTTCGCCAATCAGAGAATCCTCGGCGACCAGGTCACGCCATCCGATAGCCAGGGACACGAGGCCTGCAGACTCCGGACGTTCGCATAAGAAAGTATGCGGGAGTCAACGTACTCGGAGCTTCCAGCGGCAAAGCATCGTAAGACCGCTTCTGCACAGGCCTCGGTGACGCACGTGCTATCCCAAATAGCACAACTTATCGCAGCATCCCAGCAACGGCAGAATCTCTGTCGCATAATATAATATCCGACGACGCTGGGTCGGGACGCTCCGAGGAAGCATCAGGTGCGGACGTCTGAAAATTTCATACGGTCCGACGGCATGCCGAAAGGGATTCGGAGGTTTTCGAGCTTTCCCTTTTGGAACAACATAAGCTGCTGTATATGTCATCCGACTTCATCTTCTAGAGGTTCTTTGTCGGACCAGAATGCTGCGATACCGGATAAGAAACTGATAGCGTCGGTGGACTTAGAAATTTTTGGTTCGGTTCAGGGGCATCGTCCCTCAGTTCTGACACAGTCCAATAATGTCTCAGATATGTTCAATTTATTGAACGACGCTATATATATTTTTTATATGCTTGCTATGTACAAGCATATCTGGTTTCTTGTTTGCAAAATTACTGAGATGTCTTTCAAATGTGTGCCTCTGTCGTCATAGTTAATGAAGAGCTAGCGGCAATTAGTGCTCATGGATTACGTCAATCCCATAAGAGGTCCCTAGTAGGATCGACGGAGTTGACATTCGCTAGCTCACCCGGTGTAGCGTCCATTCATCGAATGGTTCGGCAGTCAGGTTCGTCCGTTGCGGTCTAGGATGGAGATTTGGGTGATGCGAGCACTATAATAGACTTTAGTACACACCCAGTGACGACGGATTAGAGGAGAGATCGGAGGAAGCCTGTTAGTCCGGTTCCTAGCTCGTCCGGTCCGTCCGGGCGGCGAGCGAGAGAGGTCCCTCTCTCGTGCAACAACATATAGGACCGGATGTTGTGGTACAGACATTTCACTTTCGGAGCGTATGTCCGCCACTCGGGACACTCCATTATATAGACAGTCCGAGTGACTGTCGATAATGCTTCCTCATCCTCAGAGCAGCGCACACGACCGCACATTGGCTACGTGACCTTGAATATCCGGCCAGCTTCGGCATTCAGTGATTCCATGGCGAACAGGTCAAGCCATCCAGTAGCCAAGGGACACGAGGCCTGCACACTCCGGTCGCTCGCATAATAGAAGTATGCACGGGGTAATGAACACGGAGCTTCCAGCGGCAATGCATCGTAAGACCGCTTCTCCACAGGCCTCAGTGATGGACGTGCTATCCAAAATAGCACAGCTTATCGTAGCATCCCAGCAAACAACAGATTCTCGGTCGGATCAGGAATAATCCGACAGCGCTGGGTCGGTACGCTCCGCTGTTGCATCAGGTACGGACGACCGAATATTTCATAGGGTTCGACAGGATGGCGAAAGGGATTCGGATGATTTCGAGCTTTCCCTTTCGGAACAACAGAAGCTGCCATACATTTCTTCCGGCATTATCTTCCAGAGGTTGTTCCATCGGACTACATTGCTGCGATGCTGGATAAGAGACTAATAGCGTCATTGGACACAGAGTTTTGGATCGGTTCAGGGACATTGTCCCTGAGTTGCCGACGCAGTCCAATAATGTCTTTAGAACATTCGAATTATTGAACGACGCTATATATATATAAGCTTGCTATCAACATGCTAGTATTTTTTTTTTTAGTATAGTAAATTTGTGTTTGGCCCAATATTTTTAAGAGTTAGCACCAGCTATGTCTGGGTCATTGGTAAGTATAAAAAATATATAAATTACTATAAATTTTTAGCTCAACTTTGACGAAGTCAAATTTGAGCTATTGTCATGGCCCGTTGTCCGTCTGTCCGTCCGTCCGTCCGTCCGTCCATCCGTCTGTCCGTCTGTCCATCCGTCTGTCCGTCTGTCCGTACGTCAACAATTGGCTATGGCTCGGACTAGAGGTCGTATTTATGAACCGATCTTTACGAAACTTCTTGGGTACCTTTGTTATGACCGTGGGACGAGAACGAGTGTTTTTGGGTGCGGCCCAAAATTCAAGATGGCTGCCAGCCGCCATTTTGTACCGATGATGCAGAAATCTGTTTTTTGTACAGAACTTCCATATGAAAGCTCTGATTTGAATAATTTTTTGTATGAATGTTTAGTACCATGGGGTACATCACATATAATACAGGTTTTTTTCTCGTGCGTAAATTGTGCAAATTAGACTAATTTTGATGTTTTTTGGTGTTAATTTCAGCACTGTAAGTGCAAATGCCAATACGGCTCGGGCTAGAGGCCGTATTTATGAACCGATCTTTACGAAACTTCTTGGGTACCTTTGGTATCACCGTGGGACGAGAAAGAGTGTTTTGGGGTCTGGTCCTAAATTCAAGATGGCCGATGGCAGCCATTTTGTACAAAATTAGGTGCAATCAGATTTTTGCACAGAACTTCCATATGAAAGCGCTGATTTGAATAATTTTTTGTGTGAATGTTTAGTACCATGGGATACATCATATATAATACAGGTTTTTTCTCGTGCAGAAATTATGCAGATTAGATGAACTTTGATATTTCAGTGCGACTTACACACATTAAGTACACATGTCAATACGGCTCAGACTTGAGTCTGTTTTTATGAACTGATCTTCACGAAATGTCTTGGGTACCTTTGTTATCACCTTGGGGCGAGAACGAGTGTTTCTGGGTGCGGTCTAAAATTCAAGATGGCTGCCAGTGGCCATTTTGTACCGAAATTAGGTCTAATCAGTTTTTTGTACACAACTTCTATACAGCTCAGACTAGAGGCCATATTTATGAACCAATCTTTACGAACCTTGTTGGGTACCTTTGTTATCACCGTGGGATGAGAGCGAGTGTTTTGGGGTGTGGTCCGAAATTCAAGATGGCCACCAGCAGCCATTTTGTACCAAAATTAATGCAATCAGTCTTTTGTACAGAACTTCTGTATGAAAGTTCTGATTTGAATAAATTTTTGTATGAATGTTTAGTAACATGGAATACATCACATATTCTAAGGGGGTTTTTTTCGTGCAGAAATTATGCAAATTAGATGAACTTTGACTTATTCAGTGCTACTTGCACAATGTGAGCACACATGTCAATACGGCTCAGGGTAGAGGCTGTATTTATGAACCGATCTTCACAAAACTTCTTGGGTACCTTTGTTATCACCTTGGGACGAGAATGAGTGTTTCTGGGTACGGTCCAAAATTCAAGATGGCTGCCAGTGGCCATTTTATACCAAAATTAGGTCCAATCAGTTTTTTGTCACAAGTTCTATACAGCTCGTTTTTATGAATTGATCTTCACAAAACTTCTTGGGTACCTTTGTTTTCACCTTGGGACAGGGACGAGTGTGTTTTGGGGTGCCTTTGTTATCACTGTGCTATGAGAACAAATATTTTGGGGTTCAGTCAGACCCACTCTGGGACTCAAAGTTTTCTTTTCTAGTTTAGCATCTGACTGTCACCCACCTTTACAATACTTTACCTATACATTTGTTACAGGCAACGGTCAGTATTTATGTACAGACCATTACAATACTTTATGTGTACCTTTGTTATCAGGTCATTACCTAGATGTTTGTCATTGCTGTGTCACATACTATACATTTGCATGTGTTTGTCTTGACAAGTTGAGCTACAGTGTCATTGACACTTTCATTTAAGTTTTGAGACAAAAAGTGAAAAAATAATGAAAATTGAATGGTGATTTTTGTGAATAGCGCTGGCTGGTTTTGGCCTTTACGTTGGATAAAAGGTTAATGTACAGTTAAAACTAGAAGTCCTGTCATGAAATACGCATAAATAGCACGTTGATATGCGCGTTAATATGCACGTTATGGCCCAATTAAAGCTATCATATTCTATACGTATGGCCTGTGCACAGGCAATGTTTCAGCCAATGGACCTCCGGGTAACCCGGAGGTCCATTGGCAGAAACATTGCATGATTTTGCCATGAGTAACCAGGAGAACCTGCCGTGCTTTGGATGCCATTCGATATGGCAATTGCGCGCAATTCCAACGTGCAATTAAACCTAGATAAGCGCACTATTCGTGACAGGACTTCTAGTTTTAACTGTATGACGGACTTTGGTTATTGGCTATCATGTACAACTTTTTCCTAAGTTCTTTTGCAAGATCTGGGTTCACATTGTTGATCACATTCTGTGGGTAGAAGTATTCAAGATGACATAAAAATTCATCCTTCTGAAAATTTGCTTAACCCAAGAAACATTCTGAAAAAAAATAATTGTAACATCTTTTTGTCTGTGTGTCAATTTTTATGTCCCCACTGATAGGTGAAGGGGCATCCATCCATCCACAAACCCACCTGCAAACACACCCATCTACAAATCCATCCATCCATGCATTCATCCATGCATCTGTCCAAACTTGAGTTTGCATTCTTTTTTAAACTTCCACACACTGCATAGAATGGAAAAATACAGATCAAGTTCTCATTTGGCTGGATTTGCCATCTTTGTTCAAGAATTATTTCCTCCTTTGAGTTTGTGAAAACTAATAGATTTATGATTTTCAGATAATTAGTTGAGATTACCTGTACTGATATTTTTAAAACCCTAAAATTTTGTTTGAAGTGATAAAATACAGCTCAGGTTTGCACCCAGTCATATTCACAATTTGTGTTCCAGTTATTCCCCTTGATATCATGAAAATGGTATAATTTACAGTACCAAGACAATAAGTTTGAGTTTGCTGATCTTGTCTTTTTAATTAAAATTTGTTTTTAATAGAAAATAAACCTCAACTTTACTGTCTGCCACATGTGTATACACAAGAGTTATTCCTCTTGAGTTTTGTGCAAATTTGTATTGTTTGTTTTGAAACAGAACATTTGCCTTTCTCAAGCTTTATGGTAATGCAGGGGCATTACTGTCCTTTGGACTTGTTTGGGTGGCAGCTGTATTAGTGAGATTCAATGGTGGGGGGGGGGGGGGGGGGTGGTGGAGGATGGACATCTATGATGATGGGACACAGGGCCAAGCCATGCTGGATTATACTGTAGTGCCCACTGTTTTTGATTGATAATTTGGAAGAACATTTGCTATTATCGATTTACAATTAGGGCTGTCACGATTAATCGACTAATCGATTATTGATCGGTCATGGCGAAATCGATTAGTATTTTTCGTTGTCGAATAATCGGTAAATTATATCCCGTTTTAGACGTGTAATAATTAAAAGAAAATATGTTGAAAAAACTATTGTTTCTAAAGGTAAAGAGTTAAGAACATCGATGTTAAACCCCAAGAAGCTATTGGAAGCATTTGTCTTTCAGGTACATTCATCAAAGCTTTGATGTTCTGAACATTTGAACCGTCAGTGTAATTATCAAGACCGGTCGGCAGTTGCAAAGTTCGCAACTGCCGACCGGTCTTGATTATTACACTGACGGTTCAAAAGTTCAGAACATCAAAGCTTTGAATGTAACTAAAAGAGGATCGTCTTCGTTGTTTACTCGAGGTAGGTCAACTCACTTCAACTTCATTTTTATCGACTTCAAAGAGAAGGAGATGGGGGTCATCTAGTTACGATCAATCGATTATCATCGATTATTTGCGACGATTAATCGATTCCTAAATTAAAAAATTGTGACAGCCCTATTTACAATGTCTTCCCAATGAACCTCCACTTCCTTCTTTCGATCTCTTTATTGATGTTTCTCAACACCATCTTGTGTACCTAAGTCTGAGACATGAAAGAAGGAAGGTTGTGTTCAAAGCAAACAATTTGGCTGCATAAAAAACCTTCAGCTACAAGATCTAAGTAAAATCCTAGGATTCAGCAAGGGAAATCCATGTAACCCTCCGAACCCCGGTGGTATCTTTCATGACAGTTCCATGGCAGCAATTGGAAGAGTCCATGTCCAAGACATGGAGAACTCTATACCTGTACTTACTTGACCTCCACAGCTCAAGTTTTGACCAGGTATGAAATTAAACCCACCTGAGTGTTTTATCATCTTTCGGTTTCTAGGTTGGGGTCATCAACATTTTTATAGTGCAAAGTTTGAACCGGTAATTTACCTCACAGAAAACAAATAATAAAAAAATATCACATTTGAAGACATTTTTTGAAACCTTAACAAACCCTTTTTTGATGTTTTTACCTTTTTGCCTGTGCACGCAAAAACGCAGGTTTACAGTATGGTTCCAGGTTAGTACCAAGAACCTAATTACACATATTTTCTTCCACATGCATTTTTTCCTTAACTCTTCGGGACTTTAATTATCCTGATGTTCAAACGTCACCTGGAATTCAATTTCTTCAACATTTTTCAAAATGTGACGTCAAGCCTCGGAAAGTTTGTGATTATCTGGTTGAAGGCTAGATTATTTTTGGTCGTCTGAATTTGTTATTCCAAACTTGTTTTATTACAAATTATTGGAGAGTACCCACAGGCACTCTCCAATAATTTCTAATAAACAAATTTATATAAAAATATTATTTGTGTTTGAGTGAATATGAAATATAAGCAAGGAAAGTATTGGCTTTTGCTCGGGTGTCCTCATTTTTTGAAAGCTCTAATAGTGGCTTCTAGCACTCAACCAGTTAAGAAGTCTTGACAGCAGGATTACATTAGTATTTTAAGCTGCGATAACACTCGACTCAACGGTTATCACTGAGCACTATTCGGGAGAAAATAGGAATTGGGGTTAACCCTTTACCCAACGAAATTGGGCGCATCCGCCTGCGTAATATGCAAATTCAGCAGCTGAAAAAATAATTTTTTTTCAAAAAATTTCAACAAAACCATATCATGTGACCCCTCTTTGGAACGAACTCATCAAACTCATTCCAATGAGGGCTCACATGATATGGTTTTGTTGAAATTTTTTGAAAATTTAAAAAAAATGGTATTTAAAATAATAAATTTTGATATCGTCTGCGTTGGGTAAAGGGTTAAAACTTTAAAAAATTGAAAAATAATAACAAAACAAATGACCACAAAGTATCAACGTGCTGTTTAATTTCGTACGTAATAACACTTACAAAAGAATCAAAGTGTTAAATTAAACAAAAGATTTCGTACTTAATAACACGTACAAAAGTGTCAAAGGTTAAGCCTTTTTCATCGGTATTTGAGAATATTTGTTGCTTTTATGCCTCTTCCTACCCCCTCCCCCCCCCCCCCCCCCCCCCTTTCATTCGGGGGTATATAGGAATCACTTTGTCCATCCATCTGTGTAAGTCATGCCCAGCTCGGAACTTTTGATGACCCTGAAGGATATTAATGATACTTAGTATTACTGTTGCCAACCACCAGAGAGTGTGTCTTGAATAAGGTTGGTTGGAATGCCTGCCATCAAGGTCACAGACTTAGTTCATGTTTACATACCCCCACATCCAAATCCAACTTTTACAAGTCGTGTCCGCTTCAGAACTTTTCATGGCCTTGAAGGATATCAGTGTCACTTGTTATTAATGTTGCCCACCACCAGAGAGTGTGTCGCAAATAAGGTTGGAATGCCTGTCTACCAAGTCAAGGTCAGAGAATTGGTTCACCTTTACATACCCCACACCCAAATATGTGTCATGTCTGACTCAGAACTTTTTAATTCCTCCAAGGATATTAATGATACTTGGTCTTGCTGTTGCCCATTATCAGAGTGTATCACAAATAAAGTTTGAATGTCTGTCCTCAAAGTCAAGGTCACAAACTTAGTTCAACTTCACATACTCATATCCAAATATACAAAGTCATGTCTGCCTCAGGAATATTTATAGACTAAAAGGGTATTATTACCACTCAATCTATAAGTTACTAGTCGATTAACATTAGTTTGGAGGCCTGTTAAAACTCCATAATTTCAGTGACGTCATTTGACGGAGCCGGACTATGGACAATAATGGTATAAATAGCCATTAGCGGCCCGGCTATTTTTAGATTCAAGTTTGCTGTAACAGGGAGTGGTAATAATAGTAATAACATGATTGTTGTCAGGCATCATGATTCATTAGCGGCCCTGCAGCAATGATGAACAGCCCTTGGGCTTATTAATGGCCCTCGACTTCATCTCAGGCCTTCAATAAACCCTTGGGCTGTTTATCATTGCTGCAGGGACACTAATGAACCATAATGCCCTCCAAAATCATGTTATTGTTATATTAGTGATACTTGGTATTATTGTTGCCCCCTATCAGAGAGAGTGTGTCGGGGGGGAAGAGGTTATTCTTGGTCCCAAGTTGGGACAGGCCACATCTAGTTATCATTTCGTGTCATAAGAAGGGCAATAATTCAGCTATTACCATCACAATTGAACCCACCCCCCGCTCAGAGGTTGAGATTCCAAGAAAAATAATCTTCAATGAGTCATATCCTACGGTTGTACAACAATAACTGGGTGAAATGTTTTGGTCGAACAATTCGTTTCTTTTTTTGTATCCAAAACAACATTTTAAATTGTTCAAATGAGCCAAAATGGCTACAGATCACTTGAGGTCGGGTGCAGTGTGACAGCATCAATTGACAAAGGCTGGTCTTTGAGTTTAGGAGCAAGAGGAGTGTACATATAACTACAGTCCAAGATCATGTCCACACATTCCGAGTGCTTATCAGTCTGTGATCATGCTATGAAAATCTATTATGATCATCACTGAGGAGAAATGGATAATGTTTATTTCATATTTATTACAAAAATGAACAAACACAAACTCTGTGGCCACAGGCAATCCAGGACAATCTATAGTTCATCCTTTACGATCATGACATTGGAAGGTCCAGAACTGTTCTGAAGCAGTTGTTTTTTTGCCTGTCACATTTGGAAATAATTATTAGAGGTTATTACTTGGTTAGTTTCATATCGGCCGAGATATCAGCCCGAGATAAGTTCATATCAGCGGTCGACCGTCGGTCTTAGGCTGATGTGAAGTTACCGAGGACTGATATCTTGACCGATATGAAACTAACCAAGTAATAACCTCATTACTCCTTAACCCTTGGCTAACATGAAAAGCAGACGACACTTGTAAACAAAATTATTAAATAACTAATCTTTTTCATTTTTTGTCTCAAAAACATAGATTATGACCCCTCTTTGGAACAAGCTCAACGAGCTCGTTCCAGAGAGGGGTCATAACCTATGTTTTTGAGGAAAAAAATAAAAAAAATAATGAAAATTAATTGGTGATTTTTGTGAATACCGCTGGATGGTTTTGGTCGTTACGTTGGGTAAAGCTTTAAACCAAGTCAAGTAATTAGTAAAATTCTCCGATCTGTTACATTTTTCTGACAGTGTTCCAGTTAAGTCATCCAACAAAGGTGGAATGATGAATTGCGATCATTAAGCCTTTCTTTCTTTCTTGTCAGACCAAAGTTTAGGGCACTTCCCCCTAACCCAGACTTTCAATATTTGGCACACTGATCGGCAGTATGAAAATCTCACCCGGACAACCATCCGTTTCCTGAAATTCTATCTGTGATGAGAGTGGTGTGGATTTAAAAAAAATTGATATTTTTTAATATAAATGCCTGTGTCACACCCCTCTCTTAATTTCTCAGGTGACATCTTAGGGGCTTTAAGTCTGAAAAATTCAATTTTGTCTGATTTTCAGGAAATTTTAATATGTTGTAGAACTCGAAAAATTAAGTAACGTCTGTTTTTGTTTTTTTTTTGAGATTCCGTCATTTTTGAAGTTTTTACGTACCTTCAAATGTTAGCATTTTCTTATTAAAAACACTGATTTTGTGACACCTCCATACTTCTTAAATATAGAGATTTCAAATTACGCACATCTATTTCCGGTTATCTGAAAGTGATCCATCCAGTGTTACTTTTCGGAATGTCAACACTTCGTTGGAAGGAGACTGATTCTGAGTTTTGTTTTGTTTTTTTTCAATTTCCATCTCATTTTTAAGCCTGTCTCTCTGAAATTTAGGAAATATAATCTCAGGTAAAAACCATATCTAAAAATGTATGGCCATCCTAGAAAATTCTCGACCGTTATACCCGAACGTGACGGGGTGACGTTATAGGAGGAGGGGGGGGGGGGGGGGGTGTCATACATGAAAATACATCACATTTTTTCTGAAATTGTGGTAGTATGTTGTAAAGCTAATAAAAAATTATAGATAGCTGGTTTTTTTTTGTTTTGTTTTTCGATTTGGCGGCATTTTGAAGTGATTACATTACGTAAAATATTAGCCAAACTTTTACATATTTCATTAAAATCGCTGTCTTCTGTTTCACATAACTCCACATTTATAAAAGAAAGGATACAGTTGCCAAACCTCGCATTCTATTTTCTACTCATTTGAAATTGTTCAATATCATTTTTAATTTAACACTTTACCTGACATGAAAAGCAGACCGCGCTTGCAAACAAAATTCCTGAATAATTAATTTTCTTAATTTTTTATCTCAAAAACATAGGTTATGACCCCTCGTTGGAACGAACTCATTCCAAAGAGGGGTCATAACCAATGTTTTTGAGATAAAAATTTAAAATTATTAAATTGACGATTTTTGTGAATAGCGCTGGCCGGTTGTGGCCGTTACATTGGGTAAAGGGTTAAAGTTTTTGCATCCGATGTCAGCGATGCCAATTTTACGTTTTTTATGTATCTTATTATTTTGAAAATTATTTTCAGCCCTTCCCTTTCGAAATGTTGGGTCTGAAATCTCCTTGAAAAACCTTATCTAAAATTGTGTTACCGTCCCATAAAATTATCAACCGTTATATCAGAACGCTGGAGTGACGTCATAGGGGTCATTTGGTCAAAAATTAAAATAGCTCAGTATTTTCTGAAATTTTAGTATGTTTTGAGACCTTAAAAAAGTAAGAGATAGCTATTTTGTTGTTTTTTCGATTTAGCGCTATTTTGACGTTTTTACATCACTTCAAGGTTTAGCCTATTTTTCACATATTTCATGTAAAACGCTCTCTTCTGATTCACGTAACTCCATATTTATGACAGCTGCAGCTACCAAACTTCGCACACTGTTTCTGCTCATTTGAAATTGTTCAATGTTGTTGTCTTTTTATTTCAAATTTACCCGCCCGATGCCAGCGATGCCAATTTTATCGTTTTTTTCTATATATTTTTATTATCAGCCTCATTTTTAGCCCTACCCTTTTGAAATTTCGGGAGTGTAATCTCCGCAAAAAAATATATCTAAAAATATATTGCTGTTCTAGGAAATTCTCAACCGTTATATCAGAACTCTTGGGTGGCGTCATCTGGGGTCATATGGTCAAAAATTAAAAGACGATTTTTATGAGATTTTAATATGTTGTAGAGCTCAAAAAATGAAGAGACATCTGTTCTTTGTTTTTTTCGATTTGGCGCCATTTTGACGTTTTTAACATCACTTCAAAGTTAAGCTTATTTCTGACATATTTCATTAAAGACGTTGTTGGATGGTTTCTCATTCTTTTCATAAATCCGAAGTTTCCAGAAGTCAGGTATCTGAACCTCTTGGCTTCCCCACTCCCCGACGTTCGAATAGCTGAACTATCTCTTCTTTTACTTAAGACAAATCTCCACTTACGACTCTGAATCTTAGTTTGAGTTGGTTTTTTATGCATCTCTCCTCGTTTTCTATTCATCCATCTAATCCTTACTTCTTGCCATCATTAATTCCCCATCCTACAAAACCAAGTCTCTTTTGCCAGGTAACGCCACTTTTACTGATTGATTGCTTTCAGCCCCCCGTGGGAACCCCGGGAAGTGAAGCAGTGCTTGTTTACTGAGGTAAACAAGCTCTTTTTCACTGGTAAAATAGGACCCAGTCACTAATGCTTGGGGTGCGAGTCCTCTAAAATAGGCAGCATGGGGTATAAACGATTGACTGACCTTGACTTTATCTCCATGTTGTGGTCATGATTAGCCATTGTGCAAAAGTATGTGACCTTAAACACCAATAAATATAATAAATATAAATTGCTTTCAGCAAATAAGTATTTCGCTGTAAATAAAATGGAAGCGCCTTGTAACGCATCTAGGGGGAATTCTAGCTTGGTCCACATCGGGCGAGATCAGCGTCATATCGGAGACGGAAGTCATATCAGCCAAGATCGATAATGGGCAATTCTGGGGCAAAAAAATCATATCTCATAAATATAAGAATACAAATAAAGGAACTCAAATACACATTTGGCATATCGTCGCCTGAGTGCTAGAATGTCCTATGTCCCATAGGTGACATAGGACATTCTAGCACTCACACGACTCTATGTCATCCGGTTAACTGTACATGAAAAAGAAAATTAGAAGTACACAGCCTATGTCAATATTCCTGAAATTACCTTTGATTTGTTTAAGTTAACTACAACCCCCCTCCCCCACCCACCCACCCACTCACCAAGAACGGAAAACCCCGCCCGCACAACAGAAATTTTCTAGTTGCATTGCATATTAAGGGGAATTATCATAGCTTGAATTTCTAGATGGACTGAATATCGGAATAATACCCCCTCCTCCACTTATATAATAGATGAAGTTATCTGGAGTTGTATGAAGAAAAAACTGAAGACAAATTATTTATCACATAAAAAGCAAGAGGGTAAATTTATATCCCAATAGTTTTATTAGCTCAACTTGACAACGTCAAGTATGAGCTATTGGGGTGGGTTGTGATCCGTCGTCCGTCCGTCCGTCCACAATTCCATTATCACACCCTACAGGCCACAGCTCTCACCAAATCAGTTCCAAATTTCATATGTGGCTTTAAGGCAGTGTCCAGATAGGAGCTATCAATGTTTTTCGAATTCGTTGAAAATCATGGCCAACAATTCCTTTAGCACACTCTACAGACCGCATCTCTCACTCAATCTTTTTTAAATTTCATATGTAACTTTGGTGTGATGTCGAGATGGGAGCTATCGATTTTTTTTTCTGAAGTTTGTTGAAAAACATGGCTGCCAGCAGCCATCTTGGATTTGGACATAAATTGTCCAACAATTCCTTTAGCACACCCTACAGGCTGTGGCTCTTACCTGATCAGTCCAAAATTTCATATGTGGCTTTGGGGCAGCGTCTAGACGGGAGCTATCGATTATTTTCGAATTTCGTTGAAAAAGATGGCCGTCAGTGGCCATCTTGGATTTGGATATAAATTGTCCATCAATTCCGTTAGCACACCCTTCAGGTCGCCGTTCTCACCCGATCAGTCTCAAATTTCATATGTAACTTTGGGGCAATGTCTAGATGGGAGCTATCAAATTTTTCCGAATTTCGTTAAAAAACGTGGCCGCCAGTGGCGATCTTAGATTTGGCATATAAATCGTCAACAATTCCATTAGCACACCCTACAGGTCGCATCTCTCACCCAATCTTTTTTCAAATTTCATATGTAGCTTAGGTATGATTTCTAGATGGGAGCTTTCGAATATTTCTGAATTTTGTTGAAAACATGGCCACCAGCAGCCATCTTGGATTCGGATATAAATTGTTAACAATTCCATTAGCACACCCTACAGGTCGCATCTCTTATCTGATTTTTTATGAATTTCATATTAGCTTTGGTATGATGTCTAGATGGGAGCTATCAAATTTTTCTGAATTTCATTCAAAAATATGTCTGCCAGCAGCCATCTTGGATTGGCATTTGAATTGTCAACAATTCCATTAGTACACCCTGCAGGCCACATCTCTCAGATGGGATCTATCAAATGTTTCTGAATTTTGTTGAAAAATATGGCTGCCAGTGGCCGTGTTGGATTTGACATATAAATAGTCAACAATTCCATTAGCAGACCCTACAGGCCGCATCTCTCACTCGATCTTTTTAAAATTTTATATGTAACTTTGGTATGATGTCCATCTGGGAGATATCAAATTTTTCTGCATTCCATGGAAAAATATACCCGCCACCCGCCATCTTGGATATATAAATTGTCAACAATTCCACCAGTACTCCCAACAGGCCCCATCCCACACCCGATTTTTAGCTCAACTTTGATGTAGTCAAATTTGATGTTATGCCATGGCCCGTCGTCCGTCTGCCCATCCGTCAACAATTCAATGCAGCTCGGGCTAGAGGCCATATTTATGAACCGATGTTTTCGAAACTTCTTGGGTACCTTTGTTATCACCGTGGGACGAGAACGAGTGTTTTTGGGTGCGGTCCAAAATTCAAGATGGCCACCAGCAGCCATTTTGTAACAAAATTAGTGCAATCAGTTTTTTTTGTGCAGAACTTCTGTATGAAAGTTCTGATTTGAATAAATTTTTGTATGAATGTTTAGTAACATCGAATACATCACATATAATACAGGGTTTTTTTTCTCGTGCAGAAATCCTGCAAATTAGATGAACTTTGATTTTTTCAGTGCTACTTACACACAGTAAGTACACATGTCAATTCGGCTCGGTCTGGGGGCTGTATTTATGAACCGATCTTCACGAAACTTCCTGGGTAACTTTGTTATCACCCTGGGACGAGAACAAGTGTTTTTGTGTGCGGTCCGAAATTCAAGATGGCTGCCGGTGGCCATTTTGTACCGAAATTAGATACATCAGTTTTTTTGTACAGAACTTCTTTCTGAAGGTTCTGATTTGAATAAATTTTTGAATGAATGCTAACATTTGGCTTGGCCAAACAAGGATCCCCATTGTAACATTAACCCCGTGAAGATTTCTTTTCTAGTTTAACATCTAACTGTCACCCACCTTTACAATACTTTACCCATACATTTGTTACAGGCTACAGTCAGCATTTATGTACAGACCGTTACAATACTTTATATGTACCTTTGTTATCAGGTCATTACCTATGTGTGTGCCATTGGTGTCACATACTATACATGTCTTAACAAGTTGAGCTACAGTGTCATTGACACGTTCATTTTCAAAATTCATTTGTAGCTTTGGTGTGATGTCATTTCTGCAGAAACTTGAGTGAGTGACATGGCATTACTGGAGCTTTCATTTAGTTCAATCCCTTCTTGGACAAGTTGAGCTGCAGTGTCATTGACACTTCCAAATAACTCCTGATAACTCCATAAGTTTAATCATAGCAAGAGTCATTTCTTATTTAATTATCTGCAAGTGCAACACATTTTGAAGAACGGAGTCGGCTAAATAAAAGTTGGAACTTGGACTTGTCTTGATACGATGAAAAGGGTAACAAAATATATGTCTCTCTCGTTCATGGGACTGACATCAGTGGTTCGCTCACTCTGAGGGGGGAACTTTGGTGGGATTACTGAATTAGCGGAGGTGCGGTAGGGGGTCTCAAAAGAATGGGAGACCAGTTTAGCGGTTGATGCAAAGAATGTTAATATCACGTCCCCTGAGTTCAAATGTGTTCTATGTGCCAGTAGGCACATAGACCGCATTGGAACTCAGGGAACGATAAGTTGCATAACTTGTTTGCCAATCCTTGTAAAATAAATAAATAGAAGGTAAATTACCACTCAGTTTGACATTTTAGAGCAGTCAAGAATGACCAAAAGAATTACAAACAGAAATGAAATAAAACAATTCATTCAACAGTACACATTGATACAAAATTCACGCACAGACAAGTTTAAAAAAAACAACATTTTACATAGGTATTGTTTGGAAACGTCACAGCTAAATTAGCAGTCTTCCTGTCGTCAAACAAATATTAACAACACAACAATATTGAAAGAGCTGGTTGGAACACAAAAACACAGTACTCAGGTATATTGGTATTAGTTTTTTTTAAATATTTCTCTTGTGTCACCATTTTAATAATTATCTGTAATTTTCTTGCTAACTTTGAATCGAGACAGCAGACAGAACTTCAGTCAAACAGTAAGTGATCCGCCCTCGGTGTCACTTATGCATTGGTCAGATATTTAATATACGAGGCGGTGCACACAGCATGTGCTCTTTAATTTTATACTGGTTAAAAAAATTAAAATTCACTAGAATTTATCAGTCACTCATTCCTAATTTGGGGCTTTTGATTCAGCAAAACAAAATAAATTTGGTCTTTGAGAGAAGGGACCGTCTCAAAATGATGACAGTATTCGTCGTTGCCGGAGACAGTGTAACATAGCTTTTTTGTCCAAAGAGAAAAAAACCCTTTGAAATTAAATGTTTTATGGGATGAGTGTCTGTAAATGGATGGATAACAATTGAAAATTAGGGTGGGTGGATATAAAAATTAAAAAATGGTGATGAAAAACAAATTCAACCTAATGTCTTGAAAACTGCTCCACTCCTTCCCCCATCTGAGATTTACCTTTTGTTGGTCCGAACATTCTAAAATCAGTTGGGTTAAAATTCCACCCAAATCAACCTCTATTGAGTTAATATGAACCCAGATGGTATCATACTCACTCAACCCAATTGGTTTGGGTTAATTTTTAACCCAACTGATCGAGAATGTTAGACCGAACAATGAACTTTGACACATCCTCCAGTAGGACCCTGCGAATATGGATTTTTTTTCGACTCTACTTTCGATTAGAACTTGCCAAAAAAAAAAAAATGTTCGAGAGACCGAATACCGAATTCGAACCAAGTTAGCCGAAGCCACGTGTCCAAGTGCGGTTGTGTGCGCGATATTTCCAGTTTAAAATAGCCACAATAGGATTGTTTTGGCATTGTGGTGTTGAATTATCCACATATTCATGCCAACATTCACAGTTCGCACGTTAACAAGGTTGAATAGGAGACAAAGAATCTGTATGTACCTATGATTGCTTCGCTCCCTTCTTTACTTTAAGCTTGGCATCGTACGATCTTGCCTTATCATGAAGCGATGGATGTTTCTTACTGAAGTGTACACACTAAAAACTAAAGTGTTAACACTGACACTTTCAAGGTGTTAAACCCATTCTAACTCTTAGGGTTTGAGTTTAACACTCAAAGTGCAATGCTTTAAGCACTTAGACATACAATCGTCAGACATCTGAAACTTGAATGGATGGCACTTCCCATGTGTCAAGCATTGGTGGTTCTTCCAGAATCGTCCATAATTTGATTTGCGCTTGGAGGGTACATAATTAAAAGGACACAACGCAGATGACGTGGATCAGGCTCGAGAGTTCGAGCTTGATCCGCGTCATCTGCGTTGTTTCCTTTTAAGTGTCGCGACATTACACTTGTCAAAGTGGTATTTTTGTCAACACCTGTCAAGTTCTGGGATATCTACACTTGAACAAAGTGCTAGTTCAGCACTTAGTAAGTGTTAAATACAGCACTTCAAGTGTAGTTTTTATACGCCCGTTTAAAAAACGGTCGTATTATGTTATCAGTCTGTTCGTCTGTCCGTCTGTCTGTCCGTCTGTCCGTCTGTCTGTCCGTAAACAATTTGGTTTCCGTTCATTTAAAGTCGAACGCCTTGACGGATCGACATCAAACATTCAGAAGTTGTTTTTAGCATTAAAATACATGTCAAGTTCGATATTGGTGTTTCTCAGTCCATCTGCGCAGAGATATGGCCCTTTGAAACCACAATTTTTTTAAAAAAAATTGGTTTCCGTTCATTTAAAGTCGAACGCCTTGACGGATCGACATCAAACTTTCAGATGTTATTTGTAGCAATAAAATACAGGTCAAGTTCGATATTGGTGTTTCCCAGTCCATCCGCTGCAGAGTTATGGCCCTTTGAAACCACAATTTTTGAAAAAAAATTGGTTTCCGTTCATTTAAAGCCGAACGCCTTGACGGATTGACACCAAATTTTTCAGATGTTGATTTTATACACCCGTTTGAAAAACGGGACGTATTATGTGAATGGTCTCTCCACCCGTCTGTCTGTCTGTCCGTCCATGGACACATTTCGTTTCCGGACGATAATTTTAGTTGTAATGGATTGAGCTGAGTTAAATTTGGCATGTGGATTTAGTGTGACAAAATACAGGATGGGTTCGATTTCCGTTTCTAGCGGCCCATTTGCAGTAGAGTTATGGCCCTTTATTTAGCCCAACTTTTCGTTTCCGGACGATAACTTTAGTTTGGCTTGACCGATTTATTTCAAATTTTCAGTTTTTTTGTTTTTGACCACAAAATACAGCTCAAGTTCACTTTTGACCACAATCGCATATACCTTTCCAGAGTTATTCCCCTTGAATGATTGCAAATTTATGGATTTTGTAGTTTCCGGATGATAACTTTAGTTTGCCTTGACCGATGTTTTCAAATTCTCAGATTTTGTTTTTGACCACAAAGCACAGCTCAAGTTCACCTTTGGCCATAATGGCATGTACCGTTTCATAGTTATTCCCCTTGAATGATTGCAAATTTGTGAATTATGTGGTTTCCGGATGATAACTTTAGTTTGACTTGACTAATTTGTTTCAAATTCTCAGATTTTGTTTATGACCACAAAGCACAGTTCAGGTTCACTTTCGGCCAAAATCGCATGTACCTTTCCAGAGTTATTCCTCTTGAATTTGTACATTTTGTGTTTTCCGGATTATAACTTTAGTATGGCCTAACTGTTGGACATAGAATGCATCAAATATTTGGTTTCTGGATGATAACTTTTATTATTTGTTTTCCGAGTGGTTCCAAACTTGGTATGTTGTTTAATCACAACAAAATACAGGTCAAGTTCGAATATGGGGTTGGTCCAAACAATTTTCACCCTCACCCCATCCTTACCCCAACCCTTCAAAAATACAAAACGGGCGTATATTGTCCCGCTACGCGGTGCTCTTATTAACACTTTAGTTTTTAGCGTGTACCAGGGGTGAAGTGTAGTCCCTGTCACTTGGGTTTTGTACGAAGTCTTATATGTATTACACGTGTATGTATAAAGCCGTGGCTTTATCCACTGTAAAATATGAGGGTATGCCAATAACCGATGTCATTAGGAATCACGCGACACGCGTGATTCCAAATGACATTGGTAATACACGAAGTTCCATGTTGTCGATGTGTGCTTGTGGTTCGCGCTCAGTTTCTCGCATTGTTTTGACAATTTAGTCAGTATTAAATGTACGACTGCACACGCTAAAAACTAAAGTGTTAAAAACTACACTTGAAGTGCTGTATTTAACACTTACTAAGTGCTGAACTAGCACTTTGTTCAAGTGTAGATAACCCAGAACTTGACAGGTGTTACAATAATACCACTTGACAAGTGTAATGTCGCGACACTTAAAAGGAAACAACCCAGATGACGCGAATCAGGCTCGAACTCTCGAGCCTGATCCGCGTCATCTGCGTTGTGTCCTTTTAATTATGTACCCACCAAGCGCAAATCAAATTATGGACGATTCTGGAAGAACCACCAATGCTAGACACATGGGAAGTGCCATCCATTCAAGTTTCAGATGTCTGACGATTGTAATATCTAAGTGCTTAAAGCATTGCACTTTGAGTGTTAAAATCAAACCCTAAGAGTTAGAATGGGTTTAACATCTTGAAAGTGTCAGTTTTAACACTTTAGTTTTTAGTGTGTATGTGTACCGAGACATTTATTATTAAGTTTTTTTTTTCATATTCGATTTGTGTATTCCTGATTTTATTTTCGACGAGAATTCGATTCGACTTTGTTGATCGACTCGACTTCGACTTGAACAATCGAATATTCACAGGGGCCTATCCTCTAGGCATACAAAGATCACTAACATAGCAGAGATCTGAAAAGATGTGGGTGTTAGGAATAGTGTCAATTTTTTTACGAAATATTCAAGATGGCCGACTAGTTACATTTTCAACTCAGAAATTTCTGTCAGCCCGTCTGTCGGAACAGCAAATCTCGGGATATGCCTGTAATTACGACTCTTTTTTTTAAAGTGAATGGTGTGTTTAAATACCCTTTCTTCAAAGATCTTCCTCTGACCCACCAGGCAGAATCTTTTGATATTTGGTAATACCATTACAATGACTCCTAAATTAAAGTTTGCTCAGGACTTTTCGCTTCACTGATTTGAGGGGTGGGGATGCACCAGTAGGGGTCAAAATTTAATATAGAACCCTATGGAGAATTTAAAAATTCAATCCGATATATGTGAGCGGATAATGTTAACGTTTGTTCAAATTGTGCGCCCTAGGCCATCATAAGGCCCTGAGGATTGGTGGGGTCCATTTTTTATGTGTCTTTTGCTTTAAATGTGGTGGTGGTGTTAGGATTTTTCCCGACAGTGTGTGAGAGACCCCATTTTAGAGAGTACAACCGATGTGTTTTTCTCTTTTCCCAGTAAATGAGAGATTTTCTTTGGCACACTCAGCGTAATGATAGAAATAAGATTATCAAGTGGATACTAAACTGTGCAAGCAATTTATCACTGAAGGAAGTAAGCTCTGTGGAAATCAGTTCCTCGACAGTTTGTGTCCCGTTTCGTTCCGTCCGCGGTCCTGTACGATCCAATTGTTTACAAAATTTTCGAAGATCAAAGTTTGAAATATGTCAAATTTCATCGATTGTTCAATCGGAAGTAAAAAAGAAATGAGGGAAAAACGTTAGTTTTTTTATGTGTAGTTTATATTCTTTACAAATTTCACGACCTCAATGTGCCACTTTATCATTACAATGTCGACGTCGATTAACGTGCGCATTAGGGGACACAACTCCTGAGAATAAAACGAGTTTCGCGGTATTGTCCCAGAAGCTGGTTCAACAGGGCAACCGGCCTCAGCAGGGATGTAGGAATTATGAGACACAAGGGGCAAGTGCCCCCCTCAACTTATTCCAGAAACAGTGTTGCGTGTATGTGAGTGTCTGTGTGTATGTGTGTGTCGGGCGGGGGGGGGGGGGGGGGGGGCGGGTGATAGTCCTAGAGAGAGAGACTTCATTGCTATCTTATTTGGAAGTAGTAAGACGCGGGTGCTCAATCTCTTTACTTTTTATATGGAAGGTGGTGAAAAGGCTCAACTCTCCTGAGTTGTGGCTGAAAATTCCAGGGAGGTGGCTAGAGGTTTCCGACTGGGGGGGGGGGGGGTGTAGGGTAATGAATTTCCAACTAGGGGGAGGGGCACCCCCTCCCGATCCCTCCGCCAGTTGGAAATGCAATGCGGAGAAAATGAAGCCATGAAGGGGAGCATAAAATTGATTCTAGTAACTGAAATGCCAACACATTTATGATAAAATTACCAGGTTATTAGGCTTTACCCTCTGGAAAAGACTATTGTTTTTCTACGGATTATTAGGCTTTTCCCTCTGTTTTTCTACAGATTATCATTTTTTTTTTCTTTTTCGTTTTTTTCCACACATTTTGTCCGTACGATTCAGAAGCCATTTTCGAACCGATTTTCACCCAATTTTGCACACGCCTAGAGGGCAGAAAATCTAAAAAGGTACCGAAGCGGCATTTTCGATTTAACCCTTGTTTCGCCAGAATTGGCAAAAACCCTCAAAATTAGGGTTTATAGGCACTTTCTCGAAACACGTCTTGTAGATTTTTTTTTAAACATCCATCACAGGCTGCCAAACATCGAAATTTTGATAAAATGGGCTGTTTTCGGGCCCCTAAAGCACCCAAACGATACACGAGAGATAAACATAACTTCATTTATTGGAAGTGGGATTCACCGTGGATCATTTTTGTAAGTAATAAAGGTATTCAAAAAACCAAGCGTTAACCCTTTACCTAACGTGAAAAGCAGACGACACTTGCAAAAAAAAATCTTGAACAACTAATTTTTTTCATTTTTTGTCTCAAAAACATAGGTTATGACCCCTCATTGGAACGAGCTCGACGAGCTCGTTCCAATGAGGGGTCATAACCTATGTTTTTGAGACAAAAATGAAAAAATAAGGAAAATTCACTGAAGATTTTTGAGAATAGCGCTGGCCGGTTTTGGCCGTTACGTTGGGTAAAGGGTTAATCCGTTTTGGGCTGATTAAACTGCAATACCCCTCAAAAGCTCAAAAATTCATGTTTTCTGTTGATTTCTCTAAACACGTCCTGTATATTTTCAAGAAAAATTGGCCACGCGCAGGTCTTGGTGTGGCAATAGAAGGTGCATGGACAAAATACTCCGTTCAGCATTTGTTAACCCTCCACGGGCTGCTAAAATTAAAAATCGTGATAAAATGCGCTATTTTTGGTCACCAACAGCACCCAATAGGTACGCCACGAAGAAAAGTGCCTTCTTTTATCGAGCACAAAATTTATATAGAAACATTTTTGTAAGTAGTAAGGGTATTCAAAAGTCGAAGTCTTAACCCATTTTGGCCAGACTAAAGAGAGATACCCCTTAAAAGCTTGAAATTCCCATTTCTATGGATTTCTCTGAAAAAATCCTGTAGGTTTTCAAAAAAATTGGCTATTCGCAGGACTTTGTGTAACATTACAAGTTGCATGGACAAAATATTCCGGTGAGCGTTTATTAACCCTCTACAGGCTGCCAAGCATCGTAATTTTGTTGACATAGGCTGTTTTCGGACACGCACAGTCCCCAACGAACACCGGAGAGATAAACATATTCTCCTCTGTAGGAAGTGGAATTCACCGAAGGCCATTTTTGTAAGTAATAAGGGTATTCAAAAAAACCAAGTGTTAACACCTTTTGGGGTGGTTAATAGCAATACCCATCAAAAGCCTAAAAATTCGTGTTTTCTCTTGATTTCTTTACAAACATCCCGTAGGTTTTCAAGAGAAAATGGCCATTGATAGGTCTTGGTGTCACATTACCAGTTGCATGGATAAAATATTCCGGTAAGCATTTGTTAACCCTCAATGGGCGGCTAAATATCAAAATTTTGAAAAAATAGTCTGTCTTTGGACACCAACAACATCAAATGGGAATAACACAGAGAAACGTAACTTCTTTTCCGAACACAAAACTGATAGGGAAATTTTTTTTGTATATATAGTAAGGGTGTTCAAAAATCGAGGTCTTAACCCATTTTCGACTGGTTAAGGAGATATACCCCTTAATAGCTGAAAATTCCCGTTATCTGTGGATTTCTCAAAAAAAAGTTTTTAATTGACCATTCTCAGATCTTGGAGTGACATTGCAAGTTGCATGGACAAAATGTTCCGGTAAGGATTTTTTTACCCTCTAGAGTCTGCCAAGCATAAACATTTTGAGAAAATGGGCTGTACTTGGGCCCCCATAACACCCAACGTGTATCTGCGAGATAAACATATCCTCCTTCATTGGAAGCGGAATTCACCGAGGATCATTTTTGTAAGTAATGAAGGTATTCACAAAACTAAGCATTAACCCGCTTAGGTTACAGAGCGATACCCCTCAAAAGGTTAAAAATTCATGTAGATTTTCAAGAAAAATTGGCCATTCTCAGATCTTAGTGTGACATTACAAGTTGCATGTACAAAATATTCCAGTAAGCATTTGTTAACGCTATGCAGGTTCTCAAACATCAAAATGTTGATAAAATGGGCTGTGTTTGCTTACCCACAGCACACAAAGTTAAGAGAGATCAACATAGTGGAAGTAGAGGTCTTTGGGTGGCCTGCGTGATAAAGAGAAGCCAGGTTCTGAAGAGTACCTTGATGGCACCTTTGGGGGGTCACTGTTGTTCAAGCTGAGGTCGCGATCCCTGGAGCTGAGGGGAAAAATTGGGAAAGACGGTGAAAGGGAGTGCCAGATGTGTAACTTGGGCATGGTGGAGACCCTGGAACACTTTCTTCTAGAATGCCCAAAGTATCAGTATAAAAGAATGAGATTCACTGGGAGTATAATGGGGAAGTGGGATGGGAGAATGAAGGACATGTGGTCGGGGGAGACTCAAAGGAGAGGGTTAATATGCTAATCTGAGAGATTGGGGAGAATGGGGCAAGGGATGTCATCAAGCAGTTCGTTTCCGAGTGTTGGGAGGAGAGGAGAAGCGTGGAAATAGGGAGGCAGTTGGGAGTACAGGGGTAACCATGGCCTTCTCGTCCGAGAACCGCGACAAATCAGCGTCTGGCCAAAGTGTTATTATTAATTCACTGAGATTTTTTTTTGTAAGTAATAAGGGTATTCAAAAAACAACCCTTAACCCATTTTGGGTTGGATGAACAATGATACCCACCAAGAGCTTAAAATTCATGTTCTTCCTGGATTTCTCTGAAAACATCTTGTAGATTTTTAAGAAAAAATGGTCATTCGCAGTTCTTGGTGTGACATTACAAGTTGCATGGAAAAATATTCCTGTTAGCAGTTGTTAACCCTCTACAAGTTGCCATAATCAATATTTTGAATACATTTGAGATAACTCAGTGGGTATGTGTCAAACAAACATAACACCTTTTGGCGGAAATTAATTTGTCAGACGACAATATTGATATTAACCCTCTCCACCATTAATGATGGTCTTAACCGAAACATTTTTTTATCAAACTGAGTCATTTGAGACTACTATACTCACCTTTCTCATTACATTAATAAAGGAAATTCGGTGAGACAGTTAAAAACAATTCACCAGACACTCTGGGGTCATGAAAAATCACGGAATCTCATCTGGAAAAGCCACGATTCTCCAGAATCAAAGTCTAGTTATTATTTGGTATTATTCTGGGAATTGAATATGTGGCAGAAAATGCTCAGCAATTCATGCTGTTCTAACATTAAATCAGATCTTTTGCAGGAATGATCAATTTTTTGATGTTTAATCATTTTGTAACTGTGAAGGATGGAATTAACTCAGGAAAACGATTTTACATGATGTGATTTTCTTGAAGTGCATTTCGATGATATTTTTTTATTCCGATAAGTAAACGTACTATAGAAATCTCGTGCCGATTGACATCAAGCATTCTTATGAAGCTTGATATTGCGTACACTGTAGTTGTAAATAGTAACAGTTCGAATTTTGGCCGATTTGAAACCAAGTTGGAATTTTGGGAAGTAAAGGAGACATCAGCATCACTAAAGAAGCTCTAAAATTCAGATAGATGGAATTTCCAATTACTCATGACTTGCCATCCAAATTTCCAACTATAAGGAATTCTGGCCAGGATTGGGGGGAGGGGGAGGGGTGACGCCATGTCCATGGAAGATTCCCTCGTTTATTTTATATCTTCTACTGCTTTTAAGTTTTAAACTGAGAAAATGCTAATTTTGTTTTATCTACATTTAACAAATTTCCCCCCATTGGATCGGAACACTGTTAAGTAAGGAGTAAAATCTGTACACTTTTCTCAATGTGGCGAGTCCCAAACAGCTTTGTTTATTTATTACATACACCTTTCTTTCCCCAAATTACCCATTATCAAACTCGGCTGAAATGACGCCGATCTCGTCGGCCGATATGAACCAAACATGAGTTGTTCCCCTTGATGCTTTACTAGGCGGAACCATTTTGTGTACAGCAAAATCGTTTACCATTATTGTTTTCTCCCGAATAGTGTTCAGTGACAACCGTTGAGCCAAAAATGTTATCGCAGCTTAAAATACCAATATAATTCTGCTGTCAAGAGTTGTTAACTGGTTGAGTGCTAGAAGCCGCTATCAGGGCTTTCAATAGATACCCGAGCAAAAGTCAACACTTTCCTTGCTTATATTTCATATTCAGTCAAACACAAATTATATTTTGTTTAAATAAATTAGTTTTATTACAAATTATTGGAGACTGCCTATGGGCACTCTCCAATAATTTGTAATAAAACAAGTATTGAATGACAAATTCAGACCACCAAAAATAATCTAGCCCTCAACTAGATAATCAGTAATGTGAAAAATATCTTGGTATTTATACTTTCCGACGTTTGACGTCGCATTTTGAAAACCGTTGAAGAAACTGAATTCCCAGTGACGTTTGAACGTCAGGATAATTAACGTCTCAAATGGTTAATTATGGCAATGGGTAAGGATTATGTGGATGAAGAGGAAAAAAAGCAAACCAAGATTATTACCACTTTTGTGGGCGTTCCTAGCACATTAACCATGTTTGGCGTTGAAACCTCGTAATGCTGAACAAGTACAAGTCATGTGACGTGTTGGGCCGTTATTCACTATAACAGCCCAACACGTCAATAACAGCCCGACACGTCTAAATATAGACGATGACGTCACATCTCTCAGCCGATCAACAATATTTTTCCCAGATTTCCATTGGGATCGAAATTCAATTCGGATTTTTTTTAATTTGTAAACACAATTAACACATTTGTTTCAAATGTTTCCCTTTGTGTCACGGATAGATAATGTATCAAATATAGGAAGCGACACGCACAAAGTAAGTGATGACATCTTTTATGAATAAACTCCTTGCCTAAAGTTCGCATTTCGAAGATATATTTCATCATCTGACTTCCCAAATTTCGCCGTAGACTGATCAGACGATAGTCATGTTACCCGGTTTGTTTGTCCACCAATCAGACGATAGTGTCGCTGTTTTTTAATTCTAAAATGTCAAACTTCATTTATTTATCTTATTTCCCATATAATTTAATTGTAATGTACCCGATGTACGAAAGTGGCAATAATAGAAATAACATGACTTTGTCGGGCATTACAGTGTATCAACGGCTCAACAGAAATGGTTAACAGCCCTTGAGCTTATTAGCGGCCCTCGACTTCGTCGCGGGCCGCTAATAAACTCTTGGGCTGTTAACCATTTCTGTTGAGCCGTTAATACACTGTAATGCCCTTCAAAATCCTGTTATTGTTATATTCAGAGTCGTTAGCGGGGATTCCTCAAAAGGAGGGAAGAGATAGTTCACCTATCCGAACGTCGCACCTTCCCAACTGGAATGTTCAAATAGATAAACTAGACGAAGAAACGTCTGCCTTTATGCAAAGAATGAGAAACAATAAAACAGTCAGAAAACTATAACAGACCTGAAAACATTTTGTAATTGTTTGTTTTGGTTTCATAAATAACTCACTCACATCTGCATTGGACCTTCGGTATCAGACCTATTTCTCGGCCGATATGAAACTAATCGAGTAGTAACCTCTAACTAGTGTGGTTACTGCGCCGCTACTGTACTGGTATTACAGCTACTACTGTTTCTTTCGATACTTCTACTTCGTTTCTACAACCCTTACTACTACTGGGGCTATTCAACTGCAACAACAACTACTGCTACTACCTTTACTACTACATCTACTACCGCCACTGTTGATACCGATGATACTGTTACTACTAGTACTGCTCTGCAACGACAGCTATTACTACTTTCCCGACTATCACTATCTCTAATATTGCCGACGCTGCGGTGGCTGCTTCAATCACTACTACTACTACTACTACTAACTACTACTACTACTACTACTACTACAACCACTATTGCTGCTACTGCTATGACTGGGGGGGGGGGGGGTGGGGGTGGGGGCGGTGGCGTTGCGGTAAGAGGTTCTCGTCAGATCACCGATGTTAAGCAACGTCGAGCCCGATTGGTCCTTGGATGGGTGACCGTCCGAGCGATCGATCGATTCGGACTCCCGCGTTGTGTCCTTGGGCAAGGCACTTCACCCCGATTGTCCACATGGGGGCACGATGACGCCATGTACTAAGGCGTACTGCACGTTGATGGTACGCATGTCTTCAACCAATCTAACCCTGCCTGTGTTGCAGCGCAGAGTTATGATGTTGGGGAGCTGGCAGCTGCTCGTCGTTGCTCGGTGATTCTCTCCGGGTACTCCGGCTTCCTCCACCCGTAAAACTGTCACGGTCACGATTAGCCATTGTGCATAGGTATATGACCTTAAACACCAGTAAATAAATAAATATGCTGCTATAGCTTGTCCATCTGCTACTACTATTACTACTACTTACTACTACTACTACTACTACTACTACTACTACTACTACTACTTACTACTACTACTACTGCCACTACTACTCCTACTACTACTCCTACTACTACTGCTACTACCACTACTTACTACTACCACTTACTACTACTACTTACTACTTACTACTACTACTACTTAATACTTACCACTACTACTCCTCCTACTACTACTCCTCCTACTACTACTACTTACTACTACTACTACTACCACTACTACTACTACCACTACTACTACCACTACTACTACTACTACTACTACTTACTAATACTACCACTACTACTACTACTACTACTACTTACTAATACTACCACTACTACTACTACGACTACTACTACTACTACTACTGCTACTACTACTACTACTACTACTATTACTTACTACTGCCACTACTACTTACTACTACTACTACTACTGGGGGCGCGGTAGCTCAGTAGGTAGAGATGCAGGCTGCAAGCCGAGAGGCCCTCGGTTCGAATCCCACCTGCGGCAACCGCGTTGTGTCCTTGGGCAAGACACTTCACCCCCCATTGCCCACGTGGGGGCACGGTGACGCTGTGTACTAAGTTGCTCGGTGGTTCTCCCCGGGTACTCCGGCTTCCTCCACCCGTAAAACTTTCATGGTCATGATTAGCCATTGTGCAGAATTATGTGACCTTAAACACCATTAAATAAATAATAAATACTACTACTACTACACTACTACTACCGCCGACGCTGCGGTGGCTGATTCCACCACCACAACTACGACTACAATCACATATTGGTGCTGCTGCTGCTATGGCTTGTCCATCTGCTACTACTACTACAAGGGTTATCCAGGGAGGGTCATTGGGGTCGTATGACCCTCCCCCCCCCCATCCCAAAGGTCCGCGGCCGATATTCTCCACAGCAACCTAATAAATATCTACATTGAATTTGATTCATTTTCACTCAGCATGAAATCTTTGATCACTGCTGATATCAAATATTGAAGAATTTTTCCGGGGGAGGCCACCGCCGGACCACCACCGGTGGCCAAAGGTCAAGTTGGGGGAAATTATGGGAGGGGGTCACCCCCTCCCATAATTTCCTCCAACTTGATCTTTGGCCAAGGCTTGGTCTCTAGCCAAGATTTTAGTCTTTTTAGTCGCCAGACCTTCTCATCCTTGAGTTGCATTGTGGGCGAATCCCTAAAAACTTGCTGGGTACACCCCTGTACCACTAGGCCTACTACTTCTTACCACTACTACTACTACTACTACCACTACTGTTACTACTGCTACTTACGACTACTACTAGTAGTTCAACAACTACTACTATGTCTACTGCTACTACTTCTACTACTATTACTACTAAACTTTGCAGATCAGGTATAAACGTCCCCAGTAGGCTAAATTTGACTTCATACCCCTACATTGCGGTTATGATATAGCCATTGATGCTGACTGTGACCTTAAGCACCAATAAAAAATTATCATACCATATTTTCCAGCGATGAAAATGCAATTACTCTGTCGGAAATGCAATACTCACATGATAAATAAAACAATTATAAAAGCAAATACAATCCGTGCTACAATTGTCTGTGATAAACTGTATTCCTGTTTTGATGAGGATATAGACTATAAGCTACCAATGCCCCCCCCCCCCCCCCCCCACCCCCTCCTTATGTAATGTTATTGGAAATTCCTCCGATAATTTTTCGGAGCACCCTGTGATTGCACAGGTACATACACATCATTATACATCATTATATACATCAATTTTAGCACTTAGTGTAGCAGGATTAGCAGTGTGGAATCCAATGTTACCACTACGGTTGACTGCATGCTACCGGGATGATAATTTTGCCGACCAGCGGGTACTTTCTATACCGGCAAGCCTTATGCTCGGAGTGACGCGCCCACTCTGGGCAACTGTCTTTCCATCGCACTATGTTGCAGGCGGGGGGGGGGGGGGGGGGGGGGGGGGGATCAGGTAATTTGTCAGGCTGCAACTCCTTTGCTGCAGTAGGGTTCTTTAACGTGCACAGTAATCACTGCACACGGGATAGCCATTTACGTCCTCACCCGATAGAACGGACATTCCACTATCCCTGAACAGTGCGGTATAGAGGAGCAGTGTAATTTTTTTGAATCCACGCCGGTATTGCAGTACGTTACGTTTCCCCGGATGGGGTTCGAACTCGCAAACCTTGGTCTCCGAGCGTAACGTTTTACGCTCTCGGCTACCGCTCCTCTCTCAGGGAAGGGGGATTTTCTACTCCCTATTTTTCTGAAAGTATATGGAAAGGGCCACCATTCATGAGCATAATCGGCCAGCTGGTCGTTGGTCTGAAATTCATGACATCGGCAACGTATATTACACAAGTAATTTGATTTTAACATTGAGGTTACAAAATTCGCCCCAATTATTTGATTGTATTATCTGGGGCAGCAGCAAGTATTTAACACTTTACCCAACGCAGACGATATCAAAATGTATTATTTTAAATATCATTTTCTCAAATTTTTCAAAAAATTTCAACAAAAACATATCATGTGACCCCTGGTTGGAACGAGCTCATTTTTTGAAAAATAATATTTTTTCAACTGCTGAATTTGCATATTACTCGGGCGGATGTGGCCGATTCGTTGGGTAAAGGGTTAATGCGATAAACACGTATGTAAATTTTTTCTGACACTAACGTGTAGTGACGTAAATGGAAAAAAAATATGTGGAAATCTCAGACATTTGTTGTCTACATTTCATACTAATTTGATATCTTCTAATTAAACAACCTTGTTAATTTATATAACTTACAAACACCAAACAATTTATCATAACTTTAATACAAATTTGACTCTCTGGGCCTTTTGGTCTCAGTAGGCCTACACCTAATACAGGCATTTATTGTATGCTAGCCCGTGAATTATCGCAAATTATCTAAAGGATATTTCTCGATATCCATCGACTTGATGGATAGCGAGGAATATCCCTCAGTCGCTTCCTAAATGACGACACGCGTCGGCGCATCACTATGACGTCACTTTGAAGGAATGATCAGCTGATCTTTGTTATTGTTTTGAAACGTACGTGTTTGTAATTGAATTGGGCTAAATGTTGCGCAGTGAAATGTCCACGTAGCATGTAATAAAAAGAAAATCTACGCTATTTTAGAGAATATGGGAAATGTTCGTGTGGACCTGAAAATATTATTTTTCACTCGCGCAAGCGTTCGTGAAAAATAAAACTTTCAGGTCCACACTCATGAGATAATATTAGTTATCCTTGTGTTTTCCAGGGTGTATGGGAATTTACACCGGTTTGGGAACCCATACGCCCTGAGGCGAAGCCGAAGGTTGTATGAGTTCCCAAACCGGTGTAAATTCCATACACCCTGGAAAACACAAGGATAACGGATTTATTTCCAAGAATTTTGGTGTACTTAATACTTTAACCTACATTGTGGGCAAAAACTAACAGAAAATTTGTACTTTGCAAGTTTCTTAAATAAAACCAGACAAATATGGATGTCACTGGAACTGGCTCAATGAGCCAGTTCCAATGACATCCATATCTGTAATATTTTATTGCACATAAATATTAAATTCTCTGCATTTTTATTTTTGTTCTAACATAACCGAGCAGAAGGTATGAATTAATAATTAAAAATAGGTACTTTTTAGCCATATTACTTGCTCTTGTATATTCTTGTTTTTAAACCGTGGTTAAACACGGTGTAAAAAAAACTACTGTGGATTGCAAGTTACACTGTACCTCTCAGCCAATCAAAATGCAGCATTTTCTTTCATTTGGAAATAATTTTCGATATTCACAAAAATAGCGAAGATATCCTCCACTTAATCTATTATATATTGTTTGAAAAGGCTCTCTGGAACAAGGTATAAGAAAATAAATACTAAGTTTATCACGAAAAAGACCAAATTCCGGGTAATTTCTTATAATGCTGAACACAGGCATGAAGTCTCGTACAGCCAATCGTGTACCTGCGCTGCCCACTTTAGTGAGCTTCAACCCTCTGCGTTGTTGCCGGGCCCAATTTTCTTGGCTTTTGACGGCAAGTTACACAGGGAAACTTGGCTTTTTATGGCAAGCTAATTTGAAACAACGGAGTACACAGCGGCAGAAGCTCGGTAAAAGTGGAGGGGCACAATTTTTCAAGGCTACCATGGTTCAACCCAATAGGAGGAAACGTTACAATCGTATATCGGTAAATGTACCGTGACACACTGTAGTGTCTTGTATAGATGAGCATGCCACGACGTGGTCACTGTCCTGTCCATTTCTTCTACTCCAATCATCTTCCAACCCGAAGGCTAGCCCTAGGGTTGGAAGATGGTCGAAGTAGAAGAAACTGATTGGAGCGATCAAAGGTGGGATTCATTGGCCAAATGTTGTTTGGATTTGCAAATAATATATTACAGAAATGACTGTATATTGACACGTTTGCATGCGCCCATTTTAACTCATTGTGTTACCACGAAATATGTCTGTGGAAAAAGGTGGAGGATCACGTGTCCCCTCCCCCTCCCCACACAATTCCTGGTTCCGCCACCTCTGACGGAATAACTGTCGTCCGCTTTGGCTCGTTGTTTAGCAAAAGCGTTTTACAGTAATTTTCTAGTTTTTATTCTTCCGGGGAAAAATCCGCAATTCATATGCAAATCTCACCCACTAGTCTATTATATTGAAGGATAGGATAGCGTCTGTTTTGTATGTCACGATGCACTTACTGTTTATCTATAGTATGATTACCTATTCTACTGTTTTTGAAAAGCCTATGACGTAAATTTTAGCTTTACACACCAACTGTGGTGAACACGCCAGCAATGGGATTTCAGTAGTTAAAATTTACACCTACAGTGGAACTACATCCAAGTTGGCCTTTGGTGACGTCGACCTGGAGGCAATACTATAGAGCTTTTACAATTGCATTTTTCTAGAATTCTATTTTCTGCCTGTTAATATAACTGACTAAAATAAAACATTGGCATTTTAAAGGATATGGCACTTTGTCAACAAACAAGTTGCCACATCAATGAAAATGCTGACGGCTCATATCAACTCATTTAAAGTTATAACTAAAAAATACAATTCTAGAAAATACAATTCTAAAAGTTTGTTTTTTTTGGCATGAAATAACTTGTAATCCTTCAAAATGGATATTTTGGAGCAAGAATTTGTTTTTACGCTCCTTTGACCCCAGGGATGGGGAGGAGGGGTGGGTTGGTTAAGGTAGCAATTTTAAATATTCTTTTTTGGCATTCTGGCAAAACGCATCTAGGATCGAAAAAATAAACAAAGTTCGGACGGGCGGGCGGGCGGGCGGGCGGGCGGGCGGGCGGGCGGGCGGGCGGGCGGGCGGGCGGGCGGGCGGGCGGGCGGGCGGGCGGGCGGGCGGGCGGGCAGACGGACGGACGAAAGGTGGACCCCGCTATATTCCTTCCTTGCGGGGGGGGGATAAATATACCCAAAAAATTGAAATTCGGTTACTAATGTTTAAGTTCTAAACTTATTCCATAAACAAGCATTACGCGGTATTTTTTAACAAAGGACAATAGCTCCCATAATTTTCATCGGTTATCGCTGGTCATCAAACTTGATGTAGACATTATTCCTACAGAGACATTTTCCGAAAAGAATTGAAATCCTGTTACTATTGTTAAAGTTATGCCATAAACAAGCATTACACGATATTTTTAACAAAGGGCGATAACTCCCATAATTTCCATCGCATATTGGTGGTCATCCGAACTGTTCAAGTTATGCAAAAAACAAGTTTTACGGGATATTTTTGTAACAAAGGGCCATAACTCCCATAATGTTCAAGAGATATCGGTGGTCTTTGCACTTGACGTAGACATCGTTGCTATCGAGACATATACCGAATTGATATCCGTTAACTATTGTTCAGGTTATGCCATAAACAAAGTCCGGTCGGACGGACGGACGGACGGGCGGAAGCCTTTGCTATATCACTCCCTTGCCGGGGGGGGGGGGGAGGGGTTAAAAAGTGAGGGACGTTTATATCTATAGCATGATGTGGCCTATGGACATGGGACCAACAAAAAATAGGTCGAAATTCGCTTGAGTTTAAAATATGGGTCAAGTCCCATGAGGTCATCTAAGGGTCATGCACTGGGTGAATTTTCAACATTGCTGGAAATCATATTTTATGCCTCCCTAATGCATTCCCAAAGTTAATTCATCTTTTTGTGCACTCAAAAATGTGGGAGGAGCCACCGATTTTGAAAGTGGGTCATGCCTATATCTCAAGCAAGCAAGGTACGACCAGTGGAGCTGTGACTAAAAACAAATGAGTCGAGACTCATTGGAGGTTCGAAATATGAGTGGTCACGAGGTTCACCCAGGGTCATTGGGTTCATTTTTTAGAATTGCTGAAAAGCGCATTTTATGACACCTTAATAAATTCATGAAGTTCATACATGTATTTCTTCACTCAAAAAGTGACACGAGACAATACAACATTTGAAATATAAGAGGAGGTTGTCAGTCTGCAAAACTTCATTTTTTTGCAAATCGTCCCCAGTAGGCACATAACACATAGATAACGCATCAGTGGACGGAACTACGTATGTTTTCTGCATGAAGTTTTTCAAATACAGTACACGATAATTTATTTCTGTTTTTCTTAACCCTTTACCCAACGTGACGGCCAAAACCGTACAGCGCTATTCTCAAAAATCGCCAATTAAAATTTTCATTATTTTTCATTTTTTGTCTCAAAAACATAGGTTATGACCCCTCGTTGGAACGATCTCGTCCCAACGAAGGGCCATAACCTATGTTTTTGAGACAAAAAATGAAAAAAATTAGTTATTCAAGAATTTTTATTGCAAGTGTCGTCTGCTTTCCATGTTAGGTAAAGGGTTAATATCCATTTATATTTCTGTATAGAACTCGTTAAATAATGGGCACAGAAGTTCTTTAAGATTTCTTAAAATTGTAATCTGATTCTTGTATGAAAATCTGTAAATACTGTTTATAAAAACCCATTTCTGATTTATTTGAAGATATATTACTCCCGAAAACAAGTCTCCATAAATTCTCTTTCTGGAGAGTTTAGTTCTGATGCTTTCACCATTTTCACACAGACTCGAAATTACTGATCTCTGTAAATTCTGTTTCTCTAGTATGTATAATTAAGGAGTTTATTTCAACTTTTGATTGGAGTATGAATTTCATCAGATTAAAACAACTGATAATGTAATTTAATGCGACAGCTTCACAGGTGTCTGTCCGTCCGAATGCCATTATTATTCCATAGGAGAGAATAATGTCAACAACCAAATTAGACCGCACTTGTGCGGGCGGCCCAATTAGCTACTGTTTGCATGACTCATATTTAACGCTACCAGCAAAATATGAGACTGTGAATTAGGACCACACCCAAGGTCTCCAGTGCCCTGAAAAATATAGATGGTCGAGTATTAACGACTGTCTATCGATATGTCAGAAAGCAATACGATTGGACAATTTCTATTAGAGTTAACTCCCCGCGGGTACCCCGGGAAGTGAAGCAGTGCCTGTTCACTGCGGTAAACAGGCTCTGTTTTAATGGTAAAATAGGACCCAGTCACCAATGTTTGTGAGGTGCAAACTCTCTCTAAAATGGGCAACATGGCTTGTTAACACACACCCCTGGTCTTGAGTTGATACTCATGTTGTGGTCGTGATTAGCCATTGTGCAAAAATATGTGACCTTAAACACCAATAAATAAATATTAGAGTTAACGTGTGGAGAAGGGAGTAAAGAGAAGACACCCTACGTCCACACCCAAGGCTCAAGGGGCCCAGAAGCCCGAAAAACATAGATGGCAGAGTACTCGTGACTGTCTATCAGTACACCAAAAAGCATCGAGATAGAAAGATAAGGAGAAGAAAAATAAAATAAATAAAAAGAAACCATACACAAACAATAGTCTGCGTGCTTCACACAGACCAGAGGCGGCGGAAGCTCCAAAAGATTGGGGGTCACACTTTCTTCGGAGGGAGTGGGGGTGTCAATGGTGGTGGGGTGGTGTATTCATGCAAAATATATAAATTTATATACGCTACCCGTCTCCCTTGAACCCACCCTATTTAAGACACTAACCTCAGCGTATTTATTTTGTTTTGTTTTTACTTACCCTTAGAACCCTGCATGGTGGTATCTTCCATATCAATTCAATGGCAGCATGGGAAGAGGCCATATTCATTATTTGTGGTAAACCAATTAATATTTTCAACGTGCAGCCTCAGGGTTGAAAATATTGATGGGTCTTCCCCACACCTTCACTTACCAGCTATCATACTTAATGAATTTATAAAGTATCATGTTCATAGGCCGGAAAAGCGACCTCTCGGGTCCAAAGAAAATCAATGTGGTCATATATGTATTGGTGACGTGTAGTTACCATATATATAGGGGTTGTGTACGTTATGTCGGAAAATGCCGTTCGGGAACCTATAATTGGTGGAAAAAAGTGTGTGTGGGGGGGGGGGGGGGGGGGCACGTGCCCCCTCCCGGCTCCGCCGCCTCTGACACAGACGAATAAGATGTTTGTATTATAATCGGGACTGTACAAGAAAAAACACCCATATAAGACAAACGGTTGTTAAAAACTACAAAGTTCTGCGACTGGGAAGGTTACCGTACGCGACAAACCTGATTAAATCCTTAGAAAGCTTCTAATCTTTCAAATAGAAGGATTATCACCGGTATTATTACATGACGGACAACGATTTTCGTACAATAGATAATCATCGTTATATCTTAGGCAGGGATAATCTTATCAGATATACACATTCCATAATCTTGATAATCCACATTCAGGTACATCGGAGCGGAAACAAATCGGTTTAAACCAGATATTTATTAACTTTTGAAAACATTTACTTTTCATGTTTTATTCAGATTTATTTATATTAAACCAATATGTGGGGTTTGCGCCTCAAAAATTGTGGGGAAAAAGAAGCCAAGTCAGTTTTATGCAATCCCAAGACATGACGCCAATTTCGTTGCACATTTCGCCCACGCGCAGACTGCTAAGCTCTCGGACAACCAGTCTAATCTTGCAAGGAATGCGAATCAAACATTTTCGACTCGAATCGAATCTCTAATCGCATCGGGACTGTTATTCGAAAACGAATTGAATATCGAATCGAATTCTGGGCGTGTCTTGAAGATGATTGATGGGGGGGGGGGGGGGGGCTGTAAACCTAATTGTACCGACTTGGACGGCTCAAGTCCCGACTGAAAGAATATCCCAGCTACATCATCAAGGCATGCCTTCCTGGAAGGCATGCCTTGATGATGTAGTTGGAATATTACCCAGGTACGGATGCGAGACTTACCAGCACTAAGCACTGCATGGGACTAGCCGCTAGGAACAGCTCATAGTCAAGATTATCCGGAAATTTTAACTTTGTTTTCGAGAGAGGTGGAGACTAGTGCGACTGGAATTAGCATGGGAGGTGGCATGGGTCAGATTCTATTTATGTAAACATAGATGAAATTACACTTGGTCTTTATTGTTCAGCATTATTCACGTACAAATTCCATTTGATCAATAAGTCAATATCAACTTAAGATTCGAAATCGAATTGAATCTCGAAGCTTCGCTGGGCCCTAGCTGTTTGTTTACCCACTTTTTGTGGAGTTTGCACGCAGACTCCCGTTGATGTAATGTGATGTTTCGTCACTCCCGGAGATATACAGATATTGTTTCGTACTCCAGTTATAAATATTCTGACCAATAAGTATTTAATTCACCTTGAAAACATCAAGATATTAGCACAATTAGTGGAACTACGCGGCATAATAAAAAAAGCTACGGCGTTGATGAGTCTTCATTCCTTTTGGTAGTCTCATCAGAAAATCTGTCACATCAAGTCTCGATTGAGCAACATTTCTTCAGTCAAAGAAATTTATTATTTATTGATGTTTAAGGTCACATATTTATGCACAATGGCTAACCATGACCGTGACAGTTTTACGGGTGGAGGAAGCCGGAGTACCCGGAGAGAACCACCGAGCAACGACGAGCAGCTGCCAGCTCCCCAACATCGTAACTCTGCACTGCAGCACAGGCAGGGTTAGATTGGTTGAAGACATGCGTACCATCGACGTGCAGTACGCCTTATTACACGGCGTCATCGTGCCCCCACGCGGGCAATGGAGATGAAGTGTCTTGCCCAAGGACACAACGCGGTCGCCGCAGGTGGGATTCGAACCGAGGACCTCTCGGCTTGCAGCCTGCACCTCTACCTACTGAGCCACCGCGCTCCCCTTCAGTCAAAGAAAATGAATGTTAATAGTATTTCTAGATTCAATCGTCTGGAAAGTATCAGTTGGTCGGAAAAGCGAACTTTAAGTTCTCTTTTTTGATCAAATAAAATATTCCAGACGAGTGAACCTAAACATAAGTGATGAACTGTGTGATGACTAGACTGGTTCCAGGCCTTAACAGCTTCGAATTCCTTACATAATTGGACTGGTGGATTAAGAGCTTGTAAGACAGCATGCCAGAGCAAAGAAGAAGAAGAAAACAACAAAGTCCTCAATCCACTTTAGTGCCCCTGCCGATAAGTATTCTTCTCAGTCGCAAAACTTTAGTCTTCAACAACCGTTGGTCTTATATGGGTGTTTTTTCTTGTGCAGTCTCAATCATAATACAAACATTTTATTCGTCTCTTGAGTTCCAATGTGTTCTATGTGCCTTCTGGCACATAGAACACATTGGAACTCAGGGGATGTATTGTTTTTTATATGGTTTCTTTTTCTTTATTTTATTTTTCCTCTTCTTATCTTCCAATCACGATGCTTTTTACTGCAGTTACTACAGTTACAAAAACGTATACAGGATACCAGTGCGAAAGCCAAGAATGTTTTTCTTCAAGTGCTGAAGCACACTCACTATTAGTTTTGTATGGTTTCTATAGGCGCGGTGACGTTGCGGTAACCGGTTCTCGTCAGATCACCTATGTTAAGCAACGTCGATCCCGGCTAATCATTGGATGGGTGACCGTCTGAGCGATGAATTCGGACTCCCGCGTTGTGTTCTTCGGTGAGGCACTTAACCCCGATTGTCCACATGGGGGCACGATGACGCCGTGTACTAAGGCGTACTGCACGTCGATGGTACGCGTGTCTTCAACCATTCTAACCCCGTCTGTGCTGCAGTGCAGAGTTAGGATGTTGGGGAGCTGGCAGCTGCTCGTCGTTGCTCGATCGTTCTCTCCGGGTACTCCGGCTTCCCCACCTGTAGAACTGTCACGGTCATGATTAGCCATTGGGCATAAGTATATAACACCAATAAATAAAAAACATAAATAAATGTATGGTTTCTTATCTTCATGTCTCGGTGTTTTTTTGACTGCAGTTACAAAATCTTGATGAAAGACGGGCAAGCTTTCACGATTCCATGTGTCAAAATTAAGCGCAGATTGAAACAAACTAATAAAGTTTTCTAAACTTCAACCATCATTGCTGAGGATTTGGACCAATTTCTCTTTGAAACGACGAAGCATGGAGGTTACAGCTCCCTCTCGTCCGACAGGTACGGAATAGGGAAAGTGTCCTTTCGACTGGTCTTAAGGGACGGTGCGTGGAGGAAAAGCTATAGAAAAACTCTTCTTTTTTTCATCATCGGATCATCCTTACTTGGAGGGGGCAGGGGATGTCCTGCAAGCGACGTGGTTCATTAACTGGTTGAGGGCAATATTATTTTTTGTGGTCTGAATTTGTTCATCAAAATTTGTTTTTGTTACATATTATTGTAATTTGTAATAAAACAGATTTATGAAAACAAAATATAATTTGTGTTTGACTGAATATGAAACATGAGCAGGGAAAATGTTGGTTTTTGCACTCATTTTTTGAAAGCCCTGATAATGACTTTCAACACTCAACCAGTTAAGATATCTACTAGCATTGCATTCCCGATTAACTGGTAGAGTGCCGAATTATTTTTGGACATCAAAATTTGTTCACATATCTTTGCCTTGTTACAATTTATGGGAGAGTGCCAATAGGCACTCTCCCATAAATTGTAACACGGCACATCCTAACAGACTAAATAATTTCACTCCAAAGATCATATTTTGACATCCACTGAATATAAAGACTTTAAGTCATACCCAACAATATCGATTAAAATAATATCTTACGCGAAAATTATCTCCCTTGAGATTACTGAACTTGCGAGACGAAATCCAATTAAAAAGGCAGCGAATGTGGGTGGTGAGGTTTGAAATTTCTGAGACTTTATGTGCCTGGATGTATGAAAAAATAGCGACAGCAATTAAAGCAATTACTATGTAATTTCTCATCCATTTCTGCGTTATTGTCCAGTCCGAGAATGTATTTTCAAAGCAATTTGGAAGTTTTAATTCATCAAAGGAAAATTTGAAAAACCACATCTGACAGACTTTTCGATTATTAAAAAGAACAGTGTCTGTATTTTATGCAACGATGCGCACACTGTTGATATAATGAATATAAAAAAAAGTTATAGATCACCAAAAGGGTCTGAAAAGGCAGTTTTCTATTTTTTTAAATGGGTTTCTACTGGGGACAGTAGTCCAATGTTCAAATTGATTGGCGAAAAAGTGTAACAAGATAGGTTTTATTTGCTTAACCTACGCCACAGGAAAAGAACTGTAGTTTGTGAAATGATGCGCACATCCATGATAAAAATACACGAATATTAAAAAATTAAGTTTTTATATGAAGTTCCTATCTCTCTCAGTGTTAAATGCCTGAACAGCTTTACCAAATTAAGGGGAGGTAATGTTATAGAGAATCGCATCAAGGGAAACATTTTTTGGCCATGTGTGGTTCCGATACTTCAGAATAAAGCCCAAATATGGGCTTCCAGCGCTCTACCAGTCAATCATCCAAAATGCCATTTCTTGCTTTTGGCGCTGCTGATTTTAGATATATCGGAAATGATTAAATGCCTTTTGCCGATGTCTCATGCCCACCCACACCCACGTCTCTGTGAGGAATTATTAATATACACCCTTCCTGTTCTGATTCATATCTCTTTAACATGGACAATATTTATTTATTTTTTGGTCTTTAGGTCACATACTTATGCACAATGGTTAATCGTGGCCGTGACAATTTTACGGATGGAGGAAGTCGGAGTACCCGGAGAGAACCACCGAGCATCGGCGAGCAACTATTAGCTCCTCAACATTCTAACTCTGTTCAAGCTCCGCACAAATGGGGTTACAGTGGGTTGAAGACATGTGCACCATCTACGCGCAGTACGCCTTAGTACACGGCGTCTTCGTGGCCCCATGTAGGCAGCCGGGATAAAGTGTCTTGCCCAAGGACACAGCGCGGGTCGTCCGGACGGAGGTCGAACTCGGGACCTCAAGCATAGAAGTCCAACAGTCCATACCACTGAGCCACCGCGTTACCATTTACATGGACAAACAATTTAACATGTTTGCGAGACTACCCCATCGAGTTCGTTTCTTTGGTTGTTTATTGGGGTTTAAAGACATTTTCAACAGCCTGGGTCACATAGTGTCGGGGCAGTTTTACGGGTGGGGGAAGGCGAAGTACCCTTAGAGAACCACTGAGCAGCAGCGATTACTAAGTCTGTATACAAGCAGAGTTAGCGGCAGTTGAGGGGAAGTGCACCATCGATGTGCAGAACACCTCAGTACACAGCGCCACCACGCCCCCACGTGGGCAATCGAGATTAAGTGTCTTGCACAGGGACACAACGCAGCTACCGCTAGTCAGGAGCGAACTCGTCCCCTGAATTCCAAGGTGTTCTATGTGCCTACTGGCACATAGAACACATTGGAACTCCGGAGACGAACTGTCGACCTTTCGGTGTGAAATCCAATGCTCTAGCCACTGGTCCACCGCGCGCCTCCCAGAGAGTAGTTCGTAGAACGTACCTGCATTGGGATGCGAAATAAGCGATTTGTTGAGGATCATGCTCACTTGAGGGGGTTCGAGTCACGCATGTAACCAGACACAGTGAGTTGGTTGATCAGACATTTCCTCATTTCACAGCCGTTTAACCCTTTGTGAACACGACTATGAGAAAGCACTTGCAGACAAATTTCTTGGATAACTAAAAATATTTTCATTTTTTTGCCTTAAAAATACACTTATGACCTCTCCTTGGAAAGATCTCGACGAGCTCGTTCCAATGAGTGAACATGAGCTGTGTTTTGGAGGCAAGACATTAAAAAATAAGATTTGAATGTTGATCTTTGTGGAAAGCGCTGACCGGATATGATCGCTACGTCAGCAGTATGTGATGTGAAAAAATGACCCCGATTAGCCATATATATACGCCGCTCATGGACTCTGGAAAGGCGCACAATTTACCCAAAAAACTTCTCAAAACCCAACATCCCGGTTGGTATGGATAGTACGTGATGCTGGAGAACCGGGGGCCTTCAAAACGTTTGTTCGATCCATTAGGATTATATTTTCGGGTTTGAATTCAAGAAACTCTGTCCTCGACCAAGTCTTAGTACATTCAGTTATATTGCTCTTTTCGCGTAAGTCCAGCCAATTGTCACGGTGTCTTCCCATTTCATCAATTCACATTTCATCAACTGCCTCTAAAATTATATTTTCCCATTTCATCAATTCCCACTTCGCCAACAGATTTTTTTCTCAGGTGTGTTTTATAATTACATATTATACATTTTAAAAATACAATTAGCCAGTTGATGAAAAATCAATATTTTGAGGGTTTACTGTATAGCCACTTTCCAGACATTTGTCAGACGAATGTTTGGAAAAAGCGGTTATACAATTTATTTTTTTGACTGTGTTCGACTGCTATGTTAAGTAAAGAGTTGAACAATGGGAGATCAGAAATGAAAATAACTCTCTAACACACTTTAAATATTTTATTCAGAGCAACTGGATTACTACACTATTATTAAAAGTTCATTGTCTGATACGAGAGCCTGCATGGCTCCTCCCAGTGAGTAAAAAAGAAATTCGAGCAATGAGTGGAACAAGCTATCTCTGACGATTTTAATCTTATCGAGCTATTGCTCGAAAGAGAGACCCTTCGTGCGATCGATCGACTCATATGAGTATTTGTGGACTGAAGATCAGGGATGTGGCTAGAGGGTTTCAGCTGGGGGGGGGGGGGGGGGGGGGTCCGGGGGGGGGGGGGTGCCACCGGTATAAATTTCAACTGGGAGTGTTTTCGATACGTGGTTGCACTGCAGCGCTGGGTGATATCTTTTAACCCTTTACCCAACGAATCGCCCGCATCCGCCAGCGTAATATGCAAATACAGCTGCTGAAAAAATATTATTTTTCGAAAAATTTCAACAAACCATATCATGTGACCCCTCTTTGGAACGAGCTCGTTCCAAAGAGGGGTCACATGATTTGGTTTTGTTGAAATTTTTGTAAACAATTTTTTAAAAATGATATTTAAAATAATTAATTTTGAAACCGTCTGCGTTGGGTAAAGGGTTATGAACCCTTCTGAAAATTTTCACTAGTCCTGAAGCGGAAAAAGCATCATTTATAATGTGTCTGGGTCAGAAAATTTACCGGATTGATGTCAGAGTCGAAATTTTTCGAAAGTCGTAAGTTTCCAGTTAGAAATAAAAGATCAAAATTTCTCATCATTTAATAGTTGTAATTTTAGAATTTTTCATGAACAATCTGGAACAATGTTAATTTATTGAATTTCCAACTATTTGATTTTTGACATCGGAATTTCCAACTATTGAAAAAAATACTTCTAGCTGGGGGGGGGGGGGGGACACCCCCCCCCCCTGTCGCCACACCCCTGCTGAAGATAGTGGTGGTTGAAAGACTGATGTAGACTGATGTGGACTAATGTGAACTTACTTTTAGTTCCATGGTTCCAAACACAGAGGTGGGCGGTATAGGAAGTTTGAATTTGGTATCGGTATCGGTGTTTTTAGGGGTGTAAACCATGGTATCGGTTCGTTATTCGGTACCTGACTTGACTGAGATTTGCGGATAGGACCAAAGGGGAATTCACACCAAAAAGAATACAGAATAATTTGTTCTTGTATCATTCTACCAAAGCGCCACAAATGCCACTGCCAATGAGCTCAAGATTGGCATTCTTTTGCCAACATAAATTATATCTCCAGTAATTTTGTGACTTGTCCCAAACACACCTTAACTTCAAAGGCCTATTTCAGGCTTCTGCGATCTCAGAACATGTGCCATAACATGACATCATTACTAGGTCCTATACTGACAATAGATAAATCACCAGAGCTGTGATTTCGGGTCAATTCTTGGCTGCCTGTTAAGGCAGCCAAGACTTGACTAGAAATCACGGCAAAGCAACTGGACATATGCAGGTTGTAGTCTACTGGGATTTCAGGACAATTTCCCAGGCCCTTAAAGGTTAACAAAACTTAAAAGAAGCTCAGCTAGAAAATGAACCCTTCAACTCCTACCAAACCTCAACAAGGTCTTATAAATAGCAGATGTAGGAAAATTTGAAAATTCAGACAGTTTCGGTATATTCAATGATAGGGTTCGGTGTTCAAGTTATCGGTATCCCCGTAATATCAGTAGTGGTTCGATTTTTCGGTTTATTGCCCATCTGCTGTCCGAGCAACTAGATACGCCGATGGTTTCATAGCTCCTAGACTACTGACGCTGCCAGTTGTCCCTCTAACTATCGCCACCACCCCACCCCCACCCCCACTTATAATGCCGTATACCCTTAAACCACTATATCGATGATTACTATACAGCTTCTGTAGTTATTTTTGTCTCATGTCATTGCTAACAACTCTTCGGTGACAGTTCGGCCGTAACCAGGAACGTTGGGTAGAGGGTCTTCAACGGGGAGGCAGGGTGGGGGGGGGGGGTGGGGGGTGGGTGGGGTGGGGGGTGTGCATGTGATCAGTTAAATTTCTAACTGAGCTTGGAGTCCTAGCACGACAGGATGTCTCGAGTGCCGCAGGCCTTTTTGGCGAAGTGTTCGTGTGGGGGCATCTCCCTCTCGCCGATGAAAGGAGTAGGTATTGACTGAATAGCTGTCAGTCTATAGTCCTTGTGTAGCCTGGTCATTGTAAGGGAAACGGAACGATGAATTCGAAAAAAAACGGACCGATCACAGATTGGACTAGGAATTTCGAAAAATTTTGTCAGCTGAATGGAAACGTCGTAGAATTGGATCAAAAATTGGAAAATTACTTTGGCTCTGACCGTTCGAACTTCAGTCGCCGGTCAGTTAAAATGTTAGAATCCGGAAATTGAACGGAATCCGGAGTCGGAGCACAGCGAATGACTAGATCCGGTAACCGCAGCCGATCGCAGTCGGAAAAACTGCAATCACGGGATGAAAGTTCAAATCGACTGGTCGGAAAAGTCGCAAAATTTGAAAACATGAAGGAAATTGATTTCCTTGAAATTTCCAACTATTGAATATTATGATGGTTATTGCCCCCCCCCCCCCCCACACACACACACCCACACCCCTGTCTCTACATGTCTGGCCATATCTGCTATCACCACAGCTGATGAGCCTCATCAGTACTAACTTACCCTTTGCTATCTACTAAGCACTCTCTGTTATCCCCTAATACTGCGAGGTCCTATCATTTCTATGATTGGTGCCAACTGCCGCTGAAAACTGGTAAGAGATAAGGGGTCAGTTGAGTAGACACACGTTAGAGCAATTTCTCTGATGGCTGTTTAGCAGCTGATCTCCAATTCGCCAGTTTGCTTTTGCTCAAGGATATTAAACTACAATTCGTCAACTGTATTCTCTAGAGTTATTCCAGCTCTTAAATCTATCTCTCCTAGCTCCTACGACTAAAAGCTTCTACTTTCCGACAGACAACATCTTTGACTCGAAGCTCTGAACATCAACCATCCTAAGTTGATGTTACGTTAACCCATCGCGGTCACGGTTGTGCCCTACACAAATTCGTGTTACGGAGCTGCTCCCTCAGCACGTTTCTCACTGTCATTCTACAAGTTCTAAGTCCTGTCCCAAAATATATACATTTTCTAAAGTCGATTAACCCTTTACCCAACGTAACGGCCAAAACCGACCAGCGCTATTCTCAGAAATCGCCAGTTAATTCCATTATATTTTCATTGTTTGTCTCAAAACATAGGTCATGACTCCTCTTTGGAACGAACTCGTCTAGCTCGTTCCAGTGAGGGGTCATAGCCTATGTTTTTGAGTGAAAGAAATTAGTTATTCTAGAATTTTGTTTGCAAGTGTCGTCTGGTTTTCATGTTAGGAAAGGGTTAATTAATTTCTTTAGTTTTCTTTCTTCAGTTTTCTTTTCGGAATATTCAGTCAGTACAGATAAGTTTTCAATTATCCATGGTACAACTCTTCACGGTTTCGTGTCATGTTAGGTGGTCAGATATGCCAACATCTGATCTGGTCAGCATCTGGTTGAACGCGTTTCATTCCATTTCTGGTCTACATGGTTTTACAGCGAGACACTGGACCTGCCAGATTCCCAGATGAACTTTGGAACACTGCTTACACTGAAAGCTATTACAAACGTCTGGTTGGACTCATCTGTAACTTATATCATCAAGAAGATCGACTTTCGATAAAGTTATCTCCCTTGAAATTATTGGACGGGCGAGGAATGTACAATAAAGAAGCAAGAACTTGTTGGGAAAACTACCCTTGACATCAGTGTAATTGTTACTTTTAGTAAGCGGGGGAACGCGGTGACTCAGTGGTAGACTGTTGGACTTCTACACTGGAGGTCCCGAGTTCGATTCCCGTCCGGGACAACCTGCGTTGTGTCCTTAGGCAGGGCACTTTATCCCGGTTGCCTATATGGGGGTACGATGATGCTGTGTAGCCGTGTAGTAAGGCGTACTGTACGTCGATGGTTTACATGTCTTCAACAGCTGTAACCCTGATTGAGCGGAACTTGAACAGCGTTAGGATGTTGAGGAGCTGATGGATGCTCGTGGATGCTCGGTGGTTCTCTCCGGGTTCATCCACCTGTAAAACTGTCACGGTCACGATTAGCCATTGTGCATAAAAGTATGTGATCTTAGCCCTTTGAACACTGGTGGTATCTTCCATGCCAGTTAAATGGCAGAAATTGGAAGAGTCCATATCCATTATTTGGGGGTAAAGCAATTGATATTTTCAACGTGCAGCCTCAAGGCTGCACGTTGAAAATATTAATTGTTCTACCACACACGTTCACTTTGTAGCCATTCTACTTATTGAAATTGTGACATATCGTGTTCCTGGACCGGAAAAGCGGCCTCTCGTGTTGAAAGAGTTTTAATCACCAATAAATAAATAAATAAATAAATAAATAAATAAATAAATAAATAAATATGCTTTTAGTAAACGAAAGCAACAGACAGCTATCGGCGCTATCTCTTGTTTTCGTTCATCACACGTCAAAAAAAGAAAAGTTTTGTGGCAAGCTTATGAACAGCAACCACTTCACAGATAAGACGTCATTAAGAATATTTATCACACCTACCAACACTAAGTAAGAACTGTCCACTTTTTTGTTTGTTGAATCTGTTTTTACAGTAATTTGTAAGTTTCAATTCCTCTCAGGACAAATAAGCAAACCTTATCTCCTGGAGTTTTGTATGAATGGAAAGGACAGTATCCGTATTATATGTCACGATGCGTACACTCTTGATATAATGCATCGAAAAAAACACGTTACAGAATATTAAAAGATGGCGAAAGCGTCGTTTTCTTATTTTTAACCCTTTACCCAACGCAGACGATATCAAAATTTATTATTTTAAATATAATTTTTTTTAAATGTTTTCAAAAGATTTCAACAAAACCATATCATGTGACCCCTCGTTGGAACGAGCTCGACGAGCTCGTTCCAACGAGGGGTCATATGGTATGGTTTTGTTGAAATTTTTGGAAAAATAATATTTTTTCAACTGCTGAATTTGCATATTACGCGGGGGATACGGGCGATTCGTTGGGTAAAGGGTTGAGTTTCAACAGAGAATAATAGCCAGTTAAACATTTAAACTGATAGGGAAAAAATTGTAAAAAGTCAGCTTCTGTATTTTTATACTACTCCACGAGAAACTGCCTGAAGTTTGTAAAATGATGCGTACATCGATGATAGAACTTCGCTTAACATCTCGAAATTTCAATTTTTATATGAAATTAGCATACCCTTAGTGTTAAATTTACTGACAGCTTTAAAAAATAATGGGGAGATAACTTTCCCGTAAATCTCTTTCAATGACGAAAATTGTCAGCCATGGTTATCTGAATGTATTGCTTCAACAAATAATACCAGAGTTTTCGAGGATATGACACAACATAAAAAGTCGATCGACAGAGACAACACAAGAAAAAAAATCACAGGATGTCCTTTTCCAGCCACAGTACGCAGTGGCGGCGGAGCTAGGGGAGCACAGGGAGCACGTGCCCCTCCACTCTTTTCCACAGATATGTTTCGCAGTTTCACAAAGAGTTAAATGGGCAAAGATGTCAATATACAGGCATTTCTGTAGAATTACTTGCAAATCCCAAAGAATCCCACGTTCGGTCGCTTCAGTCCGTTTCTTGTACTTCAACTGTCTTCTAACCCGAAGGCTGGCCTTCGGGTTGGAAGATGGTTGAAGTACAAGAAACGGACAGGACAGGACAGTGACCACCACAAAGAGGCATATTCATCTAAACGAGGTACTATAGCGAATCATGGTACATCTACCGATATACGATTTTAACCTTTCTCACACTGGGTCGAACCATGGTACCATTGTAAATTTGTGCCCCTCCACTTTTATCGAGCTTTCGCCGCCCCTAACCGTATACGCAACTTCACAACTATCGATTTCTTGTTCGAGAATTACTGGTTTATAGAATTAGAATCCAAAGGTTTCAACATATATTCATTCTATAATATTTTTAAAATAAATAAAAATTTCATTTCAAAGTAACTAGACATTCTTGTACCCTCAAACATGACATTTCCATCTTTTGTGGCTAATGTTGAGGACAGCATTTACACTTGTCTACTGGACTGTCGAATGTCATAGACGTGATGTAGAATGAAATGAATGTCTAAGAATTCTTGAGCTGTTTTACTTTCTTCGCGACTGACCAATTTATTCCAACATACGTCATCAAGGCATACCTCCGTCGAAGGCATGCCTTGATGAGGTAGTTGACATACTTTATTACAGTCGGGACTTGGGCCAACACAGTCGAGGCACATCAGGTTTAGATAGGAACGCCGGAAGTACGGGAGCAGCTGCCTTCCCTGCCTCGGGACCACGGGAGGCGAGAGGGAGGGGGCAGACAATGCCCTTCCCAGGTTTGTCACTCAATTTTTTTTCAATGAAATATTCTCGAAGTAAAGCTAAAATACATCCTAAATTGGTTCCGGGAGCTTTCAAAATTCAATGGGGGAGTATGGGGGAAGGTGTCCCCTCCTGATGGGAGGGTGGGGGGGGGGGGGGGGCGTCTCAGACCTTCGACCTTCGATACATGCATGTTTCGGAATGCTAGTGCGAGTAAATGCCCTTTTCGCGGGGTCTGCCTCCCCTTGCCCCGAAGTGCATCTGGCGCCCTTGGGTTTAGACTCTCTCCACACACACACGCACACACACACACACAACCTCACGAAGCTTCGGTCATCTTCACAGTGCTCTTTTTTCAGAAACTTTACAGAAAAGGAGATATGAGTTTCTATTTACACATCGTTCGAGGAACTGTTCATGTGTCCGAAATTTGGAAGCCCCTAAAGTGTAGTCACTTCAGAAAGGCTTCCTATGCCTTTTATTCAGCTAGAGTAAATAACATTTTGTCAGCATAGATGTGTATTGGTACATTTTTGGTGCAGACAGTGCTTGTGGACACACTCCGGCAAATTGTGACAGAACAGTTTTCAATGAACAGAAGCGCAGCTACCAAAATTAAACTTCTAAAAATTAAACTCTTTGCATGCCACTGACGGATATTCCCGAATTTCCAGTCAAGCCAACTCCTGATCGTCATCCCCGGTTGATACATTTTCTAGCTTTGATATTAAATTTCTCCCAAAGTGTTCCCAGCCTTTTCCCATCCCCAGTTTCCAGTCCTTAACGTCCAGCATGTGTTTTGCCATCATTTTGCCCCTAGCCAGTGCTAGTGCCAGGATTTCACCGACAAGGGAACAAGTGCTGATTGTGCTCCCTGACAGGGGGAACCGGATGGGGCTATAGGTATATCCCGACTACCCTACAATAAAGGAGACAGTATCCCCGACAGGGGACGAGACCTTCCCAAGAGAGGAGAGAGAGGGCTGGGCTAGACCACCCTGACAGGGTGGCTGGCGTCCCCGACGACCCCTCCCTCCCCTGTTTTCATGTTGTGATCACAATTTAACTCCGAAATTCCATCGTCATCTACATATCTATGTCTCTGACCTCCTTCTGTATCTCTAGATCAGTGAGTACACAGTACAAAATTTCTGTCTTTCCTTTTCCAGGTCAATTTGCCCTTACACTTTGTCATTATTTTCAGGACCCAAGTCATTTGTAAATCGCAAGAGTTTCCTCCCATTAACATTTACTTTCTCATCCCCACCCACCACACCCTCTGCTCCGTTCCCCATTTGTCCATTAAAATCTCCCATAAGTACATTATGGCTCCAACCCCATTTTCCAGTTCTGGTTGCCTAACATTGGACCTGAAAGGTGTATATGTTTCATTGTTCCGCTGAATCCACTCAGGCATGCCCTGTTCAACTGTCAAATTTTCACTCTCAACCCTTTACTTAACTTGAAAAGCAGACTACACTTGCAAAAAAAAAATTCATTTTTGTCTCAAAAACATAGGTTATGACCCCTCATTGGAACGAGCTCGACGAGCTCGTTCCAAAGAGGGGTCATAACCTATGACTTTAAGACAAAAAAAAATGAAACAATAATGAAAATTAATTGGCGATTTTTGTGAATAGCGCTGGCCGGTTTTAGCCGTTACGTTGGGTAAAGGGTTAAATCCGTTGGTTAAACATTAACGCAAATCAATTGTGTTGAGAGAAAATGAACCCAATTGGGTTCATATTCACTCGACCCAGTTGATTTGGGCTGATTTTTAACCCAACTGATTTTAGAGTGTACAACCCCACTGCAATACTTCTGTTTTTCACTCATATTACTTCATTTTCTACTGGATTTGTTGTATATTTACTTCAGATAACTTGTGTGTAATTATCACAGGGTCTGACTCCTCCTTGGTCCACATACCTACTCCGCATTCTTTTTTTCTGATCTTCAGATTAACCCCTTCCAAATCGCCCATATACCATATCTCTTTTAGATCAAGATTCTCTTTCTCAATTTTGGTCGTTGTTTCGCTTACTGTCCAGCGGAGACCCTGGGTGTGTTCTGTAACCCATTTTGACGTGACTTCTTTGAGATGTTATTCTTACCGCTTGGTGGGGCACTTTCCTCCATCTTTTTTACATTTCCGTTCTGCAACTTACTTTTACATCCAGTCTTTTCTTACCCACCCTACCTGATGCTCAAAATGTTCCATGCACTAACTGTAGTAGGTTCCTTCCCAACACTTTGCCACCCCTCGAAATTTGGTGAATAACAGATAAATAATGAAGAGATTTAACCCTTTACCTAACACGAAAAGCAGACGACACTTGCATACAGAATTATTGAATAACTAATTTTTTTCATTTTTTGCGTCAAAAACATAGCTTATGACCCCTCAGCGAGCTCGTTCCAATGAGGGGTCATAAGTTATGTTTTTAACCCTTTACCTAACACGAAAAGCAGACGACACTTGCAAATAAAATTCTTGAAGCACTAAGTATTTTATTTTTTGCGTCAAAAATATAGCATATGACCCCTCATTGGAACGAGCTCGTTGAGCTCGTTCCAATGAGGGGTCATAAGCTATGTTTTCGTGACAAAAATTGAAAAAGTAATAAAAACTGAATGGTGAATTTTGTAAATAGCGCTGGCCAGTTTTTGCCGTTACGGTGCGTAAAGAATTAATGCAAAAAATGAAAAAAAAAAAAATACTGAAAATTGAATGGCAATTTTTGTGAATAGTGACGGCTAGCTTTTACCCTCCAATATTCAGAATAGACACGCGCTGCCCCCCCCCCCCCCGCGCCCCCCCCCCCCCCACCACCTTCCAAATACAACACATTTTTTAATTCCAAAACACACTAGTAAGCGAGCTCATAAACCCTTACTGGAACACGCTCGATGAGGGCGTTAAACTATATAGGGTCATCCAGGGATTCGTCTGCCCTCTTCGGGAAAGGGTCCGGGGCCAATGCCTTTGGGAACATTGCGTCATAGGGGCTCCAATTGGGAATTTGTTTTGGAAGGGAAGAAACGTACAAAGACTACGACATTTTACATTCGAATTGAACAGAGAATATTAAGGGCGATACCTAACCAACTGCAAGTTATATAACAGTCTCACAGAATCATGTTCACCCCGTCTTTGTAGTATCTGTTAAACTGTACCTATACTATTAGAGAAAAACTTGTCATTGCCTTTGAATCCAGACACTTTCTAAGCTTCGTTAGATGAGGAACTGAACTGGATGGTCAAAGGACCTCAGAAAACCGATAGTTTTCTGATGCCTTATGACTATCCAGTTCATGGCACCAATGTAACTGATAGGAAAGCAGGCGCGTATCCAGGATTCTACAAAAGAGCACGCTCTAGGCAATTTTTTTTTTTTTTTGGGGGGGGGGGGGGGGGTAGGGGGCCGACATTTTAAAGGCCGTTGTATGGGATTTTAGGGGCCTCCATAGTCCTAAAAAGGACCCTCCGGTCGTACGAGCCACTACCCATACTCTCGAAAAGAATTTGCCAAATTTAGTGCTCCCAGGGCGAATCTGAGGCATTTGTATCGTGTGTAGCCCCTGGGACATTGAAGACCATTTTATGGCCCCATGTTGTGTGAACGTGCATTCGGCCAATGTTTTTTTGGGAAGAGGGGAGCGAACAAATATTAGGGGGACCAACCCCCTCCCCCTCCCCGTATCCACCCACTGTGAGAAAGTGCCGACTCTCCCATAAACTTTAACAAGGAAAATTCAACAGACTAAATAATTTTGCTTCAAAGATGATATTAAGCACATCCAATGGAAATAAAGTTTATAGGTTGTGGTGCCCACCACAGGCACCGGGTCACCTTTGAAAGTGTGGGGGCGTGGGTGGTGTGGCTGAAGGGTAAGCGAGGGTTCTAGGACCCTCTCCTAGAAACTTATGTAAAATAATGTGACGTCAAAGCAATCTGGGTGCCAAAATTGCCCCTATGGACCAATAACCCTGCATTGCGTACTCTGACATGTTAAGTTTAGGATATTCACTACTCCGCCTCCGACTTGGATAAACACCGACTCAAAAATAAGTTCTTTGGTTTCAAATATTTTGAGAATTGTTGGCAGAAAAGGTGAGGGGTGAAGGTTCCATGGCTCCGAGGCACCTGTCCGCACTTCAGTATGTAGACCAACTATCGGCTTCTAGTACTCTACCAGTTAAGGGGGGAGCGCGGTTTCTCAGTGGTAGATTGTTGGACTTCTATGCTAGAGGTCCCGAGTTCGATCCCCGTCCGGGACGACCCGCGTTGTGTCCTTAGGCAACGCACTTTATCCCGGCTGCCTACATGGGGGCACGATGACGCCGTGTACTAAGGCGTACTGCACGTCGATGGTGCACATGTCTTCAACCGCTGTAACCCTGCTTGAGCGAAGCTTGAACAGAGCTAGAATGTTGAGGAGATGACAGTTGCCGCCAGTCGTCGATGCTCGGTGGTTGTCTCTGGGTGCTTCCTCCACCCGTAAAACTGTCACGGTCGTGATTATCCATTGTGCATAAGTATATCACCTTAAATACCAATAAATAAATAAATAAATAAATAAATAAATAAATAAATAAATATATATAACTCCTTGTATTAATAAATAAATAAATAAATAAATAAATAAATAAATAAATAAATAAATAAATATAACTCCTTGCATTCTGCTGGCAGATATTCCTGTCCAGAACAGGATTTGTCATCCCACTGAAATAAGTAGGATTTGGGCACATTTAATCAAATTTTCTCCCTGTAAATCGATTGGAGTTTTCACCAATGGTTTCTTGAGTAGAATTAAGATAAATTTGTCATCAAATCCAGTCATGGCTTTTTTGATGATATCTTGAAATATACTCAACGGGTCTTATAAGAGCTAACCCTTTGAAACAGCGAGTCATTTTCTTTCCGGCCCAGGAACCTGATACGTTAAAATTTCATTTAGTCGGATTATTTATTTATTGGTGTTTAAGGTCACATATTTCTGCACAATGGCTAACCATGACCGTGACAGTTTTACGGGTGGAGGAAGCCGGAGTACCCGGAGAGAACCACCGAGCAACGGCGAGAAACTGTCAGCTCACCAACATACCAACTCCATAAAGCAGGGTTAGCATTGGTTGAAGACAGGTGCACCATCGACGTGCAGTACGCCTTAGTACACAGCGTCAGCGTGCCCCCACGTGGGCAATGGGGGTGAAGTGTTTTGCCGCCCAAGGACACAACGCGATTGCCGCAGGTGGGATTCGAACCGAGGATCTCTCGGCTTGCAGCCTGCACCTCTACCAACTGAGCCACCGCGCCCCCATTTAGTCGGATGGGTGGGTGCTAAGTGAAGGTGCGGGGTAGACCAATCAATATTTTCAACGCGCAGCCCCAAGGCTGCGCGTTGAAAATATTAATTGGTCCTCCCCTGAATAATAAATATGAATTCGTACCACTGAACTGACATGGAAGATACCACCAGATTTCAAATGGCGAAGAAATGGTTCAACACAGATAGGGATGTTATTCAGCACCGCTAATCTGTGGCGTGTTAATAATTTCCCAGTCGGGATCAATGCCATATAACATGTTTCTAATTTTAAATCTTCTTTTTTAACTCGCCCCATATCTTTATTATCAGTCGGCTATATTTCCATACATTCTATGACTCATTCTTTGAGAAACGAAGCGTAATAAGAAATTCAGAAGCGGGTTGAAGTTTTCAACTGGAAGTCTGGCAACTCTTTCAGAATTTCAGCATCACTGAGGTCTCCAACGGGAGAATTTAAAAATAAACACGACTCGAAATTGAAGTGTAAGGTTCGCCGTCACGAGCTAATCATTTGCATCACAAGACTCTTAATAATTTGTTTCCTGTACTTGAAAAAATATTTATCTGACACAACCCTACTTCATATTTGGAAAACATGTGACATAAAAATGATACAGAGAAAGCGATGCGGACTTAACACCCACGCTGACCCTCTCATAACAGTCGTCACTGGGTCGTTTACTTCATTTTAAAAGCTGCTGGTGAAACAGGTCAGTATGATGAACGCGGTTCTAAACATTTTTTCCGGTTTGCCAAACTGACGAGCGTGTCGCAGTTGGGTGAGAAAATTGTCAACAACCAGTTCCAATTACCCGTATAACAATTAATGTTTCAACAGGAGAGTTATTAGTCGAAAATAGATGTTTAACCACTCGACTTGGGTTAATTCAGTTTGCTTCGCTGCAGGACCGTAAAACTATTTTCTCAAACATCGCTGTGGTGGTTGTCGGAAAGCAGTGAATATTCACAGACAATAAAAAACCGAGTAAAAGATTGTGAACAACAGGTTGAAACAAATCAAATACGATTTTAGGATTATACATAAAGGAATTTATTCTCTCCAATGCGCTTATTTTCTAGCGTAGGCTTATTGATGTATTAATTGTTTGGTATTTAGCTCCCGTATTTGATAAGCTTGCCGCGGCAGATATTTGCATTCAGTTCAACGCGACACTACTGTTGAAGTCACATAACCAAACCGCTCGTCTCATCAACACACTGTGGAAGCTCGTGAAAAAGTCACACTTTAATTCTTCTCATTTAGGAGTTCTACTGACACAAAACAGAGATCAGAAAAATGGCTGAGGAAGTGGATACTATGTTTCAAAAGCTTTCGGATGCAGAAGAATGCAAATCGTTGCTGAAGAAAAATTTGAAGAAAGAACGTTTCGAAAAGATGAAAGATAGGAAAACAAAATTGGGTGGAACTTTAGGCGATTGCATTAAGTCAGGTAGGAATCTAGCTTGTTTTGTGTACTTGTTTGTTTTTTGTTTTTTTCGCTTATCGATTTACGTTGACCCTATGTATAATATTTATTACAGAAGCCGAGAGAAGGGTATAAACTTTCAGATTCGGCGGAAGCTCCCAAAAGGTTGGGTTTTTTTTAGGGGGGGGGGGCACACCTTTCTGGGTACCATAAGGGTGTAGGATGGAAAATAATTCTCTTCGGGGAGGAGGGGCGGGGGGTTCAATGGTGGTGTGGCGGTGTATTCATGCAAAATATATAAATTTATATACGCTACCCCTCATCCTTGAACCCACTCTATTTAAGACATCAACCTCAGTGTATTTATTTTGTTTTGTTTTGACTTAACCCCTAGAGCCCTGGTGGTATCCTCCATATCAATTCAATGGCAACAATTGGAAGAGGCCATATTCATTATTTGTGGCAGACCAATTAATATTTTCAACGTGCAGCGTCAGGGCTGCACGTTAAAAATATTGAATGGTCTTCCCAACACATTCACTTACCAGCTATCATATTTAATGAATTTTAAAGTATCTTGTTCATGGGCCGGAAAAGCGGCCGTTCGGGTTCAAAGGGCTGATCATAACTTTGAAATCGCCCTTTGAAATATTACGTTCCATTTGGAGCTTTCTATTTTTATTCAATAAAATCTTGAAAATCAATGTGGTCATATAAGTATAGGTGATATGTAGTGACCATACTCACATAGGGGTTGTGTATGTTATGACGGAAAATGCCGTTGGGGTACCGAAAATTGGTGAAAAAAGTGTGGGGTGGGGCACGTGCCCCCGGCTCCGCCGCCCCTGTAAACTTTCGAAATTGTGGGGGTGGGTGTTACAGGCCTAGTGGAGGTATTCTTAAAGAATTCAATTTTCTCCCGGATCACGTTTCAGTTTTTAACCTCTTACCTAACATGAAAAGCAGACGACACTTGCAAAAAAAATTCTTGAATAACTAATTTTTTTCATTTTTTGTCTCAAAAACATAGGTTATGATCCCTCGTTGGAACGAGCTCGTTCCAACGAGGGGTCATATCCTATGTTTTTGAGACAAAAATTGAAAAAAATAATGAAAATTAATTGGCTATTTTTGAGAATAAGGCTGGCCGGGTTTGGCCGTTAGGTTGGGTAAAGGGTTAAAATTAAAACTTGCTTTTCATTTCTAGTTCATAAACTGACAACAAGGGTAATCAGCTATTGAAAAAACTTGTACATCGTTTCGTGAGTGCAGTGAGGCGCCATCTGCAATGCTAAAGATTGCGCCCTGTTGCACTCGATATTCCACAGTACGTCTGAATGGATCTTTTGTAGTACAGTGCCGCCGCCGTGTACTGGTCACTTTCCACGGGTGGGTATTATTGCCACGGACGCAATAATATTAGATTCCAAACACTAATTATAGGACCAATCGTCCAAATTTAATTTTTGAAGCACCGGATAATTATATTGGATATCTCATCCATATTGTATCTACACGTCACACAGAACAAAAACTACCACTCGTGTAAGAGTCTCGAGATTCCCTCAGTAATGTTGGGTTCATACGAGTCATTGAATCCTGGAAAAGTTCTGGAATTCTAAAATTATTTTCCAAGCACTGAAGTGTCTTGGGAAAATGACAAAATTATGTTGGGACTTGGGGAATGTCATGGAGTTTAAAAATATATATATATTCTCGAGTCAGTCGTGTCATGCTGCTCAGTCGTGGTCAGGGGAGATTGTGTGTGTGTGTTGGGTGTGGGGGGGGGGGGGGGGTTGCCTTGACAGGATGGGCTAGTGTATCCCCAACAAACCCACAATTAAGGGCCCAGTGTCCCCGATAGAGGAGGGGGCTAGAACCTTTCCGACAGAGAGGGGGTAGAGGTACACCCCCCCCCCCACTGACACTCCACGCCCCCCCCCCCCACACACACACACACCGACCCCACATGTTATGCTCCCTGGTGTAAATTATGTCAACCTATTTGCTTTTAGTAAAGCCATGATGACAACAACGTAAGCACACTGCCTGCATCAATTTTTTTTTACCTTTGGTTTGGTCACAAACATATTACTCCCCCTACCCTAAATTTATGAACTAATCTTTTTGCTAATGCGGCTTTTGAGAGACACTTCCACTTTTTTTTAAATTTCCAATTTCTCAGTTCTCACACTCACAGTTTGATTCTCAAACGTAGTAAAAATTTAAATCCATCATCGTGAGAGCTGAATTAGCTCATTCAGTTGAGGGATCTTGAGCTATCTTTAGAAGCCAAAATTAGAAAAAAACAGAATTGGATGATGATCAGTCGAGGGTTGAGTTCCGATTGGAGAAGCGTTAACCCTTGAGTCCCCATACAGCTACTTTATTCTTCTAAAGTTTTATTACACGCCTGTTCTATGAAATCCCTGTCTCCAGCAACACTCAACCATGCGGAAAATGAAATCCGTTCCTATGGTGTAAAGTAATGTTCCTGAGAATTTTCAACTCAAATATCAAGACGGGGTGGATGGTCCAAGTGAGGGAGCTAGTAGAGAACTACTCATTGGATATCTCGGACCTGGGCGTTGGGGCAAACCAGGGTAAAAAAATCGCCAGAGAAAGGGTCATGGAGGATTGTAACCGTAATTGGCGAGAGGAGGTCAAATCAAAGAGGTTTTTGGGTGGTCTGTGTGATAAAGAGAAGCCAGGTTTTGAAGAGTACCTTGATGGCACCTTTGGGGGGGGGGGGCACTGTTGTTCAGGCTGAGGTCTCGGTCCCTGGAGCTGAGGGGCAAAATTGGGAAAAAACAGAGAAAAGGAGTGCCAGATGTGTAATTTGGGCATGGTGGAGACCCTGGAACACGTTCTTCTAGAATGTCCAAAGTACCAGTCTAACAAAATAAGATTCACTGGGAGTATAATGGGGAAGTGGGATGGGAGAATGAAGGACATGTGGTTGGGGGAGACTCAAAGGAGAGGGTTAATATGCTAATCGGAAAGATTGGGAAGGATGGGGCAAGGGGTGTCATCAAGCAGTTCGTCTCCGAGTGTTGGGAGGAGATGAGAAGCGTGGGAATAGGAGGCAGTTGGGAGTACAGGTTTAACCATGGCCTTCTCGTCCGCGAACCGCGACAAATCAGCGGCTGGCCAAAGTGTTATTATTATCCGCACATATGTGCGGAACGGAAATCGTTGACGGACTATTTTTATAAAGAGGCGAAATTTCACTGGAAGTTTGTACAAATTGTGCACCACAATTACAATTTGAATCGTTAGTGATAGCTAAAAATCGTCGCCCGAGTGCCAATGTCTTCTATGTGCCAGTAGGCACATAGAACACAATGGACGAAATAGTAACACGGGTTCCCCTCGCAATTTTGTTTGACGATAGAATGTGTTCTTTTTGTTGATATTTGTCAAATGAATTGCTGAGTGTCCTTCTAATAATTGTTTTTAAAGACGCAAAGGCGTGCAATAAACAGAACTGCACGAGTGTGTGAACGGGTTAATCGACATGGCACTTGTGCCATCGCGGAAGGATAAAACTCCAGGCCCCGCGGCCTTTCGTTCTATCCTTCCGCGCTGGCACTCGTACCTTATCGATTAACCCATTCACACACGCGTGTCGTTCTGTTTATGTCCCATGGTGCATTCTTCCTCAAGAACTCGCTTGGTAAGATGTATTTATCTTCACAGTGTTTTTCAATCAATGTTGGTTGCCTGTACAGGCAACCAACAATTATGTAGAAACACTGTTAAGTGCATCTGCAACTGTGAACATGTATGTACGATAGTCATTAACGTAGAATTAATCTGAGAACCCACGGGTTAAACTACAGGCTGTAATAAACTTAACCCTTTACCCAGCGTAACGACAGAAACGGCCAGCGCTATTCTCAAAAATCGCCAATTAATTTTCATTATTTTTTCATTTTTTGTCCTAAAAACATAGGTTATGACCCCTCGTTGGAACGAGCTCGACGAGCTCGTTCCAACGAGGGGTCATAACCTATATTTTTGAGACAAAAAATGAAAAAAATTTGTTATTCAAGAATTTTTTTGCAAGTGTCGTCTGCTTTTCATGTTAGGTAAAGGGTTAACAGGAAAATGAACATTCAGAAATCATTCACAAAATTTTACCTCCGAAAATATGTGAACCAGCTGTGCGAACCAACGTTTTTGACTTTATTATATAAAGTTTATGTGAAGCGCCAGGTTATTCAACATCCAGTCCCATGAAACCCCATTAATTTTCTCTACGCCTACGTTTTGTTTCTATTTGTAACTCCTACTTGTTAAACTTTTATGTGCTAAATTACCGGGCGTTCCTCGGAAACTCCCAATGACAGTTAATTTCCGCTTATGCAATCAACCAGTATTACATTAAAATGTTGGGGGGCCCCACACGCATCTGACTGCTTCGAATGCGGTGGTCACGTGCGCTCCCCAATGTCCAGTGACTTTCCGGTACCATTGAAACCCAAGGTTCTAGGAAACCGTTGTTCCAGAATAATCAGTGCAGAAACATGTGACCATACGCACATTTGGTCACTTTGTTGCTAGAGCTCCGTGATTTTTTTAATTTTTCGGTTGAGTTTCTGTTTTCGCAGCAAACAAGAAAGCCGAACCACAAGAATCTTCAAAAGACCATCCGAACGGTTTTACTGTGTGCATAAACTATTCAAACTATCATATACACTGGAAGTGAACTGGTCTATAGATCATTTTTACATAGCACCGTCTTACATCCGGGACTCCGTTTGCCCCCACAAACCGGCTTTATTTATCAACATTGCACACACGTGTACTGAACTGCTGATCGGCAGCGAATGCTTCATTTTTCGTCTCCGTTTTATCAATTAAAATTCGACAATTTACCCAATATACGTTTGTTCTCATCCCCGAAGAGAACAATGGTTGGGTGTTAGAAATTTGTGTATTTTGCGATGTTATATTCCAAACTTACCATTTTCATGTAATACAATCCTTCATGTTCGTTCCGACGTTCGTCACAACTCTCAACTACAATGGACCTTCGACTTCTTGAAAGCTAAATGCAGGGATGTGGCTAGAGGGTTTCAGTTGGGGGCAGGGGGGGGGGGGGGTGACACCGGTGTAAATTCCAACTGAGTGGTTTCGATAGGTGGTTGCACTGCAGCGCTGGATGATATTTTTTTGAAGTGATTATAAAAGAAACAAAATGTAGGCTTATGAACCCTTCTGAAAATTTTCTCTCGTCCTGAAACGGAAAAAGCATCATTTATAATGTGTCTGGGCCAGAAAATTTACCGGATTGATGTCAGAGTCGAAATTTTGAGGCCATGTCAATTTTAGAGTAGGAAAATTTGAAACTCAAGTTTCCAGTTAGAAATAAAAGATCAAAATTTCTCATTAGTTGAAATTTTAATATTTTTCATGAACAATGTTAATTTATTGAATTTCCAACTATTTGATTTTTGACATCGGAATTTCCAACTATTGAAAAAAATACTCCTAGCTGAGGGGGGGGGGGGGGGGGGAGACACCCCCTGTCGCCACATCCCTGGCTAAATGTTTCGTTCGAAGAACGGCAGGCAAGCACACAATCGAATTTTGTTTCAAAACTACAAAAGAACCACAGTAATCGCAAAAAATATTTCTCGAGTGGAAACAAACGATATCAATGCAGCGTTCAGTTCAGAACAGCACACTCTAAAATCAGTTGTGTTAAAAATTAACCCAAATCGACTGAGTTGAGTGAATATGAACCCAATTGGGTTCATATTCACTCAACCCAGTCGATTTGGGTTAATTTTTAACCCAACGGATTTTAGAGTGCAGACGTGAGTGCCATTTTTAGTAACAAATCTGAATGGCTGGTTACGAGAGGGCATATCGAGTCCCAGATGTAAGATGGCGTTATGTAAAAATGGTCTATTGTGCCTTATGGGCTCTCGTCACCTAGTCTATACCACAAAGGGGCGAATACGCACGTGGTGTCCTTATTTCCACATTTTCTCCCTTATTGGCTGACTCGTCCTTCGGATGAGTCAATAAAGGAAAAAGTGTGACAATGAGAATAACGTGGATGAGATGAATTGTTTTCACTTGATACCCAAATTTATGTTTTTAATGACTCAATAGGCTTAGCAACTGATCCCCGAGACCCCCAAAGAATGATCTGACAAAGGAAAGTTAGGCTGAACCAAATGGAGATACTTCATTACAGACAGGGTGTAGTAAGTTTGTGTCGTATAAACTGTTGCGGATTTTTTTCCGAGTTGAGTTATTTTCTTTATGTTCTTATAACACATAGAAAAACTGAACCGAAACGGAGGTTTTTTTTTTTTATCCGAAACCGAAATCGAATTTCAAAACCTCCCAGCCCCAATTATTCTTTTGAGGCGAATGAAACAACCGTTTACTTCATATGTACACACGCCAGATTTCTACACAGTATGTGACCTCTGATGGAGGGGGGGGGGGGGGGGGGGGAGGCAGATTTGTGTGTGTTAGCCTTTATGTGTCTTTGTGTGTGCGAGAGGAGCAAAGCTAATACTATAGGGCAAATGCCCCCATGACCCAGCGCTGATACTGTTGGTACAGGGCTGTTTCTGTTGCTTTTGTTTGTCTTCTATATATTGAACGACACACTATGATAAATAAACCTCACTGCTAAAAGAGATGTTTTTTTCTCCAAGGAATAACGCCAGTGTGACGAAGCTTTTGTGCTGGAGAGAATGGTAACTTCATTGTTGTCTTCAGATTTTTATCGATTTTTAGACAATGTCGTTGGGTTCTCCGGTTAAATCACTAGGCACTCCAGTCACAACAATACTCCCAGTTCACCTGTACTGAAAACAAGACAAACTGGTGGGTTGGAAATGCAATAATTCATGGCGACCTCTCGATCTTAAGACCAATGCGCTATATATTAAATGAAGACCGCGCTCCATTATGAAGTATAGATGATCACTGCTACTTGAAAAGCTATTTTGCAATTGAAAAATTTTCAGTTAACAGCATTTAACAGAAGTATTTATATTCAACAGGAAATTTCATTTCTCCATGTTCTGGTGATAAACTGCATGGCATGGCATTTAATCTAATCTATCTTGTTTCACAGAGCTCACCGAGCTCTGTCAAACAAGATACAATAGATTGAATGCTTAAGTTAAATGTAACTGGAACGGTGTCATTTGTGTGCAAAACTAAGTGTCCCCGCATTTTCAGTTTGCAATCACGATGGTCACAAATCAATTCACATTCTCTAACGACAAAAGTGGCACTACGGGTGCCTCATGGGGCCGGATAAAAAATCCCAAACCTTTATGCCCTTCTAGAAACTCTACCTGGACATTTAAACACATTTTCAATGTTTCGAATTGAAGCCCATATGAGCCTTTCTCTGGAAACCGATTTTCCAACGACAAAAGTGGCGCTATGGGCGACACGTTGGGCCGAATCGAAATTCCGAAACGTTTGTGCACATCTGGACACCCTACCGGATTAACCGGAACGTATGAACACACTTTCAACAATCAAAATGACATATCCTATAGGAAAGCAGTATTTTAGCTCAGTCTTTACGTGGCGTCAATGGCACCACCTGGTGACAAAAATTCAAGCTAAACCTATTTTTGTCATCTCTATACCATGCCTAAGAAATATGGCAAGGTTAAAAATAATCATAGCTCCGAGAAACGGACGTACGGGGATAATGAGACCTGTAAATGTGGGGAATGTTATGCTTGTCGGAGTAATTGCGTGGTTTCACAATATTTTTTTTTGTTCTTTGTTTTTACTCAGGTAACGGACGTTTGCTCCCAGTGGGAACCTCGGGAAGTGAAGCAGTGCTTGTTTACTGTGGTAAACAAGCTTTGTTTTACTTGTAAAATCGGGTCCATGCAGTCACCAATGCTTGAGGTGGAAGTCTTAACCCTTTACCTAACATGAAAAGCAGACGACACTCGCAAAAAAAAATCTTGAATAACTATTTTTTTTCATTTTTGTCTCAAAAACATAGGTTATGACCCCTCGTTGGAACGAGCTCAACGAGCTCGTTCCAACGAGGGGTCATAACCTATGTTTTTGAGACAAAAAATGAAAAAATAATGAAAATTAATTGACGATTTTTGAGAATAGCGCTGGCCGGTTTTGGCCGTTACGTTGGGTAAAGGGTTAAAATGGGCAACATGACTATAAACGATTGACTAAACTTGACTTTATCTACATGTTGTGGTCATGATTAGCCATTGTGCAGAAATATGTGACCTTAAACACCAATAAATAAATGAATAAAAATAACGGACGTTTCTTATTAACCTCCCCTGTGATAACCCCGGGAAGTGGGGGTTATGCTTGTTTATTATAGTAAAGAAGTTCCGCTTTACTGTTTTTTTTAAATAGGACCCGGCAACCAACGCCTGGGGTGGAAGTCCTCTAAGATGGGCACCATATATAGGTATAAACGATTGGCTAAACTTGATCTCATTCCCATGTGGCCGTAACGATATAGTCATAGATGCTGGAAGTGATATTAAACACCGATAACTTAATAAATGAAAACTTTATAACCCAAGTGTATCATGGATGTGCAAATAACAAGTCAAATTTGCGGTGATGATACGAGAGATGGTGATTATATATATTCACTTAAGTTAATATCCAATTAAGGGGGCTTTCCTGTGCTAGCAAACATTAATCTCGTGGATCACTGAATGCAACCACGTGGTCTGTCATTTGGTGTTCGCTATACACTGTTCTTGTTTGTGCAGGCCTGTCAACGAAGAGCTTACATCGGAACTCGTTAGCAGGTTATGCTAAATACCGTAGTGGTAACCTGCAGAAATAATGTGCTGTGATGATGTTTTCCGCCTTATATGATTTACTACTAATTACGTATCGTATCAACTGTCCACATTTGGGCTTTATTCTGAACCACAGTTACTGCAGCTTAGAGCTGAAACGGTTAACCGATTAATCGATTAATCAATGATCAACATCTTGATCGATCCAAAAAGTAATTGATCGATTAACCGTCACTTTTTAGGGGACTGCGGTGGCTCAGTGGTAGACTGTTAGACCTCTATGCTAGAGGTCCCGAGTTCGATCCCCGTCCGGGACGACCCGCGTTGTGTCCTTGGGCAAGGCACTTTATCCCGGTTGCGTACATGGGGGCACGTTCTAAAGCGTACTGCACATCGATGGTGCACATGTCTTCAACCGCTTTAACCCTGCTTGGGCGGAGCTTGAACAGAGTTAGAATGTTGAAGAGCTGACAGTTGCTCGTCGATGCTCGGTGGTTCTCTCCAGTAACGGTCACGATTAGCCATTGTGCATAAGTAAGGGACCATAACCACCAATAAATAAATAAATAAATAAATAAATAACCGTTACTTTTGAATTACTGTGTTATATAGGTTAACAAAGGAACAACAGGCAAACATTGTCACACTGACTCTCATCAATTATATGAGACAGAGCAAAGCATGCAAGTTACTTGCCGACATACTTGTTTACTTGCATGATCATCTTACTGTATGAGTTGCTGGAAATGGTCAATCTTAACCCTTTACGCATTGCTGGTAGCAGACGATACTTGCAAAAATAAATGGGAGCGCGGTGCTCAGTAGGTAGAGGTGCAGGCTGCAGGCCGAGAGGTCCTCGGTTCGAATCCCACCTGCGGCAACCGCGTTGTGTCCTTGGGCAAGACAGTTCATCTCCATTGCCCGCGTGGGGGCACGGTGGCGTTGTGTACTAAGGCGAACTGCACGTCGATGGTGCACTTGTCTTCAACCAATGCTAACCCTGCTTGTGTGGAGTTAGTATGTTAGGGAGCTGACAGTTGTTCGCCGTTGCTCGGTGGTTCTCTCCGGGTACTCCGGCTTCCTCCACCCGTAAAACTGACACGGTTATGATTAGCCATTGTGCATAAATGTGTGACCTTAAACGCCAATAAATAAATAAATAAATTGCAAAATAAATTCAAGAATTACTAAAAATTTTTTAAATTTTTGCCTCAAAAACATAGCTTATGACCCCTCATTGGAACGAGCTCGTCATAAGCTTTGTTTTTGAGACAAAAATTGAAAACAATAAATTTGAATGGATATTTTTGTATATAGGCCTCATCGGTTTTGTTTGTTACGTTGGGTAAAGGGTTCATGCTGTAAATCATCAACGGAATGGAAATTATTCATATATCTATTTGGACAAGTGATTAATCGGTTAACCGACTTTTAGCCCTCCTACATTTTTAAGAATGCCAGGCCTGCCTCCGTATTGCCCGGTTTGTCAGCTGAATGATGTGATAGTTACTTGCCGCTGTACGGTGTTTTCTTGAGTAATTTTGACATACCCCACCCTTCTACCAGTACAAATGTGCAGTGCGATGTGCAACTGGTTGTTGAGGGCGTCTTTCCACGTCCACAACCCACAAACGAAATCACAGAAATAGAAGCAGAATGACTCCCAGAACTGATGCAACCATGAACTCTCAACGGATAATGAAGTTGAATTTTGCGGTTAAACACCACCGTGTGACTCATCACCATCGCATCGCAAATGCACCATTACATGCACATGAACGTACACAAATTACATGTCACGAGACCCAGTGATCTCGTGACCTCTTTCAGTTTTACTGCGCAGAAGTGGGGATAGCGGTGGCTGAGTGGTAGACTATTGGACTTCTATGTTAGAGGTCCAGAGTTCGATCCACGTCCGGGACCACCCGCGTTGTGTCCATGGGCAAGGCACTTTATCCCTGTTGCCAGCATGGGGGCACGATGACGCCGTGTACTAAGGCGTACTGCACGTCGATGTTGTGTCTTCAACCGCTGTAACCCTGCTTGAACGGAGCTTGAACAGAGTTATAATGTTGAGGAGCTGACAGTAACTGTTGCTCTTCGATGCTCGGTGGTTCTCTCCGGGTACTCCGGCTTCCTCCACCCGTAAAACTGTCACGATCACGGTTAGCCATTGTGCATAAGTATGTGACATTAAACACCAATAAATAATACTGCGCAAAAGTAGAAGTTTCATTCGAGAAATAAATATTAATTATACGAAATTCCTGTAGTCAAAGGATGTAAGGAGACATTTGGACTCATATCCAGGCCTGGCATTCTTGAAAATGTAGGAGGGCTACAAATCGCTCCCCTTACATGGCCAAGGGGAGCGATTAGCTCCCCTCAAGCTAACAAAATCTAAACCTGACAAAATGAAGTTTTACTATTAATGAAATCTGCCAAGTGGGCATTGTACATTTTATTTACTGCTGCTAACAAGGTAGTATCTGTGAGACGGTTACACTGCCACTCCCACGCCTCCGGGCCTCGACAAGCCGGGAGGTGTGGGAGAGGCAGTGTGGCCGTCTTCCAGTGACCACTTACAGTGCAGAGATCTGAGGTTTAGAAATAGCCTGTTATTGTAATCATTATTTTCCAAGGCCAGGGGGCTAGTTTCCTTAATTATTTTAAGGCAGCCACTCCCACACCTCCGGGCCTCGACAAGCCGGGAGGTGTGGGAGAGACAGTGTGGCCGTCTTCCAGTGACCACTTACAGTGCAGAGATCTGAGGTTTAGAAATAGGCTGTTATTGTAATCATTATTTTCTAAGGCCAGGGGGCTAGTTTCCTTAATTATTTTAAGGCGAGCAGTAGGCGAGCGAATAAATCGCTCTCCTGAAAATGCCAGGCTTGCATATCACATACACAAATGGACGACTGTGGTACCCGATTCGGGCAGTTGTGGGTCCCCCATGGGCAATTAGCTGTACGGTACCATTGGCGTCGCCAGGGGGTCGGGGTCGGGAAGGGTGGGAACGAACACTCGCTTACGTCTTTTTTTTGTAGAACGGAGAACGCAAATAAATCCTTAATGGGCCACCAAAGAGCTCCAATATTATTTATTTATTGGGGTTTTAACGACACCTCGTGTCAGACAGTTTTGCGGGTAGAGGAAGCCGGGGTACCCGGAGAGAACCACCGAGCAACGCTGCAACGGCGAGCAACTCTCTGACTCTCCAACATACTAACACCACAAAAGCAAGGTTAGCATTAATTGAAGACAGGTGCACCATCGACGTTCAGTACGCCTTAGTACACAACGACACCGTGCCCCCACGTGGGCAATTGGGATTAAGTGTCTTGCCTAAGGACACAACGCGGTTGCCGCATGTGCGATTCGAACAGAGGACCTCTCGACTTGAAGCCTGCATCTGTATCTACTGAGCTGCTGCGCTCCCGAGCTCCATTTGAGCATACTAGGGAGGTTCGGGGGCTTGCCCCGCCCACCCCGCGAGTACATCGGGCGTACGCTTGGCAGATGCCGATGGCATCTGCCAAGTGCACCCCCGGTGTACCTTTTTCATCAAAGTCGAACCCCTTTTGAAAAATCCTGGTGACGCCCGTAGGTACGTGTTCATTAAATAACTCATTGCGTCAAGTCTACTAAATGTATATTTTATTTATACACAAATAAATTTACATGAAGCAGTCTCGAGTTTTTGAACTTTTATCCCGAGTGATATTCCAACTATACATCATCACGGCATGTACCTTCGACGATGCCATGATGTTGTAGATGGAATATTTTATCAGCCTCCGTGGGAAGCATTGTTTGTTTACTGCTGGAAACAACCTTTGGTTTACTGGTAAAATAGGTTCCATTCAATCACCAGTTCTTGGGGTTGAAGTCTTCTAAAATGGGCGACATGGATATATAATTACGATTGCCCAAACTTGATTTTATCTCCATGTTGCGGTCACGAGCCATTGTGCAGAAATATGTGACCTTGAACGTTAACCCTTTACCCAAACGAATCGCCTGCATCCCTCCGCGTAATAATCAAATTAAGCAACTGAAGAAATTTTTGTTTTTTTAAATTGCAAAAAAATCATATCATGTGACCCCTCTTTGGAACGAGCTCGTCGAGCTCGTTCTAACGAGGGGTCACATGGTATGGTTTGTTCAATTTTTTTGAAAAAAAATTAAAAAATGATATTTAAGATAATAAATTTTGATATCGTCTGCTTTAATAAAAAATAACTAATTTAATCAGTCGCAACTTGAGTCATCACAGTCGGAACAAATCAGATTTTCACAAGAACCACTGGTCTTTTTTAACAGCCACTGTAGCCCCATGCAACGGAGGAAAAGAGACTTCCCAGCGGGCGGGCCCAGGCCTGGCATTTTCAGGAGAGCGATTTATTCGCTCGCCTACTGCTCGCCATAAAAAAATTTAAGGAGGGCGAAAACTAGCCCCCCCCCCCCCCCCCATCCTGCCTTAGAAAAAAATGATTACCATAACAACCTATTCATAAAACCTACATCTTTTCAGATCTCTGGTATGTTAGTGGTCTCTCTAAAACGGCCACACTGCCTCTCTCAAACCTCCGGGCATCGGCAAGGCCAGGCGGTTTGGGAAGGGCAGTGTGGCCGTCTCACAGAGACTACCTAGTTAGCAGCACCAAATAAAATGTACAAAGCCTAGTAGCCCACAAGGCATAATTCATTAATAGTAAAGCTTCATTTTGCCACTTCTATCCTTTATAAGCTTGAGGAGAGCGAATCGCTTCCCCAGGCCGAGCGGGGGTGGGGGGGGGAGGCGCTTTTTATCCCTCCTGCATTTTTAGGAGTGCCAGGCCTGCGGTCCACCCGTGCAAGGATAAAAAAAAACACACCATTGAATATCAAGGGAGATAATAAAAGCAGGCATGTCTTGCTGGGTGGAATCACAGACACTTCCCAATGATATAATACATAATGGGTTTAGCAGGCAGGTCAACTGACACTCCAAAGTTGCAGATAAATGGCCACATGTTCATATATCCACCTTCTCGATTTGCAGCACCAACACAGGGAAAGGTATCAGTGTTACCTCGACTTACCTTATCTTGTCTGATAATTATGAAAAGAGTTTTTTATATCTGACAAAAGTTGAGATGAGACGGTTAGGGTATGCTGTAAACGATTAACCGCTTTGTAATAACCGGTCAGTAACTGATTAACTGTCGGTTACATTTGGAAAAGAGAATATGCAAATACTAGAATGCTGAACTGCGATATTGTAGTCAGAACCGAAATGGAAATATTTTGTGTTTGGGGATTCCGACATTTAGAGAAAAAAACATAAGTTACTCTATGTGGATCTCACATTATCTGAAAGCAATCACCACCCTCCCCCTCCCCCCCCGAAAAAACCCCCCAAAACAACCCACATTTCTGCTTTGAGTTAGCAGCTAACTCGTAACAACATTAGTAACCATATAAATCTAATAACCGTTCCGGCACAGGCTATTCATTGTTTATTGGGGGTTTAACGACACTTTCGACTGCCAGGGTCACCTCGTGTCGGACAGTTTTACAGGTGGAGGAAGCCGGAGTACCTGGAGAGAACCACCGAGCAACCGCGAGCAACTGTCAAACTCCGTACTAACCCCCACAAGGAGGATTAGCATTGGTTGAAGACAAGTGCACCATCGACACGTAGTACGCCTTAGCACACAGCACAACAGTGTCTCCACGTGGACGATCGGGATTAACCCTTTACCCAACGTAACGTCCAAAACCGGCCATCGCTTTTCTCAAAAATCGCCAATTAATTTTCATTATTTTTTCATTGTTTGTCTGAAAAACATAGGGTTATCACCCATCTTTGGAACGAGCTCGTCGAGCTCGTTCCAGTGAGGGGTCATAACCTATGTTTTTCAGACAAAAAATAAAAAAAAAAATAGTTATTCAAGCCTTTTGTTTGCAAGTGTCGTCTGCTTTTCATGTTAGGTAAAGGGTTAAGTGCCTTGCCTAAGGATAAAACGCAGTTGCCCCGTTTCAGACTGGTCGATTAATCGTATCAACGCTAGAAAAAGGGTGTTGCTTCAATAGTCAAAGTAAACATTTTTCAGAACGGATTAATTACACATGTTAACAGGCTTGCATCTGTTCCGACGCAGATTGATGTGGATTTTCATCGAACTTTTAAATGAATTAAATTTGCATAATTATGTTGTACATTCTACAAAGAAGGAACGAGATTATTTCGACAAAATACATCTCACTAAACGTCTGACTCGACAAGGTTACTGTAACTTTAACTCTGAATGCCATACATCGTTCCATAAACGCTTGCGATCACTGTCGATCTCTGTACATTTGCACTGTTTGTTATTCAACACCATGAAGACGGCAGTTCGAAAACAGTTTCCCGACTATTTAAAAAGAATTGCCACAAAATCTGTGTGGGGATTGTTGTGAATGGCCCTGGAGGTTTTGTTTCATTATTGCCTAAAGGGTTAACCAGCGATGGCGGGCCTCCAGACCGTGTGAAGTATTTTGCGATGGGTTCTGGATATTGGGGCCCACCAAAACAGGACCAACATTGACAAGTTAACCTGTTTATAAAATGTACAACCCGAGCAGGAAGATCATGACAATTTACAATTAACCCTTTGAATCCTGATGGTATCTTCCATGTCAGTTCAATGGCAGCAATTGGAAGAGTCCATATTCATTATTTGGGGGTAGACCAACAGGGCTTATATTTCGTCTAAATTTATGAGAATCCATTTGGATTCTCGTGAGAATGGTTGCGAGAATCCATACCTACTATGAGTGTCCCAGGATGCCATGACGCCACCAAGGTTGAACCACTGTTGTATACTGATAACACGTGTTAACCTTTTACCCAACTCACTTTTTCAATTTTTAAAACTAAGTTTGATAATTTTTAAACAATAAATAATGAATAAATGATAAAATAATTAAATGAACAATATTTTCCAATAAAATCTTACAAATATGGCTGCCGTTGGAACCGGCTCAATGAGCCGGTTCCAATGACAGCCATATTTGTAAGGTTTTATTGACAAAGTGTCAGGATATTTCAGGTCATGTTAGCCTTCTATTGGTTAAGTTGTTGCCGCTGTGTTAGTTAAAGGGTTAGATTGACTCATTTTTTTCACGCGAATCCTAGCAGAGGTGCAGCGAGAATCTACATGGATTCTCGCCAGTTTTATTGCGCGAATCTTTGTGCGAATCGATTCTCGGATTCTCGTCGAAATATAAGCCCTGGACCAATTAATATTTTCAACGTGCAGCCGTGGCCCACTCTGCCCCTGATACCAACGAGGAGGGGGGGGGGGGGGGGGTCAAACTCTCCCCTTCTTGTGTGGTTGTCACTGGGCAACACCATTTGACTGGACTCCTGTATTATGAAAAGGCCGCGTGTAAAATCCAAATTCGGATCCAGAGAGTGTATCGCAAATGCTGTTGCATGATGTTCAGCGTTTATTACTTGACTGAATCTCATAAACATTCACCCACGTAACGGAACATACCGTAATCTCTAATTGCCATTCAAATTCTATAGTTTTTAAAAAAAAAAGTTTGTCCTCAAAATACAGAGTTTACCCCTCAATGTCACAAACTCTTTGGGCTTTCTGTTCCAAAATGAAAAATGTCTCAAGTCACACAACATTTCTTTGTTGGAAAAAGTCGTTCTCTTGGCTTCGTGGAATATAGATGAGGGGTGTAGCTGAGGTGCCAGGTTGATATATGCCACAGGCATATCCGAAGGCCGTAGGCCTGAGGTGGGGTGGGTATGGCCCTACCATTGCTGGGGTTCGGGGGCGGGGGCTCCCCGAACTCACACCAATGGGGGAATACCCACTCACCTCGGTCTACGGTGCCCCCTCCCATTGGTGGGGGTTCAGGGAGGAGGCACTTGAAAATAAAATTCAATGCACTAAGATTGAATCTGGGTCACTCTGGTGCTTTAATTTTCCCATTTTGAGGAGGGGGGGGGGGGGGGTCTGTAATTTTTAGGGAAAGCGTGACCCCTACCCCCGGCTACGCCACTAAGATGGACGAATAATCTTTTGCTAGAATTCCTCAAAACCCACCCAGACAGTATCACATTAAACGCACTTGCATACACCGTGAGCAGCCATGACCAGAAAAATGTTCGGATGGGAGACGTGCACATGTTTATGCACCGATGAGTTTTGATGATTTATCGCTTAATTGCGAATGTTTATCATCTTTTACTTAAGCCTTGTCAAACAGGTTACGCAAAATACGGTATGTGTTTTCAAGTTCTCTTTTCAATTCAAAAGTACTTATAAATATTTATACGTGGCGTTGTGATAATAATGGCACCAAGAGTACAAAACTAAAATCTTTTATTGTTCAGTGAACTGGGCATGTCGTCGGCGTTCTGTTTGTTGGGGAGCTGATAGTCGCTCGCCGTTGCTCGGTGGTTCTCTCCGGGTACTCTGGCTTCCTCCACCCGTAAAACCGTCATGGTCATGATTAGCCATTGTGCAAAAATGTGTGACCTTAAACAGCAATAAATAAAGTATTCTAAATATTTATGCGGACGACGCAAAGAAGATGGGATGTTAACCTTTTAAAAAGCTTCTCGACATTGGAGGCTGTAGTCATTTTGGCGTGGTGGTTTGAGTTTTAACAAAACACGGATCAGTGCTTGTTTACTGTGGGTGAAATGTTCCGCTTTATTGGCACACAATGCAATGTAATACATACATGTAATGTAATTGGCATACAATGTAAATGGTGTATCGTCACTTAATGGAGTTTTTGAACAGCTTATCTGAAAAGTACAGCAGGGCCATAAAATGATTTTAGCTCTCCCAAACTTTAACATCACTTTATTTTGAGCAGGAGTCTACCGCTCAAGAGTTCCTTGGATCTGAGCATACTTTTAACGCAGCGAGTCCTGAACTCGAACATCCAAAATTGATCAAGCAGTTGATTCCAGTCAAATAGGCAGACGACATCTGACTAGAATCAACAACTACTGAGGTTATTTAATTTTTCCTGCCCACTTATATCCAAACAGGTTGTTGCAGAGCACCTTGTGTATAACGCTAAAGGCAAGTTGACCACACATGGTGTTTCTTGGTGTTTCTTGGTGTTGTCAACTCAAAGAGTATCAGACTTTTGCCGAGTATGCATCAAACAGATCAGCAATACAGTGGCGGCGCCAGAGTTACAAAAGTGAGGGGGTACAGTTGGGGTTTGTGCAGCGCTGAGCTGGGGTGGGTTTCGGGGTGGTGGGGTGGTGGAGGGGTATCCTCTCCCTAAGTTGAACTTGAGAACAAGCCGGTTCCAATGATTCATATTTGCATTATTTCATTGAGTTATACCTTTGAGAATGTGGTGGGGTGGTGGAGGGGTATCCTCTCCCTAAGTTGAGAACAAGCCGGTTCCAATGATATTCATATTTGCATTATTTCATTGAGTTATACCTTTGAGAATTTTTCTAAAGTATTAAATTTTATTTATTTTTTAAAATTGCTGTAGGCTGAATTCCAAACGGATGCCTTGCACGCTCTCGATTCTAGCATTCGTCGAATACTCTTAAGCACTATGTTTCAGTCCGTTTAAACGCGGCATGCCTTGTTGCAATTTGGACCCCCGACTCTTGCTTGTTGTTTGCAGCTAGCGCGTGTGTGTGTGTTGGGGGGGGGGGGGGGCGAGGGAGGGGGGGGGGGGCAAACATAATTTCAAAACTTTTCTGATTCAGTGCACTTGGGAGTATGGGATTAAGCATACCGTCCACTACACCGCAACGTTCAATACAACAAAAATTAAAATGATAGTATTGTTTTACTACGCTTGGCGAAAAAGTGGAGGGGTAAGTACCCCCACATACCCCTCCATGGCGCCGCCACTGCAGCAATATATACATTTCCCTAAAATGTGCTCAGACGCGCGATGACAAGCGGAGCCAATTCCCCCAGAAAAATAGGCCTCGAGTAACACACCCGAAGATCATTATAGCCACCAAATTCTGTGAAAAGGCTTAAGGGGGTATATATATATAAGTAGAGGGATATTTATCTTGAAAATAGGTGACACTGTATTTTCGATGGCATCAAAATATCTAAAAATGTTCTAATTTTTAATTTTTTCTTGTTACCTCCGTCCGAAACACTTCTTCCGTAAAAGTTTTCTTGACTTCTATGAAAGGGAATGATTTTATATTTGGTCTGCTGCTTCATAATGATGAGTTGTATCGTGTATCTAATTTTCAGATCTGCCGTGCAGCCACTTCCTGTTTGCCGATACTTTGAAGTCTGTTCATCTCTGTAATCAATTGCAGCGACGGCTTCCTCCATCCGTAAAACTGTCACGATCATGATTAGCCATTGTGCATAAGTATGTGACCTTAAAACACCAATAAATAAATAAATAAATATAATTGCAGCGACGCAGGTCCAGACCAGGTATTGGTCTTGGCTTGTTCATTTGGTGTTTAAAACTGCGAGTCATTGATCATAAATATAGATGGACTGAGAAAAGTGACAAATTTTTATTTTTAATTTTTTTATGATATCGGAAATAACCTATCACCTATTTTCAAACTAACTTTCCGTTACTTTTAAAGTGCCTTGAGGTTCAAAAATAGAGGACTTGGTCAATACAGGCTCAATAGACATTTTTATTCAAGTAGGATAAACAGGCTGTGTTTTACTGTTGAAATAGGACCCAGTCACCAATGCCTGCGAGGTGTAAACCCTCTCTGAAATGGGCAACATGGATTATTAACGCTCACCCCTGGTCTTGAGTTGATACTCATGTTGTGGTCATGATTAGCCATTGTGCAAAAATATGTGAGCTTAAACATCAATAAATAAATAAATATCTATACGCAAGACGTACTGTAATGGTAGCAGGTAAATAAGCCTTAAATGGGTGTACTTATTTTAAAATGAGTGCCGAGCGACGATCCAATATAGGACCAGATCAACTTGTTCAGCAATCTGAACGTGAGACTATAACGAGCCTCTACACTCAGATTGCTGATCTTCAGTAAGGGCGAAGAGACAAATGCAAGGACATTTTTATTGTTGCTATCTGTAACATCTGCAGGTCTGGCAGTCTCGAAAATCAAGGAATGCAAAACAATTGCCCTCCTCAGATTGCTTGGAAGTGCAATTGCACCTGGAATTTTCAGTACATATACTTGTATGCTATTTTGGTTACAGTACGTGGAGGGTGGATTGTCACCCAACAACCCATGGAGTGTAGGTATCACCCATGGTACTACTCTCAAATTTCGCACAGAAACACAAGAAGCACAAGCCAAGTTTCAACCAATGGACCTCCGGATATGACCCGAAGGTCCAGTGGCTGAAACTTTGCTTATGCCAATTGCGCTTTGCATCAAATTAGCATTTATTGCTTAAGAGGAAATCGTCACTCCTCGGGTGATTTATTGACATTACACTTTCTATGTACTGTATATTCATTTTAGGGTATTACTATTGTGCGTTAAACATTGCACTACATTCAGCTACATAGTGGAAAAATTTGCACACACATATTCTCATTATTCAAATGTTGCATTCAATTCTTATGTGACTGTCTTCGACACTCAAAATGTATTGAAATCCGACACAGAATGGGCTATGAATTATTGCGAATCAGTGCAAGACTGACAAACGATAACAAATTTTAAAGGCAGTCCCAAACAAGTTTGGCATTCCAGAAATTCAAGGGGTGCAAAAATTGCCTTCTTCATTTTTTTCTAGGCGCGCAGTAGGGGTGCAGCACTCTCCTGTACTCCTAAAGAATGCCAGACCTGCATCTGGGACGATCATTCAGAAAACTCAAGAATCAATAAAATTGGCGTGGTGGTTTGAGTTTTGAAGCACCAGTGATACACTTTATTACTTTCCAAAGTGTGATTAACTGGGATTTCGGGGTTTGATTATAAACGATAACCAAACAAGTGAATTAGGCAATCAACAATTGGGTCATATATCCGTGCGCGCAAACGAATACGCTTTGTCGTGTGTGTAATGGGGACTTCGTTGTTTTTTTTAAATAATATAATTATCGTTAATAATGAAAAGTAATAAACAGAGTAATCGCTGGACTGGACTCTGGTTGTGTGAAATAATTCATTCGAGGCGAGGGATTACTCTCTATTTAACTGTGGAAAAGAAAGGAAAGATTAACGTGATAAGACAGAATGTTATATAATTAGTTCAACACTGCATTATTTTTGGAATCTTGGTAGTGCAATCAACGAAAAAATGTGCCGGGTGGTATTTATGAAACTGGTCCAGACCCGGGTGATAAATTTCAGCTCTGTGCGATACCGCTCAGGCCGACCGGTGTGGGTACATCCCGAAGTTTAAAGTTTCATACGTTAGATAAGGCTGAAACGGTTAACCGATTAATCGGTTAATCAATAATCAATATCTTGATCGATCCAAAAAGTAATTGATCGATTAACCGTTACTTTTGAACAACTGTATTTCTTGAGTTAACAAAGGAAGAGACTTGCTCCCAAACAGGCAAACATTGTCACACTGACTCACATCAATTATATGAGACACAGTAAAGCATGCAAGTTACTTGCTGACATATTTGTTTACTTGCATGATCATCATACTGTATCGGTAACTGGAAATGGTCATCTTAAGCCTTTACCCATTGCGGGAAGCAGACGATACTTGCAAAATAAATTCATGAATTAATAAAAATTTTCAATTTCTGTCTCAAAAACATATCTTATGACCCCTCATTGGAACGAGCTCAACGAGCTCGTTCCAATGAGAGGTCATAAGCTATATTTTTGTGACAAAAATTGAAAACAAAATAAATTTGAATGGTGATTTTTGTATATAGGCCTAGTCGGTTTTGTTTATTACGTTGGTTAAAGGGTTCATGCTGTAAATCATCAACGGCATGGCAGTTATTCAGATATCTATTTGGACAAGCGATTAATCGGTTAACCAAGGTTAATCCTCGTGATTAATCGATCAAGAAAATCCCTTTAACCGTTTCAGCTCTAGCATGCGTGCGAGTCCTGTAAAGTTGACCATATCCTCATGAACGATTAGCTTCACCTGACGTTATGCTAATGCAGCTGTCACGACATGCAGTATGCTGTCATCACAAAAGCGTACCTGGAATTTAGATCAGACATCGGATCGCGACACTTTCTCTTCCCACGTACTTGACAACACTAGTATCTTATATTTCGAAAAATCCCCTAAAACACTGCATCGCGTATGCGATATTTTTATACTGTACCAATGACCCAGACTTAGCTGGTGCTAACTCTAAAAAATCCAGGACCAAACACAAATTTTGCCCCCCAATCCCCAAAATTTGCATCTAAAACCAAAAGAAATCATGTCCTGAAGGACCTCCATACTTTGCCCTTACTGCGCATGCGCAGTGTCAAGGACGTTCCGAAATTGGCGCCAATTATCATTCTTTGTTTGGCCCTTCATCAGTCAACATCTCACTGATCTTTGTGCTTGTAAATCTCAGTTTAAAGGATGCCAGACACGTAATTATTGGAGAAATGGTGATTCTAAGGAGGATATAAAAGGAGGAGAGAAAAAAGGAGTGACAAAAAATAATCAGGGCTGTACTTGAAATTTTTTATGAAAATTATGTTAAGTTGCCTATTTTCGAGGCATGGGCCTCTTGTTGTCATTCTTGCTATAATATTGCACTGCTTATTCAGTGTTTCCCCTCTCCTGGTCTTCTAAGTCCCCCCTTGCTATTCTCCCATGCTTTTGGCATATTTTTGAGAAAGATCATTTCTAAATTCTCTTGGGAGAATTAGCTTGGTTACAGAATGAAATCTGTTATTTTCCCCATAGTTACGTTTTCACCCATGGGTGTATAAACGTTGTGTTCTGCATCTTCCATCTGATGTTCTGCAGATTCTCCCCTGGGAGTCTCTGTCTTGCATCAGATAGAGTGTAATTTTGATGACTGATTTCGGGCCAGTTTTGTCAGTGCCTGGGGTCATGTTTTCTGGTGTTTTTACACTGTTTGTTTACATTGGCAACAGTCTCTTTTGAGGGGGGCTGTTTGCCTTTGGAGTAGTTTATCTCACTGTAAGATACATTATTATTATCCGTAAGTGTTGCATTAATTATTTAATATAATTTTAAAATTTTTGACCACACTTAGCCGTGGGATCCATTGGGGCTCAACGTTACTTTTCAGAAACTTGGGCTTCGCTGAAAAAATATTTTTCAAAAATTATTTTGATTTGTAATTGTTTTTTCATTATTAATGGATCATATTATTATGTATCTTAGTGTTAGGGGTTTGTGCGAGTAACTACGACTTCTTGTTGACTTTTCACAATGAAAGGATATTGTTCAAATTGTAATAGGAAGAAATCTTCCTCTGACTTTCATGATCATTGTATTAATTGTAGTCAGTGTTCTCGCACCAATACCTGTTCTATATGTCAATATTGGGATGACAAACATTGGAAACGTGTGTCACGATATGTTAGTGGAGAAAGGGCTATGCCGGCTCTTTCTCCGCAGGGTCACTCTACTCTATCAGTTTCTATTTCAGAGGAACAAGAACAGGGTGATGTTTCCATGTTATCTTCCGCAAGTGCGCTTCCGTCGTCACAAATGAATACAGAGCTAGCGACAAAAGTGCTCATGGAGATTAGACAAATGTCGTCCGCTAGCTCGCCCGGTGTAGCGTCCATTCACCGAATGGTTCGGCAGCCGGGTTCGTCCGATGCGGTCCAGGAGGAAATGTCGGGTGATGCGAGCACTATAATCATTCAACGTGCACACCCAGTGACGGCGGATAGTTGGAGAGATCGGAGGAAGCCTTCGAGTCCGGTTCCTAGCTCGTCCAGGTCCAGTCGGGCCGCGAGCGAGAGAGGCCCCTCTCTCATACAACAACATCTGGGTCCAGATGTTGTGGTACAAAATGTGTCGCAAGCGGAGCACACGTCCGTCGCTCGGGACGCTCCGTTGTATAGGCAGTCCGCGGAGACTGCTCAGGCTTCTTCCTCTCATCAGCGCACACGACCGCACCTTGGCTACGTGACCGCCGATATTTTACCAGCTTCGCCGATCAAGGATTCTTCGACGACCAGGTCACGCCATCCGGTAGCCAGGGACACGAGGCCGGTGGACTCCGGACGTTCGCATAGGAAGAGTATGCGGGAGTCTCCAGATGCGGAGCTGCCCTCGGCGAAGCAGCGAAAGACTGCGCCTCCGCAGGCCTCGATGTCGGACGTGCTTGTGCAAATAGCACAACTTATCGCAGCATCCCAGCAACCGGCAGAAACGGTGTCGGATCGGGATTTATCCGACGGCGCTGGGTCGGTACGCTCCGCCGAAGCATCGGGGGAGGACGACCGGGAGCATCATGAGGTCCGACCGGATGGTGAAAGGGATACGGATGACTTGGAGCTATCCCTTTCGGAACAACATAAAGCTGCCGTGGACTTCATCCGGCACTTTCTTCCTCAAGTTGTTCCTCAAGTTGTTCCGTCGGGCCAGACTGCTGCGGTTCCGGACAAGAGAATTATAGCGTCATTGGACTCTGATTTCTTTGAGCGGTTCAGGGACATCGCTCCCGAGTTTCCGTCTCAGTCCAATAATGTTGCAAGAACATTTGAATTATTGAACGACGCTATATTCAAACTTGCTTCCAAAACAGGGAAAGCAGGTTTCTTGTCCGCCAATACTCTCAACCTGCCTTTCATTAATGCAAGGAATAAATTCGATACGGCAGGACAGGGTATCCCGAGAGTTCCTCTGCGTATGGACGACGAGGCGGAAGACTTAGAATTATCATTACCGTCGTCGGCGTCTATTCCAACCGCGGTGTTGGAGACTACTATTTCGTCTAACAGAGCCAGTTTAGATGCTTTATCTTACGCAGACCACCTTACTAAGGCGTTATCACTGCGTCTTCAAGGGAAAGAGTTTCAGGATATACAATCCTCTTTAAGACTTCTTTCAAGGGCAGTAGCTTATTCCACGTGTAACTCCGCCCTTTCAGTGGCAAATCTGGAGTTGGTTAGACGTGACGCAGCCCTAGCTACATCCACACTCGTGGATAGTAAGGTGAAGAACTCTCTCTGAGTCGCTTCGGTCTCCGGAGAACTTCTCTTTGACGGCAAGCTTTCTGCAATTTATGATAAAATTACTAAGTAAGCTTCGGATTCTCTGCTGTTCAAATCTGCTTCTAAGAAGTCGGACACGGCAGATAAGAGTAAGACAGGCACTTCTGTGTCTAATGCGCCCAAGAGAGGTTCCTATAGAGGTTCCGGTGCGTCCTCTTGGTCTTATTCAAGACTCTCGTTCGGGACGTCCTTCGGGCCGGGACAACCGATCAGACGCCCCGAGGTCGACGGGACGAGGTGCGTGTCGTGGAGGACGTGGTTTCTCCTACCGCAGGCCTCGCAGGTCCAGGAGGTGATGGCTTCAACCTCTATCGCGTGCCGGTTGGCGGAAGGTTGTCGAGTTTTTCACAAGAGTGGGCGTCGATTACGGACGACCCTTGGGTGAGAGGGGTGATTTCGGAAGGTCTAAAGATATCCTTCAAACGAAAGCCTCCATTAACTCGAAGTCCAAAATGGACTCAACTTCCGTCAAATCCGCAGAAAAGAGTCGCTCTGCTATCAGAGGTGCAGTCTCTTTTAATGAAGAACGCGGTAGAGGTCGTAGAAAACCAGGAGACACCGGGGTTCTACAGCCATCTGTTTCTGGTTCCGAAACCAGACGGCTCGTTCCGTCCAGTCATAGATTTGAGCTGGATAAACAAGCTGATCGTCGCTCCGAAGTTTTATATGGAGACGATTCGATCGGCCAGAGCGAGTATTCGGGTGAACGATTATGCAACAAGCATAGATCTCAAAGATGCGTACTTTCACGTCATGGTACATCCGACATTCAGAAAGTATCTACGCTTCGCAGTCCTAGGGGTGGTGTATCAATTCCGGGCGATGTGCTTCGGATTGAATCTAGCACCCTGGGCTTTCACTCGGGTAATGAACTCGGTAATGATGTATTTCCGAGCTCATTCGTCTGCGGTAACGTCGGCCTACCTGGACGACATTCTTCAGAGGTACGGCAACGAGTTAACGCTTCAGAACGATGTGCAGAATCTGCTTCTATTGCTCCGACGTCTCGGTTTTATAATAAACGAGGAGAAGTCGGATCTGGTGCCGTCCAAGTCATTCACACATCTGGGAATGAGCTTCGAGACGCACAACAATCTCGTTCGTCTGCCGTTAACCAGAGCGAAATTAATCAGTTGTTACGCTCGCTATTGTCTGCAAGCAGACAAAGTCACAGCGAGGGTGTTCATGAGACTGATAGGTCTGTGCGGAGCCGCTGCGGATCTCATTCCGATGGGGCGGTTACGCACGCGTCCTCTCCAAATTTTCTTGACTCAGAATTGGAGTGTGAAAATTCATTCGCTCGACATAGACGTTCTCTTGTCAGATCAAGTGAAACGAGAGATTCAGACTTGGGCAAACATTCAGTGGTTAACTCAGGGAGTTCCGCTGCAGTTGCCGGATCCGAGTTTTACCATTATGACGGATGCCAGTCAAACAGGTTGGGGTGCATCATTGATCCCAACGGATTCGAGATGCCAGGGTCTTTGGGATCCGCAATTCCTACGCAAGCATATAAACATCAAGGAGATGATGTCAATTTGGCTTGCGTTACGTCATTGGATGGACATTATTCACAATGCTCATGTCCAAATCCTATCCGACAATACGACAGTAGTGGCGTATATACGGAACCAGGGAGGCACTCATTCAATTCCGTTGTTCAATCTAACGGAAAGAATCCTTCTGTTTGCTCTAGAACATCAGGTTGTTCTTTCGGTCCGTCATATACCGGGTCGTCTGAACGTACTAGCAGACTCCCTTTCACGAAAGGGTCGCTTGTTGCCGTCGGAGTGGACTCTCAACAAACAAGTGTTCAATCAGATTTGCTACCAATGGGAACGGCCAATGATAGACTTATTTGCGACACATCTCAACAATCAGTTGCAGACGTATGTGTCTCCGTGTCCGGATCCAAGAGCATTTGCAGTAGACGCTCTGTCGATCCCTTGGGACGGAATGATAGGATATGCGTATCCTCCAGCGCCGTTAATTCAGCAAGTATTGCTAAAGATAAAACAATCTCAATGCAAGATTCTGTTGGTAGCATCCCTGTCTCCACAGAGACCGTGGATAAATCTACTCAGGTGTCTGTTGTGGGACCTACCGCGAAAGCTTCCTCCACGGGAGGATCTTCTTTCGCAGGGGAAATCGCGTCAACTCCATCACAACCCGCAAGGTCTCAACCTTCACGTTTTTCCGTTGTGCGGTCCTTCTTGCATGGCAAGCACTTTACAGGACGAGCAGTGGACGCGATTTCTAACTGTAGGAGGACCCCCTCTTCGCTAAACTATTTGGCTAAGTGGAAGGTCTTTTGTCGTTGGTGTAGGGATCATTCTGTTGATATTTTTGATCCCTCCATACCAGACATTGCAAACTTTCTAGTATACTTGTTTGACGAAATCAAACTGCAGCCTGTTACTATTAAGGGTTATAGGTCTATGTTATCTGATACCTATGCACATCATGATAGTTTACAAATTGGATCTAATGTCTCTTTATCTAAGTTAGTTAGAAACTTCTCGATAAATAGACCCAGAACTCTTAGGTTAATTCCTAAGTGGAATTGAGCTTGGGTTCTTCTTAAACTGAAGGAAAAGCCATTTGAACCTCTTGGGACAGTAGATTTCAAATTCTTGTCTTATAAGACAGCTTTTCTCTTAGCTTTCTCTTCTGCTAGAAAAGTCAGTGAGCTTCATGCACTGTCGGTGGATGATTCTCACTATCGTAGTGTCGGGAACACTATCACCTTTACTACTAATGTGGGATTTTTAGCTAAGAATCAGGCTCCTAATAAATATCCGGAACCTATTGTTATTAAGGCTCTTCCGTCTTCAGACGGGCGTAGTCCTTTACCCTGTCCTGTTAGGGCGTTACGTATCTATAAACAGAGATCTCCGTTTATCAGAAAGGGACGAAAACGTTTCTTTCTGTCTCTGATGCCTAATAGATTCTATTGCTAGATGGATTCAATTAACTATCCGTACTGCTTATGAAAATTTATCTTCTTCTCAGCAGTCTGTGCTTAAGATTTCGGCTCATGAAGTTAGAGCTCTTGCTACTTCTTGGGCTTACGCTAATAGTATTGCTATTACAGATTTAATGAAGGCTGCTTATTGGTCTCAGCCATCCACATTCACGAATTTTTACCTCAGAAATATTGAGTCCATTTCTGGAGACCTGCATTGTTTAGGTCCGTTATCTGTTGTTCAGAATGTCGTCCACTAAACAGTTGCAACTATAGTTATGCAGGCTTTCTGTTCCGGCAGTGACTCCGTCCGGCTGCCCTCTTCGCTCTGGGCTATTTGACCCAGGGCAAGGGGAAGGGGGGGGGGGGGGTGTTCCCTTAGGTCACCTGCTTTATAGTGAAAAGCAAGGGAATGCCTCCTCCGAAGTCAGTATTTCTGAGTCGTTTCCGGGATGGTTTTAAAGTGTAATATTAATGTTAAAAATTCATTCATGTCATATTTTTAAAGTGTAGCTCGGTGTGAAGCATTTGTATATGTCAAGTGTCAAACGGGCGTTAATATACAATCCTCGGACACTTTTAAAAGAATATAAAGAGTCTCAATTCTCTGGACTAACTTTATTTATTGGCTTACTTTAAAAATAATTAGTATAAGGGTTATATTGGATGTTAATAGAGAACATGAATGTTATTGTGCTCAGTTATGAAGGGTCTTGTATCTTTCTAATTTAACATAAAATAAGAAAGATACATGTAAAGCCTAATACTCCTTTTCTCCTTGAGGGGTTGCCTCTATATTATATAGTTGAGCTTATTGGATTTTCCTCTATGTCCTAGGCCCTCCAGCCTTTTTACTATTCAGCTAAGTCTGGGTCATTGGTACAGTATAAAAATGTTAAAAAATTTATAGTAATTTATATATTTTTTATACTTACCAATGACCCAGACGGGGATGGCCCTCCCGGGAGTTGGGAACTCTTGCCTCCCCGCTGAGTACATAGCGCTGACCAGGCACTGCCAGTAAGAATGATAATTGGCGCCAATTTTGGAACGTCCTTGACACTGCGCATGCGCAGTAAGGGCAAAGTATGGAGGTCCTTTAGGACATGATTTCTTTTGGTTTTAGATGCAAATTTTGGGGATTGGGGGCAAAATTTGTGTTTGGCCCTGGATTTTTTAGAGTTAGCACCAGCTAAGTCTGGGTCATTGGTAAGTATAAAAAATATATAAATTACTATAAATTTTTAAACTTTCCGATTTTCGTTTGTCGTTCATTATTCGGTCTGACGGCGAAAACACTGGAAACAGGGCTTATATTTGACGAGAATCCGAGAAAAATTGAAAAGCAGTGTTGGGTAAAGGGTTAACATGTGTTATCAGTATACAATAGGGTTTCAACCATGGTGGCCTCATGGGATCCTGAGACATTCATGGTAGATATGGATTCTCGCAACCATTTTCGCGACAATCCAAATGAATTCTCCCAAATTTAGATGAAATATAAGTCCTGGGGAAGTGAAGCAGTGCTGGTTTACTTTGGAAGTTTTGCTTTACTGATAGCAAAAGAATATAATAGTCAATGCCTGCGGCGATGGCGCTCCAAAGGACACCATAAATTATAAACGACTGGCTAAACTTGATCTTGTATTTGCATGATGGCCGTAACTCAGCCTCCTCGAAGGTTACGCGAAGTCTGTCAATTTCGGTCTCTGGAAGTCTTGAAAGTCGGTCACTAGAAGTTCCTGGATTTCCACCACTTATATATATTTCAGGGGCGTACCAAGGATTTCCTATTGGGGGGGGGGGGGGGGGGGGGCATACTTTTTCGGGGGATGTAAGGTCGATATGTGCCATAGGCATATCCGAAGGCCGTAGGCCTAATGTGGGGGTGGGTATGTCCCTTCCGAACCCGCACCAATGGGAAGTGTATACCCCCTCCACCTCAGGCCCACGGTATCCTCCCAGTGGTTGTGGTTCGGTGGTCCCCGGGGACAATTTTGCAAATTCATTGCCCTGAGAGTGAATCTGGGGCCCTTTGGCGCTTTAAATTTCCCATTTTAATTGGGGGGGGGCACTATCATTTTTCGGGTGCCTTGTCCCCCTCCTCCCACCGGCCACCTCCTTGGCTACGCCACTGATATATTTACCTTTTGAGAGGATGCAAGCCCCCATTCCCATCCCTCTTCTGGACCACACGCCTTTTGATGAACCCTATGATCTGTGAGCTGATGCCTTTCAAACTTTTAACCCTTTACCCAACGTAACAGCCAAAACCGGCCAGCGCTATTCTCAAAAATCGCCAATTAATTTTCAAAATATTTTCATTTTTTGTCTCAAAAACATAGGTTATGATCCTTCGTTGGAACGAGCTCGTCATGTTAGGTAAAGGGTTAACCATAAAACAACGAAATCAGTCTGCACAACAGTCTCATTGGGGTTGGATAGAAATGGGGCTGACCATCTTACAGGGATTCTACTGTCCTTTTTGTGAAAAGGTCCAGGGCCCATGCTTTGGGAGGAAATTTGCGACACGGGGGTGCCAATTAGGAATTTGTTTTGGAGGGGAAAAACAGATTAATCTAAGAAATTTTACATCCGAATTGAACAAAGAGTCTTAAGGCCGATACCTACCAACTGCATGTATACTACAAGCAGGGGTGGCGCCAGGGATTTCTCGACAGGGGAGCTGACCTCTCCGACAGGGGGGCTATAACATTTGACCTCCCAAACGAAGGAAAATGAGTGAAAATTGGTAAATTGGATAACCAAAATAGAAGCAAATTGAGTATGTTTGTTGATTATTTAACCCTTTACCTAACCTGAAAAGCAGACGACACTTGCAAAAATAATTCTTGAATAACTAATTTTTTTCATTTTTTGTCTCAAAAACATAGGTTATGATCCCTCATTGATACGAGCTCGACGAGCTCGTTGCAACGAGGGGTCATAACCTATGTTTTTGAGACAAAAAATGAAAAAAATAATGAAAATTAATTGGCGATTTGTGAGAATAGCGCTGGCCGGTTTTGGCCGTTACCTTAGGTAATGGTTTAAAGTAAACATATTATAATAAGGTCGGGAAATATTTCATCTATAAAGCCAGTTTGACCAACGACATTAAGGAATTTCGTGAGAATCACTATTCTATATCAAACTTCCAGTGCTGCACGGGTTCGAGACTGACAAGACGAGATATCTACATTCGATTGTCGGAAATTTCTCGTGAAGTCGGGTTTACGAGACTCTCCGACGGACTGACTAAAAATCTCCGACGGGGGGGGGGGGGGGGGGGGGGCTGGACCTCTCCGACAGGGGGGGGATGTAGCCCCCTCTAACCCCCCCCCCCCCCCCTGGCGCCACCACTGACAACAAGTAAGTTTTATAACAAATAGTCTCATAGAATCATGTTTACCTCATAAGTTATAAAACTTACTTGTTGTCAGTGGTGGCGCCAGGGGCCCCCCCCCCCCTCCCTGGCGCCACCACTGACAACAAGTAAGTTTTATAACAAATAGTCTCATAGAATCATGTTTACCTCATAAGTTATAAAACTTACTTGTTGTCAGTGGTGGCGCCAGGGGGGGGGGGGGCCTGGACCTCTCCGACAGGGGGGGGGGGGGATGTAGCCCCCTCTACCCCCCCCCCCCCCTGGCGCCACCACTGACAACAAGTAAGTTTTATAACAAATAGTCTCATAGAATCATGTTTACCTCAGTCACTGTAGCCTCTATTAAACTGTACTTATACTATTAAAGACGAACTTGTCATTTGCCTTTGAATTCAGACACTTTCTAAGCTTCGTTGCGTAAGGAATTTAAATTTAATGCATACTTGTTGTTCTGAACTGGGTGGTCATAAGGTCCCAGAAAACCAGTGGGTTTCTGAGGCCTCGTGAGTTGTGTCTACCCAGTTCATGGCACCAATTGTGCATTCAATTTTTTCTTGGAGACTGAGATTGGGAAATTTGGGGTTGGGAATTTGGAAAAATCATGCCTAAATACCATTGGAAAATGGTTCCATATTCGACACCCAGAAGAATCCCAGTCTTACGTACAGGGGCGTGGCGGGGAGGGGGAGGTATGCCCCCCCCCAATCCTGGCCAAAATTTACTACACTTGGAAATTCGGAGGGCAAGTCCTGAGTACTTGGAGATTCCATCTGTCTGGATTCTAGAGCTTCTTTGTTGATGCTGATGTCTCCTTTACTTCCCAAAATCCCAACTCGGTTTCAAATCGACAAAAATTCCATCTGTTACTATTTACAACTATAGTGTACGCCGAAATATCGAGTTTCATAAGTATGCATGATGTCAATCTGTACGAGATTTCTTTAGTACGTTTGCTTATCGTAAAAAAATCCTCGAAATGCACTTCAAGAAAATTACATAATGTAAAATCGTTATCCTGAGTAAATTCCGTCATTCACAGTTACAAAATTGATCATTCCTGTAGAAGATCTGATTTAATGTTAGGACAGTGTGAATTGCTCAAAGTTCTCAGCTTGAGCATTTGTTTAGCATATATTCAATTCCCAGAATAATACCAAATAATAATAACCTGATTATTCTATCATAAATGTGTTGGCATTTCAGTTACTAGAATCAATTTTATGCCCCCTTTCATGGCTTCATTTTCAAAAGTTTTCTCGGTAGTGAATTCCCAGCTAGGGTAGGGACCGGGAGGGGGGTTTCCCCCTCCCGGTCCCTCCCCTAGTTGGAAATTCACTACCCTACACCCCCCCATCGGAAACCTCTAGCCACGTCCTTGCTTACGTAACTGGTTCACTACATATAAGTTGTTTTGAAATAAAATTGATAGACCTTTGAAGTCTAACATGTAAATAATGACATCGAAGCTAATAAACCATGTATTGTCAAATATCTTCAAGCGATTGAAGCGAAAACGACTTTTACACTGTAATTTGTGTTTTTATATACATGAGAGAATTTTGTAGTCTCCATCACAATTGTTGTTCAGTATGTACACCTGATTGTATCCAACTATGAAAGCGTGCAGTGTTCCAAGTAGAACAATTGGATTTTACATGAAAATCTCCATTAAATGATTTATATTTCACTAGAGTCTTGTTGGTGAAGTTTGTCAGCAGCGCCCATGCAACCACATATTATGGCGACACTCACCTGTCACTCCGTATATAGGACTATATAACCATACAGTGTGTCAACACTCTCGTGGAGGAAGGAGAAAAATAAGTGCGGTGGATTTTGCTTATAGATTCTTGAAAAAAAGAGACCAAATCGCGAGCAACATGACGATAAAATACTTGAAATTTTCTTTTCTTTGGGTGTTTCTAGGTAAGTCTCGGAATTTTACCTTCAAAATGAATGGTGATAACCAACTCAAGCGTGTGTGTCACTCAGAATTTGGATTCATGGAAAATATATCCACAATGACTATTACTCTACGGTAAATAAATAGGATGGTCATGCTGATGATTAAATTCGTTATCATACCCGACCCAGTGATGCTTTCCGAAATTAAGGAATAGGGGAACGACCCGCGCTGCGCCTGCCAAACGCACGCTCAACGCGCAGCTATGACCGACATGAGACGCGCCGAGGAGAACTGCCCGAGAGGGATATCTCCCTCTTATAGTAGGGGTTCACCTTCGGGGAAATTTAGTACCCCGAAGTGTTCAAAAGATGTGGGCATTGTTGTTTTGGCGGTTTGCGCACGTTGTATACAAACTAAAACGAGGTTAGTGCGGTTAGCAAGACAATTGACTGCTTATTATGTTGTCTGTTAGTCATTCATGGAGATCAAGCCATTACATATCTTGAAATTGTCTGGGGAACGGCGTTCCCACTCAGACATAGGTAGGGGAATGGAGTTCGCCTGCATTCCCCCAAGAGAGCATGACTGACCCGACCATATTAGAGTGTTATAAGTAGGTGAAATTTACCAGGAAAGTGTAAATTAAAAAAGCATCTCCAAGAGTATGTTTCTGTTTCGTAACAGTATTGCTGCAATGAAAAGTATGACAGTATGCAACAGAGCTGAACGGTTGAGGGGTTTTCTTGATCGATTAATGAAATGGATTAACCTTGGTTAACCGATTTATCACTTGCCCAAATAGATATCTGAATAACTGCCATGCCGTTGATGATTTACAGCATGAACCATTTACCCAACGTAAAACAAACAGAACCGACTAGGCCTATCTTTTTACAAAAAACTCCATTCAAATTTATTATGTTTTCAATTTTTGTCTCAAAAACATAGCTTATGACCCCTCATTGGAACGAGCTCGTTGAGCTCGTTCCAATGGGGAATCCCAAGCTATGTTTTTGAGACAAAAATTGAAAATGTTTAGTAATTCATGAATTTCTTTTGCAAGTTTCGTCTGCTACCTGCAATGGGTAAAGGGTTAAGAATGACCATTTCCAGCCACTGATACAGTATGATGATCATGCAAGTAAACAAGTATGTCAGCAAGTAACTTGCATGCTTTACTCTGTCTCATTTGATAACCCATATAATACAGTAGTTCAAAAGTAACGATTAATCGATCAATTACTTTTTAGCTCACCTGAGCGAAGCTCAAGGGGAGCTTAACTAATCACTTTCTGTCCGTCGTCCGTCGTCCGTCGTCGTCCGTCCGGCGTTAACTTTACATTATCGACTTCTCCTCCTAAACCACTAGCCCAATTTTATTCAAATGTTGGCTAAATGTTTATTACCTAATGCCAATTCAGATTTGTTCAAATGAAGTTGCCCCTCCTCCTGGGTGGTGCTACACCCCCAAGGGGCACCAAAATCTTTGTAAATCTTCTCATGAACCAGCAGTAGCAGAGACTTGATATTTGGTGTGCAGCTTCCTTTTGAGGTGTAGACTCAGATTTGTTCAAGAGAAGTTTGTGGGGCTATACTTGACGTTGTTATGAGAGGGGCAAAATTTTTTGCCCCGCCCAAAATTTCTATTTTCCAAACCGAGAGGCTGATTTGAACCAAATTTTATGTGAGGGCTTATTGGGTCATGAGTACTTGATTTATGCAAAAAAAAATTTTCCCGCAGCCCCGTGGGAACCACAGGAGCTAAAAATAGAAAAAATTTAAAACGCCCATATCTCCAAAACTGCACGGCACTGAGAATTTTTATTTGGTGTGCAGCTTCCTTAGGACCAACAGAAAGGATTGGTAAAAAAAAATTGCCATCGGTTTTATCATAGGGTACTGTTTCGGGACTTTGAAAAAGTGCTGAGTCAGCACTTTTTAACACTGTAGGCAATGGGAAAAACATTAAAAAATCTTCTTCTCCAGATCCAGCAGGCAGAATCTTTTGATATTTGGTATGCAACATTGTAGGGTGGATCTGATTCAAGTTTGTTCAAATCGGCCCCCTGGGTTCATATTTGGGCTCAGTATAGGAGCCCGATTTCGAACTTAGTGCATTTCAGGCAAATTTCTTAAAAAATCTTCTTCTCCAGATCCAGCAGGCAGAATCTTTTGATATTTGGTATGCAACATTGTGGGGTGGATCTGATTCAAGTTTGTTCAAATCGGCCCCCTGGGTTTATATTTGGGTTCAGTATAGGAGCCCAAATTTGAACTTACTGCATTTCAGGCAAATTTCTTTGAAAATCTTCTTCTCCAGATCCAGCAGGCAGAATCTTTTGATATTTGGTATGCAACATTGTAGGGTGGATCTGATTCAAGTTTGTTCAAATCGGCTCCCTAGATTCATATTTGGGCTCACTATAGGAGCTCGAATTCGAATTTAGTGCATTTCAGGCAAATTTCTTCAAAAATCTTCTTCTCCAGATCCAGCAGGCAGAATCTTTTGATATTTGGTATGCAATGTTGCGGGGTAGATCTGATTCAAGTTTGTTCAAATCGGCCCCCTGGATACATATTTGGGCTTACTATAGAAGCCCGAATTCGAACTTAGTGCATTTCAGGCAAATTTCTTAAAAAATCTTCTTCTCCAGATCCAGCAGGCAGAATCTTTTCATATTTGGTAAGCAACATTGTGGGGTGGATCTGATTCAAGATTGTTCAAATCGGCCCCCTGGGTTAATATTTGGGCTCAGTATAGGAGCCCGATTTCGAACTTAGTGCATTTCAGGCAAATTTCTTAAAAAATCTTCTTCTCCAGATCCAGCAGGCAGAATCTTTTGATATTTGGTATGCAACATTGTAGGGTGGATCTGATTCAAGTTTGTTCAAATCGGCCCCCTGGGTTCATATTTGGGCTCAGTATAGGAGCCCGATTTCGAACTTAGTGCATTTAGGCAAATTTCTTAAAAAATCTTCTTCTCCAGATCCAGAAGGCAGAATCTTTTGATATTTGGTATGCAACATTGTGGGGTGGATCTGATTCAAGTTTGTTCAAATCGGCTTCCTAGATTCATATTTGGGCTCACTATAGAAGCTCGAATTTGAACTTAGTGCATTTCATGCAAATTTCTTAAAAAATCTTCTTCTCCAGATCCAGCAGGCAGAATCTTTTCATATTTTGTAAGCAACATTGTGGGGTGGATCTGATTCAAGTTTGTTCAAATCGGCCCCCTGGGTTTATATTTGGGCTCAGTATAGGAGCCCAAATTTGAACTTAGTGCATTTCAAGCAAATTTATTAAAAAATCTTCTTCTCCAGATCCAGCAGGCAGAATCTTTTGATATTTGGTATGCAACATTGTGGGGTGGATCTGATTCAAGTTTGTTCAAATCGGCTTCCTAGATTCATATTTGGGCTCACTATAGAAGCTCGAATTCGAACTTAGTGCATTTCAGGCAAATTTCTTAAAAAATCATCTTCTCCAGATCCAGCAGGCAGAATCTTTTGATATTTGGTATGCAACATTGCGGGGTGGATCTGATTCAAGTTTGTTCAAATCAGCCACCTGGATTCATATTTGGGCTCACTATAGAAGCTCGAATTCAAACTTAGTGCATTTCGGGCAAATTTCTTCAAAAATCTTCTTCTCCAGATCCAGCAGGCAGAATCTTTTGATATTTGGTATGCAATATTGCGGGGTGGATCTGATTCAAGTTTGTTCAAATCGGCCCCCTGGATTCATATTTGGGCTTAATATAGAAGCCCGAATTCGCACTTAGTGCATTTCAGGCAAATTTCTTCAAAAATCTTCTTCTCCAGATCCAGCAGGCAGAATCTTTTGATATTTGGTATGCAACATTGCGGGGTGGATCTGATTCAAGTTTGTTCAAATCGGCCCCCTGGATTCATATTTGGGCTTAATATAGAAGCCCGAATTCGCACTTAGTGCATTTCGGGCAAATTTATTAAAAAATCTTCTCCAGATCCAGCAGGCAGAATCTTTTGATATTTGGTATGCAACATTGTGGGGTGGATCTGATTCAAGTTTGTTCAAATCGGCTTCCTAGTTTCATATTTGGGCTCACTATAGAAGCTTGAATTCGAACTTAGTGCATTTCAGGCAAATTTCTTAAAAAATCTTCTTCTCCAGATCCAGCTTCAGAATCTTTTCATATTTGGTAAGCAACATTGTGGGGTGGATCTGATTCAAGTTTGTTCAAATCGGCCCCCTGGGTTTATATTTGGGCTCCGTATAGGAGCCCAAATTTTAACTTAGTGCGTTTCAGGCATATTTCTTAAAAAATCTTCTTCTCCAGATCCAGCAGGCAGAATCTTTTGATATTTGGTATGCAACATTGTAGGGTGGATCTGATTGTGATTCATGAACGTATTTATTTGTAAAGTTGATAGAATCTTAGACAAAATTTGCAGAAAAGATCTACTATAGAAGGGGTGGTATCCAGGGTGAACCGTTTACCCAAATCTAGCAGTACTAATGCATTATTCACACAAATCTTCGTTCAAATTTTATGACCCCTCATTGGAACACACGCATTCAGCTCATTCCAACAAAGGTCATATGCCATGTTTTCGAGACAAAGGAATAAAAATTTTAGTTATTCATGAAATTTTTAGGCAACTGTTGTCTGTTATTCACATTGCTTCATGAAATTTCAGTACTTTTAGAAGTTACCTCAGTAATCAAGGGTTAATTCCCCTTAATTAAATGTCGCCTCTAAAAAACAACCACTTTGCATATCTTACCTTTTTACCAGCATAACTGCCAAAACTTGTCAGCATTCTTCGCAAAAATCGCTATTCAAATTTTAATTTTTGTCTCTTAAACATACATGTACTTATCGCTTGTAAATACCCCATTGGAATGAGCTTTTTGAGCTCATTCCAATGAGAGGTCGCACACCATGCTTTTTGAGTCAAAAAAGCAATTTTTTTAGTTATTCCAGAATTTCGTACGTAAAACACAGCTTTATGACTTCACATTAAAATGAGCTCTCTAAGCTTGTTCCAATCAACATTCACGCACTATGTCTTTCACACAAAAAATAAAATTTTCCATTTATTCAGGAATTTTGTTTGCAAGAACACTCTTACCCCCCCCCCCCCCCCCCCCACAAACACACACACACAAACACACACACACACACACACAAACACAGACACACACATCTAAAAGTTCGTCAGCAAAAAAACAGTTACTTCAATTTTTAAATGCATTATAGGAACAACTTGCCTAATCAAATTTAAATACTTTTGCATCATTCTGTATCTAGAACAAACCATTTACCATATCTTTACGCAAAATTCTCCAGCATCATTCACAAAAAAACACCATTATTTATATATTCACATTTCTGTCTCAAAAATATACCTGATCTTCCCATACCCCTATTGGAATAAGCTGTTTGAGCTTGTTCCAATGATGATAAAAAAAAATAAAATTTGTGAAAATTTTTGTTTTCTTGCATGCAAATATATACATGTAGCACATGGAAGATATCCACAGTTGGGGAGAGATGTCCAAGGCTATCTCTTCACATTCCTTGTTTGTGCTTCATGCTAAACCAGTTTGTCTGCAGAGATAAATTTGCTTTATTAAAAATCATTGGAGATTGGCCACACACCAATGATTTTAAATAAAACTAATTTTAGGTAACAAATGTTGAACTTCAAACAAAATCTATCACTCAACCAGTTAATGTTGATGAGGCATGACATGGTGAAGGTGACCTAAAATACTTCTTAGAGTCACTTTGTCAGGTGAGCGATTAAGGCCACGTGGGGCCTCTTGTTTGGTCAAGACGTTGATCATTGGTTAATCGATTAACCGTTTCAGTATGGAATGAATTTATTTGGCAACATGCTATAAATCTGTACAAAGTTGTTAGAACGTTTTATCACAATAATAGATTTACGGTACAAGCTGTCAGTACATTACGTCTAATATTTAGTTACAAAGAAAGAAAGAAGTTATTGATGCTCAGAGAGAAAGAGAGAGAGAGAGAGAGAGAAGGGGAGAGAGAGAGAGAGAGAGAGAGAGAGAGAGAGAGAGAGAGAGAGAGTGCTGTGTAGAGATGGTATAGTCAATACGACTGTCTTCCCACCGTATCCATACGTACGAAACCGCCAGCAGGGAATTGGCGAGGGGGGGGGGGGGGGGGGGGGGTCTCAACATCCCTAGCTTGGCCAAAATTTCCTATAGTTGGAAATTCGGAGGGCAAGTCACGAGTAGTTGGAAATTCCATCTGTCTGGATTTTGGAGTTTCTTTGGTGATGCTGATGGCTCCTTTACTTCCCAACCAAAATTCCAACTCGGTTTCAAATCGGCAAAAATTCCAACTGTTACTATTTACAACTGCAGTGTACGCCAGTACCGAGCTTCATAATTATGCATGATGTCAGTCGGTACGAGGTTTACTTATCGTAATAAAAAAAATCCTCGAAATGCACTTCAAGAAAATCGCATCATGTGAAATCGTTATCCTGAGTTTAATTCCATCATTCACAGCTACAAAATGATGAAACATCTAAAATTGATCATTCCTGCATAAGGTTAATGTTAGGACAGTGTAAATTGCCCAAAGTTCTCAGATGGAGCACCTGTTTAGCATATATTCAATTCCCAGAATAATAACAAATAATAACAACCTGATAATTCTATCATAAATGTGTTGGCATTTCAGTTACTAGAATCAATTGTATGCCCCCTTTCAATGGCTTCATGGTCCCTCCCCGGATGGAAATTCACTACTCTCACCTTCCCCCCAATCGTGAACATCTAGCCACGCTCCCAACCGGCAGACAAATAACCTGATGATATATCAATGACACATGTATTTTGATAATGGCATATTAGTTAAATATTAATTTTTTTAAGTGATGTGATTTGTGGTTCATGGGAGAAATGTTTAGTATCTTTCCGTTGCTATATGTCAAAAAAGCCTAAATAGTGGCAAGTAATGGTAGCGCCAATGAAAACAGTAAGGGTTGCACCAATGATGCCAACATCGATGGTGCGGTACCCTATCGCAGTGTTCTGACGACGATATGATTTGCCCGACTTTTAACCCTTTACCTAACATGAAAAGCAGACGACACTTGCAAAAAAAATTCTTGAATAACTACTTTTTTTCATTTTTTGTCTCATAGGTTATGACCCCTCATTGGAACGGATGCGCCCTTTTGAAATTATCCAAGTCAGTCAGCAATGCCGTAATAAAAGCCGTGACACTCTGCCATCGCTTTCGCCGTAACATTGTCTACTATCGTGGCTAATTTCAGGTTAACCCTTTACCTAACATAAAAAGCAGACGACACTTGCAAAAACAGTAATTGAATAACTATTTTTTTTCATTTTTTTGTCTCAAAAACATAGGTTATGACCCCTCGTTGGAACGAGCTCGACGAGCTCGTTCCAATGAGGGGTCATAACCTATGTTTTTGAAACAAAAAATGAAAAAATAATGAAACTTAATTGGCGATTTTTGAGAATAGCGCTGGACGATTTTGACCGTTACGTTGGGTAAAGGGTTAAAGAAAGGTTACTTCAAAATAGTTGCTTGGAAAAACAATAATTAGAGGGGTTATTACTTGGTTAGTTTCATATCGGCCGAGATATCAGTCTGAGGTAACTTCACATCAGTCTTCGACCAAAGGTCAAAGACTGATGTGAAGTTATCGAATTACCAGTTGGGCATCAACCTCAGACCTGAATAAGTTAGAAATTAAGGCAACCTGAAAGCGGGCCACCTTAGTCTTTTAGGGAACATTTTTCTAACCCTGTTACGATTTTTTCTCTCTTCTGTTCCTTTTTCTGAGGGAGAGACAAATCACAAACACACGCATAATTAGTGATGCAGTGTTTGACAGGAATTTCCAACTTGCATGGCAGGGTAATACAAGTGCACCATCATTCTTAGAAGCTATTACTTGGCTAGTTTCATATCGGCCGCGATATCACCTCGAGGTATCTTCACATCAGCCTGAGACCGAACGTCGAATGCTGATGGAAAGTTACTGATGGATGATGACTCGGCTAATATGAAACTAACAGTGTAATAACCTCGTTATTTATTAAACCAACACAAATAATTACAAAATGTTCTCTGATCTGTTCAGTTTTTCTGACCGTGTTACAGTTAAAACTAGAAGTCCTGTCACGAATAGTGCGCTTATCTAGGCTTAATTGTGCGTTGGAATTGCGCGCAATTGCCATATCGAATAACATCCAAAGCACGGCAGGTTCTCTTGGTTACTCACAGCAAACACATGCAATGTTTCTGCCAATGGACCTCCGGGCTACCCGGAGGTCCGTTGGCTGAAACATTGCTTGTGCACAGGCCATATGTACAGAATTTGATAGCTTTACTTGGGCCTTAACGCGTACATTAACGCGCATATCAACGTGCTATTTGTGCGCATTTCATGACAGGACTTCTAGTTTTAACTGTATCATTTCATTCTTTTCACAGGATCCGACGTTTTCTCTTCCAGTCCAACTTTCGGAGCATATCGGCTTCCCACTGGGGAAGCCGCGACGTTCAGACAGCCGAACTCTCTCTACTCCTACTTTGACATTCGTTAAATTTTCTGTACTACTCTCTTGTTTCTTCTCATCATCCATCTGATCCCTTATTTATTTTCATCATTAATTCCCCACCATACAAAAACTACCCATTTTGCCTGGTAACGCCAGTTTTACTTACCTTTTCGACGAATAACGGCGAATGATTTCGCTGTAAACAAAACGGCTGCGCCTCGTAACGCATCAAGGGGGCAACTCTAGCTTAGTTCATATCAGACGAGGTCGGCGTCATATCAGCCGGGTTTGAAGTCATATCTGCCGAGCTTGGTAATGGGAAATTCAGAGAAAGAAAATCTCAACTGTTAAATAACGTTGAGTAGCGTGACCCCTCGTCACGTCGCCTCTACTTCCCGTGTGCCATCGCTAGAGAATTGAAAGCAAGTCTTCTCTGCAAAATCGACCGGTGTTGTGTTAACATAAATGGATGGATTCAGAAGGGATTTTATTACGTCAATGTCCCTATGCGATATGTCATTCTTTGCTGCAAATGGCATTTGAGCTACAGGCGATCAATATCGTTCTGCAGGTTCCATGCGTGCGATATTACTTTGTGCCTTCCGAATGTCAAATTGTAGAACATTTGACAACCTCTTCTGTTGTTCAGTTTGAAAAGATGCCGTAGAGTTGCATGTTACAATTTAGACAGCTTGAAAGATCGTGGGGGTAATAATATATTTTAATTGGGGTATGCACAGGTGGTATGCAGAGAATAAATCACGAATTTTGAGATAACCTATAATACCGTTCATCAGGGTATAATAAAAAGGAGCTATTACATTACAGCCATCGTGGACGGGACAAAATCTATGGTTGGGCATTTCTCCACGCATATCATTCAGAGATGATCTGCTATGACACCTAGCGAAATTTCCACCAATGAAGCACCGGGCTAATCCCGGTGCTTCATTGGTGGAAATTATGCTAGGTGTCAGCGGATCATCTCTGAATTATATGCGTGGAACAAATGGCAACCTGTGGATTTTGACCCCTCCACGATGGCTCAACTGCATGACAGTTCACATATTTCGAAAGCATCCGCGGCAAGCACAAGGGGTGTCAGCTGTCTTAGGGAGTTTGAGCATTGAAAAGAGGAAGGGGGGGGGGGGGGGGGTCTTCCCATGGGAATATTTTAAAACAGTGCTATCAAATAAGGTGATAAGACACAACTCTTCGACGAACTGTTTCTAGTTCCAGGTGAACAACTTTTCGGTTATCTTTTTTTTTTCATTTAAATAACCACCATAAGAGCGATAAAATCGTTCCTCTCAAATTTTATGGTCCGGTGTGCAGCAAATTAATTTAAAGGGCGGGCCTAATTTGGTGTAAATCGAAAACGCTGTACAGGATATACAGTAAGATAAATGGACATGCACTCACTTGAACACATTCACGTCTCTTACCAACCCGGAGAAGACAAAGGAATTGGTGTGTAAGGCTTTTTATTAACTCAAGTAACTGAAAGGCAAGGTTGATTGATCCCTCTTCGTTCGTCGTTTGAGATGGGTGATATTCCGAAAAGCCGAACTAATGTCGATTTAATGGGGATACCGACAAACCGAACCGAACCGATCAGTAAATAGCGAAACCATCTGTATTTTCAAATGTTCCTACCATCGCTATTTGTAAGGTCTCAATGCAGCGTTATAGAATCTGAAGTATGCAATTGGCCTGAATTCCCACCAGACTACAATCTTGACACGCTCAGTTACTTTGCAGTGATTTCTGTCAAGTCTTGGCTGCCTTGAGAGGCAGCCAAGATTTCGCTAGAAATTACTACCCAAGTAATATATCTATTGTCAGCAGAACATCCTAATGCTGGCATGTTAAGGGAACATGCAAAAGCCTGAAATGGGCCTTAACACTTTTCCAAACATGAAAAGCAGACGACACTTGCAAAATAAATTTTTGAATACTATTATTTTCATTTTTTGTCTCAAAAACATAGGTTATGACCCCTCATTGGAACGAGCTCGACGAGCTCGTTCCAATGAGGGGTCGTAACCTATGTTTTAGAGACAAAAAAATGAAAAAGTAACGAAAATTAATTGGCGATTTTTGGAGAATAGCGCTGGCCGGTTTTGGCCGTTACGTTGGGTAAAGGGTTAAAAGATTGAGGTGTGTTTTGAACAAGTCACAGATTTACTGTAGATATGATTTGTGTAGGCGAAAGAATGCCAATGTTGAGACTATTGGCGGTGGCGCTGTGGTAGAATGATACAAGAACAACTTGCACTATTTTTCTGATATGAATTCCCCTTTGGTACTATCAGCAAATCTCATTAAAGTCAGATATCGAATACCAAAACCAAACCATGTTATGTCCCTCTAATAATACCTAAACCGAACACAAAGTTCCAGAACTGCTAATTGCAAATAAAGAAAACCAAGTAAACAGATAATATTTATTGCAGGGTGGAACATTAAGAACAGTTCCCAAAGTTAACAAATATACGACACAAAAGAGTTTGATACAAAGTCAATACAAATCTCACACGCCCAAAATGCCTCCAACCACTACACACTCTTCACATACATGGATTTCAACAGAATCATTAATACACATGAAAATAATCAGAATTTCAAATACTGTTCCATCTGAACACGGAAGCACTTTGAAGACTGAAGAAAACATTGAGAATCAAATTTGCAAGAATTTATACCTCAGTCAAACTAATAAGCCTTTTTTTCCAAACTGCCATCTTGGACTTTAATCTATGCAAGGTCACGGGTCGCGGAGTAACTGAAAGGCAAGGTTGATGATCACTGCACGTCCATGGTGCAACCACTATACATGTCTTCAACCACTATAACCCTGCTTGAGCGGAGCTTGAACAGAGTTAGAATGTTGAGGAGCTGACAGTTGCTCGCCGATGCTCGCTGGGTACTCCGGCTTCCTCCACCCGTAAAAATGTCACGGTCACGATTATCCATTGTGTATAAGTATGTGACCTTAAACACCAATAAATAAATACATTGTATAGATTATAGCCAATAAAGGCTTAAATGCAATTGGATGCATTGGCAGCGCGTAAGAAGTAAATCGTTTTAACCCTTTACCTTACTTGGAAGGCAGACGACACTCGCAAATGAAATTCTTGAATAACTAACTTTTTTTCATTTTTTGCTTCAAAAACATAGCTTATGACCCCTCATTAGAACGAGCTGAACGAGCTCGTCCTAATGAGGGGTCATAAGCTATGTTTTTGACACAAAAAATTAAAAAATAATGAACATTGAATAGCAATTTTTGTATAGCATTGGCCAATTTTGGCCGTTACTTTGGGTGAAGGGTTAATGTAGTTTCTCCGTTCTACAACTGCATTTGTTCTCTGATAAACCGCTTCCTTTATATATTTTATTCCTTAACTTGTTTCCTATTACATGGAGTAAAGTTGCATAGTATTAAAAATACAGATGCAGTTAAAACTAGAAGTCCTGTCATGAAATGCGCACAAATAGCACGTTGATATGCGCGTTAATGTACGCGTTATGGCCCAAGTAAAGCTATCAAATTCTGTACATATGGCCTGTGCACAAGCAATGTTTCAGCCAATGGACCTCCGGGTAACCCGGCGGTCCATTGGCAGAAACATTGCATGTGTTTGCTATGGGTAACCAAGAGAACCTGCCGTGTTTTGGATGCCACTCGATATGGCAATTGCGCGCAATTCCAACGCGCAATTAAGCCTAGATAAGCGCACTATTCGTGACAGGACTTCTAGTTTTAACTGTAGAGATACCAGTACATGTCCCGGAGATGTGAGCAAATAAGATATGGGTATAACTGTAAGGTTCTCTCTATCATTCTATCTCATTTCGTCACCTTTCTTATTGCTTTTGGTTGGGCACTGTGCAGTTAGGCTGGCATAGCGTCTGCAAGTGATATTATGTTTGCCGAGTTGGTTAAGTCGTATACTTCTTCATATTCATACTCATGGCTTTCATCCACCCCACTAAATGATAAGTCCGAGGTGAGACCTAACAACTAACCGAATGATAGCGATATATATGCATGTGTGTATATATATAATGACCATATTTGTTGAGCTGCATATGATAAAGTTAATTATCATCTGAATCTATACTAAAAGTTTGCTTAGCACCAAATATTTGACACATCATTGTGAAATTTGCTTGTGACATATTTGCAATATTTTTGGTGGATATGATTGAGGAACGTATGGAGATTGTCCCCAGTGTTTATATTAGCTCTCTTGACAGGCAAACGTTTCGTGGATCATGGAAAGCATGTACCCCTTGATTTTCATGATGTTTTCGTGTACTGTCTGCATGTACATGACATGTGTAGGGTATTCAGTCTTCATTTTAAAACAAACCCTTGTGATTTAATGATTGAATATTGCAAATGCAAATGTAAGAAGACATTTGTCTGAAGCAGAAATGTTGCGGGCTGTAAGGATGGTGGAGCAAGGGGCTACCCATCGTCAGGTTGGTGAAGCCCTTGGTGTGAACCATACGGTGATCACCAGAGCCTGAGCAAGATTTCAGCAGTATGACACACCAGTAAGACGGCATGCTGCTGGCAGAGACAGGGCAACAACTGCAGCTGAAGACCGGTTTTTTTTATAATTCATGCCCGTAGGAACCGCTCTTTGCCACAGCAACCCAGCTTCGCAGTGACCTTCAGAATGCATCCGGGTTAAATGTTTCGACGCAGACTATCCGGGCAAGGTTGCACGAAGGTGGTCTCCGATCGAGAAGACCATGTATTCGCATTCCGCTGTCCCAGAACCACCGCCACGCACGATATGAATGGGCCATGGACCACGTTGGTTGGGTCAGAGAAGATTGGCGACCTGTCCTTTTTGCAGATGAGTCAAGGTACTGCCTAGAACACGCAGATATGCGCTCTAGGGTGTGGAGAAGACCAGGAGAGCGATTCCATGCAGCCAACATTGCTGAGCATGACCGCTATGGTGGAGGGTCAATCATAGTCTGGGGCGGCATCAGCTGGGATGGACGTACATAGCTCTGTGTCCTTTGAACGTGGTACATTTACTGCGCAACGGTATATTAATGAGATCCTGGATGCCCACGTCAGATTGTATGCAGGTGCAGTGGGTGATAGATTCATTCTGATGGACGATAATGCCCGTCCTCATGTTGCTCATGCTGTCGGGAAGTACCGACAGAGGGAGGGGATTGAGCGTTTGGACTAGCCAGCAAGATCCCCTGACCTCAATCCAATCGAACATGTCAGGAATGAGTTGCAGCTTACAATTTCAGCCCGTCCAGTACAGCCAAGAAGTGTCCAGGAGCTTGGTGCCATGCTGGTCCAAGAATGGAACAACATCCCACAAAGGACAACCAGGAACCTGATTGGGAGCATGAGAAGCGTTGTCAATCTGTAATTAACAGTAATGGGTCTCATACTCGATATTGAACCCATACCAGTTCGTTCCGTCAACTTTTTGGAAAATTTGAAAAATTTCCTCTTTTACCAATAATATCCATTTCCCATGGTTATCGTATTCAAAAGCTAAAAAATAATGTCAAACACAAATGAGATCTTAATTTCTATACTTAAATTATTAAAGATATAATTAAATAAAAAATATATACACTTTTCATTACTATATTTCAACTAAAACGTAAAAGAGGTAGTTGAATACACTTGGTGCTTAGCAAACTTTGAGTAGTACAGTACGTGGAGAGTGTATTATCACCAAATCACTCGCAGAGTAGAGATTCCACCCAGGCAGTAATTGCAAATTTGTTGCAAAGCATAACCAGCACAAGCAAAGTTCCAGCCAATGGACCTCCGGGTTATACCCGGAGGTCCATTGGCTGAAACATTGCTTATGGTACAGAATTTGAAAGTTATAGATTGGGTGATAACTCAACTCCGCGGGTGATTTAGTTACAATCCACTCTCCACGTACTGTATATGTGTTGTGTAGTTATTATATATGAAAAAAGGTCTATATTCTGAACAAACAAATCTGTTTCAAGTGCATGCGCAAGAACCTAAAGCGAAAGAAATTCATTTAAATAAAGCTCAAACAGCACATGAAAAAACAATTTTCACCAAGCTTTCGGTCTGATGTAGTTATGTAGTTATTATACACTAAAAACTAAAGTGTTAAAACTGACACTTTCAAGGTGTTAAACTCATTCTAACTCTTAGGATTTGATTTTAACACTCAAAGTGCAATGCTTTAAGCACTTAGACAATACAATCGTCAGACATCTGAAACTTGAATGGATGGCACTTCCCATGTGTCTAGCATTGGTGGTTCTTCCAGAATCGTCCATAATTTGATTTGCGCCTGGTGGGTACACAATTAAAAGGACACAACGCAGATGACGCGGATGAGGCTCGAGAGTTCGAGCCTGATCCGCGTCATCTGCGTTATTTCCTTTTAAGTGTCGCGACATTACACTTGTCAAGTGGTATTATTGTCAACACCTGTCAAGTTCTGGGATATCCACACTTGAACAAAGTGCTAGTTCAGCACTTAGTAAGTGTTAAATACAGCACTTCAAGTGTAGTTTGTAACACTGTAGTTTTTAGCGTGTATATAAGTATGTACAATTTATTGTATCATTCTGAACCCGCAGACGCCGGGGTATGGAAATAAACGTGATTGTAATCGTAATCACAATCACTTTCCGACAATCTTTCCCATTTGGCTAACGCCTTGGAATCTCCGGCATTGTAGCAACAAGTAATTGATTGAATGACATTTCTGAATCACCGACTTTTCCCTTGGCTTCTGTAAACTGACACGTGGAACTTTATTGCTGTCAAACATGCAGTCAGTCAAAATATACGTAAATATATAGAGATTATTGCCATTATGTGGATGTACAAAATATGTATCCGATCCGAGCTCCGGGTTCTAAGGGTAGATCACGACTCGTCGACGAGTCGTGATCTATACCTTTAGAACCCGGAGCGAGACTCTGATGCATATTTTGTACATTCACATAATGGTAATAATCATTTTATCTTACAATATATTGGGGATAAGTAAAAAATGTCGACGAATATATAACGAACTGTTCATTCGTCCGGATGAACAAAAAGAAAAACTAAATGGAACTCACGCGAAAGGAACGTGCTTGTATCCGACCCCCTGATAAAAACATCTGTATCGGGGGGGGGGGGGGGGTCGGATACACGACATTTACAGACAAAATACATGTTGATTGTAAGATAAATTTGTTTCCTCGCGTTCCCGGTGTAACGGGAATGGAAGTCCGTAGGAAAATTAGTACCTCTGGGCTATTATTCCGCGGAATTATAGTCCTAGGTCTAACATTTCTAGGAATAGTAGTCCGGCGGACTACTATTCCTAGAAATGTTAGACCTAGGACTATAATTCCGCGGAATAATAGTCCAGAGGGACTAACGTTCCTACGGACTTCCATTCCTTTTACACCGGTCTACGATAATTATTTTTTTCGTCATCATAGTGCTGTTGGTACGCACAATGAATAGACGGTGTATTTTTCTTATTATTGTCCGATAAAGCAATCACTCAAATCCCAAAGCAATTAGTCCAAAAATCAAAACTTTGCCCCTCGAATTAACATCGTGTCTAAAGCCAGAATATGACACCCGACAAATAGCTTACGTCGATGTCCTCGTTTTAAGTCCAATGTGTTAGAATGGAATTGGTGATTATGAACTTTTGAGTTCATTTTTGCACACAATTGAAAGTTATTCTCCACGAACCGGAAATATTTGCATGCGTTGAGTGAATTTGCGTAATTGTTATTCAGCGATGGAGGAAGTACTTCTGAGCTGATATGACTGTTTCACCCAATATTCAAAATATTTGATTATTTAACCCTTAAGCGAACAAGAAACGTAGGAACCGGGGAGGGGGCACAGGAGGGGGATTTGCCCCCAATTGTTTCAAGGAATAGAGAGAGAGAGAGAGAGAGAGAGAGAGAGAGAGAGAGAGAGAGAGAGATATTAGGCCGAGTTTATCTTAGGCCGAGTTTATCTTTTCAGGAATTGACATGAAGATGTCGAGCCAAAAATGTGCAATTTTCGCAATGCAGAGGCGAGCTATTCCCCAAATATAGTTTTGTGTATTAATTCTAACATGTCAGTTATGAACATGGGCAGGGCAACCACTGATATACTTCACTGTGCGGGTGCCCGAACTTTAAATTTGCCTTCAACGTCCCTGCCCATGTGCAAGCAAACTTCTGAAGCTTGTCATTTTCTGATATTTGATTTAACCCTTTTCCCCCCAATGAATAGGCCGCATTATGGTGTTATGTGAGGGTGTTCTGTAAGGGGGGGGGGGGGGGGGGGGGGGGGGGGGCATTGAAAAAAATACTGATTTGCAAAAAATTTTTCTCAAGAACCATTGATCAGATTCTTTTGATATTTGGTATACAGGTGTGTCAGATACAAATTTGTTAAAATGAATCCCCCTCCGTTCATATTTGGGCTCAATACAGGAGCCGGTATTTTTAACTTAGGGCAATATGGGGAATAATCTTTAAAATCTTCTTCAGAACCACCAGTCAGAATCTTTTAATGTAATGTGTTGGCATACGTCATTGTTATGATGGCCTCTCTCTGTCTCTCTCACTGTCTCTGTCTCCCCCCCCCCTCCCCCCTCCCGCTGAGAAAATATGCGAAATATGCGAATTTTGCAGCTAAAAAAGTTTTTTTTTTTTAAATCTCAACAAAACCATACCATGTGCCCCTCAGTTACATGATATGGTTTTGTTGAATTTTTAAAAAAAAGTATTTTTTCAACTGCTGAATTTGTATATTACGCTGGCGGATGGATGCTGTCGAGTCTTTGGATGAAAGGATAATATTATTCGTTCGGCGCTACCGTTAAAACTCAAGACATCTTGAAAATTAAATTGTGGGAAAATAGATAATGACGATAAACCGATAGTTTGTAATTACACCGGTATTCAATCGACACCGGTTTGAATACCGGTATAGATCGGTTTATCGATGTACCGTGCAGCCCTAGTTGACGATGCACGTGCCTTCAGCCAATGAGAACCCCCCTTGTTCTGGATTAGTAAGTCAGAGAGTCAGACTCTTACTTCCTGCAACCCCCTCCGACTTCGCCCACCCGTAAACCTGCGCTATAACATGTAACCCTGATTGTTAAACCCGAGCAAACAAAGAAAACCAACGTGTTTTCTCAAACAGGCTGCGGTCTTGCTATTGGCACGCTTCGCTTTAGCTTTTGGAGCGCACACGTGGGCGAGTTTTTCTGTAAACTGACTTCTCACAGATTATTTCAGTTTTCAGAGTGTTTTTTATAACAGGCCAACATATACCAAGGATTTTGTTTACAGAAATTAATTTTAAATCACCTTATATTATTGAGGGCTAGCAGATGTTCAACAGCATTAGTTGTTGAATTAGCAATCGATTGCTTTTAGTAAGCTCTTAATACTTTGGAATCATTTCAGTCTCCGTCAGTCAATACATTGCATGGTAGTTAGGAAAGCCATCAGCAATGTTAACTGCTATATAATATTGATTTGAGATTACAGTAAAAGGTCACATGCTGTCAGTGAATATTATGTTCGAACCCCGCTTCAAAAGAGTTAGATTTGCATAATAACGATCGTTGTGTCATGCAAAAACAAAAATGATGCAGACCGGACCAGAGCACCCAAGGTGGTCCGGTCCATTGAAGAAGCGAACCTATCCTGTCCAGTCCATCCCATTTTGGTATTCCGATATTCATGCCTGGGCAGGTCCAAGGAGGCCCGGTCCACACATATTAGATAAGCTAACCGATTTCTTTTGTGCATTATAAACCATATAATGTCTCACATTGGAAACCCCAAGAAGTTGAGCAATGCTTGTCTACCGTGGTAAACAAGCTGTGTTTTACTGGATAAATAGAACCTGGAACCGACGCCTGTGGTGGAAGTTCTCTGAAGTGGGCAGTGCGGGTATATACGACTGTTTACACTTCATCCCCATGATGCGGTTATGAGATAGCCAGATATGCTAAAAGTGTCCTTAAACATCAATAAATAAATAAATAAATAAATAAATAAATAAATAAATAAATAAATAAATAAATAAATAAATAAATAAACTAACTATGCTACCTCATTGTATACTCAACATAAATTACAATGCCAAAACGAAACGCGATTTACAGTAGTCTGCTGACTATACCATATCGTATCTGTACAGCTTAAGCTATTACGAAGTTAATATGATGGCGTAGAGTGCTAGCCATCGGCGTAAGTTGAGTCGCTGGAAATGGAAATGAAAATATGATGAAATGAGTACGTAATGCTCAATATCATCAAAATAATAGTTCATTCACAAACTTTAACCCTTTACCTAACGTAACGGCCAAAACCGGCCAGCGCTATTCTAAAAATCGCCAATTAATTTTCATTATTTTTTCCATTTTTTGTCTCAAAAACATAGGTTATGACCCCTCGTTGGAACGAGCTCGTCGAGCTCGTTCCAACGAGGGGTCACAACCTATGTTTCTGAGACAAAAAATGAAAAAAAATAGTTATTCAAGAATTATTTTTGCAAGTGTCGTCTGCTTTTCAGGTTAGGTAAAAGGTTTACATGTTTCCTGCAGACAAGCACTGCATTTTTCAAGGCATGCAATTGTCAAATTCAAGGATATTCAAGGTCTTCTTTCGCTAGTCTTAACTAAGACCCTCTGGTGATTACCTCCTCCGCCCACCTCCCTTCAAGGGAGGTGGGGGGAGGAGGTAATGATACGAGGGCCCTGCATATGACTACGCATTCACGAACTCTGGCATATAAAACTATATAGTAATGATTAGCTGCTTCGTTAACATTTTTAATTCATGAATATTCAAAGCTATTCAAGACCTCCTGGCACATTTTCCAGGATTTCAAGGCCTTGAAAAGACCCTCACTCAAATTCAAGGGCATTCCTTGAATCAAAGTCCTTGCGGGAACCCTGAATTGAAATTAAGTAAAAATATGAAATTCTCCAATTACAGCCATGGCATCACGACCATGCCAACTCTAACCATATTTTGCACAAGTTGAGAACGATCAGAATGACCAGAGGTTCTAGCCAGGACGAACTCCCGCCCCCCCCCCCCAAACCTCCCACCACCGAGAAAACTTTGCAAAAATTAGTGCTCTAAAATCGAATATGAGGCATTGGTGTGTGCAGCCCCTATATTAGTTGTATTGGGTCAGTGATTTGGGGGCCATCCAAACTTCCAAACTTTTAGGCGGGCAAGCATCCCCCCCCCGCTCAGTAGCTACGCCACTGGTATTAACCATCGAGCGTTCGTGGGATTTGCATAATTACTGAGATTTTTGGATGAAACCTCGTTTTCAACCAGTGCTAACCCTGCTTGTCCAGAGTTTGTACATTAGGGAGTCTGACATTTACTCGTCGCTGCTCGGTGGTTCTCCCCGGGCACTCTGGCTTCCTCAACCCGTATAACTGTCCGACACGTTGTGACTCTGGCTGTCAAAGATGTCTTTAAACCCCACTATAAAAATATTTTTTCATCTGCTCAATTTGTAAATTACGTTGTCGGATGTGTCCGATTCGTTAGGTATAGGGTTAAAAAAAAAATCGGATTTAAAAAATCATAGTTTGAAGAATGAGAAAATGACCAACCGTACCATAATCTGTTTCTACCAGGGGCTCCTCTACCCCCTTTGGGGTCCATGCAATTGGGAACATTCCCGTCATAAAGACTCCAATTGGGAATTTGTTTGGAAGAAGAAACAAAGAATAAGAAATGTTACCTTCATATTGAGCTGAGAACATTAACTCTTGAACTAACACGAAAAGCAGACGATACTTGCAAAAATAATTCTTGAATAACTAATTTTTTTCATTTTTTGTCTCAAAAACATAGGTTATGACCCTTCATTGGAACGAGCTCGACGAGCTCGTTCCAACGTGGGGTCATAACCTATGTTTTTGAGACAAAAAATGAAAAAATAATGAAACTTAATTGGCGATTTCTGAGAATATCGCTGGCCGTTTTGGTCGTAACGTTGGGTGAAGAGTTAATACAGAAGCTACTACATATTTAGTACATGTAATAGGTTTTATAACAAACAGTCAGTCAGTCACGATTAGCCATTGTGCATAAGTATGTGACCTTAAACACCAATAAATCGATCAATAACAAACAGTCACATGAAATAATGATTTGGTGGCGCGGTGGCGTTCGCGGTAACCGGTTCTCGTCAGATCACCGAAGTTAAGCAACGTCGAGCGCGGTTAGTAGTTGGATGGGTGACCATTTCAGCGACTGATTCGTGCTCCCGCGTTGTGTCCGTTGATGACGCTGTGTACTAAGGCGTACTGCACGTCGATGGTGCGCATGTCTTCAACCAATCTAACCATGTCTGTGCCGCGGTGCAGAGTTCAGAGTTACGATGTTGGAGAGCTGCATCGTCGTTGCTCGGTAGTTCTCTCCGGGTACTCCGTTTTCCTTCACCCGTAAAACTGTCACCGACATGATATGACCCTGGCTGTTAATGTGTCGTTAAACCCTAATAATAATAATAATAAAAAAGAAAAGAAATAATGATCAGTCTTTGTAATCTCTATTATAAATTGTTGTATTTGAAACACTTGGACAGTTGACCTTCTGGGGCTTAACAGTTGTGTCTAGGCAAGACTTGGCTGCCTATATAGGCAGCCAAGCCTTTCCTAGAAACAACTGACAAGGTTCATGGGATGTAACTTGCAAATGTATCTAAAACTGCCCGTTGAGTCACCTGTTTTGTTGCAGTAAAAAGAGATTGAAGTCAAAATAAGGCCTTCCAAGTGTTAAAAGGGTGTCTTCCCACTAGACCAATTCCCTTTAGACCAATTCCCAAAAGACCAATTCCCCTTAGACCAACTACATACTGTTATTGATTAAGGGTTGCTTTAGGATAATTAAGAAAAAAATTATTTACTGATAAGCACTTTATTTGATAAAAAAGTATTTATATGCATAACATACAAAAAATATAGGTTTATAACATTTCAGCATAGCTCAGTACATATACATACATTTTACAAAAATGAGGTCCCCAGAGGGTGAATTTGGTGATGCTACCCTGCACAGCAGGGTAGCATCACTAAATTTACCCTCTGTGAACCTCAACCTGAATCAAGGTTTCAAACATAAACAGAAAGAGGTACCCAGGGGATAAACTGGCCCACTGTATGGGATAGCATCAGCAAATTCACCCTCTGGGGATCTCATTCTGCAAATGACAGATTGCTTATTTTCAGGCTTGAATATCAATAACATTAAATACATTTACAAATATTTATAAATATATCAAATTATTGATATAGAATTATTTTAAAAGTAGAACACATCAGTTGGTCTAAAGGCAATTGGTCTTGTGGGAATGAACCGTTAAAAGAAGAATTAAATTTTTATTTGAATGAGGACTGAGATTGGGACATTTTTAGTTTGAATATCATGCCAAAATGCCATTGGGAAAGGATCCCATATTCGGACTTTGTAGACACCCAAAACCACAGCCCATAGCCGTTCATTGGAACGGGCTTGCCAGGCTTATCCCAGTAAAGGGTCATCAGATTAGGTTTGGAGGAAAAGGAAGTGAGACCCCCCCCCCAAAAAAAAAAAAAAAAAATAACCCCAAAAAGCAAAATAAAATCGTGTGTTTGTGAATAATGTTTTCCAGTTCGCCGTTGGCAAAGAGTTATCAATAGAGAAATAAATGGGGAGCAAAAATATGATTGATTCTGACGAGCTGAAAATCATGTTATATTTCACTTCTCAAGGTTGTTTACTAGTAGATTTTCTCACAACACGTGTTACGTCATTGTTGCCCCGGGACACCATATAATTAATCCATTTTTAATTCCACAACCTCGAAAGAAATGTTAGAAAAGGGACTAATTTGATGCCTAGTGAAATAGTTCAAATTCCCAGTTAACATTGGCCTACGTGATTCATACATATATTCTATTGGGTGAACATTTTTGGCTGACTCTGAAAAATTTGAGAAACATGCAAAAATGGATGATGCAGTTACAACCAAAACAAATTATATAAGAGTGTAAGGGAGCGCGGTGGCTCAGTAGGTAGAGATGCAGGCTGCAAGCCGAGAGGTCCTCGGTTCGATTCCCACCTGCTGTGACCGCGTTGTGTCCTTGGGAAAGGCACTTAATCCCGATTGCCAATGTGGGGGCACGGTGGCGCTGTGTACTAAGGCGTACTGCACGTCGATGGTGCACCTGTCTTCAACCAATGCTAACCCTCCTCGTGTGGAGTAAATACGTTGGGTAGTCTGACAGTGGCTCGCCGTTGCTCGGTGGTTCTCTCCGGGTACTCAGGCTTCCTCCACCCGTAAAACTGTCCGACACGAGGTGACCCTGTCTGTGGGAAGTGTCGTTAAACCCCAATAAATGAATAAAGAGTGTAGAGAAGTCTACGTTATCCTGTAACCAGTCAAGATCTTGTATTCGCGCGGAACCAGGAATGAGATGGCGGCACAGGGAACATGTTCTTCCTCTTCCCGTATGAACCTCGGGAAATGAAGCGGTGTTTGTGTTGGGGGCAAGTTTTGTTACGCTGGTCTGAAGGAACCTGGTAACCGGTGTCTTTCCACAAGACCAATTCCCCTTAGACCAACGACATAGTGCTTCTTATTAAGGGTTGATAAAGGATAATTAGGAAAACAATTATTTATAAAAATCTGCCCAACTAGGAAAACAATTATTTATAAAAATCTGCCCAACATCTATAAAATATCGACAAGCCAGAAAATGAGCAGGCTATCATCTGAAAAATGAGGTCCCCAGAGGGTGAATTTGGTGATGCTACCCTGCACAGCAGGGTAGCATCACTAAATTTACCATCTGTGAACCTCAACCTGAATCAAGGTCTCAAACATAATCAGAAAGAGGTACCCAGAGGATAAACTGGCTCACTGTATGGGATAGCATCAGCAAATTCACCCTCTGGGGACCTCATTCTGCAAATGACAGACTGCTTATTTTCAGGCTTGAATATCAATAACATTAAATACATTTATAAATATTTATAAATATATCAAATTATTGATATAGAATTATTTTTGAAGTAGAACACACCAGTTGGTCTCAGGGGAATTGGTCTTTTGTGAATTGGCCTCGTGGGAGTTGGCCAACAGGGAATTGGTCTAGTGGGAATGAACCCTGGTAACCAACACCTGCGGTGGGAGTGCAATAAATAAATTTTGAGGTTCATTAACTCTTTGAACGCGAAAGGCCGTTTTTTCGGCCCCAAAGCATGATACGTCATAATTTCATTAAGTTGGTTGTCTGAGTAAATGTGTGGGGTAGACCCAATTAATATTAATTAGCCTACCTTCAAATAATGAATGTGGACTCTTCCAACTGCTGCCATTGGGAGCTCGGTGGCTCAGTGGTGGACTGTTCGACTTCTTTGCTAGAGGTCTCGAGTTCGATCCCCATCCGGGATGATTCGCCTTGTGTCCTTGGGCAAGGCACTTTATCCCGGTTGCCTACATGGGGGCACGATGGCGCCGTGTACTAAGGCGTACTGCACGTCGATGGTTCACATGTCTTCAACCGGTGTAACCCTGCTTGAGCCGAGCTTGAACAGAGTTAGAATGTTGAGGAGCTGACAGTTGCTCGTCGATGCTCGGTGGTTCTCTCTGGGTACTCCGGCTTCCTCCATCCGTAAAACTATCACGGTCACGATTAGCCATTGTGCATAAGTATGTGACCTTAAACACCAATAAATAAATAAATAATTAAAATAAATAACTGCTGCCATTGGACTGACATGGAAGACGCCACCAGTGTTTAAAGGGTTAATAAATAAATCCAACAGTCCAAAAGAGGTTGTAGGGGTAAATTATTACCGGTCCTCTTCAGCTATATTTTATTCATCACATCATAACTTTCCCCGTCGCCAATGACCGACAATGTCAATCTATTTGCCGGTGTAACAGGAATGGAAGTCCGTAGGAAAATTAGTCCCTCTGGACTATTATTCCGCGGAATTATAGTCCTAGGTCTAACATTTCTAGGAATAGTAGTCCGCCGGACTACTATTCCTAGAAATGTTAGACCTAGGACTATAATTCCGCGGAATAATAGTCCAGAGGGACTAACGTTCCTACGGACTTCCATTCCTTTTACACCGGATTGACAACGAAATCAAATTATTTTACCTTACACTTATTCTAATCCACTTAACCCGTTGGACGCTGATGGTATATTCCATGCCAAGTCTGCCATGTCTGACAGAAGCGGGCTGGGCCAAGAAAAGGTACCGGGGAATGCACCGGGGGAGGGGGTGGGTGTGGTGCAGACCCGGAGAAAATTCTGATTTTGCGAACTGAATGAACGCGGCTTCCGTGCATCTGAGCGACCAGTGGCAGTCCACATAGAAGACATTTCACTGGCATTTTTGTATCTTCATCGAACATTGGACAAAAGTGGTTCTACCAGGGTGGTGCTGGGGGACCCATCGGGAAGTCCATAGTTTGGCCCAATCGGAAAATATTGATTTTTGAATGTGAAGGAACGTTGTTTCCTTCCAGCTGAATGATCAATGGTAGACCAGGCTGCTGATATATCTAAACGTCCTCTATGTGGACTTCCAACGGCGGTCCACAGAGAGAACAAATAGATATACCGGCAGTCTATGCAGTCAGATCCATTTCGCCGTTTGGTCATTTTCACGACATTTCACGTACCAACATGTTTTGGGCTGCATCAGTTTGGAGACCCCAGGGGAAACCAATAGGGGGCCCATCGCCGGGAATTTTCCCGGTGGACCATACGACCAGTCCGTATCTGATGTCTGATAGAGCCTACAGTCGTTTCTTGGGAGGAAGACCAATCAATATAATATTTTCAGTCTTAAGACTTTACGTTGGAAGTCTTGATTGCCATACAAATTCACTGCGCAACTGTCTACTTTATAAATTCAGGTCGTATCACGATCCTGGACCGGAAAAGCGCCCTTTCGTGGTTCAAAGAGTCAATCAGTGGTCCCCCGCCGAGGTCAGAATTCCAGTTCAGGCCTGGCATTTTGAGGAGAGCGATTTATTCGCTCGCCTCCTGCTCGCCTTAAAAAAATGAGGGCGAAAACTAGCCCTCACGCTAAAAACTAAAGTGTTAAAAACTACACTTGAAGTGCTGTATTTAACACTTACTAAGTGCTGAACTAGCATTTTGTTCGAGGGGCGCGGTGGCTCAGTAGGTAGAGGTGCAGGCTGCAAGCCGAGAGGTCCTCGGTTCGAATCCCACCTGCGGCAACCGCGTTGTGTCCTTGGGCAAGACACTTCACCTACATGGGGGCACGGTGGCGCTGTGTACTAAGGCGTACTGCACGTCGATGGTGCACTTGTCTTCAACCAATGCTAACCCTGCTTGTGTGGAGTTAGTATGTTGGGGAGCTGACAGTTGCTCGCCGTTGCTCGGTGGTTCTCTCCGGGTTCTCCGGCTTCCTCCACCCATAAAACTGTCATGGTCATGATTAGCCATTGTGCAGAAATATGTGACCTTAAACACCAATAAATAAATAAATAAATAGCACTTTGTTCAAGTGTAGATATCCCAGAACTTGACAGGTGTTGACAATAATACCACTTGACAAGTGTAATGTCGCGACACTTAAAAGGAAACAACGCTGATGATGCGGATCAGGCTCGAACTCTCGAGCCTGATCCGCGTCATCTGCGTTGTGTCCTTTTAATTATGTACCCACCAAGCGCAAATCAAATTATGGACGATTCTGGAAGAACCACCAATGCTAGACACATGGGAAGTGCCATCCATTCAAGTTTCAGATGTCTGACGATTGTAATGTCTAAGTGCTTAAAGCATTGCACTTTTGAGTGTTAAAATCAAACCCTAAGAGTTAGAATGGGTTTAACACCTTGAAAGTGTTAGTTTTAACACTTTAGTTTTTAGTGTGCTCCCGGCCTTACAAAATGATGATTACTATAACCGCTTATTCCTAAAACCCACATCTTATCAGATCTCTGCAATGTCAGTGGTCTCTATAAGTCGGTCACACTGCCCATTCCACACCTCCGGGCCTTGTCGAGGCCCGGGGGTGTGGGAGGGCGCGGTGTAGCCGTCTCACAGAGACTACCTTGTTAGCAGCACCAAATAAAATGTACAAATCCTACTCGGCAGAATTTATTAATACTAAAACTTCATTTTGCCACTTTGTTCTTTGAAGCTCGAGGAGACCTAATCGCTCGCCTCGGGAGCGCGGTGGCTCAGTAGGTAGAGGTGCAGGCTGCAGGCCGAGAGGTCCTCGGTTCGAATCCCACCTGCGGCAACCGCGTTGTGTCCTTGGGCAAGACACTTCATCTCCATTGCCCGCATGGGGGCACGATGACGCCGTGTACTAAGGCGTACTGCACGTCGATGGTACGCATGTCTTCAACCAATCTAACCCTGCCTGTGCTGCAGTGCGGAGTTACGATGTTGGGTAGCTGGCAGCTGCTCGTCGTTGCTCGGTGGTTCTCTCCGGGTACTCCGGCTTCCTCCACCCGTAAAACTGTTACGGTCATGATAGCCATTGTGCATAAATATGTGACCTTAAACATCAATAAATAAATAAATACTAAATGTCGCTCGCCTCGGCCATGCATTTTTAGGACTACCAGGCCTGCCAGTTAGACCATTTTGTCCACGGTAAGTGGACAAACCAGAAGCACTTGTTTTTCTTTCCTTTTTTCACGGAAGTTGTTGAGGATTATTGCTTTGGATGGGAATTACACTATGTGTGTCCGTTAGTGGAAGTCCACTGGTTCGTTTTGATGTGAACTGTATGAAGATGGTTTGGTTTCTAAATAGTTTTTCTGAATTCTTCGAAAACATCCAACATGAAGAATGTAGAATTCGGTGTGGGAAAATTGGTAATAATAAAATAATTCTGTACATTCTCCAGCCGTGCTGATGTTATTCAGGTCGAAGCAGGTGGTACGAATTCCTGAACTTTCTTTGGTTCAAAAGGAGAACTCGCAGTTTCGTAACATTGGGCTAAATTACTAATAAATCAAGCGCAAAAATCCTCCAACATCCATCTGTTTCTAATGACATTCACATTTCTCATTTTGTCATTTTCTTAAGATAATTTACTCGTAATTCGTAATGAACGCTTCATTCATCCCCTCTACTCGCATGTGAATCACCACTTCTCCTTTAATTAAAGAAGTAGGTTCATTTGGCTTCGACAAGTGGAGCTGGTGTACGAGCCCGCATAAAATTCTGTCATTTCTCAAAGTAATCAACCTTTTTAATAAATTGTGAACAGTTTTTATTCTTTTGAACTCTCGTCAATTCATATCGATTCAACAGGTTGATTTAGACCGCATTCTTTGAACGACTGGTCTCATTTTCTCATCACGGTTTTCACTGCTCACTTTTTAGTTCCTCATGGGGCCGCGGTGGCGTTGCGGTAACCGGTTCTCGCCAGATCACCGAAGTTAAGCAACGTTGAGCCCGGTTAGTTCTTGGATGGGTGACCGTCTGAGTGATCGATTCGGACTCCCGCGTTGTGTCCTTGGGCAAGGCACTTAACCTCGATTGTCCGCATGGAGGAAAGATGACGCCCCGTGTACTAAGGCGTACTGCACGTCGATGATGCACATGTATTCAACCAATCTAACCCTGCTTGTGCCGCAGTGCTGAGTAACGATGTTGGGGAGCTGGCAGCTGCTCGTTGTTGATCGACGGTTCTCTCCTGGCACTCCGGCTTCCTCCAACCGTAAAACTGTCACCGACACGATATGACCTTGGCTGTTAATGTGTCGTTAAACCTTAATAAATAAATAAATAAATAAATAAATAAATAAATATTTATTTATTGGCGTTTTAAGGTCACATACTTATGCACAATGCCTAATCATGACCATGACTGTTTTATGGGTGGAGAAAGCCGGAGTACCACTACGAGTATCTGCCAGCTCCCCAACATCGTAACTCCGCACTGCAGCATAGGCAGGGTTTGATTGGTTGAAGACATGCGCACCATCGACGTGCAGTACGCCTTAGTACACGGCGTCATCGTGCCCCCATGTGGTCAATCGGGGTTAAGTGCCTTGCCCAAGGACACAACGCGGGAGTCCGAATCAATCGCTCAGACGGTCACCCATCCAAGGACTAACCGGGCTCGACGTTGCTTTACTTTGGTGATCTGACGAGAACCGGTTACCGCAACGCCACCGCGCCCCCAAAAATAAATAAATAAATTATTCCTCATATTTTATCCAGATGTCGATGTCGTCGACTCATTTTTATTTATTTCATGGACGATAAATACTATAATCCATAATTTTCATCGCCACGATATAACCTTCGATGCTGATGTAGCGTAAAACACCAATAAACAAATAAATATTAAAAAATAAGTGAAGCGGGTGGGGGTCAGATATGTCAAAGTACCGCCGGTACTAACATAACCGGTGCCGGGACGAGACGGAGCCTATCTCGCCGAAACCGGTACCGGTACCGGGACAAATCAACAATTGAATGACATTTCGCAATCGGAGAAATTCGCATTTAAGGGCCTATATAAGTAATGAAATTTTGTTTATTTTGAAAATTCTCACCTCTGATATTCTTTCAATTCAAATTAAATATACACAAAATGTACATCAAAATGAAGGTTGGGATGTATAGAATACGAAACACATGTGTAATCATCTCACAGAGTCGACTGTAGGCACCACTGGTTCCTGGAAGTCTGCTGCCGTGTTCGCACCAGAACTGATAATTTAATAATATTTCACGAAAACAACTTGTGGCCAAATGTGCTTTACATATCCAAGAACAAAGCTAGGGGATAAAAATTCTTCAAAACACGGCGACAGAGCTGCATTGGGGAAAATTCCAAAGCCTTTGCTTTTGTTTACGTATGAGTATACTTTCGATTTCCGGTCGACGTCATCGGACAGAAAAAACATGAAAAACAACGCTGTCTAAAATCAAATAATGAAAAAGATCGCCTTCATACAGTATACTGTTATTAGATAGAGATTGCACAGTTGCCATATTCAATGCAAGGTATCATGATACCTGTTGAAATTTCTTAGAATTACGATTTTGTTTTTTGATGGAAATTCGTGATAACGAATGATTTGCGCATGTCTGTCGAGCATGGAAACCATCTTCAATAAAAAATGCAGACAGTGTTGTCCTTTTCCAAAATGCAGACCTATCGCTGTATTCGAAAGTGTTTTGAATGCCTAGCTTTGTTCTTGGATATATGAAGCACATTTGGCCACAAGTCGTTCTGATGAAATATTATTTTATTATCAGTTCTGGTGCGAATACGGTAGCAGACTTCCAGGAACCAGTGGTGCCTACAGGCGACTCTATGAATTTATTACATATGTGTTTCGTGTTCTGTATATCCCAACCTTCATTTTGATGTATAATGTGTGTATATTTAATCTGAATTTAAGGAATATGAGAGGTGAGAATTTCAAAATAAACAAAATTCCATTACTAATATGGGCCCTTAAACAGCCCCAGTCCCCAAGATCGAAAGACAAACATGGCATCTTGCCAATTATTTTGGGGCGACATCAAAGTAATCATAAAGCACGACAATCGTGCTTTATGATTACTTTGATGTCACCATAGAATAATTTCTTTGAAGTAACCTATGACGGCACTTTCATTGTCTTTCATGTGACGTGTGAAAAGTCAAAATGGTCGGCCTCATCGAGGTCGTGATGCAGTCAGAACATGCACCTGTAAAATGTTTTGATATGTTCATTCACAAATAAGTTCCAAGTATGCCGTGCAAGTGTGCCATACACGATTATCAGCCTGTTTATTCTCGTTCAATTTGGAATTTCCCCATAAAATAATTTTGTCCCGGTACCGGCGGGACAAAAGCTTCAGTACCAGTACCGGTTGGAGCATGAAGGAACTGGCGGTACCGGTACAAGTACACGTACCGGTTGACGTGCCTGGTGGGGGGTTTGGCTCCCCCCCCCCCCCCACATACACACTTTTTGACCAACAATGTTCATAATATTATAATATTTGAAAATAGTACACATAGTGAGCTTATTTGCTTGTTACTCAACTTAACATTTTTTACCAATAGTAATTTCTTTCGGATGAACAGGGTGAATTTGAAAGAAATTGTATTTTCTCGGATGAACTCAAACATTCGTGCTCACGGGGTCGCACGAGCGGAATAATCAGAGCCGCTGATTGTTTGTCAGTGAATCGTTCAGTTCAGGTGCTATCGCAGAACAGCGCACAACGAAACTCCGCTTATTTTTTCTAAAACATTAAGTTTTTTACATCTTTAAATTATATATGGATGGTGTCTTCCCACTAGACCAATTCCCTTTAGGCCAATTTCCCAAAAAACAATTCCCATTAGACCAACTACATACTGTTATTGATTAAGGGTTGATTAAGGATAATTAAAACATTTATTTACTGAAAAGCACTTTTTTTGATAAAAAAAATATTTATATGCATAACATACAAAAAATATAGGTTTATAACATTTCAGCATAGCTCAGTACAAAAAACCTTTTACAAAAAATGTGGTCACCAGAGGGTGAATTTAGTGATGCTGTGAACCTCAATCTGAATGAAGGTCTCAAACATAAACAGAAAGAGGTACCCAGAGGATAAACTAGCCCACTGTATGGGATAGCATCAGCAAATTCACCCTCTGGGGACCTCATTCTGCAAATGACAGACTGCTTATTCTCAGGCTTGAATATCAATAACATTAAATACATTTATAAATATTTGTAAATATATCAAATTATTGATACAGAATTATTTTAAAAGTAGAACACATCAGTTGGTCTAAGGGGAATTGCTCTTTTGGGAACTGGCCTCGTGGGAATTGGTCTAAAGGGAATTGGTCTAGTGGGAATGAACTTTATGGATGGGATTGCAAGTCCGTAGCACTTTGTCGTGTTAGCAGAAATGTTGTCTGTTGTTCTCATTGTAACGTACTTTTTCATAAGAATAATTCTTATAGAAATAAAGCATTGCACCGCGAGGCACTGACCTGTCCACATATTTTATGTGTTGTTCTGTTTGCTGGTGAGCACGAATGTTTGAGGGTGTGTCCGAGGGAAAGGACTTTCTTATGAGTGGGCGATTATCCGCGTCGAGGTAGGCGACGGAGTAGTGACTACCCCAATAGTGTCATGGTACACAATTAGAGATGGGTGCTATTGGAATTTTGAGTTCGGTGTTGGTTTCGATATTTTTAGGGGGTATACCTCGGTATCGGCTCGGTATCTTGTATCTGACTTGACGGAGATTTTCTAATAGTACCAAAGAGGAATTCACACCAGGAAAAACAGAATAAGTTGTTGTAATATCACTAGGGACGAGGTTTCCGATTGGGGGTGGGGGTGTAGGGTAATGAATTTCCAACTAGGGAAGGGACCAGGAGGGGGAACCCTCTCCCGGTCCCTCCCCAGTTGGAAATTTACTACCGAGAAAAATTTTGAAAATGAAGCCATGAAGGGGGCATAAAATTGATTCTAGTAACTGAAATGCCAACACATTTATGATAAATTATCAGGTTATTATTATTTGGTATTGTTCTGGGAATTAAATATGTGCTGAACAAATGCTCAGGCCTGCTCAGGCTGAGGACTTTGAACAATTCACACTGTCCTAACATTAAATCATATCTTATGCATGAATGATCGATTTTCGATGTTTCATCATTTTGTAAATGGTGGAATTAACTCAGGATAACGATTTTACACGATGTGATTTTCTTGAAGTGCATTTCGAGGATTTTTTTTTATCACTTTAAGTAAACGTACTATAGAAATCTCGTACCGATTGGCATGTATACTTGTGAAGCTCGATTCTGCGTACACTTTAGTTGTAAATAATAACAGTTGGAATTTTTGCCGATTTGAAACCGAGTTGGAATTTTGGGAAGTACAGGAGACATCAGCATCACCAAAGAAGCTCTAAAATCGAGACGGATGGAATTTCCAACTACTCAGGACTTGCCCTCCGAATTTCCAACTATAGGATTGGGGAGGGGGGGGGGGTGACATCCCCACACACCCCACCCTGTCGCTACGTCCCTGAATATCATTCTACCACAACGCTATAAATGACACTGCCAATGAGTTCAACAGTGGCATTCGTTTACGACCACAAATCATATCTACAGTAATAATAATAATAATAATAATAATAATAATAATAATAATAATAATAACACTTGGGCCGGCCGCTAATTTGTCGCGGTTCTCTGGTGAGAAGGCCTCGGTTACCCCTGTACTCCCAACTGCCTCCCTATTCCCATGCTTCTTCTCTCCTCCCAACACTCGGGAGACGAACTGCTTGATGACATCCCTTGCCCCATTCTTCCCAATCTCTCCGACTAGCATATTAACCCTCTCCTTTGAGTCTCTCTCTAACCACATGTCCTTCATTCTCCCACCCCACTTCCCCATTATATCCTCAGTGAATCTTATTTTTTTAGACTGGTATTTTGGGCATTCTAGAAGAAAGAGTCCCAGGGTCTCCACCACGCCCAAATTACACATCTGGCACTCCTTTTCACTGTTTTTCCCAATTTTTCCCTTCAGCCTCAGGGATCGCGCCCACAGCTTGAACAACAGTGGCTCTCCAAAGTTGCCATCAAGGTACTCTTCAAAACCTGGCTTCTCTTTATTACGCAGGCCACCCACAGACCTCTTTGATTTGACCCCCTCTCGCCAATTAAGGTTACCATCCTCCATGACTCTTTCTCTGACTATTTTTTACCCTGATTTGCCCTAACGTCTAAGTCCGAGATCTCGAATGAGTAGTTTTCTATTAGCTCCCTCACTTGGACCGTCCACCCTATCTTGATATTTGAGTTGAAAATTCTCTGGAACATTACTTTACACCATCGGCTGTCGAGGAGATTTTCCAAATATTTAAGATAACCGAGTTTCAATAAGTCTATCCTGTTCTTGATCCTCATCCACCGAAGCTCACCCATGATTGCTTCTAGTGCTGCGCCATTACTCGACCCCGTTATCCATCGGCCTGCATCGTTCTACAGGATTTCCAAGCTCTTTACAGCCGTCTGGTTTAGAGGTACCACTTCCGCACCATATGTTATACTTGGTAGACTCACAATTTCCGTACCATATGTTATACTTGGCAGACCCACCATTTTCCAAATGGTTTCCCCCACGAAAACCTTATTGAAACTGTTTCTCCCTATAAGTATAAGTTTCATTTGGTTAAGGATTCGCTTCCCCTTCTGAATCAATTTATTTGTGTGGTTTCGGTAGATGCCTCTTCCTGTGACGTTTATATTTACCCTCAGATACTCGTAATTACCTGTCTCTCCTACACTAGGAGGTTTGCTACTACCTTCCGGAATAACTCCCCTACTCTCCACCTTCGAGTGGGGTCCACTTTGCGGCCCACAGGTATAACTTTGCTCTTGCTTTCGTTAAGTCCGAGTCTCTATTACAGTAGTTTTGTGACTTGTTCTAAACCCACCTTAATGTTTAAAGACCAATTTCAGGCTTTTGCAATCTCAGAGTATTTGCCCTGACTATGCCATCTTAGGAGATCCTGCTGACCACAGTCAAAACACCTGCACACTAAAAACTAATGTGTTAAAACTGACACTTTCAAGGTGTTAAACTCATTCTAACTCTTAGGGTTTGATTTTAACACTCAAAGTGCAATGCTTTAAGCACTAAGACATTACAATCGTCAGACATCTGAAACTTGAATGGATAGCACTTCCCATGTGTCTAGCATTGGTGGTTCTTCCAGAAGCGTCCATAATTTGATTTGCGCTTGGTGGGTACATAATTAAAAGGACACAACGCAGATGACGCGGATCGGGCTCGAGAGTTCGAGCCTGATCCGCGTCATCTGCGTTGTTTCATTTTAAGTGTCGCGACATTACACTTGTCAGGTGGTATTATTGTAACACCTGTCAAGTTCTGGGATATCTACACTTGAACAAAGTGCTAGTTCAGCACTTAGTAAGTGTTAAATACAGCACTTCAAGTGTAGTTTTTAACACTTTAGTTTTTAGCGTGTGGGCATTGATGATTTCTAGTCAAGTCTTGGCTGCCTTAGCATGCAGCCAAGACTTGACTGGAAATCACAGCTAAGCAATTGCACATGTACAGGTTGTAGTCTGGTGGGAATTCATGACAGTTGCCCAGTCCATTGCGGGTTAACAAATCCAAAAAATCAATCACTTCTTTGTGAAAATGAACCTTTCATCTGTTATCAAGCCACGACGGGGACTTTTTAATAGCGACTATGTAGGAAAATTTGAAAATTCAGACGGTATCGGTATTCAACGATTGGTTCGGTTCGGTTTTTCGGTATCCCAATGATATCGGTATTGTTTCGGTTTTTCGGTATATTGCCCACTCTATACACAATGTAGGCCAATTGTGTGATCTGTGAAAGTTTCGGGATATAGTGGACTTCCGGCACAGGATATTTGCCTGTAGTCCACTAATACCCCAAAATCACACTGAGGTCACATGATTTTGTAGACCCCAGAACCCGCACTTATACATTCCCCTCTCCCAAAAATACCCACTTTCAAAATCGCCCCGCAGGCCCTAGACAGAAGTAGGTAGTTGGAGAGAAGTGCCATCTCAAGATACTGGATGCCAATGAATCTACGGCGTAGACAGCTTTGAGCTTTTTCGCTAGAGTGGGGGAGGTAGAGTATGGGTGGCAAAGGCCTGACACCTCAACACGCTTTCTGTGGGACCAGAGTGAGTAGACCCACCTCATAACAGTAATCTGAAGTGTGAATTTAATACTGAAACGCATTTGATTATTTTGAATTGCATCTTTTCTATCTTCCTGTGGACTCAGTTTTTTTCCTTTTTTCTTCTCTCCCTTTTCCTTTCAAAACGGTATCTATGGAATCTGCGTTCTTGTTTCTTCTAAGTAAATGGATCCGAAAACTTAAAGTTTCTTTCACTTGATGCATCATTTAACTGGGCTGCCTCGGGTGTTTGAGCATTCATTTTCAACTTTTAATTATGGCTGCACGATATTCTAAACTGAATACCGGTATCGTTATTCAAAACAAATACCCCGGTATACCGGTATATCGAAAGACTGTTCAGATATTTGAACATACGCACCACAATCGGGGCACTTGGGCCGAATTAGCAGTGGAACGAATGACAATGCCTTGATGATACAGTTTGAATAACCCTTCACCAAACTCAGACGATATCAAAATTTAGTATTTTAAATATTATTTTATTGAATCCCCCCCGCCCCCCCCCCCCCCACAATTTAACAAAACAATATCATGCGACCCCTCATTGGAACGACCAAATAATGTAATTTTTTCCAAATTATGCGGTGTTGAAAATTCGTTTTCTAAGTTTTACAGGGTCTCTGCTATATATAGTTTGGTCAAGTTTAAAGTTTAAGAGGCTTCTCTGTCGAATCAAGCAATACACCAGATAAATAAGTTTAACCCTTTTCCCAACGTAACGGTCAAAACCGGCCAGCCGCTGTTCTCAAAAATCGCCAATTAATTTTCATTATTTTTTCATTTTTTGTCTCGAAAACCTAGGTATGACTCCTCATTGGAACGAGCTCGCCGAGCTCGTTCCAATGGGGGTCATAACCTATGTTTTTGAGACAAAAAATTTAAAAAATTAGTTATTCAAGAATTGTTTTTGCAAGTGTCGTCTACTTTTCGTGTTAGGAAAAGGGTTACACACATTGAGGTCACCAGTAAAAAGCAATGTGTGGCGACTGTGTCGAATACGACACCGTCGACACAAATTGCTTTTCGCTGGCGTACTCTGTATAATGAACATGTGTTCACAGATTGAGATCTGATGTATTCATATTGGTGGCCTTTCCTATATATATATATATGCGTCGTGCATTATTGCATGTAAATATGATTTTGCTTGACACCTGAAAACTACGAAACCTTCTCGAGTCAACTTTACCTCGAGGTGGAGAACCAATAGTAAAGGTAAATACCTATAACAAGAGGTTGTAAACTATGATTCTAAGGGGTGGGGTAGGGCAAAAAGCTGTTAAGCGTATGAAACAGACCCTCCAGGTCAAAATAGGGTGGATCTATCTATATTTGCCATTGTGCCAGAATTGCGGTAACCGGTTCTCGTCAGATCACCGAAGTTAAGCAACGTCGAGCCCGGTTAGTCCTTGGATGGGTGTCCGCCTGTGTGATCGATTCGGACTCCCGCGTTGTGTCCTGGGGCAAGGCACTTAACCCCGATTGACCACATGGGGGCACAATGACGCCGTGTACTAAGGCGTACTGCACGTCGATGGAGCGCTTGTCTTCAGCCAATGTAGCCCTGCCTGTGCTGCAGTGCGGAGATTCGATGTTGGGGAGCTGGCAGCTGCTCGTCGTTGCTCGGTGATTCTCTCCGGGTACTCTGGCTTTCTCCGCCCGTAAAACTGTCTCCGACACGATATGACCTTGGATCTTAAAGTGTTGTTAAACCCTAATAAATAAATAAATATGTGTCAGAATTAGACTAATCTGAAAGCCTCAAAGGATCGCGATGTCTCAGTGGTTTCGGCAATGAACTTCAAACCGAAAGGTTCACGGTACGATCACCACCAGGGGTAACTTCATTGTGTCCTTGGGTAAGGCACTTAGCCCTTCTCCGAGAGGCTTATTTTCCAGGCCCAGGAACATGATACTTCTTAAATTTTTTAAAATAGGATGCTCGCAAAGTGAATGTGTGGGGTAGACCAATCAATATTTTCAACGTGCAGCCCCAAGTTGCACGTTGAAAAAATTTAATGGTCTACCCCCAAATAATGAATATGGACTCTTCCAAGTGCTTCCATTGAACTGGCATTGAATATACCGCCGGGCTTCAAATGGTTAATCCCGATGACCCACTTGGGGGGCGCTGTACTCAGTGGCGGCGCCAGAGTTACAAAAGTGAGGGGATACAGTTGGGGATTGTGCAGCGCTGAGCTAGGGTGGGTTTCGGGTGGTGGGGATGGGGGTGATGGGGGTATCCTCTCCCAAAGTTGAGAAATTTATTAACTGTTTTGCAACAAAATCATGCGAATATGGATATTATTGGAACCGGCTAACAAGCCGGTTCCAACGATATTGATATTTGCATGGTTTCATTGAGTTATACCTTTGAGAATTTTTCTAAAATATTAAATTTTATTTATTTTTTAAAATTGCTATAGGCTGAATTCCAAACGGATGCCTTGCGCGCTCTCGATTCTAGCATTCGTAGAATACTCTTAAGCACTATGTTTCAGTCCGTTTAAACGCGGCATGCCTTGTTGCAATTTGGACCCTCGACTCTTGTTTGTTGTTTGCAGCTAGCGTGTGTGTGTGTGTGGGGGGGGGGGGGGGGGGGGGGGGGTGCAAACATAATTTCAAAACTTTTCTGATTTAGTGAAACCGACCATTACACCGCAACGTTCAATACAACAAAAATTAAGATGATAGTATTGTTTTAGAGGTAAATGATTTATAGAACAGATTAAAACTCAGCTTTTCGGTTCTATTTTCGAACTTTTGTTTAAATGGAGGACATTTGTTTAATAAATGCACATGTACAATCGATTTTTGTTTTCACAGGATAAAATAAGATACGCATTGACGTAAGTAGTTTTTATTCGATGTCACATATTGCAAACATAACACCTGAGAGGCATACACAGATGTGTCAAATGTCCTTTTCCATGCATCCGTAGATTACAAAATCACCGATTTTGCAGTAAAACTTAGCTCATTTATCAAAAATTGATTTTCAAGGTTTTCACTGGTTTTCGTTTCATTGTCTTTTTCAAAACGAGACCGGCTCAAGTTCAGCAATCTGTGCTTAGTGGCTTAGGGCGAAGAGACCGAAAGGAAATTTTTATTGTTACCTTCTTACATCTGGGACGACCATTCACCATTTTGTTTAAAAATTCAAAAGTTTTTTTTATTTGGGTTTAACAACACTTTCGACAGCCAGGGCCCCCACAGAACCAACGAGCCGCGTTGAGCAACCGCCACTGTCGGACTCCCCAACCACTAACTGCACAAAAGCACCATCGACCTGTAGTACACCTTAGGACACAGTGCCATCGTGTCTCCACGTGGACAATCGGCATGAAGTTCCTTGTCCAAGGACACAACGCAGCTAGCCCTAACAGGAATTGAACCGCGGACCTTTCGGTCCAGTGCCGTAACCACCGAGCCACCGCACTCCCAATCGGGGGCATATCCTATGTTTTGGAGGCAAAAATGCAAAAAAATTGAAAACATAAAATTTGAATGGCGAGTTTTGTGAGTAACGCTGGCCGAACACAACCACCGCACTCCCCCAAGGTGCGTTAGGTAAAGGGTCAAATCTGATCCTTCGTGTACATTTAGAACACTCGCGAGTGGTATACCAATAAATAAGTTACTTTGTCAAGTCCAGAAATACGTGTTGTTCTGTAAATGACACGCACGAGCAACACACACCTGTTTGTATGTAAATCAGTGATGAATCATATAGAACTTGAATTGTCTCGCATAATTATATACGTATATGGGTAGATGGTTTCTTCCCGCGGGAACTCCGGAAACTGGACCAATGCCTGCTAGCGCGAGAGACAAGTTCTTCTCAGCGGTACACGACCCTAACCCGAGGGCCTCTGAAGTGTGCATAACGTCCGGATAAACAAACCCCTGGGGGTGAAGCGGTGCGCGTTGACAGCATGGTAAACAGGTCATGCTGTACTGATAAAATAGTAGATGGACGTGACAACAGTTACTTATTCCCAATTCCTTATTCGACATCCGTTATCAACCGATTTCATCGGTTGATAACGAATGTTGAATAAGGAACTGGGAATAAGTAACTTTTGTCACGTCCCCAAATAGTAGCCAATAACCGGTGCCCGGAGTGGAAGGTCGCTAAAGTGGGTAGCGCAGGCATTGACGATCAGCTAAATTGGATTTTGAACTTATGTTGCGGTCAACATAGCCATATATCCACAGAACGACACACGCGTGTGAATGGGGCCTCTCGTTTTATCCTACCGCGCTGGCACTCGTGCCATATCGGTTAACCCATTCACACGCGTGTGACGTTCTGTGTTTATTACACGCCTTCCCGTCTGTAAAAACAATTATTAGAAGGACACTCAGCAATTCATTTGACAACTATCAACAACCCCCCACCCCCCGCCCCCCCACCCCCCCCCCCCCCCCCCCCCCCCCCCACATTTTATCGCCAACCAAATCTGCGTGGGGAAAGGTGTTACTATTTCGACCCAGAGTTCCAATGTGTTTTATGTGCATACTGGCACATAGAACACATTAAAACTCAGGGGACGATATTCAGCTATCGCTAGCGACTCAAATTGTAATTGCGTTGCTCGATTTGTAGAAAATTACAGTGAAATTTCGCTTCTATTTGAAAATATATAGTTTGTCAACGATTTCCGTTCCGCACATATGTGCGGAACAGATATTCATTTTCCACATGGTTTAGTGTTGCTGTAAATGGGAATTACATAGAACAGGCGTGTAATAAATGCTGAATGTGACCTGAATGTGACCTTAAACTCTAATAAATAAATAAATAAATAAATAAATATAAAGTGAGCATATTTATAAACGATTGGCTAAACTAGACTTCATACTCATGTTGCGGTTGTAATATAGTCATTGTTGCTTAAAGTGACCCCAAACTCAAACAAAAAAAGATAGATTTTTGAAAAAAAAGAACATTTCAGAGACATTTGAAAACCCTTTAACCCTTTACCCAACGTAACATCCAGAACCGGCCAGCGCTATTCTCAAAAATCGCCAATTAATTTTCATTATTTTTTCACTTTGTGTCTCAAAAACATAGGTTATGACCCCTCGTTGGAACGAGCTCGTTCCAATGAGGGGTCATAACCTATGTTTTTGAGACAAAAAATGAAAAAAATGAAAAATGAGTTATTCAAGAATTCTTTTGCAAGTGTCGTCTGCTTTTCATGTTTGGTAAAGGGTTAAGAAATGAGACATCAGCTCCGCATCTATACACTTTCTCATACACCCTATCCAGGAACGTGGCTTGGCGTCTAGTTTTGGGGGGAGGGGGGCCCTTTCTACCCCCCCTCCGGCGTAGCCGCCGTACCTCAAAATTGTGACAAACTATTGAGCGAGAATTTTCTGTTACCTGTGACTAAACTACTGCTGAAGAAATCCGAATTCACCCTCTTCATCTTGTGTTATATAACCCTTGTATTCTAGAGTTGGAAATCTTTCGAGTGGAACAAGGCGTCGTCTGTGAAAATAAATCCGTGTTTGAGATGTATCAGCGTTTTAAAAACCCAACGGTAACGAGCAGGGCCGGAGAGTGGGAATTCGGGCCCCAGTGTTAATTCTGTGACGGGCCCCTTTTCAAAAGGCATCTGCCGCGAGTGTCGAAGGCATGCACGGTCGATCGTAGGGTGGTTTGAGATTCTGCCCCCAAGAAAGTTTTGAAATCAGTTATTAAATGGGGGTCTTCAGGCTTTTGGGGGGGATACAAAAAAATCACGTTATATTTTGGCCGTCAAAATGACGTTTTTTAGCATCATGTTTCAAATTTTCAAATGCATCTTGGGAGTAATGACCTAGAGTTATAGCTTTTGACTGAGTGCAGAACTTTGGTACATCCTTTGAATTGACGTACCAAATCAAAAACATTAAAATATAGTCTTTCAGATCAACTGGGGGTGGGGGTGGGGGGTGGGGGAGGCCTAATCCAAGAAATCTGGACTCATGGGCCAAACCAGGGCCCGCCAAAGTTGTGCACCGTGGGGTTACTACCCACGCCCCCACCCTGTCCCCGGCTCTGGTAACGCCGACGGTCTTGAATTAGATATGGGTTATATCGTATGTATCTTGATGTCACCCAATAGTGGTTAAAGATGATTGTAGAGTTTTTGTTTTTGTGATGACTGTCTCCATTATGTATCTAGCTAACATCGATTAATTAACTTTAATAATTAATGGTTGTGTTTGTCAGTCCAGTGTGTCAGTTTACATTGTTAATGGCACCGAGTGTATTCTGTATGTCGTCTGCTTGGAAACATGACGTACACTTGCTGTTGTTCAAAGAGTTTTGAGTGATAAACCATATATTCGGCATCAACATTACATTCTAAGGAAATGAACATCCAGTTGGGGAATATTGATTTCTTAAGACTAAATAAATATCCGCCATCCATGTAAGTGGACGCACTGAAATTTATCTATTTACCTATCGGGGTTTAAGGATACTTTAAACAGCCAGGGTCTCATCGTGTCAAAGATTTTCAGGAGTGGAAGAAGCCAGAATACTCGGCCAGATCCAGAAAGCAGTAGCGAGTAGCCTAACTGTTGAACTTACCAACCCCATACAAGCAAGATTAGCATTGTTGAAGGCACATGTATCATTGACGTGCAGTAGGCTACTCCTTAGCATACGGTGCCATCGTGCCCCCACTTGGGCAATTGGGATTAAGTATCTTGTTCAAGCACACAACGCAGATGGCGCGATGGCGGTGGGGGAGCCCACGGTCGAACCTACGATCTTTCGACCTGAAGCCCATTGATGTGAAAAATGAGCCCCCCCCCCCCCCCCCCCCCCACAAAAATATAAAAAAGACAATCTCTCCCCGCCATCCAAACCCCTCAAAATAAAGAAACAATATCTTCCCCATACAAATGTATGTGGGGTGGTGTGGTTCCATGTTTCTGTGGAGAGAGGTGTCTTCGATTGGTCGCTCAGCCGATACTGCACTCTAAAATCCGTTGGGGCTAATATTAACTCAAATCCATATTCACTCAACCCAGTTGTTTTGGGTTAATTTTAAATGATTTTAGAGTGTGAGAGGCTGCAGTTTGAAGCCTGATGTGAGTGTATGTCTCATCAGCTTAGCACCATCTCTGTGTTTTTGGGTGACTGTACTCCCGAAGGAGCCTTTGACTGGGAGTATTGAAAAAGTATAGACGATGGTGCAGAAAACGTAATTTATTTATACATGTATAAAAAACTGGCCTGAATGTTACTCTCACCAGTCCTCAACCGTCAACGAATTAAATAATGTATACCATTTTTTGAAAGTTTATAAATAAATAAAATAAATAAATAAATAAATAAAAAAAAAAATCTCTTCAAACTGGTTGTACCACCTATGATAATTCGCGTTCAGTACATGTGTATGGACGTTGTTGGCGAATGTGCTTAAATTCACAGTCTTCGATTCGCTAAAAAAATGATATTCAATGCTGCAAAATAGCTCTCTTGATTCATGGTGTCCGTTGGTTTCTGAACCGCAGATGTCTTCGCGTGAAGACTGTAAGTTAACGTACACATTCAGTGCAGTATCTATTGAACAATGTCAAGCGTTCTTATGGAAGCAAGAATTGGTCCGTTGTTGAGCGTACAAAGGCCGAAGGCTGGCGTTTTCCGTTCGAGTAAATATTTTGTCAATGCATTGCTCAGCAACCTGGAGTTGTTTATTGATCGCCATTTGTCTCAATCTCTTGTAAACAATGTCTGCATTGGAATGCGTGCGTGCCCATATTAGCCCCATGGGAACGACATTATTGTGTTGAGTTATTCTTTGTCAACAATAATATTCCATCCTAACAAAATTTGTGGGACGAATTGCTTGTACACATACCCACTTTACATTAGGGCCCCTTCGCGCACTTCCAATAGGCCCGAAACATTTACAACACAATTGGGAAAGAAATTATGGATTTTTGAATTCAATGATTTCATTCGGTGTTTCTTTGCATGTGTAGTTCAGGCCATAATACGGCGGTGAGCGTGCGTCAGTATAAGTCAAGAGGTCAGGTGAATTTAGAACAAATGAAAGGGTTCAGTGGATTTAAACCTCGAACGAATTCTTACAATGTGGAGGTTGAATGATTCCCATGCTAACTCTCTGTCCATTTTCTGTAAGCGGTTACAAGATTTAAATCTTTGCTAAACGACTCAGCCTTGGTATAAACGGTTGGTTCAATTTGATTTAACTCTTTGAACCCAGGTCCGTTCGATGACAGCAATTGGAAGGGTTCATTTCCATTATTGGGGGGGGGGGGGGGGGGGGGGGGGGTAGGCAAATAAATATTTCCAACGTGCAGCCTTGAGGCTGCACGTTGGAAATATTGATCGGGCTATTCCATACACTCACGTAGCGACCATCCTACTTCACGAAATCATGACGCGTCATAATTCCGGCCCGGAAAAAAGGCCTCTCGATTCAAAGGGTTAATGTTGTTGTCAAATTTTACTTTACGATGTGGTCATGATACACTCATAGACGCTGAGAGTGACCTTAAACACCAATAAATAATAATAATAATAATAATAATAATAATAATAATAATAATAACTATTGTGATGCCGTGTCCCATCAATTCTGTACTGATTATTTCCCTGGTCTAAAGGAACTCCCCAGCCTAATTTTTGGCTGATGAATGGGAATAATAAATGTGCCAGCTACCAAATGCGAGATAGATAACCTCTCCCAATGTAATAAGTTTCCTGATATGGAAAATTATATTTTGTTTGGATGAAAGAATTAATCATGGAACAAATTACGAATTCTGTGTATGAGGTATATAGCAACTGACGGGGCCTGTCCGGTTCGTTGAAATACGTCTACCAGACAATTGATTCCGTCAACTTTGAAATTAATAGACATTCCTCGATGTTGGTGGCGCTCGTTTTGTCTGTGTGAATCAGTTCATCCACATGCGATGACAGATTGCAACTCGTCTCCATTAGGAATCCCTTTAACTCGAACTAGCCTGAGAGATACGAGTAAATGTATTGATCATCACATCCTGCGCCATACTTGTAGACTAGCAGATGTTTCTAGTCAAGTGCCGTCTGCCTATTCACGCGGACGACACTTCACTAAAAACAACTACTCTCCTTTCTCACCATTATGCGGACCGTCAGAGCACTTGCACTATCACAACCAGACGCGAAGCCAGGAGTGTATAATCAGGCCCGTAACTACCGAAAAATATTGGGGGTGGGGGTGGTATCATTCTGCCCTACTGTCAGCGCGTATTTCCCTGCTTATATATCACCTTTTCAAGTGCTTTCAACAGTATATATCATATGATATCAGGTGCCCTGTAGGACAGGGCACTCCACCCAGGAAGATAAATGATTATATTCTAATTGGAATTGTTGAATTTACAAGGACACCCTGGCCTCAATTTGCATGGTCAGCAGGACATATGGACTGAGATGGAAGTTGCACAAGACCATAATATATCGGGTGCCCACTGCCCAGCGTGAACTAACTGTTCAGCTCTATTCTGTTAGGCAGGGCAACATTCTGGCAAATAATTCCTTGGCTGGGCATTAGTTGCGTGCTCCGCTGACCGTGGTAGCCGGGCAACTTGCTCTACTCGCTGCCCTGCGAACAGAAGATCTGATTTTTTTTGGTGGGGGTGGGGGGTGGGGGTGGGGGTGGTGTTAACACCCACCACACCCCAGGATTTACGCCACTGTGATATAATGGGGGGGGGGGGGGGGGCTAGCCAGTTTTGGCGAGACCAAACATGATATCTGGATTTCGGAAGGCCGTTGGGGCGTGGGGGGGCTCTATTCATCACTATGCCCCCCCCCCGACTGAAGGGAACTGGGAGGAGTGGTTTCTAGGCCTCCCATCCCTAAGAAGTGTTTGCAGAACTCAGTGCTGTAAGAGCGAATCGGAGGCATTTATATGTTGCCCTATATTGGAGACCATTCTTGGGCTCGACATGTTGTGTGAACATTTTTTTTTTTTTGGAGGGGGTGGGGGTGGGCTGAAATTTTAGGGGGGCCAAATACACCATCCCCGTGTCTACGCCACTGATCATTCCACGGGCGAGCTGACCGCGGACTCGACTTAAGGTTTTATGGTATTAATCGTTTGGCACCTTTCTTTTCAGGTCGAGTTTGTAGATTTTTCTTTGGAACTTTTGCTCCGAATGTCTTGATAAATACCGCGGTCAATGCCGGCTATGTCTTCTTACGTGCCAAGGCATTGCAACAACACACCCCCAGATACTTAATGCCGTGCCAGTAAAGTGGGGCCAGTTCTTGTTTAATGTGTTAAACAAGTTATGTTTCACTGGTAAATTAGGTCCTGGTAATCAATGGCGAGTAAGTGGGACAGTGCTTGTTTAGTGCGGTAAACAAGTTCCGCTTTACTGGTAAAGAGGGTCCGGAACCGACGCCTGGGGTGGAAGTCCTCTAAGGTGGGAAGCTTATATATCAACGATTGGCTAAACTTGACGTCATACCTATGCTGCGGTCATGATGTAACCAAAGATACTGAAAATGGCCTAAGGCACCAATAAATGAATAAGGGACCGTCAGTTGATATCTACCCAACAATTTTGAACAGTATAATCATTGTGGGCAAAGGTGCAGCTTTACCGTACAACACACAGCAGTGATATCCACACTACAGTGCAGCCGTCGGAAGTAATGTCCACATACAGTACGTGGAGAGTGTATTATCACTAAATCACCCGCAGAGTGGAGATTCCACCCAAGCAATAATTGCAAATTTGTTGCAAAGCATAACAAGCACAGGCAAAGTTTTAACCAATGGACCTCCCGGTTATACCCGGACGTCCAATGGCTGAAACATTGCTTGTGTTTTTTGCCCATATGTACAAAATTTGAAAGTTATAGTTTGGGTGATAACTCCACTCCGCGAGTGATTTAGTTACAATCCACTCTCCACGTTCTGTATGCGTTTACCTGATAATTAAAAGCATCATCAGCAAAATTTGAATTAATGAAGCACCAGGGCGTTCCCGGTGCTTCATTAATTAAATTTTTGATGCTTATTCCCATAATTTGTGTCTGGAATCTAATAGTATTGCGTCCGTGGAAATATTGCCCTTCCGTAGAAAGTGACTAGTCCACGGCGGCCGTACTGTACTCGAATCTTAACAATGAGTCCTTCGATCGTAACCCTTCCTTTCATTGAAATTTACAAGAAATCTCTTCCTGATCTTTTCATGCAACTACAAAAAAAAAAAAAAAATAATAATAAAATGGAATGTCCACCATGGCATCATTAGCATATAATAGTGTCCGTTAAGGATCGTGAAGTTTTATTTTTAAACATTTTCTTGTATGCAAAGACGATTTCAGTTCATTTCAGTTTGTTTTTATAATTTCGCACTCATAGATTATCAAAGACTAGTGGCACATAATGGGTTGCAGGCCTCAACTGGTCTGGTGGACGTAACAACTCCCCACTACAAATCCGCCTGTCGGAAACTGCCTGCCGTGGGGAAACATCCCATTTTTCTCTGTTGATAATTCCAAGTCGTTGACATCTTTTCTTGTGGAACCTGGGGGCACGGTGGCTCAGTAGGTAGAGGTGCAGGCTGCAAGCCGAGAGGTCCTCGGTTCGAATCCCACCTGCAGCAACCGCGTTGTGTCCTTGGGCAAGACACTTCACCCCCGTTGCCCATGTGGGGGCACGATGACGCCGTGTAATAATGCGTACTGCACGTCGATGGTACGCATGTCGTCAACCAATCTAACCCTGCCTGTGCTGCAGTGCGGAGTTACGATGTTGGGGAGCTGGCAGCTGCTCGTCGTTGCTGGTGGTTCTCTCCGGGTACTCCGGCTTCCTCCACCCGTAAAACTGTCACGGTCATGATTAGCCATTGTGCATAAATATGTGACCTTAAACATAATAAATAATTCTGGAAGCTCTCAAGAACAGTTTCCCCGAGAGGTGATGTCAAGGTTTAAGATTATCAATGAATGGAACATGTGACGTGAAATGACAAATTGTCTTGTGGTTTGCTACATTTTGTCTGAAGTGAACATTGTTTCGTCGGTGAATTCACACCCTTGTTGCAGACTAAAATTGAAGGCGGGGTCCGAAGAAGAAAAGAATCTCTTGTGTATTTATAAAATGAATATTATGTTGTCAGATTTGGCAGGTGATGTGTTCGTTGGGGGATTGAATGAATAATCTGCAACGATATAGGATTTCTCGTTTTTGAAAAATTGATGTTTTTACCAGATATGAGATAGCATCTGCGATAAGAATATTAGATTAAATCCCCCGTCGGTTACAGTCACTCCATATGTTAACCACATTCCAAAATATAACGATTATATGTGATCATTGGGCGTAAGCATGTATTTCAAAGGAAATAAAACCAGTACATATTTAAAACTATCACACATCAAGTTTTAATTAACCCTTTACCTTTACGATTTTTGTGAATATCGCTGGACGGAGGACATTCCCGTTACGTTATGTAAAACGTTAACGCTATCCTCGTACAATACCAACTGTACACATTTTCAAACCTGCACAAATAACCAAAAAATTGTTACCTTAACCCTTTACCTAACATGAAAAGCAGACGACACTTGCAAAAAAAATTCTTGAATAACTAATATTTTTCATTTTTTGTCTCAAAAACATAGGTTATGACCCCTCGTTGGAACGAGCTCGACGAGCTCGTTCCAACGAGGGGTCATAACCTATATTTTGGAGACAAAAAATGAAAATATTTTGAAAATTAATTGGCGATTTTTGAGAATAGCGCTGGCCGGTTTTGGCCGTTATGTTAGGTAAAGGGTTAAATATGTAACATAGACTTGGGTTCTTTGTTATTCATATAAAACTGGAGCGCCGAGGTGGCGTAAGCTTAATGAAAATGTGATTGGGGTGGGGTGGGATGGGGTGAACAGGGCACAACAAATATCAAAGACCAACCGATACCATGGTTCGGCTCCGTGGAAGAAAAAACGAAAAATTAGGGCTCTGCAAATCTCATATTTTGGATCGATTCGAATGCCGATTGTAGGCCTAATTCATCAGTTACATTTGACCTCGTCATTCTTTCTGAACCCGTAATTTGATTGGCTGAGAGCCGGTCGGCTCCGTGCTCTAATCTGAGGTAAATTCACTCTTACGTGCTCTAATTATAGGAAGCGAGTCAATTAGAACATGTCTGTATCCACGCTACGCACGAGCAACGGCGGTAAACTGCCCCTATCACAGATCGAACACGTCGTGTATATTCGATCATGGAAAATAGACCGAGATCGAAAATGACATTTTTTTATTGTTTTTCTTCAAATAAAACGGGTTTGGGGATTTTTTTCACTTCCAACGATGACAGGAATTACAATGGAGATAAACGTCTCTTGTTTCGTTAAGACAGTCTGGAATTTGACTGTGGAAAACCATTTGTTAACTCGCCCCTTCAGGCGAGTTAACAAATCGTTTTCCATAGTCAAATTCACGAATGTCTAACGAAACAAGAAACGTTTATCTCCTAAATCGAATCATGCACGAGGATTTCGAATCGAATCGAATCTTGAATCGAACCCCACGGCCCAGAAAGTTGTAATTATTGCACCTTCTTACAACCGTAAATATTGCCATTAGGACCCTCCGAATCGCACATTGTGGATCAAACCCCGAATCGAATCGTGCACAGGATTTCGAATCAAATATCGAATCGAAACTCACGGATCATCGAGTTGTAAATATTGCACCCATTTAAACCCGTAAATATCGTCAGGCTCCACACAAATATTATATCCAATGGCAACTCGTCTGTTTGGTGAAGTAATAGGCGTGGAGATCAGTGCCTTCTTTATTGTTTCAAAAGCATTTGAAATGGATCCGGTGCATTTAAATGTAGAATTCTTCTTGAGTAGCTCGTTTAATGGATGGACGACCACGCAGTAGTACTTAACAAACCTATAATAATTGCAAAGACCTGGAATTGCTCTAACGTGCTCTTGATTTTTAGATAATGGGTACCTATCAACAAGTACCGTGTTTGGTGGGTTAACCCCTATACCATGTTTGGAAATAAAATGCCCACTGGGCTAAAGCCTATGACATTTTATATTTGTGAAAGCACTTAAAAGGTTTAGAACCTTTTCTCACGTGTAACTCGACAATCATTAATCGGGTGTTCAGATTAGTTCTCCACTATTCTATTTATTTATATTTATTTATTAAGATTTTAACGACACTTTAACAGGCCAGGTCACATCGTGTCGGTGACTAGTTTTATGGATGGAGGAAGCCAGAGTACCCGGGGAGAACCACCGAACAACGACGAGCATCTGCCAGCTCCCTAACAGTGTAACCCAGCACTGCAGCACAGGCAGGGTTAGATTGGTTGAAGACATGCGCACCATCGACGTGCAGTACGCTTTAATACACGGCGTCATCGTGCCTCCACTATTCAGTACAACAGATTAAGTAATCAACCCATTACCTAACATAGCAGCCAAAAGCGGCCAGAAAATTAACCAGACTAAGCCTCCAAGAGCCCAAAATATTTCGGAAGTTTCTCAATAAAACCATACAAATATTTGAGCTGGTTCCAATGATGGCCATATTTGTATGGTTTTATTGAAAAATTGCTAAATTTGTTTTCGAAAAAAGTGAAATTTAATTTATTTTTTAAAAATACTGTGTTAGGTAAAGGGTTAACGAATTCATTCTAATCTTCATTCTAGCTGCCTCAACAATCAGCCATTAACCATTTCAAATCTGTTCGAAAACATGTCTGTTTTTGTTGTATATTTAATGTGCTTTTTATAGTTAACAACAAGTGTATATAACCCAAGTTATTAAAGTAAACAAGGAATTTTGGAAATACCAATTTAGTTTAACCCTTTACCTAACATGAAAAGCAGACGACACTTGCAAAAAAAATTCTTGAATAACTATTTTTTTTCATTTTTTGTCTCAAAAACACAGGTTATGACCCCTCGTTGGAACGAGCTCGACGAGCTCGTTCCAACGAGGGGTCATAACCTATGTTTTTGAGACAAAAAATGAAAAAAATAATGAAAATTAATTAGCGATTTTTGAGAATAGCGCTGGCCGGTTTTGGCCTTTACGTTAGGTATTTATTTCCAACAGCAAGTAATGAAAACATAGATACAATTGATACAGATGAGTTTGGGTGATGGAAATGGATTCAGCCAGAAATACCAATTTGTTTGGTGAGCCTCGCACTTAGTGCGAAAATATACTGCTTGTGGCGAGTCGGCTGGAATCCTGCATTTGGAGAATAAATTGTTTTAAATGTAACCAAAGACTTGGTCGGAGTTGAAAGTTTGAACCGTTTAACCAGCGTAACGGCCAAAACCGGCCAGCGCTATTCTAAAAAATCGCCAATTAATTTTCATTATTTTTTCATTTTTTTGTCTCAAAAATATAGGTTATGACGTCTCGTTGGAACGAGCTCATTCCAATGAGGGGTCATAACCTATGTTTTTGAGACAAAAAATGAAAAAAAAATAGTTATTCAAGAATTTTGTTTTGGAAGTGTCGTCTGCTTTTCATGTTAGGTAAAGGTTAATCCCTGTTGAAAACCTCTGAAGTGACCGATAACCCGGTTATAAAGTCTAGAAAAAAAAACGTCATCGTTTGCTCTATATTTAACAAATTCGTTGGTTATGGATCCAGAGTGAGCATTTTTCTCAGTGTAGATGTACACGAGTCCCACACATCACATTGTGCATTGTATTCCTACCATGCTACCAATCCAGAAAGATATGATTCCAAACTCGGTTGATATGATGCCAACCTCGGCCGATATGAACCAAGGTAGAGTTGTTCTATTTGGTGCGTTACTGGGCGGAAATAATTTGTTTACGTTGAATTGCCATAAGTTATTCGTCGAAGGCAATCAGGGAGATGTGCTTTACCAGGAATGGTGGCGCGATTTGAAGCAGAGTTTTGTGTGATGAGGAATTCATAATGACAATAACTGATGATTAGGTGGATGAAATCGATGAATCGAAGAATTGATGAAAGAAGAGAATTGTATAGAATATTCATCGCAAACTAAAATTCCGAGTCGTAAGCAGAGGGAGATTTGTTGAAGTGGGAGAAGAAGCAGTTTAGCTATCTGAACGTCGCGGCTTCCCAGAGACATTCGGACAGCTGAACTAGGAGTAAGAAAAGAGGAAACTTTGAACTTTGTGAAAAGAAGGAGAAATAATAACACTGTCAGAAACTGTAATTCGGTCACTTGCTGATGATGTGAAGTTACCTCGGCCGATATGAAACTAAACAAGTAATAACCTCTCAATTCAGTGGTGCCCTTGTGTGGCACTGCCCTTCAGAGTGGAGCAAGACGCCATCTGCAATGCCTTAACGTCTTGTTGTACCCAAGGGACGATACACCCCGCATGTTGATCCGAGAAAGAAGGCCCTTTTATTTTGAACGGTCCAAATCGGCTATCAACCACTGCGATCCTCTCCAAAAACTTTTAGCTTCGTTTCCGCCTGTATCCATTTTTGTCCATGCCTTGCATGCATCAAGATAATATTGGAGATGAACGTAAATTAAATTCATTCGCCGTATCTTTCTCTCAGTCTGGTTTGCATCCTTGGAGTCAGTAAATACCCATTATCCTGGTAAAATCGACAGGGAAACATTGAATTTTGACACGACATTTACGATTACAGAAATTAGATCTTTTCGGCTTGGGTCAATGTCAACAGAGTTATACGACCTACGTGTTTACTCGCCAAGACGTGGGACGTTTTGTGCATACATTTTACAGCGTTGAACAAACAAGTATAAACTCATATTCATGGCCATCGGTGGATGTTTGGGTCATAATAAACAAATTGAGAACATGTTTACATCTCTTGTGGAAATGGAGTGTCTCTTAACCTTTTACCTGACACAAATTGAAGACGACTTTGGCGACGCTTGTCATTCTTTGTCGAAGTTTTTTATTGCGGCACTATACCGCCCCATCTGTACCTGTGTGGATACGTCATAGAGTCCCCACTCGGCTAATACATGACGGGAAAAAGAGCTGATCTTGATGGTCGGCTAGGACAGACCTGAAGCCCTCTATTGTGCTAGCTGCTGCAGCTTTTCGTCCAGGTGGTTCCAATCGATTGCTGTGCGCACAAAGAACGAATATTCGTGTTGGTCTGTTTTACAAACTGGCACCGTTACGAATCTGCTATTGTTCCTTACAGAAGATGATACGATCTTGGTTGTTGACTCTCTACAATTATCAATTTTTTGGTCCGGATCTGTCGCTTTTGCTTCTGGAACCTTGTGAATTTATCTGAGGGCATTGCAGGTATTTGTCCCACAATCACTTTATAGATAGAGGATATGGAATGAGTGTTTTTCTCATATAATATTTATGAAACGACTCTAAGAATTTTCCGTTTTGGCGAGCCCAATCGGAAAATTCGGCTGAGTTTCATAAAACTATATGAGAAAAACACTCATTTCATATTCTATTTATCATATGACACACACACGCACAAATTAGCCACTTAGTATGACTTTTTAACCCATCACCTAACTTGAGTTGCAGACGGCACTTGGAAAAAACATCCTCGTATAACTAAAACTTTTCACTTTTTGCTTCCAAAACATAAGTTATGACCCCTCATTGGAACGAGCTCGTTGAGCTCGTTCCAATGAGGGGTCATAACCTATGTTTTGGAAGCAAAAAGTGAAAATATAAAAAAATGAATGGCGTTTTTCTTGGAGGTAAAAGATTAATACAATATAACCCACCCTAAATAGGACAGATAACGTAAATTCTCCCTACTGAAATTATTCAAATGTGACCCAGTTGTATTTTGTTCAGCCAATCAAACTGTCCATATTTGAAATTGACCAATGAAATCTTTCACCCCAATTATGCAAATTATGAAAAAATGGCCCAGTTGTATTTTGTTCAGCCAATCAAATTGTCTAGTTTTGAAATTGACCAATGAAATTAACGGAAGGCTTTACTTATCACTGATTAATATGAAAACAAAATATGAAATGTTTTAAAGTGAACAAACTAGACGAGTCATATGATAAAAGAAAGTAAGCCGCTGTTTCTGCCTTCTGGATTATAGTGAAGGTAGTGTTAGTTCCTCTAGAATTTTTGTCAAAACCCCTCTTCTCTTAATTTATAGTTTTTCGCGAAGAATCTTGCACCCCTTCTTTGTATGCTTTCTAGTTGTGTGATCTCTTGTTTGTGTATAGGTCTCAGATGACAGTTCCATATTCCATTATCGATCGCTCGAGTGCAGTGTAGGCTGTTCTTCGGCATTCCTTTGGACGGTGTTGGAGGTTTCTGCAGAGGAATCCGAGAGTGGAGTTTGCCGTTTTACTTACATTAATGGTGTGTCCTTTCCATTTACGATCTTCATGTATTTGTTGACCAAGGTAAATGTTAGACGGAACATGTTTCAGTATATGGCCGTTTAGGGTGTGGAATCGATATCCCTTTCCTGTGATGCTCAGGATGTGACATGTTTTGGTTTTAAAGCGCATTCACCAGTCTGATGCCCATTTTTCTAGACAAGTTAGGCCGTTTTGTAGGGTAGTGTGATCCCTCTTGTGGTACAATAGGCAGTCGTCTGCAAATAGCCTCACTGATGATTTTCTGAGCTTGGAAGATAGTTGATGGGGCATATGAAAAGTGTTGGACCCAAGACAGTTCCTTGGGATAAACCAGAGTCAACGGTTGCCTCGTCTGAGAATTCCCCTTCCAGAGCTACACGCATTTTCCTTTCTGTGAAGAAAGTCGTAAGCCATTCGTGTAACTGTCATCTGATCCCGTATTGATCTATTTAATGAATGAGTCTGTCGTGTGGGACTGTGTCGAATGCTTTGGAGAAGTCCAGAATGGCTATGTCGACTTGTTTGCCTTGGTCGAGTGAACGGAATACGTCGCGGGATGTTACTGCAAGCTGTGTTTCGCAGGAGTAACCCTTCCTGAATCCATGATTTAATGATGTTTGTACTATACTGATCCGGATGTTTCAGCATGTGTCTTCGAAATGTGTTCGAGCAGCTTACATGACACTGAGGTGAGGGACACCGTTCTATAATTTTCTACTGCGTGTTTATCTCCCTTTTTGAACATGCAATATATGTTTGGGTTGAGCCAGTCGTTTGGAAGTGTACCATGTAGATTATCCATGACTCGGTGGCGGTTTGTACTAAGACATTGGCCTACTGCACGTACGTAGTCCACTTGTCTTCAACCGTTGCTAACTCTGCTTGTGACAACTGTGCGCCGCTTCTCGCTGGTTCTCACTGGGTACTCCGGCTCCCTCCACCCGTAAAACTGTCCGACACGATGTGACCCTGTTTGTCGAAAGTGTTGTTAACCCCCAAATAAACAAACAAACAATCTGTTTGTATTGTGTTGTCCACTTTCGGCCTGCCAACTTTGGCTTAGCGAATATGTACCTCGTCGTCTGGCTTCCTCCATCCGTAAAATTATTCGACCCGTTGCTACCCTGTCTGTCGAAAGTGTCATTAAACCCCTAATAAACAAATAACCAATCTAATCTATTTATATTGTGTTGTATGCTCACGGATTGCCAGTTTTGGCTTAACGCCAGGGTTCTAAGGGTTAAATAGAAACAAAACAAAATAAATACGCTGAGGTTAGTGTATTAAATAGAGTGGGTTCAAAGGTGATGGGTAGCGTATATAAATTTATATATTTTGCATGAATACAGCGCCCCACCACCATTGACCCCCCCCAGAAGAAAAATTATTTTCCATCCTACACCCTTGCGGTAAGGTGCGCCCCCCCCCCCCCCCCCCCACACACACACACACTTGTTTGGAGCTTCCGCCGCCTTTAAGCTGTTATTTTATTGTAAGTATGTGATAAGTTATTTACAAAATGAGTGGGTTAACTGCTAAACAGATTCTGGATTCGGGTAAACAAACCTCTGAATAAACAGTGCACGTAAAAGTTTCAAGAGATAATTTTATTCAGCGCGTTTACTTTTCCGATTTTGAGAGCAATCTTCTATACAAAGAAAAGAACAGATAATTATGAGTGTCTGTTGTGAAATCAATACTTGATAATGTATTGTGTAACAGTATAGCTCATACAATAACCAGGAACAACTCAAAATCGTCATTAGATTATTAATGCGAAGTCTTGATGTTGCCCCCACCAACAAGACTTGGAAAGCACAACACTGCTCCAAGACGTGTTACAATTGTCACTCTCTTCATAGGTATTACCCGATTCGGTCCACGTGTGATTTTTATTCGCAACGTACTCCGTGGGAACCCCGGAAAGTGAAGCAGTGCTTGTTTACTGTAGTGAACAAGGTGTGTTTCACTTGTAAAATAGGACCCAGTCTCCAATGGTTGGGGCGGAAGTCCTCTAAAATGAACAACCTGGATATAAACGATTGACAAAACTGACTTTATCTCCATGTTGCTGTCACGATTGGCCATTGTGCAGAAATCTGTGAACTTGAACACGAATAGATAAATAAATAAATAAATAAATAAATAAATAAATAAATAAATAAATAAATAAAATAATCGCAACGTCATTTACCAGTATACCCCTTATTTTGACCCTCCACTTAACGTAACTAACCCCTCCACTTAACGTAACTAACCCTCCACTTAACGTAAAGGTAAAAAAGACCAGCGCTATTCCTCCAAATACCACTCATTTTTTTAGGTTTTTCAAATTTTCCTAAAAAACATAGCTTATGACCTCTCACTGGAACGAACTCATTGAGTTCAGTCCAATGAGGGGTCATAAGCTATGTCTTAGACGCAAAGAATAAGATTTTTTGGTTCATTTTTTTGTTGACGTGTCGTCTGCTCTTCGCGTTAGGTAAAGATTTGTAAGTGGATTTGAAGATGTTGAAGATTAGTTACCAAGGCTTTTTCTAAGTGTAATTGAGATTATATGCATACGAACAAACTTGCCTCCAATTCTTTGAAATATTGGCTACTGGAAAGCATCAAAGATGCGCAAAAGAAACCGTATGTGAACCGTATAATGGTTTTTTGAGTGCATCAATTAAACAAACGGAAAAATACTTTTTACAAATATAATATAAGTTTATAAAAAGAGAAGTCAAAGAGTCGCGGATCTGATTTACCTAAAATAACATGATGAGGGCGAAAGAGTAAAAAAATGGCCTGGTGTAAATTGGCTCAACGTTTTCAAATAGACGTTGAACTTAGTTTGCGAGTGAAAATAAAATCATGTTTATTTTAGTTTAAACAATATTTGGGAGCGCGGTGGCTCAGTGGTAGACTGTTTGACCCCTATGCTAGAGGTCCAGAGTTCGATCCCCGTCCTTGACGACCCACGGTGTGTCCTTTGGCAAGGCACTTTTCCCCGGTTGCCTACATGGGGGCACGATGGCGCCGTGTACTGAGGCGTACTGCACGTCGATGGTGCACATGTCTTCAACCGCTGTAACCCCACTTGAGCGGAGCTTGAACATAGTTAGAATGTTGAGTAGCTGACAGTTGCTCATCGATGCTCGGTGGTTCTCTCCGGGTACTCCGGCTTCCTGTACCCGTAAAATTGCCACGGTCATGATTAGCCATTGTGCAAAAGTATGTGACATTAAACACCAATAAATAAATAATAAACAGTATTGATTTCCCACAACATGTAATGAGTACAGAAATACAAGAGTTGCAGATGAGTTTGAGTGGTGGAAACGATTTCATCAATAAGCTGTGGAGCTTTTTCAAGGCTGTTTCCGCGATCATGTTTGTCTCTCCGTATCATCGATATGGTATCGGACAGTTTTTCTTTGTTTTGGAAGTCCGTACACACGGTCCGGAAGCAAGGGTTCATTTTCTATCAGATGTACGACGCAGAGAAAAGTTTTAAAAATCTCAGAAACGCACTATTTCAATTTGATTGTTCGCGAAGAAAATAATCGATTTTTTTACCTCCGACATATTGGGGCGCATTTTTTTTGGGGGGGGGGGGGGGGGGGCAATTCTATCCGCTTTGAACTGAAAACAGACTTTCGGAAGTGTCAATTTGGCGAATATTGACTGCGTTACAAACAGAATGGCGGACGGTGACAGTTAATTTACGGCCAGAATGAATATGGGGTAACCGTTTGCCATTTTTGTCGGCTTAGTTCTCGGTCACTAGTTTTCATAATAACTGTTAAGTCTATCATCAAGTATCGATGGAGTGTTTTGGCTAACAAATGTGACTTCAGCTACAAATGTTCTGAGCAATTTAGCCAAATTGCAAAAAAACATTTTTATGCCTTAAGGTTAGGTGTACACCTGTTTTCAGCCATTAACAACTGGACTGAAGCTCTGCTTATTACCCGGTTAGTAACTTTTCAGAATATATGGGATATGTGGCAAATGTTGGACGCTGGTTGGGGGTTTTTCCCGTGCAAGTGCGCGTGCTTTCTGTTCTCAGAAACTACTTAACGCGATACGTCTCTACCGTGGGAACGAGATTGTTGGGAAACGGCAGTGAACAAGAGCTGGACTGAAATGAATACAAGGCAATTGTTGGAATTAACCATGACAAGTACATAAGACCTGAACTTACTTTTTCTCTTCTATTACATTTCATTTCTCTGTACTGCTATATCGACGAAAGCGCCAATACCCCCACTTGACATTAAAATCTGGGATATTACTGTCTTTATATCCTTCTTGTTGCTACTGCAGTTCAGACGATACAAATTGATTTTTCGTTTTCGTAATGCCAGCATATAATCTTTTACAAGTAAGTTGTAGTACTCGGTATGAGAGAAGATGATTTCTTAGAAATTGGCTTTGACAGTGCGAGTGCATGTACATGTACAGATTGCGGTACAAGTACGTGAAGATAGGATGATGATGATACAAATCTGATCAGATAATGTCACAAGGTGTAGTTCACAAGCCACAATTCACAATGCCGTCTAGACCCATTCCGTGGGTTCCATGATTTGTTGATGAGTGTGCTGTGGTGGGGTGGGGAATTAGTAAATCCGGGAGTTCAACTTTCCAACCCGGTACATGCTGGATCAGCAGCAGTCGAATGCAAATATACAGTCGTCGTATCCTACACAATATTTATTAGATATTTCTTTCTTTCTCAGAATTGCCGATTATCAAACTCGGCTGATGTAGCGCCAATCTCGGCCGATATGAAGTTATGAATCAGGCTGGAGTTTTCCCTGCTGAATAGCTGATGCGTAACTAGGAGCAACCATTTTGTCTATACGTCGAAATGTTCAGTATAGTTCGTCGAACGCAATAAGGAAAATTGGCATTACTAGCAAGCCAGAAAATAAGCAGACGGTCATCTGCAAAATGAGGTCCACAGAGGGGTGAATTTAGTGATGCTACCCTGCACAGCAGGGTAGCATCACTAAATTTGCCCTCTGTGAATATCAGTCTGAATCAGGGTCTCAAAGCTAAACAGAAAGAAATACCCAGAGGATAAATTGGCCCACTGTGTGGGATAGTATCATCAAATTCACCCTTTGGGAACTTCATTCTGCAAATGTTAGACTGCTTATTTTCAGGCCTGGTTACCAGGCGTGAAGAAGTGGTTTGGAGCAGAGTGTATGATGAGGCATTAATGATGGCATCGAGTAATGATTAGGTGGATGAATAGAAAAAATAAGAGAGTTGCACAGAAAAGTAAACCCAAACTAAAATTCAGAGTCGTAAGCAGACATTCGCCGAAGTTGGAGAAGAGATAGTTCAGCTCTTCGAACCTCGCGGCTTCCCAGTGGGGAAGACGCGACGTTCGGATAGCTCTGAACTAGGAGAAGAGGAAACTTCGGACTTTGTGAAAAGAATGAGAAACAATAACACTGTTAGAAAACTGTAAGATTTGAGAATTTTTGTTATCATTTGTGTTGGTTTCATAAATAACGAGGTTAATACTTGGTTCGCTTCATATCGGCCAAGATATCAGCCCTCAGCATATCGGCCAAGATATCAGCCCTCAGCCTATCGGCCGAGATATCAGACCTCCGCATATCGGCCGTGATATCAGCCCTCAGCATACAGGCCAAGATATCAGCCCTCAGCATATCGGCCGAGATATCAGCCCGCAGTAACTTCAAATCAACCTTCGACTCTTGTGTTTACAGTCGGATGATTCCTCGTCTACTCCAAGTTCAGCTATCCCAACGTCTCGGCTTCCCAACTGGGGAAGCCGCGACGTTTGGGAAGCTCAACTACCGAATCTCCAACTTCGACGAATCTTCGCTTACGACACAGAATTTTAGTTTGCGATGAAGTTTCTCTACAACCCAATTCTTTTTCATTCTCTTCAACCACCTAATCAGTACTTATTGCCATCACTAATTCCTCACCATACAAAAACTACTCCCCTTTGATGGTAACTTCAATTTTACTAATCGATTGCGTTCGACAAATAACGATGAACGATTTCGCTGTAAAAAAATGGCTGCACCAAATAGCGCATCGGGAGTGAGGGGGCACCTCTAGCTTTTTCATATCGGCCGATATCAGTACCATATCAGCCGAGTGTGAAGCCAAACACCAGCCGAGCTCGATAATAAAGTGCCCCCCCCTCCCCCAATCATTTACGCCCATGTTGTCTATATGCGTCGATATCCAATTGAAAAACATTTTTGCTCTTGCTCAAATTACACCCCCTGTTCCTCCCATTACCTTTTCTTGCCCCTCTTCCATTTGGAATATAACAGTTTACCGCAAACATCGTGTGTAGTAACATAATTGTAGAACTCGGTAGCATCTACTGGTACAACATACCGGCTTAAATTCCTTGGTAAATTGACTGCAAGTCGTGCTGATTATGTGTGTAAATATTGACAGCGTGCGGATCCACTGTGTACGCAAAATGTGGCACGGTTCTCTGTACTCGCCAGACAATGTTTATTGTGAACTTCACAATGTTGAAACCTCTTTGGCAATCATCTAGCTCTTTTCTGTGGCGAAGATTTGTCATGCCGGGTTGGGGGGGGGGGGGGGGTGAGGGGTTCAGAAGTCTCGAGACTTATGGATCTAATGTGTTTACAGTCTTAAGAGACAAACAAATCAAACTTCACCTAACACGACCCCCCCCCCCCCCCTCCGTGAGAACCCAAAGAAGTGGAGCAGGGCTTGTTTACTGTGGTAAACGAGCTCTGTCTTACTGGTAAAATAGGACCCGGCCATCAAGACCTGGGGTAGATGTCCTCTAAAATGAGCAACATGGGTATAAACGATTGGCTGCACTTGATTTTATATCCATGTTGCGGTCAGGATTAGCCATTCGGCAGAAATATGTGACATTAAATACCAATACAAATAAATAAATAAATAAATAAATAAATAAATAAATAAATAAATAAATAAATAAATAAAATACCTTACGCTTAGAAGACGGTATATGCGAAAAATATTCTTCAATAACTGAATTTTTTTTTCTAAAAGAATCAGAGCTTATGACCACTCAGTGGAGGGAGCTTAGTTCCAATAAAAGGTTATAAGTTATGCTTTTGAGGTAAAAATTTAAAAGATGCTAAGATTTGAATGACGATTTTTGTGAATATCGCTGGACGGAGGACATTCCCGTTACGTTATGTAAAACGTTAACGCTATCCTCGTACAATACCAACTGTACACATTTTCAAACCTGCACAAATAACCAAAAAATTGTTACCTTAACCCTTTACCTAACATGAAAAGCAGACGACACTTGCAAAAAAAATTCTTGAATAACTAATTTTTTTCATTTTTTGTCTCAAAAACATAGGTTATGACCCCTCGTTGGAACGAGCTCGACGAGCTCGTTCCAACGAGGGGTCATAACCTATGTTTTTGAGACAAAAAATGAAAAAAATAATGAAAATTAATTGTCGATTTTTGAGAATAGCGCTGGCCGGTTTTGGCCGTTACGTTGGGTAAAGGGTTAACCTTTTTATACAGGGGCCGCGGAACCGGGGGGGGGGGGGGGGGTCCACTTTTTTGCCGACCATGTATGAGTGTATTTTAACACAACCAATGACTGGTGAAACAAGGCACGGATCCAGCCTGAGCCTCCCTCATATTTTCGCCAACTATGTTACTCTCGTACTGGTTCAGTTTCGATGGATTTCGGATCATTTTTGCAGTAAGTGGCAGCAAACGCTAGAATGTATGCAGTCGGTTAAAAAATTGGTTAACGTTCGTAATCTTACCGACAAACAAGTACCAAATCTACCCCAAGACAAGATAATCCACAGACAGTATAATTGCTGTTAACGTCTGGTAAAGCATACAGCCGTTACGACCAAAGCTGATAAATAGACCATAAATAGACCTCACCTGTATGCTTTACCGACGTTTTTTGACTGCTCTCACAATTTGAAATCTTTCAAATACATCTCCTGAAAAATCTCAAAATATCCGCTCAGATGCGTGGAAAAGGTGGTTTTGGGACCCTGGAATTTAAAATTTTCGTACGACCATCCATCGTCCGATCCAGCCCCCCCCCCCCCTCCCCCACACTTTGAAAATCGTTCCGCTGCCCCTTTTATATATAGTTGGATTTTCCATACATCGAGTCCTCGAGGCTGAAATTCTGTTTGTCCATGGTGTGATAAGTCAGAGGCGGACTAGCCGTAAAACAAATTCCCGGTGGGCTCCCAATTGGATGGGCCCTGGGGCGCCCAAAATTTATGCAACCCAACACCAGTTGGTGCCTGAAATTTCGTGAAAACGCTCAACAGGCGAAATGTATCTGATTGCATAGAATGTTGGTATATTGAAATGAGAACATATCGATATAACAACAGTCCAGTCTGCCACTGATCGCTCATATGCAAGGAAACAGGGTTCTTTTTATTTTGAAAAATCAAAATTGTCTCCTATTGAGCCGAACTGTGGTCGGCCCAATGGATCCTCGCACCCCACACTCTGTCAATACCATTATTGCCGAACGAGTGATGAAGAGTATACAAAATTTCGGGGGCGCGGTGGCTCAGTTGGTAGAGGTTCAGACTGGAAGCCACGAGGTCCTCGGTTCGAATCCCACCTGCGGCAACCGCGTGGTGTCCTTGGACAAGACACTTCACCCCCATTGCCCACGTGGGGGCACGGTGACGCTGTGTACTAAGTCGTACTGCACGTTGATGGTGCACATGTCTTCAACCACTGCTAACCCTGCTTGTGTGGAGTTAGTATGTTGGGGAGCTGACAGTTGCTCGCCGTTGCTCAGTGGTTCTCTCCGGGTACTCCGGCTTCCTTCACCAGTAAAACTGTCGTGGTCATGATTAGCCATTGAGCAGAAATATGTGACCTTAAACACCAATAAATATTAAATAAATAAAGAAATATACAAAATTTCATCGAAATGTTCTCTGTGTGAACTGACATTGATCACTCAGATGTAAGGAAGCAGCGTTCGTTCAGTTCGAAAACTCACTTTTCTCGGGTCCGGGGTCGGCCTTGGTTCATTTCCCGGTAACTTTTCTTGACCCAGTCTTAGTTCATAGGAAAATTATAATAGTCCTTGGGAAACGGGTCCTTGAACAGTGCTTAATCCCTAGAACTCTGGTAGTGTAACTGAATTTTCTCCAATCACATTGTTTTTCTCTTGTTTAAATGTAACTCCAGAAAACAACTGCCAACGAGGAACTCAAACCTCTAAGGTTCCGCTCCACAGTTTTCAAGGCATTTTCAAAAATGGTGTGCCATGTGTTCTATTCCACTACCAATGAAGCCAAACTCATTTGCATTACCCCTGACATGTATATATTTTCTAAATTGGCTGAACCTAGTGAATTCAGCCTGATAAGATAAAACGGATACATATAATTGTGGGGCATAACTTCCAGTACAGCATGAAGCCCCGACCCGAAAATTTGAATGAAAAATTGCCAAAACCAGCCATTTTCAGGCACTTGGCAGCCACAAAAGCAGAATTCTCCCATTTTCAACACCTACCCAGGCCTGGAGCACATCATCTCCAATTACAAAAAAGAGAGAAAAAAATTCTGTGTTTCCGTCTCATTTTTTGCCTACACACCTGTAAACAATCCCGTGTAAACATGACGTCTGAAAAGTTGGCCTCATTTTCTGAGCCACTGTTTCACAGAAATCCCATGCTATCATGACACTATGCATCAGGCATCCATCCAATGACCAAAACATTAAAGTCTACTTGCCAACAAGTAGCCTCATGCTTTCAAATACCTAATACTAAAAATACAGACCCAATTTATGTGGGGTCAGATTCAGGATAGGCCTTTTATTTCAAAATTCACCCCTGCACGAAACTGTGGAGCGGAACCTAAGCTGGCTCTGGGCAAAATATCACATTCCCATGTATGCCACCCTTTCTCAGTGCAAGAATGAAACCAAATTCCACTTATCACCAGGACTGCAGAGATCATTCCTTTCATATTTCTATTTTATTTTATTTTTTCTACTATACATGTTATTTTCAGTTGCAGCTGATTCTCCCCTCTCTTTCTCTCTCTCTCTCCCTTTCTCCTCCTCTCTCACTCTCTTTACTTTTTCCCTCATTCGTTGCATTTTTATCTCCTACTTTTTTGTTTTTCCATACTCTACATTTTCCCTTTCCCTGTGGTGGGTGACAGTAATACAGTCAGCTGGCTATGTCACCTCCCTGCAGAAGACAAATATGTAGCTTCATAAATCCTAGATGTGATATATTATTAATACGATTTGTTGTTTCTTGGGCAATTATGTTATAAACATGTATTATAATGTCTTTTGCAAATAAAGTTATTACTTACTTACTAACTTTATCCAGTTATATCTTGTTTGACAGAGCTCATTGAGCTCTGTCAAACAAGGTATATTTGGTTAAATATCGAACTGCAGTATGGGAAATAATTGCTGCTGAAAATTTGCCATTCTGACATCAGTGTGCATAGGGTTAAGTACAATTTTATTCTTTGATATCAATGGGAACCCTTCTTTGGTACACCGTCTGAAAGTATTAAATCAAAGCGTTATTTTTCATTTACTATTTTCCACAAAAACCGTCTCGAAATAAGATACAGCCTCAGCACGCGAATTGTAAAATTATTTACATAAATCTCTCAAGATCTCGACGAGGTTTGTTTTTCTTCTACGACTTCGCAGCTGCTTCTGATTTCAGTTGTTGCAAAAATTTCACTAAACTGCTCGTTCATCCACCGTAAACACAGCAGCGGAATGTATACATACCAACGTATCTCCCGCATAATCAACGTATTGTAAGCAATGTGGAACATCCAATCGTCGATTGGTTTCCATCTGATCTAGTTTCAGTTTAGTTTAACTTTATATGAATACTTGGCTCTTGTGTACATTGTTGAAATTCACCGTAATGGTGGGCTGATGAAGAAATAGCCTCATGTGTGCATTCTGAACTTCGTTGAATACCAAACCCCGTTCTGGTGCAAGATAATACGCCACTCTTCATATCTTGAATAGATGCTTTTACTCTGTCGCTTATTGTGTCCCCGTGGAAATGGCATAGCCAGGGAGGGAGGGAGGGAGGGAGGGGACTTGTATTCTCTCCACTTGTCCTGGAAAATGTCTACTTCAAAAACATTATTGATTGACATCGCAAAAGGGTTCATCTCCTGCAGGGGCGGTGAAACCGGGGGTGGGGGGGGGGGGTGGTTCAGCCCCTCCACATTTTTTGCCGGGCCATATTTTTTTGTATGCATATATTTTAACACAACCAATGACTGGTGAAACAAGGGGCGGATCCAGAGCCTCCCCCATATTCTCGCCAGCAATGTTTCTCTCATAGGCTACTGGTTCAGTCTCGATGGATTTAGGATCATTTTTTTGCAGTAAGTGGCAGCTATTTATTTATTTATTGATGTTTAAGGCCACATATTTATGCACAATGGCTAATCATGACCGTGACAGTTTTACGGGTGGAGGAAGCCCCGGAGTACACGGAGAGAACCACCAAGTAACGACGAGCAGCTGCCAGCTCCCCAACGTCGTAACTCCGCACTGCAGCACAGGCAGTGTTAGATTGGTTGAAGACATGCGTACCATCGACGTGCAGTACGCCTTAGTACACGGCGTCATCGTGCCCCCATATGGGCAATGGCGGTGAAGTGTCTTGCCCAAGGACACAACGCAGTTGCCGCAGGTGGGATTCGAACCGAGGACCTCTCGGCTTGCAGCCTGCACCTCTACCCACTGAGCCACCGCGCCCCCAGTAAGTGGCAGCAAACACTAAAATGTATACAGTCTGTTAAAAAATCGGTTAACTGAAGTAGATGGTAATATTACAGACATACAAGTACCAAATCCACCCCCAGACAAGATATTCCACAGACAGTATTATAATTGTTGTAAACGTCTGGTAAAGCATACAGGTGAGGTCTATTTATCAGCTTTGGTCGTTAAGACCAAAGCTGATAAATAGACCTCACCTGTATGCTTTACCGACGTTTTTTTTAACGGCTCTCAAAGTGTGAAATCTTTCAAATACATCTGAAAAATCTCAAAATATCCACTCAGATGCATGGAAATGGGGGTTTTGGGACCCTGGAATTTAAAATTTTTCATACCGACGACCATCCATCGCCCGATCCAGCCCCCCCCCCCCCCCCCCGCACACACTTTGAAAATCGTTCCGCCGCCCCTGTCCTGACACATCTTTGATAAGAAGAGCGTCCACTGCGAAATTTCCCGGTGCCCACCCCCTCCCCCCACCATACTGGCCGCTGTGGCCTCCAACAATTAGTACATGAAATTCCGTGTAATTGACGAAAAGGTGAAATTGATCTGATTGCAAAGACTATATCGGTATGTCTAAATACCCGCTATGTGGACTGGGGTGGAAGTCCTCTAAAAAGTGCAACATGGATATCAACAGTTGGCTGGACTTTATATCCATGTTGCGGTCATGATTAGCCATTGTGCAGAAATATGTGACCTTAAACACCAATAAATAAATCTGTTGTGATTTGTGAAGTCTTGGCTGCCTATTCATGTAGCCAAGACTTGACAATAAATAGATCATGTTAGATTTGCATGCTGCAGTGTTGCAGTAATTCTGTAAGACTGGCGGTGATGTCTGAATCAACCAACCACCCACCCACCCACCATATAAGACAACTTGTATTTTATTCTGTCGCTATTCAGCAATCAGATCTGTATTAGCATTATGAATCCTCCGTCATATTATTGTTATTTTTTTTTACCGTAGACTTAATCGTCAATGATTAATGTTTGTTTATCGATGTTTAATGCCATGTCGGTATTTGTGTGAATACAAATTCTCAAAACGTTGAAAAACTAAAATTCACTCCTCGGTAAGTTTGTTTTCATAGTAATTATAGTTTATATCTACAATTATTTGGACCTTTTCTCGATGGAAACCCCGAGAACTGAAGGAGTATTTATTTATACTGTGGTAAACAAGTTCGGTTTGGTAAAATAGCACCAGGTAATCAATGCATGGTGTGGAAGTCCTCTAAAATGGTATAAACGATTGGACTAACTTGACTTTGTATCCATGTTGCGGTCATGATTAGCCATTGTCCATTGTGTAGAAATATGTGACCTTAAACACCAATAAATAAATAAATAAATAAATAAATAAATAAATAAATAAATAAATGTTTTCCCACTGATCTAGAGCTATACAACTGGATTTCTGGAATGGCAGCCAAATGGTCGCAACTCAATCTGTCCCCCGAAAGACCATCCCCTGAGTTCCAGTGTGTTCTATGTGCCTATTAGCACACAGAACACATTGGAACTCAGGGGACGAGATGTCATCAAGTCCTCCCATTGATGATGTTCAGAGCGCGGTGGCTCAGTGGTAGACTGTTAGACTTTTATGTTGGAGGTTTCGAGCTCGATCCCCGCCCGGGACGACCCGCGTTGTGTTCTTGGCCAAGGCACTTTATCCCGATTGTCTACATGGGGGCACGATGACGCCGTGTACTAAGGCGTACTGCACGTCGCTGGTGCACATGCCTTCAACCGCTGTAACCCTGCCTGAGCGGAGCTTGAACAGAGTTAGAATGTCGAGAAGCTGACAGTTGCTCGTCGATGCTCGGTAGTTCTCTCCGGGTACTCCGGCTTCCTCCACCCGTAAAACTGTCACGGTCACGATTCGCCATTGTGCATAAGTATGTGATCTTCAACACAATAAATAAATAAATCATTAAATTGATGATGTTCATTGACGTGAAAGCTCTTACTCTGTGACTTTTGGCCTTCAACTCAAAACCATGCACCTAAAATGAACATGGTCGTGTTTGGCACTATCTCCAAGAATTTTTAACGTTTGTAAATCGTCTCTTGAGTGTAAAGGCGCCATCCGTAGTAGTAAAAACATTGTAGATGGAACCTTGTTGCACTCAAGGGACGAAATATTGTCTTCCATTCTTCAGTTCTGAAGCTGATGGAATGAAAAAAAATTTCCCACTACTCCTTTGGTTCGCCTTTCCGGTTTTTTGAAAAATTGTCGCCAAGAATAAGTGTGCCTCATTTTAACAAAAATCGCATGGGCACTATCCCAACAATAACTAGGTATTGAAATAATACCATTATACCCAACTGTTGTTCCAATACAATTTTAACATTAAATATGTACTGAACCATCAGTGCTGTTTCATTTTATTTTATGAGTTGTCCCAAACGATAACTTACTGATCACACTTTCATTTATAATTACCTCAATGTGATAAAATTATTTCATTTTTCTCTCATTAAAACAAAAATTTAATGTAAAGAAGGAATATACAGTACAATAGCCGTGGACTGGTCATATGCCACGCGTGGGAAGTGATGTCCACGCATGCGTTTATTAGGTAATAGATCCCCGCCAGGGGTAACTACGTTGTGTATTTGGGCAGAGCACTTAATCCCGATTGCCCACGTGGGGGCACAGTGGCTCTCTGTACTATGGCGTACTGCACGTCAATGGTGCACATGTCTTCAACCAATGCTAACCCTGCTTGTGTGGAGTTAGTACGTTGGGGAGTCTGACAGTTTCTCGCCGTTGATCGGCGGTTCTCTCCTGGTACTCCGGCTTCCTCCACCCATGAAACTGTCCGACACGAGGTGGACCTTGGCTATTGCAAGTGTCGTTAAACTCCAAATAAATAAATAACTAGGTAATAAAAATCATCAGCAAAATTTTAATTAATGAAGCACCTGTTGATACCAGGTGCTTCATTAACTAATTTTTTAATGTTTATTCCTATAATTAGTGTTGGGAATCTAATATTATTGCGTCCGTAGAAATATTGCCCACGCGTGGAAAGTGACCAGTCCATGGAGGCCGTACTGTAGGGACACCGTATTTTCGACCCAGGATTTTCGGCCAGATAATGGTAGAGGGATTTTCCCGCTACCATTATCTGAGCAGTACCCTGGGCCTCTTGTATCACCATTTACAAAAAAAAAAAAAACGCTAAAGAGGGGGTTTCAGTTAACCGTTCTTATCAACCATTACATACAGTTGAAACTAGAAGTCCCATGACTGTATTGTGCAGTATTTTGAAGTAACAGCTCGCTGGGTAAGTGCACTTTTGTCCCAGACAAACTGCACCATTAGCGTACCTCAGTTCCTGTAGAAAGACAGCGTGCCCATCTCTGTACAATTCTATAGTGGTATATAGAGCTCATTAACATCATTCCTAACCTCTACTGGGATACATGTACATGTAATGACGTAAATAGTTATTAAAATTCGACTGCATATACAGAATGAAGTGGGTGGATTACTACTTAATCGCAGCGCCATATATTCTCCACTCGAAAAGTATATATAATTGTTCACAACAGCACAAGAAATACTTGCAAACTCTCATCACACAGACCACCGGGTCCAACCCTGTGGTCCAGAGGATGAAAGTTTTCAAGTGTTTCTTGTGTTTTGTCCTCAGAATTTGAAAATAATTAATCAGTGAAAAATATCTATGACGCAGCGAATTAGTAGTAATCCACCTTCCACAAACTGTAATCTCAAAAGCTTCTTTCTGTTTGATTCGTTTAGTTTGTGATTTCGCTACGACCTCGGTAATTGGGCACTATATTTTGCATTGCACAGCGCAAACGCTCTTGTGTACTTCAGACAACTTCATTCTTCTGCAAAAAGGAGTGCATTACCCAACGAGCATTGTCTGCGCTAATTGTGACAGAACTTCTAGTTTCAAATATAAATGGGGAGTGTGTGATTCCGTGATTCCGTTCGTGTCTGACTAGAAATTGATATAAAATGCAACTAGAAATTTCCCGTCTCGTGGGTGGGGCTACCCGTCGTGGGATGGGGCGGCACGCTAGTTGTAGCATATGACGTTTCACTGAAAAAGGTAAAGATGTCGGGAGAACGGATCGTCACGAAAAAAAACCGGAGTTGAGGTCGACTACCAGAATAATAATTCGAAATTACCGTGGAACCCTGGTAAGTGGAGTAGTGCTTACTATCGGAGTCGCGTCATGGTATAATAAGACGTCTTGCGTGAGAGTCTTTTCTAAAATAGGTAGCATGATTATGAGCGACTGAGTAAAACCTGCATTGTAGTCGAAGCGTTATTCCATTGGGGAGACGGGGGCCCATCTCTTCGCCGCAGTTGGTCTGGAGATTGGACCAATTTTCCGTAGACTTGTTGCGAATGCCATAACCCTACGGCCACACCGTCTATTTTTGAACCAATTACGACAAAGTGCCTCACTCACTGCAAGGTTGGAACTTCCAACTATTCAAGCCTTTTCCAAAAGTTTAGAGTGTTAACACGAGGGATGACACCCCATTTACGGATGTCTCGGTAATAGTGCACCCCTGAAGTACTGTACAAGAAACTTACGCTATTATTCTACATTTCAATACATCCAAGTACTTGAATAGATAAAACACTTATAGTACTATCTGAGAATAGACACATGGGGAGTCTCTGGTTACATAATTGATGCATTGCTTAGGTGACCTGGACTTGTGAGAATTTATACAATAACATTGTTTAATAGAGAATTTCTTTCCATTTGTACACATTACATTTACATATTCAATGAACATTTGAACAACATAGCATGATTCTTGGTCTGAAAAATCAATAGAATTAACCCTCTCCCAAAGGTTACCATAATGTTAATTCTTTTCGCAAATAAAGTTCAGGGACATAGGGAACAGGTCACGGGGAATGTGCCTCAACTTGTTCCGAAAATAGTAGAGAGAGAGAGAGAGAGAGAGAGAGAGAGAGAGAGATAGGGGAGGGACAACATTATCTTGACCAATATATTTCTACCTGGTACTACCACTATCGGAAAATCGGGGCGGCAGCATGTCAGTAACGACTCGTTAAACGAATGTCGAATAAGGAACTGGGAATAAGTAAGCGTTGTCACGTCAGTTATTATTCACTAATTTCAGTAAGTCATTGCTCGCAGTTACCGTTCTCTGATTAGTGTGCTAAAAATCAAGCATCATGGATTTATCTGTCACCTTATTCGACCAGGAAATGACACTTGCGAAGAAATGTACTTAAGGGCCTATATAAGTAATGAAATTTTGTTTATTTTGAAAATTCTCACCTCTGATATTCCTTCAATTCAAATTAAATATACACAAAATGTACATCAAAATGAAGGTTGGGATGTATAGAACACGAAACACATGTGTAATCAACTCATAGAGTCGACTGTAGGCACCACTGGTTCCTGGAAGTCTGCTACCGTATTCGCACCAGAACTGGTAATTTAATAATATTTCACAAAAACAACTTGTGGCCAAATGTGCTTTACATATCCAAGAACAAAGCTAGGGAATAAAAATTCTTCAAAACACGGCGACAGAGCTGCATTGGGGAAAATTCCAAAGCCTTTGCTTTTGTTTACGTATGAGTATACTTTCGATTTCCGGTCGACGTCATCGGACAGAAAAAGCATGTAAAAACAATGCCGTCTAAAATAAAATAATGAAAAAGATCGCCTTCATACAGTATACTGTTATTAGATAGAGATTGCACAGTTGCCATATTCAATACAAGGTATCATGATACCTGTTGAAATTTCTTAGAATTACGATTTTGTTTTTTGATGGAAATTCGTGGTAACGAGTGATTTGCGCATGTCTGTCGAGCATGGAAACCATCTTCAATAAAAAATGCAGACAGTGTTGTCCATTTCCAAAATGCAGACCTATCGCTATATTCGAAAGTGTTTTGAACGCCTAGCTTTGTTCTTCGATATATGAAGCACATTTGGAAACGAGTTGTTCTGATGAAATATTATTTTATTATCAGTTCTGGTGCGAATACGGTAGCAGACTTCCAGGAACCAGTGGTGCCTACAGTCGACTCTATGAATTGATTACATATGTGTTTCGTGTTCTGTATATCCCAACCTTCATTTTGATGTATAATGTGTGTATATTTAATCTGAATTTAAGGAATATGAGAGGTGAGAATTTCAAAATAAACAAAATTCCATTACTAATATAGGCCCTTAAACAGCCCCAGTCCCCAAGATCGAAAGACAAACATGGCATCTTGCCAATTATTTTGGGTCGACATCAAAGTAATCATAAAGCACGACAATCGAGTTGATTACATATGTGTTTCGTGTTCTACACATCCCAACCTTCATTTTGATGTGTAATTTGGGTATATTTAATCTGAATTTAAGGAATATGAGAGGTGAGAATCTCAAAATAAACAAAATTCCATTACTTATATAGGCCCTTAATAAGAATACAAATTTAAAATGACTGCTAAGGTTATATGACTTACCTGTTTATTCAGTTTAAATAGCTGACCATTTATCAAATTGAGTCCATGCTATAACTGTATGCAAATAATTTGGAAAAATATAAAAAAAAAATGACCGAAAGGTCCTTGAAAATGGCTGTGAGTTGTTCTTGAAGAAGGCCCTTGAATTGACTTCATCCTCAAAACAACGAATATCGATAAGCAATGTTTTGACTGCTGAAGTTGAAAAAAATGAATAGCGATTTTTGTGAATATGGCGTTACGTTATTTCCCCTGACCAGGGCTTATATTTCGACGAGAATCCGAGAATCGATTCGCACAAAGATTCGCGCAATAAAACTGGCGAGAATCCATGTGGATTCTCGCTGCACCTCTGCTAGGATTCGCGTGAAAACAAATGAGTCAATTTAACCCTTTAACTAACACAGCGGCAACAACTTAACCAATAGAAGGCTAACATGACCTGAAATATCCTGACACTTTGTCAATAAAACCTTACAAATATGGCTGTCATTGGAACCGGCTCATTGAGCCGGTTCCAACGGCAGCCATATTTGTTAGATTTTATTGGAAAATATTGTTCATTTAATTATTTTATCATTTATTTATTATTTAAAAATTATCAAACTTAGTTTTAAAAATTAAAAAAGTGTGTTGGGTCAAAGGTTAACACGTGTTATCAGTATACAACAGTGGTTCAACCTTGGTGGTGTCATGGGATCCTGGGACACTCATAGTAGGTATGGATTCTCGCAACCATTTTCACGAGAATCCAAATGGATTCTCATAAATTTAGACGAAATATAAGCCCTGCCTGACATTAATAGAAAGGCGAGGAAGGTCCAATTAAGAAGCATGCAATTGTTGAGGAGCCACCTATAACATCAGTACAAAATTAAAAAAAAGCCAAGTTTCCCTTTGTTACCTTTAATAAACGAAAACAACAGACAGCTCTCCGAGTAACCAATGATTTCTTGATTTTAGACGTTGATTTTTCAGTCAAATCACGTCATGGCCGCTCTGCAGCAGCCATGACTTGGTTTTGTGAGAAAATTAAAGAAAGTTCTCAGCGGGTTAAGAGAAAAAAATACGTTAAATTCTTCTGGATACAAAAATGGAAGCAAGTTGTGTTAACCTGTCTGACCTATATGAACAGTTGTGTAAGCATCTCTGCTGGCTTATATCAATCAGCACTAGAATGGAGTAATTAGAATTTCATGAGCCGGTAACTTTCCTCCTGGATTATAACAGTTGACTGGTGGCAATTATCTTGTTAATTCTTCTGAGTCGCAACCATCTGTTGACCTTCTATCAACACTACTAACACAGTCTGCACTTTCGAAAATAATTTGATGTTGCTCGTGTCCAATTATAGTTCCGTTGAATTAATTGGTAAAGTCTAATGCTTTTGCGACATATCTGTATTATTCATGTTTATGCGAGTGTAGATTAGATGTTCAGGAACTTAATTTGCTGTTTAATCTTCGGAATGGTTAAAACACTCCTTCAGCTTCACAGAGTACAATCGATCCGCGTCCTTTCGGTGCAAACATAGTCCTCTCCGTGCTGTTAGTCGTCCTCTCGATGCGAATCCGTGTTTTTCGACGATGGTGGATGCTCCATTTCCTAATTAAACAGCCCACAAAGTAAAAACAGCACGCGATTTTTCCGCTGTAAGGAGACGTCCAACCTAATTTTGGTCAAATTCATGTAATTTTCTCCAAAGTCTAAAAAAGCTAGAAAGGAATAACCCCAACAAATTATATATCATTGTCTTTTTTGGAATGAAATTTAGATCACGTGGAAACTAATATTTGTCAAGGATCTGTTTCCATGTGGTAGAAACCACTGCCTGAAAGTGTGACATGTCATAGGCAAGAGGCCACATTTTGTACAATAAAATACCTTAAATTTACTGAATAGTTATATTCTGTAATCCATCTAGCGCAGACTTAACCCTTTACCTAACCTGAAAAGCAGACGACACTTGCCAAAAAAAATCTTGAATAACTATTTTTTTTCATTTTTTGTCTCAAAAACATAGGTTATGACCCCTCGTTGGAACGAGCTCGACGAGCTCGTTCCAACGAGGGGTCATAACCTATGTTTGTGAGACAAAAAATGAAATATTTTGAAAATTAATTGGCGATTTTTGAGAACAGCGCTGGCCGGTTTTGGCCGTTACGTTGGGTAAAGGGTTAAAGATTTCTTTTCCTCATTATTGCAAGGAACGGACAGTAAGGCTAATTGTAATTTAGGGTGTCTAAATTTCACAAGGGCTGCCATTTTTCTTGTGTTTGTTTTATGAAGTTCACCAAGGGTCAAATCCACACAGTTCACAAGAACTAGTATGGAGTCACGAGAGAGTGCATCGATGTAAAATGAAGAATGTCCAATGTGGCTTTTGTTAGACTGCAGTGACCATACGCCCACCCCCAATTCTGTATCATGGAATTAGTGTCAGTAAAAAATGAGATTGATGAACCAAAAAAGGGAAAACTACCCAACGTATTCATTTGGTATTATCTGTGACCATTTCTGGTGTTGCGTGAGCATTGGCAGCTGCCAAGAGTGCCATGTGAATGCTCAAGTATGGCCAAAACAACACAAATGACCTGCCGAGCATGCAATATACTTACATCAATCGACTTCATTAAGTTTGAAAGCATGGATTCTAATTCATTTGTGTACATGGTTTGGTATGCTTGATTTACATTGAAACTATCGCCCTTCTGTAGTTGCTGTTTGGGGAGGCTTGACTGTTGGTTACTCGTCAGATTTAAGAACATTACAAACTGATCTGCTTACCAATACTACTTTTATAGGCAGCTAATTACATGCCTGAACAATATCGCAATTATGTTGGTTATTAAATTCATTAATGTAAAAACTTATGCGACGTCATGGTCTCATTTCGGTAATTCGTATGATTTTGTCCACCAGGTGGCTTCATGCTATTTCTGTCAATAGATTGTAAAGTTCACATAGATTTGGGAAACCTTTTGGTGCCTACAGCGATCAAAATCGGCGTGGATCCACCTGTCACACAATGGAGTTGTGCGAGGAAGAAATTTAAATTTACGATGGTGCAAAATTTCACTATATTTGATGAACAGAAAAAGAATTTTCTGAAACTTTGGCATTCAGTCCTTGACTTTGGTCTTTTTATTCGACTAGCAAACTTAACCCAACTGTCTTTGCGTCACAAATATAGTTCGGCTACAATCAAATTATTTTTTCGTAAATATAAAATTGTAAGTACTGCGATTTATGTTGGTGTGAGTATATTTTGTTTTCAAACATAATTTTCCAGTTTTATGTTTTGCTCGTTGACAACAATAGTAGATCGATTCGGTGGCGTATAAATCCCTTGCTGAAACTTGCGTAACTTTCTACAGTTTCGGATTCAACATTGCTGCTAAGGACTGCATCTCTGTTATTACATTGCCAACTGAATATTAGCCTTTGAATGTATCGTGCGTTATATTACATCGCCTCGCAGATTCGAAAACAGCAATGAAATGTTTGCATATTTCAGATCTTTGGAAATGAAGTCGTTTCCCAACTTGGTCCATGATTGACCATGAATCACGTGGTCAAAACAAGCATGTCTCCTCAACACAATCTATATTTCGTGGTCGTTCATTTTTCTTTGAGAGTTTTCAATACGTCGGTACTTTCTCCAAGTATGGAGTGTGGAGTCTTTTATTTACAACTCAGACATTAGAATTACCGATCCATTCCTTGTTATTCTCGTCGGTTGCTTATGCGGCTGTAGATTTGTTTGTCATCAATACTATAAAAGCAACAAAAAATTATTCATTTTTTTTTTATAAAAAGCGGATAAAATCCAACCAAGTTTTGTGTATTTTTGTCATTAATTTGGTATATAATATGTCGCTATTCACCTCTTTAATTCGAATTTAGGGCTTGTTGAAATTTTCAAAAAAATATCCACAGTTTTGTTGGACGACCCATTAAATACAAGCAACGGAGCCGTCCTTTTCTGAAAACTTCGATTTGCGCCACGAGGACGACTGACAGCACCACGAGGACGACTGGCAGCACCGCGAGGACGCTGTCTGCACCGAGAAGAAGTTGGTCGATTGCACGATGTGAGCTTAACCTTTTGGACACTGGTGGTATCTCCCATGTCAGTTCAATAGCAGCAATTGGAAACGTCCATTTTCATTATTTGGGGGGGGGGGGGGGTAGGCTAATTGGGGCTGCACATTGAAAATATTAATTGGTCTACCCCACACATTCACTTAGCAGTCATTCTACTTAATGAAATTATGACGTATCATGTTCGTAGGCCGGAAAAGCGGCCCATCGGATTCAAAGGGTTAATAGTCTTGACTGACCGATTCAGTACGCACTCTCTTTTTACCGCACCGAAGTCCTGGATCCCTTATATTGTTTTTATGAAATGCAAGTCAAATGTAGGGAAACATTTCTGTAAGAAAACAAATGTTGAACTTCAAACCGAAAGGTCGACGGTTCGATCACCACCAGAAGTAACTGTGTTTTGACCTTGGGCAAGACACTTAATCCCGATTGCCCACGTGTGCTAAGGCGTACTGCACGTCGATGATGCACTGGTCTTCAACCAGTGCTAACCGTGCTTTTGCGGAGTTAATACGTTTCACACTAAAAACTAAAGTGTTAAAACTGACACTTTCAAGGTGTTAACCCCATTCTAACTCTTAGGATTTGATTTTAACACTCAAAGTCCAATGCTTTAAGCACTTAGACATTACAATCGTCAGACATCTGAAACGTGAATGGATGGCACTTCCCATGTGTCTAGCATTGGTGGTTCTTCCAGAATCGTCCATAATTTGATTTGCGCTTGGTGGGTACATAATTAAAAGGACACAACGCAGATGACGCGGATCAGGCTCGAGAGTTCGAGCCTGATCCGCGTCATCTGCGTTGTTTCCTTTCAAGTGTCGCGACATTACACTTGTCAAGTGGTATTATTGTAACATCTGTCAAGTTCTGGATTATCTACACTTGAACAAAGTGCTAGTTCAGCACTTAGTAAGTGTTAAATACAGCACTTCATGTGTAGTTTTTAACACTTTAGTTTTTAGCGTGTGGGGAGTCTGACAGTTGCCGTTGCTCGGTGGTTATCTCTGCATGGGTACTCCGGCTTTTTCCACGCGTAAAACAATGTGACACTGGCTGTCTAAAATATCACTAAACCACAATAAAAAAACAAAACCAAAAAACTCCAGGACTATGCAACTAGTAAGTTTCTAATAAAATGCCCAGACATGTCCCCCTCTGCCCAGAACTGTTTCCTGAGACAGATTCATGAATTGTGACTTGTGTGTGTGTGTGTGGGGGGGGGGGGGGTGTTGGCTGAGAGCCTTTCATGAGGCAGCTGAATTACCCAGGAAGCCAGTTGTTTCTGCGATCAGTTTACAGAGAAGTAGCACGGTCTAACAAACCACTGTGCCAAAAGACCCCGGAAAACAGAGATTTTAGCCTTATGTACTGAGGTATTTTGGAACAATGTATGATTCATTCTTTTATAATGGCTCTATGGTGCTTGCGCGACATTGTACATAAGTTTAAGAGCACTGGAGCCCTGGACGACCAACTGTTTTGCTTTATAAAAATAAACTTTAGATTATAAGCCATAGACAAGTTCTGTTCTGCTAGTGCAGTAGAACCCACTCACCAACACCTGGGTGGAAGTCCTCTACAGTGGGTAGAACTGGTATAAATGCTTGGCCAGCCTTGACTTTAACTCGTGTTGAGGTCATGATATCGTCATAGATGCTCAAACTGGCCTCTAAAGCCCATTGATAGATAAACTGATAAGTGAAATATCTAAAAACAAAAACGATAATAAAGGAAAACTGAGCCGGTCGAAAACTATTGTACATGTGTCTTCAGTCTTTACACAATGTACACTCTATGTACCTATTTCGTATTTTGCTTCTTTAACCCCTTACCCAGCGCCGACGATATGAAAATTTATTATTTTAAATATCATTTTTGGAAATTTTTCAAAAAAATTCAACAAAACCATATCATGTGACCCCTCGTTGGAACGTTCCAACGAGGGGTCACATGATATGGTTTTGTTGAAATTTTTTGAAAAATAATATTTTTTCAACTGCTGAATTTGCATACTGCGCGGCCGATTCGTTGGGTAAAGGGTTAAATCTTCGATACCTGGTGGTATATTCCTTATCAGTCCAATGATATCAGCTGGAAGAGTCCATATGCACATTGAAAATGTTGATTGGTCTATCATGTTATTTAACCGAGCAACCATCCACTTTGGGGGCGCGGTGGCTCAGTAGGTAGAGGTGCAGGCTGCAAGCCGAGAGGTCCTAGGTGCGAATCCCACCTGCGGCAACCGCGTTGCGTCCTTGGGCAAGACACTTCAACCCCATTGCCTACGTGGGGGCACGGTGACGTTGTGCACTAAGACGTAGTGCACGTCGATGGTACACTGTCTTCAACCAATGCTAACCCTGCTTGTGTGGAGTTATTATGTTGGGGAGCTGACAGTTGCTCGCCGTTGCTCGGTGGTTCTCTCCGGGTACTCCGGCTTCCTTCACCCGTAAAACTTTCGAGGTCATGATTAGCCATTGTGCAGAAATAAGTGACCTTAAACACCAATAAATAAATAAATATACCATCCACTTTATGAATTCAGGTCGTATCACCACCTTGGAACTGAAAGCGGCCTTTCGGGTTCAAGGGGTTAATGAGTACTGCTTAAAACAAATCCCCGAACGATGATGACTCTTAATAACACCCTAATCCTGCTGTGATTGGGTGGATTGATCCGTTAAGCAGGATATGGGGACACGGTCGGCTCACGTTGCGCGGACTAATAAATCTGCCTATGTTCTGCCCGCGGACACAATCACCTTGCATATTGCAGAAGTAATTGCCACCCAGCCAATGGACACAGTATGCTAGTATTTGAAGGCCGACTTGAGCACACAATTGGCATTGTGGACTTATTCGGCCGTGCATAGATTGACCTTTATCTTGCGTACTGGCCATATCCGGCCAGCGCTATTCACAAAAATCACCATGCAAATTTTTCGCATTGTTTTCCCCCATCTTTGCCCCAAAATAGTAACCCCTGAAATATAAAAAAAGCTCTGTTTTGATGAAAAAAGGGAAATGTATAGTTATTCCGGAAATATTTTTATGCTCCCAACAGAGAGGCATCTTAAATCCGAGTTGTCCGTCTGCCCATCAGTCCGTCCGTCTGTCGGACTTTATTTCTCCGTCCGAAGCCTTAACTCTATAATGCTTTGGTGGAGTTCCATGAAACATTACACAAAGGTGAAGACCAGTGGAAGGTCTTTTGCACAGCAAAGCGATGCTTGAGTGACAAAGGTCAAGGTCATATGAGTGGGGAAACGTAATTCTCTCAGACTCTATTTGTCCGTCCGGAGCCATAATTCTGTTATGCTTGGGTTGATTTCCACCAAAAAAATACACAACGGTAAAGACCAATGTAAGGTCTGTTGCATATCAGCACCATTCTCGAGTGGCAAAGGTCAAGGTCACAGAATGTGAAAACTAAATTCTTCCACAGACTGTATTTGTCCGTCGAGAGCCATAATTCTATATTGCTTGAGTGAATTTCCATCAAAACTTCACACTAGGGTAAAGACCAATGGAAGGTCTGTTGCAGAGCAACACCATGGTCGAGAGACAAAAGTCAAGGTCACAGAAATGTGAAAACTTAATTCTCTCAGACTATTTGTGTTTATCGGTTATCCTACAGCTTTATTTTGACTTGGTACTGTATACCAAATCCAACAACTGACATCCATATGTGTATGGTTCTGCTGAGAACGTTCCAATATATTAGTGGCTGTATTGACCTTATTTTTCATTCCAGTATTATAGGCAATTTGGTCATAGTTCGGGGGGCATCCGTGGCCGAGCGGTCACCTTTAGTCTTGTTTCATACATGTATGTCGTCTTCGTGTTATGTAAAGAGTTATGTACTGTACAGTCGCCGTGGACTGGTCGTAATCCACGCTTGGGCAGTGATGTCCACGCATGCGTTTTCCAAGTAATAAAAATCATCATCAGCGAAATTTTAATTAATGAAGCTCCGGGTTGAACTCGATGCTTCATTAATTAATTTTGGGGGGGGGGGGGGGGCTCGGTGGCGTCGCGGTAACCGGCACTTAAACCTGATTGCCTACACGAGGGCACGATGACGCTGGGTACTAAGGCGTACTGCACGTCGAAGGTGCGCATGTCTTCAACCAATCTAACCCTGCCTGTGCCGCTGTTCAGAGTTACGATGTTGGAGAGCTGACAGCTGCTCGTCGTTGCTCGGTGATTCTCTCCGGGTACTCCGGCTTCCTCCACCCGTAAAACTGTCACCGACATGATATGACCCTGGCTGTTAATTTGTCGTTAAACCAGGTTAACCCTTTACCCAACGTAACGGCCAAAACCGGCCAGCGCTATTCTCAAAAATCGCCAATTAATTTTCAAAATATTTTCATTTTTTGTCTCAAAAACATAGGTTATGACCCCTCGTTGGAACGAGCTCGTCGAGCTCGTTCCAACGAGGGGTCATAACCTATGTTTTTGAGACAAAAAATGAAAAAAATTAGTTATTCAAGATTTTTTTTTGCAAGTGTCGTCTGCTTTTCATGTTAGGTAAAGGGTTAAACCCTAATAAAAAAAAATAATATTTTTGATAATTATTCCTACAAGTAGTGTTTGGAATCTAATATTTTAGCGCCGTGGAAATATTGCCCACCTGTGGAAAGTGACCAGACCACGGCGGCCGTACAGAAAAGAGTTAAAAGGGTATTCCTCTTTTTCGACTGTTGTTGAGTGTTCAGATGTTTGTAATTAACTGCATCACTAATGGAGTGTTGATTAACTGTTTGTGTTAGGAGAAAATTTAATCAATGCCATTTAGAGGATCAATTAAGTTGGATTCCATTTCCATAGAACAAGTGTGTGTATCGCCATAATATAAACACCATAATAATCGCAAACTTGAGTATTGCGTTACTTTCGTGAGCAGTACTGCTTAGCTGATTGATCGTTAGTAGGCCTGGGAATAAGCAGACTGTCTTCTGAAGAATGGGGTCCCCAGAGGGTGAATTTGGTGATGCTACCCTCAGGGATGTGATTTTTCAGGTTTTTTTTAAATCTGATTTCAGTTTTGAGTCGAGCTGTGTTAACAACCGAGACCTATGGTTTGGCGACAGTCGGTGTGCGTTAGAGCTGTAGGTTAACCGAAACCGAACCGAGGTTTTTATTTTTTTTTTTAAAACCGAAACCGAAACTGTCGACATCACGTAATCTAAGGTTTTTCGTTTTTTTTTTATTAAATACTCTCTTGCTGCAGAAATTCACAGAATGTAGCCATCCCAGAGTAGTGAGAGTACCCAGACACTGCCAATGGCAGTGTCTGGGTACTCTCACTACTCTGGGAAGGCTACATTCTGTGAATTTCCGACATTTCAGTTTAGTTGTGTTTGCAGCTTTCCTCAAGTTGCGTGTAGGTGTCAGACCTCGAAAAATGGCCAAGCACAATAAAAGTTCTGTATATTTAGATAATTATTATATTGGCCTTCCTGATTCTTCATGTATTATAGCTTATTTCGGGCATTCATTGAGTTTCACTCAATTTCACTGCCATTCAGTTATGACTCCGGACATAAGAAGTTAAATTTATTGAATTTTATTTGGCCTCATGAACAAACCGAAAACCGAACCGAACCGAGGTTTTACTCCACCTGAAAAACCAAAACCGAAACCGAACAAGAAATTTAAAAACCTACAGCTCTAGTGTACGTCCAGGTGGGCGTCCTCTGTTAGCGCAATAACTTGACAGACGTTCACCATTTTGACTAATATTTGCCATACACGAATTTTTCAATAATATCTCAAACAAGTTCGAAAATGGGCCGGTCTGACTTTTCGTTACATAGTTATGGTCCTTAATTCGTCAATTTTTACAAATTTTGAGCTCGTTAACGCAATAAATTGAACAAACGTTCTTCGATTTGACTAATATTTGCCATGTAGGTGTTTTGCAATAATATCTCAAACGAGTTCGAAAACTGATTCGGCCAAATTTTTTAGTTCCAGAGTTATGGACCTTAATTCGTCTTTTTTTTTATGAATTTTGAGCTCATTAGCGCAATAAATTGAACAAACGTTCCCTTATAAAAAAGTGCCATGGTAAATCATGGTAAATCACAGAATACCCTGGTAATACCATGGTATACCATGGTATTACCAGGGTATTTTGGGATTTACCATGGTTTACCGTGGTACTTTTTTTATAAGGGTTCTCCGATTTGACGATTATTTGCTATACAAGTCTTATGCAATAGTATACTATTACAAAAAGTAGGGGATATCCAAACTGATGTTGATATGATATTTTCGGAAAATGGTATTGGATACGCGTGATTGGAAAAACAATATGTTGCAAGTTCAGTGTGGGTCGTGAATGTCACTGGCCCACGAAAAGTTCGTGCAGGTTTTGCGCATTAATGTCTGCGGGGTTCGTTTTGAAATTTTTATTTGCACTGGACGGGCTTTTTCGGGGGTCTCGTCGTTCTTTTCTTGGTATAAACTCGTTCATCAATAGATTATGGTCGAAACATAACTTTTGAGGTATGCAAAGACTTGCACGTGACGAACGTTTGCGTGACGTTGGCAAGTTGGAAGCTGGCAACAGACAGACTGCAATGGCTCAAATTCTCAATCGGTGATTAGCAGGCTGTAGCCACGCTACCGCCAGACAGGAAATGATGATGGCAGACGTCGGTCAGGTCGTCCCAAATGCGGCAACTGCTAACCATGATCGTTTCATCCGAACCACAGCATTACGTAACCGTCATCAAAGTGCCTCAGAACAGCAGCTGCACCGAACGACAGATGTGCGAGTCAGTGGTCAAACTATCCGAAATCGTCTTTATTCACAGCTGCAATTTGTACGCTCGACGGCCTCGAATAATTCCACGTTTGACTGAACGTCACATCGCAGCAAGACAATCGTCGGTGGAGCAACCCCATGTTTTCCGATGAATCGAGGTTCACTCTCGACTTCCACGACAGGCGAAACGTAGTGTGGCGGCAGCGGAACGAAGGATACCACGACGTAACCGTTAGGTAGCATGATCGTTTTGGTGGTGGATCGGTTATGGTGTCAGGAGGCATAACCACGACAAGCAGAACAGCATTACATGTCATCCAAGGGCGTGTCACAGGGCAGTACTACCGTGGCAACATGTTAGTTGCTCATGAGGTGCCATTTGCACGACGTCACGGCCATCGATTCATTTTCCAAGATGACAGTGCAACAGCACACGGGGTCCGTGTCGTTACTGAGTTCCTCCAGGAGCAGAATATCACTACACTGCCTTGGCCAGCACTAAGTCCAGACCTTTCACCAATCGAGCACGTCTGGGATATGCTTGGCTGGTGCCTATGACAACACCAACAGCCCCCTACCAATGTCCAGGAACTCGCCGCTGCACTGCAGAAGAATGGAATAACATCAGTCAAGCTGATATTGGACGTTTGGTGAGGAGTATGCCACGTCTGATCCGCGCTTGTCACGCGAACCGAGGAGGATTTACAAGGTATTGAGGTCTTGGACTGAATGTTGTAAATTCTCTGACTGACCGCCCATGTCTTCTGCAGCTCAGTGCGTGGATTGTGTGCTTGTCGGACACCAACTGTCGCTGAAATCATTCACCAGATACCACAGTGCAATGCCCCAACTGTCTGTTTGATGAAAATATAAATATATGTCTTCATATATCTCACTTTTATCAAATATCCCCTACTTTTTTGAAGAGTATATCTCAAGGGCGTTTGAAAACTGGCCTGGTCAGATTTTCGGTTACAGATATATGGGCCTTAATTAGTCAACTTTTTTGAATTTTTAGCTACAACTTGAACAAATGTTCTGCAATTGACTAATTTGTGCCATAATAGTCCTTTGTACAAACATCTGAGGCGAGTTCGAAAAAATCGCCGGGTCCATTTTCTCATTACAGAGTAATGGACCTTAATTCATCCGTTTTTACGAATTTTTAGCTTATCAGTTTTTACGAGTTTTGAGCTCAACGTGATGACATTTCTGATTTTCAACAGAGAGTGCATGAAGAAAGTAGCCACAACTCGACTCCTGCTTCTCTGATGCGCAGCTCTTCTTTTACTTACCCAATTGCATATTTTTATTTCTTTAAATTTACATGAAAATGGTCCTAGCATGTAAATTTAAAGAAACAAAATACAACCAAAAGCTTTATTTCTACTGGACTTCGGTTATATGGGGGATATAAAGCTTGATTTTGAAACCTCTCCACAATGCAAACATAATTTCAGTTTTTTTCATCTGGCCCTAATCACGCCCCTGTTAACCATGAACAAAAGGGTGGCATCAATAATTTACCCTCTGTGAACCTCAATCTGAATCACGCTCTCAAGTCTAAACAGAAAGAGGTACACAGAGGATAAATTGACCCACTGTATGGGATAGCATCAGCAAATTCACTCTCTGGAGATCTTCATTCTGCAAATGACAGATCGCTTATTTCCAGGCTTGATTGTTGGTATGCGTATGATTTTTTTTTTATCGCTGACCATATCAGGGTTTCCCAGATTTAACTTCACACTTGTGTATGTAGTGGCCATTAAATAGTCGTAGATGATAAAAGTAGTGATGCGAAGGCACGCTTGTGTCAAGATACGATACTTTTAGCGCAATAACTTGAACAAACGTTCTCCGATTTAACTAATATTTGCAATACAGGTCGTTTGCTATAATATTTCAAGCGGGTTCAAAAACTGCCCTAGCACGATTTTTTGTTACAGAGTTATGGGCCTTAATTAATTTTTACAAATTCTGAACTAAAATTAGCATTATAACTTGAACAACAGTTCCAGGTTTGACAACCGACGTATGATTGATAACCAGGTTATGGACATGCAACACTCTCCGATTGCCAACACAACTCGACGCCCGCATCTCCGGTGCGCTTGTTTTTTAATTATGCATTGATGGTGCATAGAGGAAGTTTCCTTTCGATTTTTGACCATTCAGCTGAACCAAGATGGCCGCCAGTGGTCAATTCATTATGGCTTCCATGACGGCCATCTTGAATTTGGTTTCCGTCCAATAACTAATGAATTCTGACTCGAATCAATTTCAGTTTGTGGTTATGCATTATTGGTGTTTATGGGAAGCTTCCTTTCTATTTTAGATCAGCTAGCCAATTCAATACGACTCGAATCATTTGTATTTTTTAATTATTCATTGTTGGTGTCTAGGGGAAGCTTCCTTTCGATGTTGGGCCAGTCTGCTGAATCAAGATGGCCACCAGTGGCCAGTTCATTATGGCTTCCATGGCGGCCATCTTTAATTTGGTTTCCATCCAATAACTAACGAATACTGACTCAAATCAATTTTTTTTTGCTACGCGTTGTTGGTGTCTAGAGGAAGCTTCCTTACCCCCCCCCCCCCCCGCGGCAACCCAACCCCGGGAAGTGAGGCAGTGCTTGTTTACTGTGGTAAACAAACTCCGTTTTAATGGTAAAATAGGACACAGTCACTAATGCTTGGAGTGCAAGTCCCCTAAAATAGGCAACATGGGGTATAAACGATTGACTGACCTTGACGTTATCTCCATGTTGTGGTCACAATTAGCAATTGTGCAGAAGTATGTGACCTTAAACACCAATAAATAAATAAATAAGGAAGCTTCATTTTAATTTTGGGTATGCTCCCGAGAGACTTATCTACCCTTTTATGTGACCGTCGAGCGCATATGCCACGCTTCGCGTTGCTCTTGTTTGGTAACTATGAAATATATGCATGTACCATAGATGTCTAAAAGTACACATTGTTTAACCCTTTACCTAACCTGAAAAGCAGACGACACTTGCAAAAATAATTTTTGAATCACTAATTTTTTTCATTTTTTGCCTCAAAAACATAGGTTATGACCCCCTCGTTGGAACGAGCTCGACGAGCTCGTTCCTACGAGGGGTCATAACCTATGTTTTTGAGACAAAAAATGAAAAAAATAATGAAAATTAATTGGCGATTTTTGAGAATAGCGCTACCCGGTTTTGGCCGTTACGTTAGGTAAAGGGTTAAACTAAATCTCGAATAGAATCAGACAAATGATAATCAAATCGAATCTTGGCGCTTTTCAAGTTGTTCACATTGCAGTTTCTTATAATCGTTAATATTGTCAGTCCCCATTGTATGCTACGACGACTCGTCTTTGTGCAAACCAGTCGAAAAAGCGGAAAATTCCAGAACGCGATGAAAGTAATTACGGAAGCGGAACTTTGAACTGTTCTTCTATCATCAAGTCTCATTTTGTTCCCTCCAAAATATAGCTCATAGTCATAATAGGGACGAAACTGGACTTTTGAGTTCCGTATCGATTTCGGTATTTTAAGGGGGGTATACCTTGGTATCGGTACGGTGTTGGGTATCTAACTTGACTGAGATTTGCTGATGGTACCAAAGGGGAATTCACATCAGGAAAATACAGATTACAGAATAACTTGTTCTTGCAGCATTTTACCACAGCTCCACAAATACCACTGCCAATAAGTTTAACAGTGGTATTCTTTTACGAACACAAATCATATCTACAGTAATTTTGTGACTACTTCTAAACACATCTTAACCTTTCAATGCCTATTTGAGGCGTTAACAATCTCGGAGCATGTGAACATGCCATCTTCAGGAGGTCCTTCTGACAAACAAATCAGCTGGGAAGTAATTTATAGTCTTTTAAGTCTGTATTTCTATAAAGACAGCCACGTCTTCATCATAAATCATTGTTAAGCAGCTGGGCATGTACATGGTGTAATAATAGTAGCGAAAATTCAGGACAACGGCCCAGGCCCCTGATGGTTAACAAAACTGAAACTAAAATCAGCCACTTTTTAAGAAAAAAATAAACCCTTCAGCTGCTATCAGGCCTCAACAAGGCCTTATACATAGTGAATGTAGGAAAATTTGTAAATTCAAACAGTTTCGGTATTCAGTGATTCTTTCGATTCGGTTTTTCGGTATATTGTCCATCTCTAGACGAAACCGTAATAAAGTATGCTGTGAAAGCAAAAAGAAAATGAAAATTTTCTGTCAGAAGTAAAGAATACTTTTTGCATTAGTATCTTTCTGAAGTTTTCGTTAGCTAGGTAAACTAATGCATATAACAAAATGAAGCGAAACAATCTTTGAAAGACTGACCAATTCCTTTACCTTTGCTAAGCACTGGAACAAAAAAATACTTTCGAGTAACTGAAAAGTTTGATCAAGCTAACGCATTACGTGTAAGTCGGAGTAAACTTAACATCAAAGTGGACCTGGGTTGACTTTGCAACCTCATGCGCTTGTCACAATCTAGCCATCGATTGCTAATATGTCGTTGAACTCAGTGATTAGTTGCCGGCCGAGATCCACACATCGTCAAACAAGTCTAGACTCATGGCACTGGGTGAGTTGATGGATTAAATTATTGGCGCCTTTTCTAGACATGTAGAACAGTTGATGGCTAATCGCAGACTTTCTTGGGATAGTATCGAAAAATTCACTGAACCAAACAGTGATAAAGGTATGTATTAACACTGGATGGTAGCGGTTTTTTGCTCATCTTCAAAAACTTATTAATAAATCACTCGTTGTTTTGGCAAAGGTCATAAATGAAAAGATCAAATGTTTTGCCAAATGTTAGAAACATTATGCAAAAAATGTGGTAGATTTTATCGGCTACTGCTCGGGAATTCAGTAATTAAAGCAACTCTAAACAGTTGTATCTATTTTTCTAATCTCAGCTACTTATCCGTAAATGTGTTGGATTAGTGAGTCTGATGAAGAGCAGTATCCTAAAAAATTACAGCATCATACGGAAAGAGTTATAATTCGGAAACGGAAATATAATTCTGTGGGCCGGAAATGCGGCTGCTGTTTTCAACCCAAGATTATGACGGAAATTTTCAATTCTCTCGGATTTTTCTAATTTCCAACTTACTTGTATACACCATGGTACACGTACATTGCTAAGAATAGCCGGTTGTATTGTCGTAGTTAACCGGGTGGGTGTGGGGGGGGGGGGGGGGGGGGGCTTGCTGCCCCAAACCCGTCCATTAGTAAACTGTCGTCAGAGAAAAAAAACTGTTTTAGAATCTTTTATGCATACAGTAGTACCACCTGACCGAAAAAGAGTTGTAAGAATAACTCCAGTAAGTTTCATCCTGATTTCTTCTATTTGTTAAGCTTGAGTCTTGACGCCATTTCCTGGAAACCTTTCCATGAGAGCTTCCCTTGATATGATGTAAAGGCTTGGATTATAGACAAAGAAATAAAATCCAACATATTTTCCTGAACTTACAGAACTTATTTCAGCTGATAGAATGTAGCTCGGCGGCACGTGAAATATGCGGACTGAACTTGAAACATTATAAAATCCAGACAATCAAATGCCCAGGATAGCACCCGACAGCACTATTTAGGCCCGAATACTACAATATTAATGAATATTTCTATCGACTCTCACCAAGGAAACACACGCTCTTCTCCAGCTCAATGTTTTGCCGTTCACTCTCTCCTCATATTCTAACATTTCGAAGCTGCACATTCAGAAGTGAATTCCGGAAAACTAGAGTTTGGGGGTATTAATGACCCTCAGTGATAGTTCTAGTAAAACCTGGGGTGAGTTTAAAATGTTGCTCATCCCCCGTGGGACACCACTTGTTCAGATATTGCTTCATACTAAACTAAATATGACACAGGATAGTTGTTATTTCGTTGACATCATCCTCCAATGAAGTTAAATTATTTCTGGGTCTCCCTTGCTACAATTTATTGGTGGAGTTTGTTCTCAAGACTCGACCTACAGTTTGATGAAATCGGTGCGCAGTCGGGTGGGCGTGCGGGCGGGTTTCTTAAATTTTTCTCGTGAGCGCGGTAACTTTCAGAAATATCAATGGATTTGGTCAAATGTTTGGTATGTGAGACTTTCCTAACAGTGTATAGAGTAAAGTTCGAAAACTGGTACGGTTCGGCCATGCTGGGCGGTGTTATTGACCTTAGTTAGTTAATTTTTGCCTATTTGCAGCTCCTCAGCGACATAACTTTAACAAATATCAATGAATTCGGCCAATATTTGGTTTGTGAGACTTTCTTTGCAATGTCTTGAACGAGTTTGAAAACAGTCTAGGCGACGCCATACTGAATACTAATAAGTGCACTGGCACATGGCACTTAATTAGCTCATTTTTGCCTGACTGATTACAGCTCGTAACAACGATAACTTGAACAATCTATAGCGGTCGAGGTATAAAGGCCATTTACCAACCAGCCTGGTTGGTCCGGATCTCCTAGTCTCGTGGTAAATCGGCCGTTTTGTGTGCTAGAGGTCGACGGTTCGAACCCCGGCTCCCGCACTTATCTCTTCTCCTGTTACAAATCAATGGATTTGCTTTTCTTGTAATAACAACCCTTACAGGTGCGAAAAAACTCGACCCCACAGTGACGATGCGCAATCCTTGTTGAGAGTGCTCTCCCAAGACAAACACATGTGAACAAATTTTGACAGCCCAAAATTATTTGCACCCTACCAGTTAACTGGTAGAATGCTAAATTATTTTCAGAAATCAAAATATGTTTACATGTCTTTGTATTGTTACAATTTATGGAAGAGTTCCTATAGGCACTCTCCCCTAATTTGTATCAAAGAAACTCCTTACAGTCTAGATAATTTTACCAAGAAGATAATATGAAGGACATTCACAGAATATTAAGTCTTAACCCTTTACTCAACGTAACGGCCAAAACCGGCCAGCACTATTCACAAAAATCGCCATTTAATGTTCATTGTTTTTTTCATTTTTTGTCTCAAAAACATAGATTATGACCTCCTTTGGAACGAGCTCGTCGAGCTCGTTCCAATGAGGGGGTCATAACCTATGTTTTTGAGACAAAAAATGAAAAAAATTCGTTATCAAGAATTTTGTTTGCGAGTGTCGTCTGCTTTTCATGTTAGGTAAAGGGTTAATTTAAGTTGAGGTACCCGCTGTTCCAAGTCGAAACCAAATAGAGATCATAGACTTCCAGCACCCAGCCAGTAAAAATTAGGCTGAAAATTTCGAAGAATTTTAAATTGTTAAATTCTTAAACAGATATTCTCTTCTACTTACACATCATCACTTCTATATTTCCCCAACACAAAAGATTGATGAATGATTCTGTTTCAGAAAACATTGGTCCATTATTGATGTTGGCTATTAGCCAGTTGCTTCAACAGTGTTTATAGGGGTAATTGAAAAGAACAGAACCTGAGATCGAAAATATCGCACCTACTAGATGATATCATACTGCAAAGCCAACACAAATGGTTTTCTGTGATATACGCAGAACGTCACGATCTTCATGTTTTCGTCACTGCGAAACGATTGCCAGCGCGGGGCTAGAACGAGAGGCGAAGCATTGACGAACGCATTCACACATCATGGCGTTCTGTGTTTATTACACGTCTCTATGACATAGACTCAACTAATTTAAAAATTCAGACATCGGTATTATTTTCAGAATTTAACAGTTCTGACGTCTGCTTGAAATATAAACAAAAACACCTGAAAACCCCGGCGTGATTGGCAAACACATCGATACATAAACAAAAAATGAAAGTAAAAATTGTGATCAAATGGGTTGTTTTTTTTCGTATTTTTAAGAAATTAGCTGTCGTTTTTTAGAGAGATGTTAGCTTCAATATCCAAACTTGAGTGTTATAAAATCACTCCCATTTATAGGATAAGTTTAATTATACCCACCACCAGCAACGAGTGGTGGTGGTGGTGGCGGGTGGGTGGGTGGGGGGGGGGGGTATACTGCAAGTATCTTGCCCGTCCGTCCGTCCGTTCGTACATCCGTCCGTCCGTCCGTCCGTCCGTCCGTCCGTCCGTCCGCAGATTTTCTCAGAAGTTTATTGACCAATCTGCTTGAAACTTGGCATGAGTATTCAGCACCATAAGAGCCTGTGCACCTGCAATTATAGTTCCTGTCTGATTATTTTTTACCGGAATTATGTCCCTTTTTGACTTAAAAAAAGCAGGCCTAAAATTTTGTCTGAGATTTTCTCAGATGTTTATGGGTTGATTCCTTTGAAACTTGGTATGGTTGTTTACTACCATGGGAACCTGTGCACCTGCGATTATTTCGATCAGACTTTTTTTGCCAGAGTTATGTCCCTTTTCATCTTAGAATGTCTGGATTTTGTCTGTAGATTTTCGTAGACATTTATTCGTTGATTCCTTTGAAACTTGGTATGGATGTTCACTATCATGAGATCCTGTGCACCTGCAATTATAGTTTTTTTTTCTTTTTTGTCAGAGTTATGACCCCTTTTCATCTTAGAATGCTTGAGTTGCCTATAATTTTGTCCGGAGATTTTCTCAGATGTTTATTGGTCGATTTCATTGAAACTTGGTATGCATGATCACTACCATGGGAACCTGTGCACCTGCAATTATAGTTTTGATGGAACCTTTTTGCCAGAGTTATGCCCCTTTTTGTCTTAGAATATGGTGGCAGGGGGAATCGACAGGCCCATCTGGGACAGGCACACCTCTAGTTTCGTCAGTTTTGGTAGATTTGAACAAAAACATTAACCAATTGACATTTGAAAAGCACCACTTTTCACATTATGATTAACTGAAGAAAAGGCATGATACCTGGACTATTTTAGTCACTCCTGAGGTGCTCAAGATTGATAATGGGAACCTATAGAGATTGATTGCTTAATTTGATTCATTATTGGACTCTGTTTATATCAGGTTCTGTTCAAGGTGAGTGCTTCAGACCCTGTGGGACCTCTTGTTAGCTCATCTCGACAAAGTCAAGCTGAGCTAATCCTATCGCTCTTTGTCCGTCGTCTGTCCTTCCGTCAACACCATGTTTTAGTCTTCTCCTCCAAAGCCACTAGGCCAATTCAAGTGAAAGTTTGTGTGAGTGATGATCCCGAAAGGGCTTTGCATTTTTGTTCAACTCAGCATGCTCAGCCCCATAGGGAGGAAGTGGGGAAAATGCTCCAAAATATTTTTAAAATCTTCTTCTCATGAACCAGTGTGTACAATGACATGATATTTTATATGGAGCTTCCTTTTGAGGTGTAAAATCAAATTTATTCAAACAAAGTTCGTGAAGCAATATTTGGCTTTGTAATGGGAGGGGTAAGATTTTTGGCCCCACCCAAAATTTCTACTTTTTGAACCCATGGTCTGGTTTGAACCAAATTTGGTATGTGGTATTATTGGGTCATAAGTAATTGACTCATGCAAAAGAAAAATTCCTGCATCCCCAAGGGAACCCTGGGAGCTAAAAATAGAAATATTTTCAAACGCCCATATTTCTCAAACCACACAGAACAGAGAGCTGTTATGTGGTATGAAGTATCCTTAGGACCAGTAGAATTGAATGTTGCCATCGGTTATTTAGGGTGTTCTGTAATGGGCATCAAAAAATGCTGAGTCAGCATATTTGCAAAAATTTTAAAAAATCGTTTCTCCAGAACCAATCATCAGAATTTTTTGATTTTCGGTATACAGCATTTGTGGGGGGTGGGGGCAGGGGGGGGGGGGGTGGGGTGGGGGGTCAGATACTAGGTTGTTAAACTAAAGCCCATTCGTTCATATTTGGGCTCAATACAGGAGCCCAAATTTTTAACATAGGGTAATATGGGGAATATTCTTTAAAAATCTTCTTCTTCAGAACTACCAGTCAGAATCTTTTAATGTTTGGTATACATCATTGTTAAGAGGGTCAGATTCAAGATTGTTCAAACCAAGTGCCTAGGTTAATATTTGCGCGTGTCTTCAACCAATCTAACCCTACCTGTGCTGCATTACAGAGTTACGATGTTGGGGAGCTGGCAGCTGCTCATCGTTGCTCGGTTGTTCTCTCTTGGTACTCTGGCTTTCTCCACCGTAAAACTGTCACCGACACGATATGACCTTGGCTGTTAATGTGTTGTTAAAACTTAATAAAAAAAAAAAAAAGGATTGCGAGAGAGATAGAGCTGGGCGGTATTGAAATTCCAAGTTCGGTTTCGGTATCGGTATTTTAGAATGATTCACCTCAGAATCAGTTTGGTATTCCGTGTCAGTAACATACATGTACTCACACCAATATCGAATAGTATTTTGGACATACATGTACTGCCCTTTATAGGTCACTGTGTACAGCAGACAAAGCCGTAGTCACAAAATTGTCTAAATATGTGGGGAGTAACACGTACACTCGCCATTAATCATTTGATGCAACAAAACTGCTGAGAGAAAATACCCTTGAGTATTTTCTCTCCGCTGTTTTGTTACATCAAATGACTAATGGTGACTGTTTTTAGACCAACACAGTAACTGGTCTCTTCTTGTCGTGAATTTTTGCACACTGTTCTGTTGTTTGCAATTTTATTTTTTAACTAATATCGGGAATATTTGTCAATACTGAAATTTCGGTGTTTTGAGATTCCTTTAGAATATTAAATCAGTTTTGGTTTGATATTCATACCAAATGGTATTTACAATATACCGCCCATCTCTAGATCTAGAGAGAGACCACCTCTGTAATCACAGAAATATATTCTAGACAACTTTATTCTTTATTTGCAGGAGTTGAAAATCCTGATAGTGGTGTTGGTCTATATGCCAGCGACCCAGAAGCTTACTGTGTGTTCAATGAGCTATTTGATGATGTCATCAAGGATTACCATAAAGTGCCACAAAACAAACCAATCAAGCATCCAGCATCAGATTTTGGGAATATGGACAAAGTTTCCTTCCCAAACCTTGATCCAGACAACAAGTTTGTGGTGTCTACACGTATTCGGGTGGGTCGTTCAGTCCAGGGTTTTGCATTCCCTCCAATAGCAAACAAAGAGGTAGGTGATAGTATTATAAGTTTTGACTGGTTGAGTCTGGCATGTTGCCAAGTTTCTGTACTAGTGGGGTGCCCAAGCCAGTTGGTGGGTGACCAGGTGTTCTGGAAGGGGGGGACCAAAAATTTTAATATTGTATTTTAATAAAATGAATAAATAAATTTTAAGATTGTGCAAGTAAATAAATAAATAAATAAATAAATAAATAAATAAATAACTGTACATACACATGTGCAGGTTGTAGGCCAGTGGGAATTCAGGACAATTTCCCAGGCCCTATCAGTCACTTCTTTCATGAAAATAAACTTTTTGACTGCTGTAAAGCTTCAACAAGGCCCTATAAGTAGCGAATGTAGGAAAATATGATAATTCAGACAGTTTTGGTAGTCAGTGATGGGTATGATTTAGTTTTTTGGTATCCCCATGATATCTTTATTGGTGTGGTTTTTCAGGATATTGCCCAACTCTTGTCTGACTCCGTTTCCATTATGCTCAGTTTATCATTTCAATACAGGAAGATGACCAATTGCTTTTAACTGAATACAGTGGAACCCTGTTAAATGAATAGCCATTTTGCCAATGAAAATTATTCATTTAACAGGAGTATTCAATTTATGGGGTTGCCACATTCCTGTATTCTAGAAATAAACTTGGTGTTTATTTTATTATACTTTCTTCCATGAACTCTGTCAAATAAGATATAATAGATTAAATGCCTGTATTCGATGTATCTTGTTTGACAGAGCTCCTGTCACATTCCTGTATTCTGGAAATAAAAATTTTATTTTTTAACTAATATCGGTTTATTCTATTATACTTTGTTCCATGAGCTCTGTCAAATAAGATATAATAGATTAAATGCCTGTATTCGATGTATCTTGTTTGACAGAGCTCCTGTCACATTCCTGTATTCTAGAAATAAACTTGGTGTTTATTTTATTATATTTTGTTCCATGCGCTCCATCAAACAAGATATAATAGATTAAATGCCTCTATTGGATGTACTGAGGCTAAATAGGTCTATAAACAAAGGAAACCTGGGGAGAGTCAGGGTAATTTCTCAACAGGTTACACGATTTTTTATTCAATTGACAGAAGTTTACTCTATAACCTATATTCAATAAACAGGTCAAATTTGTACTGGAAGTATGGTAAATGGTTTTGTGTTAGGAAATTATACTCTTTTAACCATGTTTTTCAGTTAAAAGATATCCAATTAAGTGGGCTCCACTGTACTCCTTTTAACTGAATTTTTTTGCTGGCAAAGTGACTATTCAAGTTACACCGTTTCACTGTCAGTGTTGGTTAACAAATGAAAAAAACGGTCATATCAAACCATCTGCTGGTTCGTGAAACTGCTTGCCATTTTAACTCTAATTCTGACTCATATTGAATAATACAGTGGAGCCCACTTAAATGGATATCTCTTAATTGAATAATCCTGTTAATTGAATATAATTTCCCAACACAAAACCATTTACCATACTTCCAGTACAAATTTGACCTGTTAATTGAATATAGGTTATAGAGTAAACTCCTGTTAATTGTATAAAAAATCTTGTAACCTGTCAAGAAAGTGCCTTGACTCTCCCCAGTCTTCTTTGTTTATGGCCCTATTTGGTCTCAGTACATCCAGTACAGGGATTCAATCTATTATCTCTTGTTTGACAGAGCTCAATGAGCTCTGTCAAACAAGCTATAATAGAATAAATGCTAACTTTATGTCTAGAATAGAGGAAAGTGATCCAATCCCTGTCAATTGAATACTCCTGTCAATTGAATATTTTTTATTGGCAAAATGGCTATTCAATTAACAGGGTTTCACTGTACCATTGATAGATGCTGTACACTGTATAATAATAAGAAAATAAAAACTAATAAATGTAATTAACATATAGCTGCTAATTAGCTGGGTGTTAATGAGTGCATTTTGAACTTTCATTCTCTCTTCACTAAAATAATTGTTGGGAGGATTTCCGGAGTTTAGAATTCATTCAAGAATCAAACTTGATTCTCACAAACAGGCCTGGCATTCTTAAAAATGCAGAAGGGCTAAAAATCGCGCCCCTCGCATGTCCCAGGGGAGCGATTAGATCTCCTCAAGCTAACAAAAGCTAAAAGTGGCAAAATGAAGTTTTTATTAATGAATTCTGCTTAGTGAGCTTTGCACTTTTTATTTGGTGCTGCTAACAAGATAGGGTCTGTGAGACTGCTGCACTGCCCCTTCCACACCACCGGGCCTCGACAAGGCCCGGAGGTGTGGGAGGGGCAGTGTGGCCATCTTACAGACACCACTAACATACATGTAGCAGAGATTTGAAAAGATGTGGGTTTTAGGAATAGTCTGTTATGGTAATCATTATTTTCTAAGGCCAGGAGGGTTAAATTTCGCCCTCCTTATTTTTTTTAAGGCGAGCAGTAGGCGAGCGAAAAAATCGCTCTCCTGAAAATGCCAGGCCTGCACAAATGATTCTCACAAGGAAAACAATGAGAATCAACGTGGATTCTCACAAATATTCATTTGATTCTTGTCAAAGATTATGGAAGTATTCTTGAAGGCCTAGAGAATTCTACTTAATGTTTCCTCCCTCATGATATGGTAACACATTGACTTAGCAATGGTGCCTAATAATAAAGTATTGACTGCCTATACAGCTAGCCAAAACTTCCCTAGAAACAATTGCCCAGGTACTGTAACTTTCGAAAGTAAGACCACCTAAAGCTTGTATGTTGGAACATGTGTCCTTCACACAGTATTTCTTCTGCCTTCTTTGGGAAAGGGTCCCATTCCATTGGGAATATTTGTGTTATGATGCCTCCAATTGGGAATATCTTTTGGAGAAGAAGAAATATGCAAAGAATAAGAAATACAGTGGAGTCCACTTAATTGGATATCGCTTAACAGGATAACCCTGTAAATTGAATATAATTTCTCATCACAAAACCATTTATCATACATCCAGTACAAATTTGACGTGTTAATTGAAATATAGGTTATAGAGTATACTCCTGTTAATTGAATAAAAAATCTTGTAACCTGTTGCTGACAGCTGCTTGTTGTTTCTCGGTGGTTCTCTCTGGGGACTCCACCCGTAAAACTCATGGTCATGATTAGCCATTGTGTATACGGTAAGTATGTGACCTTAAACACCAATAAATAATAACTTGTAAACTGTCGAGAAATTACTCTGACTCTCAGCAGTTTTCCTTTGTTTATAGGCCTATTTGGCCTCAGTACATCCAATATAGGCATTTAATCTATTGTATCTTGTTTGACAGAGCTCATAGAATAAATACTAAGGTTATTTCTAGAATACATGAAAGTGACACAACCCCATTAATTGAATACTCCTGTTAACTGAATAATTTTCATTGGCAAAGTGGCTATTCCATCGGCAGGGTTCCACTATATTACTTTCAAATTGAACTGAGAATATCAATACAGAAGTCACACTACATGTATACTAACACGTTAGGTTGATAACAAATGGAAACGTCAAATGGTCATTTGAATGGAACAAAGTGGCATTGCAGATGGCCAGGCCTGAAAATAAGCAGTCTGACATTTTCAGAATGAGGTCCCCAGAGGGTGAATTTGATGATGCTATCCCATACAGTCGGCCAATTTATCCTCTGGGTACCTCTTTGTTTAGTTTTGAGACCCTGATTCAGATTGAGGTTCACAGAGGGTAAATTTAGTGATGCTACCCTGCTATGCAGGGTAGCATCACTAAATTCGCCCTCTGGGGACCTCATTTTGCAGATGACAGTCGGATTATTTTCTGGCTTGCAGATGGCACCCTATTCCACTCTAAGGGATGCAGTAATGTGCAGAGAATACAGTTCAGCCACTGTTGTCTCTATTTAAACATTCTTATACTATAAAAGAATATTTCAGACCCTTTGTATGCTTCGTTAGGTTGGTAATTATTGGTTTTCTCAGGATTTAAATTTTTGATTAAGTGAGGACTGAGATTGGGAAATGTTGGGTTGGGAATCAGGAATGGTCATGCACAAATGCCATTTGGAAAGAGTCCCATATTCAGCCCCTGTAGATACCCAAAATGAAAAAGAAGAAACTTACCCTGGTTTGAACTGTGCCCTCAACTCTTAACCCGAGTATTTTAAGAATATTTTTAGCTGCGACTAGCAGCTCTATAGGTGGCAATGTCGGTCTGTCAGTCTGTCTGTCGGTTGGTCAGTCTGTCAGACGGTCTGTCTGTGATCAACGAGTTTCAAAACTCAATAACTTTTGAAATACGTGATGGAATGACTTTATATTTGGCATGTAAGTGTATCTTATTGATGTCTAGCCACTGTTCAATGCATGTGTTGTTCCAAATATTTTTCTTGGAGTTATGGCCCTTGATGAACTTAGAATTTTGTGAGATTGCACCACCCGTCGCAGCTACGGCGTCGATGTCACAATTTTTTTTATCAAATATAGTGATGGCTGCTGTGAAGCAGCCATCACTAGATTTGATGAAAAATTCGTGGAAAGTTAACACAAGAAATCTTTGATAAAATACTTGATTTAGTTTACAGGTGACAAATTCATTAATATAAGGCCAAATCATACTTATTTTAGTGGCAAGAGACACCACATCCTTGGCAGGAATATCTGCCAGCAGCATGCATTGAGTTAAGGGTTATACTGTAGTAAATATATAAATATGTGGTTTGTATTTTTACTCTTGAATACATTACTGGTTGCACTCAGAGGAGTATAACAATACTCATTCTTGATTATTTAAAAACTAAAAAGTGATTCTTGCAGCAGAAATTTGTCAAACTACCATTTTACTGTTTTTTATGATTTTTTTTGCGTCCACTTTCATAAGAAGGGATTGAACTAATTTTTGCAACATATTGACAATTTTGCATGTTTTGCTTTGCAGCCAAGTCTTGGCTGTCAGTAATGCAATATCCCCAAATTAGGCCTATCTAAAGCTTGCACTCTAGTGTTCAACTGATTACTAAAAATGGCCGCTGACCGATTACTGGTTATTTGAGCTCACAATTTTCTGATTTCGATACCGATTCCGATTGTGATACCATGCACTACTAGACACTAGTAGACAAGTCGAGGCTGGCAAAGAACTACATTAAATTGAACATATTTTACAGTGTTTACAGTCCGTTCACTACTAGATAACATATTTCACAATGTCAAACTCCATTGACTCAGGTCGCAGTAAAAATTACCAGTTGTGTGCACTTGGGCGGTAAATGTGGCTCTCAGAGCCACGTTTACCACCCAAGTGCACACAACTGGTAATTTTTACTGCTACCCGAGTCAATAGAGTGCAACCTTCACTTTCTGGTATGTACTGGCGATTGCTGCAAGTACGCTCAATTTTAAGCTTTACATGGTGTTTAACTTGTATATCCCATAAAAGGGCGTCTCAAGAGATTAAGAATACATATTGTGGTGGTTTTTCAACTTTATTGAATGGTATCATTGACATCATTTTACATTAACAGTTTAACATTTGCGTAAGATAATACAATGCGGTTTATAAATCATCACAAATGCTTGGCAACAATCGGTTTAACTGATGTTCCAGGAGCCTTTGCCATTGTCATCCGATTGCCCACAATTGGCTGATTGTGGTGGCTGGTTATGATCATCGGTTGAACACTAGCACTCTGTATGTTTTATGGATTCAACGGGGGTGTAGTTGTTCAGTTGGTAGAGGTGCCAGCTGCAAGCCGAGAGGTCCTCTGTTCGAATCCCACCTGCGGCAATTGCGTTGTGTCCTAAGGCAAGACACTTCACCCAAATTGCCCACATGGGGACACAGTGGCATTGTGTACTAAAGCATACTGCATATCAATGGCACGCTTGTCTTCAGCCAATGCTAACCCTGGTTGTGTGGAGTTAGTATGTTGGGAGGCTGTCAGTTGCTGACCATTGCTCAGTGGTTCTCTCTGGGTACTCCAAGCTCACCACCCATAAAACTGTTGGGGTCATGATTAGCCATTGTGCCGAAATATGTGACCTTAAACATCAATAAATATATAAATAATATTTATAATTTTTAGAGAAAATACAGATACACAAGACTTCCAATCAGTCAGTCTTATTAATTCAGAAATCAGAATTCTGTTTTCCATAATGCTTTGGGGAGTGTATAGTCAGTTGGAAAATGCAAATAAAATTGTTCAGTTTGACATTGGATACACTGTTTTGCATTCGACAAAAAAAATTGCCTGTCCTATCTAGAAGTAATTGAGTAGCATGACAGCTAATCATATATCTTATTCTATCCCTTGTTACTTTGTCAACATTTCTCCATTATTTGCAATTGTGTTGTGGCTTGGAGATCTCTTATCTTGTTAATCGATTTTATCCAACATGTAATTAGTTCTCTTCTCGTTGTCTGAATGGACATTACGTGTGCCTCTCATTTAAAACTGACTCCAGTATTGCTGATTGTTGTTATGTAACAGTTGTTCTAAAAATAGTTTAACTCTTTACCTAACACGAAAAAAGCAGACGACACTTGCAAAAAACATTCTTGAATAACTAATTTTTTTTCATTTTTTATCTCAAAAACATAGGTTATGACCCCTCATTGGAACGAGCTCGACGAGCTCGTTCCAAAGAGGGGTCATAACCTATGTTTTTGAGACAAAAAATGAAAATATAATGAAAATTAATTGGCGATTTTTGAGAACACATCTGGCCGGTTTTGGCCATTATGTTGGGTAAAGGGTTAGTCAGTCTGATTGACTGTGCTGGATGTTTTTCCGTGTCCCCAAGGTGATGACCGAAACAAAAACAAATCAGATATAACTTAACTACAATCTTCTCTCTCTGGTAACAAATCATTTAACTGAATTCTTAGGTAGCAGGGCTATGCAATTAAACTAATCATGATTGAAGGGATGAATTGAAGTACATGTTGATTAAATTAACCACTGCTTGCACAAGGTGTGAAATAACATATGGGATGTGCAACAAAGCAACAGAAGTTTTTATCCTACAAACAAACATCTGTTTTAACACCTCTGCACATGACATGGTTGAGGAAAAACAAGAAACTGTAATGAACATTTTCAATTATTTTTATTATTTTAGCATAATCATAATTATAATCACATGTAAATCACAAATTCAACAGAAAACAATGTTTCTCTTATTCAATAATAACCAGCTTTGAATCAATCAGGCGATCGACACACCTCTCCCTGGCTAAAAACGTTATTCTGACGGCCAAACAATAACGTGATTTTTCATCCCAAAAGCCACCAGAAGTCTCTATTTAATATAATGATAACATGATTTTGGAGGGCATTATGGTTCATTAGCGGCCCTGCAGCAATGATGAACAGCCCGAGGGTTTATTAAAGGCCCGAGACGAAGTTGAGGGCCGTTAATAAGCCCAAGGGCTGTTCATCATTGCTAAGGAATCATGATGCCTGACAACAATCATGTTATTACTATTATTACCACTCCCTGTTACAGCTAACTTGAATCTAAAAATAGCTGGGCCGCAGGCTGCTAAAGGCTATTTATACCATTATCGCCTGCGGCCCGGCTCCGTCGCATGACATCACTGAAATTATGGAGTTTTAATGGGCCTCCAAACTTATGTTAATCGACTAGTAACTTATAGATTGAGTGGTAATAATATACCAATAACATGATTTTGAATGGCGTACGGTTTATTAACGGCCCAACAGGAATGATAAACAGCCAGAGGGTCCTTCAACAGCCCGAGACGAAGTCGAGGGCTGTTAACAGCGCGAAGGCTGGTAATCATTCCTGGAGGGCCGTTAATAAACAGGGCCGCCCAACAAAATCTTGTTATTACTATTATTGCCACTTCTAAAATTGTTAAATCCAAAGGTTCTTCATCAAGTTCACTTGATTGTGACATCCCGAGTTTTCGCAATGACATTTAACCAAAACACATGTGTCGTCTGTTTCTAGATAAACTACAACGTCACGTGGTCAATCACATGATAGCTTAATTTAAATATTTTTGTTTGCCATGAAAAATTGGCCTTCTACCGAAATCTGCTAACAAAAACCTACCGTAATGAATTAATTACACTCACCTTGACAATTCGAATGCTTCATCGCGGAAGCAATGGTGAAATCACATGAATTTCACATGTTTTTTTTAACATTCATTGCAGTTAAGTGCGTTTCATCATCTCAGAACCAATGGCGCATTTGGTATAACGGATTACATAAACTGTAACCGGAGCCAGGGCTGTTAACGAAACATTTAGCCGGAAGCGGGCTGTTAACCACGTTAACACACAACTTCCGGTTTGAATCTGTGCATTATGCCCTTTTACCGTAAAGGTAAAATTATGTTAATATGCTAGAGAACGCACACTAAAGTGGTAATAATAACTGATTTCCCAATTTTCTTAGAGGCGCTTCCCCCACCCAAAACCACCTATCCATCATCGCTCATGCCTTTGGAATCTGCATCAGGGGCATACAGAACATGATGCGCAGCATCGTCTGAGCCACGTAGCAGCAAAATGGGGGCTAGCACAAGAGGTGTGCCCCCCTCTCGTTGGATGGGGCATGTTACCTTCCCCGGAGAATAATTTTGAAATTCAAGAAGAACAAAAATCAAAAAATACAATTTTCCTGGCTCTGTCCATTTGTGTCCATAATTTATAAGTTGTGAAAGGCATCAATAATTATGCCACATTACCACAAAATAGAATCCGAATAAATTTGGAAATATTTCACATGTAAATTTACTGTTATGCACCCCCTCATACAGTTTATTTCCAACAAGGCGAATGCCGAAATTGGCCACCCTAACAAGACGAATCCCAACAAAACAAATTTAATTAAAATGACAGCATAGTCCTGCCCATTTATTTTTAGGTTCTGGGCAAAAATGAATACGAGATGGGTATTTTGAAGTGGAATTTTATTTTTCCAAAAAAACCAAACTTACTTGCGATATTATAAACCAGGTAGAAAAATTCAATAAATTAACAATAGAGTAACAAAACATAAAGGGGTTTACACCTTGTACCATATAATATTATAATTTAGCCTTTTTTATCTATTTGTACTTTATTTATGCTTTTTAAAATTGCAAGGAAAATCTTCCGTCCATCACCGATAGGTTGTGGTAAGGTTCGGTTTTAAACTACGAATTATCCTCTCAGTTTGGGGTGGGGGTCCATTTTTTGGAGGGGAGGGGCATGTGCCCCCTCAGACCCCTGGCTACACCACTGATTCATACCCATGATCATCGCAACAATCCCCTAGAAAAAAAGCATAGTAGGCCTAATGCAAGCATTACAGTGGAAAAAAGGCACCATTTCCATGTTGTTGGGGTTTCTTAGTTTTTTAACATGTTTCCTTTTTATAATGTTTATTTGTTGTGCAACAACCTCTTCCTCTAAACCCACTTCTACTGTATACCCACCTACATGTACATTACCCATAGTGTATTTCAAACTGAGAAAAAAATGCCAAGTACGCGGCAATTGAAAATGCCCTAGAACATGCCCGGTTTGCATCACACCAAGTTCACCGACATTTTACAGAATGAGGCTCATGGCAAGGGTGGCACTACAGGAGGCGGTCAACCCTCGAAAAACAGGCTTTCATCTCACTTCCCTACCTCACCAACCTGCTTCCTTGAGTGTCCCCACTGAAATAAAAAAATAAATCTACCCCCTCCCCCACACACACACCTTCAAATACATTGTGAAACAACTTTGAATAGCCTTAAATTTGATCAGTCGTTGCCTGTAGAAACCCTTTGGCCCACATCCATGGATCAGATCAACATGTAGTATATCTCACCTGTAAGGAATTAAAACAATATACCACCTAATGTCAACCTTTCTTTTAACTCCTTGCATGGCTCAGTGAATCAAAACAATTGTTGGGTTTTTTTTCAACATCTGTCAAACATTACATTCCCCAGGCAGAAAATTACATCAAATTGTAAATAAACAAACATATAATGTCAGCTGTAATAATATGGTGAAGAAATAAATATTTCCTCGAATATAAGTGGCAAATAATTTCCATATTTCCTCTTTAATGAAGAATGCCTTCATGTTTCTAAATACCCACTGTTAAGAAATGTGACTTACCTTTTCTGAATTCCATAAGGGTATTTGGTCCACTTTCCACATTGCTTTTTATCTCCTTGAGTATATCTTCTTGTTTGGGTTCATTGTAAACTGCCCCCCTTGTCTATGTTGGAGATAGATTCATATAATCATGTATAATAGTTCTCATCTAATAATAAAATGATTATGAATATAATCCTTTAGAATATATAGAGGATATGGAATGAGTGTTTTTCTCATATAATATTTATGAAACGAGTCTAAGAATTTTCCGTTTTGGCGAGCGCAAACGGAAAATTCGGACGAGTTTCATAAATATTATATGAGAAAAACACTCATTTCGTATTCTATTTATCATATGACACACACACGCACAAATTAACCACTTAGTATGACTTTTTAACCCATCACCTAACTTGAGTTGCAGACGGCACTTGGAAAAAACATCCTCGTATAACTAAAACTTTTCATTTTTTGTTTGCTTCCAAAACATAGGTTATGTATGACCCCTCATTGGAATGAGCTCGTTGAGCTCGTTCCAATGAGGGGTCATAACCTATGTCTTCAGAATGAAAATCTAAAAAAAAATGAATGGTGTTTTTCTTGTAGGTAAAAGATTAATACAATATAACCAACCCTAATAACGTAAATTCTCCCTACTGAAATTATGCAAATGTCACCCAGCTGTATTTTTTTAGCCAATCAAATTGTCCAGTTTTGAAATTGACCAATGAAAGCTCCCAACTCTAATTATGCAAATTATGAAAATGTGGCCCAGTTTTATTTTGTTCAGCCTATCAAATTGTCTAGTTTTGAAATTGACCAATGAAATTGACGGAAGGCATTATTTATCACTGATTAATATGAAAGCAAAATATGAAATGTTTTAAAGTGAACAAAACGAACGAGTCATATGATAAAATCATGTATAATAGTTCTCATCTAATAATAAAATGATTATGAATATAATCCTTTAGAATATAATCCTTTATTTTCCCTGTGGGAACCTCAGGAACTGAAGCAATGCTTTTTAACTGTGGTAAACAAGTTGTGTTTTACTTGTAAAACAGATCCAGGTAACCAATGTCTGCGGTGGATTTCCTCAGAAATGGTCAACGTGGGATAATAAATGACTGGATGAATTGACTTTATATCCATGTTGGGGAGCATGGTGGCTCAGTGGTAGACTGTTGGACTTCTATGCTGGAGGTCCCAAGTTCGATCACAGTCCGGGATGACCCACGTTGTGTTCTTGGGCAAGGCACTTTATCCCAGTTGCCTACATGGGGGCAAGATGACACCATGTACTGAGGCGTACAGCTCGTCGATGGTGCACATGTCCTCAACCTCTGTAACCCTGCTTGAGTGGAGCTCAACAAAGTTGGGAATGTTGAGGAGCTGACAGTTGCTCGTCGATGCTCGGTGGTTCTCTCTGGGTACTCATGTTTCCTCCACCCATGAAACTGTCACGGTCACAATTAGCCATTGTGCATAAGTATGTGACCTTAAACACCAGTAAATAAATAAATAAACAAATAAAATAAATATGCATGTTGTGGTCATGATTAGCCATTGTGTAGAAATATGTGACCCTAAACACAAATAAATAAATAAAACCCTTTATTTGGGTTGAACTTTTGTTTAACAGAAACAGGATTAGATGGGTTTAAGGTTTTTTGTTTAGGGTGTGTGCCCACTTTAATCCTTTACCCAACACAGACGATATCAAAATTTATTATTTTAAATATCATTTTTTTTTCATTTTTCAAAAAATTTCAACAAAACCATGTCATGTGACTCAATGAGCTTGTTCCAAAGAGGGGTCACATGGTTTTGTTGAAATTAAATACAAAATTTTTTTTCAGCTGATGAATTTGTATATTACGTGGGCGGATGTGGCCAATTTGTTGGGTAAAGTGTTAATGTTCCAGCCTTAACATTTCCTTCCACCCCGGCTGCTGAACATCCAACTTTTGATAAAAGCATTTGAATCCCTCCGTATTTCTATTATAGCTACCCAATTGCAAGCCAAGGAAGTGGAGCAGTACTTGTTAACCCTTTACCCAACGAATCGGCCGCATCTGCCCGTGTAATATACAAATTCAGCAGTTGAACAAATATTATTTTTCACAAAATTTCAACAAAACCATATCATGTGACCCCTCGTTGGAACGAGCTCGTCGAGCTCGTTCTAACGAGGGGTCACATGATATGGTTTTGTTGAATTTTTTTTTTAAATTTGTAAAAATGATATTTAAAATAATAAATTTGGATATCGTCTGCGTTGGGTAAAGGGTTAAACAGGTGCTGCTTTACTGGTAAAATAAGACCTGGAACCAATGCCTGAGGTGAAAGTTCTCTAAAGTGGGTAGTATGGGTGTAAGTGATTAGCAAAACTTTACTACATGCCTATGTTGAAGGCATGACTTAGTCAAAGATGCTGAATGTTGCCATAAATAAATAAATAAATTCTATTGTAGATTCCCACATGATTTTCAGTTGAGAGGTAAGTGTGGCTCAGCAACTGTATGATCAAGTGGGTCCTAACCCTTTACCCAATGAATCGTCCCGCGTAATTTAACATCTGAAAAAATATTATTTTTCAAAAAATTTCAACAAAACCATATCATGTGACCCCTCTTTGGAACGAGCTTATCGAGCTCGTTCCAATGAGGGATCATATGATTTGGTTTTGTGGACATTTTATGAAAAATTGTAAAAAATTATTTTTCAAATAATAAATTTTGATATCGCCTGCGTTGGGTAAAGGGTTAACAGTTTTTCTAAATGAATAGCAGACAACCTTTGCAAACAAAATTTCTTAAATAATGGAAAGGTTTTCATTGAACACTATGCCTTATGACCCCTTTATTGCAATGAGCTGTTTCCAAAGAGGATTCAGAAGCTATGTTTTTGAGGTAATAATTGCATAAAAAAAAAAAAAAATTTGAGGGGCAGATTTTTGGCAAGTGCTAGTTGTTTATACTGTTACTTTAGATAAAGTATTAAAAAGATTTGAAGGGGATGTTACACTCCTCCACACCCCTTTGAACTTTCACTCATACTCAAACGTCTTCATGTCAAAAGCAAATAGTTGTGTGACTCCTGTCTTTGTAGTGTTGTCAGACTTCATTAGTTCCTCACCATACTCAGAGTTCCTTTGGAAACCCATACAAAAGGAACTAGGTTTGTTTACTGTGGTAGACAATTTGGGTTCCGGTTTACAGTTTTGCTCTATTGCACAGGGGGGAAATTCTAAACATAGGGCATATGTTGAAACTAATACCAGATATGTGATAACATTAGGCTATTTGTTGGAAAAGAGAATTTGAAGTTTTGGTCTAAAGTTGGAGTAAGCTGCAAATGGGTCAATTGCCAGATGAATTATGGGACAATTTGGGCTTTACTGGTTATGTTAAGACATGGTGTCCACTGTCCACTATCCAGCAACTGGGATGCAAATTCATTGAAGTGAGACACATACCTACAAAAAACTGGCTAAACTTGTCTCAGTATACATGTACTTCTGTTCTGGTCAAGATTATTATTATCCCTGGTGGGTGAGGGTTTGTTATTGGGAAATCTCCCCGAGGGCAAGATATTTGGGCCAGACACGAGGCTTGCCGAGTGTCTGGATCAAATACCTTTTCCCGAGGGTAAGATTTTCCCATCTCATACCTGCCCCATCAGGGATAATTTTTCTCCCCCCACCAAACAGTCTGACGTCATCAAAGTAATTCAGGGGCACATGTAGCTATATCAAACAATTTTGTTGTCCATTTTTGAAGAAAACGGATTTACTTATCGGAAATTGTTCACAAAAGTTCTGAATGTACCACGGGTATATACTACAAAATTAAATCCCAATGCTGGCAAGATGTGTGTTAGAGATTTGTAGTGAAACGAACATTGACACATTCCGATGATGTCATATTATTAATTCTACAATGTATTCACTTAACTTTTCGATGGGAATTTCATGCAGTTCACTCCACTCAAAGTGGCGTTCATCCAAAAATTGAGATAACAGTCAAGTGTCCTTTGGTTTTGCGGTCTGTGTTTTTATTTCTATTTTCTTAGACAAATGTTTGTCTGCTAATATTTATGAAACGTGACACCATGTCGTTTGTTCACAGAAGAATGTGCTATGATTGAATAGTCCTGCGCTCATTAAATATGCTAATAAGCCAATGTTGGTTGGTCACGTGGGTGGGGTGAGATAGCTGTCACATGGGTGGGGCAAGACCGGCATATCTCTCCCAGATGTCTCACATGACTTTATATATGTCTCAATACCTTAGTGGTGGGAGAAAACCCCTATAACCTAACAAATGGGTTCCCCTTACCTTACAAAAGGGTTGCATCTGCCTGTGTTATTTAGAAATTACACAGTTGAAAAAAATAAATTTAAAAAAAAACGAAACCAAATCATTAGAACTAGCTCAGTGAGCTCGTTCCAATGAGGGATCATATGATATAGTTGTGTTGAAATTTTTTGAACAAGTTTAGAAAACAATAATTAAAATGATAAATTTTGATATCCTTGCTGTTGGGTAAAGGGTTAAAGCCATACAGCTTTTCTGTAGTTGACTTTAGTTACTCCAGTAAACAAATAGCATACAGTTTCTCTTTTTCTTGATTTTTTCCCATCTCTTGTCTGTTTTGTATTTCAAAATACATGTATACTGAGTCAAAAAGAAAGTATAATAGAAACAAATGTGAAAAAATAGCATAAAGGATGAAATATAATAGTTCTAAAGTTGAATGTTTGTGGACAAGAAGTCGTGCAAAGAGTTTAATGACATGTTGTTGTTGTCGTCCATCCACCCGTATACAATTTTGCTATGGATTTCAAAATAACACATGCTACCCGAGAATGTCAAATTGAATAGGTGACCGACGATTTTCTTTGTTATGTTGTGCTAGAGAGCCTTGGTTATTGAGAAAACACGCTAGTTTTTGTCTTCCGACATTTTAAAAAATGACAAGATTAACTGAAAATCAGAGGTTGCTTGCCATTGGTATGCATGAGGCTGGGATACCTCTAGATGAGCTCGCTGCTGTGTTCAGAGTCACTGTGGCCACTATTTACCATCTCATTGGAAGGTATAGAACCACTAGATCTACTGCCGACTGACCGCGTTCAGGTCAACCAAGAGTTACGACCCCTCCACACAACCAACACGTCAGGACGTCTCACTTGTGGGATTGCTTCCTTCCAGTGACGAGGACAGCAGCAATTGCTCATAGTAGAACTAACAATAGAATCGGTGCACAAACTGTCCGCAACAGACTCGCTGAACATGGCATCCGTAGAAGGCGTCCTTACCATGGAGCAATCCTTACCCAAGGTATAGAATGGAATGGGTACGTCAGTGTGTTCACTGGACTCAGCAGCATTGGAGCACACTTCTTTTTGGTGATGAATCACAATTTTGTCTACGGCGCACTGATGGTAGCGACCTACAAGAGTGTATCGCCGACAAGAAGAATGGTTTTCTGATGCTTGCATGTGGGAATGCGATTGTTTTGGCAAGGGTAGTGTAATGGTTTGGGCAGGAATTTCCTTGCACCATCGAACACAGTTGATCTTCATTGATGGTAATCTGAATGGACAGCGATATTGGGACGAAATTCTTAATGCTGTTGTTGTCCCATTGTTCAACGCAAATGTCGGATTGCAGTTATTCCTGCAAGACAATGCCCAGTGTCATGTGGCATGGATCTGTCATGACCTTCTTGAGGAGCAGAGCATCAAACTTCTTCCCTGGTTCCCACTTTCACCAGATTTGTCGCCAATCGAGCATCTTTTGCATCAATTAGACCCTCGGGTACTATTTCATGATCTTCAGACATTAGGCAATTTACGTAATGTTCTAAGGCATGAGTGGAACGCAATACCACAGGTTGACATCTGGAGACGAATCAGGTCCATGCACCATCGATGTCTTGCCATCCAAGAGGCAAACAGTGGACACACACGCTATTGACTGAATGTGTGAACTTTTCATTTCACCCCATGTCTGAATTGCGACGTCCTGACTAGAGATGGGCGGTTAATTGAAAGTTCGGTTGGGTTTGTTATCAAAACTGAAACCAGAACCGAAACATTTACAGAAAACTCGTCGCGGTTTTCAACTTCAGTGTTGGAAAACTCTAATCGGGTCTTCACTGCTCGGGAATAAAAAGAGAAACAACTTAAAGTTAACCTTGTTTTCAAACTTCAGTCGTGATACCCCTTTTTTCAGAACGGCTGCACTAATTGGTATTGCATTCGAGCGTGGCATTTACTGCAAAAATAGGTGACAAAATTACTTCTTGAGCATCATGTTTTAAACGTTCATCTGTTTCTCAAATGCAATTTCCTTTGCAGAACTGGAACTTGTCACTTGTTCCACATTTATAATGACAAATATATTTATTTCTACACATAATTTTGAAAGCTTGAACTCCAAAGACAGAGTCAAAATCACAGTTGATGTTGGATGGAAATTTAGGGTTACAATGATCTATATGAGCGACTTTTACTTGATGAAATTTTTATGGCCGGCATGTTTTAGAGTGTGTCCGGTTACCCTAAACATAGGTATTTTTTTTGTTTTAACCTCAATTCCTATTTTCTCCCCAATAGTGCTCAGTGACAACCATTGAGCCAAATGTTATCACAGCTTAAAATACTAATATAATCCTGCTGTCAAGACTTCTTAATCACAAATGTGAAAAATATCTTGTTATTTGTACTTGTCGACGTTTGACATCACATTTTGAAAAACGTTAAAGAAACTGAATTTCCAGTGACATTTCAACATCAGGATAATTAACCCTTTACCCAATGAATCGCCTGCATCCGCCCGCGTAATATGCAAATTCAGCAGTTGAAAAAATATTATTTTTCAAAAAATTTCAACAAAACCATATCATGTGACCCCTCATTGGAACGAGCTCCTCGAGCTCGTTCCAGCGAGGGGTCACATGATATGGTTTTGTTGAAATTGTTTGAAAAATTTAAAAAAATGATATTTCAAATAATAAATTTTGATATCATCTGCGTTGGGTAAAGGGTTAAAGTCTCAAAGGGTTAATAATGTATATATTATCACCATGAGTGCAGATATAGCCTTAAAAATAAGCAGAGACTCTTATACAACAATTCACACTATAACATGATGATGATAGATATCTTACAATACAATTCACGATTGTAATAACTTGATTAACCCTTTTTCTAACGAATCTGACTCATTTTCCCACCTAGTTTACAAACTGAGCAGTTGAAAAAACTAGTGATTAACCAATAAGGGTTTGCGACCATCATCTGCTTGCCAATTAGTTGAGCACACAATCAGCCGATTGTGAGTGCCGATGTCAGATAGTAACAACCAAAAGGAGTAGTATGTTTAAAAATACAAAGAATAGGGTTAATTTTACAGTGCTGTCAGGTTGATTGGTTTGTTGACCTCAAGAGTATGTCTGTGTGTGTATTAAAATAAAAATATGACATCAATGGAAACAAATTAACAGCGCAGCGTCTTACATCAACTGTTAACTTGTTTCTGCTGATGTCATACAGTTAAAACTAGAAGTCCTGTCACGAACTGTGCGCTTATCTAGGCTTAATTGCACGCAGGAATTGCACGCAATTATCATATCGAATGGCGTCCAAAGCATGGCAGGTTCTCCTGATAACTCATAGCAAACACGGGCAATGTTTCTGCCAATGGACTTCCGGGTTGCCCGGAGGTCCATTGGCTGAAACATTGCTTGTGCACAGGCCATATTTACAGTATTTGATAGCCTTACTATGGTCATATCGCGTAGATTAACGCGCATATCGATGTGCTATTTATGTGCATTTCAGGACAGGACTTTTAGTTTTAACTGTATTTCATTGAGTCATCACACAACACGTGGCATGTGTGTCATGAGCAGCAATCAAGGGGAAGATCGGATCAATCAATGAGATTAGGCCATTCTTGATTCCTGCCAATCATTGTGGCAGCTTAAGTTTGTTACTGCTTGTATGAGATTGTTAATCAAACATAAATGCAAACAATTTTGATCCAGTGGTATTCCATGCAATCATCAGCATGCGCTGATGTTCAAACACCTCTACCGATGGTCAACCGATGACTTTAAATCGGCCAATGTCAGATGCGATTGCCAAACATCCGTTAATCACTATAAAAAAACTTTTTTCTCGGAAAATTTCACATAAGCCATATCATGTGATCCCATCATTGGAATGAGCTTGATGAGCTCCTTCCAATGATGGTTCACATGATATGGTATTGCTGAATTTTTTGTTTTTACAAAAAAATAATTAAAATATTAAACTGTAATATCGTGTGCATTGAGTAAAGGGTTAATTAGCATTTTAATTTCAGATTTCATTTTCAGATTCCGGAAAATGCTTGTCTTGGGAGTTAAAACAGTATGCAGCCGCCTTGAATGTTTGTGATCCTCAGATAAACTTATGGAGTGTGCACATGTTCAACATTCTGAAAACACTGCACTTTAGAAGCATAACTTCATACTGCTCCATGCTTATAGTGATTCCCCCTCCCCCCATTGTAACCCTCGGAAGTGAAACAGGCTTTTTTACAGTGGCAAACAATTTAACCCTTTACCCATTGCAGACGATTTCAAAATTTATTATTTTAAATATCATTTTTAAAATTTTTTCAAAAATTTTTAACAAAACCATATCATGTGACCCCTCTTTGGAATGAGCTCGACAAGCTTGGTCCAAAGAGGGGGAGGGGTCACATGATATGGTTTTGTTGAAATTTTTCGAAAAATAATATTTTTTCAGCTGCTGAATTTGCATATTATGCGGGCGGATGTGGCCGATTCATTGGGTAAAGGGTTTAGCTCTGTTTTACTTGTAAAATAGGACTCGGTCACAAATGTTTGGGGTGGAAGTCCTCTAAAATGGGTAACATGGGTATAAATGATTGACAGAACTTAACTTTATCACTGTGTTGCAGTCACAATTAGTCTTTGTGGAGAAGTATGTTGCCTTAACCTTTTACCCAACATAACAGCCAAAATCTGGCCAGCGCTATTCACAAAAGTCGTCAGTTAATTTTCATTATTTTTTTTCATTTTATGTCTCAAAAACATAGGTTATGACTCCTCTTTGGAACGAGCTCATTGAGCCCGTTCCAATGAGGGGTCATAATCTATGTTTTTCAGGCAAAAAATGAAAAATATTAGTTATTCAAAAATTTTGTTTCAAGTGTCGTCTGCTTTTCATGTTAGGTAAAGGGTTAAACATAAATAAATAAGTAAATAAATTCTGGTGATACGGTTACAGAAGGTTAAAAGCAATGTGGTTCCTTAATTTAATAATTATACTTTTGAGATCTGTTTTGTTTTCTCTTTCTGTTTTTAGAAATGTACAAGGCCCCTTGCAAATGCGTCTCAAAAGCTTGTTATTTTCTATAAATAGTAACATAAATGTTAGAAAACGTAAAACAAATTGTTTACCATATATTTGGTTGTACAGTGGAGCCTGCTTAATTGGATATCCCTTAACTGAATAACCCTGTCAATTGAATATAATTTCCCAACTGATAACCATTTACCATACCTCCAGTAAAAATTTGACCCATTAATTGAATATAGATTATAGAGTAAACTCCTGTTAATTGAATAAAAAATATTGTAACCTGTCGAGAAATTACCCGGACTCTCCCCAGTTTTCCTTTGTTTATAGACCTATTTGGCCTCAGTAGATCCAGTATATTATTTATATTATTTATTGGTGTTTAAAGTCACATATTTATGCACAATGGCTAATTATGACCGTGACAGTTTTATGGGTGGAGGAAGCTGGAGTACACGGAGAGAACCACTGAGCATCGACGAGCAACTGTCAGTTCCTCAACATTCTAACTCTGTTCAAGCTCTGCTCAAGCAGGGTTACAGCGGTTGAAGACATGTGCACCATCGACATGCAGCACGCCTTAGTGCATGGCATCATCATGCTCCCATGTAGGCAACCGGATAAAGTGCCTTGCCCAAGGACGCAACGCAAAATGCTACGTTTATCTCCAGAACACAGGAAAGTGACCGAATCCATGTTAATTGAATACTCCTGTTAATTGAATGATTTTCATAGGCAAAGTGGCTTTTCAATTAACAGGGTTCCACTGTATTATTCAGTTGCAAAATACAGATTTTGTATCGGGCTCCTGATATATGCTGTATTTGGGTACTTATGACTCCAATACACACTCGTAAGATAAATGTTTGAATCAAAATTAGCTGCTAACAAGAAAAAATTTCCATCTCAGTACCTGCTTCTGTGACATGGAATTGTCATCTCACTAGCAGGCATTTACCTGCACAAATAACAAGGGTTCATGAATTTTCGAGTGTTGAAATCTTTGGATACACTGGATACATACCCTTCTGAACCCTTGTAGGAACACTGGCAAGTGAAACTGTGCTTATTTACTATGGTAAACAAACGCGGTTTTACTGGTAAATTGGGAGCAGTCACCAATGCTTGGGGTGAAAGTCTGCTAAAATGGGCAACATGGGTATAAACAATTGTAGTTTTCAACTGATCATCGGAACCAGCCTCCACAATCGACTGATTGTGGGCAATTGGGTGATGATGGCAATGGCTCCTGAAACATCGGTTCAATTGATTGTTGCCAAACATATTGATTCATAAACCTCATTTTATTATCTTCTGCAATTGTTCAATTGTTAATGTAAAATGATGTCAATGATACCATTCAATAAAGTTGATAAACCACCACAATGTGTTTTCTTAATATCTCTATAGATGCCCCTTTATGGGATATACAATTTAAACAACATGTAACGCTAACAATTGAGTGTACTTGTGGCAATCGCTAGTTCATACTGGAAAAGTGAAGGTTGCACTCCGTTGACTCAGGTTGCAGTTTAAATTACCAATTGCGCACACTTGGGTGGTAAATGTGGTTCTGAGAGCCACGTTTATCACCCAAGTGTGAGTGACTGGTAATTTTATTGGACTGAGTCAATAGAGTTTAACACTGTGAAATATGTTCAATTTAATGTAGTTCTTTTGAGTCTCGGCTTATCTAGTAGTGAACGGACTGTAAGCACTGTAAAAATATGTTCAATTTAATATAGTTCTTTGCAAGCCTCCACTTGTCTAGTAGTGCACAGTATTACAATCTGAAACGGCATCAGAATCATCCGATTGTGAGCTCAAATAACCAGTAATTGCTCAGTGACCATTTTTGGTAATCAGTTGAACACAAAACATTTGACTAAACTTGACATTATGTTGGGTCACGATTAGCCATTGTGCAGATAAAAAAAACAAAGGTCTGGAAATAACCCACGAATGATCATTTAGGTTATGTGTGGATTACGTCAATTGTAAAATACTTCAATGAACTACAGGTTACGACAAGCTAATTCAACATAACTTTATCAAATTACTAATCTTGCATGTTTTACAAGAAAGACTTGACAATTTTTCAGAACTTCCTCGACTCAAAGATATGAGTGTTGCATCCACATATAAAAGGAATGGCATTCTGTTTCCATTTTAACTGGTTGAGTGCTGGAAGCCACTATCATGGCTTTCAAGAAACATGAGTGTACCTTACTAAAGTCTTCATATTCTTTACACAGATTTCCTATTCAGTCATTAGCAAATACAATTGTGTTCATATAGATTTGCATTATTAAAAATTATTGGAGAGTGCCTTAAGGCACTCTCCAATAATTTTTAATAATGCAAATCTATATGAACAAATTCCAACTTACAAAAATAATCTAGCACTCAACCAGTTGAAGAATTTCTTCCAAAATAAGTAGCCACAACTAACGTGCAATCTCTCTTTGGTGAGATCACAGATTAGTTGTTGATATCTATTTGGGTGGAAATCCCCTTTAGACATAAAACAGCATAACTGATGTTGAAAAAAACAGACTTCAGAGAAGCAACACAACACCCCTCTCTTGTGGGTTACCACCATGCTATATAGTGTAACAATATTTTATTATACACTAAACGATAGATTGTAGAAAAAATTGCAGAAAGATAGAAATCGTATCCCCCACTGTGAAGAAAAAGAAATTTTCACTTTCACAGTATCAATCAAAATGGCGCCTTCAAAGTGAATACGAGACAAAGTATCACTGGGAATGATCAATTTATTCTAAAAACGTATAATGAAAAGAAAATGTAGTGTTTTTGAGTGAATACCAATCATTTCCAGCAATAATTCAACACATATTCACCTTGAATTGATGTATGAAACCCGCCAGCTGAATCAGATCGCAAGACACTGCCTGTTCAGAGTATCGATCAAATTACTTCTGCATATCAATGCATATCAGCTGTTTACTTTCACACATCAGTTCAAGGTTGAAATGAGTGGAATTATCAATAGAAATTATCAGATTCTTATAAAATGCATATTATAAAAAGAAAATCAGTGTTTTTGACTAGATACCAGAAATTATCTCACTCATGAACGAGACAAATGGTTATTTTCACTTGTGCATGTGCTTGCGAAAAATAAACATTTTTGTCTGTCACTCATGAGATAATTTTGGGTATCCACTCATAAACAGAAGATATCCTCTATATCCCTTTATTTCCAGGTCTGCCCTCTAAAGCCTATTATTTTAGAAATAAACAAAATAAATACATAAAAAAAAATCTCTTTTTCAGACCCACCCTCATGGTCCTTTTTCCTGCCGCATGTCTCTTTTTATGATCAATGCAAACTTTAAAAAATAAAAATTGAATGGTTTATGTCTGATATTTTACCCAAGTTAATAAAATTGATAAATTTGTCCCCTGAGTGCAACAAGACTTCGCAATGCAGTGCAAAGCCTTCTTGCACTTTAGGAATGAAATACACCCCCAGGGGGTGCAGTGGCTCAGTTGGTAGAGGTGCAGACTGCAAGCCGAGAGGTCCTCTGTTCGAATCCCACCTGCGGCAACCGCGTTGTGTCCTTGGGCAAGACACTTCACCCCCATTGCCTACGTGGGGGCGCGGTGTCATGTACTAAGGCGTAATGCATGTCGATGGTGCACCTGTCTTCAACCAATGCTAACCTTGCTTGTGTGGAGTTCGTATGTTGAGGAGTTGACAGTTGCTTGCCATTGCTCAGTGGTTTTCTCCGGGTCACCGGCTTTCTCCACCCGTAAAACTGTCGCGGTCATGATTAGCCATTGTGCAGAAATATGTGACCTTAAACACCAATATATAAATAAATAATACACCACCATCCATGCTTAGCCTATTCTGTAGATTATGAGGCTCAAAACAAAACAAACCAAGATGGCAAAGAAATAATTACAAAAATAAAAAATAAAATAAAAAAATGCCTGCTCACCTGCCTGCCCGCATGCAATTTTACATAAAATGGCCTGAGAAACAGAAAATCTACTTTGTGGGGCCTAAATGAATGAATGAATAAACAAACATTTTCTGACTTTTCTTTTATAGGATAGATTAGAAATTGAGAAGAAAGCTAAAGAAGTATTAGAAACCTTAGAAGAGCCCTTGAATGGAAAATACTATGCTCTTGAAGGAATGGATTCAGAGACAGAGAATGAACTTATAAATGAGCATTTCTTGTTTAAAAATGATGACAGGTAAAGTTTATCTCGGTTTATCTTTATTTTTATAAGTTGTTTTTTTTTTTCCTCATAATGACCAAATAGCCTATTACGGAGAAATTGTCTTCAATTTAATAAAAGTGCAATGTCAGAAGTCAATGACATACACCGCTCACTATTTATTTATTGAGGTTTAATGACACTTCAACAGCTAGGGTCACCACAGGTCAGACAATTTTATGGGTGTTGAAGCCGGAGTATCTGGAGAGAACCACTGAGCAATGGTGAGCAACTGTCAGCCTCTCAAATGTACTAACTTCACACAAGCCGGGTTGACATTGGTGGAAGACAGGTGCACCATCGACGTGCAGTATGCCTTATAAACAACGTCAATGTGCCCCTGTGTGGGCAATTGGTATTAAGTGTCTTGCCCAAGGACACAATGCAGTTGCCACAGGTGGGATTCAAACAAAGGGCCGCTCAGCTTGAAGTCTGCATCTCTACCTACTTAGCCACCCTGCTCCCTTACTGCTCGCTGCAATATCGATCAAATTATCAGAAAAAATAATCTGAAAATGGGGATATACATTTATCCAGAATTTTGTAAGGCTTAATAAAATTAAAAATCTGTTTCTCAGGCCCTCCCGCATGGTCCTTTTGGCTGCCGCATGCTCTCTTTTTATGATCAATGCAAACTTGAAAAAATAAAAATTTTACACAAGTTAAAAAAATTGATAAATTTGTCCCTTGAGTGCAACAAGGCTTTGCAATGCTTTAGCATTGCAAAGCCTTGTTGCACCCAAGGGACGAAATACGCCACCACTCTTGCTATTCTGTAGATCATGAGGCCTAAAACATAAAATAAACCAAGAATATGAACTTCTGATGGCAAAGAAATAATTACAAAAATAAAATATAAAATAAAAAACTGCCCGCCCACATGCAATTTTACAAAACCTGGCCTGAGAAACAGAACGTCTACTTTGTGTGGCCTAAACTTCGCATTCTCATAATAAGGCCCCACGGGGAGCACGGTGGCTCAGTAGGTAGAGGTGCAGGCTGCAAGCCGAGAGGTTCTCGGTTCAAATCCCACCTGCGGCAACCGCGTTGTGTCCTTGGGCAAGACACTTCATCTCCATTGCCCATGTGGGGGCACGATGACGCCGTGTACTAAGGCATACTGCACGTCGATGGTACGCATGTCTTCAACCAATCTAACCCTGCCTGTGCTGCAGTGCGGAGTTACGATGTTGGGGAGCTGGCAGCTGCTCGTCGTTGCTCGGTGGTTCTCTCCGGGTACTCCGGCTTCCTCCACCCGTAAAACTGTCACGGTCATGATTAGCCATTGTGCATATTAAATATGTGACCTTAAACATCAATAAATAAATAAATAAATAAATAAATAAATAAATAAATAAATAAATAAATAAATAAATAAATAAATAAATAAGGCCCCACAGAGTACTAAGCAACTGGTAACACAAATGTTTATCAGATTTAATTTTTCTTCTCACCTCATTACACCCCCATGAGAACCTTGGGAAGTGGAACAGTGCTTGTTTATTGTGGTAAACAAGTACTGCTTTACTGACAAAATAGGACCTGGTAACTAACATCTGGGATATAAGTCCACTGAAGTGGGCTGCATGGGTATTAATGATTAGGTAAGGCCTACAAAAAGTTAAAAATCTTTTTCGCAAGCCCTCTTGCATGGTCTTTTTGGCTGCCGCATGCTCTTTTTATATCAAATGCAAATTTAAAAAAATAAAATTAAAATGTTTATGTTTGATATTTTACCCAAGTTCATAAATTGATGAATTTGTCCCATGAGTGAAACAAAGCTTTAGCATTGCAAAGCCTTCTTGCACTCAAGGGACAAAATACACCACCACCTATGCTATTTTGTAGATTATGAGGTGTAAAACATAAAACAAACCAAGAACATGAAATTTTGATGGCAAAGAAATAATTAAAAAATAAAAAATAAAATAAAAAATGCCTGCCAACATGTAATTTTACAAAAAAGGCCAGAGAAACAGAAGATATACTTTGTGGGGCCTAAACATGAATTCATACCTGTGTCGCAGTCATGATTTTGCCATAGACGCTGTCTGTGATCTCGAACACCAATAAATAGAGAGTAATAGCTTGACTGGACTGGTTACGTGAAATAATTCATCAGAGGTGAGGGACGTTATACAAAATTGAGTGCGTGAATGTGCACAAGTGTTTTACAATATAGTCTCTCACCTCAAATGAATTATTTCACGTAACCAGTCCAGTCAAGTGATTACTCTGTTTATTACTTTTCATTATTAACCATAATTATATTATTATATTATTTAACCCTTTACGTAACTTAACAGCCAGTGCTATTCTCAAAAATCGCCAATTAATTTTCATTATTTTTTCATTTTTTGTCTCTAAAACATAGGTTATGACCCCTCATTGGAACGATCTCGTCGAGCTCGTTCCAATGAGGGGTCATAACCAATGTTTGTTTTTGAGACAAAAAATGAAAATAATAGCTATTCAAGAATTTTTTTTGCAAGTGTCGTCTGCTTTTCATATTAGGTAAAAGGTTAAAAAAAAACAAAAAACAATGAAGTCCCCATTACCCCCACAGAAAAGCATCTTCATTTGCGCGCACGGATACATGACACAATTGTTGATTGCATAATTCACTTGTGAAGTTATCGTTTATAATCAAACCCGGAAATCCCAGTAAATCACACTTTGGAAAGTAATAAATAAATAATAAACCTACTTATAATTTTTTTCTCTCTTTGAATTTACGTGAGAATGATCTTTCAGACCATTTTCATCAGAATTTTGGCTAAAAATGTCCCCGGAACTATTTGAACAAGATAAACAAATTCTATGTGACGGAAAGCTTTGTTTTGAAACATTTCTCCATTTGAAAATGTGATGTCGGTTTTTTTAATTTACATAAGAGTACTCTTTCAGACCATTTTTAGCTCAAATTTGAGGTTTTGTCCTGGCCTGTCATCCATCTGTCTGTCCATCCATCCATCCGTCAACAATTCAATATGGCTCAGGCTAGAGGCCGTATTTATGAACCGATCTTTACGAAACTTCTTGGGTACCTTTGTTATCACCATGGGATGAGAATGAGTGTTTTTGAGAATGACTGTTTTTTGTACAGAACTTTTGTATGAAAGTTCTGATTTGAATAAATTTTTGTATGAATGTTTAGTAACAAATACATCACCTATAATATGGTTTTTTTTTCTCGTGCAGAAATTATGCAAATTAGATGAACTTTGATTTATTCAGTGCTATTTATACACAGTAAGTGCACATGTCAAAACCGCTCGGGCTGGAGGCTGTATTTATGAACCGATCTTCACGAAACGTCTTGGGTACCGTTGTTATCACCACCTTGGGACGAGAACAAGTGTTTTGGGGTGTGGTCCAAATTCAAGAAGGCTGCGGGCAGACCTGAAAATAAGCAGTCTGACATTTGCAGAATGAGGATGCCCAGAGGGTGAATTTGATGATGCTATTCCATACAGTGGGCCAATTTATCCTCTAGGTACCTCTTTCTATTTATTCTTGAGACCCTGATTCAGATTGAGGTTCACAGAGAGTAAATGTAGTGATGCTACTCTGCTACAGCAGGTTAGCATCACTAAATTCACCCTCTGGGGACCTCATTTTGCAGATGTCAGTCTGCTTATTTTCTGGCTTGGCTGCGGGCAGCCATTTTAGACCGAAATTTGGTGCAATCAGTTTTTTTGTACAGAACTTCTATACGAAGGTTCTGATTTGAATAAATTTTTGAATGTTTAGTAACATGGAATACATCACATATAATACATGTTTTTTTTTCTCGTGCATAAATTATGCAAATTAGATGAACTTTGATTTATTCAGTGCTACTTATACACACTTAGTACACATGTCAGTACAACTTGGCTAGAGTCTGTATTTATGAACCGATCTTCACGAAACTTCTTGGGTACCTTTGTTATCACCTCGGGATGAGAACGAGTGTTTTTGGGTGTGGTCCGAAATTTCAAGATGGCTGCAGGGGGGTCAATTAGACAAACTTTGATTTATTCAGTGCTACTTATACACAGTAAGTGCACATTTCAATACGGTTCTGGCTAGAGGCTGTATTTATGAACTGATCTTCACAAAACTTCTTGGGTACCTTTGTTGTCACCGTCTGACAAGAACAAGTGTTTTTGGGTTCGGTCCAAAATCCAAGATGGCTACCATTGACCATTTTGTTCCGAAATTAGGTGCAAGCAGTTTTTTGTACAGAACTTCTATATTTATGAGTTTAGTTTTAGCTCAACTTTGCCGCAGTCAAATTTGAGGTTTTGTCATGGCCTGTCATCTATCTGTCCATCTGGACGTTTGTCTGTCCATGAACACGGCTCTGGCTACAGGCCGCATTTATCAACCAATCTTTATGAAACTTCTTGGGTACCTTTGTTATCACCGTGGGACGAGAACAGTTGTTTTTGGATGCGGTCCAAAATTCAAGATGGCCACCAGTGGCCATTTCATTCCGAAGTTCGGTGCGATCAGTTTTTTGTAAAGAACTTCTATATGAAAGTTCTGATTTGAATAAATTTTTGTATGATGTGTATATTCAAATGTGTTGAAGCCAAGTTCCTGTGTTAGTATTTGGTGTTGTTTGGGGAGGGTAAACATTATTAGCAAAACCCGATTTTCTATTTCCAATGAGAAAAATAAAACCTCCTCACCCATGGGAACCCCATGAGCTAAAGGTAAAAAATTCAAATACCTATATTTTAAGAAGGATTGGACAAATATTTATTAATTAGATTAGATTATTTATTTAACGGTATAGATAAAATGCAATACATGATAATTATGATTCATAGAAATACATTATCATAGCTTGTATTAGAAATGCATTTACAAAATAACATGGAATCAGTATCTATACTGTAGGGAGATGACATAGCCAGATTGGCTGTCTACCTGTCAACTCCCACAGATGTTGGTTAGCCTTGTTACCAGCACTGTACACAACCGGGGGCATATTGTTATTAATAAAGCTGGATAACTGCACATATAGGGTTTATTGTTCATTGTTAATTTAGTATGAATCAGCCTTAGAAGGGTTTGAGTCAAACAGGCCAGAACAGTTGCTAACATTTGTCTTATGGTTCAGCATACAAGGATCTCCATTGTAACATTAACCCCGTGGAGATTTCTTTTCTAGTTTAGCATCTAACTGTCACCCACCTTTACAATACTTTACTTGTACATTTGTTACAGGCTACGGTCAGTATTTATGTTCAGACCTTTACAATACTTTACATGTACCTTTCTTATCAGGTCATTACCTAGATGTGTGTCATTGCTGTGTCAGTTACTATACATGTACATGTCTAACATAAGTTGAGCTACAGTGTCATTGACACTTTTATTATGAAAATTTTAGAAAAAAATGTTCACAGCATTATTTGAACAGGATATATTGTATCATCCGACAGAAAACTTATGGTTTGAAACATTTCTCTGTTTGAAAACGTGATGTCAGTTTTTTTTTGTTATCCCTTGCCAAAACTAAGTTTTGTGGGGCATATAGAAATGCATTCCATCCGTCTATGCATCTAACTGTCCATCTATCCAAACAAATATTATCGAATTTTGATGAAACTTGGTAAGGGCACTCACTATGAGATTGATATTCAGTGAATTTTGTCAATTTTTGTGAGAGTTATGCCCCTTTTCCCAATTTTTGTGAGAGTTATGCCCCTTTTCCCATAATTCTTGGTGTTTGGAAATTGATGATCTTGATAACTCGAACAAATATTATTGGATTTTGATGGAACTTGATATGGGCACTCACTATGAGAATATCTCAAATGAGATTGATATTCAGAGAATTTCGTTTATTTCTCTGTGAGTTATGGCCTTTTTTCCATAATATTCGGTGTTTGGAAATTAATGATCTTGTGAATTCGATAACTGGAAAAATATTATCAGATTTTGATTAAACTTGGTATAACCACAAACTATGAGAATATCTGAACCGAGTTCGATATTCAGTGAATTTTGTCAATTTTTGTGAGAGTTATGCCCCTTTTCCCATAATTCTTGGTGTTTGGAAATTGATGATCTTGTTAACCCTTTACCTAACATGGAAAGCAGATGACACTTGCAAAAAAAATCCTTGAATAACTAATTTTTTTCATTTTTAGCCCAACTGTTAACATTGAGGGCTATAGTCATGACTTTTGTCCATCCGTCTGTCTGTCCATCTGTTAACATTTAGAGTTTTGGTTAAAGTTTGTGATGAAAGTTTTTTACTAAAGGTTCAAGTGTTGTTTTTTTTTTTTTTCTGTTTAGTGATGACTTTCTTCTGTCTGTCTGTTAACATTTGGAGTTCTGGTTAAAGTTTGTGGTTAAAGTTTTTTAGTCAACCTTAAAGTTTTTTGGTTTTTTTTTCTTTTAAATTGATATTACTATTGATTGTATCATTCTCATTTTGTTTTTATTTTTTTTCGGTTTCATGTTATTTTGGGAAATATTTAATCCTTTTTTGTATGGCAATTTAACTTACAACTTCCAGGTTAAAGGTTTTGGTTAATTTTTTTTTTTTGGGGGGGGTGGGGGGGGGGGGGGGTTAAAATTACACCTTTAATTCTTCAAACAGTTTAGTGGAATGTCACTGTTTCTTATTTGGAACAATGTCTACTATCTACTGAACATTTCTACAGTGATTTTCATTAATATCGGCATGATTTTAACTCCTTTTAAACATGTTTTCAGACTTACTTTCTTTGTTATTGAAATTAGACTTTGCCACAAACTTTCTTACTCTAATTCTTGCAGGGTCAATACAACTTAATGATTCCATTCACATCAATGAGTTCTTTTATCGATTTTAGGAAATATTTAACCTTTTTCTGCCAATCAATTTTACTTAGTATTCCCAGCTTACAGTTTCAGATTAAAGTTCTACTTTTCAAGGTTCTACCTTTCATTCTCCAAACACACTGTTACAACGTCATTTCTTTTTTTCATTTTGAGCAAAGTCTACTGAAGCTGTACACAGTGGTTTCAAATAATATTGGCATTAATTTAACCCTTTTCACAATGCTTTTCGGGGAAGTGGGGGGGAGGGGGGGGGGGGTGGCAATTAAGCACTTTTTTTGTTCTTTCATCAAAAATGTTTTTTTTACAGTTTTGGTTAAAGTTTGTGGTTAAAAACCCAGACAACCCCCCCCCCCCCCCCCCCCCTCCTCCTCACACACACACACACACAAACAAACGTGTCACTTAGGCAATTATTCCCAAAATGCATTTTGAAGGATTATGAGTTATTACATGCAAAAAGGAAAATAGACTCCTATAGCCCAACATTGCTTTATGTACTGAATCTTTAATCCTTTACCTAACACAAGTTAAAGCCAACAGTACAAATTATTTTTCTGAAACATCAGATTTTTTTCATTTTTCACTTCTAACCATGGCTTATTAGTCCTTATTGGAACAAGCTCATCAAGTTTGTTCCATTAATAGGTCATGAGGTATGTTTTGAAGTAGAGAAATGAAAAAATAAAATTTGAATAGCAAATTTTGTATATCACGAGTGCAGATATGGCAGATTCGTTAGGTGAACAGTTAATAAAAAATGGCTCTGACTATTTTGCGTCTAAGCATTGCCATTGCTGGGACCGTCGGGCTGCATGCGTGACATCACTCCAGTTTGTCTCAAAAACATAGGTTATGACCCCTCATTCTGAACGAGCTCGTCGATCTCGTTCCAATGAGGGGTCATAACCTATATTTTTGAGACAAAAAATAATGAAAATTAATTGGCGATTTTTGAGAATTGCGCTGGCCTGTTTTGGCCATTATACTGGGTAAAGGGTTAACATGATAACTCGAACAAATATTATTGGATTTTGATGAAACTTGATATGGGCACTCACTATGAGAATATCCCAAACGAGTTTGATATTCAGTGAATTTTGTTCATTTTTCTGTGAGTTATGTCATTATGAGAATATCTGTGAGGAGTTCGATTTTCAGTAAATTTTATCCATTTTTGAGAGAGTTGTGCTCCTTTTTCCTTAATTCTTGATGTTCATAAATTGATACTATTATGAACGTGGTCAGCTGGTTCCAGCAATTTTCTACAGAATGGCATTTTTTTAGTGTTCTGAATTTTGTTGTGTTGATATCAATTTTTTACAAACAGCTTGTTAACTTTGTTCTTTGAAGTATATCCACACAGGAGATTTATCGTCCTTTCTAGCATGTTATGTTTCATCATCGATAGACACAACCTTCTCAGCCGTGATGGGGAATTAGATGCAAATACATAAAACTGAAAGTGCATTTATTTGAGACATGCATTGTTGTCACTTTTGTTTTTTTCCCTGGATAACCGACACTGAATAGATTTTTCGGTTAACCAGACAGCCCTAGCGTTACCTTGACAAAATGCAATCAGATTTCCTTGAAACTTACTACAGGCTTACATTATGTAATGATCTTGTTTTTTTACCTAAACATTTCGTTCCACTTCTCTCCTTGCTGGCGGGGGATTTTTGCCATCTTGAGGCATACAGTTAAAACTAGAAGTCCTGTCATGAAATGCGCACAAATAGCACGTTGATATGCACATTAATGTACACGTTATGGCCCAAGTAAAGCTATCAAATTCTGTACATATGGCCTGTGCACAAGCAATGTTTCAGCCAATGGACCTCCGGGTAACCCGGAGGTCCATTGGCAGAAACATTGCATGTGTTTGCTATGAGTAACCAAGAGAACCTGCCGTGCTTTGGATGCCATTCGATATGGCAATTGCGCGCAATTCCAACGTGCAATTAAGCCTAGATAAGCGCACTATTCGTGACAGGACTTCTAGTTTTAACTGTATATTTGTTAGTTTTTGAAACTGTAATCTTATGCCAGTATGGAATTAGAATAACTTGAGAATTAATTGTTTTTTTAACTTTTTAATAGGTTTCTTAAAGCCGCTGAAGGATATCGTGACTGGCCATCAGGAAGAGGTATCTTCTTCAATGATGAAAAAACTTTCCTGGTGTGGGTCAATGAGGAGGATCATTTGAGGATAATATCTATGCAGAAAGGAGGCGATATAGGAGAGGTCTATAAAAGACTTGTCATGGTAGGTAAATAAAGAATAAACATATAGTGTTTTCAAATGAAAAATTTATTCAACGAGTTGGATTAAGAATGAAATCGACGAGCCTCTAGCGAGTCGGTTTCATTCTTAATCCAACGAGTAGAATAAATTTTTTACTTGAAAACACTATACATTTATTTTGTTTATCCCATAAATAATTTATAGGGCAGTCGCGGCGAAATCGTCCTGTTACTCACTGCAAAATACTGTGAGAAGTGAGGAGCACATTGGTCCAATTCGATAGACAAGAAAAACTGCCAAAAATAAACAAGGTGCAGTGATACATTTCTGTCTAAAAATAATTCCCTGACTACCACAAATAGCTCCTCAAAACCACTGCAATTTACCCATCAAATCCAACTCTCTGGAAAACAAGAGTGTCAAGTTTTCCGGACTGTTTTCATACCTATCTCAAACGAGGCACACATGAATGGACTATTTCTACCGGTGACCTACAAATAAATCGGTAAATTCCCCAAATGCATCAGGGAATTCCGTAATGCGCCCATTTGATCTTGAATAGTTCATTAATACCCTATGAGAAAACACTGTGTTTCTTTGACCACTTACAGAACTCAATAAAAACAATTACGAAGTTTGAGCGTTTCATGACATGCGATTGAAAGAGAAATGAGAATCGGTTACAGTATTATATGCCAAGTGACAAATATAGATTGCGTCTCCTCATTAAACTCCATTGACAAACATTCCATTCGAGGTCTATTTGAAAATGCCATTCTGAACAATTGCAAAATAACAATTAACAACTGTTTTCAAGATGTGCATCCAACAAAACGTAGGAGAATCTGTGTTATATAAAGTGATTCTGATTGAAATTCAAGTCTTGCCTCCATTGTTTTGATTTTCAAGTTTCATGTTCGAAGCGAATGTTCGATATTACTAGGCTTTTGAGATTCTCCAATTCCATAAATTGTTAATGGTTATTTGGCTAATATAATTCTTGTTGTATTTGATTTTTCAGGTGTTGTGATCAGTTTAGAACAATAATTGTCATATAATAAACAAATTACTATAACAGTCAATTGATCTGTGTTGTATTCCATCTCGTTGACGAGATGAGATCAGCCAGATCAAACTCGACACCTGTGGCATCTCGTTTCATCTCCATTATCTCATCTCATGAACTCAATGGAATACTACAACACAGATCAGTTGACTGTTGTAGTAATCTGTATATATCTCCCACTACATGAAAATATACTCTGACTAAGGCTGTAAAAATGCCTAGGGTGTAAGATTCAGGGAACTAATGGAAATACTTATACTGGATTGTGGAAATTTGTTTTGAAAGTGTTTTCGAAATATGAAAAAATATTCTATTTTCAGTTTGGAGCATGTTTAAAAAAACAAACCATTTTCTCATATTTGTAGCCTGAGATAGTATTCTCTCCAACAAGATATGGTGGGAGCACAATGGCTCAATGATAAGAGCATTGAAATACAAAGTGAAAGGTCCATGGTTCGATCATGACCAGTGAGTGGTAACTGCACTATGTCCATGGACAAGTCATTTAATCCTGATTGCCGGTGTGGTGGCATGCTAGCGCTGTGTACTATGGCTTACTGTGCACCAATGGTGCACTTGCCTTCAACCAGCACTAGCCCTGCTTGTGCAGAATAAGTACACTGGGGAGTCTCACAGTTGCTTGCCACTGCTCAGTAGTTCTCTCTGGGTACTCTAGCCTCCTCCATCCATAAAACTGTCCGACACGAGGTGACTGTGGTTGCCAAAAGTGTCATTACCCTCCACCCCCTCTCCAGCCCCCCTCCCCAAAAGAAATAGTACTGTTGGTGGCTTGTGGACAGAGTTGGAGGTACTTTTATCAGGAAAGTTATTAAAATGAACCCACTATATCCTATTTTGGGCACAATTTTTGCCATCGTTAATTTAGGGGATTTAACTGGTAGAGTGCTAGAAGCCACTATCAAGGCTTTAAGATGAAGAGCAGGTACTCTGGCCTAAAGGTGTCATATTCTGTAGATGTGCTTCATATTATCTTAGAATTGAAATTACTTAGTCTGTATGGATTTGCCGTGCTACAATTTATGGGAGAGTGCCTATTGGCACTCTCCCATAAATTGTAACAAGGCAAAGACACTTGAACTAATTTTGATGACCAAAAATAACTTAGCACTCTAACAGTTAAAGGCCTGGGAATTTTTCGTTCCTCTTGGAAACTCTGTGAAGTGAAATAGTGCTTTTTTTATTGTGGTAGAAAAGTTCTGCATTACTTGTATAATAGAACTCTGTTAACCCCTTACCTAACATGAAAAGGAAGACATCACTTTCAAACAAAATTCTTAAAAAACTAAATGTCTTCACTTTTTGTCTCAAAAAATAGCTTATGACCCCACACTGGAACATGTTCAACAAGCTCATTCCAATGAGGGGTCATATGCAATGTTTTTGTGACAGAAAATGAAAAAAATAATGAAAATTTGGATGACTGTTTTTGCCATTATGTTCGTTGAACGGTTAACAGTGCCTTGGAAATTGGTCCTCTAAAATGGGCAACATAGATATAACTGATAGGTTAAACTTGACTTCGAAAAGTCATGGAATTCGATTCTCAAAAAAGTGCACAGAGTTATTTGATAAACTAACATACTCTGACTAACCAAAGGCATTGCACAGGATTAGTTGATAGGCTGCCATATTACAAGACACTAAATGACAATATACACTGACTAAGGCTGTAAACATGCACAGAGTTAGTTGGTTACATGTTGCATAATGTGCAGGATTCAAGGAACTAATGGAAATACTTCTACTGGATTGTGGAGATCTTTTTAATGTGAATTCCAAAAATAAAAACAAATTCTATTTCCAATTTTTGTAATTAATAGCTTGTTTTATCTTACAACAAGAACATATTTCCCAAAATACAAGTAAAAATGTCGAGACAAAATACACAGAGATTATTACCATTATGTGAATGTACAAAATATGTATCCGAGTCGAGCTCCTCGTTCTAAGGGCAGATCACGACGAGTCGAAGATGAGTCATGATCTATCCTTAGAACCCAGAGCGAGATTCGGATACATATTTTGTACATCCACATAATGGTAATAATCATTTTATCTTACAATATATTGGGGATAAGTCAAGAATGTAGATGAATATATAACTAATTATTTATTTGTACGGATGAACAAAAAGAAAAAAATGGAACTCACGCGAAAGGAACGTGCTTGTAGCCGACCCCCTGATACAAACATCTGTATCAGGGGGTCGGATACACGATAGTTGCGGAGTTAATACAGACAAAATACATGTTGATTGGAAGATAAAAATCTGTATTGAGGGTAGCAACTGCACATGCGATTATTCAATTCAGAAAGAGAATGTTTTATCTACATCGAGTTGTCACGCATGTCTAGGGTTTTGTTTTTATTACAGTAATTAAATGATAAATAAATCACCTGCTCAATGAAATAAATTAGACAAGATTTTTTTTTTGCCATGATATTTTTATATAGGCCTGTCATGCATTAACTGGTAAAGTGCTGAGTTTTTTCTGACAACAAATCAAAGCTCATCATATACTGCTCTATTACATTTAATTGGATAGTGCCTTATAGGCACTATCCAATTAAATGTCAGAGAGCAAGGTATTGTATAAAAAATCTGATTCATATCAGGGACAAAAAAGGCTTCCTCAGGCGGAATGTAGCTACAGACAGTTATTGCCTGTCACTTTTAGTAAAGCCCAAAATAGGACTTCCAGCACTCTACCAGTTAAACATGAAAAACAAAACAAAGACAATGCTCAAACACTAAACTTCAGTGGTTATAGTACTAGTAGAACAATGAATGGGAATTACATCATGCACAACGCAAGAATGCAATAGCATTACATAATGATCTTCATTCATAAAGTAAATCATTGACGCTGAATGGTTGTCAAAAGGGATGCGATTAGAACCTGGACAGGGTGGAATATTTTAAGATAAATTGATTATTACCACCAGTGTAAGTTTCTGAGATGGTGTATTGAAGTCTCGACCTCGCCTCTGGGTCAAAAATCGACTTGTCCTATATACTATCTTGGAAACTCACATGATACTAATTATACAATAACATGATTTTCGAGGGCGTTGTGCTCCATTATCGGACCGGCATCGGTGATTAGCAGCCCAGGTAGTCATTAGAGGCCCGAGGCGATAGCCGAGGGCTGCTAATGACTGCCGGGCTGCTAATCACCGATGCCGGTCCGATAATGGAGCTAAACGCCCGAGAAAATCATGTTATTATTATTATTATCAACATATGGCTGCAGTCACTATATAAATACTACTATTATTATCACACTCATCGTGGCATTATGACTTCTTCTACCACACACAAGTACAAATTCTGACATGAAACAAAACTTTGACAATAACATTATTCATTTTCTCAATAACACACATTAATTTATTTAACTTTCAACAATTAATACAGTTAGCTCAGAAATCGCATTGTTTGTTCCTTTTCGCCAACCAATCTGTGAATTTCTTGAGACCATATACCGTAGCCCGGTTAGTATTCTTTGGCCTCGATTCGTTTTCCATTCGCTCTAAATCTCCTTCACTTAGTTCTGACGATTGAGAAAGAGAGTTCGACATTTCTAAAATTTCTGACATTTATCGTCTGGAATGTTTACAAACAAAGTTAATCGTGACGTCACATCTGACTAGTCAGCGGTCGCTAATGGCCATTAGCGACCGGCTAGAAATTCCGGAAGTCTTTTGTAGGACTGTTATGCGTTCTTATCGTTCATGCAAATTACTGTTAATCTGCAGGTAACGCACAGTGAGTTGATAATAATAACCTATATGTATGTCATTACACAGTTATGGACTTTTGTTGTGGTGAATATGATGTGATAGGGGGCACGGTGGCTCAGTAGGTAGAGGTGCAGTAGGTAGAGGTGCAGGCTGCAAGCTGAGAGGTCCTTGGTTGGAATCCCACCTGCAGCAACTGCTTTGTGTCCTTGGGCAAGACACTTCACCCCCATAGCCCATGTGGGGGCATGGTGACGTTGTGTACTAAGGCATACTGCATGTCAATAGTGCACCTGTCTTCAACCAATGCTAATCTAGCTTGGGTGGAGTTGGTATGTTTGGAAGCTGACAGTTGCTCCCCATTGCTTGGTAGTTCTCTCTGGGTGCTGCGGCTTCATCCACCTGTAAAACTGTTGTGGTCATCATTAGCCATTGTGCAGAAATATGTGACCTTAAACAACAAGATATAAATAATTAAATAAAATATGATGTGATATGAACCTAAAAAATTTATATTAACCGAGGCATTAGCTGAGGTCAATATAAGTTTTTTAGGTTCATATCACATCATATTTACCACCACAAAAGTCCATAACTGTTTTTAGCTCACCTGACTGAAAGTCAGGGTGAGCTTTTCTTATCACTTTTCGTCCGTCGTCCTGCATGAAGGTAGTGTATGAGCCTCTTTCTCCTAAACCACTGGCCACATTTTAATTAAATTTCATGTAAGTAGTGGTTATATAGGGGCATTTTGATTTTTATCCAAATTAGGTTTCGGCTCATATTGAGGTGTGGGGAAAAAATGGCCAAATTTTTTGAAAATCTTCTTCTAATGAAGCACAAGTAGCAGAGACTTGATATGTGATATACAGAGTCCTTTTGAGGTTTAGAATCAAGTTTGTTCAAGAGAAGTTTGTCCGGCATTATTTGCCTTCGTTATGGGAGGGGCAAAAATTTTGGCCATGCCTAAAATTTCTATTTTCTGAACCGTGAAGTCGATTTGAACCAAATTTGATATGAGATGATAATGGGTCATAAGTAGTTGATAGATGCAAAAAAAAAAATTTCTCATTGCCCCGTGGGAACCTCGGGAGCTAAAAATAGGAAAAACTTTAAAACTGCCATATTTCCAAAACTACATGGCACAGAGAATTCTTATTTTGTGTAAAGCTTACTTTTATCCAGTAGAATGGAATGGTTAAAAAACATCCCTATCGCTTTGAACACAAGGTACTTTTTTCAGGACTTTGAAAAAATGCTAAGTCAGCACTTTTTAACACTGTAGGCAATGGGAAAAACATTAAAAAATCTTCTTCTCCAGATCCAGCAGGCAGAATATTTTGATATTTGGTATGCAACATAGTAGGGTAGATCTGATTCAAGTTTGTTCAAATCGGCCCCCTGGGTTCATATTTGGGCTCAGTATTGGAGCCTGATTTCGAACTTAGTGCATTTCAGACAAGTTTCTTCAAAAATCTTCTTCTCCAGATCCAGCAGGCAGAATCTTTTGATTTTGGTATGCAACATTGTGGTGTGGATCTGATTCAAGTTTGTTCAAATCGGCTCCCTAGATTCATTTTTGGGTTCACTATAGAAGCTCGAATTCGAACTTAGTGCCTTTCAGGCAAATTTCTTAAAAAATCTTATTCTCCAGATCCAGCAGGCAGAATCTTTTCATATTTGGTATGCAACATTGTGGGGTGGATCTGATTCAAGTTTGTTCAAATCGGGCTCCTGGATTCATATTTGGGCTCACTATAGAAGCCCGAATTCGAACTTAGTGCATTTCAGGCAAATTTCTTAAAAAATCTTCTTCTCCAGATTCAGCAGGCAGAATCTTTTGATATTTGGTATGCAACATTGTGGGGTGGATCTGATTCAAGTTTGTTCAAATCGGTCCCCTGGCTTTATATTTGGGCTCAGTGCATTTCAGGCAAATTTCTTTGAAAATCTTCTTAAGATCTAGCAGGCAGAATCTTTTGATATTGGGTATGCACCATGCTTAGGAGCGTGAGATTCAAGTTTGTTCAAGCTAAGTCCCTGGGTTCATATTTGGGCTCACTGTGGTAGCCCAGATTATTATAACTTGGTTCAAAATGAGGAATTTTCTTTAAAAATCTTCTTCAGATCCAGCAGTTGGAATGTTTTGATATTTGGTATGCAGCATCCTTAGGGGGTGAGATTCAAGTTTGTTCAAGCCATATCCCTAGGTCCATATTTGGACTCACTGTGGGAGCTCGAATTTTAACTTAGTTCAAAATGAGGAATTTTCTTTAAAAATCTTCTTCTTCAGATCCAGCAGTCGGAATGTTTTGATATTTGGTGGGCAGCATCCTTCGAGGGGTGAGATTCAAGTTTGTTAAAGCCAAGTCCCTGAGTTCATATATGGGCTCCCTGTGGGAGCCCGAATTATAACTTAGTTCAATATGAGGAATATTCTTTAAAAATCTTTTTTTTTTCAGATCCACTGATCAGAATCTTAGGATATTTGGTTTTAGCTTTTCTTAGGAGGAGCAGATGGTACCTGTTGAAATCAATTCTCTGGGTTGATATTTAGGCTACCAAGTCAGGTGAGCGCCCTCAGGCCCCTTGGGGCCTCTTGTTTTATATTGACCATCCTCAAAAAACATTTTTCTGTTTGTCAATTAAAAGTTCACTAGAGTGGGGATTTCCAAAAGCTATACATAGAAAGTTGATATTCACTGGAAAACTGGTGTACATGGATTTTTGAGTGCCAGTCATGTGTATAAGATCCAGTCAATAGAAATGTGGTTATTTATCAAGTATTTAATAATGTGTTTTTATTTATACCCTGCAGGGCATTAAAACCATAGAAGCAAAGGTGCCATTTACCAGAGATGACAAGCTTGGATTCCTGACCTTTTGTCCAACCAACCTTGGTACTGCTCTGAGAGCAAGTGTTCACATGAAGATTCCCTTTGTCGCTGCAAGGAAAGACTTCAATGACATATGTGCCAAATATAACCTGCAAGCTAGAGGTATGCTGCTTCTTCAATCCTTCAACCTAAAAAATAGCAAAATATGCATGAATAATACTGTAGATACATTGGTGACATTGGCTTAGGCAAAAAAAAATAAAATAATTAAAAATCTGTTTCTCAAGCCCACTTGCATAGTCCTTTTGACTGCCTCATTCTCTCTTTTTATAATGAATTTAAACTTAAAAAAAATAAAAATTAAATTGTTTATGTCTGATATTTTACCTAAGTTAATAAAATTGATGAATTTGTCCGGTGAGTGCAACAAGGCTTTGCAATGCTTTAGCATTGCAAAGCCTTGTTGCACTCAAGAGATGAAATATACTACCACCCATACCATGGCAAAGAAATTATTACAAAAAAAAGGGAAAAAAGTGCCCTGTCAGATGCTTTTTTTATACAAAAAATGGCCTGAGAAACAGATCTACTTTGTGGGACCTTATCTTTATTTTATCAATTCTGATACAGTGGATCCCTCTTAACCCTTTACCTAAAGAATCATCATCATTAGCTGAGTTTGAATGCTTTTTGAGAAAAGTCCTGTCTCGTTTGGACCATTTTGTTCGGTGAAGAGTTGATATGACTAACCCCAGGCACTTTACAGGATTAGTTGATAGACTGCCATATCACACACTACAAGAAAATATACACCAACTGAGGCTGTAAAAATGCACAGGTTTGGGCCTAAAAAAGTTAAAAATATGTGTCTCAGGCTCTCCTGCATGGTCCTTTTGGCTTAAATGGTTTTTGTCTGATATTTTACCCAAATTAATAAAATTGATAAATTTGTACCTTGAGTGTAACAAGGCTTTGCAATGCTTTAGCATTGCAAAGCCTTGTTGCACTCCAGGGATGAAATACACCACCACCCATGCTATTCTACAGATTATGAGGCCTACAACATAAAACAAACCAAGAACATGAACTTCAGATGGCAAAGAAATAATTACAAAATTAAAATAAAAAAAACGCTCACCCACATGCAGTTTTACAAACCTGGACTCAGAAACAGATCTACTTTGTGTGGCCTTAGTTGGTTATGTGTTACATAGGGTGCAAGATTCAAGCAACTAATGGAAATGTTTATAAATACTGCATTGTGGAAATTTTTTTAATGTGAATTAAAAAAAAGAAACATATTCTTCTTTCAATGAATAGCTTTTTTAGTATGATGCATGTACTATCTCTGAGAGAGACAGAACATATTTTTGCTCGTAGAGAAGTTATGCTCATGGCAACAGTAGAATTTAAAAGATTGCATATAAATCACATGTTATTTGTTCATATAGATCTCATAGATAGAACTCTTGTCTTATGTTTTGGAAATCTCATTATAAAAGAGATTACCATTATATATAACAATTATAGAATTTGATAAAGCCTACTAGAAACCAATATTTTTTTTATTAAATAGGACCCTGCGAATACTTTTTTTTCTCGAATTGAACAAATCTTCAAAAAATTGTAAATTGAATCAAATATCAAACTGAATATTAGGTAAATCATTTACATTGAAAAGAGGTTCAGAAATAGTGTTATGCCTAACTTTGCAATTGACAAGTATTCGCTTCAATTGAATTAGAGGTTGGGAAGAAATGAACAGACAGAATTTGTGATTGTTATGATATTTTAGTTTTATTATGGATGGCAGGGAATTGCGAATCTCAAATTTTGGGTCAAATCAAATCTTGAATCGAATCAGGCAGATGATTTCAATTGCAAATCAAATCGAAGCAAATCTTGAGACTATATATATTCTCAGAGCTTTTCAAATTTTCAATGGAGCTATTTCTTACAACCGTAAATACTGCAGGTCTCCACCCAACTATTGCATTCAATGGTGACTCATCTATTTGGGCAAGTCAGCGAAAGAGTGGGATGTTCTTGACAGATTCAAAGTAGTTTCAGAAGCGGAAATTATTTCACCAGTCCAGTCATGCAATTACTCTCTATATACTGAGTTTCAAGAATTTGTTGTGGTCATTATGTCAGGCTTCTGTGAATTGGTGTTGGTCAGCAATCCAGATTGTATCTGTACATGACCATTACAAGCTCCTTGCAGGATTGCCCCAGTAGCCTCAAACCTCACACCAAGGCCTGATGCATCACATAAGAGGGCCAGGGTGCTCCAATTGATTTTCCTTACAGATTTAATGAGTGCATTCATCTCTTTATCTCACATGACTAGCAGACGACACTTGCGGAAAACATTTCTTGAAAAGCTAACTATTTTCATTTTCGGCACAAAACATGGATTATGACCCCTCAATGAAGCGAGATCATTGGGCAGACATGTTGACCTCCAGAATAATTTTTCAGGGAACCTGCGGGTGATTTTCAGGGAAATGGGTTGGATTTCAGGGAAAAGTTCGCGCGGGGGCAAAATAAAAGAAAAAACGTGTGAATTTTCAGCTCATGGACCACTATTAACACCAGATTATATCCAGAACTAGTTGTCAACTATGCTGATGCATTTATGCTATGTTAAAAAATCATAAAATAACTGTTGATTTGACCCCCCCCCCCCCAGTCCTCTTCTTCATGAGCCCCCCCCTCCTCACCCACACTGTCCCACAGAGCACCTCCACCTGTGGTTTGCTCTTATCAAAATCTACTTAGCTAATAATTTCCCAAGTCTGGAAATGTTAACAGGAAAAGATGTCCTGATGTTCAGTTACTTCAAGAACATTAGTACTCAGAAAGTATCTTTATCAAACTTCATGCATGTGGGACGCTTGTGCCCTACACAAAACTTTTCTTTTCATCATTGAAGCATTTTTTAGCTCATCTTGACAAAGTCAAGCTGAGCTAATCTCCTCGCTTCCTGTCCGTCGTCCGTCGTCCGGCGTCTGTCGTCCGTCGTCCGTCAACACTATGTTTTGGTCTTCTCCTCCAAAGCCACTGGGCCAATTCAAGTGAAAGTTTGTGTGAGTGATGGTCCCAGAGGGGCATTTCATTTTTGTTGAAGTCAGCATGCCCAGCCCCATAGGGAGGGAGTGGGGGAAAATGCACCCAAATATTTTAAAAATCTTCTTCTCAAGAACCAGTGTGTACAATGACTTGATATTTGCTATGGAGCTTCCATATGAGGTGTAGAATCAAGTTTGTTCAAATGAAGTTCGTGAAGTAATATTTGGCTTTGTAATAGGAGGGGTAAGATTTTTGGCCCCGCCCAAAATTTCTATTTTCTGAACCGATGGTCCGGTATGAACCAAATTTGGTTTGTGGTATTATTGGGTCATAAGTACATGACCCATGCAAAAAAAAAAAATTCCTGCATCCCCATGGGAACCCTGGGAGCTAAAAATAGAAATATTTTCAAACGCCCATATTTCCCAAACCCCACGGAACAGAGAGCTTTTATTTGGTATGAAGTATCCTTATGACCAGTAGAATTGAATGGTAAAAAAAATTGCCATCGGTTATGTTAGGGTGTTCTGTAATGGGCATCGAAAAAATGCCGAGTCAGCATATTTGCAAAAATTTTAAAAAATCTTTTCTCCAGAACCAATCATCAGAATCTTTTGATATTTGGTATACAGCATTCATGGGGGGTCAGATAAAAGTTTGTTGAAATAAAGCTCATTGGTTCATATTTGGGCTCTCTACAGGAGCCCGAAGTTTTAACATAGGGTAATATGGGGAATATTCTTTAAAAATCTTCTTCTTCAGAACCACCAGTCAGAATCTTTTAATATTTGGTATACATCATTGTTATGAGGGTCAGATTCTAGATTGTTCAAACCAAGTCCCTAGGTTAATATTTGGGCTTCCTACGGAAGCCCAAATTTTATCTTTGTTCAATATGGAGGGTAATTTAAAAAAATCTTCTTCTTCAGATCCATCAGTCAGAATGCTTTGATATTTGGTATGCAACATCTCTATGGGGGTCAGATTCAAGTTTGTTCAAATCAGATCCCTAGGTATATATTTGGGCTCACTATGTATGGTAGCCCAAATTTTTACTTAGTGCAATATGAGAAAATTTCTTTAAAAATCTTCTTCTTCAGATCCACCAGTCGGAATACTTTTATATTTGGTATACAACATCTCTAGGGGGGTCAGATTCCAGGTTGTTCAATTTGAGTGCCTAGGTTAATATTTGGGCTCCATATGGGAACATGAAATTTAACTTAGTACAATATGAGGGAATTTCTTCAAAAATCTTCTTCTTCAGATTCACTTGTCAGAATGCTTTCACATTTGGTATACAACATCTCTAGGGGGGTCAGATTCAAGTTTGTTCAAATCGGATCCATAGGTCAATATTTGGGCTCGCTATGGTAGCCCAAATTTGAACTTAGTGCAATTCGGAGAAATTTCTTTACAATTTCTCTTCTTCAGATCCAACAGTCAGAATGCTTTCATATTCGGTACACAACATCTCTAGGGAAGTCAGATTTAACTGTGTTCAAATCAAGAGCCTGCGTTAATATTTGGGCTCTCTATGGGAGCCGGAATTGGCCATTTTGCTGAAGAATTAAAAATTTTGTATTCAGTACCTTCTAGAGGTACTAAGATTAATCCACATAGGTTGTATCAAGGGGCTTCATAGGGGAGCTCTACATTTTACTTATGATCAACTGAAGAAAAGGCATGATGCCCAGATTATTTTTGTCACTCCTGAGGGACTCAAGGATTGACAGTGCAGCCTATGGAGATGGCTTGCTTAATGTAGACTCATTCTTGGACTCTGTTTAGATTGTGTTCTGTACAAGATGAGCGCTTCAGGCCCCGTGGGGCCTCTTGTTTTTAATTCCATTCAAAATTTTCTGGTTACAGATGGCCAACAGTTAACAGTTCTGTAGTCAGCACAACAGAATATTTGGGTCATAAGCTATGCTGTGGAGACAAAAATTTATAAACAAAATCTTGCTAATTAAACTAGTGCTGCCTTTCCTGGTAGCATGGTATCCTTGAAAATATACTCCTGTAACAAATCCCCTTTGAAAAATCCTTTAGCACTCTACCAGTTAATGAAATGAGTTCATTGGGTCATAAGCTATGTTTTGGAGACAAAAATTGATAAAATAATAAAATTTGAACGGCGATTTTGTAAATAACCTTGCAAGGATAGAGCAATTGCAACAGGCAGTGGATTCATTCACAAATAAGTTGGTTTACTTTGTCTTATATTTGAAGCAAAATTAATTTATTTTGTGTAGCCTTATGAATGGCTTTGTCAAAAGGAATGATGAATAAGTTTACAGCAATTAATTCAGTCCCTAGAATGTACAAATCAATATTTTCTTGGAGACTTCTGATGCAACAATATGTGTCCTGGTTCATGCATAATATACTGTTTTACTCTTAACTTGCTGATCATTTTCAAGATATTTTTCATCAAAGTTAGTCATTGCTGCTATGAAGCAGCCATGACTAGATTTAATGAAAAATTCATCCAGACTTAATTCAAGAAATCATTGGTGAAAAAGTCTGTGCAATTTGCAGGTAAAAATTTGATGAAATGTGCCCAAATTCCACTTATTTCAGTGGCAAGTGAAATCCTGTCCTGGGCAGGAATATCTGCCAGCAGCATGGAAGCAGTTAAATCTTCTTCGTGAACATCCATAATCTTTTATCGATTGTTTTGTCAAAAAAGGAAAGAGAGATTCAATGCTAGGGGCTGATAGCTGCAGGACTGATGCAGTGCATCATAAAAGCCTATTATGGATTCAATGAATTTGAAAAGGTCTCGTCAATACACTTCAGGTTTCTTTATTAACATTGGGATAATTATCTTCGACATGTAGATCAAATATACAATGATGGAAAGTCCAAATTATCGAGATGGTTCTTACTTGAATGAACATTGGTTATTACAATGTCTGCTGATCAGATATATTTTTTTTGTCATAAAATAGTCTAGTCCTTCATTTTCAATTCACCCTCTCAGTTGCTTTTTATACCCCTCGCAAACAAAGTTTGGAGGGTGGGGGGGTATATAGGAATCACCCTCTCCGTCCATCTGTCTGTCTGTCCGTCTGGCCATCTGTCCATCCTTGTAAGCGCAACTCCTCCTAAACCGTTTGAAGAATTTTCATGAAACTTTACACAATGGAAGAACTCCATATGAAGATGTGCATGAAGCAATATAATTCCGTTCTGACATTTCCAAGGGGAGATAATCTAACTTATACATTTTAGGCGTGGGGGGGGGGGGGGGGGGGTATCACTTTGTGAGTTTGCTCACAGTACCTCTAGTTTGTTCTGGAAGAATTTGTATTGAATGTATTTTAACCAAACTCACACAATGTCAAATTTTTAGCTCCGCCTGACAAAATGTCTTTTTCTAATGCTAAGTTGTCTCTTGTCCATCCATCTGTCTGTCATCAACATTTTGTTTGTCCGAGTCATAATTTCTTAACCACTGAATATTTTTTAACAGAACTTTGTAACCGTATGTATTGTCACCAGACATTGACATAACAAGTTCTGTCCTTTCAAGGTGAAGGTCACTAGGGTTCTATGGATCAGGTAACAGTCAAGAAAAATTTTGACATTTTACATTGTACTAGCATTTTTGTCTGGTCCATATAATTTGATCTAAATGGCAGATCTTGTTCATACTTGGTACAATTTTTGTTCATGACTCAAAAGTGTGTCATGACTTTGATTCAAGGTCATATCATCAAGATCAAGGTCACAGACAGCAAAACTTTGATATTGTTATACTGCCCTTGTCCGGTCCATATAATTTGGCATGATTGACAGATCTATTCATACTTGGAACAATTATTGCTTATGACTCAAAAAGGTGTGCCGCAGCTTTGATCCAAGGTCATATCATCAAGGTCAATGTCACAGACAGCAGAACTTTTATATTATTATACAGCCCTTGTCTGGTCTGTATAATTGAATCTTTGTGACAGATCTTGTTCATATGTCACACAATTATTACCCATAACCTAATGTTGTGTCATGACCTTGACCCATTGTCATATCATAAAGGTTAAGGTCACACACAATAACACTTGGATTCTTGTCCTGTATTTAGCTTCCCCTAAAAGCAGTGACCCTGAGTGGAGCTATCTAGACCGAGAGGCCTCTTGTTTTAAAAAAATATTTCTTCCACAAACTTTGAGTAAACCCATATCATGTGCAGGCCTGAAAATAAGCAGTCTGACATTTGCAGAATGAAGTCCCCAGAGGGTGAATTTGATGATGCTATCCCATACAGTGGGCCAATGTATCCTCTGGATACCTCTTTCTGTTTAGTTTTGAGACCCTGATTCAGATTGAGGTTCACAGAGGGTAAATTTAGTGATTCTACCCTTCTATACAGGGTAGCATCACTAAATTCACCCTATGGGGACCTCTTTTTGCAGATGATAGTCTGCTTATTTTCTTGCTTGATCATGTGACCAAGCATATTCCAATGAGTGATCATGTGATATGGCCGGTATAATTGAACTTGAATTTTTTTTTTTAACTGCTCAATTTGTGAATTGTGCAGGCAGCTGAATTCAATTTGTTTGGAAAAGGGTTAACTCATTCAGTTTTGGAGCTGATTTTAGAAGCCGTTAGAATGAAATAGAACTAGCTCAGAGTTCCAGCTGTAAGCATGATAGTGCATGTGTATGCGAGGTATGCCCTGGCATTCTTACCCTTTAGGTGCCACCCTCAAGTGAAATTTGAGTTGGTTTATATTCTACTGAAGTGCCTCTTTCATGAGTCAATAACATTTTATTCTAAAACAGTGTGCAAAAATGACTCTAACCGACTGACTGTTCACGTGGTTTGGAGATGGTGAACTGAATGCTCAGGTACATAACAATTCTTGAGAAACTGCCTTTTTATCATTAACAAGTATTCATATATTGCGTGGAATTGAAAACAATATAGCCTCTCAAGGCAAAAGTCCAATAAACTATAAAGACACAAGAAAGGATGGTTAACTGGTAGAATGCTAGAAGCCCATATTTGGGCTTTATTCTGAACTGCAGGTTCCTAAAGTTAAAGGCTTCATATTCTGTTGATGTCCTTCATATTATCTTGGAAGTACAATTACTTCATCTCCATCGATTTGCATTGTTGAAATTAATGGGACAGCACCTATAGGCACTTTCCCATTAATTGTAACAATTAAGACAAAAATGTGTGAACAAATCTTGAGGCTGAGAAAAAATTTAGCACTCTACCAGTTAAGTTATTCAGACATTACAATTCAAGATGCAATTTTTGGCTAACCAGTTATCTGTTTGCATAGATTTAAATTTGCGTAACCACCACTCAAATGAAACAAGCGTTCTCATCAAAGTTTGAACCCTGCTAAAACTGGTGGCGAAACATCATGTAACATGACTGCAAGTATTTTTTTAGAGTTCTCTTTCCATGAGTGTAAGGCTTTGCAGTTATATGGGGTACAACTGACTTGATGCCCATAACCTCTCCTGACAAGCTATTAATTGAAAATGGAATATGTTTTCATTTTTGGAATTCACTTTAAAAATATTACCCCAATCCAAAATAAGTATTTCCATTAGTCCCTTGAATCCTGCACCCCAAGTAACATGTCACCAACTAACCCTGTGTATTTCTGCACCCTTAGTCAGTGTATATTTTCATGTAGTGTTACCAATTGGTAACCAGTGTTTTATAACCCCAAAGTGTGAAGAACCTTGTGCATACCATTGGGTTAGTCACACTTCTGGTTAGAAAAAAAATTCATTAACCCCCTGCACACTGGTGTTGAAATATCTAAAGTTCGAGGCGCCAATTTTTCCCATAATGCCACTAGAAATTTAATCAATTCAATCTTGTTTGACAGAGCTCGTTGAGCTCTGTCAAATAAGATTGAATTGGTTAAATTCCCAGTTGCATTATGGGAAAAATGGCTACTTGAAATTTGGATATTTTGACATCAGAGTGAAGGTAGTTAAGGCCCCACAAAATAGATCTTCTGTTTCTTGGGCTATTATTTGTAAAATTGCATGTGGGCAGGCAGTTTTTTATTTTATTTTTTATTTTTGTAATTAGAGGGTGTGGTGGCTCATTTGGTAGAGATGCAGGCTGCAGGCCGAGAGGTCCTCAGGTCGAATCCCACCTGCAGCAACATGTTGTGTCCTTGGGCAAAACACGTCACCCCACATGGATCATGGTGGTGTTGTGCACTAAGGCATTGCTCACCATTGCTTGGTGGTTCTCTCCGGGTACTCCAGCTTCCTCCACCCGTAAAACTGTCGTAGTCATAATTAGCCATTGTGCAGAAATATGTGATCTTAAACACCAATAAATAAATAAATAAATAAATTTTTGTAATTATTCCTTTGCCATCAAAAGTTCATGTTCTTGGTTTGTGTTAGGCCTGATAATCTACACAATAGCATGGGTGGTGGTGTATTTTGTCCCTTGAGTGTACTTGTTAAATTTATTAACTTGGCTAAAATATCAGACATAAACCATTTAATTTTTATTTTTCTAAATTTGCATGGTTATAAAAAAAAGAGCATGCAGCAGCTAAAAGGACTATGCGGGAGGGCCTGAGAAACAGATTTTTAATTTTTGTAGGCCTAACTGAGTAACTAACCATGTACAGTCTTAAGGTAAATTTCATATTAATCAACTCTTTACCCAATGTTATGGTAAAAAATAACCCGTACTAATACTATTCTCATAAAGCATCAAACTCAGTTTAAGACCCCTCATTATTTTTCTTAGTGATTTTTTTGTCTTGGTGAATTCCAAAAATGAAAACATATTCTATGTGGTTTAAACAATATTTTTTTCTTTAAAAATGTCTTATGTAAGGCCACACAAAGTAGATCTTCTGTTTCTCAGGCCATTATTTGTGAAATTTCATGCGGGCGAGCGGTTTTTTATTTTATTTTTTATTTCAGTAATTACTTTTTTGCCATCAAAAGTTCATGTTCTTGGTTCAAGTTTTAGGCCTCATAATCTACAAAATAGCATGGGTGGTGGTGTATTTCATCCCTTGAGTGCAAGAATACTTTGCAATGCTAAAGCATTGCAAAGCCTTCTTGCACTCAAGGGACAAATTCATCATTTTTTTAACTTGGGTAAAATATCAGACATAAACCATTTAATTTTTATTTTTTTTAAGTTTAAATAGGTTATAAAAAGAGAGTATGCGGCAGCCAAAAGGACCATGTGGGAGGGCCTGAGAAACCGATTTTTTATTTTTTTAGGCCTAACAAAATGTTTACAAAAAGTAACGAAGTGGGATGAGATATCTTTTTTACATTTGTTCAACAATGTAGAGTAACAGAATAATAGAGGGATTTGACAAAAAGCTATAGTTTGTTTCCTGTGGAAATCACAGAGATTGGAGCAGTGCAAGTTTATTGTGATGGGCAGGTTATGCTTTACTAGAATAATGGAACGCAGTAACCAATACCTGGGATGAGACTACAAAATTAGACTACATTTATAGACAACTGGCTAACTTGACTTTATAATTGAGTAGTGATCATATTGCCACAGCTGCTGATAGTTTCCATAAATAGTCATAACCATAAAAATTTAAAACAGATATACTGTGAAAGTTACTTAACCCTTTACCTAACGTAACGGCCAAAACCGACCAGCGCTATTCTCAAAAATCGCCAATTAATTTTCATTATTTTTTTCATTTTTTGTCTCAAAAACATAGGTTATGACCCCTCGTTGGAACGAGCTCGTCGAGCTCGTTCCAACGAGGGGTCATAACCTATGTTTTTGAGACAAAAAATGAAAAAAATTAGTTATTCAAGAATTATTTTTGCAAGTGTCGTCTGCTTTTCATGTTAGGTAAAGGGTTAATAGAACATCCAAACAGAGTTCAATGGAACACCTCTCTTGTTCACTGCATATTTCTATCACTCACCAATCCATGTACCTTGTCTTTCATACAGATTTGACCTGTTAATCCTTTACCTAACACGAAAAGCAGACGACACTTGCAAACAAAGTTCTTGAATAACTAATTTTTTTCATATTTTGTCTCAAAAACATAGGTTATGACCCCTCATTGGAACGAGCTCGATGAGACAAATTAAAATATAATGAAAATTAATTGGCGTTTTTTGTGCATAGCGCTTGCCAGTTTTGGTTGTTATGTTGGGTAAAGGGTTAATTGTGTGTGGGTGACGGTAAATTCTGTCAACATTTGTTGAGCCATGTTTATTGTGGAGGCTAAAATCAGTTGAAATGGGTTTACATTGTAACAATATTTTGACACTCTCTAACAAATTGTAACAAGACCATTCTATATGAATAAAAACGTTTTCTCACATGACGATATGGACCTACACTGCAGAATATGTTAAGTCTTTTAACCCTTTACCTAATGAATTGGCTGCATCTGCCTGCGTAATTTACAAAATGAACATTTAAAAAATGAATTTTTCCAAAAGTTTCAAAACCATATTCTGTGACCCCTCATTGGAATGTAGTGATTAACCAATGTTCGCCATTCGCATCTGACATTGGCTGAGTTTAAGCCATTGGTTGACCATCGGTAGAAGTGTTTGAAAATCGGTTCATGCCGTTGGTTACATGGAACACCACAGGATCAAAATTGTTCATATTTATGTTTTGATTCATGACCTAATACAAGCAGTAACAAGCTTACAGTTAAAACTAGAAGTCCTGTCATGAAATGCGCACAAATAGCACGTTGATATGTGCGTTAATGTACGCATTATGGCTCAAGTAAAGCTATCAAATTCTGTACATATGGCCTGTGCACAAGCAATGTTTCAGCCAATGGACCTCCGGGTAACCCGGAGGTCCATTGGCAGAAACATTGCATGTGATTGCTATGAGTAACCAGGAGAAACCGCCGTGCTTTGGATGTCATTCGATGTGGCAATTGCGGCAATTCCAATGCGCAATTAAGCCTAGATAAGCGCACTATTCGTGACGGGACTTCTAGTTTTAACTGTAGTAAGTTGCCAGAATGATTGGCAGTAGTGTCAAAATGATTTGTCGATTACTCAATATTTATAATATCCCACTCCCAGTTCAAGTTATTCCGACACTGATAGCACCCCACCAGTACTGTGAATTGCTGTTTCATTATCTGATATCACTGTCAATTCATTTGTAAACAAACTAGTTACCCAATCCTTCTTTAATCACTGTCAACACAAATGAGCATAAAATACACTCATCAGCCAATTGTTTTCACAGGCGGAGCATAACTTCAATCTGTTGTGCATGTTACTTATTTATGTAAACAATCTAAAAATAGTGTAAAGCCATTTTGTGCATGGACTTCTGGGATTGGTTATCATTTGTGAAACATATTTTTCCATTTGCGATTTTCTGGCACTAGACGTGTAAATACGAATCTAAGAAATCGAGTGAATTGCAGTGTTAGAAGCTATTTGAAAACACAGCCGTTATGAATGTATTTTCAGTCATTGATTTCTGCCCCACAACGGTAGCAATTTGAATTACTGTGTACAAAATGGGACCTACTTTTGTTTTGACCTGTATATCCACATGGTTTTGGAATCGAAAATTCGAATTGGAACATAAATCTGTAATTAAATCAAGTGAATAAATTTATCATATGACTCATCTATTTTGTTCACTTTAAAACATTTGATATTTTGTTTTCATATTAATCAGTGATAAATAAAGCCTTCCGTCAATTTCATTGGTCAATTTCAAAACTAGACAATTTGATTAGCTGAACAAAATACAACTGGGCACATTTTTATAATTTGCATAATTAGAGTTGGGAGCTTTCATTGGTCAATTTCAAAACTGGACAATTTGATTGGCTAAACAAAATACAACCGGGTCATATTTGCATAATTTCAGTAGGGAGAATTTACATTATCTGTCCTATTTAGGGTGGGTTATATTGTATTAATCTTTTACCTACAAGAAAATCGCCATTCATTTTTTTTATATTTTCACTTTTTTCTTCCAAAACATAGGTTATGACCCCTCATTGGAATGTGCTCGACAAGCTCATTCCAATGAGGGGTCATAACCTATGTTTTGGAAGCAAAAAATTAATATTTTTAGTTAAACGAGGATGTTTTTTTCCAAATGCCGTCTGCAACTCAAGTTAGGTGATGGGTTAAAAAGTCATACTAAGTGGCTAATTTGTGTGTGTGTGTGTCGTATGATAAATAGAATATGAAATGAGTGTTTTTCTCATATAATATTTATGAAACTCGCCAGAGGCTCGCCAAAATGGAAAATTCTTAGACTCGTTTCATAAATATTATGAGAAAAACACTCATTTCATATCCTCTATATATGTTATTTAATTGCCCTTTGATATATTTTAATCAATTTCATCTTTAAACTAAATTTAAATGGAGGTGCAATTTAAAATAGTATGAGGGTAAGAAAGTCATCTATTTTTGCATTGATCAAAGATGCTGTGCTGTTAACATGTTTCCGCTGATGTTGTATTTTTATTTTGAAACATACAGTGACTTGCTCTTGAGGTCAACAAACATATCAACTGGACTGTACTGTAAAATTAACCCTATTCTATGTGTTCTTGAACATGCTTCTCCTTTTGGTTGTGACTTCTGGCACTGGCACTCACAATCGGCTGATTGTGCACTCAACTAATCGGCAAGCAGATGACGGTTCCAAATCCTTAATCGGTTAATCACTATTGGAATGAGCTCATTCCACTGATAAGTCACATGATATGGTTTTTTAAATTCTTTGAAAAATTTTGAAAAACAACAATTAAAATAATAAATACTCGGTTGGTTAAGAATTAACTGACAGCACACTGATGACTCCCGCGTTGTGTCCTTGGTCAAGGCACTTCACCCCGATTGTCCACATGGGAGCATGATGACGCTGTGTATTAAGACATACTACACGTCGATGGTGCACATGTCTTCAGCCAATCTAACCCTGTCTGTATTGCAGTGCGGAGTTACGATGTTGGGGAGCTGGCAGCTGCTTGTCGTTGCACGGTGGTTCTTTCTGGGTACTCCAGCTTCCCCCACCCGTAAAACTGTCACTGACACGATATATGTCCTTGGCTCTTAATGTTTCGTTAAACCCTAATAAATAAATATATTAATAAAATAAAATTTTGACCAATTCCAACCCAGTTTAAACTGAAAAACGAGGGAAACAGGCTTTTATGTAACAGGATTGTTAGATAAATGTATTATCATGACCAAATGCATGTCCTATAATTTGTATCAGATTCTTGGTCATGTTTACAATCAGATCACAACTCGCCCTGATGGGCTCGATGTGATCTGATTGTAAACACAACCTCAAATCTGATACAAATTACAGGACATACACATGGTCATGATAATGTATATATATCACTGTCCTGAAAATTATCAGTTGAGTGTTGGTGATTCAGGGCAGTGTTGACACTGGCCCCATACTGTTGGGTGCCAATTTTTAGCCATCCTAGCTATTTTTGTGGCAAATGAAGTTTTTTGATGCCAAATGCTGATGTGGTGGGAAGAGGGGTGGGGCTGTGTTTTTTCCTTGTTTGGTCGAGTTTTAAACAATAAACTGGAAATTATTTCTAGAGTGAATGGACAATTGGTCATGGAATAACATTTGACAGAATGTTCTTACGAAATCCTTGGTAAGCAAAAAGGCAGTCATCTAATACAGTGGAACCCTGTTAATTGAATAGCCACTTTGCCAATGAAAATTATTCATTAACAGAAGTATTCAATTAATAAACTTATCATTTATTCTATTATATCTTGTTTGACAGAGCTCCATGAGCTCTGTCAAACAAGATATTCTAGATTAAATGCCTGCATTGGATGTACTGAAGCCAAATAGGTCTATAAGCAAAGGAAAACTGAGGAGTGTCGGGGTAATTTCTTGACAGGTTACAATATTTTTTATTCAATTAACAGGAGTTTACTCAAAAATCTATATTCAGTTAACAGGTCAAATTTGTACTGGAGGTATGGTAAATGGTTTTGTGTTGGGGAAATTATATTCAATTAACAGGGATATACAATTAAGAGATAACCAATTAATTGGGCTCCACTGTATCTGATTAGTTATATCTTATTTTCAAAAAGTATAAATAAAAGTATTTCATACTCTACAGGTATTCATGGAGAGCATACAGAAAGTGTTGGAGGAGTGTATGATATTTCAAACAAGCGTAGACTTGGGTTAACAGAATTGCAGGCTGTTACCGAGATGTACAATGGTGTGCAAGAAATAATCAAGTTAGAAAAAGAAATGTCATGGTGAGAACTTTTATTCTATTTATGCCTTTTTACCTACCACAGATGTCTGAAGACAATAGCACCTTTTGTAAGTTTTCAAAATCTTTTGACTTGATAAATTACAGTTTGCTACTGCTAGACAATATATATGGGTTATATACACATGGTGTTTGTAAAAAATCTTTTATCGCGACGAGAGCGTTTTCGGGGGCATATATAGCTACGAGTCGCGCAGCGACGAGTAGCTATGTAGCCCCCGAAAACGCTTGAGTCGCGATAAAAGATTTTTTACAAACACCATGTGTATATAACCCTTTTATCTACACCCCCACCTCCCCCACTCCCGTAATAAAACAAGTTTTGATTAACAAATTCAGACCACCAAAAATAATCTAGCCTTCAACCAGATAATCACTAATGTGAAAAATATCTGGTTATTTGTACTTTCCGACGTTTGACGTCACATTTTGAAAAATGTTGAAGAAACTGAATTCCCAGTGACGTTTGAACGTCAGGATAATTAAAGTCTCGAAGGGTGAAATAATCTCATTTGAAAAAGTGTAAGTTACTAATTTTTACTCTTTTCCGTCAAATTTTATTTTTACAATTCAGTAAGTTTAATTAATGGCCTTCTTTCTTATTCAATACATTTCGATAAATACGCCCCGTTTTATTTGTTTCGATCCGCGGCAGCGATAATTAGTTATTCAAAGTGTTGAATGAAATAGTACGTCATGCAAATGAGATGGGCGTGAACGTTGTATCACATGACTTTTATTCTTACTGCAGTAATGATAAAAGATTTTTTATTGACGGCGAGTTTTCGATAACGATAAAAGATAAAACGTTACTGTTTTTACGTATAAAGTAGATAAAAATTTTTTATAGCTTACCTGAGGGAAGCTCAAGGGAAGTATTAGTGATCACTTTTTGTCTGTCCATCATTCATCATTGTCCATCTGGCTGTTGGGCTGACTGGCTGACTGGCATGAACTTTACATTAGGCCTAAAAAAATTAAAAATCTGTTTCTCAGGCCCTTCCGCATGGTCCTTTTGGCGGCCGCATGCTCTCTTTTTATTAACCCTTTACCTAACATGAAAAGCAGATGACACTTGCAAAAATAATTCTTGAATAACTAATTTTTTTCATTTTTTGTCTCAAAAACATAGGTTATGACCCCTCGTTGGAACGAGCTCAACGAGCTCGTTCCAACGAGGGGTCATAACCTATGTTTTTGAGACAAAAAATGAAAAAAATAATGAAAATTAATTGGCGATTTTTGAGAATAGCGCTGGCCGGTTTTGGCCGTTACGTTAGGTAAAGGGTTAAATGGTTTATGTCTAATATGTTACACAAGTTAAATTTTTTTTATAAATTTGTCCCTTCAGTGCAAGAAGGCTTCTTGCTCTCAAGGGATGAAATACACCACCACTAATGCTATTCCCTACATTATGACGCCTAAAACATAAACCAAGAGCATGAACCTTTGATGGCAAAGAAATAATTACAGAAATAAAAAATAAAATAAAAAAACGGTCGCCGGATGCAATTTTACAAATAATGGCCTGAGAAACAGATCTACTTTGTGTGGTCTTATCAACGTCTCCTTGTAAATTTATGGTCCAAATTGAATGAAATTTGATATGAATGTTCCTTATCATATATTAATTCAGTTCAAGTTTGGTCAAATGAAGCAACCATACCCACAGGTGGCACCACATGGAACATAATTTTGTTAGCAAAATTAAAAAAAAATCATCATCTCCAGAACATCCAATCAAAATCTTTTGATACTTGGTATACAGCATCCTTGGGGAGAGGGATTAGATTCAAAGTTGGTCAAAACAAGTCCCTGGTTTCATATTTGGGCTCTCTATGGAAACCCAAATTTTAATTTGGTGCAACATGAGTAAATTTATTTTAAAAAAAATCATCTTTTTTTAAAGATCTGGGAGTCAAAATTTTGTGATATTTGGTATTCTGTATCTTTGGTGGGGGGTGGGGGGGGGGAGGAGGGGGGGGAGGTTTCTCATCTTGAAGTTTGTTTAAATCAAGTCCCTGGAGTCATATTTGGGTGCACTGTGTGAGCTCAAATTTTAACTTAGTGTAATATGAGGAATATTTGTGGGGAAATCTTCTTCAGATCCATCAGTCAGAATCTTTCGATATTTGGTATGTAGCATCATTATTGAGTTGAGATTCAAGTTTGTTCAAACCAAGTCCATGGGTTTATATTTGGGCCCCCTGTGGTAACCTGAATTTTAACTCCATTTATGTCCTCAGCTCCATTATGAGGAAACTGTTTTTAAAATCTTCTTCAGATCCACTTGTTAAAATCTTTTGATAATTGGTATAGAACATCCTTACAGGGAACTCAACTTTCAGAAGCATCACAATACCCCTTTTTCCTGTGGGTTACCACAATCCTACAGCACAGGAATAGTGGATTGTAACTTTGTAACTAAATCACTTAGGGAGTAGAGTTATTGTGCAAAGTATCACTTTCAAATCCTGTACATATGGACAAAAAACACAAGCAATGTGTATAACCCGGAGGTCCATTGGCTGGAACTTTGCTTGTGCTTGTTATGCTTTGCAACAAATTTTCAATTATTGCTTGTGTGGAATCTCCACTCCATGGGTGATTTAGTGATGATACACTCTTCATGTACTGTACATAGCATAACCTGTGTATGATATATATGCCCTTTATTTCCTGATTTGAAATTGCAAAGTCCTTCAGACACGTTCTAATTCACCAATTGATGTAAAAGGAGTTTTAACAACACCTTTGGTGTTAGTCATCTAAACTGTGAAGGTTTGGATATACTTGACTTGTATTTGAGGTAGATGCAGAAAGTGACCTTAACTACAGGGAACAAACAAACAAACACTAATCAAGGAACACTTTAAATCTACAATTTGAGAAGCTAGTGTTCCTTAACTCTGTATCCAACACCCAGGGTATCAAAATTTATTATACCCCCACAATACGAAGTTTTTTTTGGTTTTTTTTTTGGGGGGGGGGGGAGGGGTGGGTGGGGGTATATAGGAGTCAACTTGTCAGTCTGTCGACATCGTCGTTGGTCTTTGCACAATGTAAACTTGTGGAGCAAACTACTTCCACAGTTTTAGCTGCATTTTCATGAAACTTCACAAAAATGATCACCTTGATGAGGAGCAGTGCGTGACATAATGTTTTTCCCGATTGGATTCAAGATGACCAACAGGTGGCCATATTGGATTTTTTTTTATGTAAACTTATGGAGCAAACTACTTTCACAGTTTTAGCCGCATTTTCATGAAACTACAAAAAAATGATCATCATGATGAGGGAAAGTGTGTGACATAATTTTTTTCCCGCTCAGTTTCAAGATGGCCGACTGGTGGCCATATTGGATTTTTTTTATGTAAACTTTTGGAGTGAGCTACTTCTACCATTTTAGCCGTATTTTCATGAAACTTCACAAAAATGATCAACATGATGAGGGGAAGTGCGTGACATATCGTTTTTCCCACTTAGTTTCAAGATGGCTGACTGGTGGCCATGTTGGATTTTTTTTTTACTTGGAAAAATTGAATGCCCCTTTTCAGTGACCCATACTAGGCGGTATGCCACGGCGGGGGTATAGCGGGCGACAGACCATCTCAAGTTTTATTTAATTATTATATTTTTATATTTTTTCAATAAATTCAACAAAACCATATCCTGTGACCACTCATTGGAGTGAGCTCGAAGAGCTTGTTCCAGTGAGGTGTGTGTGTGTGGGGGGTGGGGGATGGGGGGCACATTATCTGGCTTTGATTAAATTTTTTTAGAAAAGTAGGTATTTCTTAACCCTTTACCCAACGAATCGGTCACATCCACCCGCTTAATAGGTAAATTCAGCAGCTGAAAGAATATTATTTTTTCCCAAAATTTCAACGAATCCATACCATGTGACCCCTCCTTGGAATGAGCTCAACGAGGGGTCACATGATATGGTTTTGTTGAAATTTTTGGAAAAAATTTAAAAAAATGATATTTAAAATAATAAATTTTGATGTCGTCTGCATTGGGTAAAGGGTTAAACTGCTTAATTTGCAAAATACATGGCTGGATGTGGCTGATTCATTAGGTGAAGGGCTAGGGGAAGAATGATAAGATTTAAACATTTGTTTTAAACAGGGATCCTCAAAACCTTGAAGAAATGTTTGACCATCTTTCAAAGGCGAAGAACTGCAAATCTCTAATGAAAAAGTATTTGACAAAAGACGTTTGTGAGAAATACAAGGATACGGAAACAAGTTCCCATAAAGCAAAGCTGATGGACTGTGTGAGATCAGGTAATTCCTTATTTCTGCTCTTAGATTTTATGTTAAACTTCTTTTACATCTCTCCAAATGAGTTCTGGTTGAGGGTGGGGTGGGTGAGGGGTATACTCTACTCATCTTGTCTGTCCATCTGTCTGGAGATTTTCTCAGACATTTATGGACCAATCTGCTCGAAACTTGGTGTGAATGTTCACCACCATGGGAACCTGTGCACCTGCGATTATTGTTCCAGTCAGATTATTTTGCAAGAATTACTCCCCTTTACAACTTGAAATAGACCTGAATTTTGTCCAGAAATTTTCTCAGATGTTTATGGTTCAATTCCTTTGAAATTTGATATGGACGTTCACTACCATGGGAACCTGTGTGTACTTGCGATTATAGTTTTAATCAGACTTTTTTTTTTACCAGAGTTATACACCTTTTTGTCATTGAATAGTCATGGCGACAGGGGGCATGGACTGGCCAATCTGGGACAGTCACACCTCTAGTCATACAAGTGACATTTTATGGCTTAATTGCTGTAGTGTTAACCATTATTTGGATATCTCAGAGATGGTGCTGAGCCTGATCCCTTTAGTGAATATACTCTGTTCTTCTGGTAGAGGTGACATTTTATGGCTTAATTGCTGTAGTGTTAACCATTATTTGGATATCTCAGAGATGGTGCTGAGCCTGATCCCTTTAGTGAATATACTCTGTTCTTCTGGTAGAGGTGACATTTTATGGCTTAATTGCTGTAGTGTTAACCATTATTTGGGTATCTCAGAGATGGTGCTGAGCCTGATCCCTTTAGTGAATATACTCTGTTCTGGTAGAGTACTAAGACTGAACACAGTGAAGGTGAACTATCAGGAAAAGGAATCAATAATCCGAGTTGAAGTTCAAGTGTTTCACCTTATTTATTTATTTATTTATTTATTTATTTATTTATTTATTTATTTATTTTTTGGGAATTACTGATACATTTGACAGCCAGGATCACCTTGTGTCAGACAGTTTTATGGATGGAGGAAGCCGGGGTACCTGGAGAGAACTACAAGCAATGGCAAGCAACTGCCCGAGTCTGCAATGTTCTAACTCTACACTAGCAGGGTTAGTATTGGTTGAAGACAAGTGCACCATCGATGTGGAGTATGCCTAAATATGCAGCGCTGCCATGCCCCCTGGTGGGCAACCAGGATAAAGTGCCTTGCCCAAGGACACAATACATTCACACCCGGCGGGGATCAGATCTTGGACCTTGTTTGGTTGCTATTCAAATTTGAGTTGACATGACTATGTTACATGCAAGACAGTTTAGCACAAACACATTATGGCCAATAATGTGTTAACCCTTCACCTAACATGAAAAGCAGACGACACGAGCAAACAAAAGTTTTGAATAATTTTTAGCTCAACTTTGACGTAAGTCAAATTTGAGCTTATGCCATGGCCAGTCATCCGTCTGTCCATCTGGCCGTCTGTCCGTCCGTCCGTCCATCCATCTGTCCATCCGTACATCAACAATTCAATATGGCTCGGGCTAGAGGCCATATTTATGAACCGATCTCTACGAAACTTCTTGGGTACCTTTGTTATCACTGTGGGATGAGAACGAGTGCGTTTGGGTCCGGTCTGAAATTCAAGTTGGCCGCTGGCAGCCATTTTGTACAGAATTAGGTGCAATCAGATTTTTGCTCAGAACTTCCATATGAAACCTCTGATTTGAAATTTTTTTTGTATGAATGTTTTGTACCATGGGATACATCACATATAATACAGGTTTTTTCTCGTGCGTAAATTAAGCAAATTAGACTAACTTTGATGTATTTATTATCAGCCATTTTGTTCAAAATTAGGTGCAATCAGATTTTTGCGCAGAACTTCCATATGAAAGTGCTGATTTGATTAATTTGTTTGTGTGAATGTTTTGTACCATGGGATACATCACATATAAAACAGGTTTTTTCCTCGTGCAGAAATTATGCAAATTAGGTGAACTTTGATTTTTTCAGTGCAGCTTACACACTGTAAGTACACATGTCAATACGACTCGGGCTAGGGGCTGTATTTATGAACCAATCTTCACGAAACATCTTGGGTACCTTTGTTATCACCTTGGGACGAGAACGAGTGTTTCTGGGTGTGGTCCAAAATTCAAGATGGCTGCCATTGGCCATTTTGTACCGAAATTAGGTCTAATCAGTTTTTTTGTACACAAATTCTATACGGCTCAGGCTAGGGGCCGTATTTATGAACCGATCTTTACGAAACTTCTTGGGTACCTTTGTTAATACTGTGGGATGAGAATGAGTGTTTTTGGGTGTGGTCTGAAATTCAAGCTGGCCACCAGCAACCATTTTGTATCAAAATTTGTGCAATCAGTTTTTTGTACAGTACTTCTGTATGAAAGTTCTGATTTGAATAATTTTTTAGCTGTGACTAGCAGCTCTATAAGTGGCAATATCGGTCTGTCTGTCTGTCGGTCTGTTGGTCGGTCTGTCGGTCGGTCTGTCTGTCTGTGACCAACGAGTTTCAAAACTCAATAACTTTTGAAATACTTGATGGAATGACTTTATATTTGGCATGTAAGTGTATCTTATTGATGTCTAGCCACTGTTCAATGCATGTGTTGTTCCACATATTTTTCTTGGAGTTATGGCCCTTGATGGACTTAGAATTTTGTGAGATTGCACCACCCGTCGCAGCTATGGCGTTGATGTCGTGATTTTTGTATGAATGTTTAGTAACATGGAATACATCACATATAATACAGGGTTTTTTCTCGTGCAGATATTATGCAAATTAGATGAATTTTGATTTATTCAGTGCTACTTATACACAGTAAGTGCACATGTCAATATGGCTCGGGCTAGAGGCTGTATTTATGAACCGATCTTCACGAAACTTCTTGGGTACCTTTGTTATCACCTTGGGACAAGAACGAGTGTTTCTGGGTGCAGTCCAAAATTCAAGATGACAGCCAGTGGCCATTTTGTACCGAAATTAGGTCCAATCAGTTTTTTGTCAACTTCTATACGGCTCGTATTTATGAACTGATCTTCATGAAACTTCTTGGGTACCTTTGTTATCACCTTGGGACAGGAACAAGTGTTTTGGGGTGCCTTTGTTATCACTGTGCTATAAGAACACATATTTTGGGGTTCAGTCAGATCCACTCTGGGACTCAAAGATTTCTTTTCTAGTTTAGCATCTGACTGTCGCCCACCTTTACAATACTTTACCTATACATTTGTTACACGCTTTGGTCTGTATTTATGTACAGACCATTACAATACTTTATATGTACCTTTGTTATCAGGTCATTACCTATATGTTTGTCATTGCTGTGTCACATACTATACATGTACATGTCTTGACAAGTTGAGCTACAGTGTCATTGACACTTTCATTTTGAATTTTCTGTCTCAAAAACACATGTTATGACCCCTCATTGGAACAAAGAGGGGTCATAACCTATGTTTATGAGATAAAAAAAATTAAAAAATAATGAAAATTAATTGGCGATTTTTGTGACAGGCACACAACATACTTCAAAATAAAGTTTACATGTGCGATTTGCTGATTTCGGGCCAGGGTTATCAGTGCCTGGAGTCTTGTTTCTGGTGTTTTACACTTCTTGTTTACATTGACAACAGCCCTCTGTGTGAGGGGGTTTTCTTGAAATAATATCTTGATGTTAGTTTAATCATTACTAGATACGTTATTATTGTTCGTAAGTGTTGCATTAATTTTTTAAAATATTTTTAAAATTTTTGTCCACACTTAGACTTGGGATCCATTGGGGCTCAACGTTACTTTTCAGAAACTTGGGCTTTTCTGAAAAAATATATTTTTATACTGTACCAATGACCCAGACATAGCTGGTGCTAACTCTTAAAATATAGGGCCAAACACAAATTTTGCTCCCCAATCCCCAAAATTTGCATCTAAAACTAAAGAAAACATGTCCTGAAAGGCCCTCCACACTTCGCCCCTACTGCGCATGCGCAGTGTCAAGGACGTTCCGAAATTGGCGCCATTAATCATTCTAAGTTTGGCCCTTCATCAGTTAACATCTGACTGATCTTTGTGCTTATAAATCTCAGTTTAAATGATGCCAGACACATAAATATTAGTGAAATGGTGATTCTAAGGAGGATAGAGAAGGAGGAGAGGAAAAGAATGTGTGACAGAATATTATCAGGGCTGTAACTTAAAATTTTTTAATGAAATTATGTTAAGTTACCTATTTTCAAGGCAGCAGCCATTTTGTTGTCATTCTGATTATTTAGTTACACTGTTTTTTAAGTGTTTTCCTCTCTCCCTGTCCTTTAAGTTCCCCCTTGCTATTCTTCCATGCTTTTGGCATAGTTTTTGTAATTATTATTACTAAATTTTCTTGGGAGTTTTAGCTGAATAACAGAATGAATTCTGTTCTTTCCCCATGTTTACGTCTTCACCTACGGGTGGTTAGGCGTTGTGTTCTGCATCTACCATCTGATGTTCTGCAGTTTCTTCCCTGGAAGTCTCTGTTTTGCATCAGATGGTGTATTTTTGGTAACTGATTTCGGGCCTGGGTGCCTGGAGTCTTATTTTAGTGTTTTTACACTCATTGTTTACATTTACAACAGCCCTCTGTGTGAGGGGGGGATTTCTAAAAAATAATATCTTGATGTTATTTTAATCATAACTAGATACATTATTATTGTTCGTAAGTGTTGAATAAATTGTTTAAAATATTTTTAAAATTTTTGTCCACACTTAGGCTTGGGATCCATTGGGGCTCAACGTTACTTTTCAGAAACTTGGGCTGTTCTGAAAAAATATTTTTTCAAAATATTTTGATTTCAATTATTTTTTCTATATTAATGGATCATATTATTATTATGTATTTTGATTGCCAGGGGTTAGTGCGAGTACCAGGACTTGTTTTCTTTTCACATTGAAAGGATATTGATCAATTGTTTTAAGAGGAAGTCTTCCTCTGACTTATTATCATTCTATATGTGGTCAGTGTACTCGCATTAACTCCTGTTCTGTATCGTATGATTTCGATGACAATATGGGAAGCGTATGTCATGGTATGTTATTGGGGATTTGGACACTCCGGTCCTTTCCTCGCAGGGTCACTCTACTTTTTCAATTTCTATTTCAGACGATCAAGATTAGGGTGATGTATCTGTGATGTCTTCCAACAGTGTGCCTCCGTCGTCACAATTAATGAAGGGCTAGCGGAAAAGTGCTCATGTAAATACGCCAATTGCCTAAGAGGACCCTAGTAGGTTCGACGGCCTTTGACGTCCGCTAGCTCGCCCGGTGTAGCGTCCATTCACCGAATGGTTCGGCAGCCGGGTTCATCCGTTGCGGTCTAGAAGGAATTTTGGGGTGATGCGAGCACTATAAATTAACCTAATGCACACCCAGTGACGGCGGATCGGAGGGAGAACGCAGGAAGCCTTTTAGTCCGGTTCATAGCTCGTTCCGGTCCATCCGGACGGCAAGCGAGAGAGGCCCCTCTCTCGTTCAACAACATCTGGCCCCAGATGTTGTGGTACAAAATGTGTCGCAAGCGGAGCATACGTCCGTCGCTCGGGACGCTCCGTTGTATAGGCAGTCCGCTGAGACTGCTAAGGCTTCCTCTTCTCGTCAGCGCACACGACCGCACCTTGGCTGCGTGACCGCCGATATATACCAGCTTCGCCGATCAAGGATTCTTCGGCGACCAGGTCACACCATCCGGTAGCCAGGGACACGAGGCCTGCAGACTCCGGACGTTCGCATAGGAAGTGTGCGGGAGTCAACGTACACGGAGCTTCCGGCGGCAATGCATCGTAAGACCGCTACTGCACAGGCCTCGGGAACGGACGTGCTTTCCTTAATAGCACAGTTTATCGCAGCATCCCAGCATCAACTGAATCTGTCGCATATATTTTATCCGACGATGCTGGGTCGGGACGCTCCGCGGAAGCGGGTATGGACGTCTGAAAGTTTCATCCGGTCCGACGGGATACCGAAAGGGATTCGGAGGATTTCGAGCTTTCCCTTTCGGAACAACATATGCTGTTGTGTATGTCATCTGACTCGGTCTTCTACAGCTTCTTTCGTCGGACCAGAATGCTGCGATGCCGGATAAGAAACTGATAGCGTCGGTGGACTTAGAAATTTTTGGTTCGGTTCAGGGACATCGTCCCTCAGTTCCGACATAGTCCAATAATGTCACACAAACTTTCGAATTATTGAACGACGCTATATATATATATTATTATTTTATGCTTGCTAACCAAGCATTTCTGGTTTCTTGTTCGAAGAGTTATGGAGATGTCTTTCAAAAGTGTGCCTCTGTTGTCATAGTTAATGAAGAGTTAGCGGCAATAAGTGCTCATGGAATATGTCTATCGCCTACGGAGTGACATTCGCTAGCTCACCCGGTGTAGTGTACATTCATCGAATGGTTCGGCTGCCGGGTTCGTCCGTTGCGGTCTAGGAAGGAGATTTGGGTGATGCGAGCACTTTAATTACTTTAGTACTCACCCAGTGACGGCAGATTGAGGACAGATCGGAGGAAGCCTGTTAGTCCGGTTCCTGGCTTGTCCAGGTCCGTCCAGGCTGTGGGCGAGAGAGGTCCCTCTCTCGCCCAACAACATAGGGGACCGCATGTTGTGGTTCAGATATTTTACATTCGGAGCATATGTCCGTTGGTCGGGACGCTCCGTTATATTGACAGTCCGAGAGACTGTCTTTAATGCTTCCTCATCCTCACAGCAGGGCACACGACCGCACATTGGCTACGTGACCTCGAGTATCCGATCAGTTTCGGCATTCAGTGATTCCCTGGCGAATAGGTCGCGCCATCCGGTAGCCAAGGGACACGAGGCCTATACACTCCGTTCGCTCGCATATTGGTAGTATGCACGGGGTAACGATCACGGAGCTTCCAGCGGCAATGCATCGTAAGACTGCTTCTCCTCAGGCCTCAGTGACGGACGTGCTATCCGAGTTAGCACAGTTGTTTCGCAGCATCCCAGCAATTGACAGTTTCTCGGTCGAATCAGGAATTATCCGACGGCGCTGGGTCGGTGCGGTCCGCGGTTGCATCAGGTACGGACGACCGAACGCTTTATAGGGTCCGACAGGATGGCGAAAGGGATTCGAAAGATTTCGAGTTTTCCCTTTAGTAGTATCGGAAGATGCCTTTCATATCTTCTGGCATTATCTTCCAGTGATTATTATTTCGGACTTCATTGCTGCGATCTTGGATAAGAGACTTATAGCGTCATTGGACTCGGATTTTTCGATCGGTTCAGGGACATTGTCCCTGACTTACCGACGCAGTCCAATATTGTCATTACAACATGTGTTTTATTTTTCGACGCTATATATATATATATACAAGCCTGCTACTAAGCATGATAGTTTAGTTTCTTGTCCGCGTTGCTCATTTCTGCCATTTTATCATTTATACATATAGTTTATTTTGGCAGAGCAGGGCATACCGAGAGTTCATATGCGTCTAGACGGTGTGATTAAAGACTGCATACATTCTTTTTCGCCGTTTATGTCTTTTCCAATTTCAATGTTGGGAACGACATTATGTATAGTAAACTTAACTTAGACGCTTTATTATACGTAATCCGCCTTACTGAGGCGTTATCATTACGTCTTCAAGAAAAGATTTACGGGATATTATTTTCAATGTAATTTCTTTTGAGGGCAGTAGTTTGTTCACGTATAACTCCGCCCTTCAGTGGCTGTTTGGAGTTAGTTAGACGTGATGCAGCCCTAGCTACATCCACACGCGTGGATAGTAAGGTTAAGAACTCTCTCAGAGTCGCTTCGTTCTCGGAGGAGCTTCTCTTCGACGGCAACTTTTCAGCAATCCATGAATTGCTCGATTTACACGTTCTCTTGTCTATCTAGTGTTACAAGAGATTCAGACTGGGGCAAACATTCGGTGGTTGACTCAGAGAGTGCCGCCGCAGTTTCCGGACCCGAGTGTGGCTGTTATGAAGGTTGCCAGTCAAACAGATTGGGATATAATACTGATCCCTACGGATTCGAAGTGCCAGGGTCTTTGGGTTCCGCAGTCTTTTAGCAATCAGTTTTCTTCCGCGGAATAATGTTTTTTAGGCTTGCTTTATGTCATTGCATGAACATTATTCAGAAACGCATGCCCAAATTCCTGTCCTTTAATTCGACAGTAGTGGCGTATCTCCGGAACCAGGGAGGCACTCTTTCGTTTCCGTTATTCAATTTAATGGAAAGAATCCGTCTGTTGGTTATAGTACACCAAGTTCAGTTTTGGTCCGTCATATTCCGGGTCGTCTGATTGTTTTATCGGACTCCCGTTCTCTTACGGGTCGCTTGTTGCTGTCAGAATGGACTCTCAACAAACAAGTATTCAACCAGATTTGCTATCTATGGGAGCGCCCAATGATGATTTATTTATGACACAGCTTGCTAATCAATTGCAGACGTATGTGTTGGCTTGTCCAGATCTCTGAGCTAATATGGTTAACGCTCTATTGATCTATAGGACGGAATGATAGGATACGCGTATCCTCCGGCGCTGTTGTTTTAGCAGGTATTGCTAAGATAAACAACCACAATACATTTCTGTTGATAGCATCTCTATCTTCACAGAGATCATGAGTAATTTACTCTCTTGTCTACTGTGGGTCTTAACGTGAAATCTTCCTCTATGTGAGGATCTTTTTCACTGGGTAAATCGTGTCATCTTTATCACAACCAGCAAGGTCGCAACCTTCATGTATTCCGTTGTGTGGTCCGTATTGCATTGTAAGCACTATACTGGACGAGCTTTGGACGCGATTTCTTACTATAGGAGATCCTCTTCTTCGCTATTCTATGTGGCTAAAGTGGAGGCTCTTCCGTCATGGTGTAGGGATCATTATGTTCATATTGTTGATCCCTCCATACTACTCATTGCTATTTTTTAGTATACTTGTTTCACAAGATCTACTGCAGCCTGTTATTATTTAGGTTATAGGTTTATGTTACCTCATACCTATGCACTCTACGATAGTTTACAATTGAGTCTTTTGTCTCTTTATCTAAGTCAGTTAGTAACTTTTTGATAAATAGACTTAGAATCTTTAGATTAAATTCCTATACGGATTTTAACTTCGGTTCTTATTTAGCTAAGTAATCATTTGAGCCTCTGGAAACAGTAGTTTTCAAATTCTGACCTTTTAGACAGTAATTCTGTTGGTTTCTCTTTTACTGTAGAGTCAGTGAGTTTCATGCACTATCGATGGATGATTTTCACTTTCGTAGTTTCGGAATCAATACTTCCGTTACTATTTAGGTTGGATTGTTGCATAAGAGTTAGGCTCCTATTATCCGGAACCTATTATTTTAAGGTCCTTCCGTCTTCGTATGGGCATAGGCCTTTACTCTTTCCGGGTACAGTTTATGTATTTATAAACAGATATCTGTTTATTACTATGGGCGTAAGCTTCTTCTGTCTTTGATGTCTAGTAGAAGGACGTTACGCTCCATTTTATTGTTAATGGATTCGATTAACTATCGGTACTGCTTATGGTATATCATTGACTTAGCAGTTGTGCTTAAGATTTCGGCTCATGAAGTAAGAGTTCTTCTACTTCTTGGGCTTACATTAATAGTGTCACTATTATAGATTTTTGAAGGCCGCTCATTGCGCTCAGCCATCCACATTCATGAATTTTATCTCAGAAATATCGAGTCCATTTCTGGAGGCCTCTATTGTTAGGTCTATTATCTACTGCTCAGAATGTCATTCACTTAACAGTTGCTACTATAGCTAGGTAGGCTGTCTGTTTCGGCAGTGTCTCCGTTCGGCTGCCCTCTTCGCTCTGGGCTATTTGACCCAGGGCAAGAAAAAGGGGGGGGGGGGGAGGGTGTTCCCTTGGGTCACCTGTTTTACTATGAAAACAAGGGGATACCTCCTCCGGAGTTAGTAATTCTGAGCTGTTATTGGGATGGTTGTTTAGTGAGAAGTTTAGGTTTTTAAAATTCATTCAAGTCTTAGTTTTTAAAGTATAGCCTTTGAATATTTCATATGTCAACGGACATGATTATGCAATCCTCAGACACTTTTAGGAGTATAAGAGTCTCTATTCTCTAGACTTACTTATTTATTGGCTTACTTTAAAAATTATTAGTATAAGGATTATATTGGATATTAATAGAGTACATGGATGTATGAAGCTCAATTTGGAAGGTGTTGTATCTTTCTAATTTATCATAAATAAGAAAGATACATGTAAGGCCTATTACTTCTTTTTCCCTACAGGGGATGATTCTATTTTATTTTATTGAGCGTATTCCATTTTGCTCTATGTCCTTGGCCCTCCAGCCTTTTTACTATTCAGCTATGTCTGGGTCATTGGTACAGTATAAAAATGTTAAAAAATTTATAGTAATTTATATATTTTTTATACTTACCAATGACCCAGACGGGGATGGCCCTCCCAGGAGTTGGGAACTCTTGCCTCCCCGCTGAGTACATAGCGCTTACCAGGCACTGGTTATTAGAATGATTAATGGCGCCAATTTCGGAACGTCCTTGACACTGCGCATGCGCAGTAGGGGCGAAGTGTGGAGGGCCTTTCAGGACATGTTTTCTTTAGTTTTAGATGCAAATTTTGGGGATTGGGGGGCAAAATTTGTGTTTGGCCCTATATTTTAAGAGTTAGCACCAGCTATGTCTGGGTCATTGGTAAGTATAAAAAATATATAAATTACTATAAATTTTTTAACTTTTTCAAAATTTTTTTTTTGATTTCAATTATTTTTTCTATGTTAATGGATCATGTTATTATGTATTTTGATTGTCAGGGGTTGGTGCGAGTACTAAGACTTTGTTTTCTTTTCACAATGAAGGGATATTGTTCAATGGTAATAAGAGGAAATCTTCCTCTGACTTTCATAATCATTGTATAAATGTAGTCAGTGTACTTGCACTAACTCCTGTTCAGTATGTGTTAATTTCCATGACAACATGGGAAGCGTGTGTCACGGTATTTTAGTGGGGAAATGGCCATTCCGGTCCTTTCCCCGCAGGGTCACTCTAGTTTATCAATCTCTATTTCAGACGATCAAGAACAGGGTGATGTATCCGTGATGTCTTCCAAAAGTGTGCCTCCGTCGTCACAATTAATGAAGAGCTAGCGGAAAAGTGCTCATGAAAATACGTCAATTGCCTAAGAGGTCCCTAGTAGGATCGACGGCCTTTGACGTCCGCTAGCTCGCACGGTGTAGCATCCATTCATCGAATGGTTCAGCAGCCGGGTTCATCCGTTGCGGTCTAGAAGGAGTTTTGGGTGATGCGAGCACTATAAATCAACCAAATGCACACCCAGTGACCCAGTGACGGCGGATTAGAGGAGAGAACGGAGGAAGCCTTTTAGTCCGGTTCCTAGCTCGTCCAGGTCCATCCGGACTGCGAGCGAGAGAGGCCCCTCTCTCGTACAACAACATCTGGCCCCAGATGTTGTGGTACAAAATGTTTCACATTCGGAGCATACGTCCGCCGCTCGGGACGCTCCGTTAGATAGACAGTCTGGAGAGACTGTCAATAAGGATTCCTCATCCTCATGGTAGCGGACACGACCGCTCTTGGCTACGTGACCTCGGATATCAAGTCAACTTCGCCAATCAGAGAATCCTCGGTGACCAGGTCACGCCATCCGATAGCCAGGGACACGAGGCCTGGAGACTCCGGATGTTCGCATAAGAAAGTATGCGGGAGTCAACGTACACGGAGCTTCCAGCGGCAAAGCATCGCAAGACCGCTACTGCACAGGCCTCGGTGACGGACGTGCTATCCCAAATATCACAACTTATCGCAGCATCCCAGCAACGACAGAATCTCTGTCGCATCATGTAATATCCGACGACGCTGGGTCGGGACGCTCCGCGGAAGCATCAGGTACGGACGTCCGAAAATTTCATACGGTCCGACGGGATGCCGAAAGGGATTCGGAGGATTTCGAGCTTTCCCTTTCGGAACAACATAAGCTGCTGTATATGTCATCCGACTTCATCTTCTAGAGGTTCTTTCGTCGGACCAGAATGCTGCGATGCCGGATAAGAAACTGATAGCGTCGGTGGACACAGAAATTTTTGGTTCGGTTCAGGGACATCGTCCCTCAGTTCCGACACAGTCCAATAATGTCACAGAAACTTTCGAATTATTGAACGACGCTATATATATTATTTATATGCTTGCTATTAACAAGCATGTCTGGTTTCTTGTTCGCAAAATTACTGAGATGTCTTTCAAAAGTGTGCCTCTGTCGTCATAGTTAATGAAGAGCAAGCGGCAATAAGTGCTCATGGAATACGTCAATCGCCTAAGAGGTCCCTAGTAGGATCGATGGAGTTGACATTTGCTAGCTCACCCGGTGTAGCGTCCATTCATTGAATGGTTCGGCAGTCGGGTTCGTCCGTTGCGGTCTAGGAAGGAGATTTGAGTGATGCAAGCACTATAATAGACTTTAGTACACACCCAGTGACGACGGATTAGAGGAGAGATCGGAGGAAGCCTGTTAGTCCGGTTCCTAGCTCGTCCAGGTCCGTCCGGGCTGCGAGCGAGAGAGGTCCCTCTCTTGTACAACAACATATGGGACTGGATGTTGTGGTACAGACATTTCGCATTCGGAGCATATGTCCTCTGCTCGGGACGCTCCGTTATATAGACAGTCCGAGAGACTGTCGATAATGCTTCCTCATCCTCACAGCAGCGCACACGACCACACATTGGCTACGTGACCTCTAGTATCCGGCCAGCTTCGTCATTCAGTGATTCCACGGCGAACAGGTCACGCCATCCGGTAGCCAAGGGACACGAGGCCTGTACACTCCGGTCGCTCGCATAATAGAAGTATGCACGGGGTAACGAACACGGAGCTTCCAGCGGCAAAGCATCGTAAGACCACTTCTCCACAGGCCTCAGTGACGGACGTGCTATCCAAAACAGTACAGCTTATCGCAGCATCCCAGCAAATGACAGATTCTCGGTCGGATCAGGAATAATCCGACGGCGCTGGGTCGGTGCGCTCTGCTGTTGCATCAGGTACGGACGACCGAACACTTCATAGGGTGCGACAGGATGGCGAAAGGGATTCGGATGATTTCGAGCTTTCCCTTTCGGAACAACAGAAGCTGCCATACATTTCTTCCGGCATTATCTTCCAGAGGTTGTTCCGTCGGACTACATTGCTGCGATGCTGGATAAGAGACTAATAGCGTCATTGGACACAGAGTTTTGGATCGGTTCAGGGACATTGTCCCTGAGTTGCTGACACAGTCCAATAATGTCTTTGGAACATTCGAATTATTGAATGACGCTATATATAAGCTTGCTACCAAACATGCTAGTCTAGTTTCTTGTCCGCAATGTTCTATTCTGCCTTTCATCAATTCTAGGAAAATAAATTTATATTGGCAGAACAGGGCATACCGAGAGTTCCTATGCGTCTAGACGGCGAGGCTGAAGACTGGGAATTATCTTTTTTGCCATCTATGTCAATTCCAACCACGACGTTGGAAACGACAATGATGTGTAACAGACTTAACTTAGACGCTTTATCATACGTAGACCACCTTACTGAGGCATTATCATTACGTCTTCAAGAGAAAGAATTCCAGGATATGATCCTCAATGAGATTTCTTTCAAGGACAGTAGTTTTTTCACGTATAACTCCGCCCTTCAGTGGCAACCTGGAGTTGGTTAGACGTGACGCAGCCCTAGCTACATCCACACGCGTGGATAGTAAGGTGAAGAACTCTCTCAGAGTCGCTTTGGTCTCGGAGAAGCTTCTCTTCGACGGCAACCTTTCAGCAATCTATCAATTGCTCGATATACACGTTCTCTTGTCTATCAAGTGTAACAAGAGATTCAGACTTGGGCAAACATTCGGTGGTTGACTCAGAGAGTGCCACTGCAGTTGCCGGATCCGAGTTTTATGATTATGACGGATGCCAGTCAAACAGGTTGGGGTACAATATTGATCCCAACGGATTCGAAGTGCCAGGGTCTTTGGGTTCCGCAGTTTCTAGGCAAGCACTTAACTTCCAGGAAGTGATGTTATTTTGGCTTGCACTATGTCATTGGATGAACATTATTCAGAAACGCATGTCCAAATCCTGTATGATAATACAACAGTAGTTGCGTATCTCCGGAACCAGGGAGGCACTCATTCGGTTCCGTTATTCAATTTAATGGAAAGAATCCTTCTGTTTGTTCTAGAACACCAAGTTCTGCTTCGGTCCGTCATATTCCGGGTCGTCTGATTGTATTAGCAGACTCCCTTTCACGTAAGGGTCGCTTGTTGCCGTCAGAATGGACTCTCAACAAACAAGTATTCAATCAGATTTGCTATCAATGGGAGCGCCCAGTGATAATTTATTTGCGACACAACTCACTAATCAATTGCAGACGTATGTGTTTCCATGTCCGGATCCCTGAGCTTATGTAGTTAACGCTCTATTGATCTAATAGGACCGAATGATAGGATATGCGTATCCTCCAGCGCTGTTGATTCAGCAAGTATTGCCTAGATAAACATCCACAATACAATTCTGTTGGTAGCATCTCTGTCTTCACAGAGACCGTGGATAAATTTACTCAGGTGTCTGCTGTGGGACTTACCGCGAAAACTTCCCCCATGAGAGGATCTTCTTTCGCTGGGGAAATCGTGTCAACTTCATCACAACCCGCAAGGTCTCAACCTTCACGTATTCCATTGTGTGGTCCTTCTTGCACGGCTAGCATTGTACAGGATGAGCAATGGATGCGATTTCTTACTGTAGGAGAATCTCCTCTTCGCTATACTATGCGGCTAAAGTGGAGGCTCTTCCGTCGTTGGTGTAGGGATCATTATGTTGATATTTTTGATCCCTCCATACTAGACATTGCAAACTTTCTAGTATACTTGTTTGACAAGATCAACTGCAGCCTGTTACTATTAAGGTTATAGGTCTATGTTATCTCATACCTATGCACTCCATGATAGTTTACAATTGATTCTAATGTCTCTTTATCTAAGTTATTTAGAAACTTTTCGATAAATAGACCTAGAATCCTTAGATTAATTCCTATACGGAATTTAGCTTGGGTTCTTTTTTAGCTAAGTAACCATTTGAGCCTCTGGAAACAGTAGTTTTCAAATTCTGGCCTTTTAAGACAGTAATTCTCTTAGTCTTCTCTTCTACTGAGGAGTCAGTGAGCTTCATGCACTATCGGTGGACGATTATCACTTTCGTAGTTTCGGAAACACTATTTCCTTTACTACTTATGTTGGATTTTTGGTTAAGAATCAGGCTCCTAATAAATATCCGGAACCTATTGTTATTAAGGTCCTTCTGTCTTCGTACGGGCATAGGCCTTTACTCTGTCCGGTTAGAGTTTACGTATTTATAAACAGATCTCAGTTTATCAGTAAGGACGTAAAGCTTCTTCTCTCTTTGATGCCTAATAGAAGGACATTACGGTGCATTCTATTGCTAATGGATTCAATTAACTATCGGTACTGCTTATGGTAATCTATCATTAACTCGGCAGTTTGTGCTTAAGATTTCGGCTCATGATGTAAGAGCTCTTTCTACATCTTGGGCTTATGTAAATAGTGTCGCTATTATAGATTTAATGAAGGCTGCATTTTGGTCTCAGCCATCCACATTCATGAATTTTTATCTCAGAAATATTGAGTCCATTTCTGGAGGCCTGCATTGTTTAGGTCCATTATCTGCTGCTCAGAATGTCGTTAACTTAACAGTTGCAACTATAGCTAGGTAGGCTTTCTGTTCCGGCAGTGACTCCGTCCTGCTGCCCTCTTCGCTCTGGGCTATTTGACCCAGGGCAAGGAGAGGGGGGGGGAGAGTGTTCCCTTGGGTCACCTGTTTTATTAGGAAAACAAGGGGATACCTCCTCCGGAGTCAGTAATTCTGAGCTGTTGCTGGGATGGTTTTAAAGTGATAAGTTTATCTTTTAAAAATTCATTCAGGTCATAGTTTTTAAAGTATAGCTTTTGAATATATAACGGGCGTTATTATACAATCCTCGGACACTTTTAAAAGAGTATAAAGAGTCTCAATTCTCTAGACTAACTTTATTTTTTTGGCTTACTTTAAAAATTATTAGTATAAGGATTATACTGGATGTTAATAGAGTACATGGATGTTATGATGCTCAATTATGGAAGGTGTTGTGTCTTTCTAATTTATCATAAATAAGAAAGATACATGTAAGGCCTAATACTCCTTTTCCCCTCGAGTGAATGACTCTATTTTATATAGTTGAGCTTATTGGATTTTCCTCTATGTCCTAGGCCCTCCAGCCTTTTTACTATTCAGCTATGTCTGGGTCATTGGTACAGTATAAAAATGTTAAAAAATTTATAGTAATTTATATATTATTTATACTTACCAATGACCCAGACGGGGATGGCCCTCCCAGGAGTTGGGAACTCATACCTCCCTGCTGAGTACATAGCGCTTACCAGGCACTGATTATAAGAATGATTAATGGCATCAATTTTGGGACGTCCTTGACACTGCGCATGTGCAGTAGAGGTTGAAGTATGGAGGGCCATTCAGGGCATGATTTCTTTGGTTTTAGATGCAAATTTTGTGGATTGGGGGGCAAAATTTATGTTTGGCCCTACATTTTTAAGAGTTAGCTCCAGCTATGTCTGGGTCATTGGTAAGTATAAAAAATATATAAATTACTATAAATTTTTTAACTTTCATTGCATTGGGTAAAGGTTTAATCGACTGTCAATTAATGCTGGCTATTAGTCATCTACAATAATTGATGGTCACGAGTTGCGACAGCCCTAATATAATGTCAAGTTTAGTCTATCGTTTATGCTTATGTTGCCCATTTTAGAGGACCTTTTTCCGTCCCAAGCAATGGTGACTGGGTCCTATATTACCTGTAAAGTAATAGCTGAAGTCCAGACAGATAAAATATTCCAACTGCATCACCAAGGCATGCCTTCAAGAAAGCATGCCTTGATGATGTAGTTAGAATATTACCTAGTATGGATTTTAGTTAAAAAATGGAAACAAGTTCGAGAATCATCGGTACTAGGCACAGCAAATGGCTAGTCGCTAGCAATAGCTCATCATTGATATTACTAGAAAACTTTAAAAAAAATTTCAACACTGTTGGTGTCTGGTGAGACTGGATTTAACATGGCTGGTGGCATGGGTACAGATGATGTTTCTGTTCAGATAGTGGAGACTACACTCGGTCTTCATTTTCAATATCATTCATGTACGTTTTCCACCAGAACTCTTTGTATTGTGAGACGACGAAGATGACTGTTGCAAAGCTATATTCCAGGGAAACGTTTTGAATGAAAATATATCATGATGTTCTTTATTACTGACCATGACAAAGATGACCGATACAAAACTTTATTCCAGTGAAAAGATTTGAATGGAAATGAATTGTGCAGTCGATTTGAGTCAAACCAGAGAGCAACCTTAGATTTGAAATCAAATCGAATCTCGAAGCTTTGCAGGGCCCTAAGTTATGGTATTTCAGATCGAATTTTCCAAACCCTGAAAACTGTTGAAAAGGTCAATTCCCACTAGACCAATTCCCTGTAGACCAAATCCCACGAGGCCAATTCACAAAAGACCAATTTCCCTCAGTTCAACTGGTGTGTTCTACTTTAAAAATAATTCTATATCAATAATTTGATATATTTATAAATATTTATAAATGTATTTAATGTTATTGATATTCAAGCCGAAAATGAGCAGTCTGTCATTTGCAGAATGAGGTCCCCAGAGAGGGAATTTGTTGATGCTATCCCATACAGTGGGCCAGTTTATCCTCTGGGTATCTGTTTCTTATGTTTGAGACCTTGATTCAGGTTGAGGTTCACAGAGGGTAAATTTAGTGATGCTACCCTGCTGTGCAGGGTAGCATCACCAAATTCACCCTCTGGGGACCTCATTTTTCAGATGATAGTCTGCTCATTTTCTAGCTTGTCGATATTTTATAGATGTTGGGCAGATTTTTATAAATAATTGTTTTCCTAATTATCCTTAATCAACCCTTAATCACAAACACTATGTAGTTGGTCTAAGGGGAATTGGTCTAGTGGGAAGACACCGTTGAAAAATGACAAGATATTTTGGGAAAAAGCCAGGGAACTCTGCAAACAGATTTCAAAATACTGATATTTCTTAATATTTTATACCATGCTTGCTCACCTATGTTACTACCTGTGAAAAACCTGTATGTTAAATTTTATCTTTTAACCCTGCTACCAGTGTAAAACTTCCATTGCGGTTAAAAAAAAGTAAACTTTTGTTGGAAGTTCATCCAACTTGACCTGTGACATGATGCAATTTGCCAGCTTTGATTCAATCACACTTCGTGATATTAAATTCAAACATTCGACGTTTTGCAGTACCACATGTATCTACTATGTGCAATGACTTATTAAGTTTAAAATTCCTACCATTAAATATTTAAAATAACATTTAAGAATTATTAATAATAATTTGACTGAAAAAGCAAGTTACATTCAATCAACCTTTACTATATGCTCAGCTGTCTATCAAGCATTTGCATGCAGCTGGTACTACTGCCCACTGGCGAAGACGTAAACAAAACAAGGCCATGTGTTTGCGATAGAAAGTGTCGTTTTTTCTCCATTTTAGGTGACAAAGTCGATTGTTTATTGGGAGCATGGTATAAATAAAACAAATAGGTACTCGTGTTGGTAATCAGATTTAAACCTCTTGTAGAACGAGGGTTTTAACCACTCGGCAAGCCAGGTGGTTAAAACCTTTATCCTACTCGTGGTTTAAATCTGATTACTGGCCTAGTACCTATTCATAGAATAAGGGTTTTAACCACTCGGCAAGCCGAGTGGTTAAAACATTTATCCTACTCGTGGTTTAAATCTGATTACCAGCCCTAGTGCCTATTTGTTCTATAATTATTTCTACAGGTGTGATGAATTTAGACAGTGGAGTTGGTATTTATGCTGCCGATCCAGAATCTTACACAACATATGATGCTATATTTGATCCAGTTATTAAGGATTATCACAAACTTAACCCCAGTGATGCAATTGCTCATCCTGCTGTAGACTTTGGAGATCTTGAAAATCTTGGATTTAGTGATTTAGATCCAGAGGGAAAACTTATAATTTCAACTAGGATACGAGTTGGAAGAACTCACAAAGAATTCGCTTTCCCTCCAGTAGCGACCAAAGAGGTAAGATGTGACTTTCTACACTTTATTGTCATTACCTCCAAGAAAGGAGGGTCATTTTCAAGGGTGCGAATAGCGGGTATAATTGTAATTTTATCCTGTAAATGGCCGTTTTTATTCGAACAATAGAAGCCTTGGATAAATTTTTGCTTTATTCACCTAGTAGTGTGATAAATTTTCTCTGTAGGTTTAACACTGAAAGGATTTATTCCAAAAGTAGTAATTAGTAGTTCAGTTGTTGTTTTCTTTAACCCTTAACGTAACGAATCGCCGTATTCGACCGCGTAATTTGCAAATTGAGCGGTTGAAAAAAATTTATTTTAAAAAATATTTCAACAGAACCATATCATGTGACCCCTCATTGGAACGGCTCAATGAGCTCGTTTCAATGAGGGTTCACATGATACGGTTTTGTTGAAATTTTTTTTTAAATTTAAAAAATAGTGAGTAAAATAATAAATTTTGATATTCTCTGCGTTGGATAAAGGGTTAAACCTTTTTGAAGGTATTGCACAACGCCAGTAGAAGACACTACACACTATTCATTTAATACAGTATTTTTGCAAGTTTAGCTCAAGTTTGTAGGGGAATTACTTTTAGACAGAAATGTATTACTGCGCCTTGCTTATTTTTGCCAATTTTGCTTATCGATCGAATTGGACCAATGTGCTCCTCACTTCTCACTGTGTTTTGTAGTGAATATCAGCAAGATTTTGCCGTGACTGACCTGCGAAAGTTTTATGGGATAAATAAAATAAACCTATAGTGTTTTCATGTAAAATGTGTCCAACTAAAGCTCAAACGGAACAGGAAAAAGCAATTTCCACCTAGCTTTTGGTCTGTTGAAAACCTTCTTCAGGATACAGACACAACAAGAAAAAATACATACAGATGACAATAGAAATAAGATGTGGCGATAAAAGTTCTCATAAGCCAATTCCTGACTGAACGGGTGTGTAATGCATTCTGAAAAGAAAAGAAACCAGGGTAAAAGTAGAAAGCAAAGGGTGAAAAAAATATTGTTAAACAAATTCTGGAAAGTATTCTACAACCCAATTTTAATATAGCCTTCAAAAATTAAAAGGAACTGGAATTTTAGAAATGTCAAGATACTTTCATTACATGCAAGTAGGATACCTGGATGATTTAAACAAATTTGTTTGCAATCCGTTGCCTTAAAATACACCAAGTAGCCCGCTAGTAGGAAATTTTAGAATTTGGTGCTCTTCTAGCTGAAATTTATTCTATTTGTAGAATTAAGAATGAAACTAACTCGGCAGAGGCTCATTGGTTTCATTCTCAATATACTGGAAGAATAAATTTTTATTTGAAAACACTATACGTTTATTTTATATTTCCCAGTCCGGACATTTTTTGTCTGGTTTAGAGCCTCAGCTATTAATTCACTCGTGCTAGTACTAGTGATGTATCAATGATCAAAACGGGGTGTGAACTGATGACCGATGATTTGAGACCATGATTGGCCGACACAGATGCAGATACCAATGATTGTTCCAATAAATTAATAGAGTGACTGATAGTCACTAATGTTGTCAAACAACTGGGATAATGCAGTGGCTAAATGCAAGAGTTAAGTGCTGATTGTCACCGAGTAGTTTATACCAAGCCCGAAAATAAGCAGACTGTCATCTGCAAAATGAAGTTCCCAGAGGGTGAAGTTGGCGATGCTACCCTACACAGCCGGGTAGCATCACAAACTTTTACCCTCTGTGAACCTCAGTCTGAATCAAGGTCTTAACTGGTAGAGTGCTGGAAGCCCATATTTGGGCTTTATTCTGAAGTGCAGGTACCACAGCTTGAAGGCTCATATTCAATGCATGTGCTTTGTATTATGTTTGAAGTGATATTATTTAATCTCTACGGGTTTGCCTTGTTACAATTTATGGGAGAGTGCCCATAGGCACTCTCCCATAAATTGTAACAAGGCAAAGACATGTGTATAAGATTTGATGGTCACAAATAATTTAGCACTCTACCAGTTAATCCAAAACAGAAAGATGTACCTAGAGGATAAATTGGCCCACTGTATGGGATAACATCATAAAATTCACCCTCTGTGGACCCTATTTTGTAAATGACAGGTTGCTTATATTCAGGCTTGGTTTATACACATCGCTTCTTGAAGTAATGCCAATGGTGCTTTGATCAAAGAGGCCTGGATTCTGAACTCTCTCAGCAGTCCTTCACATATAACAAGCTATTAATTGAAAACATGTGAGTTTTTCTCATCACTTAGCATCTGTCGTCATCCGTCGTCTGGCGTTTGTGAACTTTTCACATTTTCATCTTCTTCTCTGTAACTGCTGAGCCGGTGTGAACCAAACTTGGCAGGAATGGTCTATGGGAGGTCCTCTACAAACTGTCTTCATTTTGTTCCCATCGGATGAAAAACATGGCTTCTAGAGGCATTCTTTGATTCTGGTTGGTGGATTTTCAAAAATCTTCTCCTCTGAAACTGCCAGGCCAAACGTTTTGAAACTTCACATAAATGGTGACTGGGACCCCCTCTACCAATGATCCTCATTTAATGTTGATTGGGTCACAAACATGGTTGCAATTGCAGTTTATATTTACTGTAGAAACCCTATGGGAAATCACATTTTCCTCTTCTTCTCTGGAAAAACCGAGGAGACGTGAAAACAAACCTGGCAGGGATAGTCTGTGGGAGGTCCTCTACAATTGATCCTCATTTTGTTCCTGTGGGTTAAAAAACATGGCTGCCAGAGGCATTCTTTGATTCTGATTGGTGGATTTTCAAAAATCTTCTTCTCTGAAACTGCCAGGCCAAATGTTTTGATACTTCACGTAAATGATGACTGAGACCCCTCTACCAATGATCCTCATTTAATGTTGATCGGGTTGCAAACATGGCCACAATTGCAGCTTATAGTTAATATAGAAACCCTATGGGAAATCACATTTTCGTCTTCTCTGGAACTACTGAGCCGACATGAACCAAAAACTTGACAAGAATGGTCTATATGAGGCCCTCTACAAACAATCCTTTTTTTGTTCCTGTTGGTTGGAAAATATGGCCACCGGAGACATTTTATGATTCTGTTTGATGGATTCAAATGTTTTGAAAGTTCACGTGATTGAAGACTGGGACTCATTCTACCAATGATCCTCATGTAATGTTGATGTAATGTTGCAAACATGACCACAACTGCAGCTCATAGTTACCAAGGGAAGACTATGGGAAATCACATTTTTATATGCAGTTCCAGGTGAGCGATTACAGGCTCTGTTGAGCCTCTAGTTAGCTCAGCTTGACAAAGTCAAGATAAGCTATTGCCATCATGCATGCGGAAGTCTGTGAGTCTGTAAGTCTGTTCACATTTTCATTTAGCACAGGCTACACCCCGTAGTTCTTATCTGATCATCACGAAATTTTATATGCACGTGTGGGTTCATGTCCAGATGAGAACGTCCCCCTTTGCTCACGATTGGTCAACCATGATGACTGCTCGAGCCCAAACCCGAAAACATTTAGCACAGTCTACAGGTCGTATTTATTAAGGGATTTCATTATAACTTGGTGAGATGCCTCTGTATAATATCCAGATGAGAATGTTCCCTTTTGGTCATGATCAGTCAACCATGATGGCTGCCCAAGCCGCAAACCCAATACCTTTTAGCACAGTGTGCAGGTCATATTTAATATGGAGAGATTTCATTGTAACTTGGTAGGATGACTCTATATGATGTCTAGAGGAGAACTTCCCCATTTGGTTGTGATCTGTCAACCGTAATGACAGACCGAGCTCAAAACCCTTAAACCTTTAGTACAGTCTACAGGTCATATTTATAGAAGGATTTCATTGTAGCTTGGTAGGTTGACTCCATATAATATCTAGATGAGAACGTCCCCTTTTGGTCGAGATTGGTCAACTGTGATGACTACAGGGGCCCGAAGCCCGAAAACCTTTAGCACTGTATGTAGGTGATATTTATGATGAACGTCCCCTTATGGTCACGATCATTCAGCCGTGACAGCTGCCCAAGCCCAAAACCCGAAAACCTTTAGCATGGTCTACAGATCGTTTTTATGGAGGGATTTCATTGTAACTTTGTAGGTTGATTCCATATAATGTCTAGATGTCCCCATTTGGTCACGATTGGTCAACTGTGATGGCTACAAGGGTCTGAAGCTCGAAAACCTTTAGCACAGTCTACAGGTCATATTTATGAAGCGATTTCATTGTAACTTGGTAGGATGACTCCAGATAATACCTAGATGAGAACGACCCCTTTTTGTCATGATCATTCAACCAGGACGACAGCCCGAGCCTAAAACACGGAAAGCTTTAGCATAGACTACAGGTCATATTTATGAAGGGATTACATTGTAACTTGGTAGGATGACTCAGTACAGTGTCCAGATAAGGTCGTGCCCTTTTGGTTGCACTCGGTCAACCGTGATGGCTACACAGGCCCGAAGCCCAAAAACCTTTAGCACAGTCTACAGGCCATATTTATGAAGGGATTTCATTGTAACTTGATAGGATGACTCGTTTTGGAATAAGTTTACTGCACATTGGTAACTTCCGTTGATATACATTAACTGTGAGGCCACATGCATTAACTGTGAGGGCCACATTAACCCACCCCTCAATTCTTTAGTACAGTCTACACCTCATATTATTTTTTATTGAAAACATAGCATACAGGGAACAGAAATTAACCTATTCCCAATTATCACAATTCTTGTCTTAATTCATAATCCTTTCATAAACATTGAACATTATCCTTTTTATCAAACATAACACACAGTGAAGTTAAGCTACAGTGTCACTGACACTTTCATTGGAATTCACATTGAAAAAATGTCCTCTATCCATTTTTAGTTTCCATTAGTTCCTTGAATCCCCAACCCTATATAACATGTAACAAACTAAACCTGTGAATGTTTACAGCCTTTTACTTTCTTATTTCCAAATGAAACAAAATACTGCATTTTGATTGGCTGAGAGGTACGGTGTAACTTGCAATCCACAGATGCTTTTTTTTACACCGTGTTTAGTCACGGTATAAAAACAAGAATATACAAGAGCAAGCTATATGGCTAAAAAAGTACCCATTTTTAGCCCAACTGTTTACAGTGAGGGCTATAGTAATGACTTTTGTCCATCCGTCCATCTGTCCATCTGTCTGTCTGTCCATCTGCCTTTTTCTGTTAACATTTAGAATTTTGGTTAAAGTTTGTGGTTAAAGTTTTACTGAAGGTTCATGTGTTTTTTTTTTTCTTATTCCTGTTTAGTTGACATTTGGAGTTTTGGTTAAAGTTTGTGGTTAAAGTTTTCTATTCAGCCTTCAAGTGCAGACTATACCCGGTATTTCTTGTCTGATCGTCACGAAATTTCATATGCAGGTTTTAGGTCATTTCTACATGAGAATGTCCGCTTTTGGTCATGATCGGTCAACCGGTATGGCTGCCCGAGCCCAAAACCCGAAAACCATTAGCACAGTCTACAGGTCGTATTTATGAAGGGATTTCATTGCAACTTCATAGAATGCCTTTGTATAATGCCTAGATGAGAATGTCCCCGTTTGGGCATGATCTGTCAACCCTGATGGCTGCCCAAGCCCGAAACCCAAAAACTTTTAGCACAGTCTGCAGCTCATGTTTAATATGGACGGATTTCATTGTAACTTGATACGATGACTCCGTATGATGTCTGCATGAGAATTTCCCATTTGGGCTTGATCTATCAACCGTCACAACTGCCCGAGCCCAAAACCCGAAAACCTTTAACACAGTCTACAGGTCATATTTATGGAGGGATTTCATTGTAACTTCATAGGTTGACTTCATATAATTTCTACACATGACAAAGTCCCCTTTTGGACGTGATTGGGCAACTGTGACGGCTACAGGTGCCCGAAGCCCGAAAACCTTCAGCACAGTCTATAGGTCATATTTATGAAGGGATTTCATTGTAACTTCGTAGGATCAATCCCCATGATGCCCAGATGAGAATGTCCCCTTTTGGTTGCAATCATTCAACCATGATGGCTGCCCGAGCCCAAAGCCCAAAAACCTTTAGCACAGTCTACACGTCATATTTATGGAGGGATTTCATTATAACTTGATAGGTTGACTTCATATAATGTCTAGATGAGAACGTCCCCTTTTGGGCAACTGTGACGGCAACAGGGGCTCGAAGCCCAAAAACCTTTAGCACAGTCTACAGGTCATATTTATGGAGGGATTTCATTGTAACTTGATAGGTTGACTTCATATAATGTCTAGATGAGAGCGTCCCCTTTTGGGCAACTGTGACGGCAACAGAGGCCCGAAGCCCGAAAACCTTTAGAATATTCCACAGGCCATAATTATGAAGGGATTTCATTGTAGCTTGGTAGGATGACTCCAAGTTTGTGGTTAAAAACCCAGACAACAACCACCACCCCCCCCCCCCACACCCCTCCTTCTTTTCTCCAATATGCATTTTGAACTATTTACATTCACTACATGCAGAACCTTTTTTAAACTTACGTACCCCCTCCACTAACACACCCCACCCCTCATCCCCCATCCCACCTCCTCCTCACCCAGGGCCATTCGTGCAATATTTTTTCTTTGGTACAAAATGCATTTTTAGGCTGACTATTTATAGTTAGGGCTATAGTCATGGCTTCTGTCCATCCATCTGTCGGTCCATCCATCGTAAACAATTGGTTTCCGACTGATAACTCCAGTTTGGATTATTTGATTTCAACCAAAGTTGATATGTGTATTTTCCAGCTAGTAATACAGGCCAGGTTTCAATATAGGTTCCACAACTGCATGCCCCCCCCCCCCCCCCCCCCCCCCCACACACACACACACACACACACACACACACACACACACACACACACACCCCACACACACACACAAATTGTCACTTCGGCAATTATTCCCAAAATGCATTTTGAAGGATTGGGAGTTATTACATGCAAAAAAGAAAATTGACTCATATAGCACAACATTGCTTTATGTACTGCATCTTTAATCCTTTACCTAACACAAGTTGAAACCAACAGTACAAATTATTTTTCTGAAACCTCAGATTTTTTCATTTTTTATTTACTTCTAACCATGGCTTATTACTCCTTGTGGAACAAGCTCATCAAGTTTGTACCATTAATAGGTCATGAGGTATGTTTTGAAGTGGAGAAATGAAAAAATAAAATTTGAATAGCAAATTTTGTATATCACGAGTGCAGATATGGCAGATTCATTAGGTAAACTGTTAACAAAAATTGGCTCCGACTATTTTTTTGTGTCTAAGCATTGCCATTCCTGGGACAGTCGGGCTGCATGCGTGACATCACTCTAGTTAATTATTAATTCATACCTTCTGCCCGGTTATGTTAGAACAAAAATAAAAATACAGGAAATTTAATATTTATGTGCAATAAAATATTACAGATATCGATGTCATTGGAACTGGCTCACTGAGCCAGTTCCAATGACATACATATTCATCTGGTTTTATTTAAGAAACTTGCAAAGTACAAATTTTCTGTCAGTTTTTGCCCACAATGTAGGTTAAAGTATTAAGCACACCAAAATTCTTGGAAATAAATCCGTTATCCTTGTGTTTTCAGGGTGTATGGCACTTTACACTGGTTTGGGAACTCATACACCCTGAGGGGAAACTAATAATATAGTGTGTGATATGGCAGTTAACAATTTTATATAACCAGAAAATGTGACTAACCCTGTGCAAATCACACTTTCTGGTTATAAACAATTTTCATTATGTGCACTGTACATGTACAGCTTTTATGTAAATCCCATCTATATCTGCTCTTTACCCAACATAATGGCCCAAACCAGCCTGTACTATTCTCAAAAAGCATTCAAACTCAGCTTTAATACCCCTCATTGGTTTTTTGAGTGAATTCCAAAAAATGAAAATATATTCTATTTCCAATTAATAGCATGTTATATGCAAAATCTTATAAATGTCGAAATGATGCTCTTGTAAAATAGTTTTTGAGTTCAATTTGCACCTGTAAAAAAACAGAACAATTGTGCTTAAGGTAACCAGACTAACCCTAAAAAATTATGCCGGCCCTAAATATTTTATATCGAGTTAAAACTGCTCATTTAGTTCATTGTAACACTGAATAACCATCCGTCTTTAATTGTGAATTTGAAACTGATTTTGGAGTTCAAGCTTTCAAAATTACGTGTAGAAATAAATATATTGAACAACAGAAATGAGGAGCAAGTGGCAAGTTCCAGTTCAGCATAGGAAACCACATTTGATAAACTGATGAACATTTTAATATGCTGGTGACATGTCTTGAATATTAATGAATATCATGTTGAGTTTCGTGTTTTGATACAGAGAGCCTCAAATCTTAGCCTACAGTCAAAAAATGTCTTGAGTGCAAGTGTAGTGTGCAACAGCTTTTTTAAAATTCCATTCAAACGTATACATAGAAACTATTGAAAATGGCCAGCAGATGCGTAGATATTGCATTCAAGTATGTGGCCATTTGTTTCATTTCTGTCAGAAACCATGTTGCACTTTCAATGTCAAGCCTAATGTGGAGATTTTTATCATTGGTCATTTCAAGGCAAGTTTATTTAACATTTAACATGTAAATACGATTACAATAATTAAAAATAAATAAAAGGGTGAGGGAGCGGTACGACATAGGCACTGTCGCTGATTTGGCATAAGTGTTGAACCGATATCGATATGTCGTTATTTGCTGATAGCTGATGCTGATGATTGGTAGTGCTGGAGGTTAGGAAATTTTTCCGCAGTTTTGGTTTACTTTGTTTTCTTAAAAAAGAGTTGAGTCCGGTTTCGGATTTTTTTTAGAGAAAAATATTCAAGTATTAAACACTTTTAACACTTGGGTTTTTTCCCATATATTAGTTTTAATAAAAGTTCAAAGTGCAAGTACCTTCCCCTCTATTATGAGATTATATATAGCACAGCACATGTACAGTGAACCAGTAATCCAGAAGACAATATTTTCAAAGAGCCCTGGATGTACAGTTGAATAGCATTGGCACCCCCCCCCCCCCCCCCCCACACACACACACCACCAAGACAAGTGGTAAATGCTGTGGTAGCAATGCACAACTTGGGTAAAAATGCTGAAGATGTAATGTTGTGAAATTTCAGGACAAAGAAAAGAAATCCCTTTGTTTGGGGTACCCCACCGACCATAAACAATTATGCCGACCCTAAAAATTTTACAAAGTAAAAGTTGCTCATTTAGGTCACTGTAACCAGGGGGGGGGGGGGGGGGGGGCACCAAAAATTTGCAAGACGTGACGTGGGGGTGGGTGGGTCTCTTGAGTGCGCCAAAAATGTGCATTTCCAACTTGTGCAATTTTTTGAATTTTTAAAAAATATATCAATATATCAGCTAATATATACCATAATTTGTGTTTCAAACCTTAAAGATGATGTTGTACATCACACTCTTAACATAAATACAACTTCAGGAAGCTTTATATGTGAGAATATTGGGCTTTATCTGGGAAAATGTCACACGTTAGTAGGGGGTGGGTGTCTTGTTCGAAATGTAGAAAATGTGCAGACAGTATTTTGGGAAAATTCTCTCTGATGCACTAAATTCAACCCAAGTTATTTATTTATTAATAGAATTTGTATGGATAGAAGAGGAAAGTAGCAAACACCTGAGAATACTGACAGAACAATTCAAATGAAAATTTGTTCCCGTATATGTACACCTGATTTGGCCAAGCCTGATAATGAACAGCTTGTTATTTGTAGATTGGGGCCCACAGCAGCCCACAGAGGTTTAAATTGGTGGTACCAGTTTCAGAACATTATGAAACCCCCCTAAAGACAGCTGTGCCTACTAAGTTTATAAGTTTATTTTGGATTTTAATGGGAGAGTGGGGGGAGGGTGTCTGAGAACGGTAGTAGAAAATTTGCACGTAGGGGTGGGTGGGTGTAAAAAGGAGCTAATAAAAAATAGGACGTCTTGCAAATTTTTAGTGGCCCCCTCCCCTGCTGTAACCCTAATTTTTATTGTATTTCAGCTGTGCAATTGAAATCTGTTTTGTGGTTAAATCTTTCAAAAATACATGTAGAAATAAATATATCAGACAGTATAAATGTGGAGCAAGTGGTAAGTTCCAGTTCAGCAAAGGAAACTGCATTTGATAAATTGATCATTTTATAGATACAGTGTTTTACCGTTGGTGTTGAAGGTCATGAAAATTAATGAATATCGTGTTGAGTTTCGTGTATTGATTCTGAAAGCCCTTTTTTTAATTCCATTCAAACATATACATAGAAATTACTGACAGTGGTCAGCAGATGCATGGATATTGCATTCAAGTGCAGTGTGTGATCATTTTGGTTATTTGATGTTTGTTTTATTTTTGTCCAAAACCAGGTGGTGCTTTCAATCTCACACTGAATGTGGTGATTTTTATCTTTTCATTCATTTGTCATTCGAAAGAAAGTTTATTTAATGCCTAAATACATTTATATTATGGTACCAAAAAAGTTATTAATTAGGCCTACCAGGCTCTATTTTTTTCTGTGATATCTGCCCTTTTTATTTAACACATGACACAAAGTGACAGCATTCAAGATTGTGCAGTTAAATAACCATGTGTGTCCCGACTGACGGTTATCTCACATTCAGGATGGTCATTGTTTTTAAATAACCGAAACCAAGTTGTATTTTCGGTTATCTTCCATGCAATAATGATCAGTGCATCACTAGCTAGTACAGTAACACCTGTTTTGAAAGACCACTGTCGTGAAAGACCACCTTTCTTGAGAGACTGCTGTGTCCTTGTACTGTTTGATTGATTTACTCTGTTATAGACCTGTCATGAGAGACCACCTGTTTTGGGAGACCACTTTTGTCTTGCAAAAAGGATGGTCTCTCAAGAGAGGTTCTACTGGAATCCTATTTTCTTCCAAGACTATATTTGATACTTAGACTTATGTCACAAACAGTAGAGAGAGTGGTGGTCAGGCCTGAAAATAATCTGTCTAACATTTGCAGAATGACATCCCCAGAGTGTGAATTTGATGATACTATCACATACAGTGGGACAATTTATCCTCTGGGTACCTCTTTCTGTTTAGTTTTGAGACCCTGATTCAGATTGAGGTTCACAGAGGGTAAATTTAGTGATGCCACCCAGCTGTGCAGGGAGGCATCACTAAATTCACCCTCTGGGGACCTCATTTTGCAGATGACAGTCTGCTTATTTTCTGGCTTGGTGGTGGTCGGTGGTTGTGTGCTCTTCTCGCATGCCAGAGGTCCTGGCATTGATCCCGAGGAAAGTTCTCAAGGTGTCTGAACAGGTGTCAGAATCAATTGTGAGGTTAATGCTGTAACATTGTACCATTCTGTTGGGTAGCGATGTAAAATGGCTGTCCTCTGTGCAGAGAGACACACACTCCATGCAGGCTAAAAATCCTTTTGTGGTATTCGAGAAGAGCTAGCAATGAGCAAGCCATGAAGGTCATCCCAAACACTTGCGTCTTTGGGGCATGAAGAGACAGTTGCATAACTTGTTCGCCAATCTCGTAAAACAAATAAGATTAAATTCACACACAGATGGTCATACAAATTGATAACTGTCACTTGACCAGTTTAGGAAGTTGAGGGAAGGAATTCACATGACTAATGTGGAGTATGATAAATGTCAATTAAAAGAATCTATTAACTGAAAATAGGTATATTTTCTAGAGATGGGCAAAAAACTGAAAAACCAAACTGAACCAATCATTGAATACCAAAACTGTCTGAATTTTCAAATTTTCCAACATTCACTATAAGGCCCGGTTGAGACTTGATAACGGTTGAAGGGTTCATTTTGATGAAAGAAGTGGCTGTTTATGTCCAGCAGCTTAACAGTGATTTCTAGCTGAGTCATGGCTGCCTTAACCCTTTACCCAACATAACGACAAAATCTGCAAGCGCTATTCACCAAAAATCACCATCCAATTTTCATTATTTTCTTCACTTTTTGTCTCAAAAATATAACTTATGACCCATCATTGGAACGAGCTCATAAGCTATGTTTTTGCCGCAAAAAATAGTTATTGAAGACTTTTATTTGCAAGTGCCGTCTGCTTTTGTGTAAGGTAAAGGTTAACAGGCAGCCAAGACTTTTCTAGAAGTCTCTGCTTGGGTGCTTTGTCTGATGTCAGCAGGACCTCATGAAGATGGTATGGTCAGGGCACATGCTCTGAGTGAGATTGCATACATCTGAAATAGGGTTTCAAATGTTGAGATGTGTTTAGAACAAGTCACAAAATTACTGTACAGATGATTTGTTTTCGTAAAAGATTGCCACTGTTGAGCTCATTGGCAGTGTCATTTGTGGTGCTGTGGTAGAATGATACAAAAAACAACTTACTCTTATGGCTTTTCATGCCCCTTCCACAAAATGGCAAGGGCGTTTTGTGTTACCCTTTTCCATCCATCATTCCATCATTCCAAAATAAGTTTTCCGGACTTTTTTTTTCACCAAATAAATAAATATAAACCAAGTTGCATACCATTTGACAGTACACCGGTACTCACATTTGAAGGTTGATTTTGATTTGGTTATGATTTTGATACCAGTGAACCCAAATACCATACTCAAAAACCTTTCCATATAGTCCTTTGTAGGCACCTACAGGCATGTAAAGCCAGTGTTTTCACTAGGGATAAAATGTTGGGTCCCTTTTTATGGAGTTTTGGGGGAAAAGTCTAGAGGTGAAACAGCTGACTAGCTATCTGGTTACTAGTTACCAACGTAGCTGGTTGAAAAAGCTGTCGGCAAGATAACCACAATGTTAACCATTTACCTAACACAGTATTTTTAAAAAATAAATTAAATTTCACTTTTTTTCGTAAACAAATTTCACAATTTTCCAATAAAACCACACAAATATGGATATCATTAGAACCGTCTGGGATGACCCGCATTGTGTCCTTGGGCAAGGCACTTTATCCTGGGGGCACGATGACGCCGTGTGCGAAGGTGTACTGCACATCGCTAGTGCACATGTCTTCAATCGCTGTAACCCTACTTGAGCAGAGCTTGAACAGAGTTAGAATATTGAGGAACTGGCAGTTGCTCATCGATGCTCAGTGGTTCTCTCCGGGTACTCCGGTTTCCTGCACCCACAAAACTGTCATGGTCTCGATTAGCCATTGTGCATAAGTATGTGACCTTTAAACACCAATAAATAAATCAACAGAATAGCATGGGTGGTGGTGTATTTTGTTCTTGAGTGCAAGAAGGCTTTGCAATGCTAAAGCATTGCAAAGCTTTCTTGCACTTGAGGGACAAATTTATCAATTTTATTAACTTGGGTAAAATATTTTTACTTAAGTTTGCATTGGTTATAAAAAGAGTGCATGTGGCAGCAAAATCCAACCTTTATCAACAGGATAAAACATGTGTTAATTTTTTTTCAGGATCGTGAAAATATGGAGAAGAACAGCGTGGAAGCTTTGAGTAACCTTGGGGGAGAACTGAAAGGAAGCTACCATCCATTAACTGGAATGTCAGCAGAAATGCAAGAACAGTTGACCAATGACCACTTCCTCTTTAATGACCATGACAGGTTAGGACAGAGAGAGTTTATTACTTGTAGCTCTGTCCCCATTTGGTTCAGAGGCTTATTAGTTTATTAACTATTCATGCAGTTGAGTGTATCCATATGATTGCATCTGCTCTCATTTCAGCCCAAAACCCCGGAGCTACTAGAATTATGAAGTTCTCATCATCCTCTGTATTTGTGCAACCATAAGGCTCACAAAGTAAATCTTCTGTTTCTCAGGCCATTTCTTTGTAAAACTGCATGCGGGCAGGCAGTTTTTTATTTTATTTTTTATTTTTTTTAACCCTTTACCCAACGCAGACGATATCAAAATTTATTATTTTAAATATAATTTTTTTTTATTTTTTCAAAAAATTTCAACAAAACCATATCATGTGACCCCTCATTGGAACGAGCTCATTGAGCTCGTTCCAATGAGGGGTCACATGATGTGGTTTTGCTGAAATATTTTGAAAAATTTAATTTTTTCAACTGCTCAATTTGCATATTACGCGGGCGGATGCGGGCGATTCGTTAGGTAAAGGGTTAATTCTTTGCCGTCAAAAGTAAATATTTTTGGTTTGTTTTATGTTTTAGGTCTCATAATCTTCAGAATAGCATGGGTGGTGGTATATTTCGTCCCTCGAGTGCAAGAAGGCTTTGCAGTGCTAAAGTGCTGAAAAGCCTTCTCGAATTCAAGGGACAAATGTATCAGTTTTATTAACTTGGGTAAAACATCAGACATAAACCATTTAATTGTTATTTCTTTAAGTTTGCATTGGTAATAAAAAGAGAGCTTGCAGCAGCTAAAAGGACAATGCGGGAGTGCCTGAGAAACAGATTTTTAACTTTTTAAAGCCTAATCTTGTTCATTATTGTTGGAACCACACCTTTATGGGTAAGGTCAGACATACACATCAAATCAGTGAGGTGGAAAGGCAAATTTTTTTGATTTTTTATTTCAGGGGGAGGATTAAAACCTGTCCTCGGAATGTGCCTTAGGAGGGTGAGAATGAGATAGTTTGGGAATTGTTTTTATTTTTGGGGGGGAGGGGAGGGGGGATGTTAATACAGGGTTTTCGCTAGGAATAAATTAGTGGGTCTGGTAGGAGGGGAAAATCACAGATCGTCTAGCATGACGATGGTTCACGCTGGGTGAAGAAATTTTAGAATTGAACACTTCAGGAAGGCCATTTCCTTGCATTTGAGACTGCGATTCATTTTTTAGTGTGACAGATTTTGTGAGAATATTTGTCGAATCTTGGAGGAAAGCACCCAAAGCTATCGCCATTTCTTCACTACAATTGGCATGTGACATCTTACCTATTCGACAAATGGCAAAAAATAGTGATAGTTTCCAATTGACACGTAACAATTTTAAGTTGCAGAATGCCAATTCTGGAAATGGTGCTCCTAAAATGAGTCAACGTGGTTGGGAGAATGACCATGTCTTGACTAGAATATTATGGCACCATGTTGTTTGTTTTTAACCAGATTTTATGCTTTATCAGTAAATGATCGGCAGGGGGATTGGGTCTGGTTGACGGACCCTCAGCTGAGGTAGGGGAAACCCTGCTTAATACTACACTACTGCATCAAAATATTGACTGTCATTCTTAAGATTAACCCACAGATGTAAAGAACTGTAAGATTTGTCAAGCATAATAGTTGAGTTTGCAACATCCCAGCAGAGGTCATATACATAGGTCAGACAATGTGTTCATGTTGTTGGGTGCCAATTTAGCCATTTAGCTATAAATTCTGATTTGGCACAAAAGAATTTTCATTGGCTAAAATTTTGGCACCAAAAAATAAAACATTTTAGATATCAACTTTACAAAAGGCAGAATTTAAGTAGATAACTACTTCATACTGTTGTGACGGTATGAAGTATTTATTTAATTAAATGCTGCCTTTTGTAAAGCCTCACAACCCTCTAAGCCCAGTTGGTTAACAGTATGTACAGTGGATCCCACTTAATTGGATATCTCTTAACTGAATAACCCTGTTAATTGAATATAATTTCCCAACACAAAACCATTTACCATATCTCCAGTACAAATTTGACCTGTTAATTGAATATAGGTTATAGAGTAAACTTCTGTTAATTGAATAAAAAATTGTGCAACCTGTCAAGAAATTTCCCTCACTCTCTCCAGTTTTCCTTCATTTATAAACCTAATTGGTCTCAGTACATCCAATACAGGCATTAATCTATTATATCATGTTTGACAGAGCTCTTGGAGCTCTGTCAAACATGATATAATAGAGTAAATGCTAAGTTTATCTCTAGAATACCGGAAAGTGAGCATCTTCCTGTTAATTGAATAATCCTGTTAATTGAATAATTTTCATTGGCAAAGTGGCTGTTCAATTAACAGGGTTGTCCTGTAGTAGAATAATTTGTTATAATCTTAGTGCAACAACAGGTACAGACTGACCATTAATTAAATCACTGTCTTGGATGTAACGTCTGTGAATATCCATCTGCCTACTGAGGGTTTTGTCATAACTTTTGAGTTCTGTCAAATTTTTACCTGCGTTGCCAGCGGCAGAGCAGGTCTAGTAACCGCTCAACTCCATCTGTCAGTCCGTCTGTCAGTCCGTCCAGCCAAAACACCTTTTCCATCAAGGTTTTCTTGGCTTCTATGAAAGGGAATGATTTTATATTTGATCTGCTGCTTCATAATGATGAGTTGTATCGTGTAAGCAATTTTTAGATCTGCCGTGCAGCCACTTCCTGTTTGCCGATACTTTGAAATTTTACTGTACCCACTGAACATTGAAATTTTTCGTCAAACTTTTCTCGGCTTCTATGCAAGGGATTGATTTTATATTTCATCTGGAGCCTGATAATGATCAGTTGTATCGTATATGCAATTTTCAGATCTGCAGCCACTTCCTGTTTGCCGATTCAATTGCATGCAGTGATGCAGGTCCAGACCCGGTATTGGTCTTGGCTTGTTTCCGTGACCAATTGTCCAATCACTCTTGAACCAATTGCCAGTTCATTTTTCAAAACTCAATCAATCTATTTGGATTATACAGCAAAGACACTCCCACCGTTTGGCACTAAAGTATAGTGATGAACCTATTATCAAAACTTGTTATGAACTGATTACCAATTATTTCAACAAACATTCTCCCTATTCCGATGCCCATTCCTAAGGTTCGAATAGGACACAGAAAAAAATCTATTGGCACTACATTTCATTATCATTGACAAATAACCAAAATCTATTGGCACTGTATTTCATTGTCATTGACAAATAACCAGATACAAATGTGCAATAGCACAATAAGTAATCGGACTATGCATGTTTATAGTGCTGGACGATATTAGCCAAAATAATATTATGTTTTTTTGGAAAGAACATTGTGATTAATGATATCATCATGATATTATTCTCTTTTGAAGGTTGTGTTTTTTATGGTAAATAGTGATAATAGACTCTAGTGCATGAATACAATGCATTGAGCTGTATTAAATATACTGAGCACATATATATGTCTCAATTTAACCCTTTTCCTAACATGAAAAGAAGACGATACTTGCAGACAAAATTCTTGAATAACTAATTTTTTGTCTCAAAAACATAGGTTATGACCCATCATTGGAACAAGCTCGACAAAATCTTTCCAAAGCGGGGTCGTAACCTATGTTTTTGAGACAAAATTTTTAAAAAAATTTTCAAAATAATGAAAATTAAATGATGATTTTTGTGAATAGCACTGGCCTGTCATGACCGTTACATTTGGTAAAGGGTTAACCCTTTACCTAACATGAAAAGCAGACGACACTTGCAATAAAAATTCTTGAATAACTAGTTTTTTAAATTTTTTGTCTCAAAAATATAGGTTATGACCCCTCGTTGGAATGAGCTTGATGAGCTCGTTCCAACGAGGGGTCATAACCTATGTTTTTGAGACAAAAAATTAAAAAATAATGAAAATTAAATGGCGAATTTTGAGAATAGCGTTGGCCGGTTTTGGCCGTAACGTTGGGTAAAAGGTTAATAATAACTTTGATGTAAAATGTGTTGTGAACTTGTGTCCATGCACGGTCTGCAGACTGATATGAATGGGACATTGGGGGCATGGTGTTGTTTGTTGTGTACTAAGGCATACTGCACATCGACGGTACACCTGTCTTCAACCAATGCTAACCCTTCTTGTGTGGAGTTAGTATGTTGGGGAGCTGACAGTTGCTTCCCATTGCTCGGTGGTTCTCTCCGGATACTCCGGCTTCCTCCACCCGTAAAACTGTCATGGTCATGATTAGCCATTGTGCAGAAATATGTGACCTTAAACACCAATAAATAAATAAATAAATAAATAAATAAATAAATAAATAAATAAATAGGAATGGAACATCAGAATACAATGGTCATTTTTTCAACTTTTTACCTCCCTTGATGTGTTTTCCAATATTTACTTTGCAGTCAACATGGGAGAGATACATTAAGGGAGGTAACTGAATTGAACAATTAACTTATCAAACTGAGAAAATTGTCTTGACAGCCATATGATATACGTGTTGTGAAATAATCGTCTGCCATTGAAGAAAAAGATTGTATTTGAGGTTTTTTTTCTCTAATTGTTGGTGGTAAATCCCATAATATCTTGGCTGTGCAGGATTCAGATATTCAGCTATGCACTATAAACATTTTTTTAACTCTTTACATGCTACTGGCATGTAATCATGCCACAAAAATAAGTATAATATGGACACATTTAGTCCAATTTCCTCCCTGTAAATTGAATGGATTTTTAACCAGTGTTTTCAAGGGTCAAATTTAGATAAATTGTTCATCATATCTAGTCATGGCTGCTGTAGAGCAGCCATGACGATATTTGATGAAAGATATCTTGAAAATACTCAGTCGGTTAAGAGTTAAAGTGCACACTTCATTGAAATGTTCAGATAGCAAAGAAATTTTTGATAGTCAGTGTTAAACGTAGAATAATTAGAAATGACCTTTTTGTAGCTGTTGGTTGGCATAATTGGCTGATGCCCCACAACTGGCCAGTTCCAATTGCCAATTCCGATTATTGGTTCATCACTACTGAAGTGTCCAGAATGGCTAAAAAATTGGCACCAAAACAACTTGTGGGCACCCTGAACACAGGTCGGACATTAACACTTTACTCACTGGTCAGACATTAAACTTTACAATAAAAACTTGCTATTAAAAATTTTCTCACATTGTTTCCAAAAGATACCTTTGTGACCCTTCATTGGAATGAGTTCTTATAAATTGATAAAACCTCAAAAAATTTCAATTCATTTAACAAAGGTTTTAGACATGTAATGGTACAGAATAATTGAATGAGAATTACTGGGAATGAAAAGTGGCAGTCAGAAATAATATCTCCAAAACTAAGTAGCTTTGAGAAAAATGGATTGAAAGACTTATTCAGATTTTTGCATCAGTGCTGAGCATTCCCGAAAGGCATTTTTTTTTTTTTATTATATTTTTAATTTTTGTTATTATTTCTTTGCCATCAAAACTCCATGTTCTTGGTTTGTTTTATGTCTTAGGCCTCATAATCTACAGAATAGCATGGGTGGTGTTGTATGGTGAAACCTTCTTGCACTCAAGGGACAAATTTATCAATTTTATTAACTTGGTAAAATATCGGACATAAACCGCCTAATTTTTAATTTTAAACATTTACATTAGTTATAAGAAGAGAGCATACAGCAGCCAAAAGGACCATGCAAGAGGGCCTGAGAAACAAGTTTAACTTTTTTAACTAGGCCCTGTTGGCATGTTTTCTTGAGATACTCCCCCCTTCCCCATTCTTCATCACCCTCATTACGTGTACACTCCATACGAAAAAATGATCCAAAAATCGACTGAGTGTGTTATGTGTAATTACATAATGTCAGACGTCCACTCACCAATCAGTGTTGATTGGACTGTATTGGGAAAAGATTCGCAAATTAACATATTAATTTATGTTCACTAAATCCTTCTTTTGTACCTGATACATTTTGTTTGGGAATTTTGTACATGAAATAAATCTTTAAAGGTGAAAATTGGTTCGGTAAATCCCGTTATTTTGTGTGATAAATTTGAGCCAAAAAATGAGAATTTTGCCGATCACGTGCAACAGTGTGGCTCTTCCGTCAATTGGATAAACATTGCATGAAATATTCTGAAGTCATTGGAGACTGGCGAACAAACTCTGGGGGGAATCCAAATCATATATCTGCGGAAATTTTATTTTAATATGAAAACAAATCGAAAATCTCACGAATTAACGAACGGATTTTTTCAATTCCTATATTAAACCGCAATACAGAGTTCTGAAAATGAAAGATATGGCATTTGCATCTGAATATTTTAATAAATGTAGGTTTTAGAAATTTTCTGACCTAACGATACAATTGCTAATCAGGGACAGTCCTTGAAAGATTTTTCTCGCGAAGCATTAATTGGTTATGTAATCCTTCTCACATGACCGTACTAAAACAGCTTTTCATACCCGGTCATTTCCACACAAACGACAGGGTATTAATGTAAATTGTTTGCATTATGTGTAAATCTCTTTCTGCTAACTCTTCACCTGCTGAGTATTTTCTAGATATTTTTCATTGAATCTAGTCATGGCTGCTTTAAAGCAGCCATGACTAGATTTGATGAAAAATTAATTTAAGTGTAACACAAGAAATCATTGGTGAAAAAGTCTATTCAATTTACACTGGGCAAATATGATTAAATGTGCAACATATACTTATTTCAGTAACAAGAGAAACCCTGTGCTGGGCAGGAATATCTGCCAGCAGCATGCAAAGAGTTAATATTTATCTTCTTTTTGTTTCTTGATGAAGTGGAGATGTGCTTACTATTGTAAAAAAGTGCTGCATTACTGATAACATCATACCCAGAACTAACGTCAGAGCTGGAAGTACTCTTAAATGGGCAGCATAAGTATAATCGATTGGCTAAATTTGACTTCATACCTACAATACAGCCTACAATAAAGTGGAAACCTGGTCGCGCTAATAATGCGCTGTTTGGCCGATATTTGCGCCACATTCGTATTTGAATATCGCAATATTTTTATGTGAATAACATGTCAGTTGATCGTTATTTGGCCAGTCGAACGTGCTAAGATGGCAAAGCCCTCAAAGAACAAGTTACAAACAGTACAATGGTACATATTTAAAAAGAAAACATGATTAATTTTAACAGTAATTATTTCTGCTAAAGAAGGCACAAAGAATTAGTGAAGTCATATCAGTGCTAAACAATAAACAAACATAAACACTCAACAAATTGTTAACAACGCTCATTTCAATGCAATTACAAAACAAACGAATACATAAAGACATGTTCAAATAAGCACGAAGCTAAAAAACAATCCTGAAATTAAACACAGAATTTTACAGTCAGTTCATACTGCCGGGTGTACATATTCTTGCTGATGTGTATATAATTCTGGATAATTTTCACTATTACAAAGAATTATGAAGGATATTTTTCACTGATGAATTTAATTCAAACAAACGTGTAAGTACTTCATATTTTGTTAAAATTTATGATAAATATTTTAAAATGTGTCCAAGATATATCACACACATATTAATAACACAGTAGAATCCGCTTAATTGAATATCCATTTTGCCAGTGAAAATTATTCAATTAAGAGGAGTATACAATTAACAGGGATTGGTCAGTTTCCTGCGTTCTGGAGGTAAACTGAGCATTTATTCTATTATATCTTGTTTGACAGAGCTCATAGAGCTCTGTCAAACAAGAGATAATAGAATAAATGCCTGTATTGGATGTAGTGAGGCCAAAAAGGTTGATAAATAAGGGGAATTTGGTGCCTGTCACAGTAATTTTTTCGACATATTACAAAAATTTATATCCAATTAACAGGAGTTTACTCTACAACCCATATGCAATTAACAGATCAAATTTGTACTGAAGGTATAGTAAATGGTTTTGTGTTTGAAAATTATATTCAATTAACAGGGATATACAATTAAGAGATATCCAATTAAGTGGGCTCCACTGTACAACTAAATTAATTGTGCTTTCACAAATATTTCTATTTCATTTTACATCACCCTAATTCATGCTTGATGTCATTATCAAACACCAGAGGAAGACTCCCCCCCCCGCCCCGCCCCCCCCCCCCCCCCCCCATCCCTTTGACTTTAAAGATTGAGAGCTTTATATTTATAAAAGTTTAAATTGCAATTATGTAAACATACTCTCAAGGATACTCGTGAAGCCGGGCAGGCCAAGGGAAATCCAAGCTTTAATTGCATCAACATCAATGAATACATCATCTACGTCAGTTCGTTTAACATCAGAAAACTTTGCATGACTAAAATCAGCCATATTATAAAAAGTATTCACTCCTCTTCTTTTCATCCGAAAATTTACGAACGATAGTTATGAAAACATCGTGCCATGCAGGCATTTGCCTTGCGATAATCGCCACAACATGTTGAAAATATTGCATTATTTCTATAGGAATATCACAAAAATAAGGCGCTAATATGGTGTCATTAACAAAAGATTATCACCTAACGATATACTTTATCATAGGCTGTACTGTATGTTGCAGTCACAAGATGGCCAAAGATGCGGAAAGTGACCTTGAAAACCGATAAATAAATAAATTTGTTTCATGAGACCCGCTTTCCTACACAGAAAAAAGACTTGTATGAGGAGCTTTCCTTGACAGTGATTTTTGAAAGCTTAACCATCTGAACAATGATGTAAATATACTAAAAATTTCAAATGGCAAATTTGGGAGCGCACTGACACAATGGTTATGGCATTGGACTTCAAACCGAAAGGTCCATGGTTTGATTCTCACCAGGGATAACTGCATTGTGCCCTTGGGCAAGCCACTTAATCCCGATTGCCCATATGGGGGCATGGTGGCACTGTGTACTATTTGCATACTGTATGTCAGTGGTACACTTATCTTCAACCAATGCTATCCCTCTGTGTGCAGAGTTAGTACATTGGGGAGTCTGCTCGGTGATTTTCTCAGAATACTCCATCTTCCTCCACCCGCAATCTGTCTGGCATGAGGTGACTCTGGCTGTTGCAAGTGTCATTAAACTCCAATAGAAAAAAAAGACAATTCAGTCTTGTTTGACAGAGCTCATTGATTTTGGTGTTTTGACATCAGTGTTGAATAAAAATGATGAGAAAATCCTTTCCACACACAAAAACTGCTGTAAAGGTGGAGAGACATTCAGAACTGTTGCATGCATCCAGTAATCCCTTCGTAATTAACTGGTTAAGCTTGTACTGAAGGTATGAAAAGGGTTTGTGAGCTCTGTCAAACAAGATGTAATCAAATAAATACAAAGGTTATCTCTAAAATACTGGAAAGTGACCAGATCCCTGTTAATTGAATGCTTCTGTTAACCTGTTACCTAATGAATTGGCCACATCCGCCTGCATACTTTTACAAGTGAAGCAGTTGAGAAAAGTATATTTTTCCAAAAACTTCCAACAAAACTACCCTCATTGGAATGATCCTGTTGAACTCGTTCCACTGAGGGGGCACATGATATGGTTTTGTTGAAATGCTTTGGCAAATTTAAGAAAAATAATAATTAAAATATTGAATTTTGATGTATGAGTTGAGTAAAGTGTTAATTGGATAATTCTCACTGGCAAAGTGACGATTCGACAGGATTACACTGTACCTGCATTACAGATTAACCCTTTACCTAATAAGAAAAGCAGACGATACTTGCAAACAAAATTCTTGAATAACTCATTTTTTTCATTTTTTGTCTCAAAAACATAGGTTATGACCCCTTATTCGAACGATCTCTGTGAGCTCATTCCAAAGAGGGGTCATAACCTATGTTTTTCAGACAAAAAATGAAAATTAATTGGCGATTTTTGAGAATAGCACTGGCCGGTTTTGGCCGTTACTTTGGGTAAAGGGTTAAAGCCCAATATGGGCTTCCAGCACTCAATCAGTTAACAAAGGCTCACAATCTGATATTCTTTTGTCTACAATTTACTAAATTTGATCTATTTCTTGTAGGTTCCTGAAGGCGGCTGGAGGTTACAAGGATTGGCCGACTGGTCGTGGTATATACTTCAATGATGATAAGACTTTCTTAGTGTGGGTCAATGAAGAAGATCATCTACGCATTATATCTATGCAGAAAGGTGGTGATATAGGTAGTGTTTATAAACGACTTGTCACGGTAAGTCTATTTATTCATTAAATGTTATTGCCACTTTAGTGGTCATTCTCTAGAATATAACGGAGTTTAGCAGGGGTAAAACTCAGTAATTCATGACATCATGCAACCCTGGATGCAAGCATTAATGAAAACAAAATTCATTAAGAACACCACCCCCCACCCCCCCCCCCCCCCCCCCCCATGCCCTCTGCTCCTGTCATGGTAATAAGTAATAATAATATGATTTTGTCAGACATCCCAGTTTATTAACGGCCCTTAATGACTGAATAACAGCAGTCTGGCTTATTAATGGCCCTCAACCTTAATGACTGAATAACAGCTGTCTGGCTTATAAACAGCCCTCAACTTCTTGTCTGGCCGGTAATAAACCCTCGGGCTGTGTTATTCATTCCTCTTGGGCCATTAATAAACCGTAACACCCTCAGACTCATGTTATTGTTCTATTACGTACACCACAAATCAAAGTAAGATTTCATTAAAATCTTTTCTCTGACATGATGTGACCCTGGCGGTTGAAAGTGTCATTAAACCCAACAAACAAACAAACATTAAATTTTCACTGATAATGCCAGATGACCCGACATCAGTTCCTGGAAATATATATGTTACTGAGAAATTTCTTTGTGGTTCTCCACTTCTGAGGACACCAGAAGACTACCACCAACAACATGAAGGGCAGCATAACCCTTGCTCTGTAGGCATGTGGGTATAACTGCCCCATTCATATCGGTCCAATTTGTGACACAGAGGGCATTTCATTCCAGTTCCGAGTTGTAAAGAGAATTTTTTTTAACCCTTTACCCAACGAATCGGCCGCATCCACCCGCGTAATATGCAAATTCAGCAGTTGAAAAAATACTATTTTTCAAAATATTTCAACAAAACCATATCATGTGACCCCTCGTTGGAATGAGCTCGTCAAGCTCGTTCCAACGAGGGGTCATATGATATGGTTTTGTTGAATTTTTTTTGGAAAATTTAAAAAAATGATATTTAAAATAATAAATTTTGATATCGTCTGCATTGGGTAAAGGGTCAACAGAATGTTATGAGGATGGAATAGCATCCATAATCTGCAGCTGTATGCTGCAGATTGTGGATGTTATTCGACCCTTTCCACCTTTTGATTTGGACTGATCTTTCTTCATACATGTACTGGGAGATGGGTATTTCCACACAGGAAGCTTAGGAGTCGAGGGTTAAAATAGAAGGTTTGGGTTGGGGTGTGGGTGGTGAGAATTGCATGGCTTTGTGGACATAGCGCATGTGCCATGTATATATTTAACAAGCTATTAATTGAAAATAGTGGTAAACCAGTTCCGCTTTACTAGTAAAATAGGACCCAGTCACCAATGCTTGGGGTGAAAGTCCTCTAAAATGGGCAACATGTAGATCAACGATTGACTAAACTTGACTTCATCTCCATGTTGTGTCACGATTAGCCATCGTGCATAAATATGTGACGTTAACCACCAACAAACAAACAAACATTGAAAATAGAATATGTTTTCATTTTTGGAATTCACTTTAAAAAAATTTCCACAATCCTGTATAAGTATTTCCATTAGTTCCTTGAATCCTGCACCCTATGTAACACCATGTAACCAACTAACTCTGTGTATTTTACAGCTTTAGTCAGTATAAATTTTCATGTAGTGTGTGATATGGCGGTTACCAGTTTTTTTTATAACCAGAAAGTGTGACTAACCCTGTGCAATGCACAGGGTTAGTCACACTTTCTGGTTATAAAAAGTTTTAATTATTAACCAAGTAAAGCACCCTGTGCACTGTACATTCTTATTGTAAATCTGATCTATATCAACTCTTTACCCACGTAATGGCCAAAACCAGCCAGTACTGTTCTCAAACTTTAGTTTGTGACCCCTCATTAGAACAGATTGTGGAAAGTTTGATTTTTTTTGTGAAACTCCAAAAATGAAAACACATTCTATTTTCAATTAATAGCTTGTTATTTATGTTTCCATTAATGGTCGAAAGACCAAAATGTATATATTCATATGGTATCAGTAAAGTATGTTATTACTATTACTATGCTGAGCATTGGAATGGTGTTCAAGATATTATAGTTTTACTTTTCTTATTAAAAATAAATACCAAACAATTCAGGGACCATTTCAGAGATATTTTCTTAACCCTTTACCTAACATGAAAAGCAGACAACACTTGCAAAAATAATTGTTGAATAACTATTTTTTTCATTTTTTGTCTCAAAAACATAGGTTATGACCCCTCGTTGGAACGAGCTCGACGAGCTCATTCCAACGAGGGGTCATAACCTATGTTTTTGAGACAAAAAATGAAAAAATAATGAAAATTAATTGGCGATTTTTGAGAATAGCGCTGGCCGGTTTTGGCCGTTATGTTAGGTAAAGGTTTAATCAATGATCTGTCAAATACAGTGTCATCAATTTCACAAAAGTGTCAAACCGGAGAGATTTTGTCAGTGTGTCCAATTGTCTGCTAATTGAATCAAGTTCTTCAAAGGAGCATATGTATCGTACAACTTTTTAAGCATCACTAAAGAATGGTTATTGGAGGACACTTCCTTGGTTCTATGCATGCATGGATGCTATGTATGGATGCCCATACAAGACTCTAGTTTTTTTGTTACTTTGGATTAATTTTGGGGGTGTAGGGGTTTCTAAATTAAGAGTTTGGCTTGAATTCTATCAAATTCTAATCAGCTTGGAAACCTGTGCACCTGCAAATTTGAGAATGGTCAGATGAATTTTTGATGAGTTATTGCCCTTTTTGCCTTTTTTTCGTAACCTTCATCATGTTGTCTGTGTTTATTCGATCATGTTTTTAAAAATGTAGCATAGAGTTTAACCAGCATGGGAACCTGTGCTCTTATGATTTTGAGATCAGCAAACTTGTTTTGGCAGAGTTATTGCCCTTATTCAGCTTAGAGTATTTTTGCAATCTATTTAATGTGGAATGCAGGAGTGTGGTGCCTCAGTAGGTTGAGATACAGGCTGCAAGTCAAGAGGTCTTCAGTTCGAATCCTGCCTGTGGCTACCACATTGTATCCTTGGACAAGACACTTAATCCTGATTACCCTCGTTGGGGCACGGTGATGTCGTGTACTGAGGTGTACTGCACGTCAGTGGTGCACTTGTCTTCAACCTATGCTGACCCTGCTCTGTGGAGTTATTTCATTGGGGAGCCTGATAGTTGCTTACCCTTGATTGGTGGTTCTCTCTGGGTACTACGGCTTCCTCCACCTGTGAAACTGTCCGGCTTGAGGTGACCCCGGCTGTCAAAAGTGCCATTAAATCCCAATAAATAAATAATTGTGTAATGCAGCGAGTATTCTTAGTCCCATTGCGACATACACCTCCAGTTAGATCTACAAGCGTTCAGAAATTCTGTATAAAATCACAACTTATTTGAGATCATCTTTATATCATCTGTTGTTATTAACCCTTTACCTAACATGAAAAGCAGACGACACTTGCAAAAAAAATTCTTGAACAACTAATTTTTTTCTTTTTTTGTCTCAAAAACATAGGTTATGACCCTTCATTGGAACCAGCTCAATGAGCTGGTTCCAATGAGGGGTCATAACCTATGTTTTTGAGACAAAAAATTAAAAAATAATGAAAAATAACTGGTGATTTTGTAGAATGGCGCTGGCTGGTTTTGGCCATGATGTTGGGTAAAGGATTAAGGTCACAAGTTTCATGAGCTTACTCCATTATGGGTGATAAGTCAAGATGGTGGCTCGGTGGTTAGGGCATTGGACTTCAAACTGAAAGGTCCACGGTTTGATCCCTGCCAGGGGTAACTGCATTGTGTCCATGGGCAAGGCACTTAATCCTGATTGCATACTTGGGGGTCACAGTGGCACTGTTTACTAAGGCATACTGCATGTCAATAGTGCACTTGTCTTCAACCAATGCTAACCAAGCCTGGAAAAAAGCAATCTTATCATTTGCAGAATGAGGTCCCCAGAAGGTGAATTTGTTGATTCTATCCCATACAGTGGGCTAGAATCTCCCAATTTATCCTTTGGGTATCTCCTTCTGTTTAGGCCAGTGACTGGATTCAGATTGAGGTTCACAGAGGGTAAATTTAGTAATGCTACCCTGCTGTGCAGTGTAGTATCACCAAATTCACCTTTGAGGGACCTCATTCTGCAGATGATAGTCTGCTTATTTTCAGGCTTGATGCTAACCCTGCTTGTGTGGAGTTACTATGTTGGGGAGTCTGACAGGTGCTTGCTGCTACTCGACGGTTCCCACTGGGTTCCTCCGCTTCCTCCACATGTAAAACTGTCCAACACAAGGTGACGCTGGCTATCAAAAGTGTAGTTAAACAGTAAATAAATAAATATATAAGCCAAGATGGTGAAGAAATATGACTGAGTGCACAGAATTCATTGATTGATCTCAAACAAACAAACAAATAAACTTGGCTTAATGGTTAGATGTCAGATAAAAAATTCATATGTTGAATTCTGACCTGCATCATCAGTGTTCTGTCCTTAGTTAGGGCATTGAATTCCAATTATCCAAAGGAGAGCCTGATCGCATAGTGTGCAAAGTTGTACTGCATATTAAGGGTACACATGTCTTCAACCGTAGCTAACCCTGCTTGCTCAGCTAGGATAATAAGTTGAAGAGGCTGACTGTTACTTGTCACTGCTTGGTGGTTATCTCCAGATACTCGCTTCCACTATCTGTAAAACTGTTTGTCACAAAATGAAAATAATATATAAATAATATTGGACCAGGAACATACAAACCAGCTAACACAAGTATGTCTTCATCTGTTGACCTTTCAGGTAAAGTAAAGATTTGGAATGACAGTTTTCAATTTACCCTTTACACTTTAGAACTAAAATGGTTACAAGATTTTCATAACCAGAGAAGCTTGTCATTAACCATTTCCAATAACCGCGGTTAACTGATTAACCACAGTTATCCAAAGAATTCCATTGGCGTATGTCTTCGGCAGGTTAACTGCGGGTGAGATCAAACTAAAAAATGCCAAAATCAGTCCTGGCAATGCACCCTCAGCGATTGGCAATGCTGAGGAAAATGCCATGTAGCAATGCACATCATCAGCAAAAATACATTGCTGAGGGTGTAATGTTGTAAAATGTCAGGTCCCCGTCCCCCGCCACCCCCCCTCCCCCCCCCCCCCCCCAAAAAAAAAAAAAAATAAAATAAAATAAAAAATACCTGTTTAGGGTAACCCAACCGACTATAAAAAGTTTCTCCAGTAAAAGTCTCTAATTTAGTCCATTGTAACCCAAAATTTCCATTGGACTTCAACTGAATTTGAAACCAATTTTGGAGTTCAAGCTTTCAAAATTACATGGAGAAATAAATCTATCAACAGTGTAAATTGGGAGCAAGAGGCAAGTTCTAGTTCAGCCAAAGAAACCAATTTGATAAACTGATGAAAATTTCACGTTACTTTACCATTTGTGTTGAAGGGTCATGAATAGTAATGATTATTATGTTGAGTTTCGTGTATTGATATTGAAAGCCCCAAATCTAGGCCTACTGTTTTGAAAATGTCATTTGTGCAAATATAGTGTACAAAAGTTTTTTTTAATTCCATTCAAATGTATTCATAGACATTATTGGCAGTGACCAGCAAATGCATAGATATTGCATTTAAGTGAAGTATGTGGTCATTGTGGTAGTTCAATACTTGTTTTATTTCTGTCAGGAACCACATGCTTTCAATATCATGCCGGATGGGGAGATTTTTATCATTGGTCATTTCAAGGAAAGTTTATTTAATATGCAAATACAATTACATACAACTCAAAGTTTGCTAAGCACCAAGTATATCTAACTACCTGCTTTACATTTTAGTTGAAATATTGTAATGAAAAGTGTATATATTTTTTATTTAATTATATCTTTACTGATTTAAGTACAGAAATTAAGAGTTTTTTTGTGTTTGACATTATTTTTTAGCTTTTGAATACGATAACCATGGAAAATGGATATTATTGGTAAAAGAGGAAATTTTTCAATTTGCCAAACTGGTATGGCTTCAGTATCGAGTTTGAGACCCATTACTGTTAATGTCAGCTTGGCAATGCCTTCACATGCTCCCCATCAGGTTCCTGGTGGTCCTTTGTGGGATGTTGTTCCATTCTTGGATCAGCATGGCACCAAGCTCCTGGACACTTCTTGGCTGGACTGGACGTGCTGAAATTGCAAGCTGCAACTTATCCCAGATATGTTCGATTGGATTGAGGTCAGGGGATCTTGCTGGCCAGTCCATACACTCAATGCCCTCCCTCTGTCGGTACTCCCCGACAGCATGGGCAACATGAGGACGGGCATTATTGTCCATCAGAATGAATGTATCACCCACTGCACCTGCATACAATTTGACGTGGATATCCAGGATCTCATCAATATGCCGCTGTGCAGTCAATGTACTATGTTCAAGGACACAGAGCTCTGTACGTCCATCCCTGCTGATGCCTCCCCAGACCATGACTGACCCTCCACCATAGCGGTCATGCTCAGCAATGTTGGCTGCATGGAATCGCTCTTCTGGTCTTCTCCTTACCCTAGACCACCTATCTATGTGGTCTAGGCAGTACCTTGACTCATCTGTAAAAAGTTCAGGTTGCAAATCTTCTCTGGTCCATCCATCGTGGTCCATGGCCCATTCATATCATGCCTGGTGGTGGTTCTGGGACAGTTGAATGCGAATACATGGTCTTCTCGATCGGAGACCACCATCATTCGGAAGGTCACTGCAAAGCTGGGTTACGGTGGCAAAGTGGTTCAATGAATGATCAAAAAACGGTCTTTAGCTGCAATTGTTGGCCTGTCTCTGCCACCAGCATGCCGTCTTACTGGTGTGCCATACCTCTGAAATCTTGCCCAGGCTCTGGTGATCACTGTATGGTGCACACCAAGGGCTTCACCAACCTGATGATGGGTAGCCCCTTGCTCCACCATCCCAACAGCCTGCCACATTTCTGCTTCAGACAAATGTCTTCTTACATTTGCATTTGCCATATTCAATCATTAAATCACAAGGGTTTGTGTTGAAATGAATATTGAATACCCTACACATGTCATGTATGTGTAGACAGTACACGAAAACATCATGAAAATCAAGGGCTACATGCCTTCTATGACTGTCACGAAAGTCTGCATGTCAAGAGAGCTAATGTAAACACTGGGGACCATCTCAATACATTCCTCAATTACATCCACCAAAAATATCGCAAATATCTCAGAAGCAAATTTCACAATGATGTGTCAACTGTTTGGTGCTTAGCAAACTTTGAGTAGTATACTATGGAGCTCCCCCCCCCTGCACAAAAAAGTTAAAAGAATAATTTGAATACTCTAACACAGGTATCCTCTTTAGAGTGCTAAATAATTTTTGGTCATCTAAATGTCTCTTTGTCTTGTTACAATTTATGGGAGAGTGCCACTTGGCACTCTCCCATAAATTGTCACAAGGCAAGCCCTCACAGACTAAATAATTTTAATTCCAAACTAATATGAAGCATATCCACAGAATATGAAAGCATCAAATTGCAGCACCTGCACTTCAGATTAAAGCCCAAATATGGGCTTCCAGCACTCTACCAGTTAAACTGAATTTGAATTTTCTCAATAATCAAATTTTAGAACAGAGTATATACGAACCAGAGAAGCCTGTCATTATATTTAAAAACAAAACAACAGAATATCCACTGATGAACAGGGATTTTGGGGTAATTTGAAACATGCTGTCAAAAGGGAACATTTTTGCCATCCCCCAAAAAAGAAGCGCATTTGCTTCTGAAAATCCACCGGAAGACTCCATTTGGTAGCACATTTCAAGGCTCCATTTGATAGCACCCCCCACCTCCAAGTTGCTTGTCTGCATATTTTTTGTTTGAGGGAGCAATGGAAAATTACCAAAACTGCAAAATGGACACACAAACCTAGTATAACATTCTTATCTGATAACTCTGAATAAATTTCTCGTCAAGTTATCCTCAGTTGAAGTGATTATAAATTATTCGCCTTCTGTATGTTTTGAGTCTGTTAACACTGTCCAAGCCACCAAAATGTTGCAGCGATAAAGATATAGAATGCGTAGTTCAAATAGCGTATCCTGTAACAGCATTGATGTTTTTTGCTTGTTTTTCACAATCATTTTAACTCCACTTGAGTTGGTATATGTTATATGTGGTAATGGTTAATTGGTTATGAAAGGCATAACCGGTTTACCGGTTAACTGTTTCAACCCTAGTAACCACCATATACTGCCAGTTCTATTTACAAAACTCTCCATTCAAATTTTATTATCTTTTCACTTTATGTCTAATAAATATAGCTTGTGGCTATTCATTGGAATGAGTTCAATGCTTGTTCCAATGAGGATCATAAGCTATGTTATTGAGACAAAAGGGGAGCATGGTGGCTCTGTGGTAGACTGTTGGTCTTCTATGCTAGAGGTCCCGAGTTTGATCCTTGTCCGAGATGACCCGCATTGTGTCCTTGGGCATAGCACTTTATCCTGGTTGCCTACATGGGGGCATGATGTCGCTGTGTACTAAGCTGTACTGCACGTCAATGGTGCACATGCCTTCAACCGCTGTAATCCTGCTTGAGCGGAGCTTGAACAGAATTAGAATGTTGAGGAGCTGACAGTTGCTCGTCGATGCCTGGTGGTTCTCTCAGGGTACTCTGGCTTCCTCCACCCGTAAAACTGACATGGTCATTATTTTAAACACCAATAAATATTGAGACAAAAAAATTAAAATGTTTAGTCATTCAATAAATTTGTTTACGTCTGCTGTTCGGGTTGGGTAAAGGATCATGAGTCGTAAACAGCAGATTGGTATATTTGTTAGTATGTTCCAGCTTTTCATCAGCTAGAGTAGGCCGTCTTAAGATCATGAAATTTAGCCCTTTTCCTAACAAGAAGGTGACCTTTGCAAAAAAATTCCAAGGATTTCTATTGAAAAAAATCTTATTTCACATGCACCTTCTTTGTCAATAAAATTCTTCCCCCATATTTATTTTTTAATATTTTATTTTAACCAGTCAAAATCTCAAAATGATGTGCAATAAATATATATCTTATCATTGTGTATAGATAGTCAGACAATCCTGAAATATTCAAATGACGATGGTCACATGGGATGTTTAAGACAGGTTTGTCGCACCCAGGTATATATGTCACCTGGGGCACAAATATCTCTATATTGGTGGGAGAAAATTCTATCTTAATTTCTCATTACAGGCAATAAATGAGCTTGGAGAGAAGCTACCCTTTGCAAGAGATGATAGATTGGGTTTTCTCACCTTCTGCCCAACTAACCTGGGCACCACACTTAGAGCCAGTGTGCACATTAAAGTTCCACATCTTGCTGCTAAGAAAGACTTCAAGAATATCTGTGAGAGGTTGAAATTACAGGCCAGAGGTGAGTTTTTCTTAACCCTTTACCTAACATGAAAGGAAGATGACACTTGCAAATAAAATTCTTGACTAGCTAATTTCTTTCATTTTTGCATCAAAAACATAGCTTATGGCCCCTCATTGGAATGAGCTGAATGAGCTTGTTCTATTGAGGGGTCATAAGCTATGTTTTTGAGACAAAAAATTAAAAAACAATGAAAATTGAATGGTTATTTTTTGCTCACTTGGCCTAAAAGGCCATGTAAGCTGTTGGCATCCATTGTCATCCATAAACTTTTCAAATTTTCATCTTCTCCTCTGGAACCGCTGAACTGGTGTGAACCAAACTTGGTAGGAATGATCTATGGGAGTCCTCTACAAACGATCTTCATTTTGTTCCCATCGGATGAAAAACATGGGCACCAGAGGCATTCTTTGACTTTGGTTGGTGGATTTTCAAAAATCTTCTCTGAAACTACAAGGCCAAGTGTTTCGAAACTTTGCATGATTGATCTCTGGCACCCCCCTCTACCAACGATCCTCATTTAATGTTGATCAGGTTACAAACATGGCCACAGTTGCGGCTTATAGTTACTATAGAAACCCTATGGGAAATCACATTTTTATCTTCTTCCCTGGAACTACTGAGCCAAGGTGAACCAAACTTGGCAGGAATGGTCTATGGGAGGTCCTCTACAAATGAGCCTCATTTTGTTCCTGTCGTCTTTCTTTGGGAGCCTGAATTTTAACTTAGTGCATTAATTTTGATTGCTATTATTCATGTATCTTAATTATTATATATTCTGTTGTGGAGTTTGCAGGAGTGATATCGACTTTAGTCTATGCACTCCTGTGGATTCTTATCCTACTTGTGTACACTGGGATGATAAACGTTGGAGACGGGTGTTGTGGTACATTGTTGGCGGTGAGGTTCATAGGCTGGACCTTCCCTTGCTTCTTTAATGAAGCACGTTGACCGCAGACTAGCTATCTGACTTTGCAGGTTTGGGTCGATAGCTAGTCATTTGAGGGTTTCACACGGGACATGTGTCGAGGATCTGGGGCCAGATCTCAGTCCCGTGAGCAGCTTATGGTAACAAGTGGATTATCATTGCTCTGTTAGTCTCGGTCATGGACCGGCTGCTGCAGATTGCTCTGCGTATCGCAGCATTCCAGTAGTCACTGGTACTACCATTTAACAGACTCTGATGGTGAGCTGTTGGACGGTGCTGCATTGGTCCAGTCATCCATTCACTCGGATGGAGTTGACCATATTTGCTGATGGAATATTTGGATGGTGAGAGGGCTACAGAGTGTGAGTCTCCATCCCTCACAGAAGGGCACTTTAAGACTATGAATTTCAGTCTTAAGCTCATAGAATATTGTTCCATCTGAATATAAGTCTACGTTTAAATGAGCAAGCCGGGGATGAAGATATGGCCCTACCTGCATCATTTAATATATGCTCAGAAATAATGAAATGTGCTATTTCATTCAAAGAGCTAATCTGGACACAGTGTCCTAAGCAGATTACCTTATCAGAGCTATGGTGCAATGTCTCAATAGAAAGGAATATGAGGACGTGGTTCCTCGCTAGAGTTCTTTCCAGGGCAGTCATGTATGCCACGTATAACTCTGCATGGACAGTGGAATTTGGAGGTGGTAAGACATGATGCTGCCCTTGCATCATCATCACTTATAGATGACAAGGTGAAAAGCTGTCTCTGAGTTGCTCCGGTTACTGGAAATATACTATTTGACGACAAGCTTTCATTGCTATATGAGCATGCTAAAAGAAGTTTTTAGTGCTCTGCTATTGAAGTCGGTGTCTCATCAACACACTTCAGCAGAGCAGGGTAAGCAAGGCCATTCTGCTTTTTAGAAAGCATCAAGAGAATGTCTTGCGAGGGTACAATAACCCTCTTATATTTTCTTCAGAAGTCATCATTATAGCAACTCAGAAAAGGGGCATAGGACTGATCAAGGATATGGATCTGACGCCCCTTGGTCAACAATTAACAGAAGGTTATCATCTTCACAAGAAACTGGGTGTTAATTACGGAAGGTTCTTTCAAAGAGAGTCAATCCTAGTGGAGGTAAAGGCTCTCTAACTGAAGGGAACAATTGAGATTGACGAGACGATCTTCTTCGTGGAGAGGACTAAGTTTCTCCTCCTGTAAGCATCGTAAGTTGTACAGGTTATGGACATAACCTCTATTGCTTGCCAGTTGATGGAAGGGTATCAACTCCACGATAAACTAGATGTTAATCACGGAAGTTCCTTTCAAAGAAAGTCGCTCCTAGTGGAGGTAAAGGCTCTCTTATTGAAGGGAACAATTGAGGTCGTCGAGAATAGATTTCAGTTGCTTCCCACTTGGCAATAGGTTATCAGCCTTGCAATTAAGTGGATAAATTGTGGAAGATCAGTGGTTGAGAATGTCGTCTCAGCAAGCCTGCAGCTTTCAGCCCGAGCAAGCTCTACTTATAACAATACTTGTTGGACAAATCTTCCAAGAGAGGCTTTTCTTCTGGAGGTACAAGCTCTTCTATTAAAGAAAAGCATTAGACGTCATCAAAATTATTCTCCAGTTTTTTTTTAGCTTAACTTGACAAAGTCAAGATAAGCTATTGCCATCACTGTGCGGAAGTCTGTTAGTCTGTGATGTGAGTCTGTTCACATTTTCTTTTAGCATGGGCTACACCCCGCAGTTCTTGACTGATCGTCACGAAATTTCATATGCAGGTTTGGGGTCATGTCTAGATGAGAACGTCCCTTTTTGGTCGCGATCGGTCAACCGGTATGGCTGCCCGAGCCCAAAACCTGAAAACCATTAGCACAGTCTACAGGTCGTATTTATGAAGATTGTAACTTGGTAGGATGCCTCTGTATAATGCCTAGATGAGAACGTCCCCTTTTGGGCATGAACTGTCATCCGTAATGGCTGCCCAAGCCCGAAACCCAAAAACTTTTAGCACAGTCTGCAGGTCATGTTTAATATGGAGGGATTTCATTGTAACTTGGTAGGATGACTCCTTATGATGTCTAGATGAGAATTTCCCCAGTTGGGCGTGATCTACCAACTGTGACGACTGCCCGAGCCCAAAACCCGAAAACCTTAAGCACAGTCTACAGGTCATATTTATTGAGGAATTTCATTGTAACTTGGTGGGTTGACTTCATATAATGTCTAGATGAGAAAGTCCCCTTTTAGATGTGATTGGGCAACTGTGACGGCTACAGGGGCCCAAAGCCTGAATACCTTTAGCACAGTCTACAGGTCATATTTATGAAGGGATTTCATTGTAACTTGATTGGTTTGACTTCATATAATGTCTAGATGAGAACGTCCCCTTTTGGACACGATTGGGCAGCTGTGACAGCTACAGGGGCCCGAAGCTTTTGGATGTGATTGGGCAACTGTGACGGCTACAGGGGCCCAAAGCCCGAATACCTTTAGCACAGTCTACAGGTCATATTTATGAAGGGATTTCATTGTAACTTGGTTGGTTTGACTTCATATAATGTCTAGATGAGAACGTCCCCTTTTGGACACGATTGGGCAACTGTGACAGCTACAGGGGCCCGAAGCCCAAAAACTTTTTAGAACAGTCTACAGGTCATAATTATGAAGGAATTTCATTGTAGATTGGTAGGATGAATCCAAATAATGTCTAAATAAGAACATCCCCTTTTGGTCGCGACCATTCAGCCTTGATGGCTGCCCGAGCCCAAAAACCTTTAGCATAGTCTATAGGTCGTATTTATGGAAGGATTTCATTGTAACTTGTTAGGTTGACTCCATATAATGCCCAGATGATGACTTCCCCTTTTGGTCGTGGTTGGTCAACTGTGATGGCTACAGGTGCCCAAAGCCTGAAAATCTTGAGCACAGTCTACAGGTCATATTTATGAAGGGATTTCATTGTAACTTTGTAGGATCACTCCAGATGATGTCCTGATGAGAATGTCCCGTTTTGGTTGCGATCATTCAACCATGATGGCTGCCCAAGCCCAAAGCCCGAAAACCTTTAGCACAGTCTCCAGGTCATATTTATGAAGGGACTTCATTATAACTTGGTAGGTTGACTTAATATAATGTCTGGATGAGAAAAGCCCCTTTTGGACACCATTAGGCAACTGTGATGGCTACAGGGGCCCGAAGCCCGAAAACCTTTAACACAGTCTACAGGTGATATTTATGAAGGGATTTCATTGTACCTTGGTAGGATGACTCCAAATAATGTCTAGATGAGAACGTCCCCTTTTGGTCGCGATCATTCAGCCTTGATGGCTGCCCGAGCCCAAAAACCCAAAACCTTTAGCATAGTCTATAGGTCATATTTATGGAAGGATTTCATTGTAACCTGTAAGTTTGACTCCATATAATGCCTAGATGATGACATCTCCTTTTGGTCGCGATTGGTCAACTGTGACGGCTTCAGGGGCCCAAAGCCCGAAAACCGGAAAACCTTGAGCACAGTCTACAGGTCATATTTATGAAGGGATTTCATTGTAATTTCGTAGGATCACTCCAGATGATGCCCAGATGAGAATGTCCCCTTTTGGTTGCGATCATTCAACCATGATGGCTGCCCGAGCCCAAATCCCAAAAACCTTTAGCACAGTCTACAGGTCATATTTATGAAGGGATTTCATTATAACTTGGTAGGTTGACTTCATATAATGTCTAGATGAGAACGTCCCCTTTGGACGCAATTGGGAAACTGACGGCTACAGGGGCCCGAAGCCCAAAAACCTTTAGCACAGTCTACAGGCCATATTTATGAAGGAATTTCAATGTAACTTGATAGGATGACTCGTTTTGGAATAATTTCACTGTAACTTGGTAACTTTCGTTGATATACGTCAATTGTGAGGGCTACATACATTAACTGTGAGGTCATATTAACCCACCCCTCAGCTCTTTAGTACAGTGTACACCTCATATTATTTTTATCAAAATCATAGCATACAGGGAACAGAAATGAACATATTCCCAATTATCACAATTCTTGTCTTATTTGATAATCCTTTCATAAACATTGAACATTATCCTTTTCATCAAACACAACACACAAGTTAAGCTACAGTGTCATTGACACTTTCATTTATTATTACCTGTTTCTCGTCCTGAATCCAGATGGATAGTGCATAGATAGGCTAAGATATTCTTTGGCATCAAGGCAGTTTATGTCATTGTGGATGCCATAGTAGGCTTCTGTACAGTTGCAGCAGTCTTTTGGGTCAGGCTCTGACCGCTGTCTTTTAGGAATAAAACCGAAAAAGATACTGTGCTTTTCGGTTTGTTTTTCCTAGGTGTCCTAGACTTGAGTCTTATTGTTTAAACCAGAGTAGCCTAGCCAGAACCATGAGCGAGATATTTTCAGTATTATGCAGTGGCATAACTGAATTTATTATCTCTTGGGACTGTTGTCTCTTTGGGAATTCAGGACTGTTTATACAGTGGCTCTTCATTCCCTACCTTGCGCGATGATAACTGTAAGTCTCTGTTAAGTGAGCCTTCAGGGTCGCAACTTACTGATATACACCGATATATCCCTCTTCATGAAGATGAAGACTTATAAGCTATGGCTAGCATTATAAGTCTCCTTACTGAGCTTCTAGGGCCTCAGTTATCAGCTTTTAATGGTCTTCACATACAGGAAGACCTTTAGCTGCTTCAGCTAGGCTGAGTTCGTTGTCCTATCTGATATGATACTGTTTGTTAGAGGAGGTTATTCTCTTCAAACTGGCATGGTTTGGTGTGAGTGGTTATGTAAATATGGTGTATTTGCTCATCTTTACCTTCTGCGCCCTTAGTGGCATTATGGAGTCGGTCATACATGAGGGAGCCTTGCGGTTCCTATGCTATTTGATGACTAACACAAGATCGATTCAAGTAAAGCAGGTGAGGGGGGTTCGATATGAATTTGAATCCCCCCTCCCCACTGGCAGCTGGGTCATGTTCTTTGGTGACCTCATGGGCACATCCTCTTTTTAGTTGGTTTGTTTCCTGTGGTTGTTCGTTTATATGTCGTATACAAGCATATGATTCATCATCAATAAATTGCTATCCTTTGTGTATAGTAGAACCTGTCTTGAGAGACCACCCTTTTTGCCAGATAAAAATGGTCTCTCAAAACAGGTGGTCTCTCATGACAGGTCCATTACAGAGTAAATCAACCAAATGGTACTAGGTTACAGCGGTCTCTCAAGACAGGTGGTCTCTCATAACAGTGGTCTCTCAAAACCTGTATGGCTGTCAAGTCAGTTAACTGGTATTCAGATGATTACATGCAGGATTTCAATGCTCGCGTGCATAATAGTGTATTATTAGGCAGAGGCGTTATTGTATGTTATGGACCTTAGAAAGAATGAATTATTTCGATGAGTCTGTTAATGATAGCTTTTTTCATTTCTAAATCCAGGTTTCTATAGGTTTCGGTACACATTTCGAATATAACATTTCTATGCATTCTCATATATTCGCATGTGTCTGGGAGTGTTATTTATTGGAATTTATTGTACACCTGAACAAGGTTGCCTCGAAAGTGTGTTTACTCTCCAGAGATCGTCCATTGTGATTCTATTGGACAAGTGTATGTACATATTATATCACCGGTTTTCGACCTATTTACGTATGCCGACTCCGGTATACATTACAAGTGTGCGCTATTAATTACCAGGATCGCCACGATAGCCTTAGTTTCTGACGTGGCTTTTAGCACCAATTTATTAATAATAATTAATATCTGGGTGCCTGTTCACCGAATATATATTTTACTTGGTACCACTTTTACTGATTCCAGAGCACTCCCCTCCTTCTTTTTGAAGAAGATTCCTTCAAAAAAGGGGGGGGGGGGGTGGTTAAATCTCCTTCAACTTGATATGTGCGTCTGTAGGTTATCTGATCCTGGATACAGCTTGTTTATTATTGTATATTGCGTATGTTTGTGGGGGTTAACTTCTCGCTCTCGAATACGCCATCCTAATTTTTGGGGCTCAGTATGGACTTAAAATTGGGAACTTGTTACATCCAGTTAGCATAGTCATCCATGCTAAGAATACGGAATTACTTGAATTTGGCTCCTTATTTATGATATGTCTTATGATATGTCTTCTCCATTATTGTATAGAGAGAGATGCATGTAATTCCTTTTAATTTGATTTCCTTCACCTTCGATTGGTCTGCTAATTCTGAGGTCCTAGGCCCTCCGCCTTTTTAAGATTCAGCTAGTCTGGGCCATTGGTTTGTAGTATAAAAATATGATAAATAATTTGTATATTTTTTATACTTACCAATGGGCCAGATGGGTATGGCCCTCCCATGAGTGGGCATTCATACCTCCCTGCTGAGTTATTATGTAGTATGCTCTTCTACAAAGAATGATGGTGACGTCAATTCCGGTCACTTCCTGATGGTTGCGCGTGCACCAAGGGTAAAAGTATGGAGGACCAGATAGAACTTTTAATTTTCAGTTTTGCAAGCAAATTTTGAGGATTGGGGGGGTTCAAAATTTGTGTTTGATAACTTTGAGTTTGCATCAGCTAGTCTGGGCCATTGGTAAGTATAAAAAAATATACAAATTACATTAAATTTATTATTTTTATAAAGGAGCGAAATTTCACTGGAATTTTCACATATCATGCACCACAATTAAAGTTTGAATCACTTGTGATAGCTAAAAATCATCCCCGAGTTGCAGTGTGCTCTGTGTGCCAGTAGGCACATAGAACACATTGGAACTCAGGGGACGAAATGGTAAAACAGCTTTTCCTTGCAAATTTGGTTGGCGATAAAATGTGTTGATAGTTGTCAGATGAATTTCTGAGTGTCCTTGTAATAATGTTTTTTTATAGATGCGAAGGCATGTAATAAACACAGATGGGTGTGTGAATGGGTTAATTGATATTGCACTTGCAATATCGATTAACCCATTCACACACGTGTGTCGTTCTGTGAAAATATGGCAATGTTGACTGCAACAAAAATTCTAAATCTAATTTAGCAAATTGCTAATGCCTGCGCTACCCACTTTAGCAGACTTCCACTCTGGCACTGGTTATTGGCTACTCTTTGGGGATGTGACAACTCATACTTATTCCCAGTTCCTTATTTGACATGCATTATCAACCGATGAATCCCATTCACATGCGCGAGTCATTCTGTGTATGTATTATGAAGTTATGGTAAACAAAACTTACAGTACAGTCACCGTGGATTGGTTGTAATCCACACGTTTTAGTATGTTAGAGAGTCTGACAGTTGCTCATCATTGCTCGGTGGTTCTCTCCACATACTCCGGCTTCCTCCACCCATAACACTGTCTGACACGAATTGACCCTGGCTGTCAAAAGTGTCATTAAACTCAATAAATAAATCAAATCAATTAGTTGGTCAAACAAATGAAGGACTCTAAAACCTTTTTTGGACTGCTGCACTTTTATGGTATGTACAGTACACTTGCCGTGGACTGGTCATAATTCACGCATGGGTAGTGATGTCCACGCATGTGTTTACCAGGTAGTAAAAATCATCATCAGCAAAATTTTAATTAATGAAGCACCGGGCTGTACCCGGTGCTTCATTAATTAAATTTTTGATGATTATTCCTGTAATTAGTGTTTGGAATCTAATATTATTGCGTCCGTGGAAATATTGCCCACGCGAGGAAAGTGACCAGTCCATGGCGACTGTACTGTAGTAGTAAAGTAAAATAATTAGATTACAGAAAGAGACTCCTGGAGTGATATTGAGCCTTGAACTTTTCAAAAAAGCCTTGTTGATCACTATTCCCAGGAAGTTTTTATTTTTGATGAGTCAGCATACTCAATTCCAAATTCCTTGTTGTAAATTGACATTTAAAATGTTCTAAAAATTAACATAGATGAAAAATATGAGAATATTCTCATGTGTAGCATTATAATTATTAAATTTCATCTTGAGTTGAACAATTAGTTGGTTAAATTATCGTAGGTCGAAAGTGTGACTATGTTTTAGCTCGACTGGCCCAAAGGGCCACAGGAGCTATTGCCATCAATTGATGTCTGTCGTTGTTCGTAAACTTACACATTTCAATCTAATTCTCGGGAACTGCTGAGCAGATGTGAACCACACTTGGCAGAAATGGTCTGTGGGAAGTCTTCTATACCCGATCCTCATTTTGATTCTGATTGGTCAATTAAAAAATCTAAGCTATTTTAGTTAATATTGGTGTGAATAAGATAATTCCTGATATTCACTAAAATAGTGTGGATATCCTCTTTGTAATGAATTCACATTGTGGTCAAGAAAACATGGGTCTATTCCTCCTCTCTAATCTTTGTTATGGTCCTGCCCATCATCCAACAAGAATTTTAAAGATGGGAGAAAAATAATTTGAGAATTTTAACTGACATCCAAACTTAAGTTTCACATTTGATAATTGCAGGTATTCATGGAGAACATACTGAGAGTGAAGGTGGTGTTTATGACATCTCCAATAAAAGGCGCCTTGGTCTCTCAGAAATTGATGCAGTCAAGGAAATGGTGGCTGGACTTCAGGAGATAATTCGTCAGGAAAATGATCTTGCACAAAAAAAGGAAAAATCTTCATCGTGCACAGTGTTGTAAAATTGAAAGCTCAAACAGTTGTCGGTGCCAAATGAAGTTGTTGCACTTTATTTTCAAGATCTTGTTATGGTGTTGAGACAGTATATAATAAATGTCATACTTACAATGCACTATTTTTTTTCAAGTATTATTAGCCATTCACAATATTGATGGGGAACATTCAATAATATTGCTTGTCTGAGAATGGTATCCACTGAAGACCATTGGTCAAAGTGAATGTGAATTATATTCCGTTTTCATTATTCTTTACAACTTCCTTTGCTGGATCAGTTGAAATAATCGTTTGAAATCTGCTTATTTTTCTAGTGAAGCGATTGCTCACAACAATGGTTACCTTAGCAACAAACTGTATTTTGTGCATAAGTATATTTTTTAACAATTTATTGGAGTGTGCCTAAAGGCACTCCAATAAATTGTAAAAAAACACCTTTCTTACATTATAAGTCACTGAAATATACGTAGAGGTTCATCAATTTAAAATTTATGTCACATTTGTTAACAGCTACGTGTCATCAACATAACATTGCTGCTTTCCTAAGAGGTCACGCCAAAAGACAGTGTAATGGTTCAGAGTCAATTCTGTAATGTTTGCTTTTGGGGTGAAATAAAAATCACACTTCCTCTCATGGTTTGTACGGATCGTGGAAAGTGCATGAATTTCAAAATTGGAATTCCAGGACCTTTAACACTCTTTAAAAATTAAACATTTCTGCATATGGTCACAGAGTATTCTTACACCTTGTGGCAAATAGGTGTTTTTGAGTATCTGCACCCAGGATGAAAATTTTGACACTATCTCAGCTGAAATCATTTCCTGGAAAGTTCTCTCAGAGTAAGGCTGCACGGTATATCGATAAACCGATATATACCGGTATTCAACCCATTATCGATTGAATACCCATGTTATTTACCCACAATTTAATTTTCAAGATGTCTTGAGTTTTTAAACTGTAGCCCCGGATGAATAATATTATCCCTTCATCCAAGGAATCGTCTGCTTGAGCCCTCGTAATATGCAAATTCAGCAGTTGAAAAAATAAATTAAAAAAATTTCAACAAAACTATATCATGTGACCCCTCATTGGAACGAGCTCGTTGAGCTCGTTCCAATGAGGAGTCACATGATATAGTTTTGTTGAAATCTTTGGAGAAAATCTGATAAACTAATTTTTAAAATAATAAATTTTGATATCGTCTGCGTTGGGTAAAGGGTTTTGGAACCGCATCATCAAGGCATGCTAATTCATTCCGACTGTGATGCCTCGAGTCTCGATTGTGGTACTTGTGTTCATATATCCGAACAGTTTTCGATATACCAGTATACGTATTTTTTTTTTAATACTGATACCGGTATTCAGTTTTGAATATCGTGCAACACTATCTGAGAGAAAGATTAAATGTTACTGATTTACATTTTGATCATACCTATTACTTAATCATTAATTTGAAGATTTGAAATATTTAACCTTTTTACTGCCCTTTACCTAATGCAGAAGATATATTATTTTAAATGGGAGCGCGGTGGCTCAGTGGTAGACTATTGGACTTCTATGCTAGAGGTCCCGAGTTCGGTCCCCATCTGGGATGACCCGCGTTGTGTCCTTGGGCAAGGCACTTTATTCCGGTTGCCTACATGGGGGCACGATGATGCCATGTACTAGGGCATACTGCACGTTGATGGTGCACATGTCTTCAACCGCTGTAACCCTGCTTGTGTGGAGCTTGAACAGTGTTAGAATGATGAGGAGCTGACAGTAGCTCGTCGATGCTTGGTGGTTCTCTCAGGGTACTCTGGCTTCCTCCACCCGTAAAACTGTCACTGTCGCGATTAGCCATTGTGCATAAGTATGTGACCTTAAACACCAATAAATAAATAAATATTATTTTAAATATTTTTACAAATTTAAAAAAAAATTTCAACATGTCAATATCATGTGACCTCCTCATTGGAATGAGCTTGACAAGCTTGTTCCAATTAGGGGTCATATGATAGGGTTTTGCAGACATTTTTTTTTTAATGTTTTTTTTTCTTCTGCTGAATTATGGATGTTATGCCGGCTGATTCAGCTAATTTGCTAGGTAAGGAGTTAAAGGCTTAGAGATATATTTGTAAACCTTTGCCATACTTTGACCCTCTGCACCCTGTGGCTTTCGAGCTATTTCTAACCAAGTCCTGGCTGGCTATATAAGCAGCCAAGACTTTCCTAGAAACAACTGCCAAGGCACTTCAAAAGTAACACAAACACTGCATGTTGGGGCACCTGTTTTGTTGCAATAAAAAGTTTTCACAGTCCAAATTAGAACATTAAGGGTTAACCAATGAGAAATTATAGAAATACATAGAGGATATCTAGTGTTTTTGAGTGGATGCTGAAAATTATCTCACAAGTGACCGAGACAAATGTTTATAAATAATCATTTGTCTCGGTCACAAGTGAGATGATTTTCGGTATCCACTCAAAAACACTAGATTTTCTTTTTATTATACGCTTTTTATAAGAATCTAATAATTCCACCCATTTCAACCTTGAATTGATGCTTGAAAGTAAACAGTCCACTGAATCATTGATACTTGGATGTGATGTGATCGATAATCAGAACAGACAGCATCTTGCAATCTGATTCAGCTGGTGGGTTTCTAGTCCAAACATGGCCTGAAAGTCCGTAATATAAGTTTTTGGTTTGGTACGTCCTTTCAAAGGACGTACCAAACTAAAAACTTATATTACGGACTTTCAGGCCATGTTTGGACTAGAGGGTTTCATGCATCAATTCAAGGTGAATATATGTTGAATTATTGCTGGAAATGATCGGTATCCACTCAAATACTCTAGATTTACCTTTCATTATACGTGTTTAGAACCAATTGATAATTTCCAGTGATAATTTGACTCTTATTCACCTTGAAGTGATGCTTCGAAAGCTGCCATTTTGATTGATACAGTGAAAGAGAAAATTTTTATATCCTCACAGTAGAGGGGATACAATTTCTATCTTTCTGCAATTTCTATCTTTCCGCAATTTCTTCGATAATCTATTATTTAGCGTATAATAAAAAATGGTCCTTTTGTTTGTGTTGGATGAAAATTGGATAGTTGTTAAATAATAGGCCCAATTGAAGGGATCTGTGTTATTGGAAGGTGGCATCAGAAAGGATTTAAAATCACGCAGTAACTAACTTGCCACATGTATGCTGGCATGGTTTGTGCACCATGATTTGCACGTGTAAAGCCTCTAAGTTTTCAGTGACAATAAACGTCCATGTATGCATGTTATCTTGGGAGATATTTTCTTGATTCAATTAATCCATTTAGGATTGGACAATGTAGGAGGTGAATGTTTGGAATCCGATGTGGTGGGGGGATACATGGAAATACATGAAATACAAAACCTACAGTATTCTTATCTGGCTTCCATCCTATTTTGATTAAGACAAAGTCAGAATGATCTATATTTTTGTACTTTTTTGTGGTAAATAGCATTGGTGTGGTTTATGTAGTATCCATACCAGTTAAGACTGCTTGTGTAAGATAATTCGGTACTGTATTTCAGTTATTTTGTAAAAACAAATGTGGACTTATTGTAAATTAAAATTGCTGCTGTTGCTTTTTCATATAATTTGGAATTCTGGTCTTTACGAGACCTTATTATATTCCTGATCTCACAGAGAAATGGAACAGCCCCATTAGCTTGGACATATTTTTTTGTATCCAGCCAAACCACGTTTTTTTTTACCAGTTCCAGTGACACGAAACCTTGCGTCATCACTTTTTCAAGGATGAGATTTTGGTAGCCAGGAGATTTAACAGAATCTAATGACAAGTGAAGAAACGGTGTGGAAACAGCAAGATTTAAAAAAAAATAGTACAGTGGAACCCTGTTAATTGAATAGCCACTTTGCCAATGAAAATTATTCAATTAACAGGAGTATTCAATTAACAGGAATTGTGTCACTTTCCTGTATTCTAGAGATAAACTAAGCATTTATTCTATTATATCTTGTTTGACAGAGCTCCATGAGCTCTGTCAAACAAGATATAATAGATTAAATGCCTGTATTGGGTGTACCGAGGACAAATAGGTCTATGAACAAAGGAAAACTGAGGTATTCAAGGTAATTTCTTGACAGGTTACAAGATTTTTTATTCAATTAACAGGGGTTTACTCTATAGCCTATATTCAATTAACAGGTCAAATTTGTACTGGAGGTATGGTAAATGGTTTTGTGTTGGGAAATTATATTCAATTAACAGGGTTATTCAGTTAAGAGATATCCAGTTAAGTGGGCTCCACTGTAATTAGACATTCCATGCTATGTTGGAACAATTTAAAAAAATCAGATCCTTGGACATTTTTAAAGTGGAGAAGTTGAATTTTGTACTGCTGATATTAGTTCATGGTGTTTACAAAGATTGAGTAAATTAACCTATTACGGTCATAAAAAAATTATATTAAAACTAGTCTTTTTTTATTATGATCAAACCTACCAGTACCAGTATATTTGACTTTTTCGGTATCATTGATTCAGCGATATCCACTTAATTGCGTATTTATTTATTAGGGTTTAATGACACATTAACGGCCAAGGTCACATCGTGTTGGTGACAGTTTCAAGGGTGGAGGAAGCCGGACTACCCAGAGTGAACCACCGAGCAACGATGAGCAGCTTTCAGCACCCCAACATCGTAACTCCACACTGCAGCACAGGCAGGGTTAGATTGGTTGAAGACATGCACACCATCGACGTGCAGTATGCCTTAGTACACACTGTCATCATGCCCCCATGTGGACAATTGGGGTGAAGTGCCTTGCCCAAAGACACAATGCGGGAGTCCAAATTGATCACTCAGACGGTCACCCATCCAAGAACTAACTGGGCTCGATGTTGCTTAACTTTAGTGATCTGATAAGAACCAGTTACCACAATGCCACAGCGCCTCTAATTGTGTGTTACTCAACAGTGTAACCATGTTAATTGCATATAGCTTTCGAAAACCACCCCATCATACTGTTGGTGCAAATGTGGTTTGTCAAGTGCATATCATCTCTAAAAATCAAAGTTGCCAACAGCAATGCCAAATCATTGCAGTTGGCATCTTTTTATTTTCAAAGAATGATATGTGTTAAGGACTAGTCCTTACAGTTAAAACTAAAAGTCCTGTCATGAACTGCGTGCTTATCTAGGCATAATTGCGCATAGGAATTGCGCGCAATTGCCATATCAAATGGCATCCCTAGCACGATGGTTTCTCCTGGTTACTCATAGCAAACACATACAATGTTTCTTCCAATGGGATTACCCGGAGGTCCATTGGCTGAAACATTGCTTGTGCACAGGCCATATGGATAGAATTTGATAGCCTTACTATGGTCATAACGTGTAGATTAACGCGCAAATCGACGTGCTATTTGTGCGCATTTCATTACAGGACTACTAGTTTTAACTGTATGTTGACTCTTGAAATATATTTGTGAGGTACACTGAGAAAAAGGAAGTGCAGTGGATCAGTGATTATACCATTGGACTTCAGACCAAAAGGTCCATGATTTCATCTCGGTCGGGGGCAACTGCATTGTGTCCTTGGGCAAGGCACTTATTCCTGATTGCCCGTGTGAGGGCATTGTGGCGCTGTGTGCTAAGGCATACTGCACGTTGATGGTGCACTTGTCTTCAACAATGCTAACCCTGCTTGTGTGGAGTTAGTATGCTTGGGAGTCTGACATTTGTTTGGTGGTTCTCTCTGGGTACTCCAGTTTCCTCTACCCATAAAACCATGCGACACTGGGTGACCCTGGCTGTCAAAGTGTCATTAAATCCCAATAAAATAAAAATAAAAAGATGTGAACTAATAGCATACAGTTAAAACTAGAAGTCATGTCATGAAATGCACGCAAATAGCGCGTTGATATGCACGTTAATGTACGCGTTAAGGCCCAAGTAAAGCTATCAAATTCTGTACATATGGCCTGTGAACAAGCAATGTTTCAGCCAATGGACCTCCGGGTAACCTGGAGGTCCATTGGCAGAAACATTGCATATGTTTGCTATGAGTAACCAAGAGAACCTGCCGTGCTTTGGATGCCATTCGATATGGCAATTACGCACAATTCCAATGCACAATTAAGCTTAGATAAGTGCACTATTTGTGACAGGACTTCTAGTTTTAACTGTATATGGCAATACAGAGAGAATACCTTTGGTATTGGGGTTGATACCATAATTATTTCATGAGTAACTGGAGGGGAAATTTATATTTCACCTGCTAGTTACTTATGAAATAATTATTGTAACCACTCGAAAAAAAAACATAGATGTTGTTTTTATTATATGTGTTGACTTTTCTTAGAAAAATCTTCATATTTTAATCCAAAATTAAGACAAAGTAATTGCTTTGAAAGCAACAAGTATTTCAGTGTAAAAGCCATCAGCAGATTGGCAATGAACTTTTTTTTATCAACAAAATTAGTCATCCGTAGTTTCCTCAGCTCTTCACTGAAATCAACACAGAAATGTTAATGGATATTAATTTAATGTAACAAATAACAACTTTTCTCCATGAAATGGTAAACATCTCTCACTTTCCTAACATTTTAGAAAATTTATTTTGTGTTCTTTGATACTATTTTACTGTAATTTGCTGGTCGCTACCCGGTGTGTAGCCAAGATTCAAAAGTTGGGGGTACCAGGATATTGTGGTGACCCCCCCAAAATTTAGTCCTTTAAGAGCAATTCTTTGACCTCTTTAGCTTATGTGGGCCAAAATTGGAGACCATTTTGGAACTCTCTGTTATGTGAAACTTGTGCTGGGCCATATATTTTGGAGTGGATAGTGGGGGGGGGGGGGGGGGGGGGGGGGGGGGGGTTGTGCAGGGATTGTTGCCCCCACCGTAAATAGTGTAATCAAGTGTATTGTGTCGATGAAGACAAAAAAATGCATCTACTTTTTCACTATTTCAGGCCTTATATTTGTAATGCAAACATACAAAGTACTGTTATTACAAAAGTGAACAGTTCTCTTTAACTCAGTTCTCTGTACTTCCTGCAACACTCAATGAGAGAAAGGCAAAAATGTTGCATCTGAAATGCTACTTTTGCATTGTGTTTCTCTTGATTCAGTTTTTATTTTGCAATATTTTGTTTATAAAACCACAATCCACTGGAGTAAATGTGTCATAACCAGATTGCAATCCTATCGTCAGTGGGAGAGCCATGTGGGAGCCTTGGCACCCCCCCCCCCCCCCAGTCCCCCAAATCCCCATCGGTGCCACTAATATCCTGAAGTCTACTATATCCTACCTCCTACAAGTATCTGGGAATTTCATTGGTTCAAAGACATCACATGCAGACTGCATATAAAACCATATACTACCTGTCAACATCAATATATGCTGACAGCTATGGGTAATCTCCCCTTTGTTCATTGATTATTCAAAATGGCGGCAGCCGATAAATGCTTCAAGTTGAAAGATTGAGTGTTGAAAGCCCATATTTGGTCTGAAGTGAAGGTTAGGCAACTTAAAAGGCTTCATATTCTGTGGATGTGTGTCATGTTACCTTCGAAATGAAACTGTTTAGTAGGTATGAATTTGCCTTGTTACAATTTATGGGAGAGTGCCTGTAGGCACTCTCCCATAAATTGTAACAAGGCAAAGACACGTGAACACATTGTGAGAATTCTCTCATCTAATTTTGATCGCTGTTGTTATTAGTTCTGTGCATCGATGCAGCAGTCGGTAAGATATATTCATTACACAGTTTGTTTTCGGCCTAATATGGTATATATATGGTGTCAGTTAATTCCATATTGGACTCGAGCTTCGCTCTCGTCCAATATGAAATTAACTGACACCATATATACCATATTAGGTCACCAACAGACTGTGTAACTAATAATCTACATGGGGTTTCAACAAATTAAATTAAAGATGCCATTCAGTACAGCCACCATGGACTGGTCACTTCCTCGGGTGGGCAATATTTCCACAGATGCAATAATATTAGATTTCAAACACTGATTACAGGAATAATCTTCAAAAATTTAAATAATGAAGCACCGGGTACAACCTACTGCTTCATTAACCCCCTGCACACTGATGTCGAAAAATCTAAAGTTATGGGTGCAAATTGTTCCCATAATGCAACTAGAAATTTAACCAATTCAATCTTATTTGACAGAGCTCATTGAGCTCTGTCAAACAAGATTGAATTGGTTAAATTCACAGTTGTATTCTGGGAAAAAAATGGTTACTTGAAATTTAGATATTTTGACATCAGAGTGAAGAGAGTTAATTAAAATTTGCTGATGATAATATTTATTACCTGGTAAACTCATGCGTAGATGTCATTGCCAACACATGAATTACAATCACTCCACGGTGACTGTACTGAGCATACTTGATGTTCTTTCAAGCCTCAAAATAACACCATTTGAGTCATATTGTTAAAACCTTCTCCAGGCCCCAGAGAATTCTCTGAAAAATATACTCACCCTTCCCTCGAAAAGGATGAATGTGAGAGGGACACCACATTAATACGTCTCCCCTGATCAAGACTTTCATCTTCGCGATATGCCTGTGGCATACAAATCTTGACTATCCACCCCTCCCCACCCCCCCAACAAAGCAAAGATCAATGTCCTCTTCCTAATATAGATTCCTGGGTACTGTATGACAGCAATCGTTATCCAATCATGCCTATCTATGGCTGTCAGATTGTGCTTGCCTATCTCTTTCTGATTGAGAAAGTGACCACTTTTGGGATCACAGTGCCGTATGTTGGCAAGGATTTGGGTTCACATTTATGCAGCTATGCTCCGAAAGGGTTTATAATATACTAACTATACAAGGTAGAAATTTTCTGTTTTATAATATTTATAATCTATTTAAAATCTAGGTATGTGTTTTCCGAATAAATAGGCTGTACAATTAGTGTTTGTTTCTGTTTTTTTTAACCCTTTATCCAATGCATAAGATTTATTTATTGGGATTTAATGACTTTTTGCGACAGCAAGGGTCATCTCATGTCGGACAGTTTTATGGCTGGAAGAAGTCCGAGTATCTGGAAAGAACCACTGAGCAGCAGTGAGCAACTGTCAGACTCCCCAACATACTAACTCCACACAAGCAGGTTTAGCATTGGTTGAAGACAAGTTCAGCATCCATGTGCAGTATGCCTTAGTACACAGTGTCACCATTCCCCCACATGGGCAATCAGGATTAACTAGTTGAGAGCTAGAAGCCACTATCAGGGCTTTCAAAAAAAGATGGCATCAGAGCAATAGCCTATATTTTCTTTGCTTACATTTCATAATCAGCCAGACACAAATGATATTTTGTTTATATAAATTTGTTCTATTACAAATTATTGGAGAGTGCCTCTAGGCACTCTCCAATAATTTGTAATGGAACGAATTTTGAGTAACCAATTCACACCTCCAAAAATAATCTAGCCCTCAACCAGTTAAGTGTCTTGCCGAAGGACACAACGAATACACAGGATATCAAAATTTAGGATTTTAATGAGTATTTTTCAACAAAATCATTTTATGTGATCCCTCATTGGAACAAGCTTGACAAGCTCGTTCCAATGAGGGGTGACATGATATGATTTTGTTGACATTTCTTGAAAAATAAAATCTTTTTCAACTGCTTAATTTGTAATTTTTGCTATCGGATGCATCCAGTTCATAAGACAAAGGGTTAAAAATCATATTTTCCTTCCCTGATGATAGTGGAGTAGTGCTTGTTTACTGTGGTAAACAAGTTTTTTTCTATTGGTGAAATGGGGGTCAGTAACCAATACCTGGGGTAGAAGTCCTCTAAAGTGTATAGAATGGGTGTATGGAATGAGCTAAACTTGACTCTATACTTCTGTTACTATGACAGTACAAGACCACACAAAATAAATTAATTGATTCTCAGGCAATTTCCTCAATTTTCTCAAATCAATGAGGGAAGGAGGGTTTAATTTTTAATTTTTTCATGCATGTAGTAAGCATGGATTGAGAGGCTTTCCACTGATTTTTTACATAAAGCAAATATAGAAACTGCATAAATATACAAATAAACTCACTTAATTTTAACAGTAAAAGTGTTATGCACTTTTAGTTTTACTTTTCATTCCCTTCTTTGCAAAAATTAAAGCCCAGTCTCTGAATCACCCGGTTTTGTAATAATATTGTTGGACTGCAAGACACTAAAAACATCCAATGAGGAGGGTGGGGGAGGGGGGTGGGATGGTGGTTCATGGTTCATTTTCAATGAGGGTTTGCCTGAGAATCAAAACATTTTTTTTGGTGCCTAACCATTAGATTCCAGTTCCAAGAAAAAACAGAAAATGTTTCTGTGAATAAAATTGCCATTGGAATTGTTAAAAGTGCTAGGTCAGGGCCAAGGGAAGGAAGGAGGTAGCAGGGGCACCTAACACATTCCCCCACGGGAACCCCAGGAACATTCTATTCCCTGATGGTACGTGGGAAAAGGGAATATTTTCTATAGTCACTAGGGCTTGCCAAGTTGGTGGTATTTGGAAGGCTAGGTGGTGGGTATGCCTCGTCCTGCGCACTAGTGGTATTAGCTTACTATCTTTGTCTATTGCCACTTTCTCATTTACAATTTTGTATAACATTGTAAGCCTTGCGTCCCGTCGGCGTTCGATTAGAGGTCTCCACTTTAATTATTGGATCATACTGTCCACAATAGATCTATTCCCATGTCTATTGCTGACATATCGTGCTGCTCTTCTTTGGATCATGTCAAGCCTGTGTATGTCCTTTTGGTGATAGGGGTCCCAAACAGATGATGCGTATTGATGCGTATTCTACAAGAGGTTGAACCAATGATTTATATGCATTTCCTTTTACATTTGTTGAGCTGATGTTTTGGTTACGACGTAAAAAGCCTAGTGTTTTATTGGCTTTACCACTGACGTTGTTTATGTGGTTACCCCAGTTGAGATCTAAAGTAATTAGACACCCCAGGTATTTTGCACTTTTGACGGATTCCAGGATATGGCCATATCCTGGAATCTGTACCCAACGTAACGGCCAAAACCGGCCAGCGCTATTCTCAAAAATCGCCAATTAATTTTCAAAATATTTTCATTTTTTGTCTCAGAAACATAGGTTATGACCCCTCGTTGGAACGAGCTCGTCGAGCTCGTTCCAACGAGGGGTCATGACCTATGTTTTTGAGACAAAAAATGAAAAAAAATTAGTTATTCAAGAATTTTTTTTGCAAGTGTCGTCTGCTTTTCATGTTAGGTAAATGTTAGTCACTCTTCTTTCTGGTTATAAATAAGATCATCTATATCACGCGACTAACCCTGTACATTGCACAGCCTAAGTAAGTGTACATTTTCATGTAGTGTGTCATATGACCATTACCATTTTTTTATAACCAGAAAGTACGACTAACCCTGGGCACTGCACAGGGTTAATCACACTTTCTGGTTATAAAAGTTTTCATTATTAGTCCCCCCACGGTTTCTCCATGAAGGGGACTACTGGATTGCACTCTGTCTGTCTGTCTTTCTGTCCGTCTGTCCATCCGTCCGACCATCCATTCGTCTGTCCTGTTACCACCTGTACCTCAGAGATGCTTTGGCGCTTTTGTTTCAAATTTTCAGATTTGATGGGGCATTTGGAACAATTGATGCATGTCAATTTTTTTTCAGAAAAAAAATCAAGATGGCCGACTGGAGGCCATTTTTGTTGGAAACTGCGTGTAATTCGTTATACGCTCAGAACTTCTGAACGACATCTCCGATTTCAATAATTTTTGGTATGGAGGTCTAGCGGCATAAGATAAATAACAGGTCTTTTTCTCGTGCATAAATTATGCAAATTAGCCTCACTTAACCTTTTTATCGGGTAACATTTTGTGCGTATTATGTTGTGTACTATTACCACCTGTATCTCAGAGATGCTTTCATGCTTTTGTTTCAAATTTTCAGATTTAAAGGGAAGGGAATAAGATAAATAACATATTATACAGGTTTTTTTCTTGTGCATAAATTATGCAAGTTAGCCTTACTCAACTTTTTTACAGGTATTTGGATGCTTCCAGTAAACCCACAGAAATATGGGTAATATTGGGACTAGTTTGTTGAGTTGTTTATTTGATATCCATATTTGTTTGGGTTTTATTGAGGAAATATCAATATATTTCATAGTAACCCACCTACCATGGGGGGACGATTGTCTGATCGCTGGCGATCGGCGTTGCACTTGTTAATTGAACTCACCCTGTACAGTGTATAGCTTTAGTGTAAATCTCATCTATAGCAAATCTTTATCCATGCAACATAATGGCAAAAAAAAAAAAAAAAAAAAAAAAAAAAAAATCAGCCTCATAATATTCTCAAAGTATTTAAACAGCTTATGAATGGACTGTTCTTTTTAGTGAATTCCAAAAATTAAAACATTTTCTATTTTGATTTAATAGCTTGTTCAAAATGGGCAGGGGCGGGTAGAGAAAATTCGAGCCCCAGGGTTAATTCTGTGGACCCCTTTCGAAAGTGTCTGGATAATGATGCAGAAGGAACGAGCGATTGGGGGGGGGGGGGGGGGGGTAACACCCCTCCTTCAAGGAAGTTTCAAATCATTTATTAAATGGAGACTTCTGGCGTTTTGGGGGGATGAAAAATCACGTTATTTTTCAAATTTGCAAGTTCATGGTGAGTATCCAGTGTCCGTGAGTTATAACTTTTGACTGCATAATTCTTGAAGTGATAACTTGATTACCTCAAGTTGATTGAAATTATCATTTCAATGAAAGTGTCAATGACACTGTAGCTCAACTTGTCAAGACATGTACATGTATAGTATGTGACACAGCAATGACAAACATCTAGGTAATGACCTGATAACAAAGGTACATATAAAGTATTGTAACGATCTGTACATAAATACTGACCGTAGCCTATAACAAATGTATAGGTAAAGTACTGTAAAGGTGGGTGACAGTCAGATGCTGAACTAGAAAAGAAATCTTTGAGTCCCAGAGTGGGTCTGACTGAACCACAAAATATTTATTCTCATAGCACAGTGATAACAAAGGCACCCCAAAACACACCCCTTCCTGTCCCAAGGTGAAAACAAAGGTACCCAAGAAGTTTCGTGAGATCAGTTCATAAATACGAGCTGTATAGAAGTTGTGACAAAAAACTGATTGGACCTAATTTCGGTACAAAATGGCCATTGGCAGCCATCTTGAATTCTGGACCGCACTCAGAAACACCCGTTCTCGTCCCAAGGTGATAACAAAGGTGCCCAAGAAGTTTCGTGAAGATCGGTTGATAAATACAGCCCCTAGCTAGCCCGAGCCGTATTGACATGTGCACTTACAGTGTATAAGTAGCACTAAATAAATCAAAATTCATCTAATTTGCATAATTTATGCACAAGAAAAAAACCCGTACTGTATGTGATGCATTCCATTTTACTAAACATTCATACAAAAATTTATTCAAATCAGAACTTTCATACAGAAGTTCTGTACAAAAGACTGATTGCACTAATTTTGGTACAAAATGGCTGCTGGTGGCCATCTTGAATTTTGGCCCACACCCCAAAACAATCGTTCTCATCCCACGGTGATAACAAAGGTACCCAAGAAGTTTTGTAAAGATTGGTTCACAAATACGGCCTCTAGCCTGAGCCGTATAGAAGTTGTGTACAAAAAACTGATTAGACCTAATTTCGGTACAAAATGGCCACTGGCAGCCATCTTGAATTTTGGACTGCACTCAGAAACACTCGTTTTCGTCCCAAGGTGATAACAGGGGTACCCAAGAAGTTTCGTGAAGATCGGTTGATAAATACAGCCTCTAGCCCGAGCCGAATTGACATGTGTACTTACTGTGTGTAAGTAGCACTGAAAAAAATCAAAGTTCATCTAATTTGCATAATTTCTGCACGAGAAAAAAACCCGTATTATATGTGATGTATCCCATGGTACTAAACATTCACACAAAAAAATTCAAATCAGCGCTTTCATATGGAAGTTCTGTCCAAAAATCTGATTGCACCTAATTTTGTACAAAATGGCTGCCATCGGCCATCTTGAATTGCGGACCGCACCCAAAAACACTCGTTCTCGTCCCACGGTGATACCAAAGGTACCCAAGAGGTTTCATAAAGATCGGTTTATAAATACGGCCTCTAGCCCGAGCCGTATTGGCATTTGCACTTACAGTGCTGAAAGTAACACTAAATACATCAAAGTTAGTCTAATTTGCATAATTTACGTACGAGAAAAAAACCCGTATTATATGTGATGTATCCCATGGTACTAAACATTCATACAAAAAATTATTCAAATCAGCGCTTTCATATGGAAGTTTTGCGCAAAAATCTGATTGCACCTAAGTCTGTACAAAATGGCCGCCAGCGACCAACTTGAATTTCGAATCGGACCCAAAAACACTCGTTCTCGTCCCACGGTCATAACAAAGGTACCCAAGATCTTTCGTAAAGATCGGTTCATAAATACGGCCTCTAGCCCGAGCCGTATTGAATTGTTGACGGACAGACGAACAGACGGACGACTGGCCATGGCATAAGCTCAAATTTGGCTTCGCCAAAGTTGAGCTAAAAATCGTGGATCCAGAATTACAACCGTTGGTCAAATTCCAAAAAATAAAACATATTCTATTTTCAATTAATAGCTTGTTCAAATGGGCAGAGGCGGGGAGAGAAAATTCGAGCCCCAGCGTTAATTCTGTGGACCCGTTTCGAAATAATGATGCAGAAGGAACGAGCGATTGGTGGGGGGGGGGGGGGGGGGGGGGGACTCCCCTCCTTCAAGAAAGTTTCAAATCAGTTATTAAATGGAGACTTCTGGCGGTTTTGGGGATGAAAAATCACGTTATTTTCAAATTTGCAAGTTCATGGTGAGTATCCAGTGTCCGTGAGTTATAACTTTTGACTGCATAATTCCTGAAGTGATAACTTGATTACCTCAAGTTGATTGAAATTATCATTTCAAAAATCGAGGATCCAGAATTACAACCGTTGGTCAAATGCAGAGCTTCATTCGCGGTACAGCCCCATTCTTAACTGTTGGCACAATAGTTAGAACTTCGGCGGGGGGGGGGGGGGGGGGGGGGGGGGCTATCCCAAGAGTACTGAACTCCAAGGCCAAGCCCACCAAGTTACGGGCCCCGAATTACTACCTCGGGCCCCACACCCTCTCCCGAGCCATGATAGTGATGATAGTGGGTCGTTGGATATGTTTTTGAGGAAAAAACCGGAAATGTTTACCTATTATATAATTTTGTGTCTGCTTCTAGTCACGTAAGGTAAAGGGTTAAAGATTTAACTGTTTCAAAGCTGGAAGTCTGCACTTGGTGTCAATTATGAAGGGCAGGCTCTTCAACTTAGACAGGGGCCGCGGAACCGGCAGGGGAGGGGGCTGGGTGGGGGGTGGGGGGCTTCAGCCTCCCCACTTTTTTGCCGAGCCATGTTTTTTTGTATACATATATTTTAACACAACCATTGACTGGTGAAACAAGGGGCGGATCAAGAGCCTCCCCCATATTTTCGCCAGCTATGTTTCTCTCGTACTGGTTCAGTTTCGATGGATTTCGGATCAATTTTTGCAGTAAGTGGCACCAAACGCTAAAATGTATACAGTCTGTGAAAAAATCTGTTAACTGAAATAGATCGTAATCTTACAGACATACAAGTACCAAATCCATCCCCAGACAAGATAATCCACAGACACTATAACTGCTGTTAAAGGCTGGTAAAGCATACAGGTGAGGTCTATTTATCAGCTTTGGTCGTTACGACCAAAGCTGATAAATAGACCTCACCTGTATGTCTTTCCGACGTTTTTTAACGGCTCTCAAAGTGTGAAATCTTTCAAATACATCTGAAAAATCTCAAAATATCCGCTCAGATGCATGGAAATGGGGATTTTGGGACCCTGGAATTTAAAATTTTCTAACCACGGGCCGAACCACGGTCAGCACGTCATACCGACGACCATCAATCGCTCGATCCAGCCCCCACACTTTGAAAATCGTTCCGCGGCCCCTGTTAGAGGCTTGTGGGCACTCTCGTATAATTTTTGTTACAAGGCAAAAGCACGCGACTGATGCGAACAAATTTTTCACGACCCAAAAGAATTTAGCAAGCTACCAGTTAAATTCTGATGCAAATCATAGCTTTCCTACATGTTCTCACTGCTCTGTCCCGTCTCCCAAAACAACAACAGATGAAGTATAAAAGTTTAAAACTAAGCCTTTTCATCATGGCTGGGAGGGGTTAACGTTTCAAACGTTATTAAACATGTTAAATTATTTAAACAACGTTAAAAAAATTAACCAAATTAATAACGTTTAACTCTGAAGATTATAATTGAATAATATGTAGCATTGCATCGTTATCTTGTGTTTACCAAAGCCGGATCGCGCGTGTCGATGACATCGAAGTTTGCGCCATTTGACGAAATTGAAGAACACGAATAATTTCCTACCAACGTTGGTGAAGTTGGCCCGCCGATATTTGACGATACAGCAATATCAACTTCATCCGAATGCCTATTTTCCATGTAAGGACTGGTATTCGAGCAACGGCGGATGTCTCTAAAGATACGGTCGCAACGATTGTATACTTAAATGAAAACAACGCTGAATGTTAGAATTTACGATAACCTGAGAGAACTATCTTAACTACAGTTAGGCCCACTGTGCGTAAGTTCAATTATATTCAAATTCAAATCAATAAAAATGGTCGAAGTTATTAAAATTTTGTTCATTTTAACATTTAACGTCATTTAACTCATTAACGCAGAATTATTTAACACGTTAACGTGTTAAGAAAAATTTTAACTCCTCCCAGCCCTGCTTTTCATCTTTAAAACAGAACTGGGGGACTTGGGCCTATGGGTAGGCTGTGGTTCCTCTGCGATCGGTAAACCGCGGTGGCTGTCCGAGCACAAAACCCGAAAACCTTTAGCACAGTCTACATGTCGTATTTATGTAGGGATTTCATAGTAACTTGTTAGGATGACTCTGTATAATATCCAGATCAGAACATCCCCTTTTGGTCATGATCTGTCAACCGTGGCGGCTGCCCAAGTCCGAAACCCAAAAACTTTTAGCACAGTCTACAGATCATATTTAATATGGAGGGATTTCATTGTAACTTGGTAGGATGACTCTGTATAATATCTAGATGAGAATGTCCCCTTTTGGTCATGAGCTGGCAACCATGATGGTTGCCCAAGCCCGAAACCCAAGCACTTTTAGCACAATCTACAGGTCATATTTAATATGGAGGGATTTCATTATAACTTGGTAGAATGGCTCTGTATGATGTCTAGATGAGGACGCCCCCTTTTGGTTGCGATCGGTCAACCGTGATCTCTACACAGGCCCGAAGCCCGAAAACCTTTAGCACAGTCTACAGACCGTATTTATGAATGGATTTTATTGTAACTTAGGATGACGCGTTTTGGAATAATTTCGCTGCAACTTGGTAACTTTGGTTGACATACATAATATTTAGCCAAAGAATCCCACTTTCGGTCGCTTCGATCCGTTTCTTCTACTTCAACTATCTTCCAACACGAAGGCTGGCCTTCGGGTTGGAAGATGGTAGAATTAGAAGAAACGGACAGGACAGTGACCACGCAGTGGAATATTCATTCAAACGAAAAGACCCTAGCGAGTCGTAGTATATTTACCGATATACGATTGTTACATTTCTCACACTGGGTCGAACCATTGTAGCATTGTAAATTTGTGCACCTCAATTTTAATCGAGCTTCCGCCGCAACTGTTTATTTTCGAGATATATATTATACCTATGTATGTAATTCTGTTAATATGTGATTCTGGCAGAAATTAAACAGCGATAAGCTCGGTGTAACATTCAGGGCCTGTAACACCGGACCATTCAACTAGTTTCTGTGAAACACGTAAGCACTTTTGATACCTTTTTATAGCCCGAAGTAATATAGCTCGCACCTTTCGTCCTGGATCACCAGGACGGTGAGCCGGGGGGGGGGGGGGGGGTGACTTCAGAGTCACGTGACCCAGTTACATCATGTTTGATTGTGAAGGAAGCCCGCGTTAGCGGCCATGATGTGAAGTCATTTCTATACCAATACACGCACACAAACACACTGGGGAAGTCCGAGTACTTGATAGGGAGGCCAGGGAAGTCAAAACATAGACAGGTCAGGCCAAGGAATGGAGAGAATAAGCTGTAAAATAGACTAGGATAGCAGAAGCAGACTTTTTCCTTTTTTTATTCAGATATAATATGTTCTTTGTACAGTCAGCAGATAAAATAGTATTTTGTACAGTAAGTGGATATTACACTCAGGCGTATATAGCCTTAATCTTTCACTGTATAAATGGCTACAAAAATCCAGAAATGATGTCAGGAGACTGTATGAAAATAATATAAGTGTACACTGAGGCATAAGATTAAGTTACTTACTATTCTTTTGGGATCACTTTAGGGACAAGACCCTTCGGAGCGTAATTGCTTTGGCGTTTTTGGTTTGTATGATGAGGGTGTAATGAGAAAAAGAAAAACCGAATGATACTGTGAACTGGTGATCTGGTTAAAACATCATGTTTTCTGAGCGAATTTTATTCAGGAAGGAGAAATAACAAAATACACGTTAAACTACAGAAAATAATGAACTCCGCCTCCATTGAATGGCTGATGCTTTTCTTGCAGAATATACATAAATTCGAGGCGTTTGTAAATTTTTATATGTTCAATGAAGCCCGAAAAGGTGGGGACCACCCTTTCTTTCTACATGAACAAATTAAACGTCTAAAAAAAAAAAAGAATGCAAACACCAACAATGATGGAATTATTTGACTATTTGAGACTCGGAGTGTGGAATAATATACTCTGGAGTCAAAGGAAAATGTTATGCTACATTTCTGTTTTAACTCGTTCCACCAATTTATTAAGACTGTTTTTTGAACGTTCCAAAGAAGCTCTAAAATCCAGAAAGATGAAATTTCCAACTCCACATGACTTGCCCCCCGAATTTCCAACTACAGGACATTTTGGCCAGGATTGGGGGTGGGGGTGTTACACCCCCACCCCACCCCTGCTTGTCGCCACGCCCCTGGTCGGAGGCCTTGTACTAAATGTAACAACCAAAAGAAACATTCTTCTAAATTCAGGCAAGAGATGGTACTACCCTAGCACCCAGGGTCCCCCAACGAATGAGTGAATGTTTATACTTCTCATTTGGGGCTGCTGTTTGTGATAAAATTAATGCCGTTCAACAGTACGATAAACGCAACTTGAACGCATAAAAATTAGTTTTCTAATTTCGAAGCAACAAAAAATAGGCGTTTACGACAAAATTACAAATGTCCCGGGATCGGAGTTTTGCGCCAGAAAAAAGACTGCACACAAAGAAATTTTGGTTCGTCTGGGAACCAGAACTGGTTCTGCAGTTTGTCCTGGTAGGGGAAACAAATTTGGTTGCTCGGAACCAAACATACATGTGTCTTGGTTCTTCAATCTGTCACCTTAACTGGACTGCCAAGGCCTCTGGACATTGCATGAATTGTAACATGGAATTGACAGAACGCCGCACTAAGTTGACGTTTTAAAGTGGCGACGAAATAATATCAGAAATACGTTTTCAATTGTTCCATCACGCATGCGTAAAGTTGCGCGACAACGGCAGTTTTTCATGTAAACAAGACGGACAACTCTAGATGAAATTACCTGGTCAAGAAAGCATGAAGACTTATTTGTTTTGGTTGTTCGGTGGGTTTTGTTCTACTTGGAACCAAATTTGGCGCGGATTTCTCCGAGTGTGTAGTACCGGAACAAGGCCTTATTCACTCGAAGGTCCACATGGCAGCCATAATAAACAAAGAGATTTGTAAAGTCACTTTCCAAGGCGCTTGGGTTACATTGGGGATGTCTATAGAAGACTGCCTCCTGCCACAACACCCAGATGAGTCGCCGAATCGTACGAGCATTCACCGTTTCGAGTAAGCCTAATTTTTCTAACTACCTTTTGACTTATTCGATGGAGAATTGTTTCCGGTAATTCAAGACCCATGTGGGTCATGTTCTGTTAATTAGCATACCTCCGCCGCATCGAGCACCCTGGAACCACGTCACCTGGTTTACAGCACTACGCGCATCCTGTAGCATGCAGCGACGTGCCATCTTTGAAACAACCCTCAAGACAACAAAATGCTCGACGGAAACAGTTTGTACTATAACAACACGCCTTGCACGTGCGAACTAACATCACGTATCACCATGATAATTGCGCCATAACACGCAACACGAGCTGGTAATGGTGGCATCCATGTGGCACCCATTATCCCTGTGGTATGATGTCACTTCCCAGATCAACCATATCAGGGCTTAAGTGTGATTGTTGGACTACTCGGCCATTTCAGTCCAGGAAAATTCCAGAACTCTAAACACGACAACGTTACTCTTTCAACAACTTTTTCACCTTGTCTGTCTACACGGGAATAATAGGTCCCAAAGGATATAACCCCTGTCTGACCAATGAGAAGGTCAAAAGCTTAACGGATACAGGCGCGTGCCAGGGGATATGCGACGCGTGCCAAATCACCTATCCACAAAATTGGAGTTCCCCTCGAGGGATTATCTACCATTTGTGATTTTAAAAACTGATAAAATCATGGAGCGACCCCACTTACCCCGATACATCGTACTTTCTATGGCATAGCCACTGAGAGTGTGTTATATCGAAGTAAGTTGTTTTGAAACATAAATGTTCTCCTTTGGATGTAGTTTTTGTGAAGCGCCTAGGCACTACTTTGACACTTTTTTTTTATAGCCCCGCCAATAGTACAGCTCTCATCTTTCGTCGCCTTTGACACTATAAATCACAACATTCTCTTGTGTAAACTGGAAAAATACGGATTTAGAGGAATAAGTAGCAAATGGTTTAGGAGCTACTTATCCATTAGGTACCAATACGTCCAATGTTGGGACAAAATATCTGATTTAGCCGAAATAACGCGTGGCGTTCCACAAGGATCTATACTTGGTCCAATACTATTCCTGTTATATATTAACGATATCAGTACAGTAACATCATTAAATTTTCTTTCATTTGCTGATGATACGTCTACGTTCGAATCGTCCTCGAACGTGGAGCTTCTGGCAACACGCACTAATGATGAACTCAACAAAGTGTTTGAGTGGTTTTGGCCAACCAGTTAGTCTTAAATGCGAACAAAACAAAGTATATGTTCATAAATCCAACGCCTAATAATAGGAATACCGAAATGCCTGAAATTTTTATAAACAATAAGAAAATCGATAGAGTAGGTACCCATGAGGAGGAACAAACTTTGAAATTTCTGGGAATAACATTGACGAAAACTTATCTTACCAAGCCCATATATCTAAAATCAGCTCTAAAATAAGATGGGCAAATTACGCACTAAACAAAGTAAAAAAGATATTACCACACGGAGCTCTAAAAACGTTATATGATACATTAGTTCACTGTCATCTGGGATATGGTATCCATATATGGTCCACTTCAAAAGCAGTTAGAAAACTTCTTACAATACAGTAACGTTCACTCCGAATCATAAATAACAAACATTATAATTCGCACACAGATCCACTGTTCTTAAAAGATAAGATTTTTAAAGTGAATGACGTGTTTATATTACAGGACTGCCTTTTCATGTTTGACTGGAAACAAACAGGGCAAATACGGGTAAACAAAACACGGACAAGATCGATGGATAAGTTACCCATGTTCGCGTACCCAAGGTTATGGAATAATCTGGGCAACGAATTTCATAACCCCAATAACCGTAATGAATTCAAAAGAAAACTTAAACTCAAACTTTTGGCCTCATATGCCGCGAATGTCAAATGTAACAATCCATATTGTCCTGTCTGTAATCTGTAATGTGTAATACTCCTTGCATAAATGCTAAAATTATCTTTCCCAGGGTTAAATAGACTTTCCTTAAATTGTTGCGTTCTTCACCAGGTTAACCGTTATGCACATCCTTCTCCGAGTTTGAAGTACCTCTGAGTATATCGTCCCGTTACCTTTCTCAGTGAGCCACCGGGTGTGTGAAGAACAGATTTTAAAATAGTACTGATTTATGGATGTCCAAGGTAAAGCGTTGTATTTAATAATATTTAGTTCCTATTCGATTTGCAGTATTGAGGATAGCATACTTATTACAAGGGGGTGACAGGTAGACATCCAGTCTGGCTATGTCATTTCCGTGCGGTGTATACATCTGAACTATGTTATCTAACAATAACTCTATTATGAAGTCTGTTATACATGTATATTTACACCGCAAAATAAAATCAATCGATACGAAATTTCTATAGTACGTTTAACCCTTTACCCAACGTAACGGCCAAAACCGGCCAGCGCTATTCTCAAAAATCGCCAATTAATTTTCATTATTTTTTTCATTTTTTGTCTCAAAAACATAGGTTATGACCCCTCGTTGGAACGAGCTCGACGAGCTCGTTCCACCGAGGGGTCATAACCTATGTTTTTGAGACAAAAAATGAAAAAAATTAGTTATTCAAGAATTATTTTTGCAAGTGTCGTCTGCTTTTCATGTTAGGTAAAGGGTTAATTATCGTAATAAAAAAAATCCTCGAAATGCACTTCTAGAAAATAGCAACATGTAAAATCGTTATCATGAGTTAATTCCACCATTCACAGTTACAAAATGACGAAACATCGAAAATTGATCATTCCTGCATAAAATCTGATTTAATGTTAGGGAAGTATGAATTGCTCAAAGTTCTCAGCTTGAGCATTTGTTTAGCACATATTCAACTCCCAGAATAATACCAAATAATAATAACAACTTGATAACCACTAGCCACGTCCCTGTCTCGCACAAGTTTCGACATTATAAGCTAACCCTGACCAATAATACCCAGATTTTGTTTTCTCCAAGGTGCGACTAATCCCTTGAAGTCCTGCCAAAGGAATATCATGATTTGCAGGTGGAATCCTTGAACGAGAGGGATGTGGAACTACGAACACTAATTGGTCATTTTTTCTCTTTTTTGTACACCAATTTCCGATGCAACGAATACCTTTCTCTACGATCCCAAAACAATTTTGATTCTGAGCTTGCTTGGCAAAGAGCTTTTAAGGAAGGGATTTCCCCTTTTTCAAACCACTGTCTAATAATTTGTAAATCGGGTACATCTTTCTGTCCCTCTAACACATCTGTGTACTCTGAGCCACCTAATAATATTTCCAAGTTAAGTGGATCACTATTATCTCCTACTTGTGAATCGGGCGGCAGCTATAGAACGGCCGCCGTGGACTGGTCATTTTTCACAAGCGGGCAATATTTGTTCGGACGCAAGCATATTCGATTGATTCCAAACACACAATATATACGAATAATCATCAAAAATATAATTAATGAAACACCGGGTACAACCAGTGCATCATCAATTAAAATTTTGCTAATGATGATTTTTATTACATAGTAAACGAGTGAGTGGATATCACCATCACACTCTTAACATAAATACAACACCAGGAGGCTTTATATGTGAGAATATTGGGCTTAAACTGGGGAAATGTCACACGTTAGTAGACGGTGAGTGTCTTGTTCGAAATGTAGAAAATGTGCAGACAATATTTTGGGAACAATTCAAATGAAAATTTGTTCCCGTATATGTACACCTGCTCTGGCCAAGCCTGATAATGAACAGCTTGTCATTTGTAGAATGGGGCCCACAGCAGCCCACAGAGGTTTAAATTGGTGGTACCAGTTTAACCCTTTACCTAACATGAAAAGCAGACGACACTTGCCAAAAAATGATTAAATAAGTAATTTTTTTTTCATTTTTTGTCCCAAAAACATAGGGTATGACCCCTCATTGGAACGAGCTCAACGAGCTCGTTCCAATGAGGGGTCATAACCTATGTTTTTGAGACAAAAAATGAAAAAACAATAAAATTTAATTGGCGATTTTTGAGAATAGCGCTGGCCGGTTTTTGCCGTTACGTTGGGTAAAGGGTTAAGAACATTATGAAAACCCCCTAAAGACAGCTTTGCCTACTAAGTTTATAAGTTTATTTTGGATTTTAATGGGAGAGTGGGGGTGGGTGTCTGAGAACGGTAGTAGAAAATTTGCACGTAGTGGGTGGGTGGGTGTAAAAAGGAGCCGAATAAAAAATAGGACGTTACGTCTTGCAAATTTTTAGATATCCACGGCCTCTATACTGTATAAAGGTTGTTGACATCACTTTTATTTCCGTCTCCATTGTATTTTTATCTGAGTGAGTCTTAAAGCCGTCAGGTTCACGCTGTTCTTTGAAAAGTCCTCGATCTGTCTTGAAGTGTAGCAAATCAAGGGAGCTAACTCCACCGTCTGCATTCCATGAAATTCACTCGCCATCTGTGGAAACCACAAAAATGGGAAGCAATACTGGAATAAGTTTTTATGCATACCAGTTTATACCGAAAATTGATGGTGTCTTAAAATCATTGGTTGACACACTGTTTGATACCTCACTGTATTTCAGAGTACCAGTCATTTTAGAAAATGTAAACTCAGATACTCTTATTGATATATTGTTTGATACCTCACTGTATTGCTCAGTACCAGTAATTTTAGAAAGTGTAAAACCAGATTCTCTTATTAACATCGTTTGGGATCTCATTGTATTTCACAGTACCAGTAATTTTAGAAAATGTAAAACCAGATGCTCCTATTGACACATTCTTTGATACCTCATTGTATTAACCCTTCACCCAAGGTAACGCCCAAAACCACCCAGCGCTATTCACAAAAATTGCCAATTAATTTTCATTATTCTTTCATTTTTTTGTCTCAAAAACCTAGGGTTGACCCTCTTTGGAACGAGCTCGTCATAGCCTATGTTTTTGAATCAAAAAATGAAAAGAATTAGTTATTCAGGAATTTTGTTTGCAAGTGTCGTCTGCTTTTCATGTTAGGTAAAGGATTAAACAGTTTCAGTAATTTTAAATGTAAAACCAGATACTCTTATTGACACATTGTTTGATACTTCATTGTATTTCACAGCACCAGTAACTTTATAAAATGTAAACTCAGATGCTCCTGTTGACACATTATTTGATACATTACACAGGACCAGATATTTTAGAAAATGTAAACTCAGATGCTCTTATTGACACATTGTTTGATACCTCATTGTGTTGCATGGTTTTAATTACATTTTCTAAAATTACCGGTACAGTGTAATACGATGAGATATCAAACAGTGTGTCAATAAGAGCATATGATATTACATTTTCTAAAATTACCGCTACTGTGTAATACGATGAAGTATCAAACAATGTGTCAATAAGAGCATATGATATTACATTTTCTAAAATTACCGGTACTGTGTAATACGATGAGGTATCAAATAATGTGTCAATAGTAGCATATGATATTACATTTTCTAAAATTACCGGTCCATTGTAATACGATGAGGTATCAAACAATGTGTCAATATGAGCATATGATATTATTATATATCTCGTGGTGTAATACGATGATATATCAAACAATGTGTCAATAAGAGCATATGATATTGCATTTTCTAAAATTACCGGTACAGTGCAATACGATGAGGTATCAAACAATGTGTCAATAGTAGCATGTGATATTACATTTCTAAAATTACCGGTACATTGTAATACGATGAGGTATCAAACAATGTGTCAATATGAGCATATGATATTACATTTTCTAAAATTACCGGTACTGTGTAAAACAATGATACATTAAACTGATTAATGGTAATACTGTTGGGGTCAACTTTTTCTCATCCTGTATAAAAGCTTTATTTTAAATCTGGAGTCCGAAGACGGACTACTTCTCCGACATGTTCCCATTTAATCGTTTAAGAGTCATCCATGAATTTGACTGATTATAGCATTTTATTAACTGCAGAACTTGTATCATTTGGTAATCCCGATGATGTGGAAGACTTCGGTGCTGGACGTTCGTCCAGATTTCGTGATGGGTAATCTCGTGAGAAATGTGACGTAGAGCCACAGGTCAAACAAACTGTCCCCCCAAGTGAGGTCGAACGACCTACCCAACAGTTTTTTTTTACCACTCCACCAACTGAATATGAGGTTGTTGCTGTTGCCAAATCACTGAAGTCGAAGAAAACCGGGGATTGTGATGGTATATCAACAAAATTACTCAAGTATACAATTAATGCTACAGCCCCTGCTTTAACTCATATTATCAATATCTCCTTCAACAGCGGCATTGTTCCAGACAGAATGAAAGTAGCTAAAGTGATTCCGCTTTTTAAAAATGGAAATGAGTGTAAATTTAATAACTACAGGGCTATAAGTATTCTACCAGTCTTTTCCAAATTACTGGAAAAAATAATGTGCAATAGAATTACATCTTATCTGGAAAAGTACGATATTTTATATCACCATCAATACGGATTTAGGAAAAATCATTCCACTATACATCCGATTATGCAATTACTAAAAGTGATAGGAACAGAAAACAACAAGGAAAGTAAAAATAGTACATTAGCGGTATTTCTAGACCTTTCAAAAGCATTCGATACAATTAACCATGGCTTTTTATTAAAGAAAATGGAGAGGTATGCTTCAGAGACACCAGTTACAATTGGTTTAGAAGCTATCTTTCAAACAGTGCACAATATGTCAAATGTGACGAACATGAATCAAACTTAACTGAAATTCAATGTGGTGTTCCACAGGGATCTGTCCTTGGACCTGTTCTATTTCTCTTGTATACAAATGATATTAGTCGGTCGACATCCCTGAACCTTCTGTCTTTTGCCGATGATACTACTGTCCATGACTCTATCCCACAAACCGAAACCGATTCAGTGGACACAAATTTCAATCTCGAGCTCACCAAAATTCATGAATGGTGTTGTGCAAACCAACTTGCATTAAACGCTGGCAAAACAAACTATATTATTATAAACCCAAATCAAACAACACAAAATCGGAGATATCCTAACATTTATATAAATAACCAAAAGATAACGCGGGTTAGATTAAACGAGGAAGAAAAATCCTTGAGTTTCCTGGGTATAAATATTGATGAAACCCTATCATATCAAGCCCACATATCAAAAAACCTGCACAAAGATAAGATGGGCTAATTATACTTTAAATAAAGAAAAAAAAATATTACCCCAAAAGATCCTGAAAATACTTTATTTTCCCTTGTACAATGTCATTTAATATACGGTATTCACATATGGGGCAATTGTAGGGCAATTAGGGACGTATTGAAAATACAAAAGCGCTCGATCAGAATAGTAAATAACAAAAGGTTCAACTCCCACACAGATCCATTGTTCGACAAGGATAAGATGCTAAAAGTCAATGATCTGTTTAAATTACATGCTTGTCTTTTCATGTTTGACTGGAAAAACGGCAGGCTCCCAGGCTCATTTGGGACATTTTTCAGTATTTCCGACACAAATACAAGACAGTCGGGTCAAGTTCAAATTACGAAAACTCGAACAAAAGCACTGGACAGACTAGCGGTATATGCCTTTCCCAGACTCAGGAATGAACTGGATCCAATCCAGCGAGGAACAGGTAATAGAAATGAATTCAACAAGAAATTAAAAGAGAGACTTCTCTCTTCGTATCAGAAAAGCTTTCTGTGCGACAACCCCTACTCCCTCGAGTGTCATCCTGGACAATAGAGTTATCATACCGATTGTTCATGCCATGCTGGAATGTAAATACAGGAGTAGTGTATCCTAAAAGACCCTGGTTACCCCCCCCCCCCCCCCCCCTCGAAATGTGTACTTAGACTAATTAGTTTCATCACAAAGAGTCTCTTGACTGACCTGGGGAAGGGCGGGATGTGTTCAGCTATTTGCTTTCTTCTCCGCTGGTATTAGACAAAATGTTTGAAAATTTCACTCTTCTACAGAACGTTGTGCAGTTATTCTGTTGTCTTGACTTGAAATATCTACACATTATTTATTCTTTCCAGTGTCCGTATAATTACCCGTGTTATAACTTGCTTCTGAATAATTGCTCCTGGATAACTCGTCCACCCTTAAATGTATAAAGGAGTCACTGGGTCCGTAAATCAACAAGTCTAGAGGCTTACGGGGTAACTGTTGGCAGTGTTGGAGTTCAAAATTGATGGGAGATGACAGGTAGACAGAAAACCTGGCTATGTCATCTCCCGACGGTGTAAATCAATTGTAAATTTATAGTATTGTTATTACATTGTAACTGTATTTGATTTATACCGTTAAATAAATAAACTTCTTGATCAATTGGGAGTCGTGCCTTGATCCAACAATTGAGAAATTTTTAATGTCGAGGTAGCCATATTCTCATTTAACCCTTTAGCCAACGCAGACTATATCAAAATTTATTATTTTAAATATAATTTTTTTCAAAAAATTTCAACAAAACCATATCATGTGACCCCTGGTTGGAACGAGCTCGTCGAGCTCGTTCCAACGAGGGGGTCACATGATATGGTTTTGTTGACATTTTTTGAAAAATAATATTTTTTCAACTACTAAATTTGCATATTACGCGGGCGGATGTGGCCGATTCGTTGGTTAAAGGGTTGAATTTGATAAAGCTGTACTTATTGATTTAAACTCACTGGCTCCTTCTCCGGTAAATTTACTAAATTCCGTAATCAATTATGACAGAACATTTTGAGTTTCTGTGGGCTGAGCAGACTCCCCCAGTGGAAGACTTGATCGGATTGACTTGGATGAAGGTGAAGCCAATGGAGTGGACCCCTAGACTCTGGTGGAACTGATTCGCGTGAAGATTCTCCACAAATAGCAAAAGATGTATGTTTGAATCACTTTACTTGATCAATGGGTTCTTCTGTTTGGGACTCTTATTTTCTGATTTGTAGCGTAATGCCCATTATCTTTATCTAATGTACCGTGGCCAAAACGCAGAACGCCCTAACGGAACATGTGCTCTTCGTGCAGATGTTCAAATTCTTTTTCTGTCATTGACAAAATATGATCATATCATTCTTCTAAAGTCATATCTGGCTAATGTTGGTCTTGGTTGAACTGCATCTGAGCTGTTTCGGGCAGTTCGTACGCCCCAAAACGTTTTTCCAACCTCGACAAAATAAATTTGGGGATTCTGACGGAGTATTGTTGCAAAGTACTCGACGGCTTTGCCGTCAAGGCATCAACAGAGGTTATCTCTACATTCCTTCCCTGCCCATGCTTGCCTATCTGAACTTCTTTTTAAATGCTTGCCAATTAGTGGTCCCATTATATTCTAGGCTACGGGGTAGCCTGAGCACCTTACGTGGGTAAAGATCTAGATAGTTTCCGCTATACCGATTCCGATATGATTCTCTAACGTCTTGCACTTGGAGCCTTTGTCCTTCAGGTCGATGTAAAACCGGCCTGTGGTCATAGGCATATCTTTCACTCTCCCCACACCTACTGTTCCCCGATAAGCATATTCGTCTTCCCCAAACCGGTGCAGTTATTCTTGGGGAGGATCGTAAGCATATCTATATCGCCCTTGGAGAAGCTAATGGTCGTCTTGAAAAGTACATCTAATATTTGCTTCCCCATCCCCTCCTCAAAATGTTGCTGAATGGGGGCGACAATCGTTAAAACCCACCCCATCTAGTTGCGGTTGCATTACCACTACGTCTACAAGGAGGGGTATTATCCCGGCTATACTAGTCCTGTCCCTATCACTTTGGAAAGTATCTAGGCAGCTATCTGATGCAACGGGTGGGCGGGTCATTGGTATAAGACCCAGATGCTCCTGAACGATCCTGTTCGCAGACGGTCCAGCACCTGCCTCTTGTATGACAAACAGGAAACAATGAGGGATCGACCGAGAATCTCTACTCCCTCCCCATCTGTGCCTGAGGTGTGTGTGTGTGTTTTTTCAAATGACACAATCATGTTTTAGAGGAATTTTGAATGTTGGTTTCTGATCCCCCGCCGGGATTCGAACCCTCGGCAACACCGCCTGGCAATCAGGAGTTCAGCGTCTAAACCACTAGACCATTGCACACCGTCAAAAAATGGTGGCTGGAATCTAGCTTTTTAGATGAAGTCCTCATGATTACTTGGTTCATCTTCCTTTCGGCAGCAGCATGAAAGTGTGGAACGCGCTGGCTACAGTACGACGAAAGTGCTGTGGATGGCCTCAGACGAAGACTGGCACGGGCTTGTGTGTGTTTTTTCAAATGACACAATCATGTTTTAGAGGAATTTTGAATGTTGGTTTCTGATCCCCCGCCGGGATTCGAACCCTCGGCAACACCGCCTGGCAATCAGGAGTTCAGCGTCTAAACCACTAGACCATTGCACACCGTCAAAAAACGATGGCTGGAATCTAGCTTTTTAGATGAAGTCCTCATGATTACTTGGTTCATCTTCCTTTCGGCAGCAGCATGAAAGTGTGGAACGCGCTGGCTACAGTACGACGAAAGTGCTGTGGATGGCCTCAGACGAAGACCGGCACGGGCTTGTGTGTGTTTTTTCAAATGACACAATCATGTTTTAGAGGAATTTTGAATGTTGGTTTCTGATCCCCCGCCGGGATTCGAACCTTCGGCAACACCGCCTGGCAATCAGGAGTTCAGCGTCTAAACCACTAGACCATTGCACACCGTCAAAAAACGATGGCTGGAATCCAGCTTTTTAGATGAAGTCCTCATGATTACTTGGTTCATCTTCCTTTCGGCAGCAGCATGAAAGTGTGGAACGCGCTGGCTACAGTACGACGAAAGTGCTGTGGATGGCCTCAGAGGAAGACTGGCACGGGCTTGTGTGTGTTTTTTCAAATGACACAATCATGTTTTAGAGGAATTTTGAATGTTGGTTTCTGATCCCCCGTGTGTGTGTGGGGGGGGGGGGGGGGGGGGGGTCGATACCGCGGTTGTGCAACTGCATTCCAAATACTCCTACTGAATGGCAGGGGGGGGGGGGGGGGCATCAGCTCCACCATCCCATCGAAGCACCTGATCCTCGGCTTCAGGGTAACCAATAGGAGCGAGCATCATCACCACCGGGTTATGTGATGCAAAGTTAATGGAACATGTTCTTAAAAAGACTCTTTGTCATTTTTAAACCTGGAAACTGGATGAGAGAGGCCTTTGTGAAAATTCCCAATTGAGTAGGTTTTGTGAACAATTGTTTAGCTATGACGACATCTATACCTGACATAGCAAAACCTCCCGTGAAGTCACCTGCTTTGTATGAATTCGAGTCTCGGGAGCGGATGGCGCCCGATTTTGGATTTGAATCAGCCATCGCTACTATCACATACGCAAATATAACGAGATCAACAAAATTTCAAAAGAGATTTCATTTGGGAAAAATCCCCAAAATACATTTCAAAAAGCTTCCTTAAAAACGTGAAACGAAGTTCGTAAACATCCCGGAGAAAAATCCCCCCAAAAGACAAAAATGTAAATGGCTGTTACACAACTCTGAGAAACTTCTGATTATATTTGGCGGGAAATACCGTCAACAAAGAAAATGGGATGATGGCGTCGAGTGGGAAATACTAAAGTTTAAAACTTTCGACACTGGTTTTTTTTTGAGAGTCGAAGCGCCAATGTAGTCTTACTTACTCTAATCTCTAAAGTATCCTTATACAACTGCTACCACAATCTAGCTCACCAAGTCGTTATTTATTTCTTTTCTGCGGTGCGGGAACTTAATATTTGTAAGTAACAACAGTAGGTGATATTTGCGGATTTACGATCACTTTGTACATGTACGTGTACAACATACGTACACGATGCGTTCACCAACGTGGAATTCGGTGTTAAATCACACGCTTGTTCACAAAAATGTACATTGATCTTGAATCCCCCATGTTTTTTTGTGACTCCTAGATCGCACTTTTAACGTTCAAATACTCGTGGTGAACGCGCGTTTTTTAAAAAAAGGTGAAATTGTACATCTTCACTTTTATCTTTCACTTTAAAAATTTGTGTCGACGTTCCCATCACAGATTAGACCATCGATCCATCGTTGGCGAACGCGAGCAAAAAATTCTGGGCTATCATCAAAAAACGGTCTGCGGATTCTACATCAGTGATTTAGAATCCGCAATTGTTTTGAGGCGGTGGGTTTTTCCCATTTATGACGTCATTAGGGGAATTCCCCACTATGGGAATTCCCAAACTCAGCTAATCGACCGATCGGATCGCTCGATTCTCCGCCAATCGACCGATCGGATCGCTCGGTTCTCGTAAACTCGATCATACGGAGTTATCTCCCCTCGTCGTGGGGTGGGGGAATATCCTAGGAAATAAATAAAGGTGATCGATATATATAGGAGAGAAAAAAAAAACATAACATAAAAATAATTATACATTTAATTTTGAAAATAATAAAATAACTCGCATTAGCATAATTAAAGGAACATTAACAATTAAAAACGAAAGATGTTTTTACAGATGGATCCTAAGCGCCGAGATCTAATTTTAGGCGAGTATGAACGTGTTAAGAAGGGGATTCAGTCGGCTGATAGGAGCAGACGTCTTGGTGAGATGGAACTCAGACGCGAAGCCACAAAAATATTTAAACCCGTGACGGAGGGTCAAGAGCGAAGCAGGAAGGAGATAGTCGAAGAATTGAGACCCATAAAGGAGAGTTCTTTGAGAATGGGTTCGTTGCCTCCTAGTTTTGGAAATCGGTATTCTGTTCAATCTACACCGGATTACGTTCCTACGGGAATTCAAACAGATTTGAGCGAGAGCGACGATACAGCTTCGACTATCACCACTAGTAGCGTCGCATCGTCTGATGATGATGGCGGTAAGAGAGATCAGTCGTATGGAATTTATAAGGATTCTGAGGGTAGAACTTTTGTGGGAGACACAGAAGTAGAAATTGACGATGATGAATTGATCGTGGGTTCGAATAAGTATAAAGTAACTGATGGGCTGCGCAGATTGCTCCTTTACGACAAGCCCGGCGATTACACGGAACAGGATTTCGATAATTACGGAGACATTCTGGTTCAGACCCTCGCCATGAAGAGGAATAACGATGCCAGAGAGACGAGACCCAAAGCCAACAGAGGTTACAAGTGGACGAAAGTGGTGAAACCCATATGGGATATGAACAAGAAGTTCGTCGAATCGGTGACTGGCAAAGGGGTGAAAACCACTTTTTTTTCCGAGCGATTCCGACGCTCTGTCTCAGAGATTGAGTTTGTTGATGGCGAGCAGACGGGCTGGTAACACAGGATTAGATAATCAGATAGTTGCTATATCTGCCGAATTGTTAAGACAGAAGGTTTTGAATAAAAACCAGTATAAAAGGCTGATGAACGAATTGAAGGATTGATGTGTATATAATAAGTAGAGAGAAACAAACAAACAAATAAAAAAAATAAAACAGTAAATTCTTACACTAGAATAATAAAAGTATTTAAAAACAACAAAACGATTTACCAGTGACAAAAACAAAAACATATCATAAAAATAAAATATGTTGGTGATAAAGAACAGGGGATACGTTAGGACTTACGTTCAAGGCGGTTCTGGCATCGTCGATTCTATAATGCGAGCGTTCACGAGCAATGCAGGTAGAAAACTCGCGTCGACCGCGTTTGAGGTCGGTAAGAAGACGGCTTTGGATGCTGGTAAGAAAGCCGCTTCCGAAGCCAGTGGTAGGATAGCTTCTGTGGCTGGCAAGAGGCAGCCAACGCATTGATCGACAAGTTGATCAGTCCGCCAGTGAAGCGAGCTGCGTTAGAGCGAACGCCGAAAAGTTGGAAAGATTTTAAGGATGCTGTGGTGCCCATACAAGATTTAGCCAAAATGACGAGTGGATCCGGATTGAAGAGAACTCGCGACGGTGTGATATAAATAAATAATAACATTAAAAACAGAGTTTGAAAAACATAAAAAATTTGTGTTTGAAAAGAATCTAAAATAACAAAAAAAAAAAAAAAAAATAAAACAAAGATGAACATTAAAGATATGTCTTGGAACGACGCCGCGACCAAGAGGTCGAATAACGAGTTCTTTCCCATGAGCATAAGAGGGTTGATAGTAGGAAAATCGAATTGTGGAAAGACCAATCTGTTGATGAATCTGTTGTCCCGACCCGACTGGTTGGATTACGATAGATTGTTCGTGTTTGGCAAGAGCTTGTTTCAACCCGAATACAGATTGCTTCGAGAGTGCATGGATCGCAGATTGCCCAAGGACGTCATAGCCGGAATCTTTGACAGTAGGGAGGAATTTGACAAGAGCGAAGCTCCACTCTCAACCATTTTGGATGGTGCGGCGACGGAGCTGATGAAGAGAAATGCATCTTCGAACGTCGAGTGTCAATTTTATGAGAACGCTAGCGACGTTCCGGATCCTAGAGAACTGAAATCGGAAGATAAGAATCTCATGATTTTCGATGATCTGCTTTTGGAGAGACAGAACCGATGCGAATCGTATTACGTTAGGGGTCGTCACAGCAACGTGGACTGTTTCTACCTGTCGCAGAATTATTTTCGATTGCCCAGACAGACGATAAGGGAGAACGCTAATTTTCTATGTCTCTTTCGCCAAGATCTCAAGAATCTCAATCACATCTATGGCGATCACGTCACAAACGACATGAGCGCTGCGGAATTCAGGAGATTCTGCAAGAGGGTTTGGGATGGTGGACTTTACAATTTCGTTGTGATCGATTTGACAAGTGAATTTAATCGTGGAAAATATCGGTGCGGATTTGACAAGTTTTATGTTTCCGATGATAATAATAAGATAGAGCGTGAAAATAAAAAAAAATTAGAAAAATAATAAATCTTCAAATAATTAGTTTTGAATAAAAAAATAAAATTAAATATAATGTTCGAACATGGAGAATTGTTAGGACGGATAGCCGAGAATACGGCTGCGAAACAATCCATTCAAATCGTGGTGAGTGGCGATTCGACTCGATTCACTACGAAATTCGAACCTTCCATTGAATTGAATAGAGAGAAAAGTTACGAGATGGCTTTGGTGAATCTGGAGACTTATTATTCCTTTCCCAACGTCACCGAAAAGAATAACTCGTTCAAGTATTCCGACGGAACGGATTGGTTGGAGATTCGAATTCCCAAAGGGAGTTACGACATAGACGATTTGAACGATTACATTCAGACGCGAATGAAGATGGATGGAAAGGGAAGCAACAAGATCAGACTCGCTCCCAATCCTAATACCTTACAGACGATGTTGGATTTGGAAGATAATTTTCGAGTGGATTTCAACACGGACGATTCTATAGGCAAGATGTTGGGATTCGATCGAAAGATGTATCGAGGCCACGCGGCATCTGAAAATACGGTCGACATTCTCACTGTTAATAGCATTCTGGTGAACGTGGACATGATTGCTGGAAGCTATGTGAATGGTAGCGCTCAACCGACGACCTATTCCTTCTTTCCAAACTTGTCGCCGGGTTATGAGATTGTGGAGCGACCTCGAAATTTAGTTTATCTACCAGTGATTTTAGACACGTTGTATAGTCTCAAAACCACGTTGATGGATCAAAATGGTGAAGTGTTAGATCTTCGCGGAGAGAGAGTGACGATACGATTTCACATAAGAGAAATATAAAAGCAAAAAAAAAAAAAAAAAAATATATATAGATAACAAAAATAAAATAAATGCAATATTAATTTTACAAAATTATTTTAATATAATTATTAAACAAGAAACAAGTGAAGTAAATATATTTTAAAAAAACAGAATTATGACAGAATACGTGGTTAAAAACGTGAACATATCCGCAGGACAGAGGAAGAAACTTAAGAGAGCGTTAACAACTCGAGGTGAGGTGGTGAGATTCAAATTCACTCACGAAGATCTGACGAGAGGCGGTCAGGATTCGATCGCCTGGACCAGAAGTCAAATCAAAAGGATGGAGAAAGCGATTCGCGATGGAAGAGGGCTGACGGTGAGAATGAGTCCCGCTCAATTGAGATACAATTTGAGAATGAAAGGTGGTTTCCTACCGCTATTGGCAGGAATAGCCGCAAAAGCATTACCCTTTGCCGCAAAGGCGCTACCCTTTCTCGGAAAGACTCTCGGCGTGGGAGCTCTCACGGCACTCGCTAGTTCGGCAGTTGAGAAATTAATGGGTGGCAGTGGACTGTTTTTGAAGAAGGGAGGAGCCGTGTGTCGCGTCCACGTAGACGACAGCAGTAAAGGATTGTATCTAGAACCCGTTAGAGGTGGCAACTCTCTGAGAGGAAACGGTCTCTATCTGAAGAGTGGACGGAACGTTGAGCGACTCGGCAAGGGTTTGTTGCTCGTTGAGAATTCGCCATTTAAGAATATACCAATTTTGAATATGTTATTATAACATAAAATTATATAATCATAGAAAGTATAAAATAATATATTTAAAATGGGTGAAAAGGTGGAGAAACAAATTTATCACCTGGATGAAAAGGTGGAGAAACAATTTGACGATAATGACGAACATCGCAAGCCAGAGAGCGAAAAAATAAAAAAATGGTTAGACGCTAATGATGGATATCTAAGGAAAGAACTAATGAAAGAGATAGATAAAGCGCGGGATAGACGGTTGAGAATGAGACGATGCTTTCCACGGTCACCACTACCTTCTGAAGAGAATGGTAATGATGCGAGTGTTACCAAGAGATGCACAACATTCGTTCATAATTATGATTCGGATAAACAAAAATGTTGTTATAAACGTATCATATCACAAAGAAAAAGAAAAAAAGAAAAAGAAGAAGAATCGACGCTGAAAATTGAGAGAAAAGGAAACGTTATTATAATATATGGTGATAGTGAAGAAGAAGGAAAACAAAAAAAAAAAAAAAAAGTAATGAGATCTAAAGATGATCTTATTACTTTTTTTTTCATTTTTCTTCGCTAAAAATCAATCACTCTATTGTTTATATTTCCAATATTTCCAAGTCCGTTATTAGCATGTTGACACTCGTGTCTTCTCCTTTTTCGAAAATGTGTTGAATGTTTATCTTTACTCTTTTGAGTTTTTTTACATCGGTCAACTCGCTCTCACAACCCAATTTCTTCACGAGTTCGAATGAGATGTTTGGAAATATGTAATTTCCATAGGGCAACGACAAATCGTCCTTGTCGAATTCTCTATCTTCGGCGATAACGATGTTCTGCAATTCGCTTTGGTACTCGTCCAATTTCAAAGGCATCTTATATTTGTCGTATTTGTGCTCTAAGCCCTTCGTCTCGACCTCGTTCAATTCGATGGGATCGTGTCGTTGTAATCTATAGATTTTATGACCGAATTTCTTATACGTTTCGACTCATTTCAATTTCAATTCACATCTTTTAGGTGTTGTTGTCTTCATGATCGATTATTTAGTCTTTTTGTTTTTACGAATTCTTGCAAATAATGTATATTTTAAATTTTGTATTTAAATAATAATTTGTTTAAAAAAAGTTTGTTTATTGTTTTTGCTCTTTATATATATATATATATAAAAAAGTTGTTTTTTTAATTTTTATTTTTTTTTTAATGTAAAATTTTTTAGTAAAAGTTTTTTTTCTCTTTATATATATATAAAAAGTTAAATTTTAACATTTCAATCTCTCTATTGTTTATATTTCCAAGTCCGTTATTCGCATGTTGACATTCGTCATTTTTCCACTTACGAAAATGGTGTGAATGTTTATCTTTACTCTTTTGAGTTTTTTTTTCATAGGCGAATGTGCTCTCACCACCCGATTTGTTCACGAGTTCGGGTGAGATTATTGGATATATGTAACCTCCATAGGACAACAATAATTCACCCTTGTCGAATTCTCTGTCTTCAGCGACGATGATATTATTCAGCAGATCGCTTTGGTACTCGTAAAACAAATCGAGCGTGGCTTCATCCACTTTCAAACACATTCGATATTCGAAGTAGTAGCGCTCTAAGTCTACCATCTCAACCTCGTTCAATTCGATGGGATCGTGTTGTTGTAATGTATAGATATTAAAACCGGATTTCTCATACCTTTCGTCTCGTTTCAATTTCAGTTCGCATCTTTTAGGTGTTGTTGTCATGATCGATTATTTGGTTTTTATGAATTCTTGCAAATAATGTATATTTTAAATTTTGTATTTAAATAATAATTTGTTAAAAAAGTTTCTCTTTATTTCTCTTTATATATAAATAAAAGTTAAAAAAAAAATATTCTTACAAACTCAATTTTGAGGTAAAAACAATGATCAAGTCCAAACATCCGAATTATAGTCTAGAACGTGCAAGACTTCAAACATTTAAAAATTGGCCTTCGCATCTCGCTCAAAAACCCAAAGATTTAGCCGCCGCGGATTTCGTTTACGTGGGTAAAGGTGACAAAGTCAAATGTTTTTGTTGTGACATACATTTGATGAATTGGGAACCTCATGACATACCTTTACTAGAACACATAAGTAATATTAAAAAAGACGAATGCGATTATTTGAACAAGATCCTAACGTTGGGATTGATCAAAATCCAAGATGAAGAGAGGGATAGAGATAAAAACCAAAAATTATTGATGGATATGTTACAACTCGGATACACCAAGGAACAATTGTACGATGCGTTAAACATCGTGAACAAGACCCTGTCTCAATTCATAACTTTAGAACATCTCATCAAATTCATGGCGGAAGCGGACGAGTTATCACAACTCGTCGAAAACAAGCCGAGCAAAACGTCTACCAAGTCTCTGGTCTGCGAAGGTGTCACAAACGTCTTGTTTCTACCATGCGCACACCTGCGTTACTGTAGAGAATGTTATTCCGAAGTCGAGAAAACATGTTCGGTTTGCGAGTGAGAAATAAAAGCGGTCTTAAATTGTTTTTGAATAAAAAAAAACACATTAAAGAAAAAAAAATTGAATTAAAATTTAACTTTTTTTTTTTTTTTTTTATTACATATATATATGAAAAGAGTAAAAAAGCAAAACTTTTTTAACAAATTATTTAATACAAAATTCCAAAAAAAAAAATATTCTTACAAATAAAGCAAACAGATAAAACAATGGTAAATTTAAATGAGAAAACCATACCTCAGTTAAACGAGATTTGTAAACTATTACAAATTTCAGATTTCAGAAATCATAGAACTAAATAAAAAAAAATTGAAGTCATACAAGAATATTTGCGAAACGCTAGAAAGGCAAATGAAATGTCGATAGCAACGACGTCAAAAGATGCATCGGTTGTGAAAAATAAGAAGACGACTAAACGAAAAGCCGTTGAAGAACATCAAGTTTCCAAAGAAAAGAAAAGAAAAACTAAAATGAAAACGAGTGATGCACTTCAGATTCAAGACAAACGAGATATATCGAATGAAATTCAACGAGCAATCGACGAAGAGAAAGGAGAAGAATATGTAAGACGACTCGTTGCGAAACTATTCCAATCGAAACCCGTAGAATGGGAAAGTGCGATCAAAGGCATTTTTAAAACTTTTGACGTGATTCCCTCGTTGAAGAAAGTCGATCCGAAATTGTTCATGGAACGGGTGAAGAAAGAAGTATTGGATTTGTTTCATGAATACATGAACGTGGGATTAAAAATTAAGATGATACTCCATTGCATAACGAATAAAATCGACGTGAAGTCCGGCGAGAGCATCGTGAAAAATGCATATTTCAGATCTAACGTCAAACCCGTATTTCGAGGTTCAGATCTATCGGATGTTTTCGAAAAGATGAAAGACAAGATGTTGACGTCTCTCGCGAATTATCAACATGAAGGTAGTAATTGAACGTTTGATGAGGTGTTGAAACTCGAAATTCACATGAATAAAAACGAACCGTTGAAAGGATCTTCCTACTTGGAATTACCGTATTTCTTGACTAAGAAACACCCGTGGTCAGCGTGAGAAATAAAGATGATCAGTGTTTTAAATGGGCAGTCACCTCCGCTTTATACCCTGTCGAAATAAACACCGATAGAGTTTCTCATTATGAGGAAACTTCTAAAAATCTCGATTGGACCGGAGTGACTTTTCCAACAGAGTTAAAACATATTGAACGTTTCGAGGCTCAAAATCCCACCGTAGCGGTGAACGTCCTTGGATACGACGACGAAAAACGAAAGATCCATCCTCTTAGACAGACTTCGTATCTCGGAAGAGAAAAGACGATTATTTTATTATTGATTTCGAATGGTGACAATCGTCATTATTGTTGGGTTAAACATCCGACCCGATTACTGTTGAAACAAAATAATAATCATAAAGGAAAGATATCTTTATGTTACAATTGCATGAACGTGTTTCACAGCGAAAAATCATTAGCGAAACATCAAAAATATTGCAACGAAAGTCAAGGTGTCGCCGTCGAAATGCCCAAACCCAACACCATCGTGAAGTTTGAAAATCACAATAGAAGGTTAAAAGTACCATTCGTTGTGTACGCCAATTTCGAATGTTTCACCACGAAAATGAGTTCCTGTCAACCCAACGCTCTTCAAAGTTACGTCAAAAGATATCAAAAACACATACCTTCGGGCTATTGCATTTACGTGAAATGCACTTTCGACTCGCAACACGACATGGGTCCCTTCACCTACACGAAACAGTGCGAAGACGACGACGTGGTACAAAGGTTCATGGAAGAGTTAGAATCGAAAATTCAAATGTTATACGACAAATTCAAAACTCCGGCGAAAATGATCATCACGCGAGAGCAGCAGGACGAAAATAACAGAGCCACCGAATGTCACATATACAGACAATCGTTCGACGAGAATTTGGAGGAAAATAAGAAGGTCAGAGACCACGATCATTACACGGGTCTGTATCGCGGTCCGGCTCACAGCAAGTGTAATTTAAAATATCGAGACGCTACTTTCTATCCGGTGATGTTTCACAATCTCTCGGGTTACGACAGTCATCTGTTCATGAAAAATCTCGGCACCTCACACGAAGAATTAAATTGCATCACGAACAGCGAAGAAAGAGACATTTCCTTCATGAAATGGAAGCTCATGGAGAAGAAAAGAGTAATCGACGGAAATACGTTGAAAGAAAAAACGAAATCCATTCGTAGAGGCATACGTTTCATTGACAGTTTTAAATTCATGTCGACCGCTCTGGAAAAATTAGTCGATAACATGAGCAAGGATAAATTTAAAATCACGAGCAAACATTTCGGAGAACGAGTAGACGTCATGTTGAGGAAAGGAGTCTATCCTTACGATTACATGAACGATCTAAAGAGATTCGAAGACACCGCACTACCTTCGAAAGAAGATTTTTATTCGAAATTATACGAATCCAACATTTCCAACGAGAATTACGAACACGCCAAAAACGTGTGGAAATCATTCGATATGAAAACCATGAGAGATTATCACGATCTCTTTCTAAAGACCGACGTTCTGCTCTTGGCAGACGTGTTCGAAAATTTTTGAGACGTCTGTCGTCAAAATTACGATCTGGATCCCGCTTGGTATTTCACCGCACCCGGTCTGGCGTGGGACGCTCTGTTGAAGACCACCGAAGTCCAATTGGAATTATTGTCCGACGTGGACATGTTGCTCATGTTCGAAAGGGCTGCGAGAGGTGGCGTCTCGATGATCTCCCACAGATATTCTGAGGCTAACAATCCCTACATGAAAGAAGGTTTCGATTCGAAACGGTCGACTAAATACATACAGTATTGGGACGCCAATAATCTGTATGGTTGGGCTATGAGTAATCCTTTACCGATTAGAAATTTCGAATGGGTGAAGGAACCGGAAGAGATGCAAAAATGGAGAGACTATCCTGGCATTTTAGAAGTCGATTTGAACTATCCGGAAGAATTACACGATCCACACAATGATTATCCGCTGGCTCCCGAACGAATGGAACCAAATGAAGGAGACGAGGAAAAACTCATTCCCAATTTATTTAACAAACGTAACTACGTCGTCTACAGCGAGAATTTAAACAGTACGTCAATTACGGGATGAAATTAGTCGACATACATCGCATCATTCGATTCGACGAAGAGCCTTGGATGAAAAAATACATCGATCTCAACACGAATCTCAGAACTCGAGCCGAGAACGATTTTGAAAAAGATTTCTTCAAGCTCATGAACAACTGCATGTACGTCAAATTGATGGAAAACATCAGGAAGAGAACCGACGTTCGACTCGTCACGTCTGAGAAAAGAGCTAAAAAATTAGTGGCGAAATCCAATTACAAACACCGAACCATATTCGACGAAAATCTAGTGGCTGTTCACATGCAAAAGACGCATCTGAAGTTCGACAAACCGTATTATCTCGGACCGATCATCTTAGATATCAGCAAGCGATTGATGTACGAGTTTCACTACGATTACGTCAAACGAAAATTTGGTGACAAAGCCAAACTACTGTTCACTGACACGGACAGTTTAGTTTACGAGATAAAGACGAAAGACGTCTACCGAGATATATCTCTGGACGTGGCTGAGTGGTTCGACACGAGCAATTATCCTGTCGATCACCCGTCCAACATTCAATCAAACGACAACAAGAAGGTGTTGGGTAAATTTAAGGATGAGAGCGGCGGTAAACAGATCGTCGAATTCGTGGGCTTGAGACCCAAACTGTATGCTTATCGTCTAGAAGATGATGAAGAGATCAAGAAGTGCAAAGGAGTCAAAGCGTGCGTGGTGAAGAAAAACATCTCTTTCCAAGAGTATAAAGATTGTCTGTTAGGAAGTGGTCCAGTGTATAAGACTATGAAATCGATTCGAAGCGAAAATCACGACCTGTATACCGAAATAGTCAACAAGATTTCGCTGACGGCCGACGACGATAAGAGATTCATGTTAGACGATAAAATAAGCACTTTAGCACTCAGTAATTGGATTTCGGATATAATTAGAGACAATATGAATGGAGATGATTGGATTCCAGATATGAGTAAGGATGATAGGATTCCAGATATGGATAAGGATGATAGGATTTCAGAAAATCATGAAGAATTAGATGAACACAAAATTATAGAAATCGATAGTGACATCGAGAAAGTTAGTTTAAAAAGAAAAAGAAAAAAATAGAAAAAAAAATAACGTCATTTTTAGTAAATTATAAGAAAATAAATAAAAAAAAAATATACGCATTTATGAATGAGAAAAATAAAGATATCCATAGAAGGTGTCGTCTTACCCAATGAACCCCTATCCAACATCGATCTGTTGAATGCGGCAAAAGATTTGAAAATTGAAGATTTTCTAGGAGTGTTTTCCAGAGATGCCTTGCCAAAGAGAAGACCTCGACAATCTGAATGCAGAATTTTAAATCTAGATGATTCATCGGGTGAAGGCACTCACTGGGTGGCGTGGATGAAAAACGGGAAGAAGAAAAATTATTATTTCGACAGCTACGGAATCTCGCCGCCAAAAGAAATAAAGAACTATTTCAACAAATCGATGGTTCGTTACAACACTGCAATCACCACATGAAGTGTTTTGCGGTCACCTGTGTCTCTACGTTCTCAAGAGATGGTCTGAAGGAGATCAATTTCAAGACATTCTCAATGATTTACATTAGAGAGAGATTTTTTTTTATAGTATATATAAAGATAAAAAATTATTTTAAAAAAATTTTAATCGAATAAAAACGAAAAATAAAATAACATAGTTCATTTTTAATAAACTGCATTTTGAACATATTTTTCTAAAAAACAAAAAAAAAAAAAATCCCACAACAACATGCCTGTCGATAAATTTGGTAGAAGTGACAACGAAAAAGTCAACCCGAGAAAGAAGAGGAAGAGGAAGACGTTCGAAGTCGACGATGGTTACGATGTTGCCAACTTGGACGAACGTTAAGTTCGGAGATATGAACCTCGAGAAGAACCTTTGAACATGAACGATAAGAAGCTCTACAATCTTCCCGAGCTGATAGATCTCGCAGATGCTGCAACTAAAAAATACGTCGACAGGGGGAACGCCGATTTTGAACGAATCCTGCTGGATAATTACGTGGATAAAATCATGACCGACGATCTCGATCTGAAATCCAAACGTTTGGTGAACATCGCGAATCCCATAGATCCCACCGATGCTGCGACCAAGAAATACGCGGACGACTCTCATGCGAGATTCAGCGAACACCTGAGAAAAAGATACGTTCTGAAAACGATGCACTCGGAATTGAACGCCAATTCTAACAAGATAACGAACGTGGCCACTCCCATGAATCCCAGGACGTGGCGACCAAACACTACGTAGATCTGGAACAGAGAAAGTCTGACAGACAAGAAATGAAATCGGATCTGAATGCGGGATTCCACAAGATATTGAATCTGTCGAAGATCGACAACACGGATGTGGACTCAACCGCAGTCAACAAGGGCTACATAGATTCTGCCGTGATACAATCGCAAGAATACCTAGAATCGCAAGTGGACGATCTCTACCTGAACAAGCAATCTGGCGGAACCATGGAGGGTGGTATTGACATGAACGGTGAGAATTTATTCGGACTCAGTCACGATCTCAAATTCGATTCCAGCGCGGTCAGCAGGAAGTACGGTCTGGAGAAAGGGTGACATCATGGAAGGTAAACTAGACATGGGTGGACACGCGCTCACGAATCTACCGGATCCCGTGAACATGACGGATGCTTGCACCCTGATTTCGGTGGTGGAGAAAGTCAAATATGCTAGACAATTGATCACTGTGTGGGCCGAAGAGGCCGGCGCCTTAGATGAGGGAAAAGCTGAGTGGTCTTTCAGAAATGGAGGTAGCAGATCGAAACATGGTCAGGTGGGATATCCCATGCCGCTGGGAGGTGAAATCCTTCGAATGAGTCTGGCTTCCTCGGATTTGAATAACAGAGCGGTCGTCAATCTCATGGTGAATGGTGTGGAGAGCGATAAGAGATACAGCGTCGAAAAGACTGAGAATCAACACGCGAATGTTAGCACGTTCGGCACGCCTCTCAAAGTGAACGCCGGAGACAGGATTAATTTCGTCATGAAAACCAATAATCCCGAAGCTGCCACTTCCTTGTTGAGTCTACTGATCGAACTAGATCCTTTGAACAAACAGTGAACGCGTGGAAAATAATGAATTAAAAAAATAATGTGTGATTATTAAAAACAAAAAAAAAACAAAAAAAAAAAAGTAATGAGATTTAGAAAGATGTTCAATCTCTCTAGATCACATTACTTTATTTATTTTTTTTTGTTTTTTGTTTTTAATAATTACTCATTACTTTTTATTTTTTTTTTGTTTTTTATTTTTTTTCACACACTCGTCTCTCATCGAATGATCGACATCTTATTTCCATCCGATTCGAATTGTAATTCTCTGTCCGACAGGAAGGCTTCGGTTTTTCTCGGCACGTTCCTATTGAATTGCATCTTGATCTGAATGTCTAAGACGCTACTCTTGAGTCGTTCACTCTGTTTACTGACGTCAAATACGAACATGGGATACATCGACTTGTATTCGCCGGGAGACATGTTAGGATTGCTCATCAATTCGTCTAGACCGTGATACTTCTTTCTAAAATCAGCGGCGTCGCCGTACAGTCTGCAGAAATCGTTCTTGTCGAATGATGCGTTGTAATCGATTGCTGGATATCTCATAGCGTTCAGAAACACTTGCATGTTTCTCAAATGGCAGTGATCGAACAGCGATGCATTCTTTTCCTGAGACCCATCCCTATCGGTCTGAAACACAACCACGATGAAATGTAGTCTCTCGGAAGTGGATTACACCGTCAATCTCCAATCGAAGTGATTCGTGGAGGGAGGAATGCTAGCTGTGTCGCACTGTCTCATTCTAAATCCCACGGGTAATTTTCTCTTGGATTCTATGATCTTGTAGAGACGCGCTTTGATCGAAGGCTCCATGTGCGAAACGAACCACGATATCTTGTGTAGAGTTATCTTACCCGCATCGGTCGTAGTGAGTCTCACTATTGCATCGTTGTTTCCTTTTCGAATCAACGTCAGATTGTGTTTGAATCCATACATGATCTTGTTGTAATCGCCCGCAAATCCGAAGATGTGTTTCAAAGGTATCCTGAATGAAAACGTTCCTTTAGGTCTAGACGTCTTGACGATGTAGTCGAATATCAAGGCGGCGTCTTTCACCCACAACTGATTAAGTCCTCTGGATTTCGAAAAATCATCAGGATACGTCAAGAGTCCGAACATCGTGGTGGCCTGACCGGGATGAAACACAGATTCTATCTCTTGTCCGGATAGCATGTATTTTATGTTACTGAATAGATGCATGATGCCATTATTGGCTAGAGTAACCGTGTCGTCGTCGGTGTAGTCGCTCCCATCTTCCTTGGTGAGACGTCCCTGCACCACTATGTAACTCTCGCTAGGATGTACAAATAGATCTTGAGTTTCAACGTTGATTCTTATCTCTCCCGCATTGTTCAAACTTGTTCTGGTTACCGGTTCATATTCGTGAACCTCATATTCTTGAATACTTTCATCTTTCACTATGCTTTGTGCTATATCTAATATATTTGTCATTTTAAAGGATTTTTAGTTTTTTGTTTATTAATTAACTTGTTTTCTTTATCTAATAAATAGTTTTTAATTATTATTTTTTTCTCTCTTATATATATGTGTAAACAAGAAAATGTCAAAGAGAGTAAATAAAAAAAATTTTTGTCTTCTTCATCAAAACTTCGTCTTCTGTAATTGTTGTTCGTAAAATTTTCCGATGATCTCTTCTCCATCCAAAGCTTCGATTTCGTAAGTCACCGGATCGGTGTGAAATATTTTGATGATCACGAAGATTTCCAAGGTCCATCGAGGAGTATAACCCTTTTTAGAAGTGCTTCTTATAAGCGTAGATTCTCACTCGATCGCCGACTGCAAATTTCGGCATTCTAGACTTCTTCCTGATCTTAGATCTCTCGGGATATAGATTCGCGTAGACCCGTTTTTCGTTTTGAGGATCGCTAGCTTCCGCAGGAGTCATCTTGATCGATCTGTGTTGCGTGTTGTTGTAATCTTTGACCAGACCGTTCAGAGCGTATATGTATTTCTTGGTCGAATTCGCCGTGAAGTATCTGTGCATCTTTTCCTTCATCGTTCGATTCCAACGTTCCACCACGCTGGCTTTCTCTTCGTTTTCGATCGAGTAGAGGTCTACCAATCGACGAACGTCCTTGTTGTAGAATTCCTTTCCCTTATCCACCCACAATTTACTCGGTTTTCGAGAAGGCGAGTCGAACACGCTCTTCAGAGCCTCGGCAACACAAGGTCCGGATTTATTCTTCAAAGCTCTGATCCAACCGTATTTGGAAAACACGTCAATGACCGTCAATAGATATTTGACGCCCTCGTTCCACCTCGAAAACGATCTCATGTCGACCAAGTCGGCAGACCAAATGTCATCCAGACCCTTCACGAACACCCTTCTCTTTCGAAATTTATGCACTATGGGTTTGTGTAACTCCTCGGCTAATTCGCTCGTCAATAATCGTTTCTTCTTCTTTTCAGATGCGCTTTTTTTTTTTGAACGCCCCATCCGAATCGACGTTTTGCACCGATCAGATTGCCGACCAGCGAACGTTCCATCTTCTCTCTCCTGGTCGGATTCGATATGCCTCTCAATCTCCCCAACATGTTTTTGTCGCAGACGTCGTTGCGAGTCTTGGTGTTGGGATGTCCGGCGTAGCACAGATCGTGATTGTATGCGGCCGCGTCCACCCTATTCACAGGTTTGCTCCAAGATTTGGGTGTCAGATCGGCGTTGAGTCTCTTGTTCAATTTCGTTCCGGGTCCCGTGAAACTGTGACCAGGCAGATGCATTTCGAAAGGTAGATTGTTGATCATTTTATTCACGATGCCTTTACCTTTGCTCGCGTTCTTTTTTTTGACGAATCGCGTCTTGACAGAACCACACACGTCGCAAATTCCACGAAGCATCCGTCTATCATTTTTAGTTCACACTTCTCTAGAATTACTCGTCTCGGTAACTCTCTTACACTTTACGCAATACATTTTTTAAGAGTTATTTAAATTAATTTCGATTTTTATTTTATATATAAATTTAATATTTTTTTTTTTTTAAAAATTCTGTTCTTATTATATATATATATTTTTTTTCAATCGCTGCTCTTGAGTTCTATCATCTTACTGAATTCCTCCCTAGCCTCTTTCCTCCTCTTTTCCATGAGAGAATCCTTCATCTCTTCCTTGATGATCTGACGAGTCTTGATTCTCACAGCTTCTTTCATGGCATCGTATTTCGTTTTCTCGCTCAATATCGCGAAGTATTCTCCGTCCGATATCCTACCGTCTTTCAACGCCATAGAGATCATTTCGGATATCGTGTCGATCTTGGAGTCAGCCAAGACGCGAATCTTGTCGTGTTTCCTCGCCTTCAGATATAATTTCCTACTCAAAAAGTTTCCGAGCGTGCTAAACAATCCGGCGGCGAGAGCTACTCCTTCTACGGTCAACATGATCGGAATGCCGACCGCGGTCAACAAAAATCCGATGCTGGCTGCGTGTAAACCCAGAGAAATCCTGATGAGTGTCGTGTCGATCGCGTTGACGACTGTCACGAAACGCGAATACTTCTTCTTGAGGGAACGACGAGAATCTCTCTCTCGAATTAGATACTCTTGGATTCTATTGATTTGATCGATGCGATACCTCTCTCCTTTTTCTCTTTCTTCTAGCGACGGCGCCGTCGGCAAAACGCCGTTCGGCTTCTCGTCCTCGTCGTCCACTAACGTCGGATACAATTTATTTCTGGTTCTCATTTTGTGTTTTTTTTTCTTTCTTTCTAATATTAGATAAAAAAATTTATGTGTGTATTTATTTTTATTTTCTATTCTCCCTTATTTTATATCAACGAGAAAACTTAGACGTATGCTTCGTTGAACAATAATTTCAATATGCATCCCTTATCTCGTAAAGTCAGACTTTTACGCGCCAATTTCTGTTCTTCCGAATCTGTGGGCTTGCTTCGATTCTTACAGTAGAGTAATCTCTTCCAAAATGCGATCACTTCATTGATTTGAACGCGTTCGTACGCCAGTTTGAAATACTTGACGACCATATCTTCCCTTTCCATCCACAGACACGAATGATTCTCGTGATCGAAGTCTAGGTGATCCCGACATCCAACGCATCGTTCTAACAAGAGACGACCTAGTTGTTCATTCACGCAGAATTCGTAGGCTCTCATCAGCATTTTTAAAAGAAACCTCACTCTAATTTCCTGAGAATCGCTCATGATTTACGTTTTTATTATCTATTCGATTTGATATATTTATTTTTCTAAATAACTATTATTTATATATTTTTTTCTCTCTCCTATATATATCGATCGCCTTTATTTATTTCCTAGGATATTCCCCCACCCCACGACGAGGGGAGATAACTCCGTATGATCGAGTTTACGAGAATCGAGCGATCCGATCGGTCGATTGGCGGAGAATCGAGCGATCCGATCGGTCGATTAGCTGAGTTTGGGAATTCCCATAGTTGGGAATTCCCCTAATGACGTCATAAATGGGAAAAACCCACCGCCTCAAAACAATTGCGGATTCTAAATCACTGATGTAGAATCCGCAGACTTTTTTTTGATGATAGCCCAGAATATTTTGCTCGCGTTCGCCAACGATGGATCGATGGTCTAATCTGTGATGGAACGTCGACACAAATTTTTAAAGTGAAAGATAAAAGTGAAGATGTACAATTTCACCCTTTTTTTAAAAACGCGCGTTCACCACGAGTATTTGAACGTTAAAAGTGCGATCTTGGAGTCACAAAAAAACATGGGGGATTCAAGATCAATGTACATTTTTGTGAACAAGCGTGTGATTTAACACCGAATTCCACGTCGGTGAACCATCGTGTACGTATGTTGTACACGTACATGTACAAAGTGATCGTAAATCCGCAAATATCACCTACTAACAACTTCCTCTGCTGAACAACAACTATCTGGTGGCGTCTCATCCTGGATCCATGTTATATACCATTCCTCTTGATTACGTCATCGGGCGGTCTACTCTTTTGACCACTTCACCATTCTATTACCGATTCTTCTTTTAGATTAACCTTAAAGGGAAATACCACTACAATTGGTCCTTCTTGTTTTTCTGTGCACGGAGTTTGGATTTTGGACCCATCAAAATGATGTTGGTACATACACTGAGAGAAATTCAAGGAACTTAGTGTACTTTCAGTAACCTGAACATTGGGTGAATGTGGAGTTAGTGGACATGCAAGGGCGACCATGGTCGCCCTGTCGGGATAAGTGCTCGATGTACAGCCAATCTAAAACCAGCACTTCAAATGCTATGATGCCTGGTCAAAATTGTTCTGAAGATATAGAAATTGTTTGGTTTGGTGTTTTTTACGATTATATGCAACCAGTAGTTGTTGCACTGTATAACATTTGTTTCAACATAGAAACAATACCTTGAACATATTTCGTGATAACATTGGCAAAGACTGATACTGTTCTTTGGAGACAAATTTACAACGCCATGTAGCATCAAGACTTTCACTTCTCTTGTGCAAAATCATTTTCAAGACGATTGGATATATCATAAACACCATCTTCGTCACTTGACTGTTCTCCATAAACACCTACAATACAGATAACAGTGTGGGCAAAATGAGCTTTAATTTTGAAATCCACTGACGTCATGTTTGGGTTGTGTGGTGGTAATAACTTTACTTGGATTATTCAGATCACTGTCTAGCCCAGGGAGAAAAGACGGCCTGGAAATAAAGGGCTTATATCGGAATCCGCCCCGGAAGAAAAGATGGCTTGGAAAGAGGGTTTATGTCGTAATCCGTTAGCAATTTACGCTATATAGCATAATGGTAACCTATAGGAAATAAAGAGGTGTGATGCTTCTCCGCCTTCTCTGTTTTTAACCCTTTACCCAACCTAACGGCCAAAACCGTTCAGCGCTATTCTCAAAAATCGCCTATTAATTTTCATTATTTTTTCATTTTTGTCTCAAAAACATAGGTCATGAGCCCTCATTGGAACGAGCTCGATGTGCTCGTTCCAATGAGGGGTCACAACCGATGTTTTTGAGACAAAAAATGTCAAAAAATAGTTATTCAAGAATTTGAAAATGTCTTCTGCTTTTCATGTTAGGTAAAGGGTTAATACGCCAGTCATGCGTTTCTACGTCTCAACGGGATTTCCGCCTGTATAAATATCAAGAACTAACGCGCAATCTCGTCGAAGCGAGATCGCACGTTAGTTGTTGCTATTTTTCAGGCGGAGAATTCTTTTTAGATGGAAGCAGAATGCCAATCTATTCACGTGTGGATGAAATACCCATCCTTTGTTCGATATTGTGCCGAATGATTGATTGTCATATCTTTCTGGTAAAACATGCCGATTAGTAATTTATTAAAGTTATGCTGTATTACTTTGTCGTAACCTGTAGTTCGTTCGCGTATTCTACAATTTACGTAACACATACGTAACCTAAACGGCTGTTCTCGGGATAATTCCAGGCCTGAAAGATGAATATGCAAAGAATGTGATTGATATAGACCTTTGTGAAACAAAACACTCACTGCAGGTTCTACACTCTAGACGCGATTCGAACGTCACAAACGTTGGTTGAAGGCAAGTGCACATCGACGTACACAGCGACACTGTGCCCCCACACAGCAGGGTCAGGCTGCGCCAAGAAAGGTTATCAGGGAATGAACAAAGGGGGCCCTAGCCCCGGAGAAAATTTTAATTTTGCGCACTGAATGAACGCGGCTCCCTTCCATCTGAGCGATCAATGACAGTCCACATTGAGGAAATTTCGATGGAATTTTGTACCATCTTCTACGATCATTCGACAAAATGGTTCTAAAATAGGGTGTGTGTGAGGGGGGGGGGGACCCGTCGGAAAGATCATAGTTCGGTCCAAAAGGAGAAAACCTTGATCTTTAGCTTAACTTGACAAAGTCAAGATAAGCTATTGCCACCATGCGCGCGGAAGTCTGTTAGTCTGTGAGTCTGTAAGTCTGTTCACATTTTCCTTTAACACAGGCGACACCCGCAGTTCTTATCCGATCGCCACGAAATTCCATGTGCTGGTTTGGGGTCATGTCTAGATGAGAACGTCGCCTTTTGGTCGCGATCGGTCAACCGTGATAGCTGCCCGAGCCCAAAACCCGAAAACCTTTAGCACAGTCTACAGGTTGTATTTATGAAGGGATTTCATTGTAACTTGGTAGGAGGCCTCTGTTTAACATCTAGATGAGAACGTCCCCTTTTGGTCATGATCTGTCAACCCTGACGGCTGCCCATGACCGAAACCCAATAACTTTTAGCACAGTCTGCAGGGGGGGGGGGGGGGGTTCATTGTAACTTGGTAGGATGACTCCGTATGATGTCTAGATAAGAACTTCCCCATTTGGTCGCGATCTGTCAGCTGTGATGACTGCACGAGCCGAAAACCCAGAAACTTTTAGCACAGTCTACAGGTCATATTTATAGAGGAATTTCATTGTAACTTGGTAGGTTGACTCCATATAATGTCTCGATGAGAACGTCCGCTTTTTCGTCGCGATTGGTCTACTGTGAGGGCTACAGGGGCCCGAATCCCGAAAACCTTTAGGACCGTCTATAGGTCATATTTATCAAAGGATTTCATTGTAACTTGGTAGGATGACTCCAGATAATGCCTAGATGAGAAGGTCCCCTTTTGTTTACGATCATTCAACTATGACGGCTGCCCGAGCCCGAAACCCGAAAAGCTTTCGCACAGACTACAGGTCATATTTATGAACGGATTTCATTGAAACTTGGTAGGATGACTCAGTATAATGTCTAGATGAGGACGTCCCCTTTTGGTTGCGATCGGTCAACCGTGATGGCTACACAGGCCCGAAGCCCAAAACACTGTAGCACAGTCTTCAGCCTGTATTTATTACAATACAACCTGTACAGTGTGCTAAAAGTTTTCGGGTTTTGGGCTCGGGAAGCCATCACGGTTGACCGATCGCGACCAAAAGGCGACGTTCTCATCTAGACATGACCCCAAACCTGCATATGGAATTTCGTGACAATCGGATAAGAACTACGGGGTGTCACCTGTGTTAAAGCAAATGTGAACAGACTTACAGACTCACAGACTAACAGACTTCCACACGCATGATGGCAATAGCTTAACTTGACCTCGTCAAGTTAAGCTAAAATCAAGATTTTCTCCTTTTGGACCGAATTATGATCTTTCCGACGGGTCCCCCCCCCCCCCCCCCCCCCCCCCACACACACACACACTATTTTAGAACCATTTTGTCGAATGATCGTAGAAGATGGTACAAAATTCCATCGAAATTTCCTCTATGTGGACTGTCATTGATCGCTCAGATGGAAGGGAGCCGCGTTCATTCAGTGCGCAAAATTAAAATTTTCTCCGGGGCCAGGGCCCCCTTTGTTCATTCCCTGATAACCTTTCTTGGCGCAGTCTGCCCCTGCTGTGTACGTCGATCTGCACTTGCCTTCAACCAACGAGAAAAGTCGTTATTTATTCCTTTTTCGCAACGTTTGTGACGTTCGAATCGCGTCTTGAGTGTAGAACCTGCAGTGAGTGTTTTGTTTCACAAAGGTCTATATCAATCACATTCTTTGCATATTCATCTTTCAGGCCTGGAATTATCCCGAGAACAGCCGTTTAGGTTACGTATGTGTTACGTAAATTGTAGAATACGCGAACGAACTACAGATTACGACAAAGTAATACAGCATAACTTTAATAAATTACTAATCGGCATGTTTTACCAGAAAGATATGACAATCAATCATTCGGCACAATATCGAACAAAGGATGGGTATTTCATCCACACGTGAATAGAATGGCATTCTGCTTCCATCTAAAAAGAATTCTCCGCCTGAAAAATAGCAACAACTAACGTGCGATCCCGCTTCGACCAGATCGCGCGTTAGTTCTTGATATTTATACAGGCGGAAATCCCGTTGAGACGTAGAAAAGCATGACTGGCGTATTAACCCTTTATCTAATGTGAAAAGCAGAAGACACTTTCAAATTCTTGAATAACTATTTTTTTTACATTTGTCTCAAAAACATCGGTTGTGACCCCTCATTGGACCGAGCGCATCGAGCTCGTTCCAATGAGGGCTCATAACCTATGTTTTTGAGACAAAAAATGAAAAATAATGAAATTAATAGGCGATCTTTGAGAATAGCGCTGAACGGTTTTGACCGTTACGTTGGGTAAAGGGTTAAAAACAGAGAAGGCGGAGAAGCATCACACCTCCTTATTTCCTATAGGTTACCATCATGCTATATAGCGTAAACTGCTAACGGATTAAGATATAAGCCCTCTTCCCATGCCATCTTTTCTCTCGGGGCGGATTCCGATATAAGCCCTTTATTTCCAGGTCGTCTTTTCTCCCTGGGCTTGACAGTGATCACAAACGTGACAACCGTTACTTATTCCCGGTTCCTTAGTTGTCACGTTCCTTTTCAGGCTTCATAGATTTCATTTTTTCGAGAAATTAACAAAAAAACATGGGAATTCCTGCATGATAACGTATTTTTAGATAAGTAGTGACGTCATATTACACCCCGTCGACCAGCCGAAAATCTAGACAATTTTTTGCTTCAAGCATGTTTTCAACATATAGATATCCCGCGTCGACCGAGAAAGCCAAACAAAAGGAAAAGAGAAAATTCCACACTTTTCACGTAAGTTATTATAAATTTCCACGTCGTTCTAACGACTTCTCGGAAATAGTTTCAAAGCTACGTTGTAGTTACCAGTTCGCATTTCAAAACTGAAATGGTAAACTATATTATTACCACTCAATCTATAAGTTATTAGTCGATTAACATAAGTTTGGAGGTCCGTTAAAACTCCATAATTTCAGTGACGTCATTCGACGGGGCCGGGCCGCGGGCGTTAATGGTATAAATAGCATTAGCGGCCCGCGGCCCGGCTATTTTTATATTCGAGTTATCTGTAACAGGGAGTGGTAATAATAGTAATAACATGATTGTCGTCAGGCATCATGATTCATTAGCGGCCCTGCAGCAATAATGAATAGCCCTTGTGCTTATTAACGGCCCTCGACTTTGTCTCGGCTTTGTCTCGAGCCTCTAATAACCCCTCGGGCTGTTCATCATTGCCGCAGGGCCGCTAATGAACCATAATGCCCTCCAATATCATGTTATTGTAATATTCTACACTAAACACATTTAGGTCACTGGTAGCTGGAGTTCACTACAGATGTAGACAGACCAAACACGATGCCGACTCAGGGTAATTCAAATCGCAGTTAGTCCACAATACTGTCGAAAAAAAACAACAACGAAAATACAAAGTGACCTTTTCTTTTATTTGCGTCCAGTATCCGACAGTCTTCATTTGGAGTGAGGACGACGGTTAACACAATTTCATTCAAATCGCAATTAGCCAACACCGTTGTAAATCGATGCTAGAACCACGTGTTATGTGTCGGGTCGTCCTAAACCCCGAAATCTCCCGTTAATAAACCCCAAAATCGCCCCTCCTCCTATTTAATGCTCAAGATCCCAATAAAATACATTTAAGTAAGGGAAATTTGTTTACTTTGAAATTTCCACATCTGATATGCCATAAGTAGTATGTCTCGTATGTTTCGACCCTTATTTGGATGACCTCGGTGGATGACCTCGGAAGTGACGTCATGTCACGTGACCCAGTGGCGCCATGTTGTGTTGTCATGGTAACCCGCGTGAGCGGCCATGTTGTGACGTCATCCCCATAGTGATACGTGGTGTGAGTGCGCATGCGCAGCGCGTGTTGTTAGGGTGATAGTGTTTCCGTCGTCCATTTTGTATACTGGAGGCCGCCATCTTGGTTTCTATGGTAGCACGTGATTGCTATGTTACCCAATTGTTCTGTAATAGGACGGGGTATGTTTTGAGGGTATGTTCGATTGTAGAAGAGTAAATCTAATTACCACAAACAACCCGACAATCCTTCCAAATCACCAAAATCCACCCGAAATCACAGAAATTGACTTTATTTCCCATTTTATCGGTTTAGCACGTAGTGCTATAGTACTAAGGGGTACAAGGGGTGCATTCGACTGAAGTGAAGTAATTTTCTGGGTTCGGATTTTCCCTATTAAGAGTAGCACGTAATACCGAGGGGGTGTGTTCGTTTGAAGTGGAGTAATGTTCCCATTTTTTTGGATCCCATGACGTTTTATTTCCTTATTAAGAATAACACGTAGTGCTATAGGACAAATTTACCCAGAATTCCTCTGCTTCTACTTGGAACTATATTTTTATAAATTCCTACGCTCTATTTTTAGTAACATGATTAACTGACCCCCTAACTAATTGTTAGTGTCTATATTTAGCAATTTCTTTAAATGACCCCCCTAAGTACATGATTTTAAATAATAAAATTAATGAGGATCAAGATGTTTTTACACTGACCAATCAGAGCGAAGTTAATCCACCAATCAGATTTCTGGATTCCCATTGTGTTTCTTTCCCATTGACTTCTATACTAATTTTCTAAATTTCCCAACTTTAACCTATAATCCTATAGGAAACAAACACAAACGCCCATCGAGAATGAAAATATAGATGAAAAAACGTTGTGAAGTCGTGACGTTTTCAAAAACGTCCGTCACGTCGAAATAAATTCCGGAGAAGAATAACGTCGCGTCATTCTGTTTCGATCCTTCGAACTGAACACATCGCTAGAGAGTTTTCTATAGCAATTTTGCCTTTGCAAAAAATTTATGAAGATGTCTGAAGCTGCTACTGCCGTTACCAGAACTGATGTCTACGCCTGTGAAGAGTGTGGAAAGACCTTTACGGACCGCTGCAACCGAAACCGCCATGTGCGTACCAAGCACGCCACCGGAGAGAAGAAGACCCACGATTGTACCAACTGCAACAAGAGTTATGCTTCCAAGCAGAATCTAGATCAACACCTGAAGAAATGTTTTGAGATATATACATGTATGGAATGCGGCCAGGAGTTCAACCAACTACTCCATTTTAATCGACACAAGAGCGTTGCCCACCGACCAGTTCCTGTACCATCAAAAAGGAAGACTGATGAACCGAAGAGAGGACCCCCTAAACAACCACGGACCACGACGACCACCCATTATGATGTTGACCCAATGGAGTTTGAAAAGAATATGATGTCTGAAGAAGAGCCAGATGAGATATTGACCGTGTACGAAGATAACTGGAGTTCTATTAGAACTCGCCACATGATGAACAGAAGAGTCCAGGACCAATATAACTACCGGATCAATGATGTGAACCTGAAGATGATGACTGATGAATTGATGACTACCATATTTCTGCCACAACAGCTAAGATTTAAAATTAATCTGAGTTTTGGTTTTATCCTGCGACACAATGAAACGAATGAACTGAAGTATTACCATCCATCACAAAACAACGCCCGGGTACTTGATGTTCCACAGCTTGTATGCTGCCAAGAAGACTTTGAAGAATTCCTTGATGATGTCATGGAAGAAGATATCCTGGAATGGGCCAAATTAAAACGACCCAACACCAAATGGCTTGTGGAGAGAGTTACCAACGTCACATTTTATGTGAACAAGCTGAAAGACCACCCAATTGGAATGGTAGAAGATCTTTCTGACTACATTGTCCAGAACAAAGCAGTAAATGCTTTGGTGAAAGATGAAAATAACTATTTTACCTACGATGACAACCTGTGTATTTTCCGCTGTTTAGCTTTATGGAGTGGTTCCAAAGCACACACATTGAATAATACAACAGATGCCATGTACAACAAGTATTCAGAGAAGCCAAAGAATGAATTCCGTGGAGTAACTTTAGCCGAATTACCTGACTTGGAGAAATGTTTTGAAGTAAATATCCAAGTATATGAACTTGTCAAGAATGATGATGACCAAATTGTTGCCAAATTAGTACAGAGATCTCACAGAAAGTATGAAGATACCATGTTTGTGAACATTTACAAGAACCATTTTAGCTACATCATCGATATAGACCAATACTGCAAATCCTTTGAATGCCGCAAATGCGGCAAATTATGGAAAAATGGATTTCTACTCAATCGTCACGAGAAAACCTGTACAGATGAAGTAAATTACCAGTATGTTGGCGGTGTATACCATCCATCCCAGTCCATATTTGATCTGTTAGAAGATGAAGGTATAGAAGTATCTGAAGAGAAGAAGTTTTATCCATACCGTGCAACGTTTGATTTTGAATATGATATGAATGTAGTCAAGCGTGAACTGATGACATACCTGAAGAGACAGAATCCACTCAAGTTTGCAGTGAAGAAATCGAATAACTACATGTGCGTCTCGACAGAATCTTTCAAGTTTGTTGATATTTGCAACTACCTCGCTCCAGGATTCAGCTATGACAAGTTTTTGAAAGCATTTGGCTGCTCCGTGACAAAGGGATTTTTACCATATGAATGGATCGACAGCTTGAACAAATTGGATCAAGACCACCTACCAGACCATGAAGCCTTCTACAGTTCTCTCAAGAAAGAAAATATATCCAATGAAGAATACCAGTACAGCCAGCATGTATGGAACGACCTTGAGATGACAACTTTCCGTGATTTTCTGATCTGGTATAATAACCGAGATGTAAAACCATTCCTTGAAGCAGTTGACAAGCAGTTTGCTTTCTACCAAGAACGCCACATCGACATGTTTAAAGATGGCATCAGTGTTCCGGGCCTGACGTTGAAATACCTGTTCCAGACCATGAATGATGAAACTTACTTCACATTATTTAACCAGAAGAATAAAGACTTGCATCACTTGGTGAAAGATAATATCGTTGGTGGACCTTCAATTATCTTCAATCGATACCACGAGAAAGATGTTACCCCGAATCAGAGAAACAAAATATGGCAAAGAAGCAAAACCATGTGGAAGTATTATAGGCTTTGATGCGAATGCATTATATCTTTGGTGCCTAATGCAAGAGATGCCAACGGGTTGGAGTATTAGACGTCGTGAAGAAAACCAGTTTAAACCAGAACATCCAATGAAGTATGGTAAAATGGCTGAACAATGGTTAGAGTTTTTATCCATGAGAGATGACATCCACATCAGACATCAGTTTAACGGAGCTGAAAAAATGATTGGTCGAAGACAGTTGCCTGTTGATGGTTGGTGCAAAGAGACACAGACTGTATACCAGTTCCATGGCTGCTTCTGGCACGGACATACCTGCATGAAAGATAAGAATGGCCTTCCTATCATCCATAATGAAGTCAGAGATAAACGATGAAAGAACTACTACAAGACACCCGTACCAATGCAAAGTACATCACCGATTTGGGCTATAAACTTATTGAAATCTGGGAGTGTGAGTGGAGAGAGATGAAGAAGACCGATGCCACACTCAAAGCCTTCCTGAAAGAGAATTTTTCAGACAAAATAGATGGTGCGATGACAGAGGAAGAAATAATGAACAAAGTGAAGTCCGGTGAACTGTTTGGTTTAGTCGAATGTGATATACATGTACCAGATCACCTGAAAGAGTACTTTGAAGAGATGACACCTATCTTCAAGAATACAGATATTTCCATAGATGATATTGGTGAACACATGAAGGCCTTTGCCAAGAAGAATGGAATCATGAAGAAACCCCGTAGAAGTTTGATCGGAAGCTTTGGAGCGGAGAAAATGTTATTTGCAACCCCTTTACTGCAGTGGTACCTCCAGCATGGTATTGAAGTTGATCACGTCTATCAAGTTATCCAATATAAACCAAGAAGATGTTTTGAAAAATTTGGAGATGAAGTATCTGAAGCAAGAAGACAAGGAGATGTTGACCCTGACAAGTCGATCGTTGCCGACACCATGACGCTGTTGGGAAATTCTGGATATGGCAAAACCGTCACCAACAAAGAGAAGCATCGACGTGTGTGCTATTGCGACGACGAAGAAGTTACCAAAGCTGTAAATGACATGTCCTTCAGAGCCTTGAATCCATTAGATGATACATTATATGAAGTCGAACTCAACAAGAAGACAATCAAGTTGGATCTGCCACTTCACATCAGATTCTTTGTTTACCAGTATGCGAAACTCCGGATGCTTCAGTTCTATTATGATGTCATCGATACTTTTATCAACCGCCAAGATTTCGAATATGCTGAAATGGACACAGATTCTGCATATATATGTACTTCGTCATCATCCATAGATGAATTAGTGAAACCAGAGAAGAGAGTAGAATTTTACAAAGAGAATCACAAGTGGTTTCCATCAGAGTGTTGTGATTTCCACAGAGATGATTATGTGAAAACCAAATTAGAAGGCAAAGAATGGCTGTCACCCTCATGCTGCCAAGAAAGAAAGCGTTTTGACAGGAGAACTCCAGGCTTGTTTAAGGTAGAATGGCAAGGAACCGGCATTGTTGGACTGTGTAGTAAAACATATTATTGTTTCGGAGCCACCAATAAATTCAGTTGTAAGGGAATCAGCAAACGCCACAATGATTTGACGAGAGACAGATATTTGCAAGTTTTGAATGAAACTAAGTTTTGAATGAAACTAAAAAGTAAAGAAGTATCCTCCACTTCCAATAGGGTTAGCCTAAAGTATATCAGGAACATGATGATGATGATGATAATGATGAAAAAACTCTCTGTATTAGATTAAATAAAAAATTGAAAAAATCTTTACACTAGAAAAAATGTATTGCCTTGTAAGACTTGCCATTTAGAATTTTTTTTGAAGACTGCCATAAAGGACTTTAGAGAATGCCATATAGGACTTTATGAGGACTGCCATAAAGGACTTTAGAGAATGCCATATAGGCCTTTGAGGACTGCCATAAAGGACTTTAGAGAATGCCATATAGGACTTTATGAGACTGCCATAAAGGACTTTAGAGAATGCCATAAAGGACTTTTTACTTTGAGAAAAACTTGCCATAAAGGACTTTAGAGAAAAACTGCCATAAAGGACTTTAGAGAATGCCATATAGGACTTTATGAGGACTGCCATGTAGGACTTTATGAGGACTGCCATAAAGGACTTTAGAGAATGCCATATAGGACTTTATGAGGACTGCCATAAAGGACTTTAGAGAATGCCATAAAGGACTTTAAAAATTTGATGAGCCTAATATGATTGAGTAGACCACCTAAAAACCATTTCGGTTTTTTTTTTTAGGAATTTTTTTTGATCAACTAAATAGAACTTTTTGTAGGCAAAAGCTAGACTTGGTTCAGGTTGTAGAAAAATATGACACTCACTCAATTGTTTCTTCTTTAAATCTCTAGTGGTATGGTACTAACTCCATCTTCTAAAACTCTTCGTTTTGGGTAGAAATATGATAGTCCATCTCTGCTCTGCTGGTAGGTATTCATAGTGTTGTCATTCATCACAAATCCTCGGTTGATGCCAGATCCACTTTGTTGAGTCTTCAAAACTTGCAAATATCTGTCTTTCGTCAAATCATTGTGGCGTTTGCTGATTCCCTTACAACTGAATTTATTGGTGGCTCCGAAACAATAATATGTTTTACTACACAGTCCAACAATGCCGGTTCCTTGCCATTCTACCTTAAACAAGCCTGGAGTTCTCCTGTCAAAACGCTTTCTTTCTTGGCAGCATGAGGGTGACAGCCATTCTTTGCCTTCTAATTTGGTTTTCACATAATCATCTCTGTGGAAATCACAACACTCTGATGGAAACCACTTGTGATTCTCTTTGTAAAATTCTACTCTCTTCTCTGGTTTCACTAATTCATCTATGGATGATGACGAAGTACATATATATGCAGAATCTGTGTCCATTTCAGCATATTCGAAATCTTGGCGGTTGATAAAAGTATCGATGACATCATAATAGAACTGAAGCATCCGGAGTTTCGCATACTGGTAAACAAAGAATCCGATGTGAAGTGGCAGATCCAACTTGATTGTCTTCTTGTTGAGTTCGACTTCATATAATGTATCATCTAATGGATTCAAGGCTCTGAAGGACATGTCATTTACAGCTTTGGTAACTTCTTCGTCGTCGCAATAGCACACACGTCGATGCTTCTCTTTGTTGGTGACGGTTTTGCCATATCCAGAATTTCCCAACAGCGTCATGGTGTCGGCAACGATCGACTTGTCAGGGTCAACATCTCCTTGTCTTCTTGCTTCAGATACTTCATCTCCAAATTTTTCAAAACATCTTCTTGGTTCATATTGGATAACTTGATAGACGTGATCAACTTCAATACCATGCTGGAGGTACCACTGCAGTAAAGGGGTTGCAAATAACATTTTCTTCGCTCCATAGCTTCCGATCAAACTTCTACGGGGGATCTTCATGATTCCATTCTTCTTGGCAAAGGCCTTCATGTGTTCACCAATATCATCTATGGAAATATCTGTATTCTTGAAGATAGGTGTCATCTCTTCAAAGTACTCTTTCAGGTGATCTGGTACATGTATATCACATTCGACTAAACCAAACAGTTCACCGGACTTCACTTTGTTCATTATTTCTTCCTCTGTCATCGCACCATCTATTTTGTCTGAAAAGTTCTCTTTCAGGAAGGCTTTGAGTGTGGCATCGGTCTTCTTCATCTCTCTCCACTCACACTCCCAGATTTCAATAGTTTATAGCCCAAATCGGTGATGTACTTTGCATTGGTACGGGTGTCTTGTAGTAGTTCTTTCATCGATTTATCTCTGACTTCATTATGGATGATAGGAAGGCCATTCTTATCTTTCATTCAGGTATGTCCGTGCCAGAAGCAGCGATGGAACTGGTATACAGTCTGTGTCTCTTTGCACCAACCATCAACAGGCAACTGTCTTCGACCAATCATTTTTTCAGCTCCGTTAAACTGATGTCTGATGTGGATGTCATCTCTCATGGATAAAAACTCTAACCATTGTTCAGCCATTTTACCATACTTCATTGGATGTTCTGGTTTAAACTGGTTTTCTTCACGACGTCTAATACTCCAACCCGTTGGCATCTCTTGCATTAGGCACCAAAGATATAATGCATTCGCATCAAAGCCTATAATACTTCCATATGGTTTTGCTTCTTTGCCATATTTTGTTTCTCTGATTCGGGTAACATCTTTCTCGTGGTATCGGTTGAAGATAATTGAAGGTCCACCAACGATATTATCTTTCACCAAGTGATGCAAGTCTTTATTCTTCTGGTTAAATAATGTGAAGTAAGTTTCATCATTCATGGTCTGGAACAGGTATTTCAACGTGAGGCCCGGAACACTGATACCATCTTTAAACATGTCGAGGTGGCGTTCTTGGTAGAAAGCAAACTGCTTGTCAACTGTTTCAAGGAATGGTTTTACATCTCGGTTATTATACCAGATCAGAAAATCACGGAAAGTTGTCATCTCCAGGTCGTTCCATACATGCTGGCAGTACTGGTATTCTTCATTGGATATATTTTCTTTCTTGAGAGAACTGTAGAAGGCTTCATGGTCTGGTAGGTGGTCTTGATCCAATTTGTTCAAGCTGTCGATCCATTCATATGGTAAAAATCCCTTTGTCACGGAGCAGCCAAATGCTTTCAAAAACTTGTCATAGCTGAATCCTGGAGCGAGGTAGTTGCAAATATCAACAAACTTGAAAGATTCTGTCGAGACGCACATGTAGTTATTCAATTTCTTCACTGCAAACTTGAGTGGATTCTGTCTCTTCAGGTATGTCATCAGTTCACGCTTGACTACATTCATATCATATTTTCCAGAGTTGAATCCGATGACGGGCATCTCTTGCAGATAATCTTGAAATTTCTTCTCCAATTTTTGTAAAGGGTGCATCTTGGATGTATCTTCTCCAGTAGCTCTGGCTTCCACTTCCAGCGTGTCATCAATTTTCTGTCTGAGTTTAAACAAGGTCCAAGCATGATAGGTCTGCATCAGGTGGTGGCAATGAGATGAAATAGCTGTGAGGTATGTCATCATTTCTTCAACAAGTTCTTGAGAATTTCCATTTGTAATGAAACATTTCGGTTCTTGGTATTCTGGAACATTACTACATATGCTAACACTCAATGGTCGGTGTTCTGCTTCCCATATCAGTTTATCACTGTCAGCAGGTAGACTGGATTTGACAAAGTAACTTTCAAAATCAAACGTTGCACGGTATGGATAAAACTTCTTCTCTTCAGATACTTCTATACCTTCATCTTCTAACAGATCAAATATGGACTGGGATGGATGGTATACACCGCCAACATACTGGTAATTTACTTCATCTGTACAGGTTTTCTCGTGACGATTGAGTAGAAATCCATTTTTCCATAATTTGCCGCATTTGCGGCATTCAAAGGATTTGCAGTATTGGTCTATATCGATGATGTAGCTAAAATGGTTCTTGTAAATGTTCACAAACATGGTATCTTCATACTTTCTGTGAAATCTCTGTACTAATTTGGCAACAATTTGGTCATCATCATTCTTGACAAGTTCATATACTTGGATATTTACTTCAAAACATTTCTCCAAGTCAGGTAATTCGGCTAAAGTTACTCCACGGAATTCATTCTTTGGCTTCTCTGAATACTTGTTGTACATGGCATCTGTTGTATTATTCAATGTGTGTGCTTTGGAACCACTCCATAAAGCTAAACAGCGGAAAATACACAGGTTGTCATCGTAGGTAAAATAGTTATTTTCATCTTTCACCAAAGCATTTACTGCTTTGTTCTGGACAATGTAGTCAGGAAGATCTTCTAGCATTCCAATTGGGTGGTCTTTCAGCTTGTTCACATAAAATGTGACGTTGGTAACTCTCTCCACAAGTCATTTGGTGTTGGGTCGTTTTAATTTGGCCCATTCCAGGATATCTTCTTCCATGACATCATCAAGGAATTCTTCAAAGTCTTCTTGGCAGCATACAAGCTGTGGAACATCAAGTACCCGGGCGTTGTTTTGTGATGGATGGTAATACTTCAGTTCATTCGTTTCATTGTGTCGCAGGATAAAACCAAAACTCAGATTAATTTTAAATCTTAGCTGCTGTGGCAGAAATATGGTAGTCATCAATTCATCAGTCATCATCTTCAGGTTCACATCATTGATCCGGTAGTTATATTGGTCCTGGACTCTTCTGTTCATCATGTGGCGAGTTCTAATAGAACTCCAGTTATCTTCGTACACGGTCAATATCTCATCTGGCTCTTCTTCAGACATCATATTCTTTTCAAACTCCATTGGGTCAACGTCATAATGGGTGGTCGTCGTGGTCCGTGGTTGTTTAGGTGGTCCTCTCTTCGGTTCATCAGTCTTCCTTTTTGATTGTACAGGAACTGGTCGGTGGGCAACGCTCTTGTGTCGATTAAAATGGAGTAGTTGGTTGAACTCCTGGCCGCATTCCATACATGTATATATCTCAAAACATTTCTTCAGGTGTTGATCTAGATTCTGCTTGGAAGCATAACTCTTGTTGCAGTTGGTACAATCGTGGGTCTTCTTCTCTCCGGTGGCGTGCTTGGTACGCACATGGCGGTTTCGGTTGCAGCGGTCCGTAAAGGTCTTTCCACACTCTTCACAGGCGTAGACATCAGTTCTGGTAACGGCAGTAGCAGCTTCAGACATCTTCATAAATTTTTTGCAAAGGCAAAATTGCTATAGAAAACTCTCTAGCGATGTGTTCAGTTCGAAGGATCGAAACAGAATGACGCGACGTTATTCTTCTCCGGAATTTATTTCGACGTGACGGACTTTTTTGAAAACGTCACGACTTCACAACGTTTTTTCATCTATATTTTCATTCTCGATGGGCGTTTGTGTTTGTTTCCTATAGGATTATAGGTTAAAGTTGGGAAATTTAGAAAATTAGTATAGAAGTCAATGGGAAAGAAACACAATGGGAATCCAGAAATCTGATTGGTGGATTAACTTCGCTCTGATTGGTCAGTGTAAAAACATCTTGATCCTCATTAATTTTATTATTTAAAATCATGTAGTTAGGGGGGTCATTTAAAGAAATTGCTAAATATAGACACTAACAATTAGTTAGGGGGTCAGTTAAGGATGTTACTAAAAATAGAGCGTAGGAATTTATAAAAATATAGTTCCAAGTAGAAGCAGAGGAATTCTGGGTAAATTTGTCCTATAGCACTACGTGTTATTCTTAATAAGGAAATAAAACGTCATGGGATCCAAAAAAATGGGAACATTACTCCACTTCAAACGAACACACCCCCTCGGTATTACGTGCTACTCTTAATAGGGAAAATCCGAACCCAGAAAATTACTCCACTTCAGTCGAATGCACCCCTTGTACCCCTTAGTACTATAGCACTACGTGCTAAACCGATAAAATGGGGAAATAAAGTCAATTTCGGTGATTTCGGGTGGATTTTGGTGATTTGGAAGGATTGTCGGGTTGTTTGTGGTAATTAGATTTACTCTTCTACAATCGAACATACCCTCAAAACATACCCCGTCCTATTACAGAACAATTGGGTAACATAGCAATCACGTGCTACCATAGAAACCAAGATGGCGGCCTCCAGTATACAAAATGGACGACGGAAACACGTATCACCCTAACAACACGCGCTGCGCATGCGCACTCACACCACGTATCACTATGGGGATGACGTCACAACATGGCCGCTCACGCGGGTTACCATGACAACACAACATGGCGCCACTGGGTCACGTGACATGACGTCACTTCCGAGGTCATCCACCGAGGTCATCCAAATAAGGGTCGAAACATACGAGACATACTACTGCCATAAATTCAAATTAAATATGCACAAATTATACAACAATTATACAATTTTTCAACCCAACAGATTTTAGAGCATCTGATTTCTCTCCTATGTATTTTAGAAATACGGTCTCGTTTTCTGAAACGAATTGGTCGATATCGTTTTCGAGGGCCTCATCGTAGAGGGCCCCTTCATCGTCTTCAACAGTTTTGCGAAGGTATAGGCCTTTGCCTTACCTAAACGTGAGAGTGACCTATCATCTTTGAGGAGTGGTTTTGAGTTAGATTTAGAGCGCCGGTGACCGATGAGACCGTTAAATGGTGGCGTGCTAGAAGCCACTATCAGGGCTTTAATATGAAGAGCAGGTACTCCGGCCCAAAGGCGTCATATTCTGTGGATGTGCTTCATATTATCTAGAAGTGAAATTAATTAGTCTTCGTGGGTTTGCCTTGTTACAATTTATGGGAGAGTACCTGTTGGCGTGTCTCTCTGTGTGCCTCTTGGCACTCTCCCATAAATTGTAACAAGGCAAAGACGCGTGAACAAATTTTGATGACCAAACTTAGCACTCTACCAGTTAAAGGCGTTCCGAATTAGTTCAGGTCCCAGGTGGTGTTTTCCCCATTTTTCGAGATTTTCTTTTTAATGACCTTTCGGGCTTTGCCGTGAAGTCAATTATATTGTGGTTTGAGTCCAGATTTTATCAAGGGGTTGGTTTCTGATTTCAATATGCAAATGTAAGTCACGTTGACAAATATATTCAGATGATGGTTATCAAAGCTGGCGACACACAGACTATGCTGTAGTACGCATAGATATTAATCTCATTGATGTTAATAAGCTTCTTCGCTTTGAAGAAGCCATCTGACTATGGCGCCCGCTTTCTATCGGAACGTCTTTGGTTGGATTGCTGAAACATTTTTTCATTGGAAATCGACAGTCAAACCCATGCCTCTCAAACGGTTCAATTTAATAACTAGTAGACCGAGTCGAATACGAAATGCGCACTTAAAAACTGTTTCTGACCATCCATTGTTATTCATTGGTATATAGTATGACTCTCCCACGCTTAATAGTTGGATAGCTGGACAGTGGCGGATACAAGAATTCTCAAAGGGGGGGGGGGGGAGGGGGGCGGATCGTGCAGATGCCGAAGGCATCTGCCGCGAGTGCCGAAGGCACGAACTTTTGCAGGGGGGTCTGGGGGGGGGGGGGGGGCTCTCCTCCCAGAAATTTTTTGGAAATGAGCGACCAAATGGGGCATTCTGGTGGTTTCTGGGGTGGAAATCCTCTTGAATTTTTGAACGGCTAATTAATACTTTTTAAACAGCATGTTTCAGAATTTCAAATTCTGTCATACGTTCAAGACAGAATTAGAAAATTTGAAATATGCTCTTCAGATCCGTTTACCATAATACTGTATTTTGGACACGTTGTTTACAGTCATAACCGACTTAACCTCAGGAGAACATTGCGATCTGCCAGCGTTTGAAAATTTTCAGCAGTCAGCCCTCTAGTCTTAGGTACGCCATGACTATGCCAATTAAGATCCTGTCCCATAATTGGCATAGCCATGGGGTACCTGAGGCTAGGGGCATGTAACACCACAAAATCATGCTGTGTCGATGACGCTATAAATGGAGGCGACCAGTAGATATATTTTGCATAATTTCAACAGTATATTTGTTTTCCATAGCGAATGGTGATGGAGGAAATAAATGTCGCTGTATGTTTTTACTTCAATTCATGTATTGTCCCCAAATGAAAATCCTGGCTACGCCCTACATGGGAGACAAACATGAGCTAAAGGGGGGGGGGGGGTGCGACCGCCCCCCCCCCCCTCTGTATCCGCCATTGTAGCTGGATATCCAACAGGGAATTGTTGGATATTTCACATCCATTGAACTATCCAACAACAAAATGTTTTTTATGAATTTTGCTCATACCATTCAATCGCGTTTCCTATCGCCCTGACTCAGAAGGCAGGACACAATGGATCCGATTACATCTGGTATTGCACCGGCGATTTGGCCGACATGTGCAAGATTGCCCTAAAGGTTCGCTAGGCGATTTAGCTTCTTTCTATAGAATATCCAACTTCTCCTAGACCTGTCAGAATGACAGGACGAGTTTCTGCCGCGCTCACAATTCCAACAATGGTCAACACATGAGTGTCCATTGCCATATCCAAGTAACGCCGTTAGAGAACTTAACCATTTAAACCCCGGTGGTATCTTCCATGTCAGTTCAATGACAGCAATTGGAAGAGGCCATATTCAATATTTGGTGTAGACCAATTAATATTTTTAACGTGCAGTCTTAGGACTGCACGCTGAAAATATTGATTGGTCTATTCCATACATTCATGCAGCAGCCATCATACTTAATGAGATTATTAAGTACCATTTTCCTGGGCCAAAAAAATAAAAAACGGCCTCTCGGGTTCAAAGGGATAAAATGGTGATCCAAGTCTCCCTAAATAATGTTCTCATTCGCTCAGTCAGCGTTGTGTTGGAGGGACGGATTCTAGTTATGGTTTCGTGAATCCTATCTGTTTGGAACATTAACCCTTCTCTGGTATCTGTCCCACTTTCTGATTCGAAATCAGGCATAAGATCTCTGATGTCGTCACACTGATGCTCATTTTCAGCTTGGGAGAGGCTTTTTACTCATATGTGATTTATCGGTTCATCTGCCTCGCAAAATCTTTCACTCAGCCAGCCTCTGCCATACAGACTCGATTATTTTTCAAACTTAGTGGACGTGCGGCGTAATTGTGAGAATGAACCTCCAAACTGATCAGTTCGTTGGCTCCTTTTTAAAGGACATTTCAATGCCCATCTTGTTTTTGAGGCATTTATTTAACTGGTCAAATCTGTAAAGCCTGAGCGTATTTTGTGAGTTTTATACATTTGTTACTAAGAGACCAACGGCTATTATCGTTAGAGACATTGTAGTGGCCCAACCGATAAGAGATGGATACGGACAGTACCACAATGATGTTATCCAATGTTTACGGGGGTTGGGGTGGGATGGGGTGGGGTAGGTTGTCTGGGGTGGGGGGGGGGGGTCATATTCGTGCCCTTTTAAGATCATAGCATTGCATTCAGATGATACTGTAGACATGTACGAGGGTTGGAAACTGTCCTTTACTTAAGCCTTCTGGTGACTTTTTGGGGAAAATCTCTGCTTTTTTGGAAGACGAAATATGAAAAATTGCGTGTACGTTCCCATTACTTTCACATGATGATTAGTCTGAAAGTATGAAACACGGCAGGAATCCATGTTGACTCAGTGGGCTGGGGGTTGTTTCTCTTGCAACAATAGAACTTTGTTATCAATTTATAAATCTGTAGCAAAGATTTCTGGATAACTGGTTAATGCTCCGGCTTTAGAGAAATTCCACTAGTCTTCCTCAAGTATATGGCGTGGCGACCCTTTGGTTGGAGTGACAGATCTACCACTGACGCCTATGGTCGGCATTATGTATATTCCACTCTGTAGAAAAAACCAACCACTGGATTAGAGTTTGTGTGTGGGTGGGTAGGTGGGTTGGTGGGTGGGTGGGTGTGGATAGATGTGTGTTTGTGGACGGGGTGGGGAACAAATGGGGGGAATGTCTATGTTCATGGCACAAATTCTCACTATGCTTCACTCTCACCGACAATGACGTTATCATCGGCTACGCCATCGATCGAAACTGTCTCCTTGCCCTTTGGGACAGCCATGTCGACAGTTATACACTTTTACATTAAAAATCTAGTTCATTTAAAGGTACCATTCCATGTCCCATGAACAACCATGGTAGCCAAAACAGACACGGCTGGGGGCGGGGGGGGGGGGGGGCTGAAGTGGCTATCGGAGGTGTAGGAAGCGGCCAGGCACTCACAGCGTTGTGTATCCCCTGCGACCGAGAATCCGTAACAATTTGGATTGTGTTATAGTAGAATGGCATGTATCCGGGCGACCATCATCAGCAGGATCTCATATATGACGTCATAGGCACGTCATTTTGAGTTGTCATTGTAGCCCGCGTGAGCGGCCATGTTCGACGTCATTACCATAGTGAAAGGTCACGTCAGTGCGCATGCGCAGCGTGTGTTGTTAAGGTGGCAGGTGTATAATCTACCACCCCCCTTATCCTTATCTGGGTATTCAATGGCCACGGCCCCACATTTACCACCCGTAATGAATAAACGACTGGCCTTTGGCATCCTTTTTTTCTATCGTATGAGGTCATGGGGGGGGGGGGGGGGGGCATGGGGAAATCTATTAACTACCACAACTGGGGACCGGTAAAGACTGATGGGGACAATTGGAGGATACTGGTACATACCTTCTGCTTCTACTTCTAGTTTCACTGCCACAGTTCACATTTCCTACCTCTGCTTCTACATTTTACCCCACTACTAACCTACTAAGTATTTTTTTTATAATCCCTACTCCTGTTAGGACCTTTCAGCCCTATGCTTATCGCCCAATACTACTGTTAGCATCACTAGTCTCTTCCCCTAATGGTCATACGACCGCTACTAGAAGGTTCACGGAATCGGCTGGTAGTCCCACTTATTGAACCCCTTTCTAGGGTACGTATGTGACTACAGAATGCCTTTTCCATCGCATTGTGCCATGAGGAAATCCCTCGGTGAAGTATAATCTATCATTCATGACATCCCCATCCCATGAGTGTCACTTGGAAATCCCTCAATGGGGTATAATGAGGTGTACTCTAGCACCTCTCACATCCCTATGTAGTTAATGTACGCTAACATACCGTGGCACCTCACTTCCAGTGCCCATTCCGAGCACCGACTAGTCTTCATCTTATAAGGGATAAGAGAAAATCCCTCAGTGAGGTACAATCTATCATTCCCTATATTCTCCTTTGCGTATTTGGTAACTAAAGACAATAATGGAGTGGGGACTGGTGGGGACTATAAGATGATATTGGCCCATTTCTTCTTCCTCTGTTTCTACTTTCCCTACCCCACCACATGCATTCTGTCTCCACCTTATTTCTACTTTCTATTCCACTACTAACCTATTATTATCTAAGCTACTAAGGACTATCTGTAATCCCTGCTACTGTTAGGACCTATCAGCACCATGCTTGTTGATCACCTTTATCACTACTAACATAACTAGTCTCTTCTGCTGGATGTTCTTACGAACAGCACTACCAGTTTCATGGAATCAGTTAGGAACCCCACACATAGAATACCTTTTACGGAACCCTTCTTACAAGAATCCCTTTCCAGGATACGTCTGTGGTTAAATAATCTCTTTTCGTCTTTCTTCCTCATCTGGGTATTTCAGAATACATACGACATGGTGATGTATTATTGGAGGATATCTTTTACAGGATAGCTATCTGAGGATAGTTGGCAGTAATATGTTTCTTGAGGCCTCCCCAGTAGTGTAGCGTGTACCCGAACGTCCCTTATTGGCTGCATCTCATGCAGGATCTCATATGACGTCATAGTCACGTGACCTAGTTGTGCCATATTGTGTTGTCATGGTAACCCGCGTGAGCGGCCATCTTGTGACGTCATCTCCATAGTGATGCTTGGTGTTAGTGCGCATGCGCAGCGCGTGTTATTAGGGTGATACGTGTTTCCGTCGTCCATTTTGTATACTGGAGGCCGCCATCTTGGTTTCTATGGTAGCAGGTTACTGCTATGTTACCCAAAAGCTTATAATTGGACAGAGGTATGTTCGGAGGATGTGTTCCTTTGTACACGAGTAATTTTCCGATTCGCAGAATTACCCAAATAAACCCGACAAGTTGTACTATTTCGAATTCTTTCAGAATTCTCTGCTTCTGTCTATCTATGCAATAGTTTTCGTCTATCTAACCATGTTCCTTTGTCCTGGAGTATACTCCAGTTGAGTAGAAGAACCTATCAGCTGGAACAGCTTTGCTTATTGTTACTATATTTAGCTTTTCTGGTCTGTTCTATTCAGTTCTGACCCAATTCCGAGTTCTGTTGTTTCATTTATCTAGATAACCCAATCAGTTCACTTTCCTGGCGCTAACTAATCAATCAGATTGCTTGATTTCCCATAATCTTTATGCAGAGTTATCTACCTTCTGTATAACAAAAGCCTACAGGTATATCATTACCAAAGCCAATAAGCTAACGAGCAGTTAGTGAAAAGTCATTGCTCGAACGACTCGAAACCCATCGAGCAAATGAGCTTTAGAGCAATTGCTCGATCGAGTGACTCCACATATTGCTCGCACGACTCGAATCCCATGGAGCAAATGAGCTATAGAGCAATTGCTCGTTCGAGTGACTCGCACATACGCCTGTTAGCCTCATTTCGAAAAAAGGGATTCTGCTGACCCCCGACGTTTCCCAAAAAGGGATTCTATAGGGATTCCAAAAAAGGGATTCCATAAGTGGGATTCAGTCTTACCTCGAGTGACTCGCACATACTGCTCGAACGGCTCGAATCCCATCGAGCAAATGAGCTTATAGCAATTGCTCGATCTAGTGACTCCACATTTTTCCCTACAATTGCAGGGTGTGGGGGTGGGTGGGGGGTGGAGGGGGAGCGGGAGGTGAAGGGTCGAAAAACAATTTCAGAGACATACGATGATTTTTAGCTTTCGACATGTTAAACCACCCACCCATGCCTTTCCCCGATTTCCGCCCCCCCCCGACTTTTGACAGTTTTGTTTTTTTCCACCAATATCTGAATTTGACACCCCCCACACCCCTCACACCCCCACCACCCTCACCCCACCCCACCCCACCCCGCCCCGCCCCGCTTCGATGGATATTCGCAGTCCTATTCGGTATTCACTAGAGTTTTAGAAATGATGATGGGGGGTCTCTATATCTATATCATTTTCTCCAGTATTATTTGTCCACAGCCTTCACATGGAGTTGATGCGCATGATGTTTTGAGTACCGCCTGCAAAATATAGTGACTTTTCTGCAAGTTAGTGGTATATATACTCATATAATCACAGTTTTGAGAATTTACCCTTTGGATCATGGGGCAAGGTTAATCAAATAATGACATCATGATAGTTGATCAGATGTTGGAAAATGATTTATTTTCACAAATCCTGACTTCCAGGATTGAACATAAGAGTTTTCTGCTTGCATCCTTGAAAAGCAAACATAGACCATGAGATACCATAATAGACCAATGTATTAATCAAGTTGCTCAGGTGGTGTACCACGAAATATTTTTGACTGTATTCTACCTAAACAAATAAAGTATGTGATTATAAAAATGCATTAGCCCTTTCAACGCCGTATGCATATATTTTGCGTGAAGAAAAAATTGTTGGTAGTGGACGAGCAGACGATATAAAGAGCAAAGAGCAAAAAATGTAGGCTCGGTAATAATTTAATCCAACAGCTCGGCAGAGCTGTTGGATCAATTATTACAGAACCTCCCTATAAACCAGGATGGTTTCGCCCATTTCGCCATCAACAGTGTTGACTGAAAGGCTAGGGCTACCGTCCAGAGCGCCAGTGTTGAAAGGTTTGATACTTTTATTCTCTTGTATTCTGAGGTTCTATGAATTCTATTTTATTCACTGCATTTAGTTATACCTTTTCATTTTCTTTAGCACATGCAGTTTATAGAGTGATTTTTCTTGCAATTGTATTATAGTATTCCACAATTAATGATGCAACAAGTGGAGTAACAGCAAACAGTTTCCAGAACAAATCTCTTATCAGTGTATTACCATGAAAAAAAAATTGATTTTTGGCCACTCCGACCACCCACCCACTCAGCCCATCATTCGTTCCTGGAAAAAAAATGTTTAACCACCCATCCCCACCCCCCCCCCCCCCCCCCTTCTGTAATTCTTTGTGAATGGTTCATCTTTTCACCATGCAGGGAAAGCCGCATATAAAAAAGTGTCTTTTTATATCAATGCATCCTGGTGAGTAATGCAACTACATACTCTTGCCACCTCCACCAGCGGCGGAGGCCCGTACCAAAAGTCTTTTTCAGTACCAAAGATCCTGAGTTCCTAACGGGCCCCGTGGAAGTCGCCCCTTCCCTTCCCCTCTCGGCGCTAGTGAGAATAGCTAAAATAGTGAGAATAGGTTGGAACTGGTTCAACAGAAAGGCGCTTCTGTACTACTAGAGAATACGCTGCAACAATCGAATAGGATTGGGTAGATAGCAACGATAATGCAGCTCACAGATGTGTAGATAGAAGCAGAGGATTCCGAAGGAATCTGAACAAGTAAACTATTTCGGTAATTACTTGTACCGCCGTTCGATCGAACATACCATCTGAACACACCCTTCACGGTATCTGAAGCCTTTCAGGCTCATAGTAACCACATGCCACTAAAGAAACCACGAGAGTGGCATGCACTAAGCAAAATGGATAACGGAAACACGTGTCATCCGAACAATACGTACTACGCATACGCACTGACATCACGTATTACCAGGGTAATGACTTCAAAACGAGGCTGATCATGTGGGCTACCATGACAACCCGAAATCAGTAGTGGCAATTATAAAAAAAACTACTTAATAGGTTCGCTGTGGGGTAAAAAGAAGAAGCAGGCGTAGAAGTTGTGTAGTGTAAGAGAAAAAGCAGAAGCCGAGGTAGAAGGTATGGGTCAGTATCCCCCAATAGTCCCAAAGTCCCTACATGTCCTCATAATTCCCCCAAATCATACTTGTCTTTAGTCCCCAAATACTAAGATGAGGATATTAGGGATGGTAAATTATACCCCATTGAGGGATCTCCTCTTGGGCCTCATGGCCGTTTGTTATTTAAGTGTGCTACAGGTGGGTGCTATGGGCCGTGATCATTCAATGCCCAGATGAGAGATGGTAGATTAGTTTGTAATGAGAGTTTTCCCCACCGTCTCGGGCGATAGAACAGAATAGATAGAAGGCTAGTCGTTTGTTATTTAGGCGAGCCGGAGGTGGGGTGCTGCGAGGCGTATAGGTAAAGTAAAGTGATCTGATTAGACGACTCAGATAGGGTGTTTGACCAAGAAGAGAAATTCCCGGAATGAGATTAGAACTAGTCAGAATAGACAAGAAAAACTAAAAAAAAATAGTAAGAATAAGCCAAAACTGTTTTAAATGTAAGGGCTTTCTACGCTACTGGAGCATACTTCGGAACAGTCAAATAGGATTAGGTAGACAGAAACAATAACACAGCTTATAGATACATAGCTAGAAAAAATAAAATAGTTGTCAGGTCTATTTGGGTAATTAGATATACTTCCATTCAACAGAACATATCCTCCGAGCACACCCCAACTATATTAGAAGCCTTTCAGGCCCATTGGAACCACGTACCACCCAGAAAACTAAGTGGGCGACGGAAACACGTGTCACCCCAACAACACACGCTGCTATAGCAATGGCGTTACAACATGGTGCCTCTCCTGGGCTACCGTGATAACCGAACATGAAGTAACTAGGCCATGTGCTTGAAACGTCACATATGAGATCCTACGTTATGTCCCTCTGATGACGGTCACCCGGTACATGACATACTACTTGTTATTACAACCCACAGTACCATGTGTAAGTCCACCGAGTTCTGCCACTCAAATCGCCACGTAAAGACCGGGATCGAATGCTTAAACGATTTTTGATTTGGTGTGAGACATCACATGCTTATAGCGTTTGACTGTGTTGCGCAAGTCCAGTCTGAAAAGTAGCTTTTTTCAAATTCGACTCTAACTTGTTTTGTACATGGAACGCGCTACCCTTGACAGGTATCAATGAACCGACGTAAACCTGACAGTCGATGATCGCCCAGACGTTGTGCTGGTAGATGCATTAACCGTCTAAGCCCCAGTCCTTGTAAATCCATTTGGCCCACACGATGTTCTAAGCCCCAGTCCAAAAATCCATTTGGCCCACACGATGTTCAGAAAATTTATGTTACTTAATGGGCTCCAAGCTGCAGAAGAAAGACGTTGGCTGAAATAGATAAGAGCGTTTGATCTGTGCCATGCAAAATATAATGCATATAAGCTAGGTCGGTCGTGAAATTACGAAATGAACCGATCAAACAAAAAGAAAATATTGAGATTACAGTATATGGTGGGTTGACTATTATTAAATCGCTGTGGGATAGATTTTTCACTTAATAATTATTTACAAATTTTGAGGACAGTACAAAAGAATAACTTACACGGTAGTCTCTGTGAGGAAAATTTAAAAGTTTTTCCTATGCTGTTACGAACAATTATAAATTGTTTTTGAGTGGAGATTATGTGGCGCTGCGATTCTTTAGTAAGCCCCTTCCTTCATTCTGTATATGTATTCGAAATTTAATATGAATTTACGTCAGTACATACACATGTGTCTCTATAAGTAGTGTATGAAGGAGTGTTCTGGCCCAATGGAAGCATCACGCAATTTTCGAGCTTTTTTTACCTAGACAAAATACTGGCCCACTAGAGATTTGAGCCAGTATATTGTGTGGGGCGATACGACTTGGGGTGGGCGTTTTAAGTGCTTACTGGGTGCAAAAATAACAGTTCTGGTCCAGTCCGAGAAATCACTGCATTTTTACCCAAGATGACAGTGAAGATACGCAAATCAGAGATGAAATTGAAGACAGAACCAAACCGTGTTTTTTACAAGGGTTTTTAATAGTTTTCTCGCTCGAATTTCGATTTCGTCGAACATATCTCTGAAATGAAATTACAAATCGTGAGTCAAAATGTCAAATCGTGTAATTTTCCGTCTGTGTTTTCAAGTACATCATCGACGGATTTGGTCAATTTGGCGTTGCTGTCACGCATGCGAAAGATTTTCAATCGTCCAAATGACCAAAAAATATGTGATTTTCCGTTTGCCTTTTACAGTGTTTTCACGGCTCGCAAGGTCGATTTGACAGAGATCTCTCTGAGGTGCGAGAATACTGTCCATCCAATTCGATCGATTGCAGATTTGTCTGTTTGTCTGTCTGTGAATATATATATGATGTGGTGTGTGTTGGCTTTTTTCCACTGTGCATTTTTATGTAGAAGGAAACAAAAAAAAAATAATTAAAAAAATGAAATATAAAATAAAATATAAAATAAAAAATTGTAAGTATTGTAAAAAGAAGCTTGTCATTTTTATACATCAAAGATCCTAAGTTGAGAGACGAGAAAGTTCGTCGATAGATAGATAGATAACTTTATTTAGCAGTTCACAAAAGCAGACAAAACAGTGCGTATGGATAACTATTTTGATAAAAAAAAAATAAAATGTATACCGTTATACCAGATTGGCTGTCTGCCTGGTATTGCCTCAAGAACAAAGAGAAACAATATGTGTGACATTAATACAGGACCGAATACTGACAAGTGGTCAATTGCAAACGCTGAATGAGCGATTTCTAGAATTGAAGAAGAATATTCTAGATAGCAGTATGGCTAAACGAATGGGAGAGATCGAAATGAAACGACAGACGAGCAAGTTGTTCAAGCCTGTGACAGAAACTCAAGAAGAAATGAAAAGAGACATCGTGAAAACATTGAAACCCTTGCGAGAAAAAAGCAGGACACCTTGTTACAGATCTTACAAACCGTATGTTCCAACTTACACACGCTTTGGTCAAACTCATTATACACCATTGTCTCCCGCATACCTACATCCTCCTTCTGTTCAGTATTTTCCGCCGAGTCCTTCCAAGATAAATAGAACAATGACGGATTCTGAAAGTGAACTACCGACGGTTACGAACCGAAGGTAGATGCCCGCAATATTAAACCCGAAGATTACGCGAATTTATATCAGACGAATCCGTTGAGTGCGGACCCTGTCTTTGGCTTGTGCGAGGGAGACGATGGCAGTCTCTTACATAGGTGACAAAAAAGTGGAAATAACCGACGATTATAATCTGACCATCGAAGATCGAGAATATGAAGGTACTAGAGGATTGTGGAATCTGCTCTTTCTGGCTAAACCTAATGAATATGAGGAAGAGGATTACAAAACGTATGGTAATCTCCTAGTTCGAACGACATGAGAAAGAATAACGATTCCAGAGAGACGAGACCGAAATCGAGCAGAAGTTCGCTGTTCGAAGTGGAAGAATGTGGTGGAACCCATATGGGATGTGAATAAAGCGTTCATCAAATCGGTCACCAGAAATCGGTCACCAGATAGGGAATGATGACCACCACTATCATTCCTTGCAATTCTAATGCCATGGAAGAGAGATCAGATCTCTTGATGGCGAGTTGAGAAACAGGTAATACCGGAGTGACAAAAGAGTAGGTAAGCATGCGTGATGAATTGTTGCGACAGAAGGTGTTGAATAGAGAATCTTATAAATCGATCGTAAATGCATTGGGAGGGGAAATATAAAAAAAATGATGGTAAATAACATAGTTAGTAAGTAAAAAAAATGAAATTAAATTACCAAAAAAATGATTATTTAATTTAAATAAAACGAAATAAAACGAAAGAAACAAATATGTTAGTGATAAAGAACAGAGGATTTATGGGATCTTACGTCTACGGTAGATCGGGTTTGCTAGATTCGATGATGGGAGTTCTGTCACACACCTTCACTGGTGATATGGCGAAACAGATCGCTTCCAGCACAGTAAAGGTCGGAAACAAAAACCGTCATGGACGTGGGTTAAAAAGCTCCAACGGAAACGAGAACTGGAATGGCTTTGAAGGCTGGCAAGAGGAGTGCCGATTACGACGATCACGTGGCCAAATCAATGAGACAAAAACGAATTCAAGTTGGTGTCGAATTGCAGACCTTATAATTTCCTGGCCATCGATCTGACGAGTAGGTGGTATGGAAAATATAGGAAGGGATTCGACATTGTTTTATTCTCCGGACGATTGCAATAAATAAGAAGAAAAAAAACTAAAAAAAAAATAAAATATACAATTCTTAAAAAAATATTTAGAAAAAATGTTGCGACACTACGAAACTCAATTACTAGAAATGATAGCTGATAACACAAAAAGACCGACCGATAACACGACTGCAAAAGATTAATTGTCGATCGTGGAGAGCGCTGACAAGCCTCGATTCATGATGAAATGGTGAAATATGTGAATGGTAGCACACAGCCCACGATCTACTCGTTTTTTCTGGACGTATCTCTGGGCTACAAGATCATAGAGCGACCTCGAAATCTAGTCTATTTGCCTGTGATAACTCATATTTTATACAGTATTAACACTGAATTAACGGATCAAAATGGAGAGTTGTTGAATCTTCGCATCGAACATGCGACAATGCGATTTCACATAAGAGAAATTTAAGAAAACAAAAACTGTTAAATAGTTTATTAAACAAACAAAACAAAAACATAAGAGAAATTTAAGAAAACAAAAACTGTTAAATAGTTTATTAAACAAACAAAACAAAACAAAAATATTTTTTTATAATTTTTTGGGGGCAGAATAGAAAAATGAATTCAATTAACAAATTTGTTTTTCCAAAAAGAATTAAATCCTTTTATGTATATAATAGGAAGTAAAAAAATAAATAATAAATTAAATAAAAAAACAATTTAACAAAATTGAAATTAAAAAAAACATCAAATAATGGCGAGATACATAATACAAAATATAAACATATTCTGAAGGTCAAAAAGACAACCTTTGCAAGGCATTATAAAATCGAGGAGAAGCTGTGAGATTGAAATTAAGTCATCAAGACTTGAGCAATGGACGTGACAAAATCGCTTGGACGAAAATGCAAATTAATAGAATAGCCAAAGCACACATATAATAATCGAAGAGGAGTGACTGTGAGACTGAGTCCCCACAATACAGATATAATTTGAAAATGAAAGGTGGTTTCTTAGGATTGTTGGCAGGATTGGCCACCAAGGAATTATCCATTCTCGCCAAAACCATGTTGTTGCTGTCTTTGGGTATAGGGCTCTGTCAGGATTGGCCGATTCTTGTTCGAAGAAAATAATGGGGTGTGGATTGTTTCTGAAGTGAGGAGGAGTTGTGTGTCATGTCAAAACCGATGGTAAAGGATTGTATCTAAAAAGATATTGGCATATTTCAAGCTCGCGGAGACGGTCTCTGTCTAAAGGGAGGGAAAAGTTTGATCGACGGCCAAGGACTGTTATTGGATCTGAATGCGCCTTTTAAAAACGTGCCCATTCTCAATGTGTTATAATAAGATATTGTTTTGTGATGAGAAAAAAATGACATAATATTATAATGTTTTTATATATTAAATAAGATAGGAAGAAAAAAAATAAAATAAAAAAATAAAAATGGAATTACGAAGTGGCAATGTATATCCCGACTTACCCATGACTGTATTACCAATGGCACCTCTTTTGGAAAATAGAGGCAACACATTTTGCATCGATCAGATAAATAAAATTCAACGTATTTTACAGTGGAAAGAGACTGACGTCAAGCACTCAACAAGAAGCATGTGCAAATGACTAAAGTGGTGGATGGTCTAGATCTGACTCTCATCACCGTATCCATGGGTTTACTGCTGAAGTGGATCTCCTATCGACCGTAGATACCATTTCAGCTGTGTTGGTTCTATAGGGCATTACTCTCGCACCCAGATTCTTGAGCACGGTTGGACAATTAGTGAGTAAAAATATTATCGCTAGAGGCCAAGAAACATGAAAATATCAAAGTGTAAGCCGACACAAAAATCAATGCCATAAATGACTTGATATCCACTTTTCTGAAAGGTGGAAGGATTTCTGCTGTGGAATATTGCTTCATTCTTGCGGAGAGGGATAAATTCGAGGTACTGAAAGAAGGTATGAGAAAAAAATCTCGCCGGATTCTTAAAGAGGAAATGAAACATAATCTGATAGAAAAAGATCAAGAAGAAGCCAGGGAATCATTTCGTAAACTCTTGGGAAAAATAAATAACTGCTGACAGATTTAAAATAAAAACAAAACTATAATTATATATTATACGTAAGAAAGTAATAAAAACAATTCAACAGAAAAAAAATTAACAAAACAAAATGTATTGCGTAAAATGTAAGAAGTCTGCAGATACGAATAACTTGGGAAAAGTGCAAACTAAAAATAATAGGCAGATGCGTAGCACTTGTAAAGTGAGTGGTTTGACTAAAACTCAGTTCATCGAAAGAGGTGGAGGAGGAACGATATATATATATATATACCAATAGACTCATCAATAATCTTCCCTTCAAAATGCATCTGCCAGGACATCAATTTACATGGCTGTGCACGAAATTGAACAAGAGATTGAATAAAGATTTGACTCAGAAATCGTGGAGCAAACTCATCGATAGAGTGGATCGAGCTGCCTATGGCCAATGTCTCTGGTATGCTAAGCATTCCAACATGAATACTAGAAATGATGTGTGCGCCTAAAACATGTTGACAGATTTGAAAAATATAGCCATTCCCACAATGAAAGAGAAATTCGAACGTTCTCTTATCAGTAAACTGATCGGCATGAAACTTCGATTCGGAATGGGAAATAAAAAAAAATTCGCTAGTACATTAGTGAATGAACTGCACAAGCCCATAGTGCACAGATTTCGAAAGAGGGGGAATATTCATCAAATGATTGGATCAGGTGTGGGCTGCCGATCTGGTGGACATTCAATTGCTGTCGGGGCACAACAAAGGTGTGAAATATCTATTGACAGTCATAGATGTGTTTTCGAAATAAGGATGGATGAGAGCGTGAAACATAAATCAGGGACAATTGTGTCTGAAGCTTTGGAAAATATCTGCACCACTTTTTACGAAAACCTGAGAAATTGTGGGTGGATAGAGGTCGAGAATTCTACAACGTTCATGTTCGTCGACTCATCGACATCTATTCCACAGAAAACGAGAAGGTAAGCGAGGTCGAACAATAGAATAGAACCATGATGGAGAAAATAAACAGATATTTCTCAAGAACATCATTCTGGACATCATCATCATCAAGATGCAGTTCGATAGGAACGTACCTAGACAAACTAAAGTTTCCGTAGTTGTCATATCCGACAGAGTGTCGACGTTTCAATCAGATGGAAATAAAATGTCTCTCATTCAATAACTTCAAAAAAACTTTTAAAAATCTTAAAATAACATAAAACAAACTTTAAAAAAATCTCCAAAAAACGTAAAAAATAACTTCAAAAAACTTAAAATATCTTTAAAGAAAAACTTAAAATCAATCGGATGGAAATAAAATGTCTGTCATTCAATAACTTAAAAAAAAACTTTGGAAAAAACTTAAAATAACATAAAAAGGAAGTTCGAGACCTTTCGAAGTATTTAGTAAAGTTCTCAAACCCCCATATTTTTTTTCCTTCAAGTATTTCAAACATGTTCAGTTCAATTAATAAAAGTTTATTTTTTTATATATATTCAAAGGATCGCATTCGATCAACACAGATACTCTAGAAGAAATAGCTTTGGGAATAGCTGTCTTCATCTTGAAATTAATTCTCTCTCCCTCTTCAACTCTCAAAGGTGTTTTAAATTTGCTTATTGCACTATTGACTCACCATCTTCTCGACTTTATATCTATCGTTTTCTATACCATTTACCACCAAGTTGACAATGGCTCTATTCTTCGAGTCATTTGCAGTCAGACTTATTCGAACGATGCATCATTCATGTCGATGCCAGAATCCATCGTTCCTCCCAATAGTTTGTTGAGATAAAGATCGTTCAGATGCTTTTTGAGGTAGGTTTGAGATTTGGTGAGAGCAGAATCCACATAGCCTTTATTGACTGCGGTCGATTTGGTATTCTTATATCAATGATTTGTGCCAGATTGACGATCTTATTAAATGCGATGTTCAGATTTTTTTTCATTTCATTTTTCTCATTCAAAGTATCGATGATCTTTCGTTCCACGACGTCTACATATGGTTTGATGGCAGCATCACTGGGATGCTCCTGTTCTCCTAGATTCGATATCTTGAGAGAATTTGCATTAACTCCGGAATCCATGGTTTTTGGATCATAGCCTTCTCTCAGATGTTCAGTGAAACGTCTGTGCAATTCGTCAGCATAATGTATCGTGCTTGCATCACTCGACCATACATGATCAGCCACATTCACCAATGATTTAGAATTTAAGTCTAGACCATCGGTCAGGTTTTTATCTCTCACATGGTGCTCGAAATCTGTAACTGCTTGAACTGCATATTTTTTTTATTTTCAGTGGCGTCATTGCTAAGATCTATCGGTTCTGGAATGTTATAAAGCTTGTAATTATTCATGTTTAACAGTTCCTTTCCGTGTTCGTATCTACTCTCGAAATTATCGTTATAATATGTAACAGACACTCCACCATCGCCTTCAATCTTTCTTTTTTCACAATTTCATCAGTTCTTTCAAATTTATCAACTGTCATTTTCTTTAATTTTCTATCTAATTTATTTTTATTATTTTTTAATATTTCCTATTATTTATATGGAAAATATTTTTCTCTCTCTCAATGTAAATTGTTGAGGATGTCTTGAAAATGATGTTTCAAAGACCATCTCCCGAGAACGTAGAGACACAAGTGTGCACAAAATACTTGATTGTGAGGTTGCACACGTTCAGTATTGTATTAAATCAACGATTTTAAATAATCTGTCAACTCTTTGGGTGGTGAGATTCCATAACTGTCGAAATAATAATTTCTTCTTGTGATCTTAAACCACACTGCCCAATTTGTGCCCTCATCCATCATGCAGGTTCAAGATTCAGCTTTCCTCACCATCTCGTGGTTTTCTAGGCAATGGATCTCCGAAAAAAAATCTCTAAAATGTTTTATGTTTAATGTTTTGACTGTATCCAACATATCAATGTTAGACAGAGGTTTGTTAGGTAAGATGACACCTTCTACCGATTTGTTCGTATTTTCCATTTTCCAAATTATTTTATAGTTTAATTTATTTTGAATTTTTTTTTATTTATATACTTTTCTTGGCAATTAATTGTCTTATTTACATTTCCTATGTCTTTATCATTAGTGTGTAATGTCTTATCTTCTAGATTTTCTAAGTTTTTATCAATCTGCTGTGTCGTGTAATCATCCAATGCTTCTTGATTTTGAGGAATGGTCGACTTTGTGGAATAATAACCATGAGCTAATGTGTTTATTCCATCTGCTTGCACGATTCTCTTATCGTCATCAGCCAATAAGGCAATTTTATTGATTATTTCCGTGTCGAGATCATGCTTGTCACATTGAATCATGTTCATCATCTTCTGGACAACTCGATTTTAGAACATCATTTTTTATACTGTTCGAAGGTGATGTCATTATTTGCAACATTTCTTTTAACATCTTTACATTTCTTAATTGCCTTCCCATCTAAGTGGTAAGCACACATTTTCGACATTAAACCCACAAATTCCATGATCTGTATTTCTCCTACTTTGTCCTTGAATTTTCCCACCACCTTTTTATTCACACCCAAAGGAATATTAGGTTTGTGATCACTGGGATAAGGAGGCGCAGTGGCATTGTGGGAACCAGTTTTCGTCAGAGTGATCGATTCCAACTCCTGCATTGTATCCTTTACCCGGATTGTCTACATGTCAGGCACGATGATGCCATGTACAAAGACGTACTGCACATTGATGGTGCGCACGTCTTCAACCAATCTAACCCTGCCTGTGCTGCTGTGTGGAGTTATGATGGTAGGGAGATGGCAGCTGCTCGTTGTTGCTAGGTGATTCTCTCCAAGTACTCCGGTTTCCTCCACCCGTAAAACTGTCACCGACGCGATATGACCTTGGCTGTTAAAGTGTCGTTAAACCCTATTCAATAAATAAATAAAAACTAAAAGGGCAGACAACAGAACATTGCGCACAATTCTAAAAACAGCCACCACCGGTCGTTTGATGTAACAAAACAGCAGTGGCGGCGCCAGAAATTTTTTTGTGGGGGGGGGGGGGGCGGGCAACTAAGGGGCAGACTCCCATGAAGGGGGGCAAATACGTAAAGGATCATATCATTACTTTGTTATGAGGTAGTCCAAACTTGGACCCAAAGTCCGTAATATACTTTTTTGGTTTGGTACGTCCTGTGGACGTACCAAACCAAAAAATTATATTATGGACTTTGGGTCCAAGTTTCGACTAAATGTAATGGTAATTAGCGGTCCTCCTTTCAAAAAATCCTGGATCCGCGTCTGGTGGGTCTGTGTGTGTGTGTGTGTGTGTGTGTGTGAGAGAGAGAGAGAGAGAGAGAGATTTGTGACCGTTGGGAGAACTGCTCATGTCGAACCACTCATCGACATCCGGATATGCATCACGGTAAAAATCTTCAATTTTCCGTACGCACAATTATTCATGAGTTTGAAAAGAACTTTCTCAAATTGGGTCACGACATGTGTTCTCAAATTCGTGTTAAGATCTATATACTTCTTCATCCAAGGCTCTTCATCAAATTGGATGATGCAATGATGTTGATTAATTTCATGCCACGATCTCTGTAAAGTTTCAGATTTTTGCAATACACTACATATTTACGTTTATCATTTAAATTTGGAATGAGTTTATCAACATTATTCATTTTCATTTGTTCAGGTGCTAAAGGATAATCGTTGTGCAAATCTTGTAACGTTTCTAGATATTCTGGACCCACCTCCAGAACACAAGAATAATGTCTCCAATTTTCCATCTCCTCGCGTTCCATTTGAAATTTATCGTTAACGGATGACTAATGGCCCATCCGTATAAATTATTAGCGTCTAGATATGTTATGTATTTACTCGGTTCTCTTGCATCGAATCCTCCTTCCATGTAGCAATTGTTCACTTTCGTGTATCTGTAAGCTATCATCAACACTCTCACGCCCTTTTCGAACATACACAACATGTCCACATCGGATAAAATTCCAAGTGGATTTCAGTCATCTTCAACAACAATGCGTCCCAGCCCAAGTCAGGAGCCATGTAATACCAAGCTGGATCTAGACTGTAATGTCTCCAACGAACGTCTCGAAAAATTTCGAACACGTTTGCCAAGAGAAGGACATCGGTTTTCAGATGGAGATCGCGATAATCTCTTATGGATTTCATGTCGAATATTTCCCACACTTTTTGACCGTGTTCACAGTCGATGTCGGAAATGTCAGCATCGTATAATTGCGAATAAAAATGATCTTCAGAAAGTATCTTCGACTTGTGGAATCTATACAAACCGTCCATGTAATCGTAGGGACCTTTCCTCAATTGATGTTCATATTCAAAGTGTTCAGTCGTGATCTTGAATTTCTCCTTTCCTAAATTACTGACTAATATTTCGAGACTGGTCGACATGAATTTAAAACTATCTGTGAAAAGAATTTCTCTTCTGGTATCGACTGCTTACATTTCTCCATCTATATTGTTATTCTTTTTATCTATGACTATCCATTTTGAGAAAGATATGTATTGTCCATCGCTCTTCGCGGTGCAGTTTATATATCCTGTGCTTACACTACTAAGAAATGTTCACAAACAGATGACTGTCATAACCCGACAGATTGTGAAATATTACCGGAAAGAACTTGGTATCTCGATATTTTAAATTGCGATTACTGTACTTGACACCTCGAAATTCACCCGTGTAGTGATCGTGATCTCTTACTTTATTGTTTTCAGGTGCCGAAGGTTTGGTGAACGATTCTTTATAGATGTAACATTCGATGGCGCTCTTATAGAGTTTCGTTTGCTCCTCTGTTATGATTATCTTCAGAGGAGTTTTAAATTGCCCGTATATTTTTTGGATTTAAGATTCCAAATCATCTTCCATGAATTTTCGAGCCACGTCGTCACCGTCCGACTGTTTTGTGTAGGTGTATGTACCCCGGGAATATCGACCGTCAAAAGAACACTTCATGTGAAAACAATAACCAGACGACATGTGCTTCTGATGTTTTTCGGTGTATCTCTGTCAATCGTCGGGCTGAAATAAACTCATTTTCACCGTGAAACATTCAAAATCTGCATTCTCCACACAGACACTCTTCGTCTTCTTTGTGATGTATGAATTTAATGTATGTGTGCGGTTTGGGCATGTCGACGGCAACACATTGGTTTGAGTTGCAATACTTCTCGTGACGTTTCAGGGATTCTTTGCGTTGGAAGAAATTCAAACAGTTGAAACAGCAAAATCTTTCTCCAATGTGTTTGGTAGTGTGTGCTGACAATAATCGACTCATGTTTTTGAACCAACAGTAATGTTGATTATCACCATTCGAAAATAATAATAAATTAATGCTTTTCTCGCAATTGTTCTGTGAACTTATCCTCAGAGGAAATGTGATCTATTTCTGAACTCGCAACCGAAATATCTCTCACTCAACACTCTGGGAATGTTTTCTTTCATGAGGTGGGCAAACGTTCTGTAAAATACATCTTAGAAAAATTCGCGACGCTCCTCTCCTTTTCGATTCTTCATTTCATCTATGAATCTATCCACTTTTTTTTTTTTTTTTAAATATATATAAATTTTCTTTTATTTCCTATTATATATGAATTTTTTCCCCTTCACAAGATCTGAGTTGGATATTCTCTATCCAGTAATAAATGTAAAATACTTCCTCGGTCGTATTTCGTGAGATTTCCTAAACTGCTCAATTTCGAAGTTCAAAGGCTGTGGTTGTCCTCGATACTTGATCATCGTCTTCCACCATTCTATCACCTCTCTCTCTTCGAGCGTTTCCAACACCGACGCAAAACACAGGACTATGGTGTCTCTGTGTTACGTGGTGTAACAGTTATACGCCTTGATCGATCCCTCTGACATGCAATACGGACATCTCTCGCTTATCGCTGTGGGAATGTTTAAATCCGCGAGATGGGCACACACTCTGTAGAAGAAATTTCTGAGAAATTTCTCGCGCAGATCTCTCTTCATACTTCCGATTTCTTCTTAGGATCTTTGATTATTAAAAATGACAAGCTTCTTTTTTTAATACTTATATTTTTTTTTATTTTATATTTTATTTTTTATTGTATTTTTTTAGTTATTTTTTTTGTTTCCTCCCAATAATAATACATAGAAGAAAAAAAAACCTACACACAATACATTATATATTTATTCACAGACACACAACCCGCAATCGATCGAATTGGAGGGACAATATTGTCGCACCTCAGAGAGATTTCTGTCAAATCGACCCCTCGAGCCGTGAAAACACTCTAAAAGACAAACGGAAAATCACATGTTTTTTGTCATTCGGAAGACTGAAAATCTTTTGCATGCGAGACAGCACCGCCAAATTGACCCAATCGGTCGATGATACACTTGAAAACACAGACAGAAAATTACACGTTTCACATTTTGACTCACGATTTGTAATTTCGCTCCAGAGATATTTTGACGAAATGGATAAATTCGAGTGAGAAAACACTTAAAAACCCTAGTAAAAAAAAAAACGGTTTGGTTTGGTTCTGTCTTTAGTTTCATCTCGCATTTACGTATCTTCAGTGTCATATTTGGTAAAAATGCAGCGATTTCTCGGACTGGGCCAGAACTGGATGATTTAGAAATTTTTCTATCATTTTCTAAGCTTTATTTTTGCTCCAAGTAAACACTTAAAAAGTCCACCCCAAGTCGCGTATTGCCTCACACAGTATACTGGCCCACATCTCTAGTGGGCCAGTATTTTTTCTTGTGAAAAGAGCTCGAAAACTCCGAGAAGCTTCCACTGGGCCAGAACACTCTTTTATACACTACTTCTGTAGAGGTTAAGAATTATGTTAATGCACTCCTTATTGCAGAAGAATGAAGTAGTCTGAAGTACACAAAAGAGTTTGCGCTGTGCAATGCAAAACACAATGCGCTGTTACTGAGGTCAGTAGTGAAATCACGAACTAAACCGATCAAACACGAAGAAACTATTGAGATTACAGTATGTGGAGGGTGGACTACTACTAATTCGCTGCGGGATAGATATTTTTCACTCATTAATTATTTTCAATTTCTGGGTACAAAACACAAGAAGCACTTGCAAACTTCCATCACCTGGACCACCGGGTTGCACCCGGTGGACTCTGTGATGAAAGTTTGCAAGTGTTTCTTGTGCTGTTGTGAACAATTATATATATTTTCGAATGGAGAATATATGGCGCTGCGATTAAGTAGTAATCCACCCACTTCATTCTGTATATAGAGTCGAATTTCAATATCTATCTACGTCATTGTATGTACATGTATCCCAGTAAGGATTGGGATCTCTATTTATTACTACAAAATTGTTAGGCACACTGTTTTTCTATAGGAATTGAGTTAAGCTAGTGAAGCAGTTTGACCTTGATAGGGACATAAAATGCACTTACTCACTGCGCTGTTACTTCAAAATAGTGCACAATAAAGTGACGGGACTTACAGTTTCAGAACAATAGCGACCCACGCCTCCCTGTATAAGGTTCTCGTCTGTTCAGCCTAACGCTGTGCCCGAGTGAAGGATTCTCGTTGTGGTTTCGTGGATTCTATCTATTTGAAACCTTGACCCTTCTCTGATGTTCAATGCCGCTTCTAAGGGAATCGTACGCTCTGATTCCAGAACACGCGTACAACCAAGATAGATAAATATATAATACTGTGGCTTAGTGATTTTATGTGACACGCTATCCAAAATCAGCAAACCTCGCATATGAATAGGTATTAGTACAGACTTTAACCCTTTACCTAACATGAAAAGCAGACGACACTTGCCAAAAAAAATTCTGGAATAATTAATTTTTTTTCATTTTTTGTCTCAAAAACATAGGTTATGACCACTCGTTGGGACGTGCTATTTTGAGAATAGCTCTGGCCGGTTTTGGCCTTTACGTATCAAGGCATGATCACGTCATAATTCGAAAATGGCTGCCATATAGTCGCTGTGTAATAAAACTACGAATATTTCGGTCTACTTCCTGGTTTTTGGTGTTGTAATGTTAATTAAATCTTTCTTTTATAATCACATAGTGTAATTTATATTATTTTGAAAATAGTTTGTTTAATGTCAGGCATCAATACTTTACTGACCAATGTTCCCTTAAAACATGCAATAAAGGCAATAATGTATAGAACTTTCTGGGGGCATAATTAGAGGAACATATTGCGAAAACGCATCCACAATACCATAGAGTTCTTTTGAAGCTAAAATCGATGGTCAATTCACAGTTGCTGTCTAGAGAAAAATTTAGATATAAAGCGATTTGAAGGGTTCCTGTAAGTGTAAAAATAATGTGCGAATGGAATATTGAATTGGCAATCATCACATTGGTAACAGATGTCCATAACGTAAGAGATACCAATTGTTTGCTACCAAAATTGAAATACAAATACAGGTTTGCTAATAGCGACTGTGATTTGTCATCATACCCTGCACAGATAGTATACATGTTGGATAGGAGCACAGGTGGTTACAACTCCGTGTGGGGAGGGGGCGTGAGAAGTCAATTAAAACAGTTGGTTTCAATATCGGGAATCTCCCAAAACTCTCAAAAAACCCTGAGCTACCAATCAATTTCTATATCTTCGGATAGCACAACACATTGAAACAGGAATGACTTGACTTCGATAATCTTTCTACGGGTCTCATTTAATAGCATTTAGTTTCGAGTCAGAGTATGGGATAGCGATTTTATATGATGTGATTTTCTCGATATTGCGTACGCTGTAGTTGTAAATGGTAACAGTTGGAATTTTTACCGATTTGAAACCGAGTTGGAATTTTGAGAAGTAAAGGAGACATCACCAAAAAAGCTCTGACTTCGATAATCTTTCTACGGGTCTCATTTAATAGCATTAAATTTTGAGTCAGAGTACGGGACAGCGGATGTTAAGTGTTGAATGTTCCATGTGAAGAAGCGAGAGCAGTTTACAAAGCCGATTATAATCTTCTTCTCATGCGAATGTCTTGGTACAAAGTTTAAAAGCACTTGAGTTGTTAACCAGTCTGAAACTCACAAACTGTTGTTTTTTGTATGGTCTCTTTTTCGTTTCTTTTCTTCTGCTTTTTTTCTTATACTTCTGGTCTTCTGTCTTCAGTGCACTTCCTTATTCGCAGGATAACATTAATACTAACTATTTCGCTGTTTTCGGCATACCGCCACTAGTACAGTCACTAGTACTCGGTCACCTATGTTTTTCAGCCTCATTGGTGCACTGGGAGCCAGGGACGTGGCTAGAGTTTTCCGATTTGGGGGTGTAGGGTAGAGGATTTCTAATTAGAGGGAGGGACCGGTCCCTCCCCATAGTCGGAAATTCACTAAAATTCACTACCGAGAAAAATTTAAAAAATGAAGCCATGAAAGGGGGTATAAAATTGATTCCAGTTACTGAAATGCCAACACATTTATGACAGAATTATCAGGTTATTATTTATTATTTGGTATTATTCTGGAAATTGAATATGTGGTAAACAAATGCTCAAGCTGAGAACTTTGAGCAATTCATACTGTCCTAACATTAAATCAGATCTTATGCAGAAATGATCAATTTTTGATGTTTCATCATTTTGTGACTGTGAATGATGAAATAAACTCAGGATAGCGATTTTATATGATGTGATTTTCTTGAAGTGCATTTCGAGGATTTTTTGTTACTATAAATAACGTACTATAGAAATCTCGTACCGATTGACATCATGCATACTTATGAAACTCGATATTGCGTACGCTGTAGTTGTAAATGGTAACAGTTGGAATTTTCACCGATTTGAAACCGAGTTGGTATTTGGGAAGTAAAGGAGACATCACCAAAAAATCTCTAAAATCCAGATAGATTAAATTTCCCACGACTCATGACTTGCTCTCCGAACAATCAACTATAGGAAATTTTGGCCAGAATTGGGGGAGGGGACACCTCCTTGTCGCCGCGTCCCTGCTGGGGGTGTTCATATGGGTGTTTTGAAAGTGAGACACGCTCATATTGCAGGCTTTGTTTAACCTGTGGATCCGGGACCAACACAAAAAGAGTCAACACTCAATGGAGGTTCCAAATATGGGTCAAAGTCTCTGATGTCAGCCAGGGGTCATTGAGTGCATTTTTCAGAATTGTTAGAAAACACATTTTTGGACCCTTTTAATGCATTCACGAAGTTCATACATGCATTTTCACACTCCAAAAAGTGGGCGTGGCAAAAATATTGAAAGTGGGCCACGTTCAAGCATAGTGTGACGTATGGACCTGGGACCAAATCCAAATGAATCGAAACTCAATGGAGCTTCACAATGTGGATCAAGACCACTGACGTCACGCAGGAGTCACTGAATTCATGTTTCGAAATTGCTGGAAATCACTTTTATTACCCTCTTAATGCGCGGCTGGAGTTCATAATGTATTTTATGCTCACAAAAGTGGGCGGGGAAAAAAAAATTATCCATTTTTGATTCCTTTATAGAACACGTTGAATGCTGTGCACAGAAGGTCTTTAAACGGCGTTTACGAAAGTCTATTTCTGATTTTTTAAAGGTATTTTGCTGCCAAAACAAGTCTCCATAAATTCACTTTCTATATTATTTAGTTCTGATGCTTTCAACATTTTAACACAGACTCAAATTCACTGATCGCAGTAAATTATGTTTCGCCAGTTCAGAATGATTCAAGTGATACAGTGATAAAACTTGAACTTGCCAGCGATCTTGATAAAGGTTAATTATTGGTGTAGTCGGTATTGACACATATCTTCAAATATACATAGCCTCTACCCATATTTCTCATACTTGTCCATTTTGGGTGTTTTGTTTAAGGAATCAATTAACTGTTGATGTAGATGTTATGTGAGTTTGTGGTGTTGAATATAAATGTGTTGGACCCCTATGATTCGGAAGGTAGCTTGTTTTGTTTGTTGAATCAGACTTTGCATGTGTAATGGCGTAAGGAGATGATGGAAGCCAGAAGATCTGGCGTACATGGCTATTCATTTCCCTTCATCATCCCTTCCGTACCATCTACATTTCACACACCAAATGTGGCATAGTTAAAGTAAACTACTCAAGTTGTTTATTCTTGTTTAAGGCCAGCTTCGGCAACTATGGCTACCTCACGACCGCAACACGGGCATGAAGTCGTGTGCAGTCAGTTGTGTATACCTGCGCTGCGCACTTTCGAAAGCTTCCACCAAGGCGTTGGTTACAGGGTCCAATATTACCTGTAAAACTGGACATGTCTACAAGCACTGCTCCACTTTTCTGGTTCCAAGCGAGGGCGGAGCATTACTCTAGTAAATGAGTTCAAAATATCATTCTTTTTTCGATTATGTTTCAGTTTTTGATAATGATGTGTTTTGGGTCAAGCTGAGATACAACTCTTAACCCACTGAGTATTTTCAAGATAGATTTCATCAAATCTAGTCATAGATGCTAGGAAGCAGCCATGACAAGATTTGGTGAAATATTAATGTAAATGTAACACAAGAAATCATTGGTGAAAAGATCCATTCAATTTACAAGAGGGAAATACTATTAAATGTGCCCAAATTATACCTAATGAGAAACAAGAAAAGCCCTGTGCTGGGCAGGAATATCCGCCAGCAGCATGCAAAGAGTTAATTCGAATTTAACACTACATTTTCGAAAAGTGTTTGGTTTTTTGTGAGTGTAGAAAAAAACCCTCCTTAGTTGCAATTACTTAGGAAACTGTAGTAAATTCATTAAAGATCCCATAAATGGCTTAGTAATGTAGCGGTCAAATTGGAAATAGTGATTTTACCATATGTCGCGTTATAACAAGATAATATTTCGCATGTGGGAATATCTCGGTATTTTCCTTCAGAAAGAAAGGTTTTTTGTTTCCAGAAACGTGTGAAACAATCTGAAATTTGCCTAAAATAGATGAATTTTGACAATTGCAAGATAAATTCCCGCAATCCTTCATTGGAAAATGATCATTTGAGGACATGCAATGCAAATTTTAACGAAAAATGATATTTTTTCAAGAAAACAATTCGTTTGTCTAGGTTTCTCGTAATCTTGTTTGGCGCGATTTTTAATGTGACACATCAAAGTTTGGGAAATTCCCATTCTCCATCCTGGTATATGGATAGTGAGCAAAGTATCTGCCGTTGCTCCAGCACGCAGCATTGGAATACTCCACCCCATTTCAATACAAAATTTCTCCAAAGTGATCGAAATTTGGATTAATGACAAGAAAGGACAGAGAGTGTGCAATATGGTCGGGGTGACGTTTTTTTGAGTTGGAAAGTCCATGAGTAACACAACGCAGTGTCAAAAGATGTGGCAATGTCCGCGGATTTTAATCATCAGTTTCGTCCTCACTGTCGGATCCAGAAGCATTTTGTTGGTTCGTGTTCAGACATTCCACCCTGCACCCACCATTGTGTATCCAGTGCAAACCAGCCCCGAAACATCTACACTGAGCGGCAAGGGGCCCGTACTTCTGAATACAATGCATGGGAGTTACAATACGTACATCTGCAGAATCAAGTTCCTGGTAGAATAATATCCGATCCCAGCATCCGTCGACTCCTGCCAGCCGAGATTCTAGAGGTCACTCACATTTGGGCCCTCCGTATAACCCAGGAACCATATCTGAGTTTAATATCGGACTCTCTTCATGTGTTGTAAAAAAGTATCCTCAGCTAGGAGTACTCAGTAGTAGGGCATGTACCCCTTCACACATTTTTGAATGTTGGGACGTTATTAGCATAATAATACATGCTAAAACGTGGTATGTTGTTAGGGTGCCACGTGTTTCGCTCGCCCATTTTATATACTTGTGTTTGGTTTCTGTGGTGGCACGTGACCCATAGGGCAGGACGTTAGTGAGACTTTAGGGAGACTTCGTGGTGTGGGAGTGGTTGCCACTCAATCAACAATTAAATTACTGTGAAATTTTACTATGTTAGAGATCTTAAAAATTTGGTCATTTGTGTTTTTTATTTCCCCGATTTCTCCCCTTCATTGATGTTTTCGTCATTTCAAAGTTTGACCATTCTGTACATATTCATTAAAACGCTAAGATTTTGGAAGCGTTAAAACGATGCCTGGAGCTCAGAATGGTATAATCATGTTTAGCAGAGAACTAGGGCCCTGCGAATATTCGGTATTCGAAGTGATATTCGACTCGATGGCAGGATTCGAATCGAATTCGATTCGGCAATCGGTGCCGAACATCTATCGAATATCTTCGATTATCCTTGCAATCTTTCCCTCTGTCGGAATGCACCGGATATCGGCGGAGGAAAGCGTGTTTTAAAAATAGACATACATCAGCTTAAAAGCGGATTCCAACTCACGCATCTCCACATTCAGTGCTGGCCACGGATTCATACGTCGCTCGTACTTCCTATTTCATATGTCGGCGACTGATATATCCATCGCCGGCACATGGAATAGGGAGTACAATCCAGCAAAGTTATGTTCCGGTGTAAAAGGAATGGAAGTCCGTAGGAACGTTAGTCCCTCTGGACTATTATTCCGCGGAATTATAGTCCTAGGTCTAACATTTCTAGGAATAGTAGTCCCCTTCGGACTACTATTCCTAGAAATGTTAGACCTAGGACTATAATTCCGCGGAATAATAGTCCAGAGGGACCAATTTTCCTAAGGACTTCCATTCCTGTTACACCGGGCTAAAACACGATATTTTTTCCCGGTAACGCTACTGGTAACAATTCTAATAAATTCGATTCGATATTCGATTCGGATTCCATTCGCGAATTGCGATTCGGTATTCGATTCGCAGGGCCCTACAGAGAACCTGTAGGAAAGCCACACTTAGATTTGGAGTAGCTGCTCCAAGAAGTTTTGTCATAGTTTACTCTCGATGGACGGTACTGTTATTCTGGTCTAAGATATGCACTGCTTTCAAGCGACTTGGGACACGTTATTCAGTGAATTAGTTCATTAAAAGTATGCAAACATCATTTCATCGTTGCTAATGCAGTGAAAAAATGTTGGGAAATTATTGATAACATCCTTTAATTCTTTATTGACTTCATTCTTAAATTTAGTAATTTGCAGGCAGCCCATCTCACAATATATCCATAACTGATAAAAGTAAGAAAAAAGGTTCAATTTTGATACCAGAGAGACGGTTAGGGAGAGGCCGATCGAACAGATAGGTTCCCCTTTGGCTATGAGCGAGCCAGCGATGTCACTTAAATGTAAGACGATGTTACTTAAATGCTCCCATAGGGGCACTTGATATTTTTGCCCAGATGCAATGTTCAGAGTCATCTAGCGCTGCGCACGAATATGTTCATCCAAATCTTGCCGTTTTGTTTTCACCTTTGCTTCCAGAGTAAAGCCTGCAAATCCTCTGAGGAACGAAACCTCTGGTGTAACTGGAGATTTCAGTCTTTTCGTCTGAAGAAACGACCCGTGTTTGTCGTTTGGAGGGACCACCCTGGGCAAAAAAGAAACCGGGAATATTTATACATTATAATCAACTAAGCTTTCATGTTTTATGAATTGTCGGGGCTTGTCGGTAGTCGAGTGGTCTATGGCGCTGGTCCAGTTTCGCTAGGCGATTGGTGCCGCAGAAGTGTACTCTCATCAAGGCAGTGGTTCGATCCCCATCGGCGTCAGAGTCTTTCATCCTCTATATATATAAATATATATATATATATATATATATATATATAATGAAATCAGTGAGAATCAATCTATTTTTCAAATTTCCTGCTTAAGGTACAGAATACAGAAATCGGCGCTTCTGTTATGCATTTTTTAGTATGAAAGACATATATTTATATATTTATAATCTGTACTATTGACAATGTGATTATGTATCTGAAATAAAAATTTATATTTATAAATTTATATAAAAAAACAAACTCTTTTCATCGTTGTTGGACCCAATCGATGCTGGACAGGTTTCTTAGAATGACTTCTGCAAATTAGCTTGCAATGTTCAAAATAATCAAGTTAAGGAGGAAATGTCAAATGTCAGGTATTGTTTCCTACATGTAAGTGCAAAAAAGTCCAGAAAGGAATAACCCCAATAAATTATATATCGTTTTTGGGAATGAGACATAGATCACGTGGAAACTGAGATACTGTGACCTCATTACGATAATTCTTCTGATTTTGTCCGCCAGGTGACTTCATGCAATTTCCGTCAACAGATTGTACAATAAACATAGATTTTTGCAACCTTTTGGTGCTGAGAGCGAGCAAAGTCTACGTGGATCTATCTTACACACAATGCGGTTGTGCAAGGAAGAAATTTGCTGAATGTTACTGTATTTGGTGAACCGAAATAGACTTTCTGAAACTTTGGTTTTCTTATTCGATTAGTAGACATCGCCAAGCCTTCTTTGCGTTACAAATGTAATTCGGCTACAATCATATTATTTTTTTGTAGATATACAGTTAAAACTAGAAGTCCTGTCATGAAATGCGCACAAATAGCACGTTGATATGCGCGTTAATGTACGCGTTATGGCCCAAGTAAAGCTATCAAATATTGTACATATGGCCTGTGCACAAGCAATGTTTCAGCCAATGGACCTCCGGGTAACCCGGAGGTCCATTGGCAGAAACATTGCATGTGTTTGCTATGAGTAACCAAGAGAACCTGCCGTGCTTTGGATGCCATTCGATATGGCAATTGCGCGCAATTCCAACGCGCAATTAAGCCTAGATAAGCCCACTGTTCGTGACAGGACTCCTAGTTTTAACTGTACAATTGTGTGGACTGCAATGTATGTTGATGTGAAAGTATTTTTTTCAAACTTAATTTTCCAGTTTTAGGTTTTGCTCATCGACAACAACTAAATAATAGTAGTTCGAATCGGTTGCGTATTAACTCTTTATCCCCAGAGGCCGTTTTTTTTCGGCTGTGCCACAAGCTACGTTATAATGTCATTAAGTGGGATGGCTACAAGGTAAATATGTGGTGTAGAACAATCAATATTTTCAACGTGCAGCCATAAGCCTATTTAAAATATTAATTGGTCTAACCCAAAATAATAATTGTGGACTCTTCCAATTGCTTTCATTGAACTGACATTGTGTTGCGGAATATAGTGAAAATGTTTATCGATCTATGATCGTAAAGTTTGATTTCCACGCACGTTGTGATTACTGGGAATTCTGTGAGGATCCACCAGCCCGTAGCGTTTTGTGTTTCGTTACCAGACGATATCAGACACAGGCTCCAGATTCTGGGTTCAGTAACTTCACGAACTTGTCGTGTACATCAGAACGAAGACCAGTTTCAAACTATCTACTATTTTATTTAAAACTCAGCATTAAAATAAAAGCACGACTAACTGTCGTTGTCTCTGGTATAAAATGTGCAATTTACAAGCAACAAAGTTCATACCTTAAACTCAGTGGCGGCATACAGGTTTCTTCTTGTGGAGTTGATCTGCATATATCAGGAGCCCAGAGACAACTTGTGTAAGCAGTCAGAAATTGGTGCTCATATACACCAAATTTCTGATGCAATACTTGGGGTACGTGACGACCGTCAGCAGTTTCTCCCCGACCTCAGGGAAATTAAGAGAAAGTCCCCTGACGTGGCGGTCGCCATTTTGTAGACTCTTATACTGCCATGCAGACTGTCAGTCAGTCTGCATGCAGTCCATGGAATCTCGGCTCTCAAATAGTATTCCGCCGGGCGCCAGTTAACCGGCGGAATGTCCCGGTGACTGATGCTAAATTGCAACTCAGCATCCCCAGTTCAATGGGGAGTTTCACCAGGTACAAGTTATGATTTGTTAGACAGTTCGAACACCAACATCCCAATACTACTGCCTAATGTTATTGTCCCCATCCGTCAACAAATCCTCAAATGTTACTGCTGGTTGACAATATTGGCTCGCAAAGGTATGCCTGATATTGTCAACAGAACATCTGGCGTGTACCCACAGAGTACGCCTGTACTCTGGTCACCAGTTTCATACAATTCCATGTAATTTATTGTCATGTTTCAATCTGTTCAAAAACTGTTAAACAAATTAAATAATCTCGAGTCTATTAAATGTCCCAATAAAACCCCAAGAGCTCGAGCTCTTACCCGAGCTGACAAGCTTACTTAACCCCTGTGGGCTCACTTCGCAACAATTGAAGATACCCCCAGGGTCTATAGGGTTAATCCCTCACTGAAACTTGCGTAACTTTCAACAGTTTCCGGATTCAACACTGCAACTGAGGACTTTATCCCGCAATTATTACATTGTCATTTGAAACTTTTCCTGTAAATGCATCTTGCGATATATATTACGCCGCCTCGCAGATTCAAAAACAGCAATCAAATGTTTGCAGATTTCAAATCTTTGGAAATGAAATCTTTTCCGAACTTGAATTACGTCCTCAAAACAAGCATATCTTCCCAACACACTTTGTATATTTCGCTGTCGTACTTTTCTCTGAGAGTTTTCAACACGTCGGTGATGAAATGGTGAATATGCTTTCTCCGAGCATAGAGTGTAGAGTCTTTTATTTACAACTCCGACATTAGATTTACCAATCTTGTTCCAATGAAGGGTCATAAGCCATGTTTTTGATGCAAAAAATGAACGAAACGAAATTGGTAATTCAATAATTTTGTTTGCAAGTGTCATCCAGGGCTTATATTTCGACGAAAATCCGAGAATCGATTCGCACAAAGATTCGCGCAGTAAAACCGGCGAGAATCCATGTAGATTCTCGCTGCACCTCTGCTGGGGTTCGCGTGAATAGAATTGAGTCAATTTTACCCTTTATCTAACACATCGGGAACAAATTAACCAACAGAAGGCTAACATGACCTGAAGTATCCTGACACTTTGTCAATAAAATTGCACAAATATGGCTGTCATTGGAACCGGCTCATTGAGCCGGAACCAACGACAGCCATATTTGTAAGATTTTATTGGTAAATATTGCTCATTTAATTATTTTATCATTTATTTATTATTTATCGTTTAAAAATTATCAAATTTAGTTTTAAAAATTAAAAAGGTGTGTTGGGTAAAAGGTTAACATGTGTTATCAGTACACAACAGTGGTTGAACCATAGTGGCGTCATGGGATCCTGGGACACTCATAGTAGGTATGGATTCTCGCAACCATTTTCACGAGAATCCAAATGGATTCTCACAAATTTAGACGAAATATAAGCCCTGGTCATCTGCTTTTCATATTAGGTAAAGGGTTAAGCTATTACTTGTGTATAGAGGACACACATTGAATACATCGATTAGCATTTTATGATTCCTCGTGGTGGTGACAGTGATAGTTATCAAGGCGTTGAGAAAGCAATAGTATGGAAAACAATCCTCGCATTCACACACATGAACTGGAGAAAACCTCATTCACTGGACAAGTCGGCAGTCATTCACTCGCTGTCCTCGTCATAACCGTATTTTTTCTTGTCAACGTTTCCAAGCGATATCTTGTACACTCTAAAAAGCTGAACAGGTTAGTTATTTTTTATTTATTGTCTGTAACATCTTTAGTCGTGAAAACAAATGAGTCGTGTAAATGAATCGCATTTGAGTCACGTGCATTACCAGGGCGGCGTACACGGCCCCAAAGCATCAGCCACCTTCTCCCAGAATATTTTTTGGAAGAAATTAGATCTCATTTGTGCACGGCTCTGCTGCTTATCTGTTCGACAAAAGCTCATTTCGTTGGCTTTAGAAGCTATACTAAAAGACATGCAGCATTAGGGATGGTTGGACTTTTGATAGAAACCTTCACATTCTGAATAAAACCTACCAAACAGTCTATCAGGCAAGTCTCAAGCCAAACACTCAAGGCTCTGCAAAGCTAACAGCAAGGTGTGGGGAAGGGCTTTTTAGTGAGAGTCTTCTCAGCCTCTCTAAAACCTCGCAGCTTTTTTGCGGAACTAAACAAATTTCTGTACTTATCGAAGAAAATCCACCTCAGACTTGTTTCAAACCATATAAAGCCAGTAATAGTTCTTGTACCTTCCATTCCCTTTTTGAGGGATCCCGGAGCAGTACCCAAGAAGCGACGTCATGTCTCACCTCATCAATTATATTAAAAAGCCCATCGTATGCACATCTATAAGTTTTTGTCCCTATAAGTAGTATAGCTTGTTGAGATCTTGTTAAGGGTGTTCTCAGCTTCTTTAAGGCCTCCCAGCTTATTTTGCGGATCTAAACAAATTTCTGTACTTATCGGAGAAACTACACTTCAGACCTATTTCAAATCATATAACGCTAGTAATTTTGCTGGCACCCTTTATTCCCTTTTTGGGAGACCCCAGGGCTGGACCCCAGAAGTGACCACACCAATTACATTATAAGCCTATCATATGCCCATCTATAAGTTTTACCCCTACAAGTAGTATTGCTTGTTGAGATCTGACCTCAACAAAAGGATTTCGGACAGCACATCGGAAGTGACGTCATGTCACCTGACCGAGTTACGTCTTGTTTGGTTGTCATAGTAACTCGCGAGAGCGGCCTTGTTGTGATAGTTGGTATCAGTGTGCATGCGCAGTGCGTGCTGTTAGGGTGACACGTGTTCACATCACCCATTTTAACCGGAGGCCGAATCTTCGTATCAATGATAGTACGTAGTTCACATGTTACCCAAAACCCCCAACAGGACCTACGGGCCTCATGACGTCACTCACGAGGGTTACCTTGACAACCAAAATTGACGTCATTGAGTCACGTGACACGACGTCACTTCGGAGTTTCTGAAAATGGGATGAAAGGTACGAGCATAACTACTAACGCTCCAGCCTATGTTTCCGCCAAATCGCAAGCCATAGAGGCTCATCTGACCTCGCACAACCCAGGCTCTGATGTTAGAAAAAACATCTATTTGAAGAAATTGCATTATAATAAATATTCGAAGGACTACACAAATCAATACGATCTGGTCAATAAGAGAGGGCTTCAAGGGGGTTACGTACGTCAAAGCTACATGATGGAAAGATCTGCCACTGGGCATATACCGATTTAAGGATGAAAAGACTGCCTCAACCGGCGGCAGGATTCTCATCCTTGAACACAAAGACGAAGAGATATTTGATGGGTGAGTTCCACAAAGATAAGTCACCGACCTTAGGAAATTACCCGAGGCAAAATACACAACGGGCTTAAGAGCATGAAGAATCCATCTGGCATTTCTTCAGTTCTAATCTGATTTAATTCCTAAGTGAAAAATTTTGGGAGAGAAAGCGAAAAAAAATATTTTCCTTCGAATAGAATAGAATAGAATAGAATAGAATAGAATAGAATAGAATAGAATAGAATAGAATAGATTAGAATAGGATTAGAATAGAATAGAATAGAATAGAATAGAATAGAATAGAATAGAATAGAATGGAATGGAATGGAATGGAATGGAATGGAATAGAATAGAATAGAATAGAAGTAAGAATAGAATAGAATTAGAATAGAATAGAATAGAATAGAATAGAATAGAATAGAATTAGAATAGAATTAGAATAGAATAGAATCGAATTAGAATAGAATAGAATAGAATTATAATAGAATGGAATTGAACAGAATAAAGTTAGAATAGAATAGAATAGAATAGAATAGCATAGAATAGAATAGAATAGAATAGAAGTAAGAATAGAATAGAATAGAACAGAATAGAATCGAATTAGAATAGAATGGAATAGAATTATAATAGAATGAAATTGAAGAGAATAAAGTTAGAATAGAATAGAATAGAATAGAATAGAATGGAATGGAATAGAATGGAATGGAATGGAATGGAATGGAATAGAATAGAATAGAATATAATAGAATTAAGAATAGAATAGAACAGAATAGAATCGAATTAGAATAGAATAGAATAGAATTATAATAGAATAGAATTGAAGAGAATAAAGTTAGAATAGAATAGAATAGAATAGAATAGAATTAGAATAGAATTAGAATAGAATTAGAATAGAATAGAATCGAATTAGAATAGTATAGAATATAATTATAATAGAATGGAACTGAAGAGAATAAAATTAGAATAGAATAGAATAGAATAGAATAGCATAGAATAGAATAGAATAGAATAGAATAGAATAGAATCGAATTAGAATAGAATAGAATTATAATAGAATGGAATTGAAGAGAATAAAATTAGAATAGAATAGAATAGCATAGAATAGAATAGAATAGAATAGAATTAGAATAAAATAGAATCGAATTAGAATAGAATAGAATAGAATAGAATTATAATAGAATGGAATTGAAGAGAATAGAATAGAATAGAATAGAATAGAATAGAATAGAATAGAATAGAATTAGAATAGAATAGAATTAGAATAGAATAGAATTGAACAGAATAAAATTAGAATAGAATAGAATTGAACAGAATAAAATTAGAATAGAATAGAATAGAATAGAACTGAACAGAAATTAAAATTAGAATAGAATAGATTAGAATAGAATAGAATAAAATTAGAATAAAAAAAAATAGCATAGAACAGAATAGGACATAACGTATTGAAAGAGACAAAAAGCACGGTATGTAGACCGTTATATCTCTTACACAAAACGTCACTACACCTGAGTACCTTCCACAAAGAATGGAAATTCGCTGATATTAATCCTCTCTTCAAAAATGGCGACAAATTGTATGGGAAAAATTATAGGCCAATGTCCCTGTTATCTTGTTTTGGTAAAATTATGGAACGAGTGGTAATCAAGGGATTACATAGTTACTTTCAAGAGAACAATCTTTTTTTTTATAAATTCCAGTCGGGTTTCCTTCCTCAAAACAGTACCGTCTTCCAAGTGATCGAGATTTATCATTACTTGTGACAAGTCATTGATAATAATAAGCAAACCTTCGTAATATTCTGTGACGTTTCCAAGGCACTCGATAAGGTGTAGCACAATGGGATAATTTTCAAACTAAAACAATACGGGATTTCGGGATCGCTTCTTCTTATAGAGTTATTGCCTCCCAGAGTTCAAGATAATTTACATTATAGCCTTAGAAACTCCACAAACGTTGTGCCATATCGAATGCGAACTGAACTGTTTAAACGTTCCTTTTTCCCATCCTGTGTTGAAATGAAGAACGGTCTTCGGGAAGCGACACTGAATGTTTCACTATCGGAATTCAAAAACAATCATATCTACCCAATCATGCAGACCACCGGTTTATTTCAAAATAGGAAATCGGAAACTATATGTCTTACATTCTCGCTTAAGATGTGCAAGTAGTGACTTAAACGGTGATAAGTTTCAGAATTATATTGCAGAATTTCCCAACTGTTCTTGTGGGGATCCTGTTGAGAATGCCGAGCACTATTTTTCACAATACCCACTGGACTCAACCGCAATAATCGACTTAATTACTACATTATCAAAGTATAGCATCGCACAGAGTTGTGTAGATATCATTTTATATGGAGACCCTAACTGAAAGTATGAAGACAATGTTTCAATTTTCAATGCAATGAAAAAATTTGTTGTGAAAACAAATAGATTTGTTGAACAAGATGAATTACCCAAGGCACTCCGAATAAGAAGTATTCGGCAAGTGGTACGCCAACGCTGTCGTGACTTCCTCAGATTCAGATTCAGATAATTTATTCCTCGTGAATCCGAGACAGTTGGGAAATCTTGGAAGTGGTATTGTTTTACCTGCCAAATTGAACCCAGCCTCATCTGTGATGAAGTCGTGGCATAGCTGTAATATTGAAAGTTACCCTTAATGACAATAAATAAACAATGGATAAATATTATGACTAAAAGCTTGATTACTATTATGGCATCTGGTATTCTCTTATATGTTCATATGGTCCCACATTGCAGTTTTCAAGTTACTGAAGGGACATCACCAACACTATTTTATTTTTCTTTTCTTTTTGTACATATTTACCTTTGTTACCAATTACAATTTGTATTTATCTGTATACTGAATGAGAGAGGAGAGTTGAAAGCAATTATTCTCCAATCCCAGTTTGACATGTTAAGTGGCAAATAAAAATATGTCTAAACTAGAGTAGAGTGGAGTGGAGTGGAGTGGAGTGGAATGGGATAGGGTAGGCTGGGGTGCAGTGGAATGGAGTTTAGTAGAGTAGAGGAGATGAGAGGAGAACATAACAAAACAGAACAGAACAGAACAGAATAGAAAAGAACAGAATAGAATAGAATAGAATAGAATAGAATAGAATAGAATAGAATAGAATAGAATTAGAATTAGAATTAGAACAGAACAGAACAGAACAGAACAGAACAAGAACAGAACAGAACAGAGTAGATTAGAATTTATTGCATGTATAAGACAAAACATTCACATGTAGTAATGAAATATAAAACAAAAACTACAAACAACTAGATTTCGAGTTTGAAAAAAATCAAGTAGGGCGCCGTAGATCACATTGCTGCGAGCTGGATGAACTTGTTATGCAGGAACTTGTTATTTCCTTCCATATCAAGAAACGAACGCTCAGTACATTGCATAATATTCCACATTTTCTGATGGGCATTATTGCAAGTGTACTTAATCTTCATTCACTTTATGAGAACTATGATTCGAATTCACGCAGCAACATTGGTATTAATGGAAAGGTTACACTCGAATATCAGATTGGTTAAAAATTAACCCAAATAAACTGGGTTGAGTGAATATGAACCCAAGATTTTAACACGAAAAATAACAAAGTTTGTTTTGAAAAGGTTGTTGTGGATCCATGTCACACAGCGAGCTATTAATTTACCTCCGCCTGGCGCATTCGCATTAAAAACATTTAACCTATAGAATACATACGATTTTTCAAGTTCTTCGGCGATGTATATAGTTCATTTGGAGAGTATTTTTCGAATTCCTTTTTTCGTTAATGGGGGTGTGGTGGGTCCGATATTCAATGGAAACATATTATCCGACAATTTATCCATTCACCCCATAATTCATTCATATTCGAGATTTTTATTGAACATTCCTTAAATTGAAGCATAGTATATATAATACTGTCTTATGAGTTATATATAGCTAAGTGGGACTAATTTTTCAAAATGAAAAAAATTGAAAATATTAATTTTTTTTCAAGAAAAACAAAAAGTCTGATTTTAATAATAGGGTTTATTTAGTTTATATACTTGTACACTGTTGTTATGCTGTAAAATTCAATACACAAATATACACCACCCATACCTCGTCGCCTGAGTGTTAGAATGTCCTATGTCCCATACGGGACATAGGACATTCTAGCACTCAGGCGACGACCTTCTGACAATGTAAAAAAAGACAAACAGCTATGGACACAGACATTATATTTTCATTTTTGTCTCAAAAGCATAGGTTATGACCCCTCTTTGGGACGAGCTCGTCGAGCCCGTTCCAATGAGGGGTCATAACCTATGTTTTTGAGACAAAAAAAATGAAAAAAATTCGTTATTCACGAATATTTTTGCAAGTGTCGTCTGCTTTTCATGTTAGGTAAAGCGTTAAAGAAGTCAGAAATGTGTTTTCGTAAAGAACGTTTAAAGATTTTCATACAAGAATCTGATAAAATATTTTAAGAACCAGAAATAAGTTGTGCGCACACCATTTAATGTGTTCTATAAAGAAATCAGAAATGGCTACTGAAGAAATCTTAAATACACCCGAGTGTACTGTATATGAAGTGTTTCATCTAAAACACGCAAATAATTTGCGAAAAAAACATTTAAAATTTCGTACTGAGTAACGCCCCCCCTCCCCCCCCCCCCTCTTATTCCAAACCTTTATTGGACCCAAGTCAATATATCTGATATGCGTGTGTGTCCTGTTTTCAAAATTGGACTCTGCCCTCTTTCAAAATTGGCCCCCGCCCATATTTGGGCGCAGAAAATGCTCTTCAGTTAATGCGCTCTTTAGTGCACAGTCTGGAATACACAAGAGCGTTTGGACTGAGCAATGCAAAATATAATGCGCTATTCGCGAGTTGGGCAGTGAAACCACGAACTTTAGCAATCAGACAGAAAGAAAAGATTGAGACTACAGTATGTAGAGGGTTGGTTATTTAAGGAATAGTGCATGGCTTGGAGTTGACTACGCCCATATAGTGCCCAGTGAGGTGGTGTAGTTCCCGCCGCGAAGCGGAGGGAACTACACCACCTCACTGGGCACTATATGGGCGTAGTCAACGACAAGGCATGCACTAATCCTTATATTATATCGAACACTCATCAAGAAAAACATCTGTCCGATTTGTTAATCTATTACCAAGATAGCAGCCCTACCAACCAGCGTTATATAGAAAAAAATACCATGTAATTTTTAAAGAACATTTTCTTCTTCCAAAACACGGCTAACTTGGATTATTGATATGAGCAGAAGACAGATTTTGAATCGGTCGGCAAGGGTAAACAAAACATTACCACCAAACGGAACTGTGTATTCTAGAATCGCGCAACTCGCGAATGAAAACTAAAATTTTCGAAATTTGACAACGCAGTTTGATAATTTCCACACATTTGTCACACATATACATAACCGAATGAGTCAGTACGGGATACCAAACGCCGAAGATTCAAATGAATCCCATTATTTATTCGTTTACTGCCCAAAACATACAATTGAATAGCGAAATAATATGAGCAGCGAAACAAACGATTTTTCATATCCGGACGCGTTCTCATGACAGTTGTACCCAGGTGTGGATCATTCTCTTCGAAACGAGAAATGGATCATCTTCTCAAGGAATAAAATGAACGCCTCGGAAAATGTGACTTCAACAATGGAAAAGCGATACATTTTTCCACGATGATTTCTTTCTGTGTCGTTTTGTGGATGTTGTGCCTCTGTGAATCGATATTTAAATTTAGCCTGATTAGTTTTATTCGCCCAATATGAAAAGAAAACTGATATAGTAGTGTGCTAAAAATAGAAAACGTGTAGTGCCTGGGTGTAGTGCCTGGTCAGTTCTGTGGATTCAAACTACACGAAATAGGGTAGAATCTTTCAGCCAATCAGAATGCAAGGAAGTCACGTGAGATATAATATTACTAAATAGCTGTGGGAGAGATTTTTCTCTTAGTAATTATTTACAATTTCTGAGGACAAAACACAAGAAGCACACGGTGGTCCATGTGATGAAAGTTTGCAAGTGTTTCCTGTGCTGTTTTGAACATTTATGAACACTTTTCGAGTGGAGAATACATGGCGCGGCGGTTAAGTATTAATCCACTATCTTCATTTTGTATATGCAATCGACTTTTAATATCTATTTACGTCATTATATGTACTTGTATCGCAGAAGAGGTTAGGAATGATGTTAATTATCTCTGTTCACTAGTATGGAGTGGTACAGAGGTGGGCGAGCTGTTTTTCTACTGGAATTGAGTTACGCCGATGGTGCAGTTTTACAGGGATAAAGGTGCAATTACTTAGCGCACTATTACTTCAAAATAGCACACAACAGAGTCACAGGACTTCTAGTTTCAACTGTATGAACTTTGGGAATACATTAATAAATACACAAAACAACACACGTGTGTGAATGGATTAATCGATATGGCACAGGTGCCTAATTGATCAACCCATTTATACGCGCGTGTCTTTCTTACACGCCTTCACGTCTATGAAAACAATTATCAGAAGAACACTCAGTAATTAATTTCACATCTATCAATACAAAAAAAGCATTTTATCGCCAACCAAATTTGAGAGAGGAACCCCTGTTACTATTTTGTCCCCTGTATTCCAATGTGTTCTAGGTACCTTCTGGCACATAGAACACACTGGAACTCAGGGGACGATTTTTAGCTATCGTTTGGGATTCAAACTGTAATTGCGGTGCATGCTTGAGATATCAGCGTGACACACTTTCAAAATATGTGGTCCTGTCCGCTCTTTTGAGTACCAAAATACATGTTTGAACTTCGGGAATGCATCAGGGGGTAATAAAATGCGATTTCCAGCAATTCTGAAAGAAATGCACTCAATGACCTCTGGTTGACTTCAGTGACCTTGACTGATATTTTGACCACCCAGCGAGTTTTCTTTCCATTTGGTGTTGGCCATACAATGCTCGAGATGATAACAAATATCTTTTTGTACTGTCTACAAGACTTGACTGAATATAGGGCATCTGAAAAATAATTCGGTAATGTGGATATACAGATATTTTTTAAAAGCCTTAACCCACTTCACACTGGTGTCAAAATGGCAAAGTTTTCAGAAGTAAATATTTTCCATAATGCAGGCTGATATTTATCCAAATATGCGTTGTTTGACAGAGCTCGGTGAGCTCTGTCAACCAACATATAATTGGCTAAATTCATTGTTAAACAAGAGAAAAACAAGGTTATTTGTGAAAATTCTGTTGCACTACCAGATTGCTAGGTGTTAAAGGGCTCAGGGGGTCCTTATGAAGGCCCACTTGAACAGGAAAAATCAGGAGATCTCATTGATACCCCCCCCCCCCCCCGCCCTCTCCCTTGTGTTCAGGGTTGCACCGTGAATGCTGAAAGTATTCTTGAATTATTATAACCATGCATTAAATAAAATCTTGGAAAACCATATTGAAGTATTTAACCCTTTACCTAACACGAAAGGCAGAAGACACTGACAAACACAATTCCTGTATAACTATTTTTTTCATTCTTTGCGTCAAAAACATAGCTTTTGACACTTCATTGGAACGAGCTCAACAAGCACGCTCCAATGAGGGGTCACAAGTTATGCCTTTGAGACCAAAAAATGGAAAAATAATGAAAATTGAATGGTAAGTTTTGTGAATAACGCCGGCCGGGTTTGGTCGTTACGTTGGGTAAAGTGTTAAAGGGTTAAAAACATAACATTTAAATACTCCATTTTAATAATTCATAACTATGGAAGTTACAATGAAAAAAGCCCCCACCATCCCTTAGAATGAGAAGTCAACTTGTGTTAAAAAGACATGAATAATATATAAAAGGTCCTGGCAAAGCAATTTGGTTTGAGGATGAAATTCAAACAGATTAAAACCATAGATAAAATTTAATATTCCTCCGGCCTTAACCTGAATGACTTTGCATTTAAAATGATATGTCTGGATGTCACAAAGTTCAACGTATTCAACTTATCTTTACGACCTGTTCCAACATTGTCACACGAATAACAAGTAACAAGGAGGTGCAAGTAAAGCATCTCAGCGGCGGCCCTTATACCGATCGTTTTCATAAGTAACGGCCCTTAACCCTAACGTAACGACCAAAACTGGCCAGCGCTATTCTCAAAAATCGCCAATTAATTTTCATTATTTTTTAATTTTTTGCCTCAAAAACATAGGTTATGACCCCTCATTGGAACGAGCTCGTCGAGCTCGTTCCAATAAGGGTTCATAACCTATGTTTTTGAGACAAACAAATGAAAAAAATTAGTTATTCACGAATATTTTTTGCCAGTGTCGTCTGCTTTTCATGTTAGGTAAAGGGTTAAACCGATCGTTTTCATAAGTATCAAAAAAAGATAATTGGCAGGGGTGCTGGCAAAGTTAGCGGTCTACGGATTTATTTATTTATTTATTGGTGTTTAAGGTCACATACTTATGCACAATGGCTAATCGTGACCGTGACAGTTTTACGGGTGGAGGAAGCCGGAGTACCCGGAGAGAACCACCGAGCAACGACGAGCAGCTGTCAGCTCTCCAACATCGTAACTCTGAACTCTGCACCACAGCACAGGCAGGGTTAGATTGGTTGAAGACATGCGCACCATCGACGTGCAGTACGCCTTAGTACACAGCGTCATCGTGCCCCCATGTAGGCAATCGGGGTGAAGTGTCTTGCCCAAGGACACAACGCGGTTGCCGCAGGTGGGATTCGAACCGAGGACCTCTCGGCTTGCAGCCTGCACCTCTACCAACTGAGCCACCGCGCCCCAGCGGTCTACGGACCGCCGGCATCAACCCAGATGTCCGCTGACGGACGGTTTACCAGGCCCCCTTGTACTGTGCAGGTCTACTTAAACCGATGGAGCAGATGACTGTGGTGTGGTGTTCCTGCCCTGCCATCTTACGATAGTGGTCATAACTTCAAATACCTAAACTGGGAATGGCACTGCCGTTCTACGTTAGCACAGGTAACCATCTACCAATAGTTCAAACTAATCTGCAATCTGTCGAACGCACTCAATGCTTTAATTTCCCCCAAACTCCTTTTATACATTCTATAACCTTCGAATCTTGGTATCATGTAATTTGTATCTGTAACTTCTTGTCACGTGAATCTTTAGTGAATATTCTTTATTAGTGGAGACAGCTTGCTTAAGCTTCAGCTTCCTGTTGAGTCCAATTTCCATACTTCGCAATTCGTTCACCATTTAATTTTGTAACATGCTTGTATGAAAAATCTTTCTTGAAATAAAATACTGTTACTACCATAGTGGAGCCCACTTAATTGGATATCTCTTAATTGTATATCCCTGTTAATTGAATAAAATTTTCAAACACAAAACCATTTACCATACCTTCAGTACTAATTTGATCTATTAATTGCATATGGGTTGTAGAGTAAACTCCTGTTAATTGTATATAAATTTTTGTAATATGTCGAAAACATTTCTGTGACACGCACCAAATTCCCCTTATTTTCCAACCTTTTTGACCTCACCACATCCAATACAGTCATTTATTCTATTATATCTTGTTTGACAGAGCTCTATGAGCTCTGTCAAACAAGATATAATAGAATAAATGCTCAGTTTACCTCCAGAACACAGGAAACTGACCAAATCCCTGTTAATTGTATACTCCTGTTAATTGAATAATTTTCACTGGCAAAATGGATATTCAATTAAGAGGATTCTACTGTACTACTACTAATCACTTCAAAGTCGGCATCAATAACTTTATGAAGGGAAGATTTATTTGACAAATGTTTGGATTAATCTTGTAATTGTTGACAGTTTCTAACATTTTGGACCTTTTGACTTTGAGATAGAGCACTCGATTCTTTGGATTTTTTAATAAATGTGTTTGGTGTTTGAAGTTCTTCGGTTTCCATTCAATTAACCCTTTGCCTAACGTAACGGCCAAAAACGGCCAGCGCTATTCTCAAAAATCACCAATTAATTTTCATATAACTCCATGGGCTGAGAGGGAGCTTAACCCTTTACCTAACCTGAAAAGCAGACGACAATCGCAAACAAAATTCTCGAATAACTTTTTTTTCCATTTTTTGTCTCAAAAACATAGGTTATGACCCCTCATTGGAACGAGCTCGTCAAGCTTGTTCCAATGAGGGGGGTCATAACCTATGTTTTAGAGACAAAAAATGAAAAAATAATGAAAATTAAAATACAATGCATTTGCACGTTTGATAACGTTGACTTTGGGGGGTATCTTGAATAACATTCACTGCTTCAAGCAATTCGGTCTTTAGAAGGTCATTATAATGAGTTGACGAGTCATTCTCACAAGTCGTGAAATCCTTATGACGGGTTGGAAAGTCGTTATAACGATTTGTGAAGTCGTTGTAACGAACAGCTATGTTGTTAAAACGAATTCACAAGTCATTATTACATAATTAAACTTTTTTTCGGTTCATGCGTTTTCAGACAAAACGATTGGCTCTCACGATTCTGTTTTTTCTTTTCATAACTCAATGAACCGAAAAAAACACAATTAGGTCCGCCCCCAGCCACGCCCCTAAAATACCAGTCTTCGGAGTTGCAACATGGTGTTAAATCAATAGAAGTTAGAACACTGGCACGTTCTAAATGTGAAAAAGAAAAATAAATTTATATTACTAATTTATCACCATTAAATTATTTATAAAATATTTAAATGACCGTGGTGGGTCAATTTTTCTTTTTCTTCACAACTGTATTTATTTGACATTTCAATTTTTACGCACACTGGGTGATCGTCTGCGTTCATCGTTTTACCCAAATCGATTGTAAACAATGGCTGGTCACGACGAATATGGCAATTTTGACATTGCTAATTTGAATGAATTTTTTGGAAATCAAAATGATTTTATATTTGAGGAAGAATATTTGGCTTTATATCTAACTCCACTTTTACAAACTGCGTTTTTCAGTTCTCGGGAAACGGTCAAAACCAAAATACAATGTAATACTGATGGCCTAATTCCACCTACCACGGAACGTAACTTTTACGTGAAGTGAACAGTTGAATGAAATTTGAGGGAGGCGTGGCTTATGACGTTTTCTTTGCATTACGTAATTCATTGGTCAATAAAAAATTTAATGACATAAGTGCATTTGACTTGGAAAGTGTGTCAATTGCTACCTGCATTTCAATAATATGCGCCCTCTTTTATGACAGAAAAATAATATGTCTTCCAGTTTTAGTTTTTAAGTCTTTGTTCGCTGAAGTAGAGGACGACTAACACTATTTATTTATTTGGGTCGCGAACATTTAATTATAATTTACACAGTTTGGACTTTGTTTTTTGGGGTTCATAACTCAAGAAATAGACAAAAAGAAACGATCATTCCTTAAAAAATATGAAATAATTATAAAGAGGTGTACAGTCATTGTAACGAGTTGACAAGTCATTATAATGAGCTGTGAAATCGTTGCAGCTAGTTGACATGTCGGCAAGTTATAACGAGTTCCAAAAATCATAACGAATTGACTCGTCATAATCATGAGTTGACAGGTCCTTATAACGTGCTGCGATTTCATTTTGACGTGCTGCCATGTATTGAAGTTATTATAACGAGTTGGGAAGACCCTGTAACGAGTAGACAAACAGTTATAACGACTTAACTTATTATGTACGGTTTGCTCACATCAAGAGAAGTGTACTGGTATGATCGAAGCTTTTGGGACTCTTTGGAAGGTTTGCATCTTAACATGCAAATGCTTGGTGGGAACGTCCGTAAAGGTTTTGCTGCTAGCATACCCCAATAACATCCTTCTACCACTGAACATGCCCGCCACCAACCACCCCGCCCCCGGATTGAAAATGTCTATTGCTCAGGACAAGTGTAACGACGATTTATAGAAATAGAACTAGGCGCTTTCAAGAGTTAATGTGTAGCACATTTCGCATTCCATTCTGCACTTCAAGGATTGTTGTTCCAGATCATAGGTCAGCGCAGTTTAGTTAAGTGTATGTAAACATCTGCTCGGCATTTCCTAATGACTTTCACACATTTTCATGGAATGAAGCAGATGTTGCTCAATAAGCTTGTGGGTAGCCAAACTGTGAGGATTAACCCTTTACCTATCATGAAAAGCAGACGACACTTGCAAACAAAATTCAAGTAGCTGCAGCGAGAATAGTTACTGGTGCTACAACGAGTGCCAGTAAAAGCTTACTCTACTCGGAAACTTGATGGGATTCATTACAGAAAAGGCGCCGAAAGCACAAACTATTTCAATTCTTCAAGATGTATCATAATCTTGTTCTTCAATACCTTTCAAACAAGATACCACCTGTTACTTCGCCCATCAGTCTTCACCACAATACTCGATCAAATAAAAACCACAGAGTTCCGTTTTGTCATACCAGTTTGTACCAGTCTTCGTTTCTCTCAGATGTTACCAAACAGTGGAATTCGTTGCTCCTCTTGGTTAGGGAAAATTTTTCCATCATAAATTTCAGAAGGTTCCTAAATGGTGGGAATCAACGCCCGCCCACATTCTATGTCGGGGCCAAATCCCGAGCAGCTCAAATTTATCATTGTAGGTTGCGTCTGCACTATAGTGGTATTAATGCCCGTTTGTTTGATAACCACCTCTCGACTTCACCTCTTTGTGTGCTGGCATAGAAACAACTGAACACTTTCTTCTGTACTGTTCAAACTATACAATTGTACGTAATTAATACATTGCCGTTCACCTTTGATCTTTCTATGCTCCTGTTTGGGTCTGAGCGGCTGAGCACCACTGAAAACTCTCTTGTGTTCAGAGTCGTGCAAGAATATATCATACAATGTGGGCGCTTTCACTGAGTTGCAGTATACATGTAACCAGTCCATGTGAAAGTTATTGTATGGGTGTACATGAAGATTTATTCCATCCTGGTTTTTCGACAGGTGAAAATGCATCAGTAAATACATCACAAAAAGCATCTTGGACATAAGTGTTCATGGGGAAGTATACCTCGGACTGCCTGGAGTCCACCCTGGACTGTTTCCCCGCGCCAACAGTATCCTGTTGAAACTAATTGTTAACTGCTCTGAGCTGGAAGAGCGGTGCAAACAGTCCAGGCGCGGACTCTTGTCTTTAAGCGACGATGGTACTGTTCATTAATAGAGTCATAGACTACACTCATGTGATCGCTACTGGTATGAAATACTGTTTTCAAGTTTGTTTCATCTGCAGCTTATTCTGCGTCTCTTTTTCCATTAGTTTGTTTTTGTTTTCTGGATTGTTTTTTTTTCTTGTTTTGTTTTTGTTTGTTCTCTTTTTTTTCTTCTTTTTTCCCTAGTTCTCTTATTTTTCTCTTCCTACCCAACAACGACGATGAGTTCAAACAATATTTTACTCAGTTTTAGCAACCACCTTATACTTTGCTATTTTTGAAATGTTCCAGGAGACGGCTTATATAAGCTAAGTGCTTTCTGCTGAATCCTCTTCTTTGATATTGTTAGCTATTTCTAATGTCTTGCTGTAATGCATACCTTCTAATATAAATTCTGTACAGTTCATGTAATATTATCAAACTCTTGTATGTATTATATCATGTTGAATTCTGAATAAATATTGTTTAAACTAAACTAAATAAAATTCTTGAATAACTAATTTTTTTCTCAAAAACATAAGTTATGACACCTAATTGAAACGAGCTCGACGAGGAGGGTCATAACCTATGTGAGAGGATGTTAGAGATTTATCAAACAGTTTGTGTCTGAATGCTAGGGTGACAGGAGGGGAGAGGGGATGAAGTGCAAGGGAACGATGCCGTTCTCTTGTGAGGACCGTGACAAACAAGTAACTGACAGAAATTACCTAGCATAACGGCATTCATGAGAAGGTCACCAGTACTTGCCTACTGCGATAATTAGCGACTCACTGGTATACTGGGAGCGCGGCGGCGAACAGCCTGGGTGGAAGGACTCTAAAGTGCACAATATAAGTATAGACTATGAGTTGAACTTCACATCATACTTATGTTGCAGTCATGGTATAGTCATAGATGCCGAAAGTTACCTTAGACGCCAGCAAATAAATAAAAAGCAAAACAGAAACTGGCAGATTTTCTTTCAGACAAACAGTTGCAACTCATTAGTCTGCCCCCTGTAAACGCGTTAGTTTTGTTTTTCTTTTAACCCTCTACCCAACGTAACGTTCAAAACCGGCCAGCGCTATTCACAAAACTCACCATTCAATTTTCATTATTTTTTTCATTTTTTGTCTCAAAACCATAGCTTATGACCCCTTGTTGGAACGAGCTTGTTGAGCTTGTTCCAATGAGTGCTCATAAGTTATGGTTTTAACGCAAAAAGTCAAAAAAATTAGTTGTTCAAGAATTTTATTTGCAAGTGTCGTCTCCTTTTCGTGTTAGGTAAAGGGTTAAAAACTAAACATCATAGCGCGGGAAGATCAACCGAAACCAGTTTGAGAAATTATCCTCCTTTTTTGTATAACTGTTCTGCATCAAGCTGCACTGAATTCCCCGGACAACAGTGACTCGATAGGAAGTAGATGATTTTCGGTGATCAATAGATATCATAACAGTGTGTTGATCCGTGTCGTGGTATCACGTCGAGTTGAGGTGGCCAGATTTTCGGATCACACGAGCTGCCGCAGGCAGCGAGTGTGATCCGAAAATCTGGCCACCTCAACGAGACGTGATGCGCCGACACGGATCAACACACTGTTATGATGATATGTTTATCATTGTTTCGATGTCAAAGTCACCCAAATTTGCCATTTTAATTAATCTGCGGTGAAAAGCCGGTTACAAAATAGCAGACGAAACAACAACGACTTCCCTAGTTACGAAAACTATTCACGGAAACTCTCGGATATTTCCGTGGGGGTGTGATATGGATTTTTTATTTCCGTAAGAGTGTGATATGGACTTTTGATCCGGAAAAATCTCACCCGGTGTGATACAACAGTTTGGAAAAATCGTCAAACAGTAGTGATATTTAGGGTAAAAATGTCATAGTCATATGATAAAATATTCGTATCAATGCTTTCAAACATTTTGTTTGCTGTTAAATTTCAGGTTTTCATTCCATGTTTTGTGACATATGGTCCGTCCATTTTTTTCCAATTCAAAAACAAAAATGAAGCAAAAAGGGCCAAAACCTACCAGCGCTATTCACAAAAATCGCCAATTAATTTTCATATTTTTTTAATATTTTTTGTCTCAAAAACATAGGTTATGACCCCGTCGAGCCCGTTCCAATGAGGGTCATAACCTATGTTTTTGAGATAACAAATGAAAAAAAAAGTTATTCAAGAATTTTGTTCGCGAGTGTCGTCTGCTTTTCAGGTTAGGTAAAGGGTTAAGCGCCCTCTCAGCCCATGGTGTTATACTATCACTCCAAAAGGCACATCAAGTATACAGTCAAGACTGACCAATGGCTTTATTTGGGGTTTTTTTTTGTTCTGTTTTTTTTTTTTTGGGGGGGGGGCTTTTGGTGGGGGAGGGGTTTCCACACTGAAGAAGTACTGCTCCACTTCCGTAACAGTCTGCAAGTATGACTGGACGAAATATTTGAATTAGAGTTATCCGCCTTGAAAAGTTGCACTCGGAAATGATGCAATCTGGGAATCCAAGCGGCCTTGGGAAAACATATTGTTTCAATAAACGTTTGAAGCTTTCTTATGACATCTTGCATAATTGTTGAATATTCCAGATAAATAAAGAGGGTTATTTGGTTTCTTTTTGGACCACCTAAAATACAATTGACTATTGGCGTGTCTTTGTTGGAAATTCCCTGAAAAATATGTGCACTTGACCAGTACTTCCCTTTCTGTCAGTTTTTCTCTTTTTTGTGGCATGACCTCCTGTTTTCGGGGCATGAAATGTTGTCTGAAGGGCCATACTTAACAAACATATCTGAATACCAAAATTAAAGTGATGTGATCCGAACATATTTGAATGCCAAAATTAAAGTGATGCGATCCGAATTCACAAACCTCCACCAAGGGAAGGCCCCTATCCGCACGTCAGGCCTAGGGCCTTCGGATATGCCTGTGGCATATATCGACCTGGCACCCCCAATAAATTACCCCCCCCCCCCCCCGCAATATGAAATCCTAGCTACGCCCTTGATATACACTCCATAACCACTGGATGACCCCAATTTAGTGAAAAATATTTTGAAAAAAGAATAATTAGTTTAGATTCATTTTGATGTTGGCTCTTGGTTCACATGCCGTACGAAGCTTGAAATGTGAGATTTCAAATTGCCGGAATGGCCTCAGAGCGATCGCTGCGTCGGACTTGTCGCAGTGCTAGTAGTGTGAACTGTGAAGGTCTTAATTTTCAGTTTGACGCGCTGTTTGAATCACACCAGTGTGAAAAAACTTTAGAGTTGACTCTGATTCAGTTATCGATTTTCTCCACTTCGAAGCTTTTGCTGTTTCGCCCATTACGAAGTAACTTTGTATAATTTTCGGGATGAACCTTCAATTTTCGAATAAAAAAGAGATTGTTACACGTAGAATATGTTGATCTAGAAAGAATATCTTTACGGCGGTGAGAATGTGGGGGTTTTTTTTAAAAAAAGGTTATAGTGACATTTCCATAGTTCGCGAATTTGTTGTGTGTTGAATGTATAAATTATAAGAATTACTCACAACTGGTTAAAAAACAGTGATTAGCAAACAACAAACATCGCTTAGTCAGCTTGGGTTAACCAGGGGCGGCGAAACGATTTTCAATGTGGGGTGGGGGGGGGGGGTGGGGGTCGGGCGATGGATGGTCGTCGGTATGAAAAATTTCAATTCCAGGGTCCCAAAACCCCCATGAGATGTATCTGAAAGATTTCACACTTTGAAAGCCGTTAAAAACGTCGGTAATGCATGCAGGTGAGGTCTATTTATCAGCTTTGGTCGTAACGACTAAAGCTGATAAACAGACCTCACCTGCATGATTTACCAGACGTTTACAGCAATTATACTGTATGTTGACTATCTTGTTTCGGGATGAATTTGGTACTTGTATGTCTGTTAGATTACGATCTATTTCGGTTAACCGATTTTTTAACAGACTGTATACATTTTAGCGTTTGCTGCCACTTACTGCAAAAAATGATCCGAAATCCATCGAAACTGAAGCAGTATGAGAGAAACATAGCTGGCGAGAAGATGGGGGGGGCTCTGGATCCTCCCCTTGTTTCACCAGTCATAAGTTGTGTTAAAATATATGCACACAAAAAAAACGTGACCCGGAAAAAAAGTGGAGGGTCTGAACCCCCCCCCCCCCCTCCGGGTTCCGCCGCCCTTGTTAACGGTTAATGGACAATGTCGTCGCCAAAGAAACTTTTTAACCCTTTACCCAACGTAACGTCCAAAACCGGCCAGCGCTATTCTCAAAAATCGCCAATTAATTTTCACTATTTTTTTCATTTTTTGTCTCAAAAACATAGGTTATGACCCTTCGTTGGAACGAGCTCGTCGAGCTCGTTCCAACGAGGGGTCATAACCTATGTTTTTGAGACAAAAAAATGAAAAAAATTTGTTATTCAAGAATTTTTTTTGCAAGTGTCGTCTGCTTTTCACGTTAGGTAAAGGGTTAAACCGTTCTAGGACAGTTCAGCTGAAAAGAATCCATCAAAAACAGTGATTCGCAAACCACTCAACAAACATCGCTTACTCAACTCGGGTTAACGGTAAATGGACAATGTCGTCGTCAAACAAACCTTTTAAACCGTTCCAGGCCAGTTCAGTTGAAAAGAATCCATCCAAACGCGTTCGCCAATCTCCGTCAGAACAAAGCAGTGACGAATCAGCTGCTTACCCTTCTTCTCTTCTCTACCCTCAAGCGATGATGTTCGCTCAATTGTTAACTCTTTACCCAACGTAACGGCCAAAACCGGCCAGCGCTGTTCACAAAAGTCGGTAATTAATTTTCATTATTTTTTTTCATTTTGTGTCTCAAACACATAGGTTATGACCCCTCTTTGGAACGAGTTCGTCGAGCCCGTTCCAATGAGGGATCACAACCTATGATTCTGAGACAAAAAATGAAAAAAAATAGTTATTCAAAAATTTTGTTTGCAAGTGTCGTCTGCTTTTCATGTTGGGTAGAGGGTTAACTCTTGTCTCGACGCCAATATTAACAAATTGAAGGGAGACCTTGAGTCGTTCATTAATAAAAAAAACTAAAAGATGTAGAAGCAAAGTACGAAGAACGACTTGCTTCGGTAGACTCCGAAAATGAACTTTTGAAAGACGAAGTTGCCAACCTCAAGCGGTAAAGCGGAACACTGCACGATAGAATGAAGGAAATTGACAAGAAAGCTACTAACGTTTTACGGGCTGCAGATCACAAGGAACAATATTCGAAAAAGTATAACCTGAGGGTTTTGGATCATGAAGAGAAGAACGAACATATTGCTATTAAATTTTGCTCTCTCCTGAACTCCTCAATGGGTCAACAGAAAATAGTTGAAAACGACATTCAAGCAATTCATCGGCTTCCCTCAAAAATGAAGAACACACTGCGACCAGTCATCGTGAAGTTTTATAAGAAGGAACTGAGGGATGCGGTTGTGATGCTGAGAAAAGGGATAAGCTCAAAAACGATGAAAAATAATGCTTCTAAGACAGGATTGAAATTGACTGATGATCTTACAACCCTCAATTCCAATCTTATCAAAAAGCTGTATCTTCACAAAGACACTGAATCATTATTAAACATCCATTCAACTTTAACCCTTTACCCAACGCAGACGATACCAAAATTTATTATTTTAAATATAATTTTTTTTAATTTTTCAAAAAATTTCAACAAAACCATATCATGTGACCCCTCGTTGGAACGAGCTCGACGAGCTCGTTCCAACGAGGGGTCACATGATATGGTTTTGTTGAAATTTTTTGAAAAATAATATTTTTTCAACTGCTGAATTTGGATATTACGCGGGCGGATGCGGGCGATTCGTTGGGTAAAGAGTTAAACCCTTGTATTCAACGGAATAGCCGCTATGACATAAATGATTCTGTATGCAATGGGTGATGTACAAACCGGAACTTTTTTCTCAGCACCGTTCATACTTGTTCCTTTCCCATTGAGTCATTAGTTAAGGTGATTCTAAACTGAATATTGTAGTTTGAGTGGACAGGTGGAAAACATGATGTTTTTTTCATTACTTTTCAATAGTAATGGTTATTTAATACATGAATGATTGCTTCCAACCTAATAGATTACAAAAATGTGATAAAAATTGAAAAAAAAGGAATTTACTCACCCCAAAAATGCTTTTGAAAATCCCTAACTCACGGTCAACTTCCTGCCACCAAAACTTTCTTTCAAGTATTTTTCTTACACACTGAACAAATCACTATTGTTGCACAGATAAATGACCATTCAGATTTCATTATTTGTATAAATTTTGCTACACAAACATAGAAGGTGATTATGATCTTCATCGGCAACTGATGAGCTTACTGGAGCCGTTCCAACGGGAGATTATGAGCTCTGTTTTTAATGCAGAAAGTGTAAATATTCTGTGATACGAGAAAACATCACAGACGTGCCACCTTTGCTCTGCATTATTGAAAGTGTTAATCGTTTGCCTCTCATAAGCAATCCTTACCATTCCAACCATACCTTGTTCACACGAGGTGTTGGTTGAGGTACAAAAAATGAAAAAAGAAAACCTTTTAATTACGTGTTGGGGAATGGTGCTGCTTTGATATGCCCACTACATCAGAGTTTCGTGTGGCGATGTTCTGTGGCCAAATTGAGGCCTTATTCCCAATGGGGTACATGCAATAAAGTTCCTAATATCTGGCACAAAACATTATTACTCCTTAACGTATCCGGCATTATCAGGTTACAGAACCAGTGTTTTTCTGACAGTTAATTCTAATAAAATGGTACCCATTTTAATCTGTATTCTCTCTGTAAAATAGCTTCCAGCTGGGTTTATGTCCAGATGGCTAAATGAATAATTTTCCCAAGACCACGAAAAAGGCCTATTTCCCAATTTACCTGGATCAAACCCTGAACTGTATATGTACATGTAGGTTAGATACAGTGCTTTTCATATCCAGTCAAGTTAATACATTTAAAAAGCTGTGTTTCACCCATGGCCGCCAGGTTAAACGAACACACAGGAACATATGAAGAAAGAATTTACTTCTTTTAACCTTTTCCCTAATACTGTGAGTCCACCCATCCTGTGTTATTAGTAAAAATTTTAGAATACCTTGACCTGTTGAATAATAGTGCTGAACTACTATTATACATGGAAATTTGAAGAAAAATTTCACTCACCACCATTATTTAAAAGAGCCCAAAGGTGCAAATGCCATCACTATTATTAATTTTCAATAACTTTTATCAAATGAGCAAGACCTCAAGACCTCACCATTTTTCAGCCATCACTATTATGAGGCAAATAAGAGTGTAATGCAAAAAGTAAACCAACGGACAGATGGACGGACGTACTTTGCCTGATTTATGAAATGTATAATGTCATGTGAAGATTACGTACATTTATTTTTGTGTGTGTGTGTGGATCTCTTAGACTCTGGTGCTATTCAGAGTGGCCGACCCATTGACAGTGAATTCGTATATAATCTTCTTGGTATTTTGGTTATCTAATTACTGTTTTGTAATTCCGTTTTATGGATTTTTGATTATTTGGCGGCCCTATTTGTAACTTTGTGCAGAGAATTTTGGGAACATGCAGATTTATTAGCCCATATTTCGATAAGGCAAAGCACTCAAAAATTTGAAGCTCGATTGTGCCTTGTGTGTGTTGCCATTCTTCACTTTCGTTGAAAATTTCTATGCAACGACTGATAAAAATAATTTCCTAGAGAAAAATTGCATGTTCATGATTCTGTCATATTTTAATTTGTGATTAGGAGGTCTAGTGGGTGGATTGGAAAAAGAAATATTATTTTTCGCATTTTGAACAAGCGACTTAACAACGCATGTGATTTTCCGGTGACAACAACTTCGATCAACAAATACTTGAGGACATGAGTCTAATAGCCCACAAATTATTCGAAATTATTGATGATCTTTGTGGATTGCAAACAAATATCATAAAATATATCGTTTACAGTGATTCGCAGTGTAAATCACACCAGATCGGAAAATTAGGAGCATTATTTCTGGAACTTACCAAAACCAGAACGAAACAGGGCCGAATGACAGACCAATAAAGTCGTACCATCAATATTACATGACGACCAATAGTTCTCCCGATTTGTGATTAACTCTTTACCTAACATGAAAAGCAGACGACACTTGCAAAAAAAATTCTTGAATAACTAATTTTTTTCATTTTTTGTCTCAAAAACATAGGTTATGACCCCTCGTTGGAACGAGCTCGACGAGCTCGTTCCAACGAGGGGTCATAACCTATGTTTTTGAGACAAAAAATGAAAATATTTTGAAAATTAATTGGCGATTTTTGAGAATAGCGCTGGCCGGTTTTGACGTTACCTTGGGTAAAGGGTTAAAAGAAGTGAAAAAGCAACCAGTTGACGAATATTTCAACAACGAAAAAGCAGACGACACTTGCAAAAAAAATTCTTGAATAACTAATTTTTTTCATTTTTTGTCTCAAAAACATAGGTTATGACCCCTCGTTGGAACGAGCTCGACGAGCTCGTTCCAACGAGGGGTCATAACCTATGTTTTTGAGACAAAAAATGAAAATATTTTGAAAATTAATTGGCGATTTTTGAGAATAGCGCTGGCCGGTTTTGTCCGTTACCTTGGGTAAAGGGTTAAAAGAAGTGAAAAAGCAACCAGTTGACGAATATTTCAACAACGAAAAAGCAGACGACACTTGCAAAAAAAATTCTTGAATAACTAATTTTTTTCATTTTTTGTCTCAAAAACATAGGTTATGACCCCTCGTTGGAACGAGCTCGACGAGCTCGTTCCAACGAGGGGTCATAACCTATGTTTTTGAGACAAAAAATGAAAATATTTTGAAAATTAATTGGCGATTTTTGAGAATAGCGCTGGCCGGTTTTGTCCGTTACCTTGGGTAAAGGGTTAAAAGAAGTGAAAAAGCAACCAGTTGACGAATATTTCAACAACGAAAAAGCAGACGACACTTGCAAAAAAAATTCTTGAATAACTAATTTTTTTCATTTTTTGTCTCAAAAACATAGGTTATGACCCCTCGTTGGAACGAGCTCGACGAGCTCGTTCCAACGAGGGGTCATAACCTATGTTTTTGAGACAAAAAATGAAAATATTTTGAAAATTAATTGGCGATTTTTGAGAATAGCGCTGGCCGGTTTTGGCCGTTACCTTGGGTAAAGGGTTAAAAGAAGTGAAAAAGCAACCAGTTGACGAATATTTCAACAACGAAAGAATACAACATGGGTTTCTAATTCCACTATATGTCACCGTTTTGTTAATTAAAGATAACTGCAAATTTTGTTCTCTATTGGTAATTTTGGCGCATGAATACAAACTAATGGCAAGGTCGATCCATGTAAACAAATTCTGCCTACCTACTCAGCCTGACTGTTTTATTAGTGAGATGGCCAAAAGCCGAGTTTGTCGACAACAAAACTGGTTCGAAGCCTATGGCACTAGATAATCCGAGACTTATACTAGCACCGAGAGGGGGTAGGTAAACAGGGCAACTGCCCCAGGGTCCGCCCAGCAGGACAGGGGCCTTTTGGTACGGCCGTAAAGGTCATGCAGGTCTCAACCGCTGATGGAGGTGGAAGCGGTATGTAGTTTCATCGCCGTCATTTTCCGACCAGTTTACCGTTGTCCATTTATATACTACTCAAAGTTTGCTAAGCACCACATATTTGACACATCATTGTGAAATTTGCTTGTGACATATTTGCGATATTTTTTGTGGATATGATTTAGGAATGTATTGAGATGGTCCCACTGTTTACATTAGCTCTCGTGACAGGCTGACTTTTCGTGACAGTCATGGAAAGCATGTACCCCTTGATTTTCATGATGTTTTCGTGTATTGTCTACATGTACATGGCATGTCTAGGGTTTTCAGTGTCCATTTCAACACCAAACCTTGTGATATAATGATTGAAAATGGCGAATGAAAATGTAAGAAATTTGCCTGAAGCAGCAATGTGGCGGGCTGTTGTGATGGTGGAGCAAGGGGCTACGCATCGTCAGGTTGGTGAAGCCCTTGGTGTACACCATACGCTGATCACCACAGCCTGAGCAAGATTTCAGCAGTATGGCACACCACTAAGACGGCATGGTGGTGGCAGAGACAGGGCAACATCTGCAGCTGAAGATCGGTTTTTGATCATTCAGGCCCATAGGAACCGCTTTGCAACAGCAACCCAGCTTCGCAGTGACCTTCAGAATGCATCCGGGGTAAATGTTTCGGCGCCGACTATCCGGGCAAGGTTGCACGAAGGTGGTCTCCGATCGAGAAGACCATGTATTCGAATTCTGCTGTCCCAGAACCACTGCCAGACACAATATGAATGGGCCATGGGCCATGTTGGATGTACCAGAGACGATCGGCGACCTGTCCTTTTTACAGATGAGTCAAGATACTGCCTCGACTGCACAGGAGAGCAATTTCATGCAGCCAACATTGCTGGACATGACCGCTATGGTGCAGGGTCAATAATGGTCTGGGGCGGCATCAGCTGGGATGGACGTACAGAGCTCCATGTCCTTGAACGTGGTACATTGACTGCACAGCGGTATATTGATGAGATCCTGCACGCCCACGTCACATTGTATGCAGGTGTAGTGGGTGATAGATTCATTCTGATGGACGATAATGCCCGTCCTTTTGTTGCCTATGCTGTCCAGTAGTACCGACAGGGGGAGGAGATTGAGCGTATGGACTGGCCAGCAAGAACCCATGACTTCAATCCAATCGAACACGTCTGGAATTAGTTGCAGCTTGCAATTTCAACCCGTCCAGTCCAGCCAAGAAGTGTCCAGGAGCTTGGTGCCATGATGGTCCAAGAATGGAACATCACCCAACATATGACCATCAGGATAATTAACAGTAATGGGTCTCATACTCGATATTGAACCCATACCAGTTCGCTCAGTCAACGTTTTGGCAAATTTGGATAATTTCCTCTTTTACTAATAATATCCATTTTCCAAGGCTATCGTATTCAAAAGCTAAAAAATAATGTCAAGCACAAATAAAATATTAATTTATGTACTTAAATCATTAAAGATTAAAGATATAATTAAATAAAAAATACACTTTTCATAACAATATTTCAACTAAAACGTAAAACAGGTAGTTGGATATACTTCGTTCTTAGCAAACTTTGAGTAGTATATTTAAAAAAAAAAACATTTTTTTTTCTATTATAAAATACAAGAGGAAGTTCAGGCCAAAGGCCACCAGAATGCACAATTTGAGAGCTCCATTAAAAACATTTCCTGGGGGACAACCCCTCCACACCCCTCTCTAATACCTCGTGCCGTCGGCACTCGGTGCAGATGTCTTCGGCATCTGAGGCGTCCCCTCCCAATTTTTAGGCGATATACGTGCACTTGCCCTCATCAGACAGTTTCGCCTCCTTTGTCTTTTGCTGCTTCCGCCGGCCCTGCTTACAGTGCTCAAAGTATAAAATATTCGTCCAATTATTGAAACAATCCGATAAGGTGCTTAATGTATAAAAGTATTTTTCATGTGCTAAATGCTGTGTTTTGGATCATGAATAAACTCATGTTGTGTCAGAAACCTACCTTGTATTATCATTATTATTTTTTTTTGGTGGTGAGTTGACCCGTGGCGACTTGACCCGGTGGCGACTTGACCCGGTGACGAGTTGACTCAGTGGCGAGTTGACCCGTTCCCCAAAAAACCAATAGTTCAAACTAATCTGCAATCTGTCGAACGCACTCAATGCTTTAATTTCCCCCAAACTCCTTTTATACATTCTATAACCTTCGAATCTTGGTATCATGTAATTTGTATCTGTAACTTCTTGTCACGTGAATCTTTAGTGAATATTCTTTATTGGTGGAGACAGCTTGCTTAAGCTTCAGCTTCCTGTTGAGTCCAATTTCCATACTTCGCAATTCGTTCACCATCTAATTTTGTAACATGCTTGTATGAAAAATCTTTCTTGAAATAAAATACTGTTACTACCATAGTGGAGCCCACTTAATTGGATATCTCTTAATTGTATATCCCTGTTAATTGAATAAAATTTTCAAACACAAAACCATTTACCATACCTTCAGTACTAATTTGATCTGTTAATTGCATATGGGTTGTAGAGTAAACTCCTGTTAATTGTATATAAATTTTTGTAATATGTCGAAAACATTTCTGTGACACGCACCAAATTCCCCTTATTTACCAACCTTTTTGACCTCACCACATCCAATACAGTCATTTATTCTATTATATCTTGTTTGACAGAGCTCTATGAGCTCTGTCAAACAAGATATAATAGAATAAAAGCTCAGTTTACCTCCAGAACACAGGAAACTGACCAAATCCCTGTTAATTGTATACTCCTGTTAATTGAATAATTTTCACTGGCAAAATGGATATTCAATTAAGAGGATTCTACTGTACTACTACTAATCACTTCAAAGTCGGCATCAATAACTTTATGAAGGGAAGATTTATTTGACAAATGTTTGGATTAATCTTGTAATTGTTGACAGTTTCTAACATTTTGGACCTTTTGACTTTGAGATAGAGCACTCGATTCTTTAGATTGTTTATTAAATGTGTTTGGTGTTTGAAGTTCTTCGGTTTCCATTCAATTAACCCTTTGCCTAACGTAACGGCCAAAACCGGCCAGCGCTATTCTCAAAAATCACCAATTAATTTTCATATAACTCCATGGGCTGAGAGGGAGCTTAACCCTTTACCTAACCTGAAAAGCAGACGACAATCGCAAACAAAATTCTCGAATAACTTTTTTTTCCATTTTTTGTCTCAAAAACATAGGTTATGACCCCTCATTGGAACGAGCTCGTCAAGCTTGTTCCAATGAGGGGGGTCATAACCTATGTTTTAGAGACAAAAAAATGAAAAAATAATGAAAATTAAAATACAATGCATTTGCACGTTTGATAACGTTGACTTTGGGTGGTATCTTGAATAACATTCACTGCTTCAAGCAATTCGGTCTTTAGAAGGTCATTATAATGAGTTGACGAGTCATTCTCACAAGTCGTGAAATCGTTATGACGGGTTAGAAAGTCGTTATAACGATTCGTGAAGTCGTTGTAACGAACAGCTATGTTGTTAAAACGAATTCACAAGTCATTATTACATAATTAAACTTTTTTTCGGTTCATGCGTTTTCAGACAAAACGATTGGCTCTCACGATTCTGTTTTTTCTTTTCATAACTCAATGAACCGAAAAAACACAATTAGGTCCGCCCCCAGCCACGCCCCTAAAATACCAGTCTTCGGAGTTGCAACATGGTGTTAAATCAATAGAAGTTAGAACACTGGCACGTTCTAAATGTGAAAAAGAAAAATAAATTTATATTACTAATTTATCACCATTAAATTATTTATAAAATATTTAAATGACCGTGGTGGGTCAATTTTTCTTTTTCTTCACAACTGTATTTATTTGACATTTCAATTTTTACGCACACTGGGTGATCGTCTGCGTTCATCGTTTTACCCAAATCGATTGTAAACAATGGCTGGTCACGACGAATATGGCAATTTTGACATTGCTAATTTGAATGAATTTTTTGGAAATCAAAATGATTTTATATTTGAGGAAGAATATTTGGCTTTATATCTAACTCCACTTTTACAAACTGCGTTTTTCAGTTCTCGGGAAACGGTCAAAACCAAAATACAATGTAATACTGATGGCCTACTTCCACCTACCACGGAACGTAACTTTTACGTGAAGTGAACAGTTGAATGAAATTTGAGGGAGGCGTGGCTTATGACGTTTTCTTTGCATTACGTAATTCATTGGTCAATAAAAAATTTAATGACATAAGTGCATTTGACTTGGAAAGTGTGTCAATTGCTACCTGCATTTCAATAATATGCGCCCTCTTTTATGACAGAAAAATAATATGTCTTCCAGTTTTAGTTTTTAAGTCTTTGTTCGCTGAAGTAGAGGACGACTAACACTATTTATTTATTTGGGTCGCGAACATTTAATTATAATTTACACAGTTTGGACTTTGTTTTTTGGGGTTCATAACTCAAGAAATAGACAAAAAGAAACGATCATTCCTTAAAAAATATGAAATAATTATAAAGAGGTGTACAGTCATTGTAACGAGTTGACAAGTCATTATAATGAGCTGTGAAATCGTTACAGCTAGTTGACATGTCGGCAAGTTATAACGAGTTCCAAAAATCATAACGAATTGACTCGTCATAATCATGAGTTGACAGGTCCTTATAACGTGCTGCGATTTCATTTTGACGTGCTGCCATGTATTGAAGTTATTATAACGAGTTGGGAAGACCCTGTAACGAGTAGACAAACAGTTATAACGACTTAACTTATTATGTACGGTTTGCTCACATCAAGAGAAGTGTACTGGTATGATGGAAGCTTTTGGGACTCTTTGGAAGGTTTGCATCTTAACATGCAAATGCTTGGTGGGAACGTCCGTAAAGGTTTTGCTGCTAGCATACCCCAATAACATCCTTCTACCACTGAACATGCCCGCCACCAACCACCCCGCCCCCGGATTGAAAATGTCTATTGCTCAGGACAAGTGTAACGACGATTTATAGAAATAGAACTAGGCGCTTTCAAGAGTTAATGTGTAGCACATTTCGCATTCCATTCTACACTTCAAGGATTGTTGTTCCAGATCATAGGTCAGCGCAGTTTAGTTAAGTGTATGTAAACATCTGCTCGGCATTTCCTAATGACTTTCACACATTTGCATGGAATGAAGCAGATGTTGCTCAATAAGCTTGTGGGTAGCCAAACTGTGAGGTTTAACCCTTTACCTATCATGAAAAGCAGACGACACTTGCAAACAAAATTCAAGTAGCTGCAGCGAGAATAGTTACTGGTGCTACAACGAGTGCCAGTAAAAGCTTACTCTACTCGGAAACTTGATGGGATTCACTACAGAAAAGGCGCCGAAAGCACAAACTATTTCAATTCTTCAAGATGTATCATAATCTTGTTCTTCAATACCTTTCAAACAAGATACCACCTGTTACTTCGCCCATCAGTCTTCACCACAATACTCGATCAAATAAAAACCACAGAGTTCCGTTTTGTCATACCAGTTTGTACCAGTCTTCGTTTCTCTCAGATGTTACCAAACAGTGGAATTCGTTGCTCCTCTTGGTTAGGGAAAATTTTTCCATCATAAATTTCAGAAGGTTCCTAAATGGTGGGAATCAACGCCCGCCCACATTCTATGTCGGGGCCAAATCCCGAGCAGCTCAAATTTATCATTGTAGGTTGCGTCTGCACTATAGTGGTATTAATGCCCGTTTGTTTGATAACCACCTCTCGACTTCACCTCTTTGTGTGCTGGCATAGAAACAACTGAACACTTTCTTCTGTACTGTTCAAACTATACAATTGTACGTAATTAATACATTGCCGTTAACCTTTGATCTTTCTATGCTCCTGTTTGGGTCTGAGCGGCTGAGCACCACTGAAAACTCTCTTGTGTTCAGAGTCGTGCAAGAATATATCATACAATGTGGGCGCTTTCACTGAGTTGCAGTATACATGTAACCAGTCCATGTGAAAGTTATTGTATGGGTGTACATGAAGATTTATTCCATCCTGGTTTTTCGACAGGTGAAAATGCATCAGTAAATACATCACAAAAAGCATCTTGGACATAAGCGTTCATGGGGAAGTATACCTCGGACTGCCAGGAGTCCACCCTGGACTGTTTCCCCGCGCCAACAGTATCCTGTTGAAACTAATTGTTAACTGCTCTGAGCTGGAAGAGCGGTGCAAACAGTCCAGGCGCGGACTCTTGTCTTTAAGCGACGATGGTACTGTTCATTAATAGAGTCATAGACTACACTCATGTGATCGCTACTGGCATGAAATACTGTTTTCAAGTTTGTTTCATCTGCAGCTTATTCTGCGTCTCTTTTTCCATTAGTTTGTTTTTGTTTTCTGGATTGTTTTTTTTTTCTTGTTTTGTTTTTGTTTGTTCTCTTTTTTTTTTTTCTTTTTTCCCTAGTTCTCTTATTTTTCTCTTTCTACCCAACAACGACGATGAGTTCAAACAATATTTTACTCAGTTTTAGCAACCACCTTATATACTTTGCTATTTTTGAAATGTTCCAGGAGACGGCTTATATAAGCTAAGTGCTTTCTGCTGAATCCTCTTCTTTGATATTGTTAGCTATTTCTAATGTCTTGCTGTAATGCATACCTTCTAATATAAATTCTGTACAGTTCATGTAATATTATCAAACTCTTGTATGTATTATATCATGTTGAATTCTGAATAAATATTGTTTAAACTAAACTAAATAAAATTCTTGAATAACTAATTTTTTTCCCAAAAACATAAGTTATGACACCTAATTGAAACGAGCTCGACGAGGAGGGTCATAACCTATGTGAGAGGATGTTAGAGATTTATCAAACAGTTTGTGTCTGAATGCTAGGGTGACAGGAGGGGAGAGGGGATGAAGTGCAAGGGAAACGATGCCGTTCTCTTGTGAGGACAGTGACAAACAAGTAACTGACAGAAATTACCTAGCATAACGGCATTCATGAGAAGGTCACCAGTACTTGCCTACTGCGATAATTAGCGACTCACTGGTATACTGGGAGCGCGGCGGCGAACAGCCTGGGTGGAAGGACTCTAAAGTGCACAATATAAGTATAAACTATGAGTTGAACTTCACATCATACTTATGTTGCAGTCATGGTATAGTCATAGATGCCGAAAGTTACCTTAGACGCCAGCAAATAAATAAAAAGCAAAACAGAAACTGGCAGATTTTCTTTCAGACAAACAGTTGCAACTCATTAGTCTGCCCCCTGTAAACGCGTTAGTTTTGTTTTTCTTTTAACCCTCTACCCAACGTAACGTTCAAAACCGGCCAGCGCTATTCACAAAACTCACCATTCAATTTTCATTATTTTTTTCATTTTTTGTCTCAAAACCATAGCTTATGACCCCTTGTTGGAACGAGCTTGTTGAGCTTGTTCCAATGAGTGCTCATAAGTTATGGTTTTAACGCAAAAAGTCAAAAAAATTAGTTGTTCAAGAATTTTATTTGCAAGTGTCGTCTCCTTTTCGTGTTAGGTAAAGGGTTAAAAACTAAACATCATAGCGCGGGAAGATCAACCGAAACCAGTTTGAGAAATTATCCTCCTTTTTTGTATAACTGTTCTGCATCAAGCTGCACTGAATTCCCCGGACAACAGTGACTCGATAGGAAGTAGATGATTTTCGGTGATCAATAGATATCATAACAGTGTGTTGATCCGTGTCGTGGTATCACGTCGAGTTGAGGTGGCCAGATTTTCGGATCACACGAGCTGCCGCAGGCAGCGAGTGTGATCCGAAAATCTGGCCACCTCAACGAGACGTGATGCGCCGACACGGATCAACACACTGTTATGATGATATGTTTATCATTGTTTCGATGTCAAAGTCACCCAAATTTGCCATTTTAATTAATATGAGGTGAAAAGCCGGTTACAAAATAGCAGACGGAACAACAACGACTTCCCTAGTTACGAAAACTATTCACGGAAACTCTCGGATATTTCCGTGGGAGTGTGATATGGATTTTTTATTTCCGTAAGAGTGTGATATGGACTTTTGATCCGGAAAAATCTCACCCGGTGTGATACAACAGTTTGGAAAAATCGTCAAACAGTAGTGATATTTAGGGTAAAAATGTCATAGTCATATGATAAAATATTCGTATCAATGCTTTCAAACATTTTGTTTGCTGTTAAATTTCAGGTTTTCATTCCATGTTTTGTGACATATGGTCCGTCCATTTTTTTCCAATTCAAAAACAAAAACGAAGCAAAAAGGGCCAAAACCGACCAGCGCTATTCACAAAAATCGCCAATTAATTTTCATATTTTTTTAATATTTTTTGTCTCAAAAACATAGGTTATGACCCCTCATTGGAACGAGCTCGTCGAGCCCGTTCCAATGAGGGTCATAACCTATGTTTTTGAGATAACAAATGAAAAAAAAAAGTTATTCAAGAATTTTGTTCGCGAGTGTCGTCTGCTTTTCAGGTTAGGTAAAGGGTTAAGCGCCCTCTCAGCCCATGGTGTTATACTATCACTCCAAAAGGCACATCAAGTATACAGTCAAGACTGACCAATGGCTTTCTTTGGGGTTTTTTTTTGTTCTGTTTTTTTTTGGGGGGGGGGGGGCTTTTGGTGGGGGAGGGGTTTCCACACTGAAGAAGTACTGCTCCACTTCCGTAACAGTCTGCAAGTATGACTGGACGAAATATTTGAATTAGAGTTATCCGCCTTGAAAAGTTGCACTCGGAAATGATGCAATCTGGGAATCCAAGCGGCCTTGGGAAAACATATTGTTTCAATAAACGTTTGAAGCTTTCTTATGACATCTTGCATAATTGTTGAATATTCCAGATAAATAAAGAGGGTTATTTGGTTTCTTTTTGGACCACCTAAAATACAATTGACTATTGGCGTGTCTTTGTTGGAAATTCCCTGAAAAATATGTGCACTTGACCAGTACTTCCCTTTCTGTCAGTTTTTCTCTTTTTTGTGGCATGACCTCCTGTTTTCGGGGCATGAAATGTTGTCTGAAGGGCCATACTTAACAAACATATCTGAATACCAAAATTAAAGTGATGTGATCCGAACATATTTGAATGCCAAAATTAAAGTGATGCGATCCGAATTCACAAACCTCCACCAAGGGAAGGCCCCTATCCGCACGTCAGGCCTAGGGCCTTCGGATATGCCTGTGGCATATATCGACCTGGCACCCCCAATAAATTACCCCCCCCCCCCCCGCAATATGAAATCCTAGCTACGCCTTTGATATACACTCCATAACCACTGGATGACCCCAATTTAGTGAAAAATATTTTGAAAAAAGAATAATTAGTTTAGATTCATTTTGATGTTGGCTCTTGGTTCACATGCCGTACGAAGCTTGAAATGTGAGATTTCAAATTGCCGGAATGGCCTCAGAGCGATCGCTGCGTCGGACTTGTCGCAGTGCTAGTAGTGTGAACTGTGAAGGTCTTAATTTTCAGTTTGACGCGCTGTTTGAATCACACCAGTGTGAAAAAACTTTAGAGTTGACTCTGATTCAGTTATCGATTTTCTCCACTTCGAAGCTTTTGCTGTTTCGCCCATTACGAAGTAACTTTGTATAATTTTCGGGATGAACCTTCAATTTTCGAATAAAAAAGAGATTGTTACACGTAGAATATGTTGATCTAGAAAGAATATCTTTACGGCGGTGAGAATGTGGGGGTTTTTTTAAAAAAAAGGTTATAGTGACATTTCCATAGTTCGCGAATTTGTTGTGTGTTGAATGTATAAATTATAAGAATTACTCACAACTGGTTAAAAAACAGTGATTAGCAAACAACAAACATCGCTTAGTCAGCTTGGGTTAACCAGGGGCGGCGAAACGATTTTCAATGTGGGGTGGGGGGGGAGTGGGGGTCGGGCGATGGATGGTCGTCGGTATGAAAAATTTCAATTCCAGGGTCCCAAAACCCCCATGAGATGTATCTGAAAGATTTCACACTTTGAAAGCCGTTAAAAACGTCGGTAAAGCATGCAGGTGAGGTCTATTTATCAGCTTTGGTCGTAACGACTAAAGCTGATAAACAGACCTCACCTGCATGATTTACCAGACGTTTACAGCAATTATACTGTATGTTGATTATCTTGTTTCGGGATGAATTTGGTACTTGTATGTCTGTTAGATTACGATCTATTTCGGTTAACCGATTTTTTAACAGACTGTATACATTTTAGCGTTTGCTGCCACTTACTGCAAAAAATGATCCGAAATCCATCGAAACTGAAGCAGTATGAGAGAAACATAGCTGGCGAGAAGATGGGGGAGGCTCTGGATCCTCCCCTTGTTTCACCAGTCATAAGTTGTGTTAAAATATATGCACACAAAAAAAACGTGACCCGGAAAAAAAGTGGAGGGTCTGAACCCCCCCCCCCCCCTCCGGGTTCCGCCGCCCCTGTTAACGGTTAATGGACAATGTCGTCGTCAAAGAAACTTTTTAACCCTTTACCCAACGTAACGGCCAAAACCGGCCAGCGCTATTCTCAAAAATCGCCAATTAATTTTCACTATTTTTTTCATTTTTTGTCTCAAAAACATAGGTTATGACCCTTCGTTGGAACGAGCTCGTCGAGCTCGTTCCAACGAGGGGTCATAACCTATGTTTTTGAGACAAAAAAATGAAAAAAAATTGTTATTCAAGAATTTTTTTTGCAAGTGTCGTCTGCTTTTCACGTTAGGTAAAGGGTTAAACCGTTCTAGGACAGTTCAGCTGAAAAGAATCCATCAAAAACAGTGATTCGCAAACCACTCAACAAACATCGCTTACTCAACTCGGGTTAACGGTAAATGGACAATGTCGTCGTCAAACAAACCTTTTAAACCGTTCCAGGCCAGTTCAGTTGAAAAGAATCCATCCAAACGCGTTCGCCAATCTCCGTCAGAACAAAGCAGTGACGAATCAGCTGCTGCTAACCCTTCTTCTCTTCTCTACCCTCAAGCGATGATGTTCGCTCAATTGTTAACTCTTTCCCCAACGTAACGGCCAAAACCGGCCAGCGCTGTTCACAAAAGTCGGTAATTAATTTTCATTATTTTTTTTCTTTTTGTGTCTCAAAAACCTAGGTTATGACCCCTCTTTGGAACGAGTTCGTCGAGCCCGTTCCAATGAGGGATCACAACCTATGATTCTGAGACAAAAAATGAAAAAAAAATAGTTATTCAAAAATTTTGTTTGCAAGTGTCGTCTGCTTTTCATGTTGGGTAGAGGGTTAACTCTTGTCTCGACGCCAATATTAACAAATTGAAGGGAGACCTTGAGTCGTTCATTAATAAAAAACTAAAAGATGGAGAAGCAAAGTACGAAGAACGACTTGCTTCGGTAGACTCCGAAAATGAACTTTTGAAAGAGGAAGTTGCCAACCTCAAGCGGTAAAGCGGAACACTGCACGATAGAATGAAGGACATCGACAAGAAAGCTGCTAACGTTTTACGGGCTGCAGATCACAAGGAACAATATTCGAAAAAGTATAACATGAGGGTTTTGGATCATGAAGAGAAGAACGAACATATTGCTATTAAATTTTGCTCTCTCCTGAACTCCTCAATGGGTCAACAGAAAATAGTTGAAAACGACATTCAAGCAATTCATCGGCTTCCCTCAAAAATGAAGAACACACTGCGACCAGTCATCGTGAAGTTTTATAAGAAGGAACCGAGGGATGCGGTTGTGATGCTGAGAAAAGGGATAAGCTCAAAAACGATGAAAAATAATGCTTCTAAGACAGGATTGAAATTGACTGATGATCTTACAACCCTCAATTCCAATCTTATCAAAAAGCTGTATCTTCACAAAGACATTGAATCATTATTACACATCCATTCAACTTTAACCCTTTACCCAACGCAGACGATACCAAAATTTATTATTTTAAATATAATTTTTTTTAATTTTTCAAAAAATTTCAACAAAACCATATCATGTGAGCCCTCGTTGGAACGAACTCGACGAGCTCGTTCCAACGAGGGGTCACATGATATGGTTTTGTTGAAATTTTTTGAAAAATACTATTTTTTCAACTGCTGAATTTGGATATTACGCGGGCGGATGCGGGCGATTCGTTGGGTAAAGGGTTAAACCCTTGTATTCAACGGAATAGCCGCTATGACATAAATGATTCTGTATGCAATGGGTGATGTACAAACCGGAACTTTTTTCTCAGCACCGTTCATACTTGTTCCTTTCCCATTGAGTCATTAGTTCAGGTGATTCTAAACTGAATATTGTAGTTTGAGTGGACAGGTGGAAAACATGATGTGTTTTTTTCATTACTTTTCAATAGTAATGGTTATTTAATACATGAATGATTGCTTCCAACCTAATAGATTACAAAAATGTGATAAAAATTGAAAAAAAAGGAATTTACTCACCCCAAAAATGCTTTTGAAAATCCCTAACTCACGGTCAACTTCCTGCCACCAAAACTTTCTTTCAAGTATTTTTCTTACACACTGATCAAATCACTATTGTTGCACAGATAAATGACCATTCAGATTTCATTATTTGTATAAATTTTGCTACACAAACATAGAAGGTGATTATGATCTTCATCGGCAACTGATGAGCTTACTGGAGCCGTTCCAACGGGAGATTATGAGCTCTGTTTTTAATGCAGAAAGTGTAAATATTCTGTGATACGAGAAAACATCACAGACGTGCCACCTTTGCTCTGCATTATTGAAAGTGTTAATCGTTTGCCTCTCATAAGCAATCCTTACCATTCCAACCATACCTTGTTCACACGAGGTGTTGGTTGAGGTACCAAAAATGAAAAAAGAAAACCTTTTAATTACATGTTGGGGAATGGTGCTGCTTTGATATGCCCACTACATCAGAGTTTCGTGTGGCGATGTTCTGTGGCCAAATTGAGGCATTATTCCCAATGGGGTACATGCAATAAAATTCCTAATATCTGGCACAAAACATTATTACTCCTTAACGTATCCGGCATTATCAGGTTACAGAACCAGTGTTTTTCTGACAGTTAATTCTAATAAAATGGTACCCATTTTAATCTGTATTCTCTCTGTAAAATAGCTTCCAGCTGGGTTTATGTCCAGATGGCTAAATGAATAATTTTCCCAAGACCACGAAAAAGGCCTATTTCCCAATTTACCTGGATCAAACCCTGAACTGTATATGTACATGTAGGTTAGATACAGTGCTTTTCATATCCAGTCAAGTTAATACATTTAAAAAGCTGTGTTTCACCCATGGCCGCCAGGTTAAACGAACACACAGGAACATATGAAGATAGAATTTACTTCTTTTAACCTTTTCCCTAATATTGTGAGTCCACCCATCCTGTGTTATTAGTAAGAATTTTAGAATACCTTGACCTGTTGAATAATAGTGCTGAACTACTATTATACATGGAAATTTGAAGAAAAATTTCACTCACCACCATTATTTAAAAGAGCCCAAAGGTGCAAATGCCATCACTATTATTAATTTTCAATAACTTTTATCAAATGAGCAAGACCTCAAGACCTCACCATTTTTCAGCCATCACTATTATGAGGCAAATAAGAGTGTAATGCAAAAAGTAAACCAACGGACAGATGGACGGACGTACTTTGCCTGATTTATGAAATGTATAATGTCATGTGAAGATTACGTACATTTATTTTTTGTGTGTGTGTGGATCTCTTAGACTCTGGTGCTATTCAGAGTGGCCGACCCATTGACAGTGAATTCGTATATAATCTTCTTGGTATTTTGGTTATCTAATTACTGTTTTGTAATTCCGTTTTATGGATTTTTGATTATTTGGCGGCCCTATTTGTAACTTTGTGCAGAGAATTTTGGGAACATGCAGATTTATTAGCCCATATTTCGATAAGGCAAAGCACTCAAAAATTTGAAGCTCGATTGTGCCTTGTGTGTGTTGCCATTCTTCACTTTCGTTGAAAATTTCTATGCAACGACTGATAAAAAGAATTTCTTAGAGAAAAATTGCATGTTCATGATTCTGTCATATTTTAATTTGTGATTAGGAGGTCTAGTGGGTGGATTGGAAGAAAAAATATTATTTTTTGCATTTTGAACAAGCGACTTAACAACGCATGTGATTTTCCGGTGACAACCACTTCGATCAACAAATACTTGAGGACATGAGTCTAATAGCCCACAAATTATTCGAAATTATCGATGATCTTTGTGGATTGCAAACAAATATCATAAAATATATCGTTTACAGTGATTCGCAGTGTAAATCACACCAGATCGGAAAATTAGGAGCATTATTTCTGGAACTTACCAAAACCAGAACGAAACAGGGCCGAATGACAGACCAATAAAGTCGTACCATCAATATAACATGACGACCAATAGTTCTCCCGATTTGTGATTAACCCTTTACCTAACATGAAAAGCAGACGACACTTGCAAAAAAAAATTCTTGAATAACTAATTTGTTTCATTTTTTGTCTCAAAAACATAGGTTATGACCCCTCGTTGGAACGAGCTCGACGAGCTCGTTCCAACGAGGGGTCATAACCTATGTTTTTGAGACAAAAAATGAAAATATTTTGAAAATTAATTGGCGATTTTTGAGAATAGCGCTGGCCGGTTTTGGCCGTTACGTTGGGTAAAGGGTTGAAAGAAGTGAAAAAGCAACCAGTTGACGAATATTTCAACAACGAAAGAATACAACATGGGTTTCTAATTCCACTATATGTCACCGTTTTGTTAATTAAAGATAACTGCAAATTTTGTTCTCTATTGGTAATTTAGGCGCATGAATACAAACTAATGGCAAGGTCGATCCATGTAAACAAATTCTGCCTACCTACTCAGCCTGACTGTTTTATCAGTGAGATGGCCAAAAGCCGAGTTTGTCGACAACAAAACTGGTTCGAAGTCTATGGCACTAGACAATCCGAGACTTATACTAGCACCGAGAGGGGGTAGGTAAACAGGGCAACTGCCCCAGGGTCCGCCCAGCAGGACAGGGGCCTTTTGGTACGGCCGTAAAGGTCATGCAGGTCTCAACCGCTGATGGAGGTGGAAGCGGTATGTAGTTTCATCGCCGTCATTTTCCGACCAGTTTACCGTTGTCCATTTATATACTACTCAAAGTTTGCTAAGCACCACATATTTGACACATCATTGTGAAATTTGCTTGTGACATATTTGCGATATTTTTTGTGGATATGATTTAGGAATGTATTGAGATGGTCCCACTGTTTACATTAGCTCTCGTGACAGGCTGACTTTTCGTGACAGTCATGGAAAGCATGTACCCCTTGATTTTCATGATGTTTTCGTGTATTGTCTACATGTACATGACATGTCTAGGGTTTTCAGTGTCCATTTCAACACCAAACCTTGTGATATAATGATTGAAAATGGCGAATGCAAATGTAAGAAGACATTTGTCTGAAGCAGCAATGTGGCGGGCTGTTGTGATGGTGGAGCAAGGGGCTACGCATCGTCAGGTTGGTGAAGCCCTTGGTGTACACCATACGCTGATCACCACAGACTGAGCAAGATTTCAGCAGTATGGCACACCACTAAGACGGCATGGTGGTGGCAGAGACAGGGCAACATCTGCAGCTGAAGATCGGTTTTTGATCATTCAGACCCATAGGAACCGCTTTGGAACAGCAACCCAGCTTCGCAGTGACCTTCAGAATGCATCCGGGGTAAATGTTTCGGCGCCGACTATCCGGGCAAGGTTGCACGAAGGTGGTCTCCGATCGAGAAGACCATGTATTCGAATTCTGCTGTCCCAGAACCACTGCCAGACACAATATGAATGGGCCATGGGCCATGTTGGATGTACCAGAGACGATCGGCGACCTGTCCTTTTTACAGATGAGTCAAGATACTGCCTCGACTGCACAGGAGAGCAATTTCATGCAGCCAACATTGCTGGACATGACCGCTATGGTGCAGGGTCAATAATGGTCTGGGGCGGCATCAGCTGGGATGGACGTACAGAGCTCCATGTCCTTGAACGTGGTACATTGACAGCACAGCGGTATATTGATGAGATCCTGCACGCCCACGTCACATTGTATGCAGGTGTAGTGGGTGATAGATTCATTCTGATGGACGATAATGCCCGTCCTTTTGTTGCCTATGCTGTCCAGTAGTACCGACAGGGGGAGGAGATTGAGCGTATGGACTGGCCAGCAAGAACCCACGACTTCAATCCAATCGAACACGTCTGGAATGAGTTGCAGCTTGCAATTTCAACCCGTCCAGTCCAGCCAAGAAGTGTCCAGGAGCTTGGTGCCATGATGGTCCAAGAATGGAACATCACCCAACATATGACCATCAGGATAATTAACAGTAATGGGTCTCATACTCGATATTGAACCCATACCAGTTCGCTCAGTCAACGTTTTGGCAAATTTGGATAATTTCCTCTTTTACTAATAATATCCATTTTCCAAGGCTATCGTATTCAAAAGCTAAAAAATAATGTCAAGCACAAATAAAATATTAATTTATGTACTTAAATCATTAAAGATTAAAGATATAATTAAATAAAAAATACACTTTTCATAACAATATTTCAACTAAAACGTAAAACAGGTAGTTGGATATACTTCGTTCTTAGCAAACTTTGAGTAGTATATTTAAAAAAAAGAACATTTTTTTTTCTATTATAAAATACAAGAGGAAGTTCAGGCCAAAGGCCACCAGAATGCACAATTTGAGAGCTCCATTAAAAACATTTCCTGGGGGACAACCCCTCCACACCCCTCTCTAATACCTCGTGCCGTCGGCACTCGGTGCAGATGTCTTCGGCATCTGAGGCGTCCCCTCCCAATTTTTAGGCGATTTACGTGCACTTGCCCTCATCAGACAGTTTCGCCCCCTTTGTCTTTTGCTGCTTCCGCCGGCCCTGCTTACAGTGCTCAAAGTATAAAATATTCGTCCAATTATTGAAACAATCCGATAAGGTGCTTAATGTATAAAAGTATTTTTCATGTGCTAAATGCTGTGTTTTGGATCATGAATAAACTCATGTTGTGTCAGAAACCTACCTTGTATTATCATTATTATTTTTTTTTGGTGGTGAGTTGACCCGTGGCGACTTGACCCGGTGGCGACTTGACCCGGTGGCGAGTTGACTCAGTGGCGAGTTGACCCGTTCCCAAAAAAACCAATAGTTCAAACTAATCTGCAATCTGTCGAACGCACTCAATGCTTTAATTTCCCCCAAACTCCTTTTATACATTCTATAACCTTCGAATCTTGGTATCATGTAATTTGTATCTGTAACTTCTTGTCACGTGAATCTTTAGTGAATATTGTTTATTGGTGGAGACAGCTTGCTTAAGCTTCAGCTTCCTGTTGAGTCCAATTTCCATACTTCGCAATTCTTTCACCATTTAATTTTGTAACATGGTTGTATGAAAAATCTTTCTTGAAATAAAATACTGTTACTACCATAGTGGAGCCCACTTAATTGGATATCTCTTAATTGTATATCCCTGTTAATTGAATAAAATTTTCAAACACAAAACCATTTACCATACCTTCAGTACTAATTTGATCTATTAATTGCATATGGGTTGTAGAGTAAACTCCTGTTAATTGTATATAAATTTTTGTAATATGTCGAAAACATTTCTGTGACACGCACCAAATTCCCCTTATATACCAACCTTTTTGACCTCACCACATCCAATACAGTCATTTATTCTATTATATCTTGTTTGACAGAGCTCTATGAGCTCTGTCAAACAAGATATAATAGAATAAATGCTCAGTTTACCTCCAGAACACAGGGAACTGACCAAATCCCTGTTAATTGTATACTCCTGTTAATTGAATAATTTTCACTGGCAAAATGGATATTCAATTAAGAGGATTCTACTGTACTACTACTAATCACTTCAAAGTAGGCATCAATAACTTTATGAAGGGAAGATTTATTTGACAAATGTTTGGATTAATCTTGTAATTGTTGACAGTTTCTAATATTTTGGACCTTTTGACTTTGAGACAGAGCACTCGATTCTTTGAATTTTTTATTAAATGTGTTTGGTGTTTGAAGTTCTTCGGTTTCCATTCAATTAACCCTTTGCCTAACGTAACGGCCAAAACCGGCCAGCGCTATTCTCAAAAATCACCAATTAATTTTCATATAACTCCATGGGCTGAGAGGGAGCTTAACCCTTTACCTAACCTGAAAAGCAGACGACAATCGCAAACAAAATTCTCGAATAACTTTTTTTTCCATTTTTTGTCTCAAAAACATAGGTTATGACCCCTCTTTGGAACGAGCTCGTCAAGCTCGTTCCAATGAGGGGGTCATAACCTATGTTTTAGAGACAAAAAAATGAAAAAATAATGAAAATTAAAATACAATGCATTTGCACGTTTGATAACGTTGACTTTGGGGGGTATCTTGAATAACATTCACTGCTTCAAGCAATTCGGTCTTTAGAAGGTCATTATAATGAGTTGACGAGTCATTCTCACAAGTCGTGAAATCGTTATGACGGGTTGGAAAGTCGTTATAACGATTCGTGAAGTCGTTGTAACGAACAGCTATGTTGTTAAAACGAATTCACAAGTCATTATTACATAATTAAACTTTTTTTCGGTTCATGCGTTTTCAGACAAAACGATTGGCTCTCACGATTCTGTTTTTTCTTTTCATAACTCAATGAACCGAAAAAACACAATTAGGTCCGCCCCCAGCCACGCCCCTAAAATACCAGTCTTCGGAGTTGCAACATGGTGTTAAATCAATAGAAGTTACAACACTGGCACGTTCTAAATGTGAAAAAGAAAAATAAATTTATATTACTAATTTATCACCATTAAATTATTTATAAAATATTTAAATGACCGTGGTGGGTCAATTTTTCTTTTTCTTCACAACTGTATTTATTTGACATTTCAATTTTTACGCACACTGGGTGATCGTCTGCGTTCATCGTTTTACCCAAATCGATTGTAAACAATGGCTGGTCACGACGAATATGGCAATTTTGACATTGCTAATTTGAATGAATTTTTTGGAAATCAAAATGATTTTATATTTGAGGAAGAATATTTGGCTTTATATCTAACTCCACTTTTACAAACTGCGTTTTTCGGTTCTCGGGAAACGGTCAAAACCAAAATACAATGTAATACTGATGGCCTACTTCCACCTACCACGGAACGTAACTTTTACGTGAAGTGAACAGTTGAATGAAATTTGAGGGAGGCGTGGCTTATGACGTTTTCTTTGCATTACGTAATTCATTGGTCAATAAAAAATTTAATGACATAAGTGCATTTGACTTGGAAAGTGTGTCAATTGCTACCTGTATTTCAATAATATGCGCCCTCTTTTATGACAGAAAAATAATATGTCTTCCAGTTTTAGTTTTTAAGTCTTTGTTCGCTGAAGTAGAGGACGACTAACACTATTTATTTATTTGGGTCGCGAACATTTAATTATAATTTACACAGTTTGGACTTTGTTTTTTGGAGTTCATAACTCAAGAAATAGACAAAAAGAAACGATCATTCCTTAAAAAATATGAAATAATTATAAAGGGGTGTACAGTCATTGTAACGAGTTGACAAGTCATTATAATGAGCTGTGAAATCGTTACAGCTAGTTGACATGTCGGCAAGTTATAACGAGTTCCAAAAATCATAACGAATTGACTCGTCATAATCATGAGTTGACAGGTCCTTATAACGTGCTGCGATTTCATTTTGACGTGCTGCCATGTATTGAAGTTATTATAACGAGTTGGGAAGACCCTGTAACGAGTAGACAAACAGTTATAACGACTTAACTTATTATGTACGGTTTGCTCACATCAAGAGAAGTGTACTGGTATGATCGAAGCTTTTGGGACTCTTTGGAAGGTTTGCATCTTAACATGCAAATGCTTGGTGGGAACGTCCGTAAAGGTTTTGCTGCTAGCATACCCCAATAACATCCTTCTACCACTGAACATGCCCGCCACCAACCACCCCGCCCCCGGATTGAAAATGTCTATTGCTCAGGACAAGTGTAACGACGATTTATAGAAATAGAACTAGGCGCTTTCAAGAGTTAATGTGTAGCACATTTCGCATTCCATTCTACACTTCAAGGATTGTTGTTCCAGATCATAGGTCAGCGCAGTTTAGTTAAGTGTATGTAAACATCTGCTCGGCATTTCCTAATGACTTTCACACATTTGCATGGAATGAAGCAGATGTTGCTCAATAAGCTTGTGGGTAGCCAAACTGTGAGGTTTAACCCTTTACCTATCATGAAAAGCAGACGACACTTGCAAACAAAATTCAAGTAGCTGCAGCGAGAATAGTTACTGGTGCTACAACGAGTGCCAGTAAAAGCTTACTCTACTCGGAAACTTGATGGGATTCACTACAGAAAAGGCGCCGAAAGCACAAACTATTTCAATTCTTCAAGATGTATCATAATCTTGTTCTTCAATACCTTTCAAACAAGATACCACCTGTTACTTCGCCCATCAGTCTTCACCACAATACTCGATAAAATAAAAACCACAGAGTTCCGTTTTGTCATACCAGTTTGTACCAGTCTTCGTTTCTCTCAGATGTTACCAAACAGTGGAATTCGTTGCTCCTCTTGGTTAGGGAAAATTTTTCCATCATAAATTTCAGAAGGTTCCTAAATGGTGGGAATCAACGCCCGCCCACATTCTATGTCGGGGCCAAATCCCGAGCAGCTCAAATTTATCATTGTAGGTTGCGTCTGCACTATAGTGGTATTAATGCCCGTTTGTTTGATAACCACCTCTCGACTTCACCTCTTTGTGTGCTGGCATAGAAACAACTGAACACTTTCTTCTGTACTGTTCAAACTATACAATTGTACGTAATTAATACATTGCCGTTCACCTTTGATCTTTCTATGCTCCTGTTTGGGTCTGAGCGGCTGAGCACCACTGAAAACTCTCTTGTGTTCAGAGTCGTGCAAGAATATATCATACAATGTGGGCGCTTTCACTGAGTTGCAGTATACATGTAACCAGTCCATGTGAAAGTTATTGTATGGGTGTCCATGAAGATTTATTCCATCCTGGTTTTTCGACAGGTGAAAATGCATCAGTAAATACATCACAAAAAGCATCTTGGACATAAGCGTTCATGGGGAAGTATACCTCGGACTGCCTGGAGTCCACCCTGGACTGTGTCCCCGCGCCAACAGTATCCTGTTGAAACTAATTGTTAACTGCTCTGAGCTGGAAGAGCGGTGCGAACAGTCCAGGCGCGGACTCTTGTCTTTAAGCGACGATGGTACTGTTCATTAATAGAGTCATAGACTACACTCATGTGATCGCTACTGGTATGAAATACTGTTTTCAAGTTTGTTTCATCTGCAGCTTATTCTGCGCTCTTTTTCCATTAGTTTGTTTGTTTTTGTTTTCTGGATTGTTTTTTTTTTTTTTCTTGTTTTGTTTTTGTTTGTTCTCTTTTTTTTTCTTCTTTTTTCCCTTGTTCTCTTACTTTTCTCTTCCTACCCAACAACGACGATGAGTTCAAACAATATTTTACTCAGTTTTAGCAACCACCTACAGGGCTTAAAATTACACGCGAATCCGCGAATCGATTCTCGTAATGATTCTGGCAAACTACACTGGCGCGAATCCAAGTGGATTCGCGTCAATTTACTGCTTGGATTCACTTTATGTATGATGTCGTTGATTCATGATGAAGTTCCGACCTGGGTTATCATAAAATATATAATTTTGAAAAACTGTCCATTGATATTTCTTGAGTTTGGTATCAAATCAAGTCATGGCTGCTGTAGCAGCCATGACTTGATTTGGTACCAAACTCAAGAAAATGTGAAGCATGTGGTAAATCATGACTTGATTTGATACCAAACTCAAGAAAATGTGAAGCATGTGGTAAATCATGGGTGGAAATTTTGACAACTTATTTCGTGATCTCACCAGCAACATTCAGCTAGTTTTTGCAGAATTTCATATCATTATTTATTTATTTATTTATTTAAGGGTGTTTAAGGTCACATAATTATGCACAATGGCTAATCATGACCGCAACATGGATATGAAGTCAAGGGTTTTCAATCATTTATACCCCATGTAGCACATTTTAGAGGATTTCCACCTCAATCATTGGCTTTACTTCCCGGGTTCCTACGGGGGATTTCATATCATGGTTTAAATGGATTCGCGTGAAAATATTTCGCGAGAATTATGTTAGATTCGCGTGATGCCAGACGAATTTTAAGCCCTGACCTATATACTTTGCTATTTTTGAAATGTTCCAGGAGACGGCTTATATAAGCTAAGTGCTTTCTGCTGAATCCTCTTCTTTGATATTGTTAGCTATTTCTAATGTCTTGCTGTAATGCATACCTTCTAATATAAATTCTGTACAGTTCATGTAATATTATCAAACTCTTGTATGTATTATATCATGTTGAATTCTGAATAAATATTGTTTAAACTAAACTAAATAAAATTCTTGAATAACTAATTTTTTTCCCAAAAACATAAGTTATGACACCTAATTGAAACGAGCTCGACGAGGAGGGTCATAACCTATGTGAGAGGATGTTAGAGATTTATCAAACAGTTTGTGTCTGAATGCTAGGGTGACAGGAGGGGAGAGGGGATGAAGTGCAAGGGAAACGATGCCGTTCTCTTGTGAGGACAGTGACAAACAAGTAACTGACAGAAATTACCTAGCATAACGGCATTCATGAGAAGGTCACCAGTACTTGCCTACTGCGATAATTAGCGACTCACTGGTATACTGGGAGCGCGGCGGCGAACAGCCTGGGTGGAAGGACTCTAAAGTGCACAATATAAGTATAAACTATGAGTTGAACTTCACATCATACTTATGTTGCAGTCATGGTATAGTCATAGATGCCGAAAGTTACCTTAGACGCCAGCAAATAAATAAAAAGCAAAACAGAAACTGGCAGATTTTCTTTCAGACAAACAGTTGCAACTCATTAGTCTGCCCCCTGTAAACGCGTTAGTTTTGTTTTTCTTTTAACCCTCTACCCAACGTAACGTTCAAAACCGGCCAGCGCTATTCACAAAACTCACCATTCAATTTTCATTATTTTTTTCATTTTTTGTCTCAAAACCATAGCTTATGACCCCTTGTTGGAACGAGCTTGTTGAGCTTGTTCCAATGAGTGCTCATAAGTTATGGTTTTAAACGCAAAAAGTCAAAAAAATTAGTTGTTCAAGAATTTTATTTGCAAGTGTCGTCTCCTTTTCGTGTTAGGTAAAGGGTTAAAAACTAAACATCATAGCGCGGGAAGATCAACCGAAACCAGTTTGAGAAATTATCCTCCATTTTTGTATAACTGTTCTGCATCAAGCTGCACTGAATTCCCCGGACAACAGTGACTCGATAGGAAGTAGATGATTTTCGGTGATCAATAGATATCATAACAGTGTGTTGATCCGTGTCGTGGTATCACGTCGAGTTGAGGTGGCCAGATTTTCGGATCACACGAGCTGCCGCAGGCAGCGAGTGTGATCCGAAAATCTGGCCACCTCAACGAGACGTGATGCGCCGACACGGATCAACACACTGTTTTGATGATATGTTTATCATTGTTTCGATGTCAAAGTCACCCAAATTTGCCATTTTAATTAATCTGCGGTGAAAAGCCGGTTACAAAATAGCAGACGAAACAACAACGACTTCCCTAGTTACGAAAACTATTCACGGAAACTCTCGGATATTTCCGTGGGAGTGTGATATGGATTTTTTATTTCCGTAAGAGTGTGATATGGACTTTTGATCCGGAAAAATCTCACCCGGTGTGATACAACAGTTTGGAAAAATCGTCAAACAGTAGTGATATTTAGGGTAAAAATGTCATAGTCATATGATAAAATATTCGTATCAATGCTTTCAAACATTTTGTTTGCTGTTAAATTTCAGGTTTTCATTCCATGTTTTGTGACATATGGTCCGTCCATTTTTTTCCAATTCAAAAACAAAAATGAAGCAAAAAGGGCCAAAACCGACCAGCGCTATTCACAAAAATCGCCAATTAATTTTCATATTTTTTTAATATTTTTTGTCTCAAAAACATAGGTTATGACCCCTCATTGGAATGAACTCGTCGAGCCCGTTCCAATGAGGGTCATAACCTATGTTTTTGAGATAACAAATGAAAAAAAAAAGTTATTCAAGAATTTTGTTCGCGAGTGTCGTCTGCTTTTCAGGTTAGGTAAAGGGTTAAGCGCCCTCTCAGCCCATGGTGTTATACTATCACACCAAAAGGCACATCAAGTATACAGTCAAGACTGACCAATGGCTTTCTTTGGGGTTTTTTTTTTGTTCTGTTTTTTTTTTTTTTGGGGGGGGGGGGGGCTTTTGGTGGGGGAGGGGTTTCCATACTGAAGAAGTACTGCTCCACTTCCGTAACAGTCTGCAAGTATGACTGGACGAAATATTTGAATTAGAGTTATCCGCCTTGAAAAGTTGCACTCGGAAATGATGCAATCTGGGAATCCAAGCGGCCTTGGGAAAACATATTGTTTCAATAAACGTTTGAAGCTTTCTTATGACATCTTGCATAATTGTTGAATATTCCAGATAAATAAAGAGGGTTATTTGGTTTCTTTTTGGACCACCTAAAATACAATTGACTATTGGCGTGTCTTTGTTGGAAATTCCCTGAAAAATATGTGCACTTGACCAGTACTTCCCTTTCTGTCAGTTTTTCTCTTTTTTGTGGCATGACCTCCTGTTTTCGGGGCATGAAATGTTGTCTGAAGGGCCATACTTAACAAACATATCTGAATACCAAAATTAAAGTGATGTGATCCGAACATATTTGAATGCCAAAATTAAAGTGATGCGATCCGAATTCACAAACCTCCACCAAGGGAAGGCCCCTATCCGCACGTCAGGCCTAGGGCCTTCGGATATGCCTGTGGCATATATCGACCTGGCACCCCCAATAAATTACCCCCCCCCCCCCCCGCAATATGAAATCCTAGCTACGCCCTTGATATACACTCCATAACCACTGGATGACCCCAATTTAGTGAAAAATATTTTGAAAAAAGAATAATTAGTTTAGATTCATTTTGATGTTGGCTCTTGGTTCACATGCCGTACGAAGCTTGAAATGTGAGATTTCAAATTGCCGGAATGGCCTCAGAGCGATCGCTGCGTCGGACTTGTCGCAGTGCTAGTAGTGTGAACTGTGAAGGTCTTAATTTTCAGTTTGACGCGCTGTTTGAATCACACCAGTGTGAAAAAACTTTAGAGTTGACTCTGATTCAGTTATCGATTTTCTCCACTTCGAAGCTTTTGCTGTTTCGCCCATTACGAAGTAACTTTGTATAATTTTCGGGATGAACCTTCAATTTTCGAATAAAAAAGAGATTGTTACACGTAGAATATGTTGATCTAGAAAGAATATCTTTACGGCGGTGAGAATGTGGGTTTTTTTTTTAAAAAAAAGGTTATAGTGACATTTCCATAGTTCGCGAATTTGTTGTGTGTTGAATGTATAAATTATAAGAATTACTCACAACTGGTTAAAAACAGTGATTAGCAAACAACAAACATCGCTTAGTCAGCTTGGGTTAACCAGGGGCGGCGAAACGATTTTCAATGTGGGGTGGGGGGGGGGGGGAGTGGGGGTCGGGCGATGGATGGTCGTCGGTATGAAAAATTTCAATTCCAGGGTCCCAAAACCCCCATGAGATGTATCTGAAAGATTTCACACTTTGAAAGCCGTTAAAAACGTCGGTAAAGCATGCAGGTGAGGTCTATTTATCAGCTTTGGTCGTAACGACTAAAGCTGATAAACAGACCTCACCTGCATGATTTACCAGACGTTTACAGCAATTATACTGTATGTTGATTATCTTGTTTCGGGATGAATTTGGTACTTGTATGTCTGTTAGATTACGATCTATTTCGGTTAACCGATTTTTTAACAGACTGTATACATTTTAGCGTTTGCTGCCACTTACTGCAAAAAATGATCCGAAATCCATCGAAACTGAAGCAGTATGAGAGAAACATAGCTGGCGAGAAGATGGGGGAGGCTCTGGATCCTCCCCTTGTTTCACCAGTCATAAGTTGTGTTAAAATATATGCACAGAAAAGAAACGTGACCCGGAAAAAAAGTGGAGGGTCTGACCCCCCCCCCCCCCCCTCCGGGTTCCGCCGCCCCTGTTAACGGTTAATGGACAATGTCGTCGTCAAAGAAACTTTTTAACCCTTTACCCAACGTAACGGCCAAAACCGGCCAGCGCTATTCTCAAAAATCGCCAATTAATTTTCACTATTTTTTTCATTTTTTGTCTCAAAAACATAGGTTATGACCCTTCGTTGGAACGAGCTCGTCGAGCTCGTTCCAACGAGGGGTCATAACCTATGTTTTTGAGACAAAAAAATGAAAAAAATTTGTTATTCAAGAATTTTTTTTGCAAGTGTCGTCTGCTTTTCACGTTAGGTAAAGGGTTAAACAGTTCTAGGACAGTTCAGCTGAAAAGAATCCATCAAAAACAGTGATTCGCAAACCACTCAACAAACATCGCTTACTCAACTCGGGTTAACGGTAAATGGACAATGTCGTCGTCAAACAAACCTTTTAAACCGTTCCAGGCCAGTTCAGTTGAAAAGAATCCATCCAAACGCGTTCGCCAATCTCCGTCAGAACAAAGCAGTGACGAATCAGCTGCTAACCCTTCTTCTCTTCTCTACCCTTAAGCGATGATGTTCGCACAATTGTTAACTCTTTACCCAACGTAACGGCCAAAACCGGCCAGCGCTATTCACAAAAGTCGGTAATTAATTTTCATTATTTTTTTTCTTTTTGTGTCTCAAAAACCTAGGTTATGACCCCTCTTTGGAACGAGTTCGTCGAGCCCGTTCCAATGAGGGATCACAACCTATGATTCTGAGACAAAAAATGAAAAAAAAATAGTTATTCAAAAATTTTGTTTGCAAGTGTCGTCTGCTTTTCATGTTGGGTAGAGGGTTAACTCTTGTCTCGACGCCAATATTAACAAATTGAAGGGAGACCTTGAGTCGTTCATTAATAAAAAACTAAAAGATGGAGAAGCAAAGTACGAAGAACGACTTGCTTCGGTAGACTCCGAAAATGAACTTTTGAAAGAGGAAGTTGCCAACCTCAAGCGGTAAAGCGGAACACTGCACGATAGAATGAAGGACATCGACAAGAAAGCTGCTAACGTTTTACGGGCTGCAGATCACAAGGAACAATATTCGAAAAAGTATAACATGAGGGTTTTGGATCATGAAGAGAAGAACGAACATATTGCTATTAAATTTTGCTCTCTCCTGAACTCCTCAATGGGTCAACAGAAAATAGTTGAAAACGACATTCAAGCAATTCATCGGCTTCCCTCAAAAATGAAGAACACACTGCGACCAGTCATCGTGAAGTTTTATAAGAAGGAACCGAGGGATGCGGTTGTGATGCTGAGAAAAGGGATAAGCTCAAAAACGATGAAAAATAATGCTTCTAAGACAGGATTGAAATTGACTGATGATCTTACAACCCTCAATTCCAATCTTATCAAAAAGCTGTATCTTCACAAAGACATTGAATCATTATTACATATCCATTCAACTTTAACCCTTTACCCAACGCAGACGATACCAAAATTTATTATTTTAAATATAATTTTTTTTAATTTTTCAAAAAATTTCAACAAAACCATATCATGTGAGCCCTCGTTGGAACGAACTCGACGAGCTCGTTCCAACGAGGGGTCACATGATATGGTTTTGTTGAAATTTTTTGAAAAATAATATTTTTTTTCAACTGCTGAATTTGGATATTACGCGGGCGGATGCGGGCGATTCGTTGGGTAAAGGGTTAAACCCTTGTATTCAACGGAATAGCCGCTATGACATAAATGATTCTGTATGCAATGGGTGATGTACAAACCGGAACTTTTTTCTCAGCACCGTTCATACTTGTTCCTTTCCCATTGAGTCATTAGTTAAGGTGATTCTAAACTGAATATTGTAGTTTGAGTGGACAGGTGGAAAACATGATGTGTTTTTTTCATTACTTTTCAATAGTAATGGTTATTTAATACATGAATGATTGCTTCCAACCTAATAGATTACAAAAATGTGATAAAAATTGAAAAAAAAGGAATTTACTCACCCAAAAAATGCTTTTGAAAATCCCTAACTCACGGTCAACTTCCTGCCACCAAAACTTTCTTTCAAGTATTTTTCTTACACACTGATCAAATCACTATTGTTGCACAGATAAATGACCATTCAGATTTCATTATTTGTATAAATTTTGCTACACAAACATAGAAGGTGATTATGATCTTCATCGGCAACTGATGAGCTTACTGGAGCCGTTCCAACGGGAGATTATGAGCTCTGTTTTTAATGCAGAAAGTGTAAATATTCTGTGATACGAGAAAACATCACAGACGTGCCACCTTTGCTCTGCATTATTGAAAGTGTTAATCGTTTGCCTCTCATAAGCAATCCTTACCATTCCAACCATACCTTGTTCACACGAGGTGTTGGTTGAGGTACAAAAAATGAAAAAAGAAAACCTTTTAATTACATGTTGGGGAATGGTGCTGCTTTGATATGCCCACTACATCAGAGTTTCGTGTGGCGATGTTCTGTGGCCAAATTGAGGCCTTATTCCCAATGGGGTACATGCAATAAAATTCCTAATATCTGGCACAAAACATTATTACTCCTTAACGTATCCGGCATTATCAGGTTACAGAACCAGTGTTTTTCTGACAGTTAATTCTAATAAAATGGTACCATTTTAATCTGTATTCTCTCTGTAAAATAGCTTCCAGCTGGGTTTATGTCCAGATGGCTAAATGAATAATTTTCCCAAGACCACGAAAAAGGCCTATTTCCCAATTTACCTGGATCAAACCCTGAACTGTATATGTACATGTAGGTTAGATACAGTGCTTTTCATATCCAGTCAAGTTAATACATTTAAAAAGCTGTGTTTCACCCATGGCCGCCAGGTTAAACGAACACACAGGAACATATGAAGAAAGAATTTACTTCTTTTAACCTTTTCCCTAATACTGTGAGTCCACCCATCCTGTGTTATTAGTAAAAATTTTAGAATACCTTGACCTGTTGAATAATAGTGCTGAACTACTATTATACATGGAAATTTGAAGAAAAATTTCACTCATCACTATTATTTAAAAGAGCCCAAAGGTGCAAATGCCATCACTATTATTAATTTTCAATAACTTTTATCAAATGTGCAAGACCTCAAGACCTCACCATTTTTCAGCCATCACTATTATGAGGCAAATAAGAGTGTAATGCAAAAAGTAAACCAACGGACAGATGGACGGACGTACTTTGCCTGATTTATGAAATGTATAATGTCATGTGAAGATTACGTACATTTATTTTTTGTGTGTGTGTGGATCTCTTAGACTCTGGTGCTATTCAGAGTGGCCGACCCATTGACAGTGAATTCGTATATAATCTTCTTGGTATTTTGGTTATCTAATTACTGTTTTGTAATTCCGTTTTATGGATTTTTGATTATTTGGCGGCCCTATTTGTAACTTTGTGCAGAGAATTTTGGGAACATGCAGATTTATTAGCCAATATTTCGATAAGGCAAAGCACTCAAAAATTTGAAGCTCGATTGTGCCTTGTGTGTGTTGCCATTCTTCACTTTCGTTGAAAATTTCTATGCAACGACTGATAAAAATAATTTCCTAGAGAAAAATTGCATGTTCATGATTCTGTCATATTTTAATTTGTGATTAGGAGGTCTAGTGGGTGGATTGGAAGAAAAAATATTATTTTTCGCATTTTGAACAAGCGACTTAACAACGCATGTGATTTTCCGGTGACAACAACTTCGATCAACAAATACTTGAGGACATGAGTCTAATAGCCCACAAATTATTCGAAATTATTGATGATCTTTGTGGATTGCAAACAAATATCATAAAATATATCGTTTACAGTGATTCGCAGTGTAAATCACACCAGATCGGAAAATTAGGAGCATTATTTCTGGAACTTACCAAAACCAGAACGAAACAGGGCCGAATGACAGACCAATAAAGTCGTACCATCAATATTACATGACGACCAATAGTTCTCCCGATTTGTGATTAACCCTTTACCTAACATGAAAAGCAGACGACACTTGCCAAAAAAATTCTTGAATAACTAATTTTTTTCATTTTTTGTCTCAAAAACATAGGTTATGACCCCTCGTTGGAACGAGCTCGACGAGCTCGTTCCAACGAGGGGTCATAACCTATGTTTTTGAGACAAAAAATGAAAATATTTTGAAAATTAATTGGCGATTTTTGAGAATAGCGCTGGCCGGTTTTGACGTTAACTTGGGTAAAGGGTTAAAAGAAGTGAAAAAGCAACCAGTTGACGAATATTTCAACAACGAAAAAGCAGACGACACTTGCAAAAAAAATTCTTGAATAACTAATTTTTTTCATTTTTTGTCTCAAAAACATAGGTTATGACCCCTCGTTGGAACGAGCTCGACGAGCTCGTTCCAACGAGGGGTCATAACCTATGTTTTTGAGACAAAAAATGAAAATATTTTGAAAATTAATTGGCGATTTTTGAGAATAGCGCTGGCCGGTTTTGTCCGTTACCTTGGGTAAAGGGTTAAAAGAAGTGAAAAAGCAACCAGCTGACGAATATTTCAACAACGAAAAAGCAGACGACACTTGCAAAAAAAATTCTTGAATAACTAATTTTTTTCATTTTTTGTCTCAAAAACATAGGTTATGACCCCTCGTTGGAACGAGCTCGACGAGCTCGTTCCAACGAGGGGTCATAACCTATGTGTTTGAGACAAAAAATGAAAATATTTTGAAAATTAATTGGCGATTTTTGAGAATAGCGCTGGCCGGTTTTGTCCGTTACCTTGGATAAAGGGTTAAAAGAAGTGAAAAAAGCAACCAGTTGACGAATATTTCAACAACGAAAAAGCAGACGACACTTGCAAAAAAAATTCTTAAATAACTAATTTTTTTCATTTTTTGTCTCAAAAACATAGGTTATGACCCCTCGTTGGAACGAGCTCGACGATCTCGTTCCAACGAGGGGTCATAACCTATGTTTTTGAGACAAAAAATGAAAATATTTTGAAAATTAATTGGCGATTTTTGAGAATAGCGCTGTTCGGTTTTGGCCGTTACCTTGGGTAAAGGGTTAAAAGAAGTGAAAAAGCAACCAGTTGACGAATATTTCAACAACGAAAGAATACAACATGGGTTTCTAATTCCACTATATGTCACCGTTTTGTTAATTAAAGATAACTGCAAATTTTGTTCTCTATTGGTAATTTTGGCGCATGAATACAAACTAATGGCAAGGTCGATCCATGTAAACAAATTCTGCCTACCTACTCAGCCTGACTGTTTTATTAGTGAGATGGCCAAAAGCCGAGTTTGTCGACAACAAAACTGGTTCGAAGCCTATGGCACTAGATAATCCGAGACTTATACTAGCACCGAGAGGGGGTAGGTAAACAGGGCAACTGCCCCAGGGTCCGCCCAGCAGGACAGGGGCCTTTTGGTACGGCCGTAAAGGTCATGCAGGTCTCAACCGCTGATGGAGGTGGAAACGGTATGTAGTTTCATCGCCGTTATTTTCCGATCAGTTTACCGTTGTCCATTCATATACTACTCAAAGTTTGCTAAGCACCACATATTTGACACATCATTGTGAAATTTGCTTGTGACATATTTGCGATATTTTTTGTGGATATGATTTAGGAATGTATTGAGATGGTCCCACTGTTTACATTAGCTCTCGTGACAGGCTGACTTTTCGTGACAGTCATGGACAGCATGTACCCCTTGATTTTCATGATGTTTTCGTGTATTGTCTACATGTACATGACATGTCTAGGGTATTCAATGTCCATTTCAACACCAAACCTTGTGATATAATGATTGAATATGGCGAATGCAAATGTAAGAAGACATTTGTCTGAAGCAGCAATGTGGCGGGCTGTTGTGATGGTGGAGCAAGGGGCTACGCATCGTCAGGTTGGTGAAGCCCTTGGTGTACACCATACGCTGATCACCACAGCCTGAGCAAGATTTCAGCAGTATGGCACACCAGTAAGACGGCATGGTGGTGGCAGAGACAGGGCAACATCTGCAGCTGAAGATCGGTTTTTGATCATTTAGGCCCATAGGAACCGCTTTGCAACAGCAACCCAGCTTCGCAGTGACCTTCAGAATGCATCCGGGGTAAATGTTTCGGCGCCGACTATCCGGGCAAGGTTGCACGAAGGTGGTCTCCGATCGAGAAGACCATGTATTCGAATTCTGCTGTCCCAGAACCACTGCCAGACACAATATGAATGGGCCATGGGCCATGTTGGATGTACCAGAGACGATCGGCGACCTGTCCTTTTTACAGATGAGTCAAGATACTGCCTCGACTGCACAGGAGAGCAATTTTATGCAGCCAACATTGCTGGACATGACCGCTATGGTGCAGGGTCAATAATGGTCTGGGGCGGCATCAGCTGGGATGGACGTGCAGAGCTCTATGTCCTTGAACGTGGTACATTGACTGCACAGCGGTATATTGAAGAGATCCTGCACGCCCACGTCACATTGTATGCAGGTGCAGTGGGTGATAGATTCATTCTGATGGACGATAATGCCCGTCCTTTTATTGCCTATGCTGTCCGGTAGTACCGACAGGGGGAGGCGATTGAGCGTATGGACTGGCCAGCAAGAACCCGTGACTTCAATCCAATCGAACACGTCTGGAATGAGTTGCAGCTTGCAATTTTAACCCGTCCAGTCCAGCCAAGAAGTGTCCAGGAGCTTGGTGCCATTATGGTCCAAGAATGGAACATCACCCAACATATGACCATCAGGATAATTAACAGTAATGGGTCTCATACTCGATATTGAACCCATACCAGTTCGCCCAGTCAACGTTTAGGCAAATTTAGATAATTTCCTCTTTTACTAATAATATCCATTTTCCATGGTTATCGGATTCAAAAGCTAAAAAATAATGTCAAGCACAAATAAAATATTAATTTATGTACTTAAATCATTAAAGATTAAAGATATAATTAAATAAAAAATACACTTTTCATAACAATATTTCAACTAAAACGTAAAACAGGTAGTTGGATATACTTCGTTCTTAGCAAACTTTGAGTATAATATTTAAAAAAAAAAAAACAGGCTGTAAAAAAAAACATTTTTTTTCTATTATAAAATACAAGAGGAAGTTCAGGCCAAAGGCCACCAGAATGCACAATTTGAGAGCTCCATTAAAAACATTTTCTGGGGGACAACCCCTCCACACCCCTCTCTAATACCTCATGCCGTCGGCACCCGGTGCAGATGCCTTCGGCATCTGAGGCGTCCCCTCCCAATTTTTAGGCGATATACGTGCACTTGCCCTCATCAGACAGTTTCGCCCCCTGTCGTTTGCTGCTTCCGCCGGCCCTGCTTACAGTGCTCAAAGTATAAAATATTCGTCCAATTATTGAAACAATCCGATAAGTATAAAAGTATTTTTCATGTGCTAAATGCTGTGTTTTGGATCATGAATAAACTCATGTTGTGTCAGAAACCTACCTTGTATTATTATTATTTTTTTTTTTGGTGGTGACTTGACCCGGTGGCGACTTGACCTGGTGGCGAGTTGACTCAGTGGCGAGTTGACCCGTTCCCAAAAATTTGAAGCTCGAGTGTGCCTTGTGTGTGTTGCCATACTTCACTTTCGTTGAGAATTTCTTTGCAACGACTGATAAAATAATTTTCTAGAGAAAAATTTCATGTTCACACTTCTGTCATATTTTATTTGTGATTAGGAGGTCTAGTGGGGTGGACAGAAAGAAAAAATATTTATTTTCCGCACTTTGAACAAGCGACTTACCAACGCATGTGACTTTCCGGTGAAAACAACTTCGATCAACAAATACTTGCAGGCATGAGTCAAACAGCCCACAAATTATTCGAAATTATCGATGATCTTTGTGGATTGCAAACAAATTTAATGAAATACATCATTTACAATGATTCGCAATGTAAATCACACCAGATCGCAAAATTAGAAGCATTATTTCTGGAACTCACCGAAACCAGACCGAAACGGGACCGAATGACAGACCAATAAAGTTAACCATCAATATTACATGACGAATAATAGTTCCCCCGATTTGCGATTAAAAGAAGTGAAAAAGCAACCAGTTTACGAATATTTCAACAACGAAAGAATGCAACATGGTTTTCTAATTCCACTATATGTCACCGTTTTGTTAATTAAAGAAAATTGAAATTTTTGTTCTCTATTGGTAATTTTGGTGCATGGATACAAACTAATGGCAAGGTCGATCCATGTAAACAAATTGATTGCTTCAATTGGTGAGGGAAGAATATTTACATAGAACAGACAATCAATGCAATTTGCCTCTATTAGTCTGCTTCCCTTGAGATATATCGACAATCAGAATTTCAGCAGTGGCATTGTCATGAGAATTTACGGGACATATGGCGAGATCTTTTGTCGCAACGTTGCCCACAACCTTCAGTGTTTTGAATTTCCCACCATAAACATGGCGGACACTTTTGAGACTGAAACCACCCAGGTTGACAACGTGCTTAGTCCTAGCTTCGATGTGTTTTATTAAAAATGAAGACTCAACTGCTGCAGTACATTATTGATAGCTCATGTTTGTTGTTCATTGGAAGGTGAGGCGTCTCGCTATTTTTTGAAATCCTGTCCACGCCATTTCCGACTTTTTGACAGTACACATTTTCTAATGTCTCCAAATGACTCGTAAATTTGTTAAATGCATATTTTGCGGGTCCCATCACGTTCTATGTGACATGACCATTCCCCCCAACCCTGGTATCCAAGGGCAAGGCTGTTTCGTTGCCAAGTTATTGTTCAATGAAATGTTCACATTTTTCTGTGTTTCTGGCTTCCATGTTGGCAGCCATGACCTTAGAATCACCTTAAGCTTCGAAAAGTTTCCAAATTTCGTAAAACAATTATCGACAGTCTGTCGCATAGCGTGAAAATGAAAACGTCCAAAGCAAAATAAGTCGGTTCACAAAAAATTAGTTAACCAAAAAGATAATATTTAAAAAAAAAAACACAATCATTTCCAACCAGAACATTAACCCAGTCCTGTGGCCGTCTCGTTTTGTGGATCCGTTATATCTAAATTGGTCAACTTTATTTTGGTAAATCTTCGTACATTTTGACATGCTTCGAACTTCTTTTAAAAATGTTTCTCCCTGCTGTTTTGCAAATCTGCACAAATTTGTACTTATATTTTTACTAATAGCCACTAAATGGTTAGGCGTGAATGGGCACCAGTCGAAGAGAAACAGCGATACGAATTTCAACAAACACTTGTTCCGAAAAGGTTGTTTTGATTTTTTACCGATCCAATTGATCAGAACAGCTTCAGTCAAAACAAACAGACTCTTCATCTTTGGGTTTAAACATTAATTTAAAATTAATAATTAATTGAAATTTGTTTATTTAAATGAATATTAATGCATTGGTTGTGTAATAAACACAGAACGCGATGTGTCTTTGAATCGATGGGTGTTTACATAACTCGTTGGAATGGCGTTATCATATTTCGATCGAGCCTACGGCTCTCGCGAAATATGACTACGCCATTCCAACTCGTTATGTAACTACACCCACCGATTCAAACACACATCGCGTTCTGTCTATGTATACCATAGAAATGAGCATATTTGGGGAAGACTGAAAGATGGTAGAAAAATGAAATTTGACATGTTTGATAATATCGACGTTATTGTTAGGAAATAACTGGGATCACTTCCAAAAGGTTTTTAGAGACAAATGCACAAGATGGTGCCCCCCCCCCCCCCCGGGCTAACATTCAGCATATATACGTACTTCTTTTCCGTTTACTTTGTTATGGAAGTCTGTCACAACCATCTAAAGACACTCTTACAGGCAAATACCAACTCCTACAGCGTTTCTAAAGCTTTCCCTGCAATCCATTTAACACATGAGAAATGATCGGTCTTGAGTTATGAAACCCCAAAACAAAGGCCAAACTGTGTAAATGGGCATACATTATGTTTGGCCTTTCTTTCTTGGGGTTCATAACTCAAGAAATAGACAGACACAAACGAGCATTCTTCATAATTAAACTTGAGGGGCAATAAATTTAAACACTCTCTACTTTGCGGAGTTAAAATAAAAACCAGGTCGGATCATGCTTCCTAGTGACAACTGAATAAAAAGGCATAGTTTTTTTTAAAATTCTTTTTGAAATAACGATACATTTTAATTAAAAAAATTATTGACCAATGAATAGCTTAAGTTAAAAGAAACGTCAAAGACCACGCCCACACAAAACTTCAATCTCCTTTTCCACTTAACGAGAGGGTGCTGTCATTCAAAGCAACACTGAATTAAATTTAATTCTGATTTTGACCATTTCCTGAGGAACTGAAAACACAGTTTGTAAATGGAGAGTTCGATATAAACCCAGATGACATGAAGTTGGTTGAACTTTGTCTCCGAAAGAGTTCATTCAGGCAATTTGGAAATTGTAAAGTTTTGTTCGCGTGAGTTTCGTTTGTGGATTATTATGACGGGCCATTATTTACGTTTGATTTGGGTAAAACGATGAACGCAGTCGATCAGCTATTGCATATAATCTTTAAGACAGATATTGGAGGCGTGGTTTAGGGCAGGTATTGTGTTATGAAAAAAAAGAAAAGAAATACTTTAGCCAATCATTTTGCCTGAAAATTCATGAACAGAAAAAAAGTTTTAATTATAGGTATATACACAAACAAATACTTACACAGGTACACCCCCCCCCCCACACACACACACAGAGTCTTGTCTACCCTGAGGTACCCCGTTGTTTGTCCTTTGTGTGAACTAACGGTTTCTACCTCGTTTTGCCGGTACAGTTCTGGGAAAACAACCGAGGTAAAGGGTTTCTTTTGTCTTTTGTACCTCGGTAAGGCGAAACACGCAAACTCTTTTGTCTAGATACCACGTTGGTAAGACAAACCCACACACACACACACACACACACACACACACTATACACCCATATACGCCCTGACACCTTTGCTCGTGTGTGTTGACGCTGATACACATCACCTCACCCATTTACTCACGGAAGTTTAGTATCTACTTTTTACTGCACGGCTTTGTTGCAGAAAAGGCAGCTTTATTTAGACTCCTTAGATTTGTAAATAAGTCTTGACAGAAGAGTAAGATACCGACCCCCCACCCCGCCACGAATGTAAAGGGTACTGTAGTTTGAAGAGAGTCGAAAACACATTACGTTCTTTTATGCATTGTTTCTAGGTTACGTTTTACACATGATGCTCCTGCCACCAGGCGTTACTGGAGATACAACTTATACAAATTGTGTTTACATAGAGAGTAATCGCTTGACTGGACTGGTGACATGAAATAATTCATCAACCCCACAATTGATGCTGACAGAGAGTGTTCGGACACCTCGAGAACTTTCCCCAACCGGAGATCGATCCCGGGAGCTCTGGCATGAGAGACCAGCGCCCCGGGCTAACATTCAGCATATATACGTACTTCTTTTCCGTTTACTTTGTTATGGAAGTCTGTCACAACCATCTAAAGACACTCTTACAGGCAAATACCAACTCCTACAGCGTTTCTAAAGCTTTCCCTGCAATCCATTTAACACATGAGAAATGATCGGTCTTGAGTTATGAAACCCCAAAACAAAGGCCAAACTGTGTAAATGGGCATACATTATGTTTGGCCTTTCTTTCTTGGGGTTCATAACTCAAGAAATAGACAGACACAAACGAGCATTCTTCATAATTAAACTTGAGGGGCAATAAATTTAAACACTCTCTACTTTGCGGAGTTAAAATAAAAACCAGGTCGGATCATGCTTCCTAGTGACAACTGAATAAAAAGGCATAGTTTTTTTTAAAATTCTTTTTGAAATAACGATACATTTTAATTAAAAAAATTATTGACCAATGAATAGCTTAAGTTAAAAGAAACGTCAAAGACCACGCCCACACAAAACTTCAATCTCCTTTTCCACTTAACGAGAGGGTGCTGTCATTCAAAGCAACACTGAATTAAATTTAATTCTGATTTTGACCATTTCCTGAGGAACTGAAAACACAGTTTGTAAATGGAGAGTTCGATATAAACCCAGATGACATGAAGTTGGTTGAACTTTGTCTCCGAAAGAGTTCATTCAGGCAATTTGGAAATTGTAAAGTTTTGTTCGCGTGAGTTTCGTTTGTGGATTATTATGACGGGCCATTATTTACGTTTGATTTGGGTAAAACGATGAACGCAGTCGATCAGCTATTGCATATAATCTTTAAGACAGATATTGGAGGCGTGGTTTAGGGCAGGTATTGTGTTATGAAAAAAAAGAAAAGAAATACTTTAGCCAATCATTTTGCCTGAAAATTCATGAACAGAAAAAAAGTTTTAATTATAGGTATATACACAAACAAATACTTACACAGGTACACCCCCCCCCCCCCCACACACACACACAGAGTCTTGTCTACCCTGAGGTACCCCGTTGTTTGTCCTTTGTGTGAACTAACGGTTTCTACCTCGTTTTGCCGGTACAGTTCTGGGAAAACAACCGAGGTAAAGGGTTTCTTTTGTCTTTTGTACCTCGGTAAGGCGAAACACGCAAACTCTTTTGTCTAGATACCACGTTGGTAAGACAAACCCACACACACACACACACACACACACACACACACACACTATACACCCATATACGCCCTGACACCTTTGCTCGTGTGTGTTGACGCTGATACACATCACCTCACCCATTTACTCACGGAAGTTTAGTATCTACTTTTTACTGCACGGCTTTGTTGCAGAAAAGGCAGCTTTATTTAGACTCCTTAGATTTGTAAATAAGTCTTGACAGAAGAGTAAGATACCGACCCCCCACCCCGCCACGAATGTAAAGGGTACTGTAGTTTGAAGAGAGTCGAAAACACATTACGTTCTTTTATGCATTGTTTCTAGGTTACGTTTTACACATGATGCTCCTGCCACCAGGCGTTACTGGAGATACAACTTATACAAATTGTGTTTACATAGAGAGTAATCGCTTGACTGGACTGGTGACATGAAATAATTCATCAACCCCACAATTGATGCTGACAGAGAGTGTTCGGACACCTCGAGAACTTTCCCCAACCGGAGATCGATCCCGGGAGCTCTGGCATGAGAGACCAGCGCACTTATCCACTCGGCCACCACTCCCTAACCCTTTACCTAACGTAACGACCGAAACCGGCCAGCGCTATTCTTAAAAGTCGCCAATTAATTTCCATTATTTTTTTCATTTTTTGTCTCTAAAACATAGGTTTTCTGGAGTTGGTGCGTTGGAGAGTCTGATGGTTGTTCGCCACTGCCCAGTGATTCTCTCCGGGTGCTTCGCCCATGATACTGTCCGGCGAGGGGTGCCTCTGGCTGTCAAAGGTGTCGTTAACCCCAAAATAAATAAATAAATAAATAAATAAATAAATAAATAAATAGGTTTGCATCCTGATGAAAGCATAACATGTGTATATGTAAATATGTGATGCAAACGTGAAAATGAATACAATCAGATATACCTACATTATTAGTTACACAATTTGTTGGTGGCCTAATATGGTATATATTGTGTCAGTTAATTTCATATTGGACGAGAGCGAATGGTGTCAGTTAATTTCATATTGGACGAGAGCGAACCTCGAGTCCAATATGGAATTAACTGACACCATATTTACCATATTAGTCCCCAACAAACTGTGTAACAAATATATCTTACCGACTGCTGCATCGATGCACAGAACTAATAACAACAGTGATCAAAATTAAATGAGAGAATTCTCACAATGTGTTCACGTGTCTTTGCCTTGTTACAATTTATGGGAGAGTGCCTACAGGCGCTCTCCCATAAATTGTAACAAGGCAAATTCATACATACTAAACAGTTTCATTTCGAAGGTAACATGACACACATCCATAGAATATGAAGCCCTTTAAGTTTCCTAACCTGCACTTCAGACCAAATATGGGCTTCCAACACTCGATCTTTCAACTTGAAGCGTTTATCGGCTGCCGCCATTTTGAATAATCAATGAACAAAGGGGAGATTACCCATAGCTGTCAGCGTATATTGATGTTAACAGGCAGTATATTGTTTTATATGCAGTCTGCATGTGACGTCTTTGAACCAATGAAATTCCCAGATACTTGTAGGAGGTAAGATATTTTTTTTATGCTCGGTGGTTCTCTCCGGGTGCTCCATTCGTGATACTGTCCGGCGTGGGGTGACGGAGGCTGTCAAAGGTGTCGTTATCCCAAAAAATAAATAGGTATGCATCTTGATGAAAGCATAAGATGTATATATGTAAATAGGTGAATGCAAATTTGAAAATGAATGCAATCGGATATACCTATATATATGGAAATGGGTGTCGATGTATTTTCTCTAACTTCTCTTCTGGGAAATCCAGAAACATTTGTGAATAAGTACCCTTTTTGCAGTGAAGCTCCAATTTTACATTTCATTGATGATGCACTTGTTTTCAGTTAACCCTTTACCTAACATGAAAAGCAGACGACACTTGCAAAAAAAATGTTTGAATAACTAATTTTTTTCATTTTTTGTCTCAAAAACATAGGTTATGACCCCTCATTGGAACGAGCTCGACGAGCTCGTTCCAGTGAGGGGTCATAACCTATGTTTTTGAAACAAAAAATGAAAAAAATAATGAAAATTAATTGGCGATTTTTGAGAATAGCGCTGGCCGGTTTTGGCCGTTACGTTGGGTAAAGGGTTAATGGAGTTTCTGCTATTATGGAGTTAGTGCCGGGAGGAGTACGGGCACTCAGGTTACTCCGCCGGTGATACTGTCTGTTTTACCTGTTATTGTGTATTCCTGTCTTGACATAATAATAATAATAATAATAATAATAATAATAATAATAATAATAATAATAATAATAATAATATCATTTAGGCCGGCCGCTGGTTTATCGCGGTTCGCTCATAAGAAGGCCTGGATTATTCATGTACTCCCAAATGCCACCCTCATCCCCACTAGCCACTTCTTTCCTCCCAACGCCCAGAGACAAATTCTATGATGCTTTCGTGTGTTTCTTTCTGCCCATTTTTACTGATCAGTATATTTTGTATCGCCTAATTTAATGGTCATTTAAGGCCAAACCAAACTAAATATTTGATTCTCAGGCATTTTGTAAACGAATGAGAGAGGGCGGTTTTTATTTTAATTTTTTATTCCCGATGGAATGGTCGCCGATGCTTAAAATCCAATTGTGAGAGCCTAAAATTAAATATTAGAGCTTTTGTTGATTTCGTGGATAGTTTTTCTTATTGTAACAGCGATCACACAACACAAAATCAATATAGGACAACTAAAATGGAGATCAAAATTAATGAGGAGTTTTTTAACCCTTTACCTAACCTGAAAAGCAGACGACACTTGCAAAAATAATTCTTGAATAACTATTTTTTTTCCATTTTTTGTCTCAAAAACATAGGTTATGACCCCTCGTTGGAACGAGCTCGACAAGCTCGTTCCAACGAGGGGTCATAACCTATGTTTTTGAGACAAAAAATGAAAAAAATAATGAAAATTAATTTGCGATTTTTGAGAATAGCGCTGGCCGGGTTTGGCCGTTAGGTAAAGGGTTAACTGATTTGTGCTAGAAGCCACACTCAGGCCTTTAAAAAAATGAGGGTACCAGTGCAAAAGTAACATTTTCCTTACTCATGTTTCGTATTCAGTTAAACATAAATAATAGTTTGTTTATACAAATTTGTTCTATTACAAATTATAATAGAACAATTTTTGATGAACAAATTCAGACCACCAAAAATAATTTAGTCCTCAAACAGTTAAATAAATATTTATTTTGCATACTACTGAGAATCGTGTCGCATTTCGAGAAGAGAATAATGACACTGTATCAATGTATATGGCACTGCTCTCGTGTCAAATGCGAAATGTTTCCATTTTCAATGCAAGCCTTAAAACTTTACGAAATTGAGTAGAAAACTTTCTATTTCAATTTTTGTTCATTTGCACTAAGCTCTTCACCTGAGGAATCAATCAATGGTAAAATTCTTCTCCGTTTTCCTGGTACAACATGAGATGAGTTTAATGTGATGAATTGAAGTCATGTCCGTGATAAAGAATTGAAAGTGCATCCAGATATATTAGTGTTCCCACTGAAAATGGCTGCCATTTTATTCTGCCACATTAGTAGTGCTAGCACTGGCCTGAGACTGCTGACTCGCCGAAATATTTTGCGGACTGCTGGGAAAATTATCATTGCTACGTGCTGGAATACTGGGTAAGCTATGTGTTGAAGTTGGAACTACCGTATTATCTTTGCTGTTTATCGTTAAGTCAGCTATAGTTGTTCACACTCCCTACAGTTTTATGCCCACTGATCTGAAGAGTGCAGTTTGCTGAGAGAGCTGTCAATTTTTTCACAATTCAGCCTCATTGTTTTCATCAGTCCATATGTATGATTTATTACCATTGCACAGTTCTTGAACCACAGAGCTTTTGGCTCACCATCACACGCATGGTTGATTCATTGTGATTCATTGTTGCTGGATGATGTTCCATGTACATTTTGTAAGCTTTTACATGACATTTGAAGAGATCGTCTCGATTATTCCAAGCGCGTGGGTTGAACTTCCTCACATTCTTCACACTAAAAACTAATGTGTTAAAACTGACACTTTCCAGGTGGTAAACCCATTCTAACTCTTAGGGTTTGATTTTAACACTCAACGTGCAATGCTTTAAGCACTTAGACATTACAATCGTCAGACATCTGAAACTTGAATGGATGGCACTTCCCATGTGTCTAGCATTGGTGGTTCTTCCAGAATCGTCCATAATTTGATTTCCGCTTGGTGGGTACATAATTAAAAGGACACAACGCAGATGATGCGGATCAGGCGCGAGAATTCGAGTCTGATCCGCGTCATCTGCGTTGTTTCCTTTTAAGTGTCGCGACATTACACTTGTCAAGTGGTATTATTGTAACACCTGTCAAGTTCTGGGATATCTACACTTGAACAAAGTGCTAGTTCAGCACTTAGTAAGTGTTAAATACATAATTAAAAGGACACAACGCAAATGACACGGATCAGGCTCGAGAGTTCGAGCCTGATCCGCGTCATCTGCGTTGTTTCCTTTTAAGTGTCGCGACATTACGCTTGTCAAGTGGTGTTATTGTCAACACCTGTCAAGTTCTGGGATATCTACACTTGAACAAAGTGCTAGTTCAGCACTTAGTAAGTGTTAAATACAGCACTTCAAGTGTAGTTTTTAACACTTTAGTTTTTAGCGTGTAACCTGCTTGCGTGGAGTTAGTATGTTTGGGAGCTGACAGTTGCTCGCCGTTGCTTGGTGGTTCTCTCCGGGTACTCTGGCTTCCTCTACCCGCAAAACTGTGTGACACCAATGAATGAATGAATAAATGACTGGATTTCGAGTAGTCTGAACATGTAGTATGTCCTATAAAAACATTACAACGTAACAGAATTCCGAAGTAATGCCTACTGGGTTAGCCCTTTACCCAACGCAGACGATATCAAAATTTATTATTTTAAATAATATTTTTTTAAATTTTTCAAAAAATTTCAACAAAAACATATCATGTGACCCCTCGTTGGAACGAGCTCAGGTAATTCTTAGTAATTCTAGTGTTTAGGAGGGCCCACTGCTCTCGTGTCAAATGCAAAATGTTTCCATTTTCAATGCAAGCCTTAAAACTTTACGAAATTGAGTAGAAAACTTTCTATTTCATTTATTGTTCATTTGCACTAAGCTCTTCACCTGAGGAATCAATCAATGGTAAAATTCTTCTCCGTTTTCCTGGTACAACACGAGATGAGTTTAATTGTGATGAATTGAAGTCATGTCTGTGATAAAAATTGAAAGTGCATCCAGCAAAATTAGTGTTCCCACTGAAAATGGCTGCCATTTTATTCTGCGAACTTGCCACATTAGTAGTGCTAGCACTGGCCTGAGACTGCTGACTCGCCGAAATATTTTGCGGACTGCTGGGAAAATTATCATTGCTACGTGCTGGAATACTGGGTAAGCTATGTGTTGAAGTTGGAACTACCGTATTATCTTTGCTGTTTATCGTTAAGTCAGCTATAGTTGTTCACACTCCCTACAGTTTTATGCCCACTGATCTGAATAGTGTAGTTTGCTGAGAGTCCCATATCATTGCATGTTTGCATTAAATGCTTCCTGATGTTGTGGTTGGTGAGATACCTCGAGCTGTCAGTTTTTTCACAATTCAGCCTCATTGTTTTCATCAGTCCATATATATGGTTTATTACCATTGCACAGTTCTAGAACCACAGAGCTTTTGGCTCACCATCACGCATGGTTGATTCATTGTGATTCATTGTTGCTGGATGATGTTCCATGTACATTTTGTAAGCTTTTACATGACATTTGGAGAGATCGTCTCGATTATTCCAAGCGCGTGGGTTGAACTTCCTCACATTCTTCACACTAAAAACTAAAGTGTTAAAACTGACACTTTCAAGATGTTAAACCCATTCTAACTCTTAGGGTTTGATTTTAACACTCAAAGTGCAATGCTTTAAGCACTTAGACATTACAATCGTCAGACATCTGAAACTTGAATGGATGGCACTTCCCATGTGTCTAGCATTGGTGGTTCTTCCAGAATCGTCCATAATTTGATTTCCGCTTGGTGGGTACATAATTAAAAGGACACAACGCAGATGACGCGGATCAGGCGCGAGAATTCGAGTCTGATCCGCGTCATCTGCGTTGTTTCCTTTTAAGTGTCGCGACATTACACTTGTCAAGTGGTATTATTGTAACACCTGTCAAGTTCTGGAATATCTACACTTGAACAAAGTGGTAGTTCAGCACTTAGTAAGTGTTAAATACAGCATTTCAAGTGTAGTTTTTAACACTTTAGGTTTTAGCGTGTTGGGATCAGCACCAGTTCGAGTTTTTGTTTGTCGCTCTCGTTTATGTTCCAGGTACTCGTCACCATCTTCGACTTTGCCAAGTACTATATCATCCCATTTTAATGACCACTGTTCTTTTCCACCCCTCATTCCGAGAACCATTGAAAATGTTAGATGTAAAAAATGACAATTTGTCGACCATTCCCGATGCCAAGCTGCCCGAATTCAAAGAGTTTCACAATGTCCTCATCTGTCAGTTCATCACTTCCATGTGGCTTGTTTCCGCAGCCGACCGACTTCAGTTCTTTCATTTTGGCTAAAACGTTTGTTAGAATGGCTAAATAATGGATTTTTCTTCACGGTGTGGTTATAGCCATTGGACCGCAAGTTTCTTTCCAGACTAGACATAACTCCTCGAATTGTCGCTGGCTCATAGTCATCCCAATCTGATTTCTTCACCACTGCCAAAAATTACCAAATAAAAGGTTCAACATTTCTGGTTCCATAGATCAGGACCGTCAGTCACCCCCCCCCCCCCCCCCCCCCCCCCGTCTACACAAAATAACTTGAACAGTCTCATGTCACTTTCTGTTTTTTTCCTAGTATTGGAATTCTCCTGTTCAGTGATAAAACTGTCCACATCTTTTTGTGAAACCTGCCCAAATCTAGATTTCGAAGTCACAGTGTTATTTGTGCTTTCACAAAAAGAAAAACCTTTCGATTAAGTTCGTGTAGGCGCTGACTGTACTACAGTAGTACTTAAATCTGCTGCTTCGATGTCGGTGTTCAAAAAATGAAGCATCCATCAACCAGTTTGACCGATCGCCGCCTTCCTCCACAGGAATATTAGTTGAAGACACTTTGAATTATCAAAGTCCGAAAGCAACAGATACTTCGTAAATTAATCAATATCGCTCATTTTCGATTGTTTACAAATAGCTGATGACAGTTTAAACCATGCGCTTTGTATAAAAATAGCTGTAAATAGTAACGTTGTGCTTTATTTGACATATTTCACTTGTTTAATTATTGTTTATAATCAAACCCGGAAATCCCAGTAAATCACACTTTGGAAAGTAATAATTTTTTTCAAAATCAACAGGTATCAAAAGATTACCAAAATTATTTTTTCTGCCAAAATCTTCCAAAACATCAAAAATAGGCCTGAAAATTGAATATTTTGGCCTACAATCTTGGCGCTGTGAATTAGCATAATACCAGTAATGGACTGAATGGTAAGAATGTAATGTATCATTATTATAAAGGCAAAAGAAATTTCGATTTTATCCACAATGTGGCCAAAATAGCCACCAAACGTGGAAGAGAAACTCCCAAATTTTCATTGACCTATAGTTTCTGGTCTGAATGGACTAATGACCTGATATTTTCACAGATTTGTCATAAATACACTTTTCCATAAACGACTGGTAACAAAAGTTTACCAAAACTATTTTTTCTGCCAAAATTTTTCAAAACATCAAAAATAGGCCTGAAAATCGGACATTTTGGGGTACACTCTCGGCACTGTGAATTTGCAGAACACCAGTAATGGACTGAATAATAAGAATGTAATGTATCATTTTCATAAATGCAAAAGAAATTTCAATTTTATCCACAATGAGTTCAAAATGGCCGCCAAGCAAGATGATTTGAAAAGTCCTGGAAAACATAACTGACAAATGATGGGTTAACATATTTTACATCACTGTACTTCGTGATCACAGTGGAATGACATTTTTCCAAAGATGCTGGGCGAGCAACTGTCAGACTCTCCAACGTACTAACTCCACACAAGCAGGATTAGTATTGGTTGAAGATATGCAGTACGCCTTAGGACACAGCGCCACCGTACCCTCACGTGGGCCATCGGGAGTAAGTGCCTTGCCCAATGACACAATGCGGTTGCCGCAGGTAAGATTCGACCCCCCCCCCCCCAAAAAAAAAACAAAAACAAAAATCTGTGTTGACCCCCCCCCCCCCCCCCCTCCCCATGTTAACCCATTGAAGGAACGTCAGGCAAGAAATTGGAAATAATAAGGAAGAATGGAAATCTTGCGATGGGGCATGTATCATAGAAAACATCCATGATAAAGTGTTAATGAACCAATAGAAAGTCACGCGCCTTTGTGTTTCTCACTGTACAGCCTCAGCCAAGCAGAGTGCAGGAAATTGTTTCGTGCACCCGTCAGATTTCATTCAGTGTTTCCGATCAAGACTAAAAGTAAATATGAAGAAAATGTCATGTTTGTGACAAGACCTTTTTGGCAGTCTCTGAGCATTTACATATTAAATGAAACGGATAATTAATTTTAAAGCGTTTGATAAAAAAATCTATCAAAACGCCTATCAGAAAACATGCAAGGCGTGCTAATCCCATCATAAAAGTTTTGTTAAAAAAAACACCTTTATCCAAAAAATCTCACAAAAACACGAAATAACTACCATTCTATCACAACCGTTTTGACCTTTACCCAAACATCTGTCCCTTTGCGTCATACGTCCTAACTTTATCCAAAAAATCTCACAAAAACTTGAGAACTGCCATTCTATCGTAAATGTTTTGACCTTTATCAAAAGAATTATCATAACCCTTTACCTAACATGAAAAGCAGACGACACTTGCAAAAAGAATTCTTGAATAACTTATTTTTTTCATTTTTTGTCTCAAAAACATAGGTTATGACCCCTCATTGGAACGAGCTCGTTCCAAAGAGGGGTCATAACCTATGTTTTTGAGACAAAAAATGAATAAATAATGAAAATTAATTGGAGATTTTTGTGAATAGAGCTGGCCGGTTTTGGCCGTTACGTTGGGTAAAGGGATAAGAGGCCTTGTCCCCTTCCATCGTACAAGGTTTGTGGAGAAAATCAGCAGTTCTTCAGTACCCTCCTCCACCTACCCCTCCCAATGTAAAAGTGGTATAAACGCTGTTACTCGATTAGCCGCAAAAAATACCCCATGGGAAGGGGATACGCGACTTTATTATGCCAGCTAATGAAATTCGCCAATCACAGCCCCGAATAGTGGGACGGTACTGAGCCGTATTGGGTCACCTGCAGCCCGAGGTGACCTAATACGAAACTCGTATTAGGTCAGTACGGCCATTTTATTTCGACGTGGAAATTCCTCACCTAGCGGTGCTTTTATATCCATATTGAAGAAATTGCAGTACAATCAAACGTCCCTCCGTGTCTATATGTCTCATTTTCTCTCGTTTTATAATAAATTTATTGTGAAATTTATTTTCTAAATGTAAATTTAATTATTTGAAGTGAGAAATACTACTGTATTCGATCTACCGATAACGGATAAGTCAGCCTGGCCCTAACTTGACATAGGGTCTAAGCTTATTGAGGCTAACACACAACAGTTTGGGTACGGTGTTCGCCTCGAATCAAACGTCCCTCCGTGTCTATATGTCTCATTTTCTCTCGTTTTATAATAAATTTATTGTGAAATTTATTTTCTAAATGTAAATTTAATTATTTGAAGTGAGAAATACTACTGTATTCGATCTACCGATAACGGATAAGTCAGCCTGGCCCTAACTTGACATAGGGTCTAAGCTTATTGAGGCTAACACACAACAGTTTGGGTACGGTGTTCGCCTCGATATTTTAAAAGCTTTAGAAAAAATATATAACCCATAAATGCGTTGTTAGAAAGTTGAAAATATATATAGTGTGAATAAATAAACTGAGAAAAAAATTGTCTTATCCCGGGAATAGATTGATTTCATTTTTTCTCGTTGAGCTCATTCTGTAGTCTCTGTTGTGGTAAATGGATAACGTACTTCGAAAATGGATTTAATTTCATTGAATAATTATAAGATTGCACAATGACGAAATTGTAGGAAAATGAATGAAAGTCAATGGGAAAAGATGCGAGATACATTTATTTTGTTCGAATTCTATAAAATCGGACGTTTCGGACATTTTCTGCACACTCAAGACAAAGTGACAGTACGAAGAAAAGCGTCTATCGCTGTTGTCTGTGTTGTCAAGGAAATTATACACAAACAGGGAGACAACTGTGCACGTTTGTTACAACTTACATAGCGTTTTGCACCAGTTTTGAAAATGTGCCGGCGTTCAAATTTGATTGTTATTTTGTTTTCGCTGGCATAATAAATACGTTACAGGACGTTCATGTGGCGGATACGGTATCATATGAGGCTCGGCAAAAACAATATTGGACTCGGCGTACCGCCTCGTCCAATATTGTTTTCACCACGCCTCATATGATACCGTATCCGCCACCTGAACATCCTGTAACTTATAGTATTACCCACCCAAAAATGTGAGATTGGGAAAAATAATCTCCAAGAGCAACTTGAAAAGTTTCAGCACGCCGAAGGCAGGGACAATGTCGGATTTGAGCACGCCGAAGGCAGGGACAATGTCGGATTTGAAATCCATTTCGACCTGAATAATTTATGAATCGAAGAGAGTCGGAAACGAGTGTCAGTAATGTTATTTTGTTCGAGTGTGCGGTGGAGCAGTGGGTTCAGGACCTCGAGCTGGAAGAGGACAAGGAATTGTGCATAACTATAAAAAATCTGTTTTATTTAGAAACATGGGCATATTTATGGTAGTACCGAAATCGCAATATGATGGTTGTTTTAGAAGAAAGGCGAGTCCCTCACAAACAATGACCCCCCTCCCAAACAATGAGGACCCCCTCACAAATAATGAGGACCCCAAACATTGAGTACACCCTCACAAACAGTGAGGAGTCAATCACAGAGAGGGAGCGTTCCCTCCCAAATGATTCCTTCCATCCTCATTCAAGAAAACCTGATACTTCAAACATAGCGTTGCCCTAGTTGAATAAAGCATATGCTTTTGTTACGAAATTGATAACGCCCCAGTGAGTGTTCAGTCTTCCAATATGGAGATTATAAACAATAAACAAAATATTTTCAACGATATGAGTTTTATTTCAGTTATAAAAAATGTTACCTGGTTTTTGACATTTTTATTTCGACAACAAACATAGTACAGTCTTTTCCACAATACCACAACGCAATAAATATCTTCTGGGGCTTTCTCTAATCGTCATCTGTTTCTATTGACATATCTAAAAAGGTACATTTTCTTAATAAAGGATCAAAAATATATTTTCATTTCTCAATTGCGAATTTTTCAGTTTCGCTCATTCTGAAACCCTTGCCGCGCCGATGTCGCTGAGCAATTTCTTTTATTTTTCTGTAGATAGGGTATCGTCTGAACATCCGTACTCGCTTCACTCCCCTCTTACAGACGGAATCTCTCACACTGTTTTCAAGAGATTCCCTGGCCTCTTTGATGGCCTCGTCTTTGGGCAAGCCATTGTCTATATACGACGCGTTCAACCCCTGAAATTCTTCAGCATTAGTAGTATGTCTCGTATGTTTCACTCAGTTGAATGACCCCGGTGGATCACCCCGGGATGACGTCATGTCACGTGACCCAGTGGCGCCATGTTGTGTTGTCATGCTAACCCGCGTGAGCGGCCACCTTGTGACGTCATCTCCATAGTGATGAGTGGTGTGAGTGCGCATGCGCAGCGCGTGTTGTTAGGGTGATACGTCGTCCATTTTGTATACTGGAGGCCGCCATCTTGGTTTCTATGGTAGTACGTGGTTGCTATGTTACCCAAAGGCGTACAACAAGACAGGGGTATGTTCGGAGGGTGTGATCGATTGAATCGGAGTAAATTTAATTACCACAAACAACCCGACAATCCCTCCAAATCACCGAAATTGACTTTATTTGATATGGATTCTTCAAGAATCCTATTTAGGATCGCGAAACTTTTGGCTTATAATAGTAGCACGTAGTGCTATACTACCGAGGGGGGCCCCTGGAGGTGTGTTCGATTGAAGTGGAGTAATGTTCTGGTTCGGATTTTCCCAGAATCCCCTTTTGGATCCCATGACGTTTTTTCCTCAATAAATTGTATAAGAGTAGCACGTAGTGCTATAGAACAAATTTACCCAGAATCCTCTGTTTTTTCTAACCATTATTTAAATTACAGGTAGGGCCCATATGTGTACATGAAGGCCATGAAGCTAACACCAAATTTCACCATATACTCATGTGAGGATCTACCCATATGTTAAGCTAAGAGGATCCCTTTTTCTGTCGTATGGGGTTTAATTTACTATCCCTCTTAGCCTCATTTTGGTTTTTGAGGATACCTATGACACGGTATTGTATTGTTGGAGGATATCTTTTGAGGATATTTTTTTAGGATACTTTTTGGGTTTGTTAAAAAATAACAACACAATTTTTACAATTTAATTTCTTTTATTCAACAACAAAAATACATCTTTTTATGGTATGTAGATTTCCAGATATTCATAAACAGTCTTTCTGCGGATTGGACATCTTCTCAGTGGTTTACAACAATCTTTGCACAGGCACAAATGGTTACATAGTCGCGGAGCGACATTGGCTTCAGCTAATAAACACACGCTACATTTTGTCATCCGTGAATCTTCTTCTTGAAATGATGCGTCCATTTCTTCTTCTTTGATGGCCATTTCTTCTTCTTGAACGTTTTCAACGTCCATGAATTAAGGTGGCAAATTATGAATGTAATAACAGTCTGGAAAATATTTTCTGTGTTCTTCTATAACATCATCTTCTGTTTCCCAGAAACGAACAGTAATACCACAATGAAAACACTAAGTTCTGCCTCCTGCCTCCAAATAAAAGAATCCAGCTTTTGTCAGTTCATTCGGGGTTTTCACACTTTCATATTGTAACATGAATTGAAATGTCTTGAGACGATTTTCCTCCAATGCATACTTGATGTGTTTTGGTGGTCTTTGTTCTCGTGTCTTTCTTATTTTCCCTTCTCCACGTAATAACTGCCCCAGTACTGGTGGTGGAACATCACGAAAATACGTTTCAAATGAAACGCTCATTCTCTCTACAAAGTCTCTTGGATTTCTTGTTTCTTGGTTTCTTGATTGATAATCATTCAGTGCCATCCTGATCAAACAATCAATAGTGAACATTCTTCAATCCTTTTTTATCTTCATTCTTCTTTAGTTTTCTTTCTCTCTTTGGTTTGGGTTCTCCTATTTCAAGGCTTCTCTTCTTTGCAATATCCACTGCTTTGGTCACTTGTTCCCCAATCTCTTGTGGTAAACTGGAACCCAACGTCGTTCTTGAACAGTTGAATCTGTAAATCGTTGTTAAGTTTGAAGACGGTCACATTAGTAGACATCCTTCTTCTTTGGCTGTCGAAACACAAATGAACTGAACACCAAGTGCACCCTTTTTATAGTTTTTCTTCAATACAGCGACATCTAGTGACTGGTTTTCTCTATGACGTCATTAGCCAACAAATCATTATCCATTAGATCAGTTGCAAACATGTTGGATATGGTATCCATCGGTACACCGCGACAGCGATGTTTGAAGTAAAACAGACAGTATTGTCCACACACTGGTAATGGTCATTGAAGGCGTTTTGTATTATACTTCCAATATCTGGAATTCTTCTTCAGGAAATTCTCGAATGGTCTGTGTTGTGGTGGTAATCCTTAGGAATCAAAGTACTCTGCGTTGTGGTGACTCACAAAGAGGGCCACCCAATGTTCTCCTTTTCTGTGGTCTGAATCCGTGTTGCCTATCAAAGCCACTGGTCTGCGATCTGGTAATCTTCTTGGTAATCTATTTCTTGCAAATACACCCAAGCATATTCTCTTCAAACAACTCTCTGATCGAAGTGCATTCTCTAACTGCAACGTGTTCATGTTGAGTAATCGAAGATTACTTGTCTCCTCTTATCCACTTCTATGCTGTTCTGGAATTCTGCATAAACCAGTACGTTGATTGTGGTTGGCAATGGGTTTTCGAAATGGACTTCAAGGTTCCTCTCTTCACCAGATCGAAGTGTTGTCCATGTGATAGATCTGGAGTCAGGTCGAATACGAATAGGGTGTATCCATTTATGTACTCTTCTTGGCTAATGCGGTTTCCTTCATTCTTATACATTTGCCCAGTTCCTTGGAACAGGGTCGCATAACATCTCGCCACTTCTTGTTGTTCGAATCTAGGTTGTAATGGTTTGGCTGGAATCTGCTGCCCATCCACGTACAAAGCCACGTAACTGATTTTGTAGTTCTTGAAATTATATGGATTCTTTGAAAAGTTTCCGTTGAACGCACCGTTGTCTACACATCCCACCACGATGCGTTTAGGTAGTTGGCCTAAAAATAAGTTTTCTTGTGTAATACTCAGATTTCCTTTCTGCACTGAAAACACCTTGGTTTGACACGGTCAATAGGATATTTTGCAGTTGCTTTTGTTTTGCTTTCTCGTGAGCCATTCTCACGAATGATTGGAGTCTCTCTTTGCGTAAAAACATGGATACATCTAGAATTTTGATCTTATATGTATCGGCATCGGCCATCAATGCAAAAGCATCCTTGGCTCTATTCATTTTAACATGAACATTAACTGCATTCAGCAAGTAACGAGTTTGGAAAAACTTGTCCAAATGTAATCTGCCAGTCATGTCCACGATTTTACTTTTCTCTATAAATTTCTTTCGAAGAAGAAATCCCTTGTTATCATCTGTCAAATCTTCCATGTGTCCGGCTGTATCCTTGTACCATAATGCATTAGTCAGTTGTGACTTCTTTGCAGCTGGTCCATAACTCAATAAAGTTTCTATGAAAGCTCTGTAGTGATAAGTGTTGTTGGAAGGAGATACCAGTTTTTTATTCAAGCAGATATCGATTTGATTAAATAAGGAATGCATCCATAAATTGACTGGGCCCACATTGGCACCGTTGCTTTAACATTCAAGTATGTCTGTGCCAAATTCAAATAATCATCTCCTAAGCCTGCAGTGTGGAATTCTATTGGACCACTGTTCCACTGGTACATAATACACATTCTCAAAAGTTTTAGAGATGATATTCCCGTATTTTCCACGTACGCGTACGATACGAAGAAGTGGTATTCTTGTATCTCCTACGACTTGGTCACGAACCAAGTCACAGTATACACAGAGTGAATAAAATCTTTGGTTGAAATCAGCAACTCTGGAAGAATTGTAAGTTCCTGATTTAAAAACACAATCATTAAATCCCAAAATATTTTGAAGAGTAGGGCTCAATGTGACCACGACTCCATCACGTACCGTGATACGAACTTTACCAGTTACTTCATACAATTCAAAAGCTACCTTATCGTGACGAGGCAAGAGTAATTCTTTAACACCATTGATAGCCCGTATCACATCAGTTGGATCCGAATAACGACCTTCCTTGAGAGTAAATCGGTAATTCTTTTTCGAAGACCAGAACACTGTAACGAAAGCTTCTTCTCCACGAATATTGAACCAAGTATTTGGATACTGAATCTCTGCCAGACCTACTTCCCATTCTCCCGTGAGATTCACTGGCTGTGATAACTGAGTGTTGTACGTAGTCAACGTGTTTTCAGAAAACACATTCATAGAACTATTACTTGGTAGAGTCAAATAAAACATTACTTTTTTTGATGGTTGGATTTGGTAACAAATATCCGATGCTACTACTCAAGAGAGCAGTCCACAACTTGCTGTCTGTGTTCTCGAGAGTGAGATTAACGACACTGGTAATGATGATGATGTACAAAATGATTAGTAAGTGAAATGAAAAGTAAGTGATCTCGCTCCTTGGAATTCTTTTTCCAAACAGAGGCCAAGAACCGTTCGATCCTTCTTCCATTTTGAAGAAACCTCAGAGGTTCACTTCCTTTTATAGGTGAGCTGACTCTGCTTGATCCACGAATTGAACGAAGTGGGATATCCCAACCACTTTATGAACAATTCCCTTTTCTTACATCGACCACGTTTCTTGAGTACGTGTTCGATTTTGTAAATAGTTTTATGTGAAACTCGCTGAAGCTCTTCGGTGTAGAAAGACCCTTTCAGTACTTCCCCATTATCATCTTGTAAGATGTATGTGACTGGATGTCCTTTCTTGATAGCAACCACTGTGAATAACTCTTCGGTCCAATTCGGCAAATAACCTTTCTCAAAAGTTTTCTTAACTTTACTGATTCTCACTCTGTCTCCCACTTTGTACTTTGGTGTCTTGTGTTTTATGGGTTGTCCATACAACCTTTGCGAAACTCCTTCTTGATTTTCAAAGTTCACGGCAATGGGAGCCATACCGATACTACGATGATAAGAATGATTATATGATTTCACCAAGGTTTGAAGAGGAAAAGTTTATCGTTCTTGGTAAAATATTTTTACATCACATCTTGGTTTTCAAAGTTCTATCGAACCTTTCTACTATGGAACATTTTGTTTCCACATTTTGTGTAGTGAAAAAGTCGACTTTGTGATCTTTGAGAAAATTCGGAAATTTTCTGTTTAGAAATTCTTTGCCTTGATCAGTTTGTAATTTTTCTGGTTTACGACCTTGTTTGAAAATTTTAGTAAAAGCGTTTACTATGGAATCACCAAGTTTGTATTTGAGGGGTATGACCCAAGCATATTTACTAAACACATCTATACATGTCAACAAACATTTTGTGTTTTTGTTGAATTTACTTATGTTTGCTACACCTACCAAGTCAGCTTGCCATTGTGCATCGACACCACTAACTATCACGTTCCTTCCAGGAAATGTACGACGAACAGGTTTGTGAAGAGTGTATGTGTCTTGAGTCTCTAACCATTTTACAACTTGTTTAGTTTTTTTCTTGGACGCTCTACGAAGAGCGTCTACACCACCAAAACTACCAGGCGCTTCAGAATCATAGTATAATGTTTCCATGACTACCTTTTTTCATGTGTCAACTCTATTTATACCCTTTTTCGGTCCACTTTGGTGTTTCTGTTTTCTTTCGTTGTTTAGGTTCCGACTTTATCGGTGCCTGTTTCATAAAATCCCGACGTTCTTTATGACCAATCAATTCTTGGGGTATGTTACTATCTCTCAAAGCTTCGGCCAACACTTCCCATCCCTTTGGTTGGAAAGATTTTCGTCTTCTAAGTAAATCGTTTAGAAGATCTGTTACATTAGACCCTACCACTGTTTGATCTTTGTAGACTAATTCACCCTTCTCATTCCAAGATATATTTGGGTCACTTCAACAACAACTTTCCCTTTCTCTTCATTGTCATTGGTACAGAATCGAGAATGTCTTCGTCTTTATTATCTTTCTCGAATTCGACTTTAATTGGTCGAGGAGCCATTATCTTTTGTTGAAATGTCAAGTATCTTTGTAAATTTGATTATATTGAGTCATCTTTTCATCAGCTGAAAGAAAAGGGGCATCGAGAATATATCTCCTTTCTATATCCAGTGACGAAACAGCCAGTTCATTCGGTTGTCTTGGAATCTTTTATAGACGTTCCAATAACCTTGGTTCTACCAAAGCCATCTTCTTTGCATATTCCATCATCCAAATATACCTTTAACAGCATCCAATAGTACAGGAGGTAGCAATGCCCCCAAGAATCCCCATTTCAGCAAGATTTGTTTCCTCTTTTTGTCAGAGGTACCTTTATTTGCCACTGCCCTCACTAGTTCTCTGAGCTTTGGTCAGAGGGACTGCTCCCTTCAGTATATTCGAGGCACAGTCACACAAACAAGTAATCAATTCTTTGTCTGCATGTTTTAGTATGGATTTAACGAGTGTGGGTTTCAATTTAATAAGAACCTTGAGAAGAGTGATGTTGCGCTTGAGACGGTCAGACATGCTTCTGACTTGTTGCTCCCCTTTTATACTTTTCGGAGGTACACATATTCGGTTTCCCCAGGAAAAAATTGACATAACGTATTATTAAGGTTTACTACCGGGAACGGGAATTTCACAGCTATACGACTCCAGGTTCACCTTATAAACTATCGAGCAATTACAGAAAATTCATTGCTCGAACGACTCGAAGCTCATCGAGCAAATGAGTTATCGAGTAATTGCTCGTTCGAGTGACTCGCACATACTGCTCGAACGACTCGAAGTCCATCGAGCAAATGAGCTATCGAGCAATTGCTCGTTCGAGTGACTCGACATATGACTCTTCGACTCATTTCAGAAAAAAGGGATTCCATAGCCACAGGCATTTTCCAAAAAGGGATTCTTAAAAAGGGATTCCGTAAGTGGGGTTCCTAGCCAAGTCCGTAAAATTTGGATTTCGTGATTTGACATCAACACTTCCTATGTCCCCCACTAGGTTCCCCAATGAGGGCCCTACGGGTACATGCTATACTACTTATGGCAATTTGCCAGGTGGCAAATTGCCATATCTTTGAAAATGCTAATACTTCATTTCATCCCATTTAAAGTTATAACTAGAAAATACAATTTTAGAAAATACAATTGTAAAAGTTGTATAGTATTGACCCCTGATTGAAATCTCACAGGTCGCTGATGACAAGGGCCTCTATACTGTGAGTAGGTCGCGGCCTCGCGGGATATCATTGAACGCCCACTTCAAGGCGCATTTGAAGATTTAGAAGAATTGTGCACTAAATTGCGCCTCAAATTCAACGCTGATAAAACCTCAAAATAATCATACATAAAACCTTCAAGTGATACTTCTCAACATGTACCTGTACAACCCAAAACTTAACACTAGCGATAGGGCTAAGTTTCCAGGAATAACTATTGACAGGAAACTATCCCTTAATACCCACATATCCGACACTGTAATCCGATTTAATAAAAGAATTAATCTCCTAAAAAAAGGCAAGGATTCGGGTGCGAACAATAACACCCTACTAAAATTCTATAAATCAAACTACCAGGAGCCAATACTATAAAACTTCCAATTGTATTTTCTAGAATTGTATTTTTTACCTATAAATATAACTGACTAAAATGAATCATTAGCATTTTATAAGATATGGCAATTTTCCAGCTGACAAATTTCCACATCTTTGAAAATGCTAATGGTTTATTTCAACCCATTTAAAGTCATAACTACAAAATATAATTCGAGAAAATACAATTGTAAAAGTTTTCTGGTATTGTTCCCAGTTCTCGAATTCGGGGCAGTCATCACAAAAGAATCTCAGTTTAACAAACATATCAAAACTCCAACAAGTTCAAAACCATCCCCGGCGTCAGCGGCGGTGGTGTTGAAGCTATGAAGGGTGTGGGTGGACTACACGCTAAAAACTAAAGTGTTAAAAACAACGCTTGAAGTGCTAGACACATGGGGAGTGCCATCCATTCAAGTTTCAGATGTCTGACGATTGTAATGTCTAAGTGCTTAAAGCATTGTACTTTGAGTGTTAAAATCAAACCCTAAGAGTTAGAATGGGTTTAACATCTTGAAAGTGTCAGTTTTAACACTTTAGTTTTTAGTGTGTAGAAGCCAGAAGCTGAACAGGATTAGGTGCCATAACTATCTTCGGTAAAATATCCAGCAAAAGAAGGTATTCTCCAAAGGGTATCCTCAACAGGTATCCTCAAAAGGTAGCCTCAAAAGGTAGCCTCAAATAGTACATCATCATGTCACAAGTATCCTCAAATACTCTCTGTGCTGCATGTGATCTGCGCACATTGTGCATAAGCACACAAGCACATGTCGGCACATCCCACATTCTCGAAACGATAATTCTGATCTCGTAGTTAAGCAGTTGCGGAATATGCTTAGCGATATCAGAGTGAAGTTTAGATCAGCAAAAATTTATTTCGCTGAACTAAACTTTTCGCAAAAACTCCCTCAGGCTGAGAGGAGAACCCTGAGCATCATCAACGAAACCATTCGGAAAGTGAAGGACGTTAACGTTATACCTAAAATTGATAACGCGAAGTTTGATGTTGCTCAGGATTTAATCCTTTGGACCACGAGAACCGCCAATATTATGTACGATCACTGGTTGAACCACCTAAATTTAAACTAAGTAAAGGCAAAGGTAACAGCCGCCTAACAGATGTGGGATTAGGAACTAATGTGGTTAACCTGTCTGGCACCAATGACCTAACAACCCAAGAGAAATCTCTTTTAGATCGCGGTTTAACTTTTGTACCAGCACCAAAGCCTAAAACTGATAACCAAACAAATTTACCATCATACAACTGTAATTTTCTTAGGCAAATGAAATTAGCAGACCGCTTTAGAAACTCCAGCGGTCGGAAACTTCCTTTTACAGAATCATCTGGTTGGTCACCTCCAGATAGTGAAGTAGATCCCGAAATTATTGAGGCTAGCAAACGAATCATCCAAAAGGTGTTCAGCATGAACATACTCTCCGATAAAGACAATTTAACAGCTGGTGAACGGAGAGCCCTCACGAAACTTCGAAAAAATAAGAAATTAGTAATTAAACCAGCCGACAAAGGTGAGTCGGTAGTTGTTCTATCTCGGGATAATTATATAAAGGAAGCCATGAGACAACTCAGCAATACTAAACATTATAAGAAAATAGATTCACTTATTTGGCCTAGTAATATCGAAAAATTCAATAAGATCTTAAAATTTCTCCTCGACGAAGGTCACATTACCAAAAAACAATTGAAATATTTAACAGCTAAGCTCAGTGCTCAAACAAGACAATTTTATATCCTACCAAAGATCCACAAGGACCGTTCTTCATGGACGGATGACTTAAATCCATCCGGGAGGCCAATTGTACCAGATTGTAATTCGGAATCTTATGCGATCTCGGAATTAATTGATTATCATCTGAAACCTACAGCAAATAGACATCCGAGCTATCTAAAAAATACACAGGATTTCCTGTCAAAAATTTCGAAATTGAAAATATCGAAAAATGCAATTCTGGCTACTTTGGATATCGACAGTATGTATACGAACATTGATATTGATAAAGGTGTTAAATCAGTTAAAAATGCATTTGAAAAATATCCGGATGCGAAACGCCCGGATGAACAAATTTTGGATCTTTTAGAGCTGAGCTTAAAAGGTAATGACTTTCAATTCAATGGAGAATATTTTCTACAAATAATGGGTTGTCCTATGGGCAAAAGATTCAGTCCTAATTTTGCAAGCATTTATGTAGCGGAATGGGAGGAAAATGCCTTAAGCAAATGTGCAAAGCATCCTCTCGTATATCTCAGGTATTTAGATGACATTTTTATTATTTGGGAACATTCAAAAGAAGATTTTGATGAATTTTTAGAAATTTTGAACAATCACGATCCAAATATTAAATTGAAAGCTACTATCAGTGAAAATTCTGTTGATTTTCTCGATGTGACCGTGTATAAAGGCAAGCAATTTCAGGCGTCCGGTCATTTAGATTATAAAGTGTATTTTAAACCAACTGGTTCACATCAATTGTTGCACACAAAATCATTTCATCCTCAATATACATTTAAAGGTATCATCAAAGCACAACTCATTCGTTTCCACCGCAATTCAAGTGATAAGGTAAATTTCAATGAGGCTTGTTCTACTCTATTTGGCGCCCTCAGATCGAGAGGGTACTCGCTGCGCCTCTTGCGTAGCCTGAAATCCCTAACCCTGAAAAAGCTCGAAAGTCCAGCTGAAACTACCGATTTCGAACCACTGAAGATTGAACACAACAGACCGTTGCAGAATGGTAGTGGCGCGGTATTTAATTGCAAAAAGCCTCGTTGTAGACTGCATACTTTTATGCCTGATCAGAAAGAGGAATTTTCCTCCGAACAAACGAAAAATCATTATCAGATCCGTAACCCCCTCCATTGTGATTCACCAAACATTATTTACCTTATCACTTGTAAGCGATGTCGGAAACAGTATGTTGGTCAAAGTCAAAATCCTTTCCGAGAACGTGCTACTAGACACAAACAGGATATAAAACATAATGCTGATGCCCCAGTAGCACAACATTTTAACCTTCCTGGCCATTCTTTGGACGATTTCGAAATCCATCCTATTGAACAACCACCAATTAAAGACACATTAGAAGAAACGGATGAATTTAGAAAAAAACGTGAAGCTTTTTGGATCAATACGCTTCAAACCCTCTGGCCATTTGGTATGAACATATCAGAGGGCGAATGCGAAAGGAGGTCCATCATTCCTTTCACTTTAACATACAACAGAATGAATATCGAAATAGCAAAAATGTTAAAAGATGAATTCAATTTTACCAATGCTAAATTAAATGAACCTTTGAATCTTCGACCTGTCATCGCCTATAAGAAAAACAAAAGCTTGCGTAACATCCTTGTAAGGACTAAATTAGAGCCCATCGATGAATAACATCAATTTTTGCCAGTCAGTATAACCAGTTCCTAAGCTCATCACTTAGTTTAAATCAATTTTATGTACTTTTTTGTCATGTTTGAAACCAATCAGGGTTCAGTAAATGAAAACAATTTTTCGGCGGCATATTAAAAGAAAAAAAACGTTTCAGTAGGAAATGTCTGTGCCAGTGCGATTTTTTAACCTCAAACACACACAGGCGAGTGCCAGAGTTCATATATGCCCCAAAACAAAATAGGTTCCAATTTCAATCATGTGTATGTATTTCTTTATATATTTATTTATTTATTATATTTATTATTTTTATTTTTTTATCTTTTATTATTTATTTATTTATTTATTTATTTATTTATTTATTTATTTATTTATTTTTATTTTTATTTTTATTTTTATTTTTAATTTTTCATACCTTTCACACAATGTAGAGGTTCAGAAGGTAAAACACACAATTTCTACGTGGTGCAAAATATTTTCCGTCATAAACCTCCGTCGGGGGATATTCATTCCAACTTATAACATTCGTGAGGCATCTTGATCTTTGGCGTTATTTTTTCATTTATTTCTTTAGTCTCAATATATTTTATCAAACCATTTTGTCATATTATTTTCACATACTTCTGAAGCCAGTAAAGCAAACCGCTCCCGATTGGTTTTACTTAAACCAAAGCCAACCAATAGGGCTTCATGGGGTCAGTAAAGCAAACGACTCACTGACTGATTAAAATTCAATGGAAGCCAATCAATAGGGTTTCATCTAATTTGTTTGGACGACACAAACTGAGTTGTGAAAAACAAACTTGGGACATCTCAGATTGAAAAGAATTAATTAGATGAGTGACATTTGTCAGCTTGTTACCGAGTTTAATTATGTACTGAGCTGTGAAAAACACCCCCAGCCCACATATGGATATATACCATGCATGCCCTCCCAAAGTTGGATTCATTTTCCTCAAAGTCTCTTTGAAAAAGACAAACCAAGCGAAACGCGTCGAGACAGACGGATTATTTTCTACCTTTGTTGAAGACTACAACCAATCCAGGTATCTTCTCTAATAGGTAATATCTAGATTTTATTTTAATTTATTTCATTTCTTCATTTTAAATTCATCTACCTATTCTTCAAATGGCTCAAAAAAGACAGAAACATCAGGGAAAGAGAGTTGCCCAGTCTGGAAGAGGCCAGGAACAATCGTTCCAGGCCTATTCTAGATTGGTCAAGGCCCTTTTCCAGGTGATTCAGTGTATGCACCACATTGGGCTCTTAGAGCAGCATTTGGCCAACCGGGATTTCCCGAAACAGTTGGAGAAGAAAGTACATGAGTTAGGTGGCTTTCTAAAGCCGGCTCTTCCCACCCCGCACATTTTTTCTGTTTTTCGACAGATTAGTGTAGGATGGGCCAACCAAACGTTAAATGCTTTAGTTGAGCATTACAAGATAAATTTAAACCAGTTGAAGTCTAAGATAACTTCGGCTATGCGACCACCTCCTGGACTCGAAAAAATAGACTTCAACAGCGCCTCGGCGCGTGCCTTGATCTGGGCTAAAAAAAACTTTAAAAATAAGTTGACAGATAAGACGATTTCGGCCTATGAGTCTTACATTTCGGAACTTCGCCCAGCGTCTGGAGTAAGGAACAATACGGGAGGGAGCAAGCAAACTCCGGCCCGTGTTGTCCGTCTACCCCAACGCGAAAAGCAAAATAAGAAAAGATCAAGGCAAAGCACTTCTCCCTCTTCTTTTCCTTCTACTTCTTCTTTCTCTCAGAGTAAGCGCCTCAATTTGCAAACATCTCCGGTCCATATTGTGACTGAAGATGCTCGCAAATTGAGTAACGCTGTCTCGCCTCGTCTTGCTCCTCTACCTCCTACTCCTCCTCAGCCTTTCTTCTCTGGTTCTCCTAGTGCTCTCACTAGAACTCCTCCTCCTCCTTCTGTTTCTTCTCCTGCTTCTGTTTCCTCTCCTGCTTCTGTTTCTTCTCCCCCTTCTCCTGCCTCTAGTGTGGTTCAACCAGGTATATCGTACTTAGAGAAAGTCAAATCACCGAGCCGCAACTCGGGCCGCTCATTTGATTCTAAATTCTCCCAGTTTCGGCATAAAAGCGGAGTTAATTTTGACAAAAGGAATTGGCGCCTCCCCGATGTTTGTAAAAACATCCGTATGATTGGAAGTTCAAATTTAGGACGCATAGATCGAAATCCCCATCCGGACATCCAGGTGGAGTGTTACCCCGGCGCCAATTTCAATCATCTGCGCTCTATGTTTAAAGGGCACAGGGGCCAGTCCAGTCCCCAAAAAATATTATTAAATATTGGCGTGAATTCTCGAAACGATAATTCTGATCTCGTAGTTAAGCAGTTGCGGAATATGCTTAGCGATATCAGGGTCAAGTTTAGATCAGCAAAAATTTATTTCGCTGAACTAAACTTTTCGCAAAAACTCCCTCAGGCTGAGAGGAGAACCCTGAGCATCATCAACGAAACCATTCGGAAAGTGAAGGACGTTAACGTGATACCAAAAATTGATGACGCGAAGTTTGATGTTGCTCAGGATTTGATCCATTGGACCACGAGAACCGCCAATATTATGTACGATCACTGGTTGAACCACCTAAATTTAAACTAAGTAAAGGCAAAGGTAACAGCCGCCTAACAGATGTGGGATTAGGAACTAATGTGGTTAACCTGTCTGGCACCAATGACCTAACAACCCAAGAGAAATCTCTTTTAGATCGCGGTTTAACTTTTGTACCAGCACCAAAGCCAAAAACTGATAACCAAACAAATTTACCATCATACAACTGTAATTTTCTTAGGCAAATGAAATTAGCTGACCGCTTTAGAAACTCCAGCGGTCGGAAACTTCCTTTCACAGAATCATCTGGTTGGTCACCTCCAGATAGTGAAGTAGATCCCGAAATTATTGAGGCTAGCAAACGAATCATCCAAAAGGTGTTCAGCATGAGCATACTCTCCGATAAAGACAATTTAACAGCTGGTGAACGGAGAGCCCTCACGAAACTTCGAAAAAATAAGAAATTAGTAATTAAACCAGCCGACAAAGGTGGGTCGGTAGTTGTTCTATCTCGGGATAATTATATAAAGGAAGCCATGAGACAACTCAGCAATACTAAACATTATAAGAAAATAGATTCACTTATTTGGCCTAGTAATATCGAAAAATTCAATAAGATCTTAAAATTTCTCCTCGACGAAGGTCACATTACCAAAAAACAATTGAAATATTTAACAGCTAAGCTCAGTGCTCAAACAAGACAATTTTATATCCTACCAAAGATCCACAAGGACCGTTCTTCATGGACGGATGACTTAACTCCACCCGGGAGGCCAATTGTATCAGATTGTAATTCGGAATCTTATGCGATCTCGGAATTAATTGATTATCATCTGAAACCTATAGCAAATAGACATCCGAGCTATCTAAAAAATACACAGGATTTCCTGTCAAAAATTTCGAAATTGAAAATATCGAGAAATGCAATTCTGGCTACTTTGGATATCGACAGTATGTATACGAACATTGACATTGATAAAGGTGTTAAATCAGTTAAAAATGCATTTGAAAAATATCCGGATGCGAAACGCCCGGATGAACAAATTTTGGATCTTTTAGAGCTGAGCTTAAAAGGTAATGACTTTCAATTCAATGGAGAATATTTTCTACAAATAATGGGTTGTCCTATGGGCAAAAGATTCAGTCCTAATTTTGCAAGCATTTATGTAGCGGAATGGGAGGAAAATGCCTTAAGCAAATGTGCAAAGCATCCTCTCGTATATCTCAGGTATTTAGATGACATTTTTATTATTTGGGAACATTCAAAAGAAGATTTTGATGAATTTTTAGAAATTTTGAACAATCACGATCCAAATATTAAATTGAAAGCTACTATCAGTGAAAATTCTGTTGATTTTCTCGATGTGACCATGTATAAAGGCAAGCAATTTCGGGCGTCCGGTCATTTAGATTATAAAGTATATTTTAAACCAACTGATTCACATCAATTGTTGCACACAAAATCATTTCATCCTCAACATACATTTAAAGGTATCATCAAATCACAGCTCATTCGTTTCCACCGCAATTCAAGTGATAAGGTAAATTTCAATGAGGCTTGTTCTACTCTATTTGGCGCCCTCAGATCGAGAGGGTACTCGCTGCGCCTTTTGCGTAGCCTGAAATCCCAAACCCTGAAAAAGCTCGAAAGTCCAGCTGAAACTACCGATTTCGAACCACTGAAGATTGAACACAACAGACCGTTGCAAAATGGTAGTGGCGCGGTATTTAATTGCAAAAAGCCTCGTTGTAGACTGCATACTTTTATGCCTGATCAAAAAGAGGAATTTTCCTCCGAACAAACGAAAAATCATTATCAGATCCGTAACCCCCTCCATTGTGATTCACCAAACATTATTTACCTTATCACTTGTAAGCGATGTCGGAAACAGTATGTTGGTCAAAGTCAAAATCCTTTCCGAGAACGTGCTACTAGACACAAACAGGATATAAAACATAATGCTGATGCCCCAGTAGCACAACATTTTAACTTTCCTGGCCATTCTTTGGACGATTTCGAAATCCATCCTATTGAACAACCACCAATTAAAGACACATTAGAAGAAACGGATGAATTTAGAAAAAAACGTGAAGCTTTTTGGATCAATACGCTTCAAACCCTCTGGCCATTTGGTATGAACATATCAGAGGCCGAATGCGAAAGGAGGTCCATCATTCCTTTCACTTTAACATACAACAGAATGAATATCGAAATAGCAAAAATGTTAAAAGATGAATTTAATTTTACCAATGCTAAATTAAATGAACCTTTGAATCTTCGACCTGTCATCGCCTATAAGAAAAACAAAAGCTTGCGTAACATCCTTGTAAGGACTAAATTAGAGCCCATCGATGAATAACATCAATTTTTGCCAGTTAGTTTAACCAGTTCCTAAGCTCATCACTTAGTTTAAATCAATTTTATGTACTTTTTTGTCATGTTTGAAACCAATCAGGGTTCAGTAAATGAAAACAATTTTTCGGCGGCATATTAAAAGAAAAAAAACGTTTCAGTAGGAAATGTCTGTGCCAGTGCGATTTTTTGACCTCAAACACACACACACACACACACACACACACACACACACACACACACACACACACACACACACACACACACACACACACACACACACAGAGTCTTGTCTTCCCTACATACCGAGGTACCCCATTGTTTGTCCTTTGTGTGTACTAACGGTTTCTAGCTCGTTTTGACGGTACAGTTCTGGGAAAACAACCGAGGTAAAGGGTTTCTTTTGTCTTTTGTACCTCGGTAAGGCGAAACACGCAAACTCTTTTGTCTAGTTACCTCGTCAAGTTGGTAACACACACACACACACACACACACACACACACACACACACACACACACACACACACACACACACACACACACACACACACACACACACACACAGAGTCTTGTCTACCCCACATACCGAGGTACCCCATTGTTTGTCCTTTGTGTGGACTAACGGTTTCTACCTCGTTTTGCCGGTACAATTCTGGGAAAACAACCGAGGTAAAGGGTTTCTTTTGTCTTTTGTACCTCGGAAAGGCGAAACACGCAAACTCTTTTGTCTAGTTACCTCGTCAAGTTGGTAAGACAAACCCACACACACACACACATACACACACACACACATCTAGAAAAAAAGCCAGAATACTATATAGGGAGATCGGGGAAGTCATAACATAAACAGAGCATACCAAGGAATGGAGAGAACAAGCTATGGAATAGACTAGGGCAGGCAGAGGCAGGGGATTCGAAGGAATCCGGAACAGTAAGACAATTGTCGAGTTGTTTGTGGTAATTTTAACCAAGGACCTTAGGTAATTAGATTGACTCTTATACTAACGAATGCGCCTATTATTGAAAAAAAGAGAATTCTGGGGGAATACGTACCAAACAAAGTGAGTTGTTGTTTTTTTTTAAATTGGAGTGAATGCCGGGTTGTTGGCGGTAATTAGGTGTACTCTCATTGAAACGAACACACCCTCCTAACATACCCCTTCCTATTAGAGGGTTGGGGATCACACAGCAACCACGCGCTGTCACAAAAACCAAGATGGCAGTCTCCAATATACAAAATGGACGGCGGAAACACGTATCACCCTAATAACACGCGCTGTGCATGCGCACTAAGACCAAGTATCACCATGGGAATGACATCACAGCATGGCCACCCACGTGGTCTACCACTACAATACAACATGGTGCTACTGGGTCATGTGACTATGACGTCACATGAGATCTGGGAGAAAAGGCACGAGTCATCCCTGATATACTACTGGCAAGAAAATCAATGTTAATGGGAGGAAACTCCTAGAGTTTACAAAAGAACTGGGACAAAAGTTTTTGAATAGGGATGCAAGAGGTAAGGGAAAATGGACGTGGGAAATGAACGATAGAAAAACAATAATCGACTATGCACACACTGACCCAAAGCTATGGAGAGAGGTCAGAGACATGGAAATAGACGACGAAGGAAATTCTGAATTAAATGATGAACAAAACCTGATAACAGTACGGGTTAAGGGCAATAGAACAGCAAAAGAAGGTGTGTTCTTTAACACTTTGCTGCCGAAAGCGACTATTGTGGCATGCTTTATGATGATTATCTATATGTTCTGGTATGCGGAGGTCAAACCTACTATCTGATTAATTGTTGGAAAGGGCTCAGAGAGCCCTTTCCAACAATTAAATAGGTGACAGAGTTTCAAGTATTTCATAAATTTTATTAAACTTCCACGCATAGACGCGTACATAGAGGTCCTCCATATATGGATAAAGTGGGCGTGGCAGTAGAAGGGTTAAGGATATTTAGAAGCTGGGGAGAAAGAAGCAGACTTTGAGGAGAATTTAAAATCAAAGTTGGAAAATGTGTCCACTGGCCATAAGGTTCAGGAAGTGGCGAACTCAATAGTTAGAAGTCGAAAAGATGCTTGGAGGGAAAGCATAGGGAGACTGGAGTGACGACAAATCAAGAAAGAAGACAAAGAAAACATGTGCTGCGTTTAGAAGCTGTGGAGAACTCAAGAGGGCAAATGGAACAGTCACTAAAAGTTCCAGAGAAGTATATGTGGAGGCACAAACAAAGGTTAATATAATCAACGACAAAAATAGGAAAGTGCGAAAAGGATATAGTTCATTGTGAAATAATCTGCAGTTGTTAATTGTATGGGTAGGGGCCAGGTTTACGGCAGTAGGGAATTCAGACCCTTGCCAAAAATGGGGGGGGGGGGGGCGGAGTGGGGGGGGGGAGGTGGTGGCGAGCAGAGTAGGCCGGTGTTCTGGTCCACACAAATATACTGGGAAGTTCGCCGAAAGACTGTATTTAAGGTCTTCATATTTTTTATGATTATTATAGATGTCACATAACTCATTACTTGAAAATAAAATCAGTTTATTTTCTCACAAATCAAATTTTCGGCCATTTTTGTCACTTTACCATTACTGATAAGACACTTTAAGAGCATTTCAATGCTTTTTGGAGCGTATTTTTCAGGTATAAAATAACATGTAATTTGTTCTGATGCAACAGGCATGACAAAAAAGGAATGCCTTTCACTGAAAATATATTTCTTATATTACAGGAAGTAACATTGCACGAACAGAAAGTGCATGTATGTGTATGTGTCATTTCTAACACAAGTTTGGGTAAATATAATTGCAGGTTGGACAAAGATGTATCGTGGTTTGAGAGAACTTACGTTAGGAAAACAGATTTCTTGGTGAGAATTTCTTTCTTATTTTATCTCTTATTTACCACATAAGACTCGGAAAATACCCGGGTTTTCTGTAGCGGTTCGTTTCAATCAGAGGAATCCAATTCAGTTAGATTTTTTTGTTTGAACAAATGGTATTTTATATTTTGTGGAGCTTTAGTCCTCAGGCTGAATATCGAGTGCAGTCCGTAACGGGATCATGGGTTGATTAGGAATGTGGCAGCAAACAAATGCAGCCCCCTCCCCAAGCTACACTTCCCGTAGCAAGTCTACACTGCTGTATATACGCAGCTTTATATCCTCAATCCTTAAGACATGTTTCGAAATTGAGGAGCAAGATTTTTAGGCTCTAAAGTACCCGCATTATAAATTTAAACCAATAGTCTTGGAGATCGTAAAGTGACAAGACTCATTTCGATGAACAAGGTCTGCTTGTGCTTTTTGTGATGGTATTGATTTAAGCAGTCAACAAACCATGATATTAAGTAAACTTTTGCAGCCTTCTGTGAATGGGGTAAAAATCGTTAAATTTACAGTTTATTTACATATTTTAAAAATTTTGTTTTACTCAGTTTAAAAAAATATTGACCAGACATTTACAAAATTATAGGCATATCACACGATGATATTTCCCTAATTTGTGGTTTTGTTAGAATCATTGGCTACAGTAATTTGATATAAGAATTCAGGGTCGTCGTTAATGGGGTTTGAGAAGAGTGTGACAACCCCCCATCCCCACCCCCTCCCCCGAACAATTTGCCCGGTCCGGGCATTTTCCTCGAGTCTCGGACATCGATTCACCCTTGCTAGCAGTCAAGTACCTTCTTACAGAACTTGATTTCGAATGTGATTAGTTTGTGCGTTAATTCACCACATAGCAAAACGGTTGCTAAATTTGATTCGTTCGCACAAAGTATCACTGTTCTAAATATTATGGTTGACAGTTCTTCCCCTGAGTTCCAGTGTATTCTATGTACCTTCTGGCACATAGAACACATTGGAACTCAGGGGATGAGTTATCTGCCTTGAAATGTTGGAATATTGGAAAATAAGGATTATAGGGAAACGACTTATTGACTGAGAAAACTGTTAACGCATTTTTTCTTGCCTCAACGTTGAATACTCCACAAGAAAAGGGAGATGATCTGAATATTTTCTGGGCCTAAAATGTTGTTAACTTTTCGTGTATTTTTGTTGGAAATTCCCCCCCAAAATGGGTTCAAGGACGGTACTTCACTTCCTGTTGACATTTTCTCTTATTTCTTGCATGACCCCTCCCTCCAGCTTTCTAGCCAGAAAAAGTTGTGTGAATATCTGTACTTTATGGAGGTATTTGAAGATCAAAGTTTAACGATGCGATCATATTTTATTAACATAATTGTTATAACAGGGTTCCTGTAAACAAGGATTGATAAAACTAAAAGCTGTTCAAGACCATTTTGCGATATATGTTACCATTTTTCAAGGCCCAACAACAGCCAAATTCAAGAATTTTCAAGTCCCTATTTTCACTTATCCTAACTAGGACCTCCAGTCATCCAGCTTCCCTAAAATGGAGAACATTCCAATTATTACCTTCTTAGTATTTCCAGGGAGCGCAGAGCGCGCCCCTTTATTTCATTATTACTGTTTTCACGAAGTTATCAATTTTAAAACTAACGAAATAATTTCTGACTTATTTTATTTTTTTTGAAATAATGACATAATTTTCAACTCATTTTATTATCGAAAATTAAGCAAAATTATTTCTAACGAAGTAATCAAATGTTTAAGTTTCATCACAAAAAGTCTGGGTAATGATTGCGCTCGCGCTACGCGCGCGCGGACTGATAATTAATGGTGGATTGAAAAATGGAACTATCTTGGTTTTGTCTTCGAGCAAAGACGAAGGACACACGCACATACGACAACAACTTTGATTGCACGTTGCTTTCCCACAGACGATTGACACTATTTGTATAGCGTCTAGTATGTGTGTTATCTGGCGTTTCGCACACATACAAAAAAGGCCAGAGGAGGTGAATCTAATGACCAAAAAAGAGAGAATTAGACCCAGACTGGAGTATTTTGGGAAAAGCCAAATAACTTGAAAAAACACCCAGAGGAATGAAGTATCACTTTTGGTAAGCTATTGTATCTCATCGATGTCTGATCCCCTTCCCTAACTTTCGTTGTTGGTGTCGTTTGCCGTATTCTTATCAGAGTTAATTGCCCCTTTTTATGGACTTAGTATTTTCTTTTTCGCAAATGTGTTTATTTTTTGGACGATAACTCTTAACATACTCGATGGAATGCTATGACGTCACATGCTTGAACCATCTCCATGCTTCACATATTTTTTTTCTCTCTTTCTTTGTGTTTCACAGTCAAACAGTATAAGTGGACATTAGATGTTTGAAAGTGACCTTAAACGCCAATATATCCGTTACCTAAGAGGAAAAGACAAAAACCTGCATATTCGAAGTGCACAATCCCCACAACAGAAAGTTAATAGGGTGTTTAAAAAATGTATTACAAAGAAAGTATTCATTCATAAACTTCTCTCACTATCAGTGGGTAATAATTCGATTAATAACTCGCGACGAAACACATCTTTTAGCAAAGTAGATGAATGACTTTTGCATCAGTTTTAACAGCATGCAGAAAAATTCAAATTAGTTTAAAAACTAGCAATGTAATCACATAAACACCAAAGTCAGATGAAAAGGACGACCCAAACTCGCTGACCTTTTCACAAAATGTATGACTAACTATTCTCGTGCACCCTCAGACCCACCCACCCCTCAGGGAGGGTTGATCACCTTATTTTCGAACTCTAAGGGTCGAGACCTTTCATTTGATACGTGACATGCCTACCTTTCGAAAACGTAAGTGTTGACGCCTTTGCTCCCATCCCCTCGGGAAGGTGCAATCACCTCATATTCGAACACTACCCGCCGATGCCTTTTATTTGATGTGTCACATGCTTACCTTCTTAAAACTTAAGTTTTTGACGCCCTTGACTCCACCCCAAACCCTCGAGGATGTCCAATCACTTCATATTCGAGCTCAACACGCCGAGATCTTTCATTTGAGGTTTCACATGCCTACCTTCTTAAAACTTAAGTTCTTCACTCCCTTGCCCTTCACCCACCCCCTCGGGAATGTGCAATCACCTCATATTCGAACTCCACACGTCGAGATCTTTCATTTGATTATCACATGCCAACCTTCCTAAACCTTCAGTTTTCGGCGCCCTAGACCCCACCCCTCGGAAGGTGCAATTGCATCATATTCGAACTCTACGTACCGAGACCTATCATTTGATGTATCACATAACTACCTTCCTGATACGTACAATTTTTTCAGAATATCTGAATAAATAATAATAATAATGGAAAAAAATAAATTACAATTAAACAAAAAACATTTCAAAGTATTCATTTCTCGGGATTTTTTCATTAAAGGAAAAATGATCTGTCCAAAAAAGACCATCGATTTGCTCTATATTATGTTGTACACCGGTGAAAAACAAATCATGATTTGAAAAGAACCTTTCCCATGAATAACTACTGTGGTGTGTCCAGATTCGAAATTTGTCAGGGTATATTAAAGAATCAGTGATCTTACTCAAAAAACATCAATTAACTCTCTATATATATTGCACATCAGCAGAAATTAAAAAAAAAAAAATATTTTCTTCAATCATTGTAGTGAATAACTACTGTGTGTATGTTGGGTTCATGTTGCTTGAACATTTTTGTTTTTCCAGGCGCGCGGGTTGGTGTGATCCTTCTCGACGAAATGGCTAGCGAGTGACATATATTAGTCATTTGGATGCTACGCGCTTGGTGTCTCGTGATCGTTTATGAAAGGCGTGGTTGAGAGGCTCCACCTAGCGAACTAGGATCCAACCCCGCATATGTCCAAGACGGTTCGTTATTATGGAAAGAGCGACTTAACCCTTTACCCAACGTAACGGCCAAAACCGGCCAGCGCTATTCTCAAAAATCGGCAATTAATTTTCATTAGTTTTTTTCATTTTTTGTCTCAAAAACATAGGTAATGACCCCTCATTGGAACGAGCTCGTGGAGCTCGTTCCAATGAGGGGTCATAACCTATGTTGTTGAGACAAAAAATGAAAAAAAATAGTTATTCAAGAATTATTTTTGCAAGTGTCCTCTGCTTTTCACGTTAGGTAAAGGGTTAAAGTTGGTAACGACATTTAAGGGCGCTTCCATCGCCTTTCATCAACGGTTAAAACAAGCTAAATTTACTTTTGTGACTTATATAACAAATGTGGGCAATCAGTAATGTGGACCATCAGTAGTTAGCACCCGATTATATACACCGGGAACGTAAATAAGCATCCCCTGTTTTTTCGTAGTGGTGTTAATAGAAACTGTCATTACGTTCATGCCATCTTTCAGATGGCCAAAAGTGATTGTTCGCGGAAAGAATGGTCTATTGGCAAATGAAAGACAACACAATGATGAAAATATGCAGTATTTTAAAGGCGCTAATTACACATACATGTCACTAATGATTTGGATGGAAAAATGTTCTCTCGACAAGTATGGTGCTGGAACGGTTCATGATGAAACAATGCCGGTAATTGCTGACAAAAAAGTGGAACTTGTGATCTCCTGAACACAGTAGGGAGTGTATCCACGACGCATCCGGATGACAGCCTGAACTCTCCTCCTAATGCTACCAGATACGTCTAGAGGCAACTGCTGCCACTTCTCATGCAATGCAGCTTTCAAATCGGCCAAATTATGTTCAGGCGGATCCCTTGCCTGCACACGACGTCTCGGAAAGTCCCAGATGTGTTCTAAGGGATTCAAATCAGGGCTCTTTGCAGGCCAAAGTAGTGTGGTAATAGCGTTGTTCTGAAGGAATCCTCTCACAGCATGGGAGCGATGTGGCCTTACATTGTCGTCCATGAATGCAGGGCGAGTATCCAACAGGTGGTTGTCAAAATGAGGCACGACAACCCGATTGAGAATGTTCCGGATGTACTGAGGACCACTGAGATTCCCACGTACAGTCAGCATATCAAGTTTACAATCATGATAGAGGCATCCCCAGATCATTACTGATCCACCACCATAAGGAACAGTAGATCTGATGTTCCTGGGCACGTGAGCAGTATTTCTATGCCTCCACACTCTCACGCGACCATCTGTAACGTGAAGCGGGAACCTACTCTCGTCTGACCAATGGACTCTCCTCCACGTCCTGAGATTCCATTGTTGTCGTGCGATACACCACTCCAAACGTCATCTTTGATGCTGATCAGACAGAGCTTGACGCTTAATGACCATTCTGGACCTCATAACCAATGCTTTGAGACGGTTTTGCACAAACGCCCGTTGTGGAGTCAAAGGTGTTTCAAAACCCCACTTGAAGCAGAGGGTTCACACCTAATAAGGCGTGCCAGACTCCGATCTTCCCGAGGAGAGGTCTTTTGGGGTTGCCCAGGCCTTGGACGGTTCTTAACATCATTGGTTTGTTGATGTTTTCGGACAAGTCTACTGATAACAGAATGCCTATAGCCAAGTTGCCTTCCAATAGCTTCGAATGACATGCCTGTTACATGCATGCCAACGATTTGCCATCGTAGTGGCTCTGACAGTTTCCTCCTTGCCATGTCAACAGTTATTCATAAAAGAAGTGACAAATTCTTGTTTTATTCCCAGATATTGCATGTGGATGATAGTGTTTTTTGTGACATTCGTGGGAAGCATGCTTCACGTGGACGAGGGAATTGTTTGGGCCACGCTATCAACCAGAAAGTTCATGTTTCACTAGATGCAATGTACTGCAAGGTACAGCAATCATTAAAACATAATTAGTAACAGCAATTTCACTGTCATGAAAATTTTAGGGTGCATGATTAAGTTCCAGGTGTATATTACCCATTCAATATTATATCCCTATGGGCTACATAAAATGTGAGCAAGGGATGGGTGAACAGGCTCAAGTTTGCAAGAGACAAGAAAGTGCTAACAAAAAGTTAATCGTTGTAAAAATACCCCAATGACAATAAGCCAAGCTCTGGACGCTCAGTTTGAGTAAATGCACATACATAAAATTTGTGTCGGCAATTCAGCAACGTCCGTGTCAACTGCACAGTGCACTATGAACAACAGCTAATAATGTATACATGTATAACTCTGAAGATGAAGCTCAAAGAACACAGATCATTTATTAAAAAAAGGGCGTTTCAACTTGGTTGGTTCCTTCTCTGTAGATATAAAATAATGATGTGAGAGGTGTTGTTCCAAAATTATTTTTGTGCTGATTCGCTCAAGTGGTTTTTATTATGCATTGAAGCTATTATATTTGTCTCATTTTAATAAAATAAACAAATACTCTGTTCGTCGCAAAGGAAGTCTAACACGAGTGTACACCCTCCCCGTATCCCTCAAATTCGACAGGACTGTGCCTGAACAACGGTACAGGTAAAACTGCTACGATAATTTGTTGCGCAACGAATGTAAACAAATTGTAGTAAAATTCGTAGTAAAAGTGTGAAACTGAAAGTGAGTGCTATTGGCAATGAGTAAGCCGAATAAATCCCAACAGACTGTTTAAAGAGTTATATATATGGAAGGCTCGCATTAAAGTATATATTTTCACTCCATATTTTTTTCGTTTGTACGTTTTAAGTTAATTTAAGATGAATTTCATAGTCTTTATTGAAATGTGTGAAAAGCTGTCGTATGCTAATTATCGCCGGTAAGGCTTGTTGTGTTCCGGTAAATGACGCGGAGAAGATTACCCGAATCACTAAAAAGAAAACGCCTAACCCTAGCCATACCCGCGTATTTTCATTCAAACAAATCACCAGCTACTGGACAGCAGAGAAGAATCGTACTACAAAGTATCTACTAGAAAACTGTAGATCTGAAAACTTATACAATTGATTAATTCTCCCATAGTGTCATTTCTAGCGATGACTAATGTGGTATCTCTCGATAAAGTACAAAATGACGTCTCATTTGACTTTGTTACTCTGTTTAACCATGCGATCAACAGTGTTTCCGATAATGATCCCATTACTCCACTCCAGTCCGACGGCAACAGCTGCAAATACTACTCACCTGAAACATTTTCCTCAACAATCGACATGAATAGGAAGCCCTTTGTCCTCCTTAACATTAACTGCAGAAGCTTAAATGCTAACTTTGAACACCTACAGAACCTTATATGTGGCCTCCAAAAAGATTTAAACTTATTCGACATCATAGGGTTGACCGAAACATTCAGTGTGAAGGAAGGCGTTTCTTACGTCTTAAATGGTTACCACCCACTAGTATTACGTTCTCGTCCTGATGGCGATGACGGTAGAGGAGGTGTCGGGGCGTTTATTAAAGATTCCATACCTCTCAAAATCAGAACCGATTTGAGTATTTTATCCCTCATGTGTTCGAATCATTATTTATCGAACTCCCTGAAAAAAAGATCAATTGTAGGAATTATATATCGGCCCAATACTGCACTAAAAGCTGACTTAGACTTGTTTTTATCCGAATATTCAAATCTACTTGACAAAATTAACTCAGAGAATAAAACAACCTATCTTATGGGTGATTTCAATATTGATCTGCTCAATTTTAATCAACATTTCAAAACTAATCAATACTTAGAATCGTTATTTACTACTGGATTCCTCCCTAGGATAACCAAACCGACGAGAGTTGCTAGCCACTCGGAAACAATAATTGACCATATTTTCTGCAATAAAGCAAGTCATAACACTACTGGAATAATCATTGCAGATGTTAGTGATCATTTTGCCGCTTTCTGTATCGAAAATCTCCAAACGACCCATCTCAAAAACAATACCTGTCCCCCTAAAAGAATTTTCGACACTAGGAATATGAATACATTCAAACATCTGCTCTCCGAATCAGATTTCAGCAATGTATCGCTAGAGTCCAATTCCAATGAAGCTTATGAGAAATTTCTCGAAACCCTCAACACAGCGTTTGATCAAGCCTTTCCATTGACGTCGTTAAAAATCCCCAACAGATACATAAAACGATAATCTTGGATGACCTCCGGACTTCTCCAATCTTCAATAAACAAACAGAAATTACTTACTAAGAAATACAAATTCCCAACTGACGAGAATATTACTCTTTACAGAACTTATTGCAAAGTTTTCAACCAACTTTTACGAAAACAAAAGAAAAACTATTATAGCCAGTCCATAATAGAAAACAAGGGGAACATTAAGAAAACTTGGGAATTTCTTCGCAAGGCAATAAAAAAAGTCAGACACCCCTCCTCCTCTACCATCATCATTCATTGATAATAACGTGGAGTTATCCAACCCCAAACAGATTGCTGACAGATTCAATAACTATTTCATAAATATTGCTAAACAAGTAACCCAAAACATGGAAGGACCAACACACCACTTCTCTGAGTATCTTAAAAGTAGTGTTTCCAACTCATTTTATATACTACCTACATGTACCGATGAAGTGATATCCGTAGTTAGATCCTTGCCTACAAAAACATCCACTGGACTGGATAACATTTCCCCCAAACTACTTAAAGGCATAATACATGAGATAGCCGTTCCCTTGACACATATTTTTAACGCTTCATTTTTACCAGAAGTTGTACCATCCAAAATGAAAATTGCTAAAGTAATACCAATTTTTAAAACTGGTGATAGGCAGTCCTTTGCAAATTACAGGCCTATAAGCATCCTCCCCTCTTTCTCTAAATTCTGGAAAAGTTAATGCACAAAAGGTTAATGGACTTTTTAGATGCAAATGACATAATCTACAATTTCCAGTTTGGTTTCAGAAGGGGCCATTCAACTTTTCACCCGATAATGCATCTTATCAATTACGTTTCAACAACGAACAACAAAGTAAGCAAGGACTGCACCTTATCCATATTCCTTGACTTCTCAAAAGCATTTGACACCATTGACCATGAAATACTCGCGCGTAAACTCGAGCATGTCGGAGTTCGGGGCATAGTAAATGCCTGGTTTCAAAACTACCTATCAGGAAGGTCTCAATTTGTTCAATTTACGAATGAATCCTCCGATCTGCAAAATGTTACGACCGGTGTTCCCCAAGGTTCTGTACTCGGCCCCCTCTTATTTTTTCTATATATCACTGACTTATCCCAATCGACTGATATGAATGTTTTGTCCTTCGCGGATGATACAACTCTTATACATCAGGAAATAATCTTAACATATTGACTGAGAGGACAAACGACGAATTAACGAAAATCACTGACTGGTGTCTTGCCAATAAGCTTTCACTGAATGCTAACAAAACCAATGCTTTACTTCTTCATCCACCAAATGATAATTATAATTATAGCCATGCACACACACAAATACTAATAAAAAATAAAAACATCACAGTAGCAGGTAATGATCGCGAAATGAAATCAGTAAAATTTTTAGGTGTTAACATAAATGAAAATCTCAAATTTATTCACCACGAGGCAGCTGTTCGTATAAAAGTGTCTACAGCTATTTATTTCCTGAATAAAGTGAAACAAATTTTGCCAGTTGACGCTTTACGTGTACTCTATTTTACGTTATTCCAAAGCCACTTAATTAATGGAATCAGTGTATGGGGTAACACGCCTGCAACAAAACTAATTCTGAATTTGCAGAAAAAAGCAGTGCGTATAATAGCAAATAAAAAGTTTAACTCTCATACCGATCCTCTGTTTAAACATTTGAAAATTCTTAAATTCACTGATCTTTACAAATTACATTCACTACTATTCATCTACGATTGGACTCAAAAAACTCTCCCTGTCAGTTTTAACAATACATTCCAAGTGTACGAAAACCCTTTAGGCATAAATACCAGACAGTGTGGGAATCAAACCACACACAAACCCCGCACTCAGTTCTCAGCCGTTCTTCCCTACTTCTCTTTCCCGAAATTATGGAATGACATGGATTTAAGATTAAAACTCCTCCCCCGCGTGTTATTTAAAAAAACACTGACCAATCAGTTCATTAAACGCTTATAGTGACAACATAAATTGCTCAAATCCGAGATGTTCCGACTGCTCACATAACTAGTTTGTATCTGGGGGGGGGGGGGGGGGGGGGGGGGGGTCTTACTTTTCCCGTCTATGGTTTGTGCAACTGTACATATCCTAATCCGTACTACTAAACTGGAGGAATAACGAAATTTATTTTTCACGTTGGAAACAAAGTTGATCACAAGGTCAGAATAACAACTAATCTACCAGTGGAGTTAAATATCAAAATAAACCAACACTGTTCTGAACTATTCAAATTAACCATCTATTGTCCAGATCCACCTTTCTTTTAAAAATTGTCATTCGCCGTATTTGACATTTATATTTTGTTTAATTTTGTTTTATATGCCATGCTTTTTTCTGTTTTTTTTTCTATTTTTTTCGAGGGGATGACAGGAAGACAGTCGCAAGACTATGTCATTCCCCCACAGTATACATCTACTCATTTCTCAAATCATGTAACATCATTTTCTCTTAAAACGTACTGTATTTGTATTCTGTGAAATAAAGTGAATTGAATTGAATTGACTTCCGCGAATGAGCCTCTCTCCTTTAATACACCTGACATCCGGAAAGTATCTCAGGCTCCATTTCAGCAAATGAACTTCTGGGTTTCGCTCGGATGTACTTTCACCTCCGGAAAGGGCCAATGAAAGATGAACATGGGTTGGACGTAGAAAACCTATTCCAGTTTCCGAATTCGGAGTGTGGGAAAATAACCATGACCACTAAGAAACGTTATTAAATTTAGCACAAGTCCCACAATACCTTTCGAAGTAATGGTTGACAGAAGTAAACTTTGAGTTAATAAATGATCATGCAAAGTGCCTTTTGTCAAATATTAACACATTAACAGCCCTAGTCGCAACGAACGGTGCACCAAAGGTAATACTAGAGCTGTTGAAACCTATACGCTTTCCTTTTAATTGACTTTAATATAAATAAAAGGATGAAACGTTTACAGCCCTGAATCGATGAAATACCGAAATGAAGAATGACACTGTTAAAGTCATACTCGTAAAAGCAGGCCTGAAAATAAGCAATCTGACATTTGCAGAATGAGGTCCCCAGAAGGTGAATTTGATGATGCTATCCCATACAGTGGTCTAATTTATCCTCTGGGTACCTCTTTCTGTTTAGTTGTGAGACCCTGATTCAGATTGAGGTTCACAGAGGGTAAATTTAGTGATGCTACCCTGCTGTCCAGGTAGCATCACTAAATTCACCCTTTAGGGATCTCATTTTGCAGATGACAGTCTGTTTATTTTCTGGCTTGCGTAAAAACAATATTGTATTTAAAAGTTAATGAGTTCTGCGAGTAGTGTTGAGCTTCTGGTTAACGAGTACATTAGCTGTGGGCGATGTTTCTTGGATGTGTAACATCCAACGTCAAAATGTATGCATGAAGTAGATGAGTTAGTTTTGGGGAATGTTTTCCAGAGAGGATTCATCAGACAGCCCAAGATGTCATAATACTTTCACTCATCCATTTGGATTCTCTCTCTGCCTCTGTCTCTCTCTTTAAAAGCGGTACCAAGCACTTGCCATACCCCATGCCACGCTTTTGAAATTCTCTATCACCCGAGAGACTCCGCCAAATCGACCACATCCGTCGAAGCGACACCACACAAAACCGTATTCCTCTGTCAGAGACTGATTGAGGAAACTTCTCTCTCATCCTAGGGATCACTGCCGAACTGACCCCGCGAGCCGTAAAACACTGCAAAACACAGACGGTAAAATAAACATTTTTGCATTTTTGTGATGATGTCTTAGTGTTCCATATACGAGAGACTACCACCGAATCGACGAAATTGTTCGATGAGACACTTAAAAAACAGACAAAAAATTACACCTTTCCACACATTTTCACATGTTGAAAAGTTTGTCGTTCGCATCACCCACTTTAAATTTCTCGCCAAAAGTGTGGTTGGCAGTCACGGGACAACACGCGACTTTTCAACCCAAATTAATTTTGTGTAAAAGAATCTGTCATTTCATCTCACCTTTGGAAGCGGTCGCATATACCCACTGACATCTTGTGCAAAAATGTGTTGAATTCTCTGAATGGGCTCGAACTGGGCGATCGCGCACGCAATTTTCTGAGATTTTCTACGATTTTTCTAAGATTTTACTTAGATTTTTATATCACCCAATCTCCGAGATTCGACCGAGAAGACGGGACAGATTCTTGTAGTTTCTCTATCGGCGATTTGATTTCCCATCCGATACTGACTCGGAAAAGTCGCGTGTCGTTTAAATAAAGTGTGCTCGTATTTCGATTTCTCGAGAAAATAAGCTCAAAAATGAATACATTTAGTAAGAAATTTTTAAGTTAAAAAACAGGTTTGCTGTGCTCGATTCAGCCTTTTACCTCTATAAAACCCATGTCACACTCTGCTGCGATCAGGCCGGCGCTTGCATTGCGCTGAAAAATTATCAAAGGGCCAAGCTAAATGTATTAACCCTTCACCCAACGCAGACGATATCAAAATTTATTATTTTAAATATCTTTTTTCACATTTAAAAAAAAAATTCAACAAAACCATATCATGTGACCCCTCGTTGGAACGAGCTCGGCGAGCTCGTTCCAACGAGGGGTCACATGATATGGTTTTGTTGAAATTTTTTGAAAAATAATATTTTTTCAACTGCTGAATTTACATATTACGCGTGCGGATGCGGGCAATTCGTTAAGTAAAGGATTAAGGTCTCCAAGAACCGATTGGTGACGTAGTGAACACTGCCTAGGGCGGAAGAGGGTCTCCATGGTCGCCCGTGAGCGCCAAAGCGCCGCGCTTGTTTTGTGCATGCAGAGGTTCGACGTTATGACCATGGGGCTACGATGACTCAGTACTGAGGCCGTGGCAGCGCAAAGAGAGAGACGTGAGCGTCCCGAAGATGCATACAAGCTAGGGCATAGCAAGGAATCAATCGTGTCCTCTGCGACTGCTGTAAGCTTAATCAGACTCTCACTGCTTGCCTCTCCCGTCCTTATTATGCTCACTACGTCTCTTTCCCGAGCTTATTGCACTCTTACTAGTTCTCGTCAGATCACCGAAGTTAAGCAACGTCGAGCCCGGTTAGTCCTCGGATGGGGGTGACCGTCCGAGCGATCGATTCCGACTCCCGCGTTGTGACCTTGGGCAAGGCACTTAACCCCGATTGTCCACATGGGGGCCCGATGACGCCGTGTACTAAGGCGTACTGCACGTCAATGGTGCGATTGTCTTCAACCAATCTAACCCTGCCTGTGCTGCAGTGCGGAGGTACGATTTTGGGGAGCTGACAGCTGCTCGTCGTTGCCCGGTGGTTCTCTCGGAGTACTCCGGCTTCCTCCACCCGTAATACTGTCACAGTCATGATTAGCCATTGTGCATAAGTATGCGATCTTAAACACCAATAAATAAATAAATAATATTGCGCTCTTACTGCGCTGCCACGAGGCGTTATGGATTAGTTCCCGCTCATAGAACGTCCACATAGGGCTGCCACTGCGACTATGGCGCTCGTTATACGTCCAAGCGCGACAAATGGAGTTCTTCTGACGTTTGTAGCAGGTTTACAGTACGATCCCACTTTGAAATGCGATCTGCTTATCCACACACACGAATGGTATAAATACAGCCTCATCAACACTCAGTATCAGTCTCAATCTCCTCTTCGCCATGGCGGCAGAGAGGCAGAATTTGCTAATTTTACAGCAATTGGCATTCTTGAGTGTCTTGTGTGTCTTCTTGTTGAGTAAGTTGTTCATCATCAGCAACATCAATGGGCGTATCACTGGGCGTAGGGGACGGTGGTTGTGGAGGATACTGCCTTTCTCCCTCCCCCCCCCCCCCCCCCCCCCCCCTGTTCTCGGATGCAGGAGCCTTGCTTTGGCCTTTTACCATTTTGACTACGTTGTTCGATGCGATATTTAGCGCCGAAAACAGACTGATGACTGGAGCACGCAGGAGGCTCTATTTATACTCTTCGCGCCCACGCAGAGAACGTTTTGCAAACGTATTGAGAAAGTATAGCAACGCAATGACAGCGACTTGGGCGCAATAAGAACGTTTACAGCGCAGAGGAATCTCAATGAGAGCGCGTGAGAGCGTGAGACTTGACAAAGTAGGAACGCAATGGGTCGTACTAAGTGCGCAATGAAAACTTGATAAGCGGGTATAGGAGCATACTAAGAGCTAGCTACCGTGTTTTAAAAGTTTGACAAGTTTGGACAGTCTTCCGCGCTCTTCCTGCGTTTTATTCATATTTTGATACTTTTGCAGCGCAATGCAAGCGCCGGCCTGATCGCAGAAGAGTGTGACTTAAATTAGTCAATCCTTAAACTAAAAGTAGCTGTACTGAATTGTACAATTCCGGTACGATTCTGAGAGAAAGAGAAGGTGGATTTGAAATAAAGTGGTGAGTTTTGTTAACGCCATGCCCAGGGGATGAAGACTAAAGGCCGGTGATATTGTGAGTTAAATTATTCTTGGCCTGGTTCATACTTCCCTGGATTATAAAACTTCAAAGTTATCAGTCGATGATACACCCGAATCTCGCCCTTCTACATCTGTTTTCATTTTCTGCCTGGCAGCTGCACGTCTTCTCTTTTCAAAAGACTTTTTTTTCGCTTCAGCTTGTGGAATTCCTTTGTCAACATAGCCACTGCGTCTCCGAGACCAATATTCTTTCCTGGTGAAAATATACGAAAAATTAAAATTAACAATAAAGAGTTTTCTTTTATTAATCATAAACGTAGAAGTACCAGCAACGTTCTTTACTGATATTACTGTGGCTTATTAGCGCTACGCGATTTTTAGTTATAAAATTGCAGCTGCAATTTAGTAAACTAAACTGCAGTTACAAAGTAGCTAAATTGCAGGAACAGTTTAGTCAATGGTAGGTGTAATTTACTAAATTGCAGCTACAATTTAATAACTAAAACTTACGTGGCCCTTATTAGCCGCCGTATGATATCCCCGGTATCTGATTTTCAAAATGCTTTCAATTTTGTATTTGGGACCACTAGAACTAAAATGTCCTTAGATTTCAAAGTTTTTGCAGTGAAATTTAATTTTGGTGTTTTAAGCCTTGATAGGAATTTGCGACATAGCGGCAACAATTTTCGGGCAATGTAGATAAAAAATTGGCAATGCCTCATTTCAATTATTCATCTAGCCGACTGTGATCAACATTTAGTAATATGTTGTGTATGTTTGGGAGTAGGGGTGTCAGCAAATGGGAGGTTTTTACTTTCGACGTTGTTTAAGTCATATCTTCGGTATCTCTGGTCAGATTTTCAAGTTTTTCAGCTTTGTGTTTGGAACCACGAATGCTAAAAGGTCAAATCTTCTGAAACTGAAATTTCATTTTTACGATTTTTGAACTTCCGTCACATTGGATGCTATACTTTCAGTTTGTTGCGTCAATGCCATACAATTGTATCTGGGAATCCTTCCAATTATGCTTTTCTGTGTATCTTTTATACGGGTATCTTTTACTGTGGGTGAGTTAGCGTTGTCACAAAATGGAAGAGGGTGTAAAAACATAAACTCACATAAAAACGTCGAAAATGACGTTAAATTTTTCAAAAAAGCTATCATTTTTGTATTTGTTTTTAGCTCTACAGCACACTGAACGTTCATGGAAATCGGACAAGCTTAATTTTTCTAAAGTTGACGTCATGATGTCACACAACGGTAGCTCCAGGCAAATTGTTCGTCGACTGAAAAGTGATGGAATTCTTAGATATGCTTGTTGTTGGAGACTATATTTCCAAACTGTCTAGAGTGAGCGTGAGAACCCGGAAGATATTGTACATTCACGATAAAACGTCAAACTGACGTTATTTTGGATAAAAGTTTGAAGTTGAAATCACAACAAATGCATTTAACCTTTTACCCAACGACCGCCCGCGTAATACGCAAATTCAGCAGTGAAAAAATATTATTTTTAAAAAAAATTCAACAAAACCATATCATGTGACCCCTCGTTGGAACGAGCTCGTCGAGCTCGTTCCAACGAGGGGTCACATGATATGGTTTTGTTGAAAGTTTTTTTAAAATTAGAAAGAATGATATTTAAAATAATAAATTTTGATATTGTCTGCGTTGGGTAAAAGTTTAATAGAGCCATCGTGAAAGTAAATTCCTGTGAAATTTCATAGCTGTGTGTATTATTTATACGGAGTCGTGCATTATTAAAAATCAGTGTTTTCAATGACAAATGTGTAATATACCCCCTAAATTTGAAGTGACGTAAAAGATCAAAAATTGCAATAAATCGACAAACAAAACAACAACTATCTCATAATATTTTAGCTCCACACCACATCGGATGCATTTTTTTTTTTTTACCCAATGCCCACTAAACTTAACTCCATTAACCATCCCCTCCCCACCCCTACACACACACACCCTAAAACGCCACCTCAAAGTTTCGCCATAACGGTTGGGAATTTCCTTGGTCGGCACCCAATGTTTAGATATATATTTTATTGGAGATTATACTTCTAAAATTTGAAAGACAGAGACTTGATACAGACGTTGGAATTGAAATATACTATTTAAAAAAGTAGGGTATATTTGATAAAAGTGAGATATAGAAAGAAATATATTTATATTTTCATCAAAAAGACAGTTGAGGCATTGCACTGTGACATTTGGTGAATGATTTCACCGATAGTTGGGCGTCTGGGAAGCACACATTCCACGCACTGACCTGTAGAAGACATGGACGGTCAGTCAGAGAATTTACCACATTCAGCCCAACACCTCAATACCTTGTAAATCCTCCTCGGTTCGCGAGACAAGCGTGGATCCGGCGTGGCACACTCCTCACCAAACGTCCAATATCAACTTAACTGATGTTATTCCATTCTTCCTGCAGTGCAGCGGCGAGTTCCTGGACATTGGTAAGGGGCAGATGGCGTTGTCGTGGGCGCCTGCCAAGCATATCCCAGACGTGCTCCATTGATGAAGGGTCTGGACTTAGTGCTGGCCAAGGCAGTGTAGTGATGTTCTGCTGTAATTTTATTTTTATTTTGTATGTGTGTTAGGGGAGGATTATAAGGTGAAATAAGGAAGTTCAGGTAATAAGTTTTCCCGAGTTTGAATTTGTTTATGTTAGTTGCCTTTTTTCGCGTGTTTTGTATTTTGCCGATTTCGGTCATTAGGCCCCCCATATATTACATTTGTAAACATGAATGGTAAGTGCTCGACGGGTGTCCAGACGGAGGTAAGTATGGTTATTAAAGGGGGTCGGGGGGGGGGGGGGAGTCGAGGGGTGCAGGTGCAGGTGGGGGAGATTGAAGATACACAGGCGTGCAGGCAGTACGATATGAGGTATGGTGGTGGTCGGCCAGTGGATAGTAGCGGGGTATGTGCAAACTGCAGGGATATTTTAAAGTTGTAAGAGAAGTGTGTTGGATTCGAGCGTGAAATTGCGGAGCTGAAGGGGAGGTTGGGGAAGGCTGGTGTATCTGGAGTCTCACCAATGAAGGTTACCTATGATGGGGAGGTGGAAGGAGGATGGAAGGTCGTTGTGGATTCAAGGGGGAAACAGGGAGGCAGGAAACGTGGGGGAAGAATGCTTGATGTGGGAGGGGGGGGGGGTGTAACCGAGGAGGGCGGATCGATCTAGTAGGAAAATTCGGAAGGTGGCGTCAGGACAGGGCTGCGTACAGTCAGACCAGAGTCGGAGTAAGGCTGCCAAGGTTGCTAGGCGGGTTTTAGAGAAAAGGTTCAGTGTTGTAGATTCCGATACACCTGGGGATGAGAGTGAGGGGACATTGTGGGGGAGAGGTGGCTGCTGATGTTGATAGGCCAGATGGGGTAAGGAGGGTGGTGAATAGAAAGAGGGAAGAGAGGACCAGAGGCATGCAAAGCGAGGCAAGTTGCTTATGATATAGGAACTGGGGGAAGAAGAAAAAAATTAGTTGTAGCGGGGAGTAGCATTGTACGTGTGATTGACAATGTGGCTCGTGGTCCTGATAGTTCCAATCGAACAGTCTTGTGCTTTCCAGGGGTGAAGGTGTTGGATCTGAGGGACCGGATAGATGGTATTGTGGCAGTGTCAGGATCAGATCCGGTAGTGGTGGTCTATGTGGGGACCAACAATATCAGGGAAAGAATGTCAGGAGGTTTGGTGGAATCGTACAGAGGTTTAGTCAGCAAACTGCAAAGTAGGAATGCAAGAGTAGTTGTATCAGGGGTCCTTCCTGTCCTTGGAGGTGGGGACGAACGGATTTTGGCTACTGTATTGACATGGGAATACCCTTTATCGATCATTGGGGCACGTTTTGGGGCAACGCGAGAATGTATGGGCGTGACGGGCTATATCTTAGCAGAATGGGGAAACGTGTATTGGAGGATACAATTCTACAGATAGCGGAGCCTTTTGGAGAGAAGTCGGTGAGAGGCCAGAGGCAAGTATAACAAGAGTGGACACAGGTGGGCGAAAAAGAGCGGGGGGGGGGGGGCAGAATAAGTTTACCAAGGCTAGCGCCAGAAAACAATGGGTCCAGTAGGCGGAATCCAATGAATCTCGGTACCCTGAATGTGGGTTATAGCACTATCCAGGGTCTCCACCGGAAAGTAAGTGAAATTACCACATTAATAGAGACAGAGGACTTCGATGTCATGGGTTGAAGCGAGACGTGGGTAAGACTTGAGGAACGGGTAGACCAAGTAAGAGGATGCGTGTGGATTGGTGTAGGGCGAAAGGAATGCCAGAAAAAGGGGGAGGGGTGGTCATGTACTTTATATAGTATTTAAAACCGTCGCTGATCACAGACCTGGAAGATGTCAGCATGGGTAAAGATCAATCTAAGAAACAAAAGTATTGCCCTTGGTATTGTGTACTGTGCGGTGGAGGGAAGCAAACCGGAGTGAAATGACTCGATATACTCAACACTAAGGTCCAATATCACAGAACTAGAAAGCAGGGGGTCGGTATAATTCTGATGGGTGACTTTAATGGACACATAGGTGATAAGGAAGAAGGCATAGAGGGCGGGGACAAGAAAGTCAACAGGAATGGAAGGAAGCTGTTGCACATCATAAATGAGCTCGGTCTGAAGATTCTGAACAGGGACGCGAGGTGTAAGGGGAAATGGACCTGGGAGAGGAACAACAGAAAATCAATATTCGACTATATTCTCACAGATATTAATTTATGGAGGGAGGTGATAGGGGTAGAAGTGGACGATGAGGGTAAAATCGAGGTGGATAGTGATCACAACTTGATTACAGTGACGATCATGGCCAAAAACCTAGTAAACAGCAAAGAAAGGAGATTTGGGAACTCAAAAAGGATGCTGACTGGGCGAAGTTCTCAGAAAAATTGAATCCAAAGCTTGCAACCGTACACAAGGGGGGCAGTGTTCAGAAGATGGCCGATGCCATAGATGCGAGCCTAGTGAAGGCCGGAAAGGAAAGTGTAGGAGAGGTTAGGGTGCCAATACAGGAACTTGGGTACAGAGTGAACGAAGACCTGAAAAGGGCCATAAAGGGTAGAAAAGCTAAATGTGCTGCATACAGGAGATGGAGAAAACTTAGAAAAAGGGGTCGGAAAGCAACGAGGCCACGGTAGCAAAGGAAGAATACCAACAAGCACGAAATAAAGTAAATAAGATTAAAGACGATAATTGGAGATTGCGAAACAGCAGTCTTATTGGGACGATAAGAAGGACAGGGGGGTCGAGTTCGAACGTATTTTGGAAATGGGTGAATAAACGTAACAAAGAAAGTAACCCACAGAGTATTAAAGGGGATGGCAGAGTTACAGACGAGCAAGATCAAATCGCATTAGAACTAGTCAACCACTGGGAAAAGGTAAACGATAAGCGATGGGGCATGGGGAACCCACCAAAGTGTTCGAATCAGGTCGAGGAAAACCTATCGAACTTCGTGTGCATCGAAATTAAAACAGAGGAGGTGCGAAAGGTGATCTCAAAATTAAGGAATGGAAAAGCGGGAGGGGTGGACGAAATCCCTAACGAGTTTATCAAAAAAGGGGGAGAGGAACTCTTGGAAAGCCTAACTACCCTTTTTAATTTAGCCATAGGAAAACAAGAGGTCCCAAATGAGTGGAGAGAAAGTAAAGTGACATTTATTCACAAAAATGGGGGAAAAGACGTTTTGGATAATTATCGAGGGATCTCTGTCAGTAGCAACAGTGGAAAAGATTTCTGTATAGGAGACGAGAGGAGGTGATTGAGAAGAGTTTTTTGGGAGAGATCCAGAATGGCTTCAGGAAGGAAAGGAGAGTCACTGACCATCTTTTCAAGCTAACCCAAATGATAGAATCCGCGAAAGCAAAAAAGAAAAAAGATGTTTAATGCCTTTTTGGATGTTAAAAAGGCATACTATAGAGTATGGATGGAGGGTATGTGGCAAAAGTTTGATGCTCTAGGCTTGGGAAGCGAGTTTGTTGGAATTCTGAAAGCATTAAAAATATGTACAGACAACAAAACGTGTGCCTATGGAGATAGGCCTAAAACAGGGTTGTATCGTTTCTCCAGTTCTTTTTGCATTGTACATCAGAGGTTTAGGAGATGAACTCCTGCATAGCGACGAGGGGTTTACAGTTGAGGACTTGAAGATCCCAAGGCTATTTTTGCAGACGATATGGTGCTTGTGGAATTGTTGGGAAATAAGGGAGCAAATGGAGGCTCGAACTTAATGAAAGCAAGAGCAAAGTTATACCTGTGGGCCGCAAAGTGGACCTCACTCGAATGTGGAGAGTGAGGGAGGTCTGTATTCCGGAAGGTAGCAGCAAACTTCTTAGTGTAGGAGAGACAGTTGACTACGAGTATCTGGGGGTAAATATAAACATCACAGGAAAAGGCATCTACCGAAACCACACAAATAAAATGATTCTGAAAGGGAGGCGAATCCTTAACCAAATGAAACTTATAGGAAGAAACAGTGTCAATAAGGTTTTCGTGGGGAAAACCATTTGGGAAATGGTGGGTCTGCCAAGTATAACATATAGTACGGAAGTGGTACCCCTAAACCAGACGGCTGTAAAGAGCTTGGAAAGCCTGCAGAACGATGCAGGCCAATGGATAACGGGATCGAGTAATGCCGCAGCACTAGAAGCAATCAGGGGTGAGCTTGGGTGGATGAGGATCAAGGACGGGATAGACTTATTGAAACTCGGTTATCTTAATTATTTGGTAAATCTCCCCGACAGCCGATGGTGTAAAGTGATGTTCCAGAGAATTTTCAACTCAAATATCAAGACAGAGTGGATGGCCCAAGTGAGGGAGCTAATAGAGAACTACTCATTGGAGATCTCGGACCTAGACGTTGGGGCACACCAGGGTAAAAGAATCGTCAGAGAAAGGGTCATGGGGGATGGTAACCTTAATTGGCGAGAGGGGGTCAAATCAAAAAGGTCTCTGGGTGGCCTGCGTGATAAAGAGAAGCCTGGTTTTGAAGAGTACCTTGTTGGCACCTTTGAGATCACTGTTGTTCAAGCTGAGGTCGCGGTCCCTGGAGCTGAGGGGAAAATTGGGGAAAACAGCGAAAAGGAGTGCCAGATGTGTAATTTGGGCGTGATGGAGACCCTGGAACACTTTCTTCTAGAATGCCCAAAATACCAGTCTAAAAGAATAAGATTCACTGGGAGCATAATGGGGAAGTGGGATGGGAGAATGAAGGACATGTGGTTAGTGGGAGACTCAAAGGAGAGGATTAATATACTGATCGGAGAGACTGGGAAGAATGGGGCAAGGGATGTCATCAACCAGTTCGTCGAGTGTTGGGAGGAGAGAAGAAGCGAGGGAATAGGGAGGCAGTTGGGAGTAGAGGGGTAACCAAGGCCTTCTCACCCGAGAACCGCGACAAATCAGCGGCCGGCCAAAGTGTTATATTATTATGCAATCTGGGAACCAACTGATTATCATCTTAAACCTATGGCTAATAGACATCCGAGCTATCTCAAAAATACACAGAATTTCCTGTCAAAACTTTCTAAAAATTTAAAACATCGAAAAAAGCAATCCTGATTACTTTGGATATTGACAGCATGTACATGTATACGAACATTGATATTGCTTAAGGTGTTCAATCGGTTAAAAATGCATTTGGAAAATGCCCGTATGCAAAATGCCCGGATGAACAAATTTTGGATCTTTTAGAGCTGAGCTTAAAAGGTAATGACTTTTAATTGAATAAAGAAAATTATTTATAAGTAATGGATTGTCCTATGGGCAAAAGACTCAGTCTTAATTTTGTAAGCATTTATGTAGCGGAATGAGAGGAAAATGCTTTAAGCCAATATGCAAAGCATCGGCTCGTATATCTCAGATATTTAGATGACATTTTTATTATTTGGGAACATTCAAAAAAAGATTCCAGGCACCCGGTCATTTAGATTTTAATGTATATTTTAAACCAACTGATTCCCATCAATTGTTGCACATAAAATCGTTTCATCCTCAACATACATTTAAAGGTATCAAAGGTATCATCAAATTACAGCTCATTCGTTTCCTCCGCAATTCAAGTGAAAAGGTAAATTTCAACGAGGCGTGTTCAACCCTATTTAGTTTGAACAATATTTATTTCCAGTTGTGAAAAAAGACTTTATTACGTAAGCACTATGTGTGAATCCGACAAAAGCTTTAAGCTTATTAGATGCTGTTTCCACATACAAAGTCATTAATCATATACAAACGGAAGAGGCAGGTATTGAAAAAATAATAAATTTGACGTTTTGAAATAACTTTCGGCCCATTGTGTGTTCCGATCAGCATGTGCTTGGACATATATGTAAAAGGTGAGTAATTATAAATGTGCGAAAAAAAAATCTATTCTACCAGGGAGGGGGGGGGGGGGGGGGGGGCACTAAAAATTTGCAAGACGTGACGTCCTATTTTTTATTCGGCTCCTTTTTACACCCACCCACCCACTACGTGCAAATTTTCTACTACCGTTCTCAGACACCCACCCCACTCTCCCATTAAAATCCAAAATAAGCTTATAAACTTAGTAGGCATAGCTGTCTTTAGGGGGTTTTCATAATGTTCTTAACCCTTTACCCAACGTAACGGCCAAAACGGGCCAGCGCTATTCTCAATTAATTTTTATTATTTTTTCATTTTTTGTCTCAAAAACATAGGTTATGACCCCTCATTGGAACGAGCTCGTCGAGCTCGTTCCAATGAGGGGTCATAACCTATGTTTTTGAGACAAAAAATGAAAAAAAAATAGTTATTCAATCCTTTTTTGGCAAGTGTCGTCAGCTTTTCATGTTAGGTAAAGGGTTAAACTGGTACTACCAATTTAAACCTCTGTGGGCTGTTGTGGGCCCCAATCTACAAATGACAAGCTGTTTCATTATCAGGCTTGGCCAGAGCAGGTGCACATATACGGGAACAAATTTTCATTTGAATTGTTCCCAAAATATTGTCTGCACATTTTCTACATTTCGAACAAGACATCCACCCCTTAGTAACGTGAGGCATTTTCCCAGTTTAAGCCCAATATTCTCACATATAAAGCCTCCTGATGTTGTATTTATGTTAAGAGTGTGATGTACAACATCATATTTAAGGTTTCAAACACAAATGATGGTATATATTAGCTGATATATTGATATATTTTTTAAAAAATTCAAAATATTGCACAAGTTGGAGGACCCACCTACCCCCACGTCACGTCTTCCAAATTTTTGGTGGCCTTCCCCTGATTCTACATTGGAAAATAGGAAGGAATAAAAGTGTAAGTCAAGAGTAGATTTGGAAGAGAAGGAGGGATAGAATATGTGGTATATGAACGTCCGCATATCGTTGTGATTATAATCGTATATTTGTTGGTGCCCAAAGCACAGACAGCTTGTAAGTCGACATCATGAATACATCAGTGAATAATAGAAGCGATCAAAATACAATAGATATATACCAGAACCGCCTGTTACAAGGGTACCAGACCATACGAGAAACCAGATATGCAGACGATCGCCACTTGACCAAGTCCGGAAATGAGCAGACCGTCGTCCGTGATGCTACCCTGGACAGCAAGGCATCACCACCAACCCCCCAACCCCCGTGAACCCCCAGTCTGAAGCAGGGTTTCAGGCCTAAACAGGAAGAGGCACCCAGAGAATGAAAGTGACCCATTATATGTTATAGGATTAGTACATTCACCCCCTAGGGACCCCACACCGCAAACGGCAGACCGCCCACCTCCGGGCTTGCACTTGAGGAAGGAATAAATGCAGATGTTGAGAGAGATAATGTACCTGCTGTAATATATTAGTTCATATAAAAACGTATCTACATGTAGTCAGCTGGCCCGTCTTGGGGGATGCGGGTTGCGGGGTGCTAAACTGAGTTAGTTCCATGGGTATAAATATTGTAAGTTGGGTCGTGTCACCCTTAAGCCAGCAGAAAAAAAATATATATATATTTCAATTAGCTCACACCGCGTGTGTCTGCTAACAGAATCTGCCAGTGGCTAGTATGTAACGATGAACTGTATCAAAAATGAAATGACTATGTCCCATACTGTTGAGTTCAGATCCATATAGTAGAGTATCACAGTCGATATCTGACGAAAGGAGACCCAGTATGTTATTACGGGCCAGGAAGTACAGTAACCTATTTGGCGCCTTCAGATCGAGAAAGTACTCAATGCGATTTTTTGCGTAGCCTGAAATCTCAAACCCTACAAAAACTGGAAAGTCCTGCAGGAATTACTAATTTCGAACCACTGAAAATTGAACACAAAATACCGTTGCAGAATTGTAGTGGCGCGGTATTGAATTGCAAAAAGCCTCGGTGTAGATTGCATACTTTTATGCCTGGTCAGAAAGAGGAATGTTCGTTCGAACAAACAAAACATCATTATCTGGTCCGAAATTCCCTCCATTATGATTCACCCAATATTAATTACCTTATCACTTGTAAACGCTGTCGGAAGCAGTATGCTGGTCAAAGTCAAGATCCCTTTCGAATGCGTGCTACTCGACACAAACAGGATATAACCCTTCCAGGCAATTCATTGGGCGATTTCGAAATCTATCCTATTGAACAACTACCAATTAAAGACACATTAGAAGAAATGGGTGAATTTAGAAAAAAACGTGAAACTTTTTGGGTCAATACGCTTCAAACTCTCTGGCCATTTGATATGAATATATCAGAGGGACAATGGGAAAGGAGGTCCATCATTCCTTTCACTTTAACATACAACAGAAAGAATATCGAAATAGCAAAAATAGTAAAAGATGAATTCAATTTAACCAACTCTAAATTAAATGATCCTTTGAAACTTCGACCTGTCATCGCTTATAAGAAAAACAAAAGCTTGCGTTACTTCCTTGTAATGACTAAATCAATGAATAACATCAATTATTGCCAGTCAGTTTAACCAGTTTCTAGGCTCATCACTTAGTTTAAATCAAATTTGTGTATTTTTTATCATGTTTGAAACCCATCAAGGTTCAGTAAATGAAAACAATATTTGTGACATATTATAAGAAAAAAACGTTTCAGTAGCAAATGCCTGTGCCAGTGCGAATTTTTAACCTTAAACACACATAGGCGAATGTCAGAGTTCATATATACCCAAAAACCAAAATAGGTTCCAATCTCATCCATGAGTTTATCGTAAACTTCATATTTACCTATTTTCCTTTGTTTTATTCTTCTTATATTTATTTATTTATTTATTTATTTATTTATTTATTTATTTATCTTCATTATTTTATTTTATTTCATTATATTATATTATATATTTTTCCTTTTTTTCATTGTATTTCATTTTTATTTTTATTATATAATTTTCACTCAGTGTACATTTTCCAAATGTAAGACACACAATTTCTACGTTATGTAAAGTATTTTCGGCATAAACCTCCGTCGGGGGATAGATACTCACTCCAACAGATAACATTCGTGAGGCACCATAATCTTTGGTACGTTTATCATTTATTTTTCCAATCTTAATATGTTTAAAAAAACATTTTTCATATTATTTTCACTCACTTGTCTGAAGCCAGTGAAGCAAACAGCTCCCTGATTGGTTAAAATGGAATGAAAGCCAACCAATTGGTCTTCATGAAGTCAGTAAAGCAAGCCACTCCTTGATTGATTAAAATTTAATGAAAGCCAATCAGTAGGGCTTCATCTAATTGTTTGGACGGCACAAACTGAGTTGTAAAAACAAACTTAGGACATCTCAGATTGAGGAGAATTGTCTGGATGGGTGACATTTGTCAGCTTGTCACTGAGTTTAATTATGTGCTAAGCTGCGAAAAACACCCCCGTCCACAGCTGCATATATACCAGTCATGCCTCCCCAAGTTAGAATAGACTAGTCGATTATATAAAAACAGGGTTCAGTCGAAACGAGACGTGTCGTCCAGAACTGGTGATATCACACTAAACTGATTATAACAGAAAATTCAAGAAAAACAAAAAACAGTTAAACATTTTAATAAGTTTGGCGAATCTTTGGTCACGGCATACATGGATCAATAAAATTACACATCAAAAGTCAAGCTGGAAACCCTGTACCAATCAGTGGTTTCAACAACGAACCAGTTTTGTCCGCGTATTTCGCCCATGGTTCACACAAATAAACAGTTTAGTCCATGTATACTTCGTAGCTTTCTCAAAACCACAGGAACCGATGCCGTGCCTACTGTGAAGTACGGGTGGGTTGGTATGAATTGTAATTAGCCATCGCTAAGAACACAAAAGTAATAGTAGTAGTATAGCATGTACCCGAACGGGCCTTATTGGCAGGATCTCATGCAGGATCTCATGTGACGTCATAGTCACGTGACCTGGTGGCGCCATGTTTGGTTGTCATGGTAACCTACAAGAACGTTCATCTTGTGACGTCAACCCCATAGTGATACGTGGTCCTAGTGCGTATGCGCAGCGCGTGTTGTTTGGGTGATTCCGTCGGCCATGTTGTATACTGGAGGCCGCCATCTTGATTTCTATGGGAGCACGTGGTTGCTATGTGACGAAAAGGCTTCTTATAGGATAGGGGTATGTTCGGAGGGTATGATCGATTGAACAGGAGTAATTTCCCGATTCGCAGAATTACCACAAACAACCCGACAAGTTTTACTATTTCGAATTCTTTCAGAATCCTCTTCTTCTATCGATCTATGCAATAGTTTTCGTCTCTCCGACATGTTAGTTTGTCCTGGAGTGTACTCTAATAGAGTCGAAGAGCCTATCAGCTGGAACAGCTTTGCTTAATGTTACTATACTTAGCTTTTCTGGTCTGTGCTTGTTAGTTCTGACCCTATTCCGAGTACTCTTGGTGTTTCATTTATCTAGATCACCCAATCAGTTTACTTTCCTGGCGCTAACTAACCAATCAGATTGATTCATCCCCCGTAATCATTATGCAGAGTTATCTCCCCTAATTACAACGAAGTCCTATACGATTCTCATCACCTCTATATCCAATGGCCACGTCCCATTAAATAATCCCTTTTTGAGAAAGGTCTCTGATTATGGAATCTCTTTTTAGTCGTATGAGGCCATGAGGGCTATGAAAACAATCCCCCAATGAGGTTTAATTTACTATCCCTCTTAACCTCATTTCGATTGAGGCCATGGGAAAATCCCTCAATAAGGTCTAATTTATTATCCCTCTTAACCTCATTTCGGTATTTGAGGATACCTATGACCTGTATTGTATTATTTGAGGATACCTATCGAGGATACCTTCTGGAGAATCCCTTTTTGTCGTATGAGGCCATGAAAGCTATGAGAAAAGCCCTCAATGAGATCTAATTTACTATCCCTCTTAGCCTCATTAAGCTTGAGGCCATGAGGGCCATGAAAAATCCCGCAATGAGGTCTAATTTACTACTTTAGGGAGACGACTTACATAAGATGTCAGCGTTTTGTCGAATCCCTTCTTTACATTGTAACCCATCTATTTGTTCATATTTGTTATCTTGTGTACTATTGTGCATTTTGTGTTGTACCTTTCTTATTATCTGCTATGTAATGTATACAAGTAACAAACTTTCCAATAAATATTGTTTAAACTAATTTACTATCCCTCTTAGCCTTATCTTAGTATTTAACAGCCATATCCCCTGGTACCCCAATTTCAGCACCCTTTTTGGAAAACGTCTGACCTTCGGCACCCCCTTTTAGACGTATGAGGCCATGATGGCTATGAGAAAAGCCCTCAATGAGGTCTAATTTACTATCCCTATTAGCCTCATTTCGTTTAAGGTCATGAGGGCCATGAAAAAATCCCTCAGTGAGGTCTAATTTACTATCCCTCTTAGCCTCATCTCGGTATTTAACAGCCATATCCCGTGTCACCCCAATTTCAGCACCTTTTTTTGGAAAACGTCTGTCTTCGGCACCCCTTTTTAGTCGTATGAGGCCATGGCGGCTGTGAGAAAAGCCCTCAATGAGGTCTAATTTACTATCCCTCTTAGCCTCATTTCGTTTGAGGCCATGACAAAATCCCTCAAGGAGGTCTAATTTACTATCCCTCTTAGCCTTATTTAAGGATACCTATGACCCACCTCCTATACAGCTGCTATATGGCTCCTATACAGGTAGTCTTACCAACAGCTTCCGCCTTATCTCCAAAGCTCCAAGGTCACTACTTGTCTATGGTCTAGCTGTCCAATCATTAGCTTTTACAACAGTCTTGTGCCATTGCGGCCTTGTACCAGTACTGCTGGCTATACTATCACCCATTAATATTGACTTGTAACACTACTTCCTAGCTATACCTTCGCTCGGGCCTTCAAAATGTTCAGTCAAATTGCTTCATTTCCCCTGTATACATATAAACGGGGTATATAAGGGATTCCGTAAAGAGGGATAATAAATTAGACCTTTGAGGGATTTTCCCAAGGCCCTCATGGCCTCAATCGAAATGAGGTTGAGAGGGATAGTAAATTAGACCTTATTGAGGGATTTTCTCATAGCCCTCATGGCCTCATACGACGTAAAAGGGATTCCATAACCAGAGACCTTTCTCAAAAAGGGATTCCATGGGACGTGGCCATTGGATATAGAGGTGATGAGAATCGTATAGGACTTCGTTGTAATAAGGGGAGATAACTCTGCATAAAGATTACGGGGGATCAATCAATCTGATTGGTTAGTTAGCACCAGGACAGTGAACTGATTGGGTGATCTGAATAAATGAAACACAAAGAGTACTCAGAATAGGGTCAGAACTATCAAGAACAGGCCAGAAAAGCTAAATATAGTAACAATAAGAAAAGCTGTCACACGAGATCCTGCATGAGATCCTGCCAATAAGGCCCGTTCGGGTACATGCTATACTACAAGCAGTATCTATTCCAAGGGCGGGAGGGTTGGGAATTAAAATTTCACAAGAGGAATTTACAACATTGCCTATTCACAAATTAATCTCAGATTATTCGGTACCAACCAAAAGGTGCTTGTCACTTCTGTGCCGAAAATCGGAAGATAATTCTGCGCAAGCGCACACACGCCTTCAACTGCAAACCAAACAGTGTAGGGGAGACAACTCAAATCGAACCTGCCAAATACATAGCAGCAATGCTTAAATTCCCGTTATAACCAGGAATTATCTTTTAGTGATAATTCCCATTATAACAGAAAATTCAAGACAAACAACAAAAAAAAAAAGAAACAGTTGAACATTTTAATAAGTTTGGCGAATCTGTGGTCACGGCATACATGAATCAATAAAATTACACATCAAAAGTCAAGCTGGAAACCAGTTTGGTCCGCATATTTCGCCACATGATTAGGTGACTAACCAAACCACCAAGAATATATGCCATGCCCAACAAAACCAAGGACTAACACGACCCCAACAAGAATGAATCAAGTGTGTAAAACCCCCAAAATGGACTTGGTCCCAAACAATATATCATTAAAAAATTGGTCATTGCCACAAACAGACAAGTGAACTCCATCCGGTTGAAAGGGCAAAGGATCTAATTTAATGAGTGAATGTCTGATATAATTCCCACCCAAGACAAGTGTCTTCTTAGCAACTGCTGAATTGACTCGGACGCGTGCTTGATTTAAATCTTTTGACGCCACACCGGAACGGTCCGAGCGCCAACTGAAACGAGGTAACATCTGCAACCAAACCAGTCTAGTGTGAGGCAACAATTCCACCAGTTTCCCCAACATGTCTTGCAATTGCTGCCGTAAAACTTTTGCAGGAAGAAAACCAATATCATTCGCTCCCACATGTGTAATAAGCATATGTGGAGTCTCTTCATAACATAAGAGCTGTTGGGAAGAAATTCATGGCACCGCAGCTCCCCTGTTCCCTGTCACCAGATGGAGACCCCCTGACTGTCTAGGCCTAAACTTACGCTACCCCATGTCTGGTGAGCTGCAACAAATGCATGTTTGATTATGGACGACCCAACTATCCAAACTCGTATAGCACCTGGAAAAAATTACAAACACCATAATTTATAAGACATTGCAGCACTTGGATCTGTCTTGGAACGACGTATTTTTACCAACAGGGACCGGTCTGTATAATATTGTTGAGAACATCATCTGACACTAAAAAATCTCCCCCCCCCCACACCCCCAGCTTTTGATGCCGGAACTACCTCACTCACACGCAAGAAGCCAAAATATGCTAACAAATATGCCACTGAGAAAAGTTTAACCTCATATGTGGAACGACGTATCTTCAGAAGAACCGATAAAATTTGTCTCAGAATGTTATACGTGATGGGCATCCTGGTATCAACACAATTCTTCAAACGCTTCATTCCTTCCAACATTTTCCGAACAACAAAACTCTGAGTGGTATCAGTCACAGCCCTTAGCCTGCACTGGTGGCCAATGGCAGAAATATACACGTGAACAGTGGGTGGAGCCCTTCCAGCAAGCGACAAATGAAATATAAACTGTGTCAGTTGGTCCAGCGATGGAGGCTAGGTAAGGGAGTAATTGGATCTAAAAGATTCAAAAGCCTGTAAATCCTGCTGATAAGCCTGCTGGGTGTTCTGTGCCAGGGAGGCGTCTAATAGTCTGTCACATTCACTTCTGAGAGCAGCTGTCGGAAAGAGGCTGGAACTGCTGTGGGCTCTCTGTCTGCATCTGACGCCAACTCTCGAAATCTGTGCCATGCCTTCCGAGAAATAGAAACAGCAATTTCATTATAAAAAACAGGAATGTGTCGAGATTTAAGTTGGATGTTTGCCTGCATGCAGTATAATACTAATTTCGGAAACAGAACCATAATCAGTGGGGACCGAGATGTAGATGTGTTAATAACCGAAACCAATGCCTGATTGTCTGTATAGAATAAGACCCATTTATTTTGCATATGAGAACCCCACAAATGTAAAGCCAACACAATAGGAATCAACTTCAGAAATGTTACGTTTCGAAGTACTTTATATCTCGCTCAATCACCTGGCCAACTTAAAAAAACGACCAGTGCCCACGGAAGTAACATCCACACCCTAGGTTTTCCGCACCAACACTAACAGTAAATAAAGTTAAATCCTGACTATTTGACCAAGCCACCTCGGGGATGTAACATTTACCATTAAATGATTCCCAAAAAGATAGCCATACATTGATGTCTTCCCGCATCCCAGACGTCACTCGAATGAAATGAAAAGACTGCTTATCGCCGCGCATAGCATCGTAAAAACGCCTGTTAAACGCACGCCCTGCTGGAATGACCCGAGTGCAAAAATAAGGCTACCAACCACAGACTGCATTTGACGCAACGTTATTATCTTGTGTGACAACACTGCATTGACTGCAACTAAGGAATCTCGCAATCCAGATAGCTTACTGAGCGGAATTCTAATTTCCATGCTTCCAGTATCATTTTCCAACCCTAAAAAGACTAACACTATGGACGAAACCAAAGACTTGTCGCGAGCCATAGGGACACCAAGTCTGCTACAAAGATTCTCAAAGCACTGTACCAAATGTTGACACTCAGCAGTGTAGGGTTTACCATCAAACAAAAAATCATCCAGATAATGTTTTACTGACTGCAAGTTCGAACGTTTTTTGACCAGCCATTTTAAAAAATGTAGAGAATTTTTCAAGCAATAAACATGAGATTTTACAACCCATAGGAAGGAATTTATCCACAAATATCTGGAAAGCGAAAGGAGCCTTTTTTGCACAACAGGCGTGGTAGGACGGGGATAATTGACTTTGTCACACGCACACAATGGATGCGACCCATTACAACTGAGACAAGATTGACGGTACAGGCAGGGATTTTCCAAGCAAAAAGCTTTGTAATTATAATCAAAACATTTGCCCCCCACCGGAAACCAGTAACTGTGTTTGCAGGTAAGACCCAGGATTTGTCCTGAGCACGTGATTTTCTGAGACGAAATTGCTCATCATATGTTTTCAAGCCGAAACCTGTTGACTTTCTAGCCCCAAGTCGCACAGTAGAAATATACTTTAATAGCCCTTGCGTGTCGTCGGAGTGCACTGCTAAGTAAACAGAGGTAAATACTAACATGGCATCTGTCCACATTTTAATGTTTGTGTTTTTTTATTTCTTCGTCAAGGGATGCGCTACAATGTCCCCATCAACCAAGGATAATCGTTTCTCCATTTGATCAGGATCGAGTGGGAAATCGAGCAACACCGACAAATGGACATATTCCCCATTCTGTATTTTTGACCTAGTGGTTGACGATAAATTGGTACCCAAAGAGTCTGTCACCGAACAAATGGGTAAAGGGACAAAACCATCCTAATCTATATTTACTCCTGACGTCACAAGACTCCCACCAACAACAGGTCGCATGGAATCCGATTTGAAAGGACCTGGATCTCTAATTGCTGCCTCCTGCACAACCTCCTCCTGCACAATGGATGTGGATGTCTGCTTAGCCAGAATCTCTTTAACTCTGTTTCCACCATCGTCAACGGGTCCAGCATAAGAACTAGTAGACTTCATTTTGGCCTTTGACATTTTGATTACTAAAAACTGCACCTTCCAAAATATAAACTTAAAGTACGCTAAATCAATATTACCCCGCCCCCTTCTAGCACGCTTCCCGATCAACCCAAATCACCTCAAGACTAAATTATCAGCAAAAACATAAACCATGGCATACTGTGCAGGGCCGCTGGAAGCATCAAAGTGCAGGGGGGGGGGGTCCTACTTCCAGGGCACTGTCCCCAGTGCTGTATACAGTATCCTGTATCCTCCCCATGCCCCCCACTTCCGGCGGCCCTACTAATTTCTCTACTAATGTAAGAAAAAAAGGAGCCGTCGACTACAATCAGGTAAATGGCAAGCTCTGCAATCAATAATCAATCAATTCAATCAATAATCAATCAATTCAATAATTCAATCAATCAATTGCAATCATAGTTTTTACTTGGGTATTCACCAACCGTCGGCTCTGCAAATGATCGTCATCATCACATGCCGTGCTTTCCGCCCTAGTTCGTCAAGCTAGTTCGAGCAAGATAACTTTAGCCCACAATAGCTTTCACTCGGCTATTCACCCTTTGCTCTGCGTAGCGTCCAAAATCGACCAACGCTTTTCACAAATAACCACCGAATCTTCGTGATTTCTTTCTTGTTGTTGCCTTGGAGATGTGGCTATGTGGCTTATGACCCCTTATTGGAACGAGCAGGTGTGGCTATGTGGCTTATGACCCCTTATTGGAACGAGCAGGTGTTGTTATGTGGCTTATGACCCCTTATTGGAACGAGCAGGTGGGTTTTTTTTGTTTTTGTTTCTCGAAAATGAGGGTTATGACCCCTCATCAAAGTGAGCCTGTTCCAGTGGGGGCCGCGGGCGGTTATCTCGGCATAACGGATGGAACAAATACCATAGAACTTGTTTACTATTTGTTTACTATTTACTAGTGTCATATAACATCCATGCCGGATGAAGAGTTATTCATTCATTCATTCATTCACTCATTTGTTCGTTCTTAGTGCTACTAGTGTCATTCATTCATTCATTCATTCATTCATTCATTCATTCATTCATTCATTCATTCATTCATTCATTCATTCATTCATTCATTCATTCATTCATTCATTCTGGGTGGACGGACGGACGGATGAATGGATGGATGGATGGATGGATGTGTGGGTGCTTGACTGATCGAGTGTGTGGATATGTGACTGACTTGCTGTTTAAGGTAAATTAAAGTACCTCCACCTCGTTTATTTTTTATCAACCCGCTATTTGCAGTTCATGACTTCCTTACTTTTGCGTCGGAAATTATGCCCCCTCATTGGAACGAGCGCGTGCCGGAGGGGGTTGTGGGGGTTGACGCAAGGGATGGAAGACAAATGTGCCTCTCAGGAACTTTTCTTATTAGAGTCATCTGTTCTTCGTGCTCGAATAAGGGCTGCTATGTGTGTTAATTATCAGTTATTAAAGTGTACATTCCATGATGTAATTAAGTAATACTATTCATTAACAAATCAACTTTTAATTAGTGAAAATATACCTTGAAGTATAGCCAACGCTAGTTCGTCAATGTAGTACTAGTGAAATAACTGAGTCAGTTATTTCGCTGGTACTGCATTGACGAGCTGCGCAAGTTCGTTAAGTTAGTTCGAGCAAGATACCTTTAGCCCACAACAGTTTTTACTTGGGTATTCACCAACCGTCGGCTCTGCAAATGATCGTCATCATCACATGCCGTGCTTTCCGCCCTAGTTCGTCAAGCTAGTTCGAGCAAGATAACTTTAGCCCACAATAGTTTCACTCGGCTATTCACCCTTTGCTCTGTGTAGCGTCCAAAACTGACCAACGCTTTTCACAGATAACCACCGAATCTTCGTGATTTTTTTCTTGTTGTTGTCTTGGAGGTGTGGCTATGTGGCTTATGACCCCTTATTGGAACGAGCAGGTGTGACTATGTGGCTTATGCCCCCTTATTGGAACGAGCATTTTTTTTTTTTTTTTTCTCTCGAAAATGAGGCTTATGACCCCTCGTCAAAGTGAGCCTGTTCCTATGGTGGCCGTGGGCGGTGTATCTAGACATAACGGATGGAACAAATAGCATAGAACTTGTTTACTATTTACTAGTGTCATATAACATCCAAGCCGGATGAAGGGTTATTCATTCATTGATTCACTCATTCGTTCGTTCTTAGTGTTACTAGTGTCATTCATTCATTCATTCATTCATTCATTCATTCATTCATTCATTCATTCATTCATTCATAGTGTTACTGGTGCCATTCATTCAGTCGTTCATTCATTCGTTCATTCTTTCATTCATTCATTCATTCGCTCGGTCGTTCGTTCTGGGTGGACGATCGGATGGATGGATGTGTGGGTGCTTGACTGATCGAGTGTGTGGATGTGTGACTGACTTGCTGTTTAGGGTAAAAAATTAAAGTACCTCCACCTCGTTTATTTTTGATCAAGAGCACTTCAACAATTCATCAGATAATTTATACCCTGTAGGGCCCTCTTGCGCTAGTTCGTCAATTTAGCATCATTAAGATAATTTCAGATCCACTCCTCTTTATTCCTTTTTAGGTTAGTCACTAATCCTTTACCATATGTAGTGCCAGAACGGGCAGCCCTATTTATCAACCCGCTATTTGCAATTCATGCTTTCTTTACTTCTTGCGTCGGAAATATGGCTTGTGAGCCCCCATTGGAACGAGCGCGTGCCGGCGGGGTCGTAAGCTGTGCTCTCGACGCAAGGGATGGAAGACAAATATTAGTCTCTCAATAATACTTCTTATGAATGTCGTCTGTTGTTCGTGCTCGAATAAGGGCTGTTATGTTTATTAATTGTTAGTTATTAAAGTGTACATTCCATGATGTAAGTATGCAATATTATTCATTAACAAATCAACTTTTGATTAGTGAAACTATACCTTGAAGTACAGCCAACGCTAGTTCGTCAATTTAGTACCAGTGAAATAACTTTAATCCCGAATTCTCACCCGGTTGATCATTGACCGTCTGCCAAGTGTAACGTCAAAACTGCCAGCGCCATTGACAACTGTCCAATTTTCAAGATTTGTACACTTTTGTTTGTTTTTCTGGATTTTGCTTTTTTGCTTTGTTTTTTTTGTTGTCTCTGAAATATGGCTTATGACCCCCTCGCTGATGATAGTTCATTCATTCATTCATTCATTCATTCATTCATATTCATTCATTCATTCATTCATTCATTCATTCATTCATTCATTCATTTTGATTATTACTCCACCTCGTCTTTTACAAATTCACTCACTCATTCTCTATCCTCATTGAATCCATTGTTTTACTGTAAAGTCCTTTAATTATAAATTTATTTGTTCAATCATTCATCCAAGATACCATATCACTTCGATGTGATGTTAGGAAGGGTGATGTTGCACCCGACGTACTTGTATATAAACTACAATGTTTTTATCCTGTTTGTACAGAATAATTTCGTTTCTAAACAAACTCCCAATTACATACTATTACCGCAACAGACTGTGACTAGAAATGAAAAAGAAATATCGTCTCAACCCGTCCAACAGTTCAACTATGTCTGGGACTTAACCTCCTTTTATCTTCATCTTGGAACAATATATTGTATTTATGTCATGTAAATTTGTTCAGCGAGAAAGGATGGTAGTATGTTGGTGAATTATGGCGGGTAACATTACACTCGACGAGGTGCAGGTAGACGAAGAGTACGACTTTATACAGCTCTATAATGAGAAAATATGTTCCTTGGCAGAAAATGATGAATCCCATATAAAACCACGCAACTGACTGCAACTACTTTTCGCCTAGTGACTTTCAGTCAGTGGCTTGTAAAATAGACGCAGGATTCTCAATATTCCATCTCAATTGCCAAAGCCTGAAGGCCCATTGGGATTCCTTCCAAAAAAATGCTATATAACCTACAAACAGGAAAGAACTTCTTCGACACAATAGGACTTACCGAAATTTTCCAAATTCCTCCAGAGATGTCGTTCAGTCTGGATGGCTATGCCCCGATTATTAAACGTATGAGACACGAGAATGATGATGGTCGAGGAGGGGTTGGTCTATATATTAAAGAAGGAATACCCTGCAGAGTTCGTAATGGTATTTCGTTTTTTATTCCCCATGTTTTCGAATCTCTGTTTATTGAAATTAAAGATAAATACCAACCCAGAATTATTGGCGTTATTTATAGACCCAACACTCCTCCTAAAGCCGACATCAACCTCTTCTTATCAAAATTAAATGAAATAACGAATGTTCTAAATGCCGAAAATAAAAAAGTTTATATTATGGGGGATCTTAACCTAGACCTTCTAAAAGCAACTACACACTCAGAAACGGAAGAATTTGTTAATCTCATGTTCAGTCAAGGCTTTCTGCCGTATATCACCAAGCTAACGAGAGTAACCTGTCGTTCTGCTAGTCTGATAGATCATATCTTCTCTAATAATGTTTCACGAGCAGCATTACCCGGAATAGTCATATCTGACGTGTCAGATCATTTTGGTGTTTTTTTTTATATTGAGGAAAAACCCAAACCAAAATATACACCACACTTTACACTAAAAAGAATAATAAATGCAGAAAGAATTGTTGAATTCAAAACACTTATCTCGCAAAGTGATTTTAATCCTGTAATGCAGTCGAATTGTCCCAATCAGTCATATGAAACCTTTCTAAACATCTATATGAAAGGCTATGAAAAAGCATTCCCTCTCAAACGTGTTCGCCAGAACAAAACAATTATTAAAAAACAGCCATGGATGACAAGGGAGCTTGTAATATCCTCCAACAACAGAGAAAAATTCTAAGAAAAAACTCCAAGCTCCCACCGAAAGGAACTCAGAAAATTATAAAAAAAACTACTGTAGAATCTTCAACAAGGTAAAAAAACAATGTAAAGCTACCTATTATAGAGATATCCTAAACGAAAACAAAAACAATATGCGAAGAACGTGGCAGATTTTAAACGAAGCCATCAATAAAGGAAAACCTGAAGCCAGATTACCCTCGTTCTTCATCCAGGACAACACCGGGTTAAGCGAGCCCCATGCCATCGGAGAAGAATTCAACAATTTCTTTATCAACATTGGAAAAAACACATCCGAACAGATTCAGAAAACTACTAAGTCCTACATAGATTACATGGACAACAATGTCTCCAATAATCTTTATTTAATACCCACAAATCCCACAGAAGTCAACCGAGTAGCAAATAAAATGAAGCCAAAATTATCTAAGGACTGCGATGACATCACAACCTGTCTTCTTAAGAATACGATAACCGAAGTATTGGATCCTCTAACACATGTAATTAACAACTCTTTCCTAAACGGCAAAGTACTAGACAGGATGAAGATCGCGAAGGTGATACCCATATTTAAAGCGGGTGACGAGCACAGCTTTACAAATTACAGACCTATCAGTATACTTCCGGTATTCTCAAAAGTAATGGAAAAACTCATGGAAGTGAGGCTAGCTAGTTTCCTCAATAGGTTTAATATTTTATACCCTCACCAATATGGGTTCCAAAAGCGACATAGTACTTTTCATCCAGTTCTTCAGCTCCTTAAAAGCATCGCAATAGAAAATAATAAACAAGAAAAAAACAGAACCTTAGCACTGTTCCTGGATTTGTCAGAGGCCTTTGACACCATAAATCACGAAATATTATTAGGTAAACTGGAAAAATATGGCATCCGAGGTGTCACCAACAATTGGTTTAGAAGTTACTTGTCCAGCAGGTCTCAATATGTTACGTACGGAGAACACAAATCGAACTTATCCAAACAGAGTTGTTGTGTACCACAGGGCTCCATTTTAGGCCCTATTCTTTTTCTTTTATATATAAATGATATAAGTAACTCAACATCACTCAATCTTTTATCATTTGCCGATGACACCACTGCACACTGCCCGGGCTCCGACAATAATCCCATTACACCGTATTTCAATGACGAGCTCCAGAAACTATTCGAATGGTGCTCTGTGAACCAGTTAATGCTGAATGCTAAGAAAACCTCGTACATCATACTTAATCCAAATAAAGGTAGGAACAATAATCTTTGTCAAGAGGTAAAAATAAATAACCAAAACATTAACAAGGTTGGGGCCACCGAAACAGAAAAATCTGTGAAATTCTTAGGAATTAGCATTGATGAACATTTATCATACAAGGCTCACATATCCCGATTATGCTCGAAAATAGCACGCGCAACCTATAGTCTTAACAAAGTTAAAAAATATCCCCCCCCTTCACGGAGCTCAGAAAACATTGTATTACGCCCTCATACATAGCCGTTTGGTATACGGAATCCAGGCATGGGGCAACTCAAGAGCTATCAAAAAACTAGCTGTCCTGCAAAAACGTTCATTACGAATAATTAATAACAAAAAGTACAATTCTCATACAGATCCCCTGTTTAAAGAAAACCAAATTCTCAAGGTTGATGATTTGTTTAGGCTACATGCACTACTGTTCGTGTTTGACTGGCAGAACGGCAGATTACCGGTGTCTTTCAATGATATATTTAAAATTACTGACAATCCATCTGGTAGGAGAACTAGACAGTCGGGCCTCCTATACATAGAAAAAACACGGACCCAAACTCTGGATAAATTTCCTTTATACTCCTTCCCGAAACTATGGAATGCTCTGGACGACACAACTCGTAATATTAGCGACAGAAGCATGCTTAAGAACAAGTTAACTTCCACATTCATTTCCTCATATTCCAGTTATGTCAGCTGTAACAATCCCTACTGCCCCGATTGCACTTCGTAAACTTCGTAAATTTGGAAATTGTCAAAGTCGTGGTCCGCGTCTAAATCTGGAATCCTCGTCTTGTGCAACCTGTCGCGCTTCCTCCTTACAGTGGTGCTATGTAAAATACTATATGGAGACAATTAAGAACTTGCAAATAAAAGTCTAAACAAATAAATCATAACATTCGTCGTCCAACGATGATGATGCAGCTAACGTAGAAACCACGCCCAAACATCATGAAAACCTCTTTGTCGCAGGCTAAACGATACGAACTTCACGATGGGACTTGATGCCGCCCTCGGGTGTTATGATAAGTAGTGGAGGGAGTCCTATAGGCAGGTTGCTTCTTGCCTACCTTGAATCACCGTCTTTCCGCTGGCGAAAATGAAACACTAATACTCTAATCCCAGAAAAGTAATGATTCGATCGTCATTCTCCATCATGTGTCACATAATTGGCTCTCAGTTCATTCTATCAGTCACAGTCTGTTTGCAATCAGCCCATCTTCTTCCAGGGGGTGGCAGGTAGACAGCCAATCTGGCTATGCCACTTCCCACGGTATACTTCTCATTACATTTGTGCAATATGTTTATTTGTAACCATTTTACATGTATGTGTACCCTGAATAAAGCACCTGAATCTGAATCAATTCACAATCAATATTCAGTCAATGACCCCGCCCCCCCCACCCCTCTTGTCAACGGTCCCGTTTTGAGGGCGTCCGACAGTGCTTCGCAAAGCAAGGAATGTTGTTTCCAAGGGAGCGAGAACAGCATGGGTCGCGGAAATCGATGATCAAAATCAACTTCCATCCTCAAACTGAGCACGAACAGCCCACAAAACGACCGCCGATTAACCCTTTACCTAACATGAAAAGCAGACGACACTTGCAAAAAAAATTTCTTGAATAACTAATTTTTTTCATTTTTTGTCTCAAAAACATAGGTTATGACCCCTCGTTGGAATGAGCTCGTTCCAACGAGGGGTCATAACCTATGTTTTTGAGACAAAAAATGAAAATATTTTGAAAATTAATTGGCGATTTTTGAGAATAGCGCTGGCCGGTTTTGGCCGTTACGTTGGGTAAAGGGTTAATTTTAAACAACATAATAATTTAAATTACACAAGAGGAATTTATAACACTGCATATTCAAAAAATAATCTCAGGTTATTCAATACCAACCAAAAGGTGCTTGTATGGAGCCCGAGAGGTGACATGGACAATATTTTTTGTAATCCATTCGCACGGAACGGAATACCAATCCGTGCGAACGGATTACTAATCCGTGAGAACAGATTAAAAAATAAATTGACCACGTTACCTCTGTTCATATACTGAAGCCCGGGAGGTGACATGGTCAAATTATTTTTTAATCCAGGTGACGTGAGGCTGAATTTAACAAGTGAAAACTGATTATTTATCATTTCATTGTGTTCAGCCTTGCATTCCTGGTTAAGGAGGTTTCTTCCACAGGACCAGTGATGTGCTCCACTGGATATTCCCTGCTCCCTCCCTCCATACGCTACCCCTGCGTTCTATAACACACATAAAGGGGTAGCATAGAATTTGTACCAAAATGTATAACAATTAACACTTTCTCGCTTATTGTCATGTTCGTGCATCGCGATGAAACCTTCCGCGATGGCTCTATTCGATTTTACTCTTTATAGCATGTAGGGGCAGCGTATGAAAGGGGGAACGGGGAATACCCAAGAAAGCGTATTACGGGCCCCTTATGCAAAAACTTGGAGTATGGTCAATTGTCATTATATTTCCAACCACCAGGCGCGTAGCCAGGATATCAAAGTTAGGGGGGCAAGAGTAATATCTAGGGGGTGGGGCTTATTCAGCGATATAAACGTAACGGCTATCTCCCTGCGTATGGGGGTAGCCGCTACGTTCAGATTGCTGAACTACTAGGTTGGGGGGGGGGGGGGGGGGCATAGAGAACGGGATGCGCAGCCTCATCCGAGCCACGTAGCGGCGAGATGGGGGCGAGCACAAGAGGGGATACCACTCTCGCTGGAGAGGGGGAGGCCTCCAGAGGGAAAAAAATTGAAATTTGAGACAAATAAACGCAATTTCCTTGACGCTGAGTCCGTTTGTGTCCAGAATTTATAAGTAGTGGAATGCATCAATAACTAGGCCATATCACCTGGGGTGGGGGGAGGCTAAAATATTGTTTTTGGGCGGGCATGTGCTCCCCTCAGGCCCCCACCCCCTGGCTACGCTACTGCCAATCACATAGTTTGCAACTTTAAAGCTTCAGAACGCGACTTTGTTTGGAAAACATGCGTTGCCCTTTTTTCCGACTTTCTCGTTATAACGAGAAACGGTTCTCGTAAAAACGAAATAGAAATTTTGTTATAACGACTTAGCATCTCGTTATAACGAGAAGACGTCTCGTTATGAGGAGAAAACATCTCGTTATAACGAGATAACATTTATATAAATTTATATAAGGAGCGTCACATATAGTTTGGAGGTTTCCTACGCATATGCATGATAATCAATGATAAACTTGGGATAAATATCCATTTTGACCGATTTTGACTGAATAAAAATGAAAATTGCTCAGAACTCTGTCAGTGTAAGAGGGAGTAGATGGATAGATAGATAGATAAATAGACAGATACTTTTATTCAATACAATAATAATAACACTTTGGCCGGCCGCTGATTTGTCGCGGTTCTCGGGTGAGAAGTCCTTGGTTACCGCTGTACTATCACTACCTCCCTATTCCCACGCTTCTTCTCTCCTCCCAACATCCGTAGACAAACTGCTTGATGGCATCCCCTTGCCCCATTCTTCCCAATCTCTCCGATTAGCATATTAACCCTCTCCTTTGAGTCTCTTACTAACCACATGTCCTTCATTCTCTCATCCCACTTCACCATTATACTCCCAATGCATCTTATTCTTTTAGACTGGTGTTTTGGGCATTCTAGAAGAAAGTGTTCCAGGGTCTCCACCACACCTAAATTACACATCTGGCATTCATTTTCACTGTTTTTCCCAACATTTCCCCTCATCTCCAGGGAGCGCGACCTCAGCTTGAACAACAGTGATCCCCCAGTATGCCATCAATGTTCTCTTCAAAACCAGGTATAACTTTGCTCTTGCTTTCATTTAGTTCGAGTGTCCATTTGTTCTCATATTTCCCAACAATTCTCAGCATTTTCGCTAGCCCCTCTTCGCTTTCTGACACTAGCACCATATCGTCTGCAAAAAATAGCCATAGGATCTTCAAGTCCCCAACTGCTAACTCCTCGTCGCTATGCAGGAGTTCATCTCATTAACCTGTGATGTACAATGCAAAAGGAATTGGCGAAAGGATACACCCCTGTTTTAGGCCTATCTCCATAGGCACACGTTTTGTTGTTATGTTACAGAAAGCCTTTCCAATGTTGTTACTGACAGAGATCCCTAGATAATTATCCAAAACGTCCTTTTCCCCCTTTTTGTGAATAAATGTCACTTTGCTTTCTCTCCACTCTTTTGGGACCTCTTGTTTTTCTATGGCTAAATCGAATAGGGCAGTTAGGCTTTCACAGAGCTCCTTTCCCCCTTTCTTGATAAACTCGTTAGGAATTTCGTCCACCCCTCCCGCTTTTCCATTCCTTAATTTTGAGATCACCTTTCGCACCTCCTCGGTTTTAATTTCGCTGCACTCGAAGTTCGATAGATATTCCTCGACCTGGTTCGTACACTCCGATGGGTTCCACATGCCCCATCGCTTATCGTTTACCTTTTCCCGGTGCTTGACTAGTACTAATGTGATTTGATTTGATCTGCCATCTATTTTAATGCTCTGTACATATATGTATAGAAGTTAGTATCAAGTAATTCAATAGAGCGACGGGTGAGAATGAGACATAAATGGATGACATATTGGCTTTTATCTTATGCTTTGTGCGTGCAAGACTTCGAAATGGAGGACAGAAATGCCGGTGACAAATAACACGAAAGAAATGAAGGTGATGGCAATGACCAGTGGTCACACAAAGTGACAATCACTTCAATTTCATTGTAAGATTTTCTTTTGAAACAGTAGGCCTATGTGTAACATTCCCGCGTGGTATTGATTGTTACAGGGAATATGGTGTGGGTAGGTGTGTGTGTGTATGTGATTGGGGTGGGGATGCTGTGTTTCCGACTTTGTGAGAACCTAGGCAATATTGTTTGCGTGTTTGTGTGCCTTCAAGGATTCTTTGTTTTCTCCAGGTTCTCACAGAGGCAGAATGGGTTAGGGTTTGTTTTCCGATTTTGTAGGAACTTGTGTTTTATATCGTAGAACGTGTGTCTGTCATGTATGTTTACCTGCGTCATCTGACTCCATCCTCTCCATATTGTTATATATATAACACGTGCCGCGCCTTTTTATAAGGAGAGAAAAGGGTACAATTTAGTAATACAAAACCTGTCTAAGACCACAATCAAGCACTGTTCCACTACCGGATTCCCAGGGCTATCCAACTGGCTAGTTGCTTCATTCTTCCTCATCCTACCCTCTCCTCCTCGTAACCCCTGCTCTAAGTGACTTCATCACCTGTACTCTCACCTCCACCACCTCCATCATCACTGCCACCTCGAACTCCACCTCTTTTTTGTTCAATCTTAACTTTTAGAAAAACTTCTAGCAAAATAAACAAATAATAGGATATTATTATAACGAGAGAAATAAGCGTAAATGGGGATCTAGTCACTCAATAGAGGCAAACATTGAGGTATTTGACCCACAAAAGGGATCATATCGCTATGACATACTACTTCCCCGGAAGAGGAGACTATTCGTGTCAGCATACATACCCTCCGGATAATCTAGCGCCCCATTCCCTTTCCATCAGGGTTTAATTGGAGAGAAATCTCGCGAGATTCTGATCCAGGTAAAAAAATCTTTAAAATTGGTCATGTCCCTAAACTCACATCCTTGAGGCACGTACACACGTATCACCATGGTGATGGTGTCAGGAGATAGAGGGCTACTAAGGCTACCTGGATGTATGTCACGTGACTAGGTCCCCTCAAAATAAGTCCCACGGGCGGGGTCTCTCACTGAGGTCTGCCTAACCCGGCAAGAAACCCCTATCATATACTACATACACGTTTAAGATGGTAACTGGAAGCAACGCGGATTCAAGTTGCAGTTCATCTGAAATAGTGGTGACCGGGCTGAGTATACATAAAGATATAACATAATCGCTTAATTTGTTTAACATTAGGCATTGTAAAAAAATGTAACAATATGCGTTGATTTTTAACGTTAAAAGTTATAACATTATGCGGAGTTTATAACATTATCGGTTGTGTACAATATTCTTTGTAACATTATACGTTGGTGTAACATTATGCGGAGTTGCTACATTATCAGTTGTAACAAGCAGGTGTTTTAACGCCCTTCTAACAGAATCCCTCTTCAGAACCACATGTGATGCCTTTCCGCGGTGCATGATGGGTATCAATCTAGGTGTTCTGGTAGCCCACTGTAAGCGGTTATATTGAGACGTTATTGCCATGGTGATGTTAATGCGCATGCGTAGCTCGTGTTGTAATGGAGACACGTGTTTCTGTCTTTCATTTTGTGTGATGCCGCCATCTTGGTTTCTGTGATGTTACATCGTTACTTAGGTGCCCAAATATCTATCATATAGTGGGAGTGTGTTCTGAGGGTTCTGAGGGCGGTTTGAGGACTTTTGGGAAGCACTTGGGACAAAAGGGAACTGAATATGGTGGCGGTTGGTGTCGTAGTTTTTGTGGTTTGCTTAGTCGTTTAGCAGTTGCAGTGGTTGGAGTAGTAGTGGTAGTGCTTGCTGTTGTGGTTGCCGTTGCCGTACTTGCAGTGGTTGGTTATCTGTTTGTGTTGAAGTTGTAGTCGTTAGTGTTGTATTAGTTGGTGTTGTAGTTACCGTTGTTAGTGTAATGGCACATGTATTAGTTGTAGTGGTTGATCTTGTATGTATATTGCACATTGTGTATTCACATTGAAAATTGTGATATATGGCGTCATAGTGGTTGGTTTGGTGTTGTGTGGTTGCTGTGTGGTTGCTGTCATAGTTCGTTGGTCTGCTGTAGTGCAGGGCTTTTATTTCGTCTAAATTTGTGAGAATCCATTTGGATTCTCGTGAAAATGGTTGCGAGAATCCATACCAACTATGAGTGTCCCAGGATCCCATGACGCCACAATGGTTGAACCACTGTTGTATACTGATAACACATGTTAACATTTTATCCAAAACACCTTTTTAATTTTTAAAACTAAATTTGATAATTTTTAAACAATAAATAATAAATAGATGATAAACTTATTAAATGAACAATATTTACCAATAAAATGAGCCGGTTCCAACGACAGCCATATTTGTAAGATTTTATTGACATAGTGTCAGGATATTTCAGGTCATGTTAGCCTTGGGAGCGCGGTGGTTCAGTAGGTAGAGGTGCAGGCTGCAAGCCGAGAGGTCCTCGGTTCGAATCCCACCTGCGGCTACCGCGTTGTGTCCTTGGGCAAGACACTTCATCCCCATTGCACATGTGGGAGCACGATGACGCCGTGTACTAAGGCGTACTGCACGTCGATGGTTCGCATGTCTTCAACTAATCTAACCCCGCCAGTGCTGCAGTGTGGAGTTACGATGTTGGGGAGCTGGCAGCTGCTCGTCGTTGCTCGGTGGTTCTCTCCGGGTACTCCGGCTTCCTCCACCCGTAAAACTGTCACGGTCATGATTAGCCATTGTGCATAAATATGTGACCTTAAACCTCAATAAATAAATAAATACATGTTAGCCTTCTGCTGGTTAATTTGTTGCCGATGTGTTAAATAAAGGGTTAAATTGACTCAATTCTTTTCACGCGAATCCTAGCAGAGGTGCAGCGAGAATCTACATGGATTCTCGCCGGTTTTATTGCGCGAATCCTTGTGCGAATCGATTCTCGGATTCTCGTCGAAATTTTAGCCCTGGTAGTAGTTATATTAGTAATTGTTGAAGCGGCAATTGTTGTAGTGGTTGCTGTAATAGTTGTAGTTTGTTGTAGTTGTAGCTGCGATGGGTAATCTCATAATTCCTTTGGTTGGTGTAGTAGTTGTAGGTATTGTAGTGAGTTTCATGGGTGCAATTAGTGAATGAAGTGGTATTTGGTGTTGCTGTTCTGGGTGTTTTGTTTTTTAGTGGATGGTGTAATAATAGTTGGTGTAGTAAATATAGTTGTTCGTGCACCAGTTGTTGTGATATAGTGGTTGGTGCAGTAGTTGTATAAATTATTGGTGTTGTGAAGGCTGGTATTGTATTGGTTATTTATTGGGGCTTAACGACGCTTTCGACAGCCACGGTCACCTCGTGTCGGAATTGTATTGATGCAGCGGGTGTTGGTGTTTTAGTGGTTGGTATAGTGGTGGTTTGTGTAGTAGTTTTAATAGTGGTGGTTGGCCTTGTAGTCATAGTGGTTGTGTGGTAGTGATTGATGGTGTAGTAAAGGTTGGTATAATTGGTGTTGTTTTTGGTGAAGTAGTAGAAGTGGTTGGTGTGGTAGAGGTTGGAGTAGTAAAAAGTAGTGCCCTTTGTTTTGGTATCGTAGTTTTAGTTGTTGTATTGTTCGATGTCCTAGTAGATGTGGCTGATTGTAAATGAAGTAGTTCTTGTGAATGATGTAGTTCTTGCGATTCTTGCTATAGGGTTATAACGGTTGGTGTACTAGTTGTAACTAAAACTACGACCCAAAGAGACAACTTCGTCGATACCATAGAAAACAATTGTTTGAAACAACATGTGTAACCTTTCCGCGTGTTGTCAGTTGTCCCGGGGCAAAGAGACCGGCGGAGGTGTGGATTATCGGTCTCGTGCTAATGATTTGTATTGAGGGGTTTTTTAACTGAATTTCTCCATTTATTCGGTAAATGGTAGACATCCCGTTTTTGCATGATTTTCCAACATTAACCTTTTTTCATTTCTCCCTATTTCTTCCACACTACAAGTACTGGTTCATTCTTCATCATGTATAAACTCGAAGTCACAGCCCCGTGAGGTCGCTTCACCTCAGCATAAAATTACATAATAAAGGACTACCAGATTCAGATGATTCAAAAATCGATTTGTTCTCCTACCAGCTTTGTACACTAGTTGAGTACCATTTCTCATAGCACTCCAAACGATGAAAGCTGTATCACAATTTTGTTACCCCTGGGGTTTTCCGTCTTCTTTCGGTACTATGATATAAAACTACTATGGATATAGTGTAAAACAATCTAATAGGGGTTGAAGACTGCCGTTGTGTCTGGAAAACTAGCTGTATGCACACAGGACAAACAAATTTGTATCTCCAAGAGAGTGCAGATATCTGGCCTCCACTCGCTCTAGGAAATTGATATTGTAAACCATTTTCCCTGCTGTATTTTTGCCTGGAACATCTGACCCGCCCCTTCCACCCTCCAACATGACCATTTATATATTTATGGAATCCAGCCCCACATCTACACACAAAACATACGCACGCACCTTCGAGCTTTAGAATAGATTGATGCCTGAATGAAGCATCATTACATGATATGCAGCTGCATTGTGTAATAAACAACGTGTTATGAAACAATGCTATCTACCGGTCGAGGTATAAAGACCATTCACCAACCAGTCTGGTTGGTCCAGATCTCTTAGTCTCGTGGTAAATCGGTCGCTTTGTGTGCTGGAGGTCGACGGTTCGAACCCCGGCTCCCACACTTATCTCTCCTCCTGTTACAGCTGCATTATAAAACACAACGCATTATGCTCTGCAAATGAAGCAATATGCAATAAACAACATATTATGCAACAACATTGCATTATACAACAAAACAACGCAGTATGCACTGCAAATAAAGCATTTTGCATTAAATGTTTTATGTTTAATTGCTAGTGGATGAGGCCATTCTGACGTGTTTTGCACAACAAGTCATCTCGAGCACTTTTATAGCAATCCCTACCGCCGATCTAAAGCAAATGGTTAGGCAAATGTGGTTGTTGTATGTGCATATCACATTCCAGAGGCAGTAGAGTGGTCCATGAGAATCCCGATAGTGGAGCAGCCCACGATTATGTTCTGACCTGGGTTTTGTTTTACCATCAAAATTGGACACAGTAACTACGCCTGTTGTGGAAGTCCCCTCAAGGGGGGGGGGGGGTATGTGCAAATGGTTAGCTACTCTCTTGAACTTTCCATACTAACTTGTGTGGGTTGAGTAGTATAGCATGTGGTTTTAACACCTTTTTACAAGGATCTGATTCAGGATCTCATGTGATGTCATGCCGCAGTGCATGATGAGTATCATGTTCGTTGTTCTGGGGTCCGTGACAGTCATGTTGTGATGACAATAGTATTGTGTTACACGGTGTTAGTGCACATGTTTCTGGCCGCTTGTATGATTGAGGGCGCTATCTTGGTTTATATGGTGCCACGTTGTTACTATGGGACCCACATATGACTAATATAGCGTGTGTGTGTCAGAGTATATCTCTTCATCGGAAACGATCCAACAACGACCATAAATACCAGATGAATCCTAAAACTGTTCATGAGGCTCGGATTCTCCAGATTAGTAACCCGACACAAACAGGTTTATGCTTATCATCAGCGTGCTGTACTCTGTAATCGGATGACCGTGCGCCATGTTGAGGAACTGGGATTAAGTGTCTTGCCCAAGCTACACATGCATATAACGCGGATCAAAAACAAACCTACGACCTTTATGAAGCCCAATACTCTAGCCAATAAGCCACCGCACCCCCGAACCATGCAAGCTATGGTCTATGGTTTAGGAGCCAGAGATCGTGTGGGTTTTGGTCTGGGTGCTAGGAGCCAAGAAGGCTACGGGGTGGTGTAGAAGCAAGGAGCTACGAAACGTATAACCCAGTAGTGTGGAGATTAATGCTGACCTTTGTAGACCAATAGACCAATACTGGCTGACATGAGCCCATGAATACTAATGTGGACCTTTGTGGACTAACATGGACATTTGTGGTCTGATGTGAACTCACGTGGGCCTCTGTGTTCTAATGTGGACCTTTGTGGACTGATATGGGCCTTTGTGGACTGATGTGAACCAGTTCGGACTGATGTGGACTGATGTCAGTGCAACTGATTGAAACTTTTGGGGAGTGAAGATAGTGATGATTATGTGACTACTTGGGACTATCGGGAACTGAATATATTGTTTTTCGTTTGGTGTAGTTGGTGTTGTATTAGTTGGAGTAATATTTGCAATGGTTTGTTTAGTCGTTGGTTCAGTTGTTGTAGTGGTTGATGCAGTAGTTGTAATGGTTGCTCTTGTGGTTGTTGGTATCATTGTAGCAGTGGTTGATGTTGTATCTGTTGGTGTTGAAGTTGTTGATGTTGTAGTATTTGGTATTGTTGTTACAGTGAACGGGGTAGTATTTGTGGAGGTTCTTGTAGTGGTCGGTGTAGTAGTTGTAGTGTTTCATACTGTGGTTGTGGATGTTGATGGGACAGTTGTAGTGGTTGATATTACAGCAGTTGGCGTTTTAGCTGTGTTTTGTGGTGTTGTAGTGATTGGTGTTCGAGCTGTGAGGATTAGTGTCATAGTTATTTTGGTTGCTGTAGTGGTATTGCACTGGTTGATGTAATAATTAAAAGTGGTTTGTATTGTAGTGGTTAGTGTTGTAGCTGTGATAGTTAGTGTCATAGGTCTTTGTGGTTGGTGTCGTAGTTGTGACGGTAGGTGATATATATAGAATAAACGTATAGTGTTTTCAAGTAAAAAATTTATTCTACGAGTAGGATTAAGAATGAAACCGACGAGCCTCTGTTTATTTTGTTTATCCCATAAATGTTTTACAGGGCACGACAAAATCGTGCTATAATTCGCTACAAAACAGCGAGAAGTGAGAAGCACATTGGTCGAATTCGATCGACCAGCAAAATTGGCAAAAAAAACAAGGCGCAATAATACATTTCTGTCTAAAAATATTTCCCCTACAAACTTGAGCTAAACTTGCAAAAATACTTTATTATATGAGCAGTGTGTGGTGTTTTCTACTGGCATTGTGTAATACTTTGAAAAAGATTTAAAGAAATCAACAATCGAACTATCAATTATGCTAGACAAATGTGGTAGAGGCCAGAGGTCAACAAGTCCGTCACTACTAGAGGAATAAATTCTTTCAGTGTTAAACCTACGGGGAAAATTTATCACCCTGCTACAGTTAAAACTAGAAGTCCTGTCACGAATAGTGCGCTTATCTAGGCTTAATTGTGCGTTGGAATTGCGCGCAATTGCCATATCGAATGGCATCCAAAGCACGGCAGGTTCTCTTGGTTACTCATAGGAAACACATGCAATGTTTCTGCCAATGGACCTCCGGGTTTCCCGGAGGTCCATTGGCTGAAACATTGCTTGTGCACAGGCCATATGTACAGAATTTGATAGCTTTACTTGGGCCATAACGCGTACATTAACGCGCAATTCAACGTACTATTTGTGCGCATCTCATGACAGGACTTCTAATTTTATCTGTAGGTGAAAAAAGCAAAAATTTATCCAAGGCCTTTATTGTTCAAATAAACGGCCATTTATGGCATAAAGCGGGTTTAGTAGGTGCAGTTTGTGGTTGAAGTAGTAGTTGTAATGGTTTATTTTTGTTGTGGTAGTTGGTGAAGTAAAGGTTGGTTTTGATAAAGTAGTTTTAGTGCGTACTATGGTTGTGGCTGCTAGTGCTGTGGTTGTGGTTAATGGTATAAGAGTGAGTGGTTGGCGCTGCTGTTGTGGTTGGTAAAGTACTCGGGTTGCTGTTGTAGTCGTTGGATTTGTAGTTATGGTGTCAGTTGGCGTTGTTGTGGTTCTTAGAGTAGTACGTGTAGTGGTTGATGTTGCAGGTGTTTTGGTTGTTGTAGTAGTTGTGTTTCTTTGATATAACAGTTGAAGTGGTTGGCAAAGTAGTCGTCGTGGATGGTGGATATTTGAGGTTGTGGGTGAAATTGTTGCAGTAATTGGAGGCATAATATGTGTAGTGGTTGTTGTTATAGTTGTTATGGTGATCGGACATGAGGTAACCCTGTTGGAAGTGTGGTTAAACCCCAATAAATAAATAAAATAAATCAAATAAAATAAAATAAAAATAAATAAATAAATAAATAAATAAATGAATAAATAAATAAATAAATAAATAAATAGCTACTACACCAACAACAACTACAACAAATACTACACCAAAAACCAATATCTTCAGTTCCCGAAAGTCCCAAGTACTCACAAAAGTCCCCAAAACACCACTATTTTCAGTCCTCAAATGTCCCCAATTGTCCCCAAACCACTGCCGTCAGTTCACAGAAGCCCACGTCAGCCCCAAAGCAAACCACAAAAGACCTCAAGTGTCTACAGAGGCCCACATCAGTCAACATAAGTCCACAAAAAGCCCACTCTACTCCAGAGACCACATTAGACAACGTAAGACTATGGTCCACACTCGCCCAAAAGGGCCCCTATCACTGCCCACACAACTGGACTATGAGTTTCGTAGCTCCTAGCTTCAGCATGTGTTACCACGACAACGACGTCGCAGCCTGACCGCTCACGTGAGCTACCATGCTAACCATAATGATATTCTTCATGCCCCGCGACATTACATCAAAAAGAGCCCCCTAAAATGTCGTTAAACCACACGCTATACCTCTGAGAAAATAACAAAGGCATTAAAACCACAAGCTACACATGTGAAGGGCAATTAAAGCACATACTATGCTACTATGGTTGGTGTTGTACGAGTTGGTATTGCTTTAATAACTGTAGTGGATGGTGTGTGTTGATTAGTGAAATAGGTATAGTTATTTGTGAATAATTGTTGGTGTACTTGTTTCAGTATTTGATATTCTAGTTGTTACTGTAGTAGGTGTTGGTGTTGTCGAGGTTGAGGTTGCAATGGCTTTTGTAATAGTGGTTGGTGTTTTCAAGTTGGTGTTGTAGTGGTTGATGCAGAAAGTATTGGCGCAGTAGCTGTTGATATAGTAGTGGTTGGTGTGGTAGTTGGCGTTTAGCACATTGATGGTTGGTGTAGTAAAGGTTGTAGTAGTTGTTGGTGTTGCAGTGGTATGATTTTGAAATAGCTGGTGATATACTTATTGGCTCAATCATTTTGGTTGTTGATGTAGTAGTGTTGGTGTTTTAGTTGTGGGTTTGATTGCTGTAGATGTAGCTATAGGCATGTTTGTCCCTTGCATGTGTTTGCCACATTCCATAGGCAGTTGGTTTGCCCTGGGAAACCCAATGGTGGAGCAATGCTTGATTGTGGTCTTACACCGGTTTTGTCTATATACTAAATTGTACCCAGTAACCTCTGCATGTGGGGGAAGGCCATCAAGTGGCAAAAATAGGTGTAAATTTTCAGAACGACTTGAACATTACATAGCAATGTGCGTTGCGCTGAGTTGAAGATGAGAGGAGCAGGTGTTTTTAACGTCATTTTAACAGAATCCTCTTCAGGATTCCATGTGGTGTCATGCCGCGGTGAATAATGGGTATCAAGCAGGTTGTTCTGGTAGACCATATAAGCGGTTATATTGTGACGTCATGCCATGATGCTGTTATTGCGCATGAGTAGCTCTTGCTGTAATGATGATACGTGTTTCTGTCTTCGATTGTCTGTGATGTAGCCCACCTTCTTGGTTTCTGTGATGTTACATAGTTACGTTGGGGCCTAGATACCTCCAATATAGTAGGAGTGTGTTCGGAGTTTTTGCTCAATTGTATAGGAGTATAACTATTCACTTAAAACGTCTTGATCACTACCAATCATTACACAAATAAACTCCGAAACCTTCCGGAAGCATGACATTTTTGATGATACTCGTTTGGTATGGATCGAACGTTGTGTCATATAGCAGCCAGGGTGCCATTTAGGTATTGGTGAGCTAGGAGCTAGAAGCCAAGAAAATGGTGGAGAAGATAGGAGCTACGAAACCCATAACGCATTGGTTTGGAGATCAAATTGGAGATTGGCGAACTAATTTTGACTGCCGTGGAAATCGGCTGGCGTATGCTACTTCCAGAACGGGAAGGGGGCGGGGGGGTGGGAGGGATAACACATGTCGGTACAAATACTAGATTGCGGCTCCATGCTCCTTTTACAGAGGACTCTCGTGAGATTCTGATCCAGCTAAAACAATTCCCAACAATTAGCGCCAGCATGCGCACGTAGCGACGCTTATCACCAATACGATGACGTCAAACGATAGCAGGCTACCAGTTCTACCAGGAGGTATAGTCAGGTGATGGAGTCACCACATGAGTTCCACCACGGACGTCGAAGACAAAGGGGGTTTCTATACGACTACTGATCGGTATATCAAGAAGACAAAAACTAACAACCAAAATTCACTGGGCACCGATACTGAAAAGTACTCGGTGGTCACACCAAGAAATGGGAGTCTGTTAACACAGCAGAGCCCACATCATCGGAAATTGTGAATACGACAGCTAGCTCAACTGATGGCGTCACATACACCGACAAAGTAAAAGCCAAAACGCCCCTTAAGATGACCAATAAAAACGACAAGACACAGGGCCATCCGCAACCAAACCCCTGTGTCGTAATCACACGCATTCACCCCAAAACGTAAAAAAGCACAATTGATAAAACCCCATCAGGATACTCGTGGGAGAGATTAATCACCAAAGCCACGGGCAACCATACTTGGAAGATTAAAGTAAAATGCCCTAATAGAGCAACGGAATCAAATCTTATAAGCAAAGGGGTAATTATCAACGGAAAAAATACGAAACCGAGGAATATCGTGTTCTTCCGCAACCCGTTCAGTGTTACAAGTGTCAGAAATTTGGGCACTTGTCACACAAATCGTCGCCTGAGTGCTAGATTGTTCTATGTCCCATAGGGGACATAGAACATTCTAGCACTCATGCGACGAAATGCAACGGGGAGCAACGATGTATGAAATGCGGCGACAAACACATCGCGAAGGCATGCAGTGCCACAACTCCGAAATGCCCCAATTTCGGGGTTAACACCCCAGCAACTACCGGGGGTGTACCCACTTCAAAAAAGTTAAAACAAACATCCAGCTTGAAGCTCTAAATGTAAGTAATTTCGAGAACTCCTCCTCTCCTTATTGCACGTGTACCCTTATGGCTGGCCCTATTTTCAGCATAATGAAGAATCACATGGACACCAGTCTTTCGGACGTATGCAAAGAGATCAGTAAAACAGCCTCTCAGTTATAAAAAAACGCAAATATCTCACACGCTATTAGAAGTGGGGTCAACAAAATATAATTAGGTAACAATATTACAAATAGTAAATAAACTTAAATAAACTTACAGTTATTCCTTAACCATTCATTGATATACTAAAATAGTCCAGTGGAACGCTCGAAGCGTTACTCCGAAAAACTTGCAAATGTCACATTATTTAAAGAATAAGGGTACAATTGGAATTAGCGAAACATGGCTTAAACCAAACAAAACATTCTCGTTAAGTGGGTTTGATATTATTAGAAGAGATCGCACCTTCCAAAAAGGTGGCGGCGTCGTTCTGCTAATAAGGCAGGAGATTAAATACAAAACAATACTATGCGATCACCTCAATGCTGAAGAGATTGCAGCTGAAATTGAACTTAACCGGAAACACGTGGCTGTCATCTCATATTATAACAAGCCGCAAGCAACAGTAGACAGTAAAGTATTTGAATTCTTTACCAAAAAAATACAATCACTGCATAGTCTTGGGTGCTTTCAATTCCAAACACCATGTATTCGGTTGCAATAAAACTGAGTCAAATGGTGACGCTCTTTTCAGCATCATTGAATAACTCGATCTATTCGTGGTAAATGACGATCAAGGCGTAACAAACATATGCAACAACCTACTCCAGCAATCAGATATCCTAGACTTGATTATCACCAGTAAATCACTACCCAGCCACATGCAAGACATATTTGAAGGGGGTGATGATCTAGGCAGTGACCACCAGCCAGTTCACGCCACTTTGAAATGTAATACTGGTCCCACAAGGTATCCTACCGCGAAAAGGAGGAACCTATCAAAAATTGCCTGGAATCTCTTCAGAAACATTTTTGAAGTAAAAATAAATGCAAACTAGAGAATTCTAATTTGTTGGACAAATTACGGGCTTTCCAAACTTTCCAATGTGAAAATGCAGACTACATACAGCAAAGTAAAGTGTTTGAAATTAACCATTCCAAAATGATAGATACAAAGCATCCAAAGTTGCTTAATTTTGGCATTCTCTCACGGTTCTCTTATTCACGCCTTCATTTTGCTTGGGGATTAAATCTTGAAATTAAAAAGTAAACAGTAACTTTCTTCTACAATCATTGTTGCATCTATCCATACCAAAATAATTGCTACAACAACCTTGCAATTAGAGGAAATTGGTACAGATGTTTGCAAAATTCACTGAAAATCAGTTTTTTTTCTGACAGTACTATTCTTTACATGGCCAAAGCTTATGTTGTGTTTAGCCCCAAAGCATAACTTACAGCAGAGGATTTGTTCATTAGGCATCTCTACCTATAGCAAAACAAAGTGTTTAGAATTAACCCTTTCCAAAATGACAGGAAGATGCAACCACAGTTAGCTAATTTTGGCATATTCGGATGGAACTCTTACCCTCAGTTGCTTGAAGGTTAAAGATGAGATTAAAAACTAAACAGTAACATTCTTCTGCAAGCATTGTTGCATCCATGCAAAAATAATTGTTACAACAACCTCGCAATTATGAGAAATTTGCCCTTGAAGTTAGTAAATCGTGAAGATAAAATGATATATTCATATCATTTGTGGTCAATAGGGGTTAATTTTGAAATATTTGTGTGGTGATTTTAGTGTATGATATTATGCTCTTAATGTGTGAACATCAATCACAGCCTGAGTGTCTGAAAAGAGACATGGACTAATCTTGAATCTTGCTATTTGAATGAACATGTTCAAGTTGAGGGTACTCCAATTCAAGGCTTGACAACTGGGTGAGGGTTAAAACTTGGAATAAAACACATAACAGCAAGATTGTTCTTGGATGACAGTTAGATAATTGCCAAAAATGAAAAGTGGACAGAAATCGCGCATGGGTTAATGGCGAAAAGCCGGTAATTTGGCTAATTTGACATTAAAATTGAACAGACAGCTGTGTCGCTCAAACGCCCACTGCGTCCAAATTCTGAAAAATTGGAGTTTTTTTGGACGGTACCTACTTTTATGCAACAGAATGGAATAGTGTTAAACTTTACAATCAAATTTACAACAGCAAATATGCTCGGCAGTCAATTGTGAATAGTTTTTGAAATTAACCCTTTCCAAAATGATAGAAAAAGCAACCAAACATGGCTAATTTTGGCATTTTCAAACGGTACTCTTATTCTCGCCCTTATTGTGCTTGAGGGTTAAATCTGAGATTAAGAAGTAAACAGTAAGTTTCTTCCACAATCATTGTTGCATCTAGCCATACCAAAATAATTGTTACAACTACCTTGTAATTAGAGAAATTTGCCCTTGAAGTTGGCGAAAATAACAATTATTCCGACAGTACCCTTATGGGAAGTCTCAAATCTGCCAAGGGTTAAACTTTTAATAATAACATATAGAACAAAATTTGTCATACTTTGACTGCTGCAGCCGCAGAAAGCATTCAGAGCTCAAGCAATTAATGAAAGTGCCAATGACACTGCAGCTCAACTTGTCGAGACATGTACATGTATAGTATGTGACACAGCAATGACAAACATCTAGGTAATGACTTGATAACAGATGTACATATGAAGTATTGTAACGGTCTGTACATAAATACTGGCTGTAGCCTGTAACAAATGTATAGGTAAAAGTATTGTAAAGGTGGGTGACAGTCAGATGCTAAATAGAAAAGAAATCTTTGAGTCCCAGAGTGGGTCTGACTGAACCCCAAAATATTTGTTCTCATAGCACAGTGATAACAAAGGCACCACAAAACACACTCATTCCTGTCCCAGGGTGAAAACAAAGGTACCCAAGAAGTTTCGTGAAGATCAGTTCATAAATACGAGCTGTATAGAAGTTGAGACAAAAAAAACTGATTGGACCTAATTTCGGTACAAAATGGCCACTGGCAGCCATCTTGAATTTTGGACCGCACTCAGAAACACTCGTTCTCGTCCCAAGGTGATAACAAAGGTACCCAAGAAGTTTCCTGAAGATACAGCCTCTAGCCCGAGCTGTATTGACATGTGCACTTACAGTGTATAAGTAGCACTAAATAAATCAAAATTCATCTAATTTGCATAATTTCTGCACGAGAAAAAAAACCCGTAATGTATGTGATGTATTCCATTTTACTAAACATTCCTACAAAAATTTATTCAAATCAGAACTTTCATACAGAAGTTTTGTACAAAAGACTGATTGCACTAATTTTGGTACAAAATGGCTGCTGGTGGACATCTTCAATTTCGGACCACACCCAAAAACACTCGTTCTCATCCCACGATGATAACAAAGGTCCCCCAAAAAGTTTCGTAAATATCGGTTCATAAATACGGCCTCTAGCCTGAGCCGTATAGAAGTTGTGTACAAAAAACTGATTAGACCTAATTTCGGCACGAAATGGCCACTGGCAGCCATCTTGAATTTTGGACCGCACTCAGAAACACTCGTTCTCATCCCAAGGTGATAACAGAGGTACCCAATAAGTTTTGTGAAGATCGGCTGATAAATACAGCCTCTAGCCCGAGCCGTATTGACATGTGCACTTACTGTGTGTAAGTAGCACTGAAAAAATCAAAGTTCATCTAATTTGCATAATTTCTGCACGAGAAAAAAAACCCGTATTATATGTGATGTATCCCATGGTACTAAACATTCACACACAAAAATTATTCAAGTCAGCACTTTCATATGGAAGTTCTGTGCAAAAATCTGATTGCACCTAATTTTGTACAAAATGGCTGCCATCGACCATCTTGAATTTCAGACCGCACCCCAAAACACTCGTTCTCGTCCCACGGTGATAACAAAGGTACCCAAGAAGTTTCGTAAAGATCGGTTTATAAATACGGCCTCTAGCCCCAAAACATGTATAGTATGTGACACAGCTATCTCGAATCAATCAACTTTTTCAACAAATGGCAAAGAGCATATAGGAGTCAGACTAGTCGATAATATACTATTCACAAAAAGTAGGGGATATCCAAACTGAAGTTGATATTTTCGGAAAATGGTATTGGATGCGCGTACTATCGTGAGAACATGTTAGCAGCTCATGTGGTGCCTTTTGCGCGACGTCACGGCCGTCGATTCATTTTCCAGAATGACAATGCAAGAGCACCCAGGGCCCCTGACGCTATAGAGTTCCTCCAGGAGCATAACATCAATACACTGCCTTGGCCAGCACTAAGTCCAGACCGTTCGCCAATCAAACACGTCTGGGATATGCTTGGCAGGGGCCTACGACAAACGCCCCCTACCAATGTCCAGGAACTCGTCGCTGCACGGCAAGAAGAATGAAATAACATCAGTCAAGCTGATATTGGACGTTTGGTGAGGAGTATGCCACGTCGGACCCGCGCTTGACTCGCGAACCGAGGAGGATTTACAAGGTATTGAGGTGTTGGACTGGATGTGGTAAATCCTCTGACTGACCGTCCATGTCTTCTACAGCTGAGTGCGTGGAATGTGTGCTTGTCAGACACCCAACTATCGCTGAAATCATTCACCAGATGTCACAGTGCAATTCCTGAACTGTCTTTTTGAAGAAAATTGAAATATATTTCTTCAAATATCTCGCTTTTATCAAATATCCCCTACTTTTTTTAAATAGTGTATCAATACAGCACTTAGTCAAAACGAAATCGGAACAGCGCTTTTCTTGGATGAAGAAAAAGCGTTCGACTCGGTTTGGCACAATGGCGTGAGATATAAACTAGCGAAAATGGGATTACCCACTAACATTCTGAGGATCATATCATCATTTCTAACTGACCGAAAAATCAAGGTGAAGGGTTAACCGCGAGGTGTCAAAGGAAGTAATAGTTGAAGGGGGCACACCACAGGGGTCAAAGCCCGCTTTCTTTTCACAATGTATGTGAATGACATTGAAAAAGTAGGGAAAAGCTGTGTTGAACTATCGCAGTTCTCAGACGATAAAGGCAACTCTCGAAACATAATTAAAAATCGTCTGCAGGATACCATTCGCGATCTTGAGAGCTGGTGCGCCCTATGGCGCATCAAACTCGATGCCACCAAACTCAAAACGTTACGTTCTTCAAGAAGCAATGAGAAAATCCAGTCCCTAGTATCGATCTCCAGTTATGCCATCACAAATTAGAAGAAAGCAACGAGGCCAAATTTTGGGGATTTATACTTGATAGCAACCTCAGTTTAAACAGTCACGTAAACTTGTATGGTTAGAGCTACTAAACATATCAATTTTCTGAAGATGATCAGAGGTATAAACTGGGGAGCAAACAAAGATGTGCGTCTCAGGCTCTACAAATCATTTATACGTCCGGTACTAGAATACGGTGCCATAAGAACAAGTGACCTGAGCAAAACCAACATTCAGAAGTTACAGAGGGTTCAAAATCATGCGTATGGCACTACGCAAACCCAAATGGGCACCGATAAAGTAACTTAACGAGCTAGCAAAAATAGAAACTATTGATACGTGGTTAAAAGACCTACAAAACAAAACCCTCAACAGACTCCAAGATATTGAATTCATGGTTGAGCTGAACGAACACCGAACCATTAACAGAAAATACAAAACAAGTCACAGAAAATTAAAATTACTCAATAGAATTAAATTGTGGAGTCAGTGAGGATTGGCTCGCTGCTACTCATTGAGAACTTTAGGATTGATTCTGTGAGGATTGCTTCGCAACTCGAGTGGGCTCCGGAGAAACTCATCCATCACCCCACTAAAACAACAATCACACAACAGTCACAATATACAATAGCACAGTTCTATCTTTATCTAATAATGATATGGAGGACTGGAGTCAGTGAGGATTGCCTTGCTACTCGTGAAGAATTCTTAAGTCGAGTCTGTGGGGACTATACAATAGCTGATACCTATCTCTCTCTCTTTTTACCTATCTCTCTCTCGCAACCTGCTAATCACCGATTGAGTAATTGAACATTCTCAAATTTTCTTGCAACACTCTTATCAAGGAGACGCACGGAAGACGAAGTGTAGGAGAAATTGGTGCAACATACCTTTCTGTTAACACACACAAGAAACCACCAAACACCAGGCAAGGATTGAAACAAGCTTGCCTGGCTGGGACGAGTACATTTTAAATAAATAAACATTTGACTGAAGATATAACAGCCCTTTAAGGGCTTTCGGGTGTGTGTCTGTGAGAGAGTGTGTGTGTGTTTGTTTATTTTTTTCCTCTCCCATTAACCCGTCATCTATTCTCCCTGAAGGCAGACCAGATGACCAAGACTCAGCATCCAATCTCCCTTGTAGGCTGATGGATGACATCCAGCAGTCAAAAACACATATTGGTGGATTTTTTCCTTTTTCTAACCGTTATGGATAACATGCTGGGACTGCTCCCAAACCAGCGACTGTTTGGGTTTCTTTTTCTTTTTCTAAAGCAACCAACAAACCGCGGTTTCAGTATTACCATAAACATGCACATATCTCCAAGCAAACACAGAGCAGAATTCTTGTAGTTATGCACAATTCCTAGTCATCTTCCAGTTCGAAGTTCTCGGAGATCTGCACACACTACCCTACTGCCAGTGCGCACACTCAAAGCAAATAAGATTATTGGTTCTCGCTTCCAACTCTGGTGCATTCATAATCAAATAAAAGTTCTCAAGCAAATAAAGTTATTCGGGTCGCAAGGGATTTAAATCCCACATTGTCGGTGTCCGCCTTGGGCGCTTTGAAACTTTTCATTCATTCGAAACGAAATAGGAGCAGCGCTTTTCTTGGATGTAGAAAAAACGTTCGATCTTGTCCTTGGTATCGATCTTCAGTTATACGATCGCAAATTAGAAGAAAGCAACGAGGCAATACATTTTATGGATTTATACTTGATACAACCCCAGTTTAAACAGTCACGTAAATTCGTACGGTTTGGGCTACTAAACGTATCAATTTTCTGAAGATGATCAGAGGTATAAATTGTAGAGCAAACAAAGACGTGCTTCTCAAGCTTTACAAATCAATTATAAGCCTGGTACTAGAATATGGTACCACAATAACAAGTGACCTGAGCAAAACTAACATTCAGAAGCTACAGAGGGTTCAAAATCATGCCTTGCGTGTGGCACTATGCAAGGCCATGTGGGCACCAATAAAGGAACTTCAGGAGCTAGCAAAAATAGGAATTATTGAAACGCGATTAAAAAACCTACAACACAAAACCATCAACAGACTCCAAGATAATGAATTAATGGTAGAGCTGAACGAGCACCGAACCCTCAACAGAAAAACAAAATAAGTCACAGAAAATTAAAAATTACACAATAAAATTAAACTGCGTGGAGTCAGTGAAGATTGCCTCGCTACTCGTCGAGAAGTTTAGGATTAAGTCCGTGAGGACTGCCTTGCAATTCTGCGTGTGGGGAGTTGGCTACGAAGAAACCTACCACTCACCCCACCAATAGCAATAATCGCACAACGGTCACAATATACAATAGCGGATTTCTATCTCTCTCTAATAAAGATATGGAGGAGTGGAGTCAGTGAGGATTGCCTCGCTATTCATTAAGAACTTTAGGATTGAGTCTGTGAGGACTACCTCGCAACCCTGCGTGTGGGGAGTGGCTACAAAGAAAGCCACCCTCGCCCAATCAATAACAACAATCACAGTCACAATATACAATAATGGATTTCTTCTCTCTCTACCTGCAACTTTTTTAACTGAACATTTTCAAATTTTCTTGAACCAGTCGAAGCGCAGAATGGGTTGGACAAGCTTTTTGTTAAACATGCAGAATGAAGCCAAACACCAAGCAAGTATTGAAACAGGCTTGCCTGGTTGGAACCAGTGTTCATGATATATAAATAAACATATGAAGATATAACAGCGCTTGTAAGGATTTTTGAGTGTATGTGTGTGAGTGAGGGTGGGTTTTTTTTATCACTCCGTCATCTGTTCCCCCTGAAAGCAGACCAGATGGCAAAAGCTCAGCATCCACTCTCCCTTATTGACTGATGGATGACTCCCAGCTTTCAAAACACATATTGGTAGATTTTTTCTCTTTTACAACCGATATGGACAATATGCTGGGGCTGCTCCCAAACCATCGACAGATTGGGTTTCTTCTTCTTTGTTTCTAAAACAACCATCAAACGGTGGTTCATGTATTACTATAAATATGCCCACGTTTCTAAATAAAACTCAGAGCAGAATTCTTGTAGCTATGCACAATTCCTAGTCCTCTCCCAGTTCAATGTTCTAGGGGGTCTGACCCTAGTACCCTTCTGCCAGTGCGCACATTCGAACCTAATAAGATTATTGGCCCTCGCTTCCAACTCTCGTGGATCCATAAGCAAATAAAGTTATTCGGGTCCCAAGGGATCTCAAATCCCACATCGTCCTTGTGCGCCTTCAGCGCGTTGAAACTTCATTAATTCATTCAAGTTAGAATTATTTTCCTCAAGTCTCTATGAAGAAGCTAAACGACGGGAAACGCATCGAGACGGATGGATTCCTTTCTACCTATTCAGACGGCAATTACCAATCCAGGTATCATCTACATTAGGTAAAATGCTGGGGGGGGGGGGGGATTATTTTGATTTATTCCACCTCATTTCTTTATTTTTGTACTTAGCTGATCCACTTGCTTCACAATGGCTCGAAAAGGAGAGAGGCACCAGAGACAAGGAGTTGTTCGACCTGGAAAAGGCCAGGAACAATCGTTCCAGACCTATTCTAGATTGGTCAAGGCTCTGTTTCAGGTGTTTCACATTGAGCTCTTAGAGCAGTGTTACAACCTAAAATGCAATACGACGCAAAATGTAATAAACTTATTGCAAAGTCGGTTGTGATCGCTGTTACAACCGCTAATGTAATACAACAACTAAAGCAATAAATTTATCACATAAGTGATTGCGTTGGATGGCATACCTAACCGGTAATGCAATAAATTTATTACATAAGTGGTTGCTTTGAATGGCAAACCTAACCACTAATGAAATAAATTTATTGCATAAGTGGTTGCGTTGGATGGCTTACCTAACCGCTAATGCAATAAATCTATTACATAAGTGGTTGCGTTGGATGGCAAACCTAACCGCTAATGCAATAAACTTAATACAATAGCGGTTGAGTTGCAAGGAAAAATTAACTGCAAATGCAATAAATATATAAATATATGAAGCCTGGTTATACCTCACAACCGTTTTTTTTTTTAAATTATCATTTTTAATGAACTGATTTAGCACCCCTCCCCACCGCACCCCAAATCAATAAATTATCTCTTTTTGCAGTGACATTTTGAAATGTCCCAAGATCGGGTAGAAGCATTGTCGCCTCAGTATGTTCTCCGTTTGTATGCCTACCCCAGCATGTTAATACATCCACTTGCCTCCTATGGGCACATTTGTCCGGTTGCACATTCGCAAATAAACCGCTCATGCCAAATTAAATTCACTGTTTCGTGTGCCGGGACAGTGTGGGCTAAAATATTGGAGTAAATTTAAAATTTAACATGATCAAGGAAGGTACTTCGTGTTTGAAAATAAACGATGAAGACTCCAAATCCCAGTTTAAAGGTATATTTACATTTGCCGTTGCATTTCACAATCACAAGTTATGCATCGCCATGCAGATGCAGATGTAATGAGTTTTTTTCCTTCGTTATTGCATTTATCGACCAACAGTATCACGAACGGAATGTAATAAGTTTATTACGTTCGTGGTTAAGTTTGCCATCCAACGCAACCACTAATGTAATAAGTTTGTTGCAATAACGGTTAGGTATGCCATCCAACGCAACCACTAATGTAATAAATTTATTGCATTAGTGGTTAGGTTTGCCATCCAATGCAACCATTAATGTAATAAAATTATTGCATTTGCAGTTAAGGTTTCCTTGCAAAGCAACCGCTAATGTTTTAAGTTTATTGCATTAGCGGTTAGGTATGCCATCCAACGCAACCACTAATGTAATAAATTTATTGCATTAGTGGTTAGGTTTGCCATCCAACGCAACCATTAATGTAATAAAATTATTGCATTTGCAGTTAAGGTTTCCTTGCAAAGCAACCGCTAATGTTTTAAGTTTATTGCATTAGCGGTTAGGTATGCCATCCAACGCAACCACTTATGCAATAAATTTATTGCATCAGTGGTTAGCTTTGCCATCCAATGCAACCACTTATGTAATAAATTTATTGCATTAGTGGTTGTATTGCATTAGCGGTTGGAACAGCGATCACACCGACTTTGCAATAAGTTTATTACATTTTGCGTCGTATTGCATTTTAGGTTGTAACAGAGCAGCATTTGGCAAATCAGGATTTACCGAAGCAGTTAGAGAAGAAAGTAGATGAGTTAGGTGGCTTTTTAAAACCAGCTCTTCCCACCCCACACATTTTTTCTGTTTTTCGACAGATTAGTGTGGGATAGGCCAACCAAATGTTAAATGCTTTAATTGAGAATTACAAGAAAAAATTAAACGAGTTGAAGTCTAAGATCACTTTGGCAATGCAACCACCTCCTGGCTTGGAAAAAATAGACTTCAACAGCGCTTCGGCGCGTGCCTTGATCTGGGCTCGAAAAAACTTTAAAAATAAGTTTACAGATAAGACGATTTCAGCCTATGAGTCTTACATTTCGGAACTTCGCCCAGCGTCTGGAGTAAGGAACAATACAGGAGGGAGCAAGCAAACTTCCACTTGTGCTGTCCCTCAACCCCAGCGCAAAAAGCAAAATAAGAAAAGATGAAGGCAAACATTTCTCCCTCTTTGTTTCCTTCTACTTCTCCTCCTGCCCTCTCTCAGAGTAAGCGCCTCAATTTGCAAACATCTCCGGTCCATAGTGTGACTGAAGATGCTCACAAATTGAGTAACGCTGTCTCTCCTGGTCTTGTTCCTCTACCTCCTACTCCTCCCCCAGCCTTCAGGAATTGAATTTAAATTATTAACCCTTTACCTAACTTGAAAGGCAGACGACACTTGCAAAAATAATTCTTGAATAACTTTTTTTTTTCATTTTTTGTCTCAAAAACATAGGTTATGACCCCTCGTTGGAACGAGCTCGACGAGCTCGTTCCAACGAGGGGTCATAACCTATGTTTTTGAGACAAAAAATGAAAAAAATAAAGAAAATTAATTGGCGATTTTTGAGAATCGCGCTGGCCGGTTTTGGCTGTTACGTTAGGTAAAGGGTTAAGAAAAAATATTAACTCGGAAATTACTTTGGATAAAGGTCGAAAATCGGTCTCCATTACATTTCAATCCAGTCTGGTGATCGCCATAAGTCATTCCAGCCTGAATATTCACACATAGCTAATGTGTTGTTCCAACCTACTGAAGAATGCCAACCATCATTCTCGAACATACGGAAAATGATATAAATATAGAGAACAACCCATCACCATTTTGAAACTGTGGTGAATCCCGAGTACGATTGTGAATATCCATCAAATGGGCGTGGATGTCAGAAATTGGTTGGGGGAAAAAACGTTCAAAATGGAATAAATTGGAGAAAGAGGTAGGTGGGTGGTCTAACATGTCGAAAGTTAAAAATCATCATATGTTCCGGAGATTATTTCCGACCCCACCCCTGGCCTATCCAGATAATCCGGTAGAAATTCCTTACGACTGCCATATTTAGTCGTTGATTATTTCATGTTGTGGATACAGACAGTTCGTCCCCCGAGTTCCAATGTGTTCTTTGTGCCCACTGGCACATAGAACGCAGAGGACGAATTATGACTCGTTGTTGGTGAATGCATGTAGGGGTAAGGAAATTGTCAGAGAAAGTATTCGTCGAAAGGCAAGTGAGATCGATGTCGAATTGCTACTCAGTTCGAAACAACCATAGCCATGGTTCAATTATTTCATTTTCCGAAGAACGACTTTCTCCATTTTTCAACTGCGATGAAATTGTAAGGTACGAATTAGACAGTATATTCGGATACGTTCACCAGGTTTTGGAATATTTTTAGTGTTGAATCTTTTTAACCGATAATACATATAAGTTGTTGTATGTCGAAGCGACAGGCCTCACACAACTCCTCGACTTCGGTATTGCGAGAGGATAGGACCGGCCAAGTAAAATTCATATTGCTACACCCGTTCCTTTTAAGTGAAAGAGCTGATTAAAAGTTCTTATTAAATTTATTTATTTATTGTTTGAGGATTCCATGAAACTTTCAACAGCCAGGGTCAAGTAGGATAGTTGTATGGGTGGAATAACCTCGAATACCCGGAGATTACCACCACCAGCGGCGAGTAACTGTCGGTCTCATGCGCGTAGCCAGGATTTTATAATGGGGTGCACGAGACAGTTTTTGTTGGTTGGGGGGCAAACATTATATTTAGAAGGCAGTTTCGGGGGTCCGGGGCCTCTCCTAGTCCTATCTAGGACTCTCCGGTCGTTACACTCTCGTCGCCAAAGAAAACAATGCAGATGATACGGGTCAGTTTCTGTCGACCTTTCAACCCGGAGTTCAGTTCATTAACCAATGAGCATCCGTGTCGCTCTGATAGAGCTAAAACGTCAGTTTTATTTCTTTTGTGATATGTACTTCCAGAACAGCCGGAATGTCAGGACCGTTAATCGCAGATTTAGTTTCCAATAAAACCCCAATTCGACAAACTGATGCGCCTTTCGAATATACCCTCTTTGGGTGAAAATTCCGAGGTTGTGTAGATGGGTCACCACGACATGAATTTGGATGTTGTTTCACACCATTTTCAGACTTCAATACAGTCCCATCAAATTAAATCATCGCATTCTAATGGTACAATGGAGCCCACTTAATTGGATATCTGTTAATTGTATATTCCTGTTAATTGAATATAATTTTCAAACACAAAACCATTTAGCATACCTTCAGTACAAATTTGATCTGTTAACCGCATATGGGTTGTAGAGTAAACTCCTGTTAATTGTATATAAATTTTTGTAATATGTAGAAAAAATTACTGTGACACGCACCAAATTCCCCTTATTTATCAACCTTTTTGGCCCCACTACATCCAATACAGGCATTTATTCTATTATATCTTGTTTGACAGAGCTCATAGAGCTCTGTCAAACAAGATATAATAGAATAAATGATCAGTTTACCTCCAGAACACGGGAAACTGTCCAAATCCCTGTTAATTGTATACACCTGTTAATTGAATAATTTTCACTGACAAAGTGGCTATTCAATTAACAGGGTTCCACTGTATAAACAATTTCTTCAACCCTGAACCTTACACAACTAAAAGACGACCCCTGGAAAAAACATTCCTGAATATCTGACAACTTTCATTTTTGGCTTGATAATATAGCTTATGACTCCCTTATTTGAACGGCCTCGTTCGTATGAAGGGCCATAGGTGTATTTCGGGACCAAATTGAAGAAAATAACCAAAAAATAACAAAATTATAATGACTTTTTGTGTATTATTCTGCCTATTTTAGCATTAGGTTGGATAAAGGGTTGATGACGTTGTTTTTAGTCGGGGAAAACTAAGTTTTAAGCCATTAATATCTTTTTTGTCACTTGGTGAACGAAAATATAACTGATCAAATTTTCAACTGCATTTTGGGAATTAGTTGTTGAGGATAATTTTGATCCCACTATTCTCCAGAGAGTTAAAAGTAAATTTCATTTTTCACAGGAATCCCGAAAACCTTGAGGAAATGTTTGATTTTTTATCCAAAGCCCAGAATGCTAAGTGTTTATTGAAGAAGCATTTCACTGAAGAAATGTGCCAGAAATACAAGGATAAGGCAACACGTTTTAATGCAACACTCAACCACTGTGTGATATCAGGTATGTACTTTACTGCTCTCAGGTTTGTGGCCACGATGCTTTCCAAATCAGGACGTTTATGCATCACCAATTTCACTAAACCAGTTAAGTTAGCCTTGAAATGGTTGAAATTTGCAGGTCAAGACAATATTTCGACATCAGAGTTCCGAGTGTTAAAGCGTCCACTAGTAATGAAATGTTCAATACCTTTACATTAAACAGTTTTGCAATCCTGGTATTAACCCTTTGAATCCTTATGGTATAATCCATATCAGTTCAGAACCACCAACTGATCGAGTCCATATTCGTTGCATGGGATTATTATAATCTCGGATGGGTATGGATGTGGGATGGGAAAATCTCACCCGAGGGCAAGATATTTGGGCCAGACACGAGGCTTGCCGAGTGTCTGGATCAAATATCTTGTCCCGAGGGTGAGATTTTCCCATCCCACACCCGTACCCATCAGGGATTATTTTTCTCCCCCCACCATACAGCGGTAACGTTAGCCAGAGGTAATCGGCGGTCACGTGCTGATAAAATCAACTCATTTGGTATTCGCTGTTTTGAAAAACTAATGACACCATAGGAAAGAGCATGCAAAAGTTACGTGTATACCAAAGGTATATACCACGAAATCAATTAGGAAGGGTGGCATCTTGGGGTTTAAAGAGTTTTAGAGCATCAGACTTTGATCACACGGCATTCTGATGACGTCAATATGAATTAGTTGGTAGCAAAAAACTTATACGATATGCATAACGTCATAATTACGTTATGAATGTATAACGTCACGTGGGTGGGGTGGGATACATCTGTCTCTCCCTGCTATCTCACCCTGGACAGACGTATGTTACACATGTTGTGGGGGGAGAAAAGAGCAATCGATATTTTCAACGTGCAGCCTTGGGGCGCCACGTTGAAAACCTTGATTGGTCTGCCACACAATGTCTTTGAGTAAATATATACTTTATGAATTCAGATCATATCACGACCTTGGAGGGGGACGGGGGTCTTTCGGGTTCAAGGGCTCAAAAATTGTAAATCGATTTTCTTGCTACTAAAACAGATAAATCAACCAACCTGCTAAACCTGCTGAATCAACCTGGGTACAAAATCGCCTTTGATGCTGAAACTGACGAACCCGCATTCATAATGAGCAAAGTTAAACTGACCTTGGTATTGGAACGTGTAAATCAACCTCAGTACTAAAATGGAAAAAAAAAATGTTCGTTTGTACTGACTGAAAAAAAAATCAACCTCGGTACTGAAACAGTTATAAATCACCCTTGGTAGTAGAACTGGTAAATCCACTTTGAATTTAAAACAACTGAACATCCCTTTGAACTCAAACTGGTGAAACATCATTGCTACTACTGCGAAAAGGAGAGAGGCACCAGGGACAAGGAGTTGTCCGACCTGGAAAAGGCCAGGAACAATCGTTCCATGCCTATTCTAGATTGGTCAAGGCTCTGTTTCAGGTGCTTCACATTGGGCTCTTAGAGCAGTGTTACAACCTAAAATGCAATACGACGCAAAATGTAATAAACTTATTGCAAAGTCGGTTGTGATCGCTGTTACAACCGCTAATGTAATACAACCACTAATGCAATAAATTTATTACATAAGTGGCTGCGTTGGATGGCAAACCTAACCACTAATGCAATAAATTTATTGCATAAGTGGTTGCGTTGGATGACAAACCTAACCGCTAATGCAATAAATTTATTACATTAATGGATGCGTTGGATGGCAAACATAACCGCTAGTGCAATAAACTTAATACGTTAGCAGTTGAGTTGCAAGGAAAAATTAACTGCAAATGCAATAAATATATAAATATACGAAACCTGGTTATACCTCACAACTGTTTTTTTTTTAAATTATCATTTTTAATAAACTGATTTAGCACCCCTCCCCACCGCACCCCAAATCGATAAATTATCTCTTTTTGCAGTGACATTTTCAAATGTCACTAGACCGGGTAGAAGCATTGTCGAACGAGTATGTTCTTCGTTTGTATGCCCACCCCAGCATGTTAATACATCCACTTGCCTCCTATGGGCATATTTGTCAGGTTGCACATTCGCAAATAAACCGCTCATGCCAAATTAAATTCACTGTTTCGTGCTAAAATATTGGAGTAAATTTAAAATTTAACATGATCAAGGAAGGTACTTCGTGGTTGAAAATATACGATGAAGACTCCAAATCCCAGTTGAAAGGTATATTTACATTAGCGGTTGCATTTCACAATCACAAGTTATGCATCGCCAAGCAGATGCAGATGTAATGTGTTTATTTCCTTCGTTATTGCATTTATCGACCAACAATATCACGAACGGAATGTAAAAAGTTTATTACGTTCGTGGTTAAGTTTGCCATCCAACGCAACCACTAATGTAATAAGTTTATTGCAATAACGGTTAGGTTTGCCATCCAACGCAACCACTAATGTAATAAATTTATTGCATTAGCGGTTAGATTTGCCATCCAATGCAACCACTTATGCAATAAATTTCTTACCTTAGTGGTTAGGTTTGCCATCCAACGCAACCATTAATGTAATAAATTTATTGCATTTGCAGTTAAGGTTTCCTTGCAATGCAACCGCTAATGTTTTAAGTTTATTGCATTAGCGGTTAGGTATGCCATCCAATGCAACCACTTATGCAATAAATTTATTGCTTCAGTGGTTAGCTTTGCCATCCAACGCAACCACTTATGTAATAAATTTATTGCATTAGTGGTTGTATTAAATTAGCAGTTAAGTTAGCCTTTGTACTAAAACTGGTTTTTAGTTGAAATGGTTAACATTTGCAGGTCAAGACAATATTTCGACATCAGAGTTCGGAGTGTTAAAGCGTCCACTAGTAATTAAACGTTCAATACCTTCACATTAAACAGTTTTGCATCCCTTGTATTAACCCCTTGAATCCTTATGGTATAATCCATATCAGTTCAGAACTACCAACTGATCGAGTCCATATTCGTTACATGGGATAAGAGCAATCGATATTTTCAACGTGCAGCCTTGCGGCGCCACTTTGAAAACCTCGATTGGTCTGCCACACAATGTCACTGAGTAAATATATACTTCATGAATTCAGATCATATCACGACCTTGGAGGGGAAAGGGGGTCTTTCGGGTTCAAAAATTGTAAATCGATTTTATTGCTACTAAAACAGATAAATCAACCAGCCTACTAACCCCGCTGAATCAACCTGGGTACAAAATCGCCTTTGATGCTGAAACTCACGAACCCACATTCATAATGAGCAAAAGTTAAATTGACCTTGGTATTGGAACGTTTAAATAAACCTCAGTACTAAAATGGAAAAAAAATGTTCGTTTGTACTGACTGAAAAAAAAAATCAACCTCAGTACTGAAACAGTTATAAATCACCCTTGGTAGAAGAACTGGTAAATCCACTTTGAATTTAAAACAACTGAACATCCCTTTGAACTCAAACTGGTGAAACATCATTGCTACTACTGCGAAAACGAGAGAGGCACCAGGGACAAGGAGTTGTCCGACCTGGAAAAGGCCAGGAACAATCGTTCCATGCCTATTCTAGATTGGTCAAGGCTCTGTTTCAGGTGCTTCACATTGGGCTCTTAGAGCAGTGTTACAACCTAAAATGCAATACGACGCAAAATGTAATAAACTTATTGCAAAGTCGGTTGTGATCGCTGTTATAACCGCTAATGTAATACAACCACTAATGCAATAAATTTATTACATAAGTGGTTGCGTTGGATGACAAACCTAACCGCTAATGCAATAAATTTATTACATTAGTGGATGCGTTGGATGGCAAACATAACCGCTAGTGCAATAAACTTAACACGTTAGCAGTTGAGTTGCAAGGAAAAATTAACTGCAAATGCAATAAATATATAAATATACGAAACCTGGTTATACCTCACAACCATTTTTTTTTTTAAATTATCATTTTTAATAAACTGATTTAGCACCCCTCCCCACCGCACCCCAAATCGATAAATTATCTCTTTTTGCAGTGACATTTTCAAATGTCACTAGACAGGGTAGAAGCATTGTCGAACGAATTTACATTTGCGGTTGCATTTCACAATTACAAGTTATGCATCGCCAAGCAGATGCAGATGTAATGAGTTTATTTCCTTCGTCATTGCATTTATCGACCAACAATATCACGAACGGAACGTAAAAAGTTTATTACGTTCGTGGTTAAGTTTGCCATCCAACGCAACCACTAATGTAATAAGTTTATTGCAATGACGGTTAGGTTTGCCATCCAACGCAACCACTAATGTAATAAATTTATTGCATTAGCGGTTAGATTTGCCATCCAATGCAACCACTTATGCAATAAATTTCTTACCTTAGTGGATAGGTTTGCCATCCAACGCAACCATTAATGTAATAAATTTATTGCATTTGCAGTTAAGGTTTCCTTGCAATGCAACCGCTAATGTTTTAGGTTTATTGCATTAGCGGTTAGGTATGCCATCCAATGCAACCACTTATGCAATAAATTTATTGCTTCAGTGGTTAGCTTTGCCATCCAACGCAACCACTTATGTAATAAATTTATTGCATTAGTGGTTGTATTAAATTAGCAGTTAAGTTAGCCTTTGTACTAAAACTGGTTTTTAGTTGAAATGGTTAAAATTTGCAGGTCAAGACAATATTTCAACATCAGAGTTCGGAGTGTTAAAGCGTCCACTAGTAATGAAACGTTCAATACCTTCACATTAAACAGTTTTGCAACCCTGGTATTAACCCCTTGAATCCTTATGGTATAATCCATATCAGTTCAGAACCACCAACTGATCGAGTCCATATTCGTTACATGGGATAAGAGCAATCGATATTTTCAACGTGCAGCCTTGGGGCGCCACTTTGAAAACCTTGATTGGTCTGCCACACAATGTCACTGACTAAATGTATACTTTATGAATTCAGATCATATCACGACTTTGGAGGGGAAAGGGGGTCTTTCGGGTTTAAAAATTGTAAATCGATTTTATTGCTACTAAAACAGATAAATCCACCAGCCTACTAAACCTGCTGAATCAACCTGGGTACAAAATCGCCTTTGATGCTGAAACTGACGAACCCGCATTCATAATGAGCAAAGTTAAATTGACCTTGGTATTGGAACGTTTAAATCAACCTCAGTACTAAAATGGAAAAAAAAATGTTCGTTTGTACTGACAGAAAAAAAAAATCAACCTCGGTACTGAAACAGTTATAAATCACCCTTGGTAGTAGAACTGGTAAATCCACTTTGAATTTAAAACAACTGAACATCCCTTTGAACTCAAACTGGTGAAACATCATTGCTACTACTGCGAAAAGGAGAGACGCACCAGGGACAAGGAGTTGTCCGACCTGGAAAAGGCCAGGAACAATCGTTCCATGCCTATTCTAGATTGGTCAAGGCTCTGTTTCAGGTGCTTCACATTGGGCTCTTAGAGCAGTGTTACAACCTAAAATGCAATACGACGCAAAATGTAATAAACTTATTGCAAAGTCGGTTGTGATCAATGTTACAACCGCTAATGTAATACAACCGCTAATGCAATACATTTATTGCATAAGTGGTTGCGTTGGATGGCAAACCTAACCGCTAATGCAATAAATTTATTACATTAGTGGATGCGTTGGATGTCAAACCTAACCGCTAATGCAATAAACTCAAAACGTTAGCGGTTGAGTTGCAAGGAAAAATTAACTGCAAATGCAATAAATATATAAATACATGAAACCTGGTTATACCTCACAACCGTCTTTTTTTTAAATTATCATTTTTAATAAACTGATTTAGCACCCCTCCCCACCGCACCCCAAATCAATAAATTATCTCTTTTTGCAGTGACATTTTGAAATGTCCCTAGACTGGGTAGAAGCATTGTCGCCCCAGTATGTTCTCCATTTGTATGCCCACCCCAGCATGTTAATACATCCACTTGCCTCCTATGGGCATATTTGTCAGGTTGCACATTCGCAAATAAACCGCTCATGCCAAATTAAATTCACCGTTTCGTGCTAAAATATTGGAGTAAATTTAAAATTTAACATGATCAAGGAAGGTACTTCGTGGTTGAAAATATACGATGAAGACTCCAAATCCCAGTTGAAAGGTATATTTACATTTGCGGTTGCATTTCACAGTCACAAGTTATGCATCGCCAAGCAGATGCAGATGTAATGAGTTTATTTCCCTCGTTATTGCATTTATCGACCAACAATATCACGAACGGAATGTAATAAGTTTATTACGTTCGTGGTTAAGTTTGCCATCCAACGCAATCACTAATGTAATAAGTTTGTTGCAATACCGGTTAGGTTTGCCATCCAACGCAACCACTAATGTAATAAATTTATTGCATTAGCGGTTAGATTTGCCATCCAATGCAACCACTTATGCAATAAATTTCTTACCTTAGTGGTTAGGTTTGCCATCCAACGCAACCATTAATGTAATAAATTTATTGCATTTGCAGTTAAGGTTTCCTTGCAATGCAACCGCTAATGTTTTAAGTTTATTGCATTAGCGGTTAGGTATGCCATCCAATGCAACCACTTATGCAATAAATTTATTGCTTCAGTGGTTAGCTTTGCCATCCAACGCAACCACTTATGTAATAAATTTATTGCATTAGTGGTTGTATTAAATTAGCAGTTAAGTTAGCCTTTGTACTAAAACTGGTTTTTAGTTGAAATGGTTAACATTTGCAGGTCAAGACAATATTTCGACATCAGAGTTCGGAGTGTTAAAGCGTCCACTAGTAATTAAACGTTCAATACCTTCACATTAAACAGTTTTGCATCCCTGGTATTAACCCCTTGAATCCTTATGGTATAATCCATATCAGTTCAGAACCACCAACTGATCGAGTCCATATTCGTTACATGGGATAAGAGCAATCGATATTTTCAACGTGCAGCCTTGCGGCGCCACTTTGAAAACCTCGATTGGTCTGCCACACAATGTCACTGAGTAAATATATACTTTATGAATTCAGATCATATCACGACCTTGGAGGGGAAAGGGGGTCTTTCGGGTTCAAAAATTGTAAATCGATTTTATTGCTACTAAAACAGATAAATCAACCAGCCTACTAACCCCGCTGAATCAACCTGGGTACAAAATCGCCTTTGATGCTGAAACTCACGAACCCACATTCATAATGAGCAAAAGTTAAATTGACCTTGGTATTGGAACGTTTAAATCAACCTCAGTACTAAAATGGAAAAAAAATGTTCGTTTGTACTGACTGAAAAAAAAAATCAACCTCGGTACTGAAACAGTTATAAATCACCCTTGGTAGAAGAACTGGTAAATCCACTTTGAATTTAAAACAACTGAACATCCCTTTGAACTCAAACTGGTGAAACATCATTGCTACTACTGCGAAAACGAGAGAGGCACCAGGGACAAGGAGTTGTCCGACCTGGAAAAGGCCAGGAACAATCGTACCATGCCTATTCTAGATTGGTCAAGGCTCTGTTTCAGGTGCTTCACATTGGGCTCTTAGAGCAGTGTTACAACCTAAAATGCAATACGACGCAAAATGTAATAAACTTATTGCAAAGTCGGTTGTGATCGCTGTTATAACCGCTAATGTAATACAACCACTAATGCAATAAATTTATTACATAAGTGGCTGCGTTGGATGGCAAACCTAACCACTAATGCAATAAATTTATTGCATAAGTGGTTGCGTTGGATGACAAACCTAACCGCTAATGCAATAAATTTATTACATTAGTGGATGCGTTGGATGGCAAACATAACCGCTAGTGCAATAAACTTAATACGTTAGCAGTTGAGTTGCAAGGAAAAATTAACTGCAAATGCAATAAATATATAAATATACGAAACCTGGTTATACCTCACAACCATTTTTTTTTTTAAATTATCATTTTTAATAAACTGATTTAGCACCCCTCCCCACCGCACCCCAAATCGATAAATTATCTCTTTTTGCAGTGACATTTTCAAATGTCACTAGACAGGGTAGAAGCATTGTCGCCCCAGTATGTTCTCCATTTGTATGCCCACCCCAGCATGTTAATACATCCACTTGCCTCCTATGGGCATATTTGTCAGGTTGCACATTCGCAAATAAACCGCTCATGCCAAATTAAATTCACCGTTTCGTGCTAAAATATTGGAGTAAATTTAAAATTTAACATGATCAAGGAAGGTACTTCGTGGTTGAAAATATACGATGAAGACTCCAAATCCCAGTTGAAAGGTATATTTACATTTGCGGTTGCATTTCACAGTCACAAGTTATGCATCGCCAAGCAGATGCAGATGTAATGAGTTTATTTCCCTCGTTATTGCATTTATCGACCAACAATATCACGAACGGAATGTAATAAGTTTATTACGTTCGTGGTTAAGTTTGCCATCCAACGCAATCACTAATGTAATAAGTTTGTTGCAATACCGGTTAGGTTTGCCATCCAACGCAACCACTAATGTAATAAATTTATTGCATTAGCGGTTAGATTTGCCATCCAATGCAACCACTTATGCAATAAATTTCTTACCTTAGTGGTTAGGTTTGCCATCCAACGCAACCATTAATGTAATAAATTTATTGCATTTGCAGTTAAGGTTTCCTTGCAATGCAACCGCTAATGTTTTAAGTTTATTGCATTAGCGGTTAGGTATGCCATCCAATGCAACCACTTATGCAATAAATTTATTGCTTCAGTGGTTAGCTTTGCCATCCAACGCAACCACTTATGTAATAAATTTATTGCATTAGTGGTTGTATTAAATTAGCAGTTAAGTTAGCCTTTGTACTAAAACTGGTTTTTAGTTGAAATGGTTAACATTTGCAGGTCAAGACAATATTTCGACATCAGAGTTCGGAGTGTTAAAGCGTCCACTAGTAATTAAACGTTCAATACCTTCACATTAAACAGTTTTGCATCCCTGGTATTAACCCCTTGAATCCTTATGGTATAATCCATATCAGTTCAGAACCACCAACTGATCGAGTCCATATTCGTTACATGGGATAAGAGCAATCGATATTTTCAACGTGCAGCCTTGCGGCGCCACTTTGAAAACCTCGATTGGTCTGCCACACAATGTCACTGAGTAAATATATACTTTATGAATTCAGATCATATCACGACCTTGGAGGGGAAAGGGGGTCTTTCGGGTTCAAAAATTGTAAATCGATTTTATTGCTACTAAAACAGATAAATCAACCAGCCTACTAACCCCGCTGAATCAACCTGGGTACAAAATCGCCTTTGATGCTGAAACTCACGAACCCACATTCATAATGAGCAAAAGTTAAATTGACCTTGGTATTGGAACGTTTAAATCAACCTCAGTACTAAAATGGAAAAAAAATGTTCGTTTGTACTGACTGAAAAAAAAAATCAACCTCGGTACTGAAACAGTTATAAATCACCCTTTGTAGAAGAACTGGTAAATCCACTTTGAATTTAAAACAACTGAACATCCCTTTGAACTCAAACTGGTGAAACATCATTGCTACTACTGCGAAAACGAGAGAGGCACCAGGGACAAGGAGTTGTCCGACCTGGAAAAGGCCAGGAACAATCGTTCCATGCCTATTCTAGATTGGTCAAGGCTCTGTTTCAGGTGCTTCACATTGGGCTCTTAGAGCAGTGTTACAACCTAAAATGCAATACGACGCAAAATGTAATAAACTTATTGCAAAGTCGGTTGTGATCGCTGTTACAACCGCTAATGTAATACAACCACTAATGCAATAAATTTATAACATAAGTGGTTGCGTTGGATGGCAAACCTAACCACTAATGCAATAAATTTATTACATTAGTGGATGCGTTGGATGGCAAACCTAACCGCTAATGCAATAAATTTATTACATTAGTGGATGCGTTGGATGGCAAACATAACCGCTAGTGCAATAAACTTAATACGTTAGCAGTTGAGTTGCAAGGAAAAATTAACTACAAATGCAATAAATATATAAATATACGAAACCTGGTTATACCTCACAACTGTTTTTTTTTTAAATTATCATTTTTAATAAACTGATTTAGCACCCCTCCCCACCGCACCCCAAATCAATAAATTATCTCTTTTTGCAGTGACATTTTGAAATGTCCCTAGACTGGGTAGAAGCATTGTCGCCCCAGTATGTTCTCCATTTGTATGCCCACCCCGGCATGTTAATACATCCACTTGCCTCCTATGGGCATATTTGTCAGGTTGCACATTCGCAAATAAACCGCTCATGCCAAATTAAATTCACCGTTTCGTGCTAAAATATTGGAGTAAATTTAAAATTTAACATGATCAAGGAAGGTACTTCGTGGTTGAAAATATACGATGAAGACTCCAAATCCCAGTTGAAAGGTATATTTACATTTGCGGTTGCATTTCACAGTCACAAGTTATGCATCGCCAAGCAGATGCAGATGTAATGAGTTTATTTCCCTCGTTATTGCATTTATCGACCAACAATATCACGAACGGAATGTAATAAGTTTATTACGTTCGTGGTTAAGTTTGCCATCCAACGCAACCACTAATGTAATAAGTTTGTTGCAATACCGGTTAGGTTTGCCATCCAACGCAACCACTAATGTAATAAATTTATTGCATTAGCGGTTAGATTTGCCATCCAATGCAACCACTTATGCAATAAATTTCTTACCTTAGTGGCTAGGTTTGCCATCCAACGCAACCATTAATGTAATAAATTTATTGCATTTGCAGTTAAGGTTTCCTTGCAACGCAACCACTAATGTTTTAAGTTTATTGCATTAGCGGTTAGGTATGCCATCCAACGCAACCACTTATGCAATAAATTTATTGCATCAGTGGTTAGCTTTGCCATCCAACGCAACCACTTATGTAATAAATTTATTGCATTAGTGGTTGTATTACATTAGCAGTTAAGTTAGCCTTTGTACTAAAACTGGGTTTTTAGTTGAAATGGTTAAAATTTGCAGGTCAAGACAATATTTCGACATCAGAGTTCGGAGTGTTAAAGCGTCCACTACTAATGAAACGTTCAATACCTTCACATTAAACAGTTTTGCAACCCTGGTATTAACCCTTTGAATCCTTATGGTATAATCCATATCAGTTCAGAACCACCAACTGATCGAGTCCATATTCGTTACATGGGATAAGAGCAATCGATATTTTCAACGTGCAGCCTTGGGGCGCCACTTTGAAAACCTTGATTGGTCTGCCACACAATGTCACTGAGTAAATATATACTTTATGAATTCAGATCATATCACGACCTTGCAGGGGAAAGGGGGTTTTTCGGGTTCAAAAATTGTAAATCGATTTTATTGCTACTAAAACAGATAAAGCAACCAGCCTACTAAACCTGCTGAATCAACCTGGGTACAAAATCGCCTTTGATGCTGAAACTGACGAACCCACATTCGCATTTCGTGAAATCAGTGACTGGAAAGGGATTGAATGACACGATATTTCTTCCACGTGATCCCGATGCCTTGTTGGAGAGATTGAGATTGTTGATGGCTGGCAGAGATGCCGGTAACACTGGAGTGGATAACGAGATAGTGAGCATGTGTGACGAATTGTTGAGGCAGGTCTTGACTAAGAAGGATTGTCAAAAGTTGATGAATCATTTGAAATTATAAAATAGTAAGAGAAAAGAAAAAAAATATTAAGTAAATAAAATAAAATATATATATCAAAAAAAATAATAAAAAAAACGAATTCTTAAAAAAAAAATGCTAGTGATAAATAACAGAGGATATGCTAGATCTTACGTCTATGGTGGATGAGGCATAGTGGATTCGATGATGCGACTTTTAACTCATAAATTCACCGGTGATGCCGCGAAACAGATCGTATCGAGCGCTTTCAAAATTGAAAAGAAGACAGCGATCGATGCGAGTAAGAAAGTGGCGACTGAAGCGAGCAGTAGAATAGCTTTGGAAGATGGCAAGAGAGGTGCTGACGCAGTGATTAATAAATTGATAACTCCATCACCTGCCAAATGATCGAGAATCGAACCGAAATGTTGGCAGGACTTTTATGATGATGTCGTACCAATACAAGACTTAGCTAAAATGACGAAAGGATCGGGATTGAAAGTGATTTATAAATAAAAAAAAACTTTTTTAATAAATAATATATATATAAAAAAATAGGAATTAAAATAAAAAAAAAACTAGAAAAAAAAAATAGTTCAAAACAAAAAAAAAACTGGAGAAAAAAATGGATATCAAAGACATGTCTTGGAATGACGCAATGTCCAAGAGGGCAAATGACGGGTTCTTTCCCAAGAGCATAAGAGGTCTGATAGTGGGAAAATCGAATTGCGGAAAGACCAATCTCTTGATGAATCTATTGTTGCGACCCGGCTGGTTGGATTATGACAGATTATTCGTTTTTGGCAAGAGTCTCTTTAAACCAGAATACAGATTGCTTCGAGAGTGCATGATACGTAAATTACCCAAGGGCGTCATGTCGAGAATCTTCGACAATTGAGATGAATTCGAAGGACATGAGACTTCGAATATATTGGAAGGAGCGGCAAGCGAATTGACTAAAAGAAACATTGAGTGTTCGAACGTGGAATGTCTGTTTTACGAGAATCCCAACGACGTTCCCGATATCAGACAGTTGAAGTCGGAGAATAAAAATCTCATGATTTTTGATGATCTGTTGTTGGAGAGACAGAATCGATGCAAATCGTATTACGTCCGAGGATGCCACAGCAACGTGGATTGTTTCTATCTGTCTCAGAATTATTTTTGACTGACCAGACAGACGATAAGGGAGAATGCTAATTTTTTGTGTCTCTTTCGTCAGGATCTCAAGAATCTCAATCACATCTATGGAGATCACATGGCCAACGACATGAGCAGGGAAGAATTCAGGAGATTCTGTAAGAAGGTGTGGGACAAAGGACATCACAAGTTCGTGGTGATCGATTTGACTAGCGAATTTAACAACGGAAAATATCGAAGCAGATTCGACGATTTTTTTTTATATTTTCGATAATAATAGAGAAAAAAATTTAAAAAAAAATATTGATAAAATACATAAATAAGAAATAATAATAAAACAAAATGTCAGAACATCTACTATTAGAAAAGATAGTCAAGAATAAGGCTGCGAAACAGTCCTATCAAATCGTAGTGAGTCATGACATGACTCATTTCACTACAAAATTCAAACTTTCCATTGAATTGAAGAAGGAAAAGAGATACGAGACTTACTATTCGTTTCCCAATGTCACCAAAAAGAATAATGCATTCAAGTTTTCCAACGCTGTGGATTGGTTTGAGATTCAATTTCCAAAGGGAATTACGACATAGATGATCTGAACCATCACATCCAGACGAGACTGAAGACCGACGGTCATGGAAGTGAGATGATAAGACTCGCTCCCAATACAAGTACTCTACAGACGATATTAGACTTGGGAGATCATTTTCGAGTGGATTTTAGTGCAGAAGATTTGATCAGTAAGATGTTGGGATTCAATCGAAAGATGTATCGAGGTCACGCCACACCCGAAAATATGGTTGACATTCTCATGGTCGATAGCATTTTAGTGAATGTCAATGTGATCGTGGGAAGTTACATCAATGGTAGCGCTCAGCCTATGATCTATTCATTCTTTCCGGACGTTTTGCCGGGTTATAAGATCGTGGAGTGACCTCAAAATCTCATCTATCTTCCCGTGAGGAGAACCTATCCAATCGTGTTTGTAGCGAAATAACGGCAGAAGAAGTGCGGAACGTGGTCTCGAAATTAAAAAATGGTAAAGCGGGAGGGACTGATGAAATTCCGAACGAATTCCTCAAAAATGGAGGGGAGGCACTTATTGAAGTCCTGACAAACCTTTTCAACCTGGCTCTGCGAAAGCAAGAGGTCCACAGAGAGTGGAGGGAAAGTAAGGTGTCGTTCATACACAAAAAGGGGGATAAGGAAGTTCCAGATAACTATAGGGGGATATCAGTTAGTAGTAACATCGGAAAAGTATTCTGTAAGGTCATATACGGTAGACTAGAGGAAGTTATTGAAGAAAAAGGTTTTTAGGAGAAATTCAAAATGGTTTCAGGAAAGGACGAAGAGTCACTGATCACATATTTACACTCACCCAACTGATAGAATCAACAAAGGCTGAAAAGAAAAAGATGTTTCTGGCATTTCTAGATGTGAAAAAAGCGTACGACCGAGTGTGGAGGGAAGGTATGTGGCGAAAGCTCGAGGGCATCGGACTGGGGGGTGACTTTGTGGGAATCATGAAAGCACTGTATACAGATGTGCAAAGCCAACTCAGTCTAGGAAGTATCACTACAAGACGAGTCCCTATGGATATAGGCCTCAAGCAGGGGTGTATCTTTTCACCGATTTTGTTTGCATTGTATGTTAAAGATTTAGGGGACGAACTAATTCAGAGTGCGGAGGGGGTAAATGTTGGAGACATAAAGATACCAGGCTTATTCTTTGCGGACGACATGGTGTTAATGTCTAGAACTGAACAGGGGCTAGAGAAACTGCTGGAAATTGTTGGTAGATATGGGAACACTTGGCGGCTCGAACTAAATGAAAATAAAAGCAAGGTAATACCCGTTGGACGCAAGGTAGATATGACGAAGAGATGGAGAGTGGGGGAGTTCTCAATCCCCGAAGGGGAAAGCAAACAAATCACTGTAGGAGAAACGGGAGAGTATAAGTATCTAGGGGTAAGCATAAATATAACGGGAAGAGGGGTGTACAGAAATTACTCAGTCAAACTGATTCTGAAGGGGAAAAGAATTCTGAACCAACTAAAACTTTTAGGGAAAAATAGTTTCAACAAGGTCTTTGTGGGGAAAACACTGTGGGAGAGGGTGGGTTTACCAAGTATAACGTATGGCACGGACGTGATTCCATTAAACCAAACCGTTATTAAGAAGTTGGAAAGTACTCAGAATGATGCCGGCAGATGGATAACAGGGTCGAGTAATGCTGCAGCTTTGGAAGCAGTAAGGGGGGAGCTTGGGTGGATGAAAATCAAGGACAGGGTAGATTTGGGAAAACTGTGTTACTTTAACTACTTGAGAAACCTGCCTGACAACCGGTGGTGCAAATTGATGCTCGATACCATTTGGAGTTCTAATGTAGATACGGGGTGGTCAAAACATGTGAGGGAACTAATGGACAATTACTCTATAGAGGTCACAAACATAGAAGTAGGAATGAAAGAAGGCAAAAGGTTTGTCAAAGAGAGAGTCATGGAAGATTGCAATCGAAACTGGCGAGCAGGGGTTAGCGTGAAAAGATCACTGCAGGGGTTACAATATAAAGAAAAGCCAGCTTTTGAGAAGTACCTAGATGGCACCTTTGGAGGGTCACTGCTGTTCAAACTGAGATCAAGATCACTGGAGCTTCGGGGAAAAATTGGGAGAGATGGAGAAAAGGGATGCCAAATGTGCCACTCTGGAGTAGTGGAGACCCTGGAACATTTTCTCTTGGAATGCCCACAGTATATACCTCATAGAATAAAATTTACTGGAAGAATAATGCAGAACTGGGGTGAAGAAACAAAGGATAGATGGCTGAAGGGGGACACGAGGGAGAGGGTAGGAATGCTTATTGAAGAAATTGAAAAAGAGGAAGTGAGGGACACTATTAAGCAGTTTATATCTGAATGCTGGGAGGAGAGGAGGGGAAGAGGGAGTGGGGTGCAGGGGGAATGATGGCGTTCTCTTATGAGGACCGCGACAAATCAGCGGCTGGCCAAAGAGTTATTATTATTATCTTTCCGGACGTTTTGCCGGGTTATAAGATCGTGGAGTGACCTCAAAATCTCATCTATCTTCCCGTGATCCTAGACACATTGTGTAGCATCGAAACCACGTTGACGGATCAGAATGGCGATCTGTTAGATCTTTGCACAGAGAGAGTGACTATACGATTTCACATCAGAGAGATATGAAAAAAAAAAAATAAATATAATTTGAAAAAAAAAATAATATCTTTAAAAAAAAAAAAAAAATTAAAAAAAAATGTATTTTTTTTGTTTTTTTTATTTTTTTATATATTATATACGAAATAAAAAAAAGAAACAAAAAGAAACTTACAATATTAATAATAAAAAAAAGAAAACTTATAATATTAATAACTAAAGAAAGTATATATATAATTAAATGAAAAAATAACAAATATGAGTAGTCGATACATAATTAAAAACGTGAACATATCTGAAGGACAGAAAGCTAAACTTCACAGAGCATTGAGAAATCAAGGTGAGGCTGTTAGATTTAAATTCAGTTATGAAGATCTGTTGAGTGGCGGTCGAAATCAGATCGCCTGGACTAAAACTCAAATCAAAAGGATGGAGAAAGCAATTCGTAATCAAATGGGAATGACGGTGAGACTGAGTCCTGCTCAAATGAGATATAATCTGAGAATGAAAGGTGGTTTCTTACCGATATTGGTGGGACTCGTCGCCAAAGCATTACCCATTCTTGTGAAGACCGTGTTACCAGCTCTGGATGTGGGAGCTCTCTCGGGATTTGCTAGTTCGGGAGTCGACAAATTAATGGGTGGAGGATTGTTTTGAAGAAGAGAGGAAATGGACTGTTTTTGAAGAAGGGAGGAGCTGTGTGTTGAGTAGACGTTGAAGGTAAATGATTGTATCTAGGACCCGTGAGAAAGGGCAGTGGTTATGATGGTTAACACGGAGACAGTCTCTATTTGAAGACCGGAGAGAATATGGAACTAATTGGTGAAGGTTTGTTGTTCGGTCAGAATTCACCATTTAAGAATATACCCCTTTTGGGTATGTTATTATAAAATAAAATAAAAATAATTAAAAAAAAAAAATTAAACAAAAGGAGAGAAAACAACTCCTAACAAATATGTTAACAAAACATTTGTTTTACGAAAAGTTTTTAGCTTTTTCTAAATATTTACATGAGTATGCATTAGAAACAATTCAATCAGAACAAATCGTACATGACGCATGTTTAAACAGGTACAGAACGTTGTTTTCGTTAATGTTGATTTTGTATTCTTAAATCGAAGTTATTTTGAAAATATCAAAATGATGAAGTGTTTTGAACGAAAAAACAAAAGTGTCTTACCAAGATTATGACATGATTATAGATATCCTAGATTGGTTAAAATACGATGTGAAATTTGTAGAACTTTACAATTACGGGAAATATCATTATATTATTTATTGCGTGAAAAACGTAGTTAATGTATTCGATCGTGGTGGTGAAAATTATGCATATATAGAAAGGAAAAAAAAAAAAATAAAAATAATAATTTAAAACAAAAAACCAATTTATAATAAAAAAAAAGCCAAACGAATTAACACAAACAAAAAAAAACATGACGAATATATTAGATATAACCGAAGGTCTATTGAGAGATGAAAGCATTCAGATACGAAGTTCATGTGTACAAACCTGTGACTGGAACCAGTCTGAGATAAGAATCAATGTCGAGACTCAAGATCTGTTTGTCCGCCCCAGCGAAAGTTACATAGTGATACAGAGACGTCTCACCAAGGAAGACGGAAGTGATTATGCCAATGACAATGTAGTCACTCTAGCCAATAATGGCATGATGCATCTGTTCAAGATATCTTGGTTCGTTCCGCACGTGTTGCATTCAGTCATGGAGAAAGTACGTCTCTACAATATCATAGAATCGAAGAGTAAATTACCGTGGGATTTAGAATGAGACAGTGCAACACGGCTAGTATTCCATCGTACAGCAATCACTTCGACTGGAGATTGACCATGAAATCTGCTTCGGAAAGATCGCGATTCATCATGGTGGCATTTCAGACCGATAGGGATGGGTCTCAAGAGAAAAATCCTTCCCTGTTCTATCATTGTCACTTGAGAAACATGCAGGTATTTCTTAATGCCATGAGATATCCAGCCATTGATTACAACACTTCTTTCGATAAGAACGATTTCGACAGGCTATACGGCGACGACGCTGATTTCAGAAAGAAATAACATAGACTGGACGAATTGATGGGTAATCCTAACACACAAAAAATAATAATTAAAAAAAAAAATTAAATACCAAAAAAAAGTAATAAATAAAATAATAAAAAAAAAATAAAAATATAATTGGATTTTGAGAAATTGAATATTCAATCTCTTAAAATCCAATTATATATATTTTTGGAGTTGTCTCCCTTACATCACAAAAAGTGACTATTTCAATTTTTTTGTTTTCACTGTTTGTTCAGAGGATCGAGTTCGATCAACAGAGAGACCACAGAACTGATGGCTTCGGGATTATTGGTTTTCATCTTGAAATTAATCCTATCCCCATCTGCACCTTGAGAGGTGTACCGAAGACGCTAGTGTTCGGGTGTTGATCATTCATCTTTTCGACTCTGTACCTCTTACTGGTTTCCACACCATTCACCACAAGACTGACAACCGCTCTATTGCTCGAGTCCGTAGAAGTCAGACTCATTCGAATAATCTCACCTCCTGCCAGCATGGGATATTCTATCAGACCGTGCAGCAGTCCGTTACCTTCATTTCTGGTGGATCATTCGGCTTTTTCTGCTTCTAATGCACCGTTCTCCTCAGCCCAAATGGTGATCATTTGTCTGGCATATTTTATCTTTTCCATGATTCACATCAGAGTGCAGGCATCCGACAGATGTGTGGGATCCGGTAGATTCATGAGTGCGTGTCCTCCCATGTCTAGTTTGCCTTCAATGATATCACCTTTTCTCCAGGCCGTATTTTCGTCCAAGTACTGTCTGCTGACTGTGCTGGAAGCGAATTGCGGTTCGTCATCGAGACCGAATATATTGTGACTAGCCATGTTGATGCCGGCCTCCATGGTTCCTTCGGATTTTTTGTTCAGATACAATTCGTTGACTTGAGATTCCAGATAGGATTGAGAATCCTGTAGGGCAGAATCCACGTAGCCTTTGTTAACCACTGTCGAGTCTTCATTCATATCGTCAATCTAGGATAGATTCAATATCTTGTTGAAACCCGCATCCAGATCCGATTTTATTTCTAACTCGTCAACGTTATTCTTTCTCAGTTCCAAGTCTGCGTATTGTTTAGTTGTCGCATCGTTAGGATTCGTGAGATCGGGTACATTGATTATCTTGTTAGAATTTGCATTCAATTCACACTGCATCACTTTAAGAACATAGCGATCTCTCAGATGTTTACTGAATCTCCCGTCAGCGTCATTCACATGTCTTTTAGTGGCGACATCGGTCGAATCTCAAGGATCTGCTACATTCACCACTCATTTAGATTTATGTCGAGATCGTCCGTCATGTCTTTATTCACGTAATTATCTCTCATCATCAGGGCTGGGGCGAGTAATGGACCTCAGTACTCGAGTACGAGTACTTTGAAAATGCATGAGTACGAGTACGAGTATTTTGAAAATACATGAGTACGAGCACGAGTACTTTCAAAGTACTCGGGTACGAGTACTTTTGCAAAAGATGAACAACAATAACAGAACATATAATACATGATTATTTATTTTAACATAATTTGAATGGACTGTCTACAACAGATAATGGAATCAGATCACCTGCGATGAACATAATCAGTGAGTCAGTAATACTCCTCTGGTTGGGGTGATGAGATGGATATTTGGATATAGTTTTAACAAATGACTGTATGCTGGGTTGTTCAGTTTTTTTGTTCTCAATCTGAAACAACTTCTTGGAGATGGTGACCTCTGGATGCATTTTCCGTATGTGTTTCACAAAATTGGAAGTTGTCTTAGTGTGTCCATTTATAAACTTTCCACAATGCTTGCACTTTACTCTAATGGTACCCTCTGCGCCCTGTGGCATTTCGAAGATAATAAATATTGCTGCCATCAAGGCAGAAACTGAGAAATAATTGTCACTTGTAATTAAAATGTCACACAATCAATCACTAGCTCTAACTCAATGAAATTAGAAATGAAATGAATGAAAGGTTTTAGCGCGCCGAAGGCGCGCAGGGACGATGTGGGATTTACAAATCCCTTGCGACCCGGTTAGCCTTATTTTATTTCACTTGGATCTTGGATCACACAGGCCTAGCTTTCCTAATGCCTCAAATGGGGTCTGAAGGGGTATGCACGCGGTTAGAATTCCTGGCAGTTTGCATTGGAGTGTTATATTGTCAAAGACCAAACCCTCAACGCCATTAAGACTATTGGAGAGTGGGCTCTATTCGGTTCCAGCTTGGCGATGGTAGAGGTTTGAGTCCCACCATGGTGGCGAGCCAGAATATAATGTTGTGCGATCGCAATTTTAAGGGAAAAAGAAAAAAGAAAACCAAACAGCAACGCCGGTTTGGTAGCGGCCCCGGTATATGACCATAGCGGTTACAAAAAAGGAATGGAGAAAGCTCCAACAGTTTAGTTTGAAAAAAACCGGGAGTCATCCATCAAGCCTTCTGGGAGATAGGATGCCGTATGTGATTTTGAGGTATCTGGTTATCCTTCGGGAAGTCCAAATGACCTCCACCCCCCCCCTCCCCCCCCCCCCAAAAAAAAAAAAAAAAAAAAAAAAAAAGCCCTTAAAAGGGCTGTTTCCTGGCAAGATTGTTTCAATCCTTGCCTTGGTCTTGTTAGGTTTTCTGCACATCTTTGCTTGAGGATTGTTTCAATCCCTCATAGTTTGTCATTCAGTTTGGTCGTGTGTCTGATGAGATAGAGGAGGTAGGAAAGATAGAGAGCTGGAAATTAGAGCAATTCGGTTTATAATTTACACCTTTTCCGTCCTTTTGGATGGGGAAGCCAGCATTTTTTCCCCGAGATTTCTATCTCAAGGAGGGGAGACCCGGCAGCAGGTGGAGATTTTCCTCGCTGTTTGCAACTCCCACTGGTAACAGAGGCAAGCTTTCGTGCGTATCGTGTCACCCGCAGCCAGTTCTAAATTTAGGTCACAGAATGCCTGGCTCACCCCATCACAATGATGTAATCTTTAACCCTTTCGATAGACATGCCCCAGATTATTTATTTTTCCTATTGAGGACGCGATGCGCATTGAGTTCTATTATTAATTCGCTGTCTTGAAGTCTATTTAGAGTTTTGCTTTGAAGATCTTTTAAGCGCATTACTATAGTGTCTATTTTTGCTATCTCGTGAAGTTGTTTTATCGATGTCCACGTGGGCTTGCGCAGAGCCACGCGCAAGGCATGATTTTGGACCCGTTGTAGTTTTTCAATGTTGGTTTTATTCAGGTCACTTGTTATTATGGCCCCATACTCTAGCACTGGGCGTATATATGATTTGTAAAGATTGAGGAGAATTTCTTTATTGGCTCCCCAATTTTTACCTCTGATCATTTTCAGGAAATTGATGCGTTTAGTGGCTTTGACGGTGACTGAGTTTATGTGATTGTTTAGATTGAGACTGCTATCCAGGTTGAATCCCAGAAACTTTGCCTCATTACTAGCTTCAAGTTTATGATCGTAAAGCTTAAGCTCAATATTAGGGACAGGCTTTTTCCTTTGTTTTTTATAGAATGTGATTCTTTGTGTTTTCGTGGCATTTAGCTTGATGCGCCACAGAGCGCACCAGTCTTGCAGGTCGCGGATGGTATCCTGCAGGCGGTTTTGTATTATGTTTCCAGACTTACTGGCCGTCCACATTCCTTTGTCGTCTGAGAATTGAGATAGTTCAACATGGTTCTTCCCTAGTTTGTCAATGTCATTCACATATATTATAAATAGTAGCGGGCTGAGGACCGAACCCTGTGGAGTGCCCGCTTCGAGTTTTACCTCGGCTGACACTTCGCGGTTGACTCTCACTTTGATTTTTCGATCAGATAAAAATGATGATATGATCCTTAGAATTTTGGTAGGTAGCCCCATTTTAGCTAGTTTGTATCTCATGCCATTGTGCCAGACAGAGTCAAACGCTTTTTCTACGTCGAGTAATAGCGCGGTTCCTATTTCATTTTGCCTGAACGCCGTTTTCATATAATCTACCAGTCTATAAACATGCTCGATTCCCTCTCTTTGGCTCCTGTATGCCCTTTGCCACTTATTGAAAAAGCTGATTGATTCGAGATGGCTGCGGAGTCTAGTCGTGAGAATCCGTTCGAAAATTTTTCCAATACAGCTGAGTAGGCTGATTGGGCGGTAATTAGCTGGGTTGCTCAAATCCTTGTCGGGTTTGGGTATCATGACTCCTGTAGCTACTTTCCAACATTTTGGGAAGTATCCACTAGAGAGACAGCAGTTTAGGAGGTTAGTGAGTCTACCGAAAAAAGTGTTGGGACATTGTTTCAGGATTTTGTATGAGACCTCGTCCCCTCCTGGGGAAGAAGAAGACTTACATTTTTTAATTGTGTTAGCCACTTCTTCTTTGCTTATCGGTTCCGTGAGTTCATGGCCATCCCCGTCCTCGGGCGTTTGGCTGAAGTTGGCATCGTTAAACGTTGTCTTGTTGTCTTGAACAAATTTGTTTACTTTTTCTTTGAACTCGTCATCAAACCTATCGCCCTCATGTGGACGATGATATTTCTTAAGGAGCTCAGCAAAGGCGCTAGCCTTCGCCCTGTCATCCAGGGCCATAGTTCCATCGTTGATCTTTAGTGCCTTACTGTTGGCGTCTTTATGTTTTTGTCCAGTAAGGGTTTTAAAAGTATCCCAAAACTTTTTAGTCTCCCTGAGTCCATTTAGATTTTCCGTTGCTTTTTTCCATCTCACGCGATTGTCGTTTGCTATTGCTTTTTTAACTTCGCCGTGGAGGCGATTATACACGGCTTTAAGTTCGACCTTTTTAGTTGGAAGTTTTTCTGATTTGTATGCACGGAAGGCCTTTCTTTTTTGTTTTATTATTTGGAGTGTGGTTTCAGTTATTCTGTTGGCCCGCGGTTTAACTGTCTGTTTGGGACAAATCTCATCAAGAGTGTTGTTAATGACTTCACTGAGATTGGTACATGCTTGCTCGAGCTCGCAGGTATTCATTGGGTCGTTTTTGTTTATTTTAACCTGAATTATTTTTCTGAAGAGGTCCCAGTCAATTTTGGATAGATTCCTCCTCCTCATTGTGGGGTATCTTGCGGGTCCGCTGCAACCGTGTAATGTAGCATGAACAGGCAGGTGGTCGCTACCTAAATCATCGTCCCCCACATATATGTCTTGCATTTGATTAGTTAGTGATTTACTGGTTATAATTAGGTCAAGGATGTCGGATTGGTGGAGGGTGTTGTTACTGACGTGAGTAATGTCGTGGTCGTTATTTAATACAAAAAGATCAAATTGTTCGATGATATTGAAGAGAGCGTCGCCATTGGGCTCCGTTTTATTGCATCCGAAAACCTGATGTTTGGCATTGAAATCACCTAAGAAAATACAGTGTTTGTGATTTTTCACAAAGAATTCAAAGACTTTGCTGTCAACTGTTTTTTTCGGTTCATTATAATATGAGATTACGGCAACTTTTTTATGATCTAGTTCAATCTCAGCGGCAATCACCTCTGCGTTGAGATGATCGCTTGATATCGTTTTATATTTTAAGTCCTGCCTTATGAGGAGAGCGACTCCGCCTCCACGTTGTGTGGGACGGTCTCGTCTAATGATGTTGAATCCACTTAGCAAAAATGTCTTACTTGGCTTTAACCATGTTTCGCTGATACCAATTACATCTACGTTGGTGAAGTAATCGGACATCTGTGAGCTTTTGCAGTTAACGCTTCGAGCGTTCCACTGAATTATTTTCAACTTATCCATAAGTGTTCAGTACCTGACGTAATTTTACTAGTTAACGTGTTGTGGGTGTGATTTATATTTTATTTATGGCGGCTTCTATTAGCGAGGAAGAAATTTGAGTTCGATATAATTTGGATGCTGTTTTCCCAACTTCTTTACATATGTGATTAGCAAACTGCTTGTTAAAAAACCTGTTGCAGTCAAGGAAAAAGTACTGTTCCGCAAACTGAAGAATATAAATATTGAGAATTTCATGCTCAGGATTTCTGAAACTTTTGTAAAAGCTGAAATCGATAAAAACAATTTGCCGTTAGATGATATGGTTGACACCTATAATTGTAATTTAGAAAGCTTATTGGATGATGCTGCCCCTTTACTTTCAAAGTCTATCTCAGCAAATGCTGCCCGACCCTGGATGAACGATGATATTGTTGCATCCAAGCAAAAGCGGCGTAGGCTAGAAAGGCAATGGCGACGTACCAAATTAACAATACATCGTGAAATGTTTATTGCCCAGTGTAAAGTTGTGAAGCATCTCATAATATTCTCTAAGAAACAGTTTCTATGTAGTAAAGTTGAAGCTTGCAAATCTGACCAAAAGCAACTTTTTAAAATTTTACAGTCTATGGAAACAAGGCATAAACCTAAATTCTCAGTTGAGCTCTCAAATGCTACAATTGCTCACAAATTCTGGGACTTTTTTGTTTCTAAAATTGAGAAAATAAGGAACCTACTTGATGAAACGCAAGCTATAAGCGTGAATTCCTCTCCCAGCACATCATCCAATATGTCTGGAAGTCTGTTGAAATTTGAAACAGTGCCGAAGGGTACTGTTGAAAAAATCATCATGACCTCGCCAAGCAAGAGTTGTGCACTGGACCCAATACCCACTTCGTTGTTAAAATCTTGTCTACCTGCTCTCATTGATTCCATCACAAAAATTGTTAATGAGTCCGTATCAAATGGTTATGTGCCCCCATGTCTCAAGACAGCTCTAGTTACACCTCTTCTCAAAAAAGCTTCATTAGATCCTTGTGAACTGAAAAATTATCGACCTGTTTCTAACCTGCCATTTATATCCAAAGTTATTGAGAAGGTAATAGCTCAACAGCTAAGGGTGTTTTTAGATGACCACCAACTAATGGAACCTAAGCAGTCAGCATATCGTCCTGGACACTCTACTGAGTCAGCTCTACTTAGTGTCCAAAATGATATTCTTCAATACATTGACCATCGAAAAGCAGTTGTGTTAATTTTGTTAGATCTCTCAGCTGCATTCGACACCATTGACCATACGATTCTATCCGATAGGCTCGCTCAATTAGGTATTGGTGAGTCAGCACTGAGATGGTTCCAGTCATACATATCAGATAAGTCTCAATGTGTTACCATTGATGGCACTCAGTCGGAACTTGTGCCACTCAGATTCGGGGTACCTCAAGCATCGGTCCTAGGCCCCATTCTTTTCACACTTTACATGCAGCCCCTGGGGGAAATTATACGCTCCCATGGTATAAATTATCACTTCTATGCCGACGATTCACAGATCTACACAGACATTGACCCGACAGATAGTTTGGACATAGAAACTAAATTTCAAATTTTGGATCGTTGTATCATTGACATTAGGAAATTTATGCTGGTAAACAAATTAAAATTGAATGACGAGAAAACAGAACTCATAGTGTTTACATCTAGGTATAGACCCGCCCCAGATACTCTACCCTGCCTTAAAGTAGGCGACAAGGTAATAAACCCATCTACAACTGTTAGGAACCGTGGCGTTTATTTTGACAATCATTTGACCATGGCGCCTCATATTTCAAAAATCTGTCAGTCAGCTAATTTACATATTCGAAAAATTGGTCGAGCGAGGAAAATCTTAACGAAAAATGCCTCAGAATGTCTTGTGCATGCATTTATATCATCACGACTCGATTACTGCAACTCACTCCTCTATGGTATTACCAGTAAACAGATTAACAGATTACAAGTCATACAAAATACGGCAGCTCGCATCGTTACTTTAACAAAGAAAAGGGACCACATTTCTCACAAATTAAAAACATTACACTGGCTTCCCATTAAGGCTAGAATAGAGTTTAAAATTCTTCTTTTCACTTACAAATCATGCCTGAATCAAGCTCCAGAGTATATTTCCAAGCTAGTTGAAACTTACAGACCCAAACGCCTCCTTCGTTCAGCAGGTCAAACCCTTTTGAAGGAAAAATCGTATTCTTTGTCAACATACGGAGGCCGTTGTTACAGCATTAGTGGTCCTAAACTTTTTAACAGCTTACCTGAATCCGTCAAGTCTGCCCCTTCCATTAACTCCTTCAAATCCAAATTGAAAACATTACTTTTTGAAAAATATTTTTAAAGAACACATGGGGGAAGGACTGTATACTTAAATTTTTATTCCTACTAATATCTTTGTAAAGCGCCTTGGAACTCTTTCAAAATTGTGATACGTGCGCTATATAAGTGTATATATTATTATTATTATTTATTTAATAATGTCTGAGTGCGAGAGTGTGTATTTTATCCTCACATATAATTCTCTTATCGACGTCGGCCATCAACGCAGCAATCTTATTGATTTCTTTGGAGTACATCTTGTGCTTTTCACTTCGAATCGCAGTCATCTTTTTATACACCATCGAACCTTCGAAAAGACACTCTTTATACTCTTCGAAAGTGATGCTTTTATTCATCACACATGCTTGAACGCCTTTACATCTCTTGATCTCTTTACCATAGAGGAGATAAGCGTACAATTGTGGTTTCAAACCCACGAATTCGATGATCTGTCATCCACTGCACTCTTCTTTGATTTTACCCAACACCTTTTTATTGACACCCCTTGGAATCTTAGACGGGTGATCATCGGGATAATTACTCATGTCGAACCATTCATTCACGTCTGGCGCTATACGTATAATAATAATATAATAAAAACACTTTGGCCAGCCGCTGATTTGTCGCGGTTCTCGGACGAGAAGGCCATGGTTACCCCTGTACTCCCAACTGCCTCCCTATTCCCACGCTTCTCCTCTCCTCCCAACACTCGGAAACGAACTGCTTGATGACATCCCTTGCCCCATTCTTCCCAATCTCTCCGATTAGCATATTAACCCTCTCCTTTGAGTCTCCCCCTAACCACATGCCCTTCATGCTCCCATCCCACTTCCCCATTATACTCCCAGTGAATCGCATTCTTTTAGACTGATACTTTGGGCATTCTAGAAGAAAGTGTTCCAGGGTCTCCACCATGCCCAAGTTACACATCTGGCACTCCCTTTCACCGTCTTTCCCAATTTTTCCCCTCAGCTCCATGGATCGCGACCTCAGCTTAAACAACAGTGACCCCACAAAGGTGCCATCAAGGTACTCTTCAAAACCAGGCTTCTCGTTATCACGCAGGCCACCCAAGGACCTCTTTGATTTGACTCCCTCTCGCCAATTACGGTTACAATCCGCCATGACCCTTTCTCTGACGATTTTTTTACCCTGATTTGCCCCAACGTCCAGGTCCGAGATCTCCAATGAGTAGTCCTCTACTAGCTCCCTCACTTGGACCATCCACCCCGTTTTGATATTTGAGTTGAAAATTCTCAGGAGCATTACTTTACACCATCGGCTGTCGGGGAGATTTACCAAATAATTAAGATAACCGAGTTTCAACAGGTCTATCCTGTCCTTGATCCTCATCCACCCAAGCTCACCCCTGATTGCTTCTAGCGCTGCGGCATTACTCGACCCCGTTATCCATCGGCCTGCATCTTTCTGCAGGATTTCCAAGCTCTTTACGGCCGTCTGGTTTAGGGGTACCACTTCCGTACCGTATGTTATACTTGGTAGCCCCACCATTTCCCAAATGGTTTTCCCTACGAAAACCTTATTGAAACTGTTTCTCCCTATAAGTTTCATGTGGTTAAGGATTCGCTTCCCCTTCAGAATCAATTTATTTGTGTGGTTTCGGTAGATGCCTCTTCCTGTAATGTTTATATTTACCCCCAAATACTCGTAATTACCTGTCCCTCCTACCCTGAGAAGTTTGCTGCTCCCTTCCGGAATGCAGAACTCCCCCACTCTCCACCTTCGAGTGGGGTCCACTTTGCGGCCCACAGGTATAACTTTGCTCTTGCTTTCATTAAGTTCGAGTCTCCATTTGCTCCCATATTTCCCAACAATTCCCAGCATTTTCGTTAGCCCCTCTTCGCTTTCTGACACTAGAACCATATCGTCTGCAAAAAATAGCCCCGGGATCTTCAAGTCCCCAACTGCTACCCCCTCCTCGCTACGCAGGAGTTCATCTCCTAAACCTTTGATGTACAATGCAAACAAGATTGGCGAAAGGATACACCCCTGTTTTAGGCCTATCTCTATAGGCACACGTTTTGTTGTAATGTTTCTCAGGCTAAGTTCACTCTGTACATCCTTATATAATGCTTTCATAATTCCAACAAACTCGCCTCCTAAGCCCATGGCCTCCAGCTTGCGCCACATACCTTCCCTCCATACTCTATCGTATACCTTTTTGATATCCAAAAAGGCTATAAACATCTTTTTCTTTTTTGCTTTCGCGGATTCTATCATTTGGGATAGTGTGAAAAGATGGTCAGTAACTCTCCTTCCCTTCCTGAAGCCATTCTGGATTTCTCCCAAAAAACCCTTCTCTTCAATCACCTCCTCTAGTCTCCCATACAGGACTTTACAGAAAACCTTTCCAATGTTGCTGCTGACAGAGATCACTCGATAGTTATCCAAAACGTCTTTTTCCCCCTTTTTGTGAATAAATGTCACTTTGCTTTCTCTCCACTCCTTTGGGACCTCTTGATTTTCTATGGCTAGGTTGAATAGGACAGTTAGGCTTTCCACGAGTTCCTCTCCCCCTTTTTGATAAACTCGTTAGGAATTTCATCCACTCCTCCCGCTTTTCCATCCCTTAATTTTGATATCACCTTTCGCACCTCCTCCGTTTTAATTTCGCTGCACACGAACTTCGATAGGTTTTCCTCGACTTGATTCGGACACTCTGGTGGGCTCCCCATGTCCCATCGCTTATCGTTTACCTTTTCCCAGTGCTTGACTAGTTCTGATGCGACTTGATCTTGCTCGTCTGTAACTCTGCCATCTACTTTAATACTCTGTGGGTTGCTTCCTTTGTTACGTTTATTCACCCATTTCCAAAATACGTTCGAACTCGACCCCCCTGTCGTTCTTATCGCCCTAATAAGACTGCTATTTCGTACTCTCCGATTATCGTCTTTAATCTTATTTACTTTATTTCGTGCTAGGTGGTATTCTTCCTTAGCAACTGTGGCCTCATTGCTTTCCGCCCCCTTAAGTTTTCTACTTCTCCTGTATGCAGCACATTTGGCTTTTCTTCCCTTTATGGCCCTTTTCAGTTCTTCATTCACTCTGTACCCAAATTCCCGTGTTGGCACCCTGATCTTTCCTACACTTTCCTTTCCTGCCTTCACCAGGCTCACAACTATGACGTCGGCCATCTTCTGGGCACTGCCCCTCTTGGGTACGGTTGCAAGCTTTGGTTTCAGTTTTTCATTGAACTTCGCCCAGTCAGCATCTTTTTTGAGTTCCCAAATCTCCTTAGAGCTTCCTTTGATTTTTCCTAGAGTTTTGGCCCTGATCGTCACTGTAATCAAGTTGTGGTCACTATCCACCTCCATTTTACCCTCGTCATCCACTTCTACCTCTGTCACCTCCCTCCATAAATTAATATCTGTGAGGATGTAGTCGATTATTGATTTTCTGTCGTTCCTCTCCCAGGTCCATTTCCACTTACACCTCGCGTCTCTGTTCAGAATCTTCAGAAATAACACTTCGGCCGGCCGCTGATTTGACCGAGCTCGTTTGTGAAGTTCAACAGCTTCCTTCCATTCCTGTTGACTTTATTGTCCCCACCCTCTATGCCTTCTTCATCATTGGCCATTAAAGTCACCCATCAGAAGTATGCCGAGCCCTTTGTTTTGTAGTTCGGTGATATTGGACCTTAGTGTTTAGTATATCGAATCATTCCATTCGGGTTTGCTTCCCTCCACCGCACAATACACAACCCCAAGGGCAATACTTTTGTTTTTCAGACTGATCCTTACCCATCCAATTTCTTTCGATACCTCAGCCGGGGTGCTGATGTTTTCCAGGTCTGTGATCAGCGACGGTTTTAAATCCTCTTTAATGTACATGCCTACCCCTCCCCCTTTTTTCTGGCCTTCCGTTCACCCTACACCTATCCATACGTACCCCCTTACTTGGTCTACCCGTTCCTCGTGTCTTACCCACGTTTCGCTTAAGCCCATGACGTCAAACTCCTCTGTCTCAATCAATGTAGCAATTTCACTTACTTTCCGGTGGAGACCCTGGATGTTGCTATAACCCACTTCCAGGGTATCAAGGTTCATTGGCTTCCGCCTACTGGTCCCATTATTATCTAGTCCCTGTATGTTTGTATATCCTACTTTGTGTACCTATATATATATAGTTGTTAGAGAAGTGTGTTGGATTCGAGCGGGAGATTGCAGAGCTGAGAGGGAGGTTGGGGAGAGCCGGTGTATCTGGAGTTACCCCGTTGAAGGTTACCTACGATGGTGAGGTTGAAGGTGGGTGGAAGGTCGTTGTGGACTCAAGGAGGAAACTGGGAAGCAGGAAACGTGGGGGAATAATGCTTGATGTGGGGGGGGGTGTAAATGGGGAGGGGGGATTCTAGTAGGAAAATTCGGAAGGTGGCGTCAGGTCAGGGCTGCGTCGAGTCCGGAAGCCAGAGTCGGCGTAAGACTGCCAAGGTTGCTAGGCGGTGTTTAGAAAACAGGTTTAGTGTTTTAGACTCAGATACCCCTGGGGACGAGAGTGAGGGAGAAAGTGTGGGGGGGGATGGGTTGAGATGGTTGTTGATGATGATATGCCAGACGGGGTAAGGAGAGCGGCTAAGAGAAAGAGGGGGCCAGGAGCTTGCAAAACGAGAGGGGGTGCAGATGATATAGGAACTGGGGCCAGAAGAAGAAAATTAGTTGTAGCGGGGAGCAGCATTGTACGTGGGATTGACAATGTAGTTTGTGGTCCTGATAGTTCCAATCGAACAGTCTTGTGCTTTCCGGGGGCGAAGTTGGAGGATCTCAGGGATCGGGTAGATGGCATTGTGGCAGGGTCAGGACCGGAACCGGTAGTGGTGGTCCATGTGGGGACCAACAATATCAGGGAGAGAAGGTCAGCAAGTTTGGTGGAGTCGTATAGAGGCTTAGTCGGCAAACTGCTAAGTAGGAATGCAAGGGTAGTCGTATCCGGGGTCCTTCCTGTCCTTGGAGGTGGGGACGAACGGAACTCAAGGATTTTGGCCCTAAATGAAGAGTTGGAGGACTACTCTGTTGACCTGGGAATACCCTTTATCGACCATTGGGACACGTTTTGGGGCAATGGGAGCATGTACGGGCGTGACGGGCTGCATCTTAGCAGGGTGGGGAAACGGGTATTGGGGGATAAAATTCTACGGGTAGCAGAGCCTTTTTTGGAGAGGAACGGGGTGGGAGGTCAGAGGCAAGTATAACTAGAGTGGACATAGGTGGGGTGAACAAGAGTGAGGGGGACAGAATAAGTTTACCAGGACAGAAAACAATGGGCCCAGTAGGCAGAAGCCAATGAACCTCGGTAACCTGAAAGTGGGTTATAGCAACATCCAGGGTCTCCACCGGAAAGTAAGTGAAATTGCTACATTGATCGAGGCAGAGGAGTTTGATGTCATGGGCTTAAGCGAGACGTGAGTAAGACACGAGGAACGGGTAGACCAAGTAAGCGGGTGTGCGTGGATAGGTGAAGGGCGAACGGAAGGCCAGAAAAAGGGGGAGGGGTAGGCATGTACATTAAAGAGGATTTAAAACCGTCGCTGATCACAGATCTGGAAGATATCATCACCTCGGCTGAGGTGTCAAAAGAAATTGGATGGGTAAAGATTAGTCTGAGAAACAATCCCTTGGGATTGTGTACTGTGCGGTGGAGGGAAGTAAACCCGAGTGGAATGACTCGATATACTCAACACTAAGGTCCAATATCACTGAACTGGAAAACAGGGGGCTCGGTATAATTTTGATGGGCAACTTTAATGGACACATAGGTGATAAGGAAGAAGGCACAGAGGGTGGGGACAAGAAAGTCAACAGGAATGGAAGGAAGCTGTTGAACTTCACAAATGAGCTCGGTCTGAAGATTCTGAACAGGGACGCTAGATGTAAGGGGAAATGGACCTGGGAGAGAAACGACAGAAAATCAATAATTGACTACATTCTCACAGATAAGAATTTATGGAGGGAGGTGATAGGGGTAGAAGTGGACGATGGGAGAAAATGGAGTTGGATAGTGATCACAACTTGATTACAGTGACGATGAGGGCCAAAAACCTAGAGAAAAGTAAAGGAAGCTTCAAGGAGGTTTGGAAACTCAAAAAGGATGCCGACTGGGCGAAGTTCGAAGAAAAACTGAAACCAAAGCTTGCAACCGTACACAAGGGGGGCAGTGTCCAGAAGATGGCCGACGCCATAGTTGCGAGCCTAGTGGAGGCAGGGAAGGAAAGTGTAGGAAAGATTAGGGTGCCAACACGGGAACTTGGGTACAGAGTGAACGAAGAACTGAAAAGGGCCATAAAGGTTAGAAAAGCTGAATGTGCTGCATACAGGAGAAGTAGAAAACTTAGGGGGGTGGAAAGCAATGAGGCCACGGTAGCAAAGGAAGAATACCAACAAGCAGGAAATAAAGTAAACAAGATTAAAGACGAGAACCGGAGAGTGCGAAATAGCAGTCTTATTAGGGTGATAAGAACGACAGGTGAGGGGTCGAGTTCGAGCGTATTTTGGAACTGGGTGAACAAACGTAACAAAAGGAATAACCCACAGAGCATTAAAGTAGATGGCAGAGTTACAGAAGAGCGAGATCAAATCGCATTAGAACTAGTCAAGCACTGGGAAAAGGTAAACGATAAGCGATGGGGCATGGGGAACCCACCAGAGTGTCCGAACCAGGTCGAGAAAAATCTATCGAACTTCGTGTGCAGCGAAATCAAAACTGAGGAGGTGCGAAGGGTGAACTCGAAATTAAGGAATGGAAAAGCGGGAGGGGTGGACGAAATTCCTAACGAGTTTATCAAAAAAGGGGAGAGGAACTCTTGGAAAGCCTAACTGCCCTATTCAATTTAGCCATAGAAAAACAAGAGGTCCCAAAGGAGTGGAGGGAAAGTAAAGTGACATTTATTCACAAAAAGGGGGAAAGAGACTTCTTGGATAACTATCGAGGGATCTCTGTCAGCAGCAACATTGGAAAAGTCTTTTGTAAAGTCCTGTATGGGAGATTAGAGGAGGTGATCGAAGAGAAGGGTTTTTTTGGAGAAATCCAGAATGGCTTCAGGTAGGGAAGGAGAGTCACTGACCATCTTTTCACGCTATCCCAAATGATAGAATCCGCGAAAGCAAAAAAGAAAAAGATGTTCATGGCCTTTTTGGATGTTAAAAAGGCACATGATAGAGTATGGAGGGAGGGTATGTGGCGCAAGCTGGAGGCTCTGGGCTTGGGGGCGAGTTTGTTCGGATTATGAAAGCATTATATAAAGATGTACAGAGTGAACTTAGCCTGGGAAACATTACAACAAAACGTGTGCCTATGGAGATAGGCCTAAAACAGGGGTGTATCCTTTCGCCAATTCTTTTTGCATTGTACATCACAGGTTTAGGAGATGAATTCCTGCATAGCGACGAGGGGGTTGCAGTTGGTGACTTGAAGATCCCAGGGCTATTTTTTTAGACGGTATGGTGCTAGTGTCAGAAAGCGAAGAGGAGCTAGCGAAGATGCTGGGAATTGTTGGGAAATATGGAAGCAAATGGAGAATCGAACTTAATGAAAGCAAGAGCAAAGTTATACCCGTGGGCCGCAAAGTGGACCCCACTCGAAGGTGGAGAGTGGGGGAGTTCTGCATTCCGGAAGGTAGCAGTAGACTTCTTAGTGTAGGAGAGACTAGTGACTATGAGTACCTGGGGGTAAATATAAACATCACATGAAGAGGCATCTACCGAAACCACACAAATAAATTGATTCTGAAGGGTAAGCGAATCCTTAACCAAATAAAACTTATAGGAAGGAACAGTTTCAATAAGGTTTTCGTGGGGAAAACTATTTGGGAAATGGTGGGTCTGCCAAGTATAACATACGGCACGGAAGCTGTACCCCAAAACCACACAGCTGTTGAGAGCTTGGAAATCCTGCAGAGCGATGCAGGCCGATGGATAACAGGTTCGAGTAATGTCGCAGCGCTAGAAGCGATCAGGGGTGAGCTTGGGTGGATGAGATCAAGGACAGGATAGCCCTATTGAAACTCGGTTATCTTAATTATTTGGTAAATCTCCCCGATAGCCGATGGTGTAAAGTAATGTTCCTGAGAACTTTCAACTCAAATATCAAGACGGGGTGGATGGTCCAAGTGAGGGAGCTAGTAGAAAACTACTCATTGGTGATCTCGGACCTGGACGTTGGGGCAAACCAGGGCAAAAAGATCGTCAGAGAAAGGGTCATGGAGGGTTGTAACTGTAATTGGCGAGTGGGGGTCAAATCAAATCAAATAGATCTTTGGGTGGCCTGCGTGATAAAGAGAAGCCTGGTTTTGAAGAGAACCTTGATGGCACCTTTGGGGGTCTCTGTTGTTCAAGCTGAGGTCGCGGTCCCTGGAGCTGAGGGGAAAAATTGGGAAAAACAGTGAAAAGGAGTGCCAGATGTGTAACTTGGGCGTGGTGGAGACCCGGGAACACTTTCTTATAGAATGCCCAAAATACCAGCCTAAAAGAACAAGATTCACGGGGAGTATAATGGGAAAGTGGGATGGGAGAATGAAGGACATGTGGTTAGGGGGCGACTCTAAGGAGAGTTTTAATCTACTAATCGAAGAGATTGGGAAGAATGGGGCAAGGGATGTCATCAAGCAGTTCGTCCCCGAGTGTTGGGAGGAGAGAAGAAGCGCGGGAATAGGGAGGCTGTTGGTAGAACATGGGTAACCAAGACCTTCTCATACGAGAACCGCGACAAATCAGCGGCCGGCCGAAGTGTTATTATTATTATTATCCTCGTAGAATCTCTAGTCTCTATCTCATAAGCCAGACAGTCCGTGTCGGTGAACAATAGTTTGGCTTTCGAACCGAATTTTGCTTTGACGTAATCGTTGTGAAACTTGTACATCAACTGCTTGCTGATGTCTAAGATGATCGCTCCGAGATAACAGGGTTTGTCGAACTTCAGATCTGTCTTTTGCATGTGTATGGCCACTAGATTTTCGTCGAATATGATTCTATGTTGATAATTGGGTTTCGCGATTAATTTTCTAGACCTCTCTTCAGACGCGATGAGTTGAACGTTGGTTCTATTCTTAAAGTTTTCCATAGATTTCCAGTACACGCAATTGTTCATGAGTTTGAAGAAATCTTTTTCGAAGCTGCTCATAGCCTCCATTCTTAAATTCGTGTTGAGATCGATGTATCTTTTTATCGAAGGCTCCTCGTCAAATCAAATGATTCGCCGCACGTCGAGTAATCTCATCCCATGATCGATGTAATGTTTCAGATTTTTGCAATAGACTACGTACTTGCATTTGCGATCTAAATTGGGAACGAGTTTTTCGATGCCATTCACTTCTATTCATTCATGAGCCAGCAGATAATCATTGCGTGGATCGTGTAACATTTCCGGATAGTCCAAATCGACTTCTAGAATGCAAGGATAGTCTCTCCATTTTTGTTTTTCTTCCAACATTTCAACACATTTGAAATTTCCGATTAGTAAAGGATGACTCATGGCCCAACCGTACAAATTATTAGCATCCCAATACTGTATGTATTTACTAGGTTTTTTCGAATTGAAATCTTTTCCCATGTGATAATTATTAGCTTTGGCATATCTGGTGGAAATCATCGAGACGCCAATCCTCTCAGCCTTTTCGAACATGAGCAACATGTCAACGTCCATTAATAATTCCAATCGAACTTCGGTCGTCTTCAAGAGAGCATCCCAAGCGAGTCCGGGTGCTGATAAATACCAAGCCCGATCTAGTTCGTAATGTCGACAACACACTCATCAAAAATTTTCGAACACATCGGCCAAGAGAAGCACGTTGGTTTTCAAATAGAGGTCGAGATAATCTCTCATGCATTTCATGTCGAATAATCTGCACACTTTTTGCACGTGTTCGTAATCGTCATCAGAAATATGAGAGTGGTATAGTTTTGAATAAAAATCTTCTTTAGGAGGTAGAGCGATGTCGTCGAATTTGTCGAGATCACTCATGTAATCGTAAGGGTAGAAGCCTTTCCTCAACATGACGTCTACCAATTCTCGTCGATCATCAGAATGTTTACTCTTGATTTTAAATTTCTCCCTATTCAAACTGTTGACTAATTTTTCCATACTGGCCGACATGAATTTATAACTGTCAATGAAACGTATCTCTTTACGGATGAGACTCGTTGTTTTCTTACTCGATCCATCCTTCTTTTTAATCTCTGTCTTTTTATCAACGACCTTCCATTTAGTGAAGGTAATGTATTTTTCATCGCTTTGCGCGATGCAGCTCAACTCCCCCTCGGTGACACCCACATTTTTCACGAACAGGTGACTGTTGTAGCCCGACAGATTGGGAAATATCACTGGATAGAATTGAGCGACTCGAAATCTTAAATTACATCTGTTGTGAGTAGTGCCACGAAGCAGACCCGTGCAGTGATAGTGATCTCTAACTTTGTAATTATTTTTAGACTGATCATCGAATGGTTGACTACAGATGTGAAATTCGGTGGTTTCCTTGTATTCTCGCTGTTGCTCTGGCAAGATGATCATGTCTTTGGATTTTTTACATTTGTTGTATAACCTTTGAATTTTCGATTCTAACTCTTTCACGAATCTTTGAGCCACATCGTCATCATCTGAACGTTTGGCGTAGACGAATGAACCTGACGATTCTCGATCGTCAAAAGAACATTTCATGTAATAACTAGCCCGAAGGTTGTGCTTCTGATATTTTTCGGCGTAACTCCTCGTCGGGTTGGCAAGAATTCATCTTCGTGGTGAAACATTCGAAATCGGCATAGACGACAAATGGCGGTTCTAATCTTCTATTGTGGTTGCGAAAATCCACGTAAGTGTTAGGTTTAGGCATTTCGACGGCAACGCTTTGCTTTTCATTGCAATATTCCCGATGATGCATCAACGATTCTTGATGATGGAATGAATTCATGCAGTTGAAATAGAAAAATCTCTCGCCTTTGTGTTCACAAATCTGCTTCGACAGCAATCCACTCATATTTTTAATCCAGCAATAATGTGAGTTTTCACCCTCGGAAATTAATAACAAATTAATCATCTCTTCTCTCCCTTTGTGCGAAGTCAGTCTAAGAGGATAGACTATTCCTTTTTCATCATCGTATCCCAAGACGTTCATGGCCATGGTGGGATTTAGCTTTTTGAAAAATTCGATGTCTTTCAACCGCGTTGGGAAAGGCACTCTCATCCAATCGAGATTTTTACAAGTCACCGCATAGTTGGAAACTCTCTGAGGGTTCTGTTCTACGGGATACAAGTCTGATGTGATCGCCCATTTGAAACACTCGCTATCATCTTCATTTTTCACATTGATCACAGCTTGTATTTTAGATACGAAATAAGGCAATTTTATATAGGAAGACGCTTTCAAAGGGTTGTGTCTGTTCACGTGAATCTCGAAATTCAATACCTCCTCGAACGTCAAACCACTTCCCGTGCCTTGATAAATAGCCATAGATTCCAACATCTTGTCTTTCACCCTTTCATAAACATCGGCTAATTCATCGTCTCTAAACACAATCTCGTTTTTAGATCGGAAATAGGCATCTTACACCACGCTCTCACCCGTGTTCACGTCGACTTTTTTCATCAGACAATGCAAGATCATTTTTATTTTTATACCCTTATCTGCATGTTTTTGAAATACGTCCAACACTCCACCCTTCGCCCCTTCCATGAATGATTCGGGATCGAGTTTTGCGAGACCGGGCTTCGCGTCAAAAGTTTTAAACCATCCTTTGATGGCTTCGTCTCATTCTATCAGAGTCAATGGTGACTCCAATGTGGCTTCATGGGATACTCGATATAATTACTAAATTGGTTATCGTTAAATTTTTTATATATTTACTAAATTTGTTATCGTTAAATTTGTATTGTTCATTCAAGTTGTCTTCAAGTTGTTCATTTCACGATGTGGGTTTTGGGCTATGGTCTTATTTGAACACATGCGTTATTTACCCATTAATGCCTTCCGTTGAGGGCACTATGCTCTCATAGTGTTGCTGAGGGATGCAATAGTGCCCGAGCGATAGCGCGGGCACTATTTGGTTCCCAAAGCAACACTATGAGAGCATAGTGCCCGAAACGGAAGGCATTAATGGGTTTAGTACATCACACCCAGACCATCTCCACAACATATTAAAGAAGGAACGGAGAGATAACTAACACTTTACTATCCAAAATAAAACAATGAAATTAATAATATGAAAATGTCAGGAAAACATTAAACTATCAACTGGATTCGAACTCAACGGGTAAAGTAGAATAATGTAAATAAACACATGAAACCGATCAACCAATCATGTGGCACATAACTGGTTAACACGAGATATCATACAACAGAATCAACGTCTCACATATGGTGGTATTAACAGAGCTTGTGAGGCACTATAGAAATTCCATTATTCATGGCACTAAAGTTTTATTAACGTTCACCCCATTGAACGTGTTATGGGTACTTCCACATTTTAATTATTGTAAATATTTACAACACAATTGCTGAAATTGAATTTTGGGGCACAATACTGCATTTTGTTGCATATTTCTTTGGATTGCTTTCGAATGTCAATTGATGTTGAGTTTTTTTTTTGAACACTCGATTTCCTCCAACGCACTTATCAGATCGTCGTCATCAATATCGGTATCTAATAATTCGGGTGCTGATACTGTGGAATTTGCTGACTGGAAAGAGAGTTGCGTTGTTGTTTTCTCAACAGCATTCCTCGCTGCAGGCATTTCTGAATGTTCAGCATCTGCATTATCGACCATGGAACTCGAGCTCTCTGACATACCTCGTTTGACTCTTGTGTCTGAAACGTAACTTGACAATGATTTTTCATTTCTGTGTCCCGATAAAGAAATAATATCGCGATCTTTGAATCCACAATCATTAAGAATTGTTATGGTCGTAGCACGCACACAGTGGTTGGTATATGTATCAGAAAGACCAACTTGTTTACACATTTTTACCATGAACTCTACTATGGTATTTTTTCCCATTGCCCTTCGCTCAAACCAACATTCGTCATTCTCGTGGTATGAATTTTGGGGAGTTTGAAAGAACGCATCACACTCATGGTTTCGTTTCATAAGATATCGTTGAAAACTATTAACAGGGCACATTTTTGTGTCAGTTTCATACATTCTAGGTCCATCACCTCCTGTGTGATTTTTTGTTCGCTCAGAAGTAGTTTTCAGGATGTATTTTCTTCCAGTGTCATCAGTTTTAACTACAAAATCACAAGCTTTAATTTCTCGAATGTTTTCTCTCCCTCTCCGACAAAAGTAAAATAAAAGCTCAAACATTTCTTTATTCAAAAGACCTCTTGGAATGTACGGATTAAACACAATTGGGTGCTGATATAATTTCCTTAGATCGCCTGAAATAGAATGAAACACTAAGCATCAAAGCAGAATAAACGTTTACACGGTCAATCACAATCGTTTATTGTGATCGAAGATAAATAATATTCAGTGCCCTCTCTAACACTCTTATTCAAAACTATTTAATCGATAGGTCTACAATTTATTTATTTATTCATGTTTATGATAACCTTCAACATACATTGCTCCCCGTAATTTATCTATTTATTTATTCATGTTTATGATAACTTTCAGCAAACATTGCTGCCCGTTATTGATTTACTTTCTCTCACAACTGTTCTTATGTGTCTCTTGTCGATTTGAGTAATAAACAACATTCGTCTATTTCATGTAATTAACAAGACTGTGTATTTATACGAGAACAAATAATTACAACACCACTGTCTATTGCAGACACTGACTTGTTCACTTTCTAGTTTTGTTGTTGTATTTTTTTATAGTTACCTGGCGGAATGGGTTTTTTGTGTCGGACTGTTCCTTTTCCGTCTTCTCTTGTTTTCTTCAACATGCTGTCGAATACACGATTAGCACCTTTGAAAGCTGGGTCTGTTATTATATCAAAGTGTCTCTCATGTGGGGGTTCTTGCAAATATCTTCTTATTCCTTGACGAATGGCACAAATACTCCTTTTGGAATACAAATCACCATCGCGATTTCTAACGTTTGTATAAAAGTCTTTCAATAGTTCCGTTAATCTTCCAACATCTAACGTTTCAAATGCACCATTCCTTTTTCTGTCAGAACAGAACTGCCGGAGAATATTGACAGCATATTTGGTTAAACTAACAGTCTATCGGCTCTGATGTTGTTCAAGAAAAGAATTAACATTCTCGTTTGCGAATCTCGAAACGCTCATTTTATTTCTATTCGTCTCCACATTTGCCGTCTGCTCAGAAGAAAAGGGGAATCCCCTCGGGATTCTGTTTGCAATGCGTGCGCACCATTTCATGAATCCGGGCACTATGCTTGACTCCGGGCACTATGCTTTCATAGCCCCTATCAATACAGCCAATGAGAATACGGGGATTTGTCACGTGATGTACTAATATGTTGAATTGACGGTAACATGGTCTGGGGTTGGCGGTTCGTGGCGTATGTTCAACCGAAGTGCAAAGCGACTTGGCTGTACATAATAAGCTCCGAGGCGCAAACCTCAGACCAAGTTTTCGTCAATTCACCACAATAACTTGGGTTTTCTTTAAATAAGACAGGAGATATTTAAAATCATGAAACAAACATAGTCACAACTACATGTGCTGGAAACCACTGCTCACTTGTAGGAAGAAATCATGCACGGCTTCATATGAAAATGGAACTGCTCCACCTACCAGAGGAATTTAAAGGATTGTTGAACTGACTGAAATAGTTGCATTTTAATTATTTTCACTAACCACCGAATTTAAAAACTATACGTTCCAGCAAGATTAAAATCCTTGCCCTCTGATTGGACGGGGGACAGGTCAAGTTCGTTATTGGTGTTTCTCAGTCCATCCGCTGCAGAGTTATGGCCCTTTGAAAACACAATTTTCCTAAAAAATTGGTTTCCGTTCATTTAAAGCTGACCGCCTTGAAGGATTGACACCAAATTTTTCAGATGTTGATTTTAGCAATGAAACACAGGTCAAGTTCGATAGTGGTGTTTCTCAGTCCATCCACTGCAGAGTTATGGCCCTTTGAAAACACAATCTTTCGAAAAAAATTTGTTTCCCTTCATTTAAAGTCGAACGCTTTGACGGATCGACATCAAACTTTCAGATGTTGTTTGTAGCAATAATATACAGGTCAAGTTCGATATTGGTGTTTCTCAGTCCATCCGCTGCAGAGTTATGGCCCTTGAAAACACAATCTTTCGAAAAAAATTGGTTTCCCTTCATTTAAAGTCGAACGCTTTGACGGATCGATATCAAGCTTTCAGATGTTGTTTGTAGCAATAAAATGCAGGTCAAGTTCGATATTGGTGTTTCTCAGTCCATCTGCTGCAGAGTTATGGCCCTTTGAAAACACAATTTTTAAAAAAAAATTGGTTTCCGTTCATTTAAAGCCGAACGCCTTGACGGATTGACACCAAATTTTTCAGATGTTGTTTTATACGCCCGTTTGAAAAACGGGACGTATTATGTGAATGGTCTCTCCACCCGTCTGTCTGTCCGTCCATAGACACATTTCGTTTCCGGACGATAACTTTAGTTGTAATGGTTTGAGCTGAGTTAAATTTGGCATGTGGATTTAGTATGACAAAATACAGGATGGGTTCGATTTCCGTTTCTAGCGGCCCATTTGCAGTAGAGTTATGGCCCTTTATTTATGGGAATTTAGCCCAACTTCTCGTTTCTGGACGATAACTTTAGTTTGCCTTGACCGATTTATTTCAAATTTTCAGTTTTTTTGTTTTTGACCACAAAATACAGCTCAAGTTCACTTTTGACCACAATCGCATATACCTTTCCAGAGTTATTCCCCTTGAATGATTGCAAATTTGTGGATTTTGTGGTTTCCGGATGATAACTTTAGTTTGCCTTGACAGATTTTTTTTCAAATTCTCAGATTTTGTTTTTGACCACAAAGCACAGCTCAAGTTCACCTTTGTCCATAATCGCATGTACCGTTCCATAGTTATTCCCCTTGAATGATTGCAAATTTGTGAATTATGTGGTTTCCGGATGATAACTTTAGTTTGCCTTGACTAATTTGTTTCAAATTCTCAGAGTTTGTTTATGACCACAAAGCACAGCTCAAGTTCACTTTCGGCCAAAATCGCATGTACCTTTTCAGAGTTATTCCTCTTGTATTTGTGCATTTTGTGTTTTCCAGATTATAACTTTAGTATGGCTTGACTGATTTTTTATACGCCTGTTGAAAAACCGTCGAATTATGGAATCAGTCTGTCTGTCTGTCCATTTGACCATCCATTTGTCCATCCGTCGGTCTGTCCGTTCGTCAACATTTGGTTTCCAGATGATAACTTTATTTTTTTTTTTCGATTGACTCCTAAACTTGGTATGTGGTTTAATCAAAACAAAAGACAGGCCAAGTTCGAATATGGGGTCAGTTCGAACTTCGAAATTCCCCTGAATTATGGCACTGGTTGGACATAGAATGCATCAAATATTTGGTTTCCGGATGATAACTTTTAATATTTGTTTTCCGATTGGTTCCAAACTTGGTATGTTGTTTAATCACAACAAAATACAGGTCAAGTTCGAATATGGGGTTGGTCAGAACAATTTTCACCCTCACCCCCATCCTTACCCCAACCCTTCAAAAATACAAAACGGGCGTATAATGCCCCGCTAGGCGGTGCTCTTGTTTAAATTATTAAACGTCTAAAACGGGGTAAAATTTACCGATTCTTTGACAACGAAAAATACTAATCGATTTCGCCATGATCAATCGACAATCGATTGATCGATTCATCGTGACAGCCCTAATAATGATGGATGTGGGAAACCAGTAGTCCAAGGGTTCTGAAAAAAGAATAATGGAACTTTAACCGATTTTTCCAAGCAGAGGATAAAAATTTAAAAAATTCTATTCATGGTCGGTTTCAAAATATGCCTTATATACAGTCTAAAGCAATGTGGAAAATTAGAGCATAGAAATGAAGAATGACACAATATTTCAAGATACGCTGTTATGAATAATAAAAAGAAGTACGGAAGATCAGAAGATTTCGAGATTTGAGAAGACTGAAACAAAAATATTCTGGCAAAAGATGAAAGAGCACTTTTCAAAACGTGCCTCGAAGACCATCGTCTCACCTTAGAAATAAATACGATCGAACTAGTAACAGTGCAGGGCACATCAGTTGACAATATAACATATATTTAACAATAAACAAATTTCTAAGTAATAGAGGAATTTGACAGAAAGCTTGCAACTTATGGGAGTCATATCCCCAGCTTGCAGCTTATGTGAGTCATCTCCCTAAAAGATGTTCCATTCTGTAATGCGTATCATATTCACTAAATAGAAATATTGTTTAAACTAAAAAGTATACATTAATCTTGGTACTAAAAATGTTAAATCAACCTTTGTCCAGTGTATAACAGCAGATAAAGCTGGTGTCGTATTTATTCATTTGGAATTTCTATAACCTTACAGGAATAATAAGTGTAAACTGTCAGACAGGACTCAAGGCTGCGGATCCAGAATGTTACACAGTGTTTTCTGATCTGTTTGATTCAGTGATTAAGGAGTACCACAAAATAAAACCCAACGATATTATTGCACAGCCTGCTACAGACTTTGGAGATCCGGATAATCTTGGATTTCGTCATTTAGATCCAGGCGGAGAGATGATTGTTTCAACGAGGGTGCGTGTTGCAAGAAGTCATTCAGGTTATGCGTTCCCACCTGTGTTGAGCAGAGAGGTAAGAAAGGTGTTCACAGAAACATATTACTTCCCAAGAGTGCATCAGTGCACCATCTGCAGGGACAAATAATTAATAATTTCAAAAATTATAATTTGATAATCATTTTATGAAGTGCAAACATTGTGGCTTGTATAGGACATTCAATTCTTTACCTATAGTACAGTCGCCGTAGACTGGTCGTTATCCACTCGGTGGGCAGTGATGGTAATGTCCACGCATGCGTTTACCGGGTAATAATAATCATCATCAGCAAAATTGTAATTAATGAAGCACCGAGTTGTATCCGGTGCTTCATAATGTTTTTTTCAATATTTGTCCTATAATTAATGTTTGGAATCTGATATTATAGAGTCCGTGGAAATATTGCCCACTCATGGAAAGTGATCAGTCTACGGCTGTCGTACTCTAACGTAACAAAATATCCGACCAGTGCTTTTCACAAACGGATGTCCATTTAACTTTTACTTAAAATGATGAGATTATGAGTCATAATAATTTTTGTCTGTTCAGTGTCCAAAGTAATATTGACTCTTACATGAACTGAGCTTTCACTTCACATCCAAACGGTTGTCAGTCATTTTTGTTTCAAAAAAACTTTTTGTTTAAATAGATCTAATGTTTTTACTTTTTGAATGCGCCATTAAAATAATGCATATTTTCATCATTGTGTTGTCTTCCATTTGTCAATAGACCATTCTTTCCGCAAACAATCACTTTTGGCCAGCTGACAGACAGCATGAAAGTAATGACAGTTTCTATTAACATCACAGCGAAAAAAATCAGGGGGTGCTTAATTAAGTTCCGGGTGTATTATTAGTTACACAGTTTGTTGGTGTCCTAATATGGTATATATGGTGTCAATTAATTTCATATTAAAGCTCTCGTCCAATATGAAATTAACTGACACCATATATACCATGTTAGGTCACCAACAAACTGTGTAACGAATATATCTTACCGACTGCTGCATCGATGCACAGAACTAATAACAACAGCGATTAAAATTAAATGAGAGAATTCTCACAATGTGTTCACGTGTCTTTGCCTTGTTACAATTTATGGGAGAGTGCAGGCACTCGCCCATAAATTGTAACAAGGCAAATTCATACATACCAAACAGTTTCATTTCGAAGGTAACATGATACACATCCACATAATATGAAGCATTTTAAGTTGCTTAACCTGCACTTCAGACCAAATATGGGCTTCCAACACTCAATCTTTCAACTTGAAGCGTTTATCGGCTGCCGCCATTTTGAATACTCAATGAACAAAGGGGAGATTACCCATAGCTGTCAGCGTATATTGATGTTGACAGGCAGTATATGGTTTTATATGCAGTCTGCACGTGACGTCTTCGAACCAATGAAATTCCCAGATACTTGTAGGAAATTAAAATGTTATCTTAAGTTTCATATCTACTATACCTACCACATCAACTCAAATTATGTCCCTCCGGACAAAATATTACTATATACAATATTGTGACCCCCCCCCCCCTCTCCCCCACCCCGCTCCACGCTAACAGATAGGTGTATATTCGATTTTCAAAATAAGGAAATGAAGCATTCAGTGCATTATTGGCGGGATGTGAACATGCGGGGCGGGGGGGGGGGGGGGGGAGAGGTTGCGTAATCCGGTAGAGAGGAAGATCGGGACCTCGTATTGTACGTTTTCGCCCCGACCGGTCCACTTCGGAACAAATTTGGTATTTTTCGATTTTTTCGGGTTTTTGTCAGGGTTTATCCTTGAAAAAAGGCCCAAAGTGATATTTTTAAAGAAGAGAAATTAATAAGGATCAAGGCATGTTGTGTTGGTGTCGTAGGTTCAGTAGAAATGAAATTAGGGAGAAAATTTTAATTCCCATGACAAAAGTGCTGAACTTTTTTTGAGGACAAAACCTGTCGATTTTTATTACAAAACTTTCTGTTCCCAGTTTATGACAAAGCCGGAAGATTTATAACACTCGAAAAACTTGTGAGCTCTGATTCCTATTACGAAACTGCTGGGAGCTATGACTAAAGTCGTTTATCTTTCAGTTATTTGTGGGAATGTGGTGTTGTTTTGGGTTGGGTTTTTTTGGTTGTTTTTTTTTTGGGGGGGGGGGGAGGGTGGTGGCAAGTGCACGTGGCCCCGTGTGCCGGTTCCCACGTTCCTTGTATGCTACTATTATCGTTACTTTTTTTGTAAGATTCTATACTGCACGACATTAACCCTTTACCTAACGAATCTGCTGCACCCGTCATCGTAAATTACAAATTAACCGTTTGAACAAGAGAGGCCATTTTCGACCCGGGAGCATGATACGTCATAATTTTATTAACCCTTTACCTAACATGAAAAGCAGACGACACTTACAAAAAAAAATTCTTGAATAACTTATTTTTTTCATTTTTTGTCTCAAAAACATAGGTTATGACCCCTCATTGGAACGAGCTCGACGAGCTCGTTCCAATGAGGGGTCATAACCTATGTTTTTGAGACAAAAAATGAAAAAAAATAATGAAAATTAATTGGCGATTTTTGTGAATAGCGCTGGCCGGTTTTGGCCGTTACGTTGGGTAAAGGGTTAAGTAGGGTGGCTGCTAAGTGAATGTGTTGGGTAGACCAATCAATATATGCCGCCATTGAACTGAAATGGAAGATACCACCAGTGTTCTAAGGGTTAAGCAGTTGTAAAAAAACCCGTTTTAAATTTTTTTAACAAAATCATATCATGTGACCTCTCAGTGGAATGAGCTCGTCGTTTCATGAGAGTTTCTCAATTACAGTTCTCGGAAAAGCATATACTGCCCCCCCCCCCTTCCCCCGCCTCAGGGCAAGGGGGCAGCTGTTGTCATTGTAGATGACGTCTAGTTCGGCCGCCGAGTCACTAATGCATATTTTGGCGAATAAAGTTTTTTCCTCGGTGGATTCTGGTAGTCTGGGATGTCCCTTTGAGGAATCAACCGAATAACCAGCAGGCACCCTTGGGGAAATGTTTTTATTTAACACTTTGGAGACCTACCCATTTAAAATATGAACATTTCTGGGTAAATTGTTGCTAGACAATAATATCATACGTATTGTGCAATTAACTGAAAAATATCATGACCTATGAATAAATACATGTTGGTGATGTCTGTTTATCGTCGTTTACCTATGATTTAACCCTTTACCTAACGTAACGTCAAAACCGGCCAACGCAATTCTCAAAAATCGCCAATTAATTTTCACTATTTTTTTCAGTTTTTGTCTCAAAAACATAGGTTATGACCCCTCGTTGGAACGAGCTCGTCGAGCTCGTTCCAACGAGGGGTCATAACCTATGTTTTTGAGACAAAAAATGAAAAAAAATTAGTTATTCAAGATTTTTTTTGCAAGTGTCGTCTGCTTTTCATGTTAGGTAAAGGGTTAATCATTTTTCAGTCGAAAATGGTGCGAAATCGTGTTTCTGATGTTACGTTTCAAAAATATCAAGTCACTTTCAAAGCATTTACTCTGGAAATTGTTGGTAGATTGTTGATATTAAGATCTTAAAAGATAGGTGTGGGTATACTGGTGAAGGGACAGTGGACTTGAACAAGTTTTCTGAATATATTTTAGCGGTCCATAGGTATTTATTTACCCCTACACCTATTTCTGTTTTTTTTTTAATTTTCCCAAAAAGTGTGCCGAAACCTAACTATTTGATTGTTATCCTTTTCACAACAACAAATAAAGGACGTTGTTTTAGCTGTGAACACACACTGCTGTTAAACCCGTTCTATCGGACCCAGACAGTCAGTGAAGCATAATCACTCAATTAGCGAACACGTGCTTCTTCCTTTATCTGCATTTCCATTGCTGCTTAGTCATTGATTGATTCTTATTATATGTGAAAAGTCATTCTCAATACTTCATTACATTTGTTGTCATATCTCATTCGAATGTGCCATTGTGGTGTCACTTATTATCGAATTGTCGGTTTTAAGTTTCTTTTTTCTTATGTGTCTCCCCTTTTCCCAGAGTTCATCGGGAATCGATCATTATGGCGAGGTGTTTTTTCGAAGATGTGTACAATTGTTCAAATTCCAAATGCCGTTTTGTTAAAGTGTTGACGACAAGAGTAAAAAAGATCATTACTAACAGTGAAATATATGATGATGGTCTTCAAAATGCATTGCGATTGCGTCTCGAAGGTGATGCAAACATTGTATTTGATGCACACAGAGACTGTATCAGTAAATATCTGCCCCCTCGCACGGTGAAACGTGCAATGAAAAGGCGCAATAGCAGCCCCTCAAAAGCTGCGGATGTACCACCACAGAAAAACCCAGAAGCTCCGATACTGGTTTATTCAGTTTCAAACAAATTTGTTTGTTTTGTGCAAATGAATGCAAAGTTGATAAAGATCCACGCCATCCTTCGCGTTGGAGGCCAGCTTATGTTTTCAGGCAAATACAACAGTCAGGTGGTGATTTATCACAAAAAGAAGTCATTCACCGCAAGTGTGATGAACGTGGTGACGAATGGGCTGAAGCAGTCAGGGTTAGAATCGGTGGGACATTGAGTGATGACACAAAAGCCGCCATGAAAACAATGAAGGATACAATTTCCAAAGAAATCGACTCCATCCAAATAGATACAAGTAGTTATGTGTCCAGGTTAGATGAGGTAGCTGTTGTTGAGTATTCCAGCCAATCACTCCTCGATTTCCTTGGTCGATTATCCCCAAAACTTGACAAAACCCTCCCTGCTAAGTTAATATGCAACATTGTGACGTCGGCTGTTAAAGGTGTAGCCACGCCATTACAGATAGTTTTGGCTGTTATGCTACGCGACTCCAAAGAGTTAACCCTTTACCTAACATGAAAAGCAGACGACACTTGCAAAAAAAGTTTTGAATAACTAATTTTTTTCATTTTTTGTCTCAAAAATATAGGTTATGACCCCTCGTTGGAACGAGCTCGACGAGCTCGTTCCAACGAAGGGTCATAATCTATGTTTTTGAGACAAAAAATGAAAAAGATAATGAAAATTAATTGGCGATTTTTGAGAATAGCGCTGGCCGGTTTTGGCCGTTACGTTGGGTAAAGGGTTAATAAAAGCAATGAGTGACTTTGGTGTTTCTTGTACGTACGATGAACTTTTACGATTCAAAAAATCGGAAGCTGTTCAAACAACAACCAACACGAATTGTGCTGGTATATCTGATGCTTTTGATGGTATGATACAATTCGTTGCTGATAACTTTGATGCTGACATTTCGTCACAAAATGGCAAACAAAGCACGCATTCACTAGCAGTCTTAATGACACAATCTGCAATGCAACCGGGCTTATTTCGCCAAAGATACCGAGAATTATAAAAAGAGCAATGATCCAAGCCATAGACTACAGTTTAGAAACGACCAAGCTCAATGGTAAAAACCTGTCATCCCCACTGACTACATCAGGAAAACCACCCCGCCACTCAAACTGCTTGCACGGATGACCATGGCGAAGCAGAGTGCTGACGAACTTGACTTCTCCTTTTTCAAGGATATACTCAATGTGGATAGCTGTCCCGAGTTCAATGGCTACAATACCAAATCGTGTCGCGAGAGTGGGATGTCTCCAGAGCTATCCACAAAAACAATATATCTGCCATTGATAGACATGCCACCGGCTGATCCTGAAACTATAGCTACCGCGATGTCGGAGGCGCAACGTCTCACTCAGTTGGTCGGACAAGAGTTCACACTCTTCACAGTTGATCAGCAACTATACAAAGTTTCCCTGCAGGTTCTCTGGTCTGATCCTGACAAGTTTTGTCATATGATACCGCGGTTAGGTGGGATGCACATGCTGATGAGTTCGTTGGTGCCATCGGTACATTGATGGCCGATACGGGATTATCTGAGGTTCTTGAGTCGGTCTTTGGTGGAGTGGCCAAAATGTTGATAGGGAAAAAGTTCCCCATGAATATACGGGCATTCCGGCTATTGACTAAGGAATTGCTGAGAAATGTTTTCGATGGCGAGAATTTCGAGTGTCTTGATGATTTGGGTGATAAGATGACAGATCTGCATGGAAAAAGTCGAACAACCAGGATGTGGGTGGACTTCTTCATTAAACCAGTGTTAATCATGATGCAATACGTCAGGGCTGAACGAGAGGGAGATTGGCCACTTCACCTAGTAGCAGTGAAGCAAATGATGCCTTAGTTCTTTGCGTCAGGTCATGTCAGTTACACCAAATACGGTTTATACTACCTGAGAGAAATGGAGCGGCTACCGCCAGATATTCTTCACCAATTTCCGAAAGGTTCCCATGTAAAGAGACAAGTGGATGGCGTGTGGAATGGGATCTGGAGCGACATGTATATAGAAAGAACGTTCATGCGCTATGGTCATGGGAAGTCTGGCATCATTGGCATTACGTTGAAGCCAGAAACATTGAAGGTTTAGGCTCTCAGCCTTCATGCTTGTGGTAAACTATTACATGACATATCTCAATTGACGGAATCTGATACTCAATCACGACGTGTTCAGGAACACCACAAAGAAGAATCAAAAGCTCGAATATCCGCTGATCGATTAGACCGCGAAGGTATCCGACAGAAACTGGAGCTGGTTATAAACCCAATGGACCCTGAGCAACACGCTGAAGGCATGGTGGATATTGCGACTGGAAGGATTGCTCCCCCAGCTGTCAATGTGGACGACGCAATAGCCCTTGGTCTCCGACAAATGCATACATTCGAGGCAGGGTTACCCACTGGATTCTATGATACCATATCTATGCCTGTTAAGTCAATTAAATTTGGTGACACTCGAGTGTTCGATAGTAATCTGATTTACTCGAGAGTAATGGGCCTCCAATCCAGTTTACACGACGTTGAGATCAAGGATATACTGTCACATGAATTGTCGCCAGTTCCCACTCCATTATTCCACGACTACGGGGATATGCGTATCTCAAAGTCCAAGTCCGTTCTCAAAAACAAAACTGCGGTCACTGTTTCGGCACGAAACACTAAACATGACAGCTCACACAGCACAATCATAGATGGTTGTGCACTTTGTGGATACCGCACTGGCCAGCATCAAATAAAATGTGCCCGCCAATTGTAAGAGATTTCGTCCAGAAATTCCAAGATCATGTTAAGCAAATTCTCTTACACGGTGACACATATCTTGTGTTCGATAGGTACAATGATTAAAGTACCAAGTGCGGGACAAGGGCAAATAGGGGGTGGTGACAGCTGCTATCGCAAATTCAAGTTGAAGATAACATCACCATTGCCTACACAGAAACTGAAACTTACTGTAACAGAAAATAAAAAAACAGTTGATTGATATTATTGTTCAACAATTCAGATGCGACCAGTTATTCGCCAGTGATAATACAGTAAAACACAAACTGTTCACTACTTGACAACATGCAGCACCCATAGAGATCAACAACGGTGTTGTTATAGGTCGACGGGACATGTCGGCAAACCACGAAGAAGCGGACAATATAATCGTCCAACAGGCTGTCAGTGTTGCAACTGAGACGAATGGACAAGTGACTGTTCTGGCTGATGATACAGGTGTGTATACTCTTCTCTTGTATCATTATTTGAAATATAAGTTGACCTCAGATATGTTCATGGCATCCCCTATAACGGATAGATCGGTGGTTGATATCCGAGCTACGGTTGAGAAACATAGAGGAATCATTCCAGACATTCTTGCAGCGTATGTCCTTTCAGGCTGTGATACTCTTGCTGGGTGCTTTGGCATTGGAAAGGGTCGTGTCATCAAAGTTTTGGAAACTGGCTTGGAATCGGTGTCATCTCTTGGTGACATAGATGCTCCGTGGGCTAATGCCTTAGAACAGGCCACCAGATTCATGTGTGCTTGTTATGGATGCAAGGCATCAAACACAATGCCCGATGCACGAGTTAGTGTTTGGACATCAAAGATAGGGAAAAAGAGTACAACGAAAGTACCCAGTCTTAATAGTCTACCTCCAAGCAACGCGGCATTTTCCGAAAATGTAAAGAGGGCTCATTTGCAAGCATGTATCTAGAGGAATGCTGTAAATCTAGATCCACCTAACATGAACCCCACAGACTTCGGTTTCACCAAGAATGATAACACAAAGCCGTTATTATCCGTGACTGTCCCAACAGGTGTATCATTGGCAGCGGATACGGTTTTGCGCATGATACGATGTTTCTGTTCTAGTCAACAGCCATGCCGAACAGCTAGGTGCAGCTGCAGTGCTTCTAAATTAGCATGTACAATGTTTTGTTCGTGTCAAGGAAATATTGAGTTCTGCAACGAACAGACATGTATGGGTAGAGATTTCGAGTCTGTACACAACGATGCATGAACACACAAAAGGACGGACAAAATAAGTGTATATCAGGAATGCACTGCATTTGTATATACGTAAGATATACAAGCACAAACATATATATAAAAATAATTTTAAAAGCAAACAAACAAAAATTTTAAAAAAAAAAATTGAAAATTAAAAAATAAAAATTGAAAAAAAAAATAATCTAATGCTGCCAGACAGTGTTTGCCTGCCGGTCCCAAGCCCGGATGAAAGCAGAGGGGATATACACTCGCTAGACAATATTTAACTAATGCGAACTGTCTTATTTAATGCTTCATTTGGTTTCACAACACCTACTTTGATGGGACTATGATATTCTGTATTATTTCAAATTCCTCACTAAAATCACAAAATTATGAAATATTTGTTAATTGTTCAAGTGATTTTTTACGGAGTGATCAGCGAATATTGTGAAATGGTGTATTGCACAATGTAATCAGTGTAAATTACATGTTTGCAATAAGATTACAATAAAATATTTTGGTTTCGACAACTTTGTGGGAAAATTAAAATTTAAAAAAAAAAAACAGAAATATGGGTAGGGGTAGATTATTGCCTATGGACCCCCCCCCCCCCCCAAATATATTCAGAAAAAAGTCCATTGTTCCATATCCAGTATATCCACTTCTATCTTTTAAGATCTTAATATCAACAATCTAAAAACAATTTCCATAGTAAATGCTTTGAATGTGACTTGATATTTTTGAAACGAAATATCAGAAACACGATTTCGCGCTATTTTCGACCATTTTTCGACTAAAAAATAATTAAATCATGGGTAAACAACAATAAACAGATATCACCAACATGTATTTATTCATAGTTCATGATATTTTTCAGTTAGTTGCACAATACGCATGATATTATTGTCTAGAAACAATTTACCAAGAAATATGCATATTTTAAATGGGTAGGTCCCCAAAGAGTTGAATACAAAAAATTCACCAAGGGTGCCAGTTGCTCACCCGATTGATTCCTCAAAGGGAAACCCCACACTACCAGAATTCACTGAGAAAAACACTTTATACGCTAAAACACGCAAAAGCTTCACGTCGATGTTTGGCGGCCGGACTAGTCTTGTTGCGCTCAAAGCACAATATAAACTTATATTATATCTCACGTGACTTCCTTGCATTCTGACTGGCTGAAAGATGATACCCTATTTCGTGTAGTTTGCATCCACAGAACTGACCAGGCACTACACCAAGCACTACACGTTTTCTATTTTTAGCATACTACTATATCAGTTTTCTTTTCATAATGGGAGAATAAAACTGATCAGGCTAAATTTAAAAATCGATTCACAGAGGCACAACATTCACAAAACGACCCGGAAAGAAATCTTCGTGGAAAAATGTATCGCTTTTCCATTGTTGAAGTCACATTTTTCGAGGCGTTCATTTTATTCCTTGAGAAGATGATCCATATCTCGTTTCGAGGAGAATGATCCATACCTGGGTCCAACTTTCATGAGAACGCGTCCGGATATGAAAAATCGTTTGTTTCGCTGCTCATATTATTTCGCTATTTAATTGTATGTTTTGGGCAGTAAACGAATAAATAATGGAGTTCAGTTGAATCTTCGGAGTTTGTATCCCGTGCTGACCCATTCGGTAACGTATATGTGTGACAAATGTGTGGAAATTATCAAACTGCGTTGTCAAATTTCGAAAATTTTAGCTTTCATTCGCGTGTTGCGCGATTCTAGAATACACAGTTCCGTTTGGGGGAAATGTTTTGTTTACCCTTGCCGACCGATTCAAAATTTGTCTTCTGCTCATATCAATAAGCCGTGTTTTGGAAGAAGAAAATGTTTTTTGAAAACTACATGATATTTTTTTTCTATATAACGCTGGTTGGTAGGGCTGCTACCTTAGTAATAGATTAACAAATTGGACAGATGTTTTTCTTGATGGGTGTTCGATATAATATAAGGATTAGTGCATTTCTTGTTGTTGACTACGCCCATATAGTGCCCAGTGAGGTGGTGTGGTTCCCTCCGCTTCGCAGCGGGAACTACACCACCTCACTGGGCACTATATGGGCGTAGTCAACTCCAAGCCATGCACTATTCCTTAATTAGAACTCAGCTCCCCCCCCCCCGGATTATATAGCTTTCTTGTTTTGATGATTATTGAAATTTTACTTGATCCACCCCCTCCCCATTACCATTGGCACGCGTAAAGTACATTAAAAACGAATACCCGATTCTTTGTTTGGCGATTAAATCTTGTTCATGAGGGTTACTCAGTAAAAGTTCTCAGGAAGTCAATTCTTTTCCACGAGTGCATTTCTGGCGAAAAATGGCACTCGGTGCCTCAGCCACCCTCAGCCTCATGTGTACCACTGCCCCACCCCAACCTCAGGCGCCCTTGAGCGACTCAAAACCACCGTTTCGAATAACTACAATGCAAATAAGTGTCAGAAACTCTGCTTGTTGTTCCTTTTCAGGATCGTATAAATATGGAGAAGAAAACCAAGGATGCATTAAATAGTTTGACGGGAGAACTCAAAGGAACTTACTATCCGTTACCAGGGATGCCGTCAGAAATGAAAAAGCAATTGGTTAAAGATCACTATCTACATGATGAATATACCAAGTGAGATACTGTTTTTTATATAACTGAACTCACACGATTTATGAGATACTATAAGTATTGACTTATGGGTACTATAGGTATAGGCTCCGGGTGTTTATAGGCACTGGTGCATTGTAGATACTGGTGCTCATAGGTGGGGTGAAGAATTATGGGTACTGAGGGCAGTCCTATGGAATTCCTACAGTCAATTTTGCAGTCGAATGAAGTATTTATTTTTTGAACCCACCCCGCCCAACCCATAACAATATCACAGTCACAGCTAACAGCTTTCACTTCATCAACATCATGGCATTTAACCCTTTACACAACGTAACGACCAAACCGGCTAGCGCTATTCTCAAAAATCGCCAATTAATTTTCATTGTTTTTTCATTTTTTGTCTCAAAAACATAGGTTGTGACCCCTCGTTGGAACGAGCTCGTTGAGCTCGTTCCAACGAGGGGTCATAACCTATGTTTTTGAGACAAAAAAATGAAAAAAAAATAGTTATTCAAGATTTTTGCAAGTGTCGTCTGCTTTTCATGTTAGGTAAAGGGTTAACCAGCACAAAAACTAGTGACACTCTAACATGAACTTAGGTGAAACCTAGAAGCGCCTGATGCAAAATGTTTTTAATACTGGGCTTATTAAGAAGGAAATAAAACTATTTTATGAAAAAGTCAGGCAGACAAACACTTATAAAAAGTACAGTACTGTCACCGTGGACTGATCACTTTCCACGGGTGGGCAATATTTCCACGGACACAATAATATCAGATTCCAAACATTAAATATAGGAAAAATCATTTAAAAATTAATTAATGAAGCAACCCGGGTACAACCCGGTGCTGCATTAATTAAAATTTTTCTCATGATAATTTTTATTACCTTGTAAACGCATGCGTGGACATCACTGCCCACGCGTGGACTACAACCACTCCACGGCGACTGTACTATACTATAGTACACTATGCATGCAAGTATGCCAGAACTTGAAAGTACTGCAAGTAGGAAGTTTGAGAAAAATATTACTGCGATGTACCAAAATTGATTTCTCCAGACATTTCATTTCTCAAACAAAGAATAAACAAGAAAATTATAGTAATACTATGCAAAAAAAAAGGCGATGGGGAAAATGACAGTGATTCTCCACTTCGCCGTACAGATACAAATCTGGTTTCGTGTATATTTCAATGGTATGAAGATGAGGTTATTTCGTGTCATTAACCTCGTTATTATCTAATTATTGCCAAGTACTTGTGGGACACAGCAGTGCGGGTATGAAAACATAAACACGAAGGAATTCCTTTGGTGAGATTTAAACACCAGAACAGATGTACAGTGCCGCCGATAGAAAATTCGGGCCCCGGGGGATCAATTAGATGGTACCACCTGGGCGCCCTTGTTTCAAACCGAACATCCCAAGGACCCATGAAGATATTCACCCATCCCCCACCCGATATCTATTATGACTCAATTGCCTCTGAAAGACTAGATCGGGTTACAGTAAATTATGTATGTCCAGTTCTCAGAACTGACTAGGAATATCGAAGTTTCACTTGCATTGCATTTTGGGTCCGTATACCGAATATGGTCAAAATCGGCCCAGTACTTAGCCCGTTGCTAAGAGGGCGCTCTGGTTGCTAGGGAAGTCAGGAGACGTAAACTTTGATTTGTCTGTTTTCATTTGCAATGCATTTTGGGACGGTATACCGAATTTGGTCAAAATCGGCCCAGTAGTTAGCCCGTTGCTAAGGGGGCGCTCTGGTTGCTAGGAAAGTCACGATACGTCATCATTGATCTATCTGTTTTCATTTGCAATGCATTTTAGGTCCGTATACTGGATTTGGACCAAATCGGCCCAGTAGTTAGCCCGTTGCTAAGGGCACGCTCTGGATGCCAGGAAAGTTACGAGACGACAACATTGATCTGTCTGTTTTTATTTGCAGTGCATTTTGGGTCCGTATACCGAATTTGGTCAAAATTGGCCCAGTAGTTTGCCCGATGTTAGGGGCGTGCTTTACTTGCTATGGACGTCACGTGACATAATCAGTGACCCATTAGCTAAGGGGCGGGGGGGGGGGGGGCGCCCATCTCCCCCCACCCAATATATTAAGGGTCCCTTGACCCAATGAGGGTGAAAGCAATGGTGGAGAGCCATCACTTGTTCTGGCGTCCGAGAATCCTTGAAAAAAATGTAAACTCATTTGTCCCCGGTTCCTTTGGGAAAAATCCCTAAAAGTTTAGGTTCCGCTCTACAGTTTCGCACTTTTGAACTTTTGAAGGGGTGAAATTCTAAACATAGGGCATATGTTGAAACTAAGGTCATGTGAAATAGAGATATATTTTTAGTACCAGATATATGATTACAATTGGCTTTTTGTTGGACAAGAGAATTTGAAGTTTTGGCCCCAAAGTTGGAGTCTGATACATAGGGGTAAATTACCAGATGATTTATGGGAAACAGTGGCTTCGAAAAATTGGCTATACAATTATGAACAGACTGGTTGTTATTGTTGACCAGAGATTTGCAGTCATGGTATCTAACTTTTCATTTTGGTCACTGGTGTCATGTCTGTGTGTCATCCGTCCGTTATGCTGTTTACACTTTCATATCTAGAGAGCAACTCCCCCCCCCCCCCCCACCACCCACCCCAAAGCAATGGTTATTATTGCTTATTGTTTTATATTTTTATTGTATTTAACAGAGCTATTGACAGGTCCTGGGTAGTCAGTGTGGCTGGTGGTAATAACAAAAATGCTCTCTGAAGTGGCTCAGAGAAATGCGAGGGTTGAGATGGTGTGTTGTGGTTGTGAAAATCAGGCAAAAACTGTCCGCAAAAGCTATTTGGCAGTCAGAAAGGCCATGCTGTATCTTTTTACTGGTTGAAAATAGAGACTTGTGGTTTTTGTTTATTCAGCTCGGGATAGACTCCAGATTATTTTGCCCGAGTGAAATCCAAGGGGAGATCACTCTTGTTTTCTCCTTAAGGTTCCGCTCTACAGTTTCGCACTTTTGCACAGGGGTGAAATTCTAAACATAGGGCATATGTTGAAGCTAAGACCATGTAAAATAGAGATATTTTTTAGTATCAGATATATGATTACATTAGGCTTTTTGTTGGACAAGAGAATTCGAAGTTTTGGTTTGGAGTATCCTTGAAAAAATGTAACCTCATTTGTCCCCGGTTCCTTTGGGAAAAATCCCTAAAAGTTTAGGTTCCGCTCTACAGTTTCGCACTTTTGAACAGGGGTGAAATTCTAAATACAGGGCATATGTTGAAACTAAGGCCATGTAAAATAGAGATATGTTTTAGTATCAGATATATGATTACATTAGGCTTTTTGTTGGACAAGAGAATTTGAAGTTTTGGTCTCAAAGTTGGAGTCTGATACATAGGGGTAAATTACCAGATGAATTATGGGAAACAGTGGCTTCGAAAAATTGGCTATTTTTTAAAATGTAATTTTTACACAGGTTTGTTACCAGACAGGTAACTAAAAAATGAAACGGAAACATATAATTTTTGTTTTGCATTTTAGAAACAGGGGATGCTCTACTCCAAGGGTACATGTAGGTAGGTGGGGTCGGTGGGAAAATTCTGCTTTTGAGGCTGCTGGGTGGCTGAAAATGACTGGTTTCGGCATTTTTTCATGCAATTTTTCAGGTTGAAGTCTTGTCTTTGACAATAAATTATTCCACCCACATTCAGATTGTTTATTTCTACTTAGTCAGATAGTGTTATATGTTTTTTGTGGATTTGGGAAATGTGATACATGTTATGGGTTAGATAACTAAGTTACAGAATATTTGCATTTGAAGAGAGTGTATGGCATGTCATTTTTGGAAATGCCTGGAAAACTGTGGAGCGGAACCTTAATCTGCCAGAGTCATTCTCGTGAAGTCTCATCTCGTTAATTACTTCCTACGATAAAAAAGTGTGAAATTAGTATAAAGAACTAACGAGTTTCGACGTCGGCCTCGCCTCCGTCTCAACTTGGGCGCCTCCGGCGCCTTCGTCCTTTATAAAAAATGTGAAAACAATATAAAGGACGATTTCGCTCACCGTCGGCTATCGCCGCCGTCTCTCTCGGGAGCCTTCGGCTCCATCACCCAATGAAAAAACTCCCCATAATTACCCTACAATCAGCGAAGCTCGATGGAGGAGAGGCTTTTCTGAGCACTTTCCGTACACCGTTTGTTGCCCTGCCATTCCGTCGTAAACTTTACATTATCGACTCCTCCTAAACATAACTGGCGAATTAAACCAAATATGGTACATGTGTGAATTACCCTAATGTTCGTATGGCAATTCAATTTTTTCAGATAAAGTTGCCACGCCCATAGAGGGCATCACTGTGCCTGAAGCCACAGTGGCTCTTCCCAACATTTGTAAACCTCAGACGACGTGTTTTGTCTATTTCGAGATAACTATTTTTATCTGCATTTTGATTAGAAGATATCATTTTCCAGCGCTCTGATTGAAAGATAATTTTATCATTGCTTTGATTGGAAGGTATATTTATGGCGTCGTTGTTTTCCAGAATTTATCCGGAGAGTTACGGAAATTGCTGCGTTCATTTTTATTTTTTCACCAATAGCGTGTAGCATTTATTGTTACTATTGCCAACTGTTAGTAGCCACATAAATATACTGCCAAAATGTAGTATCGTTCTTCGATAAATAAATCATTTCTTCAATTGCGAATGTCAATTTCCGCCATGCGCAAACATGTCAGCGTCCTTGTGTACCACTTCCGTTGAAAAATTTTGAAGTTGATGCCTTTGAGATTCGCTTGGTTGTGAGTTCATTCAAACGGTACATACGTGTTGCCTAATAGCATGCGAAGCAAGCGATCCTTCGGATCGCTTGCACGCGACCCTACGGGTCGCTTTCGCTCGCTATTAGGATTGTCCGATTCAAATTTATTCAAATCAAGTTCCTGAGTTCATGGTTATTTTAAGACTGTATCCTTATAGCGTTAACATATTTTAGGCAAAACCTTTTGATCATGAAATTCGACTAATCTCAGAATAGCACAGACATATTATACGTCAATATTACGTCAATATGAAGTTGTTTTGTACAGAACCTGAATTAATACTTATCTACAAATAAGCTGGTGGCATAAGGTTACACCGATGCCTGGAAGTCTACAACTACATTTTTTGGTGATACATGTAACTTTGAACGGAGGCAAGTTATATAAATATAAATACAACCTATGGTTGAAGTTGCTTCGGATATCCACGAACAATGCTAAGACAGACAAATCGACTTGGGAGCAGCTTTCATGTTTGAACAAAGTATTCAAATTGTTTTCGTTTTGTTCGAGGAAAACGCCATGTTACTCCATGTTGTCATATTTTGAGATCATTGGTAATACCGTATTTGGACAATCAAGAAGCCTGTACATGGACAGACATACAGTACGTGGAGAGTGTATTATCACTAAATCACCCGCAACGTGGACATTCCACCCAAGCAAAAATTGCAACTTTGTTGCAAAGCATGACAAGCACAAGCAAAGTTTCAACCAATGGACCTCCTGGTTAAACCCGGAGGTCCATTAGCTGAAACATTGCTTGTGTTTTTTGTCCACATGTATAAAATTTGAAAGTTATACTTTGGGTGATAACTCCACCCCGCGGGTGATTTAGTTACAATCCACCCTCCACGAACTGTACTCATTCAAAAATCGAAAGATGAAATCGTTGAAGGGAAAAATGATTATTACAAACTACCATGTGATTTTAGCGGCATCACATCGCAATTCGCGATGCATAATGTCGTATACATATTGATACAGCATTGTTATTCTCTTCTCGAAATGCGACACGATTACCTTACAGTTAAAACTAGAAGTCCTGTCATGAAATGCGCACAAATAGCACGTTGATATGCGCGTTAATGTGCGTGTTATGGCCCAAGTAAAGCTATCAAATTATGTACATATGGACTGAGCACAAGCAATGTTTCAGCCAATGGACCTCCGGGTAATCCGGAGGTCCATTGGCAGAAACATTGCATGTGTTTGCTATGAGTAACCAGGAGAACCTGCCGTGCTTTGGATGCCATTCGATATGGCAATTGCGCGCAATTCCAACGCGCAATTAAGCCTAGATAAGCGCACTATTCGTGACAGGACTTCTAGTTTTAACTGCATGTATACAAAATAAATATTTTTTTAACTCCTTGAGGACAAAATTATTTATGGTGGTCTGAATTAGTTCATCAAAAATTGTTCTATTACAAATGATTGGAGAGTGCCAACAGACATTTTCCAATAATTTGTAATAAAACAAATTTGTATAAACAAACTATTATTTACGTTTAACTGAATACGATTATTTGTTGTATATTGATTTTGTGCTGTGTGGTCGCTGTTGTGAAAAAAAAACTATCAGCGAAAACAACATAGAAGCTCCGGTTTTTAATTTAAGGCTCTCGCAATTCATGGCCAAGAAAATGTTTTCCTTGATGCGGTTCTCTATAACTTTATCTCCCCTTATTTTGGTAAAGCTGTTCAGGCATTTAACACTAAGAGAGAGATGGGAACTTCATATAAAAACTTATTTTTTTAATATTCGTGTATTTTTATCATCGATGTGCGCATCATTTCACAAACTACAGTTCTTTTCCTGTGGCGTAGTATAAGCAAATAAAAGCCATCTTGTTACACTTTTTTTCTCAATCAATTTGAACATTGGACTATTGTTCCCAGTAGAAACCCATTTAAAAAAAATAGAAAACTGCCTTTTCAGACCCTTTTGGTGATCTATAACTTTTTTATATTCTTTGTATCAACAGTGTGCGCATTGTTGCATAAAATACAGACATTGTCCTTTTTAATAATCTAAAAGTCTGTCAGATGTGGTTTTCCAATGTTTTTCCTCTGATGAATTAAAACTTCCAAATTGCTATGAAAACACATTCTCGGACTGTAGAATAACGCACAGATGGATGAGAAATTACAAAGCAATTACTTTAATTGGTGTCGCTATTTTACACTTCATTGTCATTCATCCACGCACATCAAGTCTAAGAAATTTCCCACCTCACACCCACATCCACTGCCTTCTTAATTGGATTTCGTCTCGCAAGTTCAGTAATATCAAGGGAGATAATTTTCGCGTAAGATATTATTTTAATCAACATTGTTGGGTATGTGAATTTTAGGCATCGGTGACCATTCCATCAGGAATAAAAAATAAAAACCGCCTCCCTCATTCGTTTAAATAAAATGCCTGAGAATCAATTATTTAATTTGGTTGGCCTTACAATGGCATCAGAGTATTTTATTTAACAAGAGCCCTCAAGCGGTCTTGACAGCTTACTATACAAAGTTGTTGAAAGACGAATTTTGGGTCGCATTCAGTTATTCATGTCTAATCAACACCACGGAGAAATGAAGTCATGAAATTAATCATACCTCAGGTGTCCATGTCAGATGATTATCAGCATTGGTCTTCCTGACTGCTTTCTTTTCTATTAACTGAAGACAAGAACTGCCAAACTGCCAAACTGCCAAGGGTTGTTATATCACTGCAGTTTAAAAGGCAAATTTTATGAAAAAAACACAACGAAATGGATTTGAACAAACTTTAACATAACTTGCCCCCACAGAGAGCTCATATATTAAGCCACGGACTCGAATTGAACAAACTTGAATCCGATTCCCCTAGAGATGTTATGTATCAAATATGAATGAATTCTCATTGGAGGATCTGAAGAAGGGTTTGAAGAAATCTCCTCATATTACTAAGTTAAACTTTAGGCCCCAATATAGAGCCCAAATATTAACCCAGGGATTCAATTTGAACAAACATCACCACCGCCCCCCCCCCCCCCTTACCCCGAAATGTTGTATACCAAATTTGAAAGGATTCTGGCTGGTGGATCTGAAGAAGAAGATTTTTAAAGAAATCATTTCGTATTGATGTTGTATACCAAATATGAAAGGATTGTGGCTGGTGGATCGGAAGAAGAAAATTTTTAAAGAAATATTTTCGTATTGCACTTAGTTAAACTCTGGGCTCCAATGTAAATCCTAGATATTAACTCAGGGAGAACCAATTTGAACAAACTTGAATCTTACCACCCCCACCCCCACCCAGAGATGCTGTATACCAAATATCAAAATAGTTTCACCGGTGGATCCGATGAAGAAGATTTTTAAAGAATATTCCACATAATGCACTAGGTTAAACTTTGGGCTCCCATAGAGAGCTCAAATATTAAGCACGGGATTCGATCTGAATAAACTTGAATCTGATCCCCTCGTGGAGAAGTTATATACCCAATATGAAAGTAATCTGACTCTTGGATCTGAAGAAAAAGCTTTTCAAAGACATTGTCTCACATTGCAATAAGTTAAACTTTGGGCTTCAATGGAGAGCCCAAATATTAAACCAGGAAGGCGATTTGGGCAAACTTTAATCTCCCACCCCACCTCCTCCCCCTCCCCCTCCTTCCACCCAGAGATGTTGTCTACCAAATATGAAGGGATTCTGCCTGATGGATCTGAAGAAGAAGATATTTGAAGAAATTCCTCGGACTGCACTAGTTAAACATTGGGCTCCAATAGAGAGGTCAAATATTAACACAGGGGCCCAATTTGAACGAGAGAATATTCCTTATAATGCATCAAGCTAATCTTTGGGTTCCCACAGAGAGGCCAAATATTAAACCAGGAACTCGATTTCAACAAACTTGAATCTGAGATCACGAGAGATGTGTCATTACAAATGTGAAAGGATCCTGGCTGTTGGATGTGAGGAAAAGATTTTTAAAGAACGTTTCTCATGCTGCACTAAGTTAAACATTGGGCTCTAACAGAGAGCCCAAAATATTAACTCAGGGACCCAATTTGAATCATGTTCCACTATGTTAAACATTGGTCAACTTTCCTGACGTTACACAAAGTTCAACATTGGGCTCTAATAGAGAGTTCAAGGAAATTTCCTCATATTGAAGGATGTTCTACTTTGAGCTTCAAGAGAGAACCCAAATATTAACCCAAGGATCCGATTTGAACAAACATTGAATTTTAACCACGTAGAGATGTTCTATACCAAATATGAAAGGATTCTGACTGTCAGAATTTGAAAATGATTTTCAAAGAAATTCCCTCATTTTGCACGAAGTTAAAGTTTGGGCTCCCTTAGGGAGCCCAAATATTCAACCAGGGACTCGATTTGAACAAACTTGAATCTGATCCATCTCGAGATGTTGTATTCCGAATATGAAAGGATTCTGACAGTTGGATCTGAAGAAGAAGATTTTTTAAATAAATTTCCTCACATTGCACTAAATTAAAATACGGTCTCCCATTGGGATCCCAAATATTAACCTAGGGTCAAATTAACCTAGGGTCTCAGTTTGAACAAACTTCTATCTGACCTCAATAGAGATGTCGTATGCCAAATAGGAAAGGATTCTGTCCGGTGGAAGAATTTTAAAGACCATTCCTCATATTGTTGAAGTTTCGGCTCCCACAGGGAGCTCAAATATTAACCTGGGGACTCGATTTGAACAACCTTGAATCTGACCCTCCCAGGGATGATGTATACCAAATATAAAGGGATTATGATTGGTGCATCTGAAGAAGAAGATTTCTTAATTTTTGAAAAAGATTTATATGTGCCATCAAAGCTATGCCCTTGTGTTGGAGGTTGTACCCGGTGCTTCATTAATTATTTTTTTTTATGATTATTCCCGGAATTAATGTTTGATATCTAATATTATTGCGTTAATATTGCCTATTCTTGGAAAATGATCAGTCCACGGCGTCTGTACTGTAAAAGTAATCGGTGATTGAGGGGCGTCGGAAAAGTGAAAACCTTTTTTAGGGGGAGGGGGGGATATTTATTTATTATACGCTAAACGAAAAGGATAGATTATCGAAGAAATTGCGGAAAGATAGAAATTGTATCCCCCACTGTGAAGATATAGAAATTGTCACTTTCACTGTATTAATCAAAATGGCCGCTTTCAAACCATCACTTTAAGATGAATACGAGTCAAATTATCACTGGAAATGATAAATTTGTTCTAAAAACGTATAATGAAAAGAAAATCTAGTATTTGTGAATAGATACGGATCATTTCCAGTAATAATTCAACGCGTATTCACCTTGAATTGATGCATGAAACCCGCTAGTCCAAACATGGCCTGAAGGTTGAAACGAGTGGAATTATCAGATTCTTATAAAAAAAGCGTATAATAAAAAGAAAATCTACTGTTTTTGAGTTGTTAAGCGCTCGCGAAAAATAACCATTTATCTCGGTCACTCATGAGATAATTTTCGGTATCCAATCAAAAACACTAGATCTCGTCTATTTATAGCAGCATCCATTGCTTAAGATAGCGCTCGGTGGTGAGATACTTCGTCCCCTGAGTTCCAATGTGTTCTATGTGCCTACTGGCACATAGAACACATTGGAACTCAGGGGACGACTTGTCTATATGTAACCAAGTTTATAGAGATCCGCGATTAGCACCTACGGGCTGGATACGTCACGTGATTAGAATAGAATAGAATAGAATAGTTTATTTAACAATATACCAAATAATTACATTTACATAATTACACATAACATATACAAGAGATTGAGGTACATTGTTAGGAGACAGCATAGCCAATTAGCTGTCTTCCTGTTGTCTCTTCAAAGAAAATTTAAAAGCAAAACTACACTATAATGGAGTAGACGTTCCTAGGAAAGTTGACCACGGTTACCACTACCCAAGGTTCAGCAGTTGTATGGCTGTACGGACGACCTCGAATACACATTGAGAATCTTTTGGAGGCATGAATGCGAGGTCCTTTAGGATGAGATTGCAAATTATGTTTTGACCAGGGTCAGTGAGTCATGGGGGAAGTAACAAGTATTCTATTAACCCTCTGCACAACAGGGATAGAAAACGGTACTTGCAGAGTAATTCGGGAGTAACACTGGGGAATTATATTTTTATCTATGGTGCTAGTCGGTATAGGCCGTTACGTTGGACGAAAGGGTTAACATATACGGATGCAACTGTGTACTATAGGCTGCGTTATTCTTAACAACAGAAGACTTGCATCTCGAAGTTTGCTTAATTGCTCATGTATTATCAGTAAAGCAGAATTTGTTTATAAGCATAAATAGCTTTCAAGAGGTAGGCCGACAGTCTGAGCACCTACGATACGTGCACGTGACATTCGTGGAATAACTGTGTATACATTTTCTAATTATTTGTTTCCTAAAAACCTGTCTGGATGGTAAGGATCTTAAGTCCACTTCAATTTCATTCCAAATTTTTGGGAAGTTATGTTTCGGCAGATTGGCAGAGAACTGGGTTCTTGCTTTATGTGTCTGTATCAGCCCAGCTTGTCTTGTACGACTTCCGGTTGTGGGATGAATATTGAAAAATGTATTGAATGACTCGGGTAGATTCATATTTTTCCAATCGTACATAAATAGTGAAACATTCAATGTATAGAAATCCTTAAATTTCAAGATATTATTCTCTTTGAATAAGGGATCAGTATGACAATTGAACTGTTTGCGACTAATAACTCTCATCGCGCGCTTCTGCAAATAATTTATTTTACTTGTAGATGGCGCATGACCCCAGCTTAGTATTGCGTAGAGTAGGTGACTGTGAACAAGTGCATAGTACAATGATTTCAATGATTGCTTAGGAAGAATGTTTTTTACTTTGTTCAAACAATAAATCGCGCTGGACATTTTTGAGCAAATGGTCGATATGTGATATTTGAAGTTAACATGTTCATCAATGTACACTCCTAAAAACTTAGCCACTGTATCATTTAAAGAATTGCCGACGGGTAAGAGCTTGGTATTATTGAGGAATATGTTTAACTTGTTGGCTTTATGTGGACTGTTTTGAGGGTGCAGCATAATATATTTACACTTATTAGCATTAATCTGAAGCTTATTACAGCAACACCAATTGAATATTTTAATTAGCTCGGTATTCACATTTGTTTCTAAAACTTTCATGTCATGTCCTGCTGTGTACGGGGTTGTGTCGTCCGCAAATGACAGCAAGTTAAGAGAGGTGGAGTATCGCATTCGTTGACATAGAGTAAGAAGAGTATTGGCCCCAATACAGATCCCTGAGGAACGCCGCAGGTTACAGTTCGAGTTGCAGATTGATGAGAATTAAATTCCACAAATTGCTGCCGGCCCGATAAGTAACTTTCAAACCAAGAGTTACATATTCCCCTGATACCATAAAATTCCAATTTCTTTAATAATATTTCATGGCTGATAGTGTCAAATGCCTTGGTCAGGTCTATAAACGCTGCTAAAGTCGAGTCCTTTGTATGTTTATCGCTGCATTCAGCTACATACTGTAGAAGATGCAAAATTGGATGAACAGTAGAGTGTTTTTTTTCGAAATCCGTACTGGTGTTCATAAAGTATATTAAAATCATTCAGAAAGTCGGAGAGTCTCCGAAACATTATTTTTTCAAGAACCTTGGAAAAGACCGGTAATAAGCTTATGGGTCTATAGTTTCCTATTTCTTGTGAATTACTTCCTTTGGAGATCGGTATAATCTTCGCTATTTTCATTTTGTCTGGGACTTTGCCTTGAAGAAATGACAGATTAAAAATATGAACCAGTGGTTTAGCTACTTCATGTATGGACTCCTTCATAATTATCGTCGATAAGTTATAGCAGTCGGTACTCGCTTTTCCCGTCAGTTTGTTAGTTGTCAAGATAATTTCCTGCTCGGTTGTGGGAGTAATGAAAAACGTATCTGGGTGGTTTCCATTCATAAAGTCGCTGTAGGTTTTGCTCGATTGTGGAACATGGTCGTTAATTGTCTGACCGATTTCTCCAAAGTAATCATTAAATTTCGAGGCAATTTCATCAGGGTCAGTAATGTTTTGATTGTTGTGGGTTAAGTTAAGAGGTAGAGCCCCCGAGGATTTTGATTTATTGATAATAGTCCGCAGTATTTGCCATGTTTTTTTTATATTGTTTTTATTGTTTTCTATAATATTGTTATAGTATGTCGCCTTACTTCGCCTCTTTACTCGGTTAAAGATTAGGGAGAATGTTTTATATTTGTTTTTGTTTGATTCGGTGGGATTTTTCAGTTTAAGTAGGTAAAGTTTGTTTTTATTAAGCGACGATTGTAGGAGACCGGATGTCATCCACGGCTGACGTTTGATGAACTTTTTTGGTAGTCTCACGCTTTTTAAGGGGAATGCAGTTTCAAATGCTTTGCGAAAAATATTAATAAAATGTTCATAAGCAGCATCGGCACATGCACTATTGTGGACTGAATCGAAGGTGCTATTTCTTAAAATATGTTTGAATAAATCCACGTTTTCTCGCTTGTAAGATCTTCTATATGTGGGTAAGGTGTGATCAGGCTCCTGATTATCTTCCATATAAAATGTAGCGAAGTGATCTGAAATATCCGTAATTATTATTCCCGCTTGGTAATTACTTGAGACGTTATTGGTATAGATGTGGTCGATTAAGGTTGCTGAGTGCTCCGAAATCCTTGTAGGCTTTGTTATGACTGGCATGAAGCCATCACTGAACATGTTGTCTATGAACGATGCGGTTTTAGTGTGGTTGTTGAAGTTGAGCAAATCAATATTGAAGTCACCCACAAGAAAAGCCTTGCTGTGTTCCGCGCCGATTTTAGAAAGAATATCTGTTATGGAGGAGATAAATATATCAATGTCGGCTAAGGGTGGAGTATCAGGTCTATATATGCAACCAACAATATGTGAATTTTTACGTCCAGGGTTAATCTCAACGAAAATTGTTTCAATTACATGTGGAATAAAGGTCGAGAGGTCAGTTCTTACTTTAAATTTTACTTTTTCAGAGACAAAAATTCCCACTCCCCCTCTGCCCTCATCACGACCAGGACGAGTCCTGTACACGATAGGGTGATAACCATCAATTTTATAACTGAGGTGGTTATGTAGTTTGAATATTTCAGTAAGGCCAATAGCCTCGAACCTGCTTTCACATTGTTGGATTTCACATAGAAAATTGGTAAATGAGTCCCAGTTGGCATTTAGGCTTCTGCAGTTCAGACTGAGAAGGGTTGAACTTTTGCTTCGCTTATGAAACTTTTCTTTAAAGTTGGAGGGCGAAAGATATTCGCAGGAATGGCCATGTATCGTAAAGGGAGACGGGGAAATCTCGTCTAGCGTGTTGTTTACTGCATCATTGTATTTAGACACAAAGTTAAACTGGTCCTCGTTTTGTATCTCATCCAATGTTATGTTTCTATTCGCCATGGGGGAACATTGTATAAAAAAAATGCTTCGTGAACCAAAGGTAGTGGCAAAAGTGGTTGTGAGTCAGTGTAGTAAATATAGAACAAAAACAAAAAGAAACTAATAAGATTCATACTGTGAAGGGGTGAAAAAAATTGACTAACAAGATGTGAGGCTTCTTTGTCGATGCGGAAGTATGGTTGCAGAAGTATTCATATAAATCTAGAGTGGGTAGGGGCAGATAAATAATAGTTACATAATTCAAGTGTAAGTATCTCAGTGAAAATTCAAAGGGGCCTTCGAATACACATAACTCTAATTTTATATTTGGCATCGGAAATAATAAACAGAATAATAACGTGGTTTTATAGGGGATGGAAGTTAAAGAGATAAAAAGGGATTTTTTCCTTTGGGTACAATAATTTTTTGTGTGTGTTTTTTTTTTTTTGGGGGGGGGTGGGGTTGGGGTTGTGGAAAGTGGGGGTGGAAGGGGCAGCAGGTATTTGTTTCGCAAGTCGAGAGTATTCATATAGATCTAGATAATGTACGGGCAGACAAATGATAGCAATCTAAATCAAGTGTAAAATACTTCATGAATATTTCAAAGGGCCATGAGAAACCCATATCTGTAACAAGGATGGGGAAGGTGGGTGGGAGGGGGGGTGGAGGGGGATGGAAGATAAAGAGATAAAAAGGGATTTTTTCCTTTGGGTACAATAATTTTTTGTGTGTTTTTTTTTTGGGGGGGGGGGTGGGGTTGGGGTTGTGGAAAGTGGGGGTGGAAGGGGCAGCAGGTATCTGTTTCGCAAGTCGAGAGTATTCATATAGATCTAGATAATGTACGGGCAGACAAATGATAGCAATCTAAATCAAGTGTAAAATACTTCATGAATATTTCAAAGGGCCATGAGAAACCCATATCTGTAACATGGGGGGGGGGGGGGTGGAGGGGGATGGAGGGGCAGTAGGCATTTGGTTCACGAGTCGGGAATGTTCATCTAGATCTAGATAGTGTACCGGCAGACATATGATAGCAATCTAAATCAAGTGTTGAATACTTCATGAATATTTCAGAGGGCCTGAGAAACGCATATAATAATAATAATAACACTTTGGCCATCCGCTGATTTATCGCGGTTCTCGAATGAGAAGGCCTTGATTATCCTTTCTTCCCACATGTTACCCCTTCCCTGTGCCTCTTCTTTCTTCCCAGCACCCAGACACTAATTCTTTGATGAGACCTCGAACCTCCCTATTGATTTGCTTAGCGTTGCAGTGTTTAACCCTTTATCTTACCTTACACGAAAAGCAAACGACACTTGCAAAAAAATTATCTGAATAACTAATTTTTTTCATTTTTATCACAAAAACAAAGCTTATGATCCCTCACTGAACGATGTCAACGTCTCGTTGAGATCGTTCCAATGAGGGGTCATAAGCTATGTTTTTCTGATAAAAAATGTAAAAATAACGAAAATTGAATAGTATTTTTTGTGAATAGCGCTGGCCGGTTTTTGCCGTACCTTTGGTAAAGGGTTAACATCACAGTCAAACGTTACTACCGGATTACAAAAATATTTATTCTTCTTGTCACGGTGTTAATTTTTTAGATGTTGTTATTTTTTTTAGTTTCCTGAAAGACTCTGGACTTTACAATGATTGGCCAATTGGTCGTGGTATATACTTCAATGAAGACAAGACTTTCATAGTGTGGGTCAATGAAGAAGACCATTTACGCATTATATCTATGGAGAAAGGTGGCGATTTAGCTGCCGTATATAAGCGGCTTTTCGCGGTAAGTATTTGTTTTATCGGCGAATCAACCAATCAGTTGGCTGGTTATTTGATTGGCGAGTTGACCAGTCAATCGATTGTCAGTCAACTGGTTGACTAATTGATTCATCGATTGACTAAAGTTCAACAATTCACTCAGTAGCCAAATTCGCATCGTGTCTGACAGCTCTTGACGTTTAGAAAGAAGGCTTAATATACTTCTATGGATTTGTTTGAATTTTGGGGTGTGGGTTCGGCCTAACAATGCCTTGATCAGAATCGAAAGCCTGCCTTCTTGGAGATTTTATCGTTGAAGTTGTGACTGTTCGTGTCATTTTGTGCTCATATTGTGCCCCGTTACCTGATAACTTTAACACATATTGGCGGATTTGTCTGAAATGGGATATGCTGTTTCTTCTAAATTGTACATGATAACATTCGTACTCTTTAACCCTTTAACCAACGTAACGGCCAAAACCGGCCAGCGCTATTCTCAAAAATCGCCAATTAATTTTCAAAATATTTTCATTTTTTGTCTCAAAAACATAGGTTATGACCCCTCGTTGGAACGAGCTCGACGAGCTCGTTCCAACGAGGGGTCATAACCTATGTTTTTGAGACAAAAAATGAAAAAAATTAGTTATTCAAGAATTTTTTTTGCAAGTGTCGTCTGCTTTTCATGTTAGATAAAGGGTTAAACGCTACTTATATTCCCTATTGCCCAAGTGGGAGCATGGTGGGGCAGTGTGCTGGTGTCGGCCTTCTCCGGTTTTATTTACGAGAGTTAAGTTTCTTGGTTTGTCAATTTTCGTTCCCATTCTCCCATTAGTGCGATAACAAAACATTCTTTGTCAGTTCCGGTTGAAATTCGGTACTCTGTTTCTGCTATACAATAACTTAATTAAAGTCGAATACCAGCCATCTTCAATTCTTTTTACAGAGTTATGGTTCTTAGTTTGTCATTTTCGCACCTTTTCCATCGTTAGTGCAATTACTTTAACCCTTTGAAACTGTAAGGCCGATGTTTCGGTCCAAGGCATAATGTCGGCCCATTTTTGTCTTATTATAAGAGGTCTATATACGGGGTATTGATGACAAAATAACAACTCCAGTCTGCAGCCAAACGGCTGCAGACGGCAGTTATTATTTTATCCTCCCTGTAAAATGATATTGGACTGACCCATCTCAATGTAAGTGTCATCATCAGAAATTTGTATGATCACCTCTGCGCATGTCCGAGTTTCGGAGAAAAATCTATCCATTTTTTTAACACTGAAGCCTATGGAGATTTTGTAAAAAACAATTATTTCTAAACAATCTCGTTCGAAACTATTTTGCTTCCGCATCTGGTCTAAAACATCAACATTTCCTCTCTCATTTGCTGTAATTAATTGAATTGTAGGATAATTATTTTTTGCTTCCATTTTTATTTGAAATTTGGCTGTAAAGTTTGTGTAGAACCCCTATAGAATTAGGTAAAATTCACTACCCCTGTGGTATTCAACACCATTTTGTGACCTGATAAAATAAACTTTTCATTTCATTCCGCATCAGACAACAAACTAGAGGGATCAAATGTAACATATAGCCAAATTTCACTTGAATGTTATAACATCTTTTTGCTTCCAATCCACTTTGAAAAACAGACATTTTTAAGTTTCCCTCCCCCCCCCCCCCCAAAAAAAAAAATCGACTTTCACTGACCGCGACAAATCAGCGGCTGGCCAAAGAGTTATTATTACTTCTGCTGTTATAAAGATAATTGGTTTGGTCATTTGTACTGGAGAAGAAGACAAGTTTTTTCTTTCTGTATTCTTTGCATTTGGCAGTTTTCAGCAATTAAACCGAATATTACGATGTGTTAGTACAATAATTTAGGTGAATAGATCGGGTGTTTAACAGCTTGGGATGGCTTACTTTTTACAGCTTGAGTGTGGTGTCAATAAAGACCTACTATTGGGTTATGAGCTGGTGGTTTTCTAGAGGATAGAGATATGGCTTCATTTTTTCTTCTTATATAGATGGTGGTACTTGGTTCAATTAAGAGACAGCCTGAGGCCTGTTGGAAAAGGCAATTCTGAAAGCCAAACCAGGTAAGGAGGACCATGCTCCTCCAGTTCCTGATTTACCATGTATTGACGCTGCTACAGAAATGAGAAGACCTGCGTCCGCCGGCTCACTGCCGGGGATATCTGAAATAGATTCAGATCTAATTACCCCCAGCCAGGATAACTGGCTGCGTTCGATAGTAGAAGAAGCTACCAACACGGTCGCAGTTTCCCCGGCCGTGGCGGTTGAAATTCAATTGGATAAAAATTCAGCTCAAGTCCCCAAATCGCAGCGACAGAAAAAATCACCAAACCAAAATCGATCGAAAAGGAAACTCTCCAATGAGTTCCGTGAAAATGATGAAACCGTGGACGTTGAAGACGAAAATGGTTTCTGTATGACTATTGATCGGCATGTCAAGAAGACAAAAATCATCAAGAAAAATTCACAGAGCACCGCAACTGAAAAGGACTCGGTGGTCACACCAAGAAATGGGGACTCTGTTATCGCAACAGAGTCTACATCACCGGAAATAGTGAATGCGACAGCTAGCCCAACCGATAGAGCGACGTACGCCGATAAAGTAAAAGCCAAAACGCCCCCTAAGGTGACCAATAAAACCAACAAGACCCAGGGCCACCCGCAACCAAACCCATGTGTCGTAATCACACGCGTCCACCCCAAAACGGAAAAAAACTCGATTGATAAAGCCCTTCCAGGATGCTCGTGGGAGAGACTAATCTCCAAAGCCACGGGTAACCATACTTGGAAAATAAAAGTGAAATGCCCTAATAGAGCAACGAAATTAAATCTGATAAGCAAAGGGGTAATTATTAATGGCAAAAAATACGAAACCGAGGAATATCGTGTTCTTCCGCAACCTGTTCAGTGTCACAAGTGTCAGAAATTTGGGCACTTGTCACACAAATGCAACGGGGAGCAACGATGTATGAAATGCGGTGACAAACACATCTCGAAGGCATGTAGTGCTAAAACTCTGAAATGTCCGAATTGCGGTGGTCAACACCCCAGCAACTACCGGGGTTGTAGCCACTTCAAAAAAGTTAAAACAAACATCCAGCTTAAAGCTCTAAATGTAAGTAATGTCGAGAACTCATCTTCCCCTTATTCCACGTGTACTCTAATGGCTGGCTCTATTTTCAGCATAATGAAGAAACACTTGGACACCAGTCTTTCGGACGTTTGCAAAGAGATTAGTAAAACAGCCTCTAAGTTATATAATACTCAAATATCTCACACGCTATTAGAAGCGGCCGTCAACAGAATATAATTATGTAACAATATTACAAATAGTAATTAAACTTAAATAAACTTAGTACAGTTAGTCCTAAACCATTCATGGATACACTAAAAATAGTCCAGTGGAACGCTCGAAGCGTTAAACAGAAAAAATTGCAAATGTCACATTATTTAAAAAATACGGACGTAATTGGAATTAGCGAAACCTGGCTTAAACCAAACAAAAAATTCTCGTTATGTGGTTTTGATATTATTAGAAGAGATCGCCCCGCCCAAAAAGGCGGCGGTGTCGCTCTGCTAATAAGGCAGGAGATTGAATACAAATCAATACCATGCGACCACCTCAATGCTGAAGTGATTGCAGCTGAAATTGAACTTGACCACAAACACGTGGCCATCATATCATATTATAACAAGCCGCAAGCAACAGTAGACAGTAAAGTATTTGAATTTTTTACCAACAAATACAAGCACTGCATATTCTTGGGTGATTTCAATTCCAAACACCAGGTATTCGATTGTCATAAGACTGAGCCTAATGGTGACGCCCTTTTCCACATCATTGAAGAACTCGATCTATTCGTGGTAAATAACGATCAAGATGTAACATACATAAGCAACAACCCACTACATCAATCAGATATCCTAGACTTGATTATCACCAGCAAATCACTAACCAGCCAAATGCAAGACATATTTGTAGGAGATGATGATCTAGGCAGTGATCACCTGCCGGTTCACGCCACTCTGAAATGTAATACTGGTCCCGCAAGGTATCCTCCCGTGAATAGGAGGAACCTATCAAAAATTGACTGGAACCTCTTCAGAAACATTATCGAAGTAAAAATAAAGGCAAATGACCCCTCAAATGTTCATGAACTAGAAAAAGCCTGCACCCACCTTAACGAGGTTATCAACAGTACACTAGATGAAATCTGTCCCAAGCAAACAGTAAAGACGCGGATAAACAGAATAACCCAAACAACTCTTCAAATAATCAAACAAAAAAGAAAAGCCTTCCGGGCTTACCAATCAGAGAATGATCAAATGAAAAGAGCAGAACTTAAAACCGCGTATAATCGCCTTCATGGGGAAGTAAAAAAGGCCATAGCTAACGACAATCGCGTGAGATGGGAAAAAGCAACCGAAAACCTAAATGGGCTGAGAGAACCTAAGAGGTTCTGGGATACATTTAAAACTCTTACTGGCCAAAAGAGCAAAATTGCCAATAATAATGCGCTAAAGACTAGCGACGGATCTATGGCCATAGACGACAATGCAAAGGCCAGTGCTTTTGCCGAACTTCTAAAGAAGGCACATCGTCCACAAGAAGGGAACAGATATGACAACGATTTTAAGGTACGAGTAAATAAATTTGTCCAATATAACAACTCAATCTTCAATGAACCGAACTTCGACCAAAGGCATGAAGACGGGGACGACCATGAATTAACCGAACCAATAAGCGTAGAGGAGGTCATGGGTATAATCAGAAAATGCAGGTCATCTTCGTCCCCAGGAGAAGACGAAGTCTCTTACAAAATAATGAAACAGCGCCCCAACATCTTCTACTGCAGACTTACCAAACTCTTAAACTGCTGTCTCTCCTGTGGGTACTTCCCAAAATGCTGGAAAGTGGCCACAGGAGTCATGATACCTAAACCCGACAAAGACCTTACCAACCCTTCTAACTACCGCCCAATCAGCTTGCTTAGCTGTGTTGGGAAAATATTTGAGCGGATTCTCACTACGAGACTTCGCAGCTATCTCGAATCAATCAACTTTTTCAACAAATGGCAAAGAGCGTATAGGAGTCAGAAAGAGGGAATCGAACACGTATATAGACTGGTCGATTATATGAAAACAGCATTTAGTCAAAACGAAATCGGAACCGCGCTTTTCTTGGATGTAGAAAAAGCGTTCGACTCGGTATGGCACAATGGCGTGAGATATAAACTAGCGAAAATGGGATTACCCACTAAAATTCTAAGGATCATATCATCATTTCTAACTGACCGAAAAATCAAGGTGAGGGTTAATCGCGAGGTGTCAGAGGAAGTAATACTCGAAGCGGGAACACCACAAGGGTCGGTTCTAAGTCCGCTTCTTTTCATAATATATGTGAATGATATAGAAAAAGTAGGGAAAAACTTTGTTCAACTATCGCAGTTCTCAGACGACAAAGGCATTTGGACAGCCAGCAAGTCCAGAAACATAATTAAAAATCGTCTACAGGATACCATTCGCGATCTTGAGAGCTGGTGTGCCCTGTGGCGCATCAAACTCAATGCCGCCAAAACTCAAAAAGTTACGTTCTTCAAAAAGCAAAGGAAAAAACCAGTCCCGAGTATCGATCTCCAGTTATACGATCACAAACTAGAAGCAAACAAAGAGGCCAAATTTTTGGGATTTATCCTAGATAGCAATCTCAGTCTCAGTAAACTCCATTACGGTTAGAGCTACTAAACGTATCAATTTTCTGAAGATGATCAGAGGTAGAAATTGGGGAGCAAACAAAGATGTGCTTCTCAAGCTCTACAAAACATTTATACGTCCGGTACTAGAATACGGTGCCATAATAACAAGCGACCTAAGCAAAACCAACATTCAGAAGCTACAGAGGGTTCAAAATTATGCCCTGCGAGTGGCACTATGCAAATCGAAATGGACACCGATAAAGGAACTTCACGAGCTAGCAAAAATAGAAACTATTGATACGCGATTAAAAGACCTACAAAACAAAACCCTCAACAGACTCCAAGATAGTGAATTAATGGTTGAGCTGAACGAACACCGATCCCTTAACAGAAAAACAAAATAATTTTCCGGTAAAAAAAAAAAAAAAAAAGAAAAAAAAAAAAAAAAAAAACTAAAATAAAATAAAAATTATACAATATAACTAAATCGCGTGGGGTCAGTGAGGATTGCCTCGCTACTCATTGGGAACTTTAGGATAGAGACTGTGAGCACTGCCTCGCAACTCTGCTGAAGCTCGATTGAAACGCGTTTAATAAGATCTATATAACAAAACCCACCACATACTCCAGGATAGTGAATCAATGGTGAAGCTGAACGAACACCGAACCCTAAACAGAAAAACAAAATAATCCACAGTAAATTAAAATTACTCAATAGAATTAAACTGCGTGGAGTCAGTGAGGATTGCCTCGCTACTCATTGAGATCTTTAAGATTGAGTCTGTGAGGATTGCCTCGCAACTCTGCGTGTGGGAAGTGGGCTCCGAAGAAACACACCCCTTACCCCATCCATAGCAACAATCACACAGCAGGCACAATATACAATAGCAGATACCTATCTCTCTCTCTACCTATAACTTTTCTAACTGAACATTCTCAAATTTTCTTGCAACACTGTTATCAAGAAGACGCATGGAAATGGTAGACAAAGCGTAGGAGGAATTGGTGCAACCTACCTTTCTGCAACATATACAAGAAACCACCAAACGCTAGGCAAGGATTGAAACAAGCTTGTCTGGCTGGGAACGAGTGTACATTTGATATAAATAAACATTTGAATAAAGATTTAACAGCCCTTTTAAGGGCTTGAGGGTGTGTGTCAGTGAGAGTTTTTTTTTTTTTTTTTGGGGGGGGGGGGGTGGGTGGAGGAGGTCATTTGGAATTCCCGAAGGATAACCAGATACCTCAAAATCACATACGGCATCCTATCTCCCAGAAGGCTTGATGGATGACTCCCGGTTTTTTAAAACTAAACTGTTGGAGCTTTCTCCACTTCTTTTTTGTAACCGCTATGGTCATATACCGGGGCCGCTACCAAACCGGCGTTGCTGTTTGGTTTTCTTTTCTCTTCTTCCCTTAAACTTGCCATCGCACAACATTACATTCTGGCTCGCCACCATGGTGGGACTCAAACCTCTACCATCGCCGAACTGGAACCGAATAGAGCTCGCTCTTTAATAGTTTTAAAGGCGTTGAGGGATTGAGTATTGACCATCTAACACTCCAACGTAAACTGCCGGGTATTCTAACCGCGTGCATAACCCCCTCAGACTCCAATTTGGGCAATAGGAAAGCTAGGCCTGTGTGATCCAAAGGAAAAAAAATAAGGTTAACCGGGTCGCAAGGGATTTGTAAATCCCATATCGTCCCTGCGCGCCTTCGGCGCGCAAAAACCTTTCATTCTTTCTTCTCAATTAAGAGACAGCCTGAGGCAGATTTTACTTGCCAATGATGGCCATCACTCAATATCATCTCCGAAGTGGCAGACTATACTTGCCTGAAAACCCAGACCGACTGCACCCTCGGGGAGAGGTAGTACCTTTGTGAGAGGACCCAACCCCTCACACTGGTCCTCACCCGAGGGTTCAACCGACATCAGTCCATGATATTTGGAAGGTCCTAACTAAGACCTTCCAGTCTTTACCTCCTCTCAGAGACCTGCTGACAATTCGGGGGTCCAGCCCCCTCCGCTCCCCTCACCTTCCGTGACTAAGTCATTGACTAAAACAGCATTTTTTTGTTGAATTTTATTGGAGTCTTTCCGAAGATATAAACATTCAATTCATTTTTTTAATTTCATGCCATGTTAACAGACTTATGTTAATATGTGATACATTATCATAAGAATCTGTGTCTTTGTTGCTTTCCAAAAGCCAACTGCCTTTCAAATTTTATTGTATTTTTATTATTTGGTCTCAAACACATGCTTATGACCCCTCGTTCGAACGAGTTCGTTCCAATGAGGGTCATAAGTTACGTTTTTGAGACCAAAAATGAATTCGTTCAGTTATTCAGAAATTGTATTTCTTAGTGTCATCTGCTTTCCGCATTTGGTAAAGGGTTATTACATATTTTTTAACAATTGCCTTTCACATTTCATTGTATTTTTATTATTTGGTCTCAAACACATGCTTATGACCCCTCATTCGAACGAGTTCGTTCCAATGAGAGGTCATAAGTTATGTTTTTGAGACCAAAAATGAATTTGTTCAGTTATTCAGAAATTGTATTTCTTAGTGTCATCTGTTTTCCGCATTTGGTAAAGGGTTATTACGTTAATACTAAACACTGCATTATATTATGTTATTGAGAAAGCGTTATTGGCTTGCTAATTTTCTTGTTACTCCCATGAGGTGTTAAATCCCATTGTCCATTGTTTTCTGCAGCCACTCACATAGTAGTTGGTCATAAAACTAAAAATACCGACTAGCAGTTTCACACCTTTGGAATTTTTATTACTGAAACCGAACTCATAGGTAACAGGCTTGACATACGAAATTATTAAATTCAGACAAAAATTCATTTATATTTTTTTTTCAATTACAGGATTATCAGTATTTGATCAAGTGGGTCAACACAATACTATTTGACTTAGACATCTTCAGATATTGTTTTGAAAATGATAAGTAGGTCGTTTTGAACTCTGTTGATGATTTTCGGAAACTTCCTTTGTCCGAAAATTGGTTTGATTTTTTGAACAAGGACGGTCGTGGCCTTCAGTTGAGTTTCCCATTAAAATTAACTCCACGTCTTCGTATGAAAAAAATGTATGTATCAGTGGAAGGTGAAATTAAACTGAGGACAACTCCTGTTGAAAGTATCTGTGTGTTGTCGGCATGCGAAGTATTTGATGCTAATTTCAAAACTCAATAAAAATGTCTGACCAGTTATCAACTTATGACAATATTAAGTATCAAACAGCTGTAATTGCTGGAAGTCCATCGCGGGCAGTAAATGTGAAGTTTACTGAACATAATTCCGTGGTATTAACATTAGACATTCAAAGCTTGTTTTTCCGTGATATACAAGCAGCAAAGGTTCAGCACCCAGGTCTCTCATATATTGATAGTTTAAATACTCAAATTACATGTTTTCAGCTTGTGCATTCTGCTAGACTGGAGGCTAGAATCGCTGTTAAAACCAGTAAAGTAGCAACAGCATACCGGTTTACTACACCCCCCCCCCCCCCCACCCCTCTCGAAGGCCCTGGCACGTAGTACGTTATGTTACAGTCAGACTTTGAAATCAGTAATTTCGTGAAATGACTAAACTATTCAATCATTTGATGAAACTCTCGTGGGTGTAAGTTAATCAGTCGTTTCATGAAATAACTGGATAATTTCAGTCAATTCAAAACATAACTGATTTCACAGTCTGACTGTAACCATTCTCGGGTATTAGCAATAGTACGATATTAAGTTAACATGATCGAAATAATATTTTCACACAATATTTCTGATATGTATATATGGACACTGTTTCGTAAACATGATCGAAAAAATAATATTTTCACACTATTTCTGATATGTATATATGGACACTGTTTTACTGTTCAAAACTCACATCAAAATATTTTATCTCTTCATTGTCTTTTTTGTATAAACTGTATTGCTGAGTGCCATTTAGTCATGTTCTATATTTGTTTCAATAAACATCAGACGGTGACTGTGAGCGTTATTGTTATATTGTCCATTCTGTCGCTAATTGCTTGCCTGACTGCCCATCGTTTAATAATCTAATTACTGATCAGGTTTGAATTATCACCTCGGATAATGAGTTATCGAACTTAGCCCACCAAACAGATTTCTGGCAATGACACAAAGACGATACCATTCCAGGAAACGAGGGTTAAGGGGTTAATATATGGTGATGAAATTAGTAATAATTCGATGTGTGGTTTCTACTAAACAATGTCTTCATCAAGTTCAAAAAACTGTCTTCTCCGATTTTTTACGGGCGTTAGTTATGATTCTTAACATGCTGGGGTTTTTCGCCCGTTTTCCTCGTCAGCGCAATAACTTCAACATAATAATGTTGATGGATTTAGTTGAAATTCATGTTTGACTTCTACTAAACAACGTCTTTCTAAAAACTAGCCTTCTCCGATTTTGTTTTTACAGAAGTTATCATTCTGATTTTGTAGTTTTTCGCTCATTTGGTTCGTATTATCGCGATAATTGTAGCCTATGTTGGCAGATTTGGTTTAAATTTGGTGAGGGATTTCTACTACACATTGTCTTGGCCAAGTTCGAAAACCAGCTTTCTTTTAACATTTTCTTTAATTATAGGGGGTTATAATTCTTAATTTGTCTAGTTTGTGGGTTAAATTAATTTTCCCGTTAGCGCGATAACTAGGGCACAGTTTGACGGACTTAGTTGGCAGTATCTGTTTTCTTCTAAATAATACCTTGATCCAGTTCGAAACACTCTGCTATCAACATTTTTTTACTGGAATTAATAGAGAGGAATCGCTTGACTGGACCTGTTACGTGACATAATTCACGAGAGGTGAGGGACGTTGTACAAACACGAGTGCGCGAATGTCCCTCGCCTCGAATGAATTATTTCACGTAACCAGTCCAGTCAAACGATTACTCTGTTTATTATTTTTCATTATTAACGATAATTATATTATTCAGCCCTTTACCTAAAGTAACAAACGGCCAGCGCTATTCTCAAAAATCGCCAATTAATTTTCATTATTTTTTCATTTTTTGTCTCTAAAACATAGGTTATGACCCCTCATTGGAACGAGCTCGTCGAGCTCGTTCCAATGAGGGTCATAACCTATGTTTTTGAGACAAAAAATGAAAATAATAGCTCTTCAAGAATGTTTTTTGCAAGTGTCGTCTGCTTTTCATATTAGGTAAAGGGGTAAAAAAAACAAAAACAAAAAAAACAATAAAGTCCCCATTACATACACGGCAAAGCGTCTTCATTTACGCGCATGACACAATTGTTGATTGCACAATTCACATGTGAAATTATCGTTTATAATCAAACCCGGAAATCCCAGTACTTGAAATCACACTTTGGAAAGTAATAATGGTTCTTATTTTGTCAATTAAAACACGTTGGCGGATGTGGTTATCAATTTGGTATGTGGTTTTTACTAAACAATGTTCGAAAACCAAATTCCTTCATTTTGTTTTACTGGTTTTATGGTTCTTATTTTGTCATTTTCGCTATTTTTCTCAATTATCGCGAAACATTTAACATGCGCTGACGGATTTGATTAGAATTCAGTATGCGATGTAGTGTCTACTAAACAATGTCTTGATCAAGCTTGTGAACCAGCCCTCTCTCAGATTCTTGCAGTGGAGTTGTGGTTCTTATTTTGTCATGTTTCATTCGTTTTCTCGTTAACATGAAAACATGGGTTTGAAATTCAGAAAGTGATTTCTTCTAAACAACAATGTCCACCATGTTCAACAAGAGCTGGACTTTCGTCCGGTGCATACCCCCACATGGTACACCGCCTAGTGTGGGCATACCTATGACCAACAAATATCATTTATGAATATTCTCGTACCGACTGACGGACGGATGCACAGATGGACGGACGCAATCCAGTATACCCCACCCCCCCCCCCCCCACCTTCCATTTTCTTCGAAAGTTTTCAACAATTTCCAACAATTTCTAAGTCAAAAGGTATGGTAAATTGCTTGATGTTTGGAAGTTTTATGCAATGGGGCAGAAGCCTTTGTCATAGGCAAACTGCATGCCATATTTCACTGAAATCCGATAAGCCCAAAACCCCAATCCAGTATGCTCCCCCCCCCCCTACCATTTTCTTCGAAAGTTTTCAACAATTTCCAACAATTTCTAAGTCAAAAGGTATGGTAAATTGTTTGGTGTTTGGAAGTTATATGCAATGAGGCAGAAGCCTTTGTCATAGGCAAACTGCATGCCATATTTCACCAAAATCCGATAACCCATACCTGAGATACAGACTGAACAGACAAATAATGTCTATTTCCTACAATTTCTAAGTCAAAAAAGAGGGATAACTCTAAAAAGGAGAATGTGAGAAATATCGTTGAATCCTTTTTTTAAGCCTATACCATAAGCAGTGTTCATGGCAAATTTCATTGCAATAGAACATTCGATACCCGAGACACAGGCTGAAGAGACAAAATTTGGCACGGACGGACACAATTTCTAAGTGAACAAGTGATAAAAAAAAAAATAATAATAAAAATAACTAGTGTGGGCATACCTATGACCAACAAATATTATAGAAAAATAATAATTTACTTAAGTTATGAATATTTTCGGACGGACTCACACACGGACGCACGGACGGACGGACGGACGGGACGGACGGACGGACGGACGCATGTAATCCAGTATACCCCCATTTTCTTCCAAAGTGGGGGTATAAAAACCTGCTTTCGTCATTGTTTTAACTGGAGTTAAGGATATCAGTTTATCTTCTTTCTCAAAATTCGCGATAACTTACCACACGTTGGTGGATTTGGTTCAAATTCGGCATGTTGTTCCTACTGAATCAGAGACACGAATGAGCCTTATCCTCTAAACTGGACCAGGTTGTATACACGAAATTGATAGGGCGGTGGTGCAGACATTGAATGTTTTGTAATTTATTTCGCTAGGGTAAGAATCAGTTTCGACACACCATCAGTAACGGCCAAAACGGACAGCGCTATTCACAACAACCACCATCCAATTATAATTATTTCCACTTTGCAGGGCGTTTCCTACTGCATTAATTAAACAATAACATGATTTTGGAGGGCATTATGGTTCGTGAGCGGCCCTGCATCGATGTTGAACAGCCCGAGGGTTTATTAAAGGCCCGAGACGAAGTCGAGGGTCGTTAATAAGCCCAAGGGCTGTTCAACATCGATGCAGGGCCGCTCACGAACCATTATGCCCGACAACAATCATGTTATTACTATTATTACCACTACGTAATTTGTAATCGAGACGATGAGAGAGTTTAAAAAAATTCCGTCTTCCACTTCCAGCGAGGGAGGTAATGCACGCAATAAAGATGACGAATCAGTTGCCATGGAAAATGGCTACAACTGACAACATGGCCACGTGTCATTTGTTTCTGTTGCTGTCGATCAACAAGACCGCAACATGGCGAAAGCATCAACTTTTCCTTGCGAGTTCTCGCCTCATTTCTAAATTTTCAATTCTAAAAGACGTCACGTGACAAGAGGGCCGATAATGAATTTTGTTTTCCATTAGCGGCCCTCCTATCACGTGACTACCGAGCAATAGAGGATATGATTGCCCGTTAAATCGACATTAATGCAGTAGGAAACGCCTTGCAAAGTGGTAATAATTAAACAATAACATGATTTTGGAGGGCATTATGGGTCGTGAGCGGCCCTGCATCGATGTTGAACAGCCCGAGGGTTTATTAAAGGCCCGAGACGGAATTTTGTTTTCCATTAGCGGCCCTCCTATCACGTGACTACCGAGCAATAGAGGATATGATTGCCCGTTAAATCGACATTAATGCAGTAGGAAACGCCCTGCAAAGTGGTAATAATTAAACAATAACATGATTTTGGAGGGCATTATGGGTCGTGAGCGGCCCTGCATCGATGTTGAACAGCCCGAGGGCTTATTAACGGCCCTCGACTTCGTCTCGGGCCTTTAATAAACCCTCGGGCTGTTCAACATCGATGCAGGGCCGCTCACGACCCATAATGCCCTCCAAAATCATGTTATTGTTTAATTAGTGGAACGGTGTCTGTAACGGGATCCCTAAGGGAAAATCGGCAAAACAAGAAAATATTTTAACTGGTTGAAATATGTATTCACCCAAAACAACAAACACTAACATTGGCGCTTAAAAAGTAATAACACTGACCGGTATTCTGAATGTGTTTTACCCACGATCAGCGTCCAAAATAGGCTCTTTGGCCCATTTTATCCCCACTGAATAAGGGAGGAAAATTAACTATAACTTCAACTGGAAACGTCAACTGGTAAAATTAAGTTTTGCAAAACACCCCATCTCACTCGCAGCACATTTCACAAGAGAATGTTCCACGTTCATAATTGGAGCAGTAACGATGTGCCCATTGTCTGCAAGAACTACACTCTATTAACGAACGTGACAACCATTACTTATTCCCGGTTCCTTATTCGACATTCGACATCAACGGATTTTCGCCAAATAAACTGCATTGTGGGGTGGCACAAATAGATTCATGAAGATTGCCACCAAAATTGGGTACCTGACCCTCCCAAAATTGGGCACTCTAGGAGCCCAAAATTGCTGAGTTGCTCCAAATCGCATTTATGAACCGATTTTCGCCAAACTGTATTATCAGCTTAGAAGCAGCAGGATACTTCGTTTATTGCGGTTGTGCTGCAACTTATTTTGACTTGTATTGTAGGCCAACCTGGAATACCTCGTAGGTGACTATGAAAAGATATGAAAATCTTCTTGAGCAACGAAGTCGCGAATGAATTTTTACATATACATGTATCCATAATCACCTCGAGATATTTCTGGTATATGCAAATACTCTTATTACTATCAAATATACTTACCAAATATGCTTATTCGTGTTAATATTTTTATCATGTCGGTATTAACAAGTGATATTCATAGAAGTCCCACTCTTATATTATGAATAACTTTATCAATGTAGTAATTTTCAGGATTTTCAATGTCTAACATGGGCTACCCATGTGGCCAGTTTTAGACATGCAATCTTATTTCAAGATTCCAATCTTAATATATTTTCAACTAATATCATGATGAGAGATAGTCAGTGAGAGAAAATGGGGAAATAGAGGTCTGCAAAAATGGAGGTATGCAAAAAATAATAGAAACATTCAAAGTAGGGGGAAGTGGAGAGTACGAGCGCACCATATCTTCTGCACGAATCTTGTCGCACCATAAAACTTAGTTTTTCGGACAAATGGCGTTCGTCTCGATTGAATTCTATCGACTTGTTCGATGCGACACGTCTGCGTGCACATTGTCACTTTCTCCTCGTTTTGACAGTTCTGGCGGTAGACGATGTGTCGTGGGTTCAGCGTTCAATTTCTCTAACGATTGACTCACGTCTGACTAAATTTCGACGGAATTTATTAAAAATTCAAAAAGATTCAGCGACTTAAAAATTCACTTTTGGGTATGCCCAACAAATTTGATAACGACTGTTCTTCGGAAAACATTCACCTTTTCGCAGAGGTAACACTTTAGGTGATTTTTTTCGAATTGGATACTACGTATTTTGCACGATTGTGAGCAGAGAAAAGATTAGCACTGAAATTCCTATTGACAAAAATAAAAAAACCACTGCCATCGTGGATTGAAGACGCGCGATCTAACGTCGATTCCCACGGGGAAAATAAAGTCCGAATCGAGCTAGGAATTTTATCTGGTGCATCGGAACCCTCTCGCGATGATGGTGATGGGGTTTTGCCATGGAGAGAGAGATCGCTCGTCTAAGTCTAAAACATATGAGGTGCGCTTGAACTGGTCTGCGATTATGTAGGAAGGTTTTTTTTAGCATGGATGGATAGATTGATCGCGATCGAAGATGTGTGTGTGTTATTTTATGAGTTGTGAGACGGATGATAAAAAATAGTTTTTAAAATATATATATAAAACAACATTTAAAAAAAAATAAGAATACAAAAAAATAACTGTTTTAATCATTAAAAAATAAAATAAAATAAAATAAATAAAACAAGGTTTCTACACATCGGAGATTCGAAGCGAAGGGACGAGCAGGTTCGCGAATTAATACAGAGTAAGGAGAATATTCAGGTGCAGGACAGGGCCAGGCGATTGGGAGAGAAGAGATGGGATTGAGACGAGAGGTGGCCAAGTTGTTCAGACCCGTCACCGAGGTTAGGAACGAGCCAGGAAAGAGATCGTCGAGGAATTGAGACCCATAAATGAAGGTTCTATGAGGATGGGTTCGCACCCCGGTAGTTTTGCGTTGAGAACTCCGTCCGGTTACACTCCGGAGAGAATCGAGACTGATCCGAGTAGCGTCGGTAGTTTTACGCCGAGAACTTTATCCGAATACACTCCAGAGAGAATCGAGACCGATGCAAGTAGCGTCGATAACAACGCTTCAAGCATTATTAGCATCAGATCTGGCGATAGTAGTGGAATTGTGAAAGATCCGATGTATGGATTTCATGACGATGGCGATAAAACTTTCGTGGGTTACACGGAAGTATTGCTTGAAGGTCGCTATTTGATCATCGGTTCGAACGGGTATGAATTGACCGACGGATTGTATACTCTGCTCTCTCACCAGAACTGACGATTACACCAAAGAGGATTATCACAATTACGGAGACATTCTGGTTCAGACTCACGCCAATGACGCCATGAAGAAGAACAATGATCCCAAAGAGACGAGACCGAAGGATAGGAGAGGTTACAAGTGGAAGAACATGGTGGATCCCATATGGAAGGCGAATGAGTATTTCGTGAAATCGACGATTGGAAAGGGAATGACCGACACGATATTTCATCTGCGCGATCCCCATGCCTTGTCGGAGAGATTGAGATTGTTGATGGCAAGCAGAGAGGCCGGTAACACTGGAGAGGATAACGAGATAGTGAGCGTGTGCGGCGAATTATTGAGGGAGAAGGTTTTGACTAAGAAGAATTATCAAAAGCTGATGAATCAGTCGAAATAATAAAATAATAAGAGAAAAAAAAATTTAGTAAATAAAAAAAAATATATATTAAAAAGAAATAATAATAATAAAAAAGGTTAGTGATTAATAACAGGGGATATGCTGGATATTACGTCTATGGCGGATCGGTCATCGTGGATTTGATGATGCGATTTTTAACTTGTAGATTCACCGGCGATGCTGTAAAACAGATCACCGCAAGCGCTCTCAAAATCGGAAAGAAGATGGCGATCAATGTAGGTAAGAAAGGTACGGCTGAAGCGAGCAGTAGAATAGCTATGGAAGCCAACAAGAGAGTTGCCGATGCGTTGATTAGTAAATTGATACCTCCACAACCTGTCAAACGATCGAAAATCGAACCGAAAAGTTGGAGAGACTTCTATGATCATGTCGTACCGATACAAGCCTTAGCTAAAATGATGAAAGGATCGGGATTGAAAGTGATTCATAAATAAATTTTTTATATATATATATATATATAAATAGAAATTAAAATAAAAAAAATAGAAAAAACATAATTTAAAACATAGTAAAAAAAGACTGGAGAAAAAAATGGATATCAAAGACATATCTTGGAATGATGTGACAACCAAGAGGTCGAACGACGAGTTCATTCCCAAGAGCATAAGAGGTCTGATAGTGGGAAAATCGAATTGCAGAAAGACCAATCTCTTGATGAATTTATTGTTGCGACCCGGCTGGTTGGATTACGTCAGATTATGCGTTTCAGCAAGAGTCTCTTTTAACCGGAATACAGATTGCTTCGAGAGTGCATGAATCGTAAATTACCCAAGGACATCAGAGCAAGAATCTTTGACAATCCAGACGAATTTGAAGGACACGAGACTTCGAATACATTGGAAGGGGTGGCGATAGAATTGACTAAGAGAAACGTCAAGTGTTCGAGCGTGGAATGTCTGTTTTACAAGAATGCTGATGACGTTCCCAATCCCAGACAGTTGAATTTGGAGAATAAGAATCTTATGGTCTTCGAAGATCTGCTGATGGAGAGGCAGAATCGATGCAAATCGTATTACGTTCGAGGATGTCACAGCAACGTGGATTGTTTCTATCTGTCTCAGAATTATTTTCGACTACCCAGACAGATGATAAGGGAGAATGTTACTTTTCTGTGTCTCTTTCGTCAGGGTCTCAAGAATCTCAATCACATCTATGGAGATCACGTGGCCAACGACTTGAGCAGTGAAGAATTCAGGAGATAACAACGGAAAATATCGAAGCAGATTCAACGATTTTTTTATATTTCCGATAATAATAGAGAAGAAAATATTTTTTTTTTAAAATATCGATAAAATATAAAAATATATAATTAATAAATAATTTAAAAAAATGTCAGAACATCTATTAGAACAGATAGTCGAGAATACGGCTGTGAAACAGTCCTTTCAAATCATAGTGAGTCACGACATGACTCGATTCACAACTAAATTCTAACCTTCCATCGAATTGAAGAAGGAAAGGAGATGTGAGATGGCGTTGGTTAATCTTGAGACTTACTATTCGTTTCCCAACGTCATTGAAAAGAACAGTATTTCGATGCCATGGATTAGTTCAAGATTTGAATTCCCAAAGGGAGTTAAGACATAGACGATCTGAACTGTCACATCCAGACGAGCTGAAGACCGACGGTCACGGAAGCAAGATGATAAAACTTGCTCCCAATACGAGTACTCTACAGATGATATTAGACTTGGGGGATAATTTTCGAGTGGATTTTGGTGTGGAAGATTCGATTGGTAAGATGTTGGGATTCGATCGAAAGATGTATCGAGGTCACGTCGCATCCGAAAATATGGTCGGCATTCTTGCAGTCAATAGCATTTTAGAGAATGTCAATGTGATCGCAGGAAGTTACTTTAACAGTAGCACTCAGCCTACAATCTACTCGTTCTTTCCGGTCATTTCATCGGGTTACAATATTGTGGAGCGACCTCAAAATCTCCTCTATCTACCTGTGATTCTGGACAAGTTGTATTGTATCCAAACCACGTTGATGGATCAGAATGGTGATCTGTTAGATCATCGCGGAGAGAGGGTGACTATACAAGTTCACATCACAGAGATTTGAGAGAAAAAAACAATATTAAGTAAATAAAAAAAAATATCCCAAAAAAATTTAAAAAATTTTTTTTTTTTTTTTTTCATTTTTTTATTTATTTATATAAGAAATAAAATTTAAAAACCTTATAATATCATAATAATAAAAAAACAAACTTATAATATTCATTATTACCAAAAATATATATATAATCCAGTGAAAAAATAACAAATATGAGTAGTCGATACATCATTAAAAACGTGAACATATCCGAAGGACAGAAAGCTAAACTTCGCAGAGCATTGAGTCATCGAGGCGAGGCCGTTAGATTTAAATTCAGTTCTGAAGATCTGATGAGTGGTGGTAGCGATCGGATCGCCTGGACTAAAACTCAAATCAAAAGGATGGAGAAAGTGATTCATAATCTAATGGGAATGACGGTGAGACTGAGTCCCACTCAATTGAGATACAATCTGAGAATGAAAGGCGGTATCTTACCGCTATTGGCAGGACTCGCCGCCAAAGCATTACCCATTCTCACGAAGACGGTGTTACCAGCTCTGGGCATGGGAGCTATCTTGGGACTCGCTAGAGTCGACAAATTAATGGGTAGAGGATTGTTTTTGAAGAAGAGAGGAAACGGACTGTTTTTGAAGAAGGGAGGAGCCGTGTGTCGCTTAGACATCAAAGGTAAAGGATTTATCTAGGACCCGTGAGAAAAGGCTGTGACTGTGATGCTTCCCACAGAGACTGTCTCTATCTGAAGACTGGAGAGAATGTGAAAACGATCGGTGAAGGTTTATTGTTCAGTCAGAATTCACCGTTTAAGAATATACCCCTTTTGGGTATGTTATTATAAAAAAAAACAATAATTAGAAAAAAAACAACAATAAAAAAAAGAAACAAAGGGAGAAAAAACAACTTCCAACAGACATGCTCACAAGACGTTCATCTATGAAAAGCTTTTAGCTTTTTCACAATATTTGCACGAGTATGCATTAGAAACAATTCAATCAGAATAAACCGTAAACATGTACAGAAGGTTGTTTTCATTAATATTGTTTTTCATATTCTCAAATCAAAGTTATTTCGAAAATATCAAAATGATGAAATGCAAAAAAATGTGTCTTACCAAGATTATGACATGATTATAGATGTTCTAGATTGGTTAAAATACGATGTGACATTTGTAGAATGTTACAATTACGGAAAATATTGTTATATAATTTTTTTGCATGAAAAACGTAGTTAACATATTCAGTTGTGGTGGTGATGAAAAACATGAAAAATTCATTCGTGCATGTGTTGAATTTATTCACAGATTACACTCATTTGCATCAAATAGATCATGGATCGAATCTGCCAAAGGGTTAAAAATCATCATGGATTATTTCCTATATCATTCTAACGATGATGATGAAAAAATGATGGTTTCATCGAAATACGAAAAGCATAAAATCCTTCTTATGAAAAAAATGTCATCTCTTTCCTATCATAATATATGACAAGTATTAGTTCATTATTCAGTTGATGATGAGATGAATAAATGCGTTGTTATTTTAAAAAAAATGTAATATATAAAAGGAAAAAAAATAATACGAAAACAAATTTTAGAAAAAAAATAAGAATAGAACATTTTTTTTATATATATATTATAATTATGAGTAAAACGAATGATTCCATGGAATCGAGAGCTTGGTTTCTTTGAAGGGCACTGTGCAGAGCTTACGCGATCTGCGTGTATCAACAATTTCCTCACGTCTTGCACGAAAGAGGTCACTGTTGTCAGGAGGAGAGAGAATTTAATCACATTAATCATTCGAGTCTCATGATGGATTGGGAAGACATCGTCACTATGTATTTCATGCACCCATTGGAATACGTCTGATGCAACAACGTGATCGAATGTTGGAGGCAATTCGTGTCTTGCGTCGGAGAACCCAAGTCCACTAAATTGGAATAGTTGAAGTTAGCACATTGATGTCTCACCACCGAAGACAGGGGATGCATTTTGGAATATTTGTTGGAAAAGGGGAGACCACCACCACGAAAAACATTTTCTGATGGGAATCACGTTTTTTTGATTTCCTTGTTGAAGGGAAGAAACCATTAAGAAGAATTTTCATTAAATAATAAGGGATGAAAATTAAAAAAAAAAAAAAAAAAATACTAGATATAAATAAATGAATAAAAAATAAAATGATAATGGAAACTCGAAGTAAAAAAATCTATCCATCATTAGAGAAGTTGAGCGTCGAGCCCACGGCACCTCTTCTACCACCAGAAAGTAGTGATTATAAGGGGCAGAGGTATCGAATTGAACAAATCAATAGAATTCAATCATATCTATCATGAGAGAGAGATTTTTATTGTTCACGCAATAAAAAATATTCGAGATTAGAGAAATTTGTAACGGTGTGGAATTTACACTCATCGCGACCTCTATGGGTTTGAATATTGCTGGAACCGGTCTATGGTTGTCCGCCGTTGTTGCTCTTGCAGTCATGTTGGCTGTAGAAGGATTAGCTTTGACTGTCGGATTCATCAGTACGATCGGAAATTTAATCGCTAACAAATTATCAGTGAAGGCCAAGAAGCACGAAAACATCAGCGTTTTGGCCGATGCAAAGATCGACACCGTGTCGGATAAGATCTCTCTAGCATTGAATGATGGTAGGATTTAGGACCATGAATTCCTCGACATATTGAATGAAAAACAAAACTACAAAGTCATGAAAGCGAAGATAAGAGTCAAGAGTCATCAGATTCTCAAGGAAGAAATGAAGGATTCTCTCGTGGAAAAAGGTAGGGAAGAAGCGAGGCAATCGTTTCTTCAGAGAAGACATGATACATTTACAATCCACTGACAAGGAAGAAAACAAATCGCTGGAAAACGAGGAAATGTGTAGCGTATGTTTCCAATATGAAATTGACATTTTATTTATTCCCTATAGACATTGTTCTATTGTGTTAACCTGTTGCCCAATTTGTAGGAGTAACATAAAAGGATATGTTAAAATTAAAAGAAATTAAAAAAAATACCCCCCAAAAAATAATACGAAAACAATAATTAAAAAAAAATAATATGTAATTGGATTTTGAGACATTGATTTATTCTCTCTCAAACTCCAATTTTTTTTTTTTTGAGTTGTCTCCTTTACATCACAGTTCAATCAACAGAGAGACCACTGAAGTGTCGGCTTCGGGATTGTTGGTTTCCGTCTTGAAATTGATCCTCTCCTCCATCTGCACCTTGAGATGTGTACTGAAGACGCTAGTGTTCGAGTGTTGTTCCTACATCTTTTTGATGCTGTACCTCTTATCGGTTTCCATACCGTTCACCACAAGATTGACAACCGCTCTATTGCTCAGTCCGTAGAAGCCAGACTCAATCGAATGATATCACCTCCCATTGGCATGGGATATCTTTTCAAACTGTGCAGCGATCTGTTACCTCCATTTCCGAAGGACCATTCGGCTTTTTCTGCATCTAACACACCACTCTCCTTGGCCCGGATGGTGATCATTTGTTTTTATCCTTTCCACAACGGAGATCAGAGGGTAGGCATCCGTCATGTACGTGGGATCTGGCAGATTCGTGAGTGCTTGCCCTCCCATGTCCAGCTTGCCTTCCATGATATCACCTTTTCTCCAGACCGTATTTTTGTCCAAGTACTGTATGCTAACCGTGCTAGAAGCGAATTCCAGTTCATCAATGAGACTGAATAGATTGTGACCATCCATGTCGATGTCGGCCTCCATGGTTCCTCCAGATGTTTTGTTCAGATACAATTTGTCAACGTGAGATTCCAGATAGAAATGAAAATCCTGTAGGGCAGGATCCATGTAGCATTTTCGTCGAATATGGTTCTTTCTTGATAATTGATTCTATGTTGATAATTGGGTTTCGCGATTAATTTTCTAGACTTCTCTTCAGACGTGACGAGTTGAACGTCGGTTCTATTCCTAATGTTTTCCATAGATTTCCTGTACACGCAATTGTTCATGAGTTTGAAGAAATCTTTTTTGAAGTCGCTCTCAGCCTGCATTCTTACATTCGTGTTGAGATCTATGTATTTTTTTTATCCAAGGCTCCTCATCGAATCAAATGATTCAATGCACGTCGATCAATCTCATCCTGCAAGCAATGTAATGTTTCAAATTTTCGCAATAGACCACAGACTTGCATTTGCGATCTAAATTGGAAATGAGTTCTTCGATGCCATTCACTTCTATTTGTTTGGGAGCCATCGAATAATCGATGTATGGATCATGTAATGTTTCTGGATAGTCCAAATCGACTTCTAGAAAACAAGGATAGTCTCTCCATTTCTGTTTTTCTTCCAACTTTTCGCCCCATCTGAAATTCTGATCGGTAAAGGATGACTCATGGCCCAATCATACAAATTATTAGCATCCCAATACTGTATGTATTTACTCAGTTTTTCCGAATTGAAATCTTTTTCCATGTGATAATTATTAGCTGTAGCATATCTGGTGGAAATCACAGAGACGCCATCTCTCCATCCTTTTCGAACATGAGGAGCATGTCGACGTCTGATAGTAATTCCAATCGAACTTCGGTCATCTTCAAGTAAGTTTGGGTGCCATTAAATACCAAGCCGGATCTACTTCATAATGTCGATGACACACAGATCGAAAAATTTCGATGACTCTCTTTTTATTGACGACCTTCCATTTAGTGGAAGTAATGTATTTTTCATCGCTTTGCGCAATACAGCTCAACACCCCCTCGGTGACACTCATATTTTTCACAAACAGGTGACTGTCGTAACCCGAGAGATTGTGAAATATCACCAGATAGAATTGAGCATCTCGAAATCTTAAATTGCATTTGTTATGAGCAGCGACATGAAACAGGCCCATGTAATGATCTCTAACTTTTTTAATATTTTCAGACTGATTATCGAATAATTGTCTACAAATGTGACATTCGGTGGTTTTGGTGTATTCCCGCTGTTGCTTTGGCATGATGATCATGTCTTTAGGTTTTTTAAATTTGTCATATAATATCTGAATTTTCGATTCTAACTCTTCCATGAATCTTTGAGCCACGTCGTCATCATCTGAACGTTTGGTGCAGATGAATGGACCTGACGATTTTTGATCATTGAAAGAACATTTCATGCAATAACAATAGCCCGAAGGTCTGTGCTTCTGATTTTTTTCAGCGTAACTCCTACACTCGTCGGGCTGGCAAGAATTTATTTTTTGTGGTGAAACATTCGAAATCGTCATAGACGATGAATGATGGTTCTAATCGTCTATTGTGATGACATAAGTCCACGTAAGTGTTAGGTTTAGGCATTTTGATGGCAATGTCCTGCTTTTTGCTGCAATATTCCCAATGATGCGTCAACGATTCTTGACGACGGAACAAATTCATGCAGTTGAGACAGAAAAATCTCTCGCCGTTATGTTTACAAATTTACTTCGACAACAATTCACTCATATTTTTAATCCAGCAGTAATGATGATTGTCACCCTCGGAAATTAATAACAAATTAACAATCTTTTCTCTCTTTTTGTGCGAAGTCAGTCTGAGAGGATAGACTATTCCTTTTTTATTGTCTCCCTCATTTCCCAAGACGTTCACGGCCACGGTGGGATTTAGATTTTCGAAACCTTAGATGGCTTTCAACCACGTCGGGAAAGACACTCCCATCCAATTGAGATTTTCACGAGTCTCCATGTACTTGGAACTCTGTGCGTCCTTTTTTATGGGATACAAGGCTGATGTGATCACCTATTTGAAACACTCGTTATCATCTTCATTTTGCACATTGACCACTTGTTTTTTAAATACGAAATAAGGTAATTTTATATAGGAAGACGCTTTCAAGGGTCATATCTATCCACTTGAATCTCGAGATTCAATACCTTCCCTTGCCTTGATAAATAGCCATATATTCCAACATCTTATCTTTCATCACATCGTAAACGTCGGCTAATTCATCGTCTCTAAACACAATCTTGTTTTTAGATTGGAAATAGGAATCTTCCACTATGCTCTCACCCGTCTTCATGTCGACCTTTTTCATTAGACAACGCAAGATCATTTTTATTTTTAAATCCTTATCTAGATGTTTTCAAAATACGTCCAACACTCTTCGCCCGTCCCATGAACGATTCGGGATCGAGTTTTTCGAGACCGGGCTTCATGTCAAAAGTTTTAAACCATCCCTTGATGGCTTCATCTCATTCTATCGAAATCAATGGTGATTCCAACACTTCATTTATGATTTCCTTTATCGCATCAAAGCCCTTTTTTCATTCACGGCTCTCGCGATTGCATCCATCATTTTTTTTTCTAACGAATCGTCATCTTAAACCATGTCGCTTTCATTTTTTTACCATTCTCTTTCGAATCCTTCTGCTACTCCACCACTTTTCGTTAAATTCGTTTAACGGTCGTCGCCTCCTTCTTAGTTTCCTCCATGGTTATTTGTTGACATTGTTGTTGTTTGTCGTCGCTGTCTTCTCATCTTTTTTGCGATTTCAGTTGTTTTTGTCGCTACCGCAGATCTTTCATCCATTCCTTTTCCGTCGAGCAAATGACCTATGCAATCGTCTTTTTTCATGTATTTGACACCTTTCAATTTCAACGACTGAGGCACTTTGGCTTGTAATTTCACCAGTGATAGATCACAGGTCTCCTTACGCATGGCTTCGATCAATCATTCTTTGGCTTCGTGACTGTAATTTTTAATTCCTAGATCTCTACATTATTTTTTTAACTGTGGTATGGTAGACAAATATAATTTTTTTTCCGCTTCGTTCAATTTCAAAGGCAATGTATATTTGTCATATTCCTCTCTCAATCCACTCATCTCCACATCCTTCAATTCGATGGCGTTGTGTGATTGCAGTCCATAAATTTTACTATCAAACTTCGAATATCTCTCGACTCCCTCCAATTTTAATACAGATTGTTTAGGTACTGTCGATTTCATGACTGATTTTTTGGTTGTCGTTTTGTTGAAAAAAATATTTTTTTAAAATCTCAAATTTTTGTGTTTTTTTTTTTAAATGATAATTATTAATTGTAAAAAAATATTTTTTTGTTTTTTTCTTCTTATTATTATACATGTAAAAAAATAAAATAACTTTTTTTTACAGTTTTTTTCTTTAATGACAAAAACAGTTATTATTTTTTTATCATCCGTCTCACAACTCATAATATACCACATACACAAATCGTCGATCGCGATCCATCCATCCATCCATGCTAAAAAAACCCTTCTTCCTACATAATCGCAGTCCGGTTCGAGCGCACCTCATATGTTTTAGACTCAGATGAGCGATTTCTTTCTCCATGGAAAAAAACCCGTGTACATCATCACGGGATAAAATTCTTCGCTCGATTCGGACTCTATTTTTCCCGTGGGAATCGACGTTAGATTGCGTGTCTTCAATCCACGACAGCAGTTGTTTTTTTTTTTTTTATTTTTGTCAATGGGAATCTCAGCGCTAATCTTGCCTCTGGTCACAATCGAGCAAAATACCTAGTATCCAATTCGAAAAAATCACCTAAATGGCGAGTCTGTGTTACCTCTGCGAAAAGGTGAATGTTTTCCGGAGAACAGTCGTTATCAAATTTGTCGGGCGCACCTAAAAGTGAATTTTTAAGGCGGTGAATTTTTTCGAATTTTTAATAAATTCCATCGAAATTTAGTCAGACGTGAGTCAACGTCAGAGGAATTGAACGTTGAACCCGCGACACCTCGTCTACCGCCACCATTGTCAAAACGAGGAGAAAGTGACGATGTGCACGCAGACGTGTCACATCGAACAAGTCGATAGAATTCAATCGAGACGAATGCAATTTGTCCGAAAAACTAAGTTTTCTGGTGCGACAAGATTCGTGCAGAGGATTTGGTGCGCTCGTGCTCTCCATTTCCCCCTACTATTCAAGGTTACCCAAAACGGGCTCCCTATGGGCCCATCTTAGACAATCGGTAGTACTTTCTTAACAGAACATAATTCTGTTTACCTGCGATCCCACCAAACAAGATCAGAATATAACCGGTTATCTCTAAGACATCGAAAAGTCATCAGATCTGCTTAAAAAGGAAGTGTGTATGCAAAAACTATGACTCTGCCTCATTTCTTGGGAACGGGGTACAAAATAAGAAAATTGCTTAAAATATATTATTTAACATACCTTTTGAATTAGAATGCCTGAAAACTTCTTTCCTCCGTTGAAATGTTTTGTGGTTGGTGGACTTCTAAAAATGGGAGAGTATTCTCCCCTGTATCATTGCGTTCCACGTAAAACCCCCTTTTTACCTCGGTGGTCCATTATAGACACTGTTACCTTTTTATCCTTTGCCTCAAAAACATTGCTTATGGTCCTTTATTGGAACATTTAGCTACGTTTGTTCCAATGAGGAGTCATAAGCTATGTTTTTGAGGTAAAAACTTGGAAAAAATTAGTTAGGCCCCTCAAAGTAAACTTCATGCCATTTTTTTGTAAAATTGCATGTGGATGGGTGTTTTTTTTATTTTATTTTTTATTTTTGTAATTATTTCTTTGCCATCAAACATTCATGTTCTTGTGAATATTTTTTCGTTTTAGGCCATAATTTACAGAATAGCATAGGCGGTGGTGTATTTCGTCCTTTGGGTGCAAGAAGGCTTTACAGTGCTAATGAATTGTAAAGCCTTGTTGCACTCAAGGAACAAATTCATTAATATTAGTAACTTGGGTAAAACATCAGACATACACCTTTTAATCTGTATTTATTTTAGTTTAAATTGGTTATAAAAAGGGAGCATGCGGCAGCCAAAAGGACCACGCGGAAGGGCTCAGGAAATAGATTTTTAACATTTTTAGTCCTTATTGGAGAATTTTATTTGCAAATCTCGTCTGACTTTCGTGTTGGATAAAGCTTAACCCTTTATCTAACATGAAAAGCAGACGACACTTGGAAACAAAATTCTTGAATAACTAATTGTTTTCATTTTTTGTCTCAAAAACATAGGTAATGACCTCTCATTGGAACGAGCTCGACTAGTTCGTTCCAAAGAGGGGTCATAACCTATGTTTTTGAGACAAAAAATGAAAATATAATGAAAATTAATTGGTGATTTTTGAGAATACCGCTGGCCGGTTTTGGCCGTTACGTTGAGTAAAGGGTTCAAATGATAGCATTTTCACAGTCAGTTTGAAGCTTCAATTCATAAACATACTATATGCATATAACAAGTAAGTAAATATATCCTTATTTTTGTGACAAAAGCCATCATAGTTTTAAAACAATCGTATATAACACAATAGAAAATCTGCTCCGACCCATAAGAACTATAAGTTACCATGTGTAAATTACTTTAAAATATTCGCATGATTAGAAAAAAACACACAAATAACTTACATTCACATTCATACTCACACATGCCCGCGTCGCTGCACTCCCGCCCCATCGACAAGGCTGTACTCGGATCCCGTTACCAGATCTGGCAAATATTTGTCCCATGCAGCTTTTAAAAAGGCTGTTGAAACTCTTTCCGTTTAACCCACAATGTTCCCAAAGGGGTGTGCAAAATATTTTTTCTGAATGTAAAAATTGTAGCAAATTTGGATCTATTCCAAAAATTAAAAAGTGGGAGCGTGTCTGTAAATTTTGCTCCTCGTCGAACAAGCCCAAATAATACCAGAGAAACCTTCTTTGAAGAGAGTTGGACTGACCACACTAAAGTTGACTACGCATCATATCAATGCAGACGGAGGTTCATGAGGAAATACTTGTTTGGAATTTACATATTATCAACAGTGTTAAAATGTGGGTCCCAACATGATGTCTCATAAAGCAACTGACAACAGTTTTGTTTTGGTTCAAAGTGACCAACCGTTTCTTGATGTAAACTTTTGGAGGGAACATAAACTTCACCTCTCGAGTAACGTTTTGAACAAAATTGAATCTTTCATTCTTTTCTCTCAGCGCGATAAAGCGAAAAAATGGTTTGGTCCAGGTAACATGCAAAGAAAACCTAGGGTCGTTCGGTCAGGATGTTCAACCATTTGAACCCTTATTTCCTGGAAGGATCGCGGTTTTGTATACACTTACAGTGAGATTGGTCGTTCCAATATCAATATACAGGGAGGATGAAATAATAACTACAGTCTGCAGCCGTCCGGCTGCAGACTGCAGTTATTATTTTATCATCAATGCCCCGTGTATAGACCTCTTATAATAAGACAAAATTGGACCCAAATGATACAATGGGCTGAAAAATCGGTCTCGCGAGTTCAATTACAAAGTTATTCTAATATTTTATTTTCTCAGCCAAAATCAACCAGTGCTATTTGCAGCAATTGCCATTTAAATTTTATTATGTTTTCATTTTTGAGATTGTTCCAATGCGGTGTCATAAGTTATGTTTTTGAGGCAAAAAATGAACATTAGCATTTATTTAAAGACATGTTTCTACCCAGTGTCGTCTGTTCTACGGATTAGCTGAAGGTTTAAAATTCATTGCCAAAATTTGCGGAGAACATGTATTTGACGCTGGGCCCGTAATCATCTTCAGATATCGTTTCAAATGGATATAATTGTTTTTGCCAAGAGCTTGTAAAAAGACTTGGTTCGGGCATGAAAATTGGGATCGGTCGGGAAACAATTGAGCTCGTTCCACTGAGGGGTCACATGATATGGTTTTGTTGGAATTGTTTGAAAAAATTAAAAACATTATATTTAAATGATGAATTTTGATATCGTCTGCGTTGGGTAAATGGTTAAATGACGTGAATTTGGCAAATACGGAGGTAAAAAATTTGAGTATTCTCCCTTGATGCTCGTTGCAGGCAGTAAAAGAGATTGAAGAAAAACTGTCCTTTGCAAGAGACAACAGATTGGGCTTTCTCACATTTTGTCCAACTAACGTGGGCACAACGATTAGAGCCAGTGTACACATTAAAGTTCCACATCTTGCTGCGAAGAAAGATTTCAGGAACATATGCAATAAGCTGAAACTGCAGGTTAGAGGTAAGGTTCTGAGTGTTCAGGGTTTTTGCTCGACTTTTTGTGTAAAAAATAAATGTTTCATTTACTGTGGTATACTTAACTCTTAACCCGTTGAGTATTTTAAAAATATTTTTCAACAAAGCTATGACTAGATTTGATGAAAAATTCAATCAGGTCTGACTCAAGGAATGACTGGTCAAAAGGTAGGATAATTTGCAGGTGGATATTTTCTTAAGCTTAGTCAAAGTTTCTTTATTGTAGTGGCAAGAGATTTCTTGTCCTGCGCAGGAAAAAGTACCAGCATTATCCAAGGAGTAAATATCTGTAAAGAATAAGCCTTTTTTTTCGAAACTGCCATTTTGGCTTTCAATCTACACAAGGCCAAAGGTCGCGTGCATGGTGCAAACATTTCAAGAAAACACGTTGCTAGCAATGGGAGAAGAGAGCGTGTGAAGAGTTTCGAGCCTCATTACGTTCATTCGTGCGAATTCAAAAAAAAAACATTTAGCCAAGGTTACCATTTGTTTCTGGCAATATTGTATGAGAACTTTCATTATTTCGAATTGAGTTCCTATCGACTTTAATGGTGTTTGAATGCACACCGTGTCATGACTCTGTGGCCGTGATCACTGTTTCGACAACTTTCGGGGATTCCCCAAGCTCCGTTCAATGAGTGAATCCTTGTCGCCACTCAAAACAAGTCCTCGCCGTCGTAAAAACTCTTCAAACTTGCGGTGTCCCGTCGTTTAGTCATTTTGGGTTGCCCCTTCAGTTGATTCGAATGATGACATCGGCTCCACAAATTTAAACTTGATATTTCAGAAAACTAGTTGTCTTGGCTGAGACAGAACTCAACGCGACGAACATGGAAATCGCTTTTTTTACACCCCGCGACCTCTGACCTTGCATGGATTAAAAGCAAAGATGGCTGTTTCAAAAAAGGCTTATTGGGAATTGTTGTTTATTATTGTATATTCCGAGATGTAGACAAATTTATACAACATTCGAAATAAATTGTATATCCCTTTATCGGGGTATTTCACAGATCCATACAACTGGATTACTGGACCGTCAGCGAAAAACGCCGTAACTCAAAATGCCCCCTTCAGGTTCCGCACTACAGTTTCACACTTATTGCACAGAGGTGAAATTCTAAACATATAGCATATGTTGAAACTAATTCCATGTAAACTGGAGAGATACTTTTAGTATCAGGTATATGGTTACATCAGGCTATTTGTTGGACAAGAGAATTTGATGTTTTGGTCCTAAAGTTGGAGTATGATGCATAGGGGTAAATTACCAGATGAATTATGGGAAACAGAGGTTTCGAAAAATTGGCTACATATTTAAATGTAATTTTACGGGTTTGTCACCAGGCATGTAACTAAAATATGAGACGGAAACCTGGATTTTTTTCACATTTTAGAAACGGGAGGTTTATGTGCTTCAGGGTTAGGTGAGTGGGGATAGTGGGATAATTCTGTTTTGGGGCTTCTGGGTGGCATTTTTTCATGTACTTTTGCAGGTTGAAGTCTTGCCTTTGACAATGAATTATTTCACCCACCTTCTGACTGTTTATTTCTACTTACTCAGATAGTGTTATATGTTTTTAGAGGATTTGGGAAATGTAATACATGTTATGGGATAGATAACTAAGTTACAGAATATTAGCATTTGAAGAAAGTGTATGGCATGTCATTTTTGAAAATGCCTGGGAAACTGTGGAGCGGAACCTTTGACGTAACACTTGGTAACTTCTCTCAATCGATGGCATTTGATGACGTGAAACGTGTTATGCTGTGGCTGTAATCATAGCATAAGAGTCTTGAGTTCTTCATGGCTCCACTAATTTGAACGGACAAGTACTTATCCAAGGGTTTGAGATGCCATCTTGATACACTTCCCCAGTTGGAAACACAATCGTAGACAACGTTCAACTATCAGTTCATATGCCCAAAATATAACCAATAGAACCCAGTCTGTAGGCTGGTTCTCCTGATTGTCCATTGTTAGACTCTCCTTCTTATTGTCGTTTATATATGCCCATGATGAGCGTGGAAGCATGGCGGTGGAACCAATTTAAAATTCCCAGCATAAATTAGATTCAACCCTTTGCCCAACGAAACGACCGTATCAGCCCGTATGATATACTAAAGTCGCCATTTAAATTTTATGTTGCCGCCTCTTTCCTAAGGGTGCGGACTTGTGACCCTCATTGGAACGAGCTCACCGAGCTCGTTCCAATGAGAGGCACGGGCTATGGCCAGAGGAGGGATTCGGGAAGATACTGTGTCTTTCGTTTGTACTGTCGTTTGTAAATTGCGTTGGGTAATGGATTGAGGAATAGTCCAGTTAATTTGAGCTACAAGCCGATATTACCACACAACCTATATCCAGTAGAACATGTGTATAACATATCTCATCTTCTTACAAACTGTATATACTTGTTATCTTATTACTCCTGCCTTTCCTATCAGTTCATATTCCCTTTGTTATCTTATTACTCCTGCCCTTCCTTTTGTCTTCCTAAGATACTGTCACACATTCTCACTGGCACACAAACATTCTTTACCAAAGACATTAACAGCGCTTCATGGTGCTTTGGCGAGCCCCTTTCCATTTCCATTTGTTTCTAGGCCCTAAACATGAGTATTAGTATAGAACAACACAGGGCGGTAATCGGATTGCACTATAACTTTCTCGTGGGCAGGTACTGCGTGACCAGGCAACCAATCGGATTTCAAAAATCTGTGAAGTTTCGTACCGTTAAACTTCGTTTCTCATTGACTTTGTGTGTCATCCTGGTCATTCTCCTGTCTGGGGACATTGAAGTTAACCCAGATCCATCCCGAACTGGGGACGTAGACGTAAGCAGTATTTCTATACTTAATTATAATGTTAGAAGCATCAGGAATAAGCTTGATCACATTGCAGATGATATCGATGATTTTGATGTTATCTGCTTCACCGAAACGCACCTCGATCCCAGTTTTAATTCCAACAATTTGATGATTCCTGGTTACTTCCCACCAGTCAGAAAAGACAGGAACCAGCACGGTGGTGGTGTCGCGGTTTATTTCCCAAAAGAAATATATGCCAAACGTGTACCAGAACTTGAATTTGACCAGTCGATTTTATGGTTTGAGATTGCCTCAAAACGCAAGTTCTTGCTCTGCTTGGCGTATCGATCGGTTCAATTCTCTTGTAATGAATACTGGGACAAGCTCGAGGGCGCCATTGAAGACTCATTTAGCATACACTCTTCCCTGAGAATCACCGGGGACTTAAATAGCGACCTTCTCAACCCTTCTAGTCGTTTAAATGAAATTATTAATTGTTTCAACCTACATAACACCATTGAAGAACCGACTCGTGTGACTCCAACTTCCAGTAGTTTCTTGGACCCTATAATAGTTAGTGATAGTGTTGTAGTTTTAAACTCAGAAGTTCACGAATTTGGTGTTTCTGACCACAAGGCCGTATCAGCAGTTACAGAAACAGGAAAAACACAGCACGAAACAAAAATCCGACAAATCTGGAATTACAACAGAGCTGACTTCCCCAAAATGAACAATTTGATTTCTGAAACAGATTGGTTTTTCATTTCAGATACTACGACACTTGATACATCATATCATAAATTTGTAACCAAATTTTTTGACATTGCAAGAGAATGTATTCCTTCTTATAAGGTGGTCATCCGCCCTAATGATAAACCGTGGTTTGACTCGGCTCTTCGCCGTGAAATTCGCCACAGAGATCGTCTTCGGAAACGAGCCCTAAAATACCTAAACCCACAAACAATTGAAAAATATAAACATTCTCGAAACAAAGTGAATAATATGAAAAAGAAGGCCAAATCCACTTATTTTCCAAATCTAGATACCTCACTTGCAGTGAATAGAAACCCAAGTCTTCTGGCGTACTGTTAAACAGTTGCTGAACAATTTCGAGAGTAAGCCTTCTGTCCCCTTTCTAAACGACAAAGATGATGCGAACAGCACAGCAATGGTAACAGATGACAAAGACAAAGCTAATCTGCTCAATAAAATCTTCCTATCAAATAGTAAAATACACGACGTTGGACATAGCCTACCCGATTTCAGACCGAAGTGTTCTGTGAGCCTGTCTGAGATTGACTTCGCTGAAGACGAAGTGATTCGGATCCTCAGCAATCTTGATGCCAAAAAAGCAACTGAACACGACGGTATTAGCAGCCGTATGCTCAAAGAAACCAAAACAACAATATGCAGGCCATTGATTCTATTATTCAGGCTCTCTTTCTCCTCACGTGTCTACCCATCAGAATGGAAGATGGCAACAGTCGTGCCGATTTTTAAAAAGGGTGATGCATACGATCCCAATAACTAGACCCGTCTCTCTCCTTAGCTGTGTTAGCAAAGTTATAGAGAGGATTGTTTTTAACCGCATGTATGAACACTGCTGTGTTAATAATCTTTTTTTAAATATCAGTCGGTTTCCTACCCCAGCACAGCACCGTTTATCAGCTCATTGAAATATATCATAATCTCTGCTTGGCCTTTGATAGGATCAGTTTTCTCTTGGAGTATTCTGCGACATATCAAAAGCATTTGATAGGGTTTGGCATAAAGGACATAAAGGACTAATTTACTGAGACAAAACGGTATATCGGGTCCACTCATTGAGTGGACTAGAAGCTATCTGTCTGATCGTAAACAAAGGGTAACTGTTAACTCGATTTCCTCCGATTACCTACCTGTTAATTGTGGTGTTCCCCAGGGATCTGTCTCAGGTCCTTCCTTTTTCGCATATACATTCACCGGAAGTGTGTAGATTTTTTGCGGATGATACGAGTATAACAGAAAGTGGCCACGAACCGGATAACATTGCTACAAAGTCCAACGAAAATCTGAAAGTCGTTTCCGAATGGGCAAATACATGGTTATTTACATTTAACCCCTCAAAAACCGAAATTGTTCTTTTCACCAAGAAACAGGCTAACCTGAGTACTGCGGTGACATTCGGTGGGTCGCCACTTGAACTTAAAATGTCACACACCCACCTCGGTCTGTCCTTACATGGGGACTTAAACTAGCATACCCAAATTGTACGACTATGTAAAAAGGCTAATAGCAGGCTGTCACAGCTCAGAAACTCAAGTATATCCTTGGAAGAAAAAGTCTGGAAATTTTATACAAGTCTTTCATACTTCCTATCATGGAATATGCGGATGTGGTATGGGCTGGTGCCCCGGACTACCTACTTTCCAAATTGGATAGAATCCACGCGGATGTAGCCAGAATAATATCCGGACTTACGAGAGCTGCCTCGGTATCAAATGTACTCGCAGAACTTGGCTGGGAGACACTTAGACAGAGACGTTATCTCCACAAAATGGTTACGTTTTACAAAATTGTAAATAACCGGGCTCCCGCATATCTTTGTGACCTATTACCTCAAAGGTTTGAAGATATTCCCTCGTATAGCACCCGGTCACATTCCAACTTTCAATTACCATTTACACACACGGAAGTATTTAAGCGCTCATTTATTCCTTCGTGTGTTGCGGAATGGAATGCATTACCTCTAAGAGTTAGACAGTCGAGTTCACTGAATGACTTTGTTAAATATTTTAACAGAGGCGTGCTTAGACCACCTAAATACTTCAACAACGGCGACAGGGTGTCCAATATAATACACTGCAAGCTGCGTAATTTTTGCAGCGACCTAAATTCTGATAAATTTTCTAACTACATTCGTGAAACACCTAACTATTCATGTGGTTATGAGAGTGAAGACGCAAATCATTACTTCTTTGTCTGTAGAAACTATTCACATGAAGGACTTGTCCTACAAAGAAATCTTGCGCATCTGACAATAACATCGGTCAACGATCTTCTTTATGGTATCCCCAGTTTACCGGATTCCGTCAATATTCACCTTTTCTGGAGTGTACAGTATTTCATTAAGTCCACGAAACTGTTTTAGACTGGTTCGCTGGGTGAGTAATCAAGCCGTAAAGTGTCTTAGTCTCGTTAGGACTTGGTTGCTCGTCTGACGGTCCGACCTTGAAACCGATTGCGATTGGTGGCCATCACTGTTACCTCACACGCGAATCAGTACTCTCAGCTTGTCTGTCTTGCCTGTCCTGGTTATGGCAGTGGTAGGGCCTTTTTTTTGTTTTTTTTACTTTTGGAGTTGTGGTGATGTTGAAATATGCCTGTAGGCATGTTGACTCAAATTTGATGTGTTTTAGTGTGGCATTCTACTTTTCTTCTCTCCTTCTTATTTCTGTTTTCTGACTCTCGTAAAGTTGATTAACTATCAGCTTCCTATTCGAACTTTGTACATACACAAAATTGGTCAATATTATACATACATTGTTTCGCCATTACATATATCTTTTTATGTAACTACTTGTAATTATATGTGATCATAAATTGTAATGTTCAATTGTATATTAAGGAAAGGATATTATCTAAGTGCTAGGCACTTGTTATCCAATCCTTTTTGTTAATTATAACAAATAAAATATGTTTAATCTAAGAGTCTTGACCTCACCAAGCGCCATGGTAGGCCTATTTACCAAGCACGAAAACTAGTAGCACTGTATCCTGTCGGCGACTCCAATTCTGTAGTGATATAACTGCAGAAATTGACACGTACCACTGTCAAACGATGGTGGAAATATCTTCGTCGAAAGGTCGACAATTATCCGTCAATATATTGAAATACGTTCCATTCAAAGGAACTCTAGGTAGCTTCCGGGTTTCCATCCACCAATCAGATTACGTGCTAGACGACATCTAACAGTAGAATCTCCACACAACTTTCCAATCTCTGCACTTGTATTTTTTTATCAGTATTAAGTAAAATATGTTGTAAATATTCAGTTTGTATTGCCGCAAAACTATACACATCATCAGCATATTCATTTTCACGGACAACATGGTATAATCTTTTTACCCTTTACCTAACAAGAAAAGCAGACGACACTTGCAAACAAAATTCTTGAATAACTATTTTTTTTCATTCTTTGTCTCAAAAACATAGGTTATGACCCCTCATTGGAACGAACTCGACGAGCTCGTTCCAAAGAGGGTTCATAACTTATGTTTTTGAGACAAAAAATGAAAAAATAATAACAATTAATTGACGATTTTTGTGAATAGCGCCTAGCGGTTTTGTCGTTACGTTGGGTAAAGGGTAATTGAAAACTTTCCATATTTTTTTCTTCTTTTTTGAGCATTATTTATTTACCCCAACATCCGCCCCGTGAGACGACGACGGTTTAGATACTTTTCTATATGCGGCCAATGACCGTTCTAGCAATTCATTTGGATGGAGATAAGTGGAATATGAATGTAAGATGAGCGATCCAGAGTTGTATGCATGCAGTGAGTAGCATTCCACACTAAGCTCATACTGCGATAAAGGTATATTCAATTTTAATTCTTTTAATTTAATTTTCAATAATTGATGACCTTATCTAATTATTGATTTTTCATTTCCTCAAATTGTGGGTAAACAGATGTATAATCTAACTTCACGGTTAATACGTAGTTAGTAACGGTAGTCCCCAAACCCCAGGAATGTGAGTAAAGAAACAGCCCACAACAGAGTCGGATTCCTTAAATAATTTGACTGGTGGCACGAGAGCCAGTTTTGGTGATATGGGGTGACTGTCGGGTCTATTTGGATAATTAGATTGACTCTTATACAATGGAACGCGCCTATTATTTGAAAAAGAAGGATTCTGGGGGAATCCGTACCAAATAAAATGATTTGGAGGGATTATCAGCTTGATTGTGGTAATTAGATTTCTCACATTCAGTCGATCACACCCTTCTAATATACTCCTTTCCTATTAGAGGGTTTTAGGTCACATAGCAACCACGTTCTACAATAGAAACCAAAATGGCGGCGTCCAATATACAAAATGGACGACGGAAACACGTATCACTATAACTACCATCTCTGCGCATGCGCACTAAGACACGTATCACGATGGTAATTACGTCGAAAACATGGCCGCTATCGTGGGCTATCATGACAGCACAACATAGCGCCACTGGGTCATGTGACTATGACGTCACCTGGGATCCGGAATGAGATCCGGGTGATGGGGCACGAAACTTACGAGACACTACTTACATATGTTCACCAGTTCGGGAAGGGTGAACTGAGTTCATTTGATACGCATATGATGTATTTTCTACCCATACCTAATCTATTTTCTCAAAGTGTTGCATAGTAGATTTTAAGACGATAAATCACCTCAATCTGTCTCTTATCACGAAAATTTTATTGTTTTCGTTTATTTTTCTTTGAAATACTACAGGATAGTAGAGAATCCACACCATACTTGATTCAGCTGTACATCACTCTGCTCGTTCTGAGTTTTCAGAATTTTCATGCTGCTATCCTACAGTTTACACGACTGTTACAGTAGCATGTGTATATGTGTGTCCCTACATTTTCTTACTAGCCTAAAAAATTCCCATGCTTCTCCAAGTGAAGCAATCTCAACAAGCTCATTCAAGAAAGTACAACATCAAGAATTCTTTGCAGAAAGGGTCTCAGATGTCTACATATGGCGTGTGTTAACCCTTTACACAACGTAACGACCCAAACCGGCCAGCGCTATTATCAAAGATCGCCTATTAATTTGTCATTATTTTTTCATTTCTTGTCTCAAAAACATAGGTTATGACGTCAAGCTCGTTCCAATGAGGGGTCATAACCTATGTTTTTGAGACAAAAATGAAAAATATTAGTTATTCAAGAATTTGTTTTGCAAGTGTCGTCTGCTTTTCGTGTTAGGTAAAGGGTTAAAAAAATGTATCGATAAGGTACACTCCTCTTATTATTGATGATTTATTGATACTGGACTCTTGAATTTTTCATGAAGTCATATTATGTCATGTCTGCTTCATAGCAGCCACTGCTTCATTTCATGAGAAATTTGCTGCCACGGCGTGGCCTTAGCTGTTGGAAGTGACATTAAACTCAAATAAAAAGCATGAGAAACTGAATGACTCTACAGGTTAAGAACTAACCAATGTGGTTCTTATCTTAATTTGTTTCCCATCGTCCAGCTTTGTCTGAATTGAGTGGCAATATCTTGAAACATGCATGAGCTCAATGCCCGTTTGAAGAGTAAAACCTTAAGTTCACGTATCATTGGGAATCTGATTTCGCTACAATGTACATATATACTACACATGCATAAAACAAAAATAAAAAGTACCCCAACAACACAAGCAATGAAACGGGTCGGCAGAATAATAGGTAAAGGGATTGACTAGTCTAACGGGAAAGTGTGAATAGAGTGGGGCGGGCGGGATGGGATGGGGTAAGATGGGGTGCTGTGGGGTATATTGGGGTTGGATGGAGGATTGATTTGATTTTGTGATGCAATAAAAAAAAGAAAAACATGTTATAGCCTCGGGGGTGGGGGTGGGGGATGCGAGTCGTAAGGTTGAATTTGTTTTACATCGCCATTTTTACCACCCACACTTTTTTAAGACCTGATTAATGTTATCCAATACAACGGCAAAGTTTGCAAATGCTGGCGTAATGGACACCAGGTACGATCGAAAACGCCAGAGGGTGACAGTAGTAGGAGATGTGGAGATCGTGCCCTATTGGCCGGAGGGAGAGCCGCCGGAGGGGGAAGTGCAGTAGTAGGAGATGTGAATACCGGGTTGTAGAAACCAAGGGTTTTTACGACAATTATCCTGCTAGTCCCCACCAGTCCCAAATAGTCCCACCAGACCCCACTAGTTCCCACCAGTCCTCAAATTACCAACAAAAAAATGACTGTATTTGATATGGATTCTTCAAGAATCCTTTTTTGGACCGCCATACCTTTCACATAGCCCTCATGTCCTCATACGACAAAACAGGGATTCTCCAAAAGGTATCCTCAAATAATACAATACCAGGCCATAGGTACTCTCAAACACCGAAATGAGGCTAAGAGGGATAGTAAATTAGGCCTCACTGAGAGATCATTTCATGGACCTCATGGCCTCAAAAGAAATAAGGTTAAGAGGGATAGTAAATTAGACCTCATTGAGAGATTTTCTCATGGCCATCATGGCCTCATACGACAAAAAAGGGATTCTCCAGAATATATCCTAGAAAGGTATCCTCAAATAACACAACACCAGGTCATAGGTATCCCCAAATACTGAAATGCGGCTAAGAGTCGTATGTGCGAGTCACTCGAACGAGCAATTGCTCTAAAGCTGATCTTGCTCGATGGGCTTTGAGTCGTTCGAGCAGTGACTTTTCAGTAACTGCTCGATAGCTTATAAGGGGAATTTGGGATAGGTATGTCCTACATGTAGGGGGCCTAGAAGGCTGGGCCAAACAAGTAATAGTACCCTTAGATAAGTATCCTATAAAAAGTATCCTCAAATAATACAAAACACCTGGCCATAGGTATCCTCAAATACCGAAATGAGGCTAAGAGTCGTATGTGCGAGTCACTCGAATGAGCAATTGCTCTATAGCTCATTTGCTCGATAGGATTCGAGTCGTTCGAGCAACATGTCGAGTCACTCGATCGAGCAGTTGCTCTATAGCCCATTTGCTAGGTGGACTTCGAGTCATTCGAGCAATGACTTTTCAGTAACTGCTTGATGGATTATAAGGGAAACTGGGAGAGGTATGTCCTGGGGTGGCCTAGAAGGCTGGGCCACATAAGAAATAGTATCCTTGGATAAGTATCCTATAAAAAGTATCCTCAAATAATACAATACCAGACCATAGGTATCCAAACATACCCAGATTAGTCGTAGAGCAGTGGTGGAGTAACTCGATCGAGCAATTGCTCTATAGCTCATTTGCTGTCGTTCGAGCAATTGCTCATGGAGCAATTACTATCTTGGATCTTTAGCTTATTTGGCAAAAATCCTACTTATGGTATCTCTTTTTTTTTAAATGACTGGTTTTAGGCACCCCTTTTCTGAGATGAGTCGAAGAGTCGTATTTGCGAGTCACTCGAACGAGCAATTACTCGTTAGCTCATTTGCTCGATGGACTTCGAGTCATTGGGGCAGTATGTGGAGTCACTCGATCGAGCAATTTCTCTAACGCTCATTTGCTTGATGGGTTTCGAGTCGTTCGAGCAATTGCTCATGGAGCAATTACTGTCTTGGCTCTTTAGCTTATTGGGGAAAATTATCAACCCTGTTTCTAGGTATCCTACTTACATAATTCCTTTTTGGGAAACGTCGGGGGTTAGCAGAATCTTTTTTTTTTTAAATGAGGCTAAGAGTCTTATATGCGAGTCACTCTATAGTTGCTCTATAGCTCATTTGCTCGATGGACTACTCGATAGATTCTTGGCTTTAGGAATGATATAGGCCTTTGTTGTACACAAGGGAGATAACCCTACACACAGGTTACGGAAAATGAAGCACTGGTGATTATAAAACTTGAACGAGAGAATTAGAGATAGTTTGGAAATCAGGTCTGATAGCCCTATTAAATAGAACATACCCCAGGAGGTATCTCGGTCCAATATCATTACGTGTTATTTTTATATACCCTAAGATAGGGGTTCGCCAGTCCGTTTTGGTGGTTTGTAGGGTTGTCAGGTCTAATTGGGTAATTCTGCGAAGCCAGAAATATACTCCTATTCAATCGAACTTACCCCTCTGTGCCCCGGTACTACAGCAATACATACTAAGCCGATAAAATGGGGAATCCGTAGTAATTAAAGTCTTTTTGGGTGATTTGGGGGGGGGGGGATTGTCGGGTTTATTTGGGTAATTCTACAAATCGGGAAATTACTCTTGTACAAAGGGACACACTCTCCGGCATACCCCCGTCTTGTTGTAGGCCATTAGGTAACATAGCAACCACGTGCAACCGTAGAAAAGGTGGCGGTCTCCAGTATACAAAATGGCCGACGGAAACACGTATCACCCTAACAACACGCGCTGTGCATGCACACTCACACCACGTAATACTATGGGTAAGACGTCACAGGATGGCCGCTCACGCGGGTACCATGACAACCAAACATGACGCCACCAGGTTACGTGACTATGACTTCACTTACCCCCCCCCCCCCCCGGCTCCCCTCCAGCCAAAAGGGCACGATCCCCACATCTCCTACTACTTCACTTTCCCCTCCGGCTCTCCCTCCGGCCAATAGGGGCCGATCTCCTACTACTTCACTTCCCCCTCAGCCTCTCCGTCCGGCCAATAGGGGCCGATCTCCTTCTACTGGTGACAGATCGCTACGTAATCTCTTACTTCCGGGACAAAATTACCCAGATGCCAGAATTTAGCTTAGACTCTTTTTTGCAAAGGGCACAGTTCACGAAAAATGAAGTTATCGCCGTCAGAGACGTCACAAAATGAAGTAGAAGACCCTACATATTTTGTTGTCCTGACGATCTTGTCTGCAGGTGCCAATCTCCGGTTTTGAACTTTGTAAAAGATGACGTCCTGAATTACGTCAAACGAATGTGACGTCAGTGGTGTCAAATGGTTCGCCAATCACGGTGGAAACGAACCCAATTTATGTTACTTCCAAGACAAAATTGCCCCGGGGTCAAATGGTAGCACATGTCTTTCGAAAACGGTGAAGTATCGGAGTTCGACAAAGTTGATAAAAGAGTTACGTCAGAGACGTCACGGAGTGATGTCGGGGGTTGTCGAGACCCAGACCATATTACTACCCGAAAATGATTACATCATAGAACGAAATTTCAGGTAAAATGTTAAAATGGAGGGTTTATAATATGACATTTTGTTGAAATGTAATCTAAAATGATGTTTTACAAAACATGTTGATTTCTACGACAAAAGTGGTAAGCACTTTTTATATGATAGGTCTAAAACCTGTCGAATTTTATAACAAAATTGGTGACCTCGGCAGTGTGCAAAATTTGACGAGAAGGCTCGTTTCGTTCGTGTGGTAGTTACGCAAATTTATATCTACGCGAACGGATTACCGGTTAGCCAAAAGTTGCATCTTGAATGGTAAAGTCTTGAGTAACTAAACTGGAAGAGTGCTAAAAAAAAATTCTTTTTTTTAAGATTCGTCCACTCATTTTTGTCTTGTCACAATTAATGGAAGAGTGCCAATGCAAATCGATGGAGATGAAGTTAATTTACTTCCAAGATATCATGAAGGACATCCAAGGAATATGAAGCCTTTAACTTTAGGTTCCTGCAGTTCAGAATAAAAACCAAATATGGGCTTCTAGCACTCAACCAGTTAACAAGCCATTCTTGTGTCTTTATAGATGTTTAGACTTTTGCCGTGAGAGACGATATATATTTCAATTCCACGCAATATATGAATATTTGTTAATGATAAAAAGGCAGTTTGGCAAGAAGTTTTATGTACCCGAGCGTTCGCTTCGCCATCTCCGCACCACGTGAATGGTCAGTCGGTTAGCGACATTTTCGAAATTTTGCACTCTGCTCGATTGATGACAAAACCTGGCGATTTTTAAAAAAGTGGTAAGCTATGACAAAACTTGTCGATTTCTATTACAAAAGTGGGGAGGGCCATATTATTCTTAAGGCTGACTAGGCTGAACCCTAGGGGCCCGCCAATTTCCATTTTCTTTTCTTTTTTTTGGCTGAGGCACTCTTACCAGCGCATTAGGGCTCAGTGGTTAAAGGCACTTTGCACTCAGCGCCGTAGCGATACATGTACATATGTATTTATCCATATATATATACTCTCATAAGTATACTATATATATATATATATATATTTATATACAGTACATTATTTTAATGTTTATTTAAATAATATGTCAAGTTGTGAGGAGAATTCTTCAGAAGACCCGCAAAATGGATATAAGGCTATGTACCGCGGCGTCCTGCCTACCGTACCAGGGCCAGGCTGTCAGCCGTAGTGGAGTGAAAGACTGAAGTGTCTGAGGGGACCCCCTCTCGAAGTACCTAAAAGCATGGGGGCCCGGCCATGGGTTAATACGGCACTGAACGTGGGGGCTTGACAAAACCCGTCATTTATTACAAAAGTGGGCGTAACAAGCGTTCAGAATAGGAATAGCCAGATGGGCATATACTCACGGTGGCAAAGGCCGAGTTGATTACCTTGCAACAGAGTTCTCTATTAGTCAGATACCAGAAACTTTCTGCACAATCACTGGTCGAGATACATTCAGTCTCTGTCGTACTTATTAAATTGTGGCTTGTGAAATTATGGTATCAAAAACAGGTGTCATGGCGAATCGCAATGACATTTGTTTTGGATACCCTAATTTTCTGCGTTTCGTTTTGACTCTCTCAAAGCCTCCAGAGTCACGGATATTAAGACGTTTTCCCACTTGAAACACACATTTCTCGTAACAGGTCGAACCATGGTTCAGTAATGATGTTTTGTAATAACTTGTTTGGATTGACTGAACTCGAATTAAACATTACTCTGATGTATGAAGTAAAACACATTCTCGATACAAAACGTTCCAAGAAAAATTCCATTTGCTCTTTGTGGCAAACCTGAAATCAAATCAAAGAGAATGGAAAGTGAAGGAGTGATCGGCAAGGCAAACGAGCCGACAGACGGGATAATTTCTGTGATAATCGCGGAAAATTCATTGAAGAAAGACTCTCATATCTGCCCGATTCCACGAGACTTAATTTAATAAATACTATCAATCAAATAATACAGGATACCGATGGTGGAGGAATTGCTGTCCAAACTAGCAACTGAAACAACACTGAATCAATGATTCACAAAGGTATCAGACATTTGCCGAGAGAAGAATTTGAAATTAAGTAAAAACAAATGAAAGTTGTAAGCAACTTTGTCAAGAGAAAAATTTGAAAATAAATAAAGATAAACGTGAGTTCTGAGCAACTTTGTCAAATATTTGGGGTTCAAAATGTCAGATCAAGGTATACCAGTTGATCAAGAAAGAATTAATGCAGTGAAAACTAGCAACGATTCCCTGAAATTTTAACATTCGTTAACAATCACCAATTTATTGGAAACTTATCTCATGAAACCAAACGATTACGTAAACTTCTGAAAGCTAAAAATGCATTTGTATGATCTGGAGAACACGAGAATGCCCAAGCTTCCAAGCCATCAATGTAACACTATAAGGAATTTGACGCGGTTATGGACTGTTTATTCACATACTTTTCGCGGAGTTAGCGTGCAGACTACCGTTGATGTAATGAGATGTTCCATCGCTCACCGAGGTCTACATATATTCTTTCGAGCTCCAGTTATGGATATTCCAAACAATAAGCATTTTAATCACCTTGAAACCATCAAATAGTGGAACAACGCATACAATTACACGGTGAGTATACATTCCGAATGGTAATGTCATCAAAAATTAGGTCAGTCAGGTCTCGATTGAGTAAATCCACACACTGACACTTGCACGATAGAGATGGCACGAAGAGATACGCATTGTGGCGTGCCAATGAGGGAAGTAGTCGTAGAAGCGTGCCTGGGGTTTCGTGCCAGTGCGTGAGTGCGTGCCAGGCCGTGGCCGAAATTTTGAAATTTTCAAGAATAAATTTTGAGGTGTCACGACATCATTTTCGTGCCAGTGACGTTCCTAATGCCGCAAACTATGCGCAACTCATGCGTAACTTTTGCGGGCCACTGAGTGTCACTGCTTGGTAATGCGTGCCTCCGTGGCGACATAAACGCCAGTGGAGCGCAGTGGCACGCAATGGTACGCAGCGGTACGCATAGGTTGCGCATAGTTTGTGCATAGTTTATACACACTTGACCGCTTTAGCGTCCCAATGCGTGGGCAGTCGCACCCCAAATTCCTCCATGGTGACTTCACGCATGCGTAACTATGGCGAGTAACCATCCGTGCCCTGGCGTGACAACCTCGCAACTTATGCGCAAATAGTGCGTACTCTTTGTGCAACTATGGCGTAATGATCATTACCATGGTGTGCCGCTGCGTGACATAGATGGGTCACGTGTTCGTGGCAGATGCGGACCTAGTTCGTAACTAACTTGATGCGTGTCAGGTGGCACGACATGGCGCAAACTGTGCTTAACTTTGTCGTGATGAGAAGTTTCGTGCCCCAAACGTGGCGCGTGTTGGCACGCAAGAATATGCGGACCTGTTCGTGACCAAAATGCGGCAAGTGTCGAGGTGACATTACATTCCTTGCTTTGCTTCATAGAAAATGAATGTTTATGGTATTTTAGATTCAACCGTCTGGAATATATCAGATGGTTGGAAAAGCGAACCACAGGTTTCCTTTTCCGTCCAAATGAAATTTTTCAGACGAGTCAATCGAACGCAACCAATGGTTTCGCGCGCAGAGACAGTGTAGGGCAAGCCCCATTCGACCCTAGAGTAAATCTAAACAAATACGATGGATTATTCAAGGGCTAGACTAGTTCTAGGCCTTAATTGCCTCGAAATCATTATACAAATAGGCTGGTGGATGGCCTGGGAGCTTGGAGAGAGTGTGTTTTACCAAGTTCGAACTTCAAAATGAAAGGCCCAGGGTTCGATCCCCGTCAGGGGTAACTGCGTTGTGTCCTTGGGAAAGGAACTTAATCCCGATTGTCCACTGGTGGGGGGGGGGGGGGGGGGGCACGGTGATGCTGCTTACTAAGGCGTACTGCAGGTCGACGGTGCTCTTGTCTTCAACCAATGCTAACCCTGCTTGTGTGGAGTTAGTACGTTGGGGAATCTGACACTTGTTCGCCGCTGCTCGTTGTTTCTCTCCAGGTACTTTCTCCACCCGTAAAACTGTCCGACACCAGGTATACCTGATTTTCGAATGTGCCTTTAAACATCAATAAATAAATAAATAAATAAATAAATAAATAAATAAATAAATAAGGAACCCACTGATATCTATGCCTGTTTTAGGATCCCAACAAAAGTGTAATCATATGATCTGGTTCATCCAAGTTAGGTCCAAGTGCTGCTCTTATACACAATGGGAGCATAATTGCACATTCACCGCGTACTTCAACTTCGCCAGAATGTAATTGCTCGCAGCTTGAAAAAGGATTATTGTATTTACATCAGAGCGTTTCGCCAACACGTATATTCCAAATATATATTCGTAGAAAATGGCCACAAACTGGAATTCAGTTTCTACAAACTTCTAGCACAAGCACACCTATGGTTGAACTACGCTTGTTACGATTAGAAAATTATAATTTTACTTTTGTGTGAAAACCTCATATAATTAGGTTTTCCCAAACCCAGTTTGGGAGACTCTTGTTATTCTTCTTTTTCAAAATTTTTCTTCTCTATTTTTATTTTTGTTTTTTGTTTTTTAACACCACTCAAACTTTAACCCCAATTGGCCAAAAATGACATGAATATAGATTTTTCTTCAAAATTGACCAACTTCAAGAGCAAATTTCTCTAATTACAAGGTTGCTGTAACAATTATTTTGGTATGGATAGATGCAACAATGATTGTGAAAGAAAGTTACTGTTTACTTTTTAATATCAGATTCAACCCCCAAGCACAATGAGGGCGAGAATAAGAGTACCGTTTGAAAATGCCAAAATTAGCCAACTTTGGTTGCTTTTTCCATCATTTTGGAAAGCGTTAATTTCAAACACTTTTCATCTACGTATTCACAATTGACTACCAAGCATTTTTGCTGCTGTATAGTAAGTTTGGTTGTAAAGTTTAACCCTATCACATTCTGGTTGCATAAAAGGAGGTGCCGTCCAAAAGGAATCCAATTTTTTCAGAATTTGGTAAGTTTTGGTGACGATTTACTCCTTTTTAAATTGATTGAGCTCTAAATGTTTTCTATAGCTGCATGCAGCAGTCAACGTATGACAAATTGTGTTCTATATGTTATTATTAAAAGTTTAACCCTTGGCAGATTTGAGACTTCCCATAAGGGTAGTGTTGGAATAATTATTATTTTCGCCCAAATTTACATTCAATTTCTCAGCACTGGAGCCATATTTTCTCAAAACGTTTCCCATGAGAAGATAGGACATTCATCCAAGAACAATTTTGCTATTATATGTTTTATTCCAAGTTTTAACCCTCACCCAGTTGTCGTGCCTTGACGTGGAGTACCCTCAACTTGTACATGTTCATTCAAATACCAAGATTCAAGATTCCGCCATGTCTCTTATCAGACACTCAATCTGTGATTGATGTTCACACATTTAGAGCATAATATGATACACTAATATCACCACACAAATATTTTAAAATTAACCCCTGTTGGCCACAAATGACAGGAAAATAGCATTTTATCTTCGAGATTGAAGAACTTCAAGCGCTAATTTCGCTAATTGCAATGTTGTTGTAACAATTATTTTTGTATGCATAGATGCAACAATGCTAGCAAAAGAAAGTTTCTGTTTAGTTTTTAATCTCACCTTTAACCCTCAAGCACAATGAGGGTAAGATTTCCATTCGTAAATGCTAAAATTAGCTAACTACGGTTACATTTTCCTGTCATTTTGGAAAGGGTTCATTTTAGATACTTTGTTTTACTATAGGTAGAGATGCTTAATGAACAAATCCGCTGCTGTAAGTTATGCTTTGCGGCTTAACCCAACATATGCTTTGGCCATGTAAAGAATCGTATTGGTTGACAAAAATTGAATTTCAGTGAATTTTGCAAACATCTGTATTCATTTCCTCTAATTGCAAGGTTGTTGTAGCAATTATTTTGGTATGGATAGATGTAACAATGATTGCAGAAGAAAGTTACTGTTTACTTTTTAATCTCAAGATTTAACCCCCAAGCACAATGAAGGTGAGAATAAGAGTACCGTTACAGAATGCCAAAAATAGCCAACTTTGGATGTTTTTTGTCTATCATTTTGGAAATGGATAATTTCAAGTACTTTGCTTTGCTATATGTAGTCTGCATTTTCACATTGGAAAGTTGGGAAAGCCCGTATTTTGTCCAACAAATTACAATTCTCTAGTTACTTACTGGAATTTGCGAGAGGAACTGTAGTAGCGCGATGTATCACAGATGGTAATATGTTTCAAGGCAAAAAGTAGTGATCCTAGAAAGCAGGAAATCTAAAATTCTACAAAGAATACATATAGGGGATTACCACTATGTGGGTTTCTGAGATGGTGTATTTAAGTGGAGACCTTGTCGCTGGGTATATATTGGCGGTCTCGACCTCGCCTCTGTGTTATATATCAACTCGACCTAGCGTACTCGTGTATATATATGCCCAGAGATTGTGAGAGACGAGGTCGCGACTTCAATACACCACCTCGGAAACCAACTTGGTGGTAACAACCAATTTATTTTGTAATATTCCCCCTTTCCTGACTTGTTCGCACAAAGTTTGACAATCATTCACTCAATCAGTGTCCATGAATTGATATTTTATGAATGAAGATCATAACGTCATGTTGTTACGTTCTTGAGCTGCGCATGGCGTAATCTCCATTCATTGTTCCACTTGTACTTTTACAGCGGAAGTTTGTAGTAGTGTTGTTTCAGCTGTGTGTTTATTTGTTTTATTTTTCGGGTTTAATGCACGCTAGGCCTAAATAAAAATGTCATCATGACAAACAATGATCTAATCTAATTTATTCCGCTGAGTTGGTGATTTATTTAAGAATTGAATGCAATTTTTATAATCTTTATTGGAGTATGAACGTGTGGGAATGGGTACAAATTATACATAATTTGTACCCATTCCCACACGTTCATACTCCAATCAAGATTATAAAAATTGCATTCAATTCTTATAATTACATTCCGTAACTGTTTAAACTACTTTGTACCAAACAACAAAGCAGAAAGACGAAATAAAACATGTACGAACGAACGAGGCGAAAAACCACCCTCACACAAAAGACAAAGCGCACAACTCTGATTTTTAATTTTCACAACTTTAGAAATGGAAACGAGTATTTTAGTAACAGGCTTTATGCCACAGTTGGGAAATGTCACCAAAGAAACAGCAGCGGAGTTGATCACTGCGAGAGGTGCTAAAAGTTAAAAACCCGCCCAAACACCGCCCGAATTACATTCTGCCAACTGCGCTCCACCGTAAATGCGGGTCAAAGTTCGACCAAATGTATTCATTGGAAAATGGATTACATTTGGTCATGACGTTTTCATCCAGCTGACCAATGGGAATTGAGTATTTGGACCCAAAACGTATAACTGCATTAACAATGTAATTATTTATCCTTTAATTTCTGATATCAAAACGACGACCTCGACTTTTGTGATCAGTTTTCGAAGAGTGCAGGGAAAAAATGTTCTCTTTCTGAATCGGATGATCACAAGTGTGGTTGCTACCCTCAATACAGATTTGTATTTTGTCTAGGTGTTTTTGACTTGTATTGTGGGAAATACAGTAGTTCTTGTTGAGAGAAGAATGATGTTTATTTTGAAGGAGATAAGTCAGGGCTTATTTTGGGTGTCTACAGGGGCCCCTTTCCCAATGGCATTCTGGCAGGATTTTTCCCAATTCAAACCAAACATTTCCCAATCTCAGTCATCATTCAAATAAAAATTTAATTGTTTAATTCTTAGAGATCTAATTTTGAATTTCGTCACTTTTTACTGCAACAAAAATAGGTGCCCCAGCAGAGAGTTTTTTAGATATGTTTGCAAGATGCATCTGAGGACCCTTGTCAGCTGTTTCTAGGCAAGTCTTGGCTGCCTACATGGGCAGCCAAGGCTTGCCTAGACACATCTGTAATGCCAGAATGTAGACTATCGCATAAATATCTTGATCATTAATAGTATAAGAACAATTTATTTGATAGAGATTACAGAGACTGGTCATTATTTCATGCGACTGTTTACTATGAAAAGTACTAATAGCTTCTGTACAAATGTTCTCAGTTCAATATGAAGGAAACATTTCTAATTCTTTGTGTGTTTCTTCTCGTAAACAAATTCCCAATTGAAGCCTTCATGGCGTAAATCTTCCCAATTGCGTGGGCCCCAGACTCTTTCCCAAAGAGGGCAGAAGAATCCGTGTAAGTGCGTATCTCAAGCGCAGAGCAGCGTATTTTGGGTGGTATAGGCGATGACATAACCCTTTACCTAAGAACTGATACAATCGCCCGCGTAATTTACAAATTGAGCAGTTTTTTTTAAAAATATTTTTCAAAATATCATACCATCTCGTCGAGCTGGTCTCATTCAAGAGTCACATGATATGGTTTTTGTTGACATTTTGCTAAAAAAAATAAAACAAAATATTTAAAGTAACAAACTTTGATTTTGTGTGCTTTGGGTAAAGGATTAAATATTTTGTAAACAGCTTTGAAGCGCGTCGAAATGTAAAATCTCAAGAAACGAAAAACAACTGAAGCGTATAGCAGGAATCGCGATGGGTCAGTGGCTGGAGCTCTTGACTTTGAAAGAAAAGATCGACGGTTGAGTCTGACCTACGTTAAGCGCGTTGTGTCCTTGGCTTGAGCAAGACACCTAATTCCGACTACTTGTATGACAGAAGCGAACTGGCAGTATGGCCCATCGATCCCGATAGGCCCCCGATTGGGTTCCCTCTGGGGCCCCCAAAATTGATGCAGCCCAACACCTGTTGGTGCGTGAAATTTCGTGAAAATGACCAAAAGGTGATCGGATCGGATTGCATAGACTGCAGATATATCGGAAAGTTCTCTATGTGGACTCACATTGGCAGTCCACATAGAGGACATTTCGGTATACAAGTAGTCTAGCCTGCCATTGATCGGCCAGATGAAAGGAAACAGCATGCCTTCAATCTCAAAAATCAATATTTTCTCCTTTTGGGTCGAACTATCTTTCCGACGGGTCCTTCCTCTCCCCCCCCCCCCACACACCCTATTTTAGAACCATTTTGTCGAATGATCGATGAAGATGGTAAAAAACTCCATCGAAATGTCTTCTTTGTGGACTGTCATTGATTGCTCAGATGGAAGGAAGTCGCGTTCATTCAGTGCGCAAAACTAATCTTTTCTCCTGGTCTAGGGCCCACTTTGTTCATACCCCGGTAACTTTGCTTGGCGCTGTGTGGGGGCACAGTGTCGCCGTGTGCGTCTATGTGAACTTGCTTTCAACCACCGAGAAAAGTCGTTATTTATTACCTTTTTGCAACGTTTGGGGCGTTCGCGTCGCGTCTAGAGTAAAGAACCTGCGGAGAGTGTTTTGTTTCACAAAGGTCTGTATCAATCACATTCTTTGCATATTCATCTTTCAGGCCTGGAATTATCCCGAGAACAGCCGTTTAGATTACGTATGGGTTACGTAAATTGTAGAATACGCGAACGAACTACAGGTTACGACAAAGTAATACAGCATAACTTTAATAAATTACTAATCGGCATGTTTTACCAGAAAGATATGACAATCAATCATTCGGCACAATATCGAACAAAGGATGAGTATTTCATCCACACATGAATAGAATGGCATTCTGCTTCCATCTAAAAAGAATTCTCCGCCTGAAAAATAGCAACAACTAACGTGCGATCTCGCTTCGACGAGATCGCGCGTTAGTTCTTGATATTTATACAGGCGGAAATCCCGTTGAGACGTAGAAGAGCATGAATGACGTATTAACCCTTTGCCTAACATGAAAAGCAGAATGCACTTTCAAATTCTTGAATAACTATTGTTTTCATTTTTTTTTGTCTCAAAAACAGAGGTTATGACCCCTCACTGGAATGACCCCTCACTGGAACGAGCTCATCCAATGTTCCAATGAGGGATTATAACCTATGTTTTTGAGAAAAAAATGAAAAAATACTGAAAATTAATAGGCGATTTTTGAGAAAAGCGCTGGCCAGGTTTGGCCGTTAGGTTGGGTAAAGGGTTAAAAAATAGAGAAGCCGGAGAAGCATCACATCTCCTAATTTCATATGGGTTCCTATCATGCTATATAGCGTAAACTGCTAACGGATTACAATATAAGCCCTCTTCCCATGCCATCTTTTCTCCCGGGGCGGATTACGATACAAGCTTTTTGTTTTCAGGCCATCTTTTCTTCCTGGGCTTGATAGTGATCTGAATAACCCAAGTAAAATTATTATCACCAATCAACCAAAAAGTGACGTCCGTGAATTTCATTCTATTGGAAAATAAAGCTCAATTTGTCCACACTGTTATCTGTGTTGTAGGTGTTTATGGAGATCAGTCAGATGGCGAAGATGGTGTTTTTGATATATCCAATGAAAGGCGCCTTGGTCTGACAGAAATTAATTTAGTCAGGGAAATGGCTGCTGGAATTCAGGAGATAATTCGTCTTGAAAATGATCTTGCACAAGAGAAGTGAAAATATTGATTCTACATGGCGTTGTAAATTTGTCTCCAAAGAAGACTATCGGTGTTTACCAATGTTTTCACGAAGTGAGAGAGAGAGAGAGAGAGAGAGAAAGAGACGTGCAACAATAAAGAAAATCAGATTTCTAGTAACATATAGGCCTATGAGGCCGGGTGCAATTATAGCAGATCTCAACGTTAGTGCTTGTATAAACTGAATGCACATGTCAATAAAGATTTACTTATTACTTACTTACTTACTTACTTACTTTACTTACTTACTTTACTTACTTACTTTACTTACTTATTACTTACTTATTACTTACTTATTACTTACTTACTTTACTTACTTATTACTTACTTACTTACTTACTTTACTTACTTACTTTACTTACTTATTACTTACATATTACTTATTACTTACTTACTTATTACTTATTACTTACTTACTTATTACTTACTTACTTATTACTTACTTACTTATTACTTACTTACTTATTACTTACTTACTTTACTTACTTATTACTTACTTACTTACTTTACTTACTTATTACTTACTTACTTATTACTTACTTACTTATTACTTACTTACTTACTTTACTTACTTATTACTTACTTACTTATTACTTACTTATTACTTACTTACTTATTACTTACTTACTTTACATACTTATTACTTACTTATTACCTACTTACTTTACTTACTTATTACTTACTTACTTTACTTACTTATTACTTACTTACTTACTTACTTTACTTACTTATAACTTACTTACTTACTTTACTTACTTATTACTTACTTACTTTACTTACTTATTACTTACTTACTTATAACTTACTTACTTACTTACTTTACTTACTTTACTTACTTATTACTTACTTACTTACTTATAACTTACTTACTTACTTACTTTACATACTTATTACTTACTTATTACCTACTTACTTTACTTACTTATTACTTACTTATTACTTACTTACTTTACTTACTTATTACTTACTTACTTATAACTTGCTTACTTACTTACTTTACTTACTTATTACTTACTTACTTATAACTTACTTACTTACTTACTTTACTTACTTATTACTTACTTACTTTACTTACTTATTACTTACCTACTTACTTACCTAATCGTAAAAGAACCAAACCAAACAATTTTCATATCTTCAGAATAAATTTGACCAGTCATCAAAGCATTTGAAGTTCTGGCTTTAGATTGGGCTCTGCATATCGGGCACAGATCCCGACAGGGCGACCATGCTCACCCTCGCATGTCCACTGAGGCTCCACATTCACCCAATGTTCAGGCCACTGAAAGTCCCTGAATTACACTAAGTACCTTTACCGTCATGGCTGCACAGGCCTGAAGCCCCAAAACCTTTAGCACAGTCTACAGGGCATATTTGCAGGCCTGAAAATAAGCAGTCGAACATTTGCAGAATGAGGTCTCCAGAGGGTGAATTTGATGATGCTATTCCATACCGTGGGCCAATTTATCCTCTGGGTACCTCTTTATGTTTAGTTTAGAGACCCTGATTCAGATTGAGGTTCACAAAGGGTATATGTAATGATGCTACCGTGCTATGAAGGGTAGCATCACTAAATTCACGCTCTGAGGACCTCATTTTGCAGATGACAGTCTGCTTATTTTCTGGCTTGCATATTTATGAAGGGATTTCAATGTAGCTTGATAGGATGACTCGTTTTGGAATAATTTCACTGTAACTTGGTAACTTTCGTTGACATACGTTAACTGTGAGGGTCACATACATTAACTGTGAGGTCATATTAACCCACCTCTCAGATCTTTAGTACAGTGTACACCTCATATCATTTTTTATTAAAAACATAGCATGCAGGGAACAGAAATTAACATATTCCCAATTATCACAATTCTTGTCATATTTCATAATCCTTTCATAAACAATGAACATTATTCTTTTTCATCAAACACAACACACAGACAAGTTAAGCTTCAGTGTCATTGGCACTTTCATTTATTTTATTTTTTATTTTTATAATTATTTCTTTGCCATCAAAAATTCATGATCTTGGTTTGTTTTGTGTTTTAGGCCTCATAATCTACAGAATAGCATGGGTGGTGGTGTATTTCATCCCTTGAGTGCAAGAAGGCTTTGCAATGCTAAAGTTTTGCAAAGCCTTGTTGCACTCAAGGGACAAATTTATCAATTTTATTAACTTGGATAAAATATCAGATATAAATCAGTCACTTGTTTTTTAAAGCTTGCAGTGGTTATAAAAAGAGAGCATGTGGCAGCCAAAATGAGCATGCCGGAGGGCCTGAGAAACTGAGTTTTAACTTTTTTGGGGCCATAACCACTTGAATCTTATTTAATGGAGCACATCAAGCTCTGTCAAACAAGGTTGAATTCATTTGATTTCTAGTGCATAATGGGAAAATTTGCTGCTTGAAATTTCAGTATTGTGACATCAGGGTTAATCTTTCAAACTTTTATTCAAATTTTCATAACATTAAAGTATAAAATATAAACAGTATAAGAGTTTCAACAAGATTTTAAATAAGAAAATAAAAAATTAAACTTTGATCACATGAACCTGAATGATTCTATACTTCAAGTAACAGCATAAAAAATTATATATAATATGATATGAAATACAAATTAATATTCAATGAAACATCAACATGATTAACAAGAGCAACGCAAAGCAGTGTCATAAAAGGGTAGGTAAGTCTCTCAGGGGCATAACCAAATCAAAAGGAAGCTTTCTCTAGACATCAATAATGCACAAAAAAATTGATTTCAGTCAGCATTCATTAGTTATTGGACAGAAACTAAATTCAATATGGTGGCCATATTGAATTGGCTAGTTGATACTAAATCAAAAGGAAGCTTCCTTTAGACACCAATAATGCATAACCAAAAATTGAAATTGATTCGAATCAGTAGTTATTAGTTATTGGACGGAAACCAAATTCAAGTTGGTCACCACTGAAGCCATAATGAATTGGCCTCTGGTGGCCATCTTGGTTCAGCTGACTGGTCCAAAATCTAAAAGAAGCTTCCTCTAGACACCAATAATGCATAAGTAAAAAATAAAAATGATTCAAGTCAGCATTGATTAGTTATTGGACGGAAACCAAATTCAATATGGCCACCATTTCAAACACTAATTATAGAAATAATCATCAAAAATTTAATTAATGAAGCACAGGGTACATTAATTAAAATCTTTCTGCTGATGACTTTTATTACCTGGTAAAGACATGCATGGACATCATGGCCCACACATGGATTACAACCAGTCCATGGTGACTGTACTACTTTGATGGGAAGAAGCAACCAGCACTATTCACAACAAAAAATGGAAGTGGAGTAAAATATGCCACCCCTCAACTACCGCCACCACACCAAATTAATGGAACTGACTGACCTAAGTGGAGGTGTGACATTTGATGATTGCAGTCACATTTATTTATTCATTGGTGTTTAAGATCATATTTCTGCACAATGGCTAATCATGACCAAGACAGTTTTACAGGTGGAGGAAGCCGGAGTATCCAGAGAGAACCACTAAGCAACTGTCAACTCCCCAACATACTAACTCCACACAAAAAGGGTTAGCATTGGTTGAAAACAAGTGCACCATTGACGTGCAGTATGCCTTAGTACACAATGCCACTGTGCCCCCAATTGGGCAATGTGGGGGAAGTGTCTTGCCCAAGGAAACAATGCAGTTGCCACAGATGGGATTCGAACTGAGGTCCTCTCAGCTTGCACCTCTACATATTGAGCCAACACACCCCTTGCAGTCACAATTTTTGAGTTATTGCTTAGTTATGATGTGATCATCAATAAATGGACTCAAGAATGACTATAATCTTCAAGATGCACAGGCAAATATAAAAAGCTGGATGCCTTCTGTCTTTAACATGGGTATGAAGTTTGACCCAAACCTTGATGTTACGGACCCAGTGTGACATCCTCCCATTGTCCTTCATAATTATGTGAAGTGTGAAGATTGTAGCCCCCAACAGTTTCTGTTCTATGGATGAAACATGACTTATGATCTTCAACATATATGGCACTTAGGTCTTACCTTGACTCTGAAGTTGTGCAAGCAGGCTGAAGCAGCTATCATGTGTGACACACCTTCTGACTGTCCTTAATGCATGTACATGTATTTCTATGAACTTGAATAATTGTAGATTGATTTGTTTCTGAATTATGACTGAGACATGAATATTGACTATTTTAAGTGTGACCTTGAATGTGACATTGAAGATACAGATCTAGCTTGAAGTTATAGACCCAACTATGGTCTGGGACACATCCTCTCTTGTCCTTTATAATTGTGTGAGGTGTGATGATTGTACTTTCTACAGTTTGTTTCTGAATTATCATTTTCAATGTTTTATTTCATATCAAGTACTTACCCTACCCCCACCCCACTGATGACAACCCTGTGCCCCAAACTACATAATGTAGCACTATAAAAATATCAGAGACTGAAAAAGGAGTAGTTAAATGCATGCAATGAGCAGTTCCGTCAAAATCATCGAAAAATTGTTAACACTATGACATTATTGGCAATTGAGGTCATAAAACTTCAAAATTAAATTTCTGTGCATAAAGTTGAAAGAAAAAGGAACTTTTAGTACTCATGGTCCCGAATAACAAGTTGGAAAATTTGTTAAAATCTGATGTCAGATACCTGAGATATGATGTCAATACCGACAGGCGTTACCCCCTTCCATCTGGCTGGTGACAGCCCTACACCAAAGCTACATAAAATAGCACTAAATAATAATAACCCAGGCATCAAGAGGAATAAATTAGCTCAAACATTGTGCAGTTTCATCAAAATTGGTGGAAAATTGTTAACATTATTACTTTATTGGCAATCAAAGGTCAGAAAATGCCAAAATTAAATATCATTGCAGAAAATTGGTAATGGTATGACATTATTGGCAATCAAAGGTCGGAAAGTACCAATATTACATTTCATTGCACATACCGGTAGTTTGAATCAAGGGAATTTTCACCCCTCATGGTCCCCAATAATGAGTTGAATAAATAATATAAATCCAACATCAAATATCAGAGATATGACGTCAATACCGACAGCTGACAACCACTCCCATCTGGTGACAGCCCTACCACCAAAGCTACATAACCTAGCTCAATAATAATACCCCAGAAATAAAGAGGGGCCATGCAGTTTCACAATATTGTCGTTGTTGAGCCCACTCAGTGCTGGACATTTTTTGTTGGATGACTTCTGGAAATTAGCTTGTGATTTCACAATAATCTAGTTGGAGTTGATTTTGTTTCTTAGTTATGGCAGAGTCATGAGTATCAACATATTCTAAGTGTGACCTTTATGTTACCTTGGCCTCTGGGCCAACATAGGGTGTGTGACACATCCTCCCATTGTTTTTTTTCATAAATCTGTCAAGTTTGAAGATTGTAGGCCCAACAGTTTTTGAGTTAAAGGCGCAAACACACCCCTACTGGTGTAGTCGACCATATATGTATGAAAGTACAGCGATGATGCAATAGTGCTATGCAAGGTTACGTTTAAAAAAAGGTCAACATTTTGTGAATTTATTGGGTCACACAAACACATCAATCATTCAGCTATGCCAAGTCAGTTTTCCTGTTGGTTTAGACTTGCTTCATTCTTCTTTACCCTTGAAGGCCCACCGAAAACAATGCAATTTAAATGAAGAATAGATACACTGAATGACACATGTGTGTGAATGGGTTAATCAATATGGCACTAGTGCCAGTGTGGAAGGATAAAACAAGAGGCTGCACTAGTGCCAGCGGAGGCCTCAAGTTTTATCCTACTGCGATGGCACATGTACCATATCAATTAACCCATTCACATGTGTGTGTCACTCTGTGTCTATTACATGCCTCCACATCTGAAAAAAGCAATTATTAGAAGGACACTCAGCAATTCAACTTGATCCCTGAATTCCAATGTGTTCTATGTGCCAGTAGGCACATACAGTTGAAACTAGAAGTCCTGTCATGAATTGTGCGCTTATCTAGGCTTAATTGTGCATTAGAATTGCGCGCAATTGCCATATCGAATGGCATCCAAAGCACGGCAGGTTCTCTTGGTTACTCATAGCAAACACATGTAATGTTTCTGCCAATGTACCTCCGGGTTACCCGGAGGTCCATTGGCTGAAACATTGCTTGTGCACAGGCCATATGTACAGAATTTGATAGCTTTACTTGGGCCATAACGCGTACATTAACGTGCATATCAACGTGCTATTTGCGCGCATTTCATGACAGGACTTCTAGTTTTAACTGTGGAACACATTGGAAGTCAGGGCAAGAACTATCAACAAAAAGAACACATTTTATCGCCAACCAAATTTGCAAGGGAACCCATGTTACTATTTTTAGCTATCACTAGCAATTCAAATTGTAATTATGGTGTACGATTTGCAGAAAATTCCTGGGAAATTTTGTTTGTATTTAAAAATAGTCTGTCAACGATTTTCGTTCTGCACAAGTGTGTGGAACAGATTTTCATTTTTTGCATGGTTTAGTGCTGCTGTAGATAGGGATTTCATAGAGCAGGCAGGTAATAAATATACAGAACCACACTTATGTTTGAATGGGTTAACGATTACTGGACGAGAGCGTGTGGCGCAGGGATACCACGAGAGCCGGTAGGTATTTATTACACACCCAACCATGAAAAAGAATTCACTGTAATTAATCGCTAATTTAATTAAATAGTCGACAATTTGAACGATTGAAAGAATTTTAGAGAGAAACAGGCAATTTTGTCAGAGAACCAGTCTTAAATCTTTGACCTTGCCACCTGTAGAATCGCTACTGATTCATTTTATTCGCAAAAAAATGTCGATCCGAACACTCAAAACTCAGAAGATTGCGTTCAGCATTTCAGACGTCACAAATTTGGAGGTCTGAAATGTGTTTTCAAAAGTGTGTGTGCAGGCATCATTATATCTGGAGGATGGAAAATGTACAAGGATTTTAATTTGAATACGATGCGAACAGGCTGCTCTGTTTAAATTTCATGCTTTTTAAACTGAAACTAAAACAGAAGTTTGAACTCGGCTTGACAATACATGCACTACTGCCACAAGGCTATCACATGTGGACATCAGTCATTTCTGTTCTGCACTGCAACAAAGTACACACTGGATGAGAAAAAACATTTTGCCGCAATAATTAACTTTCCGGGGGATTCATTTGATCGTTTAGAGTAACTGAGCCTGAGGCAGTTTGAGATTCCATTCTGACAGAGTGAACTCCCCTGTCTTGGTAAGTTAGCACTTTATTTTTCAACATTATAAAGTTTCTGACTTGAAATTTAGCCTTCTTTTTATTTTACCTCAAGTCTTGATAACCTTTGTTTGAAATGGGCTGCACTTACAAATAAAAGCTTTAGGTTGTCCATATTTACTCCAGATATACAAAGGGAGAAATATATTGCATGATAACTGCAAGAAAATGTCATGTCTTGTCGCTATACGTACACCTTTTTTACAACCACCCCCCCCCCCCCCCCCAACCCAAGCAGGTTACTATAAATGAAATCATTCTATTGAAGAATTTCCAAAAAAAGTCCGGAAAACTGATATTTTGGCACTTTTCCATATTTCCAAGGGCCGTAACTCACACAAGAATAATGCAATCAGCATGAAACTCAAACTTGATCTGTAAGTCATCGTTCTATAGTAGTTTACCAAAAATTAAATCATTCTGTTGAAGCGTTTCAAAAAAAAATCCGGAAAACTAAAGTGTGACTGACAGACTGATGGATGGACAGAGTGCAAACCTCTAGTCCCCTCCGGCGATGCCGGTAGGGGACTAATAAATTAAAGATATTAATGCCCTGATGTAGCCATAGCTGCTCCAAATGGCATTAACAAGCAATCAGCCAGAGTGATGCAATGAAACCTATGCCACACTTGTTCCAGGCCCAGTAATATATTATCATCATATGTTTTTAACTAGGAGAGGGTTGGAGGGTTCTGTGTACTGAGGTGTACTGCACGTTGATAGTGCACTTGCTTTCAACCAGTGCAAAGATATTAATACATTATACCATGATTGCTGTGTATTCAACATTACCCAATATAATACAAACTCTGAGAAATGTAAGAATGTGCCTGATTTATCATTACACATCTTATTTGATGTCATGATGTGAATGCAATGCTTCAACACAAAACAGTGTCCTGCAAAAAAGTAAAATGACAGCCAAAGTAAAGTTTTTCTTTAAAAATCTCTGCTCCATTGACTTAATTCAAGTTTAATCATGGTATAAATACAGACTCTAATACAATTACTATAAATCTCGAAATTTGATTGGTTAATCAATAAAATTTGCGACAGTAAAATCGGCGTAAACCTGTTGGAAAATTTTGTGTTGTTGAAAAATATTTCAGGAAAGTCAAGATGTATTTGTGGGCATTTTTTTTGTTCAATTTGGAATCATTGAATACCGTATCCAAGGTAAACAAATGCAGTGAGCGCACTGACTTTTTGTAAAAAAAAAAAACGTTTTCTAGCTTTCTTGTAATTAACTGTAATTAATATGGATGAAGTTGGAAATTTTAATATTAATGGAGAAGAGGTTTGGCAGAGACTGATGAGTACAGTAGAACCTGTCTTGAGAGACCGCCCTTTGGGCCACAGAAAAGTGGTCTCTCAAGACGGGTGGTCTCTCAAAACAGGTTCAAGGTTTTCTCAAGTCAGTAAATAACCAACAACAAAATTCAGAAATGGAGAAGAATGGATTTTTGTAATTACTTTGTAGTTGTTCTTTTTTATGAAGTTTTTGTAACAAATTGAAATGGACTGTTATAAAAATTATAAAAATAAATTAGTGTTGAAAATCTTCAATGAAGATTTTCAACACTAATTTAATTTTAGAATTTTTATAACAGTCCATTTCAATTTGTTACAAAAAGATTTTGAACACAAATTTATTTTTATTCCTATCTGTCACATTTCAGGTATGTATGAAATAATTGTTTATTCAGCAATAATCCTAATCTTTTCACAGGGGTCTTATAAAAACATCTCAATCTTTTATGAGTTAGCAATTAAGAGCTTTTAATACTTTTAATTATGTTAGTACAACCACAATGGATTTTCCAATTCAAGAACAGGTAAAAAGTTTTTGTCATGGTTTCAGTCTTCAAAGGGCGGTCTCTCAAGACAGGTCAATTATGGCATAAAAATACAAGTTGGTACCAGGTTACAGTGGTCTCTCAAGACAGGTGGTCTCTCAAGACAGGTGGTCTCCCATAGCAGGTCCATTATAGAGTAAAACCAATCAGTGCCTGGCAGATGTGGTCTCTCAAGACAGGTGGTCTCTCAAGACAGTGGTCTCTCAAGACAGGTTTTACTGTATGAAGAATTTATGGATGCTATGTGCCAATAACATCCCAGAAACAGTTTGAAATGAATAACTGTTCTGTAACCATAAGTAATTATTACTGTCAACCAAGTGCTTCCAATCAAAGCTCCCCAAATTTTTAACTTTAATGGTAAATCCTTGAGTGCTTTCTGACTCAGACTAAAACCATGAAAGTGAAACAACATCACAAGGTGAACTCTAAATTTTTAACAGGGAAACAAGCCGGTGTATTTTAATTTTAGATTGTCACAAACATAAAAACATGATAAATGTTGTCAGTACAAATATAAATATATTTTGTCATTGCTGATAAAATGACTAAAACGTTTGGAACTATTTGTATAGTGGCAGCGTAAAATATATTTCGTGATTTGGTTCAGAACTCCCAAATGATGTCACAAAGACTGTATTTTTAGATTTAAATTGTCTTCAACAAGGTGTTGTTTTATAGTTGGGAGATAAAATACTATCTCCGTTTTCAGTGGAATTATATTAGAATGGTGATAACTATGTTGTATTTGATTGTTTGGGGCCGTCAATGATGGTTTTACTGTTGCAAATATCCATTTTACTGGCTCTGCTAACACGTCGCCAGCAAAACTCAATTGGCAACAGTAAAACCATCGTTTACAGCCCAAAACAATCAAATACAACATAGTTATCCCCTAAATACAACTCGGAAAGTGTGTGGGGTGGGGGAACCAACAATCACAGTTGGAGTTTAGATCTATCATACTTGTGAAACATTTGAAAGAACCCAACTTGGGCAGTTGTTCCTGTCCAGATAAGAGATGGTATGAGTATCAAATTTCATGACCGACGTTTGAAGAAAAATAATCAGTTAAAGTCAACTTTAATTGTACTTAGTGACCTCTAGAAACAACTAGAAAAATTGTGAACACTGCTCACTAAATGATACCACCCACTCCCACCAAGAAACACTTTACAACAGTAAAAGTGTGTGTAATGTAGAGAGCTCAAACACTGACACCAATGTTTGAAGGTTTCATTGAAATCCATTCGCTAGTTTAAAAGAGGTTGTGGATAGCAAATGTCAACACCCCCCACCACGCAAGCTTGAATTGACAAAGCCCATTTTTAAATATGGGAAACCCTAAAAGTGGAAATATTTTTAAACAAACACAGGAGGTGCACATCTTCAATATATGTAAAAGAATGTCTGAAAGTTTCAATGAAATCTGTTCAGTAGTCTAAGAGGAGTTGCGGATAGCAGATCTGTACAGAATGTCAATTGAATTTGACAAAGTTCATTTTTCAATATGGAAAACTGTAAAGAAGAAAATATTTGAAAATGCACATCTTCAATGTATGTAAAAGAATGTCTGAGAGTTTCAATGAAATATGTTCACTGGTTTAAGAGGAGTTGCAGATAGCAGATGTGTACCCCCCCCCCCCCCTCCCCATCCCCTCCCCCAAAGTGCAACACCACTATAGCATAATGGACGGACGTATGTCGGAATATGAAAATATCTGAAAGAAAAATAGGAGGTGCACAACTTCAGTGTATGAAAAGAATGTCTGAGAGTTCCAATGGTGTTTGTTCAATGGTTTAAGAGGAGTAGCGGATAGCAGATCTATACCCCTCCCTACTAAAACCTGAATTGACAAAGACCATTTTTGAATATGGGGGACTGTTAATATGAAAATATCTGAAAAGAAAATAGGAGATGCACATCTGCAATGTATGTAAAAGAATGTCTGAAAGTTTCAATGAAATCTGTTCAATGGTTTAAGAGGAGTTGTGGATAGCAGATCTGTACAGAATGTCAATTAAATTTGACAAAGTTCATTTTTCAATATGGGAAACTGTAAAAAAGAAAATATCTGAAAACAAAATAGGAGGTGCACATCTTCAATGTATGTAAAAGAATGTCTGAGAGTTTCAATGGAATCCGTTCACTGGTTTAAGAGGAGTTGCGGATAGCAGATGTGTACATCCCTAAAGTGAAACTGATGGACGGACGGACGGACATCGAAATATGAAAACATCTGAAAGGAAAATAGGAGGTGCACATCTTCAATGTATGTAAAAGAAGGTCTGCGAGTTCCAATGGAGTTTGTTCAATGGTTTATGAGGAGTAGCGGATAGAAGATCTATACCCCTCCCTACAAAAACCTGAATTGACAAAGACCATTTTTGAATATGGGGAACTGTAAATATGAAAATATCTGAAAAGAAAATAGGAGATGCACATCTGCAATGTACGTAAAAAAATGTCTGAAAGTTTCAATGAAATCTGTTCAATGGTTTAAGAGGAGTTTCGGATAGCAGATCTGTACAGAATGTCAATTGAATTTGACAAAGTTCATTTGCTAATATGGGAAACTGTAAAAATGAAAATATCTGAAAAGAAAATATGAGGGGCACATCTTCAATGTATGTAAAAGAACGTCTGAGAGTTTCAATGAAATCTGTTCACTGGTTTAGGAGGAGTTGAGGATAGCAGATCTGTACAGAATGTCAACTGAATTTGACAAAGTTCATTTTTCAATATGGGAAACTGTAAAAATGAAAATATCTTAAAAGAAAACAGGAGGTGCACATCTTCAATGTATGTAAAAGAATGTCTGAGTTTCAATGAAATCTGTTCACTGGTTTAGGAGGAGTTGCAGATAGCAGAAGTGTACCCCCCTAAAGCATAATGGATGGACTGACAGAAGGACGGACAGACATACGGAAGTATAGATGCACGGACGGACGGACCAAGTGATCACTATATACCTCACACTTCTCAAGTGGGTGGTATAACTAGATAGAAAACAATAATTTTTGTCATTAGTTTCTCAGGTTGGACATTCTTAAGGCATGCAGGCATACTGTACATATACTGCTCTCCAAGGAAAATTGAGACTCCTGACCATCCAAGGATCAGGTTTGAACCTGAGGAGGTCAAGAGTCTATTACTGGCAGCACTGAGATTTAAGAAGGCAATTACACTCTTTGGCAAACAGAGAAGGGCAATTATTTGTACTCCCAAACTTTTTAAAATGCCAGACCTGGTGTCATATATAGACAATAAACATATAGTGTGTTTTTATAACTGTGTTATACAACGAGTGGAAATATGGTTTATTTTTTCGAGGCTTTGCCGAGAAAAAATAAACCATATTTCAATGAGTTGTATAACACAGATATAAAAACACACTATATGTTTATTGTTTTTATCTGATAACAAACAGACACCCATCTCGTGCATCTACCCGACTTATATATGCTTCCCACGGGCCTCCAAAGAAAACCAGTCTACGAGACAAAAGAAATAGGACAAGACGCATAGAGTTGTGTCCCTTACATTACAAAATCGATGATGGCGATTGTAAAGTGCGATTGCACTTCTTGCATCATGTAACTGCGCTGGAACAAAATAAATTTCAACTATTTTATTAACAGTAACAAAACGGTGTTTCAGTAGAGTTATTCTTTTTTTGACATAGTTCCAGTTTTCTTCCGTGTTTTATGCTGTAGTCCCAATATAACAAATAATTTTGCGTTTGTTTACAATTTTTACGAAGTGTTTTTTTTTTCAGGTAGAGCAGACGAACTTTTAATTAGCGCAGTTCCGCGAGTACTTTTGATCGGGGCCGTGACTATAAATAGTTCGCAGTCGCCGCATACTAATTACTATTAACATTCAAGTAATTTCTACAATGTTTTGAAGCAAAATTTTAGGTTGCCTTTATTGAAGCAAAATAAATAAGAAATGACACCATCAGAGGATTTTGACAAAGTGCAATAAGCGTACAATTAAAACCTGCCCTGTGATATAACGATGTTTCATGAATGAATGAATGAAAATGGAATTGAAAGAGGTCAGAGGTCGTTCGCATAAATTATAATTATATACAACACCCGTTGTATATACTTCAAGTATATACAACGGTTGTTATACTCTATGGTTATCAGATAAACTTCTTTCCCACATCAATCACAATGTATTTTGACATGCTACAGCCTCTGACACTTCTTATGAGCTTGATTGGGAGGAGAGTAATAATTAATAATTCATCAGTAATGGAGTGACGAAAACCAATAATCACCAACTTTGAAATTGTAGACGATTATGGGTGTTTCTGATGATTAGTTGCCTTAATTGTGACTGGTCTAGTCCTGATTCCTGCCCCCCCCCCCCCCACCCATACTCCACCCTGAGTTCTGTATTTGCATCATTTGCCCCCAACTGTATATAATGCTCATGCAAAGAGTATGAAACCTTGCATCCCCAGCAGGGCTGGGCTGGGGTAAAGTTTTCTCACAGGGGCACCAGGAAGTGCAAAACATTGAGTTTGGAAGAGTATTTTCCATTTATCCGGCTTGTGGATGCCCAGAGAAATTGCGTAGATTTATTTGCTAATTATAACTGAAAATTGCGTAAAAATCAAGCATTAATAGATAGTGTTGTCTGGGGTTATCCTAGCCAATTATTTATCTTAATTTTGCAATTCAGTTTGGAAATTTCCCATTTACATGTAACTGAGCTACTGTAACAGCAGAAAAAACTAAGACAATACATGGAAATTTCCATAAGATTTTTTCTTTGTTGAAAAATTCAACCCGTAACATCATTTCTTGGGAATCTCTCTTGGCGAGAAATGAAACGAAGGCCTACAGTTAAAACTAGAAGTCCAGTCATGAAATGCGCACAAATAGCACGTTGATATGCGCGTTAATGTACGCGTTATGGCCCAAGTAAAGCTATCAAATTCTGTACATATGGCTTGTGCACAAGCAATGTTTCAGCCAATGGACCTCCGGGTAACCCGGAGGTCCATTGGCAGAAACATTGCATGTGTTTGCTATGAGTAACCAAGAGAACCTGCCGTGCTTTGGATGCCATTCGATATGGCAATTGCGCGCAATTCCAACGCGCAATTAAGCCTAGATAAGCGCACTATTCGTGACAGGACTTCTAGTTTTAACTGTAAAATTATTAACAGCTGAAAATAAGATGAGTTTTACTCAGGTTACAATTCAGATTATAATGGGAATTTGCTCCCTCCTCGCTGAACTTCTGGCTTGATCCCTAGAACTTTTCATCTGATTTCTGATAGTTTCTTAACCCCTTACCTGACATGAAAAGCAGAAGACACTTGCAAACACAATTCTTGAATAACTAATTTTTTTCATTTTTTGTCTCAAAACCATAGGTTATGAACCCTCATTGGAACAAGCTCGATGAGCTTGTTCCAAAGAGGGGTCATAACCTATGTTTTTGAGACAAAAAATGAAAAAATAATGAAAATTAATTGGCGTTTTTTTAGAATAGCACTGGACGTTTTGGCCATTACGTTGGGTAAAGGGTTAAGCATGGTGACTGTTAATCATTTTTATCTTTATCTTGTTTATCTGTATACTCCTCCTTATCGTCATCATCATCAAAAAGTTTATGTTCCCCATCCTCATCTTCATCATCATTATAAGCATCAGAATCTTCATCTTCTGGTTCATCAACATCAGTATCGGGATCATTTGGATCATCTTCCTTATCCTCTGGTAGAAGGAACTCCACTGACAAATCTAAAACTGTGGAATTATATAAAAATAATGGAATTACATTGAAATACAACTGCTCATAAACCAAAGAAGGTCAGAGACCTCACGTAGGTCAATATATCATTTAAAAAGACACATGCCGAATAAGAAATGGATCTCTTCAATAGCTTCTATGACATCTTCATGATAAATTTATACTGTCTTATGACCACAATTATCCTATGATGTCTGTGTTTTATCTATCAAAAAAGGATTCTGTATATTTGCTACTGGGGTGCAAAAAAATTTTACTTAGCAATTTAATTTTCAAAAAATTATATTCATCCAAAAATAATAGATAGCATTTAGTTTATTAATTGGTGTTTAAGGTCACATATTTTTGCACAATGGCTAACCATGACCACAACATGAGTATCAACTCAAGACCAGGGGTGAGCATAAATAAGCTATGTTGCCCATTTTAGAAAGGATATGCACCTCCCAAAAATTGGTGACTGGGTCCTATTTTACCAGTAAAACAGAGCCTGTGTACTGCCATGAACAGGCACTGCTTCACTTCCCAGGGTTCCCGCGGGGAGTATAGGTAGAAGGAATAACACAAAAATGCAGTAACATAGAAAGAACTAATAAGATGTGTTAGATAATTATTTATCCAATATCAGCTTTGTTCATTTTCAGTATATCCATTTTTCTTTCATGTTTGTAACAAAGGGCCGACATATATTTGTAGGGTAGCATATCAATTAACCCGTTGATACTTTTGTACGTCTTATGACATACAAATTCAAACAGCGTGTTGATACTTCATGGTCATTTGTTTCATTATTATTTTTCAATTTTTTAAAGTTTTAATCTCAATTCCTATTTTCTCCCAATTAGTGCTTAGTGACAACCATTGAGTCAAATGTTATTGCAGCTTAAAATACTAATATAATCCTGCTGTCAAGACTGCTTATCTGGTTGATTGCTATAAGCCACTATCAGGGCTTTCAAAAAATGAGGATACCAAAGCAAAAGCCAACACTTTTCTTGCTTGTTATATTTCAGATTCAGTCAAACACAAAAAATATTTTGTTTATATAAATTTGTTTTATTACAAATTATTGGAGAGCACCAGTAGGGCCTCTCCCATAACTTGTAATAAAACAAGTTTTTGAAAAACAAATTCAGACCACCAAAAATAATCTAGTCCTCAACCAGATAAACACTAATGTGAAAAATATCTTGTTATTTGTACTTTCCGACGTTTGACGTCGCATTTTGAAAAAAGTTGAAGAAACTGAATTCCCAGTGACTTTTGAACGTCAGTATAATTAAAGTCTCAAAGGGTTAAAGTTATTTCAACTTGCAGCTGATAGTCTGTAGGCTGGAACAATTAATTGATCTATTCTGTGCTCTTTATGGAAAGCTTTACGAAAAGTTGATTTGAAAACTTTATAGCATTCCAAAAAGATTGAAAAATATTTTTACCTGTAGCCATCAATTATTATTTATTTATTTGGTGTTTAAGGTCACATAATTATGCACAAGGTCACATATTTATGTGCAATGACTAATCGTGACCGTGACAGTTTTACAGGTGGAGGAAGCCAGAGTACCCAGAGAGAACCACTGAGCAACGCCGAGCAGCTGTCAGCTCTCCAACATCGTAACTCTGAACTCTGCACCATGGCACAGGCAGAGTTCGATTGGTTGAAGACATGCGCACCATCGACGTGCAGTACACCTTAGTACACAGCGTCATCATGCCCCCATGTAGGCAATCAGGGTTAAGTGTCTTGCCCAAGGACACAACATGGGAGTGCGAATCAGTCGCTGACATGGTCACCCATCCAACTACTAACCGTGCTCAATGTTGCTTAACTTCAGTGATCTGATGAGAACCGGTTACCGCGATGCCACAGCACCCTGTAGCCATCAATAAAAAGATGTAAAAATGTAATAGAGTAGAACCTGTCTTGAGAGACTGCCCTTTGGGCCACACAAAAGTGGTCTCTCAAGACAGGTGGTCTCTCATAACAGGTTTCAGGTTTTCTCAAGTCAAGTCACCACAAAATTCAGAAATAGAGAAGAATGGATTTTTGTAATTACTTTGTAGTTGTTCTTTTTTATGAAGTTTTTGTAACAAATTGAAATGGACTGTTATAAAAATTATAAAAATAAATTAGTGTTGAAAATCTTCATTGAAGATTTTCAACACTAATTTATTTTTATAATTTTTATAACAGTCCATTTCAATTTGTTACAAAAAGATTTTCAACACAAATTTATTTTTATTCCTATCTGTCACATTTCAGATTTGTATGAAATTGTTTATTCAGCAATAATTCTAATCTTTTCACAGGGGTCTTATAAAAACATCTCAATCTGTAATGAGTTAGCAATTGAAACCCAATTAAGAGCTTTTAATACTTTTAATTATGTTAGTATAACACAATGGATTTTCCAATTCCAGAACAGGTAAAAAGCTTTTGTCATGGTTTCAGTCTTCAAAGGGGCGGTCTCTCAAGAGAGGTCCGTTATGGCATAAAAATACCAAGTTGGTACCAAGTGACAGTGGTCTCTCAAGACAGGTGGTCTCTCAAGACAGGTGGTCTCTCAAGACAGGTGGTCTCCCATAGCAGGTCCATTATAGAGTAAAACCAATCGGTGCCTGGCAGATGTGGTCTCTCAAGACAGATGATCTCTCAAGACAGTGGTCTCTCAAGACAGGTTTTACTGTACAACATACAAAAATGTTTCAAAAAATATTGAATTGGACTAATATATTTCTAAAAGATATACCAGAGCTTTGATACAACTGATCTATTCTGTGCCCTTTTTTGAAAGTTTTATAAAAAGTTGATTTGGAAGAGTTTGTAGCATTCCATACAGATTGAAAAATATTTTTACTAATATATCCATCATTAAAAAAAAATGCAAAATAAATTAGTCTACAAACACAAAATGTAATATTACAAACAAAATGTTTTCCAAAAATGCTGAATTAGACCAATTTATTTCTGAAAGATATACCATGGACTTGGTACAATTTATCAATTCTGTACCATTTTTGGAAAGTTTTACAAAAAGTTGATTTGGAGGACTTTTTTGCATTACATATAATGGAAAAATATTTTTTACTTGCAGCTATTAAATATGTAAAATAAATTATATAAAAAAAAAACAAAAAGTAATATTAGGCCACACAAAGTAGATCTTCTGTTTCTCGGGCCATTATTTGTGAAATTGCATGCAGGCGAGCGTTTTTTTATTTTATTTTCTATTTCAGTAATTACTTCTTTGCCATCAAAAGTTCACGTACTTGGTTCAAGTTTTAGGCCTCATAATCTACAGAATAGTATGGGTGGTGGTATATTTCATCCCTTGAATGCAAGAAGGCTTTGCAATGCTAAAGCATTGCAAAGCCTTCTTGCACTCAAGGGAGAAATTCATCAATTTTTTTAACTTGGGTAAAATATCAGACAAAAACCAAATAATTTTAATTTTTTTAAAGTTTAAATTGGTTATAAAAAGAGAGCATGCGGCAGCCAAAAGGACCATGCGGGAGGGCCTGATTAACAGATTTTTATTTTTTTAGGCCTTACATAAAATATTTTTTCAAAAAATAGTGAATGAGACAAATTTTTTTCTTAAAGATATTCCAGAGCTTTGGTACATATCTACCATCTGCAATATGCTTTTTGAAAGAAATAAACAACTGTAATCAAATTGTCCCTTGCTGTAACTGATTTCGTTTTTGTATGTCACTGCATGGAATAAGCTATTAATTGAAAATAGAATATTTTTTTCATTTTTAGAATTTACTTTAAAAAAAATTCCACAATCCAGTATAAGTATTTCCATTAGTTTACTGAATCCTGCACCTTTTGTAATATGTAACCAACTAACCCTGTGCATTTTTACATCCGTAGTCAGTGTTTATTTTCATGTAGCGTGTGATATTGCAGCTACAATTTTTTTTTATAACCAGAAAAGGGTGACTGACCCTGTGAATTGCACAGGTTTGTCACAAAGTCTGGTTAAACAGAATTGTCATTATTACCAAGTAACTAACACTGTACAACATTCAAGTAATACTCTCTACCCAAAATAATGGCCAAAACCAGCCTGTACCATTCTCAAAAAATGTTCAAAATCAGCTTAAGACCGATTGGAATGGATGGTGAAAAGATTTTTTTTAGTGAATTCCACCCACCTTCCTAGCATTTAAACTGTATAAGGATTGGCATTACAGGTTGCAAATGTTTATATTGATTCATTCCTCAAATTTAAATGGTTGAGTAGATTACGGAATTGAGAAGTGAAATTTAAGTTCTCAGATCATGTTAACTGGAAATATGTTTTTAGTATCAGATACATGTATCTGATAGCTAGCCCATTTGTTGGACAACTTTCTTCAAAGTTTCAATCACTAAATTGGAGCCTGATGCAGAATGATAAATTATCCTAGAGATTATGGGAAACAGACGTTTTGAAAAATTGGCTATCTTTTTTAATGTAAATTGTACATGGAGTTGCTCAAACTAAAGGTGTGTAACTAAAAAAGGTGATAGATGGAAAAAAAATAATTTTTTCATTTATTTTAGAAATGGGGATGACTTGATTTGCATTTGACAAGGATTCATTTCTCCTGCACACATTAAATTTATTTCCTCCGTGTACAGTGGTGCCCACTTAATTGGATATCTCTGAATAACCCTGTTAATTGAATATAATTTCCCAACACAAAACCATTTACCATACCTCCAGTACAAATCTGACCTGTTAATTGAATATAGGCTATAGAGTAGACTCCTGTAAATTGAATAACAAATCTTGTAATCTGTCGAGAAATTACCCTGACTCTCCCTTGTTTTTCTTTGCTTACAGACCTATTTGACCTCAGTACTTCCAATACAGGCATTTAATCTATTATATCTTGTTTGACAGAGCACATGGAGCAAGATATAATAGTACAGTGGAATCCTGTTAATTGAATAGCCACTTGGCCAATGAAAATTACTCAATTAACAGGAGTATTCAATTAACAGGGATTGTGTCACTTTCCTGTATTCTGGACATAAACTTACCATTTATTCTATTATATCTTGTTTGACAGAGCTCCATGAGCTCTGTCAAACACGATATAATAGATTAAATGCCTGTATTGGAAGTACTGAGGCCAAATAGGTCCATAAACAAAGGAAAACTGGGGAGGGTCAGGGTAATTTCTCAACAGGTTACAAGATTTTGTATTCAACTAACAGGTTTTTACTCTATAACACATATTCAATTAACAGGTCAAATTTGTACTGGAGGTATGGTAAATGGTTTTGTGTTGGGAAATTATATTCAATTAACAGGGTTATTCAGTTAAAAGATATCCAATTAAGTGGGCTCCACTGTATAATAGAATAAATGCTAAGTTTATCTCTAGAATACAGGAAAGTGACACAATCTCTGTTAATTGAATACTTCTGTTAATTGAATAATTTTCATTGGCAAAGTGGCTATTTAATTAACAGGATTCCACTGTATTCACTGTGTTTAGTGGCATTAGAAAATGTAATACATATTTGGAGAGTGCAAGATCTGTGATTTTCAGAAATATCTTAACATCTGTGGAGTAGAAGCCTAAAGTGATCACTGATGAGCGTTTTATTCCTCATGTACAAACAAACATATTTCTAGAAATATTCTCACAAAAGGACAACCAGAAGCCCAGAGCCTGTGTTGTGTAGTTGGGCCATGTTCGAATAGTGGTGTGGGTCGGACTAGCCTGGTTCTGATCACTGGATGTGGTCAGTGTCGAGTATAATATTAATAGACAAGATGAAAACAAAATCCCCTTTAAATTTCTTTTATTTTGATAACAAATTTGAATAAAAAAACAAAAAACAATTCAATTGCAACCTTTCATTATTTTCAGTTCATGACACCAAGTTAAGTAACCCAAATTTCACCTGACAGCAAAATTTGAACGCTAGCTTATTTAATTCATTCATTTGTACAAACAGGGTCGTCGAGTCACAGTTCGAACATTCAATGTCAAGGTAGGGGAAACAGAAACCAAAAACAAATGGCGACTATGACAACATGCTTTCATGTTATGAACCAAACTTATGGGGAAAGGTAATCCTTTTAAGTCGTACCGGATTTCCAATACTGAAGAATTCTAGCTTGCACCAGGTTTTTATACGCTTTGGAGACAATAGCGACACTGAGTGTGACAAGATGAATCCAATAGGAAACAAAGAACCAATCAAGATCCACCTTGCTCCCCAGTGCCGGCATTGTCTCCAAAGTGTTTACAAATAACAACAATGAAGTCCAGGAGTAACAATTTAAACAGCATTTTTGAAGAGACATTATTCATGAGCCGAAATACACATATCACTTGAAGTATTAACATGTATTTTATTTCTAAACACCGTTGAGAATTAGACTGACCTATTACAGTTGAAATTGTATATTGGAATACCATCTTGCCTTATGTTTTTGATTATTTATCTACCTGTAATTGGAGTATTATTTGTGTAACTAAATTTATGGGCGAGTCAACAGCAGTATTCCAGTGATTTCCATCTTTGGCACAGCTTTTGATGTCAGGATTTTCTACCACTCTATAATTACCCTCGCTAGTCAGGTAGTGGGACCAGATAGTTTAGAATGATACTGAAGAATGTGAGTTTTAAATGGAAGGTACACAAAATGCCATACACCGTGTTAAAATTGAAAACTAAAAAAATGAATTAATTAGGCATATAAAGAATTTGTTTCTTGTCCTTTGGGTAATTTTTTCTCAATTTTATGATGGGGGAGGAGGTTTTGTTTCTCATTTTTTGGGTTAATTCACAAAACACACCAAACAGTCCTGACAACACTTGGAATCAAAATCAGAAATTTAACTCTCTACACTATGATGAGGAAAAACCAATGTTTTCAGCAGCAAAGATTTTCCATAAATACCGTTGCATGGTTAACCAACTATACCTTGTTTGATGTGAGCTCAGTGAGCTGTCTCAAACAAGATATACTTTCTACGAATGTTATGTGATCCAAACAGGGATGGGATAAAAATATCAACAATCTAATATTAACTGGTTGATTGCTAGAAGCCACAATCAGGACTCTATTGTATATTGAAAAGTGCTGAAAGCCACTGTAGTGGCTTTACACATTACACATTAGCCTGATGTTTGTTCAGCAGTAGAAGAAAATAAGTTGATATAAAATTGTTTAGTTGCAATTTATTGGAGAGTGCCTATTGGCACTCTCCAATAAATTGTAACAAAACAATTATTTTTGAACAAAATCTTTGCTAAATTCAGGCTACTCTTTCTGGTAGTGTGGTATCTTTGAAAAAAATCTAAATTTTATAGTAAATTTCCTTTCTTATTATACCTACCACAATTGTTTACTACAGGCTTGCACTACAGTGGAAGTCCCTAACTCGGATAAAATACTCTCTATTTTTGTCTTTCCCAAGCAAGTTGGGAAAGAAAAGTGGTGCAAAAGCACCAATAAAAATAAGCCAAAACTGGGTCGAGTGCAACCGGCGCAGACCCAGTACGGGACGCTCTATCCCAAATACAACTCCACGACTTCCGTTGCCAGTGCGCATATACCGTCTCTAAAGACTCATTCTTTTTGAATCCGTAAACGTTAGAGTTATGTGATCAGCGGGGAGAAAAGATTCTTTACCCGTAAAGAAGACGGGAGGGCCTCCATGTAAACAATTGTGGTAGGTATAATAAGGAAGGAAATTTACTATAAAATTTAGATTTCTTATCAACCTACTCACAATTGTTTACTACAGGCTGAATAGACAAAAGGCTGGAGGGAATCGCATAACCAACCCCCACATAACCCTAGTGCACTGGAACCGTGAAGTAGATGGAAGAGGTCCCGAGGCTTATCTACCATAATGTCGCAATCATTGGTAAAGGACAATGAAAAGAGACATATGAGCCTGTGTGACACACAGACAGAAAAAGGGCAGTAACAGCACAAGGCTGAAACTGACCTTCAAGAAGCCTAATGGCTATGGCAGACAACAGCCTGAGCAGAAGAAAGAGGACCCAGGGCAAAAAGGTCCTCCAACTGCTCCTGCAACTGGCGTAAATAAAAGGTGGAGAAAGTAGAAGCATTTCTCCAGTAGGCTGCCTGCATAACATCCGACAACTTGACGGAGTTAGAATAAGCCCAAGAGGTAGACAGTGCCCGCACCTCGTGGGCAGAAATACGATTAGTAATACAATCGCCAGCTGCTAAACGACTCTTAGCCGTACGAATAGCAAGACAAATCCATCGAGAAATGCATTGAGGAGAGATCTTCTGTCGACCCGGAATGAGAGACAGAAAAAAACGTTTTCTGCCTTTCCGTATGAAGCGTGTCCGATCAAGATAAATGCGAATAGCACGGACCGGACAGAGCAAAGGGCGAGTACCCTCAACAGAGGGAAGAGCCCTGATACAGATAGGAGGAGGAGTAGTATCTGGTAACTGATTCTTAGCCAAAAAGGAACAATCAGTGGTAAAAGTAACACTGTTGGGAGAGCTCCTAAAAAAGGCCGGGTCAACCGAGAGGGCGTGAAGCTCACTAACCCGTCTGGCCGAAGCAAATGCCATCAGAAAAGCCGTCTTATATGTGAGAAATTGCATATCCACCTGGGATAAAGGTTCGAATGGCGCCCCCCCCCCCCCCCCCCCCCCCAAGCAAAGCAGCACCCACGAAAGATTCCATCGTGGAGTAAGCTGCAAAGTCCGAGGCCTTTTCAAAGAAAAGTGCCGAACAAGCTTGGAGAGGTAAGGATTAGTGCCGATACGACGCTTCCCCACATAAGAAAAAGTCTCTGAAAGCATAGACCTGTAACCCTTGATGGTAACAGGCTGGAGACCCCGAGAATCAAACAGATATACCAGAAACTCCGCAATCTGTGAAATCGAAGGATTGGCATAATCAACAGAGTGATCAGCACACCATCGACAGAAGACCTTCCATTTAGCTGCATAAGCTAAACCAGTGGAGTGCCTCCTTGAAGAAGAAATGCACTCCACTGCTCGTCTCGAAAAACCTCTACGGAGGAGACAGGACCTGACAAAAGATATGCGTGAAGGCACAAGGAAGTCGGGTCGACGTGAAACCTCCTCGGGCGACCTTGACAAAGAAGGTCGCGACGTAGCGGGAGACGTGCCGGAGCCGCCGCCATCAGCGAGCGGAGCTGATTGATCCACACCCGCTGAGGCGACAGGGGAGCGATCAGAATGATTCGACAACTGCAGGTTCGAATTTTGGCGAGAACCTGAGGAAGAATCGGAACCGGCTGGAAGGCGTAGCCGACTAGACCGTTCCAATCGAGTGACAGAGCGTCCACGGCAAAAGCCAGAGGATCTGGACACGGGGACACGAAAGTGTCCACCTGATGGTTCCAACGAGTCGCAAACAGGTCGATGTGGGGACGTCCCCAGAGATCGCAAAGCGACTGGAACACTGCCCTGTGAAGCATCCACTCGGTGGAAATAACCCTGCCCTGTCGGGACAGGGAGTCGGCTAGGACGTTCAGACGACCGGGAATGTGACGAACAACCACTCCGGCGTGAACATCCTGAGCGAGCAGTAAAAGATCCCGAGCTAACTCGTACATCGGAAGCGAGTGCGTGCCGCCCTGGTTCCGAATGTAAGCAACCACTGTCAAATTGTCGGATAGTAGAAGGACCTGGCGATTCGACAGGTGAGGGATCCACTTCCTGAAACTCAGAAGAAGAGCAAGAAGCTCCTTCTGGTTGATGTGTAGAGCTGCTTGATCCTGGTCCCACATCCCATGTAGGGAAAGACCGAGAGGATCCAACGTCGCACCCCATCCGAGATCGCTGGCATCTGCCGTCAGAACGCGATCGGATGTGGGTAAGTCCAGCGGAACACCCTGCGTAATCCACTGAACATCTGTCCAGGGAAGAAGGTGAGGATACAGAGAGGCCGGAAACGGAAGCACCTGATCCAGAGAATCTACATTCGGTCTCCAACGACTGAGCAAAAAGTGTTGGAGAGGTCTGACACGCAGCCGACCCAGAGGAATGAGATCCGTCACCGAACCGCAGAGACCGATCAGCCGGAGAAAACTCCGAGCGGTCGCGGACCTGGACTGGGACAGAGTCAGAGCAAAAGCTGAGAGAATCACAGCCTTGGCCTGGGGAACAGCCACCAAATTGAATGTGGTTTGGAAAGACATCCCCAGATGACAAAACGACTGAGAAGGGACCAGGTCCGACTTCTCCTCGTTGACTCTGAATCCTAGCGACGTGGGCAAGCTCAACAGAGTGGCGACATCCGATTCCAGTAAGGCAGCATTGGAATGCCTCTGGAGGATATCGTCCAGATATGCCGAAGTAGTCACCCTGGACTGTGTGCGATGGAACGCTATCACATGCGACATCAGTCTGGTGAACGCCCAAGGAGCCAGGTTGAGGCCGAAAGGCATGGCCTTGAACTGGTAAACTCGCCCCAGAAAAGCGAACCTGAGATACTTCCGTGACGCCCGATGCATCGGAACGTGGAAGTAAGCGTCTCGCAGGTCGATGCTGGCTGCGAAATCTCCCTGGTGAATGGATTGGCGGACCGACCTGAAAGTCTCCATGCTGAACTTGGGAGCAATGATAGACTGGTTCAGGATACTCAGATCGATAACCGGTCGGAGTCGGCCGTCCTTCTTCGGCACCAAGAACAGGCGGGAATAGAAACCCACTGACTGAACGTTCTTGACGACCTCGATCGCCCCCTTTGCCAGGAGATTGGCAATCTCCGTGGACAAAAGTTCCCGACGTAGAACGTCTGAAGGAACTGTGGTTGGAAGAGGCACCCTTGACAGAGTGGGGTGCCGTCGGAAGGATATGCGCAGCCCGGACCGAACAACATCTAACACCCATGGATCGGATGTGATGGTGGTCCAATGGTCTGCGAACTCTGCTATCCTTCCTCCAACCTGGGACGAGTCGAGGTGAGGACCTTCATTTCGAGCCCCGACGAGGCCCGCGAGAGGAGAAACCACCTCCTCTGCTAAAAGAAGACTCCTGAGACTTCCCTCGATTCTGCCGACCCCTACCTTTACCTCGTGAGTAAGAAGTAGAGGCGGCGGCAGAAGGACCAGCCTTTTGCTTCACAGAGGAAGCAGAAGGGTACTTGTTAGGCTTGGAACGGCCCTTGCCTCCCCGAGAAGGCTGATCAAGCTGACGAAACAGCAGCTGATCTTTGGAATGACGTAGGACGTCATCCCGGACCGTCGACACGGAACCATGGAAAAGTTGCGGACCTGCCAAAGAAGCAGATCGAAGAGTAGCACGCTGCTCCTCGGGAAGGGATCGTCCTGTGTCCAGCACAGCGTCCCTTCGAACTAATTCCAAATTGGCCGTGTTACAGGCATGCGTGTGAGTAAGGTGCATAAGCGCCTTGGACAGCACACGCAAAGGAGCCTGTACCTCGTCAAACTTATCTGGAGGCAGATAAGCAGCCAAAGCTGAGACGACGTGATCTGAGAGAGAAAGCATGCCAAGCATCTCTCTAGATAAGCCCAACGTGGACTCCAGAGTCGTCATTGGAATGACGGCAGACTTGGGCTTGGAAAGCCCGAGGGAAGTGGAGTCCTGATCCAGAACCGTCAAAGTCTGGCAGACTGACGGATTGGCGGAATCGTAGGAACGATAACGCACAGGAGGCAAAAAGGTGTCAACCCTGGTGAAGAACGAAGTCTTCAAAGCCTTGGAATTCAGCTTGGCATCCAATGCTGAAAAAGCCTCAACCACCTGTACCGACTGGCACGGTCGAAGGCGCCCAGAAGCAGGTTGCTCCATAGGCTGTTGGCGCGCGACCGATGATCGCGGCCAGGCTGACACTGTCGGCTGGTTAGCAGGTTTGAGCTCAGGCAGAAACCCAAACACAAAGTCAAGAGCCGCCCCCAAGTCCGAAGACTGCTGGCCCTCGACCTCAAGCATGTCGGACTCCTCCCCAGAGTCGGAAGACACATAGCCCATCGTGGGCAAACCAGCCAATGCCTCCCATGGTGTCGGGACACCAGAGGAATCGGAAACCGGCCTGTTTCCAATCCCGGGAGGCGGCGCCAAAGGAGGCGCCTGGAAACCACCCATAGCCTCGCTGGAAGCAACAGGAAGGCTCTTAGAAAGAACCTGAGTGAGTAAGGAGAGGGCCTCCCTAAGCTCACTGCCTGTACCGACCGGTTCGACAGGGGAGCGAACGGGCGAAGTGGCTTCACCTCTGACCCTCTTAACCAGCGAAGGGTCACGATCCTCCAAAACACCCGACGCGGGACGACGGGCGGCAGCCGAAACATCTGAAGGCAGACGTGTATAGGGGTACGATGCACCTCGAGGATCAATATTGCGAGAACTCATGAGAGTCACCGCGGACCTCTGTTGGGCAGAAGGTCCAGGCTGCACAAAAGGCGTTGGTCCCCCAAAACTGGTCGTGTGACCAGAGTGAGTAGATGGAAACGCCACGGAGTTCATAGTGTTTCCACTACGAACATCCGAATCCAAAGACACAACTGTGGTGCTCGACGGCGAAGAGACCACAGCGATGGGCTCGGCCGGCAGCCCCTTCCGACTTCGCCGAGTTGAAGTCAGGGAAGGCTGAGGCCGATATCCCACGTCTACAGTATCGGACAGTCCTGCAGTCCCCTGCAGCGAAAAGCCGAGGCCGGCTGAAACAGATAACGAAGCAGACGGGCCAGCAGCAGTAGTAGATACGTCGAGAGTCGTTGAGGCTGGTGAAATAGTGGAGAGAGCACACCGGCTCGGCTCCGAAGGAGGAGTCACAACCCTAGTGACAGCCTCAGATGTCGACTGGAGGGGAACCGTAGTCCCGGAACCAGGCATCTCTACACCAGAACACTCAACGGCTCCCGCAGTATCCACCACAGGAAAAGACTGCACATCCCCCACGGAGGAGGAATAACTCTCACCAGACAAAGTCGACTCGGGAGGCCCCGAAAGACCACGTTCTCCTTTCCCGCGGGAGGCACGGCCACGAGAACGAACGACACGGTTTACTGACGCCCAGAAGGTAGAAGACCATGTTCCACAGACACCACACGGCCGCTCGGCCGAACACCCATTACAGGAGGAACAAGACAAATGTACATCGGCCACATGCTTTGGCAGCAGACATTGCCCACAGGGAATTGTCCTGGGCATGATAGAGGTGAGAGGAGCAGAGAAGTGGAGATGAGAAAACAAAACACCCCCAAAGAAGAGAGAAAGGTGACAGAAACAAAGACCCCAGAAGGTCGACCGGGAACCACCCAACAGGAAGACTACTCTCAAAAGAAAGAAGAAACACTGCAGGAGTGGTACCCCGCTGACACCTAACTCTAACACAATTTGAAAATTTTGCAAAAAAAGCATTAACAATAATTGTGAAAAAAAAAATAAAAATACATTATGGACATATAATAGAAAAGAGAATATATAAAACACTGTTCCTGAGAATACAAAGGATACACTGTGGTATAATGAATCAGGAATCATCAAACATCGAGCTGGTGGAACACTGATAAGCATGCAAAAACATCTCGACACGAAGCGGATTTCAAAAAGAATGGGTCTTTAGAGACGGTATATGCGCACTGGCAACGGAAGTCGTGGAGTTGTACTTGGGATAGAGCGTCCCGTACTGGGTCTGCGCCGGTTGCACTCGACCCAGTTTTGGCTTATTTTTATTGGTGCTTTTGCACCACTTTTCTTTCCCAACTTGCTTGGGAAAGACAAAAATAGAGAGTATTTTATCCGAGTTAGGGACTTCCACTGTAGTGCAAGCCTGTAGTAAACAATTGTGAGTAGGTTGATAAGAAATACCCAGTTTCAAATCACCTTTGAAACATAATTTAGCACTCAACCAGTTAAGTACAATGCTCTTCATTAAGAACCAAAGCTTTTGGCTATGAGCCTTCACAAGTGGTAATAACCTTTAGAACTGAGAGTCACACATCATTTCGAGAGAATTATTTATTCATTTATTTACTGATGTTTAAGGTCACATATTTATGCACAATGGCTAATCATGACCGTGACAGTTTTACGGGTGGAGGAAGCCGGAGTACCCAGAGAGAACCACCGAGCAATGACGAGCAGCTGCCAGCTCCCCAACAACATCGTAACTCCGCACTGCAGCACAGGCAGGGTTAGATTGGTTGAAGACATGCGTACCATCGACGTGCAGTACACCTTAGTACAGGGCGTCGTCGTGCCCCCACGCGGGCAATGGAGATGAAGTGTCTTGCCCAAGGACACAACGCGGTTGCCGCAGGTGGGATTTGAACCGAGGACCTCTTGGCTTGCAGCCTGCACCTCTACCTACTGAGCCACCATGCTCCCATTTCGAGAGAACTAGCAGACAATATTATCATGCTAGTTTTCTCAAATCAATGTCTGACTCTCGGTTCTAAAAGTCAATATCACCGATGAAGGCTTATAGTTGAAAGCTTTTATTTTTAATGAAGAGAAATATAATTAATATTATATCGATCCATTAAAACTAATGTCTATGTTCTGAGGCAATTGTGCCTCACATTTTTGATGATGGCGGGAGGCTTTTTATTTTTTATTCTGAAATCTGAAAAAGAGACCCTAAAAAAATATATTCACATTTCAGGAAGAAATCTTTTACAAATTCCAAACTAGTGTTATCTTATTGCATATGCTTCAATCAACTTGGCTGTTGACAACATGCCAATAATGCTCCATTGCTGGATTATGTTCAGTCCGGCACTAATTTGAAACTAGAGCTGATCTGTCACTCACTATACCCCCACCATGGCATACTGCCTAGTGTGGGTGACTGAAAGAGGCATTCAAATTTTGTAAGTAAAAAAAATCCAACATGGCCACCAGTCGGCCATCTTGAATCTGATCAGGAAAAAAATTATGTCACACACTGTTCCTCATAATGTCAATCATTTATATTGAGTTTCATGACAATGCAGCAAAAACTGTAGAAGTAGTTTGCTCCACAAGTATTTTGCACAATCCAATATGGCCACCAGTCAGCCATCTTGAATCTGATTGAGAAAAAAATAATGTCACGCACTGCTCCTCATCATGTTGATCATTTATATTCAGTTGCATGACAATGCAGTAAAAACAGTAGAAGTTTGCTCCACAAGTATTTTGCAAAATCCAATATGGCCACCAGGCAGCCATCTTGAAACCGGGTAGGAAAAAAATTATGTCACACACTTCCCCTCATCATGATGATCAATTTTGAGAAGTTTCATGAAAATGCGGCTAAAACTGCGGATGTAGTTTGCTCCACAAGTTTACATGTGCAATGGACTGACGATGACAGACTGACCAACCGATGGACAATTGAACTCCTACATCCCCCCCCCACCAAAATTTTATTTTGTGGGGTATAATGATGATAGCTGCATTTTCCTCAAAAGTTGTCATATGTACCAACATAGAAAACATTTACATAAGTAGTCAGAAATTCAAAGCATGAAAATATGAAGGAAAACAGGAACAGGAAGTTCAAATATGACAGAGAAATCTTTTACAAATTCCAGACTGGTGTTATCTTATTGCATATGCTTCAATCAACATGGCTGTTGACAACATGCCAAAGTTGCTCCATTGCTGGATTATGTTCAGTCCAGCACTAATTTGAAACTAGAGATGGCCTGTTACTCGCTATACCCCCACCATGGCATACCACCTAGTGTGGGTGACTGAAAGAGGCATTCAAAATGCTCAAAATTCTGATCCGAAAACACTGACAGGGAAATTTTTTTTTGACCGGTCGGAATTCCTTTTTTTTTTTGACTGGGTATTAAATAAAACGTTTTGACGCGGCAGGAAATTTAATGATGCGGCAGTGCCTGAGAACATTTTTTTTTAATGGCCTTGTGGGAAGATATGTTTGATTACATTTTCAGTCCTACAAGTGGAAAATAGTATCACTGAAGAAATTTCCAGTTAAAACAAAAAGTGGTGATGCAAGTTTTTAATGACAAGGGAGGCATCTGACATAAATATTTTTTTTTTAATTGCCTTACTATTTTATTTTATTATGCCTCATGTTTGTAACACCAGCCGTGATTGGTTCATTTGACACCTTCTAAAAGTCATAGTACTGGAGTTTTGGGGCAAAACACGGGTACTATCGGAACGTTCTTCCCTGGAGACAAGAGAACAAAGAAAATGTAAGCTCCACTTCCATTGATCAGCGCCGATTATGCATGCTCTGACTGGAATTTCTCAACACCAAACGCTGGCGCCGTGTCCGTTTAATGTTTTTCGTCACCGATAGACACAAACTTACCAACAAATATGTCATCTTCAGTGGGTGTGTTTTCAATTTTTACTGCAAACAATGAATTCAAAAGAATGAGAAATATTAAAAACTCACGTGTTGTTCACCACTTCAGTGAAACCTGAATATGAGTTATGACTTCAATCAAAATTATATTTCCACAAGTTTAGTACTCCTCAACCTCAATGAGCCTCCGCCTCAAGTTCAAAATAAATTGTTTCACTCTGCTTAATTCTAACAACTATCGCCGCCCAAGAAACATGAATTTATATTCCATTAATTTATACCACTTATCACACAAGCTTTAATAATGAATTATAACATGAACAGCATGAAGCAGTTGTAAACACTGGCATTTGGTGATATAGAAACTCCAAAAGTGACGGCACTTGTGACAAGTCATTTTCGAATTTGTTAATCTGGAAACTCCTAAAGAGACGTCATTCGTTCGAAATGATGTTATGTTTTTGGATTCGACTACATTGTTGGTACAAGATTGAAGGCATGTTGCAGTTAACGCTTAATAATGAACGCTATTTTTTTGTTCAGCATAATAAAATAATTAGAATGTTTCTTTTCATGTTCTATCAGTCGATAGTACCTGAGTTTGTGTGATTTCTGAAATAAAACCTTAAGCAGCAAAGCTGCTTAAGGTTTTATTTCAGAAATCACACAAACTCAGGTACTATTGACCGATAGAACATGAAAAGAAACGTTCTAATATTATAATATAACTGATATGACTTTCATTATGCCTATTGTAAAACATCCTTCAGCACAAAATCAGAACTCACCTTTATCAGAATACAATATGGGATATGATTCTAATGGACCTGGAAGAGTATCTGAACCATGTAATTTCCATGTAACTATCTGCGCAGGTTGTTCTAGAGTTGTTATTATATATTTTCCATCTTTACTAAACAGAACATTGTTTGTCTGTAAAACAAAAAGGAAATAACAAATTGAGTTCCTGTCCTTTATATTTATTTATTTATTGATGTTTAAGGTCACATATTTATGCACAATGGCTAATCATGACCATGACAGTTTTACGGGTGGAGGAAGCCGGAGTACCCGGAGAGAACCACCGAGCAGCTGCCAGCTCCCCAACATCGTAACTCCGCACTGCAGCACAGGCAGGGTTAGATTGGTTGAAGACATGCGTACCATCGATGTGCAGTACGCCTCAGTACATGGCGTCATCATGCCCCCACGCGGGCAATGGAGATGAAGTGTCTTGCCCAAGGACACAACGCGGTTGCCGCAGGTGGGATTCGAACCGAGGACCTCTCGGCTTGCAGCCTGCACCTCTACCTATTGAGCCACCGCGCTCCCATTCCTGTCCTTTCCTTGCATTCATATTTGATGATTTTCAAAGTACAGTGGAGCCCTGTTAATTGAACAGCTACTTTGCCAATGCAAATTATTCAATTAACAGGAGTATTCAATTAACTGGGACTGTGTCAATTTTCTGTATTCTAGAGATAAACTTAGCATTTATTCTATTATATCTTGTTTGACAGAGCTCCATGAGCTCTGTCAAACAAGATATAATAGATTAAATGCCTGTATTGGATGTACTAAGGCTAAAGAGGTCTACAAACAAACGAAAACTGGAGCAAGTCAGGGCAATTTCTCTACAGGTTACAAGATTTTTTATTCAATTAACAGGAGTTTACTCTATAGCCTATATTCAATTAACAGGTCAAATTTGTACTGAAGGTATGGGAAATGGTTTTGTGTTGGGAAATTATATTCAATTAATAGACACATACAATTGAGAGATATCCAAATAAGTGGGCTCCACTGTATCATGATGTTGGCAGACAGGTCTTAAAATTTATGATGATTTACAAGAATGGGTTTTAATTCTTGCAAACTCCTGCTGTGTGAATCAGTTTTCAGTTTCTAAATTATTTAGAATTTGAGAGTACACGTATATACTTGTGAGTGCAACCAATAAATATTCAAAAGTAAAAAAAAGCCTCATGTCTGTACACTTAGCAGTGTTTGACCCTTGAGATCTCGAGCCTCGTTCCCAATTTGGTGAGTTTCTTGTCTTACAGTTGAAACTAGAAGTTCTGTCACAATTAGTGCAGAAAATACCTGTTAGTTAATGAGCTCCTTACTTCAGAAGAATGAAGTAGTCTGAAATACACATGAGCATTTGCAATGTGCAATGCAAAATAAATGCAGTATTAATGAGGCTGGTAGTGAAATCATGAACTGGAGTGATCAAAGATGGATTACCACTAAATCGCTGTGGGATAGATTTTTCACTTCGTAATTATTTACAATTTCTGAGGACAAAACACAAGAAGCATTTGTAAACTTTCACATGAAAGTTTTTAAGAGCTTCTTGTGCTGTTATGAACAATTATAAATACTTTTCAAGTATCCTAGTAGAGGTTAGAAATGGTGTATAATGTTAATGATCTCTATTTACAAGTAGAGAAGTGCACAGAGTTGAGCACGCTGTTTTTCTACAGGAATTGCACTGCCCTAATGGAGCAGTTTGACAGGAGCACAAGTGCACTTACTTAGTGCACTATTACTTAAAAATAGTACAGGAGGTGTTCATAATCTTTGCTGAGCATTAAATTAACATTCTGAGAGGATCAAAGTTGATTCTCATTGTCTCTCTTGCTAGCATGGATTCATATTCTCCTATGGATTTTAAAAACTGGCAGAGAGCCTATAAAGCATAATTTAACTAATTTGAAATCAGGGGGCATTCATTTCTTCAAATGAGGCAAGTAAAAAAATGTGTACCCAAGCATGTATTTTACGATGCACTGATAGGCCAAAAAATGGTTTTGCTTTCCAGGAAATGCCACATTGGAATTGAACCCTCTGTGGAACATTTATATTGGCTTGCAGTGTCTTCCAAAATTAGCATGAAATCATAGGACTTGGAAGCTTTACCCTTTTTTAATGATTTTTTTTTATTTGCACATACTTTCAACCATGCAAGATTAAAATACTTTGTCTATTTAATATATTTATTTTGTAAACATCCAGATTGCTCTGTTCTGCTGATAATAACTCAAATATTTTGTGGTCGGTATTTATTTTTGAAAAAGGTGCATAAAGTTAAGGCCTAAAAAAATTAAAAATCTGTTTCTCAGGCCCTCCCGCATGGTCCTTTTGGCTGCCGCATGCTCTCTTTTTATAACCAATGCAAACTTGAAAAAAAAAAAAATTAAATGGTTTATATGTCTGATATTTTTCCAAAGTTGAAAAAATTGATAAATTTGTCCCTGGAGTGCAAGAAGGCTTTGAAATGCTTTAGCATTGCAAAGCCTTCTTGCTCTCAAGGGACAAAATACATCGCCACCCATGCTTCTCCATAGATTATGAGGCCTAAAACATAGAACTTTTGGTGGAAAAGAAATAATTACAGAAATAAAAAATAAAATAAAAACCCACTCGCCCGCATGAAATTTTACAAATAATGGCCTGAGAAACAGATCTACTTTATGTGGCCTAAATGAAAAATGTTTTTCATATTTCTTTAATAACTAGTTGAGTGTTGGAAGTACAAATATGTTTGTTTTTTCTGAAGTGTAGGTACCTGCAATTTAAAGGCTTTATATTCTGTGGATGTGCACATTATTCGTGAGGTGAAATCATTTTACCTGTATGGATTTGCTTTGTTACAATTTATGGGAGAGTGCCTATAGGCTCCCATAAAGTTTAGCAAGGCTAGAATATGTTAACAACTTAGAACTCTTCCAGTTATTAACAAAATAAAAGGCCTCCCGGTCACAGGTTCCCTGAAAAGGTGTGCAATTCGAGGTATTGGATAAAAATTGAATTTTTCGAGGTTGAAAAAGGGATATAACTCTGGGAAACAATGTCGGACCAAATCCCCGATTTGAACTTGACCTGTATTTTATGTTGATACACCAATATACCAAATTCTATTTGAATAATTCAACAACAACTAAAGTTGTAATTGGGAAACAAAACAGAGGCCCCAAGGGGCCTGAGGGCGCCCACCTGACATGGTAGCCTAAATATCAACCCAGAGAATTGATTTCAACAAGTTGCATCTGCTCCTCCTAAGAAAATCTTATACCAAATATCCAAAGATTCTGACCAGTGGATCTAAAAAAAAAGAAGATTTTTAAAGAATATTCCTCATATTGAACTAAGTTATAATTCGGGCTCCCACAGGGAGCCCATATATGAAACCAGGGACTTGGCTTTAACAATCTTGAATCTCACCCCTCTAAGGATGCTTCACATCAAATATCAAAACATTCTGACTGCTGGATCTGAAGAAGAAGATTTTTAAAGAAAATTCCTCATTTTGAACTAAGTTACAATTCAAGCTCCCACAGTGAGTCCAAATATGAACCTAGGGACATGGCTTGAACAAACTTGAATCTCACCCCCCTAAGGATGCTGCATACCAGATATCAAAACATTTCGACTGCTGGATCTGAAGAAGATTTTTAAAGAAAATTCCTCATTTTGAACTAAGTTATCATTCGGGCTCCCACAGTGAGTCCAAATATGGACCTAGGGATATGGCTTGAACAAACTTGAATCTCACCCCCCTAAGGATGCTGCATACCAAATATCCAAACATTCCGACTGCTGGATCTGAAGAAGATTTTTGAAGAAAATTCCTCATTTTGAACTAAGTTATAATTCGGGCTACCACAGTGAGCCCAAATATGAACCCAGGGACTTGGCTTGAACAAACTTGAATCTCACCTCCCTAAGCATGGTGCGTACCCAATATCAAAAGATTCTGCCTGCTGGATCTTGAGAAGAAGATTTTCAAAGACATTTGCCTGAAATGCACTAAGTTCGAATTCAAGCTTCTATAGTGAGCCCAAATATGAATCTAGGGAGCTCATCAATCAGAATCAGATCCATCCCACAATGTTGCATACCAAATATCAAAATATTCTGCCTGAAGGATCTGGAGAAGAAGGTTTTTTAAGAAATTTGCCTGAAATGCGCAAAGTTCGAATTCGAGATTCTATAGTGAGCCCAATAATGAATCCAGGGGGGCCAATTTGAACAAACTTGAATCAAATCCACCCCACAATGTTGCATACCAAATATCAAAAGATTCTGCCTTCTGGATCTGGAGAAGATTTTTGAAGAAATTTGCCTGAAATGCACTAAGTTCGAATTCGAGCTTCTATACTGAGCCCAAATATAAACTCAGGGGGGCGATTTGAACAAACCTGAATCAGATCCACCCCACAATGTTGCATACCAAATATCAAAAGATTCTGCCTGCTGGATCTCGAGAAGAAGATGTTGTAAGAAATTTGCATGAAATGCACTAAGTTCGATTTCGGTCTTCTATAGTGAGCCCAAATATGAATCCAGGGGGCCGATTTGAACAAACTTGAATCAGATCTACCCCACAATGTTGCATACCAAATATCAAAAGATACTGCCTGCTGGATCTGGAGAAGAAGATTTTTTAAGAAATTTGCCTGAAATGCACTAAGTTCGAATTCGGGCTTCTATACTGAGCCCAAATATGAATCTAGGGAGCCGATTTCAACAAACTTGAATCAGATCCACCCCACAATGTTGCATACCAAATATCAAAGGATTCTGCCTGCTGGATCTGGAGAATAAGATTTTTTAAGAAATTTGCCTGAAATGCACTAAGTTCGAAATCGGGCTCCTATACTGAGCCCAAATATGAACCCAGGAGGCCGATTTGAACAAATTTGAATCAGATCCACCCTACAATGTTGCATACAAAATATCAAAAGATTCTGCCTGCTGGATCTGGAGAAGAAGATTTTTTAATCTTTTTCCCAATGCCTACCGTGTTAAAAAGTGCTGACTCAGCACTTTTTCAAAGTCCTGAAAAAAGTACCTTGTGATCAAACCGATAGGAATTTTTTTAACCACTCTATTCTACTGGATAAAAGTAAGCTTTATACAAAATAAGAATTCTCTGTGCCATGTAGTTTTGGAGATATGGCAGTTTTAAGGTTTTTCCTATTTTTAGCTCCAGAGGTTCCCACGGGGCAATGAGAAATTTTTGTTTACATCAATCAACTACTAATGACCCATTATCATCTCATATCAAATTTGGTTCAAATCGACCTCACGGTTCTGAAAATAGAAATTTTAGGCGTGGCCAAAATTTTTGCCCCTCCCATAACGAAGGCAAATAATGCCCGACAAATTTCTCTTGAACAAACTTGATTCTAAACCTCAAAAGGACTCTGTATACCACATATCAAGTCTTTGCTACTGGTGGTTCATTAGAAGATTTTCAAAAAATTTGGCCATTTTTTCCCCACACCTCTGCTCAATATGAGCTGAGACCTAATTTGGATAAAAACCAAAATGCCCTTATATAACCTCTACTCATATGAAATTTCATTAATATGCGGCCAGTGGTTTGGGGGAAAAAGGCCCAAACACCACCTTCACGAAGGACGACAGACGACGGACGGTGGACGAGAGACGACGGACGAAAAGTGATCAGAAAAGCTCACCCTGACTTTCAGTCAGGTGAGCTAAAAAAACAATTTTGGAAGTTGAAAAAGGGGCATAATTCTGGCAAAAATTGTCAGACCACACCTCTGTTATTGTTGGGAAACCCCAAAAAATGAATTTTTGAAGTTGAAAAAAGGGCATAACTCTGGCAAAAATTGTCAGACTGCACCTCGATTCGAACTTGACCTGTATGTTATGTTGATACATCTACCAAACCAGATTTCGTTTAACTTGGGCAACTATAACTGAAGTTCTCACCGGGAAACCTAAAAAAAATTATAAATTTAAAGTAATTTGTATATTTTTATACTAACCAATGGCCCAGACTAGCTGGCGCTAACTCAATGTTATCAAGGGCCAAACACAAATTTTGAACCCCCCCCAATCCCCAAAATTTGCTTGCAAAACCAAAAATTAAAAGTCCTATCTGGCCCTCCATACATTTACTCTCCGTGCATGCGCAGACGTCAGGAAGTGACCGGAACTGGCGCCAACATCATTCTTTGTGGAAGAGAGTACAACATAATAATTCAGTGGGGAGGAATGAGAGCCCACTCATGGGAGGGCCATCTTCGTCTGGGCCATTGGTAAGTATAAAAATATACAAATTACTTTGAATTTATAATATTTTTACACTATAACCCAATGGCCCAGACCAGCTGAATCGTAAAAAAGGCGGAGGGCCAAGGACTTCAGAATTAGTAGATCAACACAGTTCCAATCCTGTAATCCAAGGTGAAAGAAAATTAAAATTATTAGGAATTACAAGTATGTCTCTCTATACAGTAATAGAGAAGACATATGCTAAATTGGATGTAACAAGTTCCCAATTTTTAAGGCTAGTCCGGACTAAGCCCCAAAAATTAGGATGGCATATTTGAGAATGAGAGAATATCACCAACAAACATACGCCATATACAATAAAACTCAAGCTGTATGCAGGATATAATTATAGACAAAACAGCTTCACTGATAATTACATACTTATCAAACCAGAGGAGAAGTAAAAAATCACCCCTCCCCCCCCCCCCCCTTTTTTTGAAGGAATATTCAAAAAGAAAGAGGGGAGCGCTCTGGAATCAGTAAAAGTGGTACAAAAAACAATATAAATATTCGTCGAACAGGCACTCAGGTATTAATTATTATTAATAAATGGTGCTTAACGACACTTCAGAAGCTAAGGCGATCCTGGTAATTAATATCACCCGCTTGTAACGTATACCGAGGTTGGCATACGCAGATAGGTCAAAGACCAGTAATATAATATATAACATACACATGCCCAATAGATCCACAATGAACGATCTCTGCATGGAGAGTAAACACACTTCTGAGGTAACCCACAGGCGACCCCATTCAGGCATACAATAAATTCCAGTAACAACACTCCCTGACATGTACTATCCGATATCTATGAATCTAGAAATGTGCGAATATACGAGAGTGTAAGACAAGGTGTATTCGATTGGTACCGACATTAACAGAAACCTGGATCTAAAAATGGAACGAGCTATGATTAACAGACTCGACACAGACCGCCCCAAAAATAATTCATAATTTCTAAGGTCCATAACATATAATAATGCGTCTGCCTAATAAATCATTTATTATGCACGTGAGCATTGAAATCCCGCATGTAATCATCTGAATACCAGTGACAGCTCGACTGTGCCAGCAATGGCAATGTTTAGAAACAAAATAGTCGCAGCCATTTTTTGTTAACCGTTTACATATCGAATCTGCCATATCTGCAATCATGATATACAAAACTCTCTTATACAAGGATTTGACGGAAGATTTGTCCAACGTGGACAACTTGTTAGTGGGGTTTTCGCTCGGAATGATAGCCATAAACCCTCTGAGACTACACTTCTCTCCCACTGATCTTCCAAGACTGTTATTCTGTTTTTTTTGCGGAGCTTGATAACCTTCCGCCAACTGGCCAGCAACAGAGTTGTTAGTCATCACATCTATGACCTGCAAGGCTTACAGGAGAAGAAACCACGTCCTCCCTGCGAAGAACCTCATCTCGTCGGCCTAGAGGCATCTGACCGATAGTCCTGATCAGACCTATGCCCCTTTTTCGGAGTCGCAATACTGACGACTTCCTGAGTAATTATAAGAGCGTTTCTTGTACCCTCGTGAGGAGTTTCCTTTTGACGATTTTTGTCTGGAATGCCCTCCTTTACTCTTGTCTGCTGAAGCGGGTCGTTGATATGCCGACTTCAAAAGCAGAGCACTAGATGCTTTCTCAGTAGCCTGTTCATAGACTAATGAAAGCTAGTCGTCGAAAATAATATGTCCGGAGCCCGGAGAGAGCTTTTCACCTTGTCATCTAACAGTGATGACAACGCAAGGGCAGCATCACGACTGATTAACTCCAGATTAGCCACTGTTAAGGCGGAGTTATACGTGGTATACATAATTGCCCTGAAAAGAAATCTTAGAGAGGTACGAACATCCTCAAATTCCTTTCCATTGAGACATTGCGCCATAGCTCTTGTAAGGTGATCTGCGTAAGGCATAACATCCAAATTCGCTCCATTTGAAGAAATTGCCATCTCAACTGTGTCTGAGTGAATAGTGAATGATACAGGTAAGGATACCTCTAGATCCCCGGCCTGCTCACCCAAACACAGAGGAACTCTCTGAACATCTTCCCCGACCGTTTTAAATGAACGTGGTCCAAAAAACTGAACCGGAAAAGAAAGGACTTCCTCCTTTGTCCGAATAAAGTCTGCGCCCAATGACATCAGCGATTTCTCTCTTGTCATCGCTGCATTCTGATTCGGCAGAACAAAATCAGGGTAGTATTGATGGATGAAAACCATTGCAACCATCCGATAGGGAAGGGTAATCCTCTTCCTTATCCCTTTCACCATCCGAGAGAATCAGTTGCGAATATCGGTCCATTGCATCTGCGTCCAACAGCTCAGGTTCTGAGTCTGAGGGAGGCTGCACCTGCACTTGCTGGGATGCTGCGATCAGCTGCACAATTTGTGACAACAAGTCAGTCATCGAGGCCTGAGGAGCAGCGGTCTTCCATTTCTTAGCCGCATGCTGCTCCTGTGATGGTGTGTCAGAAACGGATCCTTTCTCCGAACGTCTCGATGATTGAGACCTCGTCCCCCGTAGCTACTGGATAGTCCAACTTCATGGGCAAAGAGTGGTTCCTTCTTCATGCAACAGGCTGGATATCTGAAGTCGTGTAGCTAGGATGTGGTCGTGTGTGCTTAAATAACATAGAGAGGAAGCTATGACTGAAGCCGACCCCAGCTGCAGACTAGATGGAGCACCCCGAGCAGCGGGCGGACATATGCTTATGACTGCAACAGACTTACATGGTGTCACGGCACCCACGGATGGAGTACCACTTCACCGGTTGAGCTAGCTGCTTGCAAGAGACTAAAACCCTCAACAAAAGGCCCTAATTCTTGCAATAATGAGCACTGCAGCTAGCTCTATATGCTCCATGGAGCACGACGATGGTAGCACACTTGGATGGGTGTCAGAATATCATCACCATGTTCATGTTCCTCTGAAATAGAAACTGACAGAATGAATTATAACACAGTGAGAGGCCTGGCCTCAGAATCTCACCACCAACAACATATCGTGACACCCCACTCCAACATCAGTCATTCCAGTGAACATAAGAATGACAAGAGTCCATAGGAGTGCATCAACTAAAGTCGATATCAGTCCTCCAAACTTCACAACAAAATATATATATAACTAAGATACATGAATAATAGCAATCAAAATTCAATTAAAAATATTTTTTGTAAACAAAAAATTTTGAAAAAATGCCTAAGTTCCCAAAGGGAACATTAAGAGCCCAAGGGCATCCCAATAGAGCCTAAGTGTGGACAAAATCCAAATTTTTTGGGCTACACTACCGGAATAATAATCCATGTATCCTACAGTAATTATACAGTAATAGAATATAAAAAAAAATACCTATATATGAGGACATTGACAATGTAAACAACATCAATGTAAGCAAGACATCAGGCACACAAAAAGGCCCAAAGTCAGAACCAATTTAAATGCTATCAGATGCAAAACTAGATCTTCATAAGAAGAAAAATTGATACATCGGATAGAAGATGCAAGACTAAACGACCTAACACCCCTAGGGTGAGGACGTAACCCTGGAGAATAAACAGCTACGCCATGAGCACATAATATGCCTGTTATTAATTACAAGAGGGAAGCACACAATATGAGTATACATGTGTAGTTGTCAGTTTTTTTTTATATTCTTGTACAATAATCATAACCAACAACATACTGTGTTCATTAATTTGGAAATAAATTATTTGAATTTCATGTATATAACTTATGTATATAGAGATCATAACTTTAAGAAAAAATCATGAAAATTGCTCAAAGCATTTTCAAGTTATTGTCCGACATGTGGAAAATTGCCTATATTTTGGTGAATAAAGTCCCTTAACTCTGGAATAAAAAATTGGACAGTCACACAAATCGAAAGGGAGATTCCTTCTATCAGCATATACTTGCTACCAAAAAATCATGAAAATTGTTCTAAGCGTTTTCAAGTTATTGTTCAACATGTGGAAAATTGCTTATATTTTGACGAATAAAGTCCAATAACTCTGGAATGACATATCAGATGGTGGCACAAATAGAAAACGAGATTCCTTCCATCATCAACATATACTTGCCACCAAAAAATCATGAAAATTGCTCAAAGCATTTTCGAGTTATTGTATGACGTGTGGATGGATGGACAGATGGATGGACGGACGGACAGACAGACAGCAGTATACCATAATACAACCGTTTTTTTTTTAAAATGGGCGCATAAAAACAGAATAAATATTCTGTAATACATGTTAAACTCCCAAGAAATTTAATAAAAAATTTCAATGAAAAATAGCCAAAAAGCTTAAGAGTTTAACAGGAAGGGTTAATGGAAGGATAGGGAAGGAATACTTAACAAACAGTGGAATAACCATTATCAAAAATAGGCCGATGAAATCGTCAGATATGTACCCATATGCGCAACTAGTAGAAAGCTGTATGACAGAGTGCCACCCCAGATGCCGACATTATGTACACCATACATGGTATGGGTACATATAGAAATGGATTGGAGGAGTGCCTAATTTGATGTATAAAGGGTTAATATCTCCGGATCAAATTATTAGATTTACATAAAAAAATATACAGCACAGCACATCAGTAACCTGAATACATATATAAAGTAACCTGATAATCGGATTAATATTTTTTGACTTATCACCTGCCGAAGAAACGGATTGGAGGAGTTCTCGATTTGAAGGATAAAGGGGTAATATCACAGGATCAAATTATCAGATTTAGACGAAAAACTATACAGCTCAGCACATCAGTAACCTGAACACATATATGAAGTAACATGACAATCGGATTGACATTTTTTGAGTTATCTCATGCCAAAGATATTGGTGGAATTTTCAATTTGAAGGATAAAGGGTTAATATCTCAGGATCAAATTATCAGATTTACACCAAAAAGTATACAGCTTGGCACATCAGTAACCTGAACACAAATATAAAGTAACTTGACAATCCAAGCAATATATTTCAAGTTATCGAATGCCAAAGGGATTGGAGGAATTTTCAATTTGAAGGATAAAGGGTTAATATCTCAGGATCAAATTATCAGATTTACACCAAAAACTATACAGTTCTGCATATCAGTAACCTGAACACAAATATAAAGTAACTTGACAATCCAAGCAATATTTTTCAAGTTATCGAATGCCAAAGGGATTGGAGGAATTTTCAATTTGAAGGATAAAGGGTTAATATCTCAGGAACAAATTATCAGATGTACACCCAAAACTATACAGCTCGGCACATCAGTAACCTGAACACAAATATAAAGTAACTTGACAATCCAAGCAATATTTTTCAAGTTATCAAATGCCAAAGGGATTGGAGGAATAGTATGGGTACACACAAAAATGATGACGTCAGGCATATGTCCCGAAATTGGGAAACATAAAATAATTTTATAAATATTATAAAGTTACAGTCCTGAACGTCCAAAACCACTGCTGATCACTTCCTTCATCCAATAACAGCCTTGTATCCACTAATTCTTGCATTGATTTGTGTCTGGCATCCTCAAAAAAGGAGATTTTAAAGCATCGATGTCAGTTCATTGTTGCTGACTTTAGAACCAAACAAAGAATGATGTTCATGCCAATTCTGGTCAGTTCCTGACGTCTGTGCATGCGTGGAGAGTAAATGCATGGAGGGCCAGATAGGACTTTTAATTTTCGGTTTTGCAAGCAAATTTTGGGGATTGGGGGTTCAAAATTTGTGTTTGGCCCTTGATAACTTTGAGTTAGAGCCAGCTAGTCTGGGCCATTGGGTTATAGTGTAAAAATATGAATTTCTGAAGTAAAAAAAGGGGCATAACTCAGGGAAAAATTGTTGAACTGCACCTTGATTCAAACTTGACATGTATGATATGTTGACACACCGACATACCAAATTTCATTTGATTTGGCTCACTGTAACTAAAGTTATCATCGGGAAACCAAAGTGGGATGGATACACACAGGGATGCACAGACACCAGCTATTTTAATAGTTCCCCGAAATTTTTTTTTCGGGAGACAAAAATAATAACAAAAATAAAAGCCTCACTCCCTGCCTCACTGATTTTAAAGATTAATTGCTCGAGAAACAAATGTATTTTTTTTATTTGGCCTTAGGGTTCACAAGTTCTTTCTGCAGGTTTTGAAGGCAAGGAATTTAAAAAAAGTAATTTTCTCCATAAGATATTTTATGCATGTAATTTTTCATAAGTTTAGTGTTTAATCCTTTACCGAATAAAATGCCAGAAAAACAACCAACACTAATCACAAACAAGAGGCCCCAAGGGGCCTGAGGGCACTCACCTGACATGGTAGCCTAAATATCAACCCAGAGAATTGATTTCAACAAGTTGCATCTGCTCCTCCTAAGAAAAGCTTATACCAAATATCCAAAGATTTTGACCAGTGGATCTAAAAAAAAAGAGAAGATTTTTAAAGAATATTCCTCATATTGAACTAAGTTATAATTCGGGCTCCCACAGGGAGCCCATATATGAACCCAGGGACTTGGCTTTAACAAACTTGAATCTCACCCCCCTAAGGATGCTGCATATCAAATATCAAAACATTCCAACTGCTGGATCTGAAGAAGATTTTTAAAGAAAATTCCTCATTTTGAACTAAGTTATAATTCGGGCTACCACAGTGAGCCCAAATATGAACCCAGGGACTTGGCTTGAACAAACTTGAATCTCACCCCCCTAAGCATGGTGCATACTCAATATCAAAAGATTCTGCCTGCTGGATCTTGAGAAGAAGATTTTCAAAGAAATTTGCCTGAAATGCACTAAGTTCGAATTTGAGCTTCTATAGTGAGCCCAAATATGAATCTAGGGAGCCGATTTGAAGAAACTTGAATCAGATCCACCCTACAATGATGCATACTAAATATCAAAAGATTCTGCCTGCTGGATCTCGAGAAGAAGATTTTGTAAGAAATTTGCCTGAAATGCACTAAGTTCGAATTCAAGCTTCTATACTGAGCCCAAATATAAACCCAAGAGGCCGATTTGAACAAACTTGAATTAGATCCACCCCTCAATGTTGCATATCAAATATCAAAAGATTCTGCCTGCTGAATCTGGAGAAGAAGATTTTTTAAGAAATTTGCCTGAAATGCACTAAGTTCGAATTCGGGCTTCTATAGTGAGCTCAAATATGAATCCAGGGGGCCGATTTGAACAAACTTGAATCAGATCCACCCCACAATGTTGCATACCAAACATCAAAAAAATCTGCCTGCTGGATCTGGAGAAGAAGATTTTTTAAGAAATTTGCCTGAAATGCACTAAGTTCGAATTCGAGCTTCTATACTGAGCCCAAATATAAACCCAGTGGGCCAATTTGAACAAACTTGAATCAGATCCACCCCACAATGTTGCATACCACATATCAAAAGATTCTGCCTGCTGGATCTGGAGAAGAAGATTTTTTAAGAAATTTGCCTGAAATGCACTAAGTTCGAATTCGAGCTTCTATACTGAGCCCAAATATAAACCCAGGAGGCCGATTTGAACAAACTTGAATCAGATCCACCCCACAATGTTGCATACCAAATATCAAAAAATTCTGCCTGCTGGATCTGGAGAAGATTTTTTAAGAAATTTGCCTGAAATGCACTAAGTTTGAAATTGGACTCCTATACTGAGCCCAAATATGAACCCAGGGGGCCGATTTGAACAAACTTAAATCAGATCCACCCTACAATGTTGCATACCAAATATCAAAAGATTCTGCCTGCTGGATCTGGAGAAGAAGATTTTTTAATCTTTTTCCCATTGCCTGAAGTGTTAAAAAGTGCTGACTCAGCACTTTTTCAAAGTCCTGAAAAAAGTACCTTGTGATCAAACCGATAGGGATTTTTTTAACCACTCTATTCTACTGGATAAAAGTAAGCTTTATACAAAATAAGAATTATCTGTGCCATGAAGTTTTGGAGATATGGCAGTTTTAAGGTTTTTCCTATTTTTAGCTCCCGAGGTTCCCACGGGGCAAGGAGAAATTTTTTTTTGCATCAATCAACTACTTATGACCCATTATCATCTCATATCAAATTTGGTTCAAATCGACCTGATGGTTCTGAAAATAGAAATTTTAGTCGTGGCCAAAATTTTTGCCCCTCCCATAATGAAGGCAAATAATGCCCGACAAACTTCTCTTGAACAAAGTTGATTCTAAACCTTAAAAGGACTCTGTATACCACATATCAAGTCTCTGCTACTGGTGGTTAATTAGAAGAAGATTTTCAAAAAATTTGGCCGTTTTTTCCCCACACCTCTGCTCAATATGAGCCGAAACCTATTTTGGATAAAAATCAAAATGCCCCTATATAACCACTATTTACATGAAATTTAATTAAAATGTGGCCAGTGGTTTAGGAGAAAGAGGCTCAAACACCACCTTCACGCAGGACGACGGACAAAGAGTGATAAGAAAAGTGCACCCTGACTTTCAGTCAGGTGAGCTAAAAATACCTTTCAAATTTTTGTCTTAAAGATATAGCTTATGACTTCTCACAGCAATAAACTCACTGAGCTTGCCACAATGTGAGGTGCTTCACAATGATTTGGAGGAAAAACCTGAAATTTTTTAATTTTTCAAGAAACTGTGCCTTCTGTTATTCATTTTGGTAAAGGGTTAACTTCCATCAGTACCTGTTATATCAAGAGGTACAGTGATGATAATTATAAGAAAATTCTGTGCCACAACATAGAACTGCCTGCCTTCGTAGCCCCAGTAGCGTGACCAGGAGGTTGCTGTTGAAGGGTAGAAACAAAATGTTTTGTTCATGACAGCGATTGCCATGTTTCTTCCACAATTAGTCACTGTAACACTGCACATCACCCCAGACCAAGAACACAGGTAGGCCGGTTTTGCAGTATAGAAATTACTGAAAACATCAAACTGCTAATATACTAAGTGTGCAAAAATGGTGTACCTACAGCAGGGTGTGTGTGCCTTGTGTAGACACAATAGAACACTTCAGAAATGTAGCACTAGAAATAAACCATTATTAAGTCTGCAGAGTAATTTTACATTAGTAACTATCGTAATATGTGTACACAGCTGCTGATGACTTAACAGTGTTTCTACTTTATTGTAGGCTGCCAACAATGATGTAAAAACACTGTCAAGATAAATTCAGCCTACCAGTCACGTTCTCAAGGAAGAATACACATTGATGGGATAACTTTTTAAGAGTAATATATGTAATATTGTGGGGGTGTTGTTAGAATACAAGCAGAAAGATAAACAAGATGCTTAAGGCTTCTCACTGTATTTTGATGTCAATATATGTTTCATGGGCTGTACCCCATACATTTAGAGTATGCACAGGATGATATCTGAACTGCAGATACTTGGAATCATAGGTTAAGTCCATCTGGTTTGGATACTGTGACCAGGAGATTCACCCTTATGAGTAACCTAATGCTTCTTCTAGTAACCTAATGTTTCTTCTAATGTATTAATAAATCATCAAAAAGGTGACTCGCTTTTCATTTCTGCAATGTATGTGGTGCCTATTGTGTCATTAAGTATCTCCAAAGTCAGTCTGTATGTCATAAGGGCGAGTTTCAGCTCTTACATTAATTACAGTACAAGGTGACTAGTTTCACCCTTCTTTCAATACTGGTGAAGGTAAAACAATCAGTGGGGGTGGGTTATTCTCAATGAAAGTAAGGCCATGTGCATATCATGAGGGTGTTCCGAGAGTATGCTTTTGACAGTCTGTTTCTGATGTTCAATGAAACCGTTTGATTGAGGGTATCGAGACTTGAGGTCTTATGATTGAAGTCCCAGTTCTTGGCAAACTGTTCGAATTTTCCACCTATCTATTGTGGACCGTTGCCTCTTACAAGGGTATTTGGAACACCATGTTCTGAGAATATGCTTTTCAAGTGTTTAATAACAGTAACACTGTCAAATCTTCCTTTGGAAAGTTCCCAGATTAATGGAAACTTCGAATAACGGTCCGATATGATGAGAAATTCTTCGCCATCAAGTTGAAACAAATCTGTACCAACTCCTGTACAGTGTTTAGTTGGAATGTCTTGCTGTATTAAAGGTTTGTCTACTTGCATTCGGGAATTTTTTATGCATTCATCACAAGTCTTTACAAGGTCCTCTATATATTCATTGTTTGCATGTATGTTAGACCAGAAAACACCAGACTTTGTGCAAATTTGCACAAAGTTGACATTTCGTTACAACTTGATGTCTTTCATGAATTTTGTCAAGAATTTCTTTCTGTTTTGTTTCTGGAATACGTACTCTTTCACCTTTTGATATATTTCCCTCCTTGTTGGAGAGTTCATCTCTGTAAGTCCAATATACTCTAAATGGTTGTGGTAATTGTTTTTGTTTATCAGGCCAAGTGTGTATTATCAATGATTTCAATAATCTAAAGTGGAATCAGCATCAGTAGCCAGGGACGTGGCTACAGGTTTCTGATTGGGGGTGTAGGGTAGTGAATATCCAACTAGGGGAAGAGGCTGGGAGGGGTTTTCCCCCTAGTCCCTCCCCCCAGTTGGAAATTCACTGCCAAGAAAAAATTTAAAAATGAAGCAATGAAAGGGGGCATAAAATTAATTCTAGTAACTGAAATGCCAACACATTTATGATAGAATTATCAGGTTATTATTATTTGGTATTATTCTGAGAATTGAATGTGCGCAAAAAAAATGCTCAGGCTGAGAACTTTGAGCAATTCACACGCTCCTAACATTAAATCAGATCTTATGCAGGAATGATCAATTTTCGATGTTTCATCATTTTGTAACTGTGAATGATGGAATTAACTCAGGATAATGATTTTACATGATGCAGTTTTCTTGAAATGCATTTCTAGGATTTTTTTTATTACAATAATTAAATGTTCTATAGAAATCTTGTACCGATTGACATCATGCATACTTATGAAGCTTGATATTGGGTACACTGTAGTTGTAAATAGTAACAGTTGGAATTTTTGCCGATTTGAAACTCATTTGGAATATTGGGAAGTAAAGACATCAGCATTACCAAAGAAGCTTTAAAATCCAGATAGATGGAATTTCCAACTACTCATGACTTGCCCTCTGGATTTCCAACTATAGGAAATTTTGACCAGGATTGAGGGAGGGGGGTGGTGAGACCCCCTCCCCCTCTCACCACATCCCTGTCAATAGCTTCTATTAAGTTTTTTAGTTTATCAGATGAAAAATTATAAATTCATAGTAATTTCTATATTTTCCATACTTACCAATGGCCAAGACCTAGCTGCTGGTGCTAACTCTAAAATATGGAGGGCCAAACACAAATTTTGCCCCCCAAATCCCCCCAAAATTTGCATGCAAAACCAAAAATTAGAAGTCCTATCTGGCCCTCCATACATTTACTCACTGTGCATGTGCAGATGCCAGGAAGTGACCGGAATTGGTGCCAACATCATTCTTTATAAAAGAGAGTATTACATAATAATTCACTGGAATTGGCACCAACATCATTCTTCCTAGTTGTGCCTACCAAAGTGATAAGTCAGCGGGGAGTTATGAGTGTCCACTCATGGGAGGGCCATCCCCATCTGGGCCATTGGTAAGTATGGAAAATATAGAAATTACTATGAATTTATAATATTTTTCCAACTGTAAACCAATGGCCCAGACAAAGGTGGAGGGCCTAGGACTTCCGAAATGGTTCCAATCCTGCAATCCATGATGAAAGGAAATTAGAATAATTAGGAATTACATGTATGTCTCTCTATACAATAATAGAGGAGACATATTCTAAACAAGAGCTCACGTATCTCACATATCGCTGAAGCAATACAATGTCCTCTACCGGACTAATGAGCATTAATAATTATGCAAATGTTATAACCTAGATGTGATCAGCATGAATTCCGTTGAAGCGTTTCCAAAAAAAGTCTGGAAAACTGATATTGTGGCGCTTTTCCATATTTCCAAGGGCCATAACTCACACAAGAATAATGCAATCACCATGAAACTCAAACTTGATCTATAAGTCATCGTTCTATAGTAGGTTACCAAGAATGAAATCATTCGGTTGAAGCATTTCCAAAAAAAAGTACAGAAAACTAAAGTGTGACTGACAGACTGACTGACAGATGGACAGAGTGCAAATGAAACTTGATCTGTAAGTCATCGTTCTGTAGTAGGTTACCAAAAATGAAATCATTCAGTTGAAGCGTTTCCAAAAAAAGTCTGGAAAACTGATATTTTGGCACTTTTCCATATTTCCAAGGGCCATAATTCAAACAAGTATAATGCAATCAGCATGAAACGCAAACTTGATCTGTAAGTCAATGGTCTATGGTAGTTTACCAAAAATGAAATCATTCCGTTGAAGCGTTTCCAAAAAAAGTCCGCAAAACTGATATTTTGGCACTTTTCCATATTTCCAAGGGCCATAACTCACACAAGAATAATGCAATCACCATGAAACTCAAACTTGATCTGTAAGTCATCGTTCTATAGTAGGTTACCAAAAATGAAATCATTCCGTTAAAGCATTTCCAAAAAAAGTCTGGAAAACTGATATTTTGGCGCTTTTCCATATTCCCAAGGGCCATAACTCACACAAGAATAATGCAATCAGCATGAAACTCAAATTTGATCTGTAAGTTATCGTTCTAAGGTAGTTTACCAAAATGAAATCATTCCGTTGAAGCGTTTCAAAAAAAAAGTCCGGAGAACTGATATTTTGGCACTTTTCCATACTTCCAAGGGCCATAACTCACACAAGAATAATGCAATCAGCATGAAACTGAAACTTGATCTGTAAGTAATCGTTCTATAGTAGGTTACCAAAAATGAAATCATTCGGTTGAAGCATTTCCAAAAAAAGTCCGGAAAACTAAAATGTGACTGACAGACTGACGGATGGTCAGAGTGCAAACCTATAGTCCCCTCCGGCGATGCCGGTAGGGGACTAATAAATATGGCGTCATCTGAAAGTCCTAAGGCCTGCACCACCTGTCTAGATTAAACCAGAAAAGACATGACCTCTTCTTTTTCCGGATGAAGTCAGCATCCAACAATGCTAGCAGTTACTTGCAAGTAGTCACAGTATTCTGATTCACTGGAACAAATTCAGGGTAGTGTTGATGGATTAAATCCATCGCAATCATGTGTTGTCCCTTTCATCATTCGACTGAATCAGTTGAAAATCACGGTCAGCAGCATCTGAACGAGCAGATGACTGCACCTACCCAGCACCTCTGACAGCTCAGGTTCTGAGACTGCCGTCGGCTGCCACTTGCTGCAATGAGCTGCGCAATCTGCGACAGCAAATCCGTTATGGAGGCCTGAGAAGCAGCAGTCTTCTATTCTGGCCGCCGGCTGCTCCCGGGACAGTGTGTCTGAGATGGCTCTGTTCTCTGGATGTCCCGATATATGAGGTCTCGACTCTTAGCAACTGAATAGTGCTACTTTCGAGTGTTTGCAGGATTCTGATTCTCAGGAACGAATGCAGGGAAGTATTGATGCAATAGATCCATCGCCACCCTGTGTTGATCCGAAAGGGAAGGGTAATTCTCCTCCAAATCCCTTTCGCCATCCGACTGAATCAGATTATACTCACGGTCATCAGCATCTGAAGGTGCAGATGACTGGACCGACCCAGCACCATCCGACAGCTCAGGTTCTGAGCCTTCCGTCGACTGCTTCTGCACTTGCTGCGATGAGCTGCGCAATCTGCGACAGCAAGTCCATTACGGAGGCCTGAGGAGCAGCGGTCTTCTGTTGCTTGGCCGCCGACTGCTCCTGGGACAGTGTGTCTGAGATGGCTCTTTTCTGCAGATATCCCGATGAATGTGACCTCGTCTCCTTGGCTACAGTATGGTGTGACTTCTTTGACGAAGAGTGAACCTTCTTGGCGATGCAGGCTGGATACCAGAAGTCATGTAGCCAAGGTGCGGTGTGTGCTTAGTAGACGCTGAAGAAGAAGCCGTAACTATAGCCGACCCCTGCTGTGAACTGAACGGAGCATCCCGGATGGGAGGCGTGGACGTATGCTCCGATTGACGCAAATTCTAAACCATAACATCTGACCCCATATGTTGTTATGAAAGAGAGGGGGGCTCTCTCGCTCACATGCCTTCAGACCTCGCCGAGCTTCCCACTGAACTTGCTGGCTTCTTCCTCTCTGTCGTCGCAGGGTGAGCTTGTTATTATTTCATAGTGCTCACTCTACCCTTTCTACTCTCCTTGACCACAACAGACATACCTGGCACCACGGTACCCACAGATGGTATAATAATCGCTTCACCGGTCAAGTTAGCTGGCAACAAGGAGCTGAAACCACACTGTGGTTTATTGCCCTGTCTAATATTCATGAGCACTTTAGCCGCTAGCTCTAATTGACTATCTAAATGCGATGACGGAAGCACACTCTCTGACGGCGTCATGTAAGCATCACCATGTACTTGTTCCTCTGTAAATAGAAACTAAAAAACTAGAGCGACTTTTTGGCGAGAGGTCTGGCAGTGGCCTCTCACTGCGAGAGGACCGGCAGTGGCCTCCCGCTAACAATGTACCATGACACCCATCTCCAATGTTTGTCATCCCATGTGACACATGTTGAGCAAAAATTAGTGGAAGTACATTGCCTACAAGCAAGGCAACCATCACGTAAATCAGAGGAAAGGCTTCCTCGCCTTGCTGAGCAATATGCTTTCATAATGAAGCAAACTAAGTCGATCGTACTCCCACCAACTCCACATTAAATATTATAAAAAATAATTTACACAAAAAAATTTTTCGAAAAATTATGACAAGAGCCCAAGTTCCCAAAGGGAACGAAGTGCCCAAATGTATCCCTATAGAGCCCAAGTGTGGACAAAAATTATTTTTCTAGCCAAAAAATTAACTGCTACACTACCGGAATATTTAATGTATCTTACAACAGTCCTTACCATATAATAAATAAGAAACTACATATATAAATAGAGTGTTGTCAATGTAAACAACGTCAGAATGAAAACTGGAAACAAGACCCCAGGCAACACAGCCCGAAGTCAGTAACAGGTTTAGAACTATCTGATGTAAAGCAAGATCTTCATCAGAAGAAAAAACGATACATCGGATGTATGATGCATGACCAAAACGCCTAAACACCCCAAGGGTGAGGACGTAACCATGGGGATATACAGAATAAACATTCTGTGTAACACGATAAACTCCCAAGAAATTTTATAAAAAAAATTTCAATAAAACAAGCCAAAAAGCTTGGGATCTTAACTGGGGAGTTTCAAGGGAGGGTAGGGAAGGAATACTTAACAAATAGTGGAAAAATCATTATCAATAATGACGAAGTCAGGCCCATGTCCCGAAATTGGGGAACATGAACTAATTTTTATAAATATTATAAAGTTACAGCCCTGAACATTTTAAACCACCGTTTCTTCCTTCCTTCATCTAGTTGTGTCCTTGGATCCACCAAATTAACCTTTGATTTGTGTCTGGCATCATTATAAACTGAGATTTAAAAGCACAGAAGTCAGTTTGTTGTTATTTGACTGAGGGCCAATTAAAGAATAATCACTTCCTGGCGTCTGCGCATGCGCGGAGAGTAAATGTATGGAGGGCCAGATAGGACTGCTAACTTTCGGTTTTGCATGCCAATTTTGATGATTGGGGGGTGGGGGGGGGGGGGAGGGGGTGACAAAATTTGTGTTTGGCCCTCGATATTTTAGAGTTAGCACCAGAAGCTAAGTCTGGGCCATTGGTTTACAGTTGGAAAAATATACACAAGATGTATTTTCACATCAAGATCTTCTGGTGAATTCTCAGGTAAAGGATTAAGTATTGATACAGCATCAGAAAGTAACATTTTGCTACCTGGTTTGTGCACAGTTTTGTAGTCACATAACATTGTACATTAAGAATCATTTTCTGTAGTGGTGCAGCATGAAGATTCTTTTGTGAGATCATCTCCAATGGTTTATGATCAGATTCAACTGTTGGTTTATGATCGGATTCAATTGTAAAAGTTTTACCATACATATATCAATGAAATTTCTGACATGCAAAAATAACTGCCAACATCTCTCTTTCAATATTTGCATATCTTTTTTGTGTATCACTTAAAGTTTTAGACACAAATGCGATAGTTTTTTGTCTTGTATCAGAGCTGCTCCCAAACCATAACCTGAATCACTAATTTCTATAATGGTTTCTTTGTTGTGATCAAAATATGCAAAAGTTAAGGCACATGTATCACAAATTGTGGTTTTCACTTTCGCGAAAGTGGATTGTTCATTTACAGACCACACAAACTGAGTATCTTATTTGGTTCAGTTTCTAAGAGGTTCAGTCAAATTAGATAAATTTGGTATAAATGGAAATAAATATGTTGCTCATCCAAGAAAGCTTTGTAATTCTTTTTTGTCCCTATAACCCGTTAAATTCTGTCTTTTGATTGGTCAGAATGCCTTGGACAAATAGCAATGGCAAAGGGGGGTGCTCAACATCCAAGGTATATGAGAGCGTGCAACATCCAGGGTTTAAGCGCACATGAAACATATCGGGGAGTATATGGTTTCAATGAAAGCTTTTTGCTTCCGTTCACCTCATTATAAAAATCGAATAAAAAAAAACCCAAAAACAGTCACAAATATCATCAGATTTCTGACAATACAATCATAAAAATAAAATAAGAGCAAATAATTCGTCCCCTGAGTACCAATGTGTTCTATGTGCCAGTAGGGGGACGATATGGCAACAAAATACTGTTTACTCGTTTCCTTAATGACCCAAGGGATGTAACTCTATCTGTTGTCTTCTGTGATTATAAAAACAAAATTATTATCACAAATTTGGTCCAAATGCTTGTGGAGCTGAGAAATGCGTTCACAAATTTATTTCCACTAAGTTGTATTGTGTTTCAATTGGGACAAAAATGTTATCTCCACCAACATGTATGGTATATGGAGATTTAATATCTGGATGTCTCATTTAAACACCTCGCCTGTGGCTCGGTGTTTAAAAACTGACATCCAGGTTAAATCTCTATATACCATACATAAGATAACTTAAGTTTGTTGGTCGATTAACACATTAACAGCTTTAACATTCTGTCGATCTAGCTGTATAAACACCATCTTTATCAAAAATCAAACCAAGAAATTTAATGCTGGATTTTTTACTTTCTCATTTTTCTGGGTTAAAAACTTGACCATGCGCCTTTGCTACAGTCATCAAATTGTGTAAAGTTTTGACAAGTTCTTCACTGTTAGCTCCATGTATGCCTACATCATCAGCAATCTCTTTGATGCCATAATATTTTTCTAATATTTGATCCATTTTGTGTTGAAATACGTCTTGACCTACACAAAATACAAGGTGTAACCTTGTGTAGCGATATCATCTGAAATGACTGTTGAATGTAGTTATAAGACTTGATTCTTTATCTAGTAGTATAGACCGGTAACCATGATAAGCATCAAGCTGTGAGAATACACTACTTTTAGCAAATTTGTGAGAAAATTCAGTCAAATTTGGTGTATGATAATGACTGCGCTTGATGGCTCTGTTTAGATCTTCATGACCAAGGCATATTCTCTGTCTTCCATTTGGTTTCTGACATGTTAAGATATTGACACAGTCAGTAGGTTCTGTAACAGGAATGATGACACCCAGCCTAAAAATAATCAGTCTGACATTTGCAGAATGAGGTCCCCAAAGGGTGAATATGATGATGTTATCCCATACAGTTGGCCATTTTATCCTCTGGGTACCTCTTTCTGTTTAGGTTTGAGACCCTGATTCAAATTGAGGTTCACAGAGGGTAAATTTAGTGATGCTACCCTGCTGTGCAGGGTAGCATCACCAGATTCACCCTCTGGGGACTTCGTTTTGCAGATGACAGTCTGCTAATTTTCTGGCTTGGATGACACCACAATTTATCATCTCATCTTATTCTTGTTTTATTTCTTAATAATAATAATTATGAATGCTACAAGTGCGTGGAGGATGTACAATTTGAGGAATGGATTTATCTGCAGTTATGTGGTACATGTATTACCCTTTGAAATTTCCAATTTCTTCAAATCAGTCTGGGTAAAGCAGTTGTAGATCTTTTTTGTCATTAATTTTTGTGAGTGTCCTATCCACTGTGCAAAACATTTTAACTAGGCATAATTTTTGTGATGATGGAATTCCCATTATTGCTGATCCTGTAACGTCACACACTTAAAATTCTATACAATCTGAATGTTCTTTGAATGAATAAACAAGATATAGTGAACTATATTAGTTCCATTATATGCTGTAAGAGCTGTTTTAGGAGCAGTACTTTTGCTTACAGAAAACCATCACAGTCCAGTTTTTGAGGGAACATTCTTCAGAAAATATAAATTTTATAGTAAATTTCCTTTCTTATTATACTTACCGCAATTGTAAAAGACAATGAAAGATGAGGCGTATGGTGATGTGTGACGCAAAGACAGAAAGGGCAGTAACAGCACTGAGCTGGAAGAGGGCCCATAGGACAAAGGTCCTCTGTCTGCTCCTGCAACTGTCGCAGATAAATGGAGAAGGTAGCATTTCTCCAGTAGGCTGCCAGCATAACATCCGACAACATGACGGAGTTAGTATAAGCCCTGAGAGGAAGACAATGCACGCACCTCGTGGCAGAAAAACGATTGGTAATACAATCGCCAGTAGCTAGACAAGCGGAAGCTGCATGAATAGCAAGACAAATCCATCGAGAAATGGATTCAGGAGAGATCTGGCATGTGAGAAAATGCATATCCATCCGGGATAAAGGTGCGAATGCCCCCCCACCCCAAGCAGAGCAGCGCCCAAGAAAGTGTCCAATTTGGAGTAAACTGCAAAGTCCTAGGCCTTTTCAAGGAAAAGAGCTGAACAAGCTTGGAGAGGCAAGGATGAGTGCCGAAACAATGCGGTACCACATATGAAAAAGGTTTCCGAAGCATGGACTTGTACCCATTGCTGGAGACCCCCAGAAACAAACATATACCAGAAACTCTGCAATCGGTGTGATCGAAGGAGTGACAGAAGCAAAAGAGTGATCACACACCATCGACAGAAGAACCTTCTACTGAGCCACAGAGGCTAAACCAGTGGAGTGAGTGCCTCCTTGAAGAAGAAAAGCAACTCCACTGCTCGTCTCTAAAAACCACTACAGAGGAGACAGGACCCGATAGAAGACATGTGCGAAGGCACAATGAAGTTGGGTCAACTTGAAACTTCCTTGGGCAACTTTGGCAAAGAAAGTCGCGACGTAGAGGGAGACATGCCGGTACCGCCGCTAACAGAGAGTGGAGCAGATTGATCCACACCCACCGAGGAGACAGGGGGGGTAATCGAAAGGATTCGACCACTGCAGGTTCATATCTGGGCTAGAACCTGAGGCAGAATCGGAACCGGCAGGAAGGCGTAGCCAACAAGACCATCCCAAAGGAGGGCCAGAGCGTCCATGGCGAAAGCCAGTGCATCTGGACACGGAGACACAAAAGTGTCCACCTGATGGTTCCAATAAGTCGAAAGAAATCGATGTGGGGAGACTGGAACATCACCATGTGGAGCATCCACTCGGTGGAAAAGAACCTGCCCCGTCGGGACAGGGAGCCGGCTAGGACGTTCAGACGACTGGGAATGTGACGAACCACCACTCTGATGTTGACATCCTGAGCGAGCAGTAGAAGATCCTGAACAAAATCGTACATGAGAAGATAGTGCGTTCCGCCCTGGTTCCCAATGTAAACAACCATCGTAGAATTGTCAGACCACAGAAGGACCTGACAATCTGAAAAGCGGTGGATCCACTGTCGGAAACACAGAAGAAGAGCAAGAAGCTCCTTCTGGTTAACGTGAAGAGCTGCTAGATCCTGGTCCCATGGCCCGTTAAGGAAAAGACCTAGAGGATCCAACATCACACCCCCATCCGAGATCGCTGGCGTTTACCATCAGAACATGATCGGACGTGGGGAAGTCCAACAGAACTCCCTGCATAATCCACTGAACATCTGTCAGGGGAGAAGGAGACAAGGAAGAGACTCCGGTAACAGAAGCACCAGAACCAGAGGATCGACATTCGGCCTCCAATGACTGAGCACAAAGTGTTGTTGGAGAGGTCAGACATGCAGCTGACCAAGAGGAATGAGATCCGTCACCGAAACGCAGAGACCAAGCAGTCGGGGAAGACTCCAAGCTGATGAAGTCCATCCCAGATGACAAGATGGAGAAGGGACCAGGTCCTGCTTCTCTCTGTCGACTCTGAACCCTAGTGACGTGAGTAGGCTCAACGGTGTGATGACATGAGACTCCAGAAAAGCAGCATTGGATTGCCTCTGGAGGATATCAACTAGACAAGCCGAAGAAGACACCTTGGACTGTGTGCAATGTAAGACTAACAGATGCGACATCAGACAGGTGAAGGCCCGAGGATCCAGGCCGAGGCCAAAGGGAATGGCCTTGAACTGGAAAACATCCTGGGGAATGGAGCGGCGAACTGATCTGAAAGCCTCCATGCTGAACTGAGGAGCAATGATAGACTGCATCAGAATACTAAGATAACCTATCTGAGTCAGCCGTCCTTCTTCGGCATCAAGAACATGCGGCAAACAAAATCCCACTGAAAGAAAGTTCTTGATGACCTCGATTGTCCCCTTTGACAATTGACAGGCGATCGCCTATCTCCGTGGTCAAAAGTTCCCAACGTGTAATGCTGAAAGGGACTCATGTGGGAAGAGGCACTCTCTACTTAGTGGAGTGCCTCAACCTGGGACGAAATCGAGGCAACTACTGCCGACGCCTACCCCACCCTGTGAGTGATTAGAAGTGGCAGTAGGAGGATCAGCCCTTAGCTTCGCAGAGGAAGCAGAAGGGTACTTGTTAGGCTTTGGACGGCGCCTGCCTCCAACAGAAGGCCGCTCAAGCTGACTAAGCAGCAGCAGATCAATGGAATGACAAAGGGAGCCATCCCGGACCATCACCACAGAACCATGGAATAGTCGCATCCCTGCCGAAAGAGGCAGATTGAAGAGCAGCACACTCCCCTCAAAAAGGAGACGTCTTGTGTCCAGCACAGCATACCTGCGAACTAATTCCAAGCTGGCCGCGTAACAGGCATGTGTGTGAGAAGATGCATGAGCGCCTTGAATAGCACACACAAAACAAAAACCTGTTTGTCGTCAAACTCATCTGGGAGCAGATAAGCAGCAAAGCAGAGACAACATGACCAAAGAGAGAACACATTCCAGCATCCCTCTCGATAAGCCCAACCTGGACTCCAGAGTCTCCATATGGCTGAGGAGTTGGAGTCCTGATCCAGGACTGTCACAGTCTGGCAGACTGACGGATTGGCGAAATCGTAGGAACGATAACACACCAGAGGCAAAAAGTGTCAACCTTGATGAAGAACGACGTCTTCATAGCCTTGGAACTCAGCTTAGAGTCCAAAGCGGTAAATGCTTCAACACCTGCACCGACAGCTCCACAGGCTGTAGGTGTGCAACCGATGATTGCAGCCGGGCTGACACTGACGGCTGGTTTGACGGTTTGAGACCTGGAAGAAACCCAAACACAAAGTCAAGAGCTGCCCCCAAGTCAGAAGACTGCTGGCTCTCGACTTCAGGAATGTCAGACTCATCCCATGAGTCAGAAGACACATAGCCCATCATGGGCAAACCAGCCGACGCCTCCCATGGAGTGGGCACACCAGGGGATCAGAAAACTACCTGTTTCCAATCGCCACAGGGGGTGTCGGGAAACCACTCGTAGCCTCGCTGGAAGTAACGGAAAAGGCTCTTGGACAGAACCTAAGTGAGCAAGGAGAGGGCCTCCCTAAGCTCACTGACTGTCGGAATGGAACGACGTGGGAATGAACCGACAAAGTGGCTTCACTCCTGACCCATTTACCAGCGAAGGGTCACGATCCTCAAATACACCTGATGCAGGGCGACGGGCTGCAGCTGAAAATATCTGAAGGCAGATGTGTAGTGGGATATCACATACCCTGAGGATCAACAGAGCGGAAACTCAGGAGAGTCGCCATGGACCTCTGCGGGACAGAAGGTCCAGGCTGCACAAAAAGCGTTGGTCACACAAAACTGGCCATGGGACCAGAGTGCGTGGACGGAAACGCCACGGAGCTCATGGTGACCCCACCATGAACATCCAAATCCAATGAGAAAAACTGAGGTACTCGACGGCAGAGAGACCACAGTAGAGGGTTTGGCCGGCAGCCCCTTCCAACTTTGCCAAGTTGAAGTCAGGGAAGGCTGAGACCAATACCACATGTCTACACTACCAGACATCCCTGCAGACCCCTGCAGGGATAAAGCTGCTGTGATCAACGGCTGAGAGGACACAGCATGGGGGTTCAGTCGGCAGCCACTTCCAACTTTGCCGAGTTGAAGTCAGGGAAGGATGAGGCCGATACCCCACGTCTACACTACCAGACACCGCTGCAGACCCCTGCAGGGAACAAACTGCTGTGCTCATCGACCAAGAAGACACAGCAGGGGGTTCGGTCAGCAGCCACTTCCGACGTCACCGAGTTGAAGTCAGGGAAGGCCGAGGCCGATACCCCACGTCAACACCGCCAGACACCTCTGCAGACCCCTGAAGGGATAAAACTGCTGTGCTCAGTGGCTGAGCGGACACAGCAGGGGGTTCAGTCGGCAGCTACTTCCGACTTTGCTGAGGCCGATACTCCACAACCACACTACAGACATCACTGCAGACCCCTGCAGGGATAAACCGAGGCCAGCTAAAACATTGCCCAATGACGTTGTAGATGGAACAGCAGTAGCAGCAGATATGACGGGAACTGTTGGAACTGGCGGAAAAGGGGAGAGAGCGCCACCTAGCTCGGCCTCCAAAGGAGGAGTCACAACCCTAGTGACAGCTTCAGATGTTGACTGGAGAGGGCGCATAGTCCCAGAACCAGGCATCTCTTCACCAGAAATCCAACAGCTCCCGCAGTATCCACCATGGTAAAAAAACTGCACATCCCCCACGGATGGGGAATAACTCTCACCAGACGTGGTCATGTCAGGAGGCCCCGAAATGACAGCATTCCCCACCCCTGCGGGTGCGGGAGGAACAGCCACGAGAACACACCAAAGGCGAGGGCAAAAGGAATTGCCCTAAAGGAACCGAACTTGAAACAACAGAGGTGAGAGCAGTAGAAGAAAAAGGTGAACTCAACAGATACAGAAAGTAAAAGAACACCCCCAACTACAAGAGAAGGTGGCAGAAAAAATAACCGGTGGGTACACGACAGAACCCAGACGGCCGACAGGGACCTAAAAAACAGAAATTCAGCCCACAACAGAGTGAAGAAATCCTGTCCATACAGTCCCTCATTGACACCTAGTACCAATAACAATAATAAAATTTTATTTCCGAACCGCGTTGACACGATGTCGAAAAAACATTCGCAAAAACGGAATATATAAATAAAATACAATGAGAATGTGGTTGAAAATATTAACAAGAATATATAAAACACAGTCTTGTTATTATACGATGTTCAGATCCATAATTCCAGTCACAGGAAAACCATTATCGACGAGATGAATTATGCAAAGATGGTGCCACGTCAACCATGTTTCGCGGACAAAAAAAGAATGGTTTGATGACTGCTTGCACACTGGTTAACGGAAGTCGTGGAATTGTACTAAGAGAAGAGCATCCCCTACCGTGTGTGCGCCGATGGTGCTCGACCCAGTTTTGGCTTATTTTTTTGTGGTGTTTTTACACCACTTTTCTTTCCCAAATCTCTTGGGAAAGATTAAAATAGAGAGTATTTTATCGGAGTTAGGGTCTTCCACTGTAGTGCAAGCCTGTAGTAAAAAATTGTAAAGTAGGTTGATAAGAAATTCTGAGTGGTAAAATGTTTCCTTGTGCAACTGTATCAATTCTGATTTCTAATTTAGCAGGTGTACTATTTTGTAGACCAATGTTAATGTCAGCAAATAGTAGTGTGAAAAGGAGAGTATGAGTGCATCAAATTTTTGGCACAGATCGTGTCGCACCAAAAATGGTTTATACAGTGGCAACGGTAGATGAGCTGTCGTGGATTTGACGTTGATTTCTCTAATGGGTTAACATGGATCCAACTAAAATTTCGACAGAATTTTAACAAACTCTATAAAATTACATATATAATAAGAAGTAAAAAAAAAAACGAAAAAAATTTTTTTTACAATTACCGGTAATAATTATTATCATTAAAAAAAAAATACACAAAATTTAATAACTGTTTTTTGTCATTAAAGAAAAGAAACTGTAAAAAAAGTTGTTATTTTTTACATATATAATAAGAAGTAAAAAAAAAACAAACAAATATTTTTTACAATTAATAATTATTATCATTAAAAAAATAATCAGTCATGAAATCGACAGTACCTAATTTTCAATCCACATTAAAATTGAAGAGAGTCAAGAGATATTCGAAGTTCGGTAGTAAAATTTATAGACTACAATTGCACAATGCCATCGAATTGAAGGACGTGGAGATGAGTGGATTGAGAGAGGAATACGAAAATTATGTATTGCCTTTGAAATTGAATGAAACCGCCCTGGATTTAATGTACGGATGTCAAGATGATCTATTAGCCATTCTCTCGGAGAAGATAGAAAATTACGATGCAGACGATCTGTCGTTCATCTACAGGAGTATTATATATCCGAACATCTCTAAAGAAGTGGTCAACAAATTGAATCTGATCATCGCTCGTCTTCCATCCGTGCCGGTTGTGTCTTTTTGGTGGTATTCTGTCGAAAAAATTCACCTAAAATGGCGAGTCTGTGTTATGTCTGCGAAAAGGAGATGTGCACCTAAAAGTGAATTTTTAAGAGAGGGAATTTTACAGAGTTTGTTAAAATTCCGTCGAAATTTCAGTCAGATCCATGTTAACCTGTTAGAGAAATCGAAGTCGAACCCACGACACCTCGTCTACCATCTCCGCTGTATGAACTTGGAAAAAGTGACGATGTGAATGCAGGCATGTCGCATCGAACAAGTCCATACAATTCGATCATGACAAATGCAATTTGTTCGAAAAAACTAAGTTTTTGGTGCAACATGATCTATGCCAAAAATTTGATGTGCTCGTACTCTCCATTTCACACTACTGGAAATGCTTAACCAACTACTTTAATACTGGTTCTCTTTACATTGTCAATGTTGATTGATTCAAAGTAGAGTGCATCTGTATTTTAAACTGTGTGTATAGTTTTCCTTTGATTAGGGCTTCACGGTATTTCGATATTTCACCGAAACTTGGAATTTTTTCAATGGCAATGCCGTACCGAGCCAATTTCAACTCACTGGATATACCAACCTTCATGATATTGTCGATAAGCAATGGCAATATTCTCAAACTAATGATAAACTTAACTTTTTGGACTTGAACTTCATCTAAATTCATTACAAGCACACTATAAACTACAATACTTTAAATTTACCCTCTGTGAACCTCAATCTGAATCAGGGTCTCAAAACTAAAAAGAAAGAGGTACCCATAGGATAAATTGGCCCACTGTATGGGATAGCATCATCAAATTCACCCTCTGGGGACCTTATTCTGCAAATGTCAGACTGCTTATTTTCAGGTCTGTATGGTTTCTTTCAGGGGTCAGCCTGGCAGCTGATTTTAGGGAGAAGTGATTTCTCCCTCCAGAGACTTTAGGGAGAAGTCAGGGGACAGGAGGGAGAAGTCAGTGGACATGAGGGAAAAGTCAGAAAAAAACATAAAACGTATATGACATCACGACAAAATAAATGTGCATAGAGGACACAATTGTGGAGAAAAAAATAAGTAAATGTTATATACAAACATACATACACACACAAAACTAAGTCATGTAGGTTCCTTTGCAAAATCAAATACACGTGGGTCTATTCGTTCCAAGCAAGAACTATCACAAATTACAAGCAGTATTGCATGCATTTGGAATTCTGCATGATCATTTCAAACAGTTCTCAAGTACTCAATATTTACTCATATCGCAGTATTTAAGAAAATACCATACTCGGTATTACAAATTGGAATACCGTGAAGCCCTACATTTGATTTGATGAGTTTCTCATGGATGATTTGTGAGGAGGTGCATTTCTTGAATGTGTCTTGTAAGGTTTACAATTTCGTGAGTTAGATCTTTCACGATTTCCAAAAGTTTCAAAATTTGTATTTGGTTTTTTGGTTCATTTAATGCAACTTTCCAATGGTTTAGCTTCCCACACTTAGTGCTGGTTAACCCTTTACCGAACGTAACGGCCAAATACGGCCAGCGCTATTCTCAAAACTCACCAATTAATTTTCATTATTTTTTAATTTTTTCACTTTAAAACATAAGTTATGACCTCTCACAGGAACGAGCTCGTCGAGCTCGTTCCAATTAGGGGTCATAACCTATGTTTTTGAGACAAAAAATGAAAATAATAGTTATTCAAGAATTTTTTTTTGCAAGTGTCGTCTGCTTTTCAGGTTAGGTAAAGGGTTAAACCAAGTGCAGGGCATCTTCCATTATGTGGTATTTGACCGCAACACCTACAACACAACTGATGTGTGTGCTTGACAGAATCTACATTAACCTTTCCTTCTTCATTCATCTCTTTGGCATGTTGTTTGGTAGATTATCTGGTCTGTACAATATCAATGTTTTCATCTCAAGTTAATTTTTCATCTTTTGCTAGGAGAATTTCTTGTACTTTTTTTATCATTGGTGCCAGTTATTATTTGTGCAATCAATCTATCACTTAACTCACCAGCTGAAAATTTACATTTTTTAAAATTCCAAATTTCACATGGCATATACTTGGTAACTCATCTACTAGTAATTCTGTGTTTCAGTTTTCGACATTCCTGTATCTTTCGTATTTTTTTAACTTCAATTTGGGGGGAGGAAGGATTTAAACAAAAGTTAAAGCAGCAAGAGAAGATATTTGGGTGAGAGTTTGGGGTGCTACTTACACATGGAAACAACTTATACACAGTCCTTTTTTTTAATTTAAAGATAAATGTATTGACATGCCTGTTTGTTTGTATATCAGATGTTTTTTCCCCTGTGCTTACATATTCTCTTCTTTACTCTAAATGCAATTATCAATCTGCATTACCGAACCATGTACAGGTATTTTTCATTTTCAAAGAATTGATACACAATGGCGGACATTATATTTCATTTTCCAAGTTTTGGTGCACACAACAAAATAATTATTTTAAAATGTATCAATTCTTGGGATAAATATACTCTCCCAAAAAAGAAAGTGTGCATGCTAAAAAATAACACTAAAAAAAGATATATATCATTTTCATTCATGGAAATTTTATTCAATCACAGATGAATCAATTTGTGACCAACACGAGAAATTTCATTACGCTACGACAAATACTCTTGGTGCCATGGAGAGTCAAAGACACTAAGGGTCAAACACAAAAGTCACACACTCAATATCTGGTATGACCTCCGTCTGCATCGACTACTGCTGTGCATCTATGCCTCATGGAAGCGAACAAGTTAGCATGGAAGTGTTGTGGAATGTTGTTCCATATTCTGATAAGCTGTCTTTGGAGTTCCACAAGTGTTGACGGTGCATGGGGAAGTCGGCGTAGCTGACGTTTCATTTCTTCCCATACGTGCTCAATGGGTGAGATATCAGGCAAATTTGCGGGCCAGGGAAGAACATCCACTTGTTGTTGCTGCAGATACTGTTGAACAGCACGAGCTGCATGGGGTCGGGCGTTGTCCTGCTGTAGAATGACGCCGGGCCAGTGGCGTTGCAGAAATGGGACAACAACAGGTGTAAGTACTCCATCACGATATCTGGCTGCATTGAGATTGCCATCAATAATGACCAGCTCAGTTCTGTTACGGGCAGTGATGCCACCCCACACCATGAGAGACCCTCCCCCATAACGGTTTCGCTCCACGACACATGGATCAGTGTAGCGTTCGTTTCGACGTTTGTACACTCTCTGGCAGCCATCTGATGATGAAAGATGGAAACGACATTCATCTGTGAATAAAACACATCGCCACCAGTGTAAGGGATGCCTGAGATGTTGTCTACACCACTGCAGTCGAGCACGACGATGACGTAACGTCAAAATTGGACGAATTGCAGGTCTTTGAGGACGTAAGCCATATTCTCTCAGCCGGTTGATTACTGTTTGAGGATGTATCCGTCTCAGGTTAGGGATGTTCCTGGCTGTCGTCATTACCGTTTGTTGCCGGTTCCGGAGATGGACGACACGGATATACTGATCTTGTGCAGGGGTGGTAACTCGGGGTCTCCCGGAGCGGGGTCGGTATCGAACGTGACCATGTTGTGCATGTCGATGGACTAGCCTGTCTACAGTGTTACGGTGGCAGTTCAAATGCAGGGCAACCTCTCTGTGTGTTCTGCCAGCTCTAATCATACCCAGGGCAAGGAGATGTTGATTCATTGTCAATCTTGGCATGCTAATGTGGAGTCGTTTTAACAGCAGCTTAAGTTTGAATGTGAACGATAGGAAGGCCTTACTTTAGTGTTTAAATACCCAAGGATTCACACTGCTGCATGAATTTTCAGACTCTCCACGTGCAAAACATGCCTTTTCACAAACGTGCAGCACGTCATTTAACGTTAATGAAATTTTAACGGGGAAAGCTGTTTTTGTGTTCAATATAACTTATTCATGAACAGGTTAACACTCTTTACACCTACGAAATTATTTTTTTGGAGTTTGATCAATTTCTGCAATGTACACTTTCTTTTTTGGGCGAGTATATGTTATGTTAAAGTATGGTGAAAAAAAAAGGCCAGAAAACTGTTATTTTTGAATGACAGATGGACAAGGGTAACACTATATATCTCCAGCCAGTTTAAATGGAGAAATAAAAATGTGACGATGCCATTAACGTGATGACATTATATGTTTTTTCTTACCCCTGAGTCAAATGTAAATGCTGCCACATCTTCATAAGTCTGCCGATTCCACAATCGGAAAGAATTTTCTTCATCTGATGTTGAGTAGCTCAATATATAAGGACTTCCATCAACAAAATCTGTTTCTACAAACGCGTTGTGACAAGATGTTCGGTGCAAAAGATTCCCTGAAAAAGTTAGACATAGACAAAACTACATGTATGTTTCAATGAGTCGTTTTGTATTCAATGAGTCAGATGTGCGTAGGAAGAAAATGTCGAGCCCGAAGGTCGAGACGTTTTCTTTCTACGCACATCTGACAAATTGAACACAAAACGACTCATTGAAACATACATGTGGTTTTGTATTTATTACATGACCCAAGCACCTACTGACCTAATTTTCTTTTCTATCAACGGTGGTAAACACCATGCACTTTATGCAGTCGCATTGCATAAAAAAAGTCCCGGTTGGAACAGGTTGGTGTGCAATACGGAATTCCGTATTGCACAGCCGTATGCACGCCGTATTGCATAAGAGAGACTGCATGGGCATGTAATAAACAAAAATATCAGCCGTTGTCATAATTCAGTTCATTTACAGCATGTCTTTGTAATCCCAGTCACTTGCCTTTTGCCACTATTGCAATGCTGACACTTGCAAGGAACTATAACTTGTTGAATGAAATGCACAAGTCTTGCAATTATCGATGCAATTTCTGTTATATCAGGCAGTCTAATTATTATCATAATTCTCTTGTCCATACACATTTGGAAATCTAGTTTTGAGGACAGTTTCTTCCTAAAATATCAGTTGCCACTTACAAAATTTTACATGGAGCATCAATGAAATAGAATGAAACCCAGTTAATTGAATGGCCACTTTGCATGTGAAAAATATTCAATTAACTAGAGTTCTAGTTTACAATTAGCAAAAATTCAGTTGTTCATCTAGTGATAAACTGTGCATTTATTTTATTAAATCTTGTTTGACAGTGTTCCATCTGCTCTGTCAAACAAGATATAATAGATTTGATGCTAATATTGGATGCATTGGGGCAAACAATGTCTTGAAATATGGAGAATGAAGTGGTTGTAAGAGTTTTTTTGTTTTTAACTGGTAGAGTGCTAAGTTATTTTTGGTCGGCAGAATTTGTTCACATGTCTTTGCCTTGTTACAATTTATGGGAGAGTGCCAAACGGCACTCTCCCATAAATTGTAACAAGGAAAATACACACAGACTAAATAATTTCACTTTTAAGATAATATGAAGCACGTTCACAGAATATGAAGCTTTTATGTTACAGTACCTGCCCTTTAGAATAAAGCACAAATATGGGCTTCCAGCACTCTACCAGTTAATGGGGTTTAATAACACATTTGGCAGCCAGGGTCACATTGTGTTAGACAATTGTATGGGTTGAGTACCCAGAGAGAACCAAGCAGTGGTGAGCAACTGTTAAACTTTCCAATATACTTCTCTCGCACAAGCAGAATTAGGATTAGTTAAAGGCATGTGCACCATCAATGTGCAGTATGCCTCAGCACATAGTACCACTGTGCCCTGATGTGGGTAATCAAGGTTAAGTGCCTTGCACAAGGACACAGTGCAGTTATCCCTGGCATGGACTGAACCATGGATCATTCAGTTTGAAGTCCAATGCCATAACTACTGAGCCACCATGCTCCCTTTTGGGCAACTAATATACTTAAAAGGTAATACCAAGTAATAGATATATCATTATATATATAGTACACAAAATAGTGATATATCTATTAGCGAGAGAAGTATGTTGGAAAGTTTAACAGTTGCTCACCACTGCTTGGTTCTCTCTGGGTACTCAACCCATACAATTGTCTAACACAATGTGACCCTGGCTGCCAAATGTGTCATTAAACCCCATTAACTGGTAGAGTGCTGGAAGCCCATATTTGTGCTTTATTCTAAAGGGCAGGTACTGTAACATAAAAGCTTCATATTCTGTGAACGTGCTTCATATTATCTTAAAAGTGAAATTATTTAGTCTGTGTGTATTTTCCTTGTTACAATTTATGGGAGAGTGCCGTTTGGCACTCTCCCATAAATTGTAACAAGGCAAAGACATAAGAACAAATTCTGCTGACCAAAAATAACTTAGCACTCTACCAGTTAAAAACAAAAAAACTCTTACAACCACTTCATTCTCCATATTTCAAGACATTGTTTGCCCCAATGCATCCAATATTAGCATCAAATCTAGGCAAATCCTCGTCCAAATATTGGAGGACACCTGCACAACTGTACAATTATTTACCCATACAGTACACAAAATAGTGATATATGTGATTTAATCCACAGCCCCTCAATGTTAACAAAAGTAAAAAAAAGTATATTTTAGAAAGTTTGACACGAGTAAAACCACATTTTAAAACACTTTTTGCTTGCTCTACCCCCGAAAAACAAAATGGGCATAACCCATTGTTTGCTTGCTAGAAAGTCTATTGAAGTTATGACATGCATCAGGAGTTCAGATATTGTGAACAGATCTGTGGCTTCGAAGTGAACTCACATCATGACGTAATTTGTTCTCCCGCTAATATAATGTCTCAGCTCAAGGGTGGAACACTTATTCAATCCCTCATCGAAAGTGCGGCAGATAAATTTAATAATCGTTCATTTTTAAAGCATTTGGAAGAATAATTCTTTTTTTGATCTGAAGAAGAGGTTCGCTTTCCCTCAGGGGTGGTGGGTGGGGGTGCCTGATTGCCATCTTAATATTTGAAAAAGGCCGTTTTTTTATTTATTTACTAGTGTTTAAGGTCACTTTTCTGCAGCTATGGCTAATTGTGACTGCAAAAAAAGGTGTAAAGTCAAGTTTAGCCAATTGTTTACACCCATGCTGCCCATTTTAGGGGACTTCTACCCCGGGCACTGGTGACCAGGTCCTATTTTACCAGTAAAACTGAACTTGTTTTCCACAGCAAACAAGCACTGCTTCACTTCTGAGGTTTCCACAGGAGTCCTTTTTAGGTTACCAAGGCTGTTGGTTATTAAAAGCAACAAAAAATTAAAAAGTACATTAGAATTTGGACACGATCACACTCAATTCAGTAGCTCTGTTGAGAAAAGTTTGTTGATAATTCATATGTTAAAAAGTTTATCACACCTCCTTTACAGCATCTTTAATTTTGAATGTCTATGATTACAGTACCGTGACAATCGTACAAATATCTAGTTATTGGGACTGTTTCAAAACCATCCTAATATCCAGATATTGGTACTGTTTTACTGAGCTGTTCTCATCAAAACCGTACTTGGTGTGATTTTATAGGGCTTGTTTTCATGACAGAGAACAAAAGAAATATTAGGTAGCTGTGGATTAAATTAAAATATTGTCTTTTGAGTGCAACAAGGCACCATCTGCAATGCTCTTGCATTGCAGATGGCACCTTGTTGCACTCAAAGAATGCTACATGTTAGATTATACCATTTGGCACCAAAAAATTTTTGGTTAAAAATAATTAATTTTTCTCCGAACAAAAATTCCACTTGTAAGCCTGGCAATCTAGAAAATCAAGGAGTGCAAAACAGTTGCCCTCTTCAGATTTCTTGGGAGTGCAACTGCACCTGAAATATTCAATGCAAAATCTTGTATGCTATTTTGGTTATATTCACTTCAAGGTATTAATATCGTGACTGAAAAATTGTACTACATTCAGCTACCTAGTGGAAAAATTGGCACATACATCTCATTATTCAAAATGTTACATTCAGTTCTTATCTGACTGTATTCTACACTCAAAATCTATCGAAATGCGACACAGTATGGGGTCATGAATTCAGGGACCAGCCTAGGGGGAAATTTTAGGGAGACTTTAAGTCTCCCTCCAGAAAAAATAGGGAGACAGCAGATTCAAGTAGGGAGACTTGGTAGGCAAGTGAAGAATATTAAGAATATTTATGTTCCGCCCCTTCTTATTTTCAGCTCACAGACCTCCATTAACAACTGATTACATCCAGGTCCAGTTGTTTATAATGCATTTTATGCCGGTTAAAAAAAATCATAAAGTAATTATTGATTGAAAATTCCCCCTGCTACCTGCTTCTTCAAGACCCACTTCTTCATGGCCCATCCCCATTCCTCCTCCCCCCCCCCCCCCCCCCACACACACACATACCCTGTGGTTGCTTTTGACCAAATTTAGTCAACTGAGCTAACAATTTTCTAAGTCTGAAAGTGTGAACAGGATCAGATGTGAGATGGTTGCTTTGCAGGTACTTTTTCCAAGATCCTTCATGTGCACTTTTATGCTCTGCACAGAACTTTTCTTGTCGTTTACTAAAGCTCGTTTTCACGTATTTCAATGTCCATTTGTTTTTTCGAAAATACACTGGCCAACAGTCATCAGCAAAATGAAATAAAAATACAGTGTTAGAAAATACGTCTATTGTGTGTGAGACTTTTCGGCATCCTAAGCGACGTAATCTATTTTCAAACTGGGTTATTTTGTTGAGCCTCGCAAGTCACCTATTTTCGCTTCAAGACTTGACGATCCGATCTGATTGAAACAGAATAAAATAGAAACAAGAGGCCTGTCACGCCTAGAGAGCTCCGCTGAGGGCCACTGATCGCATGGGCATGTTTTCTAATACTAATATTGTTACAAACTTTAGCCGAAAAATTTTCAGTTGTCACGAAAATTATGGCTTGGATTGATTACACACCGCCTATTGACATTACATGACGTTATAAAGATTTTCTTGATCCTGTGACCTTGACCCTGTGGATTTACAGACCGCAGAATAATTGATGACACACCGTCTATTGATAACACATATTGTTATGAAGTTTGGTGGAAAAATATTCAGCAGTTTAGAAATTATGGCTCGGACAAATAAAATGTTGACGACGGACGGACAGAAGGACGGACAGAAGGATGACTGACGACAGACGACGGACGACAGACGACGGACGAATCAGTATAAGAAAAGCTCTGCTGACTTTGTCAGCGGAGCTAATAAAAAATCCACAAAAAGCGACAATGGACCATTGATTCTTATGTGATTTCAAATAAATGGTCGCTTATTTGACGAATGGAAATGCTCATCTATCACACTCAAGCACATTCGATTCTTGAAAACAATTGTTTTTATGTAAACCTTGGATCACTCAGTTATGCTTTTCCTCATTTCGGCCAATTTTTAGATGTCGCCCTGACTTTTTTTCAAAGCGACTTTGTGAGTAGTAAGGCGACTTAATCGCCCTAGTCGCCCGCACGGCTGGTCCCTGCATGAATTATTGCGAATCAATGCAACACTGACAAATCATCCCCTGAATTCCAATGTGTTCTCTGTGCCAGCAGGCAAAGAACTCAGGGGACAAAATGATAATAGATTTTAAAGGCAGTCCCAAACAGGCTGGCATTCCAGAGTACCCAGAGAGAATCACCAAGCATTGATGAGCAACTGTCAGACTCCCCAACATACTAACTCCACACATGCAGGGTTAGCATTGGTTGAAGACAAGTGCACCATTGATGTACAGTACACCTTAGTACACAGCACCACTGTGCCACCACGTGGACAATCGGGACCTGCTCAGTTGGGATGTACTAAGGATAAAGCCAATTTAAAGCTTATCGGTGTTAAAGATTAAGTGAATAATTGAAGTGTTATTTGTTAGTGACAACGTCAAATCAAATCACGAGTTTGAAGTTATTCTCCACTTTATCTGAAGGTCATTGTCAAAAGGTTTTGATAGAAGCATCAGTAATATATTTTAGTTTTTGCCCACACAAAACTGTCTTTCTGGAATACAGAAAACAATCAGTGAGACATTTATTTATATTTATTGGTGTTTAAGGTCACATATTTATGCACAATGGCTAATCATGACCATGACAGTTTTACAGGTGGAGGAAGCCGGAGTACCCTGAGAGAACCACCTACCAACGACGAGCAGCTGCCAGCTCCCCAACATCGTAACTCCACACTGCAGCACAGGCAGGGTTAGATTAGTTGAAGACATCTGCACCATCGACGTGCGGTACGCCTTAGTACATGGCGTCATCATGCCCCCATGTGAGCAATCGGGGTTAAGTGCCTTGCCCAAGGACACAACGCAGGAGTCCGAATCGATTGCTCAGACGGATGATGGAATATTACCAAATTATGGTAAATTTTATTGCAACGTGACAATTCAGTTAATTGGGTTCCACTCTTTCAAATACCTTTTGGAATTGAGTAAACTTCAACTAAACAGCCCCCAAAAAATAGGTTCACAACTGAAAACAAGAAACAATGTTCAAAATGTCTAGCTGCCCAGATTTTATCATTATGAAGCAGATAACTTTTTGATGGTAAATGTGAGTGGAGAGCAGATTTTCCCCATCACAGATGGATTTCTCATTCTTGACCCATTTTACATCTTTTTAATGAATCTGTTGGTACAGGCATTATCCACTTCTGCACAATGGCTAATCGTAACCGCAGCATGGAGATAATGTTACATTCAGTCAACCGTTTATACCCATGTTGCCCATTTGAGAGGACTTCCACCCAAGCCTGAATATAAGCAGACTGTCATCTGCAAAATGAGGTCCCCAGAGGGTGAATTTGGTGATGCTATCCTGCACAGCAGGGTAGCATCACAAAATTTACCCTCTGTGAACCTCAGTCTGTATCAAGGTCTCAAGCTAAAACAGAAAGATGTACCTAGAGGATAAAATGGCCCACTGTGGGGGACAGCATCAGCAAATTCACCCTCTGGGAACCTCATTTTGCAAATGACAATGCTTATATTCAGGCTTGCTTCGTATTGGTGACTGGGTCCTATTTTACCAGTAAAACTGGGCTGGAAATCTAGAAAATGCAGGAGGGCAAAAAATAGCCCTCCTAAATTTCAGCTTATATGGAAATGTTGAAATAGGAGCACATATCCATTACAAACAACTATTTTATGATGTACCGTGTTTAACTGTTATAAGCTGTAGCCACATCCCTGCTAACACACAACATAACTACAACATTATATTATGTCACTGTGTTGAACTGGAAACAGAAGTTCGTCAGTACAGTGTAATGCACATCAAGGGAGATAAACACACTCCCCACATGTTCAATGTCAAAACGTCAGCTCAAAATTCCTGGTTTTATTAAATTATTTCTGGGTAGGAAATATAAAAAAAAATCAATAAGAAGTTGCTCTCATATCTTTCCACCAAATAAATTTCCACAAAATAAATAAATATACGTACCACTGTACGTATCTTTTGTATAATAATTGAGAAGACCAGTGAAGGTGTGGTTTAGAGATTATTGACAGGAGCTTATACAAAGTGACTGACTGATTAACAAGTCGTTGTTGCACAAGATATTTCAATTGAACTAAATACATAATACTTGACTCCCTGAATTTACGTCACTGGATAAAAGCACACACAAAAAACCCACAAACATTACCAAGTACCTAATTTCAGCCGATTTGTTGAGTGGAATGTTGCAATAATTCACCTGATTTCATTTTTATGGCCTGCGAATCAGACATCTTGTCCAGCTTGTAAAATTGGGGAATGGGAGGTGTGGGGCTAGGAGGGCTAAAAAAAAAAAAAGTCTGTCTTGGAAAATTTTGCATGGGCAGTAGATGGGCAACCTGCCTTAAAAATGTCAGCCCTGGTAAAAACAGAGCTTGTTTACCACTGTGAAAAAACACTGTTTCACTTCCCGGGGTTCCCACTGGGAGGAGGGGGGGGGGTTTATACATAAAAAAAACCCTTATAAACATATAATAAAACCGTTAACCATAAACCATTATGTTTGCAAAAAACAACAATTTATCCTGATTCTTGGAGCTTCCAGACATATTCTATTTTTATCCAACTTAAAATATGAAATTTGGTATAGAAAAAGTTCCATTTAACAATTCATTTTCATTGATACAAAATTGAGAAATGACAGACAAGCTATTAATTGATAATAGAATGTTTTTATTTTTGAAATTCACATTAAAAAATTTCTACAATCCCATATAACTATTTCCATTAGTTCCTTGTATCTAGCACCCTGTGTGACATGAAACCGACTAACCCTGTGTAAGCCAGAAAATAAGCAGACTGTCATCTGCAAAATGAGGACTCCAGAGGGTGAATTTAGTGATGCTACCCTGCACAGCAGGGTAGCATCACTAAATTTACCCTCTGTGAACCTCAATCTGAATCAGGGTCTCAAAACTAAACAGAAAGAGGTACCCAGAGGATAAATTGGCCCACTGCATGTGAAAGCATCATCAAATTCACCCTCTGGGGACCTCATTCTGCAAATGTCAGACTGCTTATTTTCAGGCCTGACTGGTCCCTGTTCATTTTATTAACTAGCCTATCAACTAGTCATGTGCAATGCCTATGGTCAGTCAATGTATGTTGCTTACCTTTCTGGACAAATTTAGTTTCTTGACCATCTGATATATAGTCAAAAAAGAAAGTATAATAGAAACAAATGTGAAAAAATAGCATAAAGGATGAAATATAATAGTTCTAATGTTGAATGTTTGTGGACAAGAAGTCGTGCAAAGAGTTTAATGACATGTTGATGTCCGTCCAACCATATACAATTTTGCCACGGATTTCAAAATAGCACGTGCTACCTGGGAATGTCAAATTGAATGTGTGACCGACAATTTTCTTTGTCTTATGTGGTGCAAGAGAGCCTTTTGTCTACGATATTTTAAAAAATGCCAAGGTTAACCGAAAATCTGAGGTTGCATGCCATTGGTATGCATGAGGCTGGGATACCTCCAGATGAGATCGCTGCTGAGTTCAGAGTCACTATGGCCACTATTTACCATCTCATTGGAAGGTATAGAAACACTGAATCTACTGCCGACTGACCACCTTCAGGTTGATCAAGAGTTACAACCCCTGCACAAGACCGCCACATCAGGACGTCTCACTTGCAGGATTGCTTCCTTCCGGCGACGAGGACAGCAGTAATTACTCCTGGTACGACTAACAATAGAATCAGTGCACAAACTGTCTGCAACAGACTCGATGAACACGGCATCTGCAGTAGGCATCTATACCATGAACCAATCCTTACCAAACATCATCATACCGTCAGAATGGAATGGGTAGGTCAGCGTGTTTGCTGGACTCAGCAGCATTGGAGCACAGTTCTTTTTAGCGATGAATCACGATACTGTCTACAACACTATGATGGTAGGGCAAGAGTGTATCACCAATGAGGAGAACATTTTTCTGATGCTTGCGTGCGGGAATCTGACCGTTTCAGGGGGGCAGTGTAATTGTTTGGGCAGGAATTTCCTTGCACCATCGAATGCAATCTGAATATGGACAGCGATATAGGAACGAAATTCTTGATGCTGTTGTTGTCCCATTGTTCAATGCTAACGTCAGATTGCAGTTATTCCAGCAAGACAATGTCCGATGTCACATGGCTCATATCTGTCGTGACTTTCTTGGGGAGCAGAGCATCGAAAATCTTCCTTGGCCCCCACTTTCACCAGATTTGTTGCCAATCGAGCATCTTTGGGATCAACTGGATGGTTGGGTACGAGTTCATGATCTTCAGACATTAGGTGATTTACATAATGTTCTAGGGGAGGAGTGGAACGCAATACCACAGGGCGACATCCAGAGACTTATCAGGTTCATTCGCCGGCGATGTCTTGCCATCAAAGAGGCAAACGGTGGACATACACGCTATTGACTGCATGTGTGAACTTTTCATTTCACCCCATGTGACCATGTCTGAATTGCAACATCCTGACGTGACGCTGGCAACAGTAAGAACATGACATTATGCAAATTCATACAGCTAGACTCAAAATATGAATTTACAATAATTTGTTTGGGATTAAAGTTGATAATACTAAAAAAATTGCTCCTCAAAGTTTATTACAATTTCTTATTTGACTCAATACAGTTAAAACTAGAAGTCCTGTCATGAAATGCGCACAAATAGCACGTTGATATGCACGTTAATGTACGCGTTATGGCCCAAGTAAAACTATCAAATTCTGTACATATGGCCTGTGCACAAGCAATGTTCCAGCCAATGGACCTCCGGGTAACCCGGAGGTCCATTGGCAGAAACATTGCATGTGTTTGCTATGAGTAACCAGGAGAACCTGCCGTGCTTTGGATGCCAATCGATATGGCAATTGCGCGCAATTCCAACGCGCAATTAAGTCTAGATAAGCGCACTATTCGTGACAGGACTTCTAGTTTTAATTGTATATAAGTAGGGGTAAAGGCTAATGCCTTCCTGAGAAAAGGGTGCAGATGGCAACTGTATAGTATTACAATCCAGGTCTTAAAATTCATGTGAGAATCAGAATCGAATTGCACAAATGATTCTCATAAGAAAAACAATGAGAATCAACTTTAATTCATGACAAATATTTAGGCCACACAAAGTAGATCTTCTGTTTCTCGGGCCATTATTTGTGAAATTGCATGCGGGCGAGCGGTTTTTTATTTTATTTTTTATTTCAGTAATTACTTCTTTGCCATCAAAAGTTCATGTTCTTGGTTCAAGTTTTAGGCCTCATAATCTACAGAATAGTATGGGTGGTGGTGTATTTCATCCCTTGAGTGCAAGAAGGCTTTGCAATGCTAAAGCATTGCAAAGCCTTCTTGCACTCAAGAGACAAATTCATCAATTTTTTTAACTTGGGTAAAATATCAGACATAAACCGTTTAATTTTAATTTTTTTTTAAGTTTAAATTGGTTATAAAAAGAGAGCATGCGGCAGCTAAAAGGACCATATGGGAGGGCTTGAGAAACAGATTTTTTATTTTTTTAGGCCTTATCTGATTCTTGTTCTAGATTCTAAAAGTGCCTTACAGCAGCTATGATTAGATAGCATGAAAAACTGATCCACATTGAACTCAAGAAATCTTTGGTAAAAAAATCTTTTCAATTTACAGGGGAAAAGTTTGATTAAATGTGGCCAAATTATATTTATTTGACAATTATGAGGAGACATTTTAACCAATATGTGGACAGTTTTGACAAAAGTTGGGGACATAATGACCCAAGTTTGGGGACATTTTGACCAGCACCCAATTTAAAAGTGGCATGGCAGTCATAAATTTGCTTTTGTAATATGAATTAGCAATGGATAATTTTAAAGTTCAACCACATAATTGAATAATACAATATTTTTGGTGATGGCAAGGAAATAACAGTTCACATTTGGAGTGGTTGGAGTTCAAAAACTAATTTCATACGTAGGTCAACAGCATTCTTTTCCATCAAGCTTTCCTGCTTGTTTGGATGTGATACTGGCATATTATTATGCACGATTTATCGTCCTACCTCACTTCAACGTAAGAATTAATTAATAACAAAGGACCCCTCGCTGTATAAATGCAGGTGACCACTGTGGATTGGTGTCTTTTTATTTGAGCATTCTATTGTCCATATCATGTCGTCGTTGTCTGACTAGACAAATATTTTGTCTGATACCTCAGTACCCACAGGGCTCATCCCTACTTCCTATGAGATTTCACCAGGTACCCCACCTTTGGACAGTGAAACTCTCAAGATTTTTGCATTAGACGATGATGCTAGCAGTTTTGGAGGAAACCATAATAACATTTCTAACCTTCAAATAACTACCACGGTGGACTCAGTCCCCAAAGAACAGACTCTCGCCTCAACTGAGGATGCTGTCCCAGTCAGTACATATAGCGATGGAGAGGACGTTGTCCCTCCAAGTGGAAAACCGCTTGTTTTGGAGAAATCCAGCTGTAAGAAACAGACTGGTAAACATGAAAAGGCAGCAGTTACCAAACGCACATCACACGCTGACCTGGAACCGGTAACGGTCACAAAAAGTGTCGTGTCAACTGGGAAGAAATCGAAAGTTCTCAGTGTTTCCGCTCAATCATCACAGCCTTTGGGAAGAAAATGAAAAAGTGATATCCCGATTTCTGATTCTTCTACAAATAAGAAATTAGCACCAGTTATTGAACACCCTGATATTCTGACCACATCTAACTCTGAGGGCACACCCGAGTCCAGTGATGATGATTTTATCGGTGATAACCTGCGTGATAACATTCACAGTGACACGATGATACTGATAGTAATAGCAAACATGAAACCAGTTTTGAGGATGACGATTTTTTTAACCTCCCAAAACATTTCACCGATGACACGAACTATGGAGCTCAGGTCAATTCTAAGATTGCAGATTTTGCAAATAAATCTTGCATGAACAAGGCTGATTTCTCAGAAGTTATTAAAAACATCCAGTTTTACAAAATTGTAAATTGATTTCAGCCCAAAGGGAAAATTCGGAATTATGGCCACAACTTGACAGGCAGCGTCGTACGCGTGATTGTCAACTTCAGGATATTCAAAAATTGTTAGGTCATGCATTAACCCCTTTTCTAAAAATGGTCGATGATCTTTAAGACTTAAAAAATATCTCTCTCAAAGCCATTGGGAATAACGAGGGACGAGAGGCTAAATAACTTAGGAAGAGTTTTGACAAGTCCATCGACCAAGCAAAAACCAACCTTATTGATGGTATAACTCTCATGGGATCGGTGGTTTATGATGTTTCCACAAAACGTAAACTTCTGCTCAAACCAAATTTCAGCACACAATATAAATCTTTATGTGCGTCTCACCGTCCGGTAATTCAACATCTGTTTGGAGATAATATTTCGAAAGAAATAAAGAAATCCGGCAAAATGGTTCAGGTCACTCTCCCCAAGGGAAGGACCTTCAGAAGCAAATGCTACTCCCATTTTTTAGGGAAGTGCCCATATCTCGGTCAAAGCCAGAGGCCTCCGAACTTTCAACCAAACAATCAGTACGGGTGACAGTGGTCAGACAGGTCACAAAACTACCAACGACCATATCAACGCAACCAAAGGTTCCAAGGGGACAGGAAGTAAAGGTAAGTGAACAAACTATTGCAGGAAACATTACACATTTCCTTTACAATTGGAAGGAAATTACCAATGATTTTTATATCATTATATTAGTGCAGTGAAGGGATGTGAGATAGAGTTTGTATCTTCACCTCTCCAGCATAAAATTCCACATCCAATTCTGTTTTCTCATGCAGAGGCTGTTCTGATTGATGATGAAATTGACCAATTACTCCGAAAAGGTGCAATCTCATTATCTTCCTCTGAGGAGGGAGAATTCATCTCAAAACATGTTTTTGCAATGCAAACGGAATGGGAAAATGCATCCTATTATCAACCTCAAGTCACTCAATAAATCTGTTGTCTATTCACATTTTCTCATGGAAACTTTACCACCATTCTCCACTTAGTGCAACAGGCTAATTTCTTCACTTCTATTGACTTGCAGGATGCTTACTTTAGTATTTCCATCCATGAAGCACACTGGAAAGTTCTGAAATTTAGATTTAAAAATCGCCTATATGAATTCACCTGTTTACCTTTCAGTTTGTCCTCTGCTCCAAGAATCTTCACCAAAATCATGAAGCCAGTATTTGCACATCTCCGCAGTAGAGCCATACAATGTACATATTATATTGATGATTCCCTTATCATGAATCAAATTAAAGCTGGACTTGATAAAGATACTAAAACTATCACTGATCTCTTGTTGAAACTGGGATTTCATGTCAATTTTAACAAGTCCATCTTGACTCCAACAAGGAAAATAACTTATCTGGGTTACATGTTAAACTCTGCAACATTCCAGACCTCTTAACCAACTAATAAAATGGACAGTATTATTTCTCTTTCAAGGGTCATTTTATAACAAAAATATGCTAAAATTCTCCAAATAGCAAAGCTTATTAGTCTGTATGTTTCTACTTTTTTAGTTATTAAACTTGGTCCATTGTTTTATCGGAATTTGGAAAGGGATAAAACAAGAGCAGTTACAAAATTTCATTCATATTCAGGTTTGATGAACCTGTCTAGAGAGGGACAAAATGATATTATGTGGTGGATCTCAAATATTACATCTATGAATAGCAGACCAATTTGCTATCCTCTGCCATCTCAAGTGTTAGTGACCAATTCCTCTTCTTTTGGATGGGGTGGTTTCCTGGGAGAAGATTGGACTAATGGATTTTGGGCTTCTGATGAACAGACAAAGCACATCAACATTTTAGAGCCTTTGGCCATTTTTGCTTACAAGCACTTGGCAACCACCTAAAAGATTGTCATCTTTGTGTCAAAACTTATAATACAACCACAGTCTCCAACATCAATGAAGTTGGGGGTAGAAAATCCTCTCTTTTCAATATCTGCAAAGACATTTGGTTATGGTGTTTTCAACGGAACATACACATTTCTGCTGCACACATTCCCGGTCAAGCTAATATTTTAGCAGATACTCTATCACGGGAACTGAAAAGTACATCTGAATGGAAGCTGAATTCTCACGTTTTCCTCCAGTTATGTGACACACTGTTTCTCCCTTCCATTGATATGTTTGCCTCCATGAGAAATCATCAGTTGCCAAAGTATTGCAGCTGGTATTCAGACGTTGATGCCTTAGCCATTGATGTATTTTCTTTCACTGGGCTGACCACTTACCATATTTATTCCCTCCTTTCAGGTTGCTGGGACAAATACTGGTGAAAATAGAGGAAGACCAAGTAAATCACTCCATTCTCATATGCCCTCAGCGGCCAATGCAAAAGTGGTTCCCAAAACTGTTGGAACTGCTTACCAGTCTGCCAATAAAACTGCCTCACAGCAGAAAACTGCTCACAAATCCTCTCACAGGTGCATGTCATCCCTTATCTCAGAAATTAAATCTATTTGCCTGTACTGTGTCAGGAAATTCCTCCAAAGTAAAGGTTTTCGAAAGAAGCTTCTGAAACCATTACACAGTCATGGAGAAAATCCACCTGAAAACAGTATGGATATGCATGGAAACAGTGGTGCGCTTGGTGTGATCGACAAAAAAATAATTATTTTCAGGCCAGTGAAGCTCAAATTGTAAATTATTTAAGTTCTGTTGGGGTTAACAGATCATACAGTGTCATAAACAAACATAAGTCAATGTTACTTCAAACTCTTATCTCCATCAGCCGCAATGAATTGTCCTCCACTCTGCTTATTACCAGGTTTATGAAGGGGACTTTTAATACAAATCCACCAAAACCACGTTACCAGGTAACCTGGGATGTGTCCCTGGTGATACAGTTCTTGAAAACACAGTACCCCCTTCAGAGTCTATCTCCTGCACAGTTGACTAAAAAGCTTGCCTGTTTTATGGCTCTAGTTTCACCACAAAGGGCACAAACTTTTGTATCTTTAGATTTAAATCATATGCAGGATACCTCACATAGTGTGCATTTTTCAACCTCCACATTACAGAAAACCTCTTGATCAGGCCATGTATTTTATAGTACTGATTTGTTTCCATACACTGAAAAGAATCTCTGTGTTGCACACAGTCTACAGGAGTACATAAAACAAACACAAACAATACGAAAATCTAATAAACTTTTTATTTCTTTCAAAACAAGGAAGGCAATAACTACATCTACATTTGCCAGATGGATTCGCGATTGTTTGTGTCAGGCTGGGGTGGATCCTTCTTATAAGGCACACTCAACACGCAGTGCTTCCACATCTGCAGCTTTCCACTCTGGTATACCTCTTAAGAAAATTTTTAAATCTGCTAATTGGTGATCATCACAAACATTCCATACTTATGATTTCAGGAAACTTCCACCTGGTGATGAGTTTGCAGCAGCTGTTTTGCGCTGAGGTCTATTTTGTTTCTTACAAAGAATTTGACAAAGATGGTGTCAGAAATATATTCACAGTACCGAACAATTTATTTTAATAATCTGATAGATTCCATGTGTGATTAAATAGTGACATTTCATTCCACAACTGGTCATTTATTTCTTCACTTCAGTCCTGGACTCCTTCATACAGTATTCAATGATAACCACTTTGAAATCATGCCAGTGTCACATCAGAACAAGTCGGAAGGCTTTATGGAAAAGAATCCCCCACCTCATCCCAATATACGAAGTATATGCAGGATGAGGGGGATTCTTAGAATATAAGCCTGCAGGCTTGGAGGATATGGCACCCTCCCAATGTGAGCATTTTTGGCATATATTGGATATTTCATTCACACTTTCCATTTCCTCACAATTTTTCAACTATGAGATATATACAAACCCTTCCCTTGTTATTGCTTCTGTCATCATTGAATACCATACGCTTCATAAGAGACACCAATTCACAGTGGTCACCTGCATTTATACAGTGAGGGGTCCTTTGTTATTAACTGGCAAAGTGCTAAGTTATTTTTGGTCCTGGAAATTTCTTTGTGCATCTTTGCCTTGTTATAATTTATAGGCGAGTGCCAATAGGCACTCTCCCATAAATTGTGACAAGGCAAATCCTAACAGATAAAATAATATCACTTCAAAGATAATAGGAAGCACATCCACAGAATATGAAGCCTTTAAATTGCAATACCGGAACTTCAGAATAAAGCCCAAATATGGGCTTCCAGCACGCTACCAGTTGATTAATTCTCACGTTGAAGTAAGGTAGGACGATAAATCGTGCAGAATAATATGCCAGTGTCACATCCTCCAAGCCTACAGGCTTGTATTCTAAGAATCCCCGCCCTTCTAAGAATCCCCCTTATCCTGCATATACTTCGTATATTGGGATGAGGTAGGGGATTTCTCACTGCTGAATGCTATAGCCCAACATTTTTAACACAATTATACACATATTAAAACATCTGTCAAGGAACGAGTTCAATGAGCTTGTTCCAATGAGGGGTCATAAGCTAAGTTTTTAGACAAAAATTGAAAAACATAATAAAATTTGAATGGATATTTTTGTATATGGCGCTGGCCGGTTTTGTTTGCTATGTTGAGTAAAGTTTTAATTATATAAATCATAAACGGTATGGCAATTAATCAGCTACCTATAAGGGCAAGTAATTAATCGGTTAACCAAGGTTAATCCATGTGATTAATCGATCAAGAAAACCCTTTAACCATTTCAGCTCTAGAAATTTCACATTTCGTATTGGTATTACAGACGTGATTCATCTCTGTATAACTGCAGTATTCAGAAAAGACTTGATGCAGATAACAGTACTGATACCAAACGTTTTTTTTTTCAGTGTACCAGGGCTTAAAATTCATGTGCGAATCACAATTGATTCATGCAAATAATTTGCACAAGAAAAACAAAGAGAATCAACCTGGATTTGCTCGAAATGTTCATATGATTCTTGTCTAAGATTCTAAAAGTGGATTTAAAAAACCAGAATTCTTATTCTTTGCACCCTCATAATAAAGTGAAAAAACCTACTTACACAGCCATGACTTCACTAGACAACACTGCTTCAATACTGTAATTTCTATCAATAAGACCACCAAAACCCCAACCCTGCACCTTGGAACATGTGTTCTACATGCACATGTATGACAAGAAACTGACCAATAGGGCTGAAACAGTTGGATCATTTTCACAACCGACTAACCAAAAGCTATAACCGAATAATATCTGGTTATCCGTAGCCATTATTTCACCGAATCTGGGATCAAAATTATAGGAATTGGAAAGCAGTATTCTCAGAAACCATTCTGTAGTGTGTATACAAACGAATGTTGTCGAGTACTCAACAACGTTCATTTGTATAAATACTACGGAATAGTTTCTGCGGTTACTCAGTACTCACGGAAATTGCCGATCATGAACGAAGTCTTGTATGCCAAAGTGGATTATTTCTCAATATATACAGCGCTGCTGCGAGGTGTAATCTATCCCAAAGAAGAAGCGACAGATTTACTTTTTTAACCGTGGAATGATGATCACTATCAATATTTCGGATAACCGGTTGACGTTTTTTTACAAATCGGTTAGGTAGGTAACCGGTTTCAAACCGGTTATCCAAATAACCTTATCAGTACTACTCACCAAAGTTGAAACTTGATCCTTGAAGGTTAAACTTTTGTAAGTTTACTTTTTATGATGGTATATGTACATGTTGCACTCACATGGGCATAACAGTACTCTCAAATTCTATATATTTAAGAACTGAAAACTGATTCCCACAACAGCAATTTGTTGGAATCAAAACTGATTCTTGTGAATCATGACAAAGGCAATTATGTGTACTGCCTAGCTCTAGCTGAGGCTAAGTTCTATACTAGAGACTATGATTTTGAAGTACTATCGAGCCCCTAAAAGTCTTTTCAAGCCAAAGTCTTTCAGGGATTTAAAAGAGCCAGAGCTGTTGAGAACTAACACAGGAACACTTACCTTCCTTCATATCAAATATTCTCACCGCATAATCATAATGTACTGAGATCAATCTATCTTCATCCAGTATTTTGAAACTATCAACTCCAAGTTCAAGGTCATCATTCTGTGCATATTTTCCTTGCTTAAGGGCCATGCTGTTATAATCATCAGCATCAATGAAGTGAAGGGGATCTTTGTTGCCTGTGTAACAGATCAAGAGTATTTATATCTCAACTCCTATAGTTTCATGCAGAAGAAAAGAGACAACTTGTTTTGTCTAGCAGTCCACACTATAGGTGACAACCTAAAAACAAGTTATTAACTGAAAATAGAAAACGTTTTCATTTTTTGGAATTCACTTTTAAAACAATTTTTACAATCCAGTAGAACTATTTACTTTAGTTCCTTGAATTGAGCACCCAATGTAACATGTAACCAGCTAACCATGTGCACTTTTATAGTCTCAGACAGTGCATATTTTCATGTAGTGTGTGATGTGGAAGTCGCCAATTTTTTTATAACCAGAAAGTGTGAATAACCCTGTGCATTGCACAGGGTTAGTCACACTTTTTGGTTATAAAAAATTTTCATTATTAACGTGAATAACTAACCCTGTGCATTCTACTGTCTTCGTGTAAATCTCATTTATATCAACTCTTTACCCAACATAATTGAAAAACCAGCCAGTACTATTCTCAAAAAAGTGTGCAAACTCCATTTATGAACCCTCATTGGAATGAATTGTGGAAAAGATTTTTTAGTGAATTCCAAAAATGAAAACATATTCTATTTTTAATTAATAGATTGTTCTAAAATGTTTATCGCATATAAATGCTGTAAAATCTGCAATGTATTTGTAAATAAAAAAAGCAGGAGTGTATTCAGTCACATGTGGTGATGTCATTTTATGGGGCTATAATCTAGTCAGCTGTTGGTGAAATCAGTTCCAGTGTTACTGATGTTGTTGCCTTCATCGATCTCTGTTTTTTGGTTGGTGTTTTGCTTTCTCATTTCTACGGCTTCCCTTGTTTTTCTACCAGTGGTGTTTTTTAGGTAATAGTTGAACAGTGGTACAGTAGAACCCTGTTAAATGAATTGCAACTTTGCCAATGGAAATTATTCAATTAACAGGAGTATTCAATTAACAGGGATTGTGTCATTTTCTTGTATTCTAGAGATAAACTTTGCATTTATTCCATTATATCTTGTTTGACAGAGCTCCATGAGCTCTGTCAAACAAGATATAATAGATTAAATGCCTGTATTGGATCTACTGAGGACAAATAGGTCAATTAACAAAGGAAAACTGGGGAGAGTCAGGGTAGTTTCTTGACAGGTTACAAGATTTTTTATTCAATTAACAGGAGTTTAGTCTATAACCAATATTCAATTAACAGGTCAAATTTGTACTGGAGGCATGGTAAATGGTTTTGTGTTGGGAAATTATATTCAGTTAACGGGGTTATTCAGTTAAGAGATATCCAATTAAGTGGACTCCACTGTACTTGAATATATATTATTGAATATATGTTTTTAAGAACTATCCAACAGTATGTAACCAAACAGTATAATATCAGTTTCTGAGAGCGCAGTGGCTCATAGGTATAGGCATTGGACTTCAAACTGAAAGGTTCACTGTTCGAACCCCACCAGGAACAACTGCATTGTGTTTTGGGGCAAGACACCGAATCCTGATTGCCCACATGGACCATGGTAGCTCTGTGTACTAAGGTGTACTGCACATTGATGGTGCACTTGCCTTCAACCAATGCTGATCCTGATTGTGTGGAGTTAGTACATTGGGGGAAGTCTGTCCATTGCTTCCCACTTCTCGATTGTTCTCTATGGGTACTCCAGCTTACTCTACCTGTAAAACTGTCCAACACGACATGACCCTGGCTGTCAAAAGTATCATTAAACATCAATAAGAAAAAAAACATCAGTTCCACAGATAAAATGACCAAATGAGATACAAAACTATCACTAAATCACTCCAGTGCATAAAACAGTTTCATATGCATTAAATTATTTTTCACAATTTCACAGAATTTCTCACTTTATTATAATAATTTTTCTGGATGTCTTAATTCTCACTACTTTCAGAAATGTTTCTATGACATCTCACAAATTTAGAATACTGAAGAGATTTGCAAAGTCCACAACTCTTCAAGCTGGTGGAAATCCTTCTTTAACCTGTTCAGTCCTAAAAGTCGGGGGCGCGGTGGCTCAGTAGGTAGAGGTGCAGGCTGCAAGCCGAGAGGTTCTCGGTTCGAATCCCACCTGCGGCACCCGCGTTGTGTCCTTGGGCAAGACACTTCACCCCGCTTGCCTACATGGGGGCACAATGACACTGTGCACTAAGGCGTACTGCACGTCGATGGTGCGCATGTCTTCAACCAATCTAACCCTGCCTGTGCCGCGGTGCAGATTTCAGAGTTACGATGTTGGGGAGCTGACAGCTGCTCGTCGTAGCTCAGTGGTTCTCTCCGGGTACTCCGGCTTCCTCCACCCGTAAAACTGTCACCGACATCATATGACCCTGGCTGTTAATGTGTCATTAAACCCAAATAAAAAAAAAAAAAAAAAAAAGTCCTAAAAGTCCATATTTGGGCATTAGTGAAGTCTGATAGCACAACTGAAGTTATGCTCTGAGCAGAGCTTCAGCTTTAATACCAAAACCAAGACCATAATGGTGTTTTAAAATAAGTATATGTTTTGTCACATTTTATCGGTATGTTTAAAAGAATTTAGCCAATGAAAATTTTTGTTTTTTAAGCCCTTCCCTTGTCACTGCTGCATAACAAATTGGTGGAAACTTTGACATGTGAAAAAAGAGAGTTAACATTTCAAGTTTTTATATTTTAAACTGTTACCATGCTGTTTTCCTAGATTGAAAAAAAAAATTCTGTGATTTTTAAAACTATTCAGAAAATATTGTCTGAGAAACAATATTTCAATATACTTTATGAAAAAGGTGACTTTGACCATTGAGGCCTTTACACACTGAACGAAAAGTGAGAATTCCAAATGATGTGATAATGTTATAAATAGAGAGTATTCGCTTGACTGGACTGGTTACATGAAATAATTCATGAGAGGTGAGGGACGTTGTACAAACAGGAGTGCGCGAATGCGCACAAGTGTTTTACAATATAGTCCCTCACCTCGAATGATTTATTTCACGTAACCAGTCCAGTCAAGCTATTACTCTGTTTATTACTTTTCATTGTTATATTATTTAACCCTTTACCTAACGTAACGGTCAAAACCGATCAGCTCTATTCTAAAAAATCGCCAATTAATTTTCATTATTTTTTCATTTTTTGACTCTAAAACATATGTTATGACCCCTCATTGGAACGAGCTCTTCGAGGTCGTTCCAATGAAGGGTCATAACTTATGTTTTTGAGACAAAAAATGAAAATAATAGTTATTCAACAATTTTTTTTGCAAGTGTCATCTGCTTTTCACGTTAGGTAAAGGGTTAAAAAAAACAAAAAACAATGAATTCCCCATTACATCCACGGTAAAGCATCTTTGTTTGCGCGCACGGATACATGACACAATTGTTGATTGCATAATTCACTTGTGAAGTTATCGTTTATAATCAAACCTGGAAATCACAGTAAATCACATTTTGGAAAGTAATAATAAAGATTTTTTTTTCTCCATTTGCAATTTTAACCCTTAAGGCATGGCATCAAAAATTCACCTTTTATCCTTTTGTATATTTTATATTCTTTTCCTGTCAAGTGAGTACATGTAAGTATTTTCTGAATACAGCAGAAGCAGAGGCAGGGGTGGGGTGGAGAGATGGACTCGAAACTTCGAGGGCCATGAGCTTTCCCCAACAGTCCAGGAATCTTGGGTAAGCCTTTTTTCACCTTTTAGCCTTTTGTATATTTTATATTCTTTTCCTGTCAAGTGAGTACATGTAAGTATTTTCTGATAGTAAAAGTTGCCAGTGATAAAACGTAGAATTGTGCAGTGCGACTTGGCCGGTCGTCGCACATGGACATCTTTGAGCTGGGACCCACAGTAGAGTTGTCGGAGTTTTGCTTCGTCACAACGTGCCAACTATTATTCGATCAACAAACTTTATTTGTTTGAAAGGAAAACTTGTTTCTCTTGCATTAAAAAAATAACGAATATTTTCGAAATTTCTCTTTTTATGGGGCGAGTTTAATTTTTGTTTCATTTGACCCAGTTGCGAAGTTTGAACGGTTAAAAGACGAAAAATCTCTGTTCTCCGTGATAGAATTACGTTTTGTTTGCAATCAGATCAGCACTAGAAACGAATGGTTTTTACTTTTACATTTCACCCTGAAATTGTCGAAGGTACTGGTCTCGAGGGATTAATGTATTGATATTTTCTGTGTTATGTAATCTCAATCACTGTCATTATGGTGGAGTTACTCGGCACAGTACTTGCAATTGCATACCGGTTGCACTGCTAATTAATTCTCGTTAATCCCCAACACTTGTAGTCGCAGTGGTCAGTAATTAAGTCCTGTGGATCCACCGTGGGTTTTAATCCTCTACACTTTATGTCACCTCCACAGTGACGAGTGTTTTTGTTACAACCCACCTTGAACATACTGTAGGTGGCCAAAACTTGCCTAAAAATAACAACAAAGCCACAGGATATAGTCTGTCATAAGTGTGGTAAAAATGTATGACCATCTTCAGGCCTTCCAGGGTTAAGGAAGGAAAATGTCTGATCTGAATTTGTTTTATTATAAACACAATTGTGAAATACATTGAGACCCTTTTTCAGAAAGTGCCATAACATTATTAACCATTTATCTAACATGAATAGCAGACGACACTTGTTAAAAATATTCTTGAACATTTTCATTTTTTGCCTCAAAAACAGAGCTTATGATCCCAACAATGGAGGAAGCTCAATGAGTTTGTTCCAGTGAGTGTATAAGCTATGTTATTGAGGCAGCAATTGAAAAGATAATAAAATTATGATAGTATCTTTTGCGAATAGTGCTGGCCAGTTTTGACCATTATTTTGGGTTATGGGTTAAATATATTTTTGATGCAATTACTTGTATCAAAATTTTTATTAATAATTGTGTGCTCAACCCTGTACATTGTACTCAGGATACTTAATTACTAACTTGGCTTGGGAGCAGAGCTCTGACATGACACTGAGTTGAAAAGTAGATCTGAGAATAAAAAAATGGTCAGGCCCCAGAAAGTATATCTTCTGTTTCTCAGGCCAATTTTAGTAGGTGGGCGGTTTTTTATTTTATTTTTTATTTTTGTAATTATTTCTTTGCCATCAAAATTTTGTGGGTGGGTGGTTTTTTATTTTATTTTTTATTTTTGTAATTATTTCTTTGCCATCAAAAGTTCATAGTCTTGGTTTCTTTTTATGTTTTAGGCCTCATAATCTACAGAATATCATGGTGTACTTCATTCCTTGTATGCAAGAAGGCTTTGCAATGCTAAAGCATTGCAAAACCTTGTTCACTCAAGGGACAAATTTATCAATTTGATTAACTTTGGTAAAATAACAGATATAAACCATTTAATTTTTATTTTTTTAAGTTTGCATTGGTCATAAAAAATGATCATATGGGAGGGCTGAGAAACAGATTTTTAATTTTTTTAGGTGTTATCTTACTTTTTCTCCCCCACTTCCCATGCAATATATGTGTGCCTCATGTGAGAAGGCCATGTGAGAGAGATATTCATCTCACATGATCCACGTGTCTGGCTTATTAGCATATTTAATGGGCACACAGACTATTTAATCATCGCACATTCTTCCGTAAACAAACAACATGGCATTACATTTCGGAAACATTAATAAACAAACATTTGTCAAAGAAAATAGAAATAAAAACACAGGCTGCAAAACCAAAGGACATTTGGCTCTTTTATATGAATTTTTGGGTGAACACCATTATGAGTGGAGAGGGTAGCACATCGGAATGTGTCAAGGTTCATTTTGCTACAAATCTTTAACCCCTGTCTTGCTGGGTATTGGGATTTAATTTTTGTGGTATATACTGAACTTTTATGCGCTCTTTTCGATAAGCAAATCAGTTTCTTTCAGAAATAGGCAACAAAATTGTTCAACATAGCTGCATGTGCCCCCTGGATTACTTTTGATGACATCATAGTCTTTTGGTGGGAGGAGAAAAATTATACCCGATGGGGGTGGGTGTGAGATGGGGGAATCTCACCCTCAGGACAAGATATTTGGTCCAGACACTTGGCAATTAAGTCTAGCCCAAATATCTTGCCCTCAGGTCAGATTTTCCCATCTCACACCCTCACCAATGATAATGATAATCCCATCATTTGCATCGCATCAAGTGTGCAAAGGCCTTTAATTTCTTGACATCTAAGCTATCCATGCACAGCATTGTTGTCATAAACTGCATGGATTTGTTTAAGTAATAATGTTATGTTTTCAAGGATTTTCAAGAAGCTAGAGATGAGAAATTCCAAGTTTTTCAAAGAATTTCTGCTATAAAAACAGGGAAGCACCCCTCTAAGAGCTGCACAGTGACATGGACATGTAAGATAAGGACATTTGTACTCAATAGTCCCTATTTTAAGTTCATATCACCCTCATTCAAAAGCATGTATCTCAATCTGTTTGGGGCATGATACCTCAGTGGTTAGGGTATTGGACTTCAAACTGAAAGGTCATGGTTTGATCATGACCAGTGATATTGTGTCCATGGGCAAGGTCCAATCCTGATTGCCCATGTGGTGGCATGGTGACACTGTGTACTAGGGCATACTGCACATTGATGGTGCACTTGCCCTAATAGTGGTAGAGAGCAATAAATTATTTTGGCCAACAAATTTTTTTAAATATCATTGCCTTGTTACAGTCTTTGAGGGAGTGCCTATAGCACTCTCTCATAAATTGTAACAAGGCAAAGTCTTACAGACTAAACAAGAAGCTCTAATGAGCCTGTAATCGCTCACCTGGCAGAACAGAAGATGAAAATGTGATTTGCCATAGGACTATAAGCTGCAAATGTGGCCATGTTTACAACCCAATAAACATTGCATAAGGATCGTTGGGAGAGGATGTCCCAGTCATCAATCATGTGAAGTTTCAAAACATTTGGCTTTGTAGTTTCAGAGGAGAAGATTTTTCAAAACTGACCAATCAGAATCAAAGAATGCCTCTGGCAGCAATGTGTTTCATCCAACAGGAACAAAATGAAAAACAGTTGTAGAAAACCTCCTGTAGACCATTCCTGCCAATGATGGTTCACATCGGCTCAGTAGTTCCAGAGGGAGCACAGTGGCTCAGTGGTAGACTGTTGGACTTCTATGCTAGAGGTCCCGAGTTCGATACCCATCTGAGACGACCCGTGTTGTGTCTTTGGGCAAGGCACTTTAACCCGGTTGCCTACATGGGGGCATGATGACACCATGTACTAAGACGTACTGCACGTCACTGGTGCACATGTCTTCAACTGCTGTAACCCTGCTTGAGCGGAGCTTGAACAGAGTTAGAATGTTGAGGAGCTGACAGTTGCTCGTCAATGCTCGGTGGTCCTCTCCGGGTACTCTGGCTTCCTCCACCTGTAAAACTGTTACGGTCATGATTAGCCATTGTGCATAAGTATGTGACCTTAAACACCAATAAATAAATAAATAGTAGTTCCAGAGAAGAAGATGAAAATGTGATTTCCCATGGGGTTTCTATAGTAACTATAAGCTGCAATTGCAGCCATGTTTGCATTGCCATCAACATTAAATGAAGATTGTTGGTAGAGGGGGTCCCAGCCATCAATAATGTGAAGTTTTAAAACATTTGGCCTTGTGGTTTCAGAGAAGATTTTTCTAAATCCACCAATCAGAATCAAAGAATGCCTCTGGCGGCCATATTTTCCATCCAACAGGAACAAAATGAGGATCTTTTGTAGAGGACCTCCCATAGACCATTCCTGCCAAATTTGGTTCACCTTGGCTCAGTAGTTAGTAGTTCCAGAGAAGATGAAAATGTGATTTGCCATAGGTTTTTTATGGCAACTATAAGCCTTAATTACAGCCATATTTGCACCCCCAATCGACATTAAATGTGGAGCTGTGGGAGAGGGGGTCCCAGTGATTGAGCATGCAAAGTTTCAAAACATTTGGCCTTGTAGTTTCAGAGGAGAAGATTTTTGAAAATCCACCAAGCAAAATCAAAGAATGCCTCTGGCGGCCCAAGTTTTTCATCCGATAGGAACAAAATGAGGACCGTTTGTAAAGGACATCCCATAGACCATTCCTGCTAAGTTTGGTTCACACTGCTCAGCAGTTCCAGAGAAGAAGATGAAAATGTCAAAAGTTTATGGATGATGATGGACGCAAAGTGATGGCAAAAGCTCACATTACCTTTTAGGCCAGGTGAGCTAATAATTTCACATAAAAAATAATATGAACCACATCCATCGAGTATGAAGTCTTCAAGTTGCAGTAAATAATATGAACCACATCCATCGAGTATGAAGTCTTCAAGTTGCAGTACCTTCACCTCAGAAGAAAGCCCAAATATGGGCTTCCAGCACTCAACTACTTAAGCTAATGCTGACCCTATTTGTGTTGAGTCAGGGCTTAAAATTCATTAGAGAATCAGAATTTATTCTGGCAAATGATTTTTGCAAGGCTAACAATGAGAATCAACTTTGATTCTCACAAAATGTTTGATTATTGTCACAGACTCTAAAAGTGTTCTTAACCCTTTACACAATGAATTGGCCACATTCACCTGCGTAATATGCAAATTCAGCAGCTGAAAAAATTATTATTTTTCAAAAAATTTCAACCAAACCATATCATGTGATCCCTCTTTGGAACGAGCTGATCGAGCTTGTTCCAATAAGAGGTCACATGATCTGGTTTGGTTGAAATTTTTTGAAAAATTAAAAAAAATGATATTTAAAATAATGCATTTTGATATTGTCTGCATTGAGTAAAGGGATAAAGACCCGGAGAATACTATTTAATTTTTGCTTCGTCATAATAAAGTCATGCTTTGACTTAGCTGTGGTATCTTGTAAAGTCTTGTCTGTCTATTTAGGCAGACAAAAACTTCAAAAGACACCACTACCAGGGTACTATATTTTCATCAGCAAGACCATCAAAACCTGCATATTGGAAGTTCTACAAGTGCACAAAAGACCAGAAACTACCAATGATTGGAACTGGGCCATTGAGTATTGGACTAATAAATACTTGATTATGAAGTTTTTTGTTTTTTTACTAGGCCCAGGTTATAACTTATGAACTTGTTGCACTCACAAGGGTGCAGTACTCTCAAATTCTAAATTAAGAAGCACAAGAAATTGATTTTCATGAGGATCAAATCTGACTGTTGTGGATCGAGATAAATTTTAAATACCAGGAGTTAGTAGGTTGTGGAGTCAGACAGTTGCTTGCTGCTGCTTGTTGGTTCTTTCAGGTACTCAGGCTTCTTCCACTCATAAAACTATGAACAAGTTGAACCAGGCTAGCAAAAGTGTAATAAATAAATAAATAAATTCTGTTTAGTAGAATTCTATTAGGCAGAGAAGGGAGCACAGTGCCTCAGTGGTTGCGGAACTGAACTTTTAACCAAAAGGTCAATGGTTTGATCCCTACCAGGGGTAACTGCATTGTGTCCTTGGGCAAGGCACTTAATACCGATAGCCCACATGCTGGCATGGTGTACTAGGCATACTGCATGTCGATGGTGCACTTGTCTTCAACCAATGCTAACCCTGCATGTGTGGAGTTAGTATGTTGGGTAGTCTGACAATGGCTCACCACTGCTTGGTGTTCTATCTGGGTACTCTGACTTCCTCCACCCATAAAACTATCCGACACGAGGTGACCTGGCTGTCAAAAGTGTCATTAAAACACCCAACTTATATTAAGGCCTCTCCTTGGCCCAATGGTACAGGAGTATGGGATGACCTTTGTAGTGGCAACTTTGTGGTCTCGAATACTAAGAAGGGATCCTTAGCCTGCACTGAGTGTGTCTCTCTCTGCACAGAGGACAGCCATTTTACGTCCTCACCCAATAGGACAGTGCACTGTGACAACATCAACCGCCCAATCGATGTGGATGGAGTGTTTGGACACCTCGAGAATTTTCCATGTCTGAGGATCCATCCCTGGATCAGCGCACTTACCCACCTGTGAACCTTGAAAAAGAACCAAAATTTATTTCCAGATAAGAAGCATTACTATGAGCCCACTAAATTGGATACTTCTTTAACCCTATACCCAACGTAACAGCCAAAACCGGCCAGCGCTATTCTCAAAAATCGCCTATTAATTTTAATTATTTTTTCATTTTTTGTCTCAAAAACATAGGTTATGACCCCTCATTGGAACGAGCTCGTCGAGCTCGTTCCAATGAGGGATCATAACCTATGTTTTTGAGACAAAAAATGAAAAAAAATAGTTATTCAAGAATTTTTTTTGCAAGTGTCATCTGCTTTTCATGTTAGGTAAAGGGTTAATAACCCTGTTAACTGAATATAACTTTCAAAAATACACATTCATTTACGGTATTACCAAACCTTCAGTATAAATTTTTTAATTGCATATAGATGAAAAAGTAAACTCCTGTTAATTGAATAAAACCTCTTACCCTTACCATCAGCAAATTCTTATTTATAGACCTATTTATTCTATTATATCTTATTTGACAAGTGCTCTAGTTTATCTTTGGAGTACAGGAAAGTGACGAAATCTCTGTTACTTGAATACTCCTGTTAATTGCATAATTGGCACTGGCTAAATGCTCCACTGCATTGGTTCCTTGTGCTAAACTACTTTACCAATGTTTATAGACCTCTTTGGCCTAAGAACATTCAGTACATACATGCATTTATTACTTTCCAAAGTGTGATATACTGGGATTTCCAGGTTTGATTATAAACGATAACTTCACAAGTGAATTATGCAATCAACAATTGTGTCATGTATCCGTGCATGCAAACAAAGACGCTTTGCCGTGGGTGTAATGGGGACTTCATTGTTTTTTTAATCCTTTACCTAATATGAAAAGCAGACGACAATTGCAAAAAAAAAATTCTTGAATAGCTATTATTTTCATTTTTTGTCTCAAAAACATAGGTTATGACCTATGTTTTAGAGACAAAAAATAATGAAAACTAGAAAGTGTTTTAGCACACTAAAACATATGTCTCCCCTTTCTTTTGAGGTCAGAGGTCATGGTCACATGCAGTTCATCAAGATAGCGGACATGTGGTTTCATGGTGACACATCCACATGTCAAAAAAAAAAAATTGTGGTATGGACAATTACTCCCTATTTAAAGTACATAAATTTGACCTTGAGATCAAGGTCACATGAAGGTCATGATAACATGTGGTCTCATTGTGATACATCCACATGCCAATCATCTAAGTCCTAGGTCAAAAAACAAAAAAGTTCTGATCTGGACAATTATTCCCTATTTGAAGTACATAAATTTGACCTTGAGGTCAGAGGTCAAGGTCACATGCAGTTCATCAAGGTAGCGGACATGCGGTTTCATGGTGACACATCCACATGTCAAAAAAAAAAAATCTGGTCTGAACAATTACTCCCTATTTAAAGTACATAAATTTGACCTTGAGGTCAAGGTCACATGAAGGTCATGATTACATGTGACATGCAGTCTAATTGCGATACATCCACATATCAAATATCTAAGTCCTAGGTAAAAAAAACAAAAAAGTTCTGGTCTGGATAATTATTCCCTATTTGAAGTACATAAATTTGACCTTGAGGTCAAGGTCACGACATGCGGTCTCATGGTGACACATCCACATGTCAAATAACCAAGTCCTAGGTCAAAAAACAAAAAAATTCTGGTCTGGACAATTACTCCTTATTTGAAGTACATAAATTTGACCTTGAGGTCAAGGTCACATGAAGGTCACGACATGCGGTCTCATGGTGACACATCCACATGTCAAATAACCAAGTCCTAGGTCAAAAAACAAAAAAAATTCTGGTCTGGACAATTACTCCCTATTTGAAGTACATAAATTTGACCTTGAGGTCAAGGTCACATGAAGGTCACGACATGCGGTCTCATGGTGACACATCCACATGTCAAATAACCAAGTCCTAGGTCAAAAAAGAAAAAAATTCTGGTCTGGACAATTACTCCCTATTTGAAGTACATAAATTTGACCTTGAGGTCAAGGTCACATGAAGGTCACGACATGCGGTCTCATGGTGACACATCCACATGTCAAATAACCTAGGTCAAGAAACAAAAAAAATTCTTGTCTGGACAATTACTCCCTATTTGAAGTACATAAATTTGACCTTGAGGTCAAGGTCACATGAAGGTCACAATGGTATGTGACACACCAGCTCATGGTGATACATCCACGTGCCAAATATCTAAGACCTGGCTCAAAAGACAAACAGGTTTTGGTCCGGACAAAGTTTCCTTGAAAAAAGCACAAATCTGACCTTCAGATCAAAGGTCAAGGTCACATGAAGGTCACAATGGTACGCTACACACCGGCCCATGGTGATACATCCACATGCCAAATATCTAAAGCCTGACATGAAATACAAAAAAGTTCTGGTCCAGACAGTTTACCTTAAAAAAGCACATAAATCTGACCTTCAGGTCAAAGGTCAAGGTCACATGAAGGTCACTATGGTACACTGCACACTGGTTCATAGTGATACATCCACATGCCAAGTATCTAAGGTGTATGTCAAAAGACAAAAAAGTTATGGCCCTGACAAAGTTTGTGTGATGTTTCCCTTAAAAAAACACATAAATCTGACCTTCAGGTCAAAGGTCAAGGTCACATGAAGGTCACTATGGTACACTGCACACCGGCTCATGGTGACACATCCACATGCCAAGTATCTAAGGTGTAGGTCAAAAGACAAAAAAGTTATGGCCCGGACAAAGTTTGTATGAGAAGAAGAAGAAGAAGAAGAAGAAGAAGAAGAAGAAGGAGAATATGCACTAAAACAATATGTCTCCCTTCTGGGAAGGGGAGACATAATTAATTGGGGATTTTTTAGAATAGCGGTGACCATTACATTAGGTAAAGGGTTAAATAATATAACCATTGTTAATAATGAAAAGTAATAAACAGAGTAATCACTTGATAGGATCCGTTACGTGAAATAATTAATTCAAAGTGAAGGACTATATTATAAAATACTTGTGTGAATTCACGCACTTGTGTTTGTACAACGTCCCACATCTCTCATGAATTATTTCACGTAACCAGTCCAGTCAAGCGATTACTCTTTATTTAACAAAGGGACCTAGTAAATCGACCACATCTGCATGCATAATTTACAAATTCAGCAGAAAAGAAAATCAGTTTTCAAATAATTTCAATAAAACCACATCATGTGATCCCTCTTTGCAATGAGCTCATCATGGTTTCGTTGAAATTTTTTTTTAAATTTAAAAAAATAATATTTAAAATAATAAATTTTGATATCATCTGCATTGGGTAAAGAGTTAATCTATTATTAATCTCCATGAGCTCTGTCTAAAAAGATATAACAGAAAACATGTTCAGTTTATCTCTAGAATACAGAAAAATGACAAAATCTCTGTTAACTGAATTCTCTTGTTAATAGAAAAATTCTCACTGGCAAAGTATCTGTATGAAACACTCAGATAGGAATCATAATAGGATTCCTATAGGTTTCCTATAGGAAATTGACATTGGTTTCCTACAAAAAACTTCTAGGTAATCTGTATGGAAAATAGTAGGATCATATTGGAATCCATAAAGGAAACACAATATATTCCTATAGGATCCTACAGGAATATACATGTAGCCTTGTCGATTAGAAGAGTTTGCCTCAGCACACTCTTCTAATCGACAGGGCTACATGCATATGAAACTGTTTTCATTGGGTTGAAATGAAAAAAAAATCTGCTTATTAAAAGAAATAGACTTTTACTTAAAAACAAGAACTATTGAAGACAATTCATACCCAACTGCACTGCTGGACTGATGAAGCATAAATGAATTAAAACAAGTAATAAATAGTTAAGTTATTAGGATATGAAAGTTGTGAATATTCTCGGATGGACTCACACACGGATGGATGGACGGATGGACAGATGGCCGGACGCATGTAATCCAGTATACCCCCATTTTCTTCAAAAGTGGGGGTATAAAAATGCCTTCCTATAATTGCCATGTACGTCCTATAATATTAAATCCTATAGAAGTCTTAACCCTTTACCTAACGTAACGGCCAAAACCGGCCAGCGCTATTCTCAAAAATCGCCAATTAATTTTCATTATTTTTTTCATTTTTTGTCTCAAAAACATAGGTTATGACCCCTCATTGGAACGAGCCCGTCGGGCTCGTTCCAACAAGGGGTCATAACCTATGTTTTTGAGACAAAAAATGAAAAAAATTAGTTATTCAAGAATTATTTTTGCAAGTGTCGTCTGCTTTTCAGGTTAGGTAAAGGGTTAAACATTTAGCTGAATCCAAAAAGACCGAAATGTTAAAGGTGAGCAGAGTACCTATAGGAATACTACATCTCTTAAATGAAAAATCCTATAGGAATGCATTGGGGATTCCTATAGGAAAAAGGACTTCCATAAATTTCCTGCCCTACACTCATCACTCATCATTCCTATAGGAGTCCTGAATGATTCCTATATTCTCCTATAGAAATCATATAGGATCCCACAGGACATTCCCACATGGGTAGCTCTTCAATTAAGAGAGTTCTACAATAATAACTTACCCTGTATGTCTAATTTGAAAACATAATCAACTTCGGGGGCTTTCTCTTTTTCTGAACAAGGTGGTTTTCTTCCATCAGATATCAGAATATGACCATCATCAGTTGGACATACACTATGGTAACCGGTAAAATTTTCAATGCCAATAACACTTGAGTTTATTGTTTGTATTAGCTGGTATGATGTTAGATCAAACACTGACAGTGGTCCATCTTCAACTGACGTACATACAACAGTTTCTGATTTATTCACCTGAAAATGTATTGAACATTTAAGAACATCGCACACTTTACTCTTTGCTGTTGTGGAGATTTTCCTTCCCAAAACAGATACAAGTACCTTGGGCCTGGTAGGAGTATGTTAAGACTTTTGATTTTGATAAAAGGCCGCTCGGCCACATGTCCACCGAAAAAACAGGTCGAAAAAGGGGCATAAATCTACTAAAAATGATCGGTCCAAACCCATATTCGAACTTGACCTGTATTATTACCCCAGAAAGTAACATACCAAAATTCTTTCCGATCAAATAATTCTAACTGGAGTTATCATCCAGACACCGCAAATCATGAAATTTCTAAGTCGAAAAAGGGGTATAACTCTAATTAAAATAATCTGGCCGAACCCATATTCAAACTTGACCTGTGGTTTGGGCTAAGAAGGTCACATACCAAAATTGGTTCCAATCAAATGATCCAAACTGGAGTTATCATGGGGACATAAAGTGGGACGGACGCAGGCATGGACACATGGATGGACGGACGGACGGACGGACGGACACCGCTGATTGCTATAGTCCCCCGATAAATTTTTCGGGGGACAAAAATGTCAGGTATGCTGTATACTGTTGTTACCATTTGAAGTGAAGCATGCTATTATTGAGTCCTGGAATCAGGAAAACATAAATGAACATCTGCACACCTTTCACTCCACTGCTGCACAGTAAGTAAGGATTTCAAAAATATTACCCGATTTTTCAAATATGCTTTAGCTACAGTACAGTCACTGTGGATTGGTCGTAATCCATGTGCGGGCAGTGATGTCCAAGCATGCGTTTACCAGGTAATAAAAATTATCATCAGCAAAATTTTAATTAATGAAGCACTGGGTTGTACCCAGTGCTTCATTAATTAAATTTTTGATGACTATTCCTACAATTAGTGTTTGGAATCTAATATTACTGCGCTCGTGGAAATATTGTCCACCCCGATGGAAAGTGGCCAGTCTACGGTGACCGTACTGTAGCAACAAGCAAATTTGTTTGAGTACGGTTTAATACATGAAATGTAATCATAAGTCAGTCAGATGATTCTCCATGGAATATGTGGACAAAAAGACAGTAAGTAACATTACTGGCCTTTGAAGTTTGTCGAATTATGTAGTTTATGTACCAGTTCTCAGAAAGTGAAGTTTGATTAATTTGAAATCTTGGAATGCTACAGCTTATAATTCCTGGTGTATTGTTCACATTTTTGTGTAGGCACTGTATTATTTAGTCCATTTGCCACGAATAGATTTTAATCTCATACAGAAAACACTTTGTGGCGAGTACAAACTTAACTGCAGTATTTTCCAAGTTAATTTTTTTTGTTATTTGGTTTTAACTTGTAGAGTGCTGGAAGCCCATATTTGGGCTTTACTCTACAGTGTCAGTACTCTAACTCAGAGGCTTCAAACTCTGTGGATGTCCTTCATTTTATCTTCAAATCTAAATTATTTGATCTGTATGGATTTTCCTTGTTACAATTTATGTGAGAGTGTCTGTAGGCACTCTCACATAAATTGTAACAAGGCAAAGACTTGTGAAGAAATTTTATGATTAAAAATAATTTAGCACTCTACCAGTTAACGACACATTAACAGCCAGGGTCATATCATGCCGGTAACAGTTTTATGGGTGGAGGAAGCCGGAGTACCCAGAGAGAACCACCAAGCAACGAGCATCTGTCAGCTCTCCAACATCGGAACTCTGCACCACGGCACAGGCAGGGTTAGATTGGTTGAAGACATGTGCACCTTCGATGTGCAGTACGCCTTAGTACACAGCGTCATCCCTCATGTAGGCAATCGGGGTTAAGTGCCTTGCCCAAGGACACAACGCGGAGCTCGTATCAGTCGCTGAAATGGTCTTCCAAGTTAATTTGTTGAGGGCTAGATTATTTTTTGTGGTCTGAATTTGTTATTCAAAATTTGTTTCATTACAAAATATTGGAGAGTGCCTACAAGCACTCTCCAATAATTTGTAATAAAACATTTATAAAAACAAAATATTATTTGCATTTGACTGAATATGAAACATGAGCAAGGAAAATGTCAGTTTTACTCTGGTACCCTCATGTTTTTGAAAGCCTGGATGGAGGCTTTTAGTACTCAACTATTTAAGGAGCCTAAACTGTTTTTTGCTATATGTTCATGTTCTTATCCATAAACAAAATGAACCAAAATCAAGGTTTTTTCCTGAAACCAAACATAAAACTGAACTGAGTCTGAAAAACAAAAACCTCCCAGTTCTACTCAAGACCCTCCTCATTTGTTGTAGCAGGGTTAAATCAGTATTTATTTATTGGTGTTTAAGGTCACATGGCTAATTGTGACAGTGACAGTTTTACGGGTGGAGGAAGCCAGAGACCCAGAGAGAACCACTGAGCATCAACAAGCAACTGTCATCTCCTCAACATTCTAACTCTGTTCAAACAGGGTTACAGCGGCTGAAGACATGTGCACCATCGACGTGTTGTACGCCTTAGTACACAGCATCATCGTGCCCCCATGCAGGCAACCGGGATAAAGTGCCATGCCCAAGGTCATAACGTGGGTTGTCCTGGATGGGGATTGAACACGGGACCTCTAACATAGAGGTCTACCACTGAGCCACCGCGCTCCCTGGCTAAATCAGTTGTATCTGATTTATGTGAGTGGTAAGCCACTTTAGTGACAATTTACGCATTAGCCAGTCTGATCAGCAGTAAAGACAAAAAGGCTGAGTGCTAGAAGCCACTATCAGGGCTTCAAAAAAATGAGGGTACCAAAGGAAAAGCCAACATTTTCCTTGCTCATTTTTCATATTCCGTCAATCACAAATTATATTTTGTTGATATAAATTTGTTTTATCACAAACAAAAAAGCCAGTTAATAAATATTTGTTTGTTAGATCCGCTGATCAAACTGGCTGATGTGTAAATTGTCACTAAAGTGGCTAACCACTTACATAAATCAGATACAACTGATTTAACCCTGCCACAACAAATGAGGAGGGTATTGAGTAGAACTGGGAGATCTTTATTTTTGAGACTCGGTTCAGTTTTATGTTCGGTTTCAGGAAAAAACCTTGGTTTTGGTTCATTTTGTTTATGTGATAAGAGCATGAACAAAAAGAAAACAATAGTTCAGACTCCTTAAATGGTTGAATGCTAAAAGCCACTATCCAGGCTTTCAAAAAAATGAGGGCACCAGAGTAAAAACTGACATTTTCCTTGCTCAAGTGTTTTCTGTATGAGATTAAAATCTATTTGTGGGAAATGGGCTACATATACAGTGCCTATACAGAAATGTGAACAATACTCCATGAATTATAAGCGGTAGCAATCCAAGATTTCAAACTTCCTCATGATTCATATTCAGTCAAATGAAAATAATATTTTGTTGACATAAATTTGTTTTATTACAAATTATTGAAGAGTGCCAATGGGCACTCTTCAATAATTTGTAATAAAACAATTGGATGAACAAATTCACATCATCCAAAAAATGTAGCCCTCAACCAGTTAATAAAATCTTGCTAAACTAAAGTTCCTCTTGCTAATAGCATTGAAAAAGGAATACTAATATGTCGTAAATGATCTTTGATAAATAATTTTAACACACCACCAGTGAAAACATGCTGAATATCAACAAAGATTTTAACACATTTATTGAAATTTTTGAGAGAAAAAAAAAACAAGAAACAACACACCAGAATTTCATTTGAACATGTGTAGCGTTCTCCCTATTAATTCCTGGTAGAGTCGCCCCAGAACGCTAACATTCACCGGGTCCCGTCCAGAAGGCCAATTGTCAACAGACAACAGAGAAAATACTTTAAAAAATAACAGCATTTAATCTTCAAAATGAATCCGTTCAACGGATAAATTCTTCAGCATCCCTGTGACTAATTTACCTTTCGTTAACTAGTTGATAAAGTTGATAAACTTCTGAGTCCAATTTCCAATACCCCATGTTCAGAGGGAGAGAGAGAGAACAATTTACATGCATACGCTAGAGCTTCCAATAACAATCTGACTGCCTGAACAGAGATAAATTACGTCGCAGTGGAAAGGAAACTGGAGCCAAAGGGGTCTACGTTACATCACCCCCTCCACTGTTGGAGATGCGTCCCGCATCTAAAGTTCCAACAGACCAGGAAGAGTTTCAAGTAATCGTCGAATGTTCGCGTACATCTGTGCCATTTCTACTGTATTCATGTGCTGACCATCATCACCAAAAGTATGGATAGTCGTGGTCACTGTGGCATGTGCAACATTGCACTGGACAGTAGTGTATGTCGTAACAGGTGTCTGTATCTTCACAAGTTCGCACTGAACTTCTGCATCCTTGGTAGTCGGTGCTGGTTCAAGATAAAAGGCCTAGGCAGGGTCAGATCCAAAATCCGACTGGTTACTGGTAGCATCATGGCGATAGACCACAGCAGGTATATCCTTACCTGCAACATCGTGACTCTCGTGGCGAGTAGTCACAGCAGGTTCAGCTTCACCTCCAACATCACGAGGACGACTTCAAGTCGCAGCTGGGCTAACAGCAATAGACGCAATTCTCGGGCGAGGAGCACTTTCTCGTCTTCTATGAGATCCAGAACGATCCCTTGGTGACCTCCTAGGTGATCGGCTGTGTCGTCGACTATCACGCCGTGCATCTCGTAGTCTGTCTGTCATATTTAGGTGAAAGTCACTCTGTTGATGGCGGCAGAAATTGTAATCTCTTCTGGTTGCATAATTACAAGGGGTGCAAACATACTTCTTGGGGATCTTGTAACTTTTCCATATATCCATTCCTAATTTTTCCAAAAGAGCTCCGGCAGCATAGGTCTCTAAGGCAGCTTTCTTCTTCTGCATCTTTACTGGGTTACACACTGCACAGGCTCTCACATAATCTATCACATTCGACCTGATCCCTGGCCAGTAGTAAGACATTTTGACTTTCTCTGTCGTTTTTGTTATTCCCATGTGTCCTGATGGTGGCGGGTCATGGCATGCCTTGATAATTAATGGCATGTGAGTTTCAGCAACTACTAGGCACTTCACGTCGTGAGAGGCTCTCTTTTCACAAAGAAACAAGATGTTATCTTCACATTTCAGACTATTCCAATTTGACCACAAGTTTTTCACAAACGGCCTTTCTGGAGATATGTCCTTCCAATCTGGCTTGTTTCCCTCTTTGATCCAGTTGAGTACTAGCTCAACATCAGGGTCACCCTGCTGGAGATCTCTTTTGGAACTTGTGTCCACACCAATAACCTGGATGGTGGCTTCATCATCTGTTGTTGATCGTCCACATTGTGTGCAAGGCTCTCATGACATGGCATCAGCATTTCTTCTTCGTTTGCTGCGCCTCACACTCCTGGAATTCTGAGGATTGTTTTTACACTCAAAGCAGGCCTTGTGGCCCACTTGGTGGCACCGAAAACAGGTGGGAGGTCGTGGTTGTTTTCCTTGTTCCACTTGTGGCATTCGGCTGTCTCTCAGATTATTCACGTCTCTCTGCAATTTATCCAAAGTCATGGTCACATGACTCAACTGCCTTGAAACATTTTCAAATAACCCTGGCTGAGTGTCACTGTTGTATGAGGGCTGAAACCTGCTCACAGAAGTGAGGCGAAAGGTTTCAAATTCAACTGCAGACTGTATCACTTCATTCAAACTGAAAGGCTTTGATCGCCTCCTCTCTTGCAGTTCTTTTGACACTGTAGGATAAGCCAAAGTTATCTTACATTTAATCCGCTGCGCCAAGTCAATTAGTTGCCCATCTTTTTGTCATCTAAATGCCCTTAACTCTACTCTTAAACTGGACAGGCTGAAATCGAGCTCACAATGCACCCCAAATTTTCTTCAGATCTTGTCGTTCTTTAGGCAACATGCTGGCTAGTATTTGTTGAGCTGGTTCTTCGAGACTATTTGCTAGGTATAGTGCTGCTCACGTTCAGTCCACCCATTCAGTAGTGAGCAGTTTTCAAAGTGTACTTCATAATCTGAAAGAGCTGTTGATCCATTGAAGGGTCTTGCTAAGATCTGACTTCCAGATCTAAAACGTGATGTCTCTAAATTGTTTCTGTCATCGAAACATGTTCTTGTTTGCATCGCATTCCAAGTGGGCTCTATACCAACTGACGTTGGCCATTCATCATTGAGACGAACATTCCTCGTGGGCCACCCACTCTCCACTTGTGCAGCAGCCTTGGACTTTCTCTGAGGGTTCATGGTGCTATTCTGCTCTGGTATTTGTGACGAAGATTCTGGAGATCTATCACCAGGGGGTAACACTCTCGGCCCACTGCTCACAGCTGGTGTAAAAGTTTCAGGTGCATGTCTTCTCTTTTTTATGTGGACAAAAGGGCTATCTGGTCCCATAAGCTCAAATGCTTCTGCCTCAATTTCTCTTTGTCTCTGGAGATAGTGTTCGGTCATATGCCTCACATCATTTTCACTATCTGTAGCCCTCCTCCGCCATATGTCTTGTTGAGCCTTCTGGTGGCCAGCTTGGTGACTATCACTACTGTTAGGAGTGTTGTTTGGTGCTATTTGACCCTCCTGTGGTTCCCACGACTGTGCAATACCAATGCACTGTGATGCGACAGTATCATTTTTTGTTCTTGGGTACGCTGGAGGTAATTCATTCCGAGTGGAGTTCAGCATGTTCATGGAAACAGCCACTGCACCACTCACTCCACTTGTCATAAAATTGTTATCATCAATGTCTACATTTTTCAATTGCTGTCGGAGCATCTGTCCCCTTGGTGTTGAGTATGGAAATGGCATTGGCTTCTGTTGATTGAGCCAAGCTGGCTCACATATACCCTCGTCAGTTGAAGTGTTCAGACTTCTTGATCGAGAACATCCATCTATTACTGGTCGATTCCAGCAGATCGTGTTTCTAGCTTGAAACTGATCCAGTCTGCATTTCTCGCCAACGTCATGACAAAGTGATTCCTCTGCTTCTGTCAATTCTGCCATCGTCTCATAAGTTTGCGACTCAAAATCAGATACATTGAATCTATGAAGAGTGGGTTTCTGTTCGTTGTTATTTATAGTATTTTCCTTGAATCAAGTAACTGAGTTTCCTGATCGAGCACTCAAGTAGGACGGGATTCACTCCTCACTCACATGAGCTACTTGCTCACAGGAGTGAGCAACCTGCTTGCTTGAATGAGCAGCCAACTGCTTGCTTGAATGAGTAACTTGCTTGCTCAAATCTTTGTTATGATGACTTGCAGAAGGCATATATCTGCTCACTGGAAAAAGTGTCTCGGCTATTAAATCGAGCACACTGCTCAATTGAATGAACAGATCTGTCAGATTGAGAGATCTGTTTCTTGGGACAGCAAACTGCTCGATCCGATGCACGGAATGTTCTCTTGGAGAAGTGAACCGCTCAATCAAACAAAATTTCTGCTCGCTAGGACAAGGGTCTGGTTGTTGTGACAATGCACCCTGCCCAGCAGACTGAGTAATTGCTCACTGTGTTTAGCTGTGTGCTCAATGGAACAAGTGCTTTTCTGATGGCATCGAGCACTCTGCTCAGTGGAATGAGCAATCTGTCCATATGCATAAGAGTAGTCAGATGTTTCCAAAATATCTTTATAAATATGCTCGCTCTGTTGATCAGGCTCCTCATAATTCCCATCAAGCTCATTTTGGTGAGCCGATGTGCTCAGTGAATTAAGCAACTCATGTCTCTCTCTGTCCATGAGTGATTTTCAGTTATAGTTTCCGACCGCAGGATTGAAGAAAAAAAGAAAAAAAAATTATTTTTACCTCAGTTGCCACTTGTTTGACAAAATCCGTTACCTCTGCCACCACTGTAGCGTTCTCCCTATTAATTCCTGGTAGAGTCGCCCCAGAACGCTCACATTCACCGGGTCCCGTCCAGAAGGACAATTGTCAACAGACAACAGAGAAAATACTTTAAAAAATAACAGTATTTAATCTTCAAAATGAATCCGTTCGACAGATAAATTTTTCAGCATCCCTGTGACTAATTTACCTTTCGTTAACTAGTTGATAAAGTTGATAAACTTCTGAGTCCAATTTCCAATACCCCACGTTCAGAGAGAGAGAGAGAGAGAGAACAATTTACATGCGTATGCTAGAGCTTCCAATAACAATCTGACTGCCTGAACAGAGATAAATTACGTCACAATGATGCTGACGTTACAAAGACAAAACACGTCATGAAGTACAATTAAAATGCGTGATGCGGAGTGAAACGAAACAATACAGAGGTATGAAATGAAATGAAATGAAATCATGGGATAAAAGGAAACTGGAGCCAAGGGGGTCTATGTTACACATGAAAAAAACTGAATGATCACATTTTGTAGCTTTCATTCAAATTTTGGGCAAAACTAAATTTTTAATCAGAAATGAAAACTACTTTCTTTTTTTGAACACCATGTAGAGGTATTTTGTCCCACAAATAGAAGGTATTTAGAGTGGAGATATTCTGGAAAATTGATTTTAGATGAAGGTATTCTGGGTGACTCCCTATAAGTTTACCTTGCTGCTGAATTGTCAATAATTACTTCCAATTCAATGTGAAAAACGGTAATCATTTTTAGCTACTGCCATCATGCTTGCAGAAGTCTGTTAGTCTGTGAGTCTGTTCACATCTTCCTTTAACAAAGGCTACACCCCGTAGTTCTTGTCCAATCGTCATGAAATTTCAGATGCAGGTTTGAGGTCATGTCTAGATGAGAACGCCCCTTTTGGTTGCAATATGTCAACCATGACGGCTGCCCGAGCCCAAAACCCCAAAACTTTATCACATTCTACAGGTCGTATTTATGAAGGGATTTCACGGTAGCTTGGTGGAATGACTCATTATAATGTCGAGATGAAAACATCCCCTTTTGGTCATGATCTGTCAACCGTGATGACTGCCCGAGCCCAAAACCTGAAAACCTTTAGCACAGTCTACAGGTCGTATTTATGGAGGGATTTCATTGTAACTTAGTAGGATGACTCCATATAATATCTAAATGAGAACGTCCCCTTTTGGTTGCGATTGGTTACCTGTGTCAGCTACAGGGGCCTGAAGTCCAAAAACCTTTAGCACAGTCTACAGGTCATATTTTTGAAGTGATGTCATCGTAACTTGGTAGGATGACTCCAGATAATGTCTGGATGAAAACATCCCCTTTTGGACACGATCATTCAGCCATGAAAACCAGAGATATAATATATCACATACACATGTCCAATAGTAGAAGCATAATGAACGATCTCTGGAAAGTAACACACTTCTGAGGTAACCCACAGGTGACACCATACTTGATCAGGCGTACAATAAATTCTAGTAACAACACTCCCTGACATGTACTATCCGATATCTTTGACACAATAAACATGTGAATATACGAGAGTGTAAACAAGGTGTATTCGATTGAGGTACCAAGATTAATAAAAACCTTGATGTAGAAATGGAAGTAGGTATGATTAACAGGCTCGATACGGACCACACCCAAAATAATTCATAATTTCTAAGGTCCATAACATATAATAATGTGTCTGCCTAATAATTCATTATTATGAAATCCCGCATGTAATCATCTGAATACCAGTTAACTGGCTATGCAGCCTCCGAGGTACCCAAGGACTAGCAATTTATTTAAGATGAATTATGCACTTGTATATGACATATAGAAGAACAATCACAGGAAACCAACCAACTAAAAAGTGGATGTGCCCATGAGGTCACCATAGAACACGACCAAGCCGCCAATCGAAAAGTCATGAAATGCATGTATGTATTTAAACTCATACAAGGCTTGCAGGAAGAAAACTATGTCTTGCCTGGTAAATGCCTCTAAACACATTGGCAGTGGGGTGGGGGGAGGGGGGAGGGAGGATTCAAAGTCATATTGAACCCTCCTCACCCGTATTACTTTAATCGTTCTTGTGTTAGTCATAAATAATATAGGAACCGCAATGGTTCCCTCACGTCTAACTGACTCCATTATGCCACTATTGGTGGAGAAGAGCATGAAGAACAAAAACTTCCCCTGATAAAGAAGATCCTCTTGTGGAGGAATTTTCTGGGGAACATCCCATAACGGACACTTGAGAAGACTGATCCAAGGTTTCTGTGATGACAGAGGTGCTACTAGTAGGATTCACAACGAGACTGTTTGATCTTAAACATAATCTACTGAATCAACTGAATTGGAGGATATGCATATCCTATCATTTATCCCCATGAGATCGGAAGAGCATCTACTGCATACGCTCAATGGTCTGGGCATGGCGACACGAACGACGGTAACTGATTGTTCCGGTGCATCGCAAATAGGGCTGCACAGTATTTGGATTTTGGTACCGGTGACGGTATTGAAAACAATACCGTGGTATACCAGTATACCGTGAAACAGTTCAGATTGAAAACAAAATAAAACTGAAATACATGTACCTTACTTTTATGAAAGTGCTTGATAAATGTGATGTACAACTACAAGGTCCTCGGTGAAAAACAACTCATGTAATTCGGTACGTTCTAAGTGCTGAGTTTACTCTGAATGTAACAGAATTTTGGAGTTCATTAATTCGTTGTTTGTCGGCAATTTGACAAAAAAATGTTTCAGATCACACATATTCACAATTGCGAAAAGTGCAACAATTTTTGTCAAATATGACAGACGTGTGACGCCATCACTGGGAGAAAACATTGTCGGCTGTGATTGACACCTGCAGACTGTCATGAAACTGAAGAGTGATCACGTCTTGGAGGTGTGCTTAATATCAACAGACCGACTGGCCTGACATATGACAGCTGACATTTGACATTGTCATCTGAGGAAGTTTACTGCAGGAAGATAAGAGAAGAGGAGGAGCTACTACTGGTTGTTTGTGTAACTAGCTAGGCCCTTGGAATTCCATCAACTGGACACACATTTTGATAAAAAAGTTTTGTTTCCCACTGTTTTTCATGAAGCCACATATATGCAATTAGCACAATGACTGGCTCAGTAATTAAACGCTTATCAATCAAAAGAGGTTGACCATGTTTTTACAGGAATTATAATTAAATTGACAAAAACAAATTTACTTGTATCCAAGATTCAAATGAAAGCCAGTAAACCCAATGATAATTTTATGGCTTATTTTCGTAATAAACAATAGGTTCAGTAACCTTTTAGACATGGATTATTGTCGTTCTTCCATTCAAATCACTCATTTTCCCAGAGCAGTAAGTAATACTTCTGTCCATTGCTCCAAAAGTATCTTTTTTATTCATGATATCCCTTGCATTTAATATGTGTTTGCCCTATTTTCGCGCATTATTTATATTTTTATTTCAAGAAAACGCGAATTTCAAATCATAATACTGGACCCCAAAATTGTATACCATTACTCACGGTATACCGGTATTCATTTTTGATGAACGGTTTTTAACCAGTGACGATTTCAATACCGGTACCAACCAGTATACCGTAATACCGTGCAGCCCTAATCGCAAATAGATCTATAATGGGGCGATCCCTCTTGTTGCAAATCTGTCCAAATACTCGCTTGTTGAGCATCCACTCCAATTGTAACAGGCGACTTTTTCGAGAGAGCGAGTCTGCTAGTATGTTCAGATGCCCCTGTATATGGCGGATAGAAAGATGAACATGACGATTCATGATTAAAAGGAAAATCTTCTCCGTTAGTTGGTATAACGGGAATGAATGGATGCCGCCCTGGTTCCCGATGTATGCTACTACTGACAAGTTGTCCGACCAAATTTAAACATGGACATCTGTTATTATGTGCATCCAATGTTGTAGAGCTAGCCATATTGACATCATCTCTTTGATGTTTATGTGTATCTCCTGGAACCAAGGGTCCCAAAGACCCTAACACTTTAAGACTGCGGGACTTAGGGTTGCGCCCCAACCCATCTGACTCGAATCCATCATAATTGTGAAAGCCGGATCCGGCAGTTGCAGCGAAACTCCCTGAGTTAAACACTGAATATCTGCCCAAATCTGAACCTTTGTTTTACTAGGTCTGTTAAACAATATTGGTTCAAGTGAAAGCGTCTTCACACTCCAATTCTGAGTAAAGAATATCTGGAGGAGACGTGCGTGCAGGTGACCCATCGGAATGAGATCCACAGCCGCTCTGCACAGCTCCAATAGTTGCATGAATTCCCTCACTATTAATGTGTCTGAGTGTAGACAAAAGCGAGCATAAAACTGACTAATTTCGCTCTGGGTAACGGCAGATGAACCAGATTGTTGTGAGTCTGAAAGCTCATTCCCAAGTGAATAGAAGACTTGTACGGAGCTACTTCCAACTTTGTCTTGTTTAAGATGAAACCGAGACATCGGAGTAATAGTAGCAGACTCTGAACATCGTTCTGAAGAATAATTCTGTTGCTGTATCCCTGTAGAAGGGCGTCCAAGTAAGGCGACGTTACCGCAGATGAATAAGCTCATAAGTATGACATTACCGAGTTCATTATTATTCGAGTGAATGCCCAGGGGGCCAGATTCAGACCAAAGCATATTGCTCTGAACTGATACACCTTCCCTTGTACGGCGAACTGCAGGTACTTTATAATGCCAGATGTACCAGGACATGAAAGTATGCATTCTTAGATCCATGCTTGCCACATAGTTGATCATTCAAACGCTCGCTTTTACTGACTCATGATAAGCTTGTTATCCTATTACCAGTGAGAACGAGCCTCTGGCTTTGGTACGAGGAACAGGTGACTGTAAAAATCTTGAGGATCCTGATTCTCGGCAGCCTGTATTGCTTGCTTTGATAAGAGAGCTTATACCTCCGGTAGGAGAAACTCTCTTATGCAAGAATTTGATGGAAGATTTGTCCAATGCGGACAACTTGTTAGTGGGGTTTTTACTCGGAATGATAGCCGTAAGCAGTCCGAGACTACACTTCTCACCCACTGATCTTCCGTGATTATTATCCAGTTTTTTGCGAGGCTTGATAACCTTCCACTAACTGGCCAGCAATTGAGGTCTAGAGCATCACCTGTACGACCTGCAAGGCTTATGGGAGGAGGAACCATGCACATCCTCCCTGCAAAAAACCTTGTCTAGTCGGCCTAGGGGCGTCTGACCTATAGACCCAATCAGATCTATGCCCCTTTTCCGCGTCGCTATACTGGCGACCTCCAGAGTAATTATAAGAGGGTTTCTTGTGTCCTCATGAGGAGTTTCCTTTTGATGATTTTTGTCTGGAATGCCCTCCTTTACTCTTGTCTGCTGAAGTGGATCGTTGATACGCAGACTTCAAAAGCAGAGCACTAGATGCTTTCTTAGTAACCTGTTCATAGACTAACGAAAGCTAGTCATCGAAAATAAAATATCCGGAAACCGAAGCAACTCAGAGAGAACTTTTCACCTTGTCATCTTATCAGTGATGATGAAGCAAGGGCAGCATCAAGTCTGATTAACTTCAGATTAGCCACTGTTAGGGCAGAGTTATACGTGGTACACATAATTGCCTTGGAAAGAACTCTAAGAGAGGTACGAACTCCTCAAATTTCTTTCCCTTGAGACATTGCACCATAGCTCTTGTAAGGTGATCTGCGTAAGACATAACATCCAAATTCGCTCTATTTGTAGAAATTGCCATCTCAATTGTGTCTGAGCGAATAGTGAATGACACAGATAAAGATACCTCTAGATCCCCGGCCTGCTCATCCAAACACAGAACTCTCTGAACATCTTTTTCGACCGTTTTTAAATGAAGGTGGTTCAAAAACGGTATGTATACGGAAGATGAAGATAAGAAACTGCCTTCTTTCTCGCACTCAAGACGATAAATACGGCATCGTCTATATGGCCAAAAGCCAGCGACACCTGCATAAACTGAACCGGAAAAGAAAGGACTTCCTCCTTCGTCCGGATAAAGTCTGCGCCTAATGATGCCAGCAGTTTCTCTCTTGTCGTCACAGAACTCTGATTCGGCGGAACAACATCAGGGTAGTATTGATGGATATAAGCCATCACAACCATGTACTGTTCCGAAAGGGAAGTCTAATCCTCTTCCTTATCCCTTTCACCATCCGAGAGAATCAGTTGCGAATCTCGGTCCATTGCATCTGCGTGAACAGACGACTGGACCGACCCAGCACCGTCCGACAGCTCAGATTCTGAGTCTGAGGGAGGCTGAATCTGCACTTGCTGGGATGCTGCGATCAGCTGCGCAATCTGCAAGAGCAAGTCCATCATTGAGGCATGAGCAGTGTCTTCCGTTCCTTAGCCGCATGCTGCTCCTGGGATGGTGTGTCGGAAATGGATCCTTTCTCCGAATGTCCCGATGATCAAGGCCTCGTCTCCCTAGCTACCGGATGGTCTGATTTCATAGGCGTAGAGTGGTTCCTTCTTCGTGCAACAGACTGGAGATCCAAAGTCAGGTAGCTAGGAAGCGATCGTGTGTGCTTAAATAACATAGTGGAGGAAGCTGTGACTGAAGCCGACCTGGTGGCAGACTAGACGGAGCGTACCGAGAGGCAGGCAGACATATGCTCCATCTCGAGCAAGTTCCCAACCAGAAAACTTCATTTCGACCTTGTGAAACGTACCGGAGGAAGCCTTAACTGAAGCCGACCCCAGCTGCAGACTAAACAAAGTGTCCTGAGTGGAGGGCGGACATATTTGCTCCAGCTTGTGCAAGTTACTCAAAACAACATCTGACCCCCGACGTTGTTAGATTAGAGAGGGGGGCCTCTCCCGCTCGTGGTCTATCAGACCTCGCCGAGTACAAGAACTTGCTGACTTCCTCCCTATTTCCATCGTCGCTGGATGAGCTATTTATATTATAGTGCTCGCTCTACCCAATCAACTTCATAGACCGCAGCAGACTTACCTGGCATCACAGCCCTCACGTATGGAGTACCGCTTCACCGGTCGAGCTAGCTGCTTGCAAGAGATTAAAACCTTTAACCAAAGGCCCTAACTCTTGAAATAATGAGCACTGCAACTAGCTCTATATGCTCCATGGAGCGCGACGATGGTAGCACACTTGGATGGGTGTCAGAATATCATCACCATGTTCATGTTCCTCTGAAATAGAAACTGACAGAATGAATTAAAATGCAGTGAGAGGTCCTGATCCTCAGAACTTCACCGCCAACAACGTACCGCGACACCCGACTCCAACATCAGTCTTCCCAGTGCAACACAAGAATGTCAGGAGTCAGCAGGAGTGTATCAACTAAAGTCGATATCAGTCCTCCAAACTCCACAACAATATATATGTATAACTGAGATACATGAATAATGGCAGTCACAATTAAATTCAAAATATTTTTTGTAAACAAAAAATTTTGAAAAAATACCCAAACTCCCAAAAGGAACATTAGGAGCCCAAGGGCATCCTGATAGAACCTAAGTGTGGACAAAGTGATAAATTTTTTAGCTACACTACCGGAATAATAATCCATGTATCCTACAGTATACTACCATAATAGAATATAAAAAAACTTACTATATATGAGGATGTTTACAATGTAAACAACGTCAATGTAAACAAACAAGACATCAGGCACACAAAAAAGCCCAAAGTCAGAACCAATTGAAATGCTGTCAGATGGAAAGCTGGATCTTCATACGAAGAAAAAATGATACATCGGATAGAAGATACAAGACTAAACGGCCTAACACCCCTAGGGTGAGGGTGTAACCCTGGGGAAGAAATAGAATAATATTCTGTAATAAATGTTAAACTCCCAAGAAATTTAATAAAAAATATCAATTAAAAATAGCCAAAAAGCTTAAGAGTTTAACAGGAAGGGTTCGTGGAAGGATAGGGAAGGAATACTTAACAAACAGTGGAATAATCATTTTCAAAAATGATGACATCAGGCATATGTCCCGAAATTGGGAAACATAAAATAATTTTATAAATATTATAAAGTTACAGACCTGAACATCCAAAACCACCGTTGAACACTTCCTTCATCCAATAACAGCCTTGTATCCACCAATTCTTGCATTGATTTGTGTCTGGCATCCTCAAAAAAGGAGATTTGAAAGCACAGATGTCATTTCATTGTTGATGACTTTAGGGCCAAACAAAGAATGATGTTGGCGCCGATTCCGGTCACTTCCTGACGTCTACACATGCACGGAGAGTAAATGTATGGAGGGCCAGATAGGACTTTTAATTTTCGGTTTTGCAAGCAAATTTTGGGGATTGGGGGTTCAAAATTTGTGTTTGGCCCTTGATAACTTTGAGTTAGTCTGGGCCATTGGTCTGGGCCATTGGTTTACAGTGTAAAAATATTATTTCATGAGTGACCAATACAATGTTTATTTTTCACAAGCGCATGCGCAAGCGAAAATAACCATTTGTCTCGGTCATAAGTGAGATAATTTTTGGTATCCACTCAAAAATACTAGATTTTCTTATTACACGCTTTTTATAAAGATCTGATAATTCCACTTGTTTCAACCATGAATTGATGCATGAAAGTAAACAGCGCACTGAATCATTGATACTCGGAAGTGATTTGACCGATACAGGGGACAGAGAGCATCTTGCGATCTGATTCAGTTGACAGGTTTCTAGTCCAAACATGGCCTGAAAGTCCCTAATACAAGTTTTTGGTTTGGTACGTCCTTTGATATTATGGACTTTCAGGCCATGTTTGGACTAGCGGGTTTCATGCATCAATTCAAGGTGAATACATGTTGAATTATTGCTGGAAATGATCAGTATCCACTCAAAAACACTAGATTTTCTTTTCATTATACGTTTCTAGAACAAACTGATCATTTCCAATGATAATTTGACTCATATTCATCCTGAAGTGATGCCTTGAAAGCTGACATTTTAATTGATACTGTTGTATTTTCAGTGTTGATTAACATTCAATGAATTTGGGTGAAATTTAAGAGCGTTATCAATTAAAGGAAGACATGGAAATCATAACAGTCTTACCGCACACAGCAGTAAATACCGCACATATCAGTATGAAAGATAGCATACCGCACACAGCAGTATAGCAGACGGAATACCGCACACAGCAGTATTATAGATGTCATACCACACCTAGCAGTATAACAGACGGAATACCGCACACAGCAGTATTATAGAAAGCATACCACACACAGCAGTATAACAAACGGAATACCGCACACAGCAGTATCAATAAACAGAGATTGACACACAGTCGAAATAACGTCCGAACGATTTAACATCCAAAGTCACACTCAAATTGCTCCCAAACTGACATCTCAATCACACTGGGAAACCAACCGAGCATTACTGTGAACACTGTTCACTAAGTGGATCTTGGCAACTGATCTCCACTAAATCAATTAACCCCAATTATACAACAATACCATGAAAGTGAAAATTTCTATATCTTCACAGTGGGGGATACGATTTCTATCTTTCTGCAATTTCTTCGATAATCTATTGTTTAGCATATAATAAAAATGATTTGATACTCTAACTTGTGTTTGTTTTTAAAAGAACAGATTATCAACATAAACAAATAAAACTGAAAAAAATAATTCTGTAGGACAAATCTCTAGTCAAAATTAGGAGATATATTGGTGAAAACATTGGAGTGAATAACCAACAAAAGTGATTTGGATATCCTGGCTTACTTCGATAAAAGTTATCAGTATAACAAGAAATATGATTTGTGTTGTATTTTTTATATTCTTTTATTTCACTGGCATTTGAAGCAGGAATTACCAAAATAAGCACCACAATTCCATATTATCTTTCAAAACCATGGTAAGAACTTAGTGACTCCTCAAAAAAATAAGGAAATGTTGATTTTTGTTAACATGTAGCTTTTCTTGTCATTTTTTGCATCTTGACAAAGCCCCAAATCTATCTTGACAGAACAAGGCAGGTCATACCAATGGCAGAGCCATGATTTGAAATCAGGGGGGACCATTGCTAGTGAAGATTGGAGGGTGGGCAGGGAAATCTCAGGACAAATGCTTGTACTGAGGGCAAGAAATCCTAAAAATTCTTTTAAAATTTTGGGGGTGGGAGGAGCAAGTGGTATTTGGGGGAGGGTAGGGGACTGGGTTCCCTAGAAATCTCATGGCTCCACCACTGGATCCAACTAACTTGATTTTCAGTGTCTGACAGGTATATTGACAAATTTTGAAATATTAAATTATCATCTCAGCATTTCTTCCTATAGAAATTTCACTTCTCCCTGAAGAGTTCTCACTTCTCCCCCTTTTTCTGAGAGGAGGTAGAAGTCACTTCTCCCTGAAATGCACTCCTAGGATGGTCCCTATTGATAAGCTTTTTCAAGTTATACAAACTTTTAATTAAAAGATACCTAAATAAGGTAGATTTATGATATCTTACTTTAAGATATTCAATTCTCTTTTCCTGTCCTGCTTTCATTATTTTTCTCACTTTCCCAGTTAGCACATCATAAACTTTAACATTCATGCGTCCTCTGGTTGTTGTAATAAGCTCTACAATTTAAAAAGAGAAAAAAACAGAAATAACATATTTTTTTCAGTATCAAGAATCCTACTTGTTAAAACCAGAAGCATTTATCAAGGCTCCAAGAGTTTGTACATTTATAGTGATAACAAATTTCATATTTTCTTCATGATTTTCCATGATCTTTTTACTCAATTTCCAATGCATTCAATGGAGCTATCAACTTGGCATAATATATGAATGTTGTCAACTCCAAGTTCCAAGGTAGATAGGAGAGCTAGAGGAAAAAGATGATGGGACATTATGTTATTTACTTGCATGGGAGCAGTTTAATATCATAACAATACAGTCCATTGGGACCATGTTAACGGGTAGAGTGCTGGAAGTCGATATTTGGACTTTCTTCTAAAGTGCTGGGGCACAGTGGTTCAGTAGGTATAGGTGCAGGTTGCAAGCCGAGAGGTACTCGGTTCGAATCCCACCTTGGGCAAGACACTTCACCCCCATTGCCAACGTGAGGGCCTGGTGGCATTGTGTACTAAGGTGTACTGCATATTGATGGTGCATTTGTCTTTAATCAATGCAAAACCTGCTTGTGTGGTGTTAGTATGTTGGGGAGCCTAACAGTTGCTCGCCATTGCTTGGTGGTTCTCTCTGCTTACTCCGGCTTCCTCCAACCATAAAACTGTCCAACTGTGACCCTGGCTGTCAAAAGTGTCATCAATGCCCAATAAATAAATGATTCTCTAGTGCAGGTACAAGCCAAAGATATATTCTGAGGATGTGTATCATATTACCTTTGCTGTAATTCATATTGCCTTTGAAGTCAAATTATTTAGTCTCAAGGGATTTGCCTTGTTATAATTTATGGGAGAGTGCCTATGGGCACTCTCCCATAAATTGTAACAAGGCAAAAACATTGTGAACAAATTTTGATAACCCAAATATGTAGCACTCTACGAGTTAACTAAATAGACACATTGGCAGTAAAATGGTCATTGAGTCACGTTCATGACACACCCAAGACATAAAGTCCACTGAATAATTTTTCATGGACAGGACAAAGTTAGAATAAAGGAAGAAACAAACAAACAGTTTGTGACCTTGACTTTGGAGCTATGACCTTGGATCAAATACCTGACATACCCATCAAGTCATAAGCAACCATTGTGTGAAGTTTAAACAAGATCAAACAAATGGATGGATGGAAAGACTGATGGATGGACAAATGATTGGATGGATGGACAGACAAAGTGGCTACTGCATGTTCCCCCCAATTTTTTTTGAGAAGAATAAAAACCCATGAGTTTCCCATGATTTCCGATCATCGTCACCATTAAAATTTCTTGATTTCCAAACCCTTAGATTTGAAAAGGTAAATTCCCATGATTTCCCGTGTTTAAAATATTACATTTGAGTGCAAAGATAAATAGAAAAAGTCAGGATATGTTAAATGTTGAAAACACAAACAGGAAGATATGCTGCCAAAGGCCAAAGATTTAGGATAAACACAAAAAATACAAAAGGTTTTATTAAAATCTTTCCTTGAATCAAAAGTTATTAACAAACCTAAAGCCCAGTTTGAGCCTTAACTCCTTGCATGCTGCTGGCAGATATTCCTGCCCAGCACAGGGCTTCTCTTGTCATTGAAATAAGTATAATTTGGGCACATTTAATCATATTTTCTCACTTTAAATTGAATGAACCTTTACATCAAAGATTTCTTGTGTTATATTTAAAATAATGTTTCATCAAATCTAGTCATGGCTGCTTCACAGCAGCCATGACTAGATTTGATGAAAAATATCTTGAAAATATTCAGTGGGTTAAGAGTTGATACTCTATTACATAGTATCTATCAGCTTCAGCAAAAGTTTAGAGTCAGAAAAATTATTTCTTTCACACTTTATTGAACTGTGCCTTTGAGATACAATACAACCCTGTTAATCGAATATCCACTTTGCCAGTGAAAATTATTCAATTATTAGGAGTATTAAATTAACAGGTAAGTGCTTCAAGAGATGAACACCATCAGCTTTGTTAATCAAGATGTAATAGAATAAATGTTCCTTGGATGCAATGAGGCCAAATAGGTTTATAAACAAGGGGAAAATGGTTACTGTTAGATGAATTTTTCGACATAATACCAGATTGCTTTTATTTTCAATTAACTGGGTTTTGTTCTATAACTTATATGCAATTAACAGGGCAAATTTCTACTGAGGGTATGGTTTATGGTTTTGTGTTTGGTAGTTATATGCTATTAACAGGGTTATTCAATTAAGAGGTATCCAATTAAATGGGTTCCACTGTCTAGTGTCTATATATGTTTTATGGATAATGGGTTTTTCAGAAAAACATATTTGTAACTAAGAGTATAAAAGAGTTACCTTTCTTGTTTTTAAGGAATGCAAACTCACTGGAGTCAACAACTTTTCCTTCAAATGTTATATCAAGCTGACCAGTCATCAAGTCTAGAATCTTTATTTTTCTCTCATCGATTGCTATTACATATCTACTATCAATAGGTATATAAGATGGTCTATGGGTCTGAAATCAAATTATTCATTGACTTATTGGCTTTTAATTTTTAAATAAACATTTAAGATTTCAATGATAATATTCAGGCCAGAAAGAAATATATTAATTCATTTGCAGTCACTGCTGTATTGAAATAAAAGGCCCATGTCTGATGTTTTTATTGATGTGATATTGTAATATGAAAATGGGAAATGAGGAAATCAAAAAGAACATTGTTTTAACCCTTTATCCAACGTAACGGTCAAAACTGGCCAGTGCTATTCACAAAAATCACCATCCAATTTTCATTATTTTTTTAACTTTTTGTCTCAAAAACATAGCTTATGAACCTACATTGGAATGAGCTCAGTGAGCTTGTTCCAATGAGGGATCAAAAGCTATATTTTTGATACAAAAAATGAAAAAAATATAAATTTTATAGTAAATTTCCTTTCCTATTATACCTACCGCAATTGTTTTCTACAGGCTTGCACTACAGTGGAAGACCCTAACTTGGATAAAATACTCTCTATTTTAATCTTTCCCAGGAGAGTTTGGAAAGAAAAGTGGTGTAAAAAACACCACGAAAAAATAAGCCCAAACTGGGTCGAGCACCATCGGCGCACACCCAGTAAGGGATGCTCTTCCCTTAGTACAATTCCATGACCTCCGTTAACCAGTGCGCAAGCAGTCATCAATTAATCATTCTTTTGAGTCCGCCAACATAGGAGTTATCTGATCAGCGGGGAGGAAGGATTTTTACCTGAATAAGAAGACGGGAGGGCCTCCATGTAAACAATTGTGGTAGGTATAATAAGAAAGGAAATTTACTATAAAATTTATATTTCTTATCAACCTACCTTATAATTGTTTACTACAGGCTGAATAGACAATAGGATGGAGGGAATCACATAACAAACCCACACATAACTCAATTGCACTGGAACCGTGGACAGAGGAAGAGATCTCTAGTCCTATCAAACCATAGCATCACAAACATTAGTAAAAGACAATGAGAGATGAGGCGTATGGTGATGTGCAATGCACAGACAAAAAGGGTAGTAATAGCATGGAGCTTGAACTGACTTTGTAAGAAGCTGAATGGCTGGGATAGACAATAGCCTGAGCAGAAGAAAGAGGGCCCGTAGAACAAAGGTCCTCTGCCTGCTCCTGCAACTGTCGTAAATAAGTGGAGAAGGTAGCATTTCTCCAGTAGGCTGCCAGCATAACATCCAACAACATGACGGAGTGAGTATAAGCCCCAAGAGATAGACAATGCATGCACCTCGTGGCAGAAAAGTGATTGGTAATACAATCAAAAGCCGCTGGACAAGCAGAAGCTGCACTTATAGCGAGACAAATCCATCGAGAAATGGATTCAGGAGAGATCACTCTGTCGACCAGGAATAAGGGACAGAAAATCGATCATACCCTTCCAAATGAACAGAAGGAAGAGTTCCGATACTGATATGAGGCGGAGTAGTTTCCAGTAGCTGATTCTTGTCCAGAAAAGAGCAATCACTGGTAAACATAACACTGGTGGGAGAGCTCCAGAAAAAGGTTGGGTCAACTGAGAGGGAGTGAAGCTCACTAACCTGTCTGGCTGAGGCAAAAGCCATCAGAAAAGCCGTCTTGTATGTGAGAAAATGCATATCCACCTGGGATAAAGGCTCGAATGGCACCCCACAAGCAAAACAGCACCCAGGAAAGATTGCATCTTGGGGTAAGCTGCAAAGTCCTAGGCCTTTTCAAGGAAAAGTGTCGAACAAGCTTGGAGAGGCATGGAGTAGTGCCGATACAACGCTGCCCCACATACGGAAAGGTCTCCGAAGCATGGACCTGTACCCATTGATGGAAACAGGCTGGAGACCCCCAGAATCAAACATATACCAGAAACTCTGCAATATGTGTTATCAAAGGAGTGACAGAAGCAACAGAGTGATCCATACACCATTGGCAGAAGACCTTCCACGTAGCCACAGAGGCTAAACCAGTGGAGTGCCTCCTTGAAGAAGAAAAGCAACTCCACTGCATGTCTCGAAAAAAAAAACCTCTACGGAGGAGACAGGACCTGACAAAAGACATGCACGAAGGCACAATGAAGTCAGGTCGACGTGAAACCTCCTCGGGAGACCCTGGCAAAGAAGGTCGTGATGTAGAGGGAGACGTGCCGGAACCGCTGCTAACAGAGAGTGGAGCAGAGGGGTGCGATCGAATTGATTCGACAACTGCTGGTTCATAACCTGAGGCTAGAACCTGAGGCAGAATCAGAACTGGCAGGAAGGCGTAGCCGACAAGACCATTCCAAAGGAGGGACAGAGCATCCGCGGTGAAAGCCAGAGCATCTGGACACAGGGACATGAAAGTGTCCACCTGATGGTTCCAATGAGTCGCAAAGAGATCGATGTGGGGAAGACCCCAGAGATCACAAAGAGACTGGAACACCGCCATGTGGAAAAGAACCTTCCCCGTCAGAACAGGGAGTCAGCTAGGACGTTCAGACGACCAGGAAAGTAACGAACCACCACCCCGTCGTTGACAGAGCATCTGGACATGGGAACATGAAAGTGTCCACCTGATGGTTCCAATGAGTCACAAAGAAATTGATGTGGGGAAGACCCCAGAGATCACAAAGAGATAGGAACACCGCCATGTGGAGCATCCACTCGGTGGAAAAGAACCTGCCCCGTCAGGACAGGGAGTCAGCTTGGACATTCAGACGACCAGGAAAGTGACGAGTCACCACTCCGTTTTTGACATCCTGAATGAGCAGAAGATTCCGAATCAATTCGTACATGGGAACATAGTGCATGCCGCCCAGGTTCCGAATGTAAACAACCACTGTCGAATTGTCAGACAATAGAAGGACCTGACAATTCGAAAGGCGGGGGATCCACTGCCGGAAGAAGAGCAAGAAGCTCCTTCTGGTTGACGTGAAGAGCTGCTAGATCCTGGTCCCATGACCCGTGAAGGAAAAGACCTAGAGGATCCAACGTCACACCCCATCCGAGAATGCTGGAGACTGCCATCATAACGCGATCGGACGTCCAACAGAACTCCCCACATAATCCACTGAACATCTGTCAGGGGAGACAGTGACGAGGAAGAGACTCTGGTAACTGAAGCACCAGATCCAGAGGATCGACATTCGGCCTCCAATGATTGAGCAGAAAGTGTTGGAGAGGTCAGACATGCAGCCGACCCAGAGGAATGAGATCCGTCACCGAACCGCAGAGACCGAGCAGCCGGGGAAGACCTCGAGCTGTTGCGGACGTAGACTGGGACAGAGCCAGGGCAAAAGGCTGAGAAAAGCACAGCCCTTGCCAGGGAAACCGCCACCGTATCCTAGCTGAGTATGGAAGCCCATTCCAGATGACAAAACGACGGAGAAGGGACCAGGTCCGACTTCTTCCCCGGTGACTCGGAACCCTAGTGACATGAGCAGGCTCAGCAGTGTTACAATATCCGATTCCAGAAAGGCAGCATTGGAAAGCCTTTGGAGGATATCGACTAGATAAGCCGAAGAAGACACCCTGAACTGTGCGATGTAAGACTAACGCATGCGACATCAGACGGGTGAAGGCCCAAGGATCCAGGTCGAGGCCAAAGGGCATGGCCTTGAACTGGAAAACATCCTGGGGAATGGAGCGGCGAACTGACCTGAAAGCCTCCATGCTGAACTGAGGAGCAATGACAGACTGGGTCAGGAGACTCAGATCGATAACCTGTCTGAGTCAGCCGTCCTTCTTTGACACCAAGAACAAAATCCCACTGAAAGAATGTTCTTGATGACCTTGATCGCCCCCTTTGACAGGAGATTGCCTATCTCCGTGATCAAAAGTTCCCAACGTGTAACGTTGAAAGGGACTTGTGTTGGAAGAGGCACTCTCGACTGAGTGGAATGCCTCAACCTGGAGCGAATTCAAGGTGACTACCGCCGACGCCTACTCTTACCCTGTGAGTGAGTAGAAGTGGAGGCAGGAGGATCAGCCCTTAGATTTGCAGAGAAAGCAGAAGGGTACTTGTTAGGCTTTTGGACGGCCCCTGCCTCCAACAGAAGGCTTATCAAGCTGACGAAGCAGCAGCTTATCTATGGAATGACATAGGGAGTCATCCCAGACCGTCGCCTCAGAACCATGGAATAGTAGTGGACCCGCCGATAGAGGCAGATCGAAGAGCAGCGCACTGCCCCTCAAGAAGGGAACTGCATGTGTCCAGCACAGCGTCCCTGCGAACTAATTCCAAGTTAGCCGTGTTACCGGCACGTGTGTGAGAAGACGCATGAGCGCCTTGGACAGCACACACAAAAAACCTGTTTGTCATCAAACTTATCTGGTAGCAGATAAGCAACAAAGCAGAGACGATGTGATCGAAGAGAGAAAGCATTCCAGCATCTCTCCCGATAAGCCCAACATGGACTCCAGATTCTCCATATGAAAAATGGCCGGCTTGGGAGTTGGAGTCCCGATCCAAGACCGTCAAAGTCTGGCAGACTGATGGATTGGCGGAATCGTAGGAACGATAATGCACCGGAGGCAAAAAAGTGTCAACCCTGATGAAGAACGATGTCTTCATAGCATTGGAACTCAGCTTAGAGTCCAAAGCTGTAAAAGCTTCAACCACCTGTACCGACAGGTACGGCTGAAGGCGCCCAGAAGCAGGTTGTTCCACAGGTTGTAGGCGCGCAACCGATGATCGCAGCCGGGCTGACACTAGTACTGTCGGCTGGTTTGATGGTTTGAGATCTGGAAGGAACCCAAACACAAAGTCAAGAGCTGCCCGCAAGTCAGAAGACTGTTGCCTCTTGACGTCAGGTATGTCGGACTCAACCCATGAGTTGGAAGACACATATCCCATCATGGGCAAACCAGTCGACACCTCCCATGGTGTAGGCACACCAGGGGGATCAGAAAGCGGCCTGTTTCCAGTCCCGGGAGGTGGCACCACAGGGGGCACCCGGAAACTACTTGTAGCCTTGCTGGAAGCAATGGAAAAGGCTCTTGGACAGAACTGAAGTGAGCAAGGAGAGGGCCCCCCTTAGCTCACTGACTGTGTCAGAACGGTTCGATGTGGGAATGAACTGACAAAGTGGCTTCACTCCTGACCCATTTTACCAGCGAAGGGTCACAATCCTCAAATACACCCGACACGGGGCGACGGGCTGCAGCCAAAACATCTGAAGGCAGATGTGTATTGGGGTATGACATACCCCGAGGATCTACAGAGTGGAAACTCAGGAGAGTCGCTGTGGACCTCTGCGGGACGGAAGGTCCAGGCTGCACAAAAAGCGTTGGTCCCGCAAAATTGGTCATGGGACCAGAGTGCGTGGACAGAAATGCCATGGAGCTCTTGTTTTACCCCACCATGAATATCCGAATCCAATGAGAAAAACTGAGGTACTCAACGGCTGAGAGACCACAGAAGAGGGTTCGGCGAACAGCCCCTTCCAACTTCGCCAAGTTGAAGTCAGGGAATGCTGAGGCCGATACCCCACGTCTACACTACCAGACACCTCTGCAGACCCCTGCAGGGATAAAACAGCTGTGCTCAACGGTTGAGAGGACACAGCAGGGGGTTCAGTCGGCAACCACTTCCATGGGTGTGGGAGGAACAGCCATGAGAACACACCAAAAGCGTTTAAAAGCACCCAACTTATACTTATTTCTGAAACAGGAGAAATTCTGTTCTGGGCAGGAATATCTGCCAGCAGCATATAAGGAGTTAAATGATAAAAAGAGAGATGTAAAACATCTTGGATGCTCACCAACATCCATGTTCGATACAGTAAACCCAATGTCAAGAAAGCTCCTTGAAAATACATTTTTATTGTTTATATCGCCCAAAATAATAGATATATATAGTTTTTAATGGGATATATTGTTTTTATCCCAAAGTTAATATTACTGCAATGATTTTCAGTAACCCAAGTCTACAATATCAATGACTTGGATAGACTCAGGGAAACAAAATTCACCTAACACAAACTTTTACAACTTACAATTGACTATCCTCAAAAAAAAAAAATGGACAGAAAAGAAAACATACACAATACACAACATACCCATTAGGCGTAAGCACTATCAGCAATTTCCACTGCATGAAAAAAAAGAGTTCTTCGATAGCTAATTTGATTACCTCCCTTACATTAGTTACCTTTCAACAGTACAAAAATACACTTTTTAATATGCTTCTGGTGAGCTGTTTATACGTCCCAATGCCGCTTCGAACAGTGTTGGTTCAGTGGCGGATGAAGGACTTTACTAAAATCTGTGAGGGCCGGGGTGGTGGAGGGGAGGGGGTGCCACACCTAGGCCCAAGTTTGCCGGAGTGTATTGTCAACCAAATTTTGAAATTTAATCCCAAAAGATATGATTACCTCGCACCCAAAGCAGATATCCACAATGCACAACCCATTTCCGGGAGAAAATAAGTATTGATAGACCATTTAATAGATGTTTCAATGCATAAGACAACCATTTAATGTATGTCAATTGCAGTGGCGGCTCACCCTGTTAGGATTACAATGAACAAGACCAGGGGACCCCGGTCCACAGGGGGGGGGGGGGGTCATCACTGCTCAGCTGCCACCGATCAATTGCATTGTTTGTTTATGCCAAGTCCGAGTTGTTTGAACCTTTATATAAATACTGGTGCGGATCAAGTTCAGTTGTGCATCGACATATTAACGTAATCATACCTGGCGTACTGTTATAGTAAGTCGGGAGGGTTTTTACTGTTTGTTTTACCTATTTTTGTTATACTGCAATAAACGTCTGAGATTGGCGGTGCATTGTTTACTTTTGGGAAAATCTCGAACCTCCATAAAAAAGTTTAAAAATTTATAGTAATTTATATATTTTTTATACTTACCAATGACCCAGACTTAGCTGGTGCAATCTCCATTAAATTCAGGGCCAAACACAAATTTTGTCCCCCCAGTCCCTAAAATTTGCATCAAAAACCAAAAATTAGATGTCCTGGCTGTTCTTCCTTACTCTTACTGTACTGCGCATGCGCAGTGTCAAGGAGGTCTCGAAATTCCCGCCAAAATGTCATTCTTATGACCAGTGCCTGGTAAGCAGCGGGGAGGCAAGAGTTCCCAACTCCTGGGAGGGCCATCCCCATCTGGGTCATTGGTAAGTATAAAAAATATATAAATTACTATAAATTTTTTAACATTTTTATACTGTACCAATGACCCAGACTTAGCTGAATAGTAAACAGTCTGGAGGGCCCAGGACATAAAGGAAAATCCAATAGGCTCAATTGCATATAACAGAATTATCCCCTCAAGGAGAAAAGGAGAGATAGGATTGAAATGTATCTTTCTTATTTTTATCAAAAAAGAAAGACACAAAACCATTCTGTAATTGAGCACAAATACATCAATGATCTCTATTAATATCCAGTATAACCCTTTATACTAATTATTTTTAAAGGTAAGCCAATAAATAAAGACAGTCCAGAGAAATGAGACTCTTTATACTCATTAAAAGTGTCCGAGGATTTATATTAACGCCCGTTTGACACATGACATATACAAATGCTTCACACCGAGCTACACTTTAAAAATATTACATGACATGAGTAAACATTAGCTTTACACTTTAAAACCATCCTGGTACCGACTCAGAATTACTGACTCTGGGGGAGGTATTCCCTTGCTTTTCGCTATAAAGCAGGTGACCTAAGGGAACACCCCCCCCCCCCTCCCTTCCCCTTGCCCTGGGTCAAATACCCCAGAGCGAAGAGGGCAGCAGGACAGAGTCACTGCTGGAACAGAAAGCCTACATAACTATAGTTGCAACTGTTTAGTGGACGATATTCTGAGCAACAGATAACGGACCTAACAATGTAGATCTCCAGAAATGGAATCAATATTTCTAAGATAAAAATCAGTGAAAGTGGAAGGCTGAGACCAATATGCAGCCTTCATTAAATCTGTAATAGCAACACTATTAGCATAAGCCCAAGATGTTGATAGAGCTCTTACTTCATGAGCTGAAATCTTGAGAGCAGACTGCCGAGAAGAAGATAACTTTTCATAAGCAGTACATATAGTTAATTGAATCCATCTAGCAATAGAATGAACCATAATGTCCTTTCTATTAGGCATCAAAGACAAAAAGAAACGCTTAAGTCCCTTTCTAATAAACTCCAAACAAAAATCCAACATTAGTAGAAAAGGAAATAGTATTACCAACACTACGATAGTGAGAATCATCTACCGATAAAGCATGAAGCTCACTAACTCTTCTAGCAGAAGAGAAGGCTAAGAGAAAAGCTGTCTTATATGTTAAGAATTTGAAGTCCACTGTATCAAGAGGCTCAAAAGGTGCTTCTTTTAGCTTAAGAAGAACCCAAGCTAAATTCCATTTCGGAATTAATCTAAGGGTTCTAGGTCTATTTATCGAAAAGTTTCTTACTAATTTAGATAAAGAGACATTAGAACCAATCATTAATGTATCATGGTGTGTGTAGGTATCAAATAACATAGACCTATAACCCTTGACAGTAACAGGCTGCAGTTTGATCTCGTCAAACAAATAGACCAGAAAATTAGCAATGTCAGGAATGGTGGGGTCATATAAATCCACAGTGTGATCCCTACACCACTGGCGAAAGACCTTCCACTTTGCACCATAATTTAGTGAAGAGGAGGTCCTCCTGCAGTTAGAAATTGCATCCACTGCTCGTCCTGTAAAACGTTTACTGTGCAAGAAGGACCGCACAACGGAAATATGTGAAGGTTGAGACCTTGCGGATTGTGGTGAAGCTTCCAAGGCATGTCCCACAACAGACACCTGAGTAGTTTTATCCACGGTCTCTGTGGTGACAGAGATGCTACCAACAGAATCTTGCACTGAGATTGCTTTATCTTGAGCAATATCTGCTGAATCAATGGCGCTGGAGGATACGCATATCCTATTATCCCATCCCACGGGATCGACAGAGCATCTACTACAAACGCTCGAGGATCCGAACATGGGGACACGTAAGTCTGCAACTGATTGTTGAGATGCGTCGCAAACAAATCTATCAATGGTAGCAAATCTGATTGAAAACCTGTTTGTTGAGAGTCCAATCCGACAGCAACAGGCGACCCTTCCGTGAAAGCTAACACATTCAGACGACCCGGAATATGATGGACCGATAGTAGAACCTGATGTTCCAGTACAAACAGAAGGATTCTTTCTGTTAGCTTGAACAACGGAATAGAATGAGTGCCTCCCTGATTCCGAATATACGCTACTACCGTCGTATTGTCAGACAAAATTTGAACGTGTGTGTTCTGAATAACGTCCATCCAATGATGCAATGCAACGCAAGCCAAATTGACATCATTTCTTTGATATTTATGTGCTTGCCTAAAAATTGTGGATCCCCTGGCAACTCGAATCCGACGGGCATAGTGTCACGCCCCAACCTGTTTGACTGGCATCCGTCATAATAGTAAAACTCGGATCCGGCAATTGCAGTGGAACTCCCTGAGTGAACCACTGAAAATCTGCCCAAGTCTGAATCTCTTGTTTCACTTGGTCTGACAAGAGGATGTCCGCATCGTGTGAATGAGTCTTCACTTTCCAATTCTGATTCAGAAAGATTTGGAGAGGACGAGTGCGTAGCCACCCCATTGGAATGAGATCCGCGGCAGCTCTGCACAGACCTATCAGTCTCATGAATTCTCTTGCTGTAACCTTCTCTGAGTTTAGACAATAGCGAGCATAACAATTGACTAACTTCGCTCTGGTTAACGGCAGACGAACGAGATTGTTGTGCATCTCGAAGCTCATCCCCAGGTGGGTGAATGACTTGGACGGCACCAGATCCGACTTCTGTTCGTTTATTATAAAACCGAGACGTCGGAGCAATAGAAGAAGATTCTGCACATCGTTCTGAAGCATTAACTCGTTGCCGTACCTCTGAAGAATATCGTCCAGGTAGGCCGCAGACGAATGAGCTCGGAAGTAAGTCATGACCGAGTTCATTATCTGAGTGAAAGCCCAGGGTGCTAGATTCAGACCGAAGCACATCGCACGGAACTGATATACAACACCTAGGACAGCAAAACGAAGATACTTTCTGACTGCCGGATGTACCATGACGTGAAAGTACGCATCCTTGAGATCTATGCTCGCAGCATAGTCGTTCACTCAAATGCTCCTTCTGACCGATCGAATGGTCTCCATATAAAATTTTGGAGCCACAATCAGCTTGTTTATCCAGCTCAAATCTATTACTAGACGGAACAAGCCGTCTGGTTTGGAAACTAGAAACAGATGGCTGTAGAAACCTGGAGATTCCTGGTTTTCTACGACCTCTATCGCGTTCTTCAGTAAAAGAGGCTGAACTTCTGAAAGAAGTGCGTCTCTTTTTAGCATATTCGACGGAAGTTGAGTCCATCTTGGACTTCGAGTTAACGGAGGTTTTCCTTTGAAGGACAGTTTTAGTCCTTCCACAATTACCCTTCGAACCCAAGGGTCCTCCGTAATCAATTCTCAATTTTGTAAATAACTCGACAACCTTCCACCCACAGGAACGCGACAGAGGTCTACGCCATCACTTCTTGGACCAGCGAGGATTGCGGAAGGAGAAACCACGTCCTCCCCGACCTGCACCTCGCGCCGTCGACCTAGGGGCATCTGACCTATTATTACGGCCAGCGTTATGGCCCCTGCTAGAGTCGCTGCCTTGACGGTCTCGAAAATAAGGCCTAGAGGGCGCGTACGCACCTCTAAAGGAACTTCCCTTGGACGAGCTCGTCCCAGAAGATCCAGGCCTACTTTTTTCTGCTGGTTCCAACTTATTAGAAGAAGACTTAAAAAGCAGAGAGTCTGAAGCTTTCTTAGTTAATCTATCGTAAATAGCAGAAAGCTTGCCGTCAAAGAGAAGCTCTCCGGAGACCAGAGCGACTCTAAGAGAGTTTTTCACCTTACTATCCACTCTCATGGACGTAGCTAGGGTTCTGTCACGTCTAACCAACTCCAGATTAGCCACTGAAAGGGTAGAGTTATATGTAGAATAGGCAATAGCCCTTGACAGAACTCTCAAAGACGTTTGTACGTCCTGAAATTCTTGCCCTTCAAGGCATAATGACAATGCTCTGGTAAGGTGATCAGCGTACGAGAGTGCATCTAAATTTGCTCTATTCTAAGATATTGTAGTTTCCAATGTAGAGCTATGAAGAGACATAGACGACAACATGGATAATTCAAGGTCTTCAGCCTGGTCGTCTAGACGCAGAGGAACTCTCTGAATGCCCTGTCCTGCCGCTTCAAATCTATTCTTTGAATTAATGAAAGGCAGATTAAGTGCATTAGCCGATAGGAAGGCTGACTTGCCCATTTACCAGTAAGTTTATTGATTGCGTCATTCAAAAGTTTAAATGTTAAATGAGACATTCCTGGACTGAGACGGAAACTCAGGGCCGGAGTCCCTAAACCGATTGAAAAATTTGGTGTCCAGTGGCGCTATAAGCCTCCTATCCGGCTGAGCAGCATCCTGATCCGCTGGAACAACTTCAGGAAGAAAATGCCGGATTAACTCGATGGCGATTTTATGTTGTTCCGAAAGGGAGAACTCCAATTCATCCATATCCCTTTCGCCATCCTGACGGACCTCCTGGATATCTCGGTCATCCGCTCCCGATCCAGCTGCGGAATGCACGGACCCAGCATCATTAGATTCTTCCTGCTCTGATAGGGCTTCTGCTGGATGCTGCTATGATTTGTGCTATCTGTGATAGCACGTTCGTTAACGAGAGCTGCGGTGTTACGTGATTTAGCCGCAGGAAGCTTCGTGGACGTTGTCTCTTGCATACTTCTCTTATGCAAACGTCCAGTAGAAGGTTGCCTCGAATCCTTGGATACCGGATGGCGTGACCTGGCTTTCAAGGAATCTCTGGAAGGCGATGCCGGCTGGATATCAGCGGTCACGTAGCCAAGGTGCGGTCGAGTGCGCTGACGTGAGGAGGAAGAAGCCCTTGATACAGTCTCTCCGGACTGTTTATACACCGGAGCGTCCCAAGGGGTGGACGTAAGCTGCGACCGAGGAACATTATGTACCACAACATCCGGACCGCGATGTTGTTGTATGAGAGAGAGACCTCTCTTGCTCGCAGCCCGTGCGGAGCTGGACGAGCTAGGGACCGAACCCAAAGGCTTCTTCCATCCTAAACCAAGATCTGTCGTCACTGCAGGGTGTGCCTGTGAAATGTTTATAGTGCTTGCAACACCCTTATTTCCTTCCTGGACCGCAACGGACAAACCCGGGTGCTGTACCATTGGGTAAATGGACGCGACACCGGGCGAGCTAGCGGACGTAGATGCCAACGTCGTCGACCCTACTAGGGGCCTCTTAGGCAATTGCCGTATATCCATGATCACTTTTACCGCTAACTCTTCTCTGGATTGTGATGATGGACGCACACTGGTAGACGACATCGCGGAAACATCACCCAATTCTTGTTCCTCTGAAAAAGAGAGTGAAAAACTTGAGTGACCCTGTGGAGAGAGGACCAGCATGTCCCTCTCCCCGCTAACAACATACCGTGTGACACACGTGTCCAACGTTTGTCATCCCAATTGATACACACAGAACAAGGATTAGTGTGGGTACATTGACTACAATTAATGCAGAAATCATGAGAATCAGATGAAGACTTCCTTCCATTACAATTTGAACAATATTCTTTCATTGTAAAAATAATCAATCATAGTACCCGCAATAAACCTTGTAACAAAGATACATAATATAAAAATCCATTATAATTATATGAAAAAACAATTCAAAAAGAAAAAGTTTTTTGAAAAAATTTTTTCAGAAGAGCCCAAGTTCCCAAAGGGAACCCTGAGCCCAAATGCATCCCAAAAAAGCCTAAGTGTGGACAAAAATTTTTAAATCATTTTGAAAAATTAATGTAACACTACGGATAATAATAATGTATCTTACTATGAAATAATCAAGGCAGAAGACAAGGAATCACTTATCAGAAGTAACCGTTGTCAATATAAACAAAAAGTGTAAACAAACCAGAAAACTGACTCCAGGCACTGGTAAACATGGCCCAGTAATCGGTGTCTAATTTAAACACTATCTGATGCCAAACAGTGCTTAATTTCCCCAGAAGAGACCGCAGAGCATCAGATGGTAGATGCAGACCAAAACGCCTAAACACCCCTAGGGTGGGGACGTAAACATGGAGAAAAAACAGAAAATAATTCTGTTTCCAAGCCAAAACTCCCAAGAAATTTTAGTAATAAACATTACAAAAAATAAGACAAAAGCATGGGAGAATAGCTAGGGGGAATGAAGGAAAGGGAGAGAGGAAACACTGATCAAACAATGGAACATTCATAGCAAGAATGACAACAACAGGGCTATGCCTCGAAAATAGGCAACATGAAAAAATTTCATAAAAAATTTTTAAGTTACAGCCCTGAACATCAGAAACCACTGTTTTTCTCCTCTCCTCATCCTAAATGCACTTCATATCCACCATTTCTCTCATAATTATGTGTCTGGCATCATTAAAACTGAGATTTACAACACAAATATCAGTGAGGTGACAGTGTTTACAGGGCCAAACAAAGAATGATGTTTTGGCAGGAATTTCAAGACCTCCTTGACACTGCGCATGCGCAGTACAGTAAAAGTATGGAGGACCTACCAGGACATCTAATTTTCGTTTTTTTATGCACATTTTGGGGGGGGGGGGGGGCAAAATTTGTGTTTGGCACTGAATTTAATGGAGTTTTCACCAGCTAAGTCTGGGTCATTGGTACAGTATAAAAATATTGAGGTGATTCGGGAACGCCATTTTCAAAATTCCTTCCATACAACATCATATCAACGAAGCTACAGCCAGGTCTTCCAACTTAAAATCGATGGTGGATAACAAGTCTCAAAATTCTGTGTTTTGCTTGGACATGTTGTAGGTGTGGACTGAAATGTACGCAGTACTGGAGCATCAGTCTAATATCTGTCTTCCAGAGCAACTATGCAACTGGGCAAACAGGCAGAATCTTATATCATAGAGAGTCATTGAAAGCCTTGTCATGCTAACAAGAACATCAACATACCAATTGTAAGAGGCCAATAAAAGGAAGTAAGAAACACTCAATATTGTTGTGTTTCTTTGTTTTGTTTAATGTTTGTGTTTGTGATGATAGTCCTGTCATTGGATTTACCAATAAACTATCTGGATTTGAATTTCCATGATTATCAGGATGGTGAAGTGCATTGATTGTGCATCAACTGGAACAAAATGGGTGTAAGACTTGACCTGCAGCACCAGCCCACATGATGAGTGGATGAATAAATGACAACCAACAAATATTCTTGCCACCTACGTCTCCCAGTTGGAATTTTTAGTTTGGGGCAAATGTGCCAGAGATAAAGCTAGGTCCCCCCCACCGGTGGCCATCTCTAGTTTTACATTTTGACACTATATGGATAATCTGATAAACAAATCATGATATGTTTATTGTTAACCAAACAGCAGATTCCATACCATTAAGTTTAAAGTTTACTACATTTAAATATATAAGTTCCTGTGGCAAACCATGTGGAGGTACCCAAAGCATACCCTAGGCATGCCCTAACCACACCCCAATGGTGTTACCCCAACTACACCCCAACCACACCCTTGACACACCTTCAAGTGGTACCCTAAGCACACCTCAAACATACCCCAAGCACACCTCATGGGCATACCCTAAGCATATCCCAGGCATAACCTAACTACACCCTTGGGATGACCTAATGGTGGTACCCCAACCATGCCCTAACCACACCCCAATGGTGTTACCCCAACTATACCCCAAGCACACCCTTGACACATCTTCAAGTGGTACCCTAAGCACACCTCAAACATACCCCAAGCACACCTCATGGGCATACCCTAAGCATATCCCAGGGTTAACCTAACTACACCCTTGGGATGACCTAATGGTGGTACCCCAACCATACCCCAGGCACATCTTATGGCAGTACCCTAAGCACACCCCAGGCATTCCCCAATCATACCTCATATTAGGTACCCCAACCACACTTCTGAGCTCATTTACATTTTTGGCCCCACACCCTAACCATACCTCAACCACACCTTAAGCATACCCCAACTATCTAACAAGATCCACACCTCAGTCGGGGTGTCACACCCCAACCGATTTTGTAGCCCACACCCTAGGAGTACCCAATCCACACCTCAACCACACTGCAAATATAAAAGGGAATTGTCACTTTCAGTAATAAATATTGTTGAAACTAAATATTTTATTGAAATAAACAAGATACACAGTAACAAGAAGTTAAAGCCCTCACAATCTTCACAAATGCTGACTTAAGCACTAATTCTTACAACCAGAAATTGTCTAAATTTGGGCTGACAATGTGAAATTGGAAAATATAGTCACAGTTTTAGGGTTGGATACTGTTGTGATAGCACCCTGCTACATACATATTCAATATAAAGCCCTGGGACCACCAGACTTGGAGAAAATAACCTAAACACAAACTCTTACAAAATTGGACATGTACATCTGGTGATGATGCTGATGCTGCCAGAGTAACCACATAATCTCACCAGTTATTTGAAGGTGGTGAGCTAAAAAGGGCTATAACTTTGAAAAAACATTCCACACTACGTACTATCCACATCTACAGTTTATACTCAACAGGCTTTTAATTGAAAATAGAATATGTTTTCACTTTTGGAATTCACTAAAAACAAACCCAACGAGGGTTCTTAAGCTGAGTTTGAATGGTACTGGCTGGTTTAAAGAGTTGATATAGATGACATTTACAATATGTCTGTACAGTGCACATGGTTAGTTATTCAGTTGGAAATGAATTTTTTTTATAACCAGAAAGTGTGACTAACCCTGTGCTGGGCACAGGGTTAGTCACACTTTGTGGTTATAAAAAATTGGTAACTGCCATATAACATGCTACATGAAAATAATGACTAAGGCTGTAAAAATGCTTTGGGTAAAGCCTAAAAAAATAAAAAAGCTGTTTCTCAGGGCCTCCAGCATGGTCCTTTTGGCTACCGCATGCTCTCTTTTTATGACCAATTTAAACTTGAAAAAAAATAAAAATTAAATGGTTTATGTCTGATATTTTACTGAAGTTAAAAAAATTGATGAATTTGTCCCTTGAGTGCAAGAAGGCTTTGCAATGCTTTAACATTGCAAAGCCTTCTTGCACTCAAGGGATGAAATACACCACCACCCATGCTATTCTGCAGATTATGAGGCCTAAAACTTGAACCAAGAACATGAACTTTTGTTGGCAAAAAAGTAATTACTGAAATAAAAAATAAAATAAAAAACTGCTCGCCCACATGCAATTTCACAAATAATGGCCTGAGAAACAGAAGATCTACTTTGTGTGGCCTAAGTTAGTTACATGTCATTACATGGGGTGCTGGATTCAAGGAACTAATGGAAATGCTTATACTGGATTGTGGAAATTTTTTAAAGTGAATTCCAAAAATGAAAACATGTTCTATTTTCAATTAATAGTGTGTTTCTCATGCTTCATACCAAATTCTGTGAAAAAAAACCATGAGAAATGAAGGAGTTATGTGGACAAATATGCATGACTGATGGACAGACTGAACGAATGGATTAATGGGCAAAAACCATTTCACTATCCCACAACTGACTTCAGCAGCAGGTCTAGGTCAACAAGAACCATGTGAGTGAAATGTCCTCTTTACATTTTTCTATCATGCTGGATCTTGTGTCACTTTGTTTTGATATACTGTGGAGCCCATTTAATTGTATACCTCTTAACTGAATAACCCTGTTAATTGAATATAATTTCCAAAATACAAAACCATTTACCATACTTCCAGTACAAATTTGACCTGTTAATTGCATATAAGTTATAGAGTAAACTCCTGTTAATTGAATAAAAAATCTTGTAACCTGTCAAGAAATTAACCCGACTCTCCTCAGTTTTCCTTTGTTTATAGACCTAGTTGGCCTCAGTACATCCAATACAGGCATTTAATCTTTTATATCTTGTTTGACAGATCTCATGGAGATCTTTCAAACAAGATATAATAGAATAATTGCTAAGTTTATCTCTAGAATACATGAAAGTGACACAATCCCTGTTAATTGAATACTCCTTTATTTGAATACTTTCCATTGGCTAAGTGGCTATTCAATTAACAGGGTTCCACTGTATCAGTCAACCAACTTCTGATATGGACTCACAGTGTACAGGATTTATACACCGAAAAGCACCACATTGTCAAAATTTGTTATATTTTAATGAAATCAAAGTTGGACACTTCACTCATTTGAGTGTATGGAAATTTTGTAGGTTTGTTCTGAGCATACTTTTTGATAGGTGACTGAAGAAATTACATGTGATGTATGCATTGCACATGCATAATGACAATTTCTTTTGATAATTGTTGACATTCCAAAATGGGTAAGATTGAAAACAGAGAAGACCACTGAACAATGATTTATAATAATAACATAGCTATGAAGTTGTGATTTGATATAGTATTTCCAAACATGGAAGATACCAACATTTATTCTTTCTAGAAATTTGAAAGAGTTTGGGCATGTTTATAAACTGAACACAGTACTTGCCAGTTTTTGCTTTAAAAGCTTGCTGGCGTGATTTTTGTCAAAGTTGCCATTCCAAAATTAGGGGCCTGGGGTGGCACCAGGATTTTTCTCCCAATGGGTGGGGGTTGGGGAGAACCTGTGCTCCCTGATTGAGGGGGGTAGAGGAGCCAGTGTATCTGGCAACAAGCCCACAATAAAGTTTTCCCAGGGCTGGTGGTGGGGGTGGGGGAGGGGGGGGGTGCATCCACAACAGAGGAGAGTACTCCCGCCTCACAGGGAATTATATGAGTTCTTCATTGCCTTAATATGATTCAAGGTAAACAATACCATTTATTCCAAAATCTTACATAGAAAGCTATATACAATTCATGAGGTCCTATTCATGATCCTAAAATATTAGCTATCACCTATGACTTGATATACTCAGTACAAAAAACTGTTTTAGTACTGACCAACGTAATCTTCCTAACAACTTCTTTTGTTGTAACATCATACACCATCGCACCCTTGGACTTCTGTTCTTTTTCGACGAACTCCAACAGAACATACCTAGGGCTATCCAAAATCAGAACATTTCTGAAATTGAAAATATAGTAACATACATCATAATGTACAGTGTACCAAATTTTTAGTTTATAAAACCTTGCTCCAAATAGGGGTCATGATGTTTGTTTTGGAGAAGAAATTGCAACAAAAGGCCTAAAAAAAGGCCCTGAAGAACACACCTGAAAAAGACCTACTGTTTCTTCATAAAGTGATTGAATCCTTTGAACCCTGGTGGTATAGTCCATGTCAATTCAATGGCAGGAACTGGGAGAGTCCATATTCATTATTTGGGTATAGCCCAATTAATATTTTCAACAAGCAGCCTTGGACTGCATGCTGAAAATATTGATGGGTCTACCCAACACATTCTCTTAGCAGGCATCCTACTTAATGAAATTATGACTTACAGGGGAACCCTGTTTATTCAATAGCAACTTTGCCAGTAAAAATTATTCAATTAACAGGAGTATTCAAATAACAGGGTTTGTGTCACTTTCTTGTATTATAGAGATACACTTAGCATTTATTCTATTATATCTTGTTTGACAGAGCTCCATGAGCTCTGTCAAACAAGATATAATAGATTAAATGCCTGTATTTGATGTATTGAGACCAAATAGGTCTATAATCAAAGGAAAACTGGGGAGAGTCAGGTTAATTTCTCGACAGGTTACAAGATTCTTTTATTCAATTAACAGGAGTTTACTCTATAACCTATATTCAATTAACAGGTCAAATTTGTACTGGAGGTATGGTAAATGGTTTTGTGTCAGGAAATTATATTCAATTAACAGGGATATACAATTAAGAGATATCCAATTAAGTGGGCTCTACTGTATCATGTTCCTGGCCTGGAAATGTGGCCCCTTGGGTTCAAAGGGTTAAGGACCTTTTAACAATAATTTGTCACTCATTAAGTACTTTTATACCATGCTCACCTATGTTAATACATGTGAAAAGCACATATGTTAAATTTTAGCTTTTAGCACCACTACCGCTGTCAAGCTTCTACAGCAGTTAAAACGTAATTTGCCAACTCTGATAATTCACACTTTACGATGTTTCATTCAAACATATGTTTTGCGGTACTATCTACTACATGCAATGACTTAAGTTTAAATACCTACAATTAAATATTTAAAATAAAATTCTAATACAATTACTATAAATCTTGAAATTTGATTGGTTAATCAATAAAATTTGCGACAGTAAAATCGGCGTAACCTGTCGAAAATTTTGTGTTTTCAAAAACTATTTCAGGAAAGGCAAGATGTATTCGTGGGCATTCTATTTTCATTCCATTTAGAGTCATTGACTACTGTATCCAAGGTAATCAAATGCTGTGAATGCGTTGACTTTCTGAAAAAAAAACCAACGTTTTCTATCTTTCTTGTAATTAATATGGATGAAGTTGGAAAGTTTAATATTAATGTGGGAGAGGTTTGGCAGCGACTGCTGAGTAATGAAATGAGAGTTGAAAAAACTGATTCTGACAGGTTTAATGACAACCATGTGAAACCAGTCAGTAATATTATAATATAAATTATAAATAGCAATTTTTCGTATGATGAAGAATTTATGGACGCTATGTGCGAAATAGAAAACTAAAATTCTGACAACTAGCAATAATAATTTTAATTGTTCAAAACCAAATATTTCTGACCGATCCGCTAGCGATGTTTAACATCGACTTCAAGTGCAAGCGGTTCATTTTCTAATTTGTCACCTGCGTTCGTGGCACCAACATGTACAGCTAGAGAAACGCATTCACCACTGAGAGAGGTGAACTATTCATTGTGCAACAATTATGTCAATACCAGTAGCCCAATTCCACAAGGCATCACTTCCCAGAAACAGTTTGAAATGAACAACTGTTCTGTAACCATAAGTAATTATTATGATTAAACAAGGGCTTCCAATCAAAGATCTCAAAATTTTTAACTTTAATGGTAAATCCTCGAGTGCTTTCTGACTCCGACTGAAACATCACATGGTGAACTCTAAACTCTGAACAGGGAAAGCAGCCAGCGTATTTTGTTTTCAGATTGTCACAAACATTTAAACATGATAAATGTTGTCAGTACAAATATAAATATATTTTGTTATTGGTGATAAAATGACTAAAACGTTTGGAACTATTTGTATAGTGGCAGCGTAAAATATATTTCGTGATTTGGTTTGGAACTCCCAAATGACATCACAAAGACTGTATTTGTAGATTTAAATTATTGTCTTCAACAAGGCGTTGTTTTATAGCTGGGAGATCAAATACTATTTCCGTTTCAGCCGAATTTTATTAGAATGGGGATAACTATGTTGTATTTGATTGTTTGGGGCCATAAACGATGGTTTTACTGTCACAAATATCCATTTTACTGGCTCCACTAATGCGTTGCCGGCAAAACTCAATTTGCGACAGTAAAACCATTGTTTACGGCCCCAAACAATCAAATACAATATAGTTATCCCCTAATTTAAGAACTGTTAATAATAATTTGACTGAAAAAGCAAGGTAAATTCAATCAACTTTGACGATGTGTCTAGCTGTCAATCAAGCATTCATATGCAGCCAGAAGTACTGTCCACCAGCACACATGTAAACAAAACAAACCCCTGTGTTTGTGATATAGAGTATCGTGTTTTTTAAAGTGACAAAGTCAATTAAACCACTGCTTATGTCATGTTTTTATTGTCAGCAGGACCTACCCATATGGCATTTTAAGGGCACCTGTTCTTAGGTCATAAAAGTAGAAAATAGGCCTTTAAGGGTTGAAAGAAAGAACATACTATTTGTAAGATTAATTTAAAGAAAGACCTGGAGATGTGAAGTGACTTAACTAGGGCTGTCACGATTAATCGTTTAATCGATTGTTGATCGGTCACTGTGAAATTGATTAGTATTTTCCTTGTCGAATAATCGGTAAATTGTATCCCGTTTTAGACGTTTAATAACTAAAAGAAAATTTGATGATAAAAATATTGTTTCTAAAGGTAAAGAGTTAAGAACATCGATGTTAAACCTCAAGAAGCTGTGGAAAGCATTTGTCTTTCAGGTACATTCATCAAAGCTTTGATGTTCTGAACTTTTGAACCATCAGTGTTATAATCAAGACCGGTCGGCAGTTGCGAAGTTCACAACTGCCGACCGGTCTTGATTATTACACTGACAGTTCAAAAGTTCAGAACATCAAAGCTTTGAATGTAACTAAAAGAGGATCGTCTTCGTTGTTTACTTGAGGTAGGTCAACTGACTTCAACTTCATTTTTATCGACTTCAAAGAGAGGTAAGGGGGGGGCATCTAGGTGCGATCAATCGATTATCATCGATTATTTGCAACGATTAATCGATTCCTAAATTAAAAAATCGTGACAGCCCTAGACTTAACATTTTATAAAGCATTTGTATAACTTCGACAAACCTTGTTGCATGACAAATAAACATTCTTCATCTTTGTACTTGTTAGAAATAAACTTAACAATACCTTATTTTGTCTAGATTTTCAAAACCATTTTGAGCAGATTTTTCTCTTGATGTTGAAGAAGTTCTATTTATGTCCCAAACACGAACAACATAATCATATCCAATTGAAACATACGTGTTTCCATCCATTGTGTATACATCATTCATGGAAACATTATGTTCAAGTATCTCACGTCGTGTTCCTGTTGACAGATCATATGTAATCACAATGTTTGAATTGCCAAAATATAGGTGCTTTCCATCAGGTGTCAAGTGAAATTTTCCAGATGAATCCTTCTCTAAACCTGCATAGAACAAAATTGTAATTTAAGTGTCTTCTGTTTTTCACAATTGTCTTCCGAAAAGGCTTTTTAGAAGGGCCAGGCTTGTCATCTTCAAAATTGTAGGAGAGCCCTAATGGTTCGCCAAAAATGACTCCAGGAGATCCATTTTTGGTTGGCCCTAATTTATTCAAGAAGAGCCATTAACCCTTTACCTAACGAATCACCCGCATCCGCCCATGTAATATGCAAATTGAGCAGTTGAAAGAATTAAATTTTTCAAAATATTTCAACAACATCATATCATGTGACCCCTCATTGGAACGAGCTCATTGAGCTCGTTCCAATGAGGGGGTCACATGATATGGTTTTGTTGAAATTTTTTTTAAAATTTAAAAAATTATATTTAAAATAATAAATTTTGATATCGTCTGCGTTGGGTAAAGAGTTAAGAGACATTTTCTTACTCCTATCAAAGCAACTGTAGAATATGACAAGAAAACTGCTCATTTTTTCATCACTGATAACTCTATGGGCATTTGATTTGTCAGTGAAGTTAAAATGATAGCGGAATTTACTTGCTATATTTTACAATTTTATTAGGCCTAAAAAGTTAAAAAAATCTGTTTCTCAGGACCTCCGGCATGGTCCTTTTGGCTGCCACATGCTCTCTTTTTATAACCAAAGCAAAGATAAAAAAAACAAAACTTAAATGGTTTATGTCTGATATTTTACACAAGTTAATAAAATTGATCAATATGTCCCTTGATTGCGACAAGGCTTTTCAATGCTTTAGCATTACAAAGCCTTACTGCACTCAAGGGAAGAAATACACAACCACCCATGCTATTCTGCAGATTATGAGGCCTAAAACATAAAACAAACCAAGAACATGAATTTTTGATGGCAAAGATATAATAATTACAAAAATAAAAAATAAAATAAAAAACAAAAGATCTACTTTGAGTGGCTTTATGGATACTTTATCCCACCTTTTGTTCAATCCTAACCAGAGGAAACAGCATTGTGTCCTTGTGTGAGTCACTTAATTTCTGCTCACACTTTCTGACAAGGTGATGGTGCACTTGTCTTCAACAACTGTTTACCTTGCTTGCACAGAGTTAGTAAGCTAGAGAATATGACAGTAGCTCACTGCTGCCCAGTGGTTCTCACTGTGTAGTTGGCTTCGTTAAGCCATAAAGCTCTCCAACATGTGACCCTGACTGTTGAAAGTGTCATTACACTCAAATAAACAAACATCCCACCTTTTTGAAACTAAATTCTCAATAATGGGACTTATGGTTTTTGTAGCAGAATATAAAACAAGAATATAGAACAAGTAACATACCCTACTCATCTTTATTTGGCCCCTCTCCTCCCAGCAGCCCTCCTCCAATACAAATTAACTCCTTTCATGCTGTTGGTAGATATTCGTACCCAGGGCATGATTTCTCTTGCCACTAAAATATGTATAATTTATGCACATTTAAGAAAATTTTCCCCCTGTAAATAGAATGGACTTTTTCTCAGATGAATCCCCAAGTTAAATTTAGACGATTTTTTCATCAAAACTAGTCATGGCTGCTATGAAGCAGCCATGACCAGATTTGATGAAAAATATCTTAAAAATACTCAACAGGCTTAAGAGATAACAGAAACCCATCAAAGTAATTGCAGAATATATAACAGGAAAATTTCTTATTATTTTTGCTTCACAGCTAAATCTAGTGACATTCGATTTATCAGTGAAGTTACAGTACAGCCACCATGGACTGGTCACTTTCCACAGGTGGGCAATATTTACACAGATGCAATAATATAATATTAGATTCCAAACACTAATTATAGTACAACCTGGTGCTTCATTAATTAAAATTTTGCTCATGATGGTTTTTATTACCTGGTAAATGCATGAGTGGACATCACTGCTCATGCTTGTATTACGGCCAGTCCAGGATGACTGTACTGTAAAATTGATAATAGAATTCACTTGTTATATTCAATAATTCATTTTGACTTATACTGTATGCTCATTCCCGTTTTTTAAACTAATATGCTTTCCAGGGGTCAATGGTAGGGACTTGTGGCATGGTATAACATGTAGTGGTATAAGGACAAGTGACATTCTCTACTTGTGTTGAGTTATTGCCATTCTTATCCACTCCCACCATTAGTGAGCTGTTTTGTATAAATCCTACATTCTATATACATATATAAAGGAAGAACATTTTTGAGAAATTTAAAAAAAAAAAAAAAAATTCACAACAATCCATTCCAATGAGGGTCATAAGCTGAGTTTAAATGCGTTTTGAAAATATTACTGGCTGGTTTTGACCATTACATTGGGTGAAGGGTTGATATAAATGAGATTTATACTGAGGCCATACAGTGCCATACAGTAACTCAGTTAATAACAAAATTTTTTTATAACCAGAAAGTGTGCCTAATCCCGTGCAATGCACAGGGTTAGTCACACTTTGTGGTTATAAAAAAAAATGGTAAGTGCCATATCACACACTACATGAAAATTAATTTTTTTTACCAAAATTTAGTTTTTATAATATTTACCAAAGTGATACAAATTGCCTAATCTTCCGGTTTCCTCTCAGGTGAAAAAGAGTGCAGATATAGAAGTCCCTAAGAAAAAAACCCTTAGGAGTCTGTAAAAATGTCAATAGACAAAAAGGGTACGCAAAAACCTGGTGAATAGTATCATACTTAACTGTCACCTATTGTCCATATTCCTGCCAGTATTGCACAATCAGTCAATTTCCAAATTTAGTTTAAACATTATTTATTTCAAGAGTACATATAAAAAAGTTGTTACATACATTAATGTGGATTCGGCAGTAAGCTATAAGCTTATACAAGGCCGTTTCCAGTCAGAACAAGATTACAAAGAGTTACATGTACTAGTTGCAATGGCAGGTATGATTAATTTTAGTACTGAGTTTAAACGGTGCTTGTATACATTACAGTTTAAACGGTGCTTGTATACATTACAGTTTAAACGGTGCTTGTATACATTACATTTCCAAATTTAGAATTAACTATATCAATATGCATGTATACTTGTATGTGGGAGACAAACCATTTAAGAATAATGCTGGGAGGGCATAATTTTGTATCACTTAGGTAAGTATTATAAAAAAGATTTTGGTGAAAAAATTTAAATGTTTCCCAACTTACCAAAGCGATACAAATTTCCAAATGAACACTAGGTTTTGGAGGGATTATAATGGATAGTGAGACTGAATAATAATGAAAATAAAGCCAGAGAAGCATAATGGGGAATGAAATACCTCTATGACAACAGAAAAAATATTCAGCATGTCCTGTGGAAAGAGGATAACATAGGAAATGAAGAAAAAATAAACAAAATACCGTATTTACTCTATGCTAAAAATAATTATTTTCACAGGTGTCCCAATTGTTAGAAAATGGGGAAAGAACACAGCCTGGTCTTGATTTGATGCTGAATAAAGTTGTGTGTGATTCTTTTTCCATCACTTTTTACGAAAATCGCCGTCCAATTTTTTTTTATATTTTCATTTTTTGCTTCGAAAACATAGCTTATGATCCCTCATTGGAACGAGCGCATTGTGCTCGTTCCAATGAGGGATCATAAGCTATGTTTTTCGAAGCAAAAAATGAAAACTTTTTGTTACTCAAGAATTTTTTTTATGAGTGTCATCTGCTACTAGCGACAGGACAACTGGAAACAAATCTCCTGAATGTCCCAAACTTTGGAGCATAAAAAAAATATAGTTTTCTGGAAAAAATGTGTGTCCCAAATACCAACCCTAAACTGGAATAAGATGGTATACATGAATTACCAACTCACAAAATAATAATAAACAATATACATGTGTTATTCATGCTCCAACTATGAGGTATTAATCCAAAGCAATAAAGTTTGGCAGGCCTCACAGTAGCTGTTACTTGAAAGATTCAGTAAGGAAAACAGGCTGGAAACTAACCCATAGAATGCTAACGAAATGGAATTAACCTAGATTTGCCAGGGCATTCAGAATTCGAACATTCCATTTGCCACTGTGATATACACAAGTAAATCGAAGTTCCAAAATCAACAGTAAAAGACAAAGTAATCTGGGTTAGAATTCCCAGAGCAAATAAATGCAATATATCCATCCCTTGGTGGAGGTTGTAACTTACAGACCAAAACCAACCTGCCGTGGTCATGAGTAATACCTATAGTCCCAACTGAACCTCATGCTGTACACCTACTAGGACAGGCACCAGTATGAATAACGCAAGAAAAATGAGATATCAGTTGGTAGCTATTTGTGACCTGTGTTAAGAATAGACTGAGCTGCTACCATGGGACTCAAGGAAAACAGATCTCTGGATTGTTCCTGTAGGTCGTGCAGGTAAATGAAGCAAAAGTCGTATGGTTTGTCCAGTAAGCCACTGACATGAGGTCACCAATAGACACCGAGTTAGCATAAGCCCATGAGGTTGTCAGAGCTCTAACTTCATGGGCAGTAATATTATTTGAAATCCTGTCTGGAGTATTGTAGAACCTGTCTTGAGAGACCGCCCTTTGGGACACACAAAAGTGGTCTCTCAAGACAGGTGGTCTCTCATAACAGGTTTCAGATTTTCTCAAGTCAGTGAATAAACAACCACAAAATTGAGAAATGGAGAAGAATGGATTCTTGTAATTACTTTCTAGTTGTTCTTTTTTATGAAGTTTTTGTAACAAATTGAAATGGACTGTTATAAAAATTATAACAAGAGGCCTGTCACGCCTAGAGAGCTCCGCTGAGGGCCACTGATCGCATGGGCATGTTTTCTAATACTAATATTGTTACAAACTTTAGCCGAAAAATTTTCAGTTGTCACGAAAATTATGGCTTGGATCGATTACACACCGCCTATTGACATTACATGATGTTATAAAGTTTGGTCCAAAAATATTCAGTAGTTTAGAAATTATGGCTCGGGCAAACAAAATATTTTTTTCTTGCTCATGTGGCCTGTGACCTTGACCCTGTGGGGTTACAGACTTTATAATGGTTGATGACACACCATCCATTGATAATACATATTGTTATAAAGTTTAGTTGAAAAATATTCAGCTGTTCAGAAATTATGGCCCGGACAAGGAAAATGTTGACGACAGACGGACGGACGGACAGACGACGGACGACAGACGACGAACTTTGTCAGTGGAGCTAAAAATAAATTAGTGTTGAAAATCTTCAATGAAGATTTTCAACACTAATTTATTTTTATAATTTTTATAACAGTCCATTTCAATTTGTTACAAAAAGATTTTCAACACAAATGTATTTTTATTCCTATCTGTCACATTTCAGGTATGTATGAAATTGTTTATTCAGCAATAATTCTAATCTTTTCACAGGGGTCTTATAAAAACATCTCAATCTGTAATGAGTTAGCAATTGAAACCCAATTAAGTGCTTTTAATACTTTTAATTATGTTAGTATAACCACAATGGATTTTCCGATTCCAGAACAGGTAAAAATTTTTTGTCATGGTTTCTGTCTTCAAATGGGCGGTCTCTCAAGACAGATCCATTATGGCATAAAAATACAAGTTGATACCAGGTCACAATGGTCTCTCAAGACAGGTGGTCCCCCATAGCAGGTCCATTATAGAGTAAAACCAATCGGTGCCTGGCAGATGTGGTCTCTCAAGACAGGTGGTCTCTCAAGACAGTGGTCTCTCAAGACAGGTTTTACTGTAGTTAATTGTTCATAGGATAAATGAATAGACATTTGAATCCATCTAGAAATGGAGTGTGGAGAAATATCCTTTTTCCTGGTAATAGGGAAAGAAAAAATCTTTTCCTGTCTTTCCTAATTCCACTAGTTCTCTCAACATAAGTCCTGATAGCTCGAAATAGACACAACAAAGGTCTATTGTTAGGCTGATCAAAAGGTGGTAAAGCCCAAATAAGAACAGGAGGAGAAGAAATACCTGGAACCCAATTATTAGCCAGAAAAGAAACATTAGTGGTGAAAGTTACAGTATTATCCACAATGCGATAAAAATGAGGATCCACAGACAAAGCATTAAGTTCACTAACTCTCCTAGCTGAAGCAAATGCCATCAGCAAGACCAGCTTAAATGTCAGGAACCTTCTCTCAACATGAGACAAGGGCTCAAAAAGAGCCTTAGTAAGACAATGAAGAACCCAAGAGAGATTCCACTTGGGTTTAATTCTGAGAATCTTAGGTTTTTAAGGGTGAAATGTTTCATGAGAATCCCTAAAAAGGGATCAGTGCCAACAGAAAGTTTCCTGGCAAACAAGAAAGTTTCTGACAGCATGGAATGATAGCCCATGATAGGAATGGGTTGAAGACCTTTAGTATCAAAAAGGTATAAAAAAAATGAAGTCCGCTTGTTGAGCTATAATAGGACTTTTGAAATCAATATCTTCACTGAGACACCAGCGAGTAAAGACTTGCCATTTAGCATTGTATGCTAAGCTCATGGAAAACCTGCGTGGTGCAGAAATGCACTCCATTGCTCTTCTCGAAAAACCTCTCTTTCGGAGGCAAGACTGGATAAAAGGCAAGCATGAAGGTGCTGCTGTCTCACTGTGCAAGAGAACTGACAAGACTGGCCCTGAGAGAAAAGACTGTTGCTTTGAATTGATATGTAATGCCACGGAACCAAAATCTGAGAAATTTGTGAGACTGAGGATGAATTGGTACATAGAAATATACATCCTTGAGGTGTATGATCGCAGCAAAAAGGTTCCTGTGAATAGTACTCGGACTGATCTGAATGTCTCCATACCGAACTTCGGAGCTTTGATGAAGAGATTCAGAAAACCGAGATTGGCAACAGGTCTGAGGTGACTGTTCTTTTTCGGTACCAGAAAGAGATGGCCATAGAACCCTGGCAACTGAAGGTTGAGAATGACCTTGATCACTTCCTTCTCTAAGAGCTTGTGAATCTCAGTGGCTAAAAGGAGAACACTTTAAGAATCTGTAGGAACAGTCTGTTTACAAATGAAATTCTTAGACCAAACTGAATAATTTGGTGAACCCAAGGATCCACAGATATCTCAAGCCATTGCAGAAGAAAAGGAGCAATCCGACCCTCCCCACTGGAAGGGATTCGAGGTGTGAACCATCACTTGCGAAAAATTGCCCTCCTAAATATTTTGGTCTGGGATGATTGAGATTACATGTATTATGCTCACATTAAATTTTTGTTGTAAAGCAAAAATGTAATTTAACTTCGAAGTCACATAACATCACGTAATTTCATTTTGAAAGTGGTTTAGTGGTAAAAGGCAATGGCTGCAACCATACCCAAACACAGTTGCAATCATTTGAAGCAAAATGGGTCACAGCAATATTTTTTTTATGTCAGTTTCAAGTTCAACAACTGACATCACAGTTTGAGGGGTAATTATTCAAGGAATATTGAGACTATAATATACTACCATTACTACTATCCTGTCACTTGAAGCACTTGCACCAGGATGTGACTGTAGATTCAAGCAGACCTGTTGTCCAAGAAAGTCATACGCCTACCAGAACCACCTTCAACCCCCTTGGGGGTTGAAGGTGGTAGTGGTAGGCGTATGACTTTCTTGGACAACAGGTCTGGGTACTCACACAGGTCTTGTCAAGTGTGTGTTCGGTTGTTGGGCGAGACATCTAGATGTCTAAGAGATTTCGCTTTACCTTAGTAAAGTTAATAAAATCACTGATGTAGTCTGTTGGTTTCAGGTTCAATGAGTTCGTTCAATTGGATACTTAAAATGCTGTGTAAAGCTAATTGCTCTCCTAAGCTGATTGAGGAGAGCGATTTTTTGCCCTCCTGCATTTTTCAGAATGCCAGGCCTGAACAACACCACGAAAAAATAAGCCCAAACTGGGTTGAACGCCATCGACGCACACCCAGTAGGGGACGCTCTTCTCTTAGTACAATTCCACGACTTCCGTTAACCAGTGCGCAAGCAGTCATCAAACCATTCTTTTCAGTCTGCCAACATAGGAGTTATGTGATCAGTAGGGAGGAAGGATTCTTACCCGAAGAAGAAGAAGAAGACGAGAGGGCCTCCATGTAAACAATTGCGGTAGGTATAATAAGAAAGGAAATTTACGTGTAGGATGGAGGAAATCACATAACCAACCCACACATAAATCAAATGCACTGGAACGTGGACAGAGGAAGAGATCCCTAGGCCTATCAAACCATAGCATCACAAACAACAGTAAAAGACAATGAGAGATGAGGCGTATGGTGATGTGCGACACACAGACAGAAAGGGCAGTAACAGCACAGAGCTGGAATTGACCTTGTAAGAATCCTAATGGCTAGGGTAGACAACAGCCTGAGCAGAAGAAAGAGGGCTCGTAGAACAAAAGTCCTATGCCTGCTCCTGCAACTGTCGCAGACAAGTGGAGAAAGTAGCATTTCTCCAGTAGGCTGCCAGCATAACATCCGACAACATGACAGAGTTAGTATAAGCCCTAAGAGGTAGACAATGCATGCACCTCATGGCAGAAAAAAATGATTGGTAATACAATCACCAGTTGCTAGACGAGTGGAAGCTGCATGAATAGCAAGACAAATCCAAGATCTTCTGTCGACCAGGAATAAGAGACAGAAAATCGATCCTTCCCTTCCAAATGAACAGAGCAAAGGGTGTTTACCCTCAACAGAAGGAAGAGTCCCGATCAGAAGGAGGCGGAGTAGATTCTTCTGGTATCTGATTCTTGGCCTGCAGAAAGGAGCAATCAATGGTAAACATAACACTCATGGGAGAGCTCCAGAAAAAAGGCCGGGTCAACCGAGAGGGAGTGAAGCTCACTAACCCATCTGGCTGAGGCAAAAGCCATCAGAAAAACTGTCTTGCATGTGAGAAAACACATATCCACCTGGGATAAAGGTGCAAATGCCCCCCCCCCCCCCCCCCAAGCAAAGCAGCACCCAAGAAAGAGTCCATCTTGGAGTAAGCAGCAAAGTCCTAGGCCTTTTCAAGGAAAAGGCAGAACAAGCTTGCAGAGGCAAGGATGAGTGCCAATACAACGCTGTCCCACATATGAAAAAGGTCTCCAAAGCATGGACATGTACCCATTGCTGGAGACCTCCCAGAATCAAACATATACCAGAAACTCCGCAATCTGTGTGATCAAAGGAGTGACAGAAGCAACAGAGTGATCCGCACAACATTGGCAGAAGACCTTCCCCCTAGCCATAGAGGCTAAACCAGTGGAGTGAGTGCCTCCTTGAAGAAGAAAAGCAACTCCACTGCTCGTCTTGAAAAAACCAAAACCTTGGCAAAGAAAGTCGCGACGTAGAGGGAGAAGTGCCGGAAGTGCCGCTAACAGAGGGCAGAGCAGAGTGATCCACACCCACCGAGGCAACAGGGGAGCGATCGAAAGGATTCAACAACTGCAGTTTCGTATCTGGGCTAGAACTGGAGGCAGAATCGGAACCGGCAGGAAGGCGTAGCTGACAAGATCGTTGCAAAGGAGGGACAGAGCATCCACGGCGAAAGCCAGAGCATCTGGACATGGGAACACGAAAGTGTCCACCTGATGGTTCCAATGAGTCGCAAAGAGATTGATGTGGGGACGAACCCAGAGATCGCAAAGATACTGGAACACTGCCATGTGGAGCATCCACTCGGTGGAAAAGAACCTGCCCCGTTGGGGCAGGAAGTCGGCTAGGACGTTCAGACGACTGGGAAAGTGACGAACCACCACTCCGGCATTGACATCCTGAGCGAGCAGTAGAAGATCCTGAACCAAATAGGACATGGGAACATAGTGCGTTCTGCCCTGGTTCTGAATGTAAACAACCACTGTTGAATTGTTGGACAACAGAAGGACCTGACAATTTGAAAGGCGGGAAATCCACTGCCAGAAATCAAGAAGAAGCTCCTTCTGGTTGACGTGAAGAACCGCTAGATTCTGGTCCCATGACCCGTGAAGGAAAAGACCTAGAGGATCCAACGTCACACCCCAATTGAGATCACTGGCGACTGATGTCAGAACATGATCGGACATGGGGAAGTCCAACGGAACTCCCTGCATAATCCACTGAACATCTGTCAGGGGAGAAGAGACTCCGGTAACAGAAGCACCAGATCCAGAGGATTGACATTCGGCCTCCAACGACTGAGCAGAAAGTGTTGGAGAGGTCTGACATGCAGCTGACCTAGAGGAATGAGATCCGTCACCGAACCGCAGAGACCGAACAGCCGGGAAAGACTCCGAGCTGTTGCGAACATATGGACTGGGAAAGAGTCAGGGCAAAAGGCTGAGAAAACCACAGCACTTGCCTGGGAAACCTCCACCAAATCCAGCGAAGTACAGAAGTCCATCCCAGATGACAAAACAATGAAGGGACCAGGTCCGACTTCTTCCTGTTGACGCTGAACCCTAGTGACATGAGTAGGCTCAACAGTGTGACGACATCAGACTCCAGAAAGGCAGCATTGGAATGCCTCTGGAGGATATCGACCAGAGAAGCCGAAGAAGACACCCTGGACTGTAAGACTAACACATGCGACATCAGACAGGTGAAGGCTCAAGGATCCAGGTCGAGGCCAAAGAGTATGGCCTTGAACGGGAAAACATCCCGGGGAATGGAGCGGCGAACAGACCTGAAAGCCTCCATGCTGAACTGAGGAGCAATGATAGACTGCGTCAGAAGACTCAAATCAATAACCTATCTGAGTCGGCTGTCCTTCTTCGGCACCAAGAACAGGCGGGAATAAAATCCCACTGAAAGAAAGTTCTTGATGACCTCGACCGCCCCCTTTCACAGAAGATTACCTATCTCCATAATCAAAAGTTCCCAATGTGTAACGTTGAAAGGGACACGCATTGGAAGAGGCACTCTCGACTGAGTGGAATGCCTCAACCTGGGACGAATTCGAGGTGACTACTGCCAACGCCTACCCGTACCCTATGAGTGAGTAGAAGTGGCAGCAGGAGGATCAGCCCTTTGCTTCACAGAGGAAGCAGAAGGGTACACGTTAGGCTTTGGATGGCCCCTGCCTCCAACAGAAGGCTGATCAAGCTGACGAAGCAGCAGCAGATCAATGGAATGACATAGGGAGTCATCCTGGACCATTGCCACGGAACCATAGAATAGTTGCGCACTCTCCAATAGAGGCAGATCGAAGAGCAGCACACTGCCCCTCAAGAAGGGAATGGCTTGTGTCCAGCACAGCGTCCCTGCGAACTAATTCCATGTTAGTCGTGTTACAGGCATGTGTGTGAGAAGATGCATGAGCGCCTTGGACAGCACACACAAAACTTATCTTGGAGCAGATAAGCAGCAAAGAAAAAACGACGTGATCGAAGAGAGAAAGCATTCCAGCATCTCTCCCAATAAGCCCAATACGGACTCCAGAGTCTCCATATAAAAAATGGCCGGCTTGGGAGTTGGAGTCCTGATCCAAGACCATCAAAGTCTGGCAGACGGACGGACTGGCGAAGACACATAGCCCATCATGGGCAAACCAGCCGACACCTCCCATAGTGTAGGCACACCAGGGGGATCAGAAAGCGGCCTGTTTCCAATCCCGGGAGGCAGCACCACCGGGGGCGCCCGGAAACCACTCGTAGGCTCGCTGGAAGCAACGGAAAAGGCTCTTGGACAGAACCGAAGTGAGCAGGGAGAGGGCCTCCCTGAGCTCACTGACTGTGTCGGAACGGTACGACGTGGGAACGAACCAACAAAGTGGCTTCATTCCTGACCCATTTACCAGCGAAGGGTCGCGATCCTCAAATACACCCGACACGGGGCGACGGGATGCAGCCGAAAACATCTGAAGGCAGATGTGTATTGGGGTATCACATACCCCGAGGATCTACAGAGTGGAAACTCAGGAGAGTCGCTGCGGACCTCTGTGGGACAGAAGGTCCAGACTGCACAAAAAGCGTTGGTCACACAAAACTGGCCATGGGACCATAGTGCATGGACGGAAATGCCACGGAGCTCAAGGTGACCTCTCCATGAACATCCGAATGCAATGAGAAAAACTGAGGTACTCGATGGCGGAGAGACCACAGAAGAGGGTTCGGCCGGCATCCCTGTCCGACTTCGCCAAGTTGAAGTCAGGGAAGGCTGAGGCCAATTCCCCTCATCTACACTACCAGACCCCTGCAGGGATAAAACTGTTGTGCTCAATGGCTGGGGGGACACAACAGGGGGTTCGGTCGGAAGCCACTTCTAACTTCGCTGAGTTGAAGTCAGGGAAGGCTGAGGCCAATACCCCACGTCGACACTATCAGACACCTCTGCAGACCCCTGCAGGGATAAAACTGCTGTGCTCAACGGCTGAGAGGACACAGCAGGGGGTTCGGTCAGCAGTCACTTCTGACTTCATACCCCACATCCACACTACAGACATCACTGTAGACCCCTGCAGGGATAAGCCGAGGCTGGCTAAAACAGTGACCGAAGACATTGTAGACGGAACAGCAGTAGCAGCAGATATGACAGGAGCTGTTAAAACTGGCGGAAAAGGGGAGAGAGCAACCTAGCTTAGCCTCCAAAGGAGGAGTCACAACCCTAGTGACAGCCTCAGATGTCGACTGGAGAGGGTGCATAGTCCCGGAACCAGGCATCTCTTCACCAGACATCCAACAGCTCCCGCAGTATCCCCCATGGTAAAAAACTGCACATCCCCCATGGAGGGGGTATAACTCTCAGCAGACGTGGTCGTGTCGGGAGGCCCCAAAATGACAGCGTTCCCCAACCCCCGTGTGTGCAGGAGCTGCACATCCCCCACGGAGGTGGTATAACTCTCACCAGACATGGTCGTGTCGGGAAGCCTCGAAAGGACAGCATTCCCCCCCCCCCCCCCTGTGGGTGCTGGAGGAACGGCCACAAGAACGCACCAAAAGCGAGGGCAAAAGGCATTGCCCTAACGGAACCGAACTGGACATAACAGAGGTGAGAGCAGTAGAAGAAAAAGGTGAACACAACAGATACAGAAAGTAGAAGAACACCCCCAACTACGAGAGAAAGGTGGCAGAAAAAAGAACCGGGGGGGGGGGGGGGGGGGAACACAACAGAACCTAGACGGCCGTTTGACACCTAACTCCAATAATAATAATAAAATTTATCAACTGAAAAATTTTATGTCCGAACCGCACGGAAAGTATTTGAAAATCACGCGCGACATCAGAAAATATATTATAAAGTTTAATGAAAATGTGGTTGAAAATATTAACGAGAATATATAAAACACAGTCCTGTTATTATACGATCCTCAGATCCATAATTCCAGTCACAGGAAAACCATTATCGACGAGTTGAATTATCACTGTTTCGTAAGACATGGCACGACCTCCACGTGCAGCGGACAAAAAAAAGAATGGTTTGATGACTGCTTGCACACTGGTTAACAGAAGTCGAGGAATTGTACTAAGAGAAGAACGTCCCCTACTAGGTGTGCGCCGATGGCACTCAACCCAGTTTTGGCTTATTTTTTCATGGTGTTTTTACACCACTTTTCTTTCCCAAATCTCTTGGGAAAGATTAAAATAGAGGGTATTTTATCCGAGTTAGGGTCTTCCACTGTAGTGCAAGCCTGTAGTAAACAATTGTAAGGTAGGTTGATCCATAATTTCAGTCAGAGGAAAACCATTATCGACGAGTTGAATTATCACTGTTTCGTAAGACAAATGGCTGGCACGACCTCTACTTGCAGCGTACAAAAAAAGAATGGTTTGATGACTGTTTGCACACGGGTTAACGGAAGTCGTGGAATTGTACTAAGACAAGCGCGTCCCCTACTGGGTATAATACGATGGCACTCGACCCAGTTTTGGCTTATTTTTTCGTGGTGTTTTTACACCACTTTTCTTTCTCAAATCTCTTGGGAAAGATTAAAATAGAGAGTATTTATCCGCGTTAGGGTCTTCCACTGTATAGTGCAAGCCTGTAGTAAACAATTGTAAGGCTGGTTGATAAGAAATACAAACAGGAATCAGAAAAATTTTTCTAACAAACCAGAAACGACACATATGTGCACAGCATTAAAAGGAATCGATCAAGGAATCAGAAATAGATAGTACTGGCTCTGCCACTTATTTGAATGATGAGATGCATGTATAATCTTCAGAACTGCATTAGTTAATATGAAATGCAATTCCTAATAGTTCTGAAAAATATGGACTTAATGACCTTTGTTGACCACATTGAGGTGGACCACATTTTGAACCTCCAACAAGTTTCAACTCATTCGGTGAAGGACCCATGTCTAAAGGCCATACCAAGCCTAAAGAGTGAGCATAAACCACTTTAAAAATATTGACTCCATCAACCACAGGTCTGCCATATTTGTAGATGATAGCAAATATTCATATCAGCTAGAAAATGTTAAGGTACATGGTACCTTTGGAAAACATATTGCAAGTACAAGAATTCAGTAATATTGGAATATAGAAGTAAAAAGGCCCCACGAGCCTATCTGAAGACATATTGGCATTGGCAAAATACCGAGGTCCATTGATGCCCTTGTGTGTTTAGTGCAAAATCATACATGACTGAGTACTAGGGGCAGTATAACAAAAAATATTTTGACTCGATGGATTGTATTTGGGTTATTGTATTACAAACAGTGCACAGAAGACAGAAATATTACTACACCTTCAAGGCATGCCTTCTATGAATGTTATTTATTTATTTATTTATTTATTTATTTATTTATTTATTAAGGGTTTAATGACACTTTCAACAGACAGTGTCACCTTGTGTCATACAGTTTTATGGGTTGAGGAAGCCGGAGTACCCAGAGAGAACCACCGGGCAATTGTCAGGCTCCCCAACATACTGATTCCACAAAAGCAGGATTACCATTGGTTGAAGACAAGTACACCATCGATGTGCAGTATGCATTAGTGCACAACACCACTGTGCCCCACATGGGCAATGGGGGTGAACTACCTTGCCTGAGGACACAATGCAGTTGCCACAGGTGGGATTTGAACCGAGGACCTCTCGGATTGCAGCCAGCACCTCTACCTACTCATCCACCGCACTCTTCTATGAATGTAATTGGAATACTTCAGAGGCTTATTTTGGGGAATAAAATAGTTTTAAAGAAATCAGGAATAGATTTTCGTTAACAGTGTTTAAAGATATTCATTAAGGAATTGCATAAATCTTTTCAAGAAACCAGAAAAGGCGTATATGTGCATAGCATTCAGAGTTCAATCAAGGAAATGCATTAGGGGTCTAAAAATGTGATTTCCAGCAATTCTGAAAAATGTGATTTCCTGCAATTCTGAAAAATGCACTCAATGTGACCCCTTGGTGACCTCCGTGGCCTTGACCCATATTTCGAACCTGCATTGGATAAAATTTTAATATCACTGTTCAACCAGCCACACCAACACAATATGCGGAATGGACAGGAGGAGGCAGTTACACAGGTACATGTATATAGTATAGTAAGAGGTAATAGACGTTGGGGATAAATAGAGTTGTTGAGAATAATCAAGCATCAGCTTGTGTGCTGACTTACTATATGTATATATGTATTATTATTAAATATATATGATTATATAATGACATGATGTAACACATAACATACAGTACGTGGAGAGTGTATTATCACTAAATCACCAGCAGAGTGGAGATTCCACCCAAGAAATAATTGCAAATTTGTTGCAAAGCATAACCAGCACAAGCAAAGTTTCAGCCAATGGACCTCCAGGTTAAACCCAGAGGTCCATTGGCTGAAACATTGTTTGTGTTTTTGTCGATATGTAAAAAAATTGAAAGTTATAGCTTGGGTGATATCTCCACTCCACGGGTGATTTAGTTACAATCCACTCTCCACGTACTGTACGTATAAATATGTGATTTATTGAATTTATAATTGTTAAGCTTGAGAAAGCAAAGCAATAAGCCTCAGATGTCAGGCTAAAAAGCCTGAATTAGATCTATAAAATGGGTTAAAACAGGGCAGGATTTAGGTCTCCGCATATTGAGTTAACATTATCAATACCCAACTACACCGTGTATACAGAAGTTTTAAAGAATTACAGAACTATCGATATATACTCACTCTATTTATACTCATTCGGCAAGGCAAACAAAATCAAACTGAGATGGGAGACAATATCTAAAATATTTAGCTAAATTTAAGTGTCTTCTATAACCACATAAGCCCATGTTGAATTTCGATTGGAAGTATTCTTTACACATTGTATTTTTGTTTTGTATATATATATATATATATATATATAGTGTGTGTGTTTGAATTAATTTATTGTGAAAACTGTAAATAAAAAAAAAAAAAAAAAAAACATTATCAATACCAGAATATCCTTGCTTTTGTACTGGTGACAACATAGTAGTTGCAGATGTGCCAGACCTTTAGATCAGTCTAATTTGGGGACAACAGGAAATATGGATGTGGTCTGCATGGTTGGAGAAAAAGCACCAGTATTTTCTTTGTTTTGGCATCTGTTTTAGGTTTTTGGTCCCCCGTCTTAAAATGCTACTTTACAACCCCTTGTTATAGGTCTTCACCATTATCACGGGTTCCCTCCCACCACCCTTTGACATAAGTTTACTTGTCTAACTCGAGAACTCTTCTTAGTTTCCCAGTGTCGAGCCAAAGATCTATTTGAATGTAAATTACACATGACGCTTACTGAGGAATGCCACAGACATGAATATAATAGTTCTCAAGCTTTAAGTGCATGATCATATGGAATTCGCCACAGAAAAGCAATTGTCGTTGACACTGTCATATATGACAATTACATTCTGTAAGGTTAGTATAATTACCTGAAAAGCATCCCTAGAGGTAGTTCCTGAAGGTAATAATACTAATATCTGGAGAAGAGATTGTCTCACTTTGAAAGTATATGCTCTATACTACAAAACAGAGTCCACCACAGACATTACAGAAAATATATTTCAACTAAAGTAATAAATACAAAGTCAAAGGAAATGTCGTAAACAGAAAAGGTACATGCGGAACCCCAATACATGCATATACACAATCTTCACACAACCGTTTTTCCCTTGCAGCGGATACACCTCTGCCAGAAGTTACTGAACTTTTTACGTCTAAATTTAGATTCACGGTTTCCCCCAATCCAAAACAAAACCAGAAATGCAGATGTTCAGTTCATAAACATGGCACCACAAACACCAACAAAATCGTCGCCGGCGAAGTGTTTCTCGTGCTTGCGGACAAGTATTGCTACTATTTTTAAGTTAAGTAACCCACGGTGCAGAAAAGAAAATGTTCAAATGAAGCTCAAGTTACTTAGTTTAACAATTGCACACTGCGTTGCAGTGCTTCATCGAACTCCATGCCGATTGTCGTCTGAGAATTAGATGACACGTACGTTTATTTGTTTACAAATATCACGTGATTGTTGGTGTATTCTTACTCGGACTATATTTATTTCACTTTCCCCAATTTCTCATTGATTCAAACAGTATTTTTGAAAATTCCTTCTCAGGTAATAAAACCTGCTTAATTAAAAATCGGGCTGATTTGAATTTATGAACCCGTACAGCACGATGCCCAATCTGCAAGATTCGGTAACTTCTGGCAGAGATGTATCCCCGCTGAAAGGGAGAAATCATTGCGTGGAGATTGGCATATACAGTGGAACCCTGTTAATTGAATAGCCACTTTGCCAATGAAAATTATTCAATTAACAGGGATTGTGTCACTTTCCTGACTCTTTCTAGAGATAAACTTAGCATTTATTCTATAATATATTGTTTGACAGAGATCCCTGATTAAATGCCTGTATTGGATGTACTGAGGCCAAACAGGTCTATAAACAATGGAAATCTGGGGAAAGTCAGGGTAATTTCTCGATGTGTTACAATATTTTTTATTCAATTAACAGGAGTTTACTCTATAACTTATATTCAATTAACAGGTCATATATGTACTGGAGGTATGGTAAATGGTTTTGTGTCGGGAAATTATATTCAATTAACAGAGTTATTCAGTTAAAATATATCCAATTAAGTGGGCTCCACTATGTAACTAGATCTTAAAGCAAATCAAAATGCAGATAAACAGAATGCGTATGCATCGAAAATGGGTGACAAAATATGAGAATGTAAGGCCACATAAAGTAGATCTTCTGTTTCTCGGGCCACTATTTGTGAAATTACATGCGGGCGAGCGTTTTTTTATTTTATTTTTTATTCAGTAATTACTTCTTTGCAGTCAAAAGTTCATTTTCTTGGTTCAAGTTTTAGGCCTCGTAATCTACAGAATAGCATGGGTGGTGGTGTATTTCATCCCTTGAGTGCAAGAAGGCTTTGCAATGCTAAAGCATTGCAAAGCCTTCTTGCACTCAAGGGACAAATTCATCAATTTTTTTAACTTGTGTAAAATATCAGACATAAACCATTCAATTTTAAATTTTTTAAAGTTTAAATTGGTTATAAAAAGAGAGCATGTGGCAGCCAAAAGGACCATGCGGGAGGGCCTGCGAAACAGATTTTTTATTTTTTTAGGCCTAAACAATGTTAAAACATAATTTAACAAAAGTAACTTCCCTGAGAAGAATAAGTGATAATGAAAGTGTCAATGACACTGTAGCTCAACTTGTGTAAGACATGTACATGTATAGTATGTGACACAGCAATGACACACATCTAGGTAATGACCTGATAACAAGGTACATGTAAAGTATTGTAAAGGTCTGTACATAAATACTGACTGTAGCCTGCAACAAATGTACAGGTAAAGTATTGTAAGATTCCTCTATCCAGAGCTGTATTGAAATGTGCACTTACTGTGTATAAGAAGCATTGAATAAATCAAAGTTTGTCTATTTGGCCACCAGTGGCTATCTTGAAATTTCAGACTCCACCCAAAAACACTCGTTCTCATCCCAAGGTGATAACAAAGGTATCCAAGAAGTTTCATGAAGATCGGTTCATGAATACAACCTCTTGCCCAAGCTGTATTGACATGTGTACTTACTGTGTATAAGTAGCACTGAATAAATCAAAGTAAATCTAATTTGCATAATTTCTGCATGAGAAAAAAAATTTATTATATGAGATGTATTCCATGTTGCTAAACATTCAGTCAAAAATTTATTCAAATCAGAACCTTCATATAGAAGTTCTGTACAAAAAACTGATTGTACCTAATTTAGGTACAAAATGGCCACTGGTAGTCATCTTGCATTTTGGACCATACCCAAAAAACATTTGTTCTTGTCCCAAGGTGATAACAAAGGTACCCAAACAGTTTTGTGGAGATCGGTCCATAAATACAGCCTATAGCCTGAGCCGTATTGAAATGTGTACTTACTGTGTATAAGCAGCACTGAATAAATCAAAGTTCATCTAATTTGCATAATTTCTGCAAAGGTGATAAAAAAGGTACCCAAAACGTTTTGTGGAGATCCGTTCATAAATACAGCCCATAGCCTGAGCCGTACTGAAATGTGTACTTACTGTGTATAAGTAGCATTAAATAAATCAAAGTTCATCTAATTTGCATAATTTCTGCACAAGAAAAAAACCTGTATCATTTGTGATGTACTCCATGTTACTAAACATTCATACAAAAATTTATTCAAATCAGAACTTAAAACTGATTGCATTAATTTTGGTACAAAATGGCTGCTGGTGGCCATCTTGAATTTCGGACCACATCCAAAAACACTCATACTCGTCCAACGGTGATAACAAAGGTACCCAAGAAGTTTCGTAAAGATCGGTTCACAAATACTGCCTGTAGCCCGAGCCGTATTGAATTGTTGACAGATGGACAGATGGAAAGACAGGCCATGACATAACCTGAAATTTGACTACGTCAAAGTTGAGCTAAAATCACTCCACCAAGACTAGAATAACTTGTCCACCATTTCCATGCTGTTTTCGGATTTGGGTTACTCAAAAATGCCTTAAAATCTGTTAATTTGAAGATCCATATAACAAAGTATATTTAATTTGGCAAGTGAAAAATAAGGAATTGGTGATTTTTGCACATGTGTGGCAGTATATGGACAAGGAGGTGTACTCCTTTAGAGTGGCAGAACAGGATATCAGGTTGTGTACCATGCATTTTCACCCCAAACAATCTGGTTTTGAACCATTCTTTGGTCTTCCTCAGTTTTTTTAAAGGCTTATCCTTAGAAAACACTCAAATTACTATTTTTCAAGAAGGAAGATTAATTTGGAGCAAACATATTGTATTGGTTTGTTGTAGGTTAAATGGAGAAATAGTTTGCATGAAAAAATGAAGGTAAATTTTTTCAGATCAGAATTTCTAATGTGAACAGGATAGTTATAATTCTATTGTACATACCAGGTATAGTTCTTTCAATCTCAAAACTATCAATACCAACAAATATAAGATCATTTTTCATCATGGTAGCAACAATAATAAATTTTTCATCAGGGGTCATCACCATGGCATCAATTGTTTCCTGTACATCATCATCATTGTCAACTTTCTTGAATACTCGAGTCGTTTTTGTAAATTCTTGTTTCTCAATATCAAATAGGATAAGATTTTCTTCATCTTCGTCAACAGCAGTGATGAACTTTTCTATGCCTGTGTGAATGGAATTTTGAAAATATGACATCAAAGAGTCAAGCCAGAAAATAAGCAGACTGTCATCTCCAAAGTGAGGTCTCCAGAGGGTGAATTTGGGGATGCTACCCTGCACAGCAGGATAGCATCACTAAATTTATGCTCTGTGAACCTCAATCTGAATCAGGGTCTCAAACCTAAACAACTTAACGAGGAACCAGAGGATACATTGGCCAACTGTATGGGATAGCATCAGCAAATTCACCCTCTGGGGACCTCATTTTGCAAATGACAGATTGCTTATTTTCAGGCTTGCAAAGAGCTAAGAGGAACCCACTGAATGGAATGCGTCTTCTTAAAAAAACATGCATATCGCAACCTGAATTTTGTAATGCTCTATGTCAATTTTTTTTGCTTTTCAGAACAAGAGGTTCAAAGTTTGAACCCCTTGATCTCAACCACTTACCCAAAGCACATGAGATCAAAATTTGTTATTTTGATATTTTTTTTCAAATTTTTTTACAAACTTTCAACAAAACCAAATCATGTGACCTTTCATTGGAACGAGCTTATTGAGCTCGGTCCAATAAGGGGGTCACATTCTATGGTTTTGTTCAAATTTCTGGAAAAGTTTTTTTCTTCTCAACTGCTCAATTTGTAGCAGGTGGATGTGGTTGATTCAGTAAGTAAAGTTTGACCCCCTTATTCTCAACCTTTTATTACACATCCATTAAACTTTAAACCCTTGGACTTAACGGAATCGCAACTATGACATAAATGTTTCTGTACTCAACTGGTGATGTACAAGCCGCAACTTTTATCCCAGCACCATTTACACTAGTTCCTTTCCTGTCAAGTCTAGGGCTGTCATGATTAACCGATTAATCGACTGTTGATCGGTCACGGCGAAATCAATTAGTATTTTTCGTTGTTGAATAATCGGTAAATTGTATCCCGTTTTAGACGTTTAATAATTAAAAGAAAATTTGATGAAAAAACTAGTGTTTCTAAAGGCAAAGAGTTAAGAACATCGATATTAAACCCCAAGACGCTGTTGGAAGCAATAGTCTTCCAGGTACATTCATCAAAGCTTTGATGTTCTGAACTTTTGAACCGTCAGTGTAATAATCAAGACCGGTCGGCAGTTGCGAACTTCGCAACTGCCGACCGGTCTTGATTATTACACTGACAGTTCAAAAGTTCAGAACATCAAAGCTTTGAATGCACCTAAAAAGGATTGTCTTCATTGTTTCCTTGAGGTAGGTCAACTGACTTGAACTTCATTTTTATCGACTTCAAAGAGAGGGAGAGGGGGGGGGGGTCATTTAGGTATGATTAATCGTCGATTATTTGCGACGATTAATCGATTCCTAAATTAAAAAATCGTGACAGCCCTAGTCAAGTCATTAGTTATGCTTTGAAAAGTTTCCAAATTTAGTTGCACAATTATTAATCATCTGTCGCATAGTGTGAAAATGAAAACGTCCAAAGCAAAATAAAGTTGGTTCACAAAAAAAATAAGTTAAAATGAGATAATATTAAAAAAAAATCATTTCCAACCACAACATCAACCCAGTCCCATGGCTATTTCATCTGCAGATCCCGTTATATCCATATTGGTCAACTTTATTTTAGTAAAACCTGGGACATCTTGACATGCTTCAAACTGCTTTTAAAAAAGTTTCTCCCAGCTGTTTTGCAAAACTGCCCAAATTTGAACTTATATTTTTACTAACGGTAATAGCCACTAAATGGTTAGGCGTGAATGGACACCAACCAAAGAGAAACAGCAATACAAATTTCAACAAACATGAACAATAGAAAAAAAAAGAATGTAATTTAGACTGGTCCCCAAAAGGTTGTTTTGATTTTTATCGACCCATCTTCAAACAAAACAAACAGACTCTTCACCTTTGGGTTTAAACATTGGAATTAAAATGTGTTTATTTAAATGAATTTTAATGCATGGCATGTGTAATAAACACTGAACATGATGTGTGTTTGAGTCAATGGGTGCTTTACATAACTTGTTGGAATGGCATAGTTATATTGAGCTAGAGCCTAAGGCATTCCAATTCGTTATGTAAAACACCCACCAATTCAAACACACATCGCATTCTGTCTATTTACCCAATGAATGCAAACAATACCAAAATTACTGTAGATATGATTTGTGTTGGGACAAGAATGCCAGTAATGAGCTCACTGGTAGTGGCATCTAAGGCACAGTGGTATAATGATATAAGAACTTATTCTGCATTTTTCTGGTGTGAATTTCCTTTTGGTTCTATCAGAAAATCTCAGTCAAGTCCAATACCAAATACCAAACTGATACTGCGGTATATCCGCATAACAATACTGAAACCGATACCAAAATCCAAATTCCAATACCGCCCATCATTAATTTCCAGTTTGTTGAATGCCTCTGAAAGTGTGGTACTTACACATTTCCACTAGAAAGAGATAAGATAACATATATGAACAGCCACACATTCATTAGATTTACATACCTGTACACCTAAAACATCCAGAAAATTTAATTTCTTCTGGCATATATATGGTCTTGAGAAGTTCTCCAGTAGATCCTTCCATAATTGTAAGAAATGTTGATTTTGTTACCTTCCTGAACGCATAGACTTGTTTGTCATTTTTGGGCGGTACACATAGTGCCACTGTATTTGCTACTGATTTCCTCCACAGTGCTTGTCCAGTATGTAAGTGGTATGCATATATTCCTTTTTGGTAGTTAGAGGTTATAATAATGGTTTCATTGCAACAAAGCTGCAAGTTGTCTACATAATCAGGGGCATCCATTGACAGAAGTAGTCTCCCTTGTTTAACATTCCAGGTTTTTATTGTCTTGTCTGCGCTACCTGTTGGAAAATGAATTGTTGTTATCAATTTACAGCAGTGTACAAAAAGCCTCAAATGTTTGCCTGTTCACTAGTTTCGACAGGTACAGTGTGGCTGCCGTGGACTGGTCACTTTCCATGGATGGGCAATATTTCCACGGACGTAATAATATTAGATTCCTAACACTAATTATAGAAATAATCATCAAAATTTAATTAATGAAGCACTGGGATGAGCAACCCAGTACTTCATTGATTAAAATTTTGCTGATGGTGATTTTTATTACAGTTAAAACTAGAAGTCCTGTCATGAAATGCGCACAAATAGCACGTTGATATGCGCGTTAATGTACGCGTTATGGCCCAGTTAAAGCTATCATATTCTGTACATATAGCCTGTGCACAGGCAATGTTTCAGCCAATGGACCTCCGGGTAACCCGGAGGTCCATTGGCAGAAACATTGCATGTGTTTGCGATGAGTAACCAGGAGAACCTGCCGTGCTTTGGATGCCGTTCGATATGGCAATTGCACGCAATTCCAACACGCAATTAAGCCTAGATAAGCGCACTATTCATGACAGGACTTCTAGTTTTAACTGTATCTGGTAAACGCATGCTTGAACATCACTGCCCATGAGTGAATTTTGACCAATCCACAGTTACTGTACTGTAATATCTGACAGAGATGAATAGAAAAAATATTACATATGCCATATGCAATTAGAAACCCGAAGCTTTTTCTCCAGTCCCCCAGGATCCTATCTGTCAAAACTTTTTTGGTAACCCAAATGCCAACATTTCTGCTGAAAGCTGTCAATTTGAAACTAGAGGTGTTTTCTGAGGGTAGTTAAACCATGCCCCCCCCCCCCCCCCCCTTGAAAAAAACACTCAAATACAGCAAATTCCCTGACATCTGAAGGAGCAGAAAACAATTTAGAGGTGAGTTCACTGTGAACTTGACCATTGGCACATCAACCCAAAATAAACTCACCATACCCAACACACGTTTGGTTTTGATCAGTCAAGCAGAACATCAATTAGAGATCAGAAACTAGGACAATTTTCAAACTAAAGGTCACTCTGACCTTGACGTTTGGCACAAACATGAATAAGGTTCTTTCTGTCATCGTACCCAATTCAAAGCAAGGTAGAACTTTAGTTAGAGACGATGGATGGATGGAACACATGTTTCCATAACTTGTGTGTCTAATATTCAGAAGTACTGAGAGCACAAAATAAGCCACAGAGTGTCTTTTTAGACATGTTTTCTTTTGTAGCTAACTGGTTAGATGGACAGAGGGAGGTAGAAAAAGTTGACCATTTGATGAAGTCACAATTTTCATAATGCAAAAATACACTTATGTTTCATTTATCTGTTGAAAGTGCTCATTATAAGGACAATTGAAATTATAAGTCCAGTCACAACAAGTGCAATGCCAATCGCCAACGATGAGACAATCGTCCCCTATGGTAGGTAGATTACTGTGAAATATATTGATATTTCCTCAATAAAACCCAAACAAATATTGATATCAAAGGAACAACTCAACAAACTAGTCCCAATATTACCCATATTTCTGTGGTTATACTGGAAGCATCCAAATACCTGTAAAAAAGTTAAGTAAGGCTAACCTGCATAATTTATGCACAAGAAAAAAAACCTGTATAATATGTTATTTATCTTATGTCCCTTCCCTTCAAATCTGAAAATTTGAAACAAAAGCATCAAAGCATCTCTGAGATACAGGTGGTAACAGTACGCAACATAATACGCACAAAACTATTACCTAAGAAAAAGGCTAAGTAAGGCTAATTTGCAGAATTTATGCACAAGAAAAAAGCCTGTATGATATGTTATTTATCTTATGCTGCTAGACCTCCATACCAAAAATTATTGAAATCGGAAATGTCGTTCAGAAGTTCTGAGCGTATAACGAATTACACACAATTTCCAACAAGAATGGCCACCAGTTGGACATCTTTAATTTTGGGGGGGGAAAAAATTGACGTGCATCAATATTTCCTAATGCCCCATCAAATCTGAAAATTTTAAACAGAAACGTCAAAGCATCTCTGAGATACAGGTGGTAACAGTACACAACATAATACGCAGAAAAATATTACCTGAAAAATGGTTAAGTAAGGCTAATTTGCATAATTGATGCACAAGAAAAAAATCTGTATGATATGTTATTTATCTTATGCTGTTAGACCTCCAAACCAAAAATTATTGAAATTGGAAATGTCGTTCAGAAGTTCTGAGCATATAACGAATTACACGCAATTTCCAACAAAAATGGCTGCCAGTCGGACATCTTGAATTTTTTTTCGGAAAAAACTGACGTGCATCAATTTTTCCTAATGCCCATCAAATCTGGAAATTTGAAACAAAAGCATCGAAGCATCGCTGAGATACAGGTGGCAACAGTACACAACATAATATGCACAAAAATATTACCCGAAAAAAAGGTTAAGTAAGGCCAAGTTGCATAATTTATGTACAAGAAAAAAACCTGTATGATATATGTTATTTATCTTATGCTGCTAGACCTCCATACCAAAAATTCTTGAAATCGGAAATGTCGTCCAGAAGTTCTGAGCATATAACAAATTACACGCAATTTTCAACAAAAAAATGGCCACCAGTCGGCCATCTTGAATTTTTGGGGGAAAAAATTGACAAGCATCAACTTTTCCTAATGCCCCATCAAATCTGAAAATTTGAAACAAAAGCACCAAAGCATCTCAGAGATACAGGTGGTAACAGGACAGAAGGAAAGACAGACAGACAGACAGACAGAGTGCAATCCAATAGTCCCCTTCACGGTGAAACCTTGGGAGACTAATAAGCACAGAAAATGCTACTTAGTTAATGTGCCCCTTACTGCAGAAGAATGAATACACAACAGCATTTGCACTGTGCAATGCAAATCATGAACAGAACCGATCAAACTGAACGAAAATATTGAGACTACAGTATGTACAGGGGTGGATTACTACTAAATCGATGTGGGGTAGATTTCCACTTAGTAATTATTTACAATTTCTAAAAACAAAACACAAGAAGCACTTGCAAACTTCCGTCACATGGACTAATGGGTTCCAGTGGTTCATGTGATGAAAGTTTGCAAGAGTTTCTTGTGCTGTTATGAACAGTTACAGTTAAAATTAGAAGTCCTGTCATGAGATGCACACAAATAGCATGTTGAATTGCGCGTTAATGTACGCGTTATGGCCCAAGTAAAGCTATCAAATTCTGCACATATGGCCTGTGCACAAGCAATGTTTCAGCCAATGGACCTCCGGGCAACCTGGAGGTCCACTGGCAGAAACATTGCATGTGTTTCCTATGAGTAACCAAGAGAACCTGCCATGCTTTGGATGCCATTCGATATGGCAATTGCGCGCAATTCCAACGTGCAATTAAGCCTAGATAAGCGCACTATTCATGACAGGACTTCTAGTTTTAACTGTATAAATGTTTTTTGAGTGGAGAATATATGGCACTGCAATTAAGTAGTAGATCACTCTCTTCATTCTGTATACGCAGTCAAATTTTAATATCCATTTATGTCATTACTGGTACATGTATCCCAGAAGAGGTGAGGGATGATGATTTTTATTTAATAATATTATATCTCACGTGACTTCCTTGTATTCTGATTGGCTGAAAGATGATACCCTATTTCGTGTAGTTTGAATCCACAGAACTGACCAGGCACTACACGTTTTCTATTTTTAGCACACTACTATATCAGTTTTCTTTTCATACTGGCCAAATAAAACTGATCAGGCTAAATTTAAAAATCGATTCACAGAGGCACAACATCCACAAAACGACCTGGAAAGAAATCTTTGTGGAAAAATGTATCGCTTTTCCATTGTTGAAGTCACATTTTTCGAGGCGTTCATTTTGTTCCTTGAGAAGATGATCCATATCTCGTTTCAAAGAGAATGATCCATACCTGGGTCCAACTTTCATGAGAACGCGTCCGGATATGAAAAATCGTTTGTTTCGCTGCTCAGATTATTTCGCTATTCAATTGTATGTTTTGGGCAGTAAACAAATAAATAATGGAATTCAACTGAATCTTCGGAGTTTGTATCCCATACTGACCCATTCGGTAATGTATATGTGTGACAAATGTGTGGAAATTATCAAACTGCGTTGTCAAATTTCGAAAATTTTAGTTTTCATTTGCGAGTTGCGTGATTCTAGAATGCACAGTTCTGTTTGGGGGGAAATGTTTTGTTTACCCTTGCCAACCGATTCAAAATCTGTCTTCTGCTCATATGAATAATCCAAGTTAGCTGTGTTTTGGAAGAAGAAAATGTTTTTTTAAAAACTACATGGTATTTTTTTCTATATAATGCTGGTTGATAGGGCTGCTACCTTGGTAATAGATTAACAAATCGGACAGATGTTATTCTTGATGGGTGTTCGATATAATATAAGGATTAGTGCATGTCTTGTCGTTCACTACGCCCATATAGTGCCCAGGGAGGTGGTGTAGTTCCCTCCGCTTCGCGGCGGGAACTACACCACCTCACTGGGCACTATATGGGCTTAGTCAACTCCAAGCCATGCACTATTCCTTAAGTATAGAATTGTACAGAGTTGGGCACACTGTTTTTCTACATGAGTTGAGTTATGCTAATGGTGCAGCCTGATAGGGACAAAAGTGCACTTACTTAGCATGCTATTCAGGTATGTCAAAGTACCACCAGTACCAACATAACTGGTACTGGGATGGGACAGAGCCTGTCCCACCTAAACCAGTTCAAATCAACAATTGGATAACATATCGCAATCAGATGGGAGAAATTCGCATTTAAGATGCCCCAGTCCCAAAGATCGACCGACAAACATTGCACCATGCCAATTATTCTGCGGTGACATCAGAGTAATCATAAAATATGATAATCTATTACACTGATGTCACCACAGAATAATTTCTTTGAAGTTGCCGATGGCGGCGCTTTCATTGTCTTTAATGCGATGTTTGAAAACTGAAAATGGTCGGCCTTATCGTGGTTGTGGTGGACAGAACATGCACCTGTAGAGTGTTTTGATATGTTAATTTAAAAATAAGTTATAATAAGGAATTTCCTGATGAAATAATTTTATCCCGGTACTGGTGGGACAAAAGCTTCAGTACCGGTACTGGTTGGAGCATGAGGGAACCGGCCGTACAGGTACCAGTTTGGGTATCGGTTGGCATGCCTGATGCTATTACTTCAAAATAGCACACAATAAAGTGACAGGACTTCCAGTTTCAAATGTCACCAAGCTCATGGAGCTTTAATTTAATTTTTTTTCGACATACTTCAAGATTTTTTAGTCAGTTAAGTTTGCTCTTTTACCTACCTAGATATAATATGTGGGCATGCATATTGAAGGTATGACAAATGGATTGGTATGTTGAAGTTATATTCAAGTAATAGAGTTAATGAATTTAGATTTATCCAATTAACCCTTTACACAATGCACACATTAAAATTTATTATTTTAAATATTATTTTTTCAAAGGTTTAAAAAAATTTCAACAAAACCATATCATATGACCACTCCTCATTGGAATGAGCTCAAGAGGAATCACATGATATGGTTTTGCTGAATTTTTTGGAAAAACAAGAAATTACAGCAAAGCTATGCAAAAAAGGGCGTTGAGAAAAAATCCAATTTCTGCAAATCTCCCAAGATTTTATGTCTTTCAAAAACTCAGCCTTGTCAAATTCAGCAGGAATTCCTTTCTTGGTTTGAATGATATCACAGAGTTTGTCTGGTCACCTGTGTGCTTCCACTGTATTATGACTGCATATTATAAGTGGATGCACTTAAGTTTGCCCTTTGCTAGGCAGTCAGTATGGGTAGCGAGGATTCAAGTGATATTATTGTTGACTCTCCTATACAGGCATGCAGATTTAAGAAATTCACGGAATCTCAAAACAAGTTCCGTGCTTTGATGTGGGAACCCCACAGAACCTACAGTCGGGTTCCAACACAACCTATTGGGGAGCCTATTTTTATTTTTTATTGACTCTGTACCCATTTTCTTAGTCTAAACATGGCCTGAAAGAATGTATTTTAATTTTTTGGTTTGGTACGTCCCAAACCAAAAAATTAAAATACTGTCTTGCAGACTATGTTTTGACTACCATTTTCTTCTCCTGATTTCCAGTTGAAGACTTAAAAAGGACTTAGAATAGGCAGTGGATTCTTATTTATGAGAGAGTGTGAATACATTTGATGAAATACAAAATTAAAAAGTGAAACAAGTTATCTGTGTTTTTATTTGTGTCTTTTGAACACCCAGTTTAATTCGACAGATGCAATGAAACAATGATGACTTAGATGAGTGTGTACGTCAGTACTGGGAAGTGAAAAAGATAACAAAGAAAAAAACAATCCTAACTGTAGGACAATGAAATAATTATTTTGGTTTATACTTTAAAGTTAAACAAATAATGAAATAAATTTTTTTTTGTGTATTCTGATTCTGGAGGGGCAAAACGTCCAAGTGATAAACATCCCACTCGCCTCGGGACGATTCAGTGTATGTGTGTCAGTAAGGGTTGTTGCGTTCAGGCAAGCATGAACTTCCAGTCTGTTTCTCATTTCTTCGTGAGTAAATTTACACGTAGTGTGTCCAAGGTACAATGGAGTGTCGGGGTAATAACCATTCAAATCCCATTAATCATATCATAATTACAAACTAAGGTTCTCCCCTTGAAAGCCAGTCACCAACTCCACACCCAATCTAATAACATTACCCAGTCCACTCGAATGAGAGTGAATGGGAGGGGTGGGGTTGGGGGGGGGGGTGCATTTTTACAGGGATGTAAAAGCCATTATAAGATGCCAAGGTCCAGTCATTTTTAACCCCCCCCCCCCCCCTGCCTCCCAATAACGAACAGTCGCTATGTTCCGAAGGTGACCCAAAATAGTAGTATTTGCAGGGGCACCAGGAACTTTCGGCCAGGTCAGGATTTTATCGTGATCTGGTCGAGGGGCCTAATTTGGTTATATGGGATATATGTATATAGAGTTACCAACTTTTAGCACTCTTTGTGTATCTTTATGTCAGTGGACCGCTATTTGAACACCTCTCCTGGTTTCACCCTGGCAGGGAGACATTCACCAAACGTGGTGGCCTCCTGAGACCGAATTGCATCAAACCACAATCAATTCCCGTATTCCGGTATTCACTTCAGAACTGATTCCACTTCTGTAAACTAAAAGTTGCATCCCAACGGAACTCAAGAGGCCCGCCCATGATCTTGATATGAGTGCCTGAGGTTTGGTACTCTCCGCAATAGGGCGTTGCTATCTACTGCCAATGGTGGTGGATGCCGATGTGCTGTCGCGGGAAGTGCAGTGCCCCGGAGTACTGTCCCACTTGATCTGATGCTCGTAAAACAATGGAGCGGGGACTGGTGCTTAGCGCGATGGGGCACTGCCATCTCCTACGTTCGGAGTTTGATGACTGTGCCCCGTCGCGGTGTGTACCGCACCCTCTGACCTTGGTGCTTTTGCCAGGATGGTGGTGGATGCCGATGTGCTGTCGCGGGGAGTGCAGTGCCCGGGAGTACCGTGCCACTTGATCTGATGCTCGTAAATCAATGGAGCGGGGACTGGTGCTCAGCGCGATGTGGCACTGCAATCTTCTACCTTCGGAGTTTGATGCCTGTGCCCCGTCGCGGTGTGTACTGCACCCTCTGACCTTGGTGCTTTTGCCAAGATGGTGGTGGATGCCGATGTGCTGTCGCGGGGAGTGCAGTGCCTCGGAGTACCGTGCCACTTGATCTGATGCTCGTAAAACAATGGAGCGGGGACTGGTGCTCAGCGCGATGGGGCACTGCCATCTTCTACCTTCGGAGTTGGATGTCTGTGCCCCATCGCGGTGTGTGCCGCACCCTCTGACCTTGGTGCTTTTGCCAAGAAACACAACCTATGCCACCACTGTCCCGACCCATTAAAACTTGTGCACATTGATGCAATACTTGTCTATCATCATCGGTTGCTGGGATCTATAATCCTGAAGCGTCTAAAATCAGCCATGAAGCTGGTGTTTTACCTTGTTGTATATTTCGTATGTTTTTGCTTATCTCTTCATATTCACTACTCCTCAATCAATTCTGTCCTCTATTCATTGGAAACAACTATTTGTCCTTTCCCGTTTCAATATCCTTCAGTATTTGTGGCTTCTCCCGTCCCAGGGTTCCGAGCATTTTTTGTGCTCCCACGCGAGATGAAACCCACTCACAATAACAATTGTTATCAAATGATCAAGATCGCATGTGTAATTTAGATACATACAGAATACGAGTGGGTCTATTCATTGTGCGAGCGCGGAGAGGTGTGCATGGAAAACACCTACTTGATATGTCATGTATTTTGCTTGCATCACTCTTACTCAAGTTCCAGTGCAAAGGTCTCACAATAATGCTAGCCCTGCTATACTCACACTGCATCATAACTGCTGGCCGGCCATTTTTTATAACATTCTTGAATAATATACCAGGCCCCTACAGTTTGTCCGAAACGTATTTTACAAGAACGCCAGTCCTATGTTCTACGAACCTGCAACCTTACGCACAACGTATATTATTCAACACCTCTGAATATATCTCTGTACTCAAATCTGTTCACATAAATCCTGTTTTCTCAATTAACTATTCAAATTTATTCTCTTTGTCCGACATCAACTATTTGGATTACGTAACAATTTACCAGAATCAGACGTTCATGTTGTTGTCAGTTTGTTTTTGGCTATTGCTAGTCCTACTCTTATCCGGCGACATTGAACTCAACCCTGGGTCCACAAGTGAAACGGATGCAAGCTATTCGACAAACTACTTTCCATCACAAGGGATTAAAATCTGTCAGATGAACATTCAAAGTTTAAAGCCCAAACTCGACGTATTACAATGCAAAACACCCGTGCATGATATTTGTGCATTTACCGAAACGTGGCTAAGAACCACCGATGAAAGCTCTGATCTTCATATCAGTGGTTTCCAAGACATAATTCGAAAAGACCGTCCGACTAGGGGAGGGGGTATTGCAATATATATCAAAACTGGGATCCCATTTAAATTAAGACCCGACCTCGAGGTGCATCATCTTGAATGCATATGGGTGGAAATTTATGTCAGGTCCAAGTCTTTCTTGCTTGGCGTTTTCTATAGACCACCAAACAGCGGCATTGAACATTGGGACATGATTCTTGCCTCCCTTGAAAAAGCATACGACTCAGGTATTCCCGATATAATTGTCACAAGTGATTTTAATGATAACATTCTCCCACCCAATAAGAGTAAATTCAGCGATGTCGCAGATTATTTTCATCTTACTCAATTAGTGTCAGAACCCACATTTTTTACAGAAACGTCTGAGTCACTACTCGACCTATTTGCGGTAAGTGAGTCAGTTAATGTGACATCTTGTGAGGTGGCAGACCCGTTTATACCCGATCTGATAAGATACCATTGTCCAGTGCATATCGAGGTCCGTTTCCCCAAACTAACTTACAATTGTTTCAAACGCAAAATCTCGCTGTACGATAAAGGTAATTTCGAAGGACTCAATAATGCTCTAGCAAGCACTCAGTGGGACGCAATCTTATCACAGGTCGATTTGGATACCATGGTTGAGATGTTTTGCAACAAAATCCTTGACTTAGCTTCGCAATTTATCCCAAATAAAGTGGTGACTATTAGACGAAACGAACCCAAATGGATGCACAATGAAATTCGACGACTAATCCGACAGAGAAAACGTCTTTACCGACAAGCTAAATCTTGTGGCCAGCCCGAGGCATGGACCAAATATCGCTCTAAACGAAATGAAGTTGTCTCTGTGATACGTCAATCGAAAGCTAAATATCACAATAAAAACTACTAAAAGTAATTCTACTGCACCATCGTTATGGTGGAAAACACTCAAACTGATTATGGGAAACAAAGTAACAGAAATTCCTAACATGTATTACCAAAATAAAAACATCCTTCGAAATGCAGACAAGGCCGAAGCCTTTAATGATTACTTTTGTAATATTGTGACACTAAATGATGAACACGCTACTCTTCCTCCTCTACCCCAACACGATCGCCCTACTATGAACGCTATAACAATTAGTCAAAGCGATGTACGTGTTTCACTCAAGACTTTGAAAACATCGAAGGCTACGGGACCAGATCTTCTGAGCCCACGTATACTGAAGGAGTGTGCAGGCTCATTGACAGAACCTCTTACTGGCTTATTTAATTGCCTCCTCAGTTACTCATATTTCCCACTACTGTGGAAAAAAGCTAATGTAATTCCAGTCCTAAAAAAAATCCTTCTAACATTATATCTATCGCCCAATTTCTTTACTTAGCTGTCTCGGTAAAGTTTTCGAAAAATGTGTCTTCAAACAAATGTGGGAGTTTTTAGATGAAAATAGTATAATCACTACCTTCCAGTCAGGCTTTACCCCGCATGACTTGCCAGTACTTCAACTCACTGACATCTATGACGCGTTTAGTTGTGCTCTTGACGAAGGAAAAGATGTAAGGGTTGTATTCTGTGATGTCAGTAAAGCCTTCGACAAGGTCTGGCACAAAGGCTTACTTTATAAATTGAACAGAATTGGCATTACTGGTAACCTGCTTGAATTCTTTAAATCCTATTTGAATGAGCGATTGCAAAGAGTAGTAGTCAACTCGGATACTTCATCCTGGAAACCAATTAGTTCAGGTGTTCCCCAGGGATCAATCCTCGGGCCTTTGCTTTTCCTTATATACATTAATGATATCACTTCTAATCTAATAAGTAGCATACGGTTATTTGCGGATGATACAACCCTGTACCTTATAGTTGATCACCCCGATAGGGCTTCTACTGTCTTAAACAACGACCTAGCCAAAATCGAACAATGGGCACAGACATGGCTTGTGGAATTTAATCCTTTGAAAACCGAATCTATGATCATATCTAGAAAAACTGAACCTGTTAGGTATCCACCGTTAATACTGGTAAACACCCCCATCAAGGAAGTCAACACGCATAAACACCTTGGTGTCTTTCTTAACTCGCGATGCACGTGGGAACAGCATGTCGATCGTATCTGCGGAAAGGCTTGGTCACGTTTGGACCTCATTAGGAAGTACAAATTTATACTTGATCGTAAAACACTGGAGAAGATCTACTTTGCTTTCATCCGCCCCCTACTTGAATATGCTGACACCGTCTGGGACAACTGTACTGAACATGACGCTATGAAACTCGAAAGTATTCAAATCGCTGCTGCACGAATTGTAACAAGTGCCACACTAAGCGCTAGTATAGCTTCCATTAATGTCGAAACAGGGTGGGAACGGCTTGCAGCAAGACGAGATAAGCACAAACTGGTGCAGTTTTTTAAAATGTTCCATAACATGGTCCCTCCTTATATATCTAATAGAATTCCTCCTTCTACATCGAGTAATCAAATCCATGATTTACGCACAGCTAGTAAATTGCGTCTCCCATTCTGTCGAACCAAAAACTATCAAACGTCCTTTATTCCTGCAACAACTAAATTATGGAATGATTTACCTGTTAGTGTCAGAGATAATTGCTCCTTGGCTGAGTTTAAAACTTATCTAAACCTAAATGTCAGGCGGCCACCCAAGTTTTTCTCACATTCGAAATCTCGCAAAGCTCAAATTTATCACTGTAGATTACGTCTTCGGTGTAGCAATCTGAATGAGCATCTTTATGTAAACCACCTCGTGGACTCACCTTACTGCCTCTGTGGACAAATGGAGACTACGGAGCACTTCCTACTAAATTGTCCCATGTATGTTAATATACGTAATGAGACTTTAGGCCATCTCCCACACATAATTGATACAAATATATTGCTGTTTGGGTGCGAATTTTATAATAGTACAGACAATCGAATAATATTTGAAGCTGTTCACAAGTTTATTCTCAAATCAGAAAGGTTTCCATGAGACCTGAGTCCCAATTAAAGTTACTTTAGGTGTTTACGTGCCACTTTTTCAGCTGGGGCACCGTCGCCGGAGGCTGGGGTCAGGGGTCTGCCACAACTACCAAATCAACGTCATTCCAAAGGACAAGTTTACCTATTCCACTTAATCCTCTTCTCAAAGTGTTTTGTCTTTAACCCTATACTCAATCCGAATGACGGAAGACTTTCTCAGCATTCTGGAATGACTATACATGCTTCTTTTGTCCCGTAAGCGTAGCCTCTCTCTCTCTCGCTCTCTCTCTCTCTCTCTATCTCTCTCTTTCTCTCTCTCTCTCTCTCTCTCTCTCTATCTATTTATCTATCTATCTACATCTCAAGATTACTGTGATCATTCCAGTCAAATTGTGGCAGTTCTTAACCAACACTTATAATGTTGTCTGTGAAGGTCTCTCATTTTAGAAATTGGGGCCTGCCGCATTTCTTCAGCAGGAAATTCGGCCCAGCAACCTCCCTCTGTACAATCATAAATCAGAAAAAGGTGGAAGATTGGAAAATGTTTTGAAAGTACTAGCCGTAGAAACGACTCCGTTGTTGGTCCGATTTCCGGTTGGGGTAATGCGGAGGGCTCGCTAAGTCCATAAGTTTCTCTGTTTACCCATTCTTCTTTCTCTTATATTTTGAGCTCCATTCACATAATTCTGTTTTCAACTTATGCTTATACTCAGCTGTTTATTGATAATTTATTGAACTCAACAATGTGTACATATGTTAAAAGTTTGAATCGAAATTTTGGATTGTCACAGCTGTATGACTGCCATCTCGTATCTATTTATGTGTAATTGCAATGCGAGTGGAAACGACCTTGTATAAGCTATCAGCTTTTTGTCGAATCCACATACATCATTATACTGTTTCATGTATATTCTGAAAGTTGGAAATAAATATTGTTTAAACTAAACATCCCACTCAGGAAAGGGGATCCTTGCTTTTCGGCCTTTTGCTCTGCTGCTTTTCGGCCCAGCGCTTTTCGGCCTCAGGGTATATTGCTTTTTGGACTCTGGTGCTTTTAGTTGGGCAAGGGGTGTTAATGGAAATTTCTAAGTGATAACAGTAGTCTAATATTTGTCTTTGTTGATTTAAGCGTTTTATTTGTTTTTTCATTAAATAGTACATAAATTAAGGCAGAAACAATGGCAGATTTGATAACAGCAAAAAACACAATTGCAATTTATATAAAAAATAAACCATACTAACATGGATGCCACTTGGAACTAATTCGTTTGCAACTGGTTATCAGCATAACCGGTTGGAAAAGCTGTCAACCGAATAAACGCTATACCTATTGTTTACAGGATAGCGTGGGGAAAATAAATAGTATTTGACCAGGATACATTAGAATTCTTTTGCTTATGCAAGCATTGTCAAAGCTGCCAAACATTTGTCGATTTACAATGATGTGTATTAGATGTAACATGAAAGGGTTAAGGTGTTAGAATTACAATGAACACTGCAGGTTGTTGCAGTGAGCACGTGCCTGTCAATGTAATATAATCTTTGACATTTTTCTCTTTGATGAGGTGTTGTTAATTGCAGATTATAATGTAGAAAAAAATCTCCCAGTGCAAGTAATGGTGCTTCCAAAATAAATTGACTGTTTGGTTCTTTACCAATGTGTTTCAGAAAAACCCTGTTTTGATTTTATTGAACTGTTTAAAAGTATGAACGTATGTCATAAAAAACCTATCTTAAAATCTTGCATTTTGAAATTTGTTTTTCTGTGTTCAATGTCTGACAATGAGGGGCTCTCGGACCGATAAGTGTAGTTATATATCAAAGGACGTTTCGTACACAGGCAAATTCTATAGGGTTTTTATGTATATTTTATATGAAATAATAGACTACTTACTTTTGTAAGGTATTATAATCCAATATAAAAAATCCACATTTGAAATATCATGGAACAGAATTTTATACGTCCAACACTACCACAATATGTCGTACATTTGAAAATATTGTTAGGAAATAAAATGAACAGCAGACTGTAAAAACATCTTTTTTTGATGAAAAATCAAAACATTATGATGTGAGCTCATTCATGATTAACTAGCTTTGATCAGTTCTTATGATATGTAATCACAGCATTGTTGTTACACAAGAGTCATTATTAGCACATGAACACATTAAAATGATTACTTTTCAGTGTATGTACAACACTTTTTTATTACTGCAATGTTAAATACCCAGAATATTAGAGCTGTAGGTTAACCGAAACCGAACCGAGGTTTTTAGTTTTTTTTTAAAACCGAAACCGTCGACGTCCCGTAATCTAAGGTTTTTCGTTTTTTATTAAATACTCTCTTGCTGCAGAAATTCACAGAATGTAGCCATCCCAGAGTAGTGAGAGTACCCAGACACTGCCAATGGCAGTGTCTGGGTACTCTCACTACTCTGGGAAGGCTACATTCTGTGAATTTCCGACATTTCAGTTTAGTTGTGTTTGCAGCTTTCCTCAAGTTGCGTGTAGGTGTCAGACCTCGAAAATGGCCAAGCACAATAAAAGTTCTGTATATTTAGGTAATTATTATATTGGCCTTCCTGATTCTCCATGTATTATAGCTTATTTCGGGCATTCATCGAGTTTCACCCAATTTTACTGCCATTTAGTTATGACTCCGGATATAAGAATGAGTTTTATTGAATTTTAGTTGGCCTCATGAACCAACCAAAAACCGAACCAAACCGAGGTTTTACTCCACCTGAAAAACCAAAACTGAAACCGAACAAGAAATTTAAAAACCTAGCTCTACTGTAGGGACAACCCCCCCCCCCCTCCCCCACACACACACACACACACACACACCTTACTTCTAGTTTAAGTAAGACAGCTTACTAAGATGTCATGTAAGGATTATACCACCAATGCTAAGGAGGCGACTTGGGAATTCAAAGTCTTAAACCCCATTTTTAGCATAGGCCTACTTATAATTATAATAAATATTTTACAGTTACATGTTCTATTTGTATACTGCACAAAGTTATACATATCTTTGTAGAACTTTATATTTCTATCATTCCAGTATGTTTATATAAATATGTTATTGCAATAAATTTGTTATTTTTACTCACAGGTTGCTATCTTTACTTGGCTCAAGACAGTCATAATCCCATGTACAAAACATCCTAGCTTGTGTAAGAAACGTCCTAAACGGTTTGTAACTTTGTGTACAAAATGTTCTGAAATGCCCATATACGAAACGTCCAGCTCCCCTCTTGGACAATGGGACATATAATTTCTTAACACATCCCTTTCATGACTTGCAACTTATTCCCGACCGAATTTCATTGTGAGGAATAGGTAGATGTAAACGTGTAACTGTTTGTGACATTTGTCAGCAGAGAACAGAAAAGATACTAAAAAAATTAGGAGTAGATATTCACTCTATGATAATATGATTATATCAAATTCAAGCCACATGAGGAAAGAGGTTCTTTGCTAATACAGTTAATTATGTCTAGCTACAATTTACAAACTGGTTGGAAAATTCTTAAGTAATATCAATGACAATCATCCCTCACTTCAAATGCATGCACGTGGGAACAAATTGCACACATAAACTTTGTTTCAGGTGTGTGGCACGTCACATGCCTGTGACTTTCAAATGGCAAGGCCTGGTATTGTGACCGGACAATGCAGGGTGACCACGGTTATGATGTGTTAATGATTGTTTGCACATTGACAATTCTCTTGGCACTCAACGGTTTTCGTTTGTTTAATTTTTGCGGAAGTTAGGTGGCAGTGTTTTGAACTGTTTTCTCGCCATTCCTTACTGATTTTGCATTGCTAAAAAATAGAATCCAATGAAAACCATGGCACCCCCCCCCCCCCCCTTCCGCTAAAATAATACTTGTCGCTAGTTTAGAGAAGAAATATATTTACAACTTATAATAATAAGATAAAAAATACTATTTAAAAACAATGAAGAACAGAAAAATGAACCTGAATTTACATAAAATATACAAATTATTCGGCTAAAAATAATACTTGTCACCATTCAGTCACCAAAGTGGCACTTTCCAGCCCAATACGAGGCCAAAAAGTGATACAAAAACTACTGGGGCTGAAAAGCGTGAGGCCGAAAATCAATGGAGTCCAGGAAAGTAACGGTATTGAATTGATTGGGATGAAATGTCTGTAAACCTTGATTATAAATAAAGCATGAACACACCTCTTCTTGGTTCTGCTGTAAAATTGGAAGAACATATCTAGCATTTTAGCAAAGATATTTTCCCCTCATCATCAGTTTTGGTGATAAGTGATTTTGTTTTCAATGATACAGCTTCACATGTTTGACTTCACATGGTTTTGTTGTCAAAAAATGCTGAAATTGGGTGCATTCGATTTTAGAAATTAAGAATCAGAAACTGTTGGAAACACGTATGCTCAAAATTTTGGATTGCCTGAGATTGTCAAAACGAGTGCAGTGTTGTTACTGTTATGATCACTGTTTCATCGATAATAAATGAAACAATTTTAGTTGTGGCAGGAAGCTTTTAATGTGTTTTAAGTGCCTCTTGATGAAAAAGCGTAATGCTAAAAAAATTGTGGGAACCTTTTTTTCGTTTCTGTGATTTTGATCTGACAGAACCTGCATGGAAACAGAACGAGCATTTCCGTGAAATATGCATGCCTGCTATATAGACTATACAACAATAACTGTGTATAAGATTCTGTTGCAAGAGAGTCACCATTGTTGCTAGGAGAATTAATTTATGAGATATTATCACAGACCAATCTGTCTGGATGACCTGTGTATTGTGAGTCCATGAACCAAATTTTGTTAATACCAACACAATAGGTTGCTTAGTCACATTGGTTGGGGACATAATGTGATATTATCGAAGATCTGCATGCTTTTTTACACAATATAGTATTTGCTAAGAAGCCAAATTTCACAAAAAAGTCATTGCTAGGAACTAGCGTTGGTTGCTATGGATGTCACGTGACATGGTCAGTACCATAATAGGTCAAACTTCAAATGTATTATGGGTCCATATATCAAATTTGGTCAAAAGTGTCCCAGAACTTTCCCAGTTGCTAGAGAATCACTTTCGCTGCTATGGAAGTTACATGATGTAGTCAGTCACCCAATAGGCCGGTTTCCCAATATATTATGCGTCCAATATCAAATTTGACCAAAATCAACCCAGTGGTTTGCTAATGCTAGGGAATTGCGTTGGTTGCAATGGGAGTCATGAGAAATGGTCAATAGCCCAATAGGACGAATTCCTAGTGCATTATGGGTTCCTATATCAAAATTTGTTAAAATTGGCCCAGTTCTTCAAGTGTTGCTGGGTAGTGATGTTGGTTGCTATGAATGTCAAAAGACATGGTTACTGTCTCGACAGTCCGAAATCCCAATGCATTATTGGTCCATGTTCTAAATTCGGTTACATTGATCCAGTAAGATGCATGTTGCTACAATTGGAATGGAAGTCATGTGGCAGGGTCAGTACACTTATAGGTTGAATTCCAAATGTATTCTGGGTCCATATACCAAATTTGACCAAAATGGACCAAGTAGTTTTTCCGTTGCTAGGAAGTTGTGTTGGATGCTATGGGAGTCACATGGCATGGTCAACAGCCCAACAGGTTGATTTCCCAATGCATTATGGGTCCATATACGAAATTTGATTAAAATCTGCCCAGTAGTAGTGCCTGTTACTAGGGAGTCGCGTTAGTTGTTATTCAAGTCACGTGAAGTCGTTGTTGTTCTAATAGGTCAAATTCCAAATGTATTATGGTCCATATACCAAATTTAGCTAAATTCTACCTAGTACCTTCCCTGTTGCTGGGGATTCGCACTGGTTGCTATGGATCTCACGTGACATGGTCAGTGGCCCAGAAGGTCGATTTCCCAAATGTATTATGGGTTCACATACCAAATTTGGTTAAAATTGGTCCAGTAGTTTCTTGGTTGATAGGGAGTTGCTTTTGCTGCTATGAGACTCATGTGACCTTGTCATTGCCCTGCATTTCAAACTCTGGTAAAAACTCACGAAGCAGTAAAATATGGATCTAAGTTAAATTTATTTAAGAAAAGGGTATTTTATGATATATATTTCAACTGTGTTCATGTTTATTTCTGTTTTTTTCTTCGTAATCAGAGATTCGTGATCAATGTGAGAGCGTCGAAGTGAAAATAGGGGACTTACTTTCAAAAAATTGAAAACTCCACCTTCAATGCAGTATTTTGGTAAATAAAATATATGAAAAGGAATTAAATAATGTATATTTATTTATTCATAGAATAGCTTTAATCCTCATCCCTTTTCCAAATCAAAACGTAAACAATACCTTGACCTCAACTGTTTAACACAGTTTAAAAATAGATTAAAGTGACTTAGGATGCCAAAAAATGAAACATTTATAGTAATTTATATATTTTTTATACTTACCAATGACCCAGGCTTAGCTGGTGCTAACCCCAAAATATCTAGGGCCAAACACAAATTTTGCCCCCCAATCCCCAAAATTTGCATGCAAAACCGAAAATTAGAAGTCCTAACTGGCCCTCCATACATTTTACCCTCTGTGCATGCGCAGACGCCAGGAAGTCACCGAATCTGGCGCCAATAAAATCATTCTTTGTAGAAAAAAGATAAAAATAATTCAGTGGGGAGGTATGAGTGCCCAGTACTGCCCACTCATGGGAGGGCCATTCCCGTCTGGGTCATTGGTAAGTATAAAAAATATATAAACTAGAGAATTGTAATTTGTTGGACAAATTACGGGCTTTCCCAACTTTTTGATGTGAAAAGGCAAACTGTATTGTACACAAAACTATTGATCAGTTTTGAAAACAGAAAATTTAGTGGAAATCAAAGTTTTTGTGATGCTACTAGTTTTTATGCAGCCAAAACAGATATTTGAGATACAACAGGACACCAAAACATTTAACACACAATTTGCTCTTCAACAATTACAGAATATTTTCATAGAAAGCAAAACAAGCGATGTCCTTTCTGCTTTGAAAAAAATAAGTACATATGAATTATGGGCATATGGGCCGGGGATTCATGGAGGACTGTGCCCCAACCCACTCCTGAGTCAGGAAGGAGCCGATTTTTCAGCCACTATGCCAGAAAATTTCGGACAATTTAGTTGCCAGAAATGACCACAAAACATTTTGGTTTTCCACACAAAATGTTGTTTTCCTGTCTCATCACTTAGAAGTTGCAAGTAAACTGACCATTATACTGTACAAGTTGATTCAGTGGAACCGTATCCACGTTAATATTATTCATTTATAATCACACAAGTACATATAAAGAGTTCTATTACTACATATTACGGGAGCGTGGTGGCTCAGAAGGTAGAGATGATTGTTGCAATCCAAGAAGTCCTCGGTTTGAATCCCGCCTGTAGCAACCACATTGTGTCCTTGAGCAAGACACTTCATCCCAATTTAATTTCCCACGTGGGGGGTGAGGGGAGGGTGGGGGTGGGGGGTGAGTATGATGGCGATGTGTACTAAGGGTACTTTGAGGGTGCACTTGTCTTCAACCAATGCTAACCCTCCTTTTGTGGAGTTAGTATGTCGGGGAGGCTGAGTCGCTTGCCATTGCTTGGTGGTTCTCTCCAGGTACTCAATGGGCACCCCCCCTTTCCCATACCCGCATTTGGCATTTCCTCCTGAGATTCAACTTTTTCGGGCTAAAAGGGTCCCCCCCCATGAAAAATAGCCCTGTACTCCTATGCAATGAATACTTGGACTTGAATAAATACCTATATTAGGGTAATGATATAGATGAAGATGCTGAAAGTGACCTTAAATATCAATAATTAATTTATTCGCTATCATTCTATCTGTTTGTGAATGTGTGGGATTTGTCAACAAACGAGGGTAAGCTTCCTACTCCATGATTTCACAATTTTTCCAACATATCTGTTTCAGATACAATGAAATACATGTAATATGAGTTACTGTCACACACAAATTAGTTGTTTATTTGATATGGTTTAAACCATCTAGAGAGCTAGTATACACAGTGATGGGTATAGTTCAAGTCAAAATGAGTTGATTAAAGGGATGTTGAACAGCTTGTTAATATTTCTTGCATTACATTACTACTTTGCTATTTATTGACAGAAGGATTCAGAGGGTTTCCCTGACGGTATTTATTTATTGGTGTTTACGGTCACATACTTGCCCACAATGGCTAATCGTGACCGTGACAGTTTTACGGGTGGGGGAAGTCGGAGGACCCAGAGAGAACCACTGAGCATCGATGAGCAACTGTCAGCCCAACATTCTAATTATGTTCAAGCTCCGCTGAAGCAGGGTACCAGCGGTTATGGCATGTGCACTATTGACATGCAGAACGCCTTAGTACATGGCATCATTGTGCCCCCATGTTGGCAACCGGGATAAAGTGCCTTGCCCAAGGACATTACGTGGGTTGTCCCAGACAGGGATCAAACTCGGGACCTCTATCATAGAAGTCAAACAGTCTATCACTGAGAAAATGAGCTTTCTTTCTTTGCGGTATTCATATTTGTACGGCCAAACTGGGGTTGGATAACACGGAATACCAAAACATATAATACAAAATTTGTTCCTCATTGATTCTTGAAAGCAGTTATGGAAAGCTCAAAGAGCTCTTTCCTATTTGTTTTTGGACAAGTGAGTATTCACTCAGTAATTATTTGCAGACAGTGCTATTTTTAAGTGACCAAAGCACATGTTTCATTAAGTCCCAGAACATAACTAAAGCCGGATTTATTGATTAAACATCTCTGCATATAGCAAAGCAAAGTGTCTCAAATTAACCCATTCCAAAATGATAGTAGAGAGTAACCAAAGTTGGATAATTTAGGTATTTCCAAATGGTACTCTTCTTCTTGCTCTCATTGTGCTTGAGGGTTAAATCTGAGATTGAAAAGATATACCAATCTTACTCAGGGAAGGTGAGTACAGAAAAGTACGAAATTAATCAGAAAATGAATTTTGTCTGACGGTACTAATATTTGTACGAGCAAAACTGGTACTGGATTTATTTATTTATTTATTTATTTATTTATTTATTTATTTATTTATTTATTTATTAGGGTTTAACGACACATTAACAGCCAAGGTCATATTATGTCGGTGACAGTTGTATGGGTGGCGCAAGCCAGAGTACCCAGAGAGAACCACCGAGCAATGACGAGCAGCTGCCAGCTCCCCAACATAGTGCCTCTGCACTGTAGCACAGGCAGGGTTAGATTGGTTGAAGACATGCGCACCATCGACGTGCAGTATACCTTAGTACACGGCGTCTAGACCAGTGAAGGCAGATGCACAAAATCTTCAGAAGTTGTTCTACTGTCCCTGCTCGACAAAACAGTATCTCTGTCAAGTGGCGTGAGCGCGTGGGAACAACTTGGATCTCGTGGAAACTGCGGGGACGATTCGTCCCTACTCTATTCCCAATGCAATGCCGTTTCCATTCACTATTTACCTATCACCGGTCGAGTTTGGCATTATTTCTGTCTATTTGATGAGCTGCCCAGCTTTAAATATTCACACATTCACATGGGACAGAAAGTTTTGAGTTAAACTGCTTATTTTAGACCGTCCTGGCAGAAACTAACAAATCGACGCAGTGGAAAATTTATTTATTTATTTATTGGTGGTTAAGGTCACATATTTATGCACACTGGCTAATCATGACGGCAATAGTTTTACGGGTGGAGGAAGCCGGAGTACATGGAGAGAACCACTGAGCAACTGCAAGCAACTCTCAGCTCCCCAACATACGAACTCCACACAAGCAGGGTTAGCATTAGTTGAAGACAAGTGCACCATCGACGTGCAGTACGCCTTAGTACACAACGTCACCGTGCACCCACACGGGCAGTGGAGATAAAGTGTCTTGCCCAAGGACACAACGCAGTTGCCGCAGGTGGGATTATCCGGTGGAGAAAAAGCCGTCATCTGGCTAATTTAACATTCTAATTGAACAGTTACAATGTCGGATATACTCCAATTATGTCCCGACCATGCAAGGCAGCAACTTGAAATTCTCAGAATGTTTTCTACTGTCCCTGCCCGACAGTTTAGTATCTTTGTCAAGTGCCGCGCGTGGAAATACCGTGGATCAGGTGGAAACCGAGGGCACGATTCGTCCCTACCTTTTTCTCAATTCAACGACTTTTCCATTCATTATTTACCTGTCACCAGCTGAGTTAGGTATTATATCTGTCTATTTGATGAACTTTTCAACCTTAACTATTTGCGGCTTCATGTAGCACCATCGAAAGGCCACTGCACGGTTACCAATATATTCAGGGATTGATTTTACGAAAATAACAATTATTCCGACTATATCCACATGGGAACTCCTAAATATGCCAAGGGTTAAACTATTGATAATAACGTATAAAACAGAAGTTGTCATGCTATGCTTGCTGCATTCAGGCATAGAAAACATTCAGCGCTCAATGAATTTTAGGAATGGAGTAAATTGTCACTTAAACCTACGGAATTCTGAAAAAAATGAGAGTTTTTTTTCGACGTCACCAAATTTTATGCATTTGAGACAGGGATGGAGTTAAACTTTACAGCAACCTCATAACAGAAAATATTCTTGGAATTGAACTGTGAATCCGAATTTCAAAAGCATTTTCGGATATTCTATTCCAAACTACCACTGCACGCTTATCAATATTCAGTGATTTTATGAAAATATAAATTATTCCGACCGTACCCATATGGGCAGTCTCGAATCTGCCAACGGTTAAACTTTTAATAATGACATATAAAACAAAAGTTGTCATACTATGACTGCTGCATACAGCCATAGAAAACGTTCAGCGCTAGTAGTAGTGTTCGTATGTTTGAGGTCTAGGTTGCCGGATCTCATTGCCGGATCTCATGTGATGTCATAGTCACGTGACGTAGTGGTGCCATGTTGTGTTGTCATGGTAACCCACGTGAGTGGTCATCTTGTGATGTCATCTCCATAGTGATATGTGGTGTGAGTGCGCATGCGCAGCGCGTGTTGTTAGGGTGATACGTGTTTCCGTCGTCCATTTTGTATACTGGAGGCCGCCATCTTGGTTTCTATGGTAGCACGTGATTGCTGTGTTACCAATGGCTTCTAACAAGACAGGGGTATGTTCGGGGGTGTGTTCCTTTGTAGAAGAGTAAATCTGATTACCACAAACAACCCGACAATCCCTCCAAATCACCAAAATCACCGAAATTGACTTTATTTCCCCAATTTATCAGCTTAGCATGTTGTGCTATAGTACCAAGGGGTCCCCTGGGGTGTGTTCGATTGAACTAGAGTATTTTTCTGGTTCAGATTTTCCTCAAATCCTTGTTTACTTTGTAGAATTACCCAAATACACCCGATCACCCTTACAAACCACCAAAATCTCCACCAAACCACCCAAACGGACATGTGAAGCCCCATTTTGGGCATATAAAAATAACACGTTATGCTAGAGTACCAAGGGATACAGGGGTATGTTCTACTGAATAGGAGTACAGGGCCTGATTTTCCCAGAATCCCATTTTTAATGCCTATTGCATATGTTTCTCTATCACTAACAGTCTATCCAGTCCAAACTATCTCTGGTTCTCCCATCCAAGTCTTATAATTACCAGTGCTTGATTTCCCATAATGCAGTTATCTCCCTTGTGTATATCAAAAGTATTCCCAAACCCAATAAGCAATCGAGCAGTTACTGATAAACCATTGCTCGAATGACTCGAATCTCACCGAGCAAATGAGCATTAGAGTTATTGCTCGATTGAGTGACTCGGCATATTGCTCAAATGACTTGGATCCCATCGAGCAAATGAGCCAACAAGCAATTGCTCGTTCGAGTGACTCATCGAACGACTCTTAGACTCATTTCAGAAAAAGGGATTCCACAAATGGGATTCCAAAAAGGGATTCCAAAAGTGGGATTCCGTCTTATGTCGAGTGACTCGGAATACCACTTTTGGGGGAATCCCTTTTTGGAATCCCATTTGTGGAATTCCTTTTTCGAAAACGCCTATGGCCATGGAATATCTTTTTTCTGAAATGAGTCTAAGAGTCGTTCAAGGAGTCACTCGAAAGAGCAATTGCTCATTGGCTCATTTGCTCGAAGGGATTCGAGTCGTTTGAGCAATAGTTGCGAGTCACTCGACATAAGACGGAATCCCACTTTTGGAATCCCTTTTTGGAATCCCATTTGTGGAATCCCTTTTTCGAAAACACCTATGGCTATGGAATCCCTTTTTTCTGAAATGAGTCTAAGAATCGTTCGAGGAGTCACTCAAACGAGCAATTGCTCATTGGCTCATTTGCTCGATGGGATTCGAGTCAGTTGAGCAATATGCCGAGTCACTCGATTGAACAATTACTCTAAAGCTCATTTGCTCGGTGGGATTCGAGTCATTCGAGCAATGGTTTATCAGTAACTGCTCGATTGCTTATTGGGTTTGGGAATACTTTTGATATACACAAGGGAGATAACTGCATTATGGGAAATCAAGCACTGGTAATTATAAGACTTGGACGAGAGAACCAGAGATAGTTTGGACTGGACAGACTGTTAGTGATAGACAAACATATGCAATAGGCATTAAAAATGGGATTCTGGGAAAATCAGGCCGTGCACTCCTATTCAATAGAACATACCCCTGTACCCCTTGGTACTATAGCATAACGTGTTATTTTTATATGCCCAAAATGGGGCTTCACATGTCCGTTTGGGTGGTTTGGTGGAGATTTTGGTGGTTTTTAAGGGTGATCCGGTCCATTTGGGTAATTCTACAAAGTAAACGAGGATTTGAGGAAAATCCGAACCAGAAAAATACTCTAGTTCAATCGAACACACCCCCAGGGGACCCCTTGGTACTATAGCACTACGTGCTAAGCTGATAAATTGGGGAAATAAAGTCAATTTCGGTGATTTGGGGTGGATTTTGGTGATTTGGAGGGATTGTCAGGTTGTTTGTGGTAATCAGATTTACTCTTCTACAAAGGAACACACCCCTGAACATACCCCTGTCTTGTTAGAAGCCATTGGTAACATAGCAATCACATGCTACCATAGAAACCAAGATGGCGGCCTCCAGTATACAAAATGGACGACGGAAACACGTATCACTCTAACAACACGCGCTGCGCATGCGCACTCACACCACGTATCACTATGGAGATGATGTCACAAGATGGCCACTCACGTGGGTTACCATGACAACACAACATGGCACCACTCCGTCACGTGACTATGACGTCACATGAGATCCGGCAATGAGATCCGGCAACCTAAACCTTAAACATACGAACACTACTAGCGCTCAATCAATTAGGAATGGAGTAAATCGTCACTTAAACTTACCAAATTCTGAAAAACGATAGTATTTTTGGACTGCACCTATCTTTATGCAAACAGATCGAGCATAGGGTTAAACTATACAACTAGACTTACAACAGCAAATATGCTGGGTAGGCAATTGTAAATACGAACATGTAAATCATTTTTTGATATTCCTTTCGAAAATGGAAGAAAAGTGAGCTCCAAATTAGCCAATTTTATGAAGAATTTTAGGGCACTCAAATTCAAGGCCAGAAAATTGGGTGAAGGTTAAATCTTTGAATAAAATATATAACAGCAAAATTGTTCTTGGATGAAGGCCCAATCCTCTCATGGAAAAGGTTTTGAGACAATGTGGCTCCAGTGCTGAGAAAGTGCATGTAAATGTTGGCGAAAATAACAATTATTCCGACAGTATCCTTATGGGAAGTCTCAAATCTGCCAAGGGTTAAACTTTTAATAATAACATATAGAACAAAATTTGTCATACTTTGACTGCTGCAAGCAGCTATAGAAACAATTCAGAGCTCAAGCTATTAGGAATGAAGTAAATCGCCACCTAAAGTTACCAAATTCTGAAAAATTGGAGTTTTTTTGGAAGGTACCTACTTTTTTATGCAACCAGAATGGGATAGGGTTAAACTTTACAACCAAACTTACAACAGCAAATATGCTCGGTAGTCAATTGTAAATACGTACATGAAAAGTTTTTGAAATTAACCCTTTCCAAAATGATAGAAAAAAGCAACCAAAGATGGCTAATTTTGGCATTTTCAAACGGTACTCTTATTCTCGCCCTCATTGTGCTTGAGGGTTAAATCTGAGATTAAGAAGTAAACAGTAACTTTCTTCCACAATCATTGTTGCATCTAGCCATATCAAAATAATTGTTACAACTACTTTGTAATTAGAGAAATTTGCCCTTGAAGTTGGCAAAAATAACAATTATTCCAACAGTACCCTTATGGGAAGTCTCAAATCTGCCAAGGGTTAAACTTTTAATAATAACATATAGAACAAAATTTGTCATACTTTGACTGATGCAAGCAGCTACAGAAAACATTCAGAGCTCAAGCAATTAAAATGGAGTAAATCGCCACCTAAACTTATCAAATTCTGAAAAAATTGGAGTTTTTTTGGATAGTACCTACTTTTATGCAACCAGAATCGGATAGGGTTAAACTTTACAACCAAACTTACCACAGCAAATATGCTCGGTAGTCAATTGTGAATAAGTACATGAAAAGTGTTTGAAATTAACCCTTTCCAAAATGATAGAAAAAGCAACCAAAGTTGGCTAATTTTGGCATTTTCAAACGGTACTCTTATCCTCGCCCTTAGGAGCGTGGTGGCTCAGTAGGTAGAGGTGCAGGCTGCAAGCCGAGAGGTCCTTGGTTCGAATCCCACCTGCGGCAACCGCGTTGTGTCCTTGGGCAAGACACTTCATCTCCATTGCCTGCGTGGGGGCACGATGACGCCGTGTACTAAGGCGTACTGCACGTCGATGGTACGCATGTCTTCAACCAATCTAACCCTGCCTGTGCTACAGTGCGGAGTTACGATGTTGGGGAGCTGGCAGCTGCTCGTCGTTGCTCGGTGGTTCTCTCCGGGTACTCCGGCTTCCTCCACCCGTAAAACTGTCACGGTCATGCTTAGCCATTGTGCATAAATATGTGACCTTAAACATCAATAAATAAATAAATATAAATAAATCCTCGCCCTCATTGTACTTGACCAAATAATTGTTACAACAACCTTGTTATTAGAGAAATTTGCCCTTGAAGTTGGTCAATTTTGAAGAAAAAATCTATATACATATCATTTTTGGCCAGTGGGGGTTAATGTTGAAAGATTTGAGTGGTGATTGTGGTGTATCATATTATGCTGTAAATGTGTGGAAAATTTGAGCGAAATAACTGTAAACAATTTTGAGACATTCGAAAAATGGTGAAATTTTGAAGGTTTTGGCAGAATATTTTGAAAATAGGCATTTTCACAGATATGACGATACTGCATTTCACTAGATTTTATGACATTACATAAGTGTGCCAAATTTGGTCAAAATCGTACAACTTGTTTTCAAGCAGTTCAACAGACAAAATTCAGGGAGGAAAAAAAATAAAAAATAGAGAAGAAAAATTTTGAAAAAGAAGAATAACAATAGTCTTTCCCAAACCCAGTTTGGGAAAGCCTAATTACTATAAATTTTTTCATATTTTTATACTGTAACCAATGACCCAGACTTAGCTGAATCATAAAAAGGCGGAGGGCTTAGAACTTCCGAAATATTAAATCAATATAGATCAAATCCTTCAATCCATGATGAAGAAATTAGAATTTACACGAATGTCTCTTAATACCATAATAGAAGAGACATAACCTAATATGGATCCCAATAATGTAAATCCCCTAAATCTAAGCATAAATTCATGTTAATTAGGATGTAACAAATAAACAATTTTAGAGACTAGTCTGGACTAGGCCCTAAAAATTATTATGGCATACTGAGAATGAGAGAAAATTTCCCATAAACCTACGCCACACAATAATACTGCAGCTGATCGCCGAACATAGTACGGACAAGACAGCTTCCTCAATAGTTACATACCCCATAAGGCAGAGAAGTGGACAAAATGACCCCTCCCCCTTTTTTTTAACATAACTTCAACAGAAAGAGGGGAGAGCTCTGGAATCAATAAGCAGAACCCGGAAATGATATAAATAAATATCGATCAGGCACTCAACAAATTAATTCATGAATAATAAATGGTGCTTAACACCACTTCACAAGCCAAGGCTATAATGATGATTTTGGTAAATAACATTATCCGCTATAAATATGCACTGCAGACGCCGTATACAGGTATGATGAAATCAGTGAGAAATTAATTATAACATATACAAACAAAAGCGGGATAAGATGAACAATCTCTGCAGAGAAAACACGCTTCAAGATCATTCACAGGAGGCCTCTGTAATATTAAATCCGGTAAAATACACTCTCCAACGTGTACTATTTGGTATCTACAACTATAAACACGTGAGAATATGCGATTTGAGAACCAAAAAAATAGAGACCAGGATCTAGAAATGGAGGTAGGTATGATAAACCGGCTCCAAAATCAGAAAATAAATACCGGAAACAAATGCAACAGAACAGCATATATGCGTATGATGGTGCCATCCAACACGACCCAGACGCAAAGTATGTATGTATTAAAAAATATGTACGCGAAAGCGTGAGTGTGTGTGTGTGTGGGGGGGGAATTCAAATATATGTCGAAACCTCCTCACCCACATTACTTAATCACTGCTGGTGCAGACAGCAATAACATAGTGATCATAAAGCTCTTTCACGTCTGAATGCTCCGTAATGCCACTGAGAGTGGAGAATGACATGAAGAATAAACCTTCCCTTAAAGAAGAAAACCTTCTAATGGGGAAGTTTCTGGCAAATGCTCAATAGCAGACCCCATAACCTCAATGAAATCAATAGAAACAAATGAATTGAAGGATACGTGTTTAATTCGTTCTGTGAAACAGATGAACCAGCCAAATGAATAGTGGGATACATGACCTATCATAAATCCCATGAGACATTATCTAGTTCACAAAACAAGTGATCTAAAGAACTATACTCGCTACAATTGCCGAACGTTCACTTATCGACTGAAAGATAATAATAAATAACCTAATTATCCACTTCCAACCGAGTTCTATAAGAGCCTAGAACCACCGGCACAGGGGAGTCTGATCAGTAACTCAGTCTGACGAGAAATCCCTATCCAAGTAGCTGTATAGACAAACCTAAAGAATTATAAAAAGGAGAGATACCTATACCTTTGCTATGAGCCTTGTAAGTGAAATGAGTCTAGGACAAACTCTCCTTCTGTTGGCTGTGGTCAATTAGACACCAACTTAAAGATTCGAGAATAGATGCTTTCTTGTAGTTTAATCCTACAATATTGAAAGCTACCATCAAAGACTTAGGTACACCTATACCTTGCTATGATTCCTTATAGACAATTTGAGTCTAGGACAACCTCTCGTACTCTTTCTGCTAGTGATGGTACATTAGACCCCAGCTAAGAGACGAGAATTGATTCTTATCATAAAAACTAGAGTTGGAAGACTAAAGCGACCTATGGCAAGTTTTCCACCTAGTCAAATGCAAAGATGAAGACACAAGGCTTCGGTGCATCAGAATAATTCTCACTTAACATTAGTTAAGACCGAGAAATAAATACTAGGTCTGGAAAGAATTTTAAAAGGTACAAACGACCACAAAATTCCTTCCGTATAGACGATGTGTCACAGTACTTAAAATTAAAGTACATAAGACCATGAGACTAAATTCGCTCTAAGAAATTATCTTCTCAATTGCGTCCGAGCGAACAACTAAATGATGAAGGTAAGGCTAAAACTAGGATCTTAGCCTGCTCAATCACCGCTGGGGAACTCTCCACATCTTCCCCTGTTGTTTTTAAAAGTATGCGAACCATCACAAACGATTACAAATACAGAGGAAGAAGATAAGAAACCGAATTACTTTTTCCACCGGAAGATAAATATGGTGTCATCTACAGAATCGAAGACCTGTGACACACGTGTAGACTTAACTGGAAAGAGATCTTATTACCCTGCTCTTTACCCGGATGAAGTCAGCATCGAACTACGCTAGCGGTTTCTCATAATTGCTTGCAGCATTTTGAATCACTGGAACAAGATCAAGGAAATGATAATGTATGGTATCTATATCATCCAAGAGTTGTTCTGGAAGGAAAAGTTATCCTATCTATCATATGTTCAAATCAGTTAGAATCACAGTCACCAGTATCTAAACAGGCTGGACCAAATAAGCACTATGCAACAGCTCAAGATTTGAGACTGACGTTGAGTGCGTCTGCCTTAGCAGGAATACTGCGATTAGCTGTGCAACTGCAACAGCAAATCCATTACAGAGGCCTGAGGAGCAGCGGTCATGAGTAGCCTCTTCGCCGGCTGCTCCTAGGACAGGGAGTCCAATATAGTTATTACTTCGGACGACCCGATGAATGAAGCCTCATCTCCTTGGCTACTAGATGGTGCGACTTTCTTTACTAAAGGTGGACCTTTTGACGATGCAGATCGGAAATCCTGAGTCACTTAGCCAAGGTGCGGTTGGAAGTGCTTGGTAGACACTAAAGAAGCAAAACTATAGCCGTCCTGGCTAAGAATTGAACTAAGCATACCGGACAATAGCTATACACATAAGCTCTGACTGACACAAGTTCCTACCAACAACACCCGGCTCCAGATGTTGTTGAAAGAGAGAGAGGGGCTCCCTCTTGCTCGTGCATACCTCAGAACTTGCCGTCTTCTTCCTTCCATCAACACTAGGTGAGCATGGATTCGATCAACAGTGCTCGCTACAGCCTTATTCTCTCTCGACTGCCACGGACATACCCGGCCTCACGTCACCCACAAACGAGTGAGATCTGCCGGTTGAGCTAGCTGTGTTTAGACAAGGGATGTAAGCCTCCGTGAAACCTAGCCCTTGTCTTTTAAAATCATTGAGCACTTTTCCACTAGCTCTAATACAATGCATATGCGACACATCCTGAGTCACGGTCCAAGCATCCAATCTTAACCGTTTTACCAGCGACAGGGAACTGCCACCACACATCGGGTTTTGTAGCCCTGTGCAATATAAAGATCACTTTGTCCGTTATGCAGAGGAAACCATAAGACTAGCCAGCCCCGGCTGGCTATTAGACAGGATGTCCCGGTGGACGAGCGTACCTCAGACCTTAGCATTTTCCTCCTTCCGTCATCACTGGGTGATCATAATTGCATATCATATTGTTCGCTCCACCCTATATGATCTCTCTTTTTGTAGCCCGGATTGTATACACCCAGAGTCACAGTTCTCAGGGACCTGAGTAACTACTTCACCATTCGAGCTAACTAGCGACAATGGACCTGCGCGGTTGTGTGTGCTTTTTGAACGTAGAAGAAGCTATAAGACTGGGTGGCCCCGGCAGTCTATGGAAGGAGCGTCCTGTGGACGTAAGTTTCAACTGACACAAGTTTGTACCAACAACCTCTGGCCCCAGATGTTGTTATAAGAGAGAGGGACCTCTCTCTTGCTCGCAATCATGAAAGACCTGGACTAGCATACCTCAGAACTTGTCTACTTCCTCCTTCCCATGCTTCCTCCTTCCCATCATCACAGGGTGAGCGGGTTCATATGTTTATAGTGCTCGCTACACCCTTATTCCTCTTCACGACCACTACAGACATACCCGGCATCACACACCACTAGTCGACGTGATAGATCTGCCGGTCGAGCTTGCTGGCGACAAGGTCATCAATCCTACTAAGGATCTAGGCCTTGCCTAATACCTGAGCACTTTTGCCACTAGCTCTTCATTGATTTGCGATGACGACAGCACACTCCTTGTCGGCGTCACGAAGCCACATCCTGTTCCTGTTCTTCTGTAAATAGAAACTAAAAAACTATAGTGACCTTTTGATGAGAGGACCACCGAGTCCCCTCTCTGCAATAGGACCGATAGTGTCCACTCACTAAACACAAACCATGACGCCTGTCATTCAGATTATCAAATCTGATACATGGAGTAGAATTAGTGGAAGTGCATCAAGTAAACTCAATACAATGACCAAATAAATAAAGGAAAGGTTTCCTCTATTTGCCATACTATTAGATAAAAATAATTACCTAAAACTAATATATGTCATTGTACCACCACCAAATCCACATATAATATAAGATAACATTAAATATAAACAATGAAATAAATATATCCAAAAGAAAAACTCTTTCAAAAATAAAATAAAAATTTTTGAAAAAATTTTCCTAATATAAGAGCCCAAGTTCCAAAAGGGAACGATGAGCCCAAAAAAGCCTAAGTGTGGACAAAATTATAAAAACTGTGTAAAATTAACTACCACACTATCAGAATATTTAATGTTACTTACAACTGTAGTTCCTAAACAAAAATAGGAAACTACCTAGAGTAATGTAATGTAAACAAAACACTGGAATCAAGACCCCAGGCAACACAGCCCGAAGTCAGTAACAGAAACAAGACTATCTGATGTAAAGCAAGATCTTCCTCAGAAGAAAAAACAATATATTGGATGTAAGATGCATGACTAAATGCCCGAACACCCTAAGGATGAGGACGTAACCCTGGGGATGTACAGAATAATCTTCTGCATAAAACGTTAAACTCCCAAAAGATTTTATAAAAAATATTTTTAATTAAAACAAGCCAAAAGCTTGGGAGCTTAACTGGGGGGATAAAGGGAAGGCAGGGAAGGAATACTAAATAAACAGTGGATAGATCATAATCAATCAGTGATAACGTCAGGCTCATGTCCCGAAATTAGGGAACATGAACTAATTTTAATAAATAATATAAAATTACAGCCCTGAACGTTTTAAACCACCATTTCTTCCTTCCTTCATCCAGTTCTGTCCTTGGATCCACCAATTTAACCATTGATTTGTGTCTGGCATCATTATTAATTGAGATTTAAAAGCACAAATATCAGTTTGTTGTTATCTGACAAGGGCCAAACAAAGAATGATTTTATTGGCGCCAGTTTCGGTGACTTCTTGGCATCTGCGCATGCGCGGAGGGTAAAATGTATGGAGGGCCAGTTGGGACTTTTAATTTTCGGTTTTGCATGCAAATTTTGGGGATTGGGAGGAAAAATTTGTGTTTGGCCCTAGATATTTTGGGGTTAGCACCAGCTAAGTCTGGGTCATTGGTTACAGTATAAAAATATTATGATTGCATCTTTATACACAATGGACTTATTTTCATTTATTCCGTTGTGCTGACTACAGAACTGTTAACTGTTGGTTGTCTGTACCCAGAAAATTTTGAATGGAATTAAAAAAAAAAATGCTTCAATGATGAAAAGAAAAGTTTTGTGCAGGACACAAGTGTCCACACACGCAAGAAGGATTTGATAAAGATACTTTTCAAGTACCAATCTTCTCGCAGTAACTGAACATTAGGACATCTTTTCCTGTTAACATTTCCAGACTTGGGAAATTATTGGCTTAGTAGACTTTGATAAAAGCAAATCACAGGTGGTGGTGCTCTGTGGGTGGGGGGTCTCATGAAGAAGAGAATGCCGTGGGAGGGGGGGATTGGAGGAGGGTGTCAAATCAACAATTATTTCATGATTTTTTAACATAGCGTAAATGCATAAGCATAATTGACAACTAGATCTGGATATAACCTGGTGTTAATGGTGGTCCATGAGCTGAAAATTTGCAAGTTTTTTCTTTTGTTTTGACCCCACACAAACTTTTCCCTGAAATCCATCCCATTTCCCTGAAAATCACCCTCAGGTTCCCTGAAAAATTATTCTGGAGGTTAATATCTCTGGGCTCAATTGCCCTTTAAATAATATTTTTGCAACTGCTGAATTTTTTTTATGTAGTGGATGCAGTCGATTCATTGAGTAAAGGGTTAAGTGGGCATGAAAAGCAAAAAAACAAAAATTGCAAGCATTTTTTTCTTTTCATGTTAGGTAAAGGATTAAATGCATTTCAACAGCCATTGAAATTAGGAACAATCCACTATGACAATGACTTGCTAGGACCCAAACTACTTGCTATGGAAATAACTATATGTATAAGGCATTTCCCCAGGAAAATTTTGCAAATTTAGACACAATAATTCTTTGGCCTTCCAGATTTGTTGTGGTCCTCTTACGAGGAGGCCTATATCGACCTTATCCCCTGTCGGGTTATTCCTCCCCAACTCTCCCTCCTAATCTCCCAGCATTCAGTCAAAAAATGTTCCTCAATTCCACCCATTGGTGCATTCTCGTTCTCCCCAACTATACAACTGACCCTTTCCCTCATGTCATTTCTCATCCACTTATCCTTCATATTTTCATCCTATTTTTCTTATTAGTTTCCCAAAGAGTCTTGTTCTACTGGGCAAATATTTGGGGCATTTTAGAATGCAAAGTTCCAATTTATTGCAATTAGTGACATTACCCAGTTTTGTCTGGTAAAGGTTATGCACATTTTTTCTGTGGAGCAGATACATCATATATTCGGTAAAAATAATGCACATTCAAATAGTCTTTACAAAATAAGTTGCCATTTTAACCTTTTACTCAATGCACAGAATATCATAATATATTATTTTAATTATCGTTTTTTTCAAATTTTTAAAAACATTTAAAATGAAAGTGTCAATGACACTGTAGCTCAACTTGACAAACTTGAACTAATAGTAAATTATAAGTGAATTGGCAAAATTGAAGATCATTGGTTCAAATGTTATTTGGTGAAATTTCAACATTACATGCATTTTTAAATATAAACTTTAGGGCTGGCTAAAGGAAGAATGTTGATACACAAATGCAGTAAGTTTAAAGGTCATTGTAAATGGCAACATTTTTCACAGAAATGAATGCTGATAAATAGTTCTTATCCAGAGGCCTCGCATAATGAGCACACCAAGTTCAAAAACAATCCTATGATAAATGCACCCAGAAGGCCACGTCAAAGGAGAATGTTGATGTACAAATGCACTAAATAAAAGGCTGTTGCTAACAGCAACAGTTTTTGATGGAAATGAAAAGAAAATCAATAGCTTCTGTATTGATCACGATGAATAAGCATTCCAAGTTTCAAAACAACCCGATAATGAATGCGTCCTCTAAGGCATGCCAAAGGAAGATGTTGATGCACAAATGTACTAAGCTTGAAGGTCATTGCTAGAGGCAATGTTTTTTTTTTTCTTTTTTTGATGGAAATTCATAAATATGCCCTATAGGGACTGCAAAAGGGGTAAGTTGCTACACAAATGCACAAAGTTAACCCTTTACCCAACGAATCGCCCGCATCCGCCCGCGTAATATGCAAATTGAGCAGCTGAAAAAATATTATTTTTCGAAAAATGTCAACAAAACCATATCATGTGACCCCTCTTTGGAACGAGCTCATCGAGCTCGTTCCAAAGAGGGGTCACATGATATGGTTTTGGTAAAATTTTTTGAAAAAATTTAAAAAATGATATTTAAAATAATAAATTTTGAAATCGTCTGCGTTGGGTAAAGGGTTAAAAGGTTAGCGATAACAACAATGTTTTCTGATGGAAATGAAAGAAAATGATAAATTTAAAGTAATTTGTATATTTTTATACTTACCAATGGCCCAGACTAGCTGGTGCAAACTCGATATTATCAAGGGCCAAACACAAATTTTGACCACCCCCACAATCCCCAAAATTTGCATACAATACCGAAAATTGAAAGTCCTATCTGGCCCTCTATACTTTAACCATCTGCGCGTGCGCAGTAGTCAGGAAGAGACCGGAGTTGGTGCCAACATCATTCTTTGTAGATGAGTCTACTAATAATAACCCAGCAGGGAGGTATGAGTGCCCACTCAGGGGAGGGCCATCCCCATCTGGGCCATTGGTAAGTATAAAAAATATACAAATTACTTTAAATTTATCATATTTTAATACTAATAACCAATGGCCCAGACTAGCTGAATCATAAAAAGGTGGAACGCCTAGGACTTAAGAATTAGCAGACCAAATATAGCTCCTAAGCCTGCATTCCAAGGAGAAAGGAAAATAAATTTAAAAGGAATTACATGTATGTCTCTCTATACAATAATAGTGAAGGCATATCAAATAAGGAGCCATATTCAAGTAATTCCATAATTTTAGCATGAAAGATTATGCTAACTGGATGTAACAAGACCCAATTTTTAAAGCTAGTCCAGACTAAGCCACTAAAATTAGGATGGCGGATTCGAGAGTGAGAGACTAACCCACACAAACACATGCCATATATAAATAATAAACAAGCTGTATCTGGGATTCGTAATAATATACAAACAAAACAGCTTCACTTATAGCTGCACACTCATCAAGCTGAAGAAGATGACGATGAAAATCTCCCTCGCCCCCCCCCCCCTTTTTTTGAAGGAATATTCTTCAAAACAAGGAGGGGAGGACTCTAATGCCACATCAGAAGCTAAGGCTATCATGGCAATCCCAGTAATTAATAGTGCACACTTCTAACGTATACCAGAGTCGGAATACGTAGATAGGTCGAAAACAGGCGATATAATGTGTACAACCATACCCTTGTCCAATTGAAACCCAATGGAAACTATCTGAAGAGAAAACACGTTTCTAAGGCAATCAACAGCAGACCCATTCAGGTGTACAATTAATTCCAATAATAACACACTCCAATTGAACATGCGAATATACAAGAATGTGTACTGTATATCAAGGAAACCTGGATTTAGAACACGGAATGAGCTATGATTAACAGACCCATCATGGACCATCCCTGTAATAATTCATTATTTCCTAGGTCCATAACAACCAATTACTGTTTGGAAAAAGTATATACTACTCTGAATAATGATTGCCAAGAACTGAGAACGTATGCATATGTGACCCATTCGCAGTTCCATAACTGATCCAAATAGCTCCAAAATTCTCATGAGCTCTATAAGCAGAGCAAGAATTTATATAATCTGTACAATAATGCGTCTGCCTAATAAATATACATATTATGCACACAAGCAATGAAATCCTGCATGTACTCATCTGAATACAGCCTGTATCCATGATATGACCTGAAATCCTGCATGTACTCATCTGAATACAGCCTGTATCCACGATATGACCGAGTGATACAAGTGTAACCAGGAAACTGAATGAATAATAATTAATATGCAGTTAACTGTAATAAACTCAGAAGTCGTAAGAAAAGGCCAGACTGCTCTGAGTGAAACTTTTCAGAGTGGACTAATTGCCACATTGGAGAATGTCGCCCAGATAACCGACATGTCAGCCACACAGGTACACAAAGGCTAGCAATTTTATTGGTAAGGAATCATATGCTCATATAGGACTTATAAACGAACAACCACAGGAAACAAACCAACTAAATAGTGGATGTGCCCATGAGGCCGCCATCAGAACAAGACCCAGGTGCCACAAAAGGCATGCATATACTTGAATGCATACAAGGCTTATGGGAAGAAAACTATGTCTTGCCCTGTAATCGCCTCTTAACAAATTGGTGGAGGGAGGGTTCGACGAATAATTCCTATCGAACCCCCCTGACCCACTTACTTGAATCGCTCTTGTGTTAGTTAACAAATAGTATAGGAACCGCAGGGCTCCCTCATGTCGGACCGACTCCATAATGCCACTAAGTATGGAGAGGGACGTGATGAACAAATAATACACCATATAGACATAATCACGCTAGGTAAATATGGCGTCATCAAAAGAGCTTATTGCCTCATATAACTAACACCAAACCATACTGGTAGGAAGAGAATAACCTCCTCTAACATGCGGTATCATGTCCGATAGGACAACAAACTCAGCCTAGCTGAAGCAGCTAAAGGTCTTCCTATATGTGAAGACAATTAAAAGGCTGATAACTGCAGCCTTAGAAGCTCACTAAGGAGACTTACAATGCTAGCCATGGCTTATAAGTCTTCATCTCCGTGAAGACAGATATGTCGATGTAAGTTGAAGACTTACAACTATCGTCACGCAAGGTAGGGAATGAAGAGCCACTATTTAAAAGCCCTAAATTCCCAAAGAGACTGTTGTCCCAAGAGATAATAAATTTAGTTATGTCACTGCATAATTACTGAAAAAACATCGCTCACGATTCTAGCTAGTCTACAATGGTGTAAACAATACGACTCAAGTCTATGACACCTAGGAAAACAAACCGAAAAGCACTCTACTTTTATTGGTTTTATTCCCAAAAGATAGCAGTCAGAGCCTAGCTAACGTAGCTTAGAAGTCTTCCTCTCTGTGAAGACAGATATCTCGGTGTAATTAGCGACCTTGAAAGCTCACTAAACGGAGACTTACAACCATCGTCGCGCAAAGTAGGGAATGACGAGCTGCTATTCTAACAGTCATAATTCCCAGAGACAGTAATCTCAAGGTAGCTATGCAGTAATGAGTCTTCGTCTACGTGAAGACATATCTGTGCCACTAGCGGCCCTGAAAGCTCACTAAATGGAGACTCACAACACTAGCCGCTAATTATAATAAAAGACTGCTGTAAGGCTGCTATGGAGTCCACAATGGCATAAAATGTCTTGACGTCAAGGAATACAACACCGAGAGGGAAAAGAAGTACTCATTCCCTCTAACGGCTCTATTCCAAACAAGAAAGCTGTCTCAGCCTATCTGTGCACTATCCGTCCTGCTTCGGGATGAGAAACAGGTGACTTGAAAAAAACAGGAGAATATTTCGACGACCTCTATTGCTTTTTTTTAACAGGACAGCCTGTACCTCTGCAAGGAGAGACTCTCTTGGAAGAATTTGCCGGAAGATTTGTCCAACACGTACTTGTGGAGCTTTGCTTGGACTGATAGCCACAGGCCTACCGAGACTACATTCTCATCCACTGATCTTCTGCAATTTCATCCATTTTTTTGTAAGGTTGATGACCTTCTGCTAAGTGCTAAGCAACAGAAGTCTATTCTTGATGACCTCTATTGCTTCCTTCAATAAGAGAGCCTGTACCTCCGCTAGGAGAGACCCTCTTTTGAAAGGATTCTCTGGACATCTTTTAAGTGGGGGTTAGTTCGGAATGATAGCCATAGGCCTTCCAAGACTACACTTCTCACCCCCTGATCTTTCGTGACTTCTGTCCAGTTTCTTGCGAAGTTGATCACCTTCTGCCAACTGGTAAACAATAGAGGTCTTGTCCCTCACCTGTATGACTTGCGAAGCTAACAGGAGGAGAAACTACATCCTCCCCACTTTTGATTTTGAGGTGCTCGCTCTACCCAAATATACACTTCCTTCGACCACAGCAGACTTACCCGGTGTCACTGCTCCCAGGGATGGAGTAACCGCTTCAACAGTTGAGCTAGCTGCTTGCAAGGGATTAAGAACACTAACTAGAGGCCTTATCCCTTGCTTAATACTCATGAGCACCTTTTCAGCTAGCTCAGTTTGCTCATCAGAGCTCGACGACGGTAGCACACTTTGGATGGGTGTCACAATACTATCACCATGTTCTTGTTCCTCTGAAAAAGAAACTGATAAACTCAAATTATTTTGTGGTGAGAGTTCCGACATAGGAATCTCACCGCCAACAACGTACCATGACACCCGTCTCCAACGTTTGTCATCCCAATGTACACAAGAATTCACAAGCATGCATCGACTACAGGCAAGGCAACAAGCATGTAAATCCGAGGTCAACTACCTCGCCTTGCATTTAGAGCAGAAAGCTTTCATAATTACAATCAAAATACAAGTCGATATCACTCCTACAAACTCCACAATAATTATATAATAAAGATACATGAATAATAGCAATCAAAATTAAACCAAACATTTTTCGAAAAAAATTTGAAAAAATGCCTAAGTTCCCCAAGGGAACATGATGAGCCCAAGGACATTCCTTTTAGAGCCTAAGTGTGGACAAAATTCAAATTTTTTGAGCTACACTACCGGAATCATAATCCATGTATCCTACAGTAATCCTACAGTAATATACAGTTAAATACTACATATATTTGAGGACGTTGCCAATGTAAACAACGTCAAGGGAAAAAATGGAAACAAGACATCAGGCACACAAAAAGGCCCAAATTCAGTAACCGATTTAAATGCTACCAGATGTAAACCTAGATTTTCATACGAAGAAAAAACGATAAATTGGATAGAAGATGCAAGACCAAAAATGAACCCAACACCCTTAGGGTGAGGACGTAACCCTGGGGATAAACAGAATAAACATACTGTAATACACGTTAAACTCCCAAGACATTTAATAAAAAATTTCAATAAAAATAGCCAAAAAGCTTAGGAGTTTAACAGGAAGGGTTCATGGAAGGATAGGGAAGGAACACTTAACAAACAGTGGAATAATCATTAGCAAGAATGATGACGTCAGGTGTATGTCCCGAAAGTAGGAAACATGAAATAATTTTATAATTATTACAAAGTTACAGCCCTGAATGACTGAAACCACCATTGTTCACTTCCATCATCCATTAACATCCTTGGATCCACCAATTCTTGCATTGATTTGTGTCTGCCATCCTCAAAAAAGGAGATTTTAAAGCACAGATGTCAGAACATTGTTACTGACTTTAGGGCCAAACAAAGAATGATGTTGATGCCAATTCTGGTCTCTTCCTAACTGCTGCGGACTTTTAATTTTCAGTACTGTATGCAAATTTGGGGGATTGGGGGGGGGGGGGGGGGGGGGTTCAAAATTTGTGTTTGGCCCTTGATAATATCGAATTTGCAACAGATAGTCTGGGTCATTGGTTATTAGTATAAAAATATAAATAGCTAACAGCAACATCCGGTAATGTTTTTTGAGAGAGATGAAAGAAAATCAAAGCTCACATCAAACCATTCCATTCATAAATGCACCCTGCAGAGCATGCCAAAGAAAAATGTTGATGCTAAAAGGGCAAAGTTCAAAGATCATTGCTAACAGCAATGTTTCTCGATTTAAATAAAAGAAAATCAATAGCTCGCATCTAAAGGTTGCTCTAAACCAGCTCACCGAGTTTCCAATCAATAGGATCATAAATGTTACCTTTGCAGAGTGCCAAAGAAAAATGTCAATGCACAAAAGAGCAAAGTTGAAGGTCATTGCTAATGGCAACTTTTGTATGGGAATGGAAGAAAATCTATAGCATTCATCTAGAAGCTCCCATCTGGAGGTGAACCCAAAAAACATACTAAGTTTCAAAGCAATTCATTCATAAATGTACCTTGTAAGGCATGCCAAAGGAAAATGCTGATCCACAAATGCACTAAATTTAAAGGTCGATACTAACGGCAAGGTTTTTGATGAAAATGGAAGAAAATCGATAGCTCTCATATAGAGGTTACCCCAAACAATCATATCAAGTTTCAAAACAAGGTGATCATAAGTGTGCCCTGTTCGACAAGCCAATGGAATATATTGGTGCACAAATGCACTACTTAGTTCGAAGATCATTGCTAATGCCAATGTTTTTTGACAGAAATGGAAGAAAATTGATACTTCCCATTTTGAGGTCACCCCAAATGACCATACCAGGTTTCAAAGTGATCCGATCACAAATGTGCCCTGTAGGGCATGCCAAAGGAATATAGTGATGCATAACTAAACTAAGTTCAAAAGTCATTGCCAACAGCAATGTTTTTTAACAGAAATGGAAGAAAATCTCCACCTCTCATCTAGAGGTCACCCAAAACAAGCATACTAAGTTTCAAAGCCATCCGATCATAAATGTGCCCTGCATGGTGTGCCAAAGGAAAATATTGATGCCTAACTGCACTAAGTTCATCAAAGGTCATTGTCAATGGCATCGTGTTTTGATGGAAATGGAAGAAAATTGATAGCTCCCATCTAGAGGTCACTCAAACAAGCATAGCAAGTTTAAATGTGATTTCATCATAAATGTGTTCTGCAGGTGTACCAAAGGAATATATTGATGCCTGGCTAAGCTAAGTTCAAAAGTAGCTGCCAAAGGCAACACTTTTTACACAAATGGAAGAAAATCGATAGCGCCCATCTAGAGGTCACCCCAAATAAGCACACCAGGTTTCAAAGCGATCTGATCATAAATGTGCCCTGTAGGGTGTGCCAAAGGGAAATATTGATGCCTAACTAAACTAAGTTCAAAGGTTGTAGCCAATGGCAAGGTTTTTTGACAGAAATGGAAGAACATCGATAGCTCCCATCCAGAGGTCACTCCAAACAAGCATACCAAGTTTCAAAGTGATCCGATCATAAATGTGCCATCACATAAGCTCCAAGCTTCCTGTCAAATTCCTCCTTTAATTAGCAATTTGTTTAGTGTTAAATATATGCTATATTGTGAGCTATGGTGCCTTGTGCTGTTACTTTTTTGTTGTTCAGTTTTGTAACATATAGTATATTCTTTGAATAAATATTGTTTAAACTAAATGTGCCCTCAGGTTGTGTCAAAGGGAAATATTGATGCATAACTGCACTAAGCTCATCAAAGGTCGATGCCAACGGCAACTATTTTTGACGGAAATGGAAGAAAATTGATAGCTCCCATCTAGATGCCTAACTAAACTAAGTTCAAAGATCATTGAAAGTGGCAACATTTTTGGATAGAAGTGGAAGAAAATCGAAAACTCCCATCTAGAGGTCACCCCAAACAAGCACACCAAGTTTCAAAGCGACCTGATCATAAATGTGACCTGTGTAGTGTGCCAAGGGAAATTGTGGATGTACATATGCCGACGGACAAGAAGTGACTACCAGAGCTCAGCTTGACTTCATCAAGTTGAGCTGACCCCTCATTGGAACAAGCTCAATGAGTTCATTGCAATGAGGGATCACAGGATTTGGTTTTGTTAAACTTTTTGAAAATGTGTTTTTTTAACTGCTCAACTTTCAAATTATGTGAGTGGATGTGGCCAATTCATTAGGTAAAGGGTTAACCCTTTACCTAACAACCCCAGAGCATCTGCTTGTATAACTTACAAATAGAGTAGTTGAATAATAAACAATTTTTGAAAATTTGAGTTCAATAAAAAAAATGTAAAGGTGAAACTTCTCCATTTCAAGCTCATTCCAAAGAGGGGTTCACATGATAGGGTTTGATTGAAATTTTGTAAAAAATTAAAAATTAAATAAATTTTCATATCGTTATATTTATTTATTTTATTTATTTATTTATTGGGGTTTAATGACACTTTTGATCACCTTCAGATTGAAGTTCAACACCGTAACCTTTGAACCACCACACTCTCATTGTGTGCATTGGGAAAAGGTTAAGTGAATACCATGATATGTAACAGGTTGACAGGCTTACCTGTAATAACTGTGTTGCCATCACTAGTCATCAGCAAAGCATCAACATCCTTTGTATGGTCACTTAGACAGTAAACTAACTCCCCACCAGGTGTTAACTGGATACTTCTATCAGCTTCAAGGTAGGTAGCTGATGAATTGATGTACTTCGTCAGAAAATTTCCAAGCATCTGAAAATTTACAGAAAAATTCATACCATGTTTTTGAGATAAAAATTGAGAAAATAAGGCCACACAAAGTAGATCTTCTGTTTCTCAGGCCATTATTTGGGAAATTGCATGCGGGCGAGCGATTTTTTATTTCATTTTTTATTTCAGTAATTTCTTCTTTGCCATCAAAAGTTTATGTTCTTGGTTCAAGTTTTAGGCCTCATAATCTACTGAATAGCATGGGTGGTGGTGTATTTCATCCCTTGAGTGCAAGAAAGATTTGCAATGCTAAAGCACTGCAAAGCCTTCTTGCACTCAAGGGACAAATGCATCAATTTTTTTAACTTGGGTAAAATATCAGACATAAACCATTTAATTTTTATTTTTTTTAAGTTTAAATTGGTTATAAAAAGAGAGCATGCGGCAGCCAAAAGTACCATGCGGGAGGGCCTGAGAAACAGATCTTTTATTTTTTTAGGCCTAATAAAATATGTATGGTGATTTTTGTGAATTAAGCACTGGCCATTTTGGGCTTTTATAATGGGTAAAGGGTTAACTTGGATAATTCATAAAATACAGATGTCTAAAAGCAACTGACAATAATGACAACTGATAATTAATTGTAGTGTGAATGGATCATTGTTTAACCCTTTACCTAACATGAAAAGCAGACGACACTTGCCAAAAAATTATTGAATAACTAATTTTTTTCATTTTTTGTCTCAAAAACATAGGTTATGACCCCTCATTGGAACGAGCTCGATGAGTTCGTTCCAATGAGGGGTCATAACATATGCTTTTGAGACAAAAAATGAAAAAATAATAAAAATTAATTGGCGATTTTTTAGAATAGCGCTGGCCGGTTTTGGCCGTTACGTTGGGTAAAGGGTTAAATGCATTATTTTTTTTTATCTCTGCCTGGTTGTAAAAAATAGTTTGTTTTGTTACATTCAATAACAAGTGGAAAGAGTAAATGATATGCTGTCCTCTGTTAAAAAAAAGTGGAGGGTCTCCCCCCCCCCACCACCCCCAGTTCTCACCAATCACCACCCATGCTGTCATCACAAATTTACTGAATGTTTTAATTGATAGCTAGCTCATATTAAAATTCATATCTTACAGTTGAAATTACAAGCCCTGTTACAGTATTATGCACTATTTTGAAGTAATAGCATGCTGAGTAAGTGCTCTTTTGTCCCTGTCAGATTGCACTATTAGCATAACTCAATTCCTGTAGAAAAACAGCATGCCCAGCTCTGTGCAATTCTATACTAGTAAACAGATCCAGACGTTTGCTTTGCAATCTTTCTCTGCCTTCAAAGATATATTGAGGCAACTTGTAGATTCGGTTGACAATCAGTAGATTGCATACCAAAATCAACACTGCAATCTCCAACATGGCGTATTCAATATACTGATCGCTCAACATCGCTGATCCAAATGGGTACCTCGCCCAGATCCCAACCTGAGTGCACTTCTTGCCAGACTGTCTTAACTGGTTGGGTTCTGCCTATCTTCATCCATCTCACAGGAGCACAACAGCCATAGTACCCACTCAGCCAGTCAAACTACTCCAACCTCTACCTCCTATTACAACATTCACCATTAAAAAACACAAACCTCTGTTATATGATCTAACCTCACTTTTCAGATTACCACTTTACAGGTATGACAAAAGGTGTTCTTCAGCCCTTCATACTCCAACGTTTAATCTTAAAGTGGAGACAGCTTACATGAGCATTAGCTTACTGCTGGATCTATTTTCCAATTCACAGTTTATGTTATTATTGTATACCGGGTAATCTGTTTTTTGTCTTTTTTATATTGTTTGTTTGGAAATAAAATATTGTCAATCAATCAGAACTAGATCATTAACATCATTCCTGATCTCTACTGGGATACATCTGTATATAATAACATAAACAGATTAGCAGATTAGGGCGGTCATGATTTTTGAATTTAGGAATCCATTAATCGTTGCAAATAATCGATTAATCATATCTAGATGACCCCCCCTGCTCTCTCCCTCTCTTTGAAGTAGTTAAAAATGAAGCTCAAGCCAGCTGACCTACCTCAAGTAAACAATGAAGACGATCCTCTCTTAGGTACATTCAAAGCTTGATTATTACTCTGACGGTTCAAAAGTTCAGAACATCAAAGCTTTGAATGTACCTAAAAGACAAATGCTTCGAACGGCTTCTTGAGGTTTAACGTTGACATTCTTGACCTTTTTACCTTTAGAAACAATAGTTTTTTCATCCATTTTTTTTTAATTATTAAACATCTAAAATGGGGTAAAATTTACTGATTCTTTCACAACGAAAAATACTTATCAATTTCGGCATGACCGATCAAAAATCGATTAATCGTAACCGCCCTAAAACAGATATTAAAATCTGACTGCATATACAGAATGAAGAGAGTGGGTTACTACTTAATTGCAGCGCCATTATAAGCCCCCTCAAAAAGTATTTATAATTGTTCATAACAGCACAAGAAACACTTGTAAACTTTTATCACATGGACTATGTGAAGAGAGTTTGCAAGTGCTTGTTGTGTTTTGTCCTCAGAAATTTTTAAATATTCCCAAGTGAAAAATCTATTCCACAGTGATTTAGTAGTAATCCACTCTCCACATACTGTAGTCTCAATATATTCTTTCTGTTTGATCAGTTCAGTTTGTGATGCCACTACCAAGCTTGCGAAAAGCACATTATATTTTGCAATGAACAGTGCAAATGCTCTTGTGTATTTCAGACTACTTAATTCCTTTGCAGTAAGGAATACATTAACTGATGAGCATTTTCTGCACTACCGTATTTACTCTATGTATTGGGACAGCTAAAAATAATTATTTTCACAGGTGTCCCAATTCTTAAAAAATCTAAATTTTATAGTAAATTTCCTTTCTTATTATACCTACCACAATTGTTTACTACAGGCTTGCACTACAGTGGAAGTCCCTAACTCGGATAAAATACTCTCTATTTTTGTCTTTCCCAAGCAAGTTGGGAGAGAAAAGTGGTGCAAAAGCACCAATAAAAATAAGCCAAAACTGGGTCGAGTGCAACCGGCGCAGACCCAGTACGGGACGCTCTCTCCCAAGTACAACTCCACGACTTCCGTTGCCAGTGCGCATACCGTCTCTAAAGACTCATTCTTTTTGAATCCGTAAACGTTAGAGTTATGTGATCAGCGGGGAGGAAAGATTCTTTACCCGTAAAGAAGACGGGAGGGCCTCCATGTAAACAATTGTGGTAGGTATAATAAGAAAGGAAATTTACTATAAAATTTAGATTTCTTATCAACCTACTCACAATTGTTTACTACAGGCTGAATAGACAAAAGGCTGGAGGGAATCGCATAACCAACCCCCACATAACCCTAGTGCACTGGAACCGTGAAGCAGAAGGAAGAGGTCCCGAGGCTTATCAACCATAATGTCGCAATCATTGGTAAAGGACAATGAAAAGAGACATATGAGCCTGTGTGATACACAGACAGAAAAAAGGGGCAGTAACAGCACAAGGCTGAAACTGACCTTCAAGAAGCCTAATGGCTATGGCAGACAACAGCCTGAGCAGAAGAAAGAGGACCCAAGGCAAAAAGGTCCTCCGACTGCTCCTGCAACTGGCGTAAATAAAAGGTGGAGAAAGTAGAAGCATTTCTCCAGTAGGCTGCCTGCATAACATCCGACAACTTGACGGAGTTAGAATAAGCCCAAGAGGTAGACAGTGCCCGCACCTCGTGGGCAGAAATACGATTGGTAATACAATCGCCAGCTGCTAAACGACTATAAGCCGTACGAATAGCAAGACAAATCCATCGAGAAATGGATTGAGGAGAGATCTTCTGTCGACCCGGAATGAGAGACAGAAAAAACCGTTTTCTGCCCTTCCGTATGAAGCGTGTCCGATCAAGATAAATGCGAATAGCACGGACCGGACAGAGCAAAGGGCGAGTACCCTCAACAGAGGGAAGAGCCCTGATACAGATAGGAGGAGGAGTAGTATCTGGTAACTGATTCTTAGCCAAAAAGGAGCAATCAGTGGTAAAAGTAACACTGTTGGGAGAACTCCTAAAAAAGGCCGGGTCAACCGAGAGGGCGTGAAGCTCACTAACCCGTCTGGCCGAAGCAAATGCCATCAGAAAAGCCGTCTTGTATGTGAGAAATTGCATATCCACCTGGGATAAAGGTTCGAACGGCGCCCCCCCCAAGCAAAGCAGCACCCACGAAAGATTCCATCGTGGAGTAAGCTGCAAAGTCCGAGGCCTTTTCAAAGAAAAGTGCCGAACAAGCTTGGAGAGGTAAGGATTAGTGCCGATACGACGCTTCCCCACATAAGAAAAAGTCTCTGAAAGCATAGACCTGTAACCCTTGATGGTAACAGGCTGGAGACCCCGAGAATCAAACAGATATACCAGAAACTCCGCAATCTGTGAAATCGAAGGATTGGCATAATCAACAGAGTGATCAGCACACCATCGACAGAAGACCTTCCATTTAGCTGCATAAGCTAAACCAGTGGAGTGCCTCCTTGAAGAAGAAATGCACTCCACTGCTCGTCTCGAAAAACCTCTACGGAGGAGACAGGACCTGACAAAAGATATGCGTGAAGGCACAATGAAGTCGGGTCGACGTGAAACCTCCTCGGGCGACCTTGACAAAGAAGGTCGCGACGTAGCGGGAGACGTGCCGGAACCGCCGCCATCAGCGAGCGGAGCTGATTGATCCACACCCGCTGAGGCGACAGGGGAGCGATCAGAATGATTCGACAACTGCAGGTTCGAATTTTGGCGAGAACCTGAGGAAGAATCGGAACCGGCGGGAAGGCGTAGCCGACTAGACCGTTCCAATCGAGTGACAGAGCGTCCACGGCAAAAGCCAGAGGATCTGGACACGGGGACACGAAAGTGTCCACCTGATGGTTCCAACGAGTCGCAAAGAGATCGATGTGGGGACGTCCCCAGAGATCGCAAAGCGACTGGAACACTGCCCTGTGAAGCATCCACTCGGTGGAAATAACCCTGCCCTGTCGGGACAGGGAGTCGGCTAGGACGTTCAGACGACCGGGAATGTGACGAACAACCACCCCGGCGTGAACCTCCTGAGCGAGCAGTAAAAGATCCCGAGCTAACTCGTACATCGGAAGCGAGTGCGTGCCGCCCTGGTTCCGAATGTAAGCAACCACTGTCGAATTGTCGGATAGTAGAAGGACCTGGCGATTCGACAAGTGAGGGATCCACTGCCTGAAACTCAGAAGAAGAGCAAGAAGCTCCTTCTGGTTGATGTGTAGAGCTGCTTGATCCTGGTCCCACATCCCGTGTAGGGAAAGACCGAGAGGATCCAACGTCGCACCCCATCCGAGATCGCTGGCATCTGCCGTCAGGACGCGATCGGACGTGGGTAAGTCCAGCGGAACACCCTGCGTAATCCACTGAACATCTGTCCAGGGAAGAAGGTGAGGATACAGAGAGTCCGGAAACGGAAGCACCTGATCCAGAGAATCTACATTCGGTCTCCAACGACTGAGCAGAAAGTGTTGGAGAGGTCTGACACGCAGCCGACCTAGAGGAATGAGATCCGTCACCGAACCGCAGAGACCGATCAGCCGGAGAAAACTCCGAGCGGTCGCGGACCTGGACTGGGACAGAGTCAGAGCAAAAGCTGAGAGAATCACAGCCTTGGCCTGGGGAACAGCCACCAAATTGAATTTGGTTTGGAAAGACATCCCCAGATGACAAAACGACTGAGAAGGGACCAGGTCCGACTTCTCCTCGTTGACTCTGAATCCTAGCGACGTGAGCAAGCTCAACAGAGTGGCGACATCCGATTCCAGTAAGGCAGCATTGGAATGCCTCTGGAGGATATCGTCCAGATATGCCGAAGTAGTCACCCTGGACTGTGTGCGATGGAACGCTATCACATGCGACATCAGTCTGGTGAACGCCCAAGGAGCCAGGTTGAGGCCGAAAGGCATGGCTTTGAACTGGTAAACTCGCCCCAGAAAAGCGAACCTGAGATACTTCCGTGACGCCCGATGCATCGGAACGTGGAAGTAAGCGTCTCGCAGGTCGATGCTGGCGGCGAAATCTCCCTGGTGAATTGAATGGCGGACCGACCTGAAAGTCTCCATGCTGAACTTGGGAGCAATGATAGACTGGTTCAGGATGCTCAGATCGATAACCGGTCGGAGTCGGCCGTCCTTCTTCGGCACCAAGAACAGGCGGGAATAGAAACCCACTGACTGAACGTTCTTGACGACCTCGATCGCCCCCTTTGCCAGGAGATTGGCAATCTCCGTGGACAAAAGTTCCCGACGTAAAACGTCTGAAGGAACTGTGGTTGGAAGAGGCACCCTTGACAGAGTGGGGTGCCGTCGGAAGGATATGCGCAGCCCGGACCGAACAACATCTAACACCCATGGATCGGATGTGATGGTGGTCCAATGGTCTGCAAACTCTGCTATCCTTCCTCCAACCTGGGACGAGTCGAGGTGAGGACCTTCATTTCGAGCCCCGACGAGGCCCGCGAGAGGAGAAACCACCTCCTCTGCTAAATGAAGAATCCTGAGACTTCCCTCGATTCTGCCGACCCCTACCTTTACCCCGTGAGTAAGAAGCAGAGGAGGCGGCAGAAGGACCAGCCTTTTGCTTCACAGAGGAAGCAGAAGGGTACTTGTTAGGCTTGGAACGGCCCTTGCCTCCCCGAGAAGGCTGATCAAGCTGACGAAACAGCAGCTGATCTTTGGAATGACGTAGGACGTCATCCCGGACCGTCGACACGGAACCATGGAAAAGTTGCGGACCTGCCAAAGAAGCAGATCGAAGAGTAGCACGCTGCTCCTCGGGAAGGGATCGTCCTGTGTCCAGCACAGCGTCCCTTCGAACTAATTCCAAATTGGCCGTGTTACAGGCATGCGTGTGAGTAAGGTGCATAAGCGCCTTGGACAGCACACGCAAAGGAGCCTGTACCTCGTCAAACTTATCTGGAGGCAGATAAGCAGCCAAAGCTGAGACGACGTGATCTGAGAGAGAAAGCATGCCAAGCATCTCTCTAGATAAGCCCAACGTGGACTCCAGAGTCGTCATTGGAATGACGGCAGACTTGGGCTTGGAAAGCCCGAGGGAAGTGGAGTCCTGATCCAGAACCGTCAAAGTCTGGCAGACTGACGGATTGGCGGAATCGTAGGAACGATAACGCACAGGAGGCAAAAAGGTGTCAACCCTGGTGAAGAACGAAGTCTTCAAAGCCTTGGAATTCAGCTTGGCATCCAATGCTGAAAAAGCTTCAACCACCTGTACCGACTGGCACGGTCGAAGGCGCCCAGAAGCAGGTTGCTCCATAGGCTGTTGGCGCGCGACCGAAGATCGCGGCCAGGCTGACACTGTCGGCTGGTTAGCAGGTTTGAGCTCAGGCAGAAACCCAAACACAAAGTCAAGAGCCGCCCCCAAGTCCGAAGACTGCTGGCCCTCGACCTCAAGCATGTCGGACTCCTCCCCAGAGTCGGAAGACACATAGCCCATCGTGGGCAAACCAGCCGACGCCTCCCATGGTGTCGGGACACCAGAGGAATCGGAAACCGGCCTGTTTCCAATCCCGGGAGGCGGCGCCATAGGAGGCGCCTGGAAACCACCCATAGCCTCGCTGGAAGCAACAGGAAGGCTCTTTGAGAGAACCTGAGTGAGTAAGGAGAGGGCCTCCCTAAGCTCACTGCCTGTACCGACCGGTTCGACAGGGGAGCGAACTGGCAAAGTGGCTTCACCTCTGACCCTCTTAACCAGCGAAGGGTCACGATCCTCCAAAACACCCGACGCGGGACGACGGGCGGCAGCCGAAACATCTGAAGGCAGACGTGTATAGGGGTATGATGCACCCCGAGGATCAATATTGCGAGAACTCATGAGAGTCACCGTGGACCTCTGCGGGGCAGAAGGTCCAGGTTGCACAAAAGGCGTTGGTCCCCCAAAACTGGCCGTGTGACCAGAGTGAGCGGACGGAAACGCCCCGGAGTTCATAGTGTTTCCACTATGAACATCCGAATCCAAAGACACAACTGTGGTACTCGACGGCGACGAGACCACAGTGATGGGCTCGGCCGGCAGCCCCTTCCGACTTCGCCGAGTTGAAGTCAGGGAAGGCTGGGGCCGATATCCCACGTCTACAGTATCGGACAGTTCTGCAGTCCCCTGCAGCGAAAAGCCGAGGCCGGCTGAAACAGACAACGAAGCAGACGGACCAGCAGCAGTAGTAGATACGTCGAGAGTCGTTGAGGCTGGTGAAATAATGGAGAGAGCACACCGGCTCGGCTCCGAAGGAGGAGTCACAACCCTAGTGACAGCCTCAGATGTCGACTGGAGGGGGACCGTAGTCCCGGAACCAGGCATCTCTACACCAGAACACTCAACGGCTCCCGCAGTATCCACCACAGGAAAAGACTGCACATCCCCCACGGAGGAGGAATAACTCTCACCAGACAGAGTCGGTTCGGGAGGCCCCGAACGACCATGTTCTCCTTTCCCGCGGGAGCGGGAGGCACGGCCACGAGAACGAACGACACGATTTACAGATGCCCAAAAGGTGGAAGACCATGTTCCACAGACACCACACGGCCGCTCGGCCGAACACCCATTACAGGAGGAACACGACGAATGTACATCGTCCACATGCTTAGGCAGCAGACACTGCCCACAAGGAAATGTCCTAGGCATGAAAGAGGTGAGAGGAGCAGAGAAGGTGAGATCAGAAAACAGAACACCCCCAAAGAGAGAAAGGTGACAGAAACAAAGACCCCAGACGGCCGACCGGGAACCACCCAACAGGAAGACTACTCTCAACAGAAAGAAGAAACACTGTAGGAGTGGAACCCCGCTGACACCTAACTCTAACACAATTAAAAAATTTTGCAAAAAAAGCATTAACAATAATTGTGAAATAATCTAAGTCCGAACCGCGTGGCCCGCGAAATTCGCGCGCGACTCGAGAGAGAGCAAAGAAATATACATGATGGACATATAATAGAAAAAAGAGAATATAAAACACTGTTCCTGAGAATACAAAGGATACACTGCGGTATAATGAATCAGGAAACATCAAACATCGAGTTGGTGGAACACTGATAAGCGTGCAAAAACATCTCGACACGAAGCGGATTTTAAAAAGAATGAGTCTTTAGAGACGGTATGCGCACTGGCAATGGAAGTCGTGGAGTTGTACTTGGGAGAGAGCGTCCCGTACTGGGTCTGCGCCGGTTGCACTCGACCCAGTTTTGGCTTATTTTTATTGGTGCTTTTGCACCACTTTTCTTTCCCAACTTGCTTGGGAAAGACAAAAATAGAGAGTATTTTATCCGAGTTAGGGACTTCCACTGTAGTGCAAGCCTGTAGTAAACAATTGTGAGTAGGTTGATAAGAAATGGGGAAAGAACACAGTCTGGTCTTGATTTGATGCTGAATAAAGTTGTGTATGATTCATTTTCCATCACTATGTATGAAAATCGCTGTCCAATTTCTTTTATATTTTCACTTTTTGCTTCCAAAACATAGCTTATGATCCCTCATTGGAACGAGCGCAATTGATCCCTCATTGGAACGAGTGCATTGCACTCGTTCCAATGAGGGATCACAAGCTATGTTTTGGAAGAAAAAAATGAAAATTTTTAGTCACTCAAGAATTTTTTTATGAGTATCGTCTGCTACTAGCAACGGGTCAACTGGAAACAAATCTCCTAAATGTCCCAAACTTTGGAGCATAAAAAAAATATAATTTTCTGGAAAAAATGTGTGTCCCAAATCATAGAGTGTCCCAATACATAGAGTAAATACGGTAGTTGTGATAGGTCTTCTAATTTAAACTGTAATATTACTGATGCAAGTCATTAGTTTTATGAAGGCAGATATGATTCAATTGTACTACAAAATCAAATCAAGAAACATTGGATTGTGGTTTATTTGGTGGTGCTTAAGGTTACTTTTAGCATCTATGGCTATATCATGACCACAACATATGTATGAAGTCAAGTGCATCCAATCTCTTATAGCTTATGCTGGCTGTTTTAGAGGACTTCCATCACAGGCATTGATTTCCATGTTCTATTTTACCAGTAAAGCAGAAACTTAAGCTTTTACCACAGTTAACAGGCAATACTCAAATTAGCGGTGATCCCACAGGGGAGGACCATAGATTGTTGTGTGAAAGTTTCTTCCAGACTTTCCAATCAAGTGACTAAAATATTATAGTAGACTCAACTCAATATTAAAATGAAAAAAGCAAACTCTTGAAATTTGTTCATTAGGAATAAGAGGAGGACATGTGATGTGAAAATTGTGGGGAGAGAGGCAGATGAATGGACAGATAGATGGATGGATGATGGATGGCCAGACTGACAAACAGATATATGGATGAATTCCTACTAATCTGCCTAACATTGTTAGTGGGTGGAGTGAAATATTTAAGTTAACTCTCATTGAAATGAGCAAAAATTGAATGAAATGATTCAGCATATAGTTTTCCCTGAAAACAATGGCATGATATTCTAAATGTCATATTGGATAAAAATAGGATCTGTGGTAAGAAGAAAAATCAGTTTCTGTTTAAGAACATGTAATTCAGCAATGCTGAAACCCAAATGATAATTTCTTCATATGCATTTGTTTTGTTGATACCTCTAGATGCAAATGATCAGTTCTGCTACATTTAGTTTACATGGTGATAATTAACTTTCATAAGACTTCACTTAACATGACTAGAGTGTCAACACTTTCAGAAAAACAATTCTTGAATAACTACACATTTTCATTTTTACCACAAAACATAGCTTATGAATCCTCAATGGAAGAATGTTTAGGAGCTCAACCCTATGGGGGTCATAGCTATGTTTTGGATGTAAAAGTTGAAAAAAAAAGACTTACAATTTAGATGGAAATTTTTGTGACTACCGCTGACAAGATATTGTTGTTACATTAATAAGGGTTAACAGACATAGGGGGATGGGGGCATGTTTATTTCACGATACATTGGAACCCTGTTAACTAAATAGTCCCTATAGCTGAGAAATATTCCATTAACCCTTTACCCAAGGCAGACGATATCAAAATTTATTATTTTAAATATCATTTTTTAAAATTTTTCAAAAAATTTCAACAAAACCATATCATGTGACCCCTCATTGGAACGAGCTTGACAAGCTCGTTCCAACGAGAGGTCACATGATATGGTTTTGTTGAAATTTTTCGAAAAATAATATTTTTTCAGCTGCTGAATTTGTATATTACGCAGGCGGATGTGGGTGATTCGTTGGGTAAAGGGTTAACAGAAGTAAAAGTATACAATTAACAGGAATTGGGACATTTTCCTCTATTCTAGTTATAAACGGAGCATTTTTTCTATTGAATGTTTTTTGGCAGAGCTCAAGAGCTCTGTCAACCAAGATATATAGAGGATATCTAGTGTTTTTGAGTGGATACCAAAAATTATCTTACGAGTGACCAAGACAAATGTTTATTTTTCGCGAGTGCTTGCACAAGTGAAAATAGGCATTTGTCTCAGTCACAAGTGAGATAATTTTCAGTATCCACTCAAAAATACTAGATTTTCTATTTATTATATGCTTTTTATAAGAATCTGATAATTCCACTAGTTCCAATCTTGAATTGATGCATGAAAGTAAACAGCGCATTGAATCACTGAGTTGCGGAAGTGATTTGATTGATACTCGGAACAGATAGCGTCTTGCAATCCGATTCAGTTGGTGGGTTTCTAGTCCAAACATGGCCTGAAAGTCTGTAATATAAGTTTTTGGTTTGGTACGTTCTTTGAAAGGACGTACCAAACCAAAAACTTATATTACAGACTTTCAGGCCATGTTTGGACCAGCAGGTTTCATTCATCAATTCAAGGTGAATACATGTTAATTATTGCTGGAATTTATCGATATCCACTCAAAAAACACTAGATTTACTTTTCAATATATGTTTTTAGAACAAACTGATCATTTCCAGTGATAATTTGACTCGTATTCACCTTGAAGTGATGCTTTGAAAGTCACCATGTTGACTGATACCATGAAAGTGAAAATTTCGATATCTTCACAATGGGGATACGATTTCTATCTTTCTGCAATTTCTTAAATAATCTATCGTTTAGCGTATAATAAAATAGATTATATGTCTATACTGGATGTAAAAAGGCCAAAAATGTTCACATTTGTGGGGAATTCAGTGGATGCTGAAGTACTTCTTCGAAAGATTGCATGATTTTTTATTCAATTAACAGAAGTTTAGTTCACATGCTACTTTACCGTCCATGCAACTAACAGGTTAAAATTGTAACTGAAACTTTTAGACAAACCGGAAGTGGATAAAATATTTCTGAAAATAGCTTTAAGATAGACAGAAAAGAGAATAGGTACAGTAGAACCTGTCTTGAGAGACCGCCCTTTGGGCCACACAAAAGTGGTCTCTCAAGACAGGTGGTCTCTCATAACAGGTTCCATGTTTTATCAAGTTAGTGAATAACCAACCACAAAATTCAGAAATGGAGAAGAATGGATTCTTGTAATTACTTTGTAGTTGTTCTTTTTATGAAGTTGTTATAACAAATTGAAATGGACTGTTATAAAAATAAATTAGTGTTGAAAATCTTCATTGAAGATTTTCAACACTAATTTATTTTTATAATTTTTATAACAGTCCATTTCAATTTGTTACAAAAAGATTTTCAACACAAATTTATTTTTATCTGTCACATTTCAGGTATGTATGAAATTGTTTATTCAGCAATAATCCTAATCTTTTCACAGGGGTCTTATAAAAACATCTGAATCTTTAATGAGTTAGCAATTGAAACCCAATTAAGAGCTTTTAATACTTTTAATTATGTTAGTATAACCACAATAGATTTTTCAATTCCAGAACAGGTAAAAAGTTTTTGTCATGGTTTCAGTCTTCAAAGGGGCGGTCTCTGAAGACAGGTCCATTGTGGCATAAAAATACAAGTTGGTGCCAGGTCACAGTGGTCTCTCAAGACAGGTGGTCTCTCAAGACAGTGGTCTCTCAAGACAGGTTTTAGTGTAACTGTTATCGCATATAATACTAGTATAAATATAATAGCAGTGACAACAATGGCACATTCCTGATGTAAACAAGATTTTAGTTAGTGTGAGGAGATCCAAAATAGAGGTGAATTCCCTAATTTCTAACCAAAAAGAAATGGAAATAACCTGGGTAGTCTGAACTAAGCCATCATTGGTGAAATCCTCATGTTATTAACCAGATGGTTTATACAAATGACGCATGGTCCAACAATGATGTAAAACAACAAAGAAGTTTCAACTAGTATAAATGTTGGAAGCCTAAACTATTTTATTATGGGAGAGGGATGAGGAGAAACACCCATATGTATGCATGGTGAAATTCTAAAAAGAACTGAAGCAAACCAAAGACATTAGAAGCTAATGGAGTGTGCTGAGAAAATGGGTGACAAGAATTAACACAGTTGACAAAATTCAAGATAATAATTTTTATCCCATAAATGGACTTTTATTCGAACAATAAAAGTCTTGGATAAATGTTTGCTTTATTCACCTAGTAGCAGCTGCTAGTAGGGTGATAAGTTTTCCCAGTAGGTTTAACACTGAAGGAATTTATTCCTATAGTAGAGACCGACCTGCTAACCTCTGACCTCTACTGCATTCATGTTGTCATGACCTATTTTACATTTGTGGGAGACAAAATGAACCGACGTTTATCAAATGTTGACTGTCACTGAAATGTTTAGTTTTAGAATATGTGACACATTTCAACTCTGTCTTGTTTAACAATAAAACGAACAACAGTTAACAAAGAAAACACAAAGTAAATCAATCGAAACCAAGCGTTGAAAAGCATACAAGTTTGATTCTGAAAGGCAGGGGCATGATGAGTAATGTTTCATTTTCCAAATTAGGAAAGTGCAAATAAACAAATGCACGTCGTCTGCTTTGTTTATAAAACTCAAGTTGAAACGATGATGAAAAAAACAACAATAAACAACGAAATTAAGAAAGATAAACATCGTTCATTTAATAAAGAATTTTTGCAACTTTAGCTCAAGTTTGCAGGGGAATTACTTTTAGACAGAAATGTATCACTGCACCTTGTTTATTATGGCAATTTTGCTTGTCGATCAAATTGGACCAATGTGCTCATCACTTCTCGCAGCATTTTGTAGCGAGTAACAGCACAATTTCACCGCGGCTGCCCTGTAAATGATTTATGGGATAAACAAAATAAACATACAATGTTTTCTAGAAAAAAATTTATTCTACTCGAGGATTAAGAATGAAACCGACTCGACAGAGGCTCATCAGTTTCATCTTAATCCTGTGAGTAGAAAAAATTTTTTACTTGAAAACACTATACGTTTATTCTATATATAAAAAGTCATTTCCCATAATAATGAGGTTCTGAATTCATCCAGATATCTGAGGTCAAGATCCACCATGACACAGGCTTCCTTCATTTCAAAATGGCCTCATTGTTGACATTTTTTAAGAGCTTGTTCAGAAAGACTTCTTAGCAAGATGGGTGAAAATAAGAAATTAATGCTTATTGCTCATGTCTGGTGGGAAATGGACAATGGGTCCTCCTCTATTGAGAGAAATAATGGACACCTAGTTGTGCACCATGCACAATTAGCCCCAGTTGGCCCAGTCTGGCCTTTGTTTCAGTCTTTTTGACTCAGTTTTTCATTTTTTCAAGGTTTTTCCTTGAAAGACTTCAGAACGGTTAGTTTCAAGATGAGAAATTAATAAGGAGTAAAACACAATGTGCTGGTGCAGGGCTTTAGATTGGTCTAATTTGGGGACACCAGATTCAAGTCAAAAATGTCCCCAACATATGAGAGACTACATGATCAGTCAAGTTACATACAAACAGAATATAATACAGGGCTTTCTAAGACCTATTTTGCATGGTGCAAAAGTATTTCTTAACAAATATCTTCATTTTAGAATGTTAACCATCTCCTAATTTTGGGACCGCCTTTACCGGCTTGAATTTGGGGTAATATAGAGGTCTGGTACACACACCCTGATTATAATTTGGATGCAACAAATAGATACATGAAAACTATAATCAATTATTGAACATTTTCCACGATTTGTGAGAACCTGAGTTTGAAAAAGTACTGATTACCTCTGGTTCTGGAAATCTGTTTATTAACTGAGGGAGCAGCTGATTTGGTTCATAATAAAGTGCTTTCTCTGATAATCTCAGTGCTCCGCATACCATTTCCAAACTCATATCTTCTGGAATGCAGCTCTTTGTAAACTCAAAATCATCTAAAATGAGTCTGTAAAACATCAATTGAGACTTGTATACATTGCAAAAATTTTAAGTATCTGTTTCAATTCTTAAAACCTTAACCCTTAAGTCCCCATACAGCCACAAACTGCCCATTTTATATTGCTCTGCAAAAGTTGTTCCAAGTGTATTCTTCTCTTGAGAACCCAAATGCTATGATGCATTCATCTTGACAAGTGTTTTAACATTATTGTTAGCTGTCATTACAAACAGCCAACAATAATGTAGAAACACTGTTAAGTCATCTGCTGCTGTGTTCATGTATATATGACAGTTATTAATGTAAATATATTCAGCAGACTTTAGGGTTAACCCTTAAGGGGCTGGATATTTTTATAATTTTTGCTACCCTTTGGCAGTCAACATCCCAATATCGGCAGCCAACACTTGTATATAAACTACTGGCAAGGCACTTAAGAGTGCTACATGCAAGTTTACCAATAGACAACATGTTATAGCACCTGTTTTGTGGCAGTAAACGATAAACAAAGTCAGAAATAGACCTTTAAGAGTTAACTAGATAAGTGCTGGAAGCCACTATCATGGCTCCACTCAAAAGAGCTAGAAGCCACTTTAGTTGCCTTATAATGCATGCATTACCTTCGTATTTGCTCAACAGAAGAAAAACTATCATTTAAAGTATTATAATTAAACTTTTTTTCGGTTCATGCATTTTCAGATAAAATGATTGGCTCACACGATTCTGTTTTTTTCTTTTCATAACTCAATGAACCGAAAAAAACACAATTAGGTCCGCCCTCAGTCACGCCTCTAAAATACCAGTCTTCGGAGTTGCAACATGGTGTCAAATCAGTAGAAGTTAGAACACTGGCACGTTCTAAATGTGAAAAAGAAAAATAAATTTATATTACTAATTTATCACCATGAAATTATTTATAAAATATTTAAATGACCGTGGTGGGTCAATTTTTCTTTTTCTTCACAACTGTATTTATTTGACATTTCAATATTTACACACACTGGGTGATCGTCTGCATTCATCGTTTTACCCAAATCGATTATAAACAACGGCTGGTCACGACGAATACGGAAATTTTGACATTGAATTCAACTAATTTCATGTCATCTGGCTTTATATCTAACTCCACTTTTACAAACTGTGTTTTTCAGTTCTCGGGAAACGGTCAAAACCAAAATACAATGTAATACTGATGTCCTACTTCCACCTACCACGGAACATAACTTTTACGTGAAGTGAACAGTTGAATGAAATTTGAGGGAGGCGTGGCTTGTGACGTTTTCTTTGCATTACGTAATTCATTGGTCAATAAAAAATTTAATGACATAAGTTCATTTGACTTGGAAAGTGTGTCAATTGCTACCTGCATTTCAATGATATGCACCCTCTTTTATGCCAGAAAAATAATATGTCTACCAGTTTTAGTTTTTAAGTGTTTGTTCGCTGAAGTAGAGGATGACTAACACTATTTATTTATTTTGGGTTGCGAACGTTTAATTATAAGGAATGATCGTTTCGTTTTGTCTATTTCTTGAGTTATGAACCCCAAAAAACAAAGTCCAAACTGTGTAAATGGGCATAGCCCATTTACACAGTTTGGACTTTGTTTTTTGGGGTTCATAACTCAAGAAGTAGACAAAAAGAAACGATCATTCCTTAATTATTTGAGAGCGCCAGATGGCACTATTCATCAAAGTGAATCAAAACAATTATTTATACATAAATTAAATTTATTTTGTTACTATGTATTGGAGAGCACCTGTTGGAAAAAGTCACAACGGGAATCCACAAATTTTGGCCCCATGGCCAGTGGAAGAAAGTTATAACTCTTAACCTGCTGAGTATTTTAAAAATATTTTTCACCAACTCTAGTCATGGTTGCTGTGTAGCGCTTCAGCCATAACTGGATGAGATCAAAAATTCATGAAAATGTGACTTAAGAAATCACTGGTCAAAAGGTTGATACAGTTTGTATGGGGGAATTTTTGTTAAATGACCCGATACAGTTTGTATGGGGGAATTTTTGTTAAATGACCCCAAATTTTATATATTTTAGTGGCAAGGGATTTCCTGTTCTGGGCAGGACTATCCTCTGCCAGAGGCATGCAAGGAATTAATTGTTACTACTATGTAAAATCCATCTTGCCACTATATACTTAAGCTTGAAACTGTTACAGAAATAAATAAAGATATAGGACACAGCAGGGACAAGGGCCCTGCGAATATTCATACACTTTCAAATTAAATATCAAATGAATAGTAGCCACAATTTACAAATCGAATATCGAATCGAATATTCAAACACACCTTTACCCGATAGTATTATTATCACTACATCAGTAAAAATTGCCAGCCTAAAGACAACAGTCTCGTGAACGATAAAAAAGTTTAACCCTCAGATGGTTCAACAGATGGAATGTAGTTTTTTATGTTAGGAGCTTAAAAACATCTTTGCAGGACTTGCATCTATAGACATCCCCGTTCGCATCTTTCAAGAAAAAATTATGAATTGTAGAACAATTTGCCACCATGACTGATTTTTTGTTCATCTTGTGAAAGAAGAAACTTCCAAATTGCACCAAAGGGAATTCAGTTTATGTTTAGATGGCTTCCATGGTGGCCATATTGGATATGCTAGAAAACTGATTACTGAAAGGAACCTTCCTCTAGTCACCAATAATCCACCACAAAAAATAAGATCCATGGGACATTTTGTTTTCAAGTTATTGCAGGGACAAGTAAAAATTACAAAAAGTCCAAGATGGCTGCCATGGCAAAATGAGTTCCATTGGTCTGTTATTGTGCAGACACGCAAAAATTTAAAAAAATGCTGATAGGATCACTGATCCAATGTCGAGTTGTTACAGCACAAAAGTGGGCTTAATCATTATCAACTTATCATCCGGAAACCAATTGTTTACAATTTACTATGTGAAGAGTGACCTTGGTCTTTGATCTAGTGATCGCAAAATAAATAGGGCACTTTCTTGCATCAATGCCAACCTACCTATTAAGTTTCATGAATGTGGGTGGAACCATTGTCAAATTATCATCTGGAAACCAATTGTTTACGATTTATTTTGTTCAAGGTCACTGTGACCTTAACCTTTGACCTAGCGAGTCCAAAATAAATAGAGGTCTTCCATTTACCTAGGCCAAGCTACCTGAAGTTTTATGAATGTGGTTCAAACCTTTATCAAGTTATCATCCGGAAGCCAATTGTTTACGATTTACTATGTTGAAGGTCACTCTGACCTTGACCTTTGACCTAGCCAGTCCAAAATAAATAATGTTCTTCCTCTCACTGATACCAACCTACCTATGAAGTTTCATGAATGTGGGTCAAACCATTATCAAGTTATCATCTGGAAACCAATTGTTTTGATTTACTATGTTCTGGGTTACTGTGACCTTGACCTTTGACCTTGTGTGTCCAAAATAAACAGAGTTCTTCCTCTCACAAAGGCCAACCTACATATGAAGTTTCATGAATGTGGGTTGAACCATAGTCATGTTATCATCCGGAAACCAATTGTTTATGATTTAGAATGTTCAAGGTCTCTGTGACCTTCACTGTTGATGTAGTGAGTCCAAAATAAATAGAGTTCGTCCTCTCACCGATGTCAATCTACCTATGAAGTTTCCTGAATGAGGGTCGAACCATTATCAAGTTATCGCCCAGAAACCAATTGCTTATGACCAAACTATATGTCGAGTTTCTCCCTCCTGGTCCCTCCCCCTAGTTGGAAATTCACTACCCTACAACGCCCCCCCCCAATCATCAAAAACCTCTAGCCATGTCCCTGAGTGGAACATACTGTACTCTACTGTACAGAGATTTAATGGGGCATCAGTTTTATATACAATACATACAGTGAACACTTTATGTAAAAAGTTTCAGAAAACATAATTTCGAAAGAAAAGATTTTATAACCATTTATGAGCAAGCATATGCATGCCACTAAAATAGATTACTTATTTCACAATCTAGTTTAGAAAGAAGAATAGAAGATGATGGGAGGGAAAAACATTAATAACATGTGCATTACCTTAAACTTGTGGCTTTCAACTTCGCCAGTAAAAACTCCACATTCAGAAGACATTCTGCCTTCACTTCTTTCAGCTGTTTAGCCAATGCTCTGTGGAAGACAAGGTTGTTTAGTTTTCTCAAGTTGTAATGCTCTCCAAACATAAAAGGCTGGGCTGATACATGTCTGTCTCCTGTTGACTGGTTACCTTTCTCATCAATATATGGCTTGCTATTACCTGGAATAAATAAAAATATATTTTATAGTTAATTGAATCTGGAAGAAAAAGCTTCTCAGGACATTTGCTTCTCAGAACATTTTTTGTAAAATTGCATGTGGGTGGGCATTTTTTTATTTTATATTTTATTTTTGTAATTATTTCTTTGCCATCAAAAGTTCATGTTCTTGGTTTGTTTCAGGCCTCATAATCTACAGAATAGCAAGGGTAGTGGTGTATTTTGTTCTTGATTGCAAAAAGGCTCTGCAATGCTAAAGAATTGCTAAGCCATGTTGCACTCAAGGGACAAATTTAGCAGTTTTATTAACTTGGGTAAAATTATCCTACATAAACCATTCAATTTTTATTTTTTCAAGTTTGCATTGGTCATAAAAAGAGAGCAAGTGGCAGCCAAAAGGACTATGAAGGAGTGCATAAGAAACAGATTTTCAACTATTTTAGGCCTTAACCCTTTACCCAACGTAACGGCCAAAACCGGCCAGCGCTATTCTCAAAAATCGCCAATTAATTTTCAAAATATTTTCATTTTTTGTCTCAAAAACATAGGTTATGACCCCTCGTTGGAACGAGCTCGTCGAGCTCGTTCCAACGAGGGGTCATAACCTATGTTTTTGAGACAAAAAATGAAAAAAATTAGTTATTCAAGAATTTTTTTTGCAAGTGTCGTCTGCTTTTCATGTTAGGTAAAGGGTTAACCCTTTATCCAACGCAGACGATTTCAAAATTTATTATTTTAAATATCATTTTTAAAAACTTTTTCAAAAAATTTCAACAAAATCATATCATGTGACCCCTCTTTGGAACGAGCTCAATGAGCTCTTTCCAAAGAAGGGTCACATGATATAGTTTTGCTGAAATTTTTCAAAAAATAACATTTTTTCAGCTGCTGAATTTACATATTACGTGGGCGGATGCGGGTGATTCGTTGGGTAAAGGGTTAACTGGTAGAGGGCTAGATTATTTTTGCTGGCCGGCATTTGTTCCTCAAATTGTTTTATTATAATTTATTGGAGAGTGCCAAAAGGCTCTCTCCATTAATTTTTAATAAACCAAAGCTATATAAACAAAATATTAATTACTTTTCACTTACTATGAAACATCAGAAAAGAAAATGAAGACTTTTGCAAGGTTCCCTCAGGTTTTTTCGAAGCCCTGATAGTGGCTTCCAGCACTCAGTCAGTTAACAGACAAATCTTGGTACCTGAATTGCCATTTTATCTAGAATTTTACTTGTAAAATATCTCCTTTATACCACTCAGTGGTATGGTATGGTATGGTATGGTATGGTATGGTATGGTATGGTATGGTATGGTATGGCAAATGGCAAAGTAGCATATGGTCAGTATGGTATGGGATGGGACAGATGGCTGGACAGATGGACAGATGGATAGATGGATTGATAGATGGATGGACAGATGGATGGATGGATATCAAGACAGACCAGTAGATGGATGGATAGACAGGTGGATAGATGGATGGACAGATGGATGGATGGATGGATATCAAGACAAACCTATAAATGGATGGATGGATGGATGGATGGATGGATGGATGGTTGGATGGATGGATGGATGGATGGATGGATGGATGGATGGATGGATGGATGGATGGATGGATGGATGGATGGATGGATGGATGGATGGATGGATGGATAGATGGATGGATGGATGGATGGATGCACCTGGACAGTCTGACAGACAGATGGACAGATGGACTGATGGACAGGCAGGCAGGCAGGCAGGCAGGCAGGCAGGCAGGCAGGCAGGCAGGCAGGCAGGCAGGCAGGCAGGCAGGCAGGCAGACAGACATTCTCTAATGGCATAAACATTGCATACAAATACAACAAGCAAAAGAAACAAGTTCTAGTCAGATACAATTTGTTTTCAAAGTAGGGGGGATTACATAATCAGATTGGTTGACTATCAATCATCCCCTGTAACATTACATTCCAATACCACAAGTACACTTTACCACTTCATAGACTTGACAAAAGACAATGTTATCAAAGACAACCTCTACTAAAGCAGGAAACTATTCCAGTAGCATCAGGAAGATGGGATGGAGTGGGCAGAGGCAGGTCAAACTTGATCTGCCCCGATTGTGATGGCCAGGTCCCTACTGACTGACATTCCAACTGCAACATCAATACATGCCTTTATTGAAAGCATGCCTTTATGATGCAGTTGGAATATTATCCACTATGTGCTACAGGAAAAAACTCAAGACTTCCTGGGAATTCATTAGTGAATATGACAAAAGACAATAGTAGTAATTGTGATGCAATGTCTTATTAAGTTAACATCTATCCCACTGGTTCTCCAAACTGGTCATGCTGGATTGACAACAGTCCAAATTGGGTCCTCTGTTTACATGGCTCACTATGTGTGTGGCACAGGTTCAAGTGTCAAATCTAGTCTTTTTAACTGGTTGAGTGCTAAATTATTTTACAAAGGTGATTTGAAACATGGATATTTTTTTTCAAACATACCATGCTACCAGCAAGAGTAGCCTTAGTTTAGCAAGATTTGTTCATAAATAATTTTGTTACAGTCAGCACTCAACAAAAATTGAAACCAAACAATGTTAACCATTTATCCAATGTAACGGCCAAAATCGGCCAGCGCTATTCACAAAAATTGCCAATTAATTTTCATTTTTTGTCTCGAAAACATAGGTTATGACCCATCTTTGGAATGAGCTCATCGAGCTCATTCCAATGAGGGGGTCATAACCTATGTTTTTGCAACAAAAAATGAAACAAATTAGTTATTCAAGAATTTTGTTTGCAAATGTCGTCTGCTTTTCATGTTAGGTAAAGGGTTAAATAAAAAAAAATTCTTCTACTGCTGAGCAAACATCGAGCTAATGCATACAGTGTGAATCCACTAAGTGGCTTCCAACACTTTTCAATAAAGTTATGATAGTGGCTTCTAGCACCCAAGCAGTTAAGGAAGTATATGATTATTAGCAAGGGAGAATGATATCTTAGACATATATCCTAATGAAAATGTCGCTACTGGACAAATTACATTATAGCCGCCATGGACAGGTCACTTTCCATGGGTGGGCAATATTTATTGACCTATCTCAGCTTTTCCCAGCTATTCTCAGCTTGAAAATCTTCAGCTTTTCCCAGCTTTTCCCCACTTTCATAAAATAGTAGTAAACTTGAATCAAAGCTTGAATATCTAAGGTTATCCAAGCATTTTTCATCCAAATACCATGATTAGTTTTCGGAGCTTTCCCAAGCTTCGATATCTTGGGAAATCCTCAGATTAAATCTCTGCTTTTCCAAGCTTTTTAACATTGGAAATCCCAGGATATCCCAAGAAATCTAAGGTTATTTTTGAAAGGGTATTTCCATGGACACAGTAATATTAGATTCCAAAACACTAATAGGAATAATCATCAAAAAATTTAATTAATCACATATTATCAAACTCTACAAATTAATTCTCCCGCATATCCGACACCGCCTAACACAATACAATGCAAAAAAATTGAAGGATTCTTCTGGGGGTTTTTTCCTCTCGAGTTTTCTTTTCCCCAATGACACATACTCCTTCACCCCATCCCTATACCTTGCCACCTGTATATTTTTTCCAACTGAAATAGAGATACAGGAAAGTAAAAAGATGTACACACAGAATGAAGTCTATTATCCCCTAGCCATGTGGTAATGTATAGTGACCTGTAAAATCATGGCTCGTCAATACCATAATAAAACAGATGGGGAAAAAAAAATAAAAATTTAATTTATGAAGCACTGGGTACAACCTGGTGCTTCATTAATTAAAATTTTGCTGCTGCTGATTATGACCAGTCTATGGCAATCCACAGGTAATATAATGAAGTTGACTAAAGTTGAGCTCAATCAGGTTTCATTAACAGTTTGCAATATGGCCACCGAGATGGTCAGATGGTTTCTTTGCATTTTGCAGCAACTTCCTCATGGTGTATATTTCTTAATTGAATAATCTGCTAATTCTATTCAAATTCCAAACACCAAACCATTTTCCATACCTTCAGAACAAATTGTACCTGCTAACTGCATATGGGTTATAAAATAAACTCCTATTAACTCAATAAAACATCTTGTGATTTATCAAAGAATTTTTCTAAAATCCACTGTATTCCACACAATGATGGACCTATCTGACATCAGTACATCTAGTATAAGCAGTTCATCTATTACTTCTTGTTTGACAGAGCTCCACTGGATATACAAAAATTCAAGAAGAGACAGAATAAAAGGATTATGCATCGCCAATGCAGAGTCAAGTTTTTTTGCACCTATAAGGCTGGGCTTGTCATTACAGTGGAACCCTGTTAATTGAATAGCCACTTTGCCAATGAAAAGTATTCAATTAACAGGAGTATTCAATTAACAGGGATTGTGTCACTTTCCTGTAGTCTAGAGATAAACTTAGCATTCTTTCTATTATATCTTGTTTGACAGAGCTCCATGAGCTCTGTCAAACAAGATATAATAGATTAAATGCCTGTATTGTATGTACTGTGACCAAATGGGTCTATAAACAAAGAAAAACTGGGGAGAGTCAGGGTAATTTCTCGACAGGTTACAAGATTTTTTATTCAATTAACAGAGGTTTACTCTATAACCTATATTCAATTAACAGGTCAGATTTGTGCAGGAGGTATGGTAAATGGTTTTGTGTTGGGAAATTATATTCAATTAACAGGGTTATTCAGTTATGAGATATCCAATTAAGTGGGCTCAACTGTATAAGAAAATCGAATCGTTTGGAATCTGTTCAAATTATCACGCTAATGAGCTGAAAACAGGCAAAAATTAACTAGTTAAGGGCCATATCTCCACTCTGTATTGCCAAAACATATCAGTTTTTGAACTCATTCAATGCTCTGTTAAGAAAGTCTCACTTACCAAATAATAAACAAATCCATTAATTGGTATTTGTTCAAGTTATCATGCTAATGAGCTGAAAAACTTTAAAAAGTAACTAAGTGTTGCACTCTCTGCTCAGGATGGTCAAACTGCACCAATTTTTGATCTCAAGCAAGACATTGTTAAAAAAGTCTCACATACCAAATATTGTCTAAATTCACTGATATTTGTTCAAGTTATCGTACTAACGAGCATAAAAAAGGTGAAAAATTAACTAATTAAGGTCCATACTCTGCTTAGTATGGTCAAACCATATCTGTTTTTAAATTTATTCAAGACATTGTTAAGACAGTCTCAAATAGCACATACTGACCAAATTCATTGATATTTGTCCAAGTTATTGCACCAGCGAGAAAAATGATGCCCTCCCACTCGCCTACCCACCCACCCATGCACCGACTTCATCAAACTCTTGGTCAAGTTTTTTTAAAAACTTCACCAAAAATATGTAAAGGAACTGTAGTATCACTAAAAGTGTTGTTAGCCAAATGCAATGATACCTTATAATTTAGAATGCAAAAATGTTCCAATCATCTGAAAATGGTACAGCATAGTTTCTAAAACAACTTAAGCCAAGAGTACTATCTTGGTGCAGAGAGCTTCAGGGAAGCAACATCCAAAACTAGGTACAAGATAATATCACACTCCCTTGCCCAAATCCTTGTTCACTGGTACTTTTGTGGATGGGGTACAAATCCATGCTACTCAACTAAATGCTGCTCTTGAGTGCTATATTAATGAACTGAAATCAAGAACAACAAAAGCAGTTTACTCTTGCTTGACAGGCAAGGTTGAAAGGTGGATGAATGTGTTGTATTCACCTGTTTTATAGCTTATTCTCTAACCGAACAAGCTTGTTTGGCATCCAGGGTATAGATGGTTGTATGACATCTATTAATTGGTGTAGTGCTAAATTATTTTTCAAAGGTCATTTTAAACAGGAGTATTTTCTTTTCAAATACACCATTCTACCAGCAATAGGAGCTTTATTTTGGCAAGATATTGTTCCTAAATAACTGTTTGTTACAATTTATTGGAGAGTGACTGCTGGCACTCTCCAATAATTCGTAACTAAACACATTTATATAAACATTTTTTTTTCTACAGCTCAGCAAAGAACAAACTGATGAATGGTGTAAAGCCACTGAAGTAGCTTTCAGCACTTTTCAATAGAGCCATGATAGTGTCTTCTAGCACTCAACCAGTTACACAATAAAACATGAAGTCTAAAGACTATGAAATCAATTTTTCAAAATGAAGAAATATAGCCAGATGTGGATGGCAATGATAATTATTATGAGAACCCCCCCCCCCCCTCCTCCCCCCCTGCCTAGACAAAATGAGGTACAGCATAGCTCTTCTTGTGCTTATGTTGTACAGTTTGTGATAGAAAGAATGCTGTAAGCTGCCCAAAAGCTTCGCAAAAACAATCAAGCACCATCTCGACTTTTCAGCAGATCAAATAATTAATTTCAATTCTTTGGCCTAAAAATAATTTAAAAATCTGTTTCTCAGGCCCTCAGTATGGTCCTTTTAGCTACCACATGCTCACTTTTTATAAGCACTGTATACTTAAAAAAATAAAAATCTAATGGTTTATGTCTGATATTTTACCCAAATTAATAAAATTTATAAATTTGTCCCTTGGTTGCAAAAAATAAAAAACTGCCTGCCCACATGCAGTTTTATAAAAACTGGTCTGAGAAACAGAGATATACTTTGTGGTGCCTTATGTGAACTGTTTGCTCTATATAGAATAAACGTATAGTGTTTTCAAGTAAAAAATTTATTCTACGAGTAGGATTAAGAATGAAACCGACGAGCCTCTGGCGAGTCGATTTCTTTCTTAATCCTACGAGTAGAATAAACTATTTACTTGAAAACACTATATGTTTATTTTGTTTATCCCATAAATAATTTACACGGCAGTCGTGGCAAAATCGTCCTGTTACTCGCAGCAAAACACTGCAAGAAGTGAGGAGCACATTCGTCCAATTAGATCGACAAGCAAAACTGCCAAAAATAAACAAGGTGCAGTGATACATTTCTGTTTAAAAATAATTCCCCTACAAACTTGAGGTAAAGTTGCAAAAATACTTTATTAAATGAAGAATGTTTATCTTTCTTAATTTTGTTTATTGTTGGGTTTTTTTCGTCGTCGATTCAACTTGAGTTTTATAAACAAAGCATACGACACGCGCCTTTGTTTATTTGCACTTTCCTAATTTGGACAATGAAACATCACTCATCATGCCCCTGCTTTTCAGAATTGAACTTGTATGCTTTTCAACGTTTGATTTCGATTGATTTACTTTTTGTTTTCTTTATTAATTGTTATTCGTTTTATTGTTAGACAGAGCATATATTCTAAAACTAAACATTTCAGAGACGGTCATCATTTAATAAAGATCGGTTCATTTTGTCTCCCACAAATCTAAAACAGGTCATGACAACACGAATGTGGTAGAGGTCAGAGGTCAACAAATCCGTCTCTACTACAGGAATAAATTCTTTCAGTGTTAAACCTACAGGGAAATTTTATCACCCTACTGGGAGCTGCTACTAGGTGAATTAAGCAATTAAGCAAAAATTTATCCAAGACTTTTATTGTTAGAATAAACTTCCATTTATGGGATAAATATCATTTACTCACATACTTCTGAAAGTGTTACCAACAGACAAGTTCAAACCTTTTATTTTCTATATCTTACCATTTGCCCATACTCCACAAAAGAAGTCACCAATATATGAGTGTAGCAGTTTGGTATTTTCTTCATTACTGCAGTACCTTTCTCTTGCTTTTTCATGGAACTGTCTGTGATACCATGTGAACACCTGAATATTGTCAGCTCCTCTATCCACTGTTTAGAAAAACAAATTTCATCAGTTAGAGAATGATTTGCTTTAACCCTTAAGTCCTCAGATTAATTTTAAAGTATTTATGACCTTTTCTGCTTACATAGTTATTGATGACTTGGCAGTGGTTCTACATCACTGCTGGCTGCCTATACAGGCAGCCAGCAGTGATGTAGAACCACTGCCAAGGAAAATTCAGTCTACACACAAGAGTAATAAAAAAGATTACACAAGGGAGCACCTGCTTCAATGCAATATAAAAGTGGCGGTTTGGGGCTATATGGGGGCTTAAGGGTTAAGGAAGATGAATTTAATACAAACCCTGAGCAAAACCTCAAGGCCATAAATGGCCCACAGTATTCACAAGAGCAATGCAAAATGTAGTATATGACCACATGTGCATGCTGATGATGTTAGTGTGAAGTTGAGTTTTGGCAATAGACAGCAAGTGATGGAGACAAAGAGCATTTTTTTCATTTGCCATGACATAACCAAAAGCAATTTTTTGGTCATTTGTTTCTGCTGGTACTAGGAAAGCTCCTCAGGAAAAACAAAGCTCTGTTCAGGGGAATCTTAAAAAAGTGTCTATTAAATTCTTTTTGTTTTTAGCTTCGGGGGTTCTCCAGTGGAAGCATGCCAAGTGGTATTTAAGATTTGGTTGAGAGGATCTGCAAAAACTTATCTTCATCATTCCCAAGAAAGAGAGTGACTTGGCACTGCCATTAAAACAGTGTTAAAATGGGATCCCCCTACATGGTACCCATGACACCATTATTAGCAAGCCCTTTAGTGAATTCAGTTTTATTGGTCCTGTGGAAGCTTTACACAAGATAACACTTCTTTCTTTCATGCAGCTTTGGAAAATTGGGGGTTTGAATTTTTTTCCTATTTTTAGTTCCTGGTGTTCCCATGGGGTTGTAAAGAATTTTTTTTCAGGCATGAATCATGTACTTATGATCAATTAATACTTCATACCATATTTGGTTAAAATCCCTCAATTGTTTATGAAAATAGAAATTTTGGGTGTAGGCTAAAATGGGCATCTGCCCACAATGAGCCCAAATATTGACTTATAATTTCCCTTGAACAATTTTGAATCTTTACCACCAAAGTAAGTTCCAACCCAAATATCAACGCCTTGATGAGCAATTTCGTCTTCGGAAATCACGTACTCTGGACAAATCCTGGGATACTGTTGACAATGAGTTGCGCATTCAGACAATAGTCATGTCTTACCTGTAGCCACAGTTACTGGCTTTGGGGGAGGAGGGAGGGGTAAATGTTTTGATTGCAACTACAAAGCCATCTGTTATAGGTCGCATCCATTGTGTACGTGTGACAAAGTCAATTATTCCCATCCTACCTTGCCTGTTGTGCAAAAATGTGCCTTTCGTTTTTCAGCTGTGCAGAGCTTCAGCCCAGATATCCACCCGTGCGAGTGGCAGGCTATTCGAGACCTCGTGCATCAAGGGATTTCGCCGATTAATGTGTCAATTCTTGAGGAACTTTCCATTGGGGACCCTGTTGATGAGGTTCAGGATGAGCTAATTCAGGAGTTCACTTTTGGTTTTAGGCTTCAATATAAGAGCCCCCAGGTTCCGGTTGTATTCAATGACTTGAAATCAGTTACAGACCACCCAGTTGAGCTGTTGAAAAAAGTATATAAAGAAACTGAGTTGGGCTGTATTGTCGATCCTTTTGTTGATCCACCTTTTTCAAATTTCAGATTATCACCTATGGGGTTAGTACCTGCGGCGGATGTAGTTGGCGTCTCATTACACACATTTCCCACCCTAAGCTGTCTAGTGTAAATGACTTTATAGATTCTGATCTTTGTTCTGTGCAGTATACTACATTTGATGAGGTTACTGATATGCATATGATTGCTTCGCTGGGCGGGGGTTCACACCTTGCTAAGATGGATATCAAGTCTGCTTTTCGGCTTTTACCTGTGCACCCAGATGACTTTAATTTGCTCAGGAAAAAAGGTGCAGGATGAGATTTTTGTGGATAAATTCCTTTCCATGGGTTGTAAAATCTCATATTTATTGCTTGAAAAATTCTCTACATTTTTAGAATGGCTGGTTAAAAAATGTTTGAACTTGCAGTCAGTAAAACATTATCTGGATGATTTTTTGTTTGCTGGTAAACCCTACACTGCTTAGTGTCTACATTTGGTACAGTGCTTTGAGAATCTTTGTAGCAGACTTAAGAGTCCCTATGGCTCGTGACAAGTCTTTTGGTCCATCCACAGTGTTGATCTTTTTAGGGTTGGAAATTGATACTGGAAGCATGGAATTTACAATTCCTCTCAGTAAGTTATCTGGATTGCGGGATTCCTTAGTTGCAGTGTTGTTACACAAGAAAATTACATTGTGTCACATGCAGTCAGTGGTTGGTAGCCTGAATTTTTGAACTCAGGTCATTCCAGCAGGGCATGCATTTACCAGGCATTTTTACGGCACCATGTGAGGTGCTAAGCAGCCTTTTCATTTCATTTGAGTGACTTTTTGTACGTGTGAAGACATCAATGTGTGGCTATCTTTTTTGAAATCATTCAATGGTAAATGTTACATTCCAGAGGTGGCTTGGTCAAATAGTCAGGATTTAACTTTATTTACTGATAGTGGGGAAAACCTAGGGTGTGGATGTTACTTCCGTGAGCACTGGACGTTTTTAAATTGGCCGGATGATTGGGCGAAATATAAAGTACTGCAAAACGTCACATTTCTGGAGTTGATTCCTATTGTGTTGGCTTTACAGTTGTGGGTTTATAATATGCAAAATAAATGGGTCATATGCTATACAGACAATATTGTGTTGGCTTTAAAGTTGTGGGTTTATAATATGCAAAATAAATGGGTCATATTCTGTACAGACAATCAGGCATTGGTTTCGGTTATTAACACATCTACATCTCGTTCCCCGCTGATTATGGTTCTGGTTCGGAAATTAGTATTATACTGCATGAAGCCAAACATCCATTTACATCTCAACACATTCCTGGTTTTTATGATGAAATTGCTGATTCTATTTCTCTGAAGGCATGGCACAGATTGCGAGAGTTGGCATTAGACAAATATCCCACTGCAGTGACAGCCTCTTTCTGAGAGCTACTCTCAGAAGTGAAGGAGACAGACTATTAGACCCCTCCCTGGCACAGAACACCCAGCAGGCTTATCAGCAGGGTTTTCAGGCTTTTGAATCTTTTAGGTCCAATTACTCCCTTGCCAGATCCTGGCCTTCATCTCTGGACCAACTGACATATTTTATATCTCATTTGTCGCTAGCTAGAATGGCTCCATCTACCGTCCACGTGTACATTTCTGCCACTGGCCACCAGTGCAGGCTAAGGGCTGTGATTGATACAACTCAGAGTTTTGTTGTACGGAAAATGTTGGAAGGAATGAAGCATTTGAAGAATTGTGTTGATACTAGGATGCCCATCATGTATTACATTCTGAGGCAAATTTTATCCATTCTTCCAAAGATAGGTCATTTCACATATGAGGTTAGACTTTTCTCAGTGGCATATTTGCTGGCATTTTTTGGCTTCTTGCGTGTGGGTGAGGTGGTTCTGGCATCAAAAGCTGGGGGTGGTAATTTTTAAGTGTCAGATGATGTTCTCATCAATTATACAGACAGGACTCTGTTGGTAAAAATATGTCGTTCCAAGAAAGATCCAAGTGTTGCAGGGTCAATCATTATCATTCCATGTGGTGAAGGTGGGGTGTGTCCCTTTACAACAATGGCTTAATATGTGTCAGTTCATCCACGTATTGGGGGGTCCTCTTTTCTGTCACTTTAATGGTTCTTCTCTTACTCGGTACCAATTTTCAGCAGTCTTGATTATTTATTTATTTATTGGTGTTTAAATTAAACATACTTTTGCACAGTGGCTAATCATGACCACAACATGGAGACAAAGTCAAGGTTAGTCAATCATTTATACCCCATGCTGCCTATTTTACAGTTAAAACCAGAAGTCCTGTCACGAATAGTGCGCTTATCTAGGCTTAATTGCGCGTTGGAATTGCACGCAATTGCCATATCGAATGGCATCCAAAGCACGGCAGGTTCTCTTGGTTACTCATAGCAAACACATGCAATGTTTCTGCCAATGGACCTCCGGGTTACCCGGAGGTCCATTGGCTGAAATATTGCTTGTGCACAGGCCATATGTACAGAATTTGATAGCTTTACTTGGGCCATAACGCGCATATTAACGCGCATATCAACGTGCTATTTGTGCGCATTTCATGACAGGACTTCTAGTTTTAACTGTAGGACTTGCACCCCATTAGTGACTGGGTCCTATTTTCCAGTGAAAAAGAGCTTGTTTACCCAGTAAACAAGCACTGCATCACTACCTGGGGTTCCCACGGAGGAGCAGTATTGATTAAAGCAGTCAGTGTTGGGTTTGGATCACACTGCATTCAGGGCTCGTTCTTTTCATATTGAGGCAGCCACCACAGCAAGTTTGAGAGGTTTGGGTGGAGAGGTAATCCAAACTCTTGGGCAGGGGAAGTCCGGAGTGGCCAAAACCTGGGTACGAATTCTGACTGATGTGTTGTCGAGATGTTAACAATTTTCATGCAGTTCTGATTTTTAGTGTCTGTAATTTTTTCCAGGTGGTATACGAGTTTGGATAGTTGGGTCATCCTTAATCAAACATGCATTTGTTGCAACACACCAGACATGAGATAGCGTAAGTTTAGGCCTAGATAGTCAGGGAGGATGGGGGATGCAGTGCCAAGATACGACAACTCTTACGTTATGAAGACACTCCACATATGCTTATTACACATGTGGAAGCAAAGGATATTGGTTTCCTTCCTGCAAAAGTTTTATGGCCGCAATTACAGGTCATGTTGCAGAAATTGGTGGCTGCCTCACACTAGGCTGGTTTGGTCACAGATGTTACCTCGTTTCAGTTGGCACTCGGACTGTTCCAGTGTGACGTCGAAAGTTTTAAATCAAGCTGTGTCCGAGTCAATTCAGCAGTTGCAAAAAAGACACTTACTTGTCTTGGGTGGGAATTATATCAGACATTCACTCATTAAATTAGATCCCTTGCTGCTTCAACCGGATGGAGTTAACTTGTCTGTTCATGGCAATGACCAATATTTGAATGATATATTGTCTGGGATCAAGTCCAGTTTGGGGGTTTTGTGCACTTGATTTATTCTTGTTGGGTTGGTGTTAGTCCTTGGTTTTGTCACTAGGGAGTCTTTGGGCATGGCACATATTCTTTGTGGTTTGGCCCACTCCCCCTGGTGGAGATCAGATGACTCGTTAGTCGCCTCATCATGTGGCAAAATACACGGACCAAACTGGTTAGTTGTTGAAACCTCTGATTGGCACAGGGTTTCCAGCTTGAGTTTTGATGTGTAATTTTACTGATTCATGCATGCCATGACCAAAGATACATCAAACTTATTAAAATGTTTAACTCTTTTGGTTTTTTTTTTGTTTTCTTGAATTTTCTGTTACAATGGGAATTATCACTAAAAGATAATTTCTCGTTATAACGGGAATTCAAGCATTGCCATTATGTATTTGGCAGATTAAATTCAAGTTGTCTCCCCCTACACAGTTTGCTTTGTAGTTAAAGGCATGTATGCGCTTGCGCAGAATTTTCTTCTGATTTTCACATAGAAGATTAATTTGTGAATAAGCAATGGTGTAAATTCCTTGTTTGATTTAAATCCCCAACCCTCCCACCCTTGGAATAGCAATACTGCTGTTTTTCTTTTGTGTTCTTCCAGATTCTTGTGATGGCTAATTACAATTCATACCAACACACCCGTACTCCACAGTCGGCATGGCATCGTTTCCTGAGGTTCTCAGGAAGGTACGATGTAAAGATGGACTAAACTGGTTATTTGCGTGAACCATGGGCAAAATACACGGACCAAACTGGTTAGTTGTTGAAACCTCTGATTGGCACAGGCTGGAGTTTTGATGTGTAATTTTATTGATTCATGTATGCCGTGACCAAAGATACACCAAACTTATTAAAATGTTTAACTGGGTTTTTATTTAGTTTTCTTGAATTTTCTGTAAAAATGAGCTTGAAGTGATTTTAAATAAGAAGTTTCTTGTAATGTTTTCCTCATTACCTACAATCCTAAAATGGGGTGGGCCCTTCATATCCCTAAATATGAGCTTGATTTGAACACAACGTATAAATCATCATTACAAATATATTACAAACACAGGCATGGAAGTATTTGGCAAAATGGTTTAGGAGGAGAATTTTTTCTGTTTTCTCTGGTGTTAAAATGGTTAACAGAAAATAAAGCTTTTTGCTTAAAGCCAAATGGTGACAATGAAAATCGAAGTCAGCCATTCTTTAGTAATCAGATAAAAAATATAGAAATTTAAAAACATTATACCTAGATACCTAGATGTTACCGTACAGAACCCCCAAAATAATCTTCTTGAAGAATCGTGGGCAATAACTGTTGAATTACTTAGAATTACTTAGGATGTGAAAATCAAAGTTTACCTTTAAAGCCGCAGTAAACAAATTCCTAGATTTTCATCCCTGCCTGCCCTATTTTTTCAGCCTGTCCCAATTTTCTTTTTATCAGCATTTTACAAAATGTTGTCATATCATCTCCTTTTTGGATAACCATTAGAAAATTATTCTTATAATAATTTTCCCTTTGTTGATAATTCCAACCCTTGACATCATTTCTTGGGAAGCTCTCAAGGAGAGCTTCCCCAAAAATGATATCAAGTGTTACCATTATCAACTGAGTGAAAAGTGATCAAAAGTTTCTGGTGGTTATCCTACAACTTATTTCTGCTGGTACTGTATATATGACCCAAGTACCTTTTGAGGCCACTGAAGGAGTCTTATTACTCAAAGTTTATTTCCATTGAGGTGAGTAATTCCTTGCTATAGGTTTTAAGACCCATATCCCCCACCTCTATACCCCCAACCCACCAGTTCCTAGGACTGTTCTAGATTATCCAGTCTCTGGGAGAAATAAAAAATAACAAATAAAACTCACTCACCCACCCCAGTTTGAAAAAAAAGCTGGATAAATATCTAGGAATTTTTTTATTGTGGCCTAATTTTTTAACTATCAAATTTTTAATCACTACACCAAGCTCTCAGACCATCAGTCTAATTATGTAAGAAATTTGACACTGTAATGGTCTGGAACAAGTCTAGTTCTAAAATAGTTCATCACCTATGTTTCGATTTATTTGTCTGGAATATTTCTGTTGGCTGAAAAAGCAAACTAACTGATATATTCTTACCAACTGATATACTCCAGAAGATTGAATCTAAAAAATACCCTAAACATTCATTTTCTTTTACCTGGAGAATTTTATATATTTTTCCTGTGGCTTTGTACTTGTTTTTAGGCAAGTCTTGGCTGCTTATATAGGCAGCCAAGAACTGTCTAGCTGGAGATGGTCTGTCACCCAGTATACCCCCGCCATGCCATACCACCTAGTGTGGGTGACTGAAAAGGGGCATTCAATTCTTCTAAGTAAAAAAAAATCCAATATGGCCTCGAGTCGGCCATCTTGAATCAGATCTGGAAAAACTTTGGCACTCACTGCTTTTCATCATGTCGATCAATTTATATTGAGTTTCATGAAAATGCAGCAAAAACTGTAGAAGTAGTTTGCTCCACAAGTATTTTGCAAAATCCAATATGGCCACCAGTCAGCCATCTTGAATCCGATCTGGAAAAAAATTATGTCACGCACTTCTCCTCATCATGTTCATCATTTTTTTGAAGTTTCATGAAAATGTGACTAAAACTGTGGAAGTAGTTCGCTCCACATGTATTTTGCAAAATCCAATATGAACACCAGTCAGCCATCTTGAATCTGATTGGGAAAAAGATTATGTCACACACTGCTCCTAATCATGTTGAACATTTTTGTGAAGTTTCATGAAAATGCACCTAAAACTGTGGAAGTAGTTCGTCCCACAAGTTTACGTGTGCAGCGGACCGATGACGATGACAGGCCGACCGACGGACAAGTTGACTCCTATAAATCGTAATTAGGCCAAGTGGTTGAGTGTCAGGAGCCACTATCAGGGCTTTCAAAAAAATGAGGGTACCACAACATTTTCCTTTCTCATGTTTCATATTCAGTCAAACACAAATAAAATTTTGTTAATACAAAATAATTCTGTTACAAATTATTGGAGAGTGCCAGCAGACCAACACATTTTATGAACAAAATTCAGATCACTAAAAATAATCTAGCCCTCAACCAGCTGAGGGTCAAATCAATGGAAAAATTGTTACTCAGTCAAGACCTGATTTGGCCAAATTTTTTTTTTACACATTAGCATTGGGAATGAAGACTCACAACAGCCATAGCTTTATCATTGCATCACATAGTTCCAGTAACTGTGTTAATATTTTAATGGTGTCAAGATGAATTGAATACTTATTAAGTGAAATATTTATAACTGGAGTACAAAAGAAAATCTGTGTATGTTTGGAGTAAAAGGACATCATATTACAGTAGAACCTGCCTTGAGAGACCGCCCTCTGGGCCACACAAAAGTGGTCTCTCAAGACTGGTGGTCTCTCATAACAGGTTTCAGGTTTTCTCAAATCAGTGAATAACCAACCACAAAATTCAGAAATGGAGGAAAATGGATTTTTGTAATTACTTTGTAGTTGTTCTTTTTTATGAAGTTTTTGTAACAAACTGAAATGGACTGTTATAAAAATTATAAAAATAAATTAGTGTTGAAAATCTTCATTGAAGATTTTCAACCCTAATTTATTTTTATAATTTTTATAACAGTCCATTTCAATTTGTAACAAAAAGATTTTCAATACAAATTTATTTTTATTCCTATCTGTCACATTTCAGGTATGTATGAAATTGTTAATTCAGCAATAACCCTATTCTTTTCACAGGGGTCTTATAAAAACATTTCAATCTTTAATGAGTTATGTAACTGAATAGCAATTGAAACCCAATTAAGAGCTTTTAACACTTTTAATTATGTTAGTATAACCACAATGGATTTTCCAATTCCAGAACAGGTAAAAAGTTTTTGTTTCAGTCTTCAAAGGGGCGGTCTCTCAAGACAGGTCCATTATGGCATAAAAATACAAGTTGGTACCAGATCACAGTGGTCTCTCAAGACAGGTGGTCTCTCAAGACAGGTGGTCTCTCAAGACAGGTGGTCTCCCATAGCAGGTCCATTATAGAGTAAAACCAATTGGTGCCTGGTAGATGTGGTCTCTCAAGACAGGTGGTCTCTCAAGACAGTGGTCTCTCAAGACAGGTTTTACTGTACATCAATTAACAAATCAGAGAGTTTGAGGGGACCTGTTGTAGGGTTATCCCATATAATGGCCTAGCCTAACCGGTTTCATGCATATGTGCACTTTGCCAGAGGCAAAAGGGCTACTCTTGGATCAGCTTTATATATCTCACTCCCTGGCAGGTGCATTTTGGAGGACACATTCTGGAGGGTGCATTTTGGAGGTTGCGTTAAACTTTAATCAAAACTGTCACATGGCATCTGATCCACGCCACCAAATTATACAAGTATTATACTCAAATCCTGAAGGACCTAATACCACAGCATCGCACACATGAAGTACACTGGATATTCTCCTTAAAAACATTACAACCACTCGGCCTGAACAGAAAGGACTTTTAATGAGTGTTTTATAATTGGACATCACATTACATCAATGGTAGTCTGTGCACAAATTTTCAAGAAAAGTGAGTAATGAACTAGCCCATAACAGGATCGATTTCCAAACAGAATTAGACTGGTGGTCTGAGAGCTTGTCATTCTGCCAGAGGAAAATAAAATTGTTGTGACATGTTAATGGAATGTATGTGACCAATTTCGCAACCCGAACAAGATGTTCCGATCATTTCTGCATTGACAATTGTTCCAACCTACTAAACTGGTAGAGTGCTAAGTTATCTTTGGTCATCAGAATTTGTTCACATTTCTTTGCCTTGTTACAATTTATGGCACTCTCCCATAAATTGTAACAAGGCAAATCCACACACAATAGATAATTTCACTTACAAGATAAGAACTGCATCTACAGATAAGGAAGGTTTTTTTTTAGTTATTCATTTTTACATCTATGGTAGAGTACTGGAAGCCCATATTTGGGCTTTATTCCAAAGTGCAGGTACCACTGCATCATACTCAGTGAGTGTGCTTCATATTATCTTTGAAGTGAAGTAATTCATCCTGTATTTATTTGCCCTGTTATAATTTATAGGAGTGTGCTCCCCAAAAATATAACAAGGCAAAAATACATTAACCAATTTTGATGCCCAAAAATAATTTAGCACTCTACCAGTTAAAAGAGACCAAAATTACAATGGATCCAGGAAACCATGACATTTTAAGGGTCAAATTTTCAAATGCTTTTGAACCTTGTCCAAACTACGGTCATCCCAATAGATTGGTTTACTCCCCATTGTGACTAATTCAGACAAATCTAAATGCCTACCAAGTATGGTGTTCAAGCATTTTTCAGGACAGTCCACATATAGACGTCCCAAATCTGTTAACATTAGGACAGTACACAACAAGGGTGGAATATGGGGGACTGGAATCATTTACTCAAGGTAAGGCCTAAAAAAAATAAAAATCTGTTTCTCAGGCCCTCCCGCATGGTCCTTTTGGCTGCTGCATGCTCTCTTTTTTATAACCAATCCAAACTTTAAAAAATCAAAATCAAATGGTTTATGTCTGATATTTTACCCAAGTTAATAAAATTGTCCCTTGAGTGCAAGAAGGCTTTGCAATGCTTTAGCCCGCCCGCATGCAATTTTACAAAAAATGGCCTCAGAAACAGAAGATCTACTTTGTGAGGCCTAAGAGATAATCTCCTATTTCACGTGCATCTTGGGCTGTTAATTCCTGTCTCCCATACTTTACCCAAGTTGAGCTCTGTATTTATACCACAATTAAACTTAAATTTAGTGAATGGAGTTGATATTTCTAAAGAAAAATATCACTTTTGGTTGTCTGATAGCATTCTTTCTTGAAAGTGTGTTGTATCGAAGCATTTCATTCATGCCATAACATCACTCAGGTGACTAACATCCAATCAGATGCATTCTTATATAACATTCTTACGTGTAATCCAGATTCCATGTGTAGTGCATCTGGCACATCATCCAATGCCCTTATTGTATTGCATAACTTTGAATACGTTCAGCAATCATGGTATTTAATAAAACTGGAAACAAGAATTCATTAAAATAAGAAGACACATACCCAAATACTGCTGTAAATCTGTTTTTATTCTGACAAGCAACAAAGGTGGGAGACGTCTAATTGGTGGTGTCCAGTACATATATACATCACTTAATACTTCTTCATCACAAGAAAGTATATCCTCCAACTCCGATTCAGATAATCCACTTCTTGCTATAAATGGAAAAATGTGGAGAAAAGATGTATTTTGAAAGTAGTTCTATTGATTATCTGTCAATTTTTCTCCTCAAAATACCATTACAATAGAACCCTGTTAATTGAATAGCCATTTTGCCAATGAAAATTATTCAATTAACAGGAGTATTCAATTAACAGGGATTGTGTCACTTTCCTGTATTCTAGAGATAAACTTAGCATTTATTCTATTATATCTTGTTTGACAGAGCTCTAAGAGCTCTGTCAAACAAGATATAATAGAGTAAATGCCTGTATTAGATGTACTGAGGCCAAAGAGGTCTATAAACAAAGGAAAACTGGGGTGAGTCAAGATAATTTCTTGACAGGTTACAAGATTTTTTATTCAATTAACAGGAGTTTACTCTATAACCTATATTCAAATAACAGGTCAAATTTGTACTGGAGGTATGGTAAATGGTTTTGTACTGGGTAATTATATTCAATTAACAGGGATATACAATTAAGAGATATCCAATTAAGTGGGCTCCACTATATTGTTTGCCGATTAAATCCCCATTGTTGGAAAACCATGTGTCTGATCCACAGCCACATCAGTATTGTTTGAAATCTGTATCAGTATACAGTAGAATCCTCTTAATTGAATATCCATTTTGCCAGTGAAAATTATTCAATTAACAGGAGTATGCAATTAACAGGGATTTGTTCAGTTTCCTGTGTTCTGAAGGTAAACTGAGTATTTATTCTATTATATCTTGTTTGACAGAGCTCATAGAGCTCTGTCAAACAAGATATAATAGAATAAATGCCTGTATTGGATGTAGTGAGGCCAAAAAGGTTGATAAATAAGGAGAATTTGGTGCGTGTCACAGTAATTTTTTCGACATATTACAAAAATTTATATACAATTAACAGGAGTTTCCTCTACAAACCATATGCAATTAACAGATTAAATTTGTACTGAAGGTATAGTAAATGGTTTTGTGTTTGAAAATTATATTCAATTAACAGGGATATACAATTAAGAGATATCCAATTAAGTGGGCTCCACTGTAGTTTGAAATTTGGTCATGGGAAGGGATGGAAATATTTAAATAGTATTTAGTATATTTTCGGCTAGGAATCTGACTGTATTTGGCTTGAATGGAGTGATTCGGGGGTGGGTCGATGGCATGTGATTCACAATATGGTCATATAATAAACCCATTATCAGTTCAGTGAAGTGATATGGGTCAAAGTATTACATCGTGTTGACGAGGGTCAGATTGCCGTATCAAACAAGCTGCCATAGGCATCTTGTTTGATACAGCAATCTGACGCTGGCCAAATTGACGTGATACAGTACAGTTATTGTGGATTGGTCATATTCCATGCATGGACTATTGCCGAGTATCGGGGTCAAATATCTTTACCTGAGATTGATATATACCCATCCCTCACCACTGATTTTTCTCCCACCACACACCCATGACATCATTTAAATGAAACTACTGTGGTGAAAATTTACTGTTCTACCGATTGGTCACAGAAAAAAAGGAATTGTATATTCAGAAAGAGAATCGAAATGTTCTGTATATACCAAAGGTATATACCAGAGAAACGAAACAGGATCTTTGTTTTCAAACGCAAATAAGGAAGAATGATTCTGGCTACTATTAACCCTTCACCCAATGCAGACGATATCAAAATTTATTATTTTGAATATATTTTTTTGTAATTTTTCAAAAAATTTCAACAAAACCATATCATGTGACCCCTCATTGGAACGAGCTCAATGAGCTTGTTCCAATGAAAGGTCACATGATATGGTTTTGTTGAAATATTTTGAAAAATTTAATTTTCTCAACTGCTCAATTTGCATATTACGCAGGCGGATGCGGATGATTCGTTAGGTAAAGGGTTAAATATTCAAATGAGGATGGTGGGTAAGCTAGATGTCTCACCCAGGTATCTCAGCCAGGACACACATATCTCAATAGGTGGGTAGTGGGAGAATATTATGATCCCCGATGAGTCTGGAGGTGGGATGGGGAAATCTCACCCGAGGGACAAGATATTTGAACCAGACCCGAGGCTTGCCGAGGGTCTGGTTCAAATATCTTGCCCCCGAGGGTGAGATTTCCCAATTCCCACCTTCAGACTCATCGAGGATGATTTTTCTTCCCCCACCATGCAGCGATTATGTTAGCCAGAGGTAATTGGGAGTAATGTGCTGATTCAATCAACTCATTTTGTATTCGTTGTTTTGAGAAACTAATGACACCATAGGAAAGAGCATGCACAAGTTATGTATATACCAAAGGTATATACCACGAAATCGATTAGGAACGGTGGCAGCTTGAGGGTTGAAGAGTTTTAGAGCATCGAACATTGATCACACTGCATTCCGATGACGTCAATATGAATTAGTTGGTAGCAAGAAACTGATATGATATGCATAACGTCATAATAACGTTAAAAATGTATAACGTCACTTGGGAGGGGTGGGATACATCTGTCTCTCCCTGTTTCCTCACCCGGGACACACGTATGTTACACATGCAGTAGGGGGAGAAAGTGATGTACACGCAAGCATTTATCTGAAGTAATAAAAATCATCAGCACCGAAATTTTAATCAATGAAGCACTGGGTGGTATTCGATGCTCCATTAATTAAATTTTTGATGATTATTCCTATGATTAGTGTTTGGAATCTAATATTATTGCGTTCCTGGAAAATATTGCCCATGAGTGGAAAGTGACCATTCCACGACAGTTGTACTGTACTGTGACCCATATCACTTCACCCAAGTGATAATCTGAATTTATTGTATACCTAACATGAAAATCGATCCAATACCACTATTTTGGCTCCCTTCAATCCAATCTGGCAGAAAATTAGACTGTGGTTTTCTAAACCCATATCCCACTCCCTCAAACGAGGCTATCAAAGTATTAAACTATTACATCTGCATTGATATTGCACTCCACTCCAGCTGGTTGCATGGAAGTAAAAGTTATGTTGCAGAAATAACCAATTGTTTCCAATTGGCAGATGTTTTAATGGCTAATAAAACTATCATTCACGTTTGAATATCGGGCATAAATATTAATTACCATTAATTAAAATCACATAAAATACAAACAGGTCATGTTTTGTGTGATAGCTTTGACAAAGAGAAACAACTTGAACATTACAGTATTTTCATCAATGAATTACGTATTGTGATACAGTTTGTATTTACTACTTCATTTACTTAATGAATGAATGACGTGTAAAAAGTGTCTTAACCCTTTACCCAACAAATCGGAAACATCCGCCCATGTAATATGCAAATTCAGCAGCTGAAAAAATACTATTTTTCAAAAAATTTTAACAAAACCATATCATATGACCTCTCTTTGGAATGAGCTCATCGAGCTCATTCCAATGAGGAGTCACATAATATGGTTTTGTTGAAATTTTTCGAAAAATTTAAAAAAATGATATTTAAAATAATAAATTTTGATATCATCTGCATTGGGTAAAGGGTTGATAGAATACTATTCATGCAACATGTTCAGAAATTTGTTCACATGTGTAGGCATATTTCACATGTTTTACCTGACCATAAATAAAGTGTACATAATAAAAAAGATCATTATGACAATACCTTAGATCTAGCATTCTGGAATCTGTTGAGTAGATGACAGCACATCCACTGCAACCCACTCATCACCTTCTGTGACTCATGGGATACAACTGATCTCCTCTCACAGGTTTATTTTTTGTTTTTAAAAATGTGATTAGCAGTTTTAATCGCTGTCCTGGAAAATTGATTTGCAGTGGGGAAAATTGATTGGCAGTTATAAAGAGACTAATAAATTGCAGAAAAACACACTTTTTCTGTCAAATAGTTTTTTTTCCATTAAGAACAGAAATCTGATCAATTTGAACAAAAGTCAACTTGAACTTCAGTCAGTTCAGGTTTAGACGGTCAGTGTCACCACTGTCAGTGTCCACAAGGGTGGTACATGCTGTGACATTGACATGGGTCCCTTTTCCTGCACTTGGGAAAGACAACTTTTCCTAATTTCAACTTTAGCCACCTCCACCCCCACCCCCACACACACCCCCACCAATTTACCGCACATACTGCACTGCCAAGTTACTCATGTCTGAGCTCATGCTCTAGCATAAGCCCATCCCTAACATTACAGATGTGAGTTACCAAGTGGCCCCTCTGATTCTAAGCACACCCTTCTACTTTTCAGTTTAGTCACAGGCACTGGTAATTATGACGAAAATAGGTAAGTAGTCATCTGATGGTCATGACACTTTTAACCCTACCAAATAATAAAAAGCTAGGGTACCCTGGTCCCATGAGTTGGCAACGAAAAATAAATACTTCAGTGATTGAGACAAGCTCTTGCAGTTCATGATTCGATTTCCACGTTGCAATTTTCAAATCAATCCACCCAAACGAAAAAAGTCATGGAAGATGATTACGAAGAATGACTGGTACACATCAAGGGAGCTAATGTCGAGGCACAGACATCGTAGAAAGCATCAGTGGAGTTTTGACAACTGATCTGAAAACACTCGTAAGAGCCTGGACATGGTTCTTGTTTTCCCACTATTCCACAGTCTCTATCCATTTAATGGCTTTGCAGTGATTTCTAGTCAAGTCTTGGCTGCCTGTTAAGGCAATCAAAACTGGAGTAGAAACCACTGCCTAGGTAATTTGTCTATTGTCAGCAGACCCCCTCATGATGGCATGTTAAGGGCACCTGTTCTGTTCTGAGGTCATTAAAGTTAGAATAGGCATTTTAAGGGTTAAGTATTATCTGGGCACATTTAACCATATTTCCCTCCTGTAAATTGAATTTACTTTTTCACAAATAATTTTTGAGTTAAATTTATATTAATTTTTCCTCAAATCTAGTCATGGCTGCTTTGGAGCAGCCATGACAAGATTTGATGAAAAATTCTTTTAAAATACTCAGCAGGTTAAGAGTTAAACATCCCCCAAAAAACAACAAACGTGTGCAAAGCTCTTTTCTTCATATTCTAGAATAGATCCCAATCTTAGTGTTCAGATATATATCAACAGGGAATTGATACAAAGGAAATTTGAGTTCTAAATGTCACTTTTTTTGTAAGATACCAAGAACTCGGGGGGGGGGGGGGGGCATGGTGGCTCAGTAGGTAGAGGTGCGGAGGTGCAGGCTGCAAGCCGAGAGGTCCTAGGTTTTAATCCCACCTTCAGCAACCACATTGTGTCCTTGAGCAAGACACTTCACCCCCATTGCCCATGTGGGGACATGGTGGCATTGTGTACTAAGGCATACTGCACATTGATGGTGCACTTGTCTTCAACCAATGCTAACCCTGTTTGTGTGGAGTTAGTATGTTGGGGAGCTGACAGCTGCTTGTCATTGCTCGGTGGTTGTCTCTGGGTACGCCGATGTCCTCTCTCCGTAAAACTGTTGTGGTCATGATTAGCCAGTGTGCAAAAATATATGAACTTAAACATAAATAAATAAATAAATAAATAAATAAATAAATAAATAAATAAATAAATAACAAGAACTCTGTCAAACAAGATTAAATTGGTTATATTCCTAATTTCAGTATAATGGAGAAATAAGTTCAAGAGGTCCAGACCTTTTTCAATTGTTTTGTATTCAACAGCCTAACAAGTGTGACAAAGTAAGGTCTGTGAGCTGTTTGTTCTTTAGCTCCATGGCTCAGCTCTTTTAATTCTCTGGCAGTTAAAATACAAACTGGAAACTAACTCAGTCTGATCAAGAGCCACAACTCTTTAGAAGAGCTCAGCTGAAGCAAGTTAAAAGGCGGGATATGGTCTTATTTATATAGTCTTTCTCCATGCTTTGAAGCAGCCATGATTAGATTTGATGGTAAATATCTCGAAAATACTCAGCGGGTTAAGAGTTAAAATGGTTCAACATACGACAGGGCTCTTGAAGCTCTGTCACATAACATATAGTGAATGAAAAACTAATTTCTCTGTACTGAAACAAAAATGTGTTTTGTGAAGCATGGAATATTTTATATTTTCTCTATAAATTTCTGACATGAGCACCAATGCATGGCTAAATATGCCTGTTAGCCATTTTGAATTGCACCAACTTTGACTGAGATCAAATGATCCAAACTGAGTTATCAGTCAGAAACCAAAACTGTTAATAGATGGTCAAATTCAAAATTGAAAAAGGGCCATGACTCATGCCAAAATAATTGAACAGAACCCAAATTTGAACTTGGCCTGTATTACCAGCTGGGTAATACACATATCTACTTTGGTTGAGATTAAATAATCCAAAATTATCGGCCAGAAACAAAAAATGTTAATAGATGGACAAATTCTAAGTTGAAAAAGGGCCATAACTCATGCAATAATAATTGGATGGAACCCATATTTGAACTTGGCCTGTTTTACTAGCTGAATAATATACATGTCAACTTTAGTTGAGACAAGATAATCTAAACTGGAGTTATCGGTCAGAAACCAAAAATTTTAATAGATGGTCGTCGAATTCCAAGTAAAAAAAAGCCGTAACTCTTGTAAAAATACTTGGATGGAAGCCTGAATATAAGCAACCTGACATTTGCAAAATGAGGTTCCCAGAAAGTGAATTTGCAGATGCTATCCCCTACAGTATGCCAATTTATCCACTAGGTACATCTTTTTGTTTAGCTTGAGACCATGATTCAGACTGAGGTTCACAGAGGGTAAATTTTGTGATGTGCAGGGTAGCATTTTACAGATGACAGTCTGCTAATATTCAGGCCTGTTTGGATGGTAGGGATATTTCAACGTCACCTGTACTGCTAACTGGGTAATACACATACAAACTTTGGTTTAGATCAAATAATGTAAACTGGAGTTCTCGGTCGGAAACCAAAAATGTTAATGAATGGATGAACAGTTGGAGGGACAGAAAGAATACATAATATGACAATTTTTCAAACGGGAGAATAATGAAAGTATCAATGACACTGTAACTTAATGACTGTGTGTTGTGTTTGATGAAAAGGATAATGGTCAATGTTTATGAAAGGATTATGAAATACGACAAGAATTGTGATAATTGGGAATATGTTAATTTCTGTTCCCTGTATGCTATGTTTTCAATAAAAATAATTTGAGGTGTAGACTGCACTAAAGAACTGAGGGGTGGGTTAATGTGGCCCTCACAGTTAATGTATGGCACCCAATGTTACCAAGTTACAGTGAAATAATTCCAAAATGAGTCATCCTATCAAATTACAATGAAATCCCTTCATAAATATGGCCAATAGACTGTGCTAAAGGTTTTCAGGCTTCGGGGCTGTGTAGCCATCACGGTTGACCCATCGCAACGAAAAGGGGGCGTCCTCATTTAGACATAAAACTGAGTCATCCTACAAAGTTACAATGAAATCCCTTCATAAATTCGACCTGTAGTCTGTGCTAAAGGTTTTCGGGATTCAGGACCCTGTAGCCATTACAGTTGACTGATCGTGACCCAAAGGGGACATTCTCATCTAGACAGTATATGGAGTCATCCTACCAAGTTACAATGAAATCCCTCCATAAATATGACTTGTAGACTGCGCTAAAGGGCAGCCATCACGGTTGACAGATCATGACCAAATTGGGAAGTTCTCATCCAGACATCATACGGAGTCATCCTACCAAGTAACAATGAAATCTCTCCATATTAAATACGACTTGTAGACTGCGCTAAAAGATTTGGGGTTTTGGGCTTGGGCAGCCATCACAGTTGATAGATCGTGACCAAATGGGGACGTTTTCATCTAGACATTATATGGAGTCATCCTACCAAGTTACAATGAAATCCCTCCATAAATATGACTTGTAGACTGTGCTAAAGGGCAGCCATCATGGTTGACAGATCATGACCAAAGGGGGAAGTTCTCATCCAGACATCATACGGAGTTATCCTACCAAGTAACAATGAAATCCCTCCATATTAAATATGACTTGTAGACTGCGCTAAAAGTCTTTGGGTTTTGGGGTTGGGCAGCCATCACGGTTGATAGATCATGACCAAAAGGGGACATTCTCATCTAGACATTATGCAGAGTTATCCTACCAAGTTACAATGAAATCCCTTCATAAATACGACCGTTAGACTGTGCTAAAGGTTTTCAGGTTTTGGGCTCAGACAGCCATCAGGGTTGACAGATTGCGACCAAAAGGGGATGTTTTCATCTAGACATGATCCCAAACCTGCATATAAAATTTTGTGACGATTGGACAAGCACTATGGGGTATAGCCTGTGCTAAAGGTTTTAACGTTTTGGGCTCGGCAGCCATCATGGTTGAACGATCGTGACCAAAAGGGGCTGTTCTAATCTAGACATTATCTGGAGTCATCCTACCAAGTTACAATGAAATCCCTTCATAAATACGACCTGGAGACTGTGCTAAAGATTTTCAGGCTTTGGGCCCCTGTTTCCGTCACGACCAAAAGAGGATGTTCTCATCTAGACAGTATATGGAGTCATCCTACCAAGTAACAATGAAATTCTTCCATATTAAATACAACCTGTAGACTGTGCTAAAAGTTTTTTGGTTTGGGGCTTGGGCAGCCATCATGGTTGACTGATCATGACCAAAAGGGGATGTTCTCATCTAGACATTATACAGAGTCATCCTACCAAGTTGCAATGGAATCCCTTCATAAATACGACCTGTAGACTGTGCTAAAAGTTTTTGGGATTTGGGCCTCTGTAGCCATCACAGTTGCCCAATCATGTCCAAAAGGGGACGTTCTCATCTAGACATTATATGAAGTCAGCCTACCAAGTGACAATGAAATCCCTCCATAAATATGGCCTGTAGACTGTGCAAAAGGTTTTCAGGTTTTAGGCTCGGGCAGTCGTCACGGTTGACAGATCATGATCAAATGGGGAAGTTCTCATCTAGACATCATATGGAGTCATGCTACCAAGTTACAATGAAACCCCTCTGTATTAAATATGACCTGCAGACTATGCTAAAAGTTTTTGGGTTTGGGGCTTGGGCAGCCATCACGGTTGACAGATCATGACCAAAAGGGGATGTTCTCATCTAGGCATAAAACAGAGGCATCCTACCAAATTACAATGAAATCCCTTCATAAATATGACCTGTAGACTGTGCTAAAGGTTTTTGGGCTTTGGGCTCGGGCAGCCATCATGGTTGAATGATCGCAACCAAAAGGGGACATTCTCATCTGGGCATCATCTGGAGTGATCCTACGAAGTTACAATGAAATCCCTTCAAAAATATGACCTGTAGACTGTGCTCAAGGTTTTCGGGCTTTGGGCCCCTGAAGCCGTCACAGTTGACCAATCACGACTAAAAGGGGATGTCATCATCTAGGCATTATATGGAGTCAAACTTACAGGTTACAATAAAATCCTTCCATAAATATGACCTATAGACTATGCTAAAGGTCTTTGGGCTTGGTCACCCATCAAGGCTGAATGATCGTGATCAAAAGGGGACGTGCTCATCGAGACATTATTTGGAGTCCTCCTACCAAGGTACAATAAAATTCCTTCATAAATATCACCTGTAGACTGTGCTAAAGGTTTTCGGGCTTCAGGCTGCTGTAGCCGTCACAGTTGCCTAATGGTGTCCAAAAAGGGCTGTTCTTATCTAGACGTTATATGAAGTCAACCTACCAAGTTACAATGAAATCCCTTCATAAATATGACCTGAAGACTGTGCTAATGGTTTTCGGGTTTTGGGCTTGGGCAGCCATCATGGTCGAATGATCGCAACCAAAAGGGGACATTCTCATCTACACATCATCTGGAATGATACTACGAAGTTACAATGAAATCCCTTCATAAATATGACCTGTAGACTGTGCTCAAGGTTCTCGGGCTTCGGGCACCTGTAGCCATCACAGTTGACCAATCACGACCAAAAGGGGATGTCATCATCTAGGCATTATATGGAGTCAACCTAACAGGTTACAATGAAATCTTTCCATAAATATGATCTTTTGCCTATGCTAAAGGTTTTTGGGCTTGGGCACCCATCAAGGCTGAATGATCGCGATCAAAATGGGACGTTCTCACCTAGACATTATTTGGAGTCATCCTACCAAGTTACAATGAAATCCCTTCATAAATATGACCTGTAGACTGTGCTAAATGTTTTCGGGCTTCGGGGTCGGGCAGCCATCATGGTTGAATGATTGCAACCAAAAGGGGACATTCTCATCTGCACATTATCTGGAATGATCCTACGAAGTTACAATGAAATCCCTTCATAAATATGACCTGTAGACTGTGCTCAAGCTTTTCGGGCTTCGGGCACCGTAGCCATCACCATTGACCAATCATGACCAAAAGGGGATGTCATCATCTAGGCATTATATGGAGTCAACCTAACAAGTTACAATGAAATCCTTCCATAAATACGATCTATAGACTATGCTAAAGGTTTTTGGGCTCGGGCAGCCATCAAGGCTGAATGATCACGACCAAAAGGGGACATTCTCATCTAGACATTATCTAAAGTCATCCTACCAAGCTACAATGAAATCCCTTCATAATTATGACCTGTAGACTGTTCTAAAGGTTTTCGGGCTTTAGGCTCCTGTAGCTGTCACAGTTGCCCAATTGTGTACAAATGGGGACGTTCTCATCTAGACATTATGTAAAGTCAAACCTACCAAGTTACAATGAAATCCCTTCATAAATATGACCTGTAGACTGTGCTAAAGGTATTCGGGCTTCGGGCTTGGGCAGCCATAATTGTTGAATGATCACAATCAAAAGGGGACATTCTCATCTGGACATCCTTTGCAGTGATACTACGAAGTTACAATGAAATCCCTTCATAAATATGACCTGTAGACTGTGCTCAAGGTTTTCGGGCTTTGGGCACCTGTAGCCATCACAGTTGACCAATCACAATCAAAAGGGGATGTCATCATCTAGGCATTATATGAAGTCAACCTAACAGGTTACAATGAAATCCTTCCATAAATATGATCCTACGAAGTTACAATGAAATCCCTTCATAAATATGACCTGTAGACTGTGCTCAAGCTTTTCGGGCTTCGGGCACCGTAGCCATCACCGTTGACCAATCATGACCAAAAGGGGATGTCATCATCTAGGCATTATATGGAGTCAACCTAACAAGTTACAATGAAATCCTTCCATAAATACGATCTATAGACTATGCTAAAGATTTTTGGGCTCGGGCAGCCATCAAGGCTGAATGATCACGACCAAAAGGGGACATTCTCATCTAGACATTATCTAAAGTCATCCTACCAAGCTACAATGAAATCCCTTCAAAATTATGACCTGTAGACTGTTCTAAAGGTTTTTGGGCTTTAGGCTCCTGTAGCTGTCACAGTTGCCCAATTGTGTACAAATGGGGACGTTCTCATCTAGACATTATGTAAAGTCAAACCTACCAAGTTACAATGAAATCCCTTCATAAATATGACCTGTAGACTGTGCTAAAGGTATTCAGGCTTCGGGCTCGGGCAGCCATAATTGTTGAATGATCACAACCAAAAGGAGACATTCTCATCTGGACATCCTTTGCAGTGATACTACGAAGTTACAATGAAATCCCTTCATAAATATGACCTGTAGACTGTGCTAAAGGTTTTCGGGCTTTGGGCACCTGTAGCCATCACAGTTGACCAATCACAATCAAAAGGGGATGTCATCATCTAGGCATTATATGAAGTCAACCTAACAGGTTACAATGAAATCCTTCCATAAATATGATCTTTTGCCTATGCTAAAGGTTTTTGGGCTCGGGCACCCATCAAGGCTGAATGATCGCGGTCAAAATGGGACGTTCTCATCTAGACATTATTTGGTGTCATCCTACCAAGTTACAATGAAATCCCTTCATAAAAGTGACCTGTAGACTGTGCTAAAGGTTTTCGGGCTTCGGGCCCCTGTAGCCGTCACAGTTGCCCAATCACGTCAAAAAGGAGACTTTCTCATCTAGACATTATATGAAGTCAACCCACCAAGTCACAATGAAATTCCTCAATAAATATGACCTGTAGACTGTGCTAAATGTTTTCGGGTTTTGGGCTCGTGCAGTCGTCACGGTTGGCAGATCACGCCCAAATGGGGAAATTCTCATCTAGACATCATAAGGAGTCATCCTACCAAGTTACAATGAAATCCCTCCATATTAAACATGACCTGCAGACTGTGCTAAAAGTTTTTGGTTTTCAGGCTTGGGCAGCCATCACGGTTGACAGATGATGCCCAAAAGGGGATGTTCTCATCTAGGCATTATACAGAGGCATCCTACCAAGTTACAATGAAATCCTTTCATAAATACGACCTGTAGACTGTGCTAATGGTTTTGGGGTTTTGGGCTCGGGCAGCCATACCGGTTGATCGATCGTGACCAAAAGGGGACGGTCTCAGCTAGACATGACCCCAAACCTGCATATAAAATTTTGTGATGATCAGACAAGAACTGCAGGGTGTAGCCCGTGCAAAAGGAAAATGTGAACAGACTCACAGACTTCCGCATGCATGATGGCAATAGCTTATCTTGACTTGGTCAAGTTAAGCTAAAAACCAACATGCAGTTAAGAAGTATTATTTCCTTGATTGCAGTAAATGGACTGGGGTAAGGAAAATAAGCAACCAACAGGAATATTTTTTCAACCAATATCTAACCTTGAGTTGGGTATACAATATTACTAATTGAATGAATATATGTCTACTTGTACGTCTAATATCAGTACTTTCAAACTTTTACGTCCCAAAATTGAGATAAACGCATAAAAAACAGATTTTTTTTTATTTTTGTTCAGAAATTTTCGAAGTCCCAAACAAAATATTTTCAGCCTAAATTTTTTTTTTTTTCTTAAAATTGACCAAAACGCATTAAAAACAAAAAAACTAATTTCCGGATTTTGGTCCAAAAGTCCCACCTGGCCCCCAAATTTTCAGTGTAAAAAAAAAAAATTTTTTTTTGTCTTAATATTGACCAAAATGCATAAAAAAAAAAAAAAAATTCTGAATTTTGGTCCAAAATTTCTAAGTCCGGAACGGGATCCAAAATTTTCAGCCTGAATATGAACCCAGGGACTTGTCTTGAACAAACTTGAATCTCACCCCTCTAAGGATGCTTCATACAAAATATCAAAAGATTCTTATTGGTAGATCTGAAGAAGAAGATTATTAAAAAATATTCCTCATACTGCACTAATTTAAACATTTGGGCTCCCACAGAGAGCCCAAATATGGACCCAGGGAATTAATTTCAATAAACATGTGAAACAATCTTCCAAAGATGTTATATGTGAAATTTGAAAGCTTTTGGAGCAGTGGTTTGGGAGAAAAGTAGTCTTATATGTTTTTCCCAAACCCCAAGTGTTAAAAAATGCTGACTCAGCACTTTTTAAGTCCCAGAAAAGTACCCCATGATAAAACTTATAGCAATTTTTTTTTATTATTCCATTCTGTTGGTCCTAAGGAAGCTTCACACCAAATAAGAATTCTCAGTGCAGTGTTGTTTTGGAGATATGGGTGTTTTAATTTTTTTCTATTTTTAGCTCCTGTGGTTCCCATGCAGTGACGTGAAAATTTTTTTTTGCATAAATTAAGTACTTATGACCCAATAAGCACTCATATCAAATTTGGTCCATATCTGCCTCTCGGTTTGGAAAATAGAACTTTTGGGAGGGGCAAATATTCTTGTCCCTCCAATAACGATGGCAAATATAGCCCAACAAACTTCTCTTGAACACATCTGAGTCTACACCCAAAAAGGAAGCTGCACACCAAATATCAAGTCTCTGCTACTCCTGGTTCATGAGAAGAAGATTTTTTAATATTTCAGCACACTTTTTGGGTGTGGCCCTACCAAGGGGCGAGGCAACTGGCAACAGGCGACCTTTCCGAGAGAGTGAGTCTGCTAGTACATTCAGACAACCCGGTATATGACAGACAGAAATATGAACATGATGATTCATGACATATAGTTGAATCTTCTCCGTTAATTCGCATAATGGCATTGAATGAGTGTCGCCTTGGTTCCTGATGTAAGCTGCTACTGTTGAATTGTCCAACAAAATTTGAACATGGACGTTCACTATTATGTGAATCCAATGTTGTAGCGCTAATCAAATTAACATCGTCTCTTTGATGTTTATGCGCTTCTCTAGGAACCGAGGGTCCCAAAGACCCTGACACCTCAAGTATGCTGAACTTAGGGTCACGTCCCAACCCGTCTGACTTGCATCCATCATAATCGTGAAAGCTGGATCTGCAGCGGAACTCCCTGAGTTAACCACTGAATATCTGCCCAAATCTGAACCCATGTTTTACTAGGTCTGTTAAAACAATACTGGTTTCGAATGCATCATCACACTCCAGTTCTGCGCAAAAAATATATGGAGGGGGTGCATGCGGCTCGTCGGAATAAGATCCGAAGCCACTCCGCACAGCCCCATCAGTCGCATGAATTCCTTCGCCGTTAATGCATCTGAGTGTAGACAAAAGCAAGCATAACAACTGACAAATTTTGCTTTGGGTAACGGCTAACAAACCAGATTGTTGGGAGTCTCAAAGCTCATTCCCACGTGTGTGAACGACTTGGACAGAGCTATATCCGACTTTTTCTCGTTTACAATGAAACCGAGACGTTGGAACAAAAGAAGCAGACTCTGAACATCGTTCTGTAGAATAATTCTGTTGCCGTATCTCTGAAGAATGTTGTGCAAGTAAGCTGATGTTACAACAGACGAATGAGCTCGGAAGTATGACATTACCAAGTTCATTATACGAGTGAATGCCCAGGGAACCAGGTTCAGACCAACGCACATTGCTCTGAACTGATACACCTTCTCTTGTACAGTGAACCGCAGGTACTTTCTGAATGCTGGTTATACCAGGACATGAAAGTACGCATCCTTAGATCTATGCTTGCTGCATAGTCGTTCACTCGAATGTTCGCTGTTACCGACCGAATGGTCCCCAAATAGAATTATGGAGCCACAATAAGCTTGTTTATCCAGCTCAAGTCTATTACTGGTCGGAATGAGCCATCTGGCTTCAGTACGAGGAACAGGTGACTGTAAAAACCCAGAGAATCCTGATTCTCGGCGACCTCTATTGCTTCCTTTAATATATATGTACCTCTGCTAGGAGAGACTCTCTTTTGAAAGGATTTGACGGAAGATCTGACCAACGCAGACATCTTGTTAGTGGGGGTGCTGCTTGGAATGATAGCTGTAGGCCGTCAGAGACTACACTTCTCACCCAATGATCTTCCGTGACTGCTGTCCATTTTCTCGCAAAGATGATACCCTGCCGCCAACTGGCAAGCAGTAGAGGCCTTGAACATCACCTGTATGACCTGCGAGGCTTACGGGAGGAGAAACTACGTCCTCCCCACGAAGAACCTCATCCCGTCGGCCTTGGGGGGGTCTGACCGATAGTCCCAATCAGACCTACGCCCCTTTCCCGAGTCGCTATATTGACGACCTCCAGAGTAATTGTAAGAGGGCTCCTTGTACCCTCGTGAGGAGTTCCCTTTTGACATTTAGATCTGGAATGACTTCCTTTATTCTTGCCTGCTGAAGCGGGCTGATGAAACGCTGACTTCAAGAGCAGGTCACTTGATGCTTTCTAAATAGCCTGATCATGAGCTGATGAAAGCTTGTCATCCAAAATAGTATGTCTGGAGACCGGAGCGACTCGGAGAGAGCTTTTCACCTTGTCATCTATAAGTGATGACGATGCAAGGGCAGCATCACGTCTGAATTAAACTCCAGATTAGACACTGTAAGGGCGGAGTTAAATGTGGTATACAAAATGCCCTGGAAAGAACTCTGAGAGAGGTACAAACGTCCTCAAATTTCTTCCCGTTGAGACGTTGTGCCATAGCTCTGGTAAGGTGATCTGCATAAGACATTACTTTCAAATTCGCTCTACTTGATGAAAATCCCATTGTAATAGTGTCTGAGCGAATAGTGAATGATGCAGGCAAGGATACATCTAGATCCCCGGGCTGCTCATTCAAACGCAGAGGAGCTCTCCGAATATCTTCTCCAACCGTTTTAAATGAACGTAGTCCATGAAACGGTATGTTTATGGAAGATGTAGCTAAGAAACCGCCTTTCCTTCTCGCACTTGAGAGGTTAAAATATGGCGTTGTCTATATGGCTGAAGGCCTGCGACACCTGCCTAGACTGGACCAGAAATGAAAGGACTTCATCCTTTGTCCGGATAAAGTCTGCGTCTAATGACGCCAGCGGTTTCTTCCTTGTCATCGCAGCATTCTGATTCATTGGAAGAAATTCAGGGTAATATTGATGGATGAAATCCATCGCAACCCTGTGCTGTTCCAAAAGGGAAGGGTAATCCTCTTCCTTATCCCTTTCACCATTCGAGAGAATCAGTTGCAAATCTCGTTCCCTTGCATCTGTGTGAAGAGACGACTGGACCGACCTAGCACCATCCGACAGCTCAGGTTCTGAGACTGAGGGAGGCTGCATCTGCACTTGCTGGGATGCTGCAATCAGCTGCACAATCTGCGACAGCAAGTCCGTCATCAAGGCCTGAGGAACAGTGGTCTTCTGTTTCCTAGCCACTTGCTGCTCCTGGGATGGTGTGTCGGAGATAGATCTCTTCTCCAAACGTCCCAATGATCGAGGCCTCATCTCCCAAGCTACCGGATGATCCAACTTCACGGGCGAAGAGTAGTTCCTTCTTCGTGCAGCAGGCTGGATATCCGAAGTCGGGTAGCTAGGATGCGGTCATGTGTGCTTTAATAATGTAGCAGAGGAAGCTGAGACTGAAGCTGACCCTGGGTGCAGACTAGACGGAGCAACCTGAGCGGTGGGCAGACGCATGCTCCATCTCATGCAAGTTTCCAACCAGAAAACTTCATTTCGGTGTGTGAAACGTAGCGGAGGAACCATGACTGAAGCCGTAAAGCTAGATCTTCATACGAAGAAGAAACGATACATCGGATAGAAGATGCAAGACTAAGCGGCCTAACACCCCGAGGGGGAGGACGTAACCATGGGGAAGAAACAGAATAATATTCTGTAATAAATGTTAAACTCCCAAGAAATTTAATAAAAAATTTCAATAAAGATTAGCAAAAGAGCTTAAGAGTTTAACAGGAAGGGTTCATTGAAGGATAAGGAAGGAATTCTTAACAAACAGTGGATTAATCATTAACAAAAATGATGACGCTGGGCGTATGTTCCGAAATTGGGAAATATGAAATAATTTTATAATGATTATAAAGTTACAGCCCTTAACGTCAAAAACCACCGTTGAACACTTCCATTATCCAATAATAGCCTTGGATCCACCAATTGTTGTATTGATTTGTGTCTGGCATCCTCAAAAAAGGAGATTTTAAAGCAAAGTGGTCATTTCATTGTTGATGACTTTATAGCCGAACAAAGAAAATGATGTTGGTGCTAATTTCAGTCACTTCCAGGCGACTGCGCACGTGTGGAGAGTAAAAGTATGGCAGACCAGATAGGACTTTTAATTTTTGGTTTTGCAAGTAAATTTTGGGGGGTTCAAAATTTGTGTTTGGCCCTTGATAACTTTGAGTTAGCACCAGCTAAGTCTGGGCCTTTGGGTTATAGTATAAAAATATAGAAGCTAAAATTTTTTAATGTGTCACTATTTTCAGCTTCTAATTTGAGAAAACTGTTAACCCCAAAAATAGCCAAGGCACCTGATTTCAAAATTTGTTTTGTTAATTATTTAAAAAAAAAGAAATTTCATAAACATGTTCACAAAATTCCAACAACACCATATCATATAATCCACTCATTGAAAGAAGCTTAATGAGCTCATTCCAATGAGGGGGGGGGGGGGGGGGGGGGGGCAGAGGATATGGTTTTAGTTAATTTTTTTGAAAAAAATTGTTTTTGGATTTCTCAATTCGTATTTATAGTTGAAATTAGAAACGGTGTGAAATTAGAGTAATCTAAAGGCCTGTACATACAGTTGAAACTAGAAGTCCTGTAACTGTATTTTGCATTGATCTGAAGTAATAGTGTGCTGAGTAAGTGCACTTTTGTCTCTGTCTAATTGCACCATTAGCGTAGCTCAACTCCCGTAAAAAACAGTATGCCAAACTCTGTACAATTCTTCTATACTAGTAAATAGAGATCATTAACATCATTCCAAACCTTTACTGGGATACATGTACATGTAAATACATAAATAGATGTTAAAATTTGAAGAAATGAAAAAAGTGAATTACCACTTAATTGCAGTGCCATATATTCTCCACTCGAAAAGTATATATAATTGTTCATAACAGCGCAACAAATACTGGCAAACTTTCTTCACAGGGACCACCTGGTCCAACCCGGCGGTCCATGTGATGGAAGTTTGCAAGTACTTCTTGTGTTTTGTCCTCAGAAATTGAAAATAATTACAAAGTGAAAAATCTATCCCACAGCGATTTAGTGGTAATCCACCCTCCACACACTGTAGTCTCAATATTTTCTTTTTGTTTGATTGGTTCAGGTTGTGATTTCACTACTGACTTTGTTAATAGCTCAGTATATTTTACATTGACAGTGAAAACACTCTTGTGTATTTCAGTCTACTTCATTCTTCTGCAGTAAGGAGAGCATTACTTAACCCTTTACCCAATATAATGGCCAAAACTGGCCAGCACTGTTCACAAAAATCACCAATTAATTTTCATTATTCTTTTCATTGTTTGTTTCAAAAACATAGGTTATGACCCCTCTTTGGAATGAGCTCATAGAGCTCATTCCAAAGAGGGGTTATAACCTATGTTTTTGAGACAAAAAATGAAAAAAGTTAAAAAATTTATTCATTCTTACTGGCAGTGCCTGGTCAGCGCTATGTACTCAGCGGGGAGTTCCCAACTCCTGGGAGGGCCATCCCCGTCTGGGTCATTGGTAAGTATAAAAAATATATAAATTACTATAAATTTTTTAACATTTTTATACTGTACCAATGACCCAGACTTAGCTGAATAGTAAAAAGGTTGGAGGGCCTAGGACATAGAGGAAAATCCAATAAGCTCAACTATATAATATAGAGGCAACCCCTTAAGGAGAAAAGGAGTATTAGGCTTGACATGTATCTTTCTTATTTAATGTTAAATTAGAAAGATACAATACCCTTCATAATTGAGCACAATAACATTCATGTTCTCTATTAACATCCAGTATAACCCTTTATACTAATTATTTTTTAAAGTAAGCCAATAAATAAAGTTAGTCCAGAGAATTGAGACTCTTTATATTCTTTTAAAAGTGTCCGAGGATTGTATATTAACGCCCGTTTGACACTTAACATATACAAATGCTTCACACCGAGCTACACTTTAAAAATATGACATGAATGAATTTTAACATTAATATTACACTTTAAAACCATCCCAGAAGCGACTCAGAAATACTGACTTTGGAGGAGGCATTCCCATGCTTTTCACTATAAAGCAGGTGACCTAAGGGAACACCCTCCCCCCCCCCCCCCCCTTCCCCTTGTCCTGGGTCAAATAGCCCAGAGCAAAGAGGGCAGCCAGACGGAGTCACTGCCGGAACAGAAAGCCTGCATAACTATAGTTGCAACTGTTTAGTGGACGACATTCTGAGCAACAGATAACGGACCTAAACAATGCAGGTCTCCAGAAATGGACTCAATATTTCTGAGATAAAAATTCGTGAATGTGGATGGCTGAGACCAATAAGCAGCCTTCATTAAATCTGAAATAGCAATACTATTAGCGTAAGCCCAAGAAGTAGCAAGAGCTCTTACTTCATGAGCGGAAATCTTAAGCACAGACTGCTGAGAAGAAGATAAACTCTCATAAGCAGTACGGATAGTTAATTGAATCCATCTAGCAATAGAATGGACCGAAATGTCCCTTCTATTAGGCATCAAAGACAGAAAGAAACGTTTCCGTCCCTTTCTGATAAACTGAGATCTTTGTTTATAGATACGTAACGCTCTAACAGGACAGAGTAAAGGCCTACGCCCGTCTGAAGACGGAAGAGCCTTAATGACAATAGGTTCCGGATATTTATTAGGAGCCTGATTCTTAGCTAAAAAACCGACATTAGTAGTGAAGGTGATAGTGTTCCCAACACTACGATAGTGAGAATCATCCACTGATAGTGCATGAAGCTCACTGACTCTTCTAGCAGAAGAGAAAGCTAAGAGAAAAGCTGTCTTATAAGATAAGAATTTGAAATCTACTGTCCCAAGAGGTTCAAATGGCTTTTCCTTCAATTTAAGAAGAACCCAAGCTAAATTCCATTTAGGAATTAACCTAAGAGTTCTGGGTCTATTTATCGAGAAGTTTCTAACCAACTTAGATAAAGAGACATTAGATCCAATTTGTAAACTATCATGATGTGCATAGGTATCAGATAACATAGACCTATAACCCTTAATAGTAACAGGCTGCAGTTTGATTTCGTCAAACAAGTATACTAGAAAGTTTGCAATGTCTGGTATAGAGGGATCGAAAATATCTACAGAATGATCCCTACACCAACGACGAAAAACCTTCCACTTAGCCGCATAGTTTAGCGAAGAGGAGGTCCTCCTACAGTTAGAAATCGCGTCCACTGCTCGTCCTGTAAAGTGCTTGCCATGCAAGAAGGACCGCACAACGGAAAAACGTGAAGGTTGAGACCTTGCGGGTTGTGATGGAGTTGACGCGATTTCCCCTGCGAAAGAAGATCCTCCCGTGGAGGAAGCTTTCGCGGTAGGTCCCACAACAGACACCTGAGTAGATTTATCCACGGTCTCTGTGGAGACAGAGATGCTACCAACAGAATCTTGCATTGAGATTGTTTTATCTTTAGCAATACTTGCTGAATTAATGGTGCTGGAGGATACGCATATCCTATCATTCCGTCTCAAGGGATCGACAGAGCGTCTACTGCAAATGCTCTTGGATCTGGACAACGAGACACATACGTCTGCAACTGATTGTTGAGATGTGTTGCAAATAAGTCTATCATTGGACGTTCCCATTGGTAGCAAATCTGATTGAATACTTGTTTGTTGAGAGTCCACTCCGACGGCAACAAGCGACCCTTTCGTGAAAGGGAGTCTGCTAGTACATTCAGACGACCCGGTATGTGACGGACCGAAAGAAGAACGTGATGTTCTAGCGCAAACAGAAGGATTCTTTCCGTTAGATTGAACAACGGAACTGAATGAGTGCCTCCATGATTCCATATATACGCCACTACTGTTGTATTGTCGGAGAGGATTTGGACATGAGCATTGTAAATAATGTCCATCCAATGACGTAAGGCAAGCCAAATTGACATCATTTCCTTGATGTTTATGTGCTTGCCCAGGAATTGCTGATCCCAAAGACCCTGGCATCTCGAATCCGTTGGGATCAATGATGCACCCCAACCTGTTTGACTGGCATCCGTCATAATGGTAAAACTCGGATCCGGCAACTGCAGCGGAACTCCCTGAGTTAACCACTGAATGTTTGCCCAAGTCTGAATCTCTTGTTTCACTTGATCTGACAAGAGAACGTCTATGTCGAGCGAATGAATTTTCACACTCCAATTCTGAGTCAAGAAAATTTGGAGAGGACGCGTGCGTAACCGCCCCATCGGAATGAGATCCACAGCGGCTCCGCACAGACCTATCAGTCTCATAAATTCTCTCGCTGTGACTTTGTCTGCGTGCAGACAATAGCGAGCGTAACAACTGACTAATTTCGCTCTGGTTAACGGCAGACGAACGAGATTGTTGTGCGAATGACTTGGACGGCACCAGATCCGACTTGGACGGCACCAGATCCGACTTCTCCTCGTTCACTATAAAACCGAGACGTCGGAGCAATAGAAGTAGATTCTGAACATCGTTCTGAAGCGTTAACTCATTGCCGTACCTCTGAAGAATGTCGTCCAGGTAGGCCGACGTTACCGCAGACGAATGAGCTCGGAAATAGATCATTACCGAGTTCATTACCCGAGTGAAAGCCCAGGGTGCTAGATTCAATCTGAAGCACATCACCCGGAATTAATACACCACTCCTAGGACTGCGAAGCGTAGATACTTTCTGAATGTCGGATGTACCATGACGTGAAAGTACGCATCTTTGAGATCTATGCTTGTTGCATAATCGTTCACCCGAATACTCGCTCTGACCGACCGAATCGTCTCCATATAAAACTTCGGAGCGACGATCAGCTTGTTTATCCAGCTCAAATCTATGACTGGACGGAACGAGCCGTCTGGTTTCGGAACCAGAAACAGATGGCTGTAGAATCCCGGAGTCTCCTGCTTTTCTACGACCTCTACCGCGTTCTTCATTAAAAGAGACTGCACCTCTGATAATAGAGCGTCCCTTTTCTGCGGATTTGCCGGAAGTTGAGTCCATTTTGGACTTCGAGTTAATGGAGGCTTTCGTTTGAAGGATATCTTTAGACCTTCCGAAGTCACTCCTCTCACCCAAGGGTCGTCCGTAATCGACGCCCATTCTTGTGAAAAGCTCGACAACCTTCCGCCAACCGGTACGCGATAGAGGTTTAAGCCATCACCTCCTGGACCTGCGAGGCCTGCGGTAGGAGAAACCACATCCTCCACGACCCGCACCTCGTCCCGTCGACCTCGGGGCGTCCGACCGGTTGTCCCGGCCCGAAGGACGTCCCGAACGTGAGTCACTACCTTGACGGTCTATCGAATAAGACCAAGAGGATGCAACGGAACCTCTATAGGAACCTCTCTTGGGCACATTAGACCCAGAAGTGCCTGTCTTATTCTTGTCTGCCGTATCCGACTTCTTAGAAGCAGATTTGAACAACAGAGAATCCGAAGCTTTCTTTGTTATTTTATCATAAACTGCAGAAAGCTTGCCGTCAAAGAGAAGTTCTCCGGAGACCGAAGCGACTCTGAGAGAGTTCTTCACCTTAGAATCCACGAGTGTGGATGTAGCTAGGGCTGCGTCACGTCTAACCAACTCCAGGTTTGCCACTGAAAGGGCGGAGTTACACGTGGAATAAGCTACTGCCCTTGAAAGAAGTCTTAAAGAGGATTGTATATCCTGAAATTCTTTCCCTTGAAGGCGCAGTGATAACGCCTTAGTAAGGTGATCTGCGTAAGATAAGGCATCTAAACTGGCTCTGTTAGACGAAATAGCTGTTTCCAACACCGCGGTTGGAATAGACGCCGACGACGGTAATGATAGCTCCAAGTCTTCCGCCTCGTCGTCCATACACAGAGGAACTCTCGGAATACCCTGTCCTGCCATGTCGAATTTATTCCTTGCATTCATGAAAGGCAGGTTGAGAGTATTGGCGGACAAGAAACCTGCTTTCCCCGTTTTGGAAGCAAGTTTAAATATAGCGTCGTTCAATAATTCAAATGTTCTTGCAACATTATTGGACTGAGCCGGAAACTCGGGAGCAATGTCCCTGAACCGCTCAAAAAATTCAGAGTCCAATGACGCTATAATCCTCTTGTCCGGAACCGCAGCAGTCTGGCCCGATGGAACAACTTGAGGGAGAAAGTGCCGGATGAAGTCCACGGCAGTTTTATGTTGTTCCGAAAGGGATAGCTCCAAGTCATCCGTATCCCTTTCACCATCCGGTCGGACCTCATGATGCTCCCGGTCGTCCGCCCCCGATGCTTCGGCGGAGCGTACCGATCCAGCGCCATCGGATAATTCCCGATCCGACACCGTTTCTGTCGGCTGCTGGGATGCTGCGATAAGTTGTGCTATCTGCACAAGTACGTCCGGCATCGAGACCTGCGGAGGCGCAGTCTTTCGCTGCTTCGCCGAGGGCAGCTCCGCATCTGATGGCTCCCGCATACTTTTTCTATGCGAACGTCCAGAGTCCAGTGGCCTCGTGTCCCTGGCTGCCGGATGGTGTGATCTGGTCGCCGAAGAATCCTTGATCGGCGAAGCTGGTAAAATATCGGCGGTCACGCAGCCAAGGTGCGGTCGTGTGCGCCGACGAGAGGAAGAAGCCTGAGCAGTCTCCGCGGACTGCCTATACAACGGAGCGTCCCGAGCGACGGACGTATGCTCCGCTTGCGACACATTTTGTACCACAACATCTGGTCCCAGATGTTGTTGTACGAGAGAGGGGCCTCTCTCGCTTGCGGCCCCACTGGACCTGGACGAGCTAGGAACCGGACTCAAAGGCTTCCTCCGATCTCGTCTACTATCCGCTGTCACAGGGTGTGCACGTTGAATGTTTATAGTGCTCGCATCACCCAACATTTCCTCCTGGACCGCATCGGACGAACCCGGCTGCCGAACCATTCGGTGAATGGATGCTACACCGGGCGAGCTAGCGGACGACATTTGTTTAATCTCCATGAGCACTTTTGCCGCTAGCTCTGTATTCATTTGTGAAGCGCACTTGCGGAAGATAACATGGAAACATCACCCTGTTCTTGTTCCTCTGAAATAGAAACTGAGAGAGTAGAGTGACCTTGCGGAGAAAGAGCCGGCATAGCCCTTTCTCCAGTAACAACATACCGTGACACACGTTTCCAATGTTTGTCATCCCAATATTGACATATAGAACAGGGATTAGTGCGAGAACACTGACTACAATTAATACAATGATCATGAAAGTCAGAGGAAGATTTCTTCCCATTACAATTTGAACAATATCCTTTCATTGTGAAAAGTCAACAACAAGTCCTAGTTACTCGCACAAACCCCTGACATAAAGATACATAATAACATGATCCATTAATAATGAAAAAACAATTGCAAATCAAAATAATTTTTGAAAAATATTTTTTCAGCGAAGCCCAAGTTTCTGAAAAGTAACGTTGAGCCCCGATGGATCCGATGGCTAAGTGTGGTCAAAAATTTTAAATTTATATTAAATAATTAATGCAACACTTACGGATAATATAAATGTATCTTATAGTGAGATAAACTACACCAAAGGCAAACAGCCCCCCTCAAAAGAGACTGTTGCCAATGTAAATAAACAGTGTAAAACACCAGAAAACATGACTCCAGGCACTGAAAAAACTGGCCCGAAATCAGTCATCAAAATTACACTCTATCTGATGCAAGACAGAGACTCCCAGGGGAGAATCTGCAGAACATCAGATGGAAGATGCAGAACACAACGTTTATACACCCATGGGTGAAAACGTAACTATGGGGAAAATAACAGAAAACATTCTGTAACCAAGCAACTCTCCCAAGAGAATTTTAGAAATGATCTTTCTCAAAAATATGCCAAAAGCATGGGAGAATTGCAAGGGGGGACTTAGAAGATCAGGGGAGAGGAAACACTGAATAAGCAGTGCAACTTTTTAGCAAGAATGACAACAAGAGGCCCATGCCTCGAAAATAGGCAACTTAACATAATTTCATAAAAAAATTTTAAGTACAGCCCTGATTATTTTCCTCTCCTCCTTCTATATCCTCCTTAGAATCACCATTTCTCCAATAATTACGTGTCTGGCATCCTTTAAACTGAGATTTACAAGCACAAAGATCAGTGAGATGTTGACTGATGAAGGGCCAAACAGAGAATGATAATTGGCTCCAATTTCGGAACGTCCTTGACACTGCGCATGCGCAGTGGGGGCGAAGTATGGAGGTCCTATAGGACATGATTTCTTTTGGTTTTAGATGCAAATTTTGGGGATTGGGGGGCAAAATTAAATTTGTGTTTGGCCCTGGTTTTGTTAGAGTTAGCACCAGCTAAGTCTGGGTTATTGGTACAGTATAAAAATATTAGTTATTCAAGAATTTTGTTTGCGAGTGTCATCTGCTTTTCATGTTAAGTAAAGCGTTAATTAGCATTTTCTGAGCTAATTGTGAAAAGGCAAGCCGAGAGGTCCTTGGTTCGAATCCCACCTGTGGCAACCGCGTTGTGTCCTTGGGCAAGACACTTCACCCCCATTGCCCACGTGGGGGCACGGTGACGCTGTGTACTAAAGCATACTGCACGTCGATGGTGCACCTGTCTTCAACCAATGCTAACCCTACTTGTGTGGAGTTGGTATGTTGGGAAGCTCACAGTTGCTCGCCGTTGTTCGGTGGTTCTCTCTGGGTACTCCGGCTTCCTCCACCCGTAAAACTGTCACGGTGATGGTTAGCCATTGTGCAGAAATATGTGACCTTAAACACCAATAAATAAATAAATAATTGTGAAAAGGCTTCTAGTTTCAATTCTAATATGAGTAGATGTGGTCAATTCATTTGGTAAGAGATCAAACCATCAAATACATACATATAGTGAGGTATCCAAGGGCCCTTGACACAAGAATCCTTCCATGTAACACTTCTATTCTACAGAACAATGCCTCTATACTTTTCTTCACAGTGTCTTGCAATACTGTATTTTCTTGTGGCATGAATGATGTCCATCTACAGGCCTCATCAAAGGACAATTTCAGAAAGAGTGGAAGAGGGCATTTCTGGAAGGCATCCATAATAAGCTTTCTCTGATCAGTTGATACCTTTCTGTTGGCAAATTCTAGCCAACAATTCAATATTCCATTCACATCATCCGTAGGAAGACGTGGCACTTCTATGAAAGAGTTTTCATTTTTAAGCAGCATCTAAAAAGGAAAGAAACTTCTGCTAAACCTCGCAAACTGAACACATTTGCCAGTAAAAACATACAGTGATTAATCCTTTAGCTAACATGAATAAAAGATGATTCTTCAATGCATAGGGAGTGTGGTGGCTCAGTGGTTATGGCATTGGACTCCAAAATAAAAGGTTCAAGGTTTGTTTCCCACCAGGGGTAACCATGTTGTGTCCTTGGACAAGGCACTTAATCCCGATTACCCATGTGGCGCTGTGTACTAAGCCGTACTGCCGGACGATAGTGCACTTGTCTTCAACTAATGCTTAGGCCTAAAAAAAATAAAAATCTGTTTCTCAGGCCCTCCTGCATGGTCCTTTTGGGTGCCGCATGCTCTCTTTTTATAACCAGTCCAAACAAAAATCAAAATCAAATGGTTTATGTCTGATATTTTACCCAAGTTAATAAAATTGTCCCTTGATCGCAAGAAGGCTTTGCAATGCTTTAGCATTGCAAAGCCTTCTTGAACTCAAGGGATGTAATACACCACAACCCATGCTATTCTGTAGATTATGAGGCCTAAAACATAAAACAAACCAAGAACATGAACATTTTAATGGTAAAGAAATAATTACAAAAATAAAAAATAAAATAAAAAAACGCCCGCCCACATGCAATTTTACAAAAAAATGGCCTGAGAAACAGAAGATCTACTTTGTGAAGCCTTACCCTGTTTGTGTGGAGTTAGTAATGTTGGGTAGTCTGACAGTTGCTTACAACTGCTCAGTGGTTCTCTTCAGGTTCTCTGGCTTCCTTCACCTGGAAAACTGTCCGACACAAGGTGACCTGGCCATCAAAAGTGTTAAAAACCCTAATAAAACAATTCAATGCTTAACAATCAGGCCTGGAAGTAAGCAATCTGTCATTTGGAAAATGAGGTCCCCAGAGGGTGAATTTGCTGATGCTATTCCATACAGTAAGGGATGGATCCAGAGATGATTTGATACATGTTACAGGTATTGGCGCCCAAACTCTGGAGACCAAATGTCCCCAAATTCCTGCAGGCAAATATCATTCAACTTTGAAATTGACCAGTTTGAAGCAACCATTTCCAATATCTGGAAGAAATCTATACACAATCAGCTGATCTAATCATCTGTATTAAGACATCTCAATTTATTTGTGAGCATCATCAATTGAATAACAGGTGTCCCACACCCCACCCTCCAAATTCCCAGATCCGTCCCTGCATATAATGTGCCAATTTATTCTTTGGGTACCTCTTTCTCTTTAAACCTGAGACCTTGATTCAGAAGGATGTTCACAGAGGGTAAATTTGGTGATGCACAGCAGGATATATGTAGCATCTCCCTGGGGACCCCATTCTGCAGATGACAGTCTGCTTATTTCCAGGCCTAATAATTTCTCTACCCTTTCAACACTGATGACCTGGGTGGTATGTACAGCAGAATAGGTGCTTTGTTCTTGCATTTGTGGGGAGATTCATCAATAATTTAATCTTACAGTCCTACAGGGCTGTAGGTTCAAACTATCATTGATCCTCCTTCCACTTACCCGGTAGCTGTTGCTTACTCACAGACTACCAACTTGTCCTTCATGCAAAAATTTATGTTTACTGGGTTACAAGGGTTAAAGTTAAAAAAAAAAACAAAAACAAGAGGCCCCCATGGGGCCTGAGGTGCTTCCCTGACAAAGTTGTTTAACTGGTAGAGTGCTGGAAGCTTTTTTCTGAAGTGCCTGTGCCACAACCTAAAGGCTTCATATTCTGTGGATATGCTTCATATTATTTTTGAATTAAAATTGTTTAGTCTGTGAGTATTTGCCTTGTTACAATTTATGGGAGAGAGCCATTAGGCACTCTCCCATAAATTGTAACAAGGCAAAGAGACATGGACAAATTTGGATAACCAAAAATAATTTAGCACTCTTCCAGTTAAAGAAGGATTTAATTAGCATCTATGGTGGGTAAACACTACAGAGGAATGAAGTCATGTACATGTAACATGTACATGTGACTATTCATAATTCTGTGGTCTAGTAAGATGGATTTTTTCTGGTATTGAGATGCTACAAAACAAATAATGCCCCGATTGACAGTAACAGAAAATCGGGAGCCCAAATATCAATCTAGAAACTTAACTTGAACAAACTTGAACTGACTTAAGCTACCCCCACCCTAGCCCCCCCCCCCCCTCCACCCAACCCCAATCAGGATTCTGACAATTGGGTTGATTTTTACAAACTTGTATCTGACACCCCAAAGGATGAAGTATATCATATATCTAAAGGTTCAGATTTGGTCTGTGAGAAGATTTTTAAAGAATATTTCTCATGCTTCATCAAGTTACAATTCCAGCCTCAGTTGAGAGCCCAAATATTTATTGCGGGACTTGATCTAAACAACCTTGAATCAGGCCCCTGTAAGGATGCTGTGTATCAAGTGTCTAAAGATTCTGACAGGTGTATCTGAAGAAGAAGAGAGCCTAATTATTAGCCAATATTTTTTTTAACAAACTTGAATCTGACCCTGTAAGACAAGTGTCCCCCAGGATATTTGGCCCCAAGTCCAGTAGTCAATTGGATAACTGCCCCAATGAAATTGTCACCTAGGATATGTGCACCCCAGTCAAAATGTTAGCTAGGAAAATTGCATCCCCCCCCCCCCCCCCCCCCCCCCCCAATGGAACTGGCACCTAGGATATGTGCCCCTGCCCCAATCAGAATGTCAGCTAGAAAAACTGCCTTCCAAATTAAACACGCCATTAATTGAAAATAGAATGTGTTTTCATTTTTGGAATTCACATTAAAAAATTTCCACAATCCAGTATAAGTGTTTCTAATAGTTGCTTGAATTCAGCACACTATGTAACGACATGTAACTAACTTACCCAAAGCATTTTTACAGCCTATGTCATCATATATTTTCATGTTGCACGTGATATGGCAGTTACCAATTTTTTATAATTTTTTGTAACCAGAAAGTGTGACTAACCCTGTGCACTGCACAGGGTTAGTCACACTTTCTGGTTATAAAAACAAAGTTCATTTCTAACTGAATAACTAACCCTGTGCACTGTACAGCCTAAGTGTAAATGTCATCTATATCAACTCTTTACCCAATATAATGGTCAAAACTAGCCAGTACTATTCAAACTCAGCTTAAGAACCCTTGTTGGGTTTGTTTTTAGTGAATTCCAAAAATGAAAACATATTCTATTTTTAATTACTAGCTTGTTATTATACGATTTGACTCTGCCAGAGGCTTTGAAATATGAATACACACATAACCAAGGTGACAATTTCACTGGGGGCAGTTATATCCAACTGGCTATTATTGGACTGGGGGAGCACTTGTCCTACACTCCCTGTAAGAATTCTGTATCACTTATGTTAAAAGATGAAAAGTAGTGGAGTCAAAACAGTTTGAAAGTGGGTCCACACTCATACCTCATTATAGTATGGTATGGCCTATGGAACTGGGACCAACACCAAATGAGTTAAAACTCATTGGAGGTTCAAAATATGGGTTGACGTCACTGAGATCACCAAGAGGTAATTAAATGGATTTTTCCGAATTACTGGAAATCACCTTCTATATGACTCCCTAATTCACAGAGCTCTGTCTAACAAGATAAAATTGGTTAAATTTGTAACTTCACTACAGGAAATTTTCCCTGCTGAAAACATTGGTTTGTAGGAAAAAAATAAAAAGTTGATGAGGTTTTCAATGACTAGGAAGGTACCTGTGAGACAAAAGTTGTTTTCTTTTAACCTCTTGAGACTTTAATTTTTCTGACGTTCAAACGTCACTGGGAATTCAGTTTCTTGAACGTTTTTCAAAAAGTGATGTCAAACATCGGATACTACAAATAACAAGATATTTTTCACATTATCTGGTTGAGGGCGAGACTATTTTTGGTGGTCTGAATTTGTTATTCAAAACTTGTTTATTACAAATTATTGGAGAGTGCCCACAGGCACTCTCCAATAATTTGTAATAAAACAAATTTATTTAAACAACATATTATTTGTGTTTGATTGAATATGAAATATAAACAAGGGAAGTGTTGGCTTTTGCTCTGGTATCCTCATTTTTTTAAAGCCCTGAAAGTGGCTTCTTGCACTTAACCAGTTAAGAAGTCTTGACAGCAGAATTATATTAGAATTTTAAGCTGCGATAACATTTTTCTCAATGGTTGTCACTGAGCACTTTTTCGGGAGAAAATAGGAATTGAGGTTAAATCTTTAAAAAATTAAAAAATAATATAAAAACAAATGACCACAAAGTATCAAGACGTACAAAAGTGTCAACGCACTGTTTGATTTCGTACGTCATAAGACATACAAAAGTATCAATGGGTTAATACTCTGCACCTACCTTCAGTACTGGATAAAACTCATAAATTTCATCTGGCAACGTGGATACAATAATCTTCAAAGAAGGTGACAAAACTTTTGGCAGCCATTTTAGTTGTCGCACACCTCCAATTGGATCAAATTGATCAAGTGAATCTAAGAATAAAACTATTCGTCTTGATGTTGTTGAAAGTCGAAGTGCCATGTTGAATTCAAGTAAAAGGTCTTTCACTTTCTGAAAAATAAAACTCAATATTTTTCTGAGTCTGGAAAAGCCATCAGTTTCTGACTGTTTCCATTCATTCAGAAAACTGTTCTGAAAATTAACTCAGTGGACAACAATCAAAAAATTTAATTTAGAACTCATTTCAGTCAACTTGTGTACATTCAAACAGAAACCACAGTTGCCGCCTCCACCACAATAAACATGCCAGTGGGGTATAAAACAAAAAAAATATTTTTTAGACAAACTGCATAAACAACAAGAGTGCACGTATCGCTGAAGCAATACAATGTTTCTTACCGGACTAATGAGCATTAATAATTATACAACTGTTATAACCTAGATGTGATCAGCATGAATTCCGCTGCAGCGTTTCCAAAAAAAGTCCGGAAAACTGATATTTTGGTGCTTTTCCATATTTCCAAGGGCCGTAACTCACACAAGAATAATGCAATCAGCGTGAAACTCAAACTTGATCTGTAAGTCATCGTTCTATAGTAGTTTACCAAAAATGAAATCATTCCGTTGAAGCATTTCCAAAAAAACTCCAGAAAACTAAAGTGTGACTGACAGACTGACGGATGGACAGAGTGCAAACCTGCAGTCCCCTCTGGCGATGCTGGTAGGGGACTAATTAGCCTGGGCAAATAATTTTAAAGATAGTCTGGGAGGAATTAATAGCATAACTTATGAGATAAAACACTTTTTAACCAGATGCTTGAAAAATTCCATATTTGTTCTCAGTATCATGTAACCCAGATACTCAGAATTGTAAGAATTGATATAATGATATGCAATAATTAATGAATGAATCATAAAGACTTATGCATTTCTCATTCTTCATGCTGATTCAAACTTCATGATGTTTTGGATGCATTTTTAGCTAGTTTGCTTTTGGGTGAAATATCCATGACTTTTCCAGACAAGAAGCAAAAATACCCCTCTTTTTTCCAGGACTTCCAGGCCTGGAAAAATATTTTTCAATTTCCAGGACTTTTCCACGTTTCCAGGGCCTGTAACCCCCTGTGTACTACAATTCCAAATTAAACAAGCTATTAAATGAAAATAGAATATGTTTTTATTTTTGGAGTTCACTTTAAAAAATTTCCAGAATCCAGTTTAAGTATTTCCATTAGTTCCTTGAATCCAGCCCCATATGTAAAATGTTAAAAAATTTATAGTAATTTATATATTTTTTATACTTACCAATGACCCAGACTTAGCTGGTGCTAACTCTAAAATATCTAGGGCCAAACACAAATTTTGCCCCCCAAATCCCCCAAATTTGCATCAAAAAACAAAAAATAGATGTCCTATATGGTCCTCCATACTTTTACTGCACTGCGCATGCGCAGTGTCAAGGAGGTCTCGAAATTGGCGCCAATTGTCATTCTTACAACCAGTGCCTGGCAAGCGTTATGTACTCAGCGGGGAGGTATGAGTTCCCAACTCATGGGAGGGCCATCCCCGACTGTGTCACTGGTAAGTATAAAAAATATATAAATTACTATAAATTTTTTAACATTTTTATACTGTACCAGTGACCCAGACTGAGCTGAATAGTAAAAAGGTTGGAGGGCCTAGGACATGAAGGAAAATCCAATAGGCTCAACTACATATAACAGAATTATCCCCTCAAGGAGAAAAGGAGAGATAGGCTTTACATGTATCTTTCTTATTTGTATAAAAAAAGAAAGACACAACACCATTCTGTAATTGAGCACAATAACATCAATGATCTCTATTAACATCCAGTATAACCCGTTATACTAATTATTTTTAAAGGAAAGCCAATAAATAAAGGAAGTCCAGAGAAATGAGACTCTTTATACTCATTAAAAGTGTCCGAGGATTGTATATTAACGCCCGTATGACACGTGACATATACAAATGCTTCACACCGAGGTACACTTTAAAAATATTACATGGATGAGTAAACATTAGCTTTACACTTTAAAACCATCCTGGTACCGACTTGGAATTACATGCTCCAGGGGAGGTATTCCCTTGCTTTTCACTATAAAGCAGGTGACCTAAGGGAACACCCCCCACCACCCCCCCCTCCCCTTGCCCTGGATCAAATACTCCAGAGCGAAGAGGGCAGCAGGACAGAGTCACTGCCAGAACAGAAAGCCTACATAACAATAGTTACAACTGTTTAGTGGACAACATTCTGAGCAACTGATAACGGACCTAAACAATGCAGATCTCCAGAAATGGACTCAATATTTCTAAGATAAAAATTCGTGAAAGTGGAAGGCTGAGACCAATATGCAGCCTTCATTAGATCTGTAATAGCAACACTATTAGCATAAGCCCAAGAGGTTGATAGAGCTCTTACTTCATGGGCCGAAATCTTAAGCACAGACTGCTGAGTTGAAGACAATTTTTCAAATGCAGTACGGATAGTTAATTGAATCCACCTAGCAATAGACTGGACCATAATGTCCTTTCTAATAGGCATCAGAGACAGAAGGAAACGCTTATGTCCCTTTCTGATGAACTCAGTTCTACGTTTGTAAATATGTATAGCTCTAACTGGACAGAGTAAAGGCCTATGCCCGTCTGAAGATGGAAGGGCCTTAATAACAATAGGTTCCGGATACTTATTAGGAGCCTGATTCTTAGCCAAAAATCCAACATTAGTAGTGAAGGTAAGAGTATTACCGACGCTACAATAGTGAGAATCATCCACAGATAGTGCATGAAGCTCACTGACTCTTCTAGCCGAAGAGAAGACTAAGAGAAAAGCCGTCTTATAAGTCAAGAATTTGAAGTCCACGGTGTCAAGAGGCTCAAATGGCGCTTCATTTAGCTTAAGAAGAACCCAAGCTAAATTCCACTTAGGAATTAATCTAAGGCTTCTAGGTCTATTTATCGAAAAGTTTCTAACTAACTTAGATAAAGAGACATTAGATCCAAACATTAAGCTATCATGGTATGCATAGGTATCGGATAGCATAGACGTATAACCCTTAATAGTAACAGGCTGCAGTTTGATCTCATCAAACAAGTAGACTAGAAAATTCGCAATGTCTGGAATGGAGGGATCATAAATATCTACAGAATGATCCCTACACCACCTACAAAAGACCTTCCATTTAGCAGCATAATTTAGCGAAGAGGAGGTCCTTCTACAGTTAGAAATCACGTCCACTGCTCGTCCTGTAAAATGCTTGCCGTGCAAGAAGGACTGCACAATGGAAATATGTGAAGGTTGAGACCTTGCAGGTTGTGATGCAGTCTGCACGCTTTCCCCTGCGAAAGAAGATCCTCCCGTGGAGGAAGCTTCCGCACGGCATGTCCCACAACAGACACCTGAGTAGATTTATCCACGGTCTCTGTGGAGACAGAGATGCTACCAACAGAATTTTGCATTGCGATTGTTTTATCTTGAGCATTATCTGCTGAATCAACGGCACTGGAGGATACGCATATCCTATCATTCCGTCCCATGAGATGGATAGAGCGTCTACTGCAAACGCTCGAGGATGAGGACATGGTGACACATATGTCTGCAACTGATTGTTGAGATGCGTCGCAAATAAGTCTATCATTGGCCGCTCCAATTGGTAGCAAATCTGATTGAATACTCGTTTGTTGAGAGTCCATTCTGATGGCAACAAGCGACCCCTCCGTGAAAGGGAGTCTGGTAATACGTTCAGACGACCCGGAATCTGACGGACCAATAGGAGAACCTGATGTTCTAGTACAAACAGAAGTATTCTTTCCAACAACGGAATGGAATGAGTGCCTCCCTGATTCCGAATATACGCTACTACCATCGTATTGTCGGACAGAATTTGCACGTGTACATTCTGAATAACGTCCATCCAATGACGTAGCGCAAGCCAAATTGACATCATTTCTTTGATGTTTATGTGCTTGCTTAGGAGCTGTGGATCCCAAAGACCCTGGCACTTCAAATCCGATGGGCTCAGTGTCGTGCCCCAACCTATTTGACTGGCATCCGTCATAATTGTAAAACTCGGATCCGGCAATTGCAGTGGAACTCCCTGAGTTAGCCACTGAATATCTGCCCAAGTCTGAATCTCTTGTTTCACTTGATTTGACAAGAGGATGTCCATATCAAGCAAATGAATCTTCACCCTCCAATTCTGAGTCAGAAAGATTTGGAGAGGATGAGTGCGTAGCCGCCCCATTGGAATAAGATCCACGGCAGCTCCGCACAGTCCTATCAGTCTCATGAATTCCCTCACTGTAACTTTGTCTGAGTGAAGACAATAGCGATCATAACAACTGATTAACTTCGCTCTGGCTAACGGCAGACGAACAAGATTGTTGTGCATCTCGAAGCTTATCCCCAGGTAGGTGAATGACTTGGACGGCACCAGATCCGACTTCTCTTTTTTTACTATGAAACCGAGACATTGGAGCAATAGAAGCAGATTCTGCACATCGTTCTGAAGCGTTAACTCGTTGCCGTACCTCTGAAGAATGTCATCCAGGTAGGCCGACGTTACCGCAGATGAATGAGCTCAGAAATGAGTCATTACCGAGTTCGTTATTCGAGTGAAAGCCCAGGGCACTAGATTCAGACCGAAGCACATTGCTTGGAACTGATATACGATGGCGAAGCGAAGATACTTTCAGAACGCCGGATGTACCATGACGTGAAAGTACGCATCCTTGAGATCTATATTCGTAGCATAGTCATTCACACAAATGCTCGCTCTGACCGATCGGCTGGTCTCCATATTGAATTTTGGAGCCACGATCAGCTTGTTTATCCAGCTCAGATCTATGACTGGACAGAACGACCCATCTGATTTCGGAACCAGAAAAAGATGGCTGTAGAAACCTGGAGATTTCTGGTTTTCTATGACCTCTATCATGTTCTTCATTAAAAGAGACTGGACTTCTGACAGAATTGAGTCTCTTTTCTGCGGATTTGATGGAAGCTGAGTCCATCTTGGACTTCGAGTTAACAAAGTCCTTCCGATATCACCCCTCGAACCCAAGGGTCCTCCGTAATTAATTTGGCGTCCGCTAGCCCGCCCGGTGTAGCGACCATTCAACGAATGACTCGGCAACCGGGTTTTCCGTTGCGGTCCAGGAAGGAGATTTGGGTGTTGTGAGCACTATAAATATACCACGTGCACACCCAGTGACGACGGATCAGAGGATGATATGGAGGAAGCCTGTTAGTCCGGTTCCTAACTCGTCCAGGTCCATCCGGGCTGTGAGCGAGAGAGGCCCCTCTCTCGTACAATAACATCTGGGCCCAGATGTTGTAGTACATAACGTTCCTCAGTCGGAGCATACGTCCACTGCTCGGGACGCTCCGATATATAGACAGTCCAGAGAGACTGCTCTTATTGCTTCCTCATCCTCAGGGCAACAAACATGACCGCACCTTGGCTATGTGACCAGTGATATCCAGCCAGCCTCGGTGACCAGGGATTCCACGGCGACCAGGTCACATCATCCGGTAGCCATGGATACAAGGCCTTCATCCTCGGGACGTTCGCATAAAAGAGGTATGCAGGAAGCAACGTCCAGGGAGCTTCCAGCGGCTAAATCCCGTAAGACTGCAGCTTCACAGGCCTCCGTTACGGACGTGCTATCACAGATAGCGCAGATCATCGCAGCATCCCAGCAACCGGCAGAAACTCTGTTGGATCAGGAATTATCCGACGAAGCTGGGTTGGTACGTTCCGCTGCAGATTTACAAGTGGTCCGACAGGATGGTGAAAGGAATACAGAGGAGTTGGATTTTTCCCTTTCGGAACAACTTAAAATTACCGTAGAGTTCATCCGGCATTATCTTCCTGAAGTTGTTCCTACGGACCAAAATGCTGCGCAGTCAGATAGGAGACTTATAGCGCCACCGGACACTGAATTCTTTAATCGGTTTAGGGACACCGTCCCTGAGTTTCCGTCACAGTCCAGAAATGTCTCACGGACATTTGAACTATTGAATGACGCTATAAATAAACTTGCTACCAAATTGGGCAGGTCAGGTTTCCTACCGGCAGGTACTCTTCATCTGCCTTTCATCAATTCAAGGAATAAATTTGAAACGGCAGGACAGGGCATTCAGAGAGTTCCTCTGCGTCTAGACGACCAGGCTGAAGACCTAGAATTATCCATGCCGTCGTCTATGTCAATTCCTAACACGACATTGGAAGCGACAATATCGTCTAATAGAGCTAATTTAGACACACTTTCATACGCAGATCAACTTACCAGAGTGTTATCATTACGACTTGAAGGACAAGAATTCCAGGACGTACAAACCTCCTTAAGAGTTCTGTCGATCGCCATAGCATTCTCCATGTATAACTCCACCCTTTCAGTGGCAAATCTGGAGTTGGTTAGATGTGACAGGGCCCTGGCTACATCCATGCGCGTGGACAGTAAGGTGAACAAGTGTTTGACCACCGAGGTGGTATTAGTCCCCTATGGTGCTTTTGTGACATAAGGTGTTTTTGTCACAGAAGACACTAGAGCATATAAGCATCTTGAATTTTGAAAACAAAATATTGAGCGTGCATAATCCCCTCACAACCCTTTATCCATGTACCATATATGAAAGGCGTAGCTTCAACCATGTTGGAGGAATAGGTGGTAACATAAAATAGAGAAAAAAGCTTAAAAAACACAACAAAAATGGCCATCATTCTGCCATCTTGGATTTTGAAAAATAAATATTGACTGTGCATCATGCCCTCAGAACCATTTATCCATGTACCAAATATGAAAGGTGTAGCTTGAAGCATATTAGAGGTAGAGGTGGTAACATAAAAACAGACAGACAGACAGACAGACAGACAGACAGACAGACAGACAGACAGACAGACAGACAGACAGACAGACAGACAGACAGACAGACAGACAGACAGACAGACAGACAGACAGACAGACAGACAGACAGACAGACAGACAGACAGAGAGACAGATGTCAGATTTTGAAAAAAAAATATTGAGCGTGCATAATCCCCTCACAACCCCTTTATCCATGTACCATATATGAAAAGTGCAGCTTGAACCATGTTGGAGGGAGCAGTGGTAACATAAAATAGAGAAAAAAGCTTAAAAAACACAACAGAAATGGTTGCCATGGCGCCATCTTGAATTTTGGAGAAAAAAAAATTGAACGTGCAACATCCCATTACAACCCTCTATCCATGTGCGAAATATAAAAAGTGTAGCTTGAACCATGTTGGAGTGACGGGTGGTAACATAAAATAGAGAAAAAAGCTTAAAAAATACAACAAAAATGGCTGCCATCTTGGATTTTGAAGAAAAAATATTGAACGTGCATCATCCCCTCCCAACCCTCTATCCATGTGCCAAATATGCAAAGTGTAGCTTGAACCTTGTTGGTGGGAGGGGTGGTAACATGAAAATAGAGAAAAAAAGCTTAAAAAACACAACAAAAATGGCCGCCATTCAGCCATCTTGGATTTTGAAGAAAAAAAAATTTTGAGCATGCATCATCCCCTCAGAATCCTTTATCCATGTACCAAATATGAAAGGTGAGCTTGAACCATCTTGGTAGGAGGGGTGGTAACATGAAAATAGAGAAAAAAAAGCTTAAAAAACACAAAAAAATGGACGGACGGACGGACGGACGGACGGACGGACGGATGGACGGACGGATGGACGGACGGATGGACGGACGGACAGACGGTCGGAGTGCAATCCTATAGTCCCCTTACGGTTCCTGTAGGGGACTAAAAGCTCTCTCAGAGTCGCTCCGGTCTCCGGAGAGCTTCACTTCGACGGCAAGCTTTCCGCAATCTATGATCAATTGACTAAGAAAGCTTCAGACTCTCTGCTATTTAAATCCGCTTCCAAAAAGTTGGATTCAGCGGAGAAGAGTAGGCCAGGCACTTCTGGGACTAGTACGTCCAGGGGAAAGTACGTCCAGGGGAAGTTCCTATAGAGGCTCCTATGCGTCCTCTAGGTCTTACTCTAGAGACCGTCAAGGTAGCGACTCAAATAGGGGCTGTAATGCTGACCGAGACAACCGGTCAGATGCCCCTAGGTCGACGGGGTGAGGTGTGGGCCATGGAGGACATGGTTTCTCCTTCTGCAAGCCTCGCAGGTCCAGGAGGTGATGGTATAAACCTTTGTCGCATTCCAGTAGGCGGAAGACTGTCGAGTTTCTCAAACAATTGGGAATTAATTATGGAGGACCCTTAGGCAATTGACGTATCTGCATGAGCACTTTTGCCGCTACTGGTAACTCTTCATTTGATTGTGACAACAGAAGTACACTCTTGGAAGACATCATGGAAACATCACCCTGTTCTTGTTCCTCTGAAAAAGAGATTGAAAAACTAGAGTGACCCTGCAGAGAGAGGACCGGCATGGTCCTCTCCCCGCTAACAACATACCATGACACGCGTCTCCAACGTATGTCATCCCAATTGACACACACTGAACAAGGGTTAGTGCGTGTACATTGACTACAATTAATATAGTGATCATGAGAATCAGAGGAAGATTTCCTCGCATTACAATTTGAACAATAATCTTTCATTGCAAAAATTACAAACAGTCATAGTACTCGCACTAAACCTTGAAAACAAAGATACATAATAAAATAATCCATTATAACATTATGAAAAAATAATTCAAAAAGAAAGAAATTTTGAAAAATTTTTTTCAGAAGAGCCCAAGTTCCCAATGAGAACGATGAGCCCAAATGGATCCCAAAAAAGCCTAAGAGTGGACAAAAATTTTTTAAACCATTTCAAAAAATTAATGTACCACTTACGGACAATATTAATGTATCTTGCTATGAATTGAACTAAGCAGAAGACAAGTAATCACTATCAGAAGTAACCATTGTCAACATAAACAACAAGTTACAAAAACCGGAAACATGACTCCAGGCACTGGTAAACATGGCCCGAAATCAGTTATCAGTTTAAACACTATCTGATGCAAAACAGAGGCTTCCAGAGAAGAAACTGGAGAACATCAGATGGTAGATGCAGACCAAAACGCCTAAACACCGAAGGGTGAGGACGTAAACATGGGGAAAAACAGAAAAATTATTCTGTTACCAAGTCAAAACTCCCAAGAAATTTTAGTAATAAACATTACAAAAAATATGCCAAAAGCATGGGAGAATAGCTAGGGGGTAATAAAGGAAAGGGAGAGAGGAAACACTGATCAAACAATGGAACATTCATAGCAAGAATGACAACAACAGGGCCATGCCTCGAAAATAGGCAACATGAAATAATTTCGTAAAAAAAATTATAAGTTACAGCCCTGAACATTTCCTGCCACTGTTTCTTCCTCTCATCCTTCTCTTTCCTCCTTATATCCAACATTTCTCTCATAATTATGTGTCTGGCATAATTTAAAAAGAGATTTACAAGCACAAATATCAGTGAGATGTAACTGGATTGAGGGCCAAACAAAGAATGACAATTTACGCCAATTTCGAGACCTCCTTGACACTGCGCATGCACAGTGCAGTAAAAGTATGGAGGACCATATAGGACATCTATTTTTCGGTTTTTGATGCAAATTTGGAGGATTTGGTGGGCAAAATTTGTGTTTGGCCCTAGATATTTTAGAGTTAGCACCAGCTAAGTCTGGGTCATTGGTACAGTATAAAAATATAGGCAACATGAAATAATTTCATAAAAAAATTATAAGTTACAGCCCTGAACATTTCCTGCCACTGTTTCTTCCTCTCATCCTTCTATTTCCTCCTTATATCCACCATTTCTCTCATAATTATGTGTCTGGCATCATTTAAACTGAGATTTACAAGCACAAATATCTGTGAGATGTAACTGAATTGAGGGCTAAACAAAGAATGACAATTGGCGCCAATTTCAAGACCTCCTTGACACTGCACATGTGCAGTGCAGTAAAAGTATGGAGGACAATATAGGACATCTATTTTTCGTTTTTTGATGCAAATTTTGGGGATTTGGGGGGCAAAATTTTGGCCCCAGTTATTTTAGAGTTAGCACCAGCTACGTCTGGGTCATTGGTACAGTATAAAAATATAACCAACCAACCCTGTGTATTTTGCATCAATGTTTATTGTCATGTAGTGTGTGATATGGCAGTTCCCAATTTTTTATAACCAGAAAGTGTGACTTACCCTGTGCATTACACAGGGTTAGTCACACTTTCTGGGTATAAAAATATTTATTATCAACTGAGTAACTAACCCTGTGCACTGTACAGCTTTAATGTAAATTTCATCTAAGTCAACTCTCTACCCAAAGTAATGTCCAAAACTGGCCAATACTATATTCTCAAAAGCATTCAAACTCACTTTAACACCCTTCATTGTTTTTTTTTTAATGAATTCTAAAAATGAAACATATTCTATTTTCAATTAATAGCTTGTTATTAGTCTTTTTTAATAAATGATTTCTGGCTCCAACAATACTTATTTATTTATTTATTTATTTATTTATTTATTTATTTATAAAGTCCCATGTTGCCCACTTTAGAGGACTTCCACCCCAAGCATTGGCGACTAGATCCTACTTTAACAATAAAACAGAGCTTGTTTACCACAAAAACAAGTAAGTACTTCTTCATCTCCCAGGGTTCTCACAAGGGTTGAGGTGATTCTATTTTGAAGATAATTCCACTGGTATGTATTCTTATTTATTTATTTATTTATTAATTTATTTATTTATTCATTTGTTGGGGATTAATGACACTTTTGACAGCCAGGATCACCTCATGTTAGTCAGTTTTATGGGTGGAGCTCAGAGTACCTGGAGAGAACCACTGAGCAATGGCGAGCAACTGTCAGACTCCCCAATGTACTAACTCCACACAGAATATATTATTATTCATCTTTTGTTATATAATGTGACCATATTCATATTTTTGAAAAACTACCCTTGTATGGTATAAAATCGTTCGACCCTTAGGGATTTTTTTCCTAGGTTTTTTTTCCCAGGGGGTTTTCCTAGGAGTTTTTTCCTAGGGTTTTTTTCCCATGGTTTTTTTCCTAGGGTTTTTTTTTCCTACCTTCATGTGGAGTTAGTACATTGGGGAGTATGACAGTAGCTTGCCATTGCTTGGTGGTTCTCTCCAGGTACTCTGGGCTCCACCCATAAAACTGACTAACATGAGGTGATCCTGGCTGTCAAAAGTGTCATTAAACCCCAACAAATGAATAAATAAATAAATGAATAAATAAATGAATGAATAAGAGAAGGTAGGAAAAAAAACCCTAGGAAAAAAAACCCTGGGAAGAAAACCCCTAGGAAAAAACACCCCTAGGAAAAAAACCCTAGGAAAAAACCCCGAAGGGTCGAACGATTTTATACCATACAAGGGTAGTTTTTCAAAAATATGAATATGGTCACAATATAACAAAAGATAAATAATAATATATTCTGTTTATTAATACGCTCTCCTTATAACAGTACAAAACAGGGTAAAATCTACACTTTTCGACATTTTTCTATATACAACTACAATGGCAAGAATGAACTTCATCAGCACAAATATATATGATTGGGTTCAATGAAACAAGAATACCAATGATCAGCACAATCACATATGAACAGAGCAAAAGCACTTCAAATATATGTAAACAACAATGATATTCATATTTGCATTAACCCTTTACCTAACGTAATGGTAAAACCGGTCAGCAATATACACGAAAATCGCCATTCAGTTTTTTTATATTTTCATTTGTTGCTTCCAAAACATAGGTTATGACCCCTCATTGGAACGAGCACGTCCAAAGGGATTGGAGGAATTTTCAATTTGAAGGATAATGGGTTAATATCTCAGGATCAAATTATCAGATTTACACCAAAAACTATACAGCTCGGCATATCAGTAACCTGAACACAAATATAAAGTAACTTGACAATCCAAGCAATATTTTTCAAGTTATCGAATGCCAAAGGGATTGGAGGAATTTTCAATTTGAAGGATAAAGGGTTAATATCTCAGGATCAAAATAACAGATTTACACCTAAAACTATACAGCTCGGCACATCAGTAACCTGAACACAAATATAAAGTAACTTGACAATCCAAGCAATATTTTACAAGTTATCGAATGCCAAAGGGATTGGAGGAATTTTCAATTTGAAGGATAAAGGGTTAATATCTCAGGATCAAAATAACAGATTTACACCTAAAACTATACAGCTTGGAACATCAGTAACCTGAAGATATATATAAAGTAACACGACAATTGGATTGATATTTTTGGAGTTATCTCATGCCAAAGGGATTGGAAGAATTCTCAATTTGAAGGATAAAGAGTTAATATCTCAGGATCAAATTATCAGATTTACACCAAAAACTATACAGCTCAGCACATCAGTAACCTGAACACAAATATAAAGTAACTTGACAATCCAAGCAATATTTTACAAGTTATCGAATGCCAAAGAAATGGATACGGACACCGGATACCGGACGGACGGATGGACAGATGCACATTCTTACATGTTCTTACTTGTGGGTTTTTTCCCATGTTAAACCCTAACCCCATAAGGTCAAAAAATTAACCCCACAGTGCAAAAAATAACCCTACAAGTGGCCACTGTACTAATCCAACAGCACAACCACTGACCCTAAATTGTAAACCCCACAATGTACCTCTGCTAAGCCTGGACGGATGGATGTATGGACAGATGGACAGACAAAGGATGGACGAATGACGGATGGCCATCTCGGATGCCGGCATTATGTGTACCATACATAGTATGGGTACACATAAAAAAAATATTTATATGCATAACATACAAAAAGTATAGGTTTATAACATTTCAGCATAGCTCAGTACATATAACATTTTACAAAAAATTAGGTCCCCAGAGGGGGAATTTGGTGATGCTACCCTGCACAGCAGGGTAGCATCACTAAATTTACCTTCTGCGAACCTCAACTTGAATCAAGGTCTCAACATAAACAGAAAGAGGTACCCACAGGATAATCTGGCCCACTGTATGGGATAACATCAGCAAATTCACCCTCTGGGGACCTCATTCTGCAAATGACAGACTGCTTATTTTCAGGCTTGAATATTAACATTAAATACATTTATAAATATTTATAAAAATATCAAATTATTGATATAGAATTATTTTAAAAGTAGAACACATCAGTTGGTCTAAGGGGAATTGGTCTTTTGGGAATTGGTCTAAAGGGAATTGGTCTAGTGGGAATGAACCACAACTATTCCTGACTTTTGTTGACCCAAGAAAAGCATTCACTGAGGACAAAAAATGAAGTCCCTATTTTTTTAGGTCAATAAAATCAGGCATCAAAAGCATATAATGGTACAATGGGGTGTTATTAACTGAATGGGCACTTTGTCGGAAAATTATTCAAGTAACAGGAGCATTCAATAAATAGGGATTTCGTCATTTTCCTGTTTTCTGGAGATAAATTAAACATTTCATCTATTACATTTTGTTTGACTGAACTCCATGTATTTTGTCAAACCAGATGTAATAGACTAAATTCCTATATTGAATTACTGAGGCAAAATAGGTCCATTTACAAGGCGAACAGAGTGATTGACTGTGTAATTTCTCAATATTTTACCAAAAGTTTTATTCACTCAACAGCTAGGAGTTTGTTCTATAACCTATATGCAGTTGTCAGGTCAAATTTTTACTGAAGGTATGGTACATAGTTTTGTGTTCTTATTCAATTAACAGGGTTAACAAGGTTATTCAGTTAAAAGATATCCAATTAAGTGTATTAATTAAAATTGAGAGGCTATATCTCATTCACTTTCCTACATGGAAAGTCTCAAAATTTTATGCTTTTCAAGAGTTGTCAGAACCATGGAGGCAAAGCTGGAACTTTCATTGTAGGCTCAACTATAAACTATCAAGAAAATGTTCAAGTGATACAAAGAATCGATTTCAAGATAGTAAAATTGAATTTTCCAAGCATGCTTTGTAGTTCTACAGAATACTTCCAATAATAATTAAAACGCGAGCTACGCCAGGCATTGCATAATATATGCCTGGTCTTCTCATACATTGAAACTAAAAGCCAAGTTTGACAACTCTAATAAAGGGCTGTAACTCTGCTAGAAAAGGGCACGTATGCCCATATGTTTATGCAACAAAGCAAATTTGAAAACTCTGAGTGAAATCATACTAAAGTTAATGCCTGGAAACCAACTGTTGAACAAACGGCCCAATTTTGTATAACAATAGGGTCATAACTCTAGCTAAAATGGGCAGTTGGAGCTACAATCAATAGCAACCTGTATTCCCATAAGTTTATGCTACAATCAGGCTTGGCAATTTCAGGAGAGCGATTTTTTAGCTCTCCTTACTGCCCTCCTGAAAGAATTAAGGAGAGCGAAAAATTGCCCTCCTAAATATTTTGGTCTGGGATGACTGAGATTACATGTATTATGCTCACATTAAATTTCTGTTGTAAAGCAAAAATGTAATTTAACTTCAAAGACACATAACATCACGTAATTTCATTTTGAAAGTGGTTTAGTGGTAAAAGGTAATGGCTGCAACCATACCCAAACACAGTTGCAATCATTTGATGCAAAATGGGTCACAGCAATATTTTTTTTCTGTCCGTTTCAAGTTCAACAACTGACATCAGAGTTTGAGGGGTAATTATTCAAGGAATATTGACACTATAATATACTACCATTACTACTATCCTGTCACTTGAAGCACTTGCACCAGGATGTGACTGTAGATTCAAGCAGACCTATTGTCCAAGAAAGTCATACACCTACCACTACCACCTTCAACCCCCTTGGGGGGGGGGGGGGGGGTTGAAGGTGGTAGTGGTAGGCGTATGACTTTCTTGGACAACAGGTCTGGGTACACACACAGGTCTTGTCAAGTGTGTGTTCGGTTGTTGAGTGAGACATCTAGATGTCTAAGAGATTTCGCTTTACCTTAGTAAAGTTAATAAAATCACTGATGTAGTCTGTTGGTTTCGGTTTCAATGAGTTCGTTCAATTGGATACTTAAAATGCTGTGTAAAGCTAATTGCTCTCCTAAGCTGAATGAGGAGAGCGATTTTTTGCCCTCCTGCATTTTTCAGAATGCCAGGCCTGTACAATGCAAATTTAAAAAATGCTTTAGGTCAAATCATACTCAAATTATTGCATGGAAACCAACAATTGGCCCACAATGCTGATGAAAATGGTTAGGCAGAGTAGAAATTCAATCCCATTCTTTATTCTCATATGTTAATGCTACAAACCAAATTTGAAAACTCTAGGACAAATCATACTCAAGTTATTGCATGGAAATTAAAATGTTTTAGTAAATTTTGTTTCTATACATATCTACCACAATTGTTTCCAATTGGCTGTAACGTAAGTGCAAGCCCTACTTTGGAACTTAACTCAAGCTAATAACTTTTCCAAACGAGTTGGAATAGTGCCAAAGCACTATAAAGAGATCGAAAAAGCCTCGAGCGAGACTGGTGCTTGACATTACAGATACTATCTCTGCACACCTCTTGCATTTACCGAGCACATGCGCAACAACCATGACATCAATTCCGAATTTCCACCAGCAAGAAGTTTGTGATTTAGCAGGGAGGAAACGATATCAAAAGATATCCCCTAAGAGGGTGGGCCTCTAGTAAACAATTGTGGTAGGTATTTTAAGAAACAAAATTGACAAAAAACTTCTTTTCAACCTACTCACAATTGTTTACAATTGGCTGAATAAATAATAGGAGGAGGTGAATCACATAACCAATACCAACAAGCGCAGCTGAAAGAAATGCAAAGGGGGCAGAGAATGACAGCAAAACCTGTAAAGGACAAAAAAGCGGGAAGGTGTTGAAAAAGAAGCTGAAACACAACACCACAGTGTTGAAAAGAAGGAAGCACCTGAAAAGAACAAGGCTGATTGATAAAAATGCACAACTTGGAAAAACATATTTAATGAAGGTGCACAACAGCCTGAGCATCAACGAGAGGGTATAAAGAAAAAAAGTCCTCAGATTGCTGCTGTAGGTGGCAGAGATAAAAGGAGGAGAAAGTAGAAGCATTCCTCCAGTAAGCTGCATTCATAACGTCCCTGAGCGAAACAGAATTGATGAATGTCCAGGAAGTAGAAATGGCACGAACCTCATGAGCATTAAATTGGTACGAAACATAATCCAAAGCAGACAAACTGGAATCAGCCAGCTTGATTGCAAGACATATCCACCTGGAAATAGAATGGGAAAAGATAGACTGCCTCCCAGGAATGAGAGACAGAAAAAATCTCTTCCGACCCCTCCGAATGAACTGAGTGTGATTAATATAAGTCTTGATCGCACGAACAAGACAAAGAAGAGGCCTCCGGCCATCGACAGAACGAAGTGCTCGAATGCAGATCGGAGGAGGTACCGAATCAGGAAGTTGATTTTTGGCCAGAAAAGAGCAATCGGTAGTGAAAGTTACACTGTTAGCCTCATTTCTGAAGAAAGCCGAATCAACAGAAAGTGCATAGCTCACTGACACTTCTGACAGAAGCAAGCGCTAGAAGGAAAGCAGTCTTATATGTGAGAAAATGCATATCGGTCTCAGATAAAGACTTGAATGACACCCCCTCCAAACAATGCAACACCCATGCCAAGTTGCATTTGTGTTTAAGATTCAAAACTTGAGGCCTCTTCAGAGAAAAATGCCGAATCAGTTTGGAGAGAAAGAGATTACGACCGATGCACCGCTTTCCTACATAAGAGAAAGTTTCTGACACCATAGACCGATAGCCCTTAATGGTAACAGGCAGGAGGCCCTTGGAGTCAAAAAGGTATACCAGAAAATCTGCAATTTGAGCGATTGAAGGATTTTGGTAATCCACATGTTGAGCTGCCCACTAGCAGCAGAAAACTTTCTACTTAGCAGCATAAGTTATGCCAGTGGAATGTCGCCGTGATGCAGAAATGCACTCCACTGTTTGTCTTGAAAAACCTCTATGTAGGAGACAGGACCTGATAAAAGACAGGTGTGAAGGGACAGGCTCACCAGGTTGTTGTGATACCTCCTGGGACGACCCTGGGAAAGAAGATCGCGACGTAGAGGTAGACGAATCGGTCGATCGGCCAATAGAGGCCGCAGCAGATTGATCCACACCCTCTGTGGAGACAGGGGTGCGATCAGAATGACCCTGCAACTGCAAGCACGAATCTTCCACAACACCTGAGGAAGAATTGGTGCAGGAGGGAAGGCATAGCCGATCCAACCTGTCTACTCCAGAGACAAAGCATTCACCACAAAGGCTAATGGATCTGGACAAGGGAGGCAAAGGTCTCTACCTGATGATTCCAGTGAGTGGTGAAAAGGTTGATAAGAGGACGACCCCACCATTCGCAAATCGTCTGAAACATCCAAACAATGCAGCATCCATTCGGAGGGAAGAACTCTGTCTCATTGGGACAGGGAGTCGGCTAGGACGTTGAGACATCCGGGGATGTGCCGAATGTACATCCTGTGCTAACAGCATTAGATCCTGTGACAGCCAATACATGGGAATAAAATGTGTGCCCCCTTGATTCCAGATGTAGGCCACCACTGTCAAATTGTCTGAAAGAAGCAGCAATGTGTGATTCAACGGGTGAGAGATCCATTGCTGAAAACTCAAAAGAAGAGCAAGGAGCTCCTTCTGGTTGATATGAAAAGCCACCTGCTCTCTCTCCCACTTGCTGTGAGTAGACAGACCGAGAGGATCCAATGTCGCTCCCCAGACTCGATAGCTGGAATCTGCAGTAAGGATGCGAACGGCCAGATTGGAATATCCAACACGACACCCCGAGTCAACCATGGAACATCGGTCCAAGGGTGGAGGTGACAAAGCAAGGACTGAGGAATAGGAAGTTCCAGGTCCAGAGGATCCACATTCAGACACCAATGATCCAACAGGAAGTGTTGGAGAGGTCAGGCAAACAAGCGACCCAGTGGAATGAGATCTGTCACCGAACTGCAAAAGGCCCAGCATCTGAAGGAAAGTCCTGGCCGAGACCAAGGAGGATCCATCAAAGATAGTCCTGAGTCAAGGCAGAAAGGATCAATGCCTGAGCCTTGGGAACAGACACCACATTGTGAAAAGTGTCGAAATCCATTCCCAAATGACGAAATTGCTGAGAAGGAATTAGATCCTACTTCTCACAATTGACTCTGAAACACAGCGATGCCAGAAACCATTGGACATCGGACTCCAGAACCGCAGCATTGTGGTGCTGTTGGTGGATGTTGTCCAGGTAAGCTGACAAAGTCACAGCTGACTAAGTACAGTGAAAAGCGAGTACATGTGACATCAGTCGGGTGAAGGCCCAAGGAACAAGGTTCAAACCGAACGGGAGAGCTTTGAATTGAAAGACACGATCCCAAAACGAGAACTGAAGGTATTTACGTGATGCCAGGTAAATGGGCACATGGAAATAGGCATCCTTGAGGTCGATACTGGCTGCAAAATCGCCCTAATGAATTGACCGTCGAACTGAACTGAAAGTCTCCATGCTGAAACGAGGTGCTATGATGGACTCGTTCAGGATACTCAGATCGACGACAGGACGAAATTGGCCCTTTTTCTTTGGCACTAAGAAAAGCCTCTAGTAGAACCCCAGAGAAAGGGTGTTCCAGACCACCCCGATTGCCCCTTTTGAGAGGAGATTGTTGATCTCCTGTACCAGAAGGTCCCGATGCTGAGGATCGGAGGTACAAGTACTGGAGGGGCACACAAGATAAACAGGGGTGCCAATGGAAGGACAGTCGCAGACCTGATTGGATGACGTCGAGGACCCAAGGGTCTGACATTATCTCCAGTGGTCTAAAAACAGAGACAGCCTTCCCCCAACTGGAGTCAAATCGAGGAGATAGGAAGCCAGGGCAGTGACCATGTGGTCGGCGAGAGACAACATGCCCAGCATCTCTCGGGACAGTCCCACCATAGATTCAACTACCAACATCGGGAGAACTCTCGACTTTGGCTTAGCTAACCCGAGGGAAGAAGAATCCTCGTCCACTGTAGTTAACTCTAGGAAGACTGGTGGACAGGCGGATTTGTATACACGAAACAGCGATGGTGGCAGAAATGCATCAGATCGTGAAAAGAAAGAACCTTTTAGGGCCTTGGAATGCATTTTGGCATCCAGGCCCTGGAGGACTTGACAACCTGAGCCGATTGCAGAGGGCACAAAACACCAGAGCTAGAAGGCTCAAGGTTTGCAGCGCTCCACAGAGGACCATGGCTGAGGGGCCACTGATGGCTGGTCTGAAGGCTGAATGTCTGACAAGAAGCCAAAAACAAAATCTAAAGCCTACCCCAAGACTCACGAAGGGGGCCCGTTGCCTTCAAGCAAATCGTCATCCTCTGTGGCAGAAGAGACATAGCCCAACTCGGGCTGACAGCAGAAACCTCCTGTGAATGCTGAAGAGCATCCAAAGGGCCAGGCAGGGAATCTTTGCAACTGACCAAAGGAGGTTATGTCTCCGGAGGCACAGGGAAGCCAACTTGAGGGTTACTAGAAAGCAACTGGGTGAGCGCCAGAACGGACTGCCTCAGCTAACCCTGAGAATCTGTCGGAGCAGCCGCACCCGACAGAGTGTTTTCCCAATGGACCCTTCTAGAAGAACCCAAATCATCAGAAGGGACTGACGATGAACATCGATCAGCAGACAGGGTAGGGAGATGGTGAGAAGACACTGGAGGACAGTCCCAAGAGTAAAAACCAGGGGCATTCACTGACCTCTGCAAAACAGAAGGCCCTGCCTGCAAATCCTCTAGAGAGACAAATGGCATACGTCGATCGGTAGCTGGACCTGGGACTTATACACGATGAGAAGACACCGGAAGATTGTCGCTCGAATGACAGGAACCTGCCATTGGCCTGAGAAACAGAAGGCCCCAACTGCCTATCCTCTGAGACTGATGACAAGCATCGATCGACAGCCAGACTTGGAACATGGTGAGAAATCACTGGAGGAAGGTCCCAACATTGACAGCTAACAGGAGCCGTCATTGGCCTCTGTCGAACAGAAGGCCCTGGTTGCCAATGTCCCAGCCCCATCCTGCTAGTTGGCTCACCAGCAGGGGAAGGCGGAACAACAAACGATTCACCTGAGGAACGAGGAATCGCTGCCGATGCGACCAAGCATCTCAACCAGCCAGCTGAGCTAACCCTAACCAGATGAGACAGGGCAGTCAGCAAACCTGTACAGCTTCACCGAGAAGCCAGGGAAGACTGGGAGCCCTGTGACACATCACCAGATACAGCCTCAGGTCCCTGAGACTGTATACCATCCCCAGAAGAGATGGTAGGAGCACTATCATGCAAGATAGGTGCAGCATAAACAAATTCCTCAGCAGCTGTAGATGATGCAGGTGGTACATCGGAGAGAGCGACCTCGGAGACCTTGGAAGAACTCTCCTCAACTAAAACAGTCGCCCTAAAGGTGACCACTGAAGCCAAAGGAAGGGAGACCATAGACCCCACTTCAGGCATCCCAACACCAGCACCACCAACAACTGCAGAGAAATTTGCTATCAAAAAAGGCTGCCCAACATCCTGCGTGTCAGAGTCACCCCGTGCACTCTTAGAAATATCCGAAGAGGCATGGCTACCTTTGCCCCGAGAATGAGGGGTTCTAGCTCTGGTTAGAACCACCTTGTTAGCGGAAGCCCAGAACTTGAAAGACCAAACCCCACAAACACCACAGGGATGGGCCTGAGAACAATTGTTGCAGGTGACACAAGTACTGTGAACATCATCGACATGTTTCACCTGCATACAAGAAGGACAAGGGAGTGTTTTCGGCATTGTACAAAAAGGTGTGAGAAGAATTTTTTGAGGGAAAAATCCCCCAAAATAGTCCAAAGAACCAAGCTTCTCACCAATGGAAAACTGATCAACGCGGGTCGCATTTTTGCGTGCGGAAAAGGCAAGGCACAGAGATAATACAAGCTAAAACTAGCATAAATATAAATAATACAAAATAATTTTGTGCTTGAGAGAAGGATACAATCCTAGAATGCATATGTATCAAATAATTGTAGCGAGTTAATCAAGTTGTTCACAAAGAAACGAGATCAGCTCAAGTCACAAAAATTTTGACCATGCAAGATGGCGGAAAAAAAGGAATTGACATCATGGTTGTTGCAAGAGGTATGCAGAGAGAGTACCTGTAAAGTAGAACACCAGTCTTGCTCGACCCATTTTCGATCTCTTTATAGTGCTTTTGCACTCTTCCACTTTTCCAACTCGTTTGGAAAAGTTATTAGCTTGAGTTAAGTTCCAAAGTAGGGCTTGCACTTACGTTACAGCCAATTGTAAACAATTGTGAGTAAGGTTGAAAAGAAACCAAAATGTTTACGGATGGACATAAAATAAAATAATATGTTTCATTTCCAATGGGTTTATAAAAACCCAAATGCTTGAATCAAAAATGCTGTCTTTTCATTTTACTTCACATTTCTTCTTTTAACACGTACAGTTCTGGAGATCATTGTACATTTTTGCTTCACTTAGTAAGTCGACATCCTGTAGATTTGTACTTGTTTTTTAGGCTAGTCTTGGCTGCCTATATAGACAATCAAGACATGCCTGGACTCAACTGCCAAGGTTCTAAGAATGTAACATATCAGTTTACACAGGTTGATGGACAGATCAAGACTTAAGTTCAGAAATCATTAAGGTGAGTTGACTGGGTCCTTTTAAAAATACATGAAAGTGAAAATGATCGATCCATCATTTTCACTTATTTTTAAAAGGGCCCCCAGATGTCAACACAATTTTGGGGGGAAAACCTGTTTTGTTGCAGTAAAAAGTGACCATAGTGAGAATTAGGCCTTTAAAGGTTAAAACAATTTTGACCAATTTGTGAATGTTGTGTCCAAAATACTATGAGGCAATTTTTTTGGTGTTGGTTGTTCAGTAAAGTGCAGTGGAAGAAATTTGATTTGACAATGACAAGCTGACTTGTATTTAGAATGATAGACATAGCAGAGAATATTCAGGCGGTAATTTCTTTTAAGCCATTACTCAACCCCAGCAGCAGATGACACTTGCAAAAAAATTCTTGAATTACTTAACCCTTTACCCAACGCAGACGATATCAAAATTTATTATTTTAAATATCATTTTCTTTAAATTTTTCAAAAAATTTCAATAAAACCATATCATGTGACCCCCTCATTGGAACAAGTTTGATAAGCTTGTTCCAAAGAGGGGTCACATAATATGGTTTTGTTGAAATTTTTAGAAAAATATTTTTTCAGCTGCTGAATTTGCATATTACACGGGTGGATGTGGCCGATTCGTTGGGTAAAAGATAAACATTTTCATTTTTTGTGAGCTTTCATTGGAACAGGCTTATTGAGTTCATTCCAATGAGGGATCACAAGCTATGTTTGTGGGACAAAAAATAAAATCATATTAAAATTTGAATTGTGATTTCTGTGAATACTGCTGTCCGTCTTCTCAGTTGCCCGTGAATGGCTGTTATGTTGGGTATAGGGTTAACTCGTGAAGCAACATATTATTTTTTGATAATAATTATTAGTACAGGTACATAGCTCCAGATGACTTAAGGTATCACAGAACTAAATATTTTCCCATAGACCACCATTATAATGTTCAGGTGAAAAAAAATATGATTGCATCACTTTAATTTTGGCATTCAAATATCTTTGTCAAGTATTGCCTTCAGACAAACGTTTTTTGGCCTGAAAACATGGGGTCATGCAACAAATAAGAGAGAAAAAATGACACAAAGGGAAGTGTCAGTCATGTGCAGATATTTTTCAGAGACTTTCCAAAAAAAACACACAAAAAGTAAATTGTATTTTTTAGGTCCAAAAGTCATCAAATCACCCTCTTAACAGTGTTTCTACATCATTGTTGGCTGCCTATACAGGCAGCCAACAATGATGTAAAACACTGCCAAGACAAATGGACTCTACAGGTTGAGTTCTCAAGGGAAGATATACTTGGAGGCGATTTTTTTTAAAGCAACATGTAGGTGGCAGTTTGTAGCTGTATCGGTTTGTGGCTGTATGCTGAGAAAACATCTTTATTCTTTTGAAACAATTTGTTGGCCCAATGATCAAATTTCTTGTGACATTTATATTTATTTATTTATTGGGGTTAATGATACTTTCAACAGCCATGGTCACCTCGTGTCAGACAGTTTTATGAGTGGAGGAAGCGGAGTACCAGGAGAGAACCACCAAGCAGTGGCGAGCAACTATTATACTCTCCAACGTACTAACTCCACACAAGCAGGGTTAGCATTGGTTGAAGACAAGTGAACCATCGATGTGCAGTACGCATTAGTACACAATGCCAATGTGCCCCCACATGGGCAGTTGGGATTAAGTGCCTTGCATAAGGACACAACACGGTTGCTGCAGGTGGGAATGACATTCATATAAAATACAACATACAGCATATCCCCATTATTTGTACCATTCAATGGCACCTTTGACAAAATTCTCACCTCTGGCAGTTTTATCTCTGTTTTACCATAACTGACTCTTATCTGATTAATTAAACTGCTTAAAAGTGGTGCTAATGAAGAACTGTCAGGGGTTGTACCAATAAATCTAAAAATGAAAAATCTTTTTTTAATAAACTCACCACAAAATCACACTCTATTGACAATTGGTAATCACACCCGATTCAAGGTGAATGTAAATAGTAACAACAAGGGGAAAATTCCCAAATGGTACACTGGGTAAAAAGGGTTATTAATTTCAGTTCTTGATGAATTTTTACATGTCAAATTCAAACTTAACCTTTTCTGTGGATGAACCTTGGGCAAAATATGGATTGCATGTGTTGTAAATAGCTCAACTTATCATCTTTAAACCAAAAAGTAGATGGATGAATCGATGGATGGCTGCAATGGGTGACAAACAAATCAGAATAAAGATAACAATTAAATGACAATAACTGCATGTGTGCAGCTGGAGTTACATGGAATCATAAATCTTGGAAATTTTGAGATAATGAAGGGCTAGAGCCTAAAATGGATGTTTTAGAGAAGTGTCAAAATTGAACTGGACCTGTATTTTGTGTGAAAGATTGGATGGTATTAAAATTTCAAGTTCAGTTTTGGTATCTGTATTTTCAGAATGATTTACCACAGTATCAGTACTATATTTTGTAGTAATACCGTACTTATATCAATAGTCCAGGCACATTAGACATAAAAATAAGAAAGTAAGGAAAAAAATCGAAGAAAGCTGATTTTTTTTATATGTTTCCGGGACACACATTGCGGATAAAGTGTGAAAAGTCCCCACGAATCCGAGTTGAGCTTTTTTAGTTATAGCGATTTTTGATGAAAAAAAATTTTTTTTTTTAAATTCGACCCAGCTCCATATTTCTCATTCTTATTCGCCTTAGTAGGGTGAGAATCATAAATATCATGCTGAATTATATTGAGAATACATATCCCCAACAGAAAATGCCAACTTTCTACCAATCCTCACACTCAATGGTGAAATATTCACGAAAATGTCCAAATTTACGAAAAAAAATTTATTGTTTTCATACACACAACGGTACACAACGTCCATTAAATCAAATCTATGACTACTTTGGGAGTTAAATTATATATCAAAAATTGCAGAAAAGCAGTGGCTTTATAATGATATATAACAATAGTCATTTATTCCATAATGAACTGGTGAAACGTGTGAAATATTAACCATACCCCCTAAACTCAAATTCAAACGGCATCGACTTTTCTCATTCAAATACCGTATTATAGCATCATTGTTTCAATTTCCATGTTCGATTAAATCACATAATGTGGTGTTCGCCTACACTCAAGATGCATTGGCATGTAATGTGGCGGGGGCTTCCATATGATTATGTCATATTTAGGGGCAATTGGTTCGATCATGGCTGGTAGCAGCTTGGATGAACTTTGGGGGACTGTTTATGCTGGTGGGTCAATCCATCATTTGATCAGTGGTCATGCATATTCAAGAGCAGTTCATGCCCATTTGCTAACACAAATTGCCATTACAAAACTTGTGTTTGAAGAAAGCCGAACACTAGATAACTTAGACTGCACAGAAGTCAATGAAATATTCTGTGGACTTGCCAGAGGTGACTGTACAACAGCTGACGCTGTCAATCAAGAAAGTGTCAACCATCTACTGTCAAAATTACACGAACTGCTCCAGAATGTGTCCGTAGGACGCACAGGAAAGCTTTGGGTACAATACTATGAGCAAATAGGTCTTCTCCAGTTGTTCTTGAGAGCAGAGCGCACAGGCGACTGGGAACTCCACACATATTGTGTTCGCAATATGATTCCAGTATTTCACGCAGGTGGTCATTTTGCATACGCAAAAAGTTCTCATCTCTATTTGCAGCAGATGAATGAGCTAACAGAAATAATGCAACAGGATGATTTGAAGTTGTTCACTGAGAAAGGTTACTTTACCATAAGGCGCTCAGATAAATTCTGGGATGGGATATATTCTGATCAGACCATAGAGCAGTGTTTAATGAGAATGTTCAAGCTCCCTGGTGGTCTCACACATGGCAGGGGAATAACCAATAGCACTGTTGCGAAATGGGTACATGGACTACCTCTTTACTTTCCGATATGTAATGCTCTCGAAAATTTTGTTCATGTTCACACTGGTCATGGCGAACAACATCGGGATCTCCGTCAAAGTTCACAATTGACTGATGCCAATGATATCACCAAATTATTGAACTGGCTCAGAGTGCATTCCCCCTTCCAGAATAGAGATCCACTACAATTAGTCTCTATAGCGACCGGGCTTGTGGCCAACGAAACTGTGAACTGTTACCAAGTTCGCAAAATTGGTGAATGTTGCGTATTGAATGCTGTAAGCAAAACGTTCAACAGCATCAAACTACGACGTGTTGACACTGTGAAGTCTTTCGCATCGATGGCAAATAGCATCAAAGTCCGTGGAAGTAAGGTAGTGATTGACCCCACAATTCTGTTCAACCGCATCACATGTGTTATTCAGTCACAAGCAGAGATGGAAGAGTATCTCAAATATGAACTCGCCCCGAAACCACCAGCATTGTTTGATTCTGCTGGAATGAGGAAGACACAGAAAAGCACGCTCGGTAAGATCCTCAAAACATACGGTTCCGAGCAAACTAAAATCCCAGAACATTCTCTGTTTGTTGTAGATGGTGGATTTTTATTGAGGGCAGTTGTATGGCCTAAACAGTCGTCATATAAGGACATATGTACATCATATTCCAATTATCTAGTGAGACATTTTGTGGCGAACGTCGTGGTTGTTTTTGATGGCTATGCTTGTACAATGTCGACAAAGGGCATGGAACAAGCCCGTAGATCTCAAGACAGGTATTCCATTGATATCAATATCTCACCCGAGTTACCAGCCACCACACCCCAATCCGATTTCCTTGCAAATGCCAAGAACAAAACCCAACTGATCGATCTTCTAATGCAGGAGCTATCTGCTATCAATATTCAGTCCAAGCAGGCCAAGGCTGATGCTGATGTACTGATAGCCGAAACTGCACTTGACATCGCTCAAGATGACAACAATGTTGTCGTTGTGGGAACAGACACAGACTTGTTAGTCATTTTTACCTCTCGAGTTCAACCGGGATGTAATATTCACATGATGTATTCCATTACCCCAAACTTACTAGTTTCAGTTAGTGAAATAGCAACCAAAATGGGTGACCATAGAAGCAACCTCCTTGTAGCACATTCTATAAGTGGTTGTGACACTACTTCTGCACTCTTTCGAGTTGGTAAGAAGAAAGTATTCAGTACAATTGTCTCCGATGTTACTAGCGACTCACAACAGTATGTCAACACAATTTTGGCGGATGACAGTACACCAAGTGCAGTAGCCGCTGCCGGGGAACAACTTCTCCTGATCTTATACGGGAGTAAAACTGTTTCCTCTCTCGACCAATATAGATATGTCACTTACAAGTGTTATGTAGCAAAATCTAAACTGAATAAACCCATCGACCTAGCCTCATTCCCACCAAGCAGCGATGCTGCACAACAACATGTCTACAGATGTTATCTCCAGGTCCAACAATGGCTGGGCACTTCGCTTCCTCCGACGGATTGGGGGTGGTCGCTAGACAATGGACTTCTTGTACCGACAGCAGCCACAAAGCCATGTGCCCCCGATAACCTACTGAATCTGATCAGTTGTGGTTGCAAGAGTGCTTGTACAAAAAGGTGTGGGTGTAAGAAGGCAGGACTCTCTTGCTCAGGTTTGTGTAACTGCAGTTCGGATTCTTGTAACAACCACAGAAACACTGTCCTGTCGGAAATTTCTGAGTTCGATGAATAATATGTATATAGGTCATGTCATTTCTGTATATAGCGTTGATAATAGTCAATGTAACTTAATCCATGTTGATTGATTTGTACATTCTGTAAATATTATTTATTGATTTTTGTACATTCTGTAAATATTATTTATTGATCTAATGCTGCCAGACACAGACATGTCTGTTCGGTCCCAAGCCCGAAAATAGTTGAGTTCTCATGCTGACGAATTTTATGCCAAAAGGGGAACTCGGCCAGAAGCAGAGGGGGTCTTCCATAATGTCTATTTTGTAAGCAATGATAAAAGTCTTCAAATGGTGGTGGATTTTTTATCGTCTGTCCAACTAACATCCCGTTCTGTACTACGACCCTTTGGGCAAATCCGTTAGAAAAATCGTCATTTTTTGCGTAAATCCGATACTTTTTTGTGAATTTTCAATAATTTTTCGCAGAAATTGTCACAGAATGCACATTTTCCTCTAGGTAAATGTATATTAGACATTACGTAGCTCGAAATACGCGTAAACAAAAAATACAGTTGGATCAATTCGAGGTTACAAAGTTCGTGTGATTTTTTTTGATTTTTTTCAAACGCGTTTTCGAAAAAAGGCTGTAGAAAAAAAAAGCTCAACTGGGATTTTAGGGGACTTTTGTCTAATCGTTCAGTGACATGTACTCGACATTCCCTTAAAAAATCAGCTTTCTCCGATTTTTTTCCCTAGTGAAACCTAATGTTCTTGGGCTACAAACGGTATTTTTGATGTACTGCTCTGCTGTAATTTCCTGTTTTACAGCAGACTAAACCAACAAACTGTTAAAATGTTGAAAGTAACACAGGCACTCGCCATGGTTCATTTGATGCGACAAAAAAGCTGAGAGAAAATACCCACTCAGCTTTTTTGTTACGTCAAATGACCAGTGGTAACTAACTGCCTTTATTATGCCTCACGTTTGTAACATCAGCCGTGATTGGTTAATTTGACACCTTCTAAAAGTCATAGTACTGGAGTTTTGTTGCAAAAGACTGGTACTATCGGAACGTTCTTTCCTAGAGACAAGAGAACTAAGAAAATGTAAGCTCCACTTTCAATGATCAGTGTCGATTACACATGCTCTGATTGGAATTCCTCAACACTAAACGCTGGTTCCATGTCCGTTTAACTTTTTTCGTCACCAATGGACACAAACTTACCAACAAATATATCATCTTCAGTGGGTTTGTTTTCAATTTTAACTGCAAACAATGAATTCAAAAGAATCAGATATATTAAAAACTCACGTGTTGTTCACCACTTCAGTGAATCCTGAATATGAATTATGACTTCAATCAATTATATTTCCACAAGTTTAGTACTCCTCGACCTCACTGAGCCTCCGCCTCAAGTTCAAAATAAATTGTTTCACTCCGCTTAATTCTAACAACTGTCGTCGTCCAAGAAACATGAATTTATATTCCATTAATTTATACAACTTATCACACTAGATTTAATAATGAATTATAACATGAACAGCATAATGCAGTTGTAAACACTGGCATTTGGTGATATAGAAACTCCCAAAGTACTTTTGATAAGTCATTTTCAAAGAGACGTCATTTGTTCGAAATGACGTCATGTTTTTGGATTCGACTACATTGTTATTACAAGATTGATGACATGTTGCAGTTAACGCTTAACAATGAAAGTTATTTTTTGTTCGGCACAATAAAATAATTAGAATGTTTCTTTTCATGTTCTATCGGTCGATAATACCTGAGTTTGTGTGATTCGTACTATCGACCGATAGAACATGAACAGAAACGTTCTAATATTATATTAGAAATACACAGTCCATGGGCTATTCTTGTGTGGATTTTGCTTAATGTTAAGTTGTTTTCCCTTTTATTTTTTAACAAATGTCGGGACGATTTTTTAAAACCCAAATTTTGGTAGTTTGAGATGCCCTCGGTATGGTAAATTAGTACTAACTTGATAATGATACCAAACAGTATACTGTCCATCTCTAGTGACAGAGATAATATACCAAATATGTATTGGTAGTATTGAATATCATATGAAAATATGAAATGTGCATTTGTATATAACTTTGATTATTTATTCATTTATTTATTGGAACCTACCGGTAATGACACTTTCGATAGCAAAGGTCAATTCATGTTTGACAATTTTGCAAGTGGAGGAAGGTGGAGTGCCCAGAGAGAATTACCAAGCCGTGGCAAGCAACTGTCAGGTTCCGCAACAGGTTAGGGTTAGCATTGGTTGAAGGCAAATGAACCACTGATCGATGTACAGTATGCCTTAGTATACAGCACTACAGTGCAATCATACTGGAAATTGGGATGAATAGCCTTACCCTAAGGCCACTACACAGTTACCATAGATCAGGATCAAACATTTTCTATTTTCAACAAGCAAATTCAGTGAATTCATGTCTCCCGCTGGGCAGCAGTTTCAAGGGGAATTAGTGCATCCAGTGGAATATAGTAGAGTTGCAAGTGGAAGTTATTTAAAAGAGACAGAACAGACAGTGCTTCAGACAGTGGTTATCAGATTTATTTTCACGGAGGTCACTGTCAAAGAAAGTAAAGTGATGTGGAGTATAACTGTGAGAATTACTAAAAATTAAGACTGTATGAAAAGACATATTACATTAAACTGATGTGAAAAGTAATCCATATATGAAATTTCATTGAAATCGGTTGACTCCAAGGAAAGTTAGAGTCTGGAAACCATCAGCCAATCAAATTTAAGCAACCTAATTAATATGCGCAGAAATTGCCCATGTTCGAACTTGGAACCACAATTGATGAAAGTGATCTACTACCCAAATTTCATCGAAATTGACTGACTGTAAGGAAAGTTAGAGTCTGGAAACGAAAAACACGGAAGGTGTGCACTTACTGTGTATAAGTAGTAGGACTGAATAATCAAAGTTTCCCTAATTTGCTTAATTTTTGCACGAGAACAAAACTTGTATTATATGTGATGTATTGCATGTTACTAAACATTCGTTCAAAAATTTATTCAAATCTGAACTTTCATATAAAAGTTCTGTACAAAAAACTGATTACACCCAATTTCGGAACAAAATGGCCACTGGCAGTCATCTTGAATTTTGGACCAAACCCCAAAACACATATTCTGGTCTCACAATGATAACAAAAATACTCAAGAAGTTTCGTGAAGAACGGTTCATAAATATGGCTTTTAGTCCGAGGTGCGTTGACGCATGGGGCAGACAGACAGATTTTCGGTACAAAATTTCCCACATTTGAACTTGACCTAGGTATTGATAAAAGTAATCCATATATGAAATTTCATTGAAATCGGTTGATTTTAAGGAAAGTTAGAGTCTGGAAACCGTCAGCCAATCAAATTTCAGCAACCTAATTAAATATGCACGGAAAATGCCCATATTCGAACTTGGACCCACAATTGATGAAAATGATCTACTACCCAAATTTCATCAAAATCGACTGACTGTAAGGAAAGTTAGAGTCTGGAAACGAAAAACACGGAAGGTGTGCACTTACTGTGTATTAGTAGTAGCACTGAATAAATCAAAGTTTCCCTAATTTGCATAATTTTTGCACGAGAACAAAACCCATATCATATGTGATGTATTGCATGTTACTAAACATTCATACAAACATTTATTCAAATCCGAACTTTCATATAGAAGTTCTGTACAAAAAACTGATTACACCCAATTTCGGAACAAAATGGCCACTGGCGGCCATCTTGAATTTTGGACCAAACCCCAAAACACATATTCTGGTCTCACAATGATAACAAAGATACCCAAGAAGTTTCGTGAAGATCGGTTCATAAATACGGCTTTTAGTCCGAGTTGCGTTGGTGCACAGGGCAGATGGACAGGCAGACAGACAGATTTTTGGTACAAAATTTCGCACATTCAAACTTGACCTAGGTATTGATAAAAGTAATCCATATATGAAATTTCATCGAAATCGGTTGATTTTAAGGAAAGTTAGAGTCCGGAAACCATCAGCCAATCAAATTTCAGCAACCTAATTAAATACATGCAGAAAATGCCCATATTCGAACTTGGACCCACAATTGATGAAAGTGATCTACTACACAAATTTCATCAAAATCCGGTCACTGTAAGGAAAGTTAGAGTCTGGAAATGAAAAACACGGAAGGACGGGAGGACACCCCCAAATTTAATATCTCCCTTTTTTTCAAAAACCAGGGGACAAAAACTAACTATTGTGGGCATACCTATGACCAACAAATATTATAGAAAATAAAAATTTACTCAAGTTGTGAAAGTTATGAATATTCTTGGACAGACTCACATACGGACGCACAGATGGATGCATGTAATCCAGTATACCCCCATTTTCTTCGAAAGTGTGGTATAATTATTATCCAATGCAATTCTGTTTATTGGGGTTTTAATGACACTTTCATAGGCCTGCAAATAACTTGAAAACAATCATTTAGGTTATGTGGGTGTTATGTTAACTGTAAAATATGTGAATGTTGTGCCGGTTAAAATAAAACAACACAGCATAAATTAATTTCATAATCCCACATGTTTTGGTAGTCAGATATGACAATTTTTTAGAACAAACTCAATTCAAAGGTTCTATATGACCAGAGGTCCTCAGGGGGTGAATTTGCTGATGCTATCCCATGCAGTGGACCAATTTACCCTCTGGGTATCTCTTTCTGTTTAGGTTTGAGACCTGCATTCAGATTGAGGTTGACAGAGGGTAAATTTAGTGATGCTACCCTGCATAGCAGGGTAGCATCACCAAATTCACCCTCTGGGGACCTCATTTTGCAGATGACTGTCTGCTTATTTTCTAGCTTTGGTTGAAGGCAAGTGGATCACTGACGTCAAGTATGCCTTAGTACACAGCTCCTTTGTGCCATCACATGGAAAATCAAGATTAAGTATCTTACCCAAGGATACAGTGAATTTTCCACTGGTTAGAATCGTACATGATCCACCTCTTGGTTTAAAGTCCAATGCTCTAACCACTGAACCACCACACACCCTTTAATTTTCAGGTGAAACATTGCAAAGCACATAATAACAAGAGGGATGCTAATGCCCCTTCGCTCAACTACATTCCTCTTTGATACTATTTATGTATTTATTGGGGTTTAATGGCACTTTTGGCAGCCGGGGTCACCTTGTATTAGACAGTTTTATAGGTGGAGGAAACCGGAGTACCCAGAGAGTACTACTGAGCAATGGTGAGCAACTGTCAGACAGCCGAACATACTAACTCCACACAAGTAGGGTTAGGATTGGTTGAAGACAAGTACACCATCGACGTCCACTACACCGTAGTACACAGCATCACTGTGCCCCTATGTGGGCAACTGGGATTAAATGACTTGCCCAAGGACACAACATAGTTGCCCCTGGCAGGGAACGAACCATGGACCTCTCGGTTTGAAGTTCAATGCCATAATCACTCAGCCACCACACTCCCCCTCTTTGATACAGTCACTTAAATAAATGACAACTAAACTATAAGAAGCAAGGCACTAGTGTTGTGCGGTTTTATTTTTCTTGTTTCAGTTCGGTTTCGGTTTGGGTTTTTAAAAAAACTTGGTTTATAGGTCGGTTTTCGGTTTTTTATAGTAAGACATCTGCAGTTTCCAACAGAAACTATGTAGTGTCGATATAATGCCCATACTGTCATATTTTCAATGATGATTTAATTGGCAGTGACTAGCATTTGTGCTGTGTATAAATGGCAGGCATTATCAAAACAAAATAATATAAAAGAAAATAAAATGTAACAGTGTTCGTAGAATATCACCACTCACCAATTCTAGGCACATGCCCCCCCTCCCCCACACCTCTGGTCTTTAAGTTCAGACATAAGAGAGTCTATGATGAATTGATATTAACACATGGGTGCGAAAAGAGCTAATTCACAATTTCCCAGGGCTCTGTTCAGTGCTCACTCCTGGGTGGAGCCCTGGGCAGCCTAACAAAGTGACCCTACCAGGCATTGCAAATAATAACAAGCGTTGCCAAGTGGGTCACCTAGACACCCATCCTAACATACGTGACAATGAACTGATGTATGGACTCCCCCCCCCCCCCCCACCACACACACACTCACAGTGGTGACTAGTGCCATCACCCGCCCTAGTAAAATAATCAGCAATCATTTCATGTCAGCCTGGAATGGGAAAGTCATATTGTTTGTAGCTGGGTGGGCTTCAAAACGAACTACTTTACCAAATACCTATTGTCTATCTATCTATCCATCCCCCCCCCCCCCCCCCCCCCCACACACACACCTCGCGCACGCAATGGTTTTAGCTCAACGGAATTGATTTCACAATTCACTGGTGTACTGTTATATATTGTAACTTTTTTGCGTTTGCCTCTTGCCATTCCACTTTCTATTTCTTCCACTGATTTGTTCCTTTGGTTGGCCCCCTTAAAGTTAGTTGTGTGGGAATGCAACTGTGGCACATTGACAGCGATATTACGGAATGCAGCTTTTTCGGCCTCGGGACGTTTCGGTTCAAGACGTTTTGGCCTTTATATATTGAACTGAATAGAATAAGAACTTGCGGTTTCGTGTTTTAGTTGACCGAAACCTACAGGACAAATCGTCTCAGGTCGGAACGTCCCAAGACTGAACCGCAGTAAAACCTCTTCCCGGATAAGCACATCAAGGGAGGCAACATACTACATACGAAACACGTGGTGGGGAAACCTGTGACAAATGTTATTTTCGAATACGACAATGAAATGCCAAGACCTTTTTCTGATATGATATTATTCACTGTCCAACAGATTGTAGATAAGTAATTTTAATTAAACTGATTGACTATGTCAGACAAACCTGTTTAAAAATGAAGCCAATTGCGCAAGGTATTTCCTGTAATCAGTGAAATGAAGGCGTGTTGGCTGTCTGTTTTGTCATTCTCACAGAAAACACAACCCATTTTTACGTCAACGATGTGTGACTGACAACTTGTCATACATCATTCTCGAGTGATCTGGACATACTGCAGTGACCCCTTTACATCCAGAATGTGGCGTGCATTGACGACACTGTTATTTCCTGACAAAGCTTGACATTTCAGACATTGTTAGTGCAAACTGAATAAAGAAAACATCTCTTCCCGACATTTTATGAAAAAACCGAAACCGTACTCATTTACCAGTTACACGGTTTCGGTTTTCAAGTAAAACCGAAACTGATCGACTTATAAAACCGGTTAACCGTACAACACTACAAGGCACATAATTATTGAAATCCTTTTCCTTCACAAAGAAATTAACAAAGCTCATAATTTGGCCTGTTATTTATTTATTGAGGTTTAAATGACAATTTCAACAGCCAGGGTTACCTCGTGGGACAGTTTAAAGGGAGGAGGAAGCCAGAGACACAGAGAGAACAACAGTGCAATGGTGAGCATCAGGCTCCCCAATGCTCAAAACTCCACACAAGCAGGGTACGCATTGGTTGAAGACAAGTGCACCATCAAAGTGCAGTACGCATTAGTATACAATGCCAAAGTGGCCCCACGTGGGCAATCAGGATTAAGTGTCATGACCAAGGACACAATGTGGTTGCTGCAGGTGGGATTCGAACCGAGGACCAATTTGGCATGTTAAAAATAGGAATAAAAACAAAATTTTGAGCTGTAAGAATATATAAGCCCTGGCACAAGCCTGAAAATAAGCAACCTGTCATTTGAAAAATGAGGTCCCCACAGGGTGACTTTGCTGATGCTATCCCATACAGTGGGCCAATTTATCCTCTAGGTACATCTTCTGTTTTGGCTTGAGATCTTGATTCAGACTAAGGTTCACAGAGGGTAAATTTTGTGATGCTACCCTGCTGTGCAGGGCAGAATCACCAAATTCACCCTCTGGGGACCTCATTTGTAGATGACAGCTAGTCTGCTTATTTTCAGGTGGTGGGCCTATTATGTTTGAAGAAATTTACTCAAACATAACCTTTTCCTGACAATGGACTTGACCGAAGCATTAATTGATACAACTACAAATTCACAGATGTTTTGCTGAAAAAAAGGAAAAATTGGCAAAATAACAGCACCTATGATAAGCATAATGGTTAAGAGAAACTATAATAGCAAGGAAACACACCTATGAGCAATAAAAATCACCATAAGGCCACACAAAGTAGATCTGGTTCTCAGGCCATTAATTGTAAAATTGCATGTGGGTGAGCGTTTTTTTATTTTATTTTTTATTTCTGTAATTATTTCTTTGCCATCAAAAATTCATGTTCTTGGTTTATGTTTTAGGCCCCTAATCTATGGAATAGCATGGGTGCTGGTGTATTTCGTCCCTTAAGAGCAGGAAGGCTTTGCAATGCAAGAGCACTGCAAAGCCTTCTTGCACTCAAGCACCAAATTTATCATTTTTTTTAACTTGGATAAAATATCAGACAAAAACCATTTAATTTTTATTTTTTTTAAGTTTACACTGGTTATAAATAGAGGGCCTGTGGCTGCATGTGGCAGCCAAAAGGACCATGCAAGAGGTCCTGAGAAACAGATTTTTATTTTTTAAGGCCTAATGTGGCATAAAGTTTATTTTAACTAAATTGCTTACAAAAGAAAAGTTTTCACCTGAAAAAAAAATAATTGAAGCAAATTTTCCAGAAAATAAGGGTTAAGTATTGTAGTCATGGTCCTGAACAGCCACAACTGCAATTTGAAAGCCATGGGACCAGACCACTGAGTTCAAAGGAATTTATTTCAACATACACTCTTACTAAATTGGACGTTGATGCCGAAGCTGAGGCCGACAGAGTCATGACATTACCTCACATCTACTTCATAGTATGTGGGGTAATAAAACACACCTATGACAAAAATACATCACAATAATTTGCAATAAAAATTACTTTAATGCAACTTCTTAACTGGTAAAGTGCCAAGTTATTTTTGGTCCTGGAAATTTCTTTGTGCATCTTTGTCTTGTTACAATTTATGGGAGAGTGCCTGTAGGCACTCTCCCATAAAGTGTAACAAGGCAAATCCTAACAGACAAAATAATATCACTTCAAAGATAATATGAAGCACATCCACAGAATATGAAGCCTTTAAATTGCAATACTGGGACTTCAGAATCAAGCCCATGCAAATATGGGCTTCCAGCACTCTACCAGTTAACAGACAATTAACAACTAAATTTTCACCTAAAAAAAACAATTTTAAAAAAAGTAAGGGTTAAGTTCTATAGTTATGATCCTAAATAATCCACGGCTGCAAGATGAAGCTCTGTGGCCACTGCATTTGAAGAAAAAAACTCAAACACAAACTCTTACAAATTGGATATAAGAGCTGACTTTAATTGTTACAAGTACATTTAAGGTCACAGATTTTTTGCTGAAAAAAGGAAAAATGGGAAAAATAACAGCACATAAACTAAGTAGAAGGGTTAAGATAAACTACAATCTGAATAAAAGACATCAATAAGCAAAATAGATCACCAGAATGAATGTTCAATAAAGTTTACTTCAACGAAACTTCTTACAACAGAAATTTGAGTCTGTTTTTACCTAAAACAAAATAATTGAAGAAATATTTCCAGAAAATTTGGGTCAAGTACTTTGATATGGTTCTAAGCAACCAGCAACTGCAACAAAAAAGCCCAGGGGCCACTGGGTTTGAAGAAACCAACACAAACACAAACTCTTAAAATTTGGATATTGGAGCTGACTGAAGCATTAATTGTTACAAGTACACGATCACAGATTTTTTGCGGACAAAAAGGAAACACAGGGAAAATAATATTTAATATAAGGCTTAACCCTTTTAACCCTAGTGGCCCTGTTTCCAGCTAGTTACATGACACACCATAACGTCATTATATAGGAAGGATGTTCAGTAAATGTGTGGGGTAGACCAATCAATATTTTCAACTTGCAGCCCTATGGCTGCATGCTGAAAATATTGATTGATCTACCCCCAAAATAATGCATATGGACTCTTCTAATTGCTGCCATTGAACTGACATGGAAAGTACCACTAGAGTTCAAAGGGTTAAGAGAACATACACTTACAATAAAGCACAACTAGAAGCAATATAAATCGCTATAATATTCAATAAAGTTTACTTTAGGCCACACAAAGTAGATCTTCTGTTTCTCAGGCCATTATTTGGGAAATTGCATGCGGGCGAGCGGTTTTTTATTTTATTTTTTATTTCAGTAATTTCTTCTTTGCCATCAAAAGTTTATGTTCTTGGTTCGAGTTTTAGGCCTCATAATCTACTGAATAGCATGGGTGGTGGTGTATTTCATCCCTTGAGTGCAAGAAGGCTTTGCAATGCTAAAGCATTGCAAAGACTTCTTGCACTCAAGGGACAAATTCATCAATTTTTTTAACTTGGGTAAAATATCAGACATAAACCATTTAATTTTTATTTTTTTTAAGTTTAAATTGGTTATAAAAAGAGAGCATGCGGCAGCCAAAAGTACCATGCGGGAGGGCCGGAAAAACAGATCTTTTATTTTTTTTAGGCCTTAATACAACTTCTTACAACAGAAAATGAGCATCTCTTCCATCAACTCTTTTTTGACAGAGCTCATGGAAGTCTGTGAAACAAGGTATAATAGATTAAATGCTTATGCTGGATGTAGCTAGGCCAAATACATCTATAAATTTAGTGATGATCAGGAAAATTTCTCATCATAGTGCAAGATTTTTTATTCAATTAACCCTTTACCGAACAACGTATTTTTAAAAAATAAATTAAATTTCACATTTTTTGAAAACAAATTTCACAATTTTTCAATAAAACCACACAAATATGGATATCATTAGAACCAGCTCAGTGAGCTGGTTCTAATGATATTCTCATTTGTATGGTTTTATTGAGAAAATTCCAAGATATTTTTGTCTGTGGCAAACTTATTCTGTTTAATTTTCTGGCTGTTATTGATTTCTATGTAAGGTAAAGGGTTAACAGGAGTTTACTCTATAACCCATATGCAACTAACCAAATTTCTAGTAAAGTATGGTAAATGGTTTTGAGTTTGGAAGTTATGTTCAATTAACAGTGTTATTCAGTTAAGAGGTATACAATTAAGTGGGCTGGGGGCACGATGACGCCGTGTACCAAGGCGTACTGCACGTCGATGGTGCGCATGTCTTCAACCACTCTAACCCTGCCTGTGCTGCAGTGCGGATTTACGATGTTGGGGAGCTGGCAGCTGCTCGTCGTTGCTCGGTGGTTCTCTCCGGGTACTCCGGCTTCCTCCACCCGTAAAAGTGTCACGGTCATGATTAGCCATTGTGCATAAATATGTGACCTTAAACATCAATAAATAAATAAATTAAGTGGGCTCCATTCTACCAGCATTACCTCATTTGTGACTGTAAATAAACCTATGTTTTCATTTACAGCTTTCAGCTGCTTAAATGAAAATTGCATTTCCCTGAGAACAATCAAGATATAATCAGGTACCTACTCGACAAGATAGTCAAACAATTTCCATATCCCCCACTGACCTTTCTGACTACAGTTAAAACTAGAAGTCCTGTCACGAATAGTGCGCTTATCTACGCTTAATTGCGCGTTGGAATTGCGCGCTTTTGCCATATCGAATGGCATCCAAAGCACGGCAGGTTCTCTTGGTTACTCATAGCAAACACATGCAATGTTTCTGCAATGGACCTCCGGGTTACCCGGAGGACCATTGGCTGAAACATTGCTTGTGCACAGGTCATATGTACAGAATTTGATAGCTTTACTTGGGCCATAACGCGTACATTAATGGGCATATCAACGTGCTATTTGTGCGCATCTCATGACAGGACTTCTAGTTTTAACTGTAAAACATGCATAACATGGGTATTCGACAATGTAATTGTGTATAACTTATTGGTTGAAGGGTTAAAGGTTAAAGGATTATGCAACGTTGCATGTAAAATTGCCCCATTGATGTTATTCCTGATAAAAAATTATCCCTTGGTGCTAACTTTTGGCTTGATATCTCACAAAATGAAGGGGTTATGCAAGTAAGAAAGGGCTGTAACAGCCCACAATCTGTTGAAACATGAATTTCTGCTCACATGCACATTTAGACTTCATACTGATACCTCACACCAAAGTTTAATAAAAATTCCATGAAAAATGTAGGAAGAGTAAAGAGGACAAAGATTTGTCGCAGAAGGACGGGCAGACGGATAGATAGATGGGAGGGGCGGGCAGGTGGGCGGGCGGTCGGGCGGGCGGGCGGGCGGGCGGGCGGATGGCCAGGCAGGCAGGCAGGCAGGCAGGCAGATGCAGAGATGGACTGGCAGGTGCACGAATACCATTTCAATATCCCCCCTAGACTTCGTTGGTGGGGGATAAAAATTATGTAATGATAATCCTCTATATATGAGTGACCATCCACAACATACCTTATGATAACAACACATTTTTCATCACACCACTCCATTGCTAACTTTGCAGCAGAAGCCATTATTGATGTCTTACCACATCCTGAATTTCCATACACAACCAATGGCTCTTTTATGTCACCTAGAATGTAATCTTTAATTTTCTGCAAAAAAAATTGAAAGTGTAAATGACACTGCAGCTTAACTTGTCTGTATGCAGTGTTTGATGAAAAGGATAATGTTCAATGTTTGTGAAAGGATTTTGAATAAAGACAAGAAATGTGACAATTGAGAATATGTTAAGTTCTGTACCCCACATGCTATGTTTTCAACAAGAATAATTTGAGGTGTAGACTGCTCTAAAGAACTGAGGCCAGTCCAGTGGTCACGGTTGAGCAATCATGACCCAAACAGGATGTGGCATCTTACCAAGTTACAATGAAATCCCTTGAGCTGCAGTCAAAGTAATTCTTGATAGATTTTGAGATTTTTAATTCAACTGACAGGAGATCAAATTTGTACTGAAGATTTGGTAAATGATGTGATGTATCAAATTTATATGCAATTAAATCAACTGGGTTATTCAATTAAGAGAGCAACCCTGTTCACTGCTGCATGTGTATAATTCAACAGAATCTTACAATGGAACCCAGTTAAGTGAATAGCCACTTTGCAAGTGGAAAATATTCAACTAACCCTTTGCACACTGGTGGCAAAATATCAAAATTTCAATTTTTTTTTTTTTGGGGGGGGGGGGGGGGGGGTGGGGGGGTGGGGGGGCACCTCTTTTTCAACTGAGGATGTCCCCAAATAAATTGAGAAGTCTTAATACAGATGATTAGACCACTCCATGTGTCTTGAAGAGCTTTTAATCAGCTGCATGTGTATAGAATTTCTACTAAATATGGGAAATAATTGCTTCAAACTGGTACATTTTAAAGTTGAATGACATTTTCCTGCTGGAATTTGGAGACATTTGGACTCCAGAGTTTGTAACAGGTATCAAATCGGCTCTGGATATGCCCCTTATTATGGGAAACATTTACTGCCTGAAATGTCAGTATTTTGACATCAGGGTGCATAGGGTTATCAAGTATATTCCATTAACCCTTTACCTACCGGGGTAACATGAAAATCAGACAACACTTGCAAACAAAATTCTTGAATAACTATTTTTTGTCTCAAAAACATAGGTTATGGCCCCTCATTGGAACGAGCTCAATGAGCTAATTCCAAAGAGGGGTCATAACATACATTTTTGAGACAAAAACAAAAAAAAATAATGAAAATTAATTGAAGACTTTTGTGAATAGTGCTGGCTGGTTTGGGCCATTATGTTGAGCAAAGGGTTAATCAGTTTCCTGTGTTCTACTGAAGAAGCTGTTATTCCATTATTTTTTGGCTGGCCGAGTTCACCAAAGGCTTCAAAATTTACTAAACTTAATCATTTTGTAAATCAGGGTTCCAACAGACAATGACTTATCAAATTCAAGGCTATTCAAGGCCACTTCTTAACATTTTTCAAGGCCCTATAATAGACAAATTTAAGGATTTCTGAGGTCCTGCCTTCATCAGTCCTAACTAGGACTCTCTAGTCTTTACCCATCCTCCTACCTCCCTGAAATGGAATGACTAGAGGGTCTTAGTTAGGACTATGCATTCACAAACTCTGACATATAAAACTAGTTATGATTACACTACATCAAGGCTCCCAGTGATATCAGATAATCAAATTTACACACTATTTAAGAACTTTTAAGGACTTGGACTATGATTTTCAAGGACTATTGTAATTTTAATATGATCTTACAATACCATGAACAACCCAAAAAGAATTTCTGTCTTGAGGACCTGATTACTCGAAAACCCAACTTGCTATATATATAATCAGGGATGAGAATGGCAAGCAAAAAACTTTGCTGAAATTTGTGAAAATTCACATTTTTAGGATAAATTTGTGAAAATCAGGTTTTTTAAAAAAATCTAAGAACACAGAGAGAACCTGTTCACTGGGAGATATTTAATTTCTATAAATTTGCATGAAAATGGTCTTTTTAGACCACTTTCATGCAAATGTATAGAAATAAAATTACAGTACCTGTGGCATGAATTCACCGAAATCAGCAAATTTGCTGAATAATCTCATCCCTGTATAATGTACCTCAGGTGCAACAAGGTGCCATCAGCAATGCTAAAGAATATTGCAGATGGCACCTTGTTGCACTCAAGGGATAAAAGAGATGTGGTTCCTGACCATTTTTGTGACATTTGGGGTGGGTTGTCATGAAACTTCTCATCTTTGGGGTTATACATAAACTGAATTTACATACTTTTCAAGGGCAGTGGCGGCGCCAGAAATTTTTTTGTGGGGGGGCAACTAGGGGAGCAGACTCCCATGAAGGGGGGCAAATACGTAAAGGATCATATCATTACTTTGTTATGAGGTAGTCCAAACTTGGACCCAAAGTCCGTAATATACTTTTTTGGTTTGGTACGTCCTGTGGACGTACCAAACCAAAAAATTATATTACGGACTTTGGGTCCAAGTTTTGACTAAATGTAATGCTAATTAGCGGTCCTCCTTTCAAAAAATCCTGGATCCGCGTCTGGTGGGTCTGTGCGTGAGAGAGAGAGAGAGAGAGAGAGAGAGAGACTCATAATGCCCGTCTGTCATAATGCGAAATCCATGAATTTTTTTAGACAAGGGATATGGATAGACATGCCTTTGTTGGCTCATAACTTAATTATAACTTATAAGTATCTGATCCGAGTCTTTAAATCTCTACTGCCTGGATGTGTTCATCAGCTAGCCTGAGGCTTTGGGCTAAGTGTGTATGGGAAATTATTGGGAATAAAAAAAGAGAGGGGTGTGTGTGTGTGTGTGAGAGAGAGTGGCTGAATGTGTTTGTGTGTGAGGGTGGATGGAAATGCATGCGAGATGGTTGGGGGGGGGGCAAATGGGGGGGGGTGAAGCCTTCGTTTGGGGGGGAGCAAATGCCCCCCCCCCCTGCCCTCCCATAGCACCACTGTTCAAGGGAGGTGGAGGAAAGTAAAGTATTTTTCAAGGATAGAAACATATAATAAGCACTTTTCAAGGAAGTAGCCAAAATTCAAGGACTTTTCTTTTCAGTGGGGACCTTGCAGTTCATGATTTTATGTTATGAATATCTGATGTTTTTCAAGGCCTTCTGGCCCATTTTCTAGGCTTTCAATGCCCTCAGTCAAATTTAAGGTGATTCCCTGTAAATGTCACTATACACTGGAGACTTTTGCAGATCCTCAACTTATTTGGGTTTGGAAATAACCCTTCGATGATCATTTAGGCTCTGTGTGGGGCTTACTTCAAATGTAAATTACAAGAACAAACTATAGCTTATGATAAAATAATACAACATGAATTGAATTCCTCATGCTGCTTGTTTTGCTGGTAACACTTGAAAACCTTTCAGGACTAACTCAACTCAAAGATTCTGCAGAATTTTTGCCAGAATAAAGAGCAACAACTAACATGCGATTCGCTTTGCAGAGATTATGCATTATAATTGTTGCTATTTAGTTTAAACAATATTTTTATTTCAAGTATTAAAATTTTTTTTTCTATTTATTTTGGATGTTATTCTGTTAACCCTTTACCCAACGCAGATGATATCAAAATTTATTATTTTAAATATCATTTTTTTCCAATTTTTCAAAACATTTCAACAAAACCATATCATGTGACTCCTCGTTGGAACGAGCTCGATGAGCTCGTTCCAATGAGGGGTCACATGATATGGTTTTGTTGAAATTTTTTTTAAAATAATATTTTATTTGACTGCTGAATTTGCATATTACGCGGGCGGATGCGCCGATTCGTTGGGTAAAGGGTTAAGACCTAAACAGCTTGGGTGGCATAGTACAACAGAGAAGACTGAAAATACCGAAAAGGATCTGCACCTGGGGATGTGACGTGCATCCCATAAGTGGATAGATGTCTGTTTTGTTTTGCTCGTACTCCTACCACTCGTAATGGACTGGTGGCTGGTCTTGCTTTCTATTTCCTTTATTTTCTCCATTTCTTCTTTGAATCTGGAGGTGGCGATTTCTTTATTAAAGGCGATGAAGGCTGTGGTGTTGTCCTGCTTTGAGCTAGAGCAGTTGCTAAGGCGACGTTGGAACGTAGTGTCACTGCTGCCTTCCTGAGTTCTGCTAGCTGGTTTTCCATGTCGTTTAGGTCTGCTGCGCTCTTTTTGAAATTCGTCTAGGAGAGTGGCTTGTTCACGATCCAGCTCCTGATCAGGAGGGAGGGGAGAGATTGAGTAGGAGACTTCGGAGATCCAGTTTCCTTTTCCACCTACGCCTCACTGCTGACATCGCCATCCTCTAGGCTACCCTTCAGAGGAGAGGCAGCTGGGGTGTGGATGGGAGTCACAGGAGTTGGAGGTGGGGCAATGGTAGTGTCCTCCTCTGTCTTCTCTTCCTTCTTTTTCAGCCACCGGGTATCACAGTGCCTGGTTGATGGGCTCTTCTTCTTCTTTTCCTTCTTTTCAGGGCCAGGTCCATGCTTCTTCGGGTGAGGACCAGTGTGAGAGGGGTTCCTCTCACAAAAGGTGCTACCTCTCCCCAAAGAAGGCATGGTGGTGCTTTCCTCCCCGTCAAACTCCAGCGTCAGATGAACACCCTTGCCTCTCATCTGGAGAGTCCAGTTGAGAGGGCAAGAGATGCCCAGAGCTGACAAAGCTTTCTCTAGCTTAATTGGGATATCCAAACTTGCCATGGTGATTTGCTCAGATGGTGTTCACACTCTGGATTTTTTCCAATAGGTTACCTCCAGATTATATCATACAGTTAAAACTAGAAGTCCTGCCACAAATAGTGTGCTTATCTAGGCTTAATTGCGCGTTGGAATTGCCATATCGAATGGCATTCAAAGCACGGCAGGTTCTCTTGGTTACTCATAGCAAACACATGCAATGTTTCTGGAGGTCCATTGGCTGAAACACTGCTTGTGCACAAGCCATATGTACAGAATTTGATAGCTTTACTTGGGCCATAACGCGTACATTAGCGTGCATATCAACGTGCTATTTGTGCGCATTTCATGACAGGACTTCTAGTTTTAACTGTATAACCTGCTATCGAGTTTTAATATGTAAGCGGTTTCTCATTGTTATTGGAGGCACTTCTGTTTAAAACAAGTAAATATTGTTTGTTTATTCTGCATGTACACAATTCATTAATTTCTTCATTTATTTATTGGGGTTTAACAACACTTTTGACAGCTATGGACATCTTGTGTCGAATAGTTTTACAGGTAGAGGAAGCCAGAGTATCTGGGAAGAACCATCGAACAGTGGCCAGCATCTGTTTGACACCCCAACATACTAACTCCACACAAGCTAGGTTAGCACTGGTTGAAGACAAGTTCACCATCGATGCACAGTATGCCTTAGTACACAACACCACTGTACCCCCACATGGGAAATCGGAATTAAGAGCTTTGCCCAAGGAGTATAAAATACATGAAGTATGAATAACTATCAGATAATGAATGGTCAACCCTTCACCTAACATGAAGAGCAGACGACAATCGCAAAAAAAATTCTTGAATAACTAATTTGTTTCATTTTTTGTCTCAAAAACATAGGTTATGACCCCTCGTTGGAATGAGCTCATTGAGCTCATTCCAACGAGAGGTCATAATCTATGTTTTTGAGACAAAAAATGAAAAAATAATGAAAACTAAGTGGCGATTTTTCGAATAACATTGGCCAGTTTTAGCCATTATGTTGGGTAAAAGGTTAAAATTAACACTTCTACTAAATTTCATTTTTGACAGATGCCAAAAGTAATTCAGTATCAACTCTTGACCTTTAATCCTTTACCCAATGCAGACGATATCAAAATTCTTATTTTAAATATCAGTTATTCAAATTTTCTAAAATTTTCAACAAAACCATACCGTGTGACCCCTAATTGGAACGTGCTCAACGAGCTCATTCCAATGAGGGGTCACATGATTGGTTTTCATCATACTTTTTTTAAAAAGAATTGTTTTTCAAGGGCTCATTTTGTAAATTATGTGGGTGGGTATGGTCGATTCATTAGGTAAGGTTTAAGATGGCCAAAACTGGCCAGTGTTATTCACAAAAAATCACAAGTCAAATTTTATATTTTTTCAACTTTTGTCTAAAAAACATAGCTTTTGATCCCTCATTGGAATAATCCAATGAAGGGTCTTTAGCTATGTTTTTGAGGCACACAATGAAAATTTTAGTAATTCAACAAACTGTTTTGCAAGTGTCGTCTTCTACTTGTCCGGGAAAGTTGAAATTTGAGTACAGATTATCTTCCCATTTGTTATCTCCACTTGGGTGCATATCTCATGTCAATTGTTGTGAGTAACTGGAAGCTAAGTTAAACTGATAATTGACCAGGAACATTATCTTTTGTTTAGGTGTAGTATGATAGTTATAAGAAAAATAGAAATGTACTAAGGCCTAAAAAAGTTAAAAATATGTTTCTCAGGCCTTCCCTCCCGCATGGTCATTTTGGTTGCCGCTTGCTCTCTTTTAATAAACAATGAAAACGTAAAAAAAATAAAAATTAAATGGTTTAAGTCTGATATTTTACCGAAGTTAACAAAAATTTATACATTTGTCCCTTGAGTGCAACAAGGTTTTTTAATGCTTTAGCACAGAGAAGCCTTCTTGCACTCAATGGATATAATACGCCACCACCCATGCTACTCTGCAGACTTTGAGGCTTAAAATATAAAGGAAACCAAGAATATGAACTTTTCACGGCAAAGAAATAATTACAAAAATAAAACACGCCCAGATGCAATTTTACAAAAAATGGTCTGAGGAACAAAAGTTCTATTTTGTGGGGCCTAAAAATGTTCTTTACTAAGACAGAACACAACGAGGGTGGAGTACTGATGACTGGGATCAATGACACAAGGTGTTGTGTTCTCTGTATTTCACAAGCACCGAAGGCATGCATGTTGTACAGGAAAAACTCCACGAAGGGTCATTGATTCCTGCTGCATATGCACTGACGGAATTGTGTTTTGTATTCTGATTAAACATGAGTTAACCCTTTACCCAACGAATAGACCGTATCCACCCGCGTAATATGCAAATTCAGCAGCTGAAAAATATTATTTTTCGAAAAATTTCAACAAAACCGTATCATGTGATCCCTCTTTGGAACGACCTCATCGAGCTCGTTCCAAAGAGGTATCACATGATATGGTTTTGTTGAAATTTTTTTTTAAAATTTAAAAAATGATATTTAAAATAATAAATTTTGAAATCGTCTGCATTGGGTAAAGGGTTAAATGAATGAAGCTGATATTTTTAAAGAAAAATACCAACTTTGGTGGGCTGATAACTAGAGCTGATATGGTTAACTGATTAATTGATTAACCAATGATCAATGTCTTGATTGATCAACAAAGTAATTGATCGGTTAACCGATACTTTTGAACTACGGTATTATATGGGTTAACAAACGAATAAACTTGCTCCAAAACAGGCAAACATTGTCACACTGACTCACATCAATTATATGAGACAGAGTAAAGTATGCCAGTTATGTGTTGACATACTTGTTGACTTGCATAGTCGTTATACTGTATCAGTACCTGGAAATGGTCATTCTCAACCCTTCACCAAATGTGGGTAGCAGACGATACTTGCACAAGAAATTCTTGAATTACTAAAGATTTTCAATGTTTGTCTCAAAAACATAGCTTATGACCCTCTCATTGGAACGATCTCAATGAGCTCATTCCAACGAGAGGTCATAAGCTATGTTTTGAGACAAAAATTGAAAACATAATAAAATTTGAATGGACATTTTTGTATATGGTGCTGGCTGGTTTTGTCCATTATGTTGAGTAAAGTTTTAATTATATGAATCATCAACGGTATGGCAATTATTCAGCTACCTATTAGGGCAAGTAATTGAACTTTTCATGGCAAGGAAATATTTTCAAAAATAAAATAAAACAAGAGGCCCCAGGGGGCCTGAGGGCGCTCACCTGACACGGTAGTCTAAATATCAAACCAGGGACTTGACTTGAATAAGCTGCATACGCCCCCTCCCAAGAAAGCAGGGGGAAAAAAAAAAAAATTTTTGTCTTAAAATTGACCAAAACGCAGAAAAAAAAAAAAAAAAATTTTCGGATTTTGGTCCCACCGGACCCAAAATTTTCAGGGGAAAAAAAAAAAAAATTTTTTGTCTTAAAATTGACAGAAATGCATAAAAAAACAACAAAAATTTTCGGATTTTGGTCCAAAATTTTGTAAGTCCCACCCGCACCCCAAATTTTCAGGGGGGAAAAAAAAAAAAATTTTTTTTGTCTTAAAATTGACAGAAATGCATAAAAAACAAAAAAAAATTTTTTTCAGATTTTGGTCCAAAATTTTCTAAGTCCCACCCGCACCCCAAATTTTCAGGGGAAAAAAAAAAAAAATTTTTTTGTCTTAAAATTGACAGAAATGCATAAAAAACAAAAAAAATTTTTTTCGGATTTTGGTCCAAAATTTTCAAAGACCCACCCGCACCCCAAATTTTCAGGATAAAAAAAAAAAAAATTTTTTTTTGTCTTAAAATTGACAGAAATGCATAAAAAACAAAAAAAATTTTTTTTCGGATTTTGGTCCAAAATTTTCTAAGTCCCACCCGCACCCCAAATTTTTAGGGGGAAAAAAAAAAAAAAAAATTGTTTGTCTTAAAATTGACAGAAATGCATAAAAAAACAACAAAATTTTTTTTCGGATTTTGGTCCAAAATTTTCTAAGTCCCACCCGCACCCCAAATTTTCAGGGGAAAAAAAAAAAAAAATTTTTTTTGTCTTAAAATTGACAGAAATGCATAAAAAACAAAAAAAAAATTTTTTCGGATTTTGGTCCAAAATTTTCTAAGTCCCATCCGCACCCCAAATTTTCAGGGGGAAAAAAAAAAATTTTTTTGTCTTAAAATTGACTGAAATGCATAAAAAACAAAAAAATTTTTTTTTCGGATTTTGGTCCAAAATTTCGAAGTCCACAACGGGTCCCCAAATTTTCAGCCTAAATATGAACCCAGGGATTTGGCTTCAACAAACTTGAATCTCACCCCCCTAAGGATGCTGCATACCAAATATCAAAACATTCTTATTGCTAGATCTGAAGAAGAAGATTTTTCAAAAATACTCCTCATACTGCACTAATTTAAACATTTGGGCTCCCATTGAGAGCCCAAATATCCACCCAGGCAATTCATTTCAATAAACATGTCAAACAATCTTCCAAAGATGTTATATGTGAAATTTTAAAGCTTTTGGAGCAGTGCTTTCGGAGAAAAGTAGTCTTATGTTTTTCCCATTACCCACAGTGTTAAAAAATGCTGACTCAGCACTTTTTCAAACTCCCCAAAAAGTACCCCATGATAAAACCGATGGCAATTTTTTTGGATCATTCCATTCTGTTGGTCCTAAGGAAGCTTCACAACAAATAAGAATTCTCAGTGCCGTGTAGTTTTGGAGATATGAGCGTTTTCATTTTTTTCTATTTTTAGCTCCTGTGGTTCCCACGGGGCTATGGGGAAAAAAATTTCGGCATAAATTAGGTACTTATGACCCAATAAGCACTCATGTAAAATTTGGTTCAAATCGGCCTCGCGGTTTGGAAAATAGAAATTTGGGGCGGGGCCAAAATTTTTGCCCCTCCTTTAACATCGTCAAATATAGCCCCTCCAACTTCTCTTGAACAAACTTGAGTCTACACCTCAAAAGGAAGCTGCATACCAAATATCAAGTCTCTGCTATTGCTGGTTCTTGAGAAGAAGATTTTTTAAGAATTGGAGCATTTTTGCCCCATCCCTCTGCTCAATGTGAGCCGAAACCTAATTTGCCCAAAAATCAAAATGCCGCTATATAACCCCTACTCACATGAAATTTCATTAACATGCGGCCAGTGGTTTGGAAGAAAAAGACCCAAACACCACCTTCACGCCGGACGCCGGACGACGGACGACGGACGAAAAGTGATCAGAAAAGCTCACCCTGACTTTCAGTCAGGTGAGCTAAAAAACACCCGCCCAGAGGCAATTTTACAAAAAATGGCCTGAGGAACAGTATCAGTTGTGTCCAGACTGCAGACCAAATGCTCAATAATATGAATTACAGTTATATGGCAATTGGCCATCCCACTCAGACTCTACCCCATAGGAGGTTAAGCAGTACATGTTTTCCTGCGTTAAACACGTTCCGCTTCACTGGTACAATAGAACCCGGTCCCCCAACGTTTGGAGTACAAATTCCATATATTGAACAGTGTGTGTATAACCGATTGGTAAATTTGATATCAGATCTGTACAGTTTTCTGACACCATTATTGTTTAATCAGTTAACCAAGGTTAATCCATGTGATTTATCGATCAAGAAAACCCTATACAGTAGAACCTGTCTTGAGAGACCGCACTTTGGGCCACACAAAAGTGGTCTCTCAAGACAGGTGATCTCTCATAACAGGTTTCAGGTTTTCTCAAGTCAGTGAATAACCAACCACAAAATTCAGAAATGGAGAAGAATGGATTTTTGTAATTACTTTGTCATTGTTCTTTTTTATGAAGTTTTTGTAACAAATTGAAATGGACTGTTATAAAAATAAATTAGTGTTGAAAATTGAAGATTTTCAACACTAATTTATTTTTATAATCTTTATAACAGTCCATCTTTTCACGGGGGTCTTATAAAAACATCTGAATCTTTAATGAGTTAGCAATTGAAACCCAATTAAGAACTTTTAATACTTTTAATCATGTTAGTATAACCACAATGGATTTTACAATTCCAGAACAGGTAAAAAGTTTTTGTCATGGTTTCAGTCTTCAAAGGGGCGGTCTCTCAAGAAAGGTCTATTATGGCATAAAAATACAAGTTGGTACCAGGTCACAGTGATCTCTCAAGACAGGTGGTCTCTCAAGACAGGTGGTCTCCCATAGCAGGTCCATTATAGAGTAAAACCAATTGGTGCCTGGCAGATGTGGTCTCTCAAGACAGGTGGTCTCTCAAGACAGTGGTCTCTCAAGACAGGTTTTACTGTAACTGCTTTAGCTCTACTAATAACTTTGCTGATTGACACTATTGTGTCAAAGCATGTCATTAATGTCATAGCGTAACTCAAATGCATAACATCCAATCAGATGCATTTCTACATGACGTTTTCTAGCATAATCTGGTTTCCATGCACAATGTCTGTAGGACACTTCTGTTTTGTATCATTCGATTTGATTCAAATTCAGCTGCCAAATTTGTCTCTTTTCAAATCTTTATATGAGAATATAGCTTGGTATTAGTCCTTGTCGCCATCTCACAAAACATATAGTTCAGATGGAATTTATATATAAATACAGTAGAATCCTCTTAATTGCAGGGGCGGATCCAGGGGGGGGGGGTGCTCTGGGTGCTCGAGCACACCCCCCCACACACACACACACGCCTACTCACTGCTCACAGTCATCCAAAAAAATTTGAATTTGCAGACATTCTGAAAGAGTGAGAACTTCATCCCAATCACAAGTATTACTGTAATAAGCATATGCGATTACTGTATTTCCGATCCAGCCTCCAATAATCTATCTTGATGATTTAATTTCAATAAAATGTAATTGTTATAAGAATGTGCCTGGAATTTAACCAGTTACCAATCACAGCTTTTCCCAAAATGGACGGCATTTGAATCAGTTGACGAGCTGATTCCAATGTCATCCATATATTTACGGTCTTATGGACAAAGTTTCCACGTATATCAGCTCTGTTCATAAATATATCTTTGTTCAGCTGAATCAGTGATGCTATAGTAACGTTCGCCTTCAGCAATAGTTTTACACTATGACAGATGATTGAATGGGACAATTTAATATTTAACAAAGAGCATTTAACATTGGTAAATGATTCACTAATGTTAAATGCTCTTTGTTAAATATTAAATTGTCGCAACAGTTGAACTTGCTGGATAATGCCTACAGGCCTACGTCGCCCTCTATACTTAAATCTGCCTTTGGAGTGTTTAACATTTAAATAGTATATGCATCTCAAAGTTGACCAGAAGAAATGTGACCCCCCCCCCCCCCCCTCGGCCACTCACCCAGTGGCACCAACCCATCCACACATTCACCCACCTACACACACTCATACTTCATGGAACTTCTGTCGCCCCTGCGTACAACAGGTATGTCATGGTGAAAATTATTATGTTTCTTCCAGGCAATCCCCGCATTCAGTTAATTTGATGCAAAATCCAGGGGTGATTATATTTGCTTCTTGGTAGGTAACAATTTCGAATGATTATTTTGTTTTTCATTGGGCAGTGTCAGTACCATAATTGTTTTTACCAAATTTCAAGCCAAATCGGCAGAAAACAGGTTTAAGAGAAAGGACAAATATATGACCAGGATACGTCTCAGATAGCATCTGATGGGTTCCTAATTCAAAATTTTTTCTGGGGGAGGACCCCAGACCCCCTGACTAATTGCTTCGCGTCTTCGGCGCTTGCCGACCAACAATAGCACCCCCCCTTATAAAATCCTGGATCCGCGCCTGAATTGAATATCCATTTTGCCAATGAAAATTAGTCAATTAACAGGAGTATACAATTAACAGGGATTTGGTCAGTTTCCTGTGTTCTGGAGGTAAACTGAGCATTTATTCTATTATATCTTGTTATAATAGAATAAATGCCTGTATTGGATGTAGTGAGGCCAAAAAGGTTGATAAATAAGGGAAATTTGGTGCGTGACACAGTAATTTTTTCGACCTATTATAAAAATTTATATACAATTAACAGGAGTTTACTCTACAATCCATATGCAATTAACAGATCAAATTTGTACTGAAGGTATGGTAAATGGTTTTGTGTTTGAAAATTATATTCAATTAATATGGATATACAATTAAGAGATATCCAATTAAGTGGGCTCCACTGTAATGCTGAAAATAAAGACAGAGTGTAATTTCAACTATATTAAATAGCATCTGGCCATCCTACCTTTCATGCTAATTCCATTCTCACTAGTCTCTACCACTGTTGAAAACAAATTTAAACTTTCCAAACAATGTTTATAATGAGCTGTTGCCACTAACTAGTTCTGTTCAGAGCTTAGTGCTAATGAAGTCTCGCAGTCGATCAGCATTCAATTTGAGATTTGATTCAATTTTGAATAAAAGACCCAATTGGATTCGAGATTCAATTCAAATCGAAAATGTGTGATCTGCAGGGCCCTAAATAAATACAGCAATCCTGGTGTAAAACTTATCATACCACATAGTCTGTTGACTAGATGTGAGGAAGAGGTTCATACTTAGAGAATTATTACTTAGTTTCATATCGGGAGATGTTAGCCAGAGGTGACTTCAGCTTGAGGCTGAGGATCAAAGCCTGATGTGAAGTTACTCAGGTCTGATTTATTTATTTATTTATTTATTTATTTATTTATTTATTTATTTATTTATTTATTTATTAAGGTTTTATGGCACTTTAACAGCAAGGGTCATATCGTGTCGGTGTCAGTTTTGCGGGTGGAGGAAGCCGGAGTATCCGGAGAGAACCACCAAGCAAAAATGAGCAGCTGCCAGCTCCCAAACATCATAACTGCTCACTGCAGCACAGGCAGGGTTAGATTGGTTAAAAGACATGTGCACCATTGACGTGCAGTATGCCTTAGTACACGGTATCATTGTGCCCCCATGTGGACAATTGGGGTTAAGTGCCTTACCCAAGGAAACAATGCAGGAGTCTGAATCGATCACTCAGACGGTCACCCATCCAAGGACTAACCGGGTTCAACTTTACTTAACTTTGGTGATCTGATGAGAACCGGTTACTGCAACGCCACTGCACCCCTACACAGGGCTGATATCATGGCAGATATGAAACTTAGCAAGGTAACAACCTCTTTATTTATCAACCCAAAACAAACAATTACAAAATGTTCTCAGATCTGTACAGTGTTCTGACACCATTATTGTTTCTCATTCTTTTCATAAAGTCCAAAGTTTCCTCTTCTCCAAGTTCAGGTATCCAAACATCACAGCTATTCGAACATCACAGTGGGGAAGCCATGACGTCCAGCAGATACCTGAACTATCAATTCTCTCACTTCAACAAATTACCGCTTACAACTCGGAATCTTTGTTTTGAATTTTGTGTACAACTCTCTTCATCCACATAATCCTTACTAATTGCCACCATTAACCCTTTACCTAACATGAAAAGCAGACGACACTTGCAAAAAAAATTCTTGAATAACTAATTTTTTTCATTTTTTGTCTCAAAAACATAGGTTATGACCCCTCATTGGAACGAGCTCGACGAGCTCGTTCCAATGAGGGGTCATAACCTATGTTTTTGAGACAAAAAATGAAAATTAATTGGCAATTTTTAAGAATAGCGCTGGCCGGTTTTGGCCGTTACGTTGGGTAAAGGGTTAATTCCTCACCATACAAAAACTACTTCCTTGTGTCTGCTAATGTCGATTTTATTGATTGATTGCTTTTGACGAATAATGGTAAATGGTTTTGCTGTAAACAAAATGTCAGAACATCACTGAGCAATGGCGAGCAACTGTTAGACTCCCCACAAGAAGCCAGAAAATAAGCAGACTGTCATCTGCAAAATGAGGTCCCCAGAGGGTGAATTTAGTGATGCTACCCTACTAAATCCACATAAAGAGGGTTAGCATTGGTTGAAGACTAGTGCACCATCAATATGCAGTACACTTTAGTACAGAGCACCACCTACCCTCAGGTGGGCAATTGGGATTTAGTACCTTGCCCAAGGACACAATACAGTTACCTCCAGCAGGAATCGATCTGTGGACCTTTCAGTTTGAAGTCAAATGCTGTAACCACTGAACCACCACACACCCTAGGGATCAGTCTATTGCAATACAGAAATATGACTTACAGACAGTGTATCTTCTCGGCCATAGAATTTTTCACACTTTGATTGACAGAATGCTACATGCTCCACAACCTCTACAAATAATGGGGAGTCCTGTTTCTGTGATTTTCTTGCCTCAATTCCCTTGTCAATCATTTCCTTCATCTTGTTTTCAAAATCACCACAAAGTTTGTCTATATATAACCGATGTTCTTCACAATCATTAGGGTTCATTCCTGTAAGTAAATTAGTCTGTGTCTTCAATTATTTACCTTCCATTGTGACCAAAACCTGCAAGAGCTATTCTCAAAATATATTGCCCTTCAAATTTTATTATGTTTTCATTTTTTGACTCAAAAAGATGGCTTATGACCCCTCATTGGAACAACCTCATTGATTTTGATCATGACGTTTCATCAACTCATGCTGTCAGGCTTGATGCATTCACATTATTAAATAGATTGATTTTTTTTTGGTTTAAATTGTATGATATATAATATATATATATAATCCTGAAGAAACATGAGTAACATCTATGCAGAAAATATATACTTAACACAAAGTAGTCATCAAAGATAATTTTACTTGATATATTTCATTGTATTCATCTCTTCAGAAGAGATGAATACAATGAAATATACTATTAAAAAAAAGCAAGGGATATTTGATAAAAGTGAGATATATGAAGAAATATATTTATATTTTCATCAAAAAGACAGTTGAGGCATTGCATTGTGACATCTGGGGAATGATTTCAGTGATAGTTGGGTGTCTGACAGGCACACATTCCACACACTGAGCTGTAGAAGACATGGATGGTCAGTCAGAGAATTTACCACATTCAGTCCAAGACCTCAATACCTTGTAAATCCTCCTCGGTTCACGAGATAAGTGCGGATCTGATGTGGCATACTCCTTACCAAACATCCAATATCACCTTGACTGATGCTATTCCATTCTTCCTGCAGTGCAGCGGTGAGTTCCTGGACATTGATAGGGGGCTGTTGGCATTGTCGTAGGCGCCTGCCAAAAATATCCCAGACATGCTCGATTGGTGAAAGGGCTGGCATTAGTGCTGGCCAAGGATGTGTAGTGATGCTCTGTTCCTGGAGGAATTCTGTAGTGACATGGGCCCTGTGTGCTCTTGCACTGTCATCTTGGAAAATGAATCGATACAAATGGCACCGCATGTTGTCACAGTAGTACTGCCCTGTGACACACCCTTGGATGACATGTAATGCTGTTTGGCTTGTCATGGTCATGGTTACACACACACCATAACCGCTCCACCACCAAAACAATCATGCTGCCTAACAGTTACGACATGGTATCTTTCATTCCATCTCACTCTGTTTCGCCTGTTGTGGAAGTTGAGAGTGAACCTCAACTCATCAGAAAACACGATGCTGCTCCGACGATTGTCTCAGCACTTTTGTGCTCCACACCAATTATGCCTTGCTGCGATGTGACGTTCAGTCAAACGTGGAATTATTCGAGGTCGTTGAGCATAAGAATTCCAGCTGTGTAGGCAATTTCGGCTAGTCTGACCACTGACTCAAACATCTGTCATTCGGTACAGCTGCTGTCCAATTTCTGAGGCACTTTGATGGCAGTTACGTAATTCTGTGGTTCAGGTGAAATGATCCTGGTTAGCTGCAGTCTGTCTGTTGCCAACTTCCAACATGCCAATGGCACGTAAACAGTTGTCATGTTTCAGTCTTTGCATACCTCAAAAGTTATGTTTCGACCAGAAACTATTGATGAACGAGTTTATACCAAGAAAAGAACGATGAGACCTCTGAAAAAGCCCATCCAGTACAAATGAAAATTTCAAAATGTACCCCCACAGACATTAACGTGGCGCTCGTGTGAAAAACCTGCACAAAGTTTTCATGGGCCTGTGACATTCATGATCCACACTAAACTTAGTAACATATTGATGCGTCCAATCATGCATATCCAATACCATTTTCCAAAAATATCAACATCTGTTTGGATATCCCCCACTTTTTTTGAATAGTATATATCAAGTAAAATTATCTTTGATGATTTTTTGTCAAGTGTGTATATAAAAAAAAAACACCTTTTCAACCTATGATAATTCTTTTTCACAAGCTTTTTAGACCTTGTCTGTCTTCTTCCAGTGACAGAATGGTAAAGAATGAAATGAAAATACAGTTCAAGTGAAACAGCGCATAATTACGTTTGGCGGTACGTGAATTCTGGCGTCAAAGTTAATGGATGAAGAATATTTGGAAAGACTAGAATGAGAGTTGATGTAATTTTTTAACAAGGAGCTCAATCCTCCAGTGTAATCTACCACCAGCTATATAAAGAACTCCACAGATTTCCTTAATAAAATCTCAGATGTTGATGTAACTGAACAATCTATACTTCTGACATTTTATGTTAAGACTCTATACACAAATATTGATAACAAAGATGGTATAGAAGCATTGCAACGTTTGTTAACCCTTTACCCAACGAATAGGCCACATCCGCCCGCGTAATATGCAAATTCAGCAGTTGAAAAAATATTATTTTTCAAAAAATTTCAACAAAACCATATCATGTGACCCCTCGTTGGAACAAGCTCATCCAGCTCGTTCCAACGAGGGGTCACATGATATGGTTTTGTTGAAATTTTTTGAAAAATTTGAAAAAATGATATTTAAAATAATAAATTTTGATATCGTCTGCATTGGGTAAAGGGTTAAATTCACCCAACCGTAGACCTACAACTGTTGATTCATATACAATGACTAAACTCACAGAATTCATTCTGAAACACAAATATTTTCAGTTTAATGGTAACATGTATATAGATTCTGAAGAAGAGAACAGCTATGGCTCCTCAACTCTCCAATATATATATATCGGACTTTGAAAGAATTTTTCTCAAAGAAAATCCATTGAAACCAAAAGTTTATCTCCGATTGACCGGCGACATATTTCTAATATGGGAACATGTTCAGTCGGCACTAGAAACATTCTATTAGGAAGTTAACTCTGTCAAACCTAACTTGAAGTTCACCATGGAATTGTCTACAGAAACTCAATTTCCCAGGAAATCAAAATTAAAAATAATAATGGGAAGGTAAGCACTACAGTATAGAGGAAACCTACCAACTGCTTCAGTTATTTAAATTCCAGCAGCTTCCATCCGCAACATACAAAGAGATCTGATATACACAGTCAAGCCTTTCGATATCATCGCATTAACTCAGAGTCGAAATATGTGATCGATGATTATCTATGCTCAAACTGGCTTTCGAGAAAAACGTACGATCAACAAGGAATTCTACAAAGCCCTCTCATGAAATCACCAAGATTTGCTGACTTACAAAAGTGAAACAATCATGTGTTCCTCTGGTTGTGACTTACCAACCAGTTACTTAGAAAATCAGAAAAATTCTTTGAGAATCTCAACACATCCTCGATGATGAAGAATACCTTAAAAGTGTGTGATCTTGGAGAAACCTATACTTGCTACAAGACTTAATTTACGGCAAAAACTAGTTTCTAGTAAGTGTGTTATATCACCCTCTCTCGGAACCTTCCCCCCCCCACATGTACACCCTCTGCCCCCCCCCCCCCCCCCCCCACCCCTTCTGGAAACTAAACCATGTAACACTAGCCGATACTGAACATGCCCACTCACTTCAACTTCCGACATCAACTGTGAATTGGGCAATCACATTACTTCATAGGGTAGTTTTTCCTGTAGATCAAGTGATCTAGTGTATTATTTAATATGTGTTCAGTGTCCAGATGTGCATTACATTGGTGAAACTGTGCAACACTTATGCAGGAGGATGACAGGACATATAGACAAATTATCAATAACAAAGACGGCTTGCCGGTTGTGAACCAATTCAACCTGCATGGACACTCCTTTGATGATATTCAAGTTCAGATGATGGAGGAAAGGACTGTTGAGCAGGAATACATATGGTCATATAACAGCTTTAACCCTTTACCCAACGTAACGGCCAAAACCGGCCAGCGCTATTCTAAAAAATCGCCAATTAATTTTAATTATTTTTTCTTTTTTTGTCTCAAAAACATAGGTTATGACCCCTTGTTGGAACAAGCTCATCGAGCTCGTTCCAACGAGGGGTCATAACCTATGTTTTTGAGACAAAAAATGAAAAAAATTAATTATTCAAGAATTTTTTTTGCAAGTGTCGTCTGCTTTTCATGTTTGGTAAAGGGTTAATAGAGGCATAAATAGAGATGCTGGTTTTATATTCACATGGCTCTGATTAGATCTACTTTTAAATCAACTTTCATTCTATTCTTTCCAAACATTCTTCATCCATTAACCCTGTATACCCTCCTTTGCTGGAATGATCTCACCTTTGTGTACACTTACAGTGAAATGGGTCAGTCCAATATCAGTATACAGAGAGGATAAAATAATAACTGCAGTCTGCAGCCATCTGGCTGCAGACTGCCGTTATTATTTTATCATCAATGCCCCGTGTATAGTCCTCTCATAAGACAAAAATGGGAAGAAGTTATGCTTTAGCCAAAAAATCGTTCTTATGGGTTCAAAGGGTTAACTCTGATACCAGAATTCACGTAACATGCCATATTGATAAATGCATTCACATATCGTGTCGTTCGGTGTATTATATACCTAAGGGTGCTGAACATCAGATAATATTCTTCTGACAAAGTGAAAAATTTGGCACCCCAAATTTAAACAGGAACTTTATTTGAACAAGTTGGAACATTATTATTCCCAAAAGTCCATAATATTCCTGCAAACCACACATGGACATTTTACTGTTGCAGGTGGATCGCTGTTAGAAAATTAAAAAAAACTCAATGGGGTCTTTACAACAGTATCATGCACAGCAGCATGAAATCATCTCATTGAACAGAAGAAAATAATAAAAATACAACCATCCAATTAATAGTTAATTACGGAGCATACAAAATATAAATATATAAATTCGGGCCCTGCAAATCACATATTTTCGATTCAAATTGAATTGAGTCTATTATTGGAATTAGCATAGATGATGGCATGGGTACAGATGTTTTTTATGTTAACCCTTTACCTAACATGAAAAGCAGATGACACTTGAAAAAAAAATTCTTGAATAACTATTCTTTTTCATTTTTTGTCTCAAAAACATAGGTTATGACCCCTCATTGGAACAAGCTCATGAGCTCGTTCCAATGAGGGGTCATAACCTATGTTTTTGAGACAAAAAATGAAAAAAATAATTAAAATTAATAGGCGATTTTTGAGAATAGTGCTGGCCGGTTTTGGCCGTTACGTTGGTTAAAGGGTTAATATAGTGGAAATCACACTCAGTCTTTATTTCTGACATTATTTATGTACAATCTCTACCTCAGCAATCCATTTTGTGAGTAAACTTAGATGACTGATACCAAGCAAAATTCCAGTTAAAGAGTCGAAGGAAAACATATCGGACATCCAATTTCGAAGCAAACCTATTACCAACTTAAGATTCAAAGTCAAACCGAATCTTGAACTTTCGCAGGTCCCTAATATGAATACGCACCCTGCTCATTCCAGTTTACATCATATTGCAAAACTTGATCTTGAGGTAAAATTGAAGTCAATTTCTCTTCTTTGAGATTCTTTAGTAGCCTATGTGATTCTTCTACTCTCTGTGGGTCACCCATGCATTCTGCAGAAAAAGATTAGAAAAAAAGTATAATAACTAATTACACACCCTTGCAGAAGAAGTTAGGAGCTTTACATTGGAAAAATTAAACACCATGAGCAGGGACCGATCAGAACTATTTAAAATACGCTCTAGCCTCGGAGCCTATTTTTTCAATTCATGCGCCAGATTTCAATTTACAGAGTCACACTGCTGTTTGTAACACACACTGCAAGTATGTAATAGCTCTCATCATTTTCATTTAGTACACTATAGCAAACATTAATCTTCACTGTGGTTTCTGATCAAGTCTTGGCTGCCTATTTAGGCAGCCAAGACTTGATCAGAAACCACAGTGAAGATTAATGCTTGGTAATTAAGACTTGAAGTATTAACTTAAGCACTCTACAACAATGATAAATGATAATCATATATATAATACATATAAGAGTGTCTCTCTCGATTATCCATCGAAAGAATATCAAAATATGATCTGAGAAGTTACGCGCCAACTGAGAAGCCTATTTCTGAGATTTAAGAGCCAGGTCCTGATGTTTCAGAACCAAATACGCACTGGCGCATGCCCAGGTCGGTCCCTGCATGAGGCTGGGATTGAGAACTCACAAATATCCCAGTACAAGAACTGGGATGTTCCAAATGAGTTATTTTCACAGGTATTCTACAAACAAAGTCTTAGAAACATACACCTTCTGCTACAGACACCTACTGCTACCATAATATGTACTTTCAACCAAAATATATTTTTTAACCCTTTACCCAACCTAATGGCCAAAACCAGCCAGCACTATTCACAAAAAGCACCAATTAATTTTCATTATTGTTTCATTTTTTTCTCAAAAATATAGGTTATGACCCCTCTTTCGAATGAGCTCATTGAGCTCGTTCCAATGAGGGGCCATAACCTATGTTTTTGAGACAAAAAATGAAAAAAATTAGTTATTCAAGAATTTTGTTTGCAAGTGTCATCTGCTTTTCATGTTTGGTAAAGGGTTAACAAAAGTAGAAATCTGTCACTTAATAATTTTGGCAGAAAACTTGAAGAGATAAATAGTTTGATAACTAAAAATTTTAATTGTTTGCCTCAAAAACATAGTGTGTTATTTATTTATTTTATTTATTTACTGGAGTTTAACGATACTTTTGAAGCCTGGATCACCTCATGTCTGACAGGTTTACAGGTGGAGGAACCCAGAGTATCCAGAGAGTACCATCGAGGAATGGCGAGCATCTGTCCAACTCCCCAATGTACTTACACAAGCATGGTTAGCATTGGTTGAAGACAGGTGCACGGGTTGAAGACAGGTGCACCATTGATGTGCATTACGCCTCAGTACACAGTGTAACCCTGCCCTCACATGGGCAATCGGGATTAAGTGCCTTGTCCAAGCACACAACGCAAGGATCGAACCATACACCACTTGGTTCAAGTTCAGTGCAGTAACCAATGAGGCACCCTGCTCCCAGTTTGATAACTAAAAATTTAAATTGTTTGAATCAAAAACATAGTGTGTGTGAGCCCCTCATTGATATGAGCTCATTCCAATGAGATGTCACAAGCTATGTTTTTTTAGAGAATAATAAAATATGAAAGGGCGATGGAGCCAAAGGCTCCTGAGCAAGACGTTGGCTATCGCCGACACCGAGCGACATTGTCCTTTATATTGTTTTCACTATTTTTTTGTCGTAGGAAGTAGTAAACGAGATGAGACTTCACGAGAATGACTCTGGCTGATTAAACTTTTAGGGATTTTTCCCAAAGGAACCGGGGACAAATGAGGTTACATTTTTTCAAGGATACTCGGACGCAAGAATAAGTGATGGCTCTCCACCATTGCTTTCACAAGGGACCCTTAATATATTGGGTGGGGGGAGGGTGGAGGTGGGGACTAATGGGTCACTGATTATGTCATGTGACGTCCATAGCAAGTAAAGCACGCCCCTAGCAACAGGCAAACTACTGGGCCAATATTGACCAATTTTGATACATGGACCCAACATGCATTGCAAACGAAAACAGACAGGTCACTGGTGTCGTCACATGACCTCCCTAGCAACCAGAGCGCCCCTTAGCAATGGGCTAACTACTAGGCCAATTTGAACCAAATTTGGTATATGGACCCAAAATGCATTGCAATTGAAAACAGTCAGATCAATGATGATGTCACATGACTTCCCTAGCAACCAGAGCACCCCCTTAGCAATGGACTAACTGCTGAGCCGATTTTGACCAAATTCGGTATACAGACCCAAAATGCATTCCAAATGAAAACAGACAGATCAATGTTGACATCACGTGACTTCCCTAGCAACCAGAGCACCCCCTTAGCAATGGGCTAACTACTGGGCCTCTATGCATTCCTATAGAATTTTTCATTTAATTGTTGAACTATAGGTAGATGTAATATGTCTATAGGAATTCTGCTCACCTTTAACAGTTCAGTCTCTTCGAATTCAACTAAATGTATAAATGTTTTTTTTATTTGTTGAATAGTTGAATTTAAGCGAAAGTCTCTCTCCTTTAATAAGCAGATTTGTTTTCATTTCAGCCAAATGAAAACAGTTTCATATACACGTAGCCCTGTCAATTAGAAGAGTTTGCCTCAGCAAATTCTTTTAATCGACAGGGCTACATGTATATTCCTATAGGAATATACTGTGTTTTCTATATGGATTCCTATAGGATCCTACTAATTAGCATACAAATTACCTATAAGTTTCTTACAGGAAATGTATTTGAAACGTATAGGAATTCTGTTTTGAATCCTACATGAGTGTTTCATACAGGTATTATCAACATAACAAAACATGCAATACTTTACAAATAGCCAGATTTATAATCGCCAGCAGGTCCCTTTGAAACTGTGAGCCCATCGTTCCGACACGGAAACATGATATGTCATAATTTGATAAAGTAGAATGGCCAGGGATGGATCCAGGGCCGTTTTGATACCCGTTACAGGTAGGTATGAGCACCCAAACTCTGGAGTCCAAATGTCCCCAAATTCCTGCAGGAAAATTTCCTGGAAAACATCATTCAACTTTGATATGTACCAGTTTGAAGCAATTATTTCCAATATTTATTAAAAATCTACACACATGCAGTTGATAAAAAGCATTTTAAGACATATGCAGTCATGTAATCATCTGTTTTAAGACATCTCAATTTATTTGGGGACATCCTCAATTGAAAAACAGGTGTCCCCCCAAAATTCCTGGCTCTGTCTCTGAGAATGGCTGCAAAGCGAATGTGTGGAACTGAACAATCAATATTTTCAGCGTGCAGCCCCATGGCTGCATGTTGAAAGTATGAATTGGTTTACCCTCAAATAATATGGACTCTTCAACTTCTCACCTTTGAATTGACATGGGTTCAAAGGATTAAGCACATGTGAACAAATACACAATCATTTGCAACTTCGGCCTGACAACCAATCTCCCCAGTAACGTTGACAAAGCCAGTCAGAAAACTAGAAGCAGTGTCACAGTGCTGAAGCTGTGACGATTCGTGCAACGCCAATGATGTTTTAAAACTTGTTGGTGACAAAAAAACTTGTTGGTGACAAAAAACTGGTTGGTGACAAGTCCATAAATGTGACAGAAATTATCTGAATGACATGTACTATTGAGAGGGTGTAGACATCACGAAGATACACTTGCATACCAAGTATGGTGTCATTCCATCAAGTATTTTAGGAGTTATGGTGTTTTTTAAACTTGTTGGTGACAGACAGACCGACAGACATTGCCACATATAGAGCTGCTCGACCACTCTAAACCTTCTGAAATCTGAACATGTGAGAAAGAAAATTTGACACCGACCTGCTGAATGAACTGGCTAAAGTGAATGCCAGAATACATTTGACTTACACCTAACAAGCTAATCAAATCCCACTGGTTACCCTGGGTTATATTCCATCTAAATTTGGGATAATCCATTTGGATTCTCATGAAAATTGCAATACCTGCTAAAAGTGACACAGGATCCCATGAGGCCACCATGGTTAAGCCCCTGTTGTATACTGATAACACGTTATTCGTTTACCCAACATAGCTTTTTAATTTTAAAACAAACTGAATTTGATTATTTTAAAAAAAAACCCCAACATTTACCAATAAAACCTTGCAAATGTGTCTGTCAGTGGAACCAATGACAGTCATATTTGTATAATTTTGTTGACAAAGTCTCAGGATATTTTAGGTAATGTTAGCCTTGTATTGGTTAATTGACTCAATTCTTTTCACTCGAATCCTAGCACAGGTGGATTTTTCTTGGTTTCATACGCAAATCTTTGCAATGTGCAGAATATGATGAGAAGACTTGTTTCATTCGCATGGTGGTTATGCAAATTTAAATCTATGTGAACGGATTACCAGTTAGCCAAAAGTTGCATTCTGAATGGTAAAGTCTGAGTAACTTAACTGGTAGAGTGCCAATTTTGTTCTCAGCCTTAAGATTTGTTCACTCATTTTCGTCTGTTACAATTAATGGGAGAGTGCCTATATGCACTCTCCCATTAATTGTAACAATGCAAATTGATGGAGATAAAGTAATTTTACTTCCAAGATAATGTGAAGGACATCCACAGAATATGAAGCCTTTAACTTTAGGTACCTGCAGATCAGAATAAAGCCCAAATATGGGCTTCTAGCACTCTACCGGTTAACCATCTTTTCTTGTGTCTTTATAGTTTATTAGACTTTTGCCTTGAGAGGCTATATATATTTCAATTCCACGCAATATATGAATATTTGTTAATGATAAAAAGGCAGTTTCCTAAGAATTTTTATGTACCCAAGCATTCGGTTCACCATCTCCGAACTGTGTGAATGGTCAGTCGGTTTGAGTCATTTTTCCACTGTCTTTGGGTGAATAAATTCTCAGATTCTTGGCAAAATATAAACCCTGATCACACTAATTATCAGCTGGCCAATGAATAACTGCTACTATTAAACACCTGAATACCTTAATGATTAATCATGTCACCCAGACAAAAGTTTCATGCCAGTCTATGAAACGCACAAAACTATAATTATGCTGCTTAAATGGTTAAGTATCCCTTCATTGTTTTTCAAAAAAAAAAATGCTGCAAATTGATACATGTATTTTCAAAGAATAAAGCCAGTTTTTTTAATAAAAATGTCACAATGACGCTGCAGCTCAACTTGTCCAAGAAGGGACTGAACTAATTATAAAGCTCCAGTAATGCCAAGTCATTCAATCAAGTTTCTACAGAAAAGACATCACACCAAGGCTACACATGAAATTTGAAAAAAATCAAGTGAAAGATGTGGCCTTAGGGTGTGCTAATGGAATTGTTGACAATTTATACACCAAATCCAAGATGGCTGCTGGCAGCCATGTTTTTCAGTGAAATTCAGAAAAATTTTATAGCTCCCATCTAGATTTATTTATTTATTTATTGGTGTTTTTAAGGTCACATATTTCTGCACAATGGCTAATCATGACCATGACAGTTTTACGGGTGCAGGAAGCAGGAGTACCCGGAGAGAACCACCGAGCAATGGCGAGCAACTGTCAGCTCCCCAACATACTAACTCCACACAAGCAGGGTTAGCATTGGTTGAAGACAGGTGCACCATCGACGTGCAGTGTGCTTTAGTACACAACGTCACCGTGCTCCCATGTGGGTAATGGGGGTGAAGTGTCTTGCCCAAGGACACAACGCAGTTGCCGCAGGTGGGATTCGAACCGAGGACCTCTTGGCTTGCAGCCTGCACCTCTACCAACTGAGCCACCGCGCCTCCTCCCATCTAGATATGACACCAAAGCAAGATATGAAATTTCAAAATGGTCAGGTGAGAAAAATTGCTGAAGGGTGTGCTAATGGAATTGTTGACAATTTATGTGCCAAATTCAAGATAGCTGCTGGTGGCCATGTTTTTCAACGAAAATCAGAAAAATTTGATAGCTCCCATCTGGACATCACACCAAAACTACAAACGAAAATTTGAAAAATATTGGGTGAGAGATGCAGCCTGTAGGGTGTGCCAATGAAATCGTTGACAATTTATATGCCAAATCTAAGATGGCCACTGGTGGCCATGTTTTTCATCCAAATTTGGACAAATTCTTTAGTTCTCATCTAGACATTTCCCCAATGCCACATATGATATTTGAAACCGATCAGGTGAGAGCTGTGGCCTGCAGATTGTGCTAAAGGAATTGTGGACAGACAGAGGAACAGATGATCAGATGGAAGGATGTGTGAATGGACAAAAGGATGGACAGACATATGGAGACGACCAATCGCATCCCATCACAATACCTCATACTTGATGCTGTCAAGTTGAACTGAAAATAATATGAGAAGCTAAAAGCTGTATACAGTTTCCAGCAAAATGATTTGCAAATCTGGAAATGAAATCTAAAATTAAAGGCTAGTTAATCAAATTATTTGCGCTGTGGTTGAGAATTGTACAATAAATCTATCATCACAAATATATTTATCTGCAACACATTGTTTCAGAGTATTGCTTTTGTTTCTGAGGCTATATCTTTGACTCTAGAGCTGGAGGTTTTTAAATTTCTTGTTTGGTTTCGGTTTTGGTTTTTCAGGTGGAGTAAAACCTCGGTTCTGTTCGGTTTTCGGTTTGTTCATGAGGCTAAATAAAATTCAATAAAACTCATTCTTATGTCCAGAGTCATAACTGAATGGCAGTGAAATTGAGTGAAACTCAACGAATGCCCGAAATAAGCTATAATACATGAAGAATCAGGAAGGCCAATATAATAATTATCTAAATATACAGAACTTTTATTGTGCTTGGCCATTTTTCGAGGTCTGACACCTACACGCAACTTGAGGAAAGCTGCAAACACAACTAAACTTAAATGTCGGAAATTCACAGAATGTAGCCTTCCCAAAGTAGTGAGAGTACCCAGACACTGCCATTGGCAGCGTCTGGGTACTCTCACTATTCTGGGATGGCTACTTTCTGTGAATTTCTGCAGCAAGAGAGTATTTAATAATGAAAGTGTCAATGGCACTGTAGCTCAACTTGTCAAGACATGTACATGTATAGTATGTGACACAGCAATGACAAACATCTAGGTAATGACCTGATAACAAAGGTACATATAAAGTATTGTAACGGCCTGTACATAAATACTGACCGTAGCCTGTAACAAATGTATAGGTAAAGTATTGTAAATGTGGGTGACAGTCAGATGCTAAACTAGAAAAGAAATCTTTGAGTCCCAGAGTGGGTCTGACTGAACTCCAAAATATTTGTTCTAATAGCACAGTGATAACAAAGGCACCCCAAAACACACTCATTCCTGTCCCAAGATGGAAACAAAGGTACCCAAGAAGTTTCGTGAAGATCAGTTCATAAATACGAGCTGTATAGAAGTTGTGACAAAAAACTGATTGGACCTAATTTCGGTACAAAATGGCCACTGGCAGCCATCTTGAATTTTGGTCCGCACTCAGAAACACTCGTTCTCGTCCCAAGGTGATAACAAAGGTACCCAAGAAGTTTCGTGAAGATCGGTTAATAAATACAGCCTCTAGCCCGAGCCGTATTGACATGTGCACTTTCAGTGTATAAGTAGCACTAAATAAATCAAAATTCATCTAATTTGCATAATTTCTGCACGAGAAAAAAACCCATACTGTATGTGATGTATTCCATTTTACTAAACATTCATACAAAAATTTATTCAAATTCAAATCAGAACTTTCATACAGAAGTTCTGTACAAAAGACTGATTGCACTAATTTTGGTACAAAATGGCTGCTGGTGGCCATCTTGAATTTCGGACCACACCCTAAAACACCCGTTCTCATCCCACGGTGATAACAAAGATACCCAAGAAGTTTTGTAAAGATCGGTTCCTAAATACAGCCTCTAGCCTGAGCCGTATAGAAGTTGTGTACAAAAAACTGATTTGACCTAATTTCGGTACAAAATGGCCACTGGCAACCATCTTGAATTTCGGACCACACTCAGAAACACTCGTTCTCATCCCAAGGTGATAGCAGAGGTACGCATGAAGTTTCGTGAAGATCAGTTGATAAATACAGCCTCTAGCCCGAGCCGTATTGACATGTGTACTTACTGTGTGTAAGTGGCACTGAAAAATCAAAGTTCATCTAATTTGCATAATTTCTGCACGAGAAAAAAACCTGTATTATATGTGATGTATCCCATGGTACTAAACATTCATACAAAAAATTATTCAAATCAGAGCTTTCATGTGGAAGTTCTGCACAGAATCTGATTGCCCCTAATTTTGAACAAAATGGCTGCCAGCAGCCATCTTGAATTTTGGACCGCACCCAAAAACACTCTTTCTCATCCCATGGTGATACCAAAGGTACCCAAGAAGTTTCGTAAAGATTGGTTCATAAATGCGGCCTCTAGCCTGAGCCGTATTGGCATTTGCACTGACAGTGCTGAAAGTAACACTAAATACATCAAAGTTAGTCTAATTTGCATAATTTATGTACGAGAAAAAAACCCGTATTATATGTGATGTATCCCATGGTACTAAACATTCATACAAAAAATTATTCAAATCAGCACTTTCATATGGAAGTTCTGTGCAAAAAACAGATTTCTGCATCGTCAGTACAAAATGGCGGCTGGCAGCCATCTTGAATTTCGGACCGGACCCCAAAACACTCGTTCTCGTCCCACGGTCATAACAAAGGTACCCAAGAAATATCGTAAAGATCGGTTCATAAATACGGCCTCTAGCCCGAGCCGTATCCAATTGTTGACGTACGGACAGACGGCCGGCCAGACAGATGACGGACGACGGGCCATGACAAAAGCTCAAACTTGGCTTCGCAAAAGTTGAGCTAAAAAATGAAAAACCTTAGATTACGGGATGTCGACGGTTTTGGTTTTTAAAAAAAACTAAAAACCTCGGTTTGGTTTCGGTTAACCTACAGCTCTATCTGACTCATCGAGATACAACCTTTGAAAGAAGAGCTTTACTCTGACGCAACATTCTGTACATAATATAATGGTGATAATATATTTATCTCTACAAGTTTTCAAAAAATTAAAATAATATCACTGACGGAATTAAAAATTGCGTTTGAGGATTTGCTATTCAGTACTACTTCTCAACTGGTAGAGTGTTAGAAGCCCATATTTGGGCTTTATTCTGAAGTGTCTGTACCATAACGTAAAGGCTTCATATTCAGTGGATGTTCTACACATTGCCTTTGAACTGAGGTTATTTAGTCTGCTAGGATTTGCCTTGTTACAATTTATGGGAGAGTGCCTATTGGCAATCTTCCATAAATTGTAACAAGGTACAGATATGTGAACAAATTTTGATGATTCAGCACTCTACCGGTTAAAAGAATTCTTGGAGACCAAGAAAATGTATTATGCAGTATTGATTAGATACATGATAACCCTTCAGCTAATGAATCCGACACATCTGCCTTCATAATTTACAAAATAAGCAGTTGAGAAATTTTTTTTTTTTTTAATTTCAACAAAAGCATATCATGTGACCCTCATTGAGTCCAGGCATATAGGGCTGCACAGTATATTGATAAACCGACATATACCGGTATTCAAACCAATATCGATTAAATACCGGTGTAATTACAAAAATATCAGTTTATCGTCATTATTTATTTACCCATAATTTAATTTTCAAGATGTCTTGAGTTTTTTAACTGTAGCCCCGAATGAATAATATTATCCCTTTATCTAAGGAATCGTCTGCTTGTGCCCTCGAAATATACAAATTCAGCAGTTGAAAAAATAATTTTAGAAAAAAATTTTAACAAAACTATATCATGTGGCCCCCTTATTGGAACGAGCTCATTGAGCTCGTTCCAATGAGGGGTCACATGATATAGTTTTGTTCAAATCTTTTGGAAAAATCTGATCAACTAATTTTGAAAATAATAAATTCTGATATCGTCTGCATTGAGTAAATGTATTTCGAACCGCATCATCAACGCCTGCTAAATCGTTCCGACTGTGATGCCCGGAGTCTCGATTGTGGTACTTGTGTTCATATATCTGAACAGTTTTTGATATACCGGTATACCGCGGTATTTTTTTTAATGTAGGTACCGGTATTCAGTCTTGAATATCGTGCAGCCCTATCCAGGCATATCAAGTCTCACTATTGTAGAGGTTGACTCACTATATTCCAGAATGAGGTTTTATTAAAAGAGCCAAAAATTGGGATTTTTAACAAAATCTTCATATTAAAATCAAGAAATATTACTCTTTGAGTCATTTAAAATTAAAATCTCACTATTTTCGCTCAGAAATCTCACTCACTATTTTATAATTCATCAGCTTAACATGTCTGTCTGAGTCTGGTTAAACCTCGGTTCAGGCCAACTTTAGTGAACTCAGAAAAGAAATTTCATATTAACCCTTTGATACTTTTTTACATCTTTTGACGTACGAAATCAAACAGCGCATTGAAACTTTGTGCTCATTTGTTTTGTTTTTATTTTTCGATTTTTTAAAGTTTTAACCTCAATTCTGGTTTCTCCCGAATAGTGCTCAGTGACTACTGCTTAGCCAAATGTTATCACAGCTTAAAATACTAATATAATCCTGCTGTCAAGACTTCTTATCTGGTTGAGTGCTAGAAGCCACTATCAGGTCTTTCAAAAAATGAGGATACCGGGGCAAAAGCACTTTCCTTGCTTATATTTCATATTCGGTCAAACACAAATAATATTTTGTTTATATAAATTTGTGCTAGTGAGCACTCTCCAATAATTTGAAATAAAACAAGTTTTGAACAACAAATTTAGACCACACAAAATAATCTAGCCCTCAACCAGATAATCATTAATGTGAAAAATATCTTATTATTTGTACTTTCTGACGTTTGACGTCGCATTTTGAAAAACATTGAAGAAACAGAATTCCGAGTGATGTTTGAATGTCAGGATAATTAAAGTCTCGAAGGGTTAAACCATGACTCCTTATGGATTCTCTATATCTAATAAATAAAGAACATATAATGATGAGGTGAAGGCAAACTTACCCCTGTATCGACTCAGTAAATAACATGGTTCTTGTTCTTCAATATCAACAAAATTTCTTTTAAACCAGCATGTATGTTTTTCAGGTTCCACTGCCTGAAGAATTCCCAAAGTTACCTCCAGTTCTGTCACTGAAAAAGTGATAAATGGAGAATGATATTTATTTTCATCGACTTAAATACTATTCAAATTTTGGGGAAGTAAATAAATGTTACAAGTAAATCAAACAGAGAAGCATACATTGTAGATACTATTAACCACCACCCCTGAATAATTTCTGTGTGAACATATACAAAAACAATTAGTTGACTGCAGTCACAAGACAATCCCAGATCTATACATGGTCACCATGTTAGGTCACTCATGTGAAAAACTTATTACTTATACAGAGCTTCCTAGAGTTTAATCCCTTGATAATTTCAAAATTAATCTGGGTTTTTACATCCCTTCAGGTGTTAAGCCTTGCGTCCACGGATTAATTTTATGTAAATAACTACATGTACTGTATATGCATGTACTCAGCTGCAGATGACTTACCAGTATTGCTACATTAGCGTTGGCCGCCAATACAGAGAGCCAACAATGACAGGCTTGGAAATTTCAGGAGAGTGATTTTTTAGCTCTCCTTACCGCCCTCCTGAAAGAATTAAGGAGAGCGAAAAATTGCCCTCCTAAATATTTTGGTCTGGGATGACTGAGATTACATGTATTATGCTCACATTAATTTTTTGTTGTAAAGCAAAAATGTAATTTAACTTCGAAGTCACATAACATCACGTAATTTCATTTTGAAAGTGGTTTAGTGGTAAAAGGTAATGGCTGCAACCATACCCAAACACAGTTGCAATCATTTGAAGCAAAATGGATCACAGCAATATTTTTTTTTCTGTCAGTTTCAAGTTCAACAACTGACATCACAGTTTGAGGGGTAATTATTCAGGGAATATTGACACTATAATATACTACCATTACTACTATCCTGTCACTTGAAGCACTTGCACCAGGATGTGACTGTAGATTCAAGCAGACCTGTTGTCCAAGAAAGTCATACGCCTACCACTACCACCTTCAACCCCAAAGGGGTTGAAGGTGGTAGTGGTAGGCGTATGACTTTCTTGGACAACAGGTCTGGGTACACACACAGGTCTTGTCAAGTGTGTGTTCGGTTGTTGAGTGAGACATCTAGATGTCTGAGAGAATTCGCTTTACCTTAATAAAGTTAATAAAATCACTGATGTAGTCTGTTGGTTTCAGTTTCACTGAGTTCGTTCAACTGGATACTTAAAATGCTGTGTAAAGCTAATTGCTCTCCTAAGCTGATTGAGGAGAAGCGATTTTTTGCCCTCCTGCATTTTTCAGAATGCCAGGCCTGCAATGATGTAAAAACACTGTAAAGATAAATGTATCCTACCAGAAGAGTTCTCAAGGAAGAATACACTTGAAGCAACTTTTTAAAGGCAATATAAAAGGGACAGTTTGTGGCTATACGGGAATGGCCAGTGAGAAAATGTATCATCAAGCCAGCCAATTTTATGGCCAGTGAGAAAAAGAGGGAGAAATCTAAGATGAAAAAAGGGCACAGGGAGAGGGAAAGAGCTGCAAGAATCTCAACTGGGTCAGCAAAGGTTAGTCACAGTAGTATTAATAGGCAGAGGGCTGGGGGTCCCATGATAAAGGCAAGCACCAAACTAGTGATGGCAATGACCCACTAAAATCCTTCTTGGAAGATAGAGAGAAAGAGAGGAGTAGGGACATTGAGGAGAGAGATAATGAAAGAAAGAAATGGCAGCTCCACCTGGCGGAGATGGAAAGAAAACATGCTCGTCAGGAAGAGATCATTTTCTCCCTTAAGAGGGATCTGGCTGAGGAGATACTCTGCAGCTAAGATATTTGAAACTATGACCAACCAGATAGCTGACCTCTCATGTTAGCTAGGTCTTCATCATAATAAGCATAATAACAAACCTAATAGCAATCTAGGAAGCTGCGCTCCAGCAGATAGCTCTCCTGATAACTCACCTGATAATTTGCCTATTCGCTCTCCTCATGAAGTAATAGCCGTGGCTGAGGTGCACGCAGCACCAAACACATCAGCTGTCTCTTCAGGAGGAGAAGCCTCTGTCACTGAAGCTCGGCAGTCCCTGGAGACCTCAGAAGGACTTACACTTTCAGAGTCATCCAGCAGTGATGTAGTGCTCGCCACTCAGATGGACCCTATGTCCAACTGTAACACTCCTGTCACTATAACACCTAACAAATGCAAATGTAAAAGGAAGAGATTAACTCAGAGGAGGTTATGGACAATCAGGGCTTTTCCCACACAATTCAAAGTCGAGAATGTGAGGAACTGTCCCTCCTTGCCCATTGCTTCATCTGAGCCCATCTCTCAAAGGCAGAATTCAGCTAGTGACACCCTACCATCTCAACCTAGGCCAACCCCCCTCATGGAGAAAGCTTGGAACACAGTCGTTTCAAGCAATATCAATCAGCTGAACAATATCAACAATCTGGTTCTCACACGACAAATAACCAAAAAAAAAGGAGAGGCAGACCCGCTGCCCCTCCCATAGACCCACAATCAATGTATACAGTAACAACTCAACAAAATTTACAGCCGCCCAAACCAGGGAACACTCCGACACCCCATCAGGTCTTATAAGTCGAAGTCAAGACAACTGTACATGGGAAAGATTTCACACCAAGGCCATTGGTAAAGTGACTTGGAAACTAAAAGTCACTTGCCCCAATCGGGAAACAAAAGTAAAAATTCTTGCAAATGGAATTAACATAAATGGCAGGTGGCACACAGCGGAGGAATATAGAACTTCCCCTCCTCCAATACAATGCCACAAATGCCAAAAGTTTGGGCATGTCGCAAGTAAATGCAGAGGAAATCTAACCTGCATGAAATGTGGAGGTAACCACCTCACCAAGCCATGCTGATTGGATTCCCCCTAATGCCCCAACTGCAAAGGAGGATCACCCAAGCAATTATCTTGTGTGCCCTCACTACAAAAAGGTTAAGATGAATATAGAACTAAAAAACCTGAATTTAATTAAGCTTGAAAATGCCTCTTCCCCACACACTGTCTGCTCCCTAATCGCAGGAGCTCTCTACTTGGTACTCAACAAACATGTTAACACCATGTCAAAGCCGCATCTGGGTGGCATATGCCAAGACATCAGCCGTTTGGCATCCCGGCTATTTAAATCGCAAATCTCAGAATCTCTTGTCAAAGCTGCAATTAATACTAATTAAAATTGCTGTTAATTAATAATCTAACACCATGATTAGGTATCAACCCCATCATGGATAAATTACAAATAGCCGTGTGAAATACCAGGAGCATTAATAATACAAAAATCCAAATGAGCCGATACTTCGAAAATTCAGACATAGTCTGTATTTGCAAGAATTGGCAAGAACAAAGATAAAAACTTCTCAGTCAGTGGATTCAATGTTATTAGAAGGGAGGGATTGACAGCTCACCAAAGGAGGCAGCATAGGGATCGACAGCTCACCAAAGGAGGCAGCATTGCTATTCTAATAAAGCAGAACATCAAAAGTAAAACCATAAAAACTGATCACCTCAATGCCAAGGTGATTGCAACCGAAATCAAAGCCAATAATAAAAACATCTTGATTGTTTGTTGTTACAATGACCCAATCAAAATTGTCTCTGACACCGTCTTTGAATTTTGAATAAGGAAATACAAGCACTGTATTTTCCTCTGTGATTTCAATGCCAAACATACATACTTTGGCTGTCAAAAAACTGGCCCAAATGGGGAATCCCTACTCAAAATCTCCAAAAAGCATAATCTACACCTGGTTATGAATGACAACTCCATGACTTACATCAGTAGCAACCTGCTAATGCCATCCGAAATCCTTGATCTAATAATTACTAGCGATTCTCTCATAAATCACATCAACGACCACTGGGTCGGCGAAGGTGACCTAGGCAGTGACCACCTACCGGTCCATGCCTCAACCAAAATAGGCAATGGCCCCCTCAGGTACCCCCCACCCTCTGCAGGAATTTTAGAAAAATAAACTGGAACCTCTACCACGACATCATCGATGTCAAACTCCCCGACAGCTCCCCATCAAGCGCCACTGAATTCGAAGCCCAATGCGAGGGCATAGAAAAAATCATCAACTGAACCCTAAATGAAATATGCCCAAAAGAAGAAGTGCGCCCTTGGAGAAGTACTATCTCGGGCGACACACTCTCATTAAGCAAAACCAAATGAAAAGCCCTTCATGCTCTAAAAGCAGAAAATGGCCCCCTCAAAAAAGCTGACCTTAAAAAAAACATATAACTGTCTTCATGGCGAGGTTAAGAAAACCCTCCAAACTGAAAAACAAGCCAGCTGGGAAAAAGCAACAGCCAACCTAATCGAGGTCAGGGAAGCCAAAAAATTCTGGAACTCTCTCCAACCCTTACTGGTAAAAAAAACTGAGACAATAAAGTATCAGCCAAACCCCTTAAAAAGGAAGGTGGCTCCTTCATGAATACCTACAAAGACAAAGCCGACACTTTCACCAACCCCTGAGAAAAACCTATCACCCATATCAAGGCCCCAACAACAATGACGTCATCATAAATGCGATTGTCGACTTCATCAATGAACATCCAGATATCTACCATGTCCTTAAATTTAATACCGACCCAGAAGAAGGGGACGATGACGACCTCGTCACTCCCATCACTAATGATGAAATCATAAATATCATAGAAAAATGCAAAAATTCTTCCTCGTCTGGCGAGGATGAGGTTAGCTACAAAACTCTGAAACAAAGCCCAAATTCCCTTATTGATAAACTCAACAACCTATTCAATGCATGCCATGGCTACTTTCCAAAATGCTGGAAATCATCATGATACCCAAACCAGACAAAGACCTACTCAATCTGGCCAACTACTGCCCAATCTGTCTTCTCAGTTGCATTTGCAAGATATTCGAAAGAATCCTCACCAATCGATTGAAGGGGGCACCTTGAAGAAACCGACTTCTTCAATAGATGGCAAAGAGCCTATAGGAACCTATAAAGCCTATAAAGAAGGCACTGAGCATGTCTACTGCCTTGTCGAACAAATGAAAACCACAATCAACAACCAGCAAATAGGCATGGCAATCTTATTAGATGTAGAAAAAGTGTTTGATTCCGTTTGGCACAATGGAATGCGTCTAAAACTATCAAGAATGAATCTCCCCATGAAATTGCTTAGATTAACTCTCCTCCTTCCTTAACGATCGCAAAATAAAAATCAGAGTCAACAATGAAATGTCCGACAGCATCCCCCTTGAAGCAGACCTCCCCCCCCCCCAAGGATCCGTCCTCAGCCCTCTCCTATACATCATCTACGTCAATTATCTCAAAATCTCCGATAATCGCATTCAAATCTCACAATTTGCAGACGACAAAAACCTAAAAATGCCACAATTTAATCTAACCACCCTGTAAGTTAGAACCAAACCGCAGAGGTAAGGGCAGGAAAAAACACCCTCGGGTATGGTACTATGTGAAGGCCTGCTCCCCTCCCTCCAATTTTGACCACAACATACCCAACTAAGAGCACCTGTAAGTAGGAATCAAACACGGAGGTAAAGGCAGCAAATAACACCCTTGGGTGTGGCATTTTGTGAAGGTTCCCACCCCCTCCAATTTTGACCACAACATTCCTAACTAAGACAATCCATACCAACTTTAATAAGCACCATTAATAACAGGTAATTAAGAGCTTAGGGAAGGTGAATTAACAGGCAGTAAAATCGGCTCAGATGAGACCATTTACCAGAATGGGCTGCCTTCACCTATGTAGCTATCATAATAACTAAACCATTAATAGGGGGTAACTAGGTACAGAGGAAGGTGAACAAAGGCAGTAAAATCAACTCGATGAGACCATTAATCAGAATGGGCTGCCTTCACCTATTTTAAATTAACCATTAATAGCAGTTAATTAGGAGCATATGGAAGGTGAATAAACAGGCAGTGAAATCAGCTCAGCTGAGACCATTTACCAGATGGGCTGTCTTCATCTATCCAGCTATAATAATCACTCAACCATGTATCTAGGAACATAGGAAATAGGCCATAGGAAAATTACGGGCTGCTCCCAGGGATCGTTTACCAACTACAATGTAATTACATATTTTGTTAAATGTAAATACTGACTAATTCTGCTTTTTCTCATTTAGCAGGTACACACAGATGCTTTCTTTTTTGATCTCCAGCTCCCCAATAACCGCTATGGAAAAACTCTAACCGTTATGGAATACAATAACTGATGTGGACTCTGAATATCCTCCTCTCTATCCCTAGAAGTGGTAACCCACCTCCTGGGAGGTGAGCGTTGGTCCTGCATCATGTTTTTGCCGCTTTTTGTAAGCGTCAGTAGAGGACATTCTGCCCCAGCCATATGGGAGACAATGCAGGCATGTCCCCAAACCAGGGAAGTTTGGGTCTTTCTCCAGGTGGTCCCCAAAAGGGGCCGTTAATTGCTGTTTTTTCCACAATCCAATGAAATGCTCAAACCAAAATCCAAGAAAATGAACCAACTCCAGTTATCATCTACCACCTGAGGCAGACTATACTTGCTGATGATGGCCCTTCACCACACCATGAGTAGCTTTCTAAGTAGCAGACTTCACTTGCCTGAAAATATCATCACAGTCCCCTGGGGAGAGGTAGCACCTTTGCAAGAGGTAGAGCTGTAGGTTTTTAAATTTCTTGTTCGGTTTCGGTTTTGGTTTTTCAGGTGGAGTAAAAACTCGGTTCTGTTCGGTTTTCAGTTTGTTCATGAGGCCAAATAAAATTCAATAAAACTCATTCTTATGTCTGGAGTCATAACTGAATGGCAGTGAAATTGAGTGAAACTCAATGAATGCCCAAAATAAGCTATAATACATGAAAAATCAGGAAGGCCAATATACAGTTAAAACTAGAAGTCCTGTCACAAATAGTGTGCTTATCTAGGCTTAATTGCGCAATTGCCATATCGAATGGCATCCAAAGCACAGCAGATTCTCTTGGTTACTCATAGCAAACACATGCAATGTTTCTGCCAATGGACCTCCGGGTTACCTGGAGGTCCATTGGCTGAAACATTGCTTGTGCACAGGACATATGTACAGAATTTGATAGCTTTACTTGGGCCATAACGCGTACATTAACGTGCATATCAACGTGCTATTTGTGCACCTTTCATGACAGGACTTCTAGTTTTAACTGTAATCATTACCTAAATATACAGAACTTTTATTGTGCTTGGCCATTTTTCGAGGTCTGACACCTACACGCAACTTGAGGAAAGCTGCAAACACAACTAAACTGAAATGTCGGAAATTCACAGAATGTAGCCTTCTCAGAGTAGTGAGAGTACCCAGACACTGCCATTAGCAGTGTCTGGGTACTCTCACTACTCTGGGATGGCTACATTCTGTGAATTTCTGCAGCAAGAGAGTATTTAATAAAAAACGAAAAACCTTAGATTACGAGATGTCGACGGTTTCGGTTTTTAAAAAAAACTAAAAACCTTGGTTTGGTTTCGGTTAACCTACAGCTCTAGCAAGCGGACCCGTCTCACTCTGGTCCTCACCCGAGAGTTCAGACAATGTTCATCATAAAGACAAGCCAACACTCCTCAGATCATCTAACCCTGGACGTCTGCCTAGTACCCAACCCTTTTCCTCCTTCAACATGTCTAGACATGTAGCTACAAGATCTTATACAGTTAAAGAGGGTCGAAAGGGGCCCCCACAGTGGCCCTGTGCGCCTTCGGCACGCGAAACATTTCACCCACTATATGGGAATGCAAGGAGTTTAAGGTAAGTGGGGAAAATGGCATCAGATAGACTTGAATCAATTCCAATCAGGTTAAAAATAAATGACAAAAAATTAATCTGAACAAAGTTTTTTTTTGGAGTTGCAAATTTCAGTATAGAGTGGTCCTCTGATTGGATGAGTGCTCGCATAGCTCATTTTATGTTTATAGCTCCAGTAGCATATGTTACAAATATTTCAAATGAAACATGCCCAACAACTTCACACAACAGAGAGTAAATGCTCCAATATTCAGAAGATGCCAAATTCAATTTCACCATTGACAGTTGATGGTAGAGTGCTGGATGCCCATATTTTTGGGGCTTTTCTCTGAAGTACTGGTACCACAACTTAAAGGCTTAATATTCTGTGAATGTACTTTTCATATTATCTCTAACATGATATTATTTTATCTGTAAGGATTTGCCTCGTTAAAATTCATGGGTGAGTACCTTCTGGCACTCTCCTATAAATTTTAACAAGGCAAAGATATTTTCAGGACCAATAATAACTTTACTAGTTAACAAGAATTGAACATACTGTATCCGAATGAAGTGTTGTTTAAATTATAAAACAGTTCATGAAATAAGATGGAATAGCCTACACCTCTATCTGATTCATTGATCATTTGTCTGGTGACATTGTGAAGTACATGAGAGGTTTATTTACTACTAAACATGTGATCATTAAAGGTTGCTTTGTTCATTTCATGAATTGGGTTTTGAGCTTCTTGAGGTCCCAAGTTCAATCCCCATCCAGGTCGACCCACATTGTGTCCTTGGGCAAGGCAAACACAGTTGCCTACAAGGGGGCATGATGACGCTGTGTACATGTCGATGGTGCACATGTATTCAACCACTGCGACAGTGCTTGAGCAAAGCTTGAACAGAGTTAGAATGTTGAGAAGCTGACAGTTGCTTGTTGATGTTTGGTGGTTCTCTCCAGCCTTCCTCGACCTGTAAAACTGTCATGGTTAGCCACTGTGCATAAGTATGTGACCTTAAACACCAATAAATAAATAGGGTCTTATTGGAACATACATGTTATTGTGATAAATTGACGGTTACATGGTTTGAGATTTTGGCTCAGTGCATATGCTCAGCTTCATCAACAATAACTTATAATGTAAATTGGTAGGAGTTCTGTTTTAGTTTCATAGAATCAGTTTACTTTAACGCCTTCGAAATGTTCATACATTTCTGCATAACTTTGATTTTGACAGTCTATTTCCTGTGACTTAATTGTTGTTTCTTGACAAGTTTATATAGGCAGCCAAGACTTTCCTAGGAACTCCTAAGGTACTTGGAATGTAACTTGCAAGCTTACATGAAGACAGCCTTCTAGAGATCTGTTTCTTGCAGTAAAATATGTAATTAGTTGCAAGGATTAAAACTGAAAGGTTTATATTTGTTGTTCTGTGGAGCCCTTTTAACTGAAAAGCCATCTTGCCAATGTTAATTATTCAATTAATAGGAGTATTCAATTAGGAGGGATTTTGTCTTCTTGTGATAATCTAAGCATTTAGTCTATTGTACCTTGTTTGACAGAGCTTTGGGTACTCTGTCAAAGAAGATAAATAGGCCAAATGCCTGTAATTGATGTAATGATGGAAAATAGGTCTATAAACCAAGGGGAATTGGAGACCATCAGGGTCATTTCCCGACCAATTATAAGAGTTTTTATTCAGTTAGCAGGATTTTATTCTACGGTACAGATGCTGTGGACTGGTCGTAATCCACACATGAATTCCACACATACATTTACCAGGTAATAAAAATCATCAGCATCAAAATTTTAATTAATGAAGTGCCAGGTTGTACCCGGTGTTTCATTAATGAAATATTTTATGATTATTCCAATAGTTAGTGTTTGGGATCTAATATTACTGAATCCGTGGAAATATTGCCCACCCATGGAAAATGACCAGCCCACAGCAGCCATACTATATATCCTACATTATACCTCACGTGACTTCCTTGCATTCTGATTGGCTGAAAGGTGATACCCTATTTCGTGTAGTTGTCCAGCACAGAGCTGAAGGGTCACTACATGCGGGCACTATATGTTTTCTATTTTTAGCATGGGCGCTACATGCATTTTCTGGTTATAAATACGTACAAAGCAACGATTTATCCAAAATGGTGGCAGAAAATCCCGGCCACCAATTAGACAATTTGATTTACATAAAAGTATACACTTGGTTTTTTTTAGTGTCGCAAGAATAGCCGCAAAGTTTTCCGAGGTGATACGTTCCGATAAATAGCGATTATTACCGTAATGTGGATGTACAAAATATGTATCCGAGCCGAGCTCCGGGTTCTAAGGGTAGTTCACGACGAGTCGAAGACGAGTCGTGATCTAGTCTTAGAACCCGGAGTGAGACATTGGCAGAGGTGAGGAATAGTGTCATTGTGTCGAACAATTATCAATATCCACACATTATTCTCATTTCTCCTTTATTGTTTAAAATAAAAACATCATTACACGTTTACAATTTGGATTGTAGATTATTTGGTTAATTTGCATTTTCGTGTTGTTCGATATAATATAAGGACTAGTGCATGGCTTGTTGTTGACTACGCCCATATAGTGCCCAGTGAGGTGGTGTAGTTCCCGACGCGAAGCGTCAGGAACTACACCACCTCACTGGGCACTATATGGGTGTAGTCAACTCCAAGCCATGCACTATTCCTTAAATATGCAATTGAAAGGCAACATTTGTATGGAAGATATGGTAAATGGTAAATGATTTTGTTTTGGGGATTATATTTAAATAGCAGGGTTATTTAATTAAGTGATTTTCAGTTAAGTAAGCTCCACTGTATTGTATTCGAGGACTTGATTGTTTCAGTGTCACAAAAGTGTTAAATTCAAATTAACTACTGATTTCTTTGATTAAAAAATAGAATCGTATACAGTACGAGGACAGTGGATTGTAACTAAATCACCCAGGGAGTGGAGTTATCAGCCAAACTATAATTTTCAAATTTTGTACATATCGACAAAAAATACAAGCAATGTTTCAGCCAATGGACCTCCGGGTTTAACCCGGAGGTCCATTGGCTGAAACTTTGCTTGTGCTTGTTATGCCTTGCAACAAATTTGCAATTATTGCATGGGTGGAATCTCCACTCTGCAGGTGATTTAGTGATAATACACTCTCCATATACTGTATAGAGGATATCTACACTATTTTAGTGAATATCAGGAATTATCTCATGAGTGTGGACCTGAAAGCTTTATTTTTCTCAAGCGCTTGCGCAAGTGAAAAATAATATTATCAGATCCACAGAAAGATTTTTTTTGCTGTGCAATATTCAGCCCAATTCGACTGCAAACACATACTTTTTCAAAACAATAACAGAGATCAGATGATTGTTCCTTCAAGGTGACGTCATGCACCGAAGCATGACATCATTTAGGAAGCTTCTGAGGGATATTTCTTGTTATCCATCAAGTTGATTTGTACCGCGAAATATCTTTTAGATAATTTATGATAATTCACAGGCTAGCATATAATAAAAATTTATTGTTCATTTTGATTTGATCATTTCGGACTCCCACATTGTGTCCTTGGGCACGATGATGCTGTGTACTAAGGCATACTACATGCTGATGATGTGCATGTCTTCAACCAATCTAACCCTGCCTGTGCTGCAGTGCGGAGTTACGATGTTGGGGAGCTGGCAGCTGCTTGTCATCTCTCCCGGTTCTCCGGCTTCCTCCACCCATAAAACGCGATGTGACCTTGGCTGTTAGTGTGTCATTAAACCTTAAATAATAAATAATAATTTCCTAAACCATGATCTATTTAATAATTATGATAATCAATTAGGTAAAACAAAAAAACACATTTGGTTCTCGGGCATTTAATTTTTCAAATCAATGAGGGAGGGAGGTTTTTTTTTTGTGTTTTGTTTGTTTGTTATATTTTATTATTTATGCACCTTTTTCGAAAAATAAATCCTGTCCACACTGTATGCGAGTTATTTTTTGCAAAACAAAGCAAACTGAGTGTTTTCAAAAACAGATAGCTGTTGTATTTTAACCCTTTAATCACCAAATTAATTCTATGATAATAAGGCCCCATAAATTAGATGTTCTGTTTTTCAGACCAATTTTTGTAAAATTGCATTCAGGCGGGTGGTTTTTTATTTTATTTTTTATTTTTGTAATTATTTTTAGGCCATCAAAAATTTATCAATTTTATAAGCTGGGGTAAAATATCAGACATAAACCATTCAATTTGTATTTTTTCAAGTTTGCATTGGTTATAAATAGAGAGCATGCATGCGACAGCCAAACGGACCAAGCATGAGGGCATCAGAAACAGATTTTTTATTTTTTTAGGCCTAACTACCATATTATAAGATACATTTCCATACAAGACGATGAGAGTTCACATCAATCAAGTGAGGCAAAGCCGAACCTGATATGAATACTCAGAGCCTTATACGGAAATGTCTCAGCCCACTGCACACCAGATAACATATTTATTATGTCAATTGTCCATGTACATCAAGGGATTAATAAATTTTCATGAGAAAAAGAATAACGGCACGTTTACTTTTTAGAAACCCCTATTGACAGCACTGCATGGAATCATCAACAGCAACTAGCACTGGTACATATCCATGGTGACAGTAAACAATTGTCACTGTTCAAAGTAGAGCTGTAGGTTAACCGAAACCGAACCGAGGTTTTTATTTTTTTTTAAAAACCAAAACCGAAACCGTCGACATCCCGTAATCTAAGGTTTTTCGTTTTTTATTAAATACTCTCTTGCTGCAGAAATTCACAGAATGTAGCCATCCCAGAGTAGTGAGAGTACCCAGACACTGCCAATGGCAGTGTCTGGGTACTCTCACTACTCTGGGAAGGCTACATTCTGTGAATTTCCGACATTTCAGTTTAGTTGTGTTTGCAGCTTTCATCAAGTTGCGTGTCGGTGTCAGACCTCGAAAAATGGCCATGCACAATAAAAGTTCTGTATATTTAGGTAATTATTATATTGGCCTTCCTGATTCTTCATGTATTATAGCTTATTTCGGGCATTCATTGAGTTTCACTCAATTTCACTGCCATTCAGTTATGACTCCGGACATAAGAATGAGTTTTATTTTATTTTATTTGGTCTCATGAACAAACCGAAAACTGAACAGAACCGAAGTTTTACTCCACCTGAAAAACCAAAACCAAATCCGAACAAGAAATATAAAAACCTACAGCTTTAGTTCAAAGTGTGATATTTGTTTACAAAATAAAAAGTATCGCTACAAGAGTATCTGAAATGCCTTTACATACATTTACTGTCATTACCACCTGAAAAGGTTTAACAAAGCACTTTTAAATGTTCAAAAAATGACTTTTAACCTGCTGAGTAATGTTGCGCTGATGTCTGCCCGAAGAAATACCCGAACATCTGAAATAGGATCCGACAGTGCCCTAGTATTAAAGTACTCTCTCTCTTGAGGGTCAAATCAAGGCAGGAAGTGTCATGGTCATTTTGATTTTGCCCTCAAAGAGGTTATCAAACTGTTCAAAATTCCCCTACCCAGAGCGTGGTTTGTAATTATAAGTCCTTAGCTGCTGAAAGTATCATTGGTTCTAGCAGCATCCTTACAACCGAAATAACAAGCTTCCGACACTCAGTACAATGTCATAAACTGACCGGCGTTTTGACATACGAACATCTGGAAATAGAAGTATTTCAAGACCCCAAGAGTAAAAGAAACATGAGACACTAGGTGATAACGCCATCACTGGCGTTTAAAAAATATATTCTCCTTAACAAGTTGACAGGTCATACTGATCCACATATATAAAGTCGAAGGTTAGGGTAATTGGCGGTCCACAGTTATTCTTCACAGTGTGAAATGTCGCAGAACAATGCTTGATTTGGATAGAGCAGCCGTAAGTTGATTCCACCTTCAAAAATTGTGTTCCACCTTCGGCAATCACACTGCACCTTCTAAGAATCGAGTTCCACCTTCGATGCACCTTCAAGGTTCACCGGGGAAACTGACTGTCAGTGTCAGGCCTTGGGATCCTTTGGTGGTGATAGTTGTTTTGGAATAGTTGGTTCCACCTTCGATACTTGCGTCGCACCTTCACCACACCTTTGGTAAACCAAGGGAATCTGACTGTCTGTGTTAGGGCCTTGGCAGTAGTGGTGTGTCAGGGACACACCTTCGAGATTTCACCTTCTACGCACCTTCAAGTTATAAAAGGATAGATGACTGTCAGTGCCATGCCTCTGTTGCAAGTATAGGTGTGGTGAAGGTGATTGCGAGTCCCACCTTCCGTTAGTGGTTTGCACCTTCTCATCCAGCGGCTGCACCTTCGAGTTCCACCTTCATTTGGTGGTTTGCACCTTCTCATCCAGCGACCGCACCTTCAAGTTTCACCTTCATTTAGTAGTTTGCACCTTTGGTTCCCCAGCACACCTTCTCATAGGGCGGCCACACCTTCACAACTAATTGATTGAACTTTGGCTTTGGTGTTAATATTTGATGCTGATGGCATCCTGTTTCAGTCAATAAAACTATATAACGTGGACCAGGTCGTTCTTAGGAATCGCTCAACTTCTCTCAGTTGGGCGATGTCAAGAAAAGCCTTTTAATTATCTGGCCCTGAATAACACTGACTGCGTTTATCACATACTGGGTGTCTTAAATCATGTTCTGCATACATCTCCTTTGGTGATACAAAGTGCATACTTTAACGTATAACAATATAACATACTCATTATTTTCAACAACTTCATTACTCACCTATATATATATTTATCATATAGAGTATGTACCCGAACACCTACCAGTGTTTGTCATAATCTTCATGTATTGCATTGACGAAACCTAAGCAATAAATTAGGCTAAACCTGCCCCGTTGTTATTGAAATCCTAACTACAATCAGGTAATCAGGATGGACTCCGGTACCCGGCAAACCCCCAAGTGTCAGTCTCGGATAGGGGCATGGCAAGGTGACAGTAAACTGAAAAGAAAACTTTCACTTCAGCATGAAAAATCGTAAAAATAGCAAGGAACTTTTGGGACTACAAATAATATCTTCTGTCCATTTTTGTTAAATATTTAATGTTTTAAATCAATAAATATGGTACCATGAAAATATTCTATTTGGGTGCGGCCATTCTTGAAAAATGTTTTTGTATTTTTTGGTATTTGTACTTAGTAGACATACCAGAAAATAAGTGGTCAGACAAGGACAATGTCAGGTACAAAAAGGCCAATGTCAGACTGAGGTTTAAAATCATCAGACAAAATGTCTGATGCCAAAATTATCAATGAAGTTAAGTGATTAGAGCATCATGCATGCTGGAAATCATGTACATAACTAGCAGGCATAAAATTAATTAGTGTGATTTCTGGTCCAGGTAAGTTGGGAAGTGTGAAAAAAGTGACTGCACAGCTCATCAGTATTAACAGCATGTGATGAATACAATTTGATATTGCCATGCATGTATTTAAATTATGTCTGAAGACTGAAGGTAATTCAGTTCCAATTCAGAATGAAACCAATCATACCTTGTTTGGCAATCATACCTTGTTTGGCAGGGCTCATTGAGCCTTGCCAAATAAGGTATGGTTGGATGAATTCTGAGCAGTTTTAAGATGAAGGTATATGTACACCCAAAACACATTATTTCGAATACTCAAACTCCATTTTGTAATATGTCAGATATCATTCTTAAATGACAGACATGATTTATTTGGTGTCTGACATTTTGTCTGGAAGCGCAGTGAAAATTATTTTCAGGCTTGTGAGTAGCGGAGCACCTACTGCATTATTCATAACCATGCTACTTCACATAATTTGAAAGCTGCATTTAATGTGACATCCACTCTTTGGGAGGGTTTAATGACATCTACTTTCTACATCCAGTAAATATATACAGATGATACATATGCTTATATACAGATGATACATATGCTTTTTAGTGAATATCAAGAATTATCTCATGAGTGGGGACCTGAAAGTTTTATTTTTCTCTAGCATTTTCATGAGTGAAAAATAATATTTTCAGGTCCACACGAATGAGATAATTCCCAATATTCTCTAAAATAGAGTAGATTTTCTTTTTATTATATGCTACATGACATTTTACAAACACATAGAGTTCAAAACAATAACAAAGATTAGCTGATTGTTCCTTCGAGGCGACATTCAAGGTAATGTCTTGCGCCAAAGAGTAACATCATTTAGGAAGCTACTGAGGGATATTCCTCGTTATCTATCAAGTCGATAGATATCGAGAAATATCTTTTAGATAATTTGCTATAATTCATAGGCTAGGATGTAATAAAATACCATATTACCTGACATTTCATATCTTCGAGCATCTTCTGCAGACAGAAGTTTCTTAGCTGCTTTAGTGAGTGCATCTTGCATCTTCTCATTCTCATACCACCACTGTTCTTTTGCAGCTGTCTTCTCTTTCTTGTCTTTACTGATGAATTGTGGAATATGTTCACTTATAGAATGTAGAACATGTGTTGGTGGAACGTTGTTATCATCCCTCTTGAACCACCTGCATGGAAACAATACTTGTGAACATCATGTGAGATGTCAAAGTAAAGAACACAAGATTTCTTTGAGTCAAAAGCTGCCAAAGGAACCTTTCAGCAAACAACTATGAACTGGACTTGTTGATCCCAAATGTCAATGAGTACAAATTATTAGCTGATTTTTCGGCAATCACATCTGACATCAGCTGATTTTAAGCCATCGACTGACCAGCGGTACAAGTGTTTGAACATTGGTCTGTGTCGATGGTTACATGCAGCACCACAGGATTAAAACTTATGTATTTATGTTTGATTCGTGATCTCTTACAAGCAGTAACAAGCTTAATAAGCTGCCACAATGATTGGCAGGAATCTCAGTGATTGGTCTGATCTTCCCCTTGATAGCTGTTAAAGACACATGTGCCACTTATCGTGTGATGACTCTATGAAATATGACATAAGCAGAAACAAGTTAACAGCATGGCGTCTTTGATCATTGAACAAAGACTCCATGATGTTAACTTGTTTCTGTTGATGTCATATTTTAATTTTAATACACACAGTGACATGCTCTTGAGCTCAACGAAACAAACAACCTGACCATACTGTAAAATTAACCTTATTCTATGCATTCTTGAACATATTACTCCTTTTGGTTGTGACATCGGCACCAATAATCGGCCGATTGTGCACTCAACTAATCAGCAAGTGGATGATGGTTGCAAATCCTTATCGGTTAATCACTAACATTGAGGACACTCTGGAGTGGGCCAGAAATTCTTCAGGATTTTGTGTGCTGGGTAAAACTAATGAGACTCACATGTACTATATTTCACAAATGGAATGTTCATCATTATCGACACAAAAGACCACCAATTGACAGCAATTTCAACAAAGTGTTGGAATGAAAAAAACAGTAAAAAAGAAACAGAAAAAGTAGAAGAAGAGAAATAGATCTTAATGGACAGAATGAAATACATTTTCTGTTTCGAATCTTAATGACTGCAACAGAGATCCCACAAGAAAAAACCCTCATTTTCATATTTTAACACTTTACCTAACATAAAAAGCAGACGATACTTGCCAAAAAAATTCTTGAATAACTCATTTTTTATCTCAAAAACATAGGTTATGAACCCTCATTGGAATGAGCTTGACAAGCTCGTTCCATTGAGGGCTCATAGCCTATGTTTTTGAGACAAAAAATGAAAATTAATTGGCGATCTTTTAGAATAGCGCTGGCCAATTTTGGACATTACGTTGGGTAAAGGGTTAATGTTTATTTTATTGCCAAAAATTAAAAATGGTATTTGTTAAGGAAAAATTTTCAAACATACAAAGAAAACATATTAACGCCCCACAAAGTAGATCTGTTTCTCAGGCCATTTTTTGTAAAATTGGACAGGCATTTTTTTATTTTTGTAATTATTTCTTTGCCATCAAAAGTTTATATTCTTGGTTTGTTTTATGTTTTAGGCCTCATAATATACTGAATAGCATGGGTGGTGGTGGTGTATTTAGTTAGGCCTCATAATATACTGAATAGCATGGGTGGTGGTGGTGTATTTAGTTAGGCCTCATAATATACTGAATAGCATGGGTGGTGGTGGTGTATTTCATTCCTTTGAATGCAAGAAGCCTTTGCAATGCTAAAGCATCGCAAAGACTTGTTGAACTAACAGACAAATTTATCAATTTTATTAACATGGGTAAAATATCAGACATACAGTACATGGAGAGTGGATTGTAAATAAATCACCCACAGAGTGGAGTTATCACCCAAGCTATAACTTTCAAATTTTGTACATATCAACAAAAAACACAAGCAATGTTTCAACCAATGGACCTCCGGGTTTAACCCGGAGGTCCATTGGCTGAAACTTTGCTTGTGCTGGTTAGGCTTTGCAACAAATTTACAATTATTGCTTGGGTGGAATCTCCACTCTGCGGGTGATTTAGTGATAATACACTCTCCACGTACTGTAAACCATTTAATTTTATTTTTTTTAAGTTTGCATTAGTTATAAAAAGAGAGCATGCGGCAGCTAAGAGGACCATGCAGGAGGACCTGAGAAACAGATTTTTAACTTCTTTTCTGGGAAACAGATTTTTAACTTCTTTAGCCCAAATAAATACAATTTACCAAATCATTTTCATGCAAACTTATGGAAATGACGTTTTGGATTTGAAACATAAATGCTAATTCTTTACATTAATTGGAATGAAAATTCAAATCTTAATCCACAAATTTATTTTCTGATTTTTTTCAAGCAAATTTATGAAAATGAATTTTTGGTTTGAATACCTAAAAATCTGAAGTCAGTCTTTTAACCCTTTACCCAACGTAACGGCCAAAACTGGCCAGTGCTATTCTCAAAAATCGCCAATTAATTTTCAAAATATTTTCATTTTTTGTCTCAAAAACATAGGTTATGACCCCTCGTTGGAACGAGCTCGTCGAGCTCGTTCCAACGAGGGGTCATAACCTATGTTTTTGAGACAAAAAATGAAAAAAATTAGTTATTCAAGAATTAATTTTTTTTGCAAGTGTCATCTGCTTTTCATGTTAGGTAAAGGGTTAACTAGAAGATCACAACCAAGCAGTATGCAATACTATTATTCTCATTATCGATCTGTTTCTGTTTTCTGTTTCACTTTTTTCTATTACTGTTTGTTCTTTTGCAAAAACTGTTTCCTTCTATCTGCTTCTTTTTTCTGTTTACCTTTCTAACTAGTTAAGCTGGTAATCAGTTGTAAACAGGTTATCTGACTAACCATCTTAGCACTAGTTTTGTCACCTGAGTATTTCATAACTAAAGAAAATAGTGGGTTCATCTAGGAAGCCAAATGTAAAAAAAAAACAGACCTTGTACTAACAATGGCCCAAAATGCAATTACAAAAAGATATTTATAGAGCAATATAGAAAAACACAAACATACCAGTCTCCTGAATTGATTTCTCCATGCTTCTTTTGTCAATGATGTAAAAACATTGCAAAGATAATTGGACACTGCCACTTGACTTCTAAAAGGTGAATGCACATGGGGCAACTGGTGGAGTGCTAAATTATTTATCAAAGGTCATTTGTAACAAAAGCATTTTTTCAAAGATATTATACTCAGCTCTGAAAATACGTAGTCTGACATTTGCAGAATGGGGTCCCCAGAGGTGAATTTGATGATGCTATCCCATACAGTGGGTCAATTTATCCTCTGGGTACCTCTTTCGGTTTAGTTTGGAGACTGTGCGGGGTAGCATCACTAAGTTCACCCCATGGGGACCTCATTTTGCGGATGACCGTCTGCTTATTTTCTGGCATGATTATACTAACCAGCAAGAGGGAGCCTTAGTTTAGCAGGGGGCATAAAGGATTCAGTTCCAGAACTGCGGTCTAACACTACACTGCAGACTTAAGTTTTACGTTTCTTTATTTTGTTTACAGTCATTTTCAGTATCTGTGATGACTACGATACAAGTGCCAGTATAATATGTTTAGCTAATCATCTATAAGTATGCTGCCCACTTTAGAGGAATCAAACCCTGGGTATTGATGAGCAGGTTCTATTATACCAATGAACTAGACCAATAAAGTAGAACTGACACTGCTCCACTCTCCAGAGTTTCTGTGAGGAGTATGCTAAAAGAGGCTAGAGTAACATGCATACGATTAAAGTCTTTAACAGTATTATTACCCCCTCCACCACCCCACCCCCACAAGAGGCGGATATCATATAGCAAAGTCCTCCATCCATCCGTCAATCTTTCCAAACTTTGTTTATGGCATAATTTGAACAATAATTAACAGATTTAAATTCTTTTTGGTGTATGTCTCAAAAATTAAGTTCAATGACCACCAATATCTCTTGAAAATTATAGGAGTTATGGCACTTTGTTATATAAATATCCTGTAAAATGTTTATGGCATAACCTGAACAATAGTAACCAAATTTCAATTCTTTTTGGTGTATGTCTCTATAGCCACAATGGCTACATCAAGTTCGATGACCAGTGATATCCGATGAAATTATGGGAGTTATTGCCCTTTGTTAAAAAAATATCGTGTAATACATGTTTATGGAATAACATTAACATTAGTAACCAAATTTCATTGTGTAATGCTTGTTTATGGCATAATTTAAATAATAGTAACTGGATTTCAGTTCTGTTCAGTATATGTCTCAATAGCAACAATATCTATGCCAAGTTCAGAAAACACCACTATCTGATGAAAATTGTGGGAGTTATTGCCCTTTGTTAAATCTATGTAAATTTTGGGGGGCCTGATTGTGATTGGGTTTGAATATATTTGTTTGCGGGGCAATTGGAATCATGTTGCAATAGTTTTCTTGTTATATTTGCTAATCTCTTGAGCTTGGGAGTATTTTCCTATAATGTTATTTGTTAACAGGTGGGGTGGGGGTAGGTCTTACTTGGCCAGACAACACTCTAGGCGAGAACCATTTAAAACCCTTTACTTAACAAAAACAGAAAACAACACTTGTCATTAGCAAGCATTTTTGGAATAACATTTTTTGAAAATGTTTTGCCTAAAAAACATAGCTTATGACACCTTATTGCAGCAAGCTCAGAAGCTCATTCTTGAGCAATACAGTATGTGGAGAGTGTATTACCACTAGATCACCATGGAGTGGAGATTCTACCCAAGCAATAATAGCAAATTTGTTGTAAAGCATTACACGCACAAGCGAAGTTTCAGCCAATGGACCTCTGGGTTATACCCAGAGGTCCATTGACTGAAACATTGCTTGTGTTTTTGTCCACATGTACAGAATTTGAAAGTGATAATTTGGGTGATAACTCCACTCCCCGGGTAATTTAGTTACAATCCACTCTCCACGTACTGTATATGATTTGAGAATAAACCTGAATTGCAGTCTTTATGAATGACATGGTTGGTTTTGACCAATACATAGCTAAAAGGTTAAAAGTCTGTATACGAAAAAAAAAAACTATTGGAAGATCATTATCCTTGGTGGGTATGGGTGAAGTTGGATTCTGTCTTTATAAAGCCTATAATTCTTGACCATGATCCATGGCTACGAAAATTACTGAGTTCCCAGTACATGCAAACAATTAATCCCACCCTCCTCTTCTAAAGATACTTTGATGTTGATGTCTTCGGCTGAAAAAGTTTTAAAGCACATTGCTGAATTTTAATCTTGCTGATCATGTGATGTTGCTGACCTAACATCCTTGGTCGTTTATGTGTTGAACCAGTGACATAGACATGGAAGGCCTGTGAGTCATGCCCCACTCCTCCAATCATCATGCCCCCACCCAAATCCTGAAATACGTTATCTGCATGGGACGTCAATCAATGAAATTATAGATGACATGCCACTTTTGGTGGAAATTGGTGTTTCTTCGAGCCTAAAAATGTCTTCTAATAGTGCCATTTGGGGGCACAGGTTTCATAATTTTTTTTAAACATTTCCCCCATCAGTCACACAAATGCATGAGAGACACTACCCCTATACAGCTGGAACTAGAAGTCCAGTCACAATTACAGTTAAAACTAGAAGTCCTGTCACGGATAGTGCACTTATCTAGGCATGATTGCGCGTTGGAATTGCACGCAATTGCCATATCGAATGGCATCCAAAGCACGGCAGGTTCTCTTGGTTACTCATAGCAAACACATGCAATGTTTCTGCCAATTGACCTCCGGGTTACCCGGAGGTCCATTGGCTGAAACATTGCTTGTGCACAGGCCATATGTACAGAATTTGATAGCTTTACTTGGGCCATAACGCGTACATTAACGTGCATATCAACGTGCTATTTGTGCGCATTTCATGACAGGACTTCTAGTTTTAACTGTAGTGCAGAAAATATGTTAGTTTATGCACTCATTACTGCAGAAGAATGAAATAGTCTGAAATACATAGGAGCGCTTGTGCTGTGCAATGCAAAATATAATGTGCTATTAGTGAGGTCGGTAGTGAAATCACGAACTGAACTGATCAAATAGAAAGAAAATATTGAGACTGCAGTATGAGGAGGGTGGATTACTACATGGGATAGACTTTTTCAATTAGTAATTAGTTACATTTCTGAGAATAACACACAAGCAGCACTTGCAAACTCCTATCACCTGGACCACCAGGTTGCACCCGGTGGCCCATGTGAAGAAAGTTTGCAAATGTTTCTTGTGCTCAAGATTATGAACAGTTATAAATACTTTCCGAGTGGTGAATGTATGGCCCTGCAATTAAGTAGTAATACTCTCTTTTCATTCTGTATATGCAGTTGAATTGTATCCCAGTAGAGGTAAGGAATGATGTTAATGATCTCTGTTTACTAGTATAGAATTGTACAGACTTGGGCACGATGTCTACAGGAGCAGAGTTAGGCTAATAGTGCAGTTTGACAGGGACAAAAGTGCACTTACTCAATGCACTACTACTTCAAAATAGAGCACAATACAGTCAAATGACAACTAGTTTCAACTGTATCTTTCCCAACTCAAGATCACTGGGCTATGCTAGTGGCATAAAAGTGCTTGGACCCTTCCCTCAAGAGAAACCTGTGTCTAATATGGACAACTGGATACTACCTGTGCAGAACTAATCTTCAACTAACACCCTGACACCCCACAACTACACAACGTTGGATGTTAATATCTTCTCTCAAATGTGTTTACAAGATCAAGTTTCAACACTTGTCCCAAAGAAAGACCTTTGATCCTTAGTCATCCAAATCATTGAGTATTGGTTATCCAGAACTTATTAAATACTTTGCACTCACACCGTCTGATGTAGCTATCTGCAGGGGAAAAGTACACACTGCTGAAAAAGTTAATGCACTGGGAAAAGTTAACTCTGAATATGACCTTTCGTCATCATAATCAATGTTCACACTACCGGCATTATTCAACAGATCCCAAATGGTTAGTGTCATATCAGTCGAGATATCAGGCTGAGGTAACTTCATATCAGCCAGACTGAATGTTGATGGCTGATGTAAAGTTATTGAGGGCTGATATCAAACCAACCAAATTATGACCTCCTTATTTATTAAACTAGAACAGATCAATACAAAATATTCTCAGACCGTTCGGGCCTAGCAATCTAGAAAATCAAGGAGTGCAAACCAATTGCCCTCCTCAGAGTGCTTGGGAGTGCAATTGCACCAGGAATTTTCAATGCGAAAATTTGTATGCTATTTTGGTTACACTCACTTCAAGGTATTAATATTGTGACTGAAAACTAGTACTACATTCAGCTACATAGTGGGGGTGCGGTGGCTCAGTTGGTAGAGGTGGAGGCTGCAAGCCGAGGGGTCCTCGGTTCGAATCCCGTCTGCTTCAACCAATGCTAACCCTGCTTGTGTGGAGTTAGTATGTTGGGAAGCTGACAGTTGCTCGCCATTGCTTGTTGGTTCTCTCCGGGTACTCCGGCTTCCTCCACCCGTAAAACTGTTGTGGTCATGATTAGCCATTGTGCAGAAATATGTGACCTTAAACATCAATAAATCAATCAATCAATCAGCTACATAGTGAAAAAATTGGCACACACATCTTCTCATTATTCAATATGTTGCATTCAATTCTTATGTGACTGTCTTCTACTCTCAAAATGTATTGAAATGCGACACAGAATGGGTCATGAATTATTGCAAATCAATGCAACATTGACAAATTGTCCCCTGAGTTCCAATGTGTTCTATGTGCCAGTAGGCACATAGAACACATTGGATCTCAGGGGGACAATTTAGTACATAGAACACATTGGATCTCAGGGGACGAAATGATAATAGATTTTAAAGATTGACCCAAACAGATCTGGCATTCCAGAAAATCAAGGGGTGCACAAAATTGCCCTCCTTAATTTTCTCTAGGCGTGCAGCACTCTTGCACTTGTAAAGAATGCCAGGCCTGACCGTTACAAGTTTTCTAACAGCATTATTATTTCTCATTCTTTTCATGAAGTTTGAAGTTTCCTCTTTTTCTAGTTCAGCTATTTCAATGTTTCAATTCCCCACTGTGGAAGCCGAGACATTTAGAAGACTGTACTATCTCTTTTCTCAATTTGGCAAATCTTCGCTCACAACTCGGAATCTTAGCTTGCATTGAAATTTATGTTCAACTCTTTTTCTTTTGTCTCTTCACCCACTTACTCCTTACTATTGCCATCATCAATTCCTAACCATACAAAATCTATTCCCTCTTGTCAGATAGTCTTTAACCCTTTACCTAACATGAAAAGCAGACGACACTTGCAAAAAAAAATTCTTGAATAACTCAATTTTTTCATTTTTTGTCTCAAAAACATAGGTTATGACCCCTCGTTGGAACGAGCTCGACGAGCTCGTTCCAATGAGGGGTCATAACCTATGTTTTTGAGACAAAAAATGAAAATATTTTGAAAATTAATTGGCGATTTTTGAGAATAGCGCTGGCCGGTTTTGGCCGTTACGTTGGGTAAAGGGTTAAAGATAGTCTTTAATGAATAATGGTCAACAATTTTGTTGTAAAGAAATAGGTTGCACCCAGTGAGACAATTCTAGCTCGGTTCATATTGGTTGAGATATCAGCCCAAGGGAACATCTTGTCAGCCTGACACCAAAGATCATGGGCTCATATCTCAGCAATATGAAACCTACCAAGTAGGCCTAATAACCTCCTTATTTGTTACACCAAATCAAATAAATAGAAAATTCTCAGATCTGTTACAGTTTTCGGACAGTGCTGTTGTTTCTTATTCTTTTCACAATTTGCAGATTTTCCTTTTCTCCTACTCCAAGTTCAGCTATCCTGAACATTTCGCTTTCTCCACTGGGAAAGTCGCAACGTTTGTATAGCTAAACTACTAGTACCTCTTTTCCGACTTCTCCTGCTTTGACGAATCTCCACTCAGGCCTGGCATTCTGAAAAATGCAGGAGGGCAAAAAATCGCTCTCCTCAATCAGCTTAGGAGAGCAATTAGCTTTACACAGCATTTTAAGTATCCAGTAGAACGAATTCATTGAAACTGAAACCAACAGACTATTACATCAGTGATTTTATTAACTTTACTGAGGTAAAGCGAAATCTCTTAGACATCTAGATGTCTCACTCAACAACCGAACACACACTTGACAAGACCTGTGTGTGTACCCAGACCTGTTGTCCAAGAAAGTCATACACCTACCACTACCACCTTCAACCCCCCAAGGGGGGTTGAAGGTGGTAGTGGTAGGCGTATGACTTTCTTGGACAACAGGTCTGCTTGAATCTACAGCCACATCCTGGTGCAAGTGCTTCAAGTGACAGGATAGTAGTAATGGTAGTATATTATAGTGTCAATATTCCTTGAATAATTACCCCTCAAACTGTGATGTCAGTTGTTGAACTTGAAACTGACAGAAAAAAAGATATTGCTGTGACCCATTTTGCTTCAAATGATTGCAACTGTGTTTGGGTATGGTTGCAGCCATTACTTTTTACCACTAAACCACTTTCAAAATGAAATTACGTGATGTTATGTGACTTCGAAGTTAAATTACATTTTTGCTTTACAACAAAAATTTAATGTGAGCATAATACATGTAATCTCAATCATCCCAGACCAAAATATTTAGGAGGGCAATTTTTCGCTCTCCTTAATTCTTTCAGGAGGGCAGTAAGGAGAGCTAAAAAATCGCTCTCCTGAAATTGCCAAGCCTGTCCACTCATGACTGGTTCGCGATGAATTTCATGCACAACTCTCTTCTTCTCTTCATCCACCTAATCCTTACTTACTGTTGTTAATTCCTCATCATACAAGAACTACTCCCTTTACATGGTAACGCCAGTTTTACTAATTGATACTTTCAAGGAATAATGGTGAACGATAGAGCTGTAGGTTAACCGAAACCGAACCGAGGTTTTTAGTTTTTTTAAAAAACCGAAACCGAAACCGTCGACATCCCGTAATCTAAGGTTTTTCGTTTTTTATTAAATACTCACTTGCTGCAGAAATTCACAGAATGTAGCCATTCCAGAGTAGTGAGAGTACCCAGACACTGCCAATGGCAGTGTCTGGGTACTCTCACTACTCTGGGAAGGCTACATTCTGCGAATTTCCGACATTTCAGTTTAGTTGTGTTTGCAGCTTTCCTCAAGTTGCATGTAGGTGTCAGACCTCGAAAAATGGCCAAGCATAATAACAGTTCTGTATATTTAGGTAATTATTATATTGGCCTTCCCGATTCTTCATGTATTATAGCTTATTTCTGGCATTCATTGAGTTTCACTCAATTTTACTACCATTCAGTTATGACTCCGGACATAAAATGAGTTTTATTGAATTTTACTTGGCCTCATGAACAAACCGAAAACCGAACCGAACTGAGGTTTTACTCCACCTGAAAAACCAAAACCAAAACCGAAACCGAACAAGAGATTTAAAAACCTACAGCTCTAGTGAACAACTTTGCTGTAAACAAAATGGCTGTGCAAAGTAATGCGTCAAGGGAGATAGATTTAGTTTGGATCAAATCGGCCGAGATCAGCATCATATCAGCCGAGTTTGAAGTCATATCAGCTGAGTTTGATAATGGGCAATTCTGGGAAAGACAATCATATCTAATAAATAATTGACTGTCGAAATTTCTTAGAATGCAAGATAAAATTTTGTTGGCTGAGAAAGTGACTTACTTGTTCAATAGATGTCTGGATTCTTTGTCATCTGTCACATTCAGAAATGAGTCAAATTCTGTGGATTCTATCAGTCTTGGAAAAGCTCTATAACCATACTTGTGGGATAGGAACGTCTACATTAATTAGAGGAAGGTTGTTAACTGATTATCTCAGAACATTAAAGAACTGATGGTGAAATAAATCCCAAATATGAGTTTAAAGTACAGTGGAACCCTGTTAACCGAATAGCCACTTAGCCAATGAAAATTATTCAATTAACCAGAGTATTCAATTAACAGGGACTGTGTCACTTTCCTGTATTCTAGAGATAAACTTAGCATTTATTCTATTACATGTATATCTTGTTTGAAGATATAATAGATTAAATGCCTGTATTGGATGTATTGAGGCCAAATTGGTCTATAAACAAAGGAAAACTGAGGAGAGTCAGGGTAATTTCTCGACAGGTTACAAGATTTTTTATTCAATTAACAGGAGTTTACTCTATAACTTATATGCAATTAACAGGTCAAATTTGTACTGGAGGTATGGTAAATGGTTTTGTGTTGGGAAATTAAATTCAGTTAACAGGGTTATTCAGTTAAGAGATATACAATTAAGTGGGCTCTACTGTACTTCCAACAAAGTCAAGATGAAAATTTTCAGAATTTGACAGTAGCTTCTTTTTGTTTCGATGTTATAAATCAATGGGAAATAACTGGAATCAATCTCTTGGTTCAGTGATATCTTACCATGTGATATGGTATTAGACGAAAAAATCTTTTGGGTGAAAAATATTTGGAATCAACTTACTATTTATATATAGAATAAACGTATAGTGTTTTCAAGTAAAAAATTTATTCTACAAGTAGGATTAAGAATGAAACCGACGAGCCTCTGGCGATTGTCGATCGGTCATGCTGAAATCGATTAGTATTTTTCGTTGTCGAAGAATCGGTAAATTTTACCCTGTTCTAGACGTTTAATAATTAAAAAAACATTGGATAAAAAACTATTGTTTCTAAAGGTAAAAGGTCAAGAATGTCGACATTAAACCTCAAGAAGCCGATAGAAGCATTTGTCTTTTAGGTACATTGAAAACTTTGATGTTCTGAACTTTTGAACCATAAGTGTAATAACCAAGACTGGTCGACAGTTGCAAACTTTGCAAGTTTGCAACTGTCGACCAGTCTTGGTTATTACACTTATGGTTCAAAAGTTCAGAACATCAAAGCTTTGAATGTACCTAAAAGAGGATCGTCTTCATTGTTTACTTAAGGTAGGTCAACTGACTTGAACTTCATTGTTAATGACTTCAAAGAGAGGGAGAGGTGGGGGTGGGGGGGGGGCATCTAGGTATGATTAATCGATTATTATCGATTATTTCCGACAATTAATCGATTCCTAAATTAAAAAATCATGACAGCCCAATCCGTTGAACATGGAATCCATCTTCAATAACAAATGCAGACAGTGTTGTCCTTTTCCCAAATGCAGTTCTATCGCTGCATCTTAAAGTATTTTGAATGCCCAAGCTTTGTTCTTGGATGTGTGAAGCACATTTGGCCACAAGTTGTTCTCAGGAAATATTATTGTATTATCAGTTCTGGTACGAATACGGTAGCAGACTTTCAGGAACCATTGAGATGATTTCATATATTTTTTGTGTTCTCTACATCCCAACTTTCATTTTGGTGTATAATTTGTGTATATATTTAATTTGAATTTAAAGAATATCAGAGGTGGGAATTTCAAAATAAACAAAATTCTATTACTTATATAGCACCTTAAAATGGAAAAAATAGAAATAAAATGAAAAACAATAATGAAGCAAATGACATGAAAATACAAATTAAAATGTGCACACAAAGTATAGGCTGCTTGTGTGGACAATAATTTCTGGGGATTTCTTTTGGCATATTTGGGGAGACCACAATTGATGGTTCTTTGGTATTAAAATTTGACATGCCCAACAGAGATACATATTGTTATACAGTAAAACCTGTCTTGAGAGACCACTGTCTTGAAAGACCACCTGTCTTGAGAGACCACATCTATCAGGCACCGATTGGTTTTACTCTATAATGGACCTGCTATGGGAGACCACCTGTCTTGAGAGACCACCTGTCTTGAGAGACCTCTGTGACCTGGTACCAACTTGTATTTTTATGCCATAATAGACCTGTCTTGAGAGACCGCCCTTTGAAGACTGAAACCATGACAAAAACTTTTTACCTGTTCTGGAATTGGAAAATCCATTGTGGTTATACTAACATAATTAAAAGTATTAAAAGCTCTTAATTGGGTTTCAATTGCTAACTCAGTAAAGACTGAGATGTTTTCATAAGACGCCTGTGAAAAGATTAGGATTATTGCTGAATAAACAATTTCATACATACCTGAAATGTGACAGATAGGAATAAAAATAAATTTGTGTTGAAAATCTTTTTGTAACAAATTGAAATGGACTGTTATAAAAATTATAGAAATAAATTAGTGTTGAAAATCTTCAATGAAGATTTTCAACACTAATTTATTTTTATAATTTTTATAACAGTCCATTTCAATTTGTTACAAAAACTTCATAAAAAAGAACATCTACAAAGTAATTACAAAAATCCATTCTTCTCCATTTCTGAATTTTGTGATTGGTTATTCACTGACTTGAGAAAACCTTGAACCTGTTTTGAGAGACCACCTGTCTTGAGAGACCACTTTTGTGTGGCCCAGAGGGTGGTCTCTCAAGACAGGTTCTACTGTAGCAGCAGATATTCCCACTAGGCATGACACATTTTCATTACTGAAGTCAAGCCCTCGTCTTTTTGTGTCCATATAAAAATGATAGTCAATGCCAGTTTCACATTTCCTGCGTTGCCAAAGCACATAGATATTGCATGAAACTGCATGCTGCCATAGTCAAACTTCTGTATTACTTGCATTGCTGTTGTCCTCAAAACAACCATTCACATTGGTTACTATGAAAACAACATAGGCCTACAAAAAACTGACACCAATCCCACTGTTTTATGATTGTGAAAACAGTTGTTCAGAAACAAGAAATCAAAGCCTGAATAATCTACACCGCTATGTTTTCACAATAAAGTTCTTTAAAAGATTAAGAATTTCTGTTAATTATCCTTTATTTACCTAAAATATACTTCATATACAGTTAAAACTAGAAGTCCTGTCACGAATAGTGTGCTTATCTACGCTTAATTGCGCGTTGGAATTGCGCGCTTTTGCCATATCGAATGGCATCCAAAGCACGGCAGGTTCTCTTGGTTACTCATAGCAAACACATGCAATGTTTCTGCCAATGGACCTCCGGGTTACCCAGAGGTCCATTGGCTGAAACATTGCTTGTGCACAGGCCATATGTACAGAATTTGATAGCTTTACTTGGGCCATAACGCGTACATTAATGCGCATAGCAACGTGCTATTTGTGCGCATCTCATGACAGGACTTCTAGTTTTAACTGTACTTTAATCAATATTTATTTTTGTCTCAAAGGAATATTTTATCAGTAGGGACTTCAAGATGCCTGCATTCGATTTGAGGTTCAATTCGGTTTGGAAAAATAGACGCGATTCGATCTGAGATTCAATTCACTTCAAAAATATGTGATTTGCAAGGCCCTACTACTGACAAGATGAATTTCGGACTGAAGCTGTATTGTTATGTACTATTATATGTACAGTTAAAACTAGAAGTCCTGTCATGAAATGCGCACAAATAGCACGTTGATATGCGCGTTAATGTATGCGTTATGGCCCAAGTAAAGCTATCAAATTCTGTACATATGGCCTGTGCACAAGCAATGTTTCAGCCAATGGACCTCCGGGTAACCCGGAGGTCCATTGGCAGAAACATAGCATGTGTTTGCTATGAGTAACAAAGAGAACCTGCCGTGCTTTGGATGCCATTCGATATGGCAATTGCGCGCAATTCCAACATGCAATTTAGCCTAGATAAGCGCACTATTCGTGACAGGACTTCTAGTTTTAACTGTACTATACAACTAAACATACAACAGTAAAGGAAATTTGAGTTGCACTGGCACTGTCTGTACCTAGTACCTACTAACTGCAGTTTGCTACTCACCCACGTCTCATCATCAGCCCATGACCCTTACTTTTGTAGTGTGATATTGGTAGATTTATCCAGGAGCATGGTGGCTCAGTGGTAGACTGTTGGACTTCTATGCTAGAGGTCCCGAGTTCGATCCCCGCCCAGAATGACCAGCGTTGTGTCCTTGGGCAAGGCACTTTCTCTCGGTTGCCTTCATGGGGGCATGATGACGCATTACTACACGTCCAAGGAGCACATGTCTTCAACTGCTGTAACCCTGCTTGAGTGGAGCTTGAACAAAGTTAGAATGTTGAGGAGCTGACAGTTGCTCATCAATGCTCGGTGGTTCTCTCCAGGTACTCCAGCTTTCTCCACCCCTAAATCTGTCATGGTCATGATTAGCCATTGTGCATAAGTGTGACCTTAAACACCAATAAATAATAAATAAATAATGGTAGATTTATCATAACGTTAAGTGTATAGGAATAAGGGAAGTAACTCTAGTATTGCATTACCATTTATTAACTTTACCAATCATATTTGTTAAAAAAGACTCAGCCATACATGTAGGTGATATCTTTGTGGAATTGTCCAACGTATGCTATAAAAAAGGTACATTCCCAGGAAATCATCCTGAATTCGAGGTTCTCAGGGGTCTGACCCCAGTACCCAACTGCCAGTGCACACACTCAAACCAAATAAGATTATTGGTCCTCGCTTTCGGCTCTCGTGGATTCATAAGCAGATAAAGTTATTTGGGTCGCAAGGGATTTCAAATCGCACATCGCACTTTACATTCATCAATTGTCCTGACTTGATGAATTCATTCATTTGAGTTGAGAGCTGCAGTTTCTGTGATAGAACCAAGCAATATACCGTTTGTTTATATTATATGACACTCATATTAGAGAATAGTAGAAGTTGTAGGACAGATTCGACAGAATTATAAGAATAGGATTTCTGGAAGACTTTTAGTTATGCCTCAGACTAACAAGCTGAAATACAGGTTCTGAAAATATTAGAATGATTCCAACCTCTCTAGTGACAGGCATCAAGGCTGAGCTCTACATGTTACACTTATCACTACACACAGTACTCAGCCAAAACAATGAATGAAACTGTTTCGGGAGAAGTGTTTTTGCTGTCAAGTTCAACCTACAGTATGTGGAGAGTGGATTGTAACTAAATCACCTGTGGAGTGGAGTAATCACCCAAAGTATCACTTTCAAATGCTGCACATATGGACAAAAAATGTAAGCAATGTTTCAGCCAATGGACCTCGGGGTCCATTGGCTGGAACTTTGCTTTTGATTGTTATGATTTGCAACAAATTTGCATTTATTGCTTGGGTGGAATCTCCACTCTGCAGGTGATTTAGTGATAATACACTCTCCACATACTATACCAAAAACTTTGCACCAAATATGAAGACTCCTCAATACTCTGCTTGGAACATTTCCCATTTTATAGGGAGCAAATCCTCTTCGTATTGGAGTTTGATTCACCTCCGATGGCTCTGATGTGACCTAACATGTAAAACTGCACTGAAAACAAAATGCAGCGAGGACAAAAGGAGAGTCTCTCCACCTTATGCTTAGGGTACAAGTGAGACATGGATTACAGTTAAACCTAGAAGTCCTGTCATGAAATGCACACAAATAGCACGTCGATCTGTGCGTTAATCTACGCCTTATGACCATAGTAAGGCTATCAAATTCTGTACATATGGCCTGTGCACAAGCAATGTTTCAGCCAATGGACCTCCAGGTGACCCGGAGGTCCATTTGCAGAAACATTGCCTGTGTTTGCTATGAGTAACCAGGAGAACCTGCCATGCTTTGGATGCCATTCGATAAGGCAATTGCGTGCAATTTTTACGCACAATTAAGCCTAGATAGGCGTACAGTTCATGACAGGACTTCTAAGTTTTAACTGTATTTGTAGCAATATTTTCTTGAAAATCATCGCAACTGCTCTGAAATAATTTTCGAGGTCATCAGTAGTTCATCTTTAGCAATGGGACAAAATACTTTTTATGCTTCAATAAATTCACTGTTACAATCATGGCTTGTCCAATTTAACTTAACTGGTTGAGGACTCGATTATTTTTGGTGGTCTGAATTTATTATCCATAATTTGTTTTATCACAAATTATGGAGAGTGTCCACAGGCAGTCTCCAGTAATTTGTATAAAACAAAATTATATCAACAAAATATTGTATTTGAATGAATATGAAACTTGTACGAGGAAAATGTGGACTTTTGCTCTGGTACCCTCATTTCTTTTTTAAAAGCCCTAATAGTGGCTTCTAGCACTGAACCAGTTAATGATACATGGTGATGGTTCAAGCCAGAAAATTAGAAGACTGTCATCTGCAAAATGAGGTCCCCAGTGGGTGAATTTAGCATCACTAAATTTACCCTCTGTGAACCTCACTCTGAATCAAGCAACCAGAACAGAAAGAGGTACCCAGAGGATACATTGGCCCACTGTATGGGATAGCATTAGCAAATTCACGCTCTGGAGGACCTCAATCTGCAAATGACAGATTGCTTATTTTCAGGCTGTGGTGGTTATCCAGAAACTGTCCCATTTTATTTGAATGAAATAGAGCGATATGTTACCCAACCAATTTATATTTTAATGGAATATGTCAATAAATGGTGTCCTTGGGGCACTTCACCCCCATTGCCCATGTGGGGGCACGATGACGCCGTGTACTAAGGCGTACTGCACGTCAATTGTACGCATGTCTTCAACCAATCTAACCCTGCCTGTGCTGCAGTGCGGAGTTACGATGTTGGGGAGCTGGCAGCTGCTTGTCGTTGCTCGGTGGTTCTCTCCGGGTACTCCGGCTTCCTCCACCCGTAAAACTGTCACGGTCATGATTAGCCATTGTACATAAATACAGTTAAAACTAGAAGTCCTGTCACGAATAGTGCGCTTATCTAGGCTTAATTGCGCGTTGGAACTGCGCGCAATTGCCATATCGAATGGCATCCAAAGCACGGCAGGTTCTCCCTGTTACTCACAGCAAACACATGCAATGTTTCTGCCAATGGACCTCCGGGTTACCCGGAGGTCCATTGGCTGAAACATTGCTTGTGCACGGGCCATATGGACAGAATTTGATAGCTTTACTATGGCCATAACGCGTACATTAACGCAAAGATCAACGTGCTATTTGTGCGCATTTCATGACAGGACTTCTAGTTTTAACTGTATGTCAATAAATGTAAATGAACTCACAACAAAATTTGGCCCTGTTGATAATTTCTGACAGAGTTTCAATTCATTAATACATAACTCTGTTGTTGTTTGATCATCAGTTGCTTCATTCCGAACACCCCATCTCATGTCCACTACTTGAAACTCGTAACCTTGTTCTTGACAATACTGCTTGAGTTTGGGAAAGACACGTTCCATCAAGTTGTTCCGCTCCTGTTTTGTGTCTGCAAAATACAAAGGAGTCTGTCAATTTTAAGGTGATGGTTACATCACCAAAAATGTCAGAAAATTTGATTTGTTTTTCGCAGGGGGCGTCGCTAGGATTTCTGATTGAGGGGGGGCATATCTTTTTCTTTTCTTTTTTTTTTTTTTTTGGGGGGGGGGGGTGCCAGATCGATATATATCCAAAGGCTGTAGGCCTGAGGTGCGGTGGATATGACCCTCCCATTGGTAGGGGTTCGGAGACTCCCTGAACCCCCACCAATGGGAAGGTCATGATACCCACCCCACATCAGGCCTATGGTATCCCCCACCCCATTTATGGAGGTTTGATCTGGGGCACAGCCGCACTTTGTTGCTTTAATTTTCCCAATTTTGGGGGCGGGGGCACTGTAATTTTTTTTTTTTGGGGGGGGGGGGGGCATGTCCCCTAGCCCCTTCCTCCTGGCTATGCTGGTTTTCGGAGATAAATTGACAATTTTTAAGGGACTATATATATTTTATTTTATTTCGTCTTGAACATCGCCTTGAAGGAACTATCAGCAGCGTTTTGTTATTGTCTTGAAACTGTTTGCAGTCGAATGGGGATGAATGTTGCACATTAAAATGTCATGTAGCATATAATAATAAGAAAATCTACGTTGTTTTAATGAATATCGGGGAATTATCTCATTCGTGTGGGCCTGAAAGTATTATTTTTCACTCTCAAGCGACCTTGAAAAATAAAACTTTTAAGGTCCACACTCATGACCTATTCACTAAAACATCGTAGATATCCTGTATGTTATTTGTTAGTTAACATTTCACCATAGACTGCTAAAACGGCTTACTGTCGGACAAAGAGATTTCAATTAACAAAGGCACCATGCATTGTAAGAGATGCTATTTGCGAAAATGTTTGTAGGCTATCAATCAAACTTTAAAAATGCATAAAAAGGAATTAAAAAAAAGGATTTAAAGATATAACCACTGAAATCACTTCGGAAATAAACGCTTGTTCAAGTTAGACAGTGAATGTGGGCGATCAAGATATGAAAAAAAAATAATAACTCATTAACTGCTCAGCAGCTACTGAAACATGTAAAACAACCACCCCAAAATACCTCAAATCTCTAACCAAAAGACTCCAGTGATTCATTGTTCTGAATACTTATGCCTGTGTGTGTGTGGGGGGGGGGGGGGGGGGGAGGGGATATTTGGTATTAATTTGTATTTAAAATTGATCCACACATGGTTTCTACGCGCATAAAATACTTATGCCTGTGTGTGTGTTGGGGGGGGGGGGGGGGGGGGGGGGAGAGGGGGGATATTTGTATTTAAAATTAATCCACACATGGTTTCTACGCGCAAAAAAAAAATCTCCCTGAAAATCATGTCATCTCCCTGAAAATTTTCTTCAATCTCCCTGAAAAAAATTTTGGGGAGGTTAACACGTCTGAACATTGTCACACTGACTCACATCAATTATATGAGACAGGGTAAAGCATGCAAGTTACTTGCTGACATACTTGTTTTACTTGCATGATCATCATACTGTCAGTGGCTGGAAATGATCATTCTTAACCATTTACCCATTGCGGGGTAACAAACGATACTTGCAAAATAAATTCATGAATTACTAAATATTTTCAATTTTGTCTCAAAAACATAGCTTATGACCCTCATTGGAACGAGCTCGTTGAGCTCGTTCCAATGAGGGGTCATAAGCTATGTTTTTGAGACAAAAATTGAAAACATGATAAATTTTGAATGGAGATTTTTGTATAAAGCCGTAAAGGCCTAGTCGGTTTTGTTTGTTACCTTGGGTAAAGGGTTCATGCTGTAAATCATCAACGGTATGGCAATTATTCAGATATCTACTTGTGATTAATCGGTTAACCAAGGTTAATCCACATGATTAATCGATCAAGAAAACCCCTTAACCGTTTCAGGTCTAATCGCCCCAGGGCAGTCTGGGTTTGGGATGAGCCGTCACGTAACCCTTGAAACACAACGGTATTTTGGCATACTAAAAATTGTGGATTTCCCAAATGGCCAACTTTTTGTTTCAAATTAGCGGCTTTCAGAGAAAATGTTGGTATTCGAGCCACCAACAATTTTTTTGACAGGCGATGACCATGGGAGTGCAAAGGGCTTGTTTGCCCCCTGATTCTCTGGTGATGTTATTAGGGAGTAAAACATATTGATAAAGATAATGTTGGCCCAATCTCCCCCACATTCTCTAGGTCGAGTGGGGTGACATATACCCGCAGCCCCCACACCTCTACCGAGCTCCACCCCCTTTCCTATGCCCCCTTTCCCTTCAACACGATACTTACCAGTAAATGTACTGCTTGTAAATATTCTTACAATCTTGGATGTATTCGGACATTCAGTATTCATCTTGCCAGTAAAAATTTGCTCATATTTGTTTTGTCGTGGATTTTGTAATAAAGTTTTTATGTCATCTATCTTTTTCAAAAGATCTTCAGCTTCTTTTATTGCCGCTGACCTACAAGACAGATATTTCCAAATTAAGAGCGTGCTGGTTGTCATTTTTATAATTTATTTAACCCTTTACCCAACGAATCACCCGCATCATCCCGCGTAATATGCAAATTCAGCAGTTGAAAAAAATATTATTTTTCAAAAAATTTCAACAAAACCATATCATGTGACCCCTCGTTGGAACGAGCTCGTCGAGCTCGTTCCAACGAGGGGGTCACATGATATGGTTTTGTTAAATTTTTTTGAAAAGTTTCAAAAAATTATATTTAAAATAATAAATTTGGATATCGGCTGCGTTGGGTAAAGGGTTAATTGAACATATATGGGTTTATAATCAAATTGTCTTAACACTTGAATGTTGGAACATCAAGATCAATAAATTCCACTTAGCCAGCTGTGCCCAGCCCCCCCCCCCCCCCCCCCCACCCTCAAGTGCAGTGAAGGTTCTCTTCGAATGTATTGCGCAGGCCACCCAAAGACCTCTTTGCTTTGATCCCCATCTCCAATTTCGGTTACAATCCTCCATGACTCTTTATCAGACGGGGTTTTTTACCCTGGGTTGTCGCCCCAGTTCAAAGTGCGGGATCACAATTGAATACCTCTCTATCAACTCCCTCGTCTGCTCAGTCCACCCTGTCTTTGTACTTGAATTTCAGATATTCTAGAACATTAGTTTATACCATCGGCTTGTCAGAGAGATTTACCAAACAGTTAAAATAACAGTTTCATTGAGTCTATATATCCTGTCCTTGATCCTCATCCACCCAAGGTCGCCCGGCAGCTTCTAGTCTGTGGCATTACTTGACCCTGTTATCCAGCGGCCAGCATCATTCTACAGAGTTTCCAAGCTCTTTACAACCGCCTAGTTTAGAGGTATCACTTCCATAAGACATGTTATACTTAGTACACCCTTTTCCCAAATGTCTCTCCCCCACCCCCACCCCCCCCCCCCCCATCCTTATTGAAGCCTTTTCTCCCTATAAGAGTTGCATTAAGAATTCGCTTCCCCTTCATAGTTAGTTTATTGGTGTGGTTTAGGTAGATGCCTCTTCCCGTGATGTTTATGTTTACCCCCCAGTACACGAAGTCACCTGTCTCTCCAACACGAAGACGATTACTCCTACCTTCCATAATAAATAACCCCACACTCTCCACTTTATAACCCACGGATATATCCTTTTGTTTCTATTTTGTTTGAGTTCATTGCTCCAATACATGTACAGGGTAGCACCTTTAAATTCACCCTGTGGGGCGGCATGTCTTTTTACCCAAATGTACCCAAATGATACCCAAATGTACCCAAATGTAAGTAATGGTAACCACCTTTAAAGGCAAGTATCCAACATAAAGTTATTGTTTAGTTACATTTGGGTATCATTTGGGTACATTTGGGTATCATTTGGGTAAAAAGACGTGCCCCTGTGGGGACTCACTTAGCAGATGACAGTCTGCTTATTTTCTGGCCTGTGAATGGGCCTTTTTCCTTTCCTCCATTTTTATGAACTCGTTAGGACTTTCACCCGTTCCTCTCGCTTTTCGGCTCCTTCATTTTGAGACCACCTCTATACCAGCCCTACCCAGCCTCAGTTACGTTTCAGCTTCGTACCGGCGGTCAACGACGCGAGAACTTTAATGGAAAATTTGAACTCTCATTCCACTATGCTAGAAAACTTTGAGATCTTAGCCTCGGGCCTGGATTTCATTGTACATTCCGACACCAGGTGACCCTAGATGCCGAATGTATCATTAAAACCCAATAAAAACTGACTGTAAAACAAACACAAACATTAAAAACACAAGTAGATTGGGGTCTATATGAAAACAGAGGACCGCCGGGGCTCAATGGTTACAGCACTGGACTTCAAATAGAGAGGTTCACGGTTCGACTCCCACCAGGGGTAACTGTGTTGTGTCCTTGGGCAAGGCACTTAATCCCGATTGCCTACGTTGGGGCACGGTGGCGTTGTGTACTAAGACGTACTGCATGACAATGGTGTTCGCCTTCAACCAATGCTAACCCTGCGTGTGTGAAGTTGGTACGTTGGGGAGTCTGACAGTTGTTCGCCGCTGCTCGGTGATTCTCTCAGGGTACTCCGGCTTCCCTCACCCGTAGAACTGCCTGACACGAAGTGACCCTGGCTGTCGAAAGTGTCGTTAAACACCAATAAATAAACAAATAAATAAATGTGAAAACATATAACAATGAATCATCGTCTCGAAACTAAATTAAGTGTTGAGCCATGCGAAGCTTCGAAATTCGCTTCTATTCGATTCGAAATCGTCCGAATAATTCAATTCGATTCGCGCTGATTTGGGTAATTTTTTAATCATCGAGATGATCTGAAAATCATACCAAGTGTCTTGTCTTGAAATCTTCTGTCATCAGGTTTCCCCCAAAGGATACCTGGTGATAGAAGAAGAGTTCAGGAGGTTCCGCTTCGAAAACTACTTTGATTCCGTCCAGGAATTTATTCACCCCTGTTCTATGAAATCCCCATCTACAGCAACACTAAACCACATTGAAAATGAAAATCCGTTCCGCACACATGTGCAGAACGGAAATCGTTGAGCAGAAGATTGATCACACGAAACTGAACCGATTGCCAAAACTTGATAACTGAACACAATGTCTAAAATTGAAGGATAAGGCGAGTTTAACGTGTAAGAAAACATCGAAGAAGAAACATAACCCATATATGAAGGAGATAATGGATATCCAGAAGAAGAAGAGTATGAGTACGTAAATTTGGTTGGCGATAAAATGTGTGCTTTTTGTTGAAAGTTGTCAAATGTGTCTAATAATTATTTTTAAAGACGTGAAGGCGTGTAATAAACTCAGAACGACATGCGCGTGCGAATGGGTTAATCGACATGACACTTGTGCCATCGCGGAAGGAAAAAACTCGAGGCCTGCAGCCTCTCGTTTTATCCTTCCGCGCTGGCACTCGTGCCATATCGATTAAACCATTCACACGCGCGTTTCGTTCTGGGTATATTCTACTTTTGTGACTGACTTGCCCAAACAGACGAGTATGCGTCGCATATACAATATATGAGTAGAGACTTGCAATATTTTACGGCCCAGTTAAGAAAGGTGAAATATTTACAGCCTAAAGAGCCACGAAATTCTGTTCGATTCCAAATCCTCTGCTTGAGTCCATCCGAAATTTGAAATATACGTACATGTAGGAGCTTAAATTAGTTCACATTGGCCTTAGTATATCAGTGTTCCACTGGTGTCAACGATCGGCTAAACTTAACTTCATCGCAATGTTGCGACCACGAGGTAGCCAACGATGCAGAGAGTGACCTTAAACACCAACAAATAAATAAATTCTGTGGTAAATAGGATTCATTCGAAGCAAACTCCAAATGTCCAAGGTCACTGAGGTGAAAAGGTTTTTCAACAGTGTTACACTCGGACGAAATTTCTTGGTGCCAAGTGGAATTTCTATTCGATGCCAAATGAACTTTTTTGGTGCCAAATGAAAGATTTTAGTGCCAAATGGAATCTGATCGTAAATGAGAGCAATTTAACAGTGTGTCGTCCGTTGAGTGCAACATTGTGCCATCAGCAATGTTAAAGCATTAACGGTCGATCACTCAGTCAAATGCAACGAAAAATAAGATGTGTGAGATTGGGCTGACGGTCAGTGAATTTTGTTTTGTAAATGTAGAATTTAGTAACAATTATAAGAAACTGAAGTAGTTCGTTCACATGACCAGCTGCTGGCAGGCCTGAAAATAAACAGTCAGAATGAGGTCCCCAGAGGGTGAATTTGATGATGCTATCCCATACAGTGGCCAATTTAACCTCTGGGTACCTCTTTCTGTTTAGCTTTGGGACCCTAATTCAGATTGAGGTTCACAGAGGATAAATTTAGTGATGCTACCCCCGCTGTGCCGGGTAGCATCACTAAATTCACCCTCTGGGGACCTCATTGTGCAGATGACAGTCTGCTTATTTTCTGGCTTGGCTGCTGGGGTCGTATATAAATTTTAAGTTGTTTGTAAGTTTCACCAGTCATTTCAAAAATCCAACTTCTGAATTGTTCCCAAAATAGTGATATCTCGGGACATTCCCAGAATAAATGAATGATTGTTTCCGATTTAGTTTTACATAAAGTATATAAGTTATCAGGTGTTATGCCGCATTTGTATAAGAGAGGCCGAGTTCCAATAATTCGAGTGTTTATACGGTACTGAAACCACTGATACTTAAAATCAATACAACATTCTAAGGGGCATATTAATGCTCATTGGCACCAAATATTTTCAAAGTCTACCCCACTATCCCCCCTCCCATTTCCTTTAAATATAGCATCTCCTCTCCGTTTCTGAAGCGTTTTGTATGTATTTTTACAGCTCTCTCTTGAAAGAAGGAAGTCCAACTGGAAGGGTCTGAATGGACAGGACAGAACACGAAAATTGCCAGCCTACTTGATGTAGGTGCACACCGTCCGCTTAATTCCGGAACTTGAATACGTAATAAAATCTGTTTCTGTTTTTGAAAATTTTCCTTGAATTTTTCAAATGTAAAAATAGTTCCTCTCTCATCTAAGAGGTCAATAACCCTTTACCAAACAGGAATGAAAGACGACACGCGTAAACAAAATTCTTGAATAGCTATTTTTTAATTTTTTTTTTTTTGCATAAAAAACATAGCTTATGACTCCTCACCGGAACGAGCTCAACGACCTCGTTCCGATGAGGGGGTCATTCCCCATGTTTTGCAAACAAATGAACGTGTCAATGACACTGTAGCTTAACTTGACTGCTTGTTGTGTTTGAGCAAAAGGATAATGTTCGATGTTTATGAAATGATTATGAATAAATGAAAAAAAGAAACAAAGTGTGCGGGGGCTCACGAGAAATACCCCCCCCCCCCCCCGCCACAATTTGCCGTTCAGCCACCTGAAGGTGATGTATTTCCTCCCTAGTAAGATGAATATCAAATTTGGTTGCAATCAATTCACCCAAACTCAAGCTAACATTCGGACAATACAAAAAAACATGTTTCCTATGTCAAAAAAGGACCATCACTCTGGTGAAAATAATCGGACCATGTCCATTTCAAATTTAACCTGTATTACCTCTCAAGTAAAACGTATACCAAATTTGGTTACGATCAATTCACCCAAACTCACGTTAAAATTTGGATGCCAAAATGTTTTGGACGGACGGACGGACGGACGGACGGACTGGCGGACGGACGCACGCACGCACGCACGGACGCACGCACGCACGCACGCACGCACGCACGCACGCACGCACGCACGGATGCACGGACGCACGCACGCACGCACGCACGCACGCACGCACGCACGCACGCACGCACGCACGCACGCACGCACGCACGGGACATCTCAGATGGACGGACATCACTCATTACTATAGTCTCCCGAAATTGCTTTTCGGGAGACAACGAAGTTATAGCTTCCCACACAAAAGAAAACTAAAGTTATCGCATGAAAACCAAAAATCTGTTTATAGTAACAGTGACCTTGACCTTTAACCTATTGACCCCAAATGCAATCCCAACGATTGACATCTCAATGCAACCACAGTATGAAGTTATAGCTTCGTACACAAAAGAAAATTAAAGTTGTTGCACGGAAACCAAAAATCTATTTATAGCAACGATGACCTTGACCTTTGGCCAATTGACCCCGAACGCAATCCCAACGATCGACATCTCAAATGCAACCGCAATACGAAGTAAAAGCTTCGTACACAGAAGAAAACTAAAGTTATTGCACGGAAACCAAAAATTCCGTTTATAGTAACAGTGACCTTGACCTTTGACTTATTGACCCTACATGCATTCCCAACGATCGACATCTCAAATGCAGCGACAGGAAGTTATAGCTTCGTACACAATAGTAAAATAAAGTTATTGCCCTGAAACCAAAAAAATATTTATAGTAACGGTGACCTTGACCTCTTACCTTTTTATCCCAAACGCAATCCCAACATGCGACATCTCAAATGCAACTACGATATGAAGTTATAGCTTCATACACAAAAGAAAACTAAAGTTATTACACGGAAACCAAAAACTCTATTTATAGTAACAATGGCCTTGACCTTTGAACTACAGATCCCAAGAGCAATCCCAATCATCATTCCATTACAAGCAGCCTACCTGTGAAGTGTGAGTACTGTGCGACCAATGGTACAAAAGTTATTGCCCGAAAACGAGTGTGACGGACGGACGGACGGACGGACGGACGGATGAATGGACAAAGTGATTACTATATTATACACCCTTTTATAAAAGGGGGAGGGGTATAAATACGACAAGAATTGTGAAAATTGAGTTCATGTTAATTTCTGACCCCTCTATGCTATGTTTTCAAAATAATAATAATAATTTGAGGTGTACCCTGTACTGAAGAATTGGGGGTTGGTTAATGTGGCCCTCACAGTTAAATTATGCCAACCAAAGTTACGAAATTACAGGGAAATTAAGTTACAAATGAAATCTCTTCATAAATATAAGTTGCAGACTTTGCTAATGGAATCTTAGTCACATGACGGCTCTGCAGTCACGGTAGACAGATCATGACCAAAATAGGACAATCTCATCTAGATCTCATACCAAGTTATCCTACCAAACTACAATTAAATCCCCTTATAAGAAGAACCTGTAGACAGTACTAAATGAATCCAGGTCGAGTGACCAGGTGGCGGTAACGGCTGACTGATCGTGGCCAAAATAGGAGAGTCTCATCTAGACATCATACCGAGTTAACCTTTCATGTTACAATGAAATCACTTCATAAATATGAACAGTGGACTGTGCTAAACAAATCTAGGTCACGGGCCTGTGGCGGGTGGCCATCACGATTGATCGATGACGGCCAAATAGGACGTTCTCATCTAGACCTTATACTGAGTCACCCTTCCAAGCTACAATGAAATCCCTTCATCAATACGATCTGTAGACCGTGCTAAAGGTTTTCGGGGTTCGCGCTCGGGCAACCATCACAGTTGACAGATTGCGAAGGGGAAGTTCTCATCTGGACATTATATGGAGCCACCGTACCAAGTTGTAATGCAATCCCTTCATAAATACAGCCTCTAGACTGTGCTAAAGGTTTTCGGACTTCTGGCCTGTGTAGCCATCATGGTCGACCGACCGCAACCAAAAGGGAGACGTCCTCATCTAGACATTATACTGAGTCATCCTACAACGTTACAACGAAATCCCTTCATAAATACGGTATGTAGACTGTGCAAAAGGTTTTCGGGCTTCTGGCCTGTATAGCCAGCACGGTCGACCGATCTAGACATTATAGTGAGTCATCCTACCAAGTAACAATGAAATTCCTTCATAAACACGACCTATAGTCAGCGCTAAAGGTTTTCGGGTTTTGGGCAGCCATTACGGCTGAATGGTCGTGACCAAAAGGATGTTCTCATCCAGACATTATCCGGAGTCATCCTACCAAGTTACAATGAAATCCCTTCGCAAATACGACCTGTAGACTATGCTAAAGGTTTTCGGGCTCCGGGCCCCTGTAGCCGTCACAGTTGACCGATCGCGACCAAAAGGGACGTTCTCATCTGGACATTATACGGAGTCATCCTACCAAGTTACAATGAAATTCTTCCATAAACACGACCTGTAGATTGTGCTAAAACTTTTCGGGTTTTGGGCTCGGACAGCCGTCACGGTTGACAGATCGCGACCAAATGGGGAAGTTCTCATCTAGATATCATACGGAGTCATCCTACCAAGTTACGATGAACCCCCCCCCCCCCCCCCCCCCATATTAAATGCGACCTGTATACTGTGCTAAACGTTTTCGGGTTTCGGGCGTGAGCAGTCATCACAACTGACAGGTCATGACCAAAAGGGGACGTTCTCATCAAGATATTATACGGAGTCATCCTACCACGTTACAATGGAATCCCTTCATAAATACGGCCTGTAGACTGTGGTAAAGGTTTTCGGGTTTTGGGCTCGGGCAGCCATCACGGTTGACCGATCGCGACCAAAAGGGGATGTTCTCATCTAGACGTGACATCAAACCTGCATGTGCAATTTCGTGACGATCGGATAAGAACTACGGGGTGTAGCCTATGCTAAAAGAAAATGTGAACAGACTGAGAGACTGACAGTCTGACAGACTCACAGACATCCGCACGTGTGATGGCAATATCTCATCTTGACTTTGTGAATAGCGTTTTGGCCATTACCTTGGGTAACGGGTTAATAAAATGTTTGAAGTCTACTGGTTTATTTAGTATTTATTATATTTTAGTTGTTCCAAATACTCGCGGACAGATAATGTTCACTACTTACTACCCGTAGCTCCTTACAGAGTAGGTACCATGACATGAATACATCTCTCCAAAATTGATTTTTGTAGCATTTACATATTTGTTTTATAATTTGGGGGTTCGAAACCAATTTTTATCTAAGAAGAGTGTCATAGTTTTTTAACAGCTCGTGTACAGGCGTGTCTTAAGAACCAATTCCTTCGACCCAAGATATTTTCAAAGAATTTATAATTAACTGTATACCAATCATTTGCCAACACCCCACCTGAACCCAAATATTAATTAAGGGACTTGATTTGAACAAACTTGAATCTGACCCCCATAAGGATGCTGTATATCATTTGTCAAAATATTCCGACTAGTGGTTCTGGGGATGATTTTAAAGGTTATAACTCATATGGGACTAAATTAAAATTCAGGCACCAATACACGCTAAAAACTAAAGTGTTAAAAACTACACTTGAAGTGCTGTATTTAACACTTACTAAGTGCTGAACTAGCACTTTGTTAAAGTGTAGATATCCCAAAACTTGACAGGTGTTGACAATAATACCTCTTGACAAGTGTAATGTCGCGACACTTAAAAGGAAACAACGCAGATGACGCGGATCAGGCTCGAACTCTCGAGCCTGATCCGCGTCATCTGCGTTGTGTCCTTTTAATTATGTACCCACCAAGCACAAATCAAATTATGGACGATTCTGGAAGAACCACCAATGCTAGACACATGGGAAGTGCCATCCATTCAAGTTTCTGATGTCTGACGAGTGTGATGTCTAAGTGCTTAAAGCATTGCACTTTGAGTGTTAAAATCAAACCCTAAGAGTTAGGAAGGGTTTAACACCTTGAAAGTGTCAGTTTTAACACTTTAGTTTTTAGTGTGTGGGGAGTCCACATATTAACCCACGGAATTGATTTTAAAAAGGATGGTGTATACCATTTATCAAAAGATTCTGGTTGGGGGTTCGTGAGAAGAATAGTTTTAAATAATACTCCTCATGTTTGACCAAGTAAAAATTCTGGCTCTTACAGTGAGACCAAGTCTTCATCACGGGGCTTGATTTGAACAGATTTGAATCTGAACCTGTAAGGATGCTGTATAACAAATATCAAAGATTCTGACCGGTAGAACTGCAGAAGAACATTTTTTAAAGATTATTTCCCCACACTGCACTAAGTTAAAATACGGGCTCCCATAGAGAGTCCATTATTAACCGACCGATGGACTTGAATTGAACAAATTAGATTCCACCCCTTGTAAAGATTCTGTATACCATATATCAAAAGATTCTGACTAGTGGTTCTGGAGAAGAAAAGTTTAAAAATAATTCCCCATCTTGGACTAAGTTAAAATTCAGGCTCCAATAGGGAGCCCAAATATTAATCTTGCGACTTGATGCTGTATACCAAATATCAAAATATTCCTACTGGTGGTTATGAGGAAAAAGATTTTTAAAGATTTTTCCTTATATTGCACTAAGTTAAAATTCAGACCCGCATAGGGAGCCCAAATATTAACCGACGGACTGGATATGAACAAACCTGAATCTCTCTCCCCACCCCACCTCCATAACAATGTTGTATACCAAATAACAAAAGATTCTCACTGGCAGTTCTGGAGAAGAAAATTCTTTAAAGGATACTTCTGAAATTGCATCAAGTTAAAATTTGGGTTCCTACATTGAGCCCAAAGATGAACTGAGGTGCTTAGTTTTAACAAACCTGTATCTGACCCCCCCCCCCCCCCCCTCACACACACACACCCTATAGTTGCGGCATACCAAATATCGAAAAATTCTAATCAGTGGACCTGGACAAGAATTTTGGGGGGTAATTTTTTGCAAATATGCTGAATCAGAATCAACAATTTTTTCCCCCTTCAGTGCACCCTGGCACAATCAATGGCATGTTTTTGCCATTTGAATCCACTAGTCCTAAGGCCGCTTCATACCATACAACAGTTCTCCGTTCTGTGCAGTTTGTGAAGTATGGGCATTTGAAAATATTTCTTTTTTTAGCTTCTGTGGGATCCCACGAGATTTGGAGTATTTCTTTTCACGATTTAAGTACTTATGACTCAAAAATACCACATACCAAATTTGGTTTAAATCGGCTCATCGGTTCAGAAAATATATATTTTGGGCTCGGCCAGAAATCTTGCCCCCTCCCATTACAAAAGTAAATATTGCCTCACGAGATTCGTTTAAACAAACTTGATTCTACAACTCAAAACGAAGTTCAGTACCAAATATCAAGTCATTGTACCAATCGGTTCAGGAGAAGTTTTTAAAAAATATTGGGAGCACCCCCCACCCCCACCCCCTGGGGTGGGGCAAGTTAATTTGGACAAAAACAAAATGCGATGTCAGAACAATCACCTCAAATTTAACTGAAATCGGCTCAACGGTTTGGGAGGAGAAGTCGCGAACATCATGTTCACGGACGATGTATGACGGACGGTTGGTGATCATTATAGCTTACTCTTTGACTTTCAGTCAGATTTTATTTTTAATTTTGCTCTACAACATACTAAGCTTTCATGAAAATCGGTGGGCATTTCATTTTCGGTGAGGTTGTTGTCAATACGTCAATAACATCAAGCCAGAAAATAAACAGACTGTCATCTGCAAAATGAGGCCCCCAGAGGGTGAATTTAGTGATGCTACCCTGCACAGCATGGTAACATCACTATCTTTACCTTCTGTGAATCTCAATCTGAATCGGGGTCTCACAATTAAACAGAAAGAGGTAACAAGAGGATAAATTCGCCCACTGTATGGGATAGCATAATCAAATTCACCCTCTGGGGACCTCATTCTGCAAATGTCAGACTGCTTATTTTCAGGCCTGAATAACATCACCCGAAAATACGTCAATACACACTGAGAACTTCCCAGGTCAATACGGCATTTTAGATATGTTTTTTGTGAAGATTATATTCCCAAAGTTTCAAAAGGATGAGGCTCAAAATGAGGCCGAAAGTAAAGGTTAAAGAGAAAAACGTAAACTGGCATTGAAGGACTTAGAAAATTGTGATGCGATAGAATCACAAGACAACCCCGGGTGACGAAAATGTCTGGAAGCCATTCATTTGTGGAAAATGCTTCACATACACTGTACAATTGAGATCACTGAATTGGATATCTCTTAACCCTTTACCTAACCTGAAAAGCAGACGACACTTGCAAAAATAATTCTTGGATAACTATTTTTTTTAATTTTTTGTCTCAAAAACATAGGTTATGACCCCTCGTTGGAACGAGCTCGACGAGCTCGTTCCAACGAGGGGTCATAACCTATGTTTTTGAAACAAAAAATTTAAAAAATAATGAAAAGTAATTGGCGATTTTTGAGAATCGCGCTGGCCTTTTTTAAACGTTACGTTGGGTAAAGGGTTAACTGAATAACCTTGTTAACCGAATATAACTTCAAAACAACAAAAAAAAAACATTCACTGTACCTTTACTGCAAATTCACATGTACTGTGTTATTTGTTTATTTAGTAGTGTTTAAGATCACATACTAATGCACAATGGCTAATCATGACCGTGACAGTTTTACGGGTGGAGGAAGCCGGAGTACCCGGAGAGAATCACCGAGCATCGACGAGCAACTGTCAGCTCCTCAACATTCTAACTCTGTTTAAGCTCCGCTCAAGCAGGGATACAGCGGTTGAAGACATGTGCACCATCGACGAGCAGTACGCCTTAGTACACAGCATCATCGTGCCCCCATTGAGGCAAATGGGATAAAGTGCCTTGCCCAAGGACACAACGCGAGTCGTCCCGGACGGGATCGAACTCGGGACCTCTAGCACAGAAGTCCAACAGTCTACCACTAAGCCACCGCGCTCCCATGTACTGTGTTAAGCCTCGCACGAAAACTTACAACATCAGATTTCTTCAGTACGTGATTTTACACACAGAAATGGAATTACTTTGAAGTTAACCCCCTCCAATCTGATAAAAAATAACAAACAGAAAAGTTGGCAAATTTCAGTATCCCTCTATCATTCTAGCAATCAGTATGATAGAGGGTTAAATGCGATAGATAAACTTTAACAATAACTTTGTTCTATAATTATTTCCTCATTTACCTATACCATACTCTTTGTCACAACATACTCATAGTAAAGAAACTCGACTTTGAAAGTTGTTCAGAATTGTAGAAAATCACCACATTTGGGCTCTTTGGGGCCGATAAGGTTTAACTCTTAACCCGCTGAGTATTTTCTAGATATTTTTCATCAAATCTACTCATGGCTGCTTAACAGCAGCCATGACTAGATTTGATAAAAAGTTATCTAACTTTAACTCTAGGAGCCATTGGCGAAAAAATCTATTCAATTTACAAGGGGAAAACTGGATCAAATATGCCCAAATTTTACTTATTTTAGTGGCAGGAGAAATCCTGTCCTTGGTAGAAACCAGCAGTATGCAAGGAGTTAACACTGAAAAAGTTATCTGGTGATTTTGATGAATCATACATATTACTCTCTAAATGTAATGAATGTCAGACCTGAATCTGGCGAAGCATTTTCAAGACTTTGGAGAAAAAGGCCAATTTGCACTATATTTCAACCCAACTGGAAGAAAAGGAGTTTTCTCCGAGACCCTGTATCCAACGAGAAAAGCAGACGACACTTGCAAATAAATTTTTTGAATAACTAATTTTTTTCATTTTTGCGTCAAAACCATAGCACATGACACCTCATTGGAACGAGCTCAACGAGCTCGTTCCAATGAGTGATCATAAGCTATGTTTTTGAGACCACAAAAAATAATGAAAATGGAATGGTGTTTTTGTGAATAGCACTGGGTTTTTTTCCGATATGTTGGGAAAAGGGTTAAAAAAGGAAAGCCAATTTCTGACGACTTACACGACACCCGTACAGGAGTTATACCTGTAAGCATGGGGTACGGTAACAACAGGACGTTCCCTACCGCATGTCCATCTGTTGTGAGGAATGGCACGGTCCTCTAGTCTCGGAGACTACGAAAAGAGACTGGGTTACAAAAATTGGGGAGGGCCGCAGGATGCCTCCCCCGCCTCTATCAGACTCTCTAATTTCTCCAATCCCAAATCGACCCCCGTCTTCCTCAATGCCGCCATTCAAAACAATTGCAGATATTCATGGATTCTTACCTCCGTGCTTCTATAAATTCTTTTGAAGGAATCCGTCGATCGACCACAGTTGCAGACGTTAAGGAACTACTTGCAGTTGTGCTTGTTGAAAAACTGGTGTTCGTTGTAATGTTGGGGGAAGTTTGCATCAAGTTGTCTTGATCTATCGTGTTGGTCGTCGGTGTTGGAGATTGGTTTGGTGGAAACTGTACCACGGGCTGCTGAACGATCGCGTCTGCTTCATGAAATAGAGGAAACGGCGGTACATTCTCTGTATGCTGGTCATCGGGATTCTCAGAAGGGACTGTATTCCCATCGTGTGTACCATAGATTTGATCATGATTTGATGTTTCACTTTTGCTCTCCGATTTCTTTGACAGTCTTAACAGGTTTTCTGTGTTAGTTTCATTTACACTGCGTCGATTGGACTTATTACCTCTCCTCATATAATTCGATTTTAAACTCTCCACATACTTCTTATACATCTCTCTGTTTCCTATTTGTGCACAGTTCCTCTTCTAATGATCACCCTTGAAAGCGAACCTACAAAAGTAAAGTCAGCTTGAACCAATAAATCGTAACTAAACACACGCCAGCAGAAAACAAATAGCTGAACAGAGGTCGTGGACTCGTGGTGCAGTTCCACCCCCACCCCACCCCACCCCACCCCCGCCAACAGACACACATACTTTTCTGATCAAAATATTTGAAATCAGGAAACTCACAAGATTATTCTTGCTGATCTGTTTTCGCCAGTTGCTTGTTATTGAACTTTTCTCCCAACATCAAACTTTTGGGATAGTCTACGTGTGTTCCAGGTGGGTAACATGGATGAGTGATGTCTTTCTTACCCACTCCACGTGCCCATCCTGATTAGAATAATTACTGATAGCACGCCTGGAAATAAACAATCTGTCATTTGGAGGATGAGGTTCCCAGAGGGTGATTTTGCCTATATTGTCCCATACAGTGGGTAAATGTATCCTCTAGGTACCTCATTCTGTTTAGGCTGGAGATTTTCATTCAAATTTTGTTTCACAGAGGATAAATTTAGTGACAGAAACCTTGCTGTGCAGGGTAGCATCACCAAATTCACCCTCTGGGCGCCTCATTGAAGCCAGAAAATTTCACCATAGTCTGCATTTTGTAAACTGAATTATAGCGTCATGAAAATAGACTTTCGATGAAGTTACCTCTCTTGAAATTATTAGACGAGAGCGAGGGGGTCCAATTAGAGGGCAAGTAATTGTTGAAAAAAACTATGACACCAGTGGAAAATAAAGCCAAGTTTTCGTTTGTTTCCTTTAGTAAACGAAAACACAGAACAGCGTGGGGCTGTCTGTTGTTTTCGTTTAATAAAGGTTATTGAAGAAAACTTGACTTTTGTGGCAAGTTAATTAGAAGCCACAACTTCACAGATAACCTATCATAAAGAATACATGTATCAATCAGTAATACAGCTACCAACACTAAGAGAGTTAGAGAATGTGTTTTTACGGTGATTTGCAAGTGTTTACGCTTCCCAGGAAAAAATGACAAAATCTCACCTGCTAAACATTAACCCTTTACCCAACGCAGACGATATCAAAATTTATTATTTTAAATATCATTTTTTTAAATTTTTCAAAAAATTTCAACAAAACCATATCATGTGACCCCTCAACGTCTGCGTTGGGTAAAGGGTTAATGTTTAGGAGGTTAGATTTTGTGATTTTTTCGACTGTTCAATTTGCATATTACGCTGGCGGTTGCGGGCGATTCCTTAGGTAAAGAGTTAAGGGCAGTGTCTGTATTATATATCACGATATGCATTCTGTTTATACAGTCAACAGAAAAGTTACAGAACATTAAAAGATGATGAAAACGTAGTTTTCTTATTTTTAAGTTGTTTCAACAAAGAACAAAAGTCAAATGTTCAAACTGATTGGGGAAAAAATTATGAAAAAACAGATTATTTTTGTACAATTCTGCAGGAAAATGTATGAAATTTCTGAATTGACGCGCACGTCGGTGATACATGTTCGCTGGCATTCGAAATTATATTTTTAAAATGAAATTCCCATACCCCCAGTATTACATTTACTGTCAGCTTTATGAAATTACGGGAAGCTAATCTTCCTGTAAATCTATTCCAATGACGAAAATTGTCAGTTATAAGCTTCTTTTCAATTGACACATCTACCCATCCCTGATCCCTATTCGACTGCATTGCTGGAACTTCAGCAATAAACGTGGCCACCACCCCACGCCACGAGAAGGCGTCCAGTCAATCAACCCAGTAACTCCTCTTAAGCTATGGCGTTTGCTGACGTGAAAGCTATCACATCGGAAACCGCTTTCACTAGATGAAGCGTCATTGTGTCAACATGTACCTGTCACGAAAACTATCACACCTTTCGGATCTCGACGCATTTTGTATATTAGTTGAAACATGTTTTATACCATGCTCAACTGTGTTACTACCCGTGTAAAGCCCGCATGTTAAATTTTAGATTTAAACCACTACTACTGCGGTTAACAAACGCTTTCAATGGATATTCCATTACAAAAATTTACACCTGTGGTAGGAACTAGATCCAATTATTCGTAGAATAAGGGATTTAACCACTCGGCAGAGCCTTGTGGTTAAAACCCTTATCCTACTCGTGGTTTAAATCTAACTGCCGCCCTAGTACCTATTTATTCTATATGTAAATATTCACTTTGAATAACTGTGAAAGACGTGTATGTCATCAACATATTCATTTTTCCCAGACTCCAAAGTATATTCTGTAAGACACGATCGGGGATTGTTTGTAAGGCATTGCGAAACTGAAATCCTTCGAGCATTTTAGCTCCCCATCCGTCCGCCAGGTGTGAACTTTATATTATTTACTTCTCCTCGTAATCTACTGGGCCGAATTGAACCAAACAGGTTTACTCAAACAAATTTGCCTACACAACGAGGCGCATAACTCTTCTTCTCCAGAACTACCAATCAGAATATTTAGTATAGATAGTATAGACCTAATATTAATTTAAAATGTAAAATTCCAGTAATACGACGAGTGCCTGTGTCATAACGTACTACATATACCAGTCATAGAATAACACAAAGCAATCGGTTGATTAATAGTACTTATGGATAACAGGGGACCTACTCTTGAATGCCTAATAATCATACATGTATGATTATTCTTTTTCGAACAAAATTCCCGCCTGCATGATCCTTATTTGGCCCTGTTTGATTATTAAATTCCAGTAATTGAATGTTCAGAGCAGAGCTTATCTCAAGAAGTTCACCAAAACAAACTAGTAAGGTGCACGTGTAAGCAAACACAGGATGCAATAGAAATGTTAACTGTTAGAGATCTGGAAGCATATATTTGGGGTTCATTCTGAAGTACTGTTACCATAACCTTAAGACCTAGTGCTCAGTGGGTGTGCTTCATACCATCGCTGAAACAGAATTAATTAGTCTATAAGATTTGCCTTGGTGCAATTTATGGGAGAGTGGCACTCTTCCATAAATTGCAACAAGTCAAATCCATGAGAAAATTATGATAACTGAAAAGTAATTTAGCCCTTCACCACTTCAATCGCATCAGACATCTGTGTTATAAAAACGGCTCTGAGCATAGCAGCAGAGCTGGTTCACATCATGGAATTTTCCACCCAATATTATTATTCGACCCTGTAATATTATTAATTTTCAGAAATTTTACACCCCTGTACTATTATTTCGTCCTGTACTATTATTAGGCACTCGGGAGTACAGGGTTATATACCGTAAATACTAAAGTACCATTCTAAATTACCATGCAGTACCACTACCCACAATACCACTTAGCCTACTATTACGTACTATTTATTTATTTAAATATTAGTGTTTAAGATCGCATAGTTCTGCACAATGGCTAATCACGACCACAACAATTTTACGGGTGAAGGAAGCCGGAGCACCCGGAGAGAACCACCGAGCAACGGCGATCAACTGTCAGCCCCCAACACACTAACTCCACACAAGCAAGGTTAGCATTGGTTGAAGACAGGTGCGCCATCGACGTTCAGTACGTCTTAGCACACAGCACCATCGCACCCCCACGTGGGCAATGGGGGTGAAGTGTCTTGCCCAAGGACACAACGCGGTTGCCGCAGGTGGGATTCGAACCCATTACCTCTGGGTTTGCAGCCTGCATCTCTAACAACTGGTCCACCGTGCCTCAATATTACGTACTACCTATACCAGTCAAAGAATAATATGAAACATAAGATGGATTAATAGTACTGAGGGCTAACAGGGGACGTATACCACCCATACTATACTACCGTTCTAAACTACCTGGCATTACCTCTACCCACAATACCGCTTGGCCTAACATTACGTACTACCGCTACCAGTCATATGATAATATGAAGCATTAAGTGGATTAATAGTGCTAATGGCTAACATGAGACTTATAACGTCCATACTATACTACTAGGCGACCATGCATTATCCCCCACCCACCAATACTGCCTGGCCTAACATTACGTACTACCTACACCAGTGATAGGATAATATGAAGGTCGATTAGTAGTACCAAGGGGTAATAGTATACCTCCATTTGTATATACCGTTATTACCACATCACTCCCCATGAAAAGCCCGATACACCCAGACTCGAATAACGTTTGTCGGAATGAACAGTTGACAACAACAGCGGTCGACGTCTCTATGACATCGCGTGCATATCATGGCGTCACGAGGTCAATAGCAACGTCAACCGTTTCGCGGGGAAAACTTTCAAGAAAACCATTCTCCACCATCAATATTCCATCACACACCATACTATATACCCTGTGTGTACACTACATATGCAGTACATGCACCACTTGCCGGATCTAACTTGATGGAGCCGAAGATTTGCACGGGAAAAGGTTGTTCCACCAAGGCTCCGGTTCCTATGGTAATTTAACGCCAGCTGCTCCACCAAAGCTCCGGGTAATTGGGCATGAAAATCTCCTGCTACACTTCTGTCATCCACAAACTCGGCCTGGCATGTCGGCCTGTGTGGGAACTGGTACTACAATTAGGCAGTCTGTTAGTGGTGTTCGTAAGACTGTCAGTGTACTAGAGTAGTGGACGACAGAAGGTGTGTATTGGGCATTCAAGGCCACCTAAAATGTTCAGCTTTGAAAAAAATTAGATTTTTTCTTGGCCTGGATTTGTCTATGAAACTTCCCAGGCCAACTCTAAATTAAACATTCGTTTGCATTTTACTCATCAACAAATCGCTGTCTGTTCCAAAATTTCTCAAAACTTATAATTCCCCATGTCAAATCCTGTGTTAATATCCAGAACAGCTAAACAGAATGTTTGTGTAGGGGTTTTCAGTGTTAATTTCTACAAGTTTTTGTTACTCGCATGCTCACATTTAATACAGTAAAACCTGTCTTGAGAGACCACTGTCTTGAGAGACCACCTGTCTTGAGAGACCACATTTGCCAGGCACCGATTGGTTTTACTGTATAATGGATCTGGTATGGGAGACCACCTGTCTTGAGAGACCACATGTCTTCAGAGACCACTGTGACCTGGTACCAACTTGTATTTTTATGCCGTAATAGACCTGTCTTGAGAGACCGCCCCTTTGAAGACCACGACAAAAACCTTTTACCTGTTCCAGAATTGGAAAATCCATTGTGGTCATACTAACATAATTAAAAGTATTAAAGGCTCTTAATTGGGTTTCAATTGCTAACTCATTAAAGATTGAGATGTTTTTATAAGACCCCTGTGAAAAGATTAGGATTATTGCTGAATAAACAATTTCATACAAACCCGAAATGTGACAGATAGGAATAAAAATAAATTTGTGTTGAAAATCTTTTTGTTACAAATTGAAATGGACTGTTACAAAAAATATAAAAATAAATTAGTGTTGAAAATCTTCAATGCAGATTTTCAACACTAATTTATTTTTATAATTTTTATAACAGTCCATTTCAATTTGTTACAAAAACTTCATAAAAAAGAACAACTACAAAGTAATTACAAAAATCCATTCTTCTCCATTTCTGAATTTTGTGGTTGGTTATTCACTGACTTGAGAAAACCTGAAACCTGTTATGAGAGACCACCTGTCATGAGAGACCACTTTTGTGTGGCCCAAAGGGCGGTCTCTCAAGACAGGATCTACTGTATGGAAATCTCAGTGACAGTTTCTGGGCCACTTAAAAATATAAGTCTGAAAATCTTGTGAACAGACTTGGAAATTGACACAGAAATCTCCTTTGGGAATTACAATATTTGTTTTAAAACAACCTGTATTTTGTATACCCGCGTTCAATTTTGTTTTTCTGTGTAAATCGATTTTTTTCAGAAATTGGCCAAAATGTGGATTGGAAAAAGAATGCGTTTTATTTCGTTATTTTATTTCAGAAAAACTCTATAGAATCTCTTTTTTAAATTGACTTTGAAATTCAATTTTTTTTAAATATTTTATATTATAATGATAATAACTGATAAGAAATGGTTTTGAATTCAAATTTGTTTATAATTCAATTCAATTAAGAAAAAGTTTATATGAAAACAAAACTCACAGGAGGAACCAATATTAAATTAAATAGCACAACAATTTTTTTTCTCGAATTTATTCCTTTTAAATAATCATGAAACTAATACTGAATTAAATAAAATGTAAAAAAATTGAAAATAGCAAATTAAAAAAAATATAGAAAATACATATTTTGAAAAAGAGAAAACATATATTTCGAAAAAACGAAACTAAAACAGAAATGCCCGGCAGGGGTACAGAAATGCGTAGAGTAAATAAAAATGAAGAACATCAGAAGTTTTTAGAAGATATGTTGGAAAGAACGGGGTTTGATCTGGTGCACACTATCGTTTGCTCGAAGATACCAGGAGGTAAGAAGAAAAGGTTAGAATTATGGCAGATATTACACATCTTTCTTCACGTTTTGATGTGTCGTTGGAACAATATTATACCACATGCAGGACAGCAAAGCCCCTGTTAATGCAAAGAAGTGAAGTTTTGGATGTCGATGTATAATCTGACACCTAGATGGGAAATACGGATCATATCTCTGTTGATGGGCGCTGTTGTATGGTGTGAATAAATACGTAAAACTATGTTACTTTGAGTTGTAAAAAAATAATAAAAAATAAAGAAAAGAAAACAATTCTTATATTTCTTATTTTTTATTTCTCATTTTTATAAAAATTTATTTTTTTCTTTATTTTTAAAAAAATATATTTCCTATTTTTTTCTTATTTTTCTTCTTAATATATATGAAAGAACAAAGATATTAAACGAATTTAAAAAAAGGAAAATGTACAAAATAATAGATGAAATTTGTAAATGAAAATAAAAGTGTGATAAATATAGGATCTACTCATAGTAGCTTGGTACTCTCCCATAGGCACTCTCCCATAAATTGTAACAAGTCAAAGACATGTGTACCTCATTTGATGGCCAAAAATAATTGAGCACTCTACCAGTTAAACCATGTACTGTATTTACTCTATGTATTGGGACACTCTATGATTTGGGACACACAGTTTTTCCAGAAAACTATATTTTTTTATGCTCCAAAGTTTGGGACATTCAGGAGATTTGTTTCCAGTTGGCCCGTCGTTAGTAGCAGACAACCCTCATAATAAAAAATTGTTGAGTAACTAAAAACACAATGTGGTCGTTCCAATGAGGGATCATAAGCTATGTTTTGGAAGCAAAAATTGAAAATATTAAAAAAAACTGGACGGCGATTTTCGTATATAGTGATGGAAAACGAATCACACACAACTTTATTCAGCATCAAATCAAGACCAGACTGTGTTCTTTCCCCATTTTCTAAGAATTGGGACACCTGTGAAAATAATTATTTTTAACTGTCCCAATACATAGAGTAAATACGGTAAACCCGATGTTTCGCGTGCTCGTATACCCCGATGTTGCACGCTCTCATATACCATGGATGCTGGGTGTATCCTTTGCCATGGCTATTTGTCCAAGGCATTCTGACCAATCAAAAGACAGAATTTATCGGGATATAGGGACAATACTTTATGAACGATACTAGACAAAGGAGCCAGTTATCGATTGGATTTTCAAGTGGATGGTACTTTTGGAAGATTGTTGGGATTCAATCCAAATGTGTTTCAAGGTCCCATTACCTCCAAACGGGCGATTCTCCAGAAAACGTATGAATCGTGTAATTTGTCGTTTTCTCCACCAATCGAGAAAACATTTTCCATTGTCTCCAAATTATTATGTGCCTTGGACCTGCTCATACATGACCGTGTATAGATTTTAGTTGGGCCCCGGTGATTAAAAAAAAATATGACTGGCTTAGATACCCCCATGTCAGTGGTGTTACCTGTGCAGATGGTAAATTGTAAATTATAAGCTCATGAAATACTAAATAATGAGGTCGAGCAAACAAAACAATTTCAACTTTTCAAACTGTGAGTATCCAGCCTGTCATATGACGTGGCAGAATTTCCACAGAATCTTTTCATTTTTTACACTACAGTGGGTAGTAGTTCAGCGATCTGAACATAGTGGCAACCCCTCTACGTTCAGATTCTTCCCATTCAATCCTATAGAAAAAGTTCCCATCAAGTTTTTATGGGAACTCAAAACTCGAAATTAGGAAAATATATCAAGCTTTCGCCCTTATTACCGGCTGCAATCGATAGTATACGTATTTCCTTACATTTGGGTAGAGTTTATTAATCCAAACTAGGTTTTATCCTTTAATTGTCGTCATTTGTGTCTTCGTGAGGTGGCGACGGAGATTTCAAAATCGGCCATGTTTTTGTTTAAATATAAAACAGTAGAAACAATAACCCGGTAATGGCGCCGAAACGAATAGACCTTTTTATCGATGCGGAATAGGAAATTCGATCTCATTCGCGCAGAGGAGGTAATCAAACTCGGTCGCATTCGCACAGAGCAGATTATCAAACCCATTCTACGCAATTGCGATCGAATTTCCTATTCCACATCGATGAAAAGGTCTATTCGTTTCGGCGCCATTACCGGGTTATTGTTTTTACTGTTTTATATTTAAACAAAAACATGGCCGATTTTGAAATCTCCGTCGCCACCTCACGAGTACACAAATGACGACAATTAAAGGATAAAATCTAGTTTGGATTAATAAACTCTGCCCAAATGTAAGGAAATACGTATACTATCGATTGCAGCCGATAATAAGGGCGAAAGCTTGATATATATTCCTAATTTCGAGTTTTGAGTTCCCATAAAAACTTGATGGGAACTTTTTCTATAGGATTGAATGGGAAGAATCTGAACGTAGAGGGGGTAGCCACTACGTTCAGATCGCTGAACTACAGTGGGTAGGTGATCTGTAGCAAAAACAAAGTCAGTGGTGTTACCTGATCCGTTAAGGTACGTAACTCTATTGCATTGAGCTTGATATTGGGAGTTTTCTCCCTTACATCAATCTTTCCCAGGGTTTTGCTTTTGAGAAAAGAAGCGGATTTTTTTTTGTCCTTGGAAAAAGGAAGAAAGCAGACAATAAAGGTAAATTATGTCGTATATAATTTTTGCATGTCAATGGTGTTAATGGTATAGAATCTGTATGCTTACATTTTAATATTAAATAACAGTATCCAAATAAGTAATTAGCTGCAACTCTAAAATTCAAACTAGCAAGCAGACAACAACTTTTTACAGGGGAAGGGGAATAATCCAATAATATGATGAGAAGACAGTGGTGTTACCTGGTCAGTGGTTTTACATTATGAAGTAACACACCGACCAATGGGTAACACCACTGACACAAATTACTTTTGAACCTATCTTATCCTAAATATTTTCATTTAATATCATGCTATTAGATTAAATGTAGCTTGTAAGAAACTTGATTATTAAAGCGTGTCCAAGTGTGAAAATTAAAAATTATTATGTTGCGCGGTACCTCAGTGGTTGTGCGTGGGCTCTTGTAAGTCTTCACACCGAGTTCATGAGTTCGAGACTCGTCGCCTGGATCTGAAAAACTATGCTAGTGTCCTTAATACTGGGTTAGTGACATTCTTGAGTAATGCAGTGATTATCGCGGTGCACTGGGCAGTAAACCGAGTAGCAGGGGTCAATACTATAAAACTTCTGCTCTTGTGTATTTAAAATTCGGGGGAATGGAGGGGGGGGGGGGGGGTGTTGTAGTCGATACATGATATTCAAAACTTTGGAAACAAAAATATATGTAAATATCTATCGACATTTAGGGGGTAGTGACTACTGTTTTAAAGCTCATAAGTTTTTTACTGAAAAAAACCAAAAAAAAACAGAGACGGCGCATTTTTCGACCGGCCCGCCCCACGGGAGAGACACTTGGCCCCGCCCATAGGGCGGGGATTCGATCCTGATTTTTGTCGCAAACGCATTTGTGCAGTGTTCAAAATAACTTTTTTTCTTTGCGTAGCAAAATGCTACACATTTCCAAAAAATGAATAGCATGTTGTAAAAATTACATAGCTATTTTTGTATACCAGAGTTATGTTATGCTGTTTTGTATTGAATTCTTCTAAGTGGATAGAATAGTTTCCATCCATCTTTGGGCATTTCCAAATGATCTGCAACACATGAAGCATTTACTATGTTTTTCTTTAACTGAAATGCCTTTAAGGGTTGCATGGACTTGGATATTTTCAAATGACGTCTTGGTTGTTTAATAATAGAGTTCTCAAAATGGAAGTTGGGATTTTTAATTTGATGGGCTTGAAGTTATTTTTAATGGGCATTTTCTGCAAAATGTTGTAATAACAGGAAGAATTTAAACCAATAGAATTCATCTTACATATGAAGTTGCAAATGATGCTTGATGGAGAGTTAATCTGAGTTATGCCTGGAATGTTCCACAATCAGACGTAAAGCATCAGTGAACTAGTTTTCAAATTTGTTTGCAAATTTTCATTCACATTTTGCGATACAAGATAATCAACTGCAGCCTAATAGCTTCTTGCAAGATTTTCATAGCAAAAAGCGACGCGACACCGCTTATTTTGAGCCCTGCATTTGTGAGCGAAAAAAAAAATTGCCCCTCCACACCTCCACCCCCGGCGGTTTTTTTTAAACCGCACCATTAGATTCCTGATAAAACCTTTTGAAGACCTATATCGGTGCAAAAATGTTTGGTCATAACTTGTGGTGCCCCTCCCCACCCCACCCCCACCCTGGTACTTTTTAAACCTGACGATGAACTACGCCACACAAAATACCCCTAGACCGGCCCTAGTAGACTCATTTGGGTGCTCTGGATGACCCCATATTCGTTAGACAGACAGACAGACAGACAGACAGACAGACAGACAGACAGACAGACAGACAGACAGACAAACAGACAGACAGACTCAATACCACTCCCGAGCTGGAGCTCGGGAGTAGTATTGATAATTTTCCACTTTGTACTTTTATTTGTTATTCAAGAATGTTGCATCTGAAATTATAGATTATTAAATTATTTATTATTTTGTTTAACAGTTTAGTGACTATCGTGGCTTCGGCCCACGGTTTTCCAGTCGGCCAGGTGCCTAGCATCGAGCTGACTAGCCACTGCAGCTTTGTCCATCTTCAGATTAGTGCCCTAATATAGCCACGTATACATCGAAGTCTTGTATTCTATATCTCACGAAAAGCCGTTGCCACTTGTTTATATACTACAGTAGTAGGAGAGCGATGAAACGGGCCTGTCTGGCAGGACCCCGAAAGTGACGTCATGTCACGTGACCCAGTGGCGCCATGTTGTGTCGTCATGGTAACTCACGTGAGCGGCCATCCTGTGACGTCATTACCATAGCGATACGTGGTGTGAGTGTGCATGAGCAGCGCGTGTTGTTAGGGTGACACGTGTTTCCGTTGTCCATTTTGTATACTGGGGGCCGCCATCTTGGTTTCTATGGTAGCACGTGGTTGCTATGTGACCCAAAACCTTCTAACAAGACAGGGGTATGTTCGCAGGGTGTGTTCGATTGAACAGGAGTAATTTCACGATTTTTAGAATTACCACAAACAACCCGACAATCCCCCCAAATCGCCGAAATTGACTTTATTTACTACGGACTCCCCATTTTATCGGCTTAGCACGTAGTGCTATAGTACCAAGGGGGTACCGGGGGTGTGTTCCTTTGTAGAAGAGTAATGTTCCCCAGAATCCTCGCTTAATTACCCAAATAAACCCAACAAGTTGTACTATTTCGAATTCTTTCAGAATTCTCTGCTTCTATCTATATATGCAATAGTTTTCCTCTACCTGATCATGTTCCTTTGTTCCGGAGTATACTCCAGTAGCGTAGAAAAGCCTATCAGTTGGAACAGCTTTGCTTATAAAAACTATATTTAGCTATTCTGGTCTATTCTTGTTAGTTCTGACCCTACTCCAAGTACTCTTGATGTTTCATTTATCTAGATCATTTATATAATTATAACTAACCAATCAGATTGCTTGATTTCCCGTAATCTGTATGCAGAGTTATCTCCCTTGTGGATCACAAAAGCATTCCCAAACCCAATAAGCAATCGAGCAGTTATTGAAAAGTCATTGCTCGAATGACTCGAAGCCCATCGAGCAAATGGGCTTTAGAGTAATTGCTCGACCGAGTGACTCGGTATATTGCTCGAATGACTTGAAGTCTGTCGAGCAAATGAGCTATCGAGTAATTGCTCATTCGAGTGACTCCTCGAACGACTCTTCGACTCATTTCATTATTTGAGGATACCTGGTCCGGTATTGTATTATTTGAGGATACCTATCGAGGATACCTTTTATAGGATACTTATCTAAGGATACTGTTACCTACTGTTACCTATATCTCAAGGCATACCTATCCCGGATTCCCCTTATAAACTATCGAGCAATTACTGACAAGTCATTGCTCGAACAATTCGAAGCTCATCGAGCAAATGAGTTATCGAGTAACTGCTCGATCGAGTGACTCGACATACTGCTCGAACGACTCGAAGTCAGGTAGAGGAAAACTATTGCATATATAGATAGAAGCAGAGAATTCTGAACGAATTCGAAATAGTACAAATTTGTTGGGTTTATTTGGGTAATTAAACGAGGATTGGGGGAAAATTACTCTTCTACAAAGAAACACACCTCCGGTACCCCCTTGGTACTATAGCACTACGTGCTAAGCCGATAAAATGGGGAATCCGTAGTAAATAAAGTCAATTTCGGTGATTTGGAGGGATTGCTTGTGGTAATTCTACAAATCGGGAAATTACTCCTGTTCAATCGAACACACCCTCCAAACATACTCCTGTCTTGTTAGAAAGTTTTGGGTCACATAGCAACCACGTGCTAGCATAGAAACCAAGATGGCGGCCTCCAGTATACAAAATGGACAACGGAAACTCGTGTCCCCTAACATGCGCTGCGCATGCGCACTCACACCTCGTATCACTATGGAGATAACGTCACAAGATGGCTGCTCACGCGGGTTATCATGACAACCAAACATGGCGCCACCAGGTCACGTGACATGACGTCACTTTCGGGGTCCTGCCAAACAGTCCCGTTTTATCGCTCTACTACTACTTACTACTCAAAGTTTGCTAAGCACCACATATTTGACACATCATTGTGACATTTTCTTGTGACACATTTGAGATATTTTTGGTGGATATGATTGAGGAATGTATTGAGATGGTCCCCAGTGTTTACATTAGCTCTCTAGGCAGGCAGACTTTTCGTGATAGTCATGGAACGCATGTACCCCTTGATTTCCATGATGTTTTCGTGTACTGTCCACATTACGTGAGATGTATAGGGTATTCAGTCTTCATTTCAACACAAACCATTGTTATTTAATGATTGAATATGGCGAATGCAAATGTAAGAAGACATTTGTCTGAAGCAGCAATGTGGTGGGCTGTAGGGATAGTGGAACAAGGGGCTACCCATCGTCACGTTCGTGAAGCCCTTGGGGTGCACCATACGGTGATCACCGGAGCCTGAGCAAGATTGCAGCAGTATGGCACACCAGTCAAACGACATGGTGGTGGCAGAGACGGGGCAACATCTGCAGCTGAAGATTTTGATCCTTCAGGCCCATGGGAACCGCTTTGACATAGCAACCCGGCTTCGCAGTGACCTTCAAAATGCATCCGGGGTAAATGTTTGGTCGCAGACTATCCGGGCAAGGTTACACGAAGGTGGTCCCCGATCGGGAAGACCATGTATTCGCATTCAGCTATCCCAGAACCACCGCCGGGCACGATATGAATGGGCCATGGATCACTTTGGATGGACCAGAGATGATTGACGACCTGTCCTTTTTACAGATGAGTCAAGGTACAGCCTAAACAACACAGATAGGCGTTCTATGGTATGGAGAAGACCAGGAGAGCGATTCCATGCAGCCAACATTGCTGGGCATGACCGCTATGGTGGAGGGTCAATAACGGTCTGTGGCGGCATCACTTTGGATGGACGTACAGAGCTCTGTGTCCTTGGCCGTGGTACATTGACTGCACAGCGGTATATTGATGAAATCCTGGATTCCTATGTCAGATTGTATGCAGGTGCAGTGGGTGATAGATTCATTCCGATGGACAATAATGCCCGTCCTCATGTTGCCCATGCTGTCCGGGAGTACCGACAGAGGGAGGGGATTGAGCGTATGGACAGGTCAGCAAGATCCCCTGGCCTCAATTCAATCGAACATGTCCGGAATGAGTTGCAGCTTCCAATTTCAGTCTGTCTAGTCCAACCAAGAAGTGTCCAGGAGCTTGGTGCCATGCTGGTCCCAGAATGGAATAACATCCCACAAATGACCACCTGGAGCCTGATTGGGAGCATGAGAAGGCGTTGTCAAGCTGTAATTAACAATAATGGGTCTCATACTCGATATTGAACCCACTTCAGTCCGCTCCGTCAACTTTTTGGCAAATTTGAAAAATTTCCTCTTTAACCAATAATATCCATTTTGCATGGTTATCGTATTCAAAAGCTAAAAAATAATGTCAAACACAAATGAAATCTTAATTTCTGTACTTAAATCATTAATGATATAACTAAATATAAAATATATACACTTTTCTTAACAAAATTTCAGCTAAAATGTAAAACAGGTAGTTGGATATACTTGGTGCTTAGCAAACTTTGAGTAGTATACTTGGATATACATGAGTGACTCGTTGTCAGAAGGGATAACGTAAAACAGGTAGTTGGATATACTTGGTGCTTAGCAAACTTTGAGTAGTATACTTGGTTATACATGAGTGACTCGTTGTCAGAAGGGATATTATGAATGTGCCTAAATATGAATAGCTGTATGATATAGGTCAAATGGATCACGGAATAATTGCATGTGAAGATAACAGAACATTCTGCCAACTATTCTACCCATGTAAGTGGTGTTACCTGGGTGTCAGTGGTGTTACCTGGGTGTCAGTGGTGTTACCTGGGTGTCAGTGGTGTTACCTGGGTGTCAGTGGTGTTACCTGGGTGTCAGTGGTGTTACACGAATGTCAGTGGTGTTACCAAGACTTTACTGGTCATATTTATTTCCTTCTTTTTAACTGATAATTGTAAATTTACCCAACATTATAATCACATCCAGTCTACCTGACTGATTTATTTTGTTTCTGAAAACAGAAATAATCAAAAGAAAAAAACTAAATAGACATTTTGCTAAAATGCTCATTTTCAACAATTGTCATTTATAATTTGCTTTTTCTGGTGCATTTGAGCAATTCACAAGACATGGACAATTATTTTCAAAATGCACACCTTTGCTCCATTGTATATCACGCAGCTATTCATATTTGAGCACATTCATAATCTCCCTCTGTTTTACATTTCGTGGATAACACCACTGACAACCCTTCATGGTATCCTGAAGACTCAGGTGCTGAAAACAAACAAAAATGTAAAGCTGAGGGAATCTTCCCTGTTGTATTTCTAACTGATGGTATCACAGAGCAAAAATGCCACATACTTGACAGTATGATAACCAATTCAATTTTTCCTAAAAATCAAAAATGAAATCATACCTTCTCTGGAGAATCACCCAAACACGTGATCAAAATTCTCACCGTCGATAGCACTGTAGTGACCGTGGATGTGATTGCCGGAAGTTTCGTCATGGTAGCCCGCAGCTTACGATCTATTCTTTTTCCCAGACGTGTCATCGGGCTACAAGATGGTAGAGCGCCTTAAAAATCTAACCTTTCCACCACTGACGTTTGACACGATACATAGTAACGAGACTTGATGGATCAAAATGGCTAGTTATTTATTTATTTATTGGAGTTTAATGTCACTTTTGGCAGCCAGGGTCGCCTCGTGTCATACAGTTTTACATGTAGAGAAATCGGGTAAGTAAAGGGAAACGGCAGTAGTAGGACAGGGTCTACACGGGCCTCATTTGGGGGAACCCATGTGACATTATACCGCAATGTATTATAGGCATCACGTGGTTGTCATGGTAACCAGTGTGAGCGGCCGTGTTGTGACGTCATTGTCATGTTGATGGGTGATGTGAGTGCGCGTGCGCAGCTCGTGTTGTTAGGGTGATACGTGTTTCCGTCGTCCATTTTGTATGAAGGGGCCGCCATCTTGGTTTCTATAGTGGTACGTGGTTGCTATGAGCCTGAAAGGCCTACAACAAGACAGGGGTATGTTTGGAGGGTATGTTCGATTGACTGGGAGTATTTCCTGGAAAAGATTAAATCCTCGTTTAATTCATAGAATTACCTAAATGAGCCCGAGAATGACCGTAAATCACTGGAAAGTACCTTTTTTAACCGAAACGGACTTTTTAGAGTAGCACGTAGTGCTATAGACCTTTAAAAGGTCCCGTTCGATTGAATGGGAGTATTTTTCTGGTACGGAGTACACCAGAATTTTCCAATAACACGCATTTTATGAAGGCTCAGATTTTTGTTTAACGTACACCCCACCCCCATCCCCAACCTATATAAATAATGTTATTTTTTTTTAATTTTAAAGGAAGAGTTCCCACTCACCACCCTTCACCTAACCCTACTACGTATTTTACATCCCAAACCCACGTTTTATCATATATCTTTCTCTCACATCTCGAACGCCTGTAGGCAAAAAATGCTTTGCAGCCCGCTATATTGTCTTCTGCCACAGCGGCAATGTTAACCAATTATTGGATAAGATCGCGCTCTCGAAGTTGTTTAATGAGTGTTGAGGTGCGGAAATAAAAATTATGTTTAACCAAAAGAAAAAGTTATCTCTAAAGAGCATGTGCAATGTTGGGTCGAACAGCGCTATCTGATAAGTTGGTGAGGACGTAAAACTGGTTCAGTTATCTCCCTGTTTGTGTATATCTCCTTGACCACACAGTCAACAGTGAGAAACGCTTTGTTCGTAAATTCTGACCTTGTTTTGGGTGTACCGAAATACCACGTTCTGTGCAATTGTTTACAAATAAATGTCAACAGATCATTTTCTTATCAACTCTAATTCAGTTTCTGACAATGAGAATGTAATGGGATCACATATTCAGTGAAAACGAATTTCTGAGCGACGTTACGCTCGATTTACCAGAAAGAAGCCGACAGACTCACCAAACATTTTTTCAACCAAAAAATATTAAATAAATCTTTTCTCCGTTATAAAATAATTTTTCTCGCCTTATTTATTCGCCCTTTACATAGTTTTCAAGTTTTTAGCAATGTATTGATGGGTTATATATTTTTGTCATTGCTTTGAAAATGACGAGGCGAACACTGTACTAAATTAGTAAACTACTAAATAGGCTTATGCCTGCTGTCAGTCCTGATCGGAACGCCCAATACGCAGCATTATTTTCACTTCAAATCATCAAATTACATTAAAAAAATTAATTTCACACTAATTTTCCTTACAAAATATATTTTACGCACTTTATTTTATTTTATAATATCACTTTCCATGTTAAAATACCCCGAAAAATATTTATTTTTTTCATTTTTATGTACAGTCACAAACACACTTGAAGCGCTTCGGGGATCAAGATTCCAGCTCTAATAGCGCGCTGACCAATCGGATTGCAGGATTTTTTACCTTTTTGATAGCTCTTTTGAAGAACCAATCAGATTGCGAGAAATGTCAGCTCGGTCCCCCAGAAAGTATAAATACCAGAGAGCAACTTCATTTGCCATTTGCCGGGAAACCATACTTGGAAGATAAAAGTAAAACCTTGTGGAAGAGACTAATCTCCAAAGCCACGGGAAACCATCTTGGAAGATAAAAATAAAATGCCCTAATAGAACAACGAAATTAAATCTGATAAACAAAGGGGTAATTATCAACGGCAAAAAATACGAAACCGAAGAATATCGTGTTCTTCCGCAACCCATTCAGTGTCACAAGTATCAGAAATTTGGGCACTTGTCACACAAATGCGACGTGGAGCAACGATGTATGAAATGCGGTGACAAACACATCGCAAAGACATGTAGTGCTACAACTCTGAAATGCCCCAATTGAGGTGGTCAACACCCCAGCAACTATCGGGGTGTAGCCACTTCAAAAAAGTTAAAACAAACATCCAGCTCAAAACTCTAAATGTAACTAATGTCGAGAACGCATCCTCCCCTTTTTCAACGTGTACTCTAATGGCTGGCTCTATTTTCAGCATAATGAAGAAACACATGGACACCAGTCTCTCGGATGTTTGCAAAGAGATTAGTAAAACAGCCTCTAAGTTTTATAAAACTCAAATATCTTACACGTTATTAGAAGCGGCCGTCAACAAAATATAGTTATGTAACAATATGATAAATAGTAATTAAACTTAAATAAACTTAGTACAGTTACTCCTAAACCATTCATGGATACACTAAAAATAGTCCAGTGGAACGCTCGAAGTGTTAATCAGAAAAAATTGCAAATATCACATTATTTAAAAACTGGACGTAATTGGAATTAGCGAAACATGGCTTAAACCAAACAAACAATTCTCGTTATGTGGTTTTGATATTATTAGAAGAAATCGCCCCGTCCAAAAAGGTGGCGGTGCCACTCTGCTAATAAGGCAGGAAATTAAATACAAAACAATACCATGCGACCACCTCAATGCTGAAGTGATTGCAGCTGAAATTGCACTTGACCACAAACACGTGGGTTTGTGCTCCGAAATAATGAGACTGGAGTGTTGAGGTATTATCATGCCTCACAGAATAATTCTCGGGTTTTGACTTCACCATATCTGGTGTGTAACCATCTGGCGTGTAACCAGGAAGACTTTGAAAAGTTTCTGGAAACGATCTACCAATAAGATATTCTGGAGTGGGCTTGGCAGCAACGCCCAAACACTAAATGGGTGGTCCACCTTTTAACAAATGTGACCTTTTTTGTTACCAAGATTAAGGACTACCCCAGGGGTGCTGGTGAAGTCGAGTTGCCAGATTTCATCATGGACAACAAAGCCATTGTGGCTCTAATAAAAGACCAGAATCACAATTTTATTTATGATGATAATTTGTGTTTGTTTAGATGTCTGGCATTGTGGAGTGGTTGTTCGAGACACAATCTGAATACAACCACTGATGCATTGTTCCGTAAATATGCGGATGTTGATAAGACAGATTTCGGTGGTGTGAGCCTACAGGAAATATCCCAAGTTGAAAAAACTCTTCGAAGTGAACATAAACGTGTACCAACTTGTGGAAAATGGCGATGATGATGGTGTTGTTGCCGAGGTGGTTCAGCGCTCACATCGCCGATACCCTGTGACCATGTATGTGAATGTGTTCAAAAATCATTTTTAATACATACAAAGTATCGACGACTATTGTAAGTCGTTTTCATGTAGGAAATGTGGCAAATTGTGGAAGACTGTTGGCACAGCAAATTTATACTTCTACTTCTACTTCTACCAATGAGCGGCCACCATCACCATTTGTTTGATTTTTTTTGTTTTTTTTTGTTTGATAGTGCTATACATTTCAAATACAGTGAGAGGTTAAAAGCATCATGATCTATGGCTAAATAATCCTGTGTAATTGAGTCTTGAAGTTGTCAAGACTCATGTTGGTGGTGACGCTGGCACTTGGTAATGTGTTCCACACCTTTATGGTCCTGGGGTAGAAGGAATTTTTCCTAACTTCAGTACGACAGGATGGTAATTGGAATCCTTTTACATTTGTCCCACGTGATGTTCTGTCTGATGGAATGAGACTTTTTGTTGTGTCTACATAAACTGTTCCGTTGATAAGTTTATGTAACATTGTCAGCCTAGCCATTTTTCTACGGTCTTTCAGGGCTTTCCAATTTAGACTCTCAATCATGGAGCTAACAGACGAGGTATTATGGTGACGACTTGTTACATATCTCGCTGCCCTCCTTTGTACCATTTCAAGCCGGTGGATGTTTTTCTGATGGTACGGGTCCCAAACTGCGCTTGCGTATTCTAAGGTTGGTCTCACTAAAGATTTGTATGCTGTTTCCTTTAGTTTGGTATTATTTATGTTCAGGTTCCGTTTTAGAAATCCCATGGTCTTATTTGCCTTGTTGCAGATATTGTTGATGTGCTCATTCCATCTGAGATCAGAACTGATAGTACAGCCTAGATACTTTGCTGATTTCACTGTTTGCAAGATGTGTCCGTGCAACTTGTATTCTCTTATTATTGGGTTTCGTTTTCTTGTTACTGTCAGGACGCTGCACTTGTCCGGATGAAATTTCATTTTCCAGTTCGTTTCCCATTCTGCCAGTTTATCAAGGTCTTCTTGTAGGCATGTGCTGTCACTGTCCGATGTGATGGTTAGGTACACAATAGTGTCATCGGCAAAGAGTCTGACCCTGGAGCGAATCCCTTCTGGCATGTCGTTTATATAGAAGAGGAATAGACTGGGTCCTAGTACGGAGCCTTGTGGGACGCCCGAATCTACGTCAATTGTGTCTGATTTTTCCCCTTCTACAACTACCACTTGTTTCCTGTCAGATAGGAAGTTTTGGATCCACTTACTTGTCTTGCCTCCAATGCCATAGTAATTTAGTTTGTGCATTAGCAAACTGTGGCTGACTTTGTCGAATGCTTTCGAGAAGTCCATGATTAGGCAGTCGGTTTGTTTTCCTGCGTCCATATTACCGGTGATATCGTTCATAAATTCTATTAGTTGGGTTTCACAGGAGAGGCCTTTCCTGAAGCCATGTTGTAGTGGGTAGAGTATATTGTGTGTGTCTGCATAGTTCATGATGTGGCTTGTTACTATATGTTCCACGATTTTACAGCATATACATGTTAGCGAGACTGGGCGGTAGTTTACTGCCTCAAACCGTTTGCCCTTTTTAAATATTGGGCTTACGTTTGCCTGTTTCCATACATTGGGTAATTCTCCTGTTTCGTAGGACTGCCTAAAGTCATAGTTAGGATTGGTGCGATGTCTGTTGATAGTTCTTTTAGCACTCTCGAAGTTATTTTGTCTGGACCAGCCGCCTTGTGTGGATGCAGGTTGGATAATAATTTAGCTATACCATTCTCAGTAATGTTTAGATCTTGTATTATCGGAAAAGGAGATTTAGTCATCGTGCATCGGGTTCGAAATTCTTCTTCCAAGAAATCTTCTTTCTTGGAGAACGCCGATTGAAATTGTTTGTTCAAGATGTTTGCCTTCTCTACTGAGTCAGGATGTAGTGACCCATTACTTCGCAGTGGTGGGATTTCGTTTCCATCTGACCGTTTGTGTTTTATAAATGTCCAGAATCGTTTCGTAGAATTTGGTTGTTTATCTTTAGGGTCAGGTGTTAAGATGTCCTCAATGTACTGCCAGTAGGCTCGTCTTATTTCTCGCTTAACCAGCCTTTTCAGGGCCTTGTATTTCCTATTATGTTCTGGATCAGCAGATTTCTTTTGTTTCTTGTAATGTCTGTCCCTTTTCCAAATTAACTGTTTAATATTTATTGTAATCCAGGGGTTTCCGTCCTTTGTCCTGGCTTCTTTCTCCGGGATGTTGTCTTGTACGCTGGATTCTAGGTTGTCCTTGAAGTAGTTCCAGAGATCTTGAGTAGTACTACCTTGTTGTCTCATTTTCTCTAATTCTGATTCGACTGCTTTCATTTTTTCTTTGATGTTTTCCCATTTTGCTTTCTTATAGAGTGGTATCTTTCTTGGTTTTTGGGGGTTTTTTAGTTGGTATGGTGTTGATTTCTGCGAAAACTACATCATGGTCAGATATGCCTGGTATTATTTCTATCCTGTTGAAACAATTTGGATAATTTGTTATGATGAGATCCAGTATGTTTGATTCTCTTGTTGGTTCTTCTACCATTTGCACTAGACCATGATCATCTAATATGTCTGTGAACTTATGATGTATATTAGCATGCTGGGTATTTGGTTTCAGTGACTTGGTCTTCCAATTCCAGCCTGGTAGGTTAAAGTCACCCGCTGCAATGATGAACCCATTATTTATTTTGCTGGCTCTGTTTAAACTTTTCTCGAGTTCTAGGTAACCATTCTCATTTGTTGTTTTAGGGTTGTAGAATGAGCTTAGGTATACAGCTCTATGTCCAACAATTTCTAGTTTGCACCAGACGATCTTGCAGTCTGTATCTAATTCAGGGACTGATGTTGTGATGAAAGAGTTTTTTACAGCAATTAGAACGCCGCCTCCTCCAGAGTTTCTGTCTTTCCGGAAGATATTGTAACCGAGAGGAAATATTTGACTATCAGTGATCTTTGCGTCTACCCATGTTTCTGTTCCAAAGATTATGTCTGGGTTTGTGCTGTCAAGAAGGTTCCGTACTTGGCCTTGCTTACTTTTGATTGATTGGAAATTTACATTTAGTACCCTTATAGGAGCATTTTTCTCTGTCCTCCAACTTTTGGTCCTGTCCGGTGTTGATGTATGTACCGGTTTAATATTGCCTGATGTTGTTGGGCTGGTTATAGAGGTGTCAGATAATACACTGTAATGATTTGATGTATTAAGAACATGTGAGTAGCACACGGCCGAGTAGTTTGGACAGCCACACATGATGCAGTCCCATGCTATTGCACTGTCGTTTGCATATTCATTGTATGATCTTTTGTTCATTGGCTGGCACAGGACATGGTACCACTGGTTACATGTATCACACACAATTCCTCTATCATCCCATGTAACTGGTTTATCGCATGTGTCACATGGGTAAATGGTGGTCTCAGGTCCAGGGTTTAGATTTACATCATGTGATGTTTTTATTAGGAGAAGAGCCAGGTATGTTAATGACTGTCTCCGTTTGCTGTTCACTGTTTTATCTAGAAATCTGTTCTTCAGTAGGTGGTAAGAGTTTAGGACAAATTGTCACGAAGCAATCTGTACGGAAGATATTAGTTACCGTTATCCTGGTGGAGTGTACCATGTCCCCCAGACAATTTTTGAAAAATTAGAGGACGAGGGGATCGTGGTACCACCGGAGGATCGTTTTTCCCCTACATGGCAACTTACGACTTTGAGTCGCATATTGACATTGCCTGTAAAAAGTGAAAAATTAACCTGGGAAGCAGAACACAAACCACTCAGTGTGAGTGTGTGCAGTAACATCCCAGGTTATGATGAACCACAATGTTTCATGACAAAAGGGGAGCCGCAGGACTTGGTAAATGAAATGTTTACCTATTTAACGGCAATGTCGACAGAGAGCTATCTCAGAATGCAACAGCTTCATTTTTATACAATGACTGCTCTCCAGCCAAAAATTAGAGACATTAAAGAACTAGAGCAATCTTCTGCGGAGGAGGAAAATTCCAAACCTCACCCATTGGAGAAGTTGGAGGAAGAACTCCATCGCTACATGATGGAGTTACCTGTATTGGGTTTCAGTTCGGGAAAGTATGACATAAATGTGATTAAACGTGAGTTTATGGCTATCCTAAAATTGAAGAGCTTATTAAAATTTGTTGTCAACTTCATGTGTGTGAAAACGGACTCATATAAATTTCTTGACATAACAAATTATCTGGCAACTGTCTTCAGTTATGACAAACTTCTGAAAGCTTTTGATTATTCAGCCACCAAAGGATTTTTACCTTACGAGTGGATTACCAATTTGGAAAAATTGGAATGTGATCACCTGCCAGAGTACGAGGCTTTTTACAGTTCTCCAAAGGCAGAGAATTTTTCACCAGATGATTATTCTTATTGCAAACAAGTGTGGAAAGAGAATGGTATGACCACATTTAGAGATTTTCTGACGTGGTATAACAACCGGGATTGTTAAGCCATTTCTTGCAGCTGTTGAAAAGCCGTGTGCTTTTTATCGAGAAAGATCAATCGATATGTTCAAGGATGGTATAGGCATCCCGGGGTTGACATTGAAATACCTCTTTAGCAAAGTAGAAAGTGAGGTCTTTTCACATCGTTTGATGAAAAGAATAAAGATTTACATCATCTGGTGAAAGATCATATTGTTGGTGGACCATCCATCATATTCAGTCGCCATCAAGAGAAAGATACTACCTTTTTTAGGAAAGCAAACTTTGATGACGAAGTAAAAGTGTGTGCCGGTGTTGTTGGGTACGATGCCAATGCCCTGTAATTGTGGTCGTTTACACGGGATATGCCTACTGGTTGGTACGTGCGACGAAGAGAAGAAAATGGTTTTCGACCCGAGTACAACCACAAGTACGGGAGAATGGCGGAGCAATGGCTGGAGTTTATTGCGGCAAGAGACGACGTGAAGCTTCGTCACCAGTTCAACGGAATTGAGAAACGCATCGGCAAAAGATGTTTGCCTGTAGATGGATAGTGCGCCACCACAAGACTTGTTATCAGTTTCGTGGCTGCTTTTGGCACGGTCACGAGTGCCGGTTGAATAAGCAGAAATATATTTCTTTTGTTTTGTATAACGAAATCAGAAAAAAACCATGCAAGAATTGTTCGAGGAAACCGAAACCAACTCAAAATATATTCGAGAGCTCGGTTACAATCTTGTTGAAATTTTCGAGTGTGAATGGAGAGACATGAAGAGAAAAGACCCCACTCTCCAAACATTCTTGCGTGGGTTTTCCGATTCAACCAGCACTGGAGGAAAAATGACAGAAGCTGAACTTATGGAAAAAATCTTAAATGGTGATCTGTTTGGCCTTCTACTCTGTGATATTCAGGTGCCAGATAAGTTGAGGTCGCACTTCAAAGAGATGACGCCGATATCCAAAACCATCAATATCACCAATCGGCGATCATATGAGAGCTTTTGCTGGAACAAACAACAATTTGAGTCAGCTTCGAAAATCGCTGATCGGCAGTTATTTGGGAAACAGAATATTGCTCACCACTCCTTTGATGCAATGGTATATACAGAATGGGCTGGAAGTTACGCATATTTATCAGATTGTGCAATACCAGCCGAAAGCATGTTTTCAAAGGTTTGGGAATGAAGTTTCCGAGGCTCGACGCCAGGGTGACCGAGATCCAAATCAGGCCATTGTAGCAGATACTATGAAACTTCTGGGCAATTCTGTCTATGGCAAGACAGTTACGATTAAGGAGAAGTTTCGTAGTGTCTGTTATTGTTCGGAGGAGGACGTCACCCAGGCAATAAATAATTATCATTCCGAACTCTTAATCCCCTCAGTGATATCCTTTATCAGGTGGAAATGAACAAAAAACGTATCAATCTGGACTTGCCGTTGACCATCGGGTTTTTTGTATACCAGTGTGCAAAGCTGAAAATGCTTCGATTTTATTACGATTTCATTGATACCTTCGTAGATCGGTGTGACTACGAGGTATGTGAAATGGACACGGATTCACTGTATATAGCTTTCAGTGCTGCATCATTAGTTACCATCCGAAGCGTGTAATATGCACAGAAATGATTATGTTGCAATAAAAATGAAAGGTGAAACTGGTCAGCTGAAAACCTATGCTGTAGAGACCGACAGGCATACGATAAGAGAACTTCTGGTTTGTTTAAGGTGGAGTGACAAGGCGATGGTATAATCGGTCTCTGCACCAAAACATATCATTGTTTTGATCCAAAGGACAAGTTCAGTTGCAAGGGCATCTATAAGCGTCACAATGATCTCAACAAGAAAAAATACCTGGAAGTGTTGCAAACGCAACAAAGTGGAACAGGCATAAATCGTGGATATGTTGTAAATGACAACAACATGTATACATATAAGCAGAGCAGAGACGGCCTCTCCTACTTCTACCCAAAGAGACAAGTGCAAGCTGATGGCATTTCCACAATTCCACTAGACATATAACACCTCCAAGTATTCCTCCAATTTCTCCAACCATATAATCATACAGTTTCATTAGTCCTATCAGGCATGAATGTTTAATGCATCAATATGTGTCTCTTTGGATTCTTCTCCAGTTTTGTAACCACAATCCACCATCTTCCAGATCTGGTATATAGTTGAAACAGTGAGCTGGGAGCCGATGAATCATTTACCGACAAGTATGTTGGTGACTTAATTTCCAACAAATGTGTGTTGGAGTTGTGTTAATGTGTACACCAGATCTGGTGTATAGTTGAAACAGTGAACTGGGAGCTGATGAATCATTTACCGACAAATATGTTGGTGACTTAATTTCCAACAAATGTGTGTTGGAGTTGTTGTGTTAATGTGTACACCAGATCTGGTGTATAGTTGAAACAGTGAACTGGTTGCTGATGAATCATTTACCGACAAGTATGTTGGTGACTTAATTTCCAACAAATATGTGTTGGAGTTGTATTTTTTATCTTAAAAAAGAAGTCCCACCAGGCATGAATGTTTAATGCATCAGTATGTGTCTCTTTAGATTGTTCTCCAGTCTTGTAACCACAGTCCACCATCTACCAGATCTGGTGTATAGTTGAAACAGTTCAAGGAGCTGATGAATTTTTAACCGACAAGTGTGTTGGTTACTAAATTTCCAACAAATGTGTGTTGGAGTTGTATTAACGTGTACACCAGATCTGGTAGTCTCCGTATCTGACTGTAAAATCCTATATGGTACCATCAGTCAGTATAAAGTACAGTGGTAATGCACTGGAGTTTTAAGATAATGATAATTCGAGCTGACCCAAGTCAGCATAAAAGTCAGAGGACCACTTTGAAATTTTGAGAAAAAAAATTCTCTGAGGATCAAGATTGCATTGAGTTTAGGAAACTGACCAATCAGATTGCAGAAATTTAAACCAGTCAGATTACCTTTTCAAAAGCCAATCAAATCCTTTTCTCTAACATTTTGATCCTGTTGAAAAGTATAAATACCAGCGACCAACTTCGAATAGTATTCGGATTTTCGGGTCTGGATCGCTGGTTGACTACCTAAGCTAGCTTGGAAAAGAGCTTGGTTTTCACCAATTGACTGATTCACCAGTTGTGTTTGACAAACTAAGAAATGGTTTGCACCAACAAAGTGTTTTTCTCATAAGCTGTACTTGGTAAAAACGTTTTTTCAGAGCTGTCTTTGAAAAACGAAGAGATTTGGATTGCACCAACAAAGTGTTTTTCTCATAAGCTGAACGTCTGAAGAAAAACCTTGTGAAAATGTTACTTGGTTCAAAGCAAACGTTTATGAATGTCACTCGTTATCAGGATGAAGTGAAGATTCACATCTGAAGATTTGTTGACTATAAAATTCCTAAAAAACAGGAATTGCTCTGTCTATTGAAGAATGGAATTCGCTAAAAAGTCAAGTTGAAGAAGTTGAAGCAGCCATCAATGCCAATTTGTTTCCACAACAAGATAGTAGAGTTGTGATAAGTGATGAACCACGAAAACCAAATGGCGAACCAAGTGGCGACCTGCCACTCGACCTAGAAATGAAAAGAACAAAGTGGGATGTGTTAAAGTCTCACAAGATCCCTGTAAGGGTAACACCTCGCCCAAACTATGGAAATATTGTTGATGAAGTTGATAAAGGAGTTAAGAATGCAAAGAATTGAGAATGAGATGAATGCGGCATATGCTCATTTTGTCGAAGAATTGATTGACACTGTGGCTGTTGAGAAGTGTTATGGGTGTAGTGTGAATCATCCGAGCCACATACAACACGATGTTTGTCTAATGATGTCTCTGGAAGAGAGAATTGAGGCGTGCTATGACGCAGCTCTGGAGAGAGTCCGTAAAGACAAAGTTACAACATTGTGGCACACGCACATGAGTCTTATGAACCCAAAACCAACACCTTGTGAATACTCTCATTTCATTAACAAACAGTTGAGTACTGAACAAAAAGCAAGCATACATGATATGGTTGTTAGTTCAATGACAGCCACAAGACCATTGACAACTGGTTCCTGAAAAGTTGATGCAAAAAAAAAAAAAAATAAACAAAAATAAACAAAAAATTAAAAAATTAACATAAAAAAAAAAAAAAAAAAAAAAAAAATTGACCCCCCCCCCTCCCCCCCCCCCCAAAAAAAAATGTCGTGGTTGCCCTTAAGACACCTGATGAGTTTCCCTTGGGCAAGGACGAAACATTTTATTCTGAATTTTGTTTTTGGCAACCACAGAGAAAGGTGGATGTCTTTAAGTCGCCTGATAGGTTACTTTTGGGCAAGGTCGAACCTTTTTCTTTCAACAAAAATAAAAATGAGTTCCCCTGCATATTGTACATTCATACACATTTTTTTTAACTCGCTAGATGCACCCTTCCCAAAAACATATAAAAGGATGAGTAGATCATGTTCTTAGGTAAACATGGATCCCCGCTGGAAGTACCATTTTACTTGTTTGTTGTGTGGGCCAACTGGTCATGGTAAATCATCTTTCGTGAAAAAAGTCATCCAACACATTGCAGAATTATTTACTCCTACTCCCAATCATATAATATGGTGTTACAGTGACTGGCAACCATTGTATGATGCTTTGCCCCAAGTAGAATTCGTAGAGGGTCTCCAACAAGAAATAAAATCTGACAGTCTGGTAATTTTAGATGAGTGTGGCTGTTGAGAAGTGTTATGGGTGATGCTCGATGTGGATGAGCGAGTGTCTCGGTTGTTTACAAAAGGAAGTCATCATCGTAAAATCAGTGGGATTTATATCGTACAACATTTATTTGACAAAAACAAAGTTCATAGAACTGTGGCTCTCAATAGTCATTACATGATTTATTCAAAAACCCCAGGGATCGTTCCCAGATCACACACTTGGCAGTCCAGATGTATCCTGGTCATTGCAAATTTTTGCGAAAAGTGTTTGACGAAGCCACATCTCTCCCATATGGTTTAATAGATCTTAAACTGGACACCCCGAACACATGAGACTAAGAACCCAAATATTTCCTGGAGAAACCCAATATGTGTACCTCCAGAAGGTATAAGAGGAGAGTGCAAATCTGCTGTCGAATGGAAATCATGTCTGACGGTCTTCACTGCAACATCGCGATTCTCAAGCTCCTGAGTAAATCAAAACCCACTGTGGTCAATTCTGTCCTGAAACACGTCGACAAAGACTTGATCAATTGTATTTGTGAGTGTGCCTTAAACATAGTGAAAGGTGCCGTACCTCTCAGTAAAGCTCACAAAGTTAAATTAGTTCGACACAAAAAACTTGTGAGAACAATTGCCAAGAAAGGTACGTCCGAGAAGAAAAAGATGCAAATTTTGCAAAAAGGAGGCTTTTTTGGCGCTTTGTTAGCGCATGTGTTACTTGGTTCGGCTAAAGGTATTTTCGGACAGTTGTGATGGAATACGCAAAAAAGATGGCCTCAGTAGAACCAAGGTTGCTCGAACGTTTGCAGGAGGCTCCTATCAGCAAACAGCCCAATGAGATTGCCGGAAGTTCTCTTGACAGGGAAATGCGTGAAATTTTAGATTCGAATAACCTTACAGAAACTGATAAGATAACCCATTACAATCAGATTCTTCAAAGATTTTTAACATTTCGCGAAAAAAGCCATGGCCCCCCTCGCCCTATCAGGGTTGAATTCGAGAAAGATACTAGAGACGAAGATATTATAGACTTCGTTCCAATAACCATGAAAAGAAAAGCCAAATTGCTGCTGAACCGTATGAAAGCAGATACCAATCTGTCGTGGAATGAGAAGGGACAGTTGGTCCACAAAGACGAGACAGTCGTAGGTTCCAACATAACCGATCTCTTGAATGATCTCTTGAGAAAGCGAAAGACTTTTCAACCCAAAGGATGGGAAGTGTTGTCACAGGCCCTCAGAGAAAGTAATATTCCCCAGGAGCTTGTGGGCCACAGGGAACGTTGGGATTTTATGCGACGTGAACCTGTAGTAGAGAAAAAGCCCCAAACCACCCCCTGCTAAAAGAAAGGTGAAAGCTGGACTACGTCAAAGTGGTCAAAATATTAATCCAATGGAAAGCGTTTATTACGATCCCGAAGCTCCCGGGAGTTTTTGTGGTGTGGATGCTCTTCGAAGAGCATCAAACAAAAAAACTAAGCAAGTTGTAAAATGGTTGCAGGGTCAAGACACGTACACCCTTCCAAAACCTGTCCGACGCACATTTCCAAGAAGGAAAGTGATCGTTAGTGGTATTGATGCACAATGGCAAGCTGATTTAGTTGATTTAACAAACACCAGTAAATACAATAAAAACACAAAATTCCTTTTGATTTGTATCGATGTTTTCAGAAAATATGCGTGGGTGATGCCATTACAAAATAAATTTGGTGATTCCATAGTGCAAGCTTTTGCTAAAATTTTCAAACAGGGTCGAAAACCTTTAAAGTTACAAATTGATCAAGGCAAAGAATTTTTGAATTCAAAATTCCAGAAATTTCTTAAACAAGAAGTAGAATTTTTCACGACACATAACGTGGAAACAAAAGGCTCCATAGTTGAGAGATTTAACAGAACTTCGAAGACCAAAATGTGGAAATATTTTACAAAGAACGATACACTGACTTTGTCACTTCAAACTTTGGTGAAATCGTATAACAACACCCATCATCGCAGCATCGGTATGCCCCCTGTTGACGTGAGTTTGGAAAATCAAGAAGAGGTGTGGCAAAAACTTTATGGGAACCACATAAAACAGAAGTCTCCAAAGTTCAGAGTGGGTGACAGAGTGAGAATTAGTAAAGTCAAGAAAACTGTTGAAAAAGGTTACTTGCCCAATTGGACAGAAGAATTATTCACAGTGGCACCTGTCAAGGAAGCTCACCCCATCACTTATGTTCTAAAAGACGATAGTGGGGAAGTATTGAAGGGGTCCTTCTACGCAGAAGAGCTTCAGCATGTCACACCAAAAACATTTATAAAATTGAACATGTACTCAAAAAACGTGGTCGCGGAAAGAAGAGAGAACTGTTTGTAAAATGGTTGGGGTATCCAGCATCGTTCAACTCATGGATCCATCAAAGCCAGCTAGCCTATAAAAGGGTGTGAACGAGCTCAATTTCACCTAAAATGGAAGAGGGAGGAACTCCGAACGGATCGTGGCCTTTGTTTGGAAAGAAAGTCCCAAGGAGCGAGATTACTTACTTTCCCCAAATTATCATACTATGCATAATCATCTTCACTAGCATCGTTAACCTTACCCTCGACAATACGGACAGCAAGTTGTGGACGGCTCTTTTAGGTAGTAGTATAGGATATTTGTTGCCCAATCCTACAATCAAGAAAACGTGATGTTTTATCTGACCCTTTCAAGTAACAGTTCCATGGACGTGTTTCCAGAAAACACACTGACAACGTACACCACCCAATTATCACAACCAGAGAACCTCACGGGGGAATGGGAGATGGGTTTGGCGGAGATCCAGTATCCAGTATCCAAACACTTGGTTTAACATTCGTGACAAGGAAGTTTTTTGCACAGTGTACTGGACTTAGAAAAAACATCAGATCATTCTGAAAGAAGGTCGATATTCGGAACCTTCCGGAACCTTCCGATCTGATACGAGGCATCAATGGTGTTAAAAAATTGCTGCTACCGCGTCACGATAAGATAGAATTTGAATTAGACAAGGTCACTTGTAAAGTTCGAATCAAGGTACGAGATGGGGTCGTACTCACACTGAGTCCCACTCTGCAAAACTTATTAAGTTTTAACGAATGTGTGTTCAAGTCGGGAGCTTTTGAATCTTCTCGAGTCGCAGATGTCAACCAAGGATTTTATTCGCTCTACGTATATTGTGATTTGGTTCGCGATCAGGTAGTGGGAGATACTAGGGCGCCGTTACTTCGCATCGTACCCGTGAGAGGAAAATATGGAAACATCATTTCGAAAACTTTTGAAAACGTGCACTATGTACTGGTTGAAAGGAAGAATTTCAGCACCGTACAGGTGTATATAAGGGACAACACAGGAGCCATAGTGGCATTTGAACTTGGGAAGGTGACATTTCAGAAAGCGCCGATCTCTGCATTTTCTTTGAAAATCAATGCCTTACTGTTGTAGTGCTAAATTATACGAAGAGTATTACACGAAACAGGCTGGTAGCGGTCTGCCAGCTTTTTCGGGATCACAAATACAGATGGGTCATGGGCTGGGTAGTATACATGTACTTGGAGGACTTAAAAATGCAGTCCTACCTTTAGTGAAAACGACAGCCAAAACCATGGGTAGACAGTTATTGTGAAAAGGAGCCGCATTTGTTGGAGGAGATGTCTTCAGAGGGAAAATGTGAAACAGGCAGCTATCGGGAGACTTAAACAAGCTAGAATCGATGCTCTGAACGAAGTGGTGGGTGGGTCGAATCCTCCCGGCCGCAGAGGTATAAAAAGGGAAGCACCACGCAAAACTGGCAGATCGATAAAAAGAAGGCGAACTGTGAAGACAGTTGACGCTCTGGGTGCATAATGTCTTTGATCAACGAAAACTCGTGTGAGTATGTCAATAGCGAACTCGACTTGTTTTCGATACCACCCATACAGACTAGTGTAGAACATGGCCAATGGATAGAACATCGACCGTTGGCCAACATAGGGAATAGTGGACCGATAGAATTTAACATTTCTGGATCTGGGGACGACTATCTGAACTTGGCTTAAACTTATCTGTACGTGAAAGCACGTATCGTCGATTCCAGTGGTGGACCTATCGCAGACGACGCAAAGGTGGGTCCCGTCAATCTGTGGCTGCATTCTCTTTTCAACCAGATTGACATCAGTCCAAACGATAAACTGGTGTCACCGTCCAATAATACTTACCACTATAGAGCATACATAGGTGGCGTCGCGTTAACCGCTCCCGTCACCGAAGTTAAGCAACGTCGAGCGCGGTTAGTAGATGGATGGGTGACCATTTCAGCGACTGATTCGCGCCCCCGCGTTGTGCCCTTGGGCAAGGCACTTAACCCCGATTGCCTGCATGGGGGCACGATGACGCTGTGTACTGCACGTCGATGGTGTGCATGTCTTCAACCAATCTAACACTGCCTGTGCCGCGGTGCAGAGTTCAGAGTTACGATGTTGGAGAGCTGACAGCTGCTCGTCGTTGCTTGGTGGTTCTCTCCGGGTACTACGGCTTCCTCCACCCGTAAAACTGTCACGGTCACGATTAGCCATTGTGCATAAGTATGTGACCTTAAACACCAATAAATAAATAAATAATAATAATAGAGCATACATAGAGACTTTGTTGAGTTATGGCTCCGATGCCAAAAAGTCACAGCTGACTGGTGCTCTCTGGTACAAGGACACGGCGGGACACATGGGTGATTGGACGGATGACAACAAGGGATTTGTCACAAAAAAAAAGTTTACGGCTGAAAGTAAAGTCGTGGATATGACTGGGAGGTTACATTTGGACATGTTCTTTCAAACACGTTATCTTCTAAATGGAATTAACGTTCACATTAAAATGAATAGGTCAAAAGATGCATTTGCCTAAAGGGCGTATATAAGTAATGGAATTTTGTTTATTTAGAAATTCTCACCTCTCATATTCCTTAAATTCAGATTACATATACACAAATTATACATAAAATGAAGGTTGGGATGTATAGAACACGAAACACATATGTAATCAACTCATAGAGTCGACAGTAGGCACCACTGGTTCCTGGAAGTCTGCTACCGTATTCGCACCAGAACTGATAATTTAATATTATTTCAGGAAAACAACTTGTGGCCAAATGTGCTTTACATAATCTTTGATTATTCGACATGAACACTTTGCAATTAGAGAATGTTTTCCGCTCGGATCGTGTGTTAAGAAATATCACTCTGGGAGTCTTTGCAAGAAACCGCTTACCAAGAAGATTGCCCAGGCACACACCATTGGCTTTCGTAGCCAACACGCATCCAGACCACAGAGAAGGGGAACACTGGGTGGTCTTCTATTTCAGTCATCGGGACATAGAATATTTTGATTCGTATGGAATACCGCCACAGCACAGATCATTCAAGAATTTTTTGAACAAGCAAAAATGGAAGTACAATACAAAACGCATTCAAGGACCATTACCCATGTGTGGGCATTACTGTTTGTTCTATCTTTTACATCGCTCTCGTGGCATCCCAATGCATGCGATTGTAAACATGTTTTCTGCGGATTTATTGGACAACAACATTTTAGTTAGAGACTTTATGTCTGGTGACGTCATTGCCTAAACAGTATTAAAAGAGGACCAGTCGTGGCATCTCGGCATTGTCGTTCCATCCGTTGAAGAGTGAAGATGTCTTCGGAAGTGACTGTGTTCAAATTCAATGATCAATTACAAATTTACGTGTTCAAGAACGATGTTGGAATGAAGTTTGTATATAACGAATGGGAGCAATTAACTCAATCTTTTGAAACGGCGAAAAAAAAAGAAATATGGAACAATCTAAATCTAAAAAAAGAAAGACAATTAATACAAATGATGTCATAGAAAAAAATATAAATAAGGGGTGCAACCGAAGATCAGATGTTTACAATCCTGTGTTTGAAATGGAAAACAAAGACGAGTTACAAGAAAAAGATCAAACGGATTCACAGAAATGATGTGTGTGCTTAACAGCAGAAGCCAATGTTGCACCACGACCATGCCATCATTTGTGCCTGTGCAAGGACTGTTGTAAACAACTGAAAAGATGTCCAATATGTAGAAAGACTGTTTATGTTTAGTAATAAAAGAAATTTAAATTTATATTCAGTGCTGTTATTTGTTTTTGGGAAAGAAATATGTGTTTGTCGGGTTTATTTGGGTAATTATCTAGGGAAGTCGTTCCAAACAAAATACTCCCTTTCAATCGAACACGACCTTTTAAAGGTCCATAGCACTACGTGTTACTATTAAAATCTACGGTGTGGGGGTCGTAAAAATGATTCTGCGGGGAATCCATATCAAATAAAGTCGTTTTTGGTGATTTATGGGCATTATCGGGCTCATTTGGGTAATTATCTAGGGAAGTCGTTTCAAAACATACTCCATTTGAATCGAACGCGACATTTTAAAGGTCTATAGCACTACGTGCTACTCTAAACAAGTCCGTTTCGGTTAAAAAAGTTACTTTCCAGTGATTTACGGCCATTCTCGGGCTCATTTGGGTAATTCTATGAATTAAACGAGGATTTAATCCGTTCCAGAAAATACTCCCAGTCATCGAACATACCCTCCAAACATACCCCTGTCTTGTTGTAGGCCTTTCAGGCTCATAGCAACCACGTACCACTATAGAAACAAAGATGGCGGCCCCTTCATACAAAATGGACGACAGAAAAACGTATCACCCTAACAACACGAGGTGCGCATGCGCACTCACATCACCCACCACCATGACAATTAGGTCACAACATGGCCGCCGATGCGGGTTACCATGGCAACCACGTGATACCACGTGATACCCATAATAAATTGCGGTATTACGTCACATGAGATCCTCCAAATGAGATCCCCCAAATGAGGCCCGTGTGGACCCTGTCCTAATACTAACTGCGGACAAATGTCGAGACTCACCAACGTAGCAATTGCACATAAGCAGGGTTAGCATTGGTTGAAGACAGGTGCATTACGTCTTAGTATGCAACGCCATCGTGCTCACATGTGGGCAATCGGGATTAACCCTTTACCTAACATGAAAAGCAGACGACACTTGCAAAAAAAATTCTTGAAGAACTAATTTTTTTCATTTTTTGTCTCAAAAGCATAGGTTATGACCCCTCATTGGGACGAGCTCGTTCTAATGAGGGGTCATAATCTATGTTTTTGAGACAAAAAAATGAAAAAATAATGTAAATTAATTGGAGATTTTTGGGGTTTTTTTCCCACACATTTTGTCCGTACTATTCAGAAGCCATTTTCGAACCGATTTTCACACAATTTTGCACACGCATAGAGGAGCACAAAATCTAAAAATATACCGAAGCGGAATTTTCGATTTAACCCTTTTTCGCCAGATTTGGCAAAAAACTGTCAAGATTAGTCATTGTTAGACCTGTCTATGACACGACCATTCATATACAAGAGATATTAGGCAGTGCATATGTTAGCCCTCCACAGTCTGTGAAATATCAATCAGAATTGTGATGACATGCGCTGTTTTTCAGGCCCCTAAAACATCCAAATGATGCACGAGAGATAAACATAACTTCCTTTATTGGAAGTAGGATTCACCGTGGATCATTTTTGTAAGTAATAAGAGTGTTCAAAGGATCAAGCCTTAACGCGTTTTGGGCTGGTTAAACAGCAGTACCCCCAAAAGCTAAAAAATTCATGTTTTCCGTGGATTTCTCTAAACAAGTCTTGTAGATTTTAAAGAAAAACTGGTCACTCCCAGGTCTTCGTGTGACATTACAAGTTGCATGGCCATACTACTGCGGTAAGCATTTGTTAACCCTCCACGGGCTGCTAAAAGTGAAAATTGTGATAAAATGGCCTGTTTTGTAGACACCAACAGCCCCCAATTACGCCACAGAGAAAAGTGCCATCTTTTACCGAGCGCACAATTTATTTCTTTACAAGAGGGCGCGGTGGCTCAGTAGGTAGAGGTGCAGGCTGCAAGCCGAGAGGTCCTCGGTTCGAATCCCACCTGCGGCAACCCCGCGTTGTGTCTTTGGGCAAGACAATTCATCCCCATTGCCCACGTGGGGGCACGGTGACGTTGTGTACTAAGGCGTACTGCACGTCGGTGGTGCACCTGTCTTCAGCCAATGCTAACCCTGCTTGTGTGGAGTTGGTATGTTGGGGAGCTTACAGTTGCTCGCCGTTGCTCGGTGGTTCTCACCGGGTACTCCGGCTTCCCCCACCCGCAAAACTGTCACGGTCATGGTTAGCCATTGTGCAGAAATATGTGACCTTAAAAACACAAATAAATACAATACATTTCTTTACAAACATCTTGTAGGGTTTTCAAGAGAAAATGGCCATTGAGAGGTCTTGGTGTCACATTACCAGTTGCTTGGATAAATTATTCTGGTAAGCATTTGTTAACCCTCCATGGGCTGCTAAATGTCAAAATTTTGAAAAAATAGTCTGTTTTTGGACACCAACAACATCAAATGGGAATGCCACAGAGAAACGTAACTTCTTTCACCGGACGCAAAACTGATAGGGAAACATTTCTGTAAGTAGTAAGGGTATTCAAAAATCGAGGTCTTAACCCATTTTTGACTGGTTAAGGAGATATACTCATTAAAAGCTTAAAATTCCAGTTTTCTGTGGATTTCTCAAAAAAATATTTCAAGAAAAATTGACCATTCGCGGGTCTTGGAGTGACATTACTAGTTGCATGGACAAAATATTCCGGTAAGCATGTGTTAACGCTTTACCCAACGTAACGGCCAAAAAAGGCCAGCGCTATTCTAAAAAATCGCCAATTAATTTTCAAAATATTTTCATCTTTTGTCTCAAAAACATAGGTTATGACCCCTCGTTGGAACGAGCTCGTTCCAACGAGGGGTCATAACCTATGTTTTTGAGACAAAAAATGAATAAAATTAGTTATTCAAGAATTTTTTTTGCAAGTGTCGTCTGCTTTTCATGTTAGGTAAAGGGTTAACCCTCCAGAGGCTGCCAAGCACAGAAATTTTTAGAAAATGGGCTGTTGTTTAGCACACATAACACCCAATGTGTACCTGCGAGATAAACATTACCTCCTTCATTGGGAGCGGAATTCACCAAGAATCATTTTTGTAAGTAATGAAGGCATTCACAAAACCAAGCATTAACCCGTTCAGGGCTGGTTACAGCGCGATATCCCTCAAAAGGTTAAAAGTTCATGTTATCCGAGGATTTCTCTAAAAACATCTCGTAGATTTTCAAGAAAAATTGGCCATTCACAGATCTCAGTGTGACATTGCAAGTTGCATGTACAAACAATTCTAGTAAGCATTTGGTAATCCTATGCCAGTTCTCAAACATCAAAATTTTGATAAAATGGGCTGTGTTTGCGTACCCACAACACCCACAGTTAAGAGGAGAGATCAACATAAGTGTTAGTAAAATCCACTGAGAATTATTTTTGTAAGTAATAAGAGTATTCAAAAAACAACCCTTAACCCGTTTGGGCTGGATAAACAATCATACCCATCAAAAGCTTAAAATTCATGTTCTCCCTGGATTTCTCTGAAAACATCTTGTAGATTTTTAAGAAATGAAAGTGTCAATGACACTGCAGCTCAACTTGTCATGACAAAGACATGTACATGTATAGTATGTGACACAGTAATGACAAACATCTAGGTAATGACCTGATAACAAAGGTACATATAAAGTATTGTAACGGTCTGTACATAAATACTGACCGTTGCCTGTAACAAATGTATAGGTAAAGTATTATAAACGTGGGTGACAGTCAGATGATAAACTAGAAAAAAATCTTTGAGTCCCAGAGTGGGTCTGACTGAACCCCAAAATATTTGTTCTCATAGCACAGTGATAACAAAGGCACCCCAAAACACACTCGTTTCTGTCCCAAGGTGAAAACAAAGGTACCCAAGAAGTTTTGTGAAGATCAGTTCATAAATACGACCTGTATAGAACTTGTGACAAAAAAACTGATTGGACCTAATTGCGGTACAAAATGGCCACTGGCAGCCATCTTGAATTTTGGACCGCACCCAGAAACACTCATTCTCGTCCCAAGGTAATAATAAAGGTACCCAAGAAGTTTTGTGAAGATCGGTTCATAAATACAACCTCCACCCTGAGCCGTATTGACATGTGTGCTTACACTGTGTAAGTAGCACTGAATAAATCAAAGTTCATCTAATTTGCATAATTTCTGCACCCAAGAAGTTTTGTGAAGATCGGTTCATAAATACAGCCTCCACCCTGAGCCGTATTGACATGTGTGCTTACACTGTGTAAGTAGCACTGAATAAATCAAAGTTCATCTAATTTGCATAATTTCTGCACGAAAAAAAAACCCCTTACAATATGTGATGTATTCCATGTTACTAAACATTCATACAAAAATTTATTCAAAACAGAACTTTCCTACAGAAGTTCTGTACAAAAGACTGATTGCACTAATTTTGGTACAAAATGGCTGCTGGTGGCCATCTTGAATTTCGGACCACACACAAAACACTCGCTCTCATCCCACGGTGATAACAAAGGTACCCAAGAAGTTTCGTAAAGATTGGTTCATAAATATGGCCTCTAGTCTGAGCCGTATAGAAGTTGTGTACAAAAAACTGATTAGACCTAATTTCGGTACAAAATGGCCACTGGCTGCCATCTTGAATTTTAGACCGCACCCAGAAACACTCGTTCTCGTCCCAAGGTGATAACAAAGGTACCCAAGACATTTCGTGAAGATCAGTTCATAAATACAGACTCTAGCCCGAGCCGTATTGACATGTGTACTTACTGTGTGTAAGTCGCACGGAAAAAATCAAAGTTCATCTAATTTGCATAATTTCTGTACGAGAAAACCCCCCGTATTATATGTGATGTATTCCATGGTACTAAACATTCACACAAAAAAAATATTCAAATCAGCGCTTTAATATGGAAGTTCTGTGCAAAAATCTGATTGCACCTAATTTTGTACAAAATGGCTGCCATCGGGCATCTTGGATTTCGGACCGGACCCAAAAACACTCGTTCTCGGCCCACGGTGATACCAAAGGTACCCAAGAAGTTTCGTAAAGATCGGTTCATAAATACGGCCTCTAGCCCGAGCCGTATTGGCATTTGCACTTACAGTGCTGAAAGTAACACCAAAAAACATCAAAATTAGTCTAATTTGCACAATTTACGCACGAGAAAAAAACCCGTATTATATATGATGTATCCCATGGTACTAAACATTCATACAAAAAATTATTCAAATCAGAGCTTTCATATGGAAGTTCTGTACAAAAAACAGATTTCTGCATTGTCGGTACAAAATGGCGGCTGGCAGCTATCTTGAATTTCGGACCGCACCCCAAAACACTCGTTCTCGTCCCACGGTCATAACAAAGGTACCCAAGAAGTTTCGTAAAGATCGGTTCATAATAAGGCCTCTAGCCCGAGCCGTATCCAATTGTTGACAGACGGACAGACGGACGATGGACGACGGACGATGGGCCATGACAAAAGCTCAAATTTGGCTTCGCCAAAATTGAGCTAAAAATGACCATTCGCAGTTCTTGGTGTGACATTACAAGTTGCATGGAAAATATTCATGTTAGCACTTGTTAACCCTCTACAAACGGCCAGACATCAATATTTGGGATATATTTGAGATAAAATGGACCATTTTCAAACAGCCACAGCACTTAGTGGGTTTGTGTCAAACAAACATAACACCCTTTGTGTCGGTCATTAACTTGTCGGACGACGATATTGATATTAACCCTCTCCACCATTAATGATGGTTTTTACCTAAACATTTTTTATAAAACTGAGTCATTTGAGACTACTATACCCACCTTTCCCATAACATCAATAAAGGAAGGAGCGATGTGAAGTTAGTTACTTATTTAGCACTGTGAAGTTACCTACTTATTCCTTTTTCCTTATTCGACATTCGAAAAAAAGGAAAATTGTCCAAACAAACTATGGTGTAGGGTGGCACAGAACAAGACAAATTTAATGACACCTTGACCTTCCCTGTGGGACCCCTAAAAGGGGCTGAACAAGACCCCTAAAAGTTACAAACTTGCCAAATTCCCCTATAATGGAATAATTTTGCCAAACAAACTATGGTGTAGGGTGGCGCAGAAGGAGACAATTTTTTGGACACCTTGAACATCCCTGTCGGACCCCTAAAAGGGGCTGAACTTGACCCCTAAAAGTGACAAACTTGACAAATTCCCCTATAATGGAGTAATTTTGCCAAACAAACTGTGGTGTAGGGTGGCACAGAAGAAGACAATTTTTTTGACACCTTGACCTTCCCTGTGGGACACCTAAAAGGGGCTGAATTTGACCCCTAAATGTGTCAAACTTGCCAAATTCCCCTATAATGGAGTAATGTTGCCAAACAAACTGTGGTGTAGGGTGGCACAGAAGGAGACAATTTTTAGGACACCTTGACCTTCCCTGTGGGACACCTAAAAGGGGCTGAACTTGACCCTTAAAAGTGACAAACTTGACAAATTCCCCTATAATAGAGAAATTTCGCTAAACAAACTGTGGTGTAGGGTGGCACAGAAGGAGACAAATTTTTGGACACCATGACCTTCCCTGTGGGACCCCTAAAAGGGGCTGAACTTGATCCCTAAAAGTGACAAACTTGCCAAATTCCCCTATAATGGAGTAATTTTGCCAAACAAACTATGGTGTAGGGTGGCACAGAATGAGACAAATTTAATGACACCTTCACCTTCCCTGTGGGACCCCTAAAAGGGGCTGAACAGGACCCCTAAAAGTGACAAACTTGCCAAATTCCCCTATAATGGAGGAATTTTGCCAAACAAACTGCGGTGTAGGGTGGCACAGAAGGAGACAAATTTAATGACACCTTGAACTTCCCTGTGGGACCACTAAAAGGGGCTCAACTTGACCACTAAAAGTGACAAACTTGCCAAATTCCCCTATAATGGAGTAATTTTGCCAAACAAACTGTGGTGTAGGGTGGCACAGAAGGAGACAATTTTTAGGACACCTTGACCTTCCCTGTGGGACCCCTAAAAGGGGCTGAACTTGACCCCTAAAAGTGACAAACTTGCCAAATTCCACTTTAATGGAGAAATTTTACCAAACAACCTAAGGTGCAGGGTGGCACAGAACGAGGCAAATTTTTGGACACCTTGACCCTCCCTGTGGGACCCCTAAAAGGGGTTCAACTTGACCCCTAAAAGTGACAAACTTGCCAAATTCCCCTATAATGGAGAATTTTTGCCAAACAAAGTATGGAGTAAGGAGGCACAGAACAAGACAAATTTAAGGACACCTTGAACTTCCCTGTGGGACCCCTAAAAGGGGCTGAACTTGCCCCTAAAAGTGACAAACTTGCCAAATTCCCCTATAATGAAGAGTTTTTGCCACACAAAGCGTGGTGTAGGGTGGCACAGAACAAGACAAATTTAAGGACACCTTGAACTTCCCTGTGGGACCCCTAAAAGTGGCTGAATGACCCCCAAAAATGACAAACTTGACAAATACCCCTATAATAGATAAATTTTGCTAAACAATCTGTGGTGTAGGGTGGCAAAGAACGATACAAATTCACGGACACCTAGATCTTCCCTATGGGACCCCGAAAAGGGGCTGAACATGACCCCTAAAAGTGACAAACTTGCCAAATTCCCCGATTATGGAGGCATTTTGCCAAACAAACTGAAGGGTAGGGTGGCACAGAAGGAGACAAATTTTTGGACACCTTGACCTTCCCTGTGGGACTCCTAAAAGGGGCTCAACCTGACCCCTAAAAGTGACAAACTTGCCAAAATCCCCTATAATGGAGGAATTTTGCCAAACAAACTGTGGTGTAGGGTGGCACAGAAGGAAACAAATTTAATGACACCTTGACCTTCCCTGCGGATTCCCTAAAAGGGGCTGAACTTGACCCCTAAAAGTGCCAAACTTGCCAAATTCACCTATAATGGAGCAATTTTGCCAAACAAACTATGGTGTAGGGTGGCACAGAACGAGACAAATTTAATGACACCTTGACCTTCCCTGTGGGACCCCCTAAAAGGGGCTGAACAGGACCCCTAAAAGTGACAAACTTGCCAAATTCCCCTATAATGGAGGAATTTTGCCAAACAAACAGTGGTGTAGGGTGGCACAGGAGACAATTTTTTGGACACCTTCACCTTCCCTGTGGGGTACCTAAAAGGGGCTGAACTTGACCCCTAAAAGTGACAGACTTGACAAATTCCCCTATAATAGAGAAATTTTGGTAAACAAACTGTGGTGTAGGGTGGCACAGAACGAGACAAATTTAATGACACCTCGAACTTCCCTGTGGGACCTCAAAAAGGGGCTGAACTTGATCCCTAAAAGTGACAAACTAGCCAAATTCCCCTATAATGGAGGAATTTTGCCAAACAAACTTTGGTGTAGGGTGGCACAGAAGAAGCCAATTTTTTGGACACCATGACCTTCCCTGTGGGACCCCTAAAAGGGGCTGAACTTGATCCCTAAAAGTGACAAACATGCCAAATTCCCCTATAATGGAGTAATTTTGCCAAACAAACTATGGTGTAGGGTGGCACAGAACGAGACAAATTTAATGACACCTTGACCTTCCCTGTGGGATCCCTAAAAGGGCTGAACAGGACCCCTAAAAGTGACAAACTTGCCAAATTCCCCTATAATGGAGGAATTTTGCCAAACAAACTGCGGTGTAGGGTGGCACAGAAGGAGACAAATTTTTGGACACCATGACCTTTCCTGTGGGACCCCTAAAAGGGGCTCAACGTGACCCCTAAAAGTGACAAACTTGCCAAATTGCCCTATAATGGAGTAATTTTGCCAAACAAACTGTGGTGTAGGGTGGCACAGAAGGAGACAATTTTTAGGACACCTTGACCTTCCCTGTGGGACACCTAAAAGGGGCTGAACTTGACCCTTAAAAGTGACAAACTTGACAAATTCCCCTATAATAGAGAAATTTTGCTAAACAAACTGTGGTGTAGGTGGCACAGAACGAGACAAATTTAATGACACCTTGACCTTCCATGTGGGACCCCCAGAAAGGGCTGAACTTGACCCCTAAAAGTGACAAACTTGCCAAATTTCCCTATAATGGAGGAATTTTGCCAGACAAACTTTGGTGTAGGGTGGCACAGAAGGAGACATTTTTTTGGACACCTTGACCTTCCATGTGGGACCCCTAAAAGGGGCCGAACTTAACCTCTAAAAGTGACAAACTTGACAAATTTCCATATAATAGAGAAATTTTGCTAAAGAAACAGTGGTGTAGGGTGGCACAGAACAAGACAAATTTAAGGACACCTTGACCTTCCCTGCGGGACCCCTAAAAGGGGCTCAACTTGACCCCTAAAAGTGACAAACTTGCCAAATTCCACTATAATGGAGAATTTTTGCCAAAAAAGTGGGGTGTAACGGTGGCACAGAACAAGACAAATTTAAGGACACCTTGACCTTCCCAGCATGACCCCTAAAAGTGACAAACTTGCCAAATTCCACGTTATTGGAGAAATTTTACCAAACAACCTATGGTGCAGGGTGGCACAGAACGAGGCAAATTTTTGGACACCTTGACATTCCCTGTGGGACCCCTAAAAGGGGCTCAACTTGACCCCTAAATGTGACAAACTTACCAAATTCCCCTATAATGGAGAATTTTTGCCAAACAAAGTGTGGAGTAGGGCGGCACAGAACAAGACAAATTTAAGGACACCTTGAACTTCCCTGTGGGACCCCTAAAAGGGGCTGAACTTGCCCCTAAAAGTGACAAACTTGACAAATACCCCTTTAATAGATAAATTTTGCTAAACAATCTGTGGTGTAGGGTGGCACAGAACGATACAAATTCACGGACACCTAGATCTTCCCTATAGGACCCCCAAAAGGGGATGAACATGACCCATAAAAGTGACAAACTTGCCAAATTCCCCTATAATGGAGGAATTTTGCAAAACAAACTTTGCGGTAGGGTGGCACAGAATGAGACAAATTTTTGGACACCTTGACCTTCCCTGTGGGACCCCTAAAAGGGGCTCAACCTGACCCCTAAAGGTGACAAACTTGCCAAATTCCCCTATAATGGAGTAATTTTGCCAAACAAACTATGGTGTAGGGTGGCACAGAACGAGACAAATTTAATGACACCTTGACCTTCCCTGTGGGACCCCTAAAAGGGGCTGAGCAGGACTCCTAAATGTGACAAACTTGCCAAATTCCCCTATAATGGAGGAATTTTGCCAAACAAACTGCGGTGTAGGGTGGCACAGAAGGAGACAAATTTTTGGACACCCTTCACCTTTCCTGTGGGACCCCTAAAAGGGGCTCAACTTGACCCCTAAAAGTGACAAACTTGCCAAATTCCCCTATAATGGAGTAATTTTGCCAAACAAACTGTGGTGTAGGGTGGCAAAGAATGAGACAATTTTTCGGACACCTTGACTTTCCCTGTGGGACACCTAAAAGGGGCTGAACTTGACCCCTAAAAGTGACAAACTTGATAAATTCCCCTATAATAGGGAAATGAAATTTTGCTAAACAAACTGTGGTGTAGGGTGGCACAGAACGAGGCAAATTTAAGGACACCTTGACCTTCCATGTGGGACCCCCAGAAAGGGCTGAACTTGACCCCTAAAAGTGACAAACTTGCCAAATTCCCCTATAATGGAGGAATTTTGCCAGACAAACTTTGGTGTAGGGTGGCACAGAAGGAGACATTTTTTTGGACACCCTTGACCTTCCGTGAGGGACCCCTAAAAGGGGCCAAACTTAACCCCTAAAAGTGACAAACTTGACAAATTCCCCTATAATAGAGAAATTTTGCTAAAGAAACTGTGGTGTAGGGTGGCACAGAACAAGACAAATTTAAGGAACCTTGACCTTCCCTGTGGGACCCCTAAAAGGGGCTCAACTTGACCCCTAAAAGTGACAAACTTGCCAAATTCCACTATAATGGAGGAACTTTGCCAAACAAATTTTGGTGTAGGATGGCACAGAAGGAGACAAATTTTTGGACACCATAACCTTCCCTGTGGGGCCCCTAAAAGGGGATAAACTTGATCTCTAAAAGTGACAAACTTGACAAATTCCTCTATAATAGAGAAATTCTGCTAAAGAAACTGTGGTGTAGGATGGCACAGAACGAGACAAATTTAATGACACCTTGACCTTCCCTGTGGGTCCCCTAAAAGGGACTGAACTTGACCCCTAAAAGTGACAAACTTGCCAAATTCCCTTATAATGGAGGAACTTTGCCAAACAAACTTTGGTGTAGGGTGGCACAGAAGGAGAAACATTTTTGGACACCATCACCTTCCCTGTGGGCCCCCTAAAAGAGGCTCAACTTGATCCCTAAAAGTGACAAACTTGACAAATTCCCCTGTAATAGAGAAATTTTGCTAAAGAAACTGTGGTGTAGGGTGGCACAGAACGAGACAAATTTAATGACACCTTGACCTTCCCTGTGGGTCCCCTAAAAGGGGTTGAACATGACCCCTAAAAGTGACAAACTTGCCAAATTCTCCTATAATGGAGAAATTTTGCAAAACAAACTTTGCTGTAGGGTGGCACAGAAGGAGACAAATTTTTGGACACCATGACCTTCCCTGCAGGACCCCTAAAAGGGGCAGAACTTGATCCCTAAAAGTGACAAACTTGCCTAATTTCTCTACAATGGAGTAATTTTGCCAAACAAACTATGGTGTAGGGTGGCACAGAACGGGACAAATTTAATGACACATTGACCTTCCCTGTGGGACCTCTAAAAGGGGTTGAAGAGGACCCCTAAAAGTGACAAACTTGCCAAATTCCCCTATAATGGAGGAATTTTGCCAAACAAACTGCGGTGTAGGGTGGCACAGATGGAGACAATTTTTTGGACCACCTTCACCTTTCCTGTGGGACCCCTAAAAGGGGCTCAACTTGACCCCTAAAAGTGACAAACTTGCCAAATTCCCCTGTGATGGAGTAATTTTGCCAAACAAACTGCGTTGCAGGGTGGCACAGAAGGAGACAATTTTTTGGACACCTTGACCTTCCCTCTGGGACCCCTAAAAGGGGCTGAACTTGACCCCTAAAAGTGACAAACTTGACAAATTGCCCTATAATAGAGAAATTTTGCTAAACAAACTGTGGTGTAGGGTGGCACAGAATGAGACAAATTTAATGACACCTTCACCTTCCCTGTGGGACCCCCAAAAGGGGCTGAACATGACCCCTAAAAGTGACAAAGTTGCCAAATTCCCCTATAATGGAGGAATTTTGCCAAAGAAACTTTGGTGTAGGGTGGCACAGAAGGAGACAAATTTTTGGACACCTTGACCTCGCCTGTGGGACACCAAAAAGGGGCTCAACTTGACCCCTAAAAGTGACAAACTTGCCAAATTCCCCTATAATGGAGTAATTTTGCCAAACAAACTATGGTGTAGGGTGGCACAGAACGAGACAAATTTAATGACACCTTGACCTTCCCTGTGGGGCCCCTAAAAGGGGCTGAGCAGGACTCCTAAATGTGACAATTTTGTGTGAGGAATTTTGCCAAACAAACTGCGGTGTAGGGTGGCACAGAAGGAGACAATTTTTTGGACACCTTGACCTTCCCTGTGGGCCCCCTAAAAGGGGCTCAACTTGACCCCCTTAATGTGACAAACTTGCCAACTTCCCCTATAATAAATCAATTTTGCTAAAGAAACTGTGGTGTAGGGTGGCACTGAACGAGACAAATTTAATGCCACCTTGACCTTCCCTGTGGGACCCCTAAAAGGGGCTCAACTTGACCCCTAAAAGTGACAAACTTGCCAAATTCCACTATAATGGAGAATTTTTGCCAAAAAAGTGGGGTGTACGGTGGCACAGAACAAGACAAATTTAAGGACACCTTGACCTTCCCAGCATGACCCCTAAAAGTGACAAACTTGCCAAATTCCACGTTATTGGAGAAATTTTACCAAACAACCTATGGTGCAGGGTGGCACAGAACGAGGCAAATTTTTGGACACCTTGACATTCCCTGTGGGACCCCTAAAAGGGGCTCAACTTGACCCCTAAAAGTGACAAACTTGCCAAATTCCCCTACAATGGAGAATTTTTGCCAAACAAAGTGTGGAGTAGGGAGGCACAGAACAAGACAAATTTAAGGACACCTTGAACTTCCCTGTGGGACCCCTAAAAGGGGCTGAACTTGCCCTAAAAGTGACAAACTTGACAAATACCCCTTTAATAGATAAATTTTGCTAAACAATCTGTGGTGTAGGGTGGCACAGAATGATACAAATTCACGAACACCTAGATCTTCCCTATAGGAACATGACCCATAAAAGTGACAAACTTGCCAAATTCCCCTATAATGGAGGAATTTTGCAAAACAAACTTTGCGGTAGGGTGGCACAGAATGAGACAAATTTTTGGACACCTTGAACTTCCCTGTGGGACCACTAAAAGGGGCTGAACTTGCCCCTCAAAGTGACAAACTTGACAAATACCCCTTTAATAGAGAAATTTTGCTAAACAAACTGTGGTGTAGGGTGGCACAGAACGAGACAAATTTAATGACACCTTGAACTTCCCTGTGGGACCTCAAAAAGGGGCTGAACTTGACCCCTAAAAGTGACAAACTAGCCAAATTCCCCTATAATGGAGGAATTTTGCCAAACAAATTTTGGTGTAGGGTGGCACAGAAGGAGACAAATTGTTGGACACCATGACCTTCCCTGTGGGACCCCTAAAAGGGGCTGAACTTGATCCCTAAATGTGACAAACTTGCCAAATTCCCCTATAATGGAGTAATTTTGCCAAACACACTATGGTGTAGGGTGGCACAGAACGAGACAAATTTAATGACACCTTGACCTTCCCTGTGGGACCCCTAAAAGGGGCTGAACAGGACCCCTAAAAGTGACAAACTTGCCAACTTCTATAATGGAGGGAATTTTGCCAAACAAACTGCGGTGTAGGGTGGCACAGAAGGAGACAAATTTTTGGACACCTGCACCTTTCCTGTGGGACCCCTAAAAGGGGCTCAACTTGACCCCTAAAAGTGACAAACTTGCCAAATTCCCCTGTGATGGAGTAATTTTGCCAAACAAACTGCGTTGCAGGGTGGCACAGAAGGAGACAATTTTTTGGACACCTTGACCTTCCCTCTGGGACCCCTAAAAGGGGCTGAACTTGACCCCTAAAAGTGACAAACTTGACAAATTGCCCTATAATAGAGAAATTTTGCTAAACAAACTGTGGTGTAGGGTGGCACAGAATGAGACAAATTTAATGACCCCTTCACCTTCCCTGTGGGACCCCCCAAAAGGGGCTGAACATGACCCCCTGAAAGTGACAAAGTTGCCAAATTCCCCCTATAATGGAGCAATTTTGCCAAACAAACTTTGGTGTAGGGTGGCACAGAAGGAGACAAATTTTTGGACACCTTGACCTTCCCTGTGGGACACCAAAAAGGGGCTCAACTTGACCCCTAAAAGTGACAAACTTGCCAAATTCCCCTATAATGGAGTAATTTTGCCAAACAAACTATGGTGTAGGGTGGCACAGAACGAGACAAATTTAATGACACCTTGACCTTCCCTGTGGGACCCCTAAAAGGGGCTGAGCAGGACTCCTAAATGTGACAAACTTGCCAAATTCCCATATAATGGAGGAATTTTGCCAAACAAACTGCGGTGTAGGGTGGCACAGAAGGAGACAAATTTTTGGACACCTTCACCTTTCCTGTGGGACCCCTAAAAGGGGCTCAACTTGACCCCTAAAAGTGACAAACTTGCCAAATTTCCCTATAATGGAGTAATTTTGCCAAACAAACTGTGGTGTAGGGTGGCAAAGAATGAGACAATTTTTAGGACACCTTGACTTTCCCTGTGGGACACCTAAAAGGGGCTGAACTTGACCCCTAAAAGTGACAAACTTGATAAATTCTCCTATAATAGGGAAATGAAATTTTGCTAAACAAACTGTGGTGTAGGGTGGCACAGAACGAGGCAAATTTAAGGACACCTTGACCTTCCATGTGGGTCCCCCAGAAAGGGCTGAACTTGACCCCTAAAAGTGACAAACTTGCCAAATTCCCCGATAATGGAGGAATTTTGCCAGACAAACTTTGATGTAGGGTGGCACAGAAGGAGACATTTTTTTGGACACCTTGACCTTCCATGAGGGACCCCTAAAAGGGGCCGAACTTAACCCCTAAAAGTGACAAACTTAATTCCCCTATAATAGAGAAATGTTGCTAAAGAAACTGTGGTGTAGGGTGGCACAGAACAAGACAAATTTAAGGAACCTTGACCTTCCCTGTGGGACCCCTAAAAGGGGCTCAACTTGACCCCTAAAAGTGACAAACTTGCCAAATTCCACTATAATGGAGGAACTTTGCCAAACAAATTTTGGTGTAGGGTGGCACAGAAGGAGACAAATTTTTGGACACCATAACCTTCCCTGTGGGGCCCCTAAAAGGGGATAAACTTGATCTCTAAAAGTGACAAACTTGACAAATTCCTCTATAATAGAGAAATTCTGCTAAAGAAACTGTGGTGTAGGATGGCACAGAACGAGACAAATTTAATGTCACCTTGACCTTCCCTGTGGGTCCCCTAAAAGGGACTGAACTTGACCCCTAAAAGTGACAAACTTGCCAAATTCCCTTATAATGGAGGAACTTTGCCAAACAAACTTTGGTGTAGGGTGGCACAGAAGGAGAAACATTTTTGGACACCATCACCTTCCCTGTGGGCCCCCTAAAAGAGGCTCAACTTGATCCCTAAAAGTGACAAACTTGACAAATTCCCCTGTAATAGAGAAATTTTGCTAAAGAAACTGTGGTGTAGGGTGGCACAGAACGAGACAAATTTAATGACACCTTGACCTTCCCTGTGGGTCCCCTAAAAGGGGTTGAACATGACCCCTAAAAGTGACAAACTTGCCAAATTCTCCTATAATGGAGAAATTTTGCAAAACAAACTTTGCTGTAGGGTGGCACAGAAGGAGACAAATTTTTGGACACCATGACCTTCCCTGTAGGACCCCTAAAAGGGGCAGAACTTGATCCCTAAAAGTGACAAACTTGCCTAATTTCTCTACAATGGAGTAATTTTGCCAAACAAACTATGGTGTAGGGTGGCACAGAACGGGATAAATTTAATGACACCTTGACCTTCCCTGTGGGACATCTAAAAGGGGTTGAAGAGGACCCCTAAAAGTGACAAACTTGCCAAATTCCCCTATAATGGAGGAATTTTGCCAAACAAACTGCGGTGTAGGGTGGCACAGATGGAGACAATTTTTTGGACACCTTCACCTTTCCTGTGGGACCCCTAAAAGGGGCTCAACTTGACCCCTAAAAGTGACAAACTTGCCAAATTCCCCTGTGATGGAGTAATTTTGCCAGACAAACTTTGGTGTAGGGTGGCACAGAAGGAGACATTTTTTTGGTCACCTTGACCTTCCATGAGGGACCCCTAAAAGGGGCCGAACTTAACCCCTAAAAGTGACAAACTTGACAAATTCCCCTATAATAGAGAAATTTTGCTAAAGAAACTGTGGTGTAGGGTGGCACAGAACAAGACAAATTTAAGGAACCTTGACCTTCCCTGTGGGACCCCTAAAAGGGGCTCAACTTGACCCCTAAAAGTGACAAACTTGCCAAATTCCACTATAATGGAGGAACTTTGCCAAACAAATTTTGGTGTAGGGTGGCACAGAAGGAGACAAATTTTTGGACACCATAACCTTCCCTGTGGGGCCCCTAAAAGGGGATAAACTTGATCTCTAAAAGTGACAAACTTGACAAATTCCTCTATAATAGAGAAATTCTGCTAAAGAAACTGTGGTGTAGGATGGCACAGAACGAGACAAATTTAATGACACCTTGACCTTCCCTGTGGGTCCCCTAAAAGGGACTGAACTTGACCCCTAAAAGTGACAAACTTGCCAAATTCCCTTATAATGGAGGAACTTTGCCAAACAAACTTTGGTGTAGGGTGGCACAGAAGGAGAAACATTTTTGGACACCATCACCTTCCCTGTGGGCCCCCTAAAAGAGGCTCAACTTGATCCCTAAAAGTGACAAACTTGACAAATTCCCCTGTAATAGAGAAATTTTGCTAAAGAAACTGTGGTGTAGGGTGGCACAGAACGAGACAAATTTAATGACACCTTGACCTTCCCTGTGGGTCCCCTAAAAGGGGTTGAACATGACCCCTAAAAGTGACAAACTTGCCAAATTCTCCTATAATGGAGAAATTTTGCAAAACAAACTTTGCTGTAGGGTGGCACAGAAGGAGACAAATTTTTGGACACCATGACCTTCCCTGTAGGACCCCTGAAAGGGGCAGAACTTGATCCCTAAATGTGACAAACTTGCCTAATTTCTCTACAATGGAGTAATTTTGCCAAACAAACTATGGTGTAGGGTGGCACAGAACGGGACAAATTTAATGACACCTTGACCTTCCCTGTGGGACCTCTAAAAGGGGTTGAAGAGGACCCCTAAAAGTGACAAACTTGCCAAATTCCCCTATAATGGAGGAATTTTGCCAAACAAACTGCGGTGTAGGGTGGCACAGATGGAGACAATTTTTTGGACACCTTCACCTTTCCTGTGGGACCCCTAAAAGGGGCTCAACTTGACCCCTAAAAGTGACAAACTTGCCAAATTCCCCTGTGATGGAGTAATTTTGCCAAACAAACTGCGTTGCAGGGTGGCACAGGAGACAATTTTTTGGACACCTTGACCTTCCCTCTGGGACCCCTAAAGGGGCTGAACTTGACCCCTAAAAGTGACAAACTTGACAAATTGCCCTATAATAGAGAAATTTTGCTAAACAAACTGTGGTGTAGGATGGCACAGAATGAGACAAATTTAATGACACCTTCACCTTTCCTGTGGGACCCCCAAAAGGGGCTGAACATGACCCCTAAAAGTGACAAAGTTGCCAAATTCCCCTATAATGGAGGAATTTTGCCAAACAAACTTTGGTGTAGGGTGGCACAGAAGGAGACAAATTTTTGGACACCTTGACCTTCCCTGTGGGACCCCAAAAAGGGCTCAACTTGACCCCTAAAAGTGACAAACTTGCCAAATTCCCCTATAATGGAGTAATTTTGCCAAACAAACTATGGTGTAGGGTGGCACAGAACGAGACAAATTTAATGACACCTTGACCTTCCCTGTGGGGCCCCTAAAAGGGGCTGAGCAGGACTCCTAAATGTGACAAACTTGCCAAATTCCCCTATAATGGAGGAATTTTGCCAAACAAACTGCGGTGTAGGGTGGCACAGAAGGAGACAAATTTTTGGACACCTTCACCTTTCCTGTGGGACCCCTAAAAGGGGCTCAACTTGACCCCTAAAAGTGACAAACTTGCCAAATTCCCCTATAATGAAGGAATTTTGCCAAACAAACTGCGGTGTAGGGTGGCACAGAAGGAGACAATTTTTTTTGACACCTTGACCTTCCCTGTGGGCCCCCTAAAAGGGGCTGAACTTGACTCCTAAAAGTGACAGACTTGACAAATTCCCCTATAATAGAGAAATTTTGCTAAGCAAACTGTGGTCTAGGGTGGCACAGAACGAGACAAATTCAATGACACCTTGATCATCCCCGTGGGACCCCTCAAAGGGGCTGAACTTGACCCCTAAAAGTGACAAACTTGCCAAATTCCCTAAAAGGGGCTGAACATGACCCCTAAAAGTGGCAAACTTGCCAAATTCCCCTATAATGGAGTAATTTTGCCAAACAAACTGTTGGGTAAGGTGGCACAGAACGAGACAAATTTAATGACACCTTGACCTTTCCTGTGGGACCCCCAAAAGGGGCTGAACATGACCCCTAAAAGTGACAAACTTGCCAAATTCCCCTAAAATGTAGGAATTTTGCCAAACAAACTTTGGTGTTGGGTGGCTCAGAACGAGGCAAATTTCTGGAAACCTTGTCCTTCCCTGTGGGACCCCTAAAAGGGGCTGAACTTGACCTCTAATCGTGGCAAACTTGCCAAATGACCCTATAATGGAGTAATTTTGCCAAACAAACTGCTGTGTAGGGTGGCACAGAACGAGATAATTTTTTGGACACCTTGACTTTCCCTGTGGGACCCCTAAAAGGGGCTGCACTTGACCCCTAAAAAGTGACAAACTTGCCAAATTCCCCTATAATGGAGGAATTTTGCCAAACAAACTTTGGTGTAGGGTGGCACAGAAGGAGACAATTTTTGGGACACCTTGCCCTTCCCCTTGGGACCACTAAAAGGGGCTGAAATTGACCCCTAAAAGTAACAAACTTGACAAATTTCCCTATAACAGAGAAATTTTGCTAAACAAACTGGTGTTGGGTGGCACAGAATGAGACAAATTTAATGACACCTTGACCTTCCCTGTGGGACCCCTAAAAGGGGGCTGAACATGACCCCTAAATGTGACAAACTTGGCAAATTCCCCTATAATGGAGGAATTTTGCCAAACAAACTGTGGTGTAGTGTGGCACAGAAGGAGAGAAATTTTGGACACCTTGACCTTCCCTGTGGGACCCCTAAAAGGAGCTGAACTTGACCCCTAAAAGTGACAAACTTGCCAAATTCCCCTACAGTGGAGGAATTTTGCCACACAAACTGTGGTGTTGGGTGGCACAGAAGGAGACATTTTTTGGACACCTTAACCTTCCCTGTGGGACCCATAAAATGGGCTGACCTTCACCCCTAAAAGTGACAAACTTGACAAATTCCCCTATAACAGCGAAATTTTGCTAAATAAACTGTGGTGTAGGGTGGCACAGAACTAGACAAATTTAACGACACCTTGACCTTCCCTGTGGGGCCTAAAAGGGGCTGAACATGACCCCTAAAAGTGACAAACTTTACAATTTCCCTATAATGGAGTAATTTTGCCAAACAATCCTTGGTGTAGGGTGGCAGAGAATTAGACAATTTTTTGGACACCTCGACCTTCCATGTGGGACCCCAAAAAGGGACAAAACTTGACCCTTAAAAGTGACAAACTTGACAAATTCCCCTATAATAGAGAAATGTTGTTAAACAAACTGTGGTCTAGGGTGGCACAGAACGAGACAAATTTAATGACACCTTGACCTTCCCTGTGGGACCCCTAAAATGGGCTGAACATGACCCCTAAAAGTGACAAACTTGCCAAATTCCCCTATAATGGAGGAATTTTGCCAAACAAACTTTGGTGTAGGGTTGCACAGAAGGAGACAATTTATTGGACACCTTGACCTTCCCTGTGGGCCCCCTAAATGGGGCTGAAGATAACCCCTAAAAGTGACAAACTTGCCAAATTCCCCTATAATGGAGAAATGTTGTCAAACAAACTTTGGTGTAGGGTGGCACAGAAGGAGACAAGTTTTTGGACACCATGACCTTCCCTGTGGGACCCTAAAAGGGGCTGAACTTGACGCCTAAAAGTGACAAACTTGACAAATTCCCCAAAAATGGAGGAATTTTGCCAAACAAACTATGGTGTAGGATGTCAGAGAAGGAGACAATTTTTTGGACACCATGACCTTCCCTGTGGGACCCCTAAAAGGGGCTAAACTTGACCCCTACAGGTGACGAACTTGCCAAATTCCCCTATAATGGAGGAATTTTGACAAACAAACTGTGGTGTAGGGTGGCACAGAATGAGACAAATTCAAGGACACCTTGACCTTCCCTGTGGGTCCCTTGACCCCTAAAAGTGACAAACTTGCCAAATTCCCAGCGATGTGAAGTTAGTTACTTATTCCTTGTTTGACATTTTGATATTTTTATTCCATCAAAACAGGAAAATGGCACCTATTGTAGGGTGGCACAAATGAAGATGAGTTGATTGACATGTTGCCTGTCTGCATACGGCCTCTCTTTATGGGGCAACCAAGGCCCTAAAAGTGACAACCTTCCAGAAAACCTTCTAGATGGGCAAATCTGATCAAATAAAAGGTGCCGTAGGGTGGAAAAAATGAAGACGAGTTGATTGACATGTTGCCGTCCACATAAGGCCTTTCTTTATGGGGCAATGAAGGCCCTAAAAGTGACAACCTCCCTGAAAACCTTCTAGATGGGCAAATCTGATCAAATAAAAGGTGCTATAGGGTGGCACATATGAAGACGAGTTGATTGATATGTTGCCCGTCCCCATATAACCCCTCTTTATGGGGCAACCAATGCTCTAAAAGTGACAGCCTCCCAGAAAACCTTCTAGATGGGGAAATCTGATCAAATAAATGGTGCTGTAGGGTGGCACAAATGAAGACGAGTTAATTGACGTATTGCCCGTATTAATTATTATTATTGACATCGCAGATAACTTGTGTTAATCCAGTAGATTGACTCACCGAGTATATCCTCGAGTTTAACACGGGATTAACGCGAGTTAATTCGAGATGTCAACGCGTGTTTATGCGTGCGTTTAACGCGAGTTTATCCACGAGGTAATCCGTGAGGTTAACGCGAGTTTATCTCCGAGGTTAACGCGAGTTTATCCGCGAGTTCATCAGCAAGGATAACACGACTTTAATCCGAATTTATCCACGTGATTAACGCGTGTTTAACGCATGTTTAACGCGTGTTTAACGCGTGTTGTGTTTAACGCGAGATAATCCTCGTTGTTAACTGGTGTTTATCCGCGAGATTAATACGAGTTTAACGGGAGTCTGTTTGCGAGGTTAACGCGAGTCTATCAGCAAGATTAACGCCAGTTTGACGTCAGTTTAGTCGAGTTAAACGCGAGTTTATCCGCGATGTTATCACGAGTTTAACGTGAATTTAATGCGTGGTCGTCGGAGAGTCTGGCGGTAGTTTATCCGTAAGGTTAACGCGAGTTTATCCGCGAGGTTAACATGGGTTTAACGCGAGTTTCTCGGCGATGTTAACGCGAGGTTATCACGAGTTTATCTGCGAAGATAACCCGAGTTTGGTGCGAGTTCATACGCGAGGTTATCACGAGTTTATCCGCGAGGTTACCTCGCGTTTAACGCGCGTTTATCGGCGATGTTAACGCGAGGTTATGCGCGAGGTTATTACGAGTTTATCCACGTTGTTAGCGCGAGTAAAACGCGAGGTTAACTCGATTTTAACGCGAGTTTATCCGCGATGTTAACACGAGTTTAACGCGAATTTAATGTGTGGTCGTCGGAGAGTCTGGCGGTAGTTTATCCGTGAGGTTAACGCGAGTTTATCCGCGAGGTTAACATGGGTTTAACGCGAGTTTATCGGCGATGTTAACGCGAGGTTATCACGAGTTTATCTGCGAAGATAACCCGAGTTTGGTGCGCGTTCATACGCGAGGTTATCACGAGTTTATCCGCGAGGTTACCTCGCGTTTAACGCGCGTTTATCGGCGATGTTAACGCGAGGTTATGCGCGAGGTTATTACGAGTTTATCCACGTTGTTTGCACGAGTAAAACGCGAGGTTACCTCCATTGTAACGCGAAATTGTCTGCGAGGTTATCGCGAGTTTATGCACGTTGTTAGCGAGAGTCAACCCGCGATGTTAACTCGAGATTAATGTGGGTTTTTCCGTGAGGATAGCGCGCGTTTAACGCGAGTTTATTCGGGATATTAATGCGAGTTTATGCGCAAGGATATTGCGAGTTTATCCGCGATATTATTTGGCGCGAGTTTATCCGGGAGGTTAACTCGAGTTTAACGCGCGTTTATCGGCGATGTTAACACGAGGTTAATACGAGTCCATCCATGAGGTTAATGCGACATTGGCGCGTGTTTTTCGGCGATGTTAACATGAGTTTACGTGCGAGGTTATCGCGAATTTATCCGCTTTGTTAGCGCGAGTTAAACGCGATGTTACGCGAATATGAGGTGAGTTTATCCGCGAGGTCATCGCGAGTTTGGCGCAAGTATATCCGCTACGATTATGCGAGTTTAACGCGAGTTATTCCGCGAGGTTAACGCGAATGTATCCGCGAGGTTAACTCGAGTTTAACGTGCATTTATACGCGGGATTAACGCGGTTTTGACGGGTGTTCATCCGCAAGGTAACGCGAGTTTATCCCAGAGGTTAACGCGAGTTTTGTGCGAGTTTAACTTTAACACGAGTTAATCCCCGAGATTGACGTGTGTTTATCGGCACGGTCAGCGCGAGTTTATGCCAGAAGTTAACCCGAGCTTTTCCGCTAGTTTAACGCAAGTGTTTCCGCGATATTAATGCGAGTTTGTGCGCAAGGTTATCGCGAGTTTATCCGCGTTATTAGCGAGAGTTTAACTTGAATTTGTCCACGAGGTTAACGCGGGTTTGGTGAGAGTTTATCTGCGAGATTAACGCGAGTTTATGCGCAACATTAACGCGAGTTTATCCGCGAGGTTAAATCGAGTACATCTCGAGTTTATCGGCGATGTTAACACGAGTTTATGCGCCAGGTTATCGCAAGTTTATCCGCGAGTTAATCCGCGAGGTTAACGCTAATTTAACGCGTGTTTGTCCGTGAGTTTAACACGAGTTTATCCCCGAGGTTAACGCGAGATTAGCGAGTATCCGTGAGATTAGCGCGAGTTTATGCGCCACGCTAACCCGAGTTTATCCGCTAACTTAACGCGAGTCTAACCACTTGCTGCGTGTTTAACGTGTTTAACGCGAAGTTAACTCGAGTTTAACACGCGTTTATCCGCGAGTTTAGATTAAACATATTTTATTTGCAAACAAGAAAGCAAAGGGATTGGAGGACAAGTGCTCAACACTTAGCTAAGCCTCCTCTCCATTACATTAACAATCCAGTATGTTATGATAGCAGTTGATAATGTACAAAAATAATGTTTTTTGCAGATTAAAAAGAGAAAAGGAAAAGAACAAAGGCATTAACGAACAAATGTGTAGCAGAAAGATAAGGCAAAAACGAAGGGGAAAGGGCTCTAGTTGATTTAGATACATTGCTTAAATAATTGGTATATAAAACTTTCCACTAAGCTAGGTCAATTTTGTATGGGTTGGGCTTTATCCGCGAGTTTAACGCAAGGGTAACGCGAGTTTATTCGTGAGGTTAGCACGTGTTTAACGCAAGCTTATCCGCAAGTTTAACGCGAGTTTTACACGAGTTTATCCACGAGGGTAACGCAAATTTAACGCGAGGTTATGCACGAGGTTAACACGAGTTTGTCCGCAAGTTTAATGTGAGTTAAACGTGAGTTTATCGGTGATGTTGACGCGAGTGTATGCGCGAGGTTATCGCGAGTTTATCCGCGTTTGTTATCGCGAGTTGAACGCGAGCTTAGCGCGAATTTATCCCCGGGCCTATTGCGAGTTTATCCGCGAGGGTAACGCGAATTTAACGCGATTTTAACACTAGTTTATCCCCGAGGTTAAAGCGAGATTAATCTGCGGTAATCCGTGAGGTTCACTCGTGTTTATCCGCGTGGTTAGCCGGCGTTTGGCGTGAGAATATCCACGAGTTTAACGCGAGTTAACCCGGAAGGTTAACGCATGTCAACTGCTAGGTTAACGCGAGTTATCCGCGAGGTTAACGCGAGTGTAATGCAAGTTTAACGCAAGTTAATCCACGGTGTTAACGTGTGTTTACCCACGAGTGTAACGCGAATTTATCGCCGAGGTTAAGGCGAGTTTAACGCGCGTTTAACACTAGTTAATCCGCGAGGTTAATGCGAGATTAACTCGAGTTAATTCGCGAGGTTAACGCGTGTTTATTCGCGAGATTAGCGCGAGTTTATGCGCGATGTTAACGCGAGTTTATCTGCGAGGTTTCAACGCGAATCTATCTGCTAGATTAACGCAAGTTTAAAGCAAGGTTAACTCAAGTTTTCATCCGCGAGGCCAACTCGATTCTGAAGGAAGATTATCCGCGTTGTCAGCACGCGATTATCCGTGAGGTTAGAGTGTGTCTTACGCCAGTTTGTCCGCAAGGTTAACTCGAGTTTAACGCGCGTGCATGGGCGATGTTAATGCGAGGTTATTCTCGATGTTATCGCGAGTTTATCCACGTTGTTAGCGCGAGTTAGACGCAAAGTTAACGCGAGTTTAAAGCGAATTTATCCACGAGGTTATGGCGAGTTTATCCCCGTTGTTAGCGAGAGTTAATTCGCAAGGTTAACGCGAGTTTAACGCAAGCTTATCCACGATATTAATGCGAATTTATGCGCAAGGTTATCGTGAGATTATCGGGTTTAAAGCGAATTTATTCCCGAGATTAACGCGGGTCTATTCGGTAGATTGACGCGAGTTTATCTGCAAGGTTAACTCGAGTTTTCCGCGAGTTTATCCGCGATTATAACGCGAGTTTATGCCCGAGGTTATCGCGAGTTTAGCCGCGTGTTTTTCGGCGAGTCACTCCGTGAGGATAACGTGAGTTTGGCGCGTGTTCGTCCGAGAGTTTAACGCGAGTATACACCCGAGGTTAACGCGATATTAATGCGAATTAATCCACGAGGTTAACGCGAGATTAACTCCTCCAGTTACTCCAGGAGATTAATACTAATTAATCCGTGAGTTTAACGCGAATTTAACGAGAGTTTATCCCCGAGGTTAAAGAGAGATTAACGCAAGTTTATCGGCGAGATTAACGCGAGTTTAACTCAAGTTTAATGCGAGGAAATCCGCGATGTTAACATGTGTTTAGCCGCGAGTTTAACGCAAGTTTATCCCCGAGGCTAAGGCGAGTTTAACACGAGTGTAACGCGAGTTAATCCGCGCAGTTAACGCGTGATTATATGCAACGTTAGCGAGGTTAACGCGTGATTATACGCGAATTTAACGCGTGATTGTCCGCAAGTTTAACGCGAGTATATCCCCAAGGTTAACACGAGATTAACGCGAGTTAATTCGCGATGTTAACGCGTGTTTATCCGCGCGGTTATCGCGAGTTGATCCGCGAGTTTAACGCGAGGTAATCCGCGAGGTTAAAGCGACTTTATCCCCGATGTTAACACGAGTTTATCACCGAGTTAATCAGCAAGGTTAACGCGACTTTTATTCGAGTTTATTTGGGAGGTTAACTCGAGTTGATCGTGAGTTTATCAGCGAGTTTAACGCAACTCGTGGTTAACGCGAGTTTATCCGCGGAAATAACGGGAGTTTAACGGGAGTCTGTTCGTGATATTAATGCGAGTCTATCCGTAAGGGTAATGCTAGTTTAACGCGAGTTTACCCACTGCGTTTAGTCGAGTTGAACGTGAGTTTATCCGCGACGGAAACGCGAGATGATGCATGAAGTTAACCAGAGTTTAACGCGTGTTTTTCCGCGAGGTTAACACGCGTTTGGCGCGAGTTTATCCGCGAAGTTAACACGCGTTTATCCACCACGAGGTTAACTTGAGTTTTTCGCGAGTTTATCGGTGATGTTAACGCAATGTTATGCGCGAGGTTATCGCTAGTTTATTCGCGTTGTTAGCGCGAGTACAACGCGAGGTTAACTCGAGTTTAACGTAAATTTGTCCGCGAGGTTATCGCGAGTTTAGCTGCGTTGTTAGCGAGAGTTAACCCGCAAGGTTAACGCAAGTTTATCCGCGAGGTTAGCGCGACTTTAACACGTGTTTATCCAGGATATTAATGCGAATTTATGCACAAGGTTATCGCGAGTTTATCCGCGATATTATCACGAATTTGACGCGAGGTTAACATGAGTTTATCCGAGAGGTTAACGCGAGTTTGGCGCGAGTTTTTCCCGAGGTTAACACGAGGTTATCCCCGAGGTTAACTCGAGTTCAACGAGACTTTATTTGTTTGTCCGCGAGTTTAACAGGAGTTGATTCCCGAGGTTAACGCGAAATAAACGCGAGTTAATTCGCGAGGTTAACGCGTGTTTATCCGCGGGACTAGCGCGAGTTTTTGCGCAATGCTAGCGCGAGCTTAACGCCATTTTATTTAACGCGAGCTTAACTCGAGTTAAACACGAGTTCATCCGTGAGATAAACTCGAGTTTAACAGGAGTTTATCCGCATTGTTAGCGTGAGTTTGACGCGAGATTATCCATGAGGTCAGCGCGTGATTAACGAAAGTTTATCCGCAAGGTTAACGCGAGATTAACACGAGTTTATCCGCAAGGTTAACTTGAGTTTAACGCGAGTTTATTGACGATGTTAACGCGAGTTTATTTGCAAAGTTATCGCGAGTTTATCCACGTTGATAGCGCGAATTAAACGCAAGGTTAACGCGAGATTAAAGCGAATTTGTCCGCAAGGTTATTACGTGTTTATAGAGACAGTGTTGTTAGAGACAGTTAATCTTCGAGGTTAACGAGAGGTTATCATACGAGATTATCCGTGAGGTTAACGCGTCGTGTTTAACGCTAGTTTATCCGCAAGGATAACGCGAGTTTAACACGAGTTTATCCACGAGGTTAACTCGAGTTTAACGAGAGTTTATCGGCGATGGTAACGCGAGTTTACGAAGAGGTTACCGCGAATTTACCCGGTTTGTCAGCGCGAGTTAAACGCGCTGTTAACGCGAGTATGAGGCGAGTTCAACCGCTAGGTTATCGCGAGTTTGGCGCGAGAATGTTCGCGATGCCAACGTGAGATTAACGTGAGTTTATTCGCGAGGTTACTACGAATTTATCCGCGAGGTTAACTCCAGTTTAGCGGGCGTTTATGAGCGAAGTTAACGCGATTTGGCGCGTGTTCATGCACGAGTTTAAAGCACGTTTATCAGCGAGGTTAACGCGAGCTTTACGCGAGTTTAACACGAGTTAATCCGCGAGGTTAACTTGTGTTTATCGGCGCGGTCAGCGCGAGTTAATGCGCGACGTTAACGCGAGTTTTTTTCCGCCAGATTAACGCGACTGTATCCGCGATAATAATGCGAGTTTGTGCGAGAGGTTATCGCGAGTTTATTCGCATTATTAGCGCGAGTATAACGTGTGTTTAGTCACGAGGTTAACGCGAGTTTGGCGCGAATTTATGCGCGACGTTAACGCGAGTTTATCCGCGAGGTTAACTCGAGTTCGACGCCAGTTTATCGGCAATGTTAACACGTATTTATGCGCGAGGTTATCGTGAGTTTATGTGCGTTGTTATCGCGAGTTTATCCGCGAGTTAATCCTCGATGTTAACGCGAATTTAACGTGTGTTTGTTCAGGAGTTTTACACGAATTTGTCGCCGCGGTTAACGCGAGATTAACTCGAGTTAATTCGCGTGGTTAACGAGGTGAGCACGAGTTTATGCGAGACCCTAATGCGAGCTTAACACGACTTTATCCGCGAGATTAACGGGAGTCTAACCGCTAGGTTAAACTGAATGTAAATCAAGGTTAACTCGAGTTCAACGGGAATTAATCTGGGAGGTTAACGCATGTTTATCTGCGAGGTTAACGCGAGTTTATCCGCGAGGTTAACGTGAGTGTAACGCAACTTTAAAGTGAGTTAATCCGCGATGTTAAGATGTTAACGTGTGTTTACCCGCAAGTTTAACGCGAATTTATCCTCGATGTTAAGGCGAGTTTAACGCAAGTTTAACGCTACTTAATCCGCGAGGTTAACTTTCGTTTATCCCCGGGGTTAACGCAAGATTAATGCGAGTTAAATCGCGTGGTTAGCTCGTGTTCATCCGCGGGGTTAGCGCGGGTTTATGTGAGACACTAATGCGAGTTTAATCTCAAGATTAACGCGAGTTTATCCGCAAGGTTTACGCGAGTTTAAAGTGAGGTTAACTAGATGTTAACGCGAGTCCATCCGGGAGGTGAATTCGAGTTTAACGGGAGTTTATTCGCGTTCTTAGTGCGAGGTTGAACCGAGGTTAATGCGAGAGTATCCGTGAGGTTAGCACGTGTTTAACGCGATTTTATCCACAAGGTTATAACGCGACATTAACACGAGCATTAATCTCGCGTCAACCTTGTGGATCAACTTGCGTAAAATGCGCGTTCAACTCACATTAAACTCGCGTATAAACTCGCGGATAAACTCGCGGTTAAACTCACATTAACCTCGCGGAAAAACTCGCGCCAAACTCGCGACAGCTTAGTGGATAAACTCCTGTCAAACTCGAGTTAACCTTGCGTTAAACTCGCGTACAGCTCGCGTTAAACTCGTGTCAAACTCCAGCTAACCGCGCGGATTAACATCTGTTATACTCGCGGGTCAACTAGCGTTAATCTCGCGCCAAACTCGCGATGGCCTAGCAGATAAACTCCTGTCAAACTCGCATTAACATTGCGTTAACCTCGTGGATAAACTCGCGTAAAACTCGCGCTAACCTCACGGATAAACTCGCGATAATCTCACGATAAACTCGCGTTAACCCGGCGAATTAGCTCTCGCTAACAACACGGATAAAGTCGCGATAACCTCGCGGATCAATTTGCGTTAATATCGCCGATAAACTCGCTTTAAATTCGACTCAACCTACAGCACCTTTTATTTGATCAGATTTCTTGGTTGCCCACAACAGCACCTTTTATTTGATCAGATGTGCTCATCTAGAAGGTTTTCTGAGAGGTTGTCACTTTTAGGGCCTTGGTTGCCCCATAAAGAAAGGCATTATACGGACGGGCAACATGTCAGTCAACTCGTCTTCATTTGTGCCACCCTACAGCACCTTTTATTTGATCAGATTTGCCCATCTAGAAGGTTTTCTGGGAGGTTGTCACTTTTAGGGCCTTGGTTGCCCCATAAAGAAAGGCTTATGCTGATGCGCAACATGTCGATCAACTCATCTTCATTTGTGCCACCCTACAGCACCTTTTATTTGATCAGATTTGCCCATCGAGAAGGTTTTCTGGGTGGTTGTCACTTTTAGGGCCTTGGTTGCCCCATAAAGAAAGGCTTATGCGGACGCGCAACATGTCGATCAACTCGTCTTCATTTGTGCCACCCTACAGCACCTTTTATTTGATCAGATTTGCCCATCTAGAAGGTTTTCTGGGAGGTTGTCACTTTTAGGGCCTTGGTTGCCCCATAAAGAAAGGCTTATGCGGACGTGCAACATGTCGATCAACTCGTCTTCATTTGTGCCACCCTACAGCACCTTTTATTTGATCAGATTTGCCCATCTAGAAGGTTTTCTGGGAGGTTGTCACTTTTAGGGCCCTGGTTGCCCCATAAAGAAAGGCCTTATGTGGACGGGCAACATGTCAGTCAACTCGTCTTCATTTGTTCCACCCTACAGCACCTTTTATTTGATCAGATTTGCCCATCTAGAAGGTTTTCTGGGAGGTTGTCACTTTTAGGGCCTTAGTTGACCCATAAAGAAAGACCTTATGCGGACGAGCAAAATGTCAATGAACTCGCCTTTATTTGTGCCAACCTACAGCACCTTTTATTTGATCAGATTTGCCCATCTAGAAGGTTTTCTGGGAGGTTGTCACTTTCAGGGCCTTGGTTGCCCCATAAAGAAAGGTCTTATGTGGATGGGCAACATGTCGTCACCTCGTCTTCATTTGTGCCACCCTACATCACCTTTTATTTGATCATATTTGCCCATCTAGGAGGTTTTCTGGAAGGTTTTCACTTTTAGGGCCTTGGTTGCCCCATAAAGAAAGGCCTTATGCAGATGGGCAACATGTCAATAAACTCGTCTTCATTTGTGCCACCCTACAGCAGGTGCCATTTTTCCTGTTTTGATGGAATAAAAAATGTCAAAATGTCAAATAAGGAATAAGTAACTAACACATCGCTGGGAATTTGGCAAGTTTGTCACTTTTAGGCGTCATGTTTTGCCCCTTTAGGGGTCCCACAGAGAAGGTCATGGAGTCCAAAAAAATGTCTCCTTCTGTGCCATCCTACACCAAAGTATGTTTGGGAAAATTCCTCCATTATAGGGGAAATTGGCAAGTTTGTCACATTTAGGGGTCATGTTCAGCCCCTTTTAGGGGTCCCACTGGGAAGGTCAAGGTGTCGTTAAATTTGCCTCCTTCTGTGCCACCCTACACCATAGTGTGTTTGGCAAAATTTCTTCATTATAGGGGAACTTGGAAAGTTTGTCACTTTTAGGGGTCTAGTTGAGCCCCTTTTAGGGGTCCTACAGGGAAGGTTAAGGTGTCCAAACAATTGACTCCTTCTGTGCCACCCTACACCGCAGTTTGTTTGGCAAAATTACTCCATTATAGGGGAATTTGGCAAGTTTGTCACTTTTAGGGGTGTAGTTGAGCCCCTTTTAGGGGCCCCACAGGGAAGGTCAAGGTGTCCAAAAATTGGTCTTGTTCTGTGCCACCCTTGATCATACTTTGTTTGGCAAAAATTCTCCATTATAGGGGAATTTGGCAAGTTGGTCACTTTTAGGGGTCATGTTCAGCCCCTTTTAGGGGCCCCACAGGGAAGGTCAAGGTGTCTGTCAATTTGTCTCATTCTTTGCCACCCTACACTACAGTTTGTTTGTCAAAATTCCTCCATTATAGGGAAATTTGGCAAGTTTGTCACATTTAGGGGTCATGTTCAGCCCCTTTTAGGGGTCTCACAGGGGAAGGTCAACGTGTCATTAAATTTGTCTCATTCTGTGCCTCCCTACTCCACAGTTTGTTTAGCAAAATTTCTCTATTATAGGGGAATTTGTCGAGTTTGTCACTTTTTGGGTCAGGCTCAGGGGTCAACTTCAGCCCCTTTTAGGGGTCCCACAGGGAAGGTCAAGGTGTCCAAAAAATTATCTCGTTCTGTGCCACCCTACACAACAGTTTGTTTGGCAAAATTACTCCATTATAGGGGAATTTGGCAAGTTTGCCACTATTAGGGGTCGAGTTCAGCCCCTATTAGGGGTCCCACAGGGAAGGTCAAGGTTTCCACAAATTTGTCTCTTTCTGTGCCACCCAACACCAAAGTTTGTTTGGCAAAATTCCTCCATTTTAGGGGAATTTGGCAAGTTTGTCACCTTTAGGGGTCATGTTCAGCCCCTTTTGGGGGTCCCACAGGGAAGGTCAAGGTGTCATTAAATTTGTCTCATTCTGTGCCACCTTACCCAACAGTTTGTTTGACAAAATTACTCCATTATAGGGGAATTTGGCAAGTTTGACACTTTTAGGGGTCAAGTTCAGCCTCTTTTTGGTGTCCCAAGGGAAGGTCAAGGTGTCCAAAAATTTGTCTCCTTCTGTGCCACCCTACACCAAAGTTTGTTTGGCAAAATTCCTCCATTATAGGGGAATTTGGCAACTTTGTCACTTTTAGGGGTCATGTTCAGCCCCTTTTGGGGGTCCCACAGGGAAGGTGAAGGTGTCATTAAATTTGTCTCGTTCTGTGCCACCCTACACCACAGTTTGTTTAGCAAAATTTCTCTATTATAGGGCAATTTGTCAAGTTTGTCACTTTTAGGGGTCAAGTTCAGCCCCTTTTAGGGGGTCCCAGAGGGAAGGTCGAAGGTGTCCAAAAAATTGTCTCCTTCTGTGCCACCCAACAACGCAGTTTGTTTGGCAAAATTACTCCATCATAGGGGAATTTGGCAAGTTTGTCACTTTTAGGGGTCAAGTTCAGCCCCTTTTAGGGGTCCCACAGGGAAGGTCAAGGTGTCATTAAATTTGTCTTTTTCTGTGCCACCCAACACCATAGTTTGTTTGGACAATTTTCCTTTTTTTTCGAATGTCGAATAAGGAAAAAGGAATAAGTAGGTAACTTCACAGTGCTTACTTATTTGACATTTTAACATTTTTTTTTACCTCAAAACAGGAAAAATGGCACCTGCTGTAGGGTGGCACAAATGGAGACGAGTTAATTGACATGTTGCCCGTCTGCATAAGGCCTTTCTTTATGGGGCAACCAAGGCCCTAAAAGTGACAACCTCCCAGAAAACCTTCTAGATGGGCAAATCTGATCAAATAAATGGTGCTGTAGGGTGGCACAAATGAAGACGAGTTGATTGACATGTTGCCCGTCCGCATAAGGCCTTTCTTTATGGGGCAACCAAGGCCCTAAAAGTGACAACCTCCCAGAAAACCTTCTAGATGGGGAAATCTGATCAAATAAATGATGCTGTGGGGTGGCACAAATGAAGACGAGTTGATTGACATGTTGCCCATCCACATAAGGCCTTTCTTTATGGGGCCACCAAGGCCCTAAAAGTGACAACCTCCCAGAAAACCTTCTAGATGGGCAAATCGGATCAAATAAATGGTGCTGTAGGGTGGCACAAATGAAGACGAGTTTATTGACATGTTGCCCGTCCACATAAGGCCTTTCTTTATGGGGCAACCAAGGCCCTAAAAGTGACAACCTCCCAGAAAACCTTCTAGATGGGCAAATCTGATCAAATAAATGGTGCTGTAGGGTGGCACAAATGAAGACCAGTTGATTGACATGTTGCCCGTCCACATAAGGCCTTTCTTTATGGGGCAACCAAGGCCCTAAAAGTGACAACCTCCCAGAAAACCTTCTAGATGGGCAAATCTGATGAAATAAATGGTGCTGTAGGGTGGCACAAATGAAGACGAGTTGAAGGACATGTTGCCGGTCCGCATAAGGCCTTTCTTTCTGGGGAAACCAAGGCCCTAAAAGTGTCAACCTCCCAGAAAAACTTCTAAACTTCTAGATGGGCAAATTTGATCAAATAAATGGTGCTGTAGGGTGGCACAAATGAAGACGAGTTGATTGACATGTTGCCCGTCCACATAAGGCCTTTCTTTATAGGGCAACCAGGGCCCTAAAAGTGACAACCTCCCAGAAAACCTTCTAGATGGGCAAATCTGATCAAATAAATGGTGGTGTAGGGTGGCACAAATGAAGACGAGTTGATTGACATGTTGCCCGTCCACATAAGGCCTTTCTTTATGGGGCAACCAAGGCCCTAAAAGTGACAACCTCCCAGAAAACCTTCTAGATGGGCAATTCTGATCAAATAAATGGTGCTGTAGGGTGGCACAAATGAAGACGAGTTCATTGACATGTTGCCCGTCCACATAAGGTTTTCTGGGAGGTTGTCACTTTTAGGGCCTTAGTTGCCCCATAAAGAAAGGCCTTATGTGGACGGGCAACATGTCCTTCAACTCGTCTTCATTTGTGCCATCCTACAGCACCATTTATTTGATCAGATTTGCCCATCCAGAAGGTTTTCTGGGAGGTTGTGTACTTTTAGGGCCTTGGTTGCCCCATAAAGAAAGGCCTTATGCGGACGGGCAACATGTCAATCAACTGGTCTTCATTTGTGCCACCCTACAGATCCATTTATTTGATCAGATTTGCCCATCTAGAAGGTTTTCTGGGAGGTTGTCACTTGTAGGGCCTTGGTTGCCCCATAAAGAAAGGCCTTATGCGGACATGCAACATGTCAATCAACTCGTCTTCATTTGTGCCACCCTACAGCACCATTTATTTGATCAGATTTGCCCATCTAGAAAGTTTTCTGGGAGGTTGTTACTTTTAGGGCCTTGGTTGCCCCATAAAGAAAGGCTTTATGTGGACGGGCAACATGTCAATCAAGTCGTCTTCATTTGTGCCACCCTACAGCACCATTTATTTGATCAGATTTGCCCTTCTAGAAGGTTTTCTGGGAGGTTGTCACTTTTAGGGCCTTGCTTTCCCCATAAAGAAAGGCCTTATGTGGACGGGCAACATGTCGATCAACTCGTCTTCATTTGTGCCACCCTACAGCACCATTTATTTGATTAGATTTGCCCATCTAGAAGGTTTTCTGGGAGGTTGTCACTTTTAGGGCCTTGGTTGCCCCATAAAGAAAGACCTTATGTGGACGGGCAACATGTCAATCAACTCGTCTTTATTTGTGCCACCCTACAGCACCATTTATTTGATTAGATTTGCCCATCTGGAAGGTTTTCTGGGAGGTTGTCACTTTTAGGGCCTTGGTTGCCCCATAAAGAAAGGCCTTATGTGGATGGGCAACATGTCAATGAACTCGTCTTCATTTGTGCCACCCTACAGCAGGTGCCATTTTTCCTGTTTTGATGTTTAAAAAATGTCAAAATGTCAAAATGTCAAATAAGTAACTAACTTCACATCGCTAAAGGAACTTCAGTGAGACAATTAAAAACAATTCGTCAGACACTCTGGGGATATGAAAAATCATGGAATCTCATCTTTCTCCAAAATCATAAAGTCTAGTTTGGTTTTAATTTTTTCATAACTCCATCAACTTGATCAAAGCGAAAGTTATTCCTTGAATAGTGGCACGATTCTAAAGGATGCTGGGTTCCTTGTGGCCGGAGATGCTTCTTTTTTACTTGAAGAAGGCATATTATCTATTTCTCATCGTCGATGATCGTTGCAGGTCTCACAACATAATCCCATACTGGCCCACACTCGAAGGTGGGGGGACGATCTTGGACCTCAGATGCATGTCCATCCAACCCGTATGTTTCTAAAATCAAAGACCAGCCTTGGAAAACCCTTTACTTAAGGTAACCGCCAAAACCGGCCAACGTTATTCACAAAATTGCCATTCATTTTTCATTATTTTTTCATGTTTTGCGTCAAAAACATAGCTTATAGCCTCTCATTGGAACGAGCTCATTGAGCACGTTCCAGTGAGGGGTCATAAACTATGTTTTTGACGCAAAAAATGAAGAAAAAAAATAGTTATTCAATCTGTCAATGTGATAGATTAAAGTTGCGGTTTTTTGTTTAAGTGTATATATTTTTTATAATCTTTCCCATTCGGACTAAACGTAAAGCGTAAATATAGGTACATGAACGACCCCGAAAACCGAGTTGTCACTTAAACAGACCAGCAATAATTCAAGCGCTGCTAATTGAGCATGAAATTTTATGTCCATTACCACATTCCTGTTTAACGCCATAACGGGCAGTCTGATAAGAGATTAAAAGAAAGAGATACCAGTCGTCTCCTGCAGTCATTAGCTATGTAATTATGGCCAGTTAATGGGTATTTGTTGGAAAACAGTACATCGCACACGTCCTGGACACACACCTATATTATGCATCTGGTTTGTCACGAATGCCAGGATATACCGAAATGCAAGACTTTCAAAGGAACTTAAATGCGAGTTTAAATTAAGACAGAGATCTAAGAGGCCAAGTTCAAGAGAAGCGATTAAACTGAGAATTAATGTTCTGGCTATCGAAAGAAAAATCGTGGGATTTCTCGAAAATTTCATTCCAGTCTGAAGGCGGGTAAGGCCGTAGATCGTAGGAGCTGGGGATGGCCCATGCTATAGGTTAGAAGAGGTGCCGCATCGGTGCGAGTGTAAAGGCACGTTGTAGTGTGGGGAGCCACAGAGCTCATATTTAGGATAGGGGCAGTCGCGGACCAAGTCGGTGGCCATATATGAGAATAGGATCAGAAACACGAAGCACGAGCTCAGGGAGCTATTTGCATTTAGGTAAACGGCATTACCTCTTCTAGAAGGCAAGCCATACGTAGACGGAGTAGGCTTTGTCTGTATGAACATTATTCTGAGATAAATGAAGGGGAGTGTTTAACCCCATTGGTGGCGACTGCTTGGGTGAAAAGCGTCCAGTAATTGACAATAAGCTAGTGGCTGTGCGATGGCAGTGGTAGAGTGACATACCGTCGCTTGTTGGAGGGAATGCGATATAGTGAAGTGACAATACGTTAGTGGCCGTGCGACGGCATTGGTAGAGTAACATTCCGTCATTTGCCTGAACAAAGGCGTTCGATAAAGTGACAATACGTCAGTGGCCGTGCGACGGCCGATAAAGAGTAAAATGAAAAAGGCGACCAACGACCAAACACCAGCGACCAGAAGGGAAATCAGCGACAACAGAGAATGCGGGCCCACAAGTGACTCAAACACTGCGTGGGTGGGGTATGATTGTCGTTTTGTTTTTCTTATTCATTTGGATTCCATATGAGTCACAATATATATATATATATATATATATTAAAGTTGTTGTTTTCAGTGAACCCCTCTTGACTTATGCTTTTCGAGGAAAAGTCATAGACCCCTTCGGGATAAGACCCGCCCCAACAAAAGTGAAACGGGCGGGTTCGTCATGGTGAGACATACGTTCGCGCACGGATTCGGGAGACACTTTTTGAGTTTTGGCGGCATGAGTCTATTTCTTCCAGCAGCGACAAAGACCGGTTTCCGGCACAATCAATTTTGCTTGCAAGTGTCGTCTGCTTCTCATGATAGGTAAAGGGTTAATTGATATTGTTGCATCGCACTTCACCTTTCTCAAGTGACCCGTTGTCACATCGGTCCAATTGAACAATATAACTGTCCTTTTGGACACAAAAATGAAAAAAAATTGTTTGACCCGAAATATTCCACTCAGCTGTTGGTACCCACCATCATGATGTGACATACTGAAGATTATTTTGGAGTGAAGAGTGTCAGTGTTCATGTAAATAGCTCAATTATTTTTTATCTTAGATGAACAATCGTGTTAAAAACAGCAAATATGCTCAAGACAGAAGGAAATGGCTTAAGGAAAAATTGCAAGATGAGGATATGTGTAACAAGTGGGTCGCTGTATCCCCCCCCCCCCCCCCCAAATCTAATGTCTTGTGATTCCCCCGCCAAACCCTCTGCATTTCCTGATAAAGTATATTGTAGCATATAATAAAAGCTGTTATCATTCATAGTAAGGTATTACCTTGGCCAGGGGCGGTGAAAAAGATGGTACATGCCAAACACTTTTTATGCATCCCGTCATAAAAAGGCCGGTAGCATGCATATAGTCTTACCCCTTTCTGTCAGTCATTCTGAAATTATAATTTTTTCACCATGCATTGAAATAATTGGCTGTTTTCTGGTATGTGGCTTAGTCTTGGATACCAAGAAATCGAGTTTGAGTTTGATACTGATGGGATGATTTTTCACGGAGTTATTGACCTTGAATTTAGTTTATGGTGTGAAAACTCAGAGATCAGTTTTCCGGGCTAGTTTTGCTCGCGGGCGGATATGCGAGTCGTACTGACACATCTAAGTTTCTATAAGGCTGATCTTTGGCACTGAGGCCTTCACCTCCACTACAACTACGCACTTCATTGACTTTCGGTCGCTTTTGGACTTGGAGACTTAACGCCCCCACTCCACCACCACCACCATAACGAGGCACGCGTGGTTGCATGTTTGTATTCCTTCCAGTGACCCTGGGAGACATGGGTGTTCTAACCTCGATAGTATGAAAATGCTTTAGGTTAGGGTTCAGATTCGTTGTTCAAGTGTATACGCTGTCAGATGCCAATTTAGCAAATTCCACTAAAATATTTGATTTGACTCCAGAAAATCGTAGTTGGTTAAACTTTTAGCATCACAAAACTTCCTTTCACTTGTGAAGGAAAGTCATTGCAGCAGTACAAAGCTCGATCAATGTCCTAACAAACAAACAACAACAAAAAACCCAATGATTTTGCCAATATGGTTGTTCATGCTGCACGAACAATATGGATCCAATGACAAAACATTTTAATACTACCAGTATGCTAGGAGTTAATTGTCATTGAGTGGTATTGAAGCATTGTGTTGTCTTCAATAAAATATTTTATTATACGCTAAACGATAGATTATAGAAGAAATTGCGGAAAAGATAGAAATCGTATCCCCCACTGGGAAGATATAGAAACTTTCACTTTCACGGTATCAATCAAAATGGCAGCTTTTCGAGCATCACGTCAAGGTGAACACGAGCCAAATTATCACTGGAAATGATCAATTTGTTCTAAACACGTATAATGAAAAGAAAATCTAGTGTTTTTGAGTGGATACAGATCATTTCCAGCAATAATTCTACACGTATTCACCTTGAATTGATGTATGAAATCCGCTATTCCAAACATGGCCTGAAAGTCTGTAATATAAGTTTTTGATTTGGTACGTCCTTTCAAAGGACGTACCAAATCAAAAACTTATGTTACGAATTTTCAGGCCATGTTTGGATGAGAAACCCGCCAGCTGAATCAGATGGCAAGACGCTATTTGTTGACAGTATCGATCAAAATCATTTCCATGTGTCAATGATTCAATGCGCTGTTTCCTTTCATTGTCAGGTTGAAAAGAGTGCAATTATCAGATTCTTATAAAAAGTGTATAATAAAAATAAAATCTAGTGTTTTTGAGTGGATATCGAAAATTATCTCATTTGTGACCGAGACAAATGGTGAATTTCTCAAATTGTCTCGTCACTCATGAGATAATTTTCGGTATCCGCACAAAAACATTAGATATCCTCTTTGTAGTTCATCAACTTTTACAAACTGCAGCATTTAATCAGATAGATACTTCATACCTTGTAATGCCCCATGCGCAACCCCCAAACCATGTGAATTACCAGTAATTACCCAATTAATCTGTTAATATCTAAGTACAACAACAGGCAGGGTCGGGGAGAGGGTGGGGGCCCGGGGTAGTAACCCCGAGGCCCAGAACTTTGGAGGCCCGGGCTTTGCCCAGGATTCTTGGATCAGGCCTGGGTCTCTCAAAGTTCGGAGTCCCGTGACAAGCCTTTACCCCCTTCCCCGATCCCCAAGTGAAAATCAGCACGATAAGTTGCCCGTTGTATTGGAATACTAGTTGCCACTCATGGAAAGAAGGAATGGGGCACCCGGTGGAGATTTTCAACTGTTAACACTTTACTTAGTTTAGTTTAGTTTAGTTTAAACATTATTTTATTTCAATACTGCATATAAATATACAAGGTATAGAACAGCATGCTGAGATACAGTATTAGAAAGTGGATTCAACACTTTACTTAACATGATGAGCAGACGACACTTGCAAACAAAATTATTGAATATCTATTTTTTTTCATTTTTGGCGTAAAAAAACATAGCTTATGATCCCTCATTGGAACGAGCTAAACAAACTCGTTCCAATAGGGATGGGGGGGGGGGGGGGGGGGTGCGTCATATGCTATGGCAAAAACATGAAAAATCGAATGGCAATTTTTGTGAATAGCGCTGGCCGGTTTTGGCCGTTAGACAGGGTAATGGGTTCACAGTCTGTTATCTCTATACATATTCACCAGACCCGGTGTTATTACTTCAAGAATTCTTCACTTCAAGATCTTCGGCATCTACATCAGTATTCCGACACTTTCGGAAGGGGAACCGTCACGGAATCAACCCCGGTGCCAAAATTTCCTCTCCCCGGCCCCGACAATGGTGTGTCCACCGACTTCATTCAGTGTGACCATATTATTTATTTATTTATTGGTGTTTAAGGTCACATATTTCTGCACAATGGCTAATCATGACCGCGACAGTTTTACGGGTAGAGGAAGCCGGAGTACCCGGACCGGAGAGAACCACCGAGCAACGGCGAGCAACTGTCAGCTCCCCAACATACGAACTCCACACAAGCAGGGTTAGCATTGGTTGAAGACAGGTGCACCATCGACGTGCAGTACGCCTTAGTACACAAGGTCACCGTGCCTCCACGTAGGCAATGGGGGTGAAGTGTCTTGCCCAAGGACACAACGCGGTTGTCGCAGGTGGGATTCGAACCGAGAACCTCTCGGCTTGCAGCCTGCACCTCTACCTACTGAGCCACCGCCCCCGCCCCCAGCGTGACCATAAATTGACACACTGGCTTAGATATTACAAAGGTGAACGTCCTTATCGCCCACCGAGGATTTCGTCAGAACTTTCGAGTTCTGTCGATTTTTGACCGTTACCATTTGCCCACACTCCTGAACGGTCCAGTTGCCCACACTCCTGAAATAATTTCCAGTTCAGTTCTCCACATACTTTTTTCACCAATTATATGTTCCCGAGGGTGCATTTTCCGACATAACATACACACCCCCTATGGCCACTACGTATATGACAACATTGATTTTCAAGATTCAATATTTTATTGAATGAAAATACAAAATAGAACGCTCCAAATGGGTCGTCACAATAACTTCTCATTTCTTTCTCATCCATTCTTGTTCGATTTATATGTACCGTATTTCGTTTCTCGTTCACGTTTCCCCAGCAAAATATAAATTTGTATTCAAAGGCAAAGAAATAGTTCAATTCAATTCAGTCCAAAGTATGCGAATTGGGTGGACGCCATATAGGCCTAGGTTGTAGTATATACCAACAGGTGAGATTTATAAAGACGAATGCTATTTTTAATGAAAAACGAAAATATTAAACCCACTACCACTACCCTAATCTGTAGTACTGACCGGTCAATATCCAATATCGTAAAATAATGAAAATGAAACTGATCAAACTGTCTTACTGGGAGGACGCTGAACTAGCGACCATTGTGGATTCTCGTCACTTAGTCTAACCGGCAAAGGGGCAAATGCGTCGTTGTAATTGTCACACACGCTAAAAACTAAAGTGTTAAAAACTACACTTGAAGTGCTGTATTTAACACTTACTAAGTGCTGAACTAGCACTTTGTTCAAGTGTAAATATCCCAGAACTTTACAGGTGTTACAATAATACCACTTGACAAGTGTAATGTCGCGACACTTAAAAGGAAACAACGCAGATGACGCGGATCAGGCTCGAACTCTCGAGCCTGATCCGCGTCATCTGCGTTGTGTCCTTTTAATTATGTACCCACCAAGCGCAAATCAAATTATGGACGATTTTGGAAGAACCACCAATGCTAGACACTACCACTACCCTAATCTGTAGTACTGACCGGTCAATATCCAATATCGTAAAATAATGAAAATGGGGTTGAGGTCGCTGAGGTTTGTATCTTAAGTAGGGTGGGAACAATGATGAGGGTAGCGTATATAAATTTATATATTTTGCAGGAATACACCGCCCCAACACCACTACCCCTACCCCCCCCCCCCCCGCCCCCGAAGAAAACATATTATTTGCCCTACACCCTTGCGATACCCGGGAAGGTGACCCCCACCCATACACACATGCACACACACTTCTTCGAGGCTTTCATCGCTCTGAATTTGGAACCAGCCAGTATCGAACCAACGTGAACACTGTTGATTGCTAATATTACCTTTCAAATCCGCGAAGCCCTTCTCGCACCAACATGCACCCGATATCCACGAGAGAAAAAAAACACAATAAAATCATTTATGATCACGCATTACGCATTCGTTTCTTCGGGTTTCTGTTCACAATAAAAGATGTGTTCATGCTGCCGTTTTCAACAATATAAAGTGTTTCATGAATGTATAATACTGGCGATCTGAAATTAACAATTTATAAATAAGATTTTAAAACGGCGTCTCACTTGAGCTATTTTGTTATGTTTGTATGTTCAATCGCTGTCGCTAAACACTGAAATTACCACCCATACATTTTTCCCGATCAATATTTATTCCACTGTAGGAAAGCATATGTACGGCAACCCAGACGTGCCATGGAACATCAGTATACAGTGACACCCTGTTCATTGTATAGCCTCTTTGTCAGATGAATTTCTTCAATTATCAGGAGTATTCAGTACACACTAAAAACTAAAGTGTTAAAACTGACACTTTCAAGGTGTTAAACCCATTCTAACTCTTAGGGTTTGATTTTAACACTCAAACTGCAATGCTTTAAGCACTTAGACATTACAATCGTCAGACATCTGAAACTTGAATGGATGGCACTTCCCATGTGTCTAGTATTGGTGGTTCTTCCAGAATCGTCCATAATTTGATTTGCGCTTGGTGGGTACTTAATTAAAAGGACACAGCGCAGATGACGCGGATCAGGCTCGAGAGTTCGAGCCTGATCCGCGTCATCTGCGTTGTTTCCTTTTAAGTGTCGCGACATTTACACTTGTCAAGTGGTATTATTGTAACACCTGTCAAGTTCTGGGATATCTACACTTGAACAAAGTGCTAGTTCAGCACTTAGTAAGTGTTAAATACAGCACTTCAAGTGTAGTTTTTAACACTTTAGTTTTTACCGTGTAGGGCCCTGCGCAGCTTGGATATTCGATTCGAAAACGTCCCAATGATTCGATTCGACACCACTTGCGCTGAATACTGAACAGGATATTTCAACCGTTGAAATGTTTTTAAATCCCACGATGAGTCTTCACGTGAACTGTTGATAGAAGTAGGGCTGGGTGTTTTTGGCTCTGTTCCGGTGCTTGCGGCAAACCCCAAAACCGAACCGCAAACCCAAGAAAAAACCGACCGAACGAGTTAACTGTGTTTGTGCACAAACTGATCAAACTGTCTTACTGGGAGGACGCTGAACTAGCGACCATTGTGGATTCTCGTCACTTAGTCTAACCGGCAAAGGGGCAAATGCGTCGTGTTCTAATTGTCACACACGCTAAAAACTAAAGTGTTAAAAACTACACTTGAAGTGCTGTATTTAACACTTACTAAGTGCTGAACTAGCACTTTGTTCAAGTGTAAATATCCCAGAACTTGACAGGTGTTACAATAATACCACTTGACAAGTGTAATGTCGCGACACTTAAAAGGAAACAACGCAGATGACGCGGATCAGGCTCGAACTCTCGAGCCTGATCCGCGTCATCTGCGTTGTGTCCTTTTAATTATGTACCCACCAAGCGCAAATCAAATTATGGACGATTTTGGAAGAACCACCAATGCTAGACACATGGGAGGTGCCATCCATTCAAGTTTCAGATGTCTGACGATTGTAATGTCTAAGTGCTTAAAGCATTGCACTTTGAGTGTTAAAATCAAACCCTAAGAGTTAGAATGGGTTTAACACCTTGAAAGTGTCAGTTTTAACACTTTAGTTTTTAGTGTGCACTTTCTCCCTTATTGACTCGTGCACCGGACAAGGCAATAAGAGTGAAAATGTGACAACGAGAACACACCATTGTTTAGATAGGCTAAATCTTATTCATTTGTTACCCGGATTTATGTGTTTTTTTTCTGACACGATTTATTTATTTATTGTTATTTATTAGGGTTTAACGACACTTTAACAGCCAATGTCATATCGTGTTGGTGACAGTTTTACGGGTGGAGGAAGATGGAGTACCCGGAGAGAACTTCCGAGCAACGACGAGCAGCTACCAGCTCCCCATCTTCGTAACTCCGCACTGCAGCACAGGCAGGGTCAAATTAGTTGAAGACACGCGCACCATCGACGTTCAGTACGTCTTAGTACACGGCGTCATCGTATCCTCATGTGGACAATCGGAGTTAAGTGCCTTATCCAAGGACACAACGCGGGAGTCCGAATCGATCGTTCAGACGGTCACTCATCTTAGGTCTAACCGGGCTTCGACGTTGCTCAACTTCGGTGATCTGACGAGAACCGGTTAGCGCAACGCCACTGCGCCCCCTACTGACAGGATAGGCTTTGCAACTGATACTCTAGAACCCCAAAGGAAGTTGCGCTGAACTCATTACAGACAAGGCGTTTGTGATGCCAGTGAGTGGTGTCCTATACATACTATTGCGGATTTGTTCCAAGTTAAGATGCCCAAAGCGTTATTTCCTATATGTTCTTAACACAAAGAGAAACTGAACCGAAACCGAGTTTTTTCCTTAAACTGAGCCCGACGGAATCTGAAAAGATCAAAGCCTCCCAGCTCTTGATAGCAGTACAGGAGACCCAATGACAGAAGAAGAGTTCAAGGAGGTTCAGCTTCCGGAACTACTTTGAATCCGTCCTAGAATATTTCGCTTTTTTGTTTACTTGCCCAAATAGACGCGTTGTCGATGAATACTTAAGTGGAAACTGGTAAGGCCATAACAAATAAATACCTTGATTATTATCAGCACCCGCCCCATATTCAGGGGTCCCGTTCTGATTTTGTTTGTGTTATCAGGCAACCAAAAAGCCTAATAGTTGAATCTGCTGGCGTAAGAATTGACATCACCTGCGTATCATTCCACCTTTAGGGCAGCTGTATGGACAACACCACTACCTGTCATAATCATTAAAACGATTTATTCACGCTGTTACTGCATTAACCATTGAGATTTACTTGCGATTTTGCTACCCTCGGACAATTTCTATCCACTGACTTGGCAGTTGTTTCCAGGCAAGTCTTGGTTGCCGATATAGGCAGCCAAGCCTTGCCTAGAAACTACTGCCAAGGTACGTACGTAGAAAATAACTTTTGCATTTCCCCGTAGACCGCATGTTTGAACACCTAATTTGTTGAATTTGAACCCCCTCATTGGACATTTTATTGCCGTTCAGCGTCTTCCAATATTAGTACAAACTCAGGGAGACCCGAAACTTTTTACTTTTGATTGATGCATATTTATTTAGTTGCGTCTCCAATATGTTTGTCTTGTTACAATTTATAGGAGAGTGCCTATAGTTGCGTCTCCAATATGTTTGTCTTGTTACAATTTATGGGAGAGTGCCTATAGGAACTCTTCCATTAAATGTAACGAGGCAAATCCCCATAGAGTAAATACTTTTACTTAAAAGATAATATGAAGAGCATTGAAAGTTTATTTTTAGAGGAATGTTATTTTTCAAATTAAAAATGAATTTATTTGTATAAATATGCACTTTCTATATTCCTGAGTGTAAAAAGACAGCGAAATCCTCTCCAGGTCTGCTCACTTTTTGCCAAAAAATTAAAATTAAAACCCTCCCTCATTGAGCTGAAAAAAATTGCCTGAGAATCAATTAATTTATTTTGTGTGGCCTTATATTTGATTTGCCATTCAATTCGATTCTCATTTTTTTGTGAAGATTCCATTCAAAAATTTGATTGGAGAAAAAACGGTATTCGCAAGGCCCTAATTCATCTATATTTGTACGGTATTCATATTCTCGGGCTTTCAACTGGCCTTAATTTTCCCTCTTTTTGGTGCCAACCCTTATTTTCCTAATTTGCATGTAACAATCCTGAAATTTCCCATCTTTTTATGAAAATTCCTACTTTTTAAAAATATTGTGCTTTTTGTTAGTTTATGAAACACATTTTTAGTCAGAAATAGCAATAAGGTTTAATATGTATGTGCAATAAAATATTACAGATATGGATGGAACATTATGCCCATTCCAATGGCATCCATGTTTGTCTGATTTGTTAAGAAACTTACAAAGTACACATTTTCTGTCAGTTTTTTTCCCACAATGTAGGTTAAAGTATCAAGTATACCAAAATTCTTGGAAATAAATCCGTTATCCTTGTGTTTTCCAGGGTGTATGGGAGTTTACACCGGTTTGGGAACTCATACACCCTTCGGCTTTGCCTCAGGGTGTATGAATTCCCAAACCGCTGTAAATTCCCATACATCCTGGAATTTGCCTCAGGGTGTATGAGTTCCCAAACCGGTGTAAATTCCCATACACCCCAGAAAACACAAGGATAATTAATAGTATTTCAGATACTGAGAAAGACCAACCAGAGGTTGGCTGTCGTCAAAAAACAGATGCATTCAGTGTTTATCTAATGAATGTGATGAAGATGGTCCTTATCCATTCAAGGTAATTTAATTGGCACTGTTCTTTCCCAATGCAGAAGTACATTATGAACTGAGGGATCATTGTGTTTGTTGTAAAATACAAGTTGTAGAGTAGATTAAACTTATTTTATTTGTTATAATTAACAAAAGGGATTGGACGACAAGTGCCCAGCACTTAGGTTATATCCTTTCCCTAAAATAAAGTTGAAAACTAGATGTGGCCTGTTTCTACTTGGGACCGAGAATACCCCCACGAGATACACTCTCTGATAGTGGGCAACATTATTAATATCCTTCAAGGTCATCAACATTTCTGACTCTGACACAGCTTTTTATAGTTGGATTTGAATATCGGGAGGGGAGGTGGTATGTAAACTTCAGTTAAATATGTGACCTTGACCTTGTAAACAGGCATTCCAACCTTATTCTCGACACCCCCTATGGCGGTGGGCAACATTAATACCAAGTATCATTAATTTTCTTCAAAACTAACACAAGTTCTGGGCCGGACATCATTTGCACAGACAGACAGACGGCAAGATGGACGGACGGATGACGGATTGCAACCCATCTCAACAGCTCATACTTGACGTTGTCAAATTGAGCTTAAAACTGCTGTATAATTTCTAACAGAATTAAAAAGCAAAGTAAAGCAATGTACTTAAATAAAATACTAAATGAAAATAAAAGTGACTTGAGAGGAAGTTGGAAGATATTAAATGAAACAATAAATAGAGCAAAGCATACTGCCAGTATGCCTTCTACTTTTGTCAAAGATAATAACCATGTAATAAATAATTCGCACACAATAGCATATGAATTTAACCCTTCACCCAACGCAGACGATATCAAAATTTATTATTTTAAATAGCATTGTTTTTTTAATTTTTCAAAAGATCTCAACAAAACAATATCATGTGACTCCTCATTGGAACGAGCTCGACGAGTTCAAAGTCACTGTGACCTTGACCTTTCACCTAGCGAGTCAAAAATAAACAGTGTTCTTCCGCTCACCGGTGCCAACCTACCTATGAAGCTTAATGAACATGGGTCAAACCATTATCAAGTTATTGTCCGGAAACCAATTGTTTACGCCCGAGCCCGCCCGCCCGCCCGCCCGCCCGCCATTCATCAAACTATAAGTCGAGTTTGACTTCGTCACAACTCGACTAAAAAGTGGGTGGAACCAAATAATTTGAAGGTAGATTACGCGGGGACCTGGGACCAACACCAAAGGTGTCATTATCGATGACGCTTTAAAATATGGGTCAAGGTCACTAAGGTCACTCAAGGGTCATTGCGTGCATTTTTCAAAATTGCTGGAAATCACATTTTATACCCCATCCCAACCCCCTCTCACACCAAATGCATTCTAGAAGTTCATACGTGTATTTTTTTTAACTAAAAAAACTGGGTGTGCCCAAACATCTTGAAAGTAGGTAATGCTCATGTATTGAGCTGGGACCAACACTAATCAGTTGAAACTCAGTGGAGATTCAGAATTTGGGTCAAGGTCACTGAGGTCACCCATGAGTTATTGATTGCTTTTCAGAAATGCTGAAAATCACATCTTATGACCTTCTAATGCATTGTCGAAGTTTATATCTGTATTGTTATTCTCAAACAATTTGGCGGGGCCGCAGTTTTTGAAAGTTAGTCACAGTCATATCTCAAGCCTGGTATGGCATGTGGACCAGAGACAAACCCAAAGTCAGTCGAAAGACCGTGGAAGTTAATCATTTGGGCCCAGTTCACTGGGGTCACATTGGTCTCATAAAGTGCAGTTATCAGAATTGCTGGAAATTGCATTTTATAATCCCTAATGCATTTCCGAAGATCATATATGTATTTCTTCACTCAAAAAAGTGAGCAAAGTAAAAAAATATCCATTAATCTGGTACACGTTGGATACTGTGCACAAAAGTTAAATCCATTTTCTTGAAAATTTTTATCGGAATATTGTACGAAAACGTTTAGACGCTGCTTTCGAAAACCTATTTCTGGTTTCTTTAAATATATTTTAATCCTAAAAACATGCGCTAGCTGTCACACGTCAAATCCTATCGTTGTTTAATCAGGTTTCATTTTCATCCTGAAACCAAAGTGAAAGAAACCCTTTGCTTCACAGGGAAATTTATATATTATTCAGTTCTGTCTTACAACAAATGATTAACCCTTTACTAACATGTGAAAAGCAGACTACACTTGCAAAAAAACGGAAACGGGACGTACTATAATGATACCCCACTGCATAGAGAGTAATCGCTTGATTGGACTAGTTACGTGAAATAATTCATGAGAGGTGAGGGACGTTGTACAAACAAGAGTGCGCAAATCCGCACGAGTGTTTTACAATATAGTCCCTCGCCTCAAATGAATTATTTCACGTACCAAGTCCAGCCAAGCGATTACTCTGTTTATTACGTTTCATTATTAACGATAATTATATTATTTAATCCGTTACCTAACGTAACGGCCAAAAACAGCCAGCGCTATTCTCAAAAATCGCCAATTAATTTTCATTACTTTTCATTTTTTGTCTCAAAAACATAGGTTATGACCCCTCGATGGAACGAATGATTAACTTCCACGGTCTTGAGACAAAAAATGAAAAGTAATGAAAATTAATTGGCGATTTTTGAGAATAGGACTGGCCGGTTTTGGCCGTAACGTTGGGTAAATGATTAATTGTAAGGGCGTCGGTGAGGCCTTTGCAGTGTATCCTTGACAGTAAGACATTGAAATGGAGTATTTAAATGGCGTGCTTTTAACCCTCTAAGGACTTCAATAAGAGCTCCAAAGATTTTACTTAATGCAAAACAAGAATAATGATAACCTTAACCATTCTCTCATTACTGCTCTAAACGCAGAGAGGCATCTTTGAGATTTCAGCTTTTTGAGTTGCAGCAGGTCTTCAGATAACATGATTATAAACGATTGGCTTGACTTCATGTCCATGATGCTGTCACGATCAGCCATTTTCCAGAACAAAGTGCCCTTGAACACCAATAAATAAATAGTAGGCATCCGTAAAGGCTATTGGGGCTTTTAAGACTTTATTATGGATACGAATCGATATTACTGAATTATTTCACTCAAGAATTATTTTACAGAAGTACTACATTCCTGAAGGTCTTCTAGCCAACACTAAACACTAGGCAGATATATACACATTATCATGAGTAGGTATAAATTGAGAGTTCACGACCACTTTGTACATGTACGTGTACAAAATACGTATACGATGCGTTTACCAACGTGGGATTCAGTGTTAAATCGCACGCTTGTTCACAAAAATGTTTAGTGGTCTTGAATCCGCTGGGTTTTTTTTGTGACTCCTAGATCGCACTTTTAACGTTCAAATACTCGTGGTGAACGTTAAATGTCACGCGTTTTTAAAAAAAAGGTGAAATTGGTCATTTTCACTTTTTTTTTACTTTAAAAATTTTTGTCAACGTTCCCATCGCAGATCAGACCATCGATCCACCGTTGGTGAACGAGAGCAAAATTCTGAGCTAGCATAAAAAAACGGTTTGCGGTTTCTGGACCAGTGGTCCAGAATCCGCAATTGTTTTGAGGCGGTGGGTTTTTCCCATTTATGACGTAAGTAGGGGAATACCCATAGTGGGATTTTCCAAACTCATCTAATTAACCAATGAGATTGCTTGATTCTCCGCTATTTAACCAATCAGATTGCTTGATTCTCATAAACTTAATCATACACAGTTATCTCCCCTCGTCGTGTGGTGGGGGGAATACCCGGATTTTTTTCAAAAAAAACTTAACAGACAACTATTGAACGCTTCCATTTCTGACGTGAGTGGGGGGAATACCCGAGGAAATAAAAAAAAAGTGATCGATATATATAGGAGAGAAAAAAAAATATATAAATAATAGTTATTTAAAAAAATAAATATATCAAATCGAATAGATAATAAAAAAAATACGTAAATCATGTGCGCTTCCCAGACTATTAGAGCGAGGTTTCTTTTAAACATGCTGATGAGAGCATACGCAATCTGCGTGAACGAAGAACTACGTCCCATCTTGTTAGAACGATGCGTCGGATGTCGGGATCATCTAGACTTCGATCACGAGAATCATTCGTGTCTGACGATGGAAAGGGAAGATATGGTCGTCAAGTATTTCGAACCGGCGTTCAAACGCGTTAGATTCGACGATGTGATCACGCTTTGGAAGAGATTAGTCTTCTGTAAGAATCAAGACAAGCCTACAGTTTCGGAAGAACTGAAATTGGCGCGTAGAAGTCTGACTTTAGAAGACAAGGGATGCATCATGAAATTATTGTTCAATGACGCATACGTCTAAGTTTTCTCGTTGATATAAAATAAGGGAGAATAGAAAATAAAAATAAATACACATAATATTTTTTATCTAATATTAGAAAGAAAAAAAAATACAAAAATGAGAGCCGGAAATAAATTGTATCCGACGTTAGTAGATGATGAGGATGAGAAGCTGATCAACGTTTTGCCGACGACACCGTCGCTAGAAGAAAGAGAAAGAGGAGAGAGGTATCGCATCGATCAAATCAGTAGAATCCAAGAGTATCTAACTCGAGAGAGAGATTCTCGTCATTCTCTCAAGAAGAAGTATTCGCGTTTCGTGAAATTCGTCAACGCGATCGACACGACACTCATCACGATTTCCACGGGTATACACGCGGCCGGCATCGGATTGTTGTCAACCGCGGTCGGCATTCCGATCGTGTTGACCGTAGAAGGAGTGGCTCTCGCCGCTTGATTGTTTAGCACGCTCGGAAACTTTTTGAGTAGGAAATTATATCTGAAGGCAAGGAAACACGACAAGATTCGCGTCTTGGTCGACTCCAAGATCGACACGATATTCGAAATGATCTCTATGGCGTTGAAAGACGGTAGGATAATACTTCGCGATATTGAGCGAGAAAACGAAATACGATGCCATGAAAGAAGCCGTGAGAATCAAGACTCGTCAGATCATCAAGGAAGAGATGAAGGATTCTCTCATGGAAAAGGGGAGGAAAGAGGCCAGGGTGGAATTCAGTAAGATGATAGAACTCAAGAGCAGCGATTGAAAAAAAAAAAAAATATATATAATAAGAACAGAATTAATTAATTATTAAATTTATATATAAAATAAAAAACGAAATTAATTTAAATAACTCTTAAAAAATGTATTGCGTAAAGTGTAATAGAGTTAACGAGACGAGTAATTCTAGAGAAGTGCGAACTAAAAACGACAGACAGATGCTTCGCGGAATTTGCGACGTGTGTGGTTCTATCAAGACTAGATTCATCAAAAAAAAGAACGCGAGCAAAGGTAAAGGCATCGTGAATAAAATGATCAATAATCTACCTTTCGAAATGCATCTGCCCAGTCACAGTTTCACTGGACCCGGAACGAAATTGAACAAGAGACTCAACACCGATCTGACACCTAAATCTTGGAGCAAACCTGTGAATAGGGTGGACGCGGCCGCGTATGATCACGATCTGTGCTACGCCAGACATCCCGACACCAAGACTCGCAACGACGTCTGCGATAAAAACATGTTGGGGAAATTGAGAGGCATATCGAATCCGACCAGGAGAGAGAAGATAGAACGTTTGCTGGTCGGCAATCTGATTGGTGCGAAACGTCGATTCGGATGGGGCGTTCAAAAAAAAAAGCGCATCGGAAAAGAAGAAGAAACGATTATTGACGAGCGAATTGGCCAAGGAGTTACACAAACCCATAGTGCGTAAATTTCGAAAGAGAAGGGTGTTCGTGAAGGGTTTGGATGATATTTGGTCTGCCGACTTGGTCGACATGAGATCGTTTTCTAGGTGGAACGAGGGCGTCAAATATCTATTGACGGTCATCGACGTGTTTTCCAAATACGGTTGGATCAGAGCTTTGAAGAGTAAATCGGGACCTTGCGTCGCCGAGGCTCCAAAGAGCGTGTTCGACTCGTCTTCTCGAAAACCGAGTAAATTGTGGGTGGATAAGGGAAAGGAATTCTACAACAAGCACGTTCATCGATTGGTCGACCTCTACTCGATCGAAAACGAAGAGAATGCCAGTGTGGTTGAACGTTGGAATCGAACGATGAAGGAAAAGATGCTCAGATACTTCACGGCGAATTCGACCAAGAAATACATATACGCTCTGAACGGTCTAGTCAAAGATTACAACAACACCCGACACAGATCAATCAAAATGACTCCCACGGAAGCTAGCGATCCTCGAAACGAAAAACGGGTCTACGCGAATCTATATCCTGAGAGATCTAAGATCAGGAAGAAGTCTAGAACGCCGAAATTTGCGGTCGGTGATCGAGTGAGAATTTACGCTTATAAGAAGCAATTCGAAAAGGGTTATACTCCTCGATGGACCTCGGAAATCTTCGTGATAATCAAAATATTTCACACCGATCCGGTGACTTACGAAATCGAAGCTTTGGATGGAGAAGAGATCATCGGAAAGTTTTACGAACAACAATTACAGAAGACAAAGTTTTGATAAAGAAAACACAATTTTTTTTATTTACTTTCTTCAACATTTTCTTGTTTACACACATATATAAGAGAGAAAAAAATAATAAAAAATAATTAAAACTATTTTTAGATAAAAAAAAGCAAGTTAATTAATAAACAAAAAACTAAAAATCCTTTAAAATGACAAATATACTAGATATAGCACAAAGCATAGTGAAAGATGAAAGTATTCAAGAATATGAGGTTCACAAATACGAACCAGTAACCAGAACGAGTTTGAACAATGCGGGAGAGATAAGATTCAACATTGAAACTCAAGGTCTATTCGTACATCCTAGCGAGAGTTACATAGTGGTGCAGGGACGTCTCACCAAGGAAGATGGGAGCGACTACGCCGACGACGACACGGTTACTCTAGCCAATAATGGCATCATGCATCTATTCAGTAATATAAAATACATGCTATCCGGACAAGAGATAGAATCTGTTTTTCATCCCGGTCAGGCCACCACGATGTTCAGACTCTTGACATATCCTGATGATTTTTCGAAATCCAGAGAACTTAATCAGTTGTGGGTGAAAGACACCGTCGGCCCTGCTAGCGCCGGTGCCGCCTTGATATTCGACTACGTCGTCAAGACGTCCAGATCTAAAGGAACGTTTTCGTTCAGGATACCTTTGAAACACATCTTCGGATTTGTGGACGATTACAACAAGATCATGTACGGATTCAAACACAATCTGACGTTGATTCGAAAAGGAAACGACGACACAATAGTGAGACTCACTGCAACCAATGCGGGTAAGATAACTCTACACAAGATATCATGGTTCGTTCCGCACGTGAGACCGCGTTTCATCGTGGTTGCTTTTCAGACCGATAGGGATGGGTCTCAGGAAAAGAATGCATCGCTGTTCGATCACTGCAGTTTGAGAAACATGCAAGTGTTTCTGAACGCCACGAGATATCCAGCAATCGATTACAATGCGTCGTTCGACAAGAACGATTTCTGCAGACTGTGCGGCGACGTCGCTGATTTTAGAAAGAAGTATCACGGTCTAGACGAATTGATGAGCAACCCTAACATATCTCCCGGCGAATACAAGTCGATGTATCCCATGTTCATATTCGACGTCAGTAAACAGAGTGAACGACTCAAGAGTAGCGTCTTAGACATTCAGATCAAGATGCAATTCGATAGGAACGTGCCGAGAAAAACCGAAGCCTTCACCCTGGTCCTGTCGGACAGAGAATTAGAATTCGAATCGGACGGAAATAAGATGTCGATCATTCGATGAGAGACGAGTGTGAAAAAAATAAAAAACAAAAAAATAATGTGTGATTATTAAAAACAAAAAAAAAAATAAATAAATAAATAAAGTAATGTGATCTAGAGAGATTGAACATCTTTCTAAATCTCATTACTTTTTTTTTTTGGTTTTTTTTTGGTTTTTAATAATCACACATTATTTTTTTTAATTCATTATTTTCCATGCGTTCACTGTTTGTTCAAAGGAACTAGTTCGATCAGTAGACTCACCACGGAAGTGGCGGCTTCGGGTTTATTGGTTTTTGTAACGAAATTAATCCTGTCTCCGGCGTTCACTTTCAGAGGAGTGCCGAACGTGCTAACATTTGCGTGTTGATTCTCAGTCTTTTCGACGCTGTATCTCTTATCGCTCTCTACACCATTCACCATGAGATTGACGACTGCTCTGTTATTCAAATCCGAGGAAGCCAGACTCATTCGAAGGATTTCACCTCCCAGCGGCATGGGATATCCCACCTGACCATGTTTCGATCCGCTACCTCCATTTCCAAAAGACCACTCAGCTTTTCCCTCATCTAAGGTGCCGGCCTTTTCGGCCCACACAGTGATCAATTGTCTAGCATATTTGACTTTCTCCACCACTGAAATCAGGGTGCAGGCATGCGTCATGTTCACGGGATCTGGTAGATTCGTGAGCGCGTGTCCACCCATGTCTAGTTTACCTTCCATGATGTCACCCTTTCTCCAGACCAAGTTGTCGTCCATGTACTTTCTGCTGACCACGCTGGAATCGAATTCGGGATCATGATCGAGACTGAATAAATTGTGACCGTTCATGTTGATGCCACCCTCCATGGTTCCGCCAGATTGTTTGTTCAGGTAGAGATCGTCCACTTGCGATTCTAGGTATTCTTGTGATTGTATCATGGCAGAATCTATGTAGCCCTTGTTGACCGCGGTTGAGTCTGCATCCGTGTCGTCGATCTTCGACAGATTCAATATCTTGTTGAATCCCACATTCAGGTCCGACTTCATTTCTCGTCCGTCAGACTTTCTCTGTTCCAGATCTACGTAGTGTTTGGTTGCCACGTCCTTAGGATTCGTGGGAGTGGCCACGTTCGTTATCTTGTTAGAATTGGCGTTCAATTCTGAGTGCATCGTTTTCTGAACGTATCTATTCTCAGGTGTTCGCTGAATCTCGTGTGAGAGTCATCCACGTATTTCTTGGTCACAGCATTGGTGGGATCTATAGGATTCGCGACGTTCACCAAACGTTTGGATTTCAGATCGAGATCGTCGGTCATGGTTTTATCCACGTAATTATCTAGCAGGATTCGTTCGAAATCGGCGTTCCCCCTGTCAACGTATTTTTTAGTTGCAGCATCTGCAAGATCTAACGGCTCGGGAAGATTGTAGAGCTTCTTGTCGTTCATGTTTAAAGGTTCTTCTCAAGGTTTATATCTCTGAACATAACGTTCGTCCAAGTTGGCAACGTCGTAACCATCGGCGACTTCGAATGTCTTCCTCTTCTTTCTTAGGTTGACTTTTTCGTCGCCACTTCTACCAAATTTATCGACTGGCATGTTGTTGTGAGATTTTTTTTTTGTTTTTAGAAAAAATATATTCAAAATGCAGTTTATTAAAAATGAACTATTTTATTTTTATTTTTTGTTTTTATTCGATTAAAATTTTTTTAAAATAATTTATTATCTTTATATATACTATAAAAAAAAATCTCTCTCTAATGTAAATCATTGAGAATGTCTTGAAATCGATCTCCTTCAGACCATCTCTTGAGAACATAGAGACACAGGTGAGCGCAAAACACTTGATCTGGTGATTGCACTTGTTCCGTGTTGTAATGAACCATCGATTTCTTGAAATAGTTCTTTATTTCTTTTGGCGACGAGATTCCGTAGCTGTCGAAATAATAATTTTTCTTCTTCCCGTTCTTGATCCACGCCACCAGTGAGTGCCTTCACCCGATGAATCGTCTAGATTTAAAATTCCGCATTCCGATTGTCGAGGTCTTCTCTTCGGCAAGGCATCTCTGGAAAACACGCCTAGAAAATCTTTGATTTTCAAATCTTTTGCCGCATTCAACAGATCGATGTTGGATAGGGGTTCGTTAGGTAAGACGACACCTTCTACGGATATCTTTATTTTCTTATTCATAAATGCGTATATATTTTTTTTATTTATTTATTTTATTATAATTCACTAAAATGACGTTATTTTTTTTATTTTTTTATTTTTCTTTTTAAACTAACATTTTCGATGTCTCTATTGATTTCCATAATCTTGAATCCGTCTAATTCCTCTTGATTTTCTGGAATCCTGATATTACCATCTTTTAGTAGAACAGATTCGATCATTTTGTAGTGATTTAACAAATGAAATTTTTTAGATACCGTGTCGTAAATGTATTTCTCTTGATCTTTTGACAATTTTTTGAACAGGAAAAACAACTGCAAATATCTATTATATTCAAATATGTCTTTTTCGCTATCTGCGAAAAAAGACGATGCAAAAAGAGATATCAAACGTAGTTTGTCTCTCTTAGTTCGAACGTTTTCGGAATTTAAGAACTGGGGTTCGTTAGGTAAGACGACACCTTCTACGGATATCTTTATTTTCTTATTCATAAATGCGTATTTTTTTTTTTTTTTTTTTTATTTTATTATAATTCACTAAAATGACGTTATTTTTTTAAAATGTTTTTCTTTTTCTTTTTAAACTAACACTCTCGATGTCTCTATCAATTTCCATAATCTCGAATCTGTCTAATTCCTCTTGATTTTCTGAAATCCTATCATTCTTACTCATATCTAGAATCCAATCATCCACATTCATATCGTCTCTAATTAGATCCACAGTGCAATGTCCGAGTGCCAAAGTGCTTATTTTATCATCTAACATGAATCTCTTATCGTGGTCGGCCGTTAGCGAAATCTTGTTGACTATTTCGGTATACAAGTCGTGATTTTCGCTTCGAATCGATTTCATAGTCTTATACACTGGACCACTTCCTAATAGACAATCTTTATACTCTTGGAAAGAGATGTTTTTCTTCACCACGCACGCTTTAACTCCTTTGCACTTCTTGATCTTTTCATCTTCTATATGATAAGCATACAGTTTGGGTCTCAAGCCCACGAATTCGACAATTTGTTTACCACTGCTCTCGTCCTTAAATTTACCCAACACCTTCTTGTTGTCGTTCGATTGAATGTTGGACGGGTGATCGACGGGATAATTGCTTGTGTCGAACCACTCGGCCATGTCCGGAGATATATCTCGGTAGACGTCTTTCGTCTCTATCTCATAAACTAAACTGTCCGTGTCGGTGAACAGTAGTTTGGCTTTATCACCAAATTTTTGTTTGACGAAATCGTAGTGAAACTCGTACATCAATCGCTTGCTGATATCTAAGATGATCGGTCCGAGATAATAAGGTTTGTCGAACTTCAGGTGCGTCTTTTGCATGTGAACGGCCACTAGATTTTCATCGAATATGGTTTGGTGTTTGTAATTGGGTTTTGCCACTAATGTTTTAGCTCTTTCCTTAGACGTGACGAGTCGAACGTCGGTTCTCTTCCTGATGTTTTCCATCGATTTACCGTACACGCAGTTGTTCATGAGTTTGAAGAAATCTTTTTCGAAATTATTCTCGGCTCGAATTCTGAGATTCGTGTTGAGATTGATGTATTTTTTCATCCAAGGCTCTTCGTCGAATCGAATGATGCGATGTATGTTGACTAATTTCATCCCGTAATCGACGTACTGTTTCAAATTCTCGCTGTAGATGACGTAGTTACGTTTGTTAAATAAATTGGGAATGAGTTTTTCCTCGTCTCCTTCGTTCGGTTCCATTCGTGCAGGAGCCAGCAGATAATCATTGTGTGGATCATGTAATTCTTCCGGATAGTTCAAATCGACTTCTAAAATGCAAGGATAGTCTCTCCATTTTTGCATCTCTTCTGGCTCCGTCACGCATTTGAAATTTCCAATCGGTAAAGGATGACTCATAGCCCAACCGTACAGATTATTAGCGTCCCAATACTGTATGTATTTAGTTGACTGTTTCGAATCGAAACCTTCTTTCATGTAGGGATTGTTAGCTTCAGAATATCTGTGGGAGATCATCGAGACGCCACCTCTCGCAGCCCTTTTGAACATGAGCAACATGTCCACGTCAGAAAATAATTCCAATTGGACTTCAGTGGTCTTCAACAGAGCGTCCCACACCAGACCGGGTGCGGTGAAATACCAAGCAGGATCCAGATCGTAATTTCGACAACAGACGTCTCGAAAATTTTCAAACACGTCTGCCAAGAGCAGAACGTCGGTCTTCAGATAGAGGTTGTGATAATCTTTCATGGTTTTCATATTGAATGATTTCCACACGTTTTTGGCGTGTTCGTAATTCTCATCGGAAATGTCGGATTCGTATAATTTCGAATAAAAATCTTCTTTCGAAGGTAGTGCGGTGTCTTCAAATCTCTTTAGATCATTCATGTAATCATAAGGATAGACTCCTTTCCTCAACATGATGTCTACTCGTTCTCCGAAATGTTCGCTCGTGATTTTAAATTTATCCTTGCTCATGTTATCGACTAATTTTTCCAGAGCGGTCGACATGAATTTAAAACTGTCGATGAAACGTATGCTTCTACGAATGAATTTCGTTTTTTCTTCCAACGAATTTTCGTCGATTACTCTTTTCTTCTCCATGAGCTTCCATTTTGTGAACGAAATGTATCTTTCTTCGCTGTTCGTGATGCAATTTAATTCTTCGTGAGAGGTGCCGAGATTTTTCACGAACAGATGACTGTCGTAACCCGAGAGATTGTGAAATATCACCGGATAGAAAGTGGCGTCTCAATATTTTAAATTACACTTGCTCTGAGCCGGACCGTGATACAGACCCATGTAATGATCGTGGTCTCTGACCTTCTTATTTTCCTCCGAATTCTCGTTGAACGATTGTCTGCATATGTGAGGTTTGGTGGCTCTGTTATTTTCGTCCTGCTCCTCTCGTGTGATGATCATTTTTGCCAGAGTTTTAAATTTGTCGTATAATATTTGAATTTTCGATTCTAACTCTTCCACGAACCTTTGAGCCATGTCGTCGTCTTCATACTGTTTCGTGTTGGTGAAGGGACCCATGTTGTGTTGCGAGTCGAAAGCGCATTTCACGTAAATGCAATAGCCCGAAGGTATGTGTTTTTGATATCTTTCGATGTAACTTTGAAGAGCGTTGGGTTGACAGGAACTCATTTTCGCGGTGAAACATTCGAAATCGGCGTACACGACGAATGGTACTTTTAACCTTCTATTGTGATTTTCAAACTTCACGATGGTGTTAGGTTTGGGCATTTCGATGGCGACACCTTGATTTTCATTACAATATTCCTGATGTTTCGCTAACGAGTCTTCGCTGTGAAACACATTCATGCAATTGAAACATAAAGATATCTTTCCATTATGTTTATTATTTTGTTTCGACAGTAATCGGCTCGGATGTTTAACCCAACAATAATGACGATTGTCACCATTTGAAATCAATAATAAAACAATCATCATTTCTCTTCCGAGATACAAAGTCTGTCTGAGAGGATAGGTCTTTTGTTTTTCGTCATCGTATCCCAAGACGTTCACCACTACGATGGGATTTTGAGCCTCAAAACGTTCCATGTGTTTTAACTCTGTTGGAAAAGTCACTCCGGTCCAATCGAGATTTTTAGAAGTTTTCTCGTAACAAGAAACTCTATCGGAGTGTATTTCGACACCGTATAAAGCGGAGGTGACTGCCCATTTAAAACACTGATCATCTTTATTTCTCATGTTGACCACGGCGTGTTTCTTAGCCAAGAAATATGGTAATTCCTCGTAGGAAGATCCTTTCAACGAATCGTTTTTAGTTATATGAATTTCAAGTTTCAACACCTCATCGAACGTCCAATTACTACCTTCATGTTGATAATTTGCAAGAGACGTCAACATCTTGTCTTTCATCTTTTCGAAAACGTCCGATAAATCTGAATCTCGAAATATGGGTTCGACGTTAGATCTGAAATATCCATTTTTCACAATGCTCTCACCGGACTTCACGTCAATTTTATTCATCACGCAATGGAGTATCATCTTAATTTTTAGTCCCACGTTCATGTATTCGCGAAACAAATCCAATACTTTTTTCTTCACCCGTTCCATGAACAATTTTGGATTGATTTTCTTGAACGAGGGAATCACATCAAAAGTTTTAAAAATGCCTTTGATCGCACTCTCCCGTTCTACAGGCTTTGATTGGAATAGTTCCATAACGAGTCGTACTACATATTCTTCTCCTTTCCCTTCGTCGATTGCTCGTTGAATTTCGCTCAATATATCTCGTTTGTCTAGAATCTGAAGTGCATCACTCGTTTTCATTTTAGTTTTTCTTTTCTTTTCTTTGGAAACTTGATGTTCTTCAACAGCTTTTCGTTTAGTCGTCTTCTTATTTTTCACAATCGAAACGTTTTTGTTTTTTTTTTACGTCGGCATTTCGATTCCTTTTACTATCTTTTTCTTCTTCTTCTCATTTTTCACAACCGATGCATTTTTTGACGTAGTTGCTATCGACATTTCGTTTGCCTTTCTAGCATTTCGCAAATATTCTTGTATGACTTTAATTTTTTTGATTTAGTTCTATGATTTCTGAAATGTGAAATTTGTAATAGGTTACAAATCTCTTGTAACTGAGGTACGGTTTTCTCATTTAAATTTACCATTGTTTTATCTGTTTGCTTCATTTGTAAGAATATTTTTTTTGAATTTTGTATTAAATAATTTGTTAAAAAGTTTTGCTTTTTTTACTCTTTTTATATATATAAAAAGTTAAATTTTAACATCCTTTTTTTTTCTTTAATGTGAATTTTTTATGTTCCTTAATGTGAAAAAATTGAATTAATACGAGAAAAAAGGATGTTAAAATTTAACTTTTTATATATATAAAAAGAGTAAAAAAAAGCAAAACTTTTTTAACAAATTATTTAATACAAAATTTAAAATATACATTATTTGTAAGAATTCATAAAACAATAAACCAAATAATTGATCATGACAACAACACCTAAAAGATGCGAATTGAAATTGAAATGAGACTAAGCATATAAGAAATTCGGTTTTAATATCTATACATTACAACAACACGATCCCATCGAATTGAACGAGGTTGAGATGGAGGGGTTAGAGCGCTACTACAACAAATATCAGATGTGTTTGAAATTGGATGAAGCCATGCTCGAATTGTTTTATGAGTACCAGAGCAATCTGCTGAATAATATCATCGTCGCCGAAGACAGAGAATTCGACAAGGATGATTTGTTGTTGTTCTATGGAAGTTACATATATCCAATAATCTCACTCGAACTCATGAACAAATCGGGTGGTGAGAGTGCATTCACTGATGTAAAAAAACTCAAAAGAGTAAAGATATACATTCAAAACATTTTCGTAAGTGGAAAAATGACGAATGTCAACATGCTAATAACAGACTTGGAAATATAAACAATAGAGAGATTGATTTTTAGCGAAGAAGAAGGAAAAAAAGTAATGAGATCTAAAGATGATCTCATTACTTTGTACAAAAAATTTTCACATTAAAGAAATTAAAATTAAAAACTTTTTTTTTTTATATATATATAAAGAGTAAAAAAAAACAAAACTTTTTAAACAAATTATTAAAATACAAAATTTAAAATATACATTATTGCAAGAATTCATAAAACAAAAAAAAAACCTAAATAATCGTGCATGACAGCAACACCTAAAAGATGCAAATTGAAATTGAAACGAGTCGAAACGTATAAGAAATTCGGTCATAAAATCTATAGATTACAACAACACGATCCCATCGAATTGAACGAGGTCGAGATGAAGGACTTAGAGCATAAATACAACAGATATAAGATGACTTTGAAATTGGATGAAGCCATGCTCGATTTGTTTTACGAGTACCAAAGCGATCTGCAGAAAATCGTCATCGCTAAAGATAAAGAATTCGACAAGGACGATTTGACGTTGTTCCATGGAAGTTACATATATCCAAAAATCTCACGCGAACTCGTGGAGAAATCGGGTGGTGAGAGCGAGTTCACCGATGTAAAAAAACTCAAAAGAGTAAAGATAAACATTCGACACATTTTCGAAAAAGGAGAAAACATGAGTGTCAACATGGAAATAACAGACTTGAAAATATAAACAATAGAGAGATTGAAATGTTAAAATTTAACTTTTTATATATATATAAAGAGAAAAAAAACTTTTACTAAAAAATTTTACATTAAAGAAAATTAAAAATTAAAAAAAATTGTTTTTTTTTATATATATAAAGAGCAAAAAAAAATAAACAATCTTTTTTAACAAATTATTATTTAAATACAAAATTTAAAATATACATTATTTGCAAGAATTCCTAAAAACAAAAAAAACAAATAATCAATCATGAGGACAACAACACCTAAAAGATGCGAATTGAAATTGAAACGAGTCGAAACGTATAAGAAATTCGGTCATAAAATCTATAGATTACAATGACACAATCCCATCGAATTGAACAAGGTCGAGACGAAGGGCTTAGAGCACAAATACGACAAATATCACATGCCTTTGAAATTGGATGAAGCCACGCTCGATTTGTTTTAAGAGTATGAAAGCGATCTGCAGAACATCGTCATCGCCGAAGATAGAGAATTCGACAAGGACGATTTGTCGTTGCTCTATGGAAGTTACATATTTCCAAACATCTCATTCGAACTCGTGAAGAAATTGGGTGGTGAGAGCGAGTTGACTGAAGTAACAAAACTCAAAAGAGTAAAGATAAACATTCAACACATTTGCGAAAAAGGAGAAAACACGATTGTCAACATGCTAATAACAGACTTGGAAATATAAACAATAGAGAGATTGATTTTTAGCAAAGAAGAAGGAAAAAAAAAAAGTAATGAGATCATCTTTAGATCTCATTTTTTTTTAGTTTTCCTTCTTCACTATTACCATATATTATAATAACGTTTCCTTTTTTCTTAAATTTCAGCGTCGATTCTTCTTCTTTTCTTTTTTTTATAATATGATACGTTTTTATAACAACACATTTTTTATCTGAATCATAATTATGAACAACATTCTGAATGTTGTGCATCTCTTGGTAACACTCGCATCAATACCATTCTCTTCAGAAGGTAGTGGTGACGGTGGAAAGCGTCTCATTCTTTTCAATTTCAACCATCTATCCCACGCTTTATCTATCTCTTTCATCAGTTCTTTCCTTATATATCCATCATTAGTGTCTAACCATTTTTCCACATCTTTTTTTTTTTTTTTGCACTCTGTCTCGCGATATTCGTCATTATCGTCTAATTGTTTCTCCACCTTTTTATCCATTTTAAATATATTATTTTATACTTTCTATGATTTATATTTTATATAATTATATAATTTTATATTATAATGACATATTCAAAATCGGTATATTCTTAAACGGCGAATTATAATCGAGCAACAAACCCTTGCCTAGTCGCTCAACGTTCTGTCCACTCTTCAGATAGAGACCGATTCCACTCAAAGAGTTGCCACCTCTAACGGGTTCTAGATACAATCCTTTACCACTGTTGTCTACATGGACGCGACACACGGCTCCTCCCTTCTTCAAAAACAGTCCGCTGCCACCCATTAATTTCTCAACTGCCGAACTCGCGAGTCCCGTGAGAGCTCCCACGCCGAGAGTCTTTCCGAGAAAGGGTAGTGCCTTTGCGCGAAGGGTAATGCTTTTGCGGCGATTCCTGCCAATAGCGGTAGGAAACCACCTTTCATTCTCAAATTGTATCTCAATTGAGCGGGACTCAATCTCACTGCCAACCCTCTTCCATCGCGAATCGCTTTCTCCATCCTTTTGATTTGACTTCTGGTCCAGGCGATCGAATCCTGACCGCCTCTCGTCAGATCTTCGTGAGTGAATTTGAATCTCACCGCCTCACCTTGAGTTGTTAACGCTCTCTTAAGTTTCTTCCTCTGTCCTGCGGATATGTTCACGTTTTTAATCACGTATTCTGTCATAATTCTTTTTTTAAAAGTTATTTACTTCAATTGTTTTCTTGTTTAATAATAATTATTTATATTAAAATAATTTTGTAAAATTAATATTGCGTTTATTTTATTTTTGTTATCTATATATATATACAATACTTTTTTTTTTTTGCTTTTATATTTCTCTTATGTGAAATCGTATCGTCACCCTCTCTCCACGAAGATCTAACAGTTCACCATTTTGATCCATCAACGTGGTTTTGAGACTATACAACGTGTCTAAAATCACTGGTAGATAAACTAAATTTCAAGGTCGCTCCATGATCTTATAACCCGGCGACACGTTTGGAAAAAAGGAATAGATTGTCAGTTGAGTGCTACCATTCACGTAGCTTCCAGCAATCACGTCCACGTTCACCAGAATGCTATTGACTGCGAGAATGTCGACTGTATTTTCAGAGGCCGCGTGGTCTTGATACATCTTTCGATCGAATCCTAACATCTTGCCTATAGAATCGTCCGTGTTGAAATCCACTCGAAAATTATCTTCCAAATCCAACATCGTCTGTAAGGTATTAGGATTGGGAGCGAGTCTGATCTTGGTGCTTCCCTTTCCATCTGTCTTCATTCGCGTCTGAATGTAATTGTTCAAATCGTCTATGTCGTAACTTCCTTTGGGAATTCGAATCTCCAACCAATCCACTCCGTTGGAATACTTGAATGAGTTATTCTTTTCGGTGACGTTGGGAAAGGAATAATAAGTCTCCAGATTCACCAACGCCATCTCGTATCTTTTCTCTCTATTCAATTCGATGGAAGGTTCGAATTTCGTAGCGAATCGAGTCGAATCGCCACTCACCACGATTTGAATGGATTGTTTTGCAGCCATATTCTCGGCTATCCATTCTAACAATTCTCCATGTTCGAACATTATATTTAATTTTATTTTTTTGAATTTTTTTTAAAAAACTAATTATTTGAAGATTTATTATTTTCTAAAAATTTTTTTTATTTTCACGCTCTATCTTATTATCAGCAGAAACATAAAACTTGTCGAATCTGCACCGATATTTTCCGCGATTAAATTCGCTTGTCAAATCGATCACGACGAAATTGTAAGGTCCTCCATCCCAAACCCTCTTGCAGAATCTCCTGAATTCCGCCACTCTCGTGTCGTTTGCAACGTGATCGCCGTCGATGTGATTGAGATTCTTGAGATCTTGGCGAAAGAGGCATAGAAAATTAGCGTTCTCCCTTATCGTCTGTCTGGGCAATCGAAAATAATTCTGCGACAGGTAGAAACAGTCCACGTTGCTGTGTCGACCTCTAACGTAATACGATTCGCATCGATTCTGTCTCTCCAAAAGCAGATCGTCGAAAATCATGTGATTCTTATCTTCCGATTTCAATTTTCTAGGATCCGGAACATCGCTAGCGTTCTCATAAAATCGACACTCGACGTTCGAAGATGAATTTCTCTTCATCAGTTCCATCGCTGCACCGTCCAAAATGGTCGAAAGTGAAGCTTCACTCTTGTCGAATTCCTCCCTACTGTCAAAGATTCTGGCTATGACGTCCTTGGGCAATCTACGATCCATGCACTCTCGAAGCAATCTGTATTCGGGTTGAACCAAGCTCTTGCCAAACACGAACAATCTGTCGTAATCCAACCAGTCGGGTCGGGACAACAGATTCATCAACAGATTAGTCTTTCCACAATTCGATTTTCCCACTATCAAGCCTCTTATGCTTTTGGTAAAGAACTCGTTATTCGACCTCTTAGTCGCGGCGTCGTTCCAAGACATATCTTTAATGTTCATCTTTGTTTTATTTTTTTGTTTGTTTGTTATTTTAGATTCTTTTCAAACACAAATTTTTTATGTTTTTCAAACTCAGTTTTTAATATTATTATTTATTTATATCACACCGTTGTGAGTTCTCTTCAATCCAGATCCACTCGTCATTTTGGCTAAATCTTGTATGGGTACCACAGCATCCTTAAAATCTTTCCAACTTTTCGGCGTTCGCTCTAAGGCAGCTCGCTTCACCGGCGGACTGATCAACTTGTCGATCAACACGTCGGCTGCCCTCTTGCCAGCCAAAGAAGCTATCCTACCACTGGCTTCGGAAGCGGCTTTCTTACCAGCATCCAAAGCCGTCTTCTTACCGACCTCAAACGTGGTCGATGCGAGTTTTCTACCCGCATCGCTCGTGAACGCTCGCATTATAGAATCGACGATGCCAGAACCGCCTTGAACGTAAGTTCTGACGTATCCCCTGTTCTTTATCACCAACATATTTTATTTTTATAATATATTTTTGTTTTTTTCACTGGTAAATCGTTTTGTTGTTTTTAAATACTTTTATTATTCTAGTGTAAAAATTTACTGTTTTATTTTTGTTTGTTTGTTTGTTTCTCTCTAATTATTATATACACATCAATCCTTCAATTCGTTCATCAGCCTTTTATAATGGTTTTTATTCAAAACCTTCTGTCTTAACAATTCGTCAGATATAGTAACTATCTGATTATCTAATCCTGTGTTACCAGCCCGTCTGCTCGCCATCAACAAACTCAATCTCTGAGACAGAGCGTCAGAATCGCTCGGAAGAAAAGTGGTTTTCACCCCTTTGCCAGTCACCGATTCGATGAACTTCTTGTTCATATCCCATATGGGTTTCACCACTTTCTTCCACTTGTAACCTCTGTTGGCTTTGGGTCTCGTCTCTCCAGCATCGTTATTTCTCTTCATGGCGTGGGTCTGATCCAGAATGTCGCCGTAATTGTCGAAATCCTGTTCCGTGTAATCGCTAGGCTTGTCGTAAAGGAGCAATCTGCGCAGTCCATCAGTCAATTCGTATCTGTTCGAACCAACGATCAATTCATCATCGCCAATATCTACTTCTGTGTCACCGACAAAAATTATCCTCTCCGAATCCTTATAAAATCCATACAACAGATCTCTCTTACCGCCATCATCAGACGATGCGACGCTACCAGTGGTGATAGTTGAAGCTGTATCGGTGTCGCTCTCGCTCTCTGTCTGAATTCCCGTGGGAACATAATCCGGTGTAGATTGAACGGAATGCCCATTTCCAAAACTAAGAGGCAACGAACCCATAATCAAAGAACTCTCTTTTATGGGTCTCAATTCTTCGACTATCTCCTTCCTGCTTCGCTCTTGACCCTCCATCACGGGTTTAAATATTTTTGTGGCTTCGCATTTGAGTTCCATCTCACCAAGACGTCTGCTTCTATCAGCCGACTGAATGCCCTTCTTAGCACGTTCATACTCCCCTAAAATTCGATCTCGGCGTCTAGAATCCATCTGTAAAAACATTTTTCGTTTTTAATTGTTAATCTTCCTTTAAGTATGCTAATGTGAGTTATTTTATTATTTTCAAAATTAAATGTATAATTATTTTTATGTTTATGTTTTTTTTCTCTCCAATATATATCGATCACTTTTTTTATTTCCTCGGGTATTCCCCCACTCACGTCAGAAATGGAAGCGTTCAATAGTTGTCTGTTAAGTTTTTTGGGAAAAAAATCCGGGTATTCCCCCCACCACATGACGAGGGGAGATAACTCTGTATGATTAAGTTTATGAGAATGAAGCAATCTGATTGGTTAATTAGCGGAGAATCAAGCAATCTGATTGGTTAATTAGATGAGTTCGGAAAATCCCACTATGGGTATTCCCCTACTTACGTCATAAATGGGAAAAACCCACCGCCTCAAAACAATTGCGGATTCTGGACCACCACCGCCTCAAAACAATTCGAAAAACCCACCGCCTCAAAACAATTGCGGATTCTGGACCACTGGTCCAGAATCCGCAAACCGTTTTTTTTATGCTAGCTCAGAATTTTGCTCGCGTTCGCCAACGACGGATCGATGGTCTGATCTGCGATGGGAACGTTGACAAACATTTTTAAAGTAAAAAAAAAAGTGAAAATGTACAATTTCAACTTTTTTTTTAAAAACGCGTGACATTCAACGTTCACCACGAGTATTTGAACGTTAAAAGTGCGATCTAGGAGTCACAAAAAAACAGCGGATTCAAGACCACTGAACATTTTTGTGAACAAGCGTGCGATTTAACACTGAATCCCACGTTGGTAAACGCATCGTATACGTATTTTGTACACGTACATGTACAAAGTGGTCGTGAACTCTCAATTTATACCTACTATCATGATTATGTGCATGTCCTGTGATTTGTATCAGAATCGAGGTGGTGCCCAGAAAGGGATCTCAACGAGCCGGCTTTGCCGGCGAGTAGAGATTCCATTTTGGACACCGCCGAGAATCTGATGCAAATCACAGGACATGCACATTGTCATGATAATTCATATATCTAACAATTCAGTCACATAAACAGATTAAATCTTAAGTTATTAAAACATTTTGGGAACATAATGTTTGGTCGATCACTGAAACGCGCATAGAATGTATTCATGCGCCTCTTATGATGGCCCGCCCAACTTCCGGAAACGAGTCATCTATATGATACGGAATGAGAATAAGTCGTCTATATGATACGGAATCGGAACACATTATTTCTCGTGGTTTTCGGGCCAAAATCTACATGATTGTTGGATAAACTCTTGGATATTTCTAAATGGCCTATTTTCATATTTAACGCTTTACCTAACCTGAAAAGCAGACGACACTTGCAAAAATAATTCTTGAATAACTAATTGTTTTCATTTTTTGTCTCAAAAACATAGGTTATGACCCCTCGTTGGAACGAGCTCGACGAGCTCGTTCCAACGAGGGGTCATAACCTATGTTTTTGAGACAAAAAATGAAAAAAATAATGAAAATTAATTGGCGATTTTTGAGAATAGCGCTGGCCGGTTTTGGCCGTTACGTTAGGTAAAGGGTTAACGTCGAACATACGTCGTTTTTCACATACCAGTTATAAATGAGAAATGGCATAACATGAGTGTGAAATTTGCTTTTGTTAACTTTCAGAGCAAAAACATGGGCAGAGCTAAAATTTTGAAAGTGGGTCGAGCTTATATCTCAAGCATGGTATGACTTTGTAACATAGCCCCTACACCAAATGGATTAAAACTCATTAGGGGTTCTGGGCCACTGGTGTCACTGAATGCATTTTTCAGAAATGCTTGAAACCGTCATTTATCCCCCTCTTAGACATTCCCGAAGTGCATACATGCATGGGAACTTTCAAAAATGTTTGGTGCGTCCAATTTTTTTATGCGGGTCATGCTTAAATCTAAACCATGGTGTGACCTGAGGACCAGGGACCAACCCCAAATAAATCGGAACTCATCGGAGGTTAAAAATATAGGTTAATGTCAATGCGTCACCAAGGAGGCATTGAGTTCATTTTTCCTGGTTCAGACAGATTTTGTCTAGTTCTTGTAACCCTACCTTGAACGTTGTCACTAGCGGTACTCTCTCCTTTGATTTTTTTCTGTCCTGTCTCTTTCGGACACAATAATAATTTCTTGTCAAGATTGTCGGGTTTCATCGGTTGTTTCTCAATAAAACGTGAACGATTTGTAACCTCTCTTCCTCAACTGTCTTTTTATCACACATACATTAAACTTTAAACCCTTGTATTCAACGGAATCGCCGCTATGATATAAATGATTCCGTATTCAACGGGCGATGTACAAGCCAGAACTTTTTTACCGCACCGTTTAGTTATGATTCGAAAAGTTTCCAAATTGCGTTATACAATCATCGACCGTCTGTCACATAATGTGAAAATCAAAGCAGAATAAAGTCGGTTCACAAAAAATTAGTTAGCCATAAATAAGATAATATTTTTAAAAAACCCATTCATTTCCAACCAGAACATTAACCCAGTCCCGTGGCCGTCTCGTTTTGTGGATCCCATTATATCTAAATTGGTCAACTTTATTTCGGTAAATCTTCGTACATCTTGAGAGGCTTCGAACTTCTTTTAAAAATGTTTCTCCTAGCTGTTTTGCAAATCTGCACAAATTTATACTTATATTTTTACTAACAGTAATAGCCACCAAATGGTTATGCGTGAATGGCCACCAGCCGAAGAGAAACAGCGATACGAATTTCAACAAACACTGGTTCCGAAAAGGTTGTTTTGATTTTTTATCGATCCATTTGATCAGTACAGTTTCAGTCAAAACAAACAGACTTTTCACCTGTTGGTTTAAACATCGGAATTAAAATATGTTTATTTAAATGAATTTTAATGCATGGGTTGTGAAATAAACACAGAACGCGATGTGTGTTTGAATCGGTGGGTGTTTTACATAACTCGTTGGAATGGCGTAATTGTATTTCGCTCGAGACTACGCCATTCCAAAGTTATATAAAACACCCACCGATTCAAACACACATAGCGTTCTGTCCATTTATCTGATTCTTGTTTGAAAATCTTGAAATTCTAGATATTAAAACCCACTGCTGATGTCTTTAACTATATTTTACTCCTGAAAATAATTCTCCACAAATTCTCTTTCGATATACTTCAGTTCTGATGCGTTCACAATTTTCACAGAGATTGGAATTTAATGATTACAGTAAATTCTGTTTCTCTAGTTAGTCTCCGTGGAACACAAGACTTGTGTTTGTATGGTATTTTTTCTCCTTCTTCGTGTCTTCGTCTTCTAACCATTACAGACTTTCAACTCCATTCTGTCAAAAAAGGTATTTTAGGGACATATTTTGAAAAAACAAATAAGGGAATTTTAGGGCTAAATTGGGAAGTTTCCAAAATAAAAATAAAAGTGTCGTTGACACTGTAGCTCAAACTGAGTAACTTGAACTTGGTGAGTTTTAGCGAAAGGTCAAAATTGAAGATCATTGGTTCCAATGTTATTTGGTGGAAATTCAACATAACAGCATTGTGTGTGTACAAAGCCAGTGCAATCCATGCATCTTAAATGTAAACTGCAGGGTCGGCTAAAGGAAGAATGTCGATACATAAATGCAGTAAGTTTAAATGTCACTGTGAACGGCAACTTCTTTGAGAGAAATGAATGCTAATCGATTGCTTTTATCTGGAGGTTTCGCCTAATGAGCACACCAAGTTAAAAAACAATCCTATAATAAAGGCGCCCTGTCGGCCATGTCAAGGAAGAATGTTGATGCGCAAATGCACTAAATTCAAAGTTCGTTGCTAACAGTAACAGTGTTTGTCGGAAATTAAAAGGAAATCGATAGCTCCTGAGAAATAAAATATAATCAAATAAATCTCTTTTATTACCAAGATTGGAGCCGATAGCAGGTATCTTACGTGGGAAACTTTTATAATAATGGGCATTTATGCGATTGACTAAACCTGACTTACACCTATGTTGAAAACATAATTGACGGCATGTACTTAACAATGACGATAAAGGTGAACTTAAAAATCCATGACGAAAATAATAAATAAAACATCTCGTGTCATAGCCAATTGTCTTTCAAACTCGTCACAGCATTCTCCCTCCCGAGCCCAGCCAAACAGAATTCGAGATAGATAGATTTTTTTTTGCTCTGGTCAATAGACCATTTTTACATTCCGCCATCTTACATCCGGGACTTCATCTGCCCCCACAAACCGGCTTTATTTATCAGTATTGATCACATGTGTACTCAACTGCTGGTCGGAATTGAAAGCTTCGTTTTCGTCCCCGTTTTATCATTTTAAATTCGACAGTTTACCTAATTTGCGTTTATTCTCATCCTCAAAGAGAATAAAGGTCGAATGTTAGAAATTTGTGTATTTTGCAATGTTATATTCCGTACTTGTTATTTTCATGTGACCATTTGTACGCAGTGTCATCGTACCTCCTTGACTCGATATGCCCGTCGAAACGAGCCATTCAGATTTGTAACTAAAACGACACGCACGTCTGCTGCACAGTACTGAACGCTGCACTGACAGTGTGTTTCCACATTATAAATATTTTTTCTCATTGCTGTCGTTCTTTTGAAACAAAATTCAACTGTGTGCCTGCCTGCCGTTCTTCGAATGAAACATTTTTAGCTTTAAAGAAGCCGACGGTACACTGAAATTGAGAGTTGTGACGAACGTCGGAACGAACAGGAATTGAAGGATTGCATTACATTAACAACATGAAAATGATAACAGATAAGTATGGAATATAACAGCGCAACATACACAAATTCTTTCTAATTTCTTTGGGGATGAGAACAAACGCAGATTAGGTAAATAGTCGGATTTTAATTGATAAAACGGAGGCGAAAATTTACGCTTTCAATACCGATCAGCAGTTCAGTACACGTGTGATCAATGTTGATAAATAAAGCCAGTTTGTGGCGGCAAATGAAGTCCCGGATGTAAGATGGCGCGATGTAAAAATGGTCTATTGTGGAGGCGGGGGTGCGGTGGGGAGTCTGATTTAACCCTTTACCCAACGTAACGGCCAAAACGGCCAGCGCTATTCTCAAAAATCGCCAATTAATTTTCAAAATATTTTCATTTTTTGTCTCAAAAACATAGGTTATGACCCCTCGTTGGAACGAGCTCGTCGAGCTCGTTCCAACGAGGGGTCATAACCTATGTTTTTGAGACAAAAAATGAAAAAATTTAGTTATTCAAGAATTTTTTTTGCAAGTGTCGTCTGCTTTTCATGTTAGGTAAAGGGTTTTAAACATCAGCCATCAAGTCCCATATTATTCCTATACTATATGTATGTTTCAAAGTGGTCCAAGTAATATACAGTAGTACCTGTACTCTGTTTAGAATTTCATAATGTCCAGTACAATATTGCTATATAATTTAAATTGGGGATAACAGGAAGACAGCCAATCTGGCCACGGTATTCCCCGCAGTAGTAGGTAATAAAGGCCGTTTCTGGACCACTTGGTACATGTACTGTACGGTACATGGTAGATGGTGCGTTTACGATCGTAGGATTCAGTGTTACAGTTAAAACTAGAAGTCCTGTCACGAATAGTGCGCTTGTCTAGGCTTAATTGCGCGTTGGAATTGCGCGCAATTGCCATATCGAATGGCATCCAAAGCACGGCAGGTTCTCCTGGTACTTCATAGCAAACACAAGCAATGTTTCTGCCAATGGACCTCCGGGTTACCCGGAGGTCCATTGGCTTAAACATTGCCTGTGCACAGGCCATATGTACAGAATATGATAGCTTTACTTTGGCCATAACGCGTACATTAACGCGCATATCAACGTGCTATTTGTGCGCATTTCATGACAGGACTTCTAGTTTTAACTGTAAATCGAACGCTTGTTCGCAAAAGATGTCGTTTTTTCATGGTGTCCCAGAATCGGCTGTTATTTTGAGACTCCTAGAAAGCACTTTTAACGTTCAAATACCCATTGGCGAACGTGTCGAATGTAAAAAAGTGAAAAATGTACGAAATTGTACATTTTGTTTAACATAAAAAATTGTTGTTTACGTTCCCATCGTGGATTAGACCTTCAATCTATCGTTGGTGAACGCGAGCAAAAAACGCTTTGCCAGTTCTAGACCAGCATCAAAAAGGTGGTTTGCCGATTCTGGACCAGTGGCCCAGAATCGGCTATTGTTTTTGAGGCTAAGTGGGGGAAATACCCATAGTGGATTTTTCCAAACTTAACAGACTACTATTGGGCACTCCCATTTCTGACGTAGGTGGGGGGGAATACCCATAGTGGGATTTTCCAAACTCAACAGAAAAAAAACTAAGTTATTTGGAAAATCTCTACTGTATAAACTTACTGAGAACGTCATTTGTCACGCTCGAAATGTATTACGGGTTTTTTTTATTCAAATGAGCGTCAAATGTCAGTTAAATAGTTTAACCGAAAAACTATTCTATGGATGAAAGCAGAAACAGTTCAAAAGATTAATTGATATGATTTAAACGCGTTTTTTGAAAAGCGTTACATTACTGATGTGTTTACTTGTGATTTTGATTATCAGATGTAATTATTCTCAAACGCATTAAATCAGAAAACGTTTCTTATGTACTAAAACTTTCAAACTTTTCAAAGTTCTCCAGTTTGCCATTGAGCGAATAATCTGTGATGCAATTTTAGCGCATTCAGAGGCAAAACGCATTTATAGAGGTTTATCATGTAAAATGTTTTTTTTCCTCAACTGGTTTTTAGTTATTATATTAAAGACAGAAGATTTTTATTTACTTAAAACATAAAAAATAATTATACATTTAATTTTGAAAATAATAAATAACTCACATTAGCATACTCAAAGAAATATATTAATAATTTAAAAACGAAAAAAAATGTTTTTACAGATGGATGCTAAACGCCGAGATCAGCTTTTAAATGAATATGAACGTGCCAAGAAGGGCATTCAATCGGCTGACAGAAGCAGACGTCTTGGAGAGATCGAACTCAAACGCGAGACCACAAAAATATTTAAACCCATGACGGAGGTTCAAGAGCGAAGCAAGAAGGAGATAGTTGAAGAATTGAGACCCATAAAAGAAAGTTCTTTGAGAATGGGTTCGTTGCCCGGTAGTTTTACGAACCAGTATTCGTTTCAATCTAAACCAGATTACGTTCCCATGAGAATCGAAACCGATCTGAGCGAGAGCGATGATAGAGCTTCAACTATCACCACTGATAGCGTCGCGTCGTCCGAGGATGGTGGTAAGAGAGATCTGTTGTATGGATTTTATAAGGATTCGGACGGTAGAACTTTTGTGAGCGACACAGAAGTGGAACTAGATGATGATGAATTAACCGTCGGCTCGAATAGGTACGAATTAACTTCCGGACTGTGCAAATTGCTCCTTTACGACAAGCCTAGTGGTTACACGGAACAGGATTTCAACAATTACGGCGACATTCTGGTTGGGACCAACGCCATAAACAGAAATAACGATGACAGAGAGACGAGACCTAAAGCCAGCAGAGGTTACAAGTGGACGAAAGTGGTGAAACCTATATGGAATTCGCATAAGAAGTTTGTCCAATCGGTGACTGGTAAAGGGGTGGAAACCACTTTTTTTCCGAGCGATTATGATGCTCTGTTTCAGAGATTGAGATTGTTGATGGCAAGTAGACGCACTGGTAACACAGGATTAGATAATGAGATAGTTATCATATGCGACGAATTGTTACGACAGAAGGTTTTGAATAAAAAACATTATAAAAGTCTGATGAACGAATTGAAGGATTGATGTATATAATAAGTAGAGAGAAACAAACAAACAAACAAAAATATATAAAATAAAAACAGTAAATTTTACACTAGAATAATAAAAAGTATTTAAACAACAAACGATTTACCAGTGAAAACAAAATATATATTATAAAATAAAATATGTTGGTGATAAAGAACAGGGGATACGTTAGAACTTACGTTCAAGGCGGTTCTGGCATCGTCGATTCTATAATGCGAGCGTTCACGAGTGATGCGGGTAGAAAACATGCATCGACCGCGTTTGAGGTCGGTAAGAAGACAGCTTTGGATGCTGGTAAGAAAGCCGCTTCTGAAGCCAGTGGTAGGATAGCTTCTGTGGCTGGCAAGAGGGCAGCCAACGCGTTGATCGATAAGTTGATCAGTCCACCGGAAAAGCGAGCTGCGTTAGAGCGAACGCCGAAAAGTTGGAGAGATTTTAAGGATGCTGTGGTACCCATACAAGATTTAGCCAAAATGACGAGTGGATCTGGATTGAAGAGAACTTGCGACGGTGTAATATAAATAAATAATATTAAAAAACTGAGTTTGAAAAACATAAAAATTGTGTTTGAAAAAAAAATCTAAAATAACAAAAAAAAAATAAAAAATAAAACAAAGATGAACATTAAAGATATGTCTTGGAACGACGCCGTGACCAAGAGGTCGAATAATGAGTTCTTTCCTAAAAGCATAAGAGGCTTGATAGTGGGGAAAATCGAATTGTGGAAAGACCAATCTGTTGATGAATCTGTTGTCCCGACCAGACTGGTTGGATTACGACAGATTGTTCGTGTTTGGCAAGAGCTTGTTTCAACCTGAATACAGATTGCTTCGAGAGTGTATGGATCGTAGATTGCCCAAGGACGTCATAGCCAGAATCTTTGACAGTAGGGAGGAATTCGACAAAAGTGAAGCTTCTCTTTCGACCATTTTGGATGGTGTGGCGATGGAATTAATGAAGAGAAATGCATCTTCGAACGTCGATTGTCGATTTTATGAGAACGCTAGTGATGTTCCGGATCCTAGAGAATTGAAATTGGAAGATAAGAATCTCATGATTTTCAACGATCTGCTTTTGGAGAGACAGAACCGATGCGAATCGTATTACGTTAGGGGTCGTCACAGCAACGTGGACTATTTCTACCTGTCGCAGAATTATTTTCGATTGCCCAGACAGACGATAAGGGAGAACGCTAATTTTCTATGTCTCTTTCGCCAAGATCTCAAGAATCTCAATCACATCTACAGCGATCACGTCGCAAACGACATGAGTGCGGCAGAATTCAGGAGATTCTGTAAGAGGGTTTGGGATGGAGGACTTTACAATTTCGTCGTGATCGATTTGACTAGCGAATTTAATCGCGGAAAATATCGGTGCGGATTCGACAAGTTTTATGTTTCTGATGATAATAAGATAGAGCGTGAAAATAAAAAAATTAGAAAATAATAAATCTTCAAATAATTAGTTTTTGAAACAATAAAAATAAAATTAAATATAATGTTCGAACAAGGAGAATTGTTAGAATGGATAGCCGAGAATACGGCTGCAAAACAATCCATTCAAATCGTGGTGAGTGGCGATTGGACTCGATTCGCGACGAAATTCGAACCTTCCATCGAATTGAATAGAGAGAAAAGATACGAGATGGCGTTGGTGAATCTGGAGACTTATTATTCCTTTCCCAACGTCACTGAAAAGAATAACTGGTTCAAGTATTCCGACGGAGTGGATTGGTTGGAGATTCGAATTCCCAAAGGAAGTTACGACATAGACAATTTGAACAATTACATTCAGATGCGAATGAAGATGGATGGAAAGGGAAGCAACAAGATCTGACTCACTCCCAATCCTAATACCTTACAGACGATGTTGGATTTGGAAGATAATTTTCGAGTGGATTTCAATACGGACGATTCTATAGGCAAGATGCTGGGATTCGATCGAAAGATGTATCGAGGCCACGCGGCATCTGAAAATACGGTTGACATTCTCGCAGTCAATAGCATTCTGGTGAACGTGGACGTGATTGCTGGAAGCTATGTGAATGGTAGCGCTCAACCGACGATCTATTCCTTCTCTCCAAACGTGTCGCTGGGTTATAAGATCGTGGAACAAACTCGAAATTTAGTTTATCTACCAGTGATTTTAGACATGTTGTATAGTCTCAAAACCACGTTGACGGATCAAAATGGTGAACTGTTAGATCTTCGCAGAGAGAGGGTGACGATACGATTTCACATAAGAGAAATATAAAAGCAAAAAAAAAAAATATTGTGTATATATATAAATAACAAAAATAAAATAAACGCAAGATTAATTTTACAAAAATTATTTAATATATATATAATTATCATTAAAACAAAAAAAACAATTGAAGAAAATATATTTAAAAAAAAATAATTATGACACAATACGTGGTTAAAAACGTGAACATATCTGCAGGAGAGAGGAAGAAACTTAAGAGAGCGTTAACAATTCGAGGCGAGGCGGTGAGATTCAAATTCACTCACGAAGATCTGACGAGTGGCGGTCAGGATTCGATCGCCTGGACCAGAAGTCAAATCAAAAGGATGGAGAAAGTGATTCGTGATGGAAGAGGGTTGACGGTGAGATTGAGTCCCGCTCAAATGAGATACAGTTTGAGAAAAAAAGGCTGTTTCCTACCGCTATTGGCAGGAATCGCCGCAAAAGCATTACCCATCATCGCAAAGGCATTACCCTTTCTCAGAAAGACTCTCGGCATGGAAGCTCTCACGGGACTCGCGAGTTTGGCAGTTGAGAAATTAATGGGTGGCAGCGGACTGTTTTTGAAGAAGGGAGGAGCCGTGTGTCGCGTCCACGTGGACGACAGCGATAAATGATTGTATCTAGAACCCGTTAGAGGTGACAACTCTTTGAGTGGAAACGGTCTCTATCTGAAGAGTGGACGGAATGTTGAGCAACTCGGCAAGGGTTTGTTGTTTGGTGAAAATTCGCCATTTAAGAATATACCGATTTTGAATATGTTATTATAATGTAAAAAAATTATATAATTATATAAATATAAAATATAAATCATAGAAAGTATAAAATAATATATAAAATGGATAAAAAGGTGTAAAAACAATTAGACGATAATGATGAATATCGCAAGATAGAGTGCGAAAAAGATTTGGATAAACGATTAGATGATAATGACGGATATCTTAGGAACAAACTGATAAAAGAGTTAAATAAAGATCGGTATATGCGGTTGAAATTTAAAAGAATGAGACGTTTTCCACCATTACCACTACCTTCTGAAGAGAATGGTAATGATGCTAGTGTTATCGAGAGATGCACAACATTTGTTCATAATTATGATTCGGATAAACAAATGTGTTCTTATAAAAACATAGCATATCACAAAAAAAAAGAAAGGAAGAATCGACGCTGAAATTTGAGAAAAAAGGAAATGTTATTATAATATATGGGCAATAGTGAAGAAGGAAAACAAAAAAAAGAAAAAAAAAAGTAATGAGATCTAAAGATGATCTCATTACTTTTTTTTTCCTTTTTCTTTGCTAAAAATCAATCTCTCTCTTGTTTATATTTCCAAGTCCATTATTAGCATGTTGACACTCGTGTTTTCTTCTTTTCCGCAAATGTGTTGAATGTTTATCTTTACTTTTTTAAGTTTTTTTTACTTCAGTCAACGCGCTCTCACCACCCGATTTGTTCATGAGTTCAAGAGAGATTTTTGGATATATGTAACTTCCATAGGGCAACGACAAATCGCTCTTGTCAAATTCTCTGTCTTCGTAGATGATGATATTCTGCAGATCGCTTTCATACTCGTAAAACAAATCGAGCATGGCTTCGTCCAATTTCAAACGCATGCTATATTTGTTGTATTTGTGCTCTAAGCCCTTCGTCTCGACCTCGTTCAATTCCATGGAATCGTGTCGTTGTAATCTCTAGATTTTACAACCGAGTTTCTTACACGTTTCGACTCGTTTCAATTTCAATTCGCATCTTTAGGTGTTGTTGTCATGATCGATTATTTGGTTTTTTTTTGTTTTATGAATTCTTGCAAATAATATATATTTTAAATTTTTGTATTTAATAATTTGTTAAAAAAAGTTGTTTTTTTTTTTACTCTTTATATATATATATTGTATTCTGTACCGTAAGCAGGGAATTTGGAAAAGAGATTGATTCTGACTGATTTCATCTGCATTACATGGTATAATTCATTGTAAAAAACTAATTCTGGGGGATACCGAGTAATTTCGTGTGGACTGTCCCAGTTCCATGGACGCTCGATCTGCTAGCATGCCTTTTATGGGGCTTGTCGGTAGTCGAGTGGTCTATGGCGCTGGTCCAGTTTCGCTAGGCGATTGGTGCCGCAGAAGTCAACTCTCATCAAGGCAGTGGTTCGATCCCCATCGGCGTCAGAGTCTTTCATCCTAAAAAATGCATAACAGAAGTGCCGAATTCTGTATTCTGTACCATAAGCAGGGAATTTGGAAAAGAGATTGATTCTGACTGATTTCATCTGCATTACATGGTATAATTCATTGTAAAAAACTAATTCTGGATACCGAGTAATTTCGTGTGGACTGTCCCAGTTCCATGGACGCTCGATCTGCTAGCATGCCTTTTATGGGGCTTGTCGGTAGTCGAGTGGTCTATGGCGCTGGTCCAGTTTCGCTAGGCGATTGGTGCCGCAGAAGTCAACTCTCATCAAGGCAGTGGTTCGATCCCCATCGGCGTCAGAGTCTTTCATCCTAAAAAATGCATAACAGAAGTGCCGAATTCTGTATTCTGTACCGTAAGCAGGGAATTTGGAAAAGAGATTGATTCTCACTGATTTCATCTGCATTACATGGTATAATTCATTGTAAAAAACTAATTCTGGGGGATACCGAGTAATTTCGTGTGCACTGTCCCAGTTCCATGGACGCTCGATCTGCTAGCATGCCTTTTATGGGGCTTGTCGGTAGTCGAGTGGTCTATGGCGCTGGTCCAGTTTCGCTAGGCGATTGGTGCCGCAGAAGTCAACTCTCATCAAGGCAGTGGTTCGATCCCCATCGGCGTCAGAGTCTTTCATCCTAAAAAATGCATAACAGAAGTGCCGAATTCTGTATTCTGTACCGTAAGCAGGAAATTTAGAAAAGAGATTGATTCTGACTGATTTCATCTGCATTACATGGTATAATTCATTGTAAAAAACTAATTCTGGGGGATACCGAGTAATTTCGTGTGGACTGTCCCAGTTCCATGGACGCTCGATCTGCTAGCATGCCTTTTATGGGGCTTGTCGGTAGTCGAGTGGTCTATGGCGCTGGTCCAGTTTCGCTAGGCGATTGGTGCCGCAGAAGTCAACTCTCATCAAGGCAGTGGTTCGATCCCCATCGGCGTCAGAGTCTTTCATCCTAAAAAATGCATAACAGAAGTGCCGAATTCTGTATTCTGTACCGTAAGCAGGGAATTTAGAAAAGAGATTGATTCTCACTGATTTCATTACATGGTATAATTCATTGTAAAAAACTAATTCTGGGGGATACCGAGTAATTTCGTGTGGACTGTCCCAGTTCCATGGACACTCGATCTGCTAGCATGCCTTTTATGGGGCTTGTCGGTAGTCGAGTGGTCTATGGCGCTGGTCCAGTTTCGCTAGGCGATTGGTGCCGCAGAAGTCAACTCTCATCAAGGCAGTGGTTCGATCCCCATCGGCGTCAGAGTCTTTCATCCTAAAAAATGCATAACAGAAGTGCCGAATTCTGTATTCTGTACCGTAAGCAGGGAATTTAGAAAAGAGATTGATTCTCACTGATTTCATCTGCATTACATGGTATAATTCATTGTAAAAAACTAATTCTGGGGGATACCGAGTAATTTCGTGTGGACTGTCCCAGTTCCATGGACACTCGATCTGCTAGCATGCCTTTTATGGGGCTTGTCGGTAGTCGAGTGGTCTATGGCGCTGGTCCAGTTTCGCTAGGCGATTGGTGCCGTAGAAGTCAACTCTCATCAAGGCAGTGGTTCGATCCCCATCGGCGTCAGAGTCTTTCATCCTAAAAAATGCATAACAGAAGTGCCGAATTCTGTATTCTGTACCGTAAGCAGGGAATTTGGAAAAGAGATTGATTCTCACTGATTTTAATTTTTTAATTTTCTTTAATGTAAAATTTTTTTTTGTAAAAGTTTTGTTTTCTCTTTATATAAATAAAAAGTTTAAATTTAACGTCCTTTTTTTTTCTTGTATTAATTCAATTTTTTTTTTCATGTTAAGGAACATAAAAAATTGTTTTGTTTTTTTTGAAGGAATTAAAACATAAGGAACATAAAAAAATTGCACGAATTAAAACATAAGGAACTGTGAAAAAAAAAATTGCACGTTAAGGAACATAAGAAAAATTGATTAATTTCATCAAAAAAAATTTTTACATTAAAGAAAAATTAAAATTGAAAAAAAAAAATCTTTTTTATATATATAAAGAGTAAAAAAAACAAATTTTTTTTAACAAATTATTTAAAAACAAAATTCGAAAAAAAAAAAAATTCTTACAAAAGAAGCAAACAAATAAAAAAAATGGAAAATTTAAATGATAAAACCGTACCTCAGTTAAACGAGATTTGTTAACTATTAAAAATTCCACATTTCAGAAATCATAGAACTAAATCAAAAAAAATTGAAGTCACATGGGAATATTGTTTGCAAAACGATGGAAAGAAAAAAATCAGAAGTGGATAAACTTAAACAGTCAAAAATAGCATCGATTGTGAAAAAGGAGAAGACGACTAAACAAAAAGCCGTTGAAGAACTTCAAGTTTTAAAAGAAAAGAAAAGAAAAACTAAAACGAAAACGAGTGATGCACTTCAGATTCTAGACAAACGAGATATATTGAGTGAAATTCGACGAGCAATCGACAATGGGAAAGGAGAAGAATATGTAGCATGACTCATCATGGAACTATTCCAATCGAAGCCTGTAGAATGGGAGAGTGCGATCAAAGGCGTTTTTAAAACTTTCGACGTGGTTCACTCGTTCAAGAAAATCGATCCAAAATTGTTCATGGAATGGGTGAAGAAAAAAGTATTGGATTTGTTTCGCAAACACATGAATGTGGGACAAAAAATTAAGATGATACTCCATTGCGTGATGAATAAAATGAACGTGAAGTCTGACGAGAGCATCGTGAAAAATGCATATTTCAGATCTAACGTCGAACCCGTATTTCGAGGTTTAGATTTATCGGATGTTTTTGAAAAGATGAAAGACAAGATGTTGACGTCTCTCACAAATTATCAACATGAAGGTAGTAATTGGACGTTCGATGAGGTGTTGAAACTCGAAATTCATATAACTAAAAACGATTCGTTGAAAGGATCTTCCTACGTGGAATTACCATATTTCTTAGCTAAAAAACACTCTGTGGTCAATGTGAGAAATAAAGATGATCAGTGTTTTAAATGGGCAGTCACCTCCGCTTTATACCCTGTCAAAATGCACTCCGATAGAGTTTCTCGTTACGAGGAGACTTCTAAAAATCTCGATTAGACCGGAGTGACTTTTCAACGCAGTTAAAACACATCAAATGTTTCGAGGCTCAAAATCCCAACGTAGTGGTGAACGTCTTGGGATACGATGATGAAAAACAAATGATCTATCCTCTCAGACAGACTTCGTATCTCGAAAGAGAAAAGACGATTATTTTATTATTGATTTCGAATGGTAACAATCATCATTATTGTTGGGTTAAAAATCCGAGCCGATTACTGTCGAGACAAAATAATAAACATGAACATAAGATATGTTTATGTTGCAACTGCATGAACATGTTTCAGAGTGAAAAATCATTAGCGAAACATCAGGAATATTGCAACGAAAATCAAGGTGTCGCCATCGAAATGCCCAAACCTAACACCATCGTGAAGTTTGAAAATCGCAATAGAAGGTTAAAAGTACCATTCGTCGTGTACGCCAATTTCGAATGTTTCACCATGAAAATGAGTTCCTGCCAACCTAACGCTCTTCAAAGTTACGTCGAAAGATATCAAAAACACATGCCTTCAGGTTATCGCATTTACGTGAAATGTGCTTTAGACTCGCAACAGGACATGGGTCCCTTCATCTACACGAAACAGTGCAAAGACGATGACGTGGCTCAAAGGTTCGTGGAAGAGTTAGAATCGAAAATTCAAATGTTATACGACAAATTCAAAACTCTGGCAAAAATGATCATCACATGCGAGCAGCAGGACGAAAATAACAGAGCCACCGAATGTCACATATGCAGACAATCATTCGATGAGAATTTGGAGGAAAATAAGAAGGTCAGAGACCACAGTCCGGCTCACAGCAAGTGTAATTTAAAATATCGAGACGCCATTTTCTATCCGGTGATATTTCACAATCTCTCGGGTTACGACAGTCATCTGTTCGTGAAAAATCTCGGCACCTTCCACGAAGAATTAAATTGCATCGGGAACAGTGAAGAAAGATACATTTCCTTCACGAAATGGAAGCTCATGGAGAAGAAAAGAGTAATCGACGGAGAGACGTTGGAAGAAAAAACGAAATCCATTCGTAGAAGCATACGTTTCATCAACAGTTTTAAATTCATGTCGACCACTCTGGAAAAATTAGTCGATAACATGAGCAAGGATAAATTTAAAATCACGAGCGAACATTTCGGAGAACGAGTAGACATTATGTTGAGGAAAGGAGTCTATCCTTACGATTACATGAACGATCTAAAGAGATTCGACGACAGCACACTACCTTCAAAAGAAGATTTGTATTCAAAATTATACGAATCCGACATTTCCGACGAGAATTACGAACACGCTAAAAATGCGTGGAAATCATTCGATATGAAAACCATGAGAGATTATCACGATCTCTATCTGAAGACTGATGTTCTGCTCTTGGCAGAGGTGTTCGAAAATTTTCAAGATGTCTGTTGTCAAAATTACGATCTAGATCCCACTTGGTATTTCACCGCACCCGGTCTGGCATGGGACACTCTGTTGAAGACCACCGAAGTCCAATTGGAATTATTATCCAACGTGGACGTGTTGCTCATGTTCGAAAGAGCTACGAGAGGTGGCGTCTCGATGACCTCCTGCAGATATTCTGAAGCTAACAATCCCTACATGAAAGAAGGTTTCGATTCGAAACGGTTGAATAAATACATACAGTATTGGGATGCTAATAATCTGTACGGTTGGGCTATGAGTCATCCTTTACCGATTGGAAATTTCAAATGGGTAACGGAACAGGAAGAGATGCAAAAATGGAGAGACTATCCTTGCATTTTAGAAGTCGATTTGAACTATCCGGAAGAATTACACGATTTACACAACAATTATACACTAGCTCCTGAACGAATGGAACCGAACAAAGGAGACGAAGAAAACTCATTCCCAATTTATTTAACAAACGTAACTACGTCGTCTACAGTGAGAATTTGAAACAATACGTCAATTACGGGATGAAATTAGTCAACATACATTGCATCATTCGATTCGCCGAAGAGCCTTGGATGAAAAAATACATCGATCTCAACACGAATCTCAGAATTCGAGCCAAGAACGATTTCGAAAAAGATTTCTTCAAACTCATGAACAACTGCGTGTACGATAAATCGATGGAAAACATCAGGAAGAGAACCGACATTCGACTCATCACGTCTGAGAAAAGAGCTAAAAAATTAGTGGTGAAACCCAGTTACAAACAACGAACCATATTCGACGAAAATCTAGTGGCCGTTCACATGCAAAAGACGCACCTGAAGTTCGACAAAACGTATTATCTCGGACCAATCATCTTAGATATCAGCAAGCGATTGATGTGCGAGTTTCACTATGATTACGTCAAACGAAAATTTGGTGATAAAGCCAAACTACTGTTCACCGACACGGACAGTTTAGTTTACGAGATAGAGACGAAAGATGTCTACCAAGATATATCTCCGGACGTGGCCGCGTGGTTCAACACGAGCAATTATCCCATCGATCACCCATCCAACATTCAATCAAACGACAACAAGAAGGTGTTAGGTGAATTTAAGGATGAGACAAACAAATCGTCGAATTCGTGGGCTTGAGACCCAAACTGTATGCTTATCGTCTAGAAGATGAAGAGATCAAGAAGTGCAAAGGAGTTAAAGCATGTGTGGTGAAGAAAAACATCTCTTTCCAAGAGTATAAAGATTGTCTGTTAGGAAGTGGTCCAGTGTATAAGATTATGAAATCGATTCGAAGCGAAAATCACGACTTGTATACCGAAATAGTCAACAAGATTGCGCTGACGGCCGACGACGATAAGAGATTCGTGTTAGACGATAAAATAAACACTTTGGCACTCGGACATTGGACTTTAGATGATAGGATTTCAGACATGATTGAGGATGATAGGATTCCAGAAAATCAAGAGGAATTAGACAGATTCAAGATTATGGAAATTGATAGAGACATCGAGAGAGTTAGTTTAAAAAGAAAAATAAAAAAAAAATAAAAAAATAATATCATTTTAGTGAATTATAATAAAATAAATAAATTTAAAAAAAAAAAATATATGCATTTATGAATAAGAAAATAGAGATATCCGTAGAAGGTGTCATCTTACCTAATGAACCCCTATCCAACATCGATCTGTCAAATGCGGTGAAGGATTTCAAAATCAAAGATTTTCTAGGCGTGTTTTCCAGAGATGCCTTGCCAAAGAGAAGACCTCGACAATCGGAATGCGGAATTTTAAAACTAGATGATTTATCGGGTGAAGGCACTCACTGGGTGGCGTGGTTCAAGAACATGAAGAAGAAGAATTATTATTTCAACAGCTACGGAATCTCGTTGCCGAAAGAAATGAAGAACTATTTCAACAAATTGATGGTTCATTACAACACGAAACGAGTGCAATCGCCAGATCAAGTGTTTTGTGGTCACTTATGTCTCTACGTTCTCAAGAGATGGTCTGAAGGAGATTGGTTTCAAGACATTCTCAATGATTTACATTAGAGAGAGATTTTTTTGTAGTATATAAAGGTAAAAAAATTATTTAAAAAAATTTTAATCAAATAAAAACGAAAAAAATAAAATAAGTGAAATAATTCATTTTTTTAATAAACTGTGTTTGAAATATATTTTTTAAAAACAAAAAAAATTCAAAACAACATGCCAGTTGATAAATTTGGTAGAAGTGCCGACGAAAGTCGACCCAAAAAGAAGAGGAAGATGCTAAAGTCGATGATGGTTACGACGTTGCCAACTTGGACGAACATTACGTTCGGAGATACGAACCTCAAGAGGAACCTTTGAACATGAATGATAAGAAGCTCTACAATCTTCCCGAGCCGATAGATCTCGCAGATGCTGCGACTAAAAAATACGTCGACAGGGGGAACGCAGATTTCGAACGAATCATTCTAGATAATTATGTGGATAAAGCCATAACCGACGATCTCGATCTGAAATCTAAACGTTTGGTGAACGTCGCAAATCCCATGGATCCCACCGATGCTGCGACCAAGAAATACGCGGACGACTCTCAAGCGAGATTCAGTGAACACCTGAGAAATAGATACGTTCAGAAAACGATGCACTCAGAATTGAACGCCAATTCTAACAAGATAACGAACGTGGCCACTCCCACGAATCCCAAGGACGTGGCGACCAAACACTACGTAGATCTGGAACAGAGAAAGTCTGATGGACGAGAAATGAAATCGGATCTGAATGTGGGATTCAACAAGATATTGAATCTGTCGAAGGTCAATGACATGGATGCGGACTCAACCGCGGTCAATAAGGGCTACGTAGATTCTGCTGTGATACGATCACAAGAATACGTAGAATTGCAAGTGGATGATCTCTTCCTGAACAAACAATCTGGCGGAACCATGGAGGGTGGTATCAACATGAATGGTGAGAATTTATTCAGACTCAATCACGGTCCCGAATTCGATTCCAGCACGGTCAGCAGGAAGTACGTGGATGGCAACTTGGTCTGGAGGAAGGGCGACATCATGGAAGGTAAACTAGACATGGGTGGACATGCGCTCAAGAATCTACTGGATCCCGTGAACATGACGGACGCCTGCACCCTGATTCCGGTGATGGAAAGACTCAAATACGCTAGAAAATTTATCACCATGTGGGCCGAGGACGTTAGAGGAGGGAAAAACCGAGTGGTCTTTCGGAAACGGAGGTAGCGGATTGAAACATGGTCAGGTGGGATATCCCATGCCGTTGGGAGGTGAAATCATTTGAATGGCTCTGGCTTCCTCGGATTTGAATAACAGAGCGGTCGTCAATCTCGTGGTGAATGGAGTAGAGAGCGATAAGAAATACAGCGTCGAAAAATCTGAGAATCAACACGCGAATGTTAGCACGTTCAGCACGCCTCTCAAAGTGAACGCTGGAGACAGGATTAATTTCATTACATAAACCAATAATCCCGAAGCCGCCAGTTCCGTGGTGAGTCTACTGATCAAACTAGATCCTTTGAACAAACAGTGAACGCATGGAAATAATTAATTAATTAAAAAAAAAATAATGAGTGATTATTAAAAACAAAAAAAAAAGTAATGAGATTTAGAAAGATGTTCAATCTCTCTAGATCTCATTACTTTATTTTTTTTTGGGGGGGGGGGGGGTGTTTGTTTTAATACGTTATTTCTCATAAGGTTTCATCTCATAAAATTGGATCACCTATCTCGAAACATGCGTCGACATCTATTTTAGCATTTCGAAGAGCTTTTATAAATTCTTGAAAAGCAGTTGGTCCTCTATACGTCAACGTGTCTAAAAGTTTTCTGGTCTTATCTTCTATCAAGATTTTACTTTCGATTTCACGTCTCATACAATCAGTCAATATCAAATGTTCTGTTTCGACTAAAGTGTCTAGAATTATTGCTAACAAATCTTGTGAAATATTTTTTGATCAAAACACGTCTGTTTCTTCTCAAGTATTCTCTTTCTTTATCATTCATTTTTTATAATAATTTTTTTTAATTTTATTTATATATTTTTTTTTTTCACACACGTCTCTCATTGAATGATCGACTTCGTATTTCCATTCCAATTCAAATTGTAATTCTCTGCCTGACAGGACCAGGGCGAAGGCTTCGGTTTTTCTCCGCACGTTCCTATCGAATTGCATCTTGATCTGAATGTCTAAGACGCTACTCTTGAGTCGTTCACTCTGTTTACTGACGTCAAATACGAACATGGGATACATCGACTTGTATTCACTGGGAGATATGTTAGGGTTGCTCATCAATTCATCTAGACTGTGATACTTCTTTCTAAAATCAGCGGCGTCGCCGTATAGTCTGCAGAAATCGTTCTTGTCAAACGATGCATTGTAATCGATTGCTGGATATCTCGTGGCGTTCAGAAACACTTGCCTGTTTCTCAAATGGCAGTGATCGAACAGCGACGCATTCTTTTCCTGAGACCCATCCCTATCGGTCTGAAACGCAATCTCTCGGAAGCGGATTTCACCGTCAATATCCAATCGAAGTGATTTGTGGAGGGTGGAATGCTAACCGTGTTGCACTGTCTCATTCTAAATCCCACAGGTAATTTACTCTTGGATTCTATGATCTTGTAGAGATGCGTTTTTTCCACGACCGAAGGCTCCACGTGCGAAGCGAACCACGATATCTTCTGTAGAGTTATCTTACCCGCATCGGTTGCAGTGAGTCTCACTATCGCGTCGTCGTTTCCTTTTCAAATCAACGTCAGATTGTGTTTGAATCCGTACATGATCTTGTTGTAATCGTCCACGAATCCGAAGATGTGTTTCAAAGGTATCCTGAACGAAAACGTTCCTTTAGGTCTGGACGTCTTGACAACGTAGTCGAATATCGCGATGGCGCTGGCGCTAGCAGGGCCGACGGTGTCTTTCATCCACAACTGATTAAGTCCTCTAGATTTCGAAAAATCATCCGGATACGTCAAGAGTCCGAACATTGTGGTGGCCTGACCGGGATGAAACACAGATTCTATCTCTTGTCTGGATAGCATGTATTTTATATTACTGAATAGATGCATGATTCCATTATTGGCTAGAGTAACCGTGTCGTCGGCGGCGTAGTCGCTCCCATCTTCCTTGGTGAGACGTCCCTGCACCACTATGTAACTCTCGCTAGGATGGACGAATAGATCTTGAGTTTCGACGTTGATTCTTATCTCTCACGCATTGTTCAAACTCGTTCCGGTTACCTGTTCGTATTCGTGAACCTCATATTCTTGAATACTTTCATCTTTCACTATGCTTTGTGCTATATCTAGTATATTTGCCATTTTTTAAAGGGTTTTTGTTTTTTTTGTTTATTAATTAGCTTGCTTTTTTTTTATCTAAAAATAGTTTTAATTATTTTTTTATTATTATTTTTCTCTCCTATATATATATGTGTGTAAACAAGAAAATGTTAAAGAGAGTAAATAAAAGAAATTTGTTTTTCTTTATCAAAACTTTGTCTTCTGTAATTGTTGTTCGTAAAACTTTCCGATGATCTCTTCTCCATCCAAAGCTTTGATTTCGTAAGTCACCGGATCGGTGTGAAATATTTTGATTATCATGAAGAAGAGTATAACCATTTTTGAAGTGCTTCTTATAAGCGTAGATTCTCACTCGATCGCCGACCGCAAATTTCGGCGTTCTGGACTTCTTCCTAATCTTAGATCTCTCAGAATATAGATTCACGTAGACACATTTTTCGTTTCGAGGATCGCTAGCTTCCACGGGAGTCATCTTGATCGATCTGTGTCACGTGTTGTTGTAATCTTTGACCAGACCGTTCAGAGCGTATAATTATGTATTTCTTGGTCGAATTCGCCGTGAAGTATCTATGCATCTTTTCCTTCATCGTCCGATTCCAACGTTCCACCATGCTGGCTTTCTCTTCGTTTTTGATCAAGTAGAGGTCGATCAATCGATGAACGTGCTTGTTGTAGAATTCATTCCCCTTGTCCACCCACAATTTATTCAGTTTTCGAGAAGACGAGTCGAACACGCTCTTCAGAGCCTCGGAGGTGCAAGGTCCCGATTTATTCTTCAAAGCTCTGATCCAACCGTATTTGGAAAACATGTCGATGACCGTCAATAGATATTTGACACCCTCGTTCCACCTCGAAAACGATCTCATGTCGACCAAGTCGGCAGACCAAATATCATCCAAACCCTTCATGAACACCCTTCTCTTTCGAAATTTACGCATGGTGGGTTTGTGTAACTCCTCAGCCAATTCGCTCGTCAATAATCGTTTCTTCTTTTCAGATGCGCTTTTTTTTTTGAACGCCCCTTCCGAATTGACGTTTCACACCGATCAGATTACCGACAGCGAACGTTCTATCTTCTCTCTCCTGGTCGGATTCGATATGCCTCTCAATTTCCCCAACATGTCTTTATCGCAGACATCATTGCGAGTCTTGTGTCGGGATGTCCGGCGTAGCACAGATCGTGATCATACACGGCCGCATCCACCCTATTCACAGGTTTGCTCCAAGATTTAGGAGTCAGATGTGCGTTGAGTCTCTTGTTCAATTTCGTTCCAGGTCACGTGAAACTGTGACCAGGCAGATGCATTTCGAAAGGTAGATTATTGATCATTTTATTCACGATGCCTTTACCTTTGCTCGCGTTCTTTTTTTTTTTGATGAATCGAGTCTTGATAGAACCACACATGTCACAAATTCCGCGAAGCATCTGTCTGTCGTTTTTAGTTCGTACTTCTTGAGAATTACTCGTCTCGGTAACTCTCTTACACTTTACGCAATACATTTTTTTGAGAGTTATTTAAATTAATTTCGTTTTTATTTTATATAGAAATTTAATATTTCTTTTTTAAAAATTCTGTTCTTATTATATATATTTTTTTTTCAATCGCTGCTCTTGAGTTCTATCATCTTACCGAATTCCTCCCTGGCCTCTTTCCTCCCCTTTTCCACGAGAGAAACCTTCATCTCTTCCTTGATGATCTGACGAGTCTTGATTCTCACGGCTTCTTTCATGGCTTTATATTTCGTTTTCTCGCCCAATATCGCGAAGTATTCTCTGTCCGATATCCTACCGTTTTTCAACGCCATCGAGATCATTTCAGATATCGTGTCGATCTTGGAGTCGGCCAAGACGCGAATCTTGTCATGTTTCCTCACCTTCAGATATAATTTCCTACTCAAAAAGTTTCCAAGCGTGCTAAACAATCCAGCGGCGAGAGCCACTCCTTCTATGGTTAACATGATCGGAATACCGACCACAGTCGACAACAATCTGAGGCTGGCTGCGTGTAAACCCATGGAAATTGTGATGAGTGTCATGTCGATCGCGTTGACGAATTTCACGAAACGCGAATACTTCTTCTTGAGAGAATGACGAGAATCTCTCTCTCGAGTTAGATACGATTGGATTCTACTGATTTGATCGATGCGATACCTCTCCCCTCTTTCTTTTTCTTCTAGCGACGGTGCCGTCGGCAAAACGCCGTTCGGCTTCTTGTCCTCGTCGTCATCTAACGTCGGATACAATTTATTTCTGGTTCTCATTTTTGTGTTTTTTTTTACTTTCTAATATTAGATAAAAAAATTTATGTGTGTATTTATTTTTTATTTTCTATTCTCCCTTATTTTATATCAACAAGAAAAAACTTAGACGTATGCTTCATTGAACAATAATTTCATGATGCATCCCTTGTCTTCTAAAGTCAGACTTCTATGCACCAATTTCAGTTCTTCCCAAACTGTGGGCTTGTCTCGATCCTTACAGAAGAGTAATCTCTTCCAAAACGCGATCACTTCGTCGATTTGAACGCGTTCGAACGCCGGTTCGAAATACTTGACGACCATATCTTCCCTTTCCATCATCAGACATGAATGATTCTCGTGATCAAAGTCTAGGTGATCCCGATATCCGGCGCATCGTTCTAACAAGAGGCGACCTAGTTGTTCGTTCACGCAGAATGCGTAGGCTCTCATCAGCATTTTTGAAAGAAACCTTGCTCTAATAGTCTGGGAAGCACTCATGATTTACGTATTTTTTTTTATTATCTATTCGATTTGATATATTTATTTTTAAATAACTATTTATTTTATATTTTTTATTCTCTCCTATATATATCAATCACTTTTTTATTTCCTCGACCTTCAATTTGATAGGTCACGTGACCACCTTCTCGAAACTTTCGATTTTATGATGGGCGTGACCCCCACCCCCACGACGAGGGGAGATAACTTTGTATGATTAAGTTTATGAGAATCAAGCAATCTGATTGGTTAATTAGCAGGTCACGTGACCACCTTTTCAGCCTCAAAAACAATAACCGATTCTGGGCCACTGGTCCAGAATCGGCAAACCACCTTTTTGATGCTGGTCTAGAACTGGCAAAGCATTTTTTGCTCGTGTTCACCAACGATAGATTGAAGGTCTAATCCACGATGGGAACGTAAACAACAATTTTTTATGTAAAACAAAATGTACAATTTCGTACATTTTTCACTTTTTTACATTCGACACGTTCGCCAACGGGTATTTGAACGTTAAAAGTGCGTTCTAGGAGTCTCAAAATAACAGCCGATTCTGGGACACCATGAAGAAACGACATTTTTTGCGAACAAGCATGCGATTTAACACTGAATCCTACGATGGTAAACGCACCATCTACCATGTACCGTACAGTACATGTACCAAGTGGTCCCGAAACGGCCTTTATTACCTACTCGCAGTAAACATATGTGTTTTCATGTAATTTTATCATCGTCATTAATGTTTATTATTGTGTATAAGTTTTACTGTGAAATAAAGATCAATCAATTAATCAATCATATCTAAATCACCCTGAATAAGCATACAAGGTTTCAAAACAATTCGATTATGAATTCGTTATTACTTATTTGTTATTACTTGTTATTTGTTATTACTTATTTGTTATCACTTATTTGTTATTACTTATTTGTTATTATTTATTTGTTATTACTTATTTGTTATTTGTTATTTGTTATTACTTATTTGTTATTACTTATTTGTTAATACTTACTTGTTATTATTTATTTGTTAATTATTATTACTTATTTGTTATTACTTACTTGTTATTACTTATTTGTTATTTATTATTACTTATTTGTTATTACTTACTTGTTATTACTTATTTGTTATTTGTTATTACTTATTTTGTTACTTGTAATAACAAGTATGTAATAACTAGTAACAAAAATGTCCCTCTAGGGCTTCCGTACAAAGTAAATGAATCGAATCCATGCGTTCAAAAGCACACAAGATCGATTGTGAAAGGTGGGGACATGATGTGTGACGTTTCATTTTTCAAACTAGAAAAGTGTAAATAAAAACAAATGCACGTGTCGTCTGTTTTGTTTATAAAACTCAAGTTGAATCGACGTCGAAAAGATACCAATAAACAACAAAAATAAGAAAGATAAACATTGTTCATTTAATAAAGTATTTTTTGCAACTTCAGCTCAAGTTTGTAGGTGAATTACTTTTAGACAGAAATGTATCAGTGCGCCTTGTTTATTTTTGGCAGTTTTGCTTGTCGATTGAATTGGATCAATGTGTTCTTCACTTCCCACAGTGTTTTGAAGCGAGTAACAGCATGATTTTGCCGCGACTGTCCTGTCAATGATTTCTGGGATAAACAAAATAAAAGCGTAGTGTTTTCAAATAAAAAATTTATTCTACTCGTAGGGGCTCGTCGGTTTCATTCTGAATCCTGCACGTAGAATATTCTTTTTACTCGGAAACACTGTAGTTTACTCTATATATATGGTCCCCAGAAATAAAAAAAACGATCTTGCATTAATCTTACTTTATTTTTTTTTTTTAGCGGTGGCCGATTTGCCTGCTATCTTTTATTTCAATAATGATAAACAAACAGAAATCCTAATTTGACTCACGATTCAGATTCGCATTACATTAATGAGCAGTGAAAAATTTATTTAACTGTTGTTAACACCACTGACATTCATTTGACACCACTGACTATAAGGTAACCTCATGGACCCCATGGACACCAGTAAACGAAGGGCAGTCAACGGTCAGATTGCGAGTACGCCTTTATTGCGTTTTAGGCATAGAGCATTCAGGATTGATAATGACAGTTAAATGACCACTCGTTTTGAGTTACTCGTAACTCGAGGTGAGCTCCCATGCGACGATAACAATGTTTTGGGAAACGGGATGTACTATAATGATACCCCATTGTATAGAGAGTAATCGCTTGATTGGACTAGTTACGTGAAATAATTCATGAGAGGTGAGGGACGTTGTGCAAACACGAGTGCGCGAATGCGCGCGAGTGTTTTACAATATAGTCCCTCGCCTCCAATGAATTATTTCACGTAACCTGTCCAGTCAAGCGATTACTCTGTTTATTACGTTTTATTATTAACGATAATTATATTATTTTACCCGTTACCTAACATAACAGCCAAAAACGGCCAGCTCTATTCTCAAAACTCGCCAATTAATTTTCATTATTTTTTCATTTTTTCGTTCCAATGAGGGATCATAACCTATGTTTTCGAGACAAACAATGAAAATAATAGTTATTCAAGAATTTTTTTGGCAAGTGTTGTCTGCTTTTCATGTTAAGTAGAGGGTTAAAAAGCAACAAAGAAAAACAATTAAGTCCCCATTACACCCACGGCAACGCGTCTTCGTTTGCGCGCACGGATACATGACACAATTGTTGATTGCATAATTCACTTGTGAAGTTATCGTTTATGATCAAACCCGGATAATCTCAGTAAATCACACTTTGGAAAGTAATAAAAACAAATAATCATTACTGTGTTATCTGTGTAGACAAGCAGACAGAGCAATGGAAAAAAAATACTAGGAATAAACAATAAAAAGTTAATTTCACACAATTCTCCAGCAATTGAACATGAACACGAAAAATCAGCAAAATAATTCCATAGTTCACCTGTCTTCTGACCAACCCCCCAATCACAGGGTTTGGAATAGAAAATGCGCTTTGAAGTTTCTCGAATATAAAATGTCTATCGATAAGTCTTCAACTTCTGAACATGAAAGTAAGATTGACAGAACAACTCCGTGGGAAGAGGTGGAAAATGGGCCAGAACCATTATTAGATCCTGTTAACCAAATCTGTCGGTGTCGTCTAGTTTCGCCTACAGTGCAATTTCGCATACGAAATAGTTCTTGTAAAAGTGTAGACGAATTTGAACTAAAGTGGAGGATTAGCAATAATTACCTGTTGTACCTAGAGACAATGGATTTACCCACAAATATGTTTTGTTCAACACTTCTTGGGGATGAAATTCGATTTATATCGGAACTGCATAGGCATAATATACATCATATTATAACTTTTGACTAAAAAATATTATTATGCCTCACGTTTGTAACATCTGCCGTGATTGGTTAATTTGACACCTTCTAAAAGTCATAGTACTGGAGTTTTGGGGCAAAACACGGGTACTATCGGAACGTTTTTCCCTGAAGACAAAAGAACGAAGAAAATGTAAGCTCCACTTCCATTTATCAGCGTCGATTGGAATTTCTCAACACCAAACGCTGGCTCCGTGTTCGTTTAACTTATGTCGTCACCGGTAGACACAAACTTACCAACACATGGGCATCTTCAGTGGGTGTGTTTTCAATTTTAACTGCAAACAATGAATTCAAAAGAATCAGAAATACTAAAAACTCACGTGTTGTTCACCACTTCAGTGAATCCTGAATATAAGTTATGACTTCAATCAATTATTTCCACAAGTTTAGTAATCCTCGTCCTCACTGAGCCTCCGTCTCAAGATCAAAATAAATTGTTTCACTCCGCTTAATTTTTATCAACTGTCGTCGTCCGAGAAACATGAATTTATATTCCAGTAATTTATACCACTTAGCATACACTCATTAACAAAGGAAGCGATCCCGCAAGTGAGATGTCCTGATGTGTCTGTCTTGTGCATGGGTCGTAACTATTGGTTGACCTGAATGCAGTCGGTCGGTCGGCCGTAGATCCAGTGGTTCTATATCTTCCAATCATATGGAAAATAAATAGTGGCCACAGTTACTCCGAACTCTGCAGCGAGCTTATCTGAGGTATCCCAGCCTCATGCATACCAGTGGCACACAACCTCCGATTTTCAGTTAACCTTGGCATTTTCTAGAATGCCGGAAGACAAAAACTAGCGTGTTTTCTCAATAACCCAGGTTTTATAGCACAACATAACACAAAGAAAATCGTCGGTCACCCATTCAGTTTGACATTTTTGGATAGCATGTGCTATTTTGAAATCCGTAGCAAAATTGTATACGGTTGGGTGGACAACAACAACATGTCATCATTAAACTCTTTGCATGACTTCTTGTCTACAATTATGCAACATTAGAACTAGTATATTAGTAGGTGATAAATGCCGATTCAAAGACAGATGTACATGTACATGTACACATACATCGATGTACACCTCCATAGGATTTAGTGTTAAAATCGTGTACAGGTACACGATTTTAACGTTTTTTAGGGTGTCTTAGAATCGGCTTTGCCGATTCAAAATCACTGGATTCTATACAAGAGTGAAAAAAAACGCATGAAATTTTATGTACGTGTACATGTACCGTCTGATTTGGAATCGGCAAATGGGTTTCCCCCATAGGATTCAGTGTTAAATTGCGAGCAAAAAACGTGTTGTCGTTTCTAAATCATCATCTTGCTGATTCTAAATCATCCGCGTCTGTACACGATTTTAACACTGAATCCCTATGGAGGCGTACACGGAAATCCATTTGCGGATTTTACGTCGGAAATCGAATCGTGTACGGTACACGGAAAAGAGGTGATTTTTGAACCCGCAAACCCACTGTCACGTTTGCTGAAGAAATAAAAAAAGTGATTGGTATATATAGGAGAGAAAAATATATAAATAAATAGTCATTTAAAAAAAATAATATATCAAATCGAATAGATAATAAAAAAAATAAATACATAACTCATGAGCGATTCTCAGACAATTAGAGTAAGGTTTCTTTTAAAAATGCCGATGAGAGCCTACGCATTCTGCGTGAATGAACAACTAGGTTGTCTCTTGTTAGAACGATGCGTCGGATGTCGGGTTCACCTAGACTTCGATCACGAGAATCATTCGTGTCTGTGGATGGAAAGGGAAAATATGGTCGTCAAGTTTTTTGAACTGGCGTTCGAACGCGTTCAAATCGACGAAGTGATCGCGTTTTGGAAGAGATTACTCTTCTGTAAGGATCAAAACAAGCCCACAGTTTCGGAAGAACAGAAATTGGCGCGTAAAAATCTGACTTTAGAAGATAAGGGATGCGTCATGAAATTATTGTTCAATGAAGCATACGTCTAAGTTTCTCGATATCAAATAAGGGAGAATAGAAAATAAATAAATACACACATAAATTTTTTATCGAATATGAGAAAGAAAAAAAAACAAAAATGAGAACCAGAAATAAATTGTATCTGACGTTAGATGACGACGAGGATGAGAAGCCGATCAGCCTTTTGCCAACGGCACCGTCGCTAGAAGAAAAAGAAAGAGGAGAGAGGTATCGCATCGATCAAATCAGTAGAATCCAAGAGTATCTAACTCGAGAGAGAGATTCTCGACATTCTCTCAAGAAGAAGTATTCGCGTTTCATGAAATTCGTCAACGCGATCGACACGACACTCATCACGATTTCCATGGGTTTACACGTGGACGGCATCAGATTGTTGTCGACCGTGGTCGGCATTCCGATCGTGTTGACCGTAGAAGGAGTGGCTCTCGCCGCCGGATTGTTTAGCACGTTCGGAAACTTTTTGAGTAGGAAATTATATCTGAAGGCGAGGAAACACGACAAGATTCGCGTCTTGGCCGACTCCAAGATCGACACGATATCCAAAATGATCTCTATGGCGTTGAAAGATGGTAGGATATCGGACGGAGAATACTTCATGATATTGAGCGAGAAAACGAAATAGGGTGCCATGAAAGAAGCCGTGAGAATCAAGACTCATCAGATCAGCAAGGAAGAGATGAAGGATTCTCTCGTGGAAAAGGGGAGGAAAGAGGCCAGGGAGGAATTCAGTAAGATGATAGTACTCAAGAGCAGTGATTGAAAAAAAATATATATATAATAAGAACAGAATTAATTAATTATTAAATTTATATATAAAATAAAAAACGAAATTAATTTAAATAACTTTTAAAAATGTATTGCGTAAAGTGTAAGAGAGTTACTGAGACGAGTAATTCTCGAGAAGTACGAACTAAAAACGACAGACAGATGCTTCGCGGAATTTGCAACGTGTGTAGTTTTGTCAAGACTCGATTCATCAAAAAAAAGAACGTGAGCAAAGGTAAAGGCATCATGAATAAAATTATCAATAATCTACCTTTCGAAATGCATCTGCCCGGTCACAGTTTCACGGGACCCGGAACGAAATTGAACAAGAGACTCAACGCCAATCTGACACCCAAATCTTGGAGCAAACCTGTGAATAGGGTGGACGCGGCCACGTATGATCATGATCTGTGCTACGGCGGACATCCCAACACCAAGACTCGCAACGACGTCTACGATAAAAACATGTTGTGGAAATTGAGAGGCATATCGATCCGACCAGGAGAGAGAAGATAGAACGTTCGCTGGTCAGCAATCTGATTGGTGCGAAACGTCGATTTGGATGGGGCGTTCAAAAAAAAAAGCGCATCGGAAAAGAAGAAGAAACGATTATTGACGAGCGAATTGGCCGAGGAGTTACACAAACCCATAGTGCGTAAATTTCGAAAGAGAAGGGTGTTCGTGAAGGGTTTGGATGATATTTGGTCTGCCGACTTGGTCGACATGAGATCGTTTTCTAGGTGGAACAAGGGCGTCAAATATCTATTGACGGTCATCGACGTGTTTTCCAAATACGGTTGGATCAGACCTTTGAAGAGTAAATCGGGACCTTGCGTCGCCGAGGCTCTGAAGAGCGTGTTCGACTCGTCTTCTCGAAAACCGAGTAAATTGTGGGTGGATAAGGGAAAGGAATTCTACAACAAGCACGTTCATCGATTGGTAGACCTCTACTCGATCGAAAACGAAGAGAAAGCCAGCGTGGTGGAACGTTGGAATCGAACGATGAAGGAAAAGATGCACAGATACTTCACGGCGAATTCGACCAAGAAATACATATACGCTCTGAACGGTCTGGTCAAAGATTACAACAACACGTGACACAGATCGATCAAGATGACTCCCGTGGAAGCTAGCGATCCTCGAAATGAAAAACGGGTCTATGCGAATCTATATCCTGAAAGATCTAAGATTAGGAAGAAGTCTAGAACGCTGAAATTTGCGGTCGGTGATCGAGTGAGAATCTACGCTTATAAGAAGCACTTCGAAAAGGGTTATACTCCTCGATGGACCTCGGAAATCTTCGTGATAATCAAAATATTTCACACCGATCCGGTGACTTACAAAATCGAAGCTTTGGATGGAGAAGAGATCATCGGAAAGTTTTACGAACAATAATTACAGAAGACAAAGTTTTGATAAAGAAAATAAATTTCTTTTATTTACTTTCTTTAATATTTTCTTGTTTACACATATATATATAAGAGAGAAAAATAATAATAAAAAATAATTAAAAACTATTTTTAGATAAAGAAAGCAAGTTAATTAATAAACAAAAAACTAAAAATCCTTTAAAATGACAAATATACTAGATATAGCAAAACATAGTGAAAGATGAAAGTATTCAAGAATATGAGGTTCACGAATACGAACCGGTAACCGGAACGAGTTTGAACAATGTGGGAGAGATAAGAATCAACGTCGAAACTCAAGATCTATTCATACATCCTAGCGAGAGTTACATAGTGGTGCAGGGACGTCTCACCAAGGAAGATGGGAGCGACTACGCCGACGACGACACGGTTACTCTAGCCAATAATGGCATCATGCATCTATTCAGTAATATAAAATACATGCTATCCGGACAAGAGATAGAATCTGTGTTTCATCCCGGTCAGGCCACCACGATGTTCGGACTCTTGACGTATCCTGATGATTTTTCGAAATCCAGAGGACTTAATCAGTTGTGGGTGAAAGACACTGTCGGCCCTGCTAGCGCCGGCGCCGCCTTGATATTCGACTACGTCATCAAGACGTCCAGACCTAAAGGAACGTTTTCGTTCAGGATACCTTTGAAACACATCTTCGGATTTGTGGACGATTACAACAAGATCATGTACGGATTCAAACACAATCTGATGTTGATTCGAAAAGGAGACGACGATGCAATAGTGAGACTCACTGTGACCAATGCGGGTAAGATAACTCTACACAAGATATCGTGGTTCGTTCCACAAACAAAATCTCTCTCTAATGTAAATCATTGAGAATGTCTTGAAACCGATCTCCTTCAGACCATCTCTTGAGAACGTAGAGACACAGGTGACCGCAAAACACTTGATCTGTTGATTGCACTTGTTCCGTGTTGTAACGAACCATCGATTTGTTGAAATAGTTCTTTATTTCTTTTGGTGGTGAGATTCCGTAGCTGTCGAAATAATACTTTTTCTTCTTCCCGTTCTTGATCCACGCCACCCAGTGAGTGCCTTCACCCGATGAATCATCTAGATTTAAAATTCCGCATACCAATTGTTGAGGTCTTCTCTTCGGCAAGGCATCTCTGGAAAACACACCTAGAAAATCTTTGATTTTCAAATCTTTTGCTGCATTCAACAGATCGATGTTGGATAGGGGTTCGTTAGGTAATGTCTCTATCGATTTCTATAATTTTGAATCCATCTAATTCCTCTTGATTTTCTGGAATCCTATCATCCACAATCATATCTGGAATCCAATCATCCACATTCATATCGTCTCTAATTAGATCCGAAATCCAATGTCCGCATGCCAAAGTGCTTATTTTATCGTGTAACATGAATCTCTTATCATCGTCAGCTGTTAGCAAAATCTTGTTGACTATTTCGGTATACAAGTCGTGATTTTCGCTTCGAATCGATGTGATAGTCTTATACACCGGACCACTTCCTAACAGACAATCTTTATACTCTTGGAAAGAGATGTTTTTCTTCACCACGCACGCTTTAAATCCTTTACACTTCTTGATCTCTTCATCATCTTCTAGACGATAAGCATACAGTTTGGGTCTCAAGCCCACGAATTCGACGATTTGTTTACCGCCGCTCTCGTCCTTAAATTTACCCAACACCTTCTTGTTGTCATTCGATTGAATGTTGGACGGGTGATCGACGGGATAATTGCTCGTGTCAAACCACTCAGCCATGTCCTGAGATATATCTCGGTATCTTTCGTCTCTATCTCATAAACTAAACTGTCCATGTCGATGAACAGTAGTTTGGCTTTATCACCAAATTTTCGTTTGACGTAATCATAGTGAAACTCGTACATCAATCGCTTGCTGTTATCTAAGATGATCGGTCCAAGATAATACGGTTTGTCGAACTTCAGGTGCATCTTTTGCATGTGAATGGCCACTCGATTTTCGTTGAATATGGTTCGGTGTTTGTAATTGGGTTTCGCCACTTATTTTTTAGCTCTTTTCTCAGATGTGACGAGTCGAACGTCGGTTCTCTTCCTGATGTTTTCCATCAATTTACCGTACACGCAGTTGTTCATGAGTTTGAAGAAATCTTTTTCGAAATTGTTCTCAGCTCGAATTCTGAGATTCGTGTTGAGATCGATGTATTTTTTCATCCAAGGCTCTTCGTTGAATCGAATGATGCGATGTATGTCGACTAATTTCATCCCGTAATCGACGTATTGTTTCAAATTCTCGCTGTAGATGTAGATGACGTAGTTACGTTTGTTAAATAAATTGGGAATGAGTTTTTCCTTGTTTCCTTCATTCGGTTCCATTCGTTCGGGAGCCAGCGGATAATCGTTGTGTAGATCGTGTAATTCTTCCGGATAGTTCAAATCGACTTCTAAAATGCAAGGATAGTCTCTCCATTTTTGCATCTCTTCTGGCTCCGTCACCCATTTGAAATTTCCAATCGGTAAAGGATGACTCATAGCCCAACCGTACAGATTATTAGCGTCCCAATACTGTATGTATTTATTTGATCGTTTTGAATCGAAACCTTCTTTCATGTAGGGATTGTTAGCTTTAGAATATCTGTGGGAGATCATCGAAATACCACCTCTCGCAGCCCTTTCGAACATGAGCAACATGTTCACATTGGATAATAATTCCAATTGAACTTCGGTGGTCTTCAACAGAGCGTCCTATGCCAGACTGGGTGCGGTGAAATACCAAGCTGGATTCAGATCGTAATTTCGACGACAGACGTCTCGAAAATTTTCGAACACGTCTGCCAAGAGCAGAACGTCGGTCTTCAGATAGAGATCATGATAATCTCTCATGGTTTTCATATCGAATGATTTCCACACGTTTTGGGCATGTTCGTAATTCTCATCGGAAATGTCGGATTCGTATAATTTCAAATAAAAATCTTCTTTCGAAGGTAGTGCGGTGTCTTCGAATCTCTTTAGATCGTTCATGTAATCGTAAGGATAGACTCCTTTCCTCAACATGACGTCTACTCGTTCTCCGAAATGTTCGCTCATGATTTTAAATTTATCCTTGCTCATGTTATCGACTAATTTTTCCAGAGCGGTCGACATGAATTTAAAACTGTCCATGAAACGTATGCCTCTATGAATGGATTTCGTTTTTTCTTCCAACGTATTTCCGTCGATTACTCTTTTCTTCTCCATAAGCTTCCATTTTGTGAAGGAAATGTATCTTTCTTCGCTGTTCACGATGCAATTTAATTCTTCGTGTGAGGTGCCGAGATTTTTCACGAACAGATAACTGTCGTAACCCGAGAGATTGTGAAACATCACCGGATAGAAAACGGCATCTCGATATTTTAAATTACACTTGCTGTGAGCCGGACCGTGATACAGACCCGTGTAATGATCGTGGTCTCTAACCTTCTTATTTTCCTCCGAATTCTCGTCGAACGATTGTCTGCATATGTGACATTTGGTGGCTCTGTTATTTTCGTCCTGCTGCTCTCGCGTGATGATCATTTTCGCCGGAGTTTTGAATTTGTCGTATAACATTTGAATTTTCAATTCTAACTCTTCCACGAACCTTTGGGCCACGTCGTCGTCTTCATACTGTTTCGTGTAGGTGAAGGGACCCATGTCGTGTTGCGCGTCGAAAGCGCATTTCACGTAAATGCAATAGCCCTAAGGTTTGTGTTTTTGATATCTTTCGACATAACTTTGAAGAGCGTTGGGTTGACAGGAACTCATTTTCGTGGTGAAACATTCGAAATCGGCGTACACGACAAATGGTACTTTTAACCTTCTATTGTGATTTTCAAACTTCACTATGGTGTTAGGTTTAGGCATTTCGACGGCGACACCTTGATTTTTGTTGCAATATTCCTGATGTTTCGCTAACGATTTTTCGTTGTGAAACGCATTCATGCATTTGCAACATAAACATACCTTATGTTCATGTTTATTATTTTGTCTCGACAGTAATCGGCTAGGATGTTTAACCCAACAATAATGACGATTGTCATCATTTGAAATCAATAATAAAATAATCGTCTTTTCTCTTTCGAGATACGAAGTCTGTCTGAGAGGATAGATCGTTCGTTTTTCATCGTCGTATCCCAAGACGTTCACCGCTACGGTGTGATTTTGAGCCTCGAAATGTTCGATGTGTTTTAACTGCATTGAAAAAGTCACTCCGGTCCAATCGAGATTTTTAGAAGTCTCCTCGTAACAAGAAACTCTATGAGGATGGATTTTGACAGTGTATAAAGCAGAAGTGACTGCCCATTTAAAACACTGATCATCTTTATTTCTCACGTTGACCATGGCGTATTTTTTAGCTAAGAAATACGGTAATTCCACGTAGGAAGATCCTTTCAATGAATCGTTTTTAGTTATATGAATTTCGAGTTTCAACACCTTATCGAACGTCCAATTACTACCTTCATGTTGATAATTCGTGAGAGATGTCAACATCTTGTCTTTCATCTTTTCGAAAACGTCTGATAAATCTGAACCTCGAAATACGGGTTCGACGTTAGATCTGAAATATGCATTTTTCACGATGCTCTTGCCGGACTTCATGTCGATTTTATTCATCACGCAATGGAGTATCATCTTAATTTTTAGTCCCACGTTCATGTATTTGCAAAACAAATCCAATACGTTTTTCTTCACCCGTTCCATGAACAATTTCAGATCGATTTTCTTCAACGAGGGAACCATGTCGAAAGTTTTAAAAATGCCTTTGATCGCACTCTCCTGTTCTACAGACTTTGATTGAAATAGTTCCGTGGTGAGTCGTGCTAGATATTCTTTTCCTTTCCCTTCGTCTATTGCTCGTCGAATTTTGCTTGATATATCTCGTTTGCCTAGAATCTGAAGTGCATCACTCATTTTCATTTTAGTTTTTCTTTTCTTTTCTTTGGAAACTTGAAGTTCTTCAATGGCTTTTCGTTTAGTCATCTTCTTATTTTTCACAATCGAAACGTTTTTGGTTTTTTTTGACGTTGGCATTTCGATTCCTTTTACTATCTTTTTCTTCTTCTTCTCATTTTTCACAACCGATGCATTTTTTGATGTCGTTGCTATTGGCATTTCGTTTGCCTTTCCATCGTTTCGCAAATATTTCTGTATGACTTCAATTTTTTTTGATTTAGTTCAATGATACACAATTCGTCTGCTCTTGTCAAGCTCTTCTTGAAGTCCATCATTATCGCTTTTATTTCTTGTTTGCAGAACGAACACGTTTTCTCGTCTCTAGAATAACATTTCTTACAATAACACAAATGTGCGCATGGTAGAAACGAAACGTTTGCGACATTTTCGCAAAGTAGACACGTGTTCGTATTGCTCGACTCGTTTTCGACACACGACAATAACTCATCCGCTTGTGTCAGGAATTTAATCAGATGTTCTAAAGTCAAAAATTGAGATAAGGTCTTGTTTGCGTTATTTAATGCATTGTACAATTGTTCCTTAGTGTACCCTAATTGTAACAGATCCATCAATAATTTTTGGTTTTTATTTCTATCCCACTCTTCGTCTTCGATTTTAATCAATCCCAATGTTATGATCTTGTTCAAATAATCACATTCGCCATTTTTAACATTATTTATATGTTCTAGTAAAGGTCTGTCGTGAGGTTCCCAATTCATTAAATGTATGTTGCAACAAAAACATTTAACTCTGTCACTTTTACCCACATAAATGAAACCCGCAGTGGCTAAATCTTCGGGGTTCTGAGCAAGATGCGAAGGCCAATTTTTAAACGTTTGAAGTCTTGCACATTCTAAACTATAATTCGGATGTTTGGACTTGATCATTGTTTTTTTACCTCAAAATTGGGTTTGTAAGAATATTTTTTTTCGAATTTGTATTAATAATTTGTTAAAAAGTTTTAAAAATTGTTTATAATATGTTTTAATTCCTTCAAAAAGAATTAATCAATTTTATGTTCTTAACGTGAAAAAAATTGAATTAATACGGAAAAAAAAAAGGATGTTAAAATTTAACTTTTTATTTATATATAAAGAGAAACTTTTTTAACAAATTATTATTTAAATACAAAATTTAAAATATACATTATTTGCAAGAATTCATAAAAACCAAATAATCGATCATGACAACAACACCTAAAAGATGCGAATTGTAACAAGTTGAAATATATAAGCTATCAGATACTTATATCTATACATTAGAACACGATCCCATCGAATTGAACGAGATTGAGATGGTGGACTTAGAGTGCTGCGACAACGAATATATGATGTGTTTGAAATTGGATGAAGCCATGCTCGATTTGTTTTATGAGTATCAAAGCGATCTGCTGAATAATATCATCACCAAATACAGAAAACCCAACAAGAACAATTTGACGATGTTCTATGGAAAAAAAATATTTCCAATAATCTCACTCGAACTCGTGGATAAATCGGGTGGTGAGAGCACATTCACCAATGTAGAAAAACTTAAAACAGTAAAGATAAACATTCAAGACATTTTGGTAAATGGAAAAATGACGCATGTCAACATGCTAATAACGGCCTTGGAAATATAAACAATAGAGAGATTGATTTTAGCGAAGAAGAAGGAAAAAAGTAATGAGATCTAAAGGTGATCTCATTACTTTTTACAAAAAAAATTTTCACATTAAAGAAAATTAAATTAAAAAACTTTTTTTTTTTTATATATATATAAAGAGCAAAAAAAAAACAAAACTTTTTAAACAAATTATTAAAATACAAAATTTAAAATATACATTATTTGCAAGAATTCATAAAACAAAAAAATCAAATAATCGATCATGACAGCAACACCTAAAAGATGCGAATTGAAATTGAAACAAGTCGAAACATATAAGAAATTTGGTCATAAAATCTATAGATTACAACACGATCCCATCGAATTGAACGAGATCGAGATGAAGGACTTAGAGCATAAATACGACAGATATAAGATGACTTTGAAATTGGATGAAGCCATGCTCGATTTGTATTATGACTACCAAAGCGATCTGCAGAAAATCGTTATCGCTAAAGATAAAGAATTCGACAAGGACAATTTGACGTTGTTCTATGGAAGTTACATATATCCAAAAATCTCACGCGAACTCGTGGACAAATCGGGTGGTGAGAGCAAGTTCACCGATGTAAAAAAAACTCAAAAGAGTAAAGATAAACATTCAACACATTTTTGAAAAAGGAGAATACACGAGTGTCAACATGCTAATAACGGACTTGGAAATATAAACAATAGACAGATTGATTTTTTAGCGAAGAAGAAGGAAAGAAAAAAAGTAATGAGATCATCTTTAGATCTCATTTTTTTTTTTTTTGTTTTCCTTCTTCACTATTACCATATATTATAATAACGTTTCCTTTTTTCCTAAATTTCAGCGTCGATTCTTCTTTTCTTTTTTTTGTAATATGATACGTTTTTATAACAACACATTTGTTTATCCGAATCATAATTATGAACGAATGTTGTGCATCTCTTGGTAACACTCACATCATTACCATTCTCTTCAGAAGGTAGTGGTGACGGTGGAAAGCGTCTCATTCTTTTCATTTCCAACCGTCTATCCCGTTGTTTATCTAACTCTTTCATCAGTTCTTTCCTTAGATATCCATCATCAGCATCTAACCATTTTTCCACATCTTTTTTTTCGCACTCTGTCTCGTGATATTCATCATTATCGTCTAATTGTTTCTCCACCTTTTTATCCATTTTATATATTATTTTATACTTTCTATGATTTATATTTTATATAATTATATAATTTTATATTATAATAACATATTCAAAATTGGTATATTCTTAAACGGCGAATTCTCACCGAGCAACAAACCCTTGCTGAGTCGCTCAACGTTCTGTCCACTCTTCAGATAGAGACCGTTTCCACTCAAAGAGTTGCCACCTCTAACGGGTTCTAGATACAATCCTTTACCACTGTCGTCTACGTGGACGCGATGCATGGCTCCTCCTTTCTTCAAAAACAGTCCACTGTCACCCATTAATTTCTCAACTGCCAAACTCGCGAGTCCCGTGAGAGCTCCCACGCCGAGAGTCTTTCCGAGAAAGGGTAGTACCTTTGCGGCGAAGGGTAATGCTTTTGCAGCGATTCCTGCCAATAGCGGTAGGAAACCACCTTTCATTCTCAAATTGTATCTCAACTGAGCGGGACTCAATCTCACCGTCAACCCTCTTCCATCGCAAATCACTTTCTCCATCCTTTTGATTTGACTTCTGGTCCAGGCGATCGAATCCTCACCGCCTCTCATCAGATCTTCATGAGTGAATTTGAATCTCACCGCCTCGCCTCGAGTTGTTAACGCTCTCTTAAGTTTCTTCCTTTGTCCTGCGGATATGTTCACGTTTTTTAATCACGTATTCTGTCATAATTCTTTTTTTTAAAATATATTTACTTCAATTGTTTTCTTGTTTAATAATAATTATTTATATTAAAATAATTTTGTAAAATTAATATTGCGTTTATTTTATTTTTGTTATCTATATATATACACAATATTTTTTTTTTTTTTGCTTTTATTTTTCTCTTATATGAAATCGTATCATCACCCTCTATCCGCGAAGATCTAACAGTTCACCATTTTGATCCGTCAACGTGGTTTTGAGACTATACAACGTGTCTAAAATCACTGGTAGATAAACTAAATTTCGAGGTCGCTCCACGAACTTATAACCCGGCGACACGTTTGGAAAGAAGGAATAGATCGTCGGTTGAGCGCTACCATTCACGTAGCTTCCAGCAATCACGTCCATGTTCACCAGGATGCTATTGACTGCGAGAATGTCGACCGTATTTTCAGATGCCGTGTAGCCTAGATACATCTTTTGATCGAATCCCAACATTTTGCCTATAGAATCATCCGTGTTGAAATCCACTCGAAAATTATCTTCCAAATCCAACATCGTCTGTAAGGTATTAGGATTGGGAGCGAGTCTGATCTTGTTGCTTCCCTTTCCATCCGTCTTCATTCGCGTCTGAATGTAATTGTTTAAATCGTCTATGTCGTAACTCCCTTTGGGAATTCGAATCTCCACCAATCCACTCCGTCGGAATACTTGAACGAGTTATTCTTTTTGGTGACGTTGGGAAAGGAATAATAAGTCTCCAGATTCACCAACGCCATCTCGTATCTTTTCCCTCTATTCAGTTCGATGGAAGGTTCGAATTTCGTAGCGAATCGAGTCGAATCGCCACTCACCACTATTTGAATGGATTGTTTTGCAGCCGTATTCTCGGCTGTCCGTTCTAACAATTCTCCTTGTTCCAACATTATATTTTAATTTTATTTTTTTTATTTTTTTCAAAACTAATTATTTGAAGATTTATTATTTTCTAAATTTTTTTTTATTTTCGCGCTCTATCTTATTTTCATCAGAAACATAAAACTTGTCGAATCCGCACCGATATTTTCCGCGATTAAATTCGCTTGTCAAATCGATCACGACGAAATTGTAAAGTCCTCCATCCCAAACCCTCTTGCAGAATCACCTGAATTCCGCCACGCTCATGTCGTTTGCGACGTGGTCGCCGTAGATGTGATTGAGATTCTTGAGATCTTGGCGAAAGAGACATAGAAAATTAGCATTCTCCCTTATCGTCTGTCTGGGCAATCGAAATTAATTCTGCGACAGGTAGAAACAGTCCACGTTGCTGTGTCGACCCCTAACGTAATACGATTCGCATCGGTTCTGTCTCTCCAAAAGCAGATCGTCGAAAATCATGGGATTCTTATCTTCCGATTTCAATTCTCTAGGATCTGGAACGTCGCTAGCGTTCTCATAAAATCGACACTCGACGTTCGAAGATGCATTTCTCTTCATCAGCTCCATCGCCGCACCGTCCAAAATGGTCAAAAGTGGAGCTTCCCTCTTGTCGAATTCCTCCCTACTGTCAAAGATTCTGGCTATGTCGTCCTTGGGCAATCTAGGATCCATGCACTCTCGAAGCAATCTGTATTCGGGTTGAAACAAGCTCTTGCCAAACACGAACAATCTGTCGTAATCCAACCAGTCTGGTCGGGACAACAGATTCATCAACAGATTGGTCTTTCCACAATTCGATTTTCCCACTATCAAGCCTCTTATGCTTTTGGGAAAGAACTCATTATTCGACCTCTTAGTCGTGGCGTCGTTCCAAGACATATCTTTAATGTTCATCTTTGTTTTATTTTTTTGTTTGTTATTTTAGATTCTTTTCAAACACAATTTTTATGTTTTTTCAAACTCAGTTTTTAATATTATTATTTATTTATATCACACCGTCGCGAGTTCTCTTCAATCCTGATCCACTCGTCATTTTGGCTAAATCTTGTATGGGTACCAGAGCATCCTTAAAATCTTTCCAACTTTTCGGCGTTCGCTCTAACGCAGCTCGCTTCGCCGGTGGACTGATCAACTTGTCGATCAACGCGTCGGCTGCCCTCTTGCCAGCCAAAGAAGCTATCCTACCACTGGCTTTGGAAGCGGCTTTCTTACCAGCATCCAAAGCCGTCTTCTTACCGACCTCAAACGCAGTCGATGCGAGTTTTCTACCCGCATCACTCGTGAACGCTCGCATTATAGAATCGACGATGCCAGAACCGCCTTGAACGTAAGTTCTGACATATCCCCTGTTCTTTATCACCAACATATTTTATTTTTATAATATATTTTGTTTTTTCACTGGTAAATCGTTTTGTTGTTTAAATACTTTTATTATTCTAGTGTAAAAATTTACTGTTTTATTTTTGTTTGTTTGTTTGTTTCTCTCTACTTATTATATACACATCAATCCTTCAATTCGTTCATCAGCCTTTTATAATGGTTTTTATTCAAAACCTTCTGTCTTAACAATTCGTCAGATATAGTAACTATCTGATTATCTAATCCTGTGTTACCAGCCCGTCTGCTAGCCATCAACAAACTCAATCTCTGAGACAGAGCGTCAGAATCGCTCGGAAGAAAAGTGGTTTTCACCCCTTTGCCAGTTACCGATTCGACGAACTTCTTATTCATATCCCATATGGGTTTCACCACTTTCGTCCACTTGTGACCTCTGTTGGCTATGGGTCTCGTCTCTCTAGCATCGTTTTTTTCTCTTCATGGCGTGAGTCTGAACCAGAATGTCGCCGTAATTGTCGAAATCCTGTTCCGTGTAATCACTAGGCTTGTCGTAAAGGAGCAATCTGCGCAGTCCATCAGTTAATTCGTATCTGTTCGAACCCACGGTTAATTCATCATCACCTATTTCTACTTCTGTGTCGCCAATAAAAGTATTACCGTCCGAATCCTTATAAAATCCATACAACAGATCTGTCTTACCGCCATCCTCAGACGACGCGACGCTATCAGAGGTGATAGTCGAAGCTGTATCGTCGGTCTCGCTCAAATCTGTTTGAATTCCCGTGGGAACGTAATCCGGTGTAGATTGAACGGAATGCCGATTTCCAAAACTACCGGGCAACGAACCCATTCTCAAAGAACTCTCTTTTATGGGTCTCAATTCTTCGACTCTCTCCTTCCTGCTTCGCTCTTGACCCTCCGTCACGGGTTTAAATATTTTTGTGGCTTCGAGTTTGAGTTCAATCTCACCAAGACGTCTGCTTCTGTCAGCCGACTGAATGCCCTTCTTAGCCCTTCGTTCATACTCGCCTAAAATTTGATCTCGGCGCCTAGAATTCATCTGTAAAAACATTTTTCGTTTTTAATTGTTAATGTTCCTTTAAGTATGCTAATGCGAGTTATTTTATTATTTTCAAAATTAAATGTATAATTATATTTTTTATGTTTTAAGTTAATAAAAATCTTTCTGTCTTTAATATAATAACTCAAAATTCACATCTCAACTCAGTATTGATTGAATTGGGAAAGTTTAAAAACGTTTTAAGCACATGACAAACCGGTTTCTGATTTAACGCATTTGAGAGTAATTTACGTTTGTTAAAAGGAATTCCATTCACATATCAAAAAAACATTCCCTCAGTGTCGAATTAAGAGAGAACCTTGAAGACAGTTAAAACATTCTAGCACATAAAAGAAACTGGTTTTTCTAATTTAACGTTAAAGGGATTCATTCATTCATTCATTCATTCAAATCTCTCTGATCATTATCATGAATATATTAACAATTTACCACTCAAATCTAATTGAGTGGAAAATGCGTTTTATTATACATTATTAAAACGATCCATTAAAACGAAAAACCTTCATTCACGCCACAACAAAAACATGAGCAACATTTTTCATTCAAGAATTCCATTAAGTGTTTATTAAGATTACTTCACAAGAATTAATAGTGACAAACGCGAACAAACGATTTTTTACCTCTGATTCTTTTCTCTAATTGTCTCTAACCTCAATTTCTTTTCGTTACATCGAAACAAAACACGAATGTCTATTTTTACAGATCATATTTGATAGTCGACTCTTTTGAACGAATGCCTTTCATTCACGCAACTCTTTTTTTCTACTCTTTTGAACGAGAACCTCATTCAATCACAACAATAACATGTGTTAGTTTTGCTACAGGAAACGTGACAGTGGGTTTGCCGGTTCAAAAAATCACCTCTTTTCCGTGTACCGTACACGATTCGATTTCCGACGTAAAATCCGCAAATGGATTTCCGTGTACGTCTCCATAGGGATTCAGTGTTAAAATCGTGTACAGACGCGGATGATTTAGAATCAGCAAGATGATGATTTAGAAACGACAACACGTGTTTTTGCTCGCAATTTAACACTGGATCCTATGGGGGAAACCCATTTGCCGATCCCAAATCAGACGGTACATGTACACGTACATAAAATTTCATGCGTTTTTTTCACTCTTGTATAGAATCCAGTGATTATGAATCGGCAAAGCCGATTCTAAGACACCCTAAAAAACGTTAAAATCGTGTACCTGTACACGATTTTAACACTAAATCCTATGGAGGTGTACATCGATGTACGTGTACATGTACACGTACATGTACATCTGTCTTTGAATCGGCATTTATCACCTACTTATATTTCATCCTTTGTGCTATTTTTCACATTTGTTTCTATTATACTTTCTTTTTTGACTAAGTATATAATTTATCTAACAATCACATAGATTTTGGACTGAAAACCACGAGAAACGGTACGTATCACATATTGTATTGCGATTCCGTATCATATAGACGACTTGTTTCCGGTAGCGCTGAGGGCTATCATAACAGGCACATGGATACATTCTGTGTGCGTTTCAGTGATCGACCGAACATTATGTCCCAAAAATGTTTAAAAATAATTTAACCCTTTACCTAACATGAAAAGCAGACGACACTTGCAAAAATAATTCTTGAATAACTAATTGTTTTCATTTGTTTTGTCTCGAAAACATGGGTTATGACCACTCATTGGAACGAGCTCGTTCCAACGAGGGGTCATAACCTATGTTTTTGAGTCAAAAATGAAAATATAATGAAACTTAATTGGCTATTTTTTCGGAATAGCATTGGCCGGTTTTATGTGACAGAATTGTTAGATAAATGAATTATCATGATAATGTGCATGGCCTGTGATTTGTATCAGATTCGAGATGGTGTCCAGAATGGGATCTCAACGAGATTTCAAAAAATAATATTACCCACAAAGTTGAAAAAAGCATGCTCAAAATTTTGTTTTTATAAATTGTGATACGGGTCCCAACATTTAAAACATTCTGGTAAAATAAGCCTTCGTGTATATTCCTTGTCATAATTTCCAATCGCATGTAATTATGCTCTGTACAATTGAGAGGATAATTCGCGGTGCCATACCGAACCTCCCCACACCCAAGTGTTAATTTACTGAAAATTTTGATAAGAATTTTATAAAGCTTAAAAACGGTGCAAATGGAGAAGCGAATTAAATAATTATATTATATGGTGCAAGATTTAAACTCCTTTATGTTTTGTTACTCTAGTGTGATTTTATTGCACTTTTCCACCAGTTTTATATATAACCAGCAGGGTTACCCGGCGTTGCTCGGGGTGAGGAGAGTATTCTGCCTTAATCTATACTATATTTTGCTGGTCATAACTGCTGGTGCCCCTCTACACCCCCACCCCCACCCTGGCACTTTTTTAAACCTCGCCTTTAGATTCCCGATAACAAATTACCCCTAGTAGACCCCTTTGAAGACCTATATCGGTGAGAAACATTTTTGTCATAACTTTTGGTGCCCTCTACACCCTCATCCCCAACCCGATACTTTTTTAAACCACACCATTAGATTCCTGATAAAAACGTACCCCTTTGAAGACATCTATCTGTAAAAAAAAATCATAACTTTTGGTGCCCCCTACACCACACCCCCACCCCACACACTTTTTTAAACCTGACGATGATCTCCGCCATAAAAAGTACTCCTAGTGGACCCATATTCATTTCTATAGAGGACAGACAGACATACATACACACAGACATTCTAAAATATAGTATAGAAAGAAGATAAATAAAATAGCTCAAATACATTTTTTTCCAGAAAAATAAACTTCCACTTCAACGTACCCTTCTAGTAACACAATTTTGCCCAGACCCTCAAATAAATGGGTGATACATTCATTTTACTTAAATTCGTCTTGTTGGGATTCGTCTTGTTGAGAATGAACCTTTGATTGTAACTAATATTGTGTAAATACTTACCACAACAAATTTTACACAAGGACGGTATTTACAAAAGATGTATACCATTAAAAGACGAGACTAACCAAGCCGATCATTACTTCAATAAAGCTTTATATTTTTCGAAAGAGTCGGGGGGTGGGGGGGAGGGATAGTGGGTTCAATTTACCGAAGAAGGTTGAAATTACTGATCGGCAAGGCGGCCAGTGGAAGGGCGTTTGAGTCTGGCAAAATAGGGGGTGGAATTTACCAAAATTGAGTCGAAATTACTTTTTGTCGAAATTACAGTGGATCGAGGTTACTGGATACCGATGGATGACAATGAGTGTGGAATATCTGGCAAAGCTGCTTTGGGAGTCTGTGCACGCATTGGAATGAGTTGATAGTTATATGCATGCCATTTTTATGTCGTTCTCCTGCTTGTCATTACTGGTAAATGATCACCAGGAATGACAAGCAGGATATCATCATAAAAATGACATCACGATGATAATTATGTCAACAATTAATTTATTATTTATTTATTAGCTGCGACTAGCAGCTCTATAATTGGCAATGTCGGTCTGTCGGTCTGTCTGTCGGTCTGTCGGTCGGTCTGTCGGTCTGTCGGTCTGTCTGTGACCAACGAGTTTCAAAACTCAATAACTTTTGAAATACTTGATGGAATGACTTTATATTTGGCATGTAAGTGTATCTTATTGATGTCAAGCCACTGTTCAATGCATGTGTTGTTCCAAATATTTTTCTTGGAGTTATGGCCCTTGATGGACTTAGAATTTTGTGAGATTGCACCACCCGTCGCAGCTACGGCGTCGATGTCGCGATTTTTGTTGTTCAAGGTCACATATTTCTGCACAATGGCTGATCATGACCACAACATCGAGACAAAGTCAAGGTCAGTCAATCATTTATGCCCATGTTGCCTATTTTAGAGGACTCGCACCCCAAGCATTAGTGACTGGGTCCTATTTTACCACTGAAAGAGAGCTTGTTTACCACAGTAAAGAAGCACGGCTTCAGTTCCCGGAGTTCCCGCGGTTCACATAGCAACCATGTGCTACCATAGAAACCAAGATGGCGGCCTCCAGTATACAAAATGGACGACGGAAACATGTATCACTCTAAGAACACGCGCTCTCCTCCAATGAGGCCTGTTCGGGTACATGCTATACTACTTGGGTAGAAGAGCTAAATGTGCTGCATACAGGAGAAGTAGAAAACTCCAGGGGGTGGAAAGCAACGAGGCCATGGTAGCAAAGGAAGAATACCAACAAGCACCAAATAAAGTAAATAAGATTAAAGACGATAATCGCAGAGTGTTAAATAACAGTTTTATAACGACGATAAGAATGACAGAGGGGTGGGGGCGGGGGTGCGAGTTCGAACGTATTTTGGAAATGGGCAAATAAACGTAACAAAGGAAGTAACCCACAGAGTATTAAAGTAGATGGCAGAGATACAGGCGATCAAGATCAAATTGTATCAGAACTAGTCTAGCACTGGGAAATGGTGAACGATAAGCGATGGGGCATGCGGAACCGACAGGAGTGTCCGAACCAGGGAGAGAAAAATCCATCGAACTTCGTGTGCAGCAAACTTAAAACCGAGGAGGTGTGAAATATGATCTAAAAATTAAGGAATGGAAAAGCGGGATGGGTGGACGAAATTCCTAACGAGTTTCTCGAAAAGGGGGGGGGGGGGGAGGAAAACTTAACTGCCCTATTCAATTTAGCCATAGAAAAATAAGAGATCCCAAAAGAGTGGAGAGAAAGCAAAGTGACATTTATTCATAAAAAAGGGGAAAGGATGTCTTGGATAATTATCGAGGGATCACTGTCAGTAGCAACATTGGAAAAGTTTTCTGTAAAGCCACCCTGTATGAGAGATTAGAGGAGGTGATTGGGGAGAAGGGTCTTGGGGAGAGATTCAGAATGGCTTCAGGAAGGGAATAAGAGTCACTGACCATCTTTTTACGCTATCCCATATGATAGAACCCGCGAAAGCAAAAAAGAAAAATGATGTTTATAGCCTTTTTGGATGCTAAAAAGACATACGATAGAGTATGGAGGGAGGGTATGTGGCGAAAGCTTGAGGCTCTGGGCTTGGGAAGCGAGTTTGTTGGAATTCTGAAAGCATTATATAAAGATGTACAGCGTGAACTTAGCCTGGGTAACATAACAAAACGAGTGCCTATCGATATATAGGCCTAGAACAGGGGTGTTTCGCCAATTCTTTTTGTATTGTACATCAAAGGGCTAGGAGATGAACTCCTGCGTAGCGACGAGGGCTAGCAGTTGGGGAACCTGAAGAACCCAGGACTATTTTTTGCCGACGATATGGTGCTAGTGTCAGAAAGCGAAGAGAGGCTAGCGAAAATGCTGGGAATTGTTGGGAAATTTGGGAACAAACGGAGACTCGAACTAAATGAAAGCAAGAGCAAAATTATACACGTGGGCCGTAAAGTGGACCCTACTCGGAGGAGAGTGCGGGAGTTTTGTATTTCCGAAGGTAGCAGCAAACTTCTTAATGTGGGAGAGACAGGTGACTACGGGTATCTGGGGGTAAATATAAATATCACCGGAAGAGGCATCTACCGAAACCACACAAATAAATTGATTCTGAAGGGGAAGCGAATCCTTAACCAAATGAAACTTATAGGGAGAAACAGTTTCAATAAGGTTTTCATGGGGAAAACCATTTGGGAAATGGTGCGTCTGCCAAGTATAACATATGGTACGGAAGTGGTACCTCTAAACCAAAGCGGCTATAACGAGCTTGGTAACCCCGCAAATAGTAGGAGAGGGATGAAACGGGGCCGATTGGCAGGATCTCATTTGACGTCATAGTCGCTTGACCTGGTGGCGCCAGGTTGTGTTGTCATGGTAACCCGCTTGAGAGGCCATCTTGTGATGTCATCCCCATAGTGATATGTGGTGTTAGGGCTCAGGCGCGGCGCGTGTTGTTAGGGTGAAATGTGTTTCCGTCGGCCATTTTGTATACTGGAGGCCACCATCTTGGTTTATGTGGTAGCACGTGGTTGCTATGTTATCCAAAGACTTCTAATAAGACGGGGTATGTTCGGAGGGTGTGTTCCATTATACAAGAGTAATTTCCCGATTCGTATAATTACCCAAATAAACCCGACAAGTTTTACTATTTCGAATTCTTTCAGAATCCTCTTCTTCTATCTATCTATGCAATAGTTATCGTCTACTCAACCATGTTCGTTTGTCCAGAAGTATACTCAAGTAGAGTAGAAGGGCATATCATGTGGAAGAGCTTTGCTTATTGTTACTATATTTATCTTTTCTGGTCTCTTCTGGTTAGTTCTGACTCTATTCCGAGTACTCTTATTGTTTCATTTATCAAGATCACACAAGCAGTTCACTTTCCTGCGCTAACTAACCAATCAGATTGCTTCACCCCCGTAATCTTTATGCAGAGTTATCTCCCCTTATTACAACGAAGTCCAAAACAATTCTCATCACCTCTATATCCAATGGCCACGTCCCGTGCAATCCCTTTTGTGAAACATCTCTGGTTATGGAATCCTGTTTTAGTCGTATTAGGCATGAGGGCTATGAGAAATTCCCTCAACGAGATCTAATTTACTATTCCTCTTAACCTCATTTCGATTGAGGCCATAAGGGCCATGGGAAAATCCCTCCATGAGGTCTAATTTACTGTCCCTCTTAACCTCATTTCGGTATTTGAGGATACCTATGGCCTAGTATTGTAGTATTTTAGCATACCTATCGCGTATACCTCTGGAGAATCCCTTTTTAGTCGTATGAGTCCATGAGGGACATGAGAAATCCCTCAGCGAGGTCTAATTTACTATCCCTCTTAGTCTCATCTCGTTATTTAACAGCCTCATCCCATGAAATCCCATTTCTGGAAAACATATGGCCTTAGTAGTGAGGGGTGCCACTATAGACCTAAGCATTTAGCACTGATTTTCCCATACCGAAATATGCCGCTATAGACCAAAAATTTAACATAGGATTCTCCATAGGGTGTCGTGGCCCAGAGTGGCATATTTTGGCCCAGAGTGGCATCTTTGGAGGCAGAAAAAAGAAAAATGATTCCTTTTTCTGCCTCCAAAGATGCCACTCTGGGCCAAAATATGCCACTCTGGGCCACGACACCCTATGGAGAATCCTATGTTCAATTTTTGGTCTATAGTGGCATATTTGGGTATGGGGAAATCAGTGCTAAATGCTTAGGTCTATAGTGGCACCCTTGGGGTAGAGTGAATTCAGTGCTAAATGCTTTTCGCTGGAGTGCCAGCCACGGGTAAAATGGCATTTGAGGGACAAGCCGCCCTATGGGGAATCCTGTGTTAATGTTTCTGTCATAGTGCCAACATCGGGGTATGGAGAAATTCAGTGTTAAATGCTTTTCGCCGGAGTGCCAGCCACGGGTAAAAATGGTAGTTGAGGGACAAGTCGCGCTATGGAGGATCCTATCTTAATTTTTTCGCCAGAGTTCCTAGTGTCAGCATTGGGGTATGGGGAAATTCAGTGTTAAATGCTTTTCGCCGAAGTACCAGCCACGGGTAAAAATGGCAGTTGAGGGACAAGTCGCGCTATGGAGAATCCTATCTTAATTTTTTTCGCCAGAGTCCCCACATTGAGGTATGTGGAATTCAGTGTTGAGTATATCGAATCATGGGGTAGGTTGTTCAAAACATGTTTATACTAACAGGCTTAGGTGGGTTTGTCTTCCATACACTTTATATACTGACAAAATGTTCTGCTTTTTTAAAACTTGCTACCTAATATACATCGCTCGACTGGTGAAGTTTTTTTCTATTTATTACTGGAAGACACGACATATAAAAATACTGTCAGATTTAGACTGGATCAGTGTTTTTCACATTTTTTTACGGAAGGAAAATATCAATATCACGTCTTTCAGTCTTGTTAACTCCAAAGCATGTGTGTCTTGCAGTCAATTTGTAATACAACACTCTGCCACTCAGAGAAAAACAGATCTCTCATTACGGCTGAAAATATTCTACAAATAGCTCATGTAAGAAATACATTTTTTTCAAACACTTGTTTAAAATAATTCACTAAATGCAACTGTGGAGAAAAAAACCCGTACTCGTTCATGGAAGTGTAATCCCACACTGATTGTTTTTTATCGACAGGCAGTGTTGTGTTTTCAATACTTTTTCAAAACTGCTTTAAGCTGATTTCAACAATTCACCGTTAGATATTACAGTGACATTAACCTCGAGAAACAATTTCATTTTTACACTACAAAACATACAGTGAATGTTTTGCAGTGTAAACTGTTTTACCGCCAAAAAAAGAATAGCTTTTCCTTTTAACCAAACTGAAAAGGAAAAGCTGTTCTGTTTTATGCCTGTATTAAATTCATAACAGATGTTGATACGAATTCAGCAAAGGAAGGCGTAATTCTGAGATATCGTTCTGAAACAAACCTTAACCACATTGAAGATTGGTAAAATCATGCTTGGCAGAATCATTTTACTCCTCAGATGTTTTTTTTTTTTTTTTGCTACGCATTGTCAGTCTTTCCCTCCAAATTATTTTTGGAGGGGAAGAATGACATTCTGGATCATCAAAGTGTGGAAAGGCGGTGAAAACTAATACATTGAGTATTTCATCCGCCTAAATCTCACCAATGGGGACAAGGCACGTGAAATACTCATTGCATTATTTTCTGGCGCCTTTTGCTCTCCCTAAATGACTGTAAATACACTCTGGCGAGGTCATAAACACAATTTTCTTATGGTTATGAGACTTGAAACATCTATCGAAATAGAATTTCCACCACAAGACCGCGGGTGTAAGGGGATCAAACATTCCCGTGATTAGAATTATCTGAGAAATAATTCATGATTTCTTCATTATAAATTATAGAATCCCCACAGGACTTTGAATGTCTCTCCTGGGTGGAAGGATGTGAATTTTATATATTATACATGTGGACAAAATGTAATTACACACCACACTTGAATCACTCTCTTTATAATGTGGAATTCAGTATTTAAAAAAAAACCTAATAAACTAAGTGACATTTTTTCTCTCTCTCTAAGTGTTGAAATGCGATTTTGTTTCACGAGCACGTGCCCCCGTGTGAACTTGCCAGCTGTCTGACATGAGTGCAGATTTTTAGATAAAAAATATTATTTACCTGTTACTGGTAGAAAAATGAGAGTTGTTTCCCTTGCAGTGGAGTTTATTAATTCCATCTAACTTTTCAACACCAGAGGCCTATTTTTCTTCCACACTGGATAGCCTGGTTGTGAGGGGGAATGTTATTTTCGCTTCCAGAAAAATAGTTGGATTTTGAGCTGGCGGTAAATTTTTTGATTCAAGATAATTAATCGCGCGAGGGGGGAAAAATGGTTGAGTTTGCTTTTCTTTTTGTAATGGAAATATTTCTGCCATCACCACCCAATGAGATGTTTCTCCCTCCCCAGATTTGACTAATACATTGAGTATTTCATCACCCAACATCTGATGAGTGGGGGAAAAGGCGCTTTGAGTTATTTCTCAAAAGCTTAATATTTGGTAGTTGCTGTTATACCATTTCCAGATTTGGTGAATTACAAAATACCCCCTTTTCAGACACACCATGGTGTCAAACTTTTGTTATACAATGCACATCACCATATTCATTCATTCATTTTTAAAAAAGTGGCTAGTCTCATATTTTAGTTATTTTCTTTGTGTTTTAATATAAAATCAAGGACAAATAATTAGATTTTTTTCCCAATTATTTGTACACCGTGTTTTGGTGGTTCACGACCGGTGGTTGTATAATCCGCCGACGTCCCCCAAGGAAAGTGAAAAAAATTATTTGATTTTTGAGGGGAAATTTAGTGATATATCCTGTTACCTAAAATGACGCTCTGAGTAATTAATCTATGGCGTCTGTAAATTTTTTTCGAGTGGGGTGACAGTTATGGATAAGACTTTCCTCTGTTGGGAACCACGTCACCGCTGACTGCCACGTTAGAGGGAAGGAATATCACTGAAGTAGTCTTTCACACGCTTTTTTCCCCACTGGTTAGATTCAGGTGGGTGAAAAGTTGAAATGAAAAAAATTAAACAAATTTGGTTTGAAAACATTTTCTGAATGTTGTTTCTGAATAAGAAAATGATTTTCAGCGAAAGTATAAATAGGTGGGGGGTTCACAGTTTTGGGACACACATGGTTTGGAGTTAACAAGACTGAAAGACATGATTTTGATCTCCTCTGACGAATAAAAAAGGATGAAGCGGTCATTAGCAGACTACAGTGATTCAGATGACAGTGATTTTGTAAGCAGCAAGAAACAGAGGTTGACTGCTAAAATTACAAACTCCATACAGAGATTGTATTCTATTCACCCTAAGTTATTGTGGCAATCCAGAAAATTTCACTCAGAATCTCAAATGTGTGAAGTGACTTTGAATCAATTCGATGTCAACAATCCATTTGAGTTTCTAAGTAAAATGTTTCAATCAATGGTGGAAAATGTAAAAAAGGAATGTGGTATACAAGAAAACGACCCCATGAGGATATCCATCCACCATCCAGGTCTTGAGGTAGGTATTTTTATTCCTTTTACAAAGGCTATGGGGGTAAATGGTAAAACAGTGTTAGATGAAATTGAAAAAGTTATTCAATCAAATGAGAATTTTACTATCCATGATGGTAAATTATCTTTAGAAATAACACACACTTCACTACCACAAGGCTCGGGGTGAAATGCACCCATTTCATTTGCATCTGTTGGTAAAATGGTTAAAAGTAAACAGAGTATTGTTGAAATTAAAAATGTCAATGATTCTATGTGCTTTGCACGTGCCATTGTAGTGGGAAAATGCCACATTGATGAAGATAATTCAGAACTTTGGCAAAAGAGATGGAAAAATATTAGATATTCTGATAGATCATCACAAGAAAATGAGGCAAATGCGTTAATGGACAAAGCAGGTCTTAGTTATAATAAACCTTGTGGATATGAAGAATATTGTAAAATTCAAGGGGTACTCTCCCCAGAGTATGTAATTAAAATCCACCCACAATTTGCCAAAGAAACGTTCCTATTTGAACCACCACAAACTACAAAAGAGAGTAAAGTTATTCACATATATCACCATGACTGTCATTTCGACACCATCACTAAAATCACAGGGTTTTTAGGGTGTGTTTACCATTGAGAATATTGAACGTAGGCTATAATAACAGAGAACATCATAGATGCCCGAAAGGCTGTGTTTGCTATTCTCCACTGCCATGTATGCCTGAACATTCTGTTCATTGTTACACTTGTAATAGGGATTTTGTAAGTTCATCTTGTTATAAAAATCACACAACTCTATTACAGAACCAAGAAAAAACCATTTGTCAGTTAGTTAAGAAATGTAAAAGGTGCAATTCATTAATATATCTAACAAAAGGAGATCACATCTGCAGTGGGTTCAAGAAATGTAAATATTGCCATCCATTAGTCAAAAGCAAACATTATTGTTTCATTCCAAAATACAAACCACCCAAGAAAGACAAAATGCCGAAAGTACCCTTTGTGTTTTATGATTTTGAAACAACTCAAGACTCATGTGGGGGGTGTATTTGCAAGCCTATAGATCAAGAATGTATTTTCTGTGACAAAGTTGGAAGAAGGGAATATATTTTTAAAGGAGAATCTACTTTGAGTGATTTTTGCAATTGGCTTTTCAGTAAGGAATATTTAGATACAACAGTTATTGCTCATAATTCAAGAGGGTTTGATGCACAATTTATCTTAAGATATCTCATTGAAACTGCTACATCAAAACCTGATGTCACCATGAATTGAAACAAAATTATTTCTCTGAAAGCTTGTGGTGTTAGACTCATCGATTCATTGAGTTTCCTTTCTATGAGATTGGCACAATTCCCTAAAACATTTGGTTTAAGTGAACTAGCAAAAGGTTATTTTCCTCATCTGGCAAACACAAAATTATATCAAAACTACATTGGACCTTATTTCGATGCAACATTGTACATGCCTGAGTCTATGTCTCCCCCAGTCAGGGAAGATTTTATTAAATGCTACAATCAAAAATTTACTAGTAATGCTACTTTCAATTTTGCCAAAGAAATGGACATGTACTGTAAGTCTGATGTGGATATATTATGTAGAGGGTGTGGCGAATTCAGAAAACAATTTATCGAATGTGATGGGATAGATCCTTTCAGGGAGGCTGTAACTTTAGCTGATGCTTGTAATAAAGCTTGGCGGAAAGATTCAATGCCAGAAAACAAAGTTGGTCTCACTTCAGCCATAGGGTATCTTACTGCCATTAGATATTCCATGAAAGCCATTAAATTCTTACAGCTACTAGCACAAGAAGAAGGCATACACATACGACATGCACTAAACGGTTGAGAAATAAAAATTGGAAATTATTATGTAGATGGTTTTCACAAAGAGACAAATACAATCTATGAATTTTATGGATGTATGTGGCATGGATGTGAAACTTGCTATCCTGACAGGTTTGAGAAAAATCTAATCAATTCACAATTCTATCAATCTCTGTACAACAAAACCCAATCACGCATAAAACATTTCAAATCATTGGGGTATAATATACATGTCGTCTGGGAGCACGATTTGGATCATCTATGTAAATCAGATCCTGAAGTTCAAGCCTCTTTAGATACATTTTTCCCACACATGGACCCAATAAAACCATGAGAAGCATTATTTGGCGGGAGAACAAATGCCATTAAATTACACTACGAAATTGACAAAAACACAGACACAGAAATTAAATATATAGATATCTGTTCACTTTACCCATGTGTGAACAAACACAGGGAGTATCCAGTGGGACATCCAGATATACTCACAAAGGAAAACATAGACACTGGCAAAATAAGACAATACAGAGGACTCCTTAAATGTAAAGTTTTACCACCTCAAAATCTTTTTTTGTCAGTTTTACCTATTCATTGTAATAAGACAATGACATTCACACTTTGTAAAATGTGTGCAGAACACGAATTAGATCACTGTAAACACACACCAGAACAGCGTGCACTTGTAGGTACATGGACATCTGTTGAACTTTGCAAAGCATTGGATTTGGGGTACACTCTTCTTGACACTTATCAGATTTGGCATTGGGATGAATGGTCTTCAGAGATTTACAAATATTATGTGAACAAATATTTAAAAATGAAACAAGAAGCTAGTGGGTTTCCAGATTGGGTGAAAACAGAAACAGACAGAAAAAAATTAAAAACGATTATGCACAGATTGAAAATATCTATTTAGAAAAAGTTGAAAAAAAACAGGAAAAAGATCATTTGCCAAAACCATGTTAAATTGTCTCTGGGGAAAAAATGCACAAAACAATATAAAAACTAAAACAAAATACATAAATGAACTATCAGAATATTTTGAAATAATACAGAACAAAAACAAATTTGTGAAGAATGTGGAATTTTTTTACCATGATCAGTTTGATTTAGTAAACTACATTGATGCTACAGATGTTTACAATCCACACAATTCAGCCAATGTTGTCGTAGCTTCATTTGTCACAGCCTATGCACGTATGGAATTATACAAAGTCTTACAACAATTAGGTACGCGAGTTTTATATTTTGACACATACAGTTGTATCTGCATACATAAACCATCACTTTGGAATCCAGAAATAGTAAATAGTAGATTAGGGCAGTGGACAGATGAACACCCGGGGGCAAAAATCACAGAGTTTGTAGGTTTAGGTCAGAAACATTATGGATACAAATATATTAAAGATGGAGAAATACATACCACATGTAAAGTTAAGGGTATCACATTAGATTACATGACATCACAAAAAGTCAATTTTGAAAGCATGATTGAGTGTGCACGAGACAGAGAGAATTACAAATTAAACATTGAATATACACATAGAATTAAACATAACAAAGATAGACAAATCACAAGGGCAGCACAAAGCAAAATATTCAGATCCGTTTACACAAAACGTTTTATTGTCAGTAAATATGACACACTCTCTTATGGGTATAAGATATAAATATTCGTCACAAAAACTTATTTCGACTTTGAACAGGGAGCAGGGAAGATGTCTCTACCACTTAATCCTACATATCCTATATACTTATCAGAGTTAAGAAGACTTTCGAGTTTTAGTATGACTACAAATCCTATTTTACAATCCAAGAAAGAAGATTTAGCTAAAGCTGGGTTTTTCTATGTAGGAGGTGGTAAAGTAAAATGTTTTGTATGTGGACAAGGTTTACATAATTGGGAAGAAAAGGATATTCATTTACAAGAACATGTTAAGTGGTCACCAAATTGTTCTTATATTCAATTGATAAGAAATTGTCAATTATATAAACCACCCACATGTATGCAAACACCTCCAGATAAAATATTATCAGTGATGGATTATGGTTTCACTTTAAATCAAATATTTTCAACAATGAAAAAAATATGACAAGTGTCTAGATGATTTTCCAGATTCTAAATCTTTATTTGCACTCATGGTACTAGATGATCAGAGAACAACATTTAGTACCATATTTGCAAGAAAAGCTTCAGGCCAATTCAAAACTAAGTTAGACAAAATGTTTACAGATAATGTAGAAAATGATTTTCCTGACTGTCCTGATGAACAGAGTACATGGTGTAATGTAATACCTGATGCACAAAGTACATCAGAACAGACAAAATAATTATCAGTTTGATTTCAACCATGAAACCAGTAAGACACATCTTAGAACACAAGATCACACGTAAGGCATTATTATATGCATTTCAAATGATCACCCCGGGCTATCTTACAATAACAAAAGAATTTATTCATAATCAAATGGAAAAAGATGAAATGTATGGGGAATTTTGTAATGCAATATAAATCATGAATGCTTTTTACAAAGATAATGTAGAAAATATTTGGACAAGAGTTATGTGGGATTTTATTATTTATGATGAACAAATCATGAATTATTTATATAGACAATGTATGCCACAAATAGATCAGAGTTCCTCAGAAACTTTATTTGAATTAAAAGCACCCTTAAAAAGAAACCCACTCATAGAAATGAAGAAGCTATGGAAACAGACAGTACATAAGTTAGTGTTTTGACAACACTTTCTCACAAAAAATAATGGCATCAAGTGAATTTTTATTGTTTCAACACCCTTGTAATATCTTTATTTCAGGGCCTAGTGGTTCAGAATAACTCTTAAAAAGAAAAAAATTAAAGTTGGCGATACAGTACGTATTAACGAAAGCAAACATACATTTGAAAAAGGGGTATTTACCAAATTGGACAAAAGAATTATTTAAAATCACCCATGTGAAACATACACACCCACTCACTTATACACTTGAAGATATGGGTGGTGAAAATATACAGGGGACATTTTGTCCACAAGAAATTCAAAGTGTAAAAGATGATAAAAAATATATCATTGATTCGGTTCTCGTACAACGTCCTAGACGTGTTGGTAAGAAACTCATCAAGGAACTTAAGGGCCTATATAAGAAATGGAATTTTGTTTATTTTGAAATTCTCAACTCTCATATTCCTTAAATTCAGATTAAATATACACAAATTATACATCAAAATGAAGGTTGGGATGTATAGAACACGAAACACATATGTAATCAACTCATGGACTCGACTGTAGGCACCACTGGTTCCTGGAAATCTGCTACTGTATTCGCACCAGAACTGATAATAAAATAATATTTCATCAGAACCACTTGTGGCCAAATGTGCTTCATATATCCAAGAACAAAGCTAGGCATTCAAAACACTTTCAAATACATCGATAGGTCTGCATTTTGGAAAAGGACAACACTGTCTGCATTTTTTATTGAAGATGGTTTCCATGCTCGACAGACATGCGCAAATCACTCGTTACCACGAATTTCCATCAAAAAACAAAATCGTAATTCTAAGAAATTTCAACAGGTGTCATGATACCTTGCATTGAATATGGCAACTGTGCAATCTCTGTCTAATAACAGTATACTGTATGAAGGCGATTTTTTTCATTATTTGATTTTAGACGGCGTTGTTTTTACATGCTTTTTCTGTCCAATGACGTCGACCGGAAATCGAAAGTATACTCATACGTAAACAAAAGCCAAGGCTTTGGAATTTTCCCCAATGCAGCTCTGTCGCCATGTTTTGAAAAAAAATCACCCCCTAGCTTTGTTCTTGGATAGGTAAAGCACATTTGGCCACAAGTTGGTTTCGTGAAATATTATTAAATTATCAGTTCTGGTGCGAATACATCAGCAGACTTCCAGGAACCTGTGGTGCCTACAGTCGACTCTATGAGTTGATTACACATGTGTTTCATGTTATATACATCCCAACCTTCATTTTGATGTACATTTTGTGTATATTTAATTTGAATTGAAGGAATATCAGAGGTGATACTTTTCAAAATAAACGAAATTTCATTACTAATATAGGCCCTTAAAGTACATTGGGGAGGGAATCCAACACACTTCTCTAATAACTGTAAAATACCCCTGCAGTTCGCACATGCCGACTACCATCCATTGGCCGACCACCACCATACCTCATATCACCTTGTCTGTACGCCTCTGTATGTATCCAATGGTACAAAACGCCCTAGTAAAAAAATATCTGCGGGTAGCTCATAGTCTGATAGACAATAAGGGATGTAGATGGAGAAGCAATCAGTCCGGAAGCATGGAAGGCAGGTCGCCAGGCGACCTGGTAGGTAGTGGACAGGGAGTGAGGATGATAGTCATGCAAACTGATTGGCATGCAAGGATACACTCAAAAAAGTGGGAAGGCTAGGAGGCAGGCAGTCAGGCTGGTAGGCACGTGGGTTGCTAGACAGCGAGCGGGGCAGGGTGACATGCCAAGATCAGCATACCAGGTATGCCGGCTGGCAGATGGGATGAAAGCCAAAACAGACAGACAGGGAAACGGTGCAGGATGTCTAACACTGTCGGGCAGACAAGAAGATCGGCTGATCGGTGCGCGAGTGGGTAGTATGGCTGGAAGGGCAGACAAGAGGTGCGTGTAGGATGCCATGTAGGTTAGTAGGCAAACAAGGAATGGCTGTCATTGAGCAGTAGGTGCTTAATTAGGTAGCAATGTCGGAAAGAAGGTGGAGAGACCAGGTCAGATCAGTGTTTTAAGGCGGACTAGCAGAGTGGTAGGTAGTATGGAAAGCATGCAACAGACTGACATGCAGGCAGACAATGGCAAAAGACGGGGTGACAGACAGGAAGACTGTATAGCAGGTAGGGCGCCTGTCAGGCAGGTGAGCTGACAGACAAGATGGTACCCAATATACACCCACAAGGCAGGCAGAAACGTAGGTGGACTATCTGGCAGCCAGTCTGACTGGTAAGCAGACAGCCAAAACTGCTAGCTAGACAGACAGATAGGCTGGATGGTGGGTAGTCGGGAAGATAGAGGAAGGCAGGCCACCATTCAGCCTGATGGGTAGACAGTGAAGATGACAATCAGACACACACACACACACACACACACACACACACACACACACACACACACACACACACACACACACACACACACACACACACACACAGAGTCTTCTTTTCCCTACATACCGAGGTACCCCATTGTCTGTCCTTTGTGTGGACTAACGGTTTCAACCTCGTTTTGCCGGTACAGTTCTGGGAAAACAACCGAGGTAAAGGGTTTCTTTTGTCTTTTGTACCTCGGTAAGGCGAAACACGCAAACTCTTTTGTCTAGTTACCTCGTCAAGTTGGTAAGACAAACGCACACACACACACACACACACACACACACACACACACACACACACACACACACACACAGAGTCTTGTCTGCCCTACATACCGAGGTACCCCATTGTTTGTCCTTTGTGTGGACTAATTTTTTATTTTTTATTGATTATTTTTAATGATTATTTTTAATTTTTATTTTTTTATTAAGTTTTATTTATTTATTTATTTATTTGGTTGATTCATTTATTTAAATTATTATTATTTTTATTTTTAATTTTTCATACCTTTCACACAATGTAGAGGTTCAGAAGGTAAAACATACAATTTCTACGTGGTGTAAAATATTTTCCGTCATAAACCTCCGTCGGGGGATATTCATTCCAACTGATAACATTCGTGAGGCATCATGATCTTTGGCGTTATTTTTTCATTTATTTCTTTAGTCTCAATATATTTTATCAAACCATTTTTTCATATTATTTTCACATACTTCTGAAGCCAGTAAAGCAAACCGCTCCCGATTGGTTTTACTTAAATCAAAGCCAAGCAATAGGGCTTCATGGGGTCAGTAAAGCAAACCACTCACTGACTGATTAAAATTCAATGGAAGCCAATCAATAGGGCTTCATCTAATTTGTTTGGACGACACAAACTGAGTTGTGAAAAACAAACTTGTGACATCTCAGATTGAAAAGAAGTAATTAGATGAGTGACATTTGTCAGCTTGTTACCGAGTTTAATTATGTACTGAGCTGTGAAAAACACCCCCAGCCCACATATGGATATATACCATGCATGCCCTCCCAAAGTTGGAATCATTTTCCTCAAAGTCTCTTTGAAAAAGCCAAACCAAGCGAAACGCGTCGAGACAGACGGATTATTTTCTACCTTTGCTGAAGACTGCAACCAATCCAGGTATCTTCTTTAATAGGTAATATCGAAGTTTCCAATTTTACTTATTTTCATTGCTTTATATTTTATTTATACTTAATTCAGCTACTTTCTTTAACAATGGCAAGAAAAGGACAGAAACATCAGAAGCAGAGAGTTGCCCAGTCCGGAACTGGCCAGGAACAATCGTTCTAGGCTGGTCAAGGCTCTGTTTCAGGTGCTTCAATGTTTGCACCACATTGGGCTATTAGAGCATCATTTGGCAAATCGGGATTTCCCGAAACAGCTGGAGAAGAAAGTAGATGAAAAAAAGAACTTTAAAAATAAGTTGACAGATAAGACGATTTCGGCCTATGAGTCTTACATTTCGGAACTTCGCCCAGCGTCTGGAGTAAGGAACGATACTGGAGGGAGCAAGCAAACTCCGGCCCGTGTTGTCCCTCTACCCCAACGCGAAAAGCATAATAAGAAAAGATCAAGGCAAAGCACTTCTCCCTCTCCTATTCCTTCCTCTTCTTCTTTCTCTCAGAGTAAGCGCCTCAATTTGCAAACATCTCCGGTCCATATTGTGACTGAAGATGCTCGCAAATTGAGTAACGCTGTCTCGCCTCGTCTTGTTCCTCTACCTCCTACGCCTCCTCAGCCTTTCTTCTCTAGTTCTCCTAGTGCTCTCACTAGAACTCCTCCTCCTCCTCCTTCTGTTTCTTCTCCTGTTTCTGTTTCCTCTCCTGCTTCTGTTTCTTCTCCCCCTTCTCCTGCCTCTAGTGTGGTTCAACCAGGTATATCGTACTCAGAGAAAGTCAAATCACCGAGCCGCAACTCGGGCCGCTCATTTGATTCTAAATTCTCCCAGTTTCGGCATAAGAGCGGAGTTAATTTTGACAAAAGGAATTGGCGCCTTCCCGATGTTTGTAAAAACATCCTTATGATTGGAAGTTCAAATTTAGGACGCATTAATCGAAATCCCCATCCGGACATCCAGGTGGAGTGTTACCCCGGCGCCAAATTCAATCATCTGCGCTCTATGTTTAAAGGGCACAGGGGCCAGTCCAGTCCCCAAAAAATATTATTTAATATTGGCGTGAATTCTCGAAACGATAATTCTGATCTCGTAGTTGAGCAGTCGCGGAATATGCTTAGCGATATCAGGGTCAAGTTTAGATCAGCAAAAATTTATTTCGCTGAACTAAACTTTTCGCAAAAACTCCCTCAGGCTGAGAGGAGAACCCTGAGCATCATAAAAAACCATTCGGAAAGTGAAGGACGTTAACGTGATACCAAAAATTGATGACGCGAAGTTTGATGTTGCTCAGGATTTAATCCATTGGACCACGAGAACCGCCAATATTATGTACGATCACTGGTTGAACCACCTAAATTTAAACTAAGTAAAGGCAAAGGTAACAGCCGCCTAACAGATGTGGGATTAGGAACTAATGTGGTTAACCTGTCTGGCACCAATGACCTAACAACCCAAGAGAAATCTCTTTTAGATCGCGGTTTAACTTTTGTACCAGCACCAAAGCCTAAAACTGGTAACCAAACAAATTTACCATCATACAACTGTAATTTTCTTAGGCAAATGAAATTAGCCGACCGCTTTAGAAACTCCAGCGGTCGGAAACTTCCTTTTACAGAATCATCTGGTTGGTCACCTCCAGATAGTGAAGTAGATCCCGAAATTATTGAGGCTAGCAAACGAATCATCCAAAAGGTGTTCAGCATGAACATACTCTCCGATAAAGCTAAATTTAACAGCTGGTGAACGGAGAGCCCTCACGAAACTTCGAAAAAATAAGAAATTAGTAATTAAACCAGCCGACAAAGGTGGGTCGGTAGTTGTTCTATCTCGGGATAATTATATAAAGGAAGCCATGAGACAACTCAGCAATACTAAACATTATAAGAAAATAGATTCACTTATTTGGCCTAATAATATCGAAAAATTCAATAAGATCTTAAAATATCTCCTCGACGAAGGTCACATTACCAAAAAACAATTGAAATATTTAACAGCTAAGCTTAGTGCTCAAACAAGACAATTTTATATCCTACCAAAGATCCACAAGGACCGTTCTTCATGGACGGATGACTTAACTCCACCCGGGAGGCCAATTGTATCAGATTGTAATTCGGAACCTTATGCGATCTCGGAATTAATTGATTATCATCTGAAACCTATAGCAAATAGACATCCGAGCTATCTAAAAAATACACAGGATTTCCCGTCAAAAATTTCGAAATTGAAAATATCGAAAAATGCATTTCTGGCTACTTTGGATATCGACAGTATGTATACGAAGATTGATATTGATAAAGGTGTTAAATCAGTTAAAAATGCATTTGAAAAATATCCCGATGCGAAACGCCCGGATGAACAAATTTTGGATCTTTTAGAGCTGAGCTTAAAAGGTAATGATTTTCAATTCAATGGAGAATATTTTCTACAAATAATGGGTTGTCCTATGGGTAAAAGATTCAGTCCTAACTTTGCAAGCATTTATGTAGCGGAATGGGAGGAAAATGCCTTAAGCAAATGTGCGAAGCATCCTCTCGTATATCTCAGGTATTTAGATGACATTTTTATTATTTGGGAACATTCAAAAGAAGATTTTGATGAATTTTTAGAAATTTTGAACAATCACGATCCAAATATTAAATTGAAAGCTACTATCAGTGAAAATTCTGTTGATTTTCTCGATGTGACCGTGTATAAAGACAAGCAATTTCAGGCGTCCGGTCATTTAGATTATAAAGTATATTTTAAACCAACTGATTCACATCAATTGCTGCACACAAAATCATTTCATCCTAAACATACATTTAAAGGTATCATCAAATCACAGCTCATTCGTTTCCACCGCAATTCAAGTGATAAGGTAAATTTCAATGAGGCTTGTTCTACTCTATTTGGCGCCATCAGATCGAGAGGGTACTTGCTGCGCCTTTTGCGTAGCCTGAAATCCCAAACCCTGAAAAAGCTCGAAAGTCCAGCTGAAACTACCGATTTCGAACCACTGAAGATTGAACACAACAGACCGTTGCAAAATGGTAGTGGCGCGGTATTTAATTGCAAAAAGCCTCATTGTAGACTGCATACTTTTATGCCTGACCAGAAAGAGGAATTTTCCTCCGAACAAACGAAAAATCATTATCAGATCCGTAGCCCCCTCCATTGTGATTCACCAAACATTATTTACCTTATCACTTGTAAGCGATGTCGGAAACAGTATGTTGGTCAAAGTCAAAATCTTTTCCGAGAACGTGCTACTAGACACAAGCAGGATATAAAACATAATGCTGATGCCCCAGTAGCACAACATTTTAACCTTCCTGGCCATTCTTTGGACGATTTCGAAATCCATCCTATTGAACAACCACCAATTAAAGACACATTAGAAGAAACGGATGAATTTAGAAAAAAACGTGAAGCTTTTTGGATCAACACGCTTCAAACCCTCTGGCCATTTGGTATGAACATATCAGAGGGCGAATGCGAAAGGAGATCCATCATTCCTTTCACTTTAACATACAACAGAATGAATATCGAAATAGCAAAAATGTTAAAAGATGAATTCAATTTTACCAATGCTAAATTAAATGAACCTTTGAATCTTCGACCTGTCATCGCCAATAAGAAAAACAAAAGCTTGCGTAACATCCTTGTAAGGACTAAATTAGAGCCCATCAATGAGTAACATCAATTTTTGCCAGTCAGTTTAACCAGTTCCTAAGCTCATCACTTAGTTTAAATCAATTTTATGTACTTTTTTGTCATGTTTGAAACCAATCAGGGTTCAGCAAATGAAAACAATTTTTTGGCGGCATATTAAAAGAAAAAACCGTTTCAGTAGGAAATGTCTGTGCCAGTGCGATTTTTTAACCTCAACACACACACACACACACACACACACACACACACACACACACACACACACACACACACACGTCTGTGCCATTTTATTTTTCAAAATGAAAATTATTTTTTGTTCACACAAAAAACTTTTAGTTAATTTTTTGTTTGAACAAAAATATTTTTTATTGCAACAAAAAACTTTTAGTTACTTTTTTGTTTGAAAAAACAAAAAAAAAAATTTTTGGTGAAGAAAATATAATTTTTAGTTTTTAATTTTTTTTTTTTTATTTTTTATTTTTTTTTCACAAAAAAATTTTTTGTTCAAAAAAAAATATAATTTTTATTTTTATTTTTTATTTTTTATTTTTTTTTATTTGTTTTTTTTTTCAACAAAAATAAAAATTATATTTTTTATTGGAACAAAAATTTTTTGTTTTTGTTTTTTCAAACAAAAAAGTAACTAAAAGTTTTTTGTTCCAATAAAAAATAATATTTTATTTTGTAAAATGTAAAAAGTAAAACAACTGAGGTGCTGACATCTTCCAGGTCTGTGATCAAAGACGGATGTAAGCCTTCTTTAATGTACATTCCTTCCCCTCCTTCTTTTTATGGCCTTCTGTTCACCCCTACACCTATCCACACACCTCTTACTTGGTTTCCCCGTTCCCCATGTCTTAACCACGTCTCGCTTAAGCCCATGGCATCAAATTCCTCTGCCTCAATCAATGTAGCATATTCACTTACTTTCCGGTGGAGACGGTGGGTGTTGCAACAACTCACTTCCAGGGTACAGAGATTCATTGCCTTTTGCCTACTGATCCCATTGTTTTCTGATGATAACCTTAGTAAACTTATTCTGCCCACCTCGCACTTGCTTCGCCCTGCCTGTGTCCACTCTTGCTATACTTGCCTAAGGCCTCCCACCCAACTCCTCTCCAAAAATGGCTCTGCTACCCAAAAAGATGATATCCCCCATTACCCGTTTCCCCTATCCTGCTAAGATGCACCCCGTCACGCCCACACATGGTAGTGTTGCCGCAAAACGTGTCCCAATGGTTGATAAAGGGTATTCCCAGGTCAACACTGTAGTCCTCCAACTGCTCATTTAGTGCCAAATCCTTGAGTTCCGTTCGGCTCCACCCTCAAGGACTGGAAGAACCCCGGATACGACTACTCTTGCATTCCTACTTAGCAGTTTGCCAACTAGACCGCCTGTACGTCTCCATCAGACTTACTGACCTTCTCTCCACGACATTGTTGGCCCAACATGGACCACCACAACTAGATCGGATCAACATGGACCACCACAACTGGATCGGATCCTGACCCAGCCACAATACCATTTACCTGGTCCCTCAAATCCTCCACCTCCATCCCCAGAAAGCACACGACTGTTCGATTCGAATTATCGGGACCACAAACCACGTTGTCATCCCCACGTACAATGCTACTCTCTGCTACAACCAGTTTTCCTCTTCTGTCACCAGTTCCTATATCATCTGCACCTCCCCTCGTTTTGCATGTCTCAGGCCGTCTCTTTCCCTTCACCGCCATCCTTACCCCATCTGTACTAGCAACATGAACAACCATCTCACTTCCCTCAATGCCCACCTCACTCTCATCCTTAACTGATGCGAAATAAAAAAAAACACCTAAAGAAGTAGTGCTCACTCGTGCAAAAAGATCTTATGACATCAGTGGGTAAAGCTACATTGGGAATAAAAAGACAGAAACGAGAACCGAAACATCAGTCTGAGGTTCGTTCTCGTAGAGTCAAGACACGAAAAAGTCAATCTCATCCAAAACGAAATTCATGGCCGCTTGATATATTTAATTAAATCATGATGTTACATGGATCTTGCGAGCATTTTTGTAGTGGATTTGATCCAGATAATGTATCATCAACATCAAGTGGTGTCGAAAATATTGGTGAGATTGAGCAATTTCCTATTGCATCTTTAAACAATTCTTCACCAATAGAACTTTTAATTCCAAGACAAACAACCAAGTAGTTAGATCTTGCATCATCTACACTTGAGGTTCAATTCAAAATTACAAAGCAAGATGGGAGTGTATTGGAAGATGATACAAATATTACTCCTATCAATAATTTGTTTCACAGTATGTTCAGTAAAATCGATGTTACACTGAACGGTTCTCTGATAACCACCAATACAGACATGTATCCTTATCGAGGGTTTTTTGAAAATCTCCAGGACAGCATGCAGCAAATGCAAATGATTCAAATAACAAAGGTTTGGTTGAACGTCACAAATTAATTGCAAACAGTAAATCTGTACAACTAAGAGGAAAAATACATTTAGATCTATTTGTGCAAGACAAATATTTACCAAATAGCGTAGAGATGAGAATTAAAATTCATCGTTCCCCAACTAAATTTTGTCTGATTGGTGGTGTAGATGGAAAAATAGAAATTCAAAAAGCCATATTCAGAATACCGGCCTTGGATTTAATTCCTAAATTTGCGAATGATCTTAATGCACAAATAGATCGAACAAATTATAAAATGCCCATAAGACGTACTGAAATGAAAACATTTACCATTGGAAATGGTCTTTGGTCAAAAATAGAAGACCATCTGTTTCATAAACAGATGCCAAAACGACTAATTCTTGGTTTAGTTTCGAATAAAGATATAAATGGAGATATTGGCACATGTCCATTTAATTTTCAACATTTCAGTTTGAACAAGTTGGAAATCACAATAGATGGACATTCCATTAAGGCACGTCCCTTTGAACCGAATTTCGAAAGTGGACTTTATCTAAGTTCATATTTATCATTATTTGAAGCAATGGGCTAATTTGGACAAAATCAAACATTTAATATATTAATGCAGGATTATGCAAAAGGATATACCCTCTGGGGAGTTGATTTGACACCTGATCAGTCAGGTAGTGGGCCATTAGCTCACCCTATAAAGTCTGGCAACCTTCGACTGGATCTTCAGTTTGCTCAAGCTCTCACAGAGGTAATCAACGTTGTTGTCTATGCAGAATTTGATAGTGAGATAGAAATCAACAAATTCAGAGAAGTGATATTTGACTATTAACAATGAGTAAATGTGAACAAGATATACAGGGAGATGAGAAAAAGAATAAACATAATAAGGAAAGAGAAAACTCGCAATGAAAGACAGTTCCTTAGATTATTTAAAGAAATTGTTGTGGGTGAAGTGACACCTCTGATAAAACAAAAAGTGAAGAATCTGTGTGGTGCATGTCAAGAAATACCTGGACAAGAACATGACTTTTGTATAAAAAAGATATAAGAGTATGGATTGAAATGTATATGGAAGAGTGTATGGAAAAAGTGTGTCCATCAAGTGTACTATATAAATTGCACATACAAGCAAAGAAGCTGAATATTGAAGGATGTTTTGCAAATGTGAATGTGAACTTTAAAATTAACACTGATGAAGACATTAAGAAGTGGGCGGATTTAGTAGAGAAAGAATGGGGCTACTATACATCACTTAATAAAGAAGAAGAAATTGATTGAAAAGTACAACTTTATAACAGCCCTTTTCAGGGCTAAGAAGAGATGGAAACCACTCAACTACAATATATTCTGGACAATTCTCCAAGGTTATCATTATTGAATGGAAAAGTGTGTTCAAAAGACTTATTACCAAAACAAAAACCTAAACATAGAAAAGCTTATATTGTGAACACAGATTCATCAAGAGAACCAGGAGAACATTGGGTGGCAATATATTTCAAAGACAATCATTCATGCATCTACTTTGATTCCTATGGCTTACCACCATTAGATAAAGACATTTACAAATTCATAGTGAAAAACACAGATTCGTGGACTATTAACACAATGAGAGTACAGAGTGTTCATACTGCGGTGTGTGTGATGTACTGTATATTTGGTTTGGATCATCTTGCTAAAGCATATGATTTAGAGACAGTTCTTACTATCAATTTCGACCCAAGAAATTTCCAAGAGAATGACAGAGAAGTTGGTCAATGGTTTGAGCAAAACTATAGACATTATTTTATGTAATCAAGATTAGGTGTCATAACAACCCACAGAGTTTTTTTATAAAAACATTTTTTCTATTGTATATTTTTTGCCAATCATTATTATGTATCACAAATAGGATATTTTAGCATTTTTTCCAAAACATCTTAAGCAATAATGCTTTAATTCAAGACACAATTCTGGCTATAAATATTTTCTCAGCAAAATGGAATCTTGAAATAAAGTGGTATCACACAAAAATCTCGATGTAAAAGGTTTTGTATAGATAGACAAACTCAGATCTCGGTGTATATATGCTTCTCACTTCATATAGTAAACATTGGCACCTAAACTAATTCTTATTGTCTGTTTAAAAATGTAGCAGTGGCCACTAGTTCTCCATAGCAGTAAAAAAAGAGAAGAGATACTTCTCTTTTTTCACCATTCTATCCCATAAGTGAAAAAGAGTTAAGAGATACTTCTCTTTTCTACTGTGGGTAAGAGACTGTATGTTTATCAATTAACCCTTCCATATAGTAAAGTGTTATACGGTTTAAAGTATGGAGAGATTGATTAATAAACATATATTTTGCCAGCCTAAGGTAATTGGGGGTGGGGGGGGGGGGGGGCTCCACCCCGTGACTGACATTATAGGGACCAGCATTTAAGAGATACCTCTCTTTTTTCACCATTCCATCCCATAAGTGAAAAAGAGTTAAGAGATACTTCTCTTTTCCACTGTGGGTAAGAGATTGTATGCTTATCAACCAATCCTTCCATACAGTAAAGTGTTATACGGTTTAAAGTATGCAAAGATTTATTAATAAGCAAAATCCACATATTTGCCAGCATCAAGTAATTGGGAGGCCTCTACCCCGTGATTGACACTACAGGGACCAGCATTTAAGAGATATTTCTCTTTTTTCACCATTCTATCCCTTAAGTGAAAAAGAGTTAAGAGATACTTCTCTTTTTCCACTGTGGGCTAAGAGATTGTATGTTTATCAACCAATCCTTCCATACAGTAAAGTGTTATACGGTTTAAAGTATGGAGGGATTCATTGGTAAACATATATTTGTCAGTATAAAGTGTTTGGAACAACCTACCCCATGACTGCCACTCAAGACCAAAGCATTCAACACTGAATTCCCCATACCCCAATGGGGCCACTATAGACACAAAATTAACACAGGATTCTCCATAGGCTTTTTACCCAGGGGGTGTCACTCTAGACCAAAGTATTTAACACTGAATTCCCCATACCCCAATGTTGTAACTTGAGACACAAAATTAACAAATGATTCTCCATAGGGTTTTGTGCCTCAAGTGACATTTTTGTGCCCAGAGTGACATTTTTGAAGCCAGGAAAAAGATTTAAAATCTTTTTCCCGGCTTCAAAAATGTCACTCTGGGCACAAAAATGTGGCATTTTTGAAGCCAGGAAAAAGATTTTAAAATCTTTTTCCTGGCTTCAAAAATGTCACTCTGGGCACAAAAATGTCACTTGAGGCACAAAACCCTATGGAGAATCCTATGTTAATTTTGTGTCTCAAGTGACAACATTGGGGTATGGGGGAATTCAGCGTTGAATGCTTTGGTCTAGAGTGGTACCCCTCACTACTGGCCTTGCGTACCCCTTTTTAGTCGTATGAGGCCATGAGGGCTATTAGAAAAGCCCTCCGTGTGGTCTAATTTACTATCCCTCTCAGCGCCATTTCATTTGAGACCATCATGAGGGCCATGAAAAAATATTTCAATGAGATCTAATTTACTATCCCTCTTTGCCTCATCTCGGTATTCAAGAATACCTGACATTGTATTATTGGAGGATACCCTTTTTTGAACACGTGTTGTAGAAACTTTACATCCGGGTACTTCATGCTACATCTGGGTACTTCTGTTGGGATAGTAGATAAAAAACAAACAACAGTATATAACATTTCATTCATTTTTATTCAAGTATACAATTCAATTTCTCAAGGCATCATTTTTGTCTTTGTAGTTCTTGTCTTCTTTTAGGGCAAACCATCTCATCTTCTTGTGGACTGGAGCTTCTTCCCATTGTCTTGCTAGGTTCTTGATAAAACACGTTCTCTCATTGATAGCTGGTAACTTGGCTTTGTTGGTTGCTTTAATTTCCTGTCTGGCATCTTTCTTCTTTTTGGATTTCTCTTTCTCGTCTTTTAGCTGTTTTGTAGTAGTAACTTCAGTCTTCTGGACATCATTCTTAGTTTCAGTGGAAACTTCAGGCTTCTTCGTAGTAGTAACTTCGTTCTTGCTTTGGTCCCTCTTTGAATCTTCATTCGTAATTTGAGTAGTAACTTCACTCGTAGTGGTAACTTCGTTCTTTGTGGGGGCTGGCATCATTCTCTTGTCTTCAGAATGATTCGTAGTTTGAGTAGTAACTTCATTCTTGTTTGTATTTGAAGCATCAGTCAGTTCTTCTGTCTTTATTCTCTTGGTTGTAGTGGCAACTTCGGTGGTTAATGATCGGCCAGTATCCACAGATTTTTGTTTCTTTCCACCGGCATGCATGTCTAGATTTTTTCTCTTGGCTCCATTTACCACGCGATTCACTTGGGCCAGCATCGCTCTTGAAGATCTGTATGTGTAAGGCATCTTTGAATCTGAGCACTGTTGTTGACAGACAAGTTCACTCTTCGACGATCAGAACGAAAATGAGTTTATTTTTCATACCACCACTCCTTTTATACCATTTTCTCTAATCGTCTTCTTCTTCATCATCATCTTCTACTCTGCATGAGTAGTTTGTCATAAGGTTGTCGAACAGAAATCTTCGAATTTCCAAGGCATATTTCTGGGATTCTTCAAAGTCAATGTCCTCTTCTTCACGAAAACGCTTGGCAGTTTCTTGAATTTTCTTGTGTATTGAGTTGTTGCAAAAAAATTCTAATGCTCACAAGGATATTAATGTATTTCGCACTAATGGCTTCTCTGACACTCTTTTGAAGTGCTCTATATGTCTTTTTAACTACATCTTCTCTATCCATTCCATCCTCGATAAATTTGTTCATGAGGTTGTCAAAATCGTCTTGGTATTTGTCATAGGCACTTTGGACAATAGTTCCCATCATAGAAACATCTTCTTCCTCTTCTTCTTCTTCATATTCCATATCTTCTGATAGTTCTACAAGCACGACCCTTTTATAGGATATCGGACAGGACATTGATGATGGGTTTGATTAACTTTCCGAAAAATCCTCCTTTCTGTATGATCAGTCTTCTTTTCCTATAAGATAGTTCTCTCTTTGGTAAGGCAATTCTCCTAATCTGGTGTTTGTATGGGATCAGCTTAGCTCTCTCAGATTTGTTTATAGGTACTGCTCCCTTCAAGATATTCGAGGCACAATCACATAAACATTGTACCAAATCATCACTGGCCGTCTTGAGCATAATTTTGTCTTCATTTCGATCCGCATCAGATAGGATTCGCAGTGTATCTGAATTTCTGTCTAGTCTTGCAGTGTTGTTCGATTTTTCCGATTTCCTCATGGGGCAGTAAGCATTCTCGTGTCTGTGCATGTTGTCTGATCTGGAAAACGCCCTTTCACAATATCTGCAGCAATGGACTTTCATGACTTCACTATTTCGTGGCCGTAGAACAAATGAGCATTTGGTGTTGATACACTCCTTTTATACCCTTTTCAGAGCTATGATTGGGTTAATAAGCGCCGAGAGAGAGCAACTCTTTCCTAATATACTTCTTTTTACATCGGTAGGCATTCCATCGTCTGTTAGCAGCTTCAATATATGTTCGTATTTTCGTAGGTCATCAAATTCAGCCAAATTCAGTGGTATCTTATCTTCGAGGGTGTTGGTAGCACATTTACTTAAACAGGTAATCAAATCTTCATCAGCAGCACATAGAACGGCATCAATTTCCCCCTTGTTGGCAAGGCGTAAAAATTCTAAAAGTGCTCTATTCTGGTCAGTCATTGAATCTCCAGTATCTCTCTGCTCTCTGTTCTTCTTGGACAATGATGTCCTTCATGCCTACAAGCACTGAATGATCGGGTAAACAACTTCATACAATATCTGCAGTGGAGCCGATAATGGTTCTTCTGGTGTCTTCTGACATTATCGGATCTCGAAAATAACTTGGAACAGTATCTGCACCGAAGTGGTAGCATGTCTTCACTCGACGACGGTCAGGACATAAATGAGGTTTAAGCCGAGCTTGCACCCCTTTCATACCTCTCCCAACAGAAATACCCGGATGTAGCATGAAGTACCCGCAAGTAAAGTTTCTACAACCAGTGTCCTATAAAAGGTATCCTCCAATAATACAATGTCAGGTATTATCGAATACGGAGATGAGGCAAAGAGGGATAGTAAATTAGATCTCATTTAGTGTTTTTTTTCATGGCCCTCAGGGCCTCATACGACTAAAAATGGGTACGCAAGGCCTTATGTTTTCCAGAAATGGGATTTCATGGGATATAGCTGTTAAATAACGAGATGAGGCTAAAAGGGATAGTAAATTAAACCTCACTGAGGGATTTTCCCATGGACCTCATGGCCTCAATCGAAATGAGGTTAAGAGGAATAGCAAATTAGACCTCCTTGAGGGATTTCTCATGGCCCCCATGGCCTCATACGACTAAAAAAGGGATTCTCCAGAAGGTATTCTAAAATACAACAATACCAGCCAAAGGTATCCTCAAATACCGAAATGAGGCTAAGAGAGATAGTAAATTAGACCTCATTGAAGGATTTTCCCATGGCCCTCATGGCCTCATTCGAAATGAGGTTAGGAGGGATAGTAAATCGGACCTCATTGAGGGAATTTCTCATAGCCTCATATGACTAAAATGGGATTCCATAACCAGAGACGTTTCACAAAAGGGGATTCCAAGGGACGTGGCCATTGGATATAGATGTGACGCGAATCGTATAGGACAACGTTGTAATTTATTTATTGTTATTCATTTGTTGGTGTTTTAAGGTCATATACTTATGCACAATGGTTAATCATGACCGTGACAGTTTTACGGGTGGAGGAAGCCGGAGTACCCAGAGAGAATCACCGAGCAACAACGAGCAGCTGCCAGCTCCCCAACATCGTAACTCTGCACTGCACTACAGGCAGGGTTAGACTGGTTGAAGACATGCGTACAATCGTCGTGCAGTACGCCTTAGTAGACAGAGTCATCGTGCCCCCATGTGGACATTGACTTCGTTATAATAAGGGGGATAACTCTGCATAAAGATTATGGGGGATGAAGCAATCTGATTGATTAGTTAGCGCAGGAAAGCGAACTGTTTGGGTGATCTAGATAAATGAAACAATAAGAGTACTCGGAACAGACCAGAAAAGCTAAATATAGTAACAATAAGCAAAGCTGTTCCACACGATAGGCTTTTCTGCTCTACTGGAGTATACTCCAGGACAAACGGACATGGTTGGGTAGACGAAAACTATTGCACAGATAGAAAGAAGAGGATTCTGAAAGAATTCAAAATAGTAAAACTTGTCGAGTTTATTTGGGTAATTATACGATTCGGGAAATTACTCTTGTACAAAGGAACACACCCTCCGAACATACCCCCGTCTTATTAGAAGCCTTTGGCACCGCGAATAGAACCTACCAGAGAATTTACTGAAGGCAAAACCTGACATTGCCCCAGTTTTTGTCACCCTGGCGGTTGGCGTCAGTAGGTAGAAAAGGCGGATTCTGGACCACTTTGTACATGTACGTACATGTACATGGTGCGTTTACCATTGTAGGATTCAGTGTTAAATCGCGTGCACGTTCACAAAAATGTCGTTTTTTTATGGTGGTCCAGAATCTGCTATTGTTTTTTGAGGCTCACAGATCACACTTTTAACGTTGAAACACCCGTTGGCGAACGTGTCGAATGTACACGTTTCTCAAAAAGTGAAAAATGTACGAAATTGTACATAAAAATTTTCTTAAAAATTTTTGTCGACGTTCCCATCATGGATTAGACTTCAATCTATCGTTGGTGAATGCGAGCAAAAAACGGTTTGCGGATTCTGGACCAGCATCAAAAAACGGTTTGCGGATTCTGGACCAGTGGTACAGAATCCGCTATTGTTTTTGAGGCTCTTCAAAAAATTGAGTTTTAGAAAATTAGAAAATCGATGGGAAAATCGTTTGTTTACGTTTTGTCACTGCGAATTTTGTGAAATAAATCTTAATAAAAACATTTTGTAGAATTTGTTTCATTCAAATAAAAAAATAGTAAGGAATAAAAAAAGTGATTGATATATATATAGGAGAGAAAAAAATATATAAATAAATAGTTATTTAAAAAAATAAATATATAAAATCGAATAGATAATAAAAAAATACGTAAATCATGAACGCTTCCCAGGCTATTAGAGCAAGGTTTCTTTTAAAAATGCTGATGAGAGCCTACGCATTCTGTGTGAACGAACAACTAGGTCGCCTCTTGTTAGAACAATGTGTCGGATGTCGGGATCACCTAGACTTCAATCATGAGAATCATTCGTGTCTGACGATGGAAAGGGAAGATATGGTCGTCAAGTATTTCGAACCGGCGTTTGAACGTGTTCAAATCGATGAAGTGATCGCGTTTTGGAAGAGATTACTCTTCTGTAAGGATCGAGACAAGCCCACAGTTTTGGAAGAACTGAAATTGGCGCGTAGAAGTCTGACTTTAGGAGACAAGGGATCATGAAATTATTGTTCAATGAAGCATACGTCTAAGTTTTCTCGTTGATATAAAATAAGGGAGAATAGAAAATAAAAATAAATACACACATAAATTTTTTTATCTAATATTAGAAAGAAAAAAAACACAAAAATGAGAACCAGAAATAAATTGTATCCGACGTTAGATGCCGACGAGGATGAGAAGCCGAACGGCGTTTTGCCGACGCCACCGTTGCTAGAAGAAAAAGAAAGAGGAGAGAGGTATCGCATCAAATCAGTAGAATCCAAGCGTATCTAACTCAAGAGAGAGATTCTCGTCATTCTGTCAAGAAGAAGTATTTGCATTTTGTGAAATTCATCAACGCGATTGACACGACACTCATCAAGATTTCCATGGGTTTACACACAGCTGGCATCAGATTGTTGTCGACTGTGGTCGGTATTCCGATCGTGTTAACCATAGAAGGAGTGGCTCTTGCCGCTGGATTGTTTAGCACGTTTGGAAACTTTTTGAGTAGGAAATTATATCTGAAGGCGAGGAAACACGACAAGATTCGCGTCTTGGCCGACTCCAAGATCGACACGATATCCGAAATGATCTCGATGGTGTTGAAAGACGGTAGGATATCGGATGGAGAATACTTCACGATATTGGGCGAGAAAACGAAATATGAAGCCATGAAAGAAGCTGCGAGAATCAAGACTCGTCAGATCATCAAGGAAGAGATGAAGGATTCTCTCGTGGAAAAGAGGAGGGAAGAGGCCAGGGAGGAATTCAGTAAGATGATAGAACTCAAGAGCAGCGATTGAAAAAAAAAATATATATAATAAGAACAGAATTTTTAAAAAAGAATTATTAAATTTATATATAAAATAAAAACGAAATTAATTTAAATAACAAAAAATGTATTGTGTGAAGTGTAAGAGAGTTACCGAGACGAGTAATTCTCAAGAAGTACGAACTAAAAACGACAGACAGATGCTTCGTGGAATTTGCGACGTGTGTGGTTATATCAATTCTCGATTCGTCAAAAAAAAGAATGCGAGCAAAGGTAAAGGCATCGTGAATAAAATGATCAATAATCTACCTTTCGAAATGCATCTGCCTGGTCACAGTTTCACGGGACCTGGAACGAAATTGAACAAGAGACTCAACACCGATCTGACTCCTAAATCTTGGAGCAAACCTGTGAATAGGGTGGATGTATGATCACAATCTATGCTACGCTGGACATCCCGACACCAAGACTCGCAATGATGTCTGCGATAAAAACATGTTGGCAAACTTGAGAGGTATATCGAATCCGACCAGGAGAGAGAAGATAGAACGTTTGCTAGTCGGTAATCTGATTGGTGCGAAACGTCGATTCAGATGGGGCGTTCCAAAAAAAAAAGAAGCGCATCTGAAAAGAAGAAGAAACGATTATTGACGAGCGAATTGGCTGAGGAGTTACGCAAACCCATCGTGCATAAATTTCGAAAGAGAAGGGTGTTTGTGAAGGGTTTGGATGATATTTGGTCTGCCGACTTGGTCGACATGAGATCGTTTTTGAGGTGGAACGAGGGTGTCAAATATCTATTGACGGTCATCGACGTGTTTTCCAAATATGGTTGGATCAGAGCTTTGAAGAATAAATCGGGACCTTGCGTCGCCGAGGCTCTGAAGAGCGTGTTCGACTCGTCTTCTCGAAAACCAAATAAATTGTGGGTGGAAAAGGGAAAGGAATTCTACAACAAGCACGTTCATCGATTGGTCGACCTCTACTCGATCAAAAACGAAGAGAAAGCCAGCGTGGTGGAACGTTGGAATCGAACGATGAAGGAAAAGATGCATAGATACTTCATGGCGAATTCGACCAAGAAATACATATACGCTCTGAACGGTCTGGTCAAAGAGTACAACAACACGTGACACAGATCGATCAAGATGACTCCCGTGGAAGCTAGCGATCCTCGAAACGAAAAACGTGTCTACGCGAATCTATATCCTGAGAGATCTAAGATCAGGAAGAAGTCTAGAACGCCGAAATTGGCGGTCGGTGATCGAGTGAGAATCTACGCTTATAAGAAGCACTTCAAAAAGGGTTATACTCCTCGATGGACCTCGGAAATCTTCGTGATAAGCAAAATATTTCACACCGATCCGGTGACTTACGAAATCGAAGCTTTGGATGGAGAAGAGATCATCAGAAAGTTTTACGAACAAAAATTACAGAAGACAAATTTTTGATAAAGAAAACAAATTTTTTTTTATTTACTTTCTTTAACATTTTCTTGTTTACACATATATATATATAGGAGAGAAAAATAATAATAAAAAATGATTAAAACTATTTTTAGATAAAAAAACCAAGCTAATTAATAAACAAAAAACAAAAACCCTTTAAAAATGGCAAATATACTAGATATAGCACAAAGCATAGTGAAAGATGAAAGTATTCAAGAATATGAGGTTCACGAATACGAACCGGTAACCGGAACGAGATTGAACAATGCGGGAGAGATAAGAATCAACGTCGAAACTCAAGATCTATTTGTCCATCCTAGCGAGAGTTACATAGTGGTGCAGGGACGTCTCACCAAGGAAGATGGGAGCGACTACGCCGACGAGGACACGGTTACTCTAGCCAATAATGGCATCATGCATCTATTCAGTAATATAAAATACATGCTATCCGGACAAGAGATAGAATCTGTGTTTCATCCCGGTCAGGCACCGCGATGTTTGGACTCAACGTATCCGGATGATTTTTCGAAATCCAGAGGACTTAATCAGTTGTGGGTGGAAGACACCGTCGGCCCTACTAACGCCGGCGCCGTTGCGATATTCGACTACGTCGTCAAGACATCCAGACCTAAAGGAACGTTTTCGTTTGGGATACCTTTGAAACACATCTTCGGATTCATAGACGATTACTACAAGATCATGTACGGATTCAAACACAATCTGACGTTGATTCGAAAAGGAAACGACGATGCAATAGTGAGACTCCCTGCGACCGATGCGGGTAAGTTAACTCTACACAAGATATCATGGTTCGTTCCGCACATGGAGCCTTCGATCGTGGAAAAAGTGCGTCTCTACAAGATCATAGAATCCAAGAGTAAATTACCTGTGGGATTTAGAATGAGACAGTGCGACACGGCTAGCATTCCACTCTCCACGAATCACTTCGATTGGAGATTGACGGTGAAATCCGCTTCTGAGAGACCGCGTTTCATTGTGGTTGCGTTTCAGACCGATAGGGATGGGTCTCAGGAAAAGAATGCGTCGCTGTTCAATCACTGCAATTTGAGAAACATGCAAGTGTTTCTGAATGCCACGAGATATCCAGCAATCAATTACAATGTGTCATTCGACAAGAACGATTTCTGCAGACTGTATGGCAACGCCGCTGATTATAGAAAGAAGTATCACAGTCTAGACGAATTGATGAGCAACCCTAATATATCTTCCGGCGAATACAAGTCGATGTATCCCATGTTCGTATTCGACGTCACTAAACAGAATGAATGACTCAAGAGTAGCATCTTAGACATTCAGATCAAGATGCAATTCGATAAGAACGTGCCGCGAAAAACTGAAGCCTTCTCTCTAGTCCTGTCGGACAGAGAATTACAATTCGAATTGGATGGAAATAAGATGTTGATAATTCGATGAGAGACGTGTGTGAAAAAAAATAAAAAACAAAATAAAAAAAAGTAATGAGTAATTATTAAAAACAAAAAAAACAAAAAAAAAAAATAAATAAAAGTAATGAGATCTAGAGAGATTGAACATCTTTCTAAATTTCATTACTTTTTTTTTGTTTTTAATAATCACACATTATTTTTTTAAATTAATTATTTCCATGCATTCACTGTTTGTTCAAAGGATCTAGTTCGATCAGTAGACTCACCACGGAAGTGGCGGCTTCGGGATTATTGGTTTTCGTAATGAAATTAATCCTGTCTCCGGCGTTCACTTTGAGAGGTGTGCCGAACGTGCTAAAATTCATGTGTTGATTCTCAGTCTTTTCAACGCTGTATCTCTTATCGCTCTCTACTCCATTCACCATGAGATTGACGACCGCTCTGTTATTCAGATCCGAGGAAGCCAGAGTCATTTGAATGATTTCACCTCCCAACGGCATGGGATATCCCACCTGACCATGTTTCGATCCACTACCTCCATTTCCGAAAGACCACTCAGCTTTTCCCTCCTCTAAGGTGACGGCCTCCTCGGCCCACACGGTGATCAATTGTCTAGCATATTTGACTTTCTCCACCACCGAAATCAGGGTGCAGGCATCCATCATGTTTACAGAATCCGGTAGATTTGTGAGCGCGTGTCCACCCATGTCTAGTTTACCTCCCATGATGTCGCCCTTTCTCCAGACCGAGTTGTCATCCACATACTTCCTGCTGACTGCACTGGAATCGAATTCGGGATCGTGATTGAGTCCGAATAAATTCTCACTGTTCATGTTGATACCACCCTCCAAGGTTCCGCCAGATTGTTTGTTCAGGTAGAGATCGTCCACTTGCGATTCTATGTATTCTTGTGATCGTATCACGGCAGAATCTACATAGCCCTTGTTGACTGCAGTTGAGTCCGCATCTGTGTCGTCGACCTTCAACAGATTCAATATCTTGTTGAATCCCGCATTCAGATCCGATTTCATTTCTCGTCCATCAGACTTTCTCTGTTCCAGATCTACGTAGTGTTTGGTCGCCACATCCTTGGGATTCGTGGGAGTGGCCACGTTCGTTATCTTGTAAGAATTGCCATTCAATTCCGAGTGCATTGTTTTCTGAACATATCTATTTCTCAGATGTTCACTAAATCTCTCGTGAGATGCGGCATCGGTGGAATCTATGGGATTCGCGACATTCACCAAATATTTAGATTTCAGATCGAGATCGTCGGTCATGGCTTTATCCACGTAATTATCTAGCATGATTTGTTCGAAATCCGCGTCCCCCCTGTCAACGTATTTTTTAGTAGCAGCAGCTGCGAGATCTATCAGCTTGGAAGATTGTAGAGCTTCTTATCGTTCATGTTCAAAGGTTCCTCTTGAGGTTCGTATCTCCAAACGTAACGTTCGTCCAGTTGGCAACGTCGTATCCATCGCCGACTTCGAGCGTCTTCCTCTTCTTTTTAGGTTGACTTTCGTCGTCACTTCTACCAAATTTATCGACTGGCATGTTGTTTTGAGATTTTTGTTTTAAAAAATATATTTCAAACGCAGTTTATTAAAAATGAATTATTTTACTTATTTTATTTTTCGTTTTTATTCGATTAAAATTTTTTTAATAATTTTTTTACCTTTATATACTATAAAAAAAATCTCTCTCTAATGTAGATCATTGAGAATGTCTTGAAACCGATCTGCTTCAGACCATCTCTTGAGAATGTAAAGACACAGGTGACCACAAAACACTTGATCTGGTGATTGCACTCGTTACGTGTTGTAACGAACCATAGATTTGTTGAAATAGTTCTTTATTTCTTTCGGCGGCGAGATTCTGTAGCTGTCGAAATAATAATTCTTCTTCTTCCCGTTCTTGAACCACGCCATCCAGTGAGTGCCTCCACCCGATAAATCATCTAGATTTAAAATTCCGCATTCCGATTGTCGAGGTCTTCTCTTCGGCAAGGCATCTCTGGAAAACACATCTAGAAAATCTTTGATTTTCAAATCCTTCGCCGCATTCAACAGATCGATGTTGGATAGGGGTTCGTTAGGTAAGACGACACCTTCTACAGATATCTCTATTTTCTTATTCATAAATGCGTATATATATTTTTTTTATTTATTTATTTTATTATAATTCACTAAAATGACGTTATTTTTTATTTATTTTTTTTATTTTTCTTTTTAAACTAACTCTATCGACTTCCATAATCTTGAATCCATCTAATTCCTTGACTTCCATAATCTTGAATCCATTTAATTCCTCTTGATTTTCTGGAATCCTATCATCCTTAATCATATCTGGAATCTTATCATCCACAATCATATCTGAAATCCTATCATCTAAAATTAGATCCAAAGTCCAATGTCCGAGTGCCAAAGTGCTTATTTTATTGTCTAACACGAGTCTCTTATCATCATCAGCCGTCAGCAAAATCTTGTTGACTATTTCGGTATACAAGTTGTGATTTTTGCTTCGAATCGATTTCATACTCTTATACACCGGACCACTTCCTAAAAGACAATCTTTATACTCTTGGAAAGAGATGTTTTTCTTCACCGCGCATGCTTTAACCCCTTTGCACTTCTTGATCTCTTCATCTTCTAGACGATAAGCATACAGTTTAGGTCTCAAGCCCACAAATTCGAGGATTTGTTTACCACTGCTCTCGTCCTTAAATTTACCCAACACCTTCTTGTTGTCGTTCGATTGAATGTTGGATGGGTGATCGATGGGATAATTGCTCGTGTCGAACCACGCGGCCACGTCCGGAGATATATCTTGGTAGACATCTTTCGTCTCTATCTTGTAAACTAAACTGTCTGTGTCGGTGAACAGTAGTTTGGCTTTATCACCAAATTTTCGTTTGACGTAATCGTAGTGAAACTTGTACATCAGTTGCTTGCTGATATCTGAGATGATCGGCCCGAGATAATACGGTTTGTCGAACTTCAGGTGCGTCTTTTGCATGTGAATGGCCACTAGATTTTCGTTGAATATGGTTCGGTGTTTGTAATTGTGTTTCGCCACTAATTTTTTAGCTTTTTTCTCAGACGTGACTAGTCGAACGTCAGTTCTTTTCCTGATGTTTTCCATCGATTTACCGTACACACAGTTGTTCATGAGTTTGAAGAAATCTTTTTTGAAATCATTCTCGGCTCGAATTCTGAGATTCGTGTTGAGATCAATGTATTTTTTCATGCAAGGATCTTCGTTGAATCGAATGATGTGATGTATGTTGACTAATTTCATCCCGTAATCGCCGTATTGTTTCAAATTCTCTCTGTAGACGACGTAGTTACGTTTGTTAAATAAATTGGGAATGAGTTTTTTCTCATCTCGTTTGTTTGGTTCCATTCGTTTGGGAGCCAGCAGATAATCGTTGTATAGATGGTGTAATTCTTTCGGATAGTTGAAATCGACTTCTAAAATGCAAGGATAGTCTCTCCATTTTTGCATCTCTTCCGGTTCCATTACCCATTCGAAATTTCCAATCGGTAAAGGATGACTCATAGCCCAACCATACAGATTATTAGTGTCCCAATACTGTATGTATTTATTCGACCATTTCGAGTCGAAACCTTCTTTCATGTAGGGATTGTTAGCTTCAGAATATCTGTGGGAGATCATCGAGACGCCACGTCTCGTAGCTCTTTCGAACATGAGCAACATCTCCACATCGGATAATAATTCCAATTGGACTTCGGTGGTCTTCAACAGAGCGTCCCACGCCAGACGGGGTGTGGTGAAATACCAAGCCAGATCCAGATCGTAATTTCGACGACAGACATCTCGAACATTTTCGAACACGTCTGCCAAGAGCAGAACGTCAGTCTTCAGATAGAGATCGTGATCTCGCATGGTTTTCATATTGAATGATTTCCACACGTTTTTATCGTGTTCGTAATTCTCGTCGGAAATGTCGGATTCGTATTATTTTGAATAAAAATCTTCTTTTGAAGGTAGTGCAATGTCGTCGAATCTCTTTAAATCGTTCATGTAATCGTAAGGATAGACTCCTTTCCTCAACATAACGTCTACTCATTCTCCGAAATGTTCGCTTGTGATTTTAAATTTATCCTTGCTCATGTTATCGACTAATTTTTCCAGAGCGGTTGACATGAATTTAAAACTGTTGATGAAACGTATGCCTCTACGAATGAATTTCGTTTTTTCTTTCAACGTCTCTCCATCGATTACTTTTTTCTTCTCCATGAGCTTCCATTTTGTGAAGGAACTGTATCTTTCTTCACTGTTCACAATGCAATTTAATTCTTTGTGGGAAGTGCCGAGATTTTTCATGAACAGATGACTGTCATAACCTGAGAGATTGTGAAATATCACTGGATAGAAAACGGCGTCTCGATATTTTAAATTACACTTGCTGTGAGCCAGACCCTGATACAGACCCGTGTAATGATCATGGTCTCTGACCTTCTTATTTTCCTCCGAATTCTCGTTGAACGGTTGTCTGCATATGTGACATTCAGTGGCTCTGTTATTTTCGTCCTGCTGCTCTCGCGTGATGATCATTTTCGCTGGAGTTTTGAATTTATCATATAACATTTGAATTTTCGATTCTAACTCTTCCACGAACCTTTGAGCCACGTCGTCGTCTTCGCACTGTTTCATGTAGGTGAAGGGACCCATGTCGTGTTGCAAGTCAAAAGCGCATTTCACATAAATGCAATAACCCGAAGGCATGTGTTTTTGATATCTTTCGATGTAACTTCGAAGAGCGTCAGGTTGGCAGGAACTCATTTTCACAGTGAAGCATTTGAAATCGGCGTACACGACGAATGGTACTTTTAACCTTCTATTGTGATTTTCAAACTTCATGATGGTGTTGATTTTGGGCATTTCGATGGCGACACCTTGATTTTCATTGCAATATTCCTGATGTTTCACTAACGATTTTTCGCTCTGAAACATGTTCATGCAGTTGCAACATAAACATATCTTTCCTTTATGTTTATTATTTTGTCTCGACAGTAATCAGTTCGGATTTTTAACCCAACAATAATGACGATTGTCACCATTCGAAATCAATAATAAAATAATCGTCTTTTCTCTTTCGAAATACGAAGTCTGTCTGAGAGGATAGATCGTTCGTTTTTCATCATCGTATCCGAAGATGTTCACCGCTATGGTGGGATTTTGAGCCTCGAAATGTTCGATGTGTTTTAACTGCGTTGGAAAAGTCACTCCGGTCCAATCGAGATTTTTAGAAGTCTCCTCATAACGAGAAACTCTATCGGAGTGCATTTTGACAGGGTATAAAGCGGAGGTGACTGCCCATTCAAAACACTGATCATCTTTATTTCTCACGTTGACCACGGAGTGTTTTTTAGCGAAGAAATGTGGTAATTCCACGTAGGAAGACCCTTTCAACAAATCGTTTTTAGTTATATGAATTTCGCGTTTCAACACCTCATCGAACGTCCAATTACTACCTTCATGTTGATAATTCGCTAGAGACGTCAACATCTTGTCTTTCATCTTTTTGAAAACATCCGATAAATCTGAACCTCGAAATATGGGTTCGACGTTAGATCTGAAATATGCATTTTTCACGATGCTCTCGCCAGACTTCACGTCAATTTTATTCATCACGCAATGGAGTATCATCTTAATTTTTTGTCCCACGTTCATGTGTTTGCGAAACAAATCCAATACTTTTTTCTTCACCCGTTCCATGAACATTTCGGATCAATTTTCTTGAACGAGGGAACCACGTCAAAAGTTTTAAAAACGCCTTTGATTGCACTCTCCCATTCTACAGGATTCGATTGGAATAGCTTTGTGACGAGTCATGCAACATATTCTTCTCCTTTCCCTTCGTTGATTGCTTGTCGAATTTCGCTCGATATATCTCATTTGTCTAGAATCTGAAGTGCATCACTCGTTTTCGTTTTAGCTTTTTTTTTCTTTTCTTTTGAAACTTGAAGTTCTTCAACGGCTTTTCGTTTAGTTGTCTTCTTATTTTTCACAATCGATGCATTTTTTGACTGTTTAAGTTTATCCACTTCCGATCTTTTGATTTTTTCTTTTCATCATTTTGCAAATAACATTCCTGTATGACTTCAATTTTTTTTTTGATTTGGTTCTATGATTTCTGAAATGTGGAATTTTGAATATTTTACAAATCTCGTTTAACTGAGGTATGGTTTTCTTATTTAAATTTTCCATTTTTTATTTGTTTGCTCCATTTGTAAGAATTTTTTTTTTTTGAATTTTGTATTTAAATAATTTGTTAAAAAAGTTTGTTTTTTTACTCTTTATATATAAAAAAAAGTTTTTTTTTTAATTTTAATTTTCTTTAATGTGAAATTTTTTTTTTTGGATGAAATTAATCTATTTTTATGTTCCTTAACGTGAAAAAAATTGAATTAATACGAGAAAAAAGGATGTTAAAATTTAACTTTTTATTTATATATATAAAGAGAAAAAACTTTTACAAAAAAATTTTTACATTAAAGAAAATTAAAAATTGAAAAGAAACTTTTTTTATATATATAAAGAGTAAAAAAAAAACAACTTTTTTAACAAATTATTAAATACAAAATTTAAAATATACATTATTTGCAAGAATTCATAAAACAAAAAACGAAATAATCGATCATGACAACAACAACATCTAAAAGATGCAAATTGAAATTGAAACGAGTCGAAACATGTAAGAAATTCGGTTTTAAAATCTATAGATTACAATGACACAATTCCATCGAATTGAACGAGGTCGAGATGAAGGGCTTAGAGCATAAAAACGACAAATATAAGATGTCTTTGAAATTGGATGAAGCCATGATCGATTAGTTTTACGAGTACCAAAGCGATCTACAGAAAATCGTCATCGCTAAAGATAGAGAATTTGACAAGGATGATTTGTCGTTGTTCTATGGAAGTTACATATATCCAAAAATCTCACTCGAACTCGTGGACAAATCGGGTGGTGAGAGCATGTTCACCGATGTAAAAAAAACTAAAAAAAGTAAAGATAAACATTCAACACATTTTCGAAAAAGGAGAATACACGAGTGTCAACATGCTAATAATGGACTTGGAAATATAAACAATAGAGAGATTGATTTTTTAGCAAAGAAGAAGGAAAAAAAAGTAATGAGATCATCTCTAGATCTCATTACTTTTTTTTGTTTTTTTGTTTGTTTTTGTTTTCTTCTTCACTATCGCCCATATATTATAATAACTTTTCCTTTTTTCTCAAATTTCAGCGTTGATTCTTCTTTTCTTTTTTTTTGTGATATGTTACGTTTTTTTATAAGAACACATTTGTTTATCCGAATCATAATTATGAACGAATGTTGTGCATCTCTCGGTAACACTCGCATCATTACCATTCTCTTCAGAAGGTAGTGGTGATGGTGGAAAACGTCTCATTCTTTTAAATTTCAACCATCTATCCCGATCTTTATTTAACTCTTTTATCAGTTCTTTCCTAAGATATCCATCATTAGCATCTAATCATTTTTCCACATCTTTTTTGCACTCTATCTTGCGATATTCATCATTATCGGCTAATTGTTTTTCCACTTTTTTATCCATTTTATATTATTTTTATACTTTCTATGATTTATATTTTATATAATTATATACTTTTTACATTATAATAACATACTCAAAATCGGTATATTCTTAAATGGTGAATTCTCACCAAACAACAAATCATTGCCAAGTCGCTCAATGTTCCATCCACTCTTTAGATAGAGACCGTTTCCACTCAAAGAGTTGTCACCTCTAACGGGTTCTAGATACAATCCTTTACCGCTGTTGTCTACGTGGACGCGACATACGGCTCCGCCCTTCTTCAAAAAGAGTCCGCTGCCACCCATTAATTTCTCAACTGCCGACCTCGCAAGTCCTGAGAGAGCTCCCACGCTGAGAGTCTTTCCGAGAAAGGGTAATGCTTTTGCGGCAAAGGGTAATGCTTTTGCGGCCATTCCTGCCAATAGCGGTAGGAAACTGCCTTTCATTCTCAAATTGTACCTCAATTGAGCGGGACTCAATCTCACCGTCAACCCTCTTCCATCACGAATTGCTTTCTCCATCCTTTTGATTTGACTTCTGGTCCAGGCGATCGAATCCTGACCACCACTCATCAGATCTTCGTGAGTGAATTTGAATCTCACCGCCTCGCCTCGAGTTGTTAACGCTCTCTTAAGTTTCTTCCTCCTTCCTGCAGATATGTTCACGTTTTTAACCATGTATTGTGTCATAATTCTTTTTTTAAAATATATTTTCTTCAGTTGTTTTTTTGTTTTAATGATAATTTTATATATATTAAATAATTTTGTAAATTAATATTGCGTTATTTTATTTTCTTATTTATATATATACACACAATATTTTTTTTTTTGCTTTTATATTTCTATTATGTGAAATCATATCGTCACCCTTTCTCTGCGAAGATCTAACAGTTCACCATTTTGATCCGTCAATGTGGTTTTGAGACTATACAATGTGTCTAAAATCATTGGTAGATAAACTAAATTTCGAGGTCGTTCCACGATCTTATAACCCGGCGACACATTTGGAAAGAAGGAATAGATCGTCGGTTGAGCGCTACCATTCACGTAACTTCCAGCAATCACATCCACGTTCACCAGAATGCTATTGACTGTGAGAATGTCGACCGTATTTTCAGATGCCGCGTGGCCTCGATACACCTTTCGATCGAATCCCAGCATCTTGCCTATAGAATCGTCCGTGTTGAAATCCACTTGAAAATTATCTTCCAAATCCAACATCGTCTGTAAGGTATTAGGGTTGGGAGCGAGTCTGATCTTGTTGCTTCCCTTTCCATCCATCTTCATTCGCATTTGAATGTAATTGTTCAAATCATCTATGTCGTAACATCCTTTGGGAATTCGAATCTCCAACCAATCCACTCCATCAGAATACTTAAACGAGTTATTCTTTTCGGTGACGTTGGGAAAAGAATAATAAGTCTCCAGATTCACCAACGCCATCTCATATCTTTTCTCTCTATTCAATTCGATGGAAGGTTCGAATTTCATCGTGAATTGAGTCAAATCGTCACTCACCACGATTTGAATGGATTGTTTTGCAGCCGTATTCTCGACTATCCGTTCTAACAATTCTCCTTGTTTGAACATTATATTTAATTTTATTTTTATTTTTTTTTCAAAACTAATTATTTGAAGATTTATTATTTTCTAATTTTTATTTTCACGCTCTATCTTATTATCATCAGAAACATAAAACTTGTCGAATCCGCACCAATATTATATGGAGAAATTAGCATTCCCCCTTATCGTCTGTCTGGGCAATAGAAAATAATTCTGTGACAGGTAGAAACAGTCCACGTTGCTGTGACGACCCCTAATGTAATACGATTCGCATCGGTTCTGTCTCTCCAAAAGCAGATCGTCGAAAATCATGAGATTCTTATCTTCCGATTTCAATTCTCTAGGATCCGGAACATTGCTAGCATTCTCATAAATTCGACACTCGACGTTCGAAGATGCATTTCTCTTAATCAATTCCATCGCCGCACCGTCCAAAACGGTCGAAAGGGAAGCTTCACTTTTGTCGAATTCCTCCTTACTGTCAAAGATTCTGGCTATGACGTCCTTAGGCAATCTACGATCCATGCATTCTCGAAGCAATCTGTATTTGGGTTGAAACAAGCTCTTGCCAAACACGAACAATCTGTCGTAATCCAACCAGTCGGGCCGCGACAACAGATTCATCAACAGATTGGTCTTTCCACAATTCGATTTTCCCACTATCAAGCCTCTTATGCTTTTGGGAAAGAACTCATTAATCGACCTCTTAGTCGCGGTGTCGTTCCAAGACATATCTTTAATGTTCATCTTTGTTTATTTTTTTTTTGTTATTTCAGAATTTTTCAAACACAATTTTTTATGTTTTTTCAAACTCAGTTTTTTAATATTATTATTTATTTATATTACACCATCACAAGTTCTCTTCAATTCAGATCCACTCGTCATTTTGGCTAAATCTTGTATGGGTACCACAGCATCCTTAAAATCTTTCCAACTTTTCGGCGTTCGCTCTAACGTAGCTTGCTTCACCAGTGGACTGATCAACTTGTCGATCAATGGGTCAGCTGCCCTCTTGCCAGCCACAGAAGCTATCCTACCACTGACTTTGGAAGCGGCTTTCTTACCAGCATCCAAAGCTGTCTTCTTACCAACCTCAAACGCGGTCGATGCAAGTTTTCTACCTGCATCACTCGTGAACGCTCGCATTATAGAATCGACGATGCCAGAACCGCATTGAACGTAAGTTCTAACATATCCCTTGTTCTTTATCACCAACATATTTTTATTTTATAATATATATTTTGTTTTCACTACTAAATCGTTTGTTGTTTAAATACTTTTATTATTCTAGTGTAAAATTTACTATTTTTATTTTATATATTTTGTTTGTTTGTTTCTCTCTACTTATTATATACATCAATCCTTCAATTCGTTCATCAGCCTTTTATAATGGTTTTTATTCAAAACCTTCTGTCTTACCAATTCGTCACATATACTAACTATTTCATTATCTAATCCTGTGTTACCAGCACGTCTACTTGCCACCAACAAACTCAATCTCTGAGACAGAGCGTCAGAATCGCTCGGAAGAAAAGTGGTTTTCACCCCTTTGCCAGTCACCGATTCGACGAACTTCTTATTCATATTCCATATGGGTTTCACCACTTTCGTCCACTTGTAACCTCTGTTGGGTTTGGGTCTCGTCTCTCTGGCATCGTTATTTCTCTTCATGGCGTGGGTCTGAACCAGAATGGCGCCGTAATTGTCGAAATCCTGTTCCGTGTAATCACTAGGCTTGTCGTAAAGGAGCAATCTGCGCAGTCCATCAGTTAATTCGTATCTGTTCGAACCCACGGTTAATTCATCATCACCTATTTCTACTTCTGTGTCGCCAATAAAAGTATTACAGTCCGAATCCTTATAAAATCCATACAACAGATCTCTCTTACTGCCATCCTCAGACGACGCGACGCTATCAGTGGTGATAGTCGAAGCTGTATCGTCAATCTCGCTCAAATCTGTTTGAATTCCCGTGGGAACGTAATCCAGTGTAGATTGAAAGGAATACTGTTTTGTAAAACTACCGGGCAACGAACCCATTCTCAAAGAACTCTCTTTTATGGGTCTCAATTCTTCAACTATCTCCTTCTTGCTTCGCTCTTGAACCTCCATCACGGGTTTAAATATTTTTGTGGCTTCGCGTCTAAGTTCCATCTCTCAAAGACGTCTGCTTCTGTCAGCCAATTGAATGCTCTTCTTGGCACGTTCATATTCGTTTAACAGCTGATCTCAACATTTAGCATCCATCTGTAAAAACATTATTTACGTTTATAAATTATTAATATTTCCTTTGAGTATGCTAATGTGAGTTATTTATTATTTTCAAAATTAAATGTATAATTATTTTTATGTTTTAAGTAAATAAAAATCTTCTGTCTTTAATATAATAACTAAAAACCAGTTGAGGAAAAAACATTTTACATGATAAAACTTCTATAAATGCGTTTTGCCTCAGTGACGAAATGGAGAACTTTGAAAAGTTTGAAAGTTTTAGCGCATAAGAAACCGGTTTCTGATTTAACGCATTTGAGAATAATTACATCCGTTAAAAGCATTTGCCTCCTCAAAACAATAGCAGATTCTGTAGCACTGGTCCAGAATCTGCAAACCATTTTTTGATGCTGGTCCAGAATCCGCAAAGCGTTTTTCGCTCGTGTTCACCAACGATAGATTGAAGGTCTAATCCACGATGGGAACGTCGACAAACATTTTTAAGAAAATTTTTATGTACAATTTCGTATGTTTTTCACTTTTTGAGAAAAGTGTACATTCGACAAGTTCGCCAACTGGTATTTCAACGTTAAAAGTGCGATCTGTGAGCCTCAAAAAACAATAGCAAATTCTGGACCACCATAAAAAACGATATTTTTGTGAACGTGCAAGCGATTTAACACTGAATCCTACGATGGTAAACGCACCATGTACGTGTACGTGTACGTACATGTACAAAGTGGTCCAGAATCCGCCTTTTCTACCTACTGGCGTCAGTTTGAAACAAAATGTTGTCTTGCAAATGCGCTGCTAACAACTGCGATAATACTTTAAAAATGCCATGTCATTTTATTGCATCCCGAAAGATAACGATAAGTTAGTTGACAGAATAATTACAGACCCAATTTAATACAATCGCGTGCCGTGTTTGCCAGATTATCAAGTTTTATGCACAAAAATGCCGGCTGGAGCAGGCCAGAGAGAAGAGTGAAAATCTTGAATGAAAATGGTTTGTTTGACCTTCAAATTATTTGCAGTACAACTCTAAAATAACTCGACCGGCGTGGTGTATATGTGTGTGTATGTTTGTTGCTATGTTTGGGGTCTACTATGAATGTGTGACATTGCAGGCTCCGCTGATTTTCGGCCTTGCACGATTCGGCCCAAAAAGTTTTGTGTACTATTTGGCCTCCCATTGGAGGTATATTTTTAGTATTTAAAAAGGAGAGGATGAAAATGTCTGCTCCCACTCCTACCCCAAGGCAGCATCTAATATATGAAGTATATAATTAAATATCGCAAATTATCCCATTTATTTATCTATTTATTCATTTGGGTTTTATGACACTTGCGCATCCAGAGTCATATTGTGTCCGGCAGTTTTTCATCTGGAAGAAACTGGTGTACCAGTAGCAGAGAACCACTGAAAATCAATGAGTAACTACAGACTCAAAGTTCTAGATGGTTTGTAAAAACAGCATTTTCAGATTCTTTCTCTGCAATTTGGATCCCCCTTAAAAAATTATGACAGCTATCCAGCCCTAATAAGTTATTTGTCAGTTGTTAAGGTTACTTTCAGTAGGTAAGGCTATTTGCACGTTATTTATCCTTCATAAAATTGCGAGGAAAATTTTCCGTTCGTCAACAATAAGTTGTGGTAAAGGTTCGGTTTTGAACAGCGAATTATCCTTTCAATTTTGTAAAGCGTAAATTACGTGGAGATGGAAATTATGACAAGAAATATACAAGAAGTCTTCTAAAATATTGTGGCAGTGTTAAAATACAGCTGTCTAAACTTTTTTATTCTAGGTGCATCACAGTATTTTAATATATAGGTCTTGAAATTAATTATCCCCACATTTCCCAAAATGCGGGGATATAGTCGTGATCTCCGTCCGTCCGTCCGTCCGTCCGTACGTACGTACGTACGTACGTACGTACGTCACACCCTGAAAGGCTCCTAGGGTATTCAATTTGAAACGTTTAAACTATGCTACAGTGTTCAGGTAGCAACTCTAGATGTGCATAAAGGTTTCGGAATTTTCACCTGGCCCCCAAGTGGTTCCCAAGGAACCACTTTTATCGTTAGAAAATCAGTTTTCATCGAAAGGCTCCTTGGGTATTTAATTTGAAACGTTTAAACTATGTTAATGTTTTCGGGTAACATCTGTAGATGTGCATGAAGGTTTCGCAATTTTGATTTGGCCCAGGTGGCTCCAGTGAAACCACTTTTATCTTTGGAAAATCAGTTTTCATCGAAAGGCTCCTAGGGTATTTAATTCGAAACATTAAAACTATACTAAGGTTTTCATGTAACAACTCTAGATGTGCATAAAGGTTTTGGAATTTTGATTTGGCTCCAGGTGGTTCCAGTGGAACCACTTTTATCATTGGAAAATCCGTTTTTCATCGAAAGGCTCCTAGGGTATTTAAATCGAAACATTAAAACTATGCTAAGGTGTTGAGGTAACAGCTCTAGATGTGCATAAAGGTTTCGGAATTTTGATCTGGCCCCAAGTGGTTCCGGTGGAACACTTTTAGCATTGGAAAGTCCATTTTCATCGAAAAGCTCCTAGGGTATTTAATTCGAAACGTTAAAACTATGCTAAGGTGTTCAGGTAACAACTCTAGATGTGCATGAAGGTTTCGGGATTTTGGTTTGGCCCCAGGCGGTTCCTGTGAAACCACTTTTATTGTTAGAAAATCAGTTTTCATCAAAAGGCTGCCAGGGTATTTAATTCGAAACGTTTAAACTGTGCTAATGCGTTCAGATAACATATCTAGATGTGCATGAAGGTTTCAGAATTTTGATTTGGCCCCAGGTGGTTCCAGTGGAACCACTTTTATCATTGGAAAATCAGTTTTCATCGAAAAGCTCCTAGGGTATCTAATTCAAAACGTTTAAACTATGCTAATATGTTCAGGTATCAACTCTAGATGTGCATGAAGGTTTCAGAATTTCGATTTAGCCCCAGGTGGGATTTTTTTTTTCCTTCTGATCAAATCGGAGAAATTTCCATTTCTCATTGCATTGAAAATTATTTTCTTATGCAACATCCATGAAGTTAGTTTTCTTGCAAAAATAATTTCCTGCTTGTGGCAGTGTCCTCATTTGGACCTCATTTATTTTTTTTGTTTCTTTGTTTCTTTGTATACAGTAAAGTAGGACGCATGTACTCCGCTACTGGTGTCATGTCACTGACATGCTTCCATTGGCATAGAGGTGCTGTGTACGTGTACCTGTACTTTATACATTGAATATAATATTTTCAGAATTTTTTTTTTTTTTTGGGGGGGGGGAGGTTTAACTTCGTTTATGTACAATGCGTGTGCACACTGTGCTGTTCCTTGCACATTAAATCTCATCTTGTCACACCACTGTGTGCATTTTTATAGATTAACTTTACAGGAAAACATAGATTTCTAGCTGTTTCAGATAAAAATGGATTTATTTTTTATTCCAGATAATTATAGTTTTTGTTCTAAATTTTTTTTCAGCTTGTGTGCGAATTTGGAATGCCATTTATTTTTAGAATTTGATTTTGTTTTCAGGATTGCTTTTGTTTGATCTGACTCACACTTTCAGCAAGGGAAACTAGTTTTAGTTTTCATTTTCCAGTTTGAAATATTTGTTGAACATGTGTTTTTCAGGTTATTCAGTTATTAGTAGTATACTACAAAATGAGTTTATAATATTTATATGATACATTATAGTGTGGTAAATGTTTATTACTAATTAGTACACATATTGTACACTACTACTTGGTATATTATTACTAATTAGTACAAATATTTTATACTTTTTCTGTGTCTATTTAAAAAAATGGATTCTGATGAACTACAAAAACTCTCAGCTGCTTTTAGCTCTTTAGGGGTCAAACCTAAAACTCATTCGCCAGAAGATCTCAAACAATGGATGGTTGACATGGTTACGTCTGGTGATCTTGGTGTAGATATTAAACCAAATATAAAACCTGATAAATCACATATTACTTATCATCAAACCCCTTTAAAAATATAATTTTTCTCTGGTGAAAAAGGGTCCAAAGATGCAGATTTTGATCTTTGGAAATACGAGGTGACCTGCTTGGTAAACGACCAAATATATTTTACTGCTGATGTATTTCAAGCAATACGGCGATCGCTAAAGGGTAATGCGGCGCGCGTGCTAATACATATGGGTCAACATGTCACAATTGATGACATTCTTGTAAAATTTGAGTCTGTATTTGGCTCAGTTGATATACGTCAGTCAATATTATCTGCTTTCTATAGCACAAAACAAAGTGAAACGGAGGTCGTATCATCATTTGCAAATAGACTTGAAGATTTACTTGCAAAACTTATTGAAACAGGTGCTGTAAAATTATCCGATAGAAACGAAATGTGTTCAGCATTATTTGCTGGACTTATTTATTATTTATTTATTTATTGGTGTTTAAGGTCACATACTTATGCACAATGGCTAATCGTGACCGTTTTGCTGGACTTAATACACACTTGAAGTCAATAGCTGGGTATAAGTTTGACAAGTGTACAAACTTTGACCACTTGAGGGTGGAATTAAGGAGGTTAGAGTCTCAATTTAAAACATGTACAACTCCTAGTATGGCTGCAAGTGCAGTCCCTGATGACTCTGTTAACCCTTTACCCAACGTAACGGCCAAAACCGGCCAGCGCTATTCTCAAAAATCGTCAATTAATTTTCAAAATATTTTCATTTTTTGTCTCAAAAACATAGGTTATGACCCCTCGTTGGAACGAGCTCGTCGAGCTCGTTCCAACGAGGGGTCATAACCTATGTTTTTGAGACAAAAAATGAAAAAAATTAGTTATTCAAGAATTTTTTTTGCAAGTGTCGTCTGCTTTTCATGTTAGGTAAAGGGTTAAAACATTAACCAGCGTTGTAAATCAACTTCATACTGAAATGAAAGAATTAAAAACTAAATTTGAAAAACATCATCAGGAAGAAACTCAAGAGCCATGGACACAGCCAAACAGAGGACGAGGCAATAATTATAGAGCCATATATAATGATCAGTATCAGAGACAGCAGTTTTACCCCAATAGAAGGGATAGATATGCACAGGGCAGTGCCCAGCAAGGCAACTGTGATGTGACCTGCTACCGCTGTGGGCAGAAATGTCACATACAAGTTGGGTGTCAAGTTAGGCTCGATCATCAAAGGCGACAACCACAGGGGAGACAACCTTTAAATGGAAATCGGTCCATGATGAGGGGAGATTCATAGGCCAACAGTTTGTTGATACCAGCCCATCTACAGAACATGCCTTAGTGGGTGAAAGTAATGAAACTAAAGTTTCAGTTAATGGAATTGACACCATGGCTTTGCTGGATAATGGCTCCACAGTAACCACCATTTCTCATCATTTCTATGACCAGCATTTGTCGGACATACCAATCCAACCAATCACAAGCCTTTTACATGTAGCGTGTGCTGATGGGCAGCCACTGCCTTATGATGGGTTTATTGGAATTGAAATTAAATTCTGTGGTATTCCTGGAGGTACCACACAGTCTTGGTTAGCAATTGTTGTACCAAACAGTACATACAACACAGGAGTCCCATTACTTGTCAGGACAAATGTGTTGAATGTTGTTTTACAGGACTGTAAAGCTTCAGGTGGTGAAAAAGGGATTCAAATCTGTCAAGCTCCTGGCAGATCAGTTTTTGGTGTCTGTTACAAAGACAAAACAATTTGAAATGAAATAATGTGATTGGTAATGTTCAAATGCTATGAAAATAAAAGCATAACTATTCTACCAACAGCTACCATTTCTGGTTGTATATTCAAGGTCATAGATTATATTCGAAGGCATGCCATACTTGAAGCAACTACAGATGCCATTTTTATGAAGTACTTGGGTTTATGTCCATCTATGTTTCCATACAATGGAAGAGACAAAACTCAGGTTGAAGTCTCTGTTTCGAATTGCTCTATGAAGATTGTAACTATTCCACCTAATGCATTGCTGTGTGAAGTTCAGCCAGTAGAACTTGAACACAGGTGGAAGGGGAGAGAATACAATGAAGAGAAATCAAAGATGAAATCGTTTATATCATGTGTTGATATAGCTACAGAATCCCTAACCTTTGAACAGCACACAGTTTTGTGATTTACTTGAACATTACGAGGATGTTTTTTCAACTTCTGACACTGATATTGGTCATTACAGCAAGGTGAAACATCAGATACATCTGACAGATAATATTCTCTTCAAGCAGCGATACCGGTGTATACCACCGTCAATGTTTGAAGAAGTAAAGGAACATCTACAGCAGCTTAGAGCCAGTGGAGTTACTCGCTCATCATATTCGCCATATGCATCACCTGTGGTGTTGGCTCGGCGAAAAGATGGCAAACTCCGAATGTGCATTGACTATAGGACACTAAATAATAAGACCATTAAGGACAGTTATGCCCTCCCAAGGATCGACGACGTGCAGGATTCACTTGCCGATGCAAAGTACTTCAGTGTGGTCGACATGAAGTCCGGATATTATCAAGTGGATAGAGAAGAGGTTCACGAGGAGAGATCCGCCTTTACTATAGGTCCTTGGGCTTCTATGAATTCAATAGGCTCCCATTTGGAATGGCAATGCCCCTACTACGTATCGGAGGGTCGTGGAGCAATGTTTTGGAGAACTGCACCTAAAAATATGTACCATCTATTTAGATGATTTGATCATATTTTCTGACAACATTCAACAACACATGGAACGACTGGAGAAGATCATCTTAGGGAAACAGGGTTAAAACTCTCTCCCACGAAGTGCTCCTTTTTCAAGAAAAATGTAAAATTCGTTGGTCACGTGGTATCACAGAATGGTATTGAGACTGATCCCAGCAAGATTGAGCAGATTGTATTATGGCTGACACCTACCAATGCTGAAGAAGTCAGAAAATTCCTTGGTTTCGCAGGGTATTACCAACGGTTTTATAAGAATTTCTCAAAGGTAGCAAAACCCCTTATGGGACTGATACCTAAGCCCGAAAAAAAAATTCCGAAAGAAGAAATCCAATTCAACCCAGACAGTTACTTGGAAATGGGGTGAAGAACAGGACCGTGCATTTGAAGAGCTGAAATTTATGCTGTCAAATCCACCTGAATTGGCTTACCCAGACTATTCAAAAACCTTTGAGCTACACACTGATGCAGTTCAAAAGGGACTTGGAGCTGTTCTTTACCAAACCCATGGACACGTTAAGAGGGTGATTAGTTATGCCAGTCGTGGACTTAACAGATCTGAGCAACATTATCCAGCTGACAAGTGAGAATTTCTAGCTTTAAAATGTGCTATTTGTGACAAGTTTCACGACTACTTATTTGGAAGGAAATTTGCTGTATTTACGGACAACAACCCTTTAACATATGTGTTAACCACAGCCAAACTAGATACCACTGGTCATAGATGGCTTGTTTCATTATCATCGTTCGACTTTGACATCCTGTATCATTCGGGAAGGGTTAACAAAGATGCTGATGCACTTTTCAGACATCCAAGTAATACAGAAGCAGATTCCTTTGCAACAGAAGCCAAATTTATCAATGGTGAAGCGTTACAAGCTATTTGTAATGGTGCTCAACAGGGTGGTTTTATTGAAATTTTGTCAATGTCTGAAAGTGTGGTTCCAGATACACAAATCTTGGGTCAAAGTGTATTGCAGCTAAAGAACCGTGACATTCGGAGAGCTCAGGTCAATGATACTTTTATTAGCACCTGGTATTCATCAGTAACCAGCAAACATAGACCGATATTAGCCAAGATGTCACCTTCATCCTTCCATACTGCGATGTACAGACGCTTTGCCAGGTTGAAAATGGCCAGAGGTGTTTTATATAAAGAGACAACCATTAATGAGGAGAAAAGACTGCAACTGGTATTGCCCTCACAATATATACAGCGAGTTCTCACAGCTGTACATGATGAAGTGGGCCACCCTGGCAGGGACAGAATGTTACATCTAGTTTGAGATATGTTTTACTGGCCTGGTAGGTGCAAAGATGTAGAGGAATGGATTAAGAGCTGTGGTCGCTGTGTGCAATTCAAGACACTAGATAACCAGAGAGCTCCTTTAGTAAATATCCAAACTTCACAGCCCTTGGAGCTCGTATGCTTGGATTATTTACAACTTGATGTGTCTAAAGATGGCTTACAGTATGTGTTAATTATAACAGACCATTATACCCGGTATGCACAAGCATATTCCACTAAAAATATGAGTGCTAAAACCACGGCAGACGTTTTCTTGAATACGTTTGTTCAACATTATGGTTTACCCAAACATATTCACTCTGACCAGGATGCAAACTTTGAATCTAAACTTATTCCAGAAATACTGTCTGTTACAGGGATCACAAAGTCTGGAACAACGCCATATCTTCCCATGGGTAACGGGATGTGTGAGTTTTTCAATCGTACTTTGATTGACATGCTGGGTACTTTGGAAACACAGAAAAAAGCTGATTGGAATTCCAGTATATGCTCTCTGATACATGCCTACAACAGTACACGCCACGATTCCATTGGATATTCACCATTTTTTTCTCATGTTTGGTAGAGAACCTCGATTTCCAGTGGACGTTGAATTCTGATTGGAGAACAACCAATCATCACAGCCTTTATCCAAATATGCACATGACTTGAAAGGCAGACTGAAAGAGACATGTGAAGCAGCAAATAGCCACATCAAGAAAGCTCAACAGCATCAGAAAAAAGGGTATGATACCAGAGTAAGAGGTGCACATATCCAGGTTGGGAACAGAATATTGGTAAAGCGAAAAGCTTTTGATGGACGTCACAAACTTGTTGACAAGTGGAGTCAAGACGTGCACACGTTGACGACCAGCCCAACCTGGATATACCAGTGTATGGAGTGGAAAGAGAGGATGGGCAAGGCAAGATTAAAGTTCTTCATAGCAATATATTACTTCCTATTGGAGCTTAAAATGAAGATGTTATCACTTCTTCAGAAAATAAAATTGTTTCTTGTCCTAGTCCTTGTCCTTGTCTTCCGAAACCTGCACCTCGTAGGTGGCTAGAGACAAAACCAATTGTGGAAAACAGTGGAACCAGCTGAAAATGCTGATACTGAAAGTGAAGAATCCTTCTTTGCTTATCGCAATTTTATGGATGACAGTAGTTCATCAAATACTGGACAGAGTGCTGGCACCAATGGTGATAAAGGATTTATGTCTCAACATCCAGGTGAGAACCTTGGCTCTGTTGTAGACAACCAGGAAGCAGATCATGGTGGGGACGCTCAGTCACCATTCCGGTGATGATGACCTTCTGCCTGGGGCTACAGAAGATATTCTCGGTGCTACAGTGGAATCAAGTGGTGCTCAATCCACTACAGAAGTTGATTCCACTGTGGGAGTGAATATGGATATTGCAAATGGTGATCATAATGAACAACCGCCAGTTGCATTTAGACGTTCCACTAGTCTGAAAACTAAGCCACATTGGATGACAACAGGAGAAATTAGCATGGCACAGACAACTAAACCAGAATGGAGAGAGAAAATAGAAATTTTAAAAGCATTGTCTAATGAGGGTTTTTTCAAGACTAACAGCAACAAAATTTGTGATGCAATTTTAAATTTATTGTCCACAGATTGAATGTCAGGGATGTCATTTCTTTGAGAGGGGGACTATGTGGCAGTGTTAAAATACAGCTGTCTAAACTTTTTTATTCTAGGTGCATGGAACAGTAGTAGTAGGCGAGGGGGTTTTCGTGCCTGTTCTTATGGACCTAGGCTGGTGGACCTAGGAAGTGACGTCATACCGCAATGTATTATGGGTATCACATGGTTGTCATGGTAACCCATGTGGGTGGCCATGTTGTGACGTCATTGTCATGGTGATGGGTGATGTGAGTGCGCATGCGCAGCTCATGTTGTTAGGGTGATACGTGTTTTCGTCGTCCATTTTGTATGAAGGGGGCCGCCATTTTTGTTTCTATGGTGGCACGTGGTTGCTATGTTACCCAAAGGCTTCTTATAGGGCTAAGGGGTCTGTAACAGGTATGTTCGATTGACTGGGAGTATTTTCTGGAGAGACTTCCCTGGATAATTACCCAAATGAGCCCGAGAATGGGCGTAAATCACCGGAAACGACTTTATATGATATGGATTCCCCGCAGAATCCCGGTATTTACCAAAATGGGCTTGTTTAGAGTAGCACGTAGTGCTATAGATTTTTTAAAAGGTCGTGTTCGATTGAATGGGAGTATTTATGGCTCTACATAATTACCCAAATAAACCCGACAATCCCTCCAAATCACCAAAATCAACCCCAAACTACCGAAATGGACTTGGTAAAGCCTCATTTTGTTTTATGAAGGCTCGAATTTTGCTATTCCGGGTCAAAATCCTCGTTTTACCTCTGTTACGGGTCTATCAGCACATGAAGCACATCAGCACATTCAAAATGTGCCAATATGTGCCTATGTGCAAGTGCACAATGTGCAAGTGCACAATGTGCGCACAAAACCTGCAGCATGTCAGCACATGCAAAATGTGCCAATATGTGCCTGTGTGCAAGTGCACAATGTGCACACAAAACATGCAGCACATGCGCACATACGAGTATTTGAGGACTAATGGGGACCAGTGTTTGAGGACCAGTGCTTGGGGACCAGTGTTTGAGGGCTATTGGGGATCAGGCTTTGAGGACTAGTGGGTACCAATGTTTGGGGACCAGTGTCAGAAATATTGTCTAATCACCGTCTCTTAACTGAGTACTAAAGTTTCTGCTACCAACTGTGTTATCGTTCGCAACCAAGATCTTGGCTTACTCCTCCGCTCCTCTAAATCCACTCCAACCTACCGTGAGATGTGATTGTGCACAATGTGCAAATAGCACATGTAGCACATGCAAAATGTACCAATATGTGCCTGTGTTCAAGAGCACAATGTGCTCTCAAAACATGCAGCACATACGCACATACGAGTATTCGAGGACCAGCAAAGGCCAACTTTTGGGGACCAGTGAGGACCAGGCTTTGGGGACTCGTGGGGACCAATGTGAGGACTAGTGACTACTATGAGATGTGACTGTACACAATGTGCAAATAGCACATGCAAAATGTGCCAGTATGTGCATGTGTGCAAGTGCACAATGTGCGCACAAGACTTGTAGCACAAGCGCACATACGGGTATTTGAGGACCAGGGAGGACCAGTGTTTGAGGACTATTGATGACCAGGCTTTGGGGACCAAGGCATAGTTACCAAGGTTTGAGGACCAGTGTCAGAGCGAGTGCCCAATGTGCACACAAAACATGCAGCACATACGCACATATGGGTATTTGAGGACCAGTGTTTGGGGGACTAGTGAGGACCAGGCTTTGGGGACTAGTGGGACTAATGTTTGGGGACCTGTGATGTATGTTGGGGGGACTAATAAACAAATAACATTGGTTCCTAGCTCCTATGTGGCTCCTATACAGCTCCTGCACAGACAGTCTTACCAACAGCTTACATCTTGTCTATGGTCTGTCTGTCCTATCATTAGCTTCTACAGCAATCTTGTACCATTACTACTGGTTTGTAACACTACGTCCTATCTCACTCTCTCGACTGTACCCTCGGTCACATTGCTTCATGTTCCCCATTTTGTACCATTTTATACAGCGTTAGTAGGCAGAAAAGGCGGATTCTGGACCACTTTGTACATGTACGTACACATACACGTACATTGTGCGTTTACCATCGTAGGATTCAATGTTAAATCACGTGCACGTTCACAAAAATCTCGTTTTTTATGGTGGTCCAGAATCTGCTATTGTTTTTTCAGGCTCACAGATCGCACGTTTAACATTGAAACACCCGTTGGCGAACGTGTCGAATGTACACGTTTCTCAAAAAGTGAAAAATGTTCGAAATTGTACATAAAAATTTTCTTAAAAATTTTTGTCGACATTCCCATCATGGATTAGACCTTCAATCTATCGTTGGTGAACGCAAGCAAAAAACGCTTTGCGGATTCTGGACCAGCATCAAAAAATGGTTTGCGGATTCTGGACCAGTGGTACAGAATCCACTATTGTTTTGAGGAGGCGAACCCTTTTAACAGATTAATTATTCTCAAACGCGTTAAATCAGAAACCGGTTTCTTATTCGCTAAAACTTTCAAACTTTTCAAAGTTCTCCAGTTCGTCACTGAGTGAATAAATCTGTGATGCAATTTTTAATGCGTTCAGAGGCAAAACGCATTTATAGAGGTTTTATCATGTAAAATGTTTTTTCCTCAACTGGTTTTTAGTTATAATATTAAAGACAGAAGATTTTTATTTACTTAAAACATAAAAATAATTATACATTTAATTTTGAAAATAATAAATAACTCACATTAGCATATTCAAAGAAAATATTAATAATTTAAAACGAAAAAAAATGTTTTTACAGATGGATGCTAAATGTCGAGATCAGCTTTTAAATGAATATGAATGTGCCAAGAAGAGCATTCAATCGGCAGACAGAAGCAGACGTCTTGGAGAGATGGAACTTAGACGCGAAGCCACAAAATATTTAAACCCGTGGCAGAGGTTCAAGAGCGAAGCAAGAAGGAGATAGTTGAAGAATTGAGACCCATAAAAGAGAGTTCTTTGAGAATGGGTTCGTTGCCCAGTAGTTTTACAAAACAGTATTCCTTTCAATCTACACCAGATTACATTCCCATGAGAATCGAAACCGACGTGAGCGAGAGCGACGATACAGCTTCGACTATCACCACTGATAGCATCGCGTCGTCCGAGGATGGTGGTAAGAGAGATCTGTTGTATGGAATTTATAAGGATTCGGATGGTAGAACTTTTGTGGGCGGCACAGAAGTGTAAATGGATGATGAAGATTTAATCGTCGGTTCGAATAAGCATAAAATAACTGATGGACTGTGCAAATTGCTCCTTATTCGACAAGCCTGGAGATTACACGGAACAGGATTTCGACAATTGCAGCATTATTCTGGTTCAGACCCACGCCATGAAGAGAAATAACGATGCCAGAGAGACGAGACCCAAAGCCAACAGAGGTTACAAGTGGATGAAAGTGGTGAAACCCATTTGGGTTATGAATAAGAAGTTCGTCGAATCGGTGACTGGCAAAGGGGTGAAAACCACTTTTCTTCCGAGCGATTCTGATGCTCTGTCTCAGAGATTGAGTTTGTTGATGGCAAGTAGACGTGCTGGTAACACAGGATTAGATAATGAAATAGTTAGTATATGTAACGAATTGTTAAGACAGAAGGTTTTGAATAAAAACCATTATAAAAGGCTGATGAACGAATTGAAGGATTGATGTATATAATAAGTAGAGAGAAACAAACAAACAAAATATATAAAATAAAAACAGTAAATTTTACACTAGAATAATAAAAGTATTTAAACAACAAACGATTTACTAGTGAAAACAAAATTTTTGTTATAAAATAAAAATATGTTGGTGATAAAGAACAGGGGATATGTTAGAACTTACGTTCAAGGCAGTTCTGGCATTGTCGATTCTATAATGTGAGCGTTCACGAGTGATGCAGGTAGAAAACTCGCATCGACCGCGTTTGAGATTGGTAAGAAGACGGCTTTGGATGCTGGTAAGAAAGCCGCTTCCGAAGCCAGTGGTAGGCAAGAGGGCAGCCGACGCGTTGATCAACAAGTTGATCAGTCCACTAGTGAAGCGAGCTACGTTAGAGCGAATGCCGAAAAGTTGGAAAGATTTTAAGGATGCTGTGGTACCCATACAAGATTTAGCCAAAATGACGAGTGGATCTGGATTGAAGAGAACTCATGACGGTGTAATATAAATAAATAATAATATTAAAAAACTGAGTTTGAAAAAACATAAAAAATTGTGTTTGAAAAAATCTAAAATAACAACAACAAAAAATAAACAAAGATGAACATTAAAGATATGTCTTGGAACGACGCCACGACTAAGAGGTTGATTAATGAGTTCTTTCCCAAAAGCATAAGAGGCTTGATAGTGGGAAAATCGAATTGTGGAAAGACCAATCTGTTGATGAATCTGTTGTCGCGACCCGACTGGTTGGATTACAACAGATTGTTTGTGTTTGGCAAGACCTTGTTTCAACCCGAATACAGATTGCTTCGAGAATGCATGGATCGTAGATTGACTAAGGACGTCATAGCCAGAATCTTTGACAGTAGGGAGGAATTCGACAAAAGTGAAGCTTCTCTTTCGACCATTTTGGATGGTCGGCAATGGAATTGATGAAGAGAAATGCATCTTCGAACGTCGAGTGTCGATTTGATGAGAACGCTAGCGACGTTCCGGATCCCAGAGAATTGAAATCCGAAGATAAGAATCTCATAATTTTCGACGATCTGCTTTTGGAGAGACAGAACCAATGTGAATTGTATTACGTTAGGGGTCGTCACAGCAACGTGGACTGTTTCTACCTGTCGCAGAATTATTTTCGATTGCCCAAACAGACGATAAGGGAGAACGCTCATTTTCTATGTCTCTTTCGCCAAGATTTCAAGAATCTCAATCACATCTATAGCAATCATGTTGCAAACGACATGAGCGCGGCAGAATTCAGGAGATTCTGCAAGAGGGTTTGGGATGGAGGACTTTACAATTTCGTCATGATCGATTTGACAAGCGAATTTAATCGTGGAAAATATTGGTGCAGATTCGACAAGTTTTATGTTTCTGATGATAATAAGATAGAGCGTGAAAATAAAAATTAGAAAATAATAAATCTTCAAATAATTAGTTTTGAAAAAAAAATAAAAATAAAATTAAATATAATGTTCGAACAAGGAGAATTGTTAGAATGGATAGCTGAGAATACGGCTGCAAAACAATCCATTCAAATTGTGGTGAGTGGCGATTCGACTCGATTCGCGACGAAATTCGAACCTTCCATCGAATTGAATAGAGAGAAAAGATTTGAGATGGCGTTGGTGAATCTGGAGACTTATTATTCCTTTCCCAACGTCACTGAAAAGAATAACTCATTTAAGTATTCCGATGGAGTGGATTGGTTGGAGATTCGAATTCCCAAAGGAAGTTATGACATAGATGATTTGAACAATTACATTCAAACACGAATGAAGACGGAAGGAAAGGGAAGCAACAAGATCAGACTCGCTCCCAACCCTAATACCTTACAGACGATGTTGGATTTGGAAGATAATTTTCAAGTGGATTTGAACACGGACGATTCTATAGGCAAGATGCTGGGATTCGATCGAAAGATGTAATCGAGGCCATGCGGCATCTGAAAATACAGTCGACATTCTCGCAGTCAATAGCATTCTGGTGAACGTGGATGTGATTGCTGGAAGCTATGTGAATGGTAGCGCTCAACCGACGATCTATTCCTTCTTTCCAAATGTGTCGCCGGGTTATAAGATCGTGGAATGACCTTGAAATTTAGTTTATCTACCAGTGATTTTGGACACATTGTATAGTCTCAAAACCACGTTGACGGATCAAAATGGTGAACTGTTAGATCTTCGCGGAGAAAGGGTGATGATACGTAAGAGAAATATAAAAGCAAAAAAAAAAAAATATTGTGTGTATATATATAAATAAGAAAATAAAATAACGCAATATTAATTTACAAAATTATTTAATATATATAATTATCATTAAAACAAAAAAACAATTGAAGAAAATATATTTTAAAAAAAGAATTATGACACAATATATGGTTAAAAACGTGAACATATCCGCAGGACAGAGGAAGAAACTTAAGAGAGCGTTAACAACTCGAGGCGAGGTCGTGAGATTCAAATTCACTCACAAAGATCTGATGAGTGGCGGTCAGGATTCGATCGCCTGGACCAGAAGTCAAATCAAAAGGATGGAGAAAGTGATTCATGATGGAAGAGGGTTGACGGTGAGATTGAGTCCCACTCAATTGAGATACAATTTGAGAATGAAAGGCGGTTTCCTACCGCTATTGGCAGGAATCACCACAAAAGCATTACCCTTTGCCGCAAAAGCATTACCCTTTCTCGGAAAGACTCTCGGCATGGGAGCTCTCTCAGGACTCGCAAGTTCGGCAGTTGAGAAATTAATGGGTGGCAGCGGACTGTTTGTGAAGAAGGGAGGAGCCATGTGTCGCGTCCACGTAGACGACAGTGGTAAAGGATTGTATCTAGAACCCGTTAGAGGTGACAACTCTTTGAGTGGAAACGGTCTCTATCTAAAAAGTGGACGGAATGTTGAGCGACTTGGCAAGGGTTTGTTGTTTGGTGAGAATTCACCATTTAAGAATATACCGATTTTGAGTATGTTATTATAATGTAAAAATTATATAATTATATAAAATATAAATCATAGAAAGTATAAAAAAAATATAAAATGGATAAAAAGTTGGAAAAACAATTAGCCGATAATGATGAATATCGCAAGATAGAGTGCGAACAAGATGTGGAAAAACGATTAGATTGTAATGATGGATATCTTAGGAAAGAACTGATAAAAGAGTTAAATAAAGATCAGGATAGATGGTTGAAATTTAAAAGAATGAGACGTTTTCCACCATCACCACTACCTTCTGAAGAGAATGGTAATGATGCAAGTGTTACCGAGAGATGCACAACATTCGTTCATAATTATGATTCGGATAAACAAATGTGTTCTTATAAAAAAAACGTAACATATCACAAAAAAAGAAAAGAAGAATCAACGCTGAAATTTGAGAAAAAAGGAAACGTTATTATAATATATGGGTGATAGTGAAGAAGGAAAACAAAAACCAAAAAAAAAAAAAAAAAAGTAATGAGATCTAGAGATGATCTCATTACTTTTTTTTTCCTTCTTCTTCGCTAAAAAATCAATCTCTCCTTTGTTTATATTTCCAAGTCCATTATTAGCATGTTGACACTCGTGTATTCTCCTTTTTTCGAAAATGTGTTGAATGTTTATCTTTACTTTTTTGAGTTTTTTTTACATCGGTGAACACGCTCTCACCACCTGATTTGTCCACGAGTTCGAGTGAGATTTTTGGATAATGTAACTTCCATAGAACAACGACAAATCGTCCTTGTCGAATTCTCTATCTTTAGCGATGAATATTTTCTGTAGATCACTTTGGTACTCGTAAAACAAATCGAGCTTCATCCAATTTCAAAGACATCTTATATTTGTCGTATTTATGCTATAAGCCCTTCATCTCAACCTCGTTCAATTCGATGGAATCGTGTCGTTGTAATCTATAGATTTTAAAACCGAATTTCTTACACGTTTCGACTCGTTTCAATTTCAGTTCGCATCTTTTAGGTGTTGTTGTTATCATGATCGATTATTTTTTTTTTTGTTTTATGAATTCTTGCAAATAATGTATATTTTAAATTTTGTATTTAATAATTTGTTAAAAAAGTTTGTTTTTTTTTTACTCTTTATATATATAAAAAAAAGGTTTTTTTTAATTTTTAATTTTCTTTAATGTAAACATTTTTTTGTAAAAGTTTTTTCTCTTTATATATATAAATAAAAAGTTCAATTTTAACATCCTTTTTTCTCGTATTAATTAAATTTTTTTCATGTTAAGGAACATAAAAATAGATTAATTTCATCCCCAAAAAAATTTTTCACATTAAAGAAAATTAAAATTAAAAAAAAACTTTTTTTTTATATATAAAGAGTAAAAAAACAAACTTTTTTAACAAATTATTTAAATACAACATTCGAAAAAAAAAAAAAATTCTTACAAATGGAGCAAACAAATAAAAAAATGGAAAATTTAAATAAGAAAACCGTACCTCAGTTAAACAAGATTTGTAAAATATTCAAAATTCCACATTTCAGAAATCATAGAACCAAATAAAAAAAAATTGAAGTCATACAGGAATATTATTTGCGAAATGATGAAAAGAAAAAAAATGAAAGATCGGAAGTGGATAAACTTAAAAGTAAAAAAAAGCATCGATTGTGAAAAATAAGAAGACGACTAAACGAAAAGCCATTGAAGAACTTCCAGTTTCAAAAGAAAAGAAAAAAAAACCTAAAACGAAAACGAGTGATGCACTTCATATTCTAGACAAACGAGATATATCGAGCGAAATTTGACAAGCAATCAACGAAGGGAAAGGAGAAGAATATGTAGCATGACTTGTCACAGAACTATTCCAATCGAATCCTGTACAATGGGAGAGTGCAATCAAAGGCATTTTTAAAACTTTCGACGTGGTTCCCTCATTCAAGAAAATCGATCCGAAATTGTTCATGGAACGGGTGAAGAAAAACGTATTGGATTTGTTTCGCAAGCACATGAACGTGGGACAAAAAATTCAGATGATCCATTGCGTGATGAATAAAATCGACGTGAAGTCTGGTGAGAGCATCGTGAAAAATGCATGTTTCAGATCTAACGTCAAACCCATATTTCGAGGTTCAGATTTATCGGATGTTTTCGAAAAGATGAAAGACAAGATGTTGACGTCTCTAGCGAATTATCAACATGAAGGTAGTAACTGGACGTTCGATGAGGTGTTGAAACTCGAAATTCATATAACTAAAAACGATTCGTTGAAAGGGTCTTCCTTCATGGAATTACCATATTTCTTAGCTAAAAAACACTCCGTGGTCAACGTGAGAAATACAGATGATCAGTGTTTTAAATGGGCAGTCACCTCCACTTTATACCCTGTCAAAATGCACTTCAATAGAGTTTCCCGTTATGAGGAGACTTCTAAAAATCTTGATTGGACCAGAGTTACTTTTCCAACTCAGTTAAAACACATCAAATGTTTCGAGGCTCTAAATCCCACCATAGTGGTGAACATCTTCGGATACGATGATGAAAAACGAACGATCTATCCTCTCAGACAGACTTCGTATTTTGAAAGAGAAAAGATGATTATTTTATTATTGATTTCGAATGGTGACAATCGTCATTATTGTTGGGTTAAAAATCCGAGCTGATTACTGTCGAGACAAAATAATAAACATAAAGGAAAGATATGTTTATGTTGCATCTGCATGAACATGTTTCAGAGCAAAAAATCGTTAGCGAAACATCAGGAATATTGCAATGAAAATCAAGGTGTCGCCATCGAAATGCCCAAACCGAACACCATCATGAAGTTTGAAAATCACAATAGAAGGTTAAAAGTACCATTCGTCGTGTACGCCGATTTCGAATGCTTCACCGTGAAAATGAGTTCCTGCCAACCCAACGCTCTTCGAAGTTACGTCGAAAGATATCAAAAACACACGCCTTCGGGTTATTGTATTTATGTGAAATCCGCTTTCGATTCGCAACACGACATGGGTCCCTTCACCTACATGAAACAGTGTGAAGACGACGACGTGGCTCAAAGGTTTGTGGAAGAGTTAGAATCGAAAATTCAAATGTTATACGATAAATTCAAAACTCCAGCAAAAATGCTCATCACACGAGAGCAGCAGGACGAAAATAACAGAGCCACCGAATGTCACATATGCAGACAATCGTTCGACAAGAATTCTGAGGAAAATAAGAAGGTCAGAGACCATAATCATTACACGGGTCTGTATCGCGGTCTGACTCACAGAAAGTGTAATTTAAAATATCGAGACGCCGTTTTCTATCCAGTGATATTTCACAGTCTCTCGGGTTATGACAGTCATCTGTTCGTGAAAAATCTCGGCACTTCCCACGAAGAATTAAATTGCATTGCGAACAGTGAAGAAAGATACATTTCCTTCATGAAATGGAAGCTCATGGAGTAGAAAAGAGTAATTGACGGAGAGACGTTGAAATAAAAAACGAAATTCATTCGTAGAGGCATACGTTTCATCGACAGTTTTAAATTCATGTCAACCGCTCTGGAAAAATTAGTCGATAACATGAGCAAGGATAAATTTAAAGTCATGAGCGAACATTTCGGAGAACGAGTAGACGTTATGTTGAGGAAAGGAGTCTATCCTTACGATTACATGAATGATCTAAAGAGATTCGACGACATCGCACTACCTTCAAAAGAAGATTTTTATTCAAAATTATACGAATCCGACATTTCCCACGAGAATTACAAACACGCTAAAAACGTGTGGAAATCATTCAATATGAAAACCATGAGAGATTATCACGATCTCTATCTGAAGACTGACGTTCTGCTCTTGGCAGACGTGTTCGAAAATTTTCAAGATGTCTGTCGTCGAAATTACAATCTGGATCCAGCTTGGTATTTCACCACACCCGGTGTTGCGTGGGACGCTCTGTTGAAGACAACCGAAGTCCAATTGGAATTATTATCCGTCGTGGACATGTTGCTCATGTTCAAAAGAGCTACGAGAGGTGGCGTCTCGATGATCTCCCACAGATATTCTGAAGCTAACAATCCCTACATGAAAGAAGGTTTCGATTCGAAATGGTCAAATAAATACATACAGTATTGGGATGCTAATAATCTGTACGGTTGGGCTATGAGTCATCCTTTACCGATTGGAAATTTCGAATGGGTAATGGAACTGGAAGAGATGCAAAAATGGAGAGACTATCCTTGCATTTTAGAAGTCGATTTGAACTATCCGGAAGAATTACACGGTCTACACAACGATTATCTGCTGGCTCCCGAACGAATGGAACCGAACGAAGGAGATGAGGAAAAACTCATTCCCAATTTATTTAACAAACGTAACTACATCGTCTACAGTGAGAATTTGAAACAATACGTCGATTACGGGCTGAAATTAGTCAACATACATCGCATCTTTCGATTCAACGAAGAGCCTTGGATGAAAAAATACATCGATCTCAACACGAATCTCAGAATTCGAGACAAGAATGATTTCGAAAAAGATTTCTTCAAACTCATGAACAGCTGCGTGTACGGTAAATCGATGGAAAACATCAGGAAGAGAACCGACGTTCGACTCGTCACGTCTGAGAAAAAAGCTAAAAAATTAGTGGCGAAACCTAATTACAAACATCGAACCATATTCAACGAAAATCTAGTGGCCATTCACATGCAAAAGACGCACCTGATGTTCGACAAACAATATTATCTCAGGCCGATCATCTTAGATATCAGCAAGCAACTGATGTACAAGTTTCACTACGACTACGTCAAACGGAAATTTGGTGATAAAGCCAAACTACTGTTCACCGACACGGACAGTTTAGTTTATGAGATAGAGATGAAAGATGTCTACCAAGATATGTCTCTGGACGTGGCCGTGTGGTTCAACATGAGCAATTATCCCATTGCTCACCCATCCAACATTCAATCGAATGACAACAAGAAGGTGTTGGGTAAATTTAAGGACGAGAGCGGCAGTAAACAAATCCTCGAATTCGTGGGCTTGAGACCTAAACTGTATGCTTATCGTCTAGAAGATGAAGAGATCAAGAAGTGCAAAGGGGTTAAAGCGTGCGTGGTGAAGAAAAACATCTCTTTCCAAGAGTATAAAGATTGTCTGTTAGGAAGTGGTCAGGTGTATAAGACTATGAAATCGATTTGAAGCGAAAATCACAGCTTGTATACCAAAATAGTCAACAAGATTTCGCTGACGGCTGATGACGATAAAAGATTCATGTTAGACAATAAAATAAGCACTTTGGCACTCGGACATTGGACTTTGGATCTAATTTTAGATGATAGGATTTCAGATATGATTGTGGATGATAAGATTCCAGATATGATTAAGGATGATAGGATTCCAGAAAATCAAGAGGAATTAAACAGATTCAAGATTATGGAAGTTGAGGAATTAGACGGATTCAAGATTATGGAAGTTGATAGAGTTAGTTTAAAAAGAAAAAAAAAATTTAAAAAAAATAACGTCATTTTAGTGAATTATAATAAAATAAATAAATAAAAAAAAAAATATACGCATTTATGAATAAGAAAATAGAGATATCTGTAGAAGGTGTCGTCTTACCTAACAAACCCCTATCCAACATCGATCTGTTGAATGCGGCGAAGGATTTGAAAATCAAAGATTTTCTAGGTGTGTTTTCCAGAGATGCCTTGCCGAAGAGAAGACCTCGACAATCAGAATGCGGAATTTTAAATCTAGATGATTTATCGGGTGAAGGCACTCACTGGGTGGTGTGGTTCAAGAATGGGAAGAAGAAGAATTATTATTTCGACAGCTACGTAATCTCACCGCCGAAAGAAATAAAGAACTATTTCAACAAATTGATGGTTCGTTACAACACGGAACGAGTGCAATCACCAGATCAAGTGTTTTGCGGTCACCTGTGTCTTTATGTTCTCAAAAGATGGTCTGAAGGAGATCGGTTTCAAGACATTCTCAATGATTTACATTAGAGAGAGATTTTTTTTATACTATATAAAGGTAAAACAAATATTAAAAAAATTTTAATCGAATAAAAACGAAAAATAAAATAAGTAAAATAATTCATTTTTAATAAACTGTGTTTGAAATATATTTTTTAAAACAAAAATCTCAAAACAACATGTCAGTCAATAAATTTGGTAGAAGTGATGACGAAAGTCAACCTAAAAAGAAGAGGAAGACGCTCGAAGTCGGCGATGGTTACAACGTTGCCAACTTGGACGAACGTTACGTTCAGAGATACAAACCTCGAGAGGAACCTTTGAACATGAACGATAAGAAGCTCTACAATCTTCCCGAGCCCATAGATCTCGCAGATGCTGCGACTAAAAAATATGTTGACAGAGGGAACGCAGATTTCGAACAAATCATGCTAGATTATTACATGGATAAAAGCCATGGCCGACGATCTCGATCTGAAATCTAAACGTTTGTGAACATTGCGAATCCCATAGATTCCACCGATGCCACGACCAAGAAACACACAGACGACTCTCACGCGAGATTCAGCGAACATCTGAGAAATAGATACGTTCAGAAAACAATTCACTCGGAATTGAACGCCAATTCTAACAAGATAACGAACATGGCCACTCCCATGAATCCCAAGGACGTGGTGACCAAACACTACGTAGATCTGGAACAGAGAAAGTCTGATGGACGAGAAATGAAATCGGATCTGAATGCGGGATTCAACATGATATTGAATCTGTCGAAGGTCGATGACACGGATGCAGACTCAACCGCAGTCAATAAGGGCTACGTAGATTCTGCTGTGATACGATCACAAAAATACGTAGAATCACAAGTGGACGATCTCTACCTGAACAAACAATCTGGCGGAACCATGGAGGGTGGTATCAACATGAACGGTGAGAATTTATTCGGACTCAATCACGATCCTGAATTCGATTCTAGCACAGTCAGTAGGAAGTACATGGATGACAACTCGGGCTGGAGAAAGGGCGACATCATGGAAGGTAAACTAGACATGGGTGGACACGCGCTCACAAATCTACCGGATCCCGTAAACATGACGGATGCTTGCACCCTGATTTCGGTGGTGGAGAAAGTCAAATATGCTAGACAATTGATCACCATGTGGGCCGAGGAGGCCGGCACCTTAGAGGAGAGAAAAGCTGAGTGGTCTTTCGGAAATGGAGGTAGTGGATCGAAACATGGTCAGGTGGGATATCCCATGCCGTTGGGAGGTGAAATCATTCGAATGACTCTGGCTTCCCCGGATTTGAATAACAGAGCGGTTGTCAATCTCATGGTGAATGGAGTGGAGAGCGATAAGAGATACAGCATTGAAAAGACTGAGAATCAACACGCAAATTTTAGCACGTTTGGCACACCTCTCAAAGTGAACGCTGGAGACAGGATTAATTTTGTTATGAAAACCAATAATCCCGAAGCCGCCACTTCCGTGGTGAGTCTACTGATCAAACTAGATCCTTTGAACAAACAGTGAACGCATGGAAATAATTAATTAAAAAAAATAATGTGTGATTATTAAAAAACAAAAAAAAAAAGTAATAAGATTTAGAAAGATGTTCAATGTCTCTAGATCTCATTATTTTTATTTATTATTTTTTTTTGCTTTTTTTTGTTTTTAATAATTACTTATTACTTTTTTTTATTTTGTTTTTTATTTTTTTTCACACAAATCTCTCATTGAATGATCGACATCTTATTTCCATCCAATTCGAATTGTAATTCTCTCTCCGACAGGACTAGAGCGAAGGCTTCGGTTTTTCTTGGCACGTTCCTATCGAATTGCATCTTGATCTGAATGTCTAAGACGCTACTCTTGAGGTGTTCACTCTGTTTACTGATGTCGAATACGAACATGGGATACATCAACTTGTATTCGGCGGGAGATATATTAGGGTTGCTCATCAAGTCTAGACTTTTTCCATGATCGAAGGTTCCACGTGTGGAACAAAGCATGCTATCTTGTGTAGAGTTAACTTACCCACATCGGTCGCAGAGAGTCTCACTATTGTATCGTCGTTTCCTTTTCGAATCAACGTCAGATTGTGTTTGAATCCGTACATGATCTTGTTGTAATCATCCGCGAATCCGAAGATGTGTTTCAAAGGTATCCTGACTGAAAACGTTCCTTTAGGCCTGGATGTCTTGACGACGTAGTCGAATATCGTGGCGGCGCCGGCGTTAGCAGGGCCGACAGTGTCTTTCACCCACAACTGATTAAGTCCTCTGGATTTCAAAAAATCATCCGGATACGTCAAGAGTCCGAATATCGTGGTGGCCTGACCGGGATGAAACACAGATTCTATCTCTTGTCCGGATAGCATGTATTTTATATTACTGAATAGATGCATGATGCCATTATTGGCTAGAGTAACCGTGTCATCGTCGGCGTAGTCGCTCCCATCTTCCTTGGTGAGACGTCCCTGCACCACTATGTAACTCTCGCTAGGATGGACGAATAGATCTTGAGTTTCGACATTGATTCTTATCTCTCCCGCGTTGTTCAAACTCGTTCCGGTTACTGGTTCGTATTCGTGAACCTCATATTCTTGAATACTTTCATCTTTCACTATGCTTTGTGCTATATCTAGTATATTTGCCATTTTTTAAAGGGTTTTTTGTTTTTTGTTTATTAATTAGCTTGCTTTTTTTTTTATCTAAAAATAGTTTTAATTATTTTTTATTATTATTTTTCTCTCCTATATATATATATGTGTAAACAAGAAAATGTTAAAGAGAGTAAATAAAAAAAAAATTGTTTTCTTTATCAAAACTTTGTCTTCGGTAATTGTTGTTCGTAAAACTTTCCGATGATCTCTTCTCCATCCAAAGCTTTGATTTCATAAGTCACCGGATCGGTGTGAAATATTTTGATTATCATGAAGATTTCTGAGGTCCATCGAGGAGTATAACCCTTTTTGAAGTGCTTCTTATAAGCGTAGATTCTCACTCAATCACCGACCGCAAATTTCTGCATTCTAGACTTCTTCCTGATCTTAGATCTCTCAGGATATAGATTCGCGTAAACCCGTTTTTTCGTTTCGAGGATCGCTAGCTTCCACGGGAGTCATCTTGATCGATCTGTGTCGCGTGTTGTTGTAATCTTTGACCAGACCATTCAGAGCGTATATGTATTTCTTGGTCGAATTCGCCGTGAAGTAGCTATGCATCTTTTCCTTCATCGTTCGATTCCAACGTTCCACCACACTGGCTTTCTCTTCGTTTTCGATCGAGTAGAGGTCGTCCAATCGATGAACGTGCTTGTTGTAGAATTCCTTTCCCTTATCCACCCACAATTTATTTGGTTTTCGAGAAGACGAATCGAACACGCTCTTCAGAGCCTCGGCGACGCAAGGTCCGATTTATTCTTCAAAGCTCTGATCCAACCGTATTTGGAAAACACGTCGATGACCGTCAATAGATATTTGACACCCTCGTTCCACCTCGAAAACGATCTCATGTCGACCAAGTCAGCAAAATTTACGCACGATGGGTTTGTGTAACTCCTCGGCCAATTCGAGCGTCAATAATCGTTTCTTCTTCTTTTCAGATGCGCATTTTTTTTTTTTAACACCCCATCCAAATCGACGTTTTGCACCGATCAGATTACCGACCAGCAAACGTTCTATCTTCTCTCTCCTGGTCGGATTCGAGATACCTCTCAATTTCGCCAACATGTTTTTATCGCAGACATCGTTATGAGTCTTGGTGTCGGGATGTCCGGCGTAGCATAGATCGTGATCATACGTGGCCGCGTCCACCCTATTCACATGTTTGCTCCAAGATTTAGGAGTCAGAGCAGCATTCAGTCTCTTGTTCAATTTCGTTCCAGGTCCCGTGAAACTGTGACCAGGCAGATGCATTTCGAAAGGTAGATTATTGATCATTTTATTCACGATGCCTTTACCTTTGCTCACGTTCTTTTTTTGACGAATCGAGTCTTGATAGAACCACACACGTCGCAAATTCCGCGAAGCATCTGTCTGTCGTTTTCAATTCGTACTTCTTGAGAATTACTCGTCTCGGTAACTCTCTTACACTTTACGCAATACATTTTTTGAGAGTTATTTAAATTAATTTCGTTTTTATTTTATATATAAATTTAATATTTCTTTTTTAAAAATTCTGTTCTTATTATATATATATTTTTTTTTTCATTCGCTGCTCTTGAGTTCTATCATCTTACTGAATTCCTCCCTAGCCTCATTTCTCCCCTTTTCCACAAGAGAATCCTTCATCTCTTCCTTCATGATCTGACGAGTCTTGATTCTCACAGCTTCTTTCATGGCTTCATATTTCGTTTTCTCACCCAATATCGTGAAGTATTCTCCGTCCGATATCCTACCGTCTTTCAACACCATCAAGATCATTTCGGATATCGTGTCAATCTTGGAGTCGGCCAAGACGCGAATCTTGTCATGTTTCCTCACCTTCAGATATAATTTCCTACTCAAAAAGTTTCCGAGCATGCTAAACAATCCAGCGGCGAGAGCCACTCCTTCTACGGTTAACACGATCGGAATACCGATCACAGTCGACAACAATCCGATGCTGGCCGCGTGTAAACCCATGGAAATCGTGATGAGTGTCGTGTCGATCGCGTTGACGAATTTCACGAAACGCGAATACTTCTTCTTGAGAGAACAACGAGAATCTGTCTCTTGAGTTAGATACGCTTGGATTCTACTGATTTGATCGATAAAATACCTCTCTCCTCTATCTTTTTCTTCTAGCGACGGTGCCGTCGGCAAAGCACTGTTCGGCTTCTCATCCTCGTTGTCATCTAACGTCAGATACAATTTATTTCTGGTTCTCATTTTTTGTGTTTTTTTCTTTCTAATATTAGATAAAAAATTTATGTGTGTATTTATTTTTATTTTCTATTCTCCCTTATTTTATATCAATGAGAAAACTTAGACATATGCTTTATTGAACAATAATTTCATGATGCATCCCTTGTCTCCTAAAGTCAGACTTCTACGCGCCAATTTCAGTTCTTCCGAAACTGTGGGCTTGTCTCGATCCTTACAAAAGAGTTATCTCTTCCAAAACGCTATCACTTCATTGATTTGAATGCGTTCGAATGCCGGTTCGAAATACTTGACGACCATATCTTCCCTTTCCATCGTCAGACACGAATGATTCTTATGATCGAAATCTAGGTGATCCTGACATCCGACGCATCGTTCTAACAAGGGGCGACCTAGTTGTTCGTTCACACAGAATGTGTAGGTTCTCATCAGCATTTTTAAAAGAAACTTGCTCTAATAGTCTGGGAAGCATTCATGATTTACATATTTTTTATTATCTATTCGATTTGATATATTTATTTTTTTAAATAACTATTTTTTTTTTTTCTCTCCAATAAATATCAATCACTTTTTTTATTCCTTACTAATTTTTTTTATTTGAATGAAACAAATTCTACAAAGTGTTTTTATTAAGATTTATTTCACAAAATTCGCAGTGAATAAACGTAAACAAACGATTTTCCCATCGATTTTCTAATTTTCTAAAACTCAATTTTTTTAAGAGCCTCAAAAACAATAGCGGATTCTGTACCACTGGTCCAGAATCTGCAAACCGTTTTTTGATGCTCGTCCAGAATCTGCAAAGCATTTTTTGCTCGCGTTCACCAACGATTGATTGAAGGTCTAATCCACGATGGGAATGTCGACAAAAATTTTTATGTACAATTTCGTACATTTTTCACTTTTTGAGAAACGTGTACATTCGACACGTTCGCCAACGGGTGTTTCAACGTTAAAAGTGCCATCTGTGAGCCTCAAAAAACAATAGCGGATTCTGGACCACCATAAAAAAAACGACATTTTTGTGAACGTGCACGCGCTTTAACACTGAATCCTACGATGGTAAATGCACCATGTACATGTACGTGTACGTACATGTACAAAGTCGTCCAGAATCCGCCTTTTCTACCTACTAGCGTTCAATGTAAAAATCTATAGACTGGCTATATAAGGGTTTCCGTAAGTGGGATTCTTATCCGATTCCGTGATATGGGATTCCGTGAATTGATATAAACACTCGAGGGTATGGAAGGGGATTAATAACACCAAATTCAACAACTATTGCAGGAACCTGATCAGATAAAACATGATAACTCACAATCAACAACTGCAAAACAACAAAGGTACAGAACGAAATGAACAAAATCCAAAACAACAAAACTCGAAGTGAACAGAACATAACAAAGTGAACGATGGTCGAACTGGTTGGACAGATCTGAACATACCGGACACAACTAAGGTTAAAGAGAGCGGACCCAATGAAGTTGGCGAAGTGAATTGAACTGAATCAAGGTGAACAAAGATCCAATTCAACCAAGATCGAAGTGAACATAACAAACAAAACGAAGTTTGACTTAATCTTAACACCCAATAAACTCAATAAAGTTTTCACCTGTATCATTAATGAAAATATAATCCAGTGGTAACTGAATAAAACGAACATCCAAAACAACCAAGATCGAAGTGAACAGAACATAACAATGACTGAACAAACTTTTGAATTTTATTTTTGAACTAAAACATTAGTGAAGGTATATAATATTAACACCTTTTGAACTAAATTCTTGCAATAGGGACGGGGAATACCCTCGAGTGTTTATATCAATTCACGGAATCTCATATCACGGAATCGGATAAGAATCCCACTTACGGAAACCCTTATATAGCCGATCTATAGATTTTTACATTGAACACTGTATAAAATGGTACAAAATGGGGAACATGAAGCAATGTGACCGAGGGTACAGTCGAGAGAGCGAGATAGGAAGTAGTGTTACAAATCAGTAGTAATGGTACAAGATTGCTGTAGAAGCTAATGATAGGACAGACAGACCACAGACAAGATGTAAGCTGTTGGTAAGACTGTCTGTACAGGAGCTGTATAGGAGCCACATAGGAGCAAGGAGCCAATGTTATTTGTTTACTAGTCCCCCCCAGCATACATCACAGGTCCCCAAACATTGGTCCCACTAGTCTCCAAAGTCTGGTCCTCACTAGTCTCCCAAACACTGGTCCTCAAATACCCGTATGTGCGTATGTGCTGCATGTTTTGTGCGCACATTGTGCACTCGCTCTGACACTGGTCCTCAAACCTTGGTAACTATGCCTTGGTCCCCAAAGCCCGGTCCTCAATAGTCCTCAAACACTGGTCCTCAAATACCCGTATGTGCGCATGTGCTACATGTCTTGTGCGCACATTGTGCACTTGCACACATGCACATACTGGCACATTTTACATGTGCTATTTGAACATTGTGTACAATCACATCTCATAGTAGTCACTAGTCCTCACATTGGTCCCCACTAGTCCCCAAAGCCTGGTCCTCACTGGTCCCCAAAAGTTGGCCTTTGCTGGTCCTCGAATACTCACTCGTATGTGCGTATGTACTGCATGTTTTGAGAGCACATTGGGCTCTTGTACACAGGCACATATTGGCACATTTTGCATGCGCTACATGTGCTATTTGCACATTGTGCACAATCACATCTCACGGTAGTTTGGGGTGGATTTAGAGGAGCGGAGGAATAAGCCAAGATCTTGGTTGCGAACGATAACACAGTTGGTAGCAGAAACTTTAGTACTCAGTTAAGAGACGGTGATTAGACAATATTTCTGACACTGGTCCCCAAACATTGGTACCCACTAGTCCTCAAAGCCTGATCCCCAATAGCCCTCAAACACTGGTCCCCAAGCACTGGTCCTCAAACACTGGTCCCCATTAGTCCTCAAATACTCGTATGTGCGCATGTGCTGCATGTTTGTGCGCACATTGTGCACCTGCACACAGGCACATATTGGCACATTTTGCATGTGCTGGCGTGCTGCGGGTTTTGTGCGCACATTGTGCACTTGCACACAGGCACATATTGGCACATTTTGCAAGTGCTATGTGCTTCATGTGCTGATAGACCCGTAAGAGAGGTAAAACGAGGATTTTGACCCGGAATAGCAAAATTCGAGCCTTCATAAAACAAAATGAGGCTTTACCAAGTCCATTTCGGTAGTTTGGAGTGGATTTTGGTGATTTGGAGGGATTGTCGGGTTTATTTGGGTAATTACGTAGAGCCATAAATACTTCCATTCAATCGAACACGACCTTTTAAAAAATCTATAGCACTACGTGCTACTCTAAACAAGCCCATTTCGGTAAATACCGGGATTCTGCGGGGAATCCATATCAAATAAAGTCGTTTCCGGTGATTTACGCCCATTCTCGGGCTCATTTGGGTAATTGTCCAGGGAAGTCGTTCCAGAAAATACTCCCAGTCACCGAACATACCTGTTACAGACCCCATAGCCCTATAAGAAGCCTTTGGGTAACATAGCAACCACGTGCCACCATAGAAACAAAGATGGCGGCCCCTTCATACAAAATGGACGACGGAAACACGCATCACCCTAACAACACGAGCTGCGCATGCGCACTCACATCACCCATCACCATGACAATGACGTCACAACATGGCCGCCCACATGGGTTACCATGACAACCACGTGATACCCATAATACATTGCGGTATGACGTCACTTCCTAGGTCCACCAGCCTAGGTCCATAAGAGCAGGCACGAAAACCCCCTCGCCTACTACTTGCATCACAGTATTTTAATATATTGGTCTTGAAAATAATTATTAATATTTGGGGGTTTCATTTCCAGCAGAATTTATTTCAGCCTTAATTGGGTAAAGTGTTAATATCACAAGTGTTCACTAGATAAAGATTACAGAAGGTTAATTTCTTTCTGATCAGTTACAGGTCACCCGAGTTTCAACTCAATGAGTTCATTATTGTATTTGCAGATTATCATGATTCACTCACTGCATGCACTGAACACTCATAAACTAATTTCTCATTGGATAATCCTTTTGATGTCCTGTTTTAAGTCTCCTGTACTGACCAGCTCAGCTCTCAAATTTTTCTCTGTGACCTGCTGAAGCTTTGTGATAAATTGTATTTTGTGTGCTGTGTATTTGAAAGTTAAAATGTTATTTTAAAATAGTTATTTTTATGTGTCAATAATATCTAAACAAATATGTAGTGCTGGGTATTTCTTGGACGATTCATTTGGACGGAAAGGATTCGCATTTGTGTTTTGGAAGTCCAGGTACAGTAAATCATATTTCTATTGCCTTGTTTTTTATGTTTGCTGTGCTTCTGGCTTGTATTGATCTGTAGACGATCGGGTAGCCTGATGTGCGTTTCATTTCAATGGAACGCCTATCCGGCTACCGGGACAGTCACCCAGTCTGGCTCTCAGGACCGTTACGGGTTTGTGACGTTCGGCCTTGAGACGTTTCGACCGGGACGTTTCGGCCGGGACGTTTCGGCCCCATAAAAAGCCGAAACGTCCCACGTTAGGAGGCCGAAACGTCTCACTTTTTAAACTTTTACCTTGTCCTATCGGCCCCAATAAATAAATATTTGCTTATGAGTCAATAAATATATTTAAATATTATTCGATATTTACACCTCTAAAGGATTTTTTTTCACAACTCAGTAATAATTAAATGGTGACAAGCTGTCAATTGTAACTCAAAAAGATGATTCTTGAGTTTGGTTTTCGCAACTCACTTTGTATTGAAAATCAGCAAACCATCATATGTCAAACTTGAAAAACGACCAAAGGAAGCTTGGAGTAAATGAGAGCATAATCCCTCCCCCCCACCCACCCAGCCGCCACTCTTTTAACCCTTTACCCAATGTAACGGTCAAAACCGGCCAGCGCTATTCTCAAAAATCGCCAATTAATTTTCAAAATATTTTCATTTTTTGTCTCAAAAACATAGGTTATGACCCCTCGTTGGAACGAGCTCGTCGAGCTCGTTCCATCGAGGGGTCATAACTTATGTTTTTGAGACAAAAAATGAAAAAATTTAGTTATTCAAGAATTTTTTTTTGCAAGTGTCGTCTGCTTTTCATGTTAGGTAAAGGGTTAAATGAATTTCTCGTTGTTTGGCAGGACTAATATAAACTACAATTGTGAGATTTTTTTACTGGATTTAATTTAATAAATTGCTAGATAAGTCTGTAACATTGAACATCATATATATATTTGTCTCCAGTAATTTTGCGTAATTTTTCATTGAAATGGCTCTTCAGCTTTTTCCACAAATAAACGCAAAATTATTAAAATTTTTACCAGACTGCATTGAATTTAATAAATTGCCAGATAAGTCTAACATTAATTGTTATTAAATTATTGCATTTTTCACCAGATTTCGTTTAATTTAATCAATTGTTAGATAAGTCTGTAACATTAATAATTGTTATCCAAATTTGTCTCAATAATTTCGCGTAAATATTCATTGAAAAGGCTTCACTTCAGCTTTTTCAACGAATAAACGGAAAATTATTACAACTCTATCAGATTAAATATAATTTAATGCATTGCAAGATAAGATTAACCATAATTCTTATATATATATCTGTTGCCAGTAATTTCTTGTTTATTCACTGAAAAAGGTCCACTGCAGCTTTTTCAACGAATAAACGCAAAATTATTACACTTTTTTCAGATTTAATATTATTTAATAAACTGGTATTATCACGTGTTCCCAATCATTGGCAAACCACTTCCCGTGTTGACAACGCAGATAATCAACCAATGGAATAATTACTGAAATGAGTATAATGCGGGAGCCACGACTTGTTTTCACTGTAATCAGTGGGACAAGAAATAGTAACTAATGGCATAAGCCCAGGGAAACATGGGAACAAAAGGTTTTATTTAATGCTCAGGCATCAATTCACGCTGAAAAATTAAGTCATATTCCCCTGTCGGTCGGCAAAACGAAATATCAAAATGATATTTAGAAATCGATATTTCATCGTAGGTTCGGATGACGAATCACATGTACTTTAAACGAGTCAGCACATCAGTAATGAATTCCAGAGTCCCAAATACAAACGAATTCGAATAATTGATAGTGACAGTGACTAAATCAATTCATTAAATCAGCGCTTTCAAAGTTTGACTTTCTCATTCACCTTCCAGCGAAAAGCCGAAATCACTTTCAAATTTCTTCAGTTCAACTTCACACGTCTTCAGTGCATTGAGTTCAAAAAAAATAAAATGACGTGTCTTGTTATTGAAAATAAGAAAGTGGTGTTTTTTGTTATTGTTCTATTTCTTCGAAACACATTGCGATAATTTCAATTCGCCAGCCTTGGTAAATCGTAAAGTTAGGGGAGAAATAAGACGGGACTACTTTTTGTGCGGATATTCACACATTCCAATGGTTGGAGTTTGGTTGTTGTAATTTTTGTATGGACGCCGGTTCGGCACATAAATTTTGCGCCTTAATGGCAAATAAAGGCCACAAATTGGAGAGTTTGTAGTCGTAGAGCATTAAATAAAAAGAAAATTCACGAAAATTTGATGAATACCGAAAATATCTCGTTCGTGGCTGCGTCGCTCGTGAAGATCCTCATATTTCTTTGTAGCCACTCACGAGATATTTTCGGTATTCATCAAATTTTCGTGAATATCCTCTATATTTTCGGCATAAGATAGTATCTAATAATGAAAGTGTCAATGACACTGTTGCTTAACTTGTGTGTTGTGTTTGATGAAAAGGATAATGTTCAATGTTTATGAAAGGATTATGAAATAAGACAAGAATTGTGATAATTAGGAATTTGTTCATTTCTGTTCCCTGTATGCTATGTTTATGATAAAAATAATATGAGGTGTACACTGTACTAAAGAGCTGAGGGGTGGGTTAATATGACCTCACAGTTAATGTATGTGGCCCTCACAGTTAACGTATATCAACAAAAGTTACCAAGTTACAGTGAAATTATTCCAAAAAGAGTCAACCTATCAAGTTACATTAAACTCCCTTCATAAATATGACCTGCAGACCGCGCTAAAAGGTTTTCGGGCTTCGGGCCCCTGTAGCCGTCAGTTTCCTAATTGCGTCCAAAGGGGACGTTCTGATCTAGACATTATATGAAGTCAACCTACCAAGTTACAATGAAATCCCTTAATAAATATGACCTGTAGACTGTGCTAAAGGTTTTTAGGCTCTGGCTGCCATCATGGTAGAATGATCACAACCAAAAGGGGACATTCTCATCTGGGCATCATCTGGAGTGATCCTACAAAGTTACAATGAAATCCCTTCATAAATATGACCTGTAGACTGTACTCAAGGTTTTTGGGCTTCGGGCACCTGAAGCCGTCACAGTTGACCAATCACGACCAAAAGGGGATGTCATCATCTAGGCATTATGTGGAGTCAAACTTACGGGTTACAATGAAGTCCTTCCATAAATATGACCAATAGACTATGCTAAAGGTTTTGGGGTTTTAGGTTCGGGCAGCCATCAAGGCTGAATGATCGCGACCAAAAGGGGACGTTCTCATCTAGACATTATTTAGAGTCATCCTACCAAGGTACAATGAAATCCCTTCATAAATATGACCTGTAGTCTGAGCTAAAGATTTTCGGGCGTTGGGCCCCTGTAGCCAACACAGTTGCCTAATGGTGTCCAAAAGGGGCTGTTCTCATCTAGACATTACATGAAGTCAACCTACCAAGTTACAATGAAATTCCTTCATAAATATGATCTGAAGACTGTGCTAAAGGTTTTCGGGCTTTCGGCTTGGGCAGCCATCATGATTGAATGATCGCAACCAAAAGGGGACATTCTCATCTGGACATCATCTGGAGTGATCCTATGAAGTTACAATGAAATCCCTTCATAAATATGACCTGTAGACTGTGCTCAAGATTTTCGGGCTTCAGGCACTTGACGCCATCACAGTTGACCAACCACGACCAAAAGGGATGTCATCATCTAGGCATTATTTGGAGTCAACCTAACCAGTTACAATGAAATCCTTCCATAAATACGACCTACAGACATGCTGAAGGTTTTTGGGCTCGGGCAGCCATCAAGGCTGAATGATCGTGACCAAAAGGGGACGTTCTCATCTGGACACTATTTGGAGTCATCCTACCAAGCTACAATGAAATCCCTTCATAATTATGACCTGTAGACTGTTATAACGGTTTTCGGGCTTTGGGCCCCTGAAACCGTCACAGTTGCCCAATCGTGTCCAAAAGGGGACGTTCTCATCTAGATATTATGACGTCAACCTACCAAGTTACAATGAAATCCCTTCATAAATATGACCTGTAGATTGTGCTAAAGGTTTTCGGACTCGGGCAGCCATCATGGCTGAATGATCGCAACCATAGGGGACAATCTCATCTGGGCGTCATCTGGAGTAATCCTAAGAAGTTACAATGAAATCCCTTCATAAATATGACCTGTAGACTGTGCTCAAGGTTTTCGGGCTTCGGGCACTTGTAGCCATCACAACTGACCAATCACGACCAAAAGGGGATGTCATCATCTAGGCATTATATGGAGTCAACCTAACAGGTACAATGAAATCCTTCCAGAAATATGACCTTTTGCCTATGCTAAAGGTTTTTGGGCTCGGGCACCCACAACGGCTCTATGATCGCGATCAAAATGGGACGTTCTCATCTAGACATTATTTGGAGTCATCCTACCAAGTTGCAATGAAATCCCTTCATAAATATGACCTCTAGACTGTGCTAAAGGTTTTCGGGTTTTGGGCTTGGGCAGTCGTCACGGTTGGCAGATCATGCCCAAATGGGGAACTTCTCATCCAGACATCATAAGGAGTCATCCTACCAAGTTACAATGAAATCCCTCCACATTAAACATGACCTGCAGACTGTGCTAAAAGTTTTTGGGTTTCGGGCTTGGGCAGCCATCACGGTTGATAGATCATGCCCAAAAGGGGACGTTCTCATCTAGGCATTATACAGAGGCATCCTACCAAGTTACACTGAAATCCCTTCATAAATACGACCTGTAGACTGTGCTAATGGTTTTGGGCTCGGGCAGCCATACCGGTTGCCCGATCGCGACCAAAAGGGGACGTTCTCATCCAGACATGACCCCAAACCTGCATATGGAATTTCGTGACGATAAGACAAGAACTGCGGGGTGTAGCCCGTGCTAAAGGAAAATGTGAACAGACGTCACAGACTCACAGACTAACAGACTTCTGCACGATGGCAATAGCTTAACTTGACTATGTCAAGTTGAGCTAATAAAAATTACTCTTCTGGCGTCACTTTGTTGTATGAGGCGTAGATTATTTTTCACTAATCCACATAAATCTATGCAATTTATAGAGACAGAATTTACATGTTTTATTTTTTTTAATTTATTAATACACTCCTTTCGAAGAATTCTCGATTTCGTTGTACAAGTATGTGCATTGTCAGATAGAAAATCAGTGTACACACATTGTCAAAGTATTCTTCGACTGAATCTATTTTATTTACGTTGTCTCTCCACGTTCTTTCTACGAGGCCGAAACGTCCCAGGCCTGAACGTGCCAAGCCGAAACGTCCCAGGGCCGAAACGTCTCAAGACCGAAACGTCCCGATCCCACCGTTACCGCGTCCGTCAGATTCGCTAAACGATATTTTAACGCACTAAATTGACGCAATGGAAGTTTTGTTTAAAGTAGTTTTCGCTTTTAAGGCTCGGTGTCGTAAATCGTTAAACGCTGCTTCAATTTCGTATTTGCTAGTAAATTTAAAGCATATTTTGCGATTGGATTCTCAAATTTAATATAAATGCTCCTTCACAGTTTATTCCTGATGTTATCACTAGCGCTGTTTGATTCGGTTTCCTTAGAATTGTGACATGTGGTACTTTAACCCTTTCCATGTCACAATTCTAAGGAACATATTTTCTTCTATCAAGGTTCAAGAAATACCAGCACATATGGATGGATGTCCAGTATCGACACATGTCCGTGAACTCGTCCCACGGAGGGTATGCATCTATTATTTAACCCATTGCCCTACTTGCATATCAGTAAGAATGTTTGTTATTTGAGATGTCTACTGCAGACGAGTACGGTCATTTTGTGTACATATTCCCGTGTTGGTGTCGTTTATCGTAGCGCAAATATTCATCGCAATACTTCTATTGATAATATAATTAATGCTGGCAAAATGTGCCAGTGTAGGCTAGTAAATAGCATTCAATTGAAGTTCAGTCATATATATTCATGTGTATTTTAGTAAGTAGGTTCTGTTTATAACTGAGGTTACGTAATAAGTAATGCATATTTTGAAAAAAATCGTGTGTTACGTTTCTGGGCCACTGTGGTCTTGAATTAGGTCTTTCTTACAAAAAGGAGTAGTGGTAGTTATTGTGATGTATTCTGGATGTAAACTGTTCTTTGCGGTGATTAGTATTTTCCACATGTTGTATTGACATCGGTTGCTATGCTTCGCTGGAATGAGCCCCACTGAGATCATTTCTGCGAAGTATACCAACCCATGCCTCCTTGCAGTGATATTTCACTGCCAATTATTCTTTGTGGTAATTAGTGCTTTTTGGATATGGCAATATGGCATTGATTGTTGTGCTTCACTGGAATGAGCTCATTCCAGTGAAGTGTAACAACCCATGCCATACTGCAGTGATATTACACTGCTAGCTTTGTTTACCCGTTGCTCGTATACTATACACCGAAATCCAGATATCCGATAGTTGCTTATGGAGTTTTATTGTTTTTAATTTCAGAGTTTGTTTTAATGTTGGGTCGTAACTTATTGTTGACCTGATGAGCATTTGAAATGCTGCTTGTACTTTTCAATCACAGTTAGCAAGGAAATAATAAACGAACCTACGTAAAACTTTATCTGCCTCCATTTGCGTTTTCTTGGGCCAAGGCTGGTACAATATTTTACAAGAAAGGTTTTAACTTTTGGGGGCCAGTATCAGGAATGTCAGACACTTCCCCCCTAACAATCCCCCCACCCGTCACCCCCCCCCCCCCCCCCAAAGTAGTCATCCCCCCCAAAGTAGTCATTTCCCCCCAAAGTTGGTGATCATTTAAAAGTGAAAAAAATACAATTTCAAGTCTTTTATTCTCTTCAAAACATGCTCAACATATAAAATAAACCTCATAAAATGTAGCACACTCACACAAAAATAATACTCAGTAGAGGTGAGGTGCGAAAAATTACCAGATTCATAGAACTACATAGATAGCACATAGCACACAGATACCATATAGCTGTATACAGAATGTTACATTCCCTAAAGACTCCTTGAATTTGTTTGTTTGTTCATCTACATGTAGTTGGAATTTTAAACAGCCATTTAATTTGGGACTTCATCAGTCCCAAATTAAATGGCTGTTTAAAATTCCAACCAGATGAACAAACAAACAAACAAATCCAATATTTTTATAGTGTACCAATGACCCAGACTTAGATGGTGCCAACTCTAAAATATCTAGGGCCAAATGCAAATTTCACCCCCACCCCAATCCCCAAAATTTGCACCTAAAACCGAAAATTACATGTCTATAAGGTCCCCCACACCTTTACTCCACTGCGCATGCGCGGTGTCAAGGAGGTCTCGAAATTGGCGCAATTATCATTCTTAGTTTGGCCCTCAATTCAGTTACATCTGACTGATATTTGTGCTTGTAAATCTCTGTTTTAAGGATACCAGACGCATAATTATGAGAGAAATGGTGGAAATAGAACGTGGAGAGGAAAAACAGTGGAAACAAATGTTCAGGGCTGTAACTTATGATTATTTTACGAAATTATTCATGTTACCTATTTTCGTGGCATGACCTTATTGTGGTCATTCTTGCTATGAATTTTCCATTGTTTAATCAGTATTTCCTCTCTCCATTTCCTTTATTCCCCCCTAGCTATTCTCCTATGCTTTTGGCTTATTTTTTGTAATGTTTATTACTAAAATTTTGGGGAGTTTTGGCTTGGAAACAGAATTATTTTCTGTTTTTCCCCATGTTTACGTCCTCACCCTAGGGGTGTTTAGGCGTTTTGGTCTGCATCTACCATCTGATGTTCTACATTTTCTTCTCTGGAAGCCTCTGTTTTGCATCAGATAGTGTTTAAATTGGAACTGATTTCGGGCCATGTTTGTTTTTGTGCCTGGAGTCATGTTTCCGGGTTGTTGACACTTTTGCTTATGTTGACAACTGTTACTTCTGACAGTGTTTACTTGTCTTCTGCTTAATTTAGTTCATAGCAAGATACATTAATATTGTCCGTAAGTGTTACATTAATTTTTTCAAAATGATTTAAAATTTTTGTCCACACTTAGGCTTTTTTGGGCTCAGGGTTCCCATTGGGAACTTGGGCTCTTCTGAAATTTTTTTCAAAAAAAAATTTTTTTTTTGAAAATTATTTTCTTTCAACGTTATAATGAATTATAATATATTATGTTTATTCATTTCAAGAGTTATTGCGAATAATATGACGGTGTATAATTTTTTCTGGTTGAAAAAATATTCTTCAATCGTAATTCGAGGATATCTTCCTCTAATTCACGAGTTCGTTGTGTTTCTTATAGTCTATGTTGTCGCATTAATTCTTGCTCTGTGTGTGTTGATTGATATGACAACGCTGAAGACGTGTGCCACGGTCTTTTGTTGCGGTGAGAGGTCCATTACGGTCCTCTCTCCGTGGGGTCACTATATATTATCAGTTTCTTTTTCAGAACTCAGAGTGATGTTTCCGTGATGTCTTCAATAACTGTGTCTCCGTCGTTGCAATATTAGGGCTAGCGGGAAGTGCTCAAGGTATTTCGACAATTGCTGGGAGTTAGCTAGTTCTATCGAAGGCATTGTCGCCCGCTAGTCCGCCCGGTGTCGCATCCATTCACCAGGAAATAAGAATGGTACAGCACCCGGGTAAGTCCGTTGCGGTCCTGGGAAGCAGATTGGGTGATGCGAGCACTATAAAACTTCAGATGTGCGCACCCAGCAACGACGGATCCGAGGATAGTACGGGGGAAGCCTGTCACCTCTTCGAGACGCTCCGTCGCATGACAGACAGTCCGACGCGGCTGTAATATTGGCTTCATCATCCTCGTCAACACACACGACCGCACCTTGGCTATGTGACCACAGCTTTCCAGGAGACGTTCGCATATTATATAAATGCAGGATTGAACGTCCCTGGTGCTCTTCTTCGCCGACCAAGGAATACACGTCGACCAGGTCACTCCATCTGCTAGCCAAGGATACGAGACCTTTCCAGTGGGGACGTTCGCATATTATATAAATGCAGGAATGAATGTCCCGGGAGCTTCCAGCGGATAATTCACACGTAGGACCGCGGCTCCACAGGTCTCATTGAGTAACAAGGTGATGTTACCATGATGTCTTCGTAAAGTGTGCTTCCGTTGTCACAGTCAAATGTAGAGTTAGCGGCAAAAGTACTCATGTAGATACGTCAATTGCCTGGAGTTCCTTAGTACTATCGATGGCGTCCGCTAGCCCGCCCGGTGTCTCGACCATTCACCGAATGGCTCCTCACCCGGGTTCGTCCGTTGCGGTCCAGGAAGGAGATTTGCGTGTTGCGAGCACTATAAAATATAATGTGCACACCCAGTGACGAGGGATTCGAGGATGGTACGGAGGAAGCCTATTAGTCCGGTTCCTAGCTCGTCCAGGTCCATCCGGGCTGCGAGCGAGAGAGGTCCCTCTCTCGTATTACAACATCTGGGCTCAGATGTTGTGGTACAAACGTTCCTCAGTCGGAGTATACGGCTACCGCTCGGGACGCTCCATTACATAGACAGTCCAGAGAGACTGCTCTTTCGGCTTCCTCATCCTCACAGCAGCACACGCGACCGCACCTTGGCTATGTGACCGGTGATATTCTCCCAACATCGCCGACCAGGGATTCTACGGTGACCAGGTCACGCCATCCGGTAGCCAAGGATACGAGGCCTTCATTCTTCGGACGTTCGCATATTAGAGGTATGCAGGAGTGAATGTCCAAGGAGCTTCCATCGGCTAAATCAATAAGACTGCAGCTCCACAGGCCTCTGTTGCGGATATGCTATCGCAGATAGCACAAATTATCGCAGCGTCCCAGCAACTGACAGTAACTCTGTCAGATCAGGAATTATCCGATGAAGCTGGGTTGGTACGTTCCGCTGCAGGTTCAGACACGGACGACCAAGAATTTCAAGTGGTCCGACAGGATGTTGAAAGGGATACGATGAGTTGTATTTTCCCTTTTCGGAACAACATAATTGTCGTAGAGTGCATCCGGCATTATCATCTGACGTTGTTCCTCTGGACCAAAATGCTGCGTTGCCGGATAAGAAACGGATAGCGCCACTGGATATAAGTAGGTAATAAAGGCGGATTCCCGAGCACTTGTACACGATTTTCGTAAATCTCCATAGGGTCCAGTGTTAAAATCGTGTACAGGTACACGATTTGTCGTTTTTTTAGGGTGCTCCAGAATCCGCAAGCGGATTCTGGAGCACTGGATTCTATATACAAATCGCTCAAGAGTATGCAATTTTAAGAAAAAAAGGTGTACCGTCTGATACAGAATCCGCAAATGGGTTTCCCCCACCACGTTTGATTCACACCAACCTTCAGAAAAGTCTGCAAAGTCAGGTTCTATGTTGAATGGAACACAGTCTCCTGGCATTTATTTTAGTAACATTTGTATTGTAAATGACTGTCATTGGGAATTTGTGTCCTGTTATTTGAAACCGATACGAGTTTCCCAGTTAATTTAAATAAATGCATTTGAGAAGCAGGATAATTGGATAACTAATAGTAACCGTTGCTTGATATAAAAGTAACAGACATAGTTGAAAATAAATCGCATTTTGGTAGGTATGTGCGGTCGAATTGGTTAATAAAAACACGCAAACATTCGTTTTGTATTTCATTTTCAGATTTCCCAAAATATGATTTATGGATGGACTACCCGTTCAAATGGGTTGTGATAATTTTGAATATAATGAGGGGAAAATTGTGATTCACGATTTTATTAGGTAGGTTGTGAAAGGATTTTTTTTTTATTATTGGTAAAATAAATCTGTGAAAGTTGGCACTTCGACATTTGATTTGTTCTCAGAGACGTTTCATCCTGAGACGCTTCACCCACGAGGCGTTTCGTCCTGTGTCATAATTTTTCACTCGTGTAAAAATTTTTTTTTTGATGAAATTAATCAATTTTTTTATGTTCCTTAACGTGCAATTTTTTTTTATGTTCCTTATGTTTTAATTCCTTCAAAAAAAAAAAATTTTTTTTTTTTTTTTTTTTTTTTTGAAGGAATTAAAAAAAAAAAATTTTTTTTTTAATTAAACAATTTTTTATGTTCCTTAACGTGAAAAAAAATTGAATTAATACGTGAAACAGACAATCAATTTTGTATGGTCTTACTAATTTTTTCTATTATCAATTTTTTAATATATAATTTTTTTACAGAAAAGGAACAAAAAACTGCAACAAATTATATTTTATGATATTTATTTGTTTTGTCCAGAGTTACTTTTTCCTCGAACCTAACCCGTATCGTAATCCCTGTTGATCTCATCATAAACCTCGGATGGGTTGTTATACAGAGTTACTTCCCTCGATTCTACCCTGATGACTTCATAATGAACCTTGGTGTTACAGAGTTACTCCCCTCGAACCTGTTACTTTGTCCTCGAACCTAACCCGTATCGTAACCCCTGATGACCTCATAATAAACCTGGGATGAGTTATTACTTCCCTGGAACCTACCCTGATGACTTCATAGTAAACCTTGGTGCTACAAAGCTACTTCTCTCGAATCTATGGATGATAGAGTTACTTCACTTAAACCTCACCTGTATCATGACACCTGATGACCTAATAATAGCATAGGTGTTACAGTGTTACTTCCCTTGAACCCATGAATGATAGAATTACTTCTCTCGAACCTACGGATGAGTTGTTACAGAATTACTTCCCTTGAACCTAATCATTTGACGGGTGAGTTGAGAGTTACTTCCCCGAATCTACGGATGGTAGCGTTACTTCCCTTAAACCCCACCTGTATCATGACTCCTGATGACCTAATAATAAACCTTGGTGTTATAGTGTTACTTCCTTGAACCTATGGATGACAGAGTTACCTCCCTTGAACCTAACCCGTATCATGACCCCTGATGACCTCATAATAAACCTCGGATGAGTTGTTATACAGAGTTACTTCTCTCGAACCTAACTATTTGAACGTATGAGTTGTTACAGAGTTACTTCCTTGAACATAACCTAAAACCTGGAGGTTTTTTCAAGCACTTCTTAATATGGTGAATCGAAATTTAATTTTTTTGTTTGAACGGATGAGTTGTTAGAGAGTTACTTCCCTCGAACCTAACCTAAAATTTATTTTTTTTCAAGCACTTCTTAGTATGGTGCTTCGAATTTTAATTTTGTTTGGATGAATGAGTTGTTACATAGTTACTTCCCTCGAACCTAATCATTTGATGAACCTAACCTGCATCATGACTCCTGAGGACCTCATAATAAACCTCTACTTATGGACGAGGTGTTACAGAGTTACTTCCCTCGAACATAACCGTTTGACGGATGAGTTGTTACAAAGTTACTTCCCTTGAACCTAACCTGTATCATCACCTCTGATATACACATAATAAACTCTACTTTGGAGTGAGTTGTTACCGAGTTACTTCCCTTGAACCTAACCTGTATCACGACCCTTGATGATCTCATAATAAACCTCTACCTACAGATGAATGGAGTTACTTCCATGAACCTAACCTGTATTATGACCTCTGATGACCTCATAATAAACCTCTACCTACGGATGACAGAGTCACTTCCTTTGAACCTAACCATTTGGTGGATGAGTTGTTGCAGAGTTACTTCCCTTGAACCTAACCATTTGACAAGGTTTTTTTTTTACTGAACCGTGAACGCAATCTGTAAAAAATCAGAAATACTGCACAAGCGAATGCAATTTTCAGAGAACAATTCACACGATTTTCTATACTAATTTCTATTATCGACCATTGTTACGGAATGTTAGGGAAAATTTATCGATCAGAGACCGTAAGATCGAACTATAAACGTTGTGATAACTGACAGTTCTGTGAGGTCTCACCAGCTCTGGAATTTTGTGTTTCCTTACCAAACGATATCAGGCTCATTGAATAAACATGAGTCCACTGAATCCTCAAAATAAAACCTCAAGAGCTCGAGCTCTTATCGAGCTTGCGAGCTTAACCCCTAAGGCTCATTTCGCAATACCATTCGGATGACGAGTTCAAGTTTATCTAGCAAGGGGATGATGACGATGTCAAATTCGATGCGGTATAGTATAAGTATGGTGATGCGGGAAGGATTTTACGATTTGTGTTGAAGACAATACAAATCATAAATTTGCAATAATCAAGAGGTAGTGCAGTTCCAATATCGTATTGTATGATTAGTGTGGTGACGTTAGAATACGGCGACAATCGTAGTTAGAAAATGAGTCGTTTTCGTTCGATATATTTGATCAATTGTTTTGAACGAGCCTCCAGTCAACTTTCCACCAACAACTGTGTCTGATCAAGAAAAAAAAAGGGAGTCGTTACCGAGATGTATTTCACCTGTCTGGGGTTAAAAGATAATTGTTTTTGACAAGTGGTATGTCGACGTAAAAAGCTTAATGTCTTGGCTGCTGTTGGATGACATCAATATCGCGACTACTGATGTAATGCTTCGCTATCAGGTGGTTAGAAAAAGAGCTATTTTCTCATTTTCATTCAGTCAAACGCTGACACATTGTAAACACTGTTTTTTGTTGTTGCTGTATTTATATAACGCCACCTATCTTAAAATATTTTAACTCCTGTTGTAAAAAACAAAACAAAACAACTTTCCCACACGTGCGTTTAGACTGTTTACAAATCTTTTCTAACACATGACAAATGGTTTTTTATTTGAATTTAGTCAAGATTATACTGGTTTAGTTTGTAATGTCTTCTCGACGTGGGCATTGTTTCCCCCCCCAAAAAATAGTTTGGATTGACACTTTTTTCGGAAATGGTGAAATAGGCTATCTTCAATAAGTAGAAACGTAAGAAGATCAACTTATAATTTTTTATTGACAAATCTATGGTTCAGTAAACAGAGTTATTATTGAAGGAAACATCTTAAGGCGTGACTTGTTAATAAGCGAGTGCATCTCTAATTTGCATAACAATCATATATTGAAAACATACTTCACGTTTTAACACAGATATCAAAAATGAATGATGCATCAGATTCAACTTGTTTTTTCAATTTAATATGTTCCATAACTACCTTTTCTTAATACTTTCGATTTCAAGATGGTCCCAACTCCACCATTATAAGAAGGGAACGATTATGATTTTCATAATATCCTTGTCGATAGCTTTAATTTGATAGGTCACACGACTATCTTCTCGAAACTTTTGATTTTCTGATCGGTATTAACCCCATTCCCACGGCGATGGTGGAAAATGTCATTTTTGTAATGTATTCATCAAGCCCTTCATATCAGTACCTCACATGCTTGGATTTGTAAAAAGGAATACGTTTTTCGTCTCTGGTCGTGAGGTCGTGACCCCACCCCCACATAAAATGAAAAATGTCATTTTCGTAATGTATTCATCGAGCCTTCATATCAGTACCTCACATGCCTGGCTTTGTATAAAGAACGACGTTTTTCGGCTCTGGTCGTGACCACCACCCCACGACGAGGGTTAAAATTACGATCTTCTTAATCCACTCGTCGAGACCTTCAATTTGATAGGTCACGTGACCACCTTCTCGAAACTTCGATTTTTCTGATGGGCGTGACCCCCACCCCCACATAAAATGAAAAAACGTCATTTTTGTAATGTATTCATCGAGCCCTTCATATTAATACCTCACATGCCTGGATTTGTAAAAAGGAAGACGTTTTTCGGCTCTGGTCGTGACCCCACTCCACGACTAGGGTTAAAATTACGATCTTCTTAATCCACTCATCGAGACCTTCAATTTGATAGGTCACGTGACCACCTTCTCGAAACTTTCGATTTTTATGATGGGCGTGACCCCCACCCCCACATAAAATGAAAAACGTCATTTTTGTAATGTATTCATCGAGCCCTTCATATTAATACCTCACATGGCTGGATTTGTAAAAAGGAAGAAGTTTTTCGGCAATGGTCGTGACCCCACCCCACGACGAGGGTTAAAATTACGATCTTCTTAATCCACTCGTCGAGACCTTCAATTTGATAGGTCACGTGACCACCTTCTCGAAACTTTCGATTTTTATGATGGGCGTGACCCCCCACCCCCACATAAAATGAAAAACGTCATTTTTGTAATGTATTCATCGAGCCCTTCATATTAATACCTCACATGGCTGGATTTGTAAAAAGGAAGAAGTTTTTCGGCAATGGTCGTGACCCCACCCCACGACGAGGGTTAAAATTACGATCTTCTTAATCCACTCGTCGAGACCTTCAATTTGATAGGTCACGTGACCACCTTCTCGAAACTTTCGATTTTTATGATGGGCGTGACCCCCCACCCCCACATAAAATGAAAAACGTCATTTTTGTAATGTATTCATCGAGCCCTTCATATTAATACCTCACATGCCTGGATTTGTAAAAAGGAAGACGTTTTTCGGCTCTGATCGTGACCCCACCCCACGACGAGTGTTAAAATTACGATCTTCTTAATCCACTCGTCGAGACCTTCAATTTGATAGGTCACGTGACCACCTTCTCGAAACTTCGATTTTTCTGATGGGCGTGACCCCCAAGGCGAGGGGAGATAACTTTGTATGATTAAGTTTATAAGAATCAAGCAATCTGATTGGTTAATTAGCGTTAGGAACGTGAAGTGATTACTTATTTCAAGCTCTTCGAGCTTTTGGTACATTGCTCTAGCCATTATATCCACGTTATTAAACGCGATTCACCTTTTTTATGACAAGCGTGACCCCCACCCCCACGACGAGGGGAGATAACTTTGTATTATTAAGTTTATGAGAATCAAGCAATCTGATTGGTTAATTAGCATTAGGAACGTGAAGTGATTGGGTGATTACTTATTTCAAGCTCTTCGAGCTTTTGGTTTTTAGTATACATTGCTCTAGCCATTATATCCACATTATTAAATGCGATTCACCTTTTTCATGACGGGCGTGACCCCCACCCCCACGACGAGGGGAGATAACTTTGTATGATTAAGTTTATGAGAATCAAGCAATCTGATTGGTTAATTAGCGTTAGGAACGTGAAGTGATTGGGTGATTACTTATTTCAAGCTCTTCGAGCTTTTGGTTTTTGGTATACATTGCTCTAGCCATTATATCCACGTTATTAAACGCGATTCACCTTTTTTATGACGGGCGTGACCCCTACCCCCACTACGAGGAGAGATAACTTTGTATGATTAAGTTTATGAGAATCAAGCAATCTGATTGGTTAATTAGCGTTAGGAACATGAAGTGATTAGGTGATTACTTATTTCAAGCTCTTTGGGCTTTTGGTTTTTGGTATACATTGCTCTAGCCATTATATCCACGTTATTAAACGCGATTCACCTTTTTATGACGGGCGGGACCCCCACCCCACGACGAGGGGAGATAACTTTGTATGATTAAGTTTATGAGAATCAAGCAATCTGATTGGTTAATTAGTGTTAGGATCGTGAAGTGATTGGGTGATTACTTATTTCAAGCTCTTCGAGCTTATAGTTTTTGGTATACATTGCTCTAGCCATTATATCCACGTTATTAAACGCGATTCACCTTTTTATGACGGACGTGACCCCCACCCCCACGACGAGGGGAGATAACTTTGTATGATTAAGTTTATGAGAATCAAGCAATCTGATTGGTTAATTAGCGTTAGGAACGTGAAATGATTGGCTGATTACTCATTTCAAGCTCTTCAAGCTTTTGGGCATCAAAAAGTGGTTTGCGGGTTCGGGAGCACCTCTTTTCCACGTGTCGTACATGAGTCGATTTCTGATGTAGAATTCGCAAAAATGGGTTTCCGTGTACGCCTCCATAGGAATTCAGTGTTAAAATCGTGTACAGACACGGATGCTCCAGAATCCGCAAACCACTTTTCGACGCTGCTGCAGAATCCGCAACACGTTTTTTTGCTCGCGATTTAACACTGAATCCTATGGGGGAAACCCACTTGCGGATTCTGTATCAGACGGTACACCTTTTTTTTTCTTAAAATTGCATACTTTTGAGCGATTTGTATATAGAATCCAGTGCTCCAGAATCCGCTTGCGGATTCTGGAGCACCCTAAAAAAACGACAAATCGTGTACCTGTACACGATTTTAACACTGAACCCTATGGAGATTTTCGTACATGTACATGTACGAAAATCGTGTGCAAGTGCTCGGGAATCCGCCTTTATTACCTACTGATATAGAATTCTTAATCGGTTTAGGGACATCATCCCTCAGTTCCGACATAGTCCAGATGTGTTTCACGGACATTTGATGTGTTGAATGACGCTATATTTATATAACTTGCTACCTAAATGGGCAGGTCAGGTTTCTTATCGGCAATATGCTCTACATCTGCCTTTCGTCATTTCATTGAATATTTTGAAACGGCAGGACAGAGCATTCTGAGAGTTCTCTGCGTCCAGACGACCAGTTCAGGAACTAGTATTGTTTTACTGTCGTCTATTCCAACCACGGTGTTGGAAATAATAATATCGTCTAGAAGGAACAGCTCAGACGCATCATCGTACGCAGATCACCTTACCAGAACGTTATCATTAAGTCTCAAGGAAAAAGAATTCTAGGATGTACAACCTCCTTAAGAGTTCTTTCAAGGACCTCACGTAAAACTCCGTCCTTTAGTGGCAATACGGAGTTGGTTAGACGTGACGCGGCCCTGGCTACATCCAAGCATGTTGATAGTAAGGTGAAAAACTCTCTCAGAGTCGCTCCGGAGAGTTTTCTTCGACGGCAAGCTTTCCACAGTTTATGATCATTTAACTAAGAAAGCTTTAGACTCTCTGCTATTAAATTCGCTTCCATATAGTCGGATTCAGCAGAGAAGAATAGGACAGGCACTTCTGGGACGAATACGTCCAAGGGAAGTTCCTATAGAGGCTCCTATGCATCCTCTAGGTCTTATTCTGGAGACCGTCAGGGTAGCGACTCAGATAGGGACCGTAATTCTTACCGAGACATCCGGTCAGACGCCCCTAGGTCGACGAGGCGAGGTGCGGGCTGTGAAGGACATGGCTTCTATTTCTGCAAGCCTCGCAGGACCAGGAGGTAATGGTTTTAACCTCTATCGTGTATTAGTGAGCGGAAGACTGTCGAGTTTCTCAATGATTTGGGATTAGATTACGGACGTCCCTTAGATTCAAGGGGTGATTTCGGAAGGATTAATTGTTCCTCAAACGAAATCCTCTGTTAACTCGGAGTCCAAGTTGGACTTAGCTTCTATCAGTCAGTAGAATAGACGCTCACTTCCATCAGAAGTCCAGTCTCTTCTGGAATGATCGCGATAGAGATCATAGAAATCCAGGAATTTCCAGGCTTCTACAACCATCCTTTTCTGGTTCCAAACCAGACAGCTCGTTCCGTCCACTCATATTCTGAGCTGGATAACAAGCTGATCGTGACTCCAAGTTTCTATATGGAGTCCATCCGATCGGTCAGAGCGAGTATTCGGGTGTACGACTATGCTACATGCATAGATTTCTAGTTGCATACCGTGGGCTTTCACGTCATGGTACATCAGGCGTTCAGAAAGTATCGTTGCTTCTTTATCATAGGAATTGTGTTTCAGAACCGACCAATGTGTTTCGGTCTGAATCTAGTTCCTTAGCTTTCACTCGAATATCGAACTCGGTAATGACTCATTTCCGAGCTCATTCGTCTGCGGTAACGTCGGCCTACCTAGACGTCATTCTTCAGAGGTGTGGCAACGAGTTAACGCTCCAGAACGATGTGCAGATTCTGCTTCTATTGATCCGACGGCTCGGTTTCATAAGTAAACGAGAAGTCGGATCTGGTTTCGTCCAAGTCATTTACCCACCGGGGATGAGCTTCGAGACGCATAACATTCTTATTTGTCTGCCGTTAACCAGAGCGCAGAACGATGTGCAGATTCTGCTTCTATTGATCCGACATCTCTGTTTCATACGTAAACGAGAAGTCAGATCTGGTTTCGTCCAAGTCATTTACCCACCGGGGGATGAGCTTCGAGACGCATAACATTCTCGTTCGTCTGCCGTTAACCAGAGTGGAATTAATCAGTTGTTATACTCGCTATTGTCTTCGCTCAGACAAGGTCTCAGCGAGAGATTTCATGTGACTGATACGTTGTGCTGAACTGACGTGATTTTATTCCAATGGAGCGGTCACGCATATTTGTCCTCTCCAAATTTCTTTTAATTCAGAATTGGAGGGTGAAGATTATTTCGTTTGATGCGGACATCTTCATGTCAATCAAGTGAATCGGAGATTCAGACTTGGGCAGGTTTTCAGTGGTTAACTCAGGGAGTTCCACTGCAATTGCCGGATCCGAGTTTTACAGTTTTGACGGATGTCAGTCAAACACTTTGGGTAGTTTCATTAAACCCAACGGATTTGAAGTGCCAGGGTCTTTTGTTTCCGTAGTTCTTATCAAGCACACAAACATCAAGAATGATGTCATTTTGGCATGCGCTACGTTATTGATGAACGTTATTCAAAATACTCATATGCTAATTCTGTCCGTCAACTCGACGGTATTAGAGTATTTTCGGAATTATGGAAACTCTCATTCCATCCTGTTATTCATGTTAACGGAAGGAATCTTTCGGTTGGTTCTAGAACATCAAGTTCTTCTATTCGTCCGTCATATTCCGGGTCGTCTGAATGTATTAGCTGACTCCCTTCACGGAGGGGCAGTTTGTTGTCACCAGAATGGACTTTCAACAAACCAGTGTTCAATCAGATTGCTACCTAGGAGAGCGGCCAATGATCGACTTTTTCGCGATGCATCTCTACAATCATTTGCAGATGTTGATGTCACAATGTTTGGTTTTTCGAGCGCTGTGAAATCCGTTACTTATTCCCATTTCCTTATTCGACTTTCTAAATTTAGCAGAAATTCGAAAAATAAATGGCCTTCTTGGGTGGCGCCCTAAGACACAGGACTATTCAAACCCTGGGGTTCACTCCCCCACCCCTCTTTAGGGGCCAGGTTGGACCCTAAAAGAGACAAAATGGTCCAAATCGTAACTATTGACGGAAATTCGCGGAAAAAACGGCCTTATAGGGTGGCGCCCAAAAATGCAAGATTTTTCAAATCCTAAGGTTCACCCTCCCACCCCTTTTTAGGGGCCACATTGGACCCTAAAAGTGACCAAATGGTCAAAATCGTAATTATTGACGGAAATTCGCGGAACAAACGGCCTTATAGGGTGGCGCCCTAAAATACAAGATTATTCAAATCCCAAGTTCACCCTCCCACCCCTTTTTAGGGGCCAGACTTAACCCTAAAAGTGACCAAAGGGTCAAAATCGTAATTATTGATGGAAATTCGCGGAACAAACGGCGTCATAGGGTGGCGCCCTAAAATACAAGATCATTTAAATCCTAAGGTTCACTCTCCAACCCCTTTCTAGGGGCCACATTTGAGATGAAAGTGACCAAATGGTGGCGCCCTAATATACAAGACTTTTAATACCTAAGGTTCACCCTCCAACCCCTTTTTAGGGGCCACATTGGACCATAAAAGTGACCAAATGATCAAAATCGTAATTATTGACCGAATTTCGCGGAACAAACGGCCTTAAAATGTGGCGCCCTAAAATGCAAGATTATTCAAATCCTAAGGTTCACACTCCCGCCCCTTTTTAGGGGCCAGATTGGAGCCTAAAAATGACCAAATGGTCAAAATCGTAATTATTGACGGAAATTCGCGGAACAAACGGCCTTATAGGGTGGTGCCCTAAATACAAGATTATTCAAATCCTAAGGTTCACCCTCCCACCCCTTCTTAGGGGCCACATTGGACCCTAAAAGTGACCAAATGGTCAAAATCGTAATTATTGATGGAAATTCGTGGAACAAACTGCATCATAGGGTGGTGCCCTAAAATACAAGATTTTTAAATCCTAAGGTTCACTCTCCAATCCCTTTTAAGGGGCCACATTGGACCCTAAAAGTGACCAAATGGTCAAACTCGTAACTGTTGGCCGTAATGCGCGGAACAAACGGCGTTATAGGGTGGCCCCCTAAAATGCAAGATTATTCAAATCCTAAGGTTTGCCCTCCCACCCCTTTTTAGGGGCCAGATTGGACCCTAAAAGTGACCAAACGGTCAAAATCGTAATTATTGATCGAAATTCGACGAACACACGGCGTTATAGGGTGGCGCCCTAAAATACAAGATTATTCAAATCCTAAGGTCCACACTCCCACCCCTTTCTAGGGGCCAGACTGGACCCTAAGAGTGACCAAATGGTCAAAATCGTAATTATTGATGGAAATTCGCGGAACACACGGCGTTATAGGGTGGCGCCCTAAAATACAAGATAATTTAAATCCTAAGGTTCACTCTCCAACCCCTTTTTAGGGGCCACATTGGACCCTAAAAGTGACCAAATGGTCAAAATCGGAATTATTGACCGAAATTCGCGGAACACAGGCGCTATAGGGTGGCGCCCTAAAATACAAGATTTTAAAATCCTACAGTTCACCCTCCAACCCATTTTTAGGGACCACATTGGACCCTAAAAGTGACCAAATGGTCAAAATTGTAATTATTGACGAATTTCGCGGAACAAACGGCCGTATAAAGTGGCGCCCTAAAATGCAAGATTATTCAAATCCTAAGGTTCACCCTCCCGCCCCTGTCAAAGGAATTGCCTCCCGCCTCAACTTTTACGGTTGTAAAATGTGAAAATGACAAACATTTAAGACCTATTTTGTGCAGGAGGTGGATAGAATACATATTGACATTTTGAAAGCAGAAGATACAATGACAATTGTCCAACAGATAACGTAGCAAGTGGTTATAACCCGACTGCCCATGAGGTAAAAGCGTGCAAATGCTTATTATGAATTGTTCTAAGAAAATAAATTTGTCGTTTGAGAGATCTACCCCAGTGTGATTTGTAGTAATGCACGTTCCAAATACTGTAAATTTCATTTGCTATAAATGTTTTTTTCTCATCTATTGCTGACTGTTCACGTTTACAGTTCACATTTGTTTATTTGTAAAATAAATAGTTGTTGTTTTTTGGACGAAGATAAATCCAATATCATTAACAGTGCCGAGATCGGTCAAGCGTTGGAAAAACAATAAGTGTTGTTTGTCTGTAAATGACCACTTGATGCACATTGCTTTTCATCGTGTCCTTCATTATTATCTCGGATTGTATTATGCAACTGAAACCCAGTGAAAGAGTTCAAGATTTGTGTTGAGTAACCAGACGATTGTTACGAAATAGGGTTTTGTAATGATTGACTTATAATTGTCATTGAAATATGAAGTAGTTTTATTTTTACTCACTCACACATTTTGTAATTAGCGATAATTTTAGTTTTGATGCCGAAATATCGTCACATCATTCAACAAATTGCTAACACTGATATATACATCAATCCCTATGTATGAGCTTCCAGTGGTGGGCCATTGAGTGATGGGGTGGGACAGGGCAGGTGGACCCAGGTGCAAACTGACACTTACTGTTTTTAACCCCATCTTTCCTCGGGAGACGCCAGAATCGATCTCAGAGCTTCAGAATTTGAAATGTCAGACTGCACTAAGTTTATATAAAATGAAACAAACTTATCACCCAGAAGTAATTTCTTTCACTTTATATAAGGTTAGTGAATTTTGCTCCCTAGAGTGCCCACCCGCTGTCTCTGGACATTTCGGCTAGTGTCCAATCCGTGTACATTTAATTTTCTTCTTTATATTTCTTGCCCTGATAACACATACGATTACCATTGAAGCTGATTTTTTCTTCTTTATATTTCTTGCCCAGTTAGCACATACGATTACCATTGAAGCTGATGAATTGGCACAATCCTTACTACCTTTCTCTCACAGATACTGGCATAGATTGGGCATGAAGTAATTGGTTCTTGATTCCCCTCGCCCACTATACATATTGTGTATGATACACAATAATGTGTTTAGCAGGAGACTGGTATTAACAAACAATGAATTGTGTACGATATAACACTTTGCCCCCGCCCCCCCCCCCCCCCCCCCCCCACACACACACACACTTCCAAAAAGTGCTACAGGGCATTTCTCTCAATGCTGCCTGAGTCTTAGTCTTTGTTGAGGAAAACAAACGCAACAGTCTCTATTTATCACAAGGGTGTAACTCGACAATGCATTTAAAAAAAGACAATGCTATTTTCCGGTAATATTCCCCGGTACTTTTCCCGTTGTGGTCTACAGAAATCAGTCGCCCAGCCGCCTGGATTGGGGGGGGGGGGGGGGAATAAGGTGATCATGACCATGTCTCACATAACAAAAACTCCCCAAATCATGATTGTCCCCAATGGAGCTACACGCACTAAAATTACTTCATATTGAATCTTAAAGCACGGAGTTTTGCAAAATGTTCTGTTTGGTCTTCATGCCATTGCCTCACCACCCTACTTCCCTGAAGGGAAGTACGAGGAGTGGAAATGACCGAGGTCCTAGTTAGAATTGAGGGGGACCTTCGAAATCCCACCGAGTCTTTTCAAATATCAAGGTTGCCCCCACACACACATACTTTAAGAACGAAAACAAACTGGCTAGCCCCCCACCCCCACACACACAGACAATTATAAAATCCGGGCTACGCCCCTGCTATATTGTATATGACTATATATAATCGATTTCTCTATTTTCGAAATGGGGATGTGGGGGGGGGGGGGCAAGTTCGATATAACGCTGACATATTTCGAAGGACTGACCCATGGAATTGGGCGTATCCCCCCCCCGCCCCCCACGGTTGAGAGTCTGGAGGCCCCTCTACGTATATTTTTTTCAAATTCTGAAGTACTGAAATCGATTCTGATGCCTCCTGGGAATGATAGATGTTAAAAACAGTAAGTGACAGTTTGTATTTGGGGTAAGTAACAGTTTGTATTTGAATTGAAGATCCCTTCCCGTCCCACCACTGGGAGCTCACACACAGGGATTGGTGGAGTGTGCACATGGGGTCCCAGTTATAATGGCTCCTAAGGCCTTGGGTGGGTATCACTGGGGTATCAAGAAAAACAGAAAGATAGTGCTTGAAATACATGCATATTGTTACTGATAGAATAAAGAATAAAAAGATTAAAACAGCTATGATAGAGGACTGTTTTTAGTTTGAAAACCAAAAGCTATTTAACTGTTTAGGAGAATTGTTTTGATTTTAAAAGGGTTTTGTAATATGTTTTAACTATTGTTATTTTATGTACTTAGCAGATGCCTCTCTTATGTTTCTCACTGTTTGTATCATTTTATTTTTATGTAATTTATTCAGTAAAACAATTTTAGAATTGTTTAACTTATCTTTCCTTTTAAAGTTTTCTCAATAAGTGAACGGTGGTGGAAATAAATGCGTAATGGGGACGGGTCAGTGGGTGATCCCATAGTGTCAGAACGCACTTGTTCCAGTCGTTTGTATTTTTCATCCCATTTGCATTTCTCAGATATAATTATATTATTAAATACATAAAAATATATTATGCGGCAATCAACTATTTTTACAAGATTATCACCCACTGAAGGTTGAATATGACTGGAACATCTTTGTTTCGTAGTAGTCAGGGTGGATTTCGACAATGACGGACAACCCGATAGTACAAATTAACTGAGGTATGCAATCAAACAAGGTTTGATAAAATAAAAATAAGAAGCTTGCTCATCAGGCTTTATGCGGATTGATTCGGTTGAGGGGGTTGATGTCGCCTTACACACAAATATCACTCCACAATAACACTGATCATAAGGAACAGATCAAGCAAAATCAATTATTTATACCTTCTTCAGATACTAAAGCTCACTTCCATAAATGAGGTGTTCACCCGACAGTGGCCGATAAAAGCCCAACCCTTAACTGATATTCCAACCAATCTGTTTATTGACAGACATGTACCAACACTACAAGTAATTATACAAGTAAATAGGTGAATAAATATGTTTTTGGTCAGCATATGCCAGACCAGAATATGATACTAGAAGCACACGCGTGTGGTGATGGTCTCTGAAGTTGAACACGTCTATAGTGGGTGCTTCATATTGGACTGTATCTCTATTTTTACACAACACAGCTTGGCGGATTTATTAATTGTCCCACTGAGGTGTTCAATGTTAGCAGTAACTTAAGCAAATCTGTAATGCCATATCATGGGTTTACAGAAGGATGCAATCCAGAAATGACCACTGTATGTGTTCCATCGGAGAAGATTTTTACTGTAGATAATGCCTGCTGATATCCCCCGTGTCCGGTTTTGCCAGCCCCTATCACCACATAACTACCATTTTAAAGCCCAGATAGAGGTCCCAAAAAAGGTTTTCTATTGGGCCAGTTGAACTGTCAATCGCCTCTATTCCAAAGGGGTCCCCATCAACGCCAAGAAAATCCAGCGATGATTGCCAAGTATAGTAACTGTTTCTAATATACCCATTTGTGTCCTCGATGTTTTGTAACTGGCCCTTTTGGAAGTCTTAGCATGGTCCTAAATGATGTCTGATCGGGGCACCCGAGATGTCAATCTTTTTAGTCCTCGCTGCCTCTCATAAACCACAAAATATGTAGCTCTTTTCACAAACTTTGTTGATATTTTGTAACTGACCCTTTTCGGGGTCTTAGTAGGGCTCGATATGGCGTCCGATTGGGGATGACGTCGTGTCAATTTTCTATTCCTCTGATGCAATCTATCAGCAATAAAATATCTGATAATTTTTACCTATTTTTGTAACATTTTACAACTGGGCGTTTCAGGGCTTCAGTAGGGCCCATAAATAGGGTCAAAGGATGAACCCGAGGATTTGAATAATCTCGTAATTTACGGTGCCACCCTAGAAGGCCATTTGTTTTCAATATTTCAGCCAATTACCATTTTGACCGTTTGGTCACTTTTAGAGGCCAATTTGGCCCCTAAAAAGGATCGGGAGGGTTAATGTTAGGATTTGAATAAGCTTATATTTTCGGGCGCCACCCTATAATAACAATAATAATAATAAATACAGTTTAGAGCCGTGAATCCACCTAATTGCTCTCAGGCTTTACACCAAAAAAAACAAAAAAAAACAAAAAAAAAAACAAAAAACAAAAAAAAAACACGTTTGTTCCGCAAATTTCCATCAATAATTATGACTTTGACCATTTGGTCACTTTTAGGGTCCAATCTGGCCCCTAAAAATGGGTGGGAGGGTGAACCTTAGGACTTGAATAATCTTGCATTTTAGGGTGCCACCCTATAACGCCGTTTGTTAAGCGAACTTCGACCAACAATTACGATTTTGACGATTTGGTCCCTTTAGGGTCCAATGTGGCCCTAAAAAAGGGCTGGTGGGTGAACCTTAGGATTTGAATGATGTTGTATTTTAGGGCGCCACCCTATAAGGCCGTTTGTTCCGCGAATTTCCATCAATAATTATGATTTTGACCATTTGGTCACTTTTTGGGTCCAATGTGGCCTCTAAAAAGGGGTGGGAGGGTGAACCTTAGGATTTGAATAATCTTACATTTTAAGGCGCCACCCTATAACGCCGTTTGTTCCACGAATTACGGCCAACAATTACAATTTTGACCATTTGGGCACATTTAGGGTCCATTGTGGCCCCTAAAAAGGGGGTGGGAGGGTGAACCTTAGGATTTGAATGATCTTGTATTTTTGGGCACCACCCTTTGACGCCATTTGTTCCGCGATTTCCATCAATAATTACGATTTTGACCATTTTGTCACTTTTAGGGTTCAATCTGGCTCCTAAAAAGGAGTGGGAGGGTGAACCTTAGGATTTGAATAATCTTGTATTTTAGGGCGCCACCCTATAACGCCGTGTGTTCGCCGAATTTCGGTCAATAATAACGATTTTGACCGTTTGGTCACTTTTAGGGTCCAATCTGGCCCCTAAAAAGGGGTGGGAGGGCGAACCTTAGGATTTGAATAATCTTGCATTTTAGGGCGTCACCCTATAACGCTGTTTGTTCCGCGAATTATGGCCAACAGTTACGTGTTTGACCATTTGGTCACTTTTAGGTTCCAATATGGCCCCTAAAAAGGGGTTGGAGGGTGAACCTTAGGATTTGAATGATCTTGTATTTTCGGGCGCCACCCTATGACGCCGTTTGTTCCATGAATTTCCATCAATAATTACGATTTTGACCATTTGGTCACTTTTAGGGTCCAATCTGGCCCCTAAAATGGGGTGGGAGGGTGAACCTTAGGATTTGAATAATCTTGTATTTAGGGCGCCACCCTATAAGGCCGTTTGTTCCGCGAATTTCCATCAATAATTACGATTTTGACCATTTGGTCACTTTTAGGGTTCAATCTGGCCCCTAAAAAGGGGCGGGGTGTGAACCTTAGGATTTGAATAATCTTGCATTTTAGGGCTCCACCTTTTTTAAGATCGTTGGTTCTGCTAAATTCGGTCAATAATTACGATTTTGACCATTTGGTCACTTTTATGGTCCAATGTGGCCCTAAAAAGGGTTTGGAGGGTGAACCGTAGGTATTAAAAGTCTTGTATATTAGGGCGCCACCCTATAACGCAGTGTGTTCCGCGAATTTCGGTCAATAATTCCGATTTTGACCATTTGGTCACTTTTAGGGTCCAATCTGGCCCCTAAAATGGGGTGGGAGGGTGAACCTTAGGATTTGAATAATCTTGTATTTAGGGCGCCACCCTATAAGGCCGTTTGTTCCGCGAATTTCCATCAATAATTACGATTTTGACCATTTGGTCACTTTTAGGGTCCAATCTGGCCCCTAAAAAGGGGCGGGGTGTGAACCTTAGGATTTGAATAATCTTGCATTTTAGGGCTCCACCTTTTAAGATCGTTTGTTCCACTAAATTCGGTCAATAATTACGATTTTGACCATTTGGTCACTTTTATGGTCCAATGTGGCCCCTAAAAAAGGGTGGGAGGGTGAACCTTAGGATTTGAATAATCTTGTATTTTAGGGCGCCACCCTATAACGCCGTGTGTTCGTCGAATTTCGGTCAATAATTACGATTTTGACCGTTTGGTCACTTTTCGGGTCCAATCTGGCCCCGTGGGAGGGCAAACCTTAGGATTTGAATAATCTTGCATTTTAGGGCGCCACCCTATAATTCCGTTTGTTCCACGAATTACGGCCAACAGTTACGATTTTGACCATTTGGTCACTTTTAGGGTCCAATGTGGGCCCTAAAAATGGGTTGGAGGGTGAACCTTAGGATTTGAATGATCTTGTATTTTAGGGCGCCAACCTATCGAGCCGTGTGTTCCGCGAATTTCCATCAATAATTATGATTTTGACCATTTGGTCACTATTAGGGTCCAATCTGGCCCCTAAATAGGGGTGGGAGGGTGAACCTTAGGATTTGAATAATGTTGCATTTTAGGGCACCACCCTATGACGCCGTTTGTTCCGCGAATTACGGCCAACAATTACGATTTTGACCATTTGGTCACTTTTAGGGTCCAATGTGGGCCCTCAAATGGGGTTGGAGGGTGAACCTTAGGATTTGAATGATCTTGTATTTTAGAGCGCCACCCTATGATGCCTTTGTTCCGCGAATTTCCATCAATAATTACGATTTTGACCATTTGGTCACTTTTAGGGTTAAATCTGGCCCCTAAAAAGGGGTGGGAGGGTGAACCTTAGGATTTGAATAATCTTGTATTTTAGGGCGCCACCCTATAAGGCCGTTTGTTCTGCGAATTTCCGTCAATAATTACGATTTTGACCATTTGGTCACTTTTAGGGTCCAATGTGGCCCCTAAAGAGGGGTGGGGAAGTGAACCCCAGGGTTTGAATAGTCCTGTGTCTTAGGGCGCCACCCATGAAGGCCATTTATTTTTCGAATTTCTGCTAAATTTAGAAAGTCGAATAAGGAACTGGGAATAAGTAACGGATTTCACAGCGCTGGTTTTTCGAGCGTTTGCATTGAACGCTCTATCGATCTTGTGAATCGGAATAATAAGATATACGTATCTTCCAATGCAGCTGATTTAGCAGATATTGCTCAATGTAATTATTAGGCTTTTCCCTCTGGAAAAGACTATTGTTTTTCTACGGATTATTATTTTTTTTTTTTTAGGCTTTTTCCCTCTGGAAAAGACTATTGAATTTCTACGGATTATTATTTTTTTTTTTTGGGGGGGGGGGGGGGGGTTCCCACACATTTTGTCCGTACGATTCAGAAGCCATTTTCGAACCGATTTTCACGAAATTTTGTACACACATAGAGGGGCACAAAATCTAAAAATGTACCATAGCGGAATTTTCGATTTAACCCTTATTTCGTCAGAATTGGCAAAAAACTGTCAAAATTGGGGTTTCTCGAAACATGTCTTGTAGATTTTTTTTAAACATTCATCACTGATAGACCCGTCTGTGACACGACCTTTGATACACACGACATATCAGGCGATGCATATGGTAACCCTCCACAGGCTGCCAAACATCAAAATTTTGATGAAATGGGCTGGTTTCAGGCCCCCAGAGCACCCAAACGATACATGAGAGATAAACATAACTTCCTTTATTGGGAGTGGAATTCACCGAGGATCATTTTTGTCGGTAATAAGGGTGTTCACAAAACCAAGCGTTAACCCGTTTTGGGCTGGTTAAACAGCAATACCCCCATAAAGCTCAAAAATTCGTATTTTCCGTTGATTTTTCTAAACGTGTCTTGTAGATTTTCAAGAAAAATTTGTCACTCCCAGGCCTTGGTGTGACAATAGAAGTTGCATGGACAAAATTCTGCGGTGAGCATTTGTTAACCCTCCACAGGCTGCTAAAAGTCAAAATTGTGATAAAATGGGCTGTTTTTGGACGCCAACGGCACCCACTTGGTGTACCACCGAGAAAGGTTCCTTCTTTTATCGGACGCAAAATTGATGGGGAAACATTTTTGATAGTGGTAAGGGTATTCAAAAGTCGAAGTCTTAACCCATTTTGGACTGGTTAAAGAGAGATACCCCTTAAAAGCTTAAAATTTCCATTTTCTGTGGATTTCTCTAAAAGCAACTTGTAGATTTTCAGGAAAAATTGACTATTCGCAAGTCTTTGTGTGACATTACAAGTTGCATGGACAAAATATTCCGGTGAGCATTTATTAACCCTCTACAGGCTGCTAAGCATCGTAATTTTGTTGAAATAGGCTGTTTTCAGACGTGCACAACACCCAATTCATACCCGAGAGATAAACATAATCTACTTTGTTGGACATCAATATTTTGGATACATTTGAGATAAAACGGACCATTTTCAAATTGATACAGCACTCAGTGGGTATGTGTCAAACAAACATAACTCATTTTGTCGGTCATTAACTTGTTGGATGACGATATTGATATTAACCCTCTCAACCATTAATGGTTTTTACCTAAACATTTTTTTTATCAAACTGAGTCATTTGAGACTTCTGTACTCACCTTTTTCATGACATCAGTGAAGGAACTTCAGTGAGACAGTCAAAAGTAATTCATCATACACTGGGGGGTCATGACAAATCATGCAATCTCATCGGGAAAAGCCATGATTCTCCAGATTCATAAAGTCTATTTTTTGTGTTTTTTGGGGATTTTTTTTTTTTTTTTTTTCCCCCCACACATTTTGTCCATACGATTCAGAAGCCATTTTCGAACCGATTTTCACGAAATTTTGCACACGCATAGAGGGGCACAAAATCTAAAAATGTACTGAAGCGGAATTTTCGATTTAACCCTTATTTCATCAGAATTGGCAAAAAACTCTCAAAATTGGGGTTTATCGGCACTTTCTCGAAACACGTCTTGTAGATTTTTTTTATACATTCGTCATTGCTAGACCTGTCTGTGACACGCCCTTTGATACACACGACATATCAGGCGATGCATATGGTAACCCTCCACAGGCTGCCAAACATCGAAATTTTGATGAAATAGGCCGGTTTCGGCCCCCACTGCACCCAAACAGTACAGGAGAGATAAACATAACCTCCTTTATTGGGATTGAAATTCACCGATGGTCATTTTTGTCAGTAATAAAGGTGTTCAAAAAACCAAGCGTTGACCCGTTTTGGGCTGGTTAGACAGCAATACCCCCATAAAGCTCAAAAATTCGTATTTTCCGTGGATTTCTCTGAACGAGTCTTGTAGATTTTCAAGAAAAGTTTGTCACTCCCAGGCCTTGGTGTGACAATAGAATATGCATGGACAAAATACTGCGGTGAGCATTTGTTAACCCTCCACGGACTGTTAAAAGTCAAAATTGTGATAAAATGGGCTGTTTTTGAACGCCAACAGCACCCACTTGGTGTACCACCGAGAAAAGTTCCTTCTTTTATCGGACGCAAAATTGATGGGGAAACATTTTTGATAGTGGTAAGGGTATTCAAAAGTCGAAGTCTTAACCCATTTTGGGCTGGTTAAAGAGAGATACCCCTTAAAAGCCCCATTTTCTGTGGATTTCTCTAAAAGCAACTTGTAGGTTTTCAGGAAAAATTGACTATTCGCAGGTCCTTGTGTGGCATTACAAGTTGCATGGACAAAATATTCCGGTGAGCATTTATTAACCCTCTAGAGGCTGCTAAGCATCGTAATTTTGTTGAAATAGGCTGTTTTCAGATGCACAACACCCAATGCATACCCGAGAGATAAACATAATCTACTTTGTTGGAAGTGGAATTCACCGAGGACCAAATTTGCTAGTAATAAGGGTATTAAAAAAAGCAAGCATTAACCCCTTTTGGGATGGTTAATAGCAATACACATCAAAAGCTTAAAAAATCATGTTTTCCCTGAATTTCTTTTTGAAACGTCTCGTAGGGTTCCAAGAGAAAATGGTCGTTGATAGGTCTTAGAGTCACATTACCAGTTGCATGGATAAAATATTCAGATAAGCATTTGTTAACCCTCCATGGGCTGCTAAATGTCAAAATTTCTAAAAAAAAAAAATAGTCTGTTTTTGGACACCAACAGCATCAAATGGGAATGCTACAGAGAAACATAACTTCTTTTACCGGACGCAAAACGGATAGGGAAAATTTTTAGTAAGTAGTAAGGGTATTCAAAAATTGAGATTTTAACTCATTTTCGCCCGGTTAAGGAGATGTACCCCTTAAAAGCTTAAAATTCCCATTTTCTGAAGATTTCTCAAAAAAATCTGGTAAGTATTCAAGAGAAATTGACCATTTGCAGGTCTTGGAGTGACATTACAAGTTGCATGAACAAAAGATTCCGGTAAGCGTTTAACCCTTCAGAGGCAGCAAATTTTGAGAAAATGGGCTGTACTTGGCCACCCATTACACCCAATGTGTACCTGCGAGATGAACATAACCACCTTCATTGGAAGTGCGATTCACCGAGGATCATTTTTTATTCATAAAACCAAGCATTAACCCGTTTAGATCTGGTTACAGGGTGATACCCCTCAAAAGGTTAAAAATTCATGTTATCCGAGGATTTCTCTAAAAACATCACGTAGATTTTCAAGAAAAATTGTCCATTCTCAGATCTTAGTGTGAATTACAAGTTGCATGTACAAAATATTCCAGTAAGCATTTGTTAACACTATGCTGCATGGTTCTCAAACATCAAAATGTTGAAAAAGTGGGCTGTGTTTGCATACCCGCAGCACCCAAAGTTAAGAGGAGAAATCAACGTAAGTCGAAGTAGAATTCGCTGAGAATTATTTTTATAAGTAATAAGCGTATTAAAAAAAACAACCCTTAACCCGTTTTGGGCTGGATAAACAATTATACCCATCAACAGCTTAAAATTCATGTTCTCCCTGGATTTCTCTGAAAACATCTTGTAGATTTTTAAGTAAAAATGGCCATTCACAGTTTTTGGTGTGAAATTACAAGTTGCATGAATAAATATTCCTGTTAGCACTTGTTAACCCTTCACAAGCTGCCAGACATCAATATTTTGGATACATTTGAGATAAAACGGACCATTTTCAAATAGATACAGCACTCAGTGGGTATGTGTCAAACAAACATAACTCCTTTTTTCGGTCATTAACTTGTTGGACGACGATATTGATATTACCCCTCTCCACCGTTAATGATGGTTTTTACCTAAACAATTTTTTTTTTTTTTATCAAACTGAGTCATTTGAGACTTCTATACTCACCTTTTTCATGACATCAATGAAGGAACTTCAGTGAGACAGTCAAAAGCAATTCATCATACACTGTGGGGTCATGACAAATCATGGAATCTCATCGGGAAAAGCCATGATTCTCCAGAATCATAAAGTCCAGTTTCAATGCAAATTCTGTTGGTAGCTTCTCTATATCCACAAAGACTTGGGATTAATTTACTCAGGCGTCTGTTGTGGGATATGCCGTGGAAGCTTCCTCCACATTGCTGTTCATTCTATGGTCAGATGGATTCAGTCTACTATCAGTTCTGCTAATGATTATATCTTCATTCAGCAGTCTGTGCGTTGGTTTTAAGCTCATGAAGTAAGAGTTCTACATCATACACGCTAAAAACTAAAGTGTTATTTATTATTATTTATTTATTGATGTTTAAGGGCACATATTTATGCACAATGGCTAATCATGACCGTGACAGTTTTACGGGTGGAGGAAGCCGGAGTACCCGGAGAGAACCACCGAGCAACGACCAGCAGCTGCCAGCTCCCCAACATCGTAACTCCGCACTGCAGCACAGGCAGGGTTAGATTGGTTGATGACATGTGTGCCATCGACGTGCAGTATGCCTTAGTACACGGCGTCATCGTGCCCCCACATGGGCAATGGGGGTGAAGTGTCTTGCCCAAGGACACAAAGCGGTTGCCGTAGGTGGGATTCGAACCGAGGACCTCTCGGTTTGCAGCCTGCACCTCTTCCTACTGAGGCACCGCGCCCCCAACTAAAGTGTTAAAAACTACACTTGAAGTGCTGTATTTAACACTTACTAAGTGCTGAACTAGCACTTTGGTCAAGTGTAGATATCCCAGAACTTGACAGGTGTTACAATAATACCACTTGACAAGTGTAATGTCGCGACACTTAAAAGGAAACAACGCAGATGACGCGGATCAGGCTCGAACTTATGTTCCCACCAAGCTCAAATCAAATTATGGACGATTCTGGAAGAACCACCAATGTTAGACACATGGGAAGTGCCATCCATTCAAGTTTCAGATGTCTGACGATTGTAATGTCGAAGTGCTTAAAGCATTGCACTTTGAGTGTTAAAATCAAACCCTTAGAGTTAGAATGGGTTTAACACCTTGAAAGTGTCAGTTTTAACACTTTAGTTTTTAGTGTGTAGGCTTAAGCTAATAATGTTGATATTACAGATATAATGAGGGCTACATATTGTTCTTAGCCCTCCATTTTCACGATTTTGTATCCGAGAATATTGAGTCCTTTCTGCAGATCTATTGTTCAGAATGTTGTCTACTAAACAGTCGCAACTTTATGTGTATAGGATTTCGGTTCCGGCAGTGACTCTGTCCTGCTGTCACTCTTTGCTCTGGAGTATTTGATCCAGGGCAAGGGAAGGGGGGGGGGGGGGGGTGTTCCCTTGGGTCACTTGCTTTATAGTGTAAAGCAAGGGAATACCTCCCTTGGGGTCAGTTATTCCGAGTCGGTTCCGAGATGATTTTAAGGGAAAAGCTTATGTTTACTCATCTGTGTAATATTTTTTAAGTGTTGATTGGTGTGAAGTATCTTTATATATCACGTGATTAATTGGGCGTTAATATACATTCTTCTAACACTTTTAAATGAATATAGAGTCTCATTTCGCTAGACTCCCGTATTTATTGGCTTTCCTTTAAAAAAAAATATTAGTATAAAGGGTTATACTAGATGTTATTGTGCTCAATTCCAGATTGGTGTTGTGTCCTTTTTTTGATACAAATAAGAAAGATACATTTAGCCTATCTCTCCTTTTCTCATTGAGGGGATAGGTTTGTTATAGGTAATTGAGTCTATTGGATTTTCCTTATGTCCTCGGCCCTCCAACCTTTTTACTGTTCAGCTAAGTCTGGGTCATTGGTACAGTATAAAAATGTTAAATTTATAGTAATTTATATATTTTTTATACTTACCAATGACCCAGACGGGGATGGCCCTCCCATGAGTTGGGAACTCATTCCTCCCCGCTGCGTACATAACGCTTACCAGGCTGGCACTGGTTAGGCACTGGTTGTAAGAATGATAATTACGCCAATTTCGAGACCTCCTTGACACTGCGCATGCGCAGTGGAGTAAAGGTGTGGGGGACCTTATAGGACATGTAATTTTCGGTTTTAGATGCAAATGTTGGGGATGCGGGGGTGAAATTTGCGTTTGGCCCTAGATATTTTAGAGTTGGCACAAGCTAAGTCTGGGTCATTGGTAAGAATAAAAAATATATACATTACTATAAATTTTTTAAGTTTTTGGTTTTTACCCCCTCCAACGTTTTTTAACATTTTTTTTTTAACTTTTTTTTTAGTGCACTGTAATCATCCTTCACACTGTAGTGCATGTTGCCGTGGCCTAACATGATTTGAGCAGCTTATACATGGATAATTTGCGGTGTCCACCATACTGACTGTTTGGATGATAATGCACCTATTGGACGGAATGGTTTCACACGCCGAAGGCGCGCAGGGACGGTATGGGGAGCAAGCCCCTTTCGACCCTCTTTAGTTGTATGTGATTTGGCTTTGGCTTGTCTGACCGTGGAAAAGTAGTTAGAGTCAAGGTAATCAGCGGCGCCTGTGTCTCCTGCGTTTTTTCTTTGGAGGAGGAGGATGTGTTGGAGAGATAGTAGTCCCTTATAAAAAAAAAGTACCATGGTAAACCACGGTAAATCCCAAAATACCCCGGTAATACCATGGTATTACCAGGGTATTTTGGGATTTACCATGGTACTTTTTTTATAAGGGGTTGGTGGCATTGTTGGGTCTGGAGTAGTAGTCTGTTCCTTGGTAATGAATGGCCTGATCCTGGCTGCTGTTTCTTCTTTAGATTTTTTTATATTGATTGTGAGATTTGTCCTGATAGAGTGTGCGGGGAATTTTTTTGATACAAAGAAGTTATAGTTGTCTTGGACTGTGGCTCGAGTGTTGTCGTCCTCAACCTCCTCCCCAAGGAATGCCTCCGCGGACTCAGAGAAGCTCTCCTCCTGGACGGACTCCTCGTCCGAAGAAGCAAGAGATGGAGGGGTGGAAGGTGCGTCGTCTGAGACAACTTCCTGTACCGTTGACAGATCTTCCTCCTCCATCTCCTCTTAATCCCTGTTTGGTTTCTCTCTTCAGAAATTAAAATTCTGCTTGTAAAATGTGTGAAGAGTAATAGTTAGCTGACAGTATATGTTTTCAGAGCAGTGGATGAACTGCAACAGTTACAAACATCAAAGGTTTATGTTGACTAGTTTCATGACAATTTTCAGTCAAATTGATGGTTTAGCGCTTTTACAGCAATAAGTCTACTAATGATGTGCATTCTCTCATTCCCACTAGGGGCTTTTATGACCTTTTCAGTCCTCCTTGAAAAAACAGGTCAGCAATGTTTGGCTGCAGCATGTAAATTCTAGATTTTTTAACTAAAATTACAGTACACTGAAAAAAATGTTAAAAAAGGGGAGGACTGAAAAAAAAATGTTAAAAAAAAGTTGGAGGGGGTAAAAACCAAAAAATTGGATTTGTTTGTTTGTTCATCTGGTTGGAATTTTAAACAGCCATTTAATTTGGGACTGATGGAGTCCCAAATTAAATGGCTGTTTAAAATTCCAACTAGATGAACAAACAAATTCAAGGAGTCTTTAGGGAATGTAACAGTCTGTATACAGCTATATGGTATCTATGTGCTATCTATGTAGTTCTATGAATCTGGTAATTTTTCGAACCCCACCTCTACTGAGTATTATTTTTTTGTGAGTGTGCTACATTTTATGAGGTTTATTTTATATGTTGAGCATGTTTTGAAGAGAATAAAGGACTTGAAATTGTATTTTTTTCACTTTTAAATGATCACCAACTTTGGGGGGGGGGGGGGAATGACTATTTTGGGGGGGGGGGGGGAATAAATTTGGGGGGGGGGGGGAATTGTTAAGGGGGGGGGGGAAGTGTCTTGCACCCAGTATCAGAATTTATATAAAAATCTCTTGTTTCGAGCATCTTTTTTCAACTATGTCGGCAGTATCTGTTTTTTAAACTGCGCTTTTGGTGTCACAAGTTAGTTTTCATTAAAATTGCTGACTGAAAGTTTGTTCTGCTTTTAGTGAACATTAAGTGTTGACAAAATAAGTTATTTATTGGTATTTCAAGTCGCATATTCCTGCTCAATGGCTAATCATGACCACGACAGTTTACGAGTGGAGGAAGCCGGAGTACCCGGAGATAACCACTGAGCAAAGGTGAGCAACTGTCAGCTTCCCAAGATACCAATTCCACACAAGCAGGGTTAGCATTGGTTGAAGACAAGTGCACCATCGACGTGCCATACGCCTAAGTACACAACGCCAACGTGCCTCCACGTGGGCAATGGGGGAGAAGTGTCTTGCCCAAGGACACAACGTGGTTGTCGGACAAAGTAAGACTTAAGGATATAACAACTGAACTCACTACGGAAGTACTCTTGCTGAAGTCAGACAGTGAATGTGGGCCATCTGGAGATGAAAAATAAAAATATTACTAATAACTGCTCAGCAACTACTGAAGCATGTGAAACAATCACCCCAAAAGAGCCTAATTATACACTTTATAAATCTCTTTTCATGAATTTCCCCGATAGTTAATGAAAAAAAGATGTTTTCGTCCTGTCGGGATTCGTCTGCTTAGAATATTTCAGCCATTCGTCTTGTTGGAATGACACCTCTCATACATCTTACAAGTATAAATAGTGCACATAAAGTTTCTTGCCTGATGTTCCCTGTATGGGTTAACATGGGGCGGGGGAGGAAGTTTCTTTTTCTGGGGGGGGGGGGGGGGAGGCATGTTGTACGCCACCGATTCATACCCAAGTTCAACGGAACAATCCCCTAGAAAAAAGCATAGTAGGCCTAATTCAAGCACTACAATGGGAATAAAGGCAATATTCCCATGCGATTGGGGCTTCTTAACTTTTAACATGTTTCCTTTTTACAATATTTATTTGTTGTGAAACAATCCTTTCCTTTAAACCCACTTCAACTGTATACCCTTCTACATGTAGATCCATCCATAGTGCAATTCAAACTGAGAATGAAAGTGTCAATGACACTGTAGCTCAACTTGTCAAGACAAAGACATGTTCATGTATAGTATGTAACACAGCAATGACAAACATCTAGGTAATGACCTGATAACAAAGGTACATATAAAGTATTGTAACGGTCTGTACATGAATACTGACCGTTGCCTGTAACAAATGTATAGGTAAAGTATTGTAAAGGTGGGTGACAGTGAGATGCTAAACTAGAAAAGAAATCTGCTAAACTAGGAAAGAAATCCGAGTCCCAGAGTGGGTCTGACTGAACCCCAAAATGTTTGTTCTCATAGCACAGTGATAAAGGCACCCCAAAACACACTCATCCCTGTCCCAAGGTGAAAACAAAGGTACCCAAGAAGTTTTGTGAACATCAGTTCATAAATACAAGCTGTATAGAAGTTGTGACATAAACTGATTGGACCTAATTTCGGTACAAAATGGCCACTGGCAGCCATCTTGAATTTTGGACCACACCCAGAAACACTCATTCGCATCCCAAGGTGATAAAGGTACCCAAGAAGTTTTGTGAAGATCGGTTCATAAATACAGCCTCTACCCTGAGCCGTATTGACATGTGTGCTTACATTGTGTAAGTAGCACTGAATAAATCAAAGTTCATCTAATTTGCATAATTTCTGCATGAGAAAAAAAACCGTATTATATGTAATGTATCCAATGGTACTAAACATTCACACTAAAGATTATTCAAATCAGCGCTTTCATATGGAAGTTTTGTGCAAAAATCTGATTGCACCTAATTTTGTACAAAATGGCTGCCATCGGCCATCTTGAATTTCAGACCGGAACCCAAAACACTCGTTCTCGTCCCACGGTGATACCAAAGGTACCCAAGAAGTTTCGTGAAGATCGGTTCATAAATACCGCCTCTAGCCCGAGCCGTATTGGCATTTGTGCTGAAAGTAACACCCAAAAATATCAAAATTAGTCTAATTTGCACAATTTACGCACGAGAAAAAAACCCGTATTATATGTGATGTAATCAGATGTATCCCATCATACTAAACATTCATACAAAAAATTATTCAAATCAGAGCTTTCATATGGAAGTTCAGTATAAAAAACAGATTTCTGCATTCCATCTTGCATTTCGGACCGCACCCCAAAACACTCGTTCTCGTCCCACGGTCATAACAAAGGTACCCAAGAAGTTTCGTAAAGATCGGTTCATAAATACGGCCTCTAGCCCAAGCCGTATCCAATTGTTGACGTACGGACAGACGGACGACGGGCCATGACAAAAGCTCAAATTTGGCTTTGCCAGAGTTGAGCTAAAAATGTCACGTATGCGGCAATTGAAAATGCCTTAAAACATGCCTGACTGGCTTCACACCAAGTTCAGACATTTTACAGAATGCACTATAGGAGATGGTTGACCCACGTAAAACAGGATTTTATCCCACTTCCTACCCCCACCAACCTGCTTCATGGAGAATCCCCATTCAAATCAAAAAATAAATCTATCCAACCACCCCCCCCCCCCCACCCCCCGCAAACACACACACATGCGCATACGTGAATTTTTATTGATTTCAATTGCAAATCTGGAGGAGGGGTATGGCCAGCGTACATCAACTGCCAGTCAATTAACAAGGTACAAAAACCACAAAGAAGAAAAAGAAAACCTTTTTCGGAATAGTTCAGGCCTCAGTTTCATTGGTCTGTATAAAGTGGAAGAAATAGAGGATATTCACGAAAATTTGATGAATACCGAAAATATCTCGTGAGTGGCTACAAAGAAATATGAGGATCTTCACGAGCGACGCAGTCGCTCGTGAAGATCCTCATATTTCTTGTAGCCACGAACGAGATATTTTCGGTATTCATCAAATTTTCGTGAATTTTCTTTTTATTTAATGCTCTACGACTACAAACTCTCCAATTTGTGGCCTTTATTTGCCATTAAGGCGCAAAATTTATGTGCCGAACCGGCGTCCATACAAAAATTACAACAACCAAACTCCAACCATTGGAATGTGTGAATATCCGCACAAAAAGTAGTCCCGTCTTATTTCTCCCCTAACTTTACGATTTACCAAGGCTGGCGAATTGAAATAATCGCAATGTGTTTCGAAGAAATAGAACAATAACAAAAAACACCACTTTCTTATTTTCAATAACAAGACACGTCATTTTATTTTTTTTTAACTCAATGCACTGAAGACGTGTGAAGTTGAACTGAAGAAATTTGAAAGTGATTTCGGCTTTTCGCTGGAAGGTGAATGAGAAAGTCAAACTTTGAAACCGCTGATTTAATGAATTGATTTAGTCACTGTCACTATCAATTATTCGAATTCGTTTGTATTTGGGACTCTGGAATTCATTACTGATGTGCTGACTCGTTTAAAGTACATGTGATTCGTCATCCGAACCTACGATGAAATATCGATTTCTAAATATCATTTTGATATTTCGTTTTGCCGACCGACAGGGGAATATGACTTAATTTTTCAGCGTGAATTGATGCCTGAGCATTAAATAAATGTATTTATCCGCTCTCTTACATGCTAGCTTGATGGGCCATTTCTCAAAAGAAAAATACAAACGAACGTAGTAACATCGTCGTAATGGAATAATGTTGTGTATTCGAACATATTTTTATGTTTGTTGGCCCACTTTTCGATCAGGAGTTTATTTGCGTAACTATATTATATCGCTGCACCACCCGTTTCTATCCGTTGATGCATGTCCCCGGCATTCTAGTTTTTCCACTCGTCTATAATATAATTAGCCTCGATAGGCGGGTGGTGGACCCATATATTACAGAGTGATCACCAGTTGTGACGAAGACAGGTTTTAAATGGAGCGCACACGTAATGAATTTGGCCCAGTGGTTTTAAAGAATAAGAAAGATTTCCAACTGGAGAAACAGAATTTTACTGCCACCAGTAAATTGAAGTTTGTGTGAAAATGGTTAAAGCATCAAAAACAGAAACAATTTATGGAGGCTTATTTTGGGGGGTAAAATATTTTTAAAGAAATCAGAAATAGGTTTTCATTAACAGTATTACATGAAATAAAATCTTTGGAACCCTGATTGAACCGGTGGCACTTTTTATTAACCAATCCCTTCTGCCGGTCCTAAGGATGCTTCAGACCAAATAACAGCTCTGTTCCTTGTTGTTTGGGATATATGGGCTTTTGAATTTTTTCCTGCTTTTAGCCCCAGGGCTGTGATTGGTGGGGGGGGGGGGGGAGGCATCTATCAATTACTTAGGACCCTCTAATACTACATGCCAAATTTTGTTGAAATTGGCCCATCGGTGCTTGAAATAGAAATTTTGGGTAGAGCCCAAAATGGAATTGCCCCCACAGAGCCCAGATATTGACCTATCAACTTCCCTTGAACAAACTTTAATCTTCTACACCAAAGGATGCTCCATAACAAATATCAAGGCATTCCCTCTGGTGGTTCATAATAATTTCAAATGTTTTTAAGCCTTTGGGGCATAAACCAGAGCCCGAATATGGCAGCTGCTTCATTTAAACAAAATAGAAAGGGTATACTACATAGATGGTCTGTGCAATATATGTTTGAATAGTGGTTGTGAAGAAGATGTAAAGTTTGCAAAAAGTTAACAGATGACGGACGCCGGCCAAAGGTGATGGCAATAGCTCCCACTGACTTGCAGTCAGGTGAGCTAAAAATTTTAAAATGCCCATATCTCCAAAACTACATGGCACTGATAATTTTTGTTTTGTGTGAAGCTTCCTTAGGAACAGCAGAAAGGAATGGTCCAAAAAATTGCGATAAGTTTTATCATAGGGTACTTTTCCAGCGCTTTGAACAAATGCCGAGTCATCATTTTTTAACACTGAGTAATCGGAAAAACATTCAAGACTCTTCTCCCATACCACTGCTCCAAAGGTTTTTATATTTCGCATATAACATCTTAGGAAGTTTTTTTCACATGTTTGTTGAAATCAAATCTATGGGTCCATATTTGGGCTCTATATGGGTGCCCAAGTATTCAGATTAGTGCAATGAGTAATATTCTTTAAAAATATTTTTCTTCAGATCCAGTAGTCAGAATCTTCTGATATTTGGTATACAGCATCCTTATTGAGGTGAGATTCAAGTTTGTTCAAGCCAAGTCCGTTGGGTTCGTATTTGGGCTTCCTGTGGGAGCCCCAATGATAACGTAGTTCAATATGAGGAATATTCTTTAAAAATCTTTTTTTTTTCAGATCCACCAGTCAGAATCTTTGGATATTTGGTATAAGCTTTTCTTAGAAGGGGCAGATGCAACTTGTTCAAACTTCAAATCAATTCCCTGGGTTGATATTTAGGCTACCATGTCAGGTGAGTGCCCTCAGGCCCCATGGGGTCTCTTGTTATTATGTAGACAGAAATGCCATGGAGATATAAATGAAATTGTCAATGACCCTGTGGGCTCAAGTTGACCAAGAACAGACTGTACCAAACAGAAAGATTCAGTAATGACAAGTCATTCACTCTAGTTTCTGCAGAAGAGACATAACATCAAAGCTACATATGAAATCTATAAAAGATATGGCAAGGGGTGTGGCCTGTTGGGTGTACTTATGGAATTTTTTACAATTTATATGCCAAAGTTGGGCGCTGGTGGCCATGTTTCTCAACGAAGTTTGGAAAAAATTGATAGCTCTCATCTAGATATTGCCCCTAAGCCACGTATGAAATTTGGAACTGATCAGGTGAGAGCCTCAGAGTGTGCTAGAGGAATTGTGGACGGATGGATGATGGATCACAAACCATCCCAGTAGCTCATACTTGGCATTCTCCGAAGGAGAGGTTACAACAGAAGGCAGAAAATTGCTACACCACCATTTTTCCTGTGTATTATCATCATCCTACACAGCATAACATTCTGAGTTATGATATACGCCCTTTATTTCCAGGTCTGAGTACAAGTGAACCACATGTTGGTGCCTCTTTGGATATTTCACATTGAAAATTTCTTTCCTGAAGCACAACTACACTTCTTATACACATCATTTTGTAATAATACAACATTATATGAATGAGCGGTTAAGCAGACTAATATTTGTGAGACACTTAACCCTTTACCCAACGTAACGATCAAAACTGGCCAACGCTATTTACAACAAGAGGCCCCAAATGGCCTTAATCGCTCACCTGACAAAGTGGTTCAAAGAAGTATTTGGGATCACATTCGTTTAGTTATGGTTCATCAACAACAGGCCCAGCAGTCTAGAAAATCAAGGAATGCAAAGCAATTGCCCTTCTCAGATTGCTTGTAATTTTCAATACATGTACTTGTATGCTATTTTGGTTACAGTACTGGGTACATGGAGGGTGGACAGTCACCCATGGAGTGGTATCACCCAAGATACTACTCAAATTTCATACAGAAACACAAGAAGCACAAGCCAAGTTTCAACCAATGGACCTCCGGGCTTAACCCGGAGGTCCATTGGCTGAAACTTTGTTTATGCTAATTACGCTTTGCATCAAATTATCATTTATTATGTACTGTATATTTACTTCAAGGTATTACTATTGTGACTGAGAAATTGTACTATATTTAGCTACATAGTGAAACAAGATGCCCCAAGTGGTTTTAATCGCTCACCTGCCGAAGTGGTTCAAAGTGTTTGGGGTCACATTCAGTTAGACATGGTTCATCAACACTGCAAAGGAATGAAGTCATGAAAGGCAAATTTTATGGAAGAACACTAAGGAATGGATTTGAACAAACCTGAACCAAACATGCACCCCACTGCCACCACCTCACTTAACCCATAGAAAGCCCAAACATTAAGCCAGCGATTCAAATTGAACAAACTTGAGTCTCACCCCCTATGGATGCTGCATACCAAATATCAAAAGATTCTTCTGATTGGTCGATTGGAAAATGATTTCTAAATAATATTTCTCATATTGCACTAATCTGAACATTTAGGCTCCCATACAGAGCCCAAACATGGACCCAGGGATTTGATTTCAACAAACATGTGAATGAATCTTCCAAAGATGTCATATGTGAAATATGAAAGCCTGTGGAGCAGTGGTATGGGAGAAGATTCTTTAATGTTTTTGCCATTATTCAGTGTTAAAGAAGAGGCCTTAATCGCTCACCTGCCAAAGTGGTTCAAAGAAGTATTTGGGATTTCATTCAGTTAGGTATACAGTTAAAACTAGAAGTCCTGTCAAGAAATGTGCACAAATAGCATGTTGATCTGCACGTTAATCTATGTGTTATGACCATAGTAAAGCTATCAGATTCTGTACATATGGCCTGTGCAAAAACAATGTTTCATCCAATGGACCTCCGGGTAACCCGGAGGACCATTAGCAAAAACATTGCCCGTGTTTGCTATGAGTAACCAGAAGAACCTGCAATGTTTTGGATGCCATTCGATATGGCAACTGCGAGCAATTCCTACGCGCAATTAAGCCTTGATAAGTGCACAGTTTGTGACAGGACTTCCAGTTTTAACTGTAGTTCATAAACACTACAAAGGAATGAAGTCATGAAAGGCAAATTTTATGGAAAAACACTAAGGAATGGATTTGAACAAATCTGCTCTCCCTGCCGCTGTCCATAGAGAGCCCAAATATTAAGGCATAGACTCAAATTGAACAAACTTGAATCTAATCCCTCTTGGGATGTCATATACCAAATATGAAAGAATTCTGACTGGTGGATCTGAAGAAGGTTTTTAAAGAAATTTCCTCACATTGCACTAAATTAAACTTTGGGTTCAAATCGGGAGCCAAAATATTAACCCAGGGACCCAATGTGAACAAACTTGAATCTGACCCACCTAGAGATGTTTTATACCAAATATGAAAGAAAGCATTGTGACTGGTGGATCTGAAGATTTTTTAAAGAAATTTCCTCAAAGTTCACGAAGTTATATTTATTTGTGTTTAAGGTCACATTTTTGCACAATGGCCAATTATGACCACAGCATGAGGATCAACTCAAGACCATATGGAGCCCAAATGTCAACCCAGGGACTAGGTTTGAACAAACTTGAATCAGACCCTCCTAGAGATGTTGTACACCAAATATGAAAGCATTCTGACCAGTGTCTAAAGATGATTTTTAAAAAGAATTCCCTCATATTGCACTAAGTTGATATTCGAGCTCCCATAGGAAGCCCAGGTAAACGATCTGAATAAACCTGAAACTGATCCACCTTGAGATGTTTTATACCAAATATGAAAGGATTCAGACTGGTGAATCTTAAGATTTTTAAAGAAATTCCCTCATTTTGCCCTAAGTTAAAATTCAGGCTCCCGTAGGGAGCTCAAATATAAACCCAGGGGGACTCTATTTGAAGAAACTTGAATCTGACCCCCTATAAATGTTGCATACCCAACATGAAAGGATTCTGACTAGTAGATCTGAAGATTTTTAAAGAAATTTCCTCAAATTGCACCAAGTTAAACTTTGGGCTCCAATAGAGAACCCAAATATTAACTCAGGGACCCAATTTAAATAAACTGGAATCTGCCCCCGCCCACTCCTCCCCCCTTCCCCCCACCCACCCCCACCCCCCGGAGATGTATTCCAAATATGAAACGATTCAGACTGGTGGATCTGAAGATTTTAAAGAAATTTCCCCATATTGCATCAAGAGAGAGCCCAAATATTAACCCAGGGACTCGATTTGAACAAATGTGTATCTGCACTCATAGTGATGTTACATACGAAATTTGAAATAATTCTGACAGGTGGATCTGGAGAAAAAGATTTTTAAAGAAATTTCCTCATATTGCACTAAGTTAAAATTTGGGCTCCCAAAGGGACTAGATTTGAACAAACTTTAATCTGCCACCACATCCCCCCCCCGCTGCCCCCCCCCCCCCCCCCCCCCCCCCCCCCCCCATACAATTGACATGCAATACACTAAATATCAGAAGATTCTAACTGGTGGTTCACACGTCTGAAGATTTTTTTAATTTTGGAAACCAATTTATGTGTGCTATTAGAGTCATGCCCCTTGTGGTGCCCCCAGTGGATGTAGCAACTTTATTTGAACAACTTGAATTGACACAAGAAACATGCATATCAAATTTGGTTCAATGGTTCACTGGTTTATAAGAAGTTGATAATGTAAAAGTTCACGCCTGACTGACAGATGATGGATGGATGCTAGACAGAAAGTGATCACTTAACCTCCCGTAACTTTCAGTCAGGTGAGCTAAAAATCACTTTTCAATTTTCATTATTTTTTTAAAATGAAAAACCTAGCTTTTGACCCACTTATTGGAAGGAGTTAAGCAATGTGAAGCTATAAGCTATGTTTCTGATGCAAAAAATGAAAAGAATTGGTATATTCGTGAATTTTATTATTCATTTATCGGTGTTTAAGGTCACATACTTATGCACAATGGCTAATCATGACTGTTACAGGTGGAGGAAGCCGGTGTACCTGCAGAGAACCACTGAGCATCAACAAGCAACTGTCAGCTCCTCAATATTCTAACTCTGTTCAAGCTCAGCTCAACCAGGGTTACAGCAGTTGAAGGTTGAAGGCGTGTGCACCATCGACGTGCAGAACGCCTTATTACAAAGAGTCATTGTGCCCCCATGCAGGCAACTGGGATAAAGTGTCTTTCCCAAGGACTACAACGCGGGACAACAGACTACAACGCGGGTTGTCCCGGATGGGGATCAAACTCGAGACCTCGAGCATAGAAGTTCAACAGTCTACCACTGAGTCTCTGAACTCCCATTCAAGAATTTTGTTTGCAAGTGTCGTCTGCCTTTAATGTAAGGCAAAGGATTAATGATAAAATGGACCATAACCAAGCTCTGACCCAAAACACTAAATTCGTTAAAATTCCAACTTGCAATATGGGAAAAATTAGCAACTTGAATTTGAGATTTTGACATCATTATGTACAAGGTTAAACAAAATGAAAAAACAATTACTACACAGATCTTGCACATTTTATTTCTTTTATTATTTTCATCTGTTGAATCTATTTTAGATTGTTCAAAATAGGGTAAAGGAATAAATTAGAAGTTCTCAACAACACAACAAAACAAACAGTGGTTATCACACAGTTTTCAACGCAGTTGAGTTACATTAACTCTCTTTGTTGAAGGGATGGTATAGTGATGAGTTTCTCATTCGTTGTAGACACTGAAATCATTGCATCTGAAAAAACAAATCATGGGAAAATAATGATGAGACTTGAACAGATCTTTATAGAATTACTTCTTCTTGAGTTGCAGAGTGATAGGCACCATTTCTATGTACAATGTTTTGTGATCTTGTATATGCACAAGCTCTCTGGTATTGGTATTCGGTTGTAAATACTACTGTGGAATAAACTATAAGTTCTTTTCAATTTCGATAATTTTCTCTATACCCTTACGCATTTCTGTTACAGCTTCAAATTCACTTAATCCCAATCTTCTCTTATTGGAAATATCGTAAACGCCACCCACACTCTCTGTGTGCTCACCATGAATTCCTGCAAAATAGAATTCAGCCAGGGTTAGTTCTCTTAATTCAGAACAAAGTCAATCTGAGGAGAGAGGAGAGTATAATAACAGGCTTTTGAACTTTCAAATAAGATTTGATTTGCTTTATCAGGAATTTTGGATGTCTACCGGGACCAAATATGGGATCCTTTCCATTGGCATTTGGATATGATTTCTCTCCCCCCCCCCCCCCCCCCCCCCCCCCCAATTACAACACAAAATTTCCAAATCGCAGTGCCCAATCAAACAAAAGATCACAGAATTCTACCAATGGACAATGACAACATTGATATGAAGTCAAGTCCAGTCAGTCGTTTATGTGCACGTTGCCTATTTTAGAGCACTTCCACCCCAGGCATTGGTTGCCGGGTCCTATTTTACCAGTAAAAGTGGTTTATTTACCAGAGTAAACAATGCTTCACTTCCCCAGCTTTGCATTTTGTCAGGCCAATCAGCCCATGCCCCCGATGTCGGCCTTGAGACCCGGGTTATCGGGGCTATATATTCAGCCCTGACGTTTTTTGTCTTCATTTTTTTTAGGGCTGATGCGAGCGACTATTTGACTGTCGGAAGGTGCTATGGTCAACTATTATTTTTCGAAGACTTATTTTTTAACCACATACATCATGCCACTGAATAATATTGGTCTGCAAGGGGCACGTAATGTTTCTCAGTACCTCATTTCGGCTGAAAATCAGCGAGCGGTGCCAGTCTAAGCTTTTTCAACCGGAATTTATCTTTTGCAAATGACTGAGCAAACCCACGCTACTGCCATAGTCATATGTTAAACGTAATTTGTTGGTTGCTTTTGGCCAAAGCTGGGCGTTTCATACATGGGCATTTCATACACGGCAATTTAGGAGGTTTTGTACACAAGCTAGGACATTTGTACACAGGATTATATAAATACAAAACATACTGGAATGATACAAAAATAAAGTTCTACAAAGATAAGTCTGACTTTGTGCAGTATTCAAATAGAACATATTGGAAAATATTTATTATAATTATAAGAAAATAAGGGTGGGGGCTTAACCCTTTACCCAATGAATCGCCCGCATCCGCCCGCGTAATATGTAAATTCTGCAGCTGAAAAAATATTATTTTTCGAACATTTTCAACAAAACTATATCATGTGACCCCTCTTTGGAACGAGCTCGTCGAGCTCGTTTCAAAGAGGGGTCACATGATACGGTTTTGTTGAAATTTTTGGAAAAAAAATAAAAAATGATATTTAAAATAATAAATTTTGAAATCGTCTGCATTGGGTAAAGGGTTAAGTTCTTTTATTTATTGGTGTTTAACCCTTTACCCAACGTAACGGCCAAAACCGGCCAGCGCTATTCTCAAAAATTGCCAATTAATTTTCAAAATATTTTCATTTTTTGTCTCAAAAACATAGGTTATGACCCTTCGTTGGAACGAGCTCGTCGAGCTCGTTCCAACGAGGGGTCATAACCTATGTTTTTGAGACAAAAAATGAAAAAATTTAGTTATTCAAGAATTTTTTTTGCAAGTGTCGTCTGCTTTTCATGTTAGGTAAAGGGTTAAGGTCACATACTTGTGCACAATGGCTAATCGTGACCGCGACAGTTTTACGGGTGGAGGAAGCCGGAGTATCCGGAGAGAACCACCGAGCATCGACGAACAACTGTCAGCTCCACAACATTCTCTGTTCAAGTAGGGTTACAGCGGCACTGCTTGAAGATGTGCACTATCGACGTGCAGCATGCCTTAGTACACAGCGTCATTGTGCCCTCACGTAGGCAACCGGGATAAAGTGCCTTGCCAAAGGACAACGTGGGTCGTCCCAGACTGGGATCGAACTCGGGACCTCTAGCATAGAAGTCCAACAGTCTACCACTGAGCCACCACACTCCCTGGGGCTTAAGTCTCTGAATTCCCAAGTCGACTCCTTAGCAAAGGTGGAGTAATCCTTGCATGTCATCTCAGTTAAGTTGTCTGAAACTAGAGGTAAAGCATAGGGCTGGGATGTCTTAAACAAGGGGTAAGGTGGAGGGCGGTGTTCCTATATGATGATATACTGGGCATTTAACATGCAGTAATAAAAAAGTGTTGTACATGTACTGGAAATTAATCATTTTAATGTGCTCATGTGCTAATGACACCAGTGTAATAACAATGCTGTGATTGCCAAAAAGAACTTATCAAAGCTGATTAATCATCAATGAGCTCACATCATAATGTTTTAATTTTTTATCAAAGAAAGATGCTTTTACAGTCTTCGGTTCATTTTACTTCCTAACAATATTTTCAGATGTACCACATTGTGGGTGTTAGATTTATTAAATTCTGTTTCGTGATATTTCAAATGGATTTTTTTATTTTGGATTATAATATCTTACAAAAGTAAGTAGTCTATTATTTCACATAAAAAATACTTACCGGTAAAAACCCTATAAAATTTGCCTGTGTATGAAACATCCTTTGATATATGTACAAAATTTCTTTTGTATATGAAACAGTGTACAAAACACCTGTGAATGTAACGACACTAATCTGCTCCAAACATTCTGACATTGACCTCGTATTTTGGGCCAATTTCAATTGTTTTGCAGTTCGCATAGGCACTTTGTTTAAATGTTATACTTCAAAAATCATGGTTCTTCTTTCAACCTTTTTGACTTGGACATTTAAAAATTTGTTTGGATACAAGACACTATTCCAGTGGAAAAACCACAATCAGTAAAATATGGGGCAAAAGATGTTCAAAGCATGGTGAACATGTGAGAAAAACGCAAACAGGAAAAACACTGAACCAATTCCATGACATTTCCACGGGATCATTATTCAATTCAAATTGCAATTGGAGAGACATCTCGGCAGCAAGAGCCACTCCAGCTCAGCATATTATGAACAACTAGATATCACGGAGATGGAATCCATCTCTGCGGGCCCCGCAGCAACTAACCGATGTTAGGTATAAACTGATGTGAACTACTAAAATATTTCAAGCAATAGGTAAAATCTGATTAAAATCCCTTCCCGGACACGAACTTGTCATAAAAAAACCCCCCAAATTCTGAATAATTTGACCTTGAGGTCAAACTTCAAGGTCAAAGCATGGCAACCTTGGTACGCGACACATCGTCTTGAGATAATATACCCACATACCAAATATCAAAACCCTATCAAGAGAGAAAGATTACAGCCCGGACGGACGCACAGACAGAGCAATCACTATAGGGCGTGCGCCTCACGGCAGGGCCCTAATTATCTATAGATGCTGAAGCAAAGTCAAATGTTGATAAAAATGACACACCCAATGATGACTTGCTCCTGAATGAAGGTGCCGCCACATGAGGCAGGGTAGTTGGAATAAAACAGAAAGCTAACCAGCGCATGGCCAGAAATGGATAGATCAGGCACTCGATGAACCCAATGAGGCCTATCGTAAGCTTCTTTGAACAGTCTATGTTCTGGGGATAACGGGACAGCCATTATCCCCAGAACATTGGCTTGCACCTCAAGAGTATGAGCAACTGAAATGCTACAACATCTATGCTCAGTGATGGCTCACAAGCCAGAAAAACACTAAGAACTAGTGTTTGTTTGATTTGTACATCATGGTCAAGCACAGTTTCATCTGGTTGGACTAGAAGATATCGATGAGTTTGGAGACAGTACTAGGGAGAATTTGAAAAAGTGTTTATACAATGTCATGTTGAAAAAAATAGGCATCGAAGGGCAGAAATACAATAAATGTTTCATTGGGGCAACGGCCAATGGCACATCTCAATATTGACATCTATAAAGGCCTGATTACACAATTACAAGCCGATAGAAGGCCATGGCTTATAAAAGTTCATAGCGTGATGCATCGTTTGGAACTCGGCATAAAAGATGCAGTACTCAAAATAAACATCTTCAAAACTATAAGGGATCTGTTAATTACTTTTTTCAATCTGATGATGCAATCTGGTAAACTAAAGCGGCATATCAAACATCATGGACAAAAGATTTTGGGTATCCACAGTGCTGGAAACCAACAAAATTGATGGGTGCAGTTTTAAGTTCCCGTGAAAACAGAAACGGGAGTAAATTGCACCTGTAAAATGTTAGTATATGAATTTTCGAAGGAATACTGTCACCAAACACCAGAAACCTCAACCCTTTGAACTCTAGTGGTATCTTCCATGCCAGTTCAATGGCAGCACTTAGAAGAATCCATATTCATTATTTGGGGTAGAGCAATAAACATTTTCAACGTGCAGGCTGCACGTTGAAAATATTGATTGCTCTACCCTACACATTTACTGAATAGCCTTACTATTTACATGTAATGATGCTGTGACGTATAATGTTCCTGGCCAGAAAAGCGGACGATCGCGTTCAAGGGGCTAAATGTATAAGGAATTGCTGGATTATGCCAATAACTTGCCACTGGCTGCAGAGTGCTGCTTTTTCAAAACAACACATTTATATGCCCTCACAGTATATTAGTGCTCCACAATACTTTTCAATGAGTGCATTTTTTAGCTCCTGTAAAATAGAAAACATGGGTGCCGACGGGAACAAAATTTTGCACTTACACCCGTCCTATTTCCAGGACTGTATCCATGTGTTAAACATACCTAAAGTTGGTGGCACCCAGTTTGTTAGTCATCTCAATAGAGGACTTGATCATTTATTAAAAATTTATGTTGTGGTATGTCAAGCAATGACAAATATGATTGCTACTGGAACTGCAAACAAAATTGAACCGAAACTCTGTGGCAACCTGAAACTTTTGAAAGATGTGAAGTTCTTTTCATCCACTGTCTTGTTAAAGAGATATAATTCAACAGCTAACATTCTGTTCAGTCAAATTTGAAAAGGAAAATTTGTTAATTTTCGATGTAAAATCTACTTTAGATCTAACAGTCCATCTGAATAAAATTGCTAATGAGAACTATGTTAACCCTGCCTCAGACTCAAATTGGGTTATGCAACAATACAAACTAATGCTAACCAAAGATAAGCCCATTAGTCAGTTTGAAATTTGGACACAAGAAGAATATAATCAAAAGAGAACAAAATTGCAATTGAAAATATGACAAATGTCACAAATCTGCAAGTTGAAGCATTCATTTCCAAAACATCCACTCAAGTAGTTAACCCTTTAACCAATGCAGACGATATCAAAATTTATTATTTTAAATATCATTTTTTAAAATTTTTCAAAACATTTCAACAAAACCATATCATGTGACCCCTCATTGGAACGAGCTCATTGATCTTGTTCCAATGAGGGGTCACATGATATGGTTTTGTTGAAATATTTTGAAAAATTTAATTTTTTCAACTACTCAATTTGCATATTACGTGGGCGGATGCGGGCGATTCGTTAGGTAAAGGGTTAAAAGTCACTGATTTCAGCTGTTGAGTCTAAGTTCCCTTCTGAGTCAAATCAAACATGTTTAAACAAGAGTTTTGATTCAGGAGAAAATAACTCAACTATAACTCAGAATCAGGGTCTGGAAAAGTTTCCAAGTATGATGTGAGATCTCTCGCTATTTTAGATCCTTCAAACTCGTGCGGCCTAAAAACTGAAATATTATCAAAAATATCTTTCAACATTTTAACCCTTTACCCAACAGGTGATTTCAAAATTTATTATTTTAAATATCATTTTTTAATTTTTCAAAAAATTTCAACAAAACCATATCATGTGATCCCCTCTTTGGAACGAGCTCAAGTGGGGTCACATGAAATGGTTTTGTTGAAATTTTTCGAAAAATATTTTTTTCAGCTGCTGAATTTGCATATTTTGCAGGCGGATGCAGGCGATTCGTTGCGTAAAGGGTTAACCCTTTACCCAACGTAACGGCCAAAACCGGCCAGCGCTATTCTCAAAAATCGCCAATTAATTTTCAAAATATTTTCATTTTTTGTCTCAAAAACATAGGTTATGACCCCTCGTTGGAACGAGCTCGTCGAGCTCGTTCCAACGAGGGGTCATAACCTATGTTTTTGAGACAAAAAATGAAAAAAAATAGTTATTCAAGAATTTTTTTTGCAAGTGTCGTCTGCTTTTCATGTTAGGTAAAGGGTTAAGGTACCACTAAGTTTAATAACTATTGCCATGATGATGTAGTGAAAGACAGGGGTGAATGGCCAAGTTTCAAGCACTTAGTTGCAAATTCCTATCAAGGTGTTATGGCAATTCAATTATGGAAAAATGTGCTTACATACAGAAAAAAGCAATTTCCCAATTCAGGCTTGGCAATTTCATGAGAGCGATTTTTTAGCTCTCCTTACTGCCCTCCGGAAAGAATTAAGGAGAGCGAAAAATTGCCCTCCTAAATATTTTGGTCTGGGATGATTGAGATTACATGTATTATGCCCACATTAAATTTTTGTTGTAAAGCAAAAATGTAATTTAACTGCGAAGTCACATAACATCATGTAATTTCATTTTGAAAGTGGTTTAGTGGTAAAAGGTAATGGCTGCAACCATACCCAAACACAGCTGCAATCATTTGAAGCAAAATGGGTCACAGCAATATTTTTTTTTCTGTCAGTTTCAAGTTCAACAACTGACATCACAGTTTGAGGGGTAATTATTCAAGGAATATTGACACTATAATATACTACCATTACTACTATCCTGTCACTTGAAGCACTTGCACCAGGATGTGACTCGATTCAAGCAGACCTGTTGTCCAATAAAGTCATATGCCTACCACTACCACCTTCAACCCCCAAAGGGGGTTGAAGGTGGTAGTGGTAGGCGTATGACTTTCTTGGACAACAGGTCTGGGTACACACACAGGTCTTGTCAAGTGCGTGTTCGGTTGTTGATTGAGACATCTAGATGTCTAAGAGATTTCGCTTTACCTTAGTAAAGTAAATAAAATCACTGATGCAGTCTGTTGGTTTCAGTTTCAATGAGTTCGTTCAAATGGATACTTAAAATGCTGTGTAAAGCCAATTGCTCCCCTAAGCTGATTGAGGGGAGTGATTTTTTGCCCTCCTGCATTTTTCAGAATGCCAGGCCTGCCAATTGAAGCTTACTTTGAGAACTTGCACTGACTTTAAGGCCAAGTAATTCTGTTGTAAAAAGGGGGTTCAGTTTTCTAACAGCCATGCTTTCAGATAGGAGACAAAACCATGGACATTCTCCTCCGACTCAAAATACATCACAAAACCCTAAAGTCAGAACAAGAACCCTAAGAGTTTATTGAAAGTGCTATATCAGCTTACCTCAGTAAGCGGAGGTACACACAGTTGGATAATACAAGTACCACCGCAGATTATCTAGAACAGGCCTTTAAATTCTTCCCAACTAACGATGGTAAATGCTGTGCCCAAATAAGATAATAGCGCCCAAATAATGCAGACTTTGAAACTTTGTCCCAAGTTTTGCAATGTTTCGGTAATATATGGTTTGGACAGGTTTCCCTGATGCTCGCAATATTGCTGAGAGCTTACCTTCGAATCAAACAATGAAACGGATAAATAATTGTTTTAATGAATGTGTCAATGACACTGTAGCTCAACTTGTCAAGACAAAGACATGTACATGTATAGTATGTGACAAAGCAATGACAAACATCTAGGTAATGACCTGATAACAAAGGTACATATAAAGTATTGTAACGGTCTGTACATAAATACTGACCGTAGCCTGTACCAAATGTATAGGTAAAGTATTGTAAAGGTGGGTGACAGTCGGATGCTAAACTAGAAAAGAAAGCCGAGTCCCAGAGTGGGTCTGACTGAACCCCAAAATATTTGTTCTCATAGAAGTGATAACATAGGCACCCCAAAACACACTCCTTCCTGTCCCAAAGTGAAAACAAAGAAGTTTCGTGAAGATCAGTTCATAAATACGAGCTGTATAGAAGTTGTGACAAAAAACTGATTGGACCTAATTTCGTTACAAAATGGCCACTGGCAGCAATCTTGAATTTTGGACCACACTCAGAAACACTCGTTCTCGTCCCAAGGTGATAACAAAGGTACCCACGAAGTTTTGTGAAGATCGGTTGATAAAGACAGCCTCTAGCCCAAGCAGTAGTGACATGTGTACTTACTGCGTGTAAGTAGCAATGAAGAAATCAAAGTTCATCTAATTTGCATAATTTCTGCACGAAAAAAAAACCCGTACTGTATGTGATGTATTCCATTTTACTGAACATTTATATAAAAATTTATTCAAATCAGAACTTTCATGCAGAAGTTCTGTACAAAAGACTGATTGCACTAATTTTGGTACAAAATGGCTGCTGGTGGCCATGTTGAATTTTGGACCACACCCAAAAACACCCGATCTCATCCCACGGTGGTAACAAAGGTACCGAAGACGTTTCATAAAGATCGGTTCATAAATACTGCCTCCAGCCCGAGCCATATAGAAGTTGTGTACAAAAAACTGATTAGACCCAATTTCGGTACAAAATGGCCACTGGCAGCCATCTTGAATTTCGGACCGCACTCAGAAACACTCTTTCTCATCCTAAGGTGATAGCAGAGGTACCCAAGAAGTTTCGTGAAGATCGGTTGATAAATACAGCCTCTAGCCCGAGCCGTATTGACATGTGTACTTACTGTGTGTAAGAAGCACTAAAAAAATCAAAGTTCATCTAATTTGCATAATTTTTGCACAAGAAAAAAACCCATATTATATGTGATGTATCCCATGGTACTAAACATTCACACAAAAAATTATTCAAATCAGAGCTTTCATGTGGAAGTTTTGCGCAAAAATCTGACTGCCCCTAATTTTGAACAAAATGGCTGCCAGTGGCCATCTTGAATTTTGGACCGCACCCAAAAACACTCGTTCTCGTCCCACGGCGATACCAAAGGTACCCAAGAAGTTTCGTAAAGATCGGTTCATAAATACGGACTCTAGCCCGAGCTGTATTGAATTGTTGACGGACAGACGGCCAGATGGACAGACGGCCAAATGGACAGACAGCAGATGGACAGACGGCCAGATGGACAGACGGCCAGATGGACAGACGGCCAGATGGACAGACGGCCAGATGGGCCATGGCATAAGCTCAAATTTGGCTTCGCCAAAGTTGAGCTAAAAATCAAAGTTCATCTAATTTGCATAATTTCTGCACGAGAAAAAAACCTGTATTATATGTGATGTATCCCATGGTACTAAACATTCACACAAACAATTTTTCAAATCAGCGCTTTCATATGGAAGTTGTGCAAAAATCTGATTGCACCTAATTTTGTACAAAATGGCTGCCATCGGCCATCTTGAATTTTGGACCGCACCCAAAAACACTCGTTCTCGTCCCACGGCGATACCAAAGGTACCCAAGAAGTTTCGTAAAGATCGGTTTATAAATACGGCCACTAGCCCGAGCCGTATTGGCATTTGCACTTACAGTGCTGAAAGTAACACTAAATACATCAAAGTTAGTCTAATTTGCATAATTTCTGCACGAGAAAAAAACCTGTATTATATGTGATGTATCCCATGGTACTAAACATTTATACAAAAAATTATTCAAATCAGAGCTTTTATATGGAAGTTCTGCACAAAAATCTGATTGCACCCAAGTCTGTACAAAATGGCTGCCAGCGGCCAACTTGAATTTTGGATCGGACCCCAAAACACTCGTTCTCGTCCCACGGTCATAACAAAGGTACCCAAGAAGTTTCAAAAAGATCAGTTCATAAATACGGCCTCTAGCCCGAGCCATATTGAATTGTTGACGGACAGACAGACAGACGGATGGATGGTTGGATGACTGGCCATGGCATACGCTCAAATTTGGCTTCGCGTTTATTTCTACACAATTTTGAAAGCTTGAACTCCAAAAGGCAGCGTCAAAATCACAGTTGAAGCAGGATGTAAATTTAGGGTTACAATGACCTAGGTTTATGAGCAACTTAATCGATAAAATTTTTATGGTCGAAATGATTTTTTAGGATGTGTCAGGTTATCCAAAACACAAGTATTGGGAGGGGTGGGGGCTAATTTTACAACAGACTCAAGGCAAAACTCATTTCTTAAACTTGAAACTCTTGAGATAATTTATGCAAATACATTGTACTGAGGAAATCTGATTACCGGTATAGGCTATTAGTATTACAATTCACACAGGTGCACTGCACTGGAAAAGGAGACCCTGTGACACTGACCAGTGCCAAAAATCGGTCAAATACATCTTAAATGCAAATGCAATGTATTGTAATGTTTGTACAATGTACAAAAGGAAGCTCCATAACAAATATTAAGTCATACCCACTGGTTCATTCAGATTTTAAAAATATTTGAGCATTTTCACCCACCCCTCCCTACAGGGCTGGGCATGTTGAGTTGAAGAAAAATGCAATGCCCCTTCGGGACCATCACTCATATACTTTCACTTGAATTGGCCCAGTGGTTTTGGAGAAGACCAAAAATGGTGTTGATGGACGGAGAGCAATTAGATTAGCTCAGCTCGACTTTGCCAAGGTGAGCTAATTTACAACTCAGTCAAAGTAGAATTATTTTGCAATTATTTGCTGTAAAGCACCAATTTGGGTTTTCAAGTAATTAACTGCAGAATAATTTTATAGTTTCAATTGATCCAGCCTGAGTGCTAATGTATGTGTAGTAATTGCTTTCCAGTAAATAATTTACAACTTAACCCTTTACCTAACAAGAAAAGCAGACGACACTTGCAAAAAAAATTCTTGAATAATTAATTTTTTTCATTTTTTGTCTCAAAAACATAGGTTATGACCCCTCGTTGGAACGAGCTCGACGAGCTCGTTCCAACGAGGGGTCATAACCTATGTTTTTGAGACAAAAAATGAAAATATTTTGAAAATTAATTTGCGATTTTTGAGAATAGCGCTGGCCGGTTTTGGTCGTTACATTCGGCAAAGGGTTAAGCTAAGTAATCAAAGTAGTGCTTTAGTAGAATTATTTTCATGAACAGTCTATTAGATAAATTGTTTTACAAACAATCTGTAATTGCAATGTCAATCACCTGCTTGTTTGAAATTCAATTAACCCTTTACCCAACGCAGACGATACCAAAATTTATTATTTTAAATATACCATTTAAAATTTTTCTAAAAATTTCAACAAAACCATCTCATGCGACCCCTCACTGTAATGAGCTTGTTCCAAAGAGGGGTGACATATGGTTCTGTTGAATTTTTTTTTTAAATAGTATTTTTTCAGCTGCTGTATATGCATGTTATGTGGGGGATGTTGCCGATTTGTTGGGTAAAGGGTTACTGTCCCTATATCCCAATAAATTCTGTCTTTTGATTGGTCAGAATGCCTTGAACAAATAGCCATGGCAAAGGGTGCACCCAACATCCAAAGTATATGACAGTGCAACATCCAGGGTGTAAGTGCACGAGGACCATTGGGAGTATATGGTTTAAATTAAAGCTTTTCCCATTCACTCGCCTCTGTATAAAAATCGAACCAAAAAACATGAAAATAGTCACAAATATCAGATTTCTGACAATTCGATCATATTCTTATTCTACTGTTATAAATCAAATAGTCAAGTAATTAAATGAAACAACTTGAGAAAAATAAAATAAGAGCAAATATCGTCCTCATGAGTTCTATGTGCCAGTAGGCACATAGAACACATTGGAACTGAGGGGACGATATGTCAACAAAATACTGTTTACTTGTTTCCTTAACGACTCAAGGGATGCAACTCTATCTGTTGTCTTCTGCATTTATAAAAATAAAAAATATTCACGAATTTGGTCCAAGTGATTGCGGCGCGTGAGAAATGAGTCCACAAATTTATTTTCACTATGTTTGTATTGTGTTTCAAATCAATGGGACAAACGCGTCCTGTTTGAAACAGCCTGTGGCTCGATGTTGAAACAAGAGGCCACAGGGGGCCTGAGGGTGCTCACCTGACACGGTAGCCTAAATATCAACCCAGAGAATTGATTTCAACAAGTTGCATCTGCTCCTCCAAAGAAAAGCTTATACCAAATATCCAAAGATTCTGACCAGTGGATCTAAATCTAAAAAAAAAAAAGATTTTTAAAGAATATTCCTCATATTGAACTAAGTTATAATTCGGGCTCCCACAGGGAGCCCATATATGAACCCAGGTACTTCCTAAGGATGCTGCACACCAAATATCAAAACATTCCGACTGCTGGATCTGAAGATTTTTAAAAAAAATTCCTCATTTTGAACTCAGTTATCATTCTGGCTCCCACAGTGAGCCCAAATATGGACCTAGGGACATGGCTTGAACAAACTTGAATCTCACCCCCCTAAGGATGCTGCATACCAAATACAAAACATTCCACCTGTTGGATCTGAAGAAGATTTTTAAAGAAAATTCCTAATTTTTAATTAAGTTATAATTCGGGCTACCACAGTGAGTCCAAATATGAACCCAGGGACTTGGCTTGAACAAACTTGAATCCCCCCCCTCCCAAGCATGGTGCATACCCAATATCAAAATATTCTGCCTGCTAGATCTGAAGAAGATTTTCAAAGAAAGTTGCCTGAAATGCACTAAGTTCGAAATCGGGCTCCTATACTGAGCCCAAATATGAACCCAGGGGGCCGATTTCAACAAACTTGAATCAGATCTACCCCACAATGTTGCATACCAAATATCAAAAGATTCTGCCTGCTGGATCTGGAGAAGATTTTTGAATGCTTTTCCCATTGCCTACCTACAGTGTTAAAAAGTGCTGACTCAGCACTTTTTCAAAGTCCTGAAAAAATTACCTTGTGATCAAACCGATAGGATTTTTTTTAACCATTCTATTCTACTGAATAAAAGTAAGCTTTATACAAAATAAGAATTCTCTGTGCCGTGTAGTTTTGGAGATATGGCAGTTTTTAAGGTTTTTCCTATTTTTAGCTCCCGAGGTTCCCACGGGGCAATGAGAAAAATTTTTTGCATCAATCAACTACTTATGACCCATTATCATCTCATATCAAATTTGGTTCAAATCGATCTCACGGTTCTCAAAATAGAAATTTTAGGCGTGGCCAAAATTTTTGCCCCTCCCATAACGAAGGCAAATAATGCCGACAAACTTCTCTTGAACAAACTTGATTCTAAACCTCAAAGGGACTCTGTATACCACATATCAAGTCTCTGCTACTGGTGGTTCATTAGAAGATTTTCAAAAAATTTGGCCATTTTTCCCCACCCCTCTGCTCAATATGAGCTGAAACCTAATTTGCATAAAAATCAAAATGCCCCTATATAACCACTACTTACATGAAATTTAATTAAAATGTGGCCAGTGGTGCTGGCGAAAGAGGCTCAAACACCAACTTCACGCAGGACGACAGATGAAGAGTGATAAGAAAAGCTCACCCTGACTTTCAGTCGGGTGAGCTGAAAACAACATCTTGGTATTAAATCTCCATATACCATCCATGATGACCTAGATAACTTATGTCTACACTGTTTGAAAAGCTATTAATCATTAAGATTGCTCAAAAAAATTTATTGCACTTTCGTCATCCAGACAGGAAGTTAATCTGTCACACTATTAAATTAATATCACAATATTAACACCCCTTTGTAGTGAAACGCAATATCTTCGAAAATATGTTTATATTCCATTCTTGCCCATCAACATGGAAAAAACGTGTTTGAAAGAACCTGAATAATCCCCAAGGCTGAAAAGCTCCAAACCCTGATGCCTAAAAGCGTTTGGCTGAAAAGCGTGAGGGCGAAGAGCAATGATCCTCTTGTCACAGTCGGGACATTTTGCCTCAGACTGTTTTGAATTTCAAGTTCCTGCTAATCCATGTGTGTATTTGGGATTTCCCAACCACGTTTCTGAAAACAAACATTTCCACATTTCCTTTCACATTAATTTGTTGACGGTATTACACAATGCCTCAACAGCAGATCAAACATTCAAGTTTGTGTTTGTTTTTTTTTTGATGTTCACAACAAACGTCATCACTGGGAGCAGCCATTTTGATCACGGAAATATACGGATCAATTAATAGTCGTTAATGTTCGTGTCAGATCGGTTATTTCCATGTTGGGTAACAAAGACCTAAATTTTTCGAGTTTTGATTGATTTATTTATTTATTGGTGTTTAAGGTCACATATTTTTGCACAATGGCTAATCATGACCACAACTCGAGTATCAACTCAAGACCAGGGATGAGAGTTAATAAGCCATGTTGCCCATTTTAGAGAGGGTTTGCACCTCCCAAGCATTGGTGACTGGGTCCTATTTTACCAGAAAAACAGAGCTTGTTTACCGCAGTGAACAGGCACCGCTTTACTTCCCGGGGTTACCGTGGGGATTCGAGTTTCGAAATTTGATTCAAAACTAAATAAAAACTAAAACAAGAAATTATAGCAAAGCTATGCAAAAAAAAAAGACAATGAAAAAAAACAGAGCTGCGAGTAACTACCGGATGATATTTTTATATTTTAAAATTTTAATTTCAAATGGAAAGGATAATCTTCCAGGTCATGTTTACAGAGTGCTAGTTCAAGGTTCAGGGTGGCAGTTTCCTGAATGCAGAGATTGCCTCCGATCCAAGGTTATGCCACTATACACTGCTAAAACTGTATTTCTCAGAATTCCTGCTGTAAAATTTAGCCTTATAGATGAGAGCGAGACCATACCAAATGAGTAATTTTACAGTAACTATTAGTAAATGAAGCCTAAAATAATGAAAGTTAGAAAATGGGAACACACAAGGGTTAGAAAAAGACAGAAATTAACATTTGACAACTCCAAAGCTGGTCCTTTTTTAAAATGAAACCAAACGTTGAAAGAAATATTTATAAACTTTAAAGACTTATGCAGTGTTGTTGATTTGGAAACACGAGGAGAGCTGAAAACAACACTACTAAAAATGGCAAGAAGAGTTATTGGACTCACTCTTCTCAGTTTTTTTTTAAGAGTAAAAATATTTTTCATAATCTTATTGATTAGGAATAGAATCTACCTTACACGAGTACTACAGTGCCTGTAGAACTGGTCTATTTAAGAAATTCATCGACAGTCCCTTTCTCCCTTTGCTGAATGATTGATTTCACTTCTTTATAGTTGTTGAATGCCCACATGGAGAGGTTTGTTTGTTTGTTTGTTTGTTGGTGGTTAACGTCACATATTTATGCACAATGGCTAATCGTGACACAACATGGTGATGAAGTCAAGGTTAGTCAATCGTTGATCGACATGTTGCCCATTTTAGAGGACTTTCACCCTAAGCATTGGTGACTGGGTCCTATTTTACTAGTAAAGCGGAACTGGTTTACCGCAGTAAACAAGTGCTGCTTACTTCCCGGGGTTCCCACGGGGAACATGGAGAGGTTAATGCAATTCATGAATCGATTGATTGTCCATATCCAAGGCCTGCATAAAGTAACCCTTTACCTAAGGAAATGGCAATTTTTTTTATATTGTAATTTTTTGCTTCAAAAAGATAGCTGATGACCACTCACTGGAACGAGTGCATTGCACGCATTCCAATCTGAGGTGATAAGCTATGCTTTGGAAGCAAAAAATGAAAAGTGCTGTCTACTACTAGCATCAGGTAAAGGGTTAAACGACCCCCAATGAAAAGCGAGACAAACTATAAACAATAGCATCATTGAATATTAAATGCACCAGGTGACCAAATGGTGCGATTTGTTTGATCAGGATGTGCAATACGTAATGCCAGTTGTAAAACTTCATTCAGTGGTACATGTAAATATCATTATGTGACGTTTTGTTTTCTAATCTAACCAATCTTAATTTATTACTGCAAGATTTACCCAAAAGAAGTTGAGAACATGTCGAAAACGCACAAACAGTTCGGAACTTCTGCAGATGCACTTCAGGTGTCAGTGTTAAAATGACACAACCGTTAGTAGGAATACGCTTTACACCTCATTTGCATGATTTGCATGTTTTAATCAGTGTGACGGAGAAGTGCGAAAAAGAGAGCTTGTTTCCATTTCAGAAGGGCAAAGAAGTGCGAGTGCGATAAAGCTCCTCATATCAACAACACTGATCATGTGTCAACCAACATGGTTTACATCCCTAGTGCATTGTGGGTCCATCAATTGAATTTGGTCGAAAATTGATTCAATACGTCGCCCGTTGCTAGGGAGGCATGTTGGTTGCTAGGGATACAAACTGACATTACCGACTCCTTGGATTGAATCCCTGATGCATTATGGGTCCACAAGTGAAATTTAGTCAAAATTGGCCCAGTAGGTCGCCCGTTGCTAGGGAGGCACATTGGTTGTTAGGGAAACCAAATGACACCATTTTCGATTCTTTGGTTTGCATCCCTAGTGCATTGTGGATCCATATATCAAATTTGGTCGAAATTGGCCCATGGGGGCGCCCGTTGCTAGGGAGGCACGTTCGTTGCTAGGGAAACAAACTCAGGGACCGATCAGGACTATTTAAAATACGCTCTAGCCTCGGAGCCTATTTTTCAATTCAAGCGCCAGATTTCAATTTACAGAGTCACACTGCTGTTTGTAACACACACTGCAAGTATGTAATAGCTCTCATCATTTTCATTTAGTACACTATAGCAAACATTAATCTTCACTGTGGTTTCTGATCAAGTCTTGGCTGCCTATTTAGGCAGCCAAGACTTGATCAGAAACCACAGTGAAGATTAATGCTTGGTAATTAAGACTTGAAGTATTAACTTAAGCACTCTACAACAATGATAAATGATAATCATATATATAATGCCTGTAAGAGTGTCTCTCGATTATCCATCAAAAGAATATCAAAATATGATCTGAGAAGTTACGCGCCAACTGAGAAGCCTAATTCTGAGATTTAAGAGCCAGGTCCTGATGTTTCAGAACCAAATACGCACTGGTGCATGCCCATGTCGGTCCCTGCAAACTGACACCATTACCGACTCCTTGGTTTGGACTCCTATTGCATTATGGGTCCATATATCAATTTTGGTCAAAATCGGTCCACTAAATCGCTTGTTGCTAGGGGTGTTGCGTGTTGCTAGGAACGTCACGTAATGTAGTAAATTGTAAATTAGTCTGACTCCCGGTGTATTATGGGAGAATATCCCAATAGCACCCCTCCCCCCTCCCGTCCCCTCCCCTGTTACTTCCCTCAACTGACGGTTCACTCACTTTACCCAACTGGCATCCGAATGTTCCTTTGAAAACAATTAAATTGTCCCTTTTTGTTTTTGGGAAGATTCCTCGAATAAGAGCCGTTCTCATAAAGTCTCTCCCGTGAATAAAAAAAATGTGTTTATAATATAAAGGACTCTCGAGTTCAGATGCCTCTGGCGTATGAACTCGTGCGCCTACGGCGCAATCGTCCTTTAAATAAAAAAGAAATTTAGTAAGAAATTTGAATTTAATGAACAGCAAAAGTGATTCTGAATTTTTTTAATTAAATTTTCATACTTTTTCCATTCCATTTTTATGAAAACGTCATTTTCCATACCTTTTCCAGGCCTGGAGAATGTTTTCAAAAATTCCAGACTTTTTGCAGACTCTCATAGGAATCCTGTATCATACAATTAAGACAAAGTATGTGTGCTCAGTTTATTTCTGGTTAATATGGCTTAGTGTATTGTATTCTTACACAAAACTGTATTAACACCATTTACCAGAATAAACACAATCTTCACAAGAGAACAATATTGGGTGATAATTATACAATCTTTTCACGCACCCCTCCCCCCCCCCCCCCCCTCAAAATGCAAATATAGTCTGGCTAATATTGCCCAAAACTGAACATGCATATTCTGAGAACTCATGTGCGATTAAGCTTTATTAATTGGTGATTTGGCAATTTATTTATTTATTAAGGTTTAACCCTTTACCCAACCTAACGGCCAAAACCGGCCAGCACTATTCACAAAAATTACTATCCAATTTTTCATTATTTTGTGTCAAAAGCATGGCTTATGACCCCTCACTGGAACGAGCTCGTTAAGCTCTTTCCAATGAGGGGTCATAAGCTATGTTTTTGACGCAAAAAATGAAAAACATTCATTATTCAAGAATTTTATTTGCAAGTGTCGTCTGCTTTTTGTGTTAGGTAAAGGGTTAATAACACTTTAACAGCAAAGGCCATTGTGACGGTGACAGTTTTATGGGTGGAGGAAGCCGAGTGTACCCAGAGAGAACCACTGAGCAATGGCGTGCAGCTTCCAGCTCCCCAACATTGTAACTCCGCACAGCAGCAAAGGCAGGGTTAGATTGGTTGAAGACATGGGTACCATCCACGTGTAGTATGCCTTAGTACAGTCATTGTGCCCCCATGTGGACAATTGGGGTTAAGTGCCTTGCCCAAGGATGGAGATTTGTCAACAAAATTCAGAAGTATAACAGGCAGCAATAGATTGTTTTTTGTGTCCTATTCCAACCATCGAAATCTCCATTGGAATCGGAGAAATAATCAATCACTAATTGATTCATTAAAGCAAGTTTTGATAATCGGTTCATCACCAGAACAATGTAAAATATTCAATAACAAAATGTGAAAGTAAAATCTTACCTCTAGGCTGGAGATGAAGCTCCTCACATTTCTTGTTAAAGTCTGGCGTAGCAGCAAATTTTGGTATTTTTATATGTACGCTAGCCCTCATGGTGGTACCCAAGTTAGTGGGACAGAATGTCAAATACCCAAGGTTATCCTTCTTGGCAAAAGTAAGTTTTTTTTCCATTGTATTGATGGCCTGAAATAAAGAATGTCCAACTGATTCAATATGGGTACTAAAATGTTGGTTGTAAGGCAAGCTGTACCTTCAAAAAGAAATTTATTTCTTTATTGGTGTTTAACCCTTTAACCAACGCAGACGATTTAAAAATTTATTATTTGAAATATCATTTAAAATTTTTTCAAAAAATTTCAACAAAACCATATCATGTGACCCCTCTTTGGAACGAGCTCGACGGTCACATATGGTTTTGTTGAAATTTTTCCAAAAATAATATTTTTTCAGCTGCTGAATTTGCATATTACACAGGCAGATGCAGGCGATTCGTTGGGTAAAGGGTTAAGATAACATGGTTCGCCACAATGGCAACATTGAGATAAAGTCAAGTTTAGTCAATCGTTTATACCCATGTTACCCATTTTAGAGGACTTCCACCAAGCATTGGTGTCTTGTGTCCTATTGTACTGGTGCCGGTGGTTAATACAGTGGTTAATGTCTAGTAAACAAGCACTGCTATACTTCCTGGGTTTCCCAAAGGGAATTAACTGCAATAAACATTTTATCTGGAACTGAATGATAAGATGACACTAACTTACCATGACTATGGTACATTTGTGCTTTGTCGTAATTACCTCACTGATGCTGCATTCACGTAGATTGTAATCCATAAGAAAACTAAACAACTCATAACCCTTTACCTAACACAAAAAGTAGAGGACACTTGCTAACAAAATTCTTGAATAACTTTTTTCATTTTTTGAGTCAAAAACAGGGCCCTGAAGGAATTACTCACACTAGTACTTGCTGAAACATCCAAAGTGGTGAGTGATGATCACTCACCTCTAAAACAACTAAGATCGTCCCCTTGAAGGCTAATTGCAGTTTCAATTACTCACAACTACTCGCCTAATCTCAAATGTAAGTGAATGACCTATCACTCACCACCAATTTGCTCCTTGAGAGCCTTGAAAAACATAGCTTATGATACCTCACTGGAATGAGCTCAAACTGTTATTGTGACAAAAAATAAACCAGAGGCTCAAGTGAGCCTAAAACACTCACCTGGCTCAAGTTGTCAAAAGAGGCGAGTGTATCATAAGTGATTGATCAACAGCAAGAGCAATTTTTTGATTTGATGTGAAACAACCAAAGGCAACTTTTTTGGCCATTCATTTCTGCTGGGCCTAGGAAAGCTTCCTAGCAAGCTCTGTTCTATGAAGTATTAAAAAAAAAAAACAACCAAGTGAAATTTTTTTCAACTACTGTTGTTCTCTCTACCCCCTCCCACCTGCCCTCCCCCAAATATAAAATAAAAAATTCTGGCATAAATGAAATACTTATGACCCAGTTACATTCTACATGTCAAATTTGGTTCACATCTGCCCATTGGATCTGAAAATAGAAATTTTGAGTGTAGCCTAAAATTTGGGAGCTCAAATTTTGACTCACTGAGTTTCTTGGAAAAAAAGTGAATCTGCATCACTAAAGTTCCAAACAAGAAATCTAAACATTATTGGAAGTGGCTTATAAAAAAAGAGGATTTAAAAAGCATATTAGGCTTATGGAGCATCAACCCACCCAAAGTGATATAGTAATTGGGTTGGGTTGGGGGGGGGGGGGGAAATCAGAAGAGTAAATTCCACCAGGCTGAAGATGGTAGCAGCTTCATTTGAACAAAGGAGAAAAGGTTTACTCCAAAGATGGCCTGTGTCATAAATGAATGAATGAATTTGACCCAGTGGTTTTAAAGAATAAGAAAAATTTCAAACTGGAGAAACAGAATTCTACTGCCACCAGTAAAATTCAAGTCTGAAAATGGCTAAAGCATAAAAAATAAACGAAAGAGAATTTATGGAGGCTAAATTTGAGGGGTAAAATATTTTTTAAAGAAATCAGAAATAGGTTTTTGTTAACAGTATTATGTGAAATGAAATCTCCAGAAAACACGTTGAAGCCTTGAGAGGGTTAAATTAAAAATATTCATATAGAAATCTAGAGAAGTTTTTTCCAAGAAACCAGACAAAACATGTGCACAGCATTGAAAGTGTTTGATCACGACATCAATAAAATCTTTGGAAGCCACACTGAAGTCTTGAGAGGGTTAAATTAAAGACATCCATACAGAAATCAGATAAATGTTTCCAAGAAAACAGAAAAAAACATGTGCACAGCACTGAAAGGGTTCAACATAAAATAAAATCTTTGGAAAACACACTGAAGTCATGAGAGGGTTAAATTAAAGATATTCACACAGGAATCAGATCGTTTTTTCCCCCAAGGAACCAGAAAAAACATGTGCACAGCATTGAAAAGGTTTGATCCAGGGAAAAAAATTTCTGAACAAAAATTTCATTTTCTGATTGAAATAATAAGATGAGCATGTGTTTTACAGGTAATTTGTTTTGATAAGACCAATATGTTATTCTAGATTCTCAGTGCATGAGATTTTCCCCCAGGATAAACTACTGTAAAAATGCCGACTCAACATTATTTCAATACCCTCACCCAGATAAAACCGGTGGCAATTTTTTTTTTAACCAATCCCTTCTACTGGTCCTAAGGATGATGTTTCATACCAAATAACAGTTCTCTCTGTTCCCTGGTGTTTGGGATATATTGGGCTTTTGAATGTTTTTTCTGTTTTTAGCCCCTGGAGTTGCCACAGGGCTGTGAAAATGTATTTTTTTTTTTTTTTTGGGGGGGGGCGGGAAGGTCAAGCAATTACATAGGAACCACTTATACTACATGCCAAAGTTGGTAGAAATTGGCCCACTGGTTTTTAAAATAGAAATTGTGGGCACAGAAAATGGATATGCCCCCACAAAGAGCCCAAATATTGATTTTTCAACTTCCCTTGAACAAACTTTAATCTTCTACACCAAAGGATGTTCCATACCAAATAAAGCATACCCCCTGGTGGTTTGTGGGATTTTTAAAAGCTTTTGGGGCATTAAACAGAGCCCGAATATGGAAGCTGCTTCATTTGAACAAAATAGAAAGGGTACACTTCATACATTGGGTAAAGGGTTAACTCACTATGTATTTTTAAAATATTTTTCATCATATCTGGAGATGGCTGCTTTGATGAAAAATTCATAAATATTTCACTCAAATCACTGGTCAAAACGTTGATAAAATTTTCAGGGGAATTTTTCTGAAATGTTCAAATTTTTACTTATTTTAGTGGCAAAAAAAAAATAGATTTCTGTGCTGGATAGGAATATCTGCCAGCAGCATGCAAAGAGTTGAAGGGTCTGAATTTTGATTCCCAATAATATCCCTGCAATATGCAAACAAAAAACACAGTGAATCAAAAGACCTTGGTACATATTCTGAACCACTAATGAGTTTCAACTTGATTTTTGAAGGTTCCCTATTAATAAATTCATACTACGCTTGAGTTATCAGCATTGCCATCTTTGAAAATTTCTGGCTATTTTTTTTTATCCTTACAATATACCATGCTCTAAAAAAATGACGGGCAAAAATTCTGCAAGATGGTTACATTCCAAATTTTGATGAGTGATGAAATGCATGTATGAACTTTGGGAATGCATTAGGGGGTTATAAATGCAATTTCCAGCAAGTATGAAAAATGCACTCAGCGATCTTGGGTGGCCCCTGTGACCTTGATCAAGGGTCCTGCAAATATTTGAGATTCGATTCGATATACATCTACTTCGAGATCAACTCAAACAATTCATTCATCTGGGGTCAATTCATATTGAATGGAGTACTTAACAATGTACGGTTAGTAGTATAAATATAGAATGTCGGAAACGATGCGCCGTTAATTTCTCAGACCTTATCAATGAAGATTGATCTTCTGGTAAGAACAAGTTCAGGATATCCAGTTTCATATGACTAATTGTGCATATTTGTGGTGAAAGTAGCATGTTATCCCTTTACCCAACGAATCGGCCATATCTGCCCACGTAATATGCAAATTCAGCAGCTGAAAAACTATTTTTCAAAATATTTCAACAAAACCATATCATGTGACCCCTCTTTGGAATGAGCTTGTTCCAATGAGGGGTCAGGTGAAATGATTCTGTTGAAATTTTTTGAAAAATTAAAATATTCAAAATAATAAATTTTGATATCATCTGCGTTGGGTAAAGGGTTAACACTGAATTATACAATACCGTCCATAAAAGTAGTCAAAATTGAAAATCAGGGAATGCCATCGACAATAATCAACGGTATTAACAAAGTGATGCGTTACAAAGACCGTCGCTGGGCGTGACTGACTAATAGGGTATCAGGGTCTTTTCGTTCCTTCATCGGTTCGTCAACCAGGTTTATTTCATTCTGTTACCAATTCATACCGAGTCATGCACATTGAGTTGTACTGTACCCATACAAACTGGAGTAAGAAAGTAACGTGGTGCCCGAGTGGATTTGTGTGCTCGTCTCTTCTGCTGCAGGTCCCGGGTTTGACCTTCAGTCGGCAGTGCTGGAAATGAACAAAATTGACGGGTGCAGTTTTAAGCTCCCGTGAATTCAGAGACGGGAGTAAATCGCTCCTGTAACATGTATATGAATTTGAGGAAATGCTGTCACCAAACACTAGAAACCTTAACCCTTTGAACTCTAGTGGTAGCTTCCATGCCAGTTCAGCGGCAGCCATTGGAAGAATCCATATTCATTATTTGGGGTTGGCCAATCAATATTTTCAACGTTGAAAATATTGACTGCTCTACCCCACACATTTACTGAACAGCCATCCAATTTAATGACCTTTTGACGTATCATGTTCCTGGCCAGAAAAGCAGCCGATCGGGTTAAGGGGATGTATGTATAAGGAATTGCTGAATTATGATAGTAACTTACCACTGGCTGCAGAGTGCTGCTTTCTCAAAACACACATTTATATGCCCTCACAGTATATTAGTGCTCCACAATATTTTTCAACGAGTGCATTTTTTAGCTCTCGTAAAATAGAAAACACGGGTGCTGACGGGAGCAATTGCACTCGCACCCGTCTCATTTCCAGGACTGAGTCAGGAGAGATTCCCACATGACCGAACATTCTCTGGCAACATCAGCCTCTTGCTCCGTCTCATCTCAGTTTATATCACTTTTCCATGTGCTGAATGGAAAGTACAAAATTGATTGATGCCAAGGAGGTTATTTAGTTGGTGTTTGAGGTCACATACTTATGCACAATGGCTAATCGTGACCGACAGTTTTACGCGTGGAGGAAGCCGAAGTACCCGTAGAGGACCACCAAGCATTGTCAAGCAACTGTCGGCTCCAACATTCTAACTCTGTTCAAGCTCTGCTCAAGCTAACAAGAGGCTCCAAGGAGCTTTAATCACTCACCTGACAAAGTGCTTTGGGTCGATTTAAATTTCAACAAAGTTAAACTTGAGTCTAATCATATTCCCTCCCCTTGTAGGTGCTGGATACCAAACATCAAAATAGTTTCACTGGTGGCTCTGAAAACTTTAAATGAAAGTGTCAATGACACTGTAGCTTGTCTGTTTTGTTTGATGAAAAGGATAATGTTCAATGTTTATGAAAGGATTATGAAATAAGACAAGAATTGTGATAATTGGGAATATGTTCATTTCTGTTCCCTGTATGCTCATATTTTTCATAAAAATAATATGAGGTGTACACTGTACTAAAGGGCAGAGTGATGGGTTGATATGACCTCACAGTTAATGTATGTGGCACTCACAGTTAACGTATGTCAACAAAAGCTACCAAGTTACAGTGAAATTATTCCAAAACAAGTCATCCTATCAAGTTACACTGAAATCCCTTCATAAATATGGCCTGTAGACTGTGCTAAAGGTTTTCGGGCTTCGGGCCCCTGTAGCCGTCAGTTTCCCAATTGCATCCAAAGGGGACGTTCTCATCTAGACATTATATGAAGTCTACCTACCAAGTTACAATGAAATCCCTTAATAAATATGACCTGTAGACTGTGCTGAAGGTTTTCAGGCTTCGGATCCCTGTAGCGCCACAGTTGCCCAATCACGTTCAAAAGGGGAATTATCATCTGGGCATTATCTGGAGTGATCCTACAAAGTTACAATGAAATCCCTTCATAAATATGACCTGTAGACTGTGCGCAAGGTTTTCGGGCTTCGGGCACCTGTAGCCATCACAGCTGACCAATCACGACCAAAAAGGGATATCATCTAGGGGCATTATATGGAGTCAACCTAAGTTACAATAAAATCCATACATAAATACGACCTATGGACTAGGCTAAAGGTTTTTGGGCTCTGGCAGCCATCAAGGCTGAATGATCGTGACCAAAAGGGGATGTTCTCATCTAGACATTATATGAAGTCAACCTACCAAGTTACAATGAAATCCCTCTATAAATATGACCTGTAGACTGTGCTAAAGGTTTTCGGGTTTTGGGCTTGGGCAGTCACGGTTAACAGATCACGACCAAAAGGGGACGTTCTCATCTAGGCATTATACAGAGGCATCCTTCCAAGTTACAATGAAATCCCTTCATAAATACAACCTGTAGACTATGCTAATGGTTTTTGGGTTTTGGGCTCTGGCAGCCATCTGGTTGACCGAGCTCGACCAAAAGGGGACGTTCTCATCTAGACATGACCCCAAACCCGCATATGAAATTTTGTGACGATCAGACAAGAACTACAGGGTGTAGCCTGTGCTAAAGGAAAATGTGAACAGACTCGCATACTAACAGACTCACATACTAACAGACTCACATACTAACAGACACGCAACATACTAACAGACACGCAACATACTAACAGACACGCAACATACTAACAGACACGCAACATACTAACAGACACGCAACATACTAACAGACTCGCAACATACTAACAGACTCGCAACATACTAACAGACTCGCAACATACTAACAGACACACACTAACAGATTTCCGCACGCATGATGGCAATAGCTTATCTTGACTGTCAAGTTAAGCTAAAAATTATTCACAATACTGCACAGAGTTAAAATTCGGGTCCCCATATGGAGCCCAAATATTAACTGAGGGACATGATTTAAACAAACTTGCATCTGACACATGTAACAATGATGTATACCATATATTAAAAGATTTTGACCTGGTGGGTCTGAAGATTTTTAAAGCTTATTCCATATTGCCATAGGTTTGAGGTTCAGGCTCTTGAATTTAGCCCAAATATAAACCAAGGGACTTAAACACTTGAATTTGAACAGCTCCCCCCCCCCCCCCCCCCCTGGGCCCCACACCTCTTTTGCTGAATACCACAATATATCAAAAGATTCTGATCAGAGGTTCTGAAGAAAATTTTATTGTTCCAACTCAGCTTTCTTTTGGCCCCTCCCCCCCCCCCCCCCCCCCCCCCCCCCACCCTCCCCTAGATACAACCGATGGACATTTTTTTTAATACTCCATTTTCCTGATCCTAAGAATGCTTCAAACCAAATAAGTTCTGAGACATGTGGTTTGGGAAATTTTGGCATTTGAAAATATTTCTATTTTTAGTTTTTGGGGTTGTCACAAGGACACAGGACATTTCTAGTTTTTTTTACATGAAGTACGTATGACTCAATACCACACCAAATTTGGTTCAAATCAGATCATCGGTTCAGAAAATAGAACTTTGGGGCAGGGCAAAAGATCTTGCCATTCCCATTACAGAGGCAAATATTGCTGCAGACCACGAACTTCGTTTGAACAAACATGATTCTATTCTTCAAAAGAAAGCTCCATACCAAATATCAAGTCAATGTACCCACTGGTTCATAAGATTAAAATTTTGGAGCATTTTCCCCAAACCCTACCCTATGGAACGTGACAACTTTATTTGAATATATTTGAATTGATATATGATAAGGAACAAGAAACGTGCTTAGCAAATTTGGTTCAATTCAGCCCATTGATTTATGAGAAGTCTTTCTGGTTGGATGACAGACTGACAGACAGAAAGTGTTCACTTTAGCTCCTCCCCGATTTGTCAGGTGAGCTAATAAACAATATATTTTTAGTTTGTAACTGAATTTGTGCAGTTTTCAGAAGGTGTGAAATAAAAGTGAACTCACCGTAACAAGTCGTTTGTAGACTTCAGCAAGGTTACCTCCCATTTGCATAGAGATAAATCTCAAATGGTCCTCCTCGTTCACCCAGGTTAAGAAAGTCTTTTTATCATTGAAGAAGATACCACGACCAGTGGGCCAGTCATTATATCCTCCAGCCGAGTTCAAGCATCTGAAAATCAAAAAAAGCATTTTACTTTAAAAAATTTTAAACTCCCATGTATTGATTTTTGGTCAACCATTTGATCCTTGCCAGGAGTAATTGCATTGTGTCCTTGGGCAAGGCCCTTCATCCTGACTGCCCATATGGGGGCAAAGTGGCTCTGTGTACTAAGGCATACTGCACGATGATAGTGTACTTGTCTTCAACCTTGCTTACCCTGCTCGTGTGGAGTTAGTACGTTGAAGAGTTTGGCAGTTGCCCGGTGATTCTCTCCGGATACTCTGGCTTCCACCCACCCCTCTGTAAAACTGTCAGACATGAGGTGACCCTGGCAGAAGAATGTGTCGTTGAATCCCAAGAAATCAATATTGATTTATTTACTGGTGTTTAAGGTCAAATACTTCTAAACAAAGCAGGCTTGGCAATTTCAGGAGAGCGATTTTTTAGCTCTCCTTACTGCCCTCCTGAAAGAATTAAGGAGAGCAAAAAATTGCCTTCCTAAATATTTTGGTCTGGGATGATTGAGATTACATGTATTATGCTCACATTAAATTTTTGTTGTAAAGCAAAAATGTAATTTAACTTCGAAGTCACATAACATCGCGTAATTTCATTTTGAAAGTGGTTTAGTGGTAAAAGGTAATGGCTGCAACCATACCCAAACACAGTTGCAATCATTTGAAGCAAAATGGGTCACAGCAATATTTTTTTTTCTGTCAGTTTCAAGTTCAACAACTGACATCACAGTTTGAGGGGTAATTATTCAAGGAATATTGACACTATAATATACTACCATTACTACTATCCTGTCACTTGAAGCACTTGCACCAGGATGTGACTGTAGATTCAAGCAGACCTGTTGTCCAAGAAAGTCATACGCCTACCACTACCACCTTCAACCCCCCTTGGTAGTGGTAGGCGTATGACTTTCTTGGACAACAGGTCTGGATACACACACAGGTCTTGTCAAGTGTGTGTTCGGTTGTTGAGTGAGACATCTAGATGTCTAAGAAATTTTGCTTTACTAAGAGTAAAGTTAATAAAATCACTGATGTAGTCTGTTGGTTTCAGTTTCAATGAGTTCGTTCAACTGGATACTTAAAATGCTGTGTAAAGCTAATTGCTCTCCTAAGCTGATTGAGGAGAGCGATTTTTTGCCCTCCTGCATTTTTCAGAATGCCAGGCCTGACAAAGGCCAGTTGTGACTGCAACAAAGTCAAGTCCAGCCAATCCTACCTATTTTGCCCAATTTAGTAACTTCCACCACAAGCATTGGTGACTGGGTACAATTTTACAAGTAATACAGCTAAGTATCTTGGCATATCTGGTAGGGCTGTCGCAATTATTCGATTAGTCGACTAACCGTCGACTATTGAAGTTGTCGCCGTTTTTTTATTTTTAGTCGATCGTCGTTCATTTTCAAGGTGGTACACGTCTACTACACATCGGGGCTAAATTGCATTGTTTTGAAAGGTGAATGATCAATGAAGGTGAATAACTTTAAATATCTAACCATAGTTAACATTCATATCCGGAAGACTGTACGACTGTCACTGACTGTGTAAGAAAGAACACTCAGTTACTCGAGAAGAATAGATTCTTCTGAATTTCTCCAGTCTTGTACACACGAATGCACCCATTGGAAAACCCAAAGCGCGGAAGTGACAAAATTATGACGAAAGTCAGAACGTCGGATCACTTCTCAAAGTTCGGAACTTCAGACTAAGATCCAATTTTAACAAATGACGAGGGAATGCATAGATCTCAATGTTCAAAATTTCGAGAAACTTATTGCAGAAAGGAAACATATGCAGGAACGTTCTTTGGTAAATTCATTTTAATTCATCGGCTTCAATCTAGTTCAAATTTGGACCCACAGTCAGTAATATTTTTGGGGTTGGTACGTCCTACAGGACGTACCAACCCCAAAAATTATATTACGGACTGTGGGTCCAAGAGAGGACTACATCTAGCTTCAGTCGGGACCGATTTGTTGTTCCCACAACCCCACTTCGTCTGAACACACTGGTGCCATTGTCATTTTCAGAGTTTTACGAACAGAAGAATGATTTGCTAAAAAATCATGGGAAGCGACTATTAATCGACTAACCGTCGATTACTGGTCACGATTAGTCGATTACAAAAAATGATAGTCGCGACAGCCCTAATATCTGGCCGAAAAAAAAAATTACCTACCTACCTACCCATCTATAAAACCATGGGTCGTGAGAGGGTAAACAAAAAATCTTTTAATAATGGCCTAAAATAGTCTGGAAAATGGTAAAAATTTATGTTCAAGGGCAGTAACTCACCAATAAAAGTGTCAATGGCACTGTAGCTCAACTTGTCAAGACTCATGTACATGTATAGTATGTGACACAGCAATGACAAACATCTAGGTAATGACCTGATAACAAAGGTACATATAAAGTATTGTAACGGTCTGTTCATAAATACTGACCGTAGCCTGTAACAAATGTATAGGTAAAGTATTGTAAAGGTGGGTGACAGTCAGATGCTAAACTAGAAAAGAAATCTGCTAAACTAGAAAAGAAATCCGAGTCCCAGAGTGGGTCTGACTGAACCCCAAAATATTTGTTCTCATAGCACAGTGATAACAAAGGCACCCCAAAACACACTCATTCCTGTCCCAAGGTGAAAACAAAGGTACCCAAGAAGTTTCGTGAAGATCAGTTCATAAATACGAGCTGTATAGAAGTCGTGACAAAAAACTGATTGGACATAATTTCGTTACAAAATGGCCACTGGCAGCAATCTTGAATTTTGGACCGCACTCAGAAACACTCGTTCTCGTCCCAAGGTGATAACAGAGGTACCCAAGAAGTTTCGTGAAGATCGGTTGATAAATACAGCCTCTAGCCCGAGCCGTATTGACATGTGCACTTACAATGTATAAGTAGCACTAAATAAATCAAAATTCATCTAATTTGCAGTTAAAATTTGGTGTTCCATAGAAAGCCCAATTATTAACTAGGGACTTGGTTTAAACAATCTTGAATCTGAACAATGATGTATACCAAGCATTAAAACATTCTGACTAGTGGTTCTGAAGAGGATTTTTACCGAATATTCTCCATATTGCACAAAGTTAATAAACAGCTGCGCCATGAGCACATGATACGCCCGTTGTTAATTAAAAGAAAGAAGCACACAATATGAGTCTACATGTGTACCTAACCCATATTTTTTTTAAAATCGTGAAAATCTCTCGAAGCGTTCTCGAGTTATCGTACGACGTGTAAAAAATCAACAATTTTCTAAGTAATAAAGTCCCATAACTCTGGAATGACTAATCGAACAGCGACACTAAACAAAAGGGAGCTTCCCTCCATCGATATACACCACCTACCCAAAAATCACGAAAATCTCTCAAAGCGTTCTTGAGTTATCGTATGACGTGTGACCGGACAGACGGACGGACGGACGGACAGACAGACAGCGATATACCATAACACGACACCCCCCCCCCCCTCCCCCCAACGATGCTGTACACCAAATATCAAAAGATTCTGACCATTGGTTCTGGAGAAGAGATTTTAAAAATTTTTGCAAATATGCCGATTCAGCATTTTTCCTGCTGTCCTCTACAGAAAACCCTAACATAACTGATGGCAATTTTTTTTTACCAATCAATTCTACTGGTTCCAAGGATGGTTCATACCAAATAACAGTTGTCTGTTCTGTGTGGTTTGGGAAATATGGGCATTTGAAAAAAATTCTATTTTTAGCTCCTGGGGTTCCCATGGGGATGCGGGAATCTTTTTTTTTTTGCAAGTACTTATAACCCAATAATACCACATTCTGAATTTTGTTCAAATCGACCATCGGTTCAGACAACTGAAATTTTGAGTGGGGCCAAAAATCTTACTCCTCCCATTACAAAGTGAAATACTGATTCACAAATTTTATTTGAATAAACTTGATTTTCGTTTTGTGCCCATGCTGCCATCACGGGTGAGCGATCACGACCAAAAGGGGACGTTCTCATCTTGACGTGATCTCAAACCTGCATATAGATACATGTACATGAAATTTTGTAACGATTGGACAAGAACTATGGGGTGTAGCCTGTGCTAAAGAAAATGAGCCAACTCTCAAGACACACACGCGTGTTGGCAATAGCTTACAGAACAGCCTATAACAAAGTATACCGTTAGGCGAAATTCTTTTGTTGACGCCATATAGCAATAACGCAATATTTTCAACAAGTTGTGGCAAATATCGCAAGACAAACATACAAGTGGCACAATGTTTTCATAACTATCGTTAGTAATTTTTCAAATGAAAACAGGAGGAGTGAATACTTATAATATGGATGACTGGAGTCATTTGAAGTTTTTTTTGTTAAACTGACACAGACAATATCAAGCAGGAATAGAGGCGATGTAAAACGAAATAGAAATATTCATGAAAGCACAATTAGTTCAGCTGTATCATTAATATGTGTGTGATATATTTTGGACACATTTTAAAATATCTATCATAAATTTTAACAAAATATTAAGTACTTACACGTTTGTTTGAATTAAATTCAACAATGAAAAATATCCTTCATAATCCTTCCTAATATTTGAAAATTATCCAGAATCATATATACATAAGTCAGAATACAACCACCCAGCAGTACAAACTGATGAACTAACTGTAAAATACTGCGTTCAATTTCAGGATTGTTTTTTTTTAGCTTCATGCTTATTAAAACATGTCTTTGTGTACTTGTTTGTTTTGTAATTGCATTGAATTGAGCATTGTTAATTATTTGAGTGTTTGTTTGCTTACTGTTTAGTATAGATATGACTTCATTCATTCTTTGTGCTTTCTTTAACTGAAATGATTACTGTTAATAAATAATGATGTTTTGTTTTCAAATATATACGGTTGTACTGTTTGTAGCTTGTTCTTTGAGGCTTCGTCATCTTAGCGCATTAAGACTGGCCAAACAACGACCAAATGGCGCGTTATTCCTATAAAAATGTTGCGACATTCAGATACGAATGTGACGCAAATATCGCCCAAGCAGCGCGTCATTAGCGCGACCAGGTTTCCACTTTATTGTAAGCTGTACTGTAACTTGACATTGTCACGTTTATCTAAAAATCTGTTCTGCACATATGTATTCATTATCCATATAATATCTGTAAGAGTTCGAGCAAGTATATTTGGTTGACAATAATATGTTCTTTTTGTTGATAGCTGTCAAATGAATTGCTAAGTGTTCCATTAACCCTTTACCTAAGTAGGTATAAACGGCCGATTCTGGGACACTTTTGTAAATGTACTGTACAAGTACACGCACATGTACGTGTACCGCCAAAGGGATTCAGTGTTAAATCGTGTACACGTGTACAAAAATGTTTTTTCATGGTGTCCCAGAATCGGCTATTGTTTTTGAGGCTCACAGATCGTACTTTTAACCGTTCAAACACCCGTTGGCGAACGTGTTGATTCGACACATCACTCAGAAGTGAAATGAAAGTGTCAATGACACTGTAGCTCAACTTGTCAAGACAAAGACATGTACATGTATAGTATGTGACACAGCAATGACAAACACCTAGGTAATGACCTGATAACAAAGGTACATATAAAGTATTGTAACGGTCTGTACATAAATACTGAGCGTTGCCTGTAACAAATGTATAGGTAAAGTATTGTAAAGGTGGGTGACAGTCAGATGCTAAACTAGAAAAGAAAGCCGAGTCCCAGAGTGGGTCTGACTGAACCCCAAAATATTTGTTCTCATAGAAGTGATAACAAAGGCACCCCAAAACACACTCCTTCCTGTCCCAAGGTGAAAACAAAGGTACCCAAGAAGTTTCGTGAAGATCAGTTCACAAATATGAGCTGTGTAGAAGTTGTGACAAAAAACTGATTAGACCCAATTTCGATACAAAATGGCCACTGGCAGCCATCTTGAATTTTGGACTGCACCCAGAAACACTCGTTCTCGTCCCAAGGTGATAACAAAGGTACCCAAGACGTTTCGTGAAGATCGGTTCATAAATACAGACTCTAGCCCGAGCCGTATTGACATGTGCACTTACAGTGTATAAGTAGCACTAAATAAATCAAAGTTCATCTAATTTGCATAATTTCTGCACGAGAAAAAAACCTGTATTATATGTGATGTATCCCATGGTACTAAACCTTCACACAAAAAATTATTCAAATCAGCGCTTTCATAAGGAAGTTCTGTGCAAAAATCTGATTGCACCAAATTTCGTACAAAATGGCTGCCATCGGCCATCTTGAATTTCGGACCGGACCCCAAAACACTCGTTCTCGTCCCACGGTAATAACAAAGGTACCCAAGAAGTTTCGTAAAGATCGGTTCATAAATACGGCCTCTAGCCCGAGCCGTATTGGCATTTGCACTTACAGTGCTGAAAGTAACACCAAAAAACATCAAAGTTAGTCTAATTTGCATAATTTACGCACGAGAAAAAAACCCGTATTATATGTGATGTATCCCATGGTACTAAACATTCATACAAATAATTATTCAAATCAGCTTTCATATGGAAGTTTTGTACAAAAAACAGATTTCTGCATCGTCGGTACAAAATGGCAGCTGGCAGCCATCTTGAATTTCGGACCGCACCCAAAAACACTCGTTCTCGTCCCACAGTCATAACAAAGGTACCCAAGAAGTTTCGTAAAGATCGGTTCATAAATACGGCCTCTAGCCCGAGCCATAGCAGCTTGGCACTTACAGCTCTGAAAGTAACACTAAATAAATCAGTCTAATTTGCATAATTTACGCACGAGAAAAAAACCCGTATTATATGTGATGTATTCCATGGTACTAAACATTTATACAAAACTTTATTCAAATGAGAACTTTCATACAGAAGTTCTGTACAAAAAACTGATTTTTGCATCATCGGTACAAAATGGCCGCTGGCAGCCATCTTGAATTTCGGTCCACACCTAAAAACACTCGTTCCCGTCCCAGGGTCATAACAAAGGTACACAAGAAGTTTCGTAAAGATCGGTTCATAAATACGACCTTTAGCCCGAGCCATAGCCAATTGCTGACGTACGGACAGACGGACGGATGGACGGACAGACAGACGGACGACGGGCCATGACAATAGCTCAAATTTGACTTCGTCAAAGTTGAGCTAAAAATGTATGAAATTTGAAGAAAATCTAATTTAAAAAATTTTTCTCTACGTTCCCATCGTGGATCAGACCATCGATCCATCGTTGGTGAACGCAAGCAAAAAATGCTTTGCCGATTCTAGGACAGCATCAAAAAAGCTGTTTGCCGATTCTGGGACACCGACGTTCGCCAACAGTTGTTCAAACGGTTGTTCGAACGGTTAAAGCACGATCCGATCGGCGAAACCCCATTTGCTGATTCTAGGACAGGAAAAAATCGACCTCAAAACGTTTTCTCGACGTTCGCCAACGGTGAATGCGAGTGTAAAGCGCAGTTACTCATCGAGGATTTTTTAAACAAGAGGCCCCACGGGGGCTGAAGCGCTCATCTTGTACAGAACACAATTTAAACAGAGTCCAAGAATGAGTCTACATTAAGCAAGCCATCTCCATAGGCTACACTGTCAATCCTGGAGTCCCTCAGGAGTGACGAAAATAATCTGGGCATCATGCCTTTTCTTCAGTTGGTCATAAGTAAAATGTAGAGCTCCCCTATGAAGCCCCTTGATACAACCTATGTGGATTAATCTTAGTACCTCTAGAGGGTACTGAATACAAAATTTTTAATTTTTCAGCAAAATGGCCAATTCCGGCTCCCATAGAGAGCCCAAATATTAACCCAGGCTCTTGATTTGAACACAGTTAAATCTGACTTCCCTAGAGATGTTATGTACTGAACATGAAAGCATTCTGACTGTTGGATCTGAAGAAGAGAAATTGTAAAGAAATTTCTTCGAATTGCACTAAGTTCAAATTTGGGCTACCATAGCGAGCCCAAATATTGACCTATGGATCCGATTTGAACAAACTTGAATCTGACCCCCCTAGAGATGTTGTATACCAAATGTGAAAGCATTCTGACAAGTGAATCTGAAGAAGATTTTTGAAGAAATTCCCTCATATTGTACTAAGTTAAATTTCATGTTCCCATATGGAGCCCAAATATTAACCTAGGCACTCGAATTGAACAACCTGGAATCTGACCACCCTAGAGATGTTGTATACCAAATATAAAAGCATTCCGACTGCTGGATCTGAAGAAGATTTTTTAAAGAAATTTTCTCATATTGCACTAAGTAAAGATTTGGGCTACCATAGTGATCCCAAATATATACCTAGGGATTTGATTTGAACAAACTTGAATCTGACCCCCATAGAGATGTTGCATACCAAATATCAAAGCATTCTGACTGATGGATCTGAAAAGTTTTTTAAATTACCCTCCATATTGAACAAAGATAAAATTTGGGCTTCCGTAGGAAGCCCAAATATTAACCTAGGGACTTGGTTTGAACAATCTAGAATCTGACCCTCATAACAATGATGTATACCAAATATTAAAAGATTCTGACTGGTGGTTCTGAAGAAGAAGATTTTTAAAGAATATTCCCCATATTACCCTATGTTGAAACTTCGGGCTCCTATAGAGAGCCCAAATATGAACCAATGAGCTTTATTTCAACAAACCTTTATCTGACCCCCCTATGAATGCTGTATACCAAATATCAAAAGATTCTAATGATTGGTTCTGGAGAAAAGATTTTTTAAAAAATTTTGCAAATATGCGGACTCAGCATTTTTTCGATGCCCATTACAGAACACCCTAACATAACCAATGGCAATTTTGTTTTACCATTCAATTCTACTGGTCATAAGGATACTTCATACCAAATGAAAGCTCTCTGTTCCGTGGGGTTTGGGAAATATGGGCGTTTGAAAATATTTCTATTTTTAGCTCCCAGGGTTCCCATGGGGATGCAGGAATTTTTTTTTTTTGCATGGGTCAAGTACTTATGACCCAATACTACCACAAAACAAATTTGGTTCATACCGGACCATCGGTTCAGAAAATAGAAATTTTGGGCGGGGCCAAAAATCTTACCCCCTTCTATTACAAAGCCAAATATTACTTTACGAACTTCGTTTGAACAAACTTGATTCTACACCTCATATGGAAGCTCCATAGCAAATATCAAGTCATTGTACACACTGGTTCTTGAGAAGAAGATTTTTAAAATAGTTAAGAGCATTTTCCCCCACTCCCTCCCTATGGGGCTGGGCATACTAAGTTGAACAAAAATGAAATGCCCCTTTGGGACCATCACTCACACAAACTTTCACTTGAATTGGCCCAGTGGCTTTGGAGGAGAGGACCAAAACATGGTGTTGATGGACGACGGACGGGAAGCAATTAGATTAGCTCAGCTTGACTTTGTCAAGATGAGTTAAAAATCGATTTGGGCCTCTGGTACATGGAAAAAAGACGGTTTGCCGTTTCTGGGACACCGAGGATTTTTTTTCCAAACTTAAGAGAAACAACCCAAGTTTGGAAAAATCCACTATGGGTATCACCACTTCTGACGTAAGTGGGGATACCCATAGTGGATTTTTCCAAACTCAACAGAAAAAACTGAGTTTTTTTGGGAAAATCCACTATGGGTATCCCCATACATTTAGATTCACATAGATTTCTTCTCACCTTTTTTCGTATGGCCGATCCTGGAGGATCTTCGCCAATGATGATTGTAGCACGCAGGAGCTCTATTTATATTGTACAAGTGGAAATACCCATCGTGGGATTTTCCAAAAAAACTTAGTTTTTTCTATTGAGTTTGGAAAAATCCACTATGGGTATCCCCACTTACGTCAGAAGTGAAATAATAAATTTTATCAAAATAATGTGAATCATTACATCGAGTTACTCTGCGATGAAGCTCGTTCTGACACGCGAATATAATTATTCACGAAGGAAGCGCTGTGGATTTTATTGTCCAGTCACTGAGGGTCGAAAGGGGCTTGTTCCCCATATCGTCCCTGCGCGCCTTCGGCGCGTTAAACCATTCCATTTGGGTGTCAGTCTACAATAATCAGTCTGCTTTATCAAGTAAAGTGATATTTACTGTATAAACTTACTGAGAACGCCATTTGTCACACTCAAAATGTATTACAGGTTTTTCATTCAAATGAGTCAATTGTCAGTTAAATCGTTTAACTGAAAAACTATTCTATGGATGAATGCGGAAACCATTCAAAAGATTAATTGATGTTATTTTTTTTGAAAAGCGTTACATTTACTGACATGTTTTTATTCAAGATTTTAATTATTCATGTTCTTTCTGATTTTTAACACGTTTGAAACGGATGTTATTTTAATATTTTTTAATCATTTATCGAGGTTTCATTTTGTAAAATGTTTTTCGTCAATTATATTAAAGACAGAAGATTTTTATTTACTTAAAACAAAACAAAAATAATTACACATTTGATTTTGAAAATAAAATAACTCAAGTTAGCATACTCTAAAGGAAATAATAATTTAGAAACCGAAAAAATGTTTTTACACATCACAGATTCTAAACGTAGAGATCAACTTTTAAGCGAATATGAACGTGCAAGAAGAGCATTCAATCGGCTGACAGAAGTAGACGTCTTGGAGAGATGGAATTGAGACGCGAAGCCACAAAAATATTTAAACCCGTGACAGAGGTTCAGGAACGAAGCAAGGAGACAGTTGAAGAATTGAGACCCACAAAAGAGAGTTCTTTGAGAATGGGTTCGTTGCCCGGTAGTTTTACAAAACAGTATTCCTTTCAATCTACACCGGATTACGTTCCCATGAGAATCGAAACTGACGTGAGTGAGAGCGACGATACAGCTTCGGCTATCACCACTGATAGCGTCGCGTCGTCCGAGGATGGTGGTAAGAGAGATCTGTTGTATAGAATTTATAAGGATTCTGACGGTAGAACTTTTGTGGGCGACACAGAAGTGCAAGAGGATGATGATAATTTAATCGTTGGTTCAAATAGCTACGAATTAACTCCTGGACTGCGCAAATTGCTGCTTTTCGACAAGCCTGGAGATTACACGGAACAGGATTTCGACAATTACGGCGACATTCTAGTTCAGACCCACGCCATGAAGAGAAATAACGATGCCGGAGAGCCGAGACCCAAAGCCAACAGAAGTTACAAGTGGACGAAGGTGGTGAAACCCATATGGGATATGAATAAGAAGTTCGTCGGGTCGGTGACTGGCAAAGGGGTAAAAACCACTTTTCTTCCGAGCGATTCTGACGCTCTGTCTCCGAGATTGAGTTTGTTGATGGCAAGAAGACGCGCTGGTAACACTGGATTAGATAATGAGATAGTCAGCATATGCGATGAATTGTTGAGGCAGCAGGTTTTGAATAAACGCGATTACAAAAGACTGATATATAATAAGTAGAGAGAAACAAACAAAAATATATAAAATAAAAAGGAGTAAATTTTACACTACAAAATAATAAAAGTAATTTAAACAACAAACGATTTACCAGTGAAAAAAACAAAATATATATTATAAATATGTTGGTGATAAAGAACAGGGGATACGTCAGAACTTACGTTCAAGGCAGTTCTGGCATCGTCGATTCTATAATGCGAGCGGTCACGAGCGATGCAGGTAGAAAACTCGCATCGACCGCGTTTGAGGTCGGTAAGAAGACGGCTTTGGATGCTGGTAAGAAAGCCGTTTACGAAGCCAGTGGTAGGATGGCTTCTGTGGCTGGCAAGAGGGCAGCCGACGCATTGATCGACAAGTTGATCAGTCCATTGGCGAAGCGAGCTGCGTTAGTGAACGCCGAAAAGTTGGAAAGATTTTAACGATGCTGTGGTACCCATACAAGATTTGGCTAAAATGACGAGTGGATCTGGATTGAAGAGAACTCGCGACTGTGTAATATAAATAAATAAAAATATTTATAAAACTGAGTTTGAAAAAAACCCATAAAAATTGTGTTTGAAAAAATCTAAAATAACAAAAAATAAACCAAGATGAACATTAAAGATATGTCTTGGAACGACGTCGCGACCAAGAGGTCGAATAACGAGTTCTTTCCCAAAAGCATAAGAGGCTTGATAGTGGGAAAATCGAATTGTGGAAAGTCCAATCTGTTGATGAATCTGTTGTCGCAACCACACTGGTTGGATTACGACAGATTGTTCGTGTTTGGCAAGAGCTTGTTTCAACCCGAATACAGATTGCTTCAAGAATGCATGGATCGTAGATTGCCTAAGGACGTCATAGCCAGAATCTTTGACAGTAGGGAGGAATTCGACAAAAGTGAAGCTTCTCTTTCGACCATTTTGGACGGTGCTGCGATGGAACTGATGAAGAGAAATGCGTCTTCGAACGTCGAGTGTCGATTTTATGAGAACGCTAGCGACGTTCCGGATCCTAGAGAATTGAAATCGGAAGATAAGAATCTCATGATTTTCGATGATCCGCTTTTGGAGAGAGAACCAATGCGAATCATTACGTTAGGGTTCTTCACAGCAACGTGGACTGTTTCTAACCATCGCAGAATTATTTTCGATTGCCCAGACAGACGATAAGGGAGAACGCTAATTTACTGTGTCTTTCGCCAGGATCTCAAGAATCTCAATCACATCTACGGTGATCACGTCGCAAACGACATGAGCGTGGTGGAATTCAGGAGATTCTGCAAGAGGGTTTGGGATGGAGGACTTTACAATTTCGTCGTGATCGATTTGACTGGCGAATTTAATCGCGGAAAATATCGGTGCGGAATCGACAAGTTTTATGTTTCTGATGATAAGACAGAGCGAAAATAAAATTAGAAAATAAATTAAATAATTTAGTTTTGAAAAAATAAAAAATAAAAATTAAAATATAATGTTCGAACAAGGAGAATTGTTAGAACAGATAGCCGAGAATATGGCAGCAAAACAATCCATTCAAATCGCGGCGAGTGGAGATTCGACTCGATTCGCGACGAAATTCGAACCTTCCATCGAATTGAATAGAGAGAAAAGATACGAGATGGCGTTGGTGAACCTGGAGACTTATTATTCCTTCCCAAACGTCACCGAAAAGAATAACTCGTTCAAGTATTCCGACAGAGTGGATTGGTTGGAGATTCGAATTCCCAAAGGAAGTTACGACATAGATGATTTGAACAATTCAAACGCGAATGAAGACGGATGGAAAGGGAAGCAACAAGATCAGACTCGCTCCAAACCCTAATACCTTACAGATGATGTTGGATTTGGAAGATAATTTTCGAGTGGATTTCAACACGGACGATTCTACAGGCAAGATGCTGGGATTCGATCGAAAGATGTATCGAGGTCACGCGGCATCTGAAAATACGGTCGACATTCTCGCAGTCAATAGCATTCTGGTGAACGTGGATGTGATTGCTGGAAGCTACATGAATGGCAGCGCTCAACCGACGATCTATTCCTTCTTTCCAAACGTGTTGATGGGTTATAAGATCGTGGAACGACCTCGAAATTTAGTTTATCTACCAATGATTTTAGACACATTGTATAGTCTCAAAACCACGTTGATGGATCAAAATGGTGAACTGTTAGATCTTCGCGGACAGAGGGTGACGATACGATTTCACATACAAGAAATATAAAAGCAAAAAAAAAATATTGCGTAAAAATATAAATAAGAAAATAAAATAAACGCAATATTAATTTACAAAAATTATTTAATATATATAATTATCATTAAAACAAAAAACAATTGAACAAAATATATTTTAAAAAAAGAATTATGACACAATACGTGGTTAAAAACGTGAACATATCCGCAGGACAGAGGAAGAAACTTAAGAGAGCGTTAACAACTCGAGGCGAGGCGGTGAGATTCAAATTCACTCACGAAGATCTGACGAGAGGCTGTCAGGATTCGATCGCCTGGACCAGAAGTCAAATCAAAAGGATGGAGAAAGCGATTCGTGATGGAAGGGGGTTGACGGTGAGATTGAGTCCCGCTCAACTGAGATACAATTTGAGAATGAAAGGCTGTTTCCTACTGCTATTGGCAGGAATCGCCGCAAAAGCATTACTCTTTGCCACAAAAGCATTACCCTTTCTCGGAAAGACTCTCGGCGTGAGAGCTCTCTCGGGACTTGCGAGTTCGGCAGTTGATAAATTAATGGGTGGCAGCAGACTGTTTTTGAAGAAGGGAGGAGCCGTGTGTCACGTCCACGTAGACGACGGCGGTGAAGGATTGTATCTAGAACCTGGCAACTCTCTGAGAGGAAACAGTCTCTATCTGAAGAGTGGACGGAACGTTGAGCGACTCGGCAAGGGTTTGTTGTTTGGTGAGAATCCGCCGTTTAAGAATATACCGATTTTGAGTATGTTATTATAAAGTAAAAATTATATAATTATATAAAATATAAATCATAGAAAGTATAAAATATAAAATGGATAAAAAGGTGGAAAAACAATTGGACAATAATGATGAATATCGCGAGATAGAGTGCGAAAAAAGATGTGGAAAAACAATTAGACGCTAATGATGGATATCTAAGGAAAGAACTGATGAAAGAGTTAGATAAACAGCGGGATAGACGGTTGACAAGAATGAGACGCTTTCCACCGTTGCCACTACCTTCTGAAGAGAATGGAAATGATGCGAGTGTTACCAAGAGATGCACAACATTCGTTCATAATTATGATTCGGATAAACAAATGTGTTCTTATAAAAACGTAACATATCACAAAAAAAAGAAAAGAATCAACGCCAAATTTGAGAAAAAGGAAACTTTATTATAATATATGTGGGTGATAGTGAAGAAGAAGGAAAACAAAAAAAAGAAAAAAAAAAAAAGTAATGAGATCTGGAGATGATCAACCTCTCTTGATATCATAAAATCAACCTCTCTATTGTTTATATTTCCAAGTCCGTTATGAGCATGTTGACGCTCGTGTCTTCTTTTTCGAAAATGTGTTGAATGTTTATCTTTACTTTTTTGAGTTTTTTTACATCGGTGAACATGCTCTCACCACCCGATTTGTTCACGAGTTCGAGAGATTTTTGGATATATGTAACTTCCATAGGGCAACGACAAATCGTCCTTGTCGAATTCTCTATCTTTGGCGATGACGATTTTCTGTAGATAGCTTTGGTACTCGTAAAACAAATCGAGCGTGGCTTAGTCCAATTTCAAAGGCATGCTATATTTGTCGTGTTTGTGCTCTAAGCCCTTTGTGTCGACCTCGCTCAATTCGAATGAGTCGTGTCATTGTAATCTATAGATTTTATAACCAAATTTCTTACACGTTTCGACTCGTTTCAATTTCAATTCGCATCTTTTAGGTGTTGCTGTCATGATCGATTATTTGTTTTTTTTGTTTTATGAATTATTGCAAATAATGTATATTTTTAAATTTTGTATTTAATAATAATTTGTTAAGTTTTTTTTTTTTTTTACTCTCTATATATATAAAAAAAGTTTTTTAATTTTCAATTTTCTTTAATGTACAAAATTTTTTTTGTAAAAGTTTTTTTTCTCTTTATATATAAATAAAGAAAGTTTAAATTTTAACGTCCTTTTTCTCGTATTAATTCAATTTTTTTCACGTTAAGCAACATAAAAAAAAATTGATTAATTTCATCAAAAAACATTTTTTTTGAAGGAATTAAAACATATATATATAAAAACAATTTGAAAACTTTTTAACAAATTATTTAATTACAAAATTCGAAAAAAATATTCTTACAAAAGAAGCGAACAAATAAAAAAATGAAAAATTTAAATGAGAAAACCGTACCTCAGTTAAACGAGATTTGTAAAAAATTAATTCCACATTTCAGAAATCATAGAACCAAATCAAAAAAAATTGAAGTCATACAGGAATATCGTTTGCGAAACGATGGAAAGAAAAAAATCAAAAGATCTGAAGTGGATAAACTTGAACAGACTCGAATTGCAGAAAAAAATAAGCCGATGACAGTAACGCCCGACAATAGAAAAGAAAAGTGGAGCATGATGAAATTAGAAAGATCAGGCGCGAGGAGATACGTAGTTTGCGCGATGAAAAAGCAAATGAAATGTCGATAGCAACGACGTCAAAAAATGCATCGGTTGTGAAAAATGAGAAAAAGATAGTAAAAAGGAATCGAAATGCTGACGTGGAAAAAAAAAAAAACGTTTCGGTTGTGAAAAATGAGAAGACGACTAAACGAAAAGCCGTTGAAGAACTTCAAGTTTCAAAAGAAAAAAACAAACCTAAAATGAGAACGAGTGATGCACTTCAGAATCACGACAAACGAGATATATCGAGCGAAATTTTACGAGCAATCGACGAAGGGAAAGGAGAAGAATATGTAGCACGACTCACGGAACTATTCCAATCGAAGCCCGTAGAATGGGAGAGTGCGATCAAAGGCGTTTTTAAAACTTTCGACGTGGTTCCCTTGTTCAAGAAAGTCGATCCGAAATTGTTCATGGAACGGGTGAAGAAAGATTTCGCGAACACATGAACGTGGGACAAAAAATTAAGATGATACTCCATTGCGTCATGAATAAAATCAACGTGAAGTCCGGCGAGAGCATCGTGAAAAATGCATATTTCAGATCTAACGTCGAACCCATATTTCGAGGTTCAGATTTATCGGACCTTTTCGAAAAGATGAAAGACAAAATGTTGACATCTCTCGCGAATTATCAACATGAACGTAGTAATTGGACGTTCGATGAGGTGCTGAAACTCGAAATTCATGTAACTAAAAACGATTCGTTGAAAGGGTCTTCCAATGTGGAATTACCGTATTTCTTAGCTAAAAAAACACTCTGTGGTCAACGTGAGAAATAAAGATGATCAGTGTTTTAAATGGGCAGTCACCTCTGCTTTATACCCTGTCAAAATCCATCCTGAGAGAGTTTCTCATTACGAGGAGACTTCTAAAAATCTCGATTGGACCGGAGTGACTTTTCCAACGCAGTTAAAACACATTGAATGTTTCGAGGCTCAAAATCCCACCATAGTGGTGAACGTCTTGGGATACGACGATGACAAACGAACGATCTATCCTCTCAGACGGACTTTGTATCTCGAAAGAGAAACGACTATTATTTTATTATTGATTTCGAATGGTGACAATCGTCATAGTTGGGTTAAAAATCCGAGCCGATTTCTGTCGAGACAAAATAATAAACATGAACATGAGATATGTTTATGTTGCAACTGCATGAACGTGTTTCGCAGCGAAAAATCGTTAGCGAAACATCAGGAATATTGCAACGAAAATCAAGGTGTCGCCATCGAAATGCCCAAACCAAACACCATCGTGAAGTTTGAAAATCGGAATAGAAGGTTAAAAGTACCATTCGTCATGTACGCCGATTCCGAATGCTTCACAGTGAAAATGAGTTCCTGCCAACCCGACGCTCTTCGAAGTTACGTCAAAAGATATCAAAAACACACGCCTTGGGGTTATTGCATTTACGTGAAATGCACTTTCGACTCGCAACACGACATGGGTCCCTTCGCCAACACGAAACAGTGCGAAGACGACGACGTGGCTCAAAGGTTCGTGGAAGAGTTAGAATCGAAAATTCAAATGTTATACGACAAATTCAAAAATCCGGTAAAAATGATCACGCGAGAGCAGCAGGATGAAAATAATAGAGCCACCGAATGTCACATATGCAGACAATCGTTCGACGAGAATTCGGAGGAAAATAAGGTTAGAGACCACGATCATTACACGGGTCTGTATCGCGGTCCGATTCACAGCAAGTGTAATTTAAAATATCGAGACGCCGTTTTCTATCCAGTGATATTTCACAATCTCTCGGGTTATGACAGTCATCTGTTCGTGAAAAATCTCGGCACCTCCGACGGAGAATTAAATTGCATCGCGAACAGCGAAGAAAGATACATTTCCTTCACGAAATGGAAGGTCATGGAGAAGAAAAGAGTAATCGACGGAGAGACGTTGAAAGAAAAAACAAAATTCATTCGTAGAAGCATACGTTTCATTGACAGTTTTAAATTCATGTCGACCGCTCTGGAAAAATTAGTCGATAACATGAGCAAGGATAAATTTAAAATCACGAGCGAACATTTTGGAGAACGAGTAGACGTCATGTTGTGGAAAGGAGTCTATCCTTACGATTACATGAACAATCTAAAGAGATTCGACGACACCGCACTACCTTCGAAAGAAGATTTTTATTCGAAATTATACAAATTCGACATTTCCGACGAGAATTACGAACACGCCAAAAACGTGTGGAAATCATTCGATATAAAAACCATGAGAGATTATCACGATCTCTATCTGAAGACTGCCGTTCTGCTCTTGGCAGACATGTTCGAAACTTTTCGAGACGTCTGTTGTCGAAATTACGATCTGGATCCGGTTTGGTATTTCACCGCACCCGGTCTGGTGTGGTACGCTCTGTTGAAGACCACCAAAGTCCAACTGGAATTATTATCCGACGTGGACATGTTGCTCATGTTCGAAAGGGCTGCGAGAGGTGGCGTCTAGATGATCTCCCACAGATATTCTGAAGCTTACAATCCCTACATGATTCGAAACGATCGAATAAATACATACAGTATTGGGACGCTAATAATCTGTACGGTTGGGCTATGAGTCGTCCTTTACTGATTGGAAATTTCGAATGGGTAACGGAACCGGAAGAGATGCAAAAATGACGGATGCCTGCACCCTGATTTCGGTGGTGGAAAGAGTCAAATACGCTAGATAATTGATCACCGTGTGGGCCGAGGAGGCCGGCACGTTAGAGGAGGGAAAAACCGAGTGGTCTTTCGGAAACGGAGGTAGCAGATCGCAACATGGTCAGGTCGGATATCCCATGCCGTTAGGTGAAATCATACGAATGGGTCTGGCTTCCACGGATTTGAATAACAGAGTGGTCGTCAATCTCGCGGTGAATGGTGTAGAGAGCGATAAGAGATACAGCGTTAAAAAGACTGAGAATCAACACGCGAATGTTAGCACGTTCGACACACCTCTCAAAGTGAAAGCCGGAGACATGATTAATTTCGTTACGAAAACCAATAATCCTCAAGCCGCCACTTCCGTGGTGAGACTACTGATCGAACTAGATCCTTTGAACAAACAGTGAACGCTTGGAAATAATTAAAAAAATAATGAGTGATTATTAAAAGCAAAAAAAAAAGTAATGAGATTTAGAAAGATGTTCAATCTCTCTCGATCTCATTACTTTTATTTTTTTTGTTTTTTAATAATTACTCATTACTTTTTTATTTTGTTTCTAATTTTTTTCACACACGTCTCATCGAATGATCGACATCTTATTTCCATCCGATTCGAATTGTAATTCTCTGTCCGACAGGACCAGGACGAAGGCTTCGGTTTTTCTCGGCACGTTCCTATCGAATTGCATCTTGATCTGAATGTCTAAGACGCTACTCTTGAGTTGTTCACCGTTTACCAACGTCGAATACGAACATGGGATACATTGACTTTTATTCGCCGGGAGATATGTTAGGATTGCTCATCAATTCGTCTAGACCATGATACTTCTTTCTAAAATCAGCGGCGTCGCCATACAGTCTGCAGAAATCGTTCTTGTCGAACGATGCATTGTAATCGATTGCTGGATATCTCGTGGCGTTCAGAAACACTTGCAGGTTTCTCAAATGGCAGTGATCGAACAGCGATGCATTCTTTTCCTGAGATACATGATCTTGTTGTAATCGTCTGCGAATCCGAAGATGTGTTTCAAAGGTATCCTGAACGAAAACGTTCCTTTAGGTCTGGACGTCTTGACGAAATAGTCGAATATCGCAACGGCGCCGGCGCTAGCAGGGCCAACAGTGTCTTTCATCCACAACTGATTAAGTCCTCGGGATTTCGAAAAATCATCCGGATACGTCAAGAGTCCGAACATCGTGGTGGCCTGACCGGGATGAAAAACAGATTCTATCTCTTGTCCGGATAGCAAGTATTTTATATATTTCTGAATAGATGCATGATGCCATTATTGGTTAGAGTAACCGTGTCGTCAGCGGCGAAGTCGCTCCCATCTTCCTTGGTGAGACGTCCCTGCACCACTATGTAACTCTCACTAGGATGGACGAATAGATCTTGAGTTTTGACGTTTATTCTTATCTCTCCCGCCTTGTTCAAACTCGTTCCGGTTACCGGTTCGTATTCGTGAACCTCATATTCTTGAATACTTTCATCTTTCACTATGCTTTGTGCTATATCTAGTATATTTGCCATTTTTGAAGGGTTTTTGTTTTTTGTATATTAATTAGCTTGCTTTTTTATCTAAAAATAGTTTTATTTTTTATTACCGGTATTATTTCTCTCTTTTATATATATGTGTAAACAAGAAAATGTTAAAGAGAGTAAATAAAAAAAAATTAGTTTTCTTTATTAAAACTTCGTCTTCTGCAATTGTTGTTCGTAAAACTTTCCGATGATCTCTTCTCCATCCAAAGCTTCGATTTCGTAAGTCACCGGATCGGTGTGAAATATTTTGATTATCACGAAGATCTCCGAGGTCCATCGAGGAGTATAACCCTTTTCAAAGTGCTTCTTATAAGCATAGACTCGCACTCGATTGCTGACTGCAAATTTCGGCGTTCTAGACTTCTTCCTGATCTTAGATCTCTCGGGATATAGATTCGCGTAGACCCGTTTTTCGTTTCGAGGATCGCTAGCTTCCGTGGGAGTCATCTTGATCGATCTGTGTCGCATGTTGTTGTAATCTTTGACCAGACCGTTCAGAGCGTATATGTATTTCTAAGTCGAATTCGCCGTGAAGTATCTGTGCATCTTTTCCTTCATCGTTCGATTCCAATGTTCCACCACACTGGCTTTTTCTTCGTTTTCGATCGAGTAGAGGTCGACTAATCGATGAACGTGCTTGTAGAATTCCTTTCCCTTGTCCACCCACAATTTATTCGGTTTTCGAGAAGACAAGTCGAATGTGCTCTTCAGAGCCTCGGCGATGCAAGGTCCCGATTTATTCTTCAAAGCTCTGATCCAACCGTATTCGGAAAAAACATCAATGACCATCAATAGATATTTAACGCCCTCGTTCCACCTCGAAAACGATCTCATGTCGACCAAGTCGGCGGACCGAATGTCATCCAAACCCTTCACGAACACCCTTCTCTTTCGAAATTTACGCACGATGGGTTTGTGTAACTCCTCGGCAAATTCGCTCATCAATAATCGTTTCTTCTTTTCCGATGCGCTTTTTTTTTTTTTGGAACGCCCCCATCCGAATCGACATTTCGCACCAATCAGATTACCGACCAGCGAAAGTTATATCTTCTCTCTCCTGGTCGGATTCGATATACCTCTCAATTTCGCCAACATGTTTTTATCACAGACGTCGTTGCGAGTCTTGGTGTCGGGATGTCCTGCATAGCACAGATCGTGATCATACGCGGCCGCGTCCACCCTATTCATGGGTTTGCTCCAAGATTTAGGAGTCAGATCGGCGTTGAGTCTCTCTCTCAATTTCGTTCCGGGTCCCGTGAAACTGACCCGGCAGATGCATTTCAAAAGGTAGATTATTGATCATTTTATTCACGATGCCTTTACCTTTGCTCGCGTTCTTTTTTTTAATGAATCGAGTCTTGATCGAACCACACACGTCGCAAATTCCGCGAAGCATCTGTCTGTCGATTTTAGTTCGTACTTCGAGAATTACTCGTTTCGGTAACTCGCTTACACTTTACGCAACACATTTTTTGAGAGTTATTTAAATTAATTTCGTTTTTATTTTATATATAAATTTAATATTTCTTTTTTAAAAATTTCTATTCTTATGTAATATATATATATTTTTTTTTTTCCAATCGCTGCTCTTGAGTTCTATCATCTTACTGAATTCCTCCCTAGCCTCTTTCCTCCCCCTTTCCACGAGAGAATCTTTCATCTCTTCCTTCATGATCTGACGAGTCTTGATTCTCACAGCTTCTTTCATGGCATCGTATTTCGTTTTCTCGCCCAATATCGTGAAGTATTCTCCATCCAATATCCTACCGTCTTTCAACGCCATCAAGATCATTTCGGATATCGTGTCGATCTTGGAGTCGGCCAAATCTCGAATCTTTTCGTGTTTCCCAGCTTTCAGATATAATTTCCTACTCAAAAAGTTTCCTAGCGTGCTAAACAATCCGGCGGCGAGAGCCACTCCTTCTACGGTCAACACGATCGGAACGCCGGCCGCAGTCGACAATCCGATGCCGGCCGTGTGTATACCCATGGAAATCGTGATGAGTGTCGTGTCGACCGCATTGACGAATTTCAGGAAACGTGAATACTTCTTGAGAGAACGGCGAGAATCTCTCTTGAGTCAGATACAATTGGATTCTACTGATTTGATCGATGCGATACCTCTCTCCTCTTTCTTTCTCTTCTAGCGAGGGCGCCATTGGCAAAACGTCGTTCGGCTTCTCATCCTCGCCGTCATCTAACGTCAGATACAATTTATTTCTGGTTCTCATTTTTGTGTTTTCTTTCTAATATTAGATAAAAAATTTTATGTGTGTATTTATTTTTATTTCTATTCTCCCTTATTTATATCAACGAGAAAACTTAGACGTATGCTTCCTTCAACAATAATTTCATGACGCATCCCCTGTCTTCTAAAGTCAGACTTCTACGTGCCAATTTCAGTTCTTCAGAATTGGTGGGCTTATCTCGCCCGCTACAGAAGACTTATCTCCACCAAAACGTGATCTCTTCGTCGATTCGAACGCGTTCGAACGCCGGTTCGAAATACTTGACGACCATATCTTCCCTTTCTATCGTCAGACATGAATGATTCTCGTGATCGAAGTCTAGATGATCCTGACATCCGACGCATTGTTCTAACAAGAGGCGACCTATTTGTTCGTTCACGCAGAATGCGTAGGCTCTCATCAGTATTTTTAAAAGAAACCTTGCTCTCAAAATCTGGGAATTGTTCATGATTTACGTATATTTTATTATCTATTTCGATTAGATATTTTTTTTAAATAACTATTTATTTATATATTTTTTTCTCTCCTATATATATCAATCACTTTTTTATTTCCTCTCAACAAAACCGATTCTATCACTATTCGCCCCCACAAAACTCGTGAGGTGAATCGGTAAATCGTTTTCACCGATCGAATCGCACCCTAGACTGTCCGAAACGCGATCGCAAACGTGGTGTCCCAGAAATGGCAAACCGTCTTTTTTCATGTACCGAAGGCCCAAATCGATTTTTAAAAAAATCCTCGATGAGTAACGGCGCTTTACGCTCACTTTCACCGTTGGTAAACGTCGAGAAAACGTTTTGAAGTCGATTTTTCCTGTCCTAGAATCGGCAAATGGGGTTTCGCCGATCGGATCGCGCTTTAACCGTTCGAACAACCGTTGGCGAACGTCGGTCCCAGAATCGGCAAACAGCTTTTTTTATGCTGTCCCAGAATCGGCAAAGCGTTTTTTGCTCGCGTTCACCAACGATGGATCGATGGTCTGATCCGTGATGGGAACGTAGAGAAAAATTTTTTATATTAGATTTTCTTCAAATTTCATACATTTTTTCACTTCTGAGCGATGTGTCGAATCTACGCGTTCGCCAACGGGTGTTTGAACAGTTAAAAGTGCGATCTGTGAGCCTCAAAAACAATGGCCGATTCTGGGACACCATGAAAAAATGACATTTTTGTACACGTGTACACGATTTAACACTGAATCCCTATGGCGGTACACGTACATGTGCGTGTACTTGTACAGTACATGTACAAAAGTGTCCCAGAATCGGCCGTTTATACCTACTTACCTAACATGAAAGGCAGACAACACTTGCAAATAAAATTCTTGAATAACTATTTGTTCATTATTTTGCATCAAAAACATAGCTTATGACCCAATGAGCTCATTCCAATGATGGGTCACAAGCTATGTTTTTGAGACAAAAAAATGAAACAAATTAAAACTGAATGGTGATTTTGTGAATAGCACTGGTCGGTTTTGTCTGTTGGGCTGGGTAAAGGGTTAATTGTTTTCATTTATGTGAAGGCTGGTAATAAACACCTGCTGACATGATTGTGTGAATAAGTTAATCGATATGGCATTGTGCCATGTTATATAGCCCCATATTATATCGAGATTGATATATCCTTAGTGAATAATTATACTGAGTTTGATTTTTTTTTCTGCATTTTCTGAATGGTCTCCTTCATTTGCACTGAGCGACCTTTGTTTACATCTTTGTTACACTAATATATTGTACATATAGCTGTTGATTGTTTAAGTGGGTCAAGGACCTTGTTTACTTGAACTACGACAAAATCACCTAGAAACTGTTAGAACCTTGTAGAATTTTCATCTTCTGGAACATTCTATCTGTTAACTATATAAAGGTTTGTCAACAGAATTCAAAAACTCATTTTTAGAAAGCCATTTCAGAAAGACTCACTTCAGTTGTTTCCATTGGAGATTATTGTTTCAGAACAGTGCATTTATTATAGAAGCAGTGCTTCTTTGTGAATTTGAAAGATTGATTCCAAAAGAGAATTTTGAAGAGAATCTATTCGTCTTGGAAAAAGAGTATTTATACTTTCTGTGAAACAGAATTATATTTTGTGAAAAGCCAGGATTCTACTGGATTATTTGGAAATTACCCGTGGCGCCAATACTTCTTGGATTTTTACTCCATTCGAACTTTGCGGAGCACTTTATTATATTTTATTGGAGACTGCTGAAATTTCTAAGTGAAACTTTTATTAGAAATCTACAGGATACTGTTTCTGAAGAGACATTCTTGGATTTAATACTACCAGCTGGTAGCTTTCTTCACAAGATTCTTCACCACTGGATTACTGGTTTCTGTTAAACTGTATTTTGGACTAATTCTATAATTGATAAGTACCGTTTTTTTTTATTTTCTGTGAACCAGTTAGTGTAAAAGATCTTTATCTTTCTTTTTTCTTTTTTTTTCCATTAATTTTTTTTAAAATTAAATTTCAGAATAGTTAAATTCATAGTTATTGTTGCTGATTCTCAGATTTCTTTCTGTTACCAATATCATTAATATTTCTACACCGTAACAACTATCACAGCCTCTTGTTTTATCCTTCCACACTGGCACTCATGCCATATCGATTAACCCATTCACACGTGCATGTTCTGTGTATTCAGCAACCACAGAACCAAGATTGATTTCCAACATAAAATAAAACTGTCATGGTTAGGTTTTTGTTTGAGTAACGTTTTGTCAGATTTGGAAAAGTATCGAATTCAAAACTTTTTCCTTAGCCCATGATGAAAGAATGTGGGACTTACTTGTCATCATTTTTGAATAGGAAGTGATCCTCTATGAGTTGCTTCTCTTCTTCCTTGGTCATGGTTGCTAGTGAGAAGTATTTACCTTTTAACTCGCCATCAAGGGTATTTAAAGCCTCAACACTTATCTTCTCCATTTCCTCTCTTTGCTGATTAATATAGTGGAAAAGATAAAAAAATGAGACATATTTCTGACTTAATTTAAAGCAATGGGCAACAAGTAGCTAAAATGAAAGTGTCAATGACACTGTAGCTTAACTTGTGTGTTGTGTTTGATGAAAAGGATAATGTTCAATGTTTATGAAAGGATTATGAAATAAGACAAGAATTGTGATAATTGGGAATATGTTCATTTCTGTTCCATGTATGCTATGTTTATGATAAAAATAATATGAGGTGTACACTGTACTAAAGATCTGAGGGGTGGGTTAATATGACCTCACAGTTAATATATGTGGCCCTCACAGTTAACATATATCAACAAAATTACAATGAAATTATTCCAAAGTGAGTCATCCTATCAAGTTACATTAAAATCCCTTCATAAATATGACCTGTAGACTGTGCTAAAGGTTTTCAGGCTTCGGGCCCCTGTAGCCGTCAGTTTCCCAATTGCGTCCAAAGGGGACGTTCTCATCTAGACATTATATGAAGTCAACCTACCAAGTTACAATGAAATCCCTCCATAAATACGACCTGTAGACTGTGCTAAAGGTTTTCGGGCTTCAGACACCTGTAGACATCACAGTTGACCAACCACGACCAAAAGGGGAAGTCATCATCTAGGCATTATATGGAGTCAACCTAACAAGTTACAATGAAATCCTTCCATAAATACGGCCTACAGACATGCTAAAGGTTTTTGGGCTCGGGCAGCCAACAAGGCTGAATGATCGTGACCAAAAGGGGACGTTCTCATCTGGACACTATTTGGAGTCATCCTACCAAGCTACAATAAAATCCCTTCATAATTATGACCTGTAGACTGTTCTAAAGGTTTTTGGGCTTTGGGCCCCTGAAGCCGTCACAGTTGCCCACTCGTGTCCAAAAGGGGACGTTCTCATCTAGACATTATATGAAGTCAACCTACCAAGTTACAATGAAATCCCTTCATAAATATGACCTTAGACTGTGCTAAGTAAAGGTTTTCGGGCTTCGGGCTCGGGCAGACATCATGGCTGAATGATCGCAACCAAAGGGGTCAATCTCATCTGGGGATCATCTGGAGTGATCCTGCGAAGTTACAATGAAATCCCTTCATAAATATGACCTGTAGACTGTGTTCAAGGTTTTCGGGCTTCGGGCACCTGTAGCCATCACAGTTGACCAATCACGACCAAAAGGGGATGTCATCATCTAGGCATTATATGGAGTCAACCTAACAATGTTACAATGAAATCCTTCTATAAATATAAACTTTTGCCTATGCTAAAGGTTTTTGGGCTCGGGCACCCATCATGGCTGAATGATCACGGCCAAAATGGGACGTTCTCATCTTGACCTTATTTGGAGTCAACCTACCAAGTTACAATGAAATCCCTTCATAAATATGACCTGTTGACAGTGCTAAAGGTTTTTGGGCTTCGGGCACCTTTAGCTGTCAAAGTTGCCCAAACATGTCCAAAAGGGGACGTTCTCATCTAGGCATTATATGAAGTCAACCTACCAAGTTACAATGAAATCCCTTCATAAATATGACCTGTAGACTGTGCTAAAGGTTTTCGGGCTTCGGGCTCGGGCAGCCATCATGGGTGAATGATCGCACGTTCTCATCTAGACATTATATGAAGTTAACCTACCAAGTTACAATGAAATCCCTTCATAAATATGACCTGTAGACTGTGCTAAAGGTTTTCGGGCTTCGGGCTTGGGCAGCCATCATGGGTGAATGATCGCAACCATAGGGGACAATCTCATCTGAGCATCATCTGGAGTGATCCTAAGAAGTTACAATGAAATCCCTTCATAAATATGACCTGTAGACTGTGCTCAAGGTTTTCGGGCTTCAGGCACTTGTAGCCATCACAACTGACCAATCACGACCGAAAGGGGATGTCATCATCTAGGCATTATATGGAGTCAACCAAACAGGTTACAATGAAATCCTTCCATAAATATGACCTTTTGCCTATGCTAAAGGTTTTTGGGCTCGGGCACCCATCAAGGCTGCATGATTGCGATCAAAATGGGACGTTCTCATCTAGACATTATTTGGAGTCATCCTGCCAAGTTACAATGAAATCATTTCATAAATATGACCTCTAGACTGTGCTAAAGGTATTCGGGCTTCGGGCTCCTGTAGCCGTCACAGTTGCCCAATCACGTCCAAAGGGGGACTTTCTCATCTAGACATTGTATGAAGTCAACCCACCAAGTTACAATGAAATTCCTCAATAAATATGACCTGTAGACTGTGCTAAAGGTTTTCGGGTTTTGGGCTCGAGCAGACGTCACGGTTGGCAGATCATGCCCAAATGTGGAAATTCGCATCTAGACATCATAAGGAGTCATCCTACCAAGTTACAATGAAATCCCTCCACATTAAACATGACCTGCAGACTGTGCTAAAAGTTTTTGGGTTTCGGGCTTGGGCAGCCATCACGGTTGATAGATCATGCCCAAAAGGGGACGTTCTCGTCTAGACACTATACAGAGGCATCCTACCAAGTTACAATGAAATCCCTTCATAAATACGACCTGTAGACTGTGCTAATGGTTTTCGGGTTTTGGGCTCGGGCAGCCATACCGGGACGTTCTCATCTAGACATGACCCCAAACCTGCATATGAAATTTCGTGACGATCAGACAAGAACTGCGGGGTGTAGCCCGTGCTAAAGGAAATGTGAACAGACGTCACAGACTAACAGACTAACAGACTTCCGCACGCGTGATGGCAATAGCTTTTCTTGACAATGTCAAGTTAAGCTAAAAAAGAAAAGAAAAAAAAGCCTCTTCACCCAGCATCCTTTCACTCATAATCTGCCGACATTACTGATTTTGTAGGGGTCAAAAAGACTGACAGGCCTGGACATGTGAAAAATCTAGGGGAGCTACAATGGCTCCCCTAAATCCGTGCCAGTAGAGCTATTCCATACTTAAGTCTGATATTAACTAGAGGTACTGTGAGCAATCTCACAAAGTGATACACCCGCGCCTCAGTTGTTGTGCTTACGAGGACAACCATATGATGTAGCAATTGAAATGTATAGGTTAGATTATCTCCCTTTGGAAATGTCAGAACGGAATTATATTGCTTCGTGCACATCTTCATATGGAGTTCTTCCATTGTGTAAGTTTCATGAAAATTCTTCATACGGTTTAGGAGGAGTTGCGCTTATAAGGATGGACAGATGGACGGGGCGATTCCTATATACCCCCCAAACTTTATACCCCCCAAAACTTTGTTTGCGGGGGGTATAATAAGGGAATGTAAGGTTTAAGGAGAGCTATTACAGCTCTTAAGGAGAGCAATTATGCTTTTCCATAAATTGATTTTGCAGGAGCCATGGAGGGCAGGAGCTATAGCTCTCCTCAAAAGACCAGGCCTGGACTGACAAGGAGCAGTTGAAAAGTTTCATCACATGGTGTCATGGACCATCGGGTTGCACCTGATGATCTATGTGATGAAAGTTTGCTGGTGTTTATTGTGCTGTTTTGAACAATTATAAATAGGGACACTGAAACCCAATTGGAAGCAGGAGGGGGAGGGGAGGGGAGAGGGGGGGGGGGGGGCTAAAAACTAAAAAACAAATGCTGGTTTGGAGAGCCCAAGCACCCACAGGGCTACCATGGTTCACCCCACGTAAAGAACACCGATAAATTTGACCCAAATTTCCATGCATTTTAACGCAGAAACACTGCATCCTCGTGGGCAGAACAGTTCAAAATCTAGATCGAGAACGTCTCCGGGAGCCTGATAAACAAAATTGGGTATCTGATGAGAGGGGTCGATTTAATTTTTAAAAACTGAATTGCAGTTTAATAACTTGGATAAATTTTGATTAGCATTTCCTATTATTTGTGTTTTTGTCATGTGAAATTGATCAGTTATAGTTGAAAATCGATTCGAAAATCGCTACGCGAATCCAGTTAAATCGAGCCCTGTCTGACAATTAAGCATGTCAAACAAGATCCTACAAAGCCGAAAAATAATTCAAGTTTTGTTACTTTGTTACAAGGATTACCAACTAGAGGCTCTAAAGAGCCTGTAATCACTCACCTGAAACTACATCTAAAAATATGATTTCCCATAGGCTTTCCATGGTAACTATGAGCAATTGTGTCCATGTTTGCAACATTACATCAACATTACATGAGGATCATTGGTAGAAGGTGTCCCAGTCCTTAATCATGTAAAGTTTCAAAACATTTGACTTTGTAGTTTCAGAGGGGAAGATTTTTGCAAAATCCATCAGTCAGAATCAGAGAATGTCTCTGGGGGCCATATTATTCATCCAACAGGAACAATATGAGGATAGTTTGAAGAGGACCTCCCAGAGACCATTCCTGCCAAGTTTGTTTCACACCGGCTCAGAGGTTACAGAGAAGATGAAAATGTGAAAAGTTTACGGACGCCAAGTGATGAGAAAAGCTCACATGGCCTTATAGGCCAGGTGAGCTAAAATCAAATGTTAATTGGCGAACTGAGGAACATACTCAGTTGAAAAAAAGGGTGGGGGTGGGGGGGGGGGGGGGGGGCTGAGGCTGTCCTAGACCCCCACCCCACCTCTCCAGCATTCTTCAAAAATACTTTTAGAGTGGGGGTATACATGGATCTGGTGCTACAATTAACCCTTTACCCAAAATGAAAAGCAAACGACACTTGCACACAATATTCTTTAACTAATTTTTTTCATTTTTTGTCTCAAAAACATGGGTTATGACCCCTTATTGGAACGAGCTCGGTGAGCCAGTTCCAAAGAGGGGTCATAACCTATGTTTTTGAGACAAAAAATGAAAATATGAAAATGATAAATTTCAATTTGTATATTTTTTATAGTTACCAATGGCCCAGACTAGCTGGTGCAAACTCGATATTATCAAGGGCCAAACATTGAGTGCCCACTCATGGGAGGGCCATCCTCGTCTGGGCCAATGGTAAATATAAAAAATATACAAATTACTTTAAGTTTATATTTTTATACAACCAATGGCCCAGACTAGCTGAATCATAAAAAGGCGGAGGGCCTAGGACTTAAGAATTAGCAGAACAAATATAGCTCCTAACCCTGCATTCCAAGGTGAAGGAAAATAAATTTAAAAGGAATTACATGTATGTCTCTCTATACAATAGAGAAGACATCATAAATAAGGAGCCATCTCCGTAATTCAATATTCTTAGCATGAATGATTATGCTAATTGGGGATAACAAGTCCCAATTTTTAAGCTAGTCCAGGCTAAGCCCCATAAATTAGGATGGCGTATTTGAGAGTGAGAGACTAACCCCCACTCCTCACCCCCCCCCCCCCCACCCCCCCCCCACCCCCCCCCCACCCCCCCACAAACATACGCCATAAAAAAATTAATAAACAAGCTGTATCTAGGATCAGAAAAAATCTACAGACAAAAACAGCTTCACTCATAGTTACACTTATCAGGCCGGAGGAGATTTTACAAGAAAAATCACTCCCTCCCCCCCCCCCCCCCCTTTTTTTTGAAGGAATATTCTTCAAAACAAAGAGGGGAAAGCTCTGGAATCAGTGCAAAGCGATAAATAATCCAAACATATTCGCCCAATAAGCACCCTGTTATTAATTATTGGTGCTTAACTGTTTGGGTGCTGGAAGCCCATATTTGGGCTTTATTCTTAAGTGCAGGTGCTTCAACTTAAGAAGGCATAATTTTTGGTGGCTGAGCTTCATATTACCTTTGAAGTTAAATAATTTTGTCTGTCAGAAGTTGCCTTGTTACAATTTATGAGAGAGTGCCTATTGGCACTCTCTCATAAATTGTAACAAGGCAAAGATATATAAACAAATTTTGATGACCAAAAATAATTCAGCACTCTACCAGTTAAAACACTTAAGAAACTAAGGCTGTTGTGGCGATCCCGGTTATTAACAGAGCACACTAACATATACCGAAGTCGGAATACGTCAATAGGATGAAAACCGGTGATACAAAGTGTACGACCCTACACTTGTCCAATTAGTACCATTTAAACAGTATCTGAAGAAGCAAACATGCTTCTAAGGCAACCTACAGACGACCCGTTCATATGTACAATTGATTCCAACAATAACGCTCCAATGAACCGTTCGAATATACGAGAATGTGTCCTGTATCTTCATAGAAACCTGGATTAGAACATGGAACGTGCTATAATTAACAGACCCGTCATGGACCGTCCCCCGAAATCATTCAAAGTTTCCTAGGTCCGTAACAACCAATGAGTGTTCGGAGATGACTATATTACTCGAATGATAATGCAAAACAAAAATGAAAGTATCAATGACACTGTGGCTCAACTTGTCAAGACATGCACATGTATAGTATGCAACACAGCAATGACAAACATCTAGGTAATGACCTGATAACAAAGGCACATATAAAGTATTGTAATGGTCTGTACATAAATACTGGCCGTAGCCTGTAACAAATGTATAGGTAAAGTATTGTAAAGGTGGGTGACAGTCAGATGCTAAACTAGAAAAGAAATCTGCTAAACTAGAAAAGAAATCCGAGTCCCAGAGTGGGTCTGACTGAACCCCAAAATATTTGTTCTCATATCACAGTGATAACAAAGGCACCCCAAAACACATTCATTCCTGTCAAAAGGTGAAAACAAAGGTACCCAAGAAGTTTCGTGAAGATCAGTTCATAAATACGAGCTGTACAGAAGTTGTGACAAAAAATTGATTAGACCTAGTTTTGGTACAAAATGGCCACTGGCAGCCATCTTGAATTTTGGACCGCACTCAGAAACACTCGTTCTCGTCCCAAGGTGATAACAAAGGTACCCAAGAAGTTTTGTGAAGATCAGTTCATAAATACAGCCTCTAGCCCGAGCCGTATTGACATGTGCACTTACAGTGTATAAGTAGCACTAAATAAATCAAAGTTCATCTAATTTGCATAATTTCTGCACGAGAGAAAAAACCTGTACTATACGTGATGTATTCCATGTTACTAAACATTCATACAAAAATTTATTCAAATCAGAACTTTCATACAGAAGTTCTGTACAAAAGACTGATTGCACTAATTTTGGTACAAAATGGCTGCTGGTGGCCAACTTGAATTTCGGGCCACACCCTAAAATACTTGTTCTCGTCCCACGGTGATAACAAAGGTACCCACGAAGTTTTGTAAAGATCGGTTCATAAATGCGGCCTCTAGCCCGAGCCATATTGGCATTTGCACTGACAGTACTGAAAGTAACACTAAATAAATCAAAGTTGGTCTAATTTGCATAATGTAAGCACGAGAAAAAAATCCGTATGATATGTAATGTATCTCATGGTACTAAACATTCATACAAAAAATTATTCAAATCAGAGCTTTCATACAGAAGTTCTGTACAAAAAAAAGTTTTCTGCATCGTCGGTACGAAATGGCGACTGGCAGCCATCTTGAATTTCGGACCGCACCCAAAAACACTCTTTCTCGTCCCACAGTCATAACAAAGGTACTCAAGAAGTTTCGTAAAGGTCGGTTCATAAATACGGCCTCTAGCCCGAGCCGTATCCAATTGCTGACGTACGGACAGATGGATGACGGTCCATGACAAAAGCTCAAATTTGGCTTCGCCAAAGTTGAGCTAAAAGTTAAAAAATTTATAGTAATTTATATATTTTTTATACTTACCAATGACCCAGACTTAGCTGGTGCAAACTCTAACAAAACCAGGGCCAAACACAAATTTTGCCCCCCAATCCCCAAAATTTGCATCCAAAACAAAAAGAAATCATGTCCTAAAGGACCTCCATACTACGCCTCTACTGCGCATGCGCAGTGACGCAGACGTCCCGAAATTGGCGCCAATTATCATTCTTACTGGCAGTGCCTGGTCAGCGCTATGTACTCAGCGGGGAGGCAAGAGTTCCCAACTCCAGGGAGGGCCATCCCCGTCTGGGTCATTGGTAAGTATAAAAAATATATAAATTACTATAAATTTTTTAACATTTTTATACTGTACCAATGACCCAGACTTAGCTGAATAGTAAACAGGCTGGAGGGCCTAGGACATAGAGGAAAATCCAATAAGCTCAACTATATAGTAAAGAGGTAACCCCTTAAGGAGAAAAGGAGTATTAGGCTTTACATGTATCTTTCTTATTTAATATTAAATTAGAAAGATACACTACCCTTAATAATTGAGCACAATAACATTCATGTTCTCTATTAACATCCAGTATAACCCTTATACTAATTATTTTTAAAGCAAGCCAATAAATAAAGTAGTCCAGAGAATTGAGACTCTTTATAGTCATTTAAAAGTGTCCGAGTATTGTATATTAAAGCCCGTTTGACACTTGACATATACAAATGCTTCACACCGAGCTACACTTTAAAAATAAGACATGAATGAATTTAAACATAATATTACACTTTAAAACCATCCCGGAAGCGACTCAGAAATACTGACTTGGAGGAGGCATTCCCTTGCTTTTCACTATAAAGCAGGTGACCTAAGGGAACACCCGCCCCCCCCCCCCTTCCCAGTCACTGCCGGAACAGAAAACCTGCATAACTATAGTTGCAACTGTTTAGTGGACGACATTCTGAGCAACAGATAACGGACCTAAACAATGCATTTCTCCAGAAATGGACTCAATATTTCTGAGATAAAAATTCGTAAATGTGGATGGCTGAGACCAATAAGCAGCCTTCATTAAATCTGTAATAGCAACACTATTAGCATAAGCCCAGGAAGTAGAAAGAGCTCTTACTTCATGAGCAGAAATCTTAAGCACAGACTGCTGAGAAGAAGATAAATCTTCATAAGCAGTACGGATAGTTAACTGAATCCATCTAGCAATAGAATGGACTGAAATGTCCTTTCTATTAGGCATCAAAGACAGAAAGAAACGTTTCCGTCCCTTTCTGATAAACTGAGATCTCTGTTTATAGATACATAATGCTCTAACAGGACAGAGTAAAGGCCTACGCCCGTCTGAAGACGGAAGAGCCTTAATAACAATAGGTTCCGGATATTTATTAGGAGCCCGATTCTTAGCTAAAAAGCCCACATTAGTAGTGAAGGTGATAGTGTTCCCAACACTACGATAATGAGAATCATCCACCGATAGTGCATGAAGCTCACTGACTCTTCTGGCAGAAGAGAAAGCTAAGAGAAAAGCTGTCTTATAAGATAAGAATTTGAAATCTACTGTCCCAAGAGGTTCAAATGCCTTTTCCTTCAATTAAAGGAGAACCCAAGCTAAATTCCACTTAGGAATTAATCTAAGAGTTCTGGGTCTATTTATCGAAAAGTTTCTAACCAACTTCGATAAAGAGACATTAGATCCAATTTGTAAACTATCATGATGTGCATAGGTATCAGATAACATAGATCTATAACCCTTTATAGTAACAGGCTGCAGTTTGATTTCGTCAAACAAGTATACTAGAAAGTTTGCAATGTCTGGTATAGAGGGATCGAATATATCTACAGAATGATCCCTACACCAACGACGAAAAACCTTCCACTTAGCCGCATAGTTTAGCGAAGAGGAGGTCCTCCTACAGTTAGAAATCGCGTCCACTGCTCGTCCTGTAAAGTGCTTGCCATGCAAGAAGGACCGCACAACGGAAAAACGTGAAGGTTGAGACCTTGCGGGTTGTGATGGAGTTGGCGCGATTTCCCCTGCGAAAGAAGATCCTCCCGTGGAGGAAGCTTCCGCGGTAGGTCCCACAACAGACACCTGAGTAGATTTATCCACAGTCTCTGTGGCGACAGAGATGCTACCAACAGAATCTTGCATTGAGATTGTTTTATCTTTAGCAATACTTGTTGAATTAACGGCGCTGGAGGATACGCATATCCTATCATTCCGTCCCAAGGGATCGACAGAGCGTCTACTGCAAAAGCTCTTGGATCCGGACACGGAGACACATACGTCTGCAACTGATTGTTGAGATGTGTCGCAAATAAGTCTATCATTGGCCGTTCCCATTGGTAGCAAATCTGATTGAATACTTGTTTGTTGAGAGTCCACTCCGACGGCAACAAGCGACCCTTTCGTGAAAGGGAGTCTGCTAGCACATTCAGACGACCCGGTATGTGACAGACCGAAAGAAGAACGTGATGTTCTAACGCAAACAGAAGGATTCTTTCCGTTAGATTGAACAACGGAACTGAATGAGTGCCTCCCTGATTCCGTATATACGCCACTACTGTCGTATTGTCGGATAGGATTTGGACATGAGCATCGTGAATAATGTCCATCCAGTGACGTAACGCAAGCCAAATTGACATCATTTCCTTGATGTTTATGTGCTTGCACAGGAATTGCGGATCCCAAAGACCCTGGCATCTCGAATCCGTTGGGATTAATGATGCACCCCAACCTGTTTGACTGGCATCCGTCATAACGGTAAAACTCGGATCCGGCAACTGCAGCAGAACTCCTTGAGTTAACCACTGAATGTTTGCCCAAGTCTGAATCTCTTGTTTCACTTGATCTGACAAGAGAACGTCTACATCGAGCGAATGAATTTTCACACTCCAATTCTGAGTCAGGAAAATTTGAAGAGGACGTGTGCGTAACCACCCCATCGGAATGAGATCCGCGGCGGCTCCGCACAGACCTATCAGTCTCATAAATTCTCTCGCCGTGACTTTGTCTGCGTGCAGACAATAGCGAGCGTAACAACTGACTAATTTCGCTCTGGTTAACGGCAGACGAACGAGATTGTTGTGCGTCTCGAAGCTCATTCCCAGATGAGTGAATGACTTGGACGGCACCAGATCCGACTTCTCCTCGTTTACTATAAAACCGAGACGTCGGAGCAATAGAAGAAGATTCTGAACATCGTTCTGAAGCGTTAACTCGTTGCCGTACCTCTGAAGAATGTCGTCCAGGTAGGCCGACGTTACCGCAGACGAATGAGCTCGGAAGTAGATCATTACCGAGTTCATTACCCGAGTGAAAGCCCAGGGTGCTAGATTCAATCCGAAGCACATCGCCCGGAATTGATACACCACTCCTAGGACTGCGAAGTGTAGATACTTTCGGAATGTCGGATGTACCATGACGTGAAAGTACGCATCTTTGAGATCTATGCTCGTTGCATAATCGTTCACCCGAATACTCGCTCTGACCGATCGAATCGTCTCCATATAAAACTTCGGAGCGACGATCAGCTTGTTTATCCAGCTCAAATCTATGACTGGACGGAACGAGCCGTCTGGTTTCGGAACCAGAAACAGATGGCTGTAGAATCCCGGAGATTCCTGGTTTTCTACGACCTCTACCGCGTTCTTCATTAAAAGAGACTGTACCTCTGATAACAGAGCGTCTCTTTTCTGTGGATTTGACGGAAGATGAGTCCACTTTGGACTTCGAGTTAATGGAGGCTTTCGTTTGAAGGATATCTTTAGACCTTTCGAAGTCACTCCTCTCACCCAAGGGTCGTCCGTAATCGACGCCCACTCTTGTGAAAAGCTCGACAACCTTCCGCCAACCGGAACGCGATAGAGGTTTAAGCCATCACCTCCTGGACCTGCGAGGCCTGCGGTAGGAGAAACCACGTCTTCCACGACCCGCACCTCGCCTCGTCGACCTCGGGGCGTCCGACCGATTGTCCCGGCCTGAAGGACGTCCCGAACGAGAGTCGCTATCCTGACGGTCTCTCGAATAAGACCAAGAGGACGCACCGGAACCTCTATAGGAACCTCTCTTGGGCGCATTAGACCCAGAAGTGCCTGTCTTATTCGTGTCTGCTGTATCCGACTTCTTAGGAGCGGATCTGAACAACAGAGAATCATTAGCTTTCTTTTTAATTTTATCATAAATAGCGGAAAGCTTGCCGTCAAAGAGAAGTTCTCCTGAGACTGAAGCGACTCTAAGAGAGTTCTTCACCTTAGAATCCACTAGTGTGGATGTAGCTAGGGCTGCGTCACGTCTAACCAACTCCAGATTTGCCACTGAAAGGGCGGAGTTACACGTGGAATAAGCTACTGCCCTTGAAAGAAGTCTTAAAGAGGATTGTATATCCTGAAACTCTTTCCCCTGAAGGCGCAGTGATAACGCCTTAGTAAGGTGATCTGCGTAAGATAAGGCATCTAAATTGGCTCTGTTAGACGCAATAGCTGTTTCCAACACCGCGGTTGGAATAGAAGCTGACGACGGTAATGATAGCTCTAAGTCTTCCGCCTCATCGTCCATACGCAGAGGAACTCTCGGTATACCCTGTCCTGCCGTATCGAATTTATTCCTTGCATTAATGAAAGGCAGGTTGAGAGTATTAGCGGACAAGAAACCTGCTTTCCCCGTCCTGGAAGCAAGTTTAAATATAGCGTCGTTCAATAATTCAAATGTTCTTGCAACATTATTGGACTGCGACGGAAACTCGGGAGCGATGTCCCTGAACCGCTCAAAAAATTCAGAGTCCAATGACGCAATAATTCTCTTGTCCGGAAGCGCAGCAGTCTGGCCCGACGGAACAACTTGAGGGAGAAAGTGCCGGATGAAGTCCACGGCAGCTTTATGTTGTTCCGAAAGGGATAGCTCCAAGTCATCCGTATACCTTTCACCATCCGGTCGGACCTCATGATGTTCCCGGTCGTCCGTCCCCGATGCTTCGGCGGAGCGTACCGACCCAGCGCCGTCGGCTAATTCTCGATCCGACACCGTTTCTGTCGGCTGCTGGGATGCTGCGATAAGTTGTGCTATCTGCACAAGAATGTCCGGCGTCGAGACCTGCGGAGGCGCAGTCTTTCGCTGCTTCGCCGAGGGCAGCTCCGCATCAGATGGCTCCCGCATACTTTTCCTATGCGAACGTCCGGAGTCCATCGGTCTCGAATCCCTGGCTGCCGGATGGTGTGACCTGGTCGCCGAAGAATCCTTCATCGGCGAAGCTGGTAATATATCGGCGGTCACGCAGCCAAGGTGCGGTCGTGTGCGCTGACGAGAAGAGGAAGCCTTAACAGTCTCTGCGGACTGCTTATACAACGGAGCGTCCCGAGCGACGGACGTATGCTCCGCTAAAGACACATTTTGTACCACAACATCTGGTCCTAGATGTTGTTGTACGAGAGAGGGGCCTCTCTCGCTCGCGGCCCGGTTGGACCTGGACGAGCTAGGAACCGGACTCCAAGGCTTCCTCCGTTCTAGCTTACTATCCGCCGTCACTGGGTGTGCATCTATTATGTTTATAGTGCTCGCATCACCCAAAATTTCCTCTTGGACCACATCGGACGAACCCGGCTGCCGAACCATTTGGTGAATGGACGCTACATCGGGCGAGCTAGCGGACGACATTTGTCTAATCTCCATGAGCACTTTTGCCGCTAGCTCTGAATTCATTTGTGACGACGGACGCACACTTGAAGAAGATAACATGGAAACATCACCCTGTTCTGGTTCCTCTGAAATAGAAACAGAGAGTAGAGTGACCTTGCGGAGAAAGAGCCGGAATCGCTCTTTCTCCAGAAACAACATATCGTGACACACGTTTCCAATGTTTCTCATCCCAATGTTCACATATAGGACAGGGATTAATGCGAGAACACTGACTACAATTAATACAATGATCATGAAAGTCAGAGGAAGATTTCTTCCTATTACAATTTGAACAATGTCCCTTCATTGTGAAAGAACAACAATAAGTCCTAGTTACTTGCAAAAACCCCTGACACAAAGATACATAATAACATAATCCATTAATAAATGAAAAAACAATTGCAAAACAAAATAATTTTGAAAAAATATTTTTTCAGCGAAGCCCAAGTTGCTGAAAAGTAACGTTGAGCCCCGATGGATCCGATGGCAAAGTGTGGTCAAAAATTTTAAATTTATATTAAATAATTAATGAGACACTTTCGGATAATATAAATGTATCTTATAGTGAGATAAACTACAGCAAAGGCAAACAGCCCCCCTCAAAAAAGGCTGTTGCCAATGAAAACAAACAGTGTAAAAACACCAGAAAACATGACTCCAGGCACTGAAAAAACTGGCCCGGAATCAGTCATCAATTACACTCTATCTGATGCAAAACAGAGACTCCCGGGGGAGAATCTGTAGAACATCAGATGGAAGATGCAGAACACAAACGTTATACACCCATGGGTGAAAACGTAACTATGGGGAAAATAACAGAAAACATTCTGTAACCAAGCAACTCTCCCAGGAAATTTTAGAAATGAAATTTCTCAAAAATATGCCAAAAGCATGGGAGAATTACAAGGGGGGACTTTAGAAGGCTAGGGGAGAGGAAACACTGAATAAGCAGTGCAACAATTAGCAAGAATGACAACAAGAGGCCCATGCCTCGAAAATAGGCAACTTAACATAATTTCATCAAAAAATTTTAAGTACAGCCCTGATTATTTTTTGTCACTTCTTTTTCCTCTCCTCCTTCTATCCTCCTTAGAATCACATTTTCTCCAAAAATTACGTGTCTGGCATCCTTTAAACTGAGATTTACAAGCACAAAGATCAGTGAGATGTTGACTGATGAAGGGCCAAACAGAGAATGATAATTGGCGCCAATTTCGGGACGTCTGCGTCACTGCGCATGCGCAGTAGAGGCGTAGTATGGAGGTCCTTTAGGACATGATTTCTTTTCGTTTTGAATGCAAATTTTGGGGATTGGGGGGCAAAATTTGTGTTTGGCCCTGGTTTTGTTAGATTTAGCACCAGCTAAGTCTGGGTCATTGGTACAGTATAAAAATATGAGAACATATGCATATTGGCAGTTCGATAACTGATCTAAATAGCCCCAAAATTCTCATGAGCTCTATAAGCAGAGCAATTTGTTGGACAAAGTGAATGCAATCATATATTAACCAATAATCCAGCTGCACCATGCGTTGGTATAGACACCTACAGTAAATCCACTGTAGCATTGCGGGTGGAGTAACTAGTGCAAACAATCACGTGATTTGAACTTCTGTACGTGCACTTGATATTACGGGAAGGTGTCAGAATGGAATCATCTCCAAGAACTTTTTAATCACACTTAAGGATATGCTTCTGCACCACAGAGTGTCCACTAAATATCAATGGGTGTTTGAAGCTTGCAAATATGTCAGGGAAGCACGGACAGAGCATGGAATAGTTTCACTTTGAATTTCACACGCTTCAAAAACTCAAACAAAAACTTAAAATAATATGCAAATCATTAAAAACAATCCTGTTCATATTTTGAAGTCAAAGGAAGAGATGAGGTAATTGTTCTTTAGTAAACAAGAGGCCCCAAGGGGCCTGAGGGCGCTCACCTGACATGGTAGCCTAAATATCAAACCAGAGAATTGATTTCAACAAGTTGCATATGCTCCTCCTAAGAAAAGCTAACACCAAATATCCAAAGATTCTGACCAGTGGATCTAAAAAAAAAAGAAGATTTTTAAAGAATATTCCTCATATTGAACTAAGTTATAATTCAGGCTCCCACAGGGAGCCCATATATGAACTCGGACTTGGCTTTAACAAACTTGAATCTCATCCGACTAAGGATGCTGCACACCAAATATCAAAACATTCTGACTGCTGGATCTGAAGAAGATTTTTAAAGAAAATTCCTCATTTTGAACTAAGTTACAATTCAAGCTCCCACAGTGAGTCCAAATATGGACCTAGGGGCATGGCTTGAACAAACTTGAATCTCACCCCCTAAGGATGCTGCATACCAAATATCAAAACATTCCGACTGATGGATCTGAAGAAGATTTTTAAAGAAAATTCCTCATTTTGAACTAAGTTATAATTCGGGCTACCAAATTGAGCCCAAATATGAACCCAGGGACTTGGGTTGAACAAACTTGAATCTCACCCTAAGCATGGCGCATACTGAATATCAAAAGATTCTGCCTGCTGGATCTTGAGAAGATTTTTAAAGAAATTTGCCTGAAATGCACTAAGTTTGAATTCAAGCTTCTATAGTGAGCCCAAATATGAATCTAGGGAGCCGATTTGAACAAAATAGAATCAGATCCACCCCACAATGTTGCATACCAAATATCAAAAGATTCTGCCTGCTGGATCTGGAGAAGAAGATTTTTTAAGAAATTTGCCTGAAATGCACTAAGTTCAAATTTGGGCTCCTATACTGAGCCCAAATATAAACCCAGGGGGCCGATTTGAACAAATTTGAATCAGATCCACCCCACAATGTTGCATACCAAATATCAAAAGATTCTGCATGCTGGATCTGGAGAAGATTTTTTAAGAAATTTGCCTGAAATGCACTAAGTTCAAATTTGGGCTCCTATACTGAGCCCAAATATGAACCCAGGGGGCCGATTTGAACAAACTTGAATCAGATCCACCCTACAATGTTGCATACCAAATATCAAAAGATTCTGACTGCTGGATCTGGAGAAGAAGATTTTTTAATGTTTTTCCCATTGCCTACCGTGTTAAAAAGTGCTGACTCAGCACTTTTTCAATGTCCTGAAAAAAGTACCTTGTGATCAAACCGATAGGGATTTTTTTTTACCATTCTATTCTACTGGAATAAAGTAAGCTTTATACAAAATAAGAATTCTCTGTGCCGTGTAGTTTTGGAGATATGGCAGTTTTAAGGTTTTTCCTATTTTTAGCTCCCGAGGTTCCCATGGGGCTGCGGGAAAATTTTTTTTGCATAAATCAAGTACTTATGACCCAATAAGTCCTCACATTAAATTTGGTTCAAATCGGCCTCTCGGTTCAGAAAATAGAAATTTAGGGCGGGGCCAAAATTTTTGCCCCTCCCATAACAACGCCAAATATTATCCCTCGAACTTCTCTTGAACAAATCTGAGTCTACACCTCAAAAGGAAGCTGCATACCATATATCAAGTGTCTGCTACTGCTGGTTCTTGAGAAGAAGGTTTTCAAAGATTTTGGCGCCTCTTGGGGGCGTGGCCCCACCCAGGAAGAGGGGCAACTTCATTTGAACAAATCTGAATTGGCATTAGGTAATAAATATTTAGCCAACATTTGAATAAAATTGGGCTAGTGATTTAGGAGAAGTCGATAATGTAAAGTTAACGCCGGACGGACGACGGACGGATCACGATCAGTAAAGCTCCCGCTGAGCTTCGCTCAGGTGAGCTAAAAAACATGATTCAAACATTTGAATTTTGACATAATTCACTGAAATACAAAATCAAGCAATCTGATACCTCTTTTTTTTCAGATTATTAGCCCTGGTGTTACCAACATGTCTCCTTCATTTTAATATGTTGTATATAAAAAAAAGAAAAAAAAAAAAAACCCTACCTACTGACCCTAATTTTTTTGAGCATGTAACCCCAACCACACTTTTAGTTTTTTTTGTCTAATCAAAATTAAATTAAAATTTGTAAAAAAATTTTCGAAAAAATTTTGAAAAAAATTCCTAAGTTCCCAAAGGGAACATATTGAGTCCAAGGGCATCCCGATAGAGCCTAAGTGTGGACAAAATGCAAATATGAAATTTTTTTCAAAATCCCAAATGAGCTACACTACCGGAATAATAATCAAAGTATCCTAAAGTAATTCTATAGTAACACAATATTAAATACTACAAATATTTGAGGACACTGCCAATGTAAAAACAATGTCAAGGAAAAAAACGGAAACAAGACATCAGGCACAAAAAGGCCCAAAGTCAGAAACCAATTTAAATGCTACCAGATGCAAAGCTAGATCTTCATATGAAGAAAAAACGATGTACATTGGATAGAAGATGCAAGACTAAAACGACCTCACACCCCTCGGGTGAGGACGTAACCATGGGGATAAACAGAATAAATATTCTGTAATACACGTTAAACTCCCAAGACATTTAATAAAAAATTTCAATAAAAAATAGCCAAAAAGCTTAAGAGTTTAACAGGAAGGGTTCATGGAAGGAATACTGAACAAACAGTGGAACAAGAGGACGCTCACCTGACATGGTAGTCTGAATATCAAACCAGGGACTTGAATAAGCTGCATACACACCTCCTAAGAAAAGCATATGTATACCAACTATATGAATCGATTGGGGGCACGGTGGCTCAGTTGGTAGAGGTGCAGGCTGCAAGCCGAGAGGTCCTCGGTTCGAATCCCACCTGCGGCAACCGCGTTGTGTCCTTGGGCAAGACACTTCACCCCGATTGCCTACATGGGGGCACGATGACGCTGTGTACTGAGGCGTACTGCACGTCGACGGTGCGCATGTCTTCAACCAATCTAACCCTGCCTGTGCTGCGGTGCAGAGTTACGATGTTGGAGAGCTGACAGCTGCTCGTCGTTGCTCGGTGGTTCTCTCCGGGTACTCCGGCTTCCTCCACCCGTAAAACTGTCATGGTCACGATTAGCCATTGTGCATAAGTATGTGACCTTAAGCACCAATAAATAAATCAATAAATAAATAAATATGAATCGATTGTGCCCACACAATACACAGGATTTTCCTTCTATTTTCAGTTCCTGCACTTTTACATCCCAAAATTGAGATAAACGCATAAAAACAGATTTTTTATTTTTGTTCGGAAATTTTCGATGTCCCAAACAAAATATTTTCAGACTAAAATTTTGTTTTCTTCTTAAAATTGACCAAAACACATAAAAAACAAAACAAGAGGTCCCAGGGGGCCTTAGGGGTCACCGAATGTTCAATACTGTTAAACAAATTTTATCAAAAGCTATTAAGGTTCTACAGAGTAAATCTATACTCTCTGTGGAGCTAAAACATCAACAGGACTGAATGGGACAATGCTACTGATCAAATATCAAAAGATTCTGCATGATGGTTCTGAAGAAGATTTTTAAAGAATTTTCCTTGAATTGCACAAAGTAAACATTCATGCCCTCATAGTGAGGCCCAATATTGATCGAGGGACTCAATTTGAATAAACTCGGAACCTTACAAAGATGCTACATACCAAATATCAAGATTTTGCCCACTGGTTTGGGAGGAGATTTTTAAAGAATTTTTACTTAAAATGCACAAAGTGAAAATTCACGGCCCGTAAGGAGCACCAATATTGATTGAGGGACTCGATTTGGCCAAACGTGAATCAGACTCATACCAAGTTGCTGCATACCAAATATTGAATAATTCCGCCCATTGGTTCTGGAGAAGTAAATTTTTGAATAATTTTTCTTAAATTGTACCAAGTAAAAATTCACGCCCCCATAGGGAGCCCCAATATTGATCGAGGACTTGATTTGAACAAACTTGAATCAGACCCATACCAAGATGCTGCATACCACATATCGAAAGATTCTGGTCATTGGTTTTGGAGAAAAAGAATTTTTCTCAAATTGCACTAAGTAAAAATTCATGCCCACCCCCCACACCCCCATATTGGCTGTGGGACTCGATTTGAAAAAAACTTGAATCAGACCCATACCAAGATGCTGTATACCAAATATCAAAAGATTCTGCCCACTGGTTCTGGAGAAGATTTTTCCTTAAATTGCACTAAGGAAAAATTCCTGCCCCTACAGGGAGCCCCAATATTGATCAAGGAACTCCATTTGAACAAACTTGAATCAGACCCACTCCAAGATGCTGCATAAAAAATATCAAAAGATTCTGTCCATTGGTTCTGGAGAAGAAGATTTTTAAAAAATTTTTCTTAAATTGCACTAAGTAAAAATTCACACCCCCATAGTGAGCCCCAATATTGGTTGAGGGACTCGATCTGAACAAACTTGAATCAGACCCATACCAAGATGCTGCATACCAAATATCAAAAGATTCTGCCCATCTGCAAATTATTTTTTTTAATAATTTTTCTATAATTCATACGGTGCTATCAGAGTTATGCCCCATACAGAGCCCCCAAGGGACGTGGCCATTTCATTTGAACAAACATGAATTGCCATATAGTAATGAACATCCATATGAAGTTTCGTGAAAATCGGACCGGTGGTTTCAGAGGAGAAGTCGTTTGAAAAATGTTCATGACGACAGACGATGATGGACGACGACGGACGGCAAGTGACATGTTGAGCTCCCTTCGGTGAGCTAAAAACTAATTTCAGGATTTTGGTCCAAAATTTTCAAAGTCCCACCCAGACCCAAAATCTTCAGTGTAAAAAAATAATTTTTTTTTGTCTTAAAATTGACCAAAATGCATAACAAAAAACTCATTTCCAGATTTTGGTCCAAAATTTCTAAGTCCGGACCGGGACCCCAAATTTTCAGCCTAAATATGAACCCAGAGATTTGGCTTGAACAAACTTGAATCTCACCTCCCTAAGCATGCTGCGTACCAAATATCAAAAGATTCTTATTTGTAGATCTGAAGAAGATTTTTAAAGAATATTCCTCATACAGCACTAATTTAACTGGTTGAGTGCTAGAAGCCACTATCAGGGCTTTCAAAAAATTAGGGTACCAGAGCAAAAGCCTGTATTTTCCTTGCTCATATGTCACATTCAGTCCAACACAAATAATATTGTTTATATACATTTGTTTTATTACAATTTATTGGAGAGTGCCCATGGGGACTCTCCAATAATTTGTAATAAACAAATATTGAATAACAAATTCAGAACACCAAAATTAATGTAGTCCTCAACCAGTTAAACATTTGGGCTCCCATAGAGAGCCCAAATATGGACCCAGGGAACTGATTTCAATAAAAATGTGAAACAATCTTCCAAAGGTGTAAAATGTAAACTTTGAAAGCTTTTGGAACAGTGGTTTGGAAGCAAACGATTTTTTAATTTTTTTCCATTGCCCACAGTGTTAAAATATGCCGACTCAGCATTTTTTCAAAAGTCCAAAAAAAGTACCTTACGACAAAATCGATAGCATTTTGTTTTTACCATTCCTTTCTGTTGGTCACAAGGAAGCCTCACACCAAATAAAAATTCTCAGTGCTGTGCAGTTTTGGAGATATGGACTTTTTCGTTTTTTGCTATTTTTGGCTCCTGGGGTTCCCACAGGGCTGCAGGAAAAAAAATTTTGGCATTGATCAAATACTTGTAACCAAATAATACCTCATTAAATTTGGTTCAAACTGGCTTCTCGCTTCAGAAAATAGAAATTCTGGGCGGGGAAAAATTCTTGCCCTTCCCAGAACAAAGGCAAATATTGCCCGTCAAACTTCTCTTGAACAAACTTGAGTCTACACCTCAAATGGAAGCTGCATACCAAATATCAAGTCTCTGCTACAGCTGGTTCATGAGAAGAAGATTTTTAAAAAATTTTGTGCATGGCTGCTAATGGCCATTTTGTACCGAAATTAGGTCCCATCAGTTTTTTGTACACAACTTCTATACGGCTCAGGCTAGAGGCTGTATTTATGAACTGATCTTCAGGAAACGTCTTGGGGTACCTTTGTTATCACCTTGTGACAGGAACGAGTGTTTTGGGGTGCCTTTGTTATCACTGTGCTCTGAGAACAAACAATTTTGGGTTCATTCAGACCCACTCTGGGACTGATTTCTTTTCTAGTTTAGCAGATTTCTTTTCTAGTTTAGCATCTAAGTGTCACCCTACCTTTATAAAACTTTACCTATATATTTGTTACAGGCTACAATCACCATTTATGTACAGACCGTTACAATACTTTACATGTACCTTTGTTATCCAGTCATTACCTACCTGTTTGTCATTGCTGTGTCACATACTATACATGTACATGTCTTAAAGAAGTTGAGCTACAGTGTCATTGACACATTCATTTTGAAATTCTCTGATATTCCTTAAATTCAGATTAAATATATACAAATTATACATCGAAATGAAGGTTGGGATGTATAAAACACAAAACACATATGTAATCAACTCTTAGAGCTGACAGCAGGCACCACTGGTTCCTGGAAGTCTGCTATCGTATTCGTACAAGAACTGATAATAAAATAATTATTTCGCAAGAACAACTCGTGGCCGAATGTGCTTCAGATATTCAATAACAAAGCTTGGCATTCAAAACACTTTCGAATGCAGCGATAGGACTGCATTTGGAAAAGGACAACACCGTCTGCATTTTTTTTTATTGAAGATGGTTTCCATGCTTGAGAGACATGCGCCACCGAAGTTAAGCAACGTCGAGCCTGGTTAATCATTGGATGGGTGTCAATTCGGACTCCCGCGTTGTGTCCTTGGGCAAGGCACTTAACCCCGATTGTCCACATGGGGGCACGATGATGCTGTGTACTAATATTATATGTGATGTATTCCATGTTACTAAACATTCATACAAAAATTTATTCAAATCAGAACTTTCATACAGAAATTCTGTACGAAAAACTGATTGCACTAACTAAAAGTACAAAATGGCTGCTGGTGGCCATCTTGAATTTCTGACCGCACCCAAAACCACTCTTTCTCGTCCCACGGTGATAACAAAGGTACCCAAGAAGTTTCGTGAAGATTGATTCATAAATACGGCCTGTAGCCCGAGCCATATTGGCATTTGCAGTTACAGTGCTGAAAGTAACACTAAATAGATCGAAGTTTGTCTAATTGGCATAATTTTTGAGATGGGAAAAAAACCCGTATTATATGTGATGTATCCCATGGTACTAAACAATCACACAAAAAATTATTCAAATCGGCACCTTTCATATGGAAGTTATGCGCAAAAATCTGATTGCACCCAATTTTGTACAAAATGGCTGCCACGGCCGTCTTGAATTTCAGACCGGACCCAAAAAACACTTGTTCTTGTCCCACGGTGATAACAAAGGTACACAAGAAGTTTCGTAAAAATCGGTTCGAAAAATACGGCCTCTAGCCCGAGCCGTATTGAATTGTTGGCAGACAGACGGCCAGATGGCCAGACAGAGAGACGGACCACTGGCCATGGCATAAGCTCAAATTTGACTTACGTCAAAGTTGAGCTAAAAAACACGCCTCTGATGATGAGTGATTGCCGATCAAGCCAGGAGTCGCATGCCCAACTTTCACATTATACACACATACACTATTACTCAAACACTGGTACAGTACAAAAATAACTTTACAGAAGTCGTCGCAATTATAACGATTCATTGACAGAAAAGAACCTCACCATTTCCGTTACATTCACGTCAATTCCGTGTCTTAATTTTGTATCAAACAATATAAGTCAACTGTCAAGAATTGTGCAGTCAAAAACTTATAAGTGAACATCATATAATTCCCACCGATTAACTTGCAAATTTCAAACATGCTGCTGGAAACGGCATTTTGACGGCCAAAAAAATAAGGTGAATTTTCAACTCAGAAGCCACCAGAAGGCTCCATTTAATACATTTCAAAATTTTCCTGGGGGGAAAACCTCCCTAAAATTGCTTGTGCCTTCGGCACACGCAACAGATACCTTTGGCATCTGCTTCAGTACATGTATTTTCATGTGGCGATCTGATTACAAGATTGGCGACCAGATTTAGGACCTAGGAAGACACTTTGGCAACCTGGAAAAAATCCAATTTCAACCCCTGTAGTATGTCAGTGATGCGAATCATTAAAAGAATGCATAATGGACTGCATTAGTCCCTGCAAACACACAACGTAACTACAACATTATATTAAATTGCCACTGTGTCTGAACTGAAAACAAAAGTTTGTCAATACAGTGTAATGCACATCAAGGGAGATAACACACTCCCCCACATGTTCAATGTCAATACATCTGCTCAAAATTCCTGGTTTCATTAAATTCTTTTTGTGTGGGAAATATAAATGAAAGTGTCAATAACACTAGCTCAACTTGACAAACTTGAAATTGGTAAGTTATAAGTGAAATGGCAAAATTGAAGATCATTGGTACCAAAGTTATTTGGTGAAATTTCAACATAACAGCATTTGGAGTGCACGTCAGTAATCCATGCATTTTTAAATGTAAACTGTAAGGCTGGCTAAAGGAAGAATGTTGACACACAAATGCAGTAAGTTCAAAGGTTATTGTAAACAGCAAATTTTTTCACAGACATGAATGCTAATCAATAGCTCTTATCTAGAGGTCTCGCCTAATGAGCACACCAAGTACAAAACAATCCTGTGATAAGTGTGCCCTGTAGGCCATGTCAAAAAAGAATGTTGATGCATAAATGCACTAAATTTAAAGGTCATTGCTAACAGTAACAGTTTTTGATGGAAATGAAAAGAAAATCAATAGTTCCTATATTTGTTACCCTGCATATTTATTTATTGGTGTTTGAGGTCACATATTTTTGCACAATGGATGAGCATGACCACAACATGAGTATCAACACAAAACCAGGGGTGAGAGTTATGTCATGTTGCCCATTTTAGAGAGGTTTGTACCTCCCAAGCATTGGTGACTGGATCCTATTTTACCAGTAAAACAGAGCCTGTTTACCGCAGTGAACAGGCACTTCTTCACTTCCTGGGGTTCCCACGGGAGTTACTCTGCATAAGCATATAAAGTTTAAAAAAAAAAAAACAGATAGTGAATGCGCCCTCTGAGGCGTGCCAAAGAAAGATGTTACTAGTAATGCACAAATGCACTAAGTTTGAAGGTCATTGCTTGTGGCAATGTTTCTCTTTTTTATGGAAATTCATTAATATGCCCTGCCGAGAGTGCAAAAGGGACAAGTTGCTGCACAAATGCAGTAAGTTCAAAGGCTAGTGATAACGACAATAATTTTTTATGGAAATAAAAAATGAAAGTATCAATGACACTGTAGCTCAACTTGTCAAGACATGTACATGTATAGTATGTGACACAGCAATGACAAATATCTGGGTAATGACCTGATAACAAAGGCACATATAAAGTATTGTAACGGTCTGTACATAAATACTGACCGTAGCCTGTAACAAATGTATAGGTAAAGTATTGTAAAGGTGGGTGACAGTCAGATGCTAAACTAGAAAAGAAATCATTGAGTCCCAGAGTGGGTCTGACTGAACCCCAAAATAATTGTTCTCATAGCACAGTGATAACAAAGGCACCCCAAAACACACTCTTTCCTGTCCGAAGGTGAAAACAAAGGTACCCAAGAAGTTTCGTGAAGATCAGTTCATTGATACGAGCTGTGTAGAAGTTGTGACAAAAAACTGATTGGACCTAATTTCGGTACAAAATGGCCACAGGCAGCCATCTTGAATTTTGTTCTTATCCCAAGGTGATAACAAAGGTACCCAAGAAGTTTCGTGAAGATCGGTTGATAAATACAGCCTCTAGCCCGAGCTGTGTTGACATATGCACTTACAGTGTATTAGTAGCAGTAAATTGATCAAAATTCATCTAATTTGCATAATTTCTGCACGAGAAAAAAAAACGTACTGTATGTGATGTATTCCGGTTTACTAAACATTCATACAAAAATTTATTCAAATCAGAACTTTCATACAGAAGTTCTGTACAAAAGACTGATTGCACTAATTTTGGTACAAAATGGCTGCTGGTGGCCATCTTGAATTTCGGACCACACCCAAAAACACCCATTCTCATCCCACGGTGATAACAAAGGTACCCAAGAAGTTTCGTAAAGATCGGTTCATAAATACGGCCTCTAGCCTGACCCGTATAGAAGTTGTGTACAAAAAACTGATTAGACCTAATTTCGTTACAAAATGGCCACTGGCAGCCATCTTGAATTTTGGACCGCACCCAGAAACACTCGTTCTCGTCCCAAGGTGATAAAGCTACTCAAGACGTTTCGTGGAGATCGGTTCATAAATACAGACTCTAGCCCAAGCCGTATTGACATGTATACTTACTGTGTGTAAGTAGCACTGAAAAAATCAAAGTTCATCTAATTTGCATAATTTCTGCACGAGAAAAAAACCTGTATTATATGTGATGTATCCCATGGTACGAAACATTCACACAAAAAATTATTCAAATCAGAGCTTTCATGTGGAAGTTCTGCGCAAAAATCTGATTGCCCCTAATTTTGAACAAAATGGCTGCCAGCGGCCATCTTGAATTTCAGACCGGACCCCAAAACACTCGTTCTCATCCCACGGTGATAACAAAGGTACCCAAGAAGTTTCGTAAAGATCGGTTCATAAATGCGGCCTCTTGCCCGAGCCGTATTGGCAGTGCTGAAAGTAACACTCAATACATCAAAATTAGTCTAATTTGCACAATGTACGCACGAGAAAAAAAACCTGTATTATATGTGATGTATCCCATGGTATTAAACATTCATACAAAAAATTATTCAAATTAGAGCTTTCATATGGAAGTTCTGTACAAAAAACAGATTTCTGCATAGTCGGTACAAAATGGCGGCTGGCAGCCATAAAGGGAAATATTGAGGTCTGACTAAACTATGTTTTAAGAACGTTGCCAGCGGCAACATTTTTTGACAGAAATGGAATAAAATCGATAATACCAAGTTTCAAAGCGATCTGGTCAAAAATGTGCACTGCAGGGTGTGCCAAATGGAAATATTGATGCATAACTGCACTTCATCGAAGGTCATTGCCTGCGGCAACATTTTTTGATGAAATTGATTTTGAGGTCACCCCCAACAAGCATACTAAGTTGCTAAGCAACCTGATCATAAATACAACCTGTGCTGTGTGCCAAGGAAAATTGTGGACGCAAGTACTTTGTCAAGTTGAGCTAAAAAATAAATGATGTTGCTCCCATAATGTATCTTTCCTCCAGACAATTTTCCACAAACTAAATGCCACTATACGTGTAATGTATCTATAGTACAATAATCAAGAAGATCAGTGAAGGCATTGTTTAGAGATTATTGACAGGAGCTTACTCAAAGTGACTGACTGAGGTGTCTGGACAATTTGGCACAGATGGTTCAGTGCCAGAGATTCGCCACACAAACTATGAGGCATAGATAGAGAGCTACACGAGAGAATTTCTTAGGAGACAATAGTGGTTGATTGTGAGTGTGGACTTTGGCAAGCAAGTTAAACAGAGGCAACAGCTATTCCTATTCTGAAGATGATATCTGAGAGAAAAATGCAACAATGACAGAAAGGCTGCATAGGAAATCCATGGAATGCTGTTTGGATTAAGGGATAGATATGCCAACGGGGACCTAACAGCTCATCTCGTCAGCATGCTGAGAAAGTGTGCAAGTATATATGGGTAGTGAAGGAATAAGAATCATTAATTAGCAGATTAACTTTCTTTTCCAGAAAAACAGAAGCTAATAATTTATTTTTCAGTCTTTTCCAGAAAAACAAACTAATCGATGGTCAATTCCACGGTGACAGACGTACATTTCAGAGTCAAAATTCAATCTTAAAAGCCAACCAGAAGGAAAAACAAGCATATTTCCAGTTTCTCCCTCTGAATTGATAGTACAATGGGTGACAAAAATTGTTCTGACAACAGAAATTCTCATTGTTGGAGGCTTTAGCGGGCAGCCCATTTTGCAAGTTCAGTAATTTCAGGATTACCACAGTCAAAGAAAAAACTCTTAATTTTTAGATGGCTGAAGTATGTCTTGTCTTCCATCATTGAGCAAAATGATTATAATACATTCTCAAATAACTCCTGAGATAATTTTTAACTCGAATTAGGATTAACATGTGCTAAAATCCAGTAACGGATGTACCATTTTTTTGGTAACGGACGTACTCTTGTGAAATAGAACTGAACTATATGTGACCTGTCTCAAGATGGGACTAAGGATACCACCACGGCACCACCCCCCCCCCCCCCCCCTCCCCCAACAGTAGAGCTTGGACCTAGTTGAAAACTTTTTAAACCAAAGGGATATAACTTTGGAAGGGTTAATTTAATCAATGTGAAAATATCAGATGCACAGGTTCCTATGGTACCGTAGTTACTATTTGTGCTAAGTTTGAAAAGAGTCTGTTGGAAAACATCTGAAAAAATCTGACAAAACTTTTTACAGGCAATACAAATTTTAAGTCCAAAGTGCCATAACTCCAAAAGGGTTCTTGAATCCGATCATTATCAAAATTGCAGATGCACAGGTTTCTCAAGTGTTGGACATTTACATCAAGTTTCAAGAAAATAGGTTGATAACTTGCTGAAAAAAACTAAGGACAAAATTGCATTTAGGGACAGATTCACAGACAGACAGATGGAGAGACAGCTATTTACTATATACCCCCACCCCCAACTTCATTACGATGGGTATAAACGACTCTATGGTCCTGCCAATGCCATCAACCACTACCTTACCATGAGAGGTGGCAAAAAGGTTCCACCTCCAAGCATGTTATGTAATTTGGACCAATCAAGAGTTGAGAATAAATAATGCTGCTTAACACATTGACTGCCGGAAACAAGTTATGATTTTTCCCCAGTTTGCCAAATCACGGTACATTCCGTATGCTCAGTGCATCATATTTTGACTTTGTTGAAGCATGTATGAGACGGTAACGTGATTCTAGATGTCCGATACAGGCTACAGCAATTTCTAATACTACGAGATAACTCGGAGCCGGCACTGGTGCGAAGAATTTGAGATTTTCTCACAACCGATGCAAACTATGAGTTATCTCGTACTCTGTATTTTACACGTTCTCTGCATCACCTGTGATGTAAAACTTTACATGAACAAGTCTTTTTTGTGGCAAAAACGAAATACATGCCTGGTGTTCCTCTTGCAATGTTATTGTCACATAAGTATAAATTATGGCTCGATACACGACGGAACAGGTTACAGACATGATTATGGCAACAGATGGTGAGTCCGATGTGGAATCTGATGAACCCAATTCATGTGAGGACAAGTTGATTTCATCCAGTAGTGATTACAATCCGGAATCAAGCGAGGAAAGCCCGGATTCTGGTGCTTCAGACTCTGATACAGGTTTGGACTAGGACTCAAACGGTAACAGTGATATAAATGAAGACGTATATGTGGAGCCGAATGATCCTCCACAAGTTCGAGTTCGTGGACGTGGAGGCGTGCATACAAGGGGTGGAACAAGGCGGATTAGTAACAGCGCAAGGGGTGCAAACAAACCGGTTGCAATGAAAAAACGTAAAATAGCTTCAGGAGGTGGAGATGCTCCGGCAGAGACTGAAATGGTCATTTTCAAGAAAGGATCCACCGATATTCTCCTTCAATCAAACGCCTGTTTGAAGATCCAAATGTCCACTGATGCAAGCCCTGGTGCATTTATGGTTATCTTTCTTTCTGATAATATTATTGAATTTATGGTTGAGGAAACGAACCGGTACGCAGAGAGGGAGATAAATATGCAGCGCCCATTACGCCGGAGATCTCGACTCCATGCATGGAAACCAACGGACGCATCAGAGATGAGAAAGTTCTTAGGACTGCTTCTGCACATGGGTCCGATAAACCTTCCGTCAATCCAGCATTATTGGAGCACAAAACATATTTATAAATTTGGGTTGTTCCGCCAAGTTATGAGCAGGAACTGATTTCAGCTCCTGTTGAGATTTTGGCATTTCGTGGACAATAACACACCACATGACAATCGTTTATTCAAAATCCGATCAATGTTAGACAACAATAACACCATGGCATGGTTAAGGTTTATACTCCTGACAGACAAATTTGTGTTGACGAGTCAATGGTTTTATGGCGTGGAAGACTTATTCAGACAATGCATAAAAAACAAAAGACATAAGTATGGAATCAAACTGTTTGAGTTATGTGAGTCGCATGGTATGGTGATCCGGATGAGAGTTCATTCTGGGGAAAAAGTGCCAGATCCTATGAATTTTGGTCAGTCGGGTGCTGTTGTGTTAGATCTCATGGATTGTTACTTGGGGAAAGGCTATTCCATGTATACTAACAATTATTACAACTCCATGAAACTGACCAAGGAACTGACTAAGCAAGCAACTTACATTTGTGGAACGTTGAGAACCGATCGCAAAGAAAATCCAAAGTTTGTGACAAAAAAAAAACTTAAAGGAGAAGTTACATGGGTGAGATCCAATTCAACAGTTGTCTGCAAGTGGAAAGATAAGAGAGATGTGCTTACCATAACTAACAAGCATGCCGTCGAAATGATTGGCTTACCTAATCGAAAGGGTAATCTAGTGAAATCTAGCATTAATCATGATCACAATAGTGGAATGAGTGGCATCGATCGTTCAGATCAGCTTCTTTCTTATTCATCGCTACGAAAAACGATTCGCTGGTACAAAAAATTGGCATTGCACATCATGGAGGTGTTCATACTAAATAGTCACTTGTTGTACACTCAGATGAGCGGCTAGAAGAAAATGACAATGCTGACAGTTCGTAAGGCAGTTATTCTCATCCTTCTTGGAGACGGTGTTTCCATCGCAAACACAAGCAATCCAACAAGTCCAGTCGCTTCTAGCATGCCTGTAATGAACGTGGCATCATTTCATTACTTAGCTCCTATTCCACCAAGCAAAAAAAAGGATCGACCCACTAAGCCTTGTCGAATTTGCACCCGAAATGGTGTGAGGCGTGAGACAAGGTATTGGTGGGTGGTTTGCCCAGACTGCCCTGCCTTGTGTGTGGACACATGTTTCAGACTTTACCATCAGTAACATTTCCACCAGTAACTGTATGGAACGGTCATAATTTGCTGCATGAATTTTTTTATTCAAATTTAAATTTCTCTTTGATTATCGTTTGACAAATGAATTTATCTCCGAGTACAGCTGTCTCTTTTATAGATCATTCACAGCTTGGTTCATGAAGCCAAGGGTGGCTTTTTCACACATCCCCCCCCCCCACCCACCCACCACTACCATACTGAGAACAACAAGGGAACCCAGCGTGAGCAATTGGATTTGCATATGACGGTTTTGAAGTATTCAGCTGTTTTTTGCTTGCACATGTATTTTGTCCAGGTCCCGACATGGTCAAAAACACATCCTGCTAGTCATCAACTGCAAATGTTTTGAGCATGTCAGTACGTCATAGTGAATCGAGTCAGCCCCACGCTGGAAGGAGAGCCAATTGATCAAACCCAAATATGATTTACTGAGACATTCTAGCTGGCTTCCGTGGTGTTCCGACCTATCATACTGCTTTCATTTGCCAAATACATGACATGGGTAATACTACGAGATAACTCGTAGTGGCAACCTGCGAAAGTTGCATACTACGAGATAACTCGCAGTGGCACTCAATGTGTTAAATTGTGAAGATGGTCCATCCGAAAAGAAGTCAATTTCAGTTTGAATATGAAGAATTCACATGGCTTATGTTGAAGTCAATTGATAAATTCAATAAATAAATTTAATATAATCTAGAAACAAAAAATAGGATAATTTCCTAAGTCGAGAAGGCCTATAACTCTAAATATTTATTGGAGTGAACACTACATTAACCCTTTACCCAACGAATCGGCCACATCTGCCCAAGTAATATGCAAATTCAGCAGCTGAAAAAATAGTTTTCAAAATATTCCAACAAAACCATATCATGTATCATATCAGGCACCCCAAAACACGCATTCCTTTCACAAGGTGATAACAAAGGTATCCCCAAGAAGTTTTGTGAAGATCCGTTCATAAATACAGACTCTAGCCCGAGCCATATTGGCATTTGCACTTACAGTGCTGGAAGTAACACTAAATAAATCAAAGTTAGTCTAATTTGCATGATTTATGCACGAGAAAAAAAACCTGTATTATATGTGATGTATCCTATGGTACTAAACATTCATACAAAAAATTATTCAAATCAGGGCTTTCATATGGAAGTTCTACTCAAAAATCCGATTGCACCTAATTTTGTACAAAATGGCTGCCAGCGGCCGTCTTGAATTTTGGACCGGACCCCAAAACACTCGTTCTCGTCTCACGGTGATAACAAAGGAACCCAAGAAGTTTCGTAAAGATCGGTTCATAAATACGGCCTCTTGCCCGAGTCTTGTGTACGGCGCAAAAGACAGACGACGGGCCATGACAATACCTCAAATTTGGCTTTGCCAAAGTTGAGCTAAAAATGATATTTAAAATAATTTTGATATTGTCTGCGTTGGGTAAACGGTTAAACAGACTCCTGAAGCTTTATCAGTTCCCAGAATGAAATCCACATTCCAACATGAGCTGGATCATGGCCAAACTGCCTCGTACTAACATTCAATTACTAGTACTGTGACAAACCTTCCACATTTATATATACAAGATGAATGCAGCTTTTTCATAGAAATGAATAACACGCTCGTGATGAAACTTTTGACTAGAATCATATTCTATTTCAGAAAAAAATGTACGAACATGGACACATGTTTGTGATCCTGTATACCCCCCCCCCCCCCCCCTGCCAAAAAAAAACTCTCAAAAGTAATTCAGCTTCAGATTGGAATATGGGTAAAAATAACCCTATCAAACAATGGATAAATGACCATATGGATGCATGGAAAAAAATGTATCTTTGAAGAATTTTTTTTTTTGTATCACAGTCTACTTGACGGCTAGAATTAAGAAAAAATCTGGCCGATAGTGACCAAAATAGGACAGTCTCATCTGGTCATACCGAGTTATCCTTCCAAGTTCCAGTGAAATCTCTTCATAAATATGAATTGTAGACTGCGCAAAACAAATCTAGGTCACAGGCCTGTACAGCCATCACAGTCAAAATATGACACATCCAGACTTTATACTGAGTCATGTTACAAAGTTACAATAAAATCCTTCATAAATAATTTAGATTATGCAAAAGGTTTTTGGGTTTTGGGTTTGCGTAGATGTCATGGTTGACTGATTGCGACTAAAAGGGGACGTTTTCATCTGGACAACCTTGAACCTGCATATGAAATTTTGTGATGATCGGACAAGAACTTTGTTGCAGCCTATGCTAAAGACAATGTGAACAGACTCAGACTTCTGCACGCGTGATGGCAATACTTATCTTGACTTTGTCAAGTTAAGCTAAAAATGGGTTTTTCTGTCTCCCAGACCACCCACCCACACCTGCCTTGCGTATGGAAGTCTTTTGCAGATGATCTCCCCCCTCCCCCACTCCACCCCATCTTTGAGTTTAGCAGTGACGCATGGGAAAGGTGTGCGATCGCTCTCGCGCACCATCTCTCTCGTAAAAATTTCCAAGATGTGCAAATAATCGCTCGCCTCTATTCTTGGGTGTGTTTTCATCCTTTTGAGTTACGTCAACAGAAATATTCAATAAAGTTTTAATGTTGGGAAATTTTTAAGAATCACTCACAATTTGAAGCGTTTAAAGTCCAATTCCAAACAATTTCCTTTCCGTTGTTATGAACATGACACACAGTAGTTTGCTTATACATCCACACACGACATGCTAACAGTAAGAGGGTTGTGCATTGACAACTTGCCCAGAGCTCCCGCCACACTACGAACACGCATGTTCAGATGAAAAAAACAGTGGCCATTCCGAGATCTGAGAAACGTAATACTTCCGTATTTTTTTTTATCAAAGACATGCGGAACGTTGCCACGTTCCTTGTTCACTTTTATACACGTGACACCTTTCGCTCCAATTCACCAGTGACACGAATTAATGTGCTCGATTTGGAATTTATGCATCCATTTTCCACGATTTTAATAATCGTGCCATTTAAAATCCAGAACTAATTTTAGTGGGTTACATATATATTCACTGTCAAAATTTCCTTCTGTGTTCAGTTGTATTCATGCATTCGTTTCGAAGGACGCTTGTCAGTTGAAGTTAAACATTGAAATCAACAATCATATTCACTCTCAGTTTTCACTCTCTCAAACTTTGAGGTGAGCGATTTTCCACTTGCCTCCATTTTGCTCACATTCGTCACTGCTCAAGGTTGTTCCATCATGGGGTTACATGGTATGTTTGTTGGAATTTTGAAATTTTTTTTCTCTTCAGCAGGCCTGAAAATAAGCAGTATGAAGTCCCCAGAAGGTGAATTTGATGATGCTATCCCAAACAGAGGACCAATTTATCCTCTGGGTACCTCTGTTTAGTTTTGAGACCCCAATTCAGATTGAGATTCACAAACGGTGAATTTAGTGATGCTACTCTGCATAGCAGAGTAGCATCACTAAATTCACCCTCTGGGGACATCATTTGCAGATGACTGTCTGCTTATTTTCTGGCTTGTTCTTCAGCTACTCGTGATGTTTCGACCTTGACACGTTTTGACCTGTGAAGTTTAGGCCCGATAAAGGGCTGAAAAGTCACACTTTTTAAACTTTTAAAAGGGTGTGACTCGGGAATTCCAAAAAACCAGGTCATGTAGACCCCCAATAAATATTTGAATGAATGAAATGCTTCAGCGCAGCGAAGGCTCACAGGGAAGCTGCCAGCTCCCAGACATCGTAACTCCTCACTGCAGCAGAGGCAGGGTTAGATTGGTTGAAGACATGCGCATAATTGACATGCAGTATGCCTCAGTACACGACGTCATCGTGCCCCCATGTGGACAGTCGGGATTAAGTGCCTTGCCCAAGAACACAACGTGGGAGCGGACCCGAATCGATCGCTCAGACAGTCACCCATCCAAGGTCTAATCGGGCTCGACGTTACTTAACTTAGGTGATCTGACGAGAACCGGTTACTGCAACGCCACCGCACCCCCTGTGGGATTTCAAATCATGTGTTTAGTTACTGTCAGTAAGACAGAAGATTCTTTTATCTTCTACAATTTCATTTCAGGTTGTAGGGTCCCCATTTAAACCTGATGGTCAGCTGATCACAATAGATGCCGTTGTATAGAATGATGTTATTATAAATGTATTTAATACCAGTGATATTTTATCGAAAGCTTATATTATTACGGGGGCGCAGTGGCATCGCGGTAACCGGTTCTTGTCAGATCACCAAAGTTAAGCAACGTCGAGCGCGGTTAGTAGTTGGATGGGTGACCATTTCAGTGACTGATTCGCACTCCCGCGTTGTGTCCTTGGGCAAGGCACTTACCCCGATTGCCTACATGGGGGCACGATGACGCTGTGTGCTAAGACGTACTGCACGTCGATGGTGCACATGTCTTCAACCAAGCTAACCCTGCCTGTGCCACGGCGCAGAGTTCAGAGTTACGATGTTGGAGAGCCGACAGCTGCTCGTCGTTGCTCGGTGGTTCTCTCTGGGTACTCTGGCTTCCTCCACCCATAAAACTGTCACGGTCATGATTAGCCATTGTGCATAAGTATAGGACCTTAAACATCAATAAATAAATAAATATATTATTACAATAGAACACCTGTTTATAATGATGACGTATCCCATATATATTATATCATCCAAATAAATGTATGTATTTTATGCCACTGACATAACATTGTCTATCCACCCTCTTTCTATGAGACCGAAACGTCCCATGGCCGAAATGTCTCCATCCCATTTATGCAGAGGGATGCATCCAATTTTTTTTACGTAAGCGTTCAGCAAGCACTTCACCAACTTTATAATTGGTTGTTAAGATTCAAGACCTGCCATAGGAAAATAACCGTCCTGTCAACAAATGAATGAACTGATTAGAACAGTTGAGGAGGATCCATACTGAACCAAATACTATAATTACCGCTTTAGTGAGGATTGGTGGAAATCCAAAGCCAGCATGACTTCTCCCGACTCTAACTCTAGTTGAGATAATGTATTTTCCTTCCGGATCAAGATCACCAAAACCTAATTTATCCATATCACCGAAATCAGGTGTGGGATGCTTGATATCGCCTTTAACTTTATGATAATCCTTGATGACCGCATCGAAGAGTTCTTTGAATGTATCATAGGCCTCAGGATCACAAGCATAAAGACCAACAGCACTGTGTGGATTCTCGCATCCTAAAAAAGAAAATTTTACTCTGAAATTATTTTGTTAAACAGTAAGCTGTTGTCCATAAACAGCCAAACGTGCCCCATGTCATTCAGTTGCTAAATATTGCATTTTCTTTGTTCCCAAACAATGAGGGGTAAATAATCAGACATTCATGGAGGCCTCCGGAGAAACATGAATGCAGCCTCTGCATGAGTCCATGCAAGGTGGTATGTAAATACTGTTGCAAATGGAAATAACTACTAATTAGAGAAAAACTGTCGTCTGAGAGCACAAAAGATGATATTTGTATCACTGCATTTATGCCCCAGAGGCCCCATCAAATAATCACATGGAACGTCTAACCCAACACCCCATGAGAGACAACACTTTATGAAATAACTCAAAAACAGATTTTGTTGAAAGGGCTATATAATTTTTTATTGTTTGTTTGTTTGTTGGTGGTTAACGTCACATATTTATGCACCATATATGACTAATCGTGACACAACATGGAGATGAAGTCAAGTTTACTCAATCGTTGATCAACATGTTGCCCATTTTAGAGGACTTTCACCCCAAGCATTGGTGACTGGGTCCTATTTTACTCGTAAAGCGGAACTGGTTTACCACAGTAAACAAGTGCTGCTTACTTCCCGGGGTTCCCACGGGGATATATAATTTTTTATTCAACCATTTTTAACTGAATTATTGAAAACATTTATTTATTGGTGTTCAAGGTCACATACTTATGCACAATGGCTAATCATGACCGTGCCAGTTTTACGGGTGGAGGAAGCCGGAGTACCCGGAGATAACCACCAAGCATCGACGAGCAACTGTCAGCTCAACATTCTAACTGTTCAAGCCCCGCTCATGCAGGGTTACAGTGGTTGAAGACATGTGCACCATAGACGTGCAGTACGCCTTTGTACACAGCATCATCGTGCCCCCATGTTGGCAACTGGGATAAAGTGTCTTGCCCATGGATACGCAGGTTGTCCTGGATGCGGCTCGAACTCGGGACCAACAGTCTACCACTGAGCCACTACTGAAAACATTAAAATCTACAAACAGATTGTACTAAAATTAACCCTTTAGGCCTAAAAATATATATATTTTTGTTTCCGTTAACGGGATGAAAAAAATTAGGGTTGGTAGGTCGGAAAAACTTTTTATGTTTATTTTTTTTTTCAGAATGCAGATCCCTTTAGAACTTTAACCTAAAATAGGCCTTTGTATAGTGCAGTGTGGTTTAATATAAATCGGTAAAATTGTCAATTTGTCACCGATACTGGCGAATTAAAAAATATTTGGTACCTGAAAAAGTTTGTATAGCACCTCACCGGGATAAAATCAATTTCAACTTGCTTTAAATTAATGTCATGGTTTACAAAAAATGATTTTTCTTCACTAGTGTGGATTAATGTTGGTTTAAATTTGCGTCTTTTCCTGTTTTACTGCCCTGTCTGCCCTGGCAGACCATGAAACGTTTATGAATTACTTTTTTTCATCAACTGTTCACGTGTTTTGTCTCAACAGTGATCATTATTACGCAAGTGATTGAATATTGTTTACATCTAATTTGAAACAAACACATGGACTGTATTTAGGTAAGAATGTGTAGTTATTCACATTAATCCAGTCATTACACATTTCGACCATTGACATGCCTGCTATTTAAAGCCTGGAAATTTTCCTTGTGAAATACCAAGGGATTCCCTGTAAATTTACACTTGTACTTTAAAGTGATTGGCTGTTTGCACATGCTGACGTCACGATAGCATCATGCCTTCAAAATGGTGTGCTCGAAACTCAAAAGTGTTTCATACAAGACCAAAGCAGAGAACTTTATTGTATTCAAATAAACAAAAGTCATTTGACATTTGTGCTTTCTTGGCCAAGACAAATACTATGTTACTTAACCAGTCCATTACCACAATCACTTAAAAAGGCAATTTATTTCAAGTACTGAGGTTTGCTAATTTTAACACTTCTTGATCTCGTGTCGTGATAAAGTGAGGCATGCGAATGCACAATTTAAGAAAAAGAGGACTGCAGAATATTATATTATGAAGAAGTTCTGAGACTCGATAGGCTTTTATGTAAAATTGGATTTCTTTTTTTATAAAATCTTAATTTTTTGATGATCTATTAATATGTATGGTGCGATTTAGAAAGTGGCAAAAATGCCACCATTTAATCACTTTTTTTTTGCAATTTCAATAAAATGCTCAGACTCAGTGGTTTGAAATAGGGTCGGTCGGGTTAGCGGAAACAAACGTATAATTTTTTAAGGCCCTACCTAACATGAAAAGCAGACAGCACTTTGAAACAAAATATTTGAATAATTTATGTGACACAATCCCAAATATGGATTTACCAAAAAGAAACTCCCACTTTAAAACATGTGGTTCCAACAATGGCTTTTGATAACTTCGACTCAGTTGTTAGCTGTTTATTTTAAATTGAAAATATACTGCACTGATGGTGCTTCATCGACATAAAATTAACCCTCTGATGTCTGTTATTTAACTTATTTAACTGAGTATTAAAAGTGTGTTATCTTCTGGGCTGATGGGGAATAATGACATGTAAATTAAATTTTGATTACGGTAAATCAGCCAGCTTCTGCAGTAAGCTTGAATAATACAGAAACCATCTGACATCGGCATTCGGTCATCGGTATTGGCCGATTGTTGTCTAAAATAATTGGCAATCGTCTGATGGGGCATTTTACTAATTGGCTCATCTCTAGTACTAGTAATCAAACAAGTTTAAATTTGCATATCAGGGTAAAACCCACTTTTCGATATACTGATTGTAGTTTTTATATACCGGGTATATCTGATGGTAACAAAAAAATTATGGATTATATTCTGTAAACCGAAATATCACCCATCGCTAGCTTCAACCTGCTTCTGTGCATACATGTACAAAATTTTTAAGACTCCCAAGTTTTCAGTACCCAGCTTTTGTTAACTAGGCATGTGATGGCGCGCAAGTCTTTCCTTGGACATTTTAAGAAAATGTTTTACAGCTGCTGAACCATTACAATGGCATCCATACCAACCAGCTTACACAATGGACGGGGCAATTACAATGAAAGTGTCAAGGACACTGCAGCTTAACTTGACAACAGTGTTTGATGAAATGGTCAATGTTCAATGTTTAGGCCATACAAAGTTGATTGTCTGTTTCTCAGGCCATTTTTTCCAAAAAAGCATGCGGGCGGGCGGTTTTTTTTTCTTTTTATTTTCTCCCCGAGAGGTTGTTTGTGGTAATTTGACCCCCACCCAAACGCCTGGTGGACCATGCAAAATTTCGAAAATATATTGGTTATTCACCACAGGGGTGTTGGGTCGTAAATGAAGTGGGGTTTGAATGTTTGTTTTTTCAGTGAAACATGAAAGTTATAACACAGGACGAAAGTCACGAAACGCCTCGTGGGTGAAACGTCTCGGGTTGAAACGTCTCTGGGACAAATCAAATGTCGAAGTGCCAACTTTCAGAGATTTATTTGACAAAAAAAAAAATCCTTTCACAACCTGCCTAATAAAATCGTGAATCGCAATTTTTCCCCATTATATTCAAAATTATCACAACCCATTTGAACGGGCAGTTCATCCATAAATCATATTTTTTTGAAATCTGAAAATGAAATACAAAACGAATGTTTGCGTGTTTTTATTAACCAATTCGACCGCACATACCTGCCTATATGCGATTTATTTTCAACTATGACTGTTACTTTTATATCAAGCAACGGTTACTATTAGTTATCCAATTATCCTGCATCTCAAATGCATTTATTTAAATTAACTGGAAAACTCGTAACGGTTTCAAATAACAGTACACAAATTCCCAATGACGGCCATTTACAATACAAATGTTACTAAAAATAAATGCCAGGAGACTGTTCCATTCAACATAGCACCTGACTTTGCAGACTTTCTGAGGGTTGGTGCGAATCAAACGTGGTGCGAATCGATCATTCCCCTTTGTGACTGTTTGTTGTCAGACTGAAATACACCTTCCTTCTAGTCTTTGTAAGACTGTTAACCCGGGGCCCTCCTGGCCCTCACAGTCTTTGAGAGACCCGTTCAAATCTTGTCTGACTAAAAATGAAAGAAACTGACCGCATTTGGGTCGACTCAGTTCACGCTTCATATCGAAGACACAAATCACATAATCAACATTCTACTTGTCGTACTCAGCCCAAATATAATTTATTTACGTGTCTGCATCATTTTTTAACGCAAACACAGCATCAAATTCAAGAAATGTTGAAAAATATCCGACTTCAACACGTCAAAAAACACCGATTTCAAAGATATACAAATTGTACTACACATGCGCACAGTATCTGTGCGCATGCGTAGTACAATTTGTTTATCTTTGAAACATGATGTTATTTTACGTGTTGAAGTCGGATATTTTTCAACATTTCTTGAATTTGATGCTGTGTTTGCGTTAAAAAATGATGCAGACACGTAAATAAATTATATTTGGGCTGAGTACGACAAGTAGAATGTTGATTATGTGATTTGTGTCTTCGATATGGAAGCGTGAACTGAGTCGACCCAAATGCGGTCAGTTTGTTTCATTTTTAGTCAGACAAGATTTGAACGGGTCTCTCAAAGACTGAGGGCCAGGAGGGCCCCGGGTCACAGTCTTACAAAGACTACCTTCCTTCTTGCTGTCATTATGACTTACCTTTTACAGAATAAAACACTTTCTGTCGTGAATATTGCTAGAACCCACCCACTTCATTAAGGTATGATGTAGAAAAAGCTTGAAGTGTGTTAATTTAAAATTTGCGAACGCATCGATATCGATTTAGCGAAATGAGCACAATATCTCAAATTTTTTGGGTTATCACTAAAAAGTGTACTCCGACCCCGACCCCGACTCCGAAATTACCGACTCCAAAAATATTTCTTTTTATAATTCTTTTATTAATAGATCATTTACATTGAAATTCAACATAAATGTACAGAATTATGTGTAGTATACATATAAACATAAAAATGTTACAAAAAAATTATAATGTTCATTAAATTGACTTTTATTGGGTTTTGCCTCACTAAAAAGTGTACTCGGCGATTTCAACGAAATTTCATTCTCTCATTCATATAATACATTCTTCCAGCTAATTTGTTGCCGCATTAAGAATATATTCGTATTTTACCATGTCTAAAGCAAGTTTTATAATCAATTTTGAAATTAATCGTGCTTAAAATGGAAATTTACTCGAAGATGAGAATCGCCGACTCCGGCTTCATTTGAGGTTGCATGTAAAATTCAAACTTGCAATTGGCGGATCAATAGTCAAAGGTTTTCCCGGATTGTGGTAAGTGACGCGGATAAGGAAATTGTTTTACGGCAATGGAGTTTAACACTTGTCAGTAGCAGGAAACAGCGTAATTTTTTTTTTGATAAGAAGTTGGACCCTAGGGTTGTAAAATAATTTCCAGTGCTATATATCTCTGAAGGCATATAGCATCAGGAATTATATTTTATTATTAACTTTCATCATTCGCGTGATTACCCATCACAATACTCACAAACAAACAAAACAATATCAATGGTTGAAGTGAGTAATACATGAATACTCTCTTAATAAAAAAAACCCTGGTGTTTATTGAATAAAATTATCAAAGATGAACAGAATATTGAGCATTAAAATGTTGTTGCTACAGCCTTGCACACACAAGGCATAAATTTCACTATGGAAAAATCACTTTCAATGCCTTCTCTTGCACGTTGACTGCGTCACTTACCACAATCCGGGAAAACCCCTAACTATTGATCCGCCAATTGCAAGTTTGAATTTTACATGCAACCTCAAATGAAGCCGGAGTCGGCGATTCTCATCTTCGAGTAAATTTCCATTTTAAGCACGATTAATTTCAAAATTGATTTTAAAACTTGCTTTAAATATCGTAAAATAGGAATATATTCGTAACACGGCAACACATTAGCTGGAAGAATGTATTATATGAATGAGAGAATGAAATTTCGTTGAAATCGCCGAGTACACTTTTTAGTGAGTCAAAACTCAATAAAAGTCAATTTATTGAAAATCATAATTTTTTTGTAACATTTATATGATTATATGTATACTACACATAATTCTTTAAATTTATGTTGAATTTCAATGTAAATGATCCATTAATAAAAGAGTTATAAAAAGAAATATTTTTAGAGTCGGTAATTTCGGAGTCGGGGTCGGGGTCGGAGTACACTTTAGTGACAACCAATTTTTTGAAGATTTTTTTTTGTGTCATAAAAAGGTTGCATGCGCACCAAAAATGACCATGCGCGCGGGCCTGAGAAACAGAGGTTCTTTTTTTGATGGCCTTATGAAAGGATTATGAAATAAGAAATGTGATAATTGAGATAATGTTAATTTCTGTTCCCTGCATGCTATGTTTTCAATAATAATTTGAGGTGTAGACTGAACTAAATTGAGGTCTGGGTTGATGTGGTCCTCACAGTTAACGCATGTCAACCAAAGGAACCAAGTTACAGTAAAATCATTCCAAAATGGGTCATCCAACCAAGTTACAATGAAATCCATTCATAAATATGACTTGTACACTTTGCTAAAGGAATCTAGATCAGGTGCCAATCCGGCACACCGATCACAACCAAAAGTTATCCTACGAAGTTACAATGAAATCCCTTCATAAAACATCCTGCCGACCGTTCTAAAGGAATCTAGGTAGTCACGAACCCAAGTGGTGGAAACCGCTGACCGACCGGAACCAAAATATGACATCGAGACATACAAAGTTATCCTACCAAGTATGGTCCAAGTTTCAATGAAATTGCTTCATAAATATGAACTGTAGACTGTGCTAAACAAATATAGGTCACGTGGCTGTGTGGCCATCACTTGACCGATCATGGCCAAAATAGGACGTTTTTATCTGGACATGCCGAGTCATCCTATCAATTTACAATGAAATCTCTTAATAAATGTTCGACCTGTTGACATCAGATTAATGTAACGGCTGGACAGCAACAGAAGCTGATGTATGTTTTGATTCCATTGCTGCACAAGGAAGCAAAACTAATTACACTACAGATTACGCTTGTCAGCTATGCCAAGTTGAAGCAGGCATATGGACAACCGGGGTTGAGTGCCTTGCCCAAAGACAGAACGCGGGAGTCTGAATCGATCGCCCAGACGGTCACCCATCCGAGGATTAACTGGGCTCGACGTTGCTTAACTTTGGTGATCTGACGAGAATCGGTTACCACAATGCCACTGTGCCCCTCCAAAAAATATTAAGTGTTGGTAATTGGTAAAAGACTGTGGTACAGATGCATTCAAGATTAATGTAGTATAGATACATAAGTTGATAACGTTGATGGTGTACAGGGGGAAGAAATCAATGCCCGAGTTTTTCAAGCGTTTCACTTCATCGAGAGTACTTTGACTTCTTGTCCTCCATTCTCCACCAGAGTTGTGTTCTGTACTTGTACCATGATTAAACTTGAATTAGCCTAACTAAGCTGGCACAGAGGCTGCTTTTCAGACCAGGAACATGATACGTCAATTCCAGTGGGATAGGTGCCAAGTACGTGTGTGGAGTAGAAAATATTAATTAGCCTACGCTACCCCCAAATATGGACTCTTCCAATTGCAACCACTGAACTGACATTGAAGATACAATCAGGGTTCAAAGGGTTAATGATATTTGATATTTGCTTGTATATGATTGGTCGAGGTGAGTATTTTGCGTAACTTGACAAACGATTTTCATCATTATGCATGTTGGGATGCATGGTACACATGTATCAATAAACCGATACAAACTGGTACACAAACCAGTAATTATTCCGGGAATTTTGTGCACACATTGGAATGATTTGATAGTTACATGCATGTCATTTTTATGATGGCACTGTGGAACCCTATAATTGAATAGCCACTTTGCCAATGGCAATCATTCAATTACCAGGAGTATTCAATTAACAGGGATTGTGTCACTTTCCTGTATTCTAGAGATAAACTTTGCATTTATTCTATTATATCTTGTTTGACAGAGCTCCGTGAGCTCTGTCAAACAAGATATAAATTTGATTAAATGCCTGCATTTGATGTACTGAGGCCAAATAGGTCTAGAAACAAAGAAAAACTGGGGAGAGTTGGGGTAATTTCTCACCAGGTTACAAGATTTTTTTTCAGTTAATAGGAGTTTACTCTGTAACCTATATTCAATTCAACTAGCAGGTCAAATTTGTACTGGAGGTATGGTAAATGGTTTTGTGTTGGGAAATTATATTCAATTAACAGGGTTATTCAGTTAACCCTTTACCTAACATGAAAAGCAGACGACACTTGCAAAAAAAATTCTTGAATAACTAATTTTTTTCATTTTTTGTCTCAAAAACATAGGTTATGACCCCTCGTTGGAACGAGCTCGAAGAGCTCGTTCCAACGAAGGGTCATAACCTATGTTTTTGAGACAAAAAATGAAAATATTTTGAAAATTAATTGGCGATATTTGGGAATAGCGCTGGCCGGTTTTGGCCGTTACGTTGGGTAAAGGGTTAAGAGATATACAATTAAGTGAGCTCCACTGTCCAAGTAACCAGCTTGTCATTCCTGGTAAAGAATTTACCAGGAATGACAAAAGGGATACCATCATAAAAATGACATCACGAGTGATAATCTTGTCAACCATTATGCTCTTGTAATTTTGGTATAGGAAACTGAGGTACATTTCTGAGGTAAAATTCCCATCTTGAATCACATTCATTTCCGAATAGGCTCCTGCAAATATTCGATTCAAAATTCAATTCGAAAGACAATATTCGATTTGATTCGACATTGTAAATTTGAATATTCTCAGAAATAACCTTGAATGCTTACAGATTGTAATTGATCACATTATTTTATATTGAGTATTGTTCTGAGTAGAAACGTAACAGACTTGCAGAGATAACAGTGTTTGTAGCAATGTAGCTACAATGTTACAAACACTTACCGCCACAACTGTTCATTTCAACTTATTGTGCACTATGACCCGTGAAAATTTAAGTTTCGAACTCTGAAAGTTATTCCGCCGTTCAACTTCAATAAATGATTTGTTTCACAACATGATCACATAATATACTGAGTATTGTTCTGTTTGATCAGTAACTGGACACCTCTTCAAAAGCAGCAGTTTTCGAAAAGAATACCTCCGATTCCTGTATAAACAGAAGTAGAGCAGGCTTTAATTTACAAGCGAATCGACTTCATTCTGTGCTGAATTATCGTTTCGGGTTTAGTGATTCCACATTTTTATTTAAAACAAATGGCTTCATGACCGAATGGTATTGATCCAATTTGAAACAGTTTTTTCTCGAAGAAATGTATTATATTAGAAAAAAAATTTCTCTGGATGACACATCAATCAACAGGATTTGATTCGAAATTCGATTTGCTCTCAGCAATTCTATTTGATCAAAATCAGCAAATCGCAGGTCCCTATCTTCGAAGTCAAATGTTGAGTGGAGCCATTCCATAGAAATAGGACATGAAGGGTAAAAAATAAACTTCTCACACAAATGGTCATTCTGTGTTTTGTGTATAGTAGAGCATCTGAACAATAACAATTCAAATAAATTTTCTGCTGAAAACACTATTTTGTTAATTGTTACCCTCGTTAACCTCAAACTTTAATTAAAACTTAAAATTTAGAAAAATGTCTGCAATTAATTTTAATCTAATTCCTATTCTCCTTTTGTGAAAAATATAGCCCAAATATTATTTTGTGAAGCTCAAGTATACACTAAAATACATCCATGATCAATTTTGGTAACATTTTTTTTTTGCATTGAAAGGGAACCTTTTGTTTAGGGAAAAACGTGTCCCGTTAGTCAGGATTTTTCAATGCATTTTAACCAAAAATTTCAGCAACTTTTAAATCAATGATAGGTCTGTCCTCTGGTGTGATATTTTAAAAACACATCACCTTCTGTTTGTTTCAGGGAAAGTAGGACTGAATAATTGCATTGTTTTTAAAATTAACTTTAAAAAAAAATTGTCTCGTTAGTCACAAATGTATCCGTCATGTTAGTCGCATTCAAATGTCCAGTTAGTCACGATTCTGGGTCACATGATCTACATTGCAGAAATTTTTTTTTTTTTTTTATTTTTTACACTAACACAAATGACAATGTTTTGCATAGAAAAAAACAAAACAAAACCAACTGCTTTGCACAAAATGTTTGGAGATGGAAGATTGAGAAGATCATGTGATGAAGCCCTGCAAGAGTCCTGTCAGCAATTTTTTTGAATCAACATACATCCTAGAAGTTACCCGATTTTGTATTCATACTGATTACTGCTGTCAATTCTGGCAATGTTTTAATCATGTTTGCAAAAGCCATCAGTAAAAGGCGTGTCAAACTTATTGATGGCGATACTGCGGTTGTCAAGAAAGAGTCAATCGTGGAAATTTTACCCCTGCCAGTATTAGAGAGAGGGGTCTACGAGTTTGAACAAAACATTAACGTCGACACTTTCTAAACGTATTAGGCCTAACAGATTAATACGTTTGATTCACTGGCCTTTAATTTTGCAAATCAGCCAAGGAGAGGTGTGGGTGGGGAGGGGGTGGGGGTGGGGGGCAGGGAGGGTTACTCTTTTCTTTGAAATATTTATGGATCTCCTTCAAAAAAGAAATACCATCCACATGTAAACTTTCATGATTTCAAATAATTTTGCTAGACACTAAGGTCACAAAAACATTCAACAAATGGCCGAAATGGGTTAAATTTTAGTGCCTGATTGCCTGTGAATAAAACCCATTTTTAGCTTTACATGCACTTATGTTGTTCATTCAGTACTTGGGTCACTGTGGGTTCCTTTTAAACTCTTGAATATTGTGTTCCAGAAGTAAATTACTTGTAGACCACAATATAATAGATGAGGTTAAAAGGGATGTGTAATGACCAGATTTAAGTGGGATAGTGATTTCATATTGGGGTATGATCTTTCAATTACTGCTGCACAAATAAGATGCTTAATAAAGCTAAAGCAGTTATGACATTGACAAATGCGTTGTAGACGTTAAGTCATTTAACCCTTTACCTAACATGAAAAGCAGACGACACTTGCAAAAAAAATTCTTGAATAACTAATTTTTTTCATTTTTTGTCTCAAAAACATAGGTTATGACCCCTCGTTGGAACGAGCTCGACGAGCTCGTTCCAACGAGGGGTCATAACCTATGTTTTTGAGACAAAAAATGAAAATATTTTGAAAATTAATTGGCGATTTTTGAGAATAGCGCTGGCCGGTTTTGGCCGTTACGTTGGGTAAAGGGTTAAATGGGTAAGCATCTTTTATTGGGTAAAAAGTTGGGTTGCCTCCACCCACCTATCCCCCCTCACACGCACATACTATGGAACCCCAGCAAGTGAAGCAGTGCTTTATTACTAAGGTGAACAAGTTCCATTTTACTGTCAAGATAGGACCCATATGTTGCCCCATTTAAGAGGACTTCCACCCCAGGCATTTTTACCGGATGCGAGTTTACCAGTAAAACAAAACTTGTTTACCACAGTAAATAAGCATTCCTTCCCTTCCCTGGATTCCATGGGTGACAGGTTTCATTATTAACAGTTGAGTTATTGTTCCTTGTTAAAAATAGTGTTATAAAAGTGATTTTGTTGAAATTAATTCTTTTTTATATTATTCATGCAAGCTTCAACCCTGAATTTATGCATTGCAATACAAAATGGCCATCCATTTACATTTTGTCCCGTTAGTTACACCACTGTTGGGAAATTATCTCACACATAGTCCAGATACAAGGTCTACACAAGTCTTCATTGTGAGGCTGGAGTACCCCAATACAACGAGACAGAGACAGTTTTTGTCTATTTGCAGCTGTGGGGATAAATTTGTATTTCCCCTAAGAGAACAAAAAGATCATGTCCACTTTTTGTCCCGTTAGTCATGGTCTATTTTTAGACCACAGCTAACTGAGGGTGCAACCAAAACCTCGCTCTTCCAATTGGTGAGATATAGAACTTATGCACACAATACCTAGAAACCTTGGCATTTGCACAACATAAAGCACACAAGACTCCAAAATTAACAGAAGGTTGTCAGTTAGTCACTATGGAATCGCTCAGTGTTTTTGTATTACTCAATTAATAGTTATGTTATAAGTTTTATTTTGTTGTTTTGTGTTGGAAAGCTCATTGGCGTGTAATAAAATGTTAATATTCAGTCTTTTTTTAATAAGCCCCACCCCATACACGTATACTCACTCACCTCTTGCACATAGTAATAGATTCTCCACATGCAGGATGACTGAGTTCCCCCCCCCCCCCCCCCCCATCTCCAGTACAAAATGGCCTGTCATAATGTTTTCAAAGGACGTACAGTTAAAACTAGAAGTCCTGTCATTAATAGTACGCTTATCTAGGCTTAATTGCGCGTTGGAATTGCACGCAATTGCCATATCGAATGGCATCCAAAGCACGGCAGGTTCTCTTGGTTACTCATAGCAAACACATGCAATGTTTCTGCCAATGGACCTCCGGGTTACCAGGAGGTCTATTGGCTGAAATATTGCTTGTGCACAGGCCATATGTACAGAATGTGATAGCTTTACTTGGGCCATAACGCGTACATTAACTTGCATATCAACGTGCTATTTGTGCGCATTTCATGACAGGAGTTCTAGTTTTAACTGTACCAGACCATAAAATTAAAATATGGGCTTTCAGGACATGTTTCCACTAGCTCCCTCATCCCCTATTATGAATGGACCTCTGCGCTCGACGGGTAATTTTGAACTTCAAGTGATGACTTTATTAAATCAAATGGGGTTAAGAGCTGCCATAAGTAATGGATTTCAGGTTTTTTGGGGAAGCCCCCACCCCTCATCATTGATGGTGGCTTGTGGCAGATGCCTTTGTATCCAAAGACTTTTGAGAGGAGGTCGGTAAAAGAATTAACACTGGGGTTAAAATTTCTCTTTCCTGGCTCTGGTACTGATATAAAGCGTTTTCTATTCATAAGGCACTAAAAGTTATGGGAGGCATGCATAAACAGCAGCCTGACAGAAGTGGGGTAATTTATAATTTAATGTTTTGTAACAATAAATTTGTTTTAAAATAACCTCACAAGTGATTTCAATGATCCCAGTCAAGAAACAACAAAAGGGACGTTTTGACCAACTATTAGGGACATTTAGAATTTGACCAACTCTTTGGGGACATATTGACCAACACGCTAGGGGGACGTTTTGACTAGGATTAAAATATTGTAGTGAGTTGAAACAAATTGTATGTTTATAAATATAACCCAGCCTCGGACCTAATTTTTTTTTAGAAATAAGTTCAAATAACAGTAAATTATTCTTTCTGTGTGTAGGCTGGATTTCCTGGGTACATCCACTAAATGAACATATTCTCACAAAAATGGTCGTACCCTTGCATTAAAGGGTAATTTTTCAATTTGACATTTCAGTGAGGAGCCTCAACGGACAGTTCACAATTTCCGTTTCAGCCGACTGTCTGCTTTTACCCTGTGATAATAGCATGCAAGTATATGCATTGAAAATTCCAGGTGCAACTGCACTCGCAAGCAATCTGAGGAGAGCAACTGTTTTGGCATTCCTTGATTTTCTGGACTGCCAGACTTGGTTTTATTTGGCACGCAATAATAAATAGTCTAACAAAGAATAAGTTTAAGGCCTAAAAAAAAATTCAAAATCTGTTTCTCAGTCCCTCCCGCATGGTCCTTTTGGCTGCCGCATGCTCTTTTTATAACCAATTTAAACTTAAAAAAATTAAATGGTTTATGTCTGATATTTTACCCAAGTTAAAAAATTTGATGAATTTGTCCCTTGAGTGCAAGAAGGCTTTGCAATGCTTTAGCATTGCAAAGCCTTCTTGCACTCAAGGGATGAAATACACCACCACCCATGCTATTCTGTAGATTATGAGGTCTAAAACTTGAACCAAGAACATGAACTTTTGATGGCAAAGAAGAAATTACTGAAGTAAAAAATAAAATAAAAAAAACGCTCGCCCGCATGCAATTTCAAAATAATGGCCTGAGAAACAGAAGATCTACTTTGTGTGGCCTAACAAGTGCACCACCAGATGGTGGATCAATATAAGGCTGACTATGAAGAAATTGCGCTAACTAGTCATGAGTAATTAACCATAAACAAGAGGCCCCAGGGGGCCTGAGGGCGCTCACCTGACATGGTAGCCTAAATAGCAACCCAGAGAATTGATTTCCACAAGTTGCATCTGCTCCTCCTAAGAAAAGCTGAAACCAAATATCCAAATATTCTGACCAGTGGATCTAAAAAAAGATTTTTAAAGAATATTCCTCATACTGAACTAAGTCATAATTCGGGCTCCCACAGGAAGCCCATATATGAACCCAGGGACTTGGCTTTAACAAACCTGAATCTCACACCCCTAAGGATTCTGCACACCAAATATCAAAACATTCCGACTGCTGGATCTGAAGAAGAAGATTTTTAAAGAAAATTCCTCATTTTGAACCAAGTTACAATTCGAGCTCCCACAATCAGCCCAAATATGGACCTAGGGACATGGCTTGAACAAACTTGAATCTTACCCCCCTAAGGATGCTGCATAAAAAATATCAAAAGCATTCATCTGCTGGATCTGAAGATTTTTAAATAAAATTCCTCATTTTGAACTAAGTTGTCATTCAGGCTCCCATAGTGAGCCTAAATATGAACCAAGGGACTTGGCTTGAACAAACTTGAATCTCAGCCCCCTAAGGTTGCTCCATGCCAAATATCAAAACATTCCAACTGCTGAATCTGAAGAAGAAGATTTTTAAAGAAAAATTCCTCATATTGACTAAGTTATAATTTGGGCTCCCACAGGGAGCCCAAATATGGACCCATGGACTTGGCTTTAACACACTTGAATCCCCCCTTCCCCCCCCCCCCCCCCCCCCCCCCCACCAAGGATGCTACTCACCACATATCAAACCATTCCGACTGCTGGATCTGAAGAAGAAGATTTTTTAAGAAAATTCCTCATTTTGAACAAAGTTACAATTCAAGCTCCCACATTGAGCCCAAATATGGACCTAGGGACATGGCTTGAACAAACTTGAATCTCACCCCCCTAAGGATGCTGCATACCAAATATCACAAGATTCTGCCTGCTGGATATTGAGAAGAAGATTTTCAAAGAAATTTGCCTGAAATGCACTAAGTTCGAATTTGGGCTTCTAAAGTGAGCCCAAATATGAATCCAGGTGGCCGATTTGAACAAACTGGAATCAGATCCACCCCACAATGTTGCATACCAAATATCAAAAGATTCTGCCTGCAGGATCTGGAGAAGAAGATTTTTGAAGAAATTTGCCTGAAATGCACTAAGTTCAAATTCGAGCTTCTATAGTGAGCCCAAATATGAATCTAGGGAGCCGATTTGAACAAAATAGAATCAGATCCACCCCACAATGTTGCATACCATATATCAAAAGATTCTGCCTGCTGGATCTGGAGAAGAAGATTTTTTAATGTTTTTCCCATTGCCTACAGTGTTAAAAAGTGCTGACTCAGCACTTTTTCAATGTCCCGAAACTGTACTTATGATAAAACCGATAGCAATTTTTTTTTACCAATTCTTTCTGTTGGTCCTAAGGAAGCTTCACACCAAATAAAAATTCTCGGTGCCGTGCAGTTTTGGAGATATGGGCGTTTTAATTTTTTTCTATTTTTAGCTCCTGCGGTTCCCATGGGGAAAAAAAAATCAGCATAAATTAGTTACTTATGACCCAATAAGCCCTCACATAAAATTTGGTTCAAATCAGCCTCTCGGTTTGGAAAATAGAAATTTTGGGCGGGGCCAAAAATTTTGCCCCTCCCATAACGACGCCAAGTATAGCCCCACAAACTTCTCTTGAACAAATCTGAGTCTACACCTCAAAAGGAAGCTGCACACCAAATATCAAGTCTCTGCTACTGCTGGTTCATGAGAAGAAGATTTTTTAAGATTTCAGCACACTTTTTGGGTGTGGCCCTACCCACGGGCGGGGCAACTTGATTTGAACAAAATCAAATTGCGATGTCATAACAAACTATTATCTCAAATATCAATTAAATTGGTTCAGCGGTTTGGGAGGAGAAGACGCAAACACCATGTTCACGGACGACGGACGACGGACGGTGAGTGATCACTATAGCTCTCCTGACTGAAAGTCAGGTGAGCTAAAAACAGTATCTGTTGGATTATCACATGGACAATCAAAAGCCCTTGAAAATCTAAGGTCTCGATACAGTTATTCACGTGAAAATGTCAGCTTTTCAAGAAATGTTCAGCTTCTGATTAACACGGCCGAGGATATTTCGCATTTAAATTACCTCCCCCATTCACAGTACTCACAATGTATATAGTTTCTGGAAGCTCTGAATAGGGCCCTTTCTGGAGACAACTGTACACAACAAAAATCTTACAATATCACTCAAATACACCCAGCCAAATGACACAGTTGATGGCTAAAAAAAAAAGGCTCAAAATGGTCACAATTTTCTCATTTTGGGGATAAATCTCCAATTTTCGTGCATCGATAGTGATAAAACTGTGCTATAGGAATTCCTCATTTCTCCACTGAGGATTTTACAGCATAACATGATCATTGTGACAAATAAAAAACATATGGGTTTCTTTTTCATTTTTTCAGAAGGCTTTCTCAAAGCATATTTACACAAAAATTGTCCCATTTGTAAACTGCAAATTGTCAGGTCCCATACAGGTCTGGGTTTGTCATTTAACACTTTCATGTGACCTTGACCCCTTGAAATGCACTTGACAATACACAGTTTGAATCAAGACCATCAACAGATTATTTTGGCCGTATCACCATTAAAGAGAATTATTTACTAAATCCACACCACCACAAACTAAAACTATAGCTCAAAATAGTCATTTGGCTGAGGATATCCAATAACCTCGGAAATGACCTTTTAATACGAAACGAGACCTAAGATGACTGCCATGGCGGCCATTCTGGATATGCCAGAATGCTGGTTATCGAAAGGAACCATCCTCTAGTCAAGCTTAATCTACCAAAACTAGAGGCTCAAAAAGAGCCTGTAACTGCTCACCTGGAACTCAGGCTTGTCATTTTGAGGTGGGCGATCGCCCCGGGCCGCAGTCGCCCATCCGAGTTCAAAATTCCGTCGACGGTAAACGTCCGCCTAATAGATTTCTGCGGCCCATTAATTCAGTTGAAGGCATCTCAAAATCGGCCACCTCAAACCGCAATTTTCGCGGATTGAAGGAAGTACCGTACATGTAACAAAAGGGCAATTTGTGAATTTTGTAGTGTGTTGTCAACGCAGTCACACAGAGAAAGTAAGTAACTTCCAAACATGAGCGGGAGGTCTACCAATTCCAAAGTTGTAATTAGTAATTACATTGTACATCGGACTGAAACATCTCTTGTCACATGCGGTTTCTGTAATTTCCACTTATGACGACTTATCCACTGTGAGTTGATGGTACACTAGTAAAATAGATTAGAATATTTGCCTCCTCATCTGCTCGTTTCAGGCATAGTGGATGAAATTTGGCGCAGATTCAGGCAGATTGAACAAATTTGAGAAAGACTGGTGCTCAATTTGAAATACCTTTTAAAACTCAACGTAGACTAGAGAAGGGGGCGGGGTTGAAAATAAAAAATATAGATACTAGGCTGAAAAAAACAGTTGTTTTAGACAACCCCTACCTCCGATCCAAACTTTGCCCCTCTTGAATTTACTTCCCACCTCCTGCACAGGATGTAATTTTGTCTGTTTGCGTTGCATTCCAAGAGGTATTTCACGATTTCTACCATAGTATGTGAAGGTTCCAGCTGTTAGTCAAATAGTGATTCGAAATTTCTAGACGTTGATTTTATTTATTTTTTTTTTTGGGGTGGGGGGGAGGGGGAGCCCCACTCCCGCGACAACGAACGCGCACGTCATCGAGAAACGTAACGTTTTTACGACATACATGTAACAATGATTATAGCTGAATTCCCTGTGACCAAGAGGGGTGGCAACCGCCCCCCCCCCCCCCCCCCATCGTCTCATGCGCGCATGGTTCTTGGAACAAATTCAAATGACCTCCCGTTAATTAATGATATGTGTCAGTTCTGGTGTAGCCGTTTAACTTTCTCCCTACATTTCACCCCCACCCGATAGGATAAAATCTCGTGTTTCCCCTCTCTAAATATAAAAAAAAAACATTTGCTTTTAAAAAGCTTATTTCTGGCTCCCAAGACTGGTGGAAGATGAAAAGATACACGCAGGCCATGACGGAATATCTCACCCCCTGCATGCCTCCGCCCTGTGACTTTGCATTCGATTTATATATTCTTTATTTCTTCATATTTGAAGATTTTGTTTGTAAAGTTAAAACTTTGAGCTATAACTGAGGCGTTGTAACTTTTCCTCTTAGTAACGTGGAAGAGAGATAATCCACGCACACTGAAAACTACGTACGGTAAGTTTTACAAGCCTAAAATTAACCTACCCTCGCGAAGTATGTTACAATTTTTTTTTCTAACGATTATTTGAATGGTATTAAAGGCCGACGACCCAAAACATATGTAAAAAACGAACGCGAATTACTTTGGCGAAGTCCAAGTTCAATGTTATTGAACTGGTTCGGACGGGTGTGTGTGGGGGGGGGGGGGGGGTCGAAACATGACACGTCCTGAATAGCCATGTTAATCTTTTAAAATTTAGTTCAAGTTATATGCTCTGCCCAGACTTCAAAGAGTATGGGCTATAAATTCACTGGCAGAGAAAAATTGGAACGTGTGTCTATATGTCACTTGGAGAGGTGGAGTGCATTTTTTGTGAGCACCGTGTACTGTCCACAGTCAGTGATGCCAGATCGAGGATCTGCCGCCAGCTATCTCAACCCCATACTGTCTTGAATCTGTTTCTCTGCAAGACACATATATGCGATAAACCAAAGATGGTTAGCCCATTTCCCCAAACTTGATTTCAGTGCGATTCGCTTGACTTAATTATATTCTACGCAGTTCAAGGGCAGGACAGTGCCGGAGTGGACTTCAGGTGGTGGAGGTGGGGGGGGGGGGGGGGGGGGGGAGGGTTGTTTTAGGTTTCATGTTGGTAAATTTGGCGAAATGGAAGTAAAAGCCGGTATTCTGACAGCAACATACTTTAGAGCTGGATTTTTCGATAAGTAATCCGCGTTGGATGCAAAAAACGTTACATCTGGGCGCGGTGGCTCAGTTCGTAGGGTGCAGGCTGCAAGCCGAGAGGTACTTTGTTCGAACCTCACCTGCGGCAACCGGGTTGTGTCCTTGGGCAAAACACTTCACCCCATTGCCCACGTTGGGGCATGGTGGCGTTGTGTACTAAGGCCTACTGCTCCTCGTGGATGGAGCACCTGTCTTCAACCAATGTTATAACCCTGCTTGTGTGGAGTTACCATGTTGTGGAGTTGAGAGTTGCTTGCCATTGTTCGATGGTTCTCTTCGGGTAATCCGGCTTCCTCTGTCCGTAAAAATGTCGTGGTCATGATTAGCCATTGTGCATAAATATGTGGCTTTAAACACCAATAACTAACTAAAAACGGTACATAATTTGGTTCTTCAATCAGAAATCTGTTGAAATCAGTGTTTTGGTCTTCAATCAGAAACCTGTTGAAATCGGTGTTTTATCGCCGAATGGGGTGGGGATAAATCCCATATATTGAAAAATATGGGGTTTATCCCCACCCCAATCGGCGATAAACTTCGACTCTACTAAAGAATTTTCATCGAAAAGGAATTTTCGGCAGAAAAACATTATTAAATCACAAGTCTGCTTTCGTGCACAATGTTTCTAAAGCTGTTAGTGTTACATTAACTTACAAAATTTATCAGGGTGAACTTCAAAATTTTATTTAGAAAGCATCAACAGTTATTTTCCGACGTATTTTATTTATTTTACAGAAACGGTCATCACTTTGTGATCGTAAGTTTCACTTGGGCCCGAATTTCGCAACAAACGTACCGATGTTGTGGAACGGTTCAGATTTATGTTTTGATCTGTATCCAAATCCATCAAAACACAACTCCTTGCAACAACCTCGAAACCCTCAGGTAAAAATAGATTATGCTATCCGTTACGTCATTGGTAAACAAACATGTCGGCTGCTGGCGTAAAATGACAACAACGGTGAGCTTTTGAGTGAAATCAAGGGAAAATGAAGATCCACCGATAAGGTAGTAATGCGAAAATTGTCTCCTTCATCTATTCTTTAATTTGAGTGGTTGATTATAATTGAATAACAAACAGAACAGGAGATACGCGATACAGTCTTTCGCCAAGTATGTTTCGGAAAATACTTTAAGTTTAAAATGTGTATTTCCAGGTTGTGCCTAATAGACCTTTACTGGCCCGACAGATAACTTAAGAGAAAGCATATTGATTCTGAATCAACTTAACTAAGTCAAAAAATTTGACAATAAACGAAACAAAGTATTTGGAATGTCAGATTCCTTTCGAAACATTCAATGAAATTTCAGATGTTTACGCCAAATTACGGCAATTTCTAACCTGAGCGTATGCAATCCGCGAGTGTACCATTCAGTTTAGTTTTCAGTCCTTTCAGCTTCTGGAAAGCACTTTCGGACAAATTCTTCTTTAGAAGCGATGTGGTATCTGTTGCTGATTTGAGTTTATTCCACAGTTCATCGACACTCATAATGAATAAGTAGTGGTTGGGCTCTCGAGTGCGTCAAAAATCCAATTCGGCAACTTGACTTCAAGTTGGACAGCTGATATGGATCAAACCGTTTGTGACCTACCGAGATTTATTGAACGTTATTTCGTCACAAATGATACAATGACGTCGCGGGGGTTATTTCGAAGGTACGTCATGCCTCATAGCATTAGCAGAGAGTTTCTCAATCTCCGGGATCTCCCTGCCCGTGCTCATCATATCGGATAAAAGATTAATATCTATGGTGCTCATGGGTATGAATGGCCATTCGATTCAATTTTTGGTGACGCAGCCGAGCCAGGATTTTAAAACAATTACAATGCTTAGATAAGCTTGGTAGGCCAAAATGGTGGGTCGATAGGCTATGTCAGTTACCGGTTCTACAAAAGTTATTTACTTATCAAAAGAGAGGAAAGAATTTTAACCACATTCCCCCGCATGCACATTGCACTAAATGATGCATTAACCCAGTGGTTTTGTTTTGTTTTGTTTGTTGTTTGTTTTGTTTTGTTTGTTGTTTTGTTTGTTTGTTCTGTTTTTGTTTTTTTGTTTTTTTTTGTTTTTTTTGGGGGGGGGGGGGGGGGGGGCGTCATATTCATAACGCAGAGATGATGAATGTAGAACTACTGTCCTTTCCATACCCCCCCCCCCCCCCAATGGTAAATAAACTCTGCCTGGAATAATACAAAATCAAGAAAATATCTTTTAGTTTTCAGCTCCCGATTACGTTTAATATATTTAACTTCGCCGTCGTTACGTTTCTGTGATTTTGAATTGATCTCAACGCTTCACTGCTTGAAAATTTTACCAAGGGAGGATATCCGGACACGTATCAATGGCTTCACCTTCCCCTCGGGAGGCATCAGAATGAGAATCGCCCACAGAGTTAAATAATTATATTTCAAGGAAGGGGCCTCTAATCCAGTAGCGCCGCTACAGTGTGTGTGTGTGTTGGGGCGGGGGTGGGGTCGGGGGGGGGGGGTATGGGAGGGTATTTGCCCCAAAACATTGACTTTGCCTCTCCCCCATTTTCCACCTGTCAATCAGTGACACATCCACACACCTCTCTTACACACGTACACACACTGATTCTCTTCTTTATTTCTATACAAAACTCAGCTGATGAACATATCCATTTGCAAGTTCAGATGCAGATACTTTTGAGCCATGTACGTTCATAAACGTATTTTTTTAAATATGGGAAGCCCCCCCCCCCCCCATGGGGTGGGCCTCTCCCCGATTTAATAGAAATTGAATCCCCCACCCCGAAAAAAACCTCCAGCAAACCTCCTACGTTTGCTCTTGCTTCAAGAATGTAATGGATATGGTACTTTATGCCCCCCCCCCCCCATTAATGGAAAGCATGTGCCCCACTTGCACAACCCCTCCCCCCACTGTACTGCACATGCGCAAGTATCTGTGCGCATGCGTAGTACAATTTGTTTATCTTTGAAACATGATGTTTTTTAACGTGGTGAAGTCGGATATTTTTCAAGATTTCTTGAATTTGATGCTGTGTTTGCGTTAAAAAATGATGCAGACACGTAAATAAATTATATTTGGGCTGAGTACGACAAGTAGAATGTTGATTATGTGATTTTTGTCTTCGATATGAAGCGTGAACTGAGTCGACCCAAATGCGGCCAGTTTCTTTCAGTTTTAGTCAGATGAAATTTGAACGGGTCTCTCAAAGACTGAGGGCCAGGAGGGCCCCGGGTTAACAGTCTTACAAAGACTAGGTGGATAGAACACGGGAAACTGATTCGTTTACCCCACAAGTGGTGATTGTGGGCACCTGTGGTTCATGGAAGTCTGGGATCGTATTCGTATGAAAACTGACAACCAAACAATATTTCACGAGAACATCTCGGGGCTACATACAGTACGTGGGGAGTGGATTGTTACGAAATCACCCGCGGAGTGGAGTTATCCAAAGTATCATTTTCAAATTCTCTACATATGGACAAATAACACAAGCAATGTTTTAGGCAATGGACCTCCAGGTTTAACCCGGAGGTGCATTGGCTGGAACTTTGCTTGTGCTTATTATGCTTTGCAACCAATTTGCAATTATTGCTAGGGTTGAATCTCCACTCTGCGGGTGATTTAGTGTTAATACACTCCACGTACTGTATGCTTCATATATCCATGAACAGCGTTAGGCAATCAAACCACCTCCCAATGCAGCGACAGAACTTAGTCAGCAAAAATGCCAACACTGCCTGCATTTTTTTTGAAGACCTTGTCCATGGGTAACGGAAGTATTTTATACGTGGTAACTGTGCAATCTCCACATCATGACAGCAGGTAGGGTGGGTACCTTTATTTCATTTTGAACGATATTGTTTATCGGTGTATTTTGTCCCGTTGAACTGATCCTCCACATTGTGATGAATGTAAAGAAACGAAATGGTTTGACATTCATCTTAAAGCAGCTCTGTCGCTGCGTTTTGAAGTATTTCGATTTCCCAGATTCGTTCTTGAATATCTGAAGCATATTTGGCCACGAGTTGTTCTCACGAAATTTTATTTGATAGTCAGTTCTCGTAAGAATAGGATCGCCGACTTCCAGAAATCACCGATGCTTCCATGCTATCATTGTTGTTTGTTGGACGAATATATTTTTTGTGTCCTATGCATCATAACCTTTATCCCATTTAGGGAAATCTTTCGGTTGGAGGCGGGTAGGCCAGTGGGGGTACCCATTCCGGTACGTGGGGCGAAGCAGTATATATTGCGACCCTCCAACGTACCCCACCATATCACAGCTTGACATGAGAGACCCGATAGTAAAGATTGCTATCGGGCTACATCCTCGCCATGTCAAGGATTACTCTGCCATGGAGTTGGGAGTAGAATTCCCATTAGGTGTTATCAGTTAGATTGGGGTGGGAATTATCCATTTCCGTGTTATGAAAGTACGCCCTTATATATAAATCTATTAAATTGAATAGGGCCCTAGTTTATAAAACTGGGGGGAATATGGTATATTTTGCCTGATATTCCCGCACTTGCCCGAAAATCCAGATCGACTGCACCCTCGGGGAGAGGTAGTACCTTTGTGAGAGGACCCCCCCCCCCCCCACACTGGTCATCATCCGAGGGGTCAACCGACATCAGTCAACGAGACCGCCACGCCGCAACAGGAGACACCTGCCCAGTACCGGAACCTTTTCCTCCTTCAACATGCCTAGACATGCGACAGCCAATCATATACTGTCACCGAGGGTCGAAAGGGGCTTGTTCTTGTGGTCTGTTCCTTGCAAGAATGATAAAAAGGATTTCTCCGAGTCTGTACTAGAAGGATTGCAGAATTTAACTATTCAACAAATTTAAAGTATTTTATTGTCTAAAATCTGGTAGGTTACTTATGCCATAAACTTTCAGGCGGTGCTACCTACCACGTGGTAGCAGTTCCAAGGCAAATTTAAGTTTCCACATGTTCTATGTTTCATTCCAAGCATTTTTGTATATAATTTATTGGGGGTTATTCATTGTGGGTCTTTTTTTAGACTTGGAACAAAGTTACATGAAATTTGACCAAAGTTAGGTTGGACGTCCCCTTAATACAGTATACTGTTATTACCTAGAGACTGCACAGTTGCCACATTCAATTTATTTATTGGTGTTTAAGGTCATACATATGCACAGTGGCTAATCATGACCAGGACAGTTTTACGGGTGGAGGAAGCCGGAGTACCCGGAGAGAACCACCGAGTAACGACGAGCAGATGTCAGCTCCCCAACATCGTAACTCCGCACTGCAGCACAGGCAGGGTTAGATAGGTGGAAGACATGCGCACCGTCAACGTGCAGTACGCCTTAGTACTCGGCGTCATCGTGCCCCCATGTGGACAATCGGGGTTAAGTGCCTTGCCCAAGGACACAACGCGGGAGTCCGAATTGATCGAGCAGAAGGTAAGAATTTCAAAATGAAAGTGTCAATGACACTGTAGCTCAACTTGTTTAAGACATGTACATGTATAGTATGTGACACAGCAATGACAAACATTAGGTAATGAACGGATAACAAAGGTACATGTGAAGTATTGTAACGGTCTGCACATAAATGCTGACCGTAGCCTGTAACAAATATATAGGTGAAGTATTGTAAAGGTGGGGGCGACACTTAGATGCTAAACTAGAAAAGAAATCCGAGTCCCAGAGTGGGTCTGAATGAACCCAAAAATATTTGTTCTCATAGAAGTGATAATAAAGGCACCCCAAAACACTCGTTCCTGTCACAAGGTGATAACAAAGGTACCCCCAAGAAGTTTCGTGAAGATCGGTTCATAAATACAGACTCTAGCCAGAGCTGCATTGACATGTGCACTTACTGTGTATAAGTAGCACCGAATAAATCAAAGTTCATCTAATTTGCATAATTTCTGCACGAGAAAAAAAAACGTATTATACAGTGTATGTGATGTACTCCATGTTACTAAACATTCATACAAAAATTTATTCAAATCAGAACTTTCAAACAGAAGTTCTGTACAAAAAACTGATTGCACTAACTAAAGTACAAAATGGCTGCTGGTGGCCATCTTGAATTTCGGACCGCGCCCAAAATCACTGGTTCTCGTCCCACGGTGATAACAAAGGTACCCAAGAAGTTTCGTAAAGATCGGTTCATAAATACGGCCTCTAGTCCGAGCCTTATTGACATTTGCAGTTCAGTGCTGAAAGTAACACTAAATAGATCAAAGTTAAGTCTAATTGGCATAATTTATGTACGCGAAAAAAACCGTATTATATGTGATGTATCCCATGGCACAAAACATTCACACAAAAAATTATTCAAATCAGCGCTTTCATATAGAAGTTCTGCGCAAAAATCTGATTGCACCTAATTTTGTACAAAATGGCTGCCAGCAGCCATCTTGAATATCCGACCGGACCCAAAAACACTAGTTCTCGTCCCACGGTGATAACAAAGGTACCCGAGAAGTTTCGTAAAGATCGGTTCATAAATACGGCTTCTAGCCCGAGCCGTATTGAATTGTTGACGGACAGACGGACGACTGGCGATGGCATAAGCTCAAATTTGACTTACGTCAAAGTTGAGCTAATAAACAAAATTCCATTACTTATATAGCCACTTATCAAGCTTGCAATGATAAGCCTCCCCAACGAACTTACCAAATGTCCCCGATGGGATGGGGAGAAACCTTCCCGAAAGGGGGGTAGCCCCACTGCGCCATCCCTGTGCGGGTGGGGCTCTAGAATCGGTCTTAGGCCATCGAATTTTTCAACATTTCTCAGGGCGGAGCCCTCTGAGGCTCTGACCTCATCAGTGGGTGGGGTGGGGGGGTGGGTTCTCCTATACCTACACCCACCTCGGCATTACACGCCTCGATCATGCCTTGTGGAATCACGCTGGGGCCTGGGGGGATGGGGGGGGGGGGGGGCAACATAAGCACAAAAGATTGGCAAAACTTGTTTCAGAAAACATTTTTAATAAATGACCAAAAGAGAGAGAGAATGTCTCTGGCGGCCATATGTTTTCCAACCGACAGGAACAAAAAGTGGATTGTTTGTGGGGACCTCCCATTGACCATTCCTGCCAACTTTGGCTTAGTAGTTTGAAAGAAGATGAAAATGTTATTTCCCGTAGGGTTTCTATGGTAACTATAAGCCGCAGTTCTGGCCATGTTTGCAAGTCCATCACATTAAATAAGGATCGTTGGTAGAGGATGTCCCAGTCATCAACCATGCAAAGTTGAACATTTGGTCCTGTGGTTTCACAGGAGACGATTTTTTCCAGGAACCAGTGGAAGTGGTGCCTGCTGTCAACTCTGAATTGATTTCATATATTTTTCGTGTTCTACTTAGTATACCTCCAACCTTCGTTTTGATATATAGATTGTGTATATTTAATCTGAATTTGAGGAATATCCAACAAAACAAAAACAAAATTCTATTTCTTATATAGCATATTAAAAACACTAACAACTAAATAAATATTATGCCATAAGCTCATAGAAATATTCATTTTATTCATTGTTATTTGTCAGTTTACCCCCCCCCCCCCCATCCCTAGAGGGTTAAAGGGTTGCGATCAAACCCCCCACACTGTCAGTGAGTTGAGCAATCGCATATGACCATCAACGCGCACACGGAAAGAATCCTACCTGAACGAATGCAGTCTGCTATAGTTCCAGAAAGTGTTGTCTTTTTATCCTTCAATTTGTCGTACAACTCCTGAGTGAGATCTTTTTTCAGTAAAGAATTATATTCGTCACCGCCACTGATTTTAGCAAAAAGTTCATCCGAACTCAATCCAGCCATGATAACACAAATTCGTTTTACAAACGCAAATTGTACACAGAATTACAGCCTATGAATCAACCGCTCTGAGCAACAGCTTTTTATCGATGTTTTTGGAAGAAACGTTTAACGATCGGCAACGATTGGTGCATGCAATGGCAATGTACGCATGCGCGATCGAGTGAAACGCAAGAAGCAGATGGCACATTTACCACAAGTTTGTTCGGTTTAATGAGTATTGTGTGCTTCTCGGGATGCCAGTTGAAAAACTATTGTGATATCATGTAATAGAAAGCATGTGTTGGCGAATGAATCTGCTTATGAAAGTGATCGTTCACAGAATATAACAAAGAAAAATAGTCTCACAAAATGCATCGACTGACTGCGTGTGAAACAAACTTGACTGGAAATAAAGTCAATAATTTAGAGGGGGAGGGGGGGGGGGGGGGGGCACGCCCCCTCCTATTTCAACCGGACGGCATTTTTCGACATAATGTACACAACCCCGTAAAATACCTAAATATAACCACAATACTTTCTCATTTCTTTCTCGCGGTGGCTCTGTAGGTTGAGATTCAGGCTGCAAACCGAGAGATCATCGGTTTGAATCCCACCTGCGGCAGCCGCGTTGTGTCCTTGGGCAAGACACTTAATTCGCATTACCCACGTGGGGGACACGGTGGCGTTGTGTACTAATGCGTATTGCACGTCGATGGTGCACTTGTTTTCAACCAATGCTAACCCTGCTTGTATGGAGTTAGTACGTTGGGGCGTTAGTACGTCCGACGGCTGCTCGTCGTTGCTTCCCGGGTAGGCCTATTCCAAAATCCTACACCCAGGGACCGATCAGGTCTATTTAAAATACGCTCTAGCCTCGGAGCCTATTTTTTCAATTCATGCGCCAGATTTCAGTTTACGGAGTCACACTGCTGTTTGTAACACACACTGCAAGTATGTAATAGCTCTCATCATTTTCATTTAGTACACTATAGCAAACATTAATCTTCACTGTGGTTTGTGATCAAGTCTTGGCTGCCTATTTAGGTAGCCAAGACTTGATCAGAAACCACAGTGAAGATTAATGCTTGGTAATTAAGACTTGAAGTATTAACTTAAGCACTCTACAACAATGATAAATGATAATCATATATATAATACATGTAAGAGTGTCTCTCTCGATTATCCATCGAAAGAATATCAAAATATGATCTGAGAAGTTACGCGCCAACTGAGAAGCCTATTTCTGAGATTTAAGAGCCAGGTCCTGATGTTTCAGAACCAAATACGCACTGGCGCATGCCCAGGTCGGTCCCTGCTACACCCATAAACTGTTCGACACAAGATGGTCCTGGCAGTCGAAAGTGTCGTTATATATTCATATTTCTCTTCACGTTCGCTTTTACCCTGTGATTTTGCAGAATATAAATTTCTCTTCGATGGCAAGAGACCAGTTCAATTCAAAGTATGCGAATTTGGTGTACGCCATATAGGTTGAAAAGTGCGCACCAAAAGGTGAAATATGTAAAGACGAATGCAACTCTTAACCCTTTGAACTCTAGTGGTATCTTCCATGCCAGTTCAATGGCAGCAATTAGAAGAGGCCATATTCATTATTTGGGGTAGACCAATCAGTATTAAAATACTGATTGGTCTACTCCCACAATCTTTACTGACCAGCCATCCTATATAATGATGTTACGTTACTCACGTTAGTTTAATTATAGTTTAATGCATTACATCATAATGGCAGTTGCACAATACAAACATAACAAATAAGAATTAGTAAACATGATGTATAATATAAAGTACTAATGACTTTTTTCTTTAACAAGGTGATCTCGCTTACAGAAGAATGACCAGCTCATGTTAGAAATAATATAAATTGATTTACTATCACAGTTTTTCAATATATAAGCCTAATAGTATTTCTCCGAATCATTTAATTGTTCAAATTCTTTGATTTCTTTTATAATTTCTTCGAACCCCGTTTCCCTAATTTCGACATATGCCTCACAATACATAAAATGTTTTTCGCTCTCTATTACACCGGTGTCATATCTCGGTTACGACGTATCAATGTTCCTGGCCAGAAAAGCGACCGCTGGGCTTCAAAGGGTTAACCCTTTACCCAACGAATCGGCCACATCCGCCCGCGTAATATGCAAATTCAGCAGTTGAAAAAATATTATTTTTCAAAAAATATCAACAAAACCATATCATGTGACCCCTCGTTGGAACGAGCTCGTCGAGCTTATTCCAACGAGGGGTCACATGATATGGTTTTGTTGAAATTTTTTGAAAAATTTGAAAAAATTATATTTAAAATAATAAATTTTGAGATCGTCTGCGTTGGGTAAAGGGTTAATCAAAAAAGAAAAAAATTAAATCCACTACCAATAACCTAATCTGTGGTAACACCCTAAAACAGCGGATGCTACACGATTCAATACTGACCGGTCAATGTCCAATATCGCAAAATAATGACAATCAGGTTGAGATCGCTGAGGTTAGTTTCTTAAATATGGTGGGAACAAGGGTGTGGGGTAGTATATATAAATTTATATATTTTGCATTAATATACATACACCGCCCACCACCAATGACCCCCCCCCCCCCCCACCCCCACCCCCAACACACACACACCGAAGAAAAAATCTGTTCCATCCAACACCCTTGCGGTATCCAGAAATGTGTGAGCATACCCCCCCCCCCCCCCCCCCCGAGACAGACAGACACACACATACACACACACTCTTTTGGAGCTTCCTTTGCCTCTGAGTCAATTCACGAAACCGTCTGTTTGGCCCTAGATTTTCCTCTTTGTCCACCCAATATTTAAGCCAGTAAGGCCACATCAGGCCACCCTAAGATTTTTTATTATTTTCATGCAAAAAAGAACCCCAGTAGCTGAATCGATTTGGTATGAGTTGACCACCATATATGCATCATTACGCATATAGTTGAGTCAACTGTATTGGCAACCTTTGCTTTGCAAACACATACTTTCGGTTCACCCTTCAGTGCGACAATGCGAGCGTTCATCTCAACGCTGCTTTTTGCCGCACTGCAATTAAAGGTAGTGATGCATTGGCCATGGCACAAACATACAGTTGCGGGGCGTTTTTGAGTTTCGCTGCTGCGTTTCACCGAACAGAAAATGTCGAGCCTTTCTGTCTGGTGAAACGGTGCGTTCAGATAATAATAATAATTTAATAATAATAATAATTTTAAAGCCTAGAATCCACACACGGTGCTCAATGGCTGTACAATAATTGCATACATACATATAAAAACATACACATACATTCTCTCACAGATCATATCCATGGATACATGGATCACTATTATCATTTATTGGTGCCCAACACCACATCAGCAACCGAGGCTATATCGTGGCCATAAGCGACAGAACCTAACAGAAAAAGGGTATTGAATTAAAACAAAATAAAACAAAATCAAAACAAACTACAATTTTACCAAAACAAGTATGTGAGTGTAATTTGACGCGTGATGAGGCAATCCTCCATCACTTTATGACGTGATCTTGGGAAATTCAAGATGCCACGTGCAATAGCTATCACTGCACAGGAGGCATACGATTTATGTGATTTGATGAGGGCACGGCCTTACCCTTTACAATCAACTGGGGCACAAGACCATGGAACACCACTCTCGTTGTCATCATTCTGTTGATGGGGTGGACCCAGAAACGGTGTTTTTTACTCTTCTTTCTTTGTCTCATATAATGAATGGCTACCAGTAGAAGGCCATCCTCATCGTTGACATCCATCATGGAAACTGCTCCAGTCTCGATGTTAATCCGAATATGAAAGCAGATGAGCCGCACATATGTGACATGGCTACCGCAGCGGCATCACACTTCCGAAACTCACCACCACAAGGCAACCGCATGGATGTGTCCCTAGCTTTTCTGTCATTAATTGCTATTTATTAATGAGATTACTGCATTAACTCTTACGGGTTCTGGGGATTTCCGTACATTATTGCCATACAACGACGATCAGCATCTGTAGCTTTGCAGTTTCTTTCTGTGCAAGTCTTGGCTGCCTATTTAGGAAGCGGAGACTTGCCGAGAAACAGCGGGAAAGATACTTAGAATATAACTTTCGAATTTATCCAGACACTCTGTTCCGCCTGTTCTGTTGCAATAAAAATTACCAAAGTCGAAATTTATTAATTTATTTGATGGGGTTTAACGTCACTTTTGACAGCCAAGGTCATATCGTGTCGGAAACAAAGTCGAAATTAGCCTTTAAGGGTTAACAAGTCAATTAAATGCATACGCCGCACATTGGGCAAGCCCCTTAATCCCAATTGCCCATGCACGTGGAGGCACGGTGGCGTTGTTTACTAAGGCGTTCTGCACGTCGATGGTGCACTTGTCTTCAACCAATGCTAACCCTGCTTGTGTGGCGTTGGGGAGTCTGTCAGCTGATCGCCGTTGCTCGGTATTTCTCTCCGGGTACTCTGGCTTCCTCAACCCGTAAAACTATCCGACACGAGGTGACCCTGGTTGTCGAAAGTGTCGTTAAACTTCAACTAGAGGCTCTAAAGAGCCTGTAATCGCTCACCTGGAACTACATATAAAAAATGTGATTTCCTATAGGCTTTCCATGGTAACTATGAGCTGCAATTGTGACCATGTTTGCAATATTACATCAACATTACATGAGGATCATTGGCAGAAGGTGTCCTAGTCCTCAATCACGTGAAGTTTCAAAACATTTGAATCCATCAAACAGAATCATAGAATGTCTCTGGTGGCCATATTTCCCAACCGACGGGAACAAAAAGAGGATCGTTTGAGGAGGGCCTCCTATAGACCATTCTTGCCAAGTTTTGGTTCACGTCGGCTCAGTAATTCCAGAGAAAAGATGAAAATGGAATTTCCCATAGGGTTTTTCTATAGTAACTATAAACTGCAAATGTGACCATATTTGCAACACGACCAACATTAAATGAGGAACGTTGGTAGAGGGTATCCCAGTCATCAACCATGCAAAGTTTCAAAACATTTGGCCCTGTGGTTTCAGGAGAAGAGTTTTCAAAATTGACCAATCAGAATCAAAGAATGCTTCTGGCGGCCTCTTTTTTCATCCAACAGGAATAAAATGAGTAACAGTTGTAGAGAACCGCTCAAAGACCATGTCTGTCAAATCTGGTTCACATTGGCTCAGTACGTTCAGAGAAGATGATGAAAATGTGATTTCCTATAGGGTTTCTATAGTAATTATAAGCCACAATTGCAGCCATAATTGCAACCCGATGAAGATTAAATGAGGATCATTGGTAGAGGGAGTTACAGCCATCAGTCACATTTTCAAAAATCAGTAAAAGAAGATTAATTATTTTGAAAATTCCAATTTTGCAGACAATATTCTCTTTCAAATAGCTTTGGATAGGTAAAGGGTTACAGGAAACACATTTTACTCCAATTTTTATCATATCTCAAAATGATTTTATTTACTGGAAAAAGAAAATAAACAAAACTTCCATGCTTTCCAAACACCTGTCATCAATCAGTATTTCAGATAAGTAACTTGAGAGTAATACATGTATTTACATAATTACAGCTGCACTTGTTTACAGTAGTAGTCAAAATAAGTTGTAGGATAATCCTATAAACTATGTATCTTTCTCTTCCTAAACTGATAAGACCAGAAGCTGACATTTTCTGGAAAGCTCTCAGTGATAGCTTTCCAGGAAATGTCAGATTCTGATCTTGTCAGTACAGGAGCAGTAGTTTACTTAGTTTATTGCAGTTATGCTACAACTTATTTTGACTTTTACTGTCTACACATTATTTGGGTTTTTCCCCAGTTCACAGTGGAGAAAACTGGAACCAACCCTTACCAGATTCTCAAAAACAAGTATTTTGATGACAGTGCCGATCTTCATGCAGACAGGAGAGGCATTGGGTTATTGATTAGAATATAGCCTCTGGCGGCCACATATTTCCATCCTCTCATAGACCATTCCTGCGAAGTTTGGTTCACGTCGGCTCAGTAGTTCCAGAGAAGAAGATGAAAATGTGATTTCCCATAGGGTTTCTATAGTAAATATAAGCCACAATTGCAGCCATGTTTGCAACCCGATCAACATTAAACGTGGATCGTTGGTAGAGGGTATCGCAGTCATAAACCATGCAGAGTTTCAAAACATTGGCCCTGTGGTTTCAGAGGAGAACATTTTTCAAAATCCACCAATCAGAATCAAAAAATGCTTCTGGCAGCCGTGTTTTTCAATGCGCGGTAACCAAAATGAGGAGCCTTTGTAGAAGACCTCCTATAGACTATCCCTGTCAGGTTTGGTTCACGTCGGCTCAGTAGTTCCAGAGAAGAAGATGAAAATGTGATTTCCCATAGGGTTTCTATAGTAACTATAATCCGCAATTACAGCCATGTTTACAAACCGAACAACATTAAATGTGGACCGTTGGTCATTTATGTGAAGTATCAAAAAATTTGGCCTGGCTGTTTCAGAGGAGAAGATTTTTGAAAATCTACCAACCAGAATCAAAGAATGCATCTGGCGGCCACATTTTTCAACCCACGGGAACAAAATGAGGATCGTTTCTAGAGGACATCCCATAGACCATTCCTGCCAGGTTTGGTTCATGTCAGCTTAGTAGTTCTAGAGAAGAAGATGAAAATGTGATTTCCCATAGGATTTCTATAGTAACTATAAGCCGCAACTGAAGCCATGTTTGCAACCCGATCAACATTAAATGAGGATTGTTGGTAGAGGGGGTCCCAATCATCAACCATGCAAAGTTTCAAAACATTTGGCCCTGTGGTTTCAGAGAAGATTTTTCAAAACCCACCAATCAGAATCAAAGAATGCCTCTGGCGGCCATGTTTTCAAACTCATGGGATCATAATGAGGATCGTTTGTAGAGGACCTCCCATAGACTATCTCTGCCAGGTTTGGTTCATGTCAGCTCAGTAGTTCCAGCGAAGATGATGAAAATGTGATTTCTCATAGGGTTTCTACAGTAACCATAAGCCGCAATTGCGGCCATGTTTGTGACCCAATCAACATTAAATGATGATCCGTGGTAGAGGGGATCCCAGTCATCATTTATGTGAAGTTTCAAAACATTTGGCCTGGCAGTTTCAGAGGAGAAGATTTTTGAAAATCCACCAACCAGAATCAAAGAATGCCTCTGGAAGCCACGTTTTTCATCCAACGGGTACAAAATGAGGATAGCTTGTAGAGAACCTCCCATTGACCATTCCTGCCAAGTTTGGTTCACACCAGCTCAGCGGTTACAGGGAAGATGAAAATGTGAAAAGTTTACGGACGACGCGGACGCCAAGTGATGAGAAAAGCTCACATGGCCTTTTAGGCCAGGTGAGCTAATAAATAAATCGGAGGGGACCCCGCAACCACCTTGTGGCCACGTGCCTCGCTGTTGTTTTCAGTTTTGGGAAGATCAATTAAGCTAGGTAAATAGTAGTTCCATTCATCTGAACGCGGTGGCTTCTCCACGGATATCCACTACGTTCAAAAAGCTGAACTGGATATAACTCATTTGTCGTAAATGATTTTCCATTGACACATTGCCTTGTTCGACAGACCAATAATTTTAACACTATGAAGGAGGCAGAAAATCGATAACTGTATATATATATATATATATATAACTGTATATATATACCAGTGTGTCAGCGGTGGTGAAGTAGAGATAAGTGTCTTTTGAATAATAGATGTTAATGAGCGTTCTTCAATAACCATTTACCGCAAGTAAAGAGCTCATTTGAATTTCTTTAAACGAACGCGTCCCGTGTGGTGAAGCTTCTCATATCATTCATTCAACATATAAAATACGGGCCCGAGAGAGCAATGGCCGGATGTTCAAGTGGTGTCACTTGAATGAATCTCGTCTGTGCATTTTAGTGATCGACCAAGATATATTACCAAAACATTTCCCTAACGTAACGGTCTGAACCAGCCATCGCTATACAAGAGGCCCCATGGGGCCTGAGGCGCTCACCTGACCAAAGTTGTTTAGAGAAAAATTTAATTACCATCTATAGCCAGTTAACACAACAAAGGAATGAAGTTACTTAATTATTTTTAACTCCGCTGTCCATGCCAGGCGATTTTTTTCTGGTATCGGAATGCTTCCACAGAAGTAACGCCCGGATTTTCAGTAATGGAAAACTTGGGAGTCCAAATATCAACCTAGGTACTTGAAGGATGTTGTATACCAAATATCAAAAGATTCGGACTGGTGGATCTGAAGACGATTTTTAAAGAAATTTCCTCATATTGCACTGAGCTAAATTTTGGGCTACCATAGAGAACCCAAATATTAACCCTGGGACCCGATTTTAACAAACTTAAATCCAAAACACCCCCACCCCCCACCTCCCCCACGCCCCCCCCCCCCCCCACCCAGAGATGTTATATTCCAAATATGAAAGCATACTGACTGTGGATTTGAAGAAAAAATTTCAAGATTATTCCTCATATTGCCCAAAGTTGAAAATTCGTTATACCGACCTACGAACGCGTTATGACGCCAGACTGACGGATGGATGGAAAGACGGACAGAGCGACTAAGGTCTCCACTAGATACCCTCGAATCCTCCTTCTGAGGTCGGGGGCATAATAATTATATTGGATCAATGGATCTGAGCACGTGGTGTTCCGATGATAACCGATGGTGTGTGTGTGTGTGGGGGGGGGGGGGGGGGGAGGGACCTGATTTGTCCCGATTGTTTTGGCGCAAGAACCGACTGACTAATATTCCAACTACATGTACATCATGAATGGATGCCCTTTCATTTCATTTCATGCATGCCCTCATCGAGGGCATGGGTTGGTTATCTAGTAAGAATATTGGTCAGTCGGGATTATAGCTGAAAAAAACCCATCAAGACTTCCTGGAATTTATTGGTGAATGGGGGAGATGGGTAATATGCCGAAAAACCGAACCGATATCATGGGGGATACCGAAAAACCGAACCGAACAATTCATCGAATATCGATACCCCGTATGAATTTTCAAATTTTTCCACATTCGCTGTTTATAAATTCCTGTTGAGGCTTGATGACAGATGAAAGGTTCATTTTCAAAAAAAGAACTTATTGATTTTCTTTTCAGTCTTGTTAAGGGGCTTTTTAAGTAAAGGAATATTGTTTATTTTGAAAATTCTCACCCATGATATTCCTTCAATTCAAATTAAATATACACAGAATGTACACCAAAATGAAGATTAAGATGTAGAGAATACGAAACACAGGTGTAATCAACTCATAGAGTCGACCGTATGCACCACTGGTTCCTAGAAATCTTCTACCGGATTCGTACCAGAACTGATAATTTAATAACATTTCATGAGAACAAGTTGTGGGCTGTGGCCAGATGTGCTTTACATATCCAAGAACAAAGCTAGGGTATCAAAATTCTTCAAAACAAAGCGACAGAGCTACAAGGGCGTAAATTCCCAAACCTTTGCTTTTGTTTACATATGAATTTACTTTCGATTTCCGGTCGACGTCATCGGACGGAAAAAGCATTTATTTCCAACGCCGTCTGAAATCAAATAATGAGAAAGATCGCCTTAATACAGTATACTGTTATTAGCTAGAGACTGCACAGTTGCCATATTCAATGCAAGGTATCGATACCTGATGAAATTTCTTAGAATTACGATTTTGTTTTTGATGGAAATTCGTGGTATCGAGTGATTTGCGCATGTCTGTCGAGCATGGAAACCATCTTCAAAAAAAAAATGCAGACAGTGTTGTCCTTTCCCAAAACGCAGTCCTACCGCTGCACTCGAAAGTGTTTTGAATGCCTAGCTTTGTTATTGAATATCTGAAGCACATTCGGCCACGAGTTGTTCTTGTGAAATATTATTTTATTATCAGTTCTGGTACGAATACGATAGCAGACTTCCAGGAACCAGTGGTGGCTGCCGTCAACTCCATGAGATGATTACATGTGTTTCGTGTTCTATACATCCCAACCTTCATTTTGATGTATAATTTGTGTATATTTAATCTGAATTTAAGGACGACGAGAGGTGAGAATTTCAAAATAAACAAAATTCCATTACTTATATGGCCCCTTAACTCTCAATGGACTTGACAACTGTCCCGATATCTCACTACACTACAACCTGTGAATGCCCAAATGCTCAGAAGTGATTTCTAGTCAAGTCTTGGCTGCCTGTTAAGGCAGCCAAGACCTAACTAGAAATCACTGCCCAGGTGTTTTGTCTATGGTCGGCGGACCTCCTAAAGATGGCATGGACAGGTCACATGTTCTGATATCGCAAAAGCCTGAAATAGGCCTTTAAACATTCAGGTGCATTTACAACAAGTCACAAAATTACTGTAGATACGATTTGTGGTTGTAAAATACCACCACTGTTGAGCTCATTGGTAGTGTCATTTATAGCGTTGTGGTAGAATTCCTCATATTGCAGTAAGTTCATATTCGGGCTCCCATAGGGAGCCCAAATATTTACCCAGGTAACCGAATTGAAGAAACCTGAAACTAACCCACCTCGAGGTGTTGTATACCAAATATGAAAGGATTCTGACTGGTGAATTTGAAGAAGATTTTTAAAGAAATTCTCTTACATTGCACTAAGTTAAAATTCAGGAGCCCAAATATATACCCAGGGACTCGGTTTGAACAAACTTGAATCTGACACCCCTATAGATGTTGTATACCATACATGAAAGGATTATGACTGGTGGGTCTGAAGAAGATTTTAAAAAAAATTGCACAGAGACCAGATTTGAACAAACTTGAATCTGACCTCCCTAGAGATGTTATATGCCAAATATCAAAAGATTCTAATTGATGGTTCTGGAGGAGATTTTAATTTTGGAAAACAATTTATAGGTGCTATCAGAGTAATGCCCTTTGTGGTGCTCCATGTGGACGTGACAACTTTATTTGAACAAACTTGAAATGACATATGATAAGGAACACGCACGTCAAATTTGGTTCAATTCGGCCCTGTGGTTTATGGGGAGAAGTCGATAATGTAGAGTTCACACCGGACGGACGACGGACGGACAAAAAGTGATCACTTAAGGACCCCGGACTTTCATTGAGGTGAGCAAAAAATTACCCCCCATATTGAACTAAGTTAACATTTGGGCTTCCATGGGAAGCCCAAATATTAACCTAGGGACTTGGTTTGAACAACCTTGAATCTGATCCTCATAACAATGATATATACCAAATATTAAAAGATTCTGACTGGTGGTTTGAAGAAGAAGATTTTTATAGAATTCCCCATATTGCCCTAAGTTAAAAATTCGGGCTCCTGTATTGGGCCCAAATAAGAACCAATGGGCTTTATTTTAACAAACTTGTATCTGACCCCCCTATGAAGTCTGCATACCGAATATCAAAAGATTCTGACCTTTGGTTCTGGAGAAAAGATGTTTTTAAATTTTTGCAAACATGCATTTTTTATGCACTCTACAGAACACCCTAACATAACCGATGGAAGTTTTTTGCCATTCAATTCTACTGGCCCTGAGGATGCTTCATACCAAACAACAGCTCACTGTTCCTTGTGGTTTGAGAAATATGCGCGTTTAAAAATATTTCTATTTTTTGCTCCTGGGGTTCCCTTGGGTATTTGGGAAATTTTTTTGCACGAGTTAAGTAGTTATGACCCAATAATACCACATACTAAATTTGGTTCAAATCCGACCAGCGGTTCAGAAAACAGAAATTTCGAGCGGGACCAAAAATCTTACCCCTCTCAATTCAATTCAATTCAATTCAGTTTATTCAACAGTACACACACTAATAAATTCAGATAACACATTTTAGATTTTAGAGGTGTACACTGTTAGGGAATACCATAGCCCATCTGGCTGTCTTCCTGGTATTCTCTGTGAAACCATAAACTTCATACCTGGCAGCACGCACACTTCATTATGCAAAATCGTAATCACAAGTATACGTTAAGAACCCAGGAACTGGGGAAATCGGGTTGGAAGTATGTATATAAGGGTAACGTTGATAATTCAGAAATTTGGAAAGTTTTTTTGGAAAGTCTTTTATTTTATTTTATTTTTTTTTAAAGTCTTTCAAATGGCGAAACGCACGCTCATTTGTGCGCCCAGCCAGTCCAAAGGCGTCGACTAACCATTCGATTCCTATTTGGCGAAGAACTTTCCTTTATTCTATTTAATGATGAGATGGGAATGCTATTTCTTATGTCTTTTGACTCTTGCCAATATTGTGCCAATTCTGTTGTTTAGCAAATTGTGAATTGTAAATATCGTACAATTGCTGCCCCTCCGCCGGACCGATACGAGGATCCATGGAGCGCAGGAAATATATCGATCGGGACCGATAGTCGAGGCAGACATTCCCCCCGCACTGCATGGATCCCCACACCATCCCAGCGGAGAGGGCAGCAACTGTTTTATTACATTCACCCGGTGTAGGATTAAAATAATCAGGCGTTGTCAGCACAGCCTGGGCATTCAGGATAATCACAGTTTACTGTATCGCAATACTGGTCAAGGAAGTTGTCTGTTGAGTTTTTAAAATTTTTGGCGAGACAGAGTTTGCATGGATGGGTCAATTTCATTCCATGCTCTTGGGAAAGTGTGGATAGGCAGGTCAGCTGAGAATTTTGTTCTTGGTTTTTCTATATATACCTTGCCACATTGCCTGGTTACCATACCCGAAGGATTTTCATATAATTTAAAGTATTTATTAAAACCTTCTGGTAGTTGATTATTGGCCCAGTCATGCATAAATAGAATGATAGAGAGAGTGTAAACATCATTAAATTTGAGAATTCGGTGCTACTTGAACAATGGGTCAGTATGAGAGGTGTGTTTTTTTATTACTGATAATACGAATAGCCTTTTTTGCAACTTAAAAACTCTATTTGTTTGGGAGGCGTGTCCCCAGACATGGATGCCATATAGCAAATGGGTGTGAACAAGAGAAAAGTACAGGGTTTTGAGGGCACTTATTGGAAGGATTTTTTTTGCCCTATTTATTGCATAGATGGAAGAAGCCATCTTTGAGCATACCGCCGAAATGTGATTCTTGAAGTTTAAATTTTCGTCAAGATGAATGCCAAGGAATTTAACACTTGTCTTATCTTGGCCATTCCCAGTCGGTGCAATGTCAGTTTCATTTAGAGTTAATAATCGATTTGTAATGCCGTAAAAGTAACATGTAGTTGGTTTTCCTCTCATTCAGTATCAGTTTATTTGCGGAGCACCATTCACTAACTTTTTGCAACTCAATGTTGGCATTTTCAAAGAGGATATCAAGGTTATCATTTGAAGCATGTGCTGTTGTGTCATCGGCAAATGATAAAATGTTTAATACAGTTGAATTGCTAAAATCATTAATGTATATCAAAAATAGGAGGGGGCTGAGAACTGAGCCTTGCGGCACCCCAACTGGTATATCTTCAACATTAGAAGTTATATCAAGGTATTGGACATACTGTTTTCTGTCTGTTAAGTAATCTTTGAACCAGTTAAGAGCTATTCCACGAATGCCATAATGTTCTAATTTTTTTTTAGAAGAATGGGGTGATCAGTAGTATCAAAGGCTTTAGAGAAATCGAAAAAAATTGATATAGTGCAATCTTTGGTCGGTTTGTCATTCATACGGGCGACATCATTGATGAGGTGAAGAACTGGGTGTACAGTGTCTCTTCCTAAAACCAAATTGGTACTGATAAAATACATTTTGGGTTTCTAAATAGCTCGAAAGGCGACTCTGCATAAGATTTTCTACGATCTTTGAGAAGGCAGGTAGGATACTGATGGGTCTGTAGTTATTGAAAGATTGTTTATCTGCAGATTTATAAACAGGGGTGACCTTGGCAATCTTCATTTTTGTGGGGACGATGCCAGAATTGAATGATAAGTTAATAATGTGGGTTAGAGGCATAACAATTTCCATGATGATTTCTTTTAATAACTTACTAGAGACATCAATATAATCTGTACTCTTTTTGGTGTGCATTTTCTGTATACATTGCTATATTTCAGCTTGGCATGTGGGGGAAACAAAAAAGGAGTCACTGGAACTTGTTTTTAGGTAATCGGAAAAATATTGGCAGGATGGAGTGGCATCGTTTTGTAGCTTGATACCAAAAACAAAAAAGGAATTAAATTTGTCGGCTATTGTTTTGGGATCAGTGAATTCAACCCCACTTTCGACTAACGAGGATGGTAGACCAATAGTCCCCCTTGATTTGTTAATTGCTTTCTTCAAGAGTTCCCATGATTTCTTGAGGTTATTTTTGTTATCATTCAAGGCAATTGTATAATAATAATTTTTTTTTAGTCAGTGATGATTGTAAGAGGCCATAGGTCATCCATGGTTCCCGCTTGACGTGTTTCTTTGGGACTTTTACTATCTTTAGGGAGAACGCTTGGTTAAATGCTCTCTGGAAGATATTAAGAAAGTTGTTGTATGCGTTATTGGAACATGTTGCGTTCAAAACATCTGAAAAGGCACATTCCGATAGTAAAGCTCGAAAATGGTCAACACTTTCCTGTTTAAAGGATCTTTTGAGGGTATCTTTGTTATTATCAGTATCGGATTTTCCGCAATGACTGACGTAAAAGGTTCCAAAATGATCGCTAATATCAGTGATAATAATTCCAGAAGTATATTGATTTGGGTTATTGGAAATGATGTGATCGATTACGGTCGCTGTCGAGTCAGTTACTCTTGTTCGTTTAGTAATGGCTGGCATGTAGCCATAGCTGAATATCGTATCAACATACATATTTGTTTTGGGATGGCGATTGAAGCCAAGCAGGTCAATGTTGAAATCTCCCATAAGGTACGCAACTTTGTTTTCGTTATTGATTTTTTCAACGAGCCGAAACAGGCTCATCAAAAACTCATCTAAGACTGCTCGCGGGGCAGTGTTAGGTCTATATATAATACCTAGAATACATTTAAGCTTAGATGTTATTTCAACAAAGATGGACTCAAAACATGGGGAATAAAAATTGAGATATCGTCGCGTATTTTATAGCTAAGGTCGTCCTTAATAAATAGTCCAACTCCACCCCTTCCATCATCGTTGTCTGGTCGTGTCCGTGTCATAAGCGAGTGGTAACTTTCTAGCTCATATAAGATGTTATCTTTGATGCTAAATACCTCCGTAAGACCAATGACATCTAGAAGGTTACAGGTCGGTTGCAAGTTACATATTAAATTTTGCAGTTGGTCCCAGTTAGCATTCAAACTGCGACAGTTGATATTAAACATTGAAAACGATTTGGAGTTTGCCGCAAATAGATTGGGGATTTGTTGAGGGGAATAATAATCGCACGTGTGATTGCCAACGTTAAAAGGTGAGACCGCAGTGTTGTCTGAATCCATAGTGAGCGTTTCATTAAATAGGTTTATAAAATCGTAAGAAGCGTTATTCTCAATCTCATTAAATACTATTTCATCAGCCATTGTCCAGTAAATTTGAATTTTGGGCAACGTCAAATCCCTTGGATAAATGTATTGGGTTGTGCCATACTAGAGTGCCGTAAAGTGGTGGCAAACACAGTAGGCTGTTGCTACCAGGTATCAAGAAAATATATAAATATAACATGATGAAACAGATACTTATGGACAATTCTGTCCTTTTGCAGCCTCACATCAGGAATAGGACTCTTGGGCGGAAATCAAATCGTCCCATGATGCACAAGAGCGCCCAATAAAGCTCCGAGGAACTCCAGTGGTCGCCCCAATCACTCAATGGGGTGGCACCTTTCAATGAATTAATAATAATTAAAGCAATCAGTCTATTACATGGTCTTGTTCAACAAATGCAGTCCCAATGACTCCATGGGGTGGCACCTTTCAATGAATTTATAATTAAAGCAATCAGTCTTTTACATGGTCTTGTTCAACAAATGCAGTTTTACCACAATTTACTGAGTTGATAGGTACAGGTATGTTTTGTTGCCCTCTAAATTTTAGAAGTGATTTTTCACTGGAAAATACATACACCAAGCGGGACAGTTGCTGAATAATATACATTGTTTTGCAAATTTAATGAAATGAAATGAAATCCCACCATGTGAACCCCCAATGGAGCGAACTCATCAAGGTCGCTACAGAGGGAGCTCACACGGCGGAGCCTGGTTGAATGTTTTTTTCTAATTATTACATATCCACAGTTTCTTGTTTCACGGAGCGCACGGGTGGTTGTAACAATTTGTTTGGTAAAGTGAATAGTTGGGTTTTTAATCCGTCAATACACTAAGCCAGAAATCAGCAAACAACATAATGCGGTCAGCAGTGGCAATCAAATCAAGAGTTAAGTTCAATAACTGACAAGGATGGTCTTCTTTTCAGCTGGACTAAATACTGTTGCTGAATAAAGTTGGCACATTTCCGTGAGTACATAGCGACATATGCATTTGTATTCGTACATCTGTAGGGGCATGGAGTTAAACAATTACTATAAATGAATTTGGGCATCACTTTATCAATTTGGTACTTATCCCTTTACCCAACGTAACGGCCAAAACCGGCCAGCGGTATTCTCAAAAATCGCCAATTAATTTTCATTATTTTTTTCATTTTTTGTCTCAAAAACATAGGTTATGACCCCCTCATTGGAACGAGCTCGCCGAGCTCGTTCCAATGAGGGGTCATAACCTATGTTTTTGAGACAAAAAATGAAAAAAATAAGTTATTCAAGAATTTTTTTTGCAAGTGTCGTCTGCTTTTCATGTTAGGTAAAGGGTTAAACTTTTAATACTTAGATCGAGTATTTCAGGCACATATAAGCGAGTACATGACTACATATACAATGGTATGTGTGCATGTGTGGGAGAGTGGAGTCATCTGTCTACTATAGATGAATTTGGGCATCACTGTCAATTTGGTACTTATACATTTAGTACTTGGGTCGGGAATTTAAGGCACATATAAGTAAGTTCATAACTACATATACAATGGGATTTGCACATGTGGGGGTGGGGGATGGTGGAGTGAAGTTATATAATTACTATAGATGAATTTAGGCGTCACTTTGGCACATATAAGTAAATGCATGACTACATATACAATGGTATTTCTACATATGTGTGTGTGGGGGGGGGGGGGGGTAGAGTGGGGCAAAACAATTACTATTAATGAATTTATGAGTTTCTTTGTCCGTTTGGTACTTACACATTTAACATTTGGTCATGGAGTTAAGGCACATATCAGCGAGTCCATGCCTGCATATACATTTGTATCTGTACTCCTGTGAGGCCTGGAGTAATGTAATAACTATAAATGAATTTGGATCAGGGATTTAAGACACATACATGTATGAGTAAGTACATCACCGCATATACATTGGTATTTGTACATCTCTGGGGGAGTGGAGTTATGTAATTACTAAAATAAATGGGGGCGCGGTGGCTCAGTTGGTTGGGGTGCAGGCTGCAAGCCGAGAGGTCCTCGGTTCGAATCCCACCTGCGGCAACCGCGTTGTGTCCTTGGGCAAGACACTTCACCCCCATTGCCCACGTGGGGGCACGGTGACGCTGTGTACTAAGGCGTACTGCACGTCGATGGTGCACCTGTCTTCAACCAATGCTAACCCTGCTTGTGTGGAGTTGGTATGTTGGGGAGCTGACAGTTGCTCGCCGTTGCTCGGTGGTTCTCTCCGGGAACTCCGGCTTCCTCCACCCGTAAAACTGTCACGGTCATGGTTAGCCATTGTGCAGAAATATGTGACCTTAAACACCAATAAATATTAAATAAATACTAAAATAAATTTGGGAATTATTTCATAATTTGATACTTATACACTTAAAACTTTGGTCAGGAATTTGGGGCACATATGGGTAAATACATATACATTGGGTGAGTACATAAATTCATATACATTGGGACAAACAGTGAACAGTATACACACTGTTCACTGTCTGTGACAATTCAATGCATATTACCATACCAGCGTTACTTCTGTTTCCTTATTCAAACAATGTGTGTGTGTGTGGGGGGGGGGGGGGGGGGGGGGTAGAGTTAGGGCACGTATGAGTTAGTACATCATATTTAAAACTTATGGTATCACTTGACAGTTGGTTTCTTACACATTTAATACTTAGGTCAGGGATTTGAGGCACAAATGGGTAAGTACATAAATACATATGAATTGGGATTGACATCGTACATTATACACACTGTTCTCATTACAAAGCCAAATATTGCTTCACGAGCCTCGTTTGAACAAACTTGATTCTACACCTCAAAAGGAAGCTCCATAACAAATATAGTCATTGTACCCACTGGTTCATAAGAAGATTTTAAAAATATGTTTGAGCATTTTCCCCTACCCCCTCTCTATGGGGCTGGGCATGTTGAGTTGGACAAAAATACAATGCCCTTCGGGGCCATCACTCGCACAAACTTGCACTTGAATTGGCCAGGTGGTTTTGGAGGAGACGACCAAAACTTAGTGCTGACGGACGGAAAGCGATTAGATTAGCTCAGCTTGACTTTGTCAAACTGGGCTAAAGATGTCGATAATGTTGGTCTTGAGTCATTTATAGCATCGTAAAGTGTTTTGGGCGTTTTCTTTCTTATTTGAAGCACATTTGGCCACATGTTGTTCTGAAATATTTTGTTTTTAGTTCTGATATGAATACGGTAGCAGACTTCCCAAGAAATATTGATGCCAGCTCTCAGCTCTGCGAGTTGTTTGCGTATATTTGGTATGTTCTATGCACCATAACCTTCATTTTGATGTATAATTTGTGTATTTTAAATTTGCATTTTTGGAATCACAGCATAACACGCCATCCAAGGGCGTGTCACGGGGCAGTACTACTGTGACAACATGTTAGCAGCTCGTGGGGTGTCATTTGCGCGACGTCCCTGCTGTCGATTCATTTTCCAAGATGACAGGGCCCGTGTCGCTACAGAATTCCTCCGGGAGCAGAATATCACTACACAACTTTGGCCAGTACTAAGTCTAGACTTGCAGGAAGAATTCAATAACATCAGTTAAGCTGATATTGGACGTTAGGTGAGGAGTAAGCTACGTCGGATCCGCGTTTGTCTCGCGAACCGAGGAGGATTTACAAGGTATTGAGGTCGTGGACTGAATGTAGTAAATTCTCTGTCCGACCATCCATGTCTTCTGCGCTCAGTGCGTGGAAGGTGTGCTTGTCAGACACCCAACTATCGCTGAAATCATCAGATGTCACAGTGCATTGCCTCCACTGTCTTTTTGATGAAAATATAAACATATTTCTTCATATATCTCACTTTTATCAAATATCGTCTACTTTTTTTGAGAGGGTGATGGCTCTGTGGTCAGAGCATGGTTGAACTTTAAACCGAAAGGTCGACGATTCTATCCAGGCCAGCAGTAACCCCATTGCGTCCTTGGGCAAGACATTTAAGGTGCTCTATATGTAAGGAAAATTAGTTTACTTTGAAATTCCCACCTCTGCGATTCCAAAAATGCAAATTTTGCTTTTTCAAAATTTCCTCCCGCAGGGCCAAACCATGCTTGGCCCTGCGCGTTGTGTGTCCGAACAATGCTGCAATGGGCGGAAATCGTGTATTTTCAGCTTATATTTTCAAATTTTCCGCCCGCAGGACCAAAACATGGTTGGCCCTGCGCATTGTGTAGCCCCCCCCCCCCCCCACCCCACACGCACACTCACTCACTCTAAAGAGAGAGACCCGTGCCGCTGAATTGGACCGCCTTGGACCGGTCCATCTAGAAAAAAAAATGGACCGCCTGCCCGAATATCGGACCGCTATTTCTTGGACCGGACCGGACCGGACCGGACCGAACCGGAACACCATTGGCCGACCGGTACTGTCCGCACCACTGCTAACCAACATATCGGGAAAACGTCTCGTGAAGTTTAATAAACATTTAATGGAGCAGTTCAGAAAGTGCCTCTGTAGGGTAGGGTGGGGAAGGGCAAAAATGATGGATTTCGTATGTATGTTTGTTTGTCTGTGTGTCTGCTATAGAAATAAATATGGGGCCATCCATAGTGCCGAAAATTGGCCTACTTTATGGCGGAGGTCATTGTCAGGTTTAAAAAAGTGCAGGGGTGGGATTGGAGAGGGGCACCAAAAGCTATGACCAATTTGTTTTTTACTGATATACCCCCCCCCCCCCACACACACACACACACACACCGCCCCCTCCTGTCGCGACGTCCCTGCTCAGCTGTCAGTGATGAATACCCTACAAAGTAGCAAAACGTTGCAAGAGATATCGCAGGTCTGCAACCGGGGTGGGGTGGGAGAGGGGTGGGGTGGGAGGTGGCGTGGGGGGGCGTGGAGGGGGTGGGCGCCCACCCCCTAGAAAAATGTTTGCCGCCCCCCCCCAAAAAAAAATTTCAGACACTGTTTTTTTTTTTTAATTTCGCATCATTTTGATCCATTTTTCTCCACCAATGAGCAACTAATTCATGTCTGTCATTAAACTAGTTGTAATCCTATATGTGAGTCTATATTGTTATCACTGCGATGTTTATTCAACACACAGATTACACACAGCTATGGCAATAGGAGCACATTAATTAACAAAAGAAATTATGTTCAATAGCAGGTTATATTTGATGAGTGGTAATTGAACATAGGAGAAAATTGAGGTTGTAGGACAAGTGCCCCCACCACCACCCCCCACCCCCCACCCCCACATCCCCGTCCAAAAATGCTCAGTCGGACAATTGCCCCAGTGTATTTGGCAGATAGGATGACTCCCCCAAGTGTATTAGCTAGGACGACTGCCCTCCAGTCCAGTGGATGGACAGGACAACTGCCCCCCACTCCAATTGTCAGCCAAGACAACTGCCTCCCACTCCATTGTCAAACAGGACGTACGAAAAAAAAAATATTTTACTGCATATGGGTCGATGTGTGGAATACCCCAACTGCCAGGTCAATTATTATTCATTTTTGTTGTCATCCAATTTTCAGGATACCGAAAATTGATGCACTCTGGAACAAAAACTGTCAATGGGGCAAAATGTTTCCTGCAATGTTTCCGTTTTTAAATTAGAAGTTGAAAAGGCTGAGTATTATTTTTTACAAGGGTGTTATCAATTAAATTGGTGTTATAAGAACCCCCCCCCCCCCCCCCACCACCACCACCACCACCACCACCATACCCCCGTAGCAACCCCCGGGAAATGAAGCAGTGCTTCTGTACTGTGCTGAACAAGTTCTATATTAATGGTAAAATGGGACCCAGTAATCAATGCCTAGGAATGGATGGAATTCTCTAAATTGTGCAGCTTTGGTATAAACGATTGGCTAAAACTTGCAGAACATATAATAATTCTGCATATTTGTTCAAAGGTTATTGGACAGAAATCGAAATTTTCAAAAGATGAATTTTGTTATTTGATCAGAAAAAAACAAACTTTTCGGGGTATGTTGAAGTGGGAATTGATCCTCCAGAAGAAAGGAAATTGCTCCTTTGAATGCCAATTTTAACAATTTTCTCACGCGGGCCGAAACATGGTCGGCCCGGCGCGACCGTGCTCGCCGAATTAGGAAGATCTACAGTTCTAATAGTTTGTTAAGAACGCGCCCACTTCCCAGTTGGAATTTCGAGGACTCACACCCTCCCCCACCCCCATTAAAAGGCTACAGCTGAGACATTATCGCGTGATTTGTTCAAAACAGTCACCTGCTTCCATGAACATAACACCGTGACATGCCCCACAATGAAAACATGCTGACCCAGGAGCCGCAGAGCAATTTGAAATTCTGTGTGTGGGGGGGGGGGGGGGGGGGGGGGGAAGAGGGGTGGGGATGCATTTCGAGCACTCTGGCATACTAAACCGCTCCCCAACATTGTTACCTGTGTGAAAACGATGAGTCAAAACAGGTTTTAACAAATACGAGCAGGGTTACCCGATGCTGTACGGTAAATTTCGAAGAAAAAACAGTTCATAAAACCACAGCCCCGATTTCAAAAGAGTAACTTGGGCAGGCATGCGGCCTTAACCGCACCATAATATTCCCGGTGAAAAGTTACCTCGGGTAGACCCCTTTGAAGGTCTATAGAGGTGAAAAGAAAAATTGTCATGACATTGGGTGACTCTCCCCACCCCGACACTTTTTCAATCCTGACTTTTTCAATCCATGACTCCAGGTGTAGAAAAAAACCTAGCAGAACCAGCTTGTACACTCACTACACTGTGGGTGGCTCCGTATGCCTTTTTATAGTGGTCATACAGACATACACACAAAATCCACAAGTTTTGCCCCTCCCCAACACCACCACCGGCAATTTTTTTAAACCTTTAAGATTCCTGATAAGAAGTCATCACTAGTAGGCTCCTTTGAGGACCTATATCAGTAAAAAACAAATTGGTCATAGCTTTTGGTCCCCCCTCTCCAATCCCACCCCTGCACTTTTTTAAACCTGACAATGACCTCCGCCATAAAGTAGGCCAATTTTGGGCACTATGGATGGCCCCATATTTATTTCTATAGCAGACACACAGAAAAACAAACATACATACGAAATCCATCATTTTTGCCCTTCCCCACCCTACCCCACAGATGCACTTTTTTTTAACTGCTCCATTAAATTTTTAAACTTCACGAGACGTTTTCCCGATATGTTAATTAGCAGTGATGCGGACCGTACCGGACCGCCAATGGTCTTCCGGTCCGGTCCGGACCAAGAAATAGCGGTCCGATATTCGGGCAGGCGGTGCATTTTTTTCTAGATGGACCGGTCCAAGGCGGTCCAATTCAGGCGCACGGGTCTCTCTCTCTTTAGAGTGTGTGTGTGGGGGGGGGGGGGGGCGGGAGGGGGAGGCTACACAATGCGCAGGGCCAACCATGTTTTGGTCCTGCGTGCGGAAAATTTGAAAATGTAAGCTGTAAATACACGATTTCCGCCTATTGCAGCATTGCTCGGACACACCAACACGCAGGGCCAAGCATGGTTTGGCCCTGCGGGAGGAAATTTTGAAAAAGCAAGCTTCAAATACGCGATTTTCGCCTATTGCAGCATTGCTCGAACAATATCAGCTGGTATCGGACCTATATATGTGGGAGGAGCGCGAAATTTCCCTTTGCGTCTCCCTGGACCGGTCCCTTGGACCGCCTCGGACCTGTCCTGCGTTCTTGTGTACCGGTACAGCAGGGGCGGACCGGTCCTCATTGGACTGTACCGCGGACCACGCCTGGACCGGTACTGGACCGTTTGTTTGCGGTCCGGTCCGCAACACTATTGGTTAGCGAGTCATATTTCAATATTAAAACACAACTTGTTTGTTACAGTACAGTAAACAGTCAACACTACCCATTTGGCATTTTCATGGGAAAAAATCTTATTTATTTTGCGTGATTACAAAGGGTCGAAAAAAAAAATCGCGTGAAGCGCATACAAAACAATCTCTCAGCGGGATTCTTTGTCTGAAGCTGTGTTCCTGCATCAAGTTTATCTTGCTTTTTCCCCCAGTTATGTCCCATTGTTCGCGCTTGTAACGACTCAACTGATTGGCTCGTGGAGCGTATTGCATCGTGGGATTTTAGCATCATCCTGAATAATTATGGTCGATCTAAGGTCGGACAAATTATTTTATGTTCATCCTCAATTAATATAGGATGAACCTCAAATATTTATGCCGAACCTGGTTCAACATGAAGCAATAATTATGGTCCATCCAGGGTCGGACAAATTATTTCAGGTTCATCCTCAATTAATATAGGATGAACCTCAAATATTGATGCCGAACCTGGTTCAGCATGAAACAATAATTATGGTCCATCCAGGGTCGGACAAATTATTTCAGGTTCATCCTCAATTAATATAGGATGAACCTGAAATATTTATGTCGAACCTGGTTCAACATGAAACAATAATTATGGTCGATCCAGGGTCGGACAAATTATTTCAGGTTCATCCTCAATTAATATAGGATGAACCTGAAATATTTATGTCGAACCTGGTTCAACATGAAACAATAATTATGGTCCATCCAGGGTCGGACAAATTATTTCAGGTTCATCCTCAATTAATATAGGATGAACCTGAAATATTTATGTCGAACCTGGTTCAACATGAAACAATAATTATGGTCGATCCAGGGTCGGACAAATTATTTCAGGTTCATCCTCAATTAATATAGGATGAACCTCAAATATTGATGTCGAACCTGGTTCAACATGAAACAATAATTATGGTCGATCCAGGGTCGGACAAATTATTTTAGGTTCATCCTCAATTAATATAGGATGAACCTGAAATATTTATGTCGAACCTGGTTCAACATGAAACAATAATTATAGTCCATCCAGGGTCGGACAAATTATTGATCGCGTACGAGAGGGTCATAAATATTATTTTAGGATGAACCTGAAATAGTATAGGATGAACCTGAAATAGTATAGGATGAACCTGATATAATATAGGATGAACCCCAAATAATATGGGATGAACCTGAAATAATATAGGATGAACCTCAAATAATATAGTATGTACCTCAAAAATTATTTTCGAACCTGTTCGTACGCCATAGATTGAGTAACGTTGAGAATTTGAGCCACTCTACTCTGCCTGTTGCCAGCTTCCAGCATAACAACGGCACGTCAAGGTTCGTCACGTGTCAGTCTTCGCATACCTCAAAAGATACGTTTCGGCCAGAAATTATTGATCAACGAGTTGAAACCAAGAAAAGAACGATGAAACCCCCGAAAAAGCCCGTCCAGTAGCGTACAAACGAAAACTTCAAAACGTACCCCACAGACATTAACTCGGCGCTCATGCGAAAAACCTGCACGACGTTTTCGTGGGCCGGTGAGATTCCACACTAAACTTGGTACCATATTGGTGTGTCCAATCACGCCTTTCCAATACCATTTTCCGAAAATATCAACATCATTTTGGATATCCCCTACTTTTTTGAATAGTGTATGTACCGAGCCAAAAAAGAAAGTACAATAAACTTTGAGGAGCATTTTTTTTAGTATTATCGACTTTCATCCCAAACAAATTATTGTAGATTCATATTTCGAGTCTAGCTGTATGAATTTGCATGATTCCGTGTACTTACTATTGCCAGCGTCACGTCAGGACGTCGCAATTCAGACATTTGGTGAAATGAAAAAGTCCACACATGCAGTCAATAGCGTGTGTGTCCACCGCTTGCCTCTTGGCAAGACATCGGCGGTGCGTTAAACTGATAAATCTCTGGATGTCACCTTGTGGTATTGCGTTCCGCTCCTGTCGTAGAACATCACGTAAATCGCCTAACGTCTGAAGATCATGAAGTCGTACCAGGCGATCCAATTGATCCCAAAGTTGCTCGATTGGCGACAAATCTGGCGAAGGAGTTCGATGCTCTGCTCCTGAAGAAAGTCAAGACGTACGCGCTAAGCGACATCGGGCATTGTCTTGCTGGAATAACTGCAATCCGACGTTAGCGTTCAACAACGGGACAACAACAACGTTATGAATTTCGTCCCTGTATCGCTGTCCATTCAGGTTACCATCGATGAAGATCAACAGCGTTCGATGGTGCAAGGAAATTCCTGCCCAAACCATTACACTACCCCCGCCGAAACGGTCGCATTCCTGCACGCAAGCATCAGAAAACCACCGTTTTCCTCGTCGGCGATACACTCTTGCCCTACTATCAGCGCGCCGAAGACAAAATCGTAATTCATTACTAAAAGAAAAAAGAACTGTGCCCCAACGCCGCTGAGTCCAGAGGACACGCTGACGTACCCATTCCATTCTGACGGTACGATGACGTTGGGTAAGGATTGGTCCGTGGTATGGACGCCTATTTTGGATGCCGTGTTCAGCGAGTCTGTTGCTGACAGTTTGTGCACTGATTCTATTGTTAGTCCAGGAGTAATTGCCGCTGTCCTTGTCACCGGAAGGAAGCGATCCTGCAAGTGAGACGTCCTGACGTGTCGGTTGTGCAGAGGGGTCGTAACTCTTGGTCGATCTGAACGCGGTCGGTCGGCAGTAGATCCAGCGGTTCTATACCTGCCAATGAGACGGTAAATAGTGGCCACAGTGACTCCGAACTCCGCAGCGAGCTCATCTGGGGGTACCCCAGCCTACCAATGGAACGCAATCTCCGATTTTCGGTAACCATGGCATTTTTAAAATTGCCGGAAGACAAAAATCCTAGCGTGTTTTCTCAATAACCCAGCCTCTTTAGCACAACATAACATAGCTATTTTGAGATCCGCAGCAAAATTGTATACGGTTGGGTGAACAACAACATGTCATTAAACTCTTTGCACCACTTCTTGTCCACAAACATGCAACATTATAACTATTGTATTTCATCTTTTGTGCTATTTTTTCCCATTTGTTTCTTCTATACTACTCAAAGTTTGCTATGCACCAAGTATATCCAACTCCCTGTTTTGCGTTTTAGTTGAAATGTTGTAATGAAAAGTGTACATATTTTATATTTAATTATATCTTTAATGACTTAAGCACAGAGAGATTTTGTTCGTGTTTGACATTATTTTTTAGCTTTTGACAACGATAACCATGGAAAATGGATATTATTGGTAAAAGAGGAATTTTTTTCAAATTTGCCAAAAAGTTGACGGAGCGAACTGATATGGGTTCAAGATCGAGTATGAGACGCATTATTGTTAATTACAGCTTGACAACGCCTTCTCATGCTCCCATTCAGGTTTCAGATGGTCCTTTGTGGGATGTTGTTCCATTCTTGGACCAGCATGGCACCAAGCTCCTGGACACTTCTTGGTTGGACTGGACGGACTGAAAATGCAAGCTGCAACTCATTCCAGACATGTTCGATTGGATTGAGGTCAGGGAATCTTGCTGGCCAGTCCATACGCTCAATACCCTCCCTCCGTCGGTACTCCCGAACAGCATGGGCAACATGAGGACGGGCTTTATCGTCCATCAGAATGAATCTATCACCCACTGCACCTGCATACAATCTGACGTGGGCATCCAGGATCTCATCAATATACCGCTGCGTAGTCAATGTACCATGGTCAAGGACACAGAGCTCTGTACGTCCATTCCAGCTTATGCTGCCATCTGTGTTGTCCAGGCAGAACCTTGACTCATCTGTAAAAAGGACAGGGCGTAAATCTTCTTTGGTCCATCCGACGTGATCCATGGCCCATTCATATCGTGCCTGGTGGTGGTTCTGGGACAGCTGAATGCGAATACATGGTCTTCTCGATCGGAGACCACCTTCGTGCAACCTTGCCCGGATAGTCTGCGTCGAAACATTTACCCCGGATGCATTCTGAAGGTCACTGCGAAGCTGGATTGCTGTGTCGAAGCGGTTCCTACGGGCCTGAATGATCAAAAACCGGTCTTCAACTGCAGATGTTGCCCTGTCTCTGCCACCACCATGTCGTCTGACTGGTGTGCCATACTGCTGAAACCTTGCCCAGGCCCTGGTGCACACCAAAGGCTTCACCAACCTGACGATGGGTAGCCCCTTGTTCCACCATCCCTACAGCCCACCACATTTCTGCTTCAGACAAATGTCTTCGTATATTTGCATTCGCCACATTTCAATCATTAAATCACAAGGGTTTGTGTTGAAATGAAGATTGAATACCCTACACATGTCATGTACATGTAGACAGTACACGAAAACATCATGGAAATCAAGGGGTTCGTGCTTTCCATGACTGGCACGAAAAGTATGCCTGTCAAAAGAGCTAATGTAAACACTGGGACCATCTCAATACATTCCTCAATCATATCCACCAAAAATATCGCAAATGTGTCACAAGAAAATTTCACAATGATGTGTCAAATATGTGGTGCTTATCAGACTTTGAGTAGTATATTATGCTTTCTTTTTTGACTCAGCTTTCAAATGTGTTATGAAAGATTATTTCCTTGTTTGGATTTTGATGTTATTTCTTCATTGCTGATTAAATTTTGACGCTTCTGTTGTCTTAAAAACCGACGGCGTTTGCATGGATAACGTTCAAACGTGGGTACCCTACGCTATTCCTCATCAAAATCAATAGCAGGTGTGCTCACCCCGAGCTTCTAACTCCCCTTACCATTGGCCCCATCAAGTTGTTTATGGTCCATTTGTGGGGCGTTATTTCCACTCCCGATGAAGGGCCAGCGTGAGCTGGGCGTCATTGTTTGGGACGTTTAAGCGCTTCCTAACCCCCTGTCCAGCTCGTCTCAAAGTGCTCGAGAGGAGACAAATCTGTAGGTGGCCACTCGAGAAGTGGGACATTGTTTTGGTTGGGGAAGTCACAAAAAAACCCTAACAACGTGCGGCCTCACATTACCCTGCTCCAACGTTACGCGCATGGATAAGTGGAAGGACGTGAGGCCCTGAGCCACGAGAGGTGTTTTCACGCCAGGAGATACCCCCCCCCCCCCAAAAAAAAAAAACCATAACAGACCCTCCCCCGAATCTGTCGTTTTCTTTAACGCACGCGTCAGAATATCGCTCATCTCGACGTCAATAGCGACGCTGTCGTCCATCTGACCTGTAAAGCGTGAACCGAGACCCGTCAGTGAATAGTACACGTCTCCGATGGGCCAAGTGAAACCAATTTGGGGCATGTGTCCACAACCACTGCAGTTGACGTTGACGTCGCCAGGATGTAAGTTGTGGAACAACGTAGAGATGCCGTGGCCAACTGAAACCCCCGCAACTAATTCGTAACTGTTTTGGGCATACTCGGAGACCATGAGTGCCTATAACCTGACTCGCCGTCTGAAATCGGTTTACGGGGAGGGAGAGGGCGTATATGCATCTATCTTGACGTGGCGACGTAACCCGTAGACGTTCGCTCCTGGGACAGTCAGCTCATCTTCGTGTGGCTCAGAGACGCCCAAACTAAAAGAGCTATCGTTCACTCGTGGACTTCAAATTGCTGTTGCATAATTAGAGCAATAGCCCTACCCCTATCAACATCGGGCATTCGGGGCATTTTGCTTTTCAATTAAGTTGAAATGAAATGTGCAATGTTCCAAACTTCGATTTGGTGTGGTTTTCAAGCCCGCAACACGTGGGAGTGCCCGGATGCACGCTTTATCGAAAAATCCGTTGAAAGCATACAGCGGCGCACATGGTCATGACTGACTGAATTGTAACCAAGTACCCTTTTGGCAATACACTGAGGTCGGTAGCTGTGTGTCAAATTTTATGACATTTAGTCTTCGGATAAAAAAAATTATATTACCCAAACTGAACTTGCGTTTCTTTTTTCCGTTAGTATGTATATGAGTGTGTGTTTATCACCGAGCGCTTAAGAGTATAATTCTTTTTCACTTACCTGACCGTTACAGTGACCGATGTTTCCACCCAATTTCGTTTTCTGTCCCTTCAGTCGTCCGAAGCATTCCTCCGTCAAATGTTTTTTCACAAGTGACTTGTACTCCTCCGGCTTCAAACGACTGTAAAGTGTTTGTACGTCTGCCATTGTGAGAGAATCCAAGTACTGTTCATACATCCGGATTTAGGTGCCTTAAACAGGACTTCGCTGACCTATCGACTATATATCAGTTGCTCAGGAACACGATCTAAAATCATATCGCAATTGGTTGTCGCAATGGGGGTTGCGCTTGTCAACAGCCAATCAAATGAACACATCTATTTTCCACTGAACAAGTTCACGGCATTGTGTGTGTGATTTACTAGTGTTTTAAAGTCGCATATTTCCTCACAATAGCCAATCGTGACCCATTTATTTGTTGATGATTTGTCACTTGCGTCGTTTGTCAATTGTGAACTTATACAGACAATCAACTTAACACGGATTTGAAAAACATATTTTGACCACAAAGGCCTTAATATGGGGGGACACGGTTTTCTATTATTTAAATGAATCAATCAATTAAAGATACCAACCGATCGATTGACACGTTGGGAACAGGGACGTGGCTGGAGGTTTCCGATTGGGGTGGGGTGTAGGGTAGTGAATTCCCAACTAGGGGGAGGAACCGGGAGGTGGAAACCACCCCCCGGTCCCTGCCCAGTTGGAAATTCACTGTCGAGAAAAAGTTTGAAAATGAAGCCATGAAAAGGGGCATAAATTGATTCTAGTAACTGAAATGCCAACACATTTATAATAGAATTATCAGGTTATTATTATTTGGCATTATTCTGGGAATTGAATATGTGCTAAACAAATGCTCGAGCTGAGAACTCTGAGCAATTCACACTGCTAATATTAAATCAGACCTTACGCAGGAATGATCAATTTTCGTTGTTTCATCATTTGGTAACTGTGAATGATGGAATTTACTCAGGATAACAATTTTACATGATTTCTTGAAGGGCATTTCGGGGATTTTTTTTTATTACGAAAAGTAAACGTACAACAGAAACCTCGTACCGATTGAAATTATGCATCCCTATGAAGCTCGATATTGCGTACACTGTAGTTTGTAAACAGTTACAGTTGGAATTTTTGCCGATTTGAAACCGAGTTGGAATTTTGGGGAGAAAAGGAGACATCAGCATCGCCAAAGAATCTCTAAAATTCAGATAGATGGAATTACCAACTACTCATGACTTGCCCTCCGAATTTCCAACTTTTGGAAATTTTGGCCAGGATAGGGAGGGGGGGGGGTGGCACATCCCCACCCGGTCGCCACGTCCCTGGTTGGGAAGTATCGATTTCGTCTCAATGCCACTGTGATTCTCCCACAGTAACGTCAACAATTTTACACTGGGCTGAAAAGATTATAACTGATTAAAAGTTTTGGGATTTGTATAAGAGGTTGATAAAAATCTGAGCTCGACCTTAAACTTTTAAACACCCTAAATTAAGCTAAATAATAAAAATTCTACAGAATATATTCTGGATTCGTGTTTGTGTAATGGAGGGTGCAATACAATTTCGGGTCGAATCGAATCTATCCGTGGATGTCAAATCGAATCACTGGCGTAAGCAGAGGGGGTGAGGGGTGCTCCCTAAAAATCACAGTGCCCCCCCCCCCCCAAAAAAAAAATGAGAAAATTAAAGCACAAGGGGGTCCCAGATTCACTCTCAGTGCATCAAATTATTTTCAAATTTTTCCGGGGAGGCTCTTCCCCCTGAACCCCCACTAATGAGATATGTCTGTGGTATATATAATATCGATCTGGTACCCCCTCCCCCCCCCCCCCCCCAAAAAAAAAAAAATGCCCCGTCAATAGTATATCCAAGTTACGCCCCCGAAGCGAATCGGATCTCCACACTCTTCAAGTTATAGACATTGCACCTTCTTATGATCGTAATTACGGTCATGATTAGCCACTGTGCATAAGTATGTGGCCTTAAACACCAATAAATAAATAAATATGATCGCAATTCTTGTCTGTCTCCGCTCAAGTATTCAAGTATTGTATGGCATCGGCGACTCGTCTATTTGGGTAAATCAATCGGGGAAAAACGGAATATTCCAGAATGGAATATTTATTTATTTATTTATTTATTTATTCATTTATCGGGGTTTAACGACACCTTGGTGGCATTACGATAACCGGTTCTCGTCAGATCACCGAGGTTAAGCAACGTCGAGTCCGGTTAATCCTCGGATGGGTGACCTTGATGTTGCGTCCTTGAGCAAGGCACTTAACCCCGGTGTCCACATGGGGGCACGATGACGCCGTGTACTAAGGCGTACTTCACGTCGATGGTGCGTATGCCTTCAAACCAATCTAACCCTGCCTGTGCTGCAGTGCGGAGTTACGATGTTGGGGAGCTGGCAGCTGCTCGTCGTTGCTCGGTGGTTCTCTCTGGGTACTCCGGCTTCCTCCACACGTAAAACTGTCACGGTCATGATTAGCCATTGTGCATAAGTATGTGACCTTAAACACCAATAAATAAATGAATAACGACACCTTCGACAGCAAGAGTCACCTCGTGTCGGACAGTTATAAGGGTGGAGGAACCCGGAGTACCGGGGAAAAACAACCGAGCAACGGCGAGCAACTGTCAGACACCCCAACGTACTAAATCCACACAAGCAGGGTTAGCATTTTTTGAAGGCAAGAGCACCATCGACTGCAGTACGCCTGAGTACACAATGCCACTGCGCCCTCACGTGGGCAATTGGAATTAAGTGTCTGGCTCAAGGACACAACGCGGTTGCCGCAGGTGGGATTCGAACCCAAGACCTCTCGGTTTGCAGCCTACTTATCTACCTGTCGAGCCACCGCGCACCCTCCAAAATGGAATAACAATAGTTTCGGAGGTGGAACCTCAGTGAACTCTTCTTCTGTCATCAAGTCTCCTATATAGGAGACCTGGTGATTTAACCCTTTACCTAACATGAAAAGCAGACGACACTTGCAAATAAAATTCTTGAATAACTATTTTTTTTCATTTTCTCTCCCAAAAACTTGGGTTACGACCCCTCATTGGAACGAGCTCGACGAGCTCGTTCCAAAGAGGGGTCATAACTTGTGTTTTTGAGACAAAAAAATGAAAAACATATTGAAAATTAATTGACGATTTTTGTGAATGACGCTGGCCGGTTTTGAATATTACGTTGGGTAAAGGGTTAAGAAAGGTTAAAAAAGGAGACATTGGGTATGCGATTTTTGAGTGCATCTCGACAATTCTAAAATTTCTAAATCAGCGCCACTCGAATCGAATTGTACCATCGGGAGGTTTCGAATTGAATTTCGAAACTTCGTGGGGCCCTAGTTCAACCCCCCCCCCCCCCCCCCCCCAAAGGCACACACTTGGATGGTTCGTCTCTTGAACTAAGAATTCTCGTTTACGAACGACTTATAAACAGTAATGTTGGGACTGGGAAGAGAGAATTCCGCCCCCCCCCCACCCCCATCCCCCAGCATTTACATCGTTGATAGTCAAAAACAGAAGAAATTCGTTGGATGTCAATGATGCAAGGCACGGCACTCCCGATTTTTTCCGATCACACATTGCGCCCATTGATTCTAACATTTATTATCGTTTTTAAACTCTTCGCCCGAACACGAATGTAGCAGACGACATATGCTCAAAAACGATATAAGTAAAAACCTTCATTTATTTTATTTCAAAAACATATTGACTCCCCCGTTGGAAACCCAACACCATTTTTATTTTTATCTTCGTTCAACCGCCGCCCACTGGCTTAGAATAGCTGGAAATCAAACTAGTGTACGTGTGGGCGGGGAGGCGATTTACGGGGCGATAGGTTTGAATAAGGAGCGGGTACAAACCACCTGAAGCAGAGGGTATAGCCTATTTTCTAACAGGGTCTCAAAATTATTTTCTAGTATCACGCTTGTTTTCAATTAGGAAATACATACGCCCAGTAGTTCTAAACTAGAACTTTTCGTCCACTGTCCCCACCCCTCACTTTAACTATATAGAGATGGGCGGCAGGCTGTCATTACATTGTAAATACCGTTTGGTATCTGGCCAACACCGATTTACTGTACCGAGAGAATCTCAAAATAAAGAAATTTCGGTATTGAAAGATACTCCCAGTATTCGTTGAAAACTATAAAGAGGGCACAGTGGCGTTGCGGTAGCCGGTTCTCGTCAGATCACCGAAGTTAAGCTACGTCGAGCCCGGTTAGTCCTTGGGTGACCGTCTGAGCGATCCATTCGGACTAAGGTACTTAACCCCGATTGTCCAAATGGGGGCACGATGGCGCCGTATACTATAAGGCGTACTGCACGCCGACGTCGTGTACTAAGGCGTACTGCATGTCTTCAACCAATCTAACCCTGCCTGTGCTGCAGTGCGGAGTTACGATGTTGGGGGTGGCAGCTGCTCGTCGTTGCTCGGTTGTTCTCTCCGGGTACTCCGGCTTCCTCCGCCATTAAAACTGTCACCGACACGATATGACATTGGCTGTTGAAGTGTCGTTAAACCCTATTCAATAAATAAATAAAAACTAAAAGGGCACACTACAGAACATTGCGCACAATTCTAAAAACAGCCACCACCGGTCGTTTGATGTAACAAAACAGCAGTGGCGGCGCCAGAAATTTTTTTGTGGGGGGGGGGGGGGGGCAACTAGGGGGGCAGACTCCCATGTAATGGTAATTAGAGAGAGAGAGAGAGAGAGAGAGACTCATAATGCCCGTCTGTCATAATGCGAAATCCATGATTTTTTTTTAGACAAGGGATATGGATAGACATGCCTTTGTTGGCTCATAACTTAATTATAACTTATAAGTATCTGCATCCGAGTCTTTAAATCTCTACTGCCTGGATGTGTTCATCAGCTAGCCTGAGGCTTTGGGCTAAGTGTGTTTGGGAAATTATTGGGAATAAAAAAAAAGAGGGGTGTGTGAGAGAGAGAGTGACTGAATGTGTTTGTGTGTGAGGGTGGATGGAAATGCATGCGAGATGGTTGGGGAGGGGGGCAAAGCCTTCGTTTGGGGAGGGGGGGGGCAAATGCCCCCATGCCCCCCCCCCCCCCCCCGTAGCGCCGCCACTGCAAAACAGCTGAGAGAAAATAGCCAAGGGGTATTTTCTTTCAGAAGTTTTGTTGCATCAAATGTCCAGTGGCGAGTATTCGTGTTACTCCCCACATATTGACAATTCCGCGGCTTTGTCTGAAATTCACGTTGACCTACAAAAGGGCAGTATGCCCAAAATATCATTCGATATCGGTGTGAGTATACACGTATGTTGCCGACACCGAATACCTTACCGATAGCGTGGTGAATCATTCTGTAAGGCCGATACCGAAACCCAATTCAAATTTTCAACACCGCCCAGCTCTCACTGCAACTGTGTGAGTTTTCAGAACGCGGGCATGTCGTACTTGTGTATTCGCTCATGTTGAAGTTCAGAGCCTATCGTGCCAAACCCAACTGAGTCTCAACAAATAGTGCACCCGAGAGCAAGGAGGCGGGAAATCAAAACGGGCACTCGACTCTGGGTGTGCGTTAAGACCGGGACTTTACAACGTATCAAAAATTGTAATGTGACCCTCAATAAGAGAATAGACAGTATACAATAATAGTAATATACCCCCCCCCCCCCCCTATTTTTGAGGAACAAGGTTTCACCTGCAGTGTTTGGTCCACTCAAGGAGTCAAGGGACGATATCAAGCTTTAGAAATCACCTCGCCGATTGTAAAGCTACTTTGGTTACTATCTACTAGCCTCCGTCGTTATTCTCGATAAACGCACCCCATCCCAACTGACACGCGCAGAAAACGTTAGAAAGAATAATCGCGAGTTTTTAAATTACATTTCTCAGAAGGCAAAGTCTTTCCCACTGGTGTATTTCTAGGAAAAAGACTCGTCCCCCCCCCCCCCCCCCCCCATAACCTCGGCCATCACAAGCGGGAAAAATCGGGAAATTTCCAGAGTATACACACGGTAAAAATAGTACCGAGTAATAAGCAGCTGCTGTTTCTACCATACTAAACTATGGTAGAAAATGAAAGTGTCAGTGACACTGTAGCTTAACTTGTCTATGTGTTGTGTTTGATGAAAAGGATAATGTTCAATGTTTATGAAAGGATTATGAAATAAGACAAGAATTGTGATAATTGGGAATATGTTAATTTCTGTTCCCTGTATGCTATGTTTTTAATAAAAATAATATGAGGTGTACCCTGTACTAAAGAGTGATGGGTGGGTTAATATGATCTCACAGTTAATGTATGTGGCCCTCACAGTTAACGTATGTCAACGAAAGTTACCAAGTTACAGTGAAATTATTCAAAAACGAGTCATCCTGTCAAGTTACATTGAAATCCCTTCATAAATATGTCCTGTAGACTGTGCTGAAGGTTTTTTCGGGCTTCAGGCCTGTGTAGGCATGATGGTTGACCGATTGCAACTAAAAGGGGACGTCCTCATCTCGTCATTATACTGAGTCATTCTACTAAGTTACAATGAAATCCCTTCACAAATAGGACGTGTAGTCTGTACTAAAGTTTCACAGGTTTTGGGCTTAGGAAGCCATCATGGTTGAATGATCGCGATCAAAAGAGGGACGTCGTTATCTGGGCATCATCTGGAGTGATCCTACGAAGTTACAATGAAATCCCGTCATAAATATGACCTGTAGACTGTGCTAAAGGTTTTCAGGCTTCAGGCCCCTGAAGACGTCACAGTTGACCAATCACGACCAAAGGGAGATGGCATCATCTAGGCATTATATGGAGTCAAACTAACAGGTTACAATGAAATCCTTCCATAAATACGACCTATAAACCATGCTAAAGGTTTGGGGGTTTTGGGCTCAGGCAGCCATCAAGGCTGAATGATCGTGACCAAAGGGGTCGTTCTCATCTAGACATTATTTGGAGTCATTCTACCAAGTTACAATGAAATCCCTTCATAAATAGGACATGTAGACTGTGCTAAAGGTTTTCGGGCTCGAGCCCCTGTAGCCGTAACAATTGCTCAATCGCGTCCAAAGGGGGCGTTCTCATCTCGACATTATATGAAGTCAACCTACCAAGTTACAATGAAATCCCTTCATAAATATGACCTGTAGACTGTGCTAAATGTTTTTAGGCTTTGGGCTCGGGCAGCCGTCATAGTTGAATGATAGCAACCAAAAGGGGACATTCTCATCATCTGGAGTGAGTGATCCTACGAAGTTACAATGAAATCCCTTCATAAATATGACCTGTAGACTGTGCTCAAGGTTTTCGGGCTTCGGGCACCTGTCTCCGTCACAGCTGACCATTCTCGACCAAAACGGGATGTTATCATCTAGGCATTATATTGAGTGAACCTAACAAGTCATCTTACCAAGCTACAATGAAATCCCATGGTTGTATGATCGCAACCAAAAGGGGACGTTCTCATCATCTGGAGTGATCGTACGAAGTTACAATGAAATCCCTTCATAAATATGACCTTTAGACTGCGCTCAAGGTTTTCGGGCTTCGGGTCCCTGTAGCCGTCACGGTTGACCAATCACGACTAGAAGGGGATGTCATCATCTAGGCATTATATGGAGTCAACCTAACAAGTCATCTTACCAAGCTACAATGAAATCCTTTCATAAATACGACCTGTATACTGTGCTAAAGGTTTTCGGGCTTCGGGCCCCTGTAGCTGTCACAGTTGCCCAATCGTGTCCATGTCATCATCTAGGCATTATATTGAGTCAACCTAACAAGTTACAATGAAATCCTTCCATAAATACGACCTGTAGACCATGCTAAAGGTTTTTGGGCTTGGGCAGCCATCAAGGCTGAATGATCGCGACCAAAAGGGGACGTTCTCATGTAGACATAACTTGGAGTCATCCTACAAGGCTACAATGAAATCTCTTCATAAATATGACCTGTAGACTGTGCGCTAAAGGTTTTCGAGCCCCTGTAGCCGACACAATTGCTCAATCGTGTCCAAAAGGGGACGTTCTCATCTATATAAAGTCAACCTACCAAGTTACAATGAAATCCCTCCATAAATATGACCTGTAGGCTGGGCTAAAAGTTTTTGGGTTTCGGGCTTGGGCAGCCATCACGGTTGACAGATCATGACCAAAAGGAGACGTTCTCATCTAGGCAATATACAGAGGCATCTTACCATGTTACAATGGAATCCCTTCATAAATATGGCCTTTAGACTGTGCTAAAGGTTTTCAGGTTGCGGACTCGGGCAGCCATCATGGCTGAATGATCGCAACCAAAAGAGAAATTCTCATCTGGGCATCATCTGGAGTGATCCTACAAGTACGAAGTTACAATGAAATTCCTTCATAAATATGACCTGTGGACTGTGCTCAAGGTTTTCGAGCTTCGGGCCCCTGTGGCCGTCACAGTTGCCCAATCCAGTCCAAAAGGGGACGATCTCATCTAGACATTATATGAAGTCAACCTACCAGGTTACGATGAACTCTCTTCATAAATATGACCTGTAGACTGTGCTAATGGTTTTCGGGCTCGGACAGCCACCATGGTTGTATGATCGCAACCAAAAGGGGACATTCTCATCATCTGGAGTGATCCTACGAAGTTACAATGAAATCCCTTCATAAATATGACCTGTGGACTGTACTCAAGGTTTTCGGGCTACGGGCCCCTGTAGCCGTCACAGTTGACCAATCACGACCAAAAGGGGATGTCATCATCTAGGCATTATATGGAGTCAACCTACAAGTTACAATGAAATTCTTCCCCGAATACGATCTATAGACTAGGCTAAAGGTTTTTGTCCTCGGGTAGCCATCAAGGGTGAATGATCGCGACCAAAAGGGGACGTTCCCATCTAGACATTATTTGGAGTCATCTTACCAAGCTACAATGAAATCCCTTCATAAATATGACTTGTATACTGTGCTAAAGGTTTTCTGGCTTCGGGCCCCTGTAGCTGTTACAGTTGCCCAATCGTGTCCAAAGGGGACGTTCTTATCTGGACATTATATGAAGTCAACCAACCCAGTTACAATGAAATCCCTTCATAAATATGACCTGTAGACTGTGCAAAAGGTTTTCGGGCTTCGGGCTCGGGCAGCCATCATGTTGAATGATCGCAACCAAAAGGGGACATTCTCATCTGGGCATCACCTGGAGTGATCCTACGAAGTTACAATGAAATTCCTTCATAAATATGAACTGCAGACTGTGCTCAAGGTTTCGGGCTTCGGGCACCTGTAGCAGTCACAGTTGACCTGACCAATCATGACCAAAAGGGGATGTCATCATCTAAGCATTATATGAAGTCAACCTAACAAGTTATAATGAAATCATTCCATAAATATGACCTATAGAATATGGTTTTGGGGCTCAGACAGCCATCAAGGCTGAATGATCGCGACCAAAAGGGACATTCTCATCCAGACATTATTTGGAGCCATCCTACCAACTTACAATGAAATCCCTTCATAAATATGACCTGTAGAATGTGCTCAAGGTTTTCGAGCTTCGGGCCCTATAGCCGTCACAGTTGCTCAATCACGTCCAAAAAGGGACGTTCTCATCTAGACATTATATGAAGTCAACCTACCAAGTTACAATGAAATCCCTCCATAAATATGACCTGTAGACTGAGCTAAAGGTTTTCGGGTTTTGGGCTCGGCAAGTCGTCACGGTTGACAGATCGCGACCAAAGGGGGAAGTTCTCATCTAGACATCAAACGGAGTCATCCTACTAAGTTACAATGAAATCCCTCCATATTAAATATGACCTGCAGACTGTTCTAACAGTTTTGGGGTTTCGGGCTTGGGCAGCCATCACGGTTGACAGATCATGACCAAAAGGGGACGTTCTCATCTAGATATTATACAGAGGCATCCTACCATGTTACAATGAAATCCCTTCATAAATATGGCCTATAGACTGTGCTAAAGGTTTTCTGGCTTCGGGCTCAGGCAACCATCATGGTTGAATGGTCGCAACCAAAAGAGAAATTCTCATCTGGGCATCATCTGGAGTGATCCTACAAGTACGAAGTTACAATGAAATTCCTTCATAAATATGACCAGTGGACTGTGCTCAAGGTTTTCGAGCTTCGGGCCCCTGTGGCCGTCACAGTTGCCCAATCCCGTCCAAAAGGGACGTTCTCATCTAGACATTATATGAAGTCAACCTACCAGGTTACGATGAAATCTCTTCATAAATATGACCTGTAGACTGTGCTAAAGCTTTTCGGGCTCGGGCAGCCATCATGGTTGTATGATCGCAACCAATAGGGGACATTCTCATCATCTGGAGTGATCCTACGAAGTTACAATGAAATCCCTTCATAAATATGACCTGTAGACTGTGCTCAAGGTTTTCGGACCACGGGCCCTGTAGCCGTCACAGTTGGCCAATCACGACCAAAAGGGGATGTCATCATCTAGGCATTATATGGAGTCAACCTACAAGTTACAATGAAATTCTTCCCTAAATACGATCTATAGACTACGCTAAAGGTTTTTGGCCTCGGGCAGCCATCAAGGCTGAATGATCGCGACCAAAAGGGGACGTTCTAATCTAGACATTATTTGGAGTCATCTTACCAAGCTACAATGAAATCCCTTCATAAATACGACTTGTATACTGTGCTAAAGGTTTTCTGGCTTCGGCCCCCTGTAGCTATTACAGTTGCCCAATCGTGTCCAAAGGGGACGTTCTTATCTAGACATTATATGAAGTCAACCTACCCAGTTACAATGAAATCCCTTCATACATATTACCTGTAGACTATGCAAAAGGTTTTCGGGCTTCGGGCTCGGGCAGCCATCATGGTTGAATGATCGCAACCAAAAGGGGACATTCTCAGCTGGGCATCACCTGGAGTGATCGTACGAAGTTACAATGAAATTCCTTCATAAATATGAACTGCAGACTGTGCTCAAGGTTTCGGGCTTCGGGCACCTGTAGCAGTCACAGCTGACCTGGCCAATCATGACCAAAAGGGGATGTCATCACCTAAGCATTATATGAAGTCAACCTAACAAGTTATAATGAAATCATCCCATAAATATGACCTATAGAATATGGTTTTTGGGCTCAGACAGCCATCAAGGCTGAATGATCGCGACCAAAAGGGGGCGTTCTCATCCAGACATTATTTGGAGCCATCCTACCAACTTACAATGAAATCCCTTCATAAATATGACCAAAATGGGACGTTCTCATCTAGGCATTATACAGAGGCATCCTACCATGTTACAATGAAATCCCTTCATAAATACGACCTGTAGACTGTGCTAATGGTTTTCGGCCTTTGGGCTCGGGCAACCATACCGGTTGGCCGATCGCGACCAAAAGGAGACGTTCTCGTCTAGACATGACCCTAAACCTGCATATGAAATTTCGTGACGATCAGACAAGGACTACGGGGTGTAGCCTGTGCTAAAGGAAAATGTGAACTGACTCACAGACTGACAGACTCACAAACTAACAGACTTCCTCACGCGTGATGGCAATAGCTTATCTTGACTTTGTCAAGTTGAGCTAAAAATGCCGTATTAACACTGCCTTTCACGGCATTTCACCGACCCATTTCCACCTTGATTAACATTAAATATGGAAACCGCCGCGAAGTATTTTGTTATGGTTGTCCCGGGGGACGATGGTATGGTGCGCGTAAACTTTTCAACGGACGCGACAACCGTTACCTTGTCCCAGTTCCTTATTCGATATTCTTTATCAACCGATGTCATCGACTCTTTCAAGTGTGAGGAAGTGGGAATGAGTAACGATTATCACGTCCTCAAATTTTGACGCGTCTACTGAGTGAATATGTATGCACTTATTGATTACGTGCATGCACAGAGACGACGCTTCAGGATATTGAGTCGGAAAGAGATCTGACAACAAAAGCATTTATTGACAGAGCACCTGTCCGTCAACATCATTCACGAGAACATTATGGGTCATTGATGTATGAAGAAAGTCTACCACCTTTATTTGTGCAGTGTGGGTTATTTCCATGACTGAATGCACGTATTTTAATAAAAGGGTGATGAAATCAAGATTCTGTGTGCAGCAACAAGTACTCGGCACGAAGCTGAGAAATTTTTAAAAAATTATATCTGACAATATTTTTGGATCGATGCTGACGTGCCCCCCACAATGGTATTCAAATATTAACAAGGTTCACAATTCGCTTTTCGAAAACGATAGCACTCATCTTTATTACACCTCCCTCAAATTTGATTTGATCAACGTATCCAGCCGTTCCCGGTGTCAGTGGAAAGGAGGAGAATAATAATTTCTTTCGTTTGAACAGGGTGAATAAGAAAGAAATTGTACTCCCGTGGGTGTCCTCGAACATTTGTGCGCACGGAGTCGAACGAGCGGAAATCAGAGCTGCTGCTTGTTTGGTCATATGGAATCAGTTCAGGTGCTATCGCGGTAAAGTGCACATCAAATCTCCACCTTTTCATGACAACAACAACACCGCGTGGCATCCACCAATCCACATATTGTGTTGTTGTATTTGATGGGTGCACAAATGTTTGAGGGTGGATTTCCGAGGGAACAAGCTTTACAAATGAGGCGATGACATCGAGACTTGTGAAAATTTGGGGACGTGATAATCGTGATAATCGTTACTTAAAAAACCATATCTTGTGACCCCTCTTTGGAACGAGCTCGTCGAGCTCGTTCCAAAGAGGGGTCACACGATATGGTTTTGTTGAAATTTCTTCGAAATATAATGTTTTTTCAGCTGCTGAATTTGCATATTACAGTGCGGAAGCGGGCGGATGCGGGCGATTCGTTGGACAAAGGGTTAACGACAGTTGACAGCATGGGCCACCTTGTTTCGGACTGTTTTACAGGTATAGAAAGCCCCGAGTACCGGAGAAAACCACCGAGCAACGGCGAGCAACTGCCAGACATCCAAACGTTCTAACTCCACACAAGCAGGGTTAGCATTGGTGCAGTACGCCTTAGTACACAGCGCCATTATGACCCAATATGGGTAATCGGTAATTCTGGGTAATTATTTATATTTATTTATTTATTCGGGTTTAAGGTCATATATTTTTGCACTGCAGCTAATCATGACCATGACAGTTTTACGGGTGGAGGAAGCCGGAGTTACCGGAGAGAACCACCGAGCGACTGTCAGCTCCCCACTAGCAGGGTTAGCATTGGTTGAAGACAAGTGCACCATCGACGTGCAGTACTCCTTAATCCACGACGTCACCGTGCCCCCAGATGGACAATGGGGGTGAAGTGTCTTGCCCAAGGACACAACGCGGTTGCCGCAGGTGGGATTCGAACCGAGGACCTCTCGACTTGCCTGCCTGCACCTCTACCTACTGAGCCACCGCCCCCCCCCCCCAATTCTGGGTAAACTGACTCTTATGCAAAGGAATGCACCTTATACCACTCTGTGTTAGTTTTATAAGCTTCTAGGTGATATTAGAAGACTTTATGGTCCTATAGCACAATGTGCTACTATTAAACTGAGGGTGCTCAAGGATATCGAGGATTCTGCGTAATTAGATTGAATCTTACACAAAGGAACGCGCCTATTATTGGAAAAGGGGGATTCTGGGGGAATCCGTACCAAATAAAGTGATTCTGAGTTGATTTTGGATGGATTGGCGGGTCTATTTGGGTAATTAGATTTACTCCTATTCAATCGAACATACCCTTCAAACGTACCCCTTTCTATTAGAGGATTTAGGGTATATAGCAATCATGCGTTACAATAGAAACCAAGATGGCTGCCTCCAATATACAAAACGGACGACGGAAACACAGTCACCCTAACAACATGGATGCACTGCCCGTGCACACTAAACCTACGTATCGCCATGGTAATTACGTCACAACATGGCCGCTCATGGGGCTACCGTGACAAACCAACATGACACCACTGCGTCACATGACTATGACGTCACATGTGATCCACCACATCCGATCCATAAGATGGGGATCGAAATGAAATATGACTCGCATATTATAGGAAGAAAAAAATCGTATATTATGTATTCGGTCACTCTGCCCCCCTCCCTCGCCACCTTCCTCGCTCCCTCCCTGTCTTGGAGATCTCATTTGGTGAATCTCATGTAACATCATATCACGTGACCCGGTATCGCCATGTTGTGTTTACATGGTGAAAACACCCCTAATTCAGAAACAAACCAAGCACAAATTTAACACTTCAGCCGAGGTCGTGGTATTTTTATTCCAATTACTCAGTAATTCGAGTTACATACAATGTAGGCGTTGTAGCTTATTTCATAAAATAACTATTCATGGGGTGCAGAAATTTATTATTAGACCTACAGCTTAGAATTCCTGACTGTAGAGGGTAATATGCAGGGCCGGGGTGGTGGGGCCCGGGGTAGTAACTTTGGGGGGGGGGTCCAGGAGTCCGGAATTCTTGGCTCAGGCCTGGGTCTCCCAAAGTTCTGACTCCCGTGCTAATCATAGATGCCCACGATCCCCGAACGAGAATCAGCAAGATATGTTGCCCGTTGTACTGGAATACTTGCCAAAGTAAAGAGAGAATGGGGGCGCCCCAGTCTGTTAACCCTTTACTTTACATGAAAAGCAGACTACACCTGCAAACAACATTATCGAATATCTTTTTCTTTTTTTTCTTTTTTTGCGTCAAAAAACATAGCTTTTGACCCATCATTGGAACGAGCTCAACGAGGCGAAAAAATAATGAAAATCAAATGGCAATTTTTGTGAATAGCGCTGCCCTTTTTAGCCGTTTCGTTGGGTAAAGGGTTATTAGACTGTTATCTGTATACATATGTACCAGACCCGGAGTTATCACTTCAAGAATTCTTCACTTCAAGAACTTCGGTATCTGAACCACAGGCTTGGCAGTCTAGAAAATCAAGGAGTGAAGAACAATTGCCCTTCTCAAATTGCTTGGGTGAGCAATTGCACCTGGAATTTTCAGTACATGATATGCTCGTATGCTATTTTGGTTACAGGACGTGGAGTGTGGACTGTCACCCAATTACCCATGGAGTGGAGATATCACCCAAAGTACTACTCTTAAATCTGATACAGAAACACAAAAAGCACAAGCCAAGTTTCAACCAATGGACCTCCGGGTTTAACCCGGAGGTCCATTGGCTGAAACTTTGCTTGTGCTAATTACGCTTTGCATGAAATGAGCATTTATTGAGATAAATCATTATTCCACACAGGAAGGAGGGGGGGGGGGGGGGGGGGGTGGGCACCAAAAATTTGCAAGATGTGACGTGGGGGTGGGTGGGTCTCTTGAGTGCGCCAAAAATGTGCATTTCCAACTTGTGCAATTTTTTGAATTTTTTAAAAATATATCAATATATCAGCTAATATATACCATCATTTGTATTTCAAACCTTAAAGATGATGTTGTACATCACACTCTTAACATAAATACAACATCAGGAGGCTTTATATGTGAGAATATTGGGCTCAATCTGGGAAAATGTCACACGTTAGTAGGGGGTGGGTGTCTTGTTCGAAATGTAGAAAATGTGCAGACAATATTTTGGGAAAATTCTCTCTGATGCATTAAATTCAACCCAAGTTATTTATTTATTAATAGAATTTGTATGGATAGAAGAGGAAAGTAGCAAACACCTGAGAATACTGACAGAACAATTCAAATGAAAATTTGTTCCCGTATATGTACACCCGCTCTGGCCAAGCCTGATAATGAACGGCTTGTCATTTGTAGATTGGGGCCCACAGCAGCCCACAGAGGTTTAAATTGGTGGTACCAGTTTAAGAACATTATTAAACCCCCTTAAAGACAGCTGTGCCTACTAAGTTTATAAGTTTATTTTGGATTTTAATGGGAGAGTGGGGGTGGGTGTCTGAGAATGGTAGTAGAAAATTTGCACGTAGGGGTGGGTGGGTGTAAAAAGGAGCTGAATAAAAAATAGGACGTCACGTCTTGTAAATTTTTAGTGCCCCCCCCCCCCCCCCCCCCCCTGTTCCACAGGTGATTTACTGACAATACACTCTCTATGTGGGCTACTGTATATTTACTTCAAGGTATTAGGCTACTATTGTGACTGAAAACTTGTACTACATTCAGCAACATAACACAGTGGAAAAATTGTAACACGCATATTCTCATTTTTCGAAATGTTGCATTCAATTCTTTTGTGGTTGTCTTCTACACTGAAAATATACTGAAATGCGACACAGAATAGGTCAGGAATTTATTGCGAATCAATGCAACATTGACAAATCGTCCCGTGAGTTCCAATGTGTTCTATGACTATGTGCCTACTGGAACATGGAGCACATTGGAACTCGGGGGTCGAAATGAAAATAGATTTTAAAGGCAGACCCAAATAAGTCTGGCATTCCAGATAATCATGGGGTACAAAAGATTGCCCTCCTAAATTTCCCCTAGGCGTGCAGTTGGCGTGCAGCACTCCTGCACTCCTAAAGAATGCCAGGCCTGGCATCAGAATCCCGACACTTTCGAAAGGGGACCCGTCACAGAATTAACCACGGGGCCGGAATTTCCTCTCTCAGCTCCTGAATCTGGTTTGCATGCGTATGAATTCAAAAATGACCTTAAAAGTATTCCCCTCAAGGTCAACAAAACAAATTCAAAAATTCAAACGGTATGAAAAACTGAAGCCTTACCTGATACAATACAGTCCGCTAATGTGCCTCCAAGTTTAGTTCTCTTGTCCTTCAGATTGTCGAATGTCTTTGGCGTTAAGTATTTGTGCAGCAATGATTTATAATTACCACTTTGTAATTTTTTGTATAACTCGCTGAGTTTGGAAGTCATGACTATCCAAGTTTCGTCAACTTTCGAAACGTTTTGTAATCAGTGAGTGTGGTCACACAGTTTGAAGCTTGACGATATCTTCTCACGAACCAGTTTTATATGCATTTAAAAGTATTAAGGCACTGAACCGATTGGAAATCGCTTGCTAATCTGTGGTTGAAAAAATGTCGAATTAACCTTAGTCAATAAAGTTTCCTTATTGTAAATGTAAAGATAGTTTTGATTAAACCAGATTTGTTATGTATACAGCTGATGTCGAAATAAAATGACGTAATACGCGGCCCAGACAAGTGTACTTGTCGAACTCAGTCTGTGTTTATAGATTATTGTGTTGTATTTGTTAAGGTTGTAAAGTTATTTTTAGATCCGATATATGGCTTGGATTATGTGAAATAGAAGATTTTGAAACTAAAAAATATAGTGTCAAAAGGTAAAAAATGATTTGTCCCTTATCTTCTTAAGCCTTGGGCCACATTCATTGTGGTGTTATCTCTACCGCCAGGGTCACCTTCAAAATCAATGGTGAAGATCCGACAAGCGTACACGCGATGTTTGTTTTCCACAAAGAGTTATTATGCTGAATCAACGTGTTTTTTTCAAAAGTCTCATTTGTGTTTATCGAAGAGGTGAAATGCGCCAGTTTTTCTACTATATAAATGAAAATATATATTTTTTATTTTCATATTAATATTAAAACAGCTGTGACAACCTCATCGCCCTTTTGAACAATTTGTAGGCTATGGGGTTAACAATATGTTAATTAACCCTTTACCCAACATGAAAAGCAGACGACACTTTAAAAAAAAAATCTTGAATAACTAATTCTTTTCATTTTTTGTCTCAAAAACATCGGTTATGACCCCTCGTTGGAACGAGCTCGACGAAAACCGGCCAGCGCTATTCCCAAATATCGCCAATTAATTTTCAAAATATTTTCATTTTTTGTCTCAAAAACATAGGTTATGACTCGTCGAGCTCGTTCCAACGAGGGGTCATAACCTATGTTTTTGAGACAAAAAATGAAAAAAAATAGTTATTCAAGAATTTTTTTTGCAAGTGTCGTCTGCTTTTCATGCGAATTCTTTATTTCCTCATTACAGTGCGCATACATATTCACGTTCCAACTTCCAGGTCAATGCAAATTACCTTAGATCGATTTCACCTTTGCATGCATGCCCTGTGGAAAACTTTTGAACGTTTTATCTGGGAAGGGTAGGCTCAGAGAGAAGATAATTACGAAAACAGTCGCGGAGTGGAGCTTGACCCAGGGGCTTATCCAAAGGGGTGGATCTCATGGGATAACCCTCCAATTCTTTGTCCAGTCAGGCAATATTCGGACAGAATATTCAGCAAGTGAGATTCCACAAGGATGGGATGCAACAGAACGTGGCCGTTCACCACCTAGAAGAGGATATGAGAATTGTAAAGGTGCTTCATAGACAGGCACGTAGAGATAGGGGTGTGTGAGGTGTCTCCCCAGCGACAGAGGTGTTTGGGGTTGTCGCCCACAGCGCCAATAAGATGCAATAACCGTCATAATTTTTAATAGTTTGGAAATTCGAAGATAAAAAGCCCAATAGTTGAAAATTCAAACAAATCAATTTCCTTCACGTGTTCAACTTTTCAGAACTTTCCTGACCTTTTCGACCAGTCGATTTGAACTTTCAGCCCATGATCTCTGTTTTCCCGACTGCGATTGGCGATCGGTTGCGATTACCAACAGAGCCAAAGCGATTTTCCAATTTTCGATCAAATTCTTCGACTTTTCCAATCAGCTGACAAAAGTTTGCAAAATTCCGACGCGAATCTGTGATCGGTCCGGTTTTTCGAATTCATAGTTCCGTTTCCCTTACGATGACAGGCTTCACAAGGAATATAGACTGACAGCTATTCAACCAATACCTACTCCTTCCAGCTAACTGAAAGTCAGTTGGGAGGAATAGGTTTTGGCTGAATACCTGTCAGTGAATAGTCCTTGTGTAGTCAGGTCAGTCTAAGGGAAAACTCAAGGACCTACCCCTGGGGAAATGCATATTTGTTGTGGATTAAATGACTAGATTTAACCCAGTGGGAGGCCTCAGAATCCATATCAAGGGTTCAAAAATTAAAAAATGTTCCCGTGGAAGCAGTTGAACTCTCCACTAACACCGGCGCCATGGCATGTAGTTCTGGGGCCCCATCCCCAATTTGAAATCTAACTGATCACCCCCCCCCCCCTCCCCCATTAACCCTTTACCCAACGCAGATGCTGTCAAAATTTATTATTTTAAATATATTTTTTTTTCAAATTTTTCAAACAATTTCAACAAAACCATATCATGTGACCCCTCATTGGAACGAGCTCAATGAGCTCATTCCAATGAGGGATCACATGATATGGTTTTGTTGAAATATTTTGAAAAATTTAATTTTTACAACTCCTCAATTTGCATATTACGCGGGCTGATGCGGGCGATTCGTTAGGTAAAGGGTTATAGACCCTGTAGCTACGTCCCTGCTCATAGATTTCATCGCGCCACATGCGACGAAAAAGATACTCTGTCGTCATTGTAACAGGCTGGGTGAGAATTATGCGGAAGGGATTCTAGGGATCGCAGCCGTGCCATACCAAATCGAGTGTATGAGGAATGTTATGTTATGATAGACCTTTCTTTATTGATGTGTCCCCATGGTCGCACATAATGAGTAGAGATTCTGTAGCTATAACTATATCCTAGAAAGAGATCCTGTAAAGAGATTACTCAAGTGAGACTCTGTGCCAACTTTTGCAAGAATTTCCTAATTTCTCCCAGCTCTAGCGACCTTGACCTCAGTTTGAACAGCAGTGGTTACATATTACACCTTTGTGCGCTATCACTCGGGTAGACAATCGCAGGTGGGCTTGTTTCCAGACCACTTCATCCAAATTATCCAAATTATAATTGTGCGTCAATATTATGTAATGTGACGTTATCGAATGTGACGTCATAAGTCACGTGAACCATCGCAGCCGCGTGAGTGGTCATGCCACGTCATTACCGTAGTTACGCCTGGTGGCAGTGCGTACACACAGCGCGTGCTGCTAGAGTGACACGTGTTTTCGCCGTATATTTCGTTTACTGAAGGCCGCCTTCTTGGTTTCTATGGTAGCATAAAGTTGCTATGAAACCCAGAATCTAATAATAGAAAGGGGCGTGTTTAGAAAATCACAGAAACGGACGTATCGCAGGCACGAATTCTCTTTTTGCTTTCGGGCATTGATAGCTCGCGTTGTTATGTGATCAAGAGGGCCTTAAAAGATGTCTTCGACTAACCTGGAGTATGACTAAGTATCGCACCAGCCTGACAATTGGCTCGAATTCTCTCGAAATCCCCGGGTTCTGCCCATCCCAGACTCTTGTCTGGCTACTCTCATCCTCACAGACTTATTAGTCTAGGCTACCCCAGCTCTCTCTGGGATCGATCATTGACCTCACCAAACAGATCACTTCATTCATTAAAGGCAATGTCGCATCATTATCTGATACAAGAGTTTGTATGCATCCTACAAGTCCAAAAGTCAGTTGAGCAACGATTGAAAAATACTCTTTCCACCACACCTTGCCAATTATCCTGACATTGAATTGCAAAAATATACTATTCAAATAAAGTAGGGAATATCCCAATTGATGTTGATATTTTCGAAAAATGGTACTGGATACGCGTGATTGGACACATCAATATGTTACCAAGTTTAGTGTGAATGTCACCGGCCACGAAAAACGTGCAGGTTTTTTCGCACAAGCGCCGCGATGATGTCTGTGGGGTACGTTTTGAAATTTTCATTTGTACTGGACGGGCTTTTTCGGAGGTCTCATCGTTCTTAACTTGGTATAAACTCGTTCATCAATAGTTTCTGGTCGAAACGTATCTTTTGAGGTGTGCGAAGACTGACACGTGACGAATGTTTACATGCGTTTGGCATGTTGGAAGCTGGCAACAGACATACTGCACTGGCTCAAATTCGCTACGTTACTCAATCGGTGATTAGCATGTTGTGGCCACGCTACCGTCAGGCAGGCAATGTTGATGATAGACGTCGGTCCGGTCGTCCAAGGTCGACAACTACCAACCAGGATAGTTTCATTCGAACCACAGCATTACATAACGGCCATCAAAGTGTCTCCGAAATTGGACAGCAGCTGCACCGAGCGACATATGTGCGAGTCGGTGGTCAGACAATTCTAAATCGTCTGCACAGATGGAATTTGTAAGCTCGACGACCTCGAATAATTGCATCTTTTACAGAGCGTCACATCGTAGCAAGGCGTAATTGGTGTGGAGCACGACAGCGCTGGGACAATCGTCGGTGGAGCAACGTCATGTTTTCCGATGAATCGAGGTTCACTTTCGACTTCCACGACTGGCGGAACGAACGATACCATGACGCCACCGTTAGGCAGCACGATCGTTTTGGCTGTGGACCGGTTATGGTGTGGGGAGGCATAACCATGACGAGCAAAACAACATTACATGTCATCCAGGGCGTGCCACAGAGCAGTACTACCGTGACAACATGTTAGCTCATGTGGTACCATTTGTGCGACGTCACGGCCGTCGATTCATTTTCCAAGATGACAATGCAAGAGCACACCAGGGCCCGTGTCGCTACAGAGTACTTCCAGGAGCAGAACATCACTACACTGCCTTGGTCGGCACTAAGTCCAGACCCTTCACCATTCGATCACGTCTGGGATATCCTTGGCAGACGCCTGCGACAACGCCAACAGCCCCCTACCAATGTTCAGGAACTGGCCGCTGCACTGCAGAAAATGGAATAATATCAGTCAAGCTGATGTTGTACGTTTGGTGAGGAGTATGCCATGTCGGATCTGCGCTAGTCTCGCGAACCGAGGAGGATTTACAAGGTATTGTTATCTTGGACTAAATGTGGTAAATTCTCTGCCTGGCCGTCCATGTCTTCTCCAGCACAGTGCGTGGAATGTGTGCTTGTCAGACCCCGAACTATCGCTGAAATCATTCATCAGATGTCACAGTGCAATGCCTCCACTGTCTTTTTGGTGAAAATATAAATATATTTCTTCATATATCTCGCTTTTATCAAATATCCTCCACTTTTTTGAATAGTATATTTATAGATCGCTCTAGTATATTTATAGATCGCTCATTCGGGTAATCACTTGGAAATTGCTGAGATACAGAAAACTATTGTACAATCAATACCGCGGAAACCAACATGTATACAAATGGTTTGCAAGAGTATCGATTCAAATTAATATTTTTCTTTGGGGAGAAAACGGTGTCTCTAATACACCATCGATTCGCACAGCCACAGTCTGTTAACCATTTAGAGCTTCTTGAGAACATCAGATGATATGTGTGTGTGTGGCGTAAACCCAAGTTTTAAATTTAGACTTTTTTAGAAAGTTCATGATTACAGGCCAGAGCTAATCGAAATGGGCTCCCAAAGTTTGTTACCCTTTTAACTTACGCGAAAGGCAGACGACACTTGCAAACAAAATTCTTGCGTAACTAATTTTTTTTCATTTTTTATGCGTCAAAAACATAGCTTATGACCCCTCATTGGAACGAGCTCAACGGTCCAATAAGGTGTCATAAGCTATGTTTTTGAGACAAAAAATGACAAAAATAATGAATGGTGTTTTTTGTGAATAGCGCTGGTCGGTTTTTGACTGTTGCGATGGGTAAAGGGTTAAATTTGGAGTCAAGAATGTGCATTTTGCTTCTGCAAAGGTGCGTTAGCCCTAAACTATCTTTGTATAATATATTCCTACCCTTCCACTGAAGCACATGGGTTACTGCTGATATATAAATCAGCGCTCAGCTGTGGTTCCAAGTTCTAAATACGTCCAATACCCCTGATTTAAGGGCATATATTTATAATCAAGTACATGTTGAATTTTGGGGGTAAATCCATTGGTATTTTTAATTTTCAGTCTTATGGCTTTTAACTCGTAACTCGCTGAGTATTGTCAAAATATTTTTTATCAAATCTAGTCATGGCTGCTTCAAAGCAGCCATGACTAGATTGATGAAAAAATTATCCATCATATTATACTTATATCAGTGGCAATAGAACTGTCCTGGACAGGAATATCATATTATATAATATGTAATAATAATATTATCATAATAAAATATAAGCATTCGTGTCGTTTACCCTCTGAAGGTAAAATTACTTCAATTAACCCTTTACCCAACGCAGACGATATCAAAATTTATTATTTTAAATATAATTTTTTAAAATGTTTCAGGGGGGCGCGGTGGCTCAGTTGGTAGAGGTGCAGGCTGCAAGCCGAGAGGTCCTCGGTTCGAATCCCACCTGCGGCAACCGCGTTGTGTCCTTGGGCAAGACACTTCACCCCGATTGCCTACATGGGGGCACGATGACGCTGTGTACTGAGGCGTACTGCACGTCGATGGTGCGCATGTCTTCAACCACTCTAACCCTGCCTGTGCTACGGTACAGAGTTCAGAGTTACGATGTTGGAGAGCTGACAGCTGCTCGTCGTTGCTCGGTGGTTCTCTCCGGGTACTCCGGCTTCCTCCACCCGTAAAACTGTCACGGTCACGATTAGCCATTGTGCATAAGTATGTGACCTTAAACACCAATAAATAAATAAATAAATAATAAAATGTTTCAAAACATTTCAAGAAAACCATATCATGTGACCCCTCGTTGGAACGAGCTCGACGATTTTTTGTTGAAATTTTGTAAAAAATAATATTTTTTCAACTGCTGAATTTGCACATTACGCGGGCGGATGCGGCCGATTCGTTGGGTAAAGGGTTAACCCCAATAAATAAATAATATAAGGAGTCGCGTGACAAAGTTAAAATCCGGGTGCATCATGTCAGTCCAGTGATCAAACAAAATGTCGTTCAACTTTTATGTCATTCATACACTTGTGATAGAGGGCAAAGCATTCAAGGTGACTGCAAAAATCAATAAGCAGAGCTTTATTCAATGGAACTGTGAGGACGCGGAACAGAATACCTACGGCAACGTATTTGCGCCATTGGAATATAAAATTTAATATTGTTAAACTGTTATAATATATCTAACAGTTTAACTAATCAGGTGGCGTATTAGCGTCATTGTAATTAAACTATGTTAACCCTTTACCAAAGACGAAAGGCACACGACATTTGCAAACAAAATTCTCGAATAACCAGTTTTCATATTTTGCGTATTGAATGGTGATTTTTGGCTCACCAACGACAGTTGTGTGAGTCTATGCAAGCCCTCATATCTGCGTCGGCGTCCGGATTCATACATTTTGAACTTTTGTGTGCAGGTTTTGATTTTTTTTATGTCAGCATGCTTTTCAGGGATAGTAATATTTTATTCAACCCTTTCCATGCTTAGTTACTTGAATTTTGGACTTTTGTGTACAGGTTTTTGACTTTTGTGTGCTGGTTTTTGGTATTTGTCTTTCTTTTCTTCCAAGGAGTAATTTACCTTGCAGTATATTGCCATGGTTCCAGTTTTATGTTAGAATGCTTCTTAGGGCCAGTATTATATTATTTAACCCTTTCCCTACTTATTTACTTTAATTTTGGACTTTTGTGTGCAGGTTTTTGACTTTTGTGTGCAGGTTTTTGACTTTGTGTACAGGTTTTGAAATTTTGTCTTCAAGTGGAGTTTTTCCCTACTGGCATATTGCCATGGTGGTTACCTTAACATTTCAGGGTATTTTTCTAAATTTTAACCTTTTGAATAAAATGTGATGCTTTTTTTACTTTTATGTGCAGGTTTTGAGGTTTGTCTTTTTTTTCTTCCAAGTGGATATTTTTCAAGTAGAGTTTCAACTTACTGGCATATTGCCATTGTGGCTACTGTGATACGGTATTTTTCTCAATTTTAACCCTTTGAAAGAAATGTGATACTTGTTTTTACTTTTATGTGCAGGTTTTGAGGTTTGTCTTTCTTTTCTCCCAAGTGGCGACTTAATTGTAGCATATTGCCATGGTTCCTATTTTAGGTTAGGATGCTTCTTGGGGCTAGTATTATATTAGTTAACCCTTTAGCTGCTTATTTTCTTTAATTTTGGACTTTTGTGTGCAGGTTTTGATATTTTTTTTAAGTGGACTTTTACCTCACTGGCATATTGCCATGGTGGTTACTGTAACATTTTCAGGGTATTTTTCTAAATTTTAACCCTTTGAAACAAATCTGATACGTTTTTGACTTTTATATGCAGGTTTTGAGGTTTTTCTTTCTTTTCTTCCAAGTGGATATTTTTCAGGTAGAGTTTCACCTTACTGGCATATTGCCATGGTGGTTACTGTGACATTATCAGGGTATTTTTCTCAATTTTAACCCATTGAAACAAATGTGATACTTTTTTTTTACTTTTATATGCAGGTTTTGAGGTTTGTCTTTCTTTTCTTCAAAGTGGAGACTTACCTTGTAGCATATTGCCATGGTACCTATTTTATGTGCGCATGCTTCTTAGGGGCTATTATTATATTATTTAACCCTTTAGCTGCTTATTTACTTTAATTTTGGACTTTTGTGTGCAGGTTTTGAACTTTTTTTTTTTTACTCCAGCCACCCCTTTTCATTGGCCACCTGTTGGTGAGCCACGGGGTACTGATACCCCTTTTAGTTGTGAATAGCACTGGTAGGCTTTGGCCGTTACGTTGAGTAAGTTAGTGATACAAAACTTTTTCATAAAAAACAGTTATGGCATCAAGAGAATGTTTATTGTCTCAACATCCCTGTAATATTTTCATCTCAGGACCAAGTGGTTCAGGGAAAACAGAATTTGTTAAATAGACTGGTTGATATGAAACATGATTTATTTGAAATTGTACCTCAAAAAATTATTTGGTGCTATAAAGAATGGCAAAAGGACGTATACTGTACTTGAAGAAAGTGAAGACATCAAATTCATCAAAGGTATTCCCGACGATGAATTTGACATTGTTAATGATGTCACTATAGCACATCTTGTAGTTTTCGATGATATGTTAGGAGACAAAGATGAAGAAAAAATCAAATTATGGTTCACTTGAAAAAGACATCATCGAAATGTAAGTGTCATTTACATAACACAAAATATTTTTCAACAATATAAATCTAGTTGTACCATAAGTTTAAATGCACACATTATATGATTTCATTCCAAAATACAAGAGATTAAGGACAAATTAAAGTATTGGCACATCAAGTTCAGTTACCACATTTAAATACAGCTTATCAAGATGCAATAAGCAGTGAGTATGGTTATTTATTAATTGATTTTCATCCTAGAACTCCTGATGCATTGAGATTAAGAAATGATATGTTTCATCCTTGGGTAACAGAAGATGAACGTGGACCTATCAGTTGTATAAAACTATAAAAAGAGTAGTGTTATGATATTTGTCTCAGTTGTTTCCAGCCTGTTAACCCTTTACCCAACGCAGACGATTTCAAAATTTATTATTTTAAATATAATTTTTTAATTTGTTTCAAAAAATTTCAACAAAACCATATCATGTGACCCCTCTTTGGAACGAGCTCGACGAGCTCGTTCCAAAGAGGGGTCACATGATATGGTGTTGTTTAAATTTTTCGAAAAATAATATTTTTTCAGCTGCTGAATTTGCAAATTACGCGGGCGGATGCGGGCTATTCGTTGGGTAAAGGGTTAAGGGGTGTACATCATCATCGTGGTATCTTTCGTACATTCTTTGGAAAAGCTCAGTCATCAGACAAATCCATTTGAAAGTGAAAAATTATATAAGAAAGGATTTAAGAAACTTTCAAAATGGTTTACGCTAGCAAGCAGAATAATACTTAACAAGAAAATTAAATTGCCAAAACAAACTTTAATCTATATGGATAAACATAAACACGATTTTAAACAACTTGCAAATCCAAGAGTAGATTTTTTTAGGTTTTTTGGTAGTGTTATTATTCGTAATTTAACCCTTTACCCAACGCAGACGATATCAAAATTTATTATTTTAAATATAATTTTTTTTAAATTTTCAAAAAATTTCAACAAAACCATATCATGTGACCCCTCATTGGAACGAGCTCATTGAGCTCGTTCCAATGAGAGGTCACATGATATGGTTTTGTTGACAAATTTTGAAAAATTTAATTTTTTCAACTGCTCAATTTGCATATTACGCGGGCGGATGCGGGCGATTCGTTAGGTAAAGGGTTAATTCGATGGGATTGTTATAAAACAACCAGAAACTTTCACTCAGCGTTCCAGTTGAAAGCACACAAGAAAAGAAACCCACCTAAAAAACATCAAATAATTCATCAAGTTATAGAGAGAAGGTAGGAACTAAATACAAAATCTTCAAAAACAAAGAAAAGTATCACCACTGAAGTTAACACGTGCAACTAAAGATGGTGTAAAAAATGTAAATCATGAACCAACGCATTCTCTACAAAATACAGAGTATGTACCACTGAAAGAAAGGATTCCCACAACGACACATTGTACACCTTTAAATTCTCCTAAACCTGTTCATGGAATTAGATCTTACTTTAAGGGAAAATATTTTAATAAATAAATAAAGTGCACTCTTCGCACATATAAATAGCAGTACATTTTATTTGTTTCATTTCATCCATAGATACTGATAGAGAAGGGTGGTGAAACAAAATAAGAAACAAAAAATTCCTTTAATGAAAAAATATGGTGGAATGTTATTGGAATGTTGTCATAATATTTTAAAAGGCAATGTACATCTAACACTTAGTCAGAAACAGAAATTGTATCTGAAGCATAAAGAGCTAAGAACACTTGCTAGTAAATTAGTTTCTGTAAAAAGAAAAAAATAAATATTAAACTAAAAAGGTGTTTTTTACCATTACTTGGATTATTTGCACCAGTGGTTGGACTTGCAACAAATCTTGGAAATAAATTAGTCCGTAAAATATGAAGAAAATGGCTATTGCACCTTATCAGCTATTAGAAGATATCCAGTGGTTTGGAAATGAAAAAGCTCAATGTATTAGATTACCACCTAACCCACAAGTTACAAATACTGCACAACTTCAGAATAATTTATCATCAGTGTTAGACAATTCAGAGTTGTGAGAAAAAACTTAAGTGTGGGGAAAATTTGTAGAAATCTAAAATGTCACACAAGAAAGCATCACAACCTTCACTGGTCATACCTGATTCAGAAGAAAAAAATCTACATCTTTACGAGATCGTATTATAGAAAGTGTACCTGTTACTATGAGATGTAAAGCAAGTTCATTATTATCTGCGTTATTAACTCATCCACATATGACCTGGGATAATCAGGGTATATTAAGTTATGATGGACAAGCCATACAAAGTTCAAATATTATTGATTTAGTTAACCCTTTACCTAACGTGAAAAGCAGACGACACTTGCAGAACAAATTCTTGAATAACTAATTTTTTTCATTTTTTGTCTCAAAAACATAGGTTATGACCCCTCGTTGGAACGAGCTCGACGAGCTCGTTCCAACGAGGGGTCATAACCTATGTTTTTGAGACAAAAAATGAAGAAAATAGTGAAAATTAATTGGCGATTTTTGAGAATAGCGCTGGCCGGTTTTGGCCGTTACGTTGGGTAAAAGGGTTAATGATGTTCTCAGACATCCAAAAGGTTTCAAATCAAGAGGATGGGAAATATTCATCAGTGGATTAAACGATATAAATGTACCACAAGCTTTTTCAGGAAATCATGAACGTCGGCTATGGATGCATAGACAACACACTCATAAACCTAGCAGTAAATATCAAAGTTCTGGAGATAGTGGTCAGATTCTCCTTTATCAATATCTCCAACACGTAAAAGTAAGAAAAAACAGTGGTGTGAAGATACACCAAAATCATTACTAAAATGTAAATTATCTAGACGTAAAATTTCTGACAAATGGGAGTCCTATTGAATGATTTATTAAGTGAATTGTATTACAATACAAAACATCCTGCTGGTTATGGTGGTGTACAACAATTATATAAATCAGCACATCAGAAAGATAATTCTATTACACTTGATCAAGTAAAAGATTGGTTAACCTTTTACCCAAACGCAGACGATATCAAAATTTATTATTTTAAATATCATTTTTTCAAATTTTTCAAAAAATTTCAACAAAACCATATCATGTGACCCCTCGTTGGAACGAGGAGTCACATGATATGGTTTTGTTGAAATTTTTTGAAAAATAATATTTTTTCAACTGCTGAATTTGCATATTACGTGGGCGGATGCGGCCGATTCGTTGGGTAAAGGGTTAAAGGGAAAACGAACATATACTTTACATAAACCTATCCAGAGAAAATTTCAAGACTTAAAACTATAGGAGGTGGTATTGATCATCAATGGCAAATTAATTTAGCTGACTTACAAAGTTTACAATCTTACAATAATCAATTTCGTTATTTAGTTTGTGTCATTTATGTATTTTCAAAATATGTATGGGTATTGCCTATCCGTAATAAATCTGGAGAGACATTAACAAAATCAATTCAAACTATTTTGAAAACTTCTGGTCGAAAACCAGTATCATTACAATCTGATAAAGGGTCTGCATTTAAAAATAAGGTGGTTCAGAAATTTCTGAAGAAAGAAAATATTAATTTTTTCACAACAGAAAATCTTGAAACAAAAGCAAGTATTGTAGATGATTTCAACATACATTGACAACATGTATGTGGAAATATTTCACACATAAGCAAACATTAACATATATTGATGTGTTACAAGGCTTAGTAGATAGTTACAATCATAATTTTTTTTAATGAGAGTATTCAAAGAACTCCTGTTTCTGTATCTATAGAAAATGAAGTAGAAGTTTCTCAATACTTTTATGGACAAAAAACTCAAAAGAAAAAATCATTTTCAAATTGATGATTTAGTGCATATTAATAAAACCAAACATACATTTGAAAAAGGGTATTTACCAAATTGGACAAAAGAATTATTTAAAATTACACATGTGAAAAGTACAATACCACCTACTAACAAACTTGAAGATTTAGGTGGAGAAAAAATTAAGGGTACATTTTATCCTCGGGAAATTCAACATATAAAAGATGATAAAAAATATGTTATCAAATTAGTTCTTAATAGACGGTCAAAACGTGTGGGTTAGAAAATCATTACAGAACTTGAAGTACATTGGGAAGGATATCCAAAGAAATTTGATAGTTGGATAGCAGAATCTGATTTGGTATAAAAACAAATATGTCATCAAATGAAACTTCATTACCTAGTGAAAGCACGAGTGTTGATGTGCAAAGTCAGCACAGTCAACAATTTAAAATTTGTGGGAATCGTATTGCAAAGAATCAGGTGACAACTTATTTTACACAGATTATTATCATTTATGGTATTATAATTACTGCCATTGCACATGTGAGTCTACTAAGCCATGATAAAGAATTGTGGTTAGTGTTATTAAGTAGTTCTTTGGGATATATTCTTCTAAGTCCAGGTTTAAAATATTTGAAACAACCACAGATAAGAAAAATGAATTTGTTTTACTAACACTTCTGAGTGATAGTTCTATGAATATGTTTACAAATAATACACAAATGTTGTTTTCAAACACAATTACCTAAACCCATTCATCTTGATAAAGAACGATAAGAAGTAGGTTTAATTGAAGTAATTTTACCTTCAGAGGCAAAAAATATTACAGATGAAGAATCTGTTTTTAAAATCATTGTGACGGATAGGAAAATATTGACTGGTATCAATAAAACATCTCTGAAACATATAGTTCCCATTTATTTATTGATGTTTAAGGTCACATATTTATGCACAATGGCTAATCATGACCATGACAGTTTTACGGGTGGAGGAAGCCGGAGTACCCGGAGAGAACCACCGAGCAACGACGAGCAGCTGCCAGCTCCCCAACATCGTAACTCCGCACTGCAGTTCAGGCAGGGTTAGATTGGTTGAAGACTTGCGTACCATCGACGTGCAGTACGCCTTAGTACACGGCGTCATCGTGCCCCCCCCCCCCCCCCCCCCCCCCACGCGGGCAATGGAGAGGAAGTGTCTTGCCCAAGGACACAACGCGGTTGCCGCAGGTGGGATTCGAACCGAGGACCTCTCGGCTTGCAGCCTGCACCTCTACCTACTGAGCCACCGCGCTCCATATAGTTCACAAAGGTGTTGGTGTTGTTGAATTAAATATTTTACCAGGTGCTTATGCAAATGGCAGTCATGTCATAAATGCAGTGCATTTAGAAATTCAAGAAAAACTTTGAGATATATTTAAATAATTAAACTTTTTTTCTGTTCATGCGTTTTCAGATAAAACGATTGGCTCACACGATTCTGTTTTTTCTTTTTATAACTCAATGAACCGGAAAAAAACACAATTAGGTCCGCCCCTAGCCACGCCCCTAAAATACCAGTCTTTGGAGTTGCAACATGGTGTTAAATCAATAGAAGTTAGAACACTGGCACGTTCTAAATGTGAAAAAGAAAAAGAAATTTATATTACTAATTTATCACCATGAAATTATTTATAAAATATTTAAATGACCGTGGTGGGTCAATTTTTCTCTTTCTTCACACCTGTATTTATTTGACATTTCTATTTTTACGCACACTGGGTGATCGTCTGCGTTCATCGTTTTACCCAAATCGATTGTAAACAATGGCTGGACACGACGAATACGGCAATTTTGACATTGCTAATTTGAATGAATTTTTTGGAAATCAAAATGATTTTATATTTGAGGAACAATATTTGGCTTTATATCTAACTCCACTTTTACAAACTGTGTTTTTCAGTTCTCGGGAAACGGTCAAAACCAAAATACAATGTAATACTGATGGCCTACTTCCACCTACCACGGAACGTAACTTTTACGTGAAGTGAACAGTTGAATGAAATTTGAGGGAGGCGTGGCTTATGACGTTTTCTTTGCATTACGTAATTCATTGGTCAATAAAAAATTTAATGACATAAGTGCATTTGACTTGAAAAGTGTGTCAATTGCTACCTGCATTTCAATAATATGCGCCCTCTTTTATGCCAGAAAAATAATATGTCTACCAGTTTTAGTTTTTAAGTGTTTGTTCGCTGAAGTAGAGGACCACTAACACTATTTATTTATTTGGGTCGCGAACCGTTTAATTATAAGGAATGATCGTTTCTTTTTGTCTATTTCTTGAGTTATGAACCCCAAAAAACAAAGTCCAAACTGTGTAAATGGGCTACGCCCGTTTACACAGTTTGGACTTTGTTTTTTGGGGTTCATAACTCAAGAAATAGACAAAACGAAACGATCATTCCTTAATTCAAGAAAAACTTTGAGATATATTTAAAACATTTGATGTATCATTTCATGTTGAATATTCGCATCTCCAAGACCGTGTAAAAATAGTTGGAACTAGAGAAACAGAATTTACTGCATCCAGTAAATTCAAGTCTGTGTGAAAAGGGTTAAAGTATCAGGAATAAACTCTACAGAAAGAGAATTTATGGAGGCTTATCTTCTGGTGTAAAATATTTTTTAACAAATCAGAAATGGGTTTTTCGTTAACAGTATTTACAGATATTCATACAAGAATCAGAACAATTTTTATAAGAAACCAGTAAAGGCATATATGTGACCAGCATTTAAAGGGTTCGATACACGAATCAGAAATGGACAATTTTGGCTCTGCCCACTAATTTGAGTGATGAAATACATTCATGAACTTTAGAAATACATTAAGGTGTAAATGCATTTCCCAGTTTTTCTGAATAATATGCACTTGATGACCTCATTCAGGTGGACCATATATTGAATCTCCAGCAATGTTTAACTCAGTCGGTGTAGTCCCATGTCCACATCTACATTGAAGAATGAGCGCAACCCACTTTGAAATAATGGCTCCACCAACTTCAGATCTGTCATCTGACATTCAGATCGAACGGGTGAAAAAAACATAGATAAGTGCAAACTGGTTATTGTTAACCAGCATGCCAAAATGCATAGAGATAGGACGGTTCGTATTTGAGTTGTCGCGCTGACAAAGGGTGCATAAACTCTATGTCGGAGATATTGTCATAAAAACCTTAAAAAACCCCAAGAGCTCATTTGAAAGCCTGCTCTTAAAAGCATCTAGTGACCTAAACAAGGCATACATAAAACTAGAACTTCTCTAATAAATTAATTTTAAACAGTCATAGCACTAACACAGTTAACAGAACATTCAACTATGTCAGTATTGCATCTTTTACCGGCATCCTGACAGTATTGTGATAGGTTTCAATAACAAATCTAGAGTGTAGTTTTACAATTACATGTACACTGGAATTCTTCATTATCAAGTTGTTTGTTTTTATATTAACTTGGTTTGGGAATTAATTCTGTACAATGAGATTAAATAAATAGATCATGTTATTGTATTTGACAGTCACAGCTTTCTCCCCACTGCTTTTTGAGAAATTCTTTCATGGAGAAAATATTCATACAGGAATCAGAACAATTTTTCTAGGAAACCCGAAACCCAAAAAGGCATATATGTGCTCACCATTTATAGGGTTCGATCAAGGAATCAAAAATGGACATCACTGCCGCTACCATTTATTTGAATGATGAGATACATGTATAATCTTCAGAACTGCATTAATTGGTATAAAATGAAATTCCCAATAGGTCGAAAAAGTATGCATTTAATGACCTCTCTTGACCGCATAGAGGTGGACCACATTTTGAACCTCCAGCAAGTTTCAACTCATTTGGTGTAGGTACCATTACTATAGGTCATACTAAACCTGAAGTATGAGCATAAACTACTTTATAAATATTGGCTCCACCAACTCCGGATCTGCCATATTTGTAGATGATGGCAAATGTTCATATTAGCAATGCAATGATGAAGTGCATGCATGGTACCTCTGGAAAATATATTGCAAGTAAAAAGGTTCAGTAATGTTGGAATGTAGACGTTGAAAGGCCTTGAAGACCCCTAAGAGCCTGTCTGAAGACTTATTGGCATTGTCAAAATACCGAGGTCCCATCTATATCCATGTGTGTTTAGAACAACACTGTGAGAGTGGAAATGGTTTTCATTATTCTCAAAGATTTTTTCGAAGAGAGGTACACCATCGAAGTGCAGTACGCTTTAGTACACAGTGCCACCGTGCCCCCATATTAAGATTTTCAGAGGGTTAAAATATTCGCTTTAAATATTCCATTTTAATCCTTTAACCCTTTACCCAGATGGTAGAGGTGCAGGCTGCAGGCCGAGAGGTCCTCGGTTCGAATCCCACCTGCGGCAACCGCGTTGTGTTCTTGGGCAAGACACTTCACCCCCATTGCCCACGTAGGGGCACGGTGACGCTGTGTACTAAGGCGTACTGTACGTCGATGGTGCGCCTGTCTTCAACCAATGCTAACCCTGCTTGTGTGGAGTTGGTATGTTGGGGAGCTGACAGTTGCTCGGTGGTTCTCTCCGGGTACTCCGGCTTCCTCCACCCGTAAAACTGTCACGGTCATGGTTAGCCATTGTGCAGAAATATGTGACCTTAAAACACCAATAAAAATAAAAAAAAAAACCTTTACCCAATGAATCGGCCGCATCCACCCGCGTAATATGCAAATTGAGAAGATGAAAAAATATTAGTTCCAACGAGGGGTCCCATGATATGGTTTTGATGAAATTGTTTGGAAAATTTGAAAAAAATGATATTTGAAATAATAAATTTTGCTATCGTCTCCGTTGGGTAAAGGGTTAAATGGGGGCGCAATAGCTGAGTTGGCAGAGGTGCAGGCTGCAAGTCGAGCGGTCCTCGCTCTGTCCTTGGGCAAGACACTTCACCCCATTGCCTACGTGGGTGCATGGTGGCGATGTGTACTAAAGCGTACTGCACATCGATGGTGCACCTGTATTCAACCAATGCTAACCCTGCTTGTGTGAAGTTAGTATGTGGGGAATCTGATAGTTGCTCGCTTTTGCCCGGACGTCCTCCTCCCCAGGTACTCTGGCTTCCTCCGCCCGTAAAACTATCCTGGTCACGGTAAACCACTGTGCAGAAATATGTGAAATTAAACACCAATAAATAAATAATCCTTTAAAAAATGAGCTCATTCCAATGAAGGGTCATAAGCTATGTTTTTCAAGCAAAAATGAAAAAGTAATTAAAACTGAATAGACATTTCTGTGTATAAAGCTGACCGGTTTTTGCCGTTATGTTGGTTAAAGGGTTAAGAATCCCTTAGTTTGGAAAGCACACTGAAAAGGTGTCCCATTCCACATAGAATTAAATGTTTCAGAAAAGAGAGCGAAAAACATTCTGTAGCCATGAGTTATATTAAAGATATTTTTTTACTCACATCGAAGTATTAAGAGGGTTAAAATCTGACCATTCAAATATTCCATTTTATTACTTTGTAACTGTGATAGGTGTTTCGAGAAAGCCACACACCACTCCATCCCAAAACCTCTCAATGCTGAGTTATGATTGAGAATAAATAGATTTTTTTTAAAAAATGCTTTGAAAAGTGAAGGTTTCTCTCTCTCTTCAATGACTGAGACTGAAGTTTTCTAACATGATACAACATAAATATACAGTGCTGTTCAATGTAAAAAAGAATTCTACCTCAGCTTTCTCTCTGGAGATTTCTGTTTTAGATAATGGTTACTGCTTCAGCTAACTCATTTCCCAGTAAATGTTGTAAACATATTTTTAACATCTAGAGCCCGAAGGCCCCACATGCCTCCAAATCATAGATGACCAAATACCAATGGCAGGCAGTCTATCAGTATACCAAAAACATTGAGATAGGATTGATTGTATTTGGGTTATCATGTTGACAACAGTGCATAGAAGACATTCTATGAATGTTATTAATTTATTGGGGTTTAATGACACTTCAACAGCTAGGCCCGCCTCGTGTCGTACAGTTTTTATGGATGGAGGAAACCAGAGAACACAGAGAACCACCAAACAACAACAATAAGCAACTGTCTGGATCCCCAACATGCTAACTCCACCCAAGCAGGGTTAGTGCAAGTGTATCATTGGCATGCAGTATGTTTTAGTACACAACATCACTATGCCATTATGTGGGCAATGGGGGTTAAGTGTTTTTGCCCAAAGACACAAGGCAGTTGCCGCAGATAGGATTCGAACTGAGAACCTCTCGGCTTGCAACCTGCACCTCTAACTGCTTAGCCACCGTGCCCCTCTATGAATGTAATGGGAATACTTTATAGGCTTATTTTGGGGATAAAATAGTTTTAAAGAAATAAGAAATAGGTTTTCAATGACAGTATTTATAGATATTCATTCAAAAATCAGTTAATTTTTTCCAAGAAACCAGATAAGGTATATATCTTCACAGTATTCAAAGGGACCAATCAAGGGAATGCACAAGTAGGTTCAAAAATATGATTTTCAGCAATTCTGGTAATAGCCCTCGTGACTCCTGTTCGACCTTGGCCCTAATTTTGAATCTCCATCGAGTGTCGACTCATTGGTATTGGTCCCAGGTCCATACGTCATACCATGCTTGAGATATGAGCGTGACACACTTTCAAAAATTTTGGCCACGCCCACTTTTTTACGTCAAAATGCATGTGTGTATGTCAGGAATGCTTTAGGGTGTCAAAAAATGTGATTTCTAGCAATTATAAAAAATGCACTTAATGACCCCTAGGTGACCTCCATGACCTTGACCAATATTCTGAATCTCCATCGAGTTTCGACTCATTTGGTGTTGATCCCAGGTCCATACGACATACCATGCATGAGATATGAGCGTGACCCACTTTCAAAAATTTTGGCCACGCCCACTTTTTTTACATCAAAATACATGTGTGTACATCAGGAATGCTTTAGAGGGTCAAAAAATGTGATTTCTAGCAATTATGAAAAATGCACTTAATGACCCCAAGTGACCTTCGTGACCTTGACCCATATTTTGAATCTCCATCGAGTGTCGACTCATTTGGTGTTGGTCCCAGGTCCATACGTCATACCATGCTTGAGATATGAGCGTGTCCCACATTCAAAAATTTTGGCCACGCCCACTTTTTTTACGTCAAAATGCATGTGTGTATGTCAAGAATGTTTTAGGGGGTCAGAAAATGTGATTTCTAGCAATTATGAAAAATGCACTTAATGACCCCTAGGTGACCTCCGTGACCTTGACCCATATTTTGAATCTCCATCGAGTGTCAACTCATTTGGTGTTGGTCCCAGGTCCATACGTCATACCATGCTTGAGATATGAGTGTGACCCACTTTCAAAAATTTTGGCCACGCCCACTTTTTTCACGTCAAAATGCATGTGCGTATGTCAGGAATGCTTTAGTGGGTCAAAAAATGTGATTTCTAGCAATTATGAAAAATGCACTTAATGACCCCTAGGTGACCTCCGTGACCTTGACCCATATTTTGAATCTTCATCGAGTGTCGACTCATTTGGTGTTGGTCCCAGATCCATACGTCATACCATGCTTGAGATATGAGCGTGACCCACTTTCAAAATTTTTGGCCACGCCCACTTTTTTTACTTCAAAATGCATGTGTGTACGTCAGGAATACTTTAGGGGGTCAAAAAATGTGATTTCCAGCAATTCTGAAAAATGCACTCAATGACCCCTAGATGACCTCCGTGACCTTGACCCATATTTTGAACCTCCATCGAATGTCGACTCATTTGGTGTTGGTCCCAGGTCTGTAGGTCATACCACACCTGAGATATGGGCGTGACCCACTTTCAAAACACCCCTACAGACACCCCTGATACCCCGGGAAGCTGAAAAATATTCAGTGCCGAGAACTTGTGGCTGTCTATCAGCATGCCAAAAATCAACGAGATAGGGCAATTCGTTTTCGAGTTATCTTGCGGACAAAAAAGTGATGAGAAGACAGAAGACAGGAGAAGAAGAAGAAGAAGAAAAAGAAGAAGAAGAAGAAGAAGAAGAAGAAGAAGAAGAAGAAGAAGAGAAGAAGAAGAAGAAGAAGAAAAAAGAAGAAAAAGAAAAAGAAAAAGAAACCGTGCAAAAACAATAGTCTGTGTGTTTCACACAGACTAAATAGAATTGGAAAAGTTAGTACTGAAATGTCACAAAGTTTATTACAATAACTGGGATGTAAAACTATTTTTCCTGTCATTTTTCCAATTTGGACTCGTATCCCTTTTAAAATTATTGACTACCCTCTCAGGAGGGTGGGGGGGGGGCACAGTAGAAGAAATGCAGACGTCAGGTCCCATTTTTCGGTTTAGCCCTTTTTTACACCCATCCACCACTTTGTGCAATTTTTCTGCTGCCATTTTCAGACACCCACCTCTGCTTTCCCATTGAAATTACGAATTGCTTTGACAAACAAGATAGGTATGGAAAGAAGTATAGTTCGCAAATTAGTTTCATTCCACCAGTGATTCTATTTACTTGTTACAACTTTTTATTACTCAGAAAGGTTAGTTTCACTTCCTGTTTGTAAAATAAGGCTTCAGAAATCTTAAAAAAAAACTCACCCAGAACAGCTCAATGTCCACGAAAGTATGAATGATAGCCCAAGATATGCCCAACCCCATTCCCTGATTTGACGTAAATAAAATTATTCCCCTGATTTGTACCATAGGCGAAAGCTAAAGATGACAAAAAATTCAGTTCATTCTGATCCATTTCTTTTTATTTTTAACTTGATTCTGGCAAGAGTCTGCATGATTGATTCCATAAGTGACTCCAAGTACTAACCTTGTTAGTGTGGTTTATTTATTTTTGTTTATATTTGCCTAATTCTCAATTAAAAAAACAGTTGAAAATGCTGTTTGTCAATTTTCCAAAATCTCAAGTTACCAATGACACATGTGGTAAAGTCTTAATACACAATAATAGCAAGTTAAACTGTACTGAATATTATATTGTGACCAGGTCACGCAACAACATTTGAAATCTGAAAGCGTGTTGGAACTGTTAACCAAGTTGAAACAGGGCAGTTGTCACAATTAATTCACTCGCACGCCTTCTCCCTCATAATACTAAATCATTGACGAGTAAAGAATGGAAAATATTCTCAAATATCCTTTTAACATTGAGTGAATGAGTGAAGCCCTTTAAGCGAATAGAATATTAGTTGATACTTACACCTTTAAAATCAATTCATGTTGTGTCTCGTGCATTATAAAACATTTTTACAAAGAACTGTCTGGCATATTTTCTACACTGAGAACCATTCCCTCCACCAATATGTATTATTTGTGACATTTGCACAGATTTCACCTCATATTAACACTTATAAAGAAGGCTCCTTGTGTTTCAGTTAACCCATTAGGGTTGATTTACAGCATTATCTCAGCGGTTTGGAACATAAAAAAATGATATATTACAGAAAATTATGAAAAATGCATAAGTTGAGAATGCACGTTTTAGCGCACCCATGAAACCCACCCGCCCCACTCTTAACGTCTCGTAAATTTTTGGTACCCCCCCGCCCCTCCAAATTCTTCTTTGTCATTTAAATTTTTTACATGCATTCTAGGATTGCATTTCATTTGAGAGGCTAAGTTGTGGTCATCAATATGTCTGCAATAAGCAATCAATAACCACATGGTTGTCTGAAATTTCAACTTGATTTTCAGTGGTTTCAAGTTGAAAATATCATACTACACTTAAGGCATTAGCAGGACCATCTTTTGAAACGTATGGTTCTGTTCAGCATTATTAGCTTTAGTAAATTTATACTATGCTCTCGACATGCGTCTGTCCAACTTTCGAACTTTTTGGCTCCTCACATTTTTTTTTTTATATGTGAACATCAGAAATTCGTTTGGGGATCTCAAAAATAATATACCACCCGCCCACAAGCGATTTTTAAAAAAAAAATGACCCAAGAAACAGAAGATCTACTTTGTGGGGCCTTATCATGATGTATTCGAATTATTATGGAAACAAAAGTGTGAAAAGAAGACATACCAAAGAAAATACCCAATGACCTAGGAACCTGAACATAGAGGTTCGAGTTCTTGTGACTGTCTAGCAAAAGTTAAAAAAAATCAGTGACAAAAGATTTGTCGTCGAGTTATCGTGCAAACAACGGCACGAGAAGACGGAAGACCAGGTTAAGAAAAAGAAAATGAATAAAAAAAGAAAAATAAACTATTCAAGAACAACAGTCTGTATGTTTCACATAGATTAACCCTTTACCTAACATGGAAAGCAGACGACACTTGCAAACAAAAAATTCTTGAATAACTATTCTTTTTAATTTTTTTGTCTCAAAAACACAGGTTATGACCCCTCGTTGGAACGAGCTCGACGAGCTCGTTCCAACGATGGGTCATAACCTACGTTTTTGAGACAAAAATGAAAAAATAATGAAAATTAATTGGCGATTTTTGAGAACAGCGCTGGCAGGTTTTGGACCTTACGTTGGGTAAAGGGTTCATTGCCATGGGGCGGCAGCATTAGCTAAACTGTTATAACAATTTTGTAAACTGTTATAACAGTGTAGCTAAACTATTATAACAGTTTAGTAAACTCGCCTCTGGTTTCTTGCGACCTCTTCTGCAATTAATTTCCGATTTAGTGATCGTCATCGAACGGGGTAACATTTCACACATCCACCCCAAAACCATAGTCTTGCCTTTGAGATGTCTTTGACAGCGCAAAATGGCGACCACCTAATCATACTGTCACTGAACAGAGGGGTAATACCTTTCGGGAGGCGAGAGATCTTCGTTTTCGCTAGTGGCACAATTGATACCCAGAGGCTGCAGTCGGGACTCTGGTTAGAACCTAAGTCCCACCACCTTATCGACGCCCTATCGGTTTGGGACTGTTCGTGCTCTAGAATGAGTCTAGGACTTGAATATTCGAAGTTGATCGACTATAACTCACTGAAAAGATAATTTGGTAACATGCATATAGGAATATATGGTACAATTTACTTACAAAATTATTCAGCAGTTTGAGAATATATATATACTTTACACACATTTACAGTTTGGACTGTATGGGCCCACGTCGTCTGTCACAGCTAGCTTTGTCCCCCCTGGTCATACAGACATCTCTGGTTTCAATCTCCGCTATCGGTCTCTCCACGCGGTTTTGGTTTTGGTATCTGCAATAAAGTTGATAAACGTCGTTTCCCGACACAACTTTTACAGGGTTAACCCACAGTGTCACCGTGTTTCAGACTAATCTTTACAAGGCTCATTTGCAGATTTAGTGATCTTGTCCTCGCAGATTTGAGTTCGTCTCAACTTACCAAGCCAATTACTATTTCAAATTTCACGTTTAAAGTTTTCACAATCTACTATGAACAATTGACAGCTCTTTTTCTAATACAAACATCTCAATCTAACGAGCTAAACCAGCTCTCCGCAGCTCTCAGCTACTTAGCAATTATAAGTAATGCTCATGAACCCTTCGTAGTTCATGGCTGTCGACTGACACGATTTTGTTGCCCTCCACCGAATCTCAGAGTAGGGCCACCTGTGTCTTGCTGAGTTCTCCAGGTCATAACAGACTGCCGCTACGCGTTATTATTATAATTTATTAGAGTTTAACGACACTTTCGACAGCAAGAGCCACCTTGCGAGCAGTTTTACGGGTGGAGGAAGCCGGAATACCCGGAGAGAACCGCCAAGCAGTGACGAGCAACTGTCAGAATCCCCAACGTACAAACCCCACACAAGCAGGGTTAGCATTGGTTGAAGACAAGTGCCACCCATGGGATTCGGGATTACATGCCTTGTCCAAGGACACAGCTCAGTCACCCTTGGAGGGGATCGAAACGTGAACTTTTCGGTTTGAAGTCCAATGTCATAATCACACAGCAACGGCGGTTCCTTATACGCAGTGTCAGGGACGTGGCAAGAGGTTTCCGGTTGGAGGGGTGTAGGGTAGTGAATTTCCAACTAAGAGGAGGGACTGGGAGGGGGTACCCCCTCCCGGTCCCTCCCTAGTTGGAAATTCACTACCGAGAAACATTTCGAAAATGAAGCCATGAAAGGGGCATAAAATTGATTCTAGTAACTGAAATGCCAACACATTATGATAGAATTATCAAGTTATTATTAATTGGTATTATTCTGTGAATTGAGTATGTGCTAAAGAAATGTTCAAGCTTAGATAGAACTTTTGAGCAATTCATACTGTCCTAACATTAAATCCGATCTTATGCAGGAATGATCAGTTTTCGATCTTTCATCATTTTGCAACTGTGAATGATGGAATTAACTGAGGATGACGATTTTACATGTTGTGATTTTCTACAAGTGCATTTTGAGGATTTTTGTTATTACGATAAGTAAATGTACTATAGAAATCTCGTACCGAGTGACACCATGCATACTTATGAAGCTCGATATTGCGTAGACTGTAGTTGTAAATAGTAACACTTGGAATTTTTGTCGATTGAAACCGAGTTGGGATTTTGGGTAGTAAAGGAGACATCAGCATCACCAAAGAAGCTCTAAAATCCAGATAGATGGAATTTCCAACTACTCATGACTTGCCCTCCGAATTTCCAACTATAGGACATTTTGGCGAGGATTGGAGGGGGAGACACCCCCTCCCCCCCCCCCCCCCCCCCACACACACACACACATACACACACCATCTCCTTTTCGCCACGTTCCTGCGCGGTGTATCATAGATTATACAGTTTGGAAGAAATCAATTTTAGCAATAATTGGATCTTTTTCAAACTGGAGATATCCAACAAGATTGTGAGCTTTAAATTGGACTCCGTTTAAAGTTTTGAGTAATAGAATTTTCTGACTATAACGGACGACTGTTATTGGTGCCGGGCGATCCCTGTATTTGGATGATCTATATGCCTTTTATTCAGACTGACACTTGAAAATCCGCTTGCTATTATGCAGAAGGTTACAAGGCGCATGTGGTTTTTCGGGAGACATTATCTAGTTATCAAATGAAATCAGGCGTCACACATACCAGCTGTTTAGCCTTAGCTAGCGAGTACTTTTTACTTCATTTAAACGAATGTGGACATTATTCGCAACTGGACTGCCCCCTAATTATCGCCACGCTTCTCTTGGATAGATGGCTTTTCTCTTTTTGTTTAAGCGTTCACATATTCTGCTGTTTCTAACCTTAACAATATTGACTACTTCTCCAACTTTGTCCGTTACAAGAACGAGAACTTGTTATAAATTTTTATCCGAGACAATTTCACAACAACTAAAATAATGAGTAAATCCCGTCCAAGGTCTCATTACCCTGACACATACCTTGTGTCGTGTAATGTACATTAGTAAATAAGCTGGAAACATTTTTATTACTTTCCAAAGTGTGATTTAGTGGGATTTCCCGGTTTGACTATAAACGATAACTTAACAAGTGAATTATGCAATCAACAATGGGGTCATGTATCCGTGCGCGCAAACGGAGACGCTTTGCCGTGGGTGTAATGGGGACTTCATTGTTTTGGGTTTTTTTTAACCTTTTACCTAACATGAAAAGCAGACGACACTTGAAAAACAATTCTTGAATAACTATTATTTTCTTTTTTTGTCTCAAAAACATAGGTTATGATCCCTCATTGGAACGAGCTCGACGAGCTCTTTTCAATGAGGGGTCATAACCTATGTTTTAGAGACAAAAATGAAAAAATAATGAAAATTAATTGGCGATTTTGGAGAATAGCGCTGGCCGATTTTGGCTGTTACATTAGGTAAAGGGTTAAAAAATATAATTATCGTTAATAATGAAAAGTAATAAACAGAGTAATCACTTGACTGGACTAGTTACGTGAAATAATTCATTCGAGGCGAGGGACTATATTGTAAAACACTCGTGCGCATTCGCGCACTCGTGTTTGTACAACGTCCCTCACCTCTCATGAATTATTTCACGTAACCAGTCCAGTCAAGCGATTACTCTCTATGTTACTCAGGCAACCAGTCCAGAGCTCGCGGTATTATTTGCGATAACCCATATACGTCCACTACCGGAGGTAATGGATACCCATGTGTTATAGGTGATAATTTGAATTGCTGAAATATTTTGGCTGGAAAACATTGTGGTCATGTGAAAATAAACACGACAGGGTCACAGGGTCCCCCATCCCATATTTTCCAACTTTGCCGATGGGAGTGGAATACACTCCTCTTATACTTGCCCCCCAACTCGCGCTACACTCACTGGATGATGCTTCCCACCGTGGATCCGTGATTAAAATGTAGCGCACCCTCCTAAACCCAGTATCCTGGATCGGTCTAGATTTGAAACGGTTGGCCCATTTTCACAACCGACTAACCGAGAGCTATAGCCGGATAATATCCGGTTAACCGTAGCCATTATTTCACCGAATCTGGGACCAAAACTATAGGAATTGGAAAGCTGTATTCTCAGAAACTTTTCCGTATAGTTTGTGTACATACGAACGTTGTCGAGTACTCGACAACGTTCGTTTGTATACATACTACGGAATAGCTTCTGCGGTTACTCAGTACTCACGGAAATTGCCGATCATTAACGAAGTCTTGAACGCCAAAGTCGATTATTTCTCAATATATACAACGCGGCTTCGAGGTGTAATCTATCCGAAAGGAGAAGCGGTAGATTTACTACGTTTTAACCGTGAAATGACGATCACTATCGATATTTCGGATAACCGGTTGACGTTTTTTTTTTAATCGGTTAGGTAGGTAACCGGTTTCAAACTGGTTATCCGATTAACCATTTCACTACTAGATCGAGCACCGAAGGGTTACCGTATCTAGGCCAGATTAACCCTTTACCCCAACGTAACGGCCAAAACCGGCCAGCGCTATTCTCAAAAATCGCTAATTAATTTTCATTATTTTTTTCAGTATTTGTCTCAAAAACATAGGTTACGACACCTCATTGGAACGAGCTCGTCGAGCTCGTTCCAATGAGGGGTCATAACCTATGTTTTTGAGACAAAAAATAAAAAAATTAGTTGTTCAAGAATTTCTTTTACAAGTGTCGTCTGCTTTTCATGTTAGGTAAAGGGTTAAGACAGTATGTGTGGCATAACTTGCCAGTAACATGTATAAAATATCATAAGGACATATGTTTATACTCAGACCGCTGTGGTGTCTGATTTAATGTGAAGGCATTATGGGTAATTAACAGTACACACATCGACATGATACAAATAGTTAGTAATGTCGGATAAAGTTAGGAAACAAGATAATCAACACCATCCGTTCAATGATCTTTTACCAAAATTAGCTTCGCAGCGTTTCATATTTGGTTATTTGATCTATTAGCAGATTGTCGATAAGTAAACTTTAACCTTTTAAACACTGGTAGTATCTTCCACGCCAGTTTAGTGTCATCACTTGGAAGAATCCACACTCGTTATTTGGACGGGGTGGGGGGAGGGGGGGGGGGGGGGGCATTTAATATTTTCAAAGTGCATTGGTCTACCATACATACTGACGCAGCAAACATCTACTTTATTTAATTTATTTATTTATTTATTTATTTATTTATTTATTTATTTATTTATTTATTTATTTATTTATTTATTTGTTTGTTTATTTATTTATGTCTGCACAATGGCTAATCATGACCATGACAGTTTTATGGGTGATGGAAGCCGGAGTACCCGGAGAGAACCACGAGCAACGGCGGGCAACTGTCAACTCCCCAATTTAGCAAAATCGAGCAACGGCGGGCAACTGTCAACTCCACACAAGAAGGGTTAGTATTGGTTGGAGACAGGTGCACCATCGACGTGCAGTACGCCTTAGTACACAACACCACCGTGCCCCCACATGTGCAATGGGGGTGAAGTGTCTTGCCCAAGAACACAACGCGGTTGCCGCAGGTGGGATTGGAACTGAGAACCTCTTGGCTTGCAGCCTGCATCTCTACTAAATGAGCCACCGCACTTTATGAAGTCAGGTCCTATCACGATCATGGGCCGGAAAAATGGTATCCCGTTTCAAATGGTTAAACCAGAGTTACTACTACCTTTCTCTGACAGGCATAAAATCTTACTGAATCTGGATATCGTAATTAGCTGGGGATTCATTGATCAGCGCGTTGAACTTCTTTGGCGATGGAGTGGAGGAACTGAATAATTGTGCGAATTTTTGTGACTGAAGGTTGGGCGATAGTGGTCGTGGTATTCAATTTGACACACGGAGATGCATGGAGGAAAAAAGAATAATAAATCTGTAACATTAATCAGCAAAGTAACTCAAGTGTTATATAATAAAATCGAGTCAGGTCTCAATTTTCTAATCTTTGTTAAAAAGAGAGGATAACAAGGGAAAATGAAATGAATTTTATTGCGGGGTCAATTCCTTTGTCATAGTATGATAGTAGTATGAGAGCGATGGATCGTCCGCTACTAGGGGGACCTCGGCCGAGATTACGGAAGTGACGGCATGATAACGTAACCTAGTTTCGTCATGTATGGTTGTCATGGTAACCCTCTTGAGCGGCCATCTTATGGCGTACTCCCCATAGTGATACGTGGCATCAGTGCGCATGCGCGTGTTGTTAGGGTATATTGGGGCAATATCTACTGAACCGAGTATTGCGAACGCCTTCACCCCAGCTACAGCCAGGTCACAAGTGAGCTGGAGGCCACGCTCACACCATTTTTATCCGTTTCCCACCGTAGTACCCGTATGTAGAGTGAGGTACCCGTATGTAGGAACCATAGGTTTCTACTACAACAATCATCTAAGGATATCCTCCAATAGGCATCCTCCAATAGTGCATCACCATGTCAAAGGTATCCTCCAATACCCCACGTGCCCCGTGTGTTGTGTGCACATTGTGCACAAGCACCGCTGCACACACGCACATATCGGCACATCCAGCATGTGCCTTTGTGTTGCATGCGACGTGTACACAGCGTGGCACAATGTGTACTAGCACACAGACACAGTCCACGAACTTCCTGTCCAGGCCAGGCGGGGCATTGTAATGTGTCAAATTATCGTTATTTCAAGACACAACGCTCATTTTTGGACTTTACCTTCCACATTTACGTGTGAAATAACTAGAAGATTAGTTCTGGGAACACGCTTCCTTCACAGTCTAAGATCCAAGTTGTTCCAGACAGGAAACGTCTGCTCATTACTGAAGAAATACGTGATACCAAATATCGACCCTTGGGCGCAGTATTGCGCCATCTGCAATGCTAAAGCACTGCAGATGACACCTTGTTCTACTCAATGTCAGCACGTAAGATATAAAGCCACAATGCCATAAAGAATTCTTCTTTTTTGCTAGCAATTAGTCATACATTCCTAAAAACCTACAGTCACTCTCCTGCATCGAGTTCATACACTGAGTTAATATGATAGCTATATTGGTTAATAAATGAAAATACCGAAGTGGTCCACTTTGGATCGGTCTAGACCAGACAGTACGGGACCATTATTTTTCAGAGAAGCCACTAACGGCGGTATTGTACGGTCGGCATCATTAAAGTGTGAACTATGTTAAGAGTGCAAAATAATTCTTTCTGTCTGCTCTAAAAAGCTCCTGAATGCTGGCTCAAAGCACCTCACTCTGCAGGAATAAATAAACTTCATAAAGAAAAGTATATACAGTTGCTCGATTCCTGGGGACTCTTCCTGTTTGTGGAAACCTCGGAGCATAAACACGTACAGGGACGTAGCTAGAAGGGCCTTTAATTGGGGCGGGGGGGGGGGGGTCAGTTAGATTTCTAACTGGGGCTGGCATGTCCCTAGGGCGCACAGGCCGGTGTTGGAGGAGATTTCGAGGACTCCCCCGAGGAACATTTTAATTTTTGAACCCTTGAGATGGATTCTGAGGCCTCCCTCGGGCGTAAATCAAGTCATTTTATCAACAACAAAAAAATGCATTGTCACCGGTAGGTCCATGAGTTTTCCCACACACTGACCAGGCTACACAGAGACTATATATAGACTGACAGTCAGTTGGAAGGAGTGAGTATTCTCTGAATATCTTTCTGTCCTTGCGAAGCCTGGTGATTGTAAAGGAAACGGAACGATGAATTCGAAAACCGGACTGGTCAGATTCGAGTCCGAATTTCGGAAAAATTTGAGAGTTGAGTGGAAAAGTCTGGGAGTTTGATCGAAAATTGGAATATCGCGTTGGCTCTGCTGGTAAGCGCAACCGATCGCCAACAGCAATCGGAAAAACAGTGATCACGGGCTGAAAATTCAAATCGACTGGTCGAAAAACTAAATACCTTTCTTTGAGTTTCCTTCTTTTGGAATTTATACCTTCGAATTCGGAATTCCCAGCTATTAAAAATTATGATGGTTATTGGGGAGGATGGGGGGGGGGGGGGGGGTAGTGTGTTTTACAACGAAGACAACTACTTGATGGAAATATTTTTCCAACGACAATAGATAAGAAAATATTTAAAACCATAACAAATAAGGTAAGGCTAAAAAAATTAATCTTTGATTCTCAAGCACCGGCGCATTCGTTTTTTCTGCCCCCCGTTCGTCATATTTATTTTGGAGGCAAAATTAAAAATGTATAACACTACCATAGGGTGTAATTGCAGCGGTATCACATCGTGATTTGCGATGCAATATGTCATGTACATTCATTCAGTATTATTGTCTTCGAGAAATGCGACACGATTCTCATATGTATGTACAAAATAAACATTTATTCAACTGCTTGAGGGCTAAATTATTTTTGTGGTCTAAATTTGTTCATCAAAAATTGTTTTATTACAAATTATAGGAGTGGCAACAGGCACTCTCCAATAATTTGTAATAGAACAGATTACTGTAAACAAACTGTTATTTACGGATGACTGAATATGAAACATGGTTAAGAAAAAAGGACATTTGCACTGGTACCCTCATTTTTGAAAGACCTGATTGTGATTTCTGACACTCAACCAGTTAACCCTTCACCCAACGTACCGGCCAAAACCGGTCAGCGCTATTCTCAAAAATCGGCAGTTAATTTTCATTATTTTTTCCTTTTTTGTCTCGAAAACATAGGTTATGACCCCTCATTGGAACGAGCTCGTTCCAATGAGGCGTCATAACCTATGTTTTGAGACAAAAAAATGAAAAAAATTAGTTGTTCAAGAATTGTTTTTTTGCAAGTGTCGTCTGCTTTTCATGTTAGGTAAAGGGTTAAAAACTCCTCATTATTTTCATCTCTATTTTAGTTGTTCTATATTGCTTTTGTGTTGTATGATCACTATTTCAAGAGAAACTGTCATTGAAATCGGGAGCGCGGTAGCCTCAGTTGTAGACTGTTGGCCCCGAGTTCGATCCCCGTCCGGGACGACCCGCGTTGTGTTCTTGGGCAAGGCACTTTATCCCGGTTGCCTACACGGGGGCACGATGACGCCGTGTACTAAGGCGTACTGCGCGTCGATGGTGCACATGTCTTCAACCGCTGTAACCCTGCTTGAGCGGAGCTTGAACAGAGTTAGAATGTTGAGGAGCTGACAGTTGCTCGTCGATGCTCGGTGGTTCTCTCCGGGTATTCCGGCTTCCTCCATCCGTAAAACTGTCACGGTCACGATTAGCCATTGTGCATAAGTACGTGACCTTAAACACCAATAAATAAATAAATAAATAAATCAGTGAAATCAACTTGGAAGCTCTAATATTTAAGGAGCTATATAAGTAATGGAATTTTGTTTATTTTGAAGTTTCCAACTCTCATATTCCTTACATTCAATTTAAATATACACAAATTATACAGCAAAATGAAAGTTGAGATGTATAGAACACGAAACACATATCTAATCAACTCGTAGAGTTGACAGCAGGCACCACTGGTTCCTGGAAGTCTGCTACCGCATTCGTACCAGAACTGATAATAAAATAATATTTCCTGAGAAAGAAAGAGATTTGCATTGTCTTATGGACCCCTCTCCCTTTACCCACTCCAATAATAAATAAATAAATTGAGGCCTCTCCTCACAGCCCTCACATCCTCATACGAGGATATGATCACTGGTGATCGCACGGTGGCAAGGTGTGCTAAGACGTATGACATGCCGACGGTACACACGCCTCCAACCCATGCTGACTCAGGATAGTAGCCGACGTTGGAAAGTTACTTGCCGGTGTTCGGTGGTTCTATCCCCGTACTCTGGCTTCCTCCATCCGTTAAACGGCCCGAAACGATATGACCCTGGCTGTTGAAAGTGTCGTAAAATCCCAATAAATAAATAATAGTGAGTTAAAGCCTATAAGCAATACACCTATAGAAAACCACTACGTCCACCAAACACCGTATACGCGATTTATACACCCTATATCTTAAAGAGTGACACTTCTATAAATCGCAGACCTACAATGTTTGGTGGTGATTTGCTATTGTGGTTAATCGGTTATGATCCGGTCAACTCTGGTGGTTACCCGGTTAAAATGTCAAAACGTCTCAACACGAGTCGGATGGCGGAGGGTGGGGTGTTGAATATCGCATCAACAAAGTATGTACAGACTAGCCCACCTTGCAGTGCAGTCCTATGGTGAATATACGTACTCACATGTAATAATATTAATATGGTCAACATGTTTTTTCGCAATGGACGAGAATAATCTGCCAGTTATGCAAGAACCTCGGTGTCTTTTCAGCAACTTTATACTTCTAGTAGAAGAAAAATAAAGATTTGCAAAATCAATATCAAAGGTAATGGAGGGTTTAATATCTTGCCGATTGACACGGGCGCGGGGACATGCAAGTGAATTAATCAGATGAAAACTTTTTCGATAATTCCATTGGAAAAAAAGTTTATTACATAATGCAACTCTTGTCGAATTAATTTCGTTTCATCTTGTAACAATTTTTACATTTTACAACGTTTTTCCAGTTCATGTAGTTGCATTTTGTAACATTTATTACATTTTGCAAAGTTTTTCCTGTCCATGGACTTGCATTTTGTAATAAAGTTTGAAAATCTACGAAACTCGCTCAAACATGCGTAGAGGTGCGCATAATACACCGTAAGACAGTCGTAGAATCATAAAATCACAGATTTATTTCAACATTTGTATAATAACATGAATTAGTTTCTGATTGCCGGTGTGACAGGAATGATAGTCCGTAGGAACGTTAGTCCCTCTGGACTATTATTCCGGACTACTATTCCTAGGAATGTTAGACCTAGGACTATAATTCCGCGGAATAATAGTCCAGAGGGACTAACGTTCCTACGGACTATCATTCCTGTCACACGGGCTTGAAAAAAAAGTTTAATACATTTTGCAACGTTTTTCCCGTCCATGTAGTTGCATTTTATAATAATTATTACATTTTGTCACGTTTTTTCCCGTCCATGTAGTTGCACTTTGTAATAACTATTACATATTTTGCAACTTTTATTACAAAGTGGGTTGTAATAGTCCTCACTCTTGTGCATTTACGAAAAAATAATTTAATTGTAGCCGAACTATATTTGTGGCGTAAAGAAGGATTGGTGAACTCTGCTAGTCGAATTGGAAGACCAAAGTTTCAGAATGTTCTTTTTCTGTTCATCAAATATAGTGAAATTTAGTACCATCGTAAATTTAAATTTCTTCCTCGCACAACCACATTGCGTGTAAGATGGATGCACGTCGATTTTGGATGTTATTGGCACCAATAAAATAGAAATAACATGAATCCACGATCCACCGGGTGGACAAATCACAACGATCAAATACATCATTTTTTATGATCTTTGGCACATGTCGAACACCTGTGGACAGGGCGCGGATTAATAAATACATCTAATTGTTTAGTTAGTTAAGGTCAAGCGAACTGACTGAGTCAACTAAAGACTTGCCCGAGGGCAGAGTTCGGGACAGGGTCAGAGATAGCCATCAAACCTGTAGTTGTGCTACAAGTCAGTAGTAATGGTACAAGGCTGCAAGAACGATAGAAAACCAAAGTACTGTATGAATAAATACACTAAAAGCTGATCACGGGACAGGCGGCAATCGGGCAATGACCGTGGACAAGTCGCTTGTAATGGGAAGTAAGCTATGAAGGTCATGAGGTGATCTAGCAGTTAAGGGCCGAATAGGCGCTCTGGGCCATGTAAGTGACATCAAGGCTATGATATAGGAGCTGTACATGAGCCATATAGGAGTTATGGACCATATGGGAGATGCAGCCATATATAAGGCATGTCGGAGCTAGGAGCTGCATAGAAGCTAAGAGTCATATAGCGGTTATGTAGATATAGGAGCCGAACAGGTGTTAGAAGAATAACTATCATCGAAAAGATATCATCCAATAAGTATCGCCAACAGGTGTTCTCCGATAAATTGGCAATAATACATACCTATGTGTACCCAGGTGTGTCGAAGTGTCGTACGAGAAGTCCCACTTTCGAGTAATTACTCGATAATTCATTTCGATTTGAGTCGCCCGAGCAACGCTTTTTCCAGTCACTGCGAAGTTCGACGAAATTCGAGTCGTCCAAGCAACGCCTGCTCCATTCACTGCTCGATTGACTGTTGGCTTATTCTTACCCTGTATCAGATAATGTGGTGGGGCAGTGAGCGGGGCTTAGACGAATTGAGTGATTTGATTGATCGAAGTCAATGTTCGAGACCAGAGATGGCTTGGCGTAGGTAAGGCTAGATGGACTGCTGGGCTGAAAGTAACCAGAATAGAGCCCGGCATTGACAGAAAACGAGGCTTCTGAAGGTTTGGGATAGTTGTCGGGTAGTTTGTGGTAACCAGTCGTACTCTGTTCTATCTAGGTACAAAACCTCCTCCGCCCCAGAGTCTTATAGCACAACATGTTACTCTCTTTAAGAGGATTCGGGGTGATTTTCAGTCGTTTTCGGGTCCATCTTGGAAATTAGATATATTTCCATTCATTCAAACACACCCTCAGAAAATAACCTTTTCGTGCTCATAGCAACCACGTACCGCCATAAAATTAATGTGGTGGCCTCCAGTATATGGTGGATGGAAACGCGTCACTCTAACTTCACGCGCTGTCCGTGTGCAATGACACGACATCACGATGGTAATGATGCCTTAACATGGTCACTCACGCGAATTACCATAACAACCCCACATAACGTAATTGGTCGCATGATAATGACGTCACTTCCCCCACCAGCTCTCCCTCAGGCAACCCTTGCTCGTTCGGGTACATGCCATACAACAAGTAAATATCTGTGAATAGAAAAAATACCCTAGATGTTTTTATTATTATTATTATTATTATTATTATTATTATTATTATTATTATTATTATTATTATTATTTATTACTTAACCCTTTGCCAACACGAGTAGAAGACAACAGTTACCAAAGCAGTTCTGGAAAAACTATAAGTTTTCATTTTTTTGTCCCAAAGATAGCTAATCTCAGCTAGCACATGGTCGATGTTACCGTAACAACGTTGAAGAAACATTGCGTCTTTGTGATTATAACGTTCACTGTCTGTCCAAATGTAGGCTGACAGCGCGGTTGGGGCAACATATTTCATTACGTTGAAATATCAACAACTACTTACTTGACGTTGTAGTTACGTCGTGAGAACATTGTGGAAACAACCGTTTAGCAACTTAGTAACACGTTGTTGAAACGTTGTGGTCAACACACCCATCTTACATTATTTAACCCTTTACCCAACGAAGACGATATAAAAAATTATTATTTTAAATATCATTTTTTAAATTTTTTCAAAATATTTCAACAAAACCATATCATGTGACCCCTCTTTGGAACGAGCTCGACGAGCTCGTTCCAAAGAGGGGCCACATGATATGGTTTTGTTGAAAATTTTCGAAAAATAATATTTTTTCAACTGTCGAATTTGCATATTACGCGGGCGGATGCGGGCGATTCGTTGGGTAAAGGGTTAACAACCTCTTACTTGATGTTGTAGCCACCTGTAGCGACTTTACAGTTGTTTCTAGGCAAGTCTTGGCTGCCGACATAGGCAGCCAAGACTTGTCTAGAAAGAACCAATCAAGGTACTCATAATTAACTAGCAAGTTTCTTCATTGACAGAATGTTGGGGCACCTGTTTTATTGCAGTAAAATGGTCAGCTTGAATGGGAATTAGGCCCTTAAGGTTAACAACGTTTTACGTGACGCTATGGAAGCGTCCCGAAAACGTTATTGCAACATAAGTATATCACACCATTCAACATCCTATTTAACGCTGTAGACTTATTGTAGGAACGTTGTGGCTCGACACAACCTTTCCATAACTGACAACGTTGCGATTACGTTGTGAGCTAGCCGGATTGACATTTGAATTAGCTCAACGACATGACGTCAAAAGCTACGTTCTTGAGGGATGCACTCGTCAGAGAGGACATAGGGGCACGTATATCCCCAGCCCCTCCATGCCAAATGGAATCTTATGTCAAACAACAGTGAGAGAAATAAGTGGTGACAAAATCTGACAAATACATAAGTAGCTTTTCCAGATTGAATTATTTTGCGTTATTAAAATAGAGCTTACGTATGGATTAACTGTGGTGCATTGATTCCCGTAGACTTTAGATATAATAGTCGTAATAGATTTCAATATTCGGCTATTAACCCCTGAACTGATGCGCTGTGCACATGAAGAGAACATACGAACACGAGTTACCAAGTCGTGGCTGACTCTTTTACGCCATCTCCGACCTCCTCAGCAGTCCCGTTTCATAATAAGGTAATCGCATCCACCTTCTGCCTATAGACTGAGATATGCTCCCCCGCATAGAAATCTTGGTCACGTCCGTGTGTGTGTGCTTTAGTAAGCACTAAAGAAATGCATTATATTATCAATACAGTTTGTACTGTTTCCCATTAACTATACAATAGCTCTTATCAAAGAACAATATCAACAAGGCAAAGGGGAACCATAAATAATTAAGAAATAATGTGTTCCGTTTTGTCAATTATCTGTACTTAAAAATTAATACACTGCTGTGGAGCGCAAATTGTGTGTATCCAAAAAAATCAATAAAATGTTCACGCAAATCCAAACGGTGGTACGCAGCAGCGCAACAAAAAAAATGCCGATTAGTGATGAATGGGAAGAGGAGGGATTCCTTACTCTTTCCCCAATACTCGCAAATTTATCCGATGTTTATTGCATCACTAAAAGTCTACACGCTAAAAACTAAAGTGTTAAAAACTACACTTGAAGTGCTGTATTTAACACTTACCAAGTGCTGAACTAGCACTTTGTTCAAGTGTAGATATCCCAGAACTTGACAGGTGTTACAATAATACCACTTGACAAGTGTAATGTCGCGACACTTAAAAGGAAGCAACGCAGATGACGCGGATCAGGCTCGAACTCTCGAGCCTGATCCGCGTCATCTGCGTTGTGTCCTTTTAATTATGTACCCACCAAGCGCAAATCAAATTATGGACGATTCTGGATGAACCACCAATGCTAGACACATGGGAAATGCCATCCATTCAAGTTTTAGATGTCTGATGATTGTAATGTCTAAGTGCTTAAAGCATTGCACTTTGAGTGTTAAAATCAAACCCTAAGAGTTAGAATGGGTTTAACACCTTGAAAGTGTCAGTTTTAACACTTTAGTTTTTAGCGTGTACACATCCCGTAATTGCCACTCAAGATCCTCTAGCCACATCTCTCCCTCCGACAGAGTGTGTGACATAAGTTCAAGAGTCAAACCTAGTAGGGAGTGCGGTTGATAGAGCCCTGGACTTTAGACCGAAAGGTCCATGCTCCAGAAGCGACTGGCCGTATCGTTACTTCCCGATGGGCTCCCTTATCGGGAAGGGGGTGGGGGACACCTTGTGGATCCCTAAATTGATGTAGTCCAACACCTTTTGTGCATGAAATTTCGTGAAAATGACCAAAACTCGAAGTGGCGCTGCATGCATAGACTGTCGGTATATAGAAATGCCTTCTATGTGGACTGCCATTTGTAGTCCACATAGTGAACATTTCGATATATGAGCAGTCTAGTCTGCCATTGATCGCTCATGTGCAACGGAACAGCATTCTTTCAGACCGAGAAATGAAAATGTGATCGTTCATTGGTCCGAACTATGGTCGCCCGATCGATCCGAGGTGCCCTTTGTTGCATTCATTATTGCCGAATGAGCGACAAAGGTGATACAAAAATAAATCTCGAAATGCCCTCTTTGTGCACTGCCATAAATCGTTTAGATGCAAGGCAGCTGCGTTCCTTCAGTTCGCAAAATCTTTATTTTCTTCGGGTCCGCCCCCAGTGCATTTCCCGGTAATAATTTTTGATCCAGTCCTCCCCTGCCGCGGCTCGATGCTGACCTGCGGTGACTGCGTTGTGTCCTTGGACAAGGCACATAATCAGAGGCGGCGGAGGCGGGGGGGGGGGGGGGGAGAGGGGGGTTTACATGGGGCGCGTGCGGCCCTCCACTTTTTTCCACAGATATGTTTCGCACTTACACAATAAGTTAAAATGGGCGCACGCAAACGTGTCAATGTATATGCATTCCTGTAACATTACTAAGTTTACAAATCCAAACAATTTTTTGCTAAATAATCCCACTTTCGGTCGGTCCGGTCTGTTTCTTCTACTTCAACTATCTTCCAACCCGAAGGCTGGCCTTCGGGTTGGAAGATGATTGAAGTAGAAGAAACGGACAGGATAATGACCACGCAGCGGCATATTCATCTAGACGGGAAAGTATAGCGAGTCATAGTACATTTACCGATATACGATTGTAACCTTTTTTCAGTCGAACAATAGTAGCATTGTGAATTTGTGCCCCTCCACTTTTATAGAGCTTCCGCCGTCCCTGCACATAATCCCAACTGCGATCGTGGAGACACGGTGGCGATGTGTGTTAAGGCATACTGCACGTCGATGTGCAATATCTAGATGAGGATATAAGGCACGTGAGGCTAGACCTCACCTGGGGCCCTGCGAATATTCGGTATTCAAAATGATATTAATTCGATTCAGTATCGCATGTCTATCGAATATCACCGATTATCCTTTCACTCTTTCTCTCAGTCGGAATGCACCGGATATTGGCGGAAGGAAAGCATGTTTTAAAAAGAGGCACGCATTAGCTTAAAAGCGGACTCCATCGCGCGCATCTCCATATTCAGTGCCGGTGACGGATATCCGTCACCGGCAAATGGAATAGGGAGAAAGGTCCAGCATGGTTATGTTCCGGACTAAAACACGATGTTTTTCCAGGTAGCGCTACCTGTAACCATTCTAATAAATTCGATTCGATATTTGATTCGACTCGCGAATCGTGAGCTGTATTCAGTTGGGTATTCGATTCGATCGCATTCGAATATTCGCAAGGAGAACCCTAAACTCAGCACCGAAGTCTATCTTCGGGGCCTTCATTTACACTTATGGGCAAAAGTATTGAGAGAGAATAAGATTGCAAATTTCCCATAGCACTACGTGCTACTCTTATCAAGAAAATTCTGGGGGGGGGGGGGGGGGGGGGGGGGGGGGGGGGATCCAAATTAAATAAAGTAGGTACCGGTACTTTTAGATAGTTGTGAGGTTGTTTGTGGTAATTATTCATACTCTTATCAACTGGAACGAATGTACGGAACATGCCCCTTCTATTAGAAATCTTCCAGGTTCTTTTCTACAAATTCGCACTATTGCACAGTTTTAAAATTCTAAACTCGTGGCAGAATTATGTTGAAACTAATGCCATATAAATTGGAGATGTATAGCCAGATATATGATTACATTAGGTTATCTGTTGGACAAAAGAATTTTAATTTTTGGTCACAGAATTGGAGACTGTTGCATTAGGGTTAATTATCAGAGGAATTATGGGAAACAGTGACTTTGAAAAACTGACTGTGTCATTTTACCCCCCCCCCCCCCCCCCCCCCCCCCCCCACACACACACACATTAGCTGCAAACAACAAACAAGAGTCGAGGGCCCAAATTGCATCAAGGCGTGCCGCGTTCAAACAGTCTGAAACATACCGCTTAAAAGTATTCGAGGAATGCTAGAATGGAGAGCGTGCAACGCATCCGTTTGGAATGCAGCCTACTTTCATTTTCGATTTAAGCGTCGTTTGGTGCGAATTTCCACTTTACAACAGCGTTCTTCCGTTAAAATGTCACCATGTACGACGTTTTTTATAACTGAAAGACCTACCCAATAAGTTTCAAAAGGATAGAACTGTTTTAATTTAATTGTCTGAGAATTGTCTGAGAATGCTCCAGAGAACACCATTTACAACGTAAGTTTTAAAAATTTTCTCAACTTCGGAAGGGGACACCCCTCCCCAAACCCGCCCTGGTGCTGAGCGGCGGGCAATACCCCACTGCGGGCAATACCCCACTGCACACCCTCACTGCTGTAACTACCCCGAAACCTACCTGACATACTATAAGCGCGGGATTTACTGATCGAGGGCGGCAACGGATGCGGGAAGCAGATGGTGCTATTTACACAAACAGAGCTATATGGACCTCTAATTAGAATGAACTCGTTCCAATACGGGATAACTAATACTGCTTTGCATGGGGAGAAAAAAACCCAAATATATAAGGCGACACATCGGTGTCCCTGAAAATAAATGCTATGAGTGTTGTATATATTTTATCAGAGATGCATTCTCAAATTGTTTTACACGCAATCAGTCAGAGTAATTCTCACTGCGGAATACTTCTGGTGTATTTCCTTCTTCTATTTTAATGTAGATGTGCCAAACGCCCGATTCTATACGATAATATTTTCGAACACGAGTCTTGAGCTCGGGTATGAATGCTATGAGAGTCTTCATCCTCTCAGTGTTAAAATTTTGACCCACCTCCTATTTAAAGAATTTTGTACCACCATTGAAGACTAGAAAGTCCCCCTGCATGTGGGTGGGTGGGTGGGTGGGTGGGTGGGGGGTGGTTGTCTGGGGATTTTCATACTGGGACGCCCTGGGAGCGATATGTGAAGGTTTCTATAACACCTGTCATGATGTGTGGGTGGGAAAACCACGGTCAGATAGTAATTTGAAGTTTGACTTTTGGGGGGTGGGTGGGCAAGGGAAAAGTGGGGGAGGGGGAGGGAGCTCCCCCACCCCACCCTGTGGCGCCACTGTGTGTTTGGAAAAGAATTATTAATTAACACTGTTTGACATAGAGAGTGTTCGTGAGTAGTTATTCACATTTCGTGTCAGATTTTGTGTACCGTCGTCCTTGAAGGGTAACATAATGAGATAAAAATACTACTCTAGTTAATCGCCTTACTTGTATTTCAGCTATAGAATTATTATTACTTGAACGCGTTCCAAGTCAGTATATTTATCATTCTGGAGTTTTTCCAGATTATTTCTTCTGTTGGGAAGGTTAAGTTATACAGTCCATTGATAGTATTGATAGGTAGTGGTGATTGGGTATTATGGGGAAACAATATCCACTCGAGTTAATCTTGAATTCCCCCACTCAATGCAAATAGCATTTGGAGGGTATCTGGAACACGGCCCATTGAATTAGGTTTAATGAGATTCCGAAACTGTTATTGAAAATATGTGCCAACAGCACAAGTTCTGTGAATGGTTGATTACCGTTCTTGACAACCAAGCACAAACACAACACTCTATGGCCTACAATACGGCCACCGTGGACTGGTCACTTTCCACGGGTGGGCAATATTTCCACGGATACAATAATATTAGATTTCAAACACTAATCATAGAAATAATCATCAAAAATGTAATTAATGAAGCACCGGGTAAAACCCGGTGCTCCATTAATTAAAATTTTGCTGACGATGATTTTAATTACCTGGTAAACACACGCGTGAACATCACTGCCCACGCGTGGATTACGACCAGTCCATGGCGACTGTACTGTAGCATTACGTGCTACCTGTACCAACTGTGGATCAGTTCAACACCTTAGAAGTGTAGTGGTATGAAAGGCCAATAGTGAACCTGTGGAGCACAGACAGTTCTTCCTATACGACTGTACCACACAATCAAGCCTTATATTGCACGACCTAACATTACATACTGCGATACCAACTATAGGACCATATAACGACTTAGTTGGGTTGATAATACCAAGGGCTAACAATAGACCAACAGAGGTACAGACCATACATTCTAAATACCAATGACAACCACGCAATACTGCATCGCTCAAAATTATATGCCACCTATACTAACATCCGGCGGTAAAAATACATTGAATGGATTAGAAGTACTAAAGACACACAGTAGACCAAGAAGAAGAACGACAGTACACCCTGTACTACCGCACTAGCAGGTCATGCATTACCCCCACCCCCACCTCCACCCCCACGTCACAATTCCACTTGACCTAGCATTACACACTACCTATACTTGGCATAGGATAATACCAAGCACTCGATGGGTTAGCAGTACTAAGAGCTAACAGTAGAACTACGGGTATATACCACCCGTGCTATACTCTAAAGTACCATGTATTACCCACACCACATCGCAAGACTAGTAGAACAACACTGCATGACCTAGCATAACCTACTACCTATACCAGTCACATGATAATATAAAGCCTTAGTTGGATTAGTAGTTCCAAGGGCTCAGATGGAACAAACAGGGGTACAGACCGTTCATCCTATATTACCCAACTCGACAATCAAGTATTGCCCCACAATATCACTTCGCATGGCATTACGTACCACCTATACCAGACAGGATATTAAAAACATTAGGTGGGTTAGTAGTACCAAGGGCTAACAAGGGGCCTACATGGGTATATAACACCCATACTATACTGCCATATCATTCCAGTACGACAAGCCCAACACACTATGTCTTGAACAACGTAATGTCGGATTGTGCAGTGGGCAAGGACAGCGGCCAATGTCTCTGTGACTTCGCGTGCGCATCATGACGTCATTAAAAATTGTCAACCGTTTCTCGGGAAAAACTTTCAAGAAAAATCTCACCTTTCCTATCAATTTTTCATTACATACTCTTGTTATATACCCAGAGGCGTGAGTGTACACATATCACTATACGTATCATAGCATACTTTGTATACAGTTCGTATACCTCTTGCCAGTTCTAGCTGGAACGAGCCGGAGTTTTGTACAGGAAAAAGTTGCTCCCCTAAAAGTCCAGTTCGTATGGGAAATTAACATTAGCCCTCAGAAGTACGGGTAATCGGGCACGATCTGTCCCCCGATACAACTGAACGGTGACAAATTTTCAAGAATAAGTATTTTAAATATTAATTTGCTTTTCCCAAGGCCATTTAGCAAATAGCAAATAGCAACACAGTAGTGCTCAGAAAGGGGGAATGACGAAAGGACGACCTCTCCGAGCGGCAACTTTTGTGGTGGTAAAAAATGTCAAAACGTCTTAGTAAGTCATGGAATCCAGACGTCTGTATGAAACCAACCATCATATACACAGAACGACACGCGCGTATGAAAGGGTTAATCGATATGGCACGAGTGCCAGCGTGGATGTATAAAACGAGAGGCCGCAGCTTCGAGTTTTATCCTTTCGCTGTGGCACAAGTGCCATATCGATTAACCCTTCCACACGCTCGCGTAGTTCTATGTTTATTACACGCCTTCACGTCTATAAAAACAATTATTAGAAAGACACTCAGCAATTCATTTGACAACAGTACTATCAACAGAAAGAACACATTTTATCGCCAACCACATTTGCGTATTCATACACTTCTGCTGGATATTCACTATCCCCTTCATATATCGATTCTATTTCTTCTTCGCTATTTTCGTACACATTAACCCTTTACCTAACATGAAAAGCAGACGACACTTGCAAAAAAAATTCTTGAATAACTAATTTTTTTCATTTTTTGTCTCAAAAACATAGGTTATGACCCCTCGTTGGAACGAGCTCGACGAGCTCGTTCCAACGAGGGGTCATAACCTATGTTTTTGAGACAAAAAATGAAAATATAATGAAAATTTATTGGCGATTTTTGAGAATAGTGCTGGCCGGTTTTTGCCGTTACGTTGGGTAAAGGGTTAAACTCGCCATATCCTTCAATTTTAGACATTTTATTTAATTATTCCGCAATCGGTTCAGTTTCGGGTGATCAATCGTCTGCTCAACGATGTCAGTTCGGCACATGTGTGCGGAACGGATTTTCATTTTCCGCATGGTTATGTGCTGCTGTAGATGGGGATTTCATAGAATAGGCGTGTAATAAAAGTACTTGGCAATGCATTGCGATATGGCCGAACCTAAATCTTGGTCTGGGCGACCATCTATACTTGATCGCCACGGCAGCAAAATGGTCTGATGGTGATGTGAGCCCCTCTATATTCTGTATGAACAGTTTCGTAGTTTTTTTTTCTAATTTCTAGTATCAATACGCCCCTGTAACCTGCGCAAACAAGTATGTTGTTCGCCTATCACTGTCTTCAGAAGACAGAGGTTAGCCGATTTTTATACCATCATTACCTACTCTACTATACGTAAAAAGCCTATGGCACTTTACACACTAGTCGCGGTGAACACGCCAGCAATGGGATTTCAATAGTTAAAATTTACACCTACAGTTGAACTGCGGGGACCTCGGTTTGAATGCAAACTTGTCTAAATTTATCACTCGTCGCCTCGTGAAGAGTGAAATGAAACCGGCAATTATTTATTACATTTTTAAATAAGTTTACCTCATAAGAAACCCAAAGTTGACAAACATACGTTGTCTAGTGTTAATAAAGCATCCATAACTCGAAAAGGTGTGTTATGTTATTAAAATGAAAAAGGCCCCGTAATTTGCGCGTTTCGTTTTCTATTTCGTCTCGGCGATAAATTGCCAGCGGAAGTACTGCCCACCGGTGTTCATGTAAACAAAAACAGATTCGCACGTGTTAATATTTAATATTTAAACTCTTATTAACCTGGCGATCATAGAATAAATAAATATACCCAAAGTAGTTTGGTGTACTAAATGTTCTCCACTCGTGGTGAAGTTGTGTTAACCGCACGCCAAAGGTTCGCGATTAACGCAACTTCACCACTCGTGGTGAACATTTGGTAATCCAAGCTACTTTGGGTATATTCTACGATTTTTCGCCAATATTGATTGTGCCTGGATAGAATGTTTAAGGAACTACCAGAATTCCCTCTGCAGTGCTTGATTTCTGTCAAAACAATGCGCGAGGAAATTTACGGTGAACTGGTAGGGAAGCTAAAAATGATACCGCATAAGTTTAAGGCCAAGTGCACGATAAGCAGGGTGCTGTGGGCAAGGGGAACAGAGCATGTCTTATTCGCCAGAAGTGCACTACTGGAAAAGACTTTACTGTCCTAGAACCGTAACAGAAAAACTTTCGAGGGCTCGTTTCTAATATACCTTATTTGTGCCAGTACCAATATTAATGGTGGGGGTGGGGGTCAAATATAATGACACAGCTTGATCGATAATCACCAAACAAAGAGGCTATACAATCGCCGTGGCGAGTTCTAAAGCTTTACATATAACAAGGTGCCATCTGCAATGCTTGAGCATTGCAGATGAAACTTTGTTCTTTGTTTCAATCGGGGGTATATATAAAACGTCAGTATTATGGAGTGTCACATCACGATTTATATGATACGTTGCAAGGTCCCAGTGTTAACTCATACCCGGAGTCGAGTGCCTTTTTGATACCCCCCCCCCCCCCCCCCCCCCCACTCACCCCTCGGGTGCTTCTGGCGCCTTTGTTCAAGGCAATTGATTTTCAAAATTGTATCTTATTTTCTTCATTGCATGTAATAGCAAACACAGGGGGTCTGTCAGTAGCCCAAGTGGTGGGCTTGGTTTGCATAGTTTCGCTAGGCGGTTGGTGCCTAAAGAAACTCTCTGAGCGCTATGCCAGTTACTATAAAAACTAGCGTACTTTCTTGACTCTAAAAACAGCACTCGAGAAATCTCAAAAACGCTGTTCTTGCTGATTTCCAGTGAAGTGTAGTATGTGGAATTAAGTGATATAATCTTCTTTTCCTAATATCAAAAGCGTTTGCCGAGAAGGTTATCTCTGTTAGTGGCTGTTATAAAACTAGGTGCAGTGATTAAAATAAATAATTTGTATGAGTATGATAATTACATAAAATATTAAAGCCATATGCTAGGCCTACATGCATTCTGAGTTCAAGAGAGCAAAGTCAGGAAGCTGAAACTGAATACAACATTGCATCGAAGTCTAGACCATAATCTATTTTACTATTTGCCTCGGTAACGCTGCGCTTCATCTCAGACCCATCGGTCCCCGCGCTTATGGTCAGCTTTTATCTTTAAATTAGTGGGAAAACGGTCTGGTTATCTCCCTCGAATTTGTCGATTTGGGAACTGGAAAGTTGCATTACGTAGATGGGAAAATACCTAAGATTAAATAAAATGTCCCAAAGTTACATTATGGAAGCGCATGGCATCTGAAAGTACAGTGTATTTTCTTTATAGTGATTGTTGAATGTTGCCAGTTTACCATCTGAGTTTTGTTCCCCTGTCATTTATAAAATGTACTGTTTTCTCTAGTGCAATAATACTAAAAATGTTTAAAAACAGTGTTTCCATTGACTTCTGGCCATCTATGTACGCTTTTTGGTTTGACAGATGACTGGGAAGCGCATGCATCAGTTCGGAAAATATGATCTTGTGGCTACAATCTGGTAAAATATCTATCAGACACGAGTCTTGACTTTTGTTCCTTGGATATCCAAATTTCTGTAAAATCTGATTTCTTTTCTCACTCCTTGGCTGATTATCTGTGAAGCGATTTGCTGATGGGTTCTGGTAGTCGATAAGGGGAGATAATCGTCCACTTGAACCACTCAGCTGATGTGGAACGCTGGATGTGCCCGTGGCCCAGATGAAGTGAAACACAGAAATTATTTAATATATTTTACTGCTGATAATCAAGGAGGACGATGAGAAAAGTACAAAATGTGAAATGTGTGCATCCCATTCTGTTATTACATTTCACTCAGACCTTTCGAACCTCTCCAGCATCCTTTGGAAACATTGATAGCTTGTGGATCCGTTAGCTAAAATTTCCCCAAGCTCCTGTCGTTGCGTTTGAAAAAGAAAACATTCGCGACATTTTATTCGTGTCAGCCCCAGGTCAGTCAGTTCCGAACTTGGACTCAGCCAATTTTGTGGAATGGTCAGTTGTAAAACTTTTGTGATGATTCTTTCAGTCGATTCCTCCTCACAGAACCAGTACTAGAGAAAAATTCAGAATTTTTTGTAGCGCTAATTGCAAAGCACCAGTGTGGTTCGCCCTCTCCACTGTATGGTCGTGACAACCGTTACTTATTCCCAGTTTCTTGTTCGACATTCGTTTTCGGTTGATAACGAATAAGGAATTGTGAATAAGTAACGGTTGTCACATTCCTCTCTACTGTCGTGTTTGCGAAATACAGAATGTTGACGAAACATGTACTCCGTTTCTAAAACGCGTGAACAACCACGTATATGGGACGTGACTGTACCATCTCACGACACCGAATGCCCGCAACCCACGGTTCACCTATTAACTTTATTCCAGGCCCTATACCCAAGTGGACTAAACATGGGCGTGTTTCATGAGAAACCGGAGTGAACAGTTTTGCACTTGCAGGCTTACAAAAGATCTCCCAGAAGTTTTTGATCTCTCGGATGTTTCCGGAGGATATGTTGCAGGCACATCACAATAAATTGGACCTGGGGTACTTTTGGATCTGTTGGTTGTAGAAGCATTTTCCTTCAAAAACTTTGCCTTTTCACAACGACTACATATCTCTAAGTCTCCATCGTTGCAGTTAGAACTCAATTTTCAGAAGTTCGTCTCCAAAAATTAATGAGTTGTTTGTGTGGGTGTGTTCTTTTTGTTTTTGTGTAACCTGATGAAGGTTCCCCGCAGACTCGACCCCGAAGCCTTGAAATTTAAAATCCAACGCTGGCTCATCTATATGGCAGCTTGCTGAGTCGGCTAAGCAAGCCATCACTTTGGTGATAGTCTAGACATTTTATTATCGTGGACACTGAGCCGGCTGGGGGTCAGCTTGAAGTTTTATGCAATTCGTATTTCGGTCGCAAACCCAGCGTGTATTGAATGCTAACATGGCGTCACTAAATGAGTTAAGAAAGTGACACACCCCATCATTGTTCCAGTCTCAGGACATTTTCGTCTGTGTTGGAGTCTTAGACAGCAATTCGCTCTTGCTTTAGAAATCATGTAGTTTCTTTCGACTTTTGTCATACATATAGTCATATAGAATGGAAGCTCTATGGTACCAGATTCGGGCTGTTTGGGGCCCAGCATGCATCATTTGGAGTAGGATAGTAAGGAAACATGCTAATTAAGTAACAGATTGGGAAGCATGCACATGCAAATCAATTTCCAAGAACTCCAAATTTTAAAACATAATCCCATCTTAGAATTATTACAACTACATCATTAAGGCATGCCTTCGATGAAGGCATGCCTCCATGATGCAGTTGGAATATTTTATCAGTCGGGTCATGAACCATCACAGTCTCGACGCCCTTGCATACCATGAGAATCCGCGTGTATGCTCTGTAACTTTGTGGGCAAAAGTTATGCACAAAGTGATACTCACATTTAGGTGCTATCAGCCAGATTTACTATGCTCTGCTAAAATATGATTGGATTTGAGTCGATGTTAACCGTACGATGTGCGGGGACAAACTTGAAATGGTATTTTTGAAAGATGTTTTTTCCATCTCGGCGATTTACACTGAACTCCCGTGCAAATTACAACAGAAGAATTTCTAAACGGCGGCGGGGGAATATTTTGGGTGGAATTAAGTGACATCGCCGCTCTTGGTTGTGTTTTGGGTTATAAGTTGGAGTGAAAATTGGGTGCATACGTGGTTATTATTTATTGGGGTTTAACGACACTTTAGACAGCCAGGGTCACCTCATGTCGGACAGTTTTACGGGTGGAGGAAGCAAAAGCCAAACAATAGGGTTAGCGATGGTTGAAAAAACTGCACCATTGCCGTGAAGTACGCCTTAGTACACAGAACCACTGTGTCCCTAGCTTGGCAATCGGGATTAAGTGTCTTGCCCAAGGACACAAGTCACACAACGCAGTGACACCTGGCGGGGACCGAACCGTGGACCTTTCGCTTTGAAGTCCAATACCGTAATCACTGAGTCACTGCGCTCCGATATGGACATTACAGAAATACTTGTATTGGAACAGGAAGAGCGGGACGAAAGAAGGAGGCGACGATCATTCGACGATATTCAGGGATCGCATAAATCTTTTGGAACATTTTGATGACATCAGTTTTCTTGAGCGTTTTTGGATTTCCAGTGGATCTGCACACTAAAAACTAAAGTGTTAAAAACTACACTTGAAGTGCTGTATTTAACACTTACCAAGTGCTGAACTAGCACTTTGTTCAAGTGTAGATATCCCAGAACTTGACAGGTGTTACAATAATACCACTTGACAAGTGTAATGTCGCGACACTTAAAAGGAAACAACGCAGATGACGCGGATCAGGCTCGAACTCTCGAGCCTGATCCGCGTCATCTGCGTTGTGTCCTTTTAATTATGTACCCACCAAGCGAAAATCAAATTATGGACGATTCTGGATGAACCACCAATGCTAGACACATGGGAAGTGCCATCCATTCAAGTTCCAGATGTCTGACGATTGTAATGTCTAAGTGCTTAAAGCATTGCACTTGGAGTGTTAAAATCAAACTCTAAGAGTTAGAATGGGTTTAACACCTTGAAAGTGTCAGTTTTAACACTTTAGTTTTTAGTGTGTGATAGAGTTTTTTTTAAGACATTATCGCAAAGGCGTAGATCGGCCTACGCGAACAAGTCACTCGTTGCTGCCGCCCATTTTGTAGTAATGCGCAGCGCTTCACTTTTACGCAACGGGTTCATTCCAGGCCGTGAACGGAGATTTACAAGGGATATCACAGCCGGCAATCAGTTGCCTTACCATTGCCATAACACAGGAAATTTGAAAGAAACAACAAAACTTTCTGAAAATGTCAATTGACGAGAATGAAATAAATGATATCAAAGATGGCTTTCACGACATAACTGGCATGGGTGGCAAAGTGGGCAGTGTTGATGGAAGACACATTCCGATTTTTAACACCCACCGGTGGGCCACATGCTCAGCACTTTGTCGACAAAAAACGGATGGTATAGCCTCAATGCCCAGATTGTCTGTAACCATAGGCTATAAAATTCTTGAATGTAGTCTCCAGATGGTATGGTTCTGCATATGAGGCACGTATATTTAATTCCTCACAAATTAGATTGGGCAATTTCGAAGCATTCTAATCGGCGAGGCTGCTTATGAGGGAACCCGATACATGTTACCGCCCTTGCGCCAGCCTGCTACCAACGAGGAGCGACGATATAATAGGGTCCATAAGAAGACCCGCGGTATAATGTCTTTCTTGCGTTTTGCTTCATACGGCGCCAAAGTTCCGATAGTCCGCAGGTTGCCGTTGTTTTTCATCAGGGAACATTTCAGCCATTGTTTTAAAAAAAAATTAACCACTCATCTTTCTTCTTGCTTTGACTATTTACAACACTTTTCTTATTCTCGTTATTGATGCAACCTCTTTAACAAGGGTGTAGCCAGGGAGGGTCATGGGGGTCGTATTTTCCACAGCAATCTAATACATGCCTACACTGAATTTGATTCACCTTCCCTCAGCATAAAATCTTTGATTACTGCTGATATCAAATATTGAACCCCCCCCCTCCCCACCACCGGACCCCCACCGATGGCTAAAGGTCAAGCTGGAGGAGATTATGGGAGGGGGACACCCCTCGCATAATCTCCTCCAACTTGACCTCTGCCCAAGGCTTGGCCCCTGGCCAAGTTTTCAGTCTTTTTATTTGCCAGACATTCTCATCCTTGAGTTGCATTGTGGGCGACCCCCCCCCCCCCACCTCCCCCCCCCCACACACACCCCTGTGTAATGAGCTGAATGGGCGTTAACAACAACAGCTATTTGCTGTACAAGCGGCACGCTTTGCATGTGTTGTCCGTCCGATGTACGCGTACTGATGATCACATTTCATACGCATCTCGTCAACCGTACAAAATGTGATCAACGACACGCGGAGGTTTTACCACGGTATTGGCGATGTAAGCGTACATAATTTATACGTACGTCGTAAATCTGGTTGTATATGTTTAAATCTAACGCGGCCAGCCGGCTGGATATTTTCATGAATGACAAATTTACTGACAGCTGGCGGGAAGAAATTAGCGGGCGGCTATGTCTTGGAGCGAACACAGTTGGCGGTGGCGCTCGTGGCTGCGGCTTTGGGTTCTATACGGTAGACCGAAAGTTTGGTACACGTTTATTATGTGTCGTTTGGTGTTTAATAGAGATAATATTAGTGTAAATCAGTAACTATTTTATCTAAGCAGACTACACATGCAAAAAGTTTTTCTGGAACGAGCTTGTTTTTGAGACAAAAATTTAAAAAAAAATGAAATTTGAATGGTGTTTCATGTGAATGGCGCTGGACGGGTTTCGTCATTACGTCAAGCACGTAGCCGGGTATGTATATTTCAGGGTGTGGGCACGGAGAGCTTTTTGGGGAGGGGGGAGGTCTAGAATTTTTATGCAGTTGACATGTCACGAAATTTGAAGTCTTGAGTTGGGGAAACTTATGGAGGTGGTGTCCCCTCACGCTGTTGCGGCGGAGGGGCAGGTTTTTGAGAAATTTCTTCTGGGGAAGGTGGGGCCTCCCTCAGGGAAATTACGAGGCTCTAAAGAATGTCAATTTTCACCAAACGTGCTATGTCATCAGCAATGTCATTAGTTGACACCCCATTCGGATGAATTCCATATTTCAGGGGGATAGGGAATGAGTGCGGTAAGGATCCCCATCCCCCTTCCTCCTGGTTACGCCACTGTGTTACGTTCGGTAAGGTGTTACAAAACAACTGGTGAATCCGACTTATTACGCTGAGCCGATAAAAAAGTAAATTTCCATGGTCGTATCTCAGACACACAAAAATTACAGCTTGGTACAATGAAACTGAGATAACACAGGGTATTTTTGGAAACATTTTCTTCACCTGAAGGTCAAAACGACATTAATTGATATTTACTGTTTTATACCTTACTTTGCATGATGGAAATATCACGAAACATATACGGTGGATAAGGGAGTTCTTTAGGTCGATATGCAGGGAAACTATTTTACGAGTGAGGGCTGGAAACATGTTATTTTTAATGATCATGAATTAAATAATTTTTGTATCCATTCAAAAAGTGTTGATTTTATTTTTACTTTATGAGTTTGATAGTAGTTTAAATAAGTAGCAGGGATCTGGCGAAATGGATATAGGGGCCCCCTACCCCATAATATTTTTTTCCAGTCGGGACATTTTCGGCAGAGTTGTAGTTTTTGTCTTTACTCTTTGAGTTTGACAGCAGCTTATTAACCCTTTACCTAACATGAAAAGCAGACGACACTTGCAAATAAAATTCTTGAATAACTATTTTTTTCTCTTTTTTGTGGCTAAAAAACATAGGTTATGACCCCTCTTTGGAACGAGCTCGACAAGCTCGTTCCAAAGAGGGGTCATAACCTATGTGTTTGAGACAAAAAATGAATAAAATAATGAAAATTAATTGGCGATTTTTGTGAATAGCCCTGGCCAGTTTTGGCCGTTATGATGGGTAAAGGGTTAAGAGCAGGGGTGTCGCGAATGCGAATTTAGGGAAGGGGTGCCCAGTGAATAATTTTTTCGGCGGGACATTTTCGTCAGGATAGAAGTCTCAACCCTCTGAACCCTCATTTTCAATTTCCACCATCACACTTATGGTGAGATGGGTCAGTCCAATATCAATATTTATTTACTTATTGGTGTTTAAGGTCACATACTAATCCACAATGGCTAATCGTGACCGTGATAGTTTTACGGGTGGGGGAAGCCGAAGTACCCGGAGAGAACCTGCGAGCATCGACGAGCAACTGTCAAATCCTCAACATTCTAACTCTGTTCAAGCTTCGCTGAAGCAGGGTTACAGCGGTTGAAGACATGTGCACCATCGACGTGCAGTACGCCTTAGTACACGGCGTCATCGTGCCCCCATGTGGGCAATCGGGATAAAGTGCCTTGCCCAAGGACGCAACGCGGGTCGTCCCGGACGGGGATCGAACTCGGGCCCTCTAGCATAGAAGTCCAATGGTCTACCACTGAGCCACCGCGCACCCCTGTCCAATATCAATATACAGGAAGGATAAAATAATAGCTGCAGTCTGCTGCCGTCTGGCTGCAGACTGCAGTTATTATTTTATCTTCAATGCCCTGTGTACAGGCATCTTAGAATAAGACATGAATGGGCCCTGGGCTGAAAAATCAGTCTTACGAGTTCTAAGGGTTAAATTAGCAGCAGGGACCTGGTGAAAGGGATATAGGGCCCCCATCCCAAAATATTTTTTTCCAGCAGGGACATTTTCGTTAAGACTGAAGTCTTAGCCTTTGCTATATATGAGTTTGATAATAGCTTATTCAGAGCAGGGACGTCGCAAATGGGAATTTAGGAAAGGGGGTACCCCCTAAATATTTTTTTCGGCGGAGCTTTTTCGTCAGGATTGAAGTCTTAACCCTTTGAACCCTCATTTCCTGGAATGGTATCGCCTTTGTGTACATTTATAGTGAGAAGGGTCAGTCCAATATCGATATACAGGGAGGATAAAATAGTAACTGCAGTCTGCAGCCGTCTAATATGTTTACCATCAATGCCCTGTGTATAATAAAACAAAAATGGGACGAAATAATTCGTGGGGCCGAAAAATCGGTCTTACACGTCCATAGGTTTAAAGATCGATTAACGAAAAACGGTTTTACGAGTTCAAAGGTTTAAAGATCGATTATTTATTTATTTATTTATTTATTTATTTATTTATTTATTGAGGTTGAACGACACGTTCGACAGCCAGGGTTACCTCGTGTCGGACAGTTTTACGGGTGGTGGAAGCCGGAGAACCCGGAGAGAACCACCGAGCAACTGTCAGACTCCCCAACGTACTAACGCCTATCAAACAGGGTTAGCATTGGTTGAAGACAAGTGCACCATCAACGTACAGTACGCCTTAGTATACAGCACCACCGTGTCCCAACGGGATTAAGTACCTTGCCCAAGAACACAACGCAGTTGACTCTATCGGGGATCGAACCGTGGACCTTTCGGTTTGAAGTCCACTTCCGTAACCACTGAGCCACCGAGCTCCCCGATTAACCTTTTACCGAACGTAACGGCCAAAGTCATTCAAGAATTTTGATTGCAAGTGTCGTTTGCTTTTCATGTTAGGTAAAGGGTTAACGCCTGCTAGTAATCGTGTACTTTCTTTCGAGACTAGATTTGACACTTGGGCGTATGCACAAACCCGGCCCTACAAATGGAGGTATGTAGTACTCGATTCGGTCTGTTTGTTGGGGTGGGGGTATAGGGACGTTGCTAGGGTTCTCGGATGAGGAAGGGAGTGTCCACCTATAGATTTCCAGTGCTCCGACTAGCAGTCTAGTCGGAGCACTGGAAATCCTTCCCCTCCCAGTCATAATTTTCTGACTACAGGTTTTAACCCTTTACCCAACCCAAGTTTTGTTATTTTTATTTTTTAATTTTACAAACAAAAAACGAGCTCATTCCAATGAGGGGTCACATGATATGGTTTGCTGGAATTTTTTTCCAACTGCTGAATCGGTCGCATCCGCCCGATTCGTTAGATGAAGGGTTAAGATTCAGCATTCCACTGTGTACACCCCTTTGGCTGAAAATTATCCAATCGAGGCTCTTGGTAGCCATAAATTCAAACTATAAATCAATATTTGGGCGGACTTTTACTATTTTTCAATCAATATTTGGAGGACCTTCATTACTTTTTAATCTAAAAACTCCACATTTTGGCTAAATTCCAAAAACATTCATTCGCACCATGTCTGAAATTTGCATTGTTTCCAATTTACGGCTTCGAATTTCCAACTATTGTAAATGTGATAAATGATACTATTTGTGTGTGTGTGTGCGGGGGGGGGGGGGGGGGGGGGTAGTGGTGAGACCCCCTCCTCCGTAGCAACGTCCCTTGGGGAGCAGCATCACCAAGAGAGAGAGAGAGAGAAGTGTGACATGTGACACGATTTTTCCATGTATTTACAGAGAATAAATTTCCATGAACTCTTCATTCGTTTGAAGGTTTGTCCCGACATACTAATATTCCAGCTACATCATGAAGCGACTCCTTCGATGAAGTTGGAATATTTTATCAGTCGGGACTTGATCAGACACAGACAAATCAGGATTTCGTCCTATCCCACCCATTCCACAATCGGTTATCTTTGCAACATTCAGATTCTGGGTGTCTAGTGGTAAAATAGGACAAGAAAACCAACGTATTAGGCGGAAGTCCTCTAAAGTGGGCAGCATAGGTGTAAACGATTGGCTGAACTAGACTTTAGGCTTGTGTTGAGGAGCAAAACACTTAATCCCGATTGTCCACGTGGGGGACGGTGGTGCTATCTAGTAAGACGTACTGCACGTCGATGGTAAACTTGCCTCCAACCGGTGCGAACTCTGTCAGTGCCTGGTAAGTAAGTTGGGGATTGGGTAATCTGGCAGATTTTCTTGGCTACTCGGTGGTTCTTTCCGGGTGCTCTGACTTCCTCTACCCGTCAAACTATCCGACTCTATATGGCCCTGGCTGTTGATAGTATCACTAAACCCTAATAAACAAATAAACAAACAACCATACTTATGTTGAGATCATGATATGCTCATTTGGGTTCATATTCACTCAACCTATAGCTGATTTGGGTTAATTTTTAACCCAACTAATTTTAGGGTGTATATATATATATATATCTTACCTCCTACAAGTATCTGGGTGTTTTCATTAGTTCAAAGACGTCACATGCAGACTGCATATAAAACCATATACTGCCTGTCAACATCAATATACGCTGACAGCTATGGTTAATCTCCCCTTTGTTCATTGATTATTCAAAATAGCGGCAGCCGATAAACGCCTCAAGTTGAAAGATTGAGTGTTGGCCGCCCATATTTGGTCTGAAGTGCAGGTTAGGCAACTTAAGAGGCTTCATATTCTGTGGATGTGTGTCATTTTACCTTCGAAATGAAACTGTTTGGTATGTATTCTCGTGATTTAACGACACTTCCTGAATAGTCAGGGTCAGATCAGGTGGGATGGAATGGGGAAGATCGAGTACCTGGAGAGAACCCCCAAACAAAGTACCCGGAGAGAATCACCAAACAACGGCGAGTAACGATCGGACACGCCAAACTTAACGGAAGTAAAGACCCCCCCCCCCCCCCCCCCCCCCCCCCCCCCCACTCGTAAAAATGCGGATTATTGTTGTTCACTCATTTTGCACCTACATTTATTTTATTTTTGTGGGAAGGTATCTGATAAAATGAGTGTAATTGAGATGCAGCAAACACTCCTTTAGTTTGTCCGTGCCTGTTCAAGAAGTATGTCACAAATGTCACACCAGAGTGGATTTGAGAAAAACAACTGGTGTTCAGTTCGTTTCCTCGATACAGTAAAACTATCAAAACTGTACACATTTAAAACTGACGAATCTTGGCAGTCCAGAGTCCAGTCGCCAAACCCCGATTTTTGGTTAATGCGTGTTTTCACGAATAAAGTTTTTTCTTTTCGGTTGTTATTAGTAAGTCGAGATTTTAGCCGCTGCCGAGGGGGCAGATGTGGGGAATTTGGTTTATAGCGCTCCAAAAGGGGGCGACCTCAGGAAAATAGAGAAATGTGCTGGTCAGTGTTCGGACGCGATGAAATGAGTTTTTCCCCCAAACCGATACTGACTGCAAACACATTAATCATCGGACATCGGGGCATCAGGAAATCATTGTTTCCCCCTTCTCGTACCGGTGTAAAGATCAATGTTAGGAAAAAACGCGATTCAACGAGGGGTGAAAAACGTCTTTTAGGTAGCAGCAATTTCTATCGCTATCCAGTGAAGTTTTGATCACTCAACGAGCGAGGACGTGCTTACACCCCTTTCTGAATTTCATCAGATTTCCCTCTCGTGTCATACAGAATATTCTTCAGGTTGTTACATTGTAGTTGTCTTCACGATATTTCTCAAATGAGAGAATTTACACGTGAATCAACCCCAGCAGCACAAAGAAGAGTAGAGAGCGAGCATTTCCGCCGGACGATTGGGTCGTGGCGGTCTCAGACAAAACTGCAACTTGAAATAATCATAAATCCAATGAATCCCGATCTACATCCTGACTGTATAGACAATATAGCTAATGGACAGATTACTCCAAGAACTGTCAAAGTGGACAGGGCCCTTTCACTCGGCAGAATACAAAAATAATGATATCGAAACACACGTGGTTTTTACGATCCATCATATCAATGTCCGTGGAGACACTTACCTTGTTTTCGATAGGTGCAATGGTCATAGCACTTAGTGCAGCGCAAGGGCAAACAGGGCTGCCGAAAACTGTTGTCAAAAATTTGAACTGTGCATAACGTCTTCACGTCAGAGCCAGAAGAAACTCATGCTTCATTGTTACGGAGAACAAGAAGCAGCTCATAGATATCATTGTAAAACATTTAAGAACCGATAAAGCATTTTATTACACGCCTGTTCTATGAAATTCCCGTCTATAGCAACACCAAACCATGCGGAAAATTAAAATCTGTTCCGCACATATGTGCGGAACGAAGAGCGTTGACGGACTATTTTTAAATAAAAGTGAAATTTCACCGAAAATTTCTACAAATCGTGCACCACAATTACAGTTTGAATCGCTAGCGATAGCTAAATATCGTCCCCCGAATTCCAGTGTGTTCTATGTGCCAGTAGGCACATAAAACACATTGGAACTCAAGGGACGAAATAGCAACACGGGTTCCCCTCGCAAATTTGGTTGGCGATAAAATCTGGGTTTTTTTGGTTGATAGTAACTGTTGTCAAATGAATTGCTGAGTGTTCTTCCAATAATTGTTTTTATGGACGTGAAGGCGTGTAATAAACACAGAACGACACACGCGTGTGAATGGATTGAACGACATGGCACTTGTGCCATCGCAGAAGGATAAAACTCGATGCCTGTGGCCTCTCGTTTTATCCTTCCGCGCTGGCACTCGTGCCATATCGATTAACCCATTCATACACGTGTGTCGTTCTATGTATTGCTGTCGAGAACTCAACCAAGCATACTCTATTCATTACTGGTCAGACTGTGGCTCCCTTTGAGATCAGTTACGGTGTTGTCATCGACAGACACGACAAGGAAGGTACTCAAGAAGAAGCTGACAATATAATTGTCTTACAAACAATACAAGTGGCGTCCCAGAGGGTTGACTGCGTCGCTGTCTTGGGTGATAATGCACGTGTATACACTTCTCTCGTATCTTTTTTTGAAACAGCTCCTATTTTTATAGAATCTCCTGTAAAGGACAGGTCTGTGATTGATACCCGTACGTCCATTGACAAACATCGGGGGATCATTCCAGACCTTCAAGCCGCATATGCGATCTCAGGCTGTGACAGAGTCGCTGGGTGTTTCGGGATTGGAAAGGGGCGCTTACTGAAATTTTTTAAGACTTGTGTAGAAACCTTTCTGCAATTGGTGATATCGAATCGCCCTTGAGCGAGGTGTTGGAACAAGCAACCGGATTCATGTGTGCTTGCTATGTCTGAAACCAGATTCAATGTTTAGAAATCGAAGATTGGTGAAAAAAAGTGCAACTACGGTTCCAGTTCTCTGTAATTTACCCCCGAGCATGGAATCTGTTATTGAGACCATCAAGAGGGTACATCTACAGGCATGCATTTGGAAGAATGCCCCAGAGTTGCGTCCACCTAAAATTCACCCATCTGCATTTGGTTTTATCAGAAACGAAAACTCTAAAATAAAATCCAAGCTGTCATTGTCCCGAAGGATAAACCTCTTGCCCGATGAGGTACTTTGCATGATCATGTGTGGGTGTTCGAGAACGACGCCGTTTAAAACTTCCAGATGCAATTGTGGAGCGGTTCGCCTGGCTTGTACAGTATGGTGTTTTGTTCTTGTCGGGGCACAATAGAATGTGCTAAAGAAGAAAATCACTTTGTCTCAGCTAGTCACCATCCAACAATGATGATTGAAACTCCGAATCCCATTCAGTTATAAACAGGTCAGAGCACAGTTTATGCCAATTTTGGGCAGGTGCAAAGTGTCAGGTTTTATGAGATTTTCATTGACAAGACATTTCAACCACTCAGTGTATACACAGAACGACACGCGTGTGTGAAAGGGTTAAGCGATATGGCACGAGTGCCAGCGCGGAAGGATAGAGCGCCATATCGATTAACCCATTCACACACGCGTGTCGTTTTATGTTTATTACATGCCTTCACGCCTATCAAAACAATTATTGGAAGGACACTCGGCAATTCATTTGACAACTATCAACAAAAAGAACACATTTTATCGCCAACCAATTTTGCGAGGGTGTAACTGTTTCGTCCCCTGAGTTCCAATGTGTTCTATGTGCCTACTGGCACATAGAATACACTGGATCTCAGGGGGCGATTTTTAGCTATCACTGGCGATTCAAATTGTAATTGCGGCGCACGATTTGTAGAAAATGCCAGTGCAATTTCGCTTATTTATAAAAATACTCCGTCAACGATTTCCGTTCCGCACATATGTGCGGAACAGATTATTATTTTAGTGTTGCTGTAGATGATGATTACATAGAAGAGGAGTGTAATAATCAAACCTTATTTGTCGTGATTTTGGGAGGTAGAATTGGCACTCTATCCTTTGGTAACAAACATCCATTTATGACACAATTGATGAACAGCACTGGAACTGATTTTCGACGCCAAAGGAGAATCAAGCTCTGTCTCCTCCTCTCGATCTTCATTGAAACCTAATCATAATGTTTCCTTGTCGAAGTTGCCATCTTGACGGCATTTTTTGTACAAGAAACTATGGGAAAATATTCCGATAGCATGGCATGTGTACCAGAGTCAGAGTCGCTCCAATTTGCGACCTCAGTGCTTGTAAAAGGGGGTGAACTCTCCCGTAACCCCTATGAGGCGGCCATTTAAGCTGATATCTAAATGTCTTCAAAACTGTCGGCGTGGCAACCGCTGAATTCCCTAAAAGTATGCCCCGGTCCATCACAAACCATTCCGGGATGGGGGTGGGGTATTGAAAACATTTGCAGACACGGGGTCAAAAAAATTGTTTCCGCCCTTCAAACACCCACCACCCCATACCTGCAGTTTTTATTATTTTCTCCGGGCCATTTTTTGGGACCCACCTCACAAAATCTGATGAAAAAACCATAAATTGCAGACCTAACCCAGTCTAACTGAGTATTATTCCATTTTTTAATATTTAACTAACTGAGTATTGTTCCGTTTCTTAATATTTAAGACTATTTCACTGACTATTCCAGCATTTTAATGAACCTCTGAGGCTACAAGGGAGATAGTTCTAATGAGTTTGAATGTAAATAGTAATAAAATATTATCAAAAAAGTATGAATAAGTCACTGAATAAGTCAGAATAAGACCCGAATAAGTCTGAGGTAATACATTCCCTGACACCCCAGTCTGTACTAGATTATTTAGCATTTCTACTAAATAGAAAACACTCCCCATTCCTCATTTTGGGGCTAATAGGGATAGCAAGAACTCACCTTCTCTATTTTTGTGGTATGCACCCACAGCCTGAATGTCTGCATATCTTGCTGGGGTGATGAAGTTTTTGACTGATAATGCATAGCAGTCATCTTAGTTCAATTGGCCTCTTTAACCCTTTACCTAACATGAAAAGTCGACGACACTTGCAAACAAAATTCTTGAATAACTAATTGTTTTCATTTTTTGTCTCAAAAACATTAGTTATGACCCCTCTTTGGAACGAGCTCTACGAGCTCGTTCCAAAAAGGGGTCATAACCTGTGGTTTTGAGACAAAAAATGAAACAATAATAAAAATTAATTGGCGTTTTTTGTGAATAGCGCTGGCCGGTTTCGACCGTTACGTTGGGTAAAGGGTTAACTAATGTACTTATTTATTTATTGGGGTTTAACGACACTTTCACTGTCACCTCGTGTCGGACAGTTTTGCGGGTGGAGGAAGCCGTAGTACCCGGAGAGAACCACCGATCAACGACGAGCAACCGTCAGACTCCCCAACCTACTAACTCCACACAAGCAGGATAGCATTGGTTGAAGACAAGTGCACCATCGACGTGAAGTGCACCTTAGTACACACGCCACCGTGCCCCTACGTGGGCAATTAGGATTAGATGTCTTGCCCAAGGACAAAACGCGGTTGCCGCAGGTGGGATTCGAACCGAGGACCTTTCGGCTTGTGGTCTGCATCCCTACCTTACTGAGCCACTTCTTTAACTAATAATCAATATTCAATTTGTGTCCACTAAGCCGGGGCTGGGGTGGGGGGGGGGGGGGGGGGGGGGTAGTTATTGTTTTAAACCAGTGGCATCAGGTGGTATTATGATTTTTGTTTACATAAACTTTCTAAAATTATTTTGGACCATTTTCTCCTTTAATTCACATGCAATAGTCAGATAGATTAGGAAGGATAGACGCAAGGCCATGCCTATACATCCAAAAAACCATTATTGCACACCAAATCAGACTGATTTAATCACAATTTCAAGTAGTTTCAAGTTGATATTTGAAAAAATACTTGCCATGTATTTCAGTTTGGCTGATGCAAATTTGCCAACGACTTCCCTGTGTGGACAGCAGGACTGGGAGCGGTTAAATTGTCCATTTTACCGGTTAGCCGGTTAATTAAAATCGATTAACCGGTTAAAATCGGTTAATTTTAGTTAATAGTAAATTCAAGCTACAACAAGAAAAAATAAGAGATGATTAGATATCTATCTTCTATAAGAGCCAGAGTTTTATTTCACAAATTTCCATTATCTACTTTTTACTTTTACAAAGTTCACTCGAACATAGAACACCTAATATCACATAAGTATCGCATTATAAACTGTAGTGCCGTACATTTTCGTGTAGAAAAGTGGACTGTTACTCTATACTAGTCTATGCTCTATAGTCCATTTTTGTGTAGAAAAATTGTGGCCGATGCCGTTTCTTTCAGTAGAGACATGCGGCGCTGCTCATAAACCAACCCAAATGCTAAAAAAAAGTCTTTCTGACGATCGTCGCCTGAGTGCTAGAATGTTCTATGTCCCCTATGGGACATAGAACATTCTAGCACTCAGGCGACGCGATGCCGACGTCGCTTGCACGTTCAGATAACGTTTTGCTGACTGGCTCTTGCTAGGAAATCGAGCTTCGCGTTCTTTCCACCATTGGTACGGACAGTTACCAATTCTGCAACCTCTCTCAGAAATGTAATCTGAGAGTTCGCGTTCTACAATCTGAGCGGGCGACCCCGGCGTTGATTCAGCGTCTGAATCATCATCCTGATCCTGTCCTAGCAAATTGGCCAGGAAGGATTTGGCTGGCTGAACAGAAGCGGCTGGAGCATCAACAACAGTAGCTGGTGGCTGTAAATTTAGCAGATCTTGACGGATGGTGACTTTTATTATCATCTTTATCTCGTAAACTTTAGTTTCTTGAATCGCGGGTCGAGGAATGACGCGATCGTATGGACGCTCATGGAGGCAAGAAATTCTTCGTCGTCCATTGAGAGGCGCAAGGCGTTCAACAATGTTTGAGATTAGGCTTTTACGAAAAATCTCACCATCTTAAGTTATCTTTCGGACAAGAGAATAGACGGGGAGATGGTTACATAATTATGTATCTGCAACGGGAACCCTGGAAATGGGTGTAGAATAAAATCTCAAACGGGATGAACGGAACTTCGGAGGAAATCGAATTTGCACACGAAGAGTATATGACTAATATGAGCAAGTGACACCAAGTCACCAATCACAATAAGGACGAGATCAAACGGATCTAAACAGCTCTGCATAACCAACCCCACACCCAGGAACACACAAATATCCAGGAACTCCCATTTTGGCGATTTTGCCCTTTACACACTGATGCTGACTGATCATCGACATAGAGAACACCTATCGTCAGTCGCTAGAACCAACCGAAATTAACCGGTTAAAGGAAATTAACCGGTTGACCGATGAGTGAAACCGGTTAACCGGTTAACCTCTCCCAGCCCTGGTAGACAGCATTAGCGGCGGGGACCAACATGGAATTTATATGAATTTGGACTTACCTATACCCCTAAAATGTTAGTTTATATGTTTTAAATTATTTGGTTGGTCATACAATTGATAATAAAAGGTTAAACAAGCATGGCACTTTGTGATTTTATGCAGAGGAAAAAATGCATTTTTGTCATGTACGCTTTTTCCCGGCCCCGAACCACCTACCCACCCACTCCCTGTGTCTGGAAATGTTCGCCCCCCCTCCCCTCCCCCCGGACCATTGAGAAGAAAAAACTTCAAACACCAAAACACACATTTGTCCCTCAGAGATTGGATTATAGCCCTAATTACACAAAATACCTGGGGATTTCAATTACATGGAATAAATAGTAGGCCCTCGTTTGGACGTGTATTATTTGAATCCGGGAAATACTTTAACAGATCAATAATAGGCAGAAACTCTTTTCTCACGAGTAGGTCTTCACCGGTAGCAGGCATGGGCACCCGACGAGCGACCCTCCTAGTTTGTGAAACTGATTTTTTTCACGCGCCCGATTTCAGGGATATGGTATTATCCCCGATAACACACGGACATCCAATACCTTCGATAGAGAGTGTACGTGTGTTATTTCGGATATATAGAATATACATAGTAGCGTGGTGTACCAAATGTTCACCACGAGTGGTGAACATTTGGTACACCAAGCTACTTTGGGTATATTTTATTTATACCATGATCCTCAGATTATTAAGAGTTTAAATGTTAAATAATACAATATTCAATATTAAATTCCAAACAATGCCCCCTACGTGCGAAACTGTTTACATGAGCACCAGTAGGCGATACTTCCGCTGTCACTTTTATCGTCGATATGAAATGGAAAAAAGAAACGCGCAAATCACGGGGCCTTTTTCATTTTAATAACATAATAACATACCATTTCGAATGCTTTATTAACATGAGACAATGCATGTTTGTTAATTTTTGGTATCTTATGAGGTAAAATCATTTAAAAACGTAATAAATAATTGCCTCTTTCATTTCAGTCTTTGCGAGGCGACGAGCGATAAATTTAAAGAAGTTTGCATTCAGATCGAGGTTACCAAAGGTCAACATGGCTGTAGTTCCACTGTAGGTGTAAATTTTAACTATTGAAAATCCCATTGCTGGCGTGTTCACCACAGACACACGTGTTCACCACGGTTGGTGTGTAAAGCTAAAATTTATGTCATTGGCTTTTTATATACAGTAGAATAAGTAATCGTGGTATAAAATACCGTTCCCCAGTGTATATACAGCTAAAAAGATCCGGCGTGGATCACATGTGAATCGTTATAAAGTGTCCTCTCGTTTTCAAAATGTGAACGAGACTAATAAAAACTGACCCGAGCTTGTTCCAATGAGGGGTCACATGATATGGGTTTGTTGAATTTTTTGGAAAAATATGAAACAATATTTTTTAAAATAGCAAATTTTGATATCGTCTCCGTTGGGTAAAGGTTAAGGTAAGTGGAACTTTAAGTTATTAACCCTTTACCCAACGTAACGGCCAGAACCGGCCAGCGCTATTTACAAAAATCACCATACAATTTCCATTATTTTTTTCATTTTTTGTCTCAAAAGCATAGGTTATGACCCTCATTGGAACGAGCTCGTTCCAATGAGGGGTCATAAACTATGTTTTTGAGACAAAAAATGAAAAAAAAATAGTTATTCAAGAATTTTGTTTGCATGTGTCGTCTGCTTTTCATGTTAGGTAAAGGGTTAAAGAACTTTTTTAAAGTGCCGTTGTATTACGTTATGGGTTAACTCGGAGACTTGGCTCTGTCCGTACATTTTCATTCACTGTGTGTCTGTTATGGCCGCAGATGGAGAGAATTAATTCATCTGAAAGGGTTTGATGAGTGAACATTAAACACATATTTAATCTTTCGATCACTTTTCAGATGTAGTTGTTGGTACAGGCCACAATGTTGTCACTGACGTAGTGTTCATCAAATCTTCCGTTGACTTGATTGCACTTGGTTGGCAAATGTACAATGGCGTGAAAGGTAGATATATATGGAGAGACTGCTTCAGGCCTGCTGCATATTTCTCCTAATTACTTTCCGTTCGATGTATTATACAATTGCCTCCAGTAGCATGTATGTTCAATACAAAATCTTTTGAGCTAGAGTGTCTTTTGGAACGCTTCCATGTCAGCTTCGACGCTTAATACACCAATAAAAACGTTTGGACTCAGCAACCAAATTTGCAGCTCATGGACCACTGGACAGTCCAGTCGGCTGTCCATGAGCTTCAAAATTGAATGTTATATGTCCTCAAACTTCTATTGGGACAGCAAGTAGGGTATTGGCAGTAGTTCATCTATCGGGTGACCACATTGTTACACCATGGGTTCGCCTAGAAAGCTATAGGGAGAGTGAATTACTGAGACAAACCCATCGAATATAGTTCCCACTCGAACGGGAAAAGTATCAGAAAGATGACAAAAGCTTCAAGAAATAAACACTTTGGTAACTGCTTAAAGGCTGTGATCTGTCCTTATTCTCCAACTGAACAGATACTGATATTTGAATAGACATTACACTTCACGACTTTTATTTAGTAAACTCCCAGGCCTTCACTCAGTGGCGTAGCCTGGAGGCTCGGGTAGACATGCCCCCCCCCCCCCCCTTCCAAAACATACCAATGCTCCCTAAAATCCTGAAGTCTACTATCTGCATGGGACGTCAGACTTCAAGTAATGATATTATAGATGGCATACCACGTTTGGTGAAAATTGTCGTTTTAACGATCCTCAAAATGTCTCGTGACAGCACCATCTGGGGGCTTATTTTTCACCCCCCCCCCCCCGAGATTATTTTTTTAAATAATTCCCCCCCCCCCCCTCCATTTACACCAATTTGAAAGGCACACATCTATACCTTTCCCCCAACTTAGGATTTCGAACCATTAAAAGGCTTTGACCCCCTCCCCAACCCTATATATTTGGCAACGTGCCTGTCTGCACTTAGCTCCTTGCCTATCATGAACAGCAGACGACACTTGGAAAATAGTTTCTCGAATAAATAAAAATATTCATTATTTGCCTAAAAACATAGTTTATGGCACTCAATGGAAAGAGCTTGGGGTGGGGGTGGGGAGGGGTGTCGGTGCCCGACGGCTCGGTCATGTCGACCACCTATTTGGAACGCACTCAATTGCTTTTTTCAATTATACTCTACAAATGTACTTTCCAATGATAAAATACTGTGTTTTAAACATTCAAGTCACACACAAGCTTGGTAAAGGTGTGGACCATCTGGGTGCTTTCAACAGGTCATGGTCATAACATTTATTTGTTCTTAGTTACTCTCTCCGTGAATGTTCAATGCTACCCATATATTGAGTCGGGCGTTTGTTTTGTTGCACTTTTCTAATTTGATCTGTGTATATTTTTGTCGGACAATCAAGAGATTTTGCCCAGCTGAGTTCTCCGAAGTGTGTGTATATTTTCGTCGGGCAAGCAAGGACGTCTGCCCAACTCGGTTTTTCATATAATTTCTTGCCCATCCTCTGCCCTAGACTCCAACCCTAGATTTAACCTTTATGTTGTTCATACTCATATTCACCATCCTGACCCTGGGAGGTTTGAGAAATTCTTTATGTTTTTCAACATTTTGTGTACATCGTGTTTTCGGTGTTTCTAAATTTGGTTGACATGTCGTTCCCTGAGTTTCAATGTGTTCTTTGTGCCAATAGGCACATAGAACACATTGGAACTCAGGAAACGATATGTTAATGTTTGCGCTGTGGACTGTAAGAACCTATAAAATAACTGAAGTAATGCGGCAATGTACATTGTGGCATTATTCCAATACACCAACACGAGAGATTTCTGAAGTGTTCCCCCATGTGCACTCTCAAGGTTATACACTCCGCTAGTAAATATTATCTTGTGAAAGAAAGACTCCTGAGGCGTTAGCTCAAAATATTGTCTGTTGCTTAATGTACCGTGGTAGTAAAAGCTGCCTGTGTTTTTCAACAGCCATTTACCGAGTGATTATGATAATATGACTTTGGTTGGAGTAAATCCTACCGAGTCCGCATTTTTTCTGTCCAGATGCACGGCATTGCCACGCCCGTGAAGTCTGTGTTTGTAGATTCTGTATGAGTGTGTGAGCATGTATGTATGTCATTGCAAGTTTAGGTTCTGTTTGCCCGACTTTGTGAGCACCTAAATAGTGTCGGTTTGCGTTCCCACAGATTTCCTTTGTTTTCTCCATGTTATCATGAAGAAAACAATTGGTTAAGGTTTGTCTGGCCTATTCTGTGGGGCCTTGTTTATCATCGAGAACCAAGCGCCCCCCTCCCCCCCCCCCCCAAAAAAAAAAAACAAAACCCAAAACAAAACAAGTCCCCCACACCGTGAGTTAAACTAGGTGTCTTTGGAGATAGCACATAATGGTAGACGATCTGGAGCGTCGCGAAGAAGACCGATTGGGGGGGGGGGGGGAGGGGTGGGGGGGGGGGGGGTAAACCCAGTTTATCACGACTGTCATGACTCAAGTCCAGGCTGAAGAAATATTCCAACTACGTCATCAAGGCATGCCTTTGAAAAAGGCATACCTTGATGATGTAGTTGGAATATTTGTCAATGGCGATTATTACTCAGAAATCCAGGAATTTTATTTGTGGATAAAAAAAACACCAAGTACTTGGTGGTGATGCATGGGCTTCCTGACTTATTATTTAATAAGCACGTGCCAGACTAAAAAGTGGCAATGCTGGGACCCTAATAGCCCCAGTCAACCACTGACCTCCGTTTATTCGAGACCAACTGCTTGAGTTACATAAATCTGAGAAGCAAATCTAGTCTTCGGAAGAAAGTACACGATTGCCATCAAGAACGAACCGATCTCTAAAACTCCAATCTATTGATGAAAATGGCCTGATTGGAAAAGTATTAGGTTGGGAGGGGGTACGATCTCCTACACCCCACCCCCATATAGTTACGCTCCTACATATACAGTACTTTAATATTGGTGGTTCCCATCTGCTTTATCCCATGTGCTCTTTGCCAAACTACAGAACACTTGAAGCTCTGCTCAATCCTCAGAACATCTGAAGCCATCTTTGGAATGGAAGAATGAAACATTGTTCAACTGCTCTCAAGAACTCAAAAAACATCATTGTGGAGATGAATCAGTCTTGAAGTACTAAATGTAAGACTTTTATCTAATGTGGTCCACTCAGCTTCAACACCTTTCTGATGGCGTGACGTTGACTGAAGTGAGGGGAGGGGTATATCCTTGCGATAAAGAGTATAATTATAAAGGTGGCGTAATCTTGGAGAGGAAATCATCCATTGTATCCACATTAGTTTAATCACCATTCCCTATCACTAAAATTAGAAAGCCATATTCAGCACAGGGACGTAGCTAGGGGGAGGGGGTGTGTATGTTCATTTAGATTTCTAAGTGGGGATTGGGTTCTCAGCACTACTTGCCATAGGCATATCCCCAGGGCCGCAGACCCGTGTTGGGGGACAGGTCGAGAGGTGGTATCACTCTCTCGATGGTGGGGTTCCTGTGGGCCTCCCCAGGATAAATTTTAAATTTTTGAGCCCATGAGATTGATTCTGAGACCTCTCTCTGGCTTAAACCTATTTAGTTTAACCACAACAAAAATGCTTTTCCTCAGGTAGGTTCATGAGTTTTGCCTTACTCTGACCAGGCTGCACAAGGACCTTTGACTGACAGCTGTTCAGCCAATATGTACTCCTTCCAACTGACTATTTCGAGTCGGAAACGCGGAACGATGAATTCGAAAAACCGGACCGGTCTCAGATTCGAGTCGGAATTTTGGAATAAGTCCAAGAGTCAATTGAGCAGTAACTGGAATATTCATATAGAATAAACGTATAGTGTTTTCAAGTAAAAAATTTATTCTACGAGTAGGATTAAGAATGAAACCGACGAGCCTCTGGCGAGTCGGTTTCATTCTTAACCCTACTCGTAGAATAATTTTTTTACTTGAAAACACTATACGTTTATTTTGTTTATCTCATAAATCTTCTACAGGGCAGTCGCGGCAAAATCGTGCTATAATTCGCTACAAAACACAGCGAGAAGTGAGGAGCACATTGGTCCAATACGATCGACCAGCAAAATTGGCAAAAATAAACAAGGCGCAAAAAATACATTTCTGTCTAAAAATAATTCCCCTACAAACTTGAGTTAAACTTGTAAAAATACTTTATTATATGAGCAGTGGGTGGTGTTTTCTACTGGCATTGTGTAATACTTTCAAAAAGATTTAAAGAAATCAACAATCGAACTATCAATTATGCTAGACAAATGTGGTAGAGGCCAGAGGTCAACAAGTCCGTCGCTACTAGGGGAATAAATTCTTTCAGTGTTAAACCTATGGGGAAAATTGATCACCCACTTGGTGAATAAAGCAAAAATTTATCCAAGGCATTTATTGTTCGAATAAACAGACATTTATCGGATAAATTGACCAGACGACTCGGATCTCATCGAGCAAATGAGCTATCAAGCATTTGCTCAACAGAGTGACTCCACGTTCGACTCTTCGACTCATCTCGGTATTTAAGGATACTTATGACATGGTAATGTATCATTTGAGGAAACCTTTTGAGGATAACTTTGGAAGCATATCTATTTTAGGATAGTTATGGTTCCTAGTACCTGTTAGTCAGCGACCTTCTAGGCCACCACAACACCATTCATAGCTCCAAGGCCATTGCACCGACGTGTCCATAGTCACTATCACCTGTCCTGTGATCAGCTCTCAGTGTATTCATCATAACCATAATAGTCTTCTACCGCACATGCAGTCTTGTACCATTACCGCCTTGTACCATTACTACACGCTAAAAACTAAAGTGTTAAAAACTACACTTGAAGTGCTGTATTTAACACTTACTAAGTGCTGAACTAGCACTTTGTTCAAGTGTAGATATCCCAGAACTTGACAGGTGTTACAATAATACCACTTGACAAGTGTAATGTCGCGACACTTAAAAGGAAACAACGCAGATGACGCGGATCAGGCTCGAACTCTCGAGCCTGATCCGCGTCATCTGCGTTGTGTCCTTTTAATTATGTACCCACCAGGCGCAAATCAAATTATGGACGATTCTGGAAGAACCACCAATGCTAGAAGTGCCATCCATTCAAGTTTCAAATGTCTGACGATTGTAATGTCTAAGTGCTTAAAGCATTGCACTTTGAGTGTTAAAATCAAACCCTAAGAGTTAGAATGGGTTTAACACCTTGAAAGTGTCAGTTTTAACACTTTAGTTTTTAGTGTGTATTGGCTACCACTATTCTGTTCTGTCCTAGAATTTATTACACGCCTGTTCTGTGTAATCCCCATCTGCAGTAACACTAAACCGTGCGGAAAATGAAAGTCTCACTGTCTGTTCCGCACATATGTGCGGAACGGAAATCGTTGGCGGACTACTTTTAAATAGAAGTGAAATTTCACTAGAATTTTCTACAAATCGTGCATCGCAATTACAATCTGAATCGACAGCGATAGCAGAAAATCGCCCCCGAGTTCCAATGTGTTCTATGTGCCAGTAGGCACATAGAACACACTGGAACTCAAGGGACGAAATAGTTCCCCTCGCCAATTCGGTTGGCGATAAAATGTGTTCTTTTAGTTGATAGTTGTCACATGAATTGCTGAGTGTTCTTCTAATTTTAATTTATAGATTAAAGGCGTGTAATAAACACAGAACGACCTGCGTTTGCGAATGGGTTAAATAAAATAATCTAATCTAATCTAATCGATATGGCACTTGTGCCATCGCGGAAGGATAAAACTCGAGGCCTAAGGCCTCGAGATCTATCCTTCCGCGCAGGCACTCGTACAATATCGATTAACCCATTCACACACGCGTGTCAGTCTGTGTATATCTAACTTGTGACACTACTACGGCTCTTAGTACACTACTGCCGCTAAAGGTCCCAGTTTATATCAGTATCTTCAGGGATGTGGCGACACGGGGGGGGGGGGGGTGTCTCCCCCCCCCCCCCAGTTAGGAGTATTTTTTTAATAGTTGGAAATTCCGAGGTCAAACACTGTTCATGAAAAATATTAAAATTCCAGCTAATGATGAGAGATTTTGATCTTTTATTTCCAACTGGAAGCTTGAGTTTCAAATTTCCTACTCTAAAATTGGCATGGCCTCAAAATTTCGACTCTGACATCAATCCGGTAAATTTTCTGACCCAGACACATTATAAATGATGCTTTTTCCGTTTCAGGACTAGTGAAAATTTTCAGAAGGGTTCATAATCCTTTACTCAACGCAGACGGTTTCAAAATTCATTATTTTAAATACAATTTTTTAAAAAAATTTTTTGAAAATTTCAACAAAACAATATCATGTGACCTCTCTTTGGAACGAGCTCGTCGAGCTCGTTCCAAAGAGGGGTCACCTGATATGGTTTTGTTGACATTTTTCGAAAAATAATATTTTTTCAGGCGCTGCATTTGCATATTACGTGGGCGGATGTGGACGATTCGTTGGGTAAAGGGTTAAAAGATATCGCCCAGCGCTGCAGTGCAACCACATATCGAAACCACTCACAGTTGGAATTTACACCGGTGCCCTCCCCCCCCCCCCCTCCCCCCAGCTGAAACCCTCTAGCCACATCCCTGACTATCATTCCACTACTGCTTGCTCGAACAACTTTTTCATACTTATTCCAAGTTCCCCTAATCGAGTAGTTACTGAAAAGTCATTACAAGAACGACTCAAATCACATCGAGCAAATGAGCTATCGAGCAATTGCTCGAACGAGTGACTAGACATGCGACAGTAGTTAGGGAAGGCCATTGGGCGTAAAAAGTTAACACTGAAATTCCCATAGACAAATCCAGACCTGGAGGCCATTGGGCGTAAAAATTTAACACTGAAAACTCCCATAAAGTTTTGAATTTTTTTAAAATTTTGATCTGGAGGACATTGGGCGTAAAAATTTACCACTGAAAATTCCCATAGATATTTTTACGCCAGAGTGCCATCGGCCGAAGGCTCTCTGGCGTACAATTGTCTATGGGAATTTTCAGTGTTAAATTTTTTCGCCCAATGGCCTTCCCTAACTACTTGTGACTCTTATGCTCATCTCGGAAAGTAGGGATTCTATAATCACAGACGTTTACCCAAAAGGGATCCTATAGGGATTCCCAAAAAGGGATTCCATATGTGGGATTCCAAAAGTCTTACCTTCTACCCAGACTTCAACTATCTGCCCTATGATCAGCCGATATTGCAGGCACCTTTAGTATGGTGTTCTACCAGTCTTGAAATCTTGTACCATTACTGCCTTGTACCGTTATTGGCTACCAGTATTCTGTTCTGTACTTGAGTGTCTCATCCATTTCTAACTTGTGGCACTACTATGTCCCTTAGTACATTAATGCCGCTACGGGACCCAGTTAATATCACTGTTATACTTGGGTTTTTTCCACTACTGCGTGCTCGAACACAGGGACGTGGCGACAGGGTGTGTGTATGGGTGGGGGGGGGGGGGGGGGTTAGGGGGTGTGGGGGGGGTGACTCGGACGGCAAGTCATGATTAATTGGAAATTCCATCTATCTGGATTTTAGAGCTTCTTTGGTGATGCTGATGTCTCCTTTACTTCTCAAAATCCCAACTCGGTTTCAAAAATTCTAACTGTTACTATTTACAACTTCTTCATACTAATTCCAAGTTCACCCAATAAGCTATCGAGCTGTTACTGTCCTATTTTTTGCCTCTACTGTAGTCATCCAATACCATAGCCTTCTACCACCCTTACAGCTTTGTAGTACTGCTTCATACTTCTTAGCTATGCCTGACCTTGTCTCGACTCTGTCCTCGGCCAGGTCTTTGACAGGCGCAACGAGATTGCTCCATTCATCTACACATAGGCACATCTCGGTACGATCAACATACAGTTTCTTACATGCAAGGCACCCAAGGTTGTATTGGGTCTACGCATTGTATAGACAAGACCCATACAGGTTAAGATGAATGGAACAATCTAGTTGCGCCTGTTAAAGACCTGACCGAGGACAGAGTCGAGACAGAGCCAGAAAGTATGAAGTAGTGCTACAAGTCAATAATAGTATCCTACAAAGGTATCCTCAAAATGTATCTTCAAAAGTATCGTCTAATAGTACATCACAGTGTCATAAGTATCCTTTAACCCTTTATCTAACCCAACGGCCAAAACCGGACATAGGGACCTGCGAATATTCGAGATTCGATTCGATATCGATACCACACGTCTGCTTCGAGATTGATCCCGAATCAGTCTGAAGATTCGATTGGTTTCGAATCTCTCGTACTAACTTCAATTTGTCACATTTCCAACAAAAACTGGATAAAGTTTACGTCAGATAATTCATTCATGTAGGCTCAATTTACATTTAATTGAGTAATTGACAATGTTTAATTGTTAGGTAAGTAGTGAATTTTGCCCAGAACACTATCCGTACTTTTAGTTTTTGAAGGCTGAACTTGTTACTATTCACGTTCTTAAGAACGTGAATAGTAACACGTTTTGTCTTCAAAAACTAAAACTATGGATAATAGGCCTAACTGTTTCAGCGACGGTGCTACAGAGAATATTTATTTATTGGTGTTTAAGGTGTCAGTCAGTCTTGTAAGGGTCATCACAGTGTACCGTACTTCCGTTTGGTGCAATATGAAATAACTTATTATTATTATTAATAATTAAGATTCGATTCGAGATTCGATTCGATATCCATATTAGAGACACGATTCGCTTCGAGATTCGATTCGAAAAAAAAATGTGATTCGCAGATCTCTAACCGGCCAGTGCTATTCTCAAAAATCGCCAATTAATTTTCATTATTTTTTTTCATTTTCGTCTCTAAAACATAGGTTATGACCCCTCATTGGAACGAGCTCGTCGAGCTCGTTCCAATGAGGGGTCATAACCTATGTTTTTGAGACAAAAAATGAAAATGATAGTTATTCAAGAATTTTTTTTGCAAGTGTCGTCTGCTTTTCAGGTTAGGTAAAGGGTTAATACCGAGATGAGTCGTAGTAGAAGACTGCAGGGCTGGCAGAAGACCATACTAAAATTAAAATGTACCTACAATATCGGTTGATCAAAGGACATATAGTTGAAGATGGTAGAAACCAATGCTAAGACTTATGGAATCCCACTTATGGAATCACTTTTGGGGAATTCCTATAGAATCTCTTTTTGAGAAATATCTGTGGTTATAGAATCCCTAGTTCCGAGATGAGCATCAGAGTCGTAATATGTGGAGTCACTTGTTCGAGCAATTGGTCGATAGCTCATTTACTCGATGAGATTCGAGTAGTTCGAGCAATGACTTTTCAGTAACTGCTCGATAGCTTATTAGGGGAACTAGGAATAGATATGAAAAAGTTGTTCGAGCAAGAAGCAATGGAATGATAGTGATATGAACTGGGATCCTTAGCGGCCGTTGTGTACTAAGAGCCGCAGGAGTGCCACAACTTAGAAATAATAGTGCAAGGCTGCAAGCGCGCTAGCTAATAGTTTTGATACATACAGATTATCATGATAATGTGCATGTCCTCGTTGTCATCCCATTCTGGACACCATCAGAATCTGATGCAAATCACAGGACATGCTGCGCCTTATCATGATAATTCATTTATCTAACAATTCTGTCAGATAAACAGATTAAGTCTTAAATTATTAATATAGCTTTGGGACATAATGCTGGGCAAGAAAAAGTTTGAAAAAAAAAACATATTTTATAGAACAATATTGTTGTGCACTTTAACAAACAATGAGTAACGCGGTCACCGCAAATTTTCAAAGTGGCGTTGTAAAATTATTCACTCTCAATGTCACTTCCTATGATGCTATGCTTGAATTTACAAGTATGTAATATTTAATTGTACAGTTTCTATTTATTGTTGGGGGAGGGGGGGGGGGGGGGGGTCATTGGCTATTAATAGTTCTGTCGCTAATTGTAAGGAACTTTGTTTTGTTTTGTAAGCGATCAGCTGAGTCGATCACTGAAACGCACATAGAATGTATTCATGCGCCTGTTATGGTAGCCCATTGCGTTCCCGGAAACTAGTCGTCTATATGATACGAAATCAGAATGAGTCGTCTATATGATACGGAATCGGAACACATTATGTGATACGTACCGTTTCTCGTGGTTTTGAGGCCCAAATGTATATGATTGTTAGATAAAAGGCAGTAATGGCACAATACTGCAATTGTAGTAGAAGACTATAGTAATAGTGGATACAGTGGAAGCTGATCATAGGACAGATGCTAGTGACTATGGACAAGTCATCAGTAGTGAATGTGATGGATGACCTAAAAGCCAGGAGATGAATAGAAGCCATAACTATTTTCAGATAGATGTCCCGCAAAAGGTATCCCCAAAATGTATCCTCAATCAGTACATCATCATGTCACAGGTATCCTCAAATACTGAGATGAGTCGTAGAGCAGTATGAAGAGTCCCTCGGTCGGCAAATGCTCGATAGCTCATTTGCTCGATGGGATTATAGTCGTCCGAGCAATGCGTGTTCGAGTTACTGCTTGATTAACTCTTTGCCTTATTCCTAGGAACCCCTGTATTAGAGAACCATGCGACAGTGGGTGGGGGTTTAGTTGAATGGAGTGATCTAATTGGTTATTTAGTTGCAGTAAATTGAACTGTTTGGGTGATCTGTATAAATGGAAAATGCTGTTCGAAACAAGAACAGGAGTACTCGGGATAGGGTTAGAACTAGCCAGAACAGACCAGAAAGGCTAAATATAGTAACAATATGCAAAACTGTTCCAACTGATAAGCTTTTCTACTCAACTGGACTATATTCCAGAACAAACGAACAGGGTTGGATAGGCAGACAGACAGTAGCATGGATAGAAGTACAGCAGAGGATTCCGAAGGCATTCGGACAAGTACTACTTATGTGGTTGTTAGTGGTAATTCTACGAAGTAACCAAGGATTCTGAGTTTCTAGATTTACACTTATTCAATCGAACTCACCTTATAGCAGTATGTGCTACTATTATAAGTCCACAATGAGGATTCGCCAAGGCAGTTTCGATAGTTTTTTAGCGATTTGGGGGTGATTGTCGGGTCTATTGGGATAATTAGATTTACTCTTATACAAAGGAACACACCATCCAAACACACCCCTGTCCTATTAGAGGGTTTTGGATCACATAACAGCCACGTGCTACCATAGAAACCAAGATGTCGGCCTCCAACATACAGTGGACAACGGAAACCCGTATCACCCTAACAACACGCGCTGCGCATGCGTCCTAACATAATGTTTAACTACGGTAATTGCGGCACAACATAGCCGGTAACACGGACTACCATGACAACCAAACATGGCTCCACTGGATCATGTGGCTATAACATCACATGAGATCCCCCGATGAGATCCCCCACCTAGGGGTGAAATGTGCAGTATATACTACGGCCGTGGACTGCTCGTAATCCACGCGGGGCAGTAATGTCCACGCATGCGTTTATCAGGTAATAAAAATCATCAGCAGCAAAATTTTAATTAATGAAACACCGGGTTGTACCAGGTGCTTCATTAATTAAATTATTGACGATTATTCCTATAATTGGCGTTTGGAATCTAATTTTATTGCATCCGTGGAAATATTGCCCATCCGTAACCAGTCCACAATGGCCGTACTCTACATGTCTTTATGATTGACATTTTCCAGGAAAAATGTGTGGGAGTGAGTCCACCCTCACCCCACACCCACCTCCGTGGCTACGCCACTGCAGCACACTTCGATACACTAATCTCCTAAAATTTAAATTTCGTCGGACAAATTTTCGAAACCCGAAACTTGTGTCCAAATAACTTTTACTGTCAGACAAGCATGTACTAAGTACCACTAGGACGAAGTGTACAGAGCCACCCATGTTACTAGATGTCTTGTGGAGTGGGATATCAGAATATGAACAAATGCATGACTGCATTGGATACTATCTCTGCACATCTATACCTTTCCTATTGTAACACAAAGTCTTGACCACGGTATAGGTATCACCATGGCAATGACGTCACAACATGGCCACTCACAGGCGCGACCATGGCAGGCAACAGAACTCATGACGTCACTTCCTAAGTCCACCACTAGGGCCACCAAACCGGGACCACCTGATACCTGATATTTTACTCACTCATAGATAGGCAAACCATGGAAGTGGCCGCATGCAGCAAACAGCCCTAAAACTTGAAAAACAATGTCAAAGATGACGCAGAAATTCACATATGTCAAAACTTAAAAAGTCGCTGATTTTAAAGGTACGAAAAAGTGGCGGGTTTCTGGAGGAGGGGGGTAGCACTTTTAACTGGTTGAGGGCTAGATTATTTTGGCTGATTTGAAGTTTTTATTGAAAATTTGATTTATAACAAATTATTGGAGAGTGCCCACAGGCAGTAATTTATAATAAAACAAATTGATAAAAACAAAAGTATTATTCGTGATTGAGTGAATATGAGCAAGGAAAATGTTGGATTTTGCTTTGGTACCCTCATTTTTTTTTAAAGCCCTGATAGTGGCTTCTAGCACTCAACCAGTCAAGGCATTCCCTTTCGCCTCTAACAAGACTGTTTTGAAATGTATTCCGCGTGTTCCGTGTTCAACGATTGTGCAGCGGTTCTGGAAAATCAAGAAAACAAATTGAAAAACCCAATGCACTTCAATCCACAAAGGCAGTTATTTAAAAAGAAATAATTTGTCATTTTTAGAGTAGATTGGAAATGACAACTATTGATATTTATTGTTATGTAACTGCACGCTTGAGATAAATTGTATTCACGAAAATGTAAAATCAATATTCATATTATGTTGCGCTTGGTAACTGGAGTTTAGAAAGACTTTAAACTTGATCTCACAAATTGATCAAAGTTTTCCAACAATATACACAGGCACCACACAGCCGGGGAAGAAATGGGCGGGGGGGGGGGGGGGGGGGGGGCAGAGAGGAGAGTCGGCGGAGGGGGGGGGGGGCGAGGCTTTAGACTCCGTATTTTTTTAGAAACGTTCCATGATGTTTTCAAGTAGTACAATCAATTGGTATTGAACTTTAACCCTTTGCCCAACGTAACGGCCAAAACCGGCCAGCGCTATTCTCTAAAATCGCCATTTAATTTTCATTATATTTTCATTTTTTGTCTCAAAAACATAGGTTATGACCCCTCATTGGAACGAGCTCGTCGAGCTCGTTCCAATGAGGGGTCATAACCTATGTTTCTGAGACAAAAAATGAAAAAAAATTAGTTATTCAAGAATTTTTTTTGCAAGTGTCGTCTGCTTTTCATGTTAGGTAAAGGGTTAATAGCAAAGCCCGTGCATGGCAGAACGAGGTGGAAGCAAAAACAAAATGTCACCTTAAACCTTCCAACCATATGTAAACTGTAATGTTCTATTTACCCGCAGCTACTCGAGTCTTGATGGCCATTTCGCTTGGCCTCACATCAACCGGGTTGTGGCTAGAGAGTCTTAGTAAGGGGTGTGCCCATCTGAATTTCCAACTCTACCACACCTCCCCTGCTTATCGAAAATCCAACTTTTAATAAAACCATTCTATAATTTCCTTCCAACCCATACTACTACCCACCTACTCACCCCTACAACCGAGTGAGAATTGTCCATCTGCCATTTTTAGATATCCAACGACTGAAGAAATCCGAATGCACCCTCTCCCATTGTGTTCCAAATGTATTACCTTTGGGTTCTAACTGGAGTCTAGAAATCGTTTCTTGTGTGCAAGACGGCACCATTTGCAATGCACGAACACCCAGGGATGTAGCTACAGGGGTGGGGGATGTCCCTCCCCCCCCAATATCTGTCCAAACATCAAGGCATAAATTCCAATAATTGGAAAATTCGAAGCACTGTTGTAACTGAGGTTTTTCCGGAATGTGGTATTTCCGTGAAAATTCCAACCACCGACTCCCACAGACAGAATTCTGATCGAACAACGCAAAATTTTCCGACTACCCAGCGGTTTCGAGGTTAATTCCACAACGGAGGTAGTGTTACGCGTTTAGTTCTCTTCTTTGTCTAACCTTATTCATATTAAAATAAAATAAAAACTAGAGAAACAGAATTTACTGCATCCAGTATATTTAAGTCTGTGTGAAAGGGGTTAACAGATTTTCGGTTTTTTGTCATCTTAGGTTAGCAGAATTTGTAGAATTTGAATGGTGATGTTTTCTAGTGTTTCTTTTCTCTTTGACCTATCAAATGATGCTTTTGAAATTCAAAGACGGGTCGATAGGTAGTTTAGGAAAGTATACATGTCCTCATTAAACAAGTGCGCGGAAAATGGTAGTGAAATAAAAAAATAAACCCTTTAGTTAACGTGAATAGGAGACGACATAAGTAAAACCTTTTTAGTTACTAAAAAGTTACCCCTTTGCTTCGAAAACATAATTTATGACCCCTCATTGGAACGAGCCCAATGAGTTCGATCCAATGAGGAGTAATAAACTATATTTTTGACACATCTAGAGATATTTCAAGAAAGTCTTCTTCCAATTTCTGAGTGTATCTTAGGGATTTAGACAGCCAAGCTGACTATCGAAGCTGAAGGAACACCCCCATGGGGTACATACAAGCAATGCTATCCTACCATCAACTAACACTAACCGTGGGCTGAGCACTACGACATAATACCCATAAGCTAATATAGTATAAGGGTACATATGGGTCAAGAGACTTGGAAATAGGAGAAGACAAATACCCTACTACACTTCCACGCCAGACAATCAAGTGGACCTGTCAACATCACACAACCTAGCATTACCCATGGCGAGTATTGAATTGAATAGCATAGTATTGGGCTTTCTGTACACTGCAAAAAATAAATGTTCTCCTTAGAACCAAAACTGGTTCTAATCTTGTCCCTGAGATGGAACCAGTTCTGTTTAAACAGTATTTATTTCAAATCAAATAAATTTATGAAGATTAACATCAAATATTAACAGAATTAAACACAAATTGAGGGGGTTTCGGTCGTAAGTTTAGAGATTATACGAGGTTGTCTCAAATCATTATTAAGCAAAGGAGATATGAACAGTTGGCATATCGAACCAGTTTTGGTTCTATACAAGTAGTATAGGATGCAGAGATCTACCCTTTTTACCAGGACCCCACGGGATCAGACCTCGACCTAGGGGTCATTGAACCCGGCGCCCAAATTCGTTAGGCCTCCCCGTCCCCTCTCCCCCCCCCCCCCTCCACACTAGGCCTAGGTTAGTTTTAGGCGCTCCCTCACCCTACCCGCCCCGTGTGTACCCTATTTTTAGGCTATCCTTCCCCAAATCCCATTAGGGGTCCAGACTGTGTATAGCCCATTTAGGCTTTCCCCACATTGTTTAGGTTTTCCCTGTATGTGGGCTCCCCTTCCAAAATCCCAGTCCCTCCCCACCAAAGCTCTGCACTGTTCCTCCCCTTTCCAAAGGCTAGCCCAAAGCTGGGGGACTTCCAAACTGAGGTGTCCTTATGAGTACTAACAAAAGAGTATCACCATCCCCTATCCCCCGCCCTGCCCCTCCCATAACTTTATTTCTTGGTAAATATCTTTAAGGTAAATGTTGTCACGGACATGTACACGTAACGGCGTACAGAACGCTTTAGATATATAGACTACCTGGTTTGGTTAGACATGTCATAAAGGAATTATGATAGAGAGAATCTTTGTTTATAAGAAGATATGATAGTGTCACGTTGTATAGTTATGCAAAGGGGACAACTGGTATGTTTGATTGTGTCATAGATAAAGGTATTATGATAAAGAGAACCTTTGTTTATAAGAAGCTTAATATGATAAAGACCATGTACACTGTTTGTTCATGTCTTAGATAAGATGGTGTCACGTCGCAGGTGTTTGATAACCCGGTAAGATCGCGGCGGTGTCTGATTGGCCAAACAGTTGTCCAATCAGATCATTCCACACGGCGGTATGTTCCATGGGACCAATAGATAAGCGTGTTGCAAAATTATCCCACGTAGACGTTCTCTGATTGGTCAAACAACTGTCCAATCAGATCGTGCCATGCAGTATTTATTTTCTGCGCGGCAGATAGATGAGAGATCCGGAATGTTGTAGTAAACTACTTTCGCATGCTCAACTCATAGGTAAGCTGAAAAGGAATGAACAACTCTAAATTTTCTCTCTATTCAATTTTATTTTCACAAAAAATCAGTTTTACAAGTAATTAATTGGTTTTACAAATTTACAAGTAATTTTTTCAAAGCGAAAATGGTTTTACAATCAATTAAATTGGATTTACAATCAGTCAAAATGGATTTTCAATAAGTTTTTACAAGTAATTTTACAATTTCACCATAAGTAATCTCTACAATAAGTAGTTTTACAATACTTCTTTTACAGGTAAGCATACAATAAACATAATTAAATGTTCAGTAACTGTCTTTTGTCTCTGAAAAGGGATAGTTTTTGTTGTTGTCGTTCTTCTGGACATTCTCTAGTTATGATCCCAAGCTGTCTGCATACCCAGAAAACGTGTGTTTTCTTAATAATGGGTCAAACAAGTATTTTTGTTTCTCAATTGCGAATTTTTCAGCTTCGTTCATTCCGTAACCCTCCTCATCGCGAAGTCGCTGAGCAGTTTTTCTAATTTTTCCATAGACCGGATGTTGTCTGAAGTGCCTTGCTCGACTCATTGCCTTAAATATTCTTCTACAGAGGGAAGCTCTCACGCTGTCTGGCCGCTTTGGTGGCCTCGTCTGTGGGTAAGCTTATGATTAAAGTGTCTATTATGTTCGTTTCGCCATCTTCCTCTTCTGAATATTCACTTTCAGTGGTTGTATCACTATCGTCTGACTCTGAATATGTGCTCTCGTCAGAATCAGACAAGTTCTAATCTTCGTTTGACTGATTGCCTTCACCCGTCATCCCAAACCTCTTGAGGCAGTAACCATCTTCGTGTCTATTGCGTGTAAAAGCTCTTGAGGATGCTTTCCTACAGAATTTACAGTCGTGGCTCGGCATGTCTTCTCTCTTTGAACGCTCTGAGAACAAATGAGAACTGGGTGGACATCACGATTTATAAGACAGTGAAGGGTACCCTCAAATACGCGCATGCGTACATCAGTTTTACATATGTGCACTTCCGTTTTACATACGGGCACATCCGTTTTACATACGGGCACATCGGTTTTAAACATATACACATCGGTTTTAAACATATTCACATCGGTTTTAAACATATTCACATCGGTTTTAAACATATACACATCAGTTTTACATATGTGAACATCGGTTCTACACACCCTACCAATTGATGGTTGCTTCAAATTCTCCCACAGTGCATTGTGGGAAATTACAGTGATGCGACTCTGGGGTAAAATAAGTTTTTGCTCGACTTCACACTGCTTGACACAGTTTACTTTAAAAAACAAAACAAGACATAAAAGTCAGATAAATGTCAAGTCGGAGAATGATACATCTAAACTTCACACCCCAATTTGATAACAAACTTCCGTCCATCAATGTTACCGGAATTTTCTGCTTATTGAACAACATATGTGCCACAAAATAGTCTCAAATGGTCTTAAATATTTCTCAAATGGTCTTAAATATTTCTCGAATGGTCTTAAATGGTCTCAAATGGTCTTAAATATTTCTCAAATGGTCTCAAATGGTCTCAAATGGTCTTAAATATTTCTCAAATGGTCTTAAATGGTCTCTAAATGGTCTTAAATATTTCTCAAATGGTCTTAAATGGTCTCTAAATGGTCTTAAATATTTCTCAAATGGTTTTAAATGGTATCTAAATGGTCTTAAATGGTCTCCAATGGTCTTAAATGGTCTTACATGGTCACTAAATGGTCTTAAATGGTCACTAAATGGTCTTAAATGGTCACTAAATGGTCACTAATTTGGTGTATTTACTATATGTAAAACCGATGTGCACATATGTAAAACCGATGTGCACATATGTAAAACCGATGTGCACATATGTAAAACCGATGTGCACATATATAAAACTGAAGATTAGAACTTGTCTGATTCTGACGAGAGCACATATTCAGAGTCAGACGATAGTGATACAACCACTGAAAGTGAATATTCAGAAGAGGAAGATGGCTAAACGAACATAATAGATACTTTAATCATAAGAGCATATGAAGATAATAGAGCTAAATTTCAGAGATTGAAAGTGTCGTACATAGAAAATGGCTTACCCACAGACGAGGCCACCAAAACGGCCAGGGAAGCTCTTGGAGACAGCGTGAGAGCTTCCCTCTGTAGAAGAATATTTAAGGCAATGAGTCGAGTAAGGCACTTCAGACAACATCCACTCTATGGAAAAATTAGAAAAACTGCTCACCGACTTCGAGATGAGGGGGGGTTACGGAATGAACGAAGTTGAAAAATTCGCAATTGAGAAACGAAAATACTTGTTTGACCCAGTATTAAGAAAATACATGTTTTCTGGTTGTGCAGACAGCTTGGGATCATAACTAGAGAATGTCCAGAAGAACGACAACAACAAAAACTATCCCTTTTCAGAGACAAAAGACAGTTACTGAACATTTAATTATGTTTATTGTATGCTTACCTGTAAAAGAAGTATTGTAAAACTACTTATTGTAGAAATTAATTATGGTGAAATTGTAAAATTACTTGTAAAAACTTATAGAAAATCCATTTTGACTGATTGTAAATCCAATTTAATTGATTGTAAAACCATTTTCGCTTTGAAAAAATTACTTGTAAATTTGTAAGTCTGATTGCAAATCCCTTTTGACTATTGTAAAACCAATTAATTACTTGTAAAACTGATTTTATGTGAAAATAAAATTGAATAGAGAGAAAATTTAGAGTTGTTCATTCCTTTTCAGCTTACCTATGAGTTGAGCATGCGAAAGTAGTTTACTACAACATTCCGGATCACTCATCTATTTGCCACGCAGAAAATACTGCATGGCACGATCTGATTGGACAGTTGTTTGACCATTCAGAGAACGTCTACGTGGGATAATTTTACAACACGCTTATCTATTGGTCCCATGGAACATACCGCCGTGTGGAATGATCTGATTGGACAACTGTTTGACCAATCAGACACCGCCGCGATCTTACCGGGTTATCAAACACCTGCAACGTGACACCATCTTATCTATGACATAATCAAACAGTGTACATGGTCTTTATCATATTAAGCTTCTTATTAACAGAGGGGCTCTTTATCATAATACCTTTATCTATGACATAATCAAACACACCAGTTGTCCCCTTTGCATAACTATACAAAGTGACACTATCATATCTTCTTATAAACAAAGATTCTCCCTATCATAATTCCTTTATGACATGTCTAAACAAACCAGGTAGTCTTTATATCTAAAGCATTTTGTATGCCATTACGTGTACATGCCCGTGACAACATTTACCTTAAAGATATTTACCAAGAAATAAAGTTAGGGGATGGTGATACTCTTTTGTTAGTACTCATAAGGACACCTCAGTTTGGAAGTCCCCCAGCTTTGGGCTAGCCTTTGGAAAGCGGAGGAACAGTGCAGAGCTTTGGTGGGGAGGGACTGGGATTTTGGAAGGGGAGCCCACATACAGGGAAAACCTAAACAATGTGTGGAAAGCCTAAATGGGCTATACATAGTCTGGACCCTAATGGGCTTTGGGGAAGGATAGCCTAAAAAATAGGGTACATACGGGCCGGGTAGGGTGAGGGAGCGCCTAAAAATAACCTAGACCTAGTGTGGAGGGGGGAGAGGGGACGGGGAGGCCTAACGGATTTGGGCGCCGGGATCAATGACCCCGAGATCGAGGTCTGACCCCGCGGGGTCCTGGTAAAAAGGGTAGATCTCTGCATCCTATACTACTTATACAGAACCAAAACTGGTTCGAAATGCCAACTGTTCATATCTCCTTTGTTTCAAAATGTTTGGAGACTGCGTTGAATAAGCTCCAAGTTTACTGCTGAATCTACTTCAGTTCATGTAATATTCTGTTAAAATTGAATGCTAATCTTTATAAATTTATTTGATTTGAAATAAATACTGTTTAAACAGAACTGGTTCCATCTCAGGGACAAGATTAGAACCAGTTTTGGTTCTAAAGAGAACCTATATTTTTTTGCAGTGTACGTCGAGATGTCAAAAAAAGCTAAAAACGGGGGAACAAACAATCTATACTACACTACTATACAGTATATAGGTCATCCACACTGCTTTGTGGCGATTTTGAGTCATTGATGAGATCACTTCCGGAGAGGAAGTCATTGCTGGTCTCCATGGAACCAAATAGACGTCGGAAACAGGTATTTCCATCGAAACCAATCACCGTGTTTGCGCAATATCAACAAAGCAATCGATGACGTCGTCATTAATAGCATCATGGGTAACGCCATTAGGGACGTCATATGCTACGTTATACCATAACAACCAATTTGACGTCACTGGCCATGTGTCTTGTGGTCTCTTGTCACTTCCGGTCTCACCAACAAAAACAAAATCTCTCCATATTAAACTACTCATCTCCACATACACTATTTGAAGGCTTTGGTAATATTTTTCCGACACGAAACGATGCTGTCTATCTAAAAAAAATCTATTTAATATGGACAACAACAACAACAATAATTCATTAAAACTTGACCGCTGTGAAACGTTTGTATGTTGTACAATGCAACCTATCTCTTATCTGATAAAGAAAAAGGTTTACCGTAATCCAGACAGACAAACAACCACGGAAGAGCAAATGATGGAATCGCCTATATTATCAACTCGTGGGTAAAGAAATCTCAGATTAATGATATTATACTCATCATCTGGAAGTGACATATATTTCAGTTAAAGGATTTTATCGATTTTGAGACTGTGGAAGTCTGAATTCAATTGTAGGTTGGCAGCAAATGGACATCGGGACTGGATAATTGTTTCTGACTAAATTTCGATCTATTCGTCCAAAAGACATTCATACATGCAAGATGGATTCCATGACCCGGTCTTGGTAAAACAGCAGCCACAAATATGTCAGACACGAAAATGTCCGCAATGTCTGTCAATGAATTCTGACGAGAGAGCCATCAGGATTTTTTTATTACCGTATTTAATTATGTTTTATATTTCAGGGCTGGGGACTGTTTTACCACTGTCTGAATATTTAAATCTTATCAGAGTGATTTAAACCGGGTATAAAGTATTTAACCCGTGTACAGATTAATAGATTTTAATATTTTACCAGGTCTTTAACTTCTTTCCAACTAACGACGGTAAAACGTTATGCCCAAATAAGATAATTGCTCCCAAAATTATGTTTTGCAGTGTTTCGGCAATATATAGTTTGGCCAGGTTTCCCTGATGCTTGCGATATACCTTAGAGCTTACCTTCGAAATCAAATGATGCAATAGATAAATAATGTTTTTTTAAAAACCCACGGAGTACGCCATAGAAAAGTAATCGGCGTCGACAGTGTCGTATACGACACTGTCGACGGCGATTGCTTTTCTGTGGCGAATTCCATATGATCATGCACTTAAAGCTTGAGATCTCTTATATTCATGTTTGTAGCATTTCTCAATAAACGCCATGCATAATTTACATTCAAATAGATCTTTGGCTCGACAATGGGAAACTAAGAAGCGTCCTTGAGTTAGTCGAATAAACTTACGCCAAAGGGTGGTGGCAGGGAACCAGTCATAATGGTGAAGACCTATAACAAGGCGTTGTAAACTAGCATTTTAAGAAAGGGGACCTAAAACAGACGCCAAGTCGAAGAAAACACGTGTGATTTTTCTCCAACCATGCAGGCCACATCCATATTTGCCGTTGTGTCCAAATTAGACTGATCTAAAGGTCTGATTTTACACCAGTTTCAAACATCTTGCCTCAGGTATAACTATGAAAGGACCGCCATTTTCCTACAGTTTTCTTAATATCAACGACTCCACGAAAAAGTTAATTAACACGGCACACCACACAATTTCAAAGAGGGCGCTGCAAATCTCAAACTTAGGGTCGAATCGAATCAGGCAGAGGATTCCGAATCGAATGGAAACTCTTAACCCTTTACCTAACACGAAAGGCAGACGAGACTTGCAAATAAATTATTGAATAACTATTTTTTTTCATTTTTTTGCGTCCAAAACACAGCTTATGACTTCTCATTGGAATGATCTCGGTGAGCTCTTTCCATTGAGGGGTCATAACCTATGTTTTTAAGACTAAAACACTGAAAATAATGAAAATTGAATGGTAATTTTTGTGAATAATGCTGGCCAGTTTGAGCCGTTGCATTTTTAAAGAGTCACTAATGCACTTTCTTACAACCCAATATTGACAATCTCCACTCAAGTGTTGTATTAAACAGCGACTGGTCTGTTTGGAAATATCAATGAAAAAAAGCGGAACATTCAAGCACGGAATCAAAATAGTTTCAGAAACGGACCCTCTTTGAACTACCATTCAGTCTCCCATGCCTGGCTATCTAGAAAATCGAGGAGTGCAAAACAATTGCCCTCCTCAGATTGCCTGGGAGTGCAATTGCACCTGAAATTTTCAAGGCAAAAACTTGTATGCTATTTTGGTTATATTCACTTTAAGGTTTTAATATTGTGACAAAAATTGTACCACATTCAGCTATATTGTGGAGAAATTGGCACACACATCTTCTCATTATTCAAAATGTTGCATTCAATTCTTATTTGACTGTCTTCTACATCATAATGTATTGAAATGAGACACAGAATGGGTCATGAATTATTGCGAATCAATACAATATCGACAAATCGCCCCCTGTGTTCCAATGTGTTCTCTGCGCTGGTTGGCACAGAGAACACATTGGAACTCAGGGGACGAAATGATAATAGATCTTAAAGGCAGTCCCAAACAGGTCTGGCATTCCAGAAAATCAAGGGGTGCAAATAACTGCCCGCCTCATTTTTTTCTAGGCGTGCAGTAGGCGTGCAGCACTCCTGCACTCCTAAACAATGCCAGGCCTGGTCTCCTGTACATGAGACTTGATGATAAATCAGGTGTTGAAGAGGAAACACTAGGTAAGATTTAGAGAACATCTCTACGATTCGAAAGATCCGAATCAGCTCGAATCGAATCGAATCGAACCATCCAGACGAATCGAATTTCGATGCTTCGTGGGGCCCTAATGATAGCAGATTGACGACAGAAAGCTGATCGATCGCAAACAAAACTAACCTCAAGAAGTCGAGAAGAGAATTCTCGAAACAAAGAAATCTTATGACCGTTTGTGGTGTCTCTGCATGGGTGTCACGTCGACGGCTTAACTTAACGTGTCTTCTGCTGCGTTTAAGGAAAAACAAGATAATTTTCTATGCCATCCTTCCTTGACATTTTGACACGATTTTGTCAAGAGTCAATTGGTTTAAAAGTTGTTAGGCGAACACGACAGATGTATACAATCATGTTTGCTTGCGCCCATGACTTTGCAAGAATGCCACCACTACAACTGGAGAAGAAATTTTGGGGGTTAGGCGGAGTAAATTTGAGGAAGATTTTTCAAAATCAAACGAAAATTATTTATATTTTGGCTAAAACTATGCTTTAGTTAAAATATGAGTAATTTTTCTTGATTCCAATATTTTCATTGATCTGTTAAAAAAGGGTTTGCCCCTCCCCTCAAAGTGCTCTCGACCCCCTTCCCGATCTCTAAGGTAGAAGTCAGTAGCAATGGTGATGGAAGAACCAAGAAGTGTTTTTGGATCAATATAGTGATAGCCAGTGGTATTATTCGACGATAGTATTGTTGGTGTTCATAAGCTAGTTGTCCACTAACAGCAGTATCCCCTATAGTGGTCCCGAAAATAGGTCATGTGTGCCAAAAGCAAATCATAGGCCAGGAAGGGTTGCCTAGAGAAAAGATTGTGTGCGTTGTATTGGGTCAAGGACAAAAACAGTGGGAGAAGTGGAAAACTACAATACTGAATGAAGACAGTAGAGTAGTACTAGAAGTCAATGGTAAGACTGGAAGTGATAGTATGCAAGTTGGTATGGTAGAGGAAAAGGTGGTCATAGCTGGTTATAGAAGGAGTAGAAATCAGCTAGTCCGTTATAGTGAAGTAGGCTAGTGGGAGAAGCCAAATGGCAGTGGTACATAGAGCTTATTACCACTCTGTGGATGTACAAAATATGTACCCGAGTCTCGCTCCGGGTTCTAAGGGCAGATCACGACGAGTCGTGATCTACCCTTAGAACCCAGAGCGAGACTCGGATACATATTTTGTACACTCACACGATGGTAATAAACATTTTATCTTACAATATATTGGAGATAAGTCAAGAATGTAGACGAAAATATATAACGAACTATTTATTCGTACGGGTGAACAAAAAGAAAGAAAATGGAACTCACGCGAAAGGAACGTGCCTGTATCCGACCCCCTGATACAAACATCTGTATCAGGGGGTCGGATACACGACAGTTTCGGAGTTAATACACACAAAATACACCTTGATTGTAAGATAAAAGACTGTAGTATACTGGATTAAGACCGTAGTAGTAAAGTGGAAGGCCGCCAAAGGACAGTGAATTGTTGTCCTGCAAGGCAGTACTAGTAGTAGTGGTTTTGTTTAGGAGCCAAGATAATTCTTTTTACTGAACCCCTTTTATAAGACAGCGTTCGTTGACCCGTCCGTTATCTAACCACTCTCTTTTCCAAGTGATATGAAGAGCCATACGACTGTGGAGGTCAGTTTTCGTGCAATTGCGCGTATTGTCATTTACCTTATTTGTATAATAAGGAACCATAAGGCTCTCACATCAGACAAGGGATATAACTCTGTATTGTCGGTATTGGGCGGGGCTTAACCCTTTAAACTCGTAAGACAGATTTTTCGGTCCAAGGCATAATTTTGTCCCATTTTGTCTTATAATTAGAGGTCTATACACGGGGCATTGGTGATAAAATAATAACTGCAGTCTGCAGATAGACGGCTGCAGACTGCAGTTATTATTTTATCCTCCCTGTATATTGATATTGGACTGACCCGCCCCACTGTAAGTGTACACAAAGGCGATACCATTCCAGGAAACGATGGTTCAAAGGATTAAGTTAATTGAATATTTGTTCGGTTGTTTGATTCTAGAAGAGCGATTTTCTTAGTCGATGTGGTCCTAAGAAGGAGGATACAAGTTCTGGAGTATTCAGAAAAAAGCACAGGCATAAATGGAATTGGATTGGGGGCAGGCAAAGCAAGTAAAAAAAAGCTGAAAATAGTGACGAAGTCGTAATTTGTTCCTAATTAGAGGCTTCTCCACGCCGACGTAGTAAATCACATTGCAATCGCACAGTGCCACAAAACATCACACTATAACATAACACCCAAAAGGTGAAATATTACAAGGCCAACAGACATTTTCGTGTCAAAATGAATCAAAAAGGGCACATGCAACCCATACTTTACTATCACGTTCTCCCGTTGATCGAACTGTCTCTCGGAATACCCCTCCTCTCCATTCAGAATACCTCACTCTATTCCAACATATTGCTACACATAGCAACCGCGTAACAGCATAGAACTTAAGCTTACCGTAATACCGACCATTACCATGATAATGGCGTCGCATCAGACCCCAAAAATGGCAAACAACATGACACCAAAAGCACATGACTCATAACCTCGCTGACGAGATCCAGTATGAGATTCTGCCATCGAGAAAATTCGTGTAAACTATACAGTTCCTTTACAAGAAAGAACCATCTTCAATGCTTTAGCATTGCTTGCAAATGGCGCCTTGTTGCAGACAAGGGAGGATTGCACTGCTGTCGAATCTAATTTGGGGAACTCAGTACCTACGTGTCCTAAGTCTAAAAACAGATTTTAGATCGTCTGTTTCAATACAATGTGATATAAGCAATTCGATTTGTCACAATGTGCCCTAGCACATAAGAACATATCGGCACATAAAGCATGTGCCTATGTGCTAGGGCACAATGTGACACAATGTGCTCTAGCACATAGGCACATACGGGTATTTGAGGATACCTATGGCCTGGTATTGTATTATTTGAGGATACCTGTCTAGGATACCTTCTGGAGAATCCCTTTTTGTCATATGTGCTTATGTGAAAAGGCACAATGTGACACAATGTGCCCTAGCACATAAGCACATGCTTTATGTGACGATATGTGCTTATGTGAAAAGGCACAATGTGACACAATGTGCCCTAGCACATAGGCACATACGGGTATTTGAAGATACCTATGGCCTGGTATTGTATTGTTTGAGGATACCTATCTAGGATACCTTCTGGAGAATCCCTTTTTGTCATATGTGCTTTTGTGAAAAGTCACATACGACCAAAAAGGGATTCCATAGCTACAGGCGTTTTTCTCTCAAGGGATTCCATGGAACCTGTATGGGTACAAAGCGTACATCCTATACTACCACACTAGGCGACAATGCATTACACCCATCCATCCCATAATAACGTCTGCCCTGCATTATATACTACCTAAACCAGCCATGGGATGACACAAAGCATTTGGTAGGTTAATATTATCAACGGTTAAGATGGGACCAACAGGGGAATATACCACTCATACCATACTACCGTTCTAAACTACCAGGCATTGCCCATACCCACAATACCCCTATGCCTAGCATTGCATACTACCTATACTATTCATAGGATAACATGAAGCTTTGGGTACATTAATAGTACTAAGGGCTAACATGGGACCTGTAGGGTAACAAAGCGTACATCCTATACTACCACACTAAACTACCATGCATTACACCCCCCACCCCCACAATAACGTCTGGTCTTACATACTACCTAGACCAGTAACATAAAGCATTAGGTCGATTAGTAGCATAAATGGCTTTCGGAGGCCCACAGAGGTCTATATCGTCCATACTATACTGTTGTTCTATACTGTCAGGCATTAACCCCACCCCCACTCCACAATACCACTTGACCTGCCATAACATACTACCTATACCAGTCATAGAATAATACAAAACAATCGGTTGGTTAACAATACCGAGGACTAACAGGGGACCTACAGCGGTACATTCAATGCCTCCTAAGCCCCACTTCCAAACAAACGATTATAATACTGCCTGACCTAGCATTACGAACTACCAATACCAGCCATAAGATAATACAAAGAGTCGGTAGGTAAAAAGTACCAAGGGGGTAATAGGCCAACAGACCATTCATCCTATACTGCCAATCTAAACAACCAAGGACTACATCGCAATACCACACTGGGCGACCATGTATTACCCCCATCCCCACAATACTCCTTGATCTACCTATGGCAGACATAGGATAATATGAAGACCCAAGGCCTAATAGTATACTAACATGGATATACCACCACTACCAGACCACCCCCCCCCCCCCCCCCCACACACACACACTTATGAGAAGTCCGACACCCCCTGACCCGAATAACGTTATGTCAGATTGTATACTGGACAATAACAGTGGTCAGCATCTCTATGACGTCGCGTGCGTATCATGACGTCACGGCGTCAATAGCAACGTCAACCATTTCGCGGAAAAAAACTTTTAAGAAAAGTCTCACCTTTATCATCAATTTTCCATCACTTACCCATAATATATACCTATAGCCCCATGCGTACATATATCACTAAATGTACCATAGCATACCATATAGTCAGTAGGGACACCATTTGGCGGATCTAGCTGCAAGAAGCCGTACTTTTGCTCCCCCAAACGGCTCCGGTTCCTATGTGAATTTAACACTAGCTGCTCCCCCAAAGCTCCGGGTAACCAGGCACGAAAAGCTCATGCTATACTACTATTGATGCCTTTCGCAACTAAAACTTATTGACGCAAACCGACTGAGACTCAAGGAAACTGTGTTTTCTTTTGTCTCGAGTTTCACAGTTTTTCCTAGGGAGGGGGGTGCAGACCCCCCTCTAACCTACCCTCTCTTGTGCTCGCCACCATATTGCCGCTGCGGGGCTCGGATTAGGCAGCGAATCATATTCTGTATGCCCTCTAGATATTACTCCCCCCCCCCCCCCCCCCCTAAACATTGATACCCAACATTGATACCCTGGCTTCGCGCCTGCATGTTGATTCAAATAATAGTGAATTATTGGTTATTGTAGGCAAAATTGTTGAACTTGTTACTATAAAAACCCTTCTAGAAGTTACTCTTACTAGCTTATATGCTTAATCTGTTATTACATGTCAAGTAAATGAGCCTCTTGGCAGTTACTGTCGCAAAGTGTTTGGTGTTGAGTCATTAGAATGTTATCTGCGTGGCGGACTCAATTGATGTCCTCGATGAATAAATCAATTGACAGTGAGATAATTAATCAGAACGTTTGTGATTGCTGACAGCGTATTTACATTTAGTCGTAGAGGACGTTGACTGTCTGTCTCTCAATGTCATACAGTCATACATAAAAACCTGTTAATCGTCTTAATCCTTGGGCGGAGCTGAGCAAAATGAAGTGGGAGGGGGAGGGACAAATATTTTTCTGCTGCCAATGCTATTTTGCCCCCTCCAACTGCAGCGGAAAAATAGATTTTCTCTCCCCTTCATTTCACCTCCTGTTGGGTCAAAAGAGTGTGAAACTGACAACAGGCGAATGTCAAAAGCGGAACGTCAAACTAAGTTCAAGCGAATGTTAATGTCCAACGCCCAATGTCAAACTGACTAAATATGAATTTCAAACGAATGTCTAACCTCCAACGTCAAGCTAACTTCACGGACCTACATTCTTATTGTTTTTATTCGACCTCAGTTTGTAACGTCAACACAGGGACGTGGCGACAGGGGGTGGGGGTGTCAAACTCCACCCCCACCCCACCCCACCCCCAATCCTGGCAAAATTCCCTATAGTTGGAAATTCGGAGGCCAGTCATGAGTAGTTGGAAATTCCATCTATCTGGATTTTAGAGCTTCTTTGGTGACGCTGATATCTTTTTTACTTCCCAAAATTCCAAATCGGCAAAAATTCCAACTGTTACTATTCACAACTTTAGTGTACGCAATATCGAGCTTCATAAGTATGCATGGTGTCACTCGATACGAGATTTCTACAGAGTTAATTCTATCATTCACAGTTAGAAAAATGATGAAACATCGAAAATTGATCATTCCTGCATAAGATCTGATTTAACGTTAGGAGGTGTGAATTGCTCAAAGTTCTCAGCTTGAGCATTTGTTTAGCACATATTCAGTTCCCAGAAGAATACCAAATAATAATAACCTGGTAATTCTATCATAAATGTGTTGCCATTTCAATTACTAGAATAAAATGTATGCCCCCTTTCATGGCTTCATTTTCAAAATGTTTCTCGGTAGTGAATTTCCAACTAGGAGGAGGGACTGGGATGGGCACTCCCCCTCTCGGTTTCTCCCCCTAGTTGGAATTTCACTACCCTAAACACACACCCAATCGGAAACCTCCTGCCACGTCCCTGCGTCAACACATTGTAAAATAGTGAAGGTAAAGGAAATGTGAATGATATAAATTAACAAACAATCAATCACAGGAGGGGGGGGGGGGGGGCTCAGTTGGTAGAGGTGCAGGCTGCAAGACGAGAGGTCCTCGGTTCGAATCCCACCTGCGGCAACCACGTTGTATTCTTGGGCAAGACACTTCACCCCCATTGTCCACGTGGGGACACGGTGACGCTGTGTACTAAGGCGCACTGCACCTGTCGATGGTGCACCTGTCCTCAACCAATGCTAACCCTGCTCGTGTGGAGTTAGTATGTTGGGGAGCTGACAGTTGCTCGCCGTTGCTCGGCGGTTCTCTCCGAGTACTCCGGCTTCCTCCACCCGTAAAACTGTCGTGGTCATGATTAGCCATTGTGCAGAAATATGTGCTCTTAAACACCAATAAATAAATAAATATAACTGTTACTATTTACAACTATAGTGTACGCAATATTGAGCTTCAAAAGTATGCATGGTGTCACTCGATACGAGATTGCTACAGCACGTAACTTATTGTAATCAAACAAATCCTCGAAATGCACTTCAAGAAAATCATATCATGTAAAATCGTTATCCTGAGTTAATTCTATCATTCACAGTTACAAAAATGATGAAACATCGAAAATTAATCGTTCCTGCATAAGATCTGATTTAACGTTAGGAGAGTGTGAAAGTTCTCAGCTTGAGCATTTGTTTAGCACATATTCAGTTCCCAGAAGAATACCAAATAATAATAACCTGGTAATTCTATCATAAATGTGTTGCCATTTCAATTACTAGAATAAAATTTGTGCCCCCTTTCATGGCTTCATTTTCAAAATGTTTCTCGGTAGTGAATTTCCATCTAGGGGAGGGACTGGTGTGGGAACATCCCCTCCAGGTTTCTCCCTCTAGTTGGACATTCACTACCCTACACCCCCCCCCCCCCCCCCCCCCCAATCGGAAACCCCCTGCCACGTCCCTGCGTCAACACATTGTAAAAGAGTGAAGGTAAAGGAAACGTGAATGATATAAATTAACAAACAATCACAGAACCATCAGTCAGTCTTGGAAATAAAAAAGCATACATCGGGACCCGTTAGTAGGTTACACAATAAAACATGATTATAACCCAAAAGAAACAAGACTTGTGGTGCTTTTAACCCTTTACCTAACATGAAAAGCAGACGACACTTGTAAAAAAAATTCTTGAATAACTAATTGTTTTCATTTTTTGTCTCAAAAACATAGGTTATGACACCTCATTGGAACGAGCTCGACGAGCTCGTTCAAATGAGGTGTCATAACCTATGTTTTTGAGACAAAAAATGAAAAAAAATAATGAAAATTAACTGGCGATTTTTGAGAATAGCGCTGGCCGGTTTTGGCCGTTACGTTGGGTAAAGGGTTAATAGATTTTCGCCAAAATAAAGAGCAACAACCAGCGATCGCCCGTTAGTTGTACATAACTGTTTATTTAGACGGACATTTTGTCCGACCTGCAGTGCCCGAAAGACACTCACTTCTAACTGGCAACACATGCGGGTTTATAATTTAAATTTATGTTGTATCCTTTTGTAGTTCGTTCGCATATTTTACTATTAACACTTTACCTAACACGAAAGGCAGACGAGACTTACAAATTTCTCAAATTACAATTCTTTTTCTTCATTTTTTGTCTCAAAAAATAGGTTATGACCCCTCATTGGAACGAGCTCGACGAGCTCGTTCCAAAGAGGGGTCATAACCTATATTTTTGAGACAAAACTGAAAAACGTCATGAAATTTAATTAACGATTTTTTTTAAATTGCGATGGCCTTTTTGGGCTGTTACGTTGAGTAAAGGGTTAAATTGAAATACTCCCAAAGAATATAAACGATCGTTCGAGGGATGTTATTTATTTATTTATTGGTGTTTAAGGTCACATACTTATGCACTATGGCTAATCATGACCGTGGCAGTTTTACGGGTGGAGGAAGCCGGAGTACCCGGAGAGAACCACCGAGCAACGACGATACATGCGCACCATCGACGTGCAGTACGCCTCAGTACACGGCGTCATCGTGCCCCCATGTGGACAATCGGGGTTAAGTGCCTTGCCCAAGGACACAACGCGGGAGACCGAATCGATCGCTCAGACGGCCACCCATCCGAGGACTAACCGGGCTCGACGTTGCTTAACTTCGGTGATCTGACGAGAACCGGTTATCGCAACGCCAGCGCCCCTCGAGGGTTGTTTCCAGGCCTTACAAGGGTGAGCTTTGGTATTTAGGACAACAAGAGCCTTCAACTGGCCTGACAACCGTTACTTATTCCCAGTTTCTTATTCGACATTTGCTATCAACTGATTGTTGGGTGATAACTCATTCGAATAAGGAGCTGGGAGTAAGTAACGGTTGTTACGCCTCCGAATTTTCGATCGTTTTCCTGCCGACGTGCACGAAGAGTGCAGTGATTTGGAAATAAGATGACAGGGAACCTTTTCTCGTTTTTCTCCTTCAGTTCCACTGGTGACAGCAGCCACTAACATTAGGCCAAAACATTCATTCCTGAATAGCTTCCCGAAGGAGTATTGTCAGAATGATAATAACTGGCCGGTGCTGTTGGTGGATGAAAGAGTACACCCTCAAGAAATTTTATGACTGGTACTCCAACACTTTTATAAACCGATAGTATACCTATTTTGTTAACCCTATGTACACGGATGTATTTATCTTCAGGGGGAGGGTGTTTGCTGGGAGACTTGGCCCACTAAAATCCCCACCTCCCCAAAAAGTTTTAATTCTGATATCTTTATGGGCCGTTCGCTAATGAAATTACAGATGACATACCCGCTTTCGAGCCTCAAAATAGCATAATTATGGGCATATGTTTCAAAATTTCACCTGAGAAATTTTGAAAAATATACCCCCCTCCCCCTCCCCCCTCCCCCGGTCTTATATTTCGACGAGAATCCAAGAATCGATTCATGCACACAAAGGCACACGCAACAAAACCAGCGAGAATCCACGTAGCTTCTTGCTGCAACTCTACTAGAATTCGTGTGAATTAAATGAAGTCAATTTAACCCTTTAACTAACATTGAGGAAACAAATTGACCAATACAAGGTTATCTTGACCTCAAATATCCTGTCACTTTGTGAATAGAAATGCACAAATATGGTTGTGATTGGAACCGGCTCAGTCATCCGTTTCCAATGACACTAATTATAGCAATAATCATCGAAACTTAAATTAATAAAGCGCCGGGTACAAGTTACCACAATCCCATGCTTCATTGACTGAAATTTTGCTGATGATGGCTTTTATTACCTGGTAAGCGCTTGCGTGGACATCACTGCCCACGCGTGGATGACAACAAGTCTACGCAGACTGTACTGTACATGTCAATGCAGAGATATATTTTTCTTCAGTATATTGTTGCACAAATATTGCACTAGAAACTGACGAGCTCGAGTTAGGGCCAAAAGCTCGTAGGACGGGCTATGCAAGAAAGATGCGCCAGCTTTTAAGGAGTACCTACTTACCTAGATGTATCATTTTGAGGGGGTTGGGACCCATTGTTGTTCAAATGAAAGCAAAGTCACTAGGGTTGAGGGTAAAGGTCGGGAAAGGTGCGGAAAGAGGGTGTCATGCACATGTGCGGCTTAACCCTTTACCTGACGTAACGTCCAAACCCGCCCTAGCGCTATTCACAAAAATCGCCAATCAATTTACAATATTTTTTTCAGTTTTTGTCTCAAAAACATAGGTTATGACCCCTTTTTGGAACGAGCTCGTCGAGCTCATTCCAAAAAGGGGTCATAACCTATGTTTTTGAGACAAAAAAATTAACTGTTCAGGAATTTTGTTTGCAAGTGTCGTCTGCTTTTCATGTTAGGTAAAGGGTTAAAAGTAACGGAGACCATTTTAGAATGCCCAAAATACTTGCCTGTAGTAGGATAAAACTCCCAGAGAAACTAATCGATGAATGGGATGAAAACATGAGAGATAAGTGGATGGGGGTGTGACATGAGGTACAGGGTCAGTATTATTGTTGGGGCAATTGAAAAAGCGTCTGTTGGGGAAATCATCAAACAGTCTTATCTGAATGCTAGGAGAGTAGGAGGGACAAGGTGGGGAGGGGTATCCAGGATGACGGCGGGATTGATCTTGACCTCGTTGGAGGACCGCGGCAGATCAGCGGAAGGCCCTGTCATTATTATTATTATTATTATTATTATTATTATTATTATTATTTTTATTATTATTATTATTATTATTATTATTATTATTATTATTATTATTATTATTTTTTTTTTTTTTTTTTTTATTTTTAATTATTATTATTATTATTATCCGCAATAACTGGTTGAAACTATAAACTTAGAATTTCTTATAACGTTGATCTGGACATAAGGCTGCAGTATTGGTAGCGTTAAGTCTAGAAGCTCTGATACAGTTTCGTTCAATCAGACGTACTCAAAACGCGACTTACAGGAAGTCCATAATCATAATTTCTGTCTCAATTTATCCCCAGTCGTGTTTATTTGGCACGTACTTTGAGTTTGTAGACAATATCTCTTCACTGAACGTCAAAGCATTTAACCCAGTTTATCATTTACCGTTAGCAAAGTCGACGGGAGGAATGACGAACCTCGCTGTTAATTCGGCTACGAGGCCCGGGCCAAAGGTGTAACCATGGGGGGGGGGGGGGGGGGGGTAGGAGGTATAATGTGACCACCACTTACTTCGAAAATATCCGCTCATGGTGGAATTATAGGTTAAGATCCCTTAAAATTTACACCATTTAAATTCCCCAAAAAGATCTATAGAGCCACTGATTCTCTCTTATGAGCTTGAATTTTCAAAACTTTTCCTGGGTGTTCCTCCCCCACCCCCACCAACGAGAGGGTACATCTATTTTATGCTCTCCATTGGATGACCTTCGGTTAATCCAAACTTGGGCCAAAAGGCCGAAAAACGTTCTGTGCCGACAGGACATACCACACCAAATAATCATATTGCGGCATTTGGGTACCAAGTTTGGACAAAGTCAATAGGGCTGGTGGAGGGGGTTGGCTTTATGCAACCCTGGTCCATAGGAATAGCCGCTACTGTGTATGTGGGGCAAGTGTAGGGATCAATGACTTTAACATTATTTAACCCTTTACCCACCGTAACGTCAAAAAACGGCCAGCGCTATTCTCAAAAATCGCCAATTAATTTTCATTATCTTTTTCATTTTTGTCTCAAAAATATAGGTTATGACCCCTCGTTGGAACGAGCTCGTTCCAACGAGGGGCCATAACCTATGTTTTTGAGACAAAAAATGAAAAAAATTAGTTATTCAAGAATTTTTTATGCAAGTGTCGTCTGCTTTTCATGTTAGGTAAAGGGTTAAAAGTCACAAGGCCAACTTTCTATGCCCGTGCATTATGTAGCCGATCAATAATTATTGTCAAGGCCTTGACGATCCCTTTACTTGATAGTTTGTTTGTTTGCTGGCTTACAGGAGTGTCGGTAAGGCGGTGTTGCCGAGGGTTCGAATCCCGGCGGAGGATCAGAAACCAACATTCCAAAATTCCTCTAAAACATGATTGTGTCATTTGAAAAACACACACACCCTCACCCCGCCCCCTCTCACCCCCCCCCCCCCCCCCCACACACACACACACATAATTTTACCCTTTTTTCAGTCTGGACATTTTCATCTGATCTGGAGTCTTATATCGATTCACTATTCATGTACTTTCTTACTAGACTATAGACTTGATGCTTGGACTTATGTCACGCACATAGACGGAATACAAATGGAGGTATGTACCACCTGTTTCCGGCTGTTGGGGGGGGGGGGGGCAACATAACCAGAGGCGGACTGACCGTAGGGTCCACCGGGAAATATCCAGGTGCCCTCCCCCCCCCCCCCTATTGGCTGCCCCCTCTCCAGGCCCCCAAAATTTACGCAGCCCAACACCTGTTAGGGCACAGAATTTCGTGAAAATGATCAAAAGGCGAAATGCATCTGATTGCACAGACTGTCGGTTTATCGAAATGCCCTCTAGGGTATATCAATATGCCAGCAGTCTAGCGTTCTGTTGATTCGAAAAAACAAACGTTTCTCCCATTGGGCTGAACTATGGTCGGCCTGATGAGTTCTGTGCAACCATGTTTTCCAAATGAGCGACAAAGATGATACATAAATGCCATCCAAAATGCCCTCTATGTGGACTATCATTGGTCGCTCAGATGCAAGGAAGCAACGTTCTTTCGGTTCGAAAAATCAGAATTTTGTCCGGGTCTAGGGACCCCTTGCTACGTTCCCCGGCACTTTTTTTGGCCCAGTCTGCCCCTGAGAATAACCAGATCTGGAGTACCTGTTATGTACGTTTTAATTAAATAAGGTGTTGCGTCAGGACTACTACATTAATATTTTATATAAGTATACTTAACCCTTTACCTAACACGAAAGAAAGATGACACTTGCAAATAAAATTCTTGAATAACTAATTTTTTTCATTTTTTTGCGTCAAAAACATATCTTATGACCCCTCATTGAAACGAGCTCATAAGCTATGTTTTTGAGACAAAAAGTGAAAAAAATAATGAAAATTGGATGGTGATTTTTGAGAATAGCGCTGGCCGGTTTTGTCCGTTACATTAGGTAAAGGGTTAACTATAATCCCGAATGACTGATATCCCGACAACATAACCAGGACATGCTTTCAAGGAAGGTATGCCATGATGATGTAGTTGGAATATTTGATAAGTCGGGACTTAAAATAACGTAGACGGACAAATCAGGCTTGCAATCCCCTCCATGGGTCAACTTTGCGACGCCCCTGTTTGTTTATTTGTTTACTGGCGTTTTGCAATACTTTCAACAGCCAATGTCATATCAGGTAGGAAAGTTTTACAGGTGGAGGACGCCGGAGTACCCGGAGAGAACTACCAAACAGTTGCGAGTAACTGTCGGACCCTCCAGCTTTGAACTCGCCAGACTTTTCGGTCCAAGGCATAAATTTCGTCCCAGTTTTGTCTTATTATAAAAGGTTTATGCACGGGGCATTGGAGATAAAATAATAACTGCAGTCTGCAGCCGACGGATACAGACTGCAGTTATTATTTTATCCTCCCTGTATATTGATATTGGACTGGCCCATCTCACTGTGGGTGTACACAAAGGCGATACCATTCCTGTAGACGAGGGTTAACACGGTAAGAACAGTGTTAGCATCGACTGAAAGCATATGTACCTACGCCAAGGTACACAACAGCGATACCGTGCTCCCACATCGGCAATCGAGGACTCAACGCAGACGGCGTAGTCTGGAGCGAACAGTAGACCTTTCTCAGATTCAGATTCTGATTCTTTATTCACGCTATACATGTAAAGTGGTTACAAATAAGCATATTGCACTAATATGATAAGTAGTGTACCGCGCGAAGTGAAATAGCCAGATTGGCTGTCTGTACCTGCCACCCGCGTGAAGATAGACTAATTGCAAACAGACTGTGACCAAACAAATGAACTTAGAACCAGTTATGAGACACATAATAGGGAATGGGGATAGCACCATTTCGTTTCCGGGACCAGAGACATGGTCCATGATGTACGCCGGCGGAAAGTTGGCGCTTCAATGTTGGCAACGAGCAACCTGCTTATTTGACTCCCTCCACTACTCATCATAACACCTGGGAGCGGCAACAAGTCCCATCGTGAATTCCATGTCGTTCAGACTACGACAAAGAGGTAGGCCATTATGTTTTGGGCGTGGGTCTACGTCAGCTGGATCACCGTAGGGTGTCGAATGTATTGAATTAACCGTTGCCATTAAGGGCAAATGCTCTTTGACAGATCATCTGCTCAACTGTGTGCGACAGATTATCTGTCTATCTGTTTAAATTATTGTTAACAATTTCTTAATTGCGTACAGATAGCATTTTACGTAGAACAACTGCAGAGAAGAAGCGTAGCAAGCTGCACAAGACAAGGATTTCAGATTAACCCTTTACCCAACGTAACGGCCAAAACCGGACAGCGCTATTCTCAAAAATCGCCAATTAATTTTCAGTATTTTTTTCATTTTTTGTCTCAAAAACATAGGTTATGACCCCTCGTTGGAACGAGCTCTTCGAGCTCGTTCCAACGAGGGGTCATAACCTATGTTTTTGAGACAAAAAATGAAAAACATTAGTTATTCAAGAATTATTTTTGCAAGTGTCGTCTGCTTTTTAGGTTAGGTAAAGGGTTAAAATACAGAGCAAGAGTATTACGTGTATTGACGATTTTCAAGTTTACGGAGTGCTATCAGGGCAGTGGGGATTATGGCAACGGACTTAACTGGAATATGACGAAATGAATGTGGAAGTTAAGTTATACCTAAACCTGGTTCCATCACTACTATTACGAGTTGTGTCGTCTAGGGCGTTCCATAGTTTCGGGAAGCTGTATGAAGGAAGTTTGTCTCGAGTTTATTTTTTCTATGTACGAGGGGATGTCAAAAAGTTTTGAGCCTAACATAAACAAAGTGACTACCATCTCTTTCCTAATTTGAAGAAACACTTACGTGGTCAAAGTCACTACCATCTCTTTCCAAAGTTGAAGAAACACTAACGTGGTCAAAGTCACTACCATCGCTTTCCAAATTTGAAGAAACACTTACGTGGTCAAAAATTTCAAGATGATGAGGAACTTATTGCTGCTGTGGAGGCTTGGCTTCAGGACCAAGATATGGACTTCTACAGACGCGGCATCAACGACTGGCAGACCAGGTGGAACAAGTGTATTGAATTACAAGGGGACTATGTTGAACATATGTTCTGTACCGTTATTCCAGCTTTATTAATGTTAGGCTCAAAACTTTTTGTTTTTGACATCCCCTCGTATAGGAGGCCTAGCCTATAGTCCAAAACTCTAACCAATGAGTAAAAGTGCTCCGAGAGTGACTTATTATTACAACGATTAGATGGGATTTTTTTTATTTACAGGAACAAATAAAATTTTCATCTGTTATATATTTCACAAATAATGCACAAAGATAGTACGTAAATAAATAATAAATAAATAAAAATAAATAAATAAAATTGCTGCAAAATTTCTCTTTACTTTCGAAGTGTCTGCTTGTGCATTATTGGATCAGGTTTACAACTCAGTTACTAGATATCTTCATTCAATCAATTTTCCAGTTAGTTTGTTCGGAGTGTGTTAGACTTTAAAATTCCTCAAGTACATGGTTGAATACTGTTTCAATAAACTCTCACACGTAGCGAGTACAAAGAATTCTCTGACTGGCTGTCTAGACATGGATTCCTCGTACATGTTACCGAGTTAACCCCGAGTGACAAGAAAGTCAATGATACAATGATATTCCACTGAAAAATATTAGATTGCTGTTCTTGGTGGCACAGATTGCCATGATTGAAGGCTGTGGCGAATTTAAAGTGTCATTTTTGTAACGTGACATGGTGGGGGTGGGGACGAGACGTTAGGTTGATTTTTTTTTTTTTTTGCATCGCCATTTTTACCACCACCCACCCACCCATTTTACACTACTTTTCCTGTTCCATCGGGATTTAGCCCCCCCCCCCCCTCTCCCCCCCAGCCACCCCCACCAAAAAAAAAACAAAACAAAACAAACTATTGATTCGCGGGATTTATTGCTCTGATGCATTTTCTGTCATCCAAAAACAACTGGACTGTGAGTCCTGCTTACACCCTTTAAGACCAAATTAAATTTACTCAGTACAAATTGCAGCATGTGTTGCAGTGAAATATATGGAAAAAATGTAAATTCCTGCAACATCCTCTAAAATCTGACCCGAAACCTGATTTTTTTTAAGAATGCATCAAATATATTTGAAAAAAGATTCAATATAAAAAAAGCACAATCCATGGCCAACAGTTCTACCGGAATGGGCAAGGGAGTTAACTCGAAATCCTGATGTGAACGAACGCTGAAGGCATCCACTTGTCTCCGATTGTAATTATCTTTTCACTGATTGAACTGTATATAACATGGTTTACCCCCATTAGTCAGACACCCATTTGTCATACACCCCAGCTATCAGACAGTCAATTACGGATTAGTTGATGTTAAAATAGATGATTACCTATTGTTATAAATGGAATAACCCAGAAAAATACAATTTGAATAAAATTTAGTTTCAACATTTTGTTTGGTACTTTTTTTGTTTTTGTTGACACATAATCAAAATACCTTTTAAATATTTTCAGAAAAATAATCAAAACATAAAAATCACACATATATTGTGTAATAAGACTGATAACTTCGGGCTTTATGGCGCAAAATTCAAGATTTAGATCATGCCCGACCTTACAGAGAAGTTGGACAATCGCCTAAATTCATCACTACTTCATCGACATCCTAACCTCTTCAGATTCATAAATATAATAAAGAACATTGAAAAGGCAGAGAAAATCAAAATTGCTCAAATGGACCTTGGTGCTGTTTCACCACCCAGAGGACCTTGGTGCTGCTTCACCTCCCAGAAACAGGTTTACAGGGAAATTGACAACAGCCTGGACCGCCTTTAGGAACAACTAGGACAGGGAACATAGTCTCCAGTGGAGTTCCTTGATGCAGCTGGAACACTGTTAAGAATGGGATGATTTGTTTGTAAATTAATATTCCTTTTGTACATTTTTTTTTGTCATTGTAATATTGTACCTTTGTTCATAATGTGTACCTCACATTTTTCATTTTGTTAGGCCAAATAAAAAAAATAAATTGATTCTCAGGCAATTTTTTTTTCAAATCAGTGAGGGAGGGAGGATTTTATTTTTATTTATTTTTTTTTTATTTTTTTGTTTTTGTGTCAAGGGTTGAGTGTACTCAGTAAATCTTTTTGCTGTCTTTCCACTTGAAAAAGAGAAAAGGTTGTATTTTAGTGTAATTATAGTATACCTTTTATAACTAACTGCCATAACAACAGCTAAAAGGATTTGTATTTTATTGTTCTTTTTAATGGTATAGATCTGTCAAGCATCATGATCCATTAGAATAGGCCCCAGTAACCAATGCTTGGGGTAGGAGTCCTTTAAAATGGGAAACATGGCTCTAAATGATTTGTTAAAGTTGAGTTTATATCGGTGCTGTGGCCAGTATTAGTCATTGTGCAGAAATATATGACCTTAAACACCGGCAAATAAATAAATAATTAAATCATGATCCAGTATATCAGAATTTGCCTTGTTACAGTGCCTCTGGGCACTCTCCCATAAACTGCAACAAGAAAAACCAATTTACTGCAAACACAGCTAAATAATTATATGTCGAGAAATGTGAAAAGATGACCATTCCAAGTTTTCACAAATTCTTTAAAAAACATGACATAATAAAAATGTCTAATGAGGAGGTTCAGATCCAACGAGGGAGGGCCTGAGAATCAAAACATTATTTTTTTTTAGCCTTACATTTTTTTTATAAAAACATGTTTTTTTGTTTATTTACGTTAGAAATGATGAAATATGATTTTATTTATTTACAATAAAATGAGTCTAAATATTTTCTTTATTGTACTTCATATTTTTCATTTTATTGTTTTTTTCTGTTTATTTAACACAAAAAAATATTTTGTATGATTTTTCATGTCTGGAAATCTTTTCTTGTTGTATTTCATATTTTTTATTTTATTGTCATTTATTTCCTATTTATTTTCTTTGTTTCATAAAATACAATTTTCTTTTTATTTATCACAAAAGATATTATTTATTTGTGCGATTATTCATGTTATTGTCATGTTATTGTCATTTATTTCATAATTTTAATTTATTGTGCCTAGAACTCTTCTTATTGTACTTCATATTTTTTTTTTTATTTTATTGTCATTTATATTCTATTTATTTTCTGTTCATTTCTAAAACACACTGGTGAAGAAATAAATCATTAAAAGCTAATTAATTGTTTCTTTTCTGTCTGACTTATTGGAATATCCCACTTTATTCTGAAGGTGATAAGTAAGGAATTAGCTATTCAAACAACCCAATAATCTGTGACAACTGGAGTGTCAGACAACTGGGGTGTCTGACTAATGGGGGGATACCTATAACATGGACTTTCAGAAGAATAGAAGTGCAGTTCCGCGTAGAATCTCACTTAATTGGATATGGTTTGATTGATTAAGCTTGTTCATTGAATATGCTAGTCAAAGTCCTTACAACAAATATTCTCGTATGACTAATAAATTTCATTAAAGTAACAGCTAAAATCGGCTAACGCTATACACAAAAATCGCCATTCACTCTTTTATATTTTCTTTTTTTTTTGCTTTCAAAACGTGGGTCATGACCCCTCATTGGAATTAATACGTCTCGCTCGTTACTACCCCCTCTCTTTTTGTTGGGTCTCTGCGGCCTCCCTAGGGGGAACCTTCATGAAATGAAAGCTTAAACTGGGTAAATTCCCATAGTAATTTTGACCAAAATTATTTTTGAAGCTGAGCAAACAGAATCACACTGACTGACTTTAGAATACCGATTTTAGGGGCAATTTTGCTAATCTTTGGAAAATATCGTGGTGGGGGGAAATACCCCTCTTACCCCCACCCCCAGCCCTCCCCGGTTTCTGCGCAAATGTTTCTATCACGTTGCTCACACCCACCCATCCACATCAAATTGTGATTAATCCCCACGCTTCTAACAGACGTCTCTTAGACTCAATCTGTCTGCTTGTTTTGCGCACTATGTTTTTGGGACAAAAATTCAAAACATAATGGATGTATGATTTTTTTTATATCAGTTAGGACAAGTAAATAATGTATTTGGATTTGGATAGTAATTATACATTATTTATTTACTTCTCTGATATTAACCCTTTACCCAAAATTCATTATTTTAAATATTATTTTTTCAAATTTTTCAAATAAATTCAACAAAACCATATCATGTGACCCCTCGTCGGAAATTCAACAAAACCATATCATGTGACCCCTCGTTGGAACGAGCTCGACGAGCTCGTTCCAACGAGGGGTCACATGATATGGTTTTGTTGATTGTTTTTGAAAAATAATATTTTTTCAACTGCTCAATTTGCATATTATGCGGGCGGATGAGGCCGATTCGTTGGGTAAAGGGTTAAAATAAAACTTTTTAAAAATTAACAAGACCCTTTTCAGAAACGGAAAGAAAGGATATTTGTCTCTACAATAGTGACATCACGGAAGAGTTCAGCACTAAGAGTTGGCTGCATTAATTCAATAATCCTCTTTTCATATACATATACATTGATTGACCTCAGAGAATTAATTAACTGAGACAAGATAACTGTCACTGTGGTACAAAAAACAAATCGTGACAGCTTATTAATGCACTGTCAGATGCACGTTTTCTGTCCTCAGTCGGAAGACACTGAGATTTTATATTAGAATATAAAAAAACCTAATTTTCCTGACTTTGAAAAAAATATCGGGAAATTTTCGCGAGATAAATTCGATAGGGTATCCAACATTCGATGGACAACAAATAGTGGTTACTTTAAGAAAAATCGGAATATTGTTCATTTTAAGCATTTTTGGCTTTCAACAGAGTAAAATAGTTGTGTCTCGGTAACGGGTACATACGGTTCAGTTGTATTCTGAGGCCAACAAGCAGGTCATCTATCCACCATGCCGTAGAAGAACAGTTCTTTTGACTCTGGTGGTGTGGAGTTGTGTTACGAGAAATTGATGTTTAACACGAACAACTGTTTTTAGTCAAGCCGACACTTGACTGGAAACAGCTGTAATGCTGCAAGTACTGATATCATTTTTGGTGCCCATAAAGGCGTTTTTTTCGGTTAAAAATGCATTTGTAAAATATCCGGATGCAAAACGCCCGGATGAACAAATTGTGGATCTTTTAGAGATGAGCTTAAAAGGTAATGACTTTCAGTTCAATGGTGAATATTTTCTACAAATAATGGGCTGCACTATGAGCAAAACATTCAGTCCCAATTTTGCAAGCATTTATGAAGTGGAATGGGAGGAAAATGCCTTAAGCAAATGTGCAAAGCATCCTCTCGTATATCTCAGATACGCAGATGACATTTTTATTATTTAGGAACATTAAAAGAAGATTTTGATGAATTTCTAGAAATTTTGAACAATCATGATCCAAACATTAAATTAAAAGCTACTATCAGTGAAAATTCTGTTGATTTTCTCGGTGTGACCGTGTATAAAGGCAAGCAATTCCTTGTATCCGGTCATTTAGATTATAAAGTTTATTTTAAACCAACATTCACATCAATTCTTGCACACAAAATCATTTCAAACCTGAAGGAAAAATGGCTCAGGTATCCACCAATCACCCCAACTTCTTGGCAAAAATTACGCCCCCCCCCCCCCCCCCCCCCCGACATGGAGAGAAACAAATCGCATTATGCGTCCCTTTACCTGCAGCCTCGCAGCTGTTGAATTTGGTGAAACATGCTAGTTTCAGGTTTCTTAGTGATGTCCTGGATTTCCGCAGTATTTATAATGACACCACGAAGTTTGGATTCGAAATCGTCCAGATTGATTCGATTCGATGCTTGTTATGTTGATTCGAAATTTTTTCTAATCGTAGGCCTTGCAAACAACGTAACCAAACAGCCCGACAATTGTTTATTTGGCTCGGATTCCTCGGTTTTTACCTGTTCAGATCGTCATTTTGGATGGCACGTGGTTACTGTGAGATCCAAAGGCTTCTAATGTAGTGGGGTGTGTTTTGGGGAATGTTCGATCCACGGGAAGTAAATCTAATTACCAAACTAGACCCAACAACTACTTAAAATCACCTAAAACTACCCAAACTCACCAAAATGAACCTTTAAAGTCGCCATCGTTGATGTCTACTAAGAGCGCGAAAGGCCTCTAATATAGTTGGCGTGTGTTCGGGGGTAACACAATGGAACTGGCAACTGTTTATTTGGCTCGGAATTTCTCTGAATTCTCGATTTATATCTACCCCAGACTCTATTTTGCAGACTATCATCGTAGCGTTTTGTCTAGTCCAAACAACTCCTTGCCATCTCTGGTCTCAGCCTCTGACTTCGACCAACCAGATCACTTCCTTCACTTAACCCTTTACCTAACATGAAAAGCAGACGACACTTGCAAAAAAAATTCTTGAATAACTAATTTTTTTCATTTTTTGTCTCAAAAACATAGGTTATGACCCCTCGTTGGAACGAGCTCGACGAGCTCGTTCCAACGAGGGGTCATAACCTATGTTTTTGAGACAAAAAATGAAAATATTTTGAAAATTAATTGGCGATTTTTGAGAATAGCGCTGGCCGGTTTTGGCCGTTACGTTGGGTAAAGGGTTAAGCCCCATCCACTGTCACAGCATTACAAATACGTCCATGCGTTATTCGAGCAGTAACTGGCGTAGGCATTGCTCTAGCGACTCGAATATTATAAAGCAAATGAGCAAGGAGAAATGACTGGAATAGGTATCGCTTGGACTACTCGAATCTTATCCAACAACTGAGCTATCTAGCCGAACAAGTGCTCGACCGAGTGACTTCACACACGACACTATGGCTCATTTCTGTATTTGGGGATACCTGCGACATGTCTCCTATACAGCTCCTAGCTCCTACATGGTTCCTAGCTCCTATATAGCTCCTAATAGTTCTACCATTCTTGTGTACCACGACATCAACTCTCTGTCCCACGAGTGGCCTCTGTTGTATTCACCATTACTATAATGTCTCTTGTAGCCTTGTACCATTACTACTGACTTTTGACACTATGGTTGCCAGTACTGATCAATAGATTACTACCACTCTTCGGAACACAGTTCATATCACTATTTTTCTTGGTTTCTAGTGCTACAAGCAGTCGAATACAATCTGCTTGCTCTAACGACACTTTCAAACTCATTTCAAGTTCCTCTGATGAGCATTTGAGTAATGACTGGAACCAGAGGAGGACTGGTCGTGTATGGTCCACCGGGAAAAGTAACACCTGGGGCCCATCATTTTTGCAGCCCAACACCTGTCGGTGCTGAAATATCGCGAAAACGCTCAACAGGCTAAATGGATCTGATTGCATAGAATGCCAGCATGCTGTAATGTCCTCTTTGTGGACTGCAAATGCCAACCCACACAGAGAACATTTGATATAACAGCAATCTAGTCTGCCACTGATCGCTCATATGCAAGGAAACATGCAAGGAAACAGGGTTCTATTATTTTGAAAAATCATAATTGTCTCCTATAGGGCCGAACTATGGTCGACCCGATGGGTCCGCGCACCCCACCCCCCGTTGATACTATTCTTCCGAATGAGTGATGAGATGATACAAAAGTGCCATCGAAATATTCTCTGTGTGAACTACCATTGATCACTCAGATGCAAGGAAGCAGCGCTCGTTCGTTCAGTTCGAAAAATCTAAATTTTCTCCGGGTCCCCGATCGGCCCTGGTTGATTTCCCAATAATTGTTCTTGGCCCAGTCCGCCTCTGACTGGAACAACCTTGCTCATACGGCTCGCATTTTATCTAGCAAACGAGCTATCGAGCAATTGAACGACTGACCCCATGTGCGACTCCGCTCTCGGTATTTGAGGATACCTACTATACAGACCCCAACTCCTATATAGCTCCTATATTGATCCTAGTAGTCCTGCCATTGGCGTATACTTCTACTATCTGTCTTATGGTCAGCCTCCATTGTATTCACAGTTAATATTGTGTTCTACCATACCTGCAGCCATATACCATTACTACTGACTTGTGGTAAAATGGCCCTCAGAATCTATCATTACACTACGCTATGGATCTCAGTTCATACAGCTCTCAAACTTGGTTTCCAGTACTTTATGCAGTTCAATACGATCTACTTACTCTAGCGGTTTTTCATACCTATATTCAAAATTCCTCTAATGAGCACACCAATGGCCATCGGCTACATTTTGATGTAATTCAGGAACATGTCACCCAATCATAATGTGTGCCAAATTTCATTCAAACTGGTACAACGGTTTCAAAAATGTAAAATTTGGGCGGAACCGAATATTTTACACATCCCATTTGTGCGGCAGATATTCATTTTATATCTCAAACAGGAAGCTCAGTACCAAAATTTACGAAGTTGGTTCTATTGTAAGCATTTTATTTAACTGAAGTGGTTTTCCCGTCTCCTCTGTCAAGAGGCCAACCTTCTACCCAACTCGAAAAGTAGACGACACTTGAAAAAAAATTCTTAAATAACTTCTTTTTTTCCCCTTTTTTTACATCATTCCAATGTGGGGTCATAAGCTATGTTTTCGTGACAAAAAAAAAATAGAAAAAGTGAGGAAAATTGAATGGTGAATTTTTAAATATCGCTGGACGGTTTGGCCGTTACGTTGGGTTAAGGGATGCCAAACCCACATTACTTCATTTTTGTGAATATCTTGAGGTTGAGTTTTAAATATTCTCACGATTTCAACGAATGATGGTAGAAAATAGAAATGCAAGGATCGCTGTCAGTCATGGTCAGAAAAATGTCTAAAACAGAAAGCTTTAAACGAAGTCCAATTTAAAATTCATCAATGTAGCTGGGTATCACCGATTTCAAAGAGAACAACTGTTTCTAAAACTGATTTTTGTCAAACTGCATATATTCAAAGCATTACTGCGGTAGTCAGTCTCTGATGCCCAGGGAAGGTGATAGGTAGAAATGTATATATGTATATGTGTATATATGTATACGTTTCTGACTCAACATCTCATCTCATCTCATACAAAACTAAGAAAGCCAAATAATTTTAAAAGTAGGAGAATGACTTAACAAAACCCATACTACGCTCATAGTAAAAGCGTCCCCTTACCCAACGTGTGTACCTTTATCTCTTTTTCTATAACACTTTCCTAATCTCTCTACACATCTCATTTCTCCTGTCTCACATCTTTGGTACCTACATACTACACATTTTTATTCAAACTGTATTTACTTACCTATTATGTATTATATATACGTGTACATGTATGTATGTATTTATATTTCTCTTTTCTTGAATAATAACAATAAAAAAAAGAAGTTGATAGGCCCACAAAATCACGTCAGTGAATAGCTGTGAACAACGGTGGGTTAATGAGCGTCATAGTTGCTAAATAACTAAGCGCTGTGGCGAACTGATTGAGCTCGTTAAATAGAGATATTAACCCTTTAAAACCGAGATATCGCGTTTCCGGCCCGGGAACATGATACGTCATAGTTTCATTAAGTAGAATAGCTGCCAAGTGAATGTGTTAATTAGACCAATCAATATTTTCAACGTGCAGCCCCAAGGCTGCACGTAGAAAATATTAATTGGTCTACCTCCAAATGACGAGTACGGACTTGTCCAACTGCTGCCATTGAACTGTCATGGAAGATACCACCAGTGTTCAAAGGGTTAATGTTTGAACTGACTAGCGGAAGAGAGCTGGCAGATGTTCATAATAGATTGTGATAACTTTTTACGTGAACTTTGAATCAGTAATTGCTTGGTAGATGGATGCCAAATTACATGTAATCCTGCGAGGGCAAGATCAGCGAAATTGTCCAAGAGGGAACAGCGGTGACGGATGGCAGTGAAACAAGCGTGTGTGAAGACGCTGACGAGGGCGTACGTTAAGCACAACTGTAAGCAAACCAAGTCCAGGTGACGCTGGGGGTAACCCTGAGCGTACGATAAGCAGAACTTTAAGCAACCTAAGTCCAAGTGACGGTGGGTGTAACCCTGTGAGATTTCTGCGTGACCAGAAGGACATAGCTATCTCTGACAGACGCAGGGAAGTGGCTAGAGGTTTCCGATTGGGGTGTAGGGTAGTGAACCGGGAGTAGTACATCAGGGATGACTCGACCCTTGTTATGAGGATAAGTGACGTCATGTTTGGTTGTCATGGTGACGGTGACACACAAGAGAGATACCTCTGTATGAGTAGGTACAAATTACGGGAAATTAATCTAACTGATGATTATAAGACTTGGACAGGAGCAGCGATCGTAACGATGGGGAAGTCAAGTGTAGCTATGACTTGATAATCTGCTAGGGTTAGAATAGCTAAAATAGCGTCTGGGGGTATAAAACGAGAACCCCCGTCCTATTAAAGGGTTCTGGGTCACATAGCAACCACGAGTCACCATAGAAACCAAGATGGCGGCCTCAAGTATACAAAATGGACGGCGGAAACACGTATCACCCTAACACGCGCTGCACATGTGCACTTGTACCACGTATCACTATGGGAATGGCGTCACAACATGGCCGTTCACGTGGATTACCATGACAACAAAACGTCATCGCTGGGCCACGTAACATGACGTCACTGATCCCCACCGCCCAGTCCCTCACCCTGACCAGAGTCCAGTGGCTTGAGTCATACCTGGTATACTACTAGCGATGCTGGCATCTGTTGTAGAGAACCACGAGGATCAGATATTATGCAGCACGCTGATATTCACCTGTTCGTTTGTCCGCTCTGGGTGATTGCATGACTGTATCTGTGCCTCTTTTGTAGCAACGTTTATCGTTGTGTTCGCAAGTTGGTCTCTCTGTTACGTGTCGCCGCGTTTTTTCGCCACTCTATACTTCACTCGTCGGCGTGATTTTCACACTTGGCGCTAAACACAAGCAGGGATGATTGGTTACACGTTTTCAGATTTATTTGATGTATGTAATAACGTAACAGTAAACGATTATTACATCTCAGTATGTGCTATTCATAACATCGCAGTACCAGCTTCCTACTCGAAAACAGCAATTAAGTTAAGTTATTTCGAGAGACAGCGATCGATGAGACGAATTCCAATCAATCTGCATGCCATAATAATAAGTGCAAGTACCGCAAACGTTGTCTTGGAAACCTATCTGCACACATTATCGATGAAGAGTGAGTCTTGGACATTCTCACTAGCAAGCCCGGATCGATATCTTAGATTCCAAAGCTAGACGAAAATGTCCTGTTTGGAAAATTACTGGGGTGGGGTGGGGGTGTCACACCCTCTACACCCCCTAGTTATGACCCTGGTACTGTGAATAATTATTCAGTTTACGGGGGTGGGGTGGGTGCTACACAGTTAAATTTTAATTTCAGTAATTATAATTAAAAATTAACCCAAATCAACTGGGTTGAGTGAATATGAACCCATTTGGGTTCATATTCTCTCTCCAACTGATTTTGGAGTGTTGTATAACCATAGTACAGGGAGATGTAAGGTTAATCTTGAACGTCTTCAGGAATTGATAAGGTAGTAACAGTAAGCGTGAACACGCTGCCGTCCAGGCCGCAGGAAATCTTGAGTCATTACAGCAGTAGGATGCTTGCAGACGTCTGTGTAAGCAGACACAATATGTGCACTATACTCTAAAATCCGTTGGGTTAAAACTTAATCCAAATCGACTGGGTTGAGTGAATATGAACCCATTTGGGTTCATATTCTCTCTCCAACTGATTTTTAGAGTGTTGTATAACCACAGTACAGGAAGATGTAACGTTAAACGTAAACGTCTTCGGGGAATTGTTAAGGTAGTCGTTAGTATGCGAGGAGGTAATATTACTAGGGGAGGGAAGGGATGGGACGAGTAGTATGAATACGTACGCACCGTTAGTGAAAAGAATGCGGGATGGTAGACGTAGTGACAGTTGTAGTATTATGGCCCGAGAACTTGTCACACAAATAATTCGTTCCGGGTATTTCAATTTCAAGTTATTTACAAAAGTTAAAAGCAGTTTATATTGAAATAAAACAACGAATTTTACTGGCTATGGCAATTACATGTACAAACTTGTGGTAATTAGATGAACCTTGTAAATTATGTCAAGAAAAATATCCTATTGTGTAAATCCCCCATTCATTAATTAAGCAACCTTCTGTTATCAATGGACTTATCACACCCATTATATTTATTCACATCCGATAGTAGTATAGCTCGCACGTTTCTTTCGACTGCCATCTGTGAGGGGGGGGGGGGGGGGGGAGGGGGGGGGTCCGAAGGGGACGTCATAGTCACGTGACCCAGCGATGAAAGTTGAGTTGTCTGGTAGCCCGCGTGATTCGTGGTGTCAGTACTCATGCGCAGCGTGTTGTTATGCTGACACGTGTTGTCCATTTTATATACAGGAGGTTGCCATCTCGGTTTCTATGGTGGCACGTGGTTGCTATGTGACCCAAAATCATCTGATAGGAGGATGGGAATGTGTTCGGAGGGTGTGTTTGATTCACCGGAGTAATGTTTTGATTCGGATTTTCCCCAAATCGTCGTTTTCTTCATAGAATTACCCAAATAGACCCGACAACTATGTTACTACCTATTCCAATAGCAAATAGAGCTGTTACTGAAGAGGTCATTTCTCGAACAACTCGAATCCCAAGCAAATGAGCTATCGCATAATTGCTCGAACGAGTGACTCCATACACGACTCATCTCAGAAAACGGGGATTCTATAATCACAGCCGTTTCCCCAAAAGGATTCTGTAGGGATGCCATAAAATGGATTCTATAAGTGGGATTCCGTAAGTGGGATTCCAAACTCCTAGTATACAGCTCCTGTTAGTCTTTCCATCGGCTTCCGCTTTGTCTTGAACTATCTGCCGTGTGATTAGCCTCTGTTGTAGTCATCGAATACCATAGTCTTCTACATCCCTTATAGTTGTGTACCATCACTGCCTTGTACCATAAGGGTTGGCTGCTACTCTGTCCTGTGCTAGAGAGTCTTACCATTACTAAGTTGCGGTACTATGGCGGCCTTCAATACCTTCATTACGCTACTGCCGCCACGGGTCCCAGTTCATATCACTATTAAAGATGTCTTCCACGACAAGAAGTAGTCGAATGCAGTCTGCTTGCTCTAACAACTTTTTCCTACCTATTCCAAGTTCCAGTAATTGGCTATGAAGCAGTTACTGAAAAAGTCATTGCTCGAACGACTCGAATCCCATCGAGCAAATGAGCTAAAGAGCAATTGTCCATAATTGCTCATTGGGCAAATGCTCTTGCGACTATTCGACTCATTTCGAAAAAAGGGATTCTAGGATTAAAGGGGATTCTGAAAGTCGGGTGTCGAGAAACGTGGATTTCATCGCTATTGTTCAACGGATTACCAAAAATGGTCGCCGACCGATCACCGGTTATTTGAGCCCACAATCGGCCGATTTTGATGCCGATTCCGATCGTAATACCATTACTACTAGACAAGTCGAGGCGCGAAAGAACTTCATTGAACAGAACATTTTTTACAGTGATCAACTTCGTTGATTGGGGTCGCAGTAAAATTACCAGTCGCGCACTCTCAGAGCCACGTTTACCGCCCAAGTGCGGGCAACTGGTAATTTTACTGCGACCTGAGTCAATGGTGTGCAACCATCACTTTTCCGGTATGAAATGGCGATTGCCGCAACTATGCTCAATTGTAAGCTTTACATGTCGTTTAACTTGTGTATCCCGTAAAGGGGCGTCTAGAGAGATTAAGAATACACATTGTGGTTGATTCTCAGCTTTATTGAATGGTATAATTGACATCATTTTACATTAACAATTGAACAATTGCAGAAGATAATAAAATGCGGTTAACCCTTTACCCAACGAATCGGCCGCATCCGCGTAATATGCAAATTCAGCAGTTGAAAAAATATTATTTTTCAAAAAATTTAAACAAAACCATATCATGTGACACCTCGTTGGAACGAGCTCGTCGAGCTCGTTCCAACGAGGGGTCACATGCTATGGTTTTGTTTAAATTTTTTGAAAAATTTGAAAAAAATGATATTTAAAATAATAAATTTTGATATTGTCTGCGTTGGGTAAAGGATTAATGAATTATCACAAAAATGTTTGGCAAAAATCGGTTGAACCGATGTTCCAGGAGCCGTTGTCATCCGATTGCCTACAATCGGCCGATTGTGATGGCCGATTCCGATCATCGGTTGAACACTATATTCATCGAATGAGCTGAAGATCCATGAGAGTAACTGCTCTATATCTCTTTTGCTCGATGAGATTCGAGTCACACGAGGATTTGCCCATGAAGCAATTACTCTCATGGGTCTAAAGCTCAATTGAATGAAATTCATCAAGCACACCCTTCTTAGGTCTAAGACAGTTACTGCTGAATTGTCCATAGTCATCAGTAATGGTGTTAGACCAATGAAGGGCACAGGGTTGTCTAAATACCAAAAACTGAATAGTCGCTAGGCCACAACTATCTTCACCGACAGATATCCACCGATAAGTATTCCCAAAAGGTATCCCCCAGAAGGCATCCTCCAATAGCACATCACCATGTCATGGGTACCCTCCAATACTTAGATGAACATAAGGGGGGTATGTGGAGTCACTCGTTGCGAGCAGTTATTGTTCTGTAGCTCATTTGCTCGATGTGATTCGAGTCGTACGAGCAGTCTGATGTAGCTAGCAAGCTTTTTGTAATGTTACAAGTCAGTAATAATCGTACGCGGCTGTAAACGCGTTAGAAGACTATAGTATCGGGTGATTACAGAAGACGCTAATCATAGGAGAGATGCCGGTGACTATGGATAAGTCAGCAGTAATGGTCTGAAACCTATTAAGGGCAAGGGTGGTCTAGATGTCAAGATCTGGAGAGTCACTAGGAGGCAAAACTATCTTCAGATAGATATCGACTGATAAGTATCCCCCAAAAGGTATCCTCCAAAAGGTACCCTCCAATAGAACATCACCGTATCATTGCTACCCTCCAAGGCTTAGATGAGCATAAGAGTCGTATGTGGAGTCACTTGTTCGAGTAATTACTCTGTGGCTTATTTGCTCGATAAGATTCGAGTCGTTCGAGCAATACTTGTCCCTGCCCGATTGACTCTTGGCTTAAGGAATCAACCAGAAGTTCATTATACAAAGAGGAGATAACTCTGTATAGGTAGGTACAGATTATGGGAAATGAAGCAATCTGACTTGTGATTAGAAGGTTTGGACAATGGCAGTCTTATACAAAGGAGCGCTTCTTAGAGCACTACTTATTACTGTTATAAGTCCAAGTTGGTGGCTTTTTTTTGGAGGTTGTTGGTGCTTGGGAGGACTCGGTGCGATTGTCGGATTGTTTGAGGTAATTCTAGGAAGTAGCCGCGGATTTGGGGAACATTCGACCCAGTAAAAGTACGCGCTTTATTTTTGTACAAAAAAAGGATTCTGAGGAATTCCAGTATGTTTCGGTGGTGTTTGGTGATTTGGAATGATTGTAGAGTCTTTTGGGTTATTAGGTTTTCTCCTGTTTAATCGAACACGGCCTCCAAAAATACCCCCGTCCTATTGTTGGCGTTTGGGTCACATGGCAGCCGCGTGCTGCCATAGAAACCATGATGGCGGCCTCCAGTATACAAATTGGACGACGAAAACTGTGTCAACTTAATACGCGCTGCGCATGCGCACAATTACCACATATCTCTAATTTCAAAATCCTCTTGCCCCTCCCCCCCCCCCCCCCACTAATAACCTAGCAACGTGCTCTGCATTGGTTATCACTATGCGCTGACATGCTTTTAGCGCCCCACCCATCCCCCCCCCCCCCCCCCCGCCCCCATCCAAGACTAAAAAAAATATTTTTTTACATTCTATGCCACCAGTCAGAGGAGATGACGGGGGGGGGGGGGGGGGCGGGAATAAGGCGTAAACAAGATACAACGTTTTTTTTTTTTGTTTTTGCCATTTTCAGGAGAAACCCACCCAAGCACGCGTATGTTTTCCATGGAATTTTTATACAATCCCCTCCCCTACCCCAATCCTCCAAACCTCGAGTGTCTGTTCAGAACGACAAGTGTTTTGCACAACTGTCTGAATATACATAGAGTTAGGTCTTTGAAATGACTGAAGGTTCTTATTTGGTCTATTTGTTCCAGTTCAACTATCTTTCCACTTGAAGTCTTTAACCCTTTACCCAACGTAACGGAAAAACCGGCCAGCGCTATTCACTAAAATCGCCAATTAATTTTCATTATTTTTTTCATTTTTTGTCTCAAAAACATAGGTTATGACCCCTCTTTGGAACGAGCTCGTCGAGCGCTGATAGTTATTTAAGAATTTTGTTTGCAGGTGTCGTCTGCTTTTCATGTTAGGTAAAGGGTTAAGCTTCGGGTTGGAAATGGATGAAGTTGAAGAAAAAGCCGAACCATCTGCATGTATGGCATATCTTTGAAAAAGTAGGGGCACGTGCACCCTGTGCCCCTACCCCGACCCGGGTTCCTCCGCCTCTGCATGTGTTATCGATAGCTCTAGAAGTTTCTGAAAAATGCAGGATATGCTTACAAAATGAACTGTAATATGATAAAGCCTACCCCTAAGTGAACCCTCATATGAGAACGTTGCCCAATGACGGATCCATGATTCTTTGTTTGCGCCACATTTTAATCATGGTCATGATTCGAAGCATCATTCCACGCGAGTATCGGCAAGTTGAGGACGAGTACGAGAAGGGAGTACTCCCTATCGTCGGTGGGTCCGAGGGTCTCCCAGGAGAAAATGTTTGAAAATGGAAGGTCAGTTTGGCCCTTCTGTGGCTTCTTTGCACATGATCACAATATTTTCCAGCCAAAATATTCTTATTGTATATACACTCATTCAAGGGCGCCGGAAATGGAGGGACAGAAACACCCCCTTGCCTTAGACTAGGGGTGCATTTTTCGCCAGAAGTGCAAAAGTGGGAAAAAACTTTACTTTCAGAATATTCGTTTCTAACCTACCTCCCGTATGCCAATGCCAATAGGGAGGAGCCACACAATCGGCGAGTTGAGTTCTAAAGCTTTATACCGTATGTGGAGCGTGAATTATAACACTTGTGGAGTGAAGTTTCCACCCAGACAATAAGAGGCGATTCAAGTGGTAAAGCATGAAAAGGTTCATCCCAGAGGTCCCTTGGTTGAAACTTTGCTTGTTCTAATGCTTTTTCCCAGACAAGGAATTTTTGACTGAGTGGAGACAACGCCCCACGAGTGATTTGGTAACAATCCACTCCCCATATACTGTATATTATATATATATATATATATATATATAATTACGTAATGTCAATACTATTGATTACTGGGTGTCACGTTACGGTTTACAATTAGTTGTATCGTCTTAACGCTCGGTCTTAACGCCAACCCAAGTTAATTTCAGTGGCGTTGCTATGGGGAGGGGAAATTTTGGGAGCCTTGCCCCCGAACTTTTTCGCTGGCTGTCCCAAAATTTTGAACCAATGCAAGATTCACACAGCATAGAGCCTCAGAAAGGTCGCCACTATAGGGGCTACACACGCCACAAATGCCTCAGTTTCGCTCTTAGAGCTTTTGTAAAATTTTCTCGGGAATGTGAGCGTGTGTAGTCCCTAACTTGGACCCTCCGGTAGTTTCCACTTCCTCTCAATCCACTTTATGGAAGTGGGAGCAGGGGGCAACCGCAGGTTCCCGAAACTCCACAAAACGTCCTTCCAAATATCATCCTTGGCCCCAACCCTCAAAACTGGTTTGGGCACCGCGATTATAGAATCCAAGCTACGTGACTGATTGAGTTTTTTGCTATCCATGCCGCCTAACCCCCCTCCCCCACCACCCTACCTCGGAAGCTTCAGGCGCCCATGCACTCATCAAATTTGGAAAACCAATTCATGGCAACCCGTGCAACTGGAGACTCGCACATGGGAGATATAGATGTACGGGGCACGGGATTATGACATCCATGACCTGAGGTGATATATGTTCCTGTATTATCACGGATAAAACCCTGTCGTCTGGTCTCGGTGTTTGCAAAAACTATTTGAGTGACAAAAATAGGACGCACCCTCGCCCTCAGGTTCGGCCCATGTTGCCCACCTGTGTGATGGTTCTGTCCTATATCCAAAATCTATGGTTTCGCTCACTAAAGGCGCGCAGGGACCAGGTGGGGCAAGCCCCTTTCGACCCTCTGTAACTGTATTAAGTTGTTCAGTCATGCCTGGGTGTGGTAAAGACGGGAATGTGCGGTGATTTAGAAGCACTCTCGCATCTCTTTCATGCAGCGGGGGAACTGCTGGTTGCGGACTTTGGGACTTTGTAAGCCATTAGTTGTCTTTACTCATGTTTTTCAAGAGCAAACTTTGGGTTGATTCTGTGCATTCGGGTTTCACGTATGCTGTGTACTGTTACACGGAGCCGATGTAGTTTATTTTGAGATCGTCGTGATCAGTGAGACTAACTTCGTCTGCGGCTTTAACGAAGACGTCCCATGGTGTGTCCCCATAGTCGTAGTCTTGGTAAAAGTCTTCATCCTCAGATTCCATGAGTACGGATTGACTGTAGCTGCTGGAGCAGCAGCTGGATTGGTCAGAGCCGATTGGAGACCCAGGTCCAGATTGGTTGACTTGCATCTCCCCTTCCTCCTCCTCCTCACTGCCTTCCAACCTCTTTGATGAAAAGGTGCGGATTGGTGAAGGCGGGAAAGGTGTTGAAGACGATTTGACCGTTGTCTCCCTTCGCCTCTTTGAGGATTTCCACTCCTGTCGGACATGGTGTCGGTGTTTTTACTTTTCCCTGTGTGTGGGCCAGTGCTGGGCGGTGCCTCGTGATGGTACTACCACTACCCTCGGAACGTTTGAATTTGATGGTGAGCTGAACGCAGCCCCCATCAAAAGTCCCCGACAGTCCAGTTGATAGGTGCACTGACGTTCAGCACCATCAAAGTCTCCTCGGTCTGTGCTAGTAAAACAAAATTCATCGCTAATTAAGTGCTAATTAGGAGCCTGCCACAGGCACGATCGCTTGAAGGACAAAGTGATTGAATCGAACCGATTATGTCCTATGCCTATATCCGGGCCTGGCAATTTGAATTACGAGTCTAACACAGCCTTGGCCCAGTTAGACAAGAATTCTGTAACCACGTGGTTTTACTTTACCTTCGTTAAGATTATGATATACAGACTTAGATTAATCAGTAAATGCCGAGAATGAATGCAGGTCGAGATCCACATTTCCAGCACCTTCATGAGTGATGATATTACGTTATATTCCCTGTTAATAAGTGTTGTGTAATTTATATAGATTATATCGGTGTAATCGGATATTCCCAAAGAACCCAAGCAGATGGCTATTACGTTATTCTGGTATGCAGAAAAAAAACCTGTGGAGGCTAATACCGTTAAATTAAATAACAACACGCAGCTCAATGCTACCACCTCGTCTTCTTTCATCAGTGATCACGATGTTACTATATTGAAAAACATGTGCCGTTGTGCACTAGACTGTCTAAAAATGCTTCAAAGCTGTAATAGCTTAATAGGCCTACTAAGACGGAACACAACGAGGGAGGAGTGAGAGGGAATGGACCCGAGGTGGAGTTTTTACTGTATTTCACGTGCGCCAAAGGCGCGCGTGAAATACAAGAAATACTCCTCCAAGGGTCGTTGATTCCTGTCCCACGTACTATACCCGAGCTGTGTTCTGTATTTATACAACGAATCAAATTGAATTAAGAGAATGAAGCTGATAAGTTTTAAAGAAAAGTTGGAGGTCTCTTTTACTTTCTTTGCTGGTGCTGTTTTCTGTCAAAGCTTTTCATTCAAGTCATGACCTAGCTCCTCGAAGCTTGTACAATGGGGAGGTGGAATCGGAATGGCATTTTGTAATGGAATGTCCGCTTTATGCACCATTGAGAGAAAAATGATTTCACGCAATTTCTAACGAAAAAAATTGACTTCCCTCTGATGGATACAATGCACAAATTTAAAGTAATAATGACAAATGATAATCCAGTGCTAAGCAATGGTATTTGTAGCATGGTCCAGCTCTTCCTTCACAAGAGGGACTTTTTCTTCTTCTTTTTTTTTTTTTTTTGCTAGGGTTTAACGACACATTAACAGCCAGTGTCATAGCATGTGGGTGACAGTTTTACGGGTGGAGGAAGCCGGACTACCCGGAGAGAACCGCCGTGCAACGACGAACAGCTGTCAGCTCTCCAACACCGTAACTTTGAACTCTGCACCGTGGCACAGGCAGGGTTTGATTGGTTGAAGACATGCGCACCATCGACGTGCAGTACTCCTTAGTACACAGCGTCATCGTGCCCCCATGTAGGCAATCGGGGTGAAGTGCCTTAGTTTAAACAATATTTATTAAAGAATTTGATATGTATACAATATTCAATAACAGTTAATGGAAGTAAACAAAATGTGAACAGCAAGCAATACAATTGTATACAAGTAGCGAGCAGACAAGTTACAGTTTGAGAGGGGATCCGACAAAAAGCTTATAGCTTATGTAAGTCGTCTCCCTGGAAGTGCCTTGTTCAAGGACACAACGCGGGAGCGCGAATCAGTCGCTGAAATGGTCACCCATCCAACTATTAACCGCGCTCGACGTTGCTAAACTTCGGTGATCTGACGAGAACCTTTTACCGCGACGCCACCACAAGAGGGACTTTTCTGTAATATGCATTTATATATGTCATGTGGAATTAGTATGTTTTATAATTCTGTTTATGTTGGTTTTGTGTGTACATAGCAACCTGCCTTTGTTCTGGTGTATTTGCTGAATAAATCTTATCTTATCTTTTCTCATCTAACTTCACTCAGACGCGTAACAGCCAATCAGATGCGTTCTTACATGACGTTCTTACGAGTAATCTCGATTCAAAGCACGGCATATCTCGCACATTGCCCTCCACCTCTATGGTCATCCACATTTGAAAATGTTTGTCTATTGGGCTTTAACCCTTTACCTAACGTAACGGTCAAAACCGGCCAGCGCTATTCACAAAAATCGCCATTTAATTTTCATTATTTTTTCATTTTTTGTCTCAAAAACATAGGTTATGACCCCTCGTTGGAACGAGCTCGTTGAGCTCGTTCCAACGAGGGGTCATAACCTATGTTTTTGAGACAAAAAATGAAAAAAAATAGTCATTCAAGAATTTTTTTTGTAAGTGTCGTCTGCTTTTCATGTTAGGTAAAGGGTTAACGGCTCTTTCAACAGCCACAGTCATATCGATTTTGGCCAGATATGTCGGGCATTGCCCAGGCTATGAGGGAAAAGCTCTCAAAATAAGAGCTTGGTCGTTGATTATCTAACCGCTAAAAGCCGTATAAAAGTGCCATTAAAAATAAATCCAAATTACTTACCCAAAACATGTGTGAACAATTAGACAGTTTAGTAACATCCGACCTTAAAGCTAAGGCCTACTGGAAAGCAATAAATAATATCAAGAAGTGTCTCAAAATTAAGGAACGGAAAAGCGAAGGGGGGGGGGGGTGGCTGATGAAATTCCTAACGAGTTCTAAAATGGGGGAGAGGATCTATATATGTAAAATCCCAACGGCTCTATTTAGCGTAATCATGGAAACACAAGATGTTCAAAAAGAGTTTTAAAAAAGCCAGGTCACTTTTAAACAATAATGGGGGATAAGGAAGTATTGGATAATTATCGGGGGACCTCGTAGTCAGTAGAAACATTGGAAAAGTTTTCCGTGAGGTCCTGTGTGGGAGATTAAATGATCGGCGAGAAGGGGTTTTGGGAGAGATACAGAATGAATTCCGGAAAGGAAGGAGAGTCACTGGCCTCTTTCCACATTATCCCAAATGATAGAAACTGCGTAAGCCAAAAAGAAAAGATGTTAATGCCGTTTCTGGATATTGTGCGATAGAGTTTTGAGAGAGGGGTGGGTATGCGTCGAAAGCTCGAGGCCTTGGTCCAGGGAGGTGAGTTCGTTAGGATTATGACAGTTATTTTCTTTGTCCCTCAAACATTTAGGTGATGAGCACCTGCATATCGACGGAGGAGAGGCAGCAGTTGAGGATCTGAAGATCTCAGGGCTATTATTTTTTACAGGTGATATGGGGCCAGTGTCAGAAAATGAAGAGGGGGCTACAGAAATTGTTGGGAGATATGGGAACAAAGTGAGACTCGAACAAAATGAAAACAAAAGCAAAGTTATTCCCGTTGGTCGTTAGGTGACAGCTACTCGAAGGAGAGTAGGGGAGTTGTGTATTCCGGAAGGTAGCAGCAAACTTCTCAATGTGTTAAAGACAGGTGCCTATGCATATTTACGTCATCCTTTCGGTATTTGAAGTGCAATTTTCAAAGATTTTTTTTCAGCTTTCTATTTGGAATCATGCGTATCAAAATGCAATTTGAACCAAAATGAGAAAAATGTTACTTGATTCCGAAATCCAGTGAAATTCAATCTTTGACATTTTTTAGCCTTTATAATACATTACATTAATGATACCAGAACCTGAATAGTGCACCAGTTCGAGTATTGGTTGCTGTCTATAAGAATACTAAAATACAGTACCGGTAGTGATATCTTTCAAAGTTTCGGAGTTCTGCTAATCGCAAAATAGGAGATGTTTTTAAAACATCCACGCACTAAAAACTAAAGTGTTAAAACTGACACTTTCAAGGTGTTAAACCCATTCTAACTCTTAGGGTTTGATTTTAACACTCAACGTGCAATGCTTTAAGCACTTAGACATTACAATCGTCAGACATCTGAAACTTGAATGGATGGCACTCCCATGTGTCTAGCAGTGGTGGTTCTTCCACAATCGTCCATAATTTGATTTGCGCTTAGTGGGTACATAATTAAAAGGACACAACGCAGATGACGCGGATCAGGCTCGAGAGTTCGAGCCTGATCCGCGTCATTTGCGTTGTTTCCTTTTAAGTGTCGCGACATTACACTTGTCAAGTGGTATTATTGTAACACCTGTCAAGTTCTGGGATATCTACACTTGAACAAAGTGCTAGTTCAGCACTTAATAAGTGTTAAATACAGCACTTCAAGTGTAGTTTTTAACACTTTAATTTTTAGCGTGCAAATTTGAAATGACCTAATAACGTCAAAATGACATTAAAAAAAAAGGCGTGCCTTTTTATTTTTTGAGAGCTAGTATACAATATATATAAAGAATAGCAAATACGTTTGAATGGGTTAAGAATTAACGCACGAGATTGCTGTGGTCCATGATATCATGATAGCCGAAGGTTCTCGTGATATCCTGGGCCACAGCAATCGAGAGCGATAATTTTTAACCCATTCAACGGTATGTGTGGTTCTGTATTTATCACACACCTCCCATGTAACAACCAGTCTACACGAAAATTGAACTAAAGGCACTTTTCAACTGGATAATTGTTGCGCTTCCTTCGTTGCCAATGAGACACCACTGTTAGCTGGCGTGGTACCAACCCTAATTTGCTTTTTAATTTTTACGGCATTCATTTGGTCGAAAATAATAGATGCCGATCAGTGTCACAGTCACGATAATCGAACTTCAAATATTGACTAAACTACAGGGAATAAAACAGCAAAAACTTTTTAAATAGCTAAGTCTAGAACACTCCATCATCATATGACCAGTTGTGGAAAGTATTTGTCAAGGAACAAGCAGCCAGAATGTTATTTTTATTTTGTAGATTTTTTATCGAATCTGATTGTTTAAATATCTCGGGTAAACAGGTATAAATGAGGAACTTGGAATTTCCAAGCAATCTCGACTCCGGTGCATTCGACCAATGATGACGTGATTTATTTAGAAAGGTTCCTTCTCTGTTTACGTTGGAAACGAAATCGAACGTGTTTTCTATCATCACATGTGCGAAACAACTTTATTTTTATCCTACAGGCAGAACAGTGTAAATGCCGTGTTTTACATTAATAGGTGTGTGATAAACTGCATTTTCAGCCAAACCCAGACAACCTTCATTTTATCGTCGTTGACGTCATATCGTTAAGGCAACGGAACCAACAGGCGATTTTTTTTCCGTCGGCTAAAACTGATTGCATTTTTGGATACGTCTTTTTACAGGAGATTAAATTTAAAAAACATCGGCAGCAAAGACATTTTCTATTTATAAGAAATCGAAAATGTTTTTAAAATAACTTCAAAACGTCAACTGGGTTCATATTCACTCGATCCAGTTGATTTGGGTTGATTTTTAACCCAACCGATTTTGGAGTGTACACGGATATCCTCACGAGAGTCTTTACCTTTTACAAGATGGAATGAGCTTTTATGTCATTTCCATCCAAGAATACTTCCAACTTTTCATCCGATTGGAAGAAGGCAAACGTTTCTCCCGTTCTAAAAAATAATCCCTTAAATTTAGTTACAAATTACCGCCCAATATCACTGATTTGCTGTGTTGTTAAGTTATTTTAGAAATGTGTATTGAGACGCTTGTAGCAATTTCAAAATGATAACGGTGATCTTAGTCAGTTTCTGTCAGGGTTCACTCCCTGAGACACAACTGTTCTTCGGCTGACCGATCTAGAAACGATAAATCCTGTTGAGCGCTAGACGACGGTAAAGAAGTTAGAGTTGTTGTTTGCAATGTCATTAAGGCTTTCGACAAGGTACGGCATGCTGGTCTTATTCCCAAGCTTGGGCGAGTAGGGGTTACTGGCGACCGTCTTCTGTTTTTAGAGTCCTATCGCTCATACAGATCTCAACGCGTTGCCATAATATCCGAAGTATCCTCCTGGAGACCTATTAACTCCAGTGTTCCTCAAAGTCCCATACTCGGACCCAAATTGTGTCTTGTATACATCGACGACAAAACTGAAAATTTACTTTACACAATTATACTGAAACCAATATGTTGCAACTAAATGTTGGAAAAACAAAATGTTTAACATTTGGATTTGCGTCAGTTAATGGCACACAAAAGCAACCAATATTTTTTATCGGAGGCAGGCGTATTGATATGGCTGACGAATTTACATAACTAGGAATAAAATTCTCAAAAGATGGTACATTCTCTAAAGCCCAACATGATTTGGTTGTTAAAGCCCAAAAGGCTTTACACTCACTTTTTCACGCATTTAATGAAACTTCACAGGTTCCAATAAAGACAATGTCAAAGCTGTTTGATAAATTAATTCAACCTATAGCCTTTTATGGGTGTGAAGTCTGGGGATCAGAAATAAGGTACGGTAAGCGTTACGACATAGGCTGTGAAAAATTACACATTTTCGTTCGTAAAAAAGTCTTGGGCATTGGGAAATTTTCCTCCAACCGCGCGGTTCGCGTAGAACTTGGTCGATATCCTCTATATATTGAGGCGATAAGTATGATGGCTTCTTTTGCATTCAGAATATTTGAGAATCATAATGACCTGATGTGGTATGTGGTAGCCGAACAGAGAAATCGTAAAGGCAAACCGGAATCCCGTTTCAAATTACTGGAAAGATATGTTCACGCTGTCCCACAACATCCAATCATCACTTACACTAAGGTTATAGGTAAGCTCAAGTATATTGCGCTTTCAGCATGTAAACACGTTCAGGAAGTCAATGTTTGAGGACTGCAAAAAGAATGGAGATAATAAACTGAGAACTTACAGGGTGTTTAAAAAATGATTATTCTAAGGAAACGTACTTAGTGGAAACGAACTCGGCGGAAGACAGGGGAAATTTTCACTAAGATTCGTATCAGCAATCATAAGTTATCTATTGAGAAAGGGCGACATTATCAACCGCCGAAGCCTGTTATCGACAGGATATGTACTCATTGTGAAGCTAACTCTGGGAAAATAGAAAACGAATTCAAATTAATATTTGAAAATAGACCCTCCAGATTATGTCAAAAAATCTGCAGCGTGATCTGGGATTTTTTTCGCCAGACGACTATGATATGTTTAGTGATGTGTATGGGAAATTCTAGTTCACATCTCCACGTTCTTTCGCGTATCAAATTAATACAAAATATAGTACTTTGATCATGGAAAATTGGTGGATGAAATTGTAATGTTTTGAGTACTACTTTTGTTCATGGTACTTGTAGATTCTCACATAATGTCCTGTATAGGATGTTTTATGCTAATAAATGTTATGTTATCTTATGTTATGTTATGTTATGTTATGTTATTGTGACATATAGGCTGAGTTAGTTAGTTAACTCATTACTCATACTTTGTAAGCAAAATAAATGGTTGTTAGTTATTGAGTTCATTTCAAGATTCGTGTGCTCACTGCTCAGCACTACCTCATATTTGAGATGATTAATTAATAAATTACTGGTTGAATACCGGTAGTGAGTTTTGAGCATTCTCCATACATGTACATTTATGTAATTGACACAATGCCTAATGAATGCGGATAGGGCCTACTTACAGACTACAAAACCACAAGAAAATGTCATTTTGTGTCATCTTAGAACCTCAAATTATGTACATACATATTTAGCTGCAGTCATTTAAACTACATGGAAATATTCTCAGAATGCCCTAAAACCTACCGGTACAGTCACTCGGAATCAACATTTTGAACAACCTCCCCCCCCCCCCCCGGGCGAGGGGCGTCAGGGAGCCCGTGGGTTAAGATAGAGGACACCCCCTTTAAGTGTCCATCCCTAGTTGGAATTTTCATAGATCAACACTCCCCCTCCCCCACTGAAAACCTCGTAGACACGTCCCTGTCTGTATCGTTAACTCACACGTTACGTACTGTCACGCGTATAGAACAGGTGGATTTACATTTTATCACACACCTGTTCTATGAAATCCCAATCTACAGCAACGCTAAACCAAGCGGAAAATGAAAATCCGTTCCGCACACATGTGTGGAACAGAAATCGTTGACGGCCTACTTTTATAAAGATGCGAAATTTCACTGGAATGTTCTACAAATCGTGCACCGCAATTACAAATTGAATCGCTGGCGATAGCTAAAAATTGTCCTTTGAGTTCCAATGTGTTCTATGTGCCAGTGGGGAGTGCGGTGGCTCAGTAGGTACAGATACAGGCTGCAAGCCGAGAGGTCCCTGGTTCGAATCTCACCTGTGGCAACCGCGTTGTGTCCTTGGGCAAGACACTCCATCCCAACTGCCCACGTGGGGGCACGGTGGCGTTGTGTACTAAAGCGTACTGCACGTCGATGGTACTTGTCTTCAACCAATGCTAACCCTGCTTGTGTGGTTAGTATGTTGAGGAGTCTGACAGTTGCTCGCCGTTGCTCGGTGGTTCTCTTTACCAGGGAGGCGACTCAGATAAGGTTCAAGCTTGCTATCAAATCCCATACTTGCGGGTGTATTCGTTAGTTTGTATACTGTTAATTTGGATTTCGCTTCAATTTTTGTTTCATTCTCTTTATTGATCAATATCCGATGAAAACACATAAAATTGTATCACATGAATTTAGCGACAATGAATTAAATAAAACATTCGGAAATTCATGTGATATACAGAATCTTTAACTCGTGATGTTTGGATATAAGATTTTTTGAAACTCGTTTGATGAATTCGATTCACAACTCGCCTAAAGGCTAGTTGTGAATCAAATTCATCAAACTCGTTTCAAAAAATCTTATATCCAAACATCGCTCGTTTGAGATCCTCTATATAAGTTACTGTGATGAATTGACGGTAAGGTGGTCTCATATATGTGGCACGAAGCTTGTGTTCACCGCAACCACGTTACCGTCAGTTCATAACAATAACGCTTTTGTTCCAATAAGACTCTATATAATCATAGCCCAAAACTCACATCGTGAAATGAACAAAGCAACTTTTAACAATAATCAAATATTCTGCAACCTCGAGAATTATTATTATTTGTTTATTATTTATTAAGGTTTAACGACACTTTAACAGCTAAGGTCATATCGTGTCGGTGACATTTTTTACGGGTGGAGGAAGCCAGAGTACCCGGAAAGAACCACCGAGCAACGACGAGCAGCTGTCAGCTCCCCAACATCGTAACTCCACACTTCAGCACAGGCAGGGTTAGATTGGTTGAAGACATGCGCGCCATCGACGAGCAGTGCGCCTTAGTACACGGCGGCATCGTGCCCCCATGTGGACAGTCGGGATTAAATGCCTTGCCCATGGACACAACACGGGAGTCCGAATCGATCGCTCAGACGGTCACCCATCCAAGGACTAAAGGTGCTCGACGTTGCTTAACTTCAGTGATCTGACGAGAACCGGTCACTGCAACGCCATCGCACCCCCTGCAACCTCGAGAAAAGACATTACTCAGAAAAGCTCGCCCCGAAGCTGATTAAGTCGGATGGAAATGAAACAATAGATTTGGGGGAGATAATGAAAGAACAGAAAAACTTTTCTGAAAGTCTTTACAAATTCCAACTATCCCACTATACTGAAATTGAAAACAAACTGTTTGACAAAAATAACCCCTTTTTAAACGTTTTAGACAAAGAAAAATCAAAAGAACTAGAAGGGCCCTTTCTCGAACATGAAGCTATGCTTGCCCTAAAAGAAGTCCTGGATCCGATGGCTTCACGCCAGAGTTTTATACGTATTTCTGGAAAGACGTCGGTTGCAATTTAATAAATTCTTTAAAACATGGTTATACGTCTGGATAACTCTCTATCACTCAAAGGGCCGGAATAATATGTTGTATACCCAAGCAAAATAAAGCAAAATTGTACGTAAAAAACTGAAGTCATATTTTTTTATTAAATGTGGATGTTAAAATATGCTCAAATGTCATTGCAAATCGCATTGAGTGAGTTTTACCGAAATTAATTTCCGATACGCAATTAAGCTTCATTAAAGGCTGATTTATTGGGGAGTCTACTTGGCTGATCCTAGATTTGATTGAAAAGTGCGAAAACAAGGATCTGTCTGGAATATTTATCCATCTAGATTTCGAAAAAAACGTTTGATTCTTTGGAATGGCCATTCATCGAAAAAAATTATAAATTTCTTCGGCTTTGGCACATCCATTATTCGGTCGTTTCAAACTTTTTACACAAATATTTTCAGTTCTGTTCTAAATAATGGCCACTGTTCTGAAAAGTTTGACATACAAAGAGGAGTTAGACAGGGAGACTCTCTCTCACCGTATCTCTTCATTCTTTACGCCAAAATTCTTAGTGCGGACTTAAATTATAACCTCACTGTGAATGGAATAGAAATACATGGCTCCAAGTATTTAATAAACCAATACGCAGATGATACGACGCGGTTTCTTCAAGACGATGACCACTCACTAAATGAAGTATTAGAGTCAACAAACATGTTTTCAAAAGCATCAGGACTTAAAGCAAATTTTGAAAAAACACAAGCTATACCAGTTGTGCGTAAAAAGGGTTCAAGGGAAGAAATTGAAACAAGACAAACATTACCTTGAATCACGGAGAGCCGTTCACTATACTTGGAATAGCGTACGACATATTTAACGAAAACTACTGTTTAAGAAACTACTCCAAAAATATTGTCAAAAGTGAAAGGCTACTTAATTATTGGTCCTTCAGACATCTGACAACATCGTGTTAAAAGCCCTTGTCCATCCCATTTTAATATACGTCTTAACGGTTCTACCAAATCCGCCCGAGAATATCCTCCAAAAAAATTAATCATTGTTCTACAACTGAGGAAAAACTGATAAAATTAATCGTAGGGTAGTTCTTCATACAATAGGCAATGCAGGCATAAAACTCCCACATGTTGAGTCCTACTGTTACGCCCTTAAAATGTCCTGGATAAAAAACTAATCAATCCCGCTGTGCCTTTGAAAACCCTTGTTCTGGGCAATCTTGAATATTTTGGAAGTGAACAACTATGTCATATGAATAAAGAGGGATTAAGTAAAGTGAGTGTTTGTACAAACTCTTTCTGGAGTGACGTTATAAAGGCATGGTCTCTTTTGGAAACAACAAACACTCCAGCAGAAATTCTTTCAGAGCCGCTCGTTTATAACTAAAATATAAAGGTTGACAATAAATTAGTTTTTTACAAAACCTGGTGTGATATAGAATTTTTTTTCGTCAACGACCTTTTTTGTACTGACAATTTCTATCTCATGCAGACTTCTATAGAGAATACAATATAACAACCCCTTTCATTGTATACTATGGGTTACTCAACGCTATATCAAATTCACGGAAAGCTAGTGTAAAAGACTGCGATAACTTAGAAACAATACATTGCTCAAATTTAGATACTTTAAAAAAGTGCCAAGTTGTTTGTCAAATTTTTTACCTGTGATTTTTAAAAATATTTACCACGGCCCCTATACAAACCCAAGAAAAATGGAATAACCGTTTAGGTCTTAGTTTACAGCCAGACGACTGGCAGCTAATATACAGACACCCATTTTCATTTACTGATGATACTTACCCGAAAAGTCTGCAATATAAAATTTCTCATTGTATTTTATATACCAATTCAAGACTTTTTAAATGTAAGCTTTCAGAAACCGAACTATGCAACCGTACTTATATATATATAAAAATAGAAAACAGTCTAAAACCATAATGGAGATCCTCAAGAAATACCCGACAGGTTTCTTTTTTCTGTACGTACGCCCCTGTCTTTTTTTTTTGTTTGTTAATAACACTATTGCATATTACGTATATTTGGCAGCTACTCCACTAAAATAATCCATTTGTCTGTTAATTTATATATCGAGTTAAATTATCGACGCTGCCTGGCGGCCGGGACATCAAAGAAGTCCTACCGGCAGTTATTCAGATGATAGGGTTACATCCATATTAAAATAGTACAAAACCACTCTGCAAGACCAATGAGATTAGAAAGGGAAAGTATACATGTACCAATATACATATGTATAGAAGCCCCCTGACTACTTGTATACAAATGTTCACAAGGACTCCATCAGTTGTATTTGTTATTGTTTGGTTTTGTGTTTGTGTTCTACATATAAATCTTTATCTGAATAAAGAAAAAAACTTTTAACAATAACAAATATAGTATAAAAAAACTCTTGTGTATCTCACGGCGTCACTGGGTAAATAATCAGTAAATGACATAAAGGTCAAGGTCACTCCATCTTAGTTCAAATCGTAAACTGATTTCTAATTTTAACAATACTTCACTCGGAACATCGTCTGCTGCATGTGTGAGCCGTAAAAATAGAAAAAAAACTACTTGTCCAATCAGATGGCGAGGATTCTTGTCTTATTGGGACGTGGATTTTTGTTTGAAATATGAATATTGTTTAGACTGGGACACACAAGTTGACTTGCTCTTGTTGCATCCCCGTGGATTGATGCATCGGGACGCATTCCACGCTGTCCAGGTACGGACTGGGGCAAGAAAAGTTACCGTGAGGTATACCAAGGGGCAAAATTTCGATATTTCGAACTCAAAGAACACTGCTTCCTAACATATGAGCGTTCAATGGCGGTCCACATAGAGGGAATTTCGAGGGCATTTTTTGTATCATCTTTGTCGTTCATTTGGCAAGAATGATTACACAAAAGAGAGCACTAAACTCATCGCGCCAGTATACCAATAACATGATTTTGGAGGGCGTTATGGTTTATTAACGGCCCGACAGGAATGATTAACAGCCAGAGGGTCCATTAACAGCCCGAGGCGAAGTCGAGGGCTATTAACGGCCCGAAGACTGTTAATCATTCCTGGAGGGCCGTTAATAAACAGGGACGCCCAACAAAATCTTGTTATTATTATTATTACCACTTCTAAAATGGTTAAATCCAAAGGTTCTTTATCAAGTTCACTTGATTGTGACTCTCGAGTTTTCGCAATGACATTTAACCAAAACACATGTGTCGTCTGTTTCAAGATAAACAATCACATGATAGCCTAATTTAGATATTTTTGTTTGTCACGAAAAATGCGCCTTCTCCTGAAATCTACTAACTTGGCACAAGACAAAAGTCAAAACACGCGTGTCGTCTGTATTTTTTATAAACAAAACGTCACCTGCTCATTTAAATATTCATTTAAATACTTATTTGAATATATTTTGTTCGCCTCGAAAATATGACACGAAAGACTGGCCTCCTCCTGAAAACTTTACAACTCAAAACTTGTTATGAGCTATTTACGCTCACCTGAACTCTTCCAAATCTATTAATTCATGACCAAATGGTGAAAGTTCACATATGTGTGATATTCATTACATTTGTACGCTCGTTTGAAACTTCAATCGGCGCCGAGGCGTTTTCGAAATATTTATCTGGAGGCGGGCCGTTAATCAGGTTCACACACAACTTCCGAGTTGAGACTGCGCAATATACACTTTTTCCGTAAAGGTAAAATCGTTTTAATCTGCTAGAGAACGCCCTGTGAAGTGGTAATAATACAACAATAACATGACTTTGGAGGGCACTGTGGTTTATTAACAAGAATAGACCAGAAATTGCTAAATATAGTAACAATAAGCAAAACTGTTCCAGTTGCTAGGCTCTTCTACGCCACTGGAGAATACTCCAGAACAAAGGAACATGGTCAGGTAGACGAAACTTATTGCATATATAGATAGAAGCAGAGAATTCTGAAAGAATTCGAAATAATACAACTTGTCGGGTTGTTTGTGGTAATTCGTGATACTCCGATTCAAAAGAACATACCCTCCGAACATACCACTGTCTTCTTGTAGGCTTTTTGGTAACATAGCAATCACGTGCTACCATAGAAACCAAGATGGCGGCCTCCAGTATACAAAATGGACGACGGAAACACCCTAACAAAACGCGCTGCGCATGCGCACTAACACCACGTATCACTATGGAGATGACGTCACAACATGCCCGCTCACGCGGGTTACCATGACAACACAATATGGCGCCACTAGGTCACGCGACCTGACGTCACTTCCGCGGTCATCCACCGGGTTCATCCAAACTTTCCCTCAAACGTGCATACACTACTACTAACGACAGAACGCCCGCTAGAGTGGTAATAATCATAATTCGGCCCAATGGAAGAAAAGTTTTATTTTTTCGAACGAAAAGAACGCTGTTTCCGTGCATCTAGCCAATCAATGGCAGACTGGACTGCTGGTATATCGAAATGCCCTCTATATGGACTGCCATTGGCAGTCCACATAGAGGTCATTTCGATAAACCGACAGTTTAGGTAATGATTGCAATCAGATCCACTTCGCCTTTTGGTCAGTTTCACGAAATTTCATGCGCCAACAGGTGTTGTGCTGCATCAATTTTGGGGGCTCTGGGGGCTCCCACTAGGGCTTACCGGGAAATTTCCAGATGGACCATAAGGCCAGTCCGCCTCTGACACTGTCGGTCAGTGTTCATGCTGGTCCGAACGAAAGTGTTTAGTGCAAGAAGACGCCATCTGTAATGTCCGGTTAGGTATTTTGTTTAAAAAAAAAACCCGCACAAATGATAAAACTATGGATAAAAACTAAAACTAAATCTATTTATTTATTGATGTTTAAGGTCTCATGTTTATGCACAATGGCTAATCATGACCGTGACAGTTTTATGGGTGGAGGAAGCCGGAGTACCCGGAGAGAACCACCGAGCAACGACGAGCAGCTTCCAGCTCCCCAACATCGTAACTCCGCACTGCAGCACAGGCAGGGTTAGATTGGTTGAATACATGTGTACCATCGGCGTGCAGTACGCCTTAGTATACGGCGTCATCGTGCCCCCACGCGGGCAATGGAGATGAAGTGTCTTGCCCAAGGACACAACGCGGTTGTCGCAGGTGGGATTCGAACCGAGGACCTCTCGGCTTGCAGCCTGCACCTCTACCTACTGAGCCACCGCGCTCCCCAAAACTAAATCTAAAATAAATAAATAAATAAATGAATAAATAAATAAATAAATAAATAAATAAATGCTATTATTAACGTTCACAAAATAATTTCATGATTATTATTTTCTTACCTTTTATTCACTCCAAATAAACTAGAAACAAATAATGTATTATCAGAAAGATGATAAAAAATGATGACGCAAAAAAAAAAAGGAAATAAAATAAAAACAGGATTAATTAACAAAGAAATGTTTTGATAAGAATCTGACTCAATGGATAAACTGTTAATTCATTTGATTCATAACAAAGCACCAAAGTATAATTTGGTGCCACATTTTTATGCCAAATGCTATATTTCCAGTGTCAAACGCATGTCTATAGTACAATTGTCACAACTGGCACCCGACAGCCTGAACACTGCTGCTGCTACCTATGCAACATGATGATACAACCCAGGGCCGGGAGAAAGTGGGGCCCTCGGGTAGTAACCCGGGGCCCAGAACATGGGGGAGGGCTTGGCCCAGAATTCTCGGGTCAGGCCTTGATCCCCGAAAGTTCTGACTCCTGTGCCAAGCCTTTACCACCCCCCACCCCCGATTCCCGAGCGAGAATCAGCAAGATAAGTTGCTCGTCGTATTGGAAGTGTAGCAGAATATATATAAAAGAAAAAACATAGCATAAAAGGGTTTTTTCGGTCATATTTATACATACTATGTTTGTGTGTTCTGTTACCGCATTATTTTGGAGACATTCAGTGGCGGCGCCAGAAATTTTTTTGTGGGGGGCAACTAGGGGGGCAGACTCCCATGAAGGGACGTACCAAACCAAAAAATTATATTACGGACTTTGGGTCCAAGTTTCGACTAAATGTAATGGTAATTAGCGGTCCTCCTTTCAAAAAATCCTGGATCCGCGTCTGGTGGGTCTGTGCGTGAGAGAGAGAGAGAGAGAGAGAGAGAGAGAGAGAGACTCATAATGCCCGTCTGTCATAATGCGAAATCCATGATTTTTTTTAGACAAGGGATAAGGATAGACATGCCTTTGTTGGCTCATAACTTAATTATAACTTATAAGTATCTGCATCCGAGTCTTTAAATCTCTACTGCCTGGATGTGTTCATCAGCTAGCCTGAGGCTTTGGGCTAAGTGTGTATAGGAAATTATTGGGAATAAAAAAAGAGAGGGGTGTGTGTGTGTGAGAGAGAGAGTGACTGAATGTGTTTGTGTGTGAGGGTGGATGGAAATGCATGCGAGATGGTTGGGGGGAGGCAACTGGGGGGGGGGGCTTCGTTTGGGGGGACAAATCCCCCCCGCCCCCTCCCCCCCCCCCCCCCCCCCGTAGCGCCGCCACTGGAGACACTTCGATATGTTCTTTCTAATATTTACCAGTGATTAGACATTATACGAAGTTGATGCTTATTTTTTAGATTTTGATAAAAATGATTCTAAGCAATATGGGATTTACTTAGAGAAATGTAAAGTAAACTTATTGCAAAAGTTTGGCTAAAGTTATAGACAAAACTACATGTATGTTTCAATGAGTCGTTTTGTATTCAATGAGTCAGATGTGCGTAGGAAGAAAACGTCGAGACTGAAGGTCGAGACGTTTTCTTTCTACGCACATCTGACGAATTGAATACAAAACGACTCATCGAAACATACATGTGGTTTTGTATTTATTACATGGCCCAAGCACCTACTGACCTAATTTTCTTTTCTATCAACGGTGGTAAACACAATGCACTTTATGCAGTCGCATTACATAAAAAAAAGTCCCGGTTGGATCAGGTTGGTGTGCAATACGGAATTCCGTATTGCACAGCCGTATTGCACGCCGTATTGCATAAGAGAGACTGCATGAGCATGTAATAAAAGCGTATTACTTCGTATTTATCAGCCTTTAAATTTGTCTGCAAGAGATTGATGTTGTTTCCGTGTACGACAAACGCCCCACGAACATGAAGATCATTTTGGCTGCGCCAGGATTTTCCAAAGTATAATGCTTTACAGCAGAATGATCTTGGGGTTCAGGTTACTTTCGGAGTGTTTTCTGCAAGCAAACAGCAACATTTTTTATATTTTTGACTTTGAAGGCGCACTTTATTGAAATTTACCCTGACGCCTCGACAGTTTTACTTGAGTAACTGTCATCAGAATGTGTCTTAGATGCCATTCATGTAAAGAAGGAATGGGGGTGTCCGGTGGTGATTTTCAATCTACTAACCCTTTATTTAACATCCAAAGCAGACGACACTTACAAACACAATTATTGAATATCTATTTTTTCATAGTTGCGTCAAAACATAGCTTATGTCACCTCATTGGAACTAGAAAGTTACTAGAACGAGCTCAACGAGCTCAATACGTTATGGCGTATCATGTTCCCCAGTTTATGCCATAAAATCTGCAGCGTGATCCGGGATTTTTTCGCCAGACGATTATGATATGTTTAGTGATGTGTATTGGAAATTCTAGTTCACGTCTCCACGATCTTTTCGTATCAAATTAATAAAAATATAGTACTTTGATCATGGAAAATTGGTGGATGAAACTGTAATATTTTGAGTACTACTTTTGTTCATGTTACTTGTAGATTATCGCATACTGTCCTGTATAGGATGTTTTATGCTAATAAATGTTATGTTATGTTATGTTATGTTATGTTATGTTATGTTATGTTATGTTATGTTATGTTATGTTATGTTATATTATGTTATGTTATTTTTGAGGCAAAAAATGAATATCGAATGGCATTTTTTGTGAATAATGCTGGCCGGTTTTGGCCATTGGGTTGGGTAAAGGGTTAAAGACTTATCTATATACATATGCACCAGAACCGGTGTTTTCACTTCAAGAATTCTTCCCGTCAAGAAATTCGTCATCTGCATCAGTATCCCGACACTTTCGAATGAGCGTCCGTAAGAGAATTGTCCCCGGCCCTGATACAGCCAATGCGAATCTTGAGGTAACTTCCCCAGCGATTGTTTATATTAACTATTTGAACACAGGTGGTATCTTCCATTCCAGTTCAATAGCAACAATTAGAAGAGTCCATATCCATTATCTGGGGTAGACCAATCAATATTTTCAACGTGCAGCCTCTGGGCTGCACGTTGAAAATATTAATTGGTCTACCTCACATATTTACTGAGCAGCCATCCTATTTAATAACGTTATGGCGTATCATGTTCCCGGCCGGAAAAGCGGCCGCTAAGGTTCAAAGGGTTAAGTCTCCACAGGTGTTGGAAGTATAGTGGAATCCTAATAAATATATCTGCTGCAAGATTATATGAAATGGATGATTGAGAAGAGACTGAGTGGTAATGGTTACACATTACGACACCAACACTATACTTCCACCATTGTGGGAGAGGCAATAAAGTTCGGTTATTTTTGGTAAGGCCAGATAGAATAGTATGTAGGTTTTTATGTCGGGGCTTAGTTTGATGAAGCTCCTGGTATGTCAGATTATCTGATACATGTGTTTGCTATTTAAAAACCATTCACCCTACATCGTTGTGAGTTAATTACAAACATGTTCTTTGACTTATTGATTGACAGGATCTGACGTTGGAAGCTTGTTTCTTCTGTTTGGTGTTCAATTATGAAGATAATTAATTTGACAATGTATTTGGTGTATTGGTTCTAACCACCTACACGAAAAAAATCCATTACAATGTACGTCAGTATGGAAAATATCAATGAATGTGCGCTCAAAGTGATCGAGATAAACTATACCGAACAATGCCCTTGCCGATGAAAAGAGGGGGATAACGATTGTTGTTCTAACCCAGTCAAGAGAAAACTACCTCAGAAAAAAAATCGTTGTGACAAATGGCCCATAGCTAACCCTTTGAAACCGAGCGGTCGTTTCGCCGTCCCGGTAACTTGATATGTCATAATATCATTAAGTAGGATGGTGCTAAGTGCATTGTGATGTAGACCAATCATTACTTTCAACGTGCAGCCATTGGGCTGCACGTTGAATATATTGATTGATCTATCCTCATATAATGAATATGGACTCTTCCAACTGCTGCCATTGCACTGACATGGAAGATACCACCAGGTTTCAAAGGGTTAAAACCCTACGGGGTAGTTGAGAGAATATGTGTGTGATATTGAGGCGTTGGAGTGAGGTGGGGGGGGGGGGGTGCGAGGCAGTAATCCCTTGTTTTCTCGGGTCCTGACCAGATCTTTGACAAGCAACGCAAGTTGCCCATTGATTCAGAATAAGAGCCGCCTGCTGTTTACAGACGAAATGTGAGGGTCGCGTGGAGACGTTCAATCAGTTATCTATATAATTGCAGTAACCCCTTGAACCCTGGTGGTATCTTCCATAGCAGTTCAATGTCAGCAACTGGAAGAGTCCATATTCATTATTTGGGGGTTGACCAATTAAAATTTTCAACGTGCAGCTTAGGGCTGCACGTTGAAAATATTGGTTGGTCTACACCACAACTTCACTCAAAAGTCAACCTACTTAATGAAATTATGAAGTATCATGTTTCCTGGGTCGGAAAAGCGGCCTCTGGAGTTCAAAGAGTTAATTCCGTGCAGGGATCCGCGGAAATATCGATGTGACTTTCCGGAAAATGCTTCGAAATTGGACTGCTAAAGTTGCTGATAGCCGTCATGGCACAGGTTATTCTCTCATACGCTACCGCTCGCCCAAACTGCAAGCAATTGTCTCCCTTAGTAATAATTCAAAGACCACTACCGCAGGTTTCCGAACTATGTTTACACAAATTTAGATTTGTGGTATTTTGGGCTAAGGAAAAACTGAATTAAACATGGAAATTTGTGTATTAGAGACACAACGTTATTATATCAACAGTAGTGAAATGGTGTTTCGGGTTCTGTTTTTTTTTTGGGGGGGGGCGGTGGCGTGGAGGGGGGGGGGGGGGTGTATGTTTTTTTTATTGTTTTGCTTGCAAAGGAGCAATGTAACAAATTTCAAATTAAACAGCCCTGCAGTGGTGAGGTGTTATACCACTAGACATGTTGAAATCTGCTTCTGTATTCATACCAGAACTGATAATAAAGTAATATTTTACGAGGAAAATTCATGGCCAAATGTGCTTCAGACATTCCAGAAAAAATCTAGGCATCCAAAACACTCCACCATGCAGATACAGGGTTGCGTTTGGAATGCCAACACTCTCTGCATTCATCACTGAAGAAGGATTTCAAGGCCGATGGACATGTGTATGTCACGTGAGATTGGCGAAATGTGTTCGAAAAATAATTGGGGAAGTCTAAGAACAGGCGTCATGATACCCTATAATATGACAACTCTGTAGTTTCCATATACCGACAGACTGTAGTGTGAAGGCGATCAGTCTTATTATTTCATTTTAGATGGCATTGAATATCGGTGTTTTCTTGTCCCTGTTGACCTTGACCGAAAAGTAAACAACTAGAAAACAGAACAAAGCCGAAAGTGAATTTTAGAATTTACCCTCACACAGATCTGTCGCTGCGTTTCAAAGAGTTTTGGTTTCCTTGCTTTGTACTTCGATATCTGAATCATATTTTGCCAGGAGTTGTCCTCGTGGAATATTATGTGATTATCAGTACTGGTGCTAATACGGCAGTAGACTTCCAGGAACCACAGATGCTTGCGATCAACACAGTGAGTTGAAGGCATATATATTTTTATGTTGTAGGCATTACAACCTTCATTTTGATGTATATTTCATTTATATTTATGGAATATCAGACTTGGGAATTTCAGAGTAAACTAATTTCCTAAAAAAAAAAGCACCTTAATTATTTTGGTCACGAAGTGCAGAGTGATAAACGAATGAATAAATAACATATTCCATGTCACAATAGATTTGCGAAGTTCAATACAGAACATGAAATCTCAACGATCGTTCTTCCATACTTTACAAACATTGCCTATACAAAAGGGTGTACCTCCATGAACTACCGTTTAAGTAGTGTCTAATCACATGATAATTGTCAATAATTCATATCCATTGATTTAGTGAATTCTTTGTAACTTTAGGAAAAGAGAAAAATCTATAACCTATTATTAGTATTCACACATTCGTTAATGCTCTTCTTTTAAGATCATTTCTTATCTTTGCAATTTAATCATTCTGGCTTTGTCCTCTTTGCTCGGTGTTCGTTTTTTTATATGTCTGGCGAGAGCAAAACATTACACTCAAACATAAAATTAACCCAAATCAACTGGGTTGAGTGAATATGAACCCTGTTGGGTTCACATTCACTCAACCCAGTTGATTTGGGTTGATTTTTAACCCAACTGGTTTTAGAGTGCAGTAACACATTGTCTACTTAGTGTGGAGAAAGTACTTCGCTGGAAAGGGCAAAGTCATCGTAAGGCAAGATTGTGCACATTGGCGCATACAGAGGAGAGGCCGGAAAAAGTGTGTGACACAACGGGTGAGCGGGGGGAGGGGGGAGTCCTACGTGTCATATCCATTTTTATAGTGCATTTGTGTCCCAAAACAGCTTCACCATGCATTTCATCTATTTGCAAAATAACCATAAGGCATTCTGAACAGTATATATGCATCCAATAACAGGATACTTGGGTAATTGTCACTGGAACTCATGTGGAGACAGGAATGGGTGTCGTGTGGACAATGGAGAAAAATGCATGCATTTTTTTCCAAACTGTGTCCACTTTGAAAGCAGTACATGGGTTTTCATATTTTATGCAACTAGTATCCACATTCACCCGTGTAATACACAGAGATTGCAGAAAAACGAAGATATCCCTGGATAGTCCCTTTGTATGCTGTTGTGATTTTGCAATTGTTTCTCTCGTGGGTTCCCTAACTGTCTTGAGCTAACTTGAGAGTTGTGACAGCAACCCAAGTTCACCATTGTGAATTACACCACAGTGTCCAGCATAGGAAATCGTTGATAAAGACAGTTATATGCCTTTAGTCTGTTGCAATCACAAGGAAATAAATAAAACTTTGATTGTTTATTGATTTGGCATTAAAATGAAAGAAAGGGAAACAATAAAATCATCTGCGGTATGTCGTCGCATCAGCTTGCTGTTGATAAAATATCACTCAATCTTATTCAACATCATAAGAGAAATATCATTATTCATATATTTGTTACTGCTATTGGAATTACCTTATCAGATCTGGTATCAACTTTAACTGGTAGATTGCTAAAAAAAATTCCTGACCACACAGGACACACAGTTTTTTCATCAAATATTGCTCTGTCACATTTCATTGGATAGTGCCTGTCACTGTCCAATCAAATGTGACAGAGCAACGTGTCTTTGTTTTCCAGCACACCACCAGTTAATTGTTTGAGTTATATATCCGGTGACAGGTATTGAACATGCAATGATGATATAGATCATGTGCACATCACATTACATATTATTATATTGACTTGCAAAACCATTCAGATTTCGTTTACATTGACATGGCGAGGATTCGAACCCACGTCGAGAGAGTTTCTTTCGACACCAACCGCCTAGCGAAAATATACTGAACCACGCACACCACTCGGTCACCGACAAAAGGGAATGCTAGTTAGCCAAGTATATACGAGGCCAGTACAGAACACAAGGAATACTCAATTATATAATTATTCAGCAGACAGTTGCATTTAAGAACTTGATTCTACGAACTGCACCTCAGAAGAAATCAGACTCCTTTTTGGGGTCTGTCGGTGGCCGAGTGGTGTGCGTGGTTCAGTATAGTTTCGCTAAGCGGTTGGTGCCGAAGGAAACTCTCTCGACGTGGATTCAAACCCCCGTCATGCCAATGTAAACAAAACCAGCGTCCTTTCTTAATTCTGTGGCATACGAGAAATTTGAAAAAGACAAGTGTCACTGATTTCTTCTGATGTGCAGTTCGTAGAATTAAGTACTTAGATGCAACTGTCTGATGAGCATTCAGATTTCGTTTATCTGCAAAACATAGGTTTTTGATGTGGGAGGGGGTGTGGGTGTCAAAAATTTGTCGGAAAAAAATTGCAGGTAAGGGTGGGTGGGCCCGAAAAATGGCAATACCAAAAAATGAGACGTTGTGCCAGCAGTTTTTTCAGTCCCCATCCCTCCTCACCCTCACCCCACCCCGGGCGCATATAGCTTTTTTCCAGTGGGAGGGGACTGGGAGGACCAGTACCATACATTTTCAGACAAAAAGTAGAACTGTAATTCAGATGAATTCAAGGCATTAAGACGTTGCAAGCCCTTGCAGTTTGGGAGAAAATATTCAAAAACGTTATAACAGTAAAGTTATTTCCAGTAACGGAAATGGACTCTTCTTTATCCCATTTTTTTAATTATTTTGTGCTGTCTTTCTTGCGCGCTATCGCACCTGCAATTTTTACTTTTTGCCAGCAGACAAAAGCGCGCCTCGGTTCCACCTAGCGAGTGATTAGCACTTACCTATCGAATCGGCTACATCCACTGCGTGATATACAGTAGAGTTGTTGATTTTTTTTAAATCAACAAACACATATGATGTGAACCTTCATTGGAACGAGGGGGTCACATGGTATGGTTTTGTTGATTTTTTTTAAAGAAGTGCGTGGGTGGGGGTGGGGGGGATTAAAATTAGGACTGTCATGATTAATCGATTAATAGATTGTTGATCGGTCACGGCGAAATCGATTAGTATTTTTCGTTGTCGAATAATCGGTAAATTGTATCCCGCTTTAGACGTTTAATAATTAAAAGAAAATTTGATGAAAAAAACTATTATTTCTAAAGGTAAAGAGTTAAGAACATCGATGTTAAACCTCAAGAGGCCGATGGAAGCATTTGTCAATCAGGTACATTCATCAAAACTTTGATGTTCTGAACTTTTGAACCGTCAGTGTAATAATTAAGACCGATCGGCAGTTGTGAAGTTCGCAACTGCCGACTGTCTTGATTATTACACTGACGGTTCAAAAGTTCAGAACATCAAAGCTTTGAATGCACCTAAAAGAGGATCGTCTTCGTTGTTTTCCGGAGGTAGGTCAACTGACTTGAAGTTTATTTTTTATCGACTTCAGAGAGAGGGAGAGGGGGTAATCTGGGTACGATTAATCGATTATTATCGATTATTTGTGACGATTAACGATTCCTAAATTAAAAAATCGTGACAGCCCTAATTAAAATAACAAATTAAAAAAATGTATATTATGTGTTTTCCTGCAAAGGGCTAAATTCTGCTCATTGGGCAATACCCCCCCCCCCCCCCCACGCACCCCCCCCCCCACCCCCATGTTAAAATGGACTGCAAGGAAATCAAACTTCACTTTCCAAGAATTGGTAGGTAAACAACATAATGATTCGACAAACTTCCAAGACCAGTAATAAGACTCACACTGTCCTTTCGCTCAAGCATTCCACGGAGAATCGTCTGATTGATTTGCGGTTACTCCATTGAAGTTGCACTTCATGTGTTATACCGAACTCAAATATATTTTATTATTACAGCGAAAAACGTATTCGAAAAATCGGGTAATATTTTTTGAATCCCTACTTGCCGGGCACCAGTGGCGTGAACGGTGAACAGAATGTTCGTTGATGTTTTTCTTGAAAATATTTTCCCGATGCCGAGACTCAACAATGACGCGCTTCACTTCAAGTGGTAGCGAGCACTAAACAGCGCGCCTCTCATTCTCAAACTCGAATGGCTGCTTAACCCTTTGAACCCTCGCTTCCTTGAATGGTATTGCCTTTGTGTACACTTGCAATGAGATGGGTCAGTCCAATATCAATATACATGGAGGATAAAATAATAACTGTCGTCTGCAGCCGTTTGGCTGCAGACTGCAGTTACTATTTCATCGTCAATGTCCCGTGTATAGACCTCTTTTTATGACAAAATGGGACGAAATTATGCCTTGGATAAACAAATCAGCCTTACGAGTTCAAAGGTTAATCCTTTACCCAACGCACAGGATATCAAGATTTATTATTTTTTTAAATTTTTCAAAAATTTCCCCTATGAGGTCAAATCTGGCATTCCTCTTGTCGTCATCTGGATACTTGAGTATACTAATGACGTGGTAATGCACTATCCATGAATCAACAACTCCCCAAAATCCGAGAACAGGTCAAAATCATTTTCAAATGTATACTAACCACTTCAGTTTGGAATATTATTCAATATTTGAGAGATAACTTCACCGAAAGTGTCCATCAGATGTCGAAAATACTTTAAAGTTTATGTATTTTCTGTTCAGAGTAAGGAGCGCGTAAATAGTCCGTCACATGCAAACTAGGTCTAACTGTTTAATTAGTAATGATCCATCGATAAGCAGATTAACGTTAATTCTAATATGTTGGTGCTTGTTTCAGTCATTAGCTGTCGGATAGAATTAAAGTTGTGCGTTTAGTAGCTACACGGAAAAACCCTTCTCTACCCCATTTCTTTCCCGTTACACAACCAGTAAAATATACTACTCAAAGTTTGCTAAGCACCAAGTATATTCAACTACCTGTTTTACGTTTTAGTTGAAATATTGTTATGAAAAAGTGTATATATTTTATATTTAATTATATCTCTAATGATTTAAGCACAGAAATTAAGTTTTTGTTTGTGTTTGACATTATTGTTTAGCTTTTGAATACGACAACCATGGAAAATGGATACTATTGGTAAAAGAGGAAATTTTTCAAATTTGCCAAACCGTTGACGGAGCGAACTGATATGGGTTCAATATCGAGTATGAGACCCATTATTGTTAATTACAGCTTGACAACGCCTTCTCATGCCTCCAATCAGGTTCCAGGTGGTCCTTTCTGGGATGTTGCTCCATTCTTGGACCAGCAAGGCACCAAGCTCCTGACACTTTTTGGTTGGACTGAACGGACTGAAATTGCAAGCTGCAACTCATTCCAGACATGTTCGATTGGATTGAGTTCAGGGGATCTTACTGGCCAGTCCATACGCTCAATCCCCTCCCTCTGTCGGTACTCCCGGACAGCATGGGCAACATGAGGGCGGGCATTATCGTCCATCAGAAAGAATCTATCACCCACTGCACCTGCATATAATTTGACGTGGACATCCAGGATCTCATCAATATACCGCTGTGTAGTCAATGTATCAAGGTCAAGGACACCAAGCTTTGCACGTCCATCCCAGCTGATGCCGCCACAAATCATTATTGACCCTCCACCATAGCGGTCATGGTCAGCAATGTTGGCAGCATGGAATCGCTCTCCTGGTCTTCACCATACCCTAGAACGCGTATTTGTGTTGTCTCGGCAGTACCTTGACTCGTCTGTAAAAAGGACAGGTCGTCAATTTTTTTCTGGTCCATCCAACGTGATCCATGACCCATTCATATCGTTCCTGGCGGTGGTTCTGGGACAGCTGAATGCGAATACCTGGTCTTCTCGATCTGAGACCACCTTCGTGCAACCTTGCCCGGATAGTCTGCGTCGAAACATTTACCCCGGATGCATTTTGAAAATCACTGCGAAGCTGAGTTGCTGTTTCAAAGTGGTTCCTTCGAGTCCGAATGATCAAAAACTGGTCTTCAGCTGCAGATGTTGCCCTATTTCTGCCACCACCATGTCGTCTGACTGGTGTGCCATCCTGCTGAAATCTTGCCCAGGCTCTGGCGATCACCGTATGGTGCACACCAAGGGCTTCACCAACTTGACGATGGGTAGCCCCTTGCTCCACCATCCCTACAGCCCGCCACATTTCTGCTTCAGACAAATGTCTTCTTACATTTGCATTCGCCATATTCAATCATTAAATCACAAGGGTTTGTGTTGAAATGAAGATTGAATACCCTACACATCTCATGTACATGTAGACAGTACACGAAAAAATCATGGAAGTCAAGGGGTACATGCTTTCCGTGACTGTCACGAGAAGTCTGCCTGTCAAGAGAGCTAATGTAAACACTGGGGACCATCTCAATACATTCCTCAATCATATCCACCAAAAATATCGCAAATCTGTCACAAGAAAATTTCACAATGATGTGTCAAATATTTGGTGCTTAGCGAACTTTGAGTAGTATACAATTTCCATCACAATTTACCCGGACTTTGGACCGGCATGCCGAACCATGACTGGTTTTTAAAAAAAAATATGTGCTTCTGCACTGCCTCTGTGACAGTATGTCGTAGGCAAATTTTCTATGTTTATGCACTTTGTAATTTCGCACTCGAGCCCTTTTCGTGTCTCGGCACAATTACTCATATTTTAGGTGAGTGCATGTCTAACTTCATGTTTTGAGTAATGTACTTTTTGTACATATACAGAATATACCCATAGTAGCTTGGTGTACAAAATGTTCACCACGACTGGTGAACATTTGGTACACCATGCTACTTTGGGTATATTTTATTTATAGCATGACCGTCAGATTATTAAGAGTCGCTATTATTTTTTCTCGATTTTACTGAACAGCAGACGTACAAACACGCGATTCTGTTTTTGTTTACACGAGCATCGGTGGGCGGTACCTCCGCTGTCAAATTAATCTCCGAAACGAAATGGAAAAAGAAACGTGGCCTTTTGATTTTAATAACATAATAACGTACTATTTTTAGTTATGGATGCTTTATTAACACGAGACAACACATGTTTGTTAGTTTTTGGTGTCTTTTGAGGTAAACTCATTTAAAAACGTATTAAATAATTGCCACTTTCATGTCACTCTTCGCGAGACGACGTGCGATAAATTTGACGTTACCAAAGGTCAACTTTCGCATTCAGGTTGACGTCACCAAAGGTCAACTTGGATGTAATTCCACTGTAGGTGTAAATTTTTAACTATTGAAATCCCATTGCTGTCGTGCTCACCACAGTTGGTGTGCAAAGCTAAAATTTATGTCATATGCTTTTCATTTATAGCAGAATAGGTAATCATGGTATAAATACAGCTCTTGAGCCCCGATTTCGGGTCTCGCCACTATTATCCATATTTTCTCCGGAATATGTTTTGAAAACTGACAAATTTAAACATATTTTCTTATTTTCTGAAATCTATATTCCCTTAAATCGGAAATTCAAGCTTTTAATTGAAATCCACCGATCCCAACCAGAGAGTAGCAATGTTTTGCTTATTAGAAAAGCAATCGCACAGTGATCTTCTTAGTTGACTTTGAAAACACCAACTCATTCGGATGACATTTAGCGTGACGCGTTTTTAACCGAAAAGATGTAAATAAAATTTCGAGTATTTTCGACATTTAAAAGTTACTTTCGGTGATATATCTCTTCTATACTGAATATGATTCAAACCATTAAACTGCGGTTTCAGTATTACCATAAATATCCAAACGTCTCTTAGTAAAACACTAGAGCAGAATTTTTGTAGTTGTGCACAATACCTGTAGTCACTTTCCAGTTCGAGATTGTCGGGGGTCTGACCCAACTACCCTACCACCAGTGCACGCATAATGTGACCTTCAAACCAAATAATATTCTTGGTTAGAATACATTTGAAATTGATTTTGGTGTGTTCTCGGTTGTTCTTGTTTGCTCTCGGTTTTAGGGTTACTCTCTGAGGAGGGAACCGTATCTGACGGTATCGGGAGTTTACGAGTGGCCCCATTTTCCAGCGTATTCCTCTTCTCTCCAACTTACAAATTACGAACGATTGTTAGACAAGCCGTTTTCGAGCTTCTGTCCAAACAAAAATTATTGAAAGAAAAAATGAGAAACAAGAATAAGAAGAGATTCTCTATTATTAGAGGCGGCGGAACCGACGGTGGGAGGGTGGCACAGGAGACACGTGCCCCTCCACTTTTTTCCACAGATATATAAAGATATATACAGGCATTCCTGGAATATATTATTTGCAAATCCAAGCAACATTTGGCAAAAGAATTCCACATTCGGTCGCTAGCCTTCGGGTTGGAAGATGAGTGAAGTAGAAGAAATGGACAGGATAACGGCCACACCGTGGCATGCTCATCTGAATGAGAAACTATAGTGTGTCTCCGTACATTTACTAAAATATGATTGGAACTTTCTGTCACTGGGCTGAACTATGATAACTTTGAAAACTTGTGCCCCTCCACTTTTATCGAGCTTCCACTGTCTCAGTCTTTTATGAAATATGTGAATCTAATTATTAAACGTTTATCGAAGTTTATGTACCTATATACGTTACGGTTGACATTTATTATTTTGTTCAGCCTTTGATATCTTCTTTCTGTTTAACATTTGACAGTTTGTTTGTTCAGTTCTCTTTTATATTCGATCTGTACAGTTGTCGTCGATCTTCGTTCTCTTCGGTCACAGGCTTTATTTCTTGATCGTAAGAGTGTAACCGGGGGTCAATACTGTAAAACTTTTACAGATGTATTTTCTAGAATTGTATTTTCTAGTTATGACTTTAAATGGGTTAATATGAACCATTAGCATTTTCGAAGATTTGGCAATTTGCCAATTGGTAAATTGTCATATCTTTTAGAATTGTAATGATTTATTTTAGTCAGTTATATTCATAGGTAGAAAATGTAATTCTAGAAAATACAATTGCAAAAGTTTTTTAGTAATGGCTCCGGGTTGCCGTTCACTTAATATTGAATTTTCATTAAACGCGAGATCCACAGTACAAATTGATATTTCCAAATCCATTGTCCTACATTCACGCTTGTCTTTCTATAAAAGTTATCTCCTTTGATATTATTAAACGCACGAGGAAGGTGCAATTAAGAAGCAGGTGGAGTGTGTGAATGAGTGTGTTTGTGTGTGTGTGGGGGGGGGGGGGGGGGGGAGGGTGGTGGGGGTGCTAAGGGATTGTCTAAAATTTTCACTGCTGCCCAAAACATTGGCCCAATGCAACTTTTACATAACATATGGCGAGCTAAAATGGTTTACAGTATTGGACTACACACACACGCTATAAAGACTCAGATATCTTCTTAGAGCACTTAATTTGGCAAAATCTTCTTGGGGGTGGGTGGCCTATTCCTGACGAGGACCATTCGGTCGTTACCCACCCCAGTGAGTCGCGACCGGAGCATCCTATTTAAGAATAGGGGGGTGCGAACCCCACACAACAGCCTTCCAAATATCATGTTTGGCTTTGCCCCCCCCCCCCCACCCCCTTAAAAAAACCCTGGTTAGGGCACTTTCTATTGTAGAATCCTAGCTACGCGCCTGATTGGTGGATTCCAGATCTGTGGGCAGCCTTCTTGTTGCGATAAAGATTGCATTTCTTTGTGAACATCTTCTGGTATTCTATACAAAAGTGAAGTCATTGGACGTAATGAGAAAAAGGAATTTGCGAGGAGGGGGTAGCGACCTCAGGGTATAGTAAAGAATAGGCGGCCCCTGAACCCACATAATGGACTTACAAGTATCATGTTTGCCCTCCACCCCCACCCACCCACCCCCCCCCCCCCCCCCCCCCCACCAAAAAAAAGAAAACTGGGTAGGGTACCCCTTATTATCGTTCCTGATTGGTAGATTCCAGATATGTGGGCAGCTTCCTTATTGCGATAAAGGTTGCATTTCTTTGTGAACATCTTCTGGCATTCTATACAAAATTAAAGTAGTTGGACTTGACCCTTTACCTAACGTAACGTCCAAAACCGGCCAGCGCTATTCGCAAAAATCGCCAATTAATTTTCATTATTTTTTCATTTTTTGTCTCAAAAACATAGGTTTTGACCCCTCGTTGGAACGAGCTCGTCGAGGGGTCAAAACCTATGTTTTTGAGACACAGAATGAAAAGAATTAGTTACTCAAGAATTTTTTTTGCAAGTGTCGTCTGCTTTTCAGGTTAGGTAAAGGGTTAAACCTTTGAACTCGTAAGCCCGATCTTTCGGCCCAAGGCATAATTTCGTTCCATTTTTGTCTTATTATAAGAGGTCTACACATTGATGATAAAATAATAAATGCAGTCTGTAGTCTGCAGCCAGACGGCTGCACACTACAATTATTATTTTACCCTCCCTGTATATTGGTATTTGACTGACCCGTCTCATTGTAAGAGTACACAAAGGCGATACCATTCCAGGAAACGAGGGTTCAAAGGGTTAAGGAGATATAGAAATTTTGCTAACATGCGTCTTTCAGAGTGTAACGGACATTCATTGAGGATAATGCTTGACCTTGTTGAGCTCATAAGGCAGAATATGATTATATTTGCCTGCTTATTGCGGTTTAACGACACTTTCAACAACCAGGGCCACATCTTGTCGGAAGAATGTGACTAGGACACAGCGTCCAAATCCATTTAGTAGTAAAATAATAAGGAGAAATGTTAATTTGATGCTATAAATATAATATATCTGACCACGTCTTTATAAGAACGTACCTGTCACTTATGACATACCCGATCATATTTTATTTATAAGACGGTATCTGTCACATGTGGCACACCCAAGAATATTTTCTATCTGTCACACAGAATTTCTACCTGAGCACTAATAACATTTTGATTTATTGATGAATAACGTAGGTAACACTGTATCGCTTGTGTCGAAACAATTAGTCGATTAACCGGTACCCGAGCGGTTATAAGCTATTGCCGGCTACGATTTTTTACAAGCTATCGCCGGCTAACATTTTCCAACCGGTTAACTCCGAACTCGTGACAGAAGTGTTGACATTTTTTGTATAGGTTGACTCTGACAAGAGCAAACATGCTGAGTGCAGTGGTGCTATGGGGCTTGGGGCTGCCCCCCCCCCCCCTCAGTTTCGCCGGTCCCCTAAAAAACATTGGTCCAACACTTGTTCCACATACCTGAGAAGCCCAAAATGACCACATATACCAGCGTATACAGGCATATACAAGCCAAAAAATCCTCAGATTCGCTCTTGGAGCACCGAATTTTACCTCCCCCCAAATTTTCGATTGTTCCACCAAAACATCGGCCTAACTTGTACAAATCTTGCATGAGTCTGATTATCAGGTCCGATTATTTTATAAAAGATATGCACAAGTAACAGAATGCATATTTCTTGTCTTAACCCTTTACCTAACATGGAAAACAGACGACACTTGCAAAAAAAATTCTTGAATAACTAATTTTTTTCATTTTTTGTCTCAAAAACATAGGTTATGACCCCTCGTTGGAACGAGCTCGACGAGCTCGTTCCAACGAGGGGTCATAACCTATGTTTTTGAGACAAAAAATGAAAATATTTTGAAAATTAATTGGCGATTTTTGAGAATAGCGCTGGCCGGTTTTGGCCGTTACGTTGGGTAAAGGGTTAATTCAGTAGCGCATTTTTCTATCTAGGTCCTGTCTAGAGATCTCTGTCTCAAAAGTAACAAGCATTTTACACAGGACTTCCCCCACCCAAGACTGTCACTACAGAGAGAAAATTTACCATAGGAATTCCCATACACGTGTCGTCACTATACAGTCAGTCCTTGTTACGGGGCTGAAAATAAAGGGCTTATATCGTAACACATACGCAAGTTATACGCTATTTAGCATGATGGTAACCCATAGAAAAAACGTTATTGCGATGCTTCTACAAAGTAAATAACAACAATAAAGGCGCGAACTCTTCAAAACAAGATCGCCCCTTAATTGTTGCTATTTATTTAAGAGGAAATTCTTTTAAAATGGTAACAACATATTATTCTATTCATAATGTGGATGCAGTGCCCAACCTTTGAGTAGAGATAGTTACAAAAGACTGCTGAGTATTTCTTTCAAAACACGCGAGATTTCCAATTAATAAGGTCATTGTATTTTTGTGTCGTAACCTGCAGTTCGTTCGCGTATAATGCAACTGACGTAACCCCCGTGTAACCTAAACGATCGTCCGTGGGTTATTTCCGGGCTGGTGGTTGGTAACTTATAAAGACAACAAACTTATAAGGACAAACTTATAGGGGCGAAGGACAGTCAAGGAATAGTCTTTTAGAAGATTTTCTAGTATGGCCTTACCACGCTCCCGTATGAACGAGCTTGTTCAAGCGCGTTGGGAAATTGAGCGATTGATGGTTGGAGTGTGTGTGTGTGTGGGGGGGGGGGGGGGGGGTTGTCCCAACTGTTGGGATTCTAGTCCCGACTGATAAAATAGTTCAACTTTTTATTTATTTATTGGTGTTTAAGGTCACACACATGCACAATGGCAAATCGTGACCGTGGCAGTTTTACGGGTGGAGGAAGCCGGACTACCCGGAGAGAACCACCGAGCATCGACGAGCAACTGTCAGCTCCTCAACATTCTAACTCTGTTCAAGCTCCGCTCAAGCAGGGTTACAGTGATTGAAGACATGTGCATCATCGACGTGCAATACGCCTTAGTACACGGCGTCATCGTGCCCCATGTAGGCAACCGGGATAAAGTGCCTAGCCCAAGGACACAACGCGGGTCGTCCCGGACGGGGATCGAACTCGGGACCTCTAGCAGAGAAGTCCAACAGTCTACCACTGAGCCATCGCGCTCCCAAATAGTTCAACGGCATCATTAAGGCATACCTTGATGATATAGCTGAAATATTTGGCATTCGGGATTATAGTTCAAGCTCATGAAATTTGTGATTGGATAAATATATATAGTATTTGAGAGGCATGGGATCCCCAGCTCCTTATTTAACCCTTTACCTTACATAAAAGCAGACGACACTTACAAACAAAATTCTTGAATAACTATTTTTTTCATTTTTTGTCTCAAAAACATAGGTTATGACCCCTCATTGGAACGAACTCGATGAGCTCGTTCCAAATGAAGGGTCATAACCTATGTTTTTGAGATAAAAAATGAAAATATAATGAAAATAAATTGGCGATTTTTTAGAATAGCGCTGGTCGGTTTTGGAGGTTACGTTGGATAAAGGGTTAATTAGCACCTACCGAATTCAAAATTGGTCACCCTGAAACGGAAGCCGCCACAGACTCCACTTGCATGAGACCGACCACGTGAGTTACGAAAGTCTAAGTAGCAAATCGAATCTCGTGAGAAAGTACGTGATTACTAGCATGAGCGAATCAGTATTTAAGACTCCAATGCAGATGTCCCGAGTAGAAAATCAATAAGTGGGAGGGGGTCACACCTATCAGCACACCGTAGTTATGTTCCTGGGCTTGTTCCATTGACGAGTCAAAGGCTGACATTCGCGAGTCAGAAAAGCCTCGTTCATCAGAGCCCTGTTAAGCCAACTTTTTAATAAAAATCGCCAGGTTTTGTCATAGCTTATCACTTTTGTAATAAAATCGCCAGATTCTGTCAGAAAGTGCAATCATCAGTTCGGCAATAAAAATCGACAGGTTCTGTCATGAAAAAAAATCTGTCCACTTTTATCAAAGAAATCAAGTTTTTGTAAAACATTACTTTTTTCCCACTCGCTTCAAAAAACTGTTTGAACAAAATTCAATAAACCAGCTTATACCTTGATGTTGTTACTTTGGGTGGTAATACGTAATTCTAGGTCATATTGTGATATTGTTGGATGTGTGTGGTTGTCAGGTATGGTAGTATAATGTGAACGACATGTTCCCCCTTGGTGTATGTTAGCCCTTGGACTTCTAACTTACCTTACCCCTTTAACTGTCGCTTGATTAATATGGACAGTACGAGATGGTAGGGCATATGGTGGTATAGGTTATGCTAGATTGTCTAGTACGGTAGCACAGTATTGGCGATTTGGGCCTATTTTGGTCATTTTGGCATTGGGACATATATTGATGGATTTACAGCCGTAAACTGTACCACTCTTTGGGAGTTATGCTACCTCTACAATTCGATTCTTTTGGACAGGGCTCCAGTGGCACAGAAGTGCATTCACAATTCATAGCTCCTATATGGCATCTAACAGCTACACGTTCCTAGAAAATAGCTCCCCAAAACCCCCAGTGTACAGACTTCATGGAGATGGAGGCTTTGGAACCTGAAATACAGTTCTGGTATGAGGACTTTGGTGACCTTTGGGGACTGGATCTACACCCCAACCATCACAAACACAGCAATGACCACTACAATGGCTACCACTAAACCCACAAGATACACCAATAACTACTACACCAACTACTACTACACAGAACAACTAGTACACTAATCTATACCAACAACAAGTACACCGACAACTTCTACACCAACAGTCTCAATTACAACTACTACACCAACAACTACCACAACAACCACTGCTACAAAATCACCGTAATCCAAAAAATATCTACTACTACATCAAAATGTATTACACCAATCTTGGTGTTCTACAAGACTGCTTCATACCTCAAAACAATTAAATTGTAAGGAAATTAGCATAAAACCCATGGGTGATACGGTATATATAAAACCCATGGGTGATACGGTATATGTTGTTCTAGACCGATTAACTAGGTGAACGCTGGACACCACTATATGTATAATATTAACAAAACGTAGGGGATATTTGATAAAAGTGAGATATATGAAGAAATGTATTTATATTTTCATTAAAAAGACAGTTGAGGCATTGCACTGTGACATCTGGTGAATGATTTCAGCGATAGTTGGATGTCTGACAAGCACACATTCCACGCCGCACTCTGCTGTAGAAGACATGGACGGTCAGTCAGAGAATTTACCACATCCAGTCAAAGACCTCAATACCTTGTAAATCCTCCTCGGTTCGCGTGACTAGCACGGATTCAACGTGGCATACTCCTCACCAAACGTCTAATATCAGCTTGACTGATGTTATTCCATTCTTCCTGTAGTGCAGCGGCGAGTTCATGGACATTGGTAGGGGGCTGTTGGCGTTGTCGTAGGCGCCTGCCAAGCATATCCCAGACGTGCTCGATTGGTGAAAGGCCTGTACGTAGTGCCGACCAAGGCAGTGTAGTGATGTTCTGTTCCTGAAGGAACTCTGTAGCGACACGGACTCTGTGTGCTCTAGCATTGTCATTTTGGAAAATGAATCGACGGCCGTGGCGTCACGCAAATGGCACCACGTGAGCTGCTATAACATGTTGTCACGGCAGTACTGCCATGTGACACGCCCTTGGATGACAGGTAATGCTATTCTGCTTGTCATGGTTATGCCTCACCACACCATAACCGATCCACCACCAAAACGACCGTGCTGCCAAATGGTTACGTCATGGTATCGTTCGTTCCGCCGCCGCCGCCACACTCTGTTTCGCCTGTCGTGGAAGTCGAGAGAGAAGATTTGTCGGAAAACATGACGTTGCTCCACCGACGATTCTCCCAGGGCTGCCGTGTTCCACACCAATTACACCTTGCTGCGATGTGACTTTCAGTCTACGGGGAATTATTCGAGGTCAACGAGCGTACAAATTCCAGCTGTGTGGGCGATTTCGGATAGTCTGATCACTGACTCTCACGTCTGTCGCTCGGTGCAGCTGCTGTCCAATTTCTGAGGCACTTTGGTGGCGGTTACGTAATGCTGTGGTTCGGATAAAACGATCCTGGTTAGCAACTGTCGCCCTTGGACGACCTGATCGACGTCTGACATCAACATTGTCTGTCTGACGCTAGCGTGGCCACAACCTGCTAATCATCGATTGAGTAACGTTGAGAATTTGAGCCACTGCAGCATTCTGTTGCCAGCTTCGAACATGCCAACGGCACGTAATTTGTTCGTCACGTGTAAGTCTTCGCATACCTCAAAAGTTACGTTTCGAGCAGAAACTATTGATGAACGAGTTTATACCAAGAAAAGAACGACAAGACCTCCGAAAAAGCCCATCCAGTACAAATGAAAATTTCAAAACGTACCCCACAGACATTAACGCGGCGCTCGTGCGAAAAACCTGCAAGAAGTTTTCGTGGGCCGGTGACATTCATGATCCACAGTAAATTTGGTAACATATTGATGTAGCCAATCACGCGTATCCAATACCATTTTCCGAAAATATCAACATCAGTTTGGACATCCCCTACTTTTTTAATAGTATATATATATTGTTATCCGCAGTAGTTTTGCAGATGACTTATCAATGTTAAATACCCTTTGTTAATAAATATTAAATTGTATCATTTTACTGGAGAATTCCTGTAGTCATTCTCCAGTAAACTGAAACAATTGAATATTTGTGTGCAATAGGACCTCCAATATCCGGAATTCTTGCATATGTAACATAGACGTAAATATAATTTAGTACTCTTCCAGTTAATGGATGTCCCCAAGACTGAAACAATGGGAAAAGACCACCCATACTATGCCACCAATTCAGACAACTAAGCACACCACACAACACCACATGGCATACCATTGCCTACTACTAATAGCAACCGGAGGATAGTAAAGGGTGTACGGTTAGTAAGTAGTGCCAGGGGCTAACAGTAGACCACTAGGGGTAAATACCGTCCATACTATACTACCATACCAGACAACCACACTCTCAAAATAATATCACATGACCTAGCATCGCATACCGCTGGTAGCAACAATACGATGTCCCCGCGGGAACCCTGGGAAGTGAAGCACTGCCTGTTCACTGCGGTAAACAGGCTCTGTTTTACTGGTAAAATAGGACCCAGTCACCAATGCTTGGGAGGTGCAAACCCTCTCTAAAATGGGCAACATGGCTTATTAACGCTCATCCCTGGTCTTGAGTTGATACTCATGTTGTGGTCATGATTAGCCATTGTGCTAAAATATGTGACCTTAAACACCAATAAATAAATAAATATAACAATACGATAATGAAAGGCATTAGATGGATTAGTTGTATTAGGGTTAACAGTTTTTTGATGCGAGTGAAAAACAAAATCAGGTTGATTTCTATGACAAATATGGCGAGATTACAAACCTGTAGCTAATTATTACAAAACCTGTACCTCGGTTTTTGACAAAACCAGGCGATTTTATTACAAAAATGGTTGGTCATGACAAAACCTGGCGATTTTTATTACTAAGTGGGAGCTATGATAAAACTCGTCAGAAATTACAAAAGTGGGCGTGGCAGCACCTTATAAACTAAAATATTAAAGAAGGTCATGTTAAACACAGAGGCATACCACACCTGTCCGCAGACAAGTTGGATAATGACAACGGACGTAATACACAAGAGACAGACCACACTCGTTCGAAGATCCGACTGAGCGGTCGACCATCAACGAACAAGCTCCGACGACAAGCCTATCGTCCGAATCCACAAAACAGATGAAAAGAAGAGCCGACTATATTTGCCTATACGGCTCCTACAACCTGTAAACGACAGTCCTTAAGTGGCAAACTATACTTGTCTGAAGACTTGAAAGAACTCCAAATGTGTTTTCCCCTCTCTAACCGTTATGGAACACTGTGGCCTCGATGAATCTCCTCCTTCTTCATTCCATCCAATCCCTGGAGGTGGTCGTCCATCCCTGGAAGGGGGGGGGGGGGTGGGTGCGAGCGCTAGCCATGCGTCCCTCACGTGTCCTTTTTTGTAAACGTTCTCAAAATGTAGAAAGGCCGCGGTCAAATAGCAGGCCTGTCGTCGAACTAGGGAAGTTCGGGTTGTTGGAACCCCACAGGGTTTTTCACATGGTTAACACAATGGCTGTGCCTTTTGCCTTATTGAACACCACCGTCATGGCCACCTTCACCGTCGTGATCGCCACCATCTTTATCTGGACTCGACTGCCTTCTCTCCTCAAACGCGAAACAAAAGGCCAGAGGCAGACAATACTTGCTTATGACGGCCCCCACAAGTAAAGATAAGTGCCAGACAAAACTTGCCTGAAGTTACCAGCTTGAAACCCTGCGTCAGACAATTAAAAAACACTGGAAACAGGGTCAAAAGGGATGGAACCATCCCACAAAATTCCCGCGCGCCTGCGGCATGTCGAAACCATTCTTCGCCAGGAGGCGCCAGATTAACGCACAGTTCAATTGCATCTCTCTCCTAATTCCTGTACCAGGTTATTATTGACAAATAACTTGAACGTGATGTAATAAGATAATTGTATACTGTGAATATTTAAGTAAATATTTGATCATTTTAATAAAAATTCTCACACGTTATTCGGCATACCACTTCAGAACTGTGAAAGGATTTTTGAAATAACAGAAAAGAAGTACAGGAGATTGTTGGATTTGTAGTATTATATACAAGGGTCTTCAAGCGGCACGACTCTATTTCTTATTAAATCCTTATCTTTTTTTCAAGTGGCCTAAAATCCCTTTATTTTTGTCAGAAAAATGAGGCATTTCCCAAAGTGATTTTGGTGGATAGTATGACGTGAGGATTGTTTTATTCGTTTAACTGGTAGAGTGCTGAATTATTTTTAGTCGTTAAAATTTATTCACAAGTCTTTGCCTTGTAACAATTTATGGGAGAGTGTATGCAAATTATTTCAAGGAAATTCCATACAGACTAAATCACATATTCAAAGATAATACGGAGGACATCCACTGAGTTTGAAGCCGCTGAATAATACTTGGGGAGAAGGGACCGGTAATGTTTACTGCTATGGGAAGGTGCAATATTTACAACCTGGGGGCGCGGTGGCGTCACGGTAACCGGTTCTTGTCAGATCACCGAAGTTAAGCAACGTCGAGCGCGGTTAGTAGTTGGATGGGTGACCATTTCAGCGACTGATTCGTGTTCCTGCGTTGTGTTCTCGGGCAAGGCGCTTAACCCCGATTGCCTACACGGGGGCACGCTGACGCTGTGTACTAAGGCGTACTGCACGTAGATGGTGCGCATGTCTTCACCCAATCTAACCCTGCCTGTGCCGCGGTGCAGAGTTCAGAGTTACGATGTTGGAGAGCTGACAGCTGCTCGTCGTTGCTCGGTGGTTCTCTCCGGGTACTCCGGCTTCTTCCACCCGTAAAACTGTCTCCGACATGATATGACCTTGGCTGTTAATGTGTCGTTAAACCCTAATAAAAATAATAAAACAAATATTTACAACCTGGAGCCAATACAATAAAACATTTACAATTGTATTTTCTAGAACTGTATTTCTGCGTATTATTATAACTGACTAAGATAAATCATTAGCATTTTAAAAGATATGGCAATTTGCCAACTGGCAAATATCACATCTTTTAAAATGCTAATGTTCATTTCAATCCATTTCAAATCATAACCAGATACAATTCTAGAAAATACAGTTGTAACGTTCTATAGTATTCGCCCCTGATGAGCTGTGAGATTCGATTCGATTCGACCCTCTATTCGATTCAAACTCCTTCGCCTGATTTAATTCTGGATTAGATTCGAACCGCAATTTGACATTCGTTGTGCCCTAACGTCGGTGAATACAAAAACACCGCTCATTTTCATCTATTTTTGCATGCCAAAACACTGCCGGTGACTCCTCACTTGTAACGAGCTCAAAGAGAGGTCGTAATCTCCAGTTTTGAAGAAACGAATAAAAATATATAACAAAATGTGATTGACAGTTGTTGTATAAAAAGGGGGTGGATAGAAGGGATTTGTCTGGTATTGTGGATAAGGGGTTGAAAATATTACGGAAAAACCTATAGTCATCCTATTATTTTACATATTTTCAATATTTTGTCCTGTATTTTTGAAACCAATCCCCAATAATACTATATTTATAACAGTTGCGGTTTTGGAGTGTTCGTCAGGTGTGGCGCACAGGCATGAAAATACCGAATAGTTAGAAATTATAAATTACGGTAGATGACAACCAGAGGTTGTCGCTGTGTCAGAATTTCTGACACACATCGACAACCTCAAGTTGTCACCTTCACGAGTTTCAGAATTCACGAGTTTCTCAGAACTGGAGAATTTTTTGTTTGTTTTTTTTTTTTTTCTTTTTGCCAACTTGGCAGTTACTCTGCCGATTAAACAGTTATTATGCCGACAGCTTGAAAGCATCTGACAAACGTAGGCATATGCCCTATATATACCAGTCTTCATTTTTATTACATTTTTCAAGTTTTTTCTTTCTATTTTGAGAAAATGCATTTTTCTTGCCAATTGTTCCAGGTGGAAGATGGCCATACATTGTCTGTGTATTTTGTTGTGTTTTTTTTTTATTTTTACTGTCACGTCTACTTTATCCATATATGGAGGACCTCTATGTACGTCTGTATGCGAGGAAGTTTAATAAAATCTATGACATACTTGAAACTCTAGCATCTGATTACTTGTTGGAAAGGGCTCTCTGAGCCCCTTCCAACAAGTAATCAGATGATAGGTTTGAACTCCGCATATCGGAACGAACAAATAATCATCATAAATTGGTGACAACAGTCGCTTCACTCCATCTCGGACAGTTTTACGGGTACACTGCAAAAAATATAGGTTCTCTTTTGAACCCAAACTGGTTCTAATCTTGTCCCTGAGATGGAACCAGTTTTGTTTAAACAGTATTTATTTCAAATCAATTAAATTTATAAAGATTAACATTAAATATTAACAGAATTAAACATAAATTGAGTGGGTTTCAGTCGTAAGTTTAGAGCTTATACGAGGTTATCTCAAATCATTATTACGCAAAGGAGATATGAACAGTTGGCATATCGAACCAGTTTTGGTTCTATACAGAACCAGAACTGGTTCGATATGCCAACTGTTCATATCTCCTTTGATTCAAAATGTTTGCCGAGTGCGTTGAATAAGCTCCAAGTTTACTACTGAATCCACTTCAGTTCAAACAGAACTGGTTCCATCTCAGAGACAAGATTAGATCCAGTTTTGGTTCTAAAGAGAACCTATATTTTTTGCAGTGTAGAGGAAGCCGAATAAGGAGAGGCAACCATCGAGCAGCGGTGGGCAACTGTCAGACTCCTCTGTACAAGCAGAGTTAGCAGCGGTTAAAAGTAAGGGCACTATGGACGTGCAGTACGCAGGGGTTCTTCTATCCTCTTTGGGAAAGGTTCGGAGTCCATGTAACTGGGAACATTCCTGTCAAGAAGGCTCCAATTGGGAATTTGTTTGGAAGAAGAAATACACAGAGAATACGAAATGTTACCTTCATATTGAGCTGAGAACATTAATACAGAAGCTACTCCGTGTAATAGTACATGTAGTTAGTTTTATTACAAACAGTTACATGAAATAATGATCAGTCTCTGTAATCTCTATTATAAATTGTTGTATTTGATACATTTGGACAGTCTACATTCTGTGGATTAGCAGTTGTGTCTAAGCAAGACTTGGCTGCCTATATAGGCAGCCAAGACTTGCCTAGACACAACCGACAAGGTTCTTGGGATGTAACTTGCAAATGTAACATGTTTTGTTGCAGTAAAAAGTGATTAAAGTAAAAAATAAGGCCTCCAAGAGTTAAGGGAAGAATTAAATTTTTATATGAATGAGGACTGAGATCGGGAAATGTTTGATTGAATTGGGAAAAATCATGGCAAAATGCCATTGGGAAAGGGTCCCATATTCTTGGTACGCCTTAGTAATCGGGATGAAGTGCCTTGCCCAAGAAGACAAAGCAGGTACCTTTCGGTTTGTATAAATATAGGCCTACTACGTGCTTGTTCTAGGGGGTTAAACGCTGATATAGTGATTTGGGACAAGGTGCCTGTTGCCAATTATTTGCGGTAGAAACAAACAACAAATGTAAGTACTTCGCAAAATTCCATAGTTTTCTTGATAGATATGTGAAGGGAAAACAGTGAGCTATAAAAGACACCTGCCTTTCCTCTTGGCGATATTTCTTGATACGCCGACGTTTTTCATGGTGTGACGTCAATACTGGCACGAAAACAAAAAATAAGAGTGAACTCTCAGGTAAGTACATCCTTCACGCGTTAACCACCAACTACCCGCATATCAAAAACACCCGTAATGTTAGGCCCCACAAACTAGATCTTATGTTTCCCAGGCCATTTTTTATATAATTGCAAATGTGTGGGCGGGCGGGCGGGCGGGCGGGCGGTTTTTTTTATTTTATTTTTTATTTTTGTAATTATTTCTTTGTCATCAAAAGTTCATGTTCTTGGTTTGTTTCATGTTTTAGACCCAAAAGAGGAATTCAAGCAGCAGGTGACTGGAGCCGTGAGGTCTCTCTCTCTCTCTCTCTCTCTCTCTCTCTCTCTCTCTCTCTCTCTCAAAAAAAAAAAAAAAAAGTTTGGGAGCATGTGCATCATGTGCCCCCTCTCCCCCCCCCCCCCCACCTTCCCGGGTCCATACGCCTCCGATGTTACAGTAAAGCGAACTTGTCGGAATATCAGGAAGTCAGAAAGCTGGCCGTCGATTCGAATTAATGAAGGATTGTAACTTTGTTAGAGCCAAAATAATGGCGCAGCGTGACGTAAGCAGCGGAATCAGCTTTGGTGAATAGTTTCTATCTCGATTGTTTACTCGGTAGAACTCGTCCCCAATAAGACTGTCACAACGAGTCAACTGGCTGGATACGTGAGGCTTATATTTTGATCCTGTTGAGAAGAGATGAGTTAATACCTCAATTAAAGGACTCATATGTGTGGATGTTCTTCAAATTCTCATAAAAGATAAAACACTTCGTTTATGAGCCTGTATTGTCTCGTTTTATTGGCATTTAAATAAAAGAATAATAATTCCATTGTGGAAAATATTTTAGTTGTCCCATGTATCCCCAACCTTAGTCGTGCCGCCTCGGCCATCGGCGTTATATAGATATGGATTTTTAGTATCAAATATTCAGAGGCTCGAATTTTTGTATTGTTCAACGCAGTGAAGTTTGGGTGTGGTGAAACTGTCCGCGTCGAGGGCTAGCTAACGCGGGATGCGTCGTTGGGGGAGAACCCAAGAGTGGGGGTCTCCGTCTTATAGTATGGGGCCCTGGGTCCTCCTAGAATATTTTGACATTTAGTACCCAAAACTCTTAACCCTTTGCCCAACGTAACGGAAAAAACCGGTCAGCGCTATTCACAAAAATCGCCATTTAATTTTCATTATTTTTTTTCATTTTTTTGTCTCAAAAACATAGGTTATGACCCCTCTTTGGAACGGGTTCGTTCCAATGAGGGGTCATAACCTATGTTTTAAGACAAAAAATGTAAAATTTAGTTGTTTAAGAATTCTGTTTGCAAGTGTCGTCTGCTTTTCATTTTAGGTCAAGGAAACAAAAAAGGTGGGTAATGTTGTCTGAACGGGTCGCGGTTGTTATATATATAGGTTTAGTTCGGCTAGCTGGACGAGTGAGTGGTCGTTGTGTTGGAATTCGTGAAGATCAATCAGTTCGAAGTCTTGATATTGCATGGGAACGGCTTGCCCACTCAGACAAAGGTATGGGGAACGGATTTCTCCCGCGTTCTTCAGGAAAGCACCATTGCACCTCGGCCATCAGCATTCGATATGGATGATTAGTGTCAAATATTAAGTAAATCGAATTTAGTATTGTACTCAGATGAAACATTTCACTTTTACCAGTTTTTAATAATCACAAATCATACATGTAGCTGATAGCAAGTGAAAAAGGGGAAAGCCAAATCGCAATCACGTTCTAAAATGATCTAATAATCAAATTCCACCATTGTGAATGCTGTATGCTACTATGACTATGACCCATAATATCCCCAGGGGTTCGACACTGAACACCTTTCATCACCACGTTCGAAACCAATACCCAGGGGCACCTGAAGCACTTCAGGGCAGGGGGGTCAGACCCAGTAAAAGGGTATTTACTCGCACCAGCAGCCCTGCCATGACATACTGAAGCATGCATGTCTCGAAGGTCCGAGATGGGAGAATTTGAGAGGTGTACTCCTCCCATTGGGAGGGACACCTCCTCCTAAACTCCCCCAATTCCCCCATCGAATTTGGAGGCTTCAAGAATGGATTTGGGGTGCATTTAAGCTTTACTTCGAGACTAAATCATTGAAAAAAATTGAGTGACGAACCTCGGAAAGGCATTTTCTGCCCCCTCTCGCCCCCTGTGGCCCAAAGGATCGGGGGGGGGGGGCTGCCCTCCTGCCCCTGTGCTTCCGGCGTCCCTGCCAAAACCATGTTCATTGTCATCCTCTGGTTGATCACTGAAGTAGCTGACGTCATGTCGCTATGCTTGATGGGTCTCACATCGGCTATCAAAGTTGGCAGTGGTATGTGTGAGCGGTCAGATTGTGGCGTTTTTATTATTGATACGTTGTGTTGGTTCACAGAGATTGCCATTCATTGACACGCATGCTATCGTCTTTCGTTACGTGTGATACGGCCGCCATCTTGTTTCAATTGTGGAATCTGGTTGTTGCGGGGTTGCAATGCCTCCGACTGAGTGTGGCTGTGTTAGAGGGCTTAGTTTGCATATAGACCTATCTTTATTCCCCCAGATGCACACAAGTCTGGCACCGGAGGTGGGTACACCACCACCGGGGAGTGTTACCAATCCCGCCGGGGAACTGCCTCCTTTATTGCGTGTTTGTCGGGGAATACCCTAGCCACTGCGTCGGGGGGAACAAGCCAGGGAAATTCTGGCGCCATCCATGGATGCACATGCGTAAAATTGGAGACGTGACCACGATCAAATTTACTATAGTGGTCTATGAAGAACAGTATAAGTATTAATTTCCTACAAAAATGTTTTTCTAGAAGAAAAGACGAAAATAGTCAAATAGTTCATGATATGCTCTTTAACCCTTTACCTAGCACGAAAAGCAGACGACACTTGCAAACAAAATTCTTGAATAACTAATATTTTTCATTCTTGTCTCAAACACATAGGTCATAACGCCTCATTGGAACGAGCTCGACGAGCTCGTTCCAAAAAGGGGTCATAACCTATGTTTTTGAGACAAAAAATGAAAATTAATTGGCGATTTTTGTGAATAGCGCTGGATGGTTTTGTCCGTTACGTTGGGTAAAGGGTTAAAATTAATCGAACTGAATACTTATTGTTAAAATCCATTGTTCGTATTTCCATTTCTGCTTAAAATGTCGACATTTTATCTCTTTGCATTCCCCTATAAATTCACAGAAATGTAATGATGGAGGTCACTTGAAAGTTAAAAAAAAAAATTAAATGTTGGTGTGAAAAATTAGGCCGACATACTTTTGATGATAGCGGAAATTGCTTGTAATTGTTCAATAAAATAATTTTCCCGCAAATTGATCAAAACACCCCACTTTTTCTGGAATATTTAGCAATAATGCAAGATTTCAGTACAATGAATGAATGGTTCACAGATTTTTTGAAAACATTTTATTCTCAAGGCTGCTAAGTTTCGGGTATTACATCATTTCTGAGCGCAAGCAACATTTCAATGCGGGTAACAGCAATTTAACTATTTAGTACTATCATACCTAAAGTTCAATGTGACGTCCCGAAGTACTACGGCAGTACAGTACTTGGTACTATTAACCTACCAGACGTTTTGTACTTACCGCCCAATATGGGCGTGATATCATCGTGTGGTGTTACACGAAATTGTTCAACTGTACGTGTTGTGCGTGTTAATTCGTTTTGGGCCCATCAAAGCTCAGATTTCGGATCGAATCAAGAGATGGGCAATATACCGAAAAACCGAACCGATACCGATATCATGGGGATACCGAAGAGCCGAACCGAACCAATCCTTGATTACCGATACCGTCTGAATTTTCAAATTGTCCTATATTCGCAATTTATGAGTCCCTGTTGAGGCTTGATAACAGTTGCAAGATTCATTTTCATGAAAAAGTGACTGATTGTCTTTTAAGTTATGTTAACCCTCAATGGGCTGGTAAACTGTCCTGAATTCCCACTAGAGATCACTGTCCATGTGTTTTGTCTGTTGTTAGCAGGACCTCCTAAAGATGACATGGTTAGGGCTCCTACTCCGAGATCGCAAAAGCCGGGAAAAAGTCTTTAAGCATTAAGGTGCGTTTAGAACAACTCTCTACAATTACTGTAGATATGATTTGATGTTCGTAAAAGACTGCCACTGTTGAGCTAATTGGCAGTGTCATTTATAGCGCGGTGGTAGCCAGACACTACAACTTATTCTGTTTTTCCTGATATGAGTTCCTCTTTGGTACGATCTGCAAATCTTAGTCAAGTCAGACACCGACACCGAATACTGAACCGATACCGTGGTATAACCCCCCCCCCCCCCCCACCTCCCCCCACCGCGTAAAAATACCGAAACCGATGCCGAACTCAAAATTCCAATACCGACCATCTCTGGCCGAATCGAATCAACCTGAGGATTTCGAATCGAGTAAAATCTGGAATCGAAGTTGTAGATATTGCAGTTTCTTACAACAATAAATATGGCCAGTCTGTGCGCATTCCTAAAAAAGCAGGAGGGCTAAAAATCGCTCCCCTAGGTGAACGATTAGCTCCCCTGAAGCTTACAAAAGCTAAAAGTGGCAAAATGAAGTTTTACTATTAATGAATTCTGCCTAGTGGGCTTTGTACATTTTATTTGGTGCTACTAACAAGATAGTGTCTGTAAGACTGCTGCAGTGCCCCTTCCACACCTCCGGGCCTCGGTAATGCCCGGGGGTGTGGGGAATGGGGGTGTGGCTACTAACATACATGTAGCTGATGTTTGAAAAGATGTGAGTTTTAGGAATAGACTGTTATGGTAATCATTATTTTCTAAGGCCAGGAGGGCTAGTTTTCGCCATCCTTAATTTTTTTAAGGCGAGCAGTAGGCGAGCGAATAAATCGCTCTCCTGAAAATGCCAGTCTGCACTCAAGTATTGTATTCAACGCAGACTCGTCAGTTTAGTGAACTCTTTACCCAACGTAACGGCCAAAACCGGCCAGCGCTATTCACAAAAATCGCCAATTAATTTTCATTATATTTTCATTTCTTGATCTCAAAAACACAGGTTATAACCCCTCTTTGAAACGAGCCCTTTGAGCTCGTTCCAATGAGGGGTCATAACCAATGTTTTTGAGACCAAAAATCAAACAAATTAGTTATTCAAGATTTTTGTTTGCAAGTGTCGTTTGCTTTTCATGTTAGGTAAAAGGTTACGTCAATCAGAAAGCGGAATACTAAAAAAATGAATCAAGGCAGAGGCGGACTGGCCGTATGGTGCACCGTGAAAATTCCCGGTGGAGCCCCCTTATTTGGTTCCTTTTGGGGCCACAAAAGTTGATGCAGCCCAACACCTGTAGGTGCGTGACGTTTCGTGAAAATCATCAAAAGGCGAAATGGATCTGATTGCATAGACTGCCCGTATATCGAAATGTTCTCTTTGCGGGCTGCCATTGGCAGTCCACATAGAGGACATTTCGATGTACCAGAAGTCTAGTCTGCCATTGACCGCTCAGATGAAAGGAAACAGCGTTCCTTAAATTTCAAAAATCAAAATTTTCTCCGATTGAGCCGAACTAGGGTCTTCCCAATGGGTCCTCACTCCACTCCAGGTAGAGTCATTTTTGTCAAATGATCAATGAAGCTGGTACAAAATGCCATGGAAATGTCATCTGTGTGTACTGCAATTGATCGCACAGATGCAAGGAAGCCGCGTTCGTTCAGTTGGCAAAATCAAAACTTTCTCAGGGTCTGTGGCCCCTTTTGTGAACTCCCTGGGAACTTTTCTTTGCCCTGTCCGCCTCTGAAAAAAAGTATTTTCGACAGCGGATCATCCTTGAACACTTCTTCTACATGTCGGAGACCTGATGAGAGAAAATGAGTACAAGAAGAGACACTTGGTATGATTTTGAGAATATCTCAACACGCTAAAAACTAAAGTGTTAAAAACTACACTTGAAGTGCTGTATTTAACACTTACTAAGTGCTGAACTAGCACTTTGTTCAAGTGGAGATATCCCAGAACTTGACAGGTGTTACAATAACACCACTTGACAGGTGTAATGTCGCGACACTTAAAAGGAAACAACGCAGATGACGCGGATCAAGCTCGAACTCTCGAGCCTGATCCGCGTCATCTGCGTTGTGTCCTTTTAATTATGTACCCACCAAGCGCAAATCAAATTATGGATGATTCTGGAAGAACCACCAATGTTAGACACATGGGAAGTGCCATCCATTCAAGTTTCAGATGTCTGACGATTGTAATGTCTAAGTGCTTAAAGCATTGCACTTTGAGTGTTAAAATCAAACCCTAAGAGTTAGAATGGGTTTAACACCTTGAAAGTGTCAGTTTTAATACTTTAGTTTTTAGTGTGAACGATTCGAAACTTTCCGAACTTTCGGTTCTCGAATCGAATTCTCGCGACTATTTCGAATCGCATTCCGAAACCTTGCAAGCAGGACCCTATCCTCGTCATCAGAAATCTAATCGCGGGGACAAGAATACACACTAAAAACTAAAGTGTTAAAACTGACACTTTCAAGATGTTAAACCCATTGTAACTCTTAGGGTTTGATTTTAACACTCAAAGTGCAATGCTTTAAACACTTAGACATTACAATCGTCAGACATCTGAATCTTGAATGGATGGCACTTCCCATGTGTCTAGCATTGGTGGTTCTTCCAGAATCGTCCATAATTTGATTTGCGCTTGGTGGGTACATAATTAAAAGGACACAACGCAGATGACGCGGATCAGGCTCGAGAGTTCGAGCCTGATCCGTGTCATCTGCGCAGTTTCCTTTTAAGTGTCGCGACATGACACTTGTCAAGTGGTATTATTGTCAACACCTGTCAAGTTCTGGGATATTTACACTTGAACAAAGTGCTAGTTCAGCACTTAGCAAGTGTTAAATACAGCACTTCAAGTGTAGTCTTTAACACATTAGTTTTAGCGTGTTTGCAGCTTGTGTTTCTTCACAAGTATTTCTTCAGTGTGCCGTCTGATCAAAGTCGATCCATTTTCATACGACCATCGTGCTGCAGATTTCGCTCGCCATTCGAGTTAAGTTGTTGTATTCACGGCCATAGATCCACGGGGATAAGATCAGATAGGATAATATTTATTGCAAGAACACCAAAAACAAGGTAGATTGCAAGTGAACGACAACAATAACTGAGCAGAATAATATTATAAAAAAGGACCAACGGTGACCGCCCGGCCATGAATGCCCCCGAACTCTGGTCAAATGGTCTGTAATACAGAAATGATAAGTTTTGTGTTGAATTTGGCACTCACTATAGTTCATAAGGTTTAGAATTTAATCAACTATATCTGAAGATGGCAGCCAAAAAGCTGTATTGACATTATGTCCATGTAATATGTTAGAACTTTCTCCCAAATATGGATGTTAGTTGAATTGGCATACAGTAACATTCAAAATAAAGTTGTAGGATAACCGCTATAAACTATGTGTCTTTCTCTTCCTACACTGATAAGACCAGAAACTAACATCATTTTCTGGAAAGCTCTTACAGAGAGCTTTCCAGAAGATGATGTCAGATTCTGGTCTTATCAATGCACAAGCAGCAGTATAATTAGTTTATGTCAGTTATGTTACAACTTATTTCGACTTGTACTTTCATGTCCAAGTTCTTTTGACAACGGTATCTGAATGTTTTTATTGGAAAACAGAGAAAAAAAAAATCCCCATGAGTGGAATGTTTTTTTTACACTTTCTTGGATAAAGGGTTAACCGGTATAGATTAACCTTTTAAACAGTGAAACCTTGCACACAGGGATTGTAAATGACGAAAATGTGCAAGCAGACGACAACTTTGTCAGCCAAGCATTCTAGAATTATGGCTCCTGGTGGAAAAATACAGTCTGTGAGAGAATTAAGAGTTCCCATTCCTGTGACCTTAGCCTTTGTCGCTTGAACATGGCGTTGCTGTGCAAAAGACCTTCCATTGGTCTTCACTCTTGTGTAAGGTTTCGTGGAAATCCACCAAAGCATTATAGAATTATGGCTCCGGGCGGACAATAAAGTCAGACGGACGGACGGACGGACGGACGGACGGACGGACGGACGGACGGACGGACGGATGGGTGGAAGGACAACCCGGATTTAAGATGCTTCCGTATCAGTGGCATAACAATGTGAACCTTAAAATACTAATATTAACACAAGGTGTGTGTTGAAACCGGATACCGCAAATGGATTAATCTAAACTGTCACTTGACAGCAACTTGTTCGCTTTCTCCAAGGTTGAACATTTATTTGTAGAACATATTGCAGATGGTAGCGCAGAGTTCTAGCAATTCGTTTTTCATAAGAAATATGAATACCTCAGAACTACGACAATGTGTGGACAAAACTGGTTTAATTTCGTTAATTTTGGTGGATTTGAACAAAAATATTTTCCAATTGACATTCGATCTTTTGGCTGTCACCGCAGCATCCAAACTGATCTTAGTGAGAATGGGATGTTTCGAATGGCCGCTTACGATAATAGGCGGAGTTTAGTTTTCCATGGCGCCAAATGGAAAAAATTGTCTATCAGGAGAAATCCGTATGCAACACGTGTTCCATACGGAATTGTATATATGGAACTGTTGGGAAAGTATTAGGCGTGTCATACATTTATGGTCCTAAAGTCTTGAAGAGTATCAAAACCCTCCCCATCGTTCCTTTGAGACGTTATGAGATATTGCTTGAATTTAACCCTCAATCCGAAATAACGTTCAAAACCGGTCAGTACTATTCGAAACATTCAGTATTCATTATTTTTTTTTTTCATTTTTTGTCTCCAAAGCATAGTTTATGATCATTTATTGGAACGAGCTCGTTGAGCTCGTCCTAATGAGGGGGCATAATCTATTTTTTTTTTTTTTTTTTTTTTTTGACGCAATAAATATTTGTGAGTGTCGTCTTCCTTTCGTTTTAGGTAAAGAGTTAATAAGAAAAAATGAAATTTGAATGGCGATTGTTTGCATAGGCTAAATTGGGATGTATGCCGCATCGAGTTAGCGATATAACACACATGTTGTCAGCGTCAATTACGCACTGAACAGACAGCAGGGGAGATAATGTCATATACAGGCCCACAATGCAACTCAGGAAGGCAACCCGGTGGTCCATAAACAACAAATTTGCTTGATGAGTCGAACATATATTTAGCTATTTATTTATAATGTTACCATGAAGGGCCTAGTTTTCTTTGCGAGAATCATTTGCGAGAATCGATTCGGACTCTCGCATGAATTCTAAGCCCTGCATCGGTTAAACTACATGTCCGTCCAAGAACAGCACATTTTTTCTTGGGTTCTTAAGTTTCTTCTGTACAAGTATAAGTCAAGAATAAGTTGTACGATAACCACTATAAACTGTGTATCTTTCTCTTCCTACACTGATAAGACCAGAAGCTGACATCATTTTCTGGAAAGCTCTCAATGAGAGCTTTCCAGAAAATGATGTCAGATTTTGATCTTATCAGTGCAGGAGCAACAGTATACTTAGTTTATTGCGGTTATGGTACAACTTATTTTGACTTGTACTGTAAATATGAGTAAGGGTGGATGTCCACCCAGTGGACAAAGATCTCACCCCGTATAGTCTGCACACAACCATGCACAGCGTCATGCGCTACCAAATACTATAAAATTAAAGTAACTCGTGCATTCAGTTTAGTATTATGTAGGTGTACTCCGCGCGCACCTGATACACAGAATATTTGTGTGCTGTCCTGGTTGCTTTTGACTTAACTGGATACAACCCTCTGAAATGGCATCAATGGTGGGGGCAAGAGGGACGAAAGGGAGACAACCATGAAAAACTATTTTTATGAAATTTATTTCCAGTGGCTGTGGCAATTTTTTACAAGGGGGTGAGTTGGGCCCATCGAACGGTCGAGATTCAGTTCGGTTTCGAATCTTTTCACCGATTCGAAACCATCTTGATTATTCGGAAATATTCGAATCCCCGAGAGTTTTGGATTTCACGCATTTCATTATTGTCGACTTTCTGGGGTTTTCTTAGCAACGAGATTAACCGTAACCTGTCCAACTACAGATAACACAAATGCAGTCGGACAAATGGCTTTCGAGGCGATAGCGCAGGTAGCATTACGCCCAGTTAGCGCTCTATCTCGACCCTTGAGTGGAACAAGGCACCCTCTACAATAAAGCATTGTAGATGGCGCCTTGTTCCACACAATGAACAAAATATGCACTTTGCTTCATCCGCCTTCGTGATACCTGGGTTATTCTCGTTTGGTTTCCGTTGTTAAGATAACTGCAGGATGGGTTTTCACCACTAAAATATCAGGAACAGAAAAATTAATGACAAAACTCTTTTGGGTTGTGATACATTCAAAGCGATGGCTTCGAGTAATTTGAATGTCTTTGCGTCAGAACCCCACCTCACAGGGTTCGAACATTAATGACAGTATGTTGCACATCGGGTCTTTGCACTGGTCCATCTCGGAATTTCTACAGTGAATGCCTCTGGTTGCCATTTAAATAAATTACTCCACTTTTCAGGAAACATCTACTTGAACTTGCGGTTCCAAGGTACGGAATAATCTAACCAGGGGCCAATACTATAAAACGTTTACAATTGTATTTTCTAGAATTGTATTTTCTAGTTGTGCCTTTAAATGGTTTAAAATGAACCATTAGCATTTTTAAAGATCTGGCAATTTGTCAGTTGGCAAATAGCCATGTCTTTTAAAATGCTAATGATTCATTTTTTATAGTATCTCCCCTGGTTAGATTATTCCGTACCATCGAACTGGAAGTACAAGTTTCTGTCACTTGTTTTGGTTATATTAGTAGGTAGAAAATACAATTCTAAAAATACAATTGTAAAAGTTTTATGGTGTTGGTTCCAGAACGCCAGTGGCGGCGCCATAGGGGGGCCTAGTGAGCCGCCCCCACTTTCCCCTCGCCACCACCCCCCCCCCCACCCCCAAGTTCAAATTGCTTTCTGATCGTGGTTTTCCCACAAAAATATCACATCCGCAAACAGTACACAACAATACACATTATGGTTGTAGAAACGCTCAGATATCGCTCCCAGTGTGTCTAAATATGATTTGTTTTTTCTGGGGAGATCACCCACCCCCTCCCCACCACAAACAGGAGAGGGACACCCCCTTACCCTCCTCCAGCTCAGGCCTGCGAACTTCGAGACTGATGACAACGGCATCGCGACCTAGGACCCCCTTGTATATCTTACTTAGGCTTCTCTAAATCGAAATCCTGGCGCCGCCAATGCAGTACGCATATTAACCTTTTGAACACAAGCGACCGCTTTTTGTCTCATGTACATGATACATCGTAATTTCATTAAGTACGGTGGCTGCAAGTGAATGCGTGGGATAAACCAATCAATATTTTCAACGTGCAGCCTCAAGGCTGCACGTTGAAAATATTAATTGGTCTACCCCCAAATAACGAATACGGACTCATCCAACTTCTACCATAGTACTGAAGTGGATCCAAACGAGAATGACACAGGTATCACCAAGGCGGATGAAGCAAAATGCATATCTTATTCATTGTGTGGAAGGTACCACCAGTGTTCAAAGGGTTAATACCTAGTTTACATGGAAGACGGCAACACTTGTAAGACAACTGTAGTATAGTAACAGGGCAAGACACTTCACCCCGCTTGCCTACACAGGGGCACGAGGACGCTGTGTACTAAGGCGTACTGCACGTCGATGGTGCACATGTCTTCAACCAATCTAACCCTGCCTGCGCCGCGGTGCAGAGTTCAGAGTTATGATGTTGGGGAGCTGACAGCTGCTCGTCGTTATTCGGTGGTTTTCTCCGGGTACTCCGGCTTCCTCCACCCGTAAAACTATCACCGACATGATATGACCCTGGCTGTTAATGTGTCGTTAAACCCAAATAAAAATAAAATAAAAATAAATAAGTATAGTAACAATTGGGAAGTGGATTCAATCGGTTTGGAATCTATTGTCCGATTTGATTCGAGATTCAGTTCGAACGAAAAAAACATTATTCGCCAGGCCTTAGGGATGAGGGCCGTGAGGCATTTCTGCATTGGGGCGGGATATATTTACAACTTATTTCACCTCTTCACCTAACGTCAATAACATACGACATATTCAGATTTCCAGTTAACATCTGAACATTTTCATTTTTTGTTTCAAAGCTATAGCCTATGACATCAAAGTGGAAAAACTCGGCGAGCTTGTACAAACGGAGGTTATAAGCTATGATTTGTGGAAATAATTGAATAGAGAATTAGCGCATCATAAACTCTGCACTCCACCTCCAACCCTTTAGGAAAGGTCTGGATCCGTCACTGATTGCTATATCACTCTTCAGCGGTGGTTATTATTTATTTATTTATTGATGTTTAAGGTCACATATTTCTGCACAATGGTTAATCATGGCCGTTTTACGGGTGGAGGAAGCCGGAGTACCCGGAGAGAACCACCAAGCAACTGTCAGCTCCCCAACATACTAACTCCACACAAGCAGGGTTAGCATTGGTTGAAGACAAGTGCACCATCAACGCACAGTACGCCTTAGTACACGACATCACCGTGCCTCCACATGGGCAATGGGGGTGGAGTGTCTTGCCCAAGGACACAACGCGATTGCCGCAGGTGGGGTTCGAACCGAGGACCTCTCGGCTTGCAGCCTGCACCGCTACCTACTGAGCCACTCAGCGGTGGTTCCTCGCGCGCATGGTGAGGGGCGATCGCCCCGAGAGGCTTCTCTTGGGCAGGAAAATATGTCAGTAGAGTCAGATTTTACATGAAACCAGACATCAGAAATATTTATCGATGCATTGGAATAAGGGGGAACCGTGGACATAGCTAGAGGAGGGTTGTGGAGGGGAGTCCCCCAATTATCGTCTAAAATTTCAAAAGTTAGAAATTCGTTGATGCAAATTCAAAAAGTAGGAAGTTCAATAATATCAATTTAACTTGCTCTTGTCATAATTTTTCGATGAGAGCCAATGTGATTTTTCAATTTTCGATCAAATTCTCCGACTTTTCCAATCAACTGACAAAATTGCCTGGACGGCTGACGCGAATTCTGATGGTTTTTCGAATTCATCGTTCCGTTTCCCTTACACTGACCAGACAACACAAAGACTATAGACTGAGCTATTCAGCAAACATCTACTCCTCCCAGCTGACTGGCAGTCAGCTGGGAGGAGTAGGTATTGGCTGAATAGCTGTCAGTTTATAGTCCTTGTGTAGCCTGATCAGTGTAAGGGGAAACTCATGGATTTACCTGGGGAAATGCATTTTCTTGTGGATAGAATGACAAAATTTAAGCTAGAGGGGTTTCAAAAATAAAAATATTCCCCCGGAAGAGGCACCCCAAACCCCCACCATAAACATGGCGATGCCCCCTCAAAAACTCTCGGAGCATGCTTACAGTATGTCAAACTGGGACTCCAATCCCAGTTAGAAATCAATACCCCCCTCCCGCCATCCTCCATTTAACATCCTCTAACTACGACCCTGGGTTGGACATAAGGTTGGCCCTGAAGGCTAGGCGGCAATCAATGATTTCTGACACGAGGGAAATTCCTTGCGAATGGGTTAATCGCGTTCTTTGATTAATAACTTCTTGCTCCTCGTATAATAAACACAACATGTCTCTCGTCTCTTCGTTTCCGAGAATACACTTCCTTCGGTTTTCAGAGCAATGTGTTTGCCAGCAGATGCTATTTTTTCTTACACCAGCGCATGTGTGCGCTGCACCATAAATGGAGACAAGGCTTGCAGAAAGACGAGAGCGAGTATCTATCTATCAGCAGTATCAAACATTACTTTGGTACGGTAATGGAGCGTCAGCCCGACGCATATATCACGCGCAGGTTCTACAAACTGCGATTGTGATGTGTGTTTATCTCTTGAGAATCCAAACAAAAAGAAAATCAACCGTTACAGTGTATTTCCACTCTAACCGAAGTTACAATCTAGTTCTTTTAGCATATCTCGAGGAGAGCAGATTCGTTAAATTCTGAACGTGGCGATTTCAGGAAAGCAATGTTGATTTCCCTTGATTCATTGAGAAAAGGCTTCACAAAGCAGGTGGACCCTTCCCTCCCGGGTATCTCCATAAATGTAGTGACGCAACTGGCCTTTTCAAACCAAGAGTGTATTGGGAGCACCAACTTTGGCCAGAACCGGTGATAATCTGTTTGTTTGTGAAGGTTCAGTGACACTTCCAAGTCAGCAGGCCTGAAGCTATAGTCCCCAGGTGGTGTGGCAGTGTGTGAGGAGGGGACTGGTGGTTTCGCAAATTGTTAGTCGTACGCATGCGGATATTTTCTCTGAAAACGGCTAATATATTTTTCAAAAAGTTGGCCATTTGACGAAACCACAATTTTCATTACGCCCCACAAAGTAGATCTTCTGTTTCCCGTCTATTTTTTGTAAAACTGCATCTGGGTGTTTTTTTTTGTTTATTTATTTATTTATTTATTTTTTTTTTTTTTTGTAATTATTTCTTTGCCAACAAAAAAAAGTTCATGTTCTTGGTTTGTTTTATGTTTTAGGCCTCATAATCAACAGAATAGCATGGGTGGTGGTTGTCAGGGCAAAGCCAGCCTAAATATAGGGGAAAGGGGCCTCATATATAAAGATATTGTAAGTTCAAAAGATATTCCGCATCAAGGCGAAAACCCGACGTGAATTTCACTTATCTGTGAAGCTGGACATGGAAAAAACACACGTGGTGTATATCCAGCTTCAGCGCAGGGACCCAGGGGAGAAACGGTATGTTAGATAAGGTCTAATCTCATTTAATTTATACAGTAGTCGCGAGTCTTACGAGACGTAATCGATTGGTGGCAGGATATCGTCACGGCCAATTGAGAAACGAGATTCTAAGAGATAGAAATGTTTGTCATGACAATGAATGGCAGAAACGAATCGGTTTTCTCGACAAGTGAAATCACCGTTAAGTCACGCGCGAGATGACTTGTATTGATTCTGCCTCGATATACGTCATCTCCCACCGTTTTGGCAGATGGACAGATGATCGTTTATCCACCTGACACTTTAGGGTAAAAAGTATATATACCTTGAAGAGCCGAGCATTAGACACACACTTGGGGTCACACACACGTTGGTGAAGTCCAGGACAGGCGGACTCTGTTTCCTGGCATAGGGGTACCTTCGATCACAGGACCCTGAAACGGCTGGAATCGCCAGAGAGGGCATTCCACGATTGATTTAGCTTAAGGTTGATAGGCGGCCAGAGTGCCAAATTCGTTGAGAAGGAAAACCCAGGTGGAACGTTAAAGTTTAGATTGTCGAGTAGCAGGTATCAGCCTTCAATAGTCAGAAGTGTAGGTTAATTGTATTGTGCGTATTAACCCTTTGAAGCGTCAGACTGATTGCGTTCTGAGTAGTTTGTTGTGCTGTCGAAGCATCGTAATACCGACTGGAGATCGGTGTGAGTGACAATTTCGCCCTAGCACAAAAAGGGGCATTTGTGAATCGTGAATTCAACCAGGAACAGTGAATATTTCAATAGGACTTTCACGGAGGACTTGCAAAAGGCACATAAAGTATGAGTAGACAATATCTGACCCAAATCAGAAGTATGGTGTCTTTATAGATGACGAACATTGCTGGTCGGAACCCTCCGACAGCCAGAGGTACAGTTACGCGCAGACGTTGACATTTGAGCCTAAGCGGGTGAAGCTCTTATGGCGAGCTCACGGTAATAACATTTCAGGTTTTTGAAGCTCTTATGGCGAGCTCACGATAGTAACATTTCCAGTGTGTAGACTATAGTGCCAGTATAGGGCTATAGAACGACTATATGATTGTTGAGAATTATTTAACCCTAGCAACCCATTTTCTGTGAAAAAAATCGAATTGTGGATTGCTGAAATATTGAAACGGCTTTATTTTTATGTGTAAATAAAAGAATCGTTGTTACTTTAAGTCATTCTTTAAATTACACAGCCTGAAGTGATTAGGAATCACACCTAACGGAAATCGAACCTATTCCAGGCCAATTTGGCAGAGAAGGAATCACGGCGTCGGTCTAACTCAGCTCCCAGCGCCGAGTTCGCGACACTTGGATTCCGACCCTCCACGTTGGTCTAACTTTCCCGCAATTTCTTCAGCGGGACTAAATAGCCCCACGTCAGCCCAGGCCTTACGGGGCCTCAGGTGTCCTGACAGTGGTGAATTTCGTCCCTTGAGTGCAAGAAAGCATTGCAAAGCCTTGTCGTTCTCAAGGGACAAATTTATCAATTTTATTAACTTGGATAAAATATCAGATATAAACCATTTAATTTTTATTTCGTGGCGTTCACATTGGTTATAGAAAGAGAGCATGCAGCAGCCAAAGGGACCATGTGGGATGGCCTGAAAAACAGCTTTTTAGCTTTTTTTATGCCTTATGCAAATATTCCAGTCTGTTTCATATACCGTTTGTATGAAAGCGCTCGTTATAAGTATATGGCAATCGAGAAATCGTGTGCACGAAAAACATTTATGTAGTATTATTACTTCAAAAAATTACATTCCTCGAATAATAATAACAATAATAATAATAATAGTAGTAGTAGTAGGACATGTTCATTTCGACCCCTACCTGGTGGTTCTCATTTGATGGTTCTCATGTGACATCACACCTCAATGTATTATGGGTATCCGGAGGTTGTCATGGTAACCCGCGTGGGAGGCCATGTTGTGACGTCATTGTCATGGTGATGGTGATGTGAGTGCGCATGTGCTGCTCGTGTTGTTAGGGTAATACGTGTTTCCGTCGTCCATTTTGTACGAATGGGGCCGCCATCTTTGCTTCTATGGTGACACGTGGTTGTTGTGAGTCTGAAAGGCCTACAACAAGAGGTGGATCCAAGCCAGATAAATAGTTTGTCGGGTTTATTTTGGTAATTATCTAGGGAAACCATTGATTCACCTGACGGGTAACACTCGAACTGTACCCCGCTTCAATCGAATACAACCTTTTAAGGGTCTATAGCACTACGTGCTACTCTAAACAGGTCCGTTTCGGTTAAAAAGGGTACTTTCCAGTGAATTACGGTCATCCTCAGGCTCATTTGGGTAATTCTGCGAATTAAACGAGGATTTAATCCGTTCCAGAAAAAAATACTCCCATTCAATCGAACATACCTTCCAAACATACCCCTGTCTTGTTCATAGCAACCACGTGCCACCATAGAAATAAAGATGGCGGCCCCTTCATACAAAATGGACGACGGAAACACGTATCACCCTAACAACACGAGTTGCGCATGCGCACTCACATGACCAATCACAATGACAATGACGTCACAGCATGGCCGCCCACGCGGGTTACCATGACAACCACGTGATATCCATAATACATTGCGGTATGACGTCAAATGAGAACCACCGAATGGGAACCACCAGATAGGGGTCGAAATAAACATGTCCTACTACTACTAATAATAATAATAATATCGGCCATGGTTCGTTTATTATTGTTTCAGTGAAGAAGTTTATGGAGTTGGGTTTCAAGTTCGTACTGACGATCACCGACTCGGGAACCCTATCGAAAAATTTTAACTTTCGCCCCAACATGTCGACAGATTTTAAAATCCCTCGATCTGACAGTCAGGATTACCTTGAGTATGATAACTTTACGGTAATTAAATGTCGGACTTTGACTGAACGCACTCCAATGCGGCTGATACAAAATACTACTAAACATTCAAATTGTGATAAGAAAACTGAAAAAAACTAGGTTTTTCTTATGATAAGATAAAACACGGAGTACACCGTTTGTAGAATGCATTATTCGACTGAACGCTTCGCCTGCTCCCTCTTTGAAATCAGAGTTAGGCCTGCTATTGAAAACGACTGTAGTTATAGAATCTCTTTTTTTTCTGAGATGAGTCGAAGAGTTCGTATGTGGAGACACTCGTTCGAGCAATTGTTCGATTCTAGTCGTCCGAGTGATGCCTGTTCAAGTCACTACTCCATAGCTTATTGGTTCGATGGGTTTCGAGTCGTCAGAGCAATGCCTATTCCAGTCACTACTCGATTGACGCTTGGACTTCTTCTTAGGAACGAACCCCCGTGTTAGATAATAATGTGACAGTGGGATGGGTTTAGACGTATCATACGGTGTGATCTGATTGGTCGAGGACAAACTTCGAGACCATAGATAACTAAGATCAAGTAGAACGCTTAGGATAGTCAGAGTAGGGTCTCAGTAATAGGTTGAACAGGGTATAGATAGGTAAAATCAGAGGATCTCAAAGGAATCAGGACAAAATAAAGTGAATCGTTTTTTTTGTGATTTGGGATGCTCGTCTGGTCTCTTCTAGGTAATTGGGTATGCTCTTATACAAAGGAACGCGCCTTATAGCACTACATGGTCCTGTTATGAGTAGGATCCTGGAAGAATCCGAACCCGTTTCGGTAGTTTTGGGTGGTTTTTGATGATTTGGGGCGATTGTTGGGGCTATCTGGGTAATTAGGTACACTCTTAAACAAAGGGGCGCGACATATAGCACTACGTGGTACTCTTTTAAGGAGAAGGGGGGATTCTGGGGGAATTCGAGTCCGTTGCGGTAAATGTGGGCGGTTTCTGGTGATTTGGGGGTGATTGTCGGGTTGTTTGTGGTAATTCTATTTACTCCCTTTTAATAGGACACGCTTATAGCACTGCGTGCAACTATTATAAGCCTTAGATGGTGGTTTCATTTTGGTAGTTTTAGGGTGGGTCTTTTGGGTGATTTTGGGAGATTGCCCTGTCCTTTCTGAGTAATTAGATTTACTCCTGTTCACTCGAATGCACCATCAGAACATGCCCCGAACTATTAGAGGGTTTTGGGTCATATAGCAACCATGTGCTACCATAGAAAACAAAGATGGCGGCTTCCAGTAAGCAAAATGAACGACGGAAACACATATCACCCAAACAACACGCGCTGCCACTTACACCACGTATCAATATGATGATGACGTCACAAGATGGTCGCTCAGATTGGCTAAAATGACAACCAAACATGACGTACTGTCCTCCTGACTATGGCGTCACTTTTGACCCCCCCCCTCCCCTACCCCCCCCCCCCCCCCCTTCCCGAACAGACTCGACTCATCGCTCTCCTGCTACTGGTTACTTTAGCCTTCGGATTGGAAGATGGTTGAAGTAGAAGAAATAGACCAACCATGTATTGTTTTTGCTTGTTTTGTTAACGACACTTAACCAGGGTCAGGGTCACACTAAACCAGGGTCAGACCTGTTTGACCAGGGTCGCGCTAAACAAGTGGCACAAGCGTGTATTCGTACAGTAGCTTACAATATTTATTTATTTATATATTTAATTAGTGTTTAAGGTCACACATTTCTGCACAAAAGCTAATCGTGACCCCAACATGGATGTAATGAAAAGTCCAGCCAATCATTTATGCCCATTTTGGAGCACTTTCACTCCAGACAATGGTAACCAGGTCCTACTGGTAAACATGTCTTTATTAGCAGTGCTTCACTTCCATGGGTTCTCACGGGGAAAAGTAGAAGGCAAACGATTACAATACAAAGTGGTATACGAAAGAATATCGTCAAAATCGTCAGCTGCTCATTAGGCATATGTAGTATTTATTATCGGTGGCCTCCACCCCCACCCCACCCCACACCCCCAATATTAGAATTGATCCACAGCATATATATATTATAAATTTATACATGTTAATTTCATAATGTTTCGACCCTGTGGATAAAAATTAGAATTGATCCACAGAGTGTATATATATATATATATATATATATGTATCTGATAACCATAGAGTATAACAACCGTTGTATATACTTGAAGTATATACAACGGGTGTTGTATATAATTATAATTTATGCGAACGACCTCTGACCTCTTTCAATTTCATTTTCATTCATTCATTCATGAAACATCGTTATATCACAGGGCAGGTTTTAATTGTACGCTTATTGCACTTTGTCAAAATCCTCTGATGGTGTCATTTCTTATTTATTTTGCTTCAATAAAGGCAACCTAAAATTTTGCTTCAAAACATTGTAGAAATTACTTGAATGTTAATAGTAATTAGTATGCGGCGACTGCGAACTATTTATAGTCACGGCCTCGATCAAAAGTACTCGCGGAACTGCGCTAATTAAAAGTTCGTCTGCTCTACCTGAAAAAAAACACTCCGTAAAAATTGTAAACAAACGCAAAATTATTTGTTATATTGGGACTACAGCATAAAACACGGAAGAAAACTGGAACTATGTCAAAAAAAGAATAACTCTACTGAAACACCGTTTTGTTACTGTTAATAAAATAGTTGAAATTTATTTTGTTCCAGCGCAGTTACATGATGCAAGAAGTGCAATCGCACTTTACAATCGCCGTCATCGATTTTGTAATGTAAGGGACACAACTCTATGCGTCTTGTCCTATTTCTGTTTTTGAGACAAAAAATGAAAAAATTTAGTTATTCAAGAATTTTTTTTGCAAGTGTCGTCTGCTTTTCATGTTAGGTAAAGGGTTAACACGAAAAGCAGACGACACTTGCAAATAAAATACTTGAATAACTATTGTTTTTTTTTCATTTTTTATCACAGAAACATAGCTGCACTTGTAGTAATGACACAAGCTCATTCCAATGAGGGGTCATAAGCTATGTGTTTGTGATAAAAAATGAAAACAATAATGAAAACTGGATAGTATTTTTTGTGAATAGCACTGGCCGGTTTTGGCTGTTACGTTGGGTAGAGGGATAGAAGGTTATTAATTACTGTTAGGTTAGGTAGATTGTTTGAGGGTTAACAACTTAACAACAGAAACGAGAATATTCGCGGGTCGTTCACCATTCTAATTTTATTTTCCCCATGTGTGTTAATATCCTTCTCCTTGGTTTCTTGAATAAGCTGGTGTTTATTTAATGCACATTATGATAACAGGTGTGCAAAGATACGAAATGTCACAATATCCTTGTAGATAATACGCTGGTTGCTATTTTAGTCAACACTTTTCTTTCGCACCACGGGCATGCATATACCAAGTTCGACCTTTAACGCCACCACTTCTGAAGGCTGGAAAACCACAATTCTTAATCTTATGTCATACAGAAATGATAATACGCATAAATACCTCAACATTTCTTTGGAGACACGTCGTCGCCTGGGTGCTAGAATGTCCTATGTCCCATAGGGGACGTTATAGCACCCAGGCGACGACGTGTACTTTAACTCTTTTCATTCCCTGCCAGGTGTGCAAATAAGGTGATGGGGTAATGGTGTATGATATCCCATCCCCAATAATTTTCCCAGTCGAGACATTTCCATCTGGATTGGAGTAGTGGTGTAGCTACAGAGGGAGGGATGGAGGTAAGGAGGGGGGGGGAGAGCTTGGTCCCCCTAAAACTTTCGCTGGCTCCCCTAAAACATTGATCCAGTGCAACTTTACACAAAATATAGCCCAAGTGGTCTCCAATATAGGGGCTACACGCGCCACAAATACCACCGATTCGCTCTTAGAGCACTTAATTTTGCAAAATTTTCTCGGGGTGTGAAGGGAGGTGGTCCTAACGAGGACCCTCTGGTTCTAATTCCTTCAAAGATGTGTGGAGTAGGGTAACGATAGGAGAGTCCTTTGGGACTAGGGGAGGCCCCGAAACCCCAAACAATGGTCTTTCAAATATCAGCCCCCCCCCCCCCCCCCCCCCCCCCCCAATAAAAAGAAAATGGCTGGGGCACCCCTATTACAGATATCGATTAGCTCTTGTTATAATTTTTATTCCATTAGATTTTATGTCTGCACTTGTAGTAAAGACACAGTTGGTCACACAAACGGAGGTACCTGATTCTGCTAGGATCAGCATGATCGGTTTGAAGTATACTATGTACTCATTAAATGAGAAGTAGGGAAGACTACCAGGTGTAACAGTACTAAATATTTTTTCTCTAGACGACCATTATAACGTTCGTGTGAAAAAAACATGATCGCATCATTTTAATTTGGTCATTCAAATATCTTTGTCAAGGATACCCCTTCAGACAACCTTTTCTTTCCTCAAAATTGGGGTCCATGCAACAAATCAGAAAGAAATATTGACAGGAAGGCAACTATCGGCCACGGGTAAATTTTTTTCGTTGAAATCCCATCGAAAAACACACCAATAGTCAATTGTATTTTTTAGCCACCCCACCCAATTCATCAAATTACCCCTCCTTTCTCTCTGGAATATTCAGCAATGATTCGTGATTTCACTACAATGCTTCATAGGTTGTTTGAGTTTTTTTAAATGTTCTCAATTTCGAAGAACTGTGAGGTTTGAATTATATTTCCAACTGACTAATATATCCCAGTGCATGGCTTCAACGAAGACCTTGCTCGATGATGTCGTTGGAATATTTTATCACCGGAACCGAGCCATCACAATCGGGACAAATCAGGTTAAGAGCCCGCCCAATCGGAAGTGTTTGCGACACTCCTGTGAACTGGAGATAACCTGGCCAATGCATGCACAACCCCATTTAATCGCAAAAGTATGAACAATTACACCTTCTTGACAAACCTCGGAGAGGGGGGGGGGGGGCGTCGCACGGAGAACTGATTTGGGGAAGATGTAAACCTGATTTGTCCCGACTGTGATGGCTCGAACCCCGTTTGACTAATATTCCAACTACATCATCAAAGCATGTCTTCGTCGACATGTGACAGCGACAAGCAATTGTCAGACTCCCCAACACACTAACTCCACACAAGCAGGGTTAGCATTGGTTGAATACAAGTGCACCATCGACGTGCAGTACGCCTTAGTACACAACACCACTGTGCCCCACGTGGGCAACTGGGATTAAACGTCTTGCCCAAGGACACAACGCGGTTGCCGCAGGTTTCGAACCGAGGACCTCTCGGCTTGCAGCTCCTCGTTGGTGATGTAGTTGAAATATTAGTCAGTCGGGGTAACAGTTAAAAAAAACTCAAGTCTTTGACACGTATTTGTGAATAAATAAAATATGCATGTAGTACCGACGCAACTTCTTATTTAAATAGCGCACACCTCTAAATCGGTCACGATGGGCCCCCGGCAGCCTGGGTCGGTTACTACAGACGTTCAATACAGATTATCATGATAATGTACATGTCCTGTGATTTGTATCAGATTCGAGGTGGTGTCCAGAATGGGATCTCAACGAGTCGGCTTTGCTGGCGAGTTGTGATCCCATTTTTGGACACCACCGAGAATCTGATGCAAATCACAGGACATGCACATTATCATGATAATTCATTTATCTAACAATTCTGTCACATAAACAGATTAAATCTTAAATTATTAATACAGTTTTGGGACATAATGTTGGCGAGAAAAACTTTTAAAAACAAATGTTTTATGAAAATGGATTGTTGTGCAGTCTGACAAACAATGAGTAACGCGGTGACCGTAATTTTCAAAGTTGTGTTGTCAAATTATTCACGCTCAATGTCACTTCCTATGACGAACCGCTTGAATTTAAGAGGGTATATCCTCAGGAACCGGGAAGATGTAATATTGAATTGTGCTGTTTCTATTTATCGTAAAATGTTTAGCCAACGTCCGTAAATGTCGCTGTCGCGTTAACGGAAACGAGTTGTCTATGTGATACGGAATCAGAATGAGTCGTCTATATGATACGAAATCGGAACACATTATGTAATACATGCCGTTTCTCGTGGTATTCAGGCCAAAATCTGTATGATTATTAGATAATTAGGATGACCGACTATGTTTGTGACACAAGACCGAGTATCAAATCTAGTCGTTTAAGAAAGTACATGGTTACTAGCAAGTGAGAATCTCTAGGCCTATCTTACACTCCAAATCCTGACAAAATTCTCCCGACTCGAAAAATTATATAGGAATGTCATACACCCCTAAACCTCCTTAGCAACACATCTCTCTGTGCATGAGGTCGATTCAAGAAGGTATAATACCTGTTCGAGGAAAAAGACACCGCAGATGATTGAACTAGTTTGTAACAGCATGGACGTTAACGACCAACCGCCACCCCGACAACAAAATGGAGTAGTTTATCTTTCCAGCCGTGTGCTTGAAGAATACTTGACTGGAACTGTCTTTTTAAATACGCATGCCTGACAGCCTGAAAAGTAAATGGGCTGGTTCCGTCGCCCAAGCGTTTTCAATAAATGAAAAAGTAATAAAAATTGAATGGTAAAGTTTCTGAATAGCGCTGGCCGATTTTGGTCGTTACTTTGGGTAAAGGGTTAGCACCACAATGGATGGGAAATTCCACAATGAACGAGTGTCCATACAAATAACTCTACAGTACGACCGCCGTAGACTTGTCAGTTTCCACGGGTGGGCAATATTTCCACCGACGCAATATTATTAGATTCCAAACACTAATTATAGGAATAATCATCAAAAAATTAATTAATGAAGCACCGGGTTCAAGCCGGTGCTTCATAAATTAAATTTTGCCGATGACGATTTCTATCACTGTCCACGCGTGGAGTACGAACAGTCCACGATGACTGTACTGTAAAATGTAGTCGAGTCCGGCGAATGACTGATATTCGAAAAACGATTCGATCTGAAACGCATATTCGAGTCGAAATCGGAGAGCCGTAAATGGAATTTTCGAATACGAAAGCAACCCAGAATGCATTAGATTCCGACGATTTTGAGTTTTCGAACTACAATCCCCAGTAGTAGTATAACAGGAGGTTTTCGTCCCTGATTACCCGGAGCTTTGTCGGTGCAGCTAGTGTTAAATTCCCATAGGAACCGGAGCCATTGCCGGTGCAAAATGTCGGCACCAAACATCTGGATCCGACAAGTGGTGTACCTACTGCATATATAGTATATAGTATACTATGATATGTATAATGATATATGTAAACACAGGGCTATGGGTATATAGTATGGGTATGTGATGGAAAATGGAAGGGGAAGGTGAGTTTTCTTGAAAGTGTTTCCCCGCGAAACGGTTGACGTTGCTATTGACGTCGTGACGTCATGATACGCACGCGACGTCATAGAGATGCTGACCACTGCTATTGTCCACTGTACAATTTGACATAACGTTGTTCGGGCCGGGGGTGTCGGACTTCTTGTAGGTGGGGGGGGGGGGGGTGATCTGGTAGTGGTGGTATATATCCATGTTGGTATACTATGGGTCTTCATATTATCCTATGCCTGCTATAGCTAGGTCAAGCAGTTTGTGGGTTGTAGGGGTAATGCATGGTCGCTCAGTGTGGTATTGCGAGATAGTCATGGGTGGTTTCGATTGGTAGTATAGGATGAATGGTCTGTTGGCCTATTACCCCATTAGTACTATTTACCTACCGAATCCTTTGTATTATCTTATGGCTGGTATTTAGTTCGTAATGCTAGGCCAGGCAGTACAGTATTATAATCGTTCGTTTAGGAGTGGGGCTTAGGATGCATTGCATATACCACTGTAGGTCCAGCCATCGGCATTATTAAGCAACCGATTGCTTTGTATTATTCTATGACTGGTATAGGTAGTACGTTATGGCAGGTCAAGTGGTATTGTGGGATGGGGATGGGGGTGGGGTAATGCCTAGTAGTATAGAACAGCAGTATAGTATACGCGATATATACCTCTGTGGGCCCCCGGAATGCCATTGGTACTACTAATCGACCTAATGCTTTATGTGACTGGTCTAGGTGTGTGTGTGGGGGGGGGGGGGGGTAATGCATGGTAGTCTAGTCTGGTAGTGTAGGATGTACGCGTGCTCCCCCTACAGGTCCCATGTTAGCCCTTAGTACTATTAATCCGCCTAATGCTTCATGTTATCCTATGACTTGTATAGGTAGTATGTAATGCTAGGCCAAAGGGTACGGCGGGCAAGGGTAATGCCTGATGTCAAATCACGTAATCCATATTTTACGGACTCGGCTAGGAATCTCAATTACGAAATGCCTTATATATATACAGGGGAAATCTGATTGAACATGTAGAAGCTAATGATAGGAGAGATAGACCATAGACCAGTAGTGGCCTTGGAGCTTTGGCGACAAGATGGAAGCGGTTGGTAAGACTACATTGGACCCCATTGAGGGATTACTCATGCTCCTCATGGCCTCCTACGACAAAAAAGGGATTCTCCAAAAGGTATCCTCGGTAGGTATCCTCGAATAATACAATACCAGGCCATAGGTATCCTCAAATATTAAAATGAGGCTAAGAGTCGTAGTAAATTATACCTCATTGAATTTTGAGGTCATGAGGGCCATGAAAAATCACAAAGGGGTCTACAGAATTGTCTGAACAGACTAGAAGTGTGTAGAAAGCAAAACAACTTGTTGATAAACATAGACAAGACGAAATATGTGATTTTTAAAAATAAAGAATATCCCAAAATTTTCAGTAGGGGGTAAAGAACTGGTATGTACCTCAAAATACACATACCTAGGGTTAACCCTTTTCTAAAATGGCACCCTGAAACATGCACAGTCTGAACTTAGTCTTAAGTGGCTCAAGGCTCTGTACAGTTTACACAGCTCGTTCAAAAAGAAATGCACACCACTGTGATTGTCTTTTCTAAGCTGTTTGATAAACTAATTAAGCCTGTATTATTATACAGCAGCGAAATATGGTCAACGGAGCTAAATATGAGGAACAGATTCTGCATCGAGTGAAAGGGCTCATATCAAGTTCTGCAAACTGATCTTAAATGTAGGTAAACAGTCCTCCATCCATGCGGTACGCGCGGAGCAAGGACGGTATTCAACAACATTAGATGCTTTAGTACGATTCGCAAATTATACTTGTAAATTGCTTACTACTTCCCGGGGTACCATTCTGAATGATGCGTTTCTGGAAGCTGAGAAATGAAGACTCCCTGACTCAACAAGTGAAAAGCTTAAAGGACTTGGATTTAACAGTTTGAATGAAACTGAAATTTCCAAAAGTAAAATTAATCTTCTAAAGTCCAAACGTGAATCGGACCATATTAAATTATTTAAAGAAGATATACACAATGATAATAAGAGAATAGGAAAAAACAAACTTAGGACTTATCGACTAATCGAAGTAGATTATCAAATGGAACCGTATCTCATTCATACTTCTTCCATAGAAGTTAGAAACAATTTCACGCGATTACGCATCAGCAACCATAAACTGTCGATCGAACGGAGAAGGCATTTACAACCTCCTCGTCCGATGGAACATAGAATATGTGAAGCTTGTACAATGGGGGAGGTAGAATCGGAATGGCATTTCGTAATGGAATGTCTGCTAAAAACACCATTGAGAGAAAAGTTATTTCGCGCAATTTCTGATGAAAAAATTTACTGCCCTCCAATGGATACAAAGGACAAATTTAAAGTAATAATGACTAATGATAATCCAGTGCTATGCAATGTTATTTGTAACATGGTCCAGCTTTTTTTCTTCACAAGAGGGGCTTATTTGTAATATGATTTATGTATGTCATATGGAATTAGTGTGTTTTATGATTCTGTTAATGTTGGTTTTGTGTGTACATAGCAATCTGCCTTTGTTCTGGTGTATTTGCTGAATAAATCTTATCTTATCTATTCGTTCGATTTGAAATATTTGGGGTGCATATTCGATTCGACCAAGGACGTTGCGATAGGGGTGGGGGGTCTCCCTCCCCAATCTATCGTCACATTTACAATAGTTGGAAGTTGAAGCCCTAAATAGGAAAAAGTCAAAATGTTGATGTTAGTTGGAATTTGGGACTACCGAGTGTAGGAGGAGGAGGAGGAGGGGTGTGGGGGGGGGGGGTTGAGGGGAGGTAAAATTGGAAATCTGCATTTTAAAACTTGTAGTTGAAAATTTTTGACTCGGGGGTTGGGGAGAGTGCTAATGGAATTTCCAACTTGTTTGGAAAGTATGTAGTGGTAGAATTTTGCCTACCGAGAATGGGAGTGCAATTGGAACTCTAGAAACCCCCATTCGAGAACCCTTAGCAGCGTGCCGTGATTCGATATTCGAAACTAGTGGAAATTATATATATTTGCAGAACTTTAAAATGTAATAATAACACTTTGGCCGGCCGCTGTTTTGGTGCGGTGTGGCTCTGATAAATACCGATATGGCGATATGCGCGGGACACTAGTCCAATCTAGAATGCAATTAAGGCCAACGGAATATGCGTTTTCACCAAAACAAACCAATGCAACAAATTAATTGAAATTAAATTTATCAAAAGTCCCCAGCTATACCTCTCTGCTGTTAGTTATTTCTCTGTACATCATCGGGGGTGTCAGGAAGACAGTCAGCTTGTTTTTGTCACTTCCTAGTAGTGTGCTCATATCGTACATTTGTTGGTATTCTGTATCAGTACACTGCTGAAATACAAAATTTCATTTCATTTCACCAGAAGAGGACCATCGAGAATTTCGTCTGACTATTCTCGAAAAAATATGATATTGCAGAAATAAGGACTTCTTAGAAGGTGCTGAAACTTGAGATGCGTATCTACCCCATCTGGGGGCGCGGTGGCTCAGTAGGTAGAGGAGCAGGCTGCAAGCCGAGAAGTGCTCGGTTCGAATCACACCTACGGCAACCGCGTTGTGTCCTTGGGCAAGACACTTCACCCCCATTGCCCACGTGGGGGCACGGTGACGTTGTGTACTAAGGCGTAGTGCACGTCGATGGTGCACTGTCTTCAACCAATGCTAATCATGGTTGTGTGGAGTTAGTATGCTGGGGAGCTGACAGTTGCTCGCCGTTGCTCAGTGGTTCTCTCCGGGTACTCCGGCTTCCTCCACCCGTAAAACTGTCGAGGTCATGATTAGCCATTGTGCATAAATATGTGACCTTAAACACCAATAAATAAATAAATAAATAAAATAATTAAATAAATAAATAAATAAATAAATCTACCCCATCTCAATCATGTCAAAATATATCGAAAACATGGGAAGACCGACTACTGTTCACAATTGCAACTTTGTTATTATCACAGTTCGTTATATAATTGAGCATAGAATTAGCTTGACGTTCACATCACAATGGAAGCTTTCTTGATACACTGGGCCTTTTGGGTTGCGGAGTACACTTTGGTAGATTATCGTCAGAAGGTTACTGGCGGCGCGTGCGGCCGGTGGATGGGCTCCTTGGCCTTGGGATTACAAAGTTACCAGCACGAGCCCCCCCCCCCCCCGCGGGGGGGGGGGGGGGGGGTCTGGGCAGCCGTCAATTGTAGCCAGACGAACTGCGACGCCATTCTTGTACAGGCATACGATGGTGTATGTATGGTCGCCCTTGAAGAGCGTGTCGCCCCACTCCAAACTCAGAAGCATAATTTGCAGGTGTCCATCGCAGGCAGCGTCTAAATGCCCAGTAGAAGTATGTTGCATCAACCGTCTGACACAGGTGCACGATTTCGATGTGGCCACTTCAAGCGCGTACGCCATGGCCCAGTCGAAATCTGGCGCTTAACCCCTGGCAGAAGCACATGATATTGGCATGGCCGCTACTGGCAGCATGTACCATGGCGTTGTCGAAGTCGGTGGTGTCCCATTCCCTGCACATGTGCACGATGTTAATGTAACCATTCCGGCTGGTGCCTGTATAGCCCAGTCCAAATCATAGGTCCAAATCATAGGTACCCACGGGATGCCAGCAGAGGGACAGAATAATGCATGGCTGCCGTCGGACGCCTTCGCCACTTCAAGCGCGTACGCCATGGCCCAGTCGAAATCTGGCGCCTAACCCCTGGCAGAAGCACATGATGTTGGCATGGCCGCTACTGGCAGCATGTACCATGGCGTTGTTGAAGTCGGTGGTGTCCCATTCCCTGCACATGTGCACGATGTTGAAGCACATGATATATTGGCATGGCCGCTACTGGCAACATGTACCATGGCGTTGTCGAAGTCGGTGGTGTCCCATTCCCTGCACATGAGCACGATGTTAATGTAACCATTCCGGCTGGTGCCTGTATAGCCCAGTCCAAATCATAGGTACCCACGGGATGCCAGCAGAGGGACAGAATAATGCGTGGCTGCCGTCGGACGCCTTCGTCATGGCGTTGTCCGAACCCCCCCCCCCCCTCCCCACACACACACACACCACACACACTGCTGTTAAACCCAATATTAAACAAAAATGTATAGGTATCACCAAAACCGCATTCATAATTGCTACCGCTAGCATTTTCCATGAAAAATTAAATATCAAAGTTCATACAAATAGAGCCGCTGATGGAGCAGTAGCATTTATTGTATTAAAAGTACATTGTATTCTGGACGAGGTACAAAGTTTCACTTCGACTGCAAAAATTGAAATATGTTTTTAAAAAAACGCCACACATGTATTTCTGTCACCTCTGACTGTTTGTCAGTAATTCTTTCTGATGACCAAGGCTTAGTTGATGAAGTTTGAAAGGCAACAATTTGTGGGAAGTGGGTCAGATTTATGCACGAAGCATATTGACAATTACCCTACCAGCTGTGGTATATTATTTATTTATCGGTGTTTAATGTCACATATTTCTGCACACACACAACATGGAGGTAAAGTCAAGTCCAGCCAATCGTTTATACCCATGTTTATACCCATGTTGCTCAGTTTAGAGCACTTCCATCCCAAGCATTGGGTCCTATATTAATAACCAGTAAAACAGAGCTTGTGTATCTCCAGACTAAACATAAATATGGCACTTTAACCATATTATTGATTTTTTTAGCTAATGGTGCCCACTTTTTCATCAAATCTAGCCATGGCTGCTTCTGAATTTTTTCAAAACAGTTTCATCAAATCTAGCAATGGCTGCTTCACAGCAGCCATTGCTAGATTTGATGAAACTGTTTTGAAAAAATTCAGCAGTTCAAGATTTAACCCTTCAGCAAACAAAAATAGACAAAACCCACAAAAAATTATAAAAATAACTGAAAGATTTCATTTTTTGCCTCAAAAACAAAGCTTATGATCCCCTCATCGAAGATCACATATTTCTGCACAATGGCTAATCGTGATGGCAACATGGAGATATTATTATTTATTTACTGGTGTTTAAGGTCACATACTTATGCACAATGGCTAATCGTGACCGTGACAATTTTACGGGTGGAGGAAGCCGGAGTACCCGGAGAGAACCACCGAGCAACGATGAGCAGCTGTCAGCTCTCCAACATCGTAACTCTGAACCGCAGCACAGGCAGGGTTAGATTGGTTGAAGACATGCGCACCACCGACGTGCAGTACGCCTCAGTACACAGCGTCATCGTGCCCCCATGTAGGCAATCGGGGTGAAGTGTCTTGCCCAAGGACACAACGCGGTTGCCGCAGGTGGGATTCGAACCGAGGACCTCTCGGCTTGCAGCCTGCACCTCTACCAACTGAGCCACCGCGCCCCCGGCAACATGGAGATAAAGTCAAGTTTGGTCAATCATTTATACTTCCGTTGCCGATTTTAGAGGACTTCGGCCTCCAAGCAATGATGACTGGGTCCTATTTTACCAGTAAAACAGAGCCTGTGCGGACGTGTAGAATGTAGAATTATTCTGTAGTATCTAACATAGCAGGAGTTAAAAAATAAAATATTTCCAACTATCACGAAAAATTTAGTTATTTTCATTGACAGATTTAGTTCTATTGACTATTGGTGAAGAACGCGATATCACGTGATCAGAGTTAAAATTATGATTATACGGTGTTTTTTACTTCAAATGTGAAGTTGACGCCAATTTAAACGTATAAATTTTACGTCGTTTTAGAACTAAACTTTTTACCCAATCGGAAATATGCATTTTTTTCACGTGTTGAAAAATAAACTTCTGATTGGATTTGGGGGCTATTAACAATTTTATCCGATGTACTCGAACACGCAGACTCCACATAATACAACACACTACGTCTTCGACTCTCACTGACGATATGAGAAGTGACTGGGATCACGTTGTCAGATGATCCGAAGGTTGAGAATACTATAGATAATAAACCCCCTCCCAACCCACACACACACGCACACCATCACCACTCTCACATACTTTAAAAATCTCCCACGCACTCATCAAGACTTGAGAAACGAGAAATTGGATCCATTTTCTTATTAATAGGCCTTCAACATTTGTGAATCCACCACCACCACCACCACTACCATGACTTTCGCAGTGTGGAGCCCGCAGCCAAAATAACTTGTAACTATCTGGATATCGCGGGGATTTGCACATTTCTGGCGTGTCATTATTCTGGCTCCAGTCGGATTACCCTGGTATGTATAACACATGGATCAACTAGAAAAAAACGTTCCTGTATAATCGCCTTCTGACGTATAATTATATATCCAGCAAAGCATTTGAGTTATGATGTACCGACAACAGAAAACGCGGATTTTCAGAATCGTCGTTATATAAATTGTTGTAATTGACGTGGTATGAGCAAGGCGCGGTAGTATAGGGGAGTAGATGAGACGATGTTATTTATTGATGTTTGACGACACTTTCAAAAGCCGGTGACTTTTGGCGGACGCGTAACTAGGAATTTTGTTTGGTAGGTGCTCTGGGTGGCCATCGACGACGACGGGATTCACTGAGGCGGTCATGCTAAATTTTGTAGCATCTGGGAAACTATTTTACGAAAATTTGGATATAGAATATATGCACTTTTGCAATAATGTATGTGAAAATATAGAATATACCCACAGTAGCTTGGTGTACCAAATGTTCACCACGAGTGGTGAAGTGGTGTTAACTGCGAGCCTTTGGCGAGCGGTTAACACCACTTCACCACGAGTGGTGAACATTTGGTACACCAAGCTAGTTTGGGTATATTTTATTTATACCATGATCGTCAGATTATTAAGAATCGCTATTATATTTTCTGGATTTTACTGAGCAGCAGACGTACGTCCGTGCGAATCTGTTTTTGTCTACATGAGCACCGGTGGGCGGAACTCCCGCTGTCAATTTTATCGCCGAAACGAAATGGAAAAAGAAACGCGCAAATCACGGGACCTTTTTTTATTTTAATAACATAATAACATACTATTTCGAGTTGTGATGCTTTATTAACATGAGACAATGCATGTTTGCTAATTTTTGGTATCTTATGGGGTAAACTCATTTAAAAACATATTAAATAATTGCCGCTTACCTTTCACTCTTTGCGAGGCGATGAGCGATAAATTTAGACATGTTTGCATTCAGGTCGAGGTCACCGAAGGTCTACTTGGATGTAGTTCCACTGTGGGTGTAAATTTTGAATATAGAAATCCAATTTGCTGGCGTGTTCACCACGGTTGGTGTGGAAAGCTAAAATTTATCCCAAAGGCTTTATATATATATACCGAGTCAAAAAAGAAAGTATAATAACCATTGAGGAGCAATTTTTTTAGTATTATCGACTTTAATCCCAAATAAATTATTGTAAATTCATATTTGGAATCTAGCTGTACGAATTTGCATAATTTCATGTTCTTACTATTGCCAGCGTCACGTCAGGACGTCGCAATTCAGACATGGGGTGAAATGAAAAGTTCACACATGCAGTCAATAGTATGCATTCCATCGTTTGCCTCTTGGATGGCAAGACATTGACGGCGCATGGACCTGATAAGTCTCCGGATGTCATCCTGTGGTATTGCGTTCCACTCCTGCCTTAGAGCATAACGTAAATCCCCTAACGTCTGAAGATCATGAAGTCGTACCCAACGGTCCAATTGATCCCAAATATGCTCGATTGGCGACAAATCTTGCGAAAGTGAGGGCCGGGGAAGAAGTTCGGTGCTCTGCCCCTCAACAAAGTCACGACAGATACGCGCCACGTGACATCGGGCATTGTCTTGCTGGAATAACTGCAATCTGACGTTAGCGTTGAACAACGGGACAACAACAGCGTTAAGAATCTCGTCACTATATCGCTGTCCATTCAGATTACCATCGATGAAGATCAACTGCGACCGATGGTGCAAGGAAATTCCCGCCCAAACCATTACACTTCCCTCGCCGAAACGGTCGCATTCCCGCACGCAAGCATCAGAAAACCGTTCTCCACGTCGGCGATATAGTCTTGCCCTAGACAAAATCATGATTCATCACTAAAAAGAACTGTGCTCCAATGCTGCTGAGTCCAGCGAACACGCTGACGTACCCATTCCATTCTGACGGTACGAGGACGTTGGGTAAGGATGCCGTGTTCAGTGAGTCTGTTGCGGATAGTTTGTGCACTGATTCTGTTGTTAGTTCTACCAGGAGTAGTTGCTGCTGTCCTCGTCGCCGGAAGGAAGCGATCCCGCAAGTGAGACGTCCTGATATGCCCGTCTTGCAAGGGTCTGTTGGTCGACCTGAACGCGGTCGGTCGGCAGTAGCTCCAGTGGTTCTATACCGTCCAATGAGACGGTAAATAGTGGCCACAGTGACTCCGAACTCAGCAGCGAGCTCATCTGGAGGTATCCCAGCCTCATGTATACCAATGGCACACAACCTCTGATTTTCGGTTAACCTTGGCATTTTTTAAAATGTCGGAAGACAAAAACTAACGTGTTTTCTCAATAACCCAGGCTCTCTAGCACAACATAACACAAAGAAAATCGTCGGTCGGCCATTCAATTTGCCATTCTCGGGTAGTACGTGCTATTTTGAAATCCGTAGCAAAATTGTATACGATTGGGTGGACAACAACAACATGTCATTAAACTCTTTGCACGACTTCTTGTCCACAAACATGCAATATTAGAACTATTATAAAATAATACCTATGTATGTAATTCTGTTAACCCTTTTCCTAACACAAAGGCAGACGACACTTCCAAATAAAATTCGTGAATAACTATTTTTTCCCATTTTTTGCATCAGAAACTCAGCTTATGACCCATCACTAGAACGAGCTCGTTCCAATGATGGGTCATGGGCTATGTCTGAGACAAAAAATTCCCATAGACATTTTTTCGCCAGGGTGCCATCTGCCGATGGCACTCTAGCGGAAAAATGTCTATGGGAATTGTCAGTGTTAAATCAGTTCGCCGAAGTACACACGCACCTGCATGTACTCGGACGAACAAATGTCTATGGGAATTTCAGTATTAAATTAGTTCGCCCAAATGGCATCCCTCACTACTACATAACAACAAATTTGATAAAGCCAAATTCAGCCAATTGCTTATTACTTTGTTGTCAGCTTCATCAGAACTCCTCCAGGATTCCCGCAGGCAAGGGGTAATAAAACTCGAGGCTATTCCAGGTCGTTTTCCGACATATTTCAGCATTTTTCAAGGCCATATGATAGCCGAATTCAAGGATTTTCAATGCCATGCCTTCACCAAATCTAACCAGGACCCTCCAGCCTTAAAGGGAAGTGGTAGGATGGGGTAATGACCGGTCCTAGTTGGGGCTATGCTTTTTCACGAACTCTGGCATATAAAACTACATGGTTATGATTACGTGCTTCGTCGGCAGTTTAATTTCACGAATGTTGAAGGCTTTCCAAGACATCCAGGCACATTTTTCTGGATTTCAAGTCTTTGATTGAGCCTCAGTCAAATTGAATGCAGTTTCTTGAATCCAATGCTTCCAGAACCCTGTATATTGCGCTGCCATGGCATACGTCTACAAATGCCCTTCACTAGAAGTCATCCACGCCACTTCACATCAACCCAACTGGATGCCATCCTGGTATCATCTGCGGAGTAGAATGGTATGAGCCATTACATGAAAAGCTGTTTGAGCATGTGACCTCAAAGTGAACACTTTGAATGAAATGGAAAACCTGGAATTACCAGCTCGTCTAAAGAAAGCCATCTCAGCTCTGGGCGTCTCTTGTCCCATCTCCTGGACTATCCAGGAAATAGGCAAGAGCGTCCATCTGAAAATGGAATTTAAAGTAGGAGAATACATCACTACACCACCCTCCTCTGGGAGAGGTAGTACCTTTGATGAGAGGATCCCCTCTCACACTGGTCCTCACCCGAGGAGGTCAGGAGGCCCTGAAAAGAAGAAAAGGAAAAAGAGTCCATCAACCAAGGGCAGGGATTCCCGTCGCCTGGAGGCTTTCCTGGATAAGAAAAAAGAGCTGAGCGAGGGGGTGGAGATTCCGGAGGCAGCCACCAGTTCCCCTCCTAATCCTACAGGCACACCCAACCAACTACCAGCTCCCCAGCCGGTACAGTTGGATGATGAACGTCCTGCAGAGATTGAGGAGGAATTGGAAGTTGCTTTTTCGCCACTTCCCACCGCTCACTCCCCTCTTCCTTCGTTCTCGGACAACCAGGACAAAAATGAACTAACACTAAAACAACCTTCACCAGCTTCACAGACAACTTCTAAAGAACATTCAGACGAGGCAAAAGCACTATCAGAAACCCGGCAATTCGTGGCTGAATGTAAATAATTCAATAAACGCAGCGAAGAAAGGGACAGACGCTCCGATGAAATCGATAGACTAAAGAAGGAATTCATCAACAAACAAAAACAACTGACAGACACAGCTAATCACTCAACAACGCCAACCATCACTTCCCCGGTCTCTCCATCACAGCCACCTCCTCCAAATAAGTCACGACGAAAGAACAAACGCGGATAAGCTGCTTCCTACACCTTGCCTCCTTTACCGCGCTCAGAACACATGCAACTAAAACATTATACAACTAACGAGGGTCGAAAGGGGCTTGCCCCAAGGCATCCCTGCGCGCCTTCGGTGCGCAAAACCATTTGATTCGGACTCGTGCGCTCCCTCTTTTCCATTTCGGCCTCAATGAATCATTCTGTCACACAATCAGTGAAGCATTCGCAAGAAACTTCCTTGAACCCTGCTAGCAGCTCAATATGGAAGCTAGCAGAATTAATGGATTCAGAATTCCTTCTCCCATAACTGATATGGTGTATCCTGTCAGGGCAAAGCCAGCCTAAATATAGGGGCAAGGGGCCTCATATATAAAGATATTGTAAGTTCAAAAGATGTTCCGCATCAAGGCGAAAACCCTACGTGAATTTCACTTCTCTGTGAAGCTGGACATGGAAAAAACACACGTGGTGTATATCCAGCTCCAGCGCAGGGACCCAGGGAAGAAACGGTATGTTAGATAAGGTCTAATCTCATTTAATTTATACAGTAGTCGCGAGTCTTACGAGACGTAATCGGTTGGTGGCAGGATATCGTCACGGCCAATTGAGAAACGAGATTCTAAAAGATAGAAATGTCGTGTCATCATTAGTAATCGAAATGCGTGGCAGGAACGAATCGGTTTTCTCGACAAGTGAAATCACCGTTAAGTCACGCGCGAGATGACTTGTATTGATTCTGTCTCGATATACGTCATCTCCCACCGTTTTGACAGATGGACAAATGAGCGTCCGTCCACCTGACAGTTTAGGGTAAAAAGTATATATACCTTGAAGAGCAGAGCATCAGACACACACTTGGGGTCACACACACGTTGGTGAAGTCCAGGACAGGCGGACTCTGTTTCCTGGCATAGGGGTACCTTCGATCACAGGACCCTGAAACGGCTGGAATCGCCAGAGAGGGCATTCCAAGATTGATTTAGCTAAAGGTTGATAGGTGGCTACAAGAGCCGAATTCGTGAGAAGGAACACCCAAGGGGAAACGTTAAAGTTTAGATTGTCGAGTAGCAGGTATCAGCCTGCAATAGTCAGAAGTGTAGGTTAATTGTATTGTGCGTATTAACCCTTTGAAACGTCAGACTGATTGCGTTCTGGGTAGTTTGTTTTGCTGTCGAAGCATCGTAATACCGACTGGAGATCGGTGTGAGTGACAATTTCGCCCTAGCACAAAAAGGGGCATTTGTGAATCGTGAATTCAACCAGGAACAGTGAATATTTCAATAGGACTTTCACGGAGGACTTTCAAAAGGCACATAAGGTATGAGTAGACAATATCTGACCCAAATCAGAAGTACGTTGGCTTTATAGATGACGAACATTGCTGGTCGGAACCCTCCGACAGCCAGAGGTACAGTTACGCGCAGACGTTGACATTTGAGCCTAAGCGGGTGAAGCTCTTATGGCGAGCTCACAGTAGTAACATTTCAGATTTGTGAAGCTCTTATGGCGAGCTCACGGTAGTAACATTTCCAGTGTGTAGACTATAGTGCCAGTACAGGGCTATAGAATGACTTCATAATTGTTGAGAATTATTTAACCCTAGCAACCCATTTTCTGTGAAAAGAATCGAATTGTTGATTGTTGAAATATTGAAACGGCTTTACTTTTATGTGTAAATAAAAGAATCGTTGTTACTTTAAATCATTCTTTCCATTTCACAGCCTGAAGTGATTAGGAATCACACCTAACGGAAATCGAACCTATTTCAGGCCAATTTGGCAGAGAAGGAATCACGGCGTCGGTCTAACTCAGCTCCCTGCGCCGAGTTCGCGACACTTGGATTCCGACCCTCCACGCTGGTCTAATTTTCCCGCAACTTCATCAGCGGAACTAAATAACCCCACGTCAGCCCAGGCCTTACGGGGCCTCAGGTGTCCCTGACATATCCCACTTAATTGGATATCTCTTAACACTGAATAATCCCATTAACTGAATATAACGTATAAACACTAAACCATTTACAATACCTCCAGTACACATTTTACCTGTTAACTGCATATACATTACAGAGTAAACACCCGTTAATTTAATAAAACAAGAGACCCCACGGGGTCCGAAGCGCTCACCTTGAACAGAACACGGTATAAACAGAGTCCAAGAATGAATCTACATTAAGCAATTCATCTCCATAGGATACATTGCCAATCCTTGAGCTTCTCTACATCGGATACATTGTCAATCTTGAAAACAAAACACTCTCCCATAAATTGTAACAATGCAAATCGATGCAGATGAAGTAATTTTACTTCCAAAGACATCCACAGAATATGAAGCCTTTAACTTTCGATACCAGCCGTTGCGAATAAAGCCCAGATATGGGCTTCTGGTACTCTACCAGTTAACCAGCCTTTCCTGGGTCTTGGTGGATTTTTAGAGGCTATATATATATACATCAATTCCATGCAATATACGAATACTTGTTTATGATAAAAATGCAGTGTCCCAAGAATTTTTACATAGTAGAGCATTCGGTTAGCCATCTCCAAACCATGTGAACGGTCAGTCTGTTAGAGTCATTTTCGAAATTTTGCACCCTTCAGCTAATACTTATCCTAAAATTCGAACTGCAAAGTGGGGGTAGGGGTAGGGGTAGGTGGGGAGGGGGGGGGGGTGTCAAACCTATCCGAATATCCGCGTAACACACTAAAGTTTCAAGAACGTATGTAGTATAAGCAGCTGGTGTAAGAACAAATTGGTTGACCAGTGCTTGAAAAAAAAATCTCTCCCAACAGGTCTTCATTGCAGATGTGTACAAGACTCCCAACACAGGTTCTTGAAATGCCCTCTTTGTGAGCTTTTCGGAATTCAGCACCACAGATCTCCGAAGGAAATTTATACTTGTCCACTAACCCTTTACCTAAAGAATCGCCCGCATCCGCAACAACAAAACCAGATCATGTGACCCCTCATTGGAACGAGCTCCTGGAGCTCGTTCCAATGAGGGGTCACATGATATGGTTTGGGTGAAATTTTTTTGAAAAATTAAAAAAAAATAGTGATTAAAATAATAAATTTTGATTGATGTATTTATTGGTGTTTAAGGTCACATACTTATGTAAAATGGCTAATCGTGACCATGACAGTTTTACAGGTGGAGGAAGCCGGAGTACCCGGAGAGAATCACCAAGCAACTGTCAGCTCCTCAACATTCTAACTCTGTTCAAGCTCCGTTACAGCGGTTGAAGACATGTGCACCATCGACGTACAGTATGCCTTAGTACACGGCATCATCATGCCCCCATCGTATCGGACAGGGATCGAACTCGGGACCTCTAGCATAGAAGTCCAACAGTCTACCACTGAGCCACTGCGCTAACAATAAATTTTGACATTCTCTATGTTGGGTAAAGGGTTCAACTAATAGTATGCTCTAAGATTTTTCAGATATATCGTATCAGAAAAGCATCTTGATGTTCAAACTTTTGTATTTGTATTTATTATTTATTTATTGGTGATTAAGGCCACATATTTCTGCACAACGGCTATTCATGACCACAACTGTTTTACGGGTAGAGGAAGCCTGAGTGCCCGGTGAGAACCACCAAGTAACGGCAAGTAACTGTCAGGCTCTCCAACATAGAAACACCACACAAGCAGGGTTAGCATTGGTTGAAGACAAATACACCATCGATGTGCAGTACACCTTAGTACACTACGCCACTGTGCCCCCACATGGGCAATGGGGTGAAGTGTCTTGCCCAAGGACGTGGTTGCTACAAGTGGGATTCAAACTGAGGACCTCTCAGTTTGCAGTCTGCAACTCTATCTACTGAGCCACCCCCCCCCCCCCCCCCCCAACTTGTATTTGTAATTGTAGGGACGTGGCAACAGGGTGGGAGGGTGTCTGAGCCACACACCCTTTCAACGCTGGCAAAAATTTTCAATAGAAATTTTACCCCTCAGCCCGCCAACATTTGGTGGTACATTTCATAGCATTTTATCTGTAGCTGTTTCTAAGACATTTAGCAACTTTTGAAAGACATTTCATTTTCTAAATAGAGTCTATACTTTGTCCATTGAGAGCAAAGTGCCGCATCTGCGATGTACACAAGAGATGATTTTCAACTGGGCTCTACAGTGACTGCCGGGAAGTGAATGCAGGTGAGTGAATAATCACTCGCCTCATTTTGATTTTGAGAGAGTGAAAAATTCAGGAGAGTGATTTTAACCTCTTACCTAACATGACTCCCCAATCTCCAAACTTACAAGCATTATCACGAAAACGCCCACAAAAAATTTTTTTTGGCCCCCAAAACATAGCTTATAACCCATCATTGGAATGATCTAAAAATAGAGCTTATGACCCATTGGAATGAGCTCTTTGAGCTCATTCTGAAAGATATAACTTGATTCTCAGGCATAAGTTCTATGCATATAGTAAATGGTGAATGATTAGTTGCTCCTTTAGTGAAACGTTTAGGAGAGTAATCACTCTCCTTTCCCGGGAACCCCTGGATCTAGAACCCTAAGGTCATGGTCATATATTTCCAACTTTGGTGGAGATGGTGCATTCCGATTTCTTCAGCTGTTGGAAGTTCACAGGTAACTTTGGAAAATTCTTGTGGCTGGGGTGGGGGGGGGGGGGGGAGTAGGGTTGGGGGTGCTGATGTGAATGGTTTTCTTTTTTTTTTTTTTCATACATAGTTATGAGCAAGCAACTTGTACATATCACATTGAAAATAACTGTATGAGATCATAAATCAAAAACAGACAGAAGTTTGTTTCAAACAAACATATTCACCAGCCGTGTCAATATGTCAAATATGATAGAACAGAGAAGCAGATTTTATTTGGGGTAAAGTCTTTGATTTTGTGAATGCCTCAATGGTTTAACCTTAAAAGGCCTGGAGATTTTTCATACATTTTTGCATCACTGTGACATTTAATGCTGTGTGACTTTGAAGTTGTGTCTACCACTTGCCTAGAAACAACAGCCAATGTACTTAGAGAGCACTTTGCAAGTTTACCCAAACACAGCAAGTTTGAGCACCTGTTATAATACGGTACAAATTTACCAAAGTTGGAAATAGGCCCTGAAGGGTCAATGTTTTTGTGAAGCATTCAATGCAGTGCAACTGAAATTTAAACTTTGGACCATGCTTAAATATTAAGGACTTTCAAGGCAATTCAAAATTTCTGGTACTTTCAAGGCCTTGTAAACCCATTTTTCTATTCAAGGGCTTTCAAGGTTTTCTAGGACCACAATAAACTCCGTCACTCAAGAATACAGATATTGTCAGGAATAAAATTGAATGTTCATCTTGTACTTTGCTTTGATTCAAATAGAAACAAAATTATTGCACTCAAAAACTATAAAATAATCATATATGAGCTTAAATTTGAATTAAACTTATTGGACGCAGTTTCAAGTAAAACTTGTTGAAGTTTGGTGTTTTTCTTCATTTGACCCAAGTTGAATATGTTGTGCCAATGGTGTTGCCAGATATTTTATTGCTTTAATATTTAAAATAAAATAGTCTAAAAGACTATTTTCTTGTAAATTTGAAAAAATTATGATCTGGTCAGTAAAAAAAATGTTGAGTTTGCACCAAAGCTGTGATGGATTGTAAAAATGAAAGAAATTGCAAATCCATAAAGGGAAATAACTCTGACAAAACAACTCTGAATGAAACATGCTTAAACATGTAACTAGACATCAATAAGATACACTTACATACCAAACATGATATCATTCCACCAAGTATTTTAAAAGTTATTGAGTTTGATGATAAAAATTGAACAAATTCAATTCAAAGTGCATAAAGGGCAATAACTCTTGACAAAAATACTCAGAAGAACACCAGCATTGAACATGGAGCAAGACAATAAAATACACTTCCACTGTTTCACACAACACATGATGTCATACCATGAAGTATTTTAAAAGTGAATGAGTTTAAAAACTTGTTGGTCACACACTGAGAGGCCGACCAACAAGCGCGTAGCAGCTAAGATTTTCCTCCATAGTTTTCCAATTTTGCACAAGGATAAAAATTTTAATAAAAATCCCAGAATATGAAGCCACATATACTTGAGACAAGATTAGCACTGAATAAACATCTGTAAATCCCAATCTATTATTAGTTTTTCTCAGCCTACATGTACAGTTTTGACGATACTTAAATTGCCAATTATTACCACTGGAGAAAAACAGAAATCAGAAACTACATGAAATTGGCCAGATTTTTCAGGTCTTTTTCACATGGGTTCCTGCAACAGGATGGAAATATTCTTCTATTTTAATTGTGATAACTGGTACAGTGTTGGAAGCTTATATTTGGTCTTTATTCTGAAGTGCAGGTTATGAAGCTTAAAAGCTTCATTTTTTGTGGATGTGCTTCATATTATCTTTCAAGTAAATTATTGAGTCTCTGTAGGTTTGCCTTGTCACAGTTTATGGGAGAGTGCCTCTAGGCACTCTCCCATAAACTGTAACAAGTTAAAGACATGTAAGCAAATACTGATGACCAAGAATGATTCAGCACTCTCCCTCTTAACTGAGGGCATGGTGGCTCAGTTAGTAGAGATGCAGCCTGCAAGTTGAGAGGTCCTTGGTTCGAATCCCACATGCGGCAACCGTGTTGTGTCCTTGGGCAAGACACTTCACTCCCATTGCCCATGCAGGGGCATGGTGATGTTGTGTACTAAGGTGTACTGCATGTCGATGGTGCACCTGTCTTCAACCAATGCTAACCCTGCTTGTGTGGAGTAAGTATGTTGGGAGGCTGACAGTTGCTTGCCATTGCTCAGTGGTTCTCTCTGGGTACTGTGGCTTCCTCCACCTGTAAAACTGTTATGATCATGATTAGCCATTGTGCAGAAATATGTAAATAAATAAATAACCTCTTAACTGGTACAGTGGTAAATTATTTTTGGCCACCAAAATTTGTTCACATGTCTTTGCATTGTTACAATTTATAATCTCCTACAAACTGTTGCAAAGCAAATCTTAACAGATGAAAATAATTTCACTTTAAAGATAATATGGAGCAGAGCCAATGAATTTAAGTCCTTAAGTTGCAGTACCTGCACTTCAGAATAAAGCCAATATAGGCTTCCAGCACTCGACCAGTTAAAAGAAATCACAATGCTCCAGGCAGTGTTAACCCTCTGCAAACCAGGGTACTCCTACAATTTCAGGAACTATATTCAAGGCCTTTTGAGGACCTTTTGGAATTCAATTCAAGGACCACACTGAACCAATTTCAAGGACCTTCGATATATGATTTACATGTTGTTCCGAGAAAGGCTTCAGAGTACCAGCCAACCACAAATGTTTTCAAGTTCTTTCAATGACTTTTGGGGCCCATTTTCAAGTACTTTGAAGGCCTTGAAAATAAAGTTTTGACCTTTAAGAACTTTCAATGATCTGCAGCTACTAAGAAACTGATATCAAAATTTTAAGCTGCATTTTTTTCTAACAATGCTAGGAATTTAATCAATTCAATCTTGTTTGACAAAGCCGGTAAATTCCTAGTTGCATTATGGGTAAAATTTGATGCTTAAAAGTTTTATACTTTACCATGCCACTAGTTTTATAGAAGGCATCAAAAGCATATCCTGATATTAGGGAGTGAGTAGGCTGTTACATGACTGCCACGATCCTTGAAACTATTCCTTTCAAGTCAGGTGCATAGCCAGGATTCTATAATAGGGGTGACCTAGCCCATATTTTTTTTTTTTGGGGGGGGGGGGGGGGGAGGGAATTTAATCAATTAATTCTTGTTTGATAAAGCTCATTGAGCTCTGTCAAACAAGAGTGAATTGGTTAAATACCTAGTTGCATTATGGGGAAAACACTGCAGCTTAAAATTTTTATATTTTGACATCAGTGTGCAAAGGGTTAACTAGGTCCCTCTGGCCATTACCCTGATTGAATCTGAGGCATTTGTAGAGTGTGTAGCCTTAGATTGGAGACCACAATAGAGCTCTCTATGTTATGTGTACGATGCATTCAGCAAATGTTTTTGTGGGGAGGGCAGCAAAAATATAAGGTAGGACAAAGGTACTCCAATGGCTATGCCACTGTTTTTAGTTTGTTATAATAATTGTGGAGCAGATCCCAAACTGAAGTCAAACAAATAATTGAAAAATCTCACTACTTAAACGTTTCTTGCAATATGTTCATTTTCTCCACGAGTTTAGTCTTTCTTTTTCCTGATTTCTTTTTATTTCTTCCTTTTGTATATTTTAAACATATAAAGTAAGGAATTCAAGGGCATGGGTTTATTTATAATAATCTTGGAGCCAGAAATACTGTTTTTATTTGATAAAAATATGTCCATAATACTGCCAGTCAGGCTAACATTTCTTATATACAATTCCAAATAATATAAAATAAGTGAACGATACATAAACAATAAGTGTAAACAAAACAGAAAATGCTGTTATCTTTTTATCTTAAGGGAAATATGATTACAAAGCTCAGTAGACATCAAGGGAGACAACTACTGGGCAGCAGCATTTTTAGATGAAACAAAAGCAGTGAATCTGTATGAAGAATGAAATGTGTTATTTATCATTAAAAATGTTCTAACACAATAACCTTACGGAACTGAACTGGGAATCAGCCTGGGGGGGCTCTTGAAGTAAAAGAGGGCAAAAGTATATGGGTGGAGTTATTTTTGAGACGTCACGTTTTGTAAACATACCCCTCAAAATGTGGAAGGAGTTAAGTGAATAAATGTTTATGATAAAAATTTAGTCAGAAGAAATGCTATAACTAAGGAAAAATTTAATGACCCAAATATTCCTTCCCACGTGTATATTTATACATCTTTTTTCAAATGTTTCAAAAAATGTCAACAAATCCATATCATGTGACCCCTCAATGGAATGAGCTCGATGAGCTCGTTCCAATGAGGGTTCACATGATATGGTTTTGATTAAATGGGTTTTTTTTTCAACTGTTCAATTTGTAAATTACATGGGCACATGCACCCAATTTCTTTAGGCGAAGGGATAATGCAGCTTTATTATGGGATTGACCGAGTCACCTAACTTTCTGAGAGATCAAGCCTACGGGAGAATTTGGATGCAAAGTTGATGCAAAGTTACACAAAGTTAGGCGACTTGGTCAATCCCACAACAAAGATGCATTAACCCCTTTATGTAACAGTAAACAATTTCAACAATATCATATCATGTGATCCTTCATTGGAATGTGTTTGTTGTGCTCGTTCCAATGAAGGATCACGTGATATGGTTTTGTGAACGAATTTTAAAACATTTGTAAAAGAAATAATTAAAATAACAAATACTGATATCTGCATTAGGTAAGGGGTTCTTTTTCACTGTAACATCTTATATGTACTAGCATGATTGTCATCCATACTGTCATTACAAAGTCAGGGTCTGGGCTTATTTCCAAGAAGGGGACTTTGAAACTGAAAGGGCTGGATCAGTACGGTACATGCAACAAGCCCTAGTTAACCACTGGGATTGGAAAACAAAAATGTGACATGAAAAGATACGTGTATTATGAGTGACCAATATGTAAGTTTAGATCTGGAAATGTGATTTGTGAAAATTGTGATTTGTTAAAGCTGTATTTGTGCAAATTCTTCTTAAACCAACAATAATTTGCTATTACTGATTAATCCTTTACCTAACACAAAAGGCAGACGACACTTTGCAAATAAAATTCATGATTGACTAATTTTTTTCACTTTTTGCATCAAAAAAGTAGCTAATGACCCATCATTGGAACAAGCTCATTGAGCTCATTCCAATGAGGGGTCATAAGCTATGTGTTTGAGACAAAAAATTAAAAAAATAATGAAAATTGGATGGCGATTTTTGTGAATAGCGCTGGCTGGCTGGTTTTGGCTATTACATTGGGCAAAGGGTTAAATGAGTTCAAGGATTAACTTCTGTTTTCCAGATCATCCACTTGCCAGCTTTACTTAGTGGTACATTTATTTCCAGCGAATGTTATTAAACAATATTCATTGAACACTGGCATTAAAAAAAAAATGATGCATTTGATATTTATTTATTGGGGTTTAACCCTTTACCCAATGCAGACAATTTCAAAATTTATTAATTTAAATATCATTTTTTCAAATTTTTCAAAATTTTTTAACAAAACCATATCATGTGACCTCTCGTTAGAACGAGCTCGATGAGCTCGTTCCAATGAGGGGTCACATGATATGGTTTTGTTGAAATGTTTTGAAAAACAATATTTTATCAACTGCTGAATTTGCATATTACACAGGCGGATGTAGGCGATTCGTTGGGTAAAGGGTTAATGACACTTGACAGCCACCTTGTGTTAGACAGTTTTATGGGTGGAGGAAGTCGGAGTACCTGGAGAGAACCACCGAGCAGTGGTCAGCAACTGTCAGACTCCCCAACATACGAAGTCCACAAAGACAGGGTTAGCACAGGCTAAAGACAAGTGCTCGATCAACATGCCATACACCTTAGTACACATCGCCACCATGCCTCAACATGGGCAATTGTGATTAAGTCCATGCCCAAGGACACATCGCAGTTTCCCCTGGCAGGGATTAAAACCAGAGCACCTTTTGATTTGAACTGTTGATATTAAACTCATGTCAGGTTCTTGCATTATTATTAATGTATATGACATAATGCGTCGTTAAGTCTCTAAACACACACCCTGTGATGGTTTTATACATTTTGAATTTTGCCTCCGAAAGAAATATGATGAACGCGGACCAAACAAACAAATGTGCACTGCCTGAGAATCAAAGGATTAATTTTGTTTAGCCTTAAACCATTTAATTTTTATTTTTCCATGTTTGATGTGCCTATAAAAAGTGTTAATGTGACTGTCACAAGGACCAAGTCGGAGGGCCTGAGAAACAGATTTTTAACTTCTTTAGGGCTTATTCTAGAAAACACAGGAAGCATGTATTCTGATATGGACTGGCCCTCTTCATACTGGGCATGTGTTTGCCATGCATGTTTCATGGAAAAACAGGTTTTATGTTGTGTGATGAGTCACAACATATATTATTTCACTTACAGGTATATATAGATCCAAAAAATGTATGATACTGAAATATAAGATACATATGACAGAACAAGAATAAACTATATATATATAATATATAAACAATATAAATACAACAACAAAATATTATCACAAGTCGGTAGTCGGTACATGATAAAAAAGAAATACTTATTAATCAATATTACATGAACGTAAGGACAAAGGAAATAATGTGTACGTTTAACTGGTAGAGAGCTAAATTATTTTTGGTCATCAATATTTGTTCTAGGGCTGCATGGTATACCAGTAATTCGAAATATTTACAGGTTTTTAAAATGATACCAAGCCAATACTGGAATCGTTCTGAAAGTATCAGTATACTGCAAATTACAGTACTGTATCAAATTATCGCTGCCAAAATCGATACATCAATGAAAATTGAAGAAATGTTGAACGTCACTCAAGCCAGAAAATAAGCAGACTGTCATTTACAAAATGAGGTCCCCAGAGGGTGAATTTGGTGGTGCTACCCTGCACAGCAGGGTACCATCACTAAATTTACCCTCTGTGAACCTCAACCTGAATTAAGGTCTCAAACCTAAACTGAAAGAGCTACCCAGAGGATAAATTGGCCCACTGTATGGGATAGCATCAGAAAACTCCCCCTCTGGGGACCTCATTTTGCAAATGACAGATTGCTTATTTTCAGGCTTGACGTCATTCCCATCACACAACTCAATATTTATCGTCAGTAATATTTTAATTTCGAGAGTGTTCAGAAAATTTGAAATAATACTTTGATATACTCAATGAACATGAAATACTTATAAATTACACAAATTTAATCACTCATCACAAAATATATTAGAATTATATTTGCAGAGTTTAAATTTCAGCATAAGGCTATTTATTGAAAGAATTGTTATAAACACGTGTTTGCATTTATGTTTTGTCATTGACCTTTGATCAGTTACATGTACACATCATATGATTTTTTTAATGTTGCATACATGGAAAAAAATCATTCCTAATTCAGACTCCTCCCCATCTTGTAACTGCTGTTGTGAAGTGCTGGTCAATCACAGAACAATGATTTATCACAGTCCAAACACCGCCCAACTTTAAACTACTGTTGTGAATTGCTGTCAATCACTCATTAGAGTTAACAAAGAAAACACAATTTGAACCAAACTATATAAGCTACTGATGGATGTTTTCTTAGCCGCTAGAGCCAGCATGTTTAGATAGCCAAAATGTTTATTTACTCTGCACATGTTCATGTGAGGCTTGTATGTGTGTTATGAGAATAATAATCACCCCATATGTTGATTACAAGACATTTTAATCTGCTTGTACATAAATTTATTGATGTAGCTCCGTCAAAGTCTACCTGAAAGGAACAAAATTTATTTTGTATTTTTGTGCAAGATATTTAAATACGGTACTCACCAGAACTGTGCTAAAAGATCTTGTATGAAAACACGAAAAAAGTTATTTAGTTCGTTTTTCCAGATGAATTTGTTCAAATGTAGAACACATGAAATAAATTTATTTGTTAATTAGTTCAGCAGTCTGAAGGTAATCATCAGTATCAGTGACTATCAGTCACAGAAACTGATAGCTATGTTCAGATTCTGAACTAATCTTCGATATACCGGTATATTGTGGTATTCTTTTCAATACAGATACTGGTATTAAAATTTGAATACTGTGCAGCCCTAATTTGTTCACCAGCCTTTGACTTATTACAATTTATGGCTATTGGCACTCTCCCATAGGGTACGTTTCAGTAAACTATTCCGGTTTACTTGGTTTACTATTCCATGTAAACCTAAACTGTGGTTAATAAACCCAACTGAACGGTACATTTAATGAGAATACTATTCCACGTAAAAAGTTGCTTGGTGTCACTAGAAAACATGCAAAATGGCGTTTTGTTAGGAGGGGGATATCCAAAGCGTGAGAATCATATGCCTGCTTTCATTTTTTAAACAATCTTAGAAAACCAACATTAGAAAGGTCCTCATAAGAAACTTTCCAATGATTGTGTCAGAAATTATGTTACTGCTATCATAGAAATAGAAGGGTTCAAATGGGTCTTCTGAAAGTTGTAACAAAGAATAAGCGAATAATTCTGAAAAGTCACTTTTATGAGCTAAATAAACATTATAAACTTTTTATTGCTTTTCTCTCTTTAGTTAATATTGCATTTTTATGTGCCTGACATTGTTTATTTATTTATTCTTTCTTTTCTGACACTCGAAATCAGAATATCTTTTAATTGTTGCTGTGAGAGATCTATTACTTTTATTTGCACTCCACTGTGCATGTTAAGAATAGAATGCTAAACCCGACAACACTGCTCTCAAGGTTTAGATGGTTTAATCCAGAATATAAACCGCTCAGTAAAACAACCTGGTTTTTATTCTGTATGTCTGTGCATGCTCACACTAAAGCAAGTAAACCAGAATAGCTCACTGAAACATACCCATAAATTCAGGGTTGGTGACTGTTTTGATTTCTTTTTTAAAAATCATTTTTTTTTTTATTAAATCAGATTTTTTTTTTATTTCAATCGAATTATTTGATTTTTTTTCCATACTATAAATAAATTATTCACTAGAAGATACTTTTTGCTACATGATTCATTAAAATTAGAGAAACAGTGTATTGGCAGCAGTTTGTATCAAGGCCTACCCAAAGAATGGACACAAATAACTAATATTGAAACATTTACCTGTGTTACCCATTTCAGTCTTTGGGGTGACACAAGGGGAAGAATTCCAGAATACATTTGGCATAGAATAGACAGCATAGTGGAAATGGAGGGGAATCATTGAAAGGTAGGTTTTCTCATTGTTACAGCATTGCTTGAAGGAAGATGACTTCTTGAAAATCATTTTTTCTAATTGCAAAATTGTAATAAGTTTGGACCAGCTAAGTCTGTGCCATTGGTACAGTAGAAAAATATTCTTAGTCTGTGCTCCTTGTTCTCCGAGTTGATTTACTATTTCTGATGGGTTCACTGGAAGATTATCATATATATGGTTTAACCCTTTACCCAACGCAGACGATATATATATCAAAATTTATTATTTTAAATATCATTTTTTTTTAAATTTTTCAAAAAATTTCAACAAAACCATAACATGTGACCCCTCATTGGAACGAGCTCAATGAGCTCATTCCAATGAGGGGTTACATGATATGGTTTTGTTGAAATATTTTGAAAAATTTAATTTGTTCCACCACTCAATTTGCATATTACGCGAGCAGATGCGGGCGATTCGTTAGGTAAAGGGTTAAAATCTATGTTCACATTAATATGATTCCATTTACATTAGCCGAAAATTGTATAAACTTATAAAACTTATTCAAAAACATTTGACTAACCTACAGCACGTTCCAGCAGTCAAGACACAATGGGATGTATAATCCCACTCTACTGATTAGTTCTAACTACCATAAACACTAATTGCTTTTTTCAACAGTTAATACGTTTTTTAAACTTGTTTCAGCACATTTCCAAGTTGTTTTGAAATATTCCAAACAATTTGTAAATTTTTGATTTAAATCAATGATTTTTTCCCCCCAAATCATTGATTTAACCCTTTAAACAATGTAACGGTCAAAACCGGCCAGCACTATTCTAAAAAATCGCCAATTAATAGTATTCAAGAATTTTGTTTGCAAGTGTCGTCTGCTTTTCATGTTAGGTAAAGGGTTAAATGATGATTTCAAACCAATAATTTAAATCAGTTGATTTAAATCAGCCAACTCTGCATAAATTGTTACAAAACAAATCCATACGGACTAAATATTTTCACTTTAAACATAATATGAAGCACATAATGTGAAGCCTTCAAGTTATGGAACCTGTAATTCAGAATAGGGTCCAAATGTGGGCTTTCCATACTCAACAAGTTAAGGTGGCATTTTTCTCTCAAATTTGGACAGCCGAGTTATTTATTTATTGGTGTTTAAGGTCACATACTTATGCACAATGGCTGATCGAGACTGACAGTTTTACGGGTGGGGAAAGCTGGAGTACCCGGGGAGAGCCACTGAGCATCGATGAGCAACTGTCGGCTCCTCAACATTCTAACTCTGTTCAAGCTCGTCTGAAGCAGGGTTACAGCGGTTGAAGATATGTGCACCATCGACGTGCAGTATGCCTTAGTACATGGCATCATCGTGCCCCCATGTAGGCAACCAGGATAAAGTGCCTTGCCCAAGGACACAACGCGGGTCGTCCCAGACAGGAATTGAACTCGGGACCTCTGGCATAGAAGTCCAACTGTCTACCACTGAGCCACCGCACTCAGGATAGCCAAGTTAATTTATATTTTTTATGCATCATCAGAGATGAGATTTTTGGATGAAACAGAAAAGAATAAGCAGTTCTCAAAGATGAGCGCAGAGATGAAAGAGTGTATCGAGACAAAAATCCCTGCAAATCTTTTATCAGGACCAAAGGCACATGCTGGGGAGAGCATGAGATAAGCCTTAGGACAGTGTTTGTCATATGTGCAGGAATGCAAGGGTGTGAAGACAAAAAAAAACTCTAAAATTGTTGAGTGTGGCTAGTCTTCAAATTCACTGCAATTCAAAATCTTTGAACAGACAAAACCTTTATCAAATATCTCTAAAAATTACAATTCCCTGATATGGCCCCACAAAGTAGATCTGTTTCTCAGGCCATTTTTTGTAAAATTGCATGTGGGTGAGCAGTTTTTTATTTTATTTTTGTAATTATTTCTTTGCCATCAGAAATTCATATTCTTGGTTTGTTTTATGTTTTAGGCCTTATAATCTACAGAATAGCATGGGTGGTGGTATACTTCGTCCCTTGAATGCAAGAAGGCTTTTCAATACTTTAGCACTGAAGGGTCAAATTTATCAATTTTATTAACTTGTGTAAGATACAAGATATATACCATTTCATTTTTATTTTTTTAAGTTTGTATTGGTTATAAAAAGAGAGTATGCGGAAGCCAAAATGACTATGCGGGAAGGCCTGAGAAACAGATTTTTAACATTCAGGTCTATTTGTCTTTCTTTTTTGTTTTTGAAATGCGGTTTCAGTACTGTGATTACAAACATGGAGAGAGAATTTATATGTTCTGTTTGATATTCTCGTCAGAGCACTAACGAACTTCATATGTCATAAAAAAAAACATCAGCAGGGTTTACTCTAAACCATTTTTGGGGCCAAAATAAGGCCCCTTTCCCAATGGTGTACATGCTATAAAATTCCCAATTTCTGGCACAAAATGCTATTATCCGCAAACTTATACAGCATAATCAGGTTACATAGCCATTGTGTTCAACTGATAGTTAATCCTAATCCACTGCTAACCATTTTAACCTGTATTCTCTCTGGAAAAAAAACTTCCAGGTGGATTTATGTTTAGATGACCAATTGGATAATTTCCAAGAAAAAGGCTCCTTTCCGAATCTACCTGGATCAAACCCTGCCTCAGTGTTAAGAGGGTTCAACAGACAGATGCTACTTTCCCTAAGGTTGCTTCATACAAAATACTATGAAGTTCAGGGGGAAAGATGACTGATATTTTGTCGTATTTTTTAGCCTGTATTGGTTCTCACAAGGTTGCAATTTTTTTTTTTTTTTTTGGCAAAAATCAAGTTCACGTTACCCCACTCCTACCATCATTCTATAGAAATTTGATTGAAATCAGCTGTGAAGAAGAGAACTTCACTCTTTTGATCATGTCAGCCCACTTCCCATGCCAGATTAGTAAGGTCTATGGTAGACCATTCAATATTTTCAACATGCAGTCCAAAATAATGAGTATAGACAATTCCAACTGAAAGAATTAAACTGGCATGCAGGATGCCATCAGTGTTTAACCCTTTACCTAACACAGTGGTCATAAATGGCCAGGCAATTGACCAAAATAAGCCTACCATAGTCTAAAATATCTTACAAAGGTCTTGATAAAACCATACATATATGGATATCATAAGAACCAGCTCATCCAGCCGGTCCTAATGATATCCATATTTGTATGGTTTTAGTGAAAAATAGTGACAATTTTTCTCGAAATATGTGAAATTTAATTTTTTTTTTTTTTAATCTGTGCGAGGTAAAAGGTTAAGAGAGTAAACAGCATTTTCACAATGGACGATGTTCAAAATACGATGGGCAGTCGAAAAATGTGACTATACCTCACCCTGACTTCCATTCAGGTGAGCTCAAAACAGAAATCTGAATGCTATTTTTGTGCAGGACTTTAGGTAGTGTGAGTCCAAGTTCTATTTCAGTTATCCTACAACACATTTCAACAACTGCTTTTTATGTGAGAGATGTAGCACAGTTTGTTCTATGTAATAGAGATAACTAAAGTGTGTATTATGAATTCCATGTTATCACCAAAGTGGATTCTTCTTAAACATTCCCTTCCAATTTAAACCTTCAGCTTCCTGCAGTCTCTTACTTGAAAATTTCAGCTGTTTTTCCAACTCTTCTATTTCCTGTGAAAGAAATATGAAAACATAAACACAATTGAAAGTAAACACCTTCTTTTGCAATGCAACACCCTCTCAAGTGCCCCATGAGCATGACTCTAAAATCTGTTTCCGCCTCCGTCTCATCGTGGACAAGCCTGGAAATAAGCAGACTGATATCTGCAAAATGAGGTCCCCAGAAGGTGAATTTGGTCATGCTACACTGCACAGCAGGGTAGCATCACAAAATTTACCCTCTGTGAACCTCAGTCTGAATCAAGGTCTCAAGCCAAAACAGAAAGATGTACCTAGAGGATAAATTGGCCCACTCCTTGGGATAGCATCTGCAAATGTACCCTCTGGGGACCCCATTTTGCAAATGACAGGTTGCTTATATTCAGGCTTGATCATGGATGACACGGTGTTGCGTGCATTTCATCATGCAGGAAGATACTTCTTCACATAAAATGGTGAGTTTACACTCAGTAATAGTATATCTGTATGGTAGAATTGTTAACCTTTAACAATAATGTCCACTTTTCCCTATCCAATTTCACACATTTTACATTTTGCTGCCTTATTTCCATTCATTCACTAGAATTTTGAAGTGTTTTTACATCACTGTTGACTGCCTGTACATGTACTAAATTTCCAATTACATGGGCTCTACTGTGCCCTGTATGCATTTTTATAGAATGTGAGTAATATTATCTTGGAGGAAATCCCACCACAGCAGTGTTTCAAGGATAATTTACTGTCACATTCTGTTAAGTCTGCAGGGAAACCATTTCCGCAGTTTCTCATATTATCATGCTGTGACAACAGTAAAGTTGCCAATGAAACGGATGCATATGCCCACATAATTTAGAAAGTGAGAAGTTGAAAAAAACAAATATTTTAAAAACAATTTCAACAAAACCATATCATTGAGCTTGTTCCAATGAGAGGTCACATATGGTTTTGTCAAATTTTGTTGAAAAATCTTTTAAAAAAAAACAATGATTAAAATAAAAAAATTTCATATCCTGTTTACCAAAAATTTGTAAGCTAGTAGTATACATAACTGTTGACATAAATAATCTCAACAACATAAAAGTATATTGCAAAGGATATGTACCATGTTTTTATGACATGTGGATGAAAAGAGGTACAAGGGACATAACTCCTGTGAAATACGGTGAAAAATGGCCATGAATGATCAGGATCAGATTTTTAATGTTTAAAACTTGAGGTTTTAAAAATTCCAATTTATAAAAGTGAAACAAGAAAGGACTTAAAAAAGGGACACAATCTCTGTTAAACAAGATATAATAGATGAAATGCTCATACTGGATTACTGTGTCGGGCTAAAGAGGTCTGAAACGTTAAAAAATTTATAGTAATTTATATATTTTTTATACTTACCAATGACCCAGACATAGCTGGTGCTAACTCTTAAAATATAGGGCCAAACACAAATTTTGCCCCCCAATCCCCAAAATTTGCATCTAAAACTCAAGAAAACATGTCCTGAGAGGCCCTCCACACTTCGCCCCTACTGCGCATGCGCAGTGTCAAGGACGTTCCGAAATTGGCGCCATTTATCATTCTAATAACCAGTGCCTGGTAAGCGCTATGTACTCAGCGGGGAGGCAAGAGTTCCCAACTCCTGGGAGGGCCATCCCCGTCTGGGTCATTGGTAAGTATAAAAAATATATAAATTACTATAAATTTTTTAACATTTTTATACTGTACCAATGACCCAGACATAGCTGAATAGTAAAAAGGCTGGAGGGCCAAGGACATAGAGCAAAATGGAATACGCTCAATAAAATAAAATAGAGTCATCCCCTGTAGGGAAAAGAAGTAATAGGCCTTACATGTATCTTTCTTATTTATGATAAATTAGAAAGATACAACACCTTCCAAAAATTGAGCTTCATACATCCATGTACTCTATTAATATCCAATAATCCTTATACTAATAATTTTTAAAGTAAGCCAATAATAAAGTAAGTCTAGAGAATAGAGACTCTTATACTCCTAAAAGTGTGTGAGAATTGCATAATCATGTCCGTTGACATATGCAATATTCAAAAGCTATACTTTAAAAACTAAGACTTGAATGAATTTTATAAACTTAAACTTCTCACTAAACAACCATCCCAATAACAGCTCAGAATTACTAACTCGGAGGAGGTATCCCCTTGTTTTCATAGTAAAAACAGGTGACCCAAGGGAACACCCTCCCCCCCCCCCCCCTTTTTCTTGCCCTGGGTCAAATAGCCCAGAGCGAAGAGGGCAGCCGAACGGAGACACTGCCGAAACAGACAGCCTACCTAGCTATAGTAGCAACTGTTAAGTGAATGACATTCTGAGCAGTAGATAATAGACCTAACAATAGAGGCCTCCAGAAATGGACTCGATATTTCTGAGATAAAATTCATGAATGGATGGCTGAGCGCAATGAGCAGCCTTCAAAAATCTATAATAGAACACTATTAATGTAAGCCCAAGAAGTAGAAGAACTCTTACTTCATGAGCCGAAATCTTAAGCACAACTGCTAAGCCAATGATATACCATAAGCAGTACGCTAGTTAATAGAATCCATTAACAATAAATGGAGCGTAACGTCCTTCTACTAGACATCAAAGACAGAAGAAGCTTACGCCCTTGTAATAAACAGATATCTGTTTATAAATACATAAACTGTACCCGGAAAGAGTAAAGGCCTATGCCCATACGAAGACGGAAGGACCTTAAAATAATAGGTTCCGGATAATAGGAGCCTAACTCTTATGCAACAATCCAACCTAAATAGTAACGGAAGTATTGATTCCGAAACTATGAAAGTGAAAATCATCCATCGATAGTGCATGAAACTCACTGACTCTACAGTAAAAGAGAAACCAACAGAATTACTGTCTAAAAGGTCAGAATTTGAAAACTACTGTTTCCAGAGGCTCAAATGATTACTTAGCTAAATAAGAACCTGAAGTTAAAATCCGTATAGGAATTTAATCTAAAGATTCTAAGTCTATTTATCAAAAAGTTACTAACTGACTTAGATAAAGAGACAAAAGACTCAATTGTAAACTATCGTAGAGTGCATAGGTATGAGGTAACATAAACCTATAACCTAAATAACAACAGGCTGCAGTAGATCTTGTGAAACAAGTATACTAAAAATAGCAATGAGTAGTATGGAGGGATCAACCATATGAACATAATGATCCCTACACCACGACGGAAGAGCCTCCACTTTAGTCGCATAGAATAGCGAAGAAGAGGATCTCCTATAGTAAGAAATCGCGTCCAAAGCTCGTCCAGTACAGTGCTTACAATGCAATACGGACCACACAACGGAATACATGAAGGTTGCGACCTTGCTGGTTGTGATAAAGATGACACGATTTACCCAGTGAAAAAAGATCCTCACATAGAGGAAGATTTCACGTTAAGATCCACAGTAGACAAGAGAGTAAATTACTCATGATCTCTGTGAAGATAGAGATGCTATCAACAGAAATGTATTGTGGTTGTTTATCTTAGCAATACCTGCTAAAAACAACAGCGCCGGAGGATACGCGTATCCTATCATTCTGTCCTATAGATCAATAGAGCGTTAACAGTATTAGCTCAGAGATCTGGACAAGCCAACACATACGTCTGCAATTGATTAGCCAGCTGTGTCATAAATAAAACATCATTGGGCGCTCCCATAGATAGCAAATCTGATTGAATACTTGTTTGTTGAGAGTCCATTCTGACAGCAACAAGCGACCCGTAAGAGAACGGGAGTGCGATAAAACAATCAGACGACCCAGAATATGACGGACCAAAACTGAACTTGGGGTACTATAACCAACAGACGGATTCTTTCCATTAAATTGAATAACGGAAACGAAAGAGTGCCTCCCTGGTTCCGGAGATACGCCACTACTGTCGAATTAAAGGACAGGAATTTGGGCATGCGTTTCTGAATAATGTTCATGCAATGACATAAAGCAAGCCTAAAAAACATTATTCCGCGGAAGTTAACTGATAGCTAAAAGACTGCGGAACCCAAAGACCTTGGCACTTCGAATCCGTAGGGATCAGTATATATCCCAATCTGTTTGACTGGCAACCGTCATAACAGCCACACTCAGGTCCGGCAACTGCGGCGGCACTCTCTGAGTCAACCACCGAATGTTTGCCCCAGTCTGAATCTCTTGTAACACTAGATAGACAAGAGAATGTATAAATCAAGCAATTCATGGATTGCCGGAAAGTTGCCGTCGAAGAGAAGCTCCTCCGAGAACGAAGCGACTCTGAGAGAGTTCTTAACCTACTATCCACGCGTGGATGTAGCTAGGGCTGCCTCACGTCTAACCAACTCCAATCAGCCACTGAAGGGCGGAGTTATACGTGAACAAACTACTGCCCTCAAAAGAAATTACATTGAGAATAATATCCCGTAAATCTTTTCTTGAAGACGTAATGATAACGCCTCAGTAAGGCGGATTACATATAATAAAGCGTCTAAGTTAAGTCTAATATACATAATGTCGTTCCCAACATTGAAATTGGAAAAGACATAAACGGTGAAAAAGAATATATGCAGTCTTTAATCACACCGTCTAGACGCATATGAACTCTCGGTATGCCCTGCTCTGCCAAAATAAACTATATGTAAAAAAAGATAAAATGGCAGAAATGAGCCACGCGGACAAGAAACTAAACTATCATGCTTAGTAGCCGTCTTGTATATATATATAAATATATAGCGTCGAAAAATAAAACACATGTTGTAATGACAATATTGGACTGCGTCGGTAAGTCAGGGACAAAGTCCCTGTACCGATCGAAAAATCCGAGTCCAATGACGCTATAAGTCTCTTATCCAAGATCGCAGCAATGAAGTCCGAAAAATAATCACTGGAAGAAATGCCAGAAGATATGAAAGGCATCTTCCGATACTACTAAAGGGAAAACTCGAAATCTTTCGAATCCCTTTCGCCATCCTGTCGGACCCTATAAAGCGTTCGGTCGTCCGTAGCTTGATGCAACCGCGGACCGCACCGACCCAGCGCCGTCGGATAATTCCTGATTCGACCGAGAAACCGACAATTGCTGGGATGCTGCGAAACAACTGTGCTAACTCGGATAGCACGTCCGTCACTGAGGCCTGAGGAGCAGCGGTCTTACGATGCATTGCCGCAGGAAGCTCCGAGATCGTTACCCCGTGCATACTTCCAATATGCGAGCGAACGGAGTGTATAGGCCTCGTGTCCCTTGGCTACCGGATGGCGCGACCTATTCGCTGTGGAATCACTGAATGCCGAAACTGATCGGATACTCGAGGTCACGTAGCCAATGTGCGGTCGTGTGCCCTGCTGTGAGGATGAGGAAGCATTAAAGACAGTCTCTCGGACTGTCAATATAACGGAGCGTCCCGAGCAACGGACATATGCTCCGAATGTAAAATATCTGAACCACAACATGCGGTCCCCTATGTTGTTGGCTTCCTCCGATCTGTCCTCAATCTGCCGTCACTGGGTGAGTACTAAAGTAATTAAAGTGCTCGCATCACCCAAATCTCCTTCCTAGACCGCAACGGACGAACCCGGCAGCCGAACCATTCGATGAATGTACGCTACACCGGGTGAGCTAGCGAATGTCACTCCGTAAGCGATAGACATATTCCATGAGCACTTATTGCCGCTAACTCTTCATTAACTATGACGACAGAGGCACACTTTTGAAAGACATCTCCATAACTCTTCGAACAAGAAACCAGAAATGCTTGGATAGCAAGCATAAAATAATAATATATATAGCGTCGTTCAATAATTCGAAAGTTTGTGTGACATTATTGGACTATGTCGGAACTGAGGGACGATGTCCCTGAACCGAACCAAAAATTTCTAAGTCCACCGACGCTATCAGTTTCTTATCCGGCATCGCAGCATATGTTGTTCCGAAAGGGAAAGCTTGAAATCCACCGAATCCCTTTCGGTATCCCGTCGGACCGGATGAAACTTTCGGACGTCCGTACCCGCTTCCGCGGAGCGTCCCGACCCAGCATCGTCGGATAAAATATATGCGACAGATTCAGTTGATGCTGGGATGCTGCGATAAACTGTGCTATTAAGGAAAGCACGTCCGTTCCCGAGGCCTGTGCAGTAGCGGACTTACGATGCATTGCCGCTGGAAGCTCCGTGTACGTTGACTCCCGCATACTTCCTATGCGAACGTCCGGAGTCTGCAGGCCTCGAGTCCCCGGCTACCGACCCAGCGCTGTCGGATAATTCTCGATCCGACACCGTTTCTGTCGGCTGCTGGGATGCTGCGATAAGCTGTGCTATGTGCACAAGAATGTCCGGCGTCGAGACCTGCGGAGGCGCAGTCTATCGCTGCTTCGCGGAGGGCAGCTCCGCATCAGATGGCTCCCGCATACTTTTCCTATGCGAACGTCCGGAGTCCATCGGTCTCGAATCCCTGGCTGCCGGATGGTGTGACCTGGTCGCCGAAGAATCCTTGATCGGCGAAGCTGGTAATATATCGGCGGTCACGCAGCCAAGGTGCGGTCGTGTGCGCTGACGAGAAGAGGAAGCCTTAGCAGTCTCAGCGGACTGCCTATACAACGGAGCGTCCCGAGCGACGGACGTATGCTCCGCTAACGACACATTTGTACCACAACATCTGGGGCCAGATGTTGTTGAACGAGAGAGGGGCCTCTCTCGCTTGCCGTCCGGATGGACCGGAACGAGCTATGAACCGGACTAAAAGGCTTCCTCCGTTCTCCCTCCGATCCGCCGTCACTGGGTGTGCATTAAGTTAATTTTATAGTGCTCGCATCACCCCAAAATTCCTTCTAGACCGCAACGGACGAACCCGGCTGCCGAACCATTCGGTGAATGGACGCTACACCGGGCGAGCTAGCGGACGTCAAAGGCCGTCGAACCTACTAGGGTCCTCTTAGGCAATTGGCGTATTACATGAGCACTTTTCCGCTAGCCCTTCATTAATTGTGACGACGGAGGCACACTGTTGGAAGACATCACAGATACATCACCCTAATCTTGATCGTCTGAAATAGAAATTGATAAAGTAGAGTGACCCTGCGGGGAAAGGACCGGAGTGTCCAAATCCCCAACAACATACCGTGACATACGCTTCCCATATTGTCATCGAAATCATACGATACAGAACCGGAGTTAATGCGAGTACACTGACCACATATAGAATGATAATAAGGTCAGAGGAAGACTTCCTCTTAAAACAATTGATCAATATCCTTTCAATGTGAAAAGAAAACAAGTCCTGGTACTCGCACTAACCCCTGGCAATCAAAATACATAATAATAATATGATCCATTAATATAGAAAAAATAATTGAAATCAAAATATTTTGAAAAAATATTTTTTCAGAACAGCCCAAGTTTCTGAAAAGTAACGTTGAGCCCCAATGGATCCCAAGCCTAAGTGTGGACAAAAATTTTAAAAATATTTTAAACAATTTATTCAACACTTACGAACAATAATAATGTATCTAGTTATGATTGAAATAACATAAAGATATTATTATTTAGAAATCCCCCCCTCACACAGAGGGCTGTTGTAAATGTAAACAATGAGTGTAAAAACACTAAAATAAGACTCCAGGCACCCAGGCCCAAAATCAGTTACCAAAAATACACCATCTGATGCAAAACAGAGACTTCCAGGGAAGAAACTGCAGAACATCAGATGGTAGATGCAGAACACAACGCCTAACCACCCGTAGGTGAAGACGTAAACATGGGGAAAGAACAGAATTCATTCTGTTATTCAGCTAAACTCCCAAGAAATTTTAGTAATAATAATTACAGAAATTATGCCAAAAGCATGGGAGAATAGCAAGGGGGAACTTAAAGGACAGGGAGAGAGGAAAAACACTTGTAAAAACAGTGTAACTAAATAATCAGAATGACAACAAAATGGCTGCTGCCTTGAAAATAGGTAACTTAACATAATTTCATTAAAAAATTTTAAGTTACAGCCCTGATAATATTCTGTCACACATTCTTTTCCTCTCCTCCTTTTCTATCCTCCTTAGAATCACCATTTCACTAATATTTATGTGTCTGGCATCATTTAAACTGAGATTTAAAAGCACAAAGATCAGTCAGATGTTAACTGATGAAGGGCCAAACTTAGAATGAAAAATGGCGCCAATTTCGGAACGTCCTTGACACTGCGCATGCGCAGTAGGGGCGAAGTGTGGAGGGCCTCTCAGGACATGTTTTCTTGAGTTTTAGATGCAAATTTTGGGGATTGGGGGGCAAAATTTGTGTTTGGCCCTATATTTTAAGAGTTAGCACCAGCTATGTCTGGGTCATTGGTACAGTATAAAAATATCAGTTTTCAGAGGCTGTCAAAGTAATTCTTTTAAGTTTTTTAATCAATTAACGGGTATTAACTCTATAACCCCAAATGGATATTAATCCTTTTCCAAATGAATTGGCCACATCCATATGTGTAATTTACAAAAATTAATAGAGTAGTTGGAAAAAAAACAAATTTTTCAAAAAATACCATCAAAAACATATGTAACCCCTTATTGGAGCGACCTGGTCTCGTTCCAATGAGGTGGTCAAATGATCAGGTTTTGTTAAAATGTTTTGAAAAATTTTGAAAGAAAAAAAACATATTAAAGTAAAAGATTTTGGATAACAATTGCATTGGCTAAAGAAATCAAATTTATACTCAATATACGGTAAATGGTTTGGTGTTTGGAAGTCATATGAAATTAACAATTGAGAAATATCCAATTTAGACAGCATCCATGTATTGGTTACAAGTTACTTTAGTTGAGCAGTTAAAAAAAAAAATTTAGTGTTTTTTTCTTTCATAAACAAATGAATGGGGTATTCACAACTTCCTATCGCAAAAAGATAAGGGTATGGAGGTCATTTGTAATAAAATTCAACAGACACCAGGCTGAGTATTAAAATCAATAATAAATATCTTCAAAGATGAAAATATGAGAAGGACATTTAGACAAATGAAATATGGTTTTATTGTATTTTCATAATCACATGGTCACAGACTTATGTTCAATTAACATTTATTAATAATTAATTATTAATATTTATTTATTTATTTATTGGTGTTTAAGGTCAAATACTTCTGCACAATGGCTAACCATGACCGTGACAGTTTTACAGGTGGAGGAAGCCGGAGTACCTGGACGAGCAACTGTCAGCTCCTCAACATTCTAACTCTGTTCAAACTCCGCTCAAGCAGGGTTACAGTGGTTGAAGACATGTGCACCATCGATGTGCAGTACGCCTTAGTACATGGCGTCATCGTGCCCCCATGTAGGCAACCGGGATAAAGCGCCTTGCCCAAGGACACAATGCGGGTCGCCCGGACGGGGATAGAACTCGGGACCTCTAGCATAGAAGTCCAGCAGTCTACCACTGAGCCACCACGCTCCCAATTATTAATATATTATTTAACGAATGAATGGATTTATTGATCAAATCAATCAATCGATCAATTAATTAACAAAAGAAGCCGGATAACCCGGAGAGAACAACTGGGGCAGTGGTGAGCAACTGTCGGACTCCCCAGCATACTAACTCCACACAAGCAGGGTTAGCACTGGCTGAAGGCAAGTGCACCGTCGACAGAGATCTTGTCATACCCAGGAAGAGGATTTTGAATCAACTCGAATCTCAAATTGAATCTTACAGATTTTCAGGTTGTCGATATTTCCTATTCTCATGATTGTCGATTAAATCAATCTCTATTCAAGCATTGTATTCAACATTTACTCATCTGCTTGGGCAAGTCAGTTAAAAAAGTAAAATATGTCTGAAATGGAATTGAAGTAGTTTCAGAATCGAAACCTACTTGAACTCTTGTTTTAACCCTTTACCCAACGCAGACGATACCAAAATTTATTATTTTAAATATCATTTTTTCAAATTTTTAAAAAAATTTCAACAAAACCATATCATGTGACCCCTCGTTGGAACAAGCTCAACGAGCTCGTTCCAATGAGGGATCACATGATATGGTTTTGTTGAAATTTTTTGAAAAATAATATTTTTTCAAATGCTGAATTTACATATTACGCGGGCGGATGTGGGCGATTCGTTGGGTAAAGGGTTAACAACAGGTCTCCTTGCAGGAGACCTGCTTATAGAAGAAGAGTTCAAGGGGAGCCATTGGTAGGATTTTCAGAAGTCTGAATGGTTTGAAAAATTCCCAATCAGCACGACTATTTTGAATCAAATCAAAACCATATTTTCTCAGGGTTCTAGGATGAGGCAGCATGCCAGTGATTTTATGTCAATCACTGATTATGCTTCCACGTAATGATGTATCTCTGTTATTTGAGCATCATGCTGGTAATAAACACTTTACCCTTTGGAGTTTGTACCATCAAGTCATGTGCCCACCAAAAGCTTTTTAAGCAAACCCACAACAATTCAAGCCAGTGACATTAAGGTCATTTCCTCTTTATTACTTACAGCTATAATCTTTCTGTTTCTTTTTTCTTTCAACTCGGGTACTGCTGCCTCTAGATTTTCAATCTGAAAGGAGAAACATACACCAGAACAATAAATTTACAAAATGTACAGTTCAATGAATGTTATGTTAATTTTAGACAACTGTGGAACCCTGTTAAATAACTGAATCTCCATTTTGCAAATTGAATTTAATGACCAAATATATCCACATAACAAGAATTGAGTCATTTTCTGGTATTCTGTAGTAAAATGAGAATTAAGTCTACTAGATCTTGTTTGACAGAGTTCTGTCAAACAAGATTTAATAGATTGACTCTTAACCTGCTGAATAAGTTAAAAAATATTTTTCATTAAATCTAGTTATGGCTGCTGTAAAGCAGCCATGACTAGATTTGATGAAGAATTCATGAAAATTTGACTCAAGAAAACAGTAGTTAACTAAAGCAATGCCCTGGGTGGCATAATAATTATGCTCCCGCTTGCAATACCATGGATAGCATTACAGAAATGAAACATTTATTACCGGGTGATGGGGGAGTGCAGTGGCTCAGTAGGTAGAGGTGCAGGCTGCAAGCCGAGAGGTCCTCGGTTCGAATCTCACCTGCGGCAACCGCGTTGTGTCCTTGGGCAAGACACTTCAACTCCATTGCCCGCATGGGGGCATGGTGAAGTTGTGTACTAAGGCGTACTGCACGTCGATGGTGCACTTGTCTTCAACCAATGGTAACCCTGCTTGTGTGGAGTTAGTATGTTGGGGAGCTGACAGTTGCTTGCCGTTGCTCGGTGGTTCTCTCCGGGTACTCCGGCTTCCTCCACCCGTAAAACTGTCACGGTCATGATTAGCCATTGTGCATAAATATGTGAACTTAAAAACAATAAATAAATAATAATAAATAATATTACCGGGTGATGGATGATGGATGATAGATGACAGACCTTCGACAGATTACAGACCATTGGGGCATGATCGTAAAAACTGTTTAAGGGCCACCATAGGGTGACACAAAAAGTACCCCAGTCTCTTTACCAAATGTTAAGTGACCTGATTTGATAATTTTGTGAAAAATGTTTTTTCGCCAACTTTATATATGTTGCACATCTCCAAGGCATGTGTAACTGTATCCTAAGGTTTCAACTCTCTATATTAGAAACTGTGGAAGCAGTTGATTACACCATGAAAGTACCCTCGATTAAAAAATACAGGATATGTTTTAATTTTAAGTTGATAAAGGGCAATAATTTTGTGCAAAAATATTTTTTATGAAAACTTTATAGATGTTGCACATCTTCACTGTGTGTGTAACCATATCCTAAACTTTACAATTTCCACATTACAAACTGTGGAAGGAGCTGATTACACCATGAAGGTACCCTCAATAAGGTACCCTCAAATAAAAAACACTGGAAATTTGTCTATATCGATAAAGGGCAATAATTTTGTTAAAAAATATTTTTTTCTGCAAATTTTATAGATGTTGCATATCTTCAAGGCATGTGTAACCATCTCCTAAAGTTTCAACTCTCTACATTAGAAACTGAGGTAGGAGTTGATTACACCATGAAGGTACCCTCGATTAAAAAATACAGGGAATTTTTTAAGTCGATGAAGGGCAATAATTTTGTAAAAAAATATTTTTTCTGCAAACTTTATAGATGTTGCACATCTTCATTGTGTGTGTAACCATATCCTAAGGTTTCAAATCCTCTACATTACAAACTGTGGAAAGAGTTGATTACACCACGAAGGTACCCTCAATAAGGTACCCTCAATTAAAAAACACTGGACATTTTCTAAGTCGATAAAGGGCAATAATTTTGTTAAAAAGTTAAAAAATTTATAGTAATTTATATATTTTTTATACTTACCAATGACCCAGACTTAGCTGGTGCTAACTCTAACAAATCCAGGGCCAAACACAAATTTTGCCCCCCAATCCCCAAAATTTGCATCTAAAACCAAAAGAAATCATGTCCTAAAGGACCTCCATACTTTGCCCTTACTGCGCATGCGCAGTGTCAAGGACATTCCGAAATTGGCGCCAATTATCATTCTTACTGGCAGTGCCTGGTCAGCGCTATGTACTCAGCAGGGAGGTAAGAGTTCCCAACTCCTTGGAGGGCCATCCCCGTCTGGGTCATTGGTAAGTATAAAAAATATATAAATTACTATAAATTTTTTAACATTTTTATACTGTACCAATGACCCAGACTTAGCTGAATAGTAAAAAGGCTGGAGGGCCTAGGACATAGAGGAAAATCCAATAAGCTCAACTATACAATATAGAGGCAACCCCTCAAGGAGAAAAGGAGTATTAGGCTTTACATGTATCTTTCTTATTTTATGTTAAATTAGAAAGATACAATACCCTTCATAATTGAGCACAATAACATTCATGTTCTCTATTAACATCCAGTATAACCCTTATACTAATTATTTTTAAAGTAAGCCAATAAATAAAGTTAGTCCAGAGAATTGAGACTCTTTATATTCTTTAAAAGTGTCCGAGGATTGTATATTAACGCCCGTTTGACACTTGACATATACAAATGCTTCACACCGAGCTACACTTTAAAAATATGACATGAATGAATTTTTAACATTAATATTACACTTTAAAACCATCCCGGAAACGACTCAGAAATACTGACTTCGGAGGAGGCATTCCCTTGCTTTTCACTATAAAGCAGGTGACCTAAGGGAACACCCTCCCCCCCCCCTTCCCCTTGCCCTGGGTCAAATAGCCCAGAGCGAAGAGGGCAGCCGGACGGAGTCACTGCTGGAACAGAAAGCCTGCATAACTATAGTTGCAACTGTTTAGTGGACGACATTCTGAGCAACAGATAACGGACCTAAACAATGCAGGTCTCCAGAAATGGACTCAACATTTCTGAGATAAAAATTTGTGAATGTGGATGGCTGAGACCAATAAGCAGCCTTCATTAAATCTGTAATAGCAATACTATTAGCGTAAGCCCAAGAAGTAGCAAGAGCTCTTACTTCATGAGCCGAAATCTTAAGCACAGACTGCTGAGAAGAAGATAAATTTTCATAAGCAGTACGGATAGTTAATTGAATCCATCTAGCAATAGAATGGACTGAAATGTCCTTTCTATTAGGCATCAGAGACAGAAAGAAACGTTTTCGTCCCTTTCTAATAAACTGAGATCTCTGTTTATAGATACGTAATGCTCTAACAGGACAGAGTAAAGGCCTACGCCCGTCTGAAGACGGAAGAGCCTTAATAACAATAGGTTCCGGATATTTATTAGGAGCCTGATTCTTAGCTAAAAATCCCACATTAGTAGTGAAGGTGATAGTGTTCCCGACACTACGATAGTGAGAATCATCCACCGACAGTGCATGAAGCTCACTGACTCTTCTAGCAGAAGAGAAAGCTAAGAGAAAAGCTGTCTTATAAGATAAGAATTTGAAATCTACTGTCCCAAGAGGTTCAAATGGCTTTTCCTTCAGTTTAAGAAGAACCCAAGCTAAATTCCACTTAGGAATTAACCTAAGAGTTCTGGGTCTATTTATCGAGAAGTTTCTAACTAACTTAGATAAAGAGACATCAGATCCAATTTGTAAACTATCATGATGTGCATAGGTATCAGATAACATAGACCTATAACCCTTAATAGTAACAGGCTGCAGTTTGATTTCGTCAAACAAGTATACAAGAAAGTTTGCAATGTCTGGTATGGAGGGATCAAAAATATCAACAGAATGATCCCTACACCAACGACGAAAAACCTTCCACTTAGCCGCATAGTTTAGCGAAGAGGAGGTCCTCCTACAGTTAGAAATCGCGTCCACTGCTCGTCCTGTAAAGTGCTTGCCATGCAAGAAGGACCGCACAACGGAAAAACGTGAAGGTTGAGACCTTGCGGGTTGTGATGGAGTTGACGCGATTTCCCCTGCGAAAGAAGATCCTCCCGTGGAGGAAGCTTTCGCGGTAGGTCCCACAACAGACACCTGAGTAGATTTATCCACGGTCTCTGTGGAGACAGAGATGCTACCAACAGAATCTTGCATTGAGATTGTTTTATCTTTAGCAATACTTGCTGAATTAACGGCGCTGGAGGATACGCATATCCTATCATTCCGTCCCAAGGGATCGACAGAGCGTCTACTGCAAATGTTCTCGGGTCCGGGCACGGAGACACATACGTCTGCAACTGATTGTTGAGATGTGTCGCAAATAAGTCTATCATTGGCCATTCCCATTGGTAGCAAATCTGATTGAACACTTGTTTGTTGAGAGTCCACTCCGACGGCAACAAGCGACCCTTTCGTGAAAGGGAGTCTGCTAGTACGTTCAGACGACCCGGAATATGACGGACCGAAAGAAGAACTTGATGCTCTAGAGCAAACAGAAGGATTCTTTCCGTTAGATTGAACAACGGAATTGAATGAGTGCCTCCCTGATTCCGTATATACGCCACTACTGTCGTATTGTCGGATAGGATTTGGACATGAGCATTGTGAATAATGTCCATCCAATGACGTAACGCAAGCCAAATTGACATCATTTCTTTGATGTTTATGTGCTTGCCCAGGAATTCCGGATCCCAAAGACCCTGGCATTTCGAATCCGTTGGGATCAATGATGCACCCCAACCTGTTTGACTGGCATCCGTCATAATGGTAAAACTCGGATCCGGCAACTGCAGCGGAACTCCCTGAGTTAACCACTGAATGTTTGCCCAAGTCTGAATCTCTCGTTTCACTTGATCTGACAAGAGAACGTCTATGTCGAGCGAATGAATTTTCACACTCCAATTCTGAGTCAAGAAAATTTGGAGAGGACGCGTGCGTAACCGCCCCATCGGAATGAGATCCGCAGCGGCTCCGCACAGACCTATCAGTCTCATGAACTCCCTCGCTGTGACTTTGTCTGCGTGCAGACAATAGCGAGCGTAACAACTGACTAATTTTGCTCTGGTTAACGGCAGACGAATGAGATTGTTGTGCGTCTCGAAGCTCATTCCGAGATGTGTGAATGACTTGGACGGCACCAGATCCGACTTCTCCTCGTTTATTATAAAACCGAGACGTCGGAGCAATAGAAGCAGATTCTGCACATCGTTCTGAAGCGTTAACTCGTTGCCGTACCTCTGAAGAATGTCGTCCAGATAGGCCGACGTTACCGCAGACGAATGAGCTCGGAAATACATCATTACCGAGTTCATTACCCGAGTGAAAGCCCAGGGTGCTAGATTTAATCCGAAGCACATCGCCCGGAATTGATACACCACCCCTAGGACTGCGAAGCGTAGATACTTTCTGAATGTCGGATGTACCATGACGTGAAAGTACGCATCTTTGAGATCTATGCTTGTTGCATAATCGTTCACCCGAATACTCGCTCTGACCGATCGAATCGTCTCCATATAAAACTTCGGAGCGACGATCAGCTTGTTTATCCAGCTCAAATCTATGACTGGACGGAACGAGCCGTCTGGTTTCGGAACCAGAAACAGATGGCTGTAGAATCCCGGTGTCTCCTGGTTTTCTACGACCTCTATCGCGTTCTTCATTAAAAGAGACTGCACCTCTGATAACAGAGCGTCTCTTTTCTGCGGATTTGACGGAAGTTGAGTCCATTTTGGACTTCGAGTTAATGGAGGCTTTCGTTTGAAGGATATCTTTAGACCTTCCGAAATCACCCCTCTCACCCAAGGGTCGTCCGTAATCGATGCCCACTCTTGTGAAAAACTCGACAACCTTCCGCCAACCGGCCCGCGATAGAGGTTGAAGCCATCACCTCCTGGACCTGCGAGGCCTGCGGTAGGAGAAACCATGTCCTCCACGACCCACACCTCGTCCTGTCGACCTCGGGGCGTCTGACTGGTTGTCCCAGCCCGAAGGACGACCCGAACGAGAGTCGCTGCCTTGACGGTCTCTTGAATAAGACCAAGAGGATGCACCGGAACCTCTATAGGAACATCTCTTGGGCGCATTAGACCCAGAAGTGCCTGTCTTACTCTTATCTGCCGTGTCCGACTTCTTGGAAGCAGATTTGAACAGCAGAGAATCTGAAGCTTTCTTAGTGATTTTATCATAAATTGCAGAAAGCTTGCCGTCAAAGAGAAGTTCTCCGGAGACCGAAGCGACTCTGAGAGAGTTCTTCACCTTACTATCCACGAGTGTGGATGTAGCTAGGGCTGCGTCACGTCTAACCAACTCCAGGTTTGCCACTGAAAGGGCGGAGTTACACGTGGAATAAGCTACTGCCCTTGAAAGAAGTCTTAAAGAGGATTGTATATCCTGGAATTCTTTCCCTTGAAGATGCAGTGATAATGCCTTTGTAAGGTGGTCTGCGTACGATAAAGCATCTAAACTGGCTCTGTTAGACGAAATAGTTGTCTCCAACACCGCGGTTGGAATAGACGCCGACGACGGTAATGATAACTCTAAGTCTTCCGCCTCGTCGTCCATACGCAGAGGAACTCTCGGGATACCCTGTCCTGCCGTATCGAATTTATTCCTTGCATTAATGAACGGCAGGTTGAGAGTATTGGCGGACAAGAAACCTGCTTTACCTGTCTTGGAAGCAAGTTTGAACATAGCGTCGTTCAACAATTCAAATGCTCTTGCAACATTATTGGACTGAGACGGAAACTCGGGAGCGATGTCCCTGAACCGCTCAAAGAAATCAGAGTCCAATGACGCTATAATTCTCTTGTCCGGAACCGCAGCAGTCTGGCCCGACGGAACAACTTGAGGAAGAAAGTGCCGGATGAAGTCCACGGCAGCTTTATGTTGTTCCTAAAGGGATAGCTCCAAATCATCCGTATCCCTTTCACCATCCGGTCGGACCTCATGATGCTCCCGGTCGTCCGCCCCCGATGCTTTGGCGGAGCTTACCGACCCAGCGCCGTCGGATAATTCCCGATCCGACACCGTTTCTGCCGGTTGCTGGGATGCTGCGATAAGTTGTGCTATTTGCACAAGCACGTCCGGCATCGAGGCCTGCAGAGGCGCAGTCTTTCGCTGCTTCGCCGAGGGCAGCTCCGCATGTGGTGACTCCCGCATACTCTTCCTATGCAAACGTCCGGAGTCCACCGGCCTCGTGTCCCTGGCTACCGGATGGCGTGACCTGGTCGCCGAAGAATCCTTGATCGGCGAAGCTGGTAAAATATCGGCGGTCACGTAGCCAAGGTGCGGTCGTGTGCGCTGATGAGAGGAAGAAGCCTGAGCAGTCTCCGTGGACTGCCTATACAACGGAGCATCCCGAGCGACGGACGTGTGCTCCGCTTGCGACACATTTTGTACCACAACATCTGGTCCCAGATGTTGTTGTACGAGAGAGGGACCTCTCTCGCTCGCGGCCCGACTGGACCTGGACGAGCTAGGAACTGGACTCGAAGGCTTCCTCCGATCTCTCCTACTATCCGCCGTCACTGGGTGTGCACGTTGAATGTTTATAGTGCTCGCATCACCCAACATTTCCTCCTGGACCGCATCGGACGAACCCGGCTGCCGAACCATTCGGTGAATGGACGCTACACCGGGCGAGTTAGCGGACGACATTTGTCTTATCTCCATGAGCACTTTTGCCGCTAGCTCTGTATTCATTTGTGACGACGGAAGCGCACTGGTGGAAGATAACATGGAAACATCACCCTGTTCTTGTTCCTCTGAAATAGAAACTGATAGAGTAGAGTGACCGTGCGGAGAAAGAGCCGGCATAGCCCTTTCTCCACTAACAACATATCGTGACACACGTTTCCAATGTTTGTCATCCCAATATTGACATATAACACAGGAATTAGTGCGAGAACACTGACTACAATTAATACAATGATCATGAAAGTCAGAGGAAGATTTCTTCCTATTACAATTTGAACAATACCCTTTCATTGTGAAAAGTAAACAACAAGTCCTAGTTACTCGCACGAACCCCTAACACAAAGATACATAATGACATGATCCATAATAATGAAAAAACAATTTAAAAATCAAAATAATTTTTGAAAAGTTAAAAAATTTATAGTAATTTATATATTTTTTATACTTACCAATGACCCAGACATAGCTGGTGCTAACTCTTAAAAAATAGGGCCAAACACAAATTTTGCCCCCCAATCCCCAAAATTTGCATCTAAAACTAAAGAAAACATGTCCTGAAAGGCCCTCCACACTTCGCCCCTACTGCGCATGCGCAGTGTCAAGGACGTTCCGAAATTGGCGCCATTAATCATTCTAATAACCAGTGCCTGGTAAGCGCTATGTACTCAGCGGGGAGGCAAGAGTTCCCAACTCCTGGGAGGGCCATCCCCATCTGGGTCATTGGTAAGTATAAAAAATATATAAATTACTATAAATTTTTTAACATTTTTATACTGTACCAATGACCCAGACATAGCTGAATAGTAAAAAGGCTGGAGGGCCAAGGACATAGAGCAAAATGGAATACGCTCAATAAAATAAAATAGAGTCATCCCCTGTAGGGAAAAAGAAGTAATAGGCCTTACATGTATCTTTCTTATTTATGATAAATTAGAAAGATACAACACCTTCCAAAATTGAGCTTCATACATCCATGTACTCTATTAATATCCAATATAATCCTTATACTAATAATTTTTAAAGTAAGCCAATAAATAAAGTAAGTCTAGAGAATAGAGACTCTTATACTCCTAAAAGTGTCTGAGGATTGCATAATCATGTCCGTTGACATATGCAATATTCAAAAGCTATACTTTAAAAACTAAGACTTGAATGAATTTTAAAAACCTAAACTTCTCACTAAACAACCATCCCAATAACAGCTCAGAATTACTAACTCCGGAGGAGGTATCCCCTTGTTTTCATAGTAAAACAGGTGACCCAAGGGAACACCCTCCCCCCCCCCCCCTTTTTTCTTGCCCTGGGTCAAATAGCCCAGAGCGAAGAGGGCAGCCGAACGGAGACACTGCCGAAACAGACAGCCTACCTAGCTATAGTAGCAACTGTTAAGTAATGACATTCTGAGCAGTAGATAATAGACCTAACAATAGAGGCCTCCAGAAATGGACTCGATATTTCTGAGATAAAATTCATGAATGTGGATGGCTGAGCGCAATGAGCGGCCTTCAAAAATCTATAATAGCGACACTATTAATGTAAGCCCAAGAAGTAGAAGAACTCTTACTTCATGAGCCGAAATCTTAAGCACAACTGCTAAGTCAATGATATACCATAAGCAGTACCGATAGTTAATAGAATCCATTAACAATAAAATGGAGCGTAACGTCCTTCTACTAGACATCAAAGACAGAAGAAGCTTACGCCCATAGTAATAAACAGATATCTGTTTATAAATACATAAACTGTACCCGGAAAGAGTAAAGGCCTATGCCCATACGAAGACGGAAGGACCTTAAAATAATAGGTTCCGGATAATAGGAGCCTAACTCTTATGCAACAATCCAACCTAAATAGTAACGGATGTATTGATTCCGAAACTATGAAAGTGAAAATCATCCATCGATAGTGCATGAAACTCACTGACTCTACAGTAAAAAAGAAACCAACAGAATTACTGTCTAAAAGGTCAGAATTTGAAAACTACTGTTTCCAGAGGCCCAAATGATTACTTAGCTAAATAAGAACCGAAGTTAAAATCCGTATAGGAATTTAATCTAAAGATTCTAAGTCTATTTATCAAAAAGTTACTAACTGACTTAGATAAAGAGACAAAAGACTCAATTGTAAACTATCGTAGAGTGCATAGGTATGAGGTAACATAAACCTATAACCTAAATAATAACAGGCTGCAGTAGATCCTGTGAAACAAGTATACTAAAAAATAGCAATGAGTAGTATGGGGGGATCAACAATATGAACATAATGATCCCTACACCACGACGGAAGAGCCTCCACTTTAGCCGCATAGAATAGCGAAGAAGAGGATGTCCTATAGTAAGAAATCGCGTCCAAAGCTCGTCCAGTACAGTGCTTACAATGCAACACGGACCACACAACGGAATACATGAAGGTTGCGATCTTGCTGGTTGTGATAAAGATGACACGATTTACCCAGTGAAAAAGATCCTCACATAGAGGAAGATTTCACGTTAAGACCCACAGTAGACAAGAGAGTAAATTACTCATGATCTCTGTGAAGATAGAGATGCTATCAACAGAAATGTATTGTGGTTGTTTATCTTAGCAATACCTGCTAAAACAAGAGCGCCGGAGGATACGCGTATCCTATCATTCCGTCCTATAGATCAATAGAGCGTTAACAATATTAGCTCAGAGATCTGGACAAGCCAACACATACGTCTGCAATTGATTAGCAAGCTGTGTCATAAATAAATCATCATTGGGCGCTCCCATAGATAGCAAATCTGATTGAATACTTGTTTGTTGAGAGTCCATTCTGACAGCAACAAGCGACCCGTAAGAGAACGGGAGTCCGATAAAACAATCAGACGACCCGGAATATGACGGACCAAAACTGAACTTGGTGTACTATAACCAACAGACGGATTCTTTCCATTAAATTGAATAACGGAAACGAAAGAGTGCCTCCCTGGTTCCGGAGATACGCCACTACTGTCGAATTAAAGGACAGGAATTTGGGCATGCGTTTCTGAATAATGTTCATGCAATGACATAAAGCAAGCCTAAAAAACATTATTCCGCGGAAGAAAACTGATTGCTAAAAGACTGCAGAACCCAAAGACCCTGGCACTTCGAATCCGTAGGGATCAGTATTATATCCCAATCTGTTTGACTGGCAACCGTCATAACAGCCACACTCGGGTCCGGCAACTGCGGCGGCACTCTCTGAGTCAACCACCGAATGTTTGCCCCAGTCTGAATCTCTTGTAACACTAGATAGACAAGAGAACGTGTAAATCGAGCAATTCATGGATTGCCAAAAAGTTGCCGTCGAAGAGAAGCTCCTCCGAGAACGAAGCAACTCTGAGAGAGTTCATAACCTTACTATCCACGCGTGTGGATGTAGCTAGGGCTGCGTCACGTCTAACTAACTCCAATCAGCCACTGAAGGGCGGAGTTATACGTGAACAAACTACTGCCCTCAAAAGAAATTACATTGAGAATAATATCCCGTAAATCTTTTCTTGAAGACGTAATGATAACGCCTCAGTAAGGCGGATTACGTATAATAAAGCGTCTAAGTTAAGTCTACTATACATAATGTCGTTCCCAACATTGAAATTGGAAAAGACATAAACGGCGAAAAAGAATATATGCAGTCTTTAATCATACCGTCTAGACGCATATGAACTCTCGGTATGCCCTGCTCTGCCAAAATAAACTATTTGTATAAATGATAAAATGGCAGAAATGAGCAACGCGGACAAGAAACTAAACTATCATGCTTAGTAGCAGGCTTGTATATATATATAGCGTCGAAAAATAAAACACATGTTGTAATGACAATATTGGACTGCGTCGGTAAGTCAGGGACAATGTCCCTGAACCGATCGAAAAATCCGAGTCCAATGACGCTATAAGTCTCTTATCCAAGATCGCAGCAATGAAGTCCGAAATAATAATCACTGGAAGATAATGCCAGAAGATATGAAAGGCATCTTCCGATACTACTAAAGGGAAAACTCGAAATCTTTCGAATCCCTTTCGCCATCCTGTCGGACCCTATAAAGCGTTCGGTCATCCGTACCTGATGCAACCGCGGACCGCACCGACCCAGCGCCGTCGGATAATTCCTATTCGACCGAGAAACTGTCAATTGCTGGGATGCTGCTAAACAACTGCGCTAACTCGGATAGCACGTCCGTCACTGAGGCCTGAGGAGAAGCGGTCTTACGATGCATTGCCGCTGAAAGCTCCGTGATCGTTACCCCGTGCATACTACCAATATGTGAGCGAACGGAGTGTATAGGCCTCGTGTCCCTTGGCTACCGGATGGCGCGACCTATTCGCCGTGGAATCACTGAATGCCGAAACTGATCGGATACTCGAGGTCACGTAGCCAATGTGCGGTCGTGTGCCCTGCTGTGAGGATGAGGAAGCATTAAAGACAGTCTCTCGGACTGTCAATATAACGGAGCGTCCCGACCAACGGACATATGCTCCGAATGTAAAATATCTGAACCACAACAAGCGGTCCCCTATGTTGTTGGGCGAGAGAGGGACCTCTCTCGCTCACAGCCCGGACGGACCTGGACAAGCCAGGAACCGGACTAACAGGCTTCCTCCGATCTGTCCTCAATCTGCCGTCACTGGGTGAGTACTAAAGTAATTAAAGTGCTCTCATCACCCAAATCTCCTTCCTAGACCGCAACGGACGAACCCGGCAGCCGAACCATTCGATGAATGTACGCTACACCGGGTGAGCTAGCGAATGTCACTCCAAAGGCGATAGACATATTCCATGAGCACTTATTGCCGCTAACTCTTCATTAACTATGACGACAGAGGCACACTTTTGAAAGACATCTCCATAACTCTTCGAACAAGAAACCAGAAATGCTTGGTTAGCAAGCATAAAATAATAATATATATAGCGTCGTTCAATAATTCGAAAGTTTGTGTGACATTATTGGACTATGTCGGAACTGAGGGACGATGTCCCTGAACCGAACCAAAAATTTCTAAGTCCACCGACGCTATCAGTTTCTTATCCGGCATCGCAGCATTCTGGTCCGACGAAAGAAGCTGTAGAAGACCAAGTCAGATGACATACACAACAGCATATGTTGTTCCGAAAGGGAAAGCTCGAAATCCTCCGAATCCCTTTCGGTATCCCGTCGGACCGGATGAAACTTTCGGACGTCCGTACCCGCTTCCGCGGAGCGTCCCGACCCAGCATCGTCGGATAAAATATATGCGACAGATTCAGTTGATGCTGGGATGCTGCGATAAACTGTGCTATTAAGGAAAGCACGTCCGTTCCCGAGGCCTGTGCAGTAGCGGTCTTACGATGCATTGCCGCCGGAAGCTCCGTGTACGTTGACTCCCGCACACTTCCATTGCGAACGTCCGGAGTCTGCAGGCCTCGTGTCCCTGGCTACCGGATGGTGTGACCTGGTCGCCGAAGAATCCTTGATCGGCGAAGCTGGTAATATATCGGCGGTCACGCAGCCAAGGTGCGGTCGTGTGCGCTGACGAGAAGAGGAAGCCTTAGCAGTCTCAGCGGACTGCCTATACAACGGAGCGTCCCGATCGACGGACGTATGCCCCCCTTGCGACACATTTTGTACCACAACATCTGGGGCCAGATGTTGTTGAACGAGAGAGGGGCCTCTCTCGCTTGCCGTCCGGATGGACCGGAACGAGCTATGAACCGGACTAAAAGGCTTCCTGCGTTCTCCCTCCGATCCGCCGTCACTGGGTGTGCATTAGGTTAATTTATAGTGCTCGCATCACCCCAAAATTCCTTCTAGACCGCAACGGACGAACCCGGCTGCCGAACCATTCGGTGAATGGACGCTACACCGGGCGAGCTAGCGGACGTCAAAGGCCGTCGAACCTACTAGGGTCCTCTTAGGCAATTGGCGTATTTACATGAGCACTTTTCTGCTAGCCCTTCATTAATTGTGACGACGGAGGCACACTGTTGGAAGACATCACAGATACATCACCCTAATCTTGATCGTCTGAAATAGAAATTGATAAAGTAGAGTGACCCTGCGGGGAAAGGACCGGAGTGTCCAAATCCCCAACAACATACCGTGACATACGCTTCCCATATTGTCATCGAAATCATACGATACAGAACAGGAGTTAATGCGAGTACACTGACCACATATAGAATGATAATAAAGTCAGAGGAAGACTTCCTCTTAAAACAATTGATCAATATCCTTTCAATGTGAAAAGAAAACAAGTCCTGGTACTCGCACTAACCCCTGGCAATCAAAATACATAATAATAATATGATCCATTAATATAGAAAAAATAACTGAAATCAAAATATTTTGAAAAAATATTTTTTCAGAACAGCCCAAGTTTCTGAAAAGTAACGTTGAGCCCCAATGGATCCCAAGCCTAAGTGTGGACAAAAATTTTAAAAATATTTAAAACAATTTATTCAACACTTACGAACAATAATAATGTATCTAGTTATGATTAAAATAACATCAAGATATTATTTTTTAGAAATCCCCCCCTCACACAGAGGGCTGTTGTAAATGTAAACAATGAGTGTAAAAACACTAAAATAAGACTCCAGGCACCCAGGCCCGAAATCAGTTACCAAAAATACACTATCTGATGCAAAACAGAGACTTCCAGGGAAGAAACTGCAGAACATCAGATGGTAGATGCAGAACACAACGCCTAACCACCCGTAGGTGAAGACGTAAACATGGGGAAAGAACAGAATTCATTCTGTTATTCAGCTAAAACTCCCAAGAAAATTTAGTAATAATAATTACAAAAGCTATGCCAAAAGCATGGGAGAATAGCAAGGGGGAACTTAAAGGACAGGGAGAGAGGAAAACACTTAAAAAACAGTGTAACTAAATAATCAGAATGACAACAAAATGGCTGCTGCCTTGAAAATAGGTAACTTAACATAATTTCATTAAAAAATTTTAAGTTACAGCCCTGATAATATTCTGTCACACATTCTTTTCCTCTCCTCCTTCTCTATCCTCCTTAGAATCACCATTTCACTAATATTTATGTGTCTGGCATCATTTAAACTGAGATTTATAAGCACAAAGATCAGTCAGATGTTAACTGATGAAGGGCCAAACTTAGAATGATTAATGGCGCCAATTTCGGAACGTCCTTGACACTGCGCATGCGCAGTAGGGGCGAAGTGTGGAGGGCCTTTCAGGACATGTTTTCTTTAGTTTTAGATGCAAATTTTGGGGATTGGGGGGCAAAATTTGTGTTTGGCCCTATATTTAAGAGTTAGCACCAGCTATGTCTGGGTCATTGGTACAGTATAAAAGTTAAAAAATTTATAGTAATTTATATATTTTTTATACTTACCAATGACCCAGACATAGCTGGTGCTAACTCTTAAAATATAGGGCCAAACACAAATTTTGCCCCCCAATCCCCAAAATTTGCATCTAAAACTAAAGAAAACATGTCCTGAAAGGCCCTCCACACTTCGCCCCTACTGCGCATGCGCAGTGTCAAGGACGTTCCGAAATTGGCGCCATTTATCATTCTAATAACCAGTGCCTGGTAAGCGCTATGTACTCAGCGGGGAGGCAAGAGTTCCCAACTCCTGGGAGGGCCATCCCCGTCTGGGTCATTGGTAAGTATAAAAAATATATAAATTACTATAAATTTTTTAACATTTTTATACTGTACCAATGACCCAGACATAGCTGAATAGTAAAAAGGCTGGAGGGCCAAGGACATAGAGCAAAATGGAATACGCTCAATAAAATAAAATAGAGTCATCCCCTGTAGGGAAAAGAAGTAATAGGCCTTACATGTATCTTTCTTATTTATGATAAATTAGAAAGATACAACACCTTCCAAAAATTGAGCTTCATACATCCATGTACTCTATTAATATCCAATAATCCTTATACTAATAATTTTTAAAGTAAGCCAATAATAAAGTAAGTCTAGAGAATAGAGACTCTTATACTCCTAAAAGTGTCTGAGAATTGCATAATCATGTCCGTTGACATATGCAATATTCAAAAGCTATACTTTAAAAACTAAGACTTGAATGAATTTTATAAACTTAAACTTCTCACTAAACAACCATCCCAATAACAGCTCAGAATTACTAACTCCGGAGGAGGTATCCCCTTGTTTTCATAGTAAAAACAGGTGACCCAAGGGAACACCCTCCCCCCCCCCCCCTTTTTCTTGCCCTGGGTCAAATAGCCCAGAGCGAAGAGGGCAGCCGAACGGAGACACTGCCGAAACAGACAGCCTACCTAGCTATAGTAGCAACTGTTAAGTGAATGACATTCTGAGCAGTAGATAATAGACCTAACAATAGAGGCCTCCAGAAATGGACTCGATATTTCTGAGATAAAATTCATGAATGGATGGCTGAGCGCAATGAGCAGCCTTCAAAAATCTATAATAGCAACACTATTAATGTAAGCCCAAGAAGTAGAAGAACTCTTACTTCATGAGCCGAAATCTTAAGCACAACTGCTAAGCCAATGATATACCATAAGCAGTACGCTAGTTAATAGAATCCATTAACAATAAAATGGAGCGTAACGTCCTTCTACTAGACATCAAAGACAGAAGAAGCTTACGCCCTTGTAATAAACAGATATCTGTTTATAAATACATAAACTGTACCCGGAAAGAGTAAAGGCCTATGCCCATACGAAGACGGAAGGACCTTAAAATAATAGGTTCCGGATAATAGGAGCCTAACTCTTATGCAACAATCCAACCTAAATAGTAACGGAAGTATTGATTCCGAAACTATGAAAGTGAAAATCATCCATCGATAGTGCATGAAACTCACTGACTCTACAGTAAAAGAGAAACCAACAGAATTACTGTCTAAAAGGTCAGAATTTGAAAACTACTGTTTCCAGAGGCTCAAATGATTACTTAGCTAAATAAGAACCGAAGTTAAAATCCGTATAGGAATTTAATCTAAAGATTCTAAGTCTATTTATCAAAAAGTTACTAACTGACTTAGATAAAGAGACAAAAGACTCAATTGTAAACTATCGTAGAGTGCATAGGTATGAGGTAACATAAACCTATAACCTAAATAACAACAGGCTGCAGTAGATCTTGTGAAACAAGTATACTAAAAAATAGCAATGAGTAGTATGGAGGGATCAACAATATGAACATAATGATCCCTACACCACGACGGAAGAGCCTCCACTTTAGTCGCATAGAATAGCGAAGAAGAGGATCTCCTATAGTAAGAAATCGCGTCCAAAGCTCGTCCAGTACAGTGCTTACAATGCAATACGGACCACACAACGGAATACATGAAGGTTGCGACCTTGCTGGTTGAGATAAAGATGACACGATTTACCCAGTGAAAAAAGATCCTCACACAGAGGAAGATTTCACGTTAAGATCCACAGTAGACAAGAGAGTAAATTACTCATGATCTCTGTGAAGATAGAGATGCTATCAACAGAAATGTATTGTGGTTGTTTATCTTAGCAATACCTGCTAAAACAACAGCGCCGGAGGATACGCGTATCCTATCATTCCGTCCTATAGATCAATAGAGCGTTAACAGTATTAGCTCAGAGATCTGGACAAGCCAACACATACGTCTGCAATTGATTAGCAAGCTGTGTCATAAATAAAACATCATTGGGCGCTCCCATAGATAGCAAATCTGATTGAATACTTGTTTGTTGAGAGTCCATTCTGACAGCAACAAGCGACCCGTAAGAGAACGGGAGTGCGATAAAACAATCAGACGACCCAGAATATGACGGACCAAAACTGAACTTGGTGTACTATAACCAACAGACGGATTCTTTCCATTAAATTGAATAACGGAAACGAAAGAGTGCCTCCCTGGTTCCGGAGATACGCCACTACTGTCGAATTAAAGGACAGGAATTTGGGCATGCGTTTCTGAATAATGTTCATGCAATGACATAAAGCAAGCCTAAAAAACATTATTCCGCGGAAGTTAAACTGATAGCTAAAAGACTGCGGAACCCAAAGACCCTGGCACTTCGAATCCGTAGGGATCAGTATATATCCCAATCTGTTTGACTGGCAACCGTCATAACAGCCACACTCGGGTCCGGCAACTGCGGCGGCACTCTCTGAGTCAACCGCCGAATGTTTGCCCCAGTCTGAATCTCTTGTAACACTAGATAGACAAGAGAATGTATAAATCAAGCAATTCATGGATTGCCGGAAAGTTGCCGTCGAAGAGAAGCTCCTCCAAGAACGAAGCGACTCTGAGAGAGTTCTTAACCTACTATCCACGCGTGGATGTAGCTGGGGCTGCATCACGTCTAACCAACTCCAATCAGCCACTGAAGGGCGGAGTTATACGTGAACAAACTACTGCCCTCAAAAGAAATTACATTGAGAATAATATCCCGTAAATCTTTTCTTGAAGACGTAATGATAACGCCTCAGTAAGGCGGATTACGTATAATAAAGCGTCTAAGTTAAGTCTACTATACATAATGTCGTTCCCAACATTGAAATTGGAAAAGACATAAACGGCGAAAAAGAATATATGCAGTCTTTAATCACACCGTCTAGACGCATATGAACTCTCGGTATGCCCTGCTCTGCCAAAATAAACTATTTGTAAAAAAGATAAAATGGCAGAAATGAGCCACGCGGACAAGAAACTAAACTATCATGCTTAGTAGCAGGCTTGTATATATATATAAATATATAGCGTCGAAAAATAAAACACATGTTGTAATGACAATATTGGACTACGTCGGTAAGTCAGGGACAAAGTCCCTGTACCGATCGAAAAATCCGAGTCCAATGACGCTATAAGTCTCTTATCCAAGATCGCAGCAATGAAGTCCGAAAAATAATCACTGGAAGAAATGCCAGAAGATATGAAAGGCATCTTCCGATACTACTAAAGGGAAAACTCGAAATCTTTCGAATCCCTTTCGCCATCCTGTCGGACCCTATAAAGCGTTCGGTCGTCCGTAGCTTGATGCAACCGCGGACCGCACCGACCCAGCGCTGTCGGATAATTCCTGATTCGACCGAGAAACTGTCAATTGCTGGGATGCTGCGAAACAACTGTGCTAACTCGGATAGCACGTCCGTCACTGAGGCCTGAGGAGCAGCGGTCTTACGATGCATTGCCGCAGGAAGCTCCGAGATCGTTACCCCGTGCATACTTCCAATATGCGAGCGAACGGAGTGTATAGGCCTCGTGTCCCTTGGCTACCGGATGGCGCGACCTATTCGCTGTGGAATCACTGAATGCCGAAACTGATCGGATACTCGAGGTCACGTAGCCAATGTGCGGTCGTGTGCCCTGCTGTGAGGATGAGGAAGCATTAAAGACAGCCTCTCGGACTGTCAATATAACGGAGCGTCCCGAGCAACGGACATATGCTCCGAATGTAAAATATCTGAACCACAACATGCGGTCCCCTATGTTGTTGGCTTCCTCCGATCTGTCCTCAATCTGCCGTCACTGGGTGAGTACTAAAGTAATTAAAGTGCTCGCATCACCCAAATCTCCTTCCTAGACCGCAACGGACGAACCCGGCAGCCGAACCATTCGATGAATGTACGCTACACCGGGTGAGCTAGCGAATGTCACTCCGTAAGCGATAGACATATTCCATGAGCACTTATTGCCGCTAACTCTTCATTAACTATGACGACAGAGGCACACTTTTGAAAGACATCTCCATAACTCTTCGAACAAGAAACCAGAAATGCTTGGATAGCAAGCATAAAATAATAATATATATAGCGTCGTTCAATAATTCGAAAGTTTGTGTGACATTATTGGACTATGTCGGAACTGAGGGACGATGTCCCTGAACCGAACCAAAAATTTCTAAGTCCACCAACGCTATCAGTTTCTTATCCGGCATCGCAGCATATGTTGTTCCGAAAGGGAAAGCTTGAAATCCTCCGAATCCCTTTCGGCATCCCGTCGGACCGGATGAAACTTTCGGACGTCCGTACCCGCTTCCGCGGAGCGTCCCGACCCAGCATCGTCGGATAAAATATATGCGACAGATTCAGTTGATGCTGGGATGCTGCGATAAACTGTGCTATTAAGGAAAGCACGTCCGTTCCCGAGGCCTGTGCAGTAGCGGACTTACGATGCATTGCCACTGGAAGCTCCGTGTACGTTGACTCCCGCACACTTCCTATGCGAACGTCCGGAGTCTGCAGGCCTCGAGTCCCCGGCTACCGACCCAGCGCTGTCGGATAATTCTCGATCCGACACCGTTTCTGTCGGCTGCTGGGATGCTGCGATAAGCTGTGCTATGTGCACAAGAATGTCCGGCGTCGAGACCTGCGGAGGCGCAGTCTATCGCTGCTTCGCCGAGGGCAGCTCCGCATCAGATGGCTCCCGCATACTTTTCCTATGCGAACGTCCGGAGTCCATCGGTCTCGAATCCCTGGCTGCCGGATGGTGTGACCTGGTCGCAGAAGAATCCTTGATCGGCGAAGCTGGTAATATATCGGCGGTCACGCAGCCAAGGTGCGGTCGTGTGCGCTGACGAGAAGAGGAAGCCTTAGCAGTCTCAGCGGACTGCCTATACAACGGAGCGTCCCGAGCGACGGACGTATGCTCCGCTAGCGACACATTTGTACCACAACATCTGGGGCCAGATGTTGTTGAACGAGAGAGGGGCCTCTCTCGCTTGCCGTCCGGATGGACCGGAACGAGCTATGAACCGGACTAAAAGGCTTCCTCCGTTCTCCCTCCGATCCGCCGTCACTGGGTGTGCATTAAGTTAATTTTATAGTGCTCGCATCACCCCAAAATTCCTTCTAGACCGCAACGGACGAACCCGGCTGCCGAACCATTCGGTGAATGGACGCTACACCGGGCGAGCTAGCGGACGTCAAAGGCCGTCGAACCTACTAGGGTCCTCTTAGGCAATTGGCGTATTACATGAGCACTTTTCCGCTAGCCCTTCATTAATTGTGACGACGGAGGCACACTGTTGGAAGACATCACAGATACATCACCCTAATCTTGATCGTCTGAAATAGAAATTGATAAAGTAGAGTGACCCTGCGGGGAAAGGACCGGAGTGTCCAAATCCCCAACAACATACCGTGACATACGCTTCCCATATTGTCATCGAAATCATACGATACAGAACAGGAGTTAATGCGAGTACACTGACCACATATAGAATGATAATAAGGTCAGAGGAAGACTTCCTCTTAAAACAATTGATCAATATCCTTTCAATGTGAAAAGAAAACAAGTCCTGGTACTCGCACTAACCCCTGGCAATCAAAATACATAATAATAATACGATCCATTAATATAGAAAAAATAATTGAAATCAAAATATTTTGAAAAAATATTTTTTCAGAACAGCCCAAGTTTCTGAAAAGTAACGTTGAGCCCCAATGGATCCCAAGCCTAAGTGTGGACAAAAATTTTAAAAATATTTTAAACAATTTATTCAACACTTACGAACAATAATAATGTATCTAGTTATGATTAAAATAACATAAAGATATTATTATTTAGAAATCCCCCCCTCACACAGAGGGCTGTTGTAAATGTAAACAATGAGTGTAAAAACACTAAAATAAGACTCCAGGCACCCAGGCCCGAAATCAGTTACCAAAATATACACCATCTGATGCAAAACAGAGACTTCCAGGGAAGAAACTGCAGAACATCAGATGGTAGATGCAGAACACAACGCCTAACCACCCGTAGGTGAAGACGTAAACATGGGGAAAGAACAGAATTCATTCTGTTATTCAGCTAAAACTCCCAAGAAATTTTAGTAATAATAATTACAGAAACTATGCCAAAAGCATGGGAGAATAGCAAGGGGGAACTTAAAGGACAGGGAGAGAGGAAAACACTTGAAAAAACAGTGTAACTAAATAATCAGAATGACAACAAAACGGCTGCTGCCTTGAAAATAGGTAACTTAACATAATTTCATTAAAAAATTTTAAGTTACAGCCCTGATAATATTCTGTCACACATTCTTTTCCTCTCCTCCTTTTCTATCCTCCTTAGAATCACCATTTCACTAATATTTATGTGTCTGGCATCATTTAAACTGAGATTTAAAAGCACAAAGATCAGTCAGATGTTAACTGATGAAGGGCCAAACTTAGAATGATAAATGGCGCCAATTTCGGAACGTCCTTGACACTGCGCATGCGCAGTAGGGGCGAAGTGTGGAGGGCCTTTCAGGACATGTTTTCTTTAGTTTTAGATGCAAATTTTGGGGATTGGGGGGCAAAATTTGTGTTTGGCCCTATATTTTAAGAGTTAGCACCAGCTATGTCTGGGTCATTGGTACAGTATAAAAATATATATTTTTTCAGCGAAGCCCAAGTTTCTGAAAAGTAACGTTGAGCCCCAATGGATCCCACGGCCAAGTGTGGTCAAAAATTTTATAATTATATTAAATAATTAATGCAACACTTACGGATAATAATAATGTATCTTATAGTAAGATAAACTACTCCAAAGGCAAACAGCCCCCCTCAAAAGAGACTGTTGCCCATGTAAACAAACAGTGTAAAAACACCAGAAAACATGACTCCAGGCACTGACAAAACTGGCCCGAAATCAGTCATCAAAATTACACTCTATCTGATGCAAAACAGAGACTCCCAGAGGAGAATCTGCAGAACATCAGATGGAAGATGCAGAACACAACGTTTATACACCCATGGGTGAAAACGTAACTATGGGGAAAATAACAGAATTCATTCTGTAACCAAGCTAACTCTCCCAAGAGAATTTAGAAATGATCTTTCTCAAAAATATGCCAAAAGCATGGGAGAATAGCAAGGGGGGACTTAGAAGACCAGGGGAGAGGAAACACTGAATAAGCATTGCAACTTTATAGCAAGAATGACAACAAGAGGCCCATGCCTCGAAAATAGGCAACTTAACATAATTTCATAAAAAATTTTAAGTACAGCCCTGATTATTTTTTGTCACTCCTTTTTCCTCTCCTCCTTCTATATCCTCCTTAGAATCACCATTTCTCCAATAATTATGTGTCTGGCATCCTTTAAACTGAGATTTACAAGCACAAAGATCAGTGAGATGTTGACTGATGAAGAGCCAAACAGAGAATGATAATTGGCGCCAATTTCGGAACGTCCTTGACACTGCGCATGCGCAGTAAGGGCAAAGTATGGTGGTCCTTTAGGACATGATTTCTTTTGGTTTTAGATGCAAATTTTGGGGACTGGGGGGCAAAATTTGTGTTTGGCCCTAGATTTGTTAGAGTTAGCACCAGCTAAGTCTGGGTCATTGGTACAGTATAAAAATATATTTTTTCTGCAAACTTTATAGATGTTGCATATCTTCAAGGCATGTGTAACCATCTTCTAAAGTTTCAACTCTCTACATTAGCAACTGTGGGAGTTGATTACACCATGAAGGCACCCTCAATTAAAAAACACATGAAATTTTCCAAGATGATAAAGGGCAATAACTGTGACAAAAACATAGTCATCTGATCTTCTGTGGTTATGTGCTGAATGTTGTTTTGCATTCTGTAAAATTTCAGATGGCTGTTTTGAAAGGTGTGATTGTAATGAATGACATAACTTTGGGATGACCTGATGGACTGACGGACACAGGGAATACTATATACCCCGCCAAGCAGGTGGGGTATAAAAAGTCTATACAATTTCTAGTAGAAAATTTGGTTAAATATCCTCAAATCTAACATATTTTAATGTCAAGAGATTTCCTGTCCAGGCAGGAATATCCACCAGCTGGATGCAAGGAATTAAATGTATATATTGGATGCACTGTGGCAGTATAGACTAGGGTCCAGGCCTGAAAATAAGCAGTCTGACATTTGCAGAATGAGGTTCCCAGAGGGAGAATTTGATGATGCTATCCCATACAGTGAGCCAATTTATACTCTGGGTACCTCTTTCTGTTTAGTTTTGAAACCCTGATTCAGACTGAGGTTCAGAGGGTAAATTTAGTGATGCTACCCTGCTGTGTAGGGTAGCATCACAAAATTCACCCTCTGGGGACCTCATTTTGTAGATGTCAGTCTGCTTATTTTCTGGCTTGCTAGGGTCCTGCAAATATTAAACATTCAAAAATACGGTCAAGTCAAAATGCATATTTGAGTTGGATTCGAGTTGATAACAGCAGCCGACTTTAGGATTTTAAATATGATTCACACAGAAAAACACACCATGGGGTGATTATTGATAGTAATTTTAATCAATGAGACGGCTAAATTTTGTTTTTCCCACTCTTTGAACTAAATCCAATAATTTGCGATTGCATTCTCTGCAACCTATTCCAGAATTTCACATCTATGTTTATGTTTTGTTTCAAAGCACGTGCTTCTGGTCCCAAGTTGTTGTTCGAAGACTCGATGTGTTTTCAAAATATCTATAATCCATCAGTATTTCAAATATGACATTTATTTATTGGTGTTTAAGGTCACATATTTCTGGACAATGGCTAATCATGACCACGACAGTTTTACGGGTGTAGGAAGCCAGAGTACCCAGAGAGAACCACTCAGCAATGGCAAGCAACTGTCAGCTCCCCAACATACTAACTCCACACAAGCAGGATTAGCATTGGTTGAAGACATGTGCACCATCGACGTGCAGTATGCCTTAGTACACAACGCCACCGTGCCCCCACGTGGGCAATGGGGGTGAAGTGTCTTGTCTAAGGACACAACATGGTTGCCGCAGGAGGGATTCGAACCGAGGACCTCTCAGCTTGCAGCCTGCACCTCTACCTACTGAGCCACCACTCCCCCTCAAATGTGACAAGGCTCTAAATATCTATAAATGCAAGGCATGTGATACCATGTACAAAATACATACAGATTATCATGATAATGTGCATGTCCTGTGATTTGTATCAGATTTGAGGTGGTGTCCAGAATGGGATCTCAATGAGCCAGCTTTGCCAGCGAGTTGTGATCCCATTCTGGACACCACCGAGAATCTGATGCAAATCACAGGACATGCACATTATCATGATAATTCATTTATCTAACAATTCTGTCACATGAACAGATTAAATCTTAAATTATTAATACAGTTTAGTGACATAATGTTGGGCGAGAAAAACTTTTTTAAAAAAACATATTTTATAGAACAATAATGTTGTGCACTTTAACAAACAATGAGTAATGCGTCAACGCAAATTTTCAAAGTTGCATTGTAAAATTATTCACTCTCAATGTCACTTCCTATGATGATTCGCTTGAATTTACAAGTGCGTAATATTTATTTGTGCAGCTTCTATTTATTGTGGGGGGAGAGGGGGGGGGGGGGGGGGTCATTGGCTATTAATAGCTCTGTTGCTAATTGTAAGGAATTTTGTTTTGTTTTGAAAGCGTTCAGCTGAGTCAATCACTGAAATGCACATAGAATGTATTCATGCACCTGTTATAATAGTCTGTTGTGTTCCTGGAAATGGGATGTCCATATGATATGAAATCAGAATGAGTCGTCAAAATGATATGGAATCGGAACACTTTGTGTGATACATACCATTTCTCGTGGCTTTGAAGCCAAAATGTATGTGATTGCTAGATAAAAAATACAATCAATGGGAAAGACATCTCATTTATGGAATCATCTTAATATTAAACACTCAGCACTACATGAAGAAGCTAAATAGAAAGAGTTAGCCCAAAAATAACCTGCTTCATTGGGTGATCAGGATGATGGTAAGCCAGCTAAAAACAAGCAACCATGTTCACATTCACTTGTAAGAAATTAGATTTAGAATTCAAAAAGAAATATGACGAAGCAGTTCTTGAATATATAATTTTGGATGGTAGCCCATTTGAAGTGACAGCTGGTGAGGGATTCCGACACTTTTGCAGCATTCTCAGTGATGGCAGTTATCTCCCCCCACACCAAACTACACTGTTTCGGAAACTGAGTGATATGCGTGATGTGATGGAGTTTAATTGTAACAAACTGATCAATGAAGACTCTGTAAATGTCAAAATTACAGTCACTTTTAATCAATGGAGGGCAGATAATAAATCAAATTATCTTGTCAAAATTATTCACTTTGTCACTAAATGTTGGAAATTGGTATCATGCTGCTTGTCAGTGACAATTCATGAGGACACTGACGTGAATCACACTGCAGAGGCAACATCAATGATAATCAGGGATCAGTTAAATAAATATGAAATACCTATGCACAGAATATAATTTGCTATCAATGACACTACAAACACAATGCCATGTACAGCAAGAAAGCTCAAAATAAACTAGAATGTCTGTGTCACACATAAATTGCAACTATGTATTAATTCTACCCTCGACATTCAACCAATGGTGAAAACCCTTATTCACTCCCCTATAGTTGGACTCCATTCCCTACATAAGTACCAAAATAGCTGCCAACCTCCAAGAGTCAGACCCCCATCCCCCACCCACTCGAAATTGTCACCAGACTCAACAGCACTTGTACTATGCTTGAGTGGTCAGAGAAAACCGACTGCCCTGGCCCTCCTCGACTGTCTGGAAGAGACATAATTCACCTTGTTTATAAACCTATTTGGCCTCGGAATGTCCAACAGGGGCACTTAATCTGTTCTGAACTCTGTCAAACAAGATATACTAGAATAAATGTTCTAGAATAAATGCTCAGTTTAACTCTAGAATGCAGGAAGGGGACCAAATCCCTGTTACTAAATACTGCTGTTAACCCTTTACCTAAAGAACCAGCTGCATTCGCCTGACACATTATTTGCAAATGAAGCAGCTGAAAAAAAAAATTTCAAAAAATTTCCTCAAAACCATATCATGTGACACCTCATTTCAATGAGCAGGTCACATGATATGGTTTGGTTACATTTTTTTAAAAAATTAGAAAAAACAACAATTAACTCCTTCATGCTGATGGCGGATATTCCTGCCCTGGACATAATTTCTCTTGCTACTGAAATAAGTATAATTTTGGTACATTTAATCAAATTATCCCCATGTAAATTGCATGGATTTTTCATCAATGATTTCTTGAATTAAATTTAGATGAATTTTTCATCTGTGAAGCAGCCATGACTAGATCTGATGAAAAATATCTTGAAAATACTCAGCAGGCTAAGAGTAAAAATAATAAATTTGGATATTGTATGCATTGGGTAAAAGAGTTAATTGAAAAATTGGTTATCCAATTAACAGGGTTTCACTGTATTGTTTTCAATGTTTACCTCAAAAAAATAGCTTTTGACTCATCACTGCAATGACCTCATCAAGACCTCATCAAGCTTGTTCCATTGATTAGGCCTAAAAAAGTTAAAAAATTTATAGTAATTTATATATTTTTTATACTTACCAATGACCCAGACATAGCTGGTGCTAACTCTTAAAATATAGGGCCAAACACAAATTTTGCCCCCCAATCCCCAAAATTTGCATCTAAAACTAAAGAAAACATGTCCTGAAAGGCCCTCCACACTTTGCCCCTACTGCGCATGCGCAGTGTCAAGGACGTTCCGAAATTGGCGCCATTTATCATTCTAATAACCAGTGCCTGGTAAGCGCTATGTACTCAGCGGGGAGGCAAGAGTTCCCAACTCCTGGGAGGGCCATCCCCGTCTGGGTCATTGGTAAGTATAAAAAATATATAAATTACTATAAATTTTTTAACATTTTTATACTGTACCAATGACCCAGACATAGCTGAATAGAAAAAAGGCTGGAGGGCCAAGGACATAGAGCAAAATGGAATACGCTCAATAAAATAAAATAGAGTCATCCCCTGTAGGGAAAAGAAGTAATAGGCCTTACATGTATCTTTCTTATTTATGATAAATTAGAAAGATACAACACCTTCCAAAATTGAGCTTCATACATCCATGTACTCTATTAATATCCAATATAATCCTTATACTAATAATTTTTAAAGTAAGCCAATAATAAAGTAAGTCTAGAGAATAGAGACTCTTATACTCCTAAAAGTGTCTGAGAATTGCATAATCATGTCCGTTGACATATGCAATATTCAAAAGCTATACTTTAAAAACTAAGACTTGAATGAATTTTAAAAACTTAAACTTCTCACTAAACAACCATCCCAATAACAGCTCAGAATTACTAACTCCGGAGGAGGTATCCCCTTGTTTTCATAGTAAAACAGGTGACCCAAGGGAACACCCTCCCCCCCCCCCCCCCCTTTTTCTTGCCCTGGGTCAAATAGCCCAGAGCGAAGAGGGCAGCCGAACGGAGACACTGCCGAAACAGACAGCCTACCTAGCTATAGTAGCAACTGTTAAGAGAATGACATTCTGAGCAGTAGATAATAGACCTAACAAAAGAGGCCTCAAGAAATTGACTCGATATTTCTAAGATAAAATTCATGAATGTGGATGGCTGAGCGCAATGAGCGGCCTTCAAAAATCTATAATAGCGACACTATTAATGTAAGCCCAAGAAGTAGAAGAACTCTTACTTCATGAGCCGAAATCTTAAGCACAACTGCTAAGTCAATGATATACCATAAGCAGTACCGATAGTTAATAGAATCCATTAACAATAAAATGGAGCGTAACGTCCTTCTACTAGACATCAAGGACAGAAGAAGCTTACGCCCTTGTAATAAACAGATATCTGTTTATAAATACATAAACTGTACCCGGAAAGAGTAAAGGCCTATGCCCATACGAAGACGGAAGGACCTTAAAATAATAGGTTCCGGATAATAGGAGCCTAACTCTTATGCAACAATCCAACCTAAATAGTAACGGAAGTATTGATTCCGAAACTATGAAAGTGAAAATCATCCATCGATAGTGCATGAAACTCACTGACTCTACAGTAAAAGAGAAACCAACAGAATTACTGTCTAAAAGGTCAGAATTTGAAAACTACTGTTTCCAGAGGCTCAAATGATTACTTAGCTAAGTAAGAACCGAAGTTAAAATCCGTATAGGAATTTAATCTAAAGATTCTAAGTCTATTTATCAAAAAGTTACTAACTGACTTAGATAAAGAGACAAAAGACTCAATTGTAAACTATCGTAGAGTGCATAGGTATGAGGTAACATAAACCTATAACCTAAATAATAACAGGCTGCAGTAGATCTTGTGAAACAAGTATACTAAAAAATAGCAATGAGTAGTATGGAGGGATCAACAATATGAACATAATGATCCCTACACCACGACGGAAGAGCCTCCACTTTAGTCGCATAGAATAGCGAAGAAGAGGATCTCCTATAGTAAGAAATCGCGTCCAAAGCTCGTCCAGTACAGTGCTTACAATGCAATACGGACCACACAACGGAATACATGAAGGTTGCGACCTTGCTGGTTGTGATAAAGATGACACGATTTACCCAGTGAAAAAAGATCCTCACATAGAGGAAGATTTCACGTTAAGACCCACAGTAGACAAGAGAGTAAATTACTCATGATCTCTGTGAAGATAGAGATGCTATCAACAGAAATGTATTGTGGTTGTTTATCTTAGCAATACCTGCTAAAACAACAGCGCCGGAGGATACGCGTATCCTATCATTCCGTCCTATAGATCAATAGAGCGTTAAGACTATTAGCTCAGAGATCTGGACAAGCCAACACATACGTCTGCAATTGATTAGCAAGCTGTGTCATAAATAAATCATCATTGGGCGCTCCCATAGATAGCAAATCTGATTGAATACTTGTTTGTTGAGAGTCCATTCTGACAGCAACAAGCGACCCGTAAGAGAACGGGAGTCCGATAAAACAATCAGACGACCCGGAATATGACGGACCCAAACTGAACTTGGTGTACTATAACCAACAGACGGATTCTTTCCATTAAATTGAATAACGGAAACGAAAGAGTGCCTCCCTGGTTCCGGAGATACGCCACTACTGTCGAATTAAAGGACAGGAATTTGGGCATGCGTTTCTGAATAATGTTCATGCAATGACATAAAGCAAGCCTAAAAAACATTATTCCGCGGAAGTTAAACTGATAGCTAAAAGACTGCGGAACCCAAAGACCCTGGCACTTCGAATCCGTAGGGATCAGTATATATCCCAATCTGTTTGACTGGCAACCGTCATAACAGCCACACTCGGGTCCGGCAACTGCGGCGGCACTCTCTGAGTCAACCACCGAATGTTTGCCCCAGTCTGAATCTCTTGTAACACTAGATAGACAAGAGAACGTATAAATCGAGCAATTCATGGATTGCCGGAAAGTTGCCGTCGAAGAGAAGCTCCTCCGAGAACGAAGCGACTCTGAGAGAGTTGTTAACCTTACTATCCACGCGTGTGGATGTAGCTAGGGCTGCGTCACGTCTAACCAACTCCAATCAGCCACTGAAGGGCGGAGTTATACGTGAACAAACTACTGCCCTCAAAAGAAATTACATTGAGAATAATATCCCGTAAATCTTTTCTTGAAGACGTAATGATAACGCCTCAGTAAGGCGGATTACGTATAATAAAGCGTCTAAGTTAAGTCTACTATACATAATGTCGTTCCCAACATTGAAATTGGAAAAGACATAAACGGCGAAAAAGAATATATGCAGTCTTTAATCACACCGTCTAGACGCATATGAACTCTCGGTATGCCCTGCTCTGCCAAAATAAACTATTTGTAAAAATGATAAAATGGCAGAAATGAGCAACGCGGACAAGAAACTAAACTATCATGCTTAGTAGCAGGCTTGTATATATATATATATATATATATAGCGTCGAAAAATAAAACACATGTTGTAATGACAATATTGGACTGCGTCGGTAAGTCAGGGACAATGTCCCTCTACCGATCGAAAAATCCGAGTCCAATGACGCTATAAGTCTCTTATCCAAGATCGCAGCAATGAAGTCCGAAATAATAATCACTGGAAGAAATGCCAGAAGATATGAAAGGCATCTTCCGATACTACTAAAGGGAAAACTCGAAATCTTTCGAATCCCTTTCGCCATCCTGTCGGACCCTATAAAGCGTTCGGTCGTCCGTAGCTGATGCAACCGCGGACCGCACCGACCCAGCGCCGTCGGATAATTCCTGATTCGACCGAGAAACTGTCAATTGCTGGGATGCTGCGAAACAACTGTGCTAACTCGGATAGCACGTCCGTCACTGAGGCCTGAGGAGAAGCCGTCTTACGATGCATTGCCGCTGGAAGCTCCGTGATCGTTACCCCGTGCATACTTCCAATATGCGAGCGAACGGAGTGTATAGGCCTCGTGTCCCTTGGCTACCGGATGGCGCGACCTATTCGCCGTGGAATCACTGAATGCCGAAACTGATCGGATACTCGAGGTCACGTAGCCAATGTGCAGTCGTGTGCCCTGCTGTGAGGATGAGGAAGCATTAAAGACAGTCTCTCGGACTGTCAATATAACGGAGCGTCCCGAGCAACGGACATATGCTCCGAATGTAAAATCTGAACCACAACATGCGGTCCCCTATGTTGTTGGGCGAGAGAGGAACCTCTCTCGCTCACAGCCCGGATGGACCTGGACAAGCCAGGAACCGGACTAACAGGCTTCCTCCGATCTGTCCTCAATCTGCCGTCACTGGGTGAGTACTAAAGTAATTAAAGTGCTCGCATCACCCAAATCTCCTTCCTAGACCGCAACGGACGAACCCGGCAGCCGAACCATTCGATGAATGTACGCTACACCGGGTGAGCTAGCGAATGTCACTCCGTAAGCGATAGACATATTCCATGAGCACTTATTGCCGCTAACTCTTCATTAACTATGACGACAGAGGCACACTTTTGAAAGACATCTCCATAACTCTTCGAACAAGAAACCAGAAATGCTTGGATAGCAAGCATAAAATAATAATATATATAGCGTCGTTCAATAATTCGAAAGTTTGTGTGACATTATTGGACTATGTCGGAACTGAGGGACGATGTCCCTGAACCGAACCAAAAATTTCTAAGTCCACCGACGCTATCAGTTTCTTATCCGGCATCGCAGCATATGATGTTCCGAAAGGGAAAGCTTGAAATCATCCGAATCCCTTTCGGTATCCCGTCGGACCGGATGAAACTTTCGGACGTCCGTACCCGCTTCCGCGGAGCGTCCCGACCCAGCATCGTCGGATAAAATATATGCGACAGATTCAGTTGATGCTGGGATGCTGCGATAAACTGTGCTATTAAGGAAAGCACGTCCGTTCCCGAGGCCTGTGCAGTAGCGGACTTACGATGCATTGCCGCCGGAAGCTCCGTGTACGTTGACTCCCGCACACTTCCTATGCGAACGTCCGGAGTCTGCAGGCCTCGAGTCCCCGGCTACCGACCCAGCGCCGTCGGATAATTCTCGATCCGACACCATTTCTGTCGGCTGCTGGGATGCTGCGATAAGCTGTGCTATGTGCACAAGAATGTCCGGCGTCGAGACCTGCGGAGGCGCAGTCTATCGCTGCTTCGCCGAGGACAGCTCCGCATCAGATGGCTCCCGCATACTTTTCCTATGCGAACGTCCGGAGTCCATCGGTCTCGAATCCCTGGCTGCCGGATGGTGTGACCTGGTCGCAGAAGAATCCTTGATCGGCGAAGCTGGTAATATATCGGCGGTCACGCAGCCAAGGTGCGGTCGTGTGCGCTGATGAGAAGAGGAAGCCTTAGCAGTCTCAGCGGACTGCCTATACAACGGAGCGTCCCGAGCGACGGACGTATGCTCCTCTAGCGTCACATTTTTTACCACAACATCTGGGGGCAGATGTTGTTGAACGAGAGAGGGGCCTCTCTCGCTTGCCGTCCGGATGGACTGGAACGAGCTATGAACCGGACTAAAAGGCTTCCTCCGTTCTCCCTCCGATCCGCCGTCACTGGGTGTGCATTAAGTTAATTTTATAGTGCTCGCATCACCCCAAAATTCCTTCTAGACCGCAATGGACGAACCCGGCTGCTGAACCATTCGGTGAATGGACGCTACACCGGGCGAGCTAGCGGACGTCAAAGGCCGTCGAACCTACTAGGGTCCTCTTAGGCAATTGGCGTATTACATGAGCACTTTTCCGCTAGCCCTTCATTAATTGTGACGACGGAGGCACACTGTTGGAAGACATCACAGATACATCACCCTAATCTTGATCGTCTGAAATAGAAATTGATAAAGTAGAGTGACCCTGCGGGGAAAGGACCGGAGTGTCCAAATCCCCAACAACATACCGTGACATACGCTTCCCATATTGTCATCGAAATCATACGATACAGAACAGGAGTTAATGCGAGTACACTGACCACATATAGAATGATAATAAAGTCAGAGGAAGACTTCCTCTTAAAACAATTGATCAATATCCTTTCAATGTGAAAAGAAAACAAGTCCTGGTACTCGCACTAACCCCTGGCAATCAAAATACATAATAATAATATGATCCATTAATATAGAAAAAATAATTGAAATCAAAATATTTTGAAAAAATATTTTTTCAGAACAGCCCAAGTTTCTGAAAAGTAACGTTGAGCCCCAATGGATCCCAAGCCTAAGTGTGGACAAAAATTTTAAAAATATTTTAAACAATTTATTCAACACTTACGAACAATAATAATGTATCTAGTTATGATTAAAATAACATAAAGATATTATTTTTTAGAAATCCCCCCTCACACAGAGGGCTGTTGTAAATGTAAACAATGAGTGTAAAAACACTAAAATAAGACTCCAGGCACCCAGGCCCGAAATCAGTTACCAAAAATACACTATCTGATGCAAAACAGAGACTTCCAGGGAAGAAACTGCAGAACATCAGATGGTAGATGCAGAACACAACGCCTAACCACCCGTAGGTGAAGACGTAAACATGGGGAAAGAACAGAATTCATTCTGTTATTCAGCTAAAACTCCCAAGAAATTTTAGTAATAATAATTACAGAAACTATGCCAAAAGCATGGGAGAATAGCAAGGGGGAACTTAAAGGACAGGGAGAGAGGAAAACACTTGAAAAAACAGTGTAACTAAATAATCAGAATGACAACAAAATGGCTGCTGCCTTGAAAATAGGTAACTTAACATAATTTCATTAAAAAATTTTAAGTTACAGCCCTGATAATATTCTGTCACACATTCTTTTCCTCTCCTCCTTCTCTATCCTCCTTAGAATCACCATTTCACTAATATTTATGTGTCTGGCATCATTTAAACTGAGATTTAAAAGCACAAAGATCAGTCAGATGTTAACTGATGAAGGGCCAAACTTAGAATGATAAATGGCGCCAATTTCGGAACGTCCTTGACACTGCGCATGCGCAGTAGGGGCGAAGTGTGGAGGGCCTTTCAGGACATGTTTTCTTTAGTTTTAGATGCAAATTTTGGGGATTGGGGGGCAAAATTTGTGTTTGGCCCTATATTTTAAGAGTTAGCACCAGCTATGTCTGGGTCATTGGTACAGTATAAAAATATAAAAAATCTGTTTCTCAGGCCCTCCTGCATGGTCTTATTGGTTGCCGCATGCTCTCTTTTTATAACCAATTTAAACTTAAAAAAAATTAAAATTAAATGGTTTATGTCTGATATTTTATCCAAGTTAAAAAAAATTGATGAATTTGTCCCTTGAGTGCAAGAAGGCTTTGCAATGCTTTAGCATTGCAAAGCCTTCTTGCACTCAAGGGATGAAATACACCACCACCCATGCTATTCTGTAGTTTATGAGGCCTAAAACTTGAACCAAGAACATGAACTTTTGATGGCTAAGAAGTAATTACTGGAATAAAAAATAAAATAAAAAAACGCTCGCCCGCATGCAATTTCACAAATAATGGCCTGAGAAACAGAAGATCTACTTTGTGTGGCCTTATTAGCTATGTTTTTGAGGCAAAATAGGAAAAATTTGTGTCTGCAGCTTTGCGATTGTTTTTTGGCAACAACCAACTCACTCACCCTCAGGTTGATCGGGAGGAAGAGGACCATTCTTTGAACGAAAATGATTTCACAATAGCATTTAGGTGGGAGAAAAGTTATCTGAAATGGGTTTTGGGTGAGTACTGGGGAAATCTCACTGTTGGGGAAAGAAAAACAGTTTATCAAACTTACCCTTGCGAGAATTGTCTGTAGCTTATTCTTGATTGTTGCATTGTAAGTTTTCATTATCACAGTTTTGGGCTTTGGTTTCACTATTCAAAAAAGAAGAGAACAATGTCAAGAAATAAAGGTAACTTTTATAACAAATAAAAAACACGAAACAAAAGCAATGTAGAGTGATACTTATGCCCTCTCCCGCAATACCACAGATGGCATATTCTGTTCACTGCAGTGGTGGAATTGCTCACATGTGAATAATTTGTGAAAAAGAAATAAGTTTTCAATAAAAAAAATTGTGAGCAAGCCTGAAAATAAGCAGACTGTCATTTTCAATAAAAAAAATTGTGAGCAAGCCTGAAAATAAGCAGACTGTCATCTGCAAAATGAGGTCCCTAGAGGGTGAATTTGGTGATGCTACCCTGCACGGCAGGGTAGCATCACAAAATTTACCCTCTGTGAACCTCAGTCTGAATCAAGGTCTCAAGCCAAACAGAGAGATGTACCTAGAGGCTAAATTGCCCACTGTATGGGATTAGCATCAACAAATTCACCCTCTGGGGACCCTATTTTGCAAATGACAGGTTGCTTATATTCAGGTTTGATTGTGAGATCAGTATTTAAAAAACCCATGATGGCAAAAAAACAAGCTATTAATTGAAAATAGTTTTTTGGAATTCACTGAAAAAAAACCTTTCCGTAATCCGCTCCATCATCTGAGTTTAACTGGGTGATTGATGGAATCCACAATTAGGGATTTAAAAAAAATGAGAGTACCAGAGCAAAAACCAACATTCTCCTCACTCATGTTTCATATTTAGTCAAATGCAAATAACATTTTGTTCATACAAATCATTGGAGTGTGCATGCAGGAACTCTCCAATAATTTGCAATAAACAAATATTGATGAACAAATTCAGACCACCAAAAATAAACTAGCCCTCAACCAATTAAATACTTTCTTAGGTATATGACTTGCCATTTTTTCCCATTACATTGGGTAAAGACTTGCAAAAGATGAGATTTACACTACAGCTGTATGGTGCATAAAGTCAGTTATTTATTTATTTATTTATTTATTTATTTATTTATTTATTTATTTATTTATTGGTGTTTAAGGTCACATACTTATGCACAATGGCTAATTGTGACTGTGACAGACGAACAAGTGTCAGCTCCTCAACATTCTAACCCTGTTCAAGTTCTGCTCAAGCAGGGTTACAGCAGTTGAAGACATGTGCACCATCGACATGCAGCATGCCTTTGTACACAGCATCATCATGCCCCCATGTAGGCAACCGAAATAAAGTGCCCAAGGACACATTGTTTTGTTACAATTTATTGCAGAGTGCCCATTGGCAATAAATTGTAAGAAACAATTTTATACCAATATTTTTTTTACTGCCGCAAAAACAACATTCTAATGCTTTCAGTGTAAAGTCACAAAAGTGGCTTCCAGCAATTTTCTGTAGAGCCACAATAGTGGCTTCTAGCACTCAACCAATTAATAATGAAATTCTTTATATGACTTTTTTTCTGGAGTCCATTCTGAAGCTGGCATTCTAATGTTTGGGTTACTCCTAGAATATTTATTTATTTATTGGTGTTTAAGGTCACATACTTATGCACAATGGCCAATCGTGACCGTGACAGTATTATGGGTGGAGGAAGCCGGAGTACCCGGAGAGAACCACCGAGCAACGACGAGCAGCTGTCAGCTCTCCAACATCGTAACTCTGAACTCTGCATTCAGCACAGGCAGGGTTAGATTGGTTGAAGACATGCGCACCATCGATGTGCAGTACGCCTCAGTACACAGCGTCATCGTGCCCCCATGTAGGCAATCGGGGTGAAGTGTCTTGCCCAAGGACATAACGCGGTTGCCGCAGGTGGGATTCGAACCGAGGACCTCTCAGCTTGCAGCCTGCACCTCTAACAACTGAGCCACTGAGCCACCGTGCCCCCCCCCCCCTATCTGATGCAAAACAGAGACTTCCAGAGAAGAAACTGCAGAACATCAGATGGTAGATGCAGACCAAAACGCCTAAACACCCAAGGGTGAGGACGTAAACATGGGAAAAAACAAAATTATTCTGTTTCCAAGCCAAAACTCCCAAGAAATTTTAGTACTAAACATTACAAAAAATAACCCAAAAGCATGGGAGAATAGCTAGGGGGAATAAAGGAAAGGGAGAGAGGGAACACTGATCAAACAATAGAACATTCATAGCAAGAATGACCACAAAAAGGTCATGCCTCGAAAATAGGTAACATGAAATAATTTCGTAAAAAAATTATAAGTTACATCCCTGAACATTTCCTTCCACTGTTTCTTCCTCTCCTCCTTCTATTTCCTCCTTATCCTCCTTATATCCACTATTTCTCTCATAATTATGTGTCTGGCATCATTTAAACCGAGATTTACAAGCACAAATATCAGACAGATGTAACTGAATTGAGGGCCAAACAAAGAATGATAATTGCGCCAATTTTGAGACCTCCTTGACACTGTGCATGTAAAAGTATGGAGGACCTTATAGGACATGTAATTTTCGGTTTTAGAATATTTTAGAGTTAGCACCAGCTAAGTCTGGGTCATTGGTACAGTATAAAAATATAATATTTTTTCAACTTATGAATTTGCTTATTACACGGGTGTATGTGTCCGGTTAGAAAGGTAAAGGGTTCAAATTCATCCTAATTTTTATTTAAGCTTATTTGTTTTACAAGGATTGGCAAAGAAGTTATGCAGCTTATATTAACGCCTCTCCCTGGCCCAATAGCAGAGGTGTGCAGGATGATCTTCGTAGAGACAACTTCATGGCCTAGCTCTTCGAAAGGATTTTTAGGCTGCACAGAGTGCGTCTCTCTCCGCACAGTGGACAGCCATTTTACGTCCCCACCCGATTGGATGGTATGCTGTGACAGAATCAACCCCTCAATAGATGCTGAAAGAGAGTGTTCAGACACCTTGACAACTTTCCCTTGGAGATCGATACTGGGACATTTGTATCTGCTCCATCGGAATAATATTCGCAGCGGGTCCGCACAAACCTGTCAAGTCTCATGAATTCTCTCGCTGTTACTACATTTGAGTGAAGGCAAAAGCGAGCGTAACAACTGACTAGTATCGCTCTGGTTAAAGGCAGACGAATGATATTGTTGTGCATCTCTAAGCTCATTCCCACATGGGTGAATGAATAGGATGGCACTAGATCCGACTTCTTTTCATTTACTAAGAAACCAAGACGTCGGAGCAATTGAAGCAGACTCTGAACATCGTTCTGAAGCGTTAACTTGCTGCCGTAACCCTGAAGAATGTCGTCCAAGTTCTTCTTTTGGTAAGGTGATCTGCGTGAGATAATGCGTCTAAATTCTATTAGACGATATTGTCGTCTTCAGTAGACCTGGTCGACGTGGATTCCCTGGTCGGCAAAGCAGGCTGAATATCTGTGGTCACGTAGCCAAGGTGCGGTCGTGTGTGCTGACGTGAGGATGAGGAACCCAATAGACCAGCCACATCGGACTGTCTATGCGACGGAGCGTCCCGAGCAGGAGGAGTGGACGTATGCTCCAACTAACGAACGAACATAATACAACATCGCGGCCCAGATGTTGTTGTAAGAGAGAAGGGGCCTCTCTCGCTTGCGGTCCGGATAGACCTGGACGAGCTAGCTACCCGAACGACAGGCTTCCTCCGTACAATCCTCGGATTCGTCGTCGCTGGGTGTGCACGTTCAATGTTTATAGTGCTCGCATCACCCAAACTGCTTCCCTGGACCGCAACAGATGAACCCGGCTGCCGAGCCATTCATTGAATGGTCGCTACACAGGGCGAGCTAACGGACAACAACATCGTCGATCCTACTAGGGACCTCTTAGGCAATTGTTGTATTTCATGAGCATTTTTGCCGCTAGCTCTTCGTTAGACTGCAACGACGGAGACACACTTGTTGAAGACATCACGGAAACATCACCCTGTTCTTGTTCTTGTTCTTCTGAAAAAGAGACTGATAAACTAGAGTGACCTTGCAGAGAGAGGACCGGCATGGACCCCTCACCGCTAACAATATACCATGACACACGTCTCCAACGTTGTCATTCTAATTAGCACACACTGAGCAAGAATTAGTGCGAGTACATTGACTACAAGAAACACAATGAAAATGAGAATCAGAGGAAGATTTCCTCGCATTACAATTTGAACAATATTCTTTCATCATGAAAAAATATAAACAGTCATAGTACTCGCACTAACCCTTGAAACAAAGATACATAATATAATATAATCCATTATAACATTTCGAAAAAATAATTTTAAAAAAAAGAATTTTTTTAAAAATTTTCAAAATTCCCAATGGGAACAATCAGCCCAAATGGATTCCCAAAAAGCCTAAGTATGGACAAAATATTTTAACACATTTTAAAAAATTAATGCAACACTTACGGACAACATTAATCTATCTGGCTATGAGCAGAACTAATAGAAGACAAGTAATCACTATCAGAAGTAACCGTTGTCAACATAAACAAAAGTGTACAAAAACCGAAAACATGACTCCAGGCACTGTAACCATGGACCAAAATCAGTCGCCAATTTAAACACTATCAGATGTAAAACAGAGGCTTCCAGAGAAGAAACTGCAGTACATCGGATGGTAGATGCAGATCACAATGTCTAATCACCCAAGGGTGAGGACGTAAACATGGGGAAAAAACAGAATAATCATTCTGTTACCAAGCCAAAACTCCCAAGAAATTTTAGTAAAAAAAATTCCAAAATTATGCCAAAAGCATGGGAGAATAGCAAGGGGGGTATTAAGGAAAGGGATGCCCCGAAATTAGGGAACATGAAATAATTTCGTAAAAAAATTATAAGTTACAGCCCTGAACATTTCCTTCCACTGTTTGTTCCTCTCCTCCTTCTATTTCCTCCTTATAGCCACCATTTCTCTTATAATTATGTGTCTGGCATCATTTAAACTGAGATTTACAAGCACAAATATCAGTCAGATGTACCTGAATTGAGGGCCAAACAAAGAATGATAATTGCGCCAATTTCGAGACCTCCTTGACACTGCGCATGCGCAGTGGATATAAGGTATGGAGGATCACATAGGACATTGAAATTTTGGTTTTTGATGCAAATTTTGGGGATTGGGGGGAAAAATTTGTGTTTGGCCCTATAATTTAAGGAGTTAGCACCAGCTAGTCTGGGTCATTGGTACAGTATAAAAATATTGTACTACATTCAGTTACACAGCAGGGTAGCATTACTAAATTTACCCTCTGTGAACCTCAATCTGAATCAAGGTCTCAAAACTAAACAGCAAGAGGTACCCAGAGGATAAACTGGCACACTCTATGGGACAGTATCAGCAAATTCACCCACTGGGGACCTCATTCTGCAAATGACAGATTGCTTATTTTCAGGATTGTATACATGTATGGTAAGATGCAAAGAAATTAATGGTAAATTTCAGTTAAATCTTTCTTATTACATTTCTATTCGCTGACATCCATTTTATGTATTATTGAATGATCTTATCAGTCTCAAGCATCATTCCTTGGAAGCTCTCAGAGCTTTCCAGGAAGTGCTCTGACACATTACTATTATTACCACTCAGTCTATAAGTTACTAGTCGATTAACATAAGTTTGGAGGCCCGTTAAAACTCCATAATTTCAGTGACATCATTCGATGGAGCCAGGCCGCGGGCGATAATGGTATAAATAGCTATTAGCAGCCTGCGGCCCGGCTATTTTTAGATTCCATGGTCTAATGAACTACTCCCATTCGGATGACGTCCCTTTGTATTTCTGAACTGAAGTCGAACGCATGATCGAAACAGAAATATCGAACTGACTTTAGTGATTATTTCTTCCAGCAATTCCCTTGTGTGGTTAGCTGTAACAGGTAGTGGTAATAATGGTAATAACATGATTGTTGTCAGGCATCATGATTCTTTAGCGACCATGCAGCAATGATGAACAGCCGTTGGGATTATTAACGGCCTGAGACTTCGTCTCAGGCCTTTAATAAACCCTCGGGCTGTTCAACATTGCTGCAGGGCCGCTAATGAACCATAATGCCCTTCAAAATCATGTTATTGTTATATTATCAATGAAGGGTATCCTACCCATAAACCTTGATAAGCACTTGCAGTTTTTTCAATGCAAAATTCAAATACTTTGGATACCTGTATGCACCTCGTACATATATTATATTTATTACCACACTATGATAAATGCAATACAAACATTTGTTATAAAACTGCTCACCATTTTGGTACATCCTGACAACTTCTAACAAATATGGTCTGAAAAAAAAAAATTCATAATGAATTTCTGACCACCAAAATAAAATTGATTATGAAGGAACTGCCATTGTGAACAACAGTGTGCAATGAATAGTGATTTACCAATGTTTGGCAATTGCATCTGACATCAGCCAATTTGTGCCATTGGCTGACCATCGGTAGAAGCGTTTGAACATCAGTTCATGCCCACGGTTACATGGAACATCACACAATCAAAATTGTTTGTATTTACGTTTGATTCACAATCTCATACAAGTAGTAACAAGCTTAAAAGGTTGCCACAATGATTGGCAGGAATCATGATTGGTCTAGTCTCACTGATTGGGCTGATCTTCCCCTTGATAACTGCTCTTGATGCATGTGCTCCATGTCGTGTGATGACTCTATGAACAAGAGGTCCCAGGGGGCCTGAAGGCGCTCACCTGACATGGTAGCCTAAATATCAACCCAGAGAATTGATTTCAACAAGTTGCATCTGCTCCTCCTAAGAAAAGCTTATACCAAATATCCAAAGATTCTGACCAGTGGATCTAAAAAAAAAGAATTTTAAAGAATATTCCTCATATTGAACACAGGGAGCCCATATATGAACCCAGGGACTTGGCTTTAACAAACTTGAATCTCACTCCCCTAAGGATGCTGCACACCAAATATCAAAACATTCCGACTGCTGAATCTGAAGAAGAAGATTTTTTAAAGAAAAATTCCTCATATTGACTAACTTATAATTCGGGCTCCCACAGGGAGACCAAATATGGACCCAGGGACTTGGCTTTAACAAATCGGACCCCCAACCCCTCCCCAAGGATGCTACACACCACATATCAAAACATTCCGACTGCTGGATCTGAAGAAGATATTTAAAGAAAATTCCTCATTTCGAACTAAGTTACAATTCAAACTCCCACAGTGAGCCCAAATATGGACCTAGGGACATGGCTTGAACAAACTTGAATCTCACCCCCTAAGGATGCTGCATACCAAATATCAAAACATTCCGACTGCTGGATCTGAAGAAGAAGATTTTTAAAGAAAATTCCTCATTTTGAACTAAGTTATAATTCGGGCTCCCACAGTGAGCCCAAATATGAACCCAGGGACTTGGCTTGAATAAAATTGAATCTCACCCCCCTAAGCATGGTGTATACCCAATATCAAAAGATTCTGCCTGCTGGATCTTGAGAAGATTTTCAAAGAAATTTGCCTGAAATGCACTAAGTTCAAATTTGGGCTCCTATACTGAGCCCAAATATAAACCCATGGGGCCAATTTGAACAAACTTGAATCAGATCCACCCCACAATGTTGCATACCAAATATCAAAAGATTCTGCCTGCTGGATCTGAAGAAGAAGATTTTTTAATGTTTTTCCCATTGCCTACAGTTAAAAAGTGCTGACTCAGCACTTTTTCAAAGTCCCGAAACTGTACCCTATGATAAAACCGATGGCAATTTTTTTTTACCAATCCTTTCTGTTGGTCCCAAGGAAGCTTCACACCAAATAAAAATTCTCGGTGTCATGCAGTTTTGGAGATATGGGCCTTTTAATTTTTTTCTATTTTTAGCTCCTGCGGTACCCATGGGGCTGCAGGAGAAAATTTTTTGGCATAAATCAAGTACTTATAACCCAATAATACCTCATATTAAATTTGGTTCAAAATGGCCTCTGGGTTCAGAAAATAGAAATTTTGGGCGGGGCAAAAATTCTTGCCCTTCTCAGAACAAAGGGAAATATTGCCTGTCAAACTTCTCTTGAACAAACTTGAGTCTGCACCTCAAATTGAAGCTGCATACCGAATATCAAGTTTCTGCTATGGCTGGTTCATGAGAAGAAGATTTTTAAAAATTTTGTGCATTTTGGCCCCAACCCACTCCACAATATGAGCAGAAATCCAATTTGAAGAAAAACCCAAATGCCCCTATATAAACACTACTTACATGAAATTTAATTAAAATGTGGCCAGCGGTTTAGGAGAAAGAGGCTCAAACACCACCTTCACACAGGACGACGGATGGACAGATGGACGACGGACGAAGAGTGATAAGAAAAGCTCACCCTGACATTCAGTCAGGTGAGCTAAAAACGATATCAGCAGAAACAAGTTAACTGTGTGACATCTTTGATCATTGATCAAAGACATCACACTGTTAACCTGTTTCCGCTGACGTTGTATTTTTATTTTGATACACACAGGGACACGCTCTTGAGGTCAACAAACCTATCAACTTGACTGTACTGTAAAATTAACCATATTCTATGTGTTCTTGAACATACTACTCCTTTTGGTTGTTTGTAACTATCTGACATTGGCACTCAGAATCGGCCAACTGTACGCTTAACTAATCAGCAAGTGGATGGCGAACACAAATCCTTATCGGTTAATCATTAGCAATGAAGTATATTCAAAGTGATTCAAAATACAATCACTTACAGAATGCAAGCCTCCTTGATTCAAGTATCAGTCAAAAAACAATACTGACACTGTCCAATTCAACTTGCATTTCTTAATTTTCTAACTTTGGGTAAAGTCTTGCAGAGCTAGCAGGGTTTTGATTTCAAAAATGGGAGGCACACTGTATACTGCTCGCTACTAGGGTTGCACGGTATATCGATAAACCGATATATACCGGTATTCAAACCAATATCGATTGAATACCGGTGTAATTACAAAAACATCGGTTTATCGTCATTATTTATTTACCCACAATTTAATTTTCAAGATGTCTTGAGTTTTTTAACTGTAGACATGAATGAATAATATTATCTCTTTATCCAAGGAATAGTCTGCTTTTGCCCTCGCAATATACAAATTCAGCAGTTGAAAAAATAATTTTCAAAAATTTCAACGGAACTATATCATGTGACCCCCTCATTGGAACGAGCTCGTTGAGCTCGTTCCAATGAAGGGTCACATGATATAGTTTCGTTGAAATCTTTGGAGAAACTCTGATAAATTAATTTTGAAAATAATAAATTTTGATATCGTCTGCGTTGGGAAAGGTGTTTCGAACCGCATCATCAAGGCATGCTAATTCGTTCCGACTGTGATGCCTCGAGTCTCGATTGTGGTATTTGTGTTCATATATCTAAACAGTTTTCGATATACTGGTATACCGCGGTATTGTTTTGAATACCGATACCGGTATTCAGTTTTGAATATCGTGCAGACTTACTATTTGAAGTGAAGCATGTTACTGTTGAGTACGGGCAGCAGAAAAATGTTTTAGAGGACAAACATCTGTACACAATTCACTCCACTGGTGTACAATAAGTAGAGATTCTTAAAATATTAGCGGATTGATTTAGGATTGCTTCATTGAAGATGTATTATACCAAGCTCATGTAAATTTGATTACTGCTGAGAAAAGCTTATTTTCAAATAAGCTTTTTGCAGCAATAATCAAATTTACTTGAGTTTGGTATAATACATGAAATGCACCTTCAACGGAACAATCCGAAACAATTGTAAATCAATCAGAAGATCCTCCATGAAATTATTATTTATTTATTATTTATTGGTGTTTAAGGTCACATACTTATGCACAATGGCTAATCGTGACAGTGACAGTTTTACGGGTGGAGGAAGCCGGAGTGCACGGAGAGAACCACCGAGTAACGACGAGCAGCTGTCAGCTCTCCAACATCGTAACTCTGAACTCTGCACCGCAGCGGCAGGGTTAGATTGGTTGAAGACATGCGTACCGTCGACGTGCAGTACGCCTCAGTACACAGCGTCATCGTGCCCCCATGTAGACAATCGGGGTGAAGTGTCTTGCCCAAGGACACAACACGGTTGCCGCAGGTGGGATTCGAACCGAGGACCTCTCGGCTTGCAGCCTGCACCTCTACCAAAAGAGCCACCGCGCCCCCTCCATGAAATGCATGAGTGAAAATCCAGGGAATAGCATTACTGGCCTTTGAAGTTTGTCAAATGATGTTGTTTACATACCAGTTCTCGGAAAGAGAAGTTTCATTAGTTTGAAGTCTTGGAATGCTACAGCCAAAAATACATGGTGTATTGTTCACATTTTCATGTCCACATTGTATTATTTGACCATTTCGCCAGGAACAGTTTCTAATCGTTTACAGAAAACAAATTTGTGATTTTAATTCCCCCACCCCAATTCTTAAAAACATTTCAATAAAACCACATAATGTGACCCTTCAGGGGAATGGGCTCAATGAGCTCATTCCAATGAGGGTCACATGATATGGTTTTGATGCTATCATTACCAGCAAACTCTCCAAAAGAAACATAAACTAGAGGTGTGACTCTCCCAGATGGGCCTGTCCATACACCCCCCCCCACCCCCCCCCCCCTCCCCCTGCCGTCATGATTATTGTAAGACAAAAAGCGGCACAACTCTTGGAAAAAAAAGACTGATCGGAACTATAGTCGCAGGTGCACAGGTTTCCAGGGTAGTGAACATCCATACCAAGTTTCAAAGGAATTGACTTATAAACATCTGAGTAAATCTTCGGACAAAATTCAATCATTCTAAGGTGAAAAGGTACATAACTCTGGCAAAAAGAGTCCAATCAAAACTATAATCACAGGCCCCCATGGTAGTGAGCATCCATACCAAGTGCCAAAGGAATCGACCCATGAACCTCTGAGAAAATCTCCGAGCAAAGTTCTAGGCAATTCAGGCATTCTAAGACAAAAAGGGGCATAACTCTGGCAAATAAAGTCTGATGGAAACTATAATCACAGGAGCACAGATCTCATGGTAGTAAACATCCAAACCAAGTTTCAAAGGAATCCATCATTAAAGTCTGAGAAAATCTCCGGACAAAATTCTAGGTCTGCTTTTTCAAGTCGAAAAGGGGCATAATTCTGGCAAATATAATCCGACCGAAACTATAATCGCAGGTGCACAAGTTCCCATGGTGGTGAACATTCATACCGAGTTCCAGCAGAGTAGTCCTTAACCCTTTACCCAATGTAACAGCCAAACCAGCCAGCGCTATTCACAAAAATCAAATTAATTTTCATTATTTTTTTCATTTTTTGTCTCAAAAACATAGGTTATAACCCTCTTCAGAATGAGCTCGTCGAGCTCGTTCCAAAGAGGGGTCATAACCTATGTTTTGGAGACAAAAAATGAAAAAAATTAGTTATTCAAGAAGTTTGTTTGCAAGTGTCGTTTGCCTTTCAGGTTAGGTAAAGGGTTAAATGTCTCAGAAAATCTCTGGACAAAGGGGGAATAAACAAACAGCTGTGTCATGAGCGCATGATACACCCGTTATTAATTACAAGAGGGAACCACACAATATGAGTATACATGTGTACTTGTCAGGTTACATATACTTGCCAACAAAAAATCTTGAAAATTGCTCAAAGTCCAACATGTGGAAAATTGCCTATATTTTGATGAATAAAGTCCCATAACTCTGGAATGACAAATAGGACAGCGACACAAATCGAAAGGGAGATTCCTTCTATCAACATATACTTGCAACCAAAAAATCATGAAAATTGCTCTAAGCATTTTCAAGTTATTGCTCGACGTGAAAAATAAAGTTCCATAACTCTGGAATGACTAATCAAACGGCGACACCAACCGAAAGGGAGCTTCCTTCCATCAACATAAACCACCTACCAAAAAATCGTGAAAATCTCTCACAGCGTTCTCAAGTTATCGTACGACGTGTAAAAAGTTAAAAAATTTATAGTAATTTATATATTTTTTATACTTACCAAGGAACCAGACATAGCTGGTGCTAACTCTTAAAATATAGGGCCAAACACAAATTTTGCCCCCCAATCCCCAAAATTTGCATCTAAAACCAAAGAAAACATGTCCTGAATGGCCCTCCACACTTCACCTCTACTGCGCATGCGCAGTGTCAAGGACGTTCCGAAATTGGCGCCATTAATCATTCTTATAACCAGTGCCTGGTAAGTGCTATGTACTCAGCGGGGAGGTAAGAGTTCCCAACTCCTGGGAGGGCCATCCCCGTCTGGGTCATTGGTAAGTATAAAAAATATATAAATTTCTATAAATTTTTTAACATTTTTATACTGTACCAATGACCCAGACATAGCTGAATAGTAAAAAGGCTGGAGGGCCAAGGACATAGAGCAAGATGGAATACGCTCAATTATATAAAATAGAGTCATCCCCTCTAGGGAAAAAGAAGTATTAGGCCTTACATGTATCTTTCTTATTTATGATAAATTAGAAAGATACAACACCTTCCAAAATCGAGCATCATACATCCATGTACTCTATTAATATCTAGTATAATCCTTATACTAATAATTTTTAAAGTAAGCCAATAAATAAAGTAAGTCTAGAGAATAGAGACTCTTTATACTCCTTAAAAGTGTCTGAGGGTTGTATAATAATGTCCGTTGACACGTGCTATATTCAAAAGCTATACGTTAAAAACTAAGACCAGAATGAATTTTTAAAACATAAACTTCTCACTAAACAACCATCCCAATAACAGCTCAGAATTACTAACTCCTGAGGAGGTATCCCCTTGTTTTCATAGTAAAACAGGTGACCCAAGGGAACACCCTCCCCCCCCCCCCCCCCTTTTTCTTGCCCTGGGTCAAATAGCCCAGAGCGAAGAGGGCAGCAGAACAGAGTCACTGCCGAAACAGACAGCCTACCTAGCTATAGTAGCAACTGTTAAGTGAATGACATTCTGAGCAGTAGATAATAGACCTAACAATAGAGGCCTCCAGAAATGGACTCGATATTTCTGAGATAAAAATTCATGAATGTGGATGGCTGAGCGCAATGAGCAGCCTTCAAAAATCTATAATAGCGACACTATTAATGTAAGCCCAAGATGTAGAAGAACTCTTACTTCATGAGCCGAAATCTCATACACAACTGCTGAGTCAATGATATACCATAAGCAGTATCGATAGTTAATTGAATCCATTAGCAATAGAATGGAGTGTAACGTCCTTCTATTAGGCATCAAAGACGGAAGAAGCTTACGCCCGTAGTAATAAACAGATATCTGTTTATAAATACATAAAATCTAACCGGACAGAGAAAAGGCCTATGCCCGTACAAAGACGGAAGGACCTTAATAACAATAGGTTCCGGATATTAATTAGGAGCCTGACTCTTATGCAAAAATCCAACCTAAATAGTAAAGGAAGTAGTGATTCCGAAACTACGAAAGTGAAAATCATCCACCGATAGTGCATGAAACTCACTGACTCTTCAGTAAAAGAAAAGCCAACAGAATTACTGTCTAAAAGGTCAGAATTTGAAAACTACTGTTTCCAGAGGCTTAAATGATTACTTAGCTAAATAAGAACCGAAGTTAAATTCCGTATAGGAATTTAATCTAATGATTCTAAGTCTATTTATCGAAAAGTTACTAACTGACTAAGATAAAGAGACATAAGACTCAATTGCAAACTATCATAGAGTGCATAGGTATGAGGTAACATAAACCTATAACCTTAATCATAACAGGATGCAGTACATCTTGTCAAACAAGTATACTAAAAAGTTGCAATGACTAGTATGGAGGGATCAACAATATCAACATAGTGATCCCTACACCAACGACGGAAGAGCCTCCACTTTAGCCGCATAGTATAGCGAAGAAGAGGTTCTCCTATAGTAAGAAATTGCGTCCAAAGCTCGTCCAGTACAATGCTTACAATGCAATAAGGACCACACAACGGAATACGTGAAGGTTGAGACCTTGCGGGTTGTGATAAAGATGACACGATTTTACCCAGCGAAAAAAGATCCTCTCATGGAGGAAGATTTCGCGTTAAGTCCCACAGTAGACATCAGAGTAAATTTACCCACAGTCTCTGTGAAGACAGAGATGCTATCAACAGAAATGTATTGTGGTTGTTTATCTTAGCAATACTTGCTGAAACAACAGTGCAGGAGGATACGCATATCCTATCATTCCGTCCTATTAGATCAATAGAGCGTTAACAACATAAGCTCAGAGATCCGGACAAGCAAACACATACGTCTGCAATTGACAAGCAAGTTGTGTCGTAAATAAATTATCATTGGGCGCTCCCATTGATAGCAAATCTGATTGAATACTTGTTTGTTGAGAGTCCATTCTGACGGCAACAAGCGACCCATAAGTGAACGGGAGTCCGGTAATACAAACAGACGACCCGGAATATGACGGACCGAAGCAGAACTTGGTGTACTATAACAAACAGAAGGATTCTTTCCATTAAATTGAATAACGGAAACGAATGAGTGCCTCCCTGGTTCCGGAGATACGCCACTACTGTCGAATTAACGGACAGGATTTGGACATGCGTTTCTGAATAATGTTCATCCAATGACATAAAGCAAGCCTAAAAAACATTATTCCGTGGAAGATAAGTGTTTGCTTAGAGACTGCGGAACCCAAAGACCCTGGCACTTCGAATCCGTTGGGATCAATATTATATCCCAACCGGTTTGACTGGCAACCGTCATAATTATAAAACTCGGATCCGGCAACTGCAGTGGGACTCTCTGAGTCAACCACCGAATGTTTGCCCTAGTCTGAATCTCTTGCAACACTAGATAGACAAGAGAACGTGTAAATCGAGCAATTCATGGATTGCTGAAAAGTTGCCGTCGAAGAGAAGCTTCTCCGAGAACAAAGCGACTCTGAGAGAGTTCTTCACCTTACTATCCACGCGCGTGGATGTAGCTAGGGCTGCATCACGTCTAACCAACTCCAAGCAGCCACTGAAGGGCGGAGTTATACGTGAACAAACTACTGCCCTCAAAAGAAATCACATTGAGGATATGTCCCGGAATTCTTACTCTTGAAGACGTAATGATAACGCCTCAGTAAGGTGGATTACGTATGATAAAGCATCTAAGTTAAGTCTATTAGACATCATTGTCGTTTCCAACATTGTGGTTGGAAAAGACATAGACGGCGAAAAAGATTATTTCCAGTCTTTAACCACACCGTCTAGACGCATATGAACTCTCGGTATGCCCTGTTCTGCCAAAATAAATTATTCGTATAAATGATAAAAGGCAGAAATGAGCATTGCAGACAAGAAACTAAACTATCATGCTTGGTAGCAGGCTTATATATATATAGCGTCGATAAATAATACACATGTTCTAATGACATTATTGGACTGTGTCGTTAAGTCAGGGACAATGTCCCTGAACCGATCCCAAATTCCGTGTCCAATGAGTCTCTTATCCAACATCGCAGCAATGTAGTCTGAAATAACAATCACTGGAAGATAATGCCGGAAGATATGTATAGCAGCTTCCGATGCTAAGAAAGGGAAAACTTGAAATCTTTCGAATCCCTTTCGCCATCCTGTCGGACCCTATAAAGCGTTCGGTCGTCCGTACCTGATGCAACCGCGGACCGCACCGACCCAGCGCTGTCGGATAATTCCTGATTCGACCAAGAAACTGTTGATTGCTGGGATGCTGCGAAAAAACTGTGCTAACTCGGATAGCACGTCCGTCACTGAGGCCTGTGGAGAAGCGGTCCTACGATGCATTGCCGCTGGAAGCTCCGTGATCGTTACCCCGTGCATACTACTAATATGCGAGCGAACGGAGTGTATAGGCCTCGTGTCCCTTGGCTACTGGATGGCGTGACCTGTTTGCCGTGGAATCACTGAATGACGAAACTGATCGGATACTCGAGGTCACGTAGCCAATGTGCGGTCGTGTGCACTGCTGTGAGGATGAGGAAGCATTATCGACAGTCTCTTGGACTGTCAATATAACGGAGCGTCCCGAGCGACGGACATATGCTCCGAATGTAAAATATCTGAACCACAACATGCGGTCCCCTATGTTGTTGGACGAGAGAGGGACCTCTCTCGCTCACAGCCCGGACGGACCTGGACAAGCCAGGAACCGGACTAACAGGCTTCTTCCGAGCTGTCCTCAATCCGCCGTCACTGGGTGAGTACTAAAGTAATTACAGTGCTCGCATCACCCAAATCTCCTTCCTAGACCGCAACGGACGAACCCGGCAGCCGAACCATTCGATGAATGTACGCTACACCGGGTGAGCTAGCGAATGTCACTCCGTCGATCCTACAAGGGACCTCTTAGGCGATAGACATATTCCATGAGCACTTATTGCCGCTAGCTCTTCATTAACTATGACAACAGAGGCACACTTTTGAAAGACATCTCCGTAACTTTGCGAACAAGAAACCAGAAATGCTTGGTAATAGCAAGCATATAATAATAAATATATAGCGTCGTTCAATAATTCGAAAGTTTGTGTGACATTATTGGACTATGTCGGAACTGAGGGACGATGTCCCTGAACCGAACCAAAAATTTCTAAGTCCACCGACGCTATCAATTTCTTATCCGGCATCGCAGCATTCTGGTCCGACGAAAGAACCTGTAGAAGATCAAGTCAGATGACATACACAACAGCATATGTTGTTCCGAAAGGGAAAGCTCGAAATCCTCCGAATCCCTTTCGGTATCCCGTCGGACCGGATGAAATTTTGGGACGTCCGTACCTGCTTCCGCGGAGCGTCCCGACCCAGCATCTTCGGATAAAACATTATGCGACAGATTCAGTTGTTGCTGGGATGCTGCGATAAGCTGTGCTATTTAGGATAGCATGTCCGTCCCCGAGGCCTGTGCAGTAGCGGTCTTACGATGCATTGCCGCCGGAAGCTCCGTGTACGTTGACTCCCGCACACTTTCCTATGCGAACGTCCAGAGTCTGCAGGCCTCGTGTCCCTGGCTACCGGATGGTGTGACCTGGTCGCCGATGATTCTCTGACTGGCGAAGCTGACTGGATATCCGAGGTCACGTAGCCAAGAGCGGTCGTGTGCGCTACCATGAGAATGAGGAAGCCTTATTGACAGTCTCTCTGGACTGACTATATGTCGGAGCATCCCGAGCGGCGGGCGTATGCTCCGAATGCGAAATATTTTGTACCACAACATCTGGGGCCAGATGTTATTGTACGAGAGAGGGGCCTCTCTCGCTCGCCGTCCGGATGGACCAGAACGAGCTATGAACCGGACTAAAAGGCTTCCTCCGTTCTCCCTCTAACCCGCCGTCACTGGGTGTGCATTTGGTTGATTTATAGTGCTCGCATCACCCCAAAATTCCTTCTAGACCGCAACGGACGAACCCGGCTGCCGAACCATTTGATGAATGGATGCTACACCGGGCGAGCTAGCGGACGTCAAACCTACTAGGGTCCTCTTAGGCAATTGGCGTATTTACATGAGCACTTTTCCGCTAGCCCTTCATTAATTGTGACGACGGAGGCACACTGTTGGAAGACATTACAGATACATCACCCTAATCTTGATCATCTGAAATAGAAATTGATAAAGTAGAGTGACCCTGCGGGGAAAGGACCGGAATGTCCAATTCCCCACTAACATACCGTGACATACGCTTCCAATGTTGTCATCGAAATCATCAGATACAGAACAGGAGTTAATGCAAGTACACTGACTATATATAGAATGATTATAAAAGTCAGAGGAAGACTTCCTCTTATTACAATTGATCAAAATCCTTTCAATGTGAAAAGAAAACAAAGTCCTGGTACTCGCACCAACCCCTGACAATCAAAATACATAATAATAATATGATCCATTAACATAGAAAAAATAATTGAAATCAAAATATTTTGAAAAAATATTTTTTCAGAACAGCCCAAGTTTCTGAAAAGTAACGTTGAGCCCCAATGGATCCCAAGCCTAAGTGTGGACAAAAAATTTAAAAATATTTTAAACAATTTATGCAACACTTACGAACAATAATAATGTATCTAGTTATGATTAAATTAACATCAAGATATTTTTTTCAAGAAAACCCCCCTCACACAGAGGGCTGTTGTAAATGTAAACAATGAGTGTAAAAACACTAAAATAAGACTCCAGGCACCCAGGCCCGAAATCAGTTACCAAAAATACACTATCTGATGCAAAACAGAGACTTCCAGGGAAGAAACTGCAGAACATCAGATGGTAGATGCAGAACACAACGCCAAACCACCCATAGGTGAAGACGTGAACATGGGGAAAAGAACAGAATTCATTCTGTTATTCAGCTAAAACTCCCAAGAAATTTTAGTAATAATAATTACAGAAACTATGCCAAAAGCATGGGAGAATAGCAAGAGGGGACTTGAAGGAAAGGGAGAGAGGAAAACACTGAAAAACCAGTGTAACTAAATAACAAGAATGACAACAAAATGGCTGCTGCCTCGAAAATAGGTAACTTAACATAATTTCATTAAAAAAATTTAAGTTACAGCCCTGATAATATTCTGTCACACATTTTTCCTCTCCTCCTTCTCTATCCTCCTTAGAATCACCATTTCACTAATATTTATGTGTCTGGCATCATTTAAACTGAGATTTACAAGCACAAAGATCAGTCAGATGTTAACTGATGAAGGGCCAAACTAAGAATGATTAATGGCGCCAATTTCGGAACGTCCTTGACACTGCGCATGCGCAGTAGAGGTGAAGTGTGGAGGGCCATTCAGGACATGTTTTCTTTGGTTTTAGATGCAAATTTTGGGGATTGGGGGGCAAAATTTGTGTTTGGCCCTATATTTTAAGAGTTAGCACCAGCTATGTCTGGGTCATTGGTACAGTATAAAAATATCAACAATTTTCTAAGTAATAAAGTCCCATAACTCTGGAATGATTAATCGAACGGCGACACTAAACAAAAGGGAGCTTCCCTCCATCAACATAAACCACCTACCAAAAAATCGTGAAAATCTCTCGAAGCGTTCTCTAGTTATCGTACGACGTGTAAAAAATAAACAATTTTCTAAGTAATAAAGTCCCATAACTCTGGAATGACTAATCGAACGGTGGCACTAAACGAATGGGAGCTTCCCTCCATCGATATACACCACTTACCCACAAATCACGAAAATCTCTCAAAGCGTTCTTGAGTTATCGTACGACATGTGACCGGACGGACAGACGGACAGCGGTATACCATAATACGACCCGTTTTTTCAAAACGGGCGTATAAAAATAGCAATGCATTCAAAACTACGTGCTCTGCATCACTCTCTATGTACCATGCTCTTACACCCCCCATGGAACATCTGCACGAGGCAGTAAATATAGAAACAATCAAAACGTGACTTGAATAATCTTGCAGGGAAAACTCAAACTATACTCCAAAAGAGTCAATTAATCAAGGAACCCTCAGAGCATCGAGCAATTAACCTGAAAATAAGAAAAGCCGAACACAAATTGAAATTAAGTAAATAGAGTAGGATCACTGCTCAATAATAAACCAGCAGCAAACATCCCCTTGGTGTGGCTGGTACTGGGTGTCTCTCTTCACTGACCCCAAAACATTTGTGTTAATGGCAGTAATCACTTCAGTGAGGCTGGTTATGTAACTAGGCTGCTACTCACCTTATCACTTCTTTTACAAGATAATAGCTCAGTGCGGAGCCATAAATAGATATTAAAACACATGGAAATAACCTTCACAGTGATTTATGGTTACTGTCCCATGCAGTGTATGATAAATATATTATTCCATAAACATATCGAATCAGATTTATAAATATTGTCTTAACACACCACATAAAACCTGTAAAAGACAAAATAGGTTATAGCGCACTAACTGGCCAGAAGTTTTGACCCCGATATATCTAGAGCCATAACTTTGTGTATTTATGGCAATACTGAATATACGACCTAGTGTTTTGAGTGGATAACAAAAATTATTTCATGAGAGTGACTGAGACAAATGTTTATTTTTTGCGAGCGCTTACTTGAGTGAAAAATTTAATTTTCAAGTAATTTGTATATTTTTATACTTACCAATGGCCCAGACTAGTTGGTACTTAACTCAAAGTTATTAAAGGCTAAACACAACTTTTGAACCCCCCCAATCCCCAAAATTTGCTTGCAAAACCGAAAATTAAAAGTCCTATCTGGCCCTCCATACATTTACTCTCCGCGCATGCGCAGACGTCAGGAAGTGACCGGAATTGGCGCCAACATCATTCTTTGTAGAAGAGAGTACTACATAACAATTTGGCGGGGAGGTATGAGTGCCCACTCATGGGAGGGCCATCTCCTGGGCCATTGGTAAATATAACCAGAGGCTCAAGTGAGCCTGAAATGCTCACCTGGCTCAAATTGTCAAAAGAGATGAGCATATCAGTAAGTGAACAGAAGCAAGAAGTTGTACACCAAATATCAAATGAATCTGATTGCTGGATCTGGAGAATATTTTTAAAGAATATTCCTCAAATAAAAAGTTTCAGTGCCGTGCAGTTTTGGAGATATGGGCATTTGAATTTTTTTCTATTTTTAGCTCCTGAGGTTTCCACGGGACTTGGCTTGAACAAACCTGAATCTCCCTTCCCTAAGGATGCTGTATACCAAATATCAAATGATTCTGACTGTTGGATCTGGAGAAGAAGATTTTTAAAGAATATTCCTCATATTGCACTAATTTGAACATTTGGGCTCCTGTAGAGTGCCGAAATATGGACCCAGGGGTTATATTTCAACAACCATGTGAATCAATCCTCCATAGATGTTATTTGTGAAATATGAAAGCTTTTGGAGCAACGGTTGGGGAGAAAAAGATTATTTTATATTTTTACCATTACCTTCAGTGTTAAATAATGCTGACTCAACATTTTTTCAAAGTCCCGAAACTGTACGTTAGGACAAAACTGATAGCGATTTTTTTTTCACCATTCCTTTCTATTCGTCCTAAGGAAGCTTCACACCAAATAAAAAAATTTCAGTGCCGTGCAGTTTTGGAGATATGGCCATTTGAATTTTTTTCTATTTTTAGCTCCTGAGGTTCCCACAGGGCAGCAGAAAAATTTGTTGGGGCATGAATCAAGTATTTAGGACCCAATAATACCTCATAGCAAATTTGGTTCAAATTGGCCTCTCTGTTCAGAAAGTTAAAAAATTTATAGTAATTTATATATTTTTTATACTTACCAATGACCCAGACATAGCTGGTGCTAACTCTTAAAATATAGGGCCAAACACAAATTTTGCCCCCCAATCCCCAAAATTTGCATCTAAAACCAAAGAAAACATGTCCTGAATGGCCCTCCACACTTCACCTCTACTGCGCATGCGCAGTGTCAAGGACGTTCCGAAATTGGCGCCATTAATCATTCTAATAACCAGTGCCTGGTAAGCGCTATGTACTCAGCGGGGAGGTTAGAGTTCCCAACTCCTGGGAGGGCCAACCCCGTCTGGGTCATTGGTAAGTATAAAAAATATATAAATTACTATAAATTTTTTAACATTTTTATACTGTACCAATGACCCAGACATAGCTGAATAGTAAAAAGGCTGGAGTGCCAAGGACATAGAGCAAGATGGAATACGCTCAATAATATAAAATCGAGTCATCCCCTCTAGGGAAAAAGAAGTATTAGGCCTTACATGTATCTTTCTTATTTATGATAAATTAGAAAGATACAACACCTTCCAAAATTGAGCATCATACATCCATGTACTCTATTAATATCTAGTATAATCCTTATACTAATAATTTTTAATGTAAGCCAATAAATAAGGTGAGTCTAGAGAATAGAGACTCTTTATACTCCTTAAAAGTGTCTGAGGATTGCATAATCATGTCCGTTGACACGTGCTATATTCAAAAGCTATACTTTAAAAACTAAGACTTGAATGAATTTCTAAAACATAAACTTCTCACTAAACAACCATCCCAATAACAGCTCAGAATTACTAACTCCGGAGGAGGTATCCCCTTGTTTTCATAGTAAAACAGGTGACCCAAGGGAACACCCTCCCCCCCCCCCCCCCCCCCCTTTTTCTTGCCCTGGGTCAAATAGCCCAGAGCGAAGAGGGCAGCAGAACGGAGTCACTGCCGAAACAGACAGCCTACCTAGCTATGGTAGCAACTGTTAAGTGAATGACATTCTGAGCAGTAGATAATAGACCTAACAATAGAGGCCTCCAGAAATGGACTCAATATTTCTGAGATAAAAAAAAATTCATGAATGTGGATGGCTGAGCGCAAATGAGCAGCCTTCAAAAATCTATAATAGCGACACTATTAATGTAAGCCCAAGATGTAGAAGAACTCTTACTTCATGAGCCAAAATCTCAAACACAACTGCTGAGTCAAAGATATACCATAAGCAGTATCGATAGTTAATTGAATCCATTAGCAATAGAATGGAGCGTAACGTCCTTCTAATAGGCATCAAAGACATTAGAAGTTTACGCCCGTAGTAATAAACAGATATCTGTTTATAAATACATAAACTCTAACCGGACAGAGTAAAGGCCTATGCCCGTACAAAGACGGAAGGACCTTAATAACAATAGGATCCGGATATTAGGAGCCTAACTCTTATGCAAAAATCCAACCTAAATAGTAAAGGAAGTAGTGATTCCGAAACTACGAAAGTGAAAATCATCCACCGATAGTGCATGAAACTCACTGACTCTTCAGTAAAAGAGAAGCCAACAGAATTACTGTCTAAAAGGTCAGAATTTGAAAACTACTGTTTCCAGAGGCTCAAATGATTACTTAGCTAAATAAGAACCGAAGTTAAATTCCATATAGGAATTTAATCTAATGATTCTAAGTCTATTTATCGAAAAGTTAGTAACTGACTTAGATAAAGAGACATAAGACTCAATTGTAAACTATCATAGAGTGCATAGGTATGAGGTAACATAAACCTATAACCTTAATAATAACAGGCTGCAGTAGATCTTGTCAAACAAGTATACTAAAAAGTTGCAATGAGTAGTATGGAGGGATCAACAATATAAACATAGTGATCCCTACACCAACGACGGAAGAGCCTCCACTTTAGCCGCATAGAATAGCGAAGAAGAGGATCTCCTATAGTAAGAAATCGCGTCCAAAGCTCGTCCAGTACAATGCTTACAATGCAATAAGGACCACACAACGGAATACGTGAAGGTTGCGACCTTGCGGGTTGTGATAAAGATGACACGATTTTACCCAGCGAAAAAAGATCCTCTCATTGAGGAAAATTTCGCGTTAAGTCCCACAGTAGACATCAGAGTAAATTTACCCACGGTCTCTGTGAAGACAGAGATGCTATCAACAGAAATGTATTGTGGTTGTTTATCTTAGCAATACCTGCTGAAACAACAGCGCCGGAGGATATGCATATCCTATCATTCCGTCCTATTAGATCAATAGAGCGTTAACAACATTAGCTCAGAGATCCGGACAAGCAAACACATACGTCTGCAATTGATTAGCAAGCTGTGTCGTAAATAAATTATCATTGGGCGCTCCCATTGATAGCAAATCTGATTGAATACTTGTTTGTTGAGAGTCCATTCTGACAGCAACAAGCGACCCGTAAGAGAACGGGAGTCCGATAAAACAATAAGACGACCCGGAATATGACGGACCGAAACAGAACTTGGTGTACTATAACAAACAGAAGGATTCTTTCCATTAAATTGAATAACGGAAACGAATGAGTGCCTCCCTCGTTCCGGAGATACGCCACTACTGTCGAATTAACGGACAGGATTTGGACATGCGTTTCTGAATAATGTTCATCCAATGACATAAAGCAAGCCTAAAAAACATTATTCCGCGGAAGATAAGTGCTTGCTTAGAGACTGCGGAACCCAAAGACCCTGGCACTTCGAATCCGTTGGGATCAATATTATATCCCAACCTGTTTGACTGGCAACCGTCATAATTGTAACACTCGGATCCGGCAACTGCAGTGGGACTCTCTGAGTCAACCACCGAATGTTTGCCCCAGTCTGAATCTCTTGCAACATTAGATAGACAAGAGAACGTGTAAATCGAGCAATTCATGGATTGCTGAAAAGTTGCCGTCGAAGAGAAGCTTCTCCGAGAACGAAGCGACTCTGAGAAAGTTCTTCACCTTACTATCCACGCGCGTGGATGTAGCTAGGGCTGCGTCACGTCTAACCAACTCCAATCAGCCACTGAAGGGCGGAGTTATACGTGAACAAACTACTGCCTTCAAAAGAAATCACATTGAGGATAATATCCCGTAATTCTTTTCTTGAAGACGTAATGATAACGCCTCAGTAAGGTGGATTACGTATGATAAAGCATCTAAGTTAAGTCTACTAGACATCATTGTCGTTTCCAACATTGTGGTTGGAAAAGACATAGACGGCGAAAAAGAATATTTCCAGTCTTTAACCACGCCGTCTAGACGCATATGAACTCTCGGTATGCCCTGCTCTGCCAAAATAAATTATTCGTATAAATGATAAAAAGGCAGAAATGAGCATTGCGGACAAGAAACTAAACTATCATGCTTGGTAGCAGGCTTATATGCATATATAGCGTCGATAAATAATACACATGTTCTAATGACATTATTGGACTGTGTCGGTAAGTCAGGGACAATGTCCCTGAACCGATCCAAAATTCCGTGTCCAATGACGCTATAAGTCTCTTATCCAACATCGCAGCAATGTAGTCCGAAATAACAATCACTGGAAGATAATGCCAGAAGATATGAATGGCAGCTTCCGATGCTACGAAACGGAAAACTCGAAATCTTTCGAATCCCTTTCGCCATCCTGTTGGACCCTATAAAGCATTCGGTCGTCCGTACCTGATGCAACCGCGGACCGCACCGACCCAGCGCCGTCAGATAATTCCTGATTCGACTAAGAAACTGTCGATTGCTGGGATGCTGCGAAAAAACTGTGCTAACTCGGATAGCACGTCCGTCACTGAGGCCTGTGGAGAAGCGGTCCTACAATGCATTGCCGCTGGAAGCTCCGTGATCGTTACCCCGTGCATACTACTAATATGCGAGCGAACGGAGTGTATAGGCCTCGTGTCCCTTGGCTACCGGATGGCGTGACCTATTCGCCGTGAAATCACTGAATGACGAAACTGATCGGATACTCGAGGTCACGTAGCCAATGTGCGGTCGTGTGCCCTGCTGTGAGGATGAGGAAGCATTATCGACAGTCTCTCGGACTGTCAATATAACGGAGCGTCCCGACCGACAGACATATGCTCTGAATGTAAAATATCTGAACCACAACATGCGGTCCCCTATGTTGTTGGACGAGAGAGCGACCTCTCTCGCTCACAGCCCGGACGGACCTGGACAAGCCAGGAACCGGACTAACAGGCTTCCTCCGATCTGTCCTCAATCCGCCGTCACTGGGTGAGTACTAAAGTAATTATAGTGCTCGCATCACCCAAATCTCCTTCCTAGACCGCAACAGACGAACCCGGCAGCCGAACCATTCGATGAATGTACGCTACACCGGGTGAGCTAGCGAATGTCACTCCGTCGATCCTACAAGGGACCTCTTAGGCGATAGACATATTCCATGAGCACTTATTGCCGCTAGCTCTTCATTAACTATGACGACAGAGGCACACTTTTGAAAGACATCTCCGTAACTTTGCGAACAAGAAACCCGAAATGCTTGGTAATAGCAAGCATATAATAATAATATATATATAGCGTCGTTCAATAATTCGAAAGTTTGTGTGACATAATTGGACTATGTCGGAACTGAGGGACGATGTCCCTGAACCGAACCAAAAATTTCTAAGTCCACCGACGCTATCAGTTTCTTATCCGGCATCGCAGCATTCTGGTCCGACGAAAGAACCTGTAGAAGATCAAGTCAGATGACATACACAACAGCATATGTTGTTCCGAAAGGGAAAGCTCGAAATCCTCCGAATCCCTTTCGGTATCCCGTCGGACCAGATGAAATTTTCGGACGTCCGTACCCGCTTCTGCGGAGCGTCCCGACCCAGCATCGTCGGATAAAAAATATGCGACAAATTCAGTTGATGCTGGGATGCTGCGATAAGCTGTGCTATTTAGGAAAGCACGCCCATTCCCGAGGCCTGTGCAGTAGCGGTCTTACGATGCATTGCCGCCGGAAGCTCCGTGTACGTTGACTCCCGCACACTTTCCTATGCGAACGTCCAGAGTCTGCAGGCCTCGTGTCCCTGGCTACCGGATGGTGTGACCTGGTCGCCGATGATTCTCTGACTGGCGAAGCTGACTGGATATCCGAGGTCACGTAGCCAAGAGCGGTCGTGTGCGCTACCATGAGAATGAGGAAGCCTTATTGACAGTCTACTCCGGACTGCCTATATGTCGGAGCGTCCCGAGTGACGGACGTATGCTCCGAATGCGAAACATTTTGTACCACAACATCTGGGGCCAGATGTTGTTGTACGAGAGAGGGGCCTCTCTCGCTCGTCGTCCGGATGGACCAGAACGAGCTATGAACCGGACTAAAAGGCTTCCTCCGTTCTCCCTCTAATCCGCCGTCACTGGGTGTGCATTTGGTTGATTTATATTGCTCGCATCACCCCAAAACTCCTTCTAGACCGCAACGGACGAACCCGGCTGCCGAACCATTCGATGAATGGACGCTACACCGGGCGCGCTAGCGGACGTCAAAGGCCGTCGAACCTACTAGGGTCCTCTTAGGCAATTGGCATATTTACATGAGCACTTTTCCGCTAGCCCTTCATTAATTGTGACGACGGAGGCACACTGTTGGAAGACATCACAGATACATCACCCTAATCTTGATCGTCTGAAATAGAAATTGATAAAGTAGAGTGACCCTGCGGGGAAAGGACCAGAGTGTCCAATTCCCCCCTAACATACCGTGACATACGCTTCCCATGTTGTCATCGAAATCATACGATACAGAACAGGAGTTAATGCGAGTACACTGACCACATATAGAATGATTATAAAAGTCAGAGGAAGACTTCCTCTTATTACAATTGATCAAAATCCTTTCAATGTGAAAAGAAAACAAAGTCCTGGTACTCGCACCAACCCCTGGCAATCAAAATACATAATAATAATATGATCCATTAATATAGAAAAAATAATTGAAATCAAAATATTTTGAAAAAATATTTTTTCAGAATAGCCCAAGTTTCTGAAAAGTAACGTTGAGCCCCAATGGATCCCAAGCCTTAGTGTGGACAAAAATATTTGAAACAATTTATTCTACACTTACGAACAATAATAATGTATCTAGTTATGATTAAAATAACATCAAGATATTATTTTCAAGAAATCCCCCCCTCACACAGAGGGCTGTTGTAAATGTAAACAATGAGTGTAAAAACACTAAAGTAAGACTCCAGGCACCCAGGCCCGGAATCAGTTACCAAAAATACACTATCTGATGCAAAACAGACTTCCAGGGAAGAAACTGCAGAACATCAGATGGTAGATGCAGAACACAACGCCTAACCACCCGTAGGTGAAGACGTAAAGATGGGGAAAAGAACAGAATTCATTCTGTTATTCAGCTAAAACTCCTAAGAAATTTTAGTAATAATAATTACAGAAACTATGCCAAAAGCATGGGAGAATAGCAAAAGGGGACTTAAAGGAAAGGGAGAGAGGAAAACACTGAAAAATCAGTGTAACTAAATAACCAGAATGACAACAAAATGGCTGCTGCCTCGAAAATAGGTAACTTAACATAATTTCATTGAAAAATTTTAAGTTACAGCCCTGATAATATTCTGTCACACATTTTTCCTCTCCTCCTTCTCTATCCTCCTTAGAATCACCACTTCACTAATATTTATGTGTCTGGCATCATTTAAACTGAGATTTACAAGCACAAAGATCAGTCAGATGTTAACTGATGAAGGGCCAAACTTAGAATGATTAATGGCGCCAATTTCGGAACGTCCTTGACACTGCGCATGCGCAGTAGAGGTGAAGTGTGGAGGGCCATTCAGGACATGTTTTCTTTGGTTTTAGATGCAAATTTTGGGGATTGGGGGGCAAAATTTGTGTTTGGCCCTATATTTTAAGAGTTAGCACCAGCTATGTCTGGGTCATTGGTACAGTATAAAAATATAGAAATTTTGGGCGGGGCACAAAATAGGGATCCTCCCGTAGCAAGCCCATATATTGACCGAGAAAATTTCTTTGAACAAACTTGAATCTTGAGTACCAAAGGAGCTTACATACCAAACATCATAGCATTCTGACTGGTGGCTCATAAGAAAAAGACTTCAGGAGAAATTGATGTTTTTGGGACATCACTCCCACCCCAGTGTGGGCACCGAGTTCACTTTCAGTCAGGTGAGCTAAAAATATACAAATTACTTTAAATTTATAATATTTTTACACTGTAAACCAAAGGCCCAGACTAGTTGAATCGTAAAAAGGTGGAGGGCCTAGTACTTCAGAATTAGTAAATCAACATAGTTCCAATCCTGTAATCCAAGGTGAAAGGAAATTAAAATTATTAGGAATTACATGTATGTCTCTCTATACAGTAATAGAGAAGACGTTTCATAAGAAAGGAGCCCAGTTCAAGTAATTCCATAAACTTAGCATGAAGACTATGCTAATTGGATGTAACGAGTTCCCAATTTTTAAGGCTAGCCTGGACTAAGTCCCAAAAATTAGGATGGCGTATTTGAGAATGAGAGAATATCCCCCACAAACATACGCCATACACAATAAAACTCCAGCTGTATGCAGGATATAATTACAGACAAAACAGCTTCACTCATAGTTACATACTTGTTAAGCCGGAGGAGAGGTAAAAAAAAATCCACCCTCCATCCCTTTTTCTTTTGAAGGAATCTTCAAAAAGAAAGAGGGGAGCGCTCTGGAATCAGTAAAAGCGGTACCAAAAATCAATACAAATATTCGTCGAACGGGCACTCAGGTATAATTTATTATTAATAAATCGTGCTTAATGCCACTTCAGAAGTTAAGGCTATAGCGATGATCCCGGTAATTAATATTTCCATATCGAACCCTCCTCACCTGCATTACTTTATCGTTCTTGTGTTAGTCATAAATAAAATAATATAGGAACTGCAATGGTTCCCTCACGTCTAACAGACTCCATTATACCACTATGGGCGGAGAAGGGTGTGAAGAACAAAAGCTTCCCCTCATAAAGAAGGTCCTCTCATGGAGGAAGATTCCGGGGAACATCCCATAACAGACACTTGAGAAGACTGATCCAAGGTTTCTGTGATGACAGAGGTTCTACTAGGATTCACAACGGGACTGTTTGATCTTAAACATAATCTACTGAATCAACTGAATTGGAGGATACGCGTATCCTATCATTCATCCCCATGAGATCGGCAGAGCGTCTACTGCATACACTTAATGGTCTGGGCATGGCGACACAAACGACGGTAACTGATTGTTCCGGTGTGTCACAAACAGATCTATCATGGGGCGATCCCTCTGGTAGGAAATCTGCCCAAATACTCGCTTGTTGAGCGGCCACTCCAATTGCAACAGGCAACCTTTCCGAGAGAGCGAGTCTGCTGGTACGTTCAGACAACCTGGTATATGACGGATAGAAAGATCAACATGATGATTCATGACATATAGGAAAATCTTCTCCATTAGTTGGCATAACTGAAATGAATGGGTGCCACCCTGGTTCCCGATGTACGCTACTACTGTCGAGTTGTCCGACCAAATTGAACTTAGACGTCCGTTATTATGTGAATCCAATGTAATAGCGCTAGCTATATTGACATCATCTCATGATGTTTAAGTGTTTCTCCTGGAAACAAGGATCTCAAAAAAACCCTGACACTCCAAGACTGAGACTTAGGGTCGCACCCCAACCCGTTTGACTCACATCATAATCATGAAAGCCGGATCCAGCAGTTGCAGCGGAACTCCCTGAGTTTACCACTGAATATCTGCCCAAATCTGAACCCTTGTTTTACTAGGTCCGTTAAAACAATACTGGTTCAAGCGAAAGCGTCTTCACACTCCAGTTCTGAGTAAAGAATATCTGGAGGGGACGTGCGCACAGGCAGCCCATCGGAATGAGATCCACAGCCGCGCTGCACAGCTCCAACAGTCGCATGAATTCCCTCACTATAATGCATCTGAGTGTATACAAAAGCAAGTATAACAACTGACTAATTTCACTCTGGGCAATGGCAGATGAACCAGATTGTTGTGAGTCTCAAAGCTCATTCCCAAGTGAATAGACGACTTGTATGGAGCTAGATCCAACTCTTTCTTTTTACGATGAAACAGAGACGTCGGAGTAATAGAGGCGGACTCTGAACATCGTTCTGAAGAATAATTCTGTTGCCATAACTCTGTAGAAGGTCGTCCAAGTAAGCCGACGTTACGCAGACGAATGAGCTTGTAAGTAAGAAATTACCGAGTCCATTATTCTAGTGAAAAGCCCAGGGGGCCAGATTCAGACCAAAGCATATTGTTCTGAACTGAATACACCTTCCCTTGTGTGGCAAACCACAGGTACTACGCATCCTTAGATCTATGCTTGCCGCATAGACGATCACTCGAACCCACGCTTTTACCAACTGAATGATTTCCATAAATAAACTTTTGGAGCCATGATAAGCTTGTTATTCAGCTGAAGTCTATTATCGGTCAGAACGAGCCGTCTGGCTTCGGTACAAGTAACAGGTGACTGTACAAATTCTGAGAATCCTGATTATCGATGACCTGTATTGCTTCCTTTGATAAGAGAGCTTATACCTCCGGTAGGAGAAACTCTCTTATGCAAGAATTTGATGGACGATTTGTCCAAAGCTGACAACTTGTTAGTGGGGTTTTTGCTCGGAATGATAGCCGTAAGCCGCCTGAGACTACACTTCTCACCCACTGATCTTCTGTGATTATTATCCATTTTTTTTGCAGAACTAAATCACCTTCCGCCAACTAGCCAGCAATAGAAGTCTAAACCATCACCTGCAAGGCAACCATGTCCTCCCTGCGAAAAACCTTGTCTCGTCGGCCTAGGGGCATCTGACCTATAGTCCACATCAGATCTACACCCCTTTCCTATACTGATGACCTCCAGATTAATTATAAGAGGGTTACTTGTACCCTCGTGAGGAGTTTCCTTTTAATGATTTTGTCTGGAACACCCTCCTTTACTCTTGTCTGCTGAAGTGGGTTATTGATACGCCGACTTCAAAAGCAGATCACTAGACGCTTTCTTAGTAGCCTGTTCATAGACTAACAAAAGCTAGCCGTCGAAAATAAAATGTCCGGAAACTGGATCGACTCGGAAAGAGCTTTTCACCTTATCAGTGATGATGACGCAAGGGCAGCATCACATCTGATTAACTCCAGATTAGCCACTGTTAGGGCAGAGTCATACGTGGTATACATAATTGCCCTGGAAAGAACTCTAAGAGACGTACGAACGTCCTCAAATTCCTTTCCCTTGAGACGTTGCACCATTGCTCTTGTAAGGTGATCTGCATAAGACATAACGTCCAAATTCGCTCTATTTGAAGAAATTGCCGTCTCAATTGTGTTTGAGCGAACAGTGAATGATACAGGTAAGGATTCCTCTAGATCCCCGGCCTGCTCATCCAAACGCAGAAGAACTCTCTGAACATCTTCCCCGACCGTTTTTAAATGAACGTAGTCCAAAAAACGGTATGTATACGGAAGATAAGAAACCGCCTTTTTCCTCGTACTCAAAAGGATAAATACGGCAGTGTCTATATGGCCAAAGGCCTGTGACACCTGCATAAACTGAACCGGGAAAGAAAGGACTTCCTCCTTTGTCCGGATAAAGTTTGTGCCTAATGACGCAAGAGGTTTCTCTCTTGTCATCGCAGCATTCTGATTTGGCGGAACAGAATCAAGGTAGTATTGATGGATGAAAGCCTATTCTGAAAGGGAAGGGTACTCCTCTTCCTTATCACTTTCACCATCCGAGAAATCAGTTGTGAATCTGTCCATTGCATCTGCGTGAACAGACGATTGGACCGACCCAGCACTGTCCGGCAGCTCAGATTCTGAGGGAGGCTGTATCTGCACTTGCTGCGATCAGCTGCGCAATCTGCAACAGCAAGTCCGTCATCGAGGCCTGAGGAGCAGCAGATCTCAGTTCCTTAGCTGCATGCTGCTCCTGGGATGGTGTGTCGGAAACGGATCCTTTCTCCGAACGTCCCGATGATCAAGGCCTCGTCTCCATAGCTACCGGATGGTCCGACTTCACAGGCGAAGAGTGGTTCCTTCTTCGTGCAGCAGGCTGGATATAGGAAGTCGGGTAGCTAGGATGCGGTCATGTGTGCTTAAATAATGTAGCGGAGGAAGCCGTGACTGAAGCCGACCCCGGCTGCAGACTAGACGGAGTGTTCTGAGCAGCGGCCGGACATATGCCAGAAAACTTCATTTCGGCCTTGTGAAACGTAGCGGAGGAAGCCTTGACAGAAGCCGACCCCGGCTGCAGACAAAACAGAGCGTCCCGAGAGGAGGGCGGACATATGCTCTGGCTTGTGCAAGTTTCTCAAAACAACATCTGACCCCAGACGTTGCTAGATTAGAGAGGGGGGCCTCTCCCACTCGCAGTCTATCAGACCTCGCTGAATACAAGAACTTGCGGACTTCCTCCCTGTTTCCGTTGTCGCTGGGTGAGCTATTTATATTATAGTGCTCGCTCTTCCCAACCAACTTCTTAGACCGCAACAGACTTAACCGGCGTCACAGCACCCACGGACAGAGTACTGCTTCACTGGTCGAGCTAGCTGCTTGCAAGAAATTAAAACCTTTAACAAAAGGCCCTAATTCTTGCAATAATGAGTACTGCAGCTTGCTCTATATGCAACAACAGTAGCAAACTTGGATAGGTGTCAGAATATCATCACCATGTTCATGTTCCTCTGAAATAGAAACTGACAGAATGAATTAAAAATGTGGTCAGAGGCTCTGATCCTCAGAACCTCACCGCCAACAACGTACCGCGACACCCGACTCCAATATCAGTCATCCCAGTGCAATACAAGAATGACAAGAGTCTGCAGGAGTGTACGAACTAAAGTCGATATCAGTCCTCCAAACTCTACAACAATATATATATTTTTATAACTGAGATACATGAATAATAGCAATCATAATTAAATTGTTTTTAAAACAAAAAAATATGAAAAAGCGCAAAAGCTCCTAAAGGGAACATTAAGAGCCCAAGGGCATTCTGATAAAGCCTAAGTGTGGACAAAATCCTAAATTTTTTGAGCTACACTACGGGAATAATAATCCATGTATCCTACAGTATACTGCAGTACTAGAATATAAAATGAAAGTGTCAATGACACTGTAGCTCAACTTGTTAAAGACATGTACATGTATAGTATGTGACACAGCAATGTCAAACATCTAGGTAATGGCTTGATAAGAAAAGTACATGTAAAGTATTGTAACGGTCTGTACATAAATGCTGACCGTAGCCTGTAACAAATATATAGGTAAAGTATTGTAAAGGTGGGGTGACAGTTAGGATTTTTTTTATTAGGGTTTAACGACACATTAACAGCCAGGGTCATATCATGTCAGTGACAGTTTTACGGGTGGAGGAAGCCGGTGTACCCGGAGAGAACCACCAAGCAACGACGAGCAGCTGTCAGCTCTCCAACATCGTAACCCTGAACCGCAGCACAGGCAGGGTTAGATTGGTTGAAGACATGTGCACCTTCGACGTGCAGTACGCTTTAGTACACAGCATCATCATGCCCCCCCCCCCCCCCCCCCCCCATGTAGGCAATCGAGGTTAAGTACCTTGCCCAAGGACACAACGTGGGAGTGCAAATCAGTCGCTGAAATGGTCACCCATCCAACTACTAACCGCGCTCGACTTTGCTTAACTTCGGTAATCTGACGAGAACCGGTTACCGCGACGCCACCGTGCCACCAGGTGACAGTTAGATGCTAAACTAGAAAAGAGATCTTTTGAGTCCCAGAGTGGGTCTGATTGAACCCCAAAATACTTGTTCTCATTGCACAGTTATAACAAAGGCACCCAAAAACACTCGTTCCTGTCACAAGGTGATAACAAAGGTACCCCAAGAAGTTTCGTGAAGATCGGTTCATAAATACAGACTCTAGCCCGAACCGTATTGACATGTGCACTTACTGTGTATAAGTAAAAAAGAGATTTTAAAGCACAGATGTCATTTCATTGTTGATGACTTTAGAGCCAAACAAAGAATAATGTTTGCGCCAATTCCGGTCACTTCCTGACATCTGCAAATGCGCAGAGAGTAAATGTATGGAGGGCCAGATAGGACTTTTTAATTTTTGGTTTTGCAAGCAAATTTTGGGGATTGGGGGGTTCAAAATTTGTGTTTTTGCCCTTAATAATTTTTGAGTTAAGCACCAGCTAGTCTGGGCCATTGGTTTACAGAGTAAAAATATATATTTTTCAGCTGTTTAATTTGAAAATTATGTGGGTGGATGCAGCTGATTCAAAAGATTAAAGGTTTCATATTCTGAGGATGTGATTCACATTATCTTTAAAATGAAATTATTTCACCTGTATGTCTTTGACTTTTTACACATTATGCAGGGTTTCTGCTACGTTTCCGTCAACCTGCACCATTCCCCTAACATTTACTGATAAATCATAAAATCTGATTGAAAAAACAAATAACATGGTGCCCTAAAATTTAAGTCAAGATGTGGTCATTCTCCCAACAAAGTTGACACATTTTAGGAGCACCGTTTCCAGAATTGGCATGCTGCAACTGAAGATTGTCAAGTGCCATTAAGAAACTATCGCCATTTTCTGCCATTTGCCAATTTGGTAAGATGTCACATGCTGATTGTAGCAAAGAAACTGTGATAGCTTTGGGTGTTGCCCTGAAGATTCGACATAATTATTCTCACAAAATCGTTCACACTAAAACATAAATCTCCATCTGAAAAACTAGAAAAACTGTGAGCACTGTTCACTAAATGATACCACCCACTCCCACCAAGAAACATTTTACAACAGCAAAAGTGTGTTTAATGTAGAGAGCACAAACACTGACATCAATGTTTGAAGGTTTCATTGAAATCCATTCACTAGTTTAAAAGAGGTCGTGGATAGCAAAATGTCAACAACCCTTCAATGTATGTAAAAGAATGCCTGAGAGTTTCAATAGAATCGGTTCACTGGTTTAAGAGGAGTTGCGGATAGCATATGTGTACATCCATAAAGCGTCATGGATGGATGGATGGACGGATGGACATGTTTGAAGGTTTCATTGAAATCCATTCACTAGTTTAAAAGAGGTCGTGGATAGCAAAATGTCAACAACCCTCCCCCAAGCAAGCTTGAATTGACAAAGCCCATTTTTAAATATGGGAAACCGTAAAAATGAAAATATCTGAAAACAAAACAGGAGGTGCACATCTTCAATATATGTAAAACAATGTCTGAAAGTTTCAATGAAATCTGTTCAATGGTTTAAGAAGAGTTGTGGATAGCAGATCTGTACAGAATGTCAATTAAATTTGACAAAGTTCATTTTTCAATATGGGAAACTGTAAAAAAGAAAATATCTGAAAACAAAATAGGAGGTGAACATCTTCAATGTATGTAAAAGAATGTCTGAGAGTTTCAATGAAATCCATTTTCTGGTTTAAGAGGAGTTGCGGATAGCAGATGTGTAAATCCTCCCCCCCCACCTCCCACCACCACCAAAGTGTAACACTCATATAGCATAATGGATGGATGGACGTCCAGACGGACGGACGGACGGATGGACGGACGGATGGATGGACATCGAAATATGAAAACATTTGAAAGTAAAATAGGAGGTGCACATCTTCAATGTATGTAAAAGAAGGTCTGCAAGTTCCAATGGAGTTTGTTCAATGGTTTAAGAGGAGCAGCGGATAGCAGATCTATACCCCTCCCTACTAAAACCTGAATTGACAAAGACCATTTTTGAATATGGGGAACTGTAAATATGAAAATCTCTGAAAAGAAAATAGGAGGTGCACATCTGCAATGTATGTAAAAGAATGTCTGAAAGTTTCAATGAAATCTGTTCAATGGTTTAAGAGGAGTTGCAGATAGCAGATCTGTGCAGAATGTCAATTGAATTTGACAAAGTTCATTTTTCAATATGGGAAACTGCAAAAAAAAAAATTCTGAAAACAAAATAGGAGGTGCACATCTTCAATGTATGTAAAAGAATGTCTGAGAGTTTCAATGAAATCCGTTCACTGGTTTAGGAGGAGTTGTGGATAGCAGATGTGTACCCCCCTAAAGCGTAACCCAAAAATAGTTAGCACTCTACCAGTCAAATACTTGTACTACTTACACATTTCTACTGTTCGGCTGTAGGCTCATACCAATTGGAATTAGGAATCCTCGACTATTTCTCAACTGAAATTGGAAAAAAAGTTTTTAAATTCTAGGTACATCTCAATGTACTGTTGGACCATTTAGCTAAACATGAACAGTGCAGTACAGTCGCCATGGAAAGGTCAAAATGCATGTACAGTTATTTATTTATTTATTTACTGACGTTTAAGGTCACATATTTATGCACAATGGCTAACCATGACCGTGACAGTTTTACGGGTGGAGGAAGCCGGAGTACCCGGAGAGAACCACCGAGCAACGACGAGCAGCTGCCAGCTCCCCAACATCGTAACTCCGCACTGCAGCACAGGCAGGGTTAGAGTGGTTGAAGACATGCGTACCATCGACGTGCAGTACGCCTTAGTACACGGCGTCATCGTGCCCCCACGCGGGCAATGGAGATGAAGTGTCTTGCCCAAGGACACAACGTGGTTGCCGCAGGTGGGATTCGAACCGAGGACCTCTCGGCTTGCAGCCTGCACCTCTACCTACTGAGCCACCGCGCTCCCCGCATGTACAGTTAAAACTAGAAGTCCTCTCACGAATAGTGCGCTTATCTAGGCTTAATTGCGTGTTGGAATTGCGCGCAATTGCCATATCGAATGGCATCCAAAGCACGGCAGGTTCTCTTGGTTACTCATAGCAAACACATGCAATGTTTCTGCCAATGGACCTCCGGGTTATGCGGAGATCCATTGGCTGAAACATTGCTTGTGCACAGGCCATATGTACAGAATTGGATAGCTTTACTTGGGCCATAACGCGTACATTAATGCGCATATCAACTTGCTATTTGTGTGCATTTCATGACAGGACTTCTAGTTTTAACTGTATGGCCAATATTTCCACGCATGCGTTAACAGTAAATCTTAGGCATAAAACAATGGAATCGCTCTCAAATTTTCAACGAAGGAAGCAACGAGTACAGACCGGTGCTTCTTTCACTGAATATTTTCTGAAAACTACTGATTACTGATTGACAAAAGCACCTGTGGAGAGAACTGTCCACAAGTGGATTTTGACCATTCCACAGAGGCTGTAGTGTACCACAGCTTGAAGAGTGGATTTCCACTAAAACACCTGTGGTGTACAGTTAAAACTAGAAGTCCTATCACGAAATGCGCGTTTATCTAGGCTTAATTGCGCGTAGGAATTGCCATATCAAATGGCATCCAAAACATGGCAGGTTCTCCTGGTTACTCACAGCAAACACAGGCAATGTTTCGGCCAATGGACCTCCGGGTTACCCGGAGGTCCATTGGCTGAGACATTGCTTGTGCACAGGCGATATGTACATAATTAAATACCCTTACTATGGTCACAACGCGTAGATTAACGCGCAGATCAAAGTGCTATTTGAGCGCATTTCATGACAGGACTTCTGGTGTTAACTGTACTATTAAAGTTATATCAAGCAATAACCGAGGTTTAATCTTGTGATCTGCAGGCTGCAGTTATGGCATCAATTCTCAATCTAATTAGGTCTATGTTTTTCCTCAATTATAGTACTAATTTCTCTCAAATGGGAACTACAAAATTAAATAAACGCATTAAAATTTTGTGTCTTCAGTTATCTGACCTGTCCATGAGATTCATCACCATTTTTTAAATTTCTTATCAGCCTAACTCTCATTAATTTTAGTGATGTTGATTAACCATTTACCAAACAAATCAGCTGCATCTGTCCATGTAATTTACAAATTGAGTAGTTGAAAAAACATACTTTCAACACACCATATCACGTGACTGCTCATTGGAATAAGCTGACTCAAAGAGTTCTGTCATTACAGTCACACAAGATTGAATGTGTTAGTTCCAAGTTGCATCATGGGGAAAACTTTCAGCTTGAAATTTTGATATTTTGAATCAGTGTGCCAAGGATTAACCCTTCACCCAACAAATCGGCCGCATCCGCCTACATAATATGCAAAGTAAGCAGTTGAAAAACTATATATTTTTCAAAAAATTTCAACAAAACCATATCATGCGAGCCCTTGTTGGAACGAGCTCATTGAGCTCATTCCAACAAGGGGTCGCATGATATGGTTTTGTTGAAATTTTTTGAAAAATTTGAAAAAAGGATATTTAAAATAATAAATTTTGATATCGTCTGCATTGGGTAAAGGGTTAAAGGAGTCTACACCACATATCCAATCAAAACAGACACAAATTCAAGAGGAAATGTTGGTCCCCATCACCAACAGTGTTAAAATATAAGACTCTCCATATGGTATCTTATGAGGCTACTGATAGCAGTTTTATTTATCTGCTTGATGCATGGGTGGCAGAACTGGGGGGGGGGGGGGGGGGGGGGCGGGGGGGGGGGGGACACAGGAGACACATTTATATTTATTTATTTATTTATTGGTGTTTAAGGTCACATACTTATGCACAATGGCTAATCGTGACCGTCAGGGGACACATACCCCTCCACTTTGTACAAAGACCTGCTACGCAGTTGCACAATGAGTTAAATGTAAATCCAAACAACATTTAGGCAAGGAATTCCACCTTGGGTCGCTTCGGTCCGTTTCTTCTACTTCAACCATTTTCCAACACGAAGACCAGCCTTCAGGTTGGAAGATGATTGAAGCAGAAGAAATGGACAGGAAAGTGACTACACCATGCCATGCTTATCTAAACGAGAGACTATAGTGTGTCATGGTATATTTACTGAGATACGATAGTAACTTTTCTCCCACTGGGCTAAACCATAGTAGCCTTTAAAATTTTTGCCCCTCCACTTTTATTGAGCTTCCACTGCCTCTGGCTTGATACCACTACTCATGAGGATGCTGTATGCTAACAAGCAAGTATCTGTCTTGTGTACCAGTTGTTTCGGAAACATGGAGTTTGAAATTCTTTCGATTTTTAGCTTGGCGTGTTCCCACAGGGAACAGTCAACTTTTTTTGAATGAATAAAATAAATATCACCCAATAATACTGAAAACCAATTTGTTGATTCAAACTGGCAGACTGGTTCTAAAAACTGAAACTTTGGGTAAGGCCATGATTTTTCCCCCTCTCATGACATGCTCATATATTGCACAAGAAACTTTGAACAAATTTGAGTCTATTTGTGTTTTCCAAAGTTAATAGGGTTGAAGTCTGGAAATAAGTAATCTGTCATTTGCAGAATTGGATCCCCATAGGGTGAATTTGCTGATGCTATCCATACAGTTGGCTAGAATCCCCTAATTTATCCTCTAGGTACATCCTTTTGTTTAAACCATGATTGAGATGAAGGTTCACAGAGTAAATTGTGCAGGGTAGTATCACCATATTCACCCTCCAGGGATCTAATTCTGCAGATGACATTCTGCTTATTTCCAGGCTTGACAGTGTTACATGGTGTCCCCATTAGGTGCCACTGAAGGAACCCAAAAAAGTTTTTTTTAAGTCCAACAGATTCTGCTATGTACTCCTGAAGATGCTTCATACCAACTTCTAAAAACTAAGTTTTATGGAAAAATTGGATTAAAACTGAAAACAACCCCACAATATGAGGGTTGATCACAGTTGTGGTGGTGCATCCCAAAGCACTCACCTTTCAAATAATAAAGCCTTGAGGGGTGCTTGACTTTGGGGCAACTACCTAAACACAAACTCTTGCAACACTGGACTGTAAAATTTTCAAAATCCAAAAACCATTAAAATTTGTGAAAACAAATATAAAAATATTCTTAAATTGAGTAGTAATGACGTGTTAGTTGCCTTTGAAGTTCATGAGAAGACAAATAAACACCACACATGTTTGTTAAAGCAACATCACATGAACAGAATATGATCTAAATGCAAATTCTTACAACTTCAAAAAAACTATGTTTCTACCTCAAAATTTTGTTAAAACTGAAAAAGAAATCTTGGTTTGGGAGTAGATACTGTTGGGAAGGTCCCCCTACTACCCACATGTGCAAAATGAAAGTTTGAGGGTCACAGGATTTTGAAACAAGAGGCCCCAGGGGGCCTGATGGCGCTCACCTGACATGGTAGCCTAAATATCAACCCAGAGATTTGATTTCAACAAGTTGCATCTGCTCCTCCTAAGAAAAGATTATAACAATTATCCAAAGATTCTGACCAGTGGATCTAAAAAAAAAAAGATGTTTAAAGAATATTCCTCATATTGAACTAAGTTATAATTTGGGCTCCCACAGGGAGCCCATATATGAACCCAGGGACTTGGCTTTAACAAACTTGAATCTCACCCCCCTAAGGATGCTGCACACCAAATATCAAAACATTCCGACTGCTGGATCTGAAGAAGATTTTTAAAGAAAATTCCTCATTTTGAACTAAGTTATCATTCAGGCTACCACAGTGAGCCCAAATATAAACCCAGGGACTTGGCTTGAACAAACTTGAATCTCACCCCCCTAAGCATGGTGCATACCCAATATCAAAAGATTCTGCCTGCTGGATCTTGAGAAGAAGATTTGTTAAGAAATTTGCCTGAAATGCACTAAGTTCGAATTCAGGCTTCTATAGTGAGCCCAAATATGAATCCAGGGGGCCGATTTGAACAAACTTGAATCAGATCCACCCCACAATGTTGCATACCAAATATCAAAAGATTCTGCCTGCTGGATCTGGAGAAGAAGATTTTTTAAGAAATTTGCATGAAATGCACTAAGTTCGAAATCGGGCTCCTATACTGAGCCCAAATATGAACCCAGGGGGCCGATTTGAACAAATTTGAATCAGATCCACCCCACAATGTTGCATATCAAATATCAAAAGATTCTGCCTGCTGGATCTGGAGAAGAAGATTTTTTAATGTTTTTCCCATTGCCTACAGTGTTAAAAAGTGCTGACTCAGCACTTTTTCAAAGTCCTGAAAAAAGTACCTTGTGATCAAACCGATAGAGATTTTTTTAGCCACTCTATTCTACTGGATAAAAGTAAGCTTTATACAAAATAAGAATTCTCTGTGCCATGTAGTTTTGGAGATATGGCAGTTTTAAGGTTTTTTCTATTTTTAGCTCCCGAGGTTCCCACGGGGGAATGAGAAAATTTTTTTTTGCATCAATCAACTACTTATGACCCATTATCATCTCATATCAAATTTGGTTCAAATCGACCTCACGGTTCTGAAAATAGAAATTTTAGGCATGGCCAAAATTTTTGCCCCTCCCATAACGAAGGCAAATAATGCCCCACAAACTTCTCTTCAACAAACTTGATTCTAAGCCTCAAAAGGACTCTGTATACCACATATCAATTCTCTGCTACTGGTGGTTCATTAGAAGAAGATTTTCAAAAAATAAGGCCATTTTTTCCACACCCCCTGCTCAATATGAGCCGAAACCTAATTTGCATAAAAATCAAAATGCCCCTATACAACCACTACTTACATGAAATTTAATTAAAATGTGGCCAATGGTTTAGGAGAAAGAGGCTCAAACACCACCTTCACGCAGGACGACAGACGACGGACGACGGCCGGATGAAGAGTGATAAGAAAAGCTCACCCTGACTTTCAGCCAGGTGAGCTAAAAATGACCTAAACACAAACTCTTACAAAATTAGACACATACGACTGATGTTGCCGTATCGGAACTATCCATCATAATAGCTCACCACTTTGTTGAAGCAGTTGAGCTAAAAATTTGTTCCAATTCTCAAGAATCGATTTTTGATTCTTGTGAAAGCAAACTGCAAGAATCAATTTTCAGTTCTTGAATAATTTAGAATTTGAGTGTACTGTTTGAGTGTACTACAACTTGTAGGTGCAACTGTGAAGTTATTGGGTGTGCCTCACTTCAAATAATCTGCATAGTGACATCACGGTAACATATGCTACTGGCGCCGTAAACACGAAAAAAACTATGTGAGCTCTCCAATCAGAGGATGAGGATTTTAGTTTCATGGGAACATAGTGTTAGTTTGACTGTGTGTTGATTAACTGCTGTTATGTTATATGCTGTTTCATTACACCACATCATGCCATTGGATTGTCGAAAAGAAATTGATAAAATAAACTGCTGAGTCCTAGAATGTTCATTCTCTCACCTGCCAAATAATAGTGATCACACAATTATTATGATGAAAAGATTTGGCCATCACTATTATTTGGAAATGAGACAAAGAGAGCAAAAGCTATCACTATTACAAATTTAACCGAAAATGCAGGACATGATTATTATTCAGCCAACACTATTATCAGGTAGGTGAGAGTATCAGCCACAGCACTAGCACTGGTAGAGTGTAGGGATGGGCAGTTTTGAAATTTGTGTTTCAGTTCGGTTTTGGTATTGTACAAAAACGATAAATTTAAAGTAATTTGTATATTTTTTATACTTACCAATGGCCCAGACTTGGCTGGTGCAAACTCGATATAATTTGGGGCCAAACACAAATTTTGAAACCTCTCCCCACACACACACACACACACACAAAATTTGCATACAAAACTGAAAAATTGAAGTCCTATCTGGTCCTCCATACTTTTGTTTAGTGTGCATGCGCAGTAACCAGGAAGGTACCGAAACTGGCGCCAAGCATCATTCTTTGTGCCTGCTAAATGTTATAATCAGCGGGGAGGTATGAGTGACCACTCATGGTACGGCCATCCCCATCTGGGCCATTAGTAAGTATAAAAAATATACAAATTACTTTAAATTTATCCTATTTTTATACCAATAACCAATGGTCCAGACTTAGCTGAATAGTAAAAAGGCTGGAGGGCCTGAGACTTAGAGACAAATCCAATCTCTCAATTACTTCGATAAAGAATAGCTCCAGGCCTGAAAATAAGCAGTCTGACATTTGCAGAATGAGGCCCCCAGAGGGTGAATTTGATGATGCTTTCCCATACAGGGGGCCAATTTATTCTCTGGGTACCTCTTTCTGTTTAGTTTTGAGACCCTGATTCAGATTGAAGTTCATAGATGGTAAATTTAGTGATGCTACCCTGCTATGCAGGGTAGCATCACTAAATTCACCCTCTGGGGACCTCATTTTGCAGATGATAGTCTGCTTATTTTCTGGCTTGAATAGCTCCTACAGGAGAATAGGAGAAGACAGAGGAATTACATCTGTCCTTCTCTTATAAAAAAAAAGAGAATGACATAACACCAACAATGTAATTGAGAATTACATAATTTCTCCATTTAATGCCAGCATAACCCATTATGCTAATTCGGTGAAGGAAACCAATTATAAAGCTAGTCCAGAGAATGAATTGATTTATACTCATGTAAAAGTGTCCTAGGATTGTATAGAAACTCTCGTTTGACATGTGACATATACAAATGCTTCACAGTGAGCTACACTTTAAAAACAGTACATAAATGAGACATAGTTATTGCTTCACACTGAGCAACACATTAAAACCACCCAGCACTGACGCTGGACTACCGTCCTAGAGGAGGTATTCCTTTGCTTTTCACTATAAAGCCAGTTGACATAAGGAACCCCCCCCCCCCCCCCCCCCCCCCACCCTTAACCTTGTTCTGAAGGACAATTCCTCAGAACGAAGAGGGCAGCGGAACGGCGTCAGTGCTCGAACAGACTGCCTAAGACATCTTCTAGATGTAAGATTAATGGACAACATTCTGAGCAACAGAAAGTGGACCTAAAGATCAAAGGTCACTGGAGATAGACTCTAAATTTCTAAGGTAAAACTTGGTAAATGAAGAGGGCTGTGTCCAGTATGCAGCCTTCGTAAGATCAGTAATGGCTATACTGTTAGAATAAGCCCAAGAAGCAGACAGTGCTCTAACCTCATGCCAATTGAATCCATCTAGCAATAGAATGAACAGATATATCTTTTCTGTTAGGAATCAAGGAAAGAAAGAATCTTTTTCTTCCCTTTCTAATAAAACTCGATTGGCATTTATAAATGCGCACTGCTCTAACTGGATACAGCAAGGGTCTACGGTTGTCCAAGGACGGTAAAGCCTTAATGATAATAGGCTCCGGCCACTTATCCGGAATCTGATTCTTAGCCAAGAATCCCACTTCCATAGTGAGGGTAACAGAATTACCCACACTACGGTAATGGGAATCATCAACAGATAATGCATGAAGTTCACTCACTCTTCTGGCAGACGCAAAGGCTAAGAGACAGGCCGTTTTACAGGTCAAGAATTTGAACTCTACATCGTCTAATGGCTCAGGCGAAGCTTCTTGAAGTTTCAACAGAACACAAACCAAATTCCATTTAGGAATTAATCTGAGGGTTCTAGGTCTATTAATAGAGAAATTTCTAACAAGCTTGGATAATGAAGAATCTGATTCAATAGCCAAGTTATCATGATGAGCATAAGTGTCTGATAACATAGACCTATAGCCCTTAATTGTGACTTTAATATGTCAAACAAGTAGACCAGGAAATTGGCAACCTGAGGAATGGACAGATCGTAAATGTCTACAGACTAGTCTTTACACCAACGGAAGAAAACCCTCCACTTCGCTGCATAATTCAACGAAGAGGAGGACCTCCTACAGTTAGAAATTGCATCCATTGCTCATCCTGTAAAATGTTTTCTGTGCAAAAAGGACCGCACAAGGGAAATATGTAAAGGCCGAGACTTTCCACGTTGTGATGCAGTGCATGGGACTTCCCCTGATGCAGAAGGTCCTTTCTTGAAGGAAGCTTCCGGGGGAATGTCTCATAACAGACACTTCAGAAGATTGATCCAGTGTTTCTGTGATGACAGAGGTGCTAATAGCGGGATTTTGCAGTGAGATTGTTTGATTTTTAACAGAATCTGCTGAATCAACAGAGCAGGAGGATATGCAACATATCCTATCATTCCGTCCTATGAGATCGATAGAGTGTCTACTGCATACGGTCAATGATCTAGGCATGGTGACACAAACGTTGCTAATTGATTGTTCAGGTGTGTCGCAAAAAGATCTATGATGGGACGATCCCACTGGTAGCAGATCTGACTGAATACTCGCTTGTTGAGAGTCCACTCCGATGGTAACAGGCAACCTTCTCGAAAGAGCGAGTGTGCTAGTACGTTCAGACGACCCAGTATATGATAGACTGAGAGATGAACGTGATGACTCAGAGCGAATAGGAGAATCTTCTCCATTAATTTGCATAACGGAATCGAATGATTGCCTCCCTGGTTCCTGAGATAAGCCACTACCGTCGAGTTGTCCGACAGAATCTGAACATGGATGTTTGCTATTTGAGCAATCCAATGTTGTAGTGCTAGCCAGATAGACATCATCTCCTTGATGTTTATGTGCTTCTCTAGGAACCGAAGGTCCCAAAGACCTTGACCTTCAAGTCTGCGGGACTTAGGGATGCACCCCAGTCTGTCTGATTCGCATCTGTCATAATCGGGAAGACCGGATCCGGCAGCTGAAGCAAACTCCCTGAATCAACCACTGGAGATCTGCCCAGATCTGAACCTTTTGTTTTACTAGGTCCATTAAAACAATCTGGGTTTCGAGCGAATAGTCTTCACACTCCAATTCTGAGTAAAGAAAATCTGGAGGGGACGCGTGCACAGGAGACCCATCGGCATAAGGTCTGCAGTCGCTCCGCACAGCCCCATCAGTCGTATTAACTCCCTCGCAGTGACTGTGGAAGAGTTTAGACAAAAGCGAGCATAACAACTGACTAATTTCGCTCTGGGTAATGGCATACAATTCAGATTGTGAGTCTCGAAGTTCATTCCCTAGTGAATGAAGGGCTTGGATGGAGCTAGATCCGATTTTTTCTCGTTTACTATGAAACTGAGATGTCGGAGCAACTGAAGCAGACTCTGTACATCGTTCTGAAGAATAATTCTGTTGCCGTATCTCTGAAGAATGTTGTCCAAGTAAGACGACATTACCACAGCCGAATGAGCTCGGAAGTATGACATTACCGAGTTCATTATTTGAGTGAGTAAGACTTGTAAGACCTGTAAGACTTGCAAGGCTTGCGGGAGAAGAATCTGTGTCTTCCCCCATGAAGAACCTCGTCCTGTCAGCCTAGGGGCATCTGACTTATAGTCTTGATAAGACTTACACCCCTTTCCCGAGCCGCCATAATGATGACCTCCGGAGTAACTGTAAGAGGGTTTGCTGGAAGCTTTTTTTGGTAGCTTGTTCATAGACTAAGGAAAGCTTGTTGTCAAACAGTGTGTGTCCGGAGACCAGAGCGACCCTGCCATCGATAATTGATGATGATGCAAGGGCTGCATCATGTCAAACCATCTTCAAATTTGCAACTGAAAGGGCAGAGTGGTACGTGGCATACATGACTGCCCTGAAAAGAACTCTTAGCAAGGAACTAACTCAAATTCCTTTCCATTTAGATGCAGAGCCAGAGCCCTCATGACATGATTTGCATAGGACATAGCGTCCAGGATCCTTCTATTAGATAAAAGATTCCATCACATCCGAGCGTAAACAGAATGATGTAGGCAAGGATATATCCAAATTTGCAGCTTGCTCATCCAGACGCAGAGGAGCTCTCTGAACATCTTCTCCAACCATTTTAAAATAACATGATCCAGGAAACGGTATACTGATTGAAGATGCAGATAAGAAATCACATTTCATATTCGAACTTGCTAGGTTGAAAAAGGCGTCGCTAATGTGGCCAAAGGCCTCTGACACCTGCCAAGATTGTACCGGGAAGGAAACAACATCATCTTTCCTTCGCAGAACATCTCTGTCTAGAGACGACAGCAGTTTCTGCCTAGCAGTCGCAGCTTGCTGATCAGGTGGAACAAGGTCAGGATAGTATTGATGAATGAAATTCATCGCTACCATATGTTGTTCTGAAAAGGAAAGGTAATCCTCCTCCTTCTCCCTTTCACCATTCAACTGATTCAGCTGAGAATTTCGGTCAACAACACCTGAATGCACAGATGACCAGACCGACACAGCACCGTCTGAGAGCTCACCGGAGTTTGCAGAAGGCTGCGCTTGCACTTGCTGGGAAGCTGTGATCAGCTGCGCGATTTGCGAAAGCAACTTTGTTACAGAGGCTTGAGGAGCAGTGGCCTTCTTTTTTTTCGCTGTTTGCTGCTCCTGGGATGAATATCCGGACGTAGATCTCTTCTCCGAATGACCCAATGAATGAAGCCTCGGATCACTAGCTACCGGATGGGCCGACTTTCTCAAAACAACATTTGGCCCCAAATGTTGCTGGGTTAGAGAAGGCTCTCCCACTCATGGTCTATCAGACCTCACCGAGCTTTCCGAAGAGAAACTTGCAGGCTTAGTTTTCATATAGAGCTTTGGAGCTATGATCAATTTGTTTATCCAGCTCAAGTCTATTACCGGTTGGAATGAGCCGTCTGGCTTCGGTACGAGAAACGGGTGACTGTAAAAACCTGGAGAATTTTGATGATTTTGGGTCAAAGATAATTTATATTACTTTTACACCATATATTGTCAGGTAACCTTCAATACCTATTTGGTAGAATATGAGTGACCCTGAGATTGTGTGGATTCTTACGTAAAACTTTTTATTTAATTTTTCATATTCCTACTTTTGGTGGTTCTGTAGCTATCATTTAACCCTTTACCTAACGTAACGGCCAAAACCGGCCAGCGCTATTCTCAAAAATCGCCAATTAATTTTCATTATTTTTTTCATTTTTTGTCTCAAAAACATAGGTTATGACCCCACGTTGGAACGAGCTCGTTGAGCTCGTTCCAACGAGGGGTCATAACCTATGTTTTTGAGACAAAAAAATGAAAAAAATTAGTTATTCAAGAATTATTTTTGCAAGTGTCGTCTGCTTTTCATGTTAGGTAAAGGGTTAAGATATAAGAAATTTGCTACCACTATTTTGGGGGATTTGTTGTAAATCCTCTTGAAGTAAGCATAAACGGCACAGCATTTACCTTTGCCCGACATTTTAGCCTTTGGAGTGCAGAACACATGTGACTGGGAGGTCATAAAGTTACCAATTCTAGGAAATTTGTTGAAACCGAAAGTCTTGGGATTTTTTTAAGGCAGCGGCTTGGTTCCGGTTTTGAAAAAAAAACGAATCAATAAACCACCCAACCTTAGTACAGTGAAATCCTGTTAATCGAATAGTCACTTTTCCAGAGAAAAATATTTGGTTATGGCCTAAAAAAGTTAAAAATCTGTTTCTCAGGTCCTCCCACCTGGTCCTTTTGGCTGCCGCATGCTCTCTTTTTATGACCAACAAAACGTAAATAAATAAAAATTCAATGATTTGTGTCTGATATTTTACCCAAGTTAATAAAATTGATAAATTTGTCCCTTGAGTGCAACAAGGCTTTGTAATGCTTTAGAATTGTATTGCAAAGTCTTCTTGCACTGAATGGTCAAAATACACCACCTCCCATTCTATTCTGTAGATTATGAGGGCTAAAACATAAAACAAACAAAGAACATAAACTTTTGTTGGCAAAAGAAATAATTACAAAAATGAATAATAAAATACAAAACTGCCTGCCCACATGCAATTTTACAAAAAATGGCCTGAAAAACAGAAGATCTACTTTGTGGGGCCTAACCGGAGTGTACAATTAACAGAAATCGGAATATTCTCCTATATTCTAGTTATAAACTAAGCTTATTCTATTATATTTTATTTGACGGAACTCATTGAGCTCTGTCAAACAAGATGTTTGTTTGTTGGTGGTGGTTAACGTCACATATTTATGCACCATGGCTAATCGTGACACAACATGGAGATGAAGTCAAGTTTAGTCAATCGGTGATCTACATGTTGCCCATTCTAGAGGACTTTCACCCCAAGCATTGGTGACTGGGTCCTATTTTACTAGTAAAGTGGAACTAGTTTACCACAGTAAACAAGTGCTGCTTACTTCCCGGGGTTCCCTTGGGGAGTCAAACAAGATATCCTAGATTAAAAACCAATATTTGATGTGTTGCGGCCAAAAATGTCAATAACTGTGGGGAATTCAGAGGATGTCTGAGTAATTGTTTGACAAATTACAAGATATTTTCATTCAATTAACTGGAGTTTACTCTATAACCTATATGTGCAATTAACAGGTCAAATTTGTTCTGAAGATATGGGAAATAGTTTGGTATTTGTACAGTTGAAAGTAGAAGTCCTGTCACAATTAGTGCAGAAAATGCTCGCTAGTTAATGTGCTACTTACAGCAAAATAATTAAGTAGTCTGAAATACACAAGATCGTTTGCGCTGTGCAAACCAAAATATAATGAGCAAATGGCAAGGTCAGTAGTGAAATCACAAACTGAACCAATCAAAAAGAAAGAAAATATGGAGACTAGTATGTGGAAGATGGATTACTAATAAATAGCCGTGGGATAGTTTTTCACTTAGTAATTATTCACAATTTCTGAAGCCAAACACAAAAAGCATGTGCAAACCAGTGGTCCATGTGATGAAAGTTTGCAAGTGTTTCTTGTGCTCTTATGAACAATAAATACTTTTCGAGTGGGGAATAATTAAGTAGTATTCCATTCTCTTAATTCTGTATATGCAGTTGAATTTTAATATCTATTTATGTCTTTACATGTGCATGTATCCCAGTAGAGGTTAGAAATGATGTTATTTATTATTTATTTATTTATTGGTGTTTAAGGTCACATACTTATGCACAATGGCTAATCATGACCGTAACAGTTTTTATGGGTGGAGGAAGCCAGAGTACAAGGAGAGAACCACCGAGCAACGACGAGCAGGTGCCAGCTCCCCAACATTGTAACTCCGCACTGCAGCACAGGCAGGGTTAGATTGGTTGAAGACATGCACACCATTGACGTGCAGTATGCCTTAGTACACAGCGTCATCGTGCCCCCATGTGGACAATCAGGGTTAAGTGCCTTGCCCAAGGACACAATGCGGGAGTCCGAATCGATTGCTCAGACGGTCACCCATCAGAGGACTAACCAGGCCCGATGTTGCTTAACTGCGGTGATATGACGAGAACGCCACCTCGCCCCCGGGAATGATGTTAATGATCTTTATTTACTAGTATAGATTTGTACAAAGCTGGACAAGCTGCTTTTCTACAGGAATTGAGTCAGGCTAATGGTGCAGTTGGAAAGGAACAAAAGTGCACTTACTCAGCATGCTGTTACTCCAAAACAGTGCACAATACAGTGACAGGACTTCTAGTTTCAAATGTAAGTTACATACAATAAATAAACTAAAAGATATAAAATGATGCTGGCTCACTGTACACACATCATTATTTATAGGATGTGATTTTCTTTCCCAGAATTGCCCATTATGAAGCACAGCAGATATGGGTCAAATGATATGATGCTGAGCTCGGCCAATATCAAAAAAGCTAGAGTTGTCCCCCTTGATGCATTACTAACTTGTTCACCATTAGTCTTTGAAAACAATCAAGAAAACTGGCGTTACCAGGCAAAATGGAGTAGTTTGACAATAAGTTTTTTTGTATTATGAGGAATTAATTCTTATTCTGCGGCATATTTTCAAGATATTTTTTCAGAAAGTTTTTAAGTGAAGCAGCCATAACTAGGTTTGATGAAAATTTCATGTAAATTTAACTCAAGAAATCATTGGTGCAAAAAAATCCATTTAATTTCACAAGGGGAAATTTCATTAAATGTACCAAATTATACATATTTCATTGACAAGAGAAATTCTGTCCTGGGTGGGAATACCAGCAGCATGCAAGCAGTTAATGATGGCATTAAGTAAGGATTATGTTGATGAAGAGAAGAAAGAAGAGAGCTGTACAGAAAATTCAAAGCAAACTAAGATTCTGAGTTGTAAGTCGAGATTCACTGATGTGGTAGAAGAGATAGAACAGCTATCCAAATGGTGCCTGGATATTCGGATAGCTGAACTAGACGAGGAAACTTCAGGCTTTGTAAAAAGAATGGGAAACAATAACACTGTCAGAAAACTGTAACAGATCTGAGATTTTGTAATTATCTGTTTTGGTTTAATCCTTTACCTAACGAATCGCCTGCATCCACCCGCGTAATATGCAAATTGAGCAGTTGAAAAAATCAAATTTTTAAAAATATTTCAACAAAACCATCTCATGTGACCCCTCATTGGAACGAGCTCATTGAGCTCGTTCCAATGAGGGGGTCACATGATATGGTTTTGTTGAAATTGTTAGAAAAATTTATAAAATTGATATTTAAAATAATAAATTTTGATATCGTCTGTGTTGGGTAAAGGGTTAATAAATAAAGAGGTTATTACTTGGTAAGTTTCATATCCGCTGGGATATCAGCCCTTAGTAACTTCACATCAAACTTTAACTTTCGGTCTCAGGCTCATTCTCTGTGACCTCTAGAAACAACTATACTACTCAAAGTTTGCTAAGCACCAAGTATATCCAACTACCTGTTTTACATTTTAGTTGAAATTTGTAATGAAAAGTGTATATATTTTTTATTTAATTATATCTTTAATGATTTAAGTACAGAAATTAAGATTTTATTTGTGTTTGACATTTTTTAGCTTTTGAATACGATAACCATGGAAAATGGATATTATTGGTAAAAGAGGAAATTTTTCAATTTGCCAAAAAGTTGACGGAGCGAACTGGTATGGGTTCAATATCGAGTATGAGACCCATTACTGTTAATTACAGCTTGACAACGCCTTCTCATGCTCCCAATCAGGTTTCTGGTGGTCCTTTGTGGGATGTTGTTCCATTCTTGGACCAGTATGGCACCAAGCTCCTAGACACTTCTTAGCTCGACTAGACAGGCTGAAATTGCAAGCTGCAACTCATTCCAGACATGTTCGATTGGATTGAGGTCAGGCGATCTTGCTGGCCAGTCCATACACTCAATCCCTTCCCTCTGTCGGTACTCCCCGACAGCACGGCCAACATGAGGATGGGCATTATCATCCATCAGAATGAATCTATCACCCACTGCACCTGCATACAATCTGACGTGGACAACCAGGATCTTATCAATATACCGCTGTGCAGTCAATGTACCATGTTCAAGGACACAGAGCTCTGTACATCCATCCCATGGCAGCTGATGCCGCCCCAGAACATGATTGACCCTCCACCACAACGGTCATGCTCAGCAATGTTGGCTGCATGGAATTGCTCTCCTGGTCTTCTCCATACCCTAGAATGCCTATCTGTGTGGTCTAGGCAGTACCTTGACTCATCTGTAAAAAGGACAGGTCGCTAATCTTCTCTGGTCCATCCAAGGTGGTCCATGGCCCATTCATATCATGCCTGGTGGTGGTTCTGGGACAGCGGAATGCGAATACATGGTCTTCCCGATCGGAGACCACATTCATGCAACCTTGCCCGGATAGTCTGCATCAAAACATTTACCCCGGATGCATTCTGAAGGTCACTGTGAAAATGGGTTGCTGTGGCAAAGCGGTTCCAATGGGCCTAAATGATCAAAAACTGGTCTTCAGATGCAGATGATGCCCTGTCTCTGCCACCACCATGCCATCTTACTGGTGTGCCATACTGCTGAAATCTAGCCCAGGCTCTGGTGATCACTGAATGGTGCACGCCAAGGGCTTCAACAACCTGACAATGGGTAGCCCTTTGCTCCACCTTCCCTACAGCCCGAAACATTTCTGCTTCAGACAAATGTCTTCTTACATTTGCATTTGCCATATTCAATCATTAAATCAGAAGGGTTTGTGTTGAAATGAAGATTGAATACCCTACACATGTCAAGTACATGTAGACAATACAAGAAAACATCATGAAAAACAGGGGGTACATGCTTTCCCTGACTATCACGAAAAGTCTGCCTGACAAAAGAGCTAATGAAAACACTGAGGACCATCTCAATACATTCCTCAATCATATCCACCAAAAATATCGCAAATATGTCACAAGCAAATTTCACAATGATGTGTCAAATATTTGGTGCTTAGCAAACTTTGAGTAGTATATATAGAAAACAATATTTTTGGTCATGAGTTCCTTGGGCTGAACATTCTTTCAGCATACAGGCATGCTGCACACCTACTGCTCTCCGAGGAAAATTCAGACTCCTGGCCATCTCGGGCTCAAACCTGAGCCTAGGCTCAAGTTTGGACCTGAGGTGGTCAAGGATCTAATAATAGCTGCATTACAATTTAACTGGTAGAGTGTTAAATTATTTTTGGATATCAATATTTGTTCACACATCTTTGCCTTGTTACAGTTTATGGGAGAGTGCCTGTAGGCACTCTCCCATAAATTGTAACAAGGCAAAGCCTTGCAGACTGACTGATTTCACTTCAAAGATGATATGAAGCATATCCACTTAGTATGAAGCCGTCAAGTTGTGATACCTTCATCTCAGAATAAAGCCCAAATATGGGCTTCCAGCACTCAACCAGTTAAGGCAATTACTCCTTGGCAAACCGAGAAGGGCAATTATTTGTACTAGAACGCCAGATCTGGTATCATGTGTTGTATCTTTATAATTCTTTCCCCTATCAATTACAATGTATTTTGATATTCTACAGTCTCTGACAATTCTTACGAGCACTGTGGAGAGGAGAGTAATAACTAATAATCCATCAGTAAAGGTGTGAAGAAAACCCATAAACATCGACTTTGAAATTGTAGTCGATTATAGGTGTTTCAGATGATTAGTCAACTTCTCGATCAATCATGACAGACCTAAGTATAACCCTTGCCTTTCTCTTTATTACAAAGTCTGAAAAAAGGACTACCCTGGTTTATCTGAAAGAAAGTAGGTTGTCTGAAAAAATATTGTCTGATATCTTTTGTCAGATGATCTTAATTGCAAATTTGTACAGGCCTGTTGTATATATTGACACAATTGATAAATTCAAAGAATATTCAATTAAACCTTCAGAATAAGTTCCTTTTCCAATTTAAATACGTTTCGAATTGCTTCTTTGATCTCTTCACAACCATGATCTTCTCTCACTTCAACACATCGAACTTCATTACGCTTAGGTCCATTCCCAACATCTTGAAATAAAACACGAAAAGATATGTTACTATTTTTAAATGTGATGTAAAGAAAAAGAAATTGGGAGGCAACTACAGCTGAAACTAGAAGTCCTGTGACTGTATTGTGCACTATTTTGAAGTAATAGTATGCTGTGTAAGTGCACTTTTATCCCCGTCAAACTACACCATTAGCGTAATCCAATTTCTGCATAAAAACAGCATGCCCAACTCTGTACAATCCTTTACCAGTAAATAGAGATCATTAACATCTTTCCTAACCTCTTCTGTGTTACATGTACATGTAATGACATAAACAGATCGTCTCCCGAGTTCCAATGTGTTCTATGTGCCAGTAGGCACATAGAACACATTGGAACTCAGAGGACGGGATATTAAAATTCAACTGCATACACAGAATGAAGAGAGCGGATTACCACTTAACTGGTTGAGTGCTAGAAGCCACTATCAGGGCTCTTCTGAAAAGTGCTGAAAGCCACTATAGTGGCTTTACAATGTATTCAGTTCCCCGTTTGCTCAACAGTTGAAACACAGAATGTTTAAGCAAATTGTTCTTTTACAATTTATTGGAGAGTGCCAATTGTTGTTTATGAACAAAATATTGCTACACTGGGACTCCTTTTGCTCCTTGTATGGTACCCTTGAAAAAAAATACTTCAAATCACCTTTGAAAAATAATTTAGCACTCTACCGGTTAATTACTGCGCCATATATTCTCCACTCAAAAAGTATTTAGAATTTTCATAAAAGCACAAGAAGCACTTGCAAACTTTTATTACATGGACAGCCGGGTGCAACCCGGTGGCCCATGTGATGAAAGCTTGCAAGTGCTTCTTGTGTTTAATCCTCAGAAACTGTAAATGATCACCAAGTGATAAATCTATCCCACAGTGATTCAGAAGTAATCCACCCCACATACTAGTCTCAATATTTTCTTTCTGTTTGATCGGTGCAGTTCATGATTTCACTCTCGACCTTGCTAATAGCACATTACATTTTGCATTGCACAACACAAACATTCCTGTATTTCAGACTACTTCATTCTACAGCTCTAAGGAGGGCATTAACCAATCAGCATTTTCTGCACTAATTGTTACAGGTCTTCTTGTTTCAACTCTAAAACACAGCTCGGATCATTCATACATAAAACACTTATTATAAGTTCTCATAAAAAGTACATTAAACTTGAACAGAACTGTGATCACAAAAGCAGACAGAATTTTTCCTTGATTGTTACTGAATCAAGATCAGAGACAGGTAACATACCAAAAAACCAAACTGATATCTTCGGGATATGGAAAAAACGAACCAAACCAATCATTGTATACAGAAACCACCTGTGTTTTCAAATTTTCCTACATTCTCTATTTATAAGGCCTTGTTGAGGCTTGAAAGCAGTTGAAGAGTTCATTTTCATGAAAGAGGCGACTGATTTTCTTTTCAGTTTTGTTAACCCTTAACCCTTTAAGCAAAATAACAGCCAAAACTGGCCAGTGCTATTCACTATTTATTTATTGATGTTTATTTATTTATTTATTGATGTTTAAGGTCACATATTTATACACAATGGCTAATTTATTGGTGTTTTACGGTCACATACTTATGCACAATGGCTAATCATGACCGTGACAGTTTTACGGGTGGAGGAAGCCGGAGTACCCGGGGAGACCCACCGAGCAACGACGAGAAGCTGTCAGCTCTCCAACATCGTAACTCTGAACTCTGCACCGCAGCACAGGCAGGGTTAGATTGGTTGAAGACATGCGCACCATTGACGTGCAGTACGCCTCAGTACACAGCGTCATCGTGCCCCCATGTAGGCAAATCGGGGTGAAGTGTCTTGCCCAAGGACACAACGCGGTTGCCGCAGGTGGGATTCGAACCGAGGACCTCTCGGCTTGCAGCCTGCACCTCTACCAACTGAGCCACCGCGCCCCCTATTTATTTATTGGTGTTTAAGGTCACATACTTATGCACAATGGCAGTACCTGGAGAGAACCACTGAGCATCGACAAGCAACTGTCAGCTCCTCAACATTCTCTGTTCAAGCTGTTACAGCGGTTGAAGACATGTACTCCATCGACGTGCAGTCCGCCTTAGTACAGAGCATCATTGTGACCCCATGTAGGCAGCCGTGATAAAGTGCCTTGCCCAAGGACACAACACGGGTTATCCCGGATGGGGATCGAACTCGGGACCTCTAGCATAGAAATCCAATAGTCTACCACTGAGCCACCACGCTCTGTGCTATTCACTAAAATTGCCAATTAATTTTCTTTATTTTTCATTTTTTGTCTCAAAAACAGGTTATGACCCCTCTTTGGAACGAGCTCATCAAGCTTGTTCCAATGAGGGGTCATAATCTATGTTTTTGAGATAAAAAAATGAAAAAAAATAGTTAAAGAATTTTTTTTTCAAATGTCGTCTGCTTTTCATGTTAAATAAAGGGTTAAGGGCCTGGGCAATTGTCCTGATTTACAACTAGACTACAACCTGTACATGTCCAAATGTTTAGCAGTGATGTCTAGTCAAGTCTTTGCTGCCTGTTGAGGTAGCCAAGACTCGACTTGAAATCACAGTCCAGATGATTTGACTATTGTCTGTGACACAGCAATGACAAACATCTAGGTAATGACCTGATAACAAAGGTACATATGAAGTATTGTAACGGTCTGTACATAAATACTGACCATAGCCTGTAACAAATGTATAGGTAAAGTATTGTAAAGGTGGGTGACAGTCAGATGCTAAACTAGAAAAGAAATCTTAGTCCCAGAGTGGGTCTGACTGAACCCCAAAATATTTGTTCTCACAGCACAGTGATAACAAAGGCACCCCAAAACTCACTCGTTCCTGTCCCAAGGTGAAAACAAAGGTACCGTGAAGATCGGTTGATAAATACAGCCTCTAGCCCGAGCTGTATTGACATGTGCACTTACAGTGTATAAGTAGCACTAAATAAATCAAAATTCATCTAATTTGCATAATTTCTGCACGAGAAAAAAACCTGTGATGTATTCCATTTTACTAAACATTCATACAAAAATTTATTCAAATCAGAACTTTCATACAGAAGTTCTGTACAAAAGATTGATTGCACTAATTTTGGTACAAAATGGCTGCTAGTGGCCATCTTGAATTTCGGACCACACCCAAAAACATTCATTCTCATCCCACGGTGATAACAAAGGTACCCAAGAAGTTTCGTAAAGATCGGTTCAAAATACGGTCTCTAGTCTGAGCCATACAGAAGTTGTGTACAAGCAAGAGGCCCCACGTGGCCTTAATCGCTCACCTGACAAAGTGACTCTAAGAAGTATTTTAGGTCACCTTCACCATGTCATGCCTCATCAACATTAACTGGTTGAGTGATAGATTTTGTTTGAAGTTCAACATTTGTTACCTAAAATTAGTTTTATTTAAAATCATTGGTGTGTGGCCAATCTCCAATGATTTTTAATAAAGCAAATTTATCTCTGCAGACAAACTGGTTTAGCATGAAGCACAAACAAGGAATGTGAAGAGATAGCCTTGGACATCTCTCCCCAACTGTGGATATCTTCCATGTGCTACATGTATATATTTGCATGCAAGAAAACAAAAATTTTCACAAATTTTCCAAAATATTAGTTTTTTTTATCATCATTGGAACAAGCTCAAACAGCTTATTCCAATAGGGGTATGGGAAGATCAGGTATATTTTTGAGACAGAAATGTGAATATATAAATAATGGTGTTTTTTTGTGAATGATGCTGGAGAATTTTGCGTAAAGAATAATGGTAAATGGTTTGTTCTAGATACAGAATGCTGCAAAAGTATTTAAATTTGATTAGGCAAGTTGTTCCTATAATGCATTTAAAAATTGAAGTAACTGTTTTTTTGCTGACGAACCTTTAGTTGTGTGTGTGTGTGTGTTTGTGTGTGTGTGTGTGTGTGTGTGGGGGGGGGGGGGGTTAAGAGTGTTCTTGCAAACAAAATTCCTGAATAAATGGAAAATTTTATTTTTTGTGTGAAAGACATAGTGCGTGAATGTTGATTGGAACAAGCGTAGAGAGCTCATTTTAATGTGAAGTCATAAAGCTGTGTTTTACGTACGAAATTCTGGAATAACTAAAAAATTGCTTTTTTGACTCAAAAAGCATGTTGTGCGACCTCTCATTGGAATGAGCTCAAAAAGCTCATTCCAATGGGGTATTTACAAGCGATAAGTACATGTATGTTTAAGAGACAAAAATTAAAATTTGAATAGCGATTTTTGCGAAGAATGCTGACAAGTTTTGGCAGTTATGCTGGTAAAAAGGTAAGATATGCAAAGTGGTTGTTTTTTAGAGGCGACATTTAATTAAGGGGAATTAACCCTTGATTACTGAGGTAACTTCTAAAAGTACTGAAATTTCATGAAGCAATGTGAATAACAGACAGCAGTTGCCTAAAAATTTCATGAATAACTAAAATTTTTATTCTTTTGTCTCGAAAACATGGCATATGACCTTTGTTGGAATGAGCTGAATGCGTGTGTTCCAATGAGGGGTCATAAAATTTGAACGGAGATTTGTGTGAATAATGCATTAGTACTGCTAGATTTGGGTAAACGGTTCACCCTGGATACCACCCCTTCTATAGTAGATCTTTTCTGCAAATTTTGTGTAAGATTCTATCAACTTTACAAATAAATACGTTCATGAATCACAATCAGATCCACCCCACAATGTTGCATACCAAATATCAAAAGATTCTGCCTGCTGGATCTGGAGAAGAAGATTTTTTAAGAAATATGCCTGAAATGCACTAAGTTAAAATTTGGGCTCCTATACGGAGCCCAAATATAAACCCAGGGGGCCGATTTGAACAAACTTGAATCAGATCTACCCCACAACGTGGCATACCAAATATCAAAAGATTCTGCCTGCTGGATCTGGAGAAGAAGATTTTTTAATAAATTTGCCTGAAATGCACTAAGTTTGAATTTGAGCTTCTATAGTGAGCCCAAATATGAATCCAGGGGGCCGATTTGAACAAACTTGAATCAGATCCACCCCGCAATGTTGCATACCAAATATCAAAAGATTCTGCCTGCTGGATCTGGAGAAGATGATTTTTTAAGAAATTTGCCTGAAATGCACTAAGTTCGAATTCGAGATTCTATAGTAAGCCCAAATATGAATCTAGGGAGCCGATTTGAACAAATTTGCATCAGATCCATCCCACAATGTTGCATACCAAATATCAAAAGATTCTGCCTGCTGGATCTGGAGAAGAAAATTTTTTAAGAAATTTGCCTGAAATGCACTAAGTTCGAATTCGAGCGTCTATAGTGAGCCCAAATATGAATCTAGGAAGCTGATTTGAACAAACTTGAATCAGATCCATCCCACAATGTTGCATACCAAATATCAAAAGATTCTGCCTGCTGGATCTGGAGAAGATTTTTTAATAAATTTGCTTGAAATGCACTAAGTTCAAATTTGGGCTCCTATACTGAGCCCAAATATAAACCCAGGGGGCCGATTTGAACAAACTTGAATCAGATCCACTCCACAATGTTGCTTACCAAATATGAAAAGATTCTGCCTGCTGGATCTGGAGAAGAAGATTTTTTAAGAAATTTGCATGAAATGCACTAAGTTCAAATTCGAGCTTCTACAGTGAGCCCAAATATGAATCTAGGAAGCCGATTTGAACAAACTTGAATCAGATCCACCCCACTATGTTGCATACCAAATATCAAAAGATTCTGCCTGCTGGATCTGGAGAAGAAGATTTTTTAAGAAATTTGCCTAAATGCACTAAGTTCGAAATCGGGCTCCTATACTGAGCCCAAATATGAACCCAGGGGGCCGATTTGAACAAACTTGAATCAGGTCCACCCTACAATGTTGCATACCAAATATCAAAAGATTCTGCCTGCTGGATCTGGAGAAGAAGATTTTTGAAGAAATTTGCCTGAAATGCACTAAGTTCGAAATCGGGCTCCTATACTGAGCCCAAATATTAACCCAGGGATCCGATTTGAACAAACTTGAATCAGATCCACCCCACAATGTTGCATACCAAATATCACAAGATTCTGCCTGCTGGATCTGGAGAAGAAGATTTTTTAAGAAATTTGCCTGAAATGCACTAAGTTCGAATTCGGGCTTCTATAGTAAGCCCAAATATGAATCCAGGGGGCCGATTTGAACAAACTTGAATCAGATCTACCCCGCAACGTTGCATACCAAATATCAAAAGATTCTGCCTGCTGGATCTGGAGAAGAAGATTTTTGAAGAAATTTGCCTGAAATGCACTAAGTTCGAATTCGAGCTCCTATAGTGAGCCCAAATATGAATCTAGGGAGCCGATTTGAACAAACTTGAATCAGATCCACCCTACAATGTTGCATGCCAAATATCAAAAGATTCTGCCTGCTGGATCTGGAGAAGAAGATTTTCAAAGAAATTTGCCTGAAATGCAGTAAGTTCAAATTTGGGCTCCTATACTGAGCCCAAATATAAACCCAGGGGGCCGATTTGAACAAACTTGAATCAGATCCACCCCACAATGTTGCATACCAAATATCAAAAGATTCTGCCTGCTGAATCTGGAGAAGAAGATTTTTTAAGAAATTTGCCTGAAATGCACTAAGTTCGAAAACGGGCTCCTATACTGAGCCCAAATATGAACCCAGGGGGCCGATTTGAACAAACTTGAATCAGATCCACCCTACAATGTTGCATACCAAATATCAAAAGATTCTGCCTGCTGGATCTGGAGAAGAAGATTTTTGAAGAAATTTGCCTGAAATGCACTAAGTTCGAAATCGGGCTTCTATAGTAAGCCCAAATATGAATCCAGGGGGCCGATTTGAACAAACTTGAATCAGATCTACCCCGCAACGTTGCATACCAAATATCAAAAGATTCTGCCTGCTGGATCTGGAGAAGAAGATTTTTGAAGAAATTTGCCTGAAATGCACTAAGTTCGAATTCGAGCTCCTATAGTGAGCCCAAATATGAATCTAGGGAGCCGATTTGAACAAACTTGAATCAGATCCATCCTACAATGTTGCATGCCAAATATCAAAAGATTCTGCCTGCTGGATCTGGAGAAGAAGATTTTTTAATGTTTTTCCCATTGCCTACAGTGTTAAAAAGTGCTGACTCAGCACTTTTTCAAAGTCCCGAAACTGTACCCTATGATAAAACCGATGGCAATTTTTTTTTACCAATCCTTTCTGTTGGTCCTAAGGAAGCTGCACACCAAATAAAAATTCTCAATGCCGTGCAGTTTTGGAGATATATGCGTTTTAAATTTTTTCTATTTTTAGCTCCTGCGGTTCCCACGGGGCTGCGGGAAATTTTTTTTTTGCATAAATCAAGTACTCATGACCCAATAAGCCCTCACATAAAATTTGGTTCAAATCAGCCTCTCGGTTTGGAAAACAGAAATTTTGGGCGGGGCAAAAAATTTTGCCCCTCCCATAATGACGCCAAGTATAGCCCCACAAACTTCCCTTGAACAAATCTGAGTCTACACCTTAAAAGGAAGCTGCACACCATATATCAAGTCTCTGCTACTGCTGGTTCATGAGAAGAAGATTTACAAAGATTTTGGTGCCCCTTGGGGGCGTGGGACCACCCAGGAGGAGGGGCAACTTCATTTGAACAAATCTGAATTGGCATTTGGTAATTAATAAACATTTAGCCAACATTTGAATAAAATTGGGCTAGTGGTTTAGGAGGAGAAGTCGATAATGTAAAGTTAACGCCGGACGGACGACGACGGGCGCCGGACGCCGGACAGAAAGTGATTAGTAAAGCTCCCCTTGAGCTTCGCTCAGGTGAGCTAAAAACTGATTAGACCTAATTTCGGTACAAAATGGCCACTGGCAGCCATCTTGAATTTTGGACCACACTCAGAAACACTCGTTCTCGTCCCAAGGTGATAACAGAGGTACCCAAAAAGCTTCGTGAAGATCGGTTGATAAATACAGCCTCTAGCCCGAGCCGTATTGACATGTGTACTTACTGTATGTAAGTAGCAGTGAAAAAATCAAAGTTCATCTAATTTGCATAATTTCTGCACGAGAAAAAAACCTGTTTTATATGTGATGTATCCCATGGTACTAAACATTCACACAAAATTATTCAAATCAGCGCTTTCATATGGAAGTTTTGTGCAAAAATCTGATTGCGCCTAATTTTGTACAAATTGGCTGCCATCAGCCATCTTGAATTTCGGACCGCACCCAAAAACACTCGTTCTCATCCCACGGTGATACCAAAGGTACCCAAGAAGTTTCGTAACGATTGGTTTATAAATACGGCCTCTAGCCCGAGCCGTAGTGGCATTTGCACTAACAGTGCTGAAAGTAACTCTAAATACATCAAAGTTAGTCTAATTTACATAATTTACGTACAAGAAAAAAACCCGTATTATATGTGACGTATCCCATGGTACTAAACATTCATACAAAAAAATTATTCAAATCAGGGCTTTCATATGGAAGTTCTGCGCAAAAATCTGATTGCACCTAAGTCTGTACAAAATGGCCGCCAGTGGCCAAATTGAATTTCGGATCGGGCACAAAAACACTCGTTCTCGTCTGATGGTCATAACAAAGGTACCCAAGAAGTTTCGGAGAGATCGGTTCATAAATACGGCCTCTAGCCCAAGCCGTATTGAATTGTTGACAGACAGATGGATAGACGACCAGACGGACAGACGGGCGACTGGCCATGGCATAAGCTCAAATTTGGCTTCGCCAAAGTTGAGCTAAAAATGTTTAAAATGCAGCGTATGAGGGATTAATCATGGAACAATGATACTGAGGCACAGCTATGATGAATATAAGTGCCATGGGAAGAGAAGGAGCACAGCAGCTGACCTAAACACTTAGTTAAACATGAAATTCCGAGCTAAACAGAAAACTAAACGCAACTAAAAATGTAAAGAATGAAAGTGTCAATGACACTGTAGCTCAATTTGTCAAGACATGTACATGTATAGTATGTGACACAGCAATGACAAACATCTAGGTAATGACCTGATAACAAAGGTACATATAAAGTATTGTAACGGTCTGTACATAAATACTGACCGTAGCCTGTAACAAATGTATAGGTAAAGTATTGTAAAGGTGGGTGACAGTCAGATGCTGAACTAGAAAAGACATCTACTAAACTAGAAAAAAATCTTTGAGTCCCAGAGTGGGTCTGACTGAACCCCAAAAACCCGTATTATATGTGATGTATCCCATGGTACTAAACATTCATACAAAAAATTATTCAAATCAGTGCTTTCATATGGAAGTTCTGCGCAAAAATCTGATTGCACCTAAGTCTGTATAAAATGGCCGCCAGCGGCCAACTTGAATTTCAGATCGGACCCAAAAACTCTCGTTCTCGTCCCATGGCCATAACAAAGGTACCCAAGAAGTTTCGTAAAGATCGGTTCAAAAATACGGCCTCTAGCCCGAGCCGTATTGAATTGTTGACAGACAGACAGACAGACAGCTAGATGGACAGACGGACGACTGGCCATGGCATAAGATCAAATTTGGCTTCGCCAAAGTTGGGCTAAAAATGTTTAAAATGCAGCGTATGAGGGGTTAATTATGGAACAATGATTCTGAGGCACAGCTATGATGAATATAAGTGCCATGGGAAGAGAAGGAGCACAGCAGCTGACCTAAACACTTAGTTAAACATGAAATTCTGAGCTAAACAGAAAACTAAATGCAACAAAAAATGTCAAGAAAAATATTTAAAATGCAGCATATGAGGGGGTTAATCATGGAACAGTGATACTGAGGAAGATGTATGATGAATATAAGTGCCATGGGAAGAGAAGGAGCACAGCAGCTGACCTAAACACTTAGTTAAACATGAAATTCTAAGCTAAACAGAAAACTAAATGCAACTAAAAATGTCAAGAAAAATGTTTAAAATGCAGGGTATGAGGGGTTAAATCATGGTAGAATGATAATAATCATCATATAGCAGCATTATAAAGGCCATGATATGGAAATAGGACGAATAAGTGACCTAAACAGAAGCTTTAACATTATTGGACATGTATGCTGACACCGATGCCGACCGATCGAGCCATGCCATAAGCTCACACAACTAAAGTTGGTGAGCTAAAAATACATCCCTGTATGTCTGGATAGTGAAGAAACAGCTATAAATCCACAATTCAGAACAGGAACATCGTTAACATCGAGTCAAAAGGTATCACAGTTGATGAGCAAACTTATCTGCATCCTGACAAGATGGCAGCAAAAAATAGAATGACACGGTTACAAGTCTGCGCACTGGTTCCGGAGTGTCCCCTACTGGGTGTGTGGCAATCGCACTCGACCCAGTTTTGGCTTATTTTTTCTTGGTGCTTTTGCACCACTTTTCTTTCCCAAATTGCTTGGGAAAGAAAAAAATAGAGAGTATTTTTCTGAGTTACGGACTTCCACTGTAGTGCAAGCCTGTTGTAAACAATTGTAAGGTAGGTTGATAAGAAATAAGAATGATAAACATTGTTCATTTAATAAAGTATTTTTGCAACTTCTGCTCAAGTTTGTAGGGAATTAATTTTAGACAGAAATGTATCACTGCACTTTGTTTATTTTTGGCATGTCGATCGAATTGAACCAATGCGCTCCTCACTTCTCATTGTTTTGTAGCAAGTAACAGCACAATTTCACTACGACTGCCCTGTCGGTTTCATTCTTAATGTTACTCGTAGAATAAACTTTTTACTTGAAAACACTATATGTTTATTCCATATTTACAGCAAAAGATTTTTGATGCCTGGGAATAGAACACAAGTAAGGAAATTAGCATCAGGCTACTCTTACAACTCTGTGCTGCATTAAATGGTCCAACTGAGTAAAAATGTTGTATAGTACAGTCGCTGTGAACAGGTTGTAATCCACGCAGTGATGTCAAAGCCTGCATTTACCAGGTAATAAAATTCATCAACAGCAAAATTTTAATTAATGCACCAGGTTGTACCACAATGCAGTGTTAGCATATCATGATATGTATCATCAGAGTATGAATCGTGATGCATCTATGTCACAATTAATCATTGCAGCCCTATTAGCAACCTGTATTTACATAGAAGAATTACATCAGTGTAGATATCTGTGGATCACTTATTAACTGGCAGAGTCACTAGAGTGCTGAATTTATTTAAAATCACATCACAGAGACAGCTCAGACATGAGGGAAAACAATCAAGTGCCATGACTTTTCTGTTCGAAAAGAATATCCCACAATTCGCCACTGTAGGTGACTGTTGTGTTTATTTTTCCTTTGTTCATGCACCGGTATATTAATTAATACAGCTGTTTTATGGAGAGTGAGCATTCACACTCTGCATTTTCCTCTCCATTGTTTGGTTTTCTTATGACATATTGTATTTTAAGTGTTGATAGATATGTTCAGTGGTGTGCTTGTGTAAGTAATTCATGTCCATGTGAGCGGCAATTATTAATGTCTGAATGGATGATTATTGTGCAGGCTTCCCATTCCCTTTGTTTTTGTTTCTGTACCATGTATGTTCGTACCCCCAAAACTTCACCTGATGTGATGCGTGGTTAGCACAGTTCTTAAGGGTTCGGGTCTTTTCGGCCCCAGGAACATTCGGCCCCAGGTATTTTTCCGGGAACATTCAGCCTCAGTCAAGGCCAAATGTTCCCACTTTTGAGGCCAAATGTTCCCACTTTTGGTAAAAGTTTTCGGAGTTTGGGAGTTGAAAAATAACTTTAAAAAATAATTTTTTAGTTCATTTTGTTGGGTTTGTTTTGTATATTAGGAGTTTTTACTGAATATATTTTTTTTAAGAATAATATATATGGCGTACCTACCTTTATTCCTAAAATCGAAATAGATTAAGCTCGAGACTGATCCATAATGAATTATAATGAAATATAAAATCCATTGTATAAAATCCACTGTATTGAATAACAGAATGACAGGATATGTGCTCCAATGCTGACATGCAAACCCGAAATGATATACTTTTTCTTGGATGTTGTTTGGCACAACTCAGCTTTAAAAGTTTGTTTTTATAAGTTCTTCTGAAGTAGTGATCAAAGTTCTGACCACTGATCAGATACTCATACAGCATTTTTACAGGGCGACTGAAGCTTTGATTTAATTGCACTTGATTAGGTGATCGTATACTGTTTTTACAGTTTCTTTGAACCCTTAAACTTTTTTTTAAATGTGTAAAAGGTTGATGGATGACTCCCAGCTTTCAAAAACACGTATCGGTGAATTTTTTCCTTTTTGTAACGGTTATGGATAACATTCTGGGGCTGCTCCCAAACCAGGCTTGCAGCCCTACTAGCAACCTGCATTTACATAGTAGAATTAAATAATTACATCAGTGTAGATATCTGTGGATCACTTATTAACCCTTTACCCAACGAATTGCCCTCATCCGCCCTCGTAATATGCAAATTCAGCAGTTGAAAAAAAAATTTTTTTCGAAAAATGTCAACAAAACCAGATCATGTGACCCCACTTTGGAACGAGCTCGCTGAGCTTGTTCCAAAGAGGAGTCACATGATATGGTTTTGTTGACATTTTTTGAAAAAATTTCAAAAATGATATTTAAAATAAGAAATTTTAAAATCGACGGCGTTGGGTAAAGGGTTAACTGGCAGAGTCACTAGAGTGCTGAATTTATTTTGAGGGTAAATTTTTGTTCATCAATATGCTTTGTTACAACTTAGTGTAGACTGCTCTTAGGCACTCTCCAAAAAACTGACAAAATAATTGATAAAAATATTAAATCGGTAATCTGAAGCTGAAGCATATTCCCAACAATACAAAGCCCTTGTGATGGTACTGGACTACCTGCCTACCTGGAAATCGAGGGCAAATATTTGTTCATGAAAATGCTTTGTTACAGCTTAGTGTACAGTGCTTAAAGGGACTCTTCAATGAACTGTAACAACACAATTTTGGTAAAAGTATTGAATTTGGTAGTTTTGACTTTGAATCTGAAGCACATCTCAAGAATACGAAGCCTTTGTCTTTGTGAGGGTATGTGCCAAGGCTGCCTTCCTGTGTTTGTCAATAATGGCATGATCGTGGCTCCCTGTCCCAACTTCAAAAATCAAAACTCAAGATGTAATTTAAAATCAACTGATTTTTGTTTTAATTTCACCTCAAATTTGAAACAAACTGCTGATGTCCATTGAGTTGAACTCAAAAATATTTACACAGTCACAAACTGATCACACTTCAAATTTGATGTGAAGTTGTCAGTTGGTAAGTAAAAAAAAAAAATCACTAATGGGAGAATCTTTCTTCAATGTATCCTTAAATCGGTCAGAACAAACCACTGAAAATAGTCATTGGGCAACTGATGAACTTGTCAAGTCACTAACAAAAGACTGAACCAAAGTCTGAAAATAATTTTCATTGCGCTTCCAGACAAAATGTCAGACACCAAATGAATCATGTCTATCATTTAAGAATGATATCTTGACATATTACAAAATGGAGTTTGAGTATTCGAAATAATGTGTTTTGGGTGTACATGTACCTTCATCTTAAAACTGATCAGAATGCATCCAACCATACCTTGTTTGGCAGAGCTCAATGAGCCCTGCCAAACAAGATATGATTGGTTTAATTCTGAATTGGAACTGAATTGCCCTTCAGAAATAATTTTGATACATGTGTGGCTATATCAAATTGTATTCCTTCACATGCTGTTAATAATGATGAGCTGTATAGAAACTTTCGTCACACTTCCCAACTTGGCAGGACCAGAAACCACAATAATCTTTAATTTTAGGCTTGCTAGTTATCAGGGCTCGATTTAACTGGATTAGCATAGCACTTTGCTCTCCAATTTCTGAATTTTGCTATTCAAGATTTATTAGTTTCAAGTGCTTTTGGATCAACTGCTAATCAATTTTCCAGGGTGAATAGTAAATTGCTATTCAAAATTTTCAGATTAAATCAAGCCCTGCTAGTTATGTACATGATTTCCAGCATGCAGGATGTTCTGATCATTGAACTTCATTGATAATTTTGGCATCCGACATTTTGACTGATGACCTCAGTCAGACACTGGCCTTTTTGTACCTGACACTGTCCTTGTCTGACCACTTATTTTCTGGTATGAATGAACCACTTCTGCCACAGCGATGACTCAAAGTAATGTTAAAAATCTCCAGTGCTTACAGCTGAAGCTGATGAACACAAAAGTTCAAAACTGTTAAACAGCCAAGTCTTGAAGGTTAAAGAGTTTTTGTCAGAAACACAAGTTTATTGACTATGACTGGGCTCAAGCATGTGCATTTATTTGTGGCGATCTTCCCAGCCGTATTGAAAACTCTCTCTGAAGCTGAACTGCTTGCTGGTGTGCAGAAATATTTTTTAACCAATAATGATGAAGAGGAGAAAAGCTTCCTGTTACGATCCAAATAAGGAAATGCAATAAAGCTGTTAATCTCACATTTAATTTGAGCTTTCAGATCCAGTTTTTGCTTCTTAAGAGTTATCTGATTTCTTATTGACAATCCCTTTAAATACCTACATGTAGCAATGCTTTTCCATTTTTATTAAAATCATTGGATGAGTTAGAAGCACTCAAACTTGCACTGGAATCATCAATTTTAGTACTAGAATTGAAAGGATTCAATTTAGCATCAGATTCAGTGTAATCAGTGGGCTCACTGGGCTGCAGAACACCAGCATAGGCAGATGCTTTTGACTGGGAGGTTTCAGATTTGGTAGTACAGTGGAACCCTGTTAATTGAATAGCCACTTTGCCAATGAAAATTATTTAATTAATAAGAGTATTCAATTAACAGGGAGTGTGTGACTTTCCTGAATTGTAGAGATAAACTTGCATGCAGCATTTATTGTTATATCTTGTTTGACAGAGCTCCATGAGCTCTGTCAAACAAGATATAATAGATTAAATGCCTGTATTGGATGTACTGAGGCCAAACAGGTCTATAAAAAAGAGGCCCCAGGGGCCTTAGGGCACTCACCTGACATGGTAGTCTAAATATCAAACCAGGGACTTGAATAAGCTGCATACGCCCCTCCTAAGAAAAGCATATACCAACTAGATGAAGCGATTGTGCCCACACAATACACAGGATTTTCCTTCTATTTTCAGTTCCTGCACTTTTGCGTCCCAAAATTGAGATAAATGCATAAAAAACAGATTTTTTTTATTTTTGTTTGGAAAACAGTCCCAAACAAAATATTTTCAGACTAAAATTTTTTTTTCTTAAAATTTACCAAAATGCATAAAAAAAACAAAAAACTAATTTCCAGATTTTGGTCCAAAAGTTTCCCATCCGGACCCCAAATTTTCAGTGCAAAAATAAAAAAAAAATTTTTGTCTTAAAATTTACCAAAATGCATAAAAACAAAAAAACTCATTTCCGAATTTTGGTCCAGAATTTTCAGCCTAAATATGAACCCAGGAATTTGGCTTGAACAAACTTGAATCTCACCTCCCTAAGCATGCTGCATACCAAATATCAAAAGATTCCTATTGGTAGATCTGAAGAAGAAGATTTTTAAAGAATATTCCTCATACTGCACTAATTTAAACATTTGGGCTCCCATAGGGGAGTGCGGTGGCTCAGTAGGTCGAGGTGCAGGCTACAAGCCGAGAGGTCCTCGGTTCGAATCCCTCCTGCGGCAACCACGTTGTGTCCTTGGGCAAGACACTTCATCTCCATTGCCCGCGTGGGGGCATGGTGGCATTGTGTACTAAGGCGTACTGCACATCAATGGTGCACTTGTCTCTAACCAATGCTAACCCTGATCGCGACCAAAAGGGGGCGTTGTCATCTGGGCATAATATGGAGTGATCCTTCAAAGTTATAATCCCTTCATATATATGACCTGTAGACTGTGCTCAAGGTTTTCGGGCTTCAGGCCCCTGAAGCCGTCTCAGTTGACCAACCACGACCAAAAGGGGATGTCATCATCTAGGCATCATATGGAGTCAACCTAACAAGCTACAATGAAATCCTTCCATAAATACGACCTATAGACTATGCTCAAGGTTTTTGGGCTCAGGCAGCCATTAAGGCTGAATGATTGCGACCAAAAGGGGATGTTCTCATCTACACATTATTTGGAGTCATCCTACCACGGTACAATGAAATCCCTTAATAAATATGACCTTTAGACTGTGCTGAAGGTTTTCAGGCTTCTGGCCCCTGTAGCCATCACAGTTGCCCAATCGTGTCCAAAAGGGGATGTTCCATCTACAAATTATATGATGAAGTCAACCTACCAAGTTACAATGAAATCCCTTCATAAATATAACCTGAAGACTGTGCTAAAGGTTTTTGGGCTTCGGCTCGGGCAGCCATCGTGGTCGAATGATCAAAACCAAAAGGGGACATTCTCACCTGGGCATCATCTGGAGTGATCCTCCGAAGTTACAATGAAATCCCTTCATAAATATGACCTGTAGACTGTGCTCAAGGTTTTTGGGCTTCGGGCACCTGTAGCCGTCACAGTTGACCAATCACGACCAAAAAGGGATGTCATCATCTAGGCATTATATGATGAAGTCAACCTGACAAGTTACAGTGAAATCCTTCCATAAATACGATCTGTAAACAATGCTAAAGGTTTTGGGGCTCGGGCAGCCATCAAGGCTGAATGATCGCGGACAAAAGGGGACGTTCTCACCTAGTCATTATTTGGAGTCACCCTACCAAGTTACAATGAAATCCCTTCATAAATATGACCTGTAGGCTGTGCTAAAGATTTTTGGGCTTTGGGTCCCTGTAGCCGTCACAGTTGCTCAATCATGTCCAAAAGGGGATGTTCTCATCCAGACATAAAAGGAAGTCAACCTACCAGGTTACAATGAAATCCCTTCATAAATATGACCTGTAGACTGCGCTAAAGGTTTTTGGGCTTCGGGCTCGGACAGCCATCATGGTTAAATGATTGCAACCAAAAGGGGACATTCTCATCTGGGCATCATCTGGAGTCATCCTACCAAACTACAATGAAATCCCTTCATAAATATGACCTGTAGACTGTGCTAAAGGTTTTCGGGCTTCGGTCCCCTGTAGCCATCACAGTTGCCCAATCACATCCAAAAGGGGATGTTCTCATCTAGACATGATATGAAATCCCTCCATAAATATTACCTGTAGACTGTGCTTAAGGTTTTCGGGTTTTGGGCTTGGGCAGTCGTCACAGCTGACAGATCGCAACCAAATGGGGAAGTTCTCATCTAGACATGATACGGAGTCATCCTACCAAGTTACAATGAAATCCCTCCATATTAAATATGACCTGCAGACTGTGCTAAAAGTTTTTTGGGTTTCGGGCTTGGGTAGCCATCACGGTTGACAGATCATGACCAAAAAGGGACGTTCTCATCTAGGCATTATACAGAGGCATCCTACCAAGTTACAATGAAATCCCTTCAAAAATACGACCTGTAGACTGTGCTAATGGTTTTCCGATTTTGGGCTCGGGCAGCCATACCGGTTGACGACAAGAACTATGGGGTGTAGCCTGTGCTAAAGGAAAATGTGAACAGACTCACAGACTAACAGTCTCATAGACTTCTGCACTCGTGATGGCAATAGCTTATCTTGACTTTGTCAAGTTGAGCTAAAAATTGAGTTTTTATGCCAGAAGCCATGTTGAATCTCTCCGGAAGTCGGGTGCAAGAGTTTCAAAAAATAGCTTTTCCTGTATTCTACTAAACTTTCAAAATAAAAATCATTTAAAAGTAAATATAAAATGTGTTAATTATCCATTTGTTTTTTGTTTTCTTTTTCAGCGTAAACATTTTGTTTGCTATAACGAGAATTGACATGAAATGAAAATTGCGAACCAGTGACCCGATTGGTGAGGAGCTACCAACGAACATATGAGCGTGCTAAATGGGTGGAGATATTTGATATTGATGTCACGATCACATACTGTATGACATATTTATCAAACCACATTGATACAGACATATGTTTCTATGGGAAAATGTTTGGTTCATACTAGTACAGTCCTATGGATCTAAAAGCGTGGCTAGTTTTTATTATTTTACGGACCATAGACTATGGTCCGTAAAATAATAAAAACTGGCCACGCTGTTAGTTGTATTTTCAAGTTGCTGATTGTTAGTATATATTTGAGAGAGAGAGAAGTACATGTACTGTACAGTTTACTCCAAAATCACGTTCGCTTGTGGGTTAGCGGTCATACTAAACACAGAGAGATACCAAGGTGAAGGAAAATAGGGGTGGGAATGGAGTGAAAAGGATATGGGGTGGTGTGCTATGAGTATATCAATAGATTTAAGCAGTATGTGCATGGTTTTAATGCCATATTTAAGAATTATGAGGGCTAAAGTAATAGACTAATAGCATTCACTGAAAAATCTTTCCCTCGGTATTTAGTAGGCCGCTCCTCAGTTAATCACATCGTGACTTGTTTATTAGTTCTCTTTGTGTCTGTCAGCAATTGTCTTCTTTGTTATGACAGTAAAATTGTTATGGACCAATATCGTGACATCAGCAATATTATTTTTGGAAGCAGTGATTTTTCACTCACCCACGATGCAAAAAAAAACAAACTTGCTGTAAGACAAGAGACGTGGTCAGCACTCATGGCTGACCAACGGGACCGACGAATTAAAAGGTTACTGGGTTACTGACTTACGTTTCCAACAATTCTAATGAAAGTGTCAATGGACATGTAGCTCAACTTAAACGTTTAAGACATGTACATGTATAGTATGTGACAGAGCAATGACAAACATCTAGGTAATGACCTGACAACAAAGGTACATGTAAAGTATTGTAACGGTCTGTACATAAATGCTGACCATAGCCTGTAACAAATATATAGGTAAAGTATTGTAAAGTATTGTAAAAGTGGGGTGACAGTTAGATGCTAAACTAGAAAAGAAATCTTTGAGTCCCAGAGTGTGTCTGACTGAACCCAAAAATATTTGTTCTCATAGCACAGTGATAACAAAGGCACCCAAAAACACTCGTTCCTGTCACAAGGTGATAACAAAGGTACTCCATAAAGTTTCGTGAAGATCAGTTCATAAATACAGACTGTAGCCCAAGCCGTACTGACATGTGCACTTACTGTGTATAAGTAGCACTGAACAAATCAAAGTTCATCTAATTTTCATAATTTCCATACAGAAGTTCTGTACAAAAAACCGATTGCACTAATTTGGGTACAAAATGGCCGCCGGCAGCCATCTGGAATTTCGGACCGCACCCAAAAACACTCCTTCTCGTCCCAAGGTGATAACAATGGTACCCAAGAAGATTTGTGAAGATCGGTTCATAAATACAGCCTCCAGCCCTAGCTGTGTTGACATGTGCACTTACAGTGTATAAGGAGTACTGAATAAATCAAAGTTCATCTAATTTGCATAATTTCAGCACGAGAAAAAAAACCTGCACTATATGTGATGCATTCCATGTTACTTAACATTCATACAAAAATTTATTCAGATCAGAGCTTTCATACATCTTGAATTTTGGACTGCACTCAAAAACACTTGTTCTCGACCCACGATGATAACAAAGGTACCCAAGAAGTTTTGTAAAGATCGGTTCATAAATACACCCTTCAGTCTGAGCCGTATAGAAGTTGTGTACAAAAATCTGATTGGACCTAATTTCGGTCATAAATGGCCACTGGCAGCCATCTCGAATTTTGGACCGCACACAGAAACACTCGTTCTCGTCCCAAGGTGATAACAAAGGTACCCAAGAAGTTTCGTGAAGATCGGTTCATAAATACAGACTCTAGCCCGAGCCGTATTGACATGTGCACTTACTGTGTACATGTATAAGTAGCACTGAATAAATCCAAGTTCATCTAATTTGCATAATTTTTGCACGAGAAAAAAACCTATATTATATGTGATGTATTCCATGTTACTAAACATTCATTTAAAAATTTATTCAAATCAGAACTTTCATACACAAGTTCTGTACAAAAAACTGATTGCACTAACTAAAGTACAAAATGGCTGCTGGTGGCTATCTTGAATTTCAGACCGCACCCAAAAACATTCTTTCTCGTCCCAAGGTGATAACAAAGGTACCCAAGAAGTTTCGTGAAGATTGGTTCATAAATACAGACTCCAGCCCTAGCCGTGCTGACATGTGCACTTACAGTGTATAAGGAGTACTGAATAAATCAAAGTTCATCTAATTTGCATAATTTCTGCGCGAGAAAAAACCCTGTACTATATGTGATGTATTCCATGTTACTTAACATTCATACAAAAATTTATTCAGATCAGAGCTTTCATACAGAAGTTCTGTACAAAAAACTGATTGCACTAACTAATGAACAAAATGGCTGCTGGTGGCCATCTTGAATTTCAGACCACACCCAAAACCACTCGTTCCCATCCCATGGTGATAACAAAGGTACCCAAAAAGTTTCGTAAAGATCGGTTCATAAATACAGCCTCTTGCCTGAGCCATATTGGCATTTGCAGTTACAGTGCTGAAAGTAACATTAAATAGATCAAAGTTAGTCTAATTGGCATAATTTATGCACGAGAAAAAAACTTGTATTATATGTGATGTATCCCATGGTACCAAACATTCAAACAAAAAATTATTCAAATTAACGCTTTTCTATGGAAGTTCTGCGCAAAAATCTGATTCCACCTAATTTTGTACAAAATGGCTGCCATCGGCCATCTTGAATTTTGGACTGGACCAAAAACACTCGTTCTCGTCCCTCGGTGATACCAAAGGAACCCAAGACATTTCGTAAAGATCGGTTCATAAATACGGCCTCTAGCCCGAGCCGTATTGGCATTTGCACTGGCAGTGTTGAAAGTAACACTAAATACATCAAAGTTAGTCTAATTTGCATAATTTACGCACGAGAAAAAAACCCTTATTATATGTGATGTATCCCATGGTACTAAACATTCAAACAAAAAATTATTCAAATTAACGCTTTTCTATCGAAGTTCTGCGCAAAAATCTGATTGCACCTAATTTTGTACAAAATGGCTGCCAGTGGCCAACTTGAATTTCAGATCGGACCCAAAAACACTCGTTCTTGTCCCACGATCATAACTAAGGTACCCAAGAATTTTCGTAAAGATTGGTTCATAAACACAGCCTCAAGCCCGAGTCATATTGAATTGTTGACGGACAGACGGCCGACTGGCCATCACATAAGCTCAAATTTGGCTTCGCCAAAGTTGAGCTAAAAATCCAAATACTGATAATACCGCTCAATTGCCAACTGAAATTTTAACGTGCAATTCACAGCAAAATTTCAATATCATTTAAAACCTTCTCATTCCGTTTTGAGGCCTTGTTCATATCACTAGCTACACCCAATATAATAACAAACACAGTGAGGCCACGACTTGCCATTCATTCTGGAATCGCCCAGAGCGTTCCCTGGTCAAATCAACCCCGATCGATTTGATCCAAACCATCCCCGCTAATTGACCCAAACCGACCTTCAGCAGCCAGGTCGTGAGGCTGGCGAATGATTTCACCCTGCCTGTCCTTGAGTCAAACCATCCCCTGAATATTTCGACAGACATCCCCTTCACTCGCCACAAGATTTTGAAATGTTGTATTAGGTATTATCCTAAGGGTTAAATAAACAATAATTTTTTAATGTTGATTAAATAAAAGCTCCCCGCCACCCCCACTTTCCAGTGCAGTGTAGTTAAAAATAGGCCATTGGCCTGCATGACTATAAAGACCCCCACCCCCGTAATTTCGATCCCCAGACCTACTGCTTGTATTTCTAGGTGATCTGTTCATAAGAGTACTGTCAGACACTTTGGGATAATTTCTGAAGCCAAGTGAGTTTTCGTAATTCTGATTTGTTTAACTTGTCTCAGTTTGCTCTTCAACTTTTCTGAACAGTCTTGTCACAGTGATATTATCAGTAAACGACAGGGATGAGAACGGAACGACAAGCAACAAAATTCGCTTGAATTTGTGAAAATTCCCTTATTATCAAAATAAATTTGTGAAAATCAGGGTTTTTCTGTTTTTTTTTAAATCTTAGAACACAGAGTGAACCTGTTGGTTTAGAAATACTTACTTTCTTTAAAATTTCAGTATTTGAAGCATGAATTTGCCGAAATCAGCGAATTTGCTGAAAAGTCCTGTCCCTGTAAACAAATAAAGCAGCCGGAAAAAAAATGAGTTCTTTTTTTTTATTTTAATTTTTTATCCCAAACTGATTTTTCTCTCGATTAGGTCTTTTCAATCACTCTTCATCACCCTAGAAGAGCGAAGAACTAGCTTGCGGCTAATACAAATGTATAAAGTGGTTGAGGGGCTGGTCCCGTCACTACCGACAGACCTAATCGTAAAATTTGAAAGACCAAACGTCAGATCAAAACCCGTTCTTACAAGGACCACATCACAGAAAACCTGGTGGAAAAACATGTGTGTAACAACAGCAAAGGACTAGTCGTACCAACAGGCAGAACACAACAATATACAGTAGAACCTGTCTTGAGAGACCGCCCTTTGGGCCACACAAAAGTGGTCTCTCAAGACAGGTGGTCTCTCATAACAGGTTTTCTCAAGTCAGTGAATAACCAACCACAAAATTCAGAAATGGTGAAGAATGGATTTTTGTAATTACTTTTTATGAAGTTTTTGTAACAAATTGAAATGGACTGTTATAAAAATTATAAAAATAAATTAGTCTTGAAAATCTTCATTGAAGATTTTCAACACTAATTTATTTTTAGAATTTTTATAACAGTCCATTTCAGTCTGTTTCAAAAAGATTTCCAACACAAATTTATTTATTTTTATTCCTATCTGTCACATTTCAGGTATGTATGAAATTGTTTATTCAGCAATAACCCTAATCTTTTCACAGGGGTCTTATAAAAACATCTCAGTCTTTAATGAGTTAGCAATTGAAACCCAATTAAGAGCTTTTAATACTTTTAATTATGTTAGTATAACCACAATGGATTTTCCAATTCCAGAACAGGTAAACATTTTTTGTCATGGTTTCAGTCTTCAAAGCGGCGGTCTCTCAAGACAGGTCTATTATGGCATAAAAACACAAGTTGGTACCAGGTCACAGTGGTCTCTCAAGACAGGTGGTCTCCCATAGCAGGTCCATTACAGAGTAAAACCAATCGGTGCCTGGTAGATGTGGTCTCTCAAGACAGGTTTTACTGTATTAACACTTTCCTTGTGATCACGATTCACTGAAATCATCTGCCTGACCAGGTAGTGTGTGCGAAGTCGCTGGAGGCCTTTAAATTGGCCCTGAACAAACATCACCAATAAGAACCGGCGCTCTCTCTCCCGTTGTGTAAAAGCCAGTATTGGTAACTACAACATAACAGATACAGATAATCCTTAATCACTGATGATAAAAGAACATTGACAGGACTGTTTTCAAAGCTTATTCACACCTTCTACATCCAAAAAACATACAAATGGTGATTGGCAACTAGAGCTGTAGGTTAACCGAAACTGAAGCGAGATTTATAGGTTTTTTTAAAAACCGAAACCAAAACCGTCGACATCCCGTAATCTAAGGTTTTTCGTTTTTTATTAAATACTCTCTTGCTGCAGAAAATCACAGAATGTAGCCATCCCAGAGTAGTGAGAGTGCCCAGACACTGCCAATGGCAGTGTCTGGGTACTCTCACTTCTCTGGGAAGGCTACATTCTGTGAATTTCCAAAATTTCAGTTTAGTTGTGTTTGCAGCTTTCCTCAAGTTGCGTGTAGGTGTCTGACCTCGAAAAATGGCCAAGCACAATAAAAGTTCTGTATATTTAGGTAATTATTATGTTGGCCTTCCTGATTTTTCATGTATTATAGCTTATTTCGGGCATTCATTGAGTTTCACTCAATTTCACTGCCATTCAGTCATGACTCCGAACATAAGAATGAGTTTTATTAAATCTTATGTCGCCTCATGAACAAACCGAAAACCGAACCGAACCAAGGTTTTACTCCACCTGAAAAACCAAAACCGAAACCGAACAAGAAATTTAAAAACCTACAGCTCTATTGCCAACATTACTGATTGCTACTGAAAAACAGCCGCGAAATAGAGAAAAATCTTCTCTGTTCAGGCAGGATGAGTCAACATATACCACTCCCAGTATGTTTACATCGAGAAGGATAGCGATCGTCAACCATATATATTGGTGCTTTACGCCACATATGTGGCAGTCGCCACAATACAGCCCAAGCTACTGAAGTAGCCTTCAGCACCAATAAATAATAATCATAGTTGTTCCATGAATGGGGAGCAAGAAGGTAGAATATTCAAAGGAACAACAGTCTGGTGACAATTTATGAAAATTAAAACTTGACAAGCCCTCTCTCTCAGAAGTGAAAGTACAATAAGTTGAGCTTACGTGTAGGCCTACATCCACAGTTCATTGAAGATAAAGGTATGGACAACAAGGACAAATGAACAAGGAAGAACACACAGCAGTCTAACAGTCTGGTGACAATTTATGAAAATTAAAACTTGACAAGCCCTCTCTCTCAGAAGTGAAAGTACAATAAGTTGAGCTTACGTGTAGGCCTACATCCACAGTTCATTGAAGAAAAAGGTATGGACAACAAGGACAAATGAACAAGGAAGAACACACAGCAGTCTGTTTGAAGACGGCTTGAGGACTAAATGTCTTTGCATCAACTTTCATGTGCGTGGGGTAAAAACTTCACTGTGCAGGTGATTTAATGGCTGTCCACTCAAACTCTACGCCTATATCAGAGATATGACAGGGTCTTGTGTGTAATGGGTCTATAAAATTCGCATCCTCACCCACCGTTTTGGATGTCCAACTAAAGTCTTGCAAATTTCAGCTCAAGGAAACTCCACTTGTACTCATCTACTCGCCCGATGACCAGAGTTATTCTTCAAAGAACTTCCTAACATATAAACAGGGTGTCTGCAAATCACTCCAGGGGTGGAATATCCACCTACATGTAAATGATATACTCAGTTTCTGTGACTAAGCAAGCACAAAGAACACACAGTATGGTTCAATGGACTGGGTTTTTTTCAGGCCTTTAAATTCTTCCCAACTAACAATGGTACACGCTGTGCCCAAATAAGATAATTGCATCCAAATTATGCGTAGTTTGAAACTTTTCCAAAGTTCTGCAGTGTTTCGGCAATATATGGTTTAGCCAGGTTTCCCTGATGCTTGCAATATAGCTTAGAGCTTACTTTCGAATCAAACAATGCAACAGATAATAATTGTTTTTAAAAACCCAGAGTTTGCCATAGAAAAGCAATCAGCGTCGACAGTGTCGTATACAACACTGTCGATGGCGATTGCTTTTCTATAACAAATTCCATATGATCATGCACTTAAAGCTTGAGTCGTTCACGGTGTCTACACAAAGAATGTTGAATTCACATGAACGATGGGTCGAGTCGCCTGTGTCTGTGATACGAAACTGAGAGAGGATGTTACAACTTCTCAAACGGTGGGTCATGATGTGGACGAGAAGTTGGCCACAATGTTCATGCTCACTAAGTTTTCTAAAATGTTCTTTCAGATATTTTTCCTGAATAAATAGTTGTTACACGCTTTTGATTGTTCTCAGTCATTTGGAAATGCTTTCCCATGACATATTAACCTATCAAGTGTACAGCATCAACATTTCTTGAATTTGATGTTGTGTTTGCGTTAAAAAATGATGCAGACATGTAAATAAATTATATTTGGGCTGAGTACGACAAGTAGAATGTTGATTATGTGATTTGTGTCTTCGATATGAAGCGTGAACTGAGTCGACCCAAATGCGGTCAGTTTCTTTCATTTTTAGTCAGACTAGATTTGAACGGGTCTCTCAAAGACTGAGGGCCAGGAGGGCCCCAGGTCACAGTCTTACAAAGACTACAGCATCAGAATATCAATTTACCCAAAAAAGCCACCTGTGGACAGAAAATAAAAAACGGATTTTTAATTGATTTCTAGCATGAGTATGTACACAATTTTCAGTTCCTTCTGTATTTGTAACACTTCATTAAACATTGACAACGATTGTTTGAAAGGTTTCATGGTAGTCCAATAATATTAGCCTTCGCCTGTGCTCCGAATTTATTATTTTTTGATTTTTAATATGTCGCACCGTCGAAGTCTAATCTGATCTTTCGTTTTTCCAGCAGCAAAGTACGAAATTAGGCGACATAACACTAATATGATGAATACTCATTCTCCATACATGTTCCCACATTCGACAAGAATAATATGCCTTCACATTCATATTAGATGTATAAATTTCCTATACTTACTGTCTAATTACGTATTAAATACCAATAATTAAATAAAAACATTTTTTCAAGCGGTAAAGTTACAGCGGTTGGAAAATTGTTAAAAATCGTATCCCATTTCCGGGAACGGACATCAGCGGTATTGCAACGACTGCCACGTCGTTTGACTTGGTGTGCACTACATTATCGGTATTCCGTTTTTCACTCCGCGTTTTCCTATCAACCCATCTTCAGGTTCAACAGTTTGTTTCGAGTTGAAAAAATTGCAGTGCAAATGACGCCTAAATAATTCAAAATATCGATTTATTTGCAAGAAAATAACCACCAGAATGAAGAAAAATGTGTTTTACACAACTGTCAGTCGGAAGGAGGAACCAGGTGGGGAAATTTGATCTTTAATCGAGGTCCAACCGTTCAGCGAGAGTCTCTCGCTGAACTTTGCTGCTGGAAAAACGAAAGATCAGATTAGACTTCGACGGTGCGACATATTAAAAATCAAAAAATAATAAATTCGGAGCACAGGCGAAGGCTAATATTGGACTAGTTTCATGGATATCTTTCTGTTGTTTTAATATTCTATTGCTATTGCCAGTATTTGAGAGAAATTTAAAAATGCTGTACTGTGAATTATAGGCCAAATTTAACTGACCACATGTCGAAGAGTACGAATGTAGGTCCAGGAAAAAGTGTCGACTGTTGTAAAGGGTTTTGACTTTTGAAATTTGCCACGAAATTAGGGGTGAAGAGAAAATTTCACTAATAATTCAGAGTATATTTTAAATTCTGGAAATTTGCTCTTTTCTGATTTCTCAGCCCTTGTCGTGTAGATGCAGTTTCAAAGAACAAGCACCTGGTAAGTAATGTCTTCGGATTTCAATCCAATATTTTTTTATTTCCGACATCTTGAAAATAAACTAAGGGACTGAACTCTACCAATTTATTGTCTCACAAGGGTGTCAGGACAAACCTCCAAAACAATATTGACCCATGCCAATATCGGCTCATAATAAACACAAAGTTTACAAAGGCGGCCCACAATATCAAAGGTGTGGGGGTGGGGGGCGCGTTTAAAAACAAGACGTGAAAACCGATCTACGAAAAATCTCTTATTCTGTGACATTCTCATATATTTGAATATACAGACGAAAACTGGATTCTGTATGTATATGTAACGACACTGATCTAACCCCGCCTAGATCTTGCTGTCCAGGCACTCTCGGCGCGAACTCACTAAAAATGAGTTCCAGTCGACAGAGCCTCACCGCAGAAGTCAAACAAGATCCAGCCGTATACAAACTTGTTGAGGGGTTTCTACAGGTTCGTTTAAAGAGAAATTGATTAAATTAATCACCTAAAATCTTTCACAAATGCCAACACGGCCCTGACACCCCCTTTTGCGCCGTTGCTCCAGGACCGGACCCAATTACAAGAAATGAGTTCGGGCCAACAGCCACGCCGCAAAAGTTATCCATAGGAAAGTCCTAAACATCGGTAAATTTTAAAAGGGCAGGATTCATGAATATTCAAAAAGGCTCGTTGTAAGGGTTAGAAGCCACAAAAGGAATCATCACAAATGTTGAACGAATTAATTGAATGTATTAATGATTTTATTTTACAAAAGTTTTCTACCCCTTCTTTACATTCTACATTGGATGACGTATATGGAATTCTACTTATACACAACTGATATTTCTCTTTTACATCAACTGTTTCACTTTACAAGTGAAAACAACATATCACTTTGATAATATTAGCTTTACAAGCCATAACCACCAATTCGCTCATCAAATCCCTTTTTCCCCGGCAAAGGACTTATATACCAACATTTAGTCTTATTATATAAATATAAATCGGTTGCCACCGCGCCCTATCTAAAGAGGGGGGAAGCTCTCCTAAGTCGGAATCCAGGTTCCAATCCTTCAAAAATTCAGAAGAATTGCTCAACAAAAATACTTACAATTCTTCACAAGGCTACTACCCTTGGCTAAAGAAGGGGAGCTCTTCATAAGTCGGTACCAAAAGTCCTACCACCCGAAACTACCGGCGGAAGGGTTACGTTAACAATCGTATAACACATATTTCCGAATCAGTGGATATTCATTCTAAATCCCTCACGCTCATAACGCATCAATTAGGTTGTTGTATCGAACAGCCTGACTGTCATATTTCCTATTCTACCCCCTTAAATAACTTATTGAAGGGTAGAATACTATTTACTATAATTGTAAAATTCCATAAAGTTAGCAGATGGAAACGGAGGGGGGGGGGGTCCAAATTTAACGACCCACCGAAACCCGTCGCACACCGAAATTCATCGATTAGACCGAGACATCGGGACTAATCGTAAATATCCAGGCACAGGACGAGGATCAAAAGTCCATGTTAAAATGACCGGCCCCGGCGGGGAGTTAATCCGAAGGAGAGCAAAAATAAAACAACTTACCCCAAAGAAGATCCAAAATGTTCTCATCAGAATCAAAATTCAAACCAGGTTATATCATCTCTCAGCTCACCAAAAATTCGTGCAGGATCATATCGATTGCGGCACGAGCTAGTTCAAATCAACTATACAACACGAATTTTGACCCACTTTTATAACTCTCAGTAATGTGTGCAAGATCTAAAGGCCACCACATAGAAATTTAATATTTTCCATAACAAAGCGACTAATTCGCCTTCACACATCAGAGATGTGCACACACCCATACACATATATATGTAAGTATATACATATATACTAATAGGTATGTGTGCACACATCATATGCATGGTAATTTTCTTTCTTACATATACAGCACATTCATATATTTTACGCACATCAGTTAAGTTTTTCAGCAATCATTTCTCTGTATCTGTATGGTTACGTCGTAAGACCCACTACTGGTATTGTACGACGGATGTAGGCGGCTTATTGTTGTTTCTGGTTGTTCATGAGGGCAGATCTAAATCCCTCAATAGTTGGACACGGACTACTTCTTCTGACAGATGGTTCCAGTTGATTGCAGTTTTAACAAGGAATGATTGTTTGTAGTGTTCACTTTTAGCTGTTGGGATTTTTATTGGACGGCTATTATTGACGACGTTTTGTTGGACATTTGATGTTTCATATCCTGCGTATTTCCTTGTTGAAGAAGACAGACATGCTAGTGAAAACTACCAATCTGTATCACTAACCTGTGTTTGTTGTAAACTCACGGAACATGTCATATGCCGGCATATACTGAATCACATGGAATCCTATAACATCCTAACAAACACCCAGCATGAATTCAGACGGGGATATTCTTGTGAATCACAACTGCTAACAACAGCACACGACCTCCTGCAACTTCATGACAACAAAAAGCAAATCGATATCGCCATCCTCGATTTTAGCAAGGCCTTTGACACGGTACCCCACCAAAGACTGCTGAAAAAACTTGACAATTATGGGATCAGAGACAACATCCTCACATGGATCAAAGAATTTCTCTGCCACAGAACACAAGAAGTGGTCGTAGAAGGGGAACACTCTGACCGTGTGCCAGTCGATTCAGGTGTCCCACAAGGGACTGTAATGGGACCGCTGCTCTTTCTGCTGCATATCAACGACCTACCAGACAGCGTGACATCGAATGTACGTTTGTTTGCTGACGACTGCCTTCTTTATCGACCCATCAAATCTATCAAAGACCAACAGTTACTACAGCGCGATTTGAACAACCTACAAACCTGGGCCGATACCTGAGGAATGAGATTCAATGCAAAAAGTGCTATATTTTACGATCATCTCGGAGTAGCAAGCCACTCGAGCACTTCTACGAAATCAATGGCCACATTCTCCAATAGGTAGATACTAATCCCTATCTGGGTTTGACATTTTCAAATGATCTAAAGTGGGACACCCACTTAAATAAGACCAACTCCAAAGCAAACAGTACACTGGGATTCATCAAACGAAACTTGAAACATGCACCAAAAAGCCTGAAAGAAACAACGGCTTACAAATCACTGGTCCGCTCGAAACTAGAATATGGCTGCATAGTGTGGGATCCTTATAAAAAGAAAGACATACAGAAATTGGAGATGACCCAAAGACGTGCCGCACGCTTTGTCTGCAATGACTATCGCAGAGATAGCAGCGTAAGTGATCTGCTCCGCTCCCTCAACTGGTCGTCCCTGGAAGAGTTCCGGAAGAACAAACGCATCCAAACACTCCAGAACATCATCTCTGGTTGCGACGCAATACCAAAAGAGCGCTTCATCCAAAAGGGTCCATCTCGGACAAGGAGCAACAACAACAACAACAACACAAAACTGGCTGTATACAGAACATCAACAGAAGAATTCAGAAACTTCTTTTTTCCACGTACATTTGTGGACTGGAATGCCAGTAGCCAGACAGCCATTGAGACAATTTGTGTCAAGGACGCAGAGCGCAATTAATAACACCATGCCTCCTTCCCTGTGTTAACACACGCGTCACCGCGGGCTACACAGTAAACCAATTCAGATTCAGTCTTGTTCTTTTTGAGAATGTTAAATATTCCTCTGGTGGCAATGCTGGTATCAACCCCTGAACCATCCTGTACATAAATATTAGTCGCTGGGCACATGTTCTTGTTTGAAGAGGAGGTAATTGTACATAGGTCTATTAGCATTTGGGTGACGCAACCCTCATCCCTGCTTTTGTAATCTCCTGTTATCAGGCATGCAGATCTGCGTTGGATACGCTCTAGTTTATCGATGTCTGACTTTGTGTATGGATCCCATATTCATGAAGCTTCCATAGTCTAAGATTGATCTTACTAGGGATATGTATGCGGTCTTCTTGCATTCTTGAGGGCAGTTTTTTAGATTTCGTCGTAGGAATCCCAATGTGGAGCTCGCCTTTCGTGCTATATTGTTGATGTGAGTGCTCCATTTTAAGTAGTTGGAGATTTGGAGCCCCAGGTATGGGTTGTTTTCTACTTCTTCTAGTATGTGGTTGTTTAGACTGTAGAAGAGGTTTGTCTTCTTAAGGATGGATAAGACATAGCACTTTTTAGCATTAAAGTGCATTCCCCACGTATCTGCCCATTTTTCTAGGTTTTTTAGGTCTTGCTGCAGTACGACGTGGTCTTGATGGGTTCGGATGGGCCTGTAGAGGAGACAGTCATCTGCGAACAAGCTAACTTGTGACTTTACAGTGTCTGGCAAGTCATTGATGTGGCATAGGAACAGAAGGGGTCCTAGTACTGTGCCTTGAGGGACTCCTGAGTCGATCTTTACGCTTCTGGGTGAGGCCCCGTCCAATACTACTCTCATCGATATTTGTCTTTCAGTGAGGAATGAGGTGAGCCATTTGTGTATTGGTCCTCTTATGCCGTATTGATCTATTTTGTGTAGGAGTTTTTTTGTAGTACAGTGTCGAAGGCTTTGGAGAAGTCCAATATTGCCACATCAATTTGTGTTCCTTTGTCGTAAGAGTGTAGAAAGTCGTTAATCGTGATCAATAACTGGGTCTCGCGGGAGTATCCCGATCGAAATGCGTGGTTTAGGCTGGTTAGAACTTTGTGCGTATCTAGGTGATTGAGCATGTGTTTGCATATAATGTGCTCCAACAGCTTGCACGGCACTGATGTTAGCGAGACCGGTCGATAGTTTTCAGCTGCATGTTTGTCACCTTTTTTGAAGATGCTTGATATGTTTGCATTTCTCCAATCAGACGGGAGGTTTCTTGTGTCGATTGATAGTTGGAAGATCTTTGTTAGACCTGGTGCTATTTGTTCTGAGCATTCTTTTAGAATCCTGTTGGGTAGTTGGTCTGGGCCAGATGCCTTTGATGTTTTTAGGTCTTTCAGTAGTTTGATGACTCCGTTACAGTTTATTGTTAGTGGTTGGATGTTTTCTTTTATATATTTTGTTATATCTGGAATTATATCATTTTTCTCTATTGTGAAGACTGATTTGAATTGATCTATGAGTTTTTCAGCTTTCCCTTTGCTATCATTTATAAGTTTGCCAGCTTTTTTGAGTGGTGCAACTCCGATTGAATCTTGTTTTTTAGATTTTATATATTTTCAAAAAGGCTTGTTATTGTTGTTTTCGAAGCCTTCGAGGATGCTGGTGTTTATGTATTTCCATTCTGCTCGTCTGAGTTGTTTTTTGCACTCTTTCTGGGGGTGTCCATAGTTTGACCATTTATTAGTTCTTTTTGCTTGTTGGTGTTTTTTACGGATCATTTTTTTCTCTGTTGGTCCTATTTGATCTGATGGTTTTTGTTGGTATGTGAATGAATGAAAGGTTTTAGCGCGCTGAAGGCGCGCAGGGACGATGTGGGATTTACAAATCCCTTGCGACCCGGTTAACCTTATTTTTTTTCCTTGGATCACACAGGCCTAGCTTTCCTATTGCCCAAAATGGAGTCTGAGGGGGTTATGCACGCGGTTAGAATACCCGGCAGTTTAAGCTGGAGTGTTAGATGGTCAATACTCAATCCCCCAACGCCTTTAAAACTATTAGAGAGCGAGCTCTGTTCGGTTCCAGTTCGGCGATGGTAGAGGTTTGAGTCCCACCATGGTGGAGAGCCAGAATGTAATGTTGTGCGATGGCAAGTTTAAGGGAAGAAGAGAAAAGAAAACCAACCAGCAACGCCGGTTTGGTAGCGGCCCCGGTATATGACCATAGCGGTTATAAAAAAGAAGTGGAGAAAGCTCCAACAGTTTAGTTTTAAGAAACCGGGAGTCATCCATCAAGCCTTCTGGGAGATAGGATGCCGTATGTGATTTTGAGGTATCTGGTTATCCTTCGGGAATCCCAAATGACCTCCTCCACCCCACCCCAACCCCCCCCCCCCCAAAAAAAAAAAAAAAAAATCACTGACACACACCCTCAAGCCCTTAAAAGGGCTGTTAAATCTTTATTCAAATGTTTATTTATATCAAATGTACACTCGTTCCCAGCCAGACAAGCTTGTTTCAATCCTTGCCTAGCGTTTGGTGGTTTCTTGTATATGTTGCAGAAAGGTAGGTTGCACCAATTCCTCCTACGCTTTGTCTACCATTTCCATGGGTCTTCTTGATAAGAGTGTTGCAAGAAAATTTGAGAATGTTCAGTTAGAAAAGTAAAAGGTAGAGAGAAAGATAGGTATCCGCTATTGTATATTGTGCCTGCTGTGTGATTGTTGCTATGGATGGGGTAAGGTGTGTGTTTCTTCGGAGTCCACTCCCAACACGCAGAGTTGCGAGGCAATCCTCACAGACTCAATCCTAAAGACCTCAATGAGTAGCGAGGCAATCCTCACTGACTCCACGCAGTTTAATTCTATTGAGTAATTTTAATTTACTGTGGATTATTTTGTTTTTCTGTTTAGGGTTCGGTGTTCGTTCAGCTTCACCATTGATTCACTATCCTGGAGTATGTGGAGGGTTTTGTTATATAGATCTTATTAAACGCGTTTCAATCGCGCTTCAGCAGAGTTGCGAGGCAGTCCTCACAGACTCTATCCTAAAGTTCCCAATGAGTAGCGAGGCAATCCTCACTGACTCCACGCGATTTAGTTATATTGTATAATTTTTTTTTTTTTTTTTTATTTTCTGGAAACTTATTTTGTTTTTCTGTTAAGGGATCGGTGTTCGTTCAGCTCAACCATTAATTCACTATCTTGGAGTCTGTTGAGGGTTTTGGTTTGTAGGTCTTTTAATCGCGTATCAATAGTTTCTATTTTTGCTAGCTCGTGAAGTTCCTTTATCGGTGTCCATTTCGGTTTGCATAGTGCCACTCGCAGGGCATAATTTTGAACCCTCTGTAGCTTCTGAATGTTGGTTTTGCTTAGGTCGCTTGTTATTATGGCACCGTATTCTAGTACCGGACGTATAAATGTTTTGTAGAGTTTGAGAAGCACATCTTTGTTTGCTCCCCAATTTCTACCTCTGATCATCTTCAGAAGATTGATACGTTTAGTAGCTCTAACCGTAATGGAGTTTACGTGACTGTTTAGACTGAGATTGCTATCTAGGATAAATCCCAAAAATTTGGCCTCTTTGTTTGCTTCTAGTTTGTGATCGTATCACTGGAGATCGATACTCGGGACTGGTTTTTTCCTTTGCTTTTTGAAGAACGTAACTTTTTGAGTTTTGGCGGCATTGAGTTTGATGCACCACAGGGCACACCAGCTTTCAAGATCGCGAATGGTATCCTGCAGACGATTTTTAATTATGTTTCTGGACTTGCTGGCTGTCCAAATGCCTTTGTCATCTGAGAACTGCGATAGTTCAACAAAGTTTTTCCCTACTTTTTCTATATCATTCACATATATTACGAAAAGAAGCGGACTTAGAACCGACCCTTGTGGTGTTCCCGCTTCGAGTATTACTTCCTCTGACACCTCGCGATTAACCCTCACCTTGATTTTTCGGTCAGTTAGAAATGATAATATGATCCTTAGAATTTTAGTGGGTAATCCCATTTTCGCTAGTTTATATCTCACGCCATTGTGCCATACCGAGTCGAACGCTTTTTCTACATCCAAGAAAAGCGCGGTTCCGATTTCGTTTTGACTGAATGCTGTTTTCATATAATCGACCAGTCTATATACGTGTTCGATTCCCTCTTTCTGACTCCTATACGCTCTTTGCCATTTGTTGAAAAAATTGATTGATTCGAGATAGCTGCGAAGTCTCGTAGTGAGAATCCGCTCAAATATTTTCCCAACACAGCTAAGCAAGCTGATTGGGCGGTAGTTAGAAGGGTTGGTAAGGTCTTTGTCGGGTTTAGGTATCATGACTCCCGTGGCCACTTTCCAGCATTTTGGGAAGTACCCACAGGAGAGACAGCAGTTTAAGAGTTTGGTAAGTCTGCAGTAGAAGATGTTGGGGCACTGTTTCATTATTTTGTAAGAGACTTCGTCTTCTCCTGGGGACGAAGATGACCTGCATTTTCTGATTATACCCATGACCTCTTCTACGCTTATTGGTTCGGTTAATTCATGGTCGTCCCCGTCTTCATGCCTTTTGTCGAAGTTCGGTTCATTGAAGATTGAGTTGTTATCTTGGACAAATTTATTTACTCGTACCTTAAAATCGTTGTCATATCTGTTCCCTTCTTGTGGACGATGTGCCTTCTTTAGAAGTTCGGCAAAAGCACTGGCCTTTGCCTTGTCGTCTATGGCCATAGATCCGTCGCTAGTCTTTAGCGCATTATTATTGGCAATTTTGCTCTTTTGGCCAGTAAGAGTTTTAAATGTATCCCAGAACCTCTTAGGTTCTCTCAGCCCATTTAGGTTTTCGGTTGCTTTTTCCCATCTCACGCGATTGTCGTTAGCTATGGCCTTTTTTACTTCCCCATGAAGGCGATTATACGCGGTTTTAAGTTCTGCTCTTTTCATTTGATCATTCTCTGATTGGTAAGCCCGGAAGGCTTTTCTTTTTTGTTTGATTATTTGAAGAGTTGTTTGGGTTATTCTGTTTATCCGCGTCTTTACTGTTTGCTTGGGACAGATTTCATCTAGCGTACTGTTGATAACGTCGTTAAGGTGGGTGCAGGATTTTTCTAGTTCATGAACATTTGAGGGGTCATTTGCCTTTATTTTTACTTCGATAATGTTTCTGAAGAGGTTCCAGTCAATTTTTGATAGGTTCCTCCTATTCACGGGAGGATACCTTGCGGGACCAGTATTACATTTCAGAGTGGCGTGAACCGGCAGGTGATCACTGCCTAGATCATCATCTCCTACAAATATGTCTTGCATTTGGCTGGTTAGTGATTTGCTGGTGATAATCAAGTCTAGGATATCTGATTGATGGAGTGGGTTGTTGCTTATGTATGTTACGTCTTGATCGTTATTTACCACGAATAGATCGAGTTCTTCAATGATATGGAAAAGGGCGTCACCATTAGGCTCAGTCTTATGACAACCGAATACCTGGTGTTTGGAATTGAAATCACCCAAGAATATGCAGTGCTTGTACTTGTTGGTAAAAAATTCAAATACTTTACTGTCTACTGTTGCTTGCGGCTTGTTATAATATGATATGATGGCCACGTGTTTGTGGTGAAGTTCAATTTCAGCTGCAATCACTTCAGCATTGAGGTGGTCGCATGGTATTGATTTGTATTTAATCTCCTGCCTTATTAACAGAGCGACACCGCCGCCTTTTTGGGCGGGGCGATCTCTTCTAATAATATCAAAACCACATAACGAGAATTGTTTGTTTGGTTTAAGCCAGGTTTCGCTAATTCCAATTACGTCCGTATTTTTTAAATAATGTGACATTTGCAAATTTTTCTGATTAACGCTTCGAGCGTTCCACTGGACTATTTTTAGTGTATCCATGAATGGTTTAGGAATAACTGTACTAAGTTTATTTAAGTTTAATTACTATTTGTAATATTGTTACATAATTATATTCTGTTGACGGCCGCTTCTAATAGCGTGTGAGATATTTGAGTATTATATAACTTGGAGGCTGTTTTACTAATCTCTTTGCAAACGTCCGAAAGACTGGTGTCCAAGTGTTTCTTCATTATGCTGAAAATAGAGCCAGCCATTAGAGTACACGTGGAATAAGGGGAAGATGAGTTCTCGACATTACTTACATTTAGAGCTTTAAGCTGGATGTTTGTTTTAACTTTTTTGAAGTGGCTACAACCCCGGTAGTTGCTGGGGTGTTGACCACCGCAATTCGGGCATTTCAGAGTTTTAGCACTACATGCCTTCGCGATGTGTTTGTCACCGCATTTCATACATCGTTGCTCCCCGTTGCATTTGTGTGACAAGTGCCCAAATTTCTGACACTTGTGACACTGAACGGGTTGCGGAAGAACACGATATTCCTCGGTTTCGTATTTTTTGCCATTAATAATTACCCCTTTGCTTATCAGATTTAATTTCGTTGCTCTATTAGGGCATTTTACTTTAATTTTCCAAGTATGGTTACCCGTGGCTTTGGAGATTAGTCTCTCCCACGAGCATCCTGGAAGGGCTTTATCAATCGAGTTTTTTTCCGTTTTGGGGTGGACGCGTGTGATTACGACACAGGGGTTTGGTTGCGGGTGGCCCTGTGTCTTGTTGGTTTTACTGATCACCTTAGGGGGCGTTTTGGCTTTTACTTTATCGGCGTACGTCGCTCTATCGGTTGGGCTAGCTGTCGCATTCACTATTTCCGGTGATGTAGACTCTGTTGCGTTAACAGAGTCCCCATTTCTTGGTGTGACCACCGAGTCCTTTCCAGTAGCGGTGCTCTGTGAATTTTTCTTGATGATTTTTGTCTTCTTGACATGCCGATCAATAGTCATACAGAAACCATTTTCGTCTTCGACGTCCACGGTTTCATCATTTTCACGGAACTCATTGGAGAGTTTCCTTTTCGATCGATTTTGGTTTGGTGATTTTTTCTGTCGCTGCGATTTGGGGACTTTAGCTGAATTTTTATCCAATTGAATTTCAACCGCCACGGCCGGGGAAACTGCGACCGTGTTGGTAGCTTCTTCTACTATGGAACGCAGCCAGTTATCCTGGCTGGGGGTAATTAGATCTGAATCTATTTCAGATATCCCCGGCAGTGAGCCGGCGGACGCAGGTCTTCTCATTTCTGTAGCAGCGTCAATACATGGTAACTCGGGAACAGGAGGAGAATGGTCCTCCTTACCTGGTTTGGCTTTCAGAATTGCCTTTTCCAATTCCCTTCTCAATTCAGCCTTTTCTTTATCTGCCTGTCGCTTCTGGGCTTGAAGCTCTGACCGCAAACCCTCTATGGTGTCATTTAATCTGGCTATTTCTTTCTGGAAGCCAGACATCATCGACATTATCGATGTCATATCAGTATTAGTGGAATTTCCACTGTTACTCAGACTACCAGAATTAAAGGCAGAACTGTTTAACTGAGCTTGACTTTGTTTATCCATTATTTTTATTTGTAAATAATTCTAAAATTCTAAATTTTATTTTTTAAGTTATTAAAGATTTTAATTTAATTGTATTGACTTAAATTGTATTGACTTAAATATTCGTTTTTAGTTTTAACAGAGAAAAGCAGACAGAAAATAGATAGAGTTAAAGATAAACACTTACAAAATTACACTAGAGTGCACAGAAGTGGTACAGAGAACAATAGGCTTTGTTAATATCCAAGCTGTGAGATGTGTTCAGTCAGGAGCTTTCACAGACACGTCCGATCAGTACGACTGTCAATAATGACTCTGTTGGTCCTATTTGATCTGATGGTTTTTGTTGGTATGTGTTTATTCATGCTGTCTATTATACCATTTTTAAATGAAGACCAGAGTGATTCAACGTCTTCTTGTTCACTTTGAAGCAGGTTGCAGAGAACTGTGTTTTGATAGCAATAATGCCTGAAACGATACCAGTTCAGGTAGGTACTCACTTTGAAGATTAATTAGAAAGACTGTATTTTTCTTACAATAAACAAGTTCATTCAGGTAGTTTTGTGTTTTGATTGCAACTAAAGCGGGAACTCACTTTGAAGAATCTTCCAAAGGGCTGTTTTTATAGCAGCTGTACATAAAATATGGCGTAACATTGGTTGCAACATTCAGTTTTTAACGATATATCCTTGCACCAAATGTAATAGAGAGGTTCGACCGCGGCAGCATGCTGTTTCATGCGATATTTGTGGGCAATAGCAGCATAGGAAATGTGAAACTAAGCTAAAGCTAAAAGAATGCCCTTATAAAAAGTACCATGGTACTTTTTTATAAGGGTGTGAAAATGGTATAAACTAGGATTTTTATATGGACGCAAAAAGGCGAAGGATTGACTTCCCATTTACATGATGCCTGTGCGCGGAGCAAGGGACCACTGACAATTCTTCGGAGCCCAACAGTGAAAACAACACAGAATAACGAATCGTGTCAGTAGAACAATTTTAATACATCTTCTTGTTAACAACCAGGGTCGTCCATCAAGGGGGCATTTTTTCCGTCAAGAATCACCCCCACTCGCCACCCCTCCCCCCCCCCCCCAGGTGACTAAAGTTCACTAATTTGGATACATCTTGTCAAGCATATGTGTCCCGGGTCGACCATGGTTCCACCCGGCGTGTAAAAAGTTTAAAATTTGGCATTAAAAGGAGCAAGTTGTGTATAATCTGTGTGTTGAATAAACATCTCAAATATAACAATAGAGACTCAGTCATGGGATTATATTCAATGTAATTACAGTAACGAGTGAATCACGCCCGTTCCAATGAGGTTTCATAACCTATGTTTATGAAGCAAAAAAATTAGTAACGCGTGTTACGAGTGTCGTCTTCTACAAGCGTTAGGTAAAGGGTTAATGTATATAATTCAGATAATAATGCAGATGTTCATACGGACTTAAATTTGAAGAATTGTGACTTTAAATACCAATACATATATATTGTACCGGTACATATAGTTAGATAAAATATGTGCTGAACATTGTTTTTTTATTTGAACTTTTATTCACTCGTTTATTCATGTCTTTGATTGTTATAAATCGTTTGAACCGCGATTGATTGTTGTGTCTTTCCCCACCAACCCCGAATCTTCGTTTGTCCACTATTCAGGTCCGAATTATTCACCGAGTCAGTCCAAGTTGCCTAGAAAGTTGGTCCGACTTGTCTTGAAACTTGCATGGGTCGACTTCTTCAAAAGTTGGGCCGAGTTGTCTTGAAAGTTGATCCGAGTTGTCTTCAAAAGCGGGGCTACCGGTCATATCAACCGCCAGCCAAATCGGCCGCTGCAATTTCGGACGAATCGGCCGCGACAATTTGGGTCAAATCGGCCGCTGAAAAAAAAATATTTTATTAGGGAAAAATAAACAAAAATTAAGTAATTTTTTACAGACTCACCCAAAAAGTAAGAATATTATGCACTGAATCCCAAAATCCAAATGTGTAAAAAGTAACATTTTTTTCTTGTCTGAGTAAATGCAATCCCATTAGTGCCCTGATTGGAGAAACAACGGAAAATGATTGACATCTCCAGGGGCGTTACACATGTCACTGACTGGTCTGTTTTACTGTTTGACATCACTCACTCAACTGTCTCTCAGAAAAGGTTGTTTGGACAGTAATTTAATCACAATGCAAACTTTTTGATGCACTGTTTGTGTTTGTTTGTACAGTAATGATCATTTTGGCATTGCAAATCGGCAGGTATATTGTTTTTGAATACCAGTTAACTTACTAATCTGGTTTATTGTTGCGAAGAGAGTTTGTGATTAATAGATTACCTTTGAACATTGTTATTGAAAAGATATCAATCGGTTTTTGATCTCGAGCATTGTTTTCAATATCAAAGAATCCCCAAGCTAGTTGAATTATGATAAATCTGCCCCAATATTGTGTTGGAGTCTCTACAAAACATTTATACGTCCGGTACTAGAATACGGTGCCATAATAACAAGCGACCTAAGCAAAACCAACATTCAGAAGCTACAGAGGGTTCAAAATTATGCCCTGCGAGTGGCACTATGCAAACCGAAATGGACACCGATAAAGGAACTTCACGAGCTAGCAAAAATAGAAACTATTGATACGCGATTAAAAGACCTACAAACCAAAACCCTCAACAGACTCCAAGATAGTGAATTAATGGTTGAGTTGAACGAACACCGATCCCTTAACAGAAAAACAAAATAAGTTTCCAGAAAATAAAAAAAAAAAAAAAAATAATAAAATAAAATAAAATAAAAATTATACAATATAACTAAATCGCGTGGAGTCAGTGAGGATTGCCTCGCTACTCATTGGGAACTTTAGGATAGAGTCTGTGAGGACTGCCTCGCAACTCTGCTGAAGCGCGATTGAAACGCGTTTAATAAGATCTATATAACAAAACCCTCCACATACTCCAGGATAGTGAATCAATGGTGAAGCTGAACGAACACCGAACCCTGAACAGAAAAACAAAATAATCCACAGTAAATTAAAATATATTACCGTCTGTATCTCATCTCCTCGATTGTGCATATATGTACGATTATCATAACCCACAAGTATAGTATATGCTCTCAGATATACATTATTTATGTGTGTAAAGATGTATATATATATGTGTGTGTATGTATGTATATGTATATGTATATATGTGTACATGTATATGTATATATGTGTGTGTATCCGTGTGTGTGTGTGTGTTTGTGTATCTGCATGTATATATGTGTGTATATGTGTACGTGTGTTTGTGTCTATGTATATCTGAGAGCATATATATGTGCACATACACGTATGTGTGTAGAAGTCGGCCCAAATAGTCAGTAACTAGTAAGTATAAACCCTCCACCACCCATCCCAGATGATGTGGGCCGACATTGACAAAGTCAATGATGGTCTATATCTTCTGGAATGCGTGATGGCATGTCCTTTTGCTCAGTTCCAGTTCCTGAAAATGGACTGTATATATGTGTGTGTGTCCGTGTGTGTGTGTGCGTTTGTGTATCTGCATGTATATATGTGTGTATATGTGTACGTGTGTTTGTGTCTATGTATATCTGAGAGCATATATATGTGCACATACACGTATGTGTGTAGAAGTCGGCCCAAATAGTCAGTAACTAGTAAGTATAAACCCTCCACCACCCATCCCAGATGATGTGGGCCGACATTGACAAAGTCAATGATGGTCTATATCTTCTGGAATGCGTGATGGCGTGTCCTTTTGCTCAGTTCCAGGTTCCTCAGGTGCGTTATGGAAATATCACTTGGGGGCAACTGTGGTTCAGAATGTGGTTCGCTCGGGTGAACCTGGAACTAGCGGGTGTCAACTGTATCGGTATATTTATGTTAGAGCCTGTGCACATGCGTATGTGTGTGTACGAGAGAGAAAGAATGCACAGGTTGTGTGTGAGGATGCGGGGCAGCGTGTGCGTGTGAGGGTGTGCGAGTGTGTAGATACGCTTGTGTGTGTGAGAGGACGTATATGTGCATATATGCAGCCTGTGCCAAGCAGCAATAACACAACTATTATTTTAGCAAATATTAGAGTCTTCCCTTTTTTGTGTGTGTGTGTGTCTCCTCACCTTTGGTTTGTCGCTTGTGTCACAATTCACCCACTCCCGAATTATTCTACGTATGATATCCACTACTATTTTGTTATTTAGTTTGACATTTGACTTTGAATAAGCAGTTCATTCCTTCGGAATATGAATTGTTTTTCCAGCTTGTTTTCCTTATTTTTCTTTACTATTTTCTCTTGCTTGTTTCTTCTGAGTTACCTTCTCCACTTTCATCCAAACTCTCGTATAAAGCAACCTGAATCCAACTCGCACCACTGCGAAATGATCCTGTCATTGAAAGTTACCAATCTCCGGGCATCATGCATACGTGTGTATTATTACCACCCACAGATTACATAATGTATAGTCTTGAGTCTTACCGCGCCAGGATTGGTACATTCAATACTGTAGTTCATGCTCGCGGCCTGAAAAGAAGACTAACAAAACACCAGTCCCTTTGTGCTCTTGTGTATCTTTACATGTGGTCTATTCGTATTAAGGTCCAGATCAGCATTACTGTAACATCAGCCCTGTTTCATCTTTTATTCAACAAATTTATCCTACGCTGCCAATGCAGTAATGATCTTTGTACGAATGTTGAAAGACCCAATTTCCCACCGACACTTAATGTACCATATACAATGCCAACTTCCTCAGCCATCTGTTATTTTATATATTTTATGACTTTGGTATTGGCTGTGGTCTTGTTATTGTCCGGAGACATTGAATCAAACCCTGGACCAGACTCTGTGTACAGAGAAAATAACCATGATGCATTAAAAATCTTTCACCTGAACATCCAAAGCCTGAAGCCTAAAGTAGACATTGTTCAATATGAATCATCTTCCTATGATATCTTAGCATTTACTGAGACATGGCTTCAATGCTCGGACCCAACATCAGATATTATGATCCATGGCTTCCAAGAACCTGTACGATTTAACCGTTTGTCGAGGGGAGGGGGTGTTGCCGTCTACGTGAAAGACGGCTTGTGCTTTCGGCATAGAACTGATCTTGAGGTGAATGACATTGAATGCATCTGGGCTGAAGTGTTCATGACCCATGGTACGTCACTGCTGCTAGGAGTATTTTACCGCCCACCCAGTAGTCCCTCAGATGTTTGGGATAAAATTACGGCATCTATTGACAAAGCCAAAGATACCTTAATTTCAGACATAATTATTACTGGTGACTTCAACGACAACCAATATGGTTCTCCCAATGGTTGCTTGCGGGAACTAAGTAATTATTTCAATCTTAGACAGCTTGTGGAAGAACCAACATGCTTTACCGAATCATCTGCAACTCTGCTCGACCTATTTGCGGTTAGTAATACTGTACATGTACTGGACTGTGAAGCCCTAGAACCACTTGTACCTGACATGACTCGCTATCATTGTCCAATTTATATTGCCATTGAATTCAAGAAAGAAAAGCCTAAAAACTTTAAGAGACGCATATGGTTGTATGCAGAGGGAAACTTTGATGGTCTGAACACTGCATACAATAGCGTAGACTGGGAAAGACTGCTTGCTCATTCGTGCCTGGACACTGTAGTATCCACCTTCACCGATCAATTACTCGAAACGGCATCTAAATTTATTCCCAACAAATTGATAACCTCTAGGGCTAACCAGCCTAAATGGATGCATAATCAAATTCGATTATTAATAAGGCAAAGAACACGTTTATACCGTAGAGCAAAGCGCTCTGGCCAACTGCAAGACTGGGCGAGATATAAGCATAAACGAAATGACGTCGTATCAGCTGTTAGGAAAGCCAAATCTACATATATATCAAAAGTCCAATCAGAACTAAGTTGTCCGGATACACCATCGTCAGTGTGGTGGAAAACATTAAAAACATTTATCTGTAAAAATATCCATGGAATCCCGACTATAAGTCACCTCAACAAACTCTATTCAACCAATCTAGAAAAGGCGGAAGTGTTCAATGATTACTTCTGTTCCATTTCGACATTGGATGACACTAATGCATCCTTGCCAGATTCACCCCTGCCTACCCTACAATCGCTTGAAAAAATAACACTTGAAAGCAAGGAAGTGTACGAAGCAATCAAGAGTATTAAGGTATCGAAGGCGTCTGGTCCTGATCTAATAAGTCCCAGACTTTTAAAAGAATGTAAAGACTCATTGTGTGACCCACTTACGGCCCTCTTCAATAGGTTATTAGATAACTGTTACTTTCCAAATTTATGGAAAAAAGCCAATGTGACACAGGTGCTGAAAAAGAATCCGTCTAATGTAGTTACTAACTATCGGCCAATATCTTTGCTTAGCTGTACTGGTAAACTACTTGAAAAATGTATCTTCAAACGATTATGGCATTTCTTATGTGATAACAACATACTAAGCCAGTTTCAGTCTGGTTTTACTCCAGGTGACTCTACGGTTCTACAACTGACAGACCTCTATGATGAATTCTGTCATGCTCTTGACGAAGGAAAAGAAGTAAGGGTCGTCTTTTGTGATGTTAGTAAGGCATTTGATAAAGTTTGGCATGTTGGTCTTATTCACAAGCTCGAGAGAATAGGAATATCTGGGGACTTGCTTTGTTTCCTAAAATCATACCTTTCTGATCGGTACCAGCGCGTCCTTGTAGCCTCTGAGGCATCTCCTTGGAAACCAATAACGTCTGGTGTTCCACAGGGTTCTATCCTTGGTCCCCTGTTATTCCTGATTTACATCAACGATATTACTGTAACCCTACTTAGCAGCATACGTTTATTTGCAGATGATACATCCCTTTATCTTATAATTGAGAATCCTGACCAAGGTGCCATCATACTCAACCGTGATTTAGCCACAATTGAACATTGGGCTAAAACTTGGCTCGTTGAGTTCAACCCCCATAAAACGGAAACCATGATCATATCACGTAAAAGTAACGTTCCAGTGCACCCACCAATATATTTAAGCGGAACTCAAATCTCGGAGGTGTGTAGCCACAAGCATCTGGGTATAATTTTGAATAAAGGTTGTACATGGAACGACCATATCAATGATATGTGCGCTAAAACCTGGACACGTATTGACTTGCTCAGGGCCCATAAGTTTACACTTGACCGGAAAGTCCTTGAAAAGATATACTTCGCATTTGTCCGACCTCTTTTAGAATACGCTGACTCTGTCTGGGACAACTGCTCAGCAACTCAAGCTGCTGACCTGGAGAAAATACAAGTAGCTGCAGCAAGAGTAGTCACTGGCGCCACTGTGAGCTGCAGAAAAGAACTTCTCTACACAGAAACTCAATGGGATTCACTGGAAGAAAGACGCCGAAAGCACAAGCTTATCCAATTTTTTAAGATGTATCATAAATTAACGCCTCCATATATCTCCAACAAGGTGCCACCAATTATCTCATCTATCACCCAAAACCACAATCTGCGATCGGAAAATAACCACCGTGTTCCTTTTTGCCACACCAATTTATATAAGTCCTCGTTTATCCCGCAAGTTACCGACCAGTGGAATGGAATACCCCCCTCAGTAAGAGAAAATTGTTCCCTCATAAACTTCAAGACGTTTATAAATAGTGCGAACCTGCGACCACCAATTTTCTACTATAGCGCCAAATCTCGTGCTGCCCAGATTTATCATTGCAGGTTACGCCTGCATTGCAGTAATATCAACGCCCACTTATACGATAACCATCTCTCACCATCCCCACGTTGCCAGTGTGGGGATCTTGAAAATACTGAGCACTTTCTTATGCATTGCCCAATCTATGACGATGCTCGTGATTCCACAATCAATACATTGCCATTTACTTTTGAGCTCTCAACACTTTTATTTGGATCCGAACATTTGAATAACAATGAAAACTTTCTTGTCTTCAGAGCTGTGCAGGACTTCATCATGGTGAGTGGACGTTTTAATACGTAACAGTGAGCCCAAAGACATTATGGTATTATTTGCCACACATATGGGCCACCGTTACCGATTTGTTCATTGAGGCTGCCCTATTGAATATTCTGTGATAGCCAACATTGAATTCAGGTTGTTTCCCCATTTCCTAGTTAACCCTTTACCCAATGTAACGGTCAGTGTTATCCAAGAAAATCACCATTTAACCCCCTTTATATTTTCAGTTTTCGTCTCAGGAACATGTCTAGTGACCCCTCAATGGAACGAGTTCGATGAGCTCGTTCCGGTGAGGGGTCATGGGCTGTGCTTTTGAGACGGACATTGAACATTTCTAGTTATTCAAAAATTATTCTTCAAGTGTCGTCTTCTACACGTGTTGGGAAAGGGGTTAAGTTCCTTGTCCCTTTTTATTCTTCTATTCTCTCTATTACTCTCCTTACACTCTCTATTTCTCATGTTTAAACAATATTTTACTTAGTGTCTCCAGCTACCTTTAAACTTCGTCAGTCTTCCCAAGGAGACAGCTTATACAAGCTAAAAGCTTAATGCTGAATCCTTCCAACAAATCTCGTTCTTGACACATAACTTTAATGCATACCATTGTATTACGTATTCTGTGTAACAACCATCTTGTAGATAATGATATGTATGTATCATATTTTCTCATGAATAAATATTGTTTAAACTAAATTAAAATTACTCAATAGAATTAAACTGCGTGGAGTCAGTGAGGATTGCCTCGCTACTCATTGAGGTCTTTAGGATTGAGTCTGTGAGGATTGCCTCGCAACTCTGCGTGTTGGGAGTGGACTCCGAAGAAACACACCCCTTACCCCATTCATAGCAAGAATCACACAATAGTCACAATACACAATAACGGATACCTATATTTCTCTCTACCTATAACTTTTCTAATAACATTCTCAAATTTTCTTGCAACACTCTATCAAGAAGACGCATGGAAATGGTAGACAAAGCGTAGGAGGAATTGGTGCAACCTACCTTTCTGTTAACATACACAAGAAACCGCCAAACACCAGGCAAGGATTGAAACAAGCTTGTCTGGCTGGGGACGAGTGTAAATTTTATATAAATAAGCATTTGAATAAAGATTTAACAGCCCTTTTAAGGGCTAGAGGATGTGTATCTGTGAGAGGGTGTGTTTTTTTTTGTTTTTTTTTTTTTGGGGGGGGGGGGGGAGGTCATTTGGAATTCCCGAAGGATAACCAGATACCTCATAATATACGGCATTCTATCTCCCAGAAGGCTTGATGGATGACTCTCGGTTTTTCAAACTAAACAGTTGGAGCTTTCTCCATTCCTTTTTTTAACCGCTATGGTCATATACCGGGGCCGCTATCAAACCGGCGTTGCTGTTTGGTTTTGTTTTCTCTTCTTCCCTTAAATTTGTCATCGCACAACATTATATTCTGGCTCGCCACCATGGTGGGACTCAAACCTCTACCATCGCCTTGCTGGAACCGGATAGAGCCCACTCTCTAACAGTCTTAATGGCGGTGAGGGATTGATTATTGACAATCTATCACGCCAAAGTAAACTGCCGGGAATTCTAACCGCGCGCATACCCCCGCAGACCCCATTTGAGGCAATAGGAAAGCTAGGCCTGTGTGATCCAAGTGAAATAAAATAAGGTTAACCGGGTCGCAAGGGATTTGTAAATCCCACATCGTCCCTGCGCGCCTTCGGCGTGCTAAAACCTTTCATTCATTCATTCTGTTGGAGTCAGTCATCATGGAACCTGCACTTTGCGTATATTGTGCAAGGTTGTGCAGAGAGAGACAGGAAAGCCTACAATGTGATTTTTGTCATAGATGGCAACACAGAACTTGCCAAACCAATATCTCACAGACTTTTTACCGTCGGATGAATAAAGGCTTAGAGGTTTTAAATGATTGTCGGTGCCATGATTGTAGTTCACCGTCTACCAGTAATGCTACAGCCATTTTGGAAGAAGAAACTAATGAAAACGACCCCTTTGAAGCAGATACTATTTTAATTAATAGTCAGGCTGGTAGTCATCATTGGGCGGCTCTTAATAAAGCGAATTGTCTGAAGAAAAAAATTGAATGCTGTAAGTAATTTATACTTTACTTAAATAGATGAAGTCGAAGTATTTTTTCCGGCAATTCGCTTTATTAACAGCCCTTCAATAATGATAATCAGTCCGACATTAATTGCCAGGCTGGTAGTCATCATTGGACGGCTCTTAATAAAGCGAATTGTCTGAAGAAAAAAAATTGAATAAATAAAGAAACAAACAAATTGGAATGCAATAAGTAAGTCATAGCAGTAATTGGATCACACGCCAGTAATTTACCTAATAGTAAAAGTGGAGTAAACCTTAGGATGAGTGCATTATTAACCTCCTTTCAAAGAAGCCTTTAAAAAAATGCTGCAAAGGTAACAATATTTGTGTAATTGTGCACATACATGTCTTGAGGTTTTTTGTATTTTTTGAAAATATACCGCTAAAATATTGAATGTAAATATCTAAAAGTTTCTTTTATTCTATAGTCTGTATGAAAATATTCTGATAAAATAATGGAATAAAAAAATATTTTATCTGTATGAAAATATTCTGATAAAATAATGGAATAAAAAATATTTTCACTGATAATCTTCTTCATTTATTATATTCAAATATTATATCAGCGGCCGATTCGACCGAAAATGCTGGCGGCCGATTCGTACTGACTCAGTGACTGGCGGCCGATTCGTCCGAAATTGTCAGCGGCCGATTTGGCTGGCGGCCGATTTGACCGTTTCCCAAAAGCGGTCCGAGTTGTCCTGAAAATTGGGCCAACTTGGTCCGAGTTGTCTTTAAAGTTGGTCCGAGTTGTCTTCAAAGTTAGGCCGACCTTTCTTCAAAGTTGGTCCGAGTTGTCTTGGTCCAAGTTGTCTTCAGTGAGACGTGTCTGTAATTCAGTTGAACGTATCCTCTTTCTTCACCCTGCAGAACTTCAGTTTTAAAATTTTGAATGGTAGTTTTTATTTAAAAAAAAAAATTGACGACTTTATTTAAAAAGCACAGAAAAAACGTTTCTATATACTTTCGTAGAAAGACAGCGTGTGTTGGGAAAGTAGACTTATAATTTTTTTTATTTCATCCAAGTTTTTTTTAAAAAACCGAAAGTAATTTCACTCCACCGCACATGTGTTGTCACTAACGTCAAAACGAACAAGAGTCCGACGCTGGTGAACGATGAGAGAAACTGTGTTGTCAGTTTTGTCGATTATATTTTCCCTAGTTCTTGTTATAGTTTTCATTGCCTTAGGTAAAATATTATATTTTGTGGAATAAATGTTGCATCTTATGAAAGTTTTAACATGCGCGATTGTTTCAAAAACAGTTCATTCATTCATTCATTGCTTTGTTTGGGCTCCTAGTCCTAATGGCCATCAAGAAGGTTTATCGCTTTCGTGCCCACGAGAACTCGTACCAGTCAATACTGGCCCAACGCGACCGAAGAATTGACAACACACACCCATGGGTGGACAACTCTACCCATTACCTGTAAATAATTCATGTAGTTGGGCCATCCCAGTAGTAGTACCAGAATGTACAATGTGGGTCTTAAAAAGTACAGAAGAGATTATAATTTAAGGTGCTATATAAATAAGTAATGGAGTTTTGTTTATTTTGAAATTCCAGCCTCTGATATACCTTAAATTCAAATTAGATATACACAATTGATACATCAAAATGAAGGTTGGGAGGCATAGAACATGAAAAATATATGAAAACAACTTGTAGAGTTGACAGCAGGCACCACTGGTTCCTGGAAGTCTGTTACCGTTCCTGAAAGTCTGTTACCAGAATTAATAATGCAGTAATATTTCCTGAGAATACCTTGTGGCCACATGTGCTTCACATATCCAAGAATAAAGCTAGGGCATCAAAATCCTTCAAAACACAGCGACAGAGCTGCATGGGGGTAAATTCCAAAACTGACGGCTTTGGTTACATTGTAAATTCCTTTCAATTTCCTGTCCACGTCATCGGACGGAAAAAGCATCGAAAAACAACGCCGTCTAAAATCAAATAATGAGAAAGACTGCCTTAATACAGTATACTATTATCATATAGAGACTGCACAGTTGCCATATTCTTTGCAAGGTATCATGATATCTGGTGAAATTTCTCACAATTATGATTTTGTTTTTTGATGGAAATTCACGGTATCAAGTGATTTGCGCATGTCTGTCAACCATGGAATCCATCTTCATTTAAAAATGCCAACAGTGATGTCCTTTTCCCAAATGCAGTGAGCTCAACACTGGCTTTCTTTTGCAAACACAAAACATATCTACAGTAATTTTGTGACATGTTCCAAACACAGCTTAACCTTTAAAGGCCTATTTCAGGCTTATGTAATCCTGAGCATGTGCCCGAAACTTGCCATCATTAGGAAGTCCTGCTGACAATAGACAGATCACCTGGGCAGTGATTTCTTGTCAAATCTTTGCTGCCTCAACAGGCTGCCAAGACTTTACTAGAAATCACTGCTAAGCAACTAGACATGTACAGGTAGTCTAGAGGGAATTCAGAATGATTGCCCAGGACTTTATCAGTTAACAAAACTGAAAAGACAATTTGTCACTTCTTTCCTAAAAATGAATACTTCAGCTGTTATCACGTCTCAACATTGCAATCATGCACAAAAATATAGATGGTTTTGGTATTTAATGATTGTTTTGGTTCGGTTTTTCGGTATCCCCATGATTTCGGTATCAGTTCGGTTTTTCGGTATATTGCCCATCTCTACTCTGTGTATTTCCAAATAACTTATGTCATGTGAAAGAGGAGACAGTCATCTTTATGGCAAAGTTTATGCTAATGTTCATATCACAACTGTTGGGCTTTCTTGCATTATTCATACTTAATGAGAATTTTGGAGGGAAAACATGTAAAAACAGTAAGACAAACAGGTATTCAAGTAATAACTGGGTCACCCCCTGAATTTCTTGATTTTACAATCAAAACCAGAGCTTTGGTGTTCCATCTAGTTTAAACAATATTTTTGTTTAAAGTTTGTCAATTGTATACATTAAACAATACATAGTCAAAGCAAAAGCAGCACAAGACATGATACAGCAGCATACAATATAACAAGTATAAGGGAATAAACAAAAGATGGAACAGAGGGATTCGACAGAAAGCTTATTGCTCATGTAAGTCACCTCCCTAGATTGTTTATAAATTAACTCAAATGGATGGTATGGGTCAGCAGATAAGCTTGCATGTCGTTACCTGAATGCAACAACCCCTCCCGGCACAAGGGTGAAATGCCACACCCCAGCACCTGCAGCCAATTTTGAAGAGTGAGTTGTGTTGGCATAGATTCGTATGGAGGTGCTCCCATTGATGATATTGGATTAGAGGAATTAATAGTCATTCACATACTGGTTAACAACATCACTCACATAGTCGATACAAGGGCTGAGGCCTGGCAGCAGACACCCTGTCGGAAAAGAGACATGATATTGAAGTAGAGGAATTAATAGTCATTCACATACTGGTTAACAACATCACTCACACAGCCAATACAAGGGCTGAGGCATGGCAGCCAGACACTCCATCGGAAAAGAGACACAACTGAGGCCAACCTAGTTCGATAACTAAGCAGTGGATGAGAGCTAGGACTGTCAGGCAACGGCATGTGATATTGTTTAAACTTCAAGGGAGAGAAGGACGTGAAAGATTACAAGATTAAAAAAAAACAGAAAGGGGCGTCAGCTTGAAATGTGATGCATTAGCTAAATACACATGAAGGTAGTTTGAGGATGGATAAGTCTGTTAACTTAGAGTGGAGTGGGGTGTGCATAATTAGATGTGTTAGTTCAATAGTTGAAGGAAAGTAGGATGTATTCGCCTATTAAGCTTATTTGGGATCATTACATGAGTTACTGAAATAGGGCAACTATTGGAAATTCTTGGTAGATAAAATGAAGTCATGTACCACTTCAAAATTAAGACAGTTATTTTCGTTGTTCAAAGATTCAGAGCCAAAAAGAAGCGTGTTTGTATCCACTTCAAATGGAAGTAAATTAATTGTACAGTTACAAGTATCTGAATAAACTGGACAATGAAAGAAGAAATGATTCGTAGTCTCGCGTTCGCCACATTGACAGGCAGGGCTTGGCAATAAGTGGTTGTCAAATAGGTGAGAGTTTAGGCTACTACAATGCAGTCGAAGCCTATAGTGGTATATGTGTGCTGAGCGAGACTTCAGATTACTGTAGAACTTAGGTGGTCTTTGCTTGCCACCATTAAGGTAAGGCTTAAACTTAGTCAAAGATGAGTTCGCCCGGACGGGTAAGGGCAGGTTGTTCTATTGGTCAGTGGTGCTTGAGATAAACGAAGACTAATATAGTTGTGTCCGACAGTATGGTACTTGATGGTTATGACTCGATTGGAGGGTGAGCCATGGATTAGTCGAGGAAACTAGAGGGGGAACTTTGTTAGATAGGTAAGGAGGTGACATATGATGATGCATTTTGAAAAACTGAATTAGTTTATGATTATGACGTCTTTTGAGCAGGGTTCCCATTGAGCTTCAGTTTATAGTAGGGTCTTGTTAGCCCTGACAGTTGCCCCTGTGATGATCCTAGCTGCTGCGATTTGGATGTTTTCAAGTTTCGCGACTTTGGTTTCAGTGCAATTATCCCGAACAGCATCGGCATACTCGAAGAGGTCTGATGAAAGCAAAGTATATTTTTTCCAAGACACTGCGATGAAGGTGAAATTTATGTCTTCTCAATAGATCCAGATGAGCCCAGGCTTTGGAACATATATGGTCAATGTGATCGTTCCATGTACAGGTACTATTTAGTGTGACTCAAAGGTGTTTGTGATTGGTCACTTCCGAAATCTGTGAGTCGCCCAAGAATAAAGCAGGTTGGGAGCTGGGGTTGGTTTTACGTGATATAAGCATGCTCTTAGTTTTGTTAGGATTGAATTCAACTAACCATGTCTTGGCCCAATGTTCTATTGCGGGCTTTGATACAGATACACCCCTACTAGTGCCCCATTCTTTTATGAATAGGGCTGCAATGATATACTTCTCTAAAGATACGATACATGTATGTATCACAATTCAATCTGCACAGTACAGTTAAAACTAGAAGTCCTGTCACGAGTAGTGCGCTTATCTAGGCTTAATTGCGCGTTGGAATTGTGCACATTTGCCATATCGAATGGCATCCAAAGCACGGCAGGTTCTCTTGGTTACTCATAGCAAACACATGCAATGTTTCTGCCAGTGGACCTCCAGGTTACCTGGAGGTCCATTGGCTGAAACATTGCTTGTCCACAGGTCATATGTACAGAATTTGATAGCTTTACTTGGGCCATAACGCATACATTAATGCGCATATCAACATGCTATTTGTGTGCATCTCATGACAGGACTTCTAGTTTTAACTGTACAATATGTATCATGATACACATGATCTCTCATAGCATGCAACTACAACTATCAAATACTTTGAACTACATGAATTCATTTCCTGTAGTTTTCTTTTATTGCATATTTTTTAATGCACTCTTTTAAACAATATGTAACTTCACAAAATGGTAACAACTGGCATTCATTTATTTCAGGTTTTGATTTTATGGCCCATTTTCTGTGTTTTTTTTTCTCTCGAAAAATGTGTTCAAACAATTTATTATCCATAATATCTTGTTTGACAGAGCTCCATGAGTCCTGTCAAATAAGATCTAATGGATTACTCAAATAAATATTTAGCAAATTAGAGGGAATTCACCAACTTTTGGTTAACTGAATAATCCTGTGTTAAAGGTGTATTCATCACTGTCATCACTGGTATGCAAAAAACAGGATTTCATTGCACCAGCTTTCAAAATCAACAAAATTGTTTTGCCTGATATTATTTATATTTATCGTATCGCGATACATAGGGAACAACGATTCGTATTGAATCGCGAGTAATGTATCATGGTTCAAGTGTGTCATTATTAATCGTTGCAGCCGTAATTATGAATGTAAATATGTAAAAACACTGGCCAGTTGTTGATTTCTCGTGGTTCTCGGATGAGGGTCTTGATTACCCTTGTGCTCCCAAATGGTGCCTCCCTCCTCCAGTTTCCATGCTTCTTCTCTCCTCCCAACTCTCCGAAACAAACGTTTTGATGATATCCCTCCCTCATTCTTCCAATTTTCCCCGATAAGCATACTTACTCTCTCCTGTGTCACCCAGTAACCTCCTATCATTATTTCTCCCATCCCACTTCCCCATTATACTCCCAGTGAATCTTATTCTCTGAAACTGATATTTTGGTCATTCTAAGAGAAAAGTGTTCCAGGGTCTCCACTACTCTCCATAATACCTAATACGCAAATTACACATTTGGCACTTTCCACTGTCTTTCCAAGTTTTTATTCTAATCTCCAGTGACGACCTCAATTTGAAAAGTAGTGACCCCCCCCACCCCCCCCCCCCCCAAACTGCCATCAAGATAGTAGGTACTCCTCAAATCCTGCCTTCTCTTTATCACACAGAACCCCCGAAGACCTCTTTGCTTTGACCCCCCACCCACCCCCACCCCCTCTCTCACCATTTTCAATTCTCATCCTCCATGACTCTGCTGGTTTTTTTCCCCGAAAATATTTTTTGGGAGACTTAAAATAGCTGGCATCTGTCCGTACGTCATACCGTCTGTCCATCTGTCCCACTTTGGTTTTCTGATGATAACTTTACTTATATTTGACCAAATGAAATGAAATTTGGTATGTATGTCTATCAACATAAAATACAAGCCAAGTTCAAATCAGGGTGCAGTCCAACAATTTTTGCTAGAGTTATTTTTTTCGGGGGACGTGTGACCGAGCAGCCTTTTATTTGACTCTGGGGTGTCACCACTTCTAAGTCAGAGATCTTTATTAAATAGTTCTGTATTAACCCCTTCACTTTTCCAGTGTGCACTATCTGGATAATAGAATTCCAGATATTCAGAAACATCAATATACAGTTTACACCAGCTGGCTGTTTACTTTCAAAATAGTTAAGATAACAGAATTCCATCAAGTTCATCCTGCCCTCGATCCTCATCAACCCAAGCGCACCCCTGATTGCTTCTAGTGCTGTAGCATTATTCAACCCTTCTAACCCTTGTCCTGCATCATTCTGCAGAGTTTGGTGTAGAGGTACCACTTATATGTATGTACCGTACATTATAGGTATACTTGGTATAACAACGATTTCCCAAATGGTTTTCTCATCAAATACCTTATTGAATGTATGTACTTACCCAATAAATCCATAAATGAACACAGTCACTATGGGATTTTAACTTCTTGCATATTCCTGCCCAGAGGGGGTGCGGTGGCATTGCGGTAACCGGTTCTCGTCAGATCACCGAAGTTAAGCAACATCGAGCCCGGTTAGTCCTGATGTGTGACCGTCTCAGCGATCGATTCAAACTCCCGAGTTGTGTCCTGGGCATGGCACTTAACCCCGAGTTGCCACATGGGGGCATGATGATGCTGTGTACTAAGGCATACTGCACGTCGATGGTGCGCATGTCTTCAACCAATCTAACCCTGCCTGTGCTGCAGTGCGGAGTTACGATGTTGGGGAGCTGGCAGCTGCTCGTGGTTCTCTCTGGGTACTTTGGCTTCCTCCACCCGTAAAACTGTCGCGGTCATGATTAGCCATTGTGCATAAGTATGTGACTTTAAACACCAATAAATAAATTCCTGCCCAGAACACAAAATATCTTTCCACTGAAATAAGTATCATTTGGCACATTTAACCAAATTTCTCTGCTGCAAACTGAGAAACAGACTTTTTAACAAATGATTTCTTTAATCATATTTAGATGAATTTTTCATAAAATCAAGTCATGGCTGCTTCACAGCAGCCATGACTAGATTTGATAAAAAGTATTTTGAAAATACTCAGTGGGTTAAGAGTTAAGTGCTAATAAGCAATGTAGTCTCCCTCACGGTGACGGACCATGGAACATGTGCACAGAATATGCTGGGTACATGTGTGTGTCGGTCACTACATGTACCAGTCCCCCTGAACTTCTTGATCGATCTGACCACACTGGGGTGGAGGGGAGAGTCAAAAATGAATACAGGTTCATTCATTAACATTTTATTAATTCATTTAAAATTGATTGGCTTGAATGCAACCGAAGGAGAAATTACCCAACCCGGTATTAACTAAGTCTTTAGAAGATCTTTGCGAAACAAAAAAGTGAAAAAGATTTCAGGAGAGCAATTTGCTCGACTAAGTAGGTTCCAGGTGAGCGATTTATTGCAACCATGGATTTTTCAGAAATCCAAGCCTGCTTGCTAATTGTACTGAAGACAGCAAGCTCTTAAGTAAGGGAACAGAGCCCGCCACAAGAAACTGCAAAAGAAATGTATACAGTACAGTCATCAAGGACTGGACATGTCCACACATGCTTTTACCGGGTAATAAACATCACCATCAGCAAAATTTTAATTAATGAAGCATTGGGTGGTACCATGTTTGAAATCTAATATTATTGCGATTGTGGAAATATTGCCCATCCATGGAAAGTGACCAGTCTACAGTGTCCATAGTGTACCTTAAAATGGACAAATGGAGACTGTGTTACTGAAACCAACCAAATGTTACAATTGAAAAGGGGCGAAATAATTGTGGGTAAGCGTGTTTTTTTTCTCACTTATATATCAAAACAGAGACAAAAAAAAAACTCTGAAAGGTTGCAAAAACACTTAAATTTTCTTATTAGCTACTTAGAGTCTTAGACCCCTATTCTGTACCTTTACAATCCTTAGATTCTCAAATCCATTGTGGAGCGAAAAATTACACCTCTCAATAAGCTGATGGGTGCTATTTCTATAGGACCCCTGGTCATTACCTTCTCATCCCACTTCCCTTCAGAGAAGGTAATGACAGGAGGGTCCTAGTTCGGACTACAATTTGAATTTCTTGAATCAAGCATGAGTTATGTTGAGGGGCTGTGCACCCTGGCGGTCGAAAGTTTCATTCTTTGTGTGAAGTTCTTGAAGTCGCATTTAATTGTGGTTATTTTTTCAAGGTTATGTACACAACCCTATTGGTTGGTAGTTACTGTCCAGTGATTTTTCAATCCACCAAAGTGGACATTCAAGTTCAAAGGATACTTCTAGTGTTGGGAGGTGATAGAAGTTTAAAGAGAATGAAGTGAACATTTCTTATCAACCAACCTTACAATTGTTTACTACAGGCTTGCACTACAGTGGAAGACCCTAATTCTGAAAATATGCTTCCTATTTTGATCTTTCCCAAGCGATTTGGGAAAGAAAGTGATGCAAAAGCACCAAGAAAAAATAAACCAAAACTGGGTCAAGCGCCGCGCACACCCAGTAGGGGAAGCTCTTCTCTCAGTACAAACCCATGGCTTCCGGAAAAACAGTGCGCAGGCAGTAACTAATGAATCGTTCTTTTTTCGTCCGCCCATGTGGCTGGAAGTCCATTTGCATTCAGAAACAGTGATAATTCAACTCGTTGATAATGGTTACCTGTGACTGGAATTATGGATCTGATGATCGTATAATAACATGACTGTGTTTTATATATTCTCAGTATTATTTCAACCACATTTTCATTGTATTTTATATATTCTCCGTGTTCGCGTGCAACTTTTGCATACCGTGCAGTTCGGACATAAATTTTTTCGGTTGATAAATTTATGTTATCCTTTTGGATATTATTATTATTGGAGTTAGGTGTCATTGGGGGGTGGGGGGGGGGCTGTATGGACAGGATTTCTCCTCTCTGTTGAGGGCAGAATTTCTGTTTTTTAGTCCCTGTCAGCCGTCTGGGTGCAGTTGTGTTCCCGCCGGTCCTTTTTTCTGCCACCTTTCTCTCGTAGTTGGGGGTGTTCTACTTTCTGCATCTGTTGAGTTCACCTTTTTCTTCTACTGCTCTCACCTCTGTTTTGCCCAGGACTGTTCCTTGAGGGCAATGCCTTTTGCCCAAGCATGTGGTGCGTTTTCGTGGCCATTCCTCCTGCACCCGTGGGGAGGGGGAATACTGACGTTCGGGGCCTCCCAACACGACCACGTCTGGTGAGAGTTATACCCCCTCCGTGGGGGATGTGCAGTCTTTTTCTGTGGTGGATTCTGTGGGAGCTGTTGAGTTGTCTGGGGAAGAGATGCCTGGTTCCAGGACTGTGGTCCCTCTCCAGTCAGCATCTGAGGCTGTCACTTGGGTTGTGACTCCTCCTTTGGACACACGCTAGGTTGCTCTCTCCCCTTTTCCACCAGTTTCAACAGCTCCCGTCGTATCTGCTGCTACTGCTGTTCTGTCTGCTACGTCATCGGTCACCGTTTCAGCCGGCCTCAGCTTATCCCTGCAGGGGTCTGCAGAGATACATCTCTGGTAGTGTGGATGTGGGATATTGGCCTTCCCTGACTTCAACTCGGCGAAGTTGGAAGGGGCTGCCGACTGAACCCTCTGCTGTGGCCTTTCAGCCATTGAGCACACCAGTTTTATCCCTGCACGGGTCTGCAGAGATGTCTGGTAGTGTGGACGTGGGGTATCGGCCTCAGCCTTCCCTGACTTCAACTTGGCGAAGTTGGAAGGGGCTGGCGGCCGAACCCTCTGCTGTGGTCTCTCAACCATCGAGCACCACAGTTTTCTCATTGGATTCGGATGTTCATGGTGGGGCTGTCCACGCACTCTGGTCCCATGGCCAGTTTTGCGGGACCAACACCTTTTGTGCAGCCTGGACCTTCTGTCCCTCAGAGGTCCACAGCGACTCTCCTGAGTTCCCGCTCTGTAGATCCTCGGGGTATGTCATACCCCTATACACATCTGCATTCAGATGTTTTGGCTGCCACCCGTCGCCCCGCGATGGGTGTATTTGAGGATTGTGACCCTTCACTAGTTAAAAGGGTCAGGAGTGAAGCCACTTTGCCGGTTCATTCCCATGTTGAACCAGCCGTCACGGGCCGTGAGCTTTGGGAGGCCCTCTCCTTGCTCACTCAGGTTCTTTCCAAGAGCCTTCCGATTGCTTCCAGCAAGGCTACTAGTGGTTTCCAGGCGACCCCCTGCGACGCTGCTTCCTGGGATCGGAAGCAGGCCGCTTTCTAATCCCTCAGGTGTGCCTACACCATGGGAGGCATCGGCTGGTTTGCCCATGATCGGCTATGTGTCTTCCGACTCAGAGGATGAGTCCGACATACCTGACGTCGAGAGCCAACAGTCTTCTGACTTGGGGGCAGCTCTTGACTTTGTGTTTGGGTTCCTTCCAGATCTCAAACCGTCAAACCAACCGACAGTGTCAGCCAGGTCGCGATCATCGGTCGCGTACGTACAGCCTGTGGAGCAACCTTCTTCTGGGCGCCTTCAACCATGCCAGTCGGTATAGGTGGTTGAAGCGTTTTCAGCTTTGGACTCTAAGCTGAGTTCCAAGGCTATGAAGACTTGGTTCTTCACCAGGGTTGACACTTTTTTGCCTCCAGTGCGTTATCGTTCCTAAGATTCTGCCAATCCGTCGGTCTGCCAGACTTTGACGGTCTTGGATCAGGACTCCACCTCCCTCGGGCTTTCCAAGCCCATGTCAGCCGTTATACCTATGGCGACTCTGGAGTCCAACTTGGGCTTATCGAGAGAGATGCTGGGCATGCTTTCTCTCTCGGATCACGTCGTCTCTGCTTTAGCTGCTTATCTGCCTACAGATAAGGTTGACGATGTACAGGCTCCTTTGCATGTGCTTTCCAAGGCGCTCATGCACACGCATGCCTGTAACATGGCTAACTTGGAATTAGTTCACAGGACGCTGTGTTGGACACATGCCATTCCCTTCCTGAGGGGCAGCTCGCTGCTCTTCGTTCTGCTTCTTCGGCGGGTCCACAACTATTCCATGGTTCCGTGGCAACAGTCCAGGATGACGTCCTACATCATTCCATAGATCCAGCTGCTGCTTCACCAGCTTGATCAGCCTTCTGTTGTAGGCAGGGGCCATCCAAAGCCTAACAAGTGCCCTTCTGCTTCCTCTGTGAAGGCAAGGGCTTATCCTCCTGCCTCCCCTTTTACTTACTCACGGGGTAAGGGTAAGCATCGGCAGGCTAGAGGGAGGACTCAGGATTCTTCATATAGTAGAGGAGGTGGTTTCTCCTCTTGCGGGCCTCGCCGAGGCTCGAAATGAAGGTCCTCACCTCGATTTGTCCCAGGATGAGGCGCCCAACTCTGTCGAGAGTGCCTCTTCTAACACAAGTTCCTTTAGACATTACACGGGAACTTTTGATCACATAGATAGACAATCTCCTGTCAAACAGGGCGATTGAGGTCGTCAAGAACATTCATTCAGTGGGATTTTATTCCCGCCTGTTCTTGGTGCCGAAGAAGGACGGCCGACTCCAACCGGTTATCGATCTGAGTATCCTGAACCAGTTTATCATTGCTCCTAAGTTCAGCATGGAGACTTTCAGGTCGGTTCGCTGCTCCATTCTCCAGGGCGTTTTTGCTTCCAGCATCGACCTGCGAGATGCTTACTTTCACATTCCGATTCATCGAACATCGCAAAAGTATCTCAGGTTTGCTTTTCTGGGGCGAGTTTACCAGTTCAAGGCCATGCCCTTTAGCCTCAAACTGGCTCCTTGGGCCTTCACCCGACTGATGTCACATGTGTTAGCCTTACATCGCACACAGTCCAGGGTTTCTGGAGTCAGATGTCGACACACTATTGAGCCTGCTCACATCGCCAGGGTTCAGAGTCAACGAGGAGAAGTTGGACCTGGTCCCTTCTCAGTCGTTTTGTCATCTGGGGATGGACTTCAGTACTCAGCTGAATACGGTGGCGGTTCCCTGTGATTCTCTCAGCTTTTGCCCTGACTCTGTCCACGTCCACGACAGCTCGGAGTCTTCTCTTGCTGCTCGGTCTCTGCGATTCGGTGACGGATCTCATTCCTCTAGGTCGGCTGCATGTCAGACCTCTCCAACACTTTCTGCTCAGTCGTTGGAAGCCGAATGTCGATCCTTTGGATCTGGTGCTTCAGTTACCGGAGTCTCTTCATCATCACCTTCTCCCCTGGATGGATGTTCAGCGGATTATGCAGGGAGTTCCGTTGGACTTACCCACGTCCGATCGTGTTCTGATTGCAGATGTCAGCGATTGGATGGGGTGCAACGTTGGATCCTCTAGGTCTTTCCCTTCACAGGGCATGGGACCAGGATCGAGCAGCTCTTCACATCAACCAGAAGGAGCTTCTTGCTCTTCTTATGACTTTCCGGCAGTGGATCCCCCACCTTTCGAATCGCCTGGTCTTTCTGTTGTCTGACAATTCGACAGTGGTTGCTTCTATTTGGAAACAGGGTGGCACGCACTCGGTTCCCATGTACGAATTGGCTCGGGATCTTCTGCTGCTCGCTCAGGATGTCAATGCCGGAGTGGTGGTTCATCACAGTCCCGGTCGTCTGAACGTTTTAGCCGATTCCCTGTCCCAATGGGGCATGGTCATTTCCACCGAGTGGATGCTCCACAGGGCGGTGTTCCAGTCACTTTGTGATCTCTGGGGTCGTCCCCACATCGATCACTTTGTGACTCATTGGAACCATCAGGTGGACATTTTCGTGTCCCCGTGTCCAGATCCTCTGGCTTTCACAGTGGATGCCCTGTCACTCGAGTGGAATGGTCTTGTTGTCTTCGCCTTCCCGCCGGTTCCGATTTTGCCTCAGGTTCTAACCAAGATACGAACCTGCAGTTGTCGAATCATTCTAATCGCTTGCCTGTCACCTCAGTGGGTGTGGATCAATCAGCTACGCTCTCTGTTGGCGGCAGTTCCGGCACGTCTCCCTCTATGTCGCAACCTTCTTTGCTGAGGTCACCCGAGGATGTTTCATGTCGACCCGACTTCATAGTGCCTTCACGCATATCTTTTGTCAGGTCCTGTCTCCTCCGTAGAGGTTTTTTCGAGACGAGCAGTGGAGTGCATTTCTTCTTCAAGGAGGCACTCCACTGGTTTAGGCTAAGTGGAAGGTCTTCTGTCGATGGTGTGCCGATCACTCTGTTGATTATGCCAATCCTTTGATTTCACAGATTGTGGAGTTTCTGGTATATCTGTTTGATTCTCAGGGTCTCCAACCTGTTACCATTAACCCTTAAGCCCCCATATAGCCCCAAACCGCCACTTTTATATTGCATTGAAGCAGGTGCTCCCTTGTGTAATCTTTTTTATTACTCTTGTGTGTGGACTGAATTTTCCCTGGCAGTGGTTCTACATCACTGCTGGCTGTCTGTATAGACAGCCAGCAGTGATGTAGAACCACTGCCAAGTCATCAATAACTATGTAAGCAGAAAAATGCCATAAATACTTTAAAATTAATCTGAGGACTTAAGGGTTAAAGGGTACAGGTCCATGCTTTCGGGGACCTTTTCGTATGTGGGACAGCATTGTATTGGTACTAATTCATACCGCTCCAAGCTTGTTCGGCACTTTTCCTTGAAAAGGCTTAGGACTTTGCAGCTTACCCTGAGTTGGAATCTTTCTTGGGTGCTGCTTTGCTTGAGGGGTGGGTGCAGTGCCGTTCGAACCTTTATCCCAGGTGGAATATGCGTTTTCTCACATACAAGACAGCTTTTCTGATGGCTTTTGCCTCAGCCAGACGGGTCAATGAGCTTCACGCCGTCTCGGTTGACCCGGCCTTTTTCAGGAGCTCTCCCAACAGTGTTATGTTTACCACCTATTGCTCCTTTCTGGCCAAGAATCAGATACCAGAAACTACTCCACCTCCCATCTGTATCAGGGCTTTTCCTTCTGCTGAGGGTAACCACCCTTTGCTTTGTCTGGTTCGTGCAATTCACATTTATCTCAATCGGACGCAGTTCATTAGGAAAGGCAGGAAACAATTTTTTTATTCTGTCTCTTATTCCTGGTCGACAGAAGATCTCTTCTCAATCCATTTCTCGATGGATTTGTCTTGCTATTCGCGCGGCTTACGCTCGTCTAGCGACTGATGATTGTATTACCAATCGTATTTCTGCACACAAGGTGCATGCATTGTCTACCTTTTGGGCTTATACTAACTCCGTCATGTTGTCGGATGTTATGCAGGCAGCCTACTGGAGAAATGCTACTTTCGCCACCTATCTGCGTCAGTTACAGGAGCAGTCAGAGAACCTTTTTATGATGGGCCCTCTTTCTTCTGCTCAGGCTGTTGTCTACCCTAGCCATTAGGCTTCTTACAAGGTCAGTTCCAGCTCTGTGCTGTTATTGCCCTTTCTGTCTGTGCGTCGCACAGAACCATACGCCTCATCTCTCATTTGTCTTTTACTGTTCCCTCCATCCTATTGTCTATTCAGCCTGTAGTAAACAATTGTAAGGTAGGTTGATAAGAAATTTAAATTTTATAGTAAATTTCCTTTCTTATTATACCTACCACAATTGTTTACATGGAGGCCCTCCCGTCTTCTTTTTCGGGTAAGAATCCTTCCTCCCCGCTGATCACATAGCTCCAACGTTGGCGGATTCAAAAGAATGATTCATTAGTTACTGCCTGCGCACCAGTTTTCCGGAAACCGTGGATTTGTACTAAGAGAAGAGCATCCCCTACTGGGTGTGCGCAGGTGGCGCTCGACCCAGTTTTGTCTCATTGTTTCTTGGTGCTTTTGCACCACTTTCTTTCCCAAATCGCTTGGGAAAGATCAAAATAGAGAGTATATTTTCCGAGTTAGGTTCTTCCACTGTAGTGCAAGCCTGTAGTAAACAATTGTGGTAGGTATAATAAGAAAGGAAATTTAAATTTACTATAAAATTTAAATTTCTATAAATTATCTCAAACCATTAAGAGGTGTATATAAATGACCCAGTGTGAGAATAGCTGGATATTTGATCAAATATGTAGGCCCTTCTAAAGTGTCTTCAATGTATATGTGCATGTTTGGGTTGGGTTAGTTACTGGGGGTTGAGCAGTGGAAGTTGGACACTGTTGTTCAGTTTTACAGGGTTCCCCGGGAGACCTTTGGTTCAAGAAACAACCTTGAATTTGTCTAAGGGTCTTTCAAGGCCTTGAACTCCTGAAAAATATGTCAGGAGGCCTTGAAAAGCCTTGAATATTTGTGAGTTAAAAATGCTGATGAAGCACATAATTATATCAAAATAGATTTATATGTGTAGTCTTAACTGGTTGAGGGCTAGATTACCCTTAAAGGTCTGAATTTGTTATTCAAAATTGTTTTATATGTAATAAACCAAACTTATTTTAGCAATATTATTTGCTTTCAACTGAATAGGAAACATGGATCTCGTCAGATCACCAAAATTAAGCAACATCGAGCCTGGTTAGTGCTTGGATGGGTGACCGTCTGAGTGCTCGATTCGGACTCCCGTGTTGTGTCCTTGGGCAAGGTACTTCACCCTGATTGTCCACATGGGGGCACGTTGATGCCGTGTACTAAGGCGTACTGCACGTCGATGGTGCGCATGTCTTCAACCAATCTAACCATGCCTGTGTTGCAGTGTGGGGTTACAATGTTGGGGAGCTGGCAGCTGCTCGTCGTTGCTCAGTGGTTCTCCCCTTGTACTCTGGCTTCCTACACCCGTAAAACTGTCACCGACACAAAAAATGACATTGGCTGTTGAAGTGTCATTAAACCCTAATAAATAAATAAATAAATAGGAAACATAAATAAGGAAAATAGTGGCTTTTGCGCTGGTACCCTCATTTTTAGCTTAACTTGACAAACTCAAAATAAGCTATTGCCATCATGTGTGTATGTGAGTCTGTCAGTCTGTTCACATTTTCTTTAGCACAGGCTACACCCAATAGTTCTTGTCCAATCGTAACGAAATTTCATATGCTGGTTCGAGGTCATGTCTAGATAAGAACGTCCCCTTATGGTCGCAATCGGTCAATCGTGACGACTGCGCAAGCCCAAAACCCCAAAACCTTTAGCACAGTATTTATGAAGGGATTTCATTGTAACTTGGTAGAATAACTCTGTGTAATGTCTAGACGAGAACGTCCCCTTTTGGTTGCATCGGTGAACCATGACAGGTACACAAGCCTGAAACACGAAAACCTTTAGCACAATCTACAGGTCATATTTATGAAGGGATTTCATTGTAACTTGGTAGGATGACTCTGTATAAGGTCTAGATGACAACATCCTCTTTTTGTCATGATCGGTCAACCGTGATGGGTGCACAGATCAAAAAACCTTTAGCACAGTCTACAGGTTGTATTTCTGAAGGGATTTTATTGTAACTTAGTAGGATAACTGTATAATGTCTAGATGTGAATGTCCTATCTTGGTTGGGTTTAATGACCCGTGATGGCCGCAGGGCCACGTTACCTAGATTCCTTTAGTACAGTCTACAGCTCGCATTTATGAAGGGAGTTCATTGCAAATTTGTAGGATGACTCAGAATAATGTCTAGATGAGAACGTCCTATTTTGGCCATGATAGATCAACCGTGATGGCCACACAAGTACGTGACCTAGATTTGTTTAGCACAGTCTACAGTTCATATTTATGAAGTGATTTCATTGTAACATGGAAGGATAACTAAGTTGAGACTCTCCTATTTTGGTCACACAATCGATCAGCTGTTACCGCTGCCTGGTCACATGACCTAGATTCCTATAGCACTGTCCACAGATTGTTTTCATGAAGGGATTTCATTCGATGAGCTCGTTCCAACGAGGGGTCACATGATATAGTTTTGTTGAAATTTTTTGAAAAATAATATTTTTTCAACTGCTGAATTGGCACATTACACGGGCGGATGAGGGCAATTTGTTGGGTAAAGGGTTAATGTTCATATTTGCATGGGTATCATTTATGTAATATAGATTCCAGATCAAGTGTTTATCACATGTATGAAAATTGAGGTTTTAAGCAAAGTTGAAAACAGTAGTCCATGTTGGAGATGGGCAATAGACCGAAAAACCAAACTGTTAATGAAATCCTGGGGATACCGGAAAACCGAACTGAACCAATCATTGAATACCAAAACCATCTGTATTTTCAAATTTTCCAACATTTGCTATTTATAAGGCCTTGTTGAGGTTTGATAGCAGTTGAAGTGTTCATTTTCATGAAGCAAGTGACTGATTTTCTTTTCAGTTTTGTTAACCTGTAAGGGCCTGGGCAGTTTTCCTGAATTTCCACTAGATTACAACTTGTACATGTCCAGTTGCTTAGCAGTGATATCTTGTCCAGCCTTGACAGCCTGTTAATTTGTCTATTGTTAGCAGGCCCTCCTAATGATGGTATATTACGGCACATGCTGTAAGATTGCAAAAACCTGAAAAGTTTGTAAGAAGTCACAAAATTACTATAGATATGGTTTGTGTTGGCAAAAGAAAACAACTTTTGAGTTCATTGGCAATGACATTTGTGGTACTGTGGTAGAATCAGGCCTGCCAGTTTCATGAAACTGCGTAACCCACCCATCGTTAATGCGTTATGAAACTTGGTAACCCATCGTTCGTTCCCCAGATTATTGGTAAGGTAACCTTTTGGGTAACCTGAATGTTGCTTGAAGGATTATGACTCTCCAATAACATTTCTATCATTTATTATTAAGAAAAAGGAAATAAACTCAATAAAGCTCAACATTTCAACTCGAAATACTCTTCTGAGCAGTGTAAAAATAAAATTTGTACTATAAAATCAATAAAATACCTGGTAAAAACCTTCACACTGACACAGGATATGAAAAATGAAAGAATGCTTGCTGCATGTTAGGCTGATTGTGGCTATTAGAGTTTTGCATTGATACACAGACACTCATTGATGGATATGAATGCAACACTCTAATAGCCTGAATGGGCCTAAACACTTTTAACTTGGAGCTTGAAATAAAGTAGTAACAAAGTCAACTGCAAAAGAAGTATAAAAACTCGTATTAATATCACCATGATCATGGCATGTTACTTATTGTTGTTCCTTTTAGTTTAATGTGAATTACTTGTCAAAAATTATGTAATGACTAGTTATCGTGTTTGATTATTAAAATTAAAATATGTTGGAAAAATAACCAATTGCCGCTTGATTCTCAGAATAAATGACTGAGTATGATTGTCTGAAAAACCTTGAGAATTATTAGAGTATGGAGAAAATGAAGTGTTCAGGACTTCTACCTAGAGACTAAGACACTATAACAGACTCAAACATGGGGCAGCTATGTTCCAAATCACAGCAATTTCTCATCAGAAAGTTGAAAAATGTTAAAACAGTTCTGAAACTTCAGGATTTAAATTTTTTCAGAATCTGAAATGTCAGAATTATCATCTAATTCGCCACCATCATCATCATGATCATCATCATCTAACTCTGATTCCGAAATGATGAGGTAGCCTTCATCCTTCATAAGCACATTCGAGTCTGAAGCACAGAACAGTTTCGGAATGTATCTTGATGATTCAGTGACCAACTCGGTTGATGTAGCACAACTTTGAGTGGCTGAAGGTGTCACCCTCTTCTCATATCGACCTCTCTTACCCTGGAACTCATTGAAGTAAATGTCAATTGCAGTGTCTACTAGCTTAGCTCTATAATCTGAGTCAAGTTCAGTGAGGCGCACAGAATTGATTCGGAGTAAGAGTAGATCATCCAATTTGCTCTTGCCGATACAACTCCTGGAATCTGTTAGAATACGCCTGGTACAACTGAAACCTCTTTCCACCGTCGCGGAAGACCAAGCAACACATAGTATAAGTTCAACAAGCAGAAGAATATGCTCATGGGATTCATAGTCATAAGTAAATACAGCCTTCCAGACTTCCATCTTGTTTTTGAAGTGTCGATATTTAGACTTTATCAGTCTCTTCAATTTCCTGAACTCGAATAGAGCTTTGTCAAGGCTGAACCCATGGTAATCCAATGGTGTCTTGAAATAGTTATACACAGTGTTTATGTAGTCACAACAAGTTGAAGAGGTATCATCCTCAAAATCCCAACAGCTATAATCAGGAAGTCTCATAGCTTCATATACAGGTTTATAATCTGCATCACTTTTCTTGGATTTCCCTAATTTTGATTTTTTGTTGACTTCTTGACAGTTTCAGAAGATTTCCTCTTTCTAGTTACACTTTTCTCCTTCTGATTATCATCTGATTCTTGGCAAGTTTCAGATTCTATTTCAAGAGGATTTCCCAAATCAGATTCTGTAGTAACATCTGGGTTTGTACAGTCATTGTCAGTCACAGTGTCAACTTCCTTATCCACAAGGAAACAACTCAACCTCTCCTCAATACAGGAGATTATCTTTGGAATCAATTTATTCTTTATCCTCTGTACACACTTCTTGCCTTGTGGGACATATTTCAATTTGTATTCTTGAGAATAAGTGTTTGTGAACTTTCCGAGACGCTTCTTTTGTCTTTCTGTCAACATGCTTTTCTCCTTGAATGCCACACTGGCTGGTAAGTTAGTTGATTTGGCTGTTACGACAACATTCCCCTCATCGTCAGTATGTGAGTTGAATGGTAAGTCAATTTCATCTGAGTTCATAACTTCAACGAGATTCTCCCTGGCAGTTGACAATGTTTCCATTAGTTCAGTCACAAGTAGTGTTTTTGTTTGAAGTTTGTAGGACAAGTGTGCAGTCTCACACAAAACAATCCTATACAGGTTCAGGGATGCTAGAAACTGATATGATTGGAATTTCTGTAGATATCCTTTGAGTTTCGCAGAAACGTCTGGCTTACACGCTCCTGGGGTTTCCACCATGTTCTCTGCATACATGCAAAACGGCAAGAAGTTGGTAATCAATGCTTTAGCAGCCCTGCATTTATGGTTCTGAAATCTGGTGCCGAAAGACTTCGGAAATGTTACACAGGTGACATTCATGGTAGCGGCTATTGCATTGATGATGCGCTTTGCTTTCCCGCTGTTCTTGAACATGTAATAAAGTTGAGTGGTTATATCTTCAACATCTCTGAAAGCATCATCAGCTTTGAACGCGTCTTTGACAGCTAACTCCAATCTATGGTTTGCACAATGGATCTTCAGTAACCAAGGCCTTTCATTGTTCAAGCAAGTAGCAGCACCTGAGAATGCACCAAAGTTTACACTCGCTCCATCGCAGCACACACTTATCATCGCATTAGTGTGCTTTTCCTCAGTAATATTGTACGTTTCTCTGAAAGCGCTGTCAGATGCTTTTTTGATTCCCTTAGCAGTCTCTCCACCGAAATCCCGCATATCCTGACATTTCATCAGAAGCTCGGTCGGCTGACCATACACTACCACCTTTGCATAAACGAGTTCCTTTTCAAAACCAGTCTTACGAGTTTGAGACCCATCCATCATAGCACTTAAGAAATTGGCATTCTTGAGAATTTTTTCTATGTCCTTCCGCATGGCTGATGCCAAGCAACTGATGAATTCATCGCATGCATGTTTTGATTGTCGTCCAGTGAGAATTTTCAGACCATTTTGATCTTGCAACTCAAGAAGTTCTTTGAAGTCCGTCAGTGGACGCTCATGTGTCGCTATGTACAGAGCTGTGTTCACTAAATGTCTATAACATTCCCAAGACGATGAAATTATCAGTTTGTCGATGGGTAAATCAGACTTCTGAGATAATGCACCTTTTGAAGTACTTGGTTTTGATGGAACTGTAGACTGAGATGATTGAGATGCCTCATCATCTTCAGCACAGGCAGATGTTTTTGTGAACTGTTTTTTGGCCCAATTGTGCAGGCCACCAGATCTAATATACCTCTGGTAATTTGTATGATGTATGTACTCCACCGAGTCTGCATAGTTGATTACCCCTTGAAGAGCGGTGCCTTTAATGCCCCGAAGTTTTGCTTCTTGTCTTATTTTGGCAAGATTGTCAGCGCATATCTTGCACTGGATTTTGGTTACATAGCCATCATTCTCTTCAAGAATTGCGAAATCGGAATTGTCCTCCCATTTCATGAACGTTCTCTTCTGAACAGTGGCTTTCTGTTCGTTTTTCTTCTTTTTTTCTGCTGAAGACATTTTCAATTTCGTTTCCATGTGACTGCGAACAGGAAATAACTGTAGTTTTGGTTTCATAAGTCGGCTCATAGAAAAAGCGGAACCAATAAAAATTGACTCTATGATTTATCAAAAGATGCGAGAATTCGCCCCCCCCCCCCCCCCCAGCAGTGGCGCCGGAAGGTATCCAGAACAGGGGGCACACCTAATAAAAAGGGGCACGTGGACTAACCAAATCCAGAAAGCAATTGCCGAGAGTGCCGTAGGCATGAAAAATTGGAGGGGAGAGGGCTATCTGGAGGGGGTCTCCCCTAGAACATTTTTTAAACTAACCTTCAAAATAGCGCATTCTGGTGACTTTGTTTTGCAAATCTGAGCAAAAACTGAAAAAATAGCTTGAGTAATATAATCTGGGTAAGGCAGGGTCTTCCCCAATTGCCACCGCCAGTGTTGGGCAGCGGGGTCAGCTGCCCCCGCAGTTCCGCCCCCCCCTCCTCCCACACACACTTTGTGCCTACGCAACTGCCATAACTTAGTATTTGGCATTGAATGATAATATGGCAAAAATGCATTCCTATTAATACATGTAAAGTAAGTGTATTTTTTTTTTATTCTATCACTAATTGGGCATCGTTTTAAACACACACCTTGGAGTATTCACTGCTAAACAAGCCACATGGTCTGTTTTACTCGTAACAGGTACATACAACTTTAGGGTCAAGTATGGCAAGTAACAGCGCACAACTCACTTTGAGTTGTGCAAATCTTTTCCAAAAAGACCAACATGGCTTAAAACGTGCTCACCTGGACTGTATTCAGTTGGTATTCATGCGTAAATTATGTCACCCTAAACATCAACAAGAGAAAAAAACTTCAGCCGCTCAAACTTTCAAAGACAATGAGAACAGAAGTCTCTTGTATTGTGAAGAAAGTACGTCTTTAGTCAAAGGGAGGTAATCAAATTAGCTGTCAGGAAACTCTATTTTTCAAAACAGCTAACAGTACCTGTGCTTTATTTAGTTACGTAACTCTCCTTGTGGCTCATTAAATTTAATATCCCTCGTCCCAAATTGAAAATCGACTTTAAATAATATAAGTGGTTCAGTCTTTGATATCATGAACCATTTTAAAAATTTTTGTTGAGTCTTCGTCACTGAAGCATATGTTGGCCACCTTCCCAGTGACGTTAGCTGATTCAGCCATAGGAGCTGAACAATACTCTGGGATATGTGCAAAGTTAAGACTGACACCAGTATTGCAGTACATCTGGTGGATTGCTGGTTTGGGGTTCCAGCCTTAAAATGTTCCCCGCACATTTACTTCAGTCTCATTCAATTCGCAAAACTTTTCCAAGTTGAATGTTTTTTTTTAAAATTTTACGGTAGCGGAAAACACAAGTTATATATGTACCACAATAAACTTCGAAAAATTGGATCGCACCATGCAATTCAATTAGCGGGAAATGATTCGTGATAGGTGAATTTCGTGTTGCAAGCAGCGATGCGAAACCGCTTAAAATATACCCTGTTCTCGCGTAAACGGGGGGAATGTTGAGAGGATCCGATGTTCGTTCGCGGCTTTTTAGTTTTGTGCGACCTTCACGGGACCTGAACGATCGGTCGCCTCAAAATGGAAGGCCTGAGAATGGAACAAGAGTTTACTCTGTATATTTCTCATGCGAATTCCCCTTTTGTACTATCAGCAAAGCTCAGTCAAGCCAGATACCGAATATCCAGGTAATTCGTCGCTTGTTAGCATGACCACCTAATGAGGCATGATAAGAGTACATGTTCTAAGACTGCTAAATCCTGAAATAGGTCTTTGAAGGTTAAGTTTGGAAGAAGTCACACAATTTCTGTATATGTAGATATAATTTGTGTTGGCAAAAGAATGCAAATGTTCAGCTCATTGGTAGTGACATTTGTGGCGCAGTGGTAGAATCACACAAAAACAAGTTATTCTCTGCATTTTCTTGGTATGAATTCCCCTCAGGCTCCATCAGCAAATCTCAGTCAAGTCTGATATTGAATACCAAACCGATACTCTGGTATACCCCCATAAAAATACCAAAACCAATACAAACTCAAAATTCCAGTACCGCCTGTCTCCAGTCCATGTACAAATTACATGTGATATCCAATAAATAAACAGTACAACCCAAAATATACTGAAGATATGTTAACAAGTCAAGTTTTCTATCAGGGAAAATTGGTAAAAGGGCACTCACTTGATATATTTGACAAACCTTGTGCATGTATGCTCCCACTGAGTTCACAGGGTGGAATTATTGATGCTTTGAATGGAAGGAATATAAACATACAAATAGTGTGACAGTCACAATGTTCAGTTTGCTGAACTTATCTATTGCTGAAGTTACCTCAAGAATCCAAGAAAAAGCTATCACCTTACAGCGGGTGAGTTGGCAACATGGGTGGCAGGGCTGGGGTCCTCGGGGCTACAACAGCCCTCTGTCAGGGAGGTATTACCTTCATCTAGGAAACTTGCCTCGTTCATTGTGGGCTAGTTGGGAAATACTCTAGCACCTCCACCCCCTTATCAGGGAGCACAGGTCCCTTGTTGAGAGAACTCATGGCACCACCCCTGGTTGGTAACTCAAGGCACATACATGTATGAAGTAACATTCCAAACCTAAATTTTCACCAGTTTGTTATTTATTGACATCAGTTGTTATGCTTCAGTATTTTAACAAGTGCACATGTATTAAGTGGGAAAGGGAACATTCTGCTTCATGAAGTTTCAGTTCTGGAAAGATTCGGCCCTCAAAAGATTAAGCATGTGGAAAATTCAGCGTTGAGTTACTAAGTAATATAATAAAATGGCAAATTACCATAAATTGATACCTGGAAATATGTAAAAACTTCACTTGATCTAAAGAATAATAGACTCACACAGAACACTCTCAATGGAATTTTGGAATCTCTGGTCTGCTGTGAGGCAAAACTTACAGCCCTTTCCTGATTTTTCAGTTTTGGAAACAGATTGGCTGAATTGATCCTGAAATTTGCTGTGCTGCCTCATCTCATGATGGATTGGGGACGGTAATGAAAGGCTCCTTTTGATTATCATTTCGATTCAGTATCCATTATAGCCACCATGGCAGCCATATTGATTTGGCCATGTTGGCCATCTTGATTTTGGTTTCCATATTCAATGTCGCTGGCAGCCATAATGATATTGCCATGTCACTGTCAGCTATCTTGATCTTGGTTTCCAGCAATTAATGCAAGAATGCCTTTGCTGATCAGTTTAATCTCTGAATGATGTGTAAGGTTCCTTTTGATATATCGTTGGCTGAGTGCTAGAATGTTCTATGTCCCATAGGGGACATAGAACATTCTAGCACTCAGATGATGATATGTGACTGCCTGGATTTGACATTGATTATTGTCACCATGGCAGCTGTCTTGATTTTGGTTTCTGTCATTTAACTTCAGAATTCATTCACTGATCGGTCATATTTCTTGATGTATTGGGGATGGTAGTAGAAAGAAATAGAAGGTTCCTTTTGATACAGACCGGATTCCATATTCATATTCAATATGGCATCCATATCTGCCAACTCGAGAATACATGTACCTTTCCACTGTGGGAACCCCAGGAAGTGAAGCAGTGCTTGTTTACTGCGGTAAACAAGCTCTGTTTTACTGGTAGTCACCAATGCTTGGGGTGGAACTGCTCTGAAATGGGCAACGTTTGATTAGAATTGTCTTTATCTTCTTTAGTTTTGCGGTCATGATTGGCCAGAAGTATGTGACCTTGAACACCAATAAATAAATAAATAACAAGAATGTCTTTGTTGATCTGTCTCATTGCTGTGTGTGTTGAGGGTGGATAGTGGAAGGTACTTTTTATCTCACCAACATTAATTGTGTGAGCTTATGGCATGGCTCGATCGGTTGGCATCGGCATCAGCGTCGCTGTACGTGTCCATTTATGTTAAAGCTTCTGTTTAGGTCACTTATTCGTCCTATTTCCATATCATGGCCTTTATAATGCTGCTGTATGATGATTATTATAATTATACCATGATTTAACCCCTCATACCCTGCATTTTAAACATTTTTCTTGACATTTTTAGTTGCGTTTAGTTTTCTGTTTAGCTCAGAATTTCATGTTTAACTAAGTGTTTAGGTCAGTTGCTGTGCTCCTTCTCTTCCCATGGCACTTATATTCATCATACATGTTCCTCAGTATTATTGTTCCATGATTAACCCCTCATACCCTGCATTTTAAACATTTTTCTTGACATTTTCAGTTGCGTTTAGACTTTAGTTTTCTGTATAGCTCGGAATTTCATATTTAACTTAGTGTTTAGGTCAGCTGCTGTGCTCCTTCTCTTCCCATGGCACTTATATTCATCATACATGTTCCTCAGTATCATTGTTCCATGATTAACCCATCATACTCTGCATTTTAAACATTTTTCTTGACATTTTTAGCTGCGTTTAGTTTTCTGTTTAGCTCAGAATTTCATGTTTAACTTAGTGTTTAGGTCATCTGCTGTGCTCCTTCTCTTCCCATGGCACTTATATTCATCATACATGTTCCTCAGTATCATTGTTCCATGATTAACCCCTCATACTCTTTTACTTTTAAACATTTTTCTTGACATTTTTAGTTGCGTTTATGTCAGTGTCTGTGTTTTACTTTTAAGAGTTTGTGTTTAGGTCAGCTTTGTCGCATGTTATGAGCCTGTTTGATACAGTTCTCGTGTTTGCCAAAGTTACTATCAAAGAGGAATGTTGGTGAGCTATAGGGCGTTTGTGTCCTTCTTGTTGATAATGTATTTATTGGTGTTTAAGGTCACATGCTTATGCACAATGGCTAATCATGACCATGACAGTTTTACAGGTGGAGGAAGCCGGAGTACCCGGAGAGAACCACTGAGCACCAACGAGCATCTGTCAGCTCCTCAACATTCTAACTCTGTTCAAGCTCTGCTCAAGCAGGGTTACAGCGGTTGAAGACATGTGCACCATCGATGTGCAGTACGCCTTAGTACACAATGTCATCGTGCCCCCATGTAGGCAACTGGGATAAAGTGCCTTGCCCAAGGACACAATGCAGGTCATCCCGGATGGGGATCAAATACCGGACCTCTAGCATAGAAGTCCAACAGTCTACTACTGAGCCACCACTCTCCATTTTGATAATGTGATTGTCCAGATTTGACATTGATTATGGTTGCCATATTGGCCATTTTGATTTTAGTTTCCATCAGTTAACTCAAGAATACCATCACTGATAAGTAGAGATGGGCAATATACATAAAAAATGAACCAAAACCGATACTATGGGGATACCGAAAAAACTGAACCGAACCAATTGTTGAATACTGATACCACCTGAATTTTCAAATTTTCCTGTATTCGCTATTTATAAGTCCCCATTGAAGCCTGATAACCATTGAAAGGCTCATTTTTATGAAAAAAGTGACTGATTTTCTTTTCAGTTTTGTTTACCCTCAATGGACGAGGCAACTGTCCCGAATTCCCACAAGATTACAACCTATACATGTCTAATTGCTTAGCAGTCATTTCTAGTCAAGTCTTGGCTGCCTGTTAAGGCAGCCAAGACCTGACTAGAAATAACTGCCCAGGCATTTTGTCTATTGTCTGCAGGATCTCCTGAAGATGATATGGTCAGGGCACATGCTCTGAGATCACAAAAGCCTGAAATAGGTTTTTAAACATTAAGGTGCATTTTGAACAAGGCACAAAATTACTGGACATATCATTTGTGTTCGTAAAAGAATGCCACTGTTGATCTCATTGGCAGTGCCATTTTTGCGTTGTGATAGACTGATACTACAACTATTCTGTTTTTCCTGACGTGAATTCCTCTTTGGTACAATCAGCAAATCTCAGTCAAGTCAGATACTGAAGACCGAGCCGATACTAAGGTTTAAGCCCCCCCCCCCCCCCCCCCCCCCCCTCCCTAAAATACAAAAACTCATACCGAACTCAAAATTCCAATATCACCCATCTCAACAGATAAGTCTCATCTCTGGGTGATGTATTTGGGACGGGTAGTGGAAGGTTCCTTTTGATAATTGTTTGGTCCTGGATTAGATATCCATTATGACCACCATGTTGCTACTGAAAAGTCATGCACATTGTCGATATCTACTTGTGTGTGATATTGGATGCTCAACTCAACATCGAAGATGACTGCTACAGTTAAAACTAGAAGTCCTGTCATGAAATATGCACAATTAGCATGTTTATATGCACGTTAATGTGCGCGTTATGGCCCAAGTAAAGCTATCAAATTCTGTACATATGGCCTGTGCACAAGCAATGTTTCAGCCAATGGACCTCCGGGTAACCCGGAGGTCCATTAGCAGAAACATTGCATGTGTTTGCTATGAGTAACCAGGAGAACCTGCCGTGCTTTGGATGCCATTCAATATGGCAATTGCGCGCAATTCCAACGCACAATTAAGCCTAGATAAGCGCACTATTCGTGACAGGACTTCTAGTTTTAACTGTATGTCTCAGCAATCTATTGATCTTAAGATCCCAGCTCCCCCAAACTGCACAAGTGCTTCTGTTCCTGTTCCAGTGGAACGACAAGATTAAATGCCATAAATTACTGGTGGGCTTATGGCTTGCAGACCCACCTGTTCCTGTGTACAAAAACAGTGGGATAGAAATTTATGCACATATGTAATAATTATCAGTTTACCAGAGTAACTATATGAGGTGATGCTCGGAGTGGGTTATTGCTCTAAACAATAAAATCCCTAGACCTCTTGCTCAAGGGCCGTGGAGCAATGTGGCGATTTGTGCTTGAGGTCTTATCATACCAAACTAACCTTAGAATTCCAACTGGACAGCTAGATTGTGATGAATGTTGGAGTCTTTTCACTTTGATGGAATACATTGCTTCTTCATATGAAACCAAATATTGAAAACAAACTTTCATGCATATACTACAGCTCCAGGAGCTACTATAAAGGGATCACAACCATCATGAAGCTTAATGAAGCAACCAAGGTCTCTAAATATGCAGCCTGGGCATGGTTAAAAAAGCAGGCCATTTGATAGATATATTTTCTGGCCCTCACACACCAAAGCCAAAAGTTGACTCATCTGCACCAAACAAGGTCCACCAAGCTGACTCTCTGTTTTAATCTCATGATTGCCTGCCCTGTGGTCGAAAGGTCTTCAAGTATGTGCTGACTGTGGTCGATGTGGCCAGCCGCTACAAAGCTTCTGAGACCCTGACCTCAAAGAATTCAGCTGAGGTAACTAGCGCTTTCTTATGCATCTACAGTCATGCTGCCCTGTAGTGGCCCGTACACCTTCAGTTGATTCTGGTCAAGAGCTTATGGATTCTGTGACAACAGCTACTGATTTTGCTCGGTGTCTCAGTCCAGGAGGTGAGAAGGAAGCCTGCCGCGGGCAAGGTATTGTAGAAAAGTTTAACCACAAGCTTGTGAAGAGGTTGATTGGCCACTGGTTTTCTCAGATGTCCCAACACGAGGGTGAGAGATCCACTGAATAGGTTGCGTGGCTACTGGTTGTCATCGTTTCAGCTCTGAACAGCAATGTTAAGCTTCTGACTGGTTGAAAGTCCAAGGATGCTATTAGGCTAATGAGGTGATGCAAAAGCTCTCTGTCATTGCTGGCTGCCTGTTGGTTTGTAAGAACAAAAGATTCAGTCTGATGTGGGCAAGCAATACCTTGACCTGCTCTGTGAGCTGGAAGGCAGTCACTGCTATGCTACTAATCCTTTGTGGTCCCTCCAGGTCTACCTGCTTGGGAGGGTGTTGACAAAGCCAGGCAAGCCTATTCTGTATTATTTACAAGTTGGGCCTGCATTTAGGCTTTTGTTCTCATGACACAGTGCTGCCACCTGATTGTGTGCTTACTCATTGAGATTTGTAGCTCTTCTTTTCTGTTTACACATCAAGCAGGTAAGGCATACATTGCCATTGGCAATGTCTCTGGGTGTTGTCTCTTCTAAACAGTTGAATGTCTTTAGGCCTGGTAGCTGGCCCACAACATTTCAGTGCTACAGGCTGCACAGTGATTTTGTTAGTTCTCTTTGAGCTGCAAGATGTAGTTTACCTCTAAGTTGAATCCTTGGTGGCCTTTAATCTGGTCTGGCGCATGTAGGCCATGAGTGCCCTCTGGATGGCCTTTCGTATTTCTTGCTCAGTGGTTTGCCTGACATTGGTTCCATCCACTGGACAAGTCACTAGTGCTTTCTTATGCATCTACAGTTATGCTGCCCTGCAGTGGCCATACACCTTCAGGTGATTCTGGTCTAGAGTTTATGGATTCTGTGACAACAGCTACTGACCTTGCACAGTGTCTCAGTCCAGGAGCCCTCTGGAACTGGCTTAAGTACTTAACTCTGGAAGCACTTAAGTATGCTAAGTTGGACTACTGGAGATTGTCGTCAATGATCCAAACCTTTGCTGGGCTTTTATTGTCAGCCCCTGGCTACCACTGGAGTAATGTGAGAATGAGTATCTACACATATAAGCTGTCAGTCCATTTAACTTTCACTCAAGTGCGTTGTTGGCATGGGGAAGAGCCACATTCAACAACCTTGTTCAATGAGAACTTCCTGATCTGTCTGCAAGTCAGCAGCAGAGGACTGGGAATCGTGACCAGAATGGTTTGTGACTGGTATTCTTGGGGATGGTACAGGAGTGGAATGGGAACAGCTGGGAAGTGTTTTTGGGTCTCTGGAATGGAAGAGTAACTCCTGGGCTTGGTCTCAAACATTCTTGTGGCTGGTGAGAGTCTGGTCACCCAGCTGCCAGTGTGTTGCAAACTGATCCTCCCTGAGGCAGCTTGGAAAAGCTTTACACATCTCCTGACACTAAAGGCCGTCTCAGTTAAGGTGAATAGTTTTCTTCAGTGTTTTGAGAGCTTCGCCCTTTTCCCTGTGATCAAACTCAGATATACTGCTTTGCAAAGGATGGCAAACAGAAAATATCTACTATGCCGGTTCATGATGATATCAAACTCAAAATTCAACTCCAGCCAAGGCAAGGTTGAAGGACACAGAGCTGGATTAATGTTTAATAAGTTGAAGCTTATTTATAACAATCTATTAATTGAAAATAGAAAATGTTTTCATTTTTGGAATCCACTAAAAACAAACTCAATGAGGGTTCTTAACCCATTACCCACCATAATGGCCAAAACCGGTCAGCGCTAATAAATTTTCATTATTTTTTCATTTTTTGTCTCAAAAACATAGGTTATGACCCCTCTTTGGAACGAGCCCGTCGAGCTCATTCCAGTGTGGTATCATAACCTATGTTTTTGAGACAAAAAATGAAAAAAAATAGTTATTCAAGAATTTTGTTTGCAAGTGTCGTCTGCTTTTCATGTTAGGTAAAGGGTTAAGTTTAAAAAGTACTGGCTGGTTTTAACCATTACATTGGGTAAAGATTTGATATAGATGACATTTATACTATGGCTGTACAATGCACATGGTTAGTTATTCAGTTAGAAATGAAATTTTTTTTATAACCAGAAAGTGTGACTAACCGTGTGTAGTGCACAGGGTAAGTCACACTTTCTGGTTATAAAAAAATGGTAACTGCCATATCACATGCTACATGAAAATATATAATGACTTGAAGGCTGTAAAAATGCATTGGGTAAGTTAGTTACATGTTGTTACATAGGGTACTGGATTCAAGGAACTATTGGAAATACTAAAACTGGATTGTGGAAATTTTTTTAAGTGAATTCCAAAAGTGAAGACACATTCTTTTTTCAATTAATAGCGTGTTTTCTAATGAAAGTGCCGATGATACTGCAGCTTAACTTGACAGTGTGTAGTGTTTGATGGAAAAGGATAATGTTCAATGTTTATTAAAGGATTATGAAATAAGACATGAATTGTGATAATTGAGAATATGTTAATTTCAATTAATAGTGTGGTTTATTTATTTATTTATATATTTATTAACAACACTTGTAACAGACAGGTTCACCTCGTGTCAGACAGTTTTACTTGGGGAGGAAGCCAGAGAACCTGGAGAGAACCACCGAGTAACTATCAGACTCCCCAATGTTCTAACTCCACAGAAGCAGGGTTAGCATTGGTTGAAGACCAGTGGACCATCAACGTGTAGTACACCTAAATACACAGTGCCACCGTGCCCACATGTGGGCAATCGGGATTAAATGCCTTGCCTTAGGACACAATGAAGTTACCTCTGGTGGGCATCGAACCGTGGACCTTTCGGTTTGAAGTCCAAAGCCACAGCCGATGAGCTACCATGCTCCCAGTATAAATAAATAAATTTAAGCTGTCCAGATAACAAGCACTACATTCAAGTAAACTTTCCTCTATAAATACACAGTTTTATGGGGGATTTCTCTTTTATTTTTGTTTCAGCATTTCAAAAAAAATCGGCTCTCCTTGTTTTGGCACACTTGTTAATGAACATATTTATTTAAGGAGTGTATTTACATTTCTAACTGAGTGGTCAAGTTTTTCTGGAGAACAACTGGGTATATCACTCCTTTCATACACCTGAGGTCAAGTGACGAGAATTGAAATAATTGACCAGGGGGAACTGAATGTTAACATAATAAGGCGTCAAAAAGTTAAAAATCTGTTTCTCAGTCCCTCCTGCATGGTCCTTTTGGCTACAGCATGCTCTCTTTTTATTACCAATGCAAACTTCAAAAAATAAAAATTAAATGGTTTATGTCTGATATTTTACCCATGTTAATAAAATTAATAAATTTGTCCCTTGAGTGCAACAAGGCTTTGCAATGCTTTATCATTGCAAAGTCTTCTTGCACTCAAAGGACGAAATACACCATCACACATGCTGTTCTGGACTGTAGATTATGAGTCCTAAGACATTAAACAATGAAGAACATGAAGTTTTGATGGCAGAGAAATAATTACAAAAAATAAAATAAAATAAACTGCCTGCTCGCCTGCATGCAATTTTACAAAAAATGGCCTGAGAAACAGAAAATCTACTTTATACGGCCAAATGTTGAAACTTCCTGACAATCTTAATAGAAATTTGACAGTGCATTACCTCAACTATACATTAAGCTGTGTGTGAACTATTTTCTTAGAATTTGTTGCAGTTTGCAGTGTTTCAGTGCTCACAAAATCGGTGGGCAGATGTGAAATGTAAAATCACATAAAAATGTCAGAAATGGCTGATCAGTTGCGTGTCAAATATTTTCCGATAATATGAAGAAAAATGTGACAGTGCACCACTTCAGCTATTCAGTTAGCTGTTTGTAAACATTTTTCCACCAGGAGTGGTTGTAGATTTGGGGTTTGGCTGCTCACAAAATGGGAGGGTCGATGTGAAAAAGAAAAATGACGTAAAAATGCTGAAAATGACTTTAAATAGCAAAAATAAAATTACCCGGGTTTCCATCTTTTGAATCTTGACAACATACTAAAATTTCATCAAAATAGGACGAACTTGAATTTTTAGACAGTGACCGCTTATGATGAAAGGTCAATTCGGCCATGACCATTGATAATTTCCAGGATGTCCACACATTTTTAGAAATGTTTTTTGTGGCGATTTTTCCAAAATTTCAGAGCATAAAAATCTAGAAAAAAATGTTTGTTTTCTTTTGTTTTGGATGAAGGTGGAAAATTGGAATCTAAAAATGAGGTGTACCACTCACAATGAGGTGCAGATAACCTATCTGTCTGTTGGTAAAGGAGACTACCAGAAAGTGGAAAATGAAGACCCCCACCCCCCCCCCCCCCCCCCCCCCCAAAAAAAAAAAAAACTGCTTACAATGTCAGTTACAGTAGGTGGAAAATTTCCGGATTTAAATTTCAGCATTTAGACACCAGTTTGCAGAGGATTAACTATTTGCAAGGGGGCGCAGTGGCTCAGTGGTAGACTGTTGGACTTTTATGCTAGAGGTCCCGAGTTCGATCCCCATCCGGGACGACCCATGTTGTGTCCTTGGGCAAGGCACTTTATCCCGGTTGCCTAGATGGGGGCACGATGACGCCGTGTACTAAGGTGTACTGCACGTCGATGGTGCACATGTCTTCAACCGCTGTAACCCTGCTTGAACAGAGTTAGAATGTTGAGGAGCTGACAGTTGCTCGTCATTGCTTGGTGGTTCTCTCCGGGTTCTCCGGCTTCCTCCACCCGTAAAACTGTCACGGTCATGATTAGCCATTGTGCATAAGTATGTGACCTTAAACTCCAATAAATAAATAAATAAATAACTATTTGCATGCAACTTGTGTATATTCCTGCCCAAGACACAAAATCTTTTGCCACTGAAATAAATATAATTTGGACACAATTGACCAAATTTCCCCACTGTAAAACTTTTTGAGCAATGATTTCTGGAGGTAAATTTAGATGAATTCTTCATCAAATCTAGTCGTGGCTGCTCCAGGAGCCATGACTAGATTTGATGTAGAATAATTTTTAAATACTCCACCTGTTAACTGGTAGAGGTCTGAATTACTTTTGTTTATCAAAATTTGTTCATATGTCTTTGCCTTGTTACAATTTATGGGAAAGTGCCTACAGGCACTCTCCCATAAACTGTACCAAGGCAAATCCATACAGACTAAATCATTTCACTTCAAAGATAATACAAAGCACATCCATGGAATATGAAGCCTTTAAGTTAAGAGTAAAGCCCAAATATGGGCTTCCAGCACTCTACCAGTTAAGAGGTCAAACCCGATTTGAAGGCAAACTTTTTCTCTGTTTTCAGGATGGTTTGTGGTTTGGAAATTATTTTTAAGCAAGTTCAAATTTGTCCAAGAGCTGCTTGGTAAGAATGGAAAGGAACAGAAAGAGGACAGCATTGCGAAAAGAACAAGATCAAAAGCAAGAAAGGAATAGTGAAGACAGATTAAAAAGGAGTGCTCACAAAATTGCTGATCACTCTTGTTAACTTCTTAAATGGATTACATAAAATCAAAAAGGGCAAGAAAACAATTGGGCAGATGGATTGAGAAGTGGCTACAAAATTACAGATAACTCATGTCGACTTCTTCATCAGGATATATTTCTCATTTTATCAAAGTAACAATGATTCACATTTTCATTTTTTAATATTGCTATTTTCAAAGGAAATATGTTTCACAAAATACTGTAAATGAAATTTTTATTTTCGTATATGTGTATCAGTAAGTTTCAAGTGAAATATGTTTTTTTATAAATTTGTGACAATATGTTACATGTATTTTAGTAGTTCATAGTGTTATGGTTATTTCTGGTCGCTTCCGGGCAGTTTTGTTTTTATCTTCGCAATGTTGTTTTTAATTATAGATTTACATAACTTTATGTTGCCCTTGATGTCTGAAACTCTGCATACTAACAAGCTATGAATTTAAAATAAAATATGCTTTCTGTTTTGGAATTCACTTTAAAAAAATGTCCACAATCCAGTGTAAGTACAGTGAAACCCTGTTAATTGAATAGTCACATTGTCAATGAAAATTATTCAATTAACAGGAGTATTCAATTAACAGGGATTGTGTCACTTTCCTGTATTCTAGAGATAAATTTAGTATTTGTTCTATTATATCTTGTTTGACAGAGCTCATTGAGCTCTGTCAGACAAGATATAATAGATTAAATGCCTGTATTGGATGTACTGAGGCCAAATAGGTCTATAAACAAAGAAAAACTGGGGAGTGTCAGGGTAATTTCCTGACAGGTTGCAAGATTTTTTATTCAGTTAACAGGAGTTTACTCTATAACCCATATTCAATTAACAGGTCAAATTTGTACTGGAGGTAGGGTAAATGGTTTTGAGTTGGGAAATTACATTCAGTTAACAGGATTATTCAGTTAAGAGATATCCAATTAAGTGGACTCCACTGTATTTACATCAGTTCCTTGAATCCTGCACATTATGCAACATGTAACCATCTAACCCTGTGCATTTTTACAGCCTTAGTCAGTGTATATTTTCATGTAATGTGTGAAATGGCAGTTAACAATTTTTTATAACCAAAAAGTGTAACTAACCCTGTGCATTGCACAGGGTTAGTCCAAGCATGGAAATAAGCAGACTGTCTTCTTCAGAATGAGGTCCCCAGAGGGTGAATTTGCTGATGGTACCCTGCACAGTAGGGTACCATCACTAAATTTACCGTCTGTGAACTTCAATCTGAATTAAGGTCTCAAGTCTAAACAGAAAGAGGTACCCAGAGGCTAAATTGGCCCACTGTATGGGATAGCATCAGCAAATTCCCCCTCTGGGAACCTCATTCTGAAAATGACAGATTGCTTATTTCCAGGCTTGGGTTAGTCACACTTTTCCGGTTAAAAACAAATTTCATTATTACCTGAGTATCTAAACCTTGTTCTCATTACAGCCTCAGTGTAAATCTCACTCTTCACCCAATGTAATAGCCAAAAGCAGCCAGTAATATTCTAAAAAAAAAAGTGATCAAACTCAGCTTATGATCCCTCATGGAATGGCTTGTGAAAATTTTTTTTTTTTTTTTTTTTTTTTTTTAGTAAATTCCAAAACTGAAAACATATTCTATTTTTAGTTAATAGCTTGTTTACAGTGTTTTTTTTACATTGTCTTTCACATACAAACCAAATCACATACTCAGTATTTTTACCTCATCTGACTGAAAATCAGCTGTTGCTCTCACTTGGCATCCGTCGTACATTAACTCTTGAATTTTTGTCTTCTTCGTCAGAACTACAGGGCCAAATCCTACCAAATTTGACACAAAATATCCTTCCAACTTTGTTATACAGAATTTGCTAAGCCCAGTGGACTGAAGGCAGTGCCTGAAAAGCATAAAATTCTTCAAAAAATCTCATAATCACCAGTCACAATGCTTTAACATTTGGTATGCAACTTCCTCATGTGCTGAAGATTCAAGTTTGTTCAAAGAAAGTTTCTCGTGCAGTATTTGGGCTCATTCTGAAAGGAGCAAAAATCTTTAGCCCCACCCAAAAGTTCTATTTTCCAAACTGGTTGGACAATTTGAACCAAATTTGGTATGTATTAGTATTAGGGGACATGTCCTTCGTCTATGATGGAGCAAATTTTTCAAGCTCACATGGGAACCCCAGCACCTAAAAATAGAAAGAGATTTCAGATGCCCATATTCCCAAACTGCACTGAACAGAGAATGGTTGTTTGGTGTGAAGCATCCTTCAGTCAAATTGAATAGGCCAGAGAAATTGCAATCAGTTTTGTCATTGCAGTAATGGAAAAATGTTCAGGAAGCACTTTTCAAAAATGAAACAAATCATCTGCAAAACTAAAAAAATCGAATTCTACAATCCAGTATAAGTATTTCTATTAGTTACTTGAATCTTGCACCCTATGGAACAGTTAACCATCTTACCCTGTTAGTTGGGCAGCTAGGTACACCCCCTATGGGACCCCCAGGACTGAACAAGACCTTTTTTTTGTGTACCTGGACATCTCGAGAGTAGTTTTTCAGATGTTAACAAGAAATCATCTTGGGCAGATATGACGTAATCCAAGATGGCACACATGAGGGTGGGTCAATTTCAAGATTTTACTCATCACTAATTTTTCTCAATTACGGAAAAACTATATGAGATTAGGAATGGGAATATTAACTCATTCATATTTCTGACACCTTTCCCTGTGTAATAATATCAATCAGGTAAGTGAAAATCCAAGCTCCAGTGGGCTACCAGGACAACCAAACATGACATAACTGGGTCACGGTACATGACTCACTTCCTATGTCCACCACTGGTCCATCCAATGGGACCCAGTCGGGTATATGATCTACTCCTGATGCTTTTCAGTGTCGAGGCATTTTTCTGGTAGCCATCTTGGATACTCACTGACTAAATTGGTTTTATCATACGCAGAAAAAGTGTCCAAAATACTACATGTATACAGTTGATCTCTTTGCCCTATAGCAAACATTTTGTTCCACAATCATCGAACAACTTGTGAGATAGTGTAAACTTGCCCATTGCATCAGCGCGATAATTGGGAATGGGTGGCAGCACTGGTGGCCATCTTGTTTTTCACATCAGCTTTCCATAGTGCATTTTCATGCTGGATATTATCGGAGAATAGTTTGTGATCAATTTAACATCTTATCATGATTCAAAAAGGTTTTTGCAAAAAAAGTGTCGAAAAAAGATGGTTTTCTTCTATTTTGAGGCTTTTCGCTTTCTTGATTGATATTATTATACGGGGAAAGGTGTCAGAAATACGAATAAGTTAATTCCCGTTCCTTTTCTGATACAGATTTTTCGTAATCGAGAAAAATTAGTGATGATGTAAAATCACGAAATTGACACACCCTCATGAGTGCCATTTTGGATTATGACATATCCAGCCAGGATGATTGCTTGTTAACATCTGAAAATCTATCTACTCTCGAGATGTCCAGGTACATGAAAAAAATGGTCTCGTTCGTTCCTGGGGGGTGGGGGGGGGCATAGGGGGGATGTACCTAACTGCCAGACAATATGAATTTTTACAGCCTTAGTGTATATTTTTATGTAGTGAGTGATATGGCAGTCTATCAACTAATCCTGCTCAATGCTTATGGTTAGTCAGTTTGTATTTTCTCATCAACTAACTCAATGCAGTGTACAGGGTTAGTCCCTCTTTTCTGTCTGGTTATAATAGGGACCTGCAAATTGCCGACTTGGATCAAATCGAATTGGAGAAAACAAATCAAATTTTAATTCGAATTTTGAATCAAACTTCAAGTTGAATCACAGTTATGTAGAGTGCATTTTTTACCTCGCCACTTCCCATGCTATAAACTGAGATATAAACCAATATACTAGCTATTGATAGAAACTATTCGAATTGACTTTGTGGCTTCAAAACTGCAGCAATAAACATTTTTAAACCTGGCTGATAAGGCTGATACCTCATTTTTATCAGGGGAGCACGGTGGCTCAGTTGGTAGAGGTGCAGGCTGCAAGCCGAGAGGTCCTCGGTTCGAATCCCACCTGCGCCAACCGCGTTGTGTCCTTGGGCAAGACACTTCATCTCCATTGCCCGTGTGGGGGCACGATGACGCTGTGTACTAAGGCGTACTGCACGTCGATGGAACGCATGTCTTCAACCAATCTAACCCTGCCTGTGCTACTGTGCGGAGTTACGATGTTGCTGAGCTGGCAGCTGCTCGTCGTTGCTCGGTGGTTCTCTCCGGGTACTCCGCATTCCTCCACCCATGAAACTGTCACGGTCATGATTAGCCATTGTGCATAAATATGTGACCTTAAACATCAATAAATAAATAAATAAATAAATATACCTCATTTTTATCAGGTTTTCTTGGAAAACAACATCCATCAAAGTGGATTGACTCCTTTCGGTCGTGATGCCATTTGTTTTAAATAAAAATGCGGAATGACTAAAACAAAACGATAATTCAATGCCGAATGGAATTGATCCCCTTGTAAATTAAAGCCTGCTCTACTTCTGTTTATACATTAATTCTTTTGGATAACCATTGCATTTGACGATGTATCCAGTAACTGTGATCGAACAGAACAATACTCATTATAAAATATTGTGATCATGTTGTGGAAGAAATCATTTATTGAAGTTGAATAGCTGAATAACTTTTCAAAGTTCGAAACTTGAAATTTTTAGAAATGGTCACTGGTCATAATGCATAATACTTTGAAATGAACCATTGTAGCGATGTAGCTACAACTGTTTTACCATTTTAGCTACATCACAACAAACACTGTTACCGCTACAATGGTTCATTTCAACGTATTGTGCATTATGACCACTGACCATTTGTAAAAATTTCAAGTTTTGAACTTTGAGCTACATCACTACAAACACTGGTACCACTACAAGTCAGTTACGTTTCTACTCAGAACAATACTCAATATAAAGTAATGTGATCAATTACAATCTGTAAACATTCAGGGTTATGGCCAAACTGTATTCAAAAATATTCGAATTTCCTATTTCTAATCGTCTCGAATATTGACTTTCAAATTGAATTTTGAATCGATTTTCACAGGAGCCAAGGTTATAAATACAGGCGCCTAGGTTATAAACAAAATCATCTCTATCAGGTGACTGACCCTATACATTACACTGCCTTAGTGTGTGCACATTTTCTTGGCGTGTGTGATATGGCAGTTACCAGAGAGCACGGTGGCTCAGTAGGTAGATGTGCAGGCTGCAAGCCGAGAGGTCCTCGGTTCGAATCCCACCTGCGGCAACCGCATTGTGTCCTTGGGCAAGACACTTCATCTCCATTGCCTGTGTGGGGGCACGATGATGCCGTGTACTAAGCGTACTGCACGTCGATGGTACGCATGTCTTCAACCAATCTAACCCTGCCTGTGCTGCAGTGCGGAGTTACGATGTTGGGGAGCTGGCAGCTGCTCGTCGTTGCTCAGTGGTTCTCTCCAGGTACTCCGGCTTCCTCCACCCGTAAAACTGTCATGGTCATGATTAGCCATTGTGCATAAATATGTGACCTTAAAAACATCAATAAATAAATAAATGGCAGTTACCATTTTTTTATAACCAGAAAATGTGACTGAACCTGTGCATTGCACAGGGTTAATCACACTTTTTGGTTATAAAAAAAATTCTCATTATCAAGTGAGTAACTAACCCTGTGCACTGTCCAGTCTGAGTGTAAATCTCATCCATATCAACTCTACCCAACATAATGGTAAAAACCAGCCAGAACTGTTCTCAAAAACTTATGACCCCTCATTGGAATGGACTCTGGGAAGGTTTTTTTAGTTAAATAATGTTAGGTATCTGTCAAATAATCTATAGGATTTCAGTTGTGAACTTTTAAAGATTTCTGATATTTTTATATTAAAAAGGTAGATTGAGACATATTTCCATTAAAATCGCCCAACACAGTTACATAAACAAAATTTACCTGGATAAGAAAGGTATATATCACTAATGTCTGTGGCGCTCTTATTTGCACATACAAGTGTGTCAATAATGAGTGCACTGCAGTGTTCTTATTTCCACACACAGAAGTGGTAATAAGCACTCCCTTTAAAAAAAACCTGTTTCTTTGGGTGTGGGTGAATATAAACCACCTAACAACTTTAACCCTTTACCTAACAAATCGGCAGCATCCGCCCACATAATATGCAAATTCAGCAGTTGAAAAAATATTAATTTTCAGAAAATTACAAAAAAACTATATCAGGTGACTCCTCATTGGAACGAACTCGTCAAGTTTATTCTAGTGAGAGGTCACGATACGGTTTTGTTGAAATATTTGAAAATTTTGAAAAAATAATATTTATAATCATAAATTTTGATATTGTCTGCATTGGGTAAAGGGTTAATGCTGGAAAGAGAAAATTTAATGTACTCTATTGTAAAATAAGAAAGGGTTGTAGCAATTTAAATGCCAACAGGTTCTCAAACTTCATGGCTTATTCTCATATCTGCCGCTGTGGCATTGTGTTTGCAGATGCTCAGCACTTTTCTTATCATACCCTCTTAATGTACAACCATAGAGAAAACTTAAAGAAGCTTTTCTCAGACATGACACCAATTTAAATTATGTTGATTTACTCTTGTTTGGTGACCCCGCATAGCTGACAGGAGTGAATGTTGATATATGCCACTCAAAACATTATTCATGGGACAAATTTGGCATACTGTTGCATATCACATGAGAGGCAATAAGTAGTCTTACCGACTGACATGGAAATAGAAAGCACTCTCTCACTTACTACTTTGGTATTTGTCTTATCATTAAGGTAAATCAAGGCCTGGAAATAACACGCAAACGATCGTTTAGATTATGTGGGGGTTATGTCAATTGTAAAATACATGAATGCAGTACAGGTTATGATGAAACAACACCACATAAATTAACTTCTTAACCCTTTACCCAACGCAGACGATATCAAAATTTATTATTTTAAATATAATTTTTAAAAATTTTTCAAAACATTTCAACAAAACCATATCATGTGACCACTCGTTGGAACGAGCTCAACGAGCAGGAAAACACAGAATAATTTGTTCTTGTATCATTTTATCACAGCACCATACTGAGAGGTCCTCGGTTCGAATCCCACCTGCGGCAACCGTGTTGTGTCCTTGGGCAAGACACTTCGCCCCCACTGCCCACGTGGGGGCACGGTGATGCTGTGTACTAAGGCGTACTGCATGTCGATAGTGCACCTGTCTTCAACCAATGCTAACCCTGCTTGTGTGGAGTTGGTATGTTGGGGAGCTGACAGTTGCTCGCCGTTGCTCGGTGGAGCTCTCCGGGTACTCAGGCTCGTACCTCCACCCGTAAAACTGTCACGGTCATGGTTAGCCATTGTGCAGAAATATGTGACCTTAAACACCAATAAATAAATAATTAAATAAATAATCACAGTGCCATAAATGAGATCGACAATGAGCTCAACTTTGGCATTTTTTTGCCAACACAAATCATATCTACAGTAATTTTGTGACTTGTTCCAAACACACTGTAACCTTTAAAGGCCTATTCAGGGTTTTGCAACCTCAGAGCATGTGCCTTTAACATGCCACAATTAAGAGGTTCTCCGGACAATAGACAAATCACCTGGGCAGTGATTTCTAGTCAAGTCTTGGCTGCCTTTGCAGCCAAGACTTGACAATAAATCACTGCTAAGCAACTAGACATGTACAGGTTGTGGTATGGTCGGAATTCAGGACAATTGTCTAAGCCCTTAACGGTTAACAAAACTAAAAAGAAAATCAGTCATCTCTTTCATGAAAATGAAAACTGCAACTACCATCAAGTCTCAACAACGACTTATAAATGTTGAATGTAGGAATATTTGAAAATATAGATGGTTTCAGTATTCAATGATTGGTTCAGTTCAGATTTTTTTTTAGTATTCCCATGATATCGATTCGGTTTTTCAGGAGATTGCTATCTTTAACCCTTTTCCCAACGCAGACGATATCAAAATTTATTAATTTAAATATCGTTTTTTAATTTTTTTTTCGAAAAATTTCAACAAAACCATATCATGTGACCCCTCATTGGAATGAGCTCGATGAGCTCATTCCAAAGAGGGATCACATCATATGGTTTTGTTGAAATTTTTCGAAAAATAATATTTTTTTAGCTGCTGAATCTGCATATTACGCGGTGATTCGTTGGGTAAAAGGTTATAATGGAGATAACCATCATTACTATTTCTCTTTTTTCAAAATCTCGTTCAGCTTAGTTTTTTTTCTCCCTTTTTTTGTTTTTCTTTGTGTAATTAATTATTATTATTAATTGTAATTTAAATTCTTGTATATCATTATAATGTTTTGTTGCCATGTACCACAAAGTGTTAGATTTTATGATGGAGAGAAGGATCTTTAATTGATTATCATTTTCCTTCAATCCAAGTTTGATTCATATCATCAGAGAGAAATAAAAATATGTTTTAAATTAAATAAACAATCTTGTAATAAATCAAATAACCAAATTAGTCAATTGAATTAGCAAATTAGTAATTTAAACTAGAGAAACAATTTACTGTGATCAGTAAATTTGAGTTTATGTAAAAATGGTGAAAGCATTGGAACAAAACTATATAGAAAGAGAATTTACAGCAAATTATTTTCAGGAGTAAAAATCTTTAAAGAAATCAGAAATGGTTGTTCGTAAACAACTTTGAGAATGTATAATGGTGGTGGAAGTCGCCTCGGATTAGCAAACTTCACTCTACCTTCAATAAAAAGCAACTCGGATGTCGCCTTGTGAAAAATTTATGTACAATGAAATTAGGTGAATTTCGCACACAATAAAAACATTTTTCCTTTAGCCAGCCCTACAGTTTATATTTAAAATGTATGAATTGCTCTGACGGTATCCGGCTTATTCGGACCTTGGCTTATTCGGACCTCCGGCTCATTTGGACCTTGGCTTTTTTGGACCTCTGGCTTATTCACTCCCTCAATTACATATTGATAATTAAAACAAGAATTGTAGGAAATTTCAGCTATTTGATTACATTTTATCTCAAACAATCATACATACAATAAAATCCCCTCAATTACATATTGATAATTATGACAAGGATTTTAGGAAATTTCAACTATTTTATTACATTTTATCCCAAACAGTCAAAATATAAAATATTTTTGGGACCTCAGGCTTTTTCGCCCCCTCGCTTATATACTGTGAATATATACAGTGAATCGTCTTTCCTACTTGTAACTTGGCATTTCGTCCCCTGAGTTCCAATGTGTTCTGTGTGCCTACTGGCACATAGAACACATTGGAACTCAGGGGATGATTTGTCAAATAGTTTATTATGTAATTGAGGGGACGAATAAGCTGTAGATCCAAAAAAGCCAAGGTCTGAATGAACCGGAGGTCCGAAAAAGCCAGGGTTCGAAAGAGCCAAGGTCTGAATAAGCTGACATTCACTCTGATGTTGCACACACAACGCTGTAATGTTGAAGTTTCGCCAAGTAACATGGGAACCAATGATCTTCAATTTTGCCATTTCACTTAAAACTCACCAAGTTTAAGTTTATCAGTTTGAGCTACAGTGTCAATGACACTTATTTTAATTTGGGATAGTTCCCAATTTAGTCGTAAAAATTCCCTTATTTTTTCACAAAATATGCCCCTAAAATGGCCTTATTTTTGACAAAAAAGGGAAATTAAAGCCTGGAATAGGCAGAAGACAAGAAGAAGGAGAAAAAATACCTTACAAATACAAGTCTTTGTGTTCCACGTAGACAAACTAGAGAAACAAAATTTCCTGTGATCAGTAAATTAGAGTCTGTGTGAAAATGGTGACAGCATCAGAACTAAACTACATAGAAAGTGAATTTATGGAGACTTATTTTCGGGAGTAAAATATCTTTAAAGATTTTCATACAGTAGTCCCATAAATTTTTCAAGAAACCAGAAATATCTTCTGTGCACCCCATTTAATGTGTTCTATAAAGGAATTGGAATTGGATATTGAAAAAACAAGAAATACATTCTTGTGTACTGTATTTGAAGAGTTTCATGCAAAAAACACAAATGATTTGCAAAAAAACTCAAATTCTATACTGATTAACCCACCTTCCCAACCCTCCCTCATATTTCAAAACTTGTATTAGGTACAGGTCAGGATAGTCTAAACAACATTTCTTTGGAAAAGGGAAACTCTTAATCATTACAAAACATGATGATCTTAAGAACAAGAATGTACATTTATTTATTGGGGTTTGATGACACTTTCGACAGCCAGGGTCACCTCATGTCGGACAGTTTTATGGGTGAAGGAAGCCGGAGTACCCGGAGAGAACCACCAAGCAACAGTGAGCAACTGTCAACTCCACACAAGCAGGATTAGCATTGGTTGAAGACAAGTGCACCAATGACGTGCAGTACGCCTTAGTACATGCTAACATGCCCCCACATGGACAATGGGGATTAAGTGTCTTGCCCAAGGACACAACACGGTTGTCACAGGTGGGATTTGAACCAAGGACCTCTCAGCTTGCAGCCTGCATCTCTACCTACCGAGCCACCCCACAAGAATGTACATAAAGAAATAGTGTAAAAAAAAAAAACACAGTAAATGACAGGATTCGACAGCAAGCTTAAAGCTTTTGTAACTCATCTCCTGCATAGATGTGATATATACACAGTGTTGTTACAAGACTGCAATGGGATTCAATATAATTTCTCACGGAGAGTAGTAAAAGGAGAAACTGGAACAATAGTCATAGAATAAAGGGAATTATTTACAGCACATGGGGTGCTTATGGATGGTAGTGGATGATTGCCAAGTCAAAACAAAATGAAGATCATGAATCTAAATGTATGGATGCCAAAGCAGATATGTCTCACGTTAGTAACCTTTAGTGTTTTCCATTATAAGGTATTGTGAATTTAAAGAATGTAATCACAATGACAAAATAAAATGCTCATTCCATGTTACCCTATGTCCAAACACGACAATGACGGGGAGACACCCCAGTTCTCCTATCCTGCAACCCCAACCAATGGAGGACGGTGGTGTGGTTAGCTAGTTGCTGAGCTCTAGGTCCACCCAACAAAACTCTCACCAAGAGTCCCATTGAATAGCCCTCACATTCGGCGAACAACAAACTTGAAATATGTCAGTTTGTCTGATGTATAAGTGGGTGCTACTATCAAAACTTTGTATCGGAGGGGGGGGGGGGGGGGTCATTTTCACAATTTTTGGTCCTGCCCACATTTTGGACATTTAAATTTACATGCCATATGATCCGGGTATAAGTCAAGAGGGTGCATGAAATAGAAGAGGGTACATTTATTTATTGGGGGGGGGGGGGGGGTGGGGGAGGGGGGCTTATTTTCAAGATGTTAAGTCTGCAGGAGAATTCTGAAATCAAAGTTGACACAAAGGTAGGTGACTCTGTTAATCCCAGAGCAAAGATGCCTTAACTCTTTGCTTAACGAATTGGCCACATACACCCATGTAATTTAAAAATTGAACATTTGGAGAGAAGAAAATTTAAGTTTAAAACAATTTCAATAAAACTATATCGTGCCACCTCATTGGAACAAACTCATTGAACTTTTTCCAACGAGGGGGATATGGTTTTGTTGAAATTTTTTTTAGCATTTGAAAAAAAAACAAGAGCGCACGTATCGCTGAAGCAATACAATGTCCCCTACCGGACTAATGAGCATTAATAATTATACAAATGTTATAACCTAGATGTGATCAGCATGAATTCCGTTGAAGTGTTTCCAAAAAGACTCCAGAAAACTGATATTTTGGTGCTTTTCCATATTTTCAAGGGCGTAAATCACACAAGAATAATGCGATCAGCAAGAAACTCAAACTTGATCTGTAAGTCATCGTTCTATCGTAGTTTACCAAAAATGAAATCATTCCGTTGAAGCGTTTCCAAAAAAACTCTGGAAAACTGATATTTTGGTGCTGTTTTCCATATTTCCAAGGGCTGTAACTCACACAAGAATAATGCAATCAGCATGAAACTCAAACTTGATTTGTAAGTCATCATTCTATAGTAGTTTACCAAAAATGAAATCATTCCGTTGAAGCGTTTCCAAAAAAAATCTGGAAAACTAAAGTGTGGCTGACAGACTGACGGATGGACAGAGTGCAAACATATAGTCCCCTCCGGCGATGCCGGTAGGGGACTAATAATTAAAATGATAAATTTTAATATCGTGTGCATTGGGTAAGGGGTTCTTTTTTGTTGTAACAACAAGGCAGCTGGGCTGGCATTGATATTGTCATCCAAAGTCAGGGACTGGTCTTATTTACAATGAGGGGACTACACTTCACCCCAATTGCCCATGTGGGGACATGGTGGCGTTGTGTACTAAGGCATACTGCACATCGATGGCGCACTTGTCTTAAACCAATGCTAACCCTGCTTGTGTGGAGTTAGTATGTTGGGAAACTGACAGTTGCTCGCTGTTTCTCTGTCGTTCTCACCGTGTACTCCGAGTGCCTCCACCCATAAAACTGTTGTGGTCATGGTTGGCCATTGTGCAGAAATATGTGACCTTAAACATTAGGGCTGCAACAATTAATCGTGATGCTAATGATTCAATACATATCGTTGTTCACTATGTATCTTGATACAATAAATATAAATAACATCATACAAAACAACTTTAGATTTTGAAAACTCATTCAGAGAACCCTTATTTTTCCATGCTAACATTGATAGTGATAAATATGCCATTAAAGGGATTATTCAGTTAACCAAAATCCGGTGAATTCCGGGAATCCCTCTATTGTTCTAAATATTTATTTGACAAATCCATTGTATCTTGTTTGACAGAGCTCACTGAGCTCTGTCAAACAAGATATAAGGAAAAATTATTCTGAAAAATGGGTCATAAAATCAAAACCTTAAATTACTTAATGTCATGGGTTATCACATTGAGAAGGCTCAGTGGTAGACTTGGATTTCTATGCTAGAGGTCCCGAGTTTGATCCCCGTCTGGGACAGCCCACTTTATGTCCTTGGGCAAGGCACTTTATCCTGGTTGCCTGCATGAGGGCACGATGATGCCGTGTACTCAGGCGTACTGCACGTCAATGGTGCACATGTCTTCAACCGCTGTTACCCTGCTTGAGCGGAGCTTGAACAGAGAATGTTGAGGAGCTGACAGCTGCTGCTCGGTGGTTCTCTCCGGGTACTCCAGCTTCCTCCACCTGTCAAACTGTCACGGTCATGATCAGCCATTGTGCATAAGTATGTGACCTTAAACACCAATAAATAAATAAATAATATCACATTGAGAAGTTACCTTTTGCTTGAAGAGTGCATCCAAATTTTTTTACAAGTTAGCTACTGGAAATGAATACATGCTGTCTCAAAAGTAGCTGACATCTGTAAGTGCATGTCATGAGAGATAATGTGTATCATGATACATTTCGTATCGTGTACACTGAATGGTGATACATATCGTATCGTCAGGGAGGCATATCGTTACAGCCCCATTAAACACCAATAAATAAATAAATAATGAGGGGACTCTGAAACTGAAATCTGAAAAGTTGACAGGTGGGTTTATTTTCAATTATGGGCTTATTTCTGGTTAAGTACAGTATCAACTTTAGGAATTCATTAGAGGATATAAATTGTGATTTCTAATATCTTTGCAACATATAGTCAATAAGGACAGGATGACCTGAAAAACCTTGGCACATATTTTGAATGTCCAGTGAGTTTCAACTTGATTTGCCCCATATTTTGAAGCTCAAGCACTTTTCAGCTCATTTGATATATGAGTGGGACCCAGTTTAACCCTTGAACCAATGCAGACGATATCCAAATTTATTATTTTAAATATAATTTTTTTAAATTTTTCAAAAAAATTCAACAAAACCATATCAAGTGACCCCTCACTGGAACGAGCTTGATGAGATCATTCCAAAGAGACCCCTCACTGGAATGAGCTTGATGAGATCATTCCAAAGAGGGGTCACATGATATGGTTTTGTTGATATTTTTGGAAAAATAATATTTTTTCAGCTGTGGCTCAGTAGGTAGAGGTGCAGGCTGCAAGCCGAGAGGTCCTCGGTTCGAATCCCACCTGCGGCAACCGCGTTGTGTCCTTGGGCAAGACACTTCATCTCCATTGCCCGCGTGGGGGCACGATGACGCCGTGTACTAAGGCGTACTGCACGTCGATGGTACGCATGTCTTCAACCAATCTAACCATGCCTGTGCTGCAGTGCGGAGTTACGATGTTGGGGAGCTGGCAGCTGCTCGTCGTTGCTCGGTGGTTCTCTCCGGGTACTCTGGCTTCCTCCACCCGTAAAACTGTCACGGTCATGGTTATCCATTGTGCATAAATATGTGACCTTAAACATCAATAAATAAATATTTTTTCAGCTGCTGAATTTGCATATTACGCAGGCAGATGTGGCCAATTTGTTGGGTAAAGGGTTACAAATTTTATGCTCCACCCACATTTTTTTAAGTGAAAAAATACATGTATGAATAAATCAGGTTGTCATAAAATGCAATTTCCAGCAATTCTGAAAAATTCACTCAATGACTCCTGGGTGACGACCATATTTTGAACCTCCAGTGAGTTTCTTCTTATTTCATGTTAGTCTCGGGTCAACTGGTCATACCATGTTTGAAATATGAGCATGACCCACTTTCTAAAAATCTGAGTGAACAAATACATGTATGAACTCTGGGAGTGCAAAAGAGAGTTATAACATTCAATTTCCAGCAATTCTGAAAAATGAACTCGAAGACCCCTGGGTGATCTGAGTGATCTGGACTCAGGATTATGAACCTCCAGTGCATTTTCACTTATTTGTGGTTGGTCCCAGGCCCAATAGCTCATACCATATTCGGGATATGAGCATGACCTACTTTCAAAATATTTGTTTCTCCCCATCCTCTTTTTCTGAGTGCAAAAATGCTTGAGCTGAAACGGTTGGCTCATTTTCACAACCGACTAACCGAGAGCTATAACCGGTTAATATCCAGTTATTCGTAGCCATTTTTTTTTCACCGAGTCTGGGATCAAAACTACAAGAATTAGAAAGCAGTGTTTTCAGAAACTATTCCGTAGTGTGTATACAAACGAATGTTGTTGAGTACTCAACAACGTTCGTTTGGATACATACTACGGAATAGTTCCTACGGTTACTCAGTACTCACGGAAATTGCCGATCATCAACGTAGTCTTGAAGCCAAAGTCAATTATTTCTCAATATATACAGCACTGCTTCGATGTGTATTCTATCCCAATAGAGAAGCGGCAGATTTATTACGTTTTAACCGTGGAATGACGATCACTATTGATATTTCGGATAACCGGTTGACGTTTATTTTCAAATCTGTCAGGTAGGTAACTGGTTTCAAACCAGTTATCCAGTTAACCATTCCAGTACTAAAAAATGCATTTATCAGCAGGTATGAGTATAGAGAATGTATTAGGGATTGGGGGTCATAAAATGCAATTTCCACCAAATATGAAAAATGCATTCAAAACCCCCTGGGGGACCTCAGTGATTTTGACCCAAATTTTGAACCTTCATTGAGTTTTGACTTGTTTGGTGTTGGTTAGTCCTGTGTCCATAGGTCATATCGTGCTTGAGATATGAGTGTGATCCACATTCAAAATACACCTAGGGAGATATCCAATACTCCAAGACCCTGAGAAATATAGATAGCCAAGTACAAGTGAGTCTATCAATATGCTAAAAAGCAGCGGGATATTCGAGACCAGAGGAAAAAGAGAAAGATACGATATAAATACAATAGTCAGTGTGTTCACACAGACTAAAAACCAATTCACTAAGTATTTTTGTGTGGTTCCTTTTTCTATTTTTATCTTCTGGACTTCTGTCTTCTACCCACTTCCTTGTCCGACCAATAACTCAATACAAATCTTCCTGTTTCACCACCTTTTGGCATACAGATAGATAGTCACTGTACTTGGTCATCTATATTTTTCAGGTTCTAAGGACATTGGGTGTCTCTCTTGGGGTGTTTTGAAAGTGGGTCATACTGCTATCTCAAGCATTATATGACCCGTGGACCCAGAACAAACATCAAATGAGACCAAACAAAATGGAGATTCAAAATATGTGTACAGGTCACCCAAAATGTCATTGAGTGCATTTTTCAGAATTGCTGGAACTCACATTTTATGACCTAATGCAAACTTCATACATTTATTCTTAAAATCAAAAAGTGGGCAGGGCTAAAACTTTTTAAAGTGGGCCACAGTCATATCTCAGGCATGTTATGACATATGGGCCTGGGACTAACATCAAATGATTCGAAACTCAATGGAGGTTCATAATATGGGTCATGGTCACAAATATCACCCAGGAGTCACCGAGTGCATTTTTCAGAATCTTTGAAAATTGCATTTTATGACTCTATTATGCAGTCCCGAAGTTCACACATGTATTTTTACACTCAAGTGTGCAGGGACATTTTGAATGTGGCTCATGCTTATATCTCAAGTATGGTGTGACCTATGGACCAACAAATGAGTCAAAACTCAATGGAGGGTCAAAATATGTTGCCCAAATGTCATTTAGTGCATTTTTCAGAATTTCTTTATGACTCCCTATTGCATTCTCGAATGTATTTTTAAACAAGAGCACCGTCAGGCATGGCTAAATATGCCCGTTAGGCATTTTGAATTGTACTATGGCAAAATACAAAAAAATGTTAATAGATCGTCAAATTCTAAGTAAAAAAATGGCTGTAACTCATGTAAAAATATTTGGACAGAACCCATATTCGAACTTGGGATGTATTACTGGCGGGGTAACAGATATATCCACTTTCGTTGAGATCAAATACGGTAAACTTGAGTTATCGGTCAGAAACCCAAAATGTTAATGGACAGACTGATTACATAATAGAACCGTTTTTCAAACAGGCGTATAAAGAGTATGTGGATCTAACCTTTTTTGAATGTGGATCACGCTCATGTCTCAAGCATGGTATGTCAAAACTCCATGGATGTTCAAAATATGGGTCAAGGTCCCCCAAGAGTCATTCAGTGCATTTTTCTGAATTGCTGTAAATCATTTTATGCTGCTCTCCCAACACCAAATGAGTTGAAGTACAGTAGAGGTTCAAAACATGGGTTAAAGTCACTGAAATCATTCAGGGGTCATCAAGTGCATTTTTTCAGAATTGCTGGAAATCACATTTTTATCTGAACTTGACAATGTCAAGTATGAGCTATTGGGATGGGTTGCTATCTTTCATACGCCTCTGTCTGTCCACAATTCCTTTAGCACACCCTACAACTCACCAGATCAAATTTCATGCATGGTTTTGGGGTAATGTCCAGATGGCAGCTATCAAATTTTTCAGAATTTCATTGAAAAACATGGCTGCCAGCAGCCATCTTGGATTTGGCATATAAATTGTCATTAATTCCATAAACACACCCTACAGGTCGCATCTAGTACCCGATCTTTTTCAAATTTTAGATTTTGCTGTAGATTGAGGTCTAGATGGGAAACATGGCTGCCACTGACTATCTTGGATTTAGCATGTAAATTGTCAACAAATCCATTAGCACACCCTACAGATCGCATTCCTCACCTGATCCTTTTCAGATTTCATATGTGGGTTTGGTATGATGTCCAGATGTGAGATATCAAATTTTTCTGAATTTCATTGAAAAACATGGCTGCCAGTGGCCATCTTGGATTTGGCATATAAATCGTCAACAATTCCATTAGCACACACTACAGGCAACACCTCTCACCTGATCTTTTTCAAATTTTATATGTAGCTTTCGTGTGATGTCTGGATAGGAGCTATTGAATTTTTTTGAATTTCCTCGAAAAGCATTGTCACCAGTGACCATCTTGAATTTGGCACATAAATTGTCAATAATTCTTTTAACACACCCTGTATTTCTTTGAAAAAACAGGGCTGCCATCCACCATCTTGGATTTGGCATATAAATTGTCATTAACGCCATTAGCACAACCTACAGGCCCCAACCCGATCTTTTTTAAATTTTAGATCTAACTATGGCTTGAGGTCTTGATGGGAGCTATCAAATTTTCCTGAATTTCGATGAAAATATAGCCGCCACTGGCCATCTTGGATTTAGCAAGTAAATTGTCAACAAATCCATTAGCACACCCTACAGGTTGCATCCTTCACCCTATCCTTTTCAGATTTCATATGTTGGTTTGGTATGATGTCAAAATTGGAGCTATCAAATTTTTCTGAATTTCATTGAAAAACATTGCTGGCAGTGGCCATCTTGGATTTGGCAGATAAATCATCAACAATTCCATTAGCACACCCTACAGGACATACCTCTCACCCGATCTTTTTCAGATTTCATATGTAACTTTGTTGTAATGTCTGGATGGGAGCTATCAAATTTTTTTTTTTTTTTTTTAATTTGTTTGAAAAACATGGCCGCCAGCACCCATCTTGGATTGGTATATAAATTGTCAACAATTCCTTTAGTACACACACCCTATGAGGTGCATTTCTCACTCCGTCTTTTTCAACTCCCTCATGTGGCTTTTGGGGGATGTTCACATGGGAACGACCATTTTTAGCTCAACTTTGGCGAAGCCAAATTTGTGCTTTTGTCATGGCCCATCTGTCCGTACGTCAACAATTGGATACGGCTCGGGCTAGAGGCCGTATTTATGAACCGATCTTCTTGGGTACCTTTGTTATGACTGTGGGACGAGAACGAGTGTTTTGGGGTGCAGTCCGAAATTCAAGATGGCTGCCAGCCGCCATTTTGTACCGATGATGCAGAAATCTGTTTTTTGTACAGAACTTCCATATGAAAGCTCTGATTTGAATAATTTTTTGTATGAATGTTTAGTACCATGAGATACATTACATATCATACGGGTTTTTTTCTCGTGCTTAAATTATGCAAATTAGACTAACTTTGATTTATTTAGTGTTACTTTCAGCACTGTCCATGCAAATGCCAATACGGCTCGGGCTAGAGGCCGCATTTATGAACCAATCTTTACGAAACTTCTTGGGTACCTTTGTTATCACCGTGGGACGAGAACGAGTGTTTTTGGGTCCGGTCCAAAATTCAAGATGGCCGATGGCAGCCATTTTGTTCAAAATTAGGGGCAATCAGATTTTTGTGCAGAAATTCCACATGAAAGCTCTGATTTGAATAATTTTTTGTATGAATGTTTAGTACCATGGGATACATCACATATAATACAGGGTTTTTTCTCGTGCAGAAATTATGCAAATTAGATGAACTTAGATTTTTTCAGTGCTACTTACACACAGTGAGTACACATGTCAATACGGCTCGGGCTAGAGGCTGTATTTATCAACCGATCTTCACGAAATTTCTTGGGGACCTCTGTTATCACCTTGGGACCAGAACGAGTGTTTCTGAGTGCGGTCCGAAATTCAAGATGGCTGCCAGTGGCCATTTTGTACCGAAATTAGGTCTAATCAGTTTTTAGCTCGCCTGACTTTCAGTCAGGAGAGCTATAGTGATCACTCACTGTTCGTCGTCCGGCGTCCTTGAACATGGTGTTTGCGTCTTCTCCTCCCAAACCGCTGAACCAATTTAATTGATATTTGAGATAATAGTTTGTTATGACATCGCAATTTGATTTTGTTCAAATCAAGTTGCCTCGCCCGTGGGTAGGGCCACACCCAAAAAGTGTGCTGAAATCTTAAAAAATCTTCTTCTCATGAACCAGCAGTAGCAGAGACTTGATATTTGGTGTGCAGCTTCCTTTTGAGGTGTAGACTCAGATTTGTTCAAGAGAAGTTTGTGGGCCTATACTTGGCGTCGTTATGGGAGGGGCAAAATTTTTTGACCCACCCAAAATTTCTATTTTCCAAACCGCGAGGCTGATTTGAACCAAATTTTATGTGAGGGCTTATTGGGTCATAAGTACCTAATTTATGCTGATTTTTTTTTCCCCGTAGCCCCATGGGAACTGCAGGAGCTAAAAATAGAAAAAAATTAAAACGCCCATATCTCCAAAACTGCACGGCACCGAGAATTTTTATGTGATGTGAAGCTTCCTTACGACCAACAGAAAGAATTGGTAAAAAAAAAATTGCCATCGGTTTTATCATAGGGTACAGTTTCGGGACTTTGAAAAAGTGCTGAGTCAGCACTTTTTAACACTGTAGGCAATGGGAAAAACATTAAAAAATCTTCTTCTCCAGATCCAGCAGGCAGAATCTTTTGATATTTGGTATGCAACATTGTAGGGTGGATCTGATTCAAGTTTGTTCAAATCGGCCCCCTGGGTTCATATTTGGGCTCAGTATAGAAGCCCGATTTCAAACTTAGTGCATTTCAGACAAATTTCTTAAAAAATCTTCTTCTCCAGATCCAGCAGGCAGAATCTTTTGATATTTGGCATGCAACATTGTGTGGTGGATCTGATTCAAGTTTGTTCAAATCGGCTCCCTGGGTTTATATTTGGGCTCAGTATAGGAGCCCAAATTTGAACTTAGTGCTTTTCAGGCAAATTTCTTAAAAAATCTTCTTCTCCAGATCCAGCAGGCAGAATGGTTTGATATGTGGTGAGTAGCATCCTTGGGGGGAGGGGGGGGGGGATTCAAGTGTGTTAAAGCCAAGTCCATGGGTCTATATTTGGGCTCCCTGTGGGAGCCCAAATTATAACGTAGTCAATATGAGGAATTTTTCTTTAAAAATCTTCTTCAGATTCAGCAGTTGGAATGTTTTGATATTTGGCATGGAGCAACCTTAGGGGGCTGAGATTCAAATTTGTTCAAGCCAAGTCCCTTGGTTCATATTTGGGCTCACTATGGGAGCCTGAATGACAACTTAGTTCAAAATGAGGAATTTTCTTTAAAAATCTTCAGATCCAGCAGATGAATGCTTTTGATATTCTTTATGCAGCATCCTTAGGGGGGTAAGATTCAAGTTTGTTCAAGCCATGTCCCTAGGTCCATATTTGGGCTGATTGTGGGAGCTCGAATTGTAACTTGGTTCAAAATGAGGAATTTTCTTTAAAAATCTTCTTCTTCAGATCCAGCAGTCGGAATGTTTTGATAATTGGTGTGCAGAATCCTTAGGGGTGGGAGTTTTAGGTTTGTTAAAGCCAAGTCCCTGGGTTCATATATGGGCTCGCGAATTATGACTTAGTTCAATATGAGGAATATTCTTTAAAAATCTTTTTTTAGATCCACTGGTCAGAATATTTGGATATTTGGTTTCAGCTTTTATTAGGAGGAGCAGATGCAACTTGTGGAAATCAATTCTCTGGGTTGATATTTAGGCTACCATGTCAGGTGAGCGCCCTCAGGCCCCCTGGGGCGTCTTGTTTGTACACAACTTCTATACGGCTCAGGCTAGAGGCCGTTTTTATGAACCGATCTTTACGAAACTTCTTGGGTACCTTTGTTATCACCGTGGGATGAGAACGAGTGTTTTGGGGTGTGGTCCAAAATTCAAGATGGCCACCAGCAGCCAGTTTGTACCAAAATTAGTACAATCAGTCTTTTGTACAGAACTTCTGTATGAAAGTTCTGATTTGAATAAATTTTTGTATGAATGTTTAGTAACATAGAATACATCACATATAGTATGTTTTTTTTTTCTTGTGCAGAAATTATGCAAATTAGATGAATTTTGATTTAATTAGCGCTACTTATACACTGTAAGTGCACATGTCAATAAGGCTCGGGCTAGGGACTGTATTTATCAACCGATCTTCACGAAACTTCTTGGGTACCTTTGTTATCACCTTGGGACGAGAACGATTGTTTCTGAGTGCGGTCCAAAATTCAAGATGGCTGCCAGTGGCCATTTTGTACCGAAATTAGGTCCAATCAGTTTTTTGTCACAACTTCTATACAGCTCGTATTTATGAACTGATCTTCATGAAACTTCTTGGGTACCTTTGTTTTCACCTTGGGACAGGAATGAGTGTGTTTTGGGATGCCTTTGTTATCACTGTGCTATGAGAACAAATATTTTGGGGTTCAGTCAGACCCACTCTGGGATTCAAAGATTTCTTTTCTAGTTTAGCATCTGACAGCCACCCACCTTTACAATACTTTACCTATACATTTGTTACAGGCTACGGTCAGCATTTATGTACAGACTGTTACAATACTTTATATGTACCTTTGTTATCAGGTCATTACCTAAATGTTTGTCATTGCTGTGTCACATACTATACATGTACATGTCTTGACAAGTTGAGCTACAGTGTCATTGACACTTTCATTGTTAAAAAAAACTTTTCAGATTTTGCTATTACATTGTCTACAATTCCTATAGCACATCCTACAGTTAGTTATTATGCCCCCGAAAAAATTCGAGGGGGTATATAGTCGAGGTCTCCATCCGTCCGAACGAACATTTTGTATTATAACTCGAGCATCAGTTGTCGGATTTTAATGTTCTTTGGTATGGTGATAGGGCAGCTTGGGGGAACGGATGCCCTCGTACCTAGCGTTTCGTCCATTCAGGTTTGGTAGAGTTATGGCCCCTGTTTGTTTTTGACCTCTGTTTCTGACTAAGGTAAATTGTACCATAGCCTATAGGGCAAAGTGCTGCCCATTTTTTTTTTTAGTTGATTATTTTTCTGCGGCCCAGTGCTTGCAGGGGAGGTTGCATGACATTTTAACCTCCACATATCAATATATCCATATAAATATCAATGACACAAGAATTATAGTGATTTTGGTTCCAGACCATTTAAAATTGTATCACCGCACCGATCGATTTCAAATTTTATTTGCTTATTGGTAATGTCAAAATACAGGTCAAGTTCGATTTAGAGGTTCACTCCGACCATTCTTGCAAGAGTTATGCCTGGAGTTGTCAGATGTTCAGCAATTTATATTTTGATTGACAGAGCTCCATAAGTTCTGTCAATCAAAATATAAATTGTAGAACCTTTGTCAACATTAGGAGAAAAAAGCCAAGCTGAAGAAATTTGAGAGTTATCAGATTTTAATACTTATCAGTATGGTGATCGTGCAGTTTGCAGGGGAATGGATATCTGCATATCTAGTGTTTTGTCCATGCATCTCTGGTACAGCTACATTGGGTTAATTTCAAAATCTAGAAGAATTTAGTTTTACAGTTTATGAGTGCAGTTGGGGTTGTGGTGGCGTTGCGGCAACCGGTTCTCGACAGATCACCAAAGTTAAGCAACGTCGAGCCTGGTAAATCAGTGGATGGGTGACCGTCTGAGCGATCAATTCGGACTCCCGCGTTGTGTCCTTGGGCAAAGCACTTAACCCTGCAGTCCACATGGGGACACGGTGACGCCGTGTACTAATGCATACTGCACGTCGATGGTATGCATGTCTTCAACCAATCTAACCCTGCCTGTGCTGCAGTGCGGAGTTACGACGTTGGGGAGCTGGCAGCTGCTCGTCGTTGCTCGGTGGTTTTCTCCTGGTACTCTGGCTTCCTCCACCTGTAAAACTGTCACGGTCATGATTAGCCAAGTATATGATCTTAAACACCAATAAATAAATAATAATATGAGGGCAATTTACATAATCGGAAGGCAAATTGTCAAATTCCAACAAAATTTATCTTAACAGTTTACAAATGCAATTTGCATGATCCAATCATAAAACACATTTTCTTGTGGCTTTGTACCAAGTCTATTACCGACCATTTATACTTTTAGCTTGATCTGATTATTTACATGCAAGTCTGACTTTGCTACCTTCAGGGGCATCAGCACATGCGTTAGCGTGGTTCTTGTTTAGTTCTGTCCCTTCTTGGTGAAGTTGAGCTGCAGTGTCATTGACACTTTCATATGTCCCCCTAATGCATTCTACAATACATTCTGTAAAGTATTCCTATACACGAGAAAGTTGGCAGAGCCTAAAATTTTTAAAGTCAGCCATGCTTATATCCAAGCCTGAATATGAGCAACCTTCATTTGCAAAATGGGGTCCCCAGAGGGTGAATTTGCTATCCCATACAGTGGGTCAATTTATCCTCTAGGTACATCTTTCTGTTTTGGCTTGAGACCTTGATTCAGCCTGAGGTTCACAGAGTGTAAATTTTGTGATGCTACCCTGCTGTACAGGGTAGCATCACCAAATTCACCCTCTGGGGACCTCATTTTTCAGGCTTGCTTGTATCTCAAATATGGTATGACCTGTGGGCCTGGGACCAACACCAAATGAGTCAAAAAGTGCAGAGGTTCAAAATATGGGTGAAAGTCTCTGGGTCACCTTGGGCGGTTTCATAATTACTGAAAAATGCATTTATACCTCCTAATGCATTCCTGAAGTTCATAATGCAGTTCACCACTCTGATAAATGGACAGAACCCCCAATTTAAATGGTGTCCACTTAAAAAATGTTTGGCCCCTGTCCACTTTTTAGAGTATGATCTAATTTAAGGCTAAAAAAAATAGTGCCATAAATTTTGAAAGATGGTCAAGCGGATATCTCAAGCATAGTATGAGAGTATCAACTTCTGAAAATCAAATAGAAACTCATTGAGGCTCAAAATATGTACCATGGTCTTTAGTCACCATGTGATTATTGATTGCAAAGTGGAGAGATACTGGTATTCACAATTTAGTTTGAAAGCAGGACATACTTGCAGACATATTGACCTGGAACCATTACAAGGTTTGAAGTTTAAGGGGGGTGCTTGGGGAACTCTTCAAATTCTCATATCTTTACAAAAATCCATTTCTTTTTTTTACTTCTGCAAATACGTAAAGTGTAGTTTTAATCCCCTCTCCATCTGCCACACCCTTCCTCGGACCACAGAAGTGATGTCATGTCACCCTGCATGCAGGTTGTCAAGTGGGCTGTCATGGTAACATCCATGTTGTAACATCATCACCATGGTGATACTTGGTGTTATTGCGCAAGTGTAGCACGTGTTGCGACGTGTTATTGTCATCCATTTTGTACGGAGGCTGCCATCATGGTTTGCATAGTGCTTCTTCTAACAGCTGTTCGGTTTAATGGGAGTATGTCAACCTGACCCTGATAATGAATACCAAAAAGAACCCCAAACTGTATTGAAACTTCCCATTTGGAGGAAAGCATGTGACCTACCGAGTAGTTACTCTATACATGTATAGGCATGTATTCGATTCAGCAGGAGTGCTTTTGCTGGCTCGGATACTTTCACAATCTTCAGTTTCTACCGACACATGGGTTTGAAAAGTCAGGAATGTGATTTTGTGTAATATCAAAGGAAACTTGAGCAAATACATTTGTTTGTGAACTTATTGAGAAACAGGCGCAAAGTTAAGAAATATGGAACAAAGTTTTAGCATTTTAACACACCAACTACCCCCACTGGCCATTTTATGACAATATATTGCCGCCCATCACACACCAGAATATGTTGGCAATAATTGCAAATGTGAATCTATTTACAGGGGGTGCGGTGGCGTTGCGGTAACCGGTTCTCATCAGATCACCGAACAGTGGCGGCGCCAGAAATTTTTTTGTGGGGGGGGGGGGGGGGGGGGGGGGGGGCAACTAGCAACTAGGGGCAGACTCCCACGAAGGGGGGCAAATACGTAAAGGATCATATCATTACTTTGTTATGAGGTAGTCCAAACTTGGACCCAAAGTCCGTAATATACTTTTTTGGTTTGGTACGTCCTGTGGACGTACCAAACCAAAAAATTATATTACGGACTTTGGGTCCAAGTTTCGACTAAATTTAATGGTAATTAGCGGTCCTCCTTTCAAAAAATCCTGGATCCGCGTCTGGTGGGTCTGTGTGTGTGTGTGTGTGTGTGTGTGTGTGTGAGTGAGTGAGTGAGTGAGTGAGTGAGTGAGAGAGAGAGAGAGAGACTTCAAATAATTGAACAGAATTGAACAGTGCAAGGGAGATAATGCCCGTCTGTCATAATGCGAAACATAACTTAATTATAACTTATAAGTATCTGCATCCGAGTCTTTAAATCTCTACTGCCTGGATGTGTTCATGCTAGCCTGAGGCTTTGGGCTAAGTGTGTATGGGAAATTATTGGGAATAAAAAAAAGAGAGGGGTGTGTGTGTGTGAGAGAGAGTGACTGAATGTGTTTGTGTGTGAGGGTGGATGGAAATGCATGCGAGATGGTTGGGGGGGGGGGCAACTGGGGGCAAAGCCTTCGTTTGGGGGGGGATGCCCCCCCCCGTAGCGCCACCACTGTCACCGAAGTTAAGCAACGTCGAGCCCAGTTAGTCCTTGGATGGGTGACTGTCTGAGCGATCGATTTGGACTTCTGCGTTGTGTCCTTGGGCAAGGCACTTAACCACGATTGTCCACGTGGGGGCACGATGATGCCGTGCACTAAGGCGTACTGCATGTCGATGATGCGCATGTCTTCAACCAATCTAACCCTGCCTGTGCTGCAGTGAGGAGTTACAATGTTGGGGAGCTGGCAGCTGCTCGGTGGTTCTCTCCGAGTACTCTGGCTTCCTCCACCCGTAAAACTGTCACGGTCATGATTAGCCATTGTGCTTAAGTATGTGACCTTAAACACCAATAAATAAATAAATCTATTTACAATGCAAAAATGACAATGAAAAACATGTAAAAGGGGTCTTGGCAATTTCTTGGGTACAATTTTTATGATATGAAGTGACTAAATCTGATGTTTTGGGGAGTTATATTGCAACTAACAATTTGTTGATTTATTATAAATTAACAAAATTATTTGCTCCCTAAACATAGATTTTGCCCCCCCCCCCTCCCAAATTCCAATCGACACACACACACATCCAGCCCCACCCCACCCTGTCTCCTCATTATTCTCATACACACCCAGCAGATAAACATATCCAGTCATGATTTATGAGCTCAGAAGCAGATATGAGCCATGTACCTTGTATCAAAAATAGGGGTAATGTTTTTCACATTATTACGCAGAACAGGGATCTAATAGGGCTGGCGACCCAAGCCCCCTGAGTCAAGTTAAGCTGTGATTCATAGTTTCAGACAGAGATCTTCATCAACGACGTTGCCAAGGAGTCTCAGATAGGGGATATCCATATCTAAATTTCCAACTGGACCCCCTCCCTCCACCAGTATGCAAAATTCTGAATACCTGTACATAATTTCCATTAAGTGAAATATTCCATGAAAACCTCAACAAGCCGATTCCAAAGGGGGGGGGGGGGGGGGGCGGGGTCACATATGCTTTTGTTGAAATTTTTTGAATTTCTTCTTTTTCAGCTAGTAAATTTGTAAATTCTGCAGATGGTTGAGGCCGATTATCATTAGGTAGATATTTAAGTTGCAGAATTCTATTTGTATGCACCATTTTACTATAAAATTATCCAACTGAGCCTATTAGTCATCACTAATTCCAACTATCAATATTTGGAGGATTTTTACTGCTTTTCAATCATTATTTGGAAGACTTTCACTACTTTTCAGACCAAAAAGTCCATCTTTTGGCAAAATTTTGCAGATGTTTGGAAGAACTCCTACTTATTCCAATTTATGGCTTCGACTATCCAACTAATTGGGGAATGATGGCAGGAGGGGTGGGGTTGAAACCCTGTTGCAAAGTCCCTGATCTTCATGTGAAAGTTGTACGTACTAGCACTTCTTCATCCAAAAAAAGTGTAGATTCTGACTCTGCTTGGTGTGTATCGCATATCAAAAGATCCTGACTGGTGGTTCAGGAGAATTTTTTTTTAAAGAATATCCATCACACTGCATGATAGGGAGCCCAGATATAAATCTAAGAAGTTGATTTAAAAAAAATGAATCCGAGCCTGCCAACCCCCCCCCCCCCCCCCCCCCCCCCCCCCCAAAAAAAAAAAAAACAACAAAAAAAAACCCCATTTCTAACAAGCTATTAATTGAAAATAGAACAGGTTTTCAATTTTGGAATTCACTAAAAACAAACCCAACAAGGGTTTTTAAGCTGAGTTTGAATAGAATAGTACTGGCTGGTTTTGACCATTACATTGGGTAAAGAGTTGATATAGACAACATTAACACTAAGGCTGTGCAGTGCACTGGGTTAGTTATTCAGTTAGAAATGAAAATTTTTTATAACAGAAAGTGCACAGGGTTAGTCACACTGTCTGGTTATAAAAAGTTGGTAACTGCCATATCACATGCTACATGAAAATATATAATGACTAAGGCTGTAAAAATGCATTGGGTAAGTTAGTTACATGTTGTTACATCGGGTGCTGGATTCAAGGAACTGTTGGAAATACTTATACTGGATTGTGGAAATTTTTTAAAGTGAATTCCAAAAGTGAAGACACATTCTATTTTCAATTAATAGCGTGTTTTCTAATGAATGTGTCGATGACACTGCAGCTTAACTTGACTGTGTGTAGTGTTTGATGGAAAAGAATAATGTTCAATGTTTATGAAAGGATTATGAAATAAGACATGAATTGTGATAATTGAGAATTTTCTGTTAATTTCTGTTCCCAATGCGCTATGTTTTCAATAAGAATAATTTGAGGTGCAGACTGTACTAAAGAATTGAGGCCTGGGTTAAGGTGGCCTCACCGTTAATGTGTGTCAACCAAAGTTAGCAAAATACAGTAAAATCATTCCAAAACGAGTCATCCTACCAAGTTACAGTGAAATCCCTTCATAAATATAACTTGTAGACTTTGCTAAAGCAATCTAGGTCACGTGACAGTTCGACGGTCACAGTTGACCGGTCATGACCAACATAGGAGGGACTCATCTAGATATCATACCAAGTTACAATGAAATTCCTTCATAAAATAATCTGTAGACAGTGCCAAAAGAATCTAGGTCACGTGACCAGGCGGCGGTAGTGGCTGATTGATGGTGACCAAAATAGGACAGCCTCATCTTGACATACCGAGTTATCCTTCCAAGTTACAATGAAATCACTTAATAAATATGAACTGTAGACTGCGCTAAACAAATCTAGGTCATGTGTCTGTGTGGCTGTCATGGTTGACCGATCAGGGCCAAAATAGAATGTTCTAATCTGGACATTATACCGAGTCATCCTACAAATTTGCAATGGAATCCCTTCATAAATGCAAGCTGTAGACTGTGCTATAGGAATCTACGTAACATGCCCCTCTGGCCATCACGGTTGTCTGAACCCGACCAAAATAGGATGTTCTCATCTAGACATTATACAGAGTCATCCTACGAAGTTACAATATCCCTTCATAAATAAGACCTGTGGGCTGTGCTAAAGGTATTCAGGCTTGTATAGCCATCACAGTTGACCGATCGAGACCAAAAGGGGACATTCTCATCTAGACATGACCTTGAACCTGCATATGAAATTTCGTGATGATCGAACAAGAACTATGGGGTGTAGCCTGCACTAAATAAAGAAAATGTGAACAGACTCACAGACTTCCGCACGTGTGTTGGCAATAACTTATCTTGACTTTGTCAAGTTAAGCTAAAAACCAACTGATTCGGACTGGGATATTTTTTAAGAATAGAGAGCCTAAATATCAACCCAAGGACTTGATTTAAACAAACTTGAATCTGACCTCTCCAAAGATACTATTTACCTGATATAAAAAAGATTCTACCTGGTAGATATGAAGAAGATTTGAGAAGATTATTTTTCATATTGCACTAAGTTAAAAGTCCAAATATAAAGCGAGGCTCTTGATTTAAACAAACTTGAATCCGACCGTCTGTATGCACTCTTTCATGTACTATACTGCAACAAGGTACATCCACACATACAAAATAATTTCACTTCAAAGATAATATTAAGCACATCCACTAAAACTGAAGCCTTTAACTTGTTGTAGCTACACATTAAAGCACAACTGGAGGCTTTAACCCTTTTCCAAATGCAGATGACATCAAAATTTATTATTTTAAATATATTTTTTCAAATTTTATTCAAAAAATTTCAACAAAACCATTTCATGTGACCCTTCATTGGAAAAAGCTCAATGAGCTTGTTCCAATGCAGGCTCATATGACATGGTTTTGTTGAAAAAAGATTTTTTTTTTTATATAACTGCTGAAATTCTACACAGGCTGGTGTGTCTGATTTGTTAGGAACAGGGTTAAGCACTCAACCCATTACAGATTTTGAGCACTTTCATTCGATATTGGAAACAAAATAAATGTTTATTTATTTATTTATTTATTTATTGGTGTTTAAGGTCACATATTTCTGAACATTGGCGAATCATGACCACAACAGTTTTTTGGGTGGAGGAAGCCAGAGTACCCAGAGAGAACCGCTGAGCAATGGCGGGCAACTGTCAGCTCCACAACATACTAACTCCACACAAGCAGGGCTAGCATTGGTTGAAGACAGGTGCAAGATCGACGTGCAGTACGCTTTAGTACACAATGCCCCCACGTGGGCAACAGGGGTGAAGTGTCTTGCCCAAGGACACAACGCAGTTGCCACAGGTGGGATTCGAACCAAGGACCTCTTGGCTTGCAGCCTGCACCTCTGCCTACTGAGCCCCCTCCCCCCCCCCCACCTCACAAAACAAAATAAAAGGGGGGGGGAAACAAAATAAAAGTGAAAACAGTGATAGTCAAACAGTTTTATTATGAGAAAGGCTACAATTTACCTACACAACAATTTAAATTACATACAATAATAACAGCCATGTTGTACTGCAGACACTTATTACAAATATTGTGGCACTTTACAATTTACTGCTGTGACAAAAATAAAGGACAAAAAAATGTGGTACTCTTCAATGCTGCAGAAAAATGACATCAGTCCATTGGAAAAATCACACCAAACCAACTGACCATAATAAAATTGATAACCTGCAATATTAATTTACCATGGCAACAAGATAATCCACATTCTCTCTATCATTAAGGTGACTAGACACGGTTTTGTCACCGCTACAATCTTGATTGTATAGACTGTGATAAAGTATTATAAAAAAGCAAATAAAATTACAAAAAAAGGAACACAGCTGCCTTGGTGTCTTGGGGTTGTCATCACTCCACTGAAAAAAAAAATTACTTAAAACCACACATTGTATTGCTGGTTTCCATAAGATGTTTTACAATAGCTGTTATAGCAGGTATCATGTACATTATTATTTCGGGCTCTGCGAATCTCAAATTTTGGATTGAATCAAACCCCAAATCGAATCAGGCCAAGAATTTTGAATCAAATCGGAGCTTGAATCAAATTTCATGGCTTTTAACCCTTTGAACCCTACCGGCCATTTTTCCGGCCAGGAACATGATACATCATAATTTCATTAAATAGGATGGATGCTAATTGCATGTGTGTGGTAGACCAATCAATATTTTCAACATGCAGCCCCAAGACTGCACACTGAAAGCATTAATTGGTTTACCCCTAAATAATGAACATGAACTCTTCCCAGTTGCTGTCATTGAACTAATATGGAAGATACCACCAGGGTTTAAAGGGTTAAAGTTGTAAATACTGCACCTTCTCACAAGCATAAATATTGATGGTCTACACTCAAGTCCAGTACTCAACAGTGAATCATCGGTTTGGTGAGTCAATTAAAAATGCGGAATATTCCAGAAAGACTTCAAAGCAGTTTCAGATGTGGAGCCTTCTTGAATTCTTCTTTTATCATGTCTCCTATAGAGACCCGGAGCCAATACTATAAAACTTTTACAATTGCATTATCCTGAATTGTATTTTCTACAAGTGAATATAAAGGATGGAAATGAACCATTAGCATTTCAAAAGATGTGGCAATTTGCCAAGTGGCAAATTGCCACATCTTTTGAAATGTTAATGGTTCATTTCAATTACAGTACTTCCATAAATAGAAAATACAATTCTGAAAAATACAACTGTAAAAGTTTTATAGTATTGGCCCTTGATGATAGAAGAGGAGACGCTTGATAGGATTTTGAGATCATATCAATAATCAGAAAAATTTCCAAATCAGCACGACTCCTATCAAATAAAATTGCATCATGATGATGATTTTGAATCGAATTGAATTTTCAGCTTCACAGAGCCCTTTTACTGTTATAGCATGTGTCATTACAATTACATTAAATGGTCGAGTGCTAGATTAACTTTGGAACCCCTAATTTGTTCATGTGGATTTGTTTTGTTACAATTTATTTGCTTTGCCTGTAGGCACTCTCTAATTGTAACATAAATCCATCCAAAAACATATTTGGCTCCTAATTAAATATGGAGCATGTGTGAAGAATACATTGCATTTATTTATTGGTGTTTTAGGCCACACACTGGCTAATCTTGATCACAACATGGATACAAAGTCCAAGTCCAGCCAATCATTTATATCCCTGTTCACCATTTTAGAGGACTTCCATCCCAGGTATTGGTTACCGTGTCTTATTTCACCAGTAAAACAGAGCGTGTTTACCATAGTAAAGAAGAACAGCTTCACTTCCCAAGGAACCCACAGTGGAATATATTGCATATCATTAACACATATTAACACTTTCAGTGGAACCCAAGTATGGGTATCCAGCACTCAACCAGTTAAAGGTCAGCAATGAGAAACTGTATCTGACAGAGAAGCCATTTTTAGCACACACACAGATAAAATTTTTCATTCAAATTTGTAAAATCTAATCTTGTCTATACTGAAGAAACAAGCTCTATGAGGTGATGATACAACATTCTGAATCCCAATTATTTGGTGTATATACAAGGCACCTACAATATTGTTTTTATGAAATAGACCCCAAGTCAAATTTCCAAGGATAGTTGCAATATGTTTTTCTTTACTGAAATTGTTACACAAATTTCCTTTATCACACAACAGTCTTTAGATATCACTGGTCAATGCAATCACTTGCCAAGTATTTCACTTGAATTGTTTAACTCATTGCCTGTTGCAGGCGGAATTTTCTGCCCAACACAAAAATACCCTGTTATCTTAAGTTTTACCTTTTAAGTAACATGAAAAGCAGACGACACCTTCAAAAAAAAATCTTGAATAACTAATTTTTTTCGTTTGTTGCCTCAAAAACATATGTAAAGACCCTTCATTGGAATGAGCTTGACAAGCTCATTCCAATGAGGGGTCATAACCTATGTTTTTGAGACAAAAAATGAAAAAAACCAATAAAAATAGCGATTTTTGAGAGAAGCGCTGGCCAGTTTGGGCTGTTACGTTGGATAAGGGGTTAATTCAAAACTCTTATTTTGTTTACAAAATAGAAATAGATCTCTTATCAATGGTTACTTTGTGCCAAACTCATTGGAAATTTTCATCAAATCAAGACATGACTGCTTGATGTGTTAAGATTTAAACAAATGCAATGGGATGGCCAATCTGCTGCTACTCAAGTCCAACAAGAAATTATACTGTGATGACAAGGAATTCTAAGTTAAACAAGGACAATACCTGTTGAAGAAATACTTGAACAGAGCTGGTGTGCAATTCCATTCATGATATTATCACCAAAAAGCTATTTATTAAATTTGGGAAAATTAATTTGAATGCTTTTCTTTTCAATGTGCTGACAAGAAGAAATGTTGAAGAATGGATGAAAGGATAGAGGGAAGGAAGTAACCACATTCCTATTAGTAACCTCCATTCCCCTATCACAACCATGTGGTGAGGGATAAAAACAATTAGCTACTGTTAACTGGTTGAGTTTTGAAAGCCAATATTTGGGCTTTATTCCAAAGTGCAGACACTGCAACTTTAAGGCATCATTTTCTGTTGATGTGCATCATATTTCCTATGAAGTGAAATTATTTTGTCCGTTGAAATTTGCCTTGTTACAATTTATGGGAGAGTGACTGTAGGCACTCTCCCATAAATTGTACCAAGGTAAAGACACGCAAATTCTGAGGACTAAAAATAATTTAGCACTCAACCAGTTAAGTAACGACATCTTGTTTTCATGCAAATTGTAACAAGACTGTCATCAAGAAACCACTGGAGAATTAATTAAACCAATTCACATGGTTATATTTTGTCAAAAAATAGTCATAGTTTACCTATCCTAGTCAACAAAGTATTGCTCCGCTGGGCAGAAAGTTGTACTGATTGTTTATTCAAACATTTTCAGGATATGTGTGATCACAACACAGTGAAGTTTTGTCTTTAATTTTTAAATGAAGGCTGAAAATTGTCTACTGAGCAGACAAGAACTGCCTTACATCCTACTGGTTGAAAAAGTAATCCAAAAAAGTTAGCGCAGCAAGAAAAAGACAACTGTATCCTGGAAAATGGAAACCTGGAGTATTGAAAGATGGAAACAATACCCACCATCCAGTACAATATCAATGAAATTAAGTTGTATGACAACTACACAAAAAATATTTTTCTAAAGTGATCCATATCCTAGATACTTGTCCTTGGACAACTCCGCTAGAAAGCTTTGCTCAAATCCATTTTTAGGTCTGGCATGATCAGTGGAATAAAGGCTGGTGGTCATCACCCAACTTATTTTGACTGATAGTGTATATCTGAAAAAAATTCCTTGAAAAAAAAATCAATCTGATGCACCCAATACTTAAAACTATAAAAACAAAAGAAATACATTCCATTACAAATATTAAGCACCTGTTCAAAGTAAAAACCTGAGTTTGACTGGAACTCTCTGTTGCAAACCGAAAAATCAACTCTATCACTGTCATGGATTGTTACTTTGTTCTCCAAGTCTTTGCAGATGTAGTCAGGATTGTGGCAACATATGTCAACAGAGCCAACTTTTCAACTGGTTGAGAGCTTGCCCATATTTGGGCTTTGTTTTGAAGGGAACTTAACTACTAGTTGAGTGCTGGAAGCCCGTATTTGGACTTTACTCTCGAGTGCAGGTATTGCAAGTCAAAGGCTTCAAACTCGGTGGATGTCCTTCAGGTTATCTTCGAAAATAAATTATTTAGTCTGTAGAGAATTTCTTTGCCTTGTAACAATTTATGGGAGGCACTCTCCCATAAATTGTTACAATGCAAAGACTTGTGAAGAAATTTTAACGACTAAAAGTAATTCAGCACTCTGCCAGTTAAAAGCTTCCTCTGGATGTGCTTCATATTATCTTTGAAGTGAAATTATCTAGTCTGCATGGCATTGCCTTGTTACAATTTATGGAAGAGTGTCTGTAAGCACTCTTCCAAAAATTGTAACAAGACAAATTAATGGAAACAAATTTGGACAACCCCATCAAATTTAGCACTCTACCAGTTAATGCACAATATTTCTATATTATATGACCGATTAGCTGATGGACACATGAGAGGAAAAAGATAAAATATCCATGACACTGACTGAGCTGAAGCTCCACACAGAGGCTGCAATATACAAACATGGTGGAAAAAACCATGGGAAGACAGAGAGAAGAGAACAGGCACACCTCTGTGATCGAAAAACTTAAAAGAACCCTTATCGTATGAAATTCTGTTTGTTTCTAAAATCTACATGCACTACTCTGTGTCTAAAGTTGGTTTAACAGCCACTGCAGTTTAACTATTTTTATAAAATTAATTTTGAAATTCTGCATTTTTGTTTTTCGTAGAAGATATTTTATTATGCAAAGGTATATGCGGTCTGCAAACAAAATTTCAGCAAGATAAGGATTCTACACATTTGTTACTATGGAGATGGAATGCTAACCTTGGATCCAACATGTCATCCAAGGAGACGTCATTGTCTGCTTCATCGACAACCAAAGGGAAATACATCATTGTCATGGCAATGAAGCCAGATGGTCATTGTGAAGTAAGAAACAAGCGCAGCTAAAGCATACCATCATGCATAGGGAAAAAACAGCATTGTGTGGCACACAAAGTAAGCCTTGTGTAACTTCATGCAAAAAACAAGATGCTAGCCTTGGATCCAACATGTCATCCAAGGAGACACAGCTTCAAACATCAAATATTTCCACATCTGTCAATAAAGAAAAGCATTTTCTTAATGACAACATAAAAATTTGCTGATATAAAAAGTGGTAGCAGGAGCATTTTACTTTGAACATAGATTAGCTCCAAGACTAACCTGGCATGTCACACAAACAGAAAAGTTTCATGAATATATTCAAATCTTTTAATAAAAATATATCTTGGGTATCACCAAAATCCAATCTGTGTTGTTACTGACTGGTAAATGATTCACTTCTAGAAGCTAATTCAACCTGTGTGTAACTGATTGATAACCAATTCACCTCCAGAAGCTCACATCGCTAAACAATATTTTTTTCAATATTTCTTGCACTCAATATGTAAAATAGAATTTTCTTTGATGACATTATTTTTCCAAAGTAAGCCTAAAAATTCCTCATATTAAAACTTCTTTGACAGATTCTTTGAACCTTTATCCAACACAGCGAACAAAAACGGCCAGAAAATTAACCAGAATAAGCCCACCACAGTCTAAAATATCTCGGAAGTATCTCAATAAAACCATACATATATGGATACCATTAGAACCAGCTTTATGGTTTTATTGAAAAATTGTGAAATTTATTTTCGAAAAATGCTAAATTTAATTCATTTTTTAAAAATACTATGTTAGGTAAAGGGTTAAGAGCTCTGTCAAAACAGACATGACTGGCGAAATACCCAATCACATTACGAAAAAACTTTGCTGCTGAAAACTGGTATTTTGATAACACAGAGTGCAAGTGGGGTTAATAATACTATCAAACACAATGATGGACGGGTCAGCAGAATCTTCTGTGAAAAATGTTTTAAAATTAGGTGGATTTCTTTTCTCTGGGTAACATTATTAAAAAGATTTGAATAAAACATGATAAAAGAACAGGTAAACCAATTCTTAAGTAAAACCTTGATAGACAAAAACATATTTTCCAGCACACTATTTTTATCACATAAGCTGGCCTACAACATGAACCATACATGGGATAAAAACATAAGTAATTTCACCAATTATGCATTTATTCAATTGGAGATTTGTGAGATCCTATGTACCCTTATCAAACTCTCATCCCAGTCAACGTCTCCTTTCCTCATCCCAAAAATTTACAAAATCTCCTGCAATATAAAAACACAAGCTTCAATTAAGAATTGGTTTATCGAAGATAAAGAAGACAGAAAAGATCTCATCCCTAACAATTGTCATACCAGCCATCTTTGATATACGTCCCGGCATTTTTATAAAACCTGTTTGACAAAGAAAGCTTGTCACTATCTAAATTAGCACAAATCCACTTTCCAGGTTTATGATGGCCCATTGAAGAGAGCCAAGGTGTGATAAACTTTAACCCTTTGCTTATTGAATTGGATACATCCGCACATGTGATTTATATATTGAGCAGTTGAAAAAAAAATTATTCTTCACAAAATTTCAACTAAAAAAGATCATGTGACCCCTGACTGGAACGGGCTCATTGAGCCCGTTCCAATGAGGGGTCACATAATATTTTGTTGAAATTTTTTTTTAAATTTGTGAAAACAAGAAGTAAAATAAAAAAATTTGATATTGTGTGCTTTTGATAAAGGATTAAAAGGTCACACAATATGTTATAATTTGTTCAATGAAATATGGCAGTTGGACGCTTTATCCTTTCAAGGGATGGTACTAGTCAAAGCTGGAATCGCTCTACAAGATTTTCTACATTCAAAGTTATCTCTGATGGCTGGTTATCACAAACAGCGAGGGATGTGTACAAGTACATATGGGGTATGATAGTTTCAAAACCCCTTATGCAATGTACATAATGTTAAAATGATTAACAATGAAAGGATGAAAAGACAATAACAACAACAACAACAACGTGATAAAATGAATAAATATGTTTGTATAACAGACATGGAGGAATCACCAAAGTTTGATCCAGGACAGTCATGTACACAAACCCAGGGTCCAACATGTCACCCAGGGAGGCATCAATCTGGAGGCGTTTCAATAGGCCAAGGGTCATTCCTGGAACAGAAATGGCAAAAGGTCTAGAAGAAACACCAACAGTTGCAACTAATGCACACATGCAGGTCAATCAAACATGGGAAAGTGGCAAACATCACTGAAAATAAGCCATCTTGTTTCTAGGGCATCTAATATTATAAGCAACATGCAAGCCCCAGGTCCAACATGTCACCGGGGGAGACAATTCTTCAAACGTCCAGGTATGTGTCAAGAATTGCCACAGAGTTGTGTGACACATTCTTTCCATCAGCCAGACATACAAATATGTAACTGATGCAATTCACTTAGAAATTAGAGCCACCGTGAACAAGATCTCAAATCAACAGCAATAATCCAACAGACACTTCATATAAAATGTACTGTACACAAAATGACTGTATGTTATTGTCAAAAAACTCTGGCGATTTATATTCAAAGCACAAAATAATCTTTTGAATTCTGAATGCAATCTCCAAAAGTTTAGTTATTTGGGTACAAATACATGAAAGTGCCCGAAACTGTTAAGGTAAATATATATAGGAAACACTAATAAAAAACTTATCACACCTAATGCTGCCCCACAAATCTTAAACTGTGTAACACAACACAAAAACTGCAAGTGTGGCAAGGTCTTCTAACAGTTTTCCAGATCAGGACTTACAATGTGTTGCCCTCATAAGAATGAATCCATTCTTCTGAGGGGGATGTTACAAGTTAAGGTTTATCAAACAAAATTAATACTCATTACATATTGTGAAAATATTTTGGTTCTTGATTCTCAGGAACATAATCAGGCCAACAGCAACCTTCTGCAGCTTAAGTTGGCATGTTTCTTTTCTTGAGACACAATATGTTTATGACAAATTGAACTTCATGATAAGTCAATAAATGACTCGATATGTGACATCACCAATAATTTTTAGAAATGGAATTATTAGGGTGAAGCACCATTAGGTGTAACTTTCAACTGTTTGATGTCAGATGTGTTTTTTTCATCGACTTTGGAATTACGAAAATAAAACATTTCAAAATACAAAATAACACAAAAATAAATCTATTGGCCTATTAATAGCCATTCAAATTTTCATCATCTGAGATCAAAAACATATAAAATGTAAACATATGTAATTTGCATAAGGGGTTCTTCAACAATAATAAATAGAAAATATATATAAGTTCCCCATATTTTCTGTACACTATTTACAGTGGCTCCAATATTTACATATTTAAAGTGTGAAAAATTTTGTAACAAAATAAATATCTAACAACTATACAAATTTACTTTACAACAGGACAGATACATCAACTGGAACACCTGCCCAACTTTCACACTATCATTCTGTAGCCTCCAGTAAAAACATGACATTCTCCATTCTATCAACATTCCAAACACCAAGTCAACACTTTTGCAAGATGATTAACATTAACACTTTTATAGAATTCTCAGCAATCATAACAGATAAAGTTTGATGCTGTGTAATCCAGTAACTAATGTCAAATTCTTAGGCAAAGATAGTGAAAAATGAATATTGAAAAATTCAGAATTTAATTAACCCTTAAGTCCTCAGAATAATTTTAAGTTAATAACTACCGCATATACATTTAAACAGCAGCAGATGACTAACAGTGTTTCTACATTATTGTTGGCTGCCTCTACAGGCAGCCAACAATAATGTAAAAAAACTGTCAAGATGAATACATCTTACAAGTAGAATTCTCAGGGCAGAATGCACTTGGACCAACTTTTTCAGAGCCACATAAAAGAGGCTGTTTGTGGCTGTATGGGAACCTAAGGGTTATTAACCGTATACCTAACAAATCGGATGCAACCACACGCATAATAAACAAATTGGGCAGTGGCCAAAAAAATATTCAAAGTATTTCAACAAGATCATATCATGTGACCTCGATGAAGAAATGAAACCATTATTTTCTATCAATAATCTATCTTTTATAACCATATGTAATTAGCAAATCAAATTTCAGTAGAAAATCTAGTAAATACCTTGGAGCTGAAAAATATGCAATTATCCAGGTTATTCTGTTAATCAGTATTGGACTGAGTGAAATAAACTTTATTTATGGTTATGCTGTGATTGTAAAAATGCTACAACTTTTGGTATCCCCCAGAGGGAAATGAAAAGGATAATTTTGTACTGAATAACTCAAGGCTGGTGAATGTCAAGTGGCACTTAAATATCATGCACAAAACTCCACAAAACCAGGAAAAAGAACAGGTTCTGGTTCTGGTGATATAAAAATTATTTATCCAACAAAGTTCTCACAAAATGATAGCAATGTGTCAAATATTCTCTATTTATGATTTCAATTTTATAAATACAAAAGAGAGAGAAAAAAAACTGAATGAAATGTAATAAAATTACTAAATTGTTTATTTTTCTCTCTTTGGGTTTTTGTGTTTTAGGTTTTTTCTCAGTTGCTACTAGTTTGAAGACATTACTTCCCTACTGTCAGGTATGATTGTGAGAAAAGAAACATCTCTCCATATACTTAAAAACTAGAAAATGAAACAGAAAAAGGGCAATAAGTTTTTTGTCGAATTTGTTCCATTTTTATCACTACGGCAAAATTTTCAGTTTTCATTTTTGAAACATGGCTTCTGGGTTATTAATGGGACATACATGACACCTCTAGAAGAGGAATCAAACAAATTTTAAATTTATGATATCCCCAAAAAGCCAACTCCAATTTTTTAAAGAACCCATTTGTTAAAATTTCTGGAGGTAAATAAAGACAGTGTTAGACAACATCCATACTACCGTAAATTTAATTTTTGTATTTTCAATGATTTTCAAGTGTTTTTCTGGACCCAAGCTTTGACAACTGAAGACTTTTACAAACTGTAACGTCATCAACTTCCTTTATTCAGCATTATATGAAGTTATGTGTGAACAAATTTAGCATTCTGAATTTGAGAATCATGTGACAATATTCCGATGGAACGGAACATATGTTGTTCACTTAATTTTTTTGTAACAATTTACTGGTGCAGGCTTGGCAATCTAGAAAATCCAGGAGTGCAAAACAATTGCCCTCCTCGGGCTGCTTAGGAGTGCAATTGCACCTGAAATTTTCAATGCAAAAACTTGTATGCTATTTTGGTTATATTCACGTCAAGGTATTAATATTGTGACTGAAAAATTGTACTACATTCAGCTACATAGTGGAAAAATTGGCGCACACACATCTCATTATTAAAAAAGTTGCATTCAATTCTTATGTGACTGTCTTCTACACTCAAAATGTATCGAAATGCAACACAGAATGGAGCAAGAATTATTGCGAATCAATGCAACATTGACAAATCGTCCCCTGAGTTAAAATGTGCTCTCTGTGCCAGTAGGCACAGAGAACACATTGGAACTCAGGGGATGAAATGATAATAGAATTTAAAGGCAGTCCCAAACAAGTCCAGAAAATCAAGGGGTGCAAAAAATTTCCCTCCTCAATTTATTCTAGGCATGCAGTAGGCGTGCAGTACTCCTGCACGCCTAAACAATGCAAGGCCTGCTGGAGAGTGCAGCTAGGCACTGCAAGAAAAGGAACCAAAACAAATAATTGATGAAAAAAATCTAACACTCTACTTGAGAAAATTTTGTGACCCATATTGGCAAACTCAATATTCAAGCATTTTGAAAATCATTTTTTAAAACTCTTAAGATATTCACCAAAGTTTTCAAAATCATGCAGTAATCCTGTCAGCTGTGAAAACTATCACACAACAATCAATACAAGGTCAAGGTCATATAGGCAGAAACTCGCAAACACCAAGCACACAAAAAGCTTTAATACACAGCATTAACAGATCTATTGCACTAAGTGACATCTGCTTAGATGTTTAAATCTCACGATATTAACAAGTTTTATTTATACATGGAAAGATAACCAGGTTTGTAGTCAGCTATACAAACAATATATTTTAACAGTTTTCAAACAATGAAATAAATGCTGTACATTGTATGAGTAATGGTTTATCTGAAAAAATAAGAAACATATACAAATGTAATCTTGTTGCCATGGTAATTTAAAGAGAAAGAAAGTGAATATGCAGGTTTCAATAAATATTACATATTCTTTCATCAGCATCTAAACATTTCCAACACCGTCTTGACAAATTTTTCTGCAGTACAATTTTCATTCCACATATTCTGTCAATGCTTCAAGAAAAATAAAAGTGGTGAACATTAGGTAGTCTAACTAGGAACACAATCTTTATTCAGAGCGTTTATCATTGATTAACTGGGGAAAATCACTTTTTTTTAATATCAAGGCCTGTATGTATTCGTCTGTACACAATTTTATATACATAAGATTCATTAAACTTCTCTTGATCATTCAATTTAACTCTTAATGATCCTGACAATTTTCTAAAACACCACAACTTTTCTGGCCACAGTCACTGATGTGATTTCGAATCAAATCTTGGCAGCCCCTACAGGCAGCCAACACTTGACCAGAAGCCAACTCCAGAGTAAATTTTCTAGTCTGTAAGATATTCTCAAGACTGTTTACTGGGGGGTGTGTTCTGTGGCCAGAAAGATCATCGAAAGTCAGAAATAGTGCATTAAGGGTTAAGTTAAAACTATCCAGTCTCGCTGTTCCTCAAAGCAAAGCCACCACACAGATGTTTCCATGCTAACACGTAGGGCTGTCACGATTAATCGACTGTTTATCGGTTACAGTGAAATCGCTAAGTATTTTTTGTTGTCGAATAATCGGTAAATTGTATCCTGTTTTAGACGTTTAATAATTAAAAGAAAATTTGATGAAAAAACTATTGTTTCTAAAGGTAAAGAGTTAAGAACATCGATGTTAAACCCCAAGACGCTGTTGGAAGCAATAGTCTTCCAGGTACATTCATCAAAGCTTTGATGTTCTGAACTTTTGAACTGTCAGTGTAATAATCAAGACCGGTCGGCAGTTGCGAACTTCGCAACTGCCAACCGGTCTTGATTATTACACTGACAGTTCAAACGTTCAGAACATCAAAGCTTTGAATGCACCTAAAAAGGATCGTCTTCGTTGTTTCCTTGAGGTAGGTTAACTGACTTGAACTTCATTTTTATCGACTTCAAAGAGGGTGGGGGGGGGGTCATTTAGGTACGATTAAACGTCGATTATTTGCGACGATTAATCGATTCCTAAATTAAAAAATCGTGACAGCCCTACTAACACATAAGCTTTGCTTTTACCATTGACAGATAGCAGTGCTTCTTGTCAACAAGGATAAATTCACAAGTCAAAGCTGGCAAAAAAACTCTCCAGCACTTGTTCTTGGTAGCCCGGTGAATAAATGTTTTCCCATTACGACACTGGGAATTTTTCTACATTCAAGCCATAACCTTCTACAAACTGATGTCAAATATAAAAGAAAATTTCGAGGCAATTCTTTTCATATTGCAACTTGGAATTTAACTCATTTAGGCCTGTTTGACAGAGCTCAATGAGCTCAAACAGGACTGAATTAGTTAAATTCATAGATGAATCATGGGAAAATTTTGAAGGTTGAAATTTTGACATCTGTGTGGAGAGGGTTAAATAAAACAACTCCTACAGTGTATGCAGTATCTTGTTGCAGGGAGACTGAATGCATTCACATTTCCGATGCCATCAACAAAATTACAAACATAACTTTGCAAGGCCATTACAGTATTTATGCACATCTTCAATGTCTTTATTTCATCATGTCAGAGCTTTAACATGTATAAATACTGTCATTCATAGTGTGGGAAACAATTCAAACAAGGGATTTTAAAGAACAATTGAGTTTTTACCCAGTTGGGCATTTCTTTTCCCTCTTCAGATCAAATTAAATTCACTTATCATTTTGAACCATGTTTCATTTCAGCTGGTTCAAAACTTTTTGTCAATAGTCCTGAATTTTGATATCAGGGCAGCTTTTATCCACGGATTATTCAATGTGCCACAAATAGCTGTTTACTGTGTGACAGCTTTCTGTAAAGAGCTCAAAAAGCTGTCTGCAGAAAGGAGTCATACTGAAAGCTGCTTAGTCAGTATCTTGTATAGCGATGTCCTGATATGTTGAGAACAAATCATCAGGAGGGCATGGTTCAGAAAAACATGATGAACAACGCCTACACAAATCCGTTCATGTATTTCTGTACCAAGTAAACAATAAGTTTATTTTCAGATTGAGAAAATCTTATACACACCTTTTTTTAAAACTTTTATATATATTTTTTTTTTACTTTCAGATCAACATTCATTTCAAGAACCACAGACATTTTACTTTGGTCAGATGGTTATTTAATTTAGAAAAACTAAAAAACATACAGAAGACAACATCAAAAATCTTTCAAACGTGGAGTCAATTGATCGATGTATCAACACCAACAAATGCATGACTGAACACCTAACAGATTTTCTGTGATAAAATAATTTAACACTCAGGGACCTGGCTTGCAACACAAATGTACAACCCCACCACGTTACAGTAAGTAAACACATGGTGATTCGATACTTGCCCCCACAGCAGGTTGACATCACAGCACAACCCCTTCATTCCTAGAAACTCAAGTGGTCCATAACTGCAAAAGGGGGGGGGGGGGGGGGGGGGGGTGAGGTTGAAGTGAGGGGAGCATTAGCTCCCCCCCCCCCCACATTTTTGGCCAACAATGTTACATAATATTTGAAAATAGTAAACAAATGATTTTTAACAACACTTGTATTATTATCGTAGCTGATGCATTTATATACTTCATCTTTAATACCCAAGAATTTATTTTTCGCAACAGCAATTATTGTTGTTGATGGCAGCAAAGTGACTACCCCAGTAGCCTGTAAGATAACTCAGTGTTGGCCGATTGTGCTATCTGTGCGATGTTATCCCCTAACGATCTGGGGATGTTTATCAATTTTTGCTATACTTTGAAAGTCTACCTCCTGTGGCTCTGCAGTTGTTTCTAGTCAAGTCTTGGCTGCCTACAGAGGCCTTGAAATAACTGACAAGGTACTTAGAAAACAAGTTTTGAATTTACCCAAAACAATGCATGTTGGGGCACCTGTTTCTTTGAATTAAAAAGTTATCAAAGACAGAATTAGATTCTTAAGGGTTAAGGAATTGGTGGACTACCGGCACCCATCGCTGTTGCTTCTCAAGTTACCTAACTCTTACATGATTTTCTGGGTCAGGTTCTGGAACTCCTGCTTACCATTCCCCCCCCCCCCCCCCCCCCCCCCACCACTGAAAACTGGTCTGCAGCCACTGAACTGCATATTTGCTTGTCATGACCACAAGTTTCAAATTATGAAGCAAATATGTATAAAATTTGATGTCCACCAACTGGGTGGCTGAGTACCAAATTACAATGTGCTTACTGTATGTATATTGTCACAAAATTAAAAACAAAGCTCTACCTTCGCTTGGATGAAACACCCCAACTCTAAAGTGGATAAATAATATATTATCTTCATCCCATATGGGGTTGAAAGATAAATTGATGACTTATCCATCCCACACTTTTCTCTCACAGATCATTTTTTATAATCAGGGTTTCCAATGACCAGCACAAAAGCTGAAAGAATTACAAGTGGGGTATATGACTGCTCTCAAAAAAGGAAAAAATATACATAATACTACCAGCAAAATCAGTTGTTGAATTATTTGCAATAAAATTGTTTTTTCACCAATATTAAACCCAGTCATTTAATTCCTTGAAAGTTCTTTTGAGATAGCTTTATGGGAATAAATGAAAAGGATGATATCAGAAAAGAACATGTCAAATCTTCCTTTTGGTAATTTTGCAACATATTTTGGCTGATGGTGTTGGGTCTTCCATTAACTCATAAAAATTGAACACTAAACTGTGGAAAATCACTCCTTAACAAAAAAAAAAACCTAATGCACAAACTAGCACTATTTACATAATATTTAAGAAAAAAAAATTTCAGTATTCTCTTTCCAATTTTATCTTGCATAATCACACTGAAGTCACATCAAGTTATTCACTTGAAGCAAGATCAACTAAAACTAAACAAAGGAAGGAAAATATCTGAATACATTATTAATGCATTATTTTTTAATAAGCAGTGCTCAAAAAGGGGAAAATTAACTATAAATAAAATAATCCTATAAAACATCATTCTTTGAAGAAGTCTGAATTCTTTCATAAGCAGATTCTCACCGATAGACTGTCAACCCCATGAAAATATCCAAACTATAGGCTGGCAGCTTTATAACGCATGTATCAATCAAAGAGTGCATGTAGCTCATCTGAGGTGATATATCGAGTAATGTGACAACATGTTTGAAAGATTTTGGTTGTCATATGTAATGAAACTGTAATCAGAAAAATCAGAAAAAAACTTACCTGATATAGTTTTTAAAGCACATACAGTATGGTCAGTGGCAGTACAGGAACAATTATCTTAAAAGTTGTGTTTCTTTACTTTTCTTAAATTTTTTATCATGACCCATGATCGAAATGTGGGGCCCCCTAAAACCCATAATCCTGGGACCGCTACTGGGAATCAATGTACAGCAAATATTTTATTACACGCCTGTTCTATGAAATCTCTATCTGAAGCAACACTAAACCATGCGGAAAATGAACATCTGTTCCACACATATGTGCGGAATGGAAATCGTTGAGAGATTCCTTTTAAATAGAAGTAAAATTTCACTGGAATTTTCTACAAATCGGGCAACACAATTACAATTTGAATCACTAGCGATAGCTGTAAATCGTCCCCTGAGTTCCAATGTGTTCTATGTGCCAGTAGGCACATAGAACACATTGGAACTCAGGGGACAAAATAGTAGCACGTGTTCTACTCGCAAATTTGGTTGGCGATAAAATGTGTTCTTTTTGTTGATAGTTGTCAAATGAATTGCTGAGTGTCCTTCTTGCATTTTTTATAGACGTGAAGGCGTGTAATATACACAGAACGACACGCATGTGTGAATGGGTTAATCGATATGGCACTTGTGCCATCGCAGAGGGATAAAACTCAAGGCCTGTGGCCTCTCGTTCTATCCTTCCGCACTGGCACTAGCTTGTAAAGGCATGATATCAGTTTATATTATTGTTCTTCCTTTTTGGCTCTCAAAGTTCAGATTTAATTCTTTATCCCACACAACTAGGAGAAATATATGAATGGATATCAAAATTATTTCATTCAAGGGTGTGAAAAATAGTCAAATTTTCACAAATTTGCTACTAAGCTATTCTAAAAAATGTTTAGTTTCTCATACAAAATTATGAGATATTTCTGGTATCTGTTTCAAAAACCTAGATAAGGTCTATTTTCCTACAATAGATATTTTCTATGTGTAATGGGACCTACTGCTGTAATGTAGAAATATGTATCTTTGTTATAAATGGAGCCGATTCCAAAAAATCCTCCAACCAACAAAATAGTCCAAACGTTACACAATTTTTTTATATTTTCTTAAATACTTGGACTTATCATCTATCATCGGAACAAGCTTGTGGACCTTGTACCAAAAAGTTGGGGGAATAATAATAACTTTTGCAGAAGAAAAAAATGAGATTTTATAATGAACTTTGGTGAAAAATTCCATTCAGTTTACAAGGGAAAAATTGGGTTAAAAGTAACAAAATTATACTTATTTCGACGGCACAAGAAATCTTGTACTTGGCAGGAATATCGGCCAGCAGCATGCAAGGAGTTAACAGAGTATTTCTGGTTACAAAATGTCTATTCAACCAAAACAAAATCATCTGTGATTTTTTTTTCAGTGTTGGCTGGAGGATTTTTATAAAACTACATATTTTTACACAAAAATAAGATGGCACTTCTAAACAAATGTCAGAAAAATCAGAGTGCCAACTATTTACTTTGAATGTTATGTGACAAACAGCAGTTGCTTTTGTTTGCCCAAAAGCAAGAGTCAATACTGGACTTTCAAAATTATTTATTTTTTTAGGTTTAACAACACTTTCGACAGCCAAACTTTCAGACAGTTTTACGGGTGGAGGAAGCTGTAGTATAGAGAGAACCACTGAGCAATGGCGAGCAACTGTCAGATTCCCCAACGTACTAACTTTGCACAAGCAGGGTTAGCACTGGTTGATGACAAGTGCACTATCGATGTGCAGTATGCCTTAGCACACAGCACCATCGCTGTCAAAAGTGTGGTATACCTGAGTCAAGTAAGTAATTTCAAGATGTAAATTGTATCACTGAATATTGTAAATTTATTATAATTATCCATGCTCTTTGATGCCAAATTTATTTATTGGGATTAATCCACTTTACTGCATATGTTCTGCTTAACCCTTTACCCAACACAGACAATATCAAAATTTATTATTTTAAATATCATTTTTTAAACTTTTTCAGAAAATTTCAACAAAACCATGGCATGTGACCCCTCATTGGAACGAGCTCGTTCCAATGAGGGGTCACATGATATGGTTTTGTTGAAATTTTTTAAAAAATAATATTTTTTCAACTGCTGAATTTGCATATTACGCGGGCGGATGCGGGCGATTCGTTGGGTAAAGGGTTAAAGGTTGGATTATACCTCTGTGAATGAAATGAATATTGTTGTTTTATCAGCAGCATCAACACAATGTTTTCCTTATTTTATTCAACCCTTTACCTAATGAATCAGCTACATCCACTCATGTACTTTACAAACTGAGGAGTTGGAAAAAAAATACACGTGTCATTCGGCATCAATGCTAACACAGTGTACCATAATTGAGTGTTGTATGTAAATGCCTGTAGCATAGTTAACCATTTACAATAGCTCCATGTATATCAGAAATAAATAACCACTTAACCCTTTACCTAACGAATCGCCCGCATAATATGCAAATTCAGCAGTTGAAAAATAATATTTTTCAAAAAATTTCAACAAAACCATATCATGTGACCCCTCATTGGAACGAGCTCGTTCCAATGAGGGGTCACATGATATGGTTTTGTTGACATTTTTTGAAAAATTTGAAAAAATGATATTTAAAATAATAAATGTGGATATCGTCTGCGTTGGGTAAAGGGTTAAAATATCTCCATTTCTTAGAGTCTGGGAAAACTGAAATTCTAAGTACTTCCATATTTAAATTAAAGTTAACTTAGTAAAAGCATCAACCAAGCTCAGAAAATTCAATGTCTACTAGTAGGTGCCCTGACAAAGGCACACACTAAAATCAACTTATAGTGAAAAAGATCAAAATTAAAGTTGAAGGAAAGTAACTCTTCCAAAAAAAAATTTAAAATTGACTAATTAGGGGCCATAACTCTGTCCCTAATCATCAGACTGGGCTGGCTTTCAAACTTGACCAGTAGATTCTTCGGTTAAATTCAAATACCGAAGATTGGCCCAATCATTGAATATTTGTTGAATTTATCGCTCTAACGAGTGAAAATTCATTAAAGTTGACAAATTAGAAGCCATAAGTCTGCCTCTAATATGAGATTGAGCTGGTTTGCGAACTCGATCAAAAAAGTGTTCAGAAGAACTCATATATCAAATATCAAACCAATCGTATAATATTTGTTGAAGTTAACAAGCACATTGCTGAGGAATGACCAATGGGAACACTTTTGCACCCACCATGTTATGGCAGGGGCATAACAAATTTCACGATATGGTTGTGTTGAAATTTTTTGAAAAATTTGAAAAAAAAGACAAAAATTAAAATAACAAAATAACAAATTTTGTTACAAGTGTTGGGTAAAAAGCTAGCTCCTAACCATATACAGTTAAAACTAGAAATCCTGTAGTGAAATGGGCACAAATAGCATGTTGATCTGCGTGTTAATCTACACATCATGAGCATTGTAAGGCTATCAAATTCTGCACAAGCAATGTTTCAGCCAATGGACCTCCGGGTAACCCGGAGGACCATTGGCAGAAACATTGCCCATGTTTGCTATGAGTAACCAGGAGAACCTGCCGTGCTTTGGATGCCATTCGATATGGCAATTGCGCACAATTCCTACGTGCAATTAAGCCAAGATAAGTGCACAGTTCATGACAGGATTTCTAGTTTTAACTGTAGAAGGTTCTGCACATGAATGAGTCGAGAATTCCAGGCGTTTCCAGGGACTTCCAAGTATATTTTCAAGAATTTTCGAGATGACACGCACATTTTCAGGGCTACACTATATATGCACGGCTTGGGATCTTGTATTAAATAATGCTGATTTTATGTCATATCACAATTATTTTGGGGGATCTGATGAACAAACAACACACCATCCACTACGTGGGGAGTAAAATTGTTATCTCTTAAAGGCCTATTTGTGACTTTTACGACCTGAGAACATGTGCCCTTAACTTGCTATTACGAGGAGGTCCTGCTAACAATAGACAAATTATCTTGGCAGTGGGTTCTAGTCAAGTTTTGGCTACTTTAATAGGCAACAAAGATTTGACTAGAAATCACTGCTAAGCAACTGGATGTGTAAAGGCTGTGGACAAGTGTGAATTTCTAGACCCTCAAGGGTTAAATTCCGTATCTTTCACAACACTGCTCACTCGCTCCGCTGTGCTGAAATCAGCACAATGAGTGCTCATTCCAAAAAGGAATCATAAGCTATGTTTTGGGAGTGTAAATTGAGAAATAACTAAATTAGAATGGCAACATCTGTGAACAGCACAGGAAGGATTTAGCCGATTTCTTAACTGGTAGGGTGGAAAATTATTTTGCAAAGGTGATTTGTAACGTGTATTTTTTTCACATATTCCATTATAAATAATAAATAAAAATTCTTTGTTCTACTGCTGAGAAAACATCAAGCTAATGCTTGCAGTGTAAAGCGACTGAAGAGGCTTTCAGCACTTTTCGATAGAGCCATAATAGTGGCTTCTAGCACTCAACCAGTTAAATAAAGGGTAGCAATATACTGACCATACTGTATGCATCCGTGTTTTGTTGACCTCAATACAACACCATGCAGTCAGTCACTATGAAAAGAAGACTGTCTTTGTTTACAAAGAGAGTTGCACTAATTTGTAAGCACTAGATTAGTAACCCATACTTTGAATCACATGACTGAAACCATCCAAATACAGGCAGATACACATATATTATGGAAGCCCACGCTTAAAAATGAGCTGAATAGAATTCATGTATTGTTCAAAGTGTACAGGTTATACCAGGAATGATTTTACACCGAAAAAATTTAGGAGCGGGAAGTGACTCATGAGTAAATATAGGTGAAGTCACCATCACTGTTTCTCAGGCCATTTTTTGATAAAATTGTATGTGGGCGGGCATTTTTTTGTGGTATTTTTGTATTTTGTAATTATTTATTTGCCATCAAAAGTTTATGTTCTTGGTCTGTTTTATGTTTTTGGCCTCATAATCTACAGAATAGAATGGGTGGTGGTGTATTTCGTCCCTTGAGTGCAACAAGGCTTTGCAATGCTATAGCACTGCAAAGCCTCGTTGCATTCAAGGAGCAAATTTATCAATTTTATTGACTTGGGTAAAATATCAGAGATAAACCATTTAATTTTGATTTTTCTAAGTTTGTACTGGTTATAAAAAGAGAGCATGTGGAAGCCAAAAGGACCACGTGGGAGGGCCTGAGAAACAGATTATTAACATTTTGGGGCCTTAAAACAATAATTTTTGATATTGTGTGCATTGGCTAAAAAGGGTTATGCACAAATATAAAATGCAAAGCAAAAGATTGTTGAGTCATAGTGACGAAATTCATCTACTTTTAAATGACCTGATATAAGGCCTAAACAAATAAAAAATCTGTTTCTCAGGCCCTCCTGCATGGTCCTTTTGGCTGCCGCATGCTCTCTTTTTATAACCAATTTAAACTTAAAAAAAATTAAAATTAAATGGTTTATGTCTGATATTTTACCCAAGTTAAAAAAATTGATGAATTTGTCCCTTGAGTGCAAGAAGGCATTGCAATGCTTTAGCATTGCAAAGCCTTCTTGCACTCAAGGGATGAAATACACCACCACCCATGCTATTCTGTAGATTATGAGGCCTAAAACTTGAACCAAGAACATGAACTTTTGATGGCAAAGAAGTAATTACTGAAATAAAAAATAAAATAAAAAACCGCTCACCCGCATGCAATTTCACAAATAATGGCCCGAGAAACAGATCTACTTTGTGTGGCCTAAAACACATTTTCATGGGTGTCAAGGCCTCGGAAAATAGGATGCCAAAATTCAAGTATTTTCAAGGAATTCAAGAACCTGCCAGAACTTTCCATACACAAGGCTTGCCTAGTGAATGGTGCAAATCTCCTGACTGAGGGTGATTTCTCCATCTCAAACTCAATCATAGATTATTTTTCTCCAGAAAGCCCTAACCCCACCCATAAGTGCAAAATAACATCATTTGGTGCCAATTGATTTACCTGTCGGCAAGCTGGTTCCCAGTGAAAACAGATAACCTATTCAGAAAGAGCGACAAAAAGTTTGGTTTACACCTAACGTATATTACTTAAAAACAAACAGCATCCTGCATAAAGGCTGAGTTAATGTTCTGAAGCAATGAGAAAAATGCAGAGATGAACCATGAAATGTCAGACACGAGTAAAGTTCAAACTCATGATCAGTCAAGAAGTTAAAAATGTTAACCATTAGCTATTGAACCTCTGATAGCACACAATTTAAGAAAAATCCCCCAAAAAGAAAGAATCATCTCCAGCTCTTTTCAAGCTGACATACATAACACATCACAGGAAAAATTTGAAGCGGAATCGGCAGGACTCCAAATTAAATCTGTAACATGCAACATACATCAGCCATCGCCCTTTTGAATGAATAAACATATGAAGGCCTAATTCCAGCTTTAACAGTTCCTCCAACAGTGGTTTGTGGTCAAAGACTTGGCCAGAAACTACTGCCAAGTCAATAGATTTACAGGTTATTTATTTATTTATTTATTGGAGTTTAAAGTCACATATTTTTGCACAATGGCTAATCATGACCATGACAGTTTTACGGGTGCAGGAAGCCAGAGTACCCAGAGAGAACCACCGAGCAATGGCGAGCAACTGTCAGCTCCCCAACATACTAACTTCACACAAGCAGGGTTAGCATTGGTTGAAGACAAGTGCACCATCGATGTGCAGTACGCCTTAGTACACGACATCACCGTGCCCCCACATGGGCAATAGGGTTGAAGTGTCTTGCCCAAGGACACAACGCGGTTGCCACAGGTGGGATTCGAACCAAGGACCTCTCGGCTTGCAGCCTGCACCTCTACCTAGTGAGCCACTTACAGGTTATAACATGGTAGAATTGAGGAAAAATTATCCATCCCTTTAACCCTCTGGAAAATGGTGTCAAAATATTAAAATTTCAACTAGCAATTATTTCCCATAATGCAACTAGGACTTTAACCAATTCAGTCTTGTTTGACAGAGCTCAATGAGCTCTATCAAACAAGACTGAACTGGTTAAATTCCTTGTCATATCATGGGAAAAATTAACAGCCTGAATGTTTGAGATTTCGACATTAGTGTGCAGAGGGTTAAGGGTTAAATCTATCCACAAGTATATCATGTCCCTGATATTAACATCCTCAGTTCAGAGTTTTATTTTGTACAAAAGAAATCCCATATTGTTTTCTGCAGTAAGGTTTCTATGAAGCCACACAATCAAGTGAGATGCCAAACAAACACACTACAAGGTATGGCGAGTGATAACCACTAAAATATATGTGGATGTTTTCCACTCAGGGAATAACTCATATTTTGTGAAAAGAATGAAACACACAAGCAACATCTCTGCCAATGTACCTTTGGGTTAACCCAGAAAATCCTCAAGTGAAGCAATACTTGTGCTTCTTAATTGAGAGTTATCATCTACAAATAGAGACACACCTGCAGTGTTCATGCCTGCCCAAAATGATCTGTTGCCAAGTGTGATTTTTTTTTGGTATCAAATGAATTTCTTTGGTACCAAATGAATTTTTTTGGTGCCAAATGAAAGATTTGGGCCAAATGGAATCTGATTGTATAGGTAAGGACTGTAACTGGAGAAAAATATGCAGGCAACTTCTTTATAACACGCGCAGCAGCAGCTTGTCACAAGGATTCCTCTTAACAAATTTCATAGAAATCCAGCCACTCAGTGATGAGATATCACTGCGAACAGAAGGACGGATGGATGGATGCAAAGACAGACTCAAAGATGGATGCATGTAATCCTGTATAACCTCCACCCCCATTTTCTTCAAGACTGGACTTATAAAAGGTATGTTTGTGTCTATTTTTGGGGAGGCATGATTCACTAAGCACTTCTAAAAATAAATTAAAAAAAATAAGAATGATTTGGTTGGAAAGGTTGTGCCCTTTTTATGGATTTGAGTAAAGATGGAAATGTTGTTCAATTAACTGATATTCCAGACACATTGTTTAAAAATTAAAAGACTTCAAGGATCACATTTGAACCCTGTATCCTCATTCTTCAAATTATAGTGCGATAAAATGAATTAAAAAAACAATTTGGCCAAACAAAATTAAATAATTGATTTCAGGCATTTTGTTTTTAAAACAAATGAGGGAGGGCGTTTTGGATTTTTTCTTTTTATTCCTGATGAAATGGTCGCAGGTGGATAAAATCCAGTTGAGAGAACCTAAAATTAAATACTAGAGCTTCCATGTTGATTTCACCGATGGTTTTTTTTTGTGTTCAAGTGATTTTTCAACCCAAAATCAATACAGAACTAAAATGGAGATAAAGAGTGCATGTATCGCTGAAACAATACAATGTCCCCTACCAGACTAATGAGCATTAATAATTATACAAATGTTATAACCTAGATGTGATCAGCATGAATTCTGTTGAAGCATTTCCAAAAAAAAGTCCAGAAAACTGATATTTTGGCACTTTTCCATATTTCCAAGGGCCATAACTCACACAAGAATAATGCAATCAGCATGAAACTCAAACCTGATCTGTAAGTCACCGTTCTATAGTAGGTTACCAAGAATGAAATCATTCGATTGAAGCATTTTCAAAAAAAGTCTGGAAAACTAAAGTATGACTGACTGACTGATGGATGAACAGAATGCAAATGAAACTTGATCTGTAAGTCATCGTTCTATAGTAGGTTACCAAAAATGAAATCATTCCGTTGAAGCATTTCCAAAAAAGTCCAGAAAACTAAAGTATGACCGACAGACTGACTGACGGATGGATGGATGGACAGAGTGTAAACGAAACGTGAACTGTAAGTCATCATTCTATAGTAGGTTACCAAAAATGAAATCATTCCGTTGAAGCGTTTCCAGAAAAAGTCCGGAAAACTGATAGTTTGGTGCTTTTCCATATTTCCACGGGCCATAACTCACACAAGAATAAGGCAATCAGCATGAAACTCAAACTTGATCTGTAAGTCATCGTTCTATAGTAGGTTACCAAAAATGAAATCATTCCATTGAAACGTTTCCAAAAAAAGTCCAGAAAAATGATATTTTGGCGCTTTTCCATATTTCCAAAGGCCGTAACTCACACAAGAATAATGCAATCTGCATGAAACTCAAACTTGATCTGTAAGTCATCGTTCTATAGTAGTTTACCAAAAATGAAATCATTCCATTGAAGCGTTTCCAAAAAAACTCTGGAAAACTGATATTTTGGTGCTTTTCCATATTTCCAAGGGCCGTAACTCACACAAGAATAATGCAATCAGCATGAAACTCAAACTTGATCTGTAAGTCATCGTTCTATAGTAGTTTACTAAAAATAAAATCATTCCGTTGAAGCATTTCCAAAAAAACTCGGGAAACTGATATTTTGGAGCTTTTTCCCATATTTCCAAGGGCCGTAACTCACACAAGAATAATGCAATCAGCATGAAACTCAAACTTGATCTGTAAGTCATCGTTCTATCGTAGTTTACCGAAAATGATATCATTCCGTTGAAGCATTTCCTAAAAAATTCCGGAAACTAAAGTGTGGCTGACAGACTGACGGATGGACAGAGTGCAAACCTATAGTGCCCTCCGGCTATGCCGTTAGGGGACTAAAAATAGTAAGGAATTTTTGAACGGGTTGATTGTTACAAGCCACAATTAGGAATTACAAAAAAAAAAAAAAATGAGGGTACCAGTGCAAAAGTCAACATTTTCCTTACCCATATTTCGTATTCAGTCAAACATAAATAATAGTTTGTTTATAAACATTTGTTCTATTACAAATTACTGGAGACTGTCTGATGGCACTCTTCAATAATTTGTAATAAAACAATGTTTGATGAACAAAATCAGACCATCGAAACTAACCTAGCTCTCAACCAGTTGAATAAATATCTATTGTGCACATATATGAGAACCGTGACGCATTTTGCGAAGAGAATAACAATACTGTATCAATGTATACAATATATTACATTGCAAATCATGGTGCGATACCGCTAAAATCACAAACTATGATGGTTTTATCCACTTTGAATTTTACCTCTGAAATAAATATGATGAATGCAGGCCGAAAAGATTAATTTTCTTTGGCCTTATATAACAGCTCTTTTGAGTTTTGGACAACTTATTTATGCTTGATCAGTTAAATGGCTTTAAGCATATATGGCTATATCAGGTAAACAAATATTTATAGCCCAGTCAGTCAACTGCAAATACTTGTGTATTATTTATGTTGGGACTATTTGCATCCCAGACATTGGTTACCAAATCAACTTCATCAGTGAAACAGAACTTGTTTCATGATAATCTAGCAAAACTGGAGGTCAACAATTCTTTTTGCTGAAGACTGCAAATAACATTGCCAAAATCAGTTGTGTAAAATCAGTCCTGGTATTCAAAAACCTGCAAAGAATAAATTTAAAAAGATAAGAAAATTTTCATTTGGCTAAAATCAATCCTGCTATTTGTTAACCTGCATGGAAAAAACTGAGTTTATTCATTGAAGCTTCAAGGTAACGTATACCTCAGGTAAAAAAAAAAGAGAATTCATGTCTTTAGTTGATAGACCATTCACAGAGATAGACCATAATGAAGGTTCATTTTATGAGAAAAGGATGTACTCTGGGGAATTGGTCTATCTCATGTGTTGATGAAATGAGTAACCACGTTACACTTTATGAAGAAAAGTCATGGTTCATAAGAATTGACGTGCATTCAATCAATATGATCTACTTCGCCTATCACTTGAGAATCTATTTGGATAACTTGCTGATAACTCGAATCAAAGCTCCATTTTCTTCTTTTAATCGTTGTTGGTCACCTTCCAATTTCTGCAAGTAAAACAGAACAAACCTTTTAGGCTTAATAAAATTAAAAATCTGTTTCTCAGGCCCTCCCGCATGGTCCTTTTGGCTGCCGTATGCTCTCTTTTTATGACCAATGCAAACTTGAAAAAATAAAAATTAAATGGTTTATGTCTGATATTTTACACAAGTTAATAAAATTGATAAATTTGTCCCTTGAGTGCAACAAGGCTTTGCAATGCTTTAGCATTGCAAAGCCTTTTTGCACCCAAGGGACAAAATACACCACCACCCTTGCTATTATGTAGATTATGAGGCCTAAAACATAAAATAAACCAAGAATATGAACTTCTGATGACAAAGAAATAATTACAAAAATAAAATATAAAATAAAAAAACGCCCACCCACATGAAATTTTACAAAACTTGGCCTGAGAAACAGAACATCTACTTTGTGTGGCCTTAATGGTTGGGTTAAAAAACCAAAATTTCACCAATACATTCTCAGAAGATTTATGCATAATCTTACTAGAGTAAAATCCTGTTAATTGAATAGCCAGTTTGCCAATTAAAATTATCCAATTAACAGGAGTATACAATTAACAGGGATATAGGTCACTTTCCAGTATTGTACAGATAAACTGAGCATTTATTCTATGATATCTTGCCTGAGTGAGCTCATTGAGCTCTGTCAAACAAGCTCTAACAGATCAACTTCCAGTTTTGTGTGTTCTGTGCCACATAGGTCTGTAAACAAGGGGAGTTTGGCGATTCTAAGGGTTAATTTCTTGACATATTACAAAGTTTTTTATTCAATTAAAAGTTTACTATATAACCTACCTACAATTAATAGGTCAAATTAGTAATGACGGTTTGATAAATGGTTTGGTGTTTGAAATTTATATTCAATTAAAAGGATTATTTCATTAAGAGAAATTCAATTAAGTGGATTCTACTTTTGCACTTGACTCTTTAGCAAGTGTAACAACCATAATCTGTCAGTACTTTTCACATAAATCGTCATTCAAATTTTATTATTTTTTTCTTCAGTTTTTGTCTCCAAACAAAGCTTATGAGAACTCACTGGAATGAGCTCATAAAGGGGTCATACAGTATGGTCACCGTGGACTGGTCACTTTCTGCATGTGGGCAATAATGTTCCAAAAAATAATTTTTGAAATAATCATCAAAAAATTAATTAATGACGCACTGGGGACAACCTGGTACTTCATTAATTAAAATTTTGCTGATAATTTTTATTACCCGGTAAATGCATGCGTGGACATCACAACTGCCCATGTGTGGGTTACAACCAGTCCTGCACTGCAAGCTATGTGTTGGAGGCACAAAAAGAAATTTTTTAATCATTAAAAAAATGTTTGCAAGTGTCATCTGCTAGCCGTAAAGTGAAGGGTTGAAAAAAAAAATGTTTCCAATGAATTTCTTCAGAAGCTTTACACACAAAATTCACAATTGCATGAAAAAAGGTTGTTTTTTCATAATTGTTCAATGACACTTTCAACAGGAGCTTTCCGCATCTGTGGCTATATTAAAACCAGAACACAAATATCAAATAAGTTGGATAATAGTTTAAATTGGAAATCACAAATATAAACTAAGTGGGATATTAGTCTAAATTGTAAATCATCACTTGGGGATAAAAATCAAGTTTAGTTGATTGTTTATATGCATGTTGCCCATTTTAGAGGACTTCCACCCTGTTTAACACACTTCCTAGTTCCTAGGGTTCCTATGGGGGGGGGGGGGGGGGGAAGACTTTTCCAAGAATCAATGGTATGGACTGGTATCATCAAGCGATATTGAGAATGTTATTTTCTAGGTTTTTTTCCTGGTACAGTTGATAGATAGATATATCTTTATTCTGTAATATACCGGTACATTAGCAACAATATAACATTTTATACCATGATAACTTATTCTACTATACATAAAAACCCTATGACATAAATTATAGCTTTACACACCAACCGTGGTGGACATGCCAGCAATGGAATTTCTGTAGTTAAAATTTACACCTACAGTGGAACTACAGCCAAGTTGACCTTTGGTGACCTCGCTGTGAAAGCACACTTGTCTAAATTTATCACTGGTCGCCTTGTGAAGAGTGAAATGAAATCGGTGATTATTTATTACATTTTTAAATAAGTTTACATCATAAGATACCAAAAATTAACAAACATACATTGTCTCATATTAATAAAGCATCCACAACTCAAAATTGTATGTTAATAAGTCATTAAAATGAAAAAGGCCAGTAATTTGCACATTTCATTTTCTATATCATTTCGGTGATAAAATTACCAGTGGAAGTACTGCCCACCAGTGCTCATGTAAACAAAAATAGATTTACACGTGTGAATATTGATTTATTTAATATTTCAACTCTTATTAATCTGACGATCATGGTTTAAATAAAATATACCCAATATAGCTTGGTATACCAAATGTTTACCACCCATGGTGAAGTGGTGTTAACCGTGTGCCAGAGGCTCACTGTTAACACCATTTCACCATTCATGGTGAACATATGGTACACCGAGTTACTATGGGTATATTCTATATATAAATTACAGGAACATAAACTAGCATACAGCATGGAAATGGCATAGCCTGAAGGGCTGTGTTCCCGCCATTCCCGTAAAATATATATCAAGTCTGTTTGGCATCAGTGTAACAAAAATTCTTTTCAAAGACATGAATATCTGATAGTTTGTTTATGATTCACGAGGCTACGCGGGTTCAAAATATCAAATGTTGGGAGACACAGGATGAGAAGGATGAGATACCAGCAGGTTTTGATGGCTGATACAGCCGGGACAACTTGGGTTGTCGCATTTAGAATTAGGACGGGAAAAAGTGCTTAAGGCTCTATGCATTAGTGATTTTTTGAACTTTGGTAAACTATGTTGCTGTGTTAGTGGATCTATACTATTCCAAATTCTTGGGAAAGAGAGGAAAGGCATTTCTGCAGAAACTTGGGTTCTTGGTTTGTGCTTATCCAATTTACTAGTCTGCCTTGTATGAATCCCGAAAGTCTCTGAAAAGGGGGTCTGTATGCGAGTTGTTTGCTTTCCTGGGCTTTTTTTTTGCAGCTTGAGAATTCTGTTGGTTTAAGTCAAATGGCGCCAAACCTGAATACCATATACAAAATGGCAGTGAATGAATGAAAAGTACAAGGTTTTCATTTCCTTTGTGGGGAGAAATTTCTTTGCTCTATTTAGGGTGAAAATTCCACATGCCATTCTTGGGCATACCACAGAAATATGAAGTTTAAATTTCATATATTAATCTATATACACACACCAAGAAATTATACAGTGGTTTCATCTTGTTTGTTACCAATATCCTGGATGTTTTTATTATTCAGAGATAATTTAATCCAGTTTACCCAAAATGAATCATTTTGTGAATGAAGCAGCATATAATTAGTTTTAATGGGGTTGAGGGCGAATTTGTTGGCAGAACACCAGTGGTTTATTTTGGCTAATTCGGAATTCACACTATCTGTAAAAGTTTTAAGGTTGTTGCCTGATCTATTAGCCATTGTATCACCAGCAAGGGAGATTAAATTTAGCACAGTAGAGTTGCTGATATCGTTAATGTACAATAAGAATGGAATGGGACCAAGAATAGACCCCTGAGGTACGCCGGCATTTATGGTTAAGGTTTTTGAATTAGTATTTAAGAACGAGATGAATTGGCTTAGGTCAGTTAAATAATTTTGAAACCGCTGATGGGCTATATCTCTAATACCATAGTATTCAAGTTTCTGGAGTAAGATGGAGTGGTCAATGGTGTTGAATGCTTTCGAGAAATCTAAGAATATAGAAAGTGTGCAGTTCTTTGTCGGGTTATCATTTTCAGTTACCAAGCTATTCAATAAGTGTAGTATGGGGTGGACAGTCGAATGGTTTGCTCTAAAGCCAAACTGGCAAATGTATGAGATATTACTTTTATCTATAAAATCCACTAGTCTTTTGTACATCAATTTCTCTAGTACTTTTGAGAATGTGGGTAGAATGCTGATGGGGTGATAGTTATTGAACATTTGATGATCAGCAGACTTGAAGATGGGTATAACTTTAGCTATTTTCATTTTCATCGTCACGTGACCAAATGAAAATAAAGTATTACAAATGTGTGTCAATGGGCTGGCAACTTCATATGCAACTGTTTTTAGGAGTTTCATGGACAGTTTGCCTTGATCTCTTGTTAGTTTTGGGGGCAACTTAGAAATGTTGAGAATAACTTCCTGGGTGGGAATAATGAGTGTCCATTACTTTATTCCATGTAATGAGAAAAATGGATGTTCGTATCGAGCACTTGTACACCTACTGATTTCCCAATGTTGGCGAAGAATACATTGAATTTATCGGCAATGGATTTGGGATCGTTTACAGGGGTATTATCATCAAACAAGAGGCCCCACGGGGCCTGAAGCACTCACCTTGAACAGAACACGATATTAACAGAGTCCAAGAATGAATCTACATTAAGCAATCAATCTCCATAGGATACATTGCAGCCTCTCAGGAGTGACAAAAATAGTCTAAGCATCATGCCTTTTCTTCAATTGATCATAATGTAAAATGTGGAGCTCCTCTATGAAGTCCCTTGATAGAACCTATGTGTATTAATCTTAGTTACACACCTTTAGATGTTACTGAATACAAAATTTCTAATTCTTCAGCTGCATGGTCAATTCTGCTCCCACAGGGAGCCCAGATATTAACCCAGGCACTCAAGTTGAACAAAGTTAAATCTGACCTTCCTGGAGATGTTGTATACCAAATATGAAAGCATTCTGACTGGTGAATCTGAAAAGGATTTTTAAAGAAAAATCCTCATATTGCACAAAGTTAAAATTTGGGCTACCATAGCGAGCAAAAATATATACCTAGGGACCCGATTTGAACAAACTTGAATATAACCTCCCTAGAGATGTTGTATACCAAATATGAAAGCATTCTGGCTGGCATATCTGATGAAGATTTTAAAAAATTATCCCCCATATCGAACTAAGTTAAAATTTGGGCTTCCGTAGGAAGCCCAAATATTAACCTAGGGACTTGGTTTGAACAATCTTGAATCTGACCCTCATAACAATGATCTATACCAAACATTAGAAGATTCTGACTGGTGGTTCTGAAGAAGATTTTTAAAGAATATTCCCCATATTACCCAAAGTTAAAAATTCGGGCTCCTGTTTTGAGCCCAAATATGAACCAATGGGCTTCATTTTAACAAACTTGTATCTGACCCCTCTATGAATGCTGAATATCAAAAGATTCTGACAATTTGTTCTGGAGAAAAGATTTAAAAAAATTTTTGCAAATATGCTGACTCAGCATTTTTTTGATGCCCTCTACAGACACCCTAACATAACTGATGGCATTTTTTTTACCACTCAATCCTACTGGTCCTAAGGATGCTTCATACCAAACAACAGTGGTTTGGAAAATATGGGCATTTGAAAATATTTCTATTTTTAGCTCCTGGGGTTCCCATGGGGGATACAGAAATGTTTTTGTATGAGTCAAGTACTTATGACCCAATAATATCACACACCAAATTTGGTTCAAATCGGACCATCGGTTCAGAAAATAGAAATTTTGGGCAGGGCAAAAAATCTTACCCTTCCCATTACAAAGCCAAATAACACTTCACGAACTTCGTTTGAACAAACTTGATTCTGCACCTCAAAAGGAAGCTCCGTAACAAATATCAAGTCATTGTACCCACTGGTTCATGAGAAGAAGATTTTAAAAATATTTTGAAGCATTTTCCCCCACTCCCTCCCTCCCCATGGGACTGGGCAAGTTGAGTTGAACAAAAATGCAATGCCCCTTTGGGACCATCACTCACACAAACTTTCAAAAAAAAAAAAAAAAATTACATTTTCAAAGACTTTCAAGATTTTTTTTGGAAACTATTTCAATTATAACATACTTTGTTTTTCAATACATATACCAGGAAATGGAATTGAAAATTTTTATATCATTTCAACATTACATCTTTTATTTGGGATCAACGGGATGCGGTGGCGTTGCAGAAACCGGTTCTCGTCAGATCATCGAAGTTAAGCAACATCAAGCCCAGTTAGTCCTCGGATGGGTGACCGTCTGAGCCATCGATTCAGACTCCTGTGTTGTGTCTTTGGGCAAGGCACTTAATCCCGATTCTCCACATTGGGGCACGATGATGCCGTGTACTAAGGTGTACTGTATGTCGATTGTGCACATGTCTTCAACCAATCTAACCCTGCCTGTGCTGCAGTGCGGAGTTACGATGTTGGGGAGCTGGCAGCTGCTCGTCGTTGCTCGGTGGTTCTCTCCAGCTTCCTTCATCCATAAAACTGTCACGGTCATGATTAGCCATTATGCATGTATGTGACCTTACACACCAATAAATAAATAAATAAATTTGGGATCAACAATTCAACATCACTCACAACGCTTATGGCTGTATTATGGGAATAAAAGTGGAAAGTATTTGAATTATTTGCAATGAGTAGGTACTCTCATAATTTAACCTGAAAATTTGTGAAAATGATGTTTTTTCAGAAAATAACAGGATATATTGTTAACCCTTTACCCAACGCAGACGATATCAAAATTTATTATTGAAAAAATGATTTTAAATATCATTTTTTCCAACTTTTCAAAAAATTTCAGAAAACAAAAAACAGATTTCTGCATCGTCGGTACAAAATGGCGGCTGGCAGCCATCTTGAATTTCGGATCGCACCCAAAAACACTCGTTCTCGTCCCACGGTCATAACAAAGGTACCCAAGAAGTTTTGTAAAGATCGGTTCATAATATGGCCTAGAGCCCAAGCCGTTGACGTACGGACAGATGGACAGACAGATGGATGGACAGAAGGATGGCAGCCATGACAAAAGCTCAAATTTGGCTTCACCAAAGTTGAGCTAATGAGAAAAAATTGAAGGGCAATTTTATTTAGTAGAGCTGGTTAATTCTTGTCATTATGTTGGGTAATTGGTTAATAAATTTCTTTGCAAAATGTTATTAACCCTTTACCCAATGCAGACTATATCAAAATTTATTATTTTTATAAATTAAAAAAAATTTTCCCCCCCAAAATCCACAAAAACCATTTCATTTAACCCCTCATGGGAACACGCTCAATGATATGGTTTTGTTGAAATTTTAAATAGTTTTAAATTTTTTTCTTTCAACAGCTCAATTTCTTTGGAAGGATGCGTCCGATCCATCAGATAAAAGGTTAACAGCTTGGGGAGGGGAGGGGAGGGGTGAGGGTTGTGGAGTGTCACAGCATCTAAGTACCCATATAAAAAGCTGTTGTGCCACAAAAAGAAGATCGGAGTCGAGCTTTAATGTGAAGTTGTAAATGTTTTCTAATTTCAAAGGAAGGGTTCCTGTACTTATATGAGTAGTCAATTCAAGAAATTTTCAGGACCTTCCCAGAAAATTTTCAAGGATTTCCAAGGAGCTGGTAATGTGAAATTCAAGGATAAAAGATTTTGTGGGGGTAAAAACAGGAGAGCTCCCCCAAGGAGCTACACATAGTTACATGAACATTTGAGCTAAGGGAATCAGGGCCTAATAATTTCATTTTAAATATCTTATCACAATCTACAAGCAAATGCTTTGATCTCATTCTATTTATTATTTATTTATTTATTAGGGTTTAATGACACTTTAACAGCCAAGGTCATATTGTGTCAGTGACAGTTTTACAGGTGGAGGATGCTGGAGTACCCGGAGACAACCACCAAGCAACAACGTGCAGCTGCCAGCTCCCCAACATCGTAACTCTGCACTGCATCAAGGCAGGGTTAGATTGGTTGAAGATATGCGCACTATCGACGTATAGTACGCCTTAGAATACAGTGTCATCATTGGGGTGAAGTGCCTTTCCCAAGGACACAATGTGAGAGTCCGAATCGATCGCCCAGACGGTCACCCATCCAAGGACTAACAGGGCTTGACGTTGCTTAACTTCGGTGATCTGATGAGAACCTGTTACTGCAACAGATCTCATTCTATTAGACAGAGAAGATTCACTTCAGAAATATTCAGCTCATTGTGAAGCAAGCTGAATATCGATAAAATGAATTTTCTCTGATTGCTGATATCTCAAGGGTTTTCTAGGAAGATTCCAACATTCAATGATTTTCTAAAGGCTTGGCAAGAGATTTTTAAGGAATTCAAAATAGCACAAGAACCCCAAAGATATGGGTTCTCTGAAGTGATGGTAACACCAAAGATAATTACACTAATGTTCTGGTAGGTATCTGACAGAATTGTCCTCACTTATGTTTGGTCTATATTTCCATAAACTATGAGGACAGATAAAGTTAAAATTGAGAATGATTCACAAGCCCTTACAAAAAACAAAATTACAAGGAGTGTGAAAGGCCCTTGAGATTTTTATATACATATATATTTTTGTATATCAGAAAGATTCAAGGAATTTAAAATGTGAAAACCGAAGGCAAATATGGTGAACCAACATTGTGGACATGCTCCAGTCATACAACACATGCTCAACTTAACTCTATATATAGAGATAAACATAAAACACAGACAAAAGACATGCTAGAAATAAACACAGCTGATGAAAGGAAAAAAAAAAAAATAATAGCGGATAAAATATTGAAAAGACAAATAATGTGACATACATAATTTACAGTATTACTATATGGGTATTTCCTCCGAACCTCATTTACTTGTACTAGTAGTAAATACACCACTTTTATCATCACCTTACAATTTCAGTAATGAAGTGTCTGAGTTTATTAGAAGGAATGTTTGTTTGTTTCTTTACTGGGGGTTTAACAACATTTTCAACTAGAGACAGTCTGTCACCCAATATACCCCCACCGTGACACACCGCCTAGTGTGGGTTACTGAAAAGGGACATTGAATAAAATCCCATAAAGGTGCCAGTCGGCCATCTTGAATCTGAATGGGAAAAAGATTATGTCACGCACTGCTCCTCATCATGTTGATCATTTTGGTAAAGTTTCCTGAAAATGCAACTAAAACTGTTGAAGTAGTTCGCTGCACAAGTATTTTGCAAAATCCATTATGGCCTCCAGTCGGACATCTTGAATCCGATCTGGAAAAAATTTATGTCACGCACTGCTCCTCATCACGTCAATTAATTTATATTGAGTTTCATGAAAATGCAGCAAAAACTGTAGAAGTTGTTCACTCCACAAGTATTTTGCAAAATCCAATATGGCCACCAGTTGGCCATCTTGAATCCAATCTGGAAAAAAAATTATGGCATGCACTTCCCCTCATCATGTTGATCATTTTTGTGAAGTTTCATGAAAATGTGACTAAAACTGTGGTAGTTCACTCCAGAAGTTTAAATGTGCAACGGACCGACGATGACGACAGACCGACAGACAAGTTGACTCCTATATACCCCCCTAAACTTCATTTTGTGGGGGTATAATAACCAGGGACAGTTTTACAGGTAGAGAATGCGGGAGTACCCAAAGACAACCACCGAGCAGAGGCAAGGAGCTGTCAGACTCTCAAACTCACTAATTCTGCTCAAGCAGTGGTTGAAGGCAAGTGCACCCTCGATGTGCAGTAAACCTCAATACACAGCGTCATCGTGCCCAAGGATTCTGTTGTACCAGTGTTAGAAAAAGATTAAGGAGCTTTGGCAAAAATGACAGAACAAAGAATAAAGCTTGATACCCATGTGTTTTGAAATAAATGACTGACCAGATTCAATCATTTTCCAAGACCAGAGCTTTCTGGGCATTACACCCAGTGCCTCATTGTTCTCATCAGGAAGTGGGGGGTTGAGGTAAAAATTAGAAGGTCCTACTCCTGACTAATTCAACCATTATCTAAGATTTAGTCAGGAAGACAATTCCTTTCTCGGATAGTTCCTCAGGTGTGTCTTGGAATTTTTTAAGTGGTTGAATGCTTAATTGTTTTTCACAGGTGATTTGTAACACAAGTATTTTTTTCAAAGATACCATTTTCGCAGTAAGGGGAGCCTTAGTTTAGTGAGATATTGTTAAAAATAGGTGTTTTGTTAATATTTATTGGAGAGTGCCTGTTGGAAGGTCCTACTCCTGACTAATTCAACCATTATCCTGACTAAATTGTGCATGTTGGCACTCTCCAATAAATTTTAAGAAAACAATTTTATAAAAAAATAAAAAACATTTTTTTTTTCTATTAGGGAGCAAAAAATAAGTTAATGCAAAGATTGTTAAGCCACTATCTATTTATTTATGGGTGATTTAACAACACTTTTGACAACCAGGGTCACCTTGTGTCATACAGTTTTACGCGGGAGGAAGCTGGAGTACCTGGAGAACCACCAAACAATGGCAAACAACTGTCAGACTTCTAAATGTCCTAACTCCACACAAGCAGGGTTAGCACTGGTTGAAGACAAGTGCATCATCGACTTGTGGTACACCTCAGAACACTGCGCCATCGTGCCCCCATGTGAGTAATCAAGATTCAGTGCCTTGCCTAAGGACACAATGCAGTCCAATACTGTACCCACTGAGCCATCATGCTCTCTGTGCACTTTTCAGCAGAGCCATGACAGTGGTTTCTAGCACTCGGCGCGAAGTAACAATGCAGTGTGTGCAACTACAAAGTTCACTAAAAAAGAAGCAATAATCTGCAAGCACTTTCAAGGACTGCTGCAGGGTGTTTAACCCTTTACCCAACGTAACGCCAAAACTGGCCAGTCTATTCACAAAAATCACCATTCAGTTTTCATTATTTTTTTCATTTTTTGTCTCAAAAACATAGATTATGACCCCTTAATGGAATGAGCTCATTCCAATGAGGGATCATAAGCTATGTTTTTGATGCAAAAATAGAAAAAAATTAGTTATCGGAGAATTTTGTTTGCAAGTGTCATTTCCCCTTTGTGTTAGGTAAAGTGTTAATCCAACGGTATTTGGAGAACAAATTTCTACCAGACTCCCATTTAGAAAAAGGATGGAAAATTCCCAATTGAACTACATGCAATGTTTCCCTAACCAACCATCTACCCATAATCCAATGTGTAAGCAATGAGATGAAGTTGTGAACATATTACATGCATACTAAACTCTTCCATGGATTATGTTATAACAGGATTTGATCAAGTATGAGTTGCAAGGGCTGCTTAACCCCTTAAAGGCCTATTTACAAATTTTCTGACCTCAGAACAGGTGCCCTTGACAAGCCGTCATGAGGTGGTCTTGCTGACAATAGACAACTTACGTGAGCAGTGGTTTCTAGTCAAGTCTTGGCTGACTTAATATGCAGCCAAGACTTATCTAGAAATCACTGCTAAGCCATTAGACGCACAGAGACTGTGGAATGGTGGGAATTCTAGTCACTTGTCCAGGCCCTCAAGGGTTAAAGAACTTCAATTTCAGTGACCTCAATAGATCTGTGGTGCCTTACAATTTTTAGGATCTCTGGAATTGCAGCTAGTTTGCTTGCATACATTTAGCAGGTTTTGTTTACCTAAGAGGATGTGCACTCCCAAAAGATTATTCCCCATTTTCCATAATTAAACCCTGTTTTTGAGTTCAGGAACCCTGTTCAAATACTTTCAAGAACTTTATGCTTCTGGTATCATCTGGCAATGATATAAGCCACATTGTGGTGCACCAGTTTAAAAAAATCAGTGGTACAGCAAAAAGTATTTTGATATAGACTATAGCCAGTATACCATAATACCATCTGCTATTTATTTATTGGTGTTTAAGGTTACTTTCAACATCGTGGGTATAAATACCATTAAACACACTGCTATACATATATTTGAACGTCACAATCAATTGTTTCTGAAAAATCTCACTCTTTGACAAGCAATCAACTTTACATCTTGATTTGAAATTTTATTTCTGAATCAATCAGCCTAATCTGCACAGTAAAAGAGTAAACATTATTCACTATACATCAGTGATCGATCCAATAAGAAATTTTATATCATCTATTTCAGTCTTTCACAAATAATTGGGTTGAAAATTTTTGCGGAAAATATCTTGAGTCCTGGGCATTTAAAAATTGTTATCTCTCTTTTCCTGGTTCTATTCAACCTTTATTCACCTGACTATTAACCCTTTACCCAATGAATCGACCGCAACCGTCCGCGTAATATGCAAATTCAGTAGCTGAAAAAATATTATTTTTCAAACAATTTCAACAAAACCATATCATGCGACCCCTCTTTGGAACGAGCTCGTTGAGCTCGTTCCAAAGAGGGGTCACATGATATGGTTTTGTTGAATTTTTTTGAAAAAATTTAAAAAATGATATTTAAAATAATAAATTTTGAAATCCTCTGCGTTGGGTAAAGGGTTAACTAAACTGGATTTGTACAAGTCACTTTTGGGATTCATTTGAAAGGATTCATGCCATGATAGTGTTCTTGAATTCTTAGCTCGTTAATGTAGAATTGTTTTGTAATAATTTATTACAGAGTGCCTAAGGGCACTCTTCAGTAAATCGCTACAAAATAATCATTAATGCGTAAATCTCAACTCAAAAAATATAATGTAGTACTCTACTACTCAGCTATAAGCAAAGAAAAAAAAGCTGATATGAATATTTTTAAATAGAAAAAATGTAACATATTGTATTTACCGGTACTCTATGTATTGGGACAGCTAAAAATAATTATTTTCACAGGTGTCCCAATTCTTAGAAAATGGGGAAAGAACACAGCCTGGTCTTGATTTGATGCTGAATAAAGTTGTGTGTGATTCGTTTTCCATCACTATATACAAAAATCGCCGTCCAATTTTTTTTATATTTTCATATTTTGCTTCCAAAACATAGCTTATGATCCATCATTGGAACGAGCGCATTGCACTCGTTCCAATGAGGGATCATAAGCTATGTTTTGGAAGCAAAAAATTAAAATTTTTAGTTACTCAAGAATTTTTTTTATGAGTGTCGTCTGCTACTAGCGACGGGTCAACTGGAAACAAATCTCCTGAATGTCCCAAATTTTGGAGCATAAAAAATATATAGCTTTCTTGAAAAAATGAGTGTCCCAAATCATCGAGTGTCCCAATACATAGAGTAAATACGGTAAGACACTTCGTGAATTGAAATGGATCATTTATTTACTGGTGTTTAAGGTCACTTTCAGCATCTGTGGCTATATCATGACCATAACAAATGTATAAAGTCAAAGTTAGCCAATCGTTTATACCTGTGCTGACCATTTTATAGGACTTTCACTCCAAAAAGTAAAACAAAACTTGTTTAATAAAAGAAGTACTGCTCCATTTCCTAGAGTTCCCATGCAGAGTTTTCATTTCAATTGATAAACATCTCAAATGCTCACCAGCTTGAAAATAGAAAAATATGAGACAGAACAAATCTTAAGAATTGGTAATTCCTAGCAGCTTAGTCCAACAAGCTTGTCAAATTTGAGCAAGAATAACAATTGGTTGTTACCGGAATTGAGATTTTAAGAATTTTCAACTTCAGAAAATTATGTATGTAAATGGTATGATGTGTAAACAAATCATCTGTGCAACAAGCAGTGTATTTATAAAATCACTATGGTGTGTGGTGACTAAGGTGTCATGATGCTCAGGAATCTCATGTTCATTTCCAAAGAAGCCCCAAACTATTTTGACGAAAATATATGTACAATGAATGAGGTCAAGATGTTTAACCTGCTGCACAATGATGTTGAAATATCAAAATTGCAAGCAGCAAAATTTCCCCACAATGCAACTATGGGGAAATTACTCCTGAACCCTTTCAACCAGGTGTGCATAAATTTTTGCGTGAAGAATTTATTGACTTACTGGGGCTTATCAACACTTTTGACAGCCAAGGTCACCTCGTGACGGAGTTTAATGAGTGGAGGAAGTCAGAGTATTCAGAGAGAACCACTGAGCAATGGTGAGCAACTGTCAGACTCCCCAACATACTAATTCCACACAAGCAGAGTTACCATTAAGCACATGCAATACACCTTAGTACATGGCACTACCGTGCCCCCATTGCATGAAGAAAAAAATGCCAATAGGATAACCGATCCAATGTCGAGTTGTGACAGCACAAAAGTGGGTTTAATCATTATCAACTTATCGTCCAGAAACCAATTGTTTATAATTTACTGTGAAGGGTCACTGTGACCTTGACCTTTGACCTAGTGATTCCACAATAAATAGGGCTCTTTCTTGCACCAATGCCAACCTACCTATGAAGTTTCATGAACGTGAGTCGAACCATTGTCAAATTATCATCTAGAAACCAATTGTTTACGATTTATTATGTTAAAGGTCACTGTGACCTTAACCTTTGACATACTAAGTCCAAAAAAATGGGGGTCTTCCACTCACCTAGGCCAACCTACCTATGAAGTTTCATGAATGTGGGTCAAACCATTATCAAGTTATCATCCAGAAACCAATTGTTTACGATTTACTATGTTCAGGGTCACTGTGACCTTGACATTTCATCTAGTGAGTCCAAAATAGATAGAGTAGGGTTCTTCCTCAAATCAAGGCCAACCTATATATGAAGTTTCAAGAATGTGAGTTGTCAACGTTGTCAAGTTATCATCCAGAATCCAATTGTTTTGATTTACTATGTTCAGGGTCACTGTGGCCTTGACCTTTCACCTAGTGATTCCAAACTAAATAGGGATCTTCCTCTCATGATGGCCAACCTACATGTGACGTTTCATGAATGTGGGTTGAACCATTGTCAAGTTATCATCTGGAATCCAATTGTTTATGATTTACAATGTTTAAGGTCACTGTGACCTTTCACCTAGCAAATCCAACGTAAAACGGTTCTTCCTCTCAGCAAGCCAACCCACCAATGAAGTTTCCTGAAGGTGGGTTGAACCATAGTCAAGTTATCATCTGGAAACCAATTGTTAATGATTTACTATGTTCAAGGTCACTGTGACCTTGACCTTTGACCTAGCAAGTTCAGAATATATAGGGTTCTTCCTCTCACTGATGCCAACCCACCTGTGAAGTTTCATGAACGTGGGTCGAACCATTATCAAGTTATCGTCCGGAAACCAATTGTTTATGCCTGCCCACACAACTGCCATTCGTCAAACTGTAAGTCGAGTTTGACTTCGTCCCAACTCGACTAAAAATGGTAGTTAACGAATAGATGATATGAAGAGAAAGAAATCTGATGCGCGACATGGCAATAATTTAATACAACAGCTCGAGAGAGCTGTTGGATTAAATTATCACTGAACCTCCCAACAAACCAGGATGGTTTTGCCCATTTTACAATTGACAGTATTGACTGAAATGATATCTTCCAGGGCGCCAGTGTTGAATGGGTAAAAGTCACCAGCCACAAGCAGCCCCTTTTATATTGCTCTGAAAATGTTGTCTCAAGTGTATTCTTCCTTGTAAACTCTACTTGTTGGATGCATTTATCATGACAGTGTTTTTACATCATTGTTGGCTGCCTGTATAGGCAGCCAACAATAATGTACAAACACTATCGAGTCATCTGCAGCTGTGTACTTGTATACATATGGTAGTTATTAATTAACATTAATCTGAGGACTTTAGGGTTAACCCAATTTGATCTTGTTTGACAGAGCTCAGGGAGCTGTTGATAACTGTAAACAAATTCCCACAGGGAGAAAAGTAATAGTCTGTTGTTAAAAGCTATAAATTGCAAACTTGTAATGCAATGGTTTCTCTTTTTTCCCCTCAGAAAAAACCTAGTAACTTATGCATGTCCTTTAAAATGAAAATTAAACTCCAATATGTGTCTTCCACAGAGAATTCTTCTGAGAGGTTTAAATGCCATGTCACACAATGTGATTTCATGTGAACAGAATGCACTATTTTGCCATAAAAAAATGAAAAAAAATAACTGTTCTATGGCAAAAAAGAATTAATATCAGGCGCTAATGGTATCAAGGGGAGAATATCTACTTGGGACAGTTAGGGCCCCTTGGAATGGAAGTCTATCAGCAATCAATGTAACTTGAGGTTTTAAAACATAAATTATGTTTCCAGTACCAAATATTTGACAAATCTGGAGGTCTGGTTATTTATTGGTACAGTCCACAGAACACCGTCACACAAACTACAGTTAAACTTTCAATTGACATCGTCAAAGTATGAGTTCTAAATTTCAGTTTAAAATCTACCGTCACTCCACACACTCCACACAGAAAACGGGAATTTCTCCAAAAAGTGTAATGTAACATGCCTACTTGTTCAATAACTTATGAAACGGAATGTGTAAATTATGGGAAATCTACAACACATTTAACCCTTTACCTTACACAGCTTTTTAAAACAAATGAATTAAATTCCATATTTTGCGGAAAAATTCTCACAATTTTTCAATAAAACCATACAAATATGGATATCATTAGAACCGGCTCGACGAGTCGGTTCTAATGATATCCATATTTGAATGGTTTCATCGAGACATTTGTAAGATATTTTAGGCTGTGGTAGGTTTTTTGGGTCAATTTCCTTGCCATTTTTGGCCACTATGTTAGGTAAAGGGTCAACTGAACACGAGTACTTTGAGGTTAGGAGGATAATAAAGCCTAAAATAATTGGGTGCAGCAAATGAAATCCAAAAACTCAGACCATGACATTTTTACCTATTTTGACAATTTGGCTACCACTCGAGTTAATGCCCTATTCTCCTCCTTATATTTAGCATTTTCAGCTTTTAGTTTCTCCATGTGCTGAAATAGTGACAATAACATGAGCAGCAATCCACAAGCAAATCAATCATCACATAAAAAATCCATACACAGATTACATACAAATTCAACCCTTTACCCAACACAAACAGTAGACAACACTTGCACAAAATACATAAATTTTCATTTTTTGCCTCAAAAATATGACTTATCACGCATCAATGGAATGAGCTCATTGAGATCATTCCAATGAGGTGTCATTTGCAATATTTTTGAGGTAAAAAGTGAATAAATAATATTTGAATGGTACTTTTTGTGAATGGTTCTGGTGTGTTATGTCAGGTAAAGGGTTGACAGATTCAATAACATGTCCTACTTTTAGTATCAACCTAGCTGAGAATTACTTTCACCTTTGCTGGAATCTTAAATAAAGATGGGATAGAAAAACATATTTGGCTTTAATGAGCTGCACTGCACAGTCAACTTGCACTGGAGCCCATGTCTGGGTTTTAACCCTTGGCTAGTTGAGTACCAGAGGACTAAATTTGGACTCCACTGGAAAGTGATGGTACCATGTTATCCCATGTGTAATAAATAGGCTTCAATATATTTTGTTCACAGGAATTTGTATTGTTGCAATTTATTGAAGAGTGCCAATGGGCACTCTCCAATAAACTGTTACAAAAGAAATTATACAAACAAAGCCATATCAACGAAAATAATCTAGCACCAAAACAAATAAGAACCAAGAGAATTTCCCTGAATTCCCACTGAATCAAAATCCTAGTATCAAGTGGCTTAGCAGTGATTTAATGTTAATTCTCTCAACCGCCTGCAAAATTTTTTTCTTCCACCGCCTACTGCCGCAACTCGTATGTCCTGGGTATGATAACTGGACAGATCGACAAATCTCATCCATCAACCTCACGTTATTCCAAGCAATCACTATTATTTGGCAGTGAGGAAAAATGGGGATATGCCATCACTATTATTATTTCGGATTAAATATTTAGCCATCACTATTATAAGGCAGGCAAGAGTATATACCTTTGGTATATGCGAAACGTGTAGTCATCCTTCCAGAAAATGTAACTGATTTTGTCAATGACCAAGCTGCCTCCAGATAGATCAGGTGGCACATGACCGGTTTCTGACCCCAAATGATGTTGGCATTTGGGTGGGCAAAAAAAACATTGGCATTTGGGAGGGAAATCTCAACCTTGTTGCAAAATGTTTGCATCAGACACTTGGCAAGCCTTGCATCTAGCAGAAATATCTCGTCCCACAGATGACATCTGCACATTCCACACCAACAATAATAGTCTGAGATTTGTTTTCAGGGTTCTATCCATCCTTCATGGGATAGGGTCCGAGGCCCTTTTCCATCAGGTAAACATGTTTTACAAAGAAAGAATTGGGAATTTCCCTAACACTCGGAATCTTGAAGGTGAGTTCATTCTCCTCCAATGTTATATGGATAAGTACTTTTCTGTGAATGTTTTGAACAATAAGGAGCAGTAAAGATACATACAGGTTCTAACCACCATTCAGGTCTCCCGAGATGGTGTAGTGAAGTCAAGACCTCATCTCTGGGCATATATCAATGAGACTGTAATGCTGCACAGCAAGATAGCATTACTAAATTTACCCTCTGTGAACCTCAATCCGAATCAAGGTCTTAGGTCTAAACAAAAAGAGGTACCCAGAGGATAAATTGGGAGATTCTATCACACTGTTTGGGATAGCATCAGTAAATTCACCCTCTAGGGACCTCATTCTTCAAATGACAGACTGCTTATTTTACATAAACCTACTGGATGGAAGAATTGAGATTTTTTAAAGCTTGGATTTAAGGACAAGTGGTCAAAATGTGATTTGAAAATGCACCAGATATTCAGCCTGCTGTCATCCGATGTGAAATGGTATCACCCCCTCCCATCCCCCCTCCCACTCCACCCCACCCCCTCCCCCACTGGAAAACAGTGCACAGGGCCGACGGATGTCTATGGGAGTTTGGGGCATTTATTTATTTATCTATTTGTTAGTGTTTAAGGTCACATACTTATGCACAATGGCTAATCATGACCATGACAGTTTTACAGGCGGAGGAAGCCGGAGTACCTGAAGAGAACCACCGAGCATCGACGAGCATCTGTCAGCTCTTCAACATTCTAACTCTGTTTAAGCTCCGCTCAAACATTTGGGGGCATGGAATATGTTCAGGCCTAGTTTTCTCCCCTACCCATGTCAAAATAATATAGAAAACATGGAGTTAGAAATAGAAAATCTTAGAACCCTTCCAGAAATTTTTGGACAAGTTGAGGCAGGGGAGATGTCCAGGCCTGGTTATCTTCTCCTTCACTCACTCACTGTACCAACTATTTGGAAAAAATACAAAGGTTTTTTTTAAACTTTCACCCATACATAACAAAACCAAAGTAATGGCCAACAAGGTCCTACAAATGTCTAGGACAGTTTGGCAATTTTGGTGGGGAGGGTATTCTACTACACCGGTTTGATTCCTGAACACATTTAGCAGTTATCATTCCTTATAATTGTATTCCAAACCAACAATACCCGATTCTGACACAGGTCCTTGGGAAGCTCTCTCAGGTAGAGATATTATTTCAGTGGATTTATTTATTGGAGTTTAACGACACTTTTGACAGCCAGGGGTACCTCGTGTCGGACACTTTTATGGGTAGAGAAAGCCGGAGTACATGGAGTGAACCACTGAACAATGGCAAGCAACTGTCATTCTCCCCAACGTACTAACTACATCTAAGCAGGATTAGCATTGGTTTTAGACAAGTGCACTCTCGATGTGCAGTGCCACCATGTCTTCACGTGGGCAAACAGGAAAGTGTCTTGCCCCAAGACACAACACAGTTACCCTTGGCAGGGGACCTTTTGGTTTGAAGTCCAATGCCATAACCACGGAGTCACTGCACTCCCTGTTTCAGGGGATAAAAATGCAATTTACAAAACAAAACACACTATGATCATACCACAGTTTATAACTACACATTTTGACCAAAACGAGCCATGCAATAATTTCAAGGTAATTTTCTCAAGAAACACATCCATGTCTACTGAGACCACACATGAAACATCAATGGAGACAAATTAACATGCCTGATAAGCTATCAGTTCTCTGCAATAACATATTTCTTAAACTTTCTTAACATTGATGTCAAAATATCAACTGACAGTTGTGTATTCCTTTTCTGTTTGGCTGACATCATACAAAACACTCAAGTTTCATATATTTTTATTCTGTACACTTTCAAAATGGACACACTACTGTTTAACTAAGACCTAAAAAAAAGTTAAAAATCTGTTTCTCAGGCCCTCATGCATGGTCATTTTGGCTGCTGCATGCTCTCTTTTAATAACCAATGCAAATTAAAAATATAAAAATTAAATAGTTTATGTCTGATATTTTACCCAAGTTAATAAAATTGATAAATTTGTCCCTTGAGTGCATCATGGCTTTGCAATGCTTTAGCATTGCAAAGCCTTCTTGCACTCAAGGGACAAAATACACCACCACCCACGCTATTCTGTAGATTATAAAGCTTAAAACAAACCAAGAACATGAACTTTTGATGCGAAAGAAATAATTACAAATATAAACAAGAGCACCGCCTAGCGGGGCAACATACGCCCGTCAAAATTGGACCATGCACAAGTTTCTTTTGGGTAAAGTTTGAAATTTTTTGACTCAACTATGTCTGTCCCCCACCCATCCAATCATTGCCCAATCCCCTGCCCTTCATGTTAAGCGATCTTAAGTCTTCACAAAATAAAAAAAAATAGGCCGATGAAATTGTCAGATGTGTACCCATACGTGCAACTAGTAGAAAGCTGTATGACGGAGGGCCACCCTGGATGCCAACATTATGTACACCATACATGGTATGGGTACATATAGAAATGGATTGGAGGAGTGCCTAATTTGATGGATAAAGGGTTAATATCTCCGGATCAAATTATTAGATTTACATAACGAGATATTATGCCCATGAAGCTGCGTATTAAATCGGAAAAGAATCTGATTAGGTTCACGGTCTGTAGAGCACGGAAAGCATAATTTGTCTGATTTCTAAGTATTAAAGGGCAATAACTCCTACGGAAATCGACAAACATGACCCAAATTTGCACTTGTGCGAGATACCATGCTCATGAAGCTACATATTAAATTTCAAAAGAATCCGATTAAGTTCACGGACTGTAGAGCACAGAAAGCATAATTTGACTGATTTCTAAGTATGAAAAGGGCAATAACTCCTAAGAAAACAACCGAACATGACCCAAATATGAACTTGTGCGAGATATTATGGCCATGAAGCTGCATATTAAATTTGAAAGAATCTGATTAAGCTGACGGTCTGTAGAGCACGGAAAGCATAATTTTGCTCGATTTCTAAGTATTAAAGGGGGAATAACTACTAGGAAAACTGTCAAACATGACCCAAATTCGAACTTGCGCAAGATCTTATTCTGGTTGTGCAGTATATCAAATATTTTTTAAATCCGATTGAAATCACGCTCTGTAGAGCATGGAATACAACTGTCCCCAGACGGACAGATGGACAGACGGACAGCAGACAGATGGACTGACGGACAGCGCCCTAACATAATATGTCCATTTTTCAAATGGGCGTATAAAAATAAAATAAAACAAGAGGCCACAGGGGGCCTTAGGGCGCTCACCTGACATGGTAGTCTAAATATCAAACCAGGGACTTGACTTGAATAAGCTGCATATGCCCCTCCTAAGAAAAGCATATACCAACTAGATGAAGTGATTGTGCCCACACAATACATAGGATTTTCCTTCTATTTTCAGTTCCTGCACTTTCACATCCCAAAACCGAAATAAACGCATAAGGCCTAAAAAAATAAAAAATCTGTTTCTCAGGCCCTCCCGCCTGGTCCTTTTGGCTGCCGCATGCCCTCTTTTTATAACTAATTTAAACTTAAAAAAAATTAAAATTAAATGGTTTATGTCTGATATTTTACCCAAGTTAAAAAAATTGATGAATTTGTCCCTTGAGTGCAAGAAGGCTTTGCAATGCTTTAGCATTGCAAAGCCTTCTTGCACTCAAGGGATGAAATACACCACCACCCATGCTATTCTGTAGATTATGAGGCCTAAAACTTGAACCAAGAACATGAACTTTTGATGGCTAAGAAGTGATTACTGAAATAAAAAATAAAATAAAAAAACGCTCGCCCGCATGCAATTTCACAAATAATGGCCTGAGAAACAGAAGATCGACTTTGTGTGGCCTAAAAAACAGATTTTTTTTTATTTTTGTTCAGAAATTTTCGAAGTCCCAAACAAAATATTTTCAGACTGACATTTTTTTTTCTTCTTCTTAAAATTGACCAAAATGCATAAAAACAAATAAATAAAAAACAAAAAAAATAAAAACAAAAAAACTAATTTCTGGATTTTGGTCCAAAGTCCCACCCGGACCCCAAATCTTCAGTGTAAAAAAAAAATTCTTTTTTTTTTGTCTTAAAATTGACCAAAATGCATAAAAACAAAAAAACTAATTTCCAGATTTTGGACCAAAATTTTTGAAGTCCCACCCGGACCCCAAATTTTCAGTGTAAAAAAAAAAAATTCTTTTTTTTGTCTTAAAATTGGCCAAAATGCATAAAAACAAAAAAACTAATTTCCGGATTTTGGTCCAAAATTTTCGAAGTCCCACCCAGATCCCAAATTTTCAGTGTAAAAAAAAAAATTAATTTTTGTCTTAAAATTGGCCAAAATGCATAAAAACAAAAAAACTCATTTCCGGATTTTGGTCCAAAATTTTCTAAGTCCCACCCGGACCCCAAATTTTCAGTGTAAAAAAAAATAATTTTTTTTTTGTCTTAAAATTGACCACAACAAACTAGAGGCTCTACAGAGCCTGTAATCGCTCACCTGGAACTACATATAAAATGTGATTTCCTATAGGCTTTCCAAACTATCAGCTGCAATTGTGGCCATGTTTGCAACATTACATCAACATTACATGAGGATCATTGGTAGAAAGTGTCCCAGTCTTCAATGACATGAAGTTTCAAAACATTTGAATCCACTAAACAGAATCATAGAATGTCTCTGGTGGCCATATTTTCCAACCAACAGGAACAAAAAGAGGATCGTTGGTAGATGGCATCGTATAGACCATTCTTGCCAAGTTTTTGGTTCACGTCAGCTCAGTAGTTCCAGAGAGAAGATAAAAATGTGATTTCCTATAGGGGTTTTCTATAGTAACTATAAACCGCAATTGTGGCCATGTTTGCAAAACGATCAACATTAAATGAGGATTGTTGGTAGAGGGTGTCCCAGCCATCAACCATGCAAAAATTTCAAAACATTTGGCCCTGTGGTTTCAGAGGAGAAGAGTTTTTAAAATTGACCAATCAGAATCAAAGAATGCTTCTGGCGGTCACGTTTTTCACCCAACAAGAATAAAATGAGTAACAGTTGTAGAGAACCTCTCATAGACCATACCTGCCAAGTCTGGTTCACATTAGTTCAGTACTTTCAGTGAAGATGATGAAAATGTGATTTTCCTATAGGGTTTTTATAGTAACTATAAACCACAAATGCAGACATAATTGCAACCTGATGAAGATTAAATGAGGATCATTGGTAGAGGGGATTACAGTCATCAGTCACATTAAGTTTTTCAAACCATTTGGCCTTGTAGTTTCAAAGATTTTCTTGAAAATGCACACATTTATATGAATTCTGTTTCAACAAAAAAAATGAGTAAAAAAGGGTTAAAATATTTTGAAAATTACAATTTTTTCAGACAGTATTCTCCTTCAAAATAGCTTTTGGATAGGTAAAGGGTTACAAGAAACACATTATACTGGAATTTTTGTCAGATCTTAAAAGATATATATAATTACTGTCATCTAAGCTGACATGATGGGAACAGAATATAAACAAACTTCCATTCTTTCTGTTCTCACCTGTCATCAGTCACTATTTTTCTGATAAGTAAGAGAGAATAGTTTAATTACTTTACAGCTGAAGTTGTTTTACAGTACAAGTCAAAATAAGTTAGGTTAATCCTATAAACTATGTATCTTTCTCTTCCTACACCGAGACTAGAAGCTGACACCATTTTCTGGAAAGCTCTCACTGATAGCTTTCCAGAAAATGTCAGATTCTGATCTTGTCAGTGCAGGAGCAGCAGTTTACTTAGTTTATTGCAGTTATGCTACAGCTTATTTTGACCTGTACTGTATACACAATATTTTGGGGTTTTTTCCCCAGTTCTCAGCAGAGAAAAACTGGAACCAACCCTTACCAGATTCTCAAAAAACAAGTATTTTGCTGACAGCACCTATCTTCGAGCAGACAGGAGGCATTGGGTTAAGCATTAGAATATAGCCTCTGGTGGCCACATATTTCCATCCTCGCATTGACCATTCCTGCGAAATTTGGTTCACGTCGGCTCAGTAGTTCCAGGGAAGATGAAAATGTGATTTCCTATAGTAACTATAAGCCGCAATTGTGGCCATGTTTACAAACCGATCAACATTAAATGACGATCGTTGGTAGAGGGGGTCCCAGTCATCATTTATGTGAAGTATCAAAACATTTGGCCTTGCAGTTTCAGAGGAGAAGAATTTTGAAAATTAACCAATCAGAATCAAAGAATGCCTCTGGCGGCCATGTTTTTCAACCCACTGGAACAAAATGAGGATCAGTTGTAGAGAACCTCCCATAGACTATGTCTGCCAGGTTTGTTTTCACGTCACATTGATTTTTCCAGAGAAGAAGAGGAAAATGTGATTTCCCATAGGGTTTCCATAGTAACTATAAGCCGCAATTGTGGCCATGTTTGCAACCCGATCAACATTAAATGAGGATTGTTGGTAGAGGGGGTCCCAGTCATCGTTTATGTGAAGTATCAAAACATTTGGCCTGGCAGTTTCAGAGGAGAAGATTTTTGAAAATCCACCAATCAGAATCAAAGAATGCCTCTGGCAGCCATGTTTTTCAACCCACGGGAACAAAATGAGGATCGTTTGTAGAGGACCTCTCATAGACTATCTCTGCCAGGTTTGTTTTCACTTCACATCAGTTTTTCCAGAGAAGAAGAGGAAAATGTGATTTCCCATAGGGTTTCTACAGTAACTATAAGCCGCAATTGTGGCCATGTTTGTGACCCAATCAACATTAAATGAGGATCGTTGGTAGAGGGGGTCCCAGTCATCATCTATCTGAAGTTTCAAAACATTTGGCCTGGCAGTTTCAGGGGAGAAGATTTTTGAAAATCCACCAACCAGAATCAAAGAATGCCCCTGGAAGCCATGTTTTTCATATGACGGGAACAAAATGAGGATCGTTTGTAGAGGACCTCTCATAGACCATTCCTGCCAAGTTTGGTTCACACCGGCTCAGTGGTTACAGAGAAGAAGATGAAAATGTGAAAAGTTTATGGACGTCAGATGACGGACACCAAGTGATGAGAAAAGCTCACATGGACTTTTAGGCCAGGTGAGCTAAAAACTAATTTCCGGAATTTGGTCCAAAATTTCTAAGTCCGGACTGGGACCCCAGATTTTAAGCCTAAATATGAACCCAGGGATTTGGCTTGAACAAACTTGAATCTCACCTCCCTAAGCATAAAAAAATTCGTATTGGAAGATCTGAAGAAGTAGATTTTTAAAGAATATTCCTCATACTGCACTAATTTAAACATTTGGGCTCCCTTAGAGAGCCCAAATATGGACCCAGGGAATTGATTTCAATAAACATGTGAAACAATCTTCCAAAGATGTTATATGTGAAATCTGAAAGCTTTTGGACAGTGGTTTGGGAGAAAAGTAGTGTTAAATGTTTGTCCCATTCCCCACACTGTTAAAAAATGCTGACTCAACACTTTTTCAAAGTCCCCAAAAAGTACCCCTCACACCAAATAAGAATTCTCAGTACCGTGTAGTTTTGGAGATATGGGCAATTTAATTTTTTTCTATTTTTAGCTCCTGTGGTTCCCATGGGGCAAAAGGAAAAAAAATGGGCCATAAATTAAGTACTTATGGCCCAATAAGCCCTTATATCAAATTTGGTTCAAATCTGCCTCTTGGTTTGGAAAATAGAAATTTTGGGCTTGGCGAAAATTCTTGCCCCTCCCAGAACAAAGGCAAATATTGCCCATCAAACTTCTCTTGAACAAACTTGAGTCTACACCTCAAATGGAAGCTGCATACCAAATATCAAGTCTCTGCTACGGCTGTCCATGAGAAGAAGATTTTTAAAAATTCTGTGCATTTTGACCCCACCCCCTCCTCAATATGAGCAGAAACCCAATTTGAAGAAAAACCCAAATGCCCCTGTATAACCACTACTCATGTGAATTTTCATTGAACTGCAGCCAGTGGCTTGGGAGAAAATGACCCACACACCACCTTCACGACGTACGACAGACGACGGACTAAAAGTGATCAGAAAAGCTCACCCTGACTTTCAGTCAGGTGAGCTAAAAATGCCTGCCCACATGCAATTTTACAAAAACAGTCAGAGAAACAAGATCTACTTTGTGAGGCCTAATCTCAAATATTTAATACAAGAGAAAATAATCCCAACCTGTGAAACACAATTTTGAAAGCAATGCAGCTGGGAACAAAAACATTAGGGTTTTTATTTTTTTTGCCTTTTTACCCAATTTGTTGTCAAAGTCCTGAATCCTTTACTCCATACACAAATAATTTTACAGTATGGGTTTATGTAGGTAACACTGACAAGAAGGTTGATACTAAAATAGTCTTTAAGTCAGAAACTATGTCAGAAGTAGAGGGTTTACTAGAGATTCTAGTTAAATGTTACTTCAAATAGTCATTCACAACAGAATTACAGATTAATGTTCTTTGTTTTATTTTTTATAGGTCTTTACCCAACATGGGTTACAGATAAGACTTCAGTATTCTTTTGTGAACAAGTAATCTTCCAGTTCTGAAGGGCCTGGAGAATCTTTCTACATTTTTACTAAACTTTGACAGTCCATATCCTGTGGCTTTGCAGTTATTTCTAGGCAAGTCTTGGCTGCCTATATTGGCAGCCAAGACTTGCCTAGACACAACTACCAAGGTACTTATAATGTAACCTTCAAATTCACCCAGAGACTAGATGCTGGGCACCTGTTCGGACGTACTAAAAAGTGGTCCAAAGCCCTTATGGGCTAAGTATACATTGTTTTGCTTACTCCAAATAGCTTGAGATCCCTCCTAGAAATGATCTCAAAGAGAAGGAATTTCCCAAACCTGTTTTAGAAGCATATAGTTCAAAAATCTGAGCCAAGAGCATTAATATTGTTTCTGTTGATCAGACAGACTTTTTCAACCTAAAAATTACAGTGCAGCCCATTTGTGATACATCCATCAGCCTACTTTATTTTTCAAGTAGTTAGAATGAATAAAAGTATAAAATATAGTTTTGAAGCTCAGTTAAAATAAACTGTCAAGTAAAAGTAATGAGAAACTGGAATCAGGAGTAAAAAGTTAGCCTGTAAGATAAAGATTGTTATTACACAAGTGACATACAGCTTCTGTTGCCTGTAAAATGCTTTATACAAGAAATATTATTCACCCTTCAGTGATATCTGTTGTCAGTATGAGTTAACAAACTGTTCTAATTTTTATCCTTTTTTTTAACTTAATGTATCGATCACGACAGTCAAGCACTCTTCACCATTTAAATTTTTGTTAATTTTTCAATTTTTGCCTCAACTCTTAGAAGCCGGGGAATCAGAATGAATTTATTGAACATGACATACCGCAAAAAACTTACAGTAAAGCAGGTTCTTCTGGTCAAGTGCCGTCTGCCTATTCAGGCAGACAACACTTGACTAGAAGCACCTGCTCAGTGTTTAATTCTCCCCCAGCCCAAAGATAGCCGAACCATCACAGCCAGATTACCTGCCTTATTACATCACAGGCAAGAAAACTCAATTCCTGGCTTCTAAGAGTTAAAACATAGCTTATGACTCACCAATGAGGGGGTGATCAGCCATGTTTCGGAGGTAAAAAAGAAATCTAGCTACTCAAGAAATGTTTTTGAAAGTGGTGTCCGTATGTTATATTAGGTAATGGGTTAATTCAAAATGTTCTGAATCAATATAACATAATTTTGAGGGATGTGTACTTTATTATTGGACCAAGAGGAATGATTAATGGCCTGACATATTATAAGCAGCCAGAGTTTGTGATGGCCAATAAAAATATGGAAGGTTGCAAGTTATGATAGGGAGTTGGTGATAAAACGAAGCTGTCCAAAAAGATCATGTTTTTGCTGTTACAGTAGAGCCCACTTAATTGGATATCTCTTAATTGTATATTCCTGTTAATTGGATATATGTCCCAACACAAAACCTTTTAACATACCTCCAGTAGAAATTTGACCTGTTAATTGAATATAGGTTATAGAGAAAACTCCTGTTAATTGAATAAAAAATCTTGTAATCTGTCAAGAAATTACCCTGATTCTCCCTAGTTTTCCTTTGTTTATATACCTATTTGGGCTCAGTACATCCAATACAGGAATGTAATCTATTATATCTTGTTTGACAGAGCTTATGGAGCTCTGTCAAACAAGATATAATAGAATAAATGCTAAGTTTATCTCTAGAATACAGGAAAGTGACACAATCCCTGTTAATTGAATACTCCTGTTAAATGTATAATTTTCATTGGCAAAATGGGTATTCAATTAACAGGGTTCCACAGTATTACTGTTTTTCACAAGTACCATTGGGAGCACTGAACTTTAAACTAAAAAGTTGATCAGTGGTAGCTTCATTGTGATCTTGGTCGACACTTAATCCTATTGCCCATGTTGGGGAACAGTGGCACTGTGTACTAAGGCATACTGTACATTGATGGCGCACTTGCCTTCAACCGCTGCTTGCACAGCTTGTGCAGGGGAGTATGACAGTTGCCACGTTGCTGCTCCTCTCCAGGTAATCCACCCGTAAAACTGTCGACACAATGTAACCCTGGCTGTTAACCCAGTTTATTCCCAACAAGACAAATGTCAAAAATGGTCATCACAACAAGACGAATCCCAACAAGACAAATTTAATAAAAATGACTAGGCCTTATACAACCTATTTATTTTGAGGTTTTCCATCATAGACTGCTAACATGGCCTACTTTTGCACAAAGAGATTTCAATTAACTGGTTAAGCACTGGAAGCCCATTTTGGGGCTTTATCTTGAAGCGTGGGTACCAGAGCTAAAAGGCATCATATTCTGTGGACGTACTTCACTTAATTTTTTATGTGTTATTATTAAGTCTGGGTGGATTTGCCCTGTTACAATTAATGGGAGAGTGCCTGTAGACACTCTCCAATTAATTGTAACAAGGCAATAATATGTGAAAAATTTTTTGACAACCTAAAAAAACTTGGCATGTTGCCAGTTCACAGAGGTGCCTTTCTTTGTTACAAGATGCTATTTGCTACAGTTTTTTGTATTTTTTTTATCAACAAAACACCCAAACACATGCATAAAATAAAACCCTAAAATACTTCAAATAGCATATATTGTAATGTACATGTTCTTTTAAAAGTACATTTCCCCCATATTTGATGAGAAATATTTTTTCGTCTTGTTGAGATTTGTCTTGCTGGGATCATCTTGTTGGGATATTTTACCAATTCATCTTGTCGGGATGACACCATTACCACCATCATGCCTCCCCCCCACCCCCCCAAAAAAACAAAACAAAAAAAACTCCCCAAAAACCCCTAAAAAACAAAGAAGTACTAATAAAAAATATTATTTTTATTTACTGGGGTGTTAGATAACTTTTGTAGTAGCTATGGCTCCTGACGCCATAATTATAAGTCAAGTTTAGACAATCATTTATTTATAATTATGCTACCCACTTCAGACCTTTCAAAGGGATTTAATCCCTAGTTTTCTTTCAATCACTTAGAAAAAAAGAGACGACTAATTCAATTCAAATTTGGATTGATTTTGAATACTGTGCTTGATTTGAATCGAGATTTGTTCTGACCACAAAATTTCTGATTTCGTAGGGCTCCAACTGTACATGGGGCCTGTCAGGCATTAACAGAAAACCCAAAATAAAAATTATTTCACTGTGTTATCAACGAGAATTAAAGAATGCCAACAAATATCACTCACGGCATTGGTGAGAGGATTGTTATCAATTTACTATTTAATAGTGTACAGTCAATACAATCTGCAATCCTTGAGAAAGGAAAGATACAATAATTTAACTAGTCGAGTGCTAAAGCATTTTTAAAAGATAATTTGTAACATGGGTATTTTTTACTCAAAGATGCCATGCTACCAGCAAGGGTAGATTAGGTTTAGCAAGATTATGTTCACAAATAATGGTTTTGTTACATATTGGAGTTGTTATTGGCACTCTCCAATAAATTGTAACAAAATAATTTTATTTTACTGCTTCGCAAGCAACAAATTTATTTATGGAGTTTTATTAAAAAGCACCATGATAGTGGCTTCTATGGGAGTGCTGTGGCTCAGTGGTAGACTGTTGGACTTCTATGCTAGAGGTCCCGAGTTTGACCCCTGTCCGGGATGACCTGCGTTGTGTCCTTGGGCAAGGCACTTTATCCCGGTTGTCTACATGGGGGCATGATGACGCAGTGTACTAAGGCGTACTGCACATTGATGGTGCACATGTCTTCAACTGCTGTAACCCTGCTTGAGAGGAGCTTGAACAGATTTATAATGTTGAGCTGCCAGTTGCTCATCGATGCTTGGAGATTCTCTCCACATACTCTGGCTTCCTCTACCCGTAAAACTGTCATGGTCACAATTAACCATTGAGCATAAGTATGTGACCTTAAATGCCAATAAATAAATAAACAGTGGCTTCTAGCACTCAACCAGTTAATTGTGTCGTTCATAAGAAAGTAATTCACATGCAAGATGCTGAAAAACTGATTAAAAAAAAGAAGTACAATGCATGGAGTTTTTCTCCAAATAATCCATAGCCATGTGTATGTTATTATGAAGGAAACAAAGTCAGCTGATTATTCAGTTTATTGCTTGATTATTTGTTTATTGGGTTTGAACAACACATTCAACCGACAAAGTCACTTTGACAGTACAGTAGAATCCTCTTAATTGAATATCCATTTTGCCAGTGAAAATTATTCAATTAACAGGAGTATACAATTAACAGGGATTTGGTCAGTTTCCTGTGTTCTGGAGGTAAACTGAGAATTTATTCTATTATATCTTGTTTGACAGAGCTCACAGAGCTCTGTCAAACAAGATATAATAGAATAAATGCCTGTATTTGATGTAGTGAGGCCAAAAAGGTTGATAAGAGGAATTTGGTGCATGTCACAGAAATTTTTTAGACATATTACAAAAATTTATATCCAATTAACAGGAGTTTATTCTACAAGACATATGCAATTAACATATCAAATTTGTACTGAAGGTATGGTAAATGGTTTTGTGTTTGAAAATTATATTCAATTAACATGGATATACAATTAAGTGGGCTCCACTGTATTATGAGCATCGGTGAGCGAATTAGGGAGCACACATTTTTTTTCAAATCGAATTGTGTCTTGATATTGAATTGAATCTCGAATCAAATCTTAATCGACAAGTTATTTCATATTTCACCAAACGGAAGTTACGGTACACTGTGATGGCCCTTACAAGACTGACTGACACCTTAAACACCAATAAATAACTAGAGGTACTGTGAGCAAGTGAGCAAGCTCACAAAGTGATACCGCCCGCACCTCAGTTGTAGCCTTTTTGGTACATTAAAATGTATAAGTTAGATTATCTCCCCTTGGAAATGTCAGAACATTTATTGCTTCATGCACATCTTCATATGGAGTTCTTCCATTGTGTAAAGTTTCATGAAAATTCTTCAAACAGTTTAGGAGGAGTTGCGGTTATAAGGATGGACAGACGGACGGACAGATGGACAGGGTGATTCCTATATACCCCCCGCCCCAAGTTTGGGGGGTATAAATATTCTCTGTAGCACCGTCGCTGAAACAGCTAGGCCTATTATCCATAGTTTTAGTTTTTCAAGGCTTAACTTGTTACTATTCACATTCTTAGGAATGTGAATAGTAACAAGTTAAGCCTTCAAAAACTGAAACTATGGATAATATTCTGGGCAAAATTCACTACTTACCTATCAATTAACCATTGTCAATTACTCAATTAAATATGAATTGAGCCTGTATGAAGGAATTGTCTAATGTCAATTTTATCCAATTTTAGTTGGAAATGTAACAAATTGAAGTTAGTGAGATATTCGAAAAAATCGAAACGTGAGACTGATTCGGGATCGATCTCAAAGCAGACGTATGGTATCAATATTGAATCGAATCAAGAATATTTGCAAGACCCTAGAGCAAATGTCAGACTTTTTATCTTACTAACTGTGCATGAGCAGAGTTAGCAGTGGTTGAACGCAAGTGCACCACCAGGCCTGAAAATAAGCAGTCTGACATTTGCAGAATGAGGTTCCCAAAGGGTGAATTTGATGATGCTATCCCATACAGTGGGCCAATTTATCCTCTGGGTCCCTCTTTGTTTAGTTTTGAGACCCTTATTCAGATTGAGGTTCACAGAGGGTAGCATCACTAAATTTACCCTCTGGGTACCTGCTTATTTTCTGACTTGTGCACCACTGACAAACGCTATGCCCAAACATACAGCACCTCTATGCCCTACATGGGCAACAGGAATTAAGAGCCTTGCTCAAGAATACAATGGTCAGGATCAAACCGTTGGCCTTTCTGTTTGACACCAGTTACCTAACCAATGAGCTCTTATTCTATTTATGACATAACTCAAAGCAAACTCTAGTTCCGCCAAACAAGATATAATAGATTAAATGTCTGTACTAAGGCCAAATCACTCTCTTCTTAATAAGGGGATTTGGTGATTGACAGGATCATTTCTCAACATATTACAAGATATTTATTCAACTAACAGGGTACTGGTTAATAACCCACATACAAATGACAAGTCAAACTTGTAATGAAGGCGGGCTAAATGGTTTGTGTGTTGGAAGTTATATTCAGTTAACAGGGTTATTAAATTAAGGGATATCCAATTATGTTCCAGTAAGACGAAAATCCTCGCCCTCTGATTGGACGAGAACTTAGTTTATTCTATGTTTATGGCTCCAGTGGCATATGTTACCATCTGATATCACAAAGTGAAATATTTGAAAAGATGATAACAATGGGTGGAGATTCAAAGTGCTTACTGCCTATAAAATCATATTTTTTGAGGCCAGTGATCATTCTATGAATGTATATATCACATGAAACGACGTTAATTTCGACGTAACAACCCATGTCTTATTTCCTGATTATCAACTAGTGTCTAATCGGCGTGTGGTCCCATAGCAGCAGCATTGTATTCTTGTGCACAGTTCACATGACGTCAATTACGACAACAGGTGCAAGTAAAGTGCATTCATGACGTCATGGTGTGAAGCATCTGAGCCAACAAACTGACTGTCGGTTGTTTTGGGAGAATTTAGCAAAAATGAATTAAATAAAAAGTTTAAAAAACATTCGAAAATTCATGAGATATACAGAATCTTTAACTCGTGATGTTTGGATATAAGATTTTTTGAAACTCGTTTGATGAATTTGATTCACAACTCGCCAAAAGGCTCGTTGTGAATCAAAATCATCAAACTTGTTTCAAAAAATCTTATATCCAAACATCACTCGTTTGAGATCCTCTATATACAACCCACTTATAAAAAGGTTGAGGTTACTCCATCTCATTTCAAATCATGAACTTGTCCATGAATTGAACTGAGATGGAGTAACTTCGACCTTTATCTAAGTTATTGATTTTTTGTTGTCCAGTGATGTCATTGGGTACACAAGAGGTTTATTTACTAAATTTATCATTAAAAGTTGCCTTATTCATTCAAGTTGCCTTGTTCATTTCACAATGTGGATTTTGGGCTATAGGTAGGGTCTTATTGGAACATATACGTTATTGTGATGAATTGACATAGTCTGAGGTTTGTGGCTCAGAGCAAAACCTCATCGTTTGAACCCTGCCTGGAACGAGCTCATTCCAATGAGGGGGTCACACGATATGGTTTTGTTAAAATTTTAGAAAAAACAATAATTAAAATAATAAATTTTGATATCCTGTGTATTGTGTAAAGGGTTAACCCATTACCTGGGGAATCTAGGATAACCAATCCTGCACTATTGACACTGAAATCATCAAACAAAAATTTAAATTATGCCTATTAAAACTTGAGGTGTGACTGTCCCAGATGGGCCTGTCCATAACTTGTGGCCCATGCTGCTACGATTATTTTAGGACAAAAAGGGGAATAACTCTGATAAAAAAAATAGTCTGACCAAAACTATAATCGCAGGTGCACAGGTTCCCATGGTAGTGAACATCCATACCAATTCTCAGAGTAAATGACCCGTAAACATAAGATAAAATCTCCGGACAAAATTCTTGGCAATTCAGACATTCTAAAATGAACAGGGGCATAACTCTAGCAAAAAAAGTCTAATTGAAAGTATAATTTCAGGTACACAGGATATCATGGTAGTGAACATCCATATCAAGTTTCAAAGGAATTGGCCCATAAACATCTGCGAAAATCTGCAGGCAAAATTCAGACATTCTATGATAAAAAGGGAGATAACTCTGGCAAAACACATCCAATAAAAACTATAGTTGCAGGTGCACAGGTTCCCATGGTAGTAAACATCCATACCAAGTTTCAAAGGAATCGCCCCATAAATGTCTGAGAAAATCTCCGGACAAAATTCTGGGCTTGCTTTTTTAAGTCAAAAAGGGGCATAATTCTGGCAAAAATAATCTGACAAACTATAATTGCAGGTGCACAGGTTCCCATGATGGTGAACAATCATACCAAGTTTCGAGCAGATTGGGCCATAAACATTTGAGAAAATCTCCGGACAAAATTAAGAAAAAGAAATTTCAATAGCCTGTACAACATTTTTCCTTCTGAGGAAAAACAGCTTATGACCACTCATTGAACTCACTTCAATGAGGGATCAAAAGCTATGGTTAAATTCCCAGTTTTTTGGAGAAAAACAACATTTTGTTATCCTCAATCATGAGATAAAGAGTTTAAAATGTCTACAGGATCAAGCCTGGAAATGAGAAGGCTGACATTTGCAGAATTGGGTGCCCAGAGGGTGAATTTGCTGATGCTATCCCATACAGTCAGCTAGAATCCCCCAGTTTATCCTCTGGGTATCCCTTTCTGTTTAGGCCTGAGAAGCTGATTCAGACTGGGGTTCACAGAAGGTAAATTTAGTATCACCAAATTCACCCTCTGGGGACCTAAGTCTGCAGCTGACAGTCTGCTTCTTTCCAGGCTTGTTTAGGACCATGTTTCCAGATAAAAACATTCAGATATTTCATTATCAGGATTAGAAAATTGAAGTGCGTGGGTCTTCAGGTTTTTTTTTTCTTGCAGAGCTGTTTTTAGAGAGCTTTCAAAATGCTGAAGCATTCGTGAAGAAAACTAGATTTGTATAATTTAAGTGCATATGATGGACTGGAAAATTCCTTTCAAAATTCAAGGACGGGTAAGATTGTCATTTCACTGTAAGACCTATTTCATGCTGTAGTACTTAGGACCAGACTTACAAATGAAAGTGTCAGTGACACTGTAGCTTAACTTGTCTGTGTGTTGTGTTTGATGAAAAGGATAATGTTCAATGTTTATGAAAGGATTATGAAATAAGACAAGAATTGTGATAATTGGGAATACAGTTAAAACTAGAAGCCCCGTCATGAAATGCGCACAAATCGCACGTTGATATGCGCGTTAATGTACGCGTTAAGGCCCAAGTAAAGCTATCAAATTCTGTACATATGGCCTGTGCACAAGCAATGTTTCAGCCAATGGACCTCCGGGTAACCCGGAGGTCCATTGGCAGAAACATTGCATGTGTTTGCTGTGAGTAACCAAGAGAACCTGCCGTACTTTGGATGCCATTCGATATGGCAATTGCGCTCAATTCCAATGTGCAATTAAGCCTAGATAAGCGCACTAATCGTGACAGGACTTCTAGTTTTAACTGTAAGTTAATTTCTGTTCCCTGTATGCTATGTTTTTAATAAAAAATAACATGAGGTTTGTTTGTTTGTTGGTGGTTAACGTCACATATTTATGCACTATGGCTAATTGTGACACAACATGGAGATGAAGTCAAGTTTAGTCAATCGTTGATCAACATGTTACCCATTTTGGAGGACTTTCACCCCAAGCATTTGTTTAAGTGCATATGATGGCCTGGAAAATTGCTTTCAAAATTCAAGGACTGGGTAAGATTGTCAATTCATTGTAAGACCTATTTCATGCTGTAGTACTTAGGACCAGACTTACAAATGAAAGTGTCAGTGACACTGTAGCTTAACTTGTCTGTGTGTTGTGTTTGATGAAAAGGATAATGTTCAATGTTTATGAAAGGATTATGAAATAAGTCAAGAATTGTGATAATTGGGAATATGTTAATTTCTGTTCCCTGTATGCTATGTTTTCAATAAAAATAATATGAGGTGTAGACTGTACTAAAGAATTTAGGGGTGGGTTAATGTGGCCCTCACAGTTAATGTATGTAGTCCTCACAGTTAATGTATGTCAACGAAAGTTACCAAGTTACAGTGAAATTATTCCAAAACGTGTAATCCTTTCAAGTTACAATGAAATCCCTTCATATTTATTATTTATTTATTTATTGGTGTTTAAGGTCACATACTTCACAGTTGACTAATTGCGACCAAAAGGGGAAGTTATCATCTAGGCATCATAAGGAGTCTACCTTCCAAGTTACAATGAAATCCCTCCATAAATACAACCTGTAGACTGTGCTAAAGGTTTTCGGGTTTTGAGCTCAGGCAGCCATCACAGATGAATGATCGCAACCAAATGGGGAAGTTCTCATCTATACATTATCTGGAGTCATCCTACCAAGTTACAATGAAATCCCTTCATAAATGTGACCTGCAGACCGTGCTAAAGGTTTTCGGGCTTCGGGCCCTTGTAGCCATCACAGTTGACCAATAGCGACCAAAAGGGGACGATCTCATCTAGACATTATATGGAGTCAACCTACCAAGTTACATTGAAATCCCTCCATAAATATGACCAGTAGACTGTGCTAAAGGTTTTCGGGTTTTGGGCTCAGGCAGTCATCACAGTTGACAGATTGTGACCAAATGGGGAAGTTCTCATCCAGACATCATACAGAGTCATCCTACCACGTTACAATGAAATACCTCCATATTAAATATGACCTGTAGACTGTGCTAAAAGTTTTTGAGTTTTGGGCTTGGGCAGCAATCACAGTTGACAGATCATGACCAAAATGGGACATTCTCATCTAGATATTATACAGAGGCATCCTCCCAAGTTACAATGAAATCCCTTCATAAATACGACCTGCAGACTATGCTAATTGTTTTGGGCTCGGGCAGCCATCACAGTTGACTGATCGTGACCTAAAGGGGACATTCTCATCTAGAGATGACCTCAAACCTGCATATAAAATTTCATGACTATCGGACAAAAACTACAGGGTGTAGCCTGTGTTAAAGGAAAATGTGAACAGACTCACAGACCAACAGACTTCCACATGCGTGATGGCAATAGCTTATCTTGACTTTGTCAAGTTAAGCTAAAAATGTTTAAAGAGTGTCTGTTGTGTCAATGGATACAGAGACCTATTTTACAAGAAAAGCATCAGTCTTTTAAACAAATATCACTCCACTATGATGAGATTCCATGAAAGAATATTTTCAACATAAGTCTATCACAGCATAAGTAGTTTCGAGAAAATAAAAGAAAGGGAAAACCAACCTTGAGCTCTTCCTCATATTCTGATACTTTTCTTTCCAATGCCCGTCTCTCCTGTAAAATTAATATATGTGTAATTAATACCTCTGCATACTTGATATAAAAATTCAAGCATTTCAAGTTCCAATTTTCCCCCATAATGCAACATGGAAATTAACCACTTAAATCCTGTTTGCCGGATCTCAATGAGCTCTGTAAACAAGACGGAATTAGATAAACTCCTAGTTGTATTATGGGAAAATTTGCACCATGAAATTTAGATAGTTTGGTATCAGTGTGTAGGGGGTTAACATAATTAACCCTTTATCTGATGAATCAACTGGATTCTTCCTTGTAATCTACAAATTCAGCAGTTGGAAAAAATTATTTGTCAAAAAATTTCAACAAAACCAAATGTGATCCCTCATAAGAATGAGCTCAGTACGATGAGGGGTCATGCGATATGGTTTTGCTGAAATATTTTGAAACATTTAAAATGAAAGTGTCAATGACCCTGTAGCTCAACTTGTTTAAGACATGTACATGTATAGTATGTGACACAGCAATGACAAACATCTAGGTAATGACCTGATAATAAAGGTACATGTAAAGTATTTTAACGGTCTGTACATAAATGCTGACCGTAGCCTGTATCAAATGTCTAGGTAAAGTATTGTAAAGGTGGGCGACAGTTAGATGCTAAACTAGAAAAGAAATCTTTGAATCCCAGAGTGGGTCTGACTGAATCCAAAAATATTTGTTCTCATAGAACATTGATAACAAAGGCACCCAAAAACACCCGTTCCTGTCACAAGGTGATAACAAAGGTACCCCAAGAAGTTTTGTGAAGATCATTTCATAAATACAGACTCTAGCCCGAGCCGTATTGACATGTGCACTTACTGTGTATAAGTAGCAGTGAACAAATCAAAGTTCATCTAATTTGCATAAATTCTGCACGAGAAAAAAACCTTTATTATATGTGATGTATTCCATGTTACTAAATATTCCTACAAAAATTTATTCAAATCAGAACTTTCACACTGGCGGCCATCTTGAATTCCGGACCGAACCCAAAACACTCATTCTTGTCCCACGGTATTAACAAAGGTACCCAAGAAGTTTTGTAAAGATCGGTTCATAAATATGGCCTCTAGCCTGAGCCGTATAGAAGTTGTGTACAAAAAACTGATTGGACCTAATTTTGGTACAAAATGGCCACTGGCAGCCATCTTGAATTTTGGACCGCACCCAGAAACACTCGTTCTCAACCCAAGGTGATAACAAAGGTACCCAAGAAGTTTTTTGAAAATCGGTTCATAAATACAGACTCTAGCCCGAGTTGTATTGACATGTGCACTTACTATGTTTTAGTAGCACTGAATAAATCAAAGTTCATCTAATTTGCATAATTTCTGCACGAGAAAAAAACCTGTATTATATGTGATGTATTCCATGTTACTAAACATTCATACAGAAATTTATTCAAATCAGAACTTTCATACAAAAGTTCTGCACAAAAAACTGATTGCACCAATTTTGGTACAAAATGGCCGCTGGCAGCCATCTTGAATTTTGAACTGCACCCCAAAACACTCGTTCTCGTCCCAAGGTGATAACAAAGGTGCCCAAGAATTTTCGTAAAGATCGGTTCATAAATACGGCCTTTAGCCCAAGCCGTATTGGCATTTGCAGTTACATTGCTGAAAGTAACACTAAATAGATCAAAGTTAGTCTAATTGGCATAATTTATGCACAAGAAAAAAAACCTGTATTATATGTGATGTATCCCATGGTACTAAACATTCACACCAAAAATTATTCAAATCTGCGCAAAAATCTGATCGCTCTTAATTTTGTACCAAATGGCCGCAAGCGGCCATCATGAATTTCAGACCAGACCCCAAAACACTCGTTCTCGTCCCACGGTGATAACAAAGGTACCCAAGAAGTTTTGTAAAGATCGGTTCATAAATATGGCCTCTAGCCCGAGCCGTATTGGCATTTGCACTTACAGTGCTGAAAGCAACACTAAAGAAATCAAAGTTAGTCTAATTTGCATAATCTACGCACGAGAAAAAAAAAACGTATTATATGTGATGTATTCCATGGTACTAAACATTCAAACAGAAAAATTATTCAAATCGGAGCTTTCATATGGAAGTTCTGCGCAAAAATATGATTGCACCTAATTTTGGTACAAAATGGCTGCCAGCGGCCGTCTTAAATTTTGGACCGGACCCAAAAAACACTCGTTCTCGTCTCACGGTAATAACAAAGGTACCCAAGAAGTTTCGTAAAGATCGGTTCATAAATACAGCCTCTAGCCCGAGCCGTGTGTATGGCACGACGGATGGACAGACAGACGACAGGCCATGGCAATACCTCAAATTTGGCTTTGCCAAAGTTGAACTAAAAATGAAAGTGTCAATGACACTGAAGCTCAACTTGTGTAAGATATGTACATGTATAGTATGTGACACAGCAATGACACATATCCAGGTAATGACCTGATAACAAAGGTACATGTAAAGTATTGTAAAGGTCTGTACATAAATACTGACCATAGCCTGTAACAAATGTAAATGTAAAGTATTGTAAAGGTGGGTGACAGTTAGATGCCTCTAGACAGAGCTGTATTGAAATGTGCACTTACAGTGTATAAGTAGCACTGAATAAATCAAAGTTTGTCTAATTGGCTGCTGGTGGCCATCTTGAAATTTCGGACCGCACCCAAAAACACTCGTTCACGTTCCAAGGTGATAACAAAGGTACCAAGAAGTTTCGTGAAGATCGGTTCATAAAAACAGCCTCTAGCCAGTCGTATTGACATGTGTACTATCTCTGTATAAGTAGCACTGAATAAATCACTTCATCTAATTTGCATAATTTATGCACAAGAAAAACCCAAATTATATGTGATGTCTTCCATGTTACTAAACATTCACAAGAAAAAAACCTGTATTATATATGATGTATTCCATGTTACTAAACAGTCTTTCAAAAATTTATTCAAATCAGAACCATCATACAGTAGTTCTGTACAAAAAAACTGATTGTACGTAATTCTGGTACAAAATGGCCACCGGCAGCCATCTTGAATTTTGGACCAAACCCAAAAACACTCGTTCTCATCCCAAGGTGATAACAAAGGTACCCAAGAAGTTTCGTGAAGATCGGTTCATAAATATAGCCCCTAGCCCAAGCCGTATTGACATGTGTACTTACCATGTATAGCACTGAATAAATCAAAGTTCATCTAATTTGCATAACTGCTGCATGAGAAAAAGCCTGTATTATATGTGATGTATTCCATGTTACTAAACATTCATACAAAAATTTATTCAAATCAGAACTTTCGTACAGAAATTCTGTACAACAAACTGATTGCCCTAATTTCGGTACAAAATGGCTGCCAGTGGCCATCTTGAATTTCGGACCGCACCCAAAAACACTCTCGTCCCACGGTGATAACAAAGGTACCCAAGAAGTTTCATAAAGATCGGTTCACAAATACAGCCTCCAGCCTGAGCCATATTGAACTGTTGACAGACGACCGATGATGGACAATGGTATAACCTCAAATTTGACTATGTCAAAGTTGAGCCAATAATATTTAAAATAATAAATTTTGATATTGTCTGCATTGGGTAAAGCGTTAACTGATATAAAAAAAAAATACATCATAACACTACATCATGAAATCATTCCACATTATTACTCTCCTAAATATCTGCCCAAATAAGCTAGTGCATGACCTTCCATACAAGTATGGAGTCTGAATTTATTTCCAGCCATCATAATCTTCTCAATATTATTTTTTTATTGCCTCAGATATTTCTATTTATTATATGCTAAATGATAAATTATCGAAAAAAATGTGGAAAAATGGAAATCGTATCCCCCACTGTGAATATATAGAAATTTTCACTTTCACGATATCAAACAAAATGGCGGCTTTCAAAGCATCGCTTCAAAGTAAATATGAGTCAAATTATCACTGGAAATGATAAATTTCTTCTAAAAACATATAATGAAAAGAAAATCTAGAAGTTTTGAGAGGATACCGATCATTTCCAGCAATAATTTAACATGTATTCACCTTGAATTGATGCATGAAACCCGCTAGTCCAAACATGGCCTGAAAGTCTGTAATATAATTTTGGGGTTTGGTACGTCCTTTCAAAGGACGTACCAAACCAAAAACTTATATTGCAGACTTTCAGGCCATGTTTACTCTAGAAAGCCGCCAGCTGAATCAGATTGCAAGATGCTATCTGTATTGAGTATCAATCAAATCTCTTCTGCATATCAATGATTCAATGCGCTGTTTACTTTCATGCATCAATTCATGGTTGAAACGAGTGGAATTATCAGATTCTTACAAAAAAGCGTATAATAAGAAGAAAATCTAGTGTTTTTGAGTGGATACCGAAAATTATCTCACTTGTGACTAAGATGAATGGTAATTTTCGTTCGCGCAAGTGCCGCGAAAAATAACCATTTGTATCGGTCACACATAAGATAATTTTCAGTATCCGCTCAATAACACTAGATATCCTCTATTTATCTATATGAAAAGTTCCTCTGTTTCACTATGACTGATGGTAACTGACTGCAGAACATGCATATGTTTGTTGCTGAAAGTTTAAAAACAAGTTCCTCAGATTGTACCCAATAACTTCTATTATATCTCAGTAGCCCCTCTTTTACTGCTCACCTCTCCATCCCATGTCAGTTGCATCAACAACAAAGAAGTCTCATACATAACTCATTTTCATGACTGCATTTGATATACTTGTCCATGTAGATTATCAAAAATCCAAGTGCAAACCACAAGCACTTCATTTCTGAGACACATGAACCTTGTTTCTAATCAAGCTACACATTTTTTTGCTTACCATGACCAGCAAGTTGAACAGAAATTTACCAGTCAATTGCAGTCAACATTTTCTCAACAGATTCATCCATTTTGTAATGTAGTTGTCATTAATATCAATGGGGTAGGGCTTCAGACATTATTAATTTTGCTAATGCATTCGATGTTTTGATTGACCAACATTTTTATCAGTCAAGAGATTTCTACAAACTGATAACACTGAAGCATATTTGGTTGTCACCTTATGTAACAAAATGAAACTGACTGTCATCTGTTTACCTAACAATTGTTTACCGATATTCCTGCCCGGCACAGGGGTTCTCTTGTAATTGAACTAAGTACAATTTGGGCACATTTAATTACATTTAAATTGAATGGATTTTTTCACCAACGATTACTTGTGTTATATTTACATTAATTTTTCATCAAATGTATTCATGGCTGCTTCACTGCAGCCATGACTAGATTTGACAAAAAATATCTTTGAAAATACTTTGTAAATTAAATTAAAAGCATGTGAGGAATCACAAATTTCATTTTCCCAAATATGTTTTAAAATGCTGTTCAGCGCATTCCAATGAGTTATTAAAAACTTTGTTTTGAAGACAATTTTTGAATTTTTTTAGTGACTCAAGGAATTTTTTGAAGTGCCATATGCTAGTACTGCTAGGTAATGTATTTATTTATTTTCTGGGGTTTAACAACACTTTCAACAGCCAGGGTCACCTCATGTAGGACAGTTTTATGGGTGGAGGAAGCCTGAGCACCAGGAGAGAACAACTGAGCAATGGTGTGCAACTGCCAGACTCCACAACGTACTAACTCCAAACAAGCAGAGTTAGCACTGGTTGAAGACAAGTACACCATCGATGTGCTGTACGCCTTAGTACACACATTCACTGTGCCCACACATGGACAATCGGGATAAAGTGCCTTGCCCAAAGACATAACGCAGTTGCCCCTGGCAGGGACCGAACCATGAAGCTTTCGGTTTTAAGTTCAATGCCGTAACCACTGAGCAAATGTGCTCCCATTGCTAGGTAAGACAGTACCTTTGCAAACAAAATTTACTGGTTTTATTAATATTACGACAAAAGTTTTGAAAATTGCCATATAATTATTGTTTTCACTTAGAAAGTTGTTCATCAAGTTACATGATTCCACAGACTTCCCATTCTGTCCTTACTATACAACCAACAGATATAATGAGTATACCCTTTTATCAACGGATTCTGATATTCTGTTCTGTTCATGGATTTTCATTTGTTTGTCTAACTCTTCTTTACTATGTACTAATTCTTTTTTCACTTGTTCTAATTCTCTTTTCAGTTTTTCATTCTGTTGTTTCTCTTCTTCATAAAGCTGCAAAAGTTACAATTTTAAATAGGTCAAATCACTTTGTGTTAAAACACCTGTGAAAATACAATTCACATAGGACCTCAGAACAGTAGAACCCTGTGAAGAGAAAGCCACCTTGTCAGTGAAAAATATTCAATAACAGGAATACTCAACAAAAATTTGGTCAAAATCGTGAAACCTGGCAATAAGGCCTAAAAAAAAGTTAAAAATCTGTTTCTCAGTCAACCCCTCTCCTGTTCCTTTTGGCTGCTGCATGCTCTCATTTTAAAACCAAGACAAACTAATGAGATATTGCTGCGGATGGATGGACAGATCAGCAGATGGATGAATGGATGGCTGGACACATGTTATCCAGTGTACCCCCTATTCTCGAGAGTGGGAGTATATTAAAAATATTTGGTTTATGTTTATGCACATTTTGTAGATTATGAGGCTTAAAACATAAAGTAAACCAAGTATAGGGACCTCTGAGAAAAAAGATATAATAATTAAAACAATAAATAAAAAAAAAATGTTGCCACATGTGTTTAAAAAGAAATTGTCCTGAGAGAAACAGATCTACTTTCTGTAGCCTTATGGAATAAAGGTGGTAGTTCAGTGCATGACACAAGACATTCAAGCAAGTTTCTACAGAAGAGACATCACACCAAAGCAACATGTGGAAGCTGAAAAAAATCGGGTGAGGAATGCGACCTGGAGTGGGTACTAATGGAAATGTTGCCAATTTATATTCCAAATCCAAGATGGCTGATGGCAGCCATGTCTTTCAACAAAATTCAGAAAAATTTGTTAGCTCCCATATAGACCAAAGCTACATATGAAATTTGAAAAAAATCATGTGAGAGATGTGGCCTGTAGGGTGTGCTAATGGAATTGTTGACATTTTAAATGCCAAATCCAAGATGGTGGCTAGCGGCCATGTTTTTCAACAAAATTCATAAAAATTTGATAGCTCACATCTAGATAGGACACCAACACTACATGTGAAATTTGAAAAAGATCAAGTGAGAAATTTGGCCTGTAGGGTGTGCTAATGGAATTATTGACAATTTATGTGACAAATCAAAGATGCCTGTTGGCAGCCATGTTTTTCAATGAAATTCAGAAACTTTTGATAGCCATCTAGACATCACACCAAAGCTACATACAAAATTTGAAAAAGAGTGGGTGAGAGATGCAGCCTGTAGGGCATACCAATGGAATTGTAGACAATTTATATGCCAAATCCAAGATGGCTGCTGGCGACCATGTTTTTCAACGAATTTAGAATAATTCGATAGCTCCCATCTAGACATCACACCAAAGCTACATATGAAATTTGAAAAAGATCGGGTGAGAGATGCAGCCTATAGGGTGTGCCAGTGAAATTGTTGACAATTTATATGCCATGTCTAAAATGACTGCTTGCGGCCATGTTTTCCAACAATTTGGAAAAATGTGATAGCTCCTATCTAGACACTGCCCCAAAAGCCACATATAAAATTTGGAACTGATCAGGTGAGAGCTGTGGCCTGTAGGGTGTGCTAAAGGTATTGCGGACAGACAGAGGAATGTACGGACATACAGATGGATGGATCGAACCCCATCCCAATAGCTCATACTTGACGTTGTCAAGTTCAGCTAAAAATGGTATTCGATGCACAAAATACATTCAGATTGCTCACATATGAAATTAAACTTCAATGAGGGTAAATATTTGTTGGAAAATTGTGTTAAATACAAGAGCGGACTGGTTTGGTTTGAAAATGACAACACTTTTGGTGTGTGGCATGCGAAGTCATCTGTCACATGTGAAAAAAATCTGCGAAATAATGTATTTTTCCCCAAAAATTAAAAACTTTAAAAATGTAATAAGAGGTAGCCTAGGGTAGGGAGCTAATCCCCATACTCTGAAACAGCAACCACGCCAATATCAAAAGTTATGGAGCAAAAACCAATTTTAAGTTAAGATTACCATGACCTTAATCTTTGGTACAAAAAGACTCCCAAAATGAATAGGATTCTTCCTCTCATCATTCGCAACTCACTTATCACTGGTCAATGGTTTATGACCGATATTTTTCCCAAATTAATAAAACTGATAAATTTGTTTCTTGAGTGCAACAAGGCTTTGCAATGTTTTTGCATTGCAAAGCCTTCTTGCACTCAAGGGATGAACTACACCACAACCCAGGCTAGTCTGTAGATTATGAGGTCTAAAACATGAAACAAACCAAGAATATGAACTTTTGATGGCAAAGAAATAAGTACAAACAAGACTAACAGTGACCACCTGGCCACGGATGCCACCGAACTATGACCTTGACCTGCATTGAACAAAAAACATTTTGTGACACATTGTCTTCCCATAAGCGACATGAAAATCTTCCTGATGGATGGATGTAAATGACAAACACTATATGCCACCGAAAATGTTTGGTTTTTTTTTTGGGGAGGGGGGGGGGGGGGGGGGCATAAAAAAACAAAACAAACAAAAAAACCTACCTGACTGCAGGCAATTTTACAAAAAATGGCTTGAGAAACAGACAATCTACTTTGTGGGACCTAAGGTACAATGTCAACAACCTTAAAAATGGTGAAATTCAATTCAAAATCGTCTTCTTGATTCCTTTTGATTCAACCTGAAATCTGATGGGCTGTAATTTAGTAATTTGGGCGAATAAAAAACCAGTCAGGGCACACAAAATAAATTAATAGGTTCTCAGGCATTGTATTTTTTAAATAGGTGAGAATTTTATTTTTAATTTTTATTTTTCTTTAGCAAAAAGTGAGCAAACATGGAGAGGATTTCGGCTGTCTTTTTACACACAGAAATGTGAAAAGTGTATATTTATACAAATAAATTCATTTTCAATTTGAAAATACTACAATTCAAATACTTTATATTCTTTCAATGCTCTACATACTATCTTTGAAGTAAAACTATTTAATCAATGAGGATTTGCTTCATTGCAAGCATATTAGAGACACAACTAAATAAATATGCATTAATCAAAAAAGGTAAGAAGTTTTGGGTCTCCCTGAGTTTGTACTAATATTGGAAGACACTGAAAGGCAATAAAATGTCCAATGAGAGCGGTCAAATTCAATGAGGGATTGCTTGAGAATCAAAGCACTTTTTTTTAGCCTTAGGCCTGGCATTTTAAGGAGAGCGAATTATTCGCTCGCCTACTGCTTGCCTTAAATGAAAGTGTCAATGACACTGTAGCTCAACTTGTCAAGACAAAGACATGTACATGTATAGTATGTGACACAGCAATGACAAACATCTAGGTAATGACCTGATAACAAAGGTACATATAAAGTATTGTAACGGTCTGTACATAAATACTGACTGTTGCCTGTAACAAATGTATGGGTAAAGTATTGTAAAGGTGGGTGACAGTCAGATGCTAAACTAGAAAAAAATCTTTGAGTCCCAGAGTGGGTCTGACTGAACCCCAAAATATTTGTTCTCATAGCACAGTGATAACAAAGGCACCCCAAAACACACTCATTCCTGTCCCAAGGTGAAAACAAAGGTACCCAAGGAGTTTCATGAAGATCAGTTCACAAATATGAGCTGTGTAGAAGTTGTGACAAAAAACTGATTGGACCTAATTTCGGTACAAAATGGCCACTGGCAGCCATCTTGAATTTTGGACCGCACCCAGAAACACTCGTTCTCATCCCAAGGTGATAACAAAGGTACCCAAGAAGTTTTGTGAAGATCGGTTCATAAATACAGCCTCTAGCCCCAGCCATATTGACATGTGCACTTACAGTGTATAAGTAGCACTGAATAAATCAAAGTTCATCTAATTTGCATAATTTCTGCACGAGAAAAAAACCCATACTATATGTGATGTATTCCATGTTACTAAATATTCATACAAAAATTTATTCAAATCAGAACTTTCATACAGAAGTTCTGTACAAAAGACTGATTGCACTAATTTTGGTACAAAATGGCTGCTGGTGGACATCTTGAATTTTGGACCACACCCCAAAACACTCGTTCTCATCGCACGTTGATAACAAAGGTACCCAAGAAGTTTCGTAAAGATCGGTTCATAAATACGGCCTCTAGCCTGAGCCGTATAGAAGTTGTGTACAAAAAACTGATTAGACATAATTTCGGTACAAAATGGCCACTGGCAGCCATCTTGAATTTTGGACCACACTCAGAAACACTTGTTCTCGTCCCAAGGTGATAACAAAGGTACCCAAGACGTTTTCGTGAAGATCGGATCTAAAATACAGAATCTAGCCCGAGCCGTATTGACATGTGTACTTACTGTGTGTAAGTAGCACTGAGAAAATCAAAGTTCATCTAATTTGCATAATTTCTGCACGAGAAAAAAAAACGTATTATATGTGATGTATCCCATGGTACTAAACATTCACACAAAAAATTATTCAAATCAGCGCTTTCATATGGAAGTTCTATGCAAAAATATGATTGCACCAAATTTTGTACAAAATGGCTGCCATCGGCCATCTTGAATTTCGGACCGGACCCAAAAACACTCATTCTCGTCCCACGGTGATAACAAAGGTACCCAAGTTTTCTAAAGATCGGTTCATAAATACGGCCTCTAGCCCAAGCCGTATTGGCATTTGCACTTACAGTGCTGAAAGTAACACCAAAAAACATCAAAGTTAGTCTAATTTGCATAATTTAAGCACGAGAAAAAAACCTGTATTATATGTGATGTATCCCATGGTACTAAACATTCATACAAAAAATTATTCAAATCAGAGCTTTCATATTGAAGTTCTGTACAAAAAACAGAATTCTGCATTGTCGGTACAAAATGGTGGCTGGCAGCCATCTTAAATTTCGGACCGCTTCCAAAAACACTCGTTCTCGTCCCACGGTCATAACAAAGGTACCCAAGAAGTTTCATAAAGATCAGTTCATAAATACGGCCTCTAGCCCGAGCCGTATCCAATTGTTGACGGACAGACGGATGACGGGCCATGGCATAAGCTCAAATTTGGCTTCACCAAAGTTGAGCTAAAAAATTAAGGTCGAAAACTAACCCTCCTGGCCTTAGAAAATAATGATTACCATAAAAGTCGATTTCTAAACCCCACATCTTTTCAGATCTTTGCTATGTTAGTGGTCCGTGTAAGACGGTCACACTACCCGTCTCACACCTCTAGGGAGGGGCAGTGTAGCCATCTCACAGAGACTCCCTTGTTAGTAGCACCAATTAAAATGTACAAACCCCACATGGCAGAATTCATTAATAGTAAATGTTCATTTTGCCACTTTTAGATTTTGTAAGGTTGAGGAGATCTAATCGCTCTCCTAGACCATGCGAGGGGAGCAATGTTTAGCACTCTTGCATTTTTAAGACTGTCAGGCCTGTAGCCTTACCCTACTTCTTTTATGGCAAGTGAAATGCTAACAATGATAATGCACCCAATATGTGTATCGACCTCAGATTTCAGAATTATGCAACTGTTTCTGTAAGAGTTTATAGCAATACATACCTTTTTGTAATCTAAATCTAATGATGGAGTTGATTTGGAATAATCAGAGTAGGAAGTAGGTCGGTCCACCCGCAAGGAGTGCCTGTCTGTGTGAGAAGGAATTATGTCTGATGAAGAACCAAAGCGTGAGCCATAGCGCGAACCAACACTCTGAAAATAGAGAGAAGAAAAACATATCATTCCAGTCAAACTCAGCTAACACGTTTTTTTTACTTATTTTTTCAGCCTGCAAATTAATTTTTTTCTTGCTTATTTGAAATCCAGTTCAGCATGCAATACCATTTCAGTAAACATTACAAAGGAGACCACTTGATTGCATAATTCATTTTGAAAAATCCTGTTGAATGCATATAACTGCCTAACACCAAACCATTTACAATAACTTCAGTTTAAATCGACTTGTTAGTTGCAAATAAAATTACTCAAAATGGAATAAAAAACTTTTGAGTTTCCACCTAAGCTGCCACGAATGGCAAAATTGAAACAAATTACAAGCCGATCAAGGGCAATAACCCTACCAAAACAGTGTTACAAACAGAACTGCTTGTCGCAGCTGAAAACCTTCTTGAACAAATGAAGAATAACTCTGACAACACATTAATTCCCCATGTTTATAGAGCTTTTTTAGCCTCAGATATCCAGTATAAACTTTAATCTATTGTTTGAACTTTACAAACAAGACATACTAGAATAGATGCCCAGTTCATCACTAGAAAATAGGAAAATGACAAAATTCCTGTTTATTGAACAGAATATTTTCTCCTGTGCAACACCAAATTTTACATTTTGATTTCCTGTTAAGCTGAGGATGAAAATGAGATCCAAATGAATAATATTGCCCATTTTCATGGAATACCTCCCCAGGTATCAGTTACTGTGTCCATAATTAACAGGCACTGCTCCACTTCCGAGAATTAAATTTAATTAATGATTAAAGATACATACAGATTATCACCACAGTGTGGGTCTCCGGGAATTTAGATCAAGTCGAGTTGTAGGAGCAGAATAGTATTTTGACGAGCCTGTTAGTGTTCCACATTTCATAGCGAAAGATAATCCTTTAACTTCAAGAGAGAAGCCTCGACTCGAGCGTTCAGGAAAATCCCAATAATAGGCTACAAACCAGCCCAAGATGCCGAAAAGTGCGCATAATTTAACTATTCGTTGAGTTAACTTCCCCAATGACATTTTAGCATGCCATGCAAATTCAGCAGCAGAAAAAAAATATTCCAAACAAAATCACATCAGGTGACTCCTCATGGAAACAAGCTCATTAAGCTTTTTCCAATGAGGAGTCACATAATGTGGTTTGGTGTAAATTTTTGGAAAATTTGAAAAAATAATTAAAATAATAAGATATCGTCACATGATATCCAAATTTGTTCTTTTAATTATTCTTTTCGTTTAAATTTAAAAACAATTTCAACAAAACCATATCATGTGACCAGTCATTAGAACAAGCTTATTTCAATGCGGGGGTCACTCTCCAATAAATTGCAACCACACAATTTTATATAAAAAAATTTTCTTCCACTGCTGAGCAAACATGAAGCTAATGTGTACAGTGGCTTCCTACACTTTTCAGTAGAGTCATGATAGTGGCTTCTAGCACTCAACCAGTTAAATGTGAACTAAATGAACTTGATAAAAGTGTCCAATGCTGTGAAAGGAACCAAGGAACATCATAGTACTTCAGTAATAAGCAGTAAAGTATGCCCTCTATGAAGCCAATAAGTTAATTATAATACTTGTCTTATGAGACACTATTCTTACCAAAACTTATTACAGAAGAAATATCAAAGGCTGGTATTAATTATTCTTGCACATCTTTCTGTTATAGATAGCGAGGCTACTTACACACAGTGTTCACTATTCAAGAGCAATGTAAAGTAGAGTGGGGTCAAAATATTCACCCAGCCTTTCATCTTTGGATAAATGGTTTTGGAGATTTTTTATAATGTTCTTTAGGGTTTATGAAAATCACAGGTCTAGTCATCCATGATAAGAAAAGTTCAGATTTGGCAAGTCATTTTTATCTCAACCAGGGGTTTGTACACTCAAACTTGGCTGAAATTCCAGTACTTTTCCAGGCGATTTCCAGTGTCCATTAAGAATTTTTTTCCAGTACCGTATTCAAAGTTCTTGACTATGCAACTAATTATAAAGTTGTGATAACAAAGGTATATACAGTGGAACCCTGTTAATTGAACAGCCATTTTGCCAATGGAAATTATTCATTTAACAGGAGTATTCAATTAACAGGGATTGTGTCACTTTCCTATATTCTAGAGATAAACTTAGAATTTATTCTATTATATCTTGTTTGACAGAGCACCATGAGCTCTGTCAAACAAGATATAATAGAATGCCTGTATTGGATGTACTGAGGCCAAATAGGTCTATAAACAAAGGAAAATTGGGGAGAGTCAGGGTAATTTCTCAACAGGTTACAAGATTTTTTATTCAATTAACAGGAGTTTATTCTATAACCTATACTCAATAAACAGGTCAAATTTGTACTGGAGGTATGGTAAATGGTTTTGTGTTGGGAAATTATATTCAATTAACAGGGTTATTCAGTTAAGTGATATACAATTAAGTGGGCTCCACTGTACCATATTTCAGAAGATGCAAAAGTAATGAAAACGTCTTCAAAATTCACTGAGAAATTGAAGCCACCTGTGTGACGACTAGTAACAAGCATTATCTATGCCAAAAAACTTCAATTTATCATATTGGCAAGTTTGTTTGGGGTGGTAAATTAGTGTTGGGGTAGCAAAAATTACAATTCAAGTGTAGTTCCAGTATTTACCAACTTGAGATAACTTCTCCAGTATTTTTCCAGGACAGGAAAATGCAAAACCATTTTTCCAGTATATAACCTTTTACCCAACGTAACGGCCATAACCGGCCAGCGCTATTCTAAAAAATCGCCAATTAATTTTCATTACTTTTTTCATTGTTTGTCTCAAAAACATAGGTTATGACCCCTCGTTGGAACGAGCTCATCGAGCTCATACCAACGAGGGGTCATAACCTATGTTTTTGAGACAAAAAATGAAAAAAATTAGTTATTCAAGAATTATTTTTGCAACTGTCATCTGCTTTTCATGTTAGGTAAAGGGATATTAAACTTTTCCAGTGTAGCATACAAATACAGAATTACTGGATCTAGTACCTATTTGTTTTATTTATACCATGCCCTTAATAAATAATCGACACTGTCACTTCAAATGGAGAAAAAACGATACTTTCTATCACAAACACATGGGTTTGTTTTGTTTACATCTGTGCCGGTGGGCAGTACTTCTGGCTGCATGTGAATGATTGACTGACAGCCAGACACATCGTCAAAGTTGATTGAATTTACCTTGCTTTTTCAGTCAAATTATTATTAACAATTCTTAAATTTTATTTTAAATATTCTATCTTGATAAGTCATTAGTAGTAGATTGTACTGACAAACGGTGGATGTTTGAATGAAACACCGCGAAGTGTACCATTATACATGTACATTTTTGTAATGGAATTCCCATTGAAAACGTTTTAACCACAGTAGAAGCTTTACACCGGTAGTGGGGTTAAAAGCTAAAATTTAACATACAGGCTTTTCACATGAAGTAATACAGGTGAGCATGGTATAAACCCTAATCAACCTACTGGACAGTAAGTGTTATCTTTTATTATATGGTACCAGGGACCGACCTGGGCATACGCCAGTGCGTATTTGGTTCTGAAACATCAGGACCTGGCTCTTAAATCTCAGAAATAGGCTTCTCAGTTGGCGCGTAACTTCTCAGATCATATTTTGATATTCTTTCGATGGATAATCGAGAGAGACACTCTTACATGTATGTTATATATGATTATCATTTATCATTGCTGTAGAGTGCTTGAGTTAATACTTCAAGTCTTAATTACCAAGCATTAATCTTCACTGTGGTTTCTGATCAAGTCTTGGCTGCCTAAATAGGCAGCCAAGACTTGATCAGAAACCACAGTGAAGATTAATGTTTGCTATAGTGTACTAAATGAAAATGATGAGAGCTATTACATACTTGCAGTGTGTGTTACAAACAGCAGTGTGACTCCGAAATTGAAATCTGGCGCATGAATTGAAAAAATAGGCTCCGAGGCTAGAGCGTATTTTAAATAGTCCTGATCGGTCCCTGTGGTACCTTATAAAATAGTGGGAAATGCATAAAAAAAAATTTCTGATATATACAGTACAGTCGCTGTAGACTGCTCGTAATCCACACATGTGCAGTAATGTCCACGCATGCGTTACCAGGTAATAAAATTTATCATCAGTAAAATTTTAATTAATGAATCACCGGGTTGTACTAGGTGCTCCATTAATTGAATTTTTTAGGATTATTCCTATAATTAGTGTTTAGAATTTAATATTATTGCAACCGTGGGAGTATTGCCCACATGTGGGAAGTAACCAGCTCACGGTGACCGTACTGTATTATCATGATAGAAATAAGAGCATATCACTCTAGAAGTGATGTGTATTATGCAATAAGTTTTGATAGATATTTCTGCGTGTATTCAGTGAGAGTATTTTTTGAGCCTGAAAGGCCACTAAAGCAGTCTGGGATTGGAATATACCTGATTTCATAAAGTAGATAGTTAGTCAGTGAACTTGTGTGGTAGACCAATCAAGAGCCCCAAAGCTGCATGTTGAAAATATTGATTGGTCTTTCCCCATGTAATGAATATAGACTGTACCAGTTGATTGTGCTGAACTGGTATGGAATATAACATTAGGGTAAAGGGTCAATTGCCTTTAAAACATCACAACATATGTTATAAAAAGAAAACTTTCCGTTTTTGACTGGGTCCCAGAAGTATCTCATTCATGACTGCAAGGAAATCTAAGTTTTTAGCCACTTGTGAAAACTTAGATGTCCTTGCAGGCACTCAAGGTATAATCCAGGTACAGACTCAGAAATAGATGGTACATTTTAAGCGGCAAACTTTTCCGATAATAAATTTTGGTATTTTGACACTGGATGTGCTGAGTGTTAAGAAGCTCATAAATCTAGAAACATTACCACATTCAGAGCAAAAAAAAAACATTAATTTTTATTAACTGGTGTTTACGGTCACTTCAGACTAAACACCCATACTTTGGCTTCAAAAAAGTGGAAGGTGTTTTTAGATTTCCATTGTTGAAGAATGTTTTCTGTATTCAAAGTGCAGCAAATATTTTAAAGACATGGATTCATTTTGTTAAATTTTTATTGATATGTGCCAGAGGACATTCAGCAGCTATGGCTATATGACAGCTATTACACAAGTATAAAGTCAAGCTTCATCGATCATTTATAACTATAGAAGAATTCAGAAGAATTGCATCCTTGGAATAGATTACCAATGAAACAAACATATCTTTTACAGTAATCACAGTGCTCCTCTTCCCTGGGTTCCAAGGGGGGGGGGGGGGGGTGGTGGTGGTATGTACATGTCATCTGTAGTCTCTATTATAATTATTCATTGGTGTTTAATGTCACTTTCAGCATCTTTCCCTATATCATGACTGTAACATTATGAAGTCAAGTTTATCCAATCCTTTATACCTATACTGCCACTTCAGAGGAATTCCACCACAAGCATTGGTTCTGTGTCTCCTATTTTACCAGTAATGCAGAACTTGTTTACTGCAGTAAACAAGCACTGCTCCACTTCCCGGGGTTTCCATTGAGGAGGGCTGTCAGGCCCTGCAGGAGTGATAACGTGAGGCCTGAATTAGAATTAAGAGGGATAGTTTATTACTCATATCTATTTCAGGTGAATATTGTGTACTTAATTTAGTACATCATTCATTCCCAGGAGAGACTACAGACCAACACCATCAAGATGCTAATCATGCTATCAGAATGGGCTCATGGAGCTTGATGGTAATAAATGTCAGTGGAAAGGTACACCAGATGAGAGGCATAGATGTAGATAATAGCAATGGCAAGAATTACACTCCCATACAACAGCTGAATAGTTTATATTTTATGAGTGGAATGAAACAAATTGGCACTGTTTCTAGGAGAGATGTAACAGATTAAGTTATCTTGTGTTTTTGAAGACTTGTCATGGTAACACTTTAAAAGCCAGTGAGCATTTATCACATCACAGATCTTATATAATCCACATACAATGGTGAATTACAAACAAGCTATTAATTGAAAATAGAATGTTTTCATTTTTGGAATTCACTAAAATGAAAACTTTCCACAATCCATTCCAATGAGGTTTAACCTTTTACCCAACACAGATATGAAAATTTAGGATTTTAATTTTTGTTTTTTCAAATTTTTCAAAAAAATTCAACAAAACCATATCATGTGACCCCTCAGTGGAACAAGCTCGACGAGCTCGTTCCAATGAGGGGGTCACATGATATGGTTTTGTTGAAATTTTTTGAAATTTTTTTTTTTTTTCTGCTTAATTTTTAAAATTTCGCGGACAGTTGTGGTCGATTGTTTAGGTGAAGGGTTATGCTTTTTGAGAATATTACTGGCTGGTTTTGGCCATTTAAATTTGGGTTAAGAATTGCTATAGATGAGATTTACGCAAAAGCTGTACAGTGCATAGGTTAAGTTGCGCAGTTAATAATGAATTTTTTTTTTATAACCAGAAAGTGTGACTAACCCTTTGCAGTGCACAGGGTGAGTCACACTATCTGGTTATATCACACACTGCATGAAAATGTCCACTATTTGAGGCAGTGCAATGCACAGGGTTAGTCACATGATGGAGATGATCTTATTTATTTATTTATTGGGTTTTAACGACACTTTCAACAACCAGGGTCACCTCGTGTCAGGCATTTTAGGGGTGGAGGAAGTCGGAGTACCTGGAAAGAACCACAGAGCAATGGCGAGCAACTGTCAGGCTATCCACACCAGCAGTGTTAGCATTGGTTGAAGACATGTGCACCATTGACATGCAATAACCCTTAGTACACTATGCCACCATGCCCTGACGTGAGCAATGGGGGTGAAGTGCCTTGCACAAGGACACAAAAAAGTTGCTGCAGGTGGGATTCAAACCGAGGACCTCTCGGCTTGCAGCCTGCACCTCTACCAACTGAGCCACTGCACCACCAATGACTTTATTAAAAACCAGAGAGAAAGGAGTGACTAACCCTTAGTTAGTTGGTACAGGATTAGTTGATAGGCTGCCATATCATGCACTAAATGAAAATATACACTGACTAAGGCTTTAAAAATGCACAGGTATGGATGGTTACATGTTACTTAGTGTGCAGGATTCAAGGAACTAATGGAAATACTTATACTGGATAGTGGACATTTTTTTAATGTGAATTCCAATGAAAGTGGTAGCTCAACTTGTCAAGACAAAGACATGTACATGTATAGTATGTGACACAGCAATGACAAACATCTAGGTAATGACCTGATAACAAAGGTACATATAAAGTATTGTAACGGTCTGTACATAAATGCTGACCGTTGCCTGTAACAAATGTATAGGTAAAGTATTGTAAAGGTGGGTGAGTCAGATGCTAAACTAGAAAAAAATCTTTGAGTCCCAGAGTGGGTCTGACTGAACCCCAAAATATTTGTTCTCATAGCACAGTGATAACAAAGGCACCCCAAAACACACTCGTTCCTGACCCAAGGTGAAAACAAAGGTACCCAAGAAGTTTTGTGAAGATCAGTTCATAAATACGAGCTGTATAGAACTTGTGACAAAAAACTGATTGAACCTCATTTCGGTACAAAATGGCCACTGGCAGCCATCTTGAATTTTGGACCGTACCCAGAAACACTCATTCTCGTCCCAAGGTGATAACAAAGGTACCCAAGAAGTTTTGTGAAGATCGGTTCATAAATACAGCCTCTACCCTGAGCCGTATTGACATGTGTGCTTACATTGTGTAAGTAGCACTGAATAAATCAAAGTTCATCTAATTTGCATAATGTCTGCACGAAAAAAAAAACCCTTACAATATGTGATGTATTCCATGTTACCAAACATTCATACAAACATTTATTCAAATCAGAACTTTCATACAGAAGTTCTGTACAAAAGACTGATTGCACTAATTTTGGTACAAAATGGCTGCTGGTGGCCATCTTGAATTTCGGACCACACCCAAAAACACTCGCTCTCATCCCATGGTGATAACAAAGGTACCCAAGAAGTTTCGTTAAGATTGGTTCATAAATATGGCCTCTAGTCTGAGCTGTATAGAAGTTGTGTACAAAAAACTGATTAGACCTAATTTCGGTACAAAATGGCCACTGGCAGCCATCTTAAATTTTAGACCGCACCCAGAAACACTCGTTCTCATCCCAAGGTGATAACAAAGGTACCCAAGACATTTCGTGAAGATCAGTTCATAAATACAGACTCTAGTCTGAGCCGTATTGGCATTTGCACTTAGAGTGCTGAAAGTAACACCAAAAAACATCAAAATTAGTCTAATTTGCACAATTTACGCACGAGAAAAAAACCTGTATTATATGTGATGTATCCCAAGGTACTAAACATTCATACAAAAAATTATTCAAATCAGAGCTTTCATATGGAAATTCTGTACAAAAAACAGATTTCTGCATCGGCGGTACAAAATAGCGGCTGGCAGCCATCTTGAATTTCGGACCGCACCCAAAAACACTCGTTCTCGTCCCACGGTCATAACAAAGGTACCCAAGAGGTTTTGTAAAGATCGGTTCATAAATACGGCCTGTAGCCCGAACCGTATCCAATTGTTGACGTACGGACAAACGGACAGATGGACCACGGGCCATGACAAAAGCTCAAATTTGGCTTCGCCAAAGTTGAGCTAAAAATGACAACATATTCTACTTTCAACAGGCCTTTAAATTCATTTATTTTATAGAAATACAAGAGGCCCCACGGGGCCTGAAGCGCTCATCTTGTACAGAACACAATTTAAACAGAGTCCAAGAATGAGTCTACATTAAGCAAGCCATCTCCATAGGCTACACTGTCAATCCTTGAGTCCCTCAGGAGTGACAAAAATAATCTGGGCATCATGCCTTTTCTTCAGTTGATCATAAGTAAAATGCAGAGCTCCCCTATGAAGCCCCTTGATACAACCTATGTGGATTAATCTTAGTACCTCTAGAGGGTACTGAATACAAAATTTTTAATTCTTCAGCAAAATGGCCAATTCCGGCTCCCATAGAGAGCCCAAATATTAACCCAGGCTCTTGATTTGAACACAGTTAAATCTGACTTCCCTAGAAATGTTGTGTACCGAATATGAAAGCATTCTGACTGTTGGATCTGAAGAAGAGAAATTGTAAAGAAATTTCTTCAAATTGCACTAAGTTCAAATTTGGGCTACCATAGCGAGCCCAAATATTGACCTATGGATCCGATTTGAACAAACTTGAATCTGACCCCCCTAGAGATGTTGAATACCAAATGTGAAAGCATTCTGACAAGTGAATCTGAAGAAGAAGATTTTTGAAGAAATTCCCTCATATTGTACTAAGTTAAATTTCATGTTCCCATATGGAGCCCAAATATTAACCTAGGCACTCGAATTGAACAACCTGGAATCTGACCCCCCTAGAGATGTTGTATACCAAATATAAAAGCATTCCGACTGGTGGATCTGAAGAAGAAGATTTTTAAAGAAATTTTCTCATATTGCACTAAGTAAAAATTTGGGCTACCATAGTGAGCCCAAATATATACCTAGGGATTTGATTTGAACAAACTTGAATCTGACCCCCATAGAGATGTTGCATACCAATTATCAAAGCATTCTGACTGATGGATCTGAAGAAGAAGATTTTTTTAAATTACCCTCCATATTGAACAAAGATAAAATTTGGGCTTCCGTAGGAAGCCCAAATATTAACCTAGGGACTTGGTTTGAACAACCTAGAATCTGACCCTCATAACAATGATGTATACCAAATATTAAAAGATTCTGACCGGTGGTTCTGAAAAATATTCCCCATATTACCCTATGTTAAAACTTCGGGCCCAAATATGAACCAATGAGCTTTATTTGAACAAACTTTTATCTGACCCCCCTATGAATGCTGTATACCAAATATCAAAAGATTCTGATGATTGGTTCTGGAGAAAAGATTTTTTTAAATTTTTGCAAATATGCTGACTCAGCATTTTTTCGATGCCCATTACAGAACACCCTAACAAAACCGATGGCAATTTTTTTTTACCATTCAATTCTACTGGTCATAAGGATACTTCATACCAAATAAAAGCTCTCTGTTCCGTGGGGTTTGGGAAATATGGGCGTTTGAAAATATTTCTATTTTTAGCTCCCAGGGTTCCCATGGGGATGCGGGAATTTTTTTTTTTGCATGGGTCAAGTACTTATGACCCAATACTACCACAAACCAAATTTGGTTCATACCGGACCATCGGTTCAGAAAATAGAAATTTTGGGCGGGGCCAAAAATCTTACCCCTCCTATTACAAAGCCAAATATTACTTTACGAACTTCGTTTGAACAAACTTGATTCTACACCTCATATGGAAGCTCCATAGCAAATATCAAGTCATTGCACACACTGGTTCTTGAGAAGAAGATTTTTAAAATATTTTGGAGCATTTTCCCCCCACTCCCTCCCTATGGGGCCGGGCATACTGAGTTGAACAAAAATGAAATGCCCCTTTGGGACCATCACTCACACAAACTTTCACTTGAATTGGCCCAGTGGCTTTGGAGGAGAAGACCAAAACATGGTGTTGACGGACGACGGACGGGAAGCGATTAGATTAGCTCAGCTTGACTTTGTCAAGATGAGCTAAAAAGTCTTAACATGTTATGTTTTATTGCCATGCCTTTCTTTGTGTTTCTATGGCCATATTAAGATGGAAGTTATTCTAAAATGTAGAAGAGGCAGAGAGAATTTATATATTTTTCTTAATGTCTTCACACCTTCTCTAATTTGGGCACACCTGTAAATGTTGTGAAAATCGGGTAATCTAAAGGCCTGACTTTCAATTAATAGCTTGTTTTTTTTTATTCTTAATAACAGTACTATGATCAAAAAGGCAGATGGATAATTTCAATCAGATCACGACAGTCAGGATATCAACATTTATTATTCTAATTATTGTTTTTTTAAATTTTTCAAAAAATTTCAACAAAACTATACCATTTGACCCATCATTGGAATGAGCTTGATAGGGACAAATGATATGGTTTTAATTTTTTTGAAAAATAAAGTTTTCTCAACTGTCAACAGGGTGCAACGCCACAGTATCCCCGCCAAGAAGTGGTTTACTAAAGAGGGGACAAAGTTTCTGAGGATTGGTGGTCCATCAGCATACAAAAGATATATACACCACTCCAAAGTTGTTACGGATGAACGCTAAGATGGATGAACGGATGTACAGAACCCATTTCTATATCCCCTGCAAACTTCATTTTGGCTTCCCAATTTGTGTCCCTTCAAATCCTTTCACTAGAGTATAGCTTGGCATCAGTCACATTCGTCGTCTCATAGTTCAGATATAAATTGTACATAATGATGCTGAAAGTGAAAACTGAGAACAATTTCTGCTATATTAACATAAATAGCATCTGCACACATGCTAATTCCAGTCTCACCAGTCACTACCACTGTTGTAAGCAAATTCCAAGTTTTCAAGCAATTGTGACGATGAGCTGTTGCTGGCAGCTAGTCCTGTGCAGTACATAGTAGGGCAACTCACGCACTCATTTCTGTTTTTTGAACTGTAACCCTCACTGGGTAATATTCCAGCAACATCTTCGACAAAGCAATGCATTGATGATACAAATGGAATATTTTATCAGTCGGCACATCAGAAGTCAGAGTCACAACAAATCAGGTTTACAGCACTCCCTTCCCCGAATCCGTCACCTTCTAGACACTCCTGATTTGATTCAAGGTTCAATTTGATTTCAAATAAGAGGCCCGATTCCATTCGGGATTCAAATCAAATAAAAATGGTGTAATTTCAGGGCTAAAATTTCGACGAGAATCCGAGAATCGATTCGCACAAAGATTCGTGAAATAAAGCCGGCGAGAATCCATGTAGATTCTCGCTGCACCTCTGCTAGGATTCGCGTGAAAAGAATTGAGTCAATTTAACCCGTTATTTAACACAGCGGCAACAAATTAACCAGCAGAAGGCTAACATGACCTGAAATATCCTGACACTATGTCAATAAAATCTTACAAATCTGGCTGTCGTTGGAACCGGCTCAATGAGCCGGTTCCAACGACAGCCATATTTGAAAGATTTTATTGGTAAATATTGTTTAATAATTTTATCATCTATTTATTATTTATTCTTTAAAAATTATCAAATTTAGTTTTAAAAATTAAAAAGGTGTTTTGGGTAAAATGTTAACACGTGTTATCACCATGGTGGCGTCATGGGATCCTGGGACACTCATAGTTGGTATGGATTCTCGCAACCATTTTCACGAGAATCCGAATGGATTCTCACAAATTCAGACGAAATATAAGCCCTGCAGGGGATAATAATTTGTAAACAAGACAGTCTAAAGGCATCCATATCCACCACTGACTTTTACGTTATGATAGAATATGCATATGAGGTGATAAAGAGAGATGAAAAGATGAATGAACAAACATTGAGATGGTGAATGAACTTCATTGGACAAGGTTAAATACCTCATTTGGTTCATTGCAACTGAAGGAACCATAAGGATCGCAACTTAAGATATCTTCCAAAAACCTGCAATTTTGGTAAATTCAAAGTCGACAAGGGCTGTAACGCTGGAAAAATTATTTGAATTGAAACTTCCTTTCCAAATGCACATGTACACATACTGGTACTGCACACTAAGCCTCGTAAAAATCCAATGAAAAATGCAGGAGGAATTAAGCGGACAAGCATTTCTGATAAAAATTTTATTACCAAGGGCAGTTACCATGCAAAATTTGTCGCATTGAAAATTCGCGACCACATGCATAGCTACACTTGATACTTCAGACCAAGTTTCGTAAAAATCCAATAAAAAATGTAGGAGGAGTTAAGCAGACAAGGTTTGGGGATGGAAATTTTGCTATTTCCAAGGGTCATAACTACGCAATATTCATTGCATTGAAAATTCCTAACCGCATGCACATCTATGCTTAATAATACTTCATACCAAGTTTTGTAAAAATCCAATAAAAATGTAGGAGGAATTAAGCGGACAGGCCTTTGTGAGGGAAATTTTGCTATTTCCAAGGGCCGTAATCATGCAAAATTTGTCGCATCGAAAAAGTCCTGCCCACATGCACATCTACACTTGATACTAATACTTGACCAAGTTTCGTAAAATTCCAATAAAAAATGTAGGAGGAATTGGGTGGACAAGTCTTTGTGACGGAAACTTTGCTATTTCCAAGGGCCATAACCAAAATTCGTTGATATTGATACTTCAAAGTTTTGTAAAAATCCTCTGAAAACTGTAGGAGCTGAGCGGACAAAGTTTGTGATGGGTGGACAGATGGGTGGATGGACGAACACCATTTCAATATCCCCCGCCAATAATTATGTCGGTGGATATGGCTGATTCATTAGGTTAATGATATCTTCATGATGGAGGGCAGAACCCTGCTATATGGGGTGCCCTCAAGATTCTCTAATTTAGCACATCTCATCTTGTTGAGAAGTGCAATTTTTAACACCCCTAGGTAAGATATCAAAATCAGAACTCTTTCACCAGAGTACTCATCTGTGAGGCATAACACAGCCAAAATCAACAAGAGGTACTGATGGAGGGGGCTTATGAAAAGTCAAGATATGGATGGAAGGGCAGTGAGAAGGAGGAATGGGCAGAAAAACAAGTGGAAGGAAAGACAATTATGAAGAATGTGACTTACCTCCCATCTGGAGGTGTATAAAAAGAAATAAATGTATGGTTTTACAACTTATTTTTGCTAATTCTGTAATGCAGAAGTTTCTTATGAAATTTCTCTCTACTACACATTCCGCAAACATTTTGAAGATGTCTGTTTACGAGAAGTGATTGGTAGTAAATTCTTCATATATTTCACCCCAATAACTTTTGGGATACACATGTTCAATAACTTGGGTATGACCTTCCAATGGTACGATTCTTCTCTCAAGGCACAATTTGGAGCTAATTTTGTTCCCCAGAGTTCTATATTTGGAAGGTCTAACATTCCTTCACTGCTGTTGTGAGATATCGTGTTTCTAGGCTGCATGAAATTAATTGTTTATGCATTTGTGCAACAAACAGATGCTGGTGCAATGGAAGAATTTTTTTTAACTGTATGAGTGTGCTTAATTCAGCCAATTCTAAAATGAGAACAACCTGCTTATCTTTGTTTCGCAAATGAGCTGATGAGGTATGTTGTTAAATTAAGGACCAGATAATTTGGTCCTCAGCATCCCAATGGATGAACATCAGACAATAGCCTTACTTGTTGGACCAACAAAAGGGTTCATCCACCCCTGAACGAAAAACAATCCAGGACTTTCAAAGCAGTGATATGTGGCTAATCGGGAGATTTTCTGATGACTGGTGCCCACCCCAAAACTTTTTCTTTAGACAGCCTTGAAGCTGATGTAACACTTACCAATGTGATCAGTTTGCGGCAAGGGACAACTTGACAGAATGATTTACCACAACAGGGTCATTTTGGGGAAGTTAACAATGTAATTAATTGTTTGACAGGAACACCAGTTCCATTTTTGGCCTGATGAATCATGGAATAGGGCTGCTTTCAACCTTACACTGGACCAGTTAAGTGTTTAAGGTCACATACTCATGCACAATGGCTAATTGTGACCGTGAGTTTTACAGGTGGAGGAAGCCGGAGTACCCGGAGAGAACCACCGAGCATTGGCGAGCAACTGTCAGATCCTCAACATTCTAACTCTGTTCAAGCTCCGCTCAAGCAGGGTTACTGCGGTTGAAGACATGTGCACAATCGATGTGCAGTATGCCTTAGTACACGGCACCATCATGCCCCCAGGTAGGCAACCAGGATAAAGTGCCTTGCCCAAGGACACAACGTGGGTCAGCCCGGACGGGGATTGAACTCGGGACCTCTAGCATAGAAGTCCAACAGTCTACCACTGAGCCACCACGCTCCCCAATGGGCAGTTGCATTCAAAATTGAGCCAAATGGTCCAGTGTGCGGATGGGTCAGTCCAAGCTTGAGGGTCTGAGGCCTAAGGTTAAGAGTGGGCCGGCACAGGTTAGAAGAGAGATGGTCTGTCAGAAATTTTTCAAGGCTGGTTGGCGATGGGGGTTGGTGAGTCCAAGCATTTTAAGGACCTTTCCAGGAAATTTTCAGTCCACCTATTTCAAGGACCTTTCTAGGGAATTTTCAGTCAACCCATTTCAAGGACCTTTCTAGGAAATTTTCAGTCCACCTATTTCAAGTTATCTTTCTAGGGAATTTACAGTCAACCCATTTCAAGGGAATTTTCAGTCCACCTATTTCAAGGACTTTTCTAGGGAATTTTCAGTCAACCCATTTCAAGGACCTTTCTGGGAAATTTTCAAACACAAACCAGGACCATTGTCGACAATTATCTTCATTTCCTCTGGTGTTCGTTTACATGCCTGATAATAATTCTTATACATGTATTCTGAACCAAGTGCAATGCAAAGCGCGTGCATATGTCCATGACACAATATCCATATTTTCTAAGTCTAAAAAAGGTTACAACTCCAGCAATGCAATTTTACAAATGAAAGTGTCAATGACACTGTAGCTTAACTTGGGTGTTGTGTTTGATGAAAAGGATAATGTTCAATGTTTATGAAAGGATTATGAAATAAGACAAGAATTGTGATAATTGGAAATATGTTCATTTCTGTTCCCTGTATGTTATGTTTTTGATAAAAAATAATATGAGGAGCTGAGGGGTGGGTTAATATGACCTCACAGTTAATGTATGTGGCCATCACAGGTAACGTATATCAACGAAAGTTACCAAGTTACAGTGAAATTATTCCAAAACGAGTCATCCTATCAAGTTACATTGATATCCCTTCATAAATATGGCCTGTAGACTGTGCTAAAGGTTTTCGGGCTTTGGGCCCCTGGAGCCGTCAGTTTCCCAATTGCGTCCAAAGGGGACGTTCTCATCTAGACATTACATGAAGTCAACCTACCAAGTTACAATGAAATCCCTTCAAAAATATGACTTGTAGACTGTGCTAAAGGTTTTTTGGGCTTTGGGCTCGGGCAGCCATCATGGTTGAATGATCGTGACCAAAAGGGGACGTGCTCATCTAGACATTATTTGGAGTCATCCTACCAAGGTACAATGAAATCCCTTCATAAACATCACATGTAGACTGTGCTAAAGGTTTTTGGGCTTCAGGTCCCTGTAGCCGTCACAGTTACCTAATGGTGTCCAAAAGGGGCTGTTCTCATCTCGACATTATATGAAGTCAACCTACCAAGTTACAATGAAATCCCTTCATAAATATGAACTGAAGACTGTGCTAAAAGTTTTTGGGCTTTGGGCTCGGGCAGCCATTATGGATGAATGATCGCAACCAAAAGGGGACATTCTCATCTGGGCATCATCTGGAGTGATCCTAAGAAGTTACAATGAAATTCCTTCATAAATATGACCTGTAGACTATGCTCAAGATTTTTGGGCTTCGGGCACCTGTAGCCATCACAGTTGACCAATCACAATCAAAAGGGGATGTCATAATCTAGGCATTATATGGAGTCAACCTAACAAGTTACAATGAAATCCTTCCATAAATACGACCTGTAGACTATGCTAAAAGACTTTGGGCTTGGGCAGCAATAGAGGCTGAATGATCGCGACCAAAAGGGGATGTTCTCATCTAGACATTATTTGGAGTCATCCTACCAAGGTACAATGAAATCCCTTCATAATTATGACCTGTAGACTGTTCTAAAGGTTTTCGGGCTTCAGGCCCCCGTAGCCGTCACAGTTGCCCAATCGTGTCCAAAAGGGGACGTTCTCATCTGGACATTATATGAAGTCAACCTACCAAGTTACAATGAAATCCCTTCATAAATATGACCTGTAGACCGTGCTAAAGGTTTTCGGGCTCGGGCAGCCATCATGGTGGAATGATCGCAACCAAAAGGGGACAATCTCATCTGGGGATCATCTGGAGTGATCCTGCGAAGTTACACTGAAATCCCTTTATAAATATGACCTGTAGACTGTGCTCAAGGTTTTCGGGCTTCGGGCACCTGTAGCCATCACAGTTGACCAATCAAGACCAAAAGGGGATGTCATCATCTAGGCATTATATGGAGTCAACCTAACAGGTTACAATGAAATTCTTCCATAAATATGACCTTTTGCCAATGCTAAAGGTTTTTGGGCTCGGGCCCCCATCAAGGCTGAATGCTCGCGATCAAAATGGAACGTTCTCATCTAGACATTATTTGGAGTCATCCTACCAAGTTACAATGAAATCCCTTCATAAATATGACCTGTAGACTGTGCTAAAGGTTTTCGGGCTTAGGGCCCCTGTAGCCATCACAGTTGCCCAATCAGGACCAAAAGGGGACTTTCTCATCTAGACATTGTATGAAGTCAACTCACCAAGTTACAATGAAATTCCTCAATAAATATGACCTGTAAACTGTGCTAAAAGTTTTCGGGTTTTAGGCTCGGGCAGTCATCACGGTTGGCAGATCATGCCCAAATGGGGAAATTCTCATCTAAAGATCATAAGGAGTCATCCTACCAAGTTACAATGAAATCCCTCCATATTAAACATGACCTGCAAACTGTGTTAAAAGTTTTTGGGTCTCGGCTTGGGCAGCCATCACGGTTGATAAATCATGCCCAAAAGGGGACGTTCTCATCTAGGCATTATTATACAGAGGCATCCTACTAAGTTACAATGAAATCCCTTCATAAATACAACCTGTAGACTGTGCTAATGGTTTTCAGGTTTTGGGCTCGGACAGCCATACCGGTTGCCTGATCGCGACCAAAAGGGGACGTTCTCATCTAGACATGACCCCAAACCTGCATATGAAATTTTGTGATGATCAGACAAGAACTGCGGGATGTAGCCTGTGCTAAAGGAAAATGTTAACAGACTTCCGCACGCGTGATGGCAATAGCTTATCTTGACTATGTAAAGTTAAGATAAAAATGGCAATGGCCCGAGAAACAGAAGATCTACTTTGTGGGGCCAAAAAACTCTTTTTTAACCCTTTGAACACTGGTGATATCTTCAATGCCAGTTAACCCTTTCAGACTTTAATTAGCCTGAAGTTCAAACGTCACTGATAATTCAGTTTTTTCCACATTTTTCAAAATGCGACGTGAAATATCGGGAAATACCAATAACAAGATATTTTTCACATTAGTGATTATCTGGTTGAGGGTTAGATTACTTTTGGTGGTCAGAATTTATTATTCAAAACTTGTTTTATTACAAATTATTGGAGAGTGCATACAAGCACTCTCTAATAATTTGTAATAAAACAAATTTATATGCACAAAATATTATTTGTGTTTGACTGAATATGAAATATAAGCAAGGAAAGTGTTGACTTTTGCTCTGGCATCCTCATTTTTTTACAGCCCTGATAGTGGCTTCTAGCACTCAACCAGCTAAGAAGTCTTGACAGCAGGATTATATTAGTATTTTAAGCTGCGATAACATGTGGCTCAAGGGTGGCCACTCAGTACTATTCGGGAGAAAATGGGGATTGAAATTAAAACTTTAAAAAATCGAAAAATAATAAAAGAAATGACCACAAAGTATCAACGCGCTGTTTGATTTCGTATGTCATAAGACGTACAAAAGTATCAAAGGGTTAAATGACAGACATTGGAAGAGTCCATATCCATTATTTGGGGGTAGAGCAATTAATATTTTCAACATGCAGCCTTCAGGCTGCACATTGAAAATATTAATTGTTCCACCGCACACGTGCACTTAGTAGCCATCCTACTTAATGAAATTATGACCTATCGTGTTTCTGGACCGGAAAAATGGCCTCTTATGTTGAAAACGTTAAGGGTAATTTCTGGGTAGTGGCAAGCCCTAGCCCTTTCAGCTTACTGACCCTAACCCAACCCTTTCCCTTACCCTAACCATAATATAAGCCCCATGAAAATACAACCCACACTTTTTGTCTCTTAATATCCACATAAACCATTTTAGCCTCATAAACGTTTTTAGGCACATAAACCTTGATTTGTTAGTTCAAATTTATGTGGCTAGTCACATAAGTCAGACTAGACACATAACGGTGCTGTGTACTGGCAAATAAGCACATAATCTCCCGATTTGTTAGTGCAGACAGACGGACAGAATCAGTACTTTTCCAAATCCAATGAGAGCAACAACTCTGGCAAGAAAATGCTGACAGAACATATCCTATGTGCAGATCCTTTCCCCATGCTGGTCAATCAGCAGACCAAAGGACAACCAGATTCCATTATGCTTACCTGAACTACAAGGTGAAATATTTTTACAGATAGATGGATGGCTTGGAATCATTATTTTCCAAGTCCAAGTGAGGATGGAATGCAATTGATGTGAAAGTACTTTCACCCATGCTGGTCTATCAGCATCTAAAGGACAACCAAATTCGATAATCCACACTGGAGATACCAGGCCAAATGTTTTTTCAGACGCATGCACAGAGGGAGGCCTCCAATAGACGCTCCCAAGTAAATTTGTTATCTATCAGAAAATAATATTTAATATCAGAAAATAATATTTAACACTTTACCCAACGTAACGGGCAAAACCGGCCAAACTATTCTCAAAAATCGCCAATTAATTTTCATTATTTTTTCATTTTTTGTCTCAAAAACATAAGTTATGATCCTTTATTGGAACGAGCTCGTTCCAATGAGGGGTCATAACCTATGTTTTTGAGACATAAAATGAAAAAAATTAGTTATTCAAGAATCTTGTTTGCAAGTGTCGTCTGCTTTTCATGTTAGGTAAAGGGTTAAAAAGAAAAGAAAAGGAGCCAGAGTGGCCATTCAAGACAGCCAGCCAGGACTGAATATGACATTCTCATCTAGTCATCATTCTGTCAAGTTTCAAGAAAACTGATGCATAAATGCATCGAAGAAGAAATCAAAGATGGCTTCCATGGCAGCAACTGCATATGGCTGAACGTGACCAAGATAGACTGTTCTCATCTACTCATCATACTAAGGAAGCTAGCTGAGTATTAAGAAATTTGATGTATAAATGCATGTTCAGAAGGAATCTAAGATGGTTGCAATAGCTGCCGTTACCAAATAGGATGTTTTTATCAACTTATACTAAGTCACTGTGATATATTTCAAGAAAACTGATGCATAAAATGACTTGTAGCCTTACTAAGCTGAAGAAATTCAAGATGCCTGGCCATTGTGGGCAGCCAACCATGACAATACGAAGTTCTGATCTAGGTATGAATCTGAACATATAGAGTGGGCTTACTTAATTGGATATCTGTTAACTGAATAACCCTGTTAATTGAATATAATTTCCCAACACAAAACCATTTACATTACCTCCAGTACAAATTTGATATGTTAATTGAATATAGGTTTTTGAGTAAACTACTGTTGAGTAAAAAATCTTGCAACCTGTTGAGAAATCACCCAAGATATAATTGAATAAATGCTAAGTTTATCTCCAGAACACAGGAAAGTTACACAATCCCTGTTAATTGAATACACCTGTTAATTGAATAATTTTCATTGGCAAAGTGGCTATTCAGTTAACAGAGTTCCACGCCATATCAAATTTAGTGATAATCCAGGAAGAACTGCAGGCTGTAGCCCGAACTGAACAAACTGCTGACAGTGTTTGGAAGAAATCGAAGATGGCTGCCATCATTACCAAAATAGGACATTCTCATCTACTTATCATACTGACTCCCCTGCAATATATCAAGAAAATTGATGCATAAATGCTGTAGTATGCACTGAAAAGCCCCAAGAAGGCTGCTGTGGCAGGAATTGCGAGCGGCTGACCATAACCATTTATTTATTTATTTATTGGTGTTTAAGGGCATATACTTATGCACAGTGGCTAATCATGACAGGGATAGTTTTATGGGTGGAGGAAGCCGGAGTACCCGGAGAGAACCACCAAGCAACGACGAGCAGCTGCCAGCTCCCCAACATCGTAACTCCGCACAGCAGCACAGGCAGGGTTAGATTGGGTGAAGACATGCGTACCATCGACGTGCAGTATGCCTTAGTACACGGCTTCATCGTGCCCCCATGTGGACAATTGGGGTTAAGTGCCTTGCCCAAGGACACAACACGGGAGTCCGAATTGATCGCTCAGACGGTCACCCATCCAATGATTAACCGGGCTTGACATTGCTTAATTTCGGTGATCTGATGAGAACCGGTTACCACAAGGCCACCGCGCCCCCGACCATAAACATAATGGGACATTTTTATCTAGGTATAAACCTGAACATGCACATCAAATGTGGTGACAATTTGGAAAAGGATTACAGGCAATAGCCCATGCTGAACAGACTGTGGACAGTGTTCTTTAGAAATTAAAGATGACTGCCATGTCTGCCATTATTGGTGGCCAACTATTACCAAAATAGTATGCTCTCATCAGACCACCATACTAGGTCACCCGGCCAAATTTAAAAGAAACTGATGCATAAATCCGACCTGTAGCCTGCGTTTTAGAAATCCAAGATGGCTGCTTCGGCAAACAAGCATGGCCATAATGGGATGTTCTCATCTAGGCGTGAATCTGAACAACTTGAGCTAAAAATGGATCTAGAACATCACTACCACATCAACAAATTACTCATGCCCAAATGAACAAAGCCTTGAATGAAATCCAAATATAGAGTCATACATACCAAAAGTGAAATATAATAGAAGAGGCATGTTTAATCACAAATAAAACATTTGATCAACAATGGATGAGCAGGCAAATTGAAACAAATACTTCACTTTTTTGGTCTCAGCTGAAAAGACCAGATTCAGCTTCGCAATTGTGGCCACTTGGATTAGCTTGATACATCTTAACCCCCTGCATACTGAGGCCAAAATATTAAAATTTCAAAGTGCAACTTTTTACCATTATATAACTAGTTATTTAAACAATTCAATCTTATTTGACAAAATCATATCATGTGACCCCCTCATTGGAACGAGTTTGACAAGCTCAATCCAAAAAGGGTTCACATGATATGGTTTTGTTGAAATTTTTTGAAAAATCTTTTTCAGCTGCTGAATTTGCATGTTACGCGGGCGGATATGGCCGATTTGCTGGGTTAAGGGTTATCCCTCTGCACTCTGATATCAAAATGGCAAATTTTCAGCAGCAAATATTTCCCATAATGCAGTTTGATATTCAACCAAATGTACCTGGTATGACAGAGCTCAGTGAGCTCTGTCAAACGAAATATAATTCATAATTAAACAAGAGAAAAACAATTATTTGAGAAAATTCTGTTGTACAGTGAACCCTGTTAATTGAATAGCCACTTTGCCAATGAATATTATTCAATTAAAAGGAGTATTCAAATAACAGGGATTGTGTCACTTTCCTGTGTTCTAGAGATAAACTTAGCATTTATTCAATTATATCTTGTTTGACAGAGCTCCTTGAGCTCTGTCAAACAATATATAATAGATTAAATGCCTCTATTTGATGTACTGAGGCCAAATAGGTCAATAAGCAAAGAAAAACAGCGGAGAGTCAGGGTGATTTCTCAACAGGTTACAAGATTTTTTTTTTTATTCAATTAACAGGAGTTTACTCTATAACCTGTGTTCAACTAACAGGTCAAATTTGTACTGGAGGCATGGTACTTGGTTTTGTGTTGGGAAATTATACTCAATTAACAGGGTTATTCAGTTAAGAGCTATCCAATTAAGTGGGCTTCACTGTACTATCAGTGTGCTAGGGGTTAAATACATTCTACAATGAGAAGGGTGAAGACACAAACATCTCCACAGAAAAAAAAAAGATCAAGGAACCATTTACTATAAATAACTTCAAAGTTCTCTTCAACAGAACCCTACTGAGTTTAAGTGTGCACTCTTAAAAAATTGCTTCTGGTAAGCATCTATACATAATTAATCACTCCTGGCAGGGTTATAGTTTGGCAAGATAAGCTGGCTGACTCATCAATTATCTTCTGAAATACTCCCAGGATAAATAAAATTTAATTGCTTGAGATTTATAGTTCAACAAACTGTTTGTGCACAAATTAAAATTTCTTCAGAACTGCCACTATTAATTTCATTTACATACAAGTTTTTTTATATTTTTTAAAATGTTGAGTTTCAGAACTTAACCACCTTCAAAGAATTAACTGGCTGAGTGCTAGAAGCTACCATCACTGAACAACTGAAAAGTGCTGAAACTGACTTTAGTTGCTTCACACAGAATACATTTGTTTGCTCCACAGTTGAAAAAAATGTTTATGTGAAATTGTTTTGTTACCATTACATAAGTGCAACAGGTACTCTCCACCATGGCATATTTGGAAAAAAACATACCCATTTACATATCACCTTTGTCGTTGAAGACAAGTGCACCAACGACGTGCAGTATGCCTTAGTACACAGTGCCACTGTGTCCCAATGTGGCCAACCAGGATCAAGTGCCTTGCCCGAGGACACAATGCAGTTACTCATAGTGAAAATAGAACCACAGACCTTTCAGTATGAAGTCCAATGCTGTAACAATTAAGCCACCATGCTCCCAACCAATTACTTAACAAAACTTCTAACTTCTAAGCACAAACATTACCCAACTAGTTTCAATCAATCTTTCATCATTTTCCCATACAACCATACATATATACAGTGCCGTGGACACCAAGCAAGAAAATAAGCAGACTGTCATCTGCAAAATGAGGTCCCCAGAGGGTGAATTTAGTGATGCTACCCTGCACAGCAGGGTAGCATCACTAAATTTACCCTCTGTGAACCTCAATCTGAATCAGGGTCTCAAAACTGCACAGAAAGAGGTACCCAGAGGATAAATTGGCCCACTGTATGGGATAGCATCATCAAATTCACCCACTGGGGACCGCATTCTGCAAGTGTCAGATTGCTTATTTTTGGGACTGTATTCTGTCTCGTTCCTGTCTATACAGTGGAGAGGATTGCTATTTGGTCAAAACATATCTGCACCAATGGGTGATTTATTTATTTATTGGGGTGTAACAACACTTTTGACAGCAAGGGTTACTGCATCTGCATCACTAAAGTAAGTTCCTTACCAGAAATCATTTGCAATTATTGCAAGTGGCTTATGAGAAGATGATTTTTACAGCATTTTAGGCTTATGGAACATTAAGCCCACCCCATGGGCCATAGTAACTTTCTGGGAAAAAAATCAGAAGAGTAAACTCCACCAGACCGAAGATGGCAGCAGCTCCATTTGAACAAAGTAGAAAGGGTATACTTCAAAGATGGTCTTTGCCATTAGTGTTGAAACGATTAATGCCATTTTGGACTAATCGCCGGGTAGTAGTCAATGATTAATCGACTAGTCGGTTAGGCAATGTCAGATGCTAAACTAAGCAATAAATTCTACAAAACTGTGGTTTTAACTGAATTCATTGGTTGGAGTGGCTTCCAAATTACGATACAATTAATGGGTCTAACTGGGTAACTGCGCGACATTACAGAAGCCGATGTCTACATGTCCTTACGACCAAACAACCGGTTCCACAAAAAATAAATTGGTCCAATAATAAATCTTTGGTGTTCCAACATTCGGTTCTATCAAGTATTTTTAAGCGATATTGAACTTTTCCCCCCAAATTCCCTTGTATATTGTGGTCTAATAAGAAATTTCTGCACTTTGTTATTGTGCTAAAAAACTTTGAAAGAAGAAAACAGATCACTGAAGAGTACACAGATGATGTGACTGTTCCATGACCTGCATAACTTAATCAACCCCCAATGAAAAGCTAGACAAACTATAAACAATAACCTCATTGAATATTAAATAAATCACATGACCAAACAGTGTGATTCGTTTGGTCAGTATGTGCACTATGTAATGCGAGTTGTAAAACTTCATTCATTAGTGTATATCATTACGTGATATTTTGTTTGTTTTCTGACTAATCTTATTACAGCAAAATTATTACCCAAAACAAGAACATGTTGAAAAAGCATGAACATCTGAAGAGAGCCCATGTTTCCAATGTAGAAGCGCAAGTGTGATAGCGCACTTCAAAATGAAAGCACTGAATTAATTTTAATAAAATTGAATTAAATTTCTTAGAAGTTAAACAAAGTGGAAACTTCAAGGCTTTAGAGAATACACTCAGGCGACTAACCGACGAGTGATTCACTAACTGGTTAATAGATTTGTTTAGTACTAATCGCGTCTAATCATTTCAACACTAGGTGCCATATATGAATGAATTTGACCAAGTGGTTTTAAAGAAGAAGATAAGTTTCAAATTAGTTGATGGAGTACAAGAAAGATGATGATTCAGCATTTTCCCATTGACAACACTGTTAAAATAGGCATCCCCATAGCGCATCCCATGACAAAACTGATAGCAATTTTTTTGGTCCATCTGATTCCACTGCAGCTAGAGGAGCTGCATACCAAACAAAATTAAGGCCCCAAGGGGCCTCAATCGCACACCTGGCAAAGAGGTTCAAATAAGTATTATGGGACAAAATTCAGTTAGTCATGGTTCATCAACACTACAGAGGAATGAAGTCGTGAAATTAATCATAACTCTGGTGTTCAAGTCAGAAGATTATTATCATAGGTCTTCCTGACTGCTTCCAATTCTATCAGCTGTAGACATGCACTTGGACCTGATCCCTCAGAGATGTTATATACCAAATATGAAAGAATTCTGACTAGTGAAACTGAAGAAGAAGATTTTTAAAGAAATCTCCCCTCATACTGGACCAAGTTAACCTTTGAGCTCCAATAGAAAGCCCAGGGACCCAATTTGAACAAACTTGAATCTGATCCCAAAGACATGTTGTACACTAAATATGATAGGATTTCTGACTGTTGGACCCGAAGGAGATTTTTTAAGACATTTCCACTTATTGTACAAAGTTAAAGTTTGGGCTCCAATAGAGAGCCCAAATATTAACCCAGGGACCCTATTTGAACAAACTTGAAACTCACACCCCCTAGAGATGCTGTATACCAAACATGAAAGCATTGTGACTGGTGGATCTGAAGTAGATCTTTAAAGAAATTTCGTCATAAAGCACTAAATTAAAATTCAGGCACCTATAGCGAGCCCAAATATTAGCCCATGGACCCAATTTACACAAACTTGAATCCGGCCCCCCCTAAAGATGTTGCGTACCAAATCTCAAAAGAATGTGACTGGTGTATCTGAAGAAGAAGATTTTTAAAGATTATTCCCCATATTGCACTAAGTTAAGATTCGGCTCCCATAGGAAGCCCAAATATTAACTGAGGGACTTGATTTGAATAAACTTGAATCTGACCCTCATAACAATGAGGTATTCCAAATATTAAAAGACTCTGACTGGTGGTTCTGAAGAAGAAGATATTTAAAGCTTATTCCCCACATTGCCCAAAGTTAAGCTTCGGCCTCCTGTATTGAGCCCAAGTATGAACCAAGGGGCTTAATTTGAACACACTTGTATCTGTGCTCAGGCATATCAAGGGAGATAACTATAACTATATGGGACTGACTTTATTGTGAATTAAAGCTCTCATTTTAATTTAAAAATGATTAATTGAATAATTTTCTTCACAGTTGTCAGTAATATTTGCCATACAAAGCTGTGACTTTCTTGTGACAGACTTAACTATAAAGTATCCAACAGAAATGGGTCAGGTGTTTATCACCATTTCAAGTTACTGGTAGTCAGGTGGTTGGTTGGCATGGTGAGGATTTAAAATTTACTCAAAATGTTAGTGGCAGACTTCAGGGTGTCAAGAATGAAAATACCATATACCACAGTATTTTTCAGGATGTGTCACAGTATTTTTTTCTTCTAATACCTCCCAGCACCACCCAATGGTGTGTAAGTGTGTAGTGACTTGACCGTGATCTGATCACGTGAAAGATTATTTACTCTCACCTGCCCAATAATAGAGATGCCTGAATAATAGTGATGTTCTGTATTACCACTTAAAATTAAAATAACAAGAGGCCACAGGGGGCCTGAGGGTGCTCACCTGACATGGTAGTCTAAATATCAAACCAGGGACTTGACGTGAATAAGCTGCATATGCCCCTCCTAAGAAAAGCATATACCAACTAGATGAAGTGATTGTGCCCACACAATACACAGGATTTTCATTCAATTTTCAGTTCCTGCACTTTTACGTCCCTGTGCTGCAGTGTGGAGGTTCGATGTTGGGGAGCTGGCAGCTGCTCGTCGTTGCTCGGTGGTTCTCTCCGGGTACTCCGGCTTTCTCCAAGCGTAAAACTGTCATGGTCATGGTTAGCCATTGTGCATAAGTATGTGACCTTAAACACCAATAAACAAATAAATAAACGCTGTTGGAAAAGGTTTTATATTGACTCTGGCAAGAATCAAATTCTGTTAATGATACATCAGAGAACAAAATCTCGAATTTTGAGAGAACCTATTTACTGTTCATCTGGATATAAAAAAGAGTACTGATTACAGTACAGCCATCGTGAGCAGGTCAAAATCTATGGGTGGGCATTTTTCCATGCACATAATTCAGAGATGATCCGCTTTGAAACCTAGCGAAATTTGGTTCACAAATTTCGAAAGCATCTGTGGCAAGCACCGGAGCATCAGCTGTCTTCGGGAGTTTGGGCATTGAAGAGAGGGGTCTTTCCTCAGGAACATTTTAAAACAGTGCTATCAAATATTTATTTATTTATTGGGGTTTAAGGTCACATATTTTTGCACAATGGCTAATCATGACCATGACAGTTTTACGGGTGGAGGAAGCCAGAGTACCCAGAGAGAACCACTGACCAAAGAAGCACCAGATTTTGACCCGTCCACGATGGCCCTATTGTATGATGGTTCACAAATTTCGAAAGCATCTGTGGCAAGCACTGGAGCATCAGCTGTCTTCGGGAGTTTGAGCATTGAAGAGAGGGGTCTTCCCTCAGGAACATTTTAAAACAGTGCTATCAAATATTTATTTATTTATTTATTTATTGGGGTTTAAGGTCACATATTTTTGCACCATGGCTAATCATGACCATGACAGTTTTACAGGTGGAGGAAGCCAGAGTACCCGGAGAGAACCACTGAGCAACGGCGAGCAACTATTCTATCAAATAAGGTGATAAGACACAACTTTTTGATGAATTGTTTGTAGTTCCAGACTATCAATTTTTCGGTTATTTGTTTTTTTATTTAGATAACCACCAGAGGAATGATAAAATCATTCCTCTCAATTTTATGGTATGTCCATTGCTCAGTTACGTTTGATTGGATAGTGCCTAGTGGCACTATCCGATCAAATGTAACAGGGCAATATATGATGGAAAGACATTTGTGGTCCAAAAAAAATATAGAACTCTACCAGCTAAAAGTGAGAAATCCAGTAAAAACCTCAGTAAAAGTAGTAATAAGAAAAAGAAAAAAATTAAAAGTAACAAGAGCTATTGCTGAAGGCAATTTAACCTCCACTGCAGTGCTGGACTGATGAAGGATAAATGAACAAGTAATAAAAAAAAAATAATCTGATAACACCGAAAATCATTCTAGTCTTGGGAAATGTTTCAATTTAATTACATACCAAGTTCCATAATAATTTACTTAAGTTATGAAAGTTATGAATATTCTCGGATGGACTCACACATGGATGGACGGACGCTGGTAATCCAGTATACCTCCCCCCCCCCCCCCCCCCCCCCCCCCCCCATTTTCTTCGAAAGTGGTGGTTTAATAAATCCAGTGAACACCCAAGGACCAGCATTTCTGAATTGATGCTGGATAATAAAAACCAACAATGGGAGGTCTATGTGGTGTATATTTGATACAGAATAAGATTGACCTTTGTCATTTTGTATTAATGAATATTTAATGGTACACTAATGATCAAGTAAATAGGGTTAATTACCAACTACAGGAACAAAGAGAACAGTTTGATTGTGAATACATTTTCGTTTGGTGATTAAATGAGTTTTCAGGGTTGAAGTATGTGTAGAAATTATCTGTATCCCTGCCAGAAATGCAAATATGCAATGGGTAATTGGAATGCCAGTAACCATGGGAGATAATTAGTTGTGGATGAAGCCAGAGAGAACAGCCACCTCCAGCTGAGAGATCAACCAAGCAGACAGTACAAACAGTTCACAATTCCTTCAGGGAAGGCTATAAGAAAAAACTTTGGTCACTTATTGAACCTCTTTTGAAGGCCTGAATGATATTTATTTCCTTCTCCAATAATATCAATTAATTATTATTAAAAGTCCAAAACTGTTCTGTACTCAATAATATCTTGATCCTACATCTCAGAAACCAGCTCAGTGTTAAATTAACTAAGAATGGACATTTAAAACCTATGTGTTTCTTAACCCTTATTCTGACTTTGATAATATTGTTTTGCAAGAGAACAGGTGCCCCTACTTGCTGTCTTTGGATTAACTTACAAGTTACATTCTAAGCACCTTGGTTGTTGTTTTTAGGCAAGTCTTGGCTGCCAATATAGGTGGGGTGACAGATGCTAAACTAGAAAAGAATCTTTGAGTCCCAGAGTGGGTCTGACTGAACCCAAAAATATTTGTTTTCATAGCACAGTGATAACAAAGGCACCCCAAAACACTCGTTCCTGTCATAAGGTGATAACAAAGGTACCCCAAGACGTTTCGTGAAGATCGGTTCATAAATACAGACTCTAGCCTGAGCCGTATTGACATGTGCACTTACTGTGTATAAGTAGCACTGAATAAATCAAAGTTCATCTAATTTGCATAATTTCTGCACAATTTCTGCACGAGAAAAAAACCTGTATTATATGTGATGTATTCCATGTTACTAAACATTCATACAAAAATTTATTCAAATCAGAACTTTCATACAGAAGTCCTGTACAAAAAACTGATTGCACTAATTTTGGTACAAAATGGCTGCTGGTGGCCATCTTGAATTTCGGACCACACCCCAAAACACTTGTTCTCATTCCACGGTGATAACAAAGGTACCCAAGAAGTTTTCGTAGAGATCGGTTCATAAATACGGCCTCTAGCCTGAGCTGTATAGAAGTTGTGTACAAAAAACTGATTAGACCTAATTTCGGTACAAAATGGCCACTGGCAGCCATCTTGAATTTTGGACCACACCCAGAAACACTCGTTCTCGTCCCAAGGTGATAACAAAGGTACCTAAGACGTTTCGTGAAGATCGGTTCATAAATACAGCCCCTAGCCCGAGCCGTATTGACATGTGTACTTACTGTGTGTAAGCTGCACTGAAAAAATCAAAGTTCATCTAATTTGCATAATTTCTGCACGAGAAAAAAACCCGTACTATATGTGATGTATCCCATAGTACTAAACATTCACACAAAAAATTATTCAAATCAGCGCTTTCAAATGGAAGTTCTGCGCAAAAATCTGATTGCACCTAATTTTGAACAAAATGGCTGCCATCGGCCATCTTGAATTTCGGACCGGACCTCAAAACACTCGTTCTTGTCCCATGGTGATACCAAAGGTACCCAAGAAGTTTTGTAAATATCGGTTCATAAATACAGCCTCTAGCCCGAGCCGTATTGGCTTTTGCAGTTACAGTGCTGAAAGTAACAACACTAAATACATCAAAGTCTACTTTGCTTAATTTACGCACGAGAAAAAAACCCGTATTATATGTGATGTATCCCATGGAACTAAACACTCATACAAAAAAATTTTCAAATCAGAGCTTTCATATGGAAGTTCTGTGCAAAAATCTGATTGCACCTAATTTTGTACAAAATGACTGCCAGCAGCCAACTTGAATTTCGGACTGGACCCCAAAACACTCATTCTCGTCCCACGGTGATAACAAAGGTACCCAACAAGTTTTATAAAGATTGGTTCATAAATACGGCCTCTAGCCCGAGCCGTATTGAATTGATGACAGACAGACATTCTAACAATTGGTAGTTATGTGGCTATTTTTATGGGACTACAATAAAATGCTACAATGGGACTACAATAAAATGCATGTCCATTATATTAAAACAAGTGATTTTGGGGAAAATTTTTGGGGTGGTAGCAAACCCTGACCCTACCCTTTACTGACCCTAACCCCCTACCCCCCTCCCCCTCCCCCCCCCCCCCCCCCCCCCCCCCCGGATCGGTTCATAAATACGGCCTCTAGCCCGAGCTGTATTGAATTCTTGACGGACAGACAGCCAGATGGACGACGGACGACTGGCCATGGCATAAGCATAAGCTCAAATTTGACTTATGTCAAAGTTGAGCTAAAAGTGTTATTTAACTCTTTCAACACGAGAGGCCACTTTTCCAGTCCAGGAACATGATATGTCATAATTTCATTAAGTAGGATGGCTACTTAGTGATCGTGTGTGGTAAAACAATTAATATTTTCAACGTGCAGCCTTCATTGAAAATATTAATTGCTCTACCCCCAAATAAAGGATACGGACTCTTCCAATTTCTGCCATTTAACTGGCATGGAAGATACCACCAGTGTTGAAAGGGTTAATTTTATTTTTTAACCCCCTACACACTGATGTCAAAATACCAAAATTTCGACGAGCCCATTTTATCACAGAATGCAACTTGGAATTCAACCAATTCAATCTTGTTTGATAGAGGTCACTGAGTTGAACATGTGTTAAGTGAAGATGAACTACTCCTGTATACAAATGCTGCCCACTTTAGAGGACTACCCCACCTCAGGCATTGGTTACCAGGTTGTATTTTGCCAGTAAAACACAATTTCTTTACCACAAAAAATTAGCAGCACTGAACTTTCCATGGTTCCCACAGTGAGTTTTATGGGCACAATAGCTTGATAATATCAAAACAGAGATTTCTTGAAAATGATAGCTTGATAATATATATCAAAGGAAATTTTAAAAATTTAACTGTAAATTTTTTTACCACATGCATTTTTGATGACAATCGATATAATGTTTTATTATATGCTAGCCTGTGAATTATCGCAAATTATCTAAAAGATCGACTTGATGGATAACAAGGAATATCCCTCAGTAGCTTCCTAAATGACGTCACGCTTTGGCACTTTACTTCGTCTTCGATACTGTTACAAGGGAGTATTCTCATTTGTTGTACAGTGGAGCCCACTTAATTGGATATCTCTTAATTGTATATCCCTGTTAACTGAATATAATTTTCAAACACAAAACCATTTACCATACCTTCAGTACAAATTTGATCTGTTAATTGCATATGGGTTGTAGAGTAAACTCCTGTTAATTGAATATAAATTTTTGTAATATGTGTAAAAAATTACTGTGACATGCACCAAATTCCCCTTATTTATCAACCTTTTTGGCCTCACTACATCAAATACAGGCATTTATTCTATTATATCTTGTTTGACAGAGCTCTATGAGCTCTGTCAAACAAGATATAATAGAATAAATGCTTAGTTTACCTCCAGAACACAGGAAACTGACCAAATCCCTGTTAATTGTATACTCCTGTTAATTGAATAATTTTCACTGGCAAAAAGGATATTCAATTAAGAGGATTCTACTGTATTATAATTATTGAATTTAATCTGTGAGTTGAACAATCAGTAGGTTAAATTATCGTGGGAAGGTGGGACTATTTTTTTTAGGTTTGAGTGATTTGAGTAGTACAGGCTTGAAAGAACAATCAGCTGATCTTTGTTCTTGTTTTGAAACGTATGTGTTTGCAGTCAAATTGGGCTGAAGATTGCGCAGTAAAATGTCACATTGCATATAATAAAAAGAAAATCTATGCTATTTTAGTGAATATTGGGAATTATCTCAATAAAAGTTTCAGGTCCACTTTCAGGTCCACACTTAAGAGATAATTTCCGACATTCACTAAAATAGGGTAGATATCCTCTATACTCATACACAAATCATACCTGGAAGTTGGATAAAAAAAACACAAAAAATTTGAGAATATTTCATTCATAGAACACTCATGGAAATGGTTTTCAGTAGTACTCAAACGATTAGTTGACTAGTCGATGTCGACTCGGGGCAAACCAGTAGTCAACTCTCAATTGTGCAGTCGACTAGTCGGAGGAGTTCAAGTTTTTAGGTAAATAGTATCCCTTCTGTGCCACTGTCAGACAGTTTGAACAGCAATATTGGGCAATCAATGTATACATCTATTGCCATCTAATAGTAGTGACAGTAGTTTGTTTTAACTGGTACTAGTAGAGTGCTGAATTATTTTGGGCTATCAGGATATGTTATTAATTTGTCTTGTTGCAATTTATGGGAGAGTGCCTTTAGGCACTCTCCCATAAATCGCAACATGGCAAATTAAATAAGACTATATAATTTCACTCTTAGCATAATTAGAAGCACATTAACAAAATAATGTTCCAGTAAGTTGCTGTATATGAAAGCCCAAGTGAAGCCAAATTTTGACCTTCAGCACTCTACCGGAACACAAACACTGTTATAAGGAGACAAGTTATCACCAATGACTAGTCGAAGTCGACTTGACTTTTGGGTATTGACTAGTCAACTTTGGAATTCACTAGTCGTTTGAGCACTAGTTTTCAGTTTATTTTTTTTAATTTCAAATGTGTTATCTCACCTGTTACATTTGATCTATTTTACTTTCCATGATGCCAATAGATACAAGTCAATAAAGATTAAAACTATTACAAGAAAAGGTTGGATCTCTATAGGTCTATTCTGTCATCAGTTCAAACAGATGAAATAATTACAGGCACCTGGCACATTACAATCAATCATTGGTGCTATATATATACAGTTTAACCCTTTACTCCGACACACAGGATATCAAAATTCATTATTTTAATTACCATTTTTTAAACTTGAAAAAAAAATTTCAACAAAACCATATCATGTTACCCCTCACTGGAATGAGCTTGACAAGCTCAATCCAATGGGGTGGGGGGGGGGGGGGGTGGGATCACATGATATGGTTTTGTTGACATTTTTTTCAACTGTTCACTTTGTAAATTACATGGGAAGATGCCGCCAATTCGTTAGGTAAAGGGCTAAAAAAAATCTGCAATAAGGCCCCACACTTAGATCTTCTGTTTCTCAGGCCATTTTTTGAAAAATTGCATATGGAAGGGTGTTTTTTTATTTTATTGTGAAGCCTTGTTGCACTCAAGGGACAAATTAATCAATTTTATTAACTTGGGTAAAGTATCAGACATAAACTATTTAATTTTTATTAAACAGTTGAAAATTCTCATCCTTGTCAATGGGGGCACAGTGCATTGCTCAGTAGGAAGAAGTGCAGACTGCAAGCTGAGAGGTCCTCGGTTCGAATTCCACTTGCGGCAACTGCATTGTGTCCTTGAGCAAGACACTTCACACCCTCCCCCCCCCCCCATTGTCCATGTGGGGGCAGGGTGGCATTGTGTACTAAGGCGTACTGCACGTCGATGGTACACCTGTCTTCAACAATGCAAACCCTGCATGTGTGGAGTTAGTATGTTGGGGAGTCCGACAGCTGCTTGCCATTGCTCGGCTCGGTGGTTCTCTCCAGGTACTCCAACATCTTCCACCCATAAAACTGTCGGGGTCAAGATTACAGCCATTGTGCAGAAATATGTGATTTTAAACACCAATAAATAAATAAATAATCCTTGTCAATCTGGCAAGATTGAACTGGTTTAATTTCTGGTTGCTTTATGAAAAAATTTGCTGTTATAATTAAATTTCGATATTTTGACATCAATGTGCATGGGGTTAACTCCCTTTATTCTGATGTTAAATACCAATATGTTGATTGTCCATGATGCAGTAACAAGTTTAACTCTTAACGTGATGAATCAGCTGCATTCACACTGCATATTTTATAAATTAAGCATACAAGAAAAGGTCATGGGAAGATTAGTACAGTGGTTTCTCTGCCACTAAAAATCAATTTATTTATTGTTGTTTAAGGTCACATATTTCTGCTCAATGGCTCATCGTGACCACAGCATGGAGATAAGTCAAATTCAGTCAATTGTTTACATCCATGTTGCCCATTTTAGAGGACTTCTCAAAGCAATGGTGACTGGGTCCTATTGTGCCAGTAAAACAGAGCTTGATTACAATAATAAACAAGCACTGCTTCACTTCCCTGAGTTCCCATGAGTGGAGGGGCGTGTCTAGAAATCAATTCTAAGTTGCTAGACTCACAAGATGTGGAGTAATAGAAAGTCTTGAAAATTACCAAGATCTGTAAGGGATGAAGAGGACTTCTTATGTACCCATTAGTTTTATTGTGTGAACACAATGTTTAGAATACCTTAGTTCAACAAGATTTTCTTGGTGGGCATTTTTCTTCTTATTGTTAAATCAGGTGGGTGACAGACGATGAGGGGTATCGCTTGCTTCAAAACAACAGGCCTGGGATTAGAACTCATCTATCACAGTTAATCTATTATTCATTATACTGTCCATCTCAAAACTGCATTAGGTTATTACTTAGGCAAAAGGTTAATTGAATGAAGCAAGAGAGCATAGCTTGTTTGATCAGACTGACACACTGAGATGGATGAAAGTTAAAATATTCACCATCAACATATCACAAGTGTTTTCTGTTGGATCACTGCCATAACAAAATAACAGCCTGACTCCAAAGATGATTTGTTTGTTTATTTAAGATTTTGAGAGACCAACAAGAACTGGTAGCACTACTAACCCTTTCAATCACTAACCTAAACAAGAGGCCCCATGGGGCCTGAAGCGCTCATCTTGAACAGAACACAATTTAAACAGAGTCCAAGAATGAGTCTACATTAAGCAAGCCATCTCCATAGGCTACACTGTCAATCCTTGAGACCCTCAGGAGTGACAAAAATAATCTGGGCATCATGCCTTTTCTTCAGTTGATCATAAAGTAAAATGGAGAGCTCCCCTAGAGCTGATACAACCTATGTGGATTAATCTTAGCTACACACCTCTAGAGGGTACTGAATACAAAATTTTTAATTCTTCAGCAAAATGGCCAATTCCGGCTCCCATAGAGAGCCCAAATATTAACCCAGGCTCTTGATTTGAACACAGTTGAATATGACTTCCCTAGAGATGTTGTGTACCAAATATGAAAGCATTCTGACTTTTGGATCTGAAGAAGAGAAATTGTAAAGAAATTTCTTCGAATTGCACTAAGTTCAAATTTGGGCTACCATACCGAGCCCAAATATTAACCTATGGATCCGATTTGAACAAACTTGAATCTGACCCCCCTAGAGATGTTGTATACCAAATGTGAAAGCATTCTGACGAGTGGATCTGAAGAAGAAGATTTTTGAAGAAATTCCCTCATATTGTACTAAGTTAAATTTCATGTTCCCATATGGAGCCCAAATATTAACCTAGGCACTCGAATTGAACAACCTGGAATCTGCCCCCCTAGAGATGTTGTATACCAAATATGAAAGCATTCCGACTGGGAGTCTGAAGAAGAAGATTTTTAAAGAAATTTCCTCATATTGCACTAAGTAAAAATTTGGGCTACCATAGTGAGCCCAAATATATACCTAGGGATCTGATTTGAACAAACTTAAATCTGACCCCCTTAGATCTGAAGAAGATTCTTAGATTTTTTTAAATTAGCCTCCATATTGAACAAAGATAAAATTTGGGCTTCCGTTGGAAGCCAAAATATTTACCTAGGGACTTGGTTTGAACAATCTTGAATCTGACTCTCATAACAATGATGTATACCAAACATTAAAAGATTCTGACTGGTGGTTCTGAAGGAGAAGATTTTAAAAGAATATTCCCCATATTACCCTATGTTAAAACTTTGGGCTCCTGTGGAGAGCCCAAATATGAACCAATGAGCTTTATTTCAACAAACTTTTATCTGACCCCCCTATGAATGCTGTATACCAAATATCAAAAGATTCTGATGATTGGTTCTGGAGAAAAGATTGATTTTTTAAATTTTTGCAAATATGCTGACTCAGCATTTTTTTGATGCCCATTACAGAACACCCTAACATAACCGATGGCAATTTTTTTTACCATTCAATTCTACTGGTCCTAAGGATACTTCATACCATATAACAGCTCTCTGTTCCGTGTGGTTTGGGAAATATGGGCGTTTGAAAATATTTCTATTTTTAGCTTGCAGGGTTCCCAAGGGGATGCAGGAATTTTTTTTTTTTGCATGGGTCAAGTACTTAATGACCCAATAATACCACAAACCAAATTTGGTTCATACTGGACCATCAGTTCAGAAAATAGAAATTTTGGGCATGGCCAAAAATCTTACCCCTCCTATCACAAAGCCAAATATTACTTCACGAACTTCGTTTAAACAAACTTGATTCTACACCTCATATGGAAGCTCCATAGCAAATATCAAGTCATTATACACACTGGTTCTTGAGAAGAAGATTCTAAAAATATTTTGGAGCATTTTTCCCCATTCCCTCCCTATGGGGCTAGGCATGTTGAGTTGAACAAAAATGAAATGCCCCTTTGGGACCATCACTCACACAAACTTTCACTTGAATTGGCCCAGTGGCTTTGGAGGAGAAGACCAAAACATGGTGTTGATGGACGACGGACGGAGAGCGATGAGATTAGCTCAGCTTGACTTTGTCAAGATGAGCTAAAAACAATAGAAACCATAAAACTATGTACCTGAAAATGAGCTTTATAAAAATTCTTGGAAGAGAATTATGTAGCACCACTCCAATGACGTGAAGCACATAAAAAAGAGGAATGATTTGTTACAATTTGAAGGGAACAATTTCACAAATATTGGACATTTTTATGAACACCTATGAGGCAGAATATTAAAGTAGGCCACATGAAGAAAAGTATTCACTATTGAAAACACCTGTGTGTGTTGAAGATGAGATGATAATGAAAAAAATACTTTCAACATCCCCTCCCCCCTCCCCCCAAAAAACCAAAACAAAACAAGAAGAACAAGAGCGCATGTATCGCTGAAGCAATACAATGTCCCCTACCAGACTAATGAGCATTAATAATTATACAAATGTTATAATCTAGATGTGATCAGCATGAATTCCGTTGAAGCATTTCCAAAAAAGTCCAGAAAACTGATATTTTGGTGCTTTTCCATATTTCCAAGGGCTATAACTCACACAAGAATAATGCAATCAGCATGAAACTCAAACTTTATCTGTAAGTCATCATTCTATAGTAGGTTACCAAGAATGAAATCATTCAGTTGAAGCATTTCCAAAAAAAGTCTGGAAAACTAAAGTATGACTGACAGACTGACTGACAGACTGACGGATGGACAGAGTGCAAATGAATGAAACTTGATCTGTAAGTCATTGTTCTATAGTAGGTTACCAAAAATGAAAGCATTTCGTTGAAGCGTTTCCAAAAAAAGTCCGGAAAACTAAAGTATGACCGACAGACTGACGGATGGATGGACAGAGTGTAAATGAAACTTGATCTGTAAGTCATCGTTCTATAGTAGTTTACCAAAAATTTAATCATTCCGTAGAAGCGTTTCCAAAAAAAACTCCGGAAAACTGATATTTTGGTGCTTTTTCCCATATTTCCAAGGGCCGTAACTCACACAAGAATAATGCAATCAGCATGAAACTCAAACTTGATCTGTAAGTCATCGTTCTATAGTAGTTTACCAAAAGTGTGACTGACAGACTGACAGACATGCAGACTGACGGATGGACAGAGTGCAAACCTATAGTCCCCTCCGGTGATGCCGGTAGGGGACTAAAAATCTTACTCAGCAAGGTTGCTGTGGTATTCCAGGACATATGTCAAGGGAAATTTAATCCAACCAATCTTTTTTTCCATTCTATGGCCATTCTGACTTCATTTAATCTGGATTTTTCCCACATGTTTAATTTAAGGCCATAGAAAAATAGCTAATGCAGATTATCAGCATGACGATAGTCATATAAGGTAGGAAAGCTTTGTGAGTGGAGAAAACTTGTTTACTGAGATAATTTCAGAGGACAGTATTTGTAGGACTCTCCCAATTACCTGTCACAAGAATTACAGTATACTTGGACAAAACAAAGCAGACCTAGTCAAAATTCTGTGTCTGCTTTTCTCCTCACAACACTGTAGAATCTCGGCAATGAAGAAATGTGAAAATAATATAATCTGAATTTTGATGAACAAATTCAGACCACCAGAAATAATCTAGCCCTCAACCAGTTAACTGGTAGAGTGCTAAATTATTTTCGACCACCAAAAATTGTTAACATGTCCTTGCCTTGTTACAAGTTACAGGAGAGTGCCTATGGGCACTCTCCTATAAATTATAACAAGGCAAATCTTAACAGACTAAATAATATCACTTTGAAGATAATATGAAGCACAGTCACTGAATTTGAAGCCTTTAAGTTGCAGCACCTGCACTTCAGAATAAAGCCCAAATATGGGCTTCCAGCACTTTACCAGTTAAGCAATTGTTCATACCTATGTTGCCCACTTAGAAAGCTCACAGCCCAAGATGCTTGTTACCAGGTCCTAGTGTACTAGTAAACAAAGTATGTCTCCCAAAGCAAATAAGTACTGGTCAAGTTACCATTATTATTATTTATTGTATTTAAGGTCACTTGCAGCATTTATCACTGCCTATATATTTATTTATTTATTAGGGTTTAGCGACACTTACAGTAGCCAGAATCACCTCGTGTCGGATAGCTGTAGGGGTGAAGGAAACCGGAGCACCTGGAGAGAACCAACTAGCAACTGTCAAACTCCCCAATGTACTAACTCCACACAAGCAAGGTTAGTATTGGCTGAAGACAAGTGCACCATCGACGTGCAGTATTTCTTAGTGCACAATGCCACCGTGCCCCACCTAGGCAATTGGGATTAAGTGTCTTCCCAAGGACATAACATGGTTGCTGCAGGTGGGATTCAAACCAAGGACCTCTCGGCTTGCAGCCTGCATCTCTACCTACTGAGCCACTGTACTCCCTATCAAAGTCCTCTAAAATGGCAGCAAAGGTATAAACAATTTTCTAAACTGTATACTTGTACTGCAGTTATCACTGTCTCATGACTGCAATATAAGTATACAGTTTAGAAAGTTGTGTATACCTTTGATGCCATTTTATAAGACCTCAACCAGTGGTTATAGAGTCCCATTTTACCAATGAAACAGAATTTGTTTACTACAGCAATCGTGAGGCAACACTAAGGTTCTGGCAGGGAGGTGAAATTATCCTGGTTCCCATTTGGGTACTAAGAAAAAAGAAGGAACATCTGAAAAGAGATATAGAGATGTACCGCTTAAAATTCATGCGAGAATCACAGTCGATTCTTGCAAATTATTTGTGCAAGAAAAACAGTGAGAATTAACTTTTGATTCTTGTCACAGATTCTGAAAGTGTCCCCAAAGGCCTGGAAATTCTAATATTTTTGGCTCCCTCAAAATAAGGTAGCATTTTGACTTGGCAGTGGAGTCTAGTGAAATCTTAGCTGCCTATACAGGCAGCCAAGACTTCACTAGAAACCACTGCCATGGAACTGTAACCTCCATCAGCCAGACCACTAAAAGCCTGTATGTTGGATCATGTGTTTTCTACATGTAGTATATGGAAAACAAGAGTCTCACTAAAATAGGACCCTTGAAGGTTAATCTATACTACTCACATTTTGCTAAGGATCTCTCCACATTTGTCAACATAATTTGTACATGAAAGGAATATGGGTACATTATTTGTTTGTTTATTTATTGGGGAGCAGTGACACTTTTAATAGTCTGGGTCATATCAAGATGTACAAATTTACGGGTAGAAAAATCTAGAGTTCTCATTGGAAAGCACTCAACAATGCCAAGTAACTGTCACACTCTCTGATTTATCATCTTGGTACAAGCAGGGTTAGCACTGCTTGAAAGCAAGTGACCCGTGGGAATACTGAGCGTCGACCATAGATGTACAACATGTCAATGTAACACTTACCTTCAACCAATGCTAACTGCTTGTGTCAGAAGGGTAAATTAGAGAGGCCGAAAGTTACTCACCATTGCTCAGTTGTTCTCTCTGGGCACTCCAACTCCCCCATGCATAAAATTGTCTGACATGATATGATCAAAGCTTGTGAAAGACGTGTTAAACCTTAATGAACAAATAAACAAACTTAAAAGAATACACATAATTTGACCTTTTGTGTATCAAATATATAGATGGTTAGGAAAAATCCTTACCAAATGTGAGTAGTATATATAAAAATATATAATTATGAAGTTTGTTTATTATTTCGAAATATGTACTAGTTGCTGCTGCATTCACAGCATTTAACAGTATTTGCAAATTTTAAACTAAAGGTGTGAATGTCCCAGATGGGCTTGTCCATACCCTGCCACCATAATTATTCTAAGACAAAAAGATGCATAACTCTGGCAAAAAAAAGTCTGATCAACTATAATCGGAGGTGCACAGGTTCCCATGGTAGTGAACACCCATACCAAGTTTCAAAGGAATCGACCCATAAACATCTGAGAAAATCTCTGGACAGAATTCTGGCCTATGTGGCTGCTATTTCAAGTTGAAAAGGGGCATAATTCTGGCAAAAATGATCCAACGAGAACAAAAATCGCAGATGCACAGGTTTTCATGCTGGCGAACATTCACATGAAGTTTTGAGTAGATTGGTCAATAAATGTCTGAAAAAATCTCCGGAAAAAATTATGTCTATGGATGATGGACAGAGGGATGGACAGCCAAGAACTGAAAACTGATTCTCTCAGGAGTTTGTGAGAAGCAAAACTGATGCTTGTGAATTGGCACAAATTTTAAGGCCTGAGGTGGGAACAATGCCAAGGAGTTGGGATAATTATAACAGTAGACATCAGACCACTGTTCTGCACTCTATTATGTAAACAGTCCACAGAAATGGGAGGATAAAGCAAATTGGCATCAACCTTCCACCCATTAATCATATAACTTACAAACTGCCACATGAGAGATAAGAAGAAATCTATCATAGCTGTTTATAACCACCACACAATTACAAAATAATTTATAATGTAACATGTTATATCTTGCACCTCCAGATATTACATTAATCATGTCAAAAACATCAAACTGTTTATTATAACCCATTCCTGTGTGAAAAAAAAAATGTCTGCTTCGGACAAGACAAAAATGGAAATGTCAGAAAAATGGAAATGGTGATGGAATCTTTAGCAGATTTAGGCTGTAGGGTAAGGAAAAAGTTTTAACCATTTACTGAATTACATATATAGCAGATGATACTTGCAAATAAAGTCTTGAACAACAACAACAACAACAACAACAACAACAACAACAACAACAACAAAAATTTCCCAAAACACCATAGCTGATGACTACTCAGTGGAACAAAGTTAACGACATTTGTCCAAGGAGTGTTTATAAGCTATGTTTATGAGGCAAACATGCAAAAACACAAAATCTGAATGGTGATCTTTGTGAGTAGCATGGACCAGTTTTTGCTGTTATGTTACATTAAACAACTACAGACTTCTGTGCTGGTGAATATGGTGTGATATGAACCTAAAAAACTTATACTGATCGAGGCATCAGCCAAGGTCAATATAAGTTATTTAGGTTCATGTCACATCATATTTACCAGCACAAAAGTACATAACTATTTTAATATATGCACCATTCTAAAAAAAACAATCTTCTATTTGTCAATTAAAAGTTCAATTATATCAACCAGAAATACTTTTATTTAACAATAAATAAAAGAATAACATAAAAATAAAGAATGTTGTAGAGATTACGTTGATTGACATAGAACTAGAGAGGGGATTTCTAAAAGATATATTTAGAAAACTGATATTCATTGGAAAACCAGTGTACATGAATTTTTGAGTACCAGTCATGTGTATAAGATCCAGACAATAGAAATGTGGTTATTTATAAAGTATATAATAATAAACAGCTGCGCCATGAGCGCATGATACGCCCGTTATTAATTACAAGAGGGAACCACATAATATGAGTATACATGTGTACTTTTCAGGTTACATATACTTGCCACCAAAAAATCATGAAAATTGCTCAAAGTCCAACATGTGGAAAATTGCCTATATTTTGATGAATAAAGTCCCATAACTCTGGAATGACAAATCGGACAGCGACACAAATCGAAAGGGAGATTCCTTCTATCAACAGATATTTGCAACCAAAAAATCATGAAAATTGCTCTAAGCATTTTCAAGTTATTGTTCGACATGTGAAAAATAAAGTCCCATAACTCTGGAATGACTAATCGAACAGTGACACCAACCGAAAGGGAGCTTCATTCCATCAACATAAACCACCTACCAAAAAATCGTGAAAATCTCTCGAAGCGTTCTCGAGTTATCGTACGTGTAAATGAAAGTGTCAATGACACTGTAGCTCAACTTGACAAACTTGAAGTTGGTAAGTTATAAATGAAATGGCAAAATTGAAGATCATTGGTACCAATGTAATTTTTTTTGCCAGTGGCAATATTTTTTGACAGAAACCGAAGAAAATCGATAGCTCCCATCTAGAGGCCTCCCCAAACAAGCATGCCAGGTTTCAAAGCAATCCGATCATAAATGTGCCCTGTAGGGTGTATAAAAGGGAAATATTGTGGTCTGACTAGACTAAATTCTAAGAACGTTGGCCGTGGCAACATTTTTTGACGGAAATGGAAGAAAATCGATAGCTCCCATCTAGAGGTCACTGTAAATAAGCATACCAGGTTTCAAAGCAATCTAATCATAAATGTGCTCTGTAGGGTGAGCTAAAGGGAAATATTGTGGTCTGACTAAACTAAGTTCTAAGAATGTTGGCTGCGGCAACATTTTTTGATGGAAATTTAAGAAAATTGATAGCTCCCATCTAGAGGTCACCCCAAACAAGCATGAAAGGTTTCAAAGCAATCCGATCATAAATGTACCCTGCAGGGTGTGCCAAAGGGAAATATTGAGTCTTCTGACTAAACTAAGTTCTAAGAACGTTGGCCGCGGCAACATTTTTTGACGGAAATTGAAGAAAATCAATAGCTCCCATCTAGAGGTCACCCCAAACACGCATGCCAGGTTTCAAAGCAGTCCGATCATAAATGTACCCTGTAGGGTGTGCCAAAGGGAAATATTGAGTCTTCTGACTAAACTAAGTTCTAAGAACGTTGGCCGCGGCAACATTTTTTGACAGAAATTGAAGAAAATCGATAGCACCCATCTAGAGGTCTTCCCAAACAAGCATACCAGGTTTCAAAGCAATCAAATCATAAATGTGCCCTGTAGGGTGTGCCAAAGGGAAATATTGAGGTCTGACTAAACTAAGTTCTACGAACGTTGGCCGTGGCAACATTTTTTGCCGGAAATTGAAGAAAATCGACAGCTCCCATCTAGAGGTCACCCTAAATAAGCATACCAGGTTTCAAAGCAATCAAATCATAAATGTGCCCTGTAGGGTGTGCCAAAGGGAAATATTGTGGTTTGACTAAACTAAGTTCTAAGAACGTTGGCCGCGGCAACATTTCTTGATGGAAATTGAAGAAAATCGATAGCTCCCATCTAGAGGTCACCCCAAACAAGCATGCCCAGTTTCAAAGTAATCTGATCATAAATGCGACCTGTGAGGTGTGCCAAAGGAAATTGTGGATGTACGTACTAACGTACTAACATACGTACGTACGCCGACGGACGAGAAGTGATGGCAATAGCTCAGCTTGACTTTGTCAAGTTGAGCTAAAAATCAACAATTTTCTAAGTAATAAAGTCCCATAACTCTGGAATGACTAATCGAACGGCGACACTAAACGAAAGGGAGCTTCCCTCCATCGATATACACCACCTACCCAAAAATCACGAAAATCTCTCACAGCGTTCTCGAGTTATCATACGTGTAAAAAATCAACAATTTTCTAAGTAATAAAGTCCCATAACTCTGGAATGACTAATCGAACGGCGACACTAAACGGAAGGGAGCTTCCCTCCATCGATATACACCACCTACCCAAAAATCATGAAAATCTCTCAAAGCGTTCTTGAGTTATCGTACGATGTGTGACCGGACGGACAGACGGACAGACAGACAGCAGTATACCATAATACAACCCGTTTTTTCAAAACGGGCGTATAAAAATGGTTAAGTAAAAGCTATCAATAGGTTATTAGTAAGAACAAATGATGAAATTATGGACATCCAGCTGAATTAATGTCAAAATCGGCACAGCAACTTTTAAGATGAACAATACAACTTCAAACAAGAATGAAGATACTGAAGCAACTTGGTGTATTTGTTTAACATTGCTTACAGCCTCTATGGCTATTCTGTGAGCAACACACCGGCATTAAGTCAAGTTTAGGCAATCATGTATACCAAGACTTCCACAGCAGGCATTGGTTACCAGGTCCTATTTTACCAATAAAACAGAACTTGTTTGCAACAGTAAAGAAGCGCTGCTTCCAGGCAAGATATCAAAGTTATGGGGGCAAGAGTAATATCTAGGGGGACTAGTTCAGCGATATGAACATAGTGGCTACTCTCCTATGTAGGGGAGAGAAACCATGTTCAGATTGCTGAACTACTAGGGGGGTGGGGGGGGGGGGGGATAGAGAATAGGATGCGCAGTATCATCTGAGAAAAATTTGAGACAAATAAACGCAATTTTCTTAACTGCAGTTATCACTGTCTCATGACTGCAATACAAGTATACAGTTTAGAAAGTTGTGTATACCTTTGCAAATAAACGCAATTTTCTTAACTGCAGTTATACCTTTGCACCCTCGACCTCCCCCCATTGGTGACTGGGTCCTATTTTACGAATAAAAACAGAGCTTGTTTACCACAGTAAACAAGCACTCCTTCACTTGCTGGGGTCTGTCATGTCAAATTTGATTTACAATGCCTGACAGTTATAGAGCTCCCTACTAGTTCACCTATAATTTCTTAACGGTGCATAAAATAGGTCACCTATTCTGGGGATTTGGATGCATTTGAGGGCTGAGGTTAATAGAGGACATCAAAATGCTATCACTGTGTTCCCAACATGTTGACTAATCTAAACTTGGCTCTACAAGGTGTTAATTTTTAGGGTTGATCGTCCTGTAGGCAAGCAACCCTAAAAATTATATAATGCTGTCTGGGGCCAAGTTTGGGTTACATGTTGACATGCATACATGAAACAATGGCTTCCTCTCAAGCATTTAGAAACATGCATGTCCCCAAACTACAGTTATCAGATGATCAAACTACAGTTATCTGATGACCAGAACTGCAAAAACACAAAATAATATTGTTGTCTGTCGGGGAATTTCATCTAGTGGTCGGGCAAGAGTTTTGGGTATATTACAGCCCAGAGTGCAATGGTTAAATCTACTTGCCAAATTTGGTTACAATCAGTGCAGCAGAATATGAAATAGAGAGCAAAAAAAACATTTGCAGAGACAGATGAACAGATAGATATAGTTCACAGTATTATGATAAACCCACCATAGTCCACATAAATATCATTACCATTAGAAATACCATTGTTGTATTTTGAGTTTGTTAAACGGGGTCTATATCATTGTTAACTGATTAACCCTTTGAAGCTGAAAGACTGCTTTTCTGTCCAGGATCGTAATACGACCTGAATCCATAAAGTAGATTTATTTATTTATTTATTGGTGTTTCAGGTCACAAACTTCTGCACAATGGTTAATCATGAACACAACATGGAGATAAAGTCAAGGTCAGTCAATCATTTATACCTCATGCTGCCTATTTTAGAGGACTCCACCCCAAGAATTAGTGACTGGGACCTATTTTACCAGTGAAACAGAGCTTGTTTACCAAAGTAAACAAGTACTGCTTCACTTTCCAGGGTTCCCGTAGGGGATAAAGTAGAAAGTTGCTCAGTGAATTTGTGTGGTAGACCAAGATTGGTCTTCACCCACTTAATGAATATTGACTTCACCAGATGATGGCGTCGAACTGGTATGGAATATACCATCAGAGTTCAAAGGGTTAAAATTCTCTAGACGTAAGTAAGGGCTTTAAATATTTATCACAATAAACTTGTGAGTGACCAATTCAAATCTGTTTTCAATATTGGGAAAATGTCGTAAATGCCCTTTTTCAGTTGAAAAATAAGTATTAAGGAGCAGTAAATATAAGTCCAAGGCAGAAGTTTAAAAAAAATATTGAAATTTTATTAAAAATAAGGAGCCTCCTCAAAGCCTGCACTAGCGATTGTTACTGAAAGTTTAGAATAAAACATTCTCTGATATATATAGTGAGGTACATTGAAACTACAGATAAAATTATTTCTGCACAGCATTTTTCACTTGTTTGAGCAAGCTGAAACTCATCTGTTCTTCCCCACAATTTTCAGGTATACAAATCTTGAGTGAAATTCATAAACTTTTTAAGTTATATAGCAAACATACCAACCCTAAACATAACTTAATCCAGTGAAATCTGCACAACATTTACACAATGGAATTTTCCTGTGCTTAAATGCGCTTTAGACTGTAAAAAGTCGGAAACGTTTTGACACTTGTGTGCATGGCCAGACGAAAACCCTGGAACAATCAACACAGAAGTCCAAACTTCCTTCAAAATTGCAAATCTTCCTTAACCCCCTGCACTCTGAAGAGGATATATTAAAATTTCAACCTGAAAAGTTTTCCCATAATGCAATTAAGAGTTAAACCAATTCAATCTTGTTTGACAGAGATTATTGAGCTCTGTTTGACAAGACTGATTTAGTTAAATTCTTAGATGCATCATGGGAAAAATTTATTGTTTGAAATTTCGGTATTTTGACATCTGAGTGTAGGGGGTTAAAGGTGCCTCAACAAGGTGAAAAAAACTCTAGACACACATAGTAACATTGCCAACAGATATTGGGGGATTGTTTCAACAAGATACAAAAAAGGAAACCTGTTGAATAACACTCTGTTATCAGTTTCAATAACTCACTTGTTTATAGTGCAGTGAAACCCTATTAACCCTTTACCTAACATAGCGAACAAAAAACGCCCATAAAATTAACCAGAATAAGTCTACCACAGCCTGAAATGTCTCGGAAGTTTCTTCCGAGATATTTTAGGCTGTGGTAGGCTTATTCTGGTTCTAATGATATCCAGCTGATATGACATTCACTGAGATGGTTCTAATGATATCCATATTTGTATGCTTTTATTAAATGAAAGTGTCAATGACACTGTAGCTCAACTTGTTAAGACATGTACATGTATAGTATGTGACACAGCAATGACAAACATCTAGGTAATGACCTGATAACAAAGGTACATATAAAGTATTGTAACGGTCTGTACATAAATACTGACCGTAGCCTGTAACAAATGTATAGGTAAAGTATTGTAAAGGTGGGTGACAGTCAGATGCTAAACTAGAAAAGAAATCTTTGAGTCCCAGAGTGGGTCTGACTGAACCCCCAAATATTTGTTCTCATAGCACAGTGATAACAAAGGCGCCCCAAAACACACTCATTCCTGTCCCAAGGTGAAAACAAAGGTACCCAAGAAGTTTTGTGAAGATCAGTTCACAATATGAGCTGTATAGAAGTTGTGACAAAAAACTGATTGGACCTAATTTCGGTACAAAATGGCCACTGGCAGCCATCTTGAATTTTGGACCGCACTCAGAAACACTCGTTCTTGTCCCAAGGTGATAACAAAGGTACCCAAGAAGTTTCGTGAAGATCGGTTGATAAATACAGCCTCTAGCCTGAGCCGTATTGACATGTGCACTTACAGTGTATAAGTAGCACTAAATAAATCAAAATTCATCGAATTTGCATAATTTCTGCACGAGATAAAAACCTGTACTGTATGTGATGTATTCCATTTTACTAAACATTCATACAAAAATTTATTCAAATCAGAACTTTCATACAGAAGTTCTGTACAAAAGACTGATTGCACTAATTTTGGTACAAAATGGCTGCTGGTGGCCATCTTGAATTTCGGACCACACCCAAAAACATCCGTTCTCATCCCACGCCAAAAACACCCGTTCTCATCCCACGGTGATAACAAAGGTACCCAAGAAGTTCCGTAAAGATCGGTTCATAAATAAGGCCTCTAGCCTGAGTCGTATAGAAGTTGTGTACAAAAAACTGATTAGACCTAATTTCGGTACAAAATGGCCACTGGCAGCCATCTTGAATTTTGGACCGCACTCAGAAACACTCGTTCTTGTCCCAAGGTGATAACTGAGGTACCCAAGAAGTTTCGTGAAGATCAGTTGATAAATACAGCCTCTATCCCGAGCTGTACTGACATGTGTACTTACTGTGTGTAAGTAGCGCTGAAAAAATCAAAAGTTCATCTAATTTGCATAATTTCTGCACGAGAAAAAAACCTGTATTATATGTGATGTATCCCATGGTACTAAACATTCACACACAAAATTTTTCAAATCAGCACTTTCATATGGAAGTTCTGTGCAAAAATCTGATTGCACCTAATTTTGTACAAAATGGCTGCCATCGGCCATCTTGAATTTCGGACTGCACCCAAAAACACTCGTTTTTGTCCACGGTGATACCAAAGGTACCCAAGAAGTTTCGTAAAGATCGGTTTATAAATACGGCCTCTAGCACGAGCCGTATTGGCATTTGCACTCACAGTGCTGAAAGTAACACTAAATACATCAAAGTTAGTCTAATTTGCATAATTTACGTACGAGAAAAACCCCTATTATATGTGATGTATCCCATGGTACTAAACATTCATACAAAAAATTATTCAAATCAGCGCTTTCATATGGAAGTTCTGCGCAAAAATCTGATTTCACCTAAGTCTGTACAAAATGACCGCCAGCGGCCATCTTGAATTTCGAATCGGAACCCCAAAACACTCGTTCTCGTCCCACGGTCATAACAAAGGTACCCAAGAAGTTTCGTAAAGATCGGTTCATAAATACGGCCTCTAGCCTGAGCCGTATTGAATTGTTGACAGACAGACAGACGACTAGTTGAACTAAAAACGATTAGACCTAATTTCGGTACAAAATGGCCACTGGCAGCCATCTTGAATTTTGGACCGCCCCCAGAAACACTCGTTCTCGTCCCGTGATAACAAAGGTACCCAAGATGTTTTGTGAAGATCGGTTCATAAATACAGACTCTAGTCCGAGCCGTATTGACATGTGTCCTTACTGTGTGTAAGTAGCGCTGAAAAAATCAAAGTTCATCTAAATTGCATAATTTCTGCACGAGAAAAAAAGCCGTATTATATGTGATGTATCCCATGGTACTAAACATTCACACAAACAATTATTCAAATCAGAGCTTTCATATGGAAGTTCTGCGCAAAAATCTGATTGCACTTAATTTTGTACAAAATGGCTGTCAGCGGCCAAACTTGAATTTCGGATCAGACCCAACAACACTTGTTCTCGTCCCACGGTCATAACAAAGGCCATGTCAAAATGGCTGTCAGCGGCCATCTTGAATTTCGGACTGCACCCAAAAACACTTGTTTTTGTCCACGGTGATACCAAAGGTACCCAAGAAGTTTCGTAAAGATCGGTTCATAAATACGGCCTCTAGCCCGAGCCGTATTGAATTCTTGATGGACAGGACGGACAGATGGACAGATGGCCGACTGGCCATGGCATAAGCTCAAATTTGACTTTCGGCAAAGTTGAGCTAAAAATTGTGAAATTTGTTTTTGAAAAATGTTAAATTTTTTTTTTTTTAAAATATACTGTTAGGTAAAGGGTTAACCCTTTACCCAACACACGAGGGTGTAACGAGCTGACTGAACTTGTTTGAATGACAATATTTTACCTGGTTGAGAGTTAGAACCCACAAACATGGCTATATTAATACGTGTTCAAAGCCACTTTTGTTTATTGAGGTTTAATGACACGTTTGACAGCCAAGGTCACCTCGTGTCGGACAGTTTTACTTGTGGAGGAAGCTGGAGCTACAGAGAGAATCACCGAACAGAAAGACCAACTGTCAGACTTTTCAACTCACTAACTCTACAGAAGCCGAATTAGCTGTGGTTGAAGGCAAGTGCATCATTGATGTGCAGTTCGCCTTAGTATACAGTGCCACCATGCCCCCACATTGGCAGCTGGGAGTGAGAGTCTTGCCAAAGGACGCAGCAGTGTCAGGATCAAACCATAGACATTTCAGTTTGAAGTCCAGTGCTGTTGCCATGGAACCAAGGCATCACCAAATGTTGGGCCATGGTTAATCAATTTCAGTTTAGCATTATTCCACGTTAGAATCAGAAATGAATGAGGTTATTATTAATTATATCCTCATGCCTCATGGGGAAATTTCGTAATACAGTGGAGCCCACTTAATTGGATATCTCTTAATTGTATTTCCCTGTTAATCGAATATAATTTTCAAACACAAAACCATTTACCATACCTTCAGTACAAATTTGATCTGTTAATTGCATATGGGTTGTAGAGTAAACTCCTGTTAATTGGATATAAATTTTTGTAATATGTCGAAAAAATTACTGTGACACGCACCAAATTCCCCTTATTTATCAACCTTTTTGGCCTCACTACATCCAATACAGGCATTTATTCTATTATATCTTGTTTGACCGAGCTCTATGAGCTCTGTCAAACAAGATATAATAGAATAAATGCTCAGTTTACCTCCAGAACACAGTAAACTGACCAAATCCCTGTTAATTGTATACTCCTGTTAATTGAATAATTTTCACTGGCAAAATGGATATTCAATTAAGAGGATTCTACTGTATATCCCATTCCACAAGATGCATATTTTATCATTTTGTACTTAACCCTTTACCCAACGTAATTGTCAAAACCGGCCAGCACTATTCTCAAAAATCGCCAATAACTGTTCATTATTTTTTCATTTTTAGTCCCAAAACCATAGGTTATGACCCCCTCATTGGACGGGCTCATCGAGCTCATTCCAATGAAGGGTCATAATCCATGTTTTTGAGACGAAAAATGAAAAAAATTAGTTATTCAAGAATTGTTTTTGCAAGTGTCGTCTGCTTTTCATGTTAGGTAAAGGGTTAACCACTGTTTCTTTGCATGTGTAGGTAGTTTCAGATGGTAAAACTTTCAATAGATGGGTTATATACATAACAGCCTGCAACAAAATGTACCACTGGTCAACAATCTACTCTTAATAACACTAGACTATTGCCTCATTATTGCAAGATTGCGACAGCAATCTGGCAAAAATGAGGCAATAATCTGGCATTGCAATGGATGAGGAAGAAACATGAAATGGTGCATCCTCCTGGCCCTATAAAGGTAGTCATCCATTTGTGGAGCCAATAATAAAGAAAATGTGTTACTATTTCGGGAAAAATACAAAATGAGGCAAATAATGCTAAACCAAAAATTAATTAACCATGGCCTTAAGTAAAGAGTTAACAAATGAAATGAAGGTCTCCCATAATGAAACATGTGCAAATACAGATTCCATTTTGTTGTTTAGTTCAGCATTACCATCTGCCCATCACATGAAAATATTTCTGGAAGCCAAGTCATAAACAAAATAGAAATTGAATCCAAGTGAGGAAATATTTTCTCAATCTGTTCCATGAAGAGTTATCTGTTTAGTACCAGCTGAATTGCCTTATAAGATAACTAAGAAATTAGTACTAAAATGAATATTCCAAAAAGCATTTATGGAAGGTAATATTTGAATATTAAATTATCATTCAGCCCTCCCTCCCCACCCACCGAATAAACAACATTTATGACTGTGGCTCCTTAACCCTTTGAACCCTGGTGGTATCTTCCATGTGAGTTCAATGCCAGAAATTGGAAGAGTCCATATTAATTTTTTGGGAAGACCAATATAACAATAACATGACTTTGGAGGGCATTGTGGTTTATTAACGGCCCATCAGGTGTGAATAACAGCCCGACAGCTTATAAAAGGCCCGAGACGAAGTTGAGGGCCATTAATAAGCTGAAGGGCTGTTATTCACACCTGTTGGGCCTTTAATAAACCACAAGGCCCTCCAAAGTCATGTTATTACTTTTATTACCACTGCAATTCTGAGAAAGTTTTGACCCTGAACCTTACATGGCAGCTACAAACAACCAATTGGTCTTCATTCAATTCGCTTGATTGAGACATGTTTAACCCTTTACCTAACATGAAAAGCAGACGACACTTGTAAAAAAAATTCTTGAATAACTAATTTTTTTAATTTTTTGTCTCAAAAACATAGGTTATGACCCCTCATTGGAAGAGCTCGACGAGCTCGTTCCAATGAGAGGGTCATAACCTATGTTTTTGAGACAAAAAATGAAAAAAATAATGAAAATTAATTGACGATTTTTTAGAATGGCGGTGGCTGGTTTTGGCCATTTCGATGGGTAAAGGGTTAACGTTTTCAATTTTGGCAGATGATAGTATCGTCTGTTCTCAAACAAACTGGCGTGACATGATTATCACGTGATCGGCACCGGTACTCTTTCAGTTGCAAGGAAGTTAGAAAACTTAAAAACAAACCCGATATTTTACGCTTTTAAGTCAGGAATAAAGGCTTGAAATGTCTGCAGATATACAGCTGCTTGTTCTTATGGCACTAACTTTGCTGGACATTTTAAATATTTAATAATTTATATAAAAATCATTTTGTTTACTAATTGAAACAATTTCTGGAAACTGTTTCCATTTTCGGGTGTACGACAGCTAGGAACAAAAGTCAATTGACGTGTCGGGCTGTTAATGAGTTGTTTAACTCATTAACTGCCCGACATATCACGTGACTTTTTAAGTTGAGCGTTACATTCTTGTAATGCCCTGTTAAACTTTATTAATGTACTAGCCTTGGGGCAGCACATTGAAAACATTGATTGGTCTACTCCACACATTCGCTTAGCAACCATCCTACTTACTGAAATTATGACATTTAATGTGATAACTTCCTCTCATGTTCGAAGGGTTAAGAAAGTAAAAGAAATAATTTGACGGGTCTTTATGGAATCATGACCAGGCAAATATTGCCACAACACCTTGCTTGTAGTGAAATTATCACTCTCTTCTTGATCTTCTTGATTAAAACCTCTGAGAATTTTGGTGAATTATTGTTGACAATATTCACTTAATTGGATGTTAGGCCTAAAAAAATAAAAAATCTGTTTCTCAGGCCCTCCCGCATGGTCCTTTTGGCTGCCGCATGCTCTCTTTTCATAACCAATTTAAACTTAAAAAAAATAAAAATTAAATGGTTTATGTCTAATATTTTACCCAAGTTAAAAAAACTGATGAATTTGTCCCATGAGTGCAACAAGGCTTTGCAATGCTTTAGCATTGCAAAGCCTTCTTGCACTCAAGGAATGAAATACACCACCACCCATGCTATTCCGTAGATTATGAGGCCTAAGACTTGAACCAAAAACATGAACTTTTGATGGCAAAGAAGTAATTACTGAAATAAAAAATAAAATAAAACAAGAGGCCCCACGTGGCCTGAAGCGCTCATCTTGTACAGAACACAATTTAAACAGAGTCCAAGAATGAGTCTACATTAAGCAAGCCATCTCCATAGACTACACTGTCAATCCTTGAGTCCCTCAGGAGTGACAAAAATAATCTGGGCATCATGCCTTTTCTTCAACTGATCATAAGTAAAATGCAGAGCTCCCCTATGAAGCCCCTTGATACAACCTATGTGGATTAATCTTAGTACCTCTAGAGGGTACTGAATACAAAATTTTTAATTTTTCAGCAAAATGGCCAATTCCGGCTCCCATAGAGAGCCCAAATATTAACCCAGGCTCTTGATTTGAACACAGTTAAATCTGACTTCCCTAGAGATGTTGTGTACCAAATATGAAAGCATTCTGACTGTTGGATCTGAAGAAGAGAAATTGTAAAGAAATTTCTTCGAATTGCACTAAGTTCAAATTTGGGCTACCATAGTGAGCCCAAATATTGACCTATGGATCCAATTTGAACAAACTTGAATCTGACCCCCCTAGAGATGTTGTATACCAAATGTGAAAGCATTCTGACAAGTGAATCTGAAGAAGAAGATTTTTGAAGAAATTCCCTCATATTGTACTAAGTTAAATTTCATGTTCCCATATGGAGCCCAAATATTAACCTAGGCACTCGAATTGAACAACCTGGAATCTGACCCCCCCTAGAGATGTTGTATACCAAATATAAAAGCATTCCGACTGGTGGATCTGAAGAAGAAGATTTTTAAAGAAATTTTCTCATATTGCACTAAGTAAAAATTTGGGCTACCATAGTGAGCCCAAATATATACCTAGGGATTTGATTTGAACAAACTTGAATCTGACCCCCATAGAGATGTTGCATACCAAATATCAAAGCATTCTGACTGATGGATCTGAAGAAGAAGATTTTTTTAAATTACCCTCCATATTGAACAAAGATAAAATTTGGGCTTCCGTAGGAAGCCCAAATATTAACCTAGGGACTTGGTTTGAACAATCTAGAATCTGACCCTCATAACAATGATGTATACCAAATATTAAAAGATTCTGACTGGTGGTTCTGAAGAAGAAGATTTTTAGACAATATTCCCCATATTACCCTATGTTAAAACTTCGGGCTCCTGTAGAGAGCCCAAATATGAACCAATGAGCTTTATTTCAACAAACTTTTATCTGACCCCCCCTATGAATGCTGTATACCAAATATCAAAAGATTCTGATGATTGGTTCTGGAGAAAAGATTTTTTTTAATTTTTGCAAATATGCTGACTCAGCATTTTTTCGATGCCCATTACAGAACACCCTAACATAACCGATGGCAATTTTTTTTTACCATTCAATTCTACTGGTCATAAGGATACTTCATACCAAATAAAAGCTCTCTGTTCCGTGGGGTTTGAGAAATATGGGCGTTTGAAAATATTTCTATTTTTAGCTCCCAGGGTTCCCACGGGGATGCGGGAATTTTTTTTTTTGCATGGGTCAAGTACTTATGACCCAATACTACCACAAACCAAATTTGGTTCATACCGGACCATCGGTTCAGAAAATAGAAATTTTGGGCGGGGCCAAAAATCTTACCCCTCCTATTACAAAGCCAAATATTACTTTACGAACTTCGTTTGAACAAACGTGATTCTACACCTCATATGGAAGCTCCATAGCAAATATCAAGTCATTGCACACACTGGTTCTTGAGAAGATTTTTAAAATATTTTGGAGCATTTTCCCCCACTCCCTCCCTATGGGGCCGGGCATACTGAGTTGAACAAAAATGAAATGCCCCTTTGGGACCATCACTCACACAAACTTTCACTTGAATTGGCCCAGTGGCTTTGGAGGAGAAGACCAAAACATGGTGTTGACGGACGACGGATGACGGACAGGAAGCGATTAGATTAGCTCAGCTTGACTTTGTCAAGATGAGCTAAAAACGCTCGCCCACATGTAATTTTACAAATAATGGCCTGAGAAACAGAAGGTCTACTTTGTGTGGCCTTAAGTAAAAAATTTATGAATGTGATAGGTTTGCTCAGGATGTACCACACAAATACTTAACTTGCAGTCTTACTGTCCAAGTGTCCAATGTTACCATCAATTCATCACAATAACATATCTGTTCTAAAAAGGCCACCCCCTTTTTTACTGGGGTTCAATGACACTTTCGACAGCTAGGGTCACCTTGTGTCGGACAGTTTTATGGGTGGAGGAAGCCGGAATACTTGGAGAGAACCACCAGGCAGTGACAAGCAACTGTCAGACTCCTCAAGGTACAGTGGAACCCACTTAATTGGATATCTCTTATTTGTATATCCCTGTTAATCAAATATAATTTTTAAACACAAAACCATTTACCATACCTTCAGTACAAATTTGATCTGTTAATTGCATATGGGTTGTAGAGTAAACTCCTGTTAATTGTATATAAATTTTTGTAATATGTCGAAAAAATTACTGTGACACGCACCAAATTCCCCTTATTTAGCAACCTTTTTGGCCTCACTACATCCAATACAGGCATTTATTCTATGATATCTTGTTTGACAGAGCTCATAGAGCTCTGTCAAACAAGATATAATAGAATAAATGCTCAGTTTACCTCCAGAACACAGAAAACTGACCAAATCCCTGTTAATTGTATACTCCTGTTAATTGAATAATTTTCACTGGCAAAATGGATATTCAATTAAGAGGATTCTACTGTACTAACTCCACAAAAGCAGGGTAAGCATTGGTTGAAGACAAGTGAATCATCGATGTGCAGTACACCTTAGTACACAGTGCCAACGTGGCCCCAAGTGGACAATCGGGATAAAGTGCCTTGTCCAAGGACACAACATGATTACCCCTGGTGGGGATCAAACTGTGACCCATTCAGTTTGGAGTCCAATAAGACACTGCCCATATCCCAAAACCCGCAACTTATAACGATAACAAGTTTAGTAAATAAATCTTTTGCGTACCCCATGACCAAGCTTGAAAATAAGCAGACTGTCATCTGCAAAATGAGGCCCCCCCCCGAGGTTGAATTTGGTGATGCTACCCTGCACAGCAGGGTAGCATCACCAATTTTACCCTCTGTGAACCTCAGTCTGAATCAAGGTCTCAAGCCAAAACAGAAAGATGTACATGTACCTAGAGGATAAACTGGCCCAGTGTATGGGATAGCATCAGCAAATTCACCCTCTGGGACCTCATTTTGCAAATGACAGGTTGCTTATATTCAGGCTTGCCCATGACATCACTGGACAAATTATAATCAATAAATCAGATAAAGGGTTAGGCCTCTCCATATTAGTTATTTTCCTCAAAATAGCTTATGACCTATTATTGGAACAAGTTTGTTGAGCATGTTCCAAGCGGAGGTCATAAGTTACTTTTTTACTGCAAAAAAAAAATTAGTTATTCAAGAATTTTGTCTGCGAGTATTGTCTGCCTTTTGTGTTAGATGAAGGGTTAAAATGCAGGCGCTATAATTGAACATAAAATGGTAAATTAAATGTACATAGATTTCAGGTCAGGCCCATAAATATCTTCAGTTATCTTTTTAAATAGATTAATAGTTTTTGTCAAGAGCTCATAAAAAGATTTGGGTCACGTATGAAAATTAGGATCAGTCAGAAAACCTTAACCATTTCATTACTATTCATCAGCCTCAGACATGCAAAAAGGAAACAAATATTTGAATCCTGTTAAAACGTCTTGAATAAATATTTGAAGCCAAAAATCTTCTCTTCATTTCAGCATTATAAGAAAATTTTACTGTCATTTTCTCTCTCCACAGGTAATATCATCTATTAACCCTTTACCTAACAAAACGACCAAAATGGCCAGAAAATTAACCAGAATAAGCTTTATATGCAGACTGCATATCTTTATGTCTATCTGAAAGAGTATGTTACTCTGGATAGCCATGTTCGATTTCATGAAGATCTGACCATTAGCAGCTGAGTTACAGACTCATACAGACAAAAAATGAAAGTGTCAAAATGACATTATAGCTTAACTTGTGTGTTGTGTTTGATGAAAAGGATAATGTTCAATGTTCAGGAAAGGATTATGAAATAAGACAAGAATTGTGATAATTGGGGATATGTTCATTTCTGTTCCCTGTGTGCTATGTTTTTGATAAAAATAATATGAGGTGTACACTGTACTAAAAGAGCTGAGGGGTGGGTTAATATGCACACAGTTAATGTATGTGGCCCTCACACTTAACGTATATCAATGGAAATTACCAAGTTACAGTGAAATTATTCCAAAATGAGTCATCCAAATGAGTCATCCTATCAAGTTACATTAAAATCCCTTCATAAACATGACCTGTAGACTGTGCTAAAGGTTTTCGAGCTTCTGGCCCCTGTAGCCGTCACAGTTGCCCAATCACGTCCAAAAGGGGACTTTCTCATCTAGACATTATATGAAGTCAACCCACCAAGTTACAATGAAATTCCTCAATAAATATGACCTGTAGACTGTGCTAAAGGTTTTCGGGTTTTGGGCTTGGGCAGTCGTCACGGTTGGCAGATCACGCCCAAATGGGGAAATTCTCATGTAGACATCATAAGGAGTCACACTACCAAGTTACAATGAAATCCCTCCATATTAATCATGACCAGCAGACTGTGCTAAAAGTTTTTGGGTTTTGGGCTTGGGCTGCAATCACGGATGACAGATCATGCCCAAATGGGGACGTTCTCATCTAGGCATTATACAGAGGCAGCCTACCAAGTTACAATGAAATCCCTTCATAAAAACGACCTGTAGACTGTGCTAATGGTTTTCAGGTTTTTGGCTCGGGGAGCCTGATACCGGTTGACCCATCGCGACCAAAAGGGGACTTTGTCAAGTTAAGCTAAAAACTGTCTTTTTCAATGGAAAAGGGGGCATAACTTAAGGGTGGAAGATGCAGACTGCATATAGCTTGGTGTGTGGAGTCATCCTATCAAGTTACATTGAAATCCCTTCATAAATATGACCTGTAGACTGTGCTAAAGGTTTTCGGGCTTCTGGCCCCTGTAGCCGTCACAGTTGCCCAATCACGTCCAAAAGGGGACTTTCTCATCTAGACATTATATGAAGTCAACCCACCAAGTTACAATGAAATTCCTCAATAAATTTGACCTGTAGACTGTGCTAAAGGTTTTCGGGTTTTGGGCTTGGGTAGTCGTCGCGGTTGGCAGATCACGCCCAAATGGGGAAATTCTCATGTAGACATCATAAGGAGTCACACTACCAAGTTACAATGAAATCCCTCCATATTAATCATGACCAGCAGACTGTGCTAAAAGTTTTTGGGTTTCGGGCTTGGGCTGCAATCACGGATGACAGATCATGCCCAAATGGGGACGTTCTCATCTAGGCATTATACAGAGGCAGCCTACCAAGTTACAATGAAATCCCTTCATAAATACGACCTGTAGACTGTGCTATGTGCTAATGATTTTCAGGTTTTTGGCTCGGGGAGCCTGATACCGGTTGACCCATCGCGACCAAAAGGGGACTTTGTCAAGTTAAGCTAAAAACTGTCATTTTCAATGGAAAAGGGGGCATAACTTAAGGGTGGAAGATGCAGACTGCATATAGCTTGGTGTGTCTGAAGGAGCATGTCATACTGGATAGCTATGTATGACTTTCTGAAGATCTGATCACTATCACCTGAGTTACAGACAAACAACTGTCTTTTCTCAATGGAAAAAGAAGCATAACTCCTTGGTGGAAGGTATGGACAGCATAAATTGACAGGTGTCTAAATAAGCATGCCAAGCTGGACACAATTTGGGGTTGATTCAATAATTCAAACTGAAGTTATCATCCGGATACCAAGTTTCCAAAGTTGTGCAATTTGGTGGAAAAGCGGAGAAAAAAGGGGCATAACTCTCAACAAAAATTATTGGATCCAGCTGATATTTGAAATTCACCTCATCACTGGGGTTAGGGACATATACAGCAAATTTGGTTTTGATTCGATGACCCAAACTTGATTTATCACTCCAGATGGGCAGACGGACTCAGCTGATTACAATAGTCCTCCGACAAAATGTTAGGGGACAAAAAGGGGCATAACTCCTGGATAGAAGGTGACAACAGCATAACTTGATATGTGTCTGAATGAGTATGTCATGCTGGAGATCCATGTAACATTTCATGAAGTTGTGTTCACTATCAGATGAGTTACAGGCTCATACCAATAAAAATTGTGTTTTTTCTCCTTAGAAAAAGAGGTATGGCTCACGAGGGGAAGGTGCAGACAGCACAACTTGATATATGTTTGAAAGCACATGTCTTGAAGGATACCCAGACAAAATATAATTAAGATCAGACCACTATCAGCTGAGTTATGGACTCTTTCTAATGTCTTCAAACATAACTTATGCCTTTTTGCAAGTGTCATCCAGCAGGCCTGAAAAGTAGAGCCCATGTAGTTGTGGGATGGGGCCACACCTGGAAATAAGCAGACTGTCATCTGCAGAATGAGGTCCCAAGAGGGTGAATTTGGTGATGCTACCCTGTACAGCAGGGTAGCATCACTAAATTTACCCCCTGTGAACATCAATCTGAATCAAGACCTCAAGCCTAAATAGAATGAGGTACCAAGAGGATAAATTGGCCCGCTGTATAGGAAACCATCAGCAAATTCACCTTCGGGAGGACCTCATTCTGCAAATGACTGAATGCTTATTTCCAGGCTTGGATGTTCCATAGAAATTATTAGATATATCCTACTTGAGTATTTCAGGAGCACAAGCAAAAGGGTACCTCAATTGCAAATAAGATGCATCATTCCAATTGAAACTGCAATACCTTTTCAACAGCAGGACATGTATCTATTTGATTGGATGGATCTGAACTTTTGTTGCTGGTATTTTTTAACATCATCCACTAAATTTGATCCAAGCCTTGGTAAACCCTGGTTGAAAAGGAATTTAGTCCCAGATTTTGAGTTGAATTGTCACTCATCAAAATATTATTTATTTATTGATGTTCACAGTAGTTTCAGCATCTATAATAGCTTTATCGTGAGTGCAACGTACGCATCAAGTCAAACCCATTTGATCATTTGCACCTATGTGGCCCATCTAAGGCAACTTCAACCCCAGGCATTAAATTTGTTTCCAGGGTTCTATTTTATCAATAAAAATAAACTATTAACTGAAAATAGAATATATTTTAATTTTATGAATTTATTTTAAAAATTTTTTCACAATCCAGTATAAGTATTTACATTAGTCACTCGTTTCTTTCTGTTCATAAATGAGATCATCTCTATTTTACGACTAACCCTGTGATTAGTGAGTGTACACATTCTTGAAGTGTGTGATATGGCAGTCAACAACAGAAAGGTTGACTAATGCACAGGGTTAGTTACACTTTCTGGTTATTGAAAACAAATCATTATTAACTGAGTAACTAGCTCTGTGCTTTGTACATAAGTGTAAATCTTATCTATAGCAACTCTTTACCCAACATAATGGCCAAAACTTAAGCCACTACTACAGTGGAACCCTGTTAACTGAATAACAACTTGTCCAGTGAAAATTATTCATTTAACAGGAGAATTCAATTGATAGGGAATGTGTCACTTTCCTCTATTCTAAGAGACAAACTTGGGGCACGGTGGCTCAATAGGTAGAGGTGCAGGCTGCAAGCCGAAAGGTCCTCAGTTTGAATCCCACCTGCGACAACCTTGTTGTGTCCTTGGGCAAGACACTTCATCCCCATGGGGCACGGTGGCATTGTGTACTGAGGCATACTGCATGTTGATGGTGCTCTTGTCTTCAACCAATACTAACCCTGCTTGTGTGGAGTTGGTATGTTTGGGAGCTGATAGTTGCTTGCTGGTTCTCTCCAGGTGCTCCGGCTTCCTCCACCCGTAAAACTGTCCTGGTCATAATTAGCAATTGTGGAGAAATATGTGACCTTAAACACCAATAAATAAAAAATTAATAGAGACAAACTTGCATTTATTCTATTACATCTTGTTTGACAGAGCTCCAATGAGCTCTGACAAACAAGATATAATAGATTAAATGCCTGTATTGGATGTACTGAAGCCAAATAAGTCTATAAATAAAGGAAAACTGGGGAGTGTCAGGGTAATTTCTTGACAAGTTACAAGATTTTTATTCAATTAACAGGAGGTTACTCCATAACATATATTCAATTAAAAGGTCAAATATGTACTGTGAATGGTTTTGTGTTGGGAAATTATATTCAATTAACAGAGTTATTCAGTTAAGAGATATCCAATTAACCCTTTACCCAACGCAGATGATATCAAAAATTATTAATTCAAATATCGTTTAATTTTTTTTGAAAACTTTCAACAAAACCATATCATGTGACCCCTCATTGGAACGAGCTCGACGACCTCGTTCCAATGAGGGGTCACATGATATGGTTTTGTTGAAATTTTCTGAATAATAATATTTTTTCAGCTGCTAAATATGCATATTACGCGGGCGGATGCAGGCGATTCGTTGGGTAAAGGGTTAAGTGGGCTCCACTGTATTCTCAAAAAGCATTCAAATTGAACTTATGATCTCCCATTGGAATGGATTGTGGAAAGTTTTTTTTCAGTGAATTCCAAAAATGAAAACATATTCTATTTTCAATTAATAGCTTGTAGGTGGATTGGGCCTATTTACATACAATTTGAAAGTTCTATAGGTGAATGCTTCAGCTCGCTGAGATTCCTCTTTCCCTTCAACTGGAATGTTCTTGGATCGTGCATGGTTTCATAATGATGTACAAACATCACTTACCTACATCTCACCATCCAAATTTAGAATGCCTCCCAGTAAGTATGTTAATTGGAAGCAGTGAAGCCTGATGTTTTAAATTAAAATACTTTTACCAATTCTTACTTGCTAAAACATGGAAAAAGAATTTCTAACAAGAACCCTCACAAAGAACCTATTTTATCCCCTTAAGTGTCAAGAAATATTCTAGTGCAGACAATACAGCTGAACAACTTCAAATAATCTGTTAACCCTTTACTCAATGTAACGGTCAAAAAGGGCCAGCGTGATTCTCAAAAATCGTCAATTAATTTTCATTATTTGTCTCAAAAACATGGGTTATGACCTCTCATTGGAACGAGCTCATTCCAATGAGGGGTCATAACCTTGTGTTTGAGAAAAAAAATGAAAAAAATTAGTTTATTCAAGAATTTTATTTGCAAGTGTCGTCTGCTTTTCATGTTAGGAAAAGGGTTAAAACTATTTACCCCAGAATAATAAAACTCGAACAGAATAGAATCATTATTTGAAAATCATGGTTCCCCAGTCAACAGTTTTAACCCTTTACCCAACGCAGACGATATCAAAATTTATTATTTTAAATATCATTTTTTAAAATTTTTCAAAACATTACAATAAAACCATATCATGTGACCCCTCATTGGAACGAGCTTGACGAGCTTGTTCCAACGAGGGGGTCACGTGATATGGTTTTGTTGAAAGTTGTTGAAAAGTAATATTTTTTCAACTGCTGAATTTGCATATTACGCGGGCGGATGTGGCCGATTCGTTGGGAAAAGGGTTAAGTAAAGTCCATACATCAAGTTTGCGGGCATGGTGGCTCAGTATTTTTAACAATGGACTAAAAACTGAAAGGTTCATAGTTCGTTCATGACAAGTGGTAACTGCATTGTGTCCTTGGGCAAGGCACTTAATCTTGATTGCCTGCATGGGGGCATGGTGGCACTGTGTAGTAAGGCAGACTGAATGTTGACAGCATTCTTGCCTTCAACCAATGCTAACCCTGCTTTTGTCTGACGTGATGTGACTGGCTCTCCAAAGTATCATTAAACCCCAATAAATACAGATCAAGTTCAGTAAATTTTACTATGAAATTTGGGACAAACTGAAGCTTTTTTAATCACTTGATCCAAAACCTAATGAAATATGCCTAAAAGGATCAAGAATCTTAAATTTCATTTTTAACAAGAGGCCCCAAGGGGCCTTAATCGCTCACCTGATAACATGGTTCAAAGAAGAAGATCACATTCCGTTAGTCATGGTTCATCAACACTACAGAGAATGAAGTCATGAAATTATTCATAACTCCAGTGTCCATGTCAGATGATTATTATCATAGGTCTTTCCGACTGCTTCCAATTCTATCAGCTGTAAAACAGCACTGCCAAACTTCTGAGGGTTATTATGTCATTGCAGTTTGAAATGCAAATTTTATGGAAATAAAAACAGTTAGGAAAGGATTTGAATAAGATTGCCTGCCCCCTGGGATTCTGGAGTCGATCAGTCAACACCCACAATTCGAGTCAAAGTGAACTAGTCGGCGCCCCACTTTCAACCACTGAGATTTACATAGCAATACCTCTGCAGTTGAATATTTTTCTTCACTCGAACATTTTACTGATGCTGCTTTATACGTAATAAATTGAATGGCATGGCAATCTCTCTGTAACAGAAATTATATTGTATGGAGACAATTTCAAATACTGGTAACTTCGCTGTTAACAGTATTAAGGCACATGTAGTGCGACCACTGGCAGCGAGTTCATCTACTTTGATCTCAAAAGTCTGTGCCAGTTATCTCATTTTAACCCTTTACCTAACATGAAAAGCAGACGACACTTGCAAAAAAAATTCTTGAATAACTAAATTTTTTCATTTTTTGTCTCAAAAACATAGGTTATGACCCCTCGTTGGAACGAGCTCGTCGAGCTCGTTCCAACGAGGGGTCATAACCTATGTTTTTGAGACAAAAAATGAAAATATTTTGAAAATTAATTGGCGATTTTTGAGAATAGCGCTGGCCGGTTTTGGCCGTTACGTTGGGTAAAGGGTTAAGTATTGTTGATTTTACTCTCTAAACAGATTTATTTATTTATTTATTTATTTATTTATTTATTTATTTATTTATTGGTGTTTAAGGTCACATACTTATGCACAATGGCTAATCGTGACCGTGACAGTTTTATGGGTGGAGGAAGCCAGAGTAACCAGAGAGAACCACCAAGAATCGATGAGCAACTGTCAGCTCAACATTCTAACTCTGTTCAAGCACCGCTCAAGCAGGGTTACAGCGGTTGAAGACATGTGCACCATCGACATGCAGTACGCTTTAGTACACAGCGCCATCGTGCCCTCATGTAGGCAACCGGTATAAAGTGCCTTGCTCAAGGACAGAATGTGGGTCATCCCAGACAAGGATTGAATTCGGGACCTCTAGCATAGAAGTCCAACAGTCTACCACTGAGCCACCGTACACCCTCTAAACAGATCAACTAACAATTGTTTTAACTTTCGTCAGCGGACCTTGCATCAGAATTTTGTTATGTTGTAATCTTTTTATAGGAAACACATGTTCCGACAAGTCGACACAGAAATCCAGTCAATGTTGGGCTATATCAACGTCAACAACGACTTGTCGACTAATCGTTTCAACAATAGTTACTAGGTCCTATTTTACCAGTGGAACTGAAATTGTTAACCATATAAAGAAAATATGTGTATTTGAATAAATATGAAACACGAACAAGGAAAAATGTTGGCTTTTGCGCTGATACCGTAATTTTTTTGAAAGCCCCTGATAGTGGCTTCTTGCACTCAACCAGTTTATTACATCACTAGTTTTATTAAACTAATTTACATAGGCTCTCACAAATTTTATTTATTGATTGGTGTTTAAGGTCACTTTAAACATCTACAGCTATATCATGACAGGAACACACATATAGAGTCAAGTTTATCCATTCATTTATTCTTGTGCAACCCTCTTTTACTGGTTGAGGGCTAGATTATTTTTGGTGGTCTCAATTTATTATTCAAAATTGGTTTCATTTCAAATTATTGGTTTCATTAATTATTATTAGGCACTCTCCAATAATTTGAAATAAACAAATTAATATGAACACAATTTTATATGCATTTGTCTGAAACATCAGCAAGGAAATTGTTTGCTTTTGATCGGGTACCCTCATTTTTCTGACAGCCTGATAGTGGCTTCTTGCACTCAAACCAGTTAACCCTTTACCTAACATGAAAAGCAGACGACACTTGCAAAAAAAATTCTTGAATAATTATTTTTTTTCATTTTTTGTCTCAAAAACATAGGTTATGACCTATGTTTTTGAGACAAAAAATGAAAATATTTTGAAAATTAATTGGCGATTTTTGAGAATAGCACTGGCCAGTTTTGGCCGTTACGTTGGGTAAAGGGTTAACTCCTAGCACTCTAGTAGTGCAACAGAATTTTCTCCAATCACTGTTTTTCTCTAGTATAACTATGAATGTAATCAATTATATCTCGTTTGACAGATCTCACTGAGCTCTGTCAAACAAGGTAGATTTGATTAAATATCAAGCTGCATTATAGGAAATATTTGCTGCTGAAAACTTTGCCATTTTGACATGAGAGGTCAGTGAGGTCGGAGGGTTAAAGGACTTCAAGCCCAGGTGATGGTTATGTGATCCTATTTTCCTAGCAAATCAGAACTTGTTGACTAAGTAAAGAAGCACAATTCCATTACTGGGTTCCTATGGGAATATAGCACCCCTAATAATGATATTCTCTAAATATCTTACTGTTGATCCAAGGGATGTGTATGCACCACTGTTTCCCAAACTTGACAAACTACTCGTTGATCCCGACCTGGAGCTGTATGCTGATCCTGGCGCCGAGCTGAATGCACTCCCACCATAACTTCCAGTACTTCCATAGGAGCTCCCATAAAGTCCACCTGAGTAACCACCGGAGAGTCCAACATATGGACTGGAACTGGTGTTTGATAATACTGAGCTAGGATTGGTCAAACCACTATATCCCCCAGGAACTACACTGTAACCAGAAGGAACTGATGAATAACTTCCTGGCACAGAACTATAACCTCCAGGAATAGAACTATAGGAACCACCATAAGCTCCAGAGCCACTCAAGCTTCCTGGACGATACGACCCGTACGACATGATGAAAATCAAGTGAAATAATAATTCTGTTGCTACAGTGAAAGTACAACATTTGAGATATTCCAATATCTTTAGTCACAGCTTTATGCATGTACTGCAATTAATATCTTAGCATTTAACACACATTCCAGCACAAGAGAATGGGAAAGTTTAGCTGATTTGATATATTATCTTGCACAATTAGTGCAAATGATAATTCTCTTCCTGAACCTAATTAGTTATCAATGCAACATTAGAACACACTATGAATTCCATTCATGTGAACAATGAAGCTTCATAAGACAAGAGGCTCTCAGCTCAGCCACCATTTTTTTCTATGTTTGTAACAGAAAAAAATCTGCGAAACAAGTACAACCATGTGCTTTACTCATTCCTCCTAGATACTTCACTTGAAGTTAGAGCTTTTCACAAAAGAAAGTATGATATGGCACTCCTTAATTCTGAATGAAATAAAACAAGATAACAATTTTGCTATCCTTTGACAATTTTCCTTCAAGCAATCTCAAAAGCTTTGGTTCCAAATCTGTGATACAAACAAATGTAAACGAAAACAACTGGAAGTTATACTCCCCGAAATCAGTTATAGTTATAAACAAGCCTGAGGCTAGTAAGATCTTATAAGAAAGTTGTAGCTGAAGAGTCCATATGTCAGAAAGGGGTGATTATCAATGTATTGAGAAATTCCAGACAGCAGAAAATCAGATGGTTGAGTCATTGCTTCTCAAGCTGTACCAAAAACACTAAAATAGTTCCAGTTGGTATATTTAAAACTCCACCACCAGCAAGGCATCTAAAAATAAGTAACGACTGTTCATCTGTCTCAACAATACTGATGTGAAAAGTGTGCAGTGGTATATTAGCCAAGCATCATAGTAGAGGATTTACTAAAGTACTGATTAAAGTAACTCTCCACCTCTACTACACCGAATAAATATTAACCCAACAATGGCATTATCTCCAAATAATACTTAACCTATGTTCAACTCTAAGCCTTTAACTCTTAACCAGCTGAGTATTTTAAAATTATTTTCCATTAATTCTCGTCTTGGCTGCTGTGGAGTAGCCATGACTAGATTTGATGGAGAATTCAAGAAATCACTGGACAAAATGTTGATACAATTTATAGAGGAAAATTTGGTTAAAAATGTCCCAATGATACTTATTTTAGTGGCATGAGAATTTCTGTACTGGGCAGGAATATCCGCTGGCAGCAGACATGGAGTTAACTTTTAACCAGCTGAGAAATTTTAAAATATGTTTCATCAAATCTAGTCTTGGCTGCTTTACAGCAGCCCTGACTGGATTTGATGAAAAATTCATCAAAATTTGACTTGAGAAATCATTGATCAAAAAGTCTGCACATTTTAAAGGGGAAATTTGGTTAAATATACTTAAACTTTACTTATTTTAATGCCAAGAGATTTTGTCCTGCAGGAATATCCGCCACCAGCAACATGCAAGAAGTTAAACCCGAACTAACACGACTCGATGAGGACACTTCACAGATATTCCTTTAACTGGTTGAGAGCCAGAACCCCAAATTTGGGCCCTACGCACTTAAAAGTGCCAGTACATTGGAACCCTGTTAATTGAATAGTCACTTTACCAGCAAAAAATATTCATTTAACAGGAGTATACAATTAACTACAGCTGAAACGGTTAATTAATCAATTAACCAACGATCAACATCTTGATCGATCAAAAAAGTAACTGATCGATTAAACTTTACGTTTGAACTAGTACATTTGATGGGTTAACAAAGGAACAAACTTTCTCCAAAGCAGGCAAACATTGTTTAACTGACTCACATTAATAATATGAGACAGAGTAAAGCATGCCAATTATGTGGTGACATACTTGTTCACTTGCTTATAATCCCTCATTGGAACAAGCTAAATGAGCTCAATCCAATGAGGGGTCATAAGCTATGCTGTTGAGACAAAAATTGAAAACATTATAACATTTGAATGGAGATTTTTTTTAAGAAGCACTGGGCGGTTTTGTCAGTTGTGTTGGGTAAAAGATTAATGCTGTAAATCATCAATAGTATGACAATTATTCAACTACCTATTGGATCAAGATATTAATCGGTTAATCCATGTGATTAATCATTCAAGAAAACCCTTTAACTGTTTCGGCTTTACAATTAACTGGAATAGGGGCATTTTCCTATCCTCTAGTTAGACCATTTATTCTATAAATCCTTGCTTGACAGAGCTCAAACAAGATATAGTATATACTGAGTCAAAAAAGAAAGTACCGCGGTATAATAAACTTTGAGGAGCAATGTTTTTAGTATTATCGACCTTAATCCCAAACAAATTATTGTAAATTCATATTTCAAGTCTTGCTGTATGAATTTGATTAACTTCATGTTCTTACTGTTGCCAGCGTTACGTCAGGACGTCGCAATTCAGACCTGGGGTGAAATGAAAAGTTCACACATGCAGTCAATAGCGTGTATGCCCACCGTTTGCCTCTTGAATGGCAAGACATTGACGGCGCATGGACCTGATAAGTCTCTGGATGTCACCCTGTGGTACTGCGTTCCACTCCTGCCTTAGAACATTACATAAATCGCCTAACGTCTGAAGATCATGAAGTCGTACCCGACGGTCCAATTGATCCCAAAGATGCTCGATTGGCGAAAGTGGGGGCAAGGGAAGAAGTTAGATGTCTGCTCCTCAAGAAAGTCACGACAGATACGCGCTACGTGACGGGCATTGTCTTGCTGGAATAACTGCAATCCGACATTAGAGTTGAACAACAACAGTGTTAAGAATTTTGACCCTATATCGCTGTCCATTCAGATTACCATCAATGAAGATCAACTGCGTTCGATGGTGCAAGGAAATTCCAGCCCAAACCATTACACTACCTCTGCCAAAACGGTCGCATTCCCGTGCGCAAGCATCAGAAAACCATTCTCCTTGTCGGCTATGCACTCTTGCCCTACCATCAGCACGCCGTACACAAAATATCTTGATTCATCACTAAAAAGACCTGTGTTCCAATGCTGCTGAGGCCAGCGAACACGCCGACGTGTACATTCCATGATGACGTTGGGTAAGGATTGGTCTATGGTATGGATGCCTACTTCGGATGCCATGTTCAGCGAGTCTGTCGCAGACAGTTTGTGCACTGGATCTATTGTTAGTTCTACCAGGAGTAATTGCTGCTGTCCTTGTTGCCGGAAGGAAGTGATCCCACAAGTGCCACGGTTATTCATGTGAAAGATATCCAATTAAGTGGACTCAACTGAACAATTTTACCACAGTAAACATGTATTGCTTCCAGGGGAATTCCCACAGGGGGTATGGAGGGTAAAAACTAAAGAGAGTCAGCAGTAAAAGCTTTGTCAACAAAATTAACAGTAGTTGATTCTTGGTGATGGCATTCATTTGCTGTGGCAACAATGGCATTTTCTACATCACTGCTGACTACCATTCTATGCCAAATTTCATGTGTAGAAATATGATTTTTTTTATTATGAGATTGCTTTGGCCCAGGATATCATGAGAGCCAAAGGCTCGAGTGATATCCTGGGCCAAAGCAAAATGAGTGTGATAATTCTTAACATCTTCAAACGTGTGTGCGGTTCTATATTTATCACACACCTCCCATGTCAAAACCAATCCACATGAAAATCGAACTAAAAGCACTTTTTAACTGGACAATGGCTGCGTTTCCTCTGTTGCCAAGACATCACTGTTAGTTGGTGGGGTACCAACCCTTATTGGCTTTTTAATTTTTATGACATTCAATTGGTCAAAACCAATTGACACTGATGCAGGGAATAAAACAACAAAAGTTTTAAATAGCTAATAAGTTTTGCCCACTCCATCATTATAAGACCAGTTGTGGAAAATATTTGTCAAGGAACAATTTTGTAAATTTTTTACTCGAATCTGATTTTTAAATATCGCGGTAAACAAATCCCAAATGTGGAACTTGAAATATCCAAGTGATCTAGACTCTGGTACATTCGACTAATGAATGGTGGAATTTATTTAGACAGGTTCCTTCTCTGTTTATGTTGGAAACGAAACGAAATAGAACATGTTTTGTATCACCATGAGTGATACAACTTTATTTTTATCGTACAGGCAGAACATGGAAAATCCTGTGTTTTACATTAATAAGTGTGTGATAAATTTATTATATTAATTTTATTTGTTTAAGGTAACATAGCATCTATGGCTGCATAATGATTGTATGATATCAAGTTTGTTTACACTTATACTGTCCACTTTAAAGGGTTTTCATCCCACTTTCCACCACAGGTATTGGTTACCTGGTACCAGCAAAACAGAACTCATTTACAACAGTAAACAAGAAGTGTTCCACTTCGCCGGGTTCCTGGCAATCTGGAATCTGATGAAATTAAGCGGAAGTGTGAATGTTCACCTCTGCCCAGTTCTTAACTCTTAACCCACTGAGTATATTTTTCATCAAATCTTGTCATAGCTGCTGTACAGCTGAAAAATTCATCTAAATTTGACTCAAGGAATGATTGGTGAAACACATCCATTTAATTTATAGTGGGGAAATTTGATCAAATGTGCCCAAATTATACTTATTTCAGTGGCAACAGAAATCCTGTTGTGTTCTATTCACATGCCATTCTATTCATATTTGGATGCAATACTCAATCTCTGTGTTGTGATTGTTCCAAGAGATTGTCCTGCCTTTCTGGTAAAACATGCAAGATTAGTAATTTAATAAGGTTATGTTGTATTACTGTAGTAACCTGTAGTTCGCTCATGTATTTTACAATTTACATAACCTGAAAGGTCGATCTCAGGTTAATTCCAGGCCTGCAATTCCTGCTTCCAAGTACTCCATTACTTAGTTATAATTATTGCATTAGGGATTAACTACCTCTAAATTAAGAACAGAGAATATATATATGCTAGGATGTTCAGGGTTCGTACACCAAATTTAGAGCTTTGTTAACCCTTTACCTAACGAATCGCCCGCATCCGCCCGCGTAATTTTAATTAAATTTTTCAAAATATTTCAACAAAACCATATCAACTGGCCCCTCATTGGAACGAGTTCATTGAGCTCATTCCAATGAGGGGTCACATCATACGGTTTTGTTGAAATTTTTTGAAATTTTTTTTTTGGGTAAAGGGTTAAACAAGACTGAACTGGTTAAATTCCAAGTTGCGTTATGGGAAAAATCTGCTGCTTGAAATTCTGGTATATTGACATTAGTGTATGGCAGGTTAACAGAAACCAGGCTTCATACACATTTTTGAGAATCAAATTCCATGACTTTTTCAAAACGTTTCCACTCAATTTCCATAATCTTTCCCTCATTAGTATAATCAACATGCTCTCTTTTGGGGGATTTTTAGGCTCGAGTTTTCAGGGAAACTACATACTGCATCACTGTCACAAATTTTGAGGACTTTTCAGACTATAGCAAAGAATCTATTAACCACTTTGATTTAACCCTTTACCCAACGCAGACGATATCAAAATTTATTATTTTAAATATCATTTTTTTAAATTTTTCAAAAAATTTCAACAGAACCATATCATGTGACTCCTCGTTGGAACGAGCTCGACGAGCTCGTTCCAACGAGGGGTCACATGATACGGTTTTGTTGAAATTTTTTGAAAAATAATATTTTTTCAACTGCTGAATTTGCATATTACGCGGGCGGATGCGGCCGATTCGTTGGGTAAAGGGATAAGTAAGAGTCAACTATATTGCTGTGTTCCTTGTAAGAACCACTTCTAAACAAAGAAAGCATTAAAAATACAGCCTGATGAATAATACCAATAGAATTTCCATTCCTTAGCCAACATACATGTGGTCAAAGAAAGGCTCTTTAACATGTAAAAACAACTGTGAAACACTTGGTACTTGCAGTCAACCACTCAAGTACTGTTTATCTGCCCCACAATATATTATGTTTTAGACAAGAAAGCAATGCTTTTATTGCCCAGCAGGTCTGCTATCTTAATCAGTGCACACTGACTCAAGTCATCAATCTATTTTCCACAATGTATACCTGCTGATCTCATTTATTCACTAAAACTGATTTAGCAGACAAAGATACTTGAGAGACAGATATTTAGTTTAGACAGTAATGAAATTTAGATCTATTATTACCTATATACATGATTAACTTAACATCAAATGCTCAGCTAGTTTGAGAATAACTAGAGCAGAACTCACACCTCTTTAGAATAGTACAGTGGAACCCTATTAATTGAATAGCCACTTTGCCAATATATATATATTTATTGTTGTTTAAGGTCACATACTTCTGCACAATGGCTAATCTTGACCACAACATGGAGATAAAGTCAAGGTCAGTCAATCATTTATACCCCCATGTTGCCTATTTTAGAGGACTCGCACCCCTAGCATTAGTGACTGGGTCCTATTTTACCAGTGAAACAGAGTTTGTCTACCACAGTAAACAAGCACTGCTTCACTTCCCGGGGTTCCCACGGGGGAGCCACTTTGCCAATAAAAATTATTAAATTAACAGGAGTATTCCATTAACTGGGATTGTGTCACTTTTCTGTATTCTAGAGATAAAATTAGCATTCATTCTATTATATCTTGTTTGACAGAGCTCCATGAGCTCTGTCAAACAAGATCTTATAGATTAAATGCCTGAACTGGTTGGATGTACTGAGGCCAAATAGGTCTATAAACAAAGGAAAACTGGGGAGAGTCATTGTATTTTCTCGACAGGTTGCAACACTTCTTATTCAATTAAGAGCAGTTTACTCTATAACCTATATTCAATATTAACAGGTCAAATTTGTACTGGAGTTGTGGTTTTGTGTTGGGAAATTATATTCAAATAACAGGGTTATTCAGTTGAGATATCCAATTAAGTGGGTTCCACTGCATTGCAAGGAGACTAAGAACCAGGAATTAAGAATGCATCACCAGGTTTCCAATACTTTTTGGAGATGAATTAGTCTGTTTTGTATGTCAGTTGGGTTTCTGCTTTTGAGTGCATAATTGGTTATTGGGGTTCAAGGTCATTTCCAGCAACTCTGGATATACTAATAAATGCGGTCATATTGTGACTGTAACTACATTGTATGTAACAAATCAATATGTGCCATTTGTTTTATAATATGCAGAATAATATATATGACTCTCAACAGAGGCACTTGTAACTGTCTTATAGGATACCAATTAAGTACAACTTGTTTACCACAATAAACAACCACGTTCCACTACCACTGGGATTAGTTAAAACAGAACCTGAATACCAACCAGAAGCTCAATTGAGTCTAAAATGCTCCCCTGGATCACGTTGTCTGTAGGGAATAGAAAGGCAGTAAGCGTGAGCTTTTAATTGACTTATTTGATATTTTAAAACAAGAGAAATGCAAGGGTGGCATCTGCCCGCCAAGTGAATCTTGACAAGGTTAGTGTGGAGTTTTGTCAATATGGGATCAGAAGAATTATCGAAAGAAACCTTCCACTATCCATTCTCAATACATCACCAAGAGCGGAGACTGATCAGTGAAGGCATTCTTGAGTTAATTGACAGAAACCTAAAGAAAGATGGACACTGTGGTGGATATCAAATCCAGACAATTACTGAAGCAACATTCCACTATCCACCCTCAACACAATACCAATTTAAGATGAGAATGGTCAATGAAGGCGCTTTTGAGTTAATTGATGGAAACCAAAATGAAGATGGCCACCATGGCAGGCATATTGGATATCCAATCCAGCCAATTATCAAAAGGAACCTTATTATTTATTTATTTATTGGTGTTACATATTTTTGCACTTTGGCTAATCATGACCACAACATGAATATTAACTCAAGACCTGGGGTGAGCGTTAATAAGCCATGTTGCCCATTTTAGAGAGGATTTGCACCTCCCAAGCATTGGTGACTGGGTCCTATTTTACCACATTGAACAGGCACTGTTTCACTTCCCAGGGTTCCCTCGGGGAAAAGGAAGCTTCCACTACCAACACAATACCAAAAGCTGAGAATGATCTGTGAAGGTGATTTTGAGTTAATCAAGAGAAACCAAAATCAAGACATCCGACATGGACAAATCAATATGGCCACGGTGGAAACATTGGATATTGAATCGGGACAATTATCCAAAGGAATGTTTCACTACCCACCCTCAACACACCAAGAGATGAGAATAACTGAAGGCATTTTTAAGTTAATTGATGGAAACCAAAACTTTACAGGCAGATCATAGATGCCAAATTGGACATGGTGTTGACATAATGCCCCCTCTGATTTGAGATCAGGGTATAAGAAAGTGTCAGTGACACTGTAGCTTAACTTGACTGTGTGTAGTGTTTGATGAAAAGAAGAATGTTCAATGTTTATGAAAGGATTATGAAATAAGACAAGAATTGTGAGAATTGAGAATATGTTAATTTCTGTTCCCTGTGGACTATGTTTTCAATAATAAATAATTTGAGGTGTAGACTGTACTAAAGAATTGAGGGGTGGTTTAATGTGGCTCTCACAGTTAATGTATGTCAACCAAAGTTATGAAGTGACAGTGAAATTATTCCAAAACGAGTCATCCTATCAAGTTACAATGAAATCCCATCATAAATAAACTGTGCTGAAGGTTTTCAGGCTTCGGGCCTGTGCAGCCATCATGGTTGACTGATCACAACCAAAAGGAGACGTCCTCATCTAGACATTATACGGAGTCATCCTATCATGTTACAATGAAATCCCTTCATAAATACAATCTCTAGTCTGCGCTAAACATTTTCTGGTTTTGGGTTCGGGCAGCTATCACGGTTGATCAATCGTGACAAAAAGGGGACGTTCTCATCTAGACATTATATGGAGTCAACCTACCAAGTTACAATGAAATCCCTCCATAAATACGACCTGTAGACTGTGCAAAAGTTTTTTGAGATTTGGGCTCGGGCATCCATCACGGTTGGCAAATCATGACCAAACGGGGAAGTTCTCATCTAGACATCATACAGAGTCATCCTACCAAGTTACAATGAAATCTCTTCATATTAAATACGACCTGCAGACTGTGCTAAAAGTTTTCAGGCTTGGGCAGCCATCACGGTTGACAGATCATGACCAAAAGAGGACGTTCTTGCCTAGACATTATACAGAGGCATTGTACCTAGCTACAAAAATATCCCTTCATAAATACGACCTGTAGACTGTGCTAAAAGTTTTCATGCTTTGGACTCGGGCAGCCATCACAGTTGACCGATCGCGACCAAAAGGGGGCGTTCTCATCTAGACATGACCACAAACCTGCATATGAAATTTTGTGATGATTGGAAAAGAAGTACGGGGTGTAGCCTGTGTTAAAGGAAAATGTGAATAGACTGACAGACTTCTGCACGCATGATTGCAATAGCTCATCTTGACTTTTGTCAAGTTAAGCTAAAAACTAGAGGTACTGTGAGCAAACTCACAAAGTGATACCCCCCTCCCCCATCGCCTGAAATGTATAAGTTAGATTATCTCCCCTTGGAAATGTCAGAATGGAATTGTATTGCTTCATGCACATCTTCATATGGAGTTCTTCCACTGTGTAAAGTTTCATGAAAATTCTTCAAACGGTTTAGGAGGAGTTGCACTTACAAGGATGGACAGACGGTATAAGTTAGATTATCTCCCCTTGGAAATGTCAGAATGGAATTATACTGCTTCATGCACATCTTCATATGGAGTTCTTCCATTGTGTAAAGTTTCATGAAAATTCTTCAAATGGTTTAGGAGGAGTTGTGCTTACAAGGATGGACAGATGGTATAAGTTAGATTATCTCCCCTTGGAAATGTCGGAACGGAATTATATTGCTTCATGCACATCTTCATATGGAGTTCTTCCATTGTGTAAAGTTTCATGAAAATTCTTCAAACGGTTTAGGAGGAGTTGCGCTTACAAGGATGGACAGGCGGACGGACAGGGTGATTCCTATATACCCCCCCCCCCCCCCCCCCCAAACTTTGTTTGTGGGGGGGGGGGGGGAGGTATAATGATAGCATTTTCCAACCAGATTGAATATTCTCCCACCTATAAAATACTTTATAGCAAATAAATATCGGTCCCACACAGTTTAGAAACAAAGGGAACTTCAAATTCTTTTCTTCTTTCAACCACAATGTTCTCCCAAAGGTGTTTGAAATTTCGTTTTGTATGAAATATATGCATGTCACTCAATAATGCTACATAACCAGGATTCTACTCAGAAGTTTTTAGTGCTGGGCAACAAATGACTCCTCTAATAGGGTCTAAGAGCTAACTTGGAATATTTGGGAGGTTCGGGAGGTAGTTAAAAGATCCCAAAGTTAGGACCCTATGAAGCTTTGATTCCATTTGAAAATATGAAGTTGGTATTCGCTTCGATTCGAAATAGGCTTCCCAATTTGTGTCCCTTCAAATTCTTTCACTAGAGTATAGATTGGCATCAGTCATATTCGTCGTCTCATAGTTCAGATATAAATTGTACATAATGATGCTGAAAGTGAAAACTGAGAACAATTTCTGCTATATTAACATAAATAGCATCTGCACACATGCTAATTCCAGTCTCACCAGTCACTACCACTGTTGTAAGCAAATTCCAAGTTTTCAAGCAATTGTGACGATGAGCTGTTGCTGGCAGCTAGTCCTGTGCAGTACATAGTAGGGCAATTCAAGCACTCATTTCTGTTTTTGAACAGTAACCCTCACTGGGTAATATTCCAGCAACATCTTCGACAAAGCAATGCATTGATGATACAAATGGAATATTTTATCAGTCGGCACATCAGAAGTCAGAGCCACAACAAATCAGGTTTACAGCACTCCCTTCCCCCAATCCGTCACCTTCTAGACACTCCTGATTTGATTCAAGGTTCAATTTGATTTCAAATAAGATGCCTGATTCCATTCGAGAGTCGATTCAAATAAAAATGGTGTAATTTGCAGGACCCTCCCCAAAGTGGTGGTCAGAAATGAAAAAGAGCCGGAAACACCCAAACTACTTATTACTTTGGTCAAAACCCTGTAACCCAATTTGGATCATATCGGTCAATCAGTTCCCAAAAACTACAAAACGGGTAAGGCTTTTAATTTTGCACCTCTAGCAAAAAATATTGCAGAGAAAATTTCTCAGAATAAACTTGAAACAACACCATCAATCAAAGAAGACTGCATACCACATATCAAATCAATGTGGAAATCATTGGTAAATATTTTCCCTATTACCCACATAAATTGGGAATCCTCATTAGGGCTGTCGCGACTATCATTTTTTGTAATCGACTAATCGTGACCAGTAATCAACGGTTAGTCGATTAATAGTCGCTTCCCATGATTTTTTAGCAAATCATTCTTCTGTTCGTAAAACTCTGAAAATGACAATGGCACCAGTGTGTTCAGACGAAGTGGGGTTGTGGGAACAACAAATCGGTCCCGACTGAAACTACATGTAGTCCAATCTTGGACCCACAGTCCGTAATATAATTTTTGGGGTTGGTACGTCCTGTAGGACGTACCAACCCCAAAAATAATATTACTGACTACGGGTCCAAGTTTGAACTAGATTGAAGCCGATGAATTAAAATTAATTTACCAAAGAACGTTCCTGCATATGTTTCCTTTCTGCAATAAGTTTCTCGAAATTTTGAACATTGAGATCTATGCATTCCCTCGTCAGTTGTTAAAATTGGATCTTAGTCTGAAGTTCCGAACTTTGAGAAGTGATCTGACGTTCTGACTTTCGTCATAATTTTGTCACTTCTGCGCTTTGGGTTTTCCAATGGGTGCATTCGTGTGTACAAGACTGGAGAAATTCAGAAGAATCTATTCTTCTCGAGTAACTGTGAGTGTTCTTTCTTACATAGTCAGTGACAGTCGTACAGTCTTCCGGATACGAATGTTAACTATGGTTAGATATTTAAAGTTATTCACCGTCATTGATCATTCACCTCACAAAACAATGCAATTTAGCCCCGACGTGTAGTAGATGTGTACCACCTTGAAAATGAACGACGATCGACTAAAAATAAAAAACGTCGACTACTTCAATAGTCGACGGTTAGTCGACTAATCGAATAATCGCGACAGCCCTAATCCTCATATGGTGTCACTTGATTTGGTGCCCTCTGAAGCAGCCAATATTAGTTTCATTTTCCCACTTGATTCTTCTACTCAAAAGGAAACTTCACATCAAATAAGTGTCTGCCTTGTATAGCCAAGAAAACATAGGCTTTAGAAATTGTTTTTTCATTTTTTTTTAGCTTTTCGGATTTGTACAAGAATAGAGAATAAATCTCTGTTTTGCCTTAATCAAATATTTGTCAACCAGTACCATTACATATCAATTGTGGCTCAATTTGGTAAACTGTTTCTAACAAATGCAGGGCAACTTTTCTGCATAAATTAAGTTTATGCCACCAATTAATCCCACATACTACAATTTCAGTTCAAATCAGTAGACCAGTTTGTAGGTGAAGCAATAAATTTTGCCAGTCCCAGGACATATATTGTTGGGAGAAACAAATGCGCACATCAAAGAAAACAGTGTAATCATGAGCGAGTCGAAATACATGACATTTCTTATGCTTGTTTTTGAGTCTTTTAATGTCTGGAAACAGCATGAATGAATTTACTCAAAACACTTTTGAGGCCAACAAGGCTTTTAGGTCCTTTGCTTTTTGGGCATCATTTTACAGCCTTGTGTGTTGATGCTTTTAAAAACTTGAAAAAGAACTGGCAAAGCGCTAAAAAGAGTGTGGTGGAAAAAAGCGATGACTCTGTCTTTTACACAAGTTCTTATGGAGTAAAATCTGATAACCAAATTAGCAGGTAATGGCTGCAAAATCTAATAATTATTACTTAGTTTAATGATAAAAACCCTAATCAACCTGTGGCAACCAAGATGACAATCAGTGTCCAATTCTAGGATGGATCAGTGTGGCAAAATCTTTGCAGTTATGTTACATTCTTCAGGGCATATTATTTTGCCATCCCCATGCACTTGACTGTTGAACTGGTTGCCCAAATATTAACTGAGGGACTTGATTTTGAATAATCTTGAATTTGACCCTCATAACAATGATGTATACCAAACATTAAATGAATCTCACTGGTGGTTCTGAAGAAGATTTTTAAAGATTATTTCAGATATTGCACCAAGTCAAAATTCAGGCTTCTGTATTTAGCCCAACTATGAACTAAGGGGCTTAATTTTAATAAACTTGTATCTGAAAAAAATTATGTCACGCACTGCTCATCATGTTGATCATTTTTGCGAAGTTTCATGAAAATGCGGCTAAAACTGTGGAAGTAGTTCCTCCACAAGTTTACATGTGCAATGGACCGACGATGACGATGACTGACCGACCAACCGACAAGTTGCCTCCTATATACCCTACATAAAACTTCGTTTTGTGAGGGTATAATCATACTTCAACAAAAACAAATGGGAATCTAACAGCAATATCGATTGATAAATCTCTTTTTTTATATAATGCAGGGTAAGGACTGATGAAATTCAAGGTTATTCAAGTCAAATATATTTCAGCATTTTTCAAGGTCCAACAATAGGTAAATTAAATGATTTTCAAGGACCTGCCTGCACTATTCCTAACAAGGCCCTCCAGTCATTACCCCATCCTCTCACTTCCCTATAAGTGAGTGGGAGGATGGGGTAATGACCAGGGGACCTAGTTAGAACTATGCATTTCATCAACTTGGCATATAAAACTATATAGTTAGCCTCACAAAGTAGATCTTCTGTTTCTCAGGCCATTTTTTGTAAAATTGCATGCGGGTGGGTGGTTTTGTGTTTTATTTTTGTAATTATTTCTTCATTAAAAAGTTCATGTTCTTGGTCTGTTTTATGTTTTAGGTCCTATCATCTACAGAATAGCATGGGTGGTGGTGTATTACGTTCCTTAAGTGCAAGAAGGCTTTGCAGTGCTAAAGCACTGCAAAGCCTTGTTGCACTCAAGGGTCAATTTTATTAACTTGGGAACAGTGCTGGCCAGTTGTGGCTGTTCCGTTGGATGAAGGGACATAAAAGGGTTAACTCTTTATTGAACGTAATGTCAAAATCAGCTAGCACAAAAATCACCATTCAAACATTTTTTTCAATTTTCTGTCAATGTTTTTGTGACAAACATTTTTCTTAGTTATTCAAGAGCATTTTCCTTTTGTAAGTGTTGTTTGCTATTCATGTCGATTAAAAGGTTAAACCCTTCTGGACTTATTAGTATGCAGCGAACCTCCACCAATCTCAAGTTTATGACATTTAGGATCTGTAGGTGATGCAATATGCCTGCCTATCTCATGAACTTTGTCTCATATGTCATCTCTTAGTTTTAATGGTTTTACCTGTTTAGTTTCAGGTCATAAATAGTTGTTCAGAGTTATTTTTAGACACACTGATGCCTGTTCTCCAGCATATGGTTGCTACTAGACTGCAGATTAGGGCAGGTGAACAAATGGAATTGGGCATGATGCCTGGCTTGAGAAGTTAATTGTTGTCATGAATATTTGTTGCTTCATGTTAAAGCAGGCAACTGATGAGTTAGTTGGAAGGCGAGATCTGGCTGTGAAGTTTCTCGATACCCAGTGGCACCGGAACCATGGGGGCAGTGGAGGAAAGTGCCCCCATTGCCCCATTGGGGACAAGCAACATCAGCTACTTTCAGTGTCAAAGGGGCAGTTTATGCACCTACTATGATTACGATGGCTATGATTACTTACATTCATTGACAAATGTTTTGAGGTCACTCTTGACTATCCACAAGCCTCCCAAAATTGGCAAAACACATTACACCTCTGGAAATAGTGAACACAAGTAAGGATGTTTATTTTTGTTTCAATCAGAATTCTGTTTATTCACTGAACGATTTTTTGTGAGAACTGCAGGTATTTGATATACAGTGATCCTGCCCAAGAAGAAGAGGCTAAATTAACCCCACCCACAGGGAATTTCCCAGTGCAGCCTAATTGGGTGTCTTTTAGGGGCCAAAAATAAGAATTTCCTCCCACCCGAGGATACTGGAAATAAGTAACAGATTTACTTGATACAATAAAAAACAAAGTGTAGTGATTCTTACTATTTTCCATTTTTCAAAAGTACAGAAAGCTGAAAGGACAATAAAATTGATAGGTGATGCACAGGACTAAATAGTGACAACCCATGTCTTATTTCCTGATTACCAACTAGTGTCTAATCGGCGTGTGGTCCCATGGCAGCAGCAGCATTGTATTATTGACATGACGTTCGTGAACATGACGTCAATTACGACAACAGGTGCAAGTAAAGCGCATTCATGACTCATGGTGTGAAGCGTCTGAGCCAATGAACTGATTGTTGGTTGTTTTGGGAAAATTTAGCGACAATGAATTAAATAAAAAGTGCAAAAAACATTAGAAAGTTAAAAAATTTATAGTAATTTCTATATTTTTTATACTTACCAATGACCCAGACATAGCTGGTGCTAACTCTTAAAATATAGGGCCAAACACAAATTTTGCCCCCCAATCCCCAAAATTTGCATCTAAAACCAAAGAAAACATGTCCTGAATGGCCCTCCACACTTCACCTCTACTGCGCATGCGCAGTGTCAAGGACGTTCCGAAATTGGCGCCATTAATCATTCTAATAACCAGTGCCTGGTAAGCGCTATGTACTCAGCGGGGAGGCAAGAGTTCCCAACTCCTGGGAGGGCCATCCCCGTCTGGGTCATTGGTAAGTATAAAAAATATAAAAATTACTATAAATTTTTTAACATTTTTATACTGTACCAATGACCCAGACATAGCTGAATAGTAAAAAGGCTGGAGGGCCAAGGACATAGAGCAAGATGGAATACGCTCAATAATATAAAATAGAGTCATCCCCTCTAGGGAAAAAGAAGTAATAGGCCTTACATGTATCTTTCTTATTTATGATAAATTAGAAAGATACAACACCTTCCAAAATTGAGCGTCATACATCCATGTACTCTATTAATATCCAATATAATCCTTATACTAATAATTTTTAAAGTAAGTCAATAAATAAAGTAAGTCTAGAGAATAGAGACTCTTATACTCCTTAAAAGTGTCTGAGGATTGCATAATCATGTCCGTTGACACATGCTATATTCAAAAGCTATACTTTAAAAACTAAGACTTGAATGAATTTTTAAAACATAAACTTCTCACTAAACAACCATCCCAATAACAGCTCAGAATTACTAACTCCAGAGGAGGTATCCCCTTGTTTTCATAGTAAAACAGGTGACCCAAGGGAACACCCTCCCCCCCCCCCCCCCCTTTTTCTTGCCCTGGGTCAAATAGCCCAGAGCGAAGAGGGCAGCAGAACGGAGTCACTGCCAAAACAGACAGCCTACCTAGCTATAGTAGCAACTGTTAAGTGAATGACATTCTGAGCAGTAGATAATAGACCTAACAATAGAGGCCTCCAGAAATGGACTCGATATTTCTGAGATAAAAATTCATGAATGTGGATGGCTGAGCGCAATGAGCAGCCTTCAAAAATCTATAATAGTGACACTATTAATGTAAGCCCAAGATGTAGAAGAACTCTTACTTCATGAGCCGAAATCTTAAGCACAACTGCTGAGTCAATGATATACCATAAGCAGTACCGATAGTTAATTGAATCCATTAGCAATAGAATGGAGCGTAACGTCCTTCTATTAGGCATCAAAGACAAAGAAGCTTACGCCCGTAGTAATAAACAGATATCTGTTTATAAATACATAAACTCTAACCGGACAGAGTAAAGGCCTATGCCCGCACGAAGACGGAAGGACCTTAATAACAATAGGTTCCGGATATTAGGAGCCTAACTCTTATGCAAAAATCCAACCTAAATAGTAAAGGAAGTAGTGATTCCGAAACTACGAAAGTGAAAATCAGCCATCGATAGTGCATGAAACTCACTGACTCTTCAGTAAAAGAGAAGCCAACAGAATTACTGTCTAAAAGGTCAGAATTTGAAAACTACTGTTTCCAGAGGCTCAAATGATTACTTAGCTAAATAAGAATCGAAGTTAAATTCCATATAGGAATTTAATCTAAAGATTCTAAGACTATATATCAAAAAGTTACTAACTGACTTAGATAAAGAGACATAAGACTCAATTTTAAACTATCATAGAGTGCATAGGTATGAGGTAACATAAACCTATAACCTTAATAATAAGAGGCTGCAGTAGATCTTGTCAAACAAGTATACTAAAAAGTTGCAATGAGTAGTATGGAGGGATCAACAATATGAACATAGTGATCCCTACACCAACGACGGAAGAGCCTCCACTTTAGCCACATAGAATAGCGAAGAAGAGGATCTCCTACAGTAAGAAATCGCGTCCAAAGGTCGTCCAGTACAATGCTTACAATGCAATACGGACCACACAACGGAATACGTGAAGGTTGCGACCTTGCGGGTTGTGATAAAGATGACACGATTTACCCAGCGAAAAAAGATCCTCTCATTGAGGAAGATTTCGCGTTAAGTCCCACAGGAGACATCAGAGTAAATTACCCACGGTCTCTGTGAAGATAGAGATGATATCAACAGAAATGTATTGTGGTTGTTTATCTTAGCAATACCTGCTGAAACAACAGCGCCGGAGGATACGCGTATCCTATCATTCCGTCCTATTAGATCAATAGAGCGTTAACAACATTAGCTCAGAGATCCAGACAAGCCAACACATACATCTGCAATTGATTAGCAAGCTGTGTCGTAAATAAATTATCATTGGGCGCTCCCATAGATAGCAAATCTGATTGAATACTTGTTTGTTGATAGTCCATTCTGACGGCAACAAGCGACCCCTAAGTGAACGGGAGTCCGGTAAAACAATCAGACGACCCGGAATATGACGGACCGAAACAGAACTTGGTGTACTATAACCAACAAACGGATTCTTTCCATTAAATTGAATAACGGAAACGAATGAGTGCCTCCCTGGTTCCGGAGATACGCCACTACTGTCGAATTAACGGACAGGATTTGGACATGCGTTTCTGAATAATGTTCATGCAATGACATAAAGCAAGCCTAAAAAACATTATTCCGCAGAAGATAATTGCTTGCTTAGAGACTGCGGAACCCAAAGACCCTGGCACTTCGAATCCGTTGGGATCAATATTATATACCAATCTGTTTGACTGGCAACCGTCATAACTATAACACTCGGATCCGGCAACTGCAGTGGCACTCTCTGAGTCAACCACCGAATGTTTGCCCCAGTCGGAATCTCTTGTAACACTAGATAGACAAGAGAACGTGTAAATCGAGCAATTCATGGATTGCTGAAAAGTTGCCGTCGAAGAGAGGCTTCTCCGAGAACGAAGCGACTCTGAGAGAGTTCTTTACCTTACTATCCAAGCGCGTGGATGTAGCTAGGGCTGTGTCACGTCTAACCAACTCCAATCAGCCACTGAAGGGCGGAGTTATACGTGAACAAACTACTGCCCTCAAAAGAAATCACATTGAGAATAATATCCCGTAAATCTTTTCTTGAAGACGTAATGATAACGCCTCAGTAAGGTGGATTACGTATGATAAAGCGTCTAAGTTAAGTCTACTAGACATCATTGTCGTTTCCAACATTGTGGTTGGAAAAGACATAGACGGCGAAAAAGAATATTTCCAGTCTTTAACCACGCCATCTAGACGCATATGAACTCTCGGTATGCCCTGCTCTGCCAAAATAAATTATTCGTATAAATGATAAAATGGCAGAAATGAGCACTGCGGACAAGAAACTAAACTATCATGCTTGGTAGCAGGCTTATATGCATATATAGCGTCGAAAAATAAAACACATGTTGTAATGACATTGTTGGACTGCGTCGGTAAGTCAGGGACAATGTCCCTGAACCGATCCAAAATTCCGTGTCCAATGACGCTATAAGTCTCTTATCCAACATCGCAGCAATGTAGTCCGAAATAACAATCACTGGAAGATAATGCCAGAAAATATGAATGGCAGCTTCCGATGCTACGAAAGGGAAAACTCGAAATCTTTCGAATCCTTTTCGCCATCCTGTCGAACCCTATAAAGCGTTCGGTCGTCCGTACCTGATGCAACCGCGGACCGCACCGACCCAGCGCCGTCAGATAATTCCTGATTCGAGTAAGAAACTGTCGATTACTGGGATGCTGCGAAACAACTGTGCTAACTCGGATAGCACGTCCGTCACTGAGGCCTGAGGAGAAGCGGTCCTACAATGCATTGCCGCTAGAAGCTCCGTGATCGTTACCCCGTGCATACTACCAATATGCGAGCGAACGGAGTGTATAGGCCTCGTGTCCCTTGGCTACCGGATGGCGTGACCTATTCGCCGTGGAATCACTGAATGACAAAACTGATCGGATACTCGAGGTCACGTAGCCAATGTGCGGTCGTGTGCCCTGCTGTGAGGATGAGGAAGCATTATCGACAGTCTCTCGGACTGTCAATATAACGGAGCGTCCCGACCGACAGACATATGCTCCGAATGTAAAATATCTGAACCACAACATGCGGTCCCCTATGTTGTTGGACGAGAGAGGGTCCTCTCTCGCTCACAGCCCGGACGGACCTGGACAAGCCAGGAACCGGACTAACAGGCTTCCTCCGATCTGTCCTCAATCTGCCGTCACTGGGTGAGTACTAAAGTAATTATAGTGCTCGCATCACCCAAATCTCCTTCCTAGACCGCAACGGACGAACCCGGCAGCCGAACCATTCGATGAATGCACGCTATACCGGGTGAGCTAGAAAATGTCACTCCGTCGATCCTACAAGGGATCTCTTAGGCGATAGACATATTCCATGAGCACTTATTGCCGCTAGCTCTTCATTAACTATGACGACAGAGGCACACTTTTGAAAGACATCTCCGTAACTTTGCGAACAAGAAACTAGAAATGCTTGGTTATAGCAAGCATATAATAATAATATATATATAGCGTCGTTCAATAATTCGAAAGTTTGTGTGACATTATTGGACTATGTCGGAACTGAGGGACGATGTCCCTGAACCGAACCAAAAATTTCTAAGTCCACCGACGCTATCAGTTTCTTATCCGGCATCACAGCATTCTGGTCCGACGAAAGAAGCTGTAGAAGATCAAGTCAGATGACATACACAACAGCATATGTTGTTCCGAAAGGGAAAGCTCGAAATCCTCCAAATCCCTTTCGGTATCCTGTCGGACCGGATGAAATTTTCGGACGTCCGTACCCGCTTCCGCGGAGCGTCCCGACCCAGCATCGTCGGATAAAAAATATGCGACAGATTCAGTTGATGCTGGGATGCTGCGATAAACTGTGCTATTTAGGAAAGCACGTCCGTTCCCGAGGCCTGTGCAGTAGCGGTCTTACGATGCATTGCCTCCGGAAGCTCCATGTACGTTGACTCCCGCACACTTCCTATGCGAACGCCCGGAGTCTGCAGGCCTCGTGTCCCTGGCTACCGGATGGTGTGACCTGGTCGCCGATGATTCTCTGACTGGCGAAGCTGACTGGATATCTGAGGTCACGTAGCCAAGAGCGGTCGTGTGCGCTACCATGAGAATGAGGAAGCCTTATTGACAGTCTACTCCGGACTGACTATATGTCGGAGCGTCCCGAGCGACGGACGTATGCCCCGAATGCGAAACATTTTGTACCACAACATCTGGGGCCAGATGTTGTTGTACGAGAGAGGGGCCTCTCTCGCTCGCCGTCCGGATGGACCAGAACGAGCTATGAACCGGACTAAAAGCTTCCTCCGTTCTCCCTCTAATCCGCCGTCACTGGGTGTGCATTTGGTTGATTTATAGTGCTCGCATCACCCCAAAACTCTTTCTAGACCGCAACGGACGAACCCGGCTGCCGAACCATTCGATGAATGGACGCTACACCGGGCGAGCTAGCGGACGTCAAAGGCCGTCGAACCTACTAGGGTCCTCTTAGGCAATTGGCGTATTTATATGAGCACTTTTCCGCTAGCCTTTCATTAATTGTGACGACGGAGGCACACTGTTGGAAGACATCACAGATACATCACCCTAATCTTGATCGTCTGAAATAGAAATTGAACAAGAGGCCCCACGTGGCCTTAATCGCTCACCTGACAAAGTGACTCTAAGAAGTATTTTAGGTCACCTTCACCATGTCATGCCTCATCAACATTAACTGGTTGAGTGATAGATTTTGTTTGAAGTTCAACATTTGTTACCTAAAATTAGTTTTATTTAAAATCATTGGTGTCTGGCCAATCTCCAATGATTTTTAATAAAGCAAATTTATCTCTGCAGACAAACTGGTTTAGCATGAAGCACAAACAAGGAATGTGAAGAGATAGCCTTGGACATCTCTCCCCAACTGTGGATATCTTCCATGTGCTACATGTATATATATTTGCATGCAAGAAAACAAAAATTTTCACAAATTGTATTTTTTTTTATCATCATTGGAACAAGCTCAAACAGCTTATTCCAATAGGGGTATGGGAAGATCAGGTATATTTTTGAGACAGAAATGTGAATATATAAATAATGGTGTTTTTTTGTGAATGATGCTGGAGAATTTTGCTTAAAGATATGGTAAATGGTTTGTTCTAGATACAGAATGATGCAAAAGTATTTAAATTTGATTAGGCAAGTTGTTCCTATAATGCATTTAAAAATTGAAGTAACTGTTTTTTTGCTGACGAACTTTTAGATGTGTGTGTCTGTGTTTGTGTGTGTGTGTGTGTGTGTGTGTGGGGGGGGGGGGGGGGGGGGGGGGGTAAGAGTGTTCTTGCAAACAAAATTCCTGAATAAATGGCAAATTTTATTTTTTGTGTGAAAGACATAGTGCGTGAATGTTGATTGGAACAAGCTTAGAGAGCTCATTTTAATGTGAAGTCATAAAGCTGTGTTTTACGTACGAAATTCTGGAATAACTAAAAAAATTGCTTTTTTGACTCAAAAAGCATGGTGTGCGACCTCTCATTGGAATGAGCTCAAAAAGCTCATTCCAATGGGGTATTTACAAGCGATAAGTACATGTATGTTTAAGAGACAAAAATTAAAATTTGAATAGCGATTTTTGCGAAGAATGCTGACAAGTTTTGGCAGTTATGCTGGTAAAAAGGTAAGATATGCAAAGTGGTTGTTTTTTAGAGGCGACATTTAATTAAGGGGAATTAACCCTTGATTACTGAGGTAACTTCTAAAAGTACTGAAATTTCATGAAGCAATGTGAATAACAGACAACAGTTGCCTAAAAATTTCATGAATAACTAAAATTTTTATTCCTTTGTCTCGAAAACATGGCATATGACCTTTGTTGGAATGAGCTGAATGCGTGTGTTCCAATGAGGGGTCATAAAATTTGAACGAAGATTTGTGTGAATAATGCATTAGTACTGCTAGATTTGGGTAAACGGTTCACCCTGGATACCACCCCTTCTATAGTAGATCTTTTCTGCAAATTTTGTCTAAGATTCTATCAACTTTACAAATAAATACGTTCATGAATCACAATCAGATCCACCCTACAATGTTGCATACCAAATATCAAAAGATTCTGCCTGCTGGATCTGGAGAAGAAGATTTTTTAAGAAATATGCCTGAAACGCACTAAGTTAAAATTTGGGCTCCTATACGGAGCCCAAATATAAACCCAGGGGGCCGATTTGAACAAACTTGAATCAGATCCACCCCACAATGTTGCTTACCAAATATGAAAAGATTCTGCCTGCTGGATCTGGAGAAGAAGATTTTTTAAGAAATTTGCCTGAAATGCACTAAGTTCGAATTCGAGCTTCTATAGTGAGCCCAAATATGAAACTAGGAAGCCGATTTGAACAAACTTGAATCAGATCCACCCCACAATGTTGCATACCAAATATCAAAAGATTCTGCCTGCTGGATCTGGAGAAGAAGATTTTTTAATAAATTTGCCCGAAATGCACTAAGTGCGAATTCGGGCTTCTATATTAAGCCCAAATATGAATCCAGGGGGCCGATTTGAACAAACTTGAATCAGATCCACCCCACAATGTTGCTTACCAAATATGAAAAGATTCTGCCTGCTGGATCTGGAGAAGAAGATTTTTTAAGAAATTTGCCTGAAATGCACTAAGTTCGAATTCGGGCTTCTATAGTAAGCCCAAATATGTATCCAGGGGGCCGATTTGAACAAACTTGAATCAGATCTACCCCGCAACATTGCATACCAAATATCAAAAGATTCTGCCTGCTGGATCTGGAGAAGAAGATTTTTGAAGAAATTTGCCTGAAATGCACTAAATTCGAATTCGAGCTCCTATAGTGAGCCCAAATATGAATCTAGGGAGCCGATTTGAACAAACTTGAATCAGATCCACCCTACAATGTTGCATACCAAATATCAAAAGATTCTGCCTGCTGGATCTGGAGAAGAAGATTTTCAAAGAAATTTGCCTGAAATGCAGTAAGTTCAAATTTGGGCTCCTATACTGAGCCCAAATATAAACTCAGGGGGCCGATTTGAACAAACTTGAATCAGATCCACCCCGCAATGTTGCATACCAAATATTAAAAGATTCTGCCTTCTGGATCTGGAGAAGAAGATTTTTGAAGAAATTTGCCCGAAATGCACTAAGTTTGAATTCGAGCTTCTATAGTGAGCCCAAATATGAATCCAGGGGGCCGATTTGAACAAACTTGAATCAGATCCACCCCGCAATATTGCATACCAAATATCAAAAGATTCTGCCTGCTGGATCTGGAGAAGATGATTTTTTAAGAAATTTGCCTGAAATGCACTAAGTTCGAATTCGAGCTTCTATAGTGAGCCCAAATATGAATCTAGGAAGCCGATTTGAACAAACTTGAATCAGATCCACCCCACAATGTTGCATACCAAATATCAAAAGATTCTGCCTGCTGGATCTGGAGAAGAAGATTTTTTAATAAATTTGCTTGAAATGCACTAAGTTCAAATTTGGGCTCCTATACTGAGCCCAAATATAAACCCAGGGGCCGATTTGAACAAACTTGAATCAGATCCACCCCACAATGTTGCTTACCAAATACGAAAAGATTCTGCCTGCTGGATCTGGAGAAGAAGATTTTTTAAGAAATTTGCATGAAATGCACTAAGTTCAAATTCGAGCTTCTATAGTGAGCCCAAATATGAATCTAGGAAGCCGATTTGAACAAACTTGAATCAGATCCACCCCACAATGTTGCATACCAAATATCAAAAGATTCTGCCTTCTGGATCTGGAGAAGAAGATTTTTTAAGAAATTTGCATAAATGCACTAAGTTCGAAATCGGGCTCCTATACTGAGCCCAAATATGAACCCAGGGGGCCGATTTGAACAAACTTGAATCAGATCCACCCTACAATGTTGCATACCAAATATCAAAAGATTCTGCCTGCTGGATCTGGAGAAGAAGATTTTTTAAGAAATTTGCCTGAAATGCACTAAGTTCGAAATCGGGCTCCTATACTGAGCCCAAATATTAACCCAGGGGGCCGATTTGAACAATCTTGAATCAGATCCACCCCACAATGTTGCTTACCAAATATGAAAAGATTCTGCCTGCTGGATCTGGAGAAGAAGATTTTTTAAGAAATTTGCCTGAAATGCACTAAGTTCGAATTCGGGCTTCTATAGTAAGCCCAAATATGTATCCAGGGGGCCGATTTGAACAAACTTGAATCAGATCTACCCCGCAACATTGCATACCAAATATCAAAAGATTCTGCCTGCTGGATCTGGAGAAGAAGATTTTTGAAGAAATTTGCCTGAAATGCACTAAATTCGAATTCGAGCTCCTATAGTGAGCCCAAATATGAATCTAGGGAGCCGATTTGAACAAACTTGAATCAGATCCACCCTACAATGTTGCATACCAAATATCAAAAGATTCTGCCTGCTGGATCTGGAGAAGAAGATTTTCAAAGAAATTTGCCTGAAATGCAGTAAGTTCAAATTTGGGCTCCTATACTGAGCCCAAATATAAACCCAGGGGCCGATTTGAACAAACTTGAATCAGATCCACCCCACAATGTTGCATACCAAATATCAAAAGATTCTGCCTGCTGGATCTGGAGAAGAAGATTTTTTAAGAAATTTGCCTGAAATGCACTAAGTTCGAAATCGGGCTCCTATACTGAGCCCAAATATGAACCCAGGGGGCCGATTTGAACAAACTTGAATCAGATCCACCCTACAATGTTGCATACCAAATATCAAAAGATTCTGCCTGCTGGATCTGGAGAAGAAGATTTTTTAATGTTTCTCCCATTGCCTACAGTGTTAAAAAGTGCTGACTCAGCACTTTTTCAAAGTCCCGAAACTGTACCCTATGATAAAACCGATGGCAATTTTTTTTTACCAATCCTTTCTGTTGGTCCTAAGGAAGCTGCACACCAAATAAAAATTCTCAGTGCCGTGCAGTTTTGGAGATATGGGTGTTTTAAATTTTTTCTATTTTTAGCTCCTGCGGTTCCCACGGGGCTGCGGGAAAAATTTTTTTTGCATAAATCAAGTACTCATGACCCAATAAGCCCTCACATAAAATTTGGTTCAAATCAGCCTCTCGGTTTGGAAAATAGAAATTTTGGGCGGGGCAAAAAATTTTTCACCTCTCATAACAACGTCAAGTATAGCCCCACAAACTTCTCTTGAACAAATCTGAGTCTACACCTCAAAAGGAAGCTGCACACCAAATATCAAGTCTCTGCTACTGCTGGTTCATGAGAAGAAGATTTACAAAGATTTTGGTGCCCCTTGGGGGTGTGGCACCACCCAGGAGGAGGGGCAACTTCATTTGAACAAATCTGAATTGGCATTAGGTAATAAACATTTAGCCAACATTTGAATAAAATTGGGCTAGTGGTTTAGGAGGAGAAGTCGATAATGTAAAGTTAACGCCGGACGGACGCCGGACGACGGACGCCGGACAGAAAGTGATTAGTAAAGCTCCCCTTGAGCTTCGCTCAGGTGAGCTAAAAAGTAGAGTGACCCTGCGGGGAAAGGACCGGAGTGACCAATTCTCCACTAACATACCGTGACATACGCTTCCCATGTTGTCATCGAAATCATACGATACAGAACAGGAGTTAATGCGAGTACACTGACCACATATAGAATGATTATAAAAGTCAGAGGAAGACTTCCTCTTATTACAATTGATAAAAATCCTTTCAATGTGAAAAGAAAACAAGTCCTGGTACTCGCACCAACCCCTGGCAATCAAAATACATAATAATAATATGATCCATTAATATAGAAAAAATAATTGAAATCAAAATATTTTGAAAAAATATTTTTTTAGAACAGCCCAAGTTTCTGAAAAGTAACGTTGAGCCCCAATGGATCCCAAGCCTAAGTGTGGACAAAAATTTTAAAAATATTTTAAACAATTTATTCAACACTTACGAACAATAATAATGTATCTAGTTATGGTTAAAATAACATCAAGATATTATTTTCAAGAAATCCCCCCCTCACACAGAGGGCTGTTGTAAATGTAAACAATGAATGTAAAAACACTAAAATAAGACTCCAGGCACCCAGGCCCGGAATCAGTTACCAAAAATACACTATCTGATGCAAAACAGAGACTTCCAGGGAAGAAACTGCAGAACATCAGATGGTAGATGCAGAACACAACGTCTAACCAACCGTAGGTGAAGACGTAAACATGGGGAAAAGAACAGAATTCATTCTGTTATTCAGCTAAAACTCCCAAGAAAATTTAGTAATAATAATTACAAAAACTATGCCAAAAGCATGGGAGAATAGCAAGGGGGGACTTAAAGGACAGGGAGAGAGGAAAACACTGAAAAATCAGTGTAACTAAATAATCAGAATGACAACAAAATGGCTGCTGCCTCGAAAATAGGTTACTTAACATAATTTCATTAAAAAATTTTAAGTTACAGCCCTGATAATATTCTGTCACACATTTTTCCTCTCCTCCTTCTCTATCCTCCTTAGAATCACCATTTCACTAATATTTATGTGTCTGGCATCATTTAAACTGAGATTTACAAGCACAAAGATCAGTCAGATGTTAACTGATGAAGGGCCAAACCTAGAATGATTAATGGCGCCAATTTCGGAACGTCCTGGACACTGCGCATGCGCAGTAGAGGTGAAGTGTGGAGGGCCATTCAGGACATGTTTTCTTTGGTTTTAGATGCAAATTTGGGGGATTGGGGGGCAAAATTTGTGTTTGGCCCTATATTTTAAGAGTTAGCACCAGCTATGTCTGGGTCATTGGTACAGTATAAAAATATTCATGTGATATACAGAATCTTTAACTCATGATGTTTGGATATAAGATTTTTTGAAACTCGTTTGATGAATTCGATTCACAACTCGCCTGAAGGCTCGTTGTGAATCAAATTCATCAAACTCGTTTCAAAAAATCTTATATCCAAACATCACTCGTTTGAGATCCTCTATATACATGTGAAATGCCCTTTTATATATAAGAAGTGCCCTTTTATATACTATTCAAAAAAGGTAGGGGATATTTGATAAAAGTGAGATATATGAAGAAATATATTTATATTTTCATCAAAAAGACAGTTGAGGCATTGCACTGTGACATCTGGTGAATAATTTCAGCGATAGTTGGGTGTCTGATAAGCACACATTCCACGCACTGAGTTGTAGAAGGCATGGATTGTGGACAGTAAGAGAATTTACCAAATTCCGTCCAAGACCTCAATACCTTGCAAATCCTCCTCGGTTCGCAAGACAAGTGCGGATCCAACATGGCCTACTCCTCACCAAATGTCCAATATCAGCTTGACTGATGTTATTCCATTCTTCCTGCAGTGCAGTGGCGAGTTCCTGGACATTGGTAGGGGACTGTTGGCATTGTCGTAGGCACCTGCCAACCTCGACTGGTGAAATGTCTGAACTTGGTGCTGGCCAAGGCAGTGTAGTGATGTTCTGCTCCTCGAGGAACTCTGTAGTGAAACAGGCCCTGTGTGCTCTTTAATTGTTATCTTGGAAAATGATTCAATGGCTGTGACTGCCGCCTAAGATTCACTCTGGTGCCATTGGATACAGAGATGGGCAGTTTTCAAATTTCATGTTGGTTCCGGTTTCGGTTTCATTCAAAGAGTCAGGCTTTCGGTTTCGGTTTTCACTGTACAAACATAACAATATATTGCACTTGCATATAAGAAGATGTATATTGTGCCAGTCAGTGTCACAGGGACTCCCTTTCCAGGGCAACACACCTGTATAATACATTGGTAGTCTGATTTCCTGAGCACAACGTATTTGCATAAATTATCTCAAGAGTTTCAAGTTTGAGAAATATGATTTTTGCCTCGAGTCTGTTACAAAATTAGTCCACCACCCAAAAAATACCTGTGTTTTGGGTAACCCAACACACCCTAAAACATGCCGACCATAAAAATTTTATCAAGTGAAAGTCGCTCATATAGATCATTGTAACCCTAAAATTCCATCCAACATAAACTGTGATTTTGATGCTGTCTTTGGAGTTCAAGCTTTCAAAATTACGCGTAGAAATACATATATTTGTCAGTAAAATGTGGAACAAGTGAGAAGTTCCAGTTCTGCAAAGGAAATTGCATTTCATAAACAGATGAACATTTAAAACACGATGCACAAGAAGTAATTTTGTCACCTATTTTTGTGGTAAATGCCACGCTCGAACAAAATACCAATTAGTGCAGGGGTTCTGAAACTAGAGGCTCAAGAGAGCCTAAAACGCACACCTGGACCAAGTTGTCCTAAACTGTAAAGGTTATGGGTATGGGGAAAATGTAATCTGAATGAACCATATGACAGATTCGCCAGCAATTTTTTTGTCCAATTGTTTCAACTGCTCAGAAGAAAGCTTCATACCAAATACAAAATCTCTAGTCCGTGCAGTTTGGAAAATAGCTCATCTTGACTTTTCGGTCAGGTGAGCTAAAAAGGGGTATCGCAGCTCTGAAGTTTGAAAACAAGGTTAACTTAAGGTTGTTTCTCTCTTTATTCCTGAGAAGTGAAGACCTGATTAGAGTTTTCCAACACTGAAGTTGAAAACCGCGATGACGGGTTTTCTGTAATTGTATCGGCTCCGGTTTCGGTTTTGATAACAAAACCGAAACCAAACTGAATTTTCGGTTAACTGTCCATCTCTAATTGGATACCTAGTCAATTTAAAGATGGGGGGCTTTAAAATCTGTTCTGATTTCATTTAGACCTCTAAAATGGTGAGAAGCATGTGGCTAAATTTTTGCCCAAACGTGATTTTATGGTGGACCAGCAAAAACATACTGCACATTGACATATTCATTCACTGGTGGTAAGATGCTGTCCAGTCAGATAGGTCAGTCAGTTGGGTGAAGAACTAGAAGGGTAACAGTAACACACCATAGTCAATACCATGTACCCCAATTTCTTAAGGAGTGGATATAATTTGGGATAAAAATTCAAAGACACACACAGAAAAGAGAATGGAAGAAAGTATACTTACAGAGGTTTCAGTTTCTGTTTTATGTTCGTCTTTTTTCTGTTCCTCTTTTTTACTGTCTTCTTTTCCATCTTCCTCTTCATCAGCCTGGAATAAAGAACAAAGAATGGAATAGCACAAAAAGAAAGTCTTTAAGGCCACACAAAGTAGATGTTTTGTTTCTCAGGCCAAGTTTTGTAAAATTGCATGCGGGCGGGCGTTTTTTTATTTTATATTTTATTTTTGTAATTATTTCTTTGCCATCAGAAATTCATATTCTTGGTTTATTTTATGTTTTAGCCCTCATAATCTACAGAATTGCAAGGGTGGTGGTTTATTTCGTCCCTTGGGTGCAACAAGGCTTTGCAATGCTAAAAGCATTGCAAAGTCTTGTTGCACTCAATGGACAAATTTATCAATTTTATTAACTTGTGTAAAATATCAGACATAAACCATTTAATTTTTATTTTTTCAGAATAGCAAGGGTGGTGGTGTATTTCATCCCTTGGGTGCAACAAGGCTTTGCAATGCTAAAAGCATTGCAAAGTCTTGTTGCACTCAAGGGACAAATTTATCAATTTTATTAACTCGTGTAAAATATCAGACATAAACCATTTAATTTTTTTTTTTCAAGTTTGTATTGGTCATACAAAGAGAGCATGCGTCAGCCAAAAGGACCATGCGGGAAGGCCTGAGAAACAGATTTTTAATTTTATTAAGCCTAAAAAGTTTTAAAAACATAAGGATCCTACACAAATAAATTCGGGGTTATTCCTTAACAAGACAAGAACCATGAAAAAAAGTCAGGATCCGAAGGATGAATGTCCATACTTCCTTCTCCAGTAAAAACTTGAGCTCAATCATATAAATTACCAGTTTATGGGATACTCTTGTCTATCTAAATGTCCCAGAAGTTAAGCACAATCATGTGACAATATACTATATACAAGGATGTAAAATTTCACGTCTCTGTGTAACCAGTCAACTGATTGAGTGTTGGAAGGCCATATTTAGGCTTTTTTTCTGAAGTGCAGGTACCACGACCTAAAGGTTTCATATTCGGTGGATGTGCTTCATATTAGTATTTATATGAAATTATTACATCCTTAACCCCCTTCACTCTGATGTCAAAATATCTAAAGTTCAGGGTGCTCTGTCAAACAAGATTGAATTGGTTAAATTCCCAGTTGCATTTTGGGAAAATGGCTTCTTGAAATTTGGATATTTTGATATCAGAGTGAAGGGGGTTAAGGATTTACCTTGCTTTAATTCAGGGGTTAATACCTGTGAGTCTACCAATTTAGTCTGTGTCCATTTGTCTTGTTACAATTTATGGGAGAGTACCTAAATTGTAACAAGGCACAGACATGAGAACAAATTTTGATGACAACAAATAATGTTGCACTCTAACAGTTAATTGATTAAATGAAGGTAGCTGATGTTAGTAAGCGAACAGAAGATTTCTAACCAAATATGTGAATCCGAGAAAGTTACAAAACTGACTAGTTGATGATAAAACCCATCCACATAGCATTACTTACTTCAAGCCAGTTAATTATGTATATTGTTATACAGAATAAGCTATTGCGAAAATTATGAAAAAAAGCCAATGTGGCCTTAAACTGGTCAAACTGTTTTCAGGGATTACAGAAGAAAAAAAAAACAAGAGGCCCCAAGGAGCCTTAATCGCTCACTGGCCAAAGTGGTTCAAAGAAGTATTTGGGGTCACATTCAGTTCGACATGGTTCTTCAACACTACAAAGGAATGAAGTCATGAGAGACAAATTTTATGGAACTAGGGACATGGCTTAAACAAACTTGAATCTGACCCCCCTAAGGATGCTGCATACCAAAAATCAAAAGCATTCATCTGCTGGATCAGAAGAAGATTTTTAAAGAAAATTCCTCATTTTGAACAAAGTTATCATTCGGGCTCCCACAGTGAGCCCAAATAGGAACCCAGGGACTTGGATTTAACAAACTTGAATCTCATCCACCTAAGGATGCTACACACCACATATCAAAACATTCCGACTGCTGGATCTGAAGAAGATTTTTTAAGACAATTCCTCATTTCGAACTAACTTACAGTTCAAGCTTCCACAGTGAGCCCAAATATGGACCTAGGGACATGGCTTGAATAAACTTGAATCTCACCCACCTAAGGATGCTGCATACCAAATATCAAAACATTCCGACTGCTGGATCCGAAGAAGAAGATTTTTAAAGAAAATTCCTCATTTTGAACTAAGTTTTAATTCGGACAACCACAGTGAGCCCAAATATGAACCCAGGGACTTGGCTTGAACAAACTTGAATCTCAACCCCCTAAGCATGCTGCGTACCCAATATGAAAAGATTCTGCCTGCTGGATCTTGAGAAGAAGATTTTTAAAGAATTTTGCCTGAAATACACTGAGTTCAAATTAGGCTCCTATACTGAGCCCAAATATGAACCCAGGGGGCCAATTTGAACAAACTTGAATCAGATCCACCCCACAATGTTGCATACCAAATATCAAAAGATTCTGCCTGCTGGATCTGGAGAAGAAGATTTTTTAAGAAATTTGCCTGAAATGCACTAAGTTCAAATTCGGGCTTCTATAGTGAGCCCAAATATGAATCCAGGGGGCCGATTTGAACAAACTTGAATCTGCCCCCTCTAGAGATGATGTATACCAAATAGGAAAGAATTCTGACTGGTGGATCTGAAGAAGATTTTTTTGAATTTTGGAAAGAAATTCATTGGTGCTATCAGAGTTATGCCCCTTGTGGTGCCCCCTGTGGGTGCGGCAAGTTTATTTGTACAAATTTGAATTGACATATGATGGGGAACATGCACACCAAATTTGGTTCAATTAGATCCAGTAGTTTGGGAGGAGTAGTCGATAATGTCAAGTTCACGACGGACGGCAAGTGATAAGTTAAGCTCCCTTCGGTGAGCTAAAAACTGGGGCATTTTGGCCCCACCCCCCTCCACAATATGAGCAGAAACCCAATTTGAAGAAAAACCTAAATGCCCCTATATAACCACTATTCATGTGAAATTTCATTAAAATGTGGCCAGTGGTTTGGGAGAAAAAGGCCAAAACACCACCTTTACGACGGATGACAGACGGCAGACTAAAAGTGATCAGAATAGCTCACCCTGACTTTCAGTCAGGTGAGCTAAAAATATGAGAATGAGAACACAATATAGATTAGATGACCTTTAACCATCTGTTCCTTGATTTATGGGTCAATTTTCTGACTCAGTAGGCTTAGAAACTGATCACGCAGAACCCCCAAGACTGATTAAAAGGAAGTTAGGTGGAACCCAGTGAAGATACTCACACAGAGGGTTTTTGTGGTGAGTGGTAATGTACAAATCATCGCAGATTTTTTCCAAGTTAAGAAGCCTAAAGTGTTATTTACTATCTGTTCTTAACAGATAGAAAAAATGAACCAAAGCCAAAGTTTTTTCTGAAACCGAACTGAAACCAATTCTGAAGAATCAAAACCTTCCAGATCTACACTTGCCCTTATTTATATTCTTTTTTGGTCTCAGTACTTACAATAAATGCATTTAACTGTTAACCTGCTGAGTAATTTTAAATATTTTTCATCAAATCTAGTCATAGCTGCTTTGCAGCAGGCATGACTAGAGGTGGGTGGTTTTGATTCTTCAGATTTGGTTTTGGTTTGGTTTCAGGGAAAAACTTTTTTAGGTTCAATTTTTCTGCTTCAGTTCAGTTTTTCTGAGAAACAGATTTTTAACTTTTTTAGGCCTAAGTCAACAAAAATACCTCCCAAAAATTTGAAGAATCTTTTTAAATCTGGCATCTGCATAAACAATCTGCTGGCAACAAATCTGTTGGGTTTCACTGCTCCAAAGTGAAAGGTTTGGAAGGAGTTATTTATTTATTTATTGGTGTTTAAGGTCACATATTTCTCCACAATGGCTAACCATGACCGTGACAGTTTTACGGGTGGAGGAAGACGGAGTACCCGGAGAGAACCACCGAGCAACAGCGAGCAGCTGTCAGCTCCCCAACATACCAACTCCACACAAGCAGGGTTAGCATTGGTTGAAGACAGGTGCCCCATCGACGTGCAGTATGCCTTAGGACACAACGTCACCGTGCCCCCACGTGGGCAATGGAGGGGGGGGGGAGGGGGGTGAAGTGTCTTGACCAAGGACACAATATGGTTGCCGCAGGTGGGATTCAAACCGAGGACTTCTCGGCTTGCAGCCTGCACATCTACCGACTGAGTCACCTTGCCCCCTTTTGGAAGGAGTTGATTTCACTGCAAGCACACACTCGTACAGGTATCACGGAACTAAATATTTTCCCATAGGCGACCATTTTAACGTTCAGGCAGAAAAAAATATGATCGCATCACTTTAATTTTGGCATTCAAATATCTCTGTCAAGTATAGCCCTTCAGACAACTTTTTCTGATCCGAAAACAGGGGGTCATGCAACAAATAAGAGAGAAAAACTGACACAAAGGGAAGTACCAGTCACGTGCACATATTTTTCAGGGAATTCCCTACAAAAACACACAAAAAGTAAATTGTATTTTTTAGGTCCAAAAGTCATAAAATCACCCTCTTTTTTATCAGGAACATTCAACAATAATGCAAGATGTCAATAGAATGTTTCAAACGTTTATTGAAACAATATATTTTCCAAGGCTGTTTATTTTTAGAGATTGCATCATTTCCGAGTGCAACATTTTAAGGCGGTTAACTCTAATTTCAATATTTAGTTCCGCGATACCTACAGAGAACAAAAGATTTTCCAGGTGAACCAAGGGAAGTAACTTTTCACCAATTAAAATATTTTTGGTGTCTTAAAACATGTTGCACATTGATGAAACCTCAAGAATAATGACGATTTATAAAGTTTTCGTAATGAGAACTCTGAAATGCAAGTGGACCTGATTTCACAATAAGTATATCGCTCTTTGTAATAAGAAAATATCAACAAAGCTGATAGATGTGCCCCAAATATACACCTAAAAGATTAGGCATGACAGTGAAGGTTTGTAATGCAACCAAGAGAAATTCAATTAATCAAATGTAGCTGTCCAAATTTTTGTGAAAATAGATTAGTGTACATGCTTGCAAATACTTTTTCTTTTGGTGTTTGTCATGACAGGCAACAAGTTCTGTAATCTTGAAATTATAATCTTGGGTCATAGTTTAGTCATGAGCAAGTATTGTGTGAAGTATGAACAAGATCTGTCAAAATGTTTTCAAGGATCAGACAAAAAAATGATGGGGCTTTCAGGGGGCAGATATGGTGTGATATAAGGCAAAGTGAGATCAATATTAGGCGAGGCCTCGCCTAATATTGATCTCACTTCGCCTTATATCACACCATATCCGCCCCCTGAAAACCCCATAACTTATTTATTATGCCAGTCCTTGGAAAGAGACACAACCATAAGTGTAATTTATGTTTGATATCGATCAACCTTCAAGTTCAATCATTCAAATCAAAAAAAGACGATAAAATTTACAGTCCAGGGGGAACTTACAGTCCAGGGGGGGTAACTCGAAAATATTTGCATGAACTGAGAACGGCAGATTATTCGGGTAAGGATTCTCGCTTGAGTTCATCTCAGACAGTGCCAGTTGGCTTCTATACATGTCGTTTTAGTGGTTTATTTTTTTTATTTATTTACATTTGTTTATTAAAATTTCTCAAAGCCTGGAAGAAATGTATTATAGTTGTAAGTTGCTCAACAGACACACACGCGAAATTATTTGTCAAAAACAAAATGTCGGAACTGACCGTATATAAGCTCTATATATGGTCAGATTGATGATACACAGTCTCATATACGGTCACTAGATAATGAAGCTGATTTGTCAATAACAATTACTGGCATAATAAAGTTAGTTACAGGCTGTGTGCCTTTATATGATGACTTTGGGACAAGGTCACAACACACCAAGTCATCTGCAAACATTGTGGGAATTATGAGCAAGATCTGACCATTGAATGAACAATACATTTAAAACAGACGAATTGTCTTTGACCTTAACCTTGGAGGTATGACCTTGGGTCAAGTTCATGACAACCCATTCGTCATGAGCAACCATAAGAACAAGATCTGTCCATTGACTCAATTTTTTCTTTACCAGACAAATTTATAAGACACAAACAGCCTATTACCTTGACCTTTGAGTTATGACCTTGGGTCAAGATCATGGCACATCCTTGATTCATAAGCAGTCACTGTGAGAAGTGTGAACAGAATCAGCAGTGATATGATAGGCACTTGAATCATAAGCAATCATTTCAAGAAGAATTAACACAATCGAGCTAGTGAATAATTGTGTATGAAGTTGCGGTCAAGGTTCATAACATAGTCTTGAGCCACAGGTAAGCATTGTGTGAAGTGTGAACAAGATTGGTCACATATTTTTTTATGGACAGGACAAACTTATAGTGGAGGAACAAACAGATGAATGGTCTCTTGATCTTTACCTTGGAGCTATGACCCTGGGTCAAGGTTATGGTACACCCTTGAGTCAAAAGCAATCATTGTATAAAGTACGAAAAGATTGGTACATTCAATTATTATGGACCAAGAGCAGTAAACCATCACAAAAGTATAAATACTGTCATCTTTACACGTGTTGCACAGCAGCCATGAATCCTCAATAATACTGTTTCAAAGTTTCATAAACTAGTTGAGTATTTTTCAAAGGTGGTTTATAACATGAGTATTGCCACCAGCTAGTTTAGCAAGATTTTGTCATAAATAATTGTTTTGTTTCAATTTATTGGAGAGGGCCTTCCAGCACTCTCCAGTAAATTGTAACAAAACAATTTATCTAAACATTTTACATGCTACTACCAAGCAAATAGCAAACCATACAATATAAAGCTACAAAAAGAAAGCCACTACAGGGGCTTCTAGCACGTAATTATTTAATCCAAACCTCAATGTGTAGGAGCTGATTTCACTACAAGAGTGGTCAGGTTCTAAAAGGTCTAAGAAGAGTGGCATCCTTTTACATGTTGCACATCACTGTATCATCAATGAAAGTGTCAATGACACTGTAGCTCAACTTGTTAAGACATGTAAATGTATAGTATGTGACACAGCAATGACAAACATCTAGGTCATGACCTGATAACAAAGGTACATATAAAGTATTGCAATGGTCTGTACATAAATACTGACCGTAGCCTGTAACAAATGTATAGGTAAAGTATTGTAAAGGTGGGTGACAGTCAGATGCTAAACAAGAAAAGAAATCTTTGAGTCCCAGAGTGGGTCTGACTGAACCCCAAAATATTTGTTCTCATAGCACAGTGATAACAAAGGCACCGAAAAACACTTGTTCCTGTCCCAAGGTGATAACAAAGGTACCCAAGAAGTTTCATGAAGATCATTTCATAAATACGAGCCATATAGAAGTTGACAAAAACTGATTGGACCTAATTTCGGTACAAAATGGCAACTGGTAGTCATCTTGAATTTTGGACCGCACCCAGAAACACTCGTTCTCGTCCCTAGGTGATAACAAAGGTACCCAAGAAGTTTCGTGAAGATCGGTTCATAAATACAGCCTCTAGCCCAAGCCGTATTGACATGTGCACTTACTGTGTATACAGTTAAAACTAGAAGTCCTGTCACAAATAGTGCGCTTATCTAGGCTTAATTGCATGTTGCAATTGTGCACAATTGCCATATCGAATGGCATCCAAAGCACGGCAGGTTCTCTTGGTTACTCATAGCAAACACATGCAATGTTTCTGCCAATGGACCTCTGGGTTACCCGGAGGTCCATTGGCTGAAACATTGCTTGTGCACAGGCCATATGAACAGAATTTGATAGCTTTACTATGGCCATAACGCATACATTAACGCGCAGATCAAAGTGCTATTTGTGCGCATTTCGTGACAGGACTTCTAGTTTTAACTGTAAGTAGCACTGAATAAATCAAAATTCATCTAATTTGCATAATTTCTGCACGAGAAAAAAACTTGTATTACATGTGATGTACTCCATGTTACTAAACATTCATACACAAATTTATTCAAATCAGAACTTTCAGACAGAAGTTCTGTACAAAAAACTGATTGCACTAATTTTGGTACAAAATGGCTGCTGGTGGCTATCTTGAATTTTGGATCACATCCAAAAACACTCGTTTTTCTCATCCTACATTGATAACAAAGGTACCCAAGAAGTTTCGTAAAGATTGGTTCATAAATACAGCCCCTAGCCCGAGCTGTATTGACATGTGTACTTACTGTGTGTAAGTGGCACTGAAAAAATCAAAGTTCATCAAATTTGCATAATTTGCATAATTTCTGCACGAGAAAAAAAAAGTATTATATGTGATATATCACATGGTACTAAACATTCACACAAAAAGTTATTAAAATCAGCACTTTCATATGGAAGTTTTGCGCAAAAATCTGATTGCATCTAATTTTGAACAAAATGGCTGCCATCGGCCATCTTGAATTTTGGACCGCACCCAAAAACACTTGTTCTCGTCCCACGGTGATACCAAAGGTACCCAAGAAGTTTCGTAAAGATCGGATCATAAATACGGCCTCTAGCCCGAGCCGTATTGGTATTTGCACTTTCAGTGCTGAAAGTAACACTAAAATACATAAAAGTTAGTCTAATTTGCATAATTTACGCACAAGAAAAAAACCTGTATTTTATGTGATGTATCCCATGGTACTAAACATTCATGCAAAAAAGTATTCAAATCAGAGCTTTCATATGGAAGTTCTGCGCAAAAATCTGATTGCACCTAATTTTGTACAAAATGGCTGCCACCGGCCAACTTGAATTTTGGATCGGACCCCAAAACATTCGTTCTCGTCCCATGGTCCTAACAAAGGTACCCAACAAGTTTCATAAAGATTGGTTCATAAATACGGCCTCTATTGAATTGTTGGCGGACAGACATTCTAACAATTGGTAGTTACGTGGCTATTTTTATGGGACTACAATAAAATGCATGTCCATTATATTAAAACAAGAGATTTTTGGGAAAAGTTTTGGGGTGGTAGCAAACCCTGACCCTACCCTTTACTGACACTAACCCCCCCCCCTCCCCCCCGCAATTATAAACCCCACCCTAGACTAATGAAAATTCAATATATTCCTAGTCTATTTTAACTAAAATGCATGTCCATTGTATTAAAACAACTTTTGGGGTGAAAAATATTTGGGGTGGTAGCAAACCCTAGCCCTACCCTTTACTGACCCTAACCCCACCCCACCCCTACTCTAAACCCCACCCTAGAATAATGACATTTAACTATTAGACTAGTCACATAAATTGCGGTAGTCACCTAACCCCCATTTCTACCAACAAATAGACACCTAAACCCCATATGTCTGCCCAGACGGACAGACGGATGATGAACGACTGGCCATGGCATAAGCTCAAATTTGACTTACGTCAAAGTTGAGCTAAAAAACTGATTGCACCTAATTTGGGTACAAAAAGGTTGCTGGTGGCAATCTTCAATTTTGGAAAGCTTTCATATGGAAGTTCTGTGCAAAAATCTGATTGCACCTAATTTTGGTACAAAATGGCTGCCAGCGGCCGTCTTAAATTTCGGACCGGACCCAAAAACACTCGTTCTCGTCTCACGGTGATAACAAAGGTACCCAAGAAGTTTCGCAAAGATAGGTTCATAAATACGGCTTCTAGCCCGAGCCATGTGTATGGCGCGACGGATGGACAGACGAATGACAGGCCATGGCAATACCTCAAATTTGGCTTCGCCAAAGTTGAGCTAAAAATTATATTCAAAATACTGATAAACAAATTTATAAGAGACTAGGTATCTCAAACAGTGGGAGGACGTATTAATAAATATGAATCAAAATTTCTCACATGAATATTTTACTTACATCAGGACTATAGGTTACAATTCCTGTTGATCTTCTTTCCCTTCTTGCTCGACGAACTCGATTGGCAGTTGGTTCTCTTTTATCATCATTCTTTTTCTCTTCCTCAGCTGAAATGGAAAACAATGAAACCTCTTTTAAATAACATTATACCATTGTGCAACTGGTGGCTTTCATAACAATGTGGCTCAAGTGAGTCTAAAATACCCACATAGTTCGAGATGTGAACAGGGAATGGATGGTGTGTGAAAAGCTGTGTACTTGCATGATTCACATGTACATTATCCAAAATATTGCATAGCAAATTTGGATCAAATCAACCAATTGGTTCCAAAAATTCAACCAGAGGCTTGAGTGACTCCAAAATGCTCACCTGGATCAAGCTGTCCAAAGGAAATAAAAAAAGGGTTTGTGGGAGGAAGCAAGAGAGAAATGAGGGTATTTGTTCAAGCGATCAGAAAGGAGGCAAAAAAGAAGTGTCACGTTGAACACTGCAATGACCATGACTAAAAACACTCTGAAAAAGGATGTCTGTTTTTCAATGGCCCACTCCTCTATTAGGGTAGGGACGATATACCAAATTCATGGTACAATACGTATCTTGGTTCACGAGTCACAATACGATATGTATCTAGATACGTATCTTGATATTCATCCTGGTACTGAAGCTACAGTTAAGATCACAGGGACAATCGTGAGGCCAGCAATTCATAGTTGGGGAGCACAGACACATTAGAGAGAAGGGGGATCAACTTCAGCCCCCCCCCCCCCCCCCCCCACACCACCTCCCATTTTCCATATTCTATCACATACTGCGCTGATTAATCATGCGTGTCTGTGCTCATACTCTGGCATAAGCCCATCCCTAACTTTACAAATGTGAGTTACCAAATGACACCTCTGAGTAGCACATCCTTCTACTTTTCAGTTTTAGAATGAAGACGATTTTAGTAACAGGCACTGGTAATTACAACGAAAATAGGTAAGTAGTCATCTGATGATCACGACAACTGACCTTATCAAATACATAAAACAAGAGGCCCCAGGGGGCCTGAGGGTGCTCACCTGACATGGTAGCCTAAATATCAACCCAGAGAATTGATTTCAACAAGTTGCATCTGCTCCTCCTAAGAAAAGCTTATACCAAATATCCAAATATTCTGACAAGTGGATCTTTAAAGAATATTCCTCATATTGAACTAAGTCATAATTCGGGCTCCCACAGGGAGCCCATATATGAACCCAGGGACTTGGCTTGAACAAAATTGAATCTCACCCCCCTAAGCATGGTGCATACCCAATATCAAAAGATTCTGCCTGCTGGATCTTGAGAAGAAGATTTTCAAAAAAATTTGCCTGAAATGCACTAAGTTCAAATTTGGGCTCCTAAACCTGAATCTCACACTCCTAAGGATTCTGCACACCAAATATCAAAACATTCCGACTGCTGGATCTGAAGAAGAAGATTTTTAAAGAAAATTCCTCATTTTGAACCAAGTTACAATTCGAGCTCCCACAATCAGCCCAAATATGGACCTAGGGACATGGCTTGAACAAACTTGAATCTTACCCCACAAGGATGCTGCATAAAAAATATCAAAAGCATTCATCTGCTGGATCTGAAGAAGATTTTTAAAGAAAATTCCTCATTTTGAACTAAGTTGTTATTCAGGCTCCCATAGTGAGCCCAAATATGAACAAAGGGACTTGGCTTGGACAAACTTGAATCTCAGCCCCCTAAGGTTGCTCCATGCCAAATATCAAAACATTCCAACTGCTGAATCTGAAGAAGAAGATTTTTAAAGAAAAATTCCTCATATTGACTAAGTTGTAATTTGGGCTCCCACAGGGAGCCCAAATATGGACCCATGGACTTGGCTCTAACACACTTGAATCCCCCCCTCCCCCCCCCCCCCCCCCCCCCCCCCCCCCCCCCCCCAAGGATGCTACTCACCACATATCAAACCATTCCGACTGCTGGATCTGAAGAAGATTTTTAAAGAAAATTCCTCATTTCGAACAAAGTTACAATTCAAGCTCCCACAGTGAGCCCAAATATGGACCTAGGGACATGGCTTGAACAAACTTGAATCTCACCCCCCAAGGATGCTGCATACCAAATATCAAAACATTCCGACTGCTGGATCTGAAGAAGATTTTTAAAGAAAGTTCCTCATTTTGAACTAAGTTATAATTTAGGCTCCCACAGTCAGCCCAAATATGAACCCAGGGAATTGGCTTGAACAAAATTGAATCTCACCCCCCTAAGCATGGTGCATACCCAATATCAAAAGATTCTGCCTGCTGGATCTTGAGAAGAAGATTTTCAAAGAAATTTGCCTAAAATGCACTAAGTTCAAATTTGGGCTCCTATACTGAGCCCAAATATAAACCCAGGGGGCCGATTTGAACAAACTTGAATCAGATCCACCCCACAATGTTGCATACCAAATATCACAAGATTCTGCCTGCTGGATCTGGAGAAGATTTTTGAAGAAATTTGCCTGAAATGCACTAAGTTCAAATTTGGGCTCCTATACTGAGCCCAAATATAAACCCAGGGAGCCGATTTGAACAAACTTGAATCAGATCCACCCCACAACATTGCATACCAAATATCAAAAGATTCTGCCTGCTGGATCTGGAGAAGAAGATTTTCAAAGAAATTTGCCTGAAATGCAGTAAGTTCAAATTTGGGCTCCTATACTGAGCCCAAATATAAACCCAGGGGGCCGATTTGAACAAACTTGAATCATATCCACCCCACAATGTTGCATACCAAATTTCAAAAGATTCTGCCTGCTGGATCTGGAGAAGAAGATTTTTTAATGTTTTTCCCATTGCCTACAGTGTTAAAAAGTGCTGACTCAGCACTTTTTCAAAATCCCGAAACTGTACCCTATGATAAAACCGATGGCAATTTTTTTTACCAATTCTTTCTGTTGGTCCTAAGGAAGCTTCACACCAAATAAAAATTCTCGGTGCCATGCAGTTTTGGAGATAAGGGCGTTTTAATTTTTTTCTATTTTTAGCTCCTGCGGTTCCCATGGGGCTACGGGAAAAAAAAATCAGCATAAATTAGGTACTTGCGACCCAATAAGCCCTCACATAAAATTTGGTTCAAATCAGCCTCTCGGTTCGGAAAAGAGAAATTTTGTGCGGGGCCAAAAATTTTGCCCCTCCCATAACAACGCCAAGTATAGCCCCACAAACTTCTCTTGAACAAATCTGAGTCTACACTTCAAAAGGAAGCTGCACACCAAATATCAAGTCTCTGCTACTACTGGTTCATGAGAAGAAGATTTTTTAAGATTTCAGCACACTTTTTGGGTGTGGCCCTACCCACGGGCGAGGCAACTTGATTTGAACAAAATCAGTACTCTGGTCCCATAGGTTGGCAATGAAAATACATCAGGTGATTGAGACATGCTCTTACAGTTCAAAGTTCGACTTTCACTTTGAAATTTTCAAATCGATTCACCTAAATGAAAAACGTCGTGGAAGATGATTACGAAGAATAACTGGTGCACATCAAGGGGGTTTTTACCATTTTTGAATCAGAATGGGCACATAAAATATTGAATCGAACCATGCGAGCAAGATTTAGGTGATTTGATCGCACCTGGGAGATCTTGCTTTGCAAACAGTGATGTGAACCCAAACAAAAAATACCCTGATTTAATAATGGGTATTCTGTTGTACCCCGGTGTTATATTCTGAATTGCGGGGTATTTGAGTTGGCCAAATCACCCAAGACTAAAATGTGATTGTTGAATGAATTGAGAGTGAAGGAGCTGAATTTCAAGATTGGTGACCGACCTATTTTGTGGCATAACGATACGACAAAATTTGGGCATCTACCCCCGGTACCCATATCATGGGTTGCTGTATTGGTACGTAACAGAGAACCGGCATATCGCCCAAAGCCTATCCTCCCTCCCGGCAAACATCCTATGTTTGGTTTAAAATTATGTTGAAAATGACACAAGCGCTTCCATCTAAAAGTGGGAGTTTAACTATCGAAAATCAATAATTATTCTTCACATTATCGCACCATCACTAAAATTTTCAGTATAACAGAAAATACAAAGGGAATAACAATTGTTTCCAAGACAATGTTAATATAAAGCAGCATTGCCCAAGACAATGTTAATATAAAGCAGCATAAAATTTTTATTGAACTCCGATATTTACTTTTCAAGTAATCACAAAAATAAGACAAGAATTGTGATAATTGGGAAAATGTTAATTCCTGTTCCCTGTATGCAATGATTTTAATAAAAAAAAAAATATGAGGTGTACACTGTACAAAAAAGCTGAGAGGTGTGTTAATATGACCTCACAGTTGATGTTTGTGGCCCTCACAGTTAACTTATGTCAAAGAATGTTGCTAAGTTACAGTGAAATTATTCCAAAATGAGTCATCCTATCAAGTAACATTGAAATCCCTTCATAAATATGGCCTGTAGACTGTGCTAAAGGTTTTCAGGCTTCAGGCCTGTGAAGCCATAACGGTAGACAGATTGCAACTAAAAGGGGACGTCCTCATCTCGACATTATACTAAGTCATTCTTAAGTTACAATGAAATCCCTTCACAAATACGAACTGTAGTCTATACTAAAGTTTTTCGGGTTTTGGGCTTGGGAAGCCATCATGGTTGAATGATCGCGACCAGAAGGGGGCGTTGTCATCTGGGCATAATTTGGAGAGATCCTACAAAGTTACAATAAAATCTCTTCATATATATGACCTGCAGACTGTGCTCAAGGTTTTCGGGCTTCGGACCCCTGAAGCTGTCACAGTTGACCAACCACGACCAAAAGAGGATGTCATCATCTAGGCATTATATGGAGTCAACCTAACAAGTTACAATGAAATCCTTCCATAAATATGACCTATAGACTGTGCTAAAAGTTTTTGGGTTTTGGGCTTGGGCAGCCATCAAGGCTGAATGATCGCGACCAAAAGGGGACGTTCTCATCTAGACATTATTTGGAGTCATCCTACCAAGTTACAATGAAATCCCTTCATAAATATGACCTGTAGACCATGCTAAATGTTTTCAGGCTTCGGGCCCTGTAGCCGTCACAGTTGCCCAATTGCATCCAAAAGGGGAAGTTCTCATCTAGACATTATATGAAGTCAACCTATCAAGTTACAATGAAATCCCTTCATAAATATGACCTGTAGACTGTGCTAAAGGTTTTTGGGGTTTGGGCTTGGGCAACCACCATGGTTGAATGATCGAAAACAAAAGGGGACACTCTCATCTCGGTATCATCTGGAGTGATCCTACGAAGTTACAATGAAATCTCTTCATAAATATGACCTGTAGACTGTGCTCAAGGTTTTCGGACTTCGGGCCCCTGTAGCTGTCACAGGTGACCAGTGTCATCATCTAGGCATTATATGGAGTCAACCTAACAAGTTACAATGAAATCCTTCCATAAATACGACCTACAGACTATGCTAAAGATTTTTGGGCTTGGGCAGCCATCAAGGCTGAATGATCGCGACCAAAAGGGGACGTTCTCATCTAGACATTATTTGGAGTTATCCTACCAAGTTACAACGAAATCCCTTCACATTTGCCCAATTGCGTCCAAGAGGGGACGTTCTCATCTAGACATTATATAAAGTCAACCTACCAAGTTACAATGAAATCCCTTCATAAACATGGCCTGTAGACTGTGCTCAAGGTTTTCGGGCTTCTGGCGCCTGAAGCTGTCACAGCTGACCAATCACGACCAAAAGGGGATGTCATCATCTAGGCATTATATGCAGTCAACCTAACAAGTTAATAAATGAAATCCTTCCATAAATACGACCTATAGACTATGCTAAAGGTTTTTGGGCTCAGGCAGCCATCAAGGCCGATTGATTGCGGCCAAAAGGGGATATTCTCATCTAGACATTATTTGGAGTCATCCCACCAAGTTACAATGAAATCCCTTCATAAATATGACCTGTAGACTGTAAAAGGTTTTCGGGCTCTGGGCCCCTGTAGCCATCACAATTGCCCAATCAAGTCCAAAAGGGGACATTCTCATCTAGACATTATATGAAGTCAACCTACGAGGTTACAATAAAATCACTTCATAAATATGACCTGTAGATTGTGCTAAAGGTTTTTGGGCTCAGGCAGCCATCAAGGATGAATGATCGCGATCAAAAGGGGACATTCTCATCTAGACATTATTTGGAGTCATCCTACCAAGCTATAATGAAATCCCTTCATAAATGTGACCTGTAGACTGTGCTAAAGGTTTTTGGGCTTCTGGCCCCTGTAACCGTCACAGCTGCCCACTCATGTCCAAAAGGGGACGTTCTCATTTAGACATTATATGAAGTCAACCTACCAAGTTACAATGAAATCCCTTCATAAATATGACCTGTAGACTGTGCTCAAGGTTTTTGCGTTTCAGGCTCGGGCAGCCATCATGGTTGAATGATCGCAACCAAAGGGGACAATCTCATCTGGGCATCATCTGGAGTGATCCTGCGAAGTTACAATGAAATCCCTTCATAAATATGACCTGTAGACTGTGCTCAAGGTTTTCGGGCTTTGGGCACCTGTAGCCATCACAGTTGACCAATCACGACCAAAAGGGGATGTTATCATCTAGGCATTATATGGAGTCAAAACGAAATCCTTCTATAAATATAACATTTTGCCTATGCTAAAGGTTTTTGGGCTCGGGCACCCATCAAGGCTGAATGATCATGGCCAAAATGGGATGTTCTCATCTAGACATTATTTGGAGTCATCCAACCAAGTTACAATGAAATCCCTTCATAAATATGACCTGTAGACAGTGCTAAAGGTTTTTGGGCTTCGGGCACCTTTAGCCGTCAAAGTTGCCCAATCATGTTCAAAAGGGGATGTTCTCATCTAGACATTATATGAAGTCAACCTACCAAGTTACAATGAAATCCCTTCATAAATATGACCTGTAGACTGTGCTCAAGGTTTTTGGGCTTCGGGCACTTGTAGCCATCACAGTTGACCAATCACGACCAAAAGGGGATGTCATCATCTAGGCATTATATGGAGTCAACCTAATAGGTTACAATGAAATCCTTCCATAAATATGACCTTTTACCTATGCTAAAGGTTTTTGGGCTCGGGCACCCATCAAGGCTGAATGATCGCGATCAAAATGGGACGTTCTCATCTAGACATTATTTGGAGTCATCCTACCAAGTTACAATGAAATCCCTTCATAAATATGACCTGTAGACTGTGCTAAAGGTTTTTAGGCTTCGGGCCCCTGTAGCCGTCACAGTCGCCCAATCATGTCCAAAAGGGGACTTTCTCATCTAGACATTATATGAAGTCAACCCACCAAGTTACAATGAAATTCCTCAATAAATAATGACCTGTAGACTGTGCTAAAGGTTTTTGGGCTCAGGCAGTCATCACTGTTAGCAGATCACGCCCAAATGGGGAAATTCTCATCTAGACATTATAAGGAGTCATCCTACCAAGTTACGATGAAATTCCTCCATATTAAACATGACCTGCAGACTGTGCTAAAAGTTTTTGGGTTTTGGGCTTGGGCAGCCATCACTGTTGACAGACCATGCCCAAAAGGGGATGTTCTCATCTAGGCATTATACAGAGGCATCCTACCAAGTTACAATGAAATCCCTTCATAAATACGGCCTGTAGACTGTGCTAATGGTTTTCGGGTTTTGGGCTTGGGCAGCCATACCAGTTGACTGATCGCGACCAATAGATGTTCTCATCTAGACATGACCCCAAACCTGCATATGAAATTTCGTGACGATCAGACAAGAACTGCAGGGTGTAGCCCGTGCTAAAGGAAAATGTGAACAGACTCACAGATTTCCGCACGCATGATGGCAATAGCTTATCTTGACTTTGTCAAGTTAAGCTAATGAACAGACAGATGGATGGACAGATGGATGCATGGACAAACAATCAGACAGACAGATTCACAATGCTATACTATAATATGTCCTGCTTTTTCAAATGGACATATAAAAAAAAACTTCAAGTTTAGAGTTCCTGTGATCTAAACTTTGGCATAACAACCTCCGTCAATAGTTTTCTTCCTATTCATGTCTAACCAGCATATCAAGTGTGCTCCAAATCAGTCAATGATATATCTAGGTATTGAGTGAAAACCAATTTCAAGTTCAATGGGACCTTGATCTTTGGAACAAGAATCCCAGAATGAATAGTATTCTTCTTCTTGCCATGCTCAGCACACGTTACGTTTGGTTTCAGGTAGAAACTATGTTTGGAGATGGATGCATGGACAGTGGCATGGTTATATCTCCCCAAATTTTTTCAGGGTTATAAAAATTATCAGACTTGTTTTCTGTTAATGGAAGGGTCATATAAATAGGACTAAGTTGTGACAGTCATATAAATAGGACTAAGTTGTGACAGTCATATAAATAGGACTAAGTTGTGACAGTCATATAAATAGGACTAAGTTGTGACAGTCATATAAATAGGACTAAGTTGTGACAGTCATTTCAATAGGACAAAGTTGTGACACACCAATGCCAATTACCTCTTCTCAGTTCAGCTTCTTTCCTCCTCTCTTCTTCCTTAGCATCTATCTCACCATTTCGTAACCGACTTCGGAATGATGTCGATTTACTAATACTGTTTTGACTAGATCCAGTTGTGCTTGTATCATCAGTTGATACTCCAATTCGCTTACTTCGAGGTATATATGCTGCAAAAAAATTCAAATATAAGTAAAATGGACAAAACTGAGCAAGCAACACAACTTTTGGGATTCAACTGTAAATTTGGATGGATTAGTGCAGTTCACAACCTGGGATTGTCAGAGAAGGCATCAACTCACACAGCAGATACAAGTCAGAAATACCTGTTCGAAAACTGGAATTATCTCCTGGTTTTTGCTAGGGTAATAAACAATAGAATACTGTGAGTTACCTTTCACGATCAATCATAAAACCAAATACTGTGCGTGCCTGTGTGTGCAGAGAAAAAGGTATGTAAACAACAAACTGGTCATGCTTGAACAATTTGCAAGCCAGTCCATTTCACATCTCAGTTTCAAACACACACTGAAAGACAGGCAATATACTGCCAGCCACCTCACTTAACTCGAGTTTCATAAATATCAAGTGACAAATCACGAATTTCATATTCTGTTTATTGTATGACACCACAGTTACCAAAAACAAGAGGACCCAGGGGGGGCCGGAGGGTGCTCACCTGACATGGTAGCCTAAACAGGGTTCATACAAAAATTTGCTCACTAAGTTCAAGGGTTTTTCAAGGGCTTTTTTTTTTTTCAAGGGCTGCATATACTATTCAGCTTGTTGTATGAGCTCTAAAAATCTAAGATTCATGTGACACGGATCTGACTTTGGAAGTCAGGAAGTACTGGTACCCAAAGTGTGATCTGTGTTACAGTAATCTTGAGATTTCATGACTTGATGCTTGAACATCTTGTAACACTTACTAATACATCAGTACATCACTGCATGTCACATGTAAATGTATACATTTACACTAGTCACAGTCTAATAAAAAAATAAAAAGCAAACTCACCAAAAAAAATTAAAGTTTGTTCTCTGTAAAGGAATCATGTTTCCCTTACTGTTTCAGTGAATCTATTTTATTTGTTAATTCTCCCTCAAAATCTTTACATTCTTTTTCCATAATTTCAGCTTGCAGTGTATCATTTTTTTTAAAAAAACGTTCAGGGTGGACTGTTTCACTTTGTTACTGGGGCCAGCAACAGCCGTATCACTATTATCACTTTGCAAACTTATAAAGTCTCCATGGCTGGCACCGACACCTTCACACGCTTTCATCATGGACGGGCTGTTTGTTTTTACAAATGACATGATGGTTTGCAAACCACTAGTGTGGCCTGATCCGTCCCCCAAAAGAGACTTATGTTTTTTTCATCGTGCATGTGACGACAGAGCATATTCGCCCATTTCAGACAAATTTATTGATTTATTACACAAAGTACAGAAAGCTGAATGCTTATCGCTTTTCAACTCACGAATCCAATTTTCATATCGTTTGTCAGTCAGCCAGCTCTTGTTGAAAACACAACGCCCCATTTGAATATATATTTGGAAAAAACAAACAACAGAAGTCAAGACGAAAATAAAACCTGCCATTGAACAAAAGTATGCTGCAGTAAATAAACTAAAGGGAGCTCACTCTTCACTAAAAAAAAATCCCAAACACAACTGCCGGCTATTAATTCGCCCAGTCAGCTCGGCCCAATTATGGTAAAACATTCCATACTTTTTTGTTGTTTTTTTAACTGAGAGACACGAGAGCAACAAACAAGTAAAAGGCGAGTACACACATATTTACAATGCCCAGGAAATAGCTTGGTATTCAAGGGTTTTTCAAGAGGTTTCTGAAAGTTCAAGGGTTTCTCAAGGGCTAATTTCAAATTCCAGGGTTTTTCAAGAAAAAACTCATTTTCAAGGGTTTTTCAAGAGCTGTATGAACCCTGCTAAATATTAATCCAGGGAATTGATTTCAACAAGTTGCAACTGCCCCTCCTAAGAAAAGCTTATACCAAATATCCCAAGATTCTGACCAGTGGATCCAAAAAAAAAAGATTTTTAAAGAATATTTCTCATACTGAACTAAGTAATAATTCCGGCTCCCACAGAGCCCAAATATCAACCCTGGGACTTGCCTTGAACAAACTTGAATCTTAACCCCCTAAGGATGCTGCATACCAAATATCAAAGCATTCTGACTGCTGGATCTGAAGAAGAAGATTTTTAAAGAAAATTCCTCATTTTGAACTAAGTTATAATTCAAGCTCCCACAGTGAGCCCAAATAAGAACCCAGGGACTTGGCTTGAACAAACTTTAATCCTCCCCCCCCCCCCCTCCAGGATGCTGCATGCCAAATATCAAAACATTCCGACAGCTGAATCTGAAGAAAAAGATTTTTAAAGAAAAATTCCTCATATTGCACTAAGTTATAATTTGGGCTCCCACAAGGATCCCAAATATGAACCCAGGTATTTGGCTTCAACAAACTTGAATCTCACCCTCCTAAGGATGCTGCATACCAAATATCAAAACATTCCGACTGCTGGATCTGAAGAAGAAGATTTTTAAAAGAAAATTCCTCATTTTGAACTAAGTTATAATTCGGGCTCCCACAGTGAGCCCAAATATGAACCCAGGGACATGGCTTGAACAAACTTGATTCTCCCCCCCCCCCCCCCCCCCCAATCATGCTGCATAACAAATATCAAAAGATTCTGATTGTAGATCTGAAGAAGAAGATTTTTAAAGAATATTCCTCATACTGAACTAATTTAAACATTTGGGCTCCCATAGAGAGCCCAAATATGGACCCAAGGATTTGGTATCAATAAACATGTGAAACAATCTTCCAAAGATGTTATATGTGAAATTTGAAAGCTTTTGGAGCAGTGGTTTGGGAGAAAAGTCGTCTTAAATGTTTTTCCCATTACCCACAGTGTTAAAAAATGCTGACTCAGCACTTTTTCAAAGTCCCAAAAAAGTACCCCATGATAAAACCGATAGCCATTTTTTTTTACCATTCCATTCTGTTGGTCCTAAGGAAGCTGCACACCAAATAAGAACTCTCAGTGCTGTGTACTTTTGGAGATATGGCATTTTAATTTTTTCTATTTTTAGGTCCTGCGGTTCCCATGGGGTGACGGGAAAATCTTTTTGGCCATAAATTAAGTACTTATGACCCAATAAGTCCTCATGTCAAATTTGGTTCAAATCTGCCACTTGGTTTGAAAAATAGAAATTTTGGGCGGGGCGAAAATACTTGCCCCTCCCATACCGAAGGCAAATATAGCTAGTCGAACTTCTCTTGAACAAATCTGAGTCTACACCTCAAAAGGAAGCTGCACACCAAATATCAAGTCTCTGCTACTACTGGTTCATGAGAAGAAGATTTTTTAAGATTTAAGAACACTATTTGGGCATGGCCCTACCGAGGGGTGAGGCAACTGATTTGAACAAAATCAAAATGTGATGTCAAAACAAACTATTATCTCAAAACATCAATTAAATTGGTTCAGTGGTTTGGGAGGAGAAGACGCAAACACCATGTTCACGGACGACGGACGGTGAGTGATCACTATAGCTTCCCTGACTGAAAGTCAGGCGAGCTAATAAAAAATCTTTTAGAAAAGGGTTAAAGAACGGAATTTCACATTGAACGGCAGGTCTGGAAAGAATCGAGGCAGGGGATTACAACCTTGTCACATGGACAGATCAAAGCAATCATAACGACACTTGACTTCTGTTTTCATTTTTGTAGAAAGTGATCTTTGTATGTTATCTGGTTGAGGGCTACATAATTCATGGTGGTCTGAATTTCTTCATCAAAATTTGTTTCATTACAAATTGTTGAAGAGTGCGCACAGGCACTCTTCAATAATTTGCGATAAAACAAATTTATATATACAAAATATTATTTGCATTTGACTGAATATGAATCATAAGCAAGGAAAATGTTGGCTTTTTGCTCTGGTACCTACATTTTTCTGAAAGTCCTGATAGTGGCTTCTTGCACTCAACCAGTTGACAAAGAAAAATATTTATAAAAAATTAAACTTTATTTTGTTTAAATATTGGCAATAAATAAATTAAATCGAAGCTCTGCCAGTCATGGTTGTGAACAGATGCTCACAGCCAACCTTACTGAAGTTACTATTTCCAAGTCAATTATTCCTGATCGAATCATTCAATTGATTATATCCCTCTAGTGATAATCCACTCTGCACAGGCATGAACATGTACAGTAGCAAGTATCTATAAGAAATGCCTGGACTTTTCCTTAACATGCAACTCTGAATGCTTCTATTCACACAGACAATGGGAAAAATATTTTATCTGATTCTGAGAAATTTGCATAAATTTGGGTTGAGCAGGAATAAGAATATTACTTTTGAGGGATCAGAAAGATGGAGGCACAAAGGAAGTGTCACCTTGTACATGTGTGCATACTGCAATGACTGACACCAAAAAATCTCTATTTTTCAACCCACCACTCCAAGAACACACCCAACGTAAGGCTTGAGATTATGTTGAATGAAAGTGTCAATGACACTGTAGCTTAACTTGTGTGTTGTGTTTGATGAAAAGGATAATGTTCAATGTTTATGAAAGGATTATGAAATAAGACAAGAATTGTGATAATTGGGAATATGTCCATTTCTGTTCCCTGTATGCTATGTTTATGATAAAAATAATATGAGGTGTACACTGTACTAAAGATCTGAGGGGTGGGTTAATATGACCTCACAGTTAATAAATGTGGCCCTCACAGTTAACATATATCAACAAAATTACAATGAAATTATTCCAAAATGAGTCATCCTATCAAGTTACATTAAAATCCCTTCATAAATATGGCCTGTAGACTGTGCTAAAGGTTTTCAGGCTTCGGGCCCCTGTAGCCGTCAGTTTCCCAATTGCGTCCAAAGGGGACGTTCTCATCTAGACATTATATGAAGTCAACCTACCAAGTTACAATGAAATCCCTCCATAAATATGATCTGTAGACTGTGCTAAAGGTTTTCGGGCTTCAGGCACCTGTAGACATCACAGTTGACCAACCACGACCAAAAAGGGATGTCATCATCTAGGCATTATATGGAGTCAACCTAACAAGTTACAATGAAATCCTTCCATAAATATGACCTACAGACATGCTAAAGGTTTTTGGGCTCGGGCAGCCATCAAGGCTGAATGATCGTGACCAAAAGGGGACGTTCTCATCTGGACACTATTTGGAGTCATCCTTCCAAGCTACAATAAAATCCCTTCATAATTATGACCTGTAGACTGTTCTAAAGGTTTTTGGGCTTTGGGCCCCTGAAGCCGTCACAGTTGCCCACTCGTGTCATCTAGACATTATATGAAGTCAACCTACCAAGTTACAATAAATCCCTTCATAAATATGACCTTAGACTGTGCTAAAGTTTTTCAGGCTTCGGGCTCGGGCAGCCATCATGGTTGAATGATCGCAACCAAAGGGGACAATCTCATCTGGGCATCATCTGGAGTGATCCTGCGAAGTTACAATGAAATCCCTTCATAAATATGACCTGTAGACTGTGTTCAAGGTTTTCGGGCTTCAGGCACCTGTAGCCATCACAGTTGACCAATCACGACCAAAAGGGGATGTCATCATCTAGGCATTATATGGAGTCAACCTAACAATGTTACAATGAAATCCTTCTATAAATATAAACTTTTGCCTATGCTAAAGGTTTTTGGGCTCGGGCACCCATCAAGGCTGAATGATCACGGCCAAAATGGGACGTTCTCATCTTGACCTTATTTGGAGTCAACCTACCAAGTTACAATGAAATCCCTTCATAAATATGACCTGTAGACAGTGCTAAAGGTTTTTGGGCTTCGGGCACCTTTAGCCGTCAAAGTTGCCCAAACATGTCCAAAAGGGGACGTTCTCATCTAGGCATTATATGAAGTCAACCTACCAAGTTACAATGAAGTCCCTTCACAAATATGACTTCTAGACTGTGCTTAAGGTTTTCGGGCTTCGGGTTCGGGCAGCCATCATGGTTGAGTAATCGCAACCAAAGGGGACAATCTCATCTGGGCATCATCTGGAATGATCCTATGAAGTTACAATGAAATCCCTTCATAAATATGGCCTGTAGACTGCGCTCAAGGTTTTTGGGCTTTGGGCACTTGTAGCCAACACAGCTGACCAATTACGACCAAAAGGGGATGTCATCATCTAGGCATTATATGGAGTCAACCTAATAGATTACAATGAAATCCTTCCATAAATAAGCTACAATAAAATCCCTTCATAATTATGACCTGTAGACTGTTCTAAAGGTTTTTGGGCTTTGGGCCCCTGAAGCCGTCACAGTTGCCCACTCGTGTCATCTAGACATTATATGAAGTCAACCTACCAAGTTACAATAAATCCCTTCATAAATATGACCTTAGACTGTGCTAAAGTTTTTCAGGCTTCGGGCAGCCATCATGGTTGAATGATCGCAACCAAAGGGGACAATCTCATCTGGGCATCATCTGGAGTGATCCTGCGAAGTTACAATGAAATCCCTTCATAAATATGACCTGTAGACTGTGTTCAAGGTTTTCGGGCTTCAGGCACCTGTAGCCATCACAGTTCACCAATCACGACCAAAAGGGGATGTCATCATCTAGGCATTATATGGAGTCAACCTAACAATGTTACAATGAAATCCTTCTATAAATATAAACTTTTACCTATGCTAAAGGTTTTTGGGCTCCGGCACCCATCAAGGCTGAATGATCGCGATCAAAAGGGGACGTTCTCATCTAGACATTATTTGGAGTCATCCTACCAAGTTACAATGAAATCCCCTCATAAATATGACCTGTAGACTGTGCTAAAGGTTTTCGGGCTTCGGGCACCTTTAGCCGTCACAGTTGCCCAATCATGTCCAAAAGGGGACGTTCTCATCTAGACATTACATGAAGTTCACCTACCAAGTTACAATGAAATCCCTTCATAAATATGACCTGTAGACTGTGCTAAAGGTTTTCGGGCTTCAGGCTCGGGCAGCCATCATGGGTGAATGATCGCACGTTCTCATCTAGACATTATATGAAGTTAAGATACCAAGTTACAATGAAATCCCTTCATAAATATGACCTGTAGACTGTGCTAAAGGTTTTCGGGCTTGGGCAGCCATCATGGGTGAATGATCGCAACCATAGGGGACAATCTCATCTGAGCATCATCTGGAGTGATCCTAAGAAGTTACAATGAAATCCCTTCATAAATATGACCTGTAGACTGTGCTCAAGCTTTTCGGGCTTCGGGCACTTGTAGCCATCACAACTGACCAATCACGACTCAAAGGGGATGTCATCATCTAGGCATTATATGGAGTCAACCTAACAGGTTACAATGAAATCCTTCCATAAATATGACCTTTTGCCTATGCTAAAGGTTTTTGGGCCCGGGCACCCATCAAGGCTGCATGATCGCGATCAAAATGGGACGTTCTCATCTAGACATTATTTGGAGTCATCCTGCCAAGTTACAATGAAATCATTTCATAAATATGACCTCTAGACTGTGCTAAAGGTTTTCGGGCTTCGGGCTCCTGTAGCCGTCACAGTTGCCCAATCACGTCCAAAGGGGGACTTTCTCATCTAGACATTGTATGAAGTCAACCCACCAAGTTACAATGAAATTCCTCAATAAATATGACCTGTAGACTGTGCTAAAGGTTGTCGGGTTTTGGGCTCGGGCAGTCGTCACGGTTGGCAGATCATGCCCAAATGGGGAAATTCGCATCTAGACATCATAAGGAGTCATCCTACCAAGTTACAATGAAATCCCTCCACATTAAACATGACCTGCAGACTGTGCTAAAAGTTTTTGGGTTTCGGGCTTGGGCAGCCATCACGGTTGATAGATCATGCCCAAAAGGGGACGTTCTCGTCTAGGCACTATACAGAGGCATCCTACCAAGTTACAATGAAATCCCTTCATAAATACAACCTGTAGACTGTGCTAATGGTTTTCGGGTTTTGGGCTCGGGCAGCCATACCAGTTGCCCGATCGCGACCAAAAGGACACGTTCTCATCTAGACATGACCCCAAACCTGCATATGAAATTTCGTGACGATCAGACAAGAACTGCGAGGTGTAGCTCGTGCTAAAGGAAATGTGAACAGACGTCATAGACTCACAGACAAACAGACTCACAGACTTCTGCACGCGTGATGGCAATAGCTCATCTTGACTATGTCAAGTTAAGCTAAAAATGACAGAAGGGGTTCCATCTGAAAAGACCACATAGGTTGATTAACATTTGAAATTCATTAAAATATTCAGTGTTTCTGGTTGCCATGAGTTGTGTGAAGAAATGGAGTGAAATGGCAGTCAACAAGAACATGATTGAGACAGGATTTTTTGTTGTTGACAAATTGGGACTTTCTGCTGTGTGCCTTTACAGCTGAAACTGGAAATCCTGTCACAATCAGCACAGAAAATGCTCGTTAGTTAATGTGCGCCTTATTGCAGTTGAATGAAGTAGTTTGAAATGCAGAAATGGGTTTGCGTTGTGTAATGCAAATAAAAGTGTGTTATTAGCAAAAGTCAGGAGTAAAATCATGAACTGAACCGATCAAATAGAAAGAAAATACTGAGACCACAGTATGTGAAGGGTGGATTACTACTAAATCGCCATGGGATAGATTTTTCACTTAGTAATTATTTACAATTTTTGACAAAACACAAGAAGCACTTGTAAACTTCCATCACATGGACCACTGGGTTGCACCCGGTGGCCCATGTGATGAAAGTTTACAAGTGTTTCTTCTGCTGTTATGAACAATTATAAATACTTTTTGAGTGCAAAATATATGGCGCTGTGACTAAGTAGTAATCCATTCTCTGCATTCCGTTTTGCAATCAAATTTTAATATCTATTTACGTCTTTACATGTAGTGTATCCGAATAGAGGTTAGGAATGGTATATGATGTTCATAATCTCTATTTACTGGTGTAGAATTGTACAGAGTTGGGCATGCTGTTTTTCTAAAGGAATTGCATTATGCTAATGGAGAAGTTTGACAGAAACAAAAGAGCACTTACTCTGCATGCTATTACTTCAAAATAGTGCACAATACAGTGACAGGACTTCTAGTTTCAACTGTACACACTCACAGATTGACGTAATCATTAACGAAAACAGAACATTCAATCGAAATAAAGTTTGTTTTCTTACTAAGTATCATATTGCACCTCAGGGAGCCGAAATATGAACCCATGGACTTGATTTAAAATACTTGACTCTGTTCCTACAAGGAAGGTGTATACCAAATAATAAGTTTCTGCCAGGCAGATCTGAAGAAAATTTCTAAAGCATTTTCCTTATACCGCACAGAGTTAAAATTTGAGTTCCAATAAGGATCCCAAATATGAACCCAGGGAGAAACTTGTATCTGGACCCATAAGAAAGCTGTATACCAACTACCAAGAGATTCTAACTGGAGGATCTGAAGAAGTTGTTGTAAAGAATATTCCTTATATTACCCTCAGTTGAAATTCAGGCTCCCACACAGCACAGATATGAAACATGGACTTAATTTGAAAAAAACTTGCTTCTGAACCCCTCACAGCTGTTACAAATATGAAAAGACTCTGACTGGTAGATCTGAAGAAGATTTTTAGAGAATATTCCTCATATTGCACAATGTTGAACTTTGGGCTCTAATATGGCTCCCAAATATGAACCCACAGACATGAATTATTATTTATTTATTTGTTGGTGTTTAAGGTCACATTAGACATGATTTGAATAAACTTAATTCTGCCCCTTCCACCACAACCCTGTCTCCCCAAGATGATGTATACCAAACATCAGATGATTTTGACTGGTGGGTCAGAACAACAAGGTTTTTAACTGGTTGAGGGCTAGATTATTCTTAGTGGTCTGATTTCATTCAAAATTTATTCTATTACAAATTATTGGAAACTGCCTACAGGCACTCTCCAATAATTTGTAATAAACAAATTTACTAATGTTAGGCTATGTTAAAATTTGGTATCCCATAAGGAGCCCAAATATAAACCCTGGGCCTTAAATTGAACAAACATGAAACTGCCCCCATCTATTTTTAAAATAATATTCCTCATATTGCCCTAAGTGGAAATGTAGGCTCACATGGAGAACAAAAAATATGAAGCAAAAAGAAAATGCCATATATGGAGGCTTCTGGTCTTCTTTCCAGAAATCTTAAAACATCTTAAGAGCTTCCAAGTCTGGATTGCAAGTCATATCTAAATTGCTTTGGATTGCGTATATTTTCAAAAGACTGAGTTTTACAGCTTACTGCAGAGTTTGTATGTTCATTTGTTTATTAGGGTTCAATGGCACTTGAAACTGCCAAGGCCATATTGCATCAAACAGTTTTACTGGATAAGGAAGCTGAGGTACCAAGAGAGAACCACTGAGCAATGGTGAGTAACTGCCAGACTCTTCAAGCTTGCTGTAGAGAACAGAGGTGCTGTGATTACTCACATGATTGGATGTCTGTAGTGCTACCTTGCAAATCCCTGGATTCTCGAGATCGTCTAAAGCTACTGGGTGTTCTTGTATCATTACTTGTGGTATCCTAGAATATAATGAAAAGTAAATCATTATGAAAAAATATCCAATTTTAACCCTTTACCCAAAGTAACGGTCAGTACTATTCTCAAAAATCGCCAATTAATTTTCATTATTTTTTTCATTTTTTGTCTCAAAAAACATTGGTTATGACCCCTCATTGGAACGAGCTCATTGAGACAAAAAGTGAAAAAAATTAGTTATTTAAGAATTTTTTTTACAAGAGTCGTCTGCTTTTCATATTAAATAACGGGTTAATAGAATACACATTAACTGGTTGGGTGCTAAAAGCCACTATCAAAGCTCTGAAAATGATTTCCTTGCTCATGTTTCTTATTCAGTCAAACGAAAAATATATTTTGTTAATATAAATATGTTCTATTACAAAAAGAGGTAGACTTTCGTCCGGTGCATACCCCCAGATGGTGTACTTCCTTGTGTGGGCATACTTATGACCAACAAATATTATTTATGAATATTCTCGTACGGACTGATGGATGGATGCACAAATGGACAGAAGCAATCCAGTATACCCCCCCCCCCCCCTCCTCCCATTTTCTTCGAAAGTTTTCAACAATTTCTAAGTCAAAAGGTATGGAAAATTCTTTGGTGTTTGGAAGTTTTATGCAATGAGGCAGAAGCCTTTGTCATAGGCAAACTGCATGCCATATTTCACTGAAATCTTATAACCCATACCTGAGATACAGGCTGAACAGACAAATAATGTCTATTTCCTACAATTTCTAAGTCAAAAAAGGGGGATAACTCTAAAAAGGAGAACATGAGAAATATCGATGAATCCTTTTTTTAAAGCCTATACCATATGCAGTGTTCATGGCAAATTTCATTGCAATAGAACATTCGATACCCGAGATACAGACTGAACAGACAAAATTTGGCTCAGACGGACACAATTTCTAAGTGAACAAGTAATAAAACAAGAGGCCCTAGGGGGCCTGAGGGCGCTCACCTGACATGGTAGCCTAAATATCAACCCAGAGAATTGATTTCAACAAGTTGCATCTGCTCCTCCTAAGAGAAGCTTATACCAAATATCCAAAGATTCTGACCAATGGATCTAAAAAAAAAAGATTTTTAGAGAATATTCCTCATATTGAACTAAGTTATAATTCGGGCTCCCACAGGGCGCCTATATATGAACCCAAGGACCTGGCTTTAACAAACTTGAATTTCACCCCCATAAGAATGCTGCACACCAAATATCAAAACATTCCAACTGCTGGATCTCAAGAAGATTTTTTAAGAAAATTCCTCATTTTGAACTAAGTTACAATTTGAGCTCCCACAGTGAGTCCAAATATGGACCTAGGGACATGGCTTGAACAAACTCGAATCTCACCCCCCTAAAGATGCTGCATACCAAATATCAAAATATTCTGACTGCTGGATCTGAAGAAGAAGATTTTTAAAGAAAATTCCTCATTTTGAACTAAGTTATCATTCGGGCTCCCACAGTGAGCCCAAATATGGACCTAGGGACATGGCTTGAACAACTTGAATCTCACCCCACTAAGGATGCTGCATACCAAATATCAAAACATTCCGACTGCTGGATCTGAAGCAGATTTTTAAAGAAAATTCCTCATTTTGAACTAAGTTATAATTCGGGCTACCACAGTGAGCCTAAATATGAACCCAGGGACTTGGCTTGAATAAACTTGAATCTCACCCCCCCTAAGCATGGTGCATACCCAATATCAAAAGATTCTACCTGCTGGATCTTGAGAAGATTTTCAAAGAAATTTGCCTGAAATGCACTAAGTTCAAATTTGGGCTCCTATACTGAGCCCAAATATAAACCCAGGGGTCCGATTTGAACGAACTTGAATCAGATCCACCCGACAATGTTGCATACCAAATTTCAAAAGATTCTGCCTGCTGGAACTGGAGAAGCAGATTTTTTAAGAAATTTGCCTGAAATGCACTAAGTTCGAATTTGACCTTCTACAGTGAGCCCAAATATGAATCCAGGGGGCCGATTTGAACAAACTTGAATCAGATCCACCCCACAATGTTGCATACCAAATATCGAAAGATTCTGCCTGCTGGATCTGGAGTAGAAGATTTTTGAAGAAATTTGCCTGAAATGCACTAAGTACGAATTTGAGCTTCTTTCGTGAGCCCAAATATGAATCCAGTGGGCCGATTTGAATAAACTTGAATCAGATCCACCCATGTTGCTTACCAACTATAAAAAGATTCTGCCTGCTGGATCTGGAGAAGATTTTTTAATGTTTTTCCCATTGCCCACAGTGTTAAAAAGTGCTGACTCAGCGCTTTTTCAAAGTCCTGAAAAAAGTACCTTGTGATCAAACCGATAGGGATATTTTTTAACCATTCTATTCTACTGGATAAAAGTAAGCTTTATACAAAATAAGAATTCTCTGTGCCGTGTAGTTTTGGAGATATGGCAGTTTTAAGGTTTTTCCTATTTTTAGCTCCCGAGGTTCCCACGGGGCAATGAGAACAATTTTTTTTTGCATCAATCAACTACTTATGACCCATTATCATCTCATATCAAATTTGGTTCAAATCGACCTCACGGTTCTGAAAATAGAAATTTTAGGCGTGACCAAAATTTTTGCCTCTCCCATAACGAAGGCAAATAATGCCCGACAAACTTCTCTTGAACAAACTTGATTCTAAACCTCAAAAGGACTCTGTATACCATATATCAAGTCTATGCTAGTGGTGGTTCATTAGAAGAAGATTATCAAAAAATTTGGCCATTTTTTCCACACCCCTCTGCTCAATATGAGCCGAAACCCAATTTGCATAAAAATCAAAATGCCTCAAAATAACCACAACTTACATGAAATTTAATTAAAATGTGGCCAGTGGTTTAGGAGAAAGAGGCTCAAACACCACTTTCACGCAGGACGACGGATGGACGACGGACAAAGAGTGATAAGAAAAGCTCACCCTGACTTTCAGTCGGGTGAGTTAAAAAAAAATAACTAGTGTGGGCATACCTATGACCAACAAATATTATAAAACATAATAATTTACTTAAGTTATGAATATTCTCGGACGGACTCAAACACCGACGGACAGACAGATGGACGCATGTAATGCAGTATACCCCCATTTTCTTCGAAAGTGGGGGTATAATTAGTAGAGTCACTCTCCAATAATTTCTAATAACACAAATTTTGAATAAATAATTCAGACCACAAACTAGAGGCTCTACTCGCTCACCTGGAAATACATATAAAAATGTGATTTCCCATAGGCTTTCCATGGTAACTATGAGCTGCAAATGTGGCCATGTTTGCAACATTACATCAAAATTACATGAGGATCATTGGTAGGTTTCCCAGTCTTCAATCACGTGAAGTTTCAATACATTTGAATCCATCCAACAGAATCATAGAATGTCTCTGGTGGCCATATTTTCCAGCCAATGGGAACAAAAAGAGGATCATTAGTAGAGGGCCTCCTATAGACCATTCTTGCCAAGTTTTGGTTCACGTCAGCTCAATAGTTACAGAGAGAAGATGAAAATGTGATTTCCTATAGGTTTTTTCTATAGTAACTATAAACCGCAATTGTGGCCATGTTTGCAAAACGACCAACATTAAAATGAGGAATGTTGGTTGAGGGTGTCCGAGTTATCAACCATGCAAAGTTTCAAAACATTTGGCCCTGTGGTTTCAGAGAAGAGTTTTCAAAATTAACCAATCAGAATCAAAGAATGCTTCTGGCTGCCATGTTTTTTCACCCAACAGGAATAAAATGAGTAGCAGTTGTAGAGAACCTCTCATAGACAATGCCTGCCAAGTCTGGCTCACATTGGCTCAGTACTTTCAGTGAAGATGATGAAAATGTGATTTCCTATAGGGTTTCTATAGTAACTATAAGCCACAATTGCAGCCATAATTGCAACCTGATGAAGATTAAAATAAGGATCATTGGTAGAGGGGGTTACAGTCATCAGTCACATTAAGTTTTTTCAAACCATTTGGCCTTGTAGTTTCAAAGAAGATTTTCTTGAAAATGTACACATTTATGAATTCTGTTTCAACAAAAAAAAAATCAGTAAAAAAGGGTTAAAATATTTGGAAAATTACAATTTTTTCACACAGTATTCTCTTTCAAAATAGCTTTTGGATAGGTAAAGGGTTACAGGAATCTCAAAAGATATACAATAATTACTGTCATCTGAGCTGACATGATTGCAAGATAATGAACAAAGGTAACCTGGATTTTCAAAACAATCTGTCAACATAATTAGATTACAACTGAAGATATCAACCTACAGTTGCACTTGTTTTACAGTACAAGTCAAAATAAGTTGTGTAGGATAATCCTATAAACTATGTATCTTTTCTCTTCCTACACTGATAAGACCAGAAGCTGACATCATTTTCTGGAAAGCTCTCACTGATAGCTTTTCCAGGAAATGTCAGATTCTGATCTTGTCAGGGCAGAAGCTGCAGTCTACTTAGCTTATTGCAGTTATGCTACAGCTTATTTTGACTTGTACTGTATACACAATATTTTTGGGTTTTTTTCCACAGTTCTCAGTGGAGGAAAAACTGGAACCAACCCTTATCAGATTCTCAAAAAAAAGTATTTTGCTGACAGTTCCAATCTTTTGTGCAGACAGGAGGGGCATTGGGTTAAGCATTAGAATATAGCCTTGGTGGCCACATATTTCCATCCTCTCATAGACCATTCCTGCGAAGTGTGGTTCACATCGGCTCAGTAGTTTCAGAGAAGAAGATGAAAATGTGATTTCCCATAGGGTTTCTATAGTAACTATAAGCCGCAATTGTAGCCATGTTTACAACCCGATCAACATTAAATGAGGATCGTTGGTAGAGGGGGTCCCAGTCATTACTTATGTGAAGTATCAAAACATTTGGCCTGGCAGTTTCAGAGGAGAAGATTTTTGAAAATCTACCAATCAGAATCAAAGAATGCCTCTGGTGGCCATGTTTTTCAACCCAAGGGAACAAAATGAGGATCATTTGTAGAGGACCTCCCACAGACTATCCCTGCCAGGTTTGTTTTCACGTCACCTCAGTTTTTCCAGAGAAGAGGAGGAAAATGTGATTTCCCATAGGGTTTCTACAGTACCTATAAGCCGCAATTGTGGCCATGTTTGTAACCTAATCAACATTAAATGAGATCATTGGTAGGAGGGGGGGGGGGGGGGGGGGGGGGTCCCAGTCATCATTTATGTGAAGTTTCAAAACATTTGGCCTGGCAGTTTCAGAGGAGAAGATTTTTGAAAATCCACCAACCAGAATTAAAGAATGCCTCTGGAAGCCATGTTTTTCATCCAACGGGAACAAAATGAGGATCGTTTGTAGAGGACCTCCCATAGACCATTCCTGCCAAGTTTGGATCACACCGGCTCAGCGGTTACAGAGAAGAAGATGAAAATGTGAAAAGTTTACGGACGCCGGCCGACGCCAAGTGATGCGAAAAGCTCACATGGCCTTTTAGGCCAGGTGAGCTAAAAACTAGATAGAGATATTTGTGTGCAAAGCACACAATGGTGTACCCCCACAATTTTCAGACAACATCCCCATGGACTTTTTCGATTCAATGAGGAAGAAAAAAACCCCTTCTTTTTAAGCTTGTACAAAAGGTCATACAAACCTCTACTCAATCAACTTTTGGGATTCTTTCCATTCATAAAGGAATAAAAAGAATATCTTTTTATAACAATGCAGTGATAAAATGAATACTTCTGTGTAAAATATGCAATATTGTAATCCATCAGTAAAATTTGACCATGTTCTTTCTGAACCCGTAATTTGAGAGGCTGAGAGCCGGTTGGCTCCGTACTCTAATCTCAGGTAAATTCACTTTTACCATGCTCTAAATGCCAAAAGTGGGTCAATTAGAACATGTCTGTATCCACGCTACGTGTGATCTCCCTTCTCTCTTAAGAACACATGAATCGAACACATTCTGTAAATTCGATCATAGCAAACACTGAATAGACCGAGATCAAAACTGCTATTTTTTTATTGATTTTCTTCAAATAAAACGAGTTTGGAGACTTTTCCCACTTCTAACACTGACAGGAATTACAATGGAGATAAACGTCTCTTGTTTCGTTAGACATTCGGGAATTCAAATATGGAAAACCATTTGGTTTTCCATATAGTCAAATTCCCCAATATCAAACTCAACAAGAGATGTTTATCTCCGAATTACATTGCTAATTTCAGGACATTGTTATGTCCTTAGAGAGATTAGTGAGCTTAGCAAAGCCACTGGTTGTTTGGCTAAAAAAGAAAATATATTTGATTCTCAACCAATTAATGTTTGTCAACTGATTGAGTGCTGGAAGCCCCTGTTTGAGCTCCATTTGTAAGTAGAGGTACAACAACCTAAAGGCTTCATGCACAGTGCAACCAACCATGCACCCACATGGGCAATTGGGATTAAGTGTCTTGAACAAGGACACAACACAGTTACCACTGTTCAGGATCAAACCATCAACCTTTTGGTTTAAAGTACAATGCAATAACCACTAAGCCACCACATTCCCTATCTCAATTACAAATCTTTATTACTTTCCAAAGTGTGATTTACTGGGATTTCCGGGTTTGACTATAAACGATAACTTCACAAGTGAATTATGCAATCAACAATTGTGTCATGTATCCGTGCATGCAAACGAAGATGCTTTGCCATGGGTGTAAAGGGGATTTCATTGTTTTTTTAACCCTTTACCTAATATGAAAAGCAGACGACACTTGCAAAAAGTTTAAACAATTCTTGAATAGCTATTATTTTCATTTCTTGTCTAAAAAACATAGATTATGACCCCTTATTGGAACAAGCTCATTCCAATGAGGGGTCATAACAAACGTTTTTGAGACAAAAAATGAAAAAATAATGAAAATTAATTGCGATTTTTGAGAATAGCGCTGGCCGTTAGGTTAGGTAAAGGGTTAAATAATATAATTATCGTTAATAATGAAAAGTAATAAACAGAGTAATCGCTTGACTGGACTGGCTACGTTAAATAATTCATTCAAGGCGATGGACTATATTGTAAAACACTTGTGCGCATTCACGCACTCGTGTATGTACAAAGTCCCTCACCTCTTATGAATTATTTCACGTAACCAGTCCAGTCAAGCGATTACTCTCTATATATCTCATTAAAATTGTCACAGACTGAAAATTTAAAAATATGCACGTGTACACTTGTCAATTGTCATGTTTGAGAAGTTTCACTGAAATCGATTGACAAAGGTAGGAGTTGCCCACACAAGAATATCATATAGAAATCTATATTAAAGCTTACAAGTTGAAGGGAAGATTATAGAACTATAAAGAGAGGCCCCAGGGTTGCGGGCACTCACCTGACATGGTAGTCTAAATACCAAACCAGGGACTTGAATAAGCTGCATACGCCCCTCCTAAGAAAAGCATATACCAACTAGATGAAGCGATTGTGCCCACACAATACACAGGATTTTCCTTCTATTTTCAGTTCCTGCACTATTACGTCCCAAAATTGAGATAAACGCATAAAAAACAGATTTTTTTCCCCAAACAAAATATTTTCAGCCTCAATTTTTTTTTCTTCTTAAAACGCATAAAAAACTAATTTCTGGATTTTAGTCCAAAATTCCAGTCCCACCCGGACCCCAAATTTTCAGTGTAAAAAAAAAAATTTTTTTTCTCTTAAAATTGACCAAAATGCATAAAAAACAAAAAAAAAATTCAGGATTTTGGTCCAAAATTTTTAAGCTCCCACCCAGCCCCCAAATTTTCAGTGTAAAAAAAAATTGACCAAAACGCATTTATTTATTTATTTATTGGTGTTTTAAGGTCACATATTTATGCACAATGGCTAATCATGACCGTGACAGTTTTACGGGTGGAGGAAGCCGGAGTACCCGGAGAGAACCACCGAGCAACGACAAGCAGCTGCCAGCTCCCCAACATCGTAACTCCGCACTGCAGCACAGGCAGGGTTAGATTGGTTGAAGACATGCGTACCATCGACGTGCAGTACGCCTTAGTACACGGCGTCATCGTGCCCCCACATGGGCAATGGGGGTGAAGTGTCTTGCCCAAGGACACAACGCGGTTGCCGCAGGTGGGATTCGAACCGAGGACCTCTCGGCTTGCAGCCTGCACCTCTACCTACTGAGCCACCGCGCCCCCGACCAAAACGCATAAAAACAAAAAAAAAAGTTTGGTCCAAAATTTTCAAAGTCCTACCCGGATCCCAAATTTTCAGTGTAAAAAAAAAATTTTTTTTTGTCTTAAAATTGACCGAAACGCATAAAAAACAAAAAAATTTTTTTCGGATTTTGGTCCAAAATGTTCTAAGTCCCACCCGGACCCCAAATTTCCAGTGTAAAAAAAAAAAAAAATTTTTTCTCTTAAAGTTGACCGAAATGCATAAAAAACCAAAAAATTTTTTTTTTCGGATTTTGGTCCAAAATTTTCAAAAATCCCACCCGGACCCCAAATTTTCAGCCTAAATATCAACCCAGGAACTTGGCTTGAACAAACTTGAATTTCACCCCTCTAAGGATGCTGCATACCAAATATCAAAAGATTCTTATTGCTAGATCTGAAGATTTTTAAAAAAATACTCCTCATACTGCACTAATTTAAACATTTGGGCTCCCATAGAGAGCCCAAATATCGACCCAGGCAATTGATTTCAATAAACATGTGAAACAATCTACCAAAGATGTTATATATGAAATTTGAAAGCTTTTGGAGCAGTGGTTTGGGAGAAAAGTAATCTTATATGTTTTTCCCATTACCCACAGTGTTAAAAAATGCTGACTCAGCACTTTTTCAAAGTCCCCAAAAAGTACCCCATGATAAAACCGATGGCAATTTTTTTTTACCTTTCATTCTGTTGGTCCTGGGGAAGCTTCACAACAAATATGAATTCTCAGTGCCGTGTAGTTTTCGAGATATGGGCGTTTTAATTTTTTTCTATTTTTAGCTCCTGCGGTCCCCATGGGTCGGCGGGAAAAAAATTTTTTGGCATAAATTAAGTACTTATGACCCAATAAGCCCTCTTATCAAATTTGGTCAAAATTTGCCTCTCGTTTTGGAAAATAGAAATTTTGGGAGGGGCAAATATTCTTTCCCCTCCCATTACGACGCCAAGTATAGCCCCACAAACTTCTCTTGAACAAATCTGAGTCTACACCTCAAAAGGAAGCTGCACACCAAATATCAAGTCTCTGCTACTGCTGGTTCATCAGAAGAAGATTTTTAAAGATTTCAGTACACTTTTTGGGTGTGGCCCTACCCACGGGCGAGGCAACTTGATTTGAACAAAAGCAAATTGCGATGTCATAACAAACTATTATCTCAAATATCAATTAAACTGGTTAAGTGGTTTGGGAGGAGAAGACGCAAACACCATGTTCACAGACGACGACGGACGACAGACGGTGAGTGATCACTATAGTTCTCCTGACTGAAAGTCAGGTGAGCTAAAAAGCTTAGATTGTAGTACATGATATATAACAGTGATAATCCAGTTGGTAAGTAGTCTAGATTTCGACATATGAGTTGTCTTCTAAAATCATAATGTTTGAGAAGTTTCATCAAAATAAGTTCATAAATGTAGGAGCAGTTGTGCGAACAAAAATTTTGTACCCATGGATGAAATGGAAAGAAGGGAGGTGATAATGCTTTCAAAGTTGGGGAATAACAACATGCAACGGGTTAAAAGAAACCTTATGGGAAATAGTTCTACCGGATGTACTTCATTCTGTTCATAGTTTTGTTATGCACCTCTAGTAACTGCACACATGACAGTTTTTTTTGTATTTCAAAGACAATTGTCCACTGGACAGTCTATACCCTCTTGGTTAACTCATCCTGGTAAAGTGGTCATGAATAAACGTACGTATGTAGCAGTAAATATGATCCTCTGGTAGATGAAGTTGACCTTCTTGAAGCTAATCAGTCATATGCTCATGTTCACCTTCAAGATGGTACCAAAACTACAGTTTCTATGTGGCATTTGGCACCTCCGGGTAACTCTGTGTCATTGGGAAAGTCTGATGTGACCGATAAGGAAACTTTGTGCAGGAAAGTCCTATTCAAAATCTGTTTGAAACCGAGTAAAATTCTGAAACTTAGATGTGAGTCTTCCATGGAAGATGTGTGTCGCCTGGCGTTTCAGACAGAATTCTAAGTGGAAAAGGGGCATAACTCTGGAAAAATACAGCGGATCAAAAAATAAAATAGGAGGTGCACAATGCCATTATGTGATAAAGAATCACTGAGAGTTTCATCAAAATCCATTCATAGGTTAAAGAGGAGAGGCGGATAAGAGAAAGTGTGATGCGGACGACGACGCAAGATGACAAAAGTAATCCCTATATGTCGCTCCCCACTTCGTGGGGCAGCGACACAACAACTACTGACGACGCGGACGATGCAAGTCGACAAAAGTAATCCCTATATGTCGCTCCCCACTTCGTGGGGCGGTGACACAAAAACTACTGATGTGATTCAAAATGAAAGTGTCAATGACACTGTAGCTTAACTTGTCTCTGTGTTGTGTTTGATGAAAAGGATAATGTTCAATGCTTATGGAAGGATTATGAAATAAGACAAGAATTGTGATAATTGGGAATATGTTAATTTCCGTTCCCTGCATGCTGTTTTTAATAAAAATAATATGAGGTGTACACTGTACTGAAGGGCAGAGGGGTGGGTTAATATGACCTCAGTTAATAAATGTGGCCCTCCCAGTTAACATATATCAACGAAAGCTACCAAGTTACAGTGAAATTATTCCAAAACGAGTCATCCTATCAAGTTACATTGAAATTCCTTCATAAATATGGCCTGTAGACTGTGCTAAAGGTTTTCGGGCTTCAGGCCTGTGCAGCCATGACGGTTGACCAATTGCTACTAAAAGGGGACGTTCTCATCTCGACATTATACTGAGTCATTCTACTAAGCTGCAATGAAATCCCTTCACAAATACGACCTGTAGTCTGTACTAAAGTTTTTCGGGTTTTGGGCTCCAGAAGCCATCGTGGTTGAATGATCATAACCAAAAGGGGACGTTGTCATCTGGGCATCATCTGAGTGAGCCTACGAAGTTACAATGAAAGCCCTTCATAAATATGACCTGTAGACTGTGCTCAAGGTTTTCGGGCTTCGGGCCCCTGTAGCCATCACAGTTGACCAATCACGACCAAAAGGGGATGTTATCATCTAGGCATTATATGGAGTCAAACTAACAGGTTACAATGAAATCCTTCCATAAATATGACCTATAGACTATGCTAAAGGTTTTGGGCTTGAGCAGCCATCAAGGCTGAATGATCGCGACCAAAAGGGGACGTTCTCATCTAGATATTATTTGGAGTCATCTTACCAAGGTACAATGAAATCCCTTCATAAATATCACCTGTAGACTGCTAAAGGTTTTAGGGCTTCAGGCTCCTGTAGCCGTCACAGTTGCCTGATGGTGTCCAAAAGGGGCTGTTCTCATCTAGACATTATATATATATGAAGTCAACCTACCAAGTTACAATGAAATCCCTTCATAAATATGAACTGAAGACTGTGCTAAAGGTTTTCAGGCTTTGGGCTCGGACAGCCATCATGGTTGAATGATCGTAACCAAAAGGGGACATTCTCATCTGGAGTAATCCTACGAAGTTACAATGAAATCCCTTTATAATTATGACCTGTAGACTGTTCTAAAGGTTTTCGGGCTTTAGGCACCTGTAGCTGTCACAGTTGCCCAATCATGTCCAAAAGGGGACGTTCTCATCTAGACATTATATGAAGTCAAACCTACCAAGTTACAATGAAATCCCTTCATCAATATGACCTGTAGACTGTGCTAAAGGTATTTGGGTTTCGGCAGCCATAATGGTTGAATGATCGCAACCAAAAGGGCATGTTCTCATCTGGGCAACATCTGGAGTGATCCTACGAAGTTACAATGAAATCCCTTCATAAATACGACCTGTAGACTGTGCTCAAGATTTTTGGGCTTCGGGCACCTGTAGCCATCACAGTTGACCAATCACGACCAAAAGGGGATGTCATCATCTAGGCATTATATGGAGTGAACCTAACAGGTTACAATGAAATCCTTCCATAAATATAACCTTTTGTCTATGCTAAAGTTTTCTGGAGTCGGGCACCCACAAAGGCTGAATGATCGCGACCAAAAGGGGACATTCTCATCTAGACACTATTTGGAGTCAGCCTACCAAGTTACAATGAAATCCCTTCATAAATATAACCTGTAGACTGTGCTAAAGGTTTTTGGGCTTCGGGCCCCTGTAGCCATCACAGTTGCCCAATCACGTCCAAAAGGGGACTTTCTCATCTAGACATTATATGAAGTCAACCCAACAAGTTACAATGAAATTCCTCAATAAATATGACCTGCAGACTGTGCTAAAGGTTTTCGGGTTTTGGGCTCGGGCAGTCATCACCGTTGGCAGATAACACCCAAATGGGGAAATTCTCATCCAGACATCATAAGGAGTCATCCTACCAAGTTACAATGAAATGCCTCCATATTAAACATGACCTGCAGACTGTGCTAAAAGTTTTTGGGTTTCGGGCTTGGGCAGCCATCACGGTTGACAGATCATGCCCAAAAGGGGATGTTCTCATCTAGGCATTATACAGAGGCACCCTACCAAGTTACAATGAAATCCCTTCATAAATACGACCTGTAGACTGTGCTAATGGTTTTCGGGTTTTGGGCTCGGGCAGCCATACCGGTGGACCGATCACGACTAAAAGGGGACGTTCTCATCTAGACATGACCCTAAACCTGCATGTGAAATTTCGTGACGATCAGACAAGAACTGCGGGGTGTAGCCCATGCTAAAGGAAAATGTGAACAGACTAACAGACTTCCGCACGCGTGATGGCAATAGCTTATCTTGACTTTGTCAAGTTAAGCCAAAAATCCACAAAAAAAAATTGAAAGTGTCAATGACACTGTAGCTCAACTTGTGTAAGACATGTACATGTATAGTATGTTACACAGTAATGACACACATCTAGGTAATGACCTGATTACAAAGGTACATATAAAGTATTGTAATGGTCTGTACATAAATACTGACCGTAGCCTATAACAAATGTATAGGTAAAGTATTGTAAAGGTGGCCGACAGTCAGATGCTAAACTAGAAAAGAAATCTTTGAGTCCCAGAGTGGGTCTGACTGAACCCCAAAATATTTGTTCTCATAGCACAGTGATAACAAAGACACTCAAAAACACTTGTTCCTGTCCCAAGGTGATAACAAAGGTACAAAAGAAGTTTCATGAAGATCAGTTCATAAAGACAAGCCATATAGAAGTTGACAAAAAACTGATTGGATCTAATTTCGGTACAAAATGGCCACTGGCAGTCCTCTTGAATTCTGGACCGCACCCAGAAACACTCGTTCTCGTCCCAAGGTGATAACAAAGGTACCCAAGAAGTTTTCGTGAAGATCGGTTCATAAATACAGCCTCTAGCCCAAGCCGTATTGACATGTGCACTTACTGTGTATAAGTAGCACTGAATAAATCAAAATTCATCTAATTTGCATAATTTCTGCACGAGAAAAAAACATGTATTATATGTGATGTATTCCATGTTACTAAACATTCATACAAAAATTTATTCAAATCAGAACTTTCATACAGAAGTTGTGTACAAAAAACTGATTGCACTAATTTTGGTACAAAATGGCTGCTGGTGGCCATCTTGAATTTTGGACCACACCCAAAAACACTCGTTCTCATCCCATGGTGATAACAAAGATACCCAAGAAGTTTCATAAAGATCGGTTCATAAATACGACCTCTAGCCTGAGCCGTATAGAAGTTGTGTACAAAAAACTGATTAGACCTAATTTCGGTACAAAATGGCCACTGGAAGCCATCTTGAACTTTGGACCACACCCAGAAACACTCGTTCTCGTCCCAAGGTGATAACAAAGGTACCCAAGAAGTTTCGTGAAGATCGGTTCATAAATTGAGCCTCTAGCCCGAGCCGTATTGACATGTGCATTTACTGTGTATAATTAGCACTGAATAAATCAAAGTTCATCTAATTTGCATAATTTCTGCACGAGAAAAAACCCTGTATTGTATGTGATGTATTCCATGTTACTAAACATTCATTCAAAAATTTATTCAAATCAGAACCTTCATATAGAAGTTCTGCACAAAAAATGGATTGTACCTAATTTTGGTACAAAATGGCCATGGCAGCCATCTTGAATTCTGGACCTGCACACAAAAGTTCAAAATGTATGAATCCGGACACTGACGCCGCCGACATGAGGGCTATGCCATAGGCTCACACAACTATCGTTGGTGAGCCAAAAATAGATATTACGTTGGAACAGAGTGTTTGGAGAATGAAAGACAGAACCTTGAAAAGAAGAACTTTAAGCTGGGAATACTAAGTAAAATTGATTGTCAAAAATGGGTTAAATATTTCCTAAAACCGATAAAAGAAATCATTGATGTAAATGGAATCATTAAGTTGTACTGACCATGCAAGAATTAGAGTAAGAAAGTATGTGGCAAAGTCTAATTTCAAATACAAAGAAAGTAAGTCTGAAAACATGTTTAAAAGGGGTTAAAATCATGCCGATTTTAATGAAAATCACTGTAGAAATGCGCAGTAGATAGTAGGCACTGTCACAAATAAGAAACAGAGACATTCCACTAAACTGTTTGAAGAATTAAAGGTGTAATTTTAAAACACCCACACCCCCCTCCCCCCCGAAAAAAAAGTTTAACCAGAAACTTTAACCTGGAAGTTGGAAGTTAAATTGCCATACAAAAAAGGGTTAAGTATTTCCCAAAATAACGTGAAACATGAAAAAAAAAAACTTAATGAGAATGATACAATCAATAGTAATATTAATTTAAAAGAAAAAAAACCAAAAAACTTTAAGGCTGACTAAAAAACTTTAACCAAAACTCCAAATGTTAACAGATGGACAGACAAAAGTCATGACTAAACAGGGAAAAAATACCCCCTCTTGAACCTTCAGAAAAAAACTTGAACCACAAACTTGAACCAAAACTCTAAATGTTAAGAAACGGACAGACGGACGGACGAAAGTCATGAATATAGCCCTCACTGTAAACAGTCAGGATAAAAATGGCAAATTCCAAGACTTTCAAGATAGCAGGGCTAGTGAGCACACCCTGTGCCAATATCTGTATGGACAGACAAATAGACAGATGCACTTATAACTGACACTTATATATTTCTCTTTTCTTGTAAATCCAGCCCCTTACCACTTAAGGAAACAATACCCAGTATTTAAACAATGGAAATCATTTGTTTTAGGCCACACCTCCTTCCGCTTAAGGTACTGACTATCCACCTGGATGGTCAGATGGATGGATAGATGGATGGATGGACAGGCAGATGGACGGATGGATGGATGGATGTAGACAGACAGACAGACAGTTGTAATCTAGAGTACTGCTTCCCCACTTTAGGAGAGGGAGGGGTTAACAATAGAATACTCACATCTTTTTTCTCCTCTTTTCTATCTTCCCATGCTTTCCGTCTTGATACTGACGAATCATCTGTAGTGTCAACACTTGGCCTGACACGGTCACTCTCAGCTTTGTTATCATCTGACTGCCGCAAAGTCTCTTCAGCTTTTTTCACATCTTCTAGAGTGACACCCTGCCAGGAAAGAGATAATTATATTTAGAATGTATCATGGAAGCAAAGTTATATTTACAGTGTACTATGAAAGACAAAGTTATATTTGCAATGTTCAGAATTGCACCATTATCCACTAAAAACTAAAAAAGTTGTTCACACCATATTTTGACAGGCAGACTCATTTGGACTTCAAGGGCCATAACTCAATGCTTACATCAAGCAAAAACAATACTTCTCTCACGCACATTATAACCTGATGACAATGTACACCCAAATTTCTAACCTAACCAATATCTTAAATGTATTAGTGGTTTGTACCACAAGATTATCCTATACTTTTACAACTGTTAACTCCTTGATGCTGCAGGCAGATATTCCTACCAAGAACAGAATTTCTCTTGCCACTGAAAAAGGTATAAAATTTCCTCCTGTGAACTGAATGGACTTTTAGACAAGTTATTTCTTTTCAAGTTAGATTCAAATGAATTTTTTCATCAAATCTAGTCATGGCTGCATCACAGCAGCCATGGCTAGATTTAATAAAAATTTGAAAATACTCAGCAGGTTAAGAGTTAAGGGCAATAACTCTGTGATGCTTAAATTGAGCCACAGAAAATCAATGACATACACATCTGCACTTGATACTCATCATGTGTACCAAGTTTCATACCAAAATCTCAAGAAATGTAGAACAAGAAAAATTTACCGCACATTCAATAAACCAACTGCCTGCAGCAGTCACTCCAGTACATCCCCTCAGCCTAGGTCCCTGAAACTATTTGCAGGAGTCTACATAGACCAACCTGAGAAAAGGTTATCATAACCTCTTTATGAAGCCTTTTTTAGGGTTCTTATTCAGAAAAAAGAAGGGAAAGGTAGTACTGATATGTTGACACATGTGCAAAGACTAAGATGAGAATCCTAAAATATTGCAGCATATTTCGGGACCTTCTTTTGTTAATCCTTTACCCAACATACAAGATATCAAAATTTGTTATTTTAATTGTTGTTTTAATTATATTTTTTCTAATTTTTTTACAAAATTTCAACAAAACCATATTATGCGGCACCCCCCCCCCCCCCCCCACAGTGCAACAAAAACAAGCTCGAACTCTTTTGTAGAAAAAAGTGATTAAAGTGAGAATTACCCCTGAGAATTAAACATCAAGTGACTTGCACACAATGAAGAATAGTACTGAAATTTCATACTTTAGAATTAATATTCAGAAATTCCAGAACTTAGCTTTTTGCATTAACTCCAGTAAAGTAATCTCAACTTTTTTTTTCAGGCCTTCATTTTAAAAATGAAAATTCCATGCCCTGTATGACCTCTGTTAACAGAGATAAACCAATGAATGGTGAGCTAAAATACATCCTTTTCCAACAGTCATGTTCAATCATAGTACTCTATGCCAAAGTAAAAAAAAATACGAAGTTTTATCTTCTTTATAACCATGGTCCTGGAAATGATCACAAATGAATACCATTCCAAGAGCAATTCAAGAAAAGATTCCTGTTATTTGACTTCAGCTATCTGAAGGAAATTGGTTTTATCACAAACTTTTTTTTCACGAAATTGTTACGGCAAAAAAATTATTGAAGCAAAATTGTTTTGTGTCAGCAAATACACATTTTACCTCATCGTTTTTTTTTTAAGGCTAACTCAAATCAGTCTTTTAATGTTCAAAACTAAGATTGATGATACAAAGTGCACAGATACATTTAATGCCACTGCAAATGGGATCACTAGTGTTACACTGACACGGCTGCTTCTTTCACACATATTTCACTACAACATTTCTAATTAGGAACCCCCTCTTTGTGCAAAAAACTCCACCCATCATCCAGATGATACCTTAGCAGTCTGTGTTCTGCTTTATATGGAAGGAATAGACTCCATGAGTAGAGAATACTGACTTCATTCCTAAGTGTTTGGACCTGTATTCTGGAGAGATATCTAGACAAGATTATTTTTAGGCCTGTAAAATTAAATTTGAAAAGAATGGATCACATAGTCCTCTTGTCTGTGAACTGGCATCTTTTCAACAGCAAGAAAAGCACCAACATGAAAAAAGAAAATTATGCTGACATATTTTTTTTTTCATTCAATGTCGTGAAATACAACTCGAAAAAAACCCTCTTGAGAAGCCAGCACAGAAAGACAAAAAAGCCAGAATATAAACTAGAGGTACTGTGAGCAAACTCACAAAGTGATACCCCCCGCGCCTGAAATGTATAAGTTAGATTATCTCCCCTTGGAAATGTCAGAACGGAATTATATTGCTTCATGCACATCTTCATATGGAGTTCTTCCATTGTGTAAAGTTTCATGATAATTCTTCAAATGGTTTAGGAGTTGCGCTTACAAGGATGGACAGATGGTATAAGTTAGATTATCTCCCCTTGGAAATGTCAGAACAGAATTATATTGCTTCATGCACATCTTCATATGGAGTTCTTCCACTGTGTACAGTTTCATGAAAATTCTTCAAACGGTTTAGGAGGAGTTGCGCTTACAAGGATGGACAGACGGTATAAGTTAGATTATCTCCCCTTGGAAATGTCAGAACGGAATTATATTGCTTCATGCACATCTTCATATGGAGTTCTTCCATTGTGTAAAGTTTCATGAAAATTGTTCAAACGGTTTAGGAGGAGTTGCGCTTACTAGGATGGTCAGACAGACAGATTATCTCCCCTTGGAAATGTCAGAACGGAATTATATTGCTTCATGCACATCCCCATATGGAGTTCTTCCATTGTGTAAAGTTTCATGAAAATTCCTCAAACGGTTTAGGAGGAGTTGTGCTTACGATGGATGGACAGACGGACAGACGGACGGACAGGGTGATTCCTATATACCCCCCCAAACTTTGTTTGCGGGGGGTATAAATAAGACCCACTTGCATACATCTATAAAAAACATCATTCAAATCTTTCTTCCAACCCACTCAGTTTGAATTTTTGAGTCGTTCATGGACACAATTCACAATATCCATCACCAGACAGGTAAAGTTAAAAGCAACATCAAGATACTACTTATGGGTAAAAGAAAATGAAAGTAATCAAAATGATGGGGCCAGATTGTTGGAATAAATTATGAAAGGAAAAGTAGGAATCTGAGACTACAGGCTCTACAGAGCCTGTAATCGCTCACCTGGAACTATATATAAAAATGTGATTTACCCTAGGCTTTCCATGGTAACTATGAGCTGCAATTGTGGCCATGTTTGCAACATTACATCAACATTACATGAAGATCATTGGTAGAAGGTGTCCCAGTCTTCAATGACATGAAGTTTCAAAACATTTGAATCCACTAAACAGAATCATAGAATGTCTCTGGTGGCCATATTTTCCAACCAACAGGAACAAAAAGAGGATCGTTTGTAGAGGGCCTCGTATAGACCATTCTTGCCAAGTTTTTGGTTCACGTCGGCTCAGTAGTTCCAGAGAGAAGATGAAAATGTGATTTCCCATAGGTGTTTTCTACAGTAACTATAAACTGAAATAGTGGCCATGTTTGCAAAGCGATCAACATTAAATGAGGACTGCTAGTAGAGGGCATCCCAGCCATCAACCATGCAAAATTTCAAAACATTTGGTTTCAGAGGAGAAGAGTTTTCAAAATTGACCAATCAGAATCAAAGAATGCTTCTGGCGGGCACGTTCTTCACCCAACAGGAATAAAATGAGTGACAGTTGTAGAGAACCTCTCATAGACCATACCTGCCAAGTCTGGTTCACCTTGGCGCAGTACTTTCAGTGAAGATGATGAAAATGTGATTTTCCTATAGGGTTTCTATAGTAACTGTAAGCCACAAATGCAGCCTTAATTGCAACCTGATGAAGATTAAATGAGGATCATTGGTAGAGGAGGCTACAGTCATCAGTCACATTAAGTTTTTCAAACCATTTGGCTTTGTAGTTTCAAAGAGGATTTTCTTGAAAATGCAACCATTTATATGAATTCTGTTTCAACAAAAAAATTCAGTAAAAAAGGGTTAAAATATTTTGAAAATTAATTTTTTCAGACAGTATTCTCTTTCAAAATAGCTTTTGGATAGGTAAAGGGTTACAGGAAACACATTTTCTCCAATTTGTGTCAGATCTCAAAAGATAAATATAATTACTGGGATCTAAGCTGACATGATGTGAACAGAATGTAAACAAACTTCCATTCTTTTCACAAATATCTGTCATAAGTCACTGCTGTGTTTCTGATAAGTAAGAGAGAATAGATAATTACTTTACAGTTGAAGTTGTTTTACAGTACAAGTCAAAATAAGTTAATTCTATAAAGTATGTATCTTTCTCTTCCTACTCTGATAAGACCAGAAGCTGACACCATTTTCTGGAAAGCTCTCACTGATAGCTTTCCAGAAAATGTCAGATTCTGATTTTGTCAGAGCAGGAGCAGTAGTTCACTTAGTTTATTGCAGTTATGCTACAACTTACTTTGACTTGTACTGTTTACACGATATTTTTGTTTTTTTTCCCAGTTCTCAGTGGAGAAAAAACAGGAACCAACCCTTACCAGATTCTCAAAAAAAACCCAAGTATTTTGCTGACAGTACTGATCTTCAGGCAGACAGGAGAGACCTTGGGTTAAGCATTAGAATACAGCCTCTGGTGGCCACATATTTCCATCCTCTCATAAACCATTCCTGCGAAATTTGGTTCACGTCGGCTCAGTAGTTCCAGAGAAGATGAAAATGTGATTTCCCATAGGGTTTCTATAGTAACTATAAGCTGCAATTGTGGCCATGTTTACAACCTGATCAACATTAAATGAGGATCGTTGGTAGAGGGGGTCCCAGTCATTACTTATGTGAAGTATCAAAACATTTGGCCGTTTCAGAGGAGAAAAATTTTGAAAATCCACCAACCAGAATCAAAGAATGCCTCTAGCGGACATGTTTTTCAACCCACAGGAACAAAATGAGGATCATTTGTAGAGGACCTCCCATAGACTATCCCTGCCAGGTTTGTTTTCATGTTGCCTCGGTTTTTCCAGAGAAGAAGAGGAAAATGTGATTTCCCATGGGGTTTCTATAGTAACTATAAGCCACAATTACGGCCATATTTGTAACCCAATCAACATGAAATGAGGATCGTTGCCAGAAGGGGTCCCAGTCATCATTTATGTGAAGTTTCAAAACATTTGGCCCGGCAGTTTCAGAGGAGAAGATTTTTGAAAATCCACCAACCAGAATCAAAGAATGCCTCTGGAAGCCATGTTTTTCATCCGACGGGAACAAAATGAGGATAGTTTGTAGAGGACCCCCCATAGACCATTTCTGCCAAATTTGGTTCACACCAGCTCAGTGGTTATAGAGAAGAAGATGAAAATGTGAAAAGTTTACGGACGCCGGACGACGACAGACACCAAGTGATGAGGAAAGCTCACATGGCCTTTTAGGCCAGGTGAGCTAAAAAGGGAGCTGGTTTAAAAGTCAGAATTTTGGCAAAAAACAGAAGACTAGCATCCCTGAGATTCATTACCCAAAATTTAGAGCTGGGAGGTTTTGACTTTTCAGATTCGGTTTCAGGAAAAAACTCAGTTTCGGTTCGTTTTTCTGCATGTTAAGAACAGGGAGTAAATAACACTTCAGACTCCTTAACTTGGAAAAATAACACTCCAGTTTTACAACACCGCCAACCACCAAAGCCTTGTCTGTATTGGGTTCAGCCTAACTTCCCTTTGGGTTCTAGAGGATTAGTTGCTTAGTCTATTCAGTTAGAAAAAACACATAAATCAGAGGAACAATTGAATAAGGTTCACAGCCCTGGTAATTCACCCTCAGCAATCAGCAGTGCTGAGGAAAATGCAGAGGAAATGAAAAATATCCACAGCAAAAATACTGCCGAAGATGGCTTCTTCAGAAAGTCTTGTGGTGGCAGAAATTGCACAACTTCCAGATTACACAAGGAATCAAACCATGTGTGTTGCACTATGCTATATTGCTAATCTTATAATTTAGAGTACAAGCTGAAGCATAACCACTAGAAACTATGTGTTCTGCTTCTTCTATGTTGATAACACCAGAATCTGACATCAGTTTCTGGTGTTATCAACATAGAAGCAGTGAGATACTTAGTTTGTGGTTATGCTGCATCATATTTTCACTCATACTATACATATTGAGCAAGTCACCAGCTTACTTCCAAGATTTTTTCTCAGCATTCACATGGTTCATGATATTGGAATGATCTAATTGAGTGAAAGATTCTGAACATTGATTGTGATTTTATACACATGTGTCTCGAACTACTTTCACATATTAAAGTTACTTGAAAGTTTTCACTTCACAGCACACTACATATACACAGTAATTGAGAGTATACCCTGCTCCCTGATGATTTTTACACAATCGAACAGGCTTCACAGCAATTGCCGTAGAAGCACCAGTTTTCCACAACAATTTTTTTTGCTGAGGAAACAAGGATGAATTACCAGGATTGGGTTCATCTGAACTCTGTTGTGTTCTCATTGTCACACTTTCGCCATTACAGTGGAGCCCACTTAATTGGATATCTCTTAATTGTATATCCCTGTTAATTGAATATAATTTTCAAACACAAAACCATTTACCATACGTTCAGTACAAATTTGATCTGTTAATTGCATATGGGTTGTAGAGTAAACTCCTGTTAATTGTATATAAATTTTTGTAATATATCGAAAAAATGACTGTGACACGCACCAAATTCACAATATTTATCAACCTTTTTGGCCTCACTACATCCAATACAGGCATTTATTCTATTATATCTTGTTTGACAGAGCTCTATGAGCTCTGTCAAACAAGATATAATAGAATAAAAGAGTAAATGCACAGTTTACCTCCAGAACACAGGAAACTGACCAAATCCCTGTTAATTGTATACTCCTGTTAATTGAATAATTTTCACTGGCAAAATGGATATTCAATTAAGAGGATTCTACTGCATAAGGGAAAAAATGTGACAATGAGAACTGAGTGTATTTGCCCCTATGGCAGATAGACTGAGTGATGACAGGCCAAAGTGGTCACCAGTCCAGTCTTCCAGTAAAGTAGTTTGATCAGCCCATGCACAAACATAGTAGAACTGTTTGACCAGTTTTTGCTGGATCTTGCTGTTCTCTTTTCCATAAGCCCATTGCCGATTAGCCATCTTTGACGTTAATGATATGCAAGGTCAGAGGTAGCTTCGGGTAAACACTTTGATCAGACTATCTGGCAAGACTGTCATACATGTGATAAAAACAACCAACATGTTTCGCTTCAAACGAGAAAATGTGCATTTTCGATTTAATACTAATAAAGATATAAAAATAACACACTTCTTTTAATGGACAGGGCAAAATAATATTGATTTTTTGGTGAAATAAATACCACAATGCACCCCTTCCCACAAGCGAAGGTAGACTAGACATCATGGTTTTGTTTTGTTGACGAGTGACAAAACTACAGATATATCACTGAAATAACACAAAAAAGTCTGGGTGAGTGAAAATGCAAACCCTGGGCATCCAAACAACTAACCCATACAAATATTTTCAAGCACAACAAACAGATGTTCAAGCTGGAAGAGGTTGGGGTGGAGGGGGGTGTGGTCCCTAAAAATGAATGAAAATCGTCTGCTAGTAGCAGTGTCGCATGTCTACTAATAATATTTTGTCCATATACAGTACAAGTCAAAATGAGTTGAAGAATAACCACTACCAGTATAAACTGTTCATGCAATGTTTCCTATACTAATAACACAAGAATCGGACATAAAAAATATATAAATTCTTCTTTTGACAATTTTCTCCTTCAACTCAAACTTACATGTCACACAGTGAAAGCTGTCTTATTAAAAAAACACCCACGAAGCGGAAGGTCCGCGCAGGGCCGGGGAAAGGACAATCCGACCCATGGTTAATTCTGTGACGGCTCCCCTTTAAAAAATGTTGGGATATTGCACAGATGGTAAAGGCTTCTGCAGTGAGTGCCGGAGGCGCGATAGATCACAGGGTGGCTGGAGAGGCGGGAAGGGGGGGGGGGGGGGGGGGGTGTTGTTTCTCCTCCAACAAAACTTTTAAATCAGTTATGAAATGTAGTCTTCTGGTGGCTTTTGGGATAAAAAAAATTACGTCACATTACGTGTACACTCCATATAAAAAAATTATTCCAATGTCGACTGAGTGCGTTATGTAAGATTATATAACAGCAGGTATTTACTCATTAATCAGTGTTGATTGGGAAAACACCTCGCAATTTACATAATAAGTTTTCTTCACTAAATCCTTTTTCTGTGCCTGAAATATTTTTGGAGAGAATTTTCTGGATCAAAAGAATCCTTTAAATGTGAAAATCGGTCCAATAATTCACGTTTTGTGTTCTAATAAATCTTTTAAAAAAATGTGAATTTTGACGATCCCGTGAAGCAGTGTGGCTCTTCCATCTATTGGATTTACATGATATAAAATAGTCTGAACTCGCTTAATCGAGGTCATTGTTGTTGAAAAAAACATTCTGATTCTCAACCGAAATGGACGGGTACAGATAACTACACATTTTTCTTTTTGAACATACTGGCAATTTATCTGCTTTTCGTCCGGGGTATAACATGATAATCCCCCCAAATGTAAAAATTAAAACACATTTTTTATTCTATCTGACAGCCGCTATGGAACCCCAAACCCGGGGGGAGATTATCTTCAAAACACGGATCAGATCCAATTTGGGTAAACCCGATCCATGCTTCTCTCATCTTTTTCCTGGAGCTACTTCAAAACACGGTATCATAATTCAACTCGGGACCATTCCGATCGATGAAGTGTGTCCCCACGGGAACGAAATGACGCCACACAGGAATACATTACTTGAGTTTATGGTCATGAGAACAACGTTGTGACATCTTATTCAACCCGGGGAATCGGTCATATCAGCGGTGACTGATATTGGTGATAAAACGAGTTTTGGCTCCCATTCTTTTTTTTGGAGGGGGAGGGGGGCTGATTTTGAAAAGATTAGGGCCAAAACGCATGCTCTATTCAATTCGGCGAAACTCAAACCGTTCTCACCCTAACTCGGTGGTAGTGTTGCGGCATCATACTATGATGTGGATAATGAAACAGTCCACCAATAATATTAGCAACAAATAATAAAAAATAAATAAAGCTTGATGAGACGCGTGTTCATAGCTAATATTATTGGACTACTTGATCAAGACATCGTGTTAAGCACTAAATATCCAAAGTTTCAACTAATGAAGTCTCTTATTTGAAGCTAATATCATTGGACTCCAGACCGCGCAAGCACTAACTTTCAGGAGATTTTAAAAATGTTTCCTGTGAATATTTTTATATTTGGGGGGTGTGATATGATGAAACATAGCAAGTGTTTCGTTTCTTTTAACATTTTCTTGGGGATTAACAACAAACAAAGGATTTAATTTAACACGCCACTGAACAGAAGTAGCTAATTGAGCATAATTGTATACTGGTATGTCATATGTTCAACACCTTTTCTAAGGCTAATTTACTTATTAATCTGTCAAAGGGCCGAAGCATTTGAAGCATCTATTGAAAAGAAACCCATGCTAGCTGGGGAGAATTATTATTACCAAAACACCAACATACAGACGACAGCGTCTGGCCAAAATGTTATCAGTCTACCCAGTTTCCAGCCACGAAAATAAACATACTATTTCCAAGAAAAAACGTACCAAATGCTAGGAAGATAAATCCGGTGATCCAATAGTCTCCACCCGCCTACAGGACCAGGTGGCACTTGCAAGATAAATTCTTTAATAACAACTAAAAATTTGAATTTTTTTGTCTCAAAACAGAGCTTGGGACCCCTCAATGGAAAGACTCAAAATCCACTAGCTCGTTCCAATGAAGGGTCATAAGCTATGTTTTTGAAACAAAAACTTAAACATAATAAAATTTGAATGCAGATTTTTGTATAGCCTGAGTGCTGGCCAAATTCGGCCATTGGCGTTGTGAATTTAGTGAATTTCCATATTTTGTTTCAGTCACATAGTTTATGGCCCCTCATTGGAATGCTCCCCTCCCCCGTTAATGAGGGCCACAAGCTGTAAAAAAAGGAAAATATATAAAATTTTAAGGGAGAATTTTTCCAGGCGCGGCGGATCAGATTTAAAAGTGGAGAGATTATACTGTCGATCGTTGACTCACGGGAGGCGTGAATACGCCATGGTTACGGGGGTGGGGTGGGGTGGGGTGGGGGGGATAGAGACAGAGAGAGAGAGAGAGTTTGTGTGTGTGTGTGTGTTATGGACGTGGGAAGCAAATGTGGGCAAAATCTGTGTTTAAGGGGCAAATACCTACCCCTCCCCCGGCCCCCAGTGACGCCACCAATTTTTCATGCCTTTTTCAGATATTGGAAGTTGACAAGAAAATCCCATTGTGGGTGCCTTCCACTTCCTAAACTACACTATAAATTTGTTTACCGTAGGCCATGATTCGTATGTCTCTTCTTCTAAAATTTCATGATTCCGAAGACTGAACGTAATTTGAAAAAATCCACCCGAGTTGTTACGAAAATGACCGGAAGGAGCAGATGGATTTATTTATTAATTCTGTTTCATTCTCAATTTAGTTCGTCAAAAATAATTACTGAGGTAAACGTGAAGCAGCTTATCTGCAATGATATTAAATCATATGCCGAGTTCGTAATGATTCCGAGTCTGAAAAATAGGGGCCGCACTTCGTAAAGACAGGATGTATCGCCGAGACTGTCACATTATTGTTCTAAAAAAACATAGCAACGCACAGAATTTGTTTTATTTTAAAATACTTCCTCTATTCGGTAATTTTATTTAAAAATGTCTCGATGAAATGTTTCGAGAATGAAGGTGGACAAGATCATGTTCGATGGCGATAAACTTACCTTTAATTATACAGGGGGGAATCCAAATGACATATCGGCAAAACATTTTATTTTAATACGGAAACAAGTTAAATATCTCGAAAAATATTGGGCGAATTGTTTAAAAGCGGACATTATTCCGGGGTACAATGATCTGGAAAAGACAGATATAATATTTTTATATCATTATTTTATGAAATGCAGGTTTTAGAAATTCACTGACTGAAGACTAATATTACTAATCAGGTTCAGACTCTGGAAGAAATTTCTCGTCGAGCACTAATTGATTATGTAATGCTTCTCTCCTAACCGCACTTGGGTACCCCACTTTTCTACACAAAAAGTGGGGTACGCGAAGTGCGGTTTTATATGGAGTGTACACGTAATGTTTTTTTCTGTCAAAATGACGTTTTTTAGCAGCATGTTTCAAATTTCCAAGTTGATTATTGAGTATCCAATAACCTACCGCCCATAGCTATATTGACTGCACAATTCTTGAAGTGATAACTTGGTTACGTCAAGTTGATTTAATAGTTATTACTTCAAGAATCATGCAGTCCAGAATTACAGCCCTTGGTCACGTGCATAACTTTATTCACAATACAGCCCCCTTCTTAACTACTGGCACAGGAGTCAGAACCTTGGGGGAGGGGGACTAGGTCAAACATGGCCTGAAAGCCCGTATTTTATTTTTTGTTTGTTTTTGAATGCCCTTTGAAAGGACGTACCAAACCCCCCCCCCCCCCCCCCCCCCAAAAAAAAAAATACAATATTTCGGGTCATGTTTGGACTAGAGGGTGGGCAGGCACAACACCAAGATCCTTGACTCCTGGTCCACACCCCCCCCCCCCCTCCCCAAGTTCCAGGTTACTACCCTGGGCCCCACCCTCTCCTCGACCCCGGATACATGACCAAAATGTGCATACATGGATATTGTATTACAGAACACACAGGGTGATTTTGTACTTCTCCTCTCAGTAGGTGGATATACATATATTTCCAACATATTCTTGCCAGTTTGTAGAAAGTTTGGGACTCAACAAGCTAACATGCAATTAATGGACCACCAGATAACTAACTTATCAGTGCTCCTTAAACTGCAGATTTGCTTTGTGAGTTACAAGTTTTTACTGGCTCTCAGGTATGGTCAGTGGTTGATGACCATGTGCATTGTTTTGCAGAAGAAAAATTCCAGCCAGCGGACCTCCGAGTGGAATTCAGAAATCACTTGACTTACAGTACGAGTCCAAATACGTTGTACCCCCCTCCCATCCCCCCGTGCACCGCTGGCATGATGCCACTGTACATGTACATATATTTTTATGTCCGATTCTTGTGTTATTAGTATAGGAAACATTACATCTATAGTTTATACCGGCAGTGGTTATTCTTCAATTCATTTTGACTTGTATTGTATGTGGACAAAATATTACTAGTAGGCACGCAACACTGCTACTAGCAGACGATTTTCATTCACTTTTTAGGGACCATGTCCCCCTCCACACCAACCTCTTCCAGCTGGTACATCTGTGTGTTATGCTTGAAAATAGTTGTATGGGTTGGTTGTTTGGATACCCAGGGTTTGCATTTTCACTCACGCAGACATTTTTGTGTCCTTTCAGTGATATATCTGCAGTTTTGTCACTCGTCAACAAAACAAAACCATGATGCCGAATCTACCTTCGCTTGTGGGAATGGGTTCATTGCAGTATTCATTTCACTAAAAAATCAATATTATTTTGTGCTGTCCATTAAATGAAATGCTGAAAGTGTATTATTTTTTATATCTTTATTAGTATTAAATCGAAAATGCACATTTTCTCGTTTGAAGCAAAACATTTTGGTTGTTTCTATCACATGTCTGACAGTCTTGACAGACAGTCTGATCGAAGTGTTTACCCGAAACTACCTCTGACCTTGCATATCATTAACGTCAAAGATGGCTAATCGGCAGTGGGCTTATTTTGTCCCCAAAAACCAGAACCGAACTGGAAAAACCCAAAACTGCCAGGCCAAGCAAAATATCAATGATACCTGTGTAGATCGCCGTGTTTCTCTTGCTCTTTTTGCTCTTGCTTTTCTTTGAGTTTCAGTTTCTTCATCACGTTTGGGAGGCTCGTATGATCTGTAATCGACAGAAGAAATACTTTTTTTACACAGACAATGAATTGCAAGAAATACTAATTACTCAAAACTATATTTTTCACATCATGATGTGTGCATCTTTTCTATTGCTGGGTTAATCTTTTACTTAACATGACAACACAACAAACAACACTTGCAAGAACAAATTTCTTAAGGCCCCACAAAGTAAATCTTCTTTCTTTCTCAGGCCATTTTTTTGTAAAATTTCATGTGGGTGGAGGTTTTTTATTTTATTTTTTATTTTTGTAATTATTTTTTTGGTATCAAAGTTCATGTTATTAGTTTGTTTTATGTTTTATACCTTATAATCTACAGAATAGCATGGGTGGTAGTGTATTTCATCTCTTGGTAAAATATTTTTATCTTCTCAAGTTTGCATTCGCTATAAAAAGAGAACATGCAGCAGCCACAAGGATCAAGCAGAGGGGCCTGAGAAACAGATTTTTAACTTTTTTTGGGGCCTAACTAAAACATTAGTTTGTTGCCTCAAAAAGCTAATTCCTATGTGGGTCATAAGCTATGTTTTGTGAGCAAAAATTGAAAAAAAACCCAACTTTTGAATAACACTTTTTGTGAAAAGTGCTGGCTGGATATGCCGGTCATGTTAGATAAAGAATTATTACAACAGTAAAACTTGGTTATAGCAAAATCACAGGCTGAAAATGAGTTCGCTATAACTGATATTTGTTATATCTGTATACAACGTAAAATTGTAATTCCGGAATAATGTAAAAAAGACTTAAAAACAAACTTCAATTGAATGAAACATGGTATTTTACATTTATGAGCGATATAGTTGAATAATATTTACATGTTTTTGCATCATTTTTTAAAGAATTTACTTAATATTGATTGTCAAGTGTATTTTATGGCATTTTCTATGGAGTTCAAATTTCTAAGCATTGATTAGTTGATTTTGATTTATCTCAACACATATTTAAGGAGTTTATGACTATACGTTTCACAGATTCTTACCTCAGCACAAGGTGAAATGAAAATGAGGGAAAAATATAGTCTTCCACTTCATTTAGCTTTATGATACCCCTGTAATTGTAGGCATTACTTTGTAAAACAAACTATTTATTTATTTATTGATTGGTGTTTAAGGTCACATATTTCTGTGTAATGGCCAATCTTGACATTAACTTGGAGAAAGTCAAGTTTTATCAATTGTTTATACCCATGTTGCCTATATTACAAGATTTCTACCCCAAGCATTGGTAACTGGGTCCTATTTTAACAGTATAATAGAGCGTGTTTACCACAGTAAACAAGCACTACTTCACTTCCTAGGTGCCCACAGAGGGTAAACAAACTAACAATAATTTATTTATTGGTGTTTAAGGTCACATGTTTCTGCCCAATGGCTAATTGTGACCATAAGATGGAGATAAGATCAAGACAATACTAAGACAGCAGCAAATAAAACCAATCATTTACAATAATAATTCCAGTCTAGACAGCAGGATTATATTAGTATTTTAAGCAGAGATAACATTTGGCTCTGCGGTTATCACTGAGCACTATTTGGGAGAAAATAGGAATTTGAGGTAAGAACTTTAAGAAATCAAAAAAATAATAAAACAAATGACCACAAAGTATCAACGTGCTGTTTGATTTTGTACGTAATAACACGTACAAAAATATCAAAGGGTTAAATGAACTGGTGTCAGAATTGGGAGTACTGACTACTCCAATGGTGTTTTAGATTTCACAATATGGGACTATAGTGTGATCTGTGTGCTTTTAGGGTATTAGTAAACTACAAGCACCAGGTTAGTGCTGGTAGCCTACTAACCCTGGAAAATCACATAGATCACTTTTATGGACACAATTTTTACACGATTTCAAGTAAAACAGGACTTGTTTATCACAATAAACAAGCATTTATCAACTACATGAGATTCCCTAGTAGTGTTCAACCGATGATCGGAACCGGCCACCACAATTGGCCGATTATGGGCTATCGGATGACAACGGCAATGGCTCCTGGAACATCGGTTCAACCGATTGTTGCCAAGCAATTTGTAATTTTTCTGAATCGCATTTTATTATCTTCTGCAATTGTTCAATTCTTAATGTAAAATGATGTCGATGATACCATTCAATAAAGTTGAGAAACAACCACAATGTGTATTCCTAATCTCTCTAGACGCCCCTTTACGGGATATACGCTTAAACGAATGTAAAGCTTAGAACTGAGCACACTTGCAGCAATCGCCAGACCATACCGGAAATGTGAAGGATGCACTCCATTGACTCAGGTCGCAGAAAAATTACCAGTCGCGCACACTTGGGTGGTAAACTTGGCTCTGAGAGCCACATTTACCGACCAAGTGTACGCGACTGGTAATTTTACTGGGACCCCAGTCAACGAAGTTTAACACTTTGAAAAATGTTCAGTTTAATGTAGTTCTTTCGAGCCTCGACTTGTCTTGTAGTGCACGGTATTACAATCGGAATCGGCATCAGAATCGGCCGATTGTGGGCTCAAATAACCGGTAATCGGTCAGCGACCATTTTTGGTAATCGGTTGGACACTATTCCCTAGAGGAGGGTGAAGGGTTAAAATCCAAACATTTCATGGAGCAAAATGTCACTATTTTGAATTCCACAATTTTCAGCAGAGTTGTGATGTTGACCTTTAGCACTGAGATACCATATGAAACTTGTAGTATATATAACAATATTTATTTTTTGGTGTTTAAGATCAGTGTCAGCACTTATGGCTATATAACCGCAAATGGGTATGAAGTAAAGTTTAGCTCATCATTTATTCCACTGCTGCCCATTTTAGAGATTTACACACCAGGTATTAGTTACCTGGTACTATTTTACCAGTAAAACGGAACTGGTTTCCCCATGTAAACAAGCACTAACAGGGCCATATCCAGGGATAATTTGGGGACACCTGTCCACATATACCGCAGGCATAACCGAAGGCAGAGATGGAAACTGAAAGTGGGAATGGAGATTACGAATACAATGTGTTTGGGTGCCTGGAGTTTGGATGCCCAAACTGGTATACTGGTACCAAAAGCATTCTGGATATGGCCCTGACTACTCCTTTTCCCAGGTTTCCCATGGGGGACATATGACAATACTAAGACAGCAGCAAATAAAACCAATCATTTACAATAACAATTCCAGTCTTAACCCTTTACCTAACATAAAAAGCAGATGACACTTGCAAAAATTCTTGAACTAATTTTTTTCGACGAGCTCATTCCAATGAGGAGTCATAACCTATGTTTTTGAAACAAAAAATGAAAAAATAATGAAAATTAACTGGCGATTTTCGAGAATAGCGCTGGCTGGTTTTGGCCGTTACATTGGATAAAGGGTGAAGAAAACATTCACTCTGACCAAAGCTGTTACAATTGCATTTATCATTGAAAATTATTTTATTTTAATATTTTAGCTCTCCTTGTCTTCAACAGAGAGCACTCTGTCTGATTCACAGGCTAAACATGGGAGACACAACAAAAATTATGGATTAAGCAAGCTATTTGGAACATAGAAATAATGGATTACTGTTAAAACACGATTGGGTAAATTGTTTACCGAACACTCTTTACAGCTTCCGAAAAAAGCACCGGAAAAATTTTAACTAATGGACCACTTGCGTGTAAGATAGACTTTCCTAAACTAAAAGACTACTACAGCCTTTTCTGCTTCTTCAAGGAAATTGTCGTTAATCAACAAGAGGAAAATTCCCCAACTATATTCAAGCAGCACTTTATTGTCTCCACACTTTAATTTTTACAGCAGAACAGGCCTTCAAATTCATGTCAGAATCAGAATCAGTTCAACAAATGATACTCGTAAGCAAATAAATGAGAAGCATCTATGATTATCTCAAAATGTTCGTTTGATTTTTGGCAAAGATTCTGAAAGTGTCCTTTAACCCTTAAGGGCCTAATACTGACTTTGATTACATTTTTGCAACAGAACAGCTGCCCCTACATGCAGTCTTTGGGTTAGTGAGAAGTTACATTCTAAGCACCTTTGCAGTTGCTTTTAGGCAAGTCTTGGCTGCCTGTATAGGCAGCCAAGACTTGCCAAGAAACAGCAGCAAAGCCACAGGATGCAGACTATCAAAGTGTAGCAAAAATATGTAACAAGAGGCCCCACGGGGCCTGAAGCGCTCATCTTGAACAGAACACAATATAAACAGAGTCCAGGAACAAGTCTACATTAAGCAATCCATCTCCTTAGGATACACTGTCAATCCTTGTGTCCCTCACGAGTGATAAAAATAATCCGTGCATCATGCCTTTTCTTCAGTTGATCATAATGTAAAATGTAGAGCTTGCCTATGAAGCCCCTTGATACAACATATGTGGATTAATCTTAGTTACACACCTCTAGAGGGTACTGAATACATAATTTTTAATTCTTCATCAAAATGACCTATTCTGGCTCCCATAGAGAGCCCAAATATTAACCAAGGCTCTCGATTTGAACACAGTTGAATCTGACTTCCTAGAGATGTTGTGTACCAAATATGAAACCATTCTGACTGTGGGATCTGAAGAAGAGAAATTTTAAAGAAATTTCTTCATATTGCACTAAGTTAAAATTTGGGCTACCATAGCGAGCCCAAGTATTAACCTATGGAATCGATTTCATTCGGACTAGTGGATCTGAAGAAGATTTTTGAAGAAATTCCCTGATATTGTACTAAGTTAAATTTCAGGTTCCCATATGGAGCCCAAATATTAACCCAGGCACTCGAATTGAACAAACTGGAATCTGACCCCCCTGGAGATATTGTATACCAAATATGAAAGCATTCCGACTGGTGGATCTGAAGAAGAAGATTTTTAAAGAAATTTCCTCATATCGCACTAAGTAAAAGTTTGGGCTACCATAGCGAGCCCAAATATATACCTAGGGATCTGATTTGAACAAACTTGAATCTGACCCCCCTAGAGATGTTGCATACCAACTATGAAAGCATTCTGACTGGTGAATGTGAAGAAGATTTTTTAAAATTATCCCCCATATTGAACAAAGTTAAAATTTGGGCTTCTGAAGGAAGCCCAAATATTAACGTAGGGACTTGGTTTGCACAATCTGGAATCTGACCCTCATAACAATGATGTACACCAAATTTTAAAAGATTCTGACTGGTGGTTCTGTGGTTCTGAAGAAGATTTTTAAAGAATATTCCCCATATTACCCTATATTAAAAATTCGGGCTCCTGTATTGAGCCCAAATATGAACCAATGGGCTTTATTTTAACAAACTTGAATGCTGTATACCAAATATCAAAAGATTCTGATGATTGGTTCTGGAAAAAAGATTTTAAAAAAATTTTTGCAAATATGCTGACTCAGCATTTTTTCGATGCCCATTACAGAACACCCTAACATAACAGAAGGCAATTTTTTTTTATTTTACCATTCAATTCTACTGGTCCTAAGGATTCTTCACCCCAATAACAGCTCTCGGTTCCATGTGGTTTGGGAAATATGGGCGTTTGAAAATATTTCTATTTTTAGCTCGCAGGGTTCCCATGGGGAGGCAGGAATTTTTTTTTTTTACATGGGTCAAGTACTTATGACCCAATAATACCACATACCAAATTTGGTTCAAACCGGACCATCGGTTCAGAAAATAGATATTTGGGGTGGGACCAAAAATCTTACCCCTCCCATTACAAAGCCAAATATTGCTTCACGAACTTCATTTGAACAAACTTGAGTTTACACCTCAAAAGGAAGCTCCTTAGCAAATATCAAGTCATTGTACACACTGGTTCATGAGAAGATTTTAAAAATATTTTGGAGCATTTTCCCCCTCTCTGTCCCTATGGGGCTGGGCATGTTGAGTTGAACAAAAATGCAATGCCCCTTAGGGACCATCATTCACACAAACTTTCACTTGAATTGGCCCAGTGGCTTTGGAGGAGAAGACCAAAACATGACGGACAATGGACGAATGATGGACAGAGAGCGATGAGATTAGCTCAGCTTGACTTTGTCAAGATGAGCTAAAAATCTCTAGGCACTAAGGGTTAAGGCCTACATAATTCTACTTATTGTTTGCTCAACAGGCACTCTCCAATTAATTTAACAAAACGATTATTTATGAACAAAATATTGCTAACTAGGGCTCCCCTTACTTGCAGCATGGCATCTTTGAAAAAACAAAATATTCATGTTGCAATTTACATTTGAAAAATAATTTAGTACTCTACTAGTTACGCAGAATTAAACTGAGTTGGATCCACTAAATTTTAGTTTAATAAAACCAATGCAAAATGAGCACAAATTACATTTTAGTTTTAGTTTAATCAGTTTTAAGAGTAGACAAACAATGAAGCATGTTTTATTAGCAACTGATGTTGATGAGTTAGAATTAACGAATGAAAAAAAACTCAGTCCATGCAAAACACAAGAACTTCAAACCTTTAAAGCACAAAAACACATTTGTTAACATTTTCCCTCTTTTCATTAATTGATTTCTTTGATGTTATTTTGGTATGTGTTCTTCAAGATGGATACTCTTGAAACCAACAAAACAACACATTTTATCAATACTTTTGATGATAGCTTGATATGCCAACTTTTCACTGGAGTTATAACTTTTCATTGAATCTCTATAAAGACATTTACAATAAACAGGGATAGGAAGAGGAGAAATCAAGTTCAGGCCACATTTCTGTAGGTCAATTAATGGAACAGTAAAATGCAAACTTGAACCCAAAAATGTTCGCAAAGGTATTTACCTTTTCAGCCAAACGAATAGCATTTTTTGCCTCAAAAACTTAGCTCATGATACCTCATTGGAAGGAGTGTGATGAGTTCGACTTAATTAGGAGTCATAAGCTATGTTTTTGGGGCAAAAAATTCAAGAAAAAGACCTCCCCCCCCCCCCTCCGGATCCCCCATAAAAGGAAAAAAAAGAAATGACGATTTTTGTGATTTGCACTGGCCCATTTTGGTTGTAACATTAGGTAAAGGGTAAACATTCTGCCAAAATAATGTTTTCCAATCCAACCCTTCACCTAACAGCCATTAAGCCTAAAAAACAGTTGAAAATCTGTTTCTCAGGCTCTCTGGCATGGTCCTTGTGGCTGCCACATACTCTCTTTTTATAACCAATGCAAACTTTAAAAAAAATAAAAATTAAATGATTTGACCCCTGGTTCTTGGTTTGTTTTATGCTTTAGCATTGGAAAGCCTTGTTGCACTCAAGGGAGAAATTTATCAATTTTATTAACTTGGGTAAAATATCAGACATAAACCATTTAATTTTTATTTTTTTAAGTTTGCATCAGTTATAAAAAGAGAGCATGCATAGCAGGCAAAATGACCATGAAGGAGGCCTGAGAAACAGATTTTTAACTTAATTAGACCTAAATGAAAATTTTAATTTTTTACTTACACAGCTTATGACTCCTCACTGAAATGATCTTGATGACCTTGTTTCAATGAAGGATTGTAAGCTAAGTTGTGGTGGAAATTATTTTAAAAACCCTCAGGAATTATTTACCAAGTCCTATTGTACCAGTAAACAAAAAATAATCTACCACACTACACTAGCAGAGTAGTTCTTTCTGCAGTTCGAACAGGGAAACCAGTGTAATTTGGGACATCGTTTCATGCTCTTTGAAGGAGCTTGCAGTGGTCAAATATTTTTATAAATCTCAATTCTGAAACTTGTTAGGTTAAAAGCTGAATACTCGAGTGGAAGCATATTTTTGTTAATCTAGTGATATAAACGTGAATGTCTCTGTATCCCCTTGATGGCTGTTCATCTTTGAGGCTATGGAGCTTGACTTTGCCACTTAAAGGAAATCTGGCTTTGAGAGCCAATTGAGATATGTTTCAGCAATCTCCCATCATGTCGTAAGAGTGTTTAGTTCCTTTATTTTGCGAAGGTGGTGGTGGGGGCTTGGGGTGGTGGTGTATTTTCCATCATTTATCCCTTCTGTTAACACGTATAAAACACACACAGTGCTGCCTAATATTATGTTTAACCACCTCCCTTTTCTTGTGAACAAACCATTGCTGTTATTGAGTTCAGCATCTTTCTGAAGTTGGGCAGTTTACCATGGTTCCTGTAGTTTTTTAAACTGGATTCCATGACTTTCGATGACTTGCATGACCGATTTCACTTATATTCCATGACTTTACAATAAATGGACATAAATTTCTATAAGCTATTGAGAGAATGGTATGAAGTAAACCAATCACATTAGACATCAAGGTCAATATCAATAAAAAATTGTTCTCATTTGAATTCATGAGAATATACTTGCATTTTCCTCTCATAGCTCTCCAATTTGTAATCTTTTATAGTTTGGGACGTAATTTTATGAGTCAACCTGAGTCAACCAGAAAATCTGTTGATACTCACATTTTCTGAACTGATGTTTCTTTATTGGTGTTTGGATTCACTTTCAGCATCTGTTGCTATATCATAATTGTAGCATGGGTATAAAGTTAAGTTAACCCTTTGAACCTTAGCAGCTGCTTTTCCAGCCAGAAACACGATACGCCATAACATCATTATATAGGATGGCTGTTCAGTAAATGTGTGGTGTTGACCAATCAATATTTTCAACGTGCAGCCTCAGGGCTGCACGTTTAAAATATTGATTGGTCTACCCCAAATAATGAATATGGACTCTTCTCTAATTGCTGCCATTGAACTGGCATGGAAAATACCAAAAGAGTTCAAAGAGTTAACCCTTTACCTAACATGAAAAGCAGACGACACTTGCAAAAAAAATTCTTGAATAATTAATTTTTTTCATTTTTTGTCTCAAAAACATAGGTTATGACCCCTCGTTGGAATGAGCTCGACGAGCTCATTCCAACGAGGGGTCATAACCTATGTTTTTGAGACAAAAAATGAAAATATTTTGAAAATTAATTGGCGATTTTTGAGAATAGCGCTGGCCAGTTTTGGCCGTTACGTTGGGTAAAGGGTTAAGCCAATTGACCATACATGTGTTGCCCACTAAGAGGACTTCTTCCCAAGACATTGGTTACTGGGTCATATTTTACCAGTCAAGAAATTGTTTACCACAGCAAACTCAGTAAACTTGTTTACTCACATTTTCTGAACTGAGGCTTGATTCCTGGTGTTTAAGGTCACTTTCAGCATCTGTGGCTATATCATAATTGTAACAGAAGAATAAAGTTAAGCTCTGTCAATAGTTCTTACCTATGCAGCCCAGGATTTCTACCCCAGACATTGGTTACTGGGGCCTATTTGGCCAGTCAGGAAGAACAGTAATTGAGCACTGCCCACTTCCTAGGGTTCCCATGGAAGGTGGGGGGGGGGGGGGGGGAAGTTTAAGTGACATTGTAATTCATCAGTTAAATTCAACCTTGTTGTTCTTTCTGAACCTGTAACTTGATTGGTTTGGAGCCGGTCGGCTTCATGCTCTGATCTCAGGTAAATTCACTCTTGCCATGTTCTAATTTTTGGAAGCAGATCAATTAGAAGATGTCTGTATCCACGGTACGCACGAGCAATGACACCAAATCACTCCTATCACAGATCGAAAACATTCTGGAGTTGTTTTCTATGGCAACGGTTGTTAGCATCTGTACTTTGAAGTTCAGCTTGCAAATTCGATCATGGCAAATAGAACGAGATCGAAAAGTTTTTTTGTTAGCATCTGTACTTTGAAGTTCAGCTTGCAAATTTGATCATGGCAAATAGAACGAGATCGAAAAGTTTTTTTTATATAATTTTTCTTCAAATAAAACGGGTTTGGAGAATATTTTCACTTCTGACAATGACAGGAATTACAATGGAGATAAACGTCTGTTGTTTCGTCAGACAATCGGGAATTTGACTATGGAAAATCATTTGTTTATGTGCCCCGAATTTGACTATGGAAAAGCAATTGTTAATGAGCCCCTTCGGTTTTCCATAGTCAAATTCCCGAATGTCTAACGAAACAACAAACATTTATCTCTTTTAAATCAATCATGTAAAACATTCCGGAAAAAAAATCACAACAGTTCATTCCTCACTGAAGACAGCACCAAAAATATCTTTCAGAATTTATTCTGTAAAGACCGTTCTGAGTTTATCAGAGAATCTTTTGTGAGAAACTTGATCATTTCATGATCAACATTTTGATAAAAATTGTACCTATTGCTCCCCCAACCTATGACAAAGACGCCAACCCTTTCCTAAACATTAATTTGCAAATGCTCTATAAAGCAGGATCTGGCATGGAAAGTTAAAATGTAATAGTAAATGAACTGCAGAGGATGTGCAAGAAAGCAAGAGTGCAGAAAGTAAAGAAAGTAGTGTGCATATTATTAGAGTAAAATTCCACAACAGGCAGCATGTTTTTATAATATTAACTTAATCAATACATTTAACCTTTTACCCAATGCAGATTATATCAATATTTATTATTTGAAATATTATTTTCTAAATCTTTTCAAAAAATTTCAACAAAACCAAATCATGTGATCTCTCACTACACTGAGCTCAAGTTTGAGGGATCACATGATATGGTTTTATTGAAATGTTTTGAAAAAATAATTTTTTGGGGGGGAGGGGGTTACTGCCAATTCATTAGGTAAAGAGTTCCACCTTTGCCAAATTTAATTAATAATGATCATATCTGACCAGCGGTATTTCAATATTTTTTTCTATTTAGCCTCCTAAACACAACTTATGCCCCATTCTCTGGACCAAGCTTAAGATTTTAATCCCTCATTGGAAAGATCTTGTCATGATCATTCCAAAGAAAGGTCATAAGCTATGTTTCTGAGGTAAAATAGAAAATATTCAGTTACTCAAGAAAATGTTCATGCAAGTGTCGTCTTCATTGGGAAAAGGGTCAATGTAAGAAAATGAACAAGAGCACCGCCCAGCATTGCATAATAAGCCCAGTAGGCTTTTTCGAATTGTATTAACCAATAACATTGGACAGAACCCCAATTCGAACTGAACTTGTATTTTAGTATGACTGAGAGACCACCAAGTTCGGTGCTAATCGACAAATCCATACTATAGTTATCGTCCCAAAATGAAAATGTTGACAAAAATGTGAAATTTCTAAAGTCAAAAAATGGGCATAACTCTGGAAAGAATAACCCGACCAAAATTATAATCACAGGTGCACATGTTCCCATGTCTGTGAACATGCATTTTGAAAGAATCGGTTCAAAAACCTCCAAGAAACCCTAGACAAAATTCAGACTTATGCAGCAGATTATTCCAAGTTGAAAAGGGGCATAACTCTAGAAAAACTAGAAATCTCACTGAAGGTGATCAATACCCCCACTTTCGGCTTACCAGAATGCACCTCTGAATATTGAGCTTGAAAAACCAATAATAAATGTAAGTTTATGGGATATAACTTGGTTAAAATTGTCGCAGATCAAATATGGAATAAGCATATGCCCACTTGTTAGTCATAATGTTTGAGCAGTTTGATCAAAATTGATTCATTAACCCTTTACCCAACGAATCGGCCGCATCCGCCCACGTAATTCAAATTCAGCACTTGAAAAAAATATTATTTTTCAAAAAATTCCAACAAAACCATATCACGTGACCCCACGTTGGAACGAGCGCGTTGAGCTCGTTCCAACGAGGGGTCACATGATATGGTTTTGGTTTTGTTGATTTTTTTTGAAAAATTGGAAAAAATGAAATTTAAAATAATAAATTTTGATATCGACCGCGTTGGGTAAAGGGTTAATGAAGGAGGTGGTCCACACACAAAAATCTCATGTTCAAATGTATATTAAATCTTCAAGGTTGAAGGTGAGATCACTTCGGAAAAATCACCACAGATGGACAATTTGGAAATATGCGCATGTTCACTCATTAGTGGCCAAAGTTTCATCAAAATCGGTCCAATAATGTAGGAAGAGTTGCACACACAAGAATCACATTTGAAAATACATAATAAATCTAAGTTTAGTGGAGATAACCTGATTAAAATTGTCGCAGATGAAAAAGTTTACAATATGCACATATTCACTTGCTAGTCATAATGTTTGAGACGTCTGATCAAAATCGGTTAAAAAATGGAGTAGTTGCATGTAAATCTTCTAAGTTGAAGGGGAGATAACCTGGTAAAAATCATCACAGATGGAAAATTTGGAAGTATGCGCATGTTCAGTCATTAATCACCATGTTTAAGAAGTTTCATCAAAATCGATTTCATAATATAGGAGGAGTTGCACACACAAAAATCTCAATTGAAAATCCATAATAAATCTAAGTTCAGAGGAGATAACCTGGTTAAAATTGTTGCAGATGAAAAATTTTAGAATATGTGCATGTTCACTAGCTATTCATAATATTTGAGAAGTTTCATAATAATCGATTCAATAATGTCGGAGGAGTTGTGCACACAAGTTCAGAGGGACGGACGGATGGATGGACGTCAACAATATAGCCCCCATTTCTCTGAAGTGGGAGTATAAATAGTCCGACCGGAATTATAGTCGCAGGTGTACAGATTCACATGGTGGTGAACATGCATATCATGTTTTGAAAGAAATGGACCATAAACCTCCAAAATGTCCAGACAAAATTCTGACTAAGGCAAATTATTCTAAGTTGTAAAGGGGCATAACTCTGGCAAATATAGAACCAACGGAACTATAATGGCATATGCACAGGTTCCCATGATGCTGACCGTTCATGCCAAGTTTCAGAAGAATTAGTCCAGAAACCTTCGAGAAAATGTGGACAAAATTCAGACTGATGAGGCAAATTATTCTAAGTCGAAAAGGGGCACAACTCTGGCAAAAATATTCCCATCAGAACTATAATCACATATGCACAGGTTCCCATGGTGGTGAACATGCATACCAAGTTTCGAAGGGAATGGCCCTTGAACAGCCGAGAAAAACACCAGACCAAAAAAAAAGGATCAGATGGTGGACAACCCATTTACATAAAACAACATTTTTTTTTTTTCAAACGGGAATATAAAAACAGAAGTACTCTTATTATTTTGCCTTGTGAATCTCAAATAACTATTTATAACATCACATGTTTTAAATGAATAAGAGAAGTTTGAAGCCCTCTTCACACCCAATGCAAGAACAGATGTCCAAGTCGACTTATTAGGAAACTTCACTCTGCTGTATTATTTCTAGCAAAGATTTCTGGGCACTATCCTACTGGTTGGAAATATGCTTCTCTACTTCCTCCACAAAACCAGGACATGCCAATATGATATACAGATGTTTCTATAAAGACATTGGCATGGCCAGAAAGAATGACACTGGTGAGGACAACTTCCACTTTAAACAAGAGACCCGATGGGGCCTGAGGCACTCACCTGACCATAGTTGTTTAAAGAAGGATTTAATCACCATCTATGGCCATTTAATACTACAGAGGAATGAAGTTATTTAATTATTTATAACTCTGTTGACAATGCCTGATCATTTTTTTCTAGTTCTGGCATGCTACCACAGAAATAATGCCAAGATTTCCAGTAACGCAAAATTTGGGAGTGCAAATATCAACCTAGGAACTTAATTGAACAAACTTGAGTCTTGAGCCCTTCCCTTCCGCCACCAAGATGCTGAATGCCATATATAAAAACAATCTGACTGGTGGATCTGAAGAAGACTTTTAAAGAAATTTCTTCATATTGCACGAAGTTAAAATTCAGGCTACCATAGGGAGCCCGAATATTAACCCAGGGACCTGATTTGAACAAACTTGAATTTGACACCTCCAGAAACCAGAAATGTCTGAAATTTACTCATATTGCACCAAGTTAAAATTTGGGCTACCATAGGGAGCCCAAATACAAACTTTTATCTGCCCCCCCCCCCCCACCCCCACCCCCCAAGATGTAGTATACCAAGTATGAAAGCATTCTGACTGATGAATCTGGAGAAGATTTTTGAAGAAATTCCCTCAAATTGGACTAAGTAAAAATTCAAGCTCCCATAGGCAGAACAAATATTAACACAGGCTCTCGATTTGAACAAACTTGAATCTGACCAACCTGGAGATGCTGAGTTCCAAATATGAAATCATTCTGACTGGTGGATCTAAAGAAGAAGATTTTTAAAGATTATCCCCCAAATTGCACTGAGTTAAAATTCAGGCTTCCATAGGAAGCCCAAATATTAAGCGAGGGACTTGATTTGAACAATCTAGAATCTGAACCTCATAACAATGATGTATACCAAACATTAAAAGATTCTGACTGGTGGTTCTGAATAAGATTTTTAAAGATTATTCTCCATATTGCCCTAAGTTAAAAATCAGGCTCCTCTATTGAGTTCAAATATGAACCAAGGGCTTCATTTTAACAAATTTGTATCTGAACCCCCTATGGTTGCTGTATACTAAATATCAAAAGATTCTGATCAATGGTTCTGGAAGAAATTTAAAAAAAAAAAAAAAAAAAATTTGGCAAATAAGCTGACTCAGCATTTTTTGATGCACCCCCCCCCCCTCCAGAACACCCAGACACAACCAATGACAATTTTGTTTACCGTTCAATTCTACTGGTCCAATAGGATGCTTCATACCAAATAACAGTTCTCTGTTCCATGTGGTTTGGGAAATATGGGCATTTGAAAATATTTCTATTTCTAGCTCCTGGTGTTCCCAAGGGGACAGAGGGAAATTTTTTTTGCAAGAATCAAATACTTATGACTCAATAATACCACATACCAAATTTGGTTCAAACCAGACCATCAGTTCAGAAAATGGAAATTTTGGGCGTGGCCAAAAATCTTGTCCCTCCAATTACAAAGGCAAATATTGCTCCAAGAACTTTGTTTGAACAATCTTAATTCTACATCTCAAAAGAAAGTGCCATACCAAATATCAAGTCACGGTATCCACAGCTTCAAGAAAAGAAGATTTTTGAAGTATTTTGGAGCATTTGCCTCCTCCCTCTCCCTGTCCCTAAGGGCTGGGCAAGTTGATTTGAACAAAAACTCAATGCCCCTTCAGGACCATCACTCACTTAAACGTTCACTTGAATTGGCCCAGTGGTTTTGGAAGAGAAGACTCAAACACAACTAAACAAAGATGGACGACTGAAAAAAAGGGATGACAATACTTCACCCTAACTTTCAGTCAGGTGAGCAAAACACTAGAACTGGCTGCCAGGGGTTGCTATTCCCACAGACAAAACGCCCTGAGACATATGCCCAGCAGAACATCATTGTAGAAACCAGGAAAATTTCTAAGTTAACGGTCACTGTGACCTTCACCTTTGCAGGGTTCCCACACCAAGAAAAAAAATTCCATACTTTATGTTGGGAGTTTAACCTTACTGCCAGATCTTTTTTACCACCAATCATCACAACTAATGTCTTGAACCAAAACTAAAATTAGTAACAAGGCAATCAACAACTGTTGGCTGTGCTGCGCTTTTTTTTGTGTGTGCATGTTTTTTTGAGTATTTTTAACCCAAAATAGTATGTTTCCTTAAATATGTCTTGTTAATGCCACCTCCTCTGTATTTGAGATGTCAAAAGACTTGTCACAGATGAGACATTTTGCCTCTGACTTTGTTTTGAAATTTGCATTCCTGTTCATCCAGTGTGTGTATTTGGGATTTTCTAACCATGTTTCTGAAAACAAACATTTCCACATTTCCTTTCACGTTAATGTTGACAGTATTACACAATACCTCAACTTAGCAGATTAAACTTTGATGTTTATGTGTTGTTTTTCTTGACGTTCACAACATAAACGTGTTATCACTAGGCGCAGTCATTTTGATCACGAAAATATATGGATCAATTAATGGTTGTTAATGTTCATGTCAGATCGCTTATTTCTGGGTTGGGTAACAAAGGCCTAAATTTTATGGGTTTCGAAATTTGATTCAAAACGAACTAAAAACTACAAAGAAAAGAAATTTAGTAAAATATTTGAATTTCATGGACAGCGAAAGTGATTCTGAATACATTTAATTAAATTTCCATACTTTTTCCATACCATTTAGATGAAAACGTCATTTTCCAGACCTGGAACGTGTTTTTAAAAATTCCATACTTTTTCCTGGTGATGAATTGATGATCGGAATTGGCAATCGGAACTGGCTGGTTATGGGGCATCGGGCAATTATGACAACCGGCAGTTAAAAACCTGCAGTTTCCGGTTATTCTATATTTAATACTGACTATTAAAAATCCCTTTGATATCTGGCCATTTCAATAAAGTTTCCCCATTAAAAACGTGAGTAGTGCATAGCAGAAAACTTGGGGATTTGCTGAGCAGAGATATTACGGAATTTACCAACTGCAATCGGTACGAGATCGCCACCATTTCCCGAAGATTGTAGAGTTCATGTAAACATTAGAGAAACACATCAAGGGAGGTAACATGTTGAAAAAAGAACAATGAATAATACATTCTGACAAACGTGTAAACCATGTGACATTCGTCTTCAGAACGCACATTAACATCAAAATTATTATTCATTTAAGACACAAAGTATGTGTGCTCAGTATATTCCTGGTTAATACAGCCAAGTGTATTGTTTCCTAACACAAAACCGTATTAACACTATTTACCGGAATAAAACACAATCTTCTCGAGATGAATATGGTGTGATTGTATCGTTAATAACAATCTTTTCCTCACACCTCAACCAAAATGCAAATATTATTTTGGCTAATATTGCCCAACACTAAATATGCATACTCTGAGAACTTATGCGGTATTTAGCTTTCTTAATTGATGATTTATCAACGAAATTTCTATAGTATAACAGGCACCAACAGATTTTCTTCAGTGTCTTACTTCAGCAATCGGAATCGGCATCGGAATTGGCAGAGAAATAACTGGTAATCGGTTGATAGAAAGTTTTGATAATCGGTTCATCACTGCTTTTTTCCAGACTTCCATACGAACACTGCCTTTGGCACAATGACCCCAAAAAGGGTTCTTCCTTGCATCATACATAACCCATATGTCAATTTCTGTTTCCATGGGACCAGAGAGTGAAAACCAGGAAATTTTTTAAGTTAAAGGTCAGTGATGATGACCTTTGTCACAATGACGTCAAAAAGAATAGGGTTCTTCCCCTCATCATACCCAACCCACATGTCAAGTTTGGTTTCAAATGGATCAGTGTCATTTTAATCAGAGAGCGGAAACCAACTCCTGGAAAATTTTCAAGTTCAAGGTCAACTTGACTTTCAGTACAATGACACAAAAATAAATAGTGTTCTTCCTCTCATTATACCCAAACCACATGTCAATTGTGGTTTTGACTAGCCAAGCAGAACATATTAAAGCTGTCTATAACAGTCTATAACTATAAATAGAAGGGCCAACAGACAGCACAAAGTTGAATCTCCTTCCCCTCTGAAGTTTTTTTGGGGAAATCAAAATCTTAATATCAAAAGAGGGGCCCATACATGCTTACTTGAGCCATGTTGAGTTAACACATGATTTCCTGGACAGAAATAGATGAGCAGACTTGTCCCACCCTGGATGGCACCTCGGTCTATCACAGGTTCAATTATCTGCTATTTAATTATTCATTTATTTGGTGCTTAACATCACTTTCAGCTTTTCTAGCTATACATGACCGCAACAAAAGTATCAAGTCAAGTTTAGCCAATTGTTTATGCCTTTGCTACACACTTCCAAACACAGGCATTGTTTGCTGGATCCTCTTTTACCAGTAAAACAGAACTTGTTCATACAGTAAGCTAGTACAGCTCGAACTGGGATTCCCTCATGGAAAAAGTCATAGTTTATGTCAGTACCCATTTATGCAGCTAGGTGAACTAAATAAAGAAATTTAAGGTTAATTGTTTTGCTCAAGAAAATGAGTGCTTAAAATGAGGATCAAAGTCAGTCTTTTGATTAGGAATCTTATGTGTAACACAGTCTGCATCCGAGAGAGAGTGTCAAATGATAGAGCACCGACAAAAGAGAAAATAATTTCTACCCTTGAAAAATTTATTAATCTTTTACCTAACAAAAAGGCTTCATCAGCCAACGTAATTTGCAAATTGAGTGGTAGAAAAGAAAGAATTTTAGTTTTTAAAATTTCAATAAAACCGTATGCTATGACCCTCTTACTGGAACGAGTGCATCAAGCTCACTCCAATGAGGATCCCATGATATGATTTTGTTGAAAGTTTTTGAAAAAAATACTTAAAATAACAAAAAAACCTATCAAATTGACATCCGCCTGCGTAATTTACAAAGTGAGCAGTTGAAGACAAAAAAAAAAACTTTCCAAAACATTTCAACAAAACCATATCATGTGACCCTCTCATTGGAATGAGCTCAATGAGCTGATTCCAATGAGGGGGTCACATGATATGTTGTTGTTGAAATCTTTTGAGAAATTTTTAAAAAACAATAATTAAAATCATAAATTTTGGTAACCTGTGTGTTGGATAAAGGGTTAACATCATTACAAGGTGCAGTATAAGTAGTCAAGAGAGTAAAGTTATGAAACTAGAATTACTATATCACCCACACCCCATCATCACAGATGCCCATACCCCAATTCACCCACCACTCAATCTCACGCACAGAGCAGACCACCATTTATGTCCATAGCACTCAAATGCCCCAGCTTTATTTTTAACTTTATGAATGCAAACTAAAACTAGAGGCTCAAGTGAGCCTAAAATGCTCACCTGGCTCAAGTTGTCAAAAGAGATGAATTTCTCAGTAAGTGATAGACAGCAAGAGCAATTTTTTGACTTGCCATGACACAACCAAATGCAGTTTTTTTGGTCATTCATTTCTGCTGGTCCTAGAAAAGCTCAGTTGTGTGAATTTCAAACTAGAGGCTCTAAAGAGCCTGTAATTGCTCACCTGGAACTACATATAAAAATGCGATTTCCCAAAGGCTTTCCATGGAAACTATGAGCTGCAATTCTGGTCATGTTTGCAACATTACATCAACATTACATGAGGATCATTGGTAGAAGGTGTTCCAGTCCTCAATCATGTGAAGTTTCAAAACATTTGACTTTGTAGTTTCAGAGCGGAAGATTTTTGCAAAATCCATCAGTCAGAATCAGAGAATGTCTCTGGTGGCCATATTTTCCAACCAATGGGAACAAAAAGAGGATTGTTTGTAGAGGACCTCCTATAGACCATTCCTGCAAAGTTTGGTTCACGTCGGCTCAGTCCAGCGAAGAAGATGAAAATATGATTTCCCATAGAGTTTCTAAAGTAACTTTTAGCTGCAATTGTGACCGTGGTTGCAACACGATCAACATTAAATGAGGATCATTGGTAGAGGGCTTCCCAGCCATCAACCATGCAAAGTTTCAAAACATTTGACCCTCTGGTTTCAGAGAAGATTTTTCAAAATCCACCAATCGGAATCAAAAAATTCTTCTGGCAGCCATGTTTTTCAATCCACGGTAACAAAAATGATGATTGTTTGTGGAGGACCTCCCATAGACCATTCCTGCCAGGTTTGGTTATGTCAGCTCAGTAGTTCCAGAGAAGATGAAAATGTGATTTCCCATAGTGTTTCTATAGTAACTGTAAGCTGCAATTGTGGCCATGTTTACAACCCAGTCATCAACCATGCAAAGCTTCAAAACATTTGGCACTGTGGTTTCAGAGGAGAAGATTTTTCAAAATCCACCAATCAGAATCAAAGAATGCCTCTGGCGGACAGGTTTTTAAACCCATGGGAACAAAATGAAGATTGCTTGTAGAGGACCTCCCATAGACTATCCCTGCCAGGTTTGTTTTCACGTCGGCTCAGTAGTTCCAGAGAAGAAGACGAAAATGTGATTTCCCCTAGGGTTTCTATAGTAACCAGAAGCCGCAACTGTGGCCATATTTACAACCCAGTCAACATTAAATGAGGATTGTTGGTAAAGGGGGTCCCAGTCATCATTTATGTGAAGTTTCAAAACATTTGGCCTGGCAGTTTCATCAGAGAAGATTTTTGAATATCTACCAATTAAAATCAAAGAATTCCTCTGGTGGCCATGTTTTTCAACCCACGGGAACAAAATGAGGATCGTTTGTAGAGGACCTCCCATAGACCATTCCTGCCAGGGTTGGTTCACACAGGCTTAGTGGTTACAGAGAAGAACATGAAAATGTGAAAAGTTTACGGACGCCGGACAACGACAGACGCCAAGTGATGAGAAAATAAATGGAGTCAACTTATCAAGTTACAATGAAATCCCTACATAAATATGACCTGTAGACTGTGCTAAAGATTTTCGGGTCTTGGGCTTGGATCATGGCTGAATGATCACGACCAAAAGGGGATGTTCTTATCTAGACATTATCAGGAGTCATCCTACCAAGTTACAATGAAATTCCTTCATAAATATTACTTGCAGGCTGTGCTAAAGGTTTTTGGGCTTCGGGCCCCTGTAGCCATCACAGCAGACCAATCGCGATCAAAAGGGGACGTTCTCATTTAGACATTATATGAAATCAACCGACCAAGTTGCAATGAAATCCCTTCAAAAATATGACCTGTAGACCGTGCTAAATGTTTTCGGGTTTTGGGCTCGGGCACCCATCACAGTTGATCGATCGCGACCAAAAGGGGACATTCTCATCTAGACATGACCCCTAATCTGCATATGAAATTTCGAGACGATCGGACAAGAACTACAGGGTGTATCCTGTGCTAAAGGAAAATGTGATCGGACTCACAGACTCAGAGACTTTCGCACGCATGATGGCAATAACTTATCTTGACTTTGTCGAGTTAAGCTAAAAATGAAAGTGTAAATAAAAATTTGAATGGAAATTTTTGTGATTGAGGCTGATCATTTTTTGCCATGATGTGGGGGGCTGGCCATTTTTTGCCATTATGTAGGGTAAAGGGTTAATAAAGCAGGAGTTGTGGGTCCACAGTAATTTCTAGTAATGTTCTGACAACCTGGGTTGTAAAAAAAATCAAACGCAGATCAACATCTACTGCTTATGATGTTGACAAAACTACCTTTGCAGAAAAAAATCTTTGCACTTAACATCACTTTATATCACTGTTTGCCTATAATGGCTTTCTTCAAAGTTATCAGGATGTGTTTTTTCCAAGGCACATATCAAGTCCAGCTGTTATTAACCCTTTACCCAACGAATCGCCCGCATCCGCCTGCGTAATATACAAATTCAGCAGTTGAAAAAATATTATTTTTCAAAATATTTCAACAAAACCATATCATGTGACCCCTCGTTGGAATGAGCTCGTCGAGCTCGTTCCAACGAGGGGTCACATGATATGGTTTTGTTGAAATTTTTTGAAAAATTTGAAAAAATGATATTTAAAATAATAAATTTTGATATCGTCTGCGTTGGGTAAAGGGTTAACAGCAAAGCCACTGGCAGTTTTCCAAAATTAATTTTAAGACATCAGGAGGGTTCAATAAAACATTCCACATTTGGGAAATTTCATAAGGTAAAACCTGTCCATAAATATATCCAGCCAATGATAAAAGGAATATATAACTTGAATCTTAATGGATACAAAACTAATATAATGATAATCAAGGATTCTTCTGCCTTCTTCAAGAAAGGGTCCAGGGCCCATGCAATTTAGAAATTTGCACCATCAAAGTTACAGTTGAGAAGATATTTTGATGAAGAATAATAAATGTTAACTTCAAATTGAACAGAGAACTCTGTGACAGTCCACATTCTGTGGCTTTGAAGTTGTGCCTAGAAAAGTCTTGGATGCCTATACAGGCAGCCAAGACTTCCCTAGAAATAACTGACAAGGTTCTTAAAATGTAACTTGCAAATGTGAAGATAACTTGCAAGTGCATCTAAAAACCGCATGTTTGGGCACCTGTTTTTTTTTTGCAGTAAAAAGTTATCAAAATCGGAATTCAATCTTCAAGGGTTAGAGAACATTTCTTTGCCCATGAATCCAGCCGCTTTCTATGCTTCATTGTGAATTGTTTGTTTGATTTGGGAATGAGTTTGAGAAAATTTGACTTCAATTGGGAAAAATCATACCTAAACGCCATTGGGAAAGGGACCTATATTCAGCCCCTGTAGACATCCAAAAGAATGCATGGATAGCACTGAACTTTTCTTGATTAGGCAATCATCGTCATTCCAGAATCAGAAAAAAAATTCTCTCAACTAACCATTTGCTATTTTCCCACTTGATGGTAAAATGTGTGCGAAACTATACAAATATATGAACTGATTACTTACATCCTGCATCCCCATAATAATGGTTGTTCTTGAGATTTTTTCAAGGTGTATTAACTCAAAAATGTAATGAAGAAAAATTAGAATTGAAATAATGAGAAGAATAGATAATAGGAGAAGAGAAGTGAGTGAGATAGAGGTGTAGTGTCACGCTAACCTTCGGTACGTTAGTAAGTTTGTAGTTGTGGTGCTGGTGGTGGTTGTCGTTGATGGGGTTGTAGTAGAGATCACCATTGTTAGTGACGCTGTTGTTGTTGTTGTGACACTGGATGGAGTTGGATGCGTGTTAGCAGCAGTCGACACTGCATTCTTTTCCTTCTCTTTAGCCTTGTCTTTCTCTTCCTGTTCCTTGCGGTCTTGCTGTTCTTGTAGCCTACGATAATATGGCACATATGCAGATGTTGAGGACAGGGAACGATAAGGAGTGTATTGATTGCGACCATAGGTAGAGCCATATCTGGAAAAACAACACACCATGCCTCATGCATTTACAACAAAATACACAAAGAGGCACACTAAATAGAAAATTAGGCAAATAATAAAACAATAAAGCAAATCTAAACAAAACGTTCTAAATCTGAGCAATAATTATTACAGCTTAACCTCTTCACCAATTATCTCTCTTGAAATCAATTCTTTTAACCCTTAAACAGGATTCATATGCTCAAACTTGGTTGAAATTACAGTACTTTTCCAGTGTCAATTGAGAATTTTCCTGTACAATATTCAAAGTTGTTGATTATACAACTACTTAAACTTGGAATAACAAAGGCTTATACCATATTTCAGAAGATGCAAAAGTAATGAACAGGTCTTCAAAATTCTCTAAGAAATTGAAGCCACCTGTGTGACGGCAAGTAGCAAGCATTATTTGTGCCAACCAACTTCTATTTATCACACTGGCAAGAGTTTTTTGGGGGTGACAAGTTAGTGTAGAGGTTGCAAAAATTACAATTCAAGTATATTCCCAGTATTTACCAACTTAAGATCATTTCTCCAGTATTTTTCCTGGACTGGAAAATGCAAAACCATTTTTCCAGTATTTTCCAGCATAGTGTACAAACCCTGCTTAAAGATCTAATTCCCAATTGATAATTTTTTATTGAACAAAACAGGTGCCCCAACAGGCAGTTTTTAGGGACACTTGACAATATCATTCTTAGAACCTCATCAGTTGTTTCTTGGCAAGTACTGGCTGCCTATATAGGCAGCCAAGACTTGCCTAGACACAACAAAGCCACAGAATGTTGACTGTCAAAAGTGTAGTGAAAATGCATAAATATCTCCAGCCCTTTAAAGGTTAACCTTCCAATTAATCCCCTACATACTGATTTCAAAATACACTAATTTCAGGTGGCAATTTTCCCCATAATGCAACTAGAAAATTATTCAGTTCAATCTTGTTTGACACAGCTTGATTGAATTGGTTAAAAATCCAGTTGCATTGTGGGAAAAACTTGCATCCTGAAATTCAGATATTTCGGCATCAGTTTGAAGAGGGACAACCCAGGACAACATTGAATGGCAATAGTTTTGGTGGCAGTGAAATATTATAGAAATTTTGAAATATCCTACTGATAATCTATTGCTCTATTGCCTCCATATGGAATACACCCATTTGGAAACCACAGATACTTGGCACCAAGGATTAAAGTAACAAAAATAATAGTTTGATAACATTTTTTGATTGATTCTGTAAAGAAGTAATCAAAAACTGATATAAGGCCACACAAAGTAGATCTTCTGTTTCTCAGGCCATTATTTGTGAAATTGCATGCGGGTGAGCGGTTTTTTATTTTATTTTTTATTTCAGTAATTATTTCTTAGCCATCAAAAGTTCATGTTCTTGGTTCAAGTTTTAGGCCTCATAATCTACAAAATAGCATGGGTGGTGGTGTATTTCATCCCTTGAGTGCAAGAAGGCTTTGCAATGCTAAAGCATTGCAAAGCCTTCTTGCACTCAAGGGACAAATTCATCAATTTTTTTAACTTGGGTAAAATATCAGACATAAACCATTTAATTTTAATTGTTTTTAAAGTTTAAATTGGTTATAAAAGGAGAGCATGCGGCAGCCAAAAGGACCATGCGGGAGGGTCTGAGAAACAGTTTTTTTTATTTTTTTAGGCCTAAAATATCATTATTCAATTTGCCAACCTCTTTTTGAAACCTTGCATTGAAAACAGAGGAGCTGACATCACAATGCAATGTACAAATTGCACCCTAAAAATTTTGAAAGAGTTTTGCAAATATTTTTAAGGGTAAAAAATGCAGAGCACAAATTGTCGAGGGTATAAACAGCCCTTATACCAGAGTCTTATCTGGAGGTCTGCAATAGAGGTCTGCAATATGTTATCAATGTAACCTTTTTACCTAGCAGATATTTATTTATTGGTGTTTAAGGTCACATATTTTTGCACAATGGCTAACCATGACCGTGGCAGTTTTACAGGTGGAGGAAGCCGGAGTACCTGGAGAGAACCACCGAGCAACGGAGAGCAACTGTCAGCTCCCCAACATACCAACTCCACACAAGCAGGGTTAGCATTGGTTGAAGACAGGTGCACCATCAACGTGCAGTACGCCTTAGTACACAGCGTCACCGTGCCCCCACGTGGGCAATGGAGGTGAAGTGTCTTGCCCAAGGGCACAACGCGGTTGCCGCATATGGAATTCGAACCGAGGACCTCTCGGCTTGCAGCCTGCACCTCTACCAACTGAGCCACCGCGCCCCCTACCTAGCAGATAACATAGCAGTATCTCAAACACATTATTCGAAAAAAGATGCTGCATATGTTCCAGTTTGAGGTTTGGAAGAGAGAAATGCGTTTTTTTTAAAGTACTTGGGGAAAAATATTGGTTCTGTGGAATGCAACTTGTATAATGTAAAAGGTCAATCATTAACCTTTTATATAAAGTGACTAGAAGACGACACTCACAAAAAAAGTAATGAATAATGGGAAATTTTCATTTTATTACCTCAAAAACATAACTTATGATGCCTCATTGGAACGAGCCTGATGAGGAGTCATAAACTATGTTCTGCGGTAAGCCTGAAAATAAGCAGACTGTCATCTGCAAAATGAGGTCCACAGAGGGTGAATTTGGTGATGCTACCCTGCACAGCAGGGTAGCATCACAAACTTTACCCTCTGTGGACATCAGTCTGAATCAAGGTCTCCAGCTAAAACAGAAAGATGTACCTAGAGGATAAATTGGCCCACGATATGGGATAGCATCAGCAAATTCACCCTCTGGGGGACCCCATTTTGCAAATGACAGGTTGCTTATATTCAGGCTTGTTCTGCAGGCAAAAATAGAAAAAATAATAAAATTTGCATGGTCATTTTTGTGAACAGTGCTTGCTTGATCTAGATGTTAAATTAGGTAAGAGGTTAACTGGCATATAATTTTCTTTATTTCAAATATTTCTACTGTGCTTGTAGAGAATATTTGGTGAAAAGATGAGAATTATATTAATTCAGATGTTACAATACTTCTCACTCACAAAGCAGGAACCAGAAAGCAAATCTAACTCTCTCCCACAAACTTTCTCACAAACAGCCATAATTTGAAAATGCTATTGCCTTTTTCTAGTTTGTTGTTAACCCTTGGAGAGACCACTTTTCCGGTCCAGCAACATGATATGTCATAATTTCATTAAGTAGGATTGCTACTAAGTGAACGTGTGTGGTAGAACAATTAATATTTTCAACGTGCAGCCTGAAGGCTGCACGTTGAAAATATTAACTGCTCTACCACGACTCATGGATATGGACTCTTCCAATTTCTGCCATTTAACTGGCATGGAAGATACCACCAGTGTTCAAAGGGTTAATATGACATACAATGTACCATTCACTTGGGTATCAATTGCTGACTCCCAAATTATTAGCTGAATACAAATTAGTAATGATCAATATTGTTTTCCATTTATAGCACATGCCTATACCCAAATGGTTCATAACATAAAGACTGACAATCCACAAACTCCAGGACAACTTTATTCTTTACTGATGTTTAAAGTCATAGAGAATGTTAAGGTCACAGACAGTGATAGCCGAGTGGATAAGCACTGGTGTCTCATTCAGTGGTCAAGAGATCAAGTATCAATTGCAGGGTTAATGCTGTCACAGTGTATAATGTCTCCAGGTAGGGAAGTAAACAGCTATCATCTTGTGGGGAGAGAGACACACTCTATACAGGCAAAAGATCCTTTCATTGTATTTCGAAAGAGGCTATAAAGTTACTGCTCTGGCGGCCTTTCCTTAAACCTGTGCTGGTGGACCAAGGGTAGAACATGTCTGTCAAACTTTGTCAAATGAATAAGCTTTAACTCTTAACTGGTTGAGTGCTGGAAGTCCATATTTGGGCTTTGCTCTGGGAAATGCATGTACAGCAACGCAAGGCATCATATTCTGTGCATGTGCTTCACATTATCTTTTAAGTGAACTTGAAATTATTTAGTCTGTATGTATTGCCTTGGTACAGTTTATGGGTGAGTGCCTGTAGACACTCACCCATATACTGTAACAAGGTAAATTAAGTAATGCAAACAAATTTTATTTTGATACCCCCACCTAGTGGCAATGTTTTAAGAAACATTTTCAAAAAATTCTTACTACACAGCAAATGTCTTATGCGAAAAACTTTTTTATTATTGAAAATAACCCCAAATACTGAATATATCATTTGTGCAGTATTAAATTTGGCACATTTTGATGTAAGAATTTTTCTTCTAGGGTAAGTAGTTTTTCTTCAGAGGTAGATTTTATACAATGGGTGAATTGGGAGAAAAATTAATTTTTATCAGACCTGAGTATTATTGAAAGAAAATCACCACTTTTTCATGTAGTTTCTGGCAGTATGTGCTGAGTATATTCGATTCTAAGACTCCGATACATGTACATGAACTGTGTTTCCCACCTTATCAAAGAACTACCAACAAACTTTCAGTTAACCCCTCACCTAACACAGTGTTTTGAAAACACGATGTCGTCTGCTCTAAAAATAATATAAATTGTTCAATTTTTTTCTCGTTCCAGTAAGGGGTCATAAGTTATGATTTGGAAGAAAAAAATGAAAAATTAATCAAATTGTAAAGAATTTACTGACTCACTTTTGCATTTTTCTTCTTCCAGCATTTGAATACATTGTACAGGAAATTCCAAAGAACACTGAAGATTATTCAGTCCATAATTTGTAAAAAAAAATGTTTTTGTTTTATGGAACAGGAAATTCCAAAGAAAATTGTTTTTGTAACTTATTTACAATATTTTCTGTTTGAAATAAAATCTTGAAACACTGTTTACAAATGTTTTTCTTGTTTTTTTCACTTAATGCAGTTGGGCTTCATTCTTTATGAAGTGATTTTGAGCAGGCTGTCGTATAATTCTGCAAGGTGTGGTATCATTCGAAACATGGAACAGGGCACATTGGCTTGTCGCAACCTTTGCAAATGTATTGTGTTTGGGGTTGACAACCTGGTTTTCGCTCAGAACAAACAACACAGTCTGGAAATGCCGGTTTTCCCCCTTTAGTTTTGTTCTTGTTAATTCCCAGAAAATGGTGTGCAACTAGTCTGTCTGGCGCATCATATAAATCAGAAGATTTGTTGATTTGTCTTGATTTTAAAATGGATCCCATAGGTCTTTCGTAATTTTCTACCAGTTGATTTATTAGGTGGAGGCGCAATTTATATTTGTTGACATGTTTTCCTGGATAAAGTTTCTGCCAAATTATTGAGAAATTTACAAAGTTAATTCTGCGAGATACACAAACTTTTTCCACCACTTGACTGTTTTATGCACCGATAAATAAGTCCACACTTTCTGATCTAACAGATCCACCCTCCCCCCCATATATTGATTGTAGGCTTCCACTGCTATTGGTTCTTGAATGGAGCATCTGTGATTTTCATGTGGCCGTGATCTTATTGTCTTGTCCATCATTTTTGTGTTGTGCTGTGTGGTGAGAAAAGTTAGGGTTTTTTTGTCAACTAGGAAAAATATAACATATCATCATCCTTTTCACATACAGTGGGGGTGGAGAGGGGCATTTTCTTCATAACTTTTGCAGCTTGTTTTATGTTGTTTGGGCCTCCCTTGTGGTTAGTCCTGAGTGTACTGCAGACTCCAATATTGAATGCTGCAAGCTCATCAAATAAATCAGGAGAAGAAAAAAAATTGTCCAAACAGACATGACAACCCTTTTTGCGAATTGGTTTGCAAAGTTCACGTACCACATCTTGAGTCGCAGTTGATTTGCCTATGATTTTTCCCATGTAGAGGAGTCAGTTATAACACTAACAGGTTTTGGCCTTGCAGAAAGCCCAAGCTTTGATGCCCCATTTATGTTTTTTTTTAGACATGTATTGACAAAAGCTGCCCTGCTATTGGCTATTAGTGATTCGTCCTCTGACATTTCCTGTTCAGGGATGTATAATTTTTTATATTTTTCAACCAAAAAGTCAAAAAGTGGTCAAATTTTCTATGCTCTGTCATAATCAACATCTTCCCTTGGAAGTGATTCTGTGTTATCAGAAAGATGGAAAATCATCCATATTTGCAACCAGTCATGGCTCATTATCATTCTGAAACCTTTTAATTCACTTAATTTGTCTGTTGACCAGTAAGAGCCATATGTGGGCAGTTTTATTAATCAAATAAATAAAAAATTCCCATAAATGCCCTCATTTCATCCCCATCCGTATCCACCCACAAACGTGCTAATGCAAATGGCTTCATGTTTTCAATGTTGTGTTTTTCTATGCACTGTACGGCATACAAATTTGTTTGTGATGTACAGAGTTAAATAAATTCATTGTAAAAAATTTACTCAAAAGGTCAGACTCACGTTCATCACCTTCAAACGAAAACTGAATTCCTGAGGGCTCGGAAAATACTTTAAGCCATGGGTGGTAAAAAGAGTCACCCAAATCAATTGTTTTATCAACAACAGAACACGTGTTCGTGTGATCAGCTGATTCACAGCTCATTGCATTTTCGTTTGTATCACTTCCACTTGAATCAAATTCATCATTATTTCTGATATTAGTATAGCCAAGACAATCATCCTCATCATAGAATCTGAATCTCCAATAATGTCATAAAAATTTGACATGCTATTTTCAACTGATTACACCATTTTAAATACAAATTCAAACTGGGACAATTCATCCAACTACCGGACAAAAAATTAGAAAATCCTGATTACTTCAAATAGTAACCCACGTTGATTTTTGTGGAAATCCAAAGCTTTTCATTGGCTGTAATATGTACTTAGAGCAGGAAACCCCCATCAGTGTTCATAGACATAAGCCGGCTTGGTTATTATGGGATGGTAGTAATGTCAGATTTACTCGATGATAGTGTCTGAAGTTTGTATTAAGGATCTCGGATTTTCTTGACAATCAAGTGCTAAGAGTTAACAGGCAGACAAGACTTTACTAGAAATCACTACTAGACCACTGGACATATAGAGGCTGTGGGCTGGTGGGGGTTCAGAATACTTTTCCAGGTCCTTAACTGGTTGAGTGCTGGAAGCCCATATTTGGCCTTTACTCTAAAGTGCAGGTACTGTAACTCAGAGGCTTCAAACACTGTGGGAGTCCTTCATATTATCTTTCAGTCTAAATTATTTGGTCTGTATGGATTCTCCTTGTTACAATTTATGGCACTCTCCCATAAATTGTAACAAGGCAATGACTGGTGAACAAATTTTGATGACCAAAAATAATTTAGCACTCTACCAGTTAGGGGTAAGTACACATGGCCACTTTCAATGTCTTTGGCTATAATATGACTGCAACACAAGTATAAAGTCAAGTTTAGCCAATCATTTAAACCAATAAAACCCACTTTAACCCTTAAGGACCTGGACAATTGTCCTGATTTCACACCAGACCACAGCCTGTACATATCCAGTAGCTTAAAAGACATTTTTAGTCAAGTCTAGACTGCCTTAAGGCAGCCAATACTTGACTAGAAACCACCGCCTATGGAATTTGTTTATTGTCAACAGGACCTACTCATGATGGTATGTTAGGGGCACCTGTTCTTAGGACGTAAAAGTTGGAAATAGGCCTTCAGTGTTAACAGACTTAGACCCCAGGCACTGGTTTATCAGATCCCACCACACAATGGGCACATAACGTTTTACTTCAAAAATTGAAAAATATTTCACTCTCTTTACTCTCTAATAAACTGCATTAACCCTTTACCTAACAAATCGGCCGCATCGCCCACATAATATGCAAATTCAGCAGTTGAAAAATTAATTTTCAGAAAATTACAACAAAACTATATCATGTGACCCTTCATTGGAATGAGTTCGACAAGCTCGTTCCAATAAGAGGTCACATGATACTGTTTTGTTGAAGTATTTTGAAAATTTTGAAAAAAATATTTAAAATCATACATTTTGATATCGTCTGCATTGGGTAAAGGGTTAAATCAAAACATAAGCTGCGAGGTTTTCAAAATGTGAGTACTGGAATTAGTATTCTGGACAGTAATTGGTAGGAAGCTGATTTACAAATGGCTGTGTATCAAGGGCCAAGCAACAATACAATATGGCAATGCAGTATGGGCAAAATATAGGACATATTGAGAAACAACATGGTTTAGTTGTGGTCAAAGTTCAATAATAACTCATTGATGTCATTAATTAGAAGTATATTTAGCTTTCAGACTCTGGAGATAAAACATTCATTGTGTGATCACATAAGAGAAAAGTAAAAAACAAATACTTTGACTTTTATTTCCCCAAAATAGTTGCAGGTCCTAAGTCTGACAAAAAGGATTTAATTTAACTCTTAGAAGATGGGGAATCTGAATGAATTTATTGATCATGAGATACAGTGAAAAACTTACAGTAAAGGACATGCTTCTAGTCAAGTGTCATCTGCCTATTCAGGCAGATGACACTGGACTAGAAGCACCTGCTCAGTGTTTAATTCTCCCCCAGCCCAAAGACAGCCGAACTGTAACATCTGGATTACCTGCCGTATTACATCACAGGCAAGAAAACTCGACTCCCGGCTTGTAAGAGTTAATATTTGATGTGGTACATTCCTGGATATATAATAAAAAAATTACTGTTCAGCCTTACTATCCAAATCTGTCCCAGGTCAAATAGTAAAATGTTAACTCATGCTCAAGATGATCTTTGACAGTGTTACCAATGGTATATTTTGTTTCTACTGGATATTGGAAATGAAGAGTGTGAAATAGGTTGTTACGGGTATTCTAAAAGGGATACCAAATACCCACAAGCAATCATTTCGGAGACCTAAATCACAATTCCATGAACCACTGGCAAACTGTTACGTTTGTAACTGACAAATCTGCAAATCATTTATTTCTGTTTCTGACAGAGTAATCATTGCTCAGTAGCAGGTTGTTGTTAATGGGGCAAACAACCTGGGGCATATAAGGTAAGTTCTGAGTGGATACAAGGGGAAACAAGGTTAAACAAGTTATGAAGCATAACAACAAAGAGGGTGTCTATTAGTAGTCAATGTCAATGAAAGTCTTACCTGATTCAACAGAAACTTTTTTTAAAAGATGTAACACTTTACCCAACTATCATTATATACAACTAAATGTTCTACCCCGACTAAAATTATCTACAGCTAAATGTCTTATAAGTTTACAGATGAGGTACTTTATATGCTTGTTGCTGAAATATTATGGTAAATCCCTTCACAAAGAAATGATTCTTTTCCTTAAGGAAGTTGTTAATCATTCAGTATGAAAGTTTTTTCATAACCATGAAGAGGTGTATACATAATCAAAGCTTGGTAACCCTGTTACAAAATGTTTGGATCAATCATTTCTTGAATTTAATTTTCTTGATTTCCTTAACAAATCTAATCATGGTTGCTGTGGCTAAATTTGCTGAAAATATTTTGAAAAATACTCAGCAGTTGAGACTAAATGCATCATTATTTATTTATTTACTGGTGTTTAAGGTCACATATTTCTGCAGAATGGCTAATCATGACAACATGGATATAAAGTCAGGCACAGCCAATCGCTTAAACCCATGTTGCCCAGTTTAGAGGACTTCCATCTCATCTATATATATTTACTGTGACAAATCAGCAGCAGGTCAAAGTGTTATTATTATTCAACACTGAACCAGGGGTAGAAAAGACCAGTAATGCAATAACATGAAATCATTATAAACTGCGTTATTGTTCAATTCTAAAACTAAATTGAAATCCACTGCATTTTAGCAGAATAATTCCATTAACCCTTTAAGTCCGGGTAACTTACAACTTGAGGAAATAACTTCTTTTTTTTATATTTAAAAAAAAAATTCAAATAAATTTTGATATCATGTGCACTGGAGCAGATTTCATGCACAGTAAGGCCACACAAAGTAGATCTTCTGTTTCTCAGCCCATTATCTGTAAAATTGCATGCAGGTGGGCAGTTTTTATTTTATTTTTTATTTCTGTAATTATTTCTTTGCCATCAAAAGTTCATGTTCTTGGTTTATGTTTTAGGTCTCATAATCTATGGTGGTGGTGTATTTCGTCCATTGAGTGCAAGTAGGCTTTGCAATGACAAAGCATTGCAAAGCCTTCTTGCACTCAAGGGACAAATTTCTAAATTTTTTTTTACTTGGGTAAAATATCAGACATAAACCATTTAATTTTTATTTTTTTTAAGTTTACATTGGTTATAAAAAGAGAGCATGCTGCAGCCAAAAGGACCATGTGAGAGGGCCTGAGAAAGAGATTTTTAATTTTTTAGGCCTAATTCACATTAATTACAAAAGTTGGCAATGAATTCCAGCTGAAATTAAGTACAAAGAGTACCGATTTTCTAACATTTGTAAACAATGTAATTTAATCTGCTCCACAGTCACTGATTCAATAGTTGGAGTATCTTTAGTCAAAATATTATGAATGAAGTGAAAAAAGTAACCCTTTACCTATTGTTACTGGAAAAAAAAGGTCAGCATTGTTCGCAAAAATTACCACTCATACCTCAGTATTTCTACTTTTTGCCTAAAAACATAGCTTATGATTCCTCACAGGAACAAGCTCATTCCACCGAGTGGTCATAAGCAATGGTTTTGAGTCACAAAATGAGTTAAGTTATTCAAGAAATTTTTTGTAAGTGTAAATCAGCTATTTGAGTTGAGAAAAGGGTTAAAAATGTTGCTCAGAAATTCTCCCAGTGTGTAATGAACAAAATGGTCACAAACAAGGAATTTATCTGTTTATTCAAGTTTAATTGCATTGTAAATTGACTTATTTGATTTGAAATATCACCCCCCTTTTCAGACTTAATTTTTTAAGTATCCAACTTATACTCTGACATTAATTTACTGGTGTTTATTGTCACTTTCAGCACTATGGCCATATCATGACCACAGCATAAGTGTAACGTCAAGTTTAACCAATCAGTTACACCTATGCTGCCCACTTAAAGGCGTTCCAACCCAGACGAGGGTTACCAGGTCATATCCTATCAGTGTAACCAAACTTATTTAACATAGAAAACAAGCACTGCTGCACTTCATCAGGTTTCTATGGAGAATACACTGTACATATGGTACTTAATTACAACATCTTTTATTTTATAAATGCACTTACATACATGAGTATACATAATCCATATGCATAGGTGCAAATTCACTACAACATATAAGTAGAAATATCTGGAGTGAGTATTTTATATTTCAATGTGAATTTTTGGTCAAATGAACGCACAGCAAATTTACTCACATCAGTATTTTGCCCAGATGTTTGCATCATCATTACTTATATAGCATAGGAGGTGCTAAGGGCATTTGTCAAACTGAGTTCAGTACTTTTCTCTCCAATTTACTACAGGTATATTTCAGATGCTTTGGAGCATGGTGGCTCAGTGGTAGACTGTTGGGACTTCTATGATAGAGGTCCCGAGTTCGATCCTCGTCCGAGACGACCCACGTTATGTCCTTTGGCAAGGCACTTTATCCTGGTTGCCTACATGAAGGCACAATGACGCCGTGTACTAAGGTGTACTGCACATTGATGGTGCACATGTCTTCAACTGCTGTAACCCTGCTTGAGCGAAGCTTGAACAGAGTTAGAATGTTGAGGATCTGACAGTTGCTAGTCGATGCTCGGTGGTTCTCTCTGGGTACTCGGACTTCCTCCACCCATAAAACAGTCACTGTCATGATAAGCCATTGTGCATAAGTATGTGACCTTAAACACCAATAAATAAAAAAAATACATATTTCAGATGCTTATTTATTTATTGGTGTTTAAGGTCACATATTTCTGCACAATGGCTAATCATGACCACAACAGTTTTACGGGTGGAGGAAGCCGGAGTACCCGGAGAGAACCACCAAGCAATGGCGAGTGACTGTCAGCTCCCAACATACTAACTCTACACAAGCAGGGTTAGCATTGGCTGAAGACAAGTGCACCATCGGCGTGCAGTACGCCTTAGAGCACAGCGTCACAGTGCCCCCACATGGGCAATGGGGGTAAAGTGTCTTGCACAAGGACACAATGCGGTTGTCGCAGGTGGGATTTCAACCGAGGACCTCTCGGCTTGCTGCCTGCTTCTCTACCTACTGAGCCACAGCGCCCCCATTTCAGATGCTTAAGTTCTGTATGAATGCATCACAACTTTACTTTTACACATGTGAACAAATTTGCATATGTGTCTATATACTCATGTGTGTAAACATTTGCTGTGTAAATAGCACTTTAGAGTTATTTGAACAGCCACTTTGCCTGGTAAAAATTGTAATGAACAGAATTATCCAACTTTTATCGCATTCTCTATATTCTGGTGATAAACTGAGTATTTAGTCCGCTGCATGCTGATGTCACAGTACCAAAATTTGAAGTAGCGATTTTTTCCTATAATGCAACTAGGAATTTAACCAATTCAATCTTGACTGACAGAGCTCAATGAGCTCTGTCAAACATGATTGAATTGGTTAAAATTTTAGTTGCATTATGGGAAAAAATTGCCACTTGATATACTGATGTTTGATGTTTCAACTTCAGTGTAGTGGAGAATAATGTAGTGGAGAATAATCTATTATATCTTGCTGGACAATGCTCATGGGCCTCTGTTGACTAAGATATAACAGATTAACTGGTTGAGTGCTGGAAGCCACTGTAGGGGCTTTCACCTTGAATAGCTATTTTACAGATAAGTCAGCACTGTTAAATACACTTTGCTAAGAAAATTAAATTGTTTTAGTTTACTGGAGAATGCCTGGAGGCATTCTCCAGTAAATTAAAACAATTTAAAATGTATGAACAATATGGTTCCTGGATTACAGATTACATAACATGGCTAGTTCAGAGGTAAAAACAATTCAGCACTCTACCAGTCATAAAAAATGCCGCCCAGGATCACCGATCCAATGTCGAGTTGTGACAACAGTTCCTTGCACCAAGGCCAACACACCTATGAAGTTTCATGACTCTAGGTTGAACCACTATCAAGTTCTCATCCGGAAACCAATTGTTGCGATATACTATGTTCAAGGTCACGGTGACCTTGACCTTTGACCTGATGAGTCCAACATCAATAGGGTTCTTCCTCGCACCAAGGCCAACACACCTGTAAAGTTTCATGACTCTAGGTTGAACCACTATCAAGTTATCATCCGGAAACCAATTGTTGCGATATACTATGTTCAAGGTCACTGTGACCTTGACCTTTGACCTGGTGAGTCCAAGATCAATAGGGTTCTTCCTCGCACCAAGGCCAACACACCTATGAAGTTTCATGACTCTAGGTTGAACCACTATCAAGTTATCATCCGGAAACCAATTGTTGCGATATACTATGTTAAAGGTCACTGTGACCTTGACCTTTGATCTGGTGAGTCCAAGATCAATAGAGTTCTTCCTCGCACCAAGGCCAACCCACCTATGAAGTTTCATGAATGTAGGTTGAACTACTATCAAGTTATCATCCGGAAAGGAATTGTTGTGATTTACTATGTTCAAGGTCATGTTGACCTTGACCTTTGACGTAGCGAGTCCAAAATCAATAGGGTTCTTCCCCTCACCAAGGCCAATCTACCTATGAAGTTTCATGAATGTGAGTTGAACCATTATCAAGCTATCATCCGGAAACCAATTGTTTAAGATTTACTACGTTCAAGGTCACTATGACCTTGACCTTCGACGTAGCATGTCCAAAATCAATAGGGTTCTTCCTCCCACCAAGACCAACCTACGTATGAAGTTTAATGAATGTGAGTTGAACCACTATCAAGTTATCATCCGGAAACCAATTGTTTACGCCCGCCCGCCCGCCCGCCCGCCCGCCCGCCATTCACCAAACTATAAGTCGAGTTTGACTTCGTCACAACTCGACTAAAAATTCATCCCAACATCCAAATGAAATTGCAAGATTAGATTTAAACTTGAGCTCAGGTAAATGGCTAATCTTGATAGTTATAGGCAATTAACTGGATAATTCCATAAACCAGTGTATAACTTTGTGTCATTCACTCTACACCAGAACAGCAAATCAAAAGTATAACATAACTACAAAACTATACAAAAGGATAATACCTAACTTTTACTACCCAACCTAAGACAATAAATATGATTCTTAAATAAAATATAGCCTCTCCGATTATTTATCAGTAAACTAAACTTTTATCTTTCATGTCAGAAGACTCACATTTTAAATTATTTTTGTTCATTTTTCAGAAATTCTAATATTTACATAAATTGTTTTTGTGCTGAATTCATACAGATCACCTAAAATCAGAATATTTTCTCGATGCCATGACTTAACCAAACTAGGAGAGAACACTAGTAAACACACTTTTTCTAATGAACAAATTTTCTTTTAGTTTCTAAAACTCTGCATTTGACCCCATCGGAAGAAGCTTACACCAATAGGGAGTTAAAACCAATGTTTTAGTTGACCCCAAATTGGAACAAACTTGCACCAATAGAGAGTAGTACAAAAATGGTTAACTGGATAACCGGTTTGAAACCAGTTACCTACCTAACCGATTAAAAAAAAAGTCAACCGGTTATCCAAAATATCGATAGTGATCGTCATTCCACGGTTAAAACGTAATAAATCTGCCGCTTCTTCTTTCAAATAGATTACACCTCGAAGCAGCGCTGTATATATTTAGAAATAATCCACTTTGACGTTCAAGACTTTGTTAATGATCGGCAATTTCCGTGAGTACTGAGTAACCACAGAAACTATTCCGTAGTATGTTTACAAATGAACGTTGTCAAGTACTCGACAACGTTCGTTTGTATACACATTACGGAATAGTTTCTGAGAATACTGCTTTCCAATTCCTATAGTTTTGATCCCAGATTCAGTGAAATAATGGCTACGGTTAAGCGGATATTATCCGGTTATAGCTCTCAGTTAGTCGGTTGTAAAAATGAACCAACCGTTTCAGCCCTAATAGAGAGTCATCAATGTTTTAGTTGACCCCAAATTGGAACTTGCAACAATAGGGAGTTAAAATCGATATTTCGGCTGACCCCAATTTGGAACAAACTTGCACCAATAGAGAGTCACCAATGTTTTAGTTGACCCCAGATTGGAACAAACTTGCATCAATAGGGAGTGAAAACCAATGTCTCCGTTGACCCCAAATTGGAATAAACTTGCACCAACAGTGAGTCAAAACTGATGTTTCTGCTGACTCCAGACTGGAGCAAACTTGCATCAATAGGAAGTCAAAACCAATGTTTTAGTTGACCTCAAATTGGAACAAACTTTCAACAATAGGGAGTTAAAGCAAATGTTTCAGAAAACAGGACTTAAAAATGTAAATTTGCACAAGGCTTTTGAAAATTGTCTTTATTTTTGTGGGGTTTTTTTTGGAGGGGTGGGTGGAAATGAGGGAGATGGACATCATTCCTTCAACAGTACTGTAATGCTAGAATCTGGTTAATTTAGTTCAAAATCACCATAGTGTTGATGCACATCAAGTTTGGAAACATTCCCTAAGAACTGTAGGAAGGAATGTGACAAAACAATTTTAGTCTTGTGTCAAGGGATATAACTCTTGAAAAACTCTCAGACTGGATTTTGGTTACTTAATCACATCTACCAACACTATTACAGTATATCAAGTTTGTTCAAAACATAATTAGGACTGTAGGATGTGTGATGCCATGATTTTTAGTGTAAGAGTGTTTGAGTGAATAAGCATCATAACTCAATAAAATTTCTGAACCATGACCTGCTGATCTCATGTATATGAACCCATCATAATGTTAATGCACACCAAATTTGATCAGAACCCAGTAAGTAATAACCATAAAGATACAATGAAAAGTTGTGGATAAACAGACAGGCAGAAAGAGAGAAATAGGTGGACAGATGGACATGGTCATTCTTGTCATCGAAGCTTCGTTAGCAGGGGTACAATAATTGCCTGTTAGAATTCATTGGACAGTGTGGGAGTGCAGTGGCTCAGTGGTAGACTGTTGGACTTCTATACTAGCGGCCCAGAGTTTGATCCCCATCCGGGATGACCCGCGTTGTGTCCTTGGACAAGGTACTTTATTCTGGTTGCATGGGGGCACGATGATGCTATGCACTAAGACGTACTGCACTTCGATGGTGCATATGTCTTCAACCGCTGTAACCCAGCTTGCGCAGAGCTCGAATAGTTAGAATGTTGAGGAGCTGACAGTTGCTTGTCGATGCTCGGTGGTCCTCTCCGGGTACTCCGGCTTCCTCCACCCATAAAACAGTCACGATTAGCCATTGTGCATAAGTATGCGACCTTAAAAGACCAATAAATCAATTGGATGGGGTCTACAGGCCCTGTATGTGGGAATGCAGAGGCTCAGTGGTTACGGCATTGGACTTCAAACAAAAAGGTCTACGGTTCGATCCATGCCAGGGGTAACTTCTTTGTGTCCTTGGGCTAGGCACTTAATCCCGATTGCACACATTGGGGTCAAGGTTGTGCTGTATACTAAAGCATACTGAACGTCGATGGTGCATTTGTCTTCAACCAATATTAATCTTGCTAGTGTGGAGTTAGAATGCTGGGGAGTCTGCTAGATCCGTGCCACTGCTCAGGGGTTCTCTCCAGGTACTCCGACTTCCTCCACCCATAAAACTGTCTGACACAAGGTGACCCTATAGTTTTTATTGCCATGTCAATATGAAGAAATGCTTGGCATGTTTATTTTATTTTTTGGGGAAGTGGTGGTTACAGTATCATTTTCAGCATTGATTATAGAAAGCTCAGCCAATTAAATTTAATTATTATGAGACTATGTAATTTTATAGGACTCATATTCCAGGCATAAGTTACCTACTTATATTGTTAAAGTTCTGCCAAATTTCCTACCACAGTGAAGATGGTCTGTCCAACTGTCCAGGATACCCAAAGATATGTTATTTATCTTATGCTGCTGCACCTCCATACCAAACATTATTGAAATCGGAAATGACATTTTGAAGTTCTAGGCAGAAAATGAATTACATGCAATTTCCAATAAAAACGGTCGCCAGTTGGCCATCTTGATTTTTTTTTTTAAAAATTAACTCAACTAAATCAATTTTACATAATGTCTGATCATTACAGAAAATTTGAAACAAAAGCCTCAGAGCGTCTTTGAGATGCAGGTGGTAACAGGATACACCAACATAATATATACAAATACGGCTGAAAAAAGCTGAAGTTCAGCTAATTTGCATAATTTATGCACAAGAAAAAACCTGTATGATACGTTATTTATCTAATGCTGCTACACCTCCATACCAAAAATTATTTAAATTGGAAATGTCATTTATAAGTTCCAGGCAGACAACTAATTACATGCAAATTTCTAACAAAAATGGCCATCAGTAGGCCATCTTGAAATTTTTTTCGAAAACAATTGGCATGCAGCAATTTTACATCATGTCTAATCAATGTTGAAATTTGAAACAAAACTGTCAAAGCATCTCTGAGATACAGGTGGTAACAGGACAGACAGAGAGACAGGAGGAGTGTAATCCTTAAGTCCCCTGACGGTAACCCGTGGGAGACTAATAATTTTACTTCAAAAGATTATACAAAACACATCCACAGTAAACAAGAGCTGGACTGTCGTCCGGTGCATACCCCCAAGTGGTGTACCGCCTAGTGTGGGCATACCTATGACCAATAAATATTATAGAAAATAATAATTTACTTAAGTTATGAAAGTTATGAATATTTTCGGACGGACTCGCATGCGGATGCATGTAATCCAGTATACCCCCATTTTCTTCGAAAGTGGGGTATAATAATACCTCACCAAAGTGACATCTGCAATCCAGAATAAAACCAAAATACTGGCTTCCAGCACTCTTCCAGCTTTTTTATTTATTACTTATTTTTATAGAAGTGTTGATCAGAAATATCCACTAACATTCAAATAACGGTTACAATATTAGCCTTTTATTTCTCACTGCTGCAGACTGCTGAGCTATTTATTTATTCATATATTGATGTTTAACCATTTCAACCTCGATGGTATCTTCCATTTCAGTTCAATGACAACAATTGAAAGAGTCCATATTCTTTATTTGGGGGAGGCCAATTAATATGTTCAACGTGCAGCCTTTGGGCTGCACGTTGAAAATATTGATTGGTCAATGTACACATTAGGGGGGCGAGGTGGCTCAGTTGGTAGAGGTGCAGGCTGCAAGCCGAGAGGTCCTCGGTTCGAATCCCCCCTGCGGCAACCGCGTTGTGTCCTTGGGCAAGACACTTCACCCCGATTGCCTACATGGGGGCACGATGACGCTGTGTACTGAGGCGTACTGCACGTCGATGGTGCGCATGTCTTCAACCAATCTAACCCTGCCTGTGCTGCGGTGCAGAGTTCGGAGTTACGATGTTGGAGAGCTGACAGCTGCTCGTCGTTGCTCGGTGGTTCTCTCCGGGTACTCCGGCTTCCTCCACCCGTAAAACTGTCACGGTCACGATTAGCCATTGTGCATAAGTATGTGACCTTAAACACCAATAACTAAACTAACTATGTACACATTCACTTACCAACCATCCTTCTTAATGAAATTATGACGTATCATGTTTCTGGGCCGGTAAAGCGGCCTGTAGGGTTCAAAGAGTTATGGTCAAATATGATTAATCGTGACCTCAACTTGGATATAAAGTCAAATCAGGCAATCGTTTATACCAGTGTTGTCCATTTTAGAGGACTTCCACCTCAAGCTTTGGAGACAGAAGCCTACTTTACCAGTAAAACAGAGCTTGTTTACCACAGTAAACAAGCACAGATTTACTTCTCAGGGTTCCAACTGGGGTCATTGCTAAGTTTCACTTGGGAAACAAACACAACTGCATAGAAAATGCTCACAACTTTAAAATGTAAAATAACAGAATGTTCCCACAGGCATACAGTATTCCTCAAAATGAATTATGTGCAACCATTCTGGAAGTGTGGGATGGGAAATTCCACACAAACATGCCTTTAATGAAGAACATGGATAAATTTACAAAATCAAAAGAAGAATTATGCTATCACAAAAATCAACAAAACAAAAAAAAAATAACCTGTAAACTGAAGAAACATAACTGAGGCAGAATACCAGTGAAAAAGTAGTTTATCAAAGGGAGGTAACACCAGAACTTACTTGTTTTCTGTTGTATTTGAGTCTTGGTTTTCTGTTGAGGTACTAAGGAATGGACGTCGAAAACTTGGTCGTTCCTATTTGTGAGAAAAACAGAAATGCAGCTGGTAAAGTGATTTACAAATAAATATTATAAAGTAAAACTTGAGTTTGTTGATAACTTCCTTATTTCTGAGAGGAGCTTCACATAATTTAAAACCAAATTCAATTTTTATGCCTGTAAATCACTAGTGAATTCCGTTTCAGCATCTGTAGCTATTTCATGACTACAAGACAAGTTTAAAGTGCAGCCAATTGTTTGTACTCATGTTGTCTGCTTTAGAGGACTTCCACCCAGGCCTTGGTTGCCGAGACCTATTTTACAAGTGAAAAAGAACTTGTTTATTAGTCAACAATTATTGCTCAACTTCTGGGGGTTTCCACGAAGGTTTGGATCAAATACACGCCTTACTGAAGAAGGGAAGCAATTCTTCTGATAAACACAAAATATTGTTGGGCGACTTTTTCATTCATGTACTTGATAGGAATAAATCAGTATATGTAGAAAAGTTATGAATGACGAGAAACCAGCAAATGAAGGCATTTCTGTCTGTTGGTTCTAATATTTACATCACATTTAACTCTTTCCCCAATGAACACAATCAATATTAAAATTTGTCATTTTCATTTTTGTGAGAAAAGCACTTGCATTTTGCACAAAATTTCACCAAAACCATATAATGTGACCCCTCATTGGAACGTTCATCTTCCAGTGAGGGATCATATATGTAATGTGTGTAAATGTTCTTAAATTTTTTATTTTTTTTCAACAAATCAGTTTGTAAATTACAGGACTGGATGAGGCCAATTTGTTAAGTTCCAGTAAAGGGTTAACAATACCCATGCACTACAGGAACACAGATAAAGATAACTAGCATGTGATAAAAGAAGGAAATGAATTTTGAATGTTTTGACCAACTGGAATGCTGGAGACCAGCGCACTCATCTCCATGTGATCAAGAACACCTCCATGGTATTGACTTTTGTGTAGACAGGTGTGTACTAATATCAGAAGTGCCTTGTTTTCAGTGCTGAACATGAATATTTACTGATTTTTAAGGTTACACTCAGTATCAATGGCTGCATCATGACCATAACACAAGGATGAAGCCAAGTTAACCCAACTTTTCATTCCTATTCTCCCCATTTTAGAAGACATGCATGCAGGCCTGAAAATAAGCAGACGGATATCTGCAGAATGAGGTGACTAGAGGGTGAATTTGGTGATGCTACCCTGCATAGCAGGGTAGCATCACTAAATTTACCCTCAGTGAACCTCAATCTGTATCAAGGTCTTTGGCCTAAACAGAAAGAGATACCCAGAGGATAAATTGGCCCACTCTATGGAATAGCATCAGCAAATTCCCCCTTTGTGTACTTCATTCTTAAAATTTACAGATTGCTTATTTTCAGGCTTGCATGCATGCCAGGCCTTGGATACTGGATCCTATTAACTGGTAGAGAGCTGAATTATTTTTCCCAGGTGACTTGTAACTTGACCAAGCCAGGAAAGAAGGAGACTGCCATCTGCAGAATGAGGTCCCTGGAGGGTATATTTGGTGATGCGACCCTGCACAGCAGAGTAGCATTACTAAATTTATCCTCTGTGAACTTCAATCTGAATCAATGTCTCAGGCCTGAACAGAAATAGGTACCCAGAGGATAGATTAGGGGATTCTAGCCCACCGTATAGGATAGCATCAGCAAATTTCCCCTCTGGGGACTTCCTTCTGCAAATGACAGATTGCCTATTTCCAAGCTTGAACATGACTATTTTTATTCTTTAAATTATATTGCTATCAATAAGGGGTGCCTTTGTTTAGCAAAATGTTGTTCATATTTTATTTATAATTTATTGGAGAGTGTTCAATACATTCTAACAAAACAATTTTATATAAATATTTTTTGTTCTACTGCTGAGCAAACATCAACCTCCTAATACATATAGTGTAAACCCACTACAGAGTTCCTGCAGCAAATTAGTAAGTGGATTCCAGCCTTTTCAATGCCATTTCCATGCAATATTTAAGGTTTTTCAAGGCTTCATAGAAGCAAAATTCAAGGTTTTTCTAGGCTATCAACTAAAATAAGTAGAAATAAGTTGTAGGATAATCATGGAAAAATTTTGATAGTTTTTATATTTTGAAAGATTGTTTTCAAGGACTTTCCAGGCCTCATTTGGAGTTTTGGGGAAATTCAATGACTTTCCAGGCCTTGAAAATTGATTTTTAAATTCAAGGACCGCAGGAACCCTGCACTACAGTGGCTTTCAGCACTTTTCAATAGAACCATGATAGTGGCCTTTAGCACCCAGACAGTTAAAACCAGTCAAAGAAAACTTGTTTCCCACAATAAACAAGCACTGTTCCACTTCCTTGAGTTCTCATGGGGAAGTCAAATTTGTATAAACACAATCACTCTAAGAATAAATGACACCCCACAGAATCTTCCAAGCATACCCCGTTAAGAAAACCAGCCAGATATAGTTATGGGACAGGTACTTATTATCAAAACTGTTTGAAAATAAATATACACTTACATTAAATCCATCATCATATACTCTGATAAGTTCAATACTGTAAAGTTTTATTTGAGCAAACTAAAAGGCTCAATAAAAAAGCAATAGAGTAAGAAAAGCCAAGAGCATAAATATTAGTATAAAGCAGTTTTATTCGAATAGGGTTGAAATCAAACAAAAAATAGGTAAAAATTAAGAAAAGAAAAAAAAATAACCATCCCTTTTCATTATACAATTTAACTTTTATAATTAAAAACAATATAACCAAGCTTACAATCTTAAATTACAGACATACATTCATGCAATGGATCATGCATTATGAATGCACTCAACCTCATGAAAATGCATAATTACAGTATGTCCACCATGGACTGGTCACTTTCCACAGGGTGGGCAGCAGTATATCCACGGATGCAATAATATTACATTACAAACACTAATTATGGGAAAAATCAAGAAAAATTTAATTAATGAAGCACTGGGTATAACCCAGTGCTTCATTAATTAAAATTTTGCTGATGATTTTTATTACCTGGTAAATGCATGCATGAACATCACTGCCCGAAGCATGGATTACGACCAGTCCACGGGGGCTGTACTGTAGAAAGAATTTCTCTTACATCATGATCATACCCTCTCCAACATATCAACAAAAAGTAGGGTTTATTTTTCTGAAGAAAAAGAGAATCTGAAGAAATTTGATAATTACCAGCCCTGATAGTGGCTTCTAGCGCTCAACCAGTCCAAATTATCTCTCAACACCACAACAAAAGTTTTCTGGTCAAATTTAACCGAATGTTTATAATTATGTAGGCCAATTTGGAGGTCTTTCCAAAGCACTGGTTACCAAGTTCTTTTATATGGAAAGGCAAATTTTTTCTACCGCTGAGTAAACAAGTACTGCAACACTTCTAATGATCCCACTGGCTAATTCTTGATCAGAAGTCTTACAAACAGAAGAAAAGTGAACCACAGGAAAATCAAATAGAATTTAGTTAAACAGTGGAGCCCTGTCAACTGAATAGCCACTTTGCCAATGAAAATTATTCAATTAACAGGAGTATTCAATTAGCAGGGATTATGTCACTTTCCTTTATTCTAGAGATAAAATTAGTATTTATTCTATTATATCTTGTTTGACAGAGCTCCATGAGCTCTGTCAAACAAGATATAGTAGATTAAATGCCAGGATTGGATGTTCTGAGGCTAACTAGGTCTATAAACAAAGGAAAATGGGGGAGAATCGAGGTAATTTCTTGACAGGTTACAAGACTTTTTATTCAATTAACAGTAGTTTGCTCTATAACCTATATTCAATTAACAGGTCAAATTTGTACTGAAGGTATGGTAAATGGTTTTGTGCTGGGAAATTATATTCAGTTAACATAGTTATTCAGTTAAGAGGTATCCAATTAAGTCGGCTCCACTGTATCACTATCATTCTTTCCATAGAATAACAAAATCCTTGAGTGTGCTAAGAGACCTTTTACTTCCAGACTGATACTTACTTCTACATTCCCACCAAACATCAATATGATAGACTATTTAAAAATAAGGCAAAAATCAAAAGAATAAATACAAGAAATAAAATAAAGAAAATGCCATAACCCATTTAAAAACAGTAAAATTTTATAACCATCAATATTCAAAGGTGATCATGTCTAAAACTTGCATTTTTGTGCACTAACAAAAAATAGAGGTGGCCATGTTTTAAAACGAGTACAATTATTCCATTATAAATTATTCTGAAAGGTGGATTTGTTTAAAACCAAGTGCTTCTATTTCACTGTGAGCTTATTTTAAATCAGTGCAGTGGTCTAAACTGTTACAATGTTAGGCCACACAAAGTAGATCTTCTGTTTCTCAGGCCATTTTTTATAAAAATGCAAGTGGGGTGATTTTTTATTGTTGTAAATATTATTTCTTCAGCCTCAATATTTGCTTTATGTTTTAAGGCTCATAATTTACTGAATAACATGGGTAGTGATGTATTTGACCTATTTTATTAACCTGGGTAATTCATTTGACATGAATTTTATTTTTGTTAAAAGTTTCCATTGGAAATAAAAAGTATACAGTAGGGAAAATGACCTGTGGGAAAACCTGAGAAACCGATTTTTGTTTTCAGGCCTTATGTTCAAGTGCTCTTATCTTAAATAAGTGCATTTCTATGAACAACAAATATTTCTTTACATCTCTTCACCTGACACCAGAAGAGATAATATAAGTAAAATATTATTTCATTTTTTAGGCTTCAAAAACAAAGCTTATGACCACCTCACTGGAATGAGCATGACAACTTTGTTTCAGTGAATGGGGAGCGGACGGTTTATAAGCTACATTTGGAGGTGAAAATTTAAAAAAATAAAATTTGAATACCAATTTTTATGAAGAATGCTGTTTTTTGAAAAGAGGTTAACCTTTAACCCTTTACCCAACGAATCGCCAGCAACCGCCCGCGTAATATACAAATTCAGCAGCTGAAAAAATATTATTTTTCGAAAAATTTCAACAAAACCATATCATGTGACCCCTCTTACAAACGATCTCGTCGAGCTCGTTCCAAAGAGGGGTCACATGATATGGTTTTGTTGAATTTTTTTTAAAAATTTAAACTAGAGTGATGTCACGCATGCAGCCCGACTGTCCCAGCAATGGCAATGCTTAGACACAAAATAGTCGGAGCCATTACGTGAGTTTGAAAAAAAAGTTCTGCATGAAGTGACTGTAAAGAGTTAAAAATGCATATTGGAGGAAAGAAAGAAAAAAAAATGCCTAACTGGCGGGAGATGGTCAGGGTAATAACTTCAACAATTTTCATTGGATGATTGTGATCATCAAACTTGACCTAGAGGCATGTACTGAAAAGAATTGAAATCTGTTAACTTTTGTTTAAGTTATGGAATAAAGAAAGTTCGGACAGACAGATGGACTGATGAATGGACGGATGGACTGACAGATAGACGGACGGAGCGAGGTCTGTGCTATATCCCTCTCTTGTGGGAGGGGATAATGAAAGTGCCAATGACACTGTAGCTTAACTTGTGTATGCGTTGTGTTTGATGAAAAGAATAATGTTCAATGTTTATGAAAGGATTTTGAAATAAGACAAGAATTGTGATAATTGGGAATATGTTAATTTCTGTTCCCTGTATGCTATGTTTTTAATAAAAATAATATGAGGTGTACACGGTACTAAAGAGCTGAGGGGTGGGTTAATATGACCTCACAGTTATTGTATGTGGCGCTCACAGTTAACGTATGACAATGAAAGTTACTAAGTTACAGTGAAATTATTTCAAAATGAGTCATCCTATCAAATTACACTGAAATCCCTTCATAAATGTGGCCTGCAGACTGTGCTAAAGGTTTTCAGGTTTCTGGCCTGTGTAGCCACGATGGTAGACCGATTGCAACTAAAAGGGAATGTCCCCATCTCGACATTATACTGAGTCATTCTACTAAGTTACAAAGAAATCCATTCACAAATACAATCTGTAGTCTGTACTAAAGTTTTTGGGGTTTTGGGCTTGCGAAGCCATCATGGTTGAATGATCGCGACCAAAAGTGGGCGTTGTTATCTGGGCATAATCTGGAGTGATCCTACAAAGTTACAATGAAACCCCTTGATATATATGACCTGTAGACTGTGCTCAAGGTTTTGGGGCTTCGGGCCCCTGTAGCAATCACAGTTGACCAAACACGACCAAAAGGGGATGTAATCATCTAGGCATTATATGGAGTCAACCTAACAAGTTACAATGAAATCCTTCCATAAATATGACCTATAGACTATGCTAAAGGTTTTTCGGTTTTGGGCCCGGGCAACCATCAAGGCTAAATGATCGCAACCAAAAGGGGATGTTCTCATCTAGACATTATTTGGAGTCATCCTACCAAGTTACATTGAAATCCCTTCATAAATATGACCTCTGGACCGTGATAAAGGTTTTCAGGCTTCGGGCCCCTGTAGCCATCACAGTTGCCCAATTGCGTCCAAAAGGAGTTGTTTTCATCTAGACATTATATGAAGTCAACCTACCAAGTTACAATGAAATGCCTTCATAAATATGACCTGTAGACTGTGCTATAAGTTTTCGGGCTTTGGGCTCAGGCAGCCATCATGGCTGAATGAGCACAACCAAAAGGGGACATTCTCATCTGGGCATCATCTGGAGTGATCCTACAAAGTTACAATGATATGCCTTCATAAATATGACCTGCAGACTGAGCTCAAGGTTTTCGGGCTTCGGGCACCTGTAGCCGTCACAGTTGACCAATCATGACAAAAAGAGGATGTCATCATCTAGGCAACCTGACAAGTTGCAATGAAATCCTTCCATGAATATGACCTTTTGACTATGGTAAATGTTTTTGGGCTCGGGCAGCCATCAAGGCTGAATGACAGCGATCAAAATGGGACGTTCTCATCCAGACATTATTTGGAGTCATCCTACCAAGTTACATTGAAATCCCTTCATAAATATGACCTCTGGACCGTGATAAAGGTTTTCAGGCTTCGGGCCCCTGTAGCCATCACAGTTGCCCAATTGCGTCCAAAAGGAGTTGTTTTCATCTAGACATTATATGAAGTCAACCTACCAAGTTACAATGAAATGCCTTCATCAATATGCCCTGTAGACTGTGCTAATGGTTTTCGGGTTTTGGGCTCGGGCAGCCATACTGGTTGACCGATCACGACCAAAAGGGGATGTTCTCATGTAGACATGACCTAAAACCTGCATATGAAATTTGTTGACAATCAGACAATAACTACCAGGTGTAGCCTGTAGTTGAAGGTTGAGTAAAAATCTTTAAACACAAACTTCAACCAAAACTCCAAATGTCAACTAAACAGTATAAAAAAAAAAAACCCACTTGAACCTTCAGTAAAAAACTTTAACCACAAACTTTAACCAAACTCGTTAACCCTTTACCCAACGCAGACGATATCAAAATTTATTATTTTAAATATCATTTTTAAAAAATTTTCAAAAAAATTCAACAAAACCATATCATCTGACCCCTCTTTGGAACGAGCTCGTCGAGCTCGTTCCAAAGAGGGGTCAGATGATATGGTTTTGTTGAAATTTTTTTTAAAATATTATTTTTTCAGCTGCTGAATTTGCATATTACGCAGGCGGATGCGACCGATTCGTTGGGTAAAGGGTTAACAGATGGACAGACGGACAGATGGACGGACAGACAAAAGTCAATACTATAGCCCTCACTGTAAACAGTCGGGCTAAAAATGATATTCAAAATAATAAATTTTGAAATCACCTGTGTTGGGTAAAGGGTTAAAGGCATGGAGACTCTTTTTATACATTTTTCCAATACTTTGACCGTCTACATCGAGGAACTTTGGTGTTGTTTCTCGACAAATTGTGGCTGCCAGGCAATCAAGACTTTCCTAGAAACAACCAAAGTATTTGGAATATAACTTGAAAGTTCATTTAATGCAGCACATATTGGGGCACCTGTTTTTTGCAGTGAAAAGTGATCAAAATGACACCTTATTGGTGTTTAAGGTCACATATTTCTGCACAGTGGCTAATCATGACCGCAGCATGAGGATAGGGTCAAGTTTAGTAAATTGTTTATACCCTTGTTGCCCATTTTAAAGACTTCTACCCCAAGTATTGGTTTCTGAGTCCTATTTTACCAGTAACACAGAGCTTGTTTACCACTAGTAAACAAGCACTGCTTAACTTCCTGGGGTTCCCATGCAGGAAAATCACCTATTAAGTGATTGCTTTCTTTTATGAACTCTGTGTAAGCAAGGTACCATATTAAATGTTGTAATCTCATCTGTTTGAGGATGTGTGGTTTTCTATTAAACTTCAAACCTATTTGCAAATATGATTTTTGAATGACTTGAGAAAGTAACAAAATGTCGAACAAAAACAAGTCATCAAAGTGAGACCACAAACAATGGGGAGTACCAGCAACAGAGTAGCAACAAGCTAGTTGTATTGTTGAGTTTGGGCCAAAACACAAACAATAAAACTGTCAATGGGCTGAGATTCTCAAAAGAGCATGAACAAAACACTTGCATCAGATGCACACATGATCAACCTTACAGGTCTGTATTCACCAAGTTGTTCACAAATTTGAAGAAGCTAAAGCAGTGAAAAAGAATTTACCTACACTATAAATAATTAAAAAAGTTATAAACATTAAAAATAATTTACAAGCAGAAATTTATAAAAAATTTGTAAAATTCTAATCCCTAAAATGTAACCACAAATTAATAAAACTAAGTACCAAAATAGAAAAATTTTGTGGGTTCAATATGTTCTCTTTGGGGTGGTTTCACAAAACAAGTTAGCAATCAAGGTGATCTCTGAACAGGTCATCTTAGCTTGCTCAAGCAACATATTTTTCATATTTAAAGATAAGCAGTCAAGAATATTGCAGTTATAGCTTGACTTTCTACTCTTCACCCTAACTCGAACAGCGCTTACTTATAAAACAATTTCATTTTTGCCTCAAAAACATACCTTGTGACACCTCACTGGAATGAGCTTGCTGTGCTCATTCCAAAGATGGGGGTTATAAGCTGTTTTTGAAGCAAAAAAAAATGAAAAAATAATATAATTTTAATACAGATTTTTATGAACAGCATGGGTGGTTTTTACCACTGCATTGCATAAAGGGTTGAGCCTATGATATCCTGCGATGCAAGACATGGTAAGAAAATCTCATAGAGCCCTTTCTGTGTGTCACAACACTATTTTTTTTATCAAACAACACAGTTTTATCATAATACAGCAGATGACTCTGGAAAAGGTAAAAAAAAAAAAATTAAAACCATGGACAATTTGAGAAACCTTTCAAGCTATTTCTCTATGGTCAACTGAGGTACATGAACACAAAATCTGTTGAATTATTTTTTGACTTTTTATTTTTTTCTGCTTGAATTGAGAAGAAACATTTTTTCATTACTATACTTCAATATTTTTAATCTGGCAGATTTAACAATTACAAATGTTTTTAAGTTTAAACAAGAGGTGCACATTAGAGATGCAGGCTTCGAGTTGTGGCTACTTTTTTCATGCACTCTCTATTGAAAATCAGAAATGTCATCATGTTGAGCTCAAAATTCTTAAAAACTGACAAGCTAAAAATTTGTAAAAATGGACTAATTAAGGCCCATAACTATGTGACAAGAAATCAGACCTGGCCAGTTTTTGAACTCCCCTGAGATATTATTGCAAAAGACTGGTATGGCAAAAATTAGTCAAATTGGAGAAAGATTGTTCAAGTTATAGCACTAATGGTCTCAAAATTTGTAAAAATTGACTAATTAAGGCCCATAGTTCTCTAATGAAAAATCGGACAAGGCCAGTTTTTTAATTTGAGATATTATTGCAAAAGACCTGTATTGCAAATATTGGTCAAATTAGAGAACATTTGTTCAAGATATTATTCCAAAAGACCTGTACAGCAAATATTAGACAAATCTGAGGACGCTGTTCAAGTTATTGTGCTAACGAGCCCAAAAATTTGAAAATATTGACCAATTAAGGGCCGTAACTCTGTAACGAAAAATTGGGCCGGGTCAATTTTCGAACTTGTTCGAGATATTATTGCAAAAGACCTGTATGGCAAATATTAGTAAAACCGAAGAACGTTTGTTCAGGTTATTGTGCTAACAAGCTCAAAATTTGTCAAAATTGACTAATTAAGGCCCAGCCATAACTCTGTAACGAAACATTGGGGCGGGCCAGTTTTCGAACTAGTTGGAGATATTGTTGTAAAAGACCTGTATGGTAAATATTAGTGAAAACGGAGAACATTTATTCAAGTTATTGCATTTGTCGTGTGAGGATGCCCGCCACCCAGGATGCACACCGACGGCCGGCAATCCATTGGTCTTTGTTGTTACACATCTTGACCAAAAATATTACAGGGATATTTGATTTGCAATACTTCTAAATTGTTAAACAATGGAACCCTGTTTATTGAATAGTCACTTGGCAAGTGGAAATTATTAAATTAATGATCAGGAGCATTCATTAACAGGGATTTTGTCACTTTCCTATATTCTTGAGATAAACTTAGCATTTATTCTATTGTATCTTGTTTGACAGAGCTCACATAGCTCCCCCAAATAAAATGTAGCTGATTGAATACCTGTGATGAAAGTAGTGAGGCCAAACAGTGTATAAACAAGGAAAAGTCAGTAAGTGACAGGGTTATTTCTCAACATAATAAATTGTTTTTAATGCAATTAACATGAGTTTACTCCATAGCCAATATGGTATTAACAGGTAAAATTTGTACTAAAGATATGGTATATTGTTCTGTCTATGGAAGTTTTTTTCAAGCTTGGAAATAAGCAGACTGTTATCTGCAGAATGGGGCCCCCAGAAGGTGAATTAGGTGATGCTGGCCTGGTTTGCAGGGTAGCATTACTAACTTTATCCTCTGTTAATCTCAATCTGAATCAAGGTTTCAGGCCTAAACAGAATGAGGTCCCCATCAAGTTTGAAAATAAGCAATCTGACATTTGCAGAATGAGGTCCCCAGAGGGTGAATTTGATGATGCTATCCCATACAATGGGCCAATTTATCCTCTGTATACGTCTTTCTGTTTAGTTTTGAGACTCTGATTCATATTGAGGTTCACATAGGGTAAATTTAGTGATGCTACCCTGCTGTGTCAGATTGAGGTTCACAGAGGGTAAATTTAGTGATGCTACCCTGCTGTGTCAGATTGAGGTTCACAGAGGGTAAATTTAGTGATGCTACCCTGCTGTGCAGGGTAGCATCACTAAATTCACCCTCTGGGGACCTCATTTTTCAGATGACAGTCTGCTTATTTTCTGGCTTGGTTCCCATACGATAAATTGGGAGATACAAGCCCACTCTATGGGATATTATTTATTTATTTATTTATTTATAGGTGTTTAAGGTCACATATTTATGCACAATGACTAATCATGACCGTGACAGTTTTACGGGTGGAGGAAGCCGCAGTACCCGGAGAGAACCACCGAGCAACGATGAGCAGCTGCCAGCTCCCCAACATCGTAACTCTGCACTGCAGCACAGGCAGGGTTAGATTGGTTGAATACATGCATACCATCGACGTGCAGTACGCCTCAGTACACGGCGTCATCGTGCCCCCACGCGGGCAATGGAGATGAAGTGTCTTGCCCAAGGACACAACGCGGTTGCCGCAGGTGGGATTCGAACCGAGGACCTCTCGGCTTGCAGTCTGCACCTCTACCTACTGAGCCACCGCGCCCCCACACTCTATGGGATAGTATCAGCAAATTCGCCCTCTGGGTAACTCATTCCACAATGACAGATTGCTTATTTCCAGGCTTGGTTATATAGTGAAATAACAGGTTTATTCATAAAATAAATACCCAGTTCAGTGGGTTCCAATGTTCCACATTATCAATTGATTATTAAGTACTGTTATTGACAATTAGAAGTAAAGGTAGATCAGGACCATAGAGCTGAAACGTGCATATCACTTGATAGGAAAAAGTGTTATTTACTTCCCTTCATGAAAATTATTTATTTCAGAAGAAAGAATTGTAGGCTTACTGGGGCTTTGTTAGTTGATTAGATTTTGTGAGAACAAAAAAACTCAATTGCTTTTTTAAATCAAATTTTTGCCCAAATAAGTTAAGGACAGAAGGTAGATTGAGGCTATTACAATCACAGTCATTACCAGATTTGAACTCACATTTTCTATTTTAATACTACTATTGTCTGTCTGAGCAAGGCGAGGACTAGAGGCAGATCGAGGCAAATTTGTGTCTACCTCTGAGTCTTTGTTAATCGATTCAGAAACCAGGCTGGTACTTCCAGTTTTCCGCAATCCAGATCGCCATGATGGTGTAGAGATGGAATCGGCAGTTGATTGATTTGATACTGTTATGCTTGGAACCTGTTGTTAATAAACAGAACAATCACATGCAATGATAAATGACACCATACTTGACACTTGATTTGCTATGAATTCCTTTCCTGTATGAAATTGACACTTGATCCCCTGTTGAGTGCACGTCTTAACTGGTAGAGTGCTGGAAGCCCTATTTTGGGCTTTACTAAAAGTGACAGGCAATAACTGTCTGTAGCTACATTCTGTCTGAGGAAGCCTTTATTGTCCCTGATATAAATCAGATTTTTTATACAATACCTTGCTCTCGGACATTTAATTGGATAGTGCCTATAAGGCACTATCCAATTAAATGTAATAGAGCAGTATATGATGAGCTTTGATTTGTTGTCAGTAAAAATTCAGCACCTTACCAGTTAAATGTTCTATATAAGATGATAAAACTCTTGAGATCTACTTTCAGTCTACATCCAGGGACTTTGGAGTTGTTTCTAGGTTTGTTTTGGCAGCCTAATATAGGCAGCCAAGACTTGCAAAGAAACAACCACCAAGGTATTTAGAATGTTATTTATTTACTTATTGGGATTTAACATCACTTTTGACAGCCAGCATCACCTTATGTTGGACAGTTTTATGAGTGGAGGAAGCCGGAGTACCTGGAGAGAACCACTGAGCAACAGAGAGGAACTGTCAGACTTCACAATGTACTAACTCAGCACAAGTGCACCATCGATGTGCAGTATGCCTTAGTACACAGAGCCCCCCAAGAGGGCAATTAGGATGAAGTGCCTCCTTGGCCAAGGACACAACACAGTTACACATGGTGGGGAAAGAACCATGGACCTTTCATGATGATGTGTGCCAGACATGGCTAACTCTTGTTTTGAATATGTTGTGTTCCAGCCATGTTCAAAGTGCAAAATACATCGGAGTATAGGGGTTTGTAGTTGTTTTATGTACCAACACATGTACTATGTACATAATAGTTGTTATTCCTGTATTTCAAACAACCAACTGTTACGTAAAAGAGACAAAGTAACAGAAACATGTTTTCCCAAGTTCATGAAAACTATTAAAATGCAACTAAAAATTCATTTATTTCCTGAGTGAACATTTATCTCAATTTTGGAATAAAAATCTGTACTCTAGATGCTTTAGTCTGTATTTCAAAATCATTCAACCTGAAGGTTAATTTTCTATTGCACTACATACCTGAATATAGCCTTAGGGTGTGCAAAGTATATCTGCTGCTTCTTCGGTCATTTTTTGTAAAATTGCATGTGGGCAGGCAGTTTATTATTTTATTTTAAATTTTTTTTGATTATTTCTTGGCCACCAAAAGTTTATTTTCTTGTGTTGTTTTGTTTTAGGCCTCATAATCTACAGAATGGCACAGGTCGTGGTGTATTTCGTCCCTTGAGTGCAAGAAGGCATTGCAATGCTAAAGCATTGCAAAGCCTTCTTGCATTCAAGGGGCAAATTTATCAATTTTATTAACTTGGGTAAAATATCAGACGTAAGGCCACACAAAGTAGATCTTCTGTTTCTCAGGCCATTATTTGTAAAATTTCATGTGGGCGAGCGTTTTTTTATTTTATTTTTTATTTCTGTAATTATTTCCTTGTCATCAAAAGTTCATGTTCTTGGTTTATGTTTTAGGCCTCATAATCTATGGAATAGCATGGGTGGTGGTGTAATTCGTCCCTTGAGTGCAAGAGGGCTTTGCAATACTAAAGCATTGCAAAGCCTTCTTGCACTCAAGGGACAAATTTATCAATATTTTTTAACTTGGGTAAAATATCATACATAAACCATTTAATTTTAATTTTTTTGTTGAGTTTCACTGGTTATAAAATGAGAGCATGCAGCAGCCAAAAGGACCATGTGGGAGGGCCTGAGAAACAAATTTTTATTTTTTTTAGGCCTAAACCAATTAATTTAAATTTTTAAAAATTTGCATTGGTGATAAAAAGAGAGCATGCAGCAGCCAAAATGACATGCCAGAGTGGTTGAGAAACAGATTTTTAACCTCTTGAGGCCAAACGGAAGAAAACTTCGTTGAAAATGACATAGGCTGAAAGGGGCACGGTGGCTCAGTAGGTTGAGGTGCAGTTTGCAAGCCGAGAGGTCCTTGGTTCGAATCCCACCTGCGGCAATCGCATTGTGTTTTGGGGCAAGACACTTCACCCCCATTGCCCACGTGGGGGCACAGTGACGCTGTGTACTAAGGCGTACTGCACGTCGATGGTGCACCTGTCTTCAACCAATGCTAACCCTGCTTGTGTGGAGTTAGCATGTTGGGGAGCTGACAGTTGCTCGCCGTTTCTCTCCGGGTACTCTGGCTTCCTCCGTAAAACTGTCGTGGTCATGATTAGCCATTGTGCAGAAATATGTGACCTTAAAAACACCAATAAATAACATAGGCTGAAAATTTAGTAACATGAACATATTCATTGGTTAGCTCTCATGTTTGAGAAGTTTCAGTGAAATTGGTTCATAATTGGATTCATAAATGTTAGAAGTGTTGTGCACACATGAATCTCATATATAGAAACCTATTTTAAATCTTTCAAGTTGAAGGAGAGATGACCTGGTCCTGGTTAAAATTGTTGCAGACTGAAAATTTGAAAATATGCACATGTTAATCGGTTTATAAATGGATGATGATCTATTATTTATTTGTTGGTGTTTAGGGTCACATATTTCTCAGCAATGGCTAATCATGACTGCAACATGGAGACAAAGTCAAGTCAGGTCAATCATTTATACCCATGTTGCCCATTCTAGAGAACTTCCACCCCAAGCATTAGTGACAGGGTTCTATTTTACCATTAAAACTGCATGTCTACCACAGTAAATAAGCAATGCTTCACTCCCCAGGGTTCCGAAGGATAACCTGTGCCTTAGAAAATTTTTGATGGATATTGAGAGATATAGAGTATTGACAATACAGCCAACTACTGGAAAGAATGTGGGTGGGCATAGCAGCTCAGTGAACAAAATCTCAGCTGAAGTCACTGACAAGTTTTATTTAACCCTTTACCTAGCATGAAATGCAGATGACACTTTCAAACAAAATTCTTAAATAATTAATTTTTTTCATTTTTTGTCTCAAAAACATAGGTTATGACCCCTCATTGGAACGAGCCGGATGAGCTCGTTCCACTGAGGGATCATAACCTATATTTTTGAGACAAAAAATGAAAAAATAATGAAATTCGCGTTTTTTCAGAATAACGCTGGCAGGTTTTGGCCATTACGTTGGGTAAAGGGTTAATAACATTTCAAGTAAGCAACCCATGGAAAATCAGTATGAAATTTCAGATAATTAATGTTCAATGTCTTGTTGTTTTAATACTGCAACTAAGCACAATAACATCAGCATTAAAGAGCATAAATCAACCTGACTTAGCAATTAAATAAGCAAACTGGGAGAGAAAGAGGGAACTGAAATTCAAACAAACCTTCAGGTTCGATGTGTCATTAGTGAATCTGCTTAATGACTTACATTGTGTAAGTTGTCAGCAATAAACTGAATGAGATTTGTGGGAGGTTAGAGATTTTTTCTGCACATATTAAGCATTTTGATATCATACAGGCATAAAGCCATATTTAAATTAAATGCAGCGAAAAACTATAAGCAAATCAAAGATGTCAATAAATGGCATAGAATGAATCAAAAAACTATACTGTTAGAAATATATATAAACCAAAATATTAATGAATGGTCATAATAAACAATGAAAGTGTCAATGACACTGTAGCTTAACTTGACTGTATATTGTGTTTGATGAAAAGGATAACGTTCAATGGTTTATGAAAGGATTATGAAATGCGACAAGAATCATGATAAAAGAGAATATGTTAATTTCTGTTCCCTGTATGCTATGTTTTCAATAAAAATAATTTGAGGTGTAGAATGTACTAAAGAATTGAGGGGTGGTTCAATGTGGCCCTCACATTTAATATATGTCAACCAAAGTTACAGTGAAATTATTCCAAAACGAGTCATCCTACAAAGTTACAATGCAATCCCTTGATGAATACAACCTGTAGTCTGTGCTTATGGTTTTGGACTCAGGCAGCCATCACGGCTGAACGATCATGACCAAAAGGGGACATTCTCATCTAGACATTATCTGCAGTCATCCTGCCAAGTTACAGTGAAATCCCTTCATAAATACATCCTGTTGACTATGCTAAAGGTTTTCGGGCTTCAGCCCCCTGTAGCCGTCACCATTGAACGATCACGACCAAAAGGGGACGCCCTCATCTAGACATTATATGGAGTCATCCAACTAAGTTACAATGAAATCCCTCCATAAATAGGACCTGTAGACTGTGCTAAGGGTTTTTTTAGTTTTGGGCTTGGGCAGCCATCACGGTTGACAGATCATGACCAAAAGGGGGACGTTCTCATCCAGACGTTATACAGAGTCATCCTATCAAGTTACGATAAAATCCCTTCATAAATATGAACTGTAGACTGAGGTAAAGTTTTTCAGGTTTTGGGCTTGGGAAGCCATCACGGTTGACCGATGGTTGACCGATCGAGACCAAAACGGGACGTTCTCATCTAGACATGACCTCAAACCTGCATATAAAATTTTGTGTCAATCGGACAAGAGAATTGTAGCCTGTGCTAAAGGAATAAAGAAAAATGTGAACAGACTTCCACACTAGCTTATCTTGACTTTGTCAAGTTAAGCTAAAAATTACGGAAAATCTGGACTTTTATCCTGAATTTTACTGAACTCTAGTTCCAGAAGCGTATCCACACCAAATGAAATGGTGGGAGAGGGGTCAAAATATTTTTTTGCCACAACTGGTAGCAGAAAAATAATTTTTCCTCCCACACTTCATTTCATCTTGTGTTGGGCTAAGAGTATGCACACTGTACCCAACAAAGGTGAAGGTTCCGGGTCTTCTCTGTGACCTTTTCTTTTGGCATAATGACGTAAAAATACATAGGGTTCTTCCTCTCATGATGCCTGATCCACATGCCAAGTTTGGTTTCCATCATGCAAACATTTTAATTAAAGAGCGGAAACCAACTCTGACTGAGAAAAGTTAAAATTCAAGGTCACTGTGACTTTTTCGTTTGACACAATAACCCCAAAATAAATAGGGTTCGTCCTTTCATCATGCTCAACCCATACGCCTAGTTAAGTATTAATCGAGCAAGCAAAATCTCAATTTGAAAAGCCAACTCCGGAAAATGTTTAAGTTCAAGGTCACTGTGACCTTGACCTTTGGTACAATGACCTCAAAATGAATAGGTTTTTCCTCTCATCATGCCTAACCCACATGCCAAGTTGGGTTCCAGTTGGCCAAGCCAAGCAAAACTTTAATTGCAAAGTGGAAGCCAACACTGATAAAAATTGAAGTTCAAGGTCACTGTGGCCTTGACCTTTGGCACAATGATCCCAAAATGAAAATGGTTCTTCCTCTCATCATGCCTATCCCACACGCCAAGTTTGGCTTAAGTCAGCCAAGTGGAACTTGAATTACAGAGTGGAAACACTGTGACCCTGACTTTTGGCACAATGATCCCAAAATATATAGGGTTCTTCCGCCCATCATGCCTAATCCGCATAATAAGTTTGGGTTCAGTCAGCGGAGCAGAACTTTAGATAGACACCAGACTCTCTACAGACAGACAGCGCCACAGCTTTATCCCCCCAAAAAATTTCAGGAAGATAAAAATGAACTTTTCATGCCAATTGGAATACCCTGAGCAGTTTTTGAAGGTTATTTATTATTATTTATCGGTGTTTATGGTCACATATTTCTGCATAATGGCTAATCATGACTTTAACAAGGATTATAAGGTAAAACACAGCCAATCATTTAACCCATGTCACCCATTTTAGGGGACTTCCACTCCAGGCATTGATTACCAGGTCCTATTTCACCAGTAAAACAGAGCATGTTTACCACACTAGACAAGCACTGTGCATTTTTACAGCCTTAGTGCATATTTTCATGTAGTATGTGATATGACAGCCCATCATCTGATACTGAGCAACGTCTTTGGTTAGTCAGTGTATTTTTGCTTATCTATTGACTAAAGTGAATTTTTTGATTTGACTGGTTGATAGATACGTGGTATGAGACCATATTCATTGAAACCCACGATACATCCGCCCAGCCACTGACAAATTTCCCATACCCAGTGGAAGCCTCGTTCCGAAATCTACAAATTGTCCATACCCTGTAGAAGACGCATCATTCCAGTTTTACAGTGTACATGTATTATATTTTAATTTAAAAAACACATGAATTAGATTGTACTTCTAAAACAGAAAGTCAATAGATAAATTCGTTACCCCGTGTCTGAGCACGTGGTAACGTGGTATGGGTTTTTACCTACCCGAAGCCAGCCGTATCCCTTGAGGCCTTTGGCCTAATGGGATACGGCTGGCTTCGGGTAGGTAAGAACCCGTACCACGTGATCAGACACGGGGTAACTAATATTACCAACTAACTCTGTGCAATGCACAGGGTTAGTCCACCTTTTCTTTCTGGTTATAAATATGATCATCTATGTTATGCGACTGACCCTTTGCACTGCACAGGCATAGTGAGTGTACAAATTTCATGTAGCATGCGATTTGGCAGTTATCATTTTATAACCAGAAAGTGTAACTAACCCTGTGCACTGTGCAGGGTTAGTCACACTTTCTGGTTATAAAACAATTGTCATTATTAACTGAATAACTAACCCTGTGTGCTGCACAGCCTTAGTGTAAACCTTAGCTATATCAACTCTTTACCAAAAGGAATGGCCCAAACTAGCCAGTACTTTTCTCAAAAAACATTCAAACCCGCCTTAATGAAAGAAATTTTTTTTAGAAAGTTCCAAAAATGAAAATAAATTCCATTTTCAATTAATAGCTTGTTTTATGAACATTATCTTGCTAAGCTAAGATTCTCCTTGCTAGTAGCATGGAATATAAAATTACTCATGTTGAAGGACATTCTGAGACCAAACATAAGGATTTAAAAGGACCTATGGTTTAAAGGAAATAAAAAGATATAAAAAGAAAAGTAAAGGTCGCAATCTGGACAAATTTCTGTTTCCGCCCTCTCTTTCCACAGCACTACAGAATTTTGTCTGTCTCAAAAGAAAAGGGAGAACATTGAATATCAGGTGCTATTTTCCTTTCTTTTCTTCACTGGTCTTGATTCTACAATATTTTATTGTTGAAATCTTGACACACTGATCTACTTGTGCTACGACTTGATTGCATTCAAATTTTCTTGTTAATTGGTATTTAAGGTAACTTTCAGCATCCATGGCTATATCAAGGCCACAATAAATATTAGATATGAAGTCAAGTTTAGCCAATCATTTATACCTATGCCACTAATCTTAGAGGATATCCACCTCAGTCATTGGTTACCAGGTCCTATTTTACCAGTAAAACAGAGCATGCTGACCTCAGTAAACAAGCACTGTTTCACATCCCAGGGTTACCATATGGAACATTGACAAACTGACCACAAATGCATTGATGACACTTATGTTATCGAAAATGAATTTCTCAAACTTAATGCCATCCACAAAAGACAAGAAAAACAGGGATGTTGTTCTCCACTTAGAATACATCATGACTTAAAAAAATAGTTAAATACTGCAGAACATAAACTGGAGGACAGAAATGATTACTTTCTCCATGCAGGTATAAAACATTGGATTTACAAGCAGGAGTTCAAAACAACACGTCCATGCTTCTCAAAAAAAAACAAACAATTTATTAATCAAGTCCAACCCTTTAAATAAAACAATTTGAAAACTATACAGCCAATGTTTGTTCTTAATCTTAAAAAGATGAAAATGTGATTTCCCGTAGGGTTTCCATGGTGACTATGCGCCACCATTCCAACCATGTTTGCAACTCGATCAACATTAAATGAGGATAGTTGGTAGAGGGTGTCCCAGTCATCAATCATGTGAAGTTTCAGAACATTTGGCCTTGTAGTTTCGAGAAGAAGATTTTGAAAATTGACCAATCAGATTCAAAGATTGCCTCTAGCGGCTATGTTTTTCATCTGACAGGAACAAAATGAGAATAGACTGTAGAGAACCTCCCATAGACCATTCCTACCAAGTTTGGTTCACATCGGCTCAGCAGTTCCAGAGAAAAAGATAAGATATGAAAAGTTTTATATGGACGGTGATGGATGACAAGTGACGGCAATAGATCACATGGCCTTTGGGGCCAGATGAGGTAAAAAGAAACTCGAGGAATGAGAAGATATATACACTGAGTTAATTTCACCGGTACACATTTTTTAATAATGCAAAATAAAAAAATCTTTCCAAAAATTGATTATCACCACACACTTTTTTATATGAGCTTAAACTTTAAGCATATTAATCTCATGTATACTGATGCTGAACTACCACAATTTTAACATGCATATTTTTCCCTTAATGCAATGACATTTTTAATCATTTCAATCTTGTTTGACAGAGCTCACTGAACTCTGGAAAAGCAGACTGAATTGGTTAAATTTGCTCTTGATTTCAAGTATTTCGACATCAGTAAGCAGAGGGTTCTTTATTTATTTACTGGTGTTTAAAGTCATATATTTCTGCACAATGCCTAATTGTGACCTCAACATGTCACAGGCATTGGTTACTGGGTCCTATTTACTAGTAAAACAGAGCTTGCTTACCGCAGTAAACAAACACTGTTTTACTTCCAGAGGTTTCCATGGGGAACATTGTCTGCTGGAACTGATAATGATGATGGCATTTTCACTCTATCTTACCACCAAATATTAGCGAAGGCCTGCATTTTTCTTTAAAATTAATAATAGTGTCATCAGAATGGTTTGACAAATCAGAGCAAAATGTTTAACAAATAAGTAAATGGAGTTGAGAGGATGACATTTACAAATACTTCTTAGATGCTCTTTCCTATAGTCAACCAAGTAGTTAATAATAGTCAACTAAAAACAAAGTCATTAGTTTTAAAATAAAAAAAAAAACCTTTCCAAATGTAAAAAAAAAAAAATATGAATGACAATAAAAAGCAATTCCCAAAATCTGAAAGGAATGTATAGTAAATAAAATCTGTAAAATACAAAGTGAAAATGAAAACAAAAAACACTTTTCATCATTAATTTTCTCCAACCTGATGACTAATGTTCTGATAATAATAGAAAAAAATGCTTTTCAATTTAAGTTTGGTAATCGTTGGAAGGCATTTGGTGACAGGATGCTGTAATGCAACACAGTGGGTTAAGGGCGCCTTGAGTCCTTCCTAGGGTGAATTACATCACAACATATCAAAAGCTTACTTGAAGGCCAAGAAATAAGTCCCAATAATCTAAATTATTCAGATCAGCCTGCGGACTAATACAGATACACATATAATTACTACTTTGCTTTTCTTTTAACCCTCCATACTCTGATGTCAGAACATCAAAATTTCAAGAACTTTAGTTTTCCCACAAAGCAACTAGGAATTTAACCAATTCACTCTTGTTTTGACAGGGCTCGCCAGCCATGTCAAACAAGATTGAAAAATTTCTGGTTGGATTATTGCAAAACGTTTGCAGTTCAAAATTTGATATTTTGACAGTGTGCTGAGGATTAAAATATTTGAAAAAACATTAACCCTTTACCTAACATGAAAAGCAGAGGACACTTGCAAAAAAATTCTGGAATAACTAATTTTTTACATTTTCTGTCTCAAAAACACAGGTTATGACCTCTCACTGAAATGAGCTCAACGAACTCGTTCTAACAAGGGGTCATAACATATGTTTTTGAGACAAAAATGAAAAAAATAATTGAAATTAATTGGCGATTTTTGTGAATAGCACTGGCTGGTTTTGGCTGTTACGTTGGGTAAAGGGTTAACTTACAAAGAAGTTGCCTGGAATAGATAAGAGATCACCCCTTCTCAAACTTGCCATCATTTCTGATTTGTTCCAGCCCGGAAATCAGTGACAAGCCAACAATCATGTAGGTTGAACTACAGGAGATTCTTTAGAATAATGTCCAACCCCTTCGGGGTAAACATGTACTTTATTGATTTATCAGACACATAATATCAATACACAGCCTTGAATAAGGTAAAAAAAGAAAGGCCTGGCATTCTTAAAAATGCAGGAAGGCTCAAATTTGCTCTCCTCGCATGGCCTTGAGGAGCGATTGTCTCTCTTCAAACTTATAAAAGCTAAAAGTGACAAAATGAAGTTTTACTATTAAAGAATTCTGCCTAGTGGGCTTTGTACATTTTATTTGGCGCTTCTAACAAGGTAGTCTCTGTGAGATGGCTACGGGGCCCCTCCCACACCACCCGGCCTCAGCAAGGGCCAGATTTGTGGGAGGAGCAGTGTGGCCATCTAACAGAGACCACTAACATAGCAGAGATCTGAAAAGATGTAGGCTTTAGAAATTGACTCATCGAGCTCGTTCCTATGTGGGTCACATTATTTGGTTTTGTTGCCATTTTTTGAAAAACATGAAAAAATATTTAAAATAATAAATTTTGATATTATCTGCATTGGGTAAGGTTAAAGTAGTTTTGGACAAACATGGAAATAAGCAATCTGTCATTTGTAGAATGAAGACCCCCAAAGGGTGAATTTGTTGATGCTATCCCATACAGGGGGCTGATTTATCCTCTGGGCTCCTCTTTCTGTTTAGGCTTGAAGCCTTGATTTAGACTGAGGTTCAGTGTCTAAATTTCGTGATAATACCCTGCTGTGCAGGGTAGCATTACCAAATTCACCCTCTGGAGACCTCCTTTTGCAGATAACAGTCTGCTTATTTCCAGGCTTAGTTGTAAGCTAAAGCATTAACCAGAGCATTGCTGACTACTGTGGCAGTGGTCGAGGGCCAGTTAAAACAAGAGCTGGACTTTCGTCCGGTGCATACCCCCATGTGGTGTACCGCCTAGTGTGGGCATACCTATGACCAACAAATATTATTTTTGAATATTCTTGTATGGACTGACGGACGGATGCACAGATGGATGGAGACAATCGAGTATATCCCCCCCCCCCCCCATTTTCTTCGAAAAGTTTTCAACAATTTCCAACCATTTCTAAGTCAAAAGGTATGGTAAATTGTTTGGTGTTTCGAAGTTTTATGCAATGAGGCAGAAGCCTTTGTCATAGGCAAACTCCATGCCATATTTCACTGAAATCTGATAACCCATACCTGAGATACAGGCTGAACAGACAAATAATGTCTATTTCCTACAATTTCTAAGTAAAAAAATGGGGATAACTCTAAAAAGGAGAATGTGCGAAATATTGTTGAATCCTTTTTTTAAAGCCTATAACATAAGCAGTGTTCATGGCAAATTTCATTGCAATAGAACATTCGATACCCGAGATACAGGCTGAACAGACAAAATTTGGCTCGGACAGACACAATTTCTAAGTGAACAAGTACTAAAAAAAAAAAATAACTAGTGTGGGTATACCTATGACCAACAAATATTATAAAAAATAATAATTTACTTAAGTTATGAATATTCTCGGACGGACTCACACACGGACGCACAGACAGACGCATGTAATCCAGTCTTCCCCCATTCTCTTCAAAAGTGGGGGTATAACAAACCATTCAAATCAAGAAATCAGAGAGGAGGAATGGGATGGATAGAAGCGCACTGCTTACCTGTGACTTTGGCTCAGTGGTATGGTATCTAGCAGGAGCACTAATCTGTCGAGAATATAATTCACGTTTTGCAGGTTCTGTTTGTGAAGCAGGTGGGTTGGATGAGGTGGGTTCTTTTACATTCTCCTTTAGGGAGGAGAGATAAAGCAAAGATAAAAGCAGTACACAGCAACTACACACTTCTAAATGAGATCAGAACTTACTGGTGTAAATACCAGGACACACCCACAATGTCAGTCATGTCAAAGACTTTCAAGGACCTACTTTGGATGTTTTCAAGGATCTTAAAAAAACAGTAATCAGGAACTTGGTAGGACCTTGGTGTACAAAATCAACGTTTTGAATTTTAATATTATTTGAAGCTTCTGATACTCAATTCAATCATTGGCCCTATCATTGGTACAAAAGGGAAAAAACAAAACTATTTTCAATTCTGGGGTAATTTCTGGAAGGTCCTAATCCAAGATAATTTAATCATCATTTAACTTCCTCTCTTTTTGCTAGCCTTTCATTTCCAACACTTTTTCCAGGCCAGAGGAAACTCTGCTAGTTGATACTCCAGCAAAACTTTGGCTTATCAAGTTGTATTTCTCCCGAAAAACTGATCCAGTATGCTACAGTAGACTGACACAGACTGGCCATTTATAAAAACTATTGTCACCAATAAATTCTGATCAAGAAATGCAAAATAATGTAGAAAATAAAAGAATAGCAAAAAATGATGAACACAGCACAATGTTTCTACAAACAAAAATTAATAGACAACTACATTACCGAAACAAATTACTCTAGTTTTGTGAAATACTTTGGGCAATCAGCTGTTTAAGCAGTTTCCAGAACACAAAGGCCAATAATTTACCTATGATTTATTTTCATGAAATGCCTTACCTCTAGCCCTATTCTACCATCCTCATCAGGTATAATACAGTGCTTCCAGGGACCAATCAGGACTATTTAAAATACGCTCTAGCCTCGGAGCCTATTTTTTCAATTCATGCGCCAGATTTCAATTTACGGAGTCACACTGCTGTTTGTAACACACACAGCAAGTATGTAATAGCTCTCATCATTTTCATTTAGTACACTATAGTAAACATTAATCTTCACTGTGGTTTCTGATCAAGTCTTGGCTGCCTATTTAGGCAGCCAAGACTTGATCAGAAACCACAGTGAAGATTAATGCTTGGTAATTAAGACTTGAAGTATTAACTTAAGCACTCTACAACAATGATAAATGATAATCATATATATAATACATGTAAGAGTGTCTCTCTCGATTATCCATCGAAAGAATATCAAAATATGATCTGAGAAGTTACGCGCCAACTGAGAAGCCTATTTCTGAGATTTGAGAGCCAGGTCCTGATGTTTGAGAACCAAATATGCACTGGCGCATGCCCAGGTCGGTCCCTGGCTTCATTAATTAAAATTTTGCTGATGATGATTTTTATTACCTGGTGAGCGCATACATGGACATCACTGCCCACGCATGGATTATGACCAGTCCACGGTGATTATAATGCATTCATATATAAAGTTACAAGAATAGCCAGTTTATCTTACACAGGAATATATTACTCTGGCTGTTATCACAAAAGCACCCTTTTAGTTGATCATATTGTAAAGTTTTTTGCAGAATCATTGGGCCTATCAAAACAAATTCTTGTTTCTCTGGCAATTTTTCCTCAAGTTTATGATGAGGGAGGAAAGCTTATTTTCCTTTTTCTTTTGTTAATCCACAATACAGTCCTGAAAATGAATTAGATCTTTAACTGGCTCCAGTATTATGTGAAAAAAAACAATGTTTTCATTTGTGAAAATTTCCCATAATGCATTTGAAAATTTAAGCAGTTATATCTTGTAAAGTATAAAACAATTTTGGTGAGATTTTGAGGTAAAAATGAAGTGATGATTTATTTCTTTATTGAAGTTTAAGATCGCACATATATAACACAATCAGAAATAAATCTAAACTATTACTTTAGTGAGTGCATTTTTTTCTTCCACTCAATAAAATTGTGACTATTGCAGCATTTTTCACTCTACCCTTTATAATTATGATATTGAACTGGGGCTTGCAAGTTTCTAGGCCACTTTCACGTCTCTTGACATTAAATTTTCATCATTAAAATCCCATTTTCAACACCATTTTAGAAACAATAAAAATTGTGAATGTAATTGGATTGAAAAAATTCTGCCTGATGAGGGTCGAAAGGGGTTTGTCCCCCATATCGTCCCTGCGCGCCTTCGGCGTGCGAAATCATTCCTTTGTTGTGTCTGCCTGATTTTGGGAGAATAGATCTGAATGTGCAAGGTACAGTATTTAAAGTAAAGGCATTTTGTTGATACAGTGGAATCCTGTTATTTGAATAACCACTGTACCGGAGAAAAATACTCATTTAACCCTTTACCTAACCTGAAAAGCAGAAGACACTTGCAAAAAAAAAAGTCTTGAATAACTAAATTTTTTTTTCATTTTTTGTCTCAAAAACATAGGTTATGACCCCTCATTGGAACGAGCTCAACTAGCTCGTTCCAATGAGGGGTAATAACCTATGTTTTTGAGACAAAAATGAAAAAAATAATGAAAATTAATTCACGATTTCGAGAATCGTGCTGGCTGGTTTTGGCCGTTACGTTGGGTAAAGGGTTAACAGTATACAATTAACGGAAATTGGGTTATATTCCAGTCTTCTATTTTAAACTAAGCATTTATTCTATGTCTTTTTTGACAGAGCTCATTGACCTCTGTCAAACAAGATATAACAGATTAAACATCTGTATTGGATGTTTCAAGGCCAAAAATGTCTATAAATGTAGAGAAATCAGTAGATGTCTGAGTTAAGATTACTACATGATTTTTTTTATGCAATTAACAGGATGCTACTGTATAACCTATAAGCAATAAAAGGCCGCCTGGCCACACGTCTCCCCCCAAAAAGTGTGCAATTCGAGGTACTTAAAAAAAATGTAATTTCAAAGTCAATAAAGGTGCATAACTCTGGTAAAAATTGTAGAACCACACCCCGATTCGAACTTGACCTGTATTTTAAGTTGATACACGTACATACCAAATTTCATTTGATTTGGCCAACTATAACTAAAGATATCATTGGGAAACCAAAGTGGGATGGATGGATGGATGGACCGACACCAGCTATTTTAATAGTCCCCTGAAAAATGTATTTGAACTGGTCAAATTTATACTGAAGGTATGGGAAATGGTCTGGTGTTTTAACGTTATATACAATTAAGCCCCACAAAGTAGATCGTCCATTTCTCAGGCCATTTTTTGTAAAATTGCATGAGGGCAGGCAGTTTTTTATTTTATTTTTGTAATTATATCTTTGCCATCAAAAGTTCATGTTCTTGGTCTGTTTTATGTTTAGGCTCCATAATCTACAGAATAGCATGTATGGTGGTGTAAAGCATTGCAAAGCCTTGTTGCACTTGAGGGACAAATTCAGCAATTTTATTAACTTGGGTAAAATATCCGACATAAACCATTTAATTTCTATATTTTTAAGATTACATTGGTTATAAAAAGAGAGCATGTGGCAACCAAAATGACAATGTGGAAGGGCCTGAGAAACAGATTCCTTGACTTTTTTAGGCCTAAAAAAAGTTTTCATTTAAAAGATATAGAATTAAGCAGGCTCCGCTCCATTGTATCTGTATTTGAAATGGATCACTTCATTTTAATTTTATTCCCAGGTCAAGTTGTAGAAAACCCACAAGAAAAAATTCAGCCCAGGTTATCTCTGTTTATAATTCCAACACTTGACATCAATTGTTGGGACGCTCACCCCTACAACTTATTTCATAAGGCACTATAATGCTGAAGTTACATGTTTATCAAATATGGCCTCCTCTGAACATCATGATCATTTTACAAAATTGCAGACCACAACAGTCTAAAAAATTAAATTTAAGTTCACAAAAATGCTAGCTTTGGCACGAATTTCAGGACTATTCCAAGGCTGTTTAGGGGGCGAAATTCAAGTCGCACTCCCCAAATTCCTTGGGAGACATGGCAGTTTTGGGCATTTCTTATGTTTTATTTCCATATAGAAACACTTCCGCATTCTGACAGTCATGATAAAATAAACATGTTTGCGATTGCTGTTAAAATCCATCATGTGGCTCAGAAAATAGCCCATTTTAATATTACTCAAAAGAGTTGTAATGGCCTATTGTGGTGTTTAAACAATTTGCCCTCACTGGTAGCAACCAGCACAAAAATGGCTTTTTAAAAATAGAATGTCCAATCTGACTCACCAGGCTGTGATTATAAATCACAAATATTAGGGTGGATGAGAATGGCAGGTCTTCATAGCACCAATCTCATGTGTCAATGTAGGATGGCCATCAGAAACTGTTATTTTTCTGTACAGTGTATTGGAAAAATACCCAGTGCAGAAGAAAAGGGAGACAACTGAAATATTTTGTCAATTACCGCTGATTACCTCACGAAATAAACTAACTCAAATTGTTAATGACGCTTAACTAACGAAGGATATTGAAAACTTTTTTAATTACACTTTTCAATTTAATTAAGACATTCAGAAACTATGGTAGACCCAGCTTCTTATATGAATTTGAAATTTACTTTGAATACTTTAAATATTTAAAAAAAAAAATACCATGTGATGAACACTCTCAAAATATGTAGTGATAAATTTCAAACCCACTGCTCTAAGGTAAATTTAAAATCAACTTGAGTGCTTTTGAAGATTAAACGCACAACTTTGTTTTTAGTTAACTGGTTGAGTGCAAGAAGTCTCTATTATGGCTCCATTGAAAAGTGCTGGAGGCCACTTTAGTGGCTCAACACTGTATACATTAGCTTGATGTTTGCTCAGCAGTGGAAAATTTTTTTTATATAAGGCCACACAAAGTAGATCTTCTGTTTCTCGGGCCATTATTTGTGAAATTGCATGCGGGCAAGCGGTTTTTTATTTTATTTTTTATTTCAGTAAATACTTCTTTGCCTCAAAAGTTCATGTTCTTGGTTCAAGTTTTAGGCCTCATAATCTACAGAATAGCATGGGCGGTGGTGTATTTCATCCCTTGAGTGCAAGAAGGCTTTGCAATGCGAAAGCATTGCAAAGCCTTCTTGCACTCAAGGGACAAATTCATCAATTTTTTTAACTTGGGTAAAATATCAGACATAAACCATTTAATATAAACTTTTTAAAGTTTAAATTGGTTATAAAAAGAGAGCATGCAGCAGCCAAAAGGACCATGCGGGAGGGCCTAAGAAATAGATTTTTTATTTTTTAGGCCTAAAGGTGATTGATTGCAATTTATTGGAGAGTGCCTATTGACACTCTCCAATAAATTGCAACAAAACAATAATTTATGAACAAAATCGTGCTACACTGTGGCCACTATTGCTGGTAGTGTGGTATCTTTGAAAAAAATATCCAGGTTTCAAATCACGTTTAAAAAATAATTTAGAACTCAACCAGTTAATAAAACTTACTTTTAAGTGGTGAGTTTATATTCACCACTACCACCGTGCCATAATATATGATATGTCCGGTTGAACACAATATGAATGAATGAGGACTCCCCTTAACTCTTTCCCTACCAGTGATTACAATAGTTACCGTGCTCTGAATTACACATGGTCTCAAATAATAATGTGAAGGGTTGAGAACATTAAAATTTGAAATATACTGCCTGGAGGCTGCAGATTTCAAATTTTAGATTGTTCATGTGACAGTCAATCTGCTAATCTACTTCATAGTACTGTTAAATGTAACGGCACACATTTTGTTGTTTTTTCTGACTTCTCCCTCATGTCCAATGACTTCTCCCTCCTAGTCCCCATCTTCTCCCTAAAATCTCTTGAGAGAGAAGACACTTCACCCTAAAATCAGCTGCCAGGCTGACCCCTGACAAAGAGCACTGTGGTGGATTCTAGATGTTATCATTGCATTACATTATAACTGTTAATGGCACTTGACACTTATGCCAAAAAGACAGGATTATTAAATAAACAGGATGTGGAACCCACTGTGTGCTGAAACTGATATAAAATATTGAAACTTATTGTTGAGATGGTTAGTGAATTTCATAGTCGACTTGTCACAAAACATTAGTCGATTACTAGTTGACACATCTTCCTCGGCCTCACCAGTATCCATGGTTCTAATTCATAACAGAATGTCTCGCAAGTCGAAACCTGTTATTCACACTCCTGATGTCTCCTGAATGTAATTCTATCACTGATCTTCATTTCCATAACTCCCAATCATGTATGGTTGAAAACATAGCACTTTTAGTGAGAAAAGCTTTAGCATCTATCAGTGCCAAATCGCTCATTTTTGCATGATAACTCATAGCCATGTGCAAACTGTCAAAATTGTATGCAGAAAACGTGATAGATGCGAATGGTAATTGCAAGTGGGAGGCATGCACAGTTGTCTCAGTAAAACTCCTTACCACCTCTGGCCTACCTGGGCTCGGTCCGAAACCAGGTAGACCTGACGTGGAAAGGAGTCTTACAGAGACTACAAGAGCCAGTAACCCATGATATTGAACAATTGTGACAGTTGAGACATTAAAGGCAACCCGCTGAGATAGGCTTCATTTATGATCAGATCTTCATCACCCAGTCAATGATCGCGGCATGACAAGCCAGAAATGTCAAAATAAAGATGACTTGTGGATTGAGGAGGCAGCAGATCTGAATAAGCGATGGGCTATTTTTGAAATCGACTACAGTTATTAATTGCGTTGACTACCACTAGTCAACTAACCATTTCAACACTATTGAAGCTTTTAAAACAAAAGAAGCAAAAACCTAGCAGAATTTAGCACCAACAACAGAGCAAAAAACCTCAAGATAAAAATGATTGCGGGGTGAAAAATAGGCATGTTTCGGGTATGCAAGCATATCACACACTCTTTTACTTGGAAGCACAAGATATATTCATGCATATATAATTCAGTGTCCACATCCCTTCATATGAGATGAAAACCAAATGAGTGTGAAAGAGGATAAAAACATTTTACTTCGCAAAAACTTTAAAGAAATAATATTGAAAAATTTGTAAATGCCATAAACAATTTTTCCCCTCACATTTGATGGAAAAACAAATTTGCATTACCCAAAGATGAAGGCGGGGAGGAGTTTAAACTAAAACAATATATTACATTGGTCATGATGACATATCTCAAATATTTCTTTCTCCTGATCAATTTGAAAACTGTTCCCTTTCTGCAAAATTGATTTATCTTTGCACAACAGAAACACAGTTCACACAATTTATCATACATAAAAGAAAAACAATGTAAGTTATCTGGGCAATATCCTGGGTGCATGGAGATTTAATAACTGAATGTCAGTTTATACAAACATGCAGAGTTTAAAACTGACATCCACAAATTAAATCTCCAGGGAACTTGGTTATTGCTCAAGATACCGATTTTGTCCCATTTCCTACCATACAACATTAGTTAAAAGCATCTTAACAATTCTAATCAGAGTTTCCCCACATTCAAGTGATTCATTTGAGGTCAAAGGCTATTCTTAGCACATGGTTGCAGTGTGTACGACAAATGGGAAATAAAAGCACAAGCTCTTTTCACCTGCATGTTTTAAAATAGCCAACGTCATTGCTAGTTGTTTTGGCCACTATAGCCAATCAGAAGATGTGTTACATACTGAAAATGGGACAAAGAAGTTTCAATTAATGTGGTTCAATTTGAAAAGTCACACTACTAAAGACCAGCTAAACTGATATGTGCTGCAAATTATATGAGTGGAAAGCATCATTATAAGGATTATGCATTCCAAGAGTATTGTGAGAGCAAAGCCCAAAACTTACAAGGTTCTTTGACATACCGATATCTGATACTCAATGATGTTTTCAGTTTGGGAAAGCTGAAAAATTGGGGACTCTACAATTTATTTAAAAACAAGAGGCCCCAAGGGGCCTCAATAGCTCACCTGCCAAAGGGGTTCAAAGAAGTATTTGGGGTCACAATCAGTTAGAAATGGTTCATCAACACTACAAAGGAATGAAGACCAGAAAGGCGAACTTTATGAAACAAGAGGCCCCACGTGGCCTTAATCGCTCACCTGACAAAGTGACTCTAAGAAGTATTTTAGGTCACCTTCACCATGTCATGCCTCATCAACATTAACTGGTTGAGTGATAGATTTTGTTTGAAGTTCAACATTTGTTACCTAAAATTAGTTTTATTTAAAATCATTGGTGTGTGGCCAATCTCCAATGATTTTTAATAAAGCAAATTTATCTCTGCAGACAAACTGGTTTAGCATGAAGCACAAACAAGGAATGTGAAGAGATAGCCTTGGACATCTCTCTCCAACTGTGGATATCTTCCATGTGCTACATGTATATATTTGCATGCAAGAAAACAAAAATTTTCACAAATTTTATTTTTTTTTATCATCATTGGAACAAGCTCAAACAGCTTATTCCAATAGGGGTATGGGAAGATCAGGTATATTTTTGAGACAGAAATGTGAATATATAAATAATGGTGTTTTTTGTGAATGATGCTGGAGAATTTTGCGTAAAGATATGGTAAATGGTTTGTTCTAGATACAGAATGATGCAAAAGTATTTAAATTTGATTAGGCAAGTTGTTCCTATAATGCATTTAAAAATTGAAGTAACTGTTTTTTTGCTGACGAACTTTTAGGTGTGTGTGTCTGTGTTTGTGTGTGTGTGTGTGTGTGTGTGTGTTTGTGTGTGTGTGTTTGTGGGGGGGGGGGGGGGGGGGGGGGGGGGGGGGGGGGGGTAAGAGTGTTCTTGCAAACAAAATTCCTGAAGAAATGGAAAATTTTATTTTTTGTGTGAAAGACATAGTGCTGTGAATGTTGATTGGAACAAGCTTAGAGAGCTCATTTTAATGTGAAGTCATAAAGCTGTGTTTTGCGTACGAAATTCTGGAATAACTAAAAAAATTGCTTTTTTGACTCAAAAAGCATGGTGTGCGACCTCTCATTGGAATGAGCTCAAAAAGCTCATTCCAATGGGGTATTTACAAGCGATAAGTACATGTATGTTTAAGAGACAAAAATTAAAATTTGAATAGCGATTTTTGCGAAGAATGCTGACAAGTTTTGGCAGTTATGCTGGTAAAAAGGTAAGATATGCAAAGTGGTTGTTTTTTAGAGGCGACATTTAATTAAGGGGAATTAACCCTTGATTACTGAGGTAACTTCTAAAAGTACTGAAATTTCATGAAGCAATGTGAATAACAGACAACAGTTGCCTAAAAATTTCATGAATAACTAAAATTTTTATTCCTTTGTCTCGAAAACATGGCATATGACCTTTGTTGGAATGAGCTGAATGCGTGTGGGTTCCAATGAGGGGTCATAAAATTTGAACGAAGATTTGTGTGAATAATGCATTAGTACTGCTAGATTTGGGTAAACGGTTCACCCTGGATACCACCCCTTCTATAGTAGATCTTTTCTGCAAATTTTGTCTAAGATTCTATCAACTTTACAAATAAATACGTTCATGAATCACAATCAGATCCACCCTACAATGTTGCATACCAAATATCAAAAGATTCTGCCTGCTGGATCTGGAGAAGAAGATTTTTTAAGAAATATGCCTGAAACGCACTAAGTTAAAATTTGGGCTCCTATACGGAGCCCAAATATAAACCCAGGGGGCCGATTTGAACAAACTTGAATCAGATCCACCCCACAATGTTGCTTACCAAATATGAAAAGATTCTGAAGCTGGATCTGGAGAAGAAGATTTTTTAAGAAATTTGCCTGAAATGCACTAAGTTCGAATTCGAGCTTCTATAGTGAGCCCAAATATGAAACTAGGAAGCCGATTTGAACAAACTTGAATCAGATCCACCCCACAATGTTGCATACCAAATATCAAAAGATTCTGCCTGCTGGATCTGGAGAAGAAGATTTTTTAATAAATTTGCCCGAAATGCACTAAGTGCGAATTCGGGCTTCTATATTAAGCCCAAATATGAATCCAGGGGGCCGATTTGAACAAACTTGAATCAGATCCACCCCGCAATGTTGCATACCAAATATCAAAAGATTCTGCCTGCTGGATCTGGAGAAGAAGATTTTTGAAGAAATTTGCCTGAAATGCACTAAGTGCGAATTCGGGCTTCTATATTAAGCCCAAATATGAATCCAGGGGGCCGATTTGAACAAACTTGAATCAGATCCACCCTGCAATGTTGCATACCAAATATCAAAAGATTCTGCCTGCTGGATCTGGAGAAGAAGATTTTTGAAGAAATTTGCCCGAAATGCACTAAGTTTGAATTCGAGCTTCTATAGTGAGCCCAAATATGAATCCAGGGGGCCGATTTGAACAAACTTGAATCAGATCCACCCCGCAATGTTGCATACCAAATATCAAAAGATTCTGCCTGCTGGATCTGGAGAAGATGATTTTTTAAGAAATTTGCCTGAAATGCACTAAGTTCGAATTCGAGCTTCTATAGTGAGCCTAAATATGAATCTAGGAAGCCGATTTGAACAAACTTGAATCAGATCCACCCCACAATGTTGCATACCAAATATCAAAAGATTCTGCCTGCTGGATCTGGAGAAGAAGATTTTTTAATAAATTTGCTTGAAATGCACTAAGTTCAAATTTGGGCTCCTATACTGAGCCCAAATATAAACCCAGGGGGCCGATTTGAACAAACTTGAATCAGATCCACCCCACAATGTTGCTTACCAAATATGAAAAGATTCTGCCTGCTGGATCTGGAGAAGAAGATTTTTTAAGAAATTTGCATGAAATGCACTAAGTTCAAATTCGAGCTTCCATAGTGAGCCAAAATATGAATCTAGGAAGCCGATTTGAACAAACTTGAATCAGATCCACCCCACAATGTTGCATACCAAATATCAAAAGATTCTGCCTTCTGGATCTGGAGAAGAAGATTTTTTAAGAAATTTGCCTAAATGCACTAAGTTCGAAATCGGGCTCCTATACTGAGCCCAAATATGAACCCAGGGGGCCGATTTGAACAAACTTGAATCAGATCCACCCTACAATGTTGCATACCAAATATCAAAAGATTCTGCCTGCTGGATCTGGAGAAGAAGATTTTTTAATGTTTTTCCCATTGCCTACAGTGTTAAAAAGTGCTGACTCAGCACTTTTTCAAAGTCCCGAAACTGTACCCTATGATAAAACCGATGGCAATTTTTTTTTACCAATCCTTTCTGTTGGTCCTAAGGAAGCTGCACACCAAATAAAAATTCTCAGTGCCGTGCAGTTTTGGAGATATGGGCGTTTTAAATTTTTTCTATTTTTAGCTCCTGCGGTTCCCACGGGGCTGCGGGAAAATTTTTTTTTGCATAAATCAAGTACTCATGACCCAATAAGCCCTCACATAAAATTTGGTTCAAATCAGCCTCTCGGTTTGGAAAATAGAAATTTTGGGCGGGGCAAAAAATTTTGCCCCTCTCATAACAACGTCAAGTATAGCCCCACAAACTTCTCTTGAACAAATCTGAGTCTACACCTCAAAAGGAAGCTGCACACCAAATATCAAGTCTCTGCTACTGCTGGTTCATGAGAAGAAGATTTACAAAGATTTTGGTGCCCCTTGGGGGTGTGGCACCACCCAGGAGGAGGGGCAACTTCATTTGAACAAATCTGAATTGGCATTAGGTAATAAACATTTAGCCAACATTTGAATAAAATTGGGCTAGTGGTTTAGGAGGAGAAGTCGATAATGTAAAGTTAACGCCGGACGGACGACGACGGACGCCGGACGACGGACAGAAAGTGATTAGTTAAGCTCCCCTTGAGCTTCGCTCAGGTGAGCTAAAAACACTAAGGAATGGATTTGAACAATTCTGAACCCAACATGCTCCCCCTACAACCTCCACCCGCCCATAGAGAGCCCAAATATTAAGCCAGGGACTCAAATTGAACAAACTTGAATCTGATCCCCCTTGAGATGTTATATACCAAATATGAAAGAATTCTGACTGGTGGATCTGAAGAAGAAGGTTTTTAAAAAAATGTCCTCACATTGCACTAAGATAAACTTTGGGCTCAAATAGGGAGCCAAAATATTAACCCAGGGACCCAATTTGAACAAACTTGAACCTGACTCACTTAGAGATGTTGTATACCAAATATGAAAGGATTCTGATTGGTGGATCTGAAGAAGATTTTAAAAGAAATTCTCTCATATTGCAGTAAGTTAAACTTTAGGCTTCCATAGGTAGCCCAAATTAATAACCCAGTGGCTCGATTTGAACAAATTGGAATCTGACCCTCCTAGAGATGTTGTATACAAACTATGAAAGGATTTTGACTGGTGGATCTAAAGAAATTTCATCATATTGCACCAAGTTAAAATTTGGGCGCCCATAGGAAGCCCAAATATCAACCCAGGGACCAGATTTGAACAAGCTTGAATCTGACCCCCGAAGAGATGTTGTTTACCAAATATGAAAGGATTCTGACTGATGGATCTGAAGAAGAAGACTTTTAAAGAAATTTCCTTATAATACAAGAAGTTAAAATTTGGGCACCCATAGGGAGCCCAAATATCAACCCATAGGGAGCCCAAATATCAACCCAGGGATCCGATTTCAACAAACTTAATCTGTCCCCTTTAGAGATGTTGTATACCAAATATAAGATGATTCCAATTAATGGTTCTGGAGAAGATTTTTAAAGAAATTTCCTCACATTGAACCAAGTTAAAATTCAGGCTCCCATAGGAAGCAAAAATATCAACCAAGGGACCAGATTTGAACAAATTTGAATCTGACTCTCGTAGAGATGTTGTTTACCATATATGAAAGCATTCTGACTGATGGATCTGAAGAAGAAGACTGTTAAAGAAATTTCCTTATATTACACTAAGTTAAAATTTGGGCTCCCGTATGGAGCCCAAATATCAACCCAGGGTCTAGGTTTGAACAAACTTGAATCTGACCCTCCTAGAGATGTTGTGTACCAAATATGATAACATTCTGACTGGTGGATCTGAAGAAGAAGATTTTAAAGAAATTTCCCCAATTGCACCAAGTTAAACTTTGGGCTCCAATAGAGACCCCAAATACTAACTTGGGGCCCCGATTTGAACAAACTTGAATCTGACTCCCCTAGAGATGTTATATACCAAATATCAAAAGATTCTAATTGATGGTTCTCGAAAAGAAGACTTTTTTCATTTTAATTTTTTTAATTTTGGAAAATAATTTATGGGTGCTATAAGAGTAATGTCCCTTGTGGTGTCCCCTGTGGGCGTGGTAATTTTATTTGAACAAACTTGAATTGAAATATGTTAAGGAATATGCACATCAAATTTGGTTCAATTCGGCCCTGTGGTTTATGAGAAGTCGATAATGTAAAGTTCATGCCGGACAGACGACGGATGGATGGACAACAGACAAAAAGTGATCATTCTCATTCCATATCATATTCCCACCAAATAATAAAAGTTTCAGGTGCAACAATATCATATTTATTATTTTAACCCCTTTGGTCCTGTAAACGTAACATACTGAGAAGCAGAATGTCCATTTTGAAGTGTACAAAAATGGAAGACATCCGCAATGGTTTAAGGTCAGTGCACTAAGGATTAGCAGTCGAAAATGTCAAATTTGTACTTAGGGTATGGTAAATGGTTTTGTGTTTGGAAGTTATATTCAGTTGACAGGTTATTGATTTAAGAGATACCCAATGAAGTGAGTTTTACTGTGTTGTTCATGTTTTAAATTACCACTTGAAATCAACATGCATTTTTAAGAATTAATTTAAATTTAAATACAAAAATGAAACTACCTCTGTCCAGATAAATCTATACACAAAACAAAGTGTTCTCTTTATATTACCCAAAGGGAAAAGAAAGGAAAAATAGTGTCAGAATATGGGAAGCTACACAGTAAAGCAATATGAGTGAATCAGCTAATAAGAAAAATTATTGAATAAACATCCTACCCTTCTGTATCGGCTTGCATATCGCTAACAAAAGAAAGACATACTTTTCAGATGTACGACATTGTAGTAGACAGAATAAGTATCCGATGTCACCAAGGGGTTATACAGGAAATTAGTTTGATTACCCTAATTTATATATTTATTTATTGGTGTTTAAGGTCAAATATTTCTGAACAATAGCTAAGCGTGACTGCAACATAGATATAAAATCAAGTCCTGTCTACTGTTTACACCCATGCTGCCCATTTTAGGGGATTTCCACCAGAGTTTTACTGGTAAAATAGGACCTGGAAACCAGAGTATGTTTATCACAGTAAACAAGCACCGATTCACTTCCTGGGGTTCCCACAGGGAAGAGCACTTATTCATTTCCTGGGGATGAGTACCCTCATATGGATAGCATATGACATACGATCATGGACGGGCACAGGTCCTTGTTGCCAAAAGTGCAGTGTTATAAATACACATACATTTATTTATTTATGGTATGTAAGGTAACTTTCAGCTTCTATGGCTATATCATGATCATAACAGGGTTCCTACAGCAGAGGACTGATAAAATTCAAGGCTATTCAGGGCAGTTTCTTGACATATTTCAGCATTTTTCAAGGCCTTACTTACAACAGCCAAATTCAAGAATTTTCAAGGCGCTGCCTTCACAGTCCTAACTCGGAACTTTGCTGCTGTTTTTTTTTTGGCAAGTGTTAGCTGCCTATATAGGCAGCCATGACATGCCTAAAAACAAGTACCAAGGTGCTTAGAATGTAAATTGTGAGTTAACCCAAACACTGCATGCAGAGGCACATGTTCTGCTGCAAAATATATGATCAAAGTCGTAATTGGACCTTAAAGGTTAATAACACTTACAAAAGGAAGAGTCATTTTGTGTCAAGACCATTTTTAAAGGTAGAGGAAAACAGAGTGCTTGGAAAGAACTACCAAGCATTAGCAAGTAACTAGAAGACTCTGCAACTTATTAACCTGGCACAGGCAGGGTTTGCATCTTGTAAAGGCAAGTGTACAATCATCTTGCCTCCACTTTAGAACACAGCATCATGAGCTCCCATGTAGGTAATTAGGATAAAGTGTCTGACTCAATGTCACATCAAAGATGACGTAGTGACGTAAGTCAGGACCATCAAATTTTCGATCTCAACCCCCCCCCCCCCCCCCCCCAAGAGCCTGGAGATTTTTAAACATTTTCGATATAATTTGAAAGTCTACCTCCAGTGGCTTTACAGTTGTTTTCAGTCAAATCTTGGCTGCCTACAGAGGCAGACAAGACTTGCCTAAAAACAACTAACAAGGTACTTGGAAAACAAGGTTTGAGTTTACCCAAACAATGCATGTTGGGGCACCTGTTCCTTAGCATTAAAAAGTTATCAAAGTTGGAATTGTACCCCTAAGGGTTAAGGGTCTAGAGATTTTTACATACATTTGCTACACTTTGATAGTCTTCATCCTGTGACTTTGTTGCTGTTTTTTGGCAAGTCTTGGCTGCCTATATAGGCAGGAAAGACTTGCCTAAGGCAACTACCATGGTACTTAGAATGTTATTTTTGAGTTAGCCCAAAGACTGCATGTTGGGGCACCTGTTCTGTTGCAAAAAATAGGACCAAAGTCAGAATTAGGCCCTTACAGGTTAACCCTTTACAAACATGAAAAGCAGACAACACTTGCAAACAAAATTCTTGAATAACTATTTTTTTCATTTTTTGTCTCAAAAACATAGGTTATGACCCCTCGTTGGAACGAGCTCGATGAGCTCGTTCCAACGAGGGGTCATAACCAATGTTTTTGAGACAAAAAATGAAAAAATACTGAAAATTAATTCGCGATTTTTTAGAATAGCACTGGCCGGTTTTGGCCGTTACGTTGGGTAAAGGGTTAATGCTCTGACCAATAAGCCTCACACTCCCTGTGCCAAGTTATTACCTAAATAGATTTTCAAGGTCTTTCCATATTTTTTTCCCAAGAAAGTGCCATTTTAAGCACCATAAAAGAACTGAAATTTCAAATTCAAGGCCTTTTAAGCACTTTCATGGCCTCCATATGTACCTTTGTGGAATTAAGTTCTGCTATAAGTAAAGAGATGGATAATATGTTAAGAAAACACACAACTATTTCAGCACCATATGAGAAGTTCAAGTAAATCAAAGTGAAAAGATAAACTCACAAAGAGAAAACTTAAAAGTACTGACATATTCATAGAGTTTCTTTATTTTACCTGAAAGGCCTGGAGTGTTATCCAGAAATTGTTTGCCATTAATCGTCGAAAGCAATTCATGAGTAAAATTAGCGTTATCAAGCAAAGGGAGTAGTTTTTATATGGAGAGGAATTAATGATGGCAATAAGTAAAGATTAGGTGGATGGAGAGAGGAAGGAAGAGAGTTGCATAGAAAATTCATTGCAAACTAAAATTCAGAGTCGAAAGCAGAGATTTGTTGAAGTAGAAGAGGTAGTTTAGCTAACTGAACGTCAAGGCTCCACCTATGGGGAAGCCAAAATGTTTGGATAGCTGAACTTGGAGAAGGAAAAGAGAAGACTTTGTGAAAAGAATTAAAAACAAAAATACTTTCTTAGAATATATTTAATTATTTGTTTTGGTTCAATAAATAAAGAGGTTATTACTTGGTTAGTTTCATATCGGCGGAGATATCAACCCTCGGTAACTTCACATTAGCCTTCGACCTTTGGTCTCAGGCCGATATGAAGTTACCTCGAGCCGATATCTCGGACAATATGAAACTAACCAAGTAATAACCTCTAAACATTATCTGGATTGGAAAAGACAGTCAGTAATTTTGAGTTTTCTTGACAGCAATAAGTTACTCAACACACAAAAAATATTTAACCACACACCATTGCGCAACTAAGAATTTGAAACACAAAGCAGTTTTTGAGAGGAAGCATAATTTGACACAATGCGATATCTACTGATTGAAACCAATAAACCTAGAAACAGACATCATGCTTTGATGTCAGTAACTACTGTCGTTATAATTAACGTCGTCATTACAGAAAGCTGGATAAAAAAAAATGTTCTCTTAGTATGTAACAAATTTTTGTGATAGAAATCTAGCCATCAACACCCCAAATTTTCTCAAATCATAAATTGTTCTCTTTATCACATCTACACCTAATACTCATACTTCATAGAAAGTTTCAAACAAAATCAAAATAAAATGTGGGAGGCTTTAAGCAGACAAATGTTTGTTACCGATTGGCTGACTGACTGATTGATGAGTGACACCATTTTAATTTCATTTGTAGGGGACATAAAATGAAACAAGAAACTTTGTAAGTTATTTTTAGTGTATATAGGAGTGGCACATTTATTGAAATTGTCCTAGTGACAGTCAATATGTAAGGTTAAAGTTAAATGATTCTAAGAACTAGGCAAAAAAAAGTTAAAAATCTGTTTCTCAGCCAAACCCCCCACCCCATCACCCACTTGATCCTTTTGGTTGCCACATGCTCTCTTTTTATAACCAGTGCAAACTTACACAAGAGGCCCAAGGGGGCCTTAGGCGCTCACCGAATGTTCCATACTGTTAAGACACAAACTCTATCAAAAGCTATTCTTAAGGTTCTACAGAGTAAATCTATACTCTCTGTGGAGCTAAAACATCAACAGGACTGAATGGGCCAATGCTGCTGATCAAATATCAAAAGATTCTGCATGATGGTTCTGAAGAAGATTTTAAAAGAATTTTCCTTGAATTGCACAAAGGAAAAATTCATGCCCCTATAGGGAGCCCCAATATTGATCAAGGGACTCGATTTGAACAAACTTGAATCAGACCCATACCAAGATGCTGCATACCAAATACCAAAAGATTCTGCCCATTGGTTCTGGAGAAGAAGATTTTTAAAGAATTTTTCTTAAATTAGACTAAGTAAAAATTCACGCCCCCATAGTGAGCCCCAACAATATTGATCAAGGGACTCGATTTGAACAAACTTGAATCAGACCCATACCAAGATGCTGCATACCAAGTATCAAAAGATTCTGCCCACTGGTTCTGGAGAAGAAGATTTTTTAATAATTTTTCTATAATTCATACGGTGCTATCAGAGTTATGCCCCATACAGAGCCCCATGGGACGTGGCCATTTCATTTGAACAAACATGAATTGCCATATAGTAATGAACATCCACATGAAGTTTCGTGAAAATCGAACCAGTGGTTTCAGAGGAGAAGTCATTTGAAAAATGTTCACGACGACGGACAACGACGGACGACGGATGGCAAGTGATAAGTTGAGCTCCCTTCGGTGAGCTAAAAACCCCTCAATTTCCATTAATATTTCCAAAACTTGACATCATTTTTATTCATTTAACCCTTTGCCCAATGCACACAACATCAAAATTTATATTTTTTTTTTAAATTATTAAAAAACTTCACAAAACTGTATCATGTGACTACACACTGGAATGAGCTTGACAGGCTTGTTCCAGGTTGCATGATATGATTTTGTTAAAAAAAATTTTTTTGAACTGCTCAATTTGTAAATTAAGTGGGCGAATTCAGCAGCTTCGTTAAGGCAAGGATTAACATTAAAAAGTTAATCTTTTATTGTTTTTATTGCTTTATCGTTGATCCTAGCATTTGTAATCATGAAATTATATTATTTTATGACACTACAAAAATGCCTGCCTTCAAGAATGCCCATCCACTTCTTGTTAACCCTTATCTAACGAATTAAATGCATCTGCCCACTAATATGCAAATTTAGCAGTTGAAAAAATATTATTTTTCAAAAAATGTCAACAAAACCATATTATTTGACCCCTCCTCATTGGAACAAGCTCATTAAAATGAGGTGTCACATGATATGGTTTTGTTGAATTTTTTGGAAGAATTTGAAAATGATATTTAAAATAATAAATTTTGATATCGTCTGCATTGGGTAAAAGATTAAACTCCAAAAGTATAGTAGAAAGGCTGAGTAACTAATTCTCTTATTTCCAACCTGGACCTACAAGAAAGTTGGAAATGATGCCACTTGAACTCATTTGTATGATTTAGATCACTGATATATTTTCAGAATACTAAACATCAGAGTAGACAAACATAAGTTACTGTTTTAAGAGTTGAAAGACAAAGCAAGACTTACTTTCCTTGTACATTTGTCTGTTGTCATTATAAAAAAACAACATTATTTTTGTGAAAGAGAACATATTTCCCTGAAATAAAATCTGATTTAATCATAAGATATTGATGAAGTGATGAAGCATATCTTTCTGTTGTATCAATAATTACTTCTCTCTTATCCTCTTCTTTCTTTTCATCTTTCTTTTCCTCTTTCTTCTCTACTTTTGTTTCAAAAACTTCATCTCCGTCTTCTTTTTCTTTCCTTCCCACCACACTATCTACCTTTGGCATGTCTGTGATTTTTTTATCTTCATTTGGCGTGCTTGCCTTGATGTCTGTGTTTATCACCTGGAAGGGAAAAAAAGGGATAAACTCTCTTGTTGATAAATAGTTTTGAGATGGAACATATGCAAATAAAATTGTTCTAACAGGTCAAGCATGAACTGGTAGGGTGCTTGAAGCCCATATTCAGGCTTTATTCAAAGGAGCAGGTTCTGCAACTTAATGACTTCATATTCTGTGGAAGAATTTCGTTTCAGCGTTGATGTGTATTTAGGATGTATGGATTTGCCCTGTTACAATTAATAGGAGACCTCCTGTAGGCATAAATTGAAGGGCAAAGACCTGTGATAAACAAGAAGGCTCTCAGCCTAGGCAGTTTTGCACAGGGTCACTACTTATAGGGGAAGCTAAATACAAAACAAGAATCCAGGTGTCACTGCTTGTGACCTTATCCTTCATGATATGACAATAGGTCAAGGTTGTGACACAATGTTAGGTTATGGGTAACAATTGTGAGACGTATGAACAAAATCTGTCACATAGATTCAATTATACAAACCAGAGAAGGGCTGTATAACAATATCAAAGATTTCCTGTCTGTGACCTTGACCTAGACGATATGACCTTGGATCAAAATCACGAAACGCCTTTGAGCAACAATTGTACCAAGTATGAAAAAGTTCTGTCAATAATAACAAGTTATATGGACTGGACAAGGGCTGCATCACAAACTCCAAGTTTGCTGTGACCTTGACCTTGATGATATGACCCTGGATCAAAGTCGCGACATACCTTTGAGTCATGAACAATAATTCTACCAAGTATAAATAAGATCTGTCAATCGTACCAAGTTATATCGACCGGACAAGGACTGTACAACAATCGAAAAGTTTTGCTGTCTGTGACCTTGACTTTGAAGCAAAGTCGCAACATACCTTTGAGACATGAGCAATAATTATAACATGAATAAGATTTGTCATCTATACAAAGTTATAGTTAAGGGCTGTATAACAATATTCAGGATTTGCTGTCCATGACCTTAACCTTGATATGACCTTGGATCAAAGTTGCAACACACCTTAGAGCAATAATTGTACCATGTATAAATAAGCTCTGACAATCATTCCAAGTTATATGGACCGGACAAGGACTGTATAACAATAGCAAAGTTTTGCCGTCTGTGACCTTGACCATGATGATATGATCTTGGGGCAAAGTCGCAACACACCTTTGAGACATCAGCAATAATTGTAACATATATGAATAAAATCTGACAACCATACCAAGTTATTTGGAGCAGACAAAAGTGACGGTGAAATGTCAAAGTTTTTCTGTCACCTTATCATAGGGCCCGTGACCTTGACCTTGGGGGTTACATACCATATTATAATTCACGACACACTGTCTTTTGATAATACATATTGTGATAAAGTTTTGTTGAAAAATATTCAGTGGTCAAGAGGTTATGGCCCGGACAAACAAAATGTTAACGACGGATGGATGGATGGATGGATGGACAGACAACAGACAACTGAGCATGAGAAAAGCTCTGCTGACTTTATCAGGTGGATCTAAAAATAATTCTGCATTCCACCAGTTAAGAACCAGAAATATGAAACCATTGAAGACACAAGCATTTTAATTTTTGAGGATTATTCCTATAATTAGTGTTTGGGATCTTAATATTATTGTGTGCGAGGAAATACTGCCCAACCGTGGAAGGTGACCAGTCCATGGCAGAAGCACTGTAAGCATTTGGAGCAGTGATTTGGGAGATGAGTTTTTAAGGTATTTATCCATTTCCCAGTCTTAAAAACTCAGGGCTCTGTGACATCTCAAAAGTGAAACCAGAGGATTGACTTGAACAAATTAAACAAACTGAACAAACTGACAAATCATCCTCCCAAAGATGTTATATTTTAAAAATTAAAGACCTATAGAGCAGAGATTCGAGGAAAGAAAATTTGTGTTCTCTGTATTACTTAGAGAGTTTAAAAATCGGGGCTGCATGATACCCTAAATATGACCCTTGGGGTTTGAATTGAACACACTTGTATATATTAATTAGAAAGATGTTACAGATGAAAAATTGCGAGGATGCACCTCAGCTGCAACAGATGATAAAAGGGAAACAAATTCATAAGTCCATCATTAACTCTGCAAAGCAGGCCTGGCATTCTGAAAAATGCAGGAGGGCAAAAAATCGCTCTCCTCAATCTGCTTAGGAGAGCAATTAGCTTTACACAGCATTTTAAGTATCCAGTTGAACGAACTCATTGAAACTGAAACCAACAGACTACATCAGTGATTTTATTAACTTTACTAAGGTAAAGCGAAATCTCTTAGACATCTAGATGTCTCACTCAACAACTGAACACACACTTGACAAGACCTGTGTGTGTACCCAGACCTGTTGTCCAAGAAAGTCATACGCCTACCACTACCACCTTCAACCCCCCAAGGGGGGTTGAAGGTGGTAGTGGTAGGCGTATGACTTTCTTGGACAACAGGTCTGCTTGAATCTACAGTCACATCCTGGTGCAAGTGCTTCAAGTGACGGATAGTAGTAATGGTAGTATATTATAGTGTCAATATTCCTTGAATAATTACCCCTCAAACTGTGATGTCAGTTGTTGAACTTGAAACTGACAGAAAAAAAATATTGCTGTGACCTATTTTGCTTCAAATGATTGCAACTGTGTTTGGGTAAGGTTGCAGCCATTACCTTTTACCACTAAACCACTTTCAGAATGAAATTACGTGATGTTATGTGACTTCGAAGTTAAATTACATTTTTGCTTTACAACAAAAATTTAATGTGAGCATAATACATGTAATCTCAATCAACCCAGACCAAAATATTTAGGAGGGCAATTTTTCGCTCTCCTTAATTCTTTCAGGAGGGCAGTAAGGAGAGCTAAAAAATCGCTCTCCTGAAATTGCCAAGCCTGGCAAAGTATACTCTGAATAACACCTGCACTGAACATGGGGGATGGACAACAGGTATAGATATATAAGATGTCACTCCACCATGTATTTTAAAAGTTATTTAGTCTGATGGTGATGGAAGTATTAACTGGTTGAGTGCTAAAAGCTACTATCAGGGCTTTCAAACAAATTAGAGAACCAGAGCAAAAGCTAGCATTTTCCTTGTCTATGTTTCATATTCAGTCAAATGCAAACAAAATTCTGTTTATATAAATTTGTTTTATTACAAATTATTGAAGAGTGCCTATTCCTCATATTGACTAAGTTATAATTCGGGCTACAGGGAGCCCAAATATGGACCCAGGGACTTGGCTTTAGCAAACTTGAATCTCCCCCCACACCCCCCAAGGATGCTACACACCACATATCAAAACATTCCGACTGCTGGATCTGAAGTAGAAGATTTTTTAAGAAAATTCCTCATTTCGAACCAAGTTACAATTCAAGCTCCCACAGTGAGCCCAAATGTGGACCTAGGGACATGGCTTGAACAACCTTGAATCTCACCCCCCTAAGGATGCTGCATACCAAATATCAAAACATTCCGACTGCTGGATCTGAAGAAGAAGATTTTTAAACAAAATTCCTCATTTTGAACTAAGTTATCATTCGGGCTCCCACAGTGAGCCCAAATATAGACCTAGGGACATGGCTTGAACAAACTTGAATCTCACCCCCCTAAGGATGCTGCATACCAAATATAAAAACATTCCGACTGCTGGATCTGAAGAAGATTTTTAAAGAAAATTCCTCATTTTGAACTAAGTTATAATTCGGGCTACCACAGTGAGCCCAAATATAAACCCAGGGACTTGGCTTGAACAAACTTGAATCTCACCCCTCCAAGCATGGTGCATACCCAATATCAAAAGATTCTGCCTGCTGGATCTGGAAAAGAAGATTTTCAAAGAAATTTGCCTGAAATGCACTAAGTTCGAATTCGAGCCTCTATAGTGAGCCCAAATATGAATCTAGGAAGCCGATTTGAACAAACTTGAATCAGATCCACCCCACAATGTTGCATACCAAATATCAAAAGATTCTGCCTGCTGGGTCTGGAGAAGAAGATTTTTTAAGAAATTTGCCTGAAATGCACTAAGTTCGAATTCGAGCTTCTATACTGAGCCCAAATGTGAATCCAGGGGGCCAATTTGAACAAACTTAAATCAGATCCACCCCACAATGTTGCATACCAAATATCAAAAGATTCTGCCTGCTGGATCTGGAGAAGATTTTTTAAGAAATTTGCCTGAAATGCACAAAGTTCGAATTCAGGTTTCTATAGTGAGCCCAAATATGAATCCAGGGAGCCGATTTGAACAAACTTGAATCTGACCCCCCTAGAGATAATGTATACCAAATAGGAAAGAATTCTGCCTGGTGGATCTGAAGAAGAAGATTTTTTTGAATTTTGTAAAGAAATTCATGGGTGCTATCAGAGTTATGCCCCTTGTGGTGCCCCCTGTGGGTGAGGCAAGTTTATTTGTCCAAGTTTTAATTGTTATATGATAGGGAACATGCACACCAAATTTGGTTCAATTTGATCCAGTTGTTTGTGAGGAGTAGTCGATAATGTAAAGTTCACGACGGACAATGGCCAGCAAGTGTGTGACACTATGGAACATGAGGTCACCTTCAAATGGACAGCCGGTCTGGCTGTTGTGACACCAGGCCACTGGATACGCGAGGGTTAATACTCAAAACCTCCATTCGATAGGGTCGTGACTCCTCACCAAAGTATTAATGGTTTCTTTATTTCTGTGATCGTCTGGAACTGTGGAGGAACTCCTCTCCGTTAGGGTCTCGCCCAGTTTGCTGTCCGGATCTCTCCTCCAAGTGCTGCACGTCGCTTTAGGTTTCTGCAGGTTCTTTTCAGCTTCAGTCAAGACAACTCGGAAAGTGGCTGGTATAGTATATTTTAATAAGTCAAGAATACTGGGTTCTAGTGCACTTTCTCTCTCAATCTCTCATCAAGGTCTAAGTGCTACTACAAGTGCTCGATGTCGGAGATACACTTGGGTGCTCGGTGGAAAACGCACTGCCGAAAGTGCGGCGAACATCGACTTATATCACAAACAACCAGCCCACATTTACTGGAGACTTTGTCTATGACGTCAATCATGTGCGTCACAAATTCAACAGCGTGGGTTGAGAGTTTCTGAAATGTCCTGTACAGAAACTGCCAAACCACAGGAACATCATATGGGTGTTTAAATGATGTTACCCTACTTCTGTGTTGAGCTGTACCAACTGCCCACACACTATTTCACAATAATATGAATGACGTACATAACATGAAACGTGTCTTTCAGCCAACATCCTGAGTAACAGATATTGACTGTTGTGACCAGTCCCATGTCCTTCAGGGCGTATATCTTCTGTTACTTAGACTTTTAAGTTTGAAGAGGATGCAGGCATCCGTTTACAGGCATCAGGCGGTATTGACACTTCCGAATTTCATCAGCTCTGTTTAAATACTTCCTTGTTCGTGTGGAACATATATCAACATCACAAATGATAGATAAACTCTCCCCGCCATAAGCATTTTAAACTTGTATTTAGTTTTAATAAGTTTTTAATAACTTTCCCATCTTGTGGTTTTAACCTTACGAGCGCTACTTCTAAACTAATAAAATATGTGCAGTTAAGCAAAACTCGCCTAACCCTTCCAAATGGCTCAGTCCACGTTGACTCTGTTACAAGTGATAAGTTAAGCTCTCTTCGGTGAGCTAAAAATTTGGCCATTTTTTCCCCACCCCTCTGCTCAATATGAGCCGAAACCTAATTTGCATAAAAATCAAAATGCCCCTACATAACCACTACTTACATGAAATTTAATTAAAATGTGGCCAGTGGTTTAGGAGAAAAAGGCTCAAACAGCACCTTCACGCAGGACAACAGATGGACGGATGGATGGCGGACAAAGAGTGATCAGAAAAGCTCACCCTGACTTTCAGTCAGGTGAGCTAATAATATGAGGTATAGACTGTACTAAAGAACTGAGGGGTGGGTTAATGTGGCCCTCACAGTTAATGTATGTGGCCCTCACAGTTAATGTACATCAATGAAAGATGCCAATTTACAGTGAAATTATTCCAAAATGAGTCATCCTATCAAGTTACAATGAAATCCCTTCATAAATACGGCCTGTAGACTGTGCTAAAGGTTTTTGGGCTTTGGGCCTGTGTAGCCATCACGGTTAACCGATCGCAACAAAAAGGGGGCGTCCTCATCTAGACATGATGCTGAGTCATCCTTTCAAGTTACAATGAAATCCCTTCATAAATATGACCTGCAGTCTGTGATAAAGTTTTTGGGGTTTTGGGCTCGGGCAGCTGTCATGGTTGAATGATCGTGACCAAAAGGGGACGTTCTCATCTAGGTATTATCTGGAGTCATCCTACCAAGTTACAATGAAATCCCTTCATAAATATGACCTGTCGACTGTGCTAAAGGTCTTCGGGCTTTAGGGCCCTGTTGCCATCACAGTTGACCAATCGCGACCAAAAGGGGACGTTATCATCTAGACATTATTTGGAATCAACCTACCAAGTTACAATGAAATCCCTCCATAAATATGACCTGTAGACTGTGCTAAAGGTTTTCGGTTTTGGTCTCGGGCAGCTGTCATGGCTGAGTGATCGTGACCAAGCGGGGACGTTCTCATCTAGACATTATGGGGATCATCCTACCAAGTTACAATGAAATCCCTTCATAATATGACCTATAGACTGTGTTAAAGGTTTTTGGGCTTCGGGCCACTGCAGCCATCACAGTTGACCAATCATGACCAAAAAGGGACATTCTCATCTAGACATTATATGGAGTCAACCTACCAAGTTACAATGAAATCCCTTCATAAATACGACATGTAGACTGTGCTAAAGGTTTTGAGGTTTTGGGCTTGGGCAGTCATCACGGTTGACAGATCGCGACCAAATGGGGAAGTCTCATCTAGACAGCATACGGAGTCATCCTTCCAAGTTACAATGAAATCCCTCCATATTAAATATGATCTGTAGACTGTGCTAAAAGTTTTTGGGTTTCGGGCTTGGGCATCCGTCATGGTTGACAGATCATGACCAACAGGGGATGTTCTCATCTAGATATTATACAGAGGCATCCTACCAAGTTACAATGAAATCTCTTTATAAATACGACATGTAGATTGTGCTAATGGTTTTCGGGTTTTGGGCTTGGGCGGCCATCATGGTTGACTGATAGCGACCAGAAGGGTACGTTCTCATCTAGAATTGACCTCAAATCTGCATATGAAATTTCATGATGATCGGACAAAAATTACAGGGGGTAGCCTGTGGCAAAGGAAAATGAGAACAGATGCACAGACTCACAGACTAACAGACGTCCGCACACGTGATGGCAATAGCTTATCCTGACTTTGTCAAGTTAAGCTAAAAATGAAGTTTGGTTGACTTTGTCAAGTTAAGTTTTATTGTTTTGTTTTACTGGGGTTTAATGACACTTTCAACAGCCAGGGTCACCTCTTGTAGCACAGTTTTACGAGTGGGGGAAGCCGGAGTACCCAGAGAGAAAACCAAGCAACAGCAAGCAACTGTCAGACTCTCCAATGTACTAACTCTGCACAAGCAGGGTTAGCTTTGGTTGAAGACATGTGCATCGTTGACATGCAGTATGCCTTAGTACACAGCACCACCATGTCCTACCCCCCCCCCCCCCACACACACCCACACGCACATGGGCAATCGGTATTAAGTACCATGCTCCCTGATAAGTTAAAATGAAACAAATTCCAAGTGAATAGGGGGCAATAACTCTTGAGAAAAATACTCTGAATAACACCTGCATTGAACATACCATTACATGCTGGGGTTAGTATTGACTGAAGGCAAGTGTACCATTGTTGTAATCTACTCCAAAGCCAAAGTATACAGCACCACCATGTTCCACTTGGGCATTCATAATGAATTGTTCTGCCCAAGGACACAATACAAATGACGCAAGTCAGAACTGAACTGTTAACCTTTCGATCTGAAGTCCAATGTGCTAACCAATGAACCACCACAATCCTGGCTGAAAATATTCATGTACTTTCGTTCTCTCTGAGAGTTTCCCAAGAAATAATGTCAAAGGTGAGTGACACCAACAAAAGGATAATTTAACAAATATTTTCTTTTAAGAATGCAACAACTTATTTCAACTGCTACTGTGATGATAGTTTACATGTTTACTATTAATAATTATTCATCAAACATCGATAGAAGACAACACTGGCAAAACAATATTCTTGAAAGACAAATTTTTTTAATATTTTGCCTAAAAACATAGCTTATGAGCCCTGATAGGAACAAGTTTGTGAAGCTCTTTCCAATGAGTGGGCCTAAGCTTTGTTTTCTGATGTAAAAGTAAAACTGGAACTGTCACTAAAAGTGATTAACTGGTAGAATGCTAAGTTATTTTTGATCATCAAAATTTGTTCATGTGTCTTTGCCTTGCTACAATTTATGGGAGAGTGCCAAGAGGCACTCTCCCATAAATTCTAACAAGGCAAACCCATATAGATTAAGTAATTTCACTTCTAAGGTAATATGAAGCACATCCGCAGAATATGATAGCTTTAGGCCGGGGTACCTGCTCGTCATATTAAAGCCCTGTTAGTGGCTTCTAGCACTCTACCAGTTAACACCCCCACTTCTTGCTTACTAGAATGCATCTCTAAATGTTGAGCTTGAGAAACCAATAGTAAATCCAAGTTCATAGGAGATAACTGGGTTAAAATTGTCGCAAATCAAAACATTTGGAATATGCGTATACACACTTGTTATTCATAATGTTTGAGAAATTTGATCGAAATTGGTTCATTAATGAAGCAGGTGTTCCACACACAAAAATCTCATGTACAAATCTAAATTAAACCTTCTGAGGGGGAGATAACAGGCTTGACATTTTGAAAATTGCAGGAGGGCCATTATGGTTCGCCTCAAATCACCCCAGGAGGGCCACTTTGGGTTCCCCTAAAATGACCCTAGGAGGGCCATTTAAAGTTTGCGGGAGCCATTTTGTTTCAGCCTGCTGGGTAGACAACTAATATCATTTTAAGGTACATGGTTTGTGTAATTATGATGTACATCATCACATAATGTACAGATGCTGGCTTGAATATTTGGATGCAAGATACAAGGTTACCCATGACACTAACTTATAGTTATCTTGCATCCAAATAACCAAGCCCTTATCTATATATTACATGATGACTGTACAAGCCAGTGCACTGTGCTCACCGCCAGATGCTAATAACTTGGAAGTAAATCAATCAGATTTGGGGGACAAATCATCCAGGCTTTGATTTTGGGACGAAATGTTCCAGGCGAATCATCAGGGGTCAAACTGGCTTGGGGATGATATGTCCAGTAATTGCGCATGACACGTGAGTTGTCACAGTCTGATGTACAATGTAATAACTTTATTACAACTTTGTAATTGGCAAACCTCGCACTCGTATTTAGAAAGTTACTTGCTGTCTCTGGGTGACTGCGCCGACAACACACTACAAACTTCACAAATTGTGCTGTTTGAGACAGCCAATTTTGAAATACCTTTGACTGAATTAATAGGCCGCAGAAATTTGGGTTAGGCAGACGTTTAGCATCCGCAGAATTTTGAACTCAGGCAGGCGACTGCGGCTGGGGGCAATCGCCTGCCTCAAAATGACAAGCCTGAGATAATCTGGTAATGAAAGTGTCAATGACACTGTAGCTCAACTTGTCAAGACATGTACATGTATAGTATGTAACACAGCAATGACAAACATCTAGGTAATGACCCGACAACAAAGGTACATATAAAGTATTGTAACGGTCTGTACATAAATACTGACCGTAGCCTGTAACAAATGTATAGGTAAAATATTGTAAAGGTGGGTGACAGTCAGATGCTAAACTAGAAAAGAAATCTTTGAGTCCCAGAATGGGTCTGACTGAACCCCAAAATATTTGTTCTCATAGAACAGTGATAACAAAGGCACCCCAAAACACATTCATTCCTGTCCCAAGGTGAAAACAAAGGCACCCAAGAAGTTTCGTGAAGATCAGTTCATAAATACAAACTTATAGATGTTGTGACAAAAAACTGATTGGATCAAATTTCGGTACAAAATGGCCACTGGCAGCCATCTTGAATTTTGGACCGCACTCAGAAACACTCATTCTCATCCCAAGGTGATAACAAAGGTACCCAAGAAGTTTTTTGAAGATCGGCTGATAAATACAGCCTCTAGCCTGAGCCGTATTGACATGTGCACTTAAGAGTGTATAGGTAGCACTAAATAAATCAAAATTCATCTAATTTGCATAATTTCTGCACGAGAAAAAAACCCGTACTGTATGTGATGTATTCCATTTTACTAAACATTCATACAAAAATTTATTCAAATCAGAACTTTTATACAGAAGTTCTGTACAAAAGACTGATTGCACTAATTTTGGTACAAAATGGCTGCTGGTGGCCATCTTGAATTTCGAGCCACACCCAAAAACACTCGTTCTCATCCAATGGTGATAACAAAGGTACCCAAAAAGTTTCGTAAAGGTCGGTTCATAAATACGGCCTCTAGCCTGAGCCATATAGAAGTTGTGTACAAAAAACTGATTAGACCTAATTTTGGTACAAAATGGCCACTGGCAGCCATCTTGAATTTTGGACCGCACTCAGAAACACTCGTTCTCGTCCCAAGGTGATAACAGAGGTACACAAGAAGTTTCGTGAAGATCGGTTGATAAATACAGCCTCTAGCCCGAGCCGTATTGACATGTGTACTTACTGTGTGTAAGTAGCACTGAAAAAATCAAAGTTCATCTAATTTGCATAATTTCTGCACGAGAAAAAAAGCTGTATTATATGTGATGTATCCCATGGTACTAAACATTCATACAAAAAATTATTCAAATCAGAGCTTTCATGTGGAAGTTCTGTGCAAAAATCTGATTGCCCCGAATTTTGAACAAAGTGGCTGCCAGCGGCCATCTTGAATTTCCTACCGGACCCTACAACACTCGTTCTCGTCCCACGGTGATAACAAAGGTACCCAAGAAGTTTCGTAAAGATCGGTTCATAAATGTGACTTCTAGCCCGAGCCGTATTGGCATTTGCACTGACAGTGCTGAAAGTAACACTAAATAAATCAAAGTTAGCCTAATTTGCATAATTTAAGCACGAGAAAAAAACCTGTATGATATGTGATGTATCTCATTGTACTAAACATTCATACAAAAAATTATTCAAATCAGAGCTTTCATATGGAAGTTCTGTACAAAAAACAGATTTCTGCATCGTCGGTACTAAATGGCGGCTGGCAGCTATCTTGAATGTCGGACCGCACCCAAAAACAATTGTTCTCAAACCACGGTCATAACAAAGGTACCCAAGAAGTTTTGTAAAGATCGGTTCATAAATACGGCCTCTAGCCCGAGCAGTATCCAATTGTTGATGTACGGACAGACGGACGACGGGCCATGAAAAAAGCTCAAATTTGGCTTCGCCAAAGTTCAGCTAAAAATTATCACAGATGGAAAATTTGGAAATAGGCACATGTTCACTCATTAGTCATTATGTTTAAGAAGTTTCACTGAAATCAGTTCAATAATGTGGAGTTGCATGCGCACACAAGAATCTCATTTGAACATCCATAATCATAATAAATACAAGTTCAGGGGAGATAATCTGGTTAAAATTGTCGCATATGAAAATTTTGAGAATATGCACATGTTCACTTGCTGGTCATAATGTTTGAGAAGTTTCATCAAAATCGATTCAATAAAGTAGAAGTTGCACACACAAGAATCTCATTTCAAAATCCATAATAAATATAAGTGCAGGGGAGATAACCTGGTTAAAATTGTCATGAATGAAAAATTTTAGAATATGCGCATATTCACTTACTAGTCATATTTGAGAAGTTTCACTGAAATTGGTTCAAAAAAGTATGAGGAGTTGCACACAGAAGGATCTCATTTGAAAACCCATAATAAATATAAGTTCAGTGGGAGATAACCTGGTTAAAATTGTAGCCCACGAAAATTCTTAGAATATGCGCATATTTACTTGCTAGTCATAATGTTTGAGAAGTTTCATCAAAATCGGTAATGTAAGAGGAGTTGCATGCACAAATTTGACCAGACAGACAGACAGACCGACAGACAGACAGACAGATGGATGGATGGACAGATGGACGGATGGACGGACAGACAGACAGACAGACAGACAGACAGGGCATCGACAATATAGTGGGGGGGGGGGTGGGGGGGGAATATAATGATAAAATTTGAACGGCGATTTTTCATAATAGCCTTGACAATTATGAATTTGATTTTTATGGTGGTCTGTGATTAATTTAACTCCAAAACTTGTAAATATTAATTTCATCGAGTTTACCTCATCTTGGGAACTCTTTCTGTTTATTTCATTCTGTTTTTCTGTAAATAAAAGAAATGGGAAATTTAAAACAAATTACTCAAACATGAAACTCACAGTCTGGAACTCATGCTGAAAATGCATTACAAAAATTCTTAAGTCAATAGGCTGATACAGAATGTGCCTCCTTGAAGACATGTACAAATTACCTTCAAATGATCTTAAACTGTCAGACTCCAAACCTGGTCTCCCAGGGCATCTTTCCACCAGTTCATTAGTATTGCCACTCAAATTCAATTACTCTTACCTGCCTAATAATAGTGATGGCTGAATAATAGAGTTGGGCAGTTAACTGAAAATTTGGTTCAGTTTCGCTTTTGTTATCAAAACCGAAAAAGAAACAATTACAGAAACACGTCAACATGGTTTTCAATGTTGAAAAACTCTAATCAGGTCTCCACTTCTCAGAATAAAGAGAGAGAGACAACCTAAAGTAATCTTGTTTTCAAACTTCAGAGTTGCGATACCCCCTTTTCCGAACTGCTGCACTAATTGGTATTGCGTTCGAGCGTGGCATTTATCACGAAAATAGGTAACAAAATTAGTTCTTATGCATCGTGTTTTACACGTTCATCTGTTTATCAAATGTGATTTCCTTTGCAGAACTGGAACTTGTCACTTGTTCCACATTTATGACGAATATATTTATTTCTACAGGTAATTTTTAAAGCTTGAACTCCAAAGCCAGCGTGAAAATCACAGCTGAAACTGGATGGAAATTTAGGGTAACAATGACCAATATGAGCAACTTTTACTCGATAAAATTTTTATGGTCAGCATAGTTTTTTAGAGTCTGTCAGGTTACACTAAACACAGGTATTTGGGGAGGGGGGGGACTAATTTTGCAACAGACTCAAGGCAAAAATCATTTTTCTCAAACTTGAAACTCTTGAGATAATTTATGCAAATACATTATGCTCAGGAAATCAGAGTACTGGTATATTACACAGGTGCATTGCCCTGGAAAGGGAGTCCCTGTGACACTGACTAGAACCAAATACATCTTCCTATATGCAAATACAATGTATTGTTATGTTTGTACAATGAAAACCGAAACCAAAAGCCAGACTCTTTCAATGAAACCAAAACCGAAACCGGAACCAAAATGAAATTTGAAAACCGCTCATCTCTACTGAATAATAGTGTTGGGCAGGGTATTGAATTGGAAATAATAATAGTGAGGGCATTTTCCCTTCATTCCTCACTGCCAAATAATAATGATTGCTGGGATTTTTTCTCCAAAATTAATAAGTGTGTCAACACTATTATTGGGCAGGTGAGAGTACCTTCAGACAGTTTGCTCTTGGAGAGAGGAGGATTGAGGTGTATAAAATAGTTTAACCCTTTACTCAACGCAGACGATATCAAAATTTATTATTTTAAATATCATTTTTCAAATTTTTCAAAAATTTTCAACAAAACTATATCATGTGACTCCTCGTTGGAACGAGCTTGACAAGCATTCCAACAAGGGGTCACATGATGTGGTTTTGTTCTATTATTTCGAAAAATAATATTTTTTCAACTGCTGAATTTGCATATTACGCGGGAGGATGCGGTCGATTTGTTGGGTAAAGGGTTAAGATAAATAACTTCCCTTGCCCTCCACAATGTGTCAGTGAGATTTTTTGAATCTCAATGATCAATTTATAGAGAATTCATCACAGTGGTTTTCACATTTCTTATTTTATCCACCAGTTTCAGAAAATTTGAACCAGGGGAAGGTGGTGACATTTTGTGACTTCTGTATGTCTCTCATTCCATTCTCAATTTTTTAATTTCCCAGTAGATATTTTTATTTGTTTTTTGTCAGGTGTGAGAAATAGAGGATATCTAGTGTTTTTGAGTAGATACTGAAAAATTATCTCATGCGTGACCAAGACAAATGTTTATTTTTCACGAGCACTTGCTCAAACGAAAATAACCATTTGTCTAGGTCACAAATGAGACAATTTTTGGTATCCACTCAAAAACACGAGATTTTCTTTTTGTTATATGTTTTTAATAAGAATCTGATAATTCCACTCGTTTCAACCTTGAATTGATGCATGAAAGTAATCAGCGCACTGAATCATTGAAATGCAGAAGTGATTTGATTGATACTCGGAACAGATAGCGTATTGCAATCTGATTCAGCTGGCGGGTTTCTAGTCCAAAACATGGTCTGAAAGTCTGTAATATAAGTTTCTGGTTTGAAAGGATGTACCAAACCAAAAACTTATATTACAGACTTTCAGGCCATGTTTGGACTAGAGGGTTTCATGCATCAATTCAAGGTGAATATGTGTTGAATTATTGCTGGAAATGATCGGTATCCATTCAAAAACATTAGATTCACTTTCCATTATACGTTTTTAGAACAAAGTGATCATTCCCAGTGATAATTTGACTCGTATTCACCTTGAAGTGATGCTTTGAAAGTTGCCATTTTGTTTGATATCGTGAAAGTGAAAATTTCTATATCTTCACAGTGGGGGATACTTTCTGCCATTTCTTCGATAATCTATCGTTTTGCATATAATAAATAATGATTATCATTCCGATTGAAAAAAATGCTCTTCCCAAGGTAGGTAGAAAAATCGCTCATTACAATATCTTATCTTCATGCACTCTCAGAACACACTGAATATGTGGTGGATTCTATATTAGATGTTCATTCACACACTGCAAAGCATTTTTGGAGTTAACAAAATTGGTGATAAAGGAAATATACAGTTCACAATAACTTCACCCAAACACTGGAAAAAACTTTTTGCCCATTCGCTGTTGAATTGTTGTAATGGTGATAAGGCTGAGGATGATGGGGAGATGTAAAGTTCCTGATAATGTACTCCACATAATGGGAACAACAACAAACAAGAGCAATGCGAAGCGTGGCATATGCCTCCTCCTGCAATATCATGGATAGAATTACAAAAAAAAAACAAGATCAGTCTTGCAGAACTTTAGTTATAGAGCAGAAACCAATTTAAAGTGTAGTTAACATTGGAGGTCACTGTGACCTTGACCTTTGGCACATCATGGTCAAAATAAATATACTACTCAAAGTTTGCTAAGCACCACATATTTGACACATCATTGTGAAATTTTCTTGTGACACATTTGTGATATTTTTGGTGGACATGATTGAGGAATGTATCGAGATGGTCCCTAGTGTTTACATTGGCTCTCTTGACTGGCAGACTTTTCGTGACACTCATGAAAGCTTGTACCCCTTGATTTCCATGATGTTTTCGTGTACTGTCTACATGTACATGACATGTGTAGGGTATTCAGTCTTCATTTCAACACAAACCTTTGTTATTTAATGACTGAATATGGCAAATGCAAATGTAAGAAGACATTTGTCTGAAGCAGAAATGTGGTGGGCTGTAGGGATGGTGGAACAATGGGCTACCCATCGTCAGGTTGGTAAAGCCCTTAGTGTGCACCATACAGTGATCACCAGAGCCTGGGCAATATTGCAGCAGTATGGCACACCAGTCAGATGACATGGTGGTGGCAGAGACAGGGCAACATCTGCAGCTGAAGACTGGCTTTTGATCATTCAGGCCCTTAGGAACCGCTTTGCCACAGCAACCCAGCTTCGCAGTGACCTTCAGAATGCATCCAGCATAAATGTTTCAACGCAGACTATCCAGGCAAGGTTGCACGAAGGTGGTCTCCGATCGAGAAGACCATGTATTCGCCTTCAGCTGTCCCAGAACCACCGCCAAGCACGATATGAATGGGCCATGGATCAAGTTGGAGGGACTAGAGAAGATTGACGACCTGCGATTTTTACAGATGAGTCAAGGTACTGCCTAGACAACACTGATAGGCGTTCTAGGGTATGGAGAGCAATTCCATGCAACCAACATTGCTGAGCATGACCGCTATGGTGGAGGGTCAATAATTGTTTGTGGCGGCATCAGCTGGGATGGACACACATATGTCTGTGTCCTCGACCATGGTGCATTGACTGCGCAATGGTACATTGATGAGATCCCTGGATGCCCTTGTCAGATTGTATGCAGTGGGTGATAGATTCATTCTGATGGACGATAATAAAGTACCGACAGAAGGAAGGAATTGAGCGTATGGACTGGCCAGCAAGATCCCCTGATCTCAATCCAATCGAACATGTCTGGAATGAGTTGCAGCTAGCAATTTCAGTTTGTCCAGTTCAACCAAGAAGTGTCCAGGAGCTTGGTGCCATGCTGGTCCAAGAATGGAACAACATCCCACAAAGGACCATCTGGAACCTGATTGGGAGCATGAGAAGGCGTTGTCAATCTGTAATTAACAATGATGGGTCTCATACTCGATACTGAACCCATATCAGTTTGCACCGTCAACTTTTTGGCAAAATTGAAAAATTTCCTCTTTTACCAATAATATCCATTTTCCATGTTTATTGTATTCAAAAGCTAAAAAATAATGTCAAACACAAACAAAATCTCAATTTCTGTGCTTAAATCATTAAAGATATAATTAAATATAAAATATATACACTTTTCATAACAATATTTCAACTAAAACGTAAAACAGATAGTTGGATATACTTGGTGTCTAGCAAACTTTGAGTAGTATAGGATTCTTCCACTCATCATACCTAACCCACAAAAGAAGTTTGGTGAAGATCCAGTTGGTAGAACTTCAGATAATCGATGGATTGCAAAAAGTTAATGTACGGACGGCCCCAGACGACTGATGCCAGACATGGTGATAACATAAAATGAGCAATGCAAAGTGTAGCATATGCCCCTCCTGTAATACCCCAGATATTTAGACATCAGTTTCACAATTTTGGTGAGAGGCTTGCAATTTTTATGCCATCTCCCGACCTCGTGATTGGGGGGGCAAATTCTCGTGATTTTGAGATCCTGTGTCATGTTTTGAAAACTTGATTCCTGAGTTTACTGTACTGTAAATAATCTTAGTGGAAGCTGCTCCTTGGAATAGTGGCATTTCTCAAGATGGAATAAATGTTTTCCATTTTGAACAAACAAACAAACATACATGCAGACTATCTCGGTTAAACTCCCCCTACATACCCTTTCAGCTTGGGCGATATAAAAGTTATTCAAATTTCGGCTTCCATTCAACAAAGAAAGTGTCAGTGACACTGCAGCTCAACTTGACAAACTTGAACTTGGTAAGTTATTAGTGAAATGACAAAACTGAAGATCATTGGTTCCAATGTTATTTGATGAAACTTCAACATAACAGCATTGTGTGTGCACAACACTAGAACAATCCATGCATTTTTAAATGTAAACTGTAAGGCTAGCTAAAGGAAGAATGATGATACACAAATGCAGTAAGATCAGAGGTTACTGTAATTGGCAACTTTTTTCACAGAAATGAATGCTAATCAATAGCTTTTATCTACAGGTCTCGCCTAATGACCACACCAAGTTCAAAAACAATCCTTTGATAAATGTGCCCTGTAGGTTATGTCAAAGAAGAAAGTTGATGTTTTTGCACTCTCTGCAGGGTACATTTATGAATTTCCATAAAAAAATTTAAAAAAACATTTCCACAAGCAATCACCTTCAAACTTAGTACATTTATGCATTAACATCTTCCTTTGGCATGCCTCAGAGAGCGCATTCATTATTGCGTTGTTCTGAAACTTTGTATGCTTATTCAGTGTGACAAAGATAGGACCTATCAATTTTCTTTTCTTTTCTTTTCCATCAAAAACTGTTGCTGTTAGCAACAATCTTTGAATTTATTGCATCTGTGGGATAAGTTCAAAGGCTGGTGCTAATGACAATAATTTTTTATGGAACTGAAAAAAAATCAATACCTCACATCTAGAGGTAACCCTAAACAAGCATACCAAGTTTCAAAGCAATCCAATCATAAATGTGCCCAGTAGGGTGTGACAAAGGGAAATATAGATGCCGAACTAAAGCAAGTTCAAAGGTCATTGTCAATGGCAACATTTTTTTGACGGACAAGGAAGAAAATCAATAGCTCCCATCTGGAGGTCAGTCCAAAGAAGCATACCAAGTTTCAAAGTGATCTGATCATAAATGTACCCTGTAGGGTGTGCAAAAGGGAAATATTGAGGCCTTACTGAACTGAGTTTAAAGGTCATTGCCGGTAGCAACAATTTTTGACAGAAATGGAAGAAAACTGATAGCTCGCATTTGATGGTCACCCCAAACAAGGATACCAGGCTTCAAAGCCATCTGATCATAAATGTGCCCTGTAGGGTGTACCAAAGGGAATATTGAGATCTGACTAAGTAAGGTAAGTTCAAAGAACATTGCCAGCAGCAACATTTTTGGACGGAAATTGAAGAAAATCAATAGCATACCAAGTTTCAAAGTGATCCGATCTAAAATGTGCACTGCTGGGTGTGCCAAATGGAAATATTGATGCAAAACTGCACTAAGTTCATCGAAGGTCGTTGCAACATTTTTTGATGGAAATTGAAGAAAATCGATAGCTCCCATCTAGAGGTAACCCCAAACGAGCATACAAGTTTCAACTCGATCTGATTATAAATGTGCCCTGTAGGGTGTGCCAAAGGAATATATTAATGCCTGATTAAACTAAGTTCAATGGCAACAAATTTTGATGGAAATGGAAGAAAATCAATAGCTCCCATCCAGAGGCCACCCCAAACAATCATATTAGGTTTCAAAGAAATCTGATTATAAATGTGTCCTGTAGGATGTGCCAAAGGGAAATATTGAGGTCTGACTAAACAGAGTTCAAAGCTAGCGGCAACACTTATTGACAGAAATGGAAGAAAATTGATAGCTCCCATCCAGAGGATTGTGCAGTGAGCCAAAGGAAATTGTGGACATACGTATGTACAGATGTACAGACGTATGTCGACGGTCGAGAAGTGATGGCAATAGCTCAGCTTGACTTCATTATTCCCATGGTCAAAAAACAACAATGCAAAATGTTCATAGAGACAGTTTTTTCCATATCAAATAAGAGGCATAACTGTGGTAATTATGCATGGATGAAACACGTAATATGCAAATATTTGCCCCAAAACAAAGATAAACAAAACCTGACAACCAATGCTGGAGATACAATGCAAAACATTCATACAGAAAGTTTTTTTAGTGTAATAAGGGACACACTCTAGTACATATAAGCAGACATAATCCATAATTGTTGAATATCCTTTCCTCCATGCTGGTCTGTCCCATTATACAAGGACATCAAAATACAACAAATAATGCTTGAGTTACAATGCAAAACATTCAAACAGAAAGTTGTCTAACCCTTTACCCAACGAATCGCCCGTATCCGCCCGAAAAATGAAATGATAGTATGAAATCTTGACACTTTAAAATTTCAGCTGTTTTGACTAACGGATATTCATTTGCACATATTTTCAACAAAGCGTTATAGAGTGTATTTATTATATTTGTTTTGTGAACATTATGTTTGCTATGTTCGGTAGAAAATAACTCAAATATTATGTAGCTGGTATTTATTTTTTCAAAAACGGTGTATACATATAAGTGAACAGAAATGTATTTCATATATCTTTATTACTTTCCAAAGTGTGATTTACTGGGATTCCCAGGTTTGATTATAAACGATAACTTCACAAGTGAATTATGCAATCAACAATTGTGTCATGTATCCGTGCGCGCAGACAAAGATGCTTTGCCGTGGGTGTAATGGGGACATCATTGTTTTTTTTTTAACCCTTTACCTAACATGAAAAGCAGATGACACTTGCAAAAAAAATTCTTGAATAACTATTTTTTTCATTTTTTGTCCCAAAAACATAGGTTATGAGCCCTCATTGGAACGAGCTCAACATGCTCCTTCCAATGAGGGGTCATAACCTATGTTTTACAGACAAAATATGAAAAAATAATGAAAATTAATTGGCGAGTTTTGAGAATAGCGCTGGCCATGTTTGGCTGTTATGTTAGGTAAAGGGTTAAATAATATAATTATTGTTAATAATGAAAAGTAATAAACAGAGTAATCGCTTCACTGGACTGGTTACATGAAATAATTCATTCGAGGCAAGGGACTATATTGTAAAACACTCGTGTGCATTTACGCACTTGTGTTTGTACAACGTCCCTCACCTCTCATGAATTATTTCACATAACCAGTCGAGTCAAGCGATTACTCTCTATTTATTAACTGGCTGAGTCAGGACTAGCATTTTCAGGAGAGCGATTTATTCACTCTTACTGCTTGCCTTAAAAAAATTAAGGGAGACGAAAACTAGACCTCCTGGCCTTAGATAATAATGACTACCATAATAGCCTATTCCTAAAACCCATATCTTTTCAGATCTCTGTACCATGTTACTGGTCTCTGTCTTGTTAGCAGCGCCAAATAAAATGTACAAAGTCCACTAAGCTGAATTCATTAATAGTAAATCTTCATTTGCCCCTTTTACCTCTTGTAAGCATGAGGAGAGCTAATTGCTCCCTTTCCCAATACGAGGAGAGCGATTTTTAGCCCTCCTGCATTTTTAAGAATGGCAGGCCTGCTGAGTGATGGAAGTTCATATTTGGGCATTTTTCAGAAGTTCAGAGAACACAACTTAAAGGCTTCATATTCTGTAGATGTGCCATATGTGCATCAAAAAATGTGTCAAGTGAAATTATTCAGCCTATATGGATTTCCCTTGTTACCATTTATGAGAGAGTGCCCAGGTGCTCTCCAATAAATTTTAACCAGAGGCTCTACAGAGCCTGTAATCGCTCACCTGGAACTACATATAAAAATGTGATTTCCCATAGGCTTTCCATGGTAACTATGACCTGCAATTGTGGCCATGTTTGCAACATTACATCAACATTACTTGAGGATCATTGGTAGAAGGTATCCCAGTCTTCAATCATGTGAAGTTTCAAACCATTTGAATCCATCAAACAGAACCATAGAATGTCTCTGGTGGCCATATTTTCCAACCAACGGGAACAAAAAGAGGATCATTTGTAGAGGGCCTCCTATAGACCATTCTTGCCAAGTTTTGGTTCACATCAGCTCAGTAGTTCCAGAGAGAAGATGAAAATGTGATTTCCCATAGGGTTTTTCTATAGTAACTATAAACTGCAATTGTGGCCATGTTTGCAATACGATCAACATTAAATGAGAAACTTTGGTGGAGGGTGTCCCAGTTATCAACCATGCATAGTTTCAAAATATTTGGCCCTGTGGTTTCAGAGGAGAAGAGTTTTCAAAATTGACCAATCAGAATCAAAGAATGCTTCTGGCGGCCACGTTTTTCACCCAACAGGAATAAAATGAGTAACAGTTGCAGAGAACTTCTCATAGACAATGCCTGCCAAGTCTGGTTCACATTGGCTTAGTACTTTAAGTGAAGATGATGAAAATGTGATTTCCCAGAGGGTTTCTATAGTAACTATAAGCCACAATTGCAGCCATAATTGCAAACCAATGAAGATTAAATGAGGATCATTGGTAGAAGGGGGTTAGTCATCAGTCACACTAAGTTTTCAAACCATTTGGCCTTGTAGTTTCAAAGAAGATTTTCTTTCAAATGCACACATTTATGAATTCTGTTTCAACAAAAAAATCAGTAAAAGAAGGTTTGAAAATTACAATTTTTTAGATGATATTCTCTTTCAAAATAGCTTGGGATAGGTAAAGGGTTACAGGAAACACATTTTACTCCAATTTTGTCAAATCTTAAAAGATATACAACAATTACTGTCATCTAAGCTGACATGATTGCAAGAGAATATAAACAAAATTTCCCTGGTATTCCAAACACCTGTCATCAATCAGTATTTTCTGACAAGTAATTTGAGACTAATAATACATGTATCAACATACAGTTGCAATGGTTTACAGCACAAGTCAAAATAAGTTGTAGGATAATCCTATAAATTATGTATCTTTTCTCTTCCTACACTGATAAGACCAGAAGCTGACATCATTTTCTGGAAAGCTCTCACTGAAAGCTTTCCAGAAAATTTAGATTCTGATCTTGTCAGGACAGGAGCAGTAGTTTACTTAATTTATTGCAGTTAAGCTACAACTTATTTTGACTTGTACTGTATACACAATATTTTGGGGGTTTTCCCCCAGTTCTCAGTTGAGAAAACAGGAATCAAACCATACCAGATTCTCAAAAAACAAGTATTTTGCTGACAGTACTGATTTTCGTGCAGACAGGAGAGGCATTGGGTTAAGCATTAGAATATAGCCTCTGGTGGCTACATATTTCCATCCTCTCATGGACCATTCCTGCGAAATTTGGTTCACGTCGGCTCAGTTGTTCCAGAGAAGAAGATGAAAATGTGATGTCCCATAGGGTTTCTGTAGTAACTATAAGCCGCAATTGTCTCCATGTTTACAATCCGATCAACACGAGGATCATTGGTAGAGGGGGTCCCAGAGTCATCACTTATGTGAAGTACCAAAACATTTGGCCTGGCAGTTTCAGAGGAGAAGATTTTTGAAAATATACCAATCAGGATCAAAGAATGTTTTTCAACCCACAGGAACAAAATGATGACCATTTGTAGAGGACCTCCCATAGACTATCCCTGCTAAGATTGGTTCACGTCAGCTCAGTAGTTGCGGAGAAGATGATGAAAATGTGATTTCCCATAGGGTTTCTATAGTAACTATAAGCCGGAATTGTGACCATGTTTGCAACCCGATCAACATTAAATGAGGATCGTTGGTAGAGGGGGTCCCAGTCATCATTTATGTGAAGTATCAAAACATTTGGCCCGGCAGTTTCAGAGGAGAAGATTTTTGAAAATCCACCAATCAGAATCAAAGAATGCCTCTGGTGGCCATGTTTTTCAATCCTTGGGAACAAAATGAGGATCGTTTGTAGAGGATCTCCCATAGACTATCCCTGCCAGGTTTGTTTTTATGTCGCCTCGATTTTTCCAGAGAAGAAGAGGAAAATGTGATTTCCTATTGAGTTTCTACAGTAACTATAAACTGCAATTGTGGCCATATTTGTGATCCAATCAACATTAAATGAGGATTGTTGGTAGAGGGGCTCCCAGTCATCATTTATGTGAAGTTTCAAAACATTTGGCCTTGCAGTTTCAGATGAGAAGATTTTTGAAAATCCACCAACCAGAATCAAAGAATTCCTCTGGGGGCCCATGTTTTTCAATCCACGGGAACAAAATGAGGATTGTATGTAGAGGACCTCCCATAGATTATCCCTGCCAGGTTTGTTTTCACATCGCCTCAGTTTTTCCAGAGAAGAAGATGAAAATGTGATTTCCCTCAGGGTTTCTACAGTAACTATAAGACGCAATTGTGGCCATGTTTGTGACACAATCAACATTAAATGAGGATCGTTGGTAGAGGGGGTCCCAGTCATCATTTATGTGAAGTTTCAAAACGTTTGGCCTGGCAGTTTCAGAGGAGAGGATTTTTGAAAATCCACCAACCAGAATCAAAGAATGCCTCTGGAAGCCATGTTTTTCACCCGACGGGAACAAAATGAGGATCTTTTGTAGAGGACTTCCCATAGACCATTCCTGCCAAGTTTGGTTCACACTGGCTCAGCGGTTACAGAGAAGATGAAAATGTGAAACATTTACGGATGCCAGACGACGAAGGACGGACGCCAAGTGATGAGAAAAGCTCACATGGTCTTTTAGGCCAGGTGAGCTAACAAGGTAAAAAGGTGAACAAATTTTCTAAACAAAAATAATTTAGAACTCCACTAATCATTAACAAGAGCACCGCGTAGCGGGACATTATACGCCTGTTTTGTATTTTTGAAGGATTGGGATAAGGATGGGGGTGAGGGTGAAAATTGTTTGGACCAACCCCATATTCGAACTTGACCTGTATTTTGTTGTGATTAAACAACATACCAAGTTTGGAACCAATCGGAAAACAAATAATAAAAGTTATCATCCAGAAACCAAATATTTGATGCATTCTATGTCCAACAAGGTCCATAATTCAGGGAAACTTCGAAGTTCGAACTGACCCTATATTCGAACTTGACCTGTCTTTTGTTTTGATTAAACCACATACCAAGTTTAGGAGTCAATCAAAAAAAAAATACTAAAGTTATCATCTGGAAACCAAATGTTGATGAACGGACAGACTGACGGATGGACAAATGGACAGACCGACAGACTGATTCCATAATTCGACGGTTTTTCAACAGGTGTATAAAAAATCAGTTAGGCCATACTAAAGTTATAATCCAGAAAACACAAACTGCACAAATTCAAGAGGAATAACTCTGGAAAGGTATATGCGATTTTGGCCGAAAGTGAGCTTGAACTGTGCTTTGTGGTCATAAACAAAATCTGAGAATTTGAAACAAATTAGTCAAGGCCAACTAAAGTTATCATCCGGAAACCACATAATTCACAAATTTGCAATAATTCAAGGGGAATAACTATGGAACGGTACATGCGATTATGGCCAAAGGTGAACTTGAGCTGTGCTTTGTGGCCAAAAACAAAATCTGAGAATTTGAAAAACATCGGTCAAGGCAAACTAAAGTTATCATCCGGAAACCACAAAATCCACAAATTTGCAATCATTCAAGGGGAATAACTCTGAAAAGGTATATGCGATTGTGGTCAAAAGTGAACTTGAGCTGTATTTTGTAATCAAAAACAAAAAACTGAAAATCTGAAATAAATCGGTCAAGGCAAACTAAAGTTATCGTCCGGAAACGAAAAGTTGGGCTAAATTCCCATAAATAAAGGGCCATAACTCTACTGCAAATGGGCCGCTAGAAAGGGAAATTGAACCCATCCTGTATTTTGTCACACTAAATCCACATGCCAAATTTAACTCAGCTCAATCCATTACAACTAAAGTTATCGTCCGGAAACGAAATGTGTCCATGGACGGACAGACAGACAGACGGGTGGAGAGACCATTCACATAATACATCCCGTTTTTCAAACGGGTGTATAAAATCAACATCTGAAAAATTTGGTGTCAATCCGTCAAGGCATTCGGCTTTAAATGAATGGAAACCAATTTTTTTTCAAAAATTGTGTTTTCAAAGGGCCATAACTCTGCAGCAGATGGACTGAGAAACACCAATATCGAACTTGACCTGTATTTTAATGCTAAAAACAACATCTGAAAAATTGGTGTCAATCCATCAAGGCGTTCAGCTTTAAATAAACGGAAACCAATTTTTTTAGAAAAATTATGTTTTCAAAGGGCCATATCTCTGCAGCAGATGGACTGAGAAACACTAATATCGAACTTGACCTGTATTTTAATGCTAAAAACAACTTCTGAAAGTTTCATGTCGATCTGTCAAGGCGTTCGACTTTAAATGAACGGAAATCAAATTGTTTACGGACAGACGGACGCTCCAGCATTTCGGGTTTATGGGCTACCAAAAAAACATTTTGTATGTCCAAAACCTTATTTTACCCAGAACCGCACCCCCTCCACCCTAGAACTTATATTTAACCCTAACCCCAACCCTCCACCCAAAAACCACACCCTAACCCTACCCCACCCTGACCCTAAAATCACACCCCAGACCCTAACCCCCACCCACCCCCAGGACCTAACCCCCCAACCTTAAGCCCTACTCTGCGGCTACCCCTAACCCCCCACCCCACCCCTGACCCAACCCCACCCTAGCCAACCCAATAGGATTAGGAGCTATTTTTCGGTTTAGGGGCTACTAAAACTAAAACCCCGCCCCTGACCCCAACCCTAACCCCCGGGACCTAACCTTCCCCAACCTTAAGCCCTACTCTGGGGCTATCCCTAACCACACCCCACTCCTAACCCTAACATTACCTTAATTTGAAGGTAGCCCCTAATAATAATATCCCCTAAACCCCCAATGTTGGCCAGGATGGACAGACGGACAGACAGATGGACAGACAGACAGACTTATAAAATAATACGACTGTTTTTTAAACGTGATTGTGATTATTGGGAATATGTTCATTTCTATTCCCTGTATGCTATGTTTTTGATAAAAATAATATGAGGTGTATACTGTACTAAAGAGCTGAGGGGTGGGTTAATATGACCTCACAGTTAATGTATGTGGCCCTCACAGTTAACGTATATCAACAAAAGTTACAAGTTACAGTGAAAGTCATCCTGTCAAGTTACATTAAAATCCCTTCAAAAATATGGCCTGTAGACTGTGCTAAAGGTTTTCGGGCTTCGGGCCCCTGTAGCCGTCAGTTTCCCAATTGCGTCCAAAGGGGACATTCTCATCTAGACATTATATGAAGTCAACCAACCAAGTTACAATGAAATCTCTTCATAAATATGACTTGTTGACTGTGCTAAAGGTTTTTGGGCTTTGGGCTCTGTCAGCCATCATGGTTGAATGATCGCGACCAAAAGGGGACATTCTCATCTGGGCATCATCGGGAGTGATCCTACGAAGTTACAATGAAATCCCTTCTTATATATGACCTGTAGACTGTGCTCAAGGTTTTCGGGCTTCGGGCACTTGTAGCCATCACAGCTGACCAATCACGACCAAAAGGGGATGTCATCATCTAGGCATTATATGGAGTCAACCTAACAGGTTACAATGAAATACTTCCATGAATATAACCTTTTGCCAATGCTAAAGGTTTTCGGGTTTGGGGCTCGGGCAGTCGTCACAGTTGGCAGATCTTGCCCAAATGGGGAAATCCTCATCTAGACATCATGAGGAGTCATCCTACCAAGTTACAATGAAATCCCTCCACATTAAACATGACCTGCAGACTGTGCTAAAAGTTTTTGGGTTTCGGGCTTGGGCAGCCATCACGGTTGATAGATCATGCCCAAAAGGGGACGTACTCATCTAGGCATTATACAGAGGCATCCTACCAAGTTACAATGAAATCCCTCCATAAATACGACCTGTAGACTGTGCTAATGGTTTTGGGGTTTTGGGCTCGGGCAGCCATAACGGTTGCCCGATCACGGCCAAAAGGGGACGTTCTCATCTAGACATGACCCCAAACCTGCATATGAAATTTTGTGATGATCAGACAAGAACTGCAGGGTGTAGCCCGTGCTAAAGGAAAATGTGAACAGACTCACAGACTAACAGACTCACAAACTAACAGACTTCCGCACACTTTATGACAATAGCTTATCTTGACTATGTTAAGTTAAGCTAACAAAAAAATAAAAAATAGAAATAAAAGTCTCCTTCCCTGATTTGAAAAATACAATGCTCAAGACCCAACTGTATTTTTTTTATTTAGACTTGAGGTTTAATTTAAGTTTTATTGGTGATAAAACTATCATTGCTGCTTGATATCCCCACTTTACATATGGAGAGTAACAATGCAGAGAAAAGTTAACTGTTTCAACAGGGTGAGTGCTGGAAGCCTATATTTGGACTTCATTCCACGGAAATTAGAAGATTTCATATTCTGTGGGTGTAGTATTCTTTTGGGGGAGTGAAATTATTTTGTTTGTTTGGTTTTGTCTTGTAATTTATTGTAGAGTATCTATGGACTCTCTCAAATAAAGTGTCACAAGGCAAACTCCTACAAAAAAAACTCTTGGCAACCCTAAGTAATTTAACATTCTACCAGTTGAGTGCTCTGAACAGGTGAATTTACAGTCACTTTGTTCCCAGCTGGAAGAGGTCATCAATAACCTTTTCATCCCAAGGATCAAAATTTCTCCCACCACTGAGGTACTGAGCATATATAAAGTTGTGTGAGAAAGCTGAGACAGATATGCCTGTCTCACCCACACAAGTGGCAGCTATCTCACCCAACCCACATGACCAACCTAAATTGGCTTATTAGCATATTTAATGAGTGGACTATTCAATCATCGCATGTTCTTCTGTAAACAAACAGCATGGTGTAATGTTTCGGAAATATTAGCAGACAAACATTTGTCAAAGAAAATAGAAATAGAAACACAAACAGCAAAACCAAAGGAATAAAACTCTTTTACATGAATTTTTGGATGAACGCCATTATGAGAGGTGCGAGTTGCACAAAATTCTTGTCGAAAAGTTATATGAATGCATTGAACATTCACAATATGACGTCATCGGAATGTGTCAATATTCATTCCGCTACAAATCTTTAACTCGTGTCTTGCCAGCATTGGGATTTAATTTTGTTGTATATACCTGTGTTATGTACAGAACTTTTGTGTGATCTTTCTGATAAGCAAATCAATTTTTTTCAGAAATGGACAACAGAATTGTTTGATATAGTTGGATGTGCCCCTGAATTACTTTGATGATGTCAAGACTGTTTTGGTGGGGGAGAAAAAATAATCCCTGATGGGGGTGGGTGTGAGATGGGGATATCTCACCCTTGAGACAAGATAATTGGTCCAGACACTCGGCAGGCCTTGTGTCTGGGCCAAATATCTTGTCCTCGGGTGAGATTTCCCCATCTCACACCATCACCCACCAGGGATAATAATAATCTTAACCCTTTACCTAACGTGAAAAGCAGACGACACTTGCAAAAACAAATTCTTGAATAACTATTATTTTCATTTTTTGTCTCAAAACATAGGTTATGACCCCTCATTGGAATGAGCTCGTTCCAATGAGGGGTCATAACCTATGTTTTAGAGACAAAAAATGAAAAAATAATGAAAATTAATTGGCGATTTTTGATAATAGCGCTGGCCAGTTTTGGCCGTTACGTTAGGTGAAGGGTTAAACTGATCAACAGAAGTTAAGAATAAGCAATATTACACCCTAGGTATCTCATTTCATTGTTAATCTATTAAAATTTCTCATGCTCATATTTCACTTTATGGGTCGAACGTTATAATATATCTATCCGAGAATGTCATAAGCATTCATGATGAGAAACAGAAGACATCTTTTGATATAAAATCAATAATTGTGGCTGTTATAAATGTTCTACCCCAAGAAGAGCAAGTTGTATATGTTAACAGATGGCAAAACCAATTTACTAACAACATTTTTACAGTATTGACAACTGAGGTACAGTGTTGGGCGGTTTTGACAATTTTGAAAACTGCCATTTCTGAAAAAAAAACCGCGGTTTACGGTTTAATTGAATATCTGCGAACCCACGATGGAAATGCATTGGAACATTCGAAATTGACCAATCCGGGACGGGATTCTCTGTAATCCTGAAGCATCCGATGGTGACCAAAGTTTTCCCGAGAACGAATGAAACAAATAAGTTAATAAGTTACACAGGGCTTGACTTCGATTCGTTAAAAGAGAGGGACGCGCTGAGTTCCACTGCCCGAGTTTAAGAGAAGGTTTCAAAACGGCAGGCACTTCGAAAATTAGGAGCAGTTTGACCGGTAATGTCCAAGTCCAGTAACTCCAGTTCACAAATTGGGTGTCATTCACCGCGGTTGGAGACTCGGAATGATGGAGACTTGCTGACGTCCATGTAGAAATAGGTAGGGTGACTTCAATTTAATTGATACGTAACATAATCGAGCAAAATGTACACCAGCTTATTGCCACCCCGAGGTAACACCCCCTCACGTTATAGACTGATGACGTTACACAATTTTGGAGAAGATTTCAATACTCACGAAAAACACGTGGTTCAGCCGCTCCTCTTCAGAAATGAAAATAAACCCGTTCCACATTCATATCATTATGCATTTTAGGTTTCCTACCACTTCTGCAGTTCAACCAGGAATAACTTCCTAAATACTGAACGTTCGTGATTAAAACTTGAGCACCATAGGTGGATTAACAAATTTCTGTGAAATATGATGCCAACGTGCCAGTTTAGTTTTTTTTTTTCACGTACCAATTCTAAATAAAACATTGAAACATGTGACGGAAGAAAAACAATTCTTTCGCGCTACAAGAAACTACACTACTTGATTGGTTGGATTTTTGTCTTCTCAACCCCATATAAGGAAGTAATTATATGCCTCCGCCCTCCAGTTGATTGCACAAGTACGGGCAATACATTGTTTTACTCATGCAGAATGTCGTTTTGCATACTGCATAGCAGACGAACACTGCCAGCGATGCGATTCTTATAAAATCATATTATTGTTTTGTCTGCAGTTTGGCCACAGTTTGGTGTCTGTAAGGTTCCAGGTCAACTCGCCCCCTACAATTTTCCCGGGTCAACTCGCCCCCGCTCGGAGGGCGAGTTGACCCGCCTTTGGGGGGCGAGTTGACCCAGAATTTTTTTTTTTTTTTTACCTAAATTTTTCAAGTAGGAACAAAAATTTTAAAAAATAATGTTATATTTGAAGTATTCACCAACCTTTTTTAAAAATCCTTTAGGAAATTTCTAGAATCCAAAAACGTAAATGGGGGCATTATTTTTTTAATCAGAAATTCCCATGAATCGAAATATTTTTACAATATAATATTATTTAAATTTGACCCTTGTATGTAATTCTTTCACCCACTTTTTCGTGTGTTAATTCTTTCCATCCATCATTTATTCAGTTATGCGTCGCCCCGGGTCAAGTCGCCCCCAAGTAGTAATATCATTTCAGATACTGATGTTGGATATTACGACTTGGGGCGACTTGACCCGGGGCGAGTTGACCCGTTCCCGTCTGTAACTTTGTTCAACTGTACAATTCGAATGGTAACTGATATGAGACCAATGTGTAAACAGAATCATAAATCGTTGATTATAATTTTGACGCAATGATCGATTCATTGCATCAGAATTAAAATCAATTATTTTGTATTTCAGTAAATTCAGTTTGCACATTGGGCTCGGGAATTATCTCCTGTCTGAAAGATCTATGGTCACCTAAAAGTACCCAATTCACAAGCAGAACAGAATTACCGTTAATTTTGTAAATATCACATTGGTACCAACGGCCAACTCTCATGTCACATGCAGTGTACAAAGGCCTTAACAGTTCAAACAAAGCCATGTTATAAAGTAATTACATGTGTGGTTCTGAAGTTCTGAACTTCTGCTGATCCCCAGTTTATGCTTCGAAACGCACGTTGTATTATGATCGCAGCATGGATATAAACTCAAATGTAGGCAATCATTTACAGTCATTCAACACTTTACCTAAGCAAAACCAGCGGTATAATTGCCACTCAGTTTTTTAAATATTTTTCCTTTTTTGCTTTAAAAACGCTGGTTGTGACCTCTCACTGGAATGAGCGTGATGCGCTCGTTTCTATGAGAGATCACAACCTGTGTTTTTTTTAAAAAAAGAAATGATTTTAACATGTTAGCGGGCTATGTAACAATTTATTCAGGGGAAGGAGGGGCAGGACAAAAAGTTTGGAAGAACACAATTTATTGGATAATTAACAGCAAAACCATTGAACAAACATTTTTCAAAACCATGTAACTGTTCAAAAAACTTTCAATGAGGCCTGCAAAAATATAGCGGCAAAAAGACAGGGATTCAACAAAGCTGCGTTTACCAAAATCTCATAGCGCAAAAAGACCAAGATGCTAATAATATAGCCTAATCTAATGTGCTCATTACTGATTAGGCTGTATTATTAGCATCTTGGGCTTTTATAAAGTCACACAAGCACGGCTATCATTAGAAGTGTCTCGATGAGACGTTTTTGATGATATCCACACTTGTGTAGATTTTTATAAAAAGGCAGGCTAGTATCAGGCTATGTCATGTCGGATAAACTGTGAAATCGCGTGAATGACAGCAAACAAGGCTCAAATCAAGCGGAATACATTCGACAGAATTTTCGTAACAAGTAAACGAAACAATTGTAGCTAATGTAGCACTCAAGTTGACTCAACCATCAATATTTCGAGAAAGAAAAACCAGCATGTCAACCTTTTCTGGGTTCAAATTGGACCGCTTACTTGTTACAATATTACCAGCTGTGCTGAAAACCCTTTCAGATGGGCAACTGGTTGCCGGGATGCATAGATACTTCTGGGTGAGACAGGAGAGAACTGGATAAAAACTATGATTGTCTTTCCACCAAGAAAGAGGATTAACGTCGTGGTCGACGCAAGGAAAGGCTAAATATCTGTCAATGTCAACATCAATTGGGTCTTTGCTATTTTTCTCTTTTACTTCTTGAGCGGCTTTGGGCTTTTTGAAGTAATCACTTAGAGTGCGTTTTTTCGGCGCCGGGGAAGAAGAATCGGTGTCAGACTTTTCTTTAACAACAACTTCAGCAACATCAGATGTTTTTTCACCTGATGGTGACGCGGCTGCAGTTAAAGAAGTAAACTCGGCCTTCAACTTGTTTCTCATCTCAGCTACATTTTTGCTTGTGTAATCCGCTTTGAAGCGGGGGTCTAAAAATGTCGCCTTGTTGATGATGTCTTTTACAGTGGGTTCTGAATATTTGTCTTTCAAATAAGATAGGATTTTCATTTTAATGTCTCTTGTCAGTTCACAGTCAGTGTCTGTGGTCTGTAAAATATCCGTTTCCAGTAAGTTGATGACAGGAATCACATAACTGATGGTGATCAATTTTTCATGTGAGAGAATGTCAGTGAATTCACATAGAGGACCCAAGACCGACTGAATGGCTTCTAGAACTTCAATGTCTTGCCAGGTAGGGATAAGATGGAGTGCCTTTCTGTTGCTGCTCAAAACTTTATTGACCGCTTTCTCTTGTTCAAGGAGTCTGGAAATCATTTTCTGCCTTGACCCCCACCTTGTCTCACTTTCAGTGACCAGAAAACGTGGCTTTATATTAAGCTCTTCTTGTGCCCGCCTGAGGTCTCTCCGCTCTTTCCAACTCTGAGAAAAATGGGCCACTATTTTTTTTGTAACCCCCACAGCTCGTGACACCCTGCTATCACCTTTCATAGAATTCTCAACAGCGAGATGTAACCTGTGCCCAAAGCACGACATTCGACGCCACCCATTGTCTTGTATTGCTTTAATCATGTTGCTTGCGTTATCAGTTGTTGCTGCCACTAACTTATGTTCATGGAGACCCCAGGATTCCAACATGATTTTAAGGCCCTCAGAGATAGTATCGGCAGTGTGATCTTCGGGTAGATACATTGTTTGAATGCATTTACTTATAAGTTCCCACTTGTTATCGATATAATGAACTGTTAGTGAAATATATGGTTCTTTTGTGGTACTGCTCCAAAGGTCCGTGGTTATAGCAAAATAATCAATAGAATTCATTGCGGAAGATACTTCTTCGCGTGTTTTTATGTATAATTTTGGTATAGCCTCAGAGGAGAAATACTTTCTGCTTGGGAGTTTGTATCTACTGTCAAATGCTTGGAGCATTTTTATAAATCCCTCTTTTTCTACTGTATAGACCGGTAACATGCACTGGGTCAGGCATTTCGTGACGGATTCTGTCAACGAGTTCCAGCGTTTACCACTCCTATCATATAACGTAGCTTGGGCAAAGGTGTCCACAATGGATGATTGAGCTTTATCTATCTTTGGTTTGGTACAATTTTCTGGGCAAACTTTTGAATTTAATTTCGCCTCTTGAATTCGTGCATAGTCTATTGGGTGGTGTGTTTTCAGATGATTGAAGAGATTTGATGTATTTCCGTTCTTGGCTGCCACTTTTTTCAGACAAATATTACATCGTGGGTTACACTGGTCTGGTTTATTATCAATTATTTCCAAGCTGAATAATTGCCAAATACGCGACTTTGTGTTAGATTTTGGCTTCAAATTCGAATTTTCCGCCATTGTGCGTTGTTTGTTCACGTGGCAATTAAGGGGGGTTAATTCAACTTAATTGGTGCTCATTTACTCCCAATTAATTATGACCTATTTCAAAGATTGATGCGTTCACAATTGGCTTCGCAAAAAGAGCCTTATTTAGCCCCCCACCCCCCGGCCCCCTTTCCAACCCACCCATGACTCAAAACAGCCACCCTCATCCATAGTACCCGATGGTGTAAAAAGTCGTCGCAATGACCCGTTTGAAATAAACCACGGTGGCAGATCGATAACCTGAACAACGTTCAACTCAAAAGGCTCTTTGAAATCGACATCGAAGTTTTCGCAACCAGTGGCGTGTAAGAGAAAATTATGTCGAGCAGTCACTATATATAATCCGTTTCATATAAGAAACACTATGTATAACGGTATTGGATTGACGTCATCCCAATGTCAACAATAACAGACTATAGCATAAGTGAAACCTGCGTTGGAGATTCTTGGAAATCTTCTAAAACTGGGTCAGTCACGTAAGCGTGATCTGATACAAACAAAGCACATTCGGTGTAATAATAATGCTGTGGGTTGGAAGACATGGTCGCGGTGTTTGTGTCGGTAGACCGTAGACTGTACAGAAAGCGTTCGAAATAAACGAAATTCATTAGCTGTTCTTGGGATTTATTAAATGACTTTATTCTGGATGACAAGCTTTTCAACAAACTGCGTCATGCAACTAAATAAAAATCGCGGTTTAATCGTGCTTTCAATATATTGAATTTAAAAAAAAACGCCGGTTTTATCGCGTTTTTTTTTTCAGTATTCAATAGAGTCAATATATTGAAATACCGCCCAACACTACTGAGGTATGTATTTTGATCTACTTACAAAGGAAACTCAAAGAGCTCCATATTCCTGTGTTACAATGTGGGGGTGCATTAAAAAGTAAATGTTTTAAATGGCGATATATTTTGAGATTCAAATAAAATAAACCTGTTTCGGACTCTGATTCTTCACTCTCTGTATCAGAACTCGAGCTGCTCTTTTTATCTTCTTTCTTCTGGAAAGCGTCGAAATGGGCCCGTTCCTGTTCAACTGTTTTGAGTATTACATTCTGCTTCTGGTCCACACTCATACGAGTGACTGAAGTCCTGAATAATAAAACACCATCAACTGACATAGCTAAACATTCAATAGTATTTTAAAGAACTCTTCTTGAGTATTTTCCAGCATATTACAAGACTTTAGCATAACATTTCTTTATGATCTCTTAAATTTTTACATCCTTCTCACACATGTTCCAGACTAATAACACAAGGTCATTTTCAGCATCTATGACTGTATCTTGACCGCAACATCGGTATGAAAGGATGTCACTATAGGTTAAAACATTCGTCAAGAGGGCACTCATACCATTGTGGAAGGATAGAACTCAAGGCTACAGTTAAAACTAGAAGTCCTGTCATGAAATGCGCACAAATTTCACGTCAATCTGCGCATTAATCTACTCATTATGACCATAGTAAGGCTATCAAATTCTATACATATGGTCTATGCACAAGCAATGTTTCAGCCAATGGACCTCTGGGTAACCCAGAGGTCCATTGGCAGAAACACTGCCTATGTTTTCTCTGAGTAACCAGGAGAACCTGCCGTGCTTTGGATGCCATTCAATATAAAAAATATTAAGCCTAGATAAGCGCAGAGTTCGAGACTAGACTTCTAGTTTTAACTGTACGCTTCTTGTTCTTTCCTTCCGCAATGGCTTGAGTGCTGTACTGATGAATGCATTCACACATCATGATGTTCTGTGTTTATTACATGCCTCCATGACACAGAATCCAAAAATTAAAAAATTCAGTCTTATTTGTAGAATTCGATACTTCTGATATCTGCTTGAAATAAAAACCAAAACAAAACTCAGGTCTAATTGGTAAACACGTTTGACAGATCAATATATAAACAGAAAAATATAAATGAAAATTGTGTCCAAATGAGTTATTTGTATTTTTAAGAAATTAGCTGCCGTTATCTGAGAAATATTCACTTCAAAGTCTGAAACATAAGTGTTATAAAATCATTTATAGAATAAGTTCAATTTCTTCATTTTGGAGAATTTGAACAAAAATATTTTTCAACTGACATTTGATTTATTGGCTATCACTGGAGCTTCCGAACTGATCTAGGTCAGAAAGCAATGTTTTGATTGGCCAATTATGAAAATGGGTGGAGTTTACTTAGTTCTTTTGATGAATCCATGACAAAAGGTGGAAAAATAGTCCATCAGTAAAATTTCATATGGAACGCATATTCCGTATGGCGTACGGATTTGTAAATATGGAACTAGAGGAAAAGTAACAGACATGTAATAAATACCTATTCTGCACACTTTAGACTTCCATCCCAGGCGATGGATACAGAAACTTGTTTAAATGGAACTTTTTTATCACAGTAATCAAGCACTGTTCTACTTCCTAGGGTTTCCATGGGTGAAATGTTTGAAAGAAAAACATATAAAATACCACAGCATACAAAACAATAGCACACACTTAGAGCCAAACAATTACCAAAAGCCATTTTTCAAGGACTCTGACAAATTTTTTCGAAAAATGTTTGATTTTTAAGCATTTTCAATGGCCTTGAATTTCACTTTTAAAATTTGAGCACTTTTAATCACTTTCAAGTACCCATATGAACCCTGATAAGCAGTTTAGTACATTTATTGCTTGGTGTTTAAGGTCACTTTCAGCATCGATATGCAACAAGCTATTAATTGAAATTAGAATAAGGTTTCATTTTTGGAATTCACTTAAAAAAAGCTTTTCACAATCTAATCCACCGTGGACTGGTTACTTTCCACAGGTGGACAATATTTCCAAGAACACAATAATATTAGATTCAAAAAACAAATTATAGGAATAATCATCACCAATTTAATTAATGAAGCCCCAGAGATTAATTAAAATTTTGCTGATGATGATTTTTATTACCTGGTAAATTCATGCGTGGACCTCACTGCCCACAGGTGGATTACGACCGGTCCATGAAGACTGTACTGTAATGATGGGTCATAAGCTGAGTTTGAACATTTTTGGAGAATAATCCTATCCTGACTGGTTTTAGCCATTATATGGGTAAAGAGTTGATATAGAGGAAATTTACACTATGGCTGTAGAGTGTACAGGCTTAATTACTCAGTTAATAATGAAATTTATTATATGCTAGCCTGTGAATTATTGCAAATTATCTAAAAGATATTTCTCGATATCCATTGAGATGATGGATATTGAGGAATATCCCTCAGTAGCTTCCTAAGTGGCATCACGCTACGCTTCATCACGTCGCCTTGAAGGAACAATCAGTTGATCTTTGTTATTGTTTTGAAACGTGTGCATTTGGGGTCAAATTGGCCTGAACATTGTGTAATAAAATGTCTCGTAGCATATAATTAAAAAGAAAATCTACTCTATTTTAGTCAGTATCTGGAATTATCTCATGAGTGTGGACCTGAAAGTTTTATTTTTCACGACAGCTTGTGCAAGTGAAAAATAAAAATTTTTCAGTTCCACACGAGGAATTTTTTAAGTTGCTTCCTAAATGTTACGCTTCGGCGCATGATGTCTCCTTGAACGTTGCCTTGAAGGAACGATCAGCAGCTTTTTGTTATTGTCTTGAAACTGTTTGCAGTCGAATTGGTCTGAATACTACACAGTAAAATGTCAGGTAGAACCGTAGTCAAGTTATCATCCGGAAACCAATTGTTTACAATTTACTATGTTCAAGGTCACTGTGACCTTGACCTTTGACCAAGCAAGTCCAAAATTAATAGGGTTCTTCCTCTCACCAATACCAAACTACCTATGAAGTTTCATGAACATGGGTTGAATCATTATCAAGTTATCATCTGGAAACCAATTGTTTACGCCCGCCTGCCATTCATCAAACTATAAGTTGAGTTTGACTTCGTCACAACTCGACTAAAAATTGATAACTCCCATATTTTAAAAATTAAGAGGTTTGAGTTACCTTACTTGTTCTTCAAACATTAGTATGACTGGGAAAAAGTCAAATAGGTGCTGAATTCAAGTGTTAAGACACTTGGACCAGATGTCTTTTTTAATGAGATTTTGGGATTGGTGGGGGCAAGGGGAGTGGGAGAAGGTAATTATGTGAACAAGTAACAACATTGTTTAACCCTTTCAAACTGAATGAAATTATATCCAAAGAATTTTAAAATTACAAATATGTGTATGTTCCTGGCATTTTCATTTTTTCTTCTTGCTTTTACCCCATTTCCTCCAATATATAGTTCAGCACAGATTACCAATGCACGTAGCAGCAATGGGGTTAATTACAGAAGAATGCATCACTTGAATTTTACATACTGCACTTCACTGGAAGTCAGCAAAAATATCTTTTTCAAATTTCCTGGTGCTGCAGAATGAATTTAGGATGCTGATTTTATTGCAACTGGTAGAGATGCAAGGGTTATTTAATTATTTACTGTTGTTTAACGTCACATATTTCTTCACTATGGCTAATCGTGACACAAAATGGATATAAAGTCAAGTCCAGCCAATCAATTATACCCATGTTGCCCATTTTAGAGGACCTTTACCCCAAGCAGTGGTTACAAGTCCCTTTTACAAGTAAAACAGAGTTTGTTTACCACAGTAAGCTTCACATCCTGGTATTCCCATGAGGAACCAAGTTTCCTTTGGCACCACCGCCTTGCAAAGCAATACTAAACCATGCACACCACTTGGTCACTGGCATACCCATCACCTAGCGAAAATATATTAAATCACACACACCATTTGGCTACTGGCAGACCCATAAATCTACTCATAGAAGCATCTGATATAAGCATGTGATGTATTAAAGACTTTTGGCCTAAGAAAGTTAAGAATCTGTTTCTCAGGTCCTCTCACATGGTCATTTTGGCTGCCGCATGCTCTCTTTTTATAACCATGGCAAACTTGAAAAAATAAAAATTGAATGGTTCCTGTCAGACATTTTACCCAAGTTAATAAAAGTGCTAAATTTGTCCCTTGAGTGCAACAAGACTTTGCAATGCTTTCGCATTGCAAAGCCTTTTTGCACTTATGGGACAAAAAACACCACTATCCATACTATTCTGTAGATTATGAGACCTAAAACATAAAATGAAAAACCAAGAACATGAACTTTTGATGGGAAAGAAATAATTACAGAAATAAAATAAAAAACTGCCAGCCCACATGCAATTTTACAAAAAATGGCCTGAGAAACAGAACATCTACTTTGTGGGGCCTATACAAGCTTTACATTTTCACTGTGATATTTATCTTGCAGTGACTAAGTTAAAGATGAGATTTTTACTACATATCCACTTTCCAAGGTACCCACAGCCAGTTATGATATTGTGTTACTCAGTCATCAAAATAATACAAGTCATCTGAACCAACTAGCAAATTGATAACTTTAAAAATCGCCCATTAAATGACATTATTGTTTGACAGAAAAAAATATAAAATTTATGTCACAGTATAAATGTAATGATGATTTAATGACATTTAAGGTGTAAAAATAACATTTAATAACCGTTACTACCATAGAATCCATCAAATACTAATCATTGGATTCCCATAATTTACTAGAACCACATTCAAGGACATTTGCACCTACATTCAAAGATTTTCACATCCAACTGAAAATGGATTTTTCCATCTTCAAATAAACTACTACAAGGAGCTTACTTAATTGGATATCTCTTAATTGAATAACCCTGTTAATTGAATATAACTTCCAAACACAAAGCCATTTCCCATACCTTCAGATCAAATTTGACCTGGTAATTGCATATAGTCAACAGTCAACCCCTGTTAACGGGACAAGAGAGTCTAACGATATCCATATTCCCCGCCAACTTTTATGTTATGATAGGAATAAGCATATGACAGGGACCGACCTGGGCATGCGCCAGTGCGTATTTGGTTCTGAAACATCAGGACCTGGCTCTTAAATCTCAGAAATAGGCTTCTCAGTTGGCGTGTAACTTCTCAGATCATATTTTGATATTCTTTCGATGGATAATCGAGAGAGACACTCTTACATGTATTATATATATGACTATCATTTATCATTGTTGTAGAGTGCTTAAGTTAATACTTCAAGTCTTAATTACCAAGCATTAATCTTCACTGTGGTTTCTGATCAAGTCTTGGCTGCCTAAAAAGGCAGCCAAGACTTGATCAGAGACCACAGTGAAGATTAATGTTTACTATAGTGTACTAAATGAAAATGATGAGAGCTATTACATACTTGAAGTGTGTGTTACAAACAGCAGTGTGACTCTTGAAATCTAGGCGCATGAATTGAAAAAATAGGCTCCGAGGCTAGAGCATATTTTAAATAGTCCTGATCGGTCCCTGATATGAGGTGATCAAGACAGATGAAAAGATGGATGAACAAACACTGAGATGGTGAATGAACTTCATTGGACAAGGTTAAATACCTCATTTGGTTCATTGCAACTAAAGGAACCATATGAAAACTTCAAATTAGAAGAAATCAAAGTACATAAAGGGATATAACTGCACTGGAAATTTTCATAACATCAAAATCAAACCGGACCTACAGTTAAAACTGGAAGTCCTGTCACTAATAGTGCGCTTATCTAGGCTTGATTGCACGTTGGAATTGCGCGCAGTTGCCATATCGAATGGCATCCAAAGTGCGGCAGGTTCTCCTGGTTACTCATAGCAAACACATGCAATGTTTCTGCCAATGGACCTCCGGGTTACCCGGAGGTCCATTGGCTGAAACATTGCTTGTGCACAGGCCATATGTACAGAATTTGATAGCTTTACTTGGACCATAACGCACACATTAACGCGCATATCAACATGCTATTTTTGCGCATTTCATGACAGGACTTCTAGTTTTAACTGTATTAACATTGTAACTTGTCAAGTAGCTTTGCAGCATTTATTTCTGAAGATATAATGCAAATAAGTGCAATATTCATATATCTTCCAAACACCTGCAATTATGGTAAATTCAAAGTCAACTAGGGCTGTAACTGGGAAAAAATTATTCGAATCTTCCTTTCTATGCACATGTAGACATCATACTCATACTGCACACTACGTTTCATAAAAATCCAATGAAAAATGCAGGAGGAGTTAAGAGGACAAGCATTTGTGAAGGAAATTTTGCTATTACCAAGGGCGGTAACCACAAAAAATTCATCGCTTCGAAAATTCCTGGGACCACATGCACATCTCCACTTGATCCTGATACTTCAGACCAAGCTTCATAAAAAATCCAATAAAAATGTTAAAGGAGTTAAGTGGACAAACCTTTGTGATGGACATGTTACTATTTCCAAAAGCTGTAACCTCACAAAATTTGCCGCATCGATAATGCCTGACCACATCCACATCTACACTTGATACTGATACTTCAGACCAAGTTTCATAAAAATCCACTGAAAACTGTAGGTGTTGAGCAGACAAAGTTTGTGCCAGACTGATGGATGGACTAATGGTTGAAAACCATTTCAATATCCCCCTCTTGACTGTGATGGTGGGGGATAATAAAGAATCTTGTGAAATGTTGAGAAATTACCCAAAGATGGAATAGACCCATTTACCCTGAGTTGTCCAATACTCTGTCAAACAAGATATAATAGAATTTATACCCTGTTTATCGCTAAAATACAGGAAAGTGATCAAATCCACATTAACTGAATACCAGTACTCCTGTTAATTCAACTGGTCGAGTGCTAGAAGCCACCATCATGGCTCCACAGAAAAGTGATGAAAGCCAGCTTAGTGGCTTTACACTGTATGCATAATTTGTTATTTGTGCAGTTATAGGAAAAAAATATTTATTTAAAATTTTGTTACCATTTATTAGAGTGTGCCAACAGGCACTCTCCAATAAACAGTAACAACAGAATTATTTAAGAACAAAATGCTGATGAATTAATGTTCCCCTTGTTGGTAGCATTGTATATTTGAAAAAAATACTCATGTTTCAAATCACCTTTGAAAAATAATTTAGCACTCGACAAGTCAATTATTTTCATTGGTAAAGAGCTTGATCAGTTAATGGAGTTCCACTATACTGTTTGTTTACTAGGGTTTTTAGTAACTTTTGCATCCATTGTTCGTGGCTACACCATCACCACAACTCAAGTATAAGTCATGTTCAGCACTCTACCAGTTAAGAATTAATGAGAGTGGGTTGGAAAAATATGAAAGCCACATGTGATATACAATTACCCAGTATATGATTCGTGATGGCTACAGGCTCCTATTTAATCAATAAATCAGAATAACTTGCACAGAATAAAAAACTGGTGCCCATGGGGACAGTGATGTAGTTTCTGCAGTTTTTACCCTCTGCACTCTGATGTTAAATGGCAAAGTTTTCAGCAGCAAATATTTCCCATAATGCAGCTTAACATTTAACCAAATATACCTTGTTTGACAGAGCTCAGTGAGCTCTGTCAAACAAGGTATAATTGGTAAAATGTGTAGTCAACAGGTTGAGTGCTAGAAGTCATTATCTGGGCTTTCAAAAAATGAGGATATCAGAGGAAAAAGCCTACATTTTCCTTGCTCATGTTTCATATTTTGTTAACTGCAAATAATATTTTGCTTACATAAATTAATTCTATTACAAATTAATGGATAGTGCCTGTAAGCACTCTCCAATAATTTGTAATAAAACAAATTTTAAATAACAAATATCAGACCACCAAAAATTATTATTATTTATTTATTTATTGGTATTTAAGGTCACCTACTTATGCACAATGGCTAATCGTGAACGTGACAGTTTTACAGGTGGAGGAAGCCAGAGTACCCTGAAATAAGAATAGAACCCGGATAGAACTACCGAGCATCGACAAGCAACTGTCAGCTCCTCAACATTCTAACTCTGTTCAAGTTCCGCTCAAGCAGGGTAACGGCGGTTGAAGATATGTGCACCATCGACGTACAGTACGCCTTAGTACATGGCGTCATCATGCCCCCATGTAGGCAACTGGGATAAAGTGCCTTGCCTAAGGACACGACGCGGGTCGTCCCGGACGGGGATCGAACTCTGGACCTCCAGCATAGAAGTCCAAAAGTCTACCACTGAGCCACCGCGCTCCCGACCACCAAAAATATGTAGCCCTCAACCCGTTAACTCCTTGCATGCTGTTGGTGGATATTTCTGCCCAGGACATAAAATCTCATGACACAGAAATAAGAATAATTTTGGCCACGTTCAATCAAATTTCACCTGGTAAACTGAATGGACTTTTGGACTACTGATTTCTACAGTTAAATTTAGATCAATCTTTCATCAAATCTAGCCATGGCTGCTTCACAGCACCCATGACTAGATTTGGTGAAAAATAATTTTAAAATACTCAGCAGGTTGAGAGTTAAACAAGAGAAACGCAGAGTGTTTGGAGAAGATTCTGTTTCACTAGGAGTGAAAGGAGTTAATCAGGATTAGAACTGCCAGTTGAAAGGTGAATACTAAAAATAGTTTTCAAAAGAAAAATGCTGAAAGCAGTAAACACATATTCCTAGAATAAGATCACGAGCAACATGTAACATTTAATATATACGATAAGACTTTCTTTGCTTTTATCAACGCCATGGTGAGGGGAAACATTTCTATATTTAAATTGCAGAACGAATGATGATATATTAACACATTAAATAGCCTTTTCAAACATAAACTTGCAATGATATGTTACATAATCTGCCTGCTCTTACTTTCATTTCAAGTCTGCAGATGTATATTTTAAGTACACAATTAACTGGTAGAGTGCTAAATTTTTTTTGACACCCAAATTTGTTCACATGTCTTTGCTTTGTTACAATTTATCAGATGCAGGCACTCTCACATAAATTGAAACAAGGCAAATCTATACTGACTAAATAATTTCACTTCAAAGGTAATATTAAGCATATCCAGTGAATATGAAATCTTTAGATTACGGTACCTGCACTTCAGGGTAAAGCCCAAATATGTTAATACTTCTCCGGATAAATTAGCTGGGGGTGGGGGGAGTCTTCGAACTGAGCAATTCACTTCACATGAATTATTTATTTATTTATTTATTTATTTATTTATTTATTTAATTATTTATTTATGGGTGTTTAACTCTTTGCATGCTGCTGACGGATATTTCTTGCCAGCACAGGGTTTTTCTTGTGAATAAAATAAGTATAAGTTGGGCACATTACTCATATTTGCCCCATGTAAATTGAATGATTTTTTTCACCAATGCTTTCTTGTGTTACATTTAGATTAATTTTTCATCAAATCTAGTCATGGCTCCACTACAGCACCCATGACAAGATTTTATGAAAAATATCTAGAAAATACATAAGGTCACTATGACAACAATACACATATAAAGTCAAGGTTAATCCCATGCATTCGAAGGTGTTGTTAAACCCCAATAAATAAATAAATCCCCTACACACTGATTTAAAAATACTGAATTCTCAAGTTGCAATTTTTTCAATAATGCAGCAAGGATTTTAAGCAAATCAATCTATTTTAACAGAGCTCAATAGCCTGGGAACCTCTCGAATGCTGCAACTTATTTAATAAGACTGAATCAGTTAAGTTCCTAGGTGCATTATGGGAAACATTTGCAGCTTGAAATTTGAATATTTCAACATCAGTGTGCAGAGGTTTAGCCAATCATGTATTCTTAGGCTGCCTACTTTAGAGGTCTCTTATCCTAGGCTTTGGTTAATCAATTCTCTAAATGCCCGAGCAAATCTGTACAAATTGTAAATTACGGCCATCTGAAAAACAGTTACTCTAACCCCTATCCCACTGGTAGTGTGACAGAATTTTCTCAAATCACTTTGTTTTTCTCTTGATTAACTATGAATTTAACCAATTATATCTTGTTTGACAGAGCTCACTGAGCTGTCCAACAAGGCATATTCGTCTAAATATCAAACAGCATTGTGGGAAATATTTGCTGCTGAAAACTTGGCCTTTTTGACATGAGGGCAGAGGGTTAATCTATTTTTAGGCAACCCTCTTCCTGAATGTTTGAAGGTGAGAAAGGTAAAGTAATATTGATTTATTGGGGTATAATGACACTTTTGACAGGGGGGGGGGGGGGGGGGGGTGTCACCTTGTTTTGAACAGTTTATGGGTGGAGGAAGCTGCAGTACTTGGAGAGAACAACCAAGCAGTAATCAGTAACTGTTAGACTCTCGAACGTACTAACTCGACTCAAGCAGGGTTAGCACTGGTTGAAGACAAGTGCAGCAAGAACATGCATTACGCCTTAGTATACAGAACCGCTGTGACTCTACCTGGAAAATAAAGTGCCTTGACCAAGGACACAATACAGCTACTGCTGGTACTATTGATATGTGGACCTCTTCAGTTTGAAGACCAATGCCCTAATCCTAAGCCACCATGCTCCCAGTGATACAGATATGTTCACAAGTGTAAGTGCAAAGCCTGGAAACCTCGAATGCTGCAGCTTATTATCGAAGTGGGGACCTTTCAGTGGGAAGTCCAATGCCCTGACCCTAAGCCACCGTGCGCCCAGTAATACTGATATGTTCATCAGTGTTAAGTTCAAAGCCTGGGAACCACGAATGCTGCAGCTTATTTAATAAATTTGTTCTTTTGATGGGCTGATGATGTGCAGTGCTAACCCTTTGGCTGTCAAAACCCAAAATGTGACATCTTGATCACCTCATCTGCATCACTGAGTCATATCATCCATCGTGTCACATCGATCATTCATCCATATACACTGTGTGGACTGAAGAACAGACAGCAACACAAGCAAATGGACAAATGTATGTAGTCCAGTATACCACTATTGTCTTTGAGAATGGGGAATAACAAATTGTTGCACGCATCCTGAGGTGAAGATTTCATCAAAATATATTATTTGATATGATACCACTTGCCACATCTCATTTTCACAATGTATAAAGACTGAGTAGCTTTCTCAAGTCTTGTAAATTCAAATAAATACAAGGTCACAAGTTTCTTAACTGATAGAGAACGGAATTATTTTTGGTCATAAAATTTGTGCTCATGTCTTTGCCTTGTTACATTTTATGGAAGAGTGCCCAGCAGCATTCTCCCATAAATTGTAACAAGGCACATCCATACAGACAAAATAATTTCACTTCAAGGATAATATGGAGCACATCGGCAGAACATTAAGATTTTAAGTTATGGTACCCTCACTTTAGAATAAAGCCCTAATATGGGATTGCAGCACTCTACCAGTCAACTGGACATTGCCAAACTTGAATTAAAAGACCCAGAATACCTTAATCCACTGTTGGGGAGTTTCCTTCATAGAGCTAATATGCTTTCCTACTTTCCAAAGTGAGATTTACAGGTTTGATTATAAACGATAACTTCACAAGTGAATTATGCAATCAACAATTAGATCCTGTATTCATGCACGCAAACGAAGATGCTTTGTTGTGGGTGTAATGGGGACTTCATTGTTTTATTAACCCTTTACCTAACATGAATAACAGACAACACTTGCAAAAAAAATTCTTGAATAACTATTATTTTGTATCAAAAACATAGATTATGACCCCTCACTGGAACAAGCTTGTTCCAATGAGGGGTCATAACCTATGTTTAAGAGACAAAAAATGAAAAAATAATGAAAATTAATTGGCGATTTTTGAGAATAGCGCTGGCCAGTTTTGACCGTTACATTATGTAAAGGTTTAAATAATATAATTATTGTTATTAATGAAAAGTAATAAACAGAGTAATCACATGACTGGCCTGGTTACGTGAAATAATTCATTTGAGGAGAGGGACTATATTGTGAAACACTTATGCGCATTCGCGCACACGTGTTTGTACAACGACCCTCACCTCTCATGAATTATTTCACGTAACCAGTCCATTCAAGCGATTACTCTCTATATTATTTGAGATGTTACTGAAAAAGACTCTCTCTTCATTTATTTAATGTCTAACATAACTTTTAGCAGCAATGGCTACATCATGACCATAACACTAGTGTGAAGTCAAGCTAAAGCCTCTGCACACTGATGTCAAAATACCAAAAATTCAAGCCACAAATATTTTCCAAATTTTGCCCCCAAAACATATCTGTATGAGTCCTCATTAGAATGTGTTGAACATGCTTGTTGAATTAAGAAGGTCACAAGCTGTGTTTTTTGGTAAAAATGTATTTGCAAGTGTCAGGTCCAAGTCATGTTATGTAAAAGAGTTAATTCTAATTTGTATTAAGCCTTTACCCAATGCAACAGGTAAAACCATCCGGTGCTATTTTAAAAGATCACCATTCAATTTTCATTATTTTTTTCATTTTTTCATCTCAAAAACATATCTTATGACTGTTCATTGGAGCGAGCTCATTGAGGAAGTATAGTTATTGACGCAAAAAATTTAATTATTCAATAATTTTGTTTTCAAGCGTTTTCTTCCTTTCATGTTAGGTAAAGGGTTAACTGAAGCAAAAAACACATAAAGATACACTGTTCATGAATAAATCACAGCACTAAAATAATTAACCCTCTACACAATATGAAAATACCACACTATTAAGCAGCAACATGTTCCCATAATGTAACTGGGAATTTAACAAAATTTAATCTTGTTTGATGCAATATGGCTATAAACAACTAACTAAACTTGACTTTAAATGCCACATTGTGGTAACAATTAGCCACTGAGCAGAAATATGCGACTTTAACTGGTAGAGCGGTACATTCTTCCTGATCACAGATTTCCTTTCACCATATATTGATCTGTTACATTTGATTGGATAGCGCCAAGAGGCACTATCCAATCAAATGAAACTGAGCAAGATGTCAACAACAAAATTTGATTCCTTCCAGGGTAAATATGAAACCACCATCAGTGGAGTGTAGATGTTATAGTCACAGCCTGTGGTTTTTAGTAAATCCCAGATATGGACTTCCAGCACCTTGCCAGTTAAATATCAATAAATAAATAAATCTTGATTGACAGAGGTCAATGAGCTCTGTGAAACACGATTTAATTGGTTATACTGCAAGTTGCATTATGGGGAAATTTATTTATTTATTTATTTATTACGGCTTAATGACACTTTAACAACCAAGGTCAGATCATGAAGGCGATACTTTTACGGGTGGAGGAAGCCAGATTAACCGGAGAGAACCACCAAGCAACTGCCAGCCCCCCAACATTGTATTTCCGCACTGCAGCACAGTCAGTTTCACATTGGTTGAAGACATGCGCACCATCGACGTGCAGTATGCCTTAATACATGGTGTCATCATACCCCCATGTGGACAATTGGGGTTAAGTGCCTTGCCCAAGGACACAACGTGGGAATTGGAATCGATTGCTCAGACAGTCACCCATCCAAAGACTAACCGGGCTTGACATTGCTTAACTTCGGTGATCTGAGAACCGGTAACCGCAATGGCACCGTGCCCCCGCATTATGGGAAAAACTTGAAATTTTGATATATCATCGTTAGTGTGCATCAAGTTAAAATCTATGTATATTTATACAAAACTGTCTACGAATTGGAGGGAAAGAGCCTTTTAAGTATGTAGAGAGCTAAAAAAAAAAAAAAAAAACATCCCACAGGTCCAAAGTCCACATATCATTGTAAATGGCACCAAAAAATTCAATATGATGAGAAATGGGATAAATTAATGAGACAGTACCTGTATTCTCAAAAAATGAAGAAAAGCGATAAGTCACAAACAGATCAAAATACATAAGTCTTGAGCTGAAAAGAACATGCCAACCTGTTCGCTTCACTTACATAATTTAATAAATATTAAAATATACAGTGCATTATCTATACCTGTCATGCTTAATAAATATGATCACATTGTACATTCCTCCTACCTGCTGTTTACTAAGATTTCATCTTTTTTAATTACATGAGGTCGGCTGATACAGTTCCCCATGTCTAACATGCATTTGACAAGTGCATACCAATGTTCAACAGAGCTTCATATTTTATTCCATTCTACACCATAGTTAGTTAAAAGAGATGAATATACAGCCAGATTCAAACCTATCTAGTACATACAGCTGCAGGTGGAATATATAACCGGGGAAAAAAATACATTGTATGATGGCACTAACTGGTATCATGTCGATTACATTTACAATTATAATTTAAAACTTGCATATTTCTTAACTCGTTTGGTACCGAACACATACTTTAACTTTAAATAAAAAAAAGGTCATGAATGATTCTGACAGTGATTACAAGCTTGAAATTGAGTCAACTGACTAATACAGCCCTAATGAGGATGAAAGTGGTGACAATTTCAATTAAATCCACAATAATTTTCGAAACAAGCGATATTCCTAGAATTTCATGCCTTCAAATGATGAATGCTGATCTGAATAAATTCCAAATATGACCCAGTTCAGTTTCATTTTTGTACATTTCTAAATGAGCTAATAAATGTTTCACCTATAAATGGACTATTTCTAAAAATATTTGATTTCACTGGTTGCACAGGTATGAATTTGGAAAGTAAGTTAGATGAAACATTCATTGTCTAACCCTAACTCTAATAACCCTAAAAACCCAGTCTCTGAACTAAAGGAATCCAAAATTCAAACAGTAGCAAACAAGTTTACTAAAAGGTTACAAAGTGATCAAGTGCAAGTGATATGTACAGTACACACTGTGAATTGGTACTTGGCCACAGATGGGCAGACTAAGCAATTAAAAATATGCACTTCCAAGGGGAGTGCCATGGCTCAGTGGTTACAGCATTGGACTTCAAACCGAAAGGTCCATGGTTCGATCCTCACCGGGAGGTAACAGCATTGTGTCTTTGGGGGAAGGCACTTAATCCCAATTGCCTAGTTGGGGCATGGTAGTACTGTGCACTAAAGCGTACTGCGTGTCTATGTTGTACTTGTCTTCAACCAATGCTAACCTTGCTTGTGCAGAGTACTTTGGGAACTCCTGACAGCTGCTTGCCACTGTTTGTGGTTCTCTCCATGTACCCTGACTTCCTCCCTATTTATTTATATTTATTTATTGATGTTTAAGGTCACATATTTATGCACAATGGCTAATCATGACCGTGACAGTTTTACGGGTGGAGGAAGCTGGAGTACCCGGAGAGAACCACCGAGCAACGACGAGCAGCTGCCAGCTCCCCAACATCGTAACTCCACACTGCAGCACAGACAGGGTTAGATTGGTTGAAGACATGTGTACCATCGACGTGCAGTACGCCTTAGTACACGGCGTCATCGTGCCCCCACGCGGGCAATGGAGATGAAGTGTCTTGCCCAAGGACACAACGCGGTTGCCGCAGGTGGGATTCGAACCGAGGACCTCTCGGCTTGCAGCCTGCACCTCTACCTACTGAGCCACCACGCTCCCGACTTCCTCCCTACGTAGAGTAAAACTGTCTAACACAAGGGACCCTGACTGTCAAAAATGCCATTAAACCTCAATAATAAAAAAACGCTCTATCAAGGACCACCCAGTCTACAAATGGTGGTCCATGAACTGAAACTTTTATAGCTGGTTTCTCAAGTTTCCACTGGTCCAGAAAATATGAATACGGGCCTACCTCGACCTGCGGTTGGGCAAGTACCATTATCATCTTGAGCCCTGTATGTAGGAAAGAGAGAGATGAGATAGCACAGTGAAACCCTGTTTATTTAATGCTCAGGCATCAATTCACGCTGAAAAATTAAGTCATATTCCCCTGTCGGTCGGCAAAACGAAATATCAAAATGATATTTAGAAATCGATATTTCATCGTAGGTTCGGATGACGAATCACATGTACTTTAAACGAGTCAGCACATCAGTAATGAATTCCAGAGTCCCAAATACAAACGAATTCGAATAATTGATAGTGACAGTGACTAAATCAATTCATTAAATCAGCGGTTTCAAAGTTTGACTTTCTCATTCACCTTCCAGCGAAAAGCCGAAATCACTTTCAAATTTCTTCAGTTCAACTTCACACGTCTTCAGTGCATTGAGTTCAAAAGAAATAAAATGACGTGTCTTGTTATTGAAAATAAGAAAGTGGTGTTTTTTGTTATTGTTCTATTTCTTCGAAACACATTGCGATTATTTCAATTCGCCAGCCTTGGTAAATCGTAAAGTTAGGGGAGAAATAAGACGGGACTACTTTTTGTGCGGATATTCACACATTCCAATGGTTGGAGTTTGGTTGTTGTAATTTTTGTATGGACGCCGGTTCGGCACATAAATTTTGCGCCTTAATGGCAAATAAAGGCCACAAATTGGAGAGTTTGTAGTCGTAGAGCATTAAATAAAAAGAAAATTCACGAAAATTTGATGAATACCGAAAATATCTCGTTCGTGGCTACAAGAAATATGAGGATCTTCACTCGCGACTGCGTCGCTCGTGAAGATCCTCATATTTCTTTGTAGCCACTCACGAGATATTTTCGGTATTCATCAAATTTTCGTGAATATCCTCTATTTATTTATTGGTCACATATTTCTGCACAATGGCTAATCGTCACAGCAGCATGGAGATAAAGTAAAGTTTACTTAATCATTTATACCCCCATGTTACTATTTTAGAGGAATTCCACCCCAAGCTCTGGTGACTTGTTTCGATTTTCACAGGAAAACAGCTCATTCACCACAGTAAACAAGCACTGTTTCTCTTCCCAGGGTTTCCAAGGGGAATTTTATTTGTGTTTAAGGTCACATATTTCTGCAGAATTGCCAATAGTGACCACAACAGAGATAAAGTCAAGTTTAGTCATTCATTTATATCCATGTCGCCCAATGTAGAGGACTTGCACCCCCAAGCACTGGAGACCGGGTCCTATTGTATCAGTAAAACAGAGCCTGTTTACCACAGTAAATGGGATATAACAGAGATAAACAGAGAAATCATTCTATTATTCCTTCTTTGACAGAGCTCATGGAGCTCTGACAAACAAAATATAATGATTAAATGTCTGTACTGGCCCAAATGGGTCTATAACAAAAGAAATTTGGTGGTTGTCAGTGCAATTTTACAACATATTACAAGATTTTTTTTCTAGCCAACTAATGCCGATCTAAAAGGGCATAAACATTTGCCACTTCTGCTACACTTATCCAGAGAATTACCAATGGTACAGTATAACTTGTCATATTTGATGACAATGGCACCTGCTAATGCCATATAAACTGCATGATACATCACAAGCAGTTTGAGAGCTAGGCGGAGATTTCATTTCCCCAATTTTATCAAAATTTAATAATTTAAATATTATATTTCAATTTTTTCAAAATTTTCATCAAAATCATATCATGTGACCCCTAATTGGAATGAACTCCACAAGTTCATTTCAAAATGAGGAGGAATGGGAGTGGGGGGGGGGGGGGGTGACATGAAATGGTTTTATTGAAATTTTGGGGAAATTTTTTTTTTTCAACTGTTCAATTTGTAAATCATGTGGAACGGATGCAACCGATTAGCTAGATAAAGTTGAGCTTGGTACAGTTTGTTGAAATTTTATGAAATTCTATTTTTCAACTGCCCAATTTTCAAATTACGTGGGTGATTCGTTTGGTAAAGTGTTAATTCGGAGAGTAAAACTACTTGATTTGTGTGAGCGGTTACATTTATTGAACAAATTGATGGATTTTCAGGTTCACTAGTTGATTAACACTTAACCCACTGAGTAATTTTAAAACACTTTTCATGAAATCCAGTCACTACTGCTGTAAAGCAGCCATGACTAGCTTTGATAAAAAATTCCTGAATACAAATCCACATAACTTACAGCAGAAAATTGGGTGAAATAAGGATGCTGCAAACCAAATATCAAAACATTCCAACTGCTGGATCTTGAGGAGATTTTTAAAGAAAATTCCTCTTTTTGAACAGAGTTATAATTCAGGCTCCCACAATGAGCCCAAATATGGACCCAGGGACTTGGCTTGAACAAATCTGAATCTCACCCACCTAAGGATGCTGCATACCAAATACCAAAAGAGTCTGATTGGTGGTTCAGCAGAAGAAGATTTTTGAAAAATATTCCTCATATTGCACTAACTTGAACATTTGGGCTCCCATAGAGAGCCCAAATATGGACCCAGGGAATTGATGTTTGTTTGTTTGTTTGTTGGTGGTTAACGTCACATATTTATGCACCATGGCTAATCGTGACACAACATGGAGATGAAGTCAAGTTTAGTCAATCGTTGATCAACATGTTGCCCATTTTAGAGGGCTTTCACCCCAAGCATTGGTGACTGGGTCCTATTTTACTAGTAAAGCGGAACTGGTTTACCACAGTAAACAAGTGCTGCTTACTTCCCGGGGTTCCCACGGGGAGGGAATTGATTTCAACAAATATATGAATCAACCTTCCAAAGATGTTATATGTGAAATATGAAAGCTTTTGGAGCAGTGATTTGGGAGAAGAAGATTCTTTAATGTTTTCCCCATTACCAACAGTATAAAAAATGCTGGCTCAGCACTTTTTGAAAGTCCAAAAACGTACCCAATGATAAAAATGATAGCAACTGTTTTGGACCATTCCATTCTGTTGGTCCTAAGGAAGCTTCACACCACATAAAAATTCTCAGTGCCGTGTAGTTTTGGAGATATGGGCGTTTTAAATTTTTCCGATTTTTAGCTTCTGCGGTTCCCATGGGGCAACAGGGAAATATTTTTTGCATAAATTAACTACTTATGACCCAATAAGCCCTCATAGCAAATTTGGTTCAAATCAGCCTCTCAGTTTGGAAAATAGAAATTTTGGGCGGGGCAAAAATTCTTGCCCCTCCCACGATGGCAAATATAGCCCCTCAAACTTCTCTTGAACAAATCTGAGTCTACACCTCAAAAGGAAGCTGCACACCAAATATCAAGTCTCTGCTACTGCTGGTTCATGAGAAGATGATTTTTTAAGATTTAGGCACACTTTTTGAGGGGCAGGGCAACTTGATTTGAACAAACTTGAATTGACATATGATAGGGGACATGCACACCAGATTTGGTTCAATTTGAGTGAGTAGTTTGTGAGGAGACGTCGATAATGTAAAGTTAATGCCAGACGATGGATGGATGGACAGGCGGATGACAGACAACTGACAGAAAGTGATTAGTAAAGCTCCCCTTGAGCTTCGCTCAGGTAAGATAAACAAGCAAATTCAGTGAATTCAAGTCTCCCGCTGGGCAGGAGTTTTAAGGGGAATTAATGCATCCAGTGGAATATAGTTGAGTTGCAAGTGGAAGTTATTTAGAAGAGACAGAACAGACAGTGGTTATCAGATTTATTTTCACGGAGGTCACTGTCAAAGCAAGTGAAGTGATGTGGAGTATAACTGTGAGAATCACTAAAAATTAAGACTGTATGATAAAACATATTACATTAAACTGATGTGAAAAGTAATCCAATGAAAGTGTCAATGACACTGTAGCTCAACTTGTCAAGACATGTACATGTATAGTATGTGACACAGCAATGACAAACATCTGGATAACGACCTGATAACAAAGGTACATATAAAGTATTGTAACGGTCTGTACATAAATACTGACCGTAGCCTGTAACAAATGTATAGGTAAAGTATTGTAAAGGTGGGTGACAGTCAGATGCTAAACTAGAAAAGAAATCTTTGAGTCCCAGAATGGGTCTGACAGAACCCCAAAATATTTGTTCTCATAGCACTGTGATAACAAAGGCACCCCAAAACACACTCATTCCTGTCCCAAGATGAAAACAAAGGTACCCAAGAAGTTTCGTGAAAATCAGTTCATAAATACGAGCTGTATAGAAGTTGTGACAAAAAACTGATTGGACCTAATTTCGGTACAAAATGGCACTGGCAGCCATCTTGAATTTTGGACCGCACTCAGAAACACTCGTTCTCGTCCCAAGGTGATAACAAAGGTACCCAAGAAGTTTCGTGAAGATCGGTTGATAAATACAGCCTCTAGCCCGAGCCGTATTGACATGTGCACTTACAGTGTTTTAGTAGCACTAAATAAATCAAAATTCATCTAATTTGCATAATTTCTGCCCGAGAAAAAAACCCGTACTGTATGTGATGTATTCCATTTTACTAAACATTCATACATAAATTTATTCAAATCAGAACTTTCATACAGAAGTTCTGTACAAAAGACTGATTGCACTAATTTTGGTACAAAATGGCTTCTGGTGGCCATCTTGAATTTCGAACCACACCCCAAAACACCCGTTCTCATCCCACGGTGATAACAAAGGTACCCAAGAAGTTTCGTAAAGATCGGTTCATAAATGCGGCCTCTAGCCTAAGCCGTATAGAAGTTGTGTACAAAAAACTGATTAGACCTAATTTTGGTACAAAATGGCCACTGGCAGCCATCTTGAATTTTGGACCGCACTCGGAAACACTCGTTCTCATCCCAAGGTGATAACAAAGGTACCCACGAAGTTTTGTGAAGATCGGTTGATAAATACAGCCTCTAGCCCGAGCCGTATTGACATGTGTACTTACTGTGTGCAAGTAGCACAGAAAAAATCAAAGTTCATCTAATTTGCATAATTTCTGCACGAGAAAAAAACCTGTATTATATGTGATGTATCCCATGGTACTAAACATTCATACAAAAATTTTTTCAAATCAGCGCTTTCCTATGGAAGTTCTGAGCAAAAATCTGATTGCACCTAATTTTGTACAAAATGGCTGCCATTGGCCATCTTGAATTTCGGACCGCACCCAAAAACACTTGTTCTCGTCCCACGGTGATACCAAAGGTACCCAAGAAGTTTCGTAAAGATCGGTTTATAAATACGGCCTCTAGCCCGAGCCATATTGGCATTTGCACTTACAGTGCTGAAAGTAACACTAAATACATCAAAGTTAGTCTAATTTGCATAATTTACGTACGAGAAAAACCCCGTATTATATGTGATGTATCCCATGGTACTAAACATTCATACAAAAAATTATTCAAATCAGCGCTTTCATATGGAAGTTCTGTGCAAAAATCTGATTTCACCTAAGTCTGTACAAAATGGCCGCCAGCAGCCAACTTGAATTTCGTATCGGACCCAAAAACACTCGTTCTCGCCCCCATGGTCATAACAAAGGTACCCAAGAAGTTTCGTAAAGATCGGTTCATAAATACGGCCTCTAGCCCGAGCCGTATTGAATTGTTGACGGACAGATAGATGACTGGCCATGGCATATGCTCAAATTTGGCGAAGCTCAAATTTGGCTTCGCCAAAGTTGAGCTAAAAATGAAATTTCACTGAAATCGGTTGACTCTAAGGAAAGTTAGAGTCTGGAAACCAGCAGCCAATCAAATTTCAGCAACCAACTTAAATAGGTGTGGAAAATGCCCATATTCGAACTTGGACCCACAATTGATGAAAGTGATCTACTACCCCAAATTTCATCAAAATCTACTGACTGTAAGGAAAGTTGAGTCTGGAAACGAAAAACACGGAGGGTGTGCACTTACTGTGTATTGGTAGTAGCACTGAATAAATCAAAGTTTCCCCAATTTGCATAATTTTCACACGAGAACAAAATCCGTATTATATGTGATGTATTGCATGTTACTAAACATTCATACAAAAAATTTATTCAAATCCGAACTTTCATATAGAAGTTCTGTACAAAAAACTGATTACACCCAATTCTGGAACAAAATGGCCACTGGCGGCCATCTTGAATTTTGGACCAAACCCCAAAACACATATTCTGGTCTCACGATGATAACAAAGATACCCAAGAAGTTTCATGAAGATCGGTTCATAAATACAGCTTTTAGTCCGAGGTGCGTTGACGCACGGGGCAGACAGACAGGCAGACGGACAGATTTTTGGTACAAAATTTCCCACATTTGAACTTGACCTAGGTATTGATAAAAGTAATCCATATATGAAATTTCATCGAAATCGGTTGATTTTAAAGAAAGTTAGAGTCAGCCAATCAAATTTCACCAACCCAATAAAATATGTGCGGAAAATGCCCATATTCGAACTTGGATCCACAATTGATGAAAGTGATCTGCTACCCAAATTTTATCAAAATCTGGTCACTGTAAGGAAAATTAGAGTCTGGAAACGAAAAACACGGAAGGACAGAAGGACAGAATGATGGAAGGAACAAAAGGATGGATGGAAGGATGGATGGACAGAATGATGGAAGGATGGAAGGATGGAACTAGAGGTACTGTGAGCAAGCTCACAAAGTGATACCCTCCGCGCCTCAGTTGTAGCCTTTTTGCTACATTAAAATGTATAAGTTAGATTATCTCCCCTTGGAAATGACAGAACGGAATTATATTGCTTCATGCACATCTTCATATGGAGTTCTTCCATTGTACAAAGTTTCATGAAAATTCTTCAAACGGTTTAGGAGGAGTTGCGCTTATAAGGATGGACAGATGAACAGACATACGGATGGATGGACAGACAGGGTGATTCCTATATACCCCCCCCCCCCCAAACTTTGTTTGCAGGGGGTATAATGATGGAAGGGTGGAATGATGGAAGGATGGAAGGACAGGATGGAAGGACGGAAGGATGGATGGATGGAAGGACACCCCAAATTCAATATCTCCCATTTTTTTCAAAAAGCGGGAGACAAAAAAAGACCCCATATGTGCGCACTCAGTCTGGGTTCTTAACCAACAGAACTGCATTGAGTCAGTCACAAATATTTAGCCTGGAATTCCTTGTACTTTCATGAAATGAGTGCTTCGATTGGTTCTATCTTCGAGCCAAGTGATGTCAAATTGGGGAAGCCAAGAATATTTTCTGTCATTTGGAAACCAATAATATTTCCTGCCATTTCATTCCATGTTCACCAATTTCAATGAGGTTACAAGGAGTAAAACATAAAATATTAACAGATTTTAATATTTTTAATTTTATGAGCTGACTTACAAACTAACATTAGGTGATGGAGGACAATACTGATGTCATAGATTATTCACATCTGTAAAATATATATTTTATGTCTGTTTGGGTAATCATTTTCGGACAGAATAAAGTATTTTAACCCTTTACCTAACAAATCGCCCGCATCCGTCCGCGTAATATGCAAATTTAGCAGTTGAAAAAATTTAATTTTTCAAAATATTTCAACAAATTCATATCATGTGACCCCCTCATTGGAACGAGCTCATTGAGCTCGTTCCAATGAGGGGGCACATGATATGGTTTTGTTGAAATTTTTTGAAAAATTTTAAAAAATGATATTTAAAATAATAAATTTTGATATCGTCTGCATTGGGTAAAGGGTTAAACAAGATGAAAATTATTGCACCTAATTGCAATGACATGCGATATCATATCAGAATACTCTCAGAACATGAGTACTTTGAGAGCATGTGTATAGCTGAATTGTCACTGAAAAAGGTACATGTTTTTCTTGTTAAAAAAAGAAATTTCATCTCACCCAAACTACATATTTGTCTTTTTTGATGATAGAATATTATTTATTATTTATTTATTTATTGATGTTTAAGGTCACATATTTATGCACAATGGCTAATCATGACAGTGACAGTTTTACGGGGTGGAGAAAGCCAGAGTACCCGGAGAGAACCACCGAGCAACGACGAGAAGCTGCCAGCTCCCCAACATCGTAATTCTGCACTGCAGCACAGGCAGGGTTAGATTGGTTGAAGACATGCGTACCATCGACGTGCAGTACGCCTTAGTACACGGCGTCATCATGCCCCCACGCGGGCAATGGAGATGAAGTGTCTTGCCCAAGGACACAACGCGGTTGCCGCAGGTGGGATTTGAACCGAGGACCTCTCGGCTTGCAGCCTGCACCTCTACCTACTGAGCCACCGCGCTGTCTTGATGATAGAAAGTGATGCTTCTCAGTTCATAACTACTCAATAACTACCCAATTAAATAGTTGGAATTTCTGTTTCAGTCCAGAGACAAAATCTCCCACAAAATACTTACACAACTGCTCAAATGACATGTTAAAACAGAAATAGCGAAAGTAAAAAAATCTTCTCCCCACCCCCTCCCAACATAATTACCTTCATCTACATCTAATTTTCAGACGACAAATCAGAAATTTTAATTTTTCTTTTTTTCTGGATAGTGACAGTTTCTGAAGTCAGGATCATTAAGTGCCAGACAGTTTTACAGATGGTGAAACCCAGCCAGAACACCTGGGGTATGTAAATATGGGGTTTCCCTCATTTTGTGGAGGTGGTAACTGTCAATTTTACCCCATTTGTGGCAGAAGGAGATAAATTGAGTTGGTCTTACTTGATACACACCCATACTGAGTTAATCCTTTATCCAACGTAGTGTTCAAAAACTGGCCAGGACTATTCACAAAAATCGCCATTCAAGTTTCATTATTTTTGGTCTCAAAAACACTGCTTATGACCCCTCACTGGAAAGAGCTCATTGAGCTCGTTACAATGCAGGTTATAAGCTATGTTTTTGATGTTAGAAACGAAGAAATGAAAAAAAATAGTTATTTGAGAATTTTATTTCCAAGTGTTGTCTGCCTTTTGTGTTACCTAAAGGGTTAAAAGATGAGAAACAAGAAATATATAATCAATCTGAAAAACATTTAATTACTTAATTTTTAAGTGTTAATAATTGTGAAAATTAGCAGCAATTAAATCTTTTGCTAAAACTTCAGTTGATGTTGTGTAATGAAGCATGAAGGAATCTTACACCTACAACATATATGTCATAAAAACATGAATACTGTTGGTGTTCACTGGAACGTAAATAGAGAATAATAATACATATCACTTCTTAACAATTCACATAAAATAAGGCAACTGAATTAAGCTACATTTCAAAAGCTACCAGGATTTAAAACCAGACTGAAAAACCTGAAGTAAAGTGGGGCATTACAGTATCTGCTGAAATTGTACGATAACCAGAAAACAACCGTGTATCCAGCTTATCCTATTGGTTGCGAAGATATTCATGTCCACCCCCTGATGCTGATTCAAAATATTGAAATTTCAAGTAGCATTTTTTTGCCATAATGCAACAAGGACTTTAAGGGTCAGGAGATTTTTTATATATTTTTACTACAGTTTGACAGTCTACAATCCTGTGACTTTGTAGTTGTTTTTTGGCAAGTCTTGTCTAAAAACAATGTCCAGGGTACTTAAAATGCAGGCTTGGCAATTTCAGGAGAGCGATTTTTTAGCTCTCCTTATTGCCCTCCTGAAAGAATTAAGGAGAGCGAAAAATTGCCCTCCTAAATATTTGGTCTGGGATGATTGAGATTACATGTATTGTGCTCACATTAAATTTTTGTTGTAAAGCAAAAATGTAATTTAACTTTGAAGTCACATAATATCACGTAATTTCATTTTGAAAGTGGTTTAGTGGTAAAAGGTAATGGCTGCAACCATACCCAAACACAGTTGCAATCATTTGAAGCAAAATGGGTCACAGCAATATTTTTTTTCTGTCAGTTTCAAGTTCAACAACTGACATCACAGTTTGAGGGGTAATTATTCAAGGAATATTGACACTATAATATACTACCATTACTACTATCCTGTCACTTGAAGCACTTGCACCAGGATGTGACTGTAGATTCAAGCAGACCTGTTGTCCAAGAAAGTCATACGTCTACCACTACCACCTTCAACCCCCTTGTGGGGTTGAAGGTGGTAGTGGTAGGCATATGACTTTCTTGGACAACAGGTCTGGGTACACACACAGGTCTTGTCAAGTGTGTGTTTGGTTGTTGAGTGAGACATCTAGATGTCTAAGAGATTTCGCTTTACCTTAGTACAGTTAATAAAATCACTGATGTAGTCTGTTGGTTTCAGTTTCAATGAATTCATTCAACTGGATACTTAAAATGCTGTGTAAAGCTAATTGCTCTCCTAAGCTGATTGAGGAGAGCGATTTTTTGCCCTCCTTCATTTTTCAGAATGCCAGGCCTGAAAATGTAATTTGTGAGTTGAGCTTGATACTTCATGTTAGAGCGGCACCTGTACTGTTGCAGTAAAAGTGATCAAATTCAGAATTTGGCCCTCAAGGGTTAACCAATTCAGCTCATTGAGCTCTGTCAAACAAGACTGAGTAGGTTAAATTTCTAGTTGCATTATGGGAAAAAATTACAGCTTGAGTTTTTATATACCAACATCAGCGTTGTTTATATCCTCTTGTAAAAATCTATTTACCACACACTCACCTGTCAGTAGCACAGCAGGTGAAGAAGAGCCCTTGTTACCTGTATATTTCACTGGTACAGTGGAGCCCACTTAACTGGATATCTCTTAACTGAATAACCCTATTAAATGCAAATAATTTCCCAACACAAAACCATTTACCATAACTCCAGTTCAAATTTGACCTCTTAATTGAATATAGGTTGTAGAGTAAATGCCTGTTAATTGAAAAAACATGAGGCCCCAAGGAGCCTTAATCGCTCACAGGCCAAAGTGGTTCAAAGAAGTATTTGGGGGTCACATTCAGTTAGACATGGTTCATCAACACTACAAAGGAATGAAGTCATGAGAGACAAATTTTATGGAACTGGGGGCATGGCTTGAACAAACTTGAATCTTACCCCCTAAGGATGTTGCATACCAAATATCAAAAGCATTCATCTGCTGGATCTGAAGAAGATTTTTAAAGAAAATTCCTCATTTTGAACTGAGTTATCATTCGGGCTCCCACAGGGAGCCCAAATATGGACCCAGGGACTTGACTTTAACAACCTTGAATCTCCCCCCCCCCCCCCCCCAAGGATGCTACACATCACATATCAAAACATTCCGACTCCTGGATCTGAAGAAGAAGATTTTTTAAGAAAATTCCTCATTTCGAACTAAGTTACAATTCAAGCTCCCACAGTGAGCCCAAATATGGACCTAGGGACATGGCTTGAACAAACTTGAATTTCACCCCCTAAGGATGCTGCATACCAAATATCAAAACATTCCGACTGCTGGATCTGAAGATAATGATTTTTAAAGAAAATTCCTCATTTTGAACTAAGTTACAATTCGGGCTATCACAGTGAGCCCAAATATGAACCCAGGGACTTGGCTTGAACAAACTTGAATCTCACCCCACTAAGCATGCAGCATACCCAATATCAAAAGATTCTGCCTGCTGGATCTTGAGGAGATTTTTAAAGAAATTTGCCTGAAATGCACTAAGTTCAAATTGGGCTCCTATACTGAGCCCAAATATGAACCCAGGGTGCCGATTTGAACAAACTTGAATCAGATCCACCCCACAATGTTGCATACCAAAAATCAAAAGATTCTGCCTGCAGGATCTGGAGAAGAAGATTTTTTTAGAAATTTGCCTGAAATGCACTAAATTCGAATTCAAGCTTTTACAGTGAGCCCAAATATGAATCCAGGGGACCGATTTGAACAAACTTGAATCAGATCCACCCCACAATGTTGCATACCAAATATCAAAAGATTCTGCCTGCTGGATCCGGAGAAGAAGATTTTTTAAGAAATTTGCCTGGAATCCACTAAGTTCGAATTCGGGCTTCTATATTGAGCCCAAATATGAATCCAGGGGGCCGATTTGAACAAACTTGAATCAGATCCACCCCACAATGTTACATACCAAATATCAAAAGATTCTGCCTGCTGGATCTGGAGAAGAAGATTTTTTAAGAAATTTGCCTGAAATGCACTAAGTTCGAATTCGGGCTTCTATACTGAGCCCAAATGTGAGTCCAGGGGGCCGATTTGAACAAACTTGAATCAGATCCACCCCACAATGATGCATACCAAATATCAAAAGATTCTGCCTAAGGGATCTGGAGGAGAAGATTTTTTAAGAAATTTGCCTGAAATGCACGAAGTTCGAATTTGGGCTTCTATAGTGAGCCCAAATATGAATCCAGGGGGCCGATTTGAACAAACTTGAATCAGACCCATACCAAGATGCTGCATACCAAGTATCAAAAGATTCTGCCCACTGGTTCTGGAGAAGAAGATTTTTTAATAATTTTTCTATAATTCATATGGCGCTATCAGAGTTATGCCCCATACAGAGCCCCCAAGGGACGTGGCCATTTCATTTGAACAAACATGAATTGCCATATAGTAATGAACATCCACATGAAGTTTCATGAAAATTGGACCAGTGGTTTCAGAGGAGAAGTCGTCTGAAAAATGTTCACGATGAAGGACGACGACGGACGACAAGTGATAAGTTGAGCTCCCTTCGGTGAGCTAAAAATCTTGTACCCTGTCGTGAAATTACCTTGACTCTCCCCAGTTTTCCTTTGTTTATAGACCAATTTGGCCTCATTACATCCAATACAGGCATTTAATCTAATATATCTTGTTTGACAGAGCTCATGTAGATAATAAATTCTAGGTTTATCTCAAGAATACAGGAAAGTGCCACAATCCCTGTTAACTGAATACTCCTGTTAATTGAATAACTTTCATTGGCAAAGTGGTTATGCAATTAACAGGGTTCAACTGTATCTATTTATTGGTGTTTAAGGTAACTTTCAGTATTGGTACCTCTATCATAATCAAAACACATGTGCAGAGTCATGTTTAGCCAATCATTTATACCTTTGCTGCCCATTTTTAGAGAACGTTGCTACCAGGAATGTTACTGGGTCCTATTTCGCCACTACAAAAAAAATGTTTTTAACAAACCACCAAATAGTGCTAGACTACTTTGTGTTGATATTGGAAATTGACTTGTTACAATTTATTTACTGGGGGAGAGGGGGGGTTCGAGGCATTCCCCATTCATTGGTGCTCATTTCAACAAAACCATTTATTTATTTATTGATATTTAAGGTCTCATTCAGCATATATGGCTATATTATGAGCCCAAGCCTGAATATAAGCAACCTGTCATTTGCCAAATGAGGTCCCCAGAGGGTGAATTTGCTGATGTCATCTCATACAGTGGGCCAATTTATCCTCCAGATATTTCTTTCTGTTTTGGCTTGAGACCTTGATTCAGACTGAGGTTCACAGAGGGTAAATTTGGTAATTTTGTGATGCTATCCTGCTGTGCAGGGTAGAATCACCAAATTCACCCTCTGGGGGCCTCATTTTGCAAATGACAGTCTGCTTATTTTCAGCTTGCATAAATTATGACCACAACATAGGTATGAAGTCAAGACGAACCAATCATTTATGCCTATGCTGCCCACTTAAGACAACTTCCATCCATAGCATTGGTTTACCAGTAAAGCAGAACTTGTTTATCACAGAAAACAAGCACTATGCCACTTCACAGGGTTCCCACGGGAAAACAACACAATTACTGATGGATAAAATTTTACAACCAAAATTACATACAGCACATTGCTAGATACCTTAAACCCTCACCTAACACAAAAGGAAGATTGCAAACAAAATACTTACATAACTTTTTTTTTTTCATTTTTTGAATCAAAAACATAGCTTATGAAACCTCAGAGTAGAGATCAATGAGCTTGTTCCAATGAGGGGGTCAAAAAGTATGTTTTTGAGACAAAAAACGGAACAAAAATGAAAACTTTTTGTGAATAGTGCTGGCCAGTTTTGGTGGTTACGTTGGGTAAAGGGTTATACAATGTCAACAAAATGTAGAGGACTATAATTTTATAAATAGAATCAGTGTAACAGAAGACATGATGTGTGTATTCATCACAAATGATGAAGATCTGAAACAATTTTTACCTTATAAATTGAAAAGTATAAGAGACCAATTTCTGACTGCCAGGTTTGATTTGATGAAACTTGAATATGACCCTCCTTAGGATGCCGTGTACCAAATATCAATTTTGGGGGTGCTCAGAGAGTTAAACCCCTAGTGGTACTCCGCAGGTGCATGGCAACTTTATTTGAACAAACTTGTTTGTTTGTTTGTTGGTGGTTAACGTCACATATTTATGCACTATGGCTAATCGTGACACAACATGGAGATGAAGTCAAGTTTAGTCAATCGTTGATCAACATGTTGCCCATTTTAGAGGACTTTCACCCCAAGCATTGGTGACTGGGTCCTATTTTACTAGTAAAGCGGAACTGGTTTACCACAGTAAACAAGTGCTGCTTACTTCCCGGGGTTCCCACGGGGAAATTGAACAAACTTGAATTGAAATTTATTATATGCCTGTTCTTTGTAATCCCCATCTACAGCAACACTAAACCATCCAGAAAATGAAAATCTGTTCTGCACGTATGTGCGTAACGGAAATCGTTGACGGACTATTTTTACACAGAAGCGAAATTTCAGTGGAATTTTCTACAAATCGTACAATGCAGTTATAATCAGAATCACTAGCGATGGCTGAAAATCGTCCCCTGAGTTCCAATGTGTTCTATGTGCCAGTAGGCACATAGAACACATTGCAACTCAGGGGACGAAACAGTTACACAGGTTTCCCTTGCAAATTTGGTTGGCGATAAAATGTGTTCTTTTTGTTGATAGTTGTCATATGAATTGCCGAGTGTGTTTCGAATAATGATTTAGGCACATAGAACACATTGCAACTCAGGGGACGAAACAGTTACATGGGTTTCCCGTGCAAATTTGGTTGGCGATAAAATGTGTTCTTTTTGTCGATAGTTGTCAAATGAATTGCCGAGTGTGCTTCGAATAATGGTTTTACAGATATGAAACCTGCAGGCCTCTCATTTTATCCTTCTGCACTGGCACCCGTGCCATATCGATTAACCCATTCACACGCGTGTGTCATTCTGTGTATATGAAGAACATGCATATCAAATCTGGTTAAATTTGGTCCAGTAGTTTTTCAATATTTATTTAGTGATGTTTAAGGTCACATATTTATGCACAATGGCTAATCATGACTGTGACAGTTTTACGGGTGGAGGAAGCCGGAGTACCCGGAGAGAACCACCGAGAAACGCCGAGCAGCTGCCAGCTCCCCAACATCGTAACTCCATGCAGTACGCCTTAGTACACGGCATCATCGTGCCCCCAAGCAGGCAATGGAGATGAAGTGTCTTGCCCAAGGACACAACGCAGTTGCCGCAGGTGGGATTCGAACCGAGGACCTCTCGGCTTGCAGCCTGCACCTCTACCTACTGAGCCACCGCACTCCCAGTTTTTCAATAGGAGTAGCTGGACAATTGATATTGAAACCTGTCGGGAATGTTTTTACCAATTGTTGGGGGCATTTTGACCAATGATTGTGGATATTATGACCAATTCATAGGGATATTCTGACCAACACTTATAATTGGAGATGTTTTAATCCAAACTCTCAGGGGATATTTTGATTTGGGGTCTGACATTTTCACCAATTCTGAGCTTGGAGAGGTTTTGACTAAACTAATGTTAGAAGGAAGCAGAGGAGACAAACTGGCCAAAGAGGCCAAGCAACAAGGTGCTTCACTCTGAATTTCATTGCATTTGGGTTTCGAATCAAACCCTGTAAATTAATTTGGTAAATTTTCCATATATTCTCATCAACTACATATCGGAAATTGCTTGCGTTTGGTCATTTTCTGAATTTTTCAATCCTGACAGACGCGATGACTTGCTTCAGTTTTGGTTTACTGAAAACAATAAAATAATTGTAAATCACAATTTGAATGAAATTTTCCTAATCCGCAACTTTGTGTGATTTTCTTTATTTACACACTGGGGATAACTATAACAATGTGATGATTACATTTGATTGCAATGGGTGGAATTTGATCATTATTTGTTCCTGTACTTGTTTTTAAAGTTCGTATTAATACATGGTTTCAATTACAGAAAATTTGGAGTACTTGCATTTTTTTTTATTTTGATACTGTCATTATTTAGTATAGGGCCAGGTCAATCATTGGCGAAGTCATTCACAATGCAGAAACCTGAGTGTCATTGCTTAACCCTTTACCTAACGAATCGCCCACATCCACCCACGAAATATGCACATTGAGCAGTTGAAAAAATTAAATTTTTCAAAATATTTCAACAAAATCCATATCATGTGACCCCTCATTGGAACGAGCTCATTGAGCTCATTCCAATGAGGGGTCACATGATATGGTTTTGTTGAAATTTTTTGAAAAATTAAAAAAAATGATATTTAAAATAATAAATTTTGATATCGTCTGCGTTGGGTAAAGGGTTAAACATTCAAACACTGAATGTGTGATTATCTTCATGTAACAGGTATTTCAATACACAAGAGTATAGCATTTCTATCCAAACTTTGAAAAGAAGGACAGACAATTTTTTTGTCAGATATTGGTCTGTAAAGTGGGAGAACAGAATGGCGTGCCTGTAACCCTTTACCTAACGAATCGCTACATCTGCCGGCATAATTTTAAATTAAGCAGTTGAAATATATATTTTTAAACAAATTTCAATAAAACCATATCATATGACCCCTCATTAAAATGAGCCTGTTAAGCTCATTCCATTGAGGGGTCACATATGGTTTTATTAACAATAATTAAAAAAATAAATTTTGATAACCTGCATGTTCTATAAAGAGCTTAAGATTTTCAGGTACAACCTTTAAGTGAATGAAAAATCGTTTGCCCTCTTTGTGTAGCCTGGTATACCCCCACCGTGGCATACCGCCTAGTGTAGGTGACTGAAAAGGGGAATTGAATTTTTCTAAATAAAAAAATCATCCAATATGGCCACCAGTCGGCCATCTTCGAACCCAGCGGAAAAAAATTATGTTGCACACTTCCCCTCATCACGTCGATCATTTTTGTGAAGTTTCATGAAAATGCAGCTAAAACTTTGGAAGTAGTTCGCTCTACAAGTTTACATAAAAAAAATCCTATATGGCCATCTTGAAACCGAGCGGGGAAAAAAATTATGTCATGCACTTCCCCTCATCATGTTGATCATTTTTGCGAAGTTTCATGAAAATGCAGCTAAAACTGTGGAAGTAGTTTGCTCCACAAGTTTACATGTGCAATGGACCGACGACAGACAAGTTGACACCTATATACTCCCTAAACTTCCTTTTGTGGGGGTTATACCCAAGAAGAGGAGTGAAAGAATAGGGCAGAGAGAGGAATTTCAAGTCCCATGGAGAATTCTGTTTTGGGGGACAGGCCCTTTGATTATCTTTAGCTCATGATGTAGTAAATATGGTCAAAATCTTGAAGCAGTTAGAGGGAGAGTATGAGAGGGGGCAATCAGGGAAATGATAGACATCTGTGACTTTCGCAGTCAAAATTCTGATATTTACCCCAGAATATTTTCTGCATTTTGACTGTAAAAATCACCATTTCCTCATATATCTGTACCACATGAATTATATTAGCCCTTTACCTAACGAATCGCCCGTATCCGCCCACGTAATATGCAAACTGAGCAGTTGAAAAACTTAAAGTTTTCAAAATATTTCAACAAAACCATATCATGTGACCCCTCATTGGAACGAGCTCATTGAGCTCGTTCCAATGAGGGGTAACATGATATGGTTTTGTTGAAATTTTTTGAAAAATTTAAATACAGTATATTTAAGATAATAAATTTTGATATCGTCTGCATTGGGTGAAGGGTTAAAGATAGCAGATGGAATGTATCCACAGGGTCATCAAATTCTGTGTGTATTTGACTAGTCTTTAATGCAATTTCCCACTCCCCAACAAATCAACCCAGACCTGGGGTTTACTACCCTGGCGCCCACAGCCACCTCAACCACAATGGGAAAACATCACAAGTTTTACACATAATGCTATACAAAATATGTGGAGATTTAAAAATGTCTATTTAAAATTTCTTCAGCATTAAAATATTTTAAAAAAAAGCAAAACAGAACAAATATCTCATATGCAGCATATTCCATTGCAATGAAAATGAAATCAAAGTGAAATCTGAAACGCAAAAATTGGAATATTGCAGAGCAATAAATTTGAAAATATTGACAAAACTACTGTGTTTGCGGCAAAAAAAGCCAAATAAAACTAAAAAACGTGTAGCACCCCAGAATTACCACAGACAGATTAAAGTCACAACAAATCAATATTACCGACTATCACTTGTGTTGGATTTGTCAGTTCTAAAGAATAAAAATAGGATAATATAAATATCTAACATATATAAACTGCAGATCATGGAGAGTGGATTATCACTGAAATACCTTAAGATTTCACTCACACTGGCCTGTACAAAATAGAAATAAGGCCACACAAAGTAGACCTTCTGTTTCTCAGGCCATTATTTGTAAAATTACATGCGGGCGAGCGGTTTTTTATTTTATTTTTTATTTCAGTAATTACTTCTTTGCCATCAAAAGTTCATGTTCTTGGTTGAAGTTTTAGGCCTCATAATCTACAGAATAGCTTGGGTGGTGGTGTATTTCATCCCTTGAGTGCAAGAAGGCTTTGCAATGCTAAAGCATTGCAAAGCCTTCTTGCACTCAAGGGACAAATTCATCAATTTTTTTAACTTGGGTAAAATATCAGACAAAAACCATTTAATTTTTATTTTTTTTAAGTTTAAATTGGTTATAAAAAGAGAGCATGCGGCAGCCAAAAGGACCATGCGGGAGGGCCTGAGAAACAGATTTTGTATTTTTTTAGGACTAAAGGAAACCAGATGAAAGGTTATCTTAAACCTCTGAACACTGAAAAATTTTAGGTGGCAAATTTCCACACAATCCAACCTGAAATTTAACCAATTAAGTCTTGTTTGACAGAGCTCACGGAGCTCTGTCAAACAAAACAGAATTGGTTAAACTTTAGCTGCGTTGTGGGAAAAAATTTGCTGTTGAAATTTTAATATTATGACATCAGTGTGCAGAATGTTAAAGAGACAATTAGAGATGAATTTGAAAAAAAATAAGTGACCACCTGACAAAACCACAATGTTCATATATTATTTGTATGAACATGCTCATATCAATTAAATGAATTATCTTAAAGGCGAGAATCCACTGGCTTTGTCAAAAAACTATGCAATAGTTTTTCATCCTGATCTTGTTACCGATCACTCACAGATATTTCTGGCACAAGCACAATTTTCCATATTGATTAGGTCTCACAGAAACAAAGACAAATGTGATGTCTGTATAGACTTGTTTCCAATTACCATATGTATCTATGGTTCGCCATTGTCGATACTTATTCTGTGGGTTTAATTGGAAGCATAACAGCATTTCATTTGAAATAATATGAAGTTTTTGATCGGCTAAAATAATGCACAGTTGTTGTCCGTGGCATTCAAATATTTGAAATGCAGCGGAGATATTCAATTATTTCCATGTGTATCAGAAATTATAAAACACGGTTTTCTATGCACATGCAAATTCATTTTTATTACACCCCTAACATCTAATTATAATAGGAATCGGTAAAAAATAAAATGCGTTCTCCCCTCACTGGTGAGATCAAACACTTCGGTGATTAACATTTCGTGTGAGCTTGAAATTTACAAATAAATTTTCACAAGCGCAAAATGAAAGTTGTTCTCGCTCCACTAGTGAGTATAACAAGACTTGATCTGTGTCAGTGGAAACAGCGATCAGCAAATTGTGTAAACAGATTTTTTGCGTGGTATGGGCGTCGGTTTGGATCGTTTCAGTTGAAGCTTTAAACAAAAAGGGTATAATAAAAAGAAAATCTAATGTTTTCTTGTGAATACCAGGATTAATCTCATTCATGAGTGAGAGAATTTGTATTTTCGTGAATACTGGGATTAATCTTATTCGTGAGAGAATTTGTATTTTCAAGAGCAGCTATCCCAGTATTCACAAGAAAACATTAGATATCCTCTATATATCTTCGCAATGTCATCTTCTGTAAATTCGTCTGCATGAAAGTTTTTTACTCACAGATTTAAGTAATTTCTTATTGCTTCTGATGCCGAACACTATGCTGTGATGTAATACACTATTGGAAAGGGCTTGGAGAACCCTTTCCAAAAGAGTGTAACATCACAGCAGTTCATACTCAAATAACACTAGATTTTATTATCATGAGATTGTTGATTGTGGTTCTGCGAGAGTGAACAATTGAATACAATAAAAATTTAAGTCAAGATATTTGTCTTTGCATACCTATTGTCTATTGGAGTTTATTGACACTTTCGACAGATGGGGTCAGATCATATCCGACAGTTTTACGGGTGGAGGAAGCCAGGGTACCCGGAGAGAACCACTTAGCAACAGTCAAACTCCTCAGTATACTAATTCCACACAAGCAGGGTTAGCATTGGTTGAAGACAAGTGCACCACTGGCGTGCAGTACGCCTTAGTACACAGCGCCACTGTGCCCCAACGTGGGCAACCAGGATTAAGTGCCTTGCCCAAGGACACAATGGCGTTGCCCCTGGTGGGGATCAAACTGTGAACCTTTCGGTTTGAAGTCCAGTTCTGTAACCACTGAGCCACTGCACTCCTATTTGTCTTTACATCTGATAATTTAGATGAAAGAAAAATCGCGACATCGACGCTGTAGCTGCGACGGGTGGTGCAATCTCACAAAATTCTAAGTTCATCAAGGGCCATAACTCCAAGAAAAATAATTGGAACAACACATGCATTGAACAGTGGCTAGACATCAATAAGATACACTTACATGCCAAATATAAAGTCATTCCATCAAGTATTTCAAAAGTTATTGAGTTTTGAAACTCGTTGGTCACAGACAGACCGACATGAAACTCGTTGGTCACAGACAGACCAACAGACAGACCGACAGACAGACCAACAGACCGACATTGTCACTTATAGAGCTGCTAGTCACAGCTAAAAATCAGTGGCCCTATTTTCATTTTGGCAAAAGGTTGGCAAATAAAATGAATTTTGACCAATTTGTAACAACCTACCACAAATCTGTTTACAAAGTATATTACAGAAACTAAAGACAAACAATGTTTCAGTCAATGGATGTCTAGGGTGGAACCCTTGTGGCTCTCTTGTGTTTTCTATTGAAAATGAATTATTCAATGAAGTTTTAGTTTATTATTGGGTTCAACATCACTTTCAAACATCCAGAGTCATATCATGTCGAACAGTTTTACAGGTGCATGATGCTAGTAGTACTGAAATGGTTAAACGGATAACCGGTTTGGAACCGGTTAACTACCTAACCAATTTGAAAAAACGTCAACCGGTTAACCAAAATATCGATAATGATCGTCATTCCACAGTTAAAAAGTAGTAAATCTGCCACTTCCCCTTTCAGGTAGATTACACCTCGAAGCTGTATATATTGAGAAATAATCGACTTTGGCATTCAAGACTTCGTTATTGATCGGCAATTTCCGTGAGTACTGAGTAACCACAGAAACTATTTCATAGTATGCATACAAACAAATGTTGTCGAGTACTTGACAACATTCGTTTGTACACACACTACGGAATAGTTTCTGAGAATACTGCTTTCGAATTCCTATAGTTTTAATACAAGATTCGATGAAATAATGGCTACGGATAACCGGATATTATCCGGTTATAGCTCTCGGTTGTTCGGTTGTGAAAATGAGCCAAACGTTTCAGCCCAAGATGCAAGCAAGAACCACCAAGCAGCAGTGAGTAATTGAAGGCAAGTACACCATTGATGTATTATGCTTTAACCCTTTACCCAACGTAGACGATATCAAAATTTATTATTTCAAATATCATTTTTTAAAATTAAAAAAAAATTCAACCAAACCATATCATGTGACCCCTCATTGGAACAAGGTGGACATGCTCATTTCAAAGAGGGGTCACATGATATGGTTTTGTTGAAATTTTTTGAAAAAAAAATTTTTCAGCTACTGAATTTGCCGATTACGAGGACGGATGTGGCCGTTTCGTTGGATAATGGGTGCCCCTGTGCTCCCCATTTGGGCAAACAGGATTAGGTGTCTTCATACAATGCAGGATCGACCCATTGCCCTCTAGATCTGAAGTCCCATGCACCACAATGTCCCAATGTTGTTTACGTGATAATCCACTCACCATGTACTTTACCTTTTGTTATAAACTATACATGCTGAAGTAATCATCAATACAATACCTATCAAGATGGGTTTATAGAGGTTTAAACCTTTACCTACAGTAACGGTCAAAACCGATCAGCACAATTCATAACAAGAGCATATGCCGACCCTCCACCCCCCCCCCTCCCCCCCCCCCCCCCCCCCCACCCCCGACAGTGGCTATATTTAATTGACTAGCTGGATCAAAATCGAAAGGAAGCACTGTCTAGGTATCAACAAAATAAGTAAACCCCCAAAATTATGATTTGATCAAATAAGCAGTTGTTTAGTTATTAGACGGAAACCAAAAGTCAACAGACAGACATGGTGAAAACATCATGCCTCCGTGAGGGTCGGGTGCATTAAAATTATATTTAATAAAAAATAAATTTAATTGTTTAAGATTTATTTTTTTGCAAAGTGTCGTCTGCTTTTCAGGTTTGGTAAAGGTTAATGACATTTTCAATATGCAGATAATACTATGTTCCAATAAGACAACAACTCTCACCCTCTGATGGGACAAGATCTTGCTTAGTTTTTTTCTATGTTTCCTTCTCCAATAGCATATTTTACCATCTCACATCACCGCAGGAAATATTTGAGGTTGTCCATATCGCAATTATTCTGTCAACTAAGTGACTTGCAAACCGCTTCATTTTTTCTAAATTTTTCTCGAACAGCAGACAATGTTCTGAATGAAGTGTTCTTTAAATTACGAATCAGTTTACGATTTGAACTGAAATGGAGTAACCTCGACCATTATCTGATTTACAGATTATTTGTCCAGTGACATCATGGGGTACACAAGAGGTTTATTTACTAAACTTGTTTGTGATCGTTAAAAGTTGCCCTGTTCATTTCACAACATGGGTTTTGGGCTATGGGTAGGGTCTTAATGGAACATAAATGATATTGTGATGAACTGGTTGTAACACAGTCTTAGGTTGGCGGCTTGGAACAAATGGTCAACTGAGATGCTTCACATCTCGGTTGAGCATAAGCATAACCTCAGACCATGTTACCGTAAATTCATCACAATAACTTATAACGACAGAGGACTTGATAAGTGGAAGAAGAATAGTGGTCTATGAGTGAAAACACTGAAAGTACATCTTTCACCTTTTTACTGCAATCACAAACATTTGTTGGCTGGAAAGCTACCCTGCAGTGTTTTGCATATTGTAACACTGTACTTACATATACTTGAATGAATAGGGTATACATATGGTTTTTGAGAGGATACCACGATAATCTCGAAACAACATTGCTACAAATGAAAGTTAGAGTATCCTTGTTCTCACGATTGAGATTATTTCGAAATGAACTCAAAAAGTGTAGATTTTATTGTCATTATACACTTTACAGTATCATTTCCTTTGATTCCAAACTGATAGCAGAAACAAGAACAAAAACACTGCATGGTGTTCCACAAGCTACAAGGAACCCAATATGCATAACTTGAGGGTTATTGAGAAATATTTTTTATTGTTTTGCCATTATCCTATAGTATAAGGGAGTTTAGAAGAATTTTCCATTTCTGTTGGCTGAAGTTGTCAGAAGAAATAATGTTGAAAGACCAATTTTACATGCAGAAAAAGCAAAAGTAAGCTCCAGAGACTTACATTTGTCCTAAAGTTCTTTCAAACCTACAGGTAAACAGGTTTAACACTATGTAAAAATACGTATCTTGTCCCATTCTACAAAATCGAGCACATACAAAATATCTCCAATACTGATTCTTAACATATGTGTTCAACTTTATTTTTCTAAAAATCAAACATTTAGAAAAGTTAATTAGTTGGGTATGTATGTTATGACAGAGTGAGAGGCAGATACATTATTAAACAAAGCAGGGATGCAGGAAGCAATCAAACTTGTTGATAAAAAATTTCTAAAAATAAAAATAAAATTTGAAAGATAATTTTTGTGAATAGCAATGGTCGGTAATGGTTGTAACATTAGGTAAAGAGTTGAATGCCTTAACAATTACCAAACCGTACTGACTAGGGAATAAGCCCACAATTGAAAACAAGGCCACATACCAATTTTTCAGATTTCCGTTTCAGACTCTATGACTTGTAAATAAGCCCAGTAAGAATCTTTGTAATGGCAACATCGATGACTGCCATGCTGGTACAGTGAAGCCCACCTAAATGGATATCTCTTAATTGTATATCCCTGTTAATTGAATATAATTTCCCAACACAAAACCATTTACCATACCTCCAGTACAAATTTGACCTGTTAATTGAATATTGATTATAGAGTAAACTCCTGTTAATTGAATAAAAAAATCTTGTAACCTGTTGCGGAATTACCCTGATTTTCTCCAGTTTTCCTTTGTTTATAGACCAATTTAGCCTCGGGACATCCAATACAGGCATTTAATCTATTATATCTTGTTTGTCAAACAAGATATAAAAGAATGAATGTGAAGTTTATCTCTAGAATACAGGAAAGTGACACAATCCCTGTTAATTGAATACTCCTGTTAACTGAATAATTTTCATTGGCAAAATGTCTATTCAATTAACAGGGTTCCAATGTATCTGAAAGTTGTTGCAATTACCCCAACACACAAGATATCAAAATTTGTTATTTTAATTAATTTTTTTCACATGTTTCAAAAAATTTCAACAAAACTATATCAAGTGACCCTTGAGTTTGATGAGCTCATTCCAATGAGGGGGGTCACATGATATGGTTTTGTTGAAACTATTTTAAATTATGTGGCCAACTCGTTCGATAAAGGGTTAATGCATGTATGTTATGGGATTGGCCAAGTCACCCAACTTTGTTAACTTTGCATCCAAATTCTCCTGCAGGCTTGACCTATCAAAAATAAGACCAACTATATATTTTTGCCATTCTTTCCTTCACTTATCCCCTGGTCTTATTCCTGGGCCAGTATGATAAATAATGACAAGCTCTGTTCTTTTGCATGCAGTGGTTTCTACTCAAGTCTTGGCAGCCTTTACAGACAGCTAAGGCCTAAAAAAATAAAAAATCTGTTTCTCAGGCCCTCCCGCATGGTCCTTTTGGCTGCCGCATGCTCTCTTTTTATAACCAATTTAAACTTAAAAAAAATTAAAATTAAATGGTTTATGTCTGATATTTTACCCAAGTTAAAAAAATTGATGAACTTGTCCCTTGAGTGCAAAAAGGCTTTGCAATGCTTTAGCATTGCAAGGCCTTCTTGCACTCAAGGGATGAAATACACCACCACCCATGCTATTCTGTAGATTATGAGGCCTATAACTTTAACCAAGAACATGAACTTTTGATGGCAAAGAAGTAATTACTGAAATAAAAAATAAAATAAAAAAACGCTCGCCCGCATGCAATTTCACAAATAATGGCCCGAGAAACAGGAGATCTACTTTGTGTGGCCTAAGAGTTGACTAAAAATCACTGTCTGCAAACTTTAAATTTAACCCTTTAGGGCCTAGTTATTTTTACAAATGTTTGCTACACTTTGATAGTCTACATCCTGCGCTTTTGCTGCTGGTTTTGGGGGGTTTTATACAGGCAGTCAAGACTTAAAACAACTACCAAGGTGCTTAGAATGTAACTTATGAGTTAACCCAAAGACTGCATGTAGAGGAACCTATTGTGTTGCAAAAAAATGTGACCAAAGTCGGAATTAGGCCCTTAAGGGTTAAAAGGTAAGTTGATACAAAAGCTGTGACTTGGGTCACCTGCTCTTAAGTGGAAAAGCTGACCAAAATCAGAATTATCCGTTTAAGGGTTAATGCCCTTGTTTCATGGGTAAGAAGCCAATGAAAATCATGTTTTTATTTCAATTAGAGCAGGATGATACAAACTGGCAAACAGATTTTGTTTTGTTTGCCTACTTTTTGCATTAACAGGTACCCTCACAATTTCAGGAATCAAATTCAAGGATTTTCAAGGAATTTTGGGGTTTGATTCAAGGATTTTCAAGGACTACATTGCATGAAATTAAAGCACTTTCAAGGAACTTTGGGGGTTTGCATCAAGGATTTTCAAGGACTAAATTTCATCAAATTAAAGGACTTTCAAGGACCTGCGATAAAGGAATTACAAAATTAGAGTACAGTACCAGCAGAAATCAGCTGAAGGATAACCACAAGAATATTTCTGTCACGTTTGTCTTTTGTTGATGATACTAAAGTTGTTCCAAAAAGACTTTAGAGTAGCAACTATCTACAAACATTTTCAAGTTCTTGAAGGACATTTGGAGTTTTACACTAATTATCAAATATTTTGAAGGTCTTGAAAATAAATTTTTGAATTCAAGTACCCACAGCTGCCCCGATTAAAATAAACAATACTATGAAATTTTTGCCTGTGTATATTACCAGTTACCCATATCAAGGATAGTAAAAGCATGGATTGTGCTTTCACTAGCATCTGTGTCTTTGTGTGTGTGAGTCTGTGTGTATGTCTGTTCATACTTCATAAAAGAACCCCAAAAACATCAATCAATATCTTTAATTACCAAACATGGCACAGCAATGGTACAAAGCTTGTGGGTGTGTGCCTGTGTGAACTCTAAACAAAGAATGGATACATCTTCTTTCTACATGAAACTTGGTGCAAGTATAGTACTTGAAAGGATTTTAACACCTATTTACTTTTGAGGTCAAGGTCAAAAAGCGTAAGACAGAAAACGATCAGACCTCTCATCACTAAACTTGGAACAGGAATGGTACTTGATAACATATGGCCACCTGATGTTGTTTTATTTTAGTAGAAGTGGCTATTAAAGTTTTTTGTAGGTAATAGCATGGTGTCTCAGGAAGCAATGTTGGCAAAAATCGCCAAACAGAAATAACAATGCTCTGAAAAATACTTTCAGATAACTGTCCTCAAATAAGTATCCTCAGAGAGGACATCACCATGTCATAAGTATCTTCAACTACACATATGTGCCCATGTGCAATACATTTTTGAGGCACATTGCGACCTATCACGTAAGCAATACCAAATTTTGGGTCTTTCAAGCATGTGTTCATGTCTTGTTTGTGTTATCCATTCATTGTTAACTATCACATACGTGCATCTGGGTATGATCTACCGTCACTCAAACGTAATGAACCTCAGCATACACTTGATCAAGGAACTGTATAAAATGATCCGGTTTCAGATGAATGGAGCAATCTGACTAAACCAAACTAAGACTTGGACTTAAGCAGAGGTTCAGACAGGTTCTATGAGAGCTGGAAAGCTTGTAGTAATGCTACAAGTTGGTAGTCCTGTTGGAGGACCCAAGCACATGACAGTGTAACCATAGGAGCTGTAGTTGTCATCAGAGATATTACAGTAGGGGCAGATAGTAGTAGCAATGGTATAAAGCAACTGTCCGAGTAGGAGATGATGAAAGGTATAGCTGACAGTGGCAATAGTTTAGAAGCCATAGGGTATTTAGTAGCTAGGAGCAATGGGACGGTTTTTGAGCTAAGAGTTAGTCCCCAATAGTCCTTTATCAGTCCATACTAATCACCAGTACCCAAACACAAGTTCCCAACCATCAGTCTTTAGTCCCCAAAGTATCCAAATATCTGTATGTTTTGAGGCACATTGCACCCTATTTCAGTCTTTCAAGTATCTGACTATGTACCACATGTGCTGTATTGGATAGAGTCAGGTCTCAACTTGGCCGAGGAACTGTATAGGCACATGCTGGCTAAGTGGAATGGAGCAATCATTCTGAATCTACTAACACTCAGTCGAAGACAGCGACAACAGATAACTAGTATTATTTAAGTATAATAGTTATTTAGCTGGTAGAGTGCTGGAAGCCAATATTTGGACTTTACACTGAAATGCAGCTACCACAGATGAAAGGATACATATACTGTGGTTGTGCTTCATATTATTTTCAAAGTGGTATTATTTAGTCTATATGGATGTACCCAGTTGCAATTTATGGGAGAGTGCCTATAGGCATTCCTTCTTAAATTGTAACAGAAGAGCAAAGACATGTGAACAAATTTTGAAGGCTAAAAATAATTTAGCACTCTACCAGTTAAACAAATTCTTCTTAATTGCCATCTGAATTCTTCTTAACCCTTTCCCCAACGAATTGCCCGCATCCGCCTGCGTAATATGCAAATTCAGCAGTTGAAAAAATATTATTTTTCAAAAAATTTCTGTAAAACCATATCATGTGACCCCTCATTGGAACGAGCTCGTTCCAATGAGGGGTCACATGATATGGTTTTGTTGAAATTTTTTGAAAAATTTGAAAAAATGATTTTTAAAATAATAAATTTTCATATCGTCTGCATTGGGTAAAGGGTTAATTTCCATCTGTTGGATGTCAAGTAAAGAGTTAACCCTTTCAACAGAGACGATTTCATTTTTTTTTAATTGGGATTTAATGATACTTTCGACAGCCAAGGTCACCTCGTATCAGGCCTTATTGTCCAACTTATTAACTTCGCACAAGCAGGGTTAGCAATGGTTAAGAGATGTGCACCATCATTGTGTAGTACGCCTTAGAACAGCACCACCATGCTCCCATGTAGGCAAATGGGATCAAGTGCCTTGTCCAAGGATACAATGCAATTACCCCTTGCAGGATTTGAACAGTGGACCTTTCGATTTGGAGTTCAATGCCATAACCACTGAGCCACTGCTCTCCAGACAATTTGAATGGCATCGTCTTATGCACAACTGTTGACAGGGAAATGGACAAGTCTATTTTGTATTTGTGGAGAGGTTCAGTAATAATATATAGGGCTGTAAGATTAAATTATCATTGATCCTGCTTCCTAATTAAGCAACTTTTTCTTTACACAAAAAGTTATGCATAATTGGTTGAAGGGGTTTAAACTACAGTACTGTTCTCATAAAGGCAAAAAGCAGATTCTGTTTCAGTTTCAAGGCAGAAGGACTTGAGAATATACCATACATTCAAGTATGTAACAAGAGCTATGCCTGGAATTGCATAATTTGACCAGTTGGCAATTTCCAAGTCAAAAAGACCCATAACTCTTATAACTAGAGGGCTGCCACATCCACGGGGCAGCTGATCCCCCCGAAAAAAGTGTGGTCATCATCCAGAAACTTAAAAGTACATTGCACCACATATCAAGTTTGGTTACAATCAAACTATCTTGAGGGAAGTTACCATCCGGAAACCAAAAATCATAAGATTTTCTAAATTAAAAAGGGGCATAACTCTGGTAATATTAATCAGGATGAACCCGGATTCGAACTTGACCTGTATTTTTATATGTTTAAGCCACATATCAAGTTTGGTTACAATCAAACTATTTTAAGGGAAGTTATCATCCGGAAACGAAATGTAAACGGACGGACGGATGGACGGACGGACGGACGGACGGACGGACGGACGGTGATCCTAACAAATTGGTAGTTATGTGGCTATTTTTGTGGGACTACAATAAAATGCATGTCCATTATATTAAAACAAGTGATTTTGGGGAATATTTTTGGGGTGGTAGCAAACCCTGACCCTACCCTTCACTGACCCTAACCCTACTCCCCCCACCCCAATTCTAAACCCCACCCTAGACTAATGAAAATTCAATATATTCCTAGTCTATTTTAACTAAAATGCATGTCCATTGTATTAAAACAACTTTTTGGGTGAAAAATTTTTGGGGTGGTAGCAAACCCTAACCCTACCCTTTACTGACCCTAACCCCACCCCACCCCAACTCTAAACCCCACCCTAGAATAATGACATTTAACTATGTGACTAGTCACATAAATTGCGGTAGTCACCTAAACCCCATTTCTACCAACAAATAGCCACCTAAACCCCCATATGTCTGCCCGGACGGACGGACGGACGGATGGACGGACGGACAAAAAAAACGCGTGACGACTATATATCCCCCGAAATTTTTTTTCGGGGGGATAAAAATTATCAGACCAAGCCCCAATTCGAACTCTACCTGTATTTTGATATAACTAAGGCACAAACCAAGTTTGGTCCTGATCTATAAATCCAAACTCAAGTTATCATCCGGAAATGGAATAGTTTATTTTCAAAACGGGTCTATAAAAATCTGTAAAAAATACAATTTTAGTTTTTACATGAGAGTGCCAAGAGATATGAAAGTTGACTCTCAATTCATGGCTGCTGGGCAGTAGCAGTGATGGAGTAGTAAGAGAAGTGCAAGAGAATCTTTAACAATAATAATACTCCAACATATCTTGTCTTTTTGAAAATTTGACTCAACTAAATATTTGTTAAATGATTCAGCAGTGGATTTTTCTGTCACGTTATTTTGTTCTGTCCAATTTTTGAAATAAAAAGCATGAAAATTTTTTTCTTTTTATTTTGTGCAGCAATGTAGTGTGCAAAATTTGACGAGAACGCTCATTTCATTTGTGTGGTGGTTACACAAATTTAAATCAACGCTAATGGATTACTGGTTTGCCAATAGTTGTATCTTGAATTGTAAAGTCTGAGTCACTTAACTGGTAGAGTGCTAAATTTTTTCTCAGCCTCAAGATTTGTTCACACATTTTTGTCTTGTTACAATTCATGGGAGAGTGCCTATAGGCACTCTCCCATAAATTGTAACAATGCAAATCGATGGAGATAGAGTAATGTTACTTTCAAGATAGTATAAAGGACATCCGCAGAATATGAAGCCTTTAACTTTAGGTATCTGCAGTTCAGAATAAGGCTCAAATACAGGTTTCTAGCACTCTACCAGTTAAGCAGCCTTTTTTGTGTCTTGATAGATTTTTAGACTTTTTCTGTGAGAGCCTATATACGTTTCAATTCCATGCAATATATGAATACCTTTTAATGCTAAAAAAGCAGTTTCCCCAAGAATTTTTACATAGCCGAACATTCGGTTAGCCATCTCCAACCCACGTGAACGACCAGTCAGTTAGTGTTATTTTTTAAATTTTGCCCACTGTAATGTTGGCAAACTAGAACTTTTTTGCCCTATTACTACTAAAAATAGGTTATCGATTTTAACTGCTAGAAAACATCTCTCCTACTTCACTTTCAGTGACAGAACAAGCTCCCAAAAAAGATTTGTAATATCAGCAATTTTCATAAAAAGAAAAGATTAGGTGTTACAATTCACTTTCAATAATTTTGTCTCAAAGGAAAAATGTTAACCTCTCCCATTTGAAGATTTATAACAAAAGTGGAATCAACCCAACTTATTTACCAACGAAACAAGCTGTATAAATACAGTTCACAGATTTTGTTTATCCCATAAATCTTTTACAGGGCTGTCGTGGCGAAATCATATTGTCACTCGCTACAAAACACAGCTAGAAGTCAGGAGCACATTGGTCCAATTTGACCCACCAGCAAAATCGGCAGAAATAAACAAGGTGCAGTTATACATTTCTGTCTGAAAATACTTCCCCTACAAACTTGAGCTAGACTTGCAAAAATACTTTATTAAATGAAATGGGTGTGGTGTTTTCTACTGGCTTTGTGTAATACTTTCAAAAAGGTTTAAAGACAATTGAACTATTACTTATGCTACACGAATGCGGTAGAGGTCAGAGGTAAAAAAATCCATCTCTACTGCAGGAATATTTTCTTTCAGTGTTAAACCTACTGGGAAAACTTATCACCCTACTAGGTGAATAAAGCAAAAATTTATCCAAGGCTTTTATTGTTCAAATGACCATTTATGGGATAAAGTGATTTTACCGATTAATACAGGTAAGGTTAGATAACAAATGTCAATCTCCAGGATTTTAAATCATACACCCTGCTTCTCCAGTTCTATTGCTATGACTACAAAAGCATTCTTCTACTTGTTGCCAAATTCTAAACAGTGGCTGAACGTTTCTCAACCCAGCTAGTTTTGTTTCCCGAATTATTGCAAATATGACTGAGCCATTTACATAGTAAAGGCACATTAATAAATATATAAGCAAATAAATATATATATTTCCCCAAAATGTCACCAAATTTACAGCCCAGTATTTGTGCAAAGTATATTCCAATTTATTTATTATTTATTTTTATTCATTGCAGTGTTAATGATACTTTAAACAGCCAGGGTCATATTGTGTCAGCCGGCCAGAATATCCAGAGAACCACTGAGCAGCAAGTAACTGTCAAGACACTCCAACCTACCAACCCCACATAAGCCAGTTAGCATCAGTTGAAAGTATATGTACCATCTGATCAACATGCAGTACAGTACAGTCATCGTGGACAGGTTGTAATCCACGCGTGGGCAGTGAAATCTACGCATGCATTTAACAGGTAATAAAAATCATCAGCAAAATTTTAATTAATGAAGCACCAGGTTGTACCCAGTGCTTCATTAATTAAATTTTTGAGGATTATTCCTAAAATTAGTGTTTAAAATCTAATATTATTGCATCTGTGAAAATATTGTCCCAGTCCATGGTGGCCATACTGTACGCAGTTGGAATAAACCATCTTGCACGAGGACATGATGCAGATCATGCAGGTCTGGATTGAACCTTCAAACTTTTGATCTACAGTCCAAAGCTCTAACCATTGAGCCACCACTCTCCGAGTGTATTCCAATAAATACTGAAGACTAGAGATCTTTACAAGAATCAAAGCCAGTTGTTGGTTTATTAATAAAAAAAAAAAAAATATTTGTGGTTACGTCCCACAAAGTAAACCTGTTTCTCAGGCCATTTTTTTGTAAAATTGCATGTGGGTGGGTTGTTTATTTTATTTTTTATTTTTTGTAATTATTTCTTTGCTATCAAAAGTTCATGTTCTTGGTTTGTTTTCTGTTTTTGGACTCACAATCTACAGAACAGCATGGATGGTGGTGTATTTTATCCCTTGAGCGCAAGAAGACTTCGCAATGCTGAGGCAATGCAAAGCCTTGTTGCACTCAAGGGACAAATTTATCAATTCTATTAACATGGGTAAAATATCAAACATAAACCATTTAATTTTTATTTTTTAAGTTTGCATTGGTTATAAAAAGAGAGCATGTGGCAGCGAAAAGGGCCATGCAGGAGGGCCTGAGAAACAGACTTTTAACTTTTTTAGGCCTTATCTTAAAACACTTTTGAATTGTTAAGTAATTTTAGGCTCTTAATTTTATTATAAAGCAACCTTGACTTGTTGCAAAAAAACGTATTATTCCAACACTTTGCATTAATCTAAGGGTGTAGATTTGGAATGACATATATTATTACCTGTCACCAATAATAGCCAAGAAATGTTAAAGATTAATTAATAGAAAGAAATCAGTCACCAACATACCTTTCTTGTCTAGTTAACAGAAAACAAAAGATGTGAAAAGAAAATAATTTATCTAGTGAATATAAAATGAAAGTGTCAGCAAAAAAACAAGGATGAGAATGCTACAAAGAAACATTTTCTGAATGTGGCAAAAAAAAATTGTTTTGTTTCTCAGGCAGTCTCTCACTGAAACTTAATAACCTCAATGGACATTTTTATTACCTTTCAGCATCTTCCAATATTACTGAAAAATCAAGAGACTTGAAATATTTTACATTTTTTTGATTGATATACGTAACTGAAGAGAGAAACTAAAGACAGTTCTCAAACTGGTGCTTTGCTGTTGTTCCTAGGCAAGTTTTCTCTGCATACAATCCAAGATTTGCCTAGAAACAGCAGCCAAGGCACTTAGAATGAAACTAGCAAGTTTCCTCCCAGTGATAGCATGTTGCGGCACCTGTTCTGTTGCAGCAAAAAGTTACAATTGAGGGTTAAAATTAAATGAGTTTGTATAATTATGCACTTTTGTGTATATTCTGTTGTGAAAAGACAGCGGAAAGCCTCTCAATCCATACTCATTATATGCAAGATGAAAGTGTCAGTGACACTGCTGCTCAACTTGACAAGCTTGAACTTGGTAAGTTATAAGTGAAATGACAAAATTGAAGATCATTGGTTTCATTGTTATTTGGTGAAACTTCAAAATAACAGCATTGTGTGCGCACAAAGTCAAAGCAATCCATGCATTTTGAAAGGTGAACTGTAAGGCTGGCTGAAGGAAGAATGTTGATACACAAATGCCGTAAGTGTAAAGATAATTGTGAAAGCAACTTTTTTCACAGAATTAAATGCTAATCAATAGCTCTTATCTAGAGGTCTTGCCTAATGAGCACACCAAGTTCAAAAACAATCCTATGATAAATTTATTAATTATTTATTTATTGGTGTTTGTGATAAATGTGCCATGTAGGAAGAATGTTGATGCACAAATGCAATAAATTCAAAGTTTGTTGCTAACAGGAAAGTTTTTGATTTCACAACAATCAGATAATGAATGCGCCCTCAAAGGCGTGCAAAAGTATTTTTTGCTTTTTTTTATGGAAATTCATAAATGTGCTATGTAAAGAGTGCAAAGGGGACAAGTTGATGCGCAAATGCACTAAGTTCAAAGGCTGGCACGAACGACAATAATTTTTTATGGAAATGAAAGAAAATCAATTCACTGATGCATAACTGCACTAAGTTCATTGAATGTTGTTGCCAATAGGGCTGAGCGGTTTTGAAATTTGCATTTCGGTTTTGGTTTCATACAAAAACTCGGTTTTCAGTTCGGATTTTCAAAATGTATTGTAGAAATTTAAATTTCATAGTAAATTTCCTTTCTTATTATACCTACCACAATTGTTTACTACAGGCTTGCACTGCAGTGGAAAACTCGGAAAATATATTCTCTATTTTGATCTTTCCCCAAGGGATTTGGGAAAGAAAAGTGGTGCAAAAGCACCAAGAAAAAATAGAACAAAACTGGGTCGAGTGCTACCGGCACACACCCAGTAGGGGACGCTCTTCTCCTTGTTCAGCTCCACGGCTTCCGGTACCAGTGTGCAGGCAGTAACTAATGAATCATTCTTTTGAATCTGCCAACAATGGAGCTATGTGATCAGCGGGGAGGAAGGATTCTTACCCGAAAAAGAAGACAGGAGGGCCTCCATGTAAACAATTGTGGTAGGTATAATAAGAAAGGAAATTTACTATAAAATTTAAATTTCTTATCAACCTACCTTACAATTGTTTACTACAGGCTGAACAGACAATAGGATGGAGGGAATCACATAACCAACCCCCACATAACCCAATTGTACTGGAACTGTGGACAGAGGAAAAAGTCCCTAGGCCTATCAAACCATAGCATCACAATCATTAGCAAAAGACAATGAGAGATGAGGCTTATGGTTCTGTGTGACGCACAGACAGAAAGGACAGTAGCAGCACAGAGCTGGAACTGATCTTGTAAGAAGCCTAATGGCTAGGAGAGATAACAGCCTGAGCAGAAGAAAAAGGGCCCAAAGCAAAAAGGTCCTCCGACTGCTCCTGCAACTGACACAGATAAAAGGTGGAGAAAGTAGAAGCATTTTTCCAGTAGACTGCCTGCATAACATCCGACAACTTGACTGAGTTAGCATAAGCCCAAGAGGGAGACAATGCACACACCTCATAGGCAGAAATACGATTGGTAATACAATTATCAGTCGTCAGATGAGCGAAAGCAGCGTGAATAGCAAGACAAATCCATCGAGAAATGGATTGAGGAGAGATCTTCTGTCGACCAGGAATAAGAGACAGAAAAAATCGTTTCCTGCCTTTCCTAATGAACTGCATCTGATTGAGATAAAAGCGAAGTGCACGAACCAGACAGAGCAAAGGGTGATTACCCTCAGCAGAAGGAAGAGCCCTGATACAGATAGGAGGGGGAGTCGTCTCTGGTATCTGATTCTTGGCCAGAAAGGAGCAATCAGTGGTAAACGTAACACTGTTGGGAGAGCTCCTGAAAAAGGCCGGATCAACTGAGATGGCGTGAAGCTCACTAACCCGTCTGGCTGAGGCAAAAGCCATCAGAAAAGCTGTCTTGTATGTGAGAAAAAGCATACCCCCACCTGCCCCCCCCCCCCCCCCCCCAGCAAAGCAACACCCAAGAAAGACTCCATCTCGGGGTGTGCTGCAAAGTCCTAGGCCAAACAAGCTTGGAGAGGTATGGATTAGTGCCGATACGACGCTGTTCCACATACGAAAAGGTCTCCGAAAGCATGGACCTGTAATCTTTGATGGTAACAGGCTGGAGACCCCGAGAATCAAACAGATATACCAGAAACTCTGCCATCTGTGATATCGAAGGATTGGCATAATCAACATAGTGATCGGCACACCATCGACAGAAGACCTTCTACTTAGCCGCATGGGCTAAACCAGTGGAGTGCCTCCTTGAAGAAGAAATGCGCTACACTGCTCGTCTCGAAAAACCTCTACGAAGGAGACAGGACCTGACAGAAGATATGCGTGAAGGCACAATGAAGTCAGGCCGACTTGAAACCTCCTCAGGTGACCTTGGCAAAGAAGATCGCAGCGTAGAGGGAGCTGTGCCAGAACCGCAGCCAACAGAGAGCAGAGCTGATTGATCCACACCTGTTGAGGCAACAGATGAGTGATCAGAATAATTTGATAACTGCAGGTTTGCATCTTGGCTAGAACCTGAGGCAGAATCGGAACCGGCGGGAAGGCGTAGCCAACAAGATCGTTCCAATCCAGAAACAGAGCGTCCACGGCAAAAGCCAGAGGATCTGGACAAAGGGACATGAAAGTGTCCACCTGATGGTTCCAATGAGTCGCAAAGAGATCGATGTGCGAACAACCCTAGAGATCGCAAGGCAACTGGAACACTGCCATGTGGAGCATCCACTCGGTGGAAATGACCCTGCCCCGTCGGGACAGGGAGTTGGCTGGGACGTTCAGACGACTGGGAATGTGACGAACCACCACTCCGGCATTGACATCCTGAGCGAGCAGTAGAACATGGGAACTGAGTGCATGCCGCCCTGCTTCCGAATGTAAGCAACCACTGTTGAATTGTCGGAAAATAGAAGGAACTGGAGATTCGAAAGGTGGGGATCCTCTACCAGAAACTCAGAAGAAGAGCAAGAAGCTCCTTCTGGTTGATGTGAAGAGCTGCTTGATCCTGGTCCCATGCCCCGTGAAGGAAAGACCTAGAGGATCCAACATCGCACCTCATCCGAGATCGCGGGTGTCTGCCATCAGAACACGATCGGACGTGGGTAAGTTCAACAGAACTGAACATCTGTCCAGGGAAGAAGGTGACGATGAAGAGACTCCGGTAACTGAAGCACCAGATCCAGAGGATCGACATTCGGCCTCCAGCGACTGAGCAGAAGGTGTTGGAGATGTCGACATGCAGCCCACCTAGAGGAATGAGATCCGTCACTGAACCGCAGAGACCGAGCACCCGGAGAATACTCCGAGCTATTGCGGACATGGACTGGGACAGAGTCGGGGCAAAAGCTGAGAGAATCACAGCCCTTGCCCTGGGAACTGCCACCGTGTTTAGCTGAGTACGGAAGTCCATCCCCAGAGAAAAAAACGACTGAGAAGGGACCAGGTCCGACTCCTCCTTGTTGACTCTGAACCCTAGCGACATGAGCAAGCTCAACAGTGTGTCGACACCTGACTCCAGAAGGGCAGCATTGGAATGCCTCTGGAGGATATCGTCTAGATATGCTGAAGTAGTCACCCTGGACTGTGTGCAATTGAAGGCTATCACATGCAACATCAGTCGGGTGAAGGCCCAAGGAGACAGGCCGAGGCCGATTGGCATGGCCTTGAACTGGTAAACTCACCCCAGAAAAGTGAACCTGAGATACTTTCGCGATGTCCAATGAATCGGAATGTGAAAGTAAGTGTCTCGCAGGTCGATTCTGGAAGCGAAATCTCCCTGGTGAATGGAGCAGCGAATCGACGTGAAAGTCTCCATGCTGAACTTGGAAGCAATGATAAGACAGGTTCAGGATACACAGATCGATAACCGTTCGGAGTCGGCCATCCTTCTTTGGCATCAAGAACAGGTGGGAATAAAATCCCACTGAATGAATGTTCTTGATGACCTTGATCGTTCCCTTTGACAGGAGATTGTCTATCTCTGTGATCAAAAGTTCCCGATGTGTAAAAGTCTAAAGGAACTTGTGTTGGAAGAGGCACTCTTGACAGAGTGGGGTGCCTCCAGAAGGATATCCGCAGCCTGGACCAAACATCTAACACCCAAGGATCGGATGTGATTGTGGCCCAATGGTCTGCAAACTCCGATATCCTTCCTCCAACCTGGGACGAATCAAGGCAAGGACTTTCATTTCGAGCCCCGGCGAGGCTCACGAGAGGAGAAACCGCCTCCTCTACAAAATGAAGAGTCTTGAGTCCTCCCTCTAGCCTGCCAACGCTTACCCTTACCCTGTAATATGTAGAAGTGGAGGCAGGAGGATCAGCTCTTGGCTTCGCAGAGGAAGCAGAAGGTTGCTAGTTAGGCTTTGGACAGCCCCTGCTTCCAACAGAAGGCTGATCAAGCTGATGAAGCAGAAGCTGATCTTTGGAATGACGTGGGGCGTCATCCCTGCCCGTCGCCACGGAACCATGGAATAGTCGCGGACCCACCAAAGAAGCAGATCAAAGAGCAGTGCGCTGCCCCTCACAAAGGGAACGGCTTGTGTCCAACACAGCTTCCTGGTGAACTAATTCCAAGTTAGCCGTGTTACAGGTATGCGTGTGAGTAAGATGCATGAGCGCCTTGGAATGCCTAGCATCTCTCTCGATGAGCCCAACAGGGACTCCAGAATTGCCATAGAAAGAACAGCTGACTTGGTCAGTGAGATTTGGGGCCTTGTCACGAAGTAAAAATTTACAAGAAAAGCTACAATTTAGCAAAAATGAACAATTCCTTATTTTTTAAGGAGTCGCTAAGATCTCATCCTGGTTTTGGTGGATAATATGTAATTGTTGTGCTTATTTTGGTAATTATTATATTGCTTCAAAATAGACTGCCCCGATTTATTAATGGTTCCTGCTTCAATGACAGTGAAATAAAAGGAAATAAAAGGAACAAAAATCATATTTCTTGTGATTTTTATAACTATTATTGAAGTGTGTCGTGATATACAAATCACTTTTATTGGTAACTCACACACTCCAATGTTTTCGCAATGTCTCTCGTAATTTCGACTGTAGAGGTTCATTTTTTACTTTGAATTTTCACAAACATTGAAATTGGGTGAAGTAAGCGGTGCCATGGCGAAGATATTGCCAACTTCACTTCACCCTCTTGGCTGATCCCTGTGTTGATTTCATCTCTGTCAAGACAGGCGACTGATGTTTTTGAAGGGAGATGGCTGCATAATGGGATTTGAAAGTTTGCAATATGGAATTTGTTGTGTACACAAAATACACATGGGAAAACATGTGTTGATTTTAACAACTGTGTGTTGGGAATGCAGCATTCATTAACTTGACACTTGACAGTTTATGCCTGATGGACCTGCAGTACTGCGCAATTCCTAAAAGTACGTTCAAATAGTATACAAACAATTCGCAATAATTTTTAAAAAGTTTCAATAGTTACCTGCCATCCATTTAACAGGATATGTTCTATTTTAATTTACCTATTTTATTGTTGACAAAAAACAAAACTGCCAATGTGCTGCGTCATCTCTGAGCATGTGACACTTTCAGAGAATGTGCCAGAAGTCGGCTAATTAACGTAACTTACTCGTCATTTTTCCCATGTTTACTTTGGGGTTTCAAAACTCAATAAATTTTATGTTTACCTCCAATATAATTTACTACGTGCCATACGCAGATGATTTTGGGTCAAGGTTAATTTATATTACTTTTACACCATATATTGTCAGGTAACTTTCAATACCTACTTGGTCGAATATGATTGACGCTGAGAATGTGCCCGGTTCATTAAATTTACTTAACTATTCTTGAATTGCATGTGGGGATTCTTACGCAAGATTTTTTAATTTTTCATATTCCTTCTGGGGATCCTGCAGATATTGTTTAAGATATAAGAAACTTGCTACCACTATTTTGGGGGGATTTGTTGTCAATCCCCTTGAAGTAAGCATAAACAGCACAGCGTTTACCTTTGCCCGACATTTTAGCCTTTGGTGTGTGGAACGCATGTGATTGAGCGGTCATCAACTTACCAAGTCTAGAAAATTTGTTGAAACCGAAAGTCTCTGTTTTTTTTTTAAGACAGCAATTCAGTTTCGGGAAAAAACTCAAACCGAACCAAAAAAATGATAAACCGCCCAGCCCTAGTTGCCAACTGCAACTATTTCTGAAGGAAATGGAAGAAAATCAATGACTCCCAACTAGAGGTCACTCCAAACAAGCATACCAAGTTTCAAAGAGATCAGATTATAAATGTGCTCTGCAGAGTGTGCCAAAGGGAAATATTGATGCCTAACTAAAAGTTCAAAGGTCGTTGCAACGGCAACATTTTTTGATAGAAATGGACGAAAATTTCTAGCTCCCATCTAGAGGTCAACCCAAACAAGCTTACCAAGTTTCAAAGGGATCCGATCATAAATGTGCCCTGTGAGGCAATGCAAAGGAATATACTGATGCCTGACTAAACTAAATTCAAAGGCCGTTGCCAATGGTAACATTTTTTTTTTTGAAAAAGATAAAAATTGATAGCACCCATCTAGATGTAACCCCAAACAAACTCATCTAATTTCAAAGCAATCTGACCATAAATGTGCCCTGTAGGTTGAGCCAAAGGGAAATATTGATGCAACTGCACTAAGTTCATTGAAGGTTGTTGCCAGCGGTAGCATTTTTTGAGAGAAATGGACGAAAATAAATAGTTTCCATCTTGAGGTCACTCCAAACAAACACACCAAGTTTCAAGGTGACCAGATCATAAATGTCCCCTGTAGGGCATGCCAAAGGAATATATTGATGCCTGACTAAACTAAGTTCATAGGCCATTGCCAGCGGCAACATTTTTTGACGGAAATATAAGAAAATCTATAGCTCACAACTAAAGGTTACCCCAAACAAGCATAGCAGGTTTCAAAGCAATCTGATAAAAAATATGCCCTGTAGGGTGTGCCAAAGAGAAATATTGATTGATGCCAGACTAAACTAACTTCAAAGTTTGTTGCCACTGGTAACAATTTTTCGGAAAAGGAAAAAATTTGAGAGCTCCCATCTAGAGGTCACCCCAAACATGCACATCGAATTTAAAAGTAATCTGATCGTAAATGTGCCCTGCAGGGTGTGCAAATGGGAAATATTGATGCATAACTGCACTGAAGTTCATTAAAGGTTGTTGCCAGCAGCAGCATTTTTTAACAGAAATGGAAAAAAATTAATAGCTCCCATCCAGAGGTCACCTCAAACAATCATACCAAGTTTCAAAGCTATCCGATCATAAATGTGCCCTCAAGGGTGTGCCAAAGGAATATATTGATGCCTTACTAAACTAAGTTCAAAGGCGGTTGCAATAGGCAACATTTTTTGACAGAAATAAAAGAAAATCGATAACTCCTATCTAGAGATCACCCCAAATATGCACATCAAATTTAAAAGCAATCCAATCATAAATGTGTCCTGCAGGGTGTGCCAAAGGGAAATCTTAATGCATAAATGCACTAAGTTCATCAAAGGTTGCTGCCAGGTGCAGCATTTTTTGACAGAAATAGAAGAAAATTAATAGCTCCCATCCAGAGGTCACCTCAAATAAGCACACCAAGTTTCAAAGTGACCTGATCATAAATGTGACCTGTAGGATGTGACAAGGGAAATAGTGAGGTCTGACTAAACTAAGTTCAAAGGTCGTTGCCAGCGGCAACATTTTTTGACAAAAATTGAAGAAAATCAATAGGTCCCATCTAGAGGTCACCCCAAATAAGCATACCAAGTTTCAAAGCGATCCGATCATAAATGCAACCTGTGCAGTGTGCCAAAGGAAATCGTGGATGTACATACATGCGTACAACAACGAATGAGAAGTGACGGCAATAGCTAACTTCATCAAGTTGAGCTAAAAAAAAATTTAAATTTAAAATAAAACCCTCACTAATATGAAATGGAAGTGTCAATGACACTGCAGCTTAACTTGGCTGTGTGTAGTGTTAGATGAAAAGTATAATGTTCAATGTTTATATTATTTATTTATTTATTTATTTGGTGTTTAAGGTCACATATTTATGCACAATGGCTAATCATGACCGTGACAGTTTTACAGGTGGAGGAAGCTGGAGTACCTGGAGAGAACCACCGAGCAACGACGAGCAGCTGCCAGCTCCCCAACATAGTAACTCTGCACTACAGCACAGGCAGGGATAGATTGGTTGAAGACATGCGCACCATCGACGTGCAGTATGCCTTAGTACACGGTGTCAGTGTGTCCCCATGTGGACAATCGGGGTTAAGTGCCTTGCCCAAGGACACAACGCAGGAGTCCGAATCGATCAATGAGATTGTCACCCATCCGAGGACTAACCGGGCTCGACGTTGCTTAACTTTGGTGATCTGACGAGAACCGGTTACCGCAACGCCACCGCACCCCCTCAATGATTATGAAATAAGGCAAGAATTGGTATAATTGAAAATATGTTAAGTTAAAAAATTCTACATATTATCCTAAGTTAAAATTCGGACTCCTGTATTGAGCCCAAATATGAACCAAAGGGCTTAATGTTAAGAAACTTGTATCTGACTCCTATGGGTGCTGTTAGCCAAATATCAAAAGATTCTGATCAGTGGTTCTGGAGAAGAAATTTGAATTTTTGCAAATATGCTGGCTCAGCATTTTTTTGATGCCCTCTGAACACCCTGACACAACAGATGGTAATTTTTTTTACTATTCCATTCTTCTGGTCCAAAGGTTGCTTCATACCATTTAACAATTCTGTGTTCTGTGTAGTTTGGGAAATATGGGGCATTTGAAAATATTTATTTTTAGCTCCTGGGGTTCCCAGTTGGGACACTGGAAATTTTTTTTTGCATGAATCAAGTAGTTATGACTCAATAATACCACATACCAAATTTTGTTAAAATCAGTCGATCGGTTCAGAAAATAGAAATTTTAATAATTCTACACCTCAAAATGAAGCTCCACACCAAATATCAAGTCATTGTACCCACTTGTTCATGAGATTTTGAAACAATTTTGGAGCATTTTCCACCACCCCCTCCTTATGGGGACGTCGCAACTGTATTTGAACAAATTCGAACTGACTTATGTGATATGGAACATGCATATCAAATTTGGTTCAGTTCATCCCAGTGGTTATGAAAAGTTGATGTAAAGTTCATGCCGGATGGATGATGGATAGCTGACAGAAAGTGATCACTTAAGTTCCCCAAACTTTCAGTCAGGTGAGCTCAAAATTGCCTGAGAATCAAAGAATTTATTTTGTGTTGACATTAGCTGATTTTTTATTTTTTAAACTGGAAAATTCTGATAATGATACTTCTTCAAATGATAAAAGGACACAAAGTTACCAATTAACAGATATTTGATTTCTACAAATTTACGAGAGGATGATCTTAAAACACAATTTTCCTGTAAATTTGTAGAACATAAAATATCAGCACTTTCACCAAGAACATCTAAAATTATAAAATTTCCTGAAATTTCTCATCCCTGAAAAAGACGTGAAAAAAATTAATCCAGCTGATAAAGGTGAATGGTTGCAAATAAAAGACATAACAGTCTAGTTGATTGAAACTCCATGATTCTAAAGAATTAGTTACGTAATTAGTATTCAAGGTTGCTTTCAGCATCAAAGGCTATATTGTGACTGCAACAAAAGTTAAGTGTAAAATCAACATCATCTCATTGCTTAAAATTATGTTTCCCATTTTACAGAACTCACTCTCAAGATACTGTTTACTACAGTTAAAACTAGAAGTCCTGTTACGAATAGTGCGCTTATCTAGGCTTAATTGCGCGTTGGAATTGTGCGCAATTGCTATATCGAATGGCATCCAAAGCACAGCAGGTTCTCCTGGTTACTCATAGCAAACACATGCAATATATGTTTCTGCCAATGGACTTCCGGGTTACCCGGAGGTCCATTGGCTGAAACATTGCTTGTGCACAGGCCATATGTACAGAATTTGATAGGTTACTTGGGCCATAACGCGCACATTAACGCGCATATCAACGTGCTATTTGAGCGCATTTCATGACAGGACTTCTAGTTTTAACTGTAGGTCTTAAAAGACATGTCAGATATTTGTTACCAGATTGTACCAGAGAAGAGAAAGTAGTCTAATTCAGGTGATAAGTCCTGAACCACTTTTTATCATTCTCATTCGGAATCAAAAATTTAATCTTGTTAATGGTGCTTTGGATAAAGTGTTTTCAAAATTATATACATATCAGTACAACCCTGTCAATTAGTGTCGGCTGTCAACAGTGCTGAGGCAAAAGTTGAAGAAAAATAAATTTTTCTCGGCAAAAAAATTTACAACGGAAAAAAATATCACCATAGCTGTAAAGTGAACATTCAGGTTTGGGTTTTGATATTAAAGTATTGCCTCGGTCTAAGGCTCAGCATCATCATGGTGTTTCGGTGTCAGACATTGAGCAATGACTCTTTAGTGTATTAATAAACTTCACTTGTTTTGTCTAGGTCATGCTCATAATTAGTGGTGGTCAAAATAGCTTTTTTTCAATTATAGGTGTCATAAATGAAAAAGTGTCAGATTCATCCAACCAGCACTGACTGGATACTGTGGGCTCACCCCTTTTTCATCCGCATTTGGTGATCTCCCAAGTATTCCTTTTGTGATTGTGTTGCAGGTGCTTCATTAGAAGCATCTGCAACTCAATCACAAAATGAATACGTGAATCTAAACTGCTGATTCAAAACTGCCGAAGCAAAAGGTGTTTTTATTTACCTCGGCAATTGTTTTCCTGATGAAAATTTGTTCAGTCTGTCAAAACCAGTTACCCCAAAAGTGCATTAAGTCCCCATCCAGCCACAAATTGCAACTTTTATGTTGCTTTGAAGAAGTTACCCCCAAGTGTATTCTTCCTTGAAAATTTAACTAGTGAGCTGCATTTATCTTGGCTATGTTTTTACATTATTGTAAATTTCTTACTGTACGGTTTGCAGTTGTTTCTAGGCAAGTCTTAACTACCTGTACAGGCAGAAAAGTCTTGCCTAGAAACGAATGCCTAAGCACTTTGAATGTAACTTGTATGTTGACCCAATGGCAGCATATTGAGGGCTACTGATTTGTTGTAGTAAAAAGTGGTCAAAGTCGGAATTAGGTCTTTAATATTAATGGCTAAATTAGAACATACTTGTGTACAAAAAAGTGCAAAATGGTGTCATAGAAGAGATTTCAAGGTGGAAAAAAAAAGGTGATGAGGCAGATTTTCTATGACGAGGGAGATACCTGGGAAACAAGATTTTTTTTAAAAAGCCTTATTTCTGAAGTAATCATTATAAAACCAATTATGTTCAGTGATGAATTACACACTTGGAAAGGGCTTAGAGTACCCACATCACAAATTTTCAGTGTGTCATATCTAAGCATTCTATCACCAAAGTCAAAGCACTCAAACATTTATCACCATTATGAAATAAATGAATGCCAAGGTTAATTATTTATACATGTAGCGTGCATTCATGTCAATTGTAGAGTGGTGATGGAAAAAAAAAGTTGGCCACCCCATCTCTTTCAAGCAAATGATAAACAATGAAGCAATGAATTGCTTAATTTATACAGGTATCAAGCAGCCATCCTTTACTAAACATAATAGCCCAAATGTGCTAGGATTATTGACAAAAGGCCCCATTCTAATATTATTTTTTTAGTTTTTGAGACAAAAAAAAAAAAAAAAAATCGCAACATCGACGCCGTAGCTGGCCATAACTCCAAGAAAAATATTTGGAACAACACATACATTGAACAGTGGCTAGACATCAATAAGATACACTTACATGCCAAATATAAAGTCATTCCATCAAGTATTTCAAAAGTTATTGAGTTTTGAAACTCGTTGGTCACAGACAGACCGACCGACCGACAGATCGCAGCTAAAAATTCAATTATAGACATTTTTGCAAGTGATGTTTCGATTAAAGGGTTATTATTTCATGGAGTTTCCATAAATTTCAGGTAAAGGCTAATGAGGTATACTGAGATCACTTAAATTGTTCAGAAAAACTGATATAGTTGAATCTTAAGGCAAGTGTTATTCCATTTATGAATTATGATTTTTTTTCCAGTTACTTCCCCTACAGCACAGATGCATGATTGCTAAATTATTCTTCAATGATGATTTGATACTCGGGTATTTTTTTTTTTTGGAAATAATCCATGCAACCTGCAAGGAAAGTCTAAGTTTAGCAAGATTTTGTTCCTGAACAATTGTTTTATCACAATTTATTGGAGAGGCCTGTTGGTGGTCTCCAATAAATTGTGACAAAATAATTTTATATAACATTTATTTTGTACTATATAAGAAAACAACAGGCCTTTGTAAACAGTGTAAAGCCACTAATGTGGCTTTCAGCACTTGTCAATAGAGTCATGACAATGGGTTCTAGCACTCAACCAGTTAACTGGTTGAGTGCTAAATTATTTTTAAAAGGTGATTTGAAGCATGGGCATTTTTTTTTCAAAGATAACACTACAAGCAAGAGTAGCCTAAGTTGAGCAAGATTTTGTTCATAAATAACTGTTTTGTTACAATTTGTTCGAGTGTGCCAATAGGCACTCTCCAATAAATTGCAACCAAACAATTTCAAACTTTTTTCTTCTACTGCTGAACAAACAACAAGCTAATGCATATGTTGTAAAGCCACTAAAGTGGCTTTCGGCACTTCAATAGAGCCAAGATAGTGGCTTCTAGTACTAAATCCATTAATTTAGTTGAGGTGAGGTTTATAAAAATTAAATTTGTGATAACTTATTGCAGCATCATAATTATTATTTTTTAGACAACCGGACTGAATGTAAATATTATAAGTTATTGTGATGAACAGATAATAACATGGATTGAGGTTTGTGGGCTTGGAACTTATGTTCAACCAAGACGAGAAGGGTTGAGGTTGAACATATACTCTGACTCGCAAACCCCAGACCATGTTACCCTCAATTCATCACAATAACATATATGTTCCAAATATAGAACCTTAGTGAGCAGGCTCACATACCCCACGCGCCCCGATATTTCAAGCTCTAATCATTTTTTTAAAAAAAAACATAGATTCTAGGAATACTGCAGAAAACAGTGTTCTGTAGTTTCAACGGTATTGAAAGAATTTAAGCAGAGAAAAAGCCCGGAAAACTGTAATTTTGATGAACTTTTCAAAGTCTATGGGGCCGTAATTTTGGTAAAAATCAGTGGAGTGGAACAAAACCCCAACTTGTTCTGTAGGCCACCATGTTAGACTAACATATCAAAAATCAGCTCAATATCTGGAAGCGTGTAGGAAAAAAGTCTGGAAAACTGTAATTTTGATGAACTTTTTAAAGTTCAAGGGCCGTAATTTCGGTAAAAATCAGTGGAGCAGAACAAAATGCAAACTTGATCTGTAGGCCACCATGTCAGACTAACATACCAAACATCAGCTCAATATCTGGAAGCGTGTAGAAAAAAAGTGCGGAAAACTGTAATTTTAATGCATTTTTCAGAGTCCAAGGGTCATAATTTCGGTAAAAATCAGTGGAGTGGAACAAAACGCAAACTTGTTCTGTAGGCCACCATGTTAGACTAACATACCAAAAATCAGCTCAATATCTGGAAGCGTGTAGGAAAAAAGTCTGCAAAACTGTAATTTTGATGAACTTTTCAAAGTTCAAGGGCCGTAATTTTGGTAAAAATCAGTGGAGCGGAACAAAATGCAAACTTGATCTGTAGGCCACCATGTTAGACTAACATACCCAAAAACAGCTCAATATCTGGAAGCGTGTAGAAAAAAAGTCCGGAAAACTGTAATTTTGATGAACTTTTCAAAGTTCAAGGGCCGTACTTTCGGTAAAAATCAGTGGAGCAGAACAAAATACAAACTTGATCTGTAGGCCACCATGTTAGACTAACATACCAAAAATCAGCTCACTATCTGGAAGCGTGTAGAAAAAAAGTCCGGAAAACTGTAATTTTGATGAATTTTTCAGAGTCCAAGGGCCATAATTTCGGTAAAAATCAGTGGAGGGGAAAAAATGCAAACTTGATCTGTAGGCCACCATGTTAGACTCACATACCAAAAATCAGCTCAATATCTGGAAGCGTGTAAAAAAAAAGTCCGGAAAACAAGTAGGACTGTCTGACGGACTGACGGACTGACAGACTGACGGACAGACCAGTCAAAAACATTATACCCCTGCAACTTCATTGCGTGGGGTATAATAAAGCCCTACCCATAGTTCAAAATCTGCATCGAGAAATTAACAAAGTAACTTGAATGAACAAGGCAACTTTAATGATAAGAAAATTTAGTAAATAAGCCTCTTGTGTACCACGGATGGCACTGGACAACAAAAAATCTTAGATAAACTAAGATAAAGGTCAAGGCTACTCCATCTCAGTTCAATTCATGAACTTATAAGTGGGTTGTGAATATGCATTCATAAAATGATCACTGGGCTCCAAAAATATGATTTTATAGGCAGTACATGTCTGTACTTTGAATCTCTTCCCATTGTTATCATCTTAAATGATCTTTCCAAATATTTCATGTTGGGACGTCAGGTGCTAACTGCCACTGGAGCCGTAAACATAGAAAAAACTAAGTAAGCTCTCATCCAATCAGTGGGCGAGAATTTTAGTCTTATTGCAACACTGTTTTCTCTGAAAGGAATCACACACATTTATTTGGTTTCAAGCTGATATTTATAAAATTATATCTCGATGCAAACATGAAAAATTGATATCATAAGAAAAACACAATTTTGCATTATATCTATTATCTTGAGATAAGAGAAATAAATTAACATGCATTTGGTATTTTAAACCTTTACCCAATGAACACGATATCAAAATTTATTAATTTAATTACTTTTTTTTCAAATTTTTCAAAAAAACTTCAACAAAACCATGTAATGTGACCCCCTCCCCCTCTCTTTGGAATTTCATTCCAATGAGGAGTAATATGATATGGATATATAGAAATTTGAAAAAAAAATATTTCAACTGCTTAATTTGTAAATTACGTGGGTGGATGTGGCCGATTCGCAGGGTAAAGGGTTAAAAAGTCAAGATGCATAAATATGTCATTCTTATAATTTTGTACTCAAGCTTCTACATCATGTTTCTTAAAGCTAAACAAATTTCAAACCATGCTTTTTTATCTATACTCAAAAGTCAGGTCAAAGACAGCAAACCATTTGTTTCCATTCCAGAGTGCAGGAAATGAATGAATGAATGAATGTCATAAAGGACGTTTTGGATGGATAATGAATCAATGAAAACACATGATTTCCAAGATTAGGCAGAAAAAAAAGGTTTTTTGTTCTTGGGCAAACCCTCATTGAAATTAACTCTTAACTGGTCAAGTGCTACATTTTTATTGGCCACAGATTTATTTTCATCATATACTGCTCTGTTAAATTTGATTGGATAGTGCAAATAGGCACTATCCAATGAAATGTAACTGAGCATTGTAACATCAACAAAATCTGATTCTTGCCAGGATTAGCATGATATCTTCTTTAACAGAGTGTACATAGTTTTGTCACATCCTGTGCTATTTTGTAAAGCCCCAATAAGGGCTTCCAGCACTCTACCAGTTAACCTATGGAGTATTTTTAAGACATTTTTCATCGCATTCCAGTCATGGCTGCAGTGCAGCAGCCATGACTGGATGTGATGAAAAATTCATCTAAATCTAACTCAAGAAATCATTAGTGAAAAAATCAATTCAATTAACTGGAGGAAATTTGAATTAAATGTGCCCAAACTCTACTCATTTTAATGGTAAGAGAAATCCTGTCCTGGGCAGGAATATCTGCCAGCAGCATGCAAGAAGTTAAACCCACTCATTGATCTTTTTTTTTGGCATGCAGTGCCTTCCAAAATTGGTATGAAATCTTGAGACTTATATATGTATATTATTTGCATGTCCTTGCAACAAAGCATGATTAAAATACCGTGTCTGTTTATTATAACTGTTTTGAAAACATTCAGTTTGCTATGCTCTACATAAAGTAACTCAAAATATTATGTGGATGGTATTTATTCTTTGAAAAAGGTGTATAAATATACCCAAACACAAATGTCTGATATTTCCTTACTAACCAGTGGAGTGCTAAATTTGTCTTGGTTGCCAAAATTTGTTCACATGTCTTTGCCTTCTTACAATTTATGGGAGAGTGCCTACAAGCACTCTTCAATAAATTGTAATCAGTCAAATCCATACAGGCAAAATAACTTCACTTCAAAAATAATATGAAGCACATCCACAGAATATGAAACCTTCAAGTTGTGATACCTAAACATAGGAATGGCGCACAAATACAAGTTAAAAAAAAATGCAACTTGTATAAAAAAAAAAAAAATAAAAAAATAAAAGCCTCCCTCCATCACTGATTTGAAAAATTAATTGCTCATGAAGCAAATGTATTTTTTAATTTGGCCTTATTTAGAGGCTATGTTTACGGAATCACAATATAAAGGAAACTAAACATTTTCAGAGTTAATAACTACCAGCTAATATGCAGACAATTTTGTTCCATGGTAGACATTGTTAATAAGCACTGGGAAAATACTGAGTTAAATACAAACCTTCGCTTTAATTGAGTTGGACCCTTTGTCTGAATAATGTCTTTTTGTAAATCTTGTTTATCTCGAATCTGAAATAACATCAGCAAAATAATATATAAACAAAAGAAAAATTCCTTACCTACTCCAGAACTTCAGGCAACACAACAGTGTTATTAATCTTCCGCACACTGACATAAAAATCCTGCAATCTCAAGTAGTGCTGGGCAGTTTCTTGGTGTACTGATTATAATCAGTACACTTTTCAATACTGTCACAAATACCGGCAAATAAAATCATAATTGGTATACTGAAAAGTCAGTTTTACCCTGATATGCAAATTTCAACTTGCTTATCACAGTTTACAAAAAGTGATATCACTTCACTGGTGTGGATTATTGTTGGCTGAAATTTGAATCCTTTCCCATTCTACCACCCTGTCTGCCCTCACAGATCATGAAAGATTTCTTTATTACTTTTCTCTCCCGACTGTTCAAATGGTTTGTCTCAACAGTGACCATTATTATGCAAGCAATACTGTTTACCTCGAATCTGAAACAAGTTGACTCGTTATATTATTTATTTATTTATTGATGTTTAAGGTCATATATTTATGCACAATGGCTTCTCATGACCGTGACAGTTTTACGGGTGGAGGAAGCCGGAGTACCCGGAGAGAACCACCGAGCAACGACGAGCAGCTGCCAGCCCCCCAACATCATAACTCTGCACTGCAGCACAGGTAGGGTTAGACTGGTTGAAGACATGCGTACCATCGACGTGCAGTATGCCTTAGTACACGGCGTCATCGTGCCCCAACGCGGGCAATGGAGATGAAGTGTCTTGCCCAAGGACACAACGCGGTTGCCGCAGGTGGGATTCGAACCAAGGACCTCTCGGCTTGCAGCCTGCACCTCTACCTCCTGAGCCACCGCGCTCCCAACAAGTTGACTTGAGAAGACACATAGACAGTATTACAGTAAGAATGCAAAGTCAGTCACATTGTGTCTTTCAACCAATGGCATGCTAGTTATTTAAAACCAGGAAATTTTCCTTGAGAAAAGCCAAGAGATTCCCTGTAATTTTACACTAGTAATTGGCTGTTTGCACAAGCTGACGTTATGATAGTATTTTGCCTTCAAAATAGTGCACTCAAGTGTTTGATACAAGGCCTATGCAAGGAACTTTATTGTTTTCAAATAACAAAATCAAGTCATTTGTGCTTTCTTAGCGAAGACAAATACGATGATACCTAACCAGTCCATTACCACAATAACTTAAAAAGGTAATTTATTTTAAGTGCTGTTGTGTGCTATAACATTGCTTGTGATCAAGTGCAAATGCACACTTCAGAATTCTGTCTACTCCTCAGAGTTCATTTTCTTCCGGTTTCGTGGAATTACACCCAAAATCTCCACTGCAATCGTGAATAAAGCACTACTAATTAACTGCCATTTTCAGTGTAATTATTAGTGGACGTTTTTGTCTTTCTGGAAGACATTTTGGGTGAAGTTGCAACAAACAGACATTTCGTTCCTATACATTCTTTGGCACAATGCAGTAAAAAATTATCGGTACAACAGTATACCGCAGTAATATTTTTCGAATACCAAGGTATTTATCCCAATACTGCCCAACATTAATCTCAAGCAGCAAATTTTTACCATGATGCAATAAGGAATTTAACCAGATCAATCTTGTCTGACATACACAAAATAGCCAATCAAACATTATTATTCTCCTAAATTTTGGCCTCCAAAATATAGCATATAACCCCCTCTCTTGTGTTCCAGAAAATTTTTAATTAGTGTTAGGTAAAATGTTGATCTAAATAGGCTATAGGCTATAGATAGGCAAACATAAACCAAATGAAATGCTGTTAACTGATGTATCATTAGCAATTAGCACATGGTGGGCATGTACAGTACAGCCGCCGTGGATTGGTCACTTTCCATGGATGGGCAGTATTTCCATGGATGCAATATTATTAGATTCTAATCACTAATTATAGGAACAATCATCAAGATTTATTTAAGGAAGCACCGGGTAAAACCCGGTGCTTCATTAATTAAAATTTTGCTGATGTTTTTTATGACATGTACCTAGTAAACGTATGCGTGAACATCACTGCCCATAAGTGGACTATGAACAGTCCACGGTGATTGTTCCTTAAATGCTACTGAACAAGAGAAGTTAATCCTATGCACACTGATGTCAAAACAAAAAAATTACAACCTTAAAATTTTCGCCAAAATGCAACTAGCAATTTAACGAATTCAGTCTTCTTTTGACAGAGATCATTGAGCCCTATCCAATATGACTGAATTGCTTAACTGGTAGAGTGCTAAATTATTTATGGTCCTTAAACTTTCATTGTGCATCTTTGCCTTGTTACAATTTATGGGAGAGTGCCAGTAGGCACTCTCCCATAAATTGTAACAAGGCAAATCCTAACAGATAAAATTGTATCACTTCAAAAATAATATGAAGTACATCTACAGAATATGAAGTCTTTAAATTCTGGTACCGGCACTTCAGAATAAAGCCCAAATATGGTCTTCCAGCACTCTAACAGTTAAATTCCTAATTGCATGTTGAGTAAAATTTATGGCTTGAAAGTTTGTTGTTTTGCATCGAGGGTTAATGAAAGATCTAGAAAACAAGACCTTTCTGTGAAAAAGATTAGGTCAGTAATAGAAGACCCTTTCTTAACTCCTAACCCGCTGAGTATATTTCAGATATTTTTCATCAAATCCAGTCATGGATGCTTTTAAAAAATTAAATTAAATTCAACTCAAGAAAACATCGGTGAAAAAAATCCATTCTCCATTCAATTTATGGGGGGACAATTTGATTAAATGTGCCCAAATTATACTTATTTCACAATTTTGTTCTTGGCAGGAATATTCACCATCAGCGTTAAATATGAGCTTGACAAACAAGAGCTGTTCTCCTTGAAAACTAGGGAGTTAAAATTGATGCAAGAAACAGAATCAATTAAAGACCTGGAGAATTCTATTTATTTTTATTTGTTACGTCATAAAACAGTAACACTTTGACATAACAGTTATGTCTACTGAAGTCTTTGCTGCCCATAGAAACAGCAAAGACTTCACTGGAAGCCGCTGCGAAGGTACAGAGGCTTCCATCTGCAAGCCCACCAAAAGCCTGCCTAATGCCAATTGAAACATGTGTTGTATGTATACATGCAAGACAAGAAACCATTGTTGGAGCAAGGTCCTTGAGGGTTAAATTCCAGTAAATATATAAATATGAGGTTAATTTTTTACTGTGGAATATGTACTGGTTGCATTCACAAGAAACCAATATCAACATGCTTTCTAAGTCGGAAAAGGGCCATAACTGTGCCAAAAAATATCGGACCAGGCCCACTATCAATCTCAACCTGTACTGTGTGATTATAAACCTATGTACAAAACTTGTTTCATTTCGTTCACTCAAACTAAAATTATCGTCCGGAAACCAATATCAACACGTATTTTCAGTCGGTAAAGGGCCCTAAAAGGACCATAACTCTGCCAAAAAACATTGGAGCAACCCCTCTATTAATCCCAGCCTGTATTATGTGGTTATAAACCTGTGTATAAAATTGTGTTTCATTTCGTTCACTCAAACTGCAGATATCGTCCGGAAACCAATATTAACATGTCTTAAGTTGGAGAAAAGCCATAACTCTGCCAAAAAAAAATGAACCAGGCCCACTATACATCCCAACCTGTATTATGAGGTTATAAACCTATGTATAAAATTTTGTTCAGTCAAATTAAAGTTATCGTCCAGAAACCATTTGTTTCAGACGTACTGATGGACAGATGGACAGACGAATGGATGGATATCCAGACAGACAGGGCAACGACTGTATGCTCCCCCAAAAAATTTCGGGAAGCATAATTATTTAAGAAAAGAAAATTGTTTCTTGCAGTGGGAGTTTGCAAGAATTATAACTGATTCTAGCGAATAACCTAACATTTTTTTAGGCTTCATTGTGGTTGAGCATGTAACGTAAATATAAAATCTATGGGCAAACAAGAAGCTTACGGAAGCTGGCAGATACGTACCTCCACCCAAATAGTCGCACCTATAGAAGGGTTCATACCCTTGAATGAATCGTCATTTCAAATGACATCCGGGGTATATTTTCAAGGGTTTTCAAGAGCTAGAAAACTTATCAAGGAAATTCTGGAGCAAAAACAAAGGAGCTTCCTTCCAAGGGCTACATATAAGTTGCATGAATTAGTTACATGAAAATATAAGGGAACTTCTATTCAATAATTCCTATTTTAATGTCACATCACAATTACATCTGCAACCCAACACATGATTTTCATTCTATTTGGCAGATAATCTGTAAGGCATTGAAGATTCATTCATTGAGAGAGTTGGAAATTGCTGAAATGAATCTCCTCTGTTTGCCTGGTACATCAATTTTCAAGCGTTTCAAAGAAGGTTCCAGTATTCAAACTCCAGGACTTTCTAGATGAGGAAACTGGGTCTTGGCATCAAAAACTTCCTCACAACAAATTCTATTCAGCTCTGGTGTATATGGATGTGCATAGGCACACCAGAAATCAAAAGTGGATGATGACTGCTTGAATTATAGAAGACATAACTTGAAATAGTTCAGAACTGCAATTTGAAGTAATAATTCTTCACACACTTTGTGAACAAATCTCAAAAACTATATATCATCAGGCATTCATACACCTGCATACCCCAAAATCAGGAAAATCATATTATAATTGCTTTGAGTTATCCAGATATTGAAAGACAACTCGAAATAGCTTAAAATTGCAATACAAAGGGCAATGACTCTTGTTTGGCAATGGGGACACAGCAATGGCTATCATATATATTCATCTGCATTTCAATAATCAGGAAAATCGCGATCCACTCAAAATTCTCTGGTTGCCCACTTTCCCTTTTACAACATGGTGGAATGTCACCTGCCATAAATGAATTGTGAAAATACTGAGTCTCAGATGCTATTTTCATCAGTTTTTATTTATTGGGTCTTGATTTCACATTTTATTATGAAATGTTGACCTACCAAATCGCAATCTGATTGAGAAAGACATCTACAATTACAGTACTACAGTGGAGCCCACTTAATCGGATATCTCTTAACTGAATAACCCTGTTAATTGAATATAATTTCCCAACACAAAACCATTTACTATACCTCCAGTACAAATTTGACCTGTTAATTGAATATAGGTTATAGAGTAAACCCCTAATTGAATAAAAAATCTTGTAACCTGTCGAGAAATTACCCTGACTCGCCCCAGCTTTTCTTTGTTTATAGACCTATTTGGCCTCAGTGCATCCTTTACAAGCATTTAATCTATTATATCTTGTTTGACAGAGCTCATGGAGCTCTGTCAAACAAGATATAATAGCATAAATGTTAAGTTTATCTCCAGAATACAGGAAAGTAACACAATCCCTGCTAACTGATATACTCCTGTTAATGGAATAATTTTCATTGGCCAAGTGGATATTAAATTAACAGGGTTCCTCTGTATATACAAAGATCAATCACAGTAAACTCCTACAATTTCTGATATAAATTTAGTGTCTGATTTATTATGTCAATTTATCACGTAATTACCATCAAATAGCTCAGTACAGAAAATATCATTTGCAACACATCTAATATGAGAATGACATAAGAAGTCAACATCAATTTGGTGACGTGAGTGAATTGGTTTTGAAAGTAGAAGTGAATTAATTCCTTATTTTTCATTAACAATCGATCTAAAACAAATAGCAGATTATATTTGCAGAAAGCATTTCCAGAATAATTATATATTTTCCTTTTTTTTGTCTTGAAAACATAGCTTATGACCCCTTATTGGAAATTGAAATGATGAGCTATGTTTTTTTACACAATCTGTGACTATTTATTTATTTATTGGTGTTTAAGATCACATACTTATGCACAATGGCTAATCATGACGGTGACAGTTTTACAGGTGGAGGAAACCGGAGTACCCGGAGAGAACCACCGAGCAACTGCCAGCTCCCAAACGTCATAACTCTGCACTGCAGCACAGGCAGGGTTAGATTGGTTGAAGACATGCGCACCATCGATGTGCAGTACGCTGTAGTACACGGCGTCATCGTGAGCCCATGTGGACAACCGGGGTTAAGTGCCTTGTCCAAGGACACAATGCGGGAGTCCAAATCCATCACTCAGACGGTCACCCATCCGAGGACTAACTGGGTTCGACATTGCTTATCTTCGGTGATCTGATGTGCACCGGTTACCGCAATGTCACCATGCCCCCTTCACATTCTGTGATGAAAAAAATTTCAAATTTGTCACGATTTAAGAGGAAATTTTTTAACCTCATTCACTGAAATCAATTTCAACCTCCATAAACTTTAGCTCCGATCGATTTTAGTGAACTTGGAACAGAAATTTCATATGAAATCACGTCTCACACACAGTATGACATGGGTGTGAATGGGGTAACAATATCCGTTCTGCACATTGTGCGGAACAGATGTTCATTTTTCTACATGGTTTAGTGTTGATGTAGATGGGGATTACATAGAACAGGCAGGTAATAAATTAGAGATCCTCAATATCCTAATCAATTTGGAGTTTCAGCTATATATTCTCTCTCTCAGCTATATATCCTCTCTCTCTCTCTCTTTCTCTCTCTCTCTCTCTCTCAGAGAGAGAGAGAGAGAGAGAGAGAGAGAGTTATTTATTTATTGGTATTCAAGGTCACATATTTCTCCACAATGGCTAATTGTGACCACAACATGGAGATAAAGTCAAGTTTAGTTCATCATTTATACCAATGTTGGCCATTTAAGAGGACTTCCAACATGAGGGTTGGTGACTATGTCTATTTTATCAGTAAAACACACCCTTTTTGCCATAGTAAACAAGCACTGCTTCACTTCTCGCGGTTCCCAAAGGGAGAGTGAGAGAAAAATAGTTAGTTGTGAACAAAAGTAATTTAAGAGAGAAGGAATCAAAATTAAACTATTTCCTGAAAATTATTTTGTTAACTCCACACATTTTTAGACAAATGCTAATGAGCCTCCACAGAAATTAATTGCGGCAAGCACGAGAAGCCTACAAGTGTGCACTGATTTCTTACAACAAGGCCCAATTGAAACCCAAATAAGGGCTTCCCGCATGGTCTTCTGGGAATTATCAAGTTAACTGATGGGAGAAAATCCTTACTGAAGCTTGCTTTTTCTTCAGTTCTTCTAACAGCCGAACAACATCTGTATCGGCAACATCAAAACATGTCTGGCCCTGAAAAAGAGAAATGATGTATTCATTCACTCCATCATGGCAAATGAAAAAAAAGTTTTCAGTATTTTACTCTGCAATGAAAGTGTCAATGACACTGTAGCTTAACTTGTGTGTTGTGTTTGATGAAAAGGATAATGTTCAATGTTTATGAAAGGATTATGAAATAAGACAAGAATTGTGATAATTGGGAATATGTTCATTTCTGTTCCCTGTGTGCTATGTTTTTGATAAAAATAATATGAGGTGTACACTGTACTAAAGAGCTGAGGGGTGGGTTAATATGACCTCACAGTTAATGTATGTGGCCATCACAGTTAACGTATATCAACGAAAGTTACCAAGTTACAGTGAAATTATTTCAAAACGAGTCATCCTATCAAGTTACATTGAAATCCCTTCATAAATATGGCCTGTAGACTGTGCTAAATGTGTTCGGGCTTCGGGCACCTGTAGCCGTCAGTTTCCCCAATTTCTTCCAAAAGGGGACGTTCTCATCTAGACATTATATGAAGTCAACCTACCAAGTTACAATGAAATGCCTTCATAAATATGACCTGTAGACTGTGCTAAAGATTTTGGGCTTTGGGCTCGGGCAGCCATCATGGTTGAATGATCGCAACCACAAGGGGACATTCTCATCTGGGCATCATTTGGAGTGATCCTACAAAGTTACAATGAAATCCCTTCATAAATATGACCTGTAGACTGTGCTCATGGTTTTCGGGCCCCTGAAGCCGTCACAGTTGACCAATCACGACCAAAAGGGGATGTCAAACTAACAGATTACATTGCAATCCTTCCATAAATATGACATACAGACTATGCTAAAGGTTTTGGGCTCGGGCAGCCATCAAGGCTGAATGATCACGACCAAAAGGGAACGTTCTCATCTAGACATTATTTGGAGTCATCCTACCAAGTTACAATGAAATCCCTTTATAAATATCACCTGTAGACTGCACTAAAGGCTTTCGGGCTTCGGGCCCCTGTAGCCGTCACAGTTGCCCAATCACGTCCAAAAGGGAACATTCTCATCTAGACATTATATGAAGTCAACCTACCAAGTTACAATGAAATCACTTCATAAATATGACCTGTAGATTGTGCTAAAGGTTTTCGGGCTTTGGGCTTGGGCAGCCATCATGGTTGAATGATCACAACCAAAAGGGGATATTATCATCTGGGCATCATCTGGAGGGATCCCACAAGATCCCACAAAGTTACAATGAAATCCCTTCATAAATATGACCTGTAGACTGTGCTCAAAGTTTTTTGGCTTCCGGCCCCTGTAGCCGTCACAGTTGACCAATCACGACCAAAAGGGGTTGTCATCATCAAGGCATTATATTGAGTCAACCTAACACGTTACAATGAAATCCTTACATAAATATGACTATAGATTATGCAAAAGGTTTTGGGGCTTAGGTTGCCATCAAGGCTGAATGATCGCGACCAAAAGGGGATGTTCTCATCTATACATTATTTGGAGTCATCCTACCAACCTACAATGAAATCCCTTCATGAGCTGCAGACTTTGCTAAAGGTTTTCGGGCTTTGGGCCAATGTAGCCGTCAGTTTCCCAATTGCGTCCAAAACGGGACGTTCTCATCTAGACATTTTATGAAGTCAACCTACCAAGTTACAATGAAATCCCTTCATAAATATGACCTGTAGACTGTGCTAAAGATTTTTGGGCTTTGGGCTTGGGCAGCCATCATGGATGAATGATCGCAACCAAAAGGGGACACTCTCATCTGGGCATCATTTGGAGTGATCCTATGAAGTAACAATGAAATCCCTTCATAAATATGACCTGTAGACTGTGCTCAAGGTTTTCGGGCTTCGGGCCACTGTAGCCATCACAGTTGACCAATCACGATCAAAAGAGAATGTCATCATCTAGGCATTATATCGAGTCAACCTAACAAGTTACAATGAAATTCTTTCATAAATACGACCTACAGACTATGCTAAAGGTTTTTGGGCTCGGGCAGCCATAAAGGCTGAATGATCGCAACCAAAGGGGACGTTCTCACTTAGACACTATTTGGAGTCATCCTACCAAGCTACTATGAAATCCCTTCACAAATATGACCTGTAGACTGTGCTAAAGGTTTTTGGGCTTCAGGCCCCTGTAGCCATCACAGTTGCCCAATCGTGTCCAAAAGGGGATGTTCTGATCAAGACATTATATGAAGTCAACCTACCAAGTTACAATGAAATCCCTTCAGAAATATGACCTGTAAACTGCGCTAAGGGTTTTCGGGCTTGGGCAGCCATCATGGTTGAATGATCGCAACCAAAAGGGGAATTCTCATCTGGGCATCATCTGGAGTGATTCTACAAAGTTACAATGAAATCCCTTCATAAATATGACCTGTAGACTGTGCTCAAGGTTTTCGGGATTCGGGCACCTGTAGCCGTAACAGTTGACCAATCACGACCAAAAGGGGATGTCATCATCTAGGCATTATATCGAGTCAACCCAACAAGTTACAATGAAATCCTTACATAAATACGACCTATAGACTATGCTAAAGGTCTTTGGGCTCGGGCAGCCATCAAGGCTGAATGATCGTGACCAAAAGGGGACGTTCTCATCTAGACATTATTTGGAGTCATCCTACCAAGTTACAATAAAATCCCTTCATAAATATGACCTGGAGACTGTGCTAAAGGTTTTCAGGCTTCGGGCTCCTGTAGCCGTCACAGTTGCCCAATCATGTTCAAAAGGGGACGTTATCATCTAGACATTATATGAAGTCACCCTACCAAGTTGCAATGAAATCCCTCCATAAATATGACCTATAGACTGTGCTAAAGGTTTTGGGCTCGGGCAGTCGTCATGGTTGACAGATCGCGCCCAAATGGGTAAGTTCTCATCTAGACATCAACCGGAGTCATCCTACCAAGTTACAATGAAATCCCTCCATATTAAACATGACCTGCAGACTGTGCTAAAAATTTTTGGGTTTACAATGAAATCCCTTCATAAATATGACCTGTAAACTGCACTAAAGGTTTTCGGGCTTGGGCAGCCATCACGGTTGACAGATTATGACCAAAAGGGGACGTTCTCATCAAGGCATTATACAGAGGCATCCTACCAAGTTACAATGAAATCCCTTCATAAATACGACCTGTAGACTGTGCTAATGGGTTTTGGGCTCGGGCAGCCATACCGGTAGAACGATCGCGACCAAAAGGGGACGTTCTCATCTAGACATGACTCCAAACCTGCATATGAAATTTCGTGACGATCGGACAAGAACTGCGGGATGTAGCCTGTGCTAAAGGAAAATGTGAACAGACTCACAGACTTCCGCACGCGTGATGGCAATAGCTTATCTTGACTTCGACAAGTTAAGCTAAAAAAAAGCTAACAGAAAAATGAAGTTTAGTAAGTCTTTTATATAGCTGTTGTCTACTCACTATGGTGTGTACATTAACCCTTTACCCAATGAATCGGCCACATCCACCCGTGTAATATGCAAATTCAGAAGCTGAAAAAAATACTATTTTTCAAAAAATTTCAACAAAACTTTCAAAAATGATATTTAAAATAATAAATTTTGATATTGTCTGTGTTGCGTAAAGGGTTGAGGTAGGTTACATTTCATCAATAATGTGCAATCAGTCTATTGTAACAAACAAGAAATAAGAAAATATAGAACTCCTAGTTGCTGAATAATGTTAGCTAATAAGACTTTGTTAACCCTTTACCCAACGCAGACGATTTCAAAATTTATTATTTTAAATATCATTTTTTAAAAAATTTTCAAAAAATTTCAACAAAACCATATCATTTGACCCCTCTTTGGAGCAAGCTCGACGAGCTCGTTCCAAAGAGGGGTCACATGGTATGGTTTTGTTGAAAGTTTTCGAAAAATAATATTTTTTCAGCTGCTGAATTTGCATTATACACAGGCGGATTTGGGAGATTCATTGGGTAAAGGGTTAACACTTTTCTGAAAATGACTAAAACTGATACAGTGGAGCCCCCCCTTAATTGGATATCTCTTAATTGTATATCCCTGGTAATTGAATATAATTTCCCAACACAAAACCATTTACCATACCTCCAGTACAAATTTGACCTGTTAATTGAATACAGGTTATAAAGTAAACTCCTGTTAATTGAATCAACAAGAGTCCCCACAGGGCCTGAAGCACTCATCTTGAACAGCACACGATATAAACAGAGTCCAAGAATGAGTCTACATCAAGCAATCCATCTCCATAGGATACACTGTCAATCCTTGAGTCCCTCAGGAGTGACAAAAATAATCCGGGCATCATGCCTTTTCTTCAGTTGATCATAATGTAAAATGTAGAGCTCCCCCATGAAGCGCCTTGATACAACCTATGTGGATTAATCTTCAGCAACATGGCCGATTCCGGCTCCCATAGGGAGCCCAAATATTAACCCAGACTCTCGGTTTGAACAAAGTTCAATCTGACTTCCCTAGATATGTTGTGTAACTAATATGAAAGCATTCTGACTGTTGGATCAAAGAAGAGAAATTTTAAAGAAATTTATTCATTTTGCACCAAGGTAAAATTTGGGCTACCATAGCGAGCCCAAATATTAACCTACGGATCGGATTTGAACAAACTTGAACCTGACCTCCCTAGAGAGATGTTGTATACCAAATATGAAAGCATTCTGACTAGTGGATCTGAAGAAGATTTTTGAAGAAATTCCCTCATATTGTATTAAGTTAAATTTCAGGTTCCCATATGGAGCACTCGAATTGAACAAACTTGAACCTGACCCCCCTAGAGATGTTGTATACCAAATATGAAAGCATTCCGACTGGTGGATATGAAGAAGAAGATTTTTAAAGAAATTTCCTCATATCGCACTAAGTAAAAATTTGGGCTACCATTGCGAGCCCAAGTATATACCTAGGGATCCGATTTGAACAAACTTAAATCTGATCCCACTAGAGATGTTGCATACCAAATATGAAAGCATTCTGACTGGTGGATCTGAAGAAGATTTTTAAAAATTATCCCTCATATTGAACAAAGTTAAAATTTGGGCTTCTGTAGGAACCCCAAATATTAACCTAGGGACTTCGTTTGAACAATCTTGAATCTGACCCTCATAACAATGATGTATACCAAACATAAAAAGATTCTGACTGGTGGCTCTGAAGAAAATTTTTAAAGAATATTCCCCATATTACCCTAAGTTAAAAATTTGGGCTCCTGTATTGAGCCCAAATATGAACCAATGGGTTTTATTTTAACAAACTTGTATCTGCCCCCCCCCCCCCCCTCCACCCCCCTCCATGAATGCTGTATGCTGAGTAACAAAAGATTCTGATGATTGGATCTGGAGAAAAGCTTCTTTTTTTTCTTTTTTTGGGGGGGGGCAAATATGCTGACTCAGCATTTTTTTTTTTATGCCCATTACAGAACACCCTAACATTACCGATGGCAATTTTGTTTTTACCATTCACTTCTACTGGTCCTAGGGATGCTTCATGCCAAATAACAGCTCTCTGTTCCAGGTAGTTTGGAAAATATGGGCGTTTGAAAATATTTCTATTTTTAGCTCCCAGGGTTCCAATGAGGATGCAGGATTTTTTTTTTTGCAGGAGTCAAGTACTTATGACCCAATAATACCACATACATGTACCAAATTTGGTTCAAACCGGACCATCGGTTCAGAAAATAGAAATTTGGGGCGGGGCCAAAAATCGTTCCCCTCCCATTACAAAGCCAAATATTGCTTCATAAACTTCGTTTGAACAAACTTGATTCTACACCTCAAAAGGAAGCTCCATAACAAATATCAAGTCATTGTACACACTGGTTCATGAGAAGAGTTTAAAAAATATTTTGGATCATTTTCCCCCACTCCCTTCCTATAGGACTGGGCATGTTTAGTTGAACAAAAATGCAATGCCCCTTTGGGACCATCACTCACACAAACTTTCATTTGAGTTGACTCAGTAGTTTTGGAGGAGATGACCAAAACATGGTGTTGATGGATGACAGACGATAGAGAGATGGACGGCGGACGGAGAGCAATGAGATTAGCTCAGCTTGACTTTGTCAACATGAGCTTAAAATCTTGTAACATGTCCAGAAATTACCTTGACTCTCCTCAGTTTTCCTCTGGTTATAGACCTATTTGGCCTCAGTACATCCAATACTAGCATTTAATCTATTATATCTTGTTTGACAGAGCTCAATGAGCTCTGTCAAACAAGATATATAGAATAAATGCTAAGTTTATCTCTAGAATACAGGACACAATCTCTGTTAATTGAATAGTCCTGTTAATTGAATAACTTTCATTGGCAAAGTGGCTATTCAATTAACAGGGTTCCACTGTACTTGCAAAAACATTTTCCTGAATAACAATATTTTTGTCTAAAAAAACATTGCTGAACCTCAGTTGAACAAGCTCATTCCAATGAGGAGTCATAAGCTATACATTTTTGCTATAATTTGAGTCCAATGTTGTTTTTAAGCAATTCTTAGCTGCCTATTTTGGAAGTTCACTCGAGGAACGCATGTTTCGGAAGTGATCAATCAGGGAGGGTGGGGGGGGGGGGGGGGGGAAATTGAGGGAGAAGTCTGGTTTTGATATTAATGCTAAGGACATTGATGGCTGGACGCCAATACATACTTTAGGGAAAAATGTCAAATGAAAACCGAGAGCAATGAGCCAGGAGGAGAGGCATGAATGAGTTTTTGCGCAACAGCTTTAACACTTTACCTAACCTAACGGCCAAAACTGGCCAGTGCTATTCTAAAAAATCGCCAATTAATTTTCATTATATTTTCATTTTTGGTCTCAAAAACACAGGTAATGACACCTCTTTGGACTGAGCTCGTTGAGCTTGTTCCAATGAGGGGTCATAACGTATGTTTTGGGGACAAAAAATGAAAAAAATTAGTTATACAAGAATTATTTTTTGCAAGTGTTGTCTGCTTTTTATGTTAGGTAAAGGGTTAAATATACTTTTCTCACATATAAATAACTCACTACGGCATAGAAAATACATTTTTATATATGCAATTAATTTAGAAAGAAAAAATTTCATTAGGTATATAATTTTTGTCAACTACAGATCATCCTTCAAACTGAAGAATTCAATGTTTACTTACCTCCTTTATGTTGTTACCCACTCCCTATTTTCTGGGGCAATTACTTTTGGAAACAAATAGAGCATACCCATATCTGGGATGCCCAAATTGAAAATTTAGACAATCCAAAAACATTTATGCAAAAAAAACTTGGATAACCCTCCAAATTTAGATAACCATTCACATGTATATTCACTTTTTTGTTAATGTGTTATAAAAAGAGATGCCACGGTTAGCCAGATAACCAGTTTGCATCCGGTTGCAAAGAAAAGCCATCAACCAGATAACCATACTCCTGATGTTGCATCTGATAATATGATGTATCAAAAAACTTTGAAAACAGGAAACAGGTGACTGAAGAAAGGTACTTTGATGACATGATTGTTCCATGACCTGCCTAACTTAATCAACCCCAAATGAAAAGCTAGACAAACTATAAATAGCCTCATTTAAATATTAAATGAATCATGCGACCAAACAGTGAGATTTGTTTGGTCAGTATGTGCACTACATAATGCGAGTTGTGAAACTTCATTCAGTTGTAAACATTATGTGACGTTTTGTTTTCTGACCAATCTTATTACTGCAACATTTACCAAAACAAGAACGTGTTGAAAAAAGCATGATAAACTTCTGTAGATGTATTTCAGCTGTCAGAATTTGTTAAAATGAAACAACAGTTTGCAGGTATTCTGTTAACACCTCATTTGTGTGTTTTGATTGGTGTCCTGTTGGTAGACTATTTATTTCAGTGTGTGACACCATTTAGCTAATGCCTATAGTACTGCTTGCACATTTAGTAGAAATGGATTGTAGCAACTCGCTTTGTTTTGCTATCTACACTGTTGCATCACATGCGCTTTGTTTGGTGGTGCATTCTTTGAAATTGTGAAGTTACATGTTGAATTTCTTTCAGAAGCTAACACAGAATGCGTTGACAGTTTAGAAGAGTGAGAAATGGTTATCCAAATTTTTTTTAAGAAAACCGCTAGCAGGGACCGATCGGGACTATTTAAAATACGCTCTAGCCTCGGAGCCTATTTTTTCAATTCATGTGCCAGATTTCAATTTACGGAGTCACACTGCTGTTTGTAACACACACTGCAAGTATGTAATAGCTCTCATCATTTTCATTTAGTACACTGTAGCAAACATTAATCTTCACTGTGGTTTCTGATCAAGTCTTGGCTGCCTATTTAGGCAGCCAAGACTTGGTCAGAAACCACAGTGAAGATTAATGCTTGGTAATTAAGACTTGAGGTATTAACTTAAGCACTCTACAACAATGATAAATGATAATCATATATATAATACATGTAAGAGTGTGTCTCTCGATTATCCATCGAAAGAATATCAAAATATGATCTGAGAAGTTACGCGCCAACTGAGAAGCCTATTTCTGAGATTTAAGAGCCATGTCCTAATGTTTCAGAACCAAATATGCACTGGCGCATGCCCAGGTCGGTCCCTGGCTAGACGAATGTAACAGACGTTCATCCAATTTGTGCATCCCTGCATATAATGTCAACTTAACCCTTTACCCAACGCAGACGATATCAAAATTTATTATTTTAAATATTATTTTTTTAAATTTCTCAAAAAATTTCAACAAAACCATATCATGTGACCCCCTCGTTGGAACGAGCTCGACGAGCTCGTTCCAACGAGGGGTCACATGATATGGTTTTGTTGAAATTTTTTGAAATATAATATTTTTTCAACTGCTGAATTTGCATATTACGTGGGCAGATGTGGGGAATCGTTGGGTAAAGGGTTAACTTTTATCAAAAGCTTAATATTAATTGATAATAAAGTGAATTATTGTGAATAACTAATTATATTACTCCATTCAGGCGGTACAGTGAAAATCAATGCTGGGATTTCCCTAAGAAGTAGTCAACAAGACAGTGTTTTTTTTAACTTATCCATGACTCACATCAGAATAAAGGAGTTTTCCCCCAAAAGTGTTGTTTTCTAGAAAAATGACTTCCATAATAGGGCCCTGCGAATCCCAAATTCTGTCCTGAATCGAATTTTGAATCGAATATTTGAAAAGTTTCAAATTGAATCGAATTTCAAATATGAGAACAGTATGGCTGTGAATAATTATGCCTGTATCATATCTAATGTAATGAACCATTTGACTTCGGGGGATAAACACGATTTAAACAAGATGGCGATATTACAAGAAACATACCGCAATATCCAGTACCAAAATTACAAGAGCGTAATTGTTGACAAGATTATCACTCGTGATGTCATTTTTATGATGGTATCCTGCTTGTCCTTCATAAAAATGAAAATGTCAATGACACTGTAGCTTAACTTGACTGTGTATTGTGTTTGATGAAAAGGATAATGATCAATGTTTATGAAAGGATTATGAAATTTGACAAGAATTGTGATAATTGGGAATATGTTCATTTGTGTTCCTGTATGCTATGTTTTCAATAAAAATAATCTGAGTTGTAGACTGTACTAAAGAATTGAGGGGTGGGTTAATGTGGCCCTAACAGTTAATGTATGTCAACCAAAATTATCAAGTTACAGTGAAATTATTCCAAAACGAGTCATCCTATCAAGTTAGAATGAAATCCCTTCAAAAATATGGCCTGTAGACTGTGCTAATGGTTTTCGGGCTTCGGGCCTGTGTAGCCATCACAGTTGACCGATCGCAACCTAAAGGGGATGTTCTCATCTAGACATTATACTGAGTCATCCTACTAAGTTACACTGAAATTCCTTCATAAACACGACCTGTAGCCCGAGGCTGCATGTTGAAAATACTGATTGGTTTACCCCAAATAATGAATATGGACTCTTCAAATTGCTGCCATTGAAATGGCATGGAGGATACCACTAGAGTTGAAAGGGTTAAGCATCAAAAAGCATGTAGTTCTTGTAATTGAATAAGTGGTCAATTCAAACAGTTCCCAGGATCTTTCTGGTATATTTTGAAGAGTTTTGAAAAATTCAAGGGTTTTCAAGGATTTTAGGATTAAGGGACATTTGAGCTCTACCCTGGTGTTACACATAATTATGTCTAATGTAAGCCGAGGGAATTGGTGCTTAATAATTCCTTTTTTATGTCATATCACAATTATATTTGCCAAATAAAACAAGAATTGCAATGTATTAGGCATTCTGGAATACTAGGAATTACTAGTGATATTCTGGGTATGTGCACACGGATTATTATTCTTGTCGATTTTGTTGCTGTTTATCTGGAATATCATTCTGAGTAATCCAATCCTTGAGGAGGTTTATCTTTTAGTCTTGACATGCACAGTTCAATGTTACTAAATAGAGGGTAATATTGTGGCGAATTTGATACATTATGCATCTCATATGATTAATGGTTAACTGCACATGAAATCCAACAATTTGTAATGAATAAATGGAATGAAATTGAGGAGAGAGAAAAATAGACAAAAGAAGTCAATGGGAATCATTAGTTTCTTTTAGGTCAAACATTAATGCAACATTTTTGTAGCTCAAGAATGGGAGAAATACTCTGGGAATCTGACATTTATGGGGATGGGGAGAAGGCATTATACCTCTTAATGTTAGCGAAAGGCAGAAAGGTGCAATTTCCTCATATGGACAATCTGTGGGATAATTATAGTGACAGGTGGCTCAATTGAAAAATTGTTCAGTTGTCCAGCGACAATCACCCACATATGGAATTGCATCAAATTAAGAAATAAACTTACTCTATCATCAGAATATTTTTTTATGCTGGCATTCTGTTCTTAGTTTCTTACCAAGGGACGGGTTGTTCATTAAATTATAATGTATGTGGCAAATGAAAAAGAAAATATCTGAATGCATTATTTATCAGATCCTTGTTTTCAACTGTTAAAACTACATCATTCTGGTTAATACAGAGATGCAATTTGTCGTTTTTATGAGAATACTATTTCGTCAGTGCTGGAAATGAATAAAATTGATGGGTGCAGTTTTAAGCTCCCGAGAATTCAGAGACGGGAGTAAATCGCACCCGTAAAATTTTAGTATGTGAATTTTCGAGGGAATACTGTCACCAAACACCAGAAACCTTAACCCTTTGAACCTCAGTGGTATCTTCAATGCCACTTCAATGGCAGCAATACGAAGAGTCCATATTCATTATTTGGGGTAGATCAATCAATATTTTCAACGTGCAGCCTCAGGGCTGCACGTTGAAAATATTGATCGCTCTAAACCACACATTTACTGAACAGCCATCCTATTTAATGACGTTATGATGTATTATGCTCCTGGCCAGAAAAGCGGTTGATCGGGTTCAAGGGGCTAAATGTACAAGGAATTGCTGAATTATGACAGTAACTTGCAACTGGCTGCAGAGTGCAGTTTTCTCAAAACAGCATACATTCTTTGCTGTCACAGTATATTAGTGCTCCACAATATTTTTCAACGAGTGCATTTTTTAGCTCCTGTAAAATAGAAAATGCAGGTGCTGACGGGAGCAATTGCACTCGCACCCGTCTCATTTCCAGGACTGTATTTCGTGTCTGTACTTTGTATGTTACAGTATTCCATGTATTCCAGAATGGTCCATGGAAACATAGGCTATGAATTTTTCACCCAGCACTAGTTAACCCTTTGAACCTGGCCAATGGGGGGTGAAGTGTCTTGCCCATGGACAAGTTGCCTCAGGTGGGATTCAAACCGAGGGCCTCTTGGCTAACAGTATACACCTCTACCTACTGAGCCACTGCGCCCCCTAATTGTCTGCAATACAGATAGAAAACATTTTACTGAAAATAAATTCTTGACACCGCCTAATTAATTTTGAAAAATACTCTCACCTGCCTAATAATAGAGAAAAATCCTTGCAATCACAATAATTTGGCAGGGAGGAATAGAGGGAAAATAACATTACTATTATTATTTCCAAGCAAATATCCTGACTGACCATCACTATTATTCAGCCATCTGATAGCTGAATAACAGTGATGGTCAGTCAGGATATTTGATTATTAGACAGGTAAGAACACTGGATTAAATCCCACAGTATTATCTTCATAATGTAATGGATATAAAGCCACTAATAAAATTCCAGATTTCTGAAGTATATTTACTCATTACAATTTAAAACTGATCCAGCTGTATGCTGCAATTATCACAGGTTAGCTCCCTTTAACTGTAATATACAATTTTACCCAATCTTGTGAGAATACCCCCTGAAATAACTCTAACCACATGCATGCAATACTTTAGACTTCTGAGAAAGCACAAGCAATGTTTTCAGCCACGTGTACTTTGAGCTTCACATAATACCAGTCATTGTCTGAGTGGAAACTCCACTTCAAAGGTGTTTTAAAGGTAATTCTCTCTTCCCCAATTCCCATACTGCATTGAACATTAACCTTAAAAGGTCTGGACTATTACTGGTATTTTCCATCTATGCCACAACCAACAGGCTCAATGGTCTGGTGGTGGAAAATAAGGGGGATTTTCCAAAGGGGCAATAATGGCAGCCTGGTTATCACACCCTGTCATCGCTTTTCAGCACCAAAGTTGAGTTTTGAACAGTCTCTTGCCATCAAAGATCAACACCAAAATATTAAATTCTCTCCTCAAAGGGAATTTCAGAGAACATATTGTTTAACTCTTTGCATGTTGCTGGCGGATATTTCTGCCCAGGACAGGAAATCTCTTGCCATTAAATAAGTAAAATTTAAGGATATTTAACCAGTTTCTCCCCTGCAAATTGTTTTGACTATTTGACCAATGATCTGTCAAGTTAAATTTTCCTGAATTTTTCATCAAATCTAGTCATGGCTGCTATGAAGCAGCCATGACTGGATTTGATGAAAAATATTTTCAATTACTCCGAGGGTTAAGAGTTAAAAAATCATGGATTGAACTCATTGGATTTCCTGCATTTATACTTGGCTAGAATAAAAGTCAAAAACACTGTTTGGTGCTGGAACAGCATTTACTACCTACTGACCAAAATCCCTCTCACTCACCCCGATGACCTTAGCCAACATACATTACTCCTGTTGAACATTTCTCAGTTAACAGAGTTCCAATGTGACATGGCTTGCCAAGTTCATACAAACCAAGCTGAAAGGTTAAAAATTCATGTATTAAAAACTTACAGAAGCATTTTTTAATTCCATATCACATAGATGCTCTGCCAGAAGCTTGCAAGTCTCCTCTTGACCCCAGTGTGCGGCTGCATGTATTGGCGTCCAGCCATCAATGTCCTTAGCATTAATATCAACACCAGCTTGGAATAAAATACTGAAAATAGATTAGAAATTAAAAAAATATAAGAAAAGTGTGTTAAATAGAGCCCTATTACAGTTCTGTGATCATAAAAGAAACCATTTAGTCAACTGGATCACGATCTGGTTAAATCATGATTCAGAATTGCAATTCTGTTTACAATAAGTGATAAATACATCAGTATCAGGGGGGGTCACCCATTGGACCGAATGACCTATTTCTTATAATGTAGGACTGCATGATGTACTTGCAGTCAGTCTGTGTCACACTCCTCTCTCCAATCTGCAACATATATCGTTAGTTTGTTAACGGTATATGATAAGATTGGTAACCCCAATTGTAATTTCGGAATTATGAACCAGAAATGTTTTCGCAATGGACATGCAGACCATATGACCCATTCTCGAAAATGTAGGTCCATATGACCTATTTACAGTGTGTACGACTACCCAGTGCGGGTTAAGATTGAAAAGTGACATTTTGGTTTAATATTTTACCTGACAAAACGGCCAAATCTTACCAAATAATTTACATAATGCGCCTTTGGAAAGCAATTATTTTTCAAAAAAATGTCAACAAAGCCATATCGTTGAGCTCATTTCAATGAGGGATCACATTGTTTTGTTGAAATTTTTTTTTAAAAATAATATTTTTCCAACTGCTCAATTTGTAAATTTCGAAAGCAGATGCGGACAATTCATAATGGATATCATGAATATAACTTTCAAACTTGGGCTGTCACGATTATATGATTAGTCTACAAACCGTTGACTATTGCGGTAGTCAACCGTTTTTATATTTCATCGACTGCAATTCATTTTCCAGTCAAGGTTTAACTCTTAACCTGCTGAGTATTTTCTAGATATTTTTCATCAAATCTAGTCATGGCTGCTATAAAGCAGCCATGACTAGATTTGATGAAAAATTAATCTAAATGTAACACAAGAAATCATTGGTGAAAAAATCCATTCAGTGTACACGGGGAAAATACTATTAAATGGGTGCCGCTTATACTTATTTCAGTAACAAGAGAAACGCAATGATGGGCAGGAATATCCCCCAACAGCATGCAAAGATTTAAATTGCACTGTATAATGAGGTGAATGAACAGTTAAATTATTAACCTTTGAAATATCTAAAGAGAGAGAGAGAGCTCCATGAGCTCCATCATAAAAAGACTGAATTGGTTATTTATTTATTTATTTATTTATTTATTTATTTATTTATTTATTTATTTATTTATTTATTTATTTATTTATTTATTGGGGTTTAATGATACTTTTGACAGCCAGGGTCACCTCATGTCAGACAGTTTTGGTGTGGGCAGCCAGAGTACCCAGAGAGAACTATGCAAGCAAATGCCAGACTCCCCAACATACTAACTCCGCACAAGCAAGGTTAGCATTGGTTGAAGGCAAGAGTACCATCAATGTGCATCTAGGTACAAAGTGCCACCATGACCCCCCTCCCATTTCAACCTTGTGGTCAATTATTTATTTATTTACTTACTGGTGTTTAAAGTCATATATTTCTGAACAATGGCTAATCATAACCACGACATGAATAACAAAATCAAGCTTAGCCAATGATTTATACCCTTGTCCAATTTTGCCCATTTTATAGAACTTCCACCCCAAGTATTGGTTAGTGTTACTAACTTTACCAGTAAAACAAGAGCTTGTTTACCCCAGTAAACAAGCACTGCCTCACTTCCTAGGATTCCTAGAGGGAACATGGGCAACTGGGATTGAGCATGATGCTGGCAGATATTCCTGCCCAGGAAACAAAATCTCTTGTCCTTGAAATGGGTATAAATTGGGCACATTTAACCAGTTTTCCTTCCTGTAAATGGAATTGATTTTTGACCAATATTTCTTGAGATAAATTTAGAAGAATTTTTCATTAAATCTAGTCATGACTGCTTCATAGCAGCCATGACTAGATTTGAGGTAAAATATTTTGAAAATACTCAGCGGGTTAAGAGTTAACCCTTTACCCAACGTAACGGCCAAAACCGGCCAGCGCTATTCTCAAAAATCGCCAATTAATTTTCATTATTTTTTCATTTTTTGTCTCAAAAACATAGGTTATGACCCCTCGTTGGAACGAGCTCGTCGAGCTCGTTCCAACGAGTGGTCATAACCTATGTTTTTGAGACAAAAAATGAAAAAAATTATTTATTCAAGAATTTTTTTTTGCAAGTGTCGTCTGCTTTTCATGTTAGGTAAAGGGTTAAGTGTCTTACCCAAGGACACAAAGCAGTTACTGCTGGTCAGTATTGAACCATGGGCCTTTTGATTTTAAGTTCAATGCTCTAACCATCAAGCAACTGCACTTTCTAGACTGAAACGGTTAAATACCTAGTGGCTTTACAAGAAAAATTAGTGGGCTGAAATTCTGATATTTTTACATCAGACTGTGTAGAGGATTGAACATTTTCAAGGACCTGCATGAATACTCTCAATGGATAGTTTTGGCTCCACAATCCTTCGATATCGTACTTCGTTGAAAAGGAATGGGTGAGTGATGGAGCTTTAAATTGAAACCAACTAAGCTGGAAAGATATTTTTCAGCAATTGTCATCAGGTAATTATGTTATGTAAATTATTTATTTATTTATTGGTGTTTAAGGTCACATACTTATGCACGATGGCTAACCATGACCGTGACAGTTTTACAGATGGAGGAAGACGGAGTACCTGGAGAGAACCACCGAGCATCGACGAGCAACTGTCAGCTCCTCAACATTCTAACTCTGTTCAAGCTCCGCTCAAGCAGGGTTACAGCGGTTGAAGACATGTGCACCATCGCCGTGCAGTTTGCCTTAGTACATGGCATCATCGTGCCCCCATGTAGGCAACCGGGATAAAGTGCCTTGCCCAAGGACACAACGCAGGTCGTGCCGGATGGGGATCGAACTCGGGACCTCTTGCTATGTTATGTTAGGTAAAGAGTTAAAAACCAGAATGATTTTGGCACAATTCAAACCTTTGGCAATGATTTGAACACAAGACTGCAATATTTGTCTGTTGCAGACCAATGTTTCTAAGTAGTAAAGTTAATAGGTGCTTCTCTGACTCATTAGATGATTAAGCTGCTCTTCTGACACCTGGTAGAACATGAATAGTGTAAATGTATACTATGCAGTGCAGTGAGAATTTACAATTAGCTTTCTACCATCAGTAAATTTGGCTGGATTTTTACCTGAAGAATGATGGTTATGGCTACTTGATAAACAAGTTTACATGTACCAGATGAATCGCACTATACCCCTCTGTAACAGGCAGTAACTACTGTATATTCAATGCAGGTTGCTTGGTAATTAGGCATAACAAAAAACATAAAAACACTTTGGTCTCTTTACCACCACTAATTTTTGGTGCCATCCCTAAGCTATTAAAATATTAACTGGTTGAGAGCTAGATTATTTTTGGTGGTCTAATTTGTTATTCATTTATTTATTTATTGGTGTTTAAGGTCACATACTTCTGAATAATGGCTAACCATGACCACAACATGGAGATAAAGTCAAGGTCAGTCAATTGTTTATACCCAATGTTGCCTATTTTAGAGGACTCGCACCCCAAGCATTAGTGACTGAGTCCTATTTCACCAGTGAAACAGAGCTTGTTTACCACAGTAAACAAGCACTGCTTCATTTCCTGGGGTTCCCACAGGGACTGAATTTGTTATTCAACATTTGTTTTATTACAAATTATTGGAGAGGACCTAGAGGCACTATCCATTAATCTGTAATAAAATAAATTTATGTAAACAAACTATTATTTACATTTGACTGAATTTTAAACATGAGCAAGGAGACTTGCCTTTTGCTCTGGTACCCTTTTTTTTTGAAAGCCATGATAGCGGCTTCAGGCACTCAACCAGTTAATAAGTGCATGCATAGAAAAAAGGAATGATATTCGTAAGCACCTGTTTACCGGAGAGGCCTAAGTTAACATTTGTAACCCATCGTGACCTATTCTTGCTAACTTGTTTCAAAATTATAATTTGTATCCTGTCACTTTTTATGACAATTCATGAAAAATCTATGATATAATGAAAACTTTTATATTGAACAGAACTGTACATATTGACCATTCATTGCATACTGTAAAGTGTTTGCAGTCATTAAAAAAATATTGTCCCTATATCCCGATAAATTCTGTCTTCTGATTGGTCAGAATGCCTTGGACAAATAGCCATGGCAAAGGGCGCACCCAACATCCAAGGTATGTGAGAGCATGCAACATCCAGGGTATAAGGGCACAAAAACATCGGGGGTAGATGGTTTATATGAAAGCTTTTTGCTTTTGCTCGCCACGATATAAAAATCGAATCAAAAAACCTTAAAATAGTAACAAATATCATCAGATTTCTGACAATTTGATCATACTTTGCTGTTAAAAATTAAATAGTCGAATAATTAAATCAAACAACTTGAGAAAAAAAAAATAAGAGCAAATCTGACAACAAAATAGCCCCCAATCTGTTTGTGCATTTCCAATAACAACCAAGGGATGTAACTCTATCTGTTGTCTTCTGCATTTGTAAAAACAAAACAATTATTCACGAATTTGGTCGAACTGATTGCAGAGCATGAGAAATGTGTGCATAAATTTGTTTCCATTAATATTTCTATTGTGTTTCAAACAGGACAAAAATGTCATCTCCACCAACATGTATGGTATATGGAGATTTAATACTTGGATGTCTCTTTAACAAGAGGCCCCAGGGGGTCTGAAGGTGCTCACCTGACATGGTAGCCTAAATATAAAACCCAGGGAATTGATTTCAACACGTTGCATCTGCCCCTCCTTAGAAAAGTTTTTTCCAAATATCCAAAGATTCAGACCAGTGCATCTGAAAAAATTTTTTTTTAAAGAATATTCCTCATATTGAACTAAGTTATAATTCGGGCTCCCATAGGAAGCCTAAATATGAACCAGGGACTTGGCTTGAACAAACTTGAATCTCACCTCCAGTGGGATGCCGTTTTCCAAATATCAAAAGATTCTGACTGGTGGATGTGAAGAAGATTTTTCAAGAATATTCCTCATATTGAACTAAGTTATAATTCAGGTGCCCACATCGAGCCCAAATATGAACCCAGGGACTTGGCTTCAACAAACTTGAATCTCACCCCCCTAAGGATGCTGCATACCAAATATCAAAATATTCCGACTGCTGGATCTGAAGAAGATTTTTAAAGAAAATTCCTCATTTTGAACTAAGTTACAATTCGAGCTCCCACAGTGAGCCCAAATATAAACCTAGGGACATGGCTTGAACAAACTTGAATCTCACCCCACTAAGGATGCTGTTTGCCAAATATCAAAACATTCCGACTGCTGAATCTGAAGAAGATTTTTTAAAGAAAAATTCCTCATACTGAACGAAGTTATAATTCGGGCTCCCACAGGGAGCCCAAATATGAACCCAGGGACTTGGAGTTAACAAACTTGAATCTCATCCCCCTAAGGATGCTACATACCAAATATCAAAACATTCCGGCTGCTGGATCTGAAGAAGATTTTTTAAGAAAATTCCTCATTTCGAACCAAGTTACAATTCAAGCTCCCACAATGAGCCTAAATAAGGATGCTACATACCAAATATCAAAACATTCCGACTACTGGATCTGAAGAAGACTATTTTTAAATAAAATTCCTCATTTTGAACTAAGTTATAATTCGGGCTCCCACAGTTAACCCAAATATGAACCCAGGGATTTGGCTTGAACAAACTTGAATCTCACCCCCTAAGCATACTGCATACCAAATATCAAAAGATTCTTATTGATAGATCTGAAGAAGAAGATTTTTAAAGAATATTCCTCATACTGCACTAATGTAAACATTTGGGCTCCCATAGAGAGCCCAAATATGGACCCAGGGAACTGATTTCAATAAACATGTGAAACAATCTTCCAAAGATGTTATATGTGAATTTGAAAGCTTCTGGAGCAGTGGTTATGGAGAAAAGTAGTCTTAAATGTTTTTCCCATTGCCCACAGTGTTAAAAAATGCTGACTCACCCTTTTTTACAAAGTCCCAAAAAAGTACCCCACGATAAAACCGATGGCAATTCTTTTTTACCATTCCATTCTATTGGTCCTAAGGAAGGTTCGCACTATATAAGAATTCTCAGTGTCGTGTAGTTTTGGAGAGATGGGCGTTTTAATTTTTTCCTATTTTTAACTCCTGCGGTTCCCATGGGGCGGCAGGGAAAAAGATTTTGGCATAAATTAAGTATGTATGACCCAATAAGCCCTCATATCAAATTTGCTTCAAATCTGCCTCTCGGTTTGGAAAATAAAAATTTTGGGTGGGGGGAAAATTCTTGCCCCTCCCATAACGAAGGCAAATATAGCTCCTCGAACTTCTCTTGAACAAATCTGAGTCTACACCTCAAAAGGAAGCTGCACACTAAATATCAAGTCTACTACTGCTGGTTCATGAGAAGAATTTTTAAGATTTAAGCACACTTTTTGGGCGTGGCCCTACCAAGGGGCGGGTCAACTTGATTTGAACAAATTTGAATTGACATGTGATAGGGAACATCCACACCAGATTTGGTTCAATTTGGTTGAGTAGTTTGTGAGAAGAAGTCAATAATGTAAAGTTAACTCCGGACAACGGATGGACGACGGACGGAATGTGATTAGTAAAGCTCCCCTTGAGCTTTGCTTAGGTGAGCTAAAAACTGACATCCAGATATTAAATCTCCATATACACAGTCCTGGTAATTCATCCTCGTCTCCTTGGCAAAAAAAAACTGCTGTGGAAAAATGGTGCTTCTCCGGCAATTGCTGTGGAGCCTGTTCGATGGTGTGAAAATCATCAGGGGGCAGGGCAGTCTCAATTGCCATGTATATGAAGTACTAGTATGTGGCAAAGCAAAAACTTCATGAAACTTTAACATGTGAAAGTAGTTTGAGATACAAGTATATGATCACAATCAATGTGCAGAATTTTTCTCTCAGTTAGATCATGCCAATATCATGAACCATGTGAATGCTGAGAAAAAACCAAAGAAGTGAGCTGACGACTTGCTCAATATGTAGTATGAATGAATATTAGATAACTGCAAACTAAGTATCCCACTGCTTCTATGTTGATAACACCAGAATCTGACATCATTTTCTGGAAAGCTCTGAGAGCTTTCCAGAAACTGATGTCAGATTCTGGTATTATCAACATAGAAGAAGCAGAACACAGTTTCTAGTGGTAATGCTGCAACTTGGACTGTAAATTGTAAGATTAGTAATACTGCACAGTGCAAATTACATGGTTTGATTCCCTGTGTAACCTTGAAGTTGTGCAATTTCTGCCACCACAAGGCTTTTTCAAGAAGCTATCCTCGGCAGTATTTTTGCTGTGGCTATTTTTAGTTTCCTCGGCATTTTCCTTGGCACTGCTGATTGCTGAGGGTGAATTACCAGGGCTGCATATGCCATACATGTTGGCAGAGATAACTTAAAACTTTTTCCAGACCCTCCTCTATTTTTTCCATACCCTTTGCAGCCATCACAGCGTTGTTTTTTTTTAACCTCTGGGGTGATCAGAAAAATCAAAAATATATCTTACAAAACACTTACATGTACATGCAATGTGTTGGAGTTTAACCTTACTGCTTGATCTCTCGAGTTTTACCACCAATCATCACAACTAATGTCATGAACCAAAACTATTAAAATTCTTTCATAACAAGTCAATCAACAAACTGTTGGCTGTGCTGCGTTTTTTTTGTGTGTGTTTTTTTTAGCTTTTTTGATCCAAAATAGTATGTTTTCTGGAGGCCTTATGTCTTGTTAATGGAACGTCCCCTGTATTTGAGACGTCAAAAGACTTGTCACAGATGAGACATTTTGCCTCTGACTTTGTTTTGAATTTTGTGTTCCTGCTAATCCAGTGTGTGTATTTGGGATTTTCCAACCACGTTTCTGAAAATAAACATTTCCACATTTCCTTTCATGTTAATTTGCTGAAAGTATTACACAATACCTCAACTTAGCAGATTAATCTTTGATGTTTGTGTGTTGTTTTTCTTGACTTTCACAACATCAACACGTTATCACTGGGGACAGTCATTTTGATCATAGGAATATATGGATTAATTAATGGTTGTTAATGTTCATGTCAGATCGGTTATTTCCTTGTTGGGTTACAAAGGCCAAAATTTTACGAATTTCGAAATTTGATTCAAATTTGATTCAAAACGAAATAAAAACTAATACAAAAAAAATTTAGTACGAAATTTGAATTTCATGGACAGCGAAAGTGATTCTGAATATATTTAATTAAATTTCCATACCTTTTCCATACCATTTATATGAAAACATCATTTTCCATACTTTTTCCAGGCCTGGAAAACGTTTTTAAAAAATCCAGACTTTTTCCAGGCTTCCAGACTTGCGTATGAACCCTGCATCAATATCTTAGATCAGAAATCTGAACATAGTGGCTACCTACCCACCCACTACAGTGGGTAGAAAAGTAGCCACTATGTTCATATCGCTGAAGTAATCAATATCTGTGTTTCAAACCAATGAATTGTGGATCACATGATCAACCATCAATGGCAGAGGTTGACCACTTTTCGATACATTTGATGGTAAAATGTTGTCACAAACGGTGTACAGGTTATGCACTTTGAAATCCCCATAACCTGAATGACCGCTCACAACTTATTTTCACATAACCTGAATGACCGCTCGTAACTTATTTTCACATCTGATTGAGACATATTAATTATCTATTTATATATTGGAGGTTATTTTCAGCATCTATTGCTATGTCATGACCCCAGCATAATTATAAAGAAATTCAAGCCAATAGTTTGTAACTTTTGCAGTCCACTTAACAGCACTTCCGTGCCAGGTTTCCGTTACATAAGCCTATTTTACTAATAAAGTTGACCTTATTCACCACTGCATACAAACAATTCTCCACCTCCTGGAGTTCCAGCAGGAATTTGTTATTATTATTTAGAGAAGAGGCCCCACGTGGCCTCAAGCACTCACCTTGAACAGGGCCTGATATAAACCAAGGCCACAAATGAATCTACATTAAGCGATCAATATCCATAGGATCCATTGTCAATCCTTGAACCCCTCAGTAGTGACTAAAATAATGATCCCCCCCCCAGAGATGTTGTATTGCAAATATGAAAGGATTCTGCCTGGTGAATCTGAAGATGATTTTTAAAGAAATTCCAACATATTGCACAAAGTTAAAATTCTAGCTCCCATAGGGATTATTAACCCTGGCTCTCAATTTAAACAAACTTGAATCTGATCTCCCTAGAGATGTTGTATACCAAATATGAAACCATTTTTTTCTGACTGGTGGATCTGATGAAGAAGATTTTTAAAAATTATCCCCCATAATGAACTAAGTTAAAATTTGGGCTTCCATAGGAAGCCCAAATATTAACCTAGGGACTTGGTTTGAACAATCTTGAATCTGACCCTCATAACAATGATGTATACCAAACATTAAAAGATTCTGACTGGTGGTTCTGAAGAAGAAGATTTTTAAAGAATATTCCCCATATTGCCCTAAGATAAAGATATGGGCTCCTGTGTTGAGCCCAAATATGAACCAATGGGCTTTATTTTAACAAACTTGTACCTGAACCCCCTTAGAATGCTGTATACCGAATAACAAAAATCTAAGCATTGGTTCTGGAGAAAAGATTTTTTCAAATTTTTGCAAATATGTGCTTACCAGGCATGTCAAATGAATGCCGGTACCAGCATACCCGGTACCGGTACGGGATAGAGCCTGTACTGCCGAAACCGATACCGTTACCGGGACAAGTCAACAACTGGGTGACATATCACTATCAGATGGGAGAAATTCACATTTAAACCATCCCAGTCCTCAAGATCGCAAAAACAAACATGGCATCGTACCAATATTCTGCGGTGACATCAAAGTAATCATAAAGCATGAGGATCGTGCTTTATGATTACTTTGATGTCACCACAGAATAATTTCTTTGAAGCATTTGGAAAGTCAAAATGACCGGCCTTATTGAGGTTGTGGACCAGACAGAACATGCACCTTTTGAGTGTTTTGATATGTTCATTCCCAAATATGATGAAAGAATGTCTTGCAAGTTTATTATACATGATTATCAGACAGTTTACCCTCGTTCAATTAGGAATTTTCCCATAAAATAATATAGTCCTGGTACCGACAGAACAAAAGCTTCTGTACTGGTACTTGCTGCAGTATGAGGGAACCAACAGTACCGGTACCAATACAAGTACCGGTTAACATGCCTGATGCTGACTCAGCATTTTTTCAATGCCCTCTACAGAACACCCTAATATAACCGATGGCAATTCTTTTTTACCTACCCTGTGGGAGCCCAAATATGAGCTCAGGAGCCTGATTTGAACAAACCCTGAATTTGTTCAAATGTTGTATACCAGATATGAAAGGATTCAGACTGGTGGATCTGAAAAAGAAGATTTTTAAAGAAATGTCCTCATACTGCACTAACTTAAAATTTGTGCTCCTATATTGAGCCCAAATATAAACCCAGGCACTCGAATTGTACAAACTGGAATCTGATCCCGCCCCTCCCCCCCCCCCCCCCCCAAAAAAAAAAAAAAAAAAGATCTTGTATACCAAATATGAAACCATTTGGATTGGTGGATCTGGAGAAGATTTTTAAAGAAATTTTCTCATACTGCACCAAATTAAAATTCAGGGGGGACATAGGGAGCCCAAATATCAATCCAGGAACCTGATTTGAACAAACCTATATCTGAACTCTTTAGAGATGTTGTGTACCATATATGAAAGGATTCTGACAGGCGGATCTGAAGAAGATTTTTAAAGAAATTTCCTTATACTGCACTAAGTTGAAATTTTGGGCTACAATAGAGAGCCCAAATATGAATCCAGAGGCCCGATTTGAACAAACTTGACTCTGACACTCAGAGATGTTATACACCAAATATCAAAGCATTCTGACTGTTGGGCCTGAAGAAGAAGATTTTTAAAGATTATTCCATATATTGCCCCAAGTTAAGAATTCAGGCTCCTGTATTGAGCCCAAATATGAACAGAATGAGTTCATTTTAACAAACTTATAACTGCCCCCCCCCCCCCACCCCCCACCCCCACCCCCCGTAATGGATGTTGTATATCAAATATCAAAGGATTCTAATCATTGTTTCTGGAGAATCATTCACTGACCAATAAAACTGTTTTGAAAGTCCCAGAGAGATTTCTTGTTTCATGTTACATACAAGTAAGTTAATATAGTCAACAAAGAAAAAAATAAATTTGCTGCTATTTCAGAACTTATTCTAACTGGTAATGCATGTCATCAGCTTTAACAAATTTGAGCTTTAGGCATCCATAATGAGGTCCTTCTCCAACACTACCAGCAGTACTGAATAAATCTACCTCAGAGAAGAGGCATTTCTTCATTTTCAGAGCCGATCGGTCAAAATTCTAATTTCTGGCTCCATTTTTGGAGTTTGAAAGGAAGCCATTATTGTGATTTATTACTGTAATAAACTTATTGCTATAATACATTGATAAAAATGCAAGGTGAATTAGATACATGATAGGTCCTTGAAAATTATTATTTTACAACTCATTTTAGAAATCTACTTCAAGTCACAATACCATGTTTCAGTAAAAGGAGAAGCTGGTGTTTGAAAATAAAATATTCCAAAAATAAAATGTTAACCCTTTACCTAACATGAAAAGAAGGTCAACGACACTTGTAAAAAAAAATTCCTGAATAACTATTTTTTTTTCATCTTTTGTCTCAAAAACATAGGTCATGATCTCTGATTTCGATGAGCTCATTCCAAAGAGGGGTCATAACCTATGTTTTTGAGACAAAAAATGAAAAAAATAATGAAAATTAATTGGCAATTTTTGAGAATAGCATTGGCTAGTTTAGGCAATTACGTTGGGTAAAGTGTTAAAATATTACAATCGTGATCAATAGAAAAACTAAAAACTCTGTCAACAATATCTAAAATATTCACAGTACTTAATGTCTTTGAAGTATGACATGATCCATTAAAAATTTGATATGTCATTATATCAAGCCAGGGAAGACTCCATGCTAAGATAGAAATCAGTAAATCTAATCTCAAAGAAGGTTCTCCTCAAACAGATATAACAAAATAGTTTACATATAGGGATGAAACCATTTGTGATGACAACTAGAGATGGGCGGTATTGAAATTCTGAGTTCGGGATTGGTTTTGTTATTTTTTAAATTTTTTAAATTTATTTTTTGGGTGGGAGCAGGGGGGGGGGGGAGGTTCAGTATTTGCGGTATTGGTTCAGTATTCGGTATCTGAATTGACTGAAATTTGCTGATAAAGAAGAATCCTCTTAATTGAATATCCATTAATGTCAGTGAAAATTATTCAATTAACAGGAGTATAAAATTAACAGGGATTTGGTCAGTTTCCTGAGTTCTGGAGTAAACTGAACATTTAGTCTATTGTATCTTGTTTGACAGAGCTCATAGAGCTCTGTCAAACAAGATACAATAGAATAAATGCCTGTATTGCATGCAGTGAGGCCAAAAAAGTTGATAAATAAGGGGAATTTGGTGCATGTTACAGTCATTTTTTCGACATATTACAAAAATGTATATACAATTAACAGGAGTTTATGCTATAACCCATATGCAATTAACAGATCAAATTTGTACTGAAGGTATGGTAAATGGTTTTGTGTTTGAAAATTATATTCAATTAACAGGGATATACAATTTAGAGATATCCAATTAAGTGGGCTCCACTGTAGTACCAATGGAATTCATACCAGGAAAATACATAAGTTGTTCTTCCACCTCTACCACAGTACCACAAATACCATTGAGCTCAATACTGGCATTCATCATGTACAGAAAATTTGTGACTTATTCCAAACATTTTTTAACCTTTAAAAGGCCTATTTCATGTTTTTGCGAGAAGGCCTTAAAAATAGCACATGTAGGAAAATTTGAAAATACAGATGGTTTCGATATTCAAGGATTGGTTTGGTTGGGGGTTTTTTGGGGAATACCCTTGATATCGATATCACTTCGGTATTTGGTATATTGCTTATTTCCAATGACAACTAAACTCCAAAGAATCTTAATATCCCAACTTTGGAAATGCTTATGATATTTGCACTAGTGCTGACAATACATGAAGTAAGTATGTACAATGAAAATCAAAACCCACTTTGTACCAGGAGCAGCATTTCGTGATAATCGCAGAATCTGATTCTCTTAACGATTCTCGTAATTTATTTCTGAACTTCAAAAAAAAAGAATGAGAATTATGTCATTTTGACTCACATAATTTTCTAAATTGTGCTTTCATGCACTTATTTTAACTCCCATCTTAGCTGCTTTTCTAGGCAGCTGCCTATACAGAAAGGCATGATCGATGAGAAGTAGGGACGCATGCTGCGAGCAGGGTTAACAAGCCAAGACCAATACCGGGTCTGGACCTGTGTCGCTGCATGCAATTGATCTGAAAATTTGATACACGATACAACTCATCATTGTGAAGCAGCAGACCAAATATAAAATCATTCCCTTTCATAGAAGCCAAGAAAACTTTGATGGAAGAAGTGTTTCGGACGGGCTGACGGATGGATGGACGGACAGAGTCGTGCGGTTACTAGACCTGCTCTGCCGCTGGTGGCGCAGGTAAAAAACAGAATGCACCAACCAATCTAATGATGATAATGTTGTTGATTTCATCTTGTGAATGCCTTTGATGGTGTTAGCTACAATTTAGCATGAAGTTTTTTGGTCCAGAGTGGCTCATGCTGTCATCATCTATACTCGTGTTTTCCCCTAAATGCCTAACGACCCCCAACATTTTACACCAAGCTGAAACAATGTTAGAAGACAAGAAATCACCCCTAGGCCATTGTGTGAATTTTATTCCGGGTTTTCAAAAATTCCAGGGAATTCCGGGAGATTAATGAAGACAAAGCTAAGAAAAATCCAGAAAAAGAAGTAATTATTTGTGAAAACATTTTTCCAGAGAATTCTGGTATTTTTCCTGATTTTAAAAACCATAATGTATAACTCATTCAATAAAATGAGCTTGTTGAGCTCCTTCCAACAAGGGGTTACATGATATGATTTTGTTGAAATTTTTTGAAATGAAAGTGTCAATGACACTGTAGCTCAACTTGTTTAAGACATGTACATGTATAGAATGTGACACAGCAATGACAAACATCTTGGTAATGACCTGATAACAAAGGTACATATAAAGTATTGTAACGGTCTGTACATAAATACTGACCGTAGCCTGTAACAAATATACAAGTAAAGTATTGTAAAAGTGGGGTGACAGTTAGATGCTAAACTAGAAAAGAAATCTCTGAGTCCCAGAGTGGGTCTGACTGAACCCCAAAATATTTGTTCTCATAGCATAGTGATAACAAAGGCAACCCAAAACACTCGTTCCTGTCACAAGGTGATAACAAAGGTACCCCAAGAAGTTTCGTGAAGATCAGTTCATAAATACAGACTCTAGCCCGAGCCGTATTGACATGTGCACTTACTGTGTATAAGTAGCACTGAAGAAATCAAAGTTCATCTAATTTGCATAATTTCGGCACGAGAAAAAAACCCGTATTATATGTGATGTATCCCATGTTACTAAACATTCATACAAACATTATTCAAATCAGAACTTTCATACAGAAGTTCTGTACAAAAAACTGATAATTTTGGTACAAAAGAGGCTGCTGGCAGCCATCTTGAATTTTGAACCGAACCCCAAAACACTTGTTCTCGTCCAACAGTGATAACAAAGGTACCCAAGAAGTTTCATAAAAATCGGTTCATGAAAACGGCCTCTAGCCTGAGCCGTACAAAAGTTGTGTACAAAAAACTGATTGGACCTAATTTCGGTACAAAATGGCTACTGGCAGCCATCTTGAATTTTGAACCGCACCCAGACACACTCGTTCTCATCCCAAGGTGATAACAAAGGTACCCAAGAGGTTTTGTGAAGATCGGTTCATAAATACAGCCTCTAGCCCGAGCTGTATTGACACATGCACTTACTGTGTATAAGTAGCACTTTATAAATCAAAGTTCATCTAATTTGCATAATTTCTGCGCGAGAAAAAAAACTGTATTATATGTGATGTATTCCATGTTACTAAACATTCATACAGAAATTTATTCAAATCAGAACTTTCATACAGAAGTTCTGTACAAAAAACTGATTGAAAGAATTTTGGTACAAAATGGCCGCTGGCAGCAATCTTGAATTTCGGACCGCACCCAAAAACACTCGTTCTCATCCCAAGGTGATAACAACGGTGCCCAAGAGGTTTCATGAAAATCGGTTCATAAATACAGCCTCTAGCCCGAGCCGTATTGACATGTGCACTTACAGTGTATAAGTAGCACTGAAAAAATCAAAGTTCATCTAATTTGCATAATTTCTGCACGAGAAAAAAACCTGTATTATATGTGATGTATTCCATGTTACTAAACATTCATACAAAACTTTATTCAAATCAGAGCTTTCATACAGAAGTTCTGTACAAAAAAAAAATGATTTCACTAATTTTGGTACAAAATGGCTGCTGGTGGCCATCTTGAATTTTGGACTGCACCCAAAAACACTCGTTCTCGTCCCACTGTGATAACAAAGGTACCCAAGAAGTTTTGTAAACATCGGTTCATAAATACAGCCTCTAGCCTGAGCCGTATAGAGGTTGTGTACAAAAAACTGATTGGATCTAATTTCGGTACAAAATGGCCACTGACAGTCATCTCGAATTTTGGACCGCACCCAGAAACACTCTTTCTCGTCCCAAGTTGATAACAAAGGTACCCAAGAAGTTTCGTGAAGATCGGTTCATAAATACAGACTCTAGCCCGAGCTGTATTGACATGTGCACTTACGGTGTATACAGTTAAAACTAGAAGTCCTGTTATGAAATGCGCACAAATAGCACGTTGATATGCGCGTTAATGTGCGTGTTATGACCCAATTAAAGCTATCATATTCTGTACATATGGCCTGTGCACAGGCAATGTTTCAGCCAATGGACCTCCGAGTAACCCGGAGGTACATTGGCAGAAACATTGCATGTGTTTGCTATGAGTAACCAGGAGAACTGGCCGTGTTTGGATGCCATTCGATATGGCAATTGTGCCCAATTCCAACGCGCAATTAAACCTAGATAAGCGCACTATTCGTGACAGGACTTCTAGTTTTAACTGTAAGTAGCACTGAATAAATCAAAGTCCATCTAATTTGCATAATTTTTGCACGAGAAAAAAACCTGTATTATATGTGATGTATTCCATGTTACTAAACATTCATACAAAAATTTATTCAAATCAGAACTTTCATACAGAAGTTCTCTACAAAAAACTGTTTGCACTAACTACAGTACAAAATGGCTGCTGGTGGCCATCCTGAATTTCGGACTGCACCCAAAACCACTCGTTCTCGTCCCACGGTGATAACATAGGTACCCAAGAAGTTTTGTAAACATCGGTTCATAAATACAGCCTCTAGCCTGAGCCGTATAGAGTTGTGTACAAAAAACTGATTGGATCTAATCTCGGTACAAAATGGCCACTGGCAGCCATCTCGAATTTTGGACCGCACACAGAAACACTCGTTCTCGTCCCAAGGTGATAACAAAGGTACCCAAGAAGTTTCGTGAAGATCGGTTCATAAATACAGACTCTAGCCCGAGCTGTATTGACATGTGCACTTACGGTGTATACAGTTAAAACTAGAAGTCCTGTCATGAAATGCGCACAAATAGCACGTTGATATGCGCGTTAATGTGCACGTTATGACCCAATTAAAGCTATCATATTCTGTACATATGGCCTGTGCACAGGCAATGTTTCAGCCAATGGACCTCCGGGTATTGCGGGTAACCCGGAGGTCCATTGGCAGAAACATTGCATGTGTTTGGTATGAGTAACCAGGAGAACTGGCCGTGCTTTGGATGCCATTCAATATGGCAATTGTGTCCAATTCCAATGTGCAATTAAGACTAGATAAGCGCACTATTCGTGACAGGACTTCTAGTTTTAACTGTAAGTAGCACTGAATAAATCAAAGTCCCTCTAATTTACATAATTTTTGCTCGAGAAAAAAACCTGTATTATATGTGATGTATTCCATGTTACTAAACATTCATACAAAAATTTATTCAAATCAGAACTTTCATACAGAAGTTCTCTACAAAAAACTGATTGCACTAACTAAAGTACAAAATGGCTACTGGTGGCCATCCTGAATTTCGGACCGCACCCAAAACCACTCGTTCTCGTCCCACGGTGATAACAAAGCTACCCAAGAAGTTTCGTAAAGATTGGTTCATAAATACAGCCTCTGGCCCAAGCCATATTGGCATTTGCAGTTACAGTGCTGAAAGTAACACTAAATAGATCAAAGTTAGTCTAATTGGCATAATTTATGCACGAGAAAAAAACCTGCATTATATGTGATGTATCCCATGGTACTAAAAACTCACACAAAAAATTAGTCAAATCAGAGCTTTCATATGGAAGTTCTGCGCAAAAATCTGATTGCACCTAATTTTGTACAAAATGGCTGACAGCAGCCATCTTGAAATTCAGACAGGACCCCAAAACACTCGTTCTCGTCCCACTGTGATAACAAAGGTACCCAAGAAGATTCGTAAAGATCGGTTCATAAAGCCGTATTGTCATTTGCACTTACAGTGCTGGAAGTAACACTAAATAAATCACAGTTAGTCTAATTTGCATAATTCACGCACGAGAAAAAAACCCGTATTATATGTGATGTATCCCATGATACTAAAAACATTCATAGAAAAAATTATTCAAATCAGAGCTTTCATATGGAAGTTATGCATAAAAAGCTGATTGCACCAAATTTTGTGCAAAATGGCTGCCAGCGGCTGTCTTCAATTTCGGAACGGACCCAAAAGCACTCGTTCTCGTCTCACGGTGATAACAAAGGTACCCAAGAAGTTTTGTAAAGATCGGTTCATAAATACGGCCTCTAGTCCAAGCCGTGTGTACGGCGCGATAGACGGACAGACGGACCATGACAATACCTCAAATTTGGCTTTACCAAAGTTGAGCTAAAAATACTATTTAACCCTTAAGGGCTGAATTCTGACGTTGATAAATTTTAAGCGAAGGAACGGGTGCCCCAACATGCATTGTTTGGGAAAACTGAAAACTTGTTTTCAAAGTACCTTCTCAGTTGTTTCTAGGCAAGTCTTGGCTACCTCTGTGGGCAGCCAAGACTTGACTAGAAACAACTTTAAAGCCACAAGAGGTAGACCCTCAAAGTATAGCAAAAATGAATGAAAGTGTCAATGACCCTGCAGCTCAACTTGTCAAGAAATGTACATGTATAGTATGTGACACAGCAATGACAAACATCTAGGTAATGACCTGATAACAAAGGTACATACAAAGTACTGTAACAGTCTGTACATAAAAACTGACCATAGCCTGTAACAAATGTATAGATAAAGTATTGTAAAGGTGGGTGACAGTCAAATTTTAAACTAGAAAAGAAATCTTCGAGTCCCAGAGTGGGTCTGACTGAACCCCAATTTATTAGTTCTCATAGCACAGTGATAACAAAGGCACCCCAAAACACACTCATTCCTGTCCCAAGGTGAAAACAAAGGTACCCAAGAAGTTTCGTGAAGTTCGGTTGATAAATACAGCCTCTAGCCCGAGCCGTATTGACATGTGCCCTTACAGTGTATAAGTAGCACTAAATAAATCAAAATTCATCTAATTTGTATAATTTCTGCACGAGAAAAAAACCCATACTATATGTGATGTATTCCATTTTACCAAACATTCGTACAAAATTTTATTCAAATCAGAACTTTCATACAGAAGTTCTCTACAAAAGACTGTTTGCACTAATTTTGGTACAAAATGGCTGCTGGTGGCCATCTCGAATTTTGGACTACACCCAAAAACACTCGTTTTCATCCCATGGTGATAACAAAGGTACCCAAGAAGTTTCGTAAAGATCGGTTCATAAATACGGCCTCTAGCCTGAGCCGTGTAGAAGTTGTGTACAAAAAACTGATTAGACCTAATTTCGGTACAAAATGGACACTGGCAGCCATCTTCAATTTTGGACCGCATTCAGAAACACTCGTTCTCGTCCCAAGGTGATAACAGAGGTACCCAAGAAGTTTCGTGAAGATCGGTTCATAAATACAGCCTCTAGCCCGAGCCGTATTGACATGTGTACTTACTGAGTGTAAGTAGCACTGAAAAAATTAAAGTTCATCTAATTTGCATAATTTCTGCACGAGAAAAAAAACCTGTATTATATGTGATGTATCCCATGGTACTAAACATGCATACAAAAAATTATTCAAATCAGAGCTTTCATGTGGAAGTTCTGCGCAAAAATCTGATTACCCTCTAATTTTGAACAAAATGGCTGCCAGCGGCCATCTTGAATTTCAGACCAGACCCCAAAACACTCGTTTTCGTCCCACGCTGATAACAAAGATACCCAAGAAGTTTTGTAAAGATCGGTTCATAAATGTGGCCTCTAACCCAAGCCATATTGGCATTTGCACTGACAGTGCTGAAAGTAACACTAAATAAATCATAGTTAGTCTAATTTGCATAATTTAAGCACGAGAAAAAAACCTGTATGATATGTAATGTATCTCATGGTACTAAACATTCATGCAAAAAATTATTCAAATCAGAGCTTTCATATGGAAGTTCTGTACAAAAAACAGATTTCTGCATCGTCGGTACAAAAAGGCGGCTGGCAGCCACCTTGAATTTTGGACCGCACCCCAAAACACTTGTTCTCGTCCCACAGTCATAACAAAGGTACCCAAGAAGTTTCGTAAAGATCGGTTCATAAATACGGCCTCTAGCCCGAGCCGTATCCAATTGTTGACGTACGAACAGATGGACAGTCGGACTACGGGCCATGACAAAAGCTCAAATTTGGCTTCGCCAAAGTTGAGCTAAAAAAAATCAACAGGTCCTGAAGGATTAAAATAATAAATTTTGATATCCTGTGCGCTGGGTAAAGGGTTAACAGGAACATAGGTTTTTTGTTACTTTTAAAACCTCTTACATTTATTTATATATTTATTGTTGTTTAAGGTCACATACTTATGCACAATGGCTAATTTTGACCATGACAGTTTTCGGATGGAGGAAGCCAGAGTACCCAGAGGGAACCACCGAGAATCGACGAGCAGCTGTCAGCTCAACATTCTAACTCTGTTCAAGCTCCACTCAAGCAGGGTTACAGTGGTTGAAGACGTGCACCATCAACGTGCAGTACGCCTTAGTACAAGGCATCATTGGGCCCCCTTTCAGGCAACCGTGATAAAGTGTCTTGCCCAAGGATGCAAAGTGGGTCATCCCGGGCGGGGATCGAACTCGGGACCTCGAGCATAGAAGTCCAACAATCTACCACAAAGACACCACGCGCCCAAAATCTCTTAGATACTCTCTAAATTACCTCCTAAAGGAAACATAAAATTGGTGTCTGGCAACTTAACCCTTTACCTAACGAATCGCCCGCATCTGCCCGCGTAATATGCAAATTCAGCAGTTGAAAAAATATTACTTTTTCAAAAAATTTCAACAAAACCATATCATGTGACCCCTCGTTGGAACGAGCTCGTGAAGCTCATTCCAACGAAGGGTCACATGATATGGTTTTGTTGAAATTGTTTGAAAAATTAAAAAAAATGATATTTAAAATAATACATTTTGATATCGTCTGCGTTCTGTAAAGGGTTAAAGTATATTTTGCCAATGGAATGACAATCGTTATCAACAGCTTTTTCAACCAGTTATGGGGGAAAAGAGATGAAAGACTGTTGGGACAAACAGCCCTGAAAATCTTTTCTCAAGAACCAAAGACTATTGTTTAGTTACAAAGGAACATGCTTGAGAGCCTGAGAGGAGCACAGGACAGTGCTTGTCATATGTTCAGGGATGTAAGTGTGTTAACCCATTACCGAATGCAGACAATATCAAAATTTATTATTTTAAATACCATTTTTTAATTTTTTTCCCAAAATTTCAACAAAACCATATCATGTCACCCCTCATTGGAACGAGCCCAACGGGCACGTTCAAATGAGGGGTCACATGATATGGTTTTGTTGAATTTTTGGAAAAAATATTTTTTCAGCTGCTGAATTTGCATGTTATGTGGGCGGATGTGGCCGATTCGCTGGGTAAAGGGTTAAGACAAAAAAAAAAACTCAGAAATTGTTGAGTGAAGGCAGTCTTCACTGAAAATTAAAATTCCTAAATGAAAATGGAAAATCCCCGAATTCAAATAAAAATCCCTGAAGACTTTCATCCCTGGGTGGGGAACTGTTTATCCAACTAACCATTTCGGCACAAAATGGTTCCCACTTCACAAAGACAACTGATCGACCAAAGAATTTACAACTTCATCATACATGTATGTTACATATTCATCTGAATATTTTCATAGTCTTCTGCTCAGTAGTTCTATTAACCATCTACAAATTTTCTTTACAGATTTACAAAGAGATTGTATGGAGTTTATATGTCTGGCTTTGATTCTGTTTCTGATACTAGCACACAACCTGTTGCAAATTATCGTCTTATTAATCATAACAGATACTTCTATCACACTTCAGTAAACAAAAAACAACCTCACAAGAATCACTACTGAAATGTATGAATTGAAAATTCAACACTTAATAGTTGCAGGCTAATAATTGCGAAGATCAATCATTGTGACCAGGATAACTCCCTCGATTCTGTGAGAAGGGTTCAGGATATCAGGGACCGACCTGGGCATGCGCCAGTGCGTATTTGGTTCTGAAACATCAGGACCTGGCTCTTAAATCTCAGAAATAGGCATCTCAGTTGGCGTGTAACTTCTCAGATCATATTTTGATATTCTTTCGATGGATAATTGAGAGAGACACTCTTACATGTATTATATATATGATTATCATTTATCATTGTTGTAGAGTGCTTAAGTTAATACTTCAAGTCTTAATTACCAAGCATTAATCTTCACTGTGGTTTCTGATCAAGTCTTGGCTGCCAAAATAGGCAGCCAAGACTTGATCAGAAACCACAGTGAAGATTAATGTCTGCTACAGTGTACTAAATGAAAATGATGAGAGCTATTACATACTTGCAGTGTGTGTTACAAACAGCAGTGTGACTCCGTAAATTGAAATCTGGCGCATGAATTGAAAAAATAGGCTCCGAGGCTAGAGCGTGTTTTAAATAGTCCTGATCGGTCCCTGGTATATAAACTTTTCAAACCACTCACCCAGCAAACAATTGCATGACAAAATTACATGTTCAAAATAAAAACCACCCATCAATAAACTGGATGTGTAAGACACAAAAGCCCCTGCTAGCAAAAACAAAGTCCAGAAAACTGATATTCGGAGTTTTCACATTATAAACTAAATTCAAGGTCAATAACTCTGAAAAAAAAATCATTTACAGTCAAACAACGGATTGCAGATGTTCCTGTTTTGACAATGTGTGATGATTATTTAATTGGTTTGTTAAACTTAAATCACATTTCTAAGTTGTTTATGTAATAAAAATAAAAAGATTCTTTTATGAGTTGAATTTTGCCGATTAATTTTCAATAAAAACCCTTGACTTAGTAGTATCCAAGCAATCAATAGTGTTTAAAAGCTGCAAAAATTTCTCCTTTATTATTCAGTTCGAAAAATGGCAACCCAAGCATCATTATTATTAAGAGAAGAGCAAAATTCAGCAGAAATCGACAATGACAAACCAATGGACACCCCATCTAAGAGAGGATCTGCAACAGGTGGAAAAGGAGTGAAAAGGAAACTTGAAACAAAATGCATTGCGACGAAATAAGATGCTGTACTAATGACAAAAAGTGGACAGAAAACTAAGGCAGAAATTGTGAGGTATTTTAGTATTCCAGCCAATACCCACTTGACTTGGATAAAAAATGGAAAGACAGCATCAAGGAAGGGTATCTGACATTTGGTGTAAAACAAGCATGATGCGGCAGAGTACATTTAAGGACATGGAGTCAGCCATGATCAATTGGCTTAAGTTTGCCAGAGACCAAAATCTTTCAATTTCTGGCCCGATGTTAGTTTTTTAAGTTTAAACATTATTTTATTTCATAGATTGTTTGTTTGTTTGTGGGTGGTTAACGTCACATATTTATGCACTATGGCTAATCGTGACACAACATGGAGATGAAGTCAAGTTTAGTCAATCGTTGATCAACATGTTGCCCATTTTAGAGGACTTTCACCCCAAGCATTGGTGACTGGGTCCTATTTTACTAGTAAAGCGGAACTGGTTTACCACAGTAAACAAGTGCTGCTTACTTCCCGGGGTTCCCACGGGGAATTTCATTGATAAATACAAGTGCACAAGATATGAAATAACATGATTTAACAAGAGCTTATGAAATCTGATTTCAGCAGCAAGCCGAAACTTATGTAAGCTGTTTCCAATGTTACAGTTGAAGGCTAATGAGTTTTCAACCATGCTGGAATGTCCAGAATTTAAGGCCTCAGTTGGATGGCTTGGTAGATTCAAAGAATGTAATGGAAAAACTTTTAAGTTTGTGGTGGGGCCAAATCAGTGGACATGAATTTGTCTGAAATAGTATTGGGGGTATTGGGATAAATAAATAGCTGAGTATTCAGAAAATGATACTGCGGTATACTGTTATACTGATTATTTTGGACTGTGATATGCCAAACAATGTACAGGAATGAAATGTCTGCTTGCAACTTTGCCCAAAATGTATGCCTGAAAATAATCACATCCAAACATAGCAGTTTATTAGCAGATGCTTTAATCGCACTTGCAGTGGACATTTCAGTTGTAATTCTGCAACTTTAGAATGAAAGACTCGGATGTGTCTTCATAATATTCAGCTGTCCTCAGATTTTGAAGTGAAGTGTGCATTTGCACACCTCACTTGATCACAAACAGTGTTAAAATTAGCACACCTAAGCACTTATTTGCCTTTTCAAGTTAATGTGGTAATGGGCTGGGTAAGCATCAAAGTATGTATCTAGGCAGAGGAAGCACAAATTACTTACTTTTGTTTATTTGAAAATAATAAGTACCTTGCGAAGGTCTTGTATCAAACATATCTGTGCATACTATTTTGAAGGCAAGATGCTATCATGATATCAGCATGTTCAAACTGCCAATCACATTGAAGTACAAGTGTAAAACTACAGGGACTCCCTTGGCATTTCCCAAAGGAAATTTCCAGGTTTCAAATAGCAGGAATGCCATTGGTAAAATTGTCCAAAGTGACTAACTATACATGCTTAATAGTGTAATGCAGTGCATGCGATTGTGTATTCTCACCTCAACCTGTTTCAAATTCAAGGTAAATAATATTCTATCGCTTTCATAATGTGACTGCCGAGATAAACCACTTGAACAGTTGGGAAAGAAAAGTAATAAAGAATCGATCCACAATCTGCGAGGGTAGACAGGGTGGTAAAAAGGGAAAAGGACCCAAATTTAATCCAACAATAATCCACACCAGTGAAGTAAATTTACTTCTTGTAAACCATGATAAGCAAGTGAAAATTTACATACCAGGGTAAAACTGACTTTTTGGTATACGATATGATTTATTTGGCCAGTATCGGAGATGGTATTGGTCTCCGCTTTGAATTCCAGCATGTATAAGGATCCTACAGGCAAGGGCTGAAAACATTCAAGTTATTCAAAGCCATTTCTCAACATATTGTAGCATTTTTCAAGGCCCAACAATAGCCAAATTCCAGGATTTTCAAGGTCATGTCATCACTAGTCATAACTAGAAACCTCTGGTCATTACCTCCTCCTCCCACTTCCCTTGAAGGGAAATGGGATGAGGGGATAATGACCAGAGGGTCCTAGCAAGGACGATGCCTTCACAATTTATTTATTTATTGGAGTTTAATGTCACATATTTCTGCACTATGGCTAATCATGACCACGATAGTTTTATGGGTGGAGAGAGCCGGAATACCCGGAGAGAACCACCGAGCAATAATGACGAGCAACTGTCAGTTCCCCAACATACTAAGTCCACACAACCAGCGTTAGCATTGGTTGAAGACTAGAGGTGTGACTGTGTCAGATGGGCCTGTTGATATCCCACGCCGCCCCACTGCTATAATTATTCTAAGATGAAGAGGGGGCCCAACTCTGGTGAAAAAAGGTCTGATCAAAACTATAATCACAAGAGCACAGGTTCCCATGGTAATGAACACCCATACCAAGTTTCAAAGGAATCGGCCCATAAACATCCGAGAAAATCTCCGGACAAAATTCAAGCATTCTAAGACAAAACGAGGCATAACTCTGGCAAAAGTCTGATCAAAATTATAATCACTGGTGCACAGGTTCCTATGATAGTGAGGATCCATACCAAGTTTCAAAGGAATTGACCCACAAGCAACCGAGAAAATTTCTGGACAAAATTCAGACATTCTAAGAGGAAAAGGGTCATAACTCTGGCAAGAAAATTCCAATCAAAACTAAATCACTGGTGCACAGGTTCCTGTGGTAGTGAACATCCATACCAAGTTTCAACAGAATCAAACAATAAACATCCGAGAAAATCTCTGGACAAAATTCAAGGAATTCTAAGACAAAAAGGGGCATAACTCTGGCAAAAAAATTCCAATCAAAATTATAATCTCTGGTGCACAGGTTCCCATGGTAGTGAACATCCATACCAAGTTTCAAAGGAATCGACCCATAAACATCTGAGAAAATCTCCAGACAAAATTAATTATTCTAAGACAAAAAGGGGCATAACTCTGGCAAAAAAAAATTTATCAAAACTATAATTGCTGGTGCACAGGTTCCCATGGTAATGAATACCCATACCAAGTTTCAAAGGAATCGACCCATAAACATCTCCGGACAAAATTCTAGCATTCTAAGACATGTGAAGAAGGGGCATAACAAAAAAAAAGCCTGAACAGAACTATAATCACAGGTGCACAGGTTCCCATGGTGGTGAATATTCCTACCAAATTTTGATGACAATGGTCCATAGATCTCTGAGAAAATTTGTCCAAAGAAACAACAAGCCATTAATTTGAAAAAATACTGACTCACATTTTGTGTCTGTGTGAAAGAGCATGATAAAAAATCACTGAAAGGCAGATTCAAGAGGTTTTCAAAGAAAAGTTAAAAAATTTATAGTAATTTATATATTTTTTATACTTACCAATGACCCAGACATAGCTGGTGCTAACTCTTAAAATATAGGGCCAAACACAAATTTTGCCCCCCAATCCCCAAAATTTGCATCTAAAACTAAAGAAAACATGTCCTGAAAGGCCCTCCACACTTCGCCCCTACTGCGCATGCGCAGTGTCAAGGACGTTCCGAAATTGGCGCCATTTATCATTCTAATAACCAGTGCCTGGTAAGCGCTATGTACTCAGCGGGGAGGCAAGAGTTCCCAACTCCTGGGAGGGCCATCCCCGTCTGGGTCATTGGTAAGTATAAAAAATATATAAATTACTATAAATTTTTTAACATTTTTATACTGTACCAATGACCCAGACATAGCTGAATAGTAAAAAGGCTGGAGGGCCAAGGACATAGAGCAAAATGGAATACGCTCAATAAAATAAAATAGAGTCATCCCCAGTAGGGAAAAGAAGTAATAGGCCTTATATGTATCTTTCTTATTTATGATAAATTAGAAAGATACAACACCTTCTAAAAATTGAGCTTCATACATCCATGTACTCTATTAATATCCAATAATCCTTATACTAATAATTTTTAAAGTAAGCCAATAATAAAGTAAGTATAGAGAATAGAGACTCTTATACTCCTAAAAGTGTGTGAGAATTGCATAATCATGTCCGTTGACATATGCAATATTCAAAAGCTATACTTTAAAAACTAAGACTTGAATGAATTTTATAAACTTAAACTTCTCACTAACAACCATCCCAATAACAGCTCAGAATTACTAACTCCGGAGGAGGTATCCCCTTGTTTTCATAGTAAAAACGGGTGACCCAAGGGAACACCCTCCCCCCCCCCCCTTTTTCTTGCCCTGGGTCAAATAGCCCAGAGCGAAGAGGGCAGCCGAACGGAGACATTGCCGAAACAGACAGCCTACCTAGCTATAGTAGCAACTGTTAAGTGAATGACATTCTGAGCAGTAGATAATAGACCTAACAGAAATGGACTCGATATTTCTGAGATAAAATTCATGAATGGATGGCTGAGCGCAATGAGCAGCCTTCAAAAATCTATAATAGCAACACTATTAATGTAAGCCCAAGAAGTAGAAGAACTCTTACTTCATGAGCCGAAATCTTAAGCACAACTGCTAAGCCAATGATATACCATAAGCAGTACGCTAGTTAATAGAATCCATTAACAATAAAATGGAGCGTAACGTCCTTCTACTAGACATCAAAGACAGAAGAAGCTTACGCCCTTGTAATAAACAGATATCTGTTTATAAATACATAAACTGTACCCGGAACGAGTAAAGGCCTATGCCCATACGAAGACGGAAGGACCTTAAAATAATAGGTTCCGGATAATAGGAGCCTAACTCTTATGCAACAATCCAACGTAAATAGTAACGGAAGTATTGATTCCGAAACTATGAAAGTGAAAATCATCCATCGATAGTGCATGAAACTCACTGACTCTACAGTAAAAGAGAAACCAACAGAATTACTGTCTAAAAGGTCAGAATTTGAAAACTACTGTTTCCAGAGGCTCAAATGATTACTTAGCTAAATAAGAACCGAAGTTAAAATCCGTATAGGAATTTAATCTAAAGATTCTAAGTCTATTTATCAAAAAGTTACTAACTGACTTAGATAAAGAGACAAAGACTCAACTGTAAACTATCGTAGAGTGCATAGGTATGAGGTAACATAAACCTATAACCTAAATAACAACAGGCTGCAGTAAATCTTGTGAAACAAGTATACTAAAAAATAGCAATGAGTAGTATGGAGGGATCAACCATATGAACATAATGATCCCTACACCACGACGGAAGAGCCTCCACTTTAGTCGCATAGAATAGCGAAGAAGAGGATCTCCTATAGTAAGAAATCGCGTCCAAAGCTCGTCCAGTACAGTGCTTACAATGCAATACGGACCACACAACGGAATACATGAAGGTTGCGACCTTGCTGGTTGTGATAAAGATGACACGATTTACCCAGTGAAAAAAGATCCTCACATAGAGGAAGATTTCACGTTAAGATCCACAGTAGACAAGAGAGTAAATTACTCATGATCTCTGTGAAGATAGAGATGCTATCAACAGAAATGTATTGTGGTTGTTTATCTTAGCAATACCTGCTAAAACAACAGCGCCGGAGGATACGCGTATCCTATCATTCCGTCCTATAGATCAATAGAGCGTTAACAGTATTAGCTCAGAGATCTGGACAAGCCAACACATATGTCTGCAATTTATTAGCAAGCTGTGTCATAAATAAAACATCATTGGGCGCTCACATAGATAGCAAATCTGAATGAATACTTGTTTGTTGAGAGTCCATTCTGACAGCAACAAGCGACCCGTAAGAGAACGGGAGTGCGATAAAACAATCAGACGACCCAGAATATGACGGACCAAAACTGAACTTGGTGTACTATAACCAACAGACGGATTCTTTCCATTAAATTGAATAACGGAAACGAAAGAGTGCCTCCCTGGTTCCGGAGATACGCCACTACTGTCGAATTAAAGGACAGGAATTTGGGCATGCGTTTCTGAATAATGTTCATGCAATGACATAAAGCAAGCCTAAAAAACATTATTCCGCGGAAGTTAAACTGATAGCTAAAAGACTGCGGAACCCAAAGACCCTGGCACTTCGAATCCGTAGGGATCAGTATATATCCCAATCTATTTGACTGGCAACCGTCATAACAGCCACACTCGGGTCCGGCAACTGCGGCGGCACTCTCTGAGTCAACCACCGAATGTTTGCCCCAGTCTGAATCTCTTGTAACACTAGATAGACAAGAGAATGTATAAATCAAGCAATTCATGGATTGCCGGAAAGTTGCCGTCGAAGAGAAGCTCCTCCGAGAACGAAGCGACTCTGAGAGAGTTCTTAACCTACTATCCACGCGTGGATGTAGCTAGGGCTGCATCACGTCTAACCAACTCCAATCAGCCACTGAAGGGCGGAGTTATACGTGAACAAACTACTGCCCTCAAAAGAAATTACATTGAGAATAATATCCCGTAAATCTTTTCTTGAAGACGTAATGATAACGCCTCAGTAAGGCGGATTACGTATAATAAAGCGTCTAAGTTAAGTCTACTATACATAATGTCGTTCCCAACATTGAAATTGGAAAAGACATAAACGGCGAAAAGGAATATATATGCAGTCTTTAATCACACCGTCTAGACGCGTATGAACTCTCGGTATGCCCTGCTCTGCCAAAATAAACTATATGTAAAAAAGATAAAATGGCAGAAATGAGCCACACGGACAAGAAACTAAACTATCATGCTTAGTAGCAGGCTAGTATATATATATAAATATATAGCGTCGAAAAATAAAACACATGTTGTAATGACAATATTGGACTGCGTCGGTAAGTCAGGGACAAAGTCCCTGTACCGAACGAAAAATCCGAGTCCAATGACGCTATAAGTCTCTTATCCAAGATCGCAGCAATGAAGTCCGAAAAATAATCACTGGAAGAAATGCCAGAAGATATGAAAGGCATCTTCCGATACTACTAAAGGGAAAACTCGAAATCTTTCGAATCCCTTTCGCCATCCTGTCGGACCCTATAAAGCGTTCGGTCGTCCGTAGCTTGATGCAACCGCGGACCGCACCGACCCAGCACCGTCGGATAATTCCTGATTCGACCGAGAAACTGTCAATTGCTGGGATGCTGCGAAACAACTGTGCTAACTCGGATAGCACGTCCGTCACTGAGGCCTGAGGAGCAGCGGTCTTACGATGCATTGCCGCAGGAAGCTCCGAGATCGTTACCCCGTGCATACTTCCAATATGCGAGCGAACGGAGTGTATAGGCCTCGTGTCCCTTGGCTACCGGATGGCGCGACCTATTCGCTGTGGAATCACTGAATGCCGAAACTGATCGGATACTCGAGGTCACGTAGCCAATGTGCGGTCGTGTGCCCTGCTGTGAGGATGAGGAAGCATTAAAGACAGTCTCTCGGACTGTCAATATAACGGAGCGTCCCGAGCAACGGACATATGCTCCGAATGTAAAATATCTGAACCACAACATGCGGTCCCCTATGTTGTTGGCTTCCTCCGATCTGTCCTCAATCTGCCGTCACTGGGTGAGTACTAAAGTAATTAAAGTGCTCGCATCACCCAAATCTCCTTCCTAGACCGCAACGGACGAACCCGGCAGCCGAACCATTCGATGAATGTACGCTACACCGGGTGAGCTAGCGAATGTCACTCCGTAAGCGATAGACATATTCCATGAGCATTTATTGCCGCTAACTCTTCATTAACTATGACGACAGAGGCACACTTTTGAAAGACATCTCCATAATTCTTCGAACAAGAAACCAGAAATGCTTGGATAGCAAGCATAAAATAATAATATATATAGCGTCGTACAATAATTCGAAAGTTTGTGTGACATTATTGGACTATGTCGGAACTGAGGGACGAAGTCCCTGAACCGAACCAAAAATTTCTAAGTCCACCGACGCTATCGGTTTCTTATCCGGCATCGCAGCATATGTTGTTCCGAAAGGGAAAGCTTGAAATCCTCCGAATCCCTTTCGGTATCCCGTCGGACCGGATGAAACTTTCGGACGTCCGTACCCGCTTCCGCGGAGCGTCCCGACCCAGCATCGTCGGATAAAATATATGCGACAGATTCAGTTGATGCTGGGATGCTGCGATAAACTGTGCTATTAAGGAAAGCACGTCCGTTCCCGAGGCCTGTGCAGTAGCGGACTTACGATGCATTGCCGCTGGAAGCTCCGTGTACGTTGACTCCCGCACACTTCCTATGCGAACGTCCGGAGTCTGCAGGCCTCGAGTCCCCGGCTACCGACCCAGCGCTGTCGGATAAATCTCGATCCGACACCGTTTCTGTCGGCTGCTGGGATGCTGCGATAAGCTGTGCTATGTGCACAAGAATGTCCGGCGTCGAGACCTGCGGAGGCGCAGTCTATCGCTGCTTCGCCGAGGGCAGCTCCGCATCAGATGGCTCCCGCATACTTCCTATGCGAACGTCCGGAGTCCATCGGTCTCGAATCCCTGGCTGCCGGATGGTGTGACCTGGTCGCCGAAGAATCCTTGATCGGCGAAGCTGGTAATATATCGGCGGTCACACAGCCAAGGTGCGGTCGTGTGCGCTGACGAGAAGAGGAAGCCTTAGCAGTCTCAGCGGACTGCCTATACAACGGAGCGTCCCGAGCGACGGACGTATGCTCCGCTAGCGACACATTTGTACCACAACATCTGGGGCCAGATGTTGTTGAACGAGAGAGGGGCCTCTCTCGCTTGCCGTCCGGATGGACCGGAACGAGCTATGAACCGGACTAAAAGGCTTCCTCCGTTCTCCCTCCGATCCGCCGTCACTGGGTGTGCATTAAGTTAATTTATAGTGCTCGCATCACCCCAAAATTCCTTCTAGACCGCAACGGACGAACCCGGCTGCCGAACCATTCGGTGAATGGACGCTACACCGGGCGAGCTAGCGGACGTCAAAGGCCGTCGAACCTACTAGGGTCCTCTTAGGCAATTGGCGTATTACATGAGCACTTTTCCGCTAGCCCTTCATTAATTGTGACGACGGAGGCACACTGTTGGAAGACATCACAGATACATCACCCTAATCTTGATCGTCTGAAATAGAAATTGATAAAGTAGAGTGACCCTGCGGGGAAAGGACCGGAGTGTCCAAATCCCCAACAACATACCGTGACATACGCTTCCCATATTGTCATCGAAATCATACGATACAGAACAGGAGTTAATGCGAGTACACTGACCACATATAGAATGATAATAAGGTCAGAGGAAGACTTCCTCTTAAAACAATTGATCAATATCCTTTCAATGTGAAAAGAAAACAAGTCCTGGTACTCGCACTAACCCCTGGCAAAATACATAATAATAATATGATCCATTAATATAGAAAAAATAATTGAAATCAAAATATTTTGAAAAAATATTTTTTCAGAACAGCCCAAGTTTCTGAAAAGTAACGTTGAGCCCCAATGGATCCCAAGCCTAAGTGTGGAAAAAAAATTTTAAAAATATTTTAAACAATTTATTCAACACTTACGAACAATAATAATGTATCTAGTTATGATTAAAATAACATAAAGATATTATTATTTAGAAATCCCCCCCTCACACAGAGGGCTGTTGTAAATGTAAACAATGAGTGTAAAAACACTAAAATAAGACTCCAGGCACCCAGGCCCGAAATCAGTTACCAAAAATACACCATCTGATGCAAAACAGAGACTTCCAGGGAAGAAACTGCAGAACATCAGCTGGTAGATGCAGAACACAACGCCTAACCACCCGTAGGTGAAGACGTAAACATGGGGAAAGAACAGAATTCATTCTGTTATTAAGCTAAAACTCCCAAGAAATTTTAGTAATAATAATTACATAAACTATGCCAAAAGTATGGGAGAATAGCAAGGGGGAACTTAAAGGACAGGGAGAGAGGAAAAACACTTGAAAAAACAGTGTAACTAAATAATCAGAATGACAACAAAATGGCTGCTGCCTTGAAAATAGGTAACTTAACATAATTTCATTAAAAAATTTTAAGTTACAGCCCTGATAATATTCTGTCACACATTCTTTTCCTCTCCTCCTTTTCTATCCTCCTTAGAATCACCATTTCACTAATATTTATGTGTCTAGCATCATTTAAACTGAGATTTAAAAGCACAAAGATCAGTCAGATGTTAACTGATGAAGGGCCAAACTTAGAATGATAAATGGCGCCAATTTCGGAACGTCCTTGACACTGCGCATGCGCAGTAGGGGCGAAGTGTGGAGGGCCTTTCAGGACATGTTTTCTTTAGTTTTAGATGCAAATTTTGGGGATTGGGGGGCAAAATTTGTGTTTGGCCCTATATTTTAAGAGTTAGCACCAGCTATGTCTGGGTCATTGGTACAGCATAAAAATTTGGGTTTTCAATGACTTTTCAAGGCAATGGGGCTGAATTCAAGAGCTTTTCAAGGTTGTGAGAACCCTGCATCTGGAGTTCTGAGTGTTGCCCAAAGGGAGACTATGTCTTACCACCTAGAAGCTTGAAGTTAAGTCTAATCATGTTGTACATCAAGTGCCATGACACTTACATTTTGGATAATAGTGAGCAAGAAAAGTTGTAAGACCTAGAAAGGTAGCCAAGACTTGCACAGAAACAATTATAATGTCACTTGACATAAACTGTCAAAGAGTAGAAAAACTGTATAAAACTGTCAAGTCCCTAACGGGTTAAATAGGCAAACAATAGTTGGCAACAAACCACTGTGACACCATTAGCCTCCATAATCATATGTAGAGCCTTGCGAATCTTTTGATTCTGATTCAAATTGTGAATTGTTTGTCGGAGTTGATTCGATTTTTGAAAACCTCACTGCCGAGTACTGAAATCGAATATCGCTATGATGATCACAGAAACTTATGTTCTTTCTTTTTGTGTATATCATTATGTGTGGTCATTATTTCTCGCCAATTATGTTAATATCAATGAAAGTGTCAATGACACTGTAGCTTAACTTGACTGTGTTTTATGTTTGATGAAAAGGATAATCAATAGGTTCATCAGCAATTGCCAACAGGCTTAAAAAAGTTCTTCCTGAAGTAATTTCCGAAAGTCCGCTGGGGTTCATGAAAGGAAGATTCATAGGTGAATCCACGCGATTGGTCTCTGACTTAATTGAAAAATGCGAATCTATGAATATTCCAGGAATGTTAGTTCTAGTTGACTTCGAAAAAGCATTTGACTCACTTGAATGGTCTATTATCAGAAAAACTCTTATGTTTTTAAATTTTGGCGAATCCTTAATTCAGTGGTTCAACACATTCTACAGCAAGGTTTCTAGCTGCATCATAAACAATGGGCATTGTTCAGATTATTTTAATAATCAGAGGGGAGTACGTCAAGGGGACCCATTGACTCCTTACCTGTTTATTTTGTGTGTCGAAATACTTAGCGCATTTCTTAAATTCAATCCCAAAATAAATGGTATCAAAATTAACAAGAGCTGGACTTTCGTCCGGTGCATACCCCCACGTGGTGTACCGCCTAGTGTGGGCATACCTATGACCAACAAATATCATTTATGAATATTCTCGTATGGACTGACGGATGGATGCACAGATGGACAGACGCAATCCAGTATACCCCCCCCCCCCCCCCCTTCCATTTTCTTTGAAAGTTTTCAACAATTTCCAACATTTTTAAGTCAAAAGGTATGGTAAATTGATTGGTGTTTGGAAGTTTTATGCAATGAGGCAGAAGCATTTGTCATAGGCAAACTGCATGCCATATTTCAATGAAATCTGATAACCCCAATCCAGTATGCCCACCCCCCCCCCCCCCCACTCCTCCCATTTTCTTCGAAAGTTTTCAACAATTTCTAAGTCAAAAGGTATGGTAAATTGTTTGGTGTTTGGAAGTTTTATGCAATGAGGCAGAATCCTTTGTCATAGGCAAACTGCATGCCATATTTCACCAAAATCCGATAACCCATACCTGAGATACAGGCTGAACAGACAAATAATGTCTATTTCCTACAATTTCTAAGTCAAAAAAGGGGGATAACTCTAAAAAAGAGAATGTGAGAAATATTGTTGAATCTTTTTTTTAAAGCCTATACCATAAGCAGTGTTCATGGCAAATTTCATTGCAATAGAACATTTGATACCCGAGATACAGGCTGAACAGACAAAATTTCTAAGTGAACAAGTAATAAAAAAAAAAATAACTAGTGTGGGCATACCTATGACCAACAAATATTATAAAAAATAATAATTTACTTAAGTTATGAATATTTTTGGACGGACTCACACACGGACGCTCCAACATTTCGGGTTTATGGGCTACCAAAAAAACATTTTGTATGTCCAAAACCTTATTTTACCCAGAACCCCACCCCTCCACCCTAGAACTTATATTTAACCCTAACCCCACCCCTCCACCCAAAAACCACACCTTAACCCTACCCCACCCTGACCCTAAACCCTAAAAGCCCACCCCAGACCCTAACCCCCACCCACCCCCAGGACCTAACCCCCCCCAACCTTAAGACCTACTCTGGGGCTACCCTAACCCTAACCCCACCCCTGACCCAACCCCACCCTAGCCAAACCAATAGGATTAGGAGCTATTTTTTGGTTTAGGGGCTACTAAAACTAAAACCCCACCCCTGACCCCAACCCTAACCCCCCGGGACCTAACCTTCCCCAACCTTAAGCCCTACTCTGGGGCTACCCCTAACCCCACCCCACTCCTAACCCTAACACTACCTTAATTTGGAGGTAGCCCCTAATAATAATATCCCCTAAACCCCCAAAGTTGGCCCCGGACAGACGGATGGACGGACAGACGGACAAATGGACGGACGCATGTAATCCAGTATACCCCCACTTTCGAAGGTATAATGACTCAGAGTATGTAATCAACCAATACGCTGATGACAGTACTCTATTCTTAGATGACGACCAAGAATCCCAAAACGAGACCTTAAATTCTCTCGACAACTGCGATATCCGGATTAATCGTTAACTCTGATAAAACTCAAATCATTTGGATAGGATCTCGGCGTGGCTATGGGATTGAACTGGAAACAGAAAAACATATACAGTGGAATCAGAATGGAACGTTTACCATACTTGGCATAAAATTTGAACTAAATTCGACCAATTACTTCTATAAACACTTCTCAGAAAAAATAAACAAAATTAAATGTGACGTGATGTAATAATCAACTTAATCGAAAATGCCGGGCCCAAACTACCCCACATAAAAACAGTGTTGCTCTATAAAAATTATATGGATCAAAAATAATGGCCCTATGGAAAACACTCGTAGTCGATAATTTTGAAAAATTTGGGGGGAGCAAAATGAGGTCTTTGAATAAACATGGTATACTTAGTGTTTCAAATTATATGGACCCTTTTTGGAAAAACGTGCTTAAGGTATGGGCTCTCTTAAAAAATAGCAATCCCACAACCCCGACAGAAATTCTCTCACAACCACTATTTTATAATAATTATATAAAAATTAATAATGAACCGTTTCTTTACAGACGCTGGTGTACAAAGGGTGTTTTCTTTATAAACGATATACATAGCGCTTCAGGATCTATCTTTGACTTTCAAGAATTTAAGCTGAAATATGACCTTGATATTCCATTCACCAACTACCTCGGTGTGGTCAATGCAATACCAAGGTCATGGAAAAATATAATATCTAATAGTACAAAACTTGAATTTGTTTCAGATGTTTCAGATCCCTTGGTGAATGAACTCATATTTTGCACTAAAGCAAACCGCCATTTCTATCCCACATTTCTTAATAAAGTATAAAAAAAAACTACACATACCCAAGAGAAATGGAACACCGCATTGGACGAAAATCTTGACCATAATGATTGGCAATACATTTACAAACAAACTTTTAGGGAAACAGATGATACATATCTACAAACTTTACAATATAAGAATAACCATGAAATCCTATTCACAAAATATAGACTCTTTAAATGTGGGCTTTCGGAAACAGAGCTGTGCTCATTCTGTGGAAGTATGAAAGAAACGATCGCACATCAATTTTACGATTGTTCTTTCTCAAAAACAGTTTTACTTTCACTAGTAGAAAGGATTAACCTTAGTCCGGATCTGCAAATTCAACTAAACATTAGTAAAAGAGAAATAATTTTCGGCTCTACTTCCAAGCACGCCTATCCAAATGTCTGGAATACCTGTCTCCACATTTACAAAAAGTATATTTACACCTGCAGTTGAAGTAATACCATCCCCTCTTTCTCAGATCTAGCAAGAGCTATAAAATCCTACAAAAATATTGAAATGTATTCTCTATACATGTACACAATCAGCAAGGCCGAGCGTATTAGGGATAAATGGAACTACCTAACTGACGCATTCTTTGAATAATTGGAGAACTGCTTTGTATATACATTATACTGTAAAAATCTTGTTGTAATCTTATATAATGTAATATTTTTCTAGTGATGCCAATAAAAAAAAAAAAAAAAAAAAAATGAAAAGGATAATGTTCAATGTTTATGAAAAGATTATGAAATACGACAAGAATTGTGATAATTGGGAATATGTTAATTTCTGTTCCCTGTATGCTATGTTTTCAATAAAATTAATTTGAGGTGTAGACTGTACCAAAGAATTGACGGCTGGGTTAATATGACCCTCACAGTTAATGTTTGTCAACAAAAGTTACCAAGTTACAGTGACATTATTTCAAAATGAGTCCTCCTATCAAGTTACAATGAAATCCCTTCATAAATATAGCCTGCAGACTGTGCTAAAGATTTTTGGGCTTCGGGCCTGTGTAGCCATCAAGGTTGATCGATCACAACCAAAAGGGGATGTCCTCATCTAGACATTATACTGAGTCATCCTACCAAGTTACAATGAAAACCCTTCATAAATATAACCTGTAGTCTGTGCTAAAGGTTTTCGGGTTTTGGGCTCGGGAGGCCATTATGGTTGAATGATCATGACCAAAAGGAGATGTTGATAACTAGACTATATCTGGAGTCATTCTACCAAGTTACAATGAAATCTCTTCATAAATACGACCTGTAGACTATGCTAAAGGTGTTTGGGCTTCGGGCCCCTGTAGCCATCACGGTTGAGTATCGCGACCAAAAGGGGATGTTCTCATCTGGACATTATATGGAGTCATTCTACCAAGTTACAATGAAATCCCTCCATAAAAACGAACTGTAGACTGTGCTAAAGGTTTACGGGTTTGGGGCCCCTGTAGCTATCACAGTTTACCAATTGCGATAAAAAGGGGACGTTCTCAAACCTGCACATGAAATTTTGTGATGATCTGACAAGAACTATGGGAGCGTAGCCTGTGCTAAAGAAAATGTAAACAGACTGACAGATTCAGACTTACAGACACACAGACTAACAGACTTCTGCATGCGTGATGGCAATAGATTATCTTGACTTTGTCAAGTTAAGCTAAAAATATTATGGTAAACTGATCATTCAGAGGCTCAAATGAACTTTTGTTCGCATAAACATGGACAGTATTGACAATTTCTGGCAATGTATTCCATATTATTATACAACTGCCAATCACTTCTTCTTCTGTCTTGATCCATAGGAACTTAACATGGTATCTGTGTAAAACAAAATGACTAACTTTCCTACATGTATGATTACTTCGAATCATTAAAGCTGTGTACGAAAATGTCTGACCACATATATCAACTGAATGTCCGATTCAATTTGAATTTTGTTTCAGATCAAACCTTAATTCAGTCTGAAATGAAATTTGAAATTGAAATATTCGATTCAAATGAAACAAATCAGATTTGCAGGGCCCTAATCATATGTTCAGTGAATTCACAACTATTTTCCAGGCTTGTGCGAGTTAACCCTTAGGGGCCTAATTCCGACTTTGATCACATTTTTTGCAACAGAAAAGATACCCAACATACAGTCTTTGGGTTAACTCACAAGTTACAATCTAAGCACCTTGGTAATTGTTTTTAGGCAAGTCTTGGCTGCCTATATAGGCAGGCAAGACTTGCCAAAAAACAGCAGCAATGTCACAGGACTAGGGCTGCCATGATTTTTGAATTTAGGAATCGATTAATCATCACAAATAATCGAAATAATCAATTAATCGTACCTAGATGACCCCGTCTCGTCCTCTCTGAAGTCGATAAAAAATGAAGTTCAGGTCAGTTGACCTACCTCCGGTAAACAATGAAGACGATCCTCTTTTAGGTACATTCAAAGCTTTGATGTTCTGAACTTTTGAACCGTCAGTGCAATAATCAAGACCAGTCAGCAGTTGCAAACTTCGCAACTGCCGACCGGTCTTGATCATTACACTGACGGTTCAAAAGTTCAGAACATCAAAGCTTTGATGAATGTACCCGAAAGACAACTGCGTCCAACGGCTTCTTGGGGTTTAACATCAATGTTCTTAACTCTTTACCTTTAGAAACAATAGTTTTTTCAGCAAATTTTCTTTTAATTATTAAACGTCTAAAGCCGGATACAATTTACCGATTATTCGACGATGAAAAATACTAATCAACAATCGATTAATCGTGACAGTCCTACACAGGACGTAGACTATCAAAGTGTAGCAAAAATATGTCAAAATCTCTAGGCCCTTAAGGGTTAAGTTATATTTTACAATAGCTGTAATTCTCAGAATGTACAAAAACCTTGAGTTACCAGGACATTCAGTTCCACCTGTTTTTATCAGAGAAATATGAGATTTTTATTTTCATATCTTATAAAAATGATCTGAAGTGATGGAATATATAAGCAAGTCACTTTATGAGCAAGAAAAAATCCTTGTTGAATATGAATCATAAAGACATTGTAGCAAGAGGTCTTCCATGTCAATTTACAATGTTGATACACCAGGTGACTTTTTGTTAGTAAAACATGATCGTTTTATATTTGTTTATTTATCACAATAATCACCCTGAGTAAGTGCAAAGTAAATATTTGAATTCATAAAGTTATCGCTTTATTGTGTGTTTATTTACTGGTTTCCAGATAGAGTGAAAATGATTATGCAAACAGAACTTTTGATAAACCTAGGCAGGACAAGTTAGGGACCTGTACCTCCACTAAGTAAAGCCCCATAAAGTAGATCTTCTGTTTCTCAGGCCATTTATTTTGTAAAATTGTATGCTGGCGGGCATCTTTTTATTTTATTTTTTATTTTTGTAATTATTTCTTTGCCATGAAAAGTTAATATTCTTGGTTTGTTTATGTTTTAGGCCTTATAATCTACAGAATAGCATGGGTGGTGGTGTATTTTGTCCCAGACGGAGTACTTGTAAACAGCCACTCAGCAGTGACAAGTAACTGTTAAACTCCTCAATGTACTAACCCTACACATTGTTTGAAGGCATGTGAACCATAGATGTGCAGTACAGTCGGTAAAATTTGATGAGAATGCCCTCAAGAGTGACAAAAATAATCCGCACATCATGCCTTTTCTTCAGTTGATCATAATGTAAAATGTATAGCTCCACTATGAAGCCCCTTGATACAATCTATGTGGATTAATCTTAGTTACACACCTCTAGAGGGTACTGAATACAAAATTTTGAATTCATCAGCTACATGGCCAATTCCGGTTCCCATAGGGAGCTCAAATATTAACCCAGGCTCTTGATTTGAACAAAGTTGAATCTGACTTCCCGAGAGATGTTGTGTACAAAATATGAAAGCATTCTGACTTGAATCTAAGAAGATAAATTTTAAAGAAATTTCTTCATGCTGGACTAATTTAAAATTTGGACTACCACAGCGAGCCCAAATATTAACCTGCAGAACCGATTTGAAGAAACTTGAATCTGCCCCCCCCCCCCCTCCCCCCCCCCCCTCTCCCCCCCCCGAGAAGTTGTATACCAAATATGAAAGCATTCCGACTAGTGGATCTGAAGAAGATTTTTTGAAGAAATTCCCTCATATTGTACTTAGTTAAATTTCAGGTTCCCATATGGACCCCAAATATTAACCCAGGCTCTCGAATTGAACAAACTTGAATCTGACCCCCTAGAGATGTTGTATACCAAATATGAAAGCATTCCGACTGGTGGATCCGAAGAAGAAGATTTTTAAAGAAATTTCCTCATATCGCACCAAGGAAAAATTTGGGCTACCATAGAGCCCAAATATATATCTATGGGGATCCAATTTGAACAAACTAAAATCTGACCCCCCTAGAGATGTTGCATACCAAATATGAAAGCATTCTGACTGGTGAATATGAAGAAGAAGATTTTTTAAAATTATCCCCCACATTGAACAAAATTAAAATTTGGGCTTCCGTAGGAAGCCCAAATATTAACCTAGGGACTTGGTTTGAACAATCTTGAATCTGACCCTTATAACAATGATGTACACACACCAAACATTAATAGATTCTGACTGGTGGTTCTGAAGAAGAAGATTTTTAAAGAATATTCCCAATATTACCCTAAGTTAAAATTCTGGGCTCCTGTATTGAGCCAAAATATGAACGAATGGGCTTTATTTTAACAAACTGGTATCTGCCCCCCCCCCCCCACCCCCCCCCCCCCCTCCTATGAATGCTGTATACCAAATATCAAAAGATTCTGGTGATTGGTTCTAAAGAAAAGATTTTTAAAAATTTTTGCAAATATGCTGACTCAGCATTTTTTCGATGCCCATTACAGAACACCCTAACAAAACCGATGGCAATTTTCTTTTACCATTCAATTCTACTGGTCCTAAGGATACTTCATACCAAATAACAGCTCTCTGTTCCGGGTGGTTTGGGAAATATGGGCGTTTGAAAATATTTCTATTTTTAGCTCCCATGGTTCCCATGGGGATGCAGGAATTTTTTTTTTGCATGGGTCAAGTACTTATGACCCAATCATACCACATACCAAATTTGGTTCAAACCGGACCATCGGTTCAGAAAATAGAAATTTGGGGCTGGGCAAAAGATCTTACCTGTCCCATTACAAAGCCAAATATTGCTTCACGAACTTCGAATGAACACACTTGATTCAACACCTCAAAAGGAAGCTCCATAAAAAATATCAAGTCATTGTACACACTGGTTCATGAGAAGATTTTAAAAATATTTTGGAGCATTTTCCCCCACTCCCTCCCTATGGGGCTGGGCATGTTGAGTTGAACAAAAAGGCAATACCCCTTCGGGACCATCAATCACACAAACTTTCAATTGAACTGGCTTAGTGGTTTTGGAGGAGAAGACCAAAACATGGTGTTGATGGACGACGGACGGACAACGGACGGAGAGGGATGAGATTAGCCCAGCTTGACTTTGTCAAGATAAGCTAAAAATAATTTGAGGTGTAGACTGTACCAAAGAATTTAGCGGTGGGTTAATGTGGCCCTCACAGTTAATGTATGTCAACCAAAGTTACCAAGTTACAGTGAAATTATTCCAAAACGAGTCATCCTATCAACTTACAATGAAATCCCTTCATAAATACGGCCTGTAGACTGTGTTAAAGGTTTTCAGGTTTCAGGCCTCTGTAGCCATCAAAGTTGACCGATCGCAACCAAAAGGGAACATCTTCATCTAGACATTATACTGAGTCATCCAACCAAGTTACAATGAAATCCCTTCATAAATACAACCTGTAGTCTGTGCTAAAGGTTACAGGTTTTGGGCTCGGGCAGTTGTCGTGGTTGAACGATCGCAACCAAGAGGGGACGTTCTCATCTACACATTATCTGGAGTCATCCAACCAGGTTACAATGAAATCCCTTCATAAGTACGACCTGTAGACTGTGCTAAAGGTTTTTGGGCTTCGGTCCCCTGTAGCCATTACAGGTGACTGATCACAACCAAAAGGAGACGTTCTCATTTAGACATTATATGGCTTCATCCTACCAAGTTACAATGAAATCCCTCCATAAATACGACCTGTAGACTGTGCTAAAGGTTTTCAGTGTTTTGGGCTCGGGCACTTGTCACGGTTGACAGATCGCAGCCAAATGGGGAAGCTCTCATCTGGACATCATACAAAGTTATCCTACCAAGTTACAATGAAATCCCTCCATATACATATATATATACGACCTGTAGACTGTGCTAAAAGTTTTAAGGTTTCAGGCTCGGGCAGCTGTCACGGTTGACAGATCATGACCAAAAGGTGACATCCTCATACAGAGTCATTATTATACAGAGTCATCCTACCAAGTTACAATGAAGTCCCTTCATAAATATGACCTGTAGATGGTGTTTACTCCTGCCTGTGCTGCAATGCAGAGTTACAATGTTGGTGAGCTCTGGCAGCTACTCGTCGTTGCTCGGTGGTTCTCTCCGGGTACACCGGCTTCCTCCACCTGTAAAACTGTCGCAGTCATGATTAGTCATTGTGCATAAGTATGTGACCTTAAACACCAATAAATAAATAAACAATAAATAGACGGTGTTAAAGGTTTTGATCTTGGGCAGCCACCATCACGTTTGACCGATCGTGCCCAAAAGGGGACGTTCTCATCTAGACTAAATTTTGTGATGATCAGACAAGAACTATGGGATGTGTTGCCTGTGCTAAAGGGAAATGTGAAAAGACTCACAGGCTAACAGACTTCCACATGCGTGACGGCAATAGCTTATCTTGTCTTTGTTAAGTTAAGCTAAAAATATTCAAGCACTTCAGGGATGCATGACAGCTGTGCCATACTGACCCAATCTGATTCAGAAAAAATCAATATCTTTGATACTCACTGCATAACTTTTATGTATCCTTTAGCAGCAGCTACGTGTAGTGATGTAGCACCTGTCTTCGGATGTCTCTTCTCTTTGACTATTCTACTGTTCAACCATTGGTTAGCATCTGCCAACATCCTCTCTTCTTCTTCCCTCCGAGCTGCATCAGCATCAATACCTGTAAATAGTTTGTAGTGAAGGATTGTAATTCTTACTATTTCAAATGCCACCTTTCACTGCTTGACTTACTCTTTGCCTGCTGTCAGTGGATTCTTTAGCCCAGAACAAAAATACATTGATATCAAGGAGAGGTTTTGATCTCTCACACAATATCAAAAGATTCCAATAACAAAAGATTCTGTCTGAAGAAGATTTTTAAAGAATATTTCCCATATTCCATAAAGTTAAAATATTTGGGCTCCTGTATAGAGCCCAAATATGAAGCAAGGGACTTATTCTGCCTCCACCCCCCCCCCCCCCCCAACACCTCAACCCCCTTCCCCCATTGGATGCTGTGTATCAGATACCAAATATTCTGATCAGCGGTTCTGGATAAGAAGTTTTGTGTTAATTTTTTAAAATATAATGACTCAGTATTTTTTCAATTTTTCCCTTGTTAAAGAGCCTGAGGTGTTATGTACTATCTGTTCTTAACACAGCTGAGACCGACCTGAAACCGAATCTGAAAAATTGAAATCTCTCGCTCTAAATAACTATTGTTTTGCATAATGCATATTATATGCATGTTTTATTTTGATTAGGTTAGTATTAACCCAGTGTCTTAATTAGAACAAACTTGAATCTGACCCCCCCTCCCCCCCACGATGTTGTGTACCAAATAATATACTAAGTTAAATTTTAGGCTCCCAAAGGGAACCCAAATATCAACCCAGCGACTTGATGTAAGCAAATTTAAATCTACCCTTTATAAGGATGCTGTATATCAACTGACTGTCAAAAGATTCTGACGGGTTGTTCTGGAATATTTTTAAAGAATCCTCCTCATATTTCACTGTTAAAGTTTTGGCTCCTCTGTGAAGCCCAAATATGAACGAAGGGACTTGCTTTGAACAAACTTAAATCTGATCCCCCTGAGCATGTTGTCTAGTAAATATCAAAAGACTCTGATCCGCACTTCTGAGGAAGAAGATTTGTTTAATTTTTAAAAATGTGCAGACTCAGAATTTTTTTTTGATTCAACCTACAGTGCTCTTTGACTCAACTGATGGCAATCTTTTTATACCATACGATTCTACTGGTCCTAGGGATGCAGCATACCAAATAAAATCTCTCTGTTCTGTGTGGTTTGGGAAAATTGGGGATTTCAAGATATTTCTATTTTCAGCTCCTGGGTTACCGACATGGACGCAGGAGAAAATTAATCAAGAGCTTATGACCCAATAATACCAAATACCAAATTTGGTTCAAATCATCCCATCAGATCAGAAAATGGAAATTTGGGGGTGGGAACAAATTTATTGGCCTATGAACTTCGTTTGGACAACCATTATTCCATACCTCAAAAGGAAGCACAGTACCAAATATCAAGTCATTGTATCTATCGGTTCATGAGAAAATGATTTTTCCAAAATTTGATGGGTATTTCCCCTCTCCTTCTCAGACGGGGGAACAGAATTTGAATAAAATCATATAGCTATGTCATAACAAACAATCATCACCTCATGTTTCACCAAAATCAGTTCAGCGGTTTTGGAGAAGTCCTGAATACCAAGTTCACGGATAAATGGCTGACAGACAGACAGATGATGGGTGATCACTGTATACAGTTAAAAAGTCCTGTCATGAAATGCGCACAAATAGCATATTGATATGTGCGTTAATGTGCGCATTATGGCCCAAGTAAAGCTATCAAATTATGTACATATGGCCTGTGCACAAGCAATGTTTCAGCCAATGGACCTCCGGGTAACCCGGAGGTCCATTGGCAGAAACATTGCATGTGTTTGCTATGAGTAACCAGGAGAACCTGCCGTGCTTTGGATGCCATTCGATATGGCAACTGCGCACAATTCCAACGCGCAATTAAGCCTAGATAAGTGCACTATTCGTGACAGGACTTCTAGTTTTAACTGTAGATCATCCTGACTTTCAGTCAGGGAGGCAAACAATATTTGGAAGGTTAAATGTTAAAAGTGAATAATAGCAGGCTCTTTAAGATGCCAGGTTAAGTCCTGGGTTGGGCAGAGTTTTACAGAAAAATGTAACAATGTAATCTGTTAATCCTTTTCAAGAGGGAAAATGGTGGCTAACTGGTTAGAGCATTGAACTTATGATCAAAAGGTTTGATTCTGACCTGCATCATCTGTGTTGTGTGAAAAATTGTCAAAAAAGCACTGCATTTTGAACGAAGCTGTCTTAGTGAAGGAATTTTCTACAGTATTTTAATCAAGTTATCCAACAGTAAGTAATTATTGTGTAAGAATAGCATGCTGTGAATTATAATTGTTAAAGCTGCTGAAACAATTAACCAGCTGAGAAGAATTTTAACAGTACAATGATTTCCATTTCAATGCAGTAATTGGAGAGGTATATATAGACAACTGTTGGATTTGCAGATTTACAGATGATTGTTAACCTTCAGGGATGAAATCTACCAAAAACATGCCAAATGGCGACCAGTAGACAGAAATCCTAACTCATAAAAAAATTTAGTTTCATTTTCAGTCTTCCAAATCCCAGCTTACAAAATAAAGGTGGAATATTTACTCTTTTTTTTATTTATTGTAGCTGGCAGCACCAAAAGCTATATCATGGCAGCAGCACAAGTATATATACCATGGCAGCAGTACAAGTATAAAGTCAAGTTTAACCCTTACATCCTCAGATTAATTTTATGTTAACAAGAGCTGGATTTTCTCCGGTGCATACCCCCATGTGGTGTACCACCTAGTGTGGGCATACCTATGACCAACAAATATCATTTATGAATATTCTCATGTGGACTGATGGATGGACGGATGCACAGATGGACGGACGCAATCCAGTATACCCCTCCCCCCTTTCCATTTTCTCCGAAAGTTTTCAACAATTTTCAACAATTTCTAAGTCAAAAGGTATGGTAAATTGTTTGGTGTTTGGAAGTTTTATGCAATGAGGCAGAAGCCTTTGTCATAGGCAAACTGCATGCCATATTTCACTGAAACCCGATAACCCCAATCCAGTATGCCCCCCCCCCCCCTCCCATTTTCTTTGAAAGTTTTCAACAATTTCCAACAATTTCTGAGTCAAAAGGTATGGTAAATTGTTTGGTGTTTGGAAGTTTTATGCAATGAGGCAGAAGCCTTTGTCATAGGCAAACTGCATGCCTTATTTCACCAAAATCCGATAACCCATATCTGAGATACAGGCTGAACAGACAAATAATGTCTATTTTCTACAATTTCTAAGTCAAAAAAGGGGGATAACTCTAAAAAGGAGAATGTGAGAAATATCGTTGAATCCTTTTTTTAAAGCCTATACCATAAGCAGTGTTCATGGCAAATTTCATTGCAATAGAACATTCGATACCCGAGATACAGGCTGAACAGACAAAATCTGGCTCAGACGGACACAATTTCTAAGTGAAAAAGTGATAAAAAAAAAAAATAACTAGTGAGGGCATACCTATGACCAACAAATATTATAAATGAAAGTGTCAATGACACTGTAGCTCAACTTGTCAAGACATTTACATGTATAGTATGTGACACAGCAATGACAAACATCTAGGTAATGACCTAATATCAAAGGTACATATAAAGTATTGTAACGGTCTGTACATAAATACTGACCGTAGCCTTAACAAATGTATGGGTAAAGTATTGTAAAGGTGGGTGACAGTCAGATGCTAAACTAGAAAAGAAATCTAGTACAGAGTGGGTCTGACTGAACCCCAAAATATTTGTTCTCATAGCACAGTGATAACAAAGGCACCCCAAAACACACTCATTCCTGTCCCAAGGTGAAAACAAAGGTACCCAAGAAGTTTCGTGAAGATCAGTTCATAAATACGAGCTGTATAGAAGTTGTGACAAAAAACTGATTGGACCTAATGTCGGTGATAACAAAGGTACCCAAGAAGTTTTGTGAAGATCGGTTGATAAATACAGCCTCTAGCCTGAGCCGTATTGACATGTGCACTTACAGTGTATAAGTAGCACTAAATAAATCAAAATTCATCTAATTTGCATAATTTCTGCACGAGAAAAAAACCCGTACTGTATGTGATGTATTCCATTTTACTAAACATTCATACAAAAATTTATTCAAATCAGATCTTTCATACAGAAGTTTTGTACAAAAGACTGATTGCACTAATTTTGGTACAAAATGGCTGCTGGTGGCCATCTTGAATTTTGGACCACACCCAAAACCACTCGTTCTCATCCCACGGTGATAACAAAGGTACCCAAGAAGTTTCTTAAAGATCGGTTCATAAATACGGCCTCTTGCCTGAGCCATATAGAAGTTGTGTACAAAAATCTGATTAGACCTAATTTCGGTACAAAACGGCCACTGGCAGCCATCTTGAATTTTGGACCGCACTCAGAAACACTCGTTCTCGTCTCAAGGTGATAACAGAGGTACCCAAGAAGTTTTGTGAAGATCGGTTGATAAATACAGCCTCTAGTCTGCACTGATTTGACATGTGTACTTACTTTGTGTAAGTAGCACTGAAAAAATCAATGTTCATCTAATTTGCATAATTTCTGCATGAGAAAAAAACACGTATTATATGTGATGTATCCCATGGTACTAAACATTCACACAAAAATTTTTTCAAATCAGCGCTTTCATATGGAAGTTCTGCGCAAAAATCTGATTGCCCCTAATTTTGAACAAAATGGCTGCCAGCGGCCATCTTGAATTTTGGACCGGACCCAAAAACACTTGTTCTCGTCCCACGGTGATAACAAAGGTACCCAAGAAGTTTCGTAAAGATCGGTTCATAAATGCGGCCTCTAGCCCGAGCCGTATTCGCATTTGCACTGACAGTGCTGAAAGTAACACTAAATAAATTAAAGTTAGTCTAATTTGCATAATTTAAGCACGAGAAAAAAACCCGTACGATATGTGATGTATCTCATGGTACTAAACATTCGTACAAAAAATTATTCAAATCAGAGCTTTCATATGGAAGTTCTGTACAAAAAACAGATTTCTGCATCGTCGGTACAAAATGGCGGCTGGCAGCCATCTTGAATTTTGGACCGCACCCAAAAACACTCATTCTCGTCCCACGGTCATAACAAAGGTACCCAAGAAATTTCGTAAAGATCGGTTCATAAATGCGGCCTCTAGCCCGAGCCATATCCAATTGTTGACGTACGGACAGACGGACGACGGGCCATGACAAAAGCTCAAATTTGACTTCGCCAAAGTTGAGCTAAAAATAATAATTTACTCAAGTTATGAATATTTTTGGACGGACTCACTCACAGATGCACAGACGGACACACGGACGCATGTAATCCAGTATACCCTCATTTTCTTCGAAAGTGGGGGTATAATAACTACCGTATATACATTTACACAGCTGCAGATGACTTAACAGTGTTTCTGCAGCCAACAATGATGTACTGGCAGCAGGCCATAAAATTTGAGAGGAATGATTTTATCGTTCTTCTTGTGGTTATCAAAATGAAATAAACAGCTGCGCCATGAGAGCATGATACACCCGTTATTAATTACAAGAGGGAAGCACACAATATGAGTATACATGTGTACTTGTCAGGTTTTTTTTTATATTCTTGTACAATAATCATAACCAACAACATACTGTGTTCAATAATTTGGAAATAAAATTATTTGAATTTCATGTATATATCTTATGTCTGTAGAGATCATAACTTCAAGAAAAAATCAACGATTTTCTAAGTAATAAAGTCCCATAACTCTGGAATGACTAACCAAACGGCGACACCGACCGAAAGGGAGCTTCCTTCCATCAACATAAACCACCTACCAAAAAATCGTGAAAATCTCTCAAAGAGTTCTCGAGTTATCGTACGACATGTAAAAAATCAACAATTTTCTAAGTAATAAAGTCCCATAACTCTGGAATGACTAATCGAACAGCGACATTAAACAAAAGGGAGCTTCCCTCCATCGATGTGTAAAAAATCTACAATTTTCTAAGTAATAAAGTCCCATAACTCTGGAATGACTAATCGAACAGTGACACTGAACGAAAGGGAGCTTCCCTCCATCGATATACACCACCTACCCAAAAATCACAAAAATCTCTCAAAGCGTTCTTGAGTTATCGTACGACGTGTGACCGGACGGACAGACGGACAGCGTATTCAAACAGATGACCAAAAAGTTGTTCATCTGGAACTACAAACAGTTTGTCAAAAAGTTGTGTCTTATTACCTTAACTGATAGCACTGTTTTAAAATGTTCCTGTGGCAAGACCCCTCTCTTCAATGTTCATACTCTCTGAGATGACGCCTCCTGTGCTTGCCACAAATGCTTTTGAAATTTGTGAACTGTCATACATTAGGGCCATCGTGGATGGATCAAATTCCACAGGTTGTCATTTTCACCACGCATATAATTCAGAGATGATCTACTATGACAACTACCAAAATTTCCACCAATGAAGCATCAGGATTATCCTGGTGCTTCATTGGTGGAAATTTTGCTAGGTGTCATAGTGGATCATCTCTGAATTATATGTGTGGAGAAATGCCCAACCATAGATTTTTTGCCCCGTCCACGATGGCTGTACTGTAATAGGTCCTCTTTGTTATATCCAGATGAACGGTAAATAGATTTTATTGCATGAGTATGCTTTTATTTTCATAAAATACATGTTTTCTGCAGAAACTCAAGTGAACAATAAATTTTTTTGTACTGTCCTTGAAGAATACAGATCATGTGCATGGACTATTTAACTATTTTTTTTTTTTCGCTTGTGTTTTTTTTTGGTAATAATTTGTGTTTTTAATATTTTTTTAATGAACTGTAGGCGTGCAATAACAGCATACGCATTTGAACTGTCATTTTTTACCACACAAGATCGATTTCGGTGGAGGAATAATATTGAACAAGAAGCCAAAGGCTTCGAGTTCAATATTATCCCTCTGCCAAAATCAATTAATAAGTTTTTAGTAAACTGTAGTTGTGCAATAAATACAGAACAGCAAATGCGTTCGAACTGTCATTTTTACAGCACTCAATCGATTTTGGCCGAGGAATAATACTGAACTTGAAGCTTTCAGCTTCTTGTTCAATATTATCCCACCACCAAAATCGATCCTGAGCGGTAAAAAATTACTATTCAAACGCATATGCTGTTCTGTCTATATCTCAGAATTCTAGATTTTATTCTCTGTCTGGGAGCCATCAATGATATAAAACCACTCTAAAGATAAATGCATCCTACCAGTAGAGTTCTTGCAGAAGAATACTCATGGAACAACTTTTTCAGAGCATTATAAAAGGCATTGGTTAACTCTAATGAATCGGCAGCAGGCAACCACATAAATAACAAATCCAGCATCTTTATTTAACTCTTAACCAGCTGAGTATTTTCAAGATATTTTTCCTCAAATCTGGTCATGACACTACCATGACCAAATCCCTGTTAATTGAATACACCTATTAATTGAATAAGTTTCATTGGCAAAGTGACTATTTCACTATACTGGTTATCACTTATCAGGTCCCATTATATATTAAAACAAAACTTCACCATGTCAATCAAACACTGACCCACTTTCTGGTTTTCCAACAGGGGTCTTCGGCAAAATACACTTTTCAATTTTCAAATGGCAGTTTACCCAATTTAGGGTGGAAAAGGGTTAACAAAAGCTATTGCTGAAGGCAATTATACCCCAGTGCTGGACCAATGAAGCACAAATGACTTAAAAACAAAGTAAGGACCAAACAATCAAAACTGACAAAGTAAGAAGCTTATCTCTGGTTGAAAATATAATTGGGCAACTTTTTTTTTCTAATATATGAAGGAGGGCTTGTCACAAGAATCCCTCAAACCAAATTTCATGCCAATCAATTCAATCACTGCAGAGATATCACATGAGGATGGATACAAATTACGAAAAATTGCCGAATTAAGGACTGCCACTCTGGTGAAAATAAGCTGACAACTTTTTTATAACATGTACAGGAGCGGCTTGTTACAAGGATCCCCATACCAAATTTCAATGAAATCCATCCCCTCAATGCTGAGATATCACTGTGGATGGACACACGGATGGATGCACAGACAAACACATGGATTGATGGATGCTTGTAATCCAGTATAACCCCCCCCCCCCCACCCCCCTCTCCTTCAAGAGTGGGGGTACAAAAATACTGCAAAGGTCCAGAATCTTATTGTCTTTAACATTTTCACAAACTTTTGGAAATCCCATAATGATGTGAAGCAGGATTATCAAGTCCTGTGGCAACAACGTTATCAAATCATACCATTCAAATTTGTTAAAGTGCAGTTTACCCCATCTTGTGTGACTGTTATATCAGATCAGCTGATTTCACATGTGTTCAGCAAAAAGATGAGAAGTGGAAGAATTTTATCAAATTTGCTAAATTACATTATTTTTAGCATTTCTGTATCGAATCATGGCAATAAAAGTATTTTTTGCACGCAAAAAGTAAAATAAATTTTTTAACCAGTCAAAAAACTTTTCAGACACTGAACCTGAAACTATGAGAAAATTAAATGAAAGTGAACAAGAGGATAGAGAAGTTTTCTTTAGTGAATCAGAGAAATTAACTCATTCACAAAGAACATCATACTATTTTTACTTATTTATTGAAGCACAAAAAACAGAGAATGAATTGCAAACTGCAATCTGAATCCAATTAAATCAAGCTCTGGTTGCAATAGGGCTCATGAATTAATTGGGTGATTTGTTGGGTGATTTTTCTACAGCACAGTTTAGGCTGTTACATTGAATAAAAGGCTAGCATAGACAATGTAGAGATCATAAATGCCGAGAACATATAATATTTAATAACAAGGGCTACTCAAAGAATGGGCCACTGCCCCCGACCCGTAGGCATGTTCGAAGTAGCCTTAAAGGTAGTGTGGACAGAAAAATTTTCTGAGCCAAAAGAGTGAAAACTGCAAATTTTCAAAGTCCAAAAAGTGAAAAATTATTGGACGGAACCTGTTCCTTGTGCACATTCGTTCCCCCATGCATGTCTATCAGCACACCAAAGGAGATCCAAATCTGACCAATGGCTTTGAAATTACAAAGCAAAACATTTGTACAAACAGATGGACGGCCAGATAGACAGATGGACGGATGGGGGGCTTCACTAGATACCCCCAATCCTCCTTTGGAGGTTGAGGCATAACAAGAGGCCACTGTGTTTTGTAGAGCTGGGAGGCTTTGATTTTTCCCGATTCCGTTTCACAAAAATACTTCGGTTTTGGTTTGTTTTTTCTGTGTTAAGAATAGATAGTAAATAACACTTCAGATTCCTTAACTCAGAAAAAGTCTACAATAGTTTGTACGGCATCACTCAATACAAATGCCCTGTCTGTAAGTATCTCCAGTAGGTTCAGTCTAACTTCCATTTAATCAATCTACAGTTAAAACTAGAAGTCCTATCATGAATAGTGCACTTATCTAGGCTTAATTGCATGTTGGAATTGCACGCAATTGCCATATCGAATGGCATCCAAAGCACGGCAGGTTCTCTTGGTTACTCATAGCAAACACATGCAATGTTTCTGCCAATGGACCTCCGGGTTACCCAGAGGTCCATTGGCTGAAACATTGCTTGTGCACAGGCCATATGTACAGAATTTGATAGCTTTACTTGGGCCATAACGTGTACATTAACGTGCATATCAACGTGCTATTTGTGTGCATTTCATGACAGGACTTCTAGTTTTAACTGTAACAAGGTTCTAAGGGATCAGTCTAATCCATGAGAAAAAACATACATAAGGGTAACAAATGAATAAAGTTCATCTAATCTATGTTGTGTTCTGGCTGTCCCATTTTCTCCCTTATTGACTTGTCCACAGTACGAGTCAATAAGGGAGAAATATGACTATCAGAACACGACATCAGGCCTGGCATTCTGAAAAATGCAGGAGGGCAAAAAATCGCTCTCCTCAATCAGCTTAGGAGAGCAATTAGCTTTACACAGCATTTTAAGTATCCATTTGAACGAACCCATTGAAACTGAAACCAACAGACTACATCAGTGATTTTATTAACTTTACTAAGGTAAAGCGAAATCTCTTAGACATCTAGATGTCTCAATCAACAACCGAACACGCACTTGACAAGACCTGTGTGTGTACCCAGACCTGTTGTCCAAGAAAGTCATACGCCTACCACTACCACCTTTAACCCCCCTTCAAGTGGCTTCAAGTGACAGGATAGTAGTAATGGTAGTATATTATAGTGTCAATATTCCTTGAATAATTACCCCTCAAACTGTGATGTCAGTTGTTGAACTTGAAACTGACAGAAAAAAAAATATTGCTGTGACCCATTTTGCTTCAAATGATAGCAACTGTGTTTGGGTATGGTTGCAGCCATTACCTTTTACCACTAAACCACTTTCAAAATGAAATTACGTGATGTTATGTGACTTCGAAGTTAAATTACATTTTTGCTTTATAGTCCAGGCACATTAGACATAAAAATGAGAAAGTAAGGAAAAAAATCGGAGAAAGCTGATTTTTTTATATGTTTCCGGGACACACATTGCGGATAAAGTGTGAAAAGTCCCCGCGAATCCGAGTTGAGCTTTTTTAGTTATAGTGTTTTTTTGATGAAAAAAAAAATTTTAAAAAAAATTCGACCCAGCTCCATATTTCTCATTCTTATTCGCCTTAGTAGGGTGAGAATCATAAATATCGTGCTGAATTATATTGAGAATACATATCCCCAACAGAAAATGCCAACTTTGTACCAATCCTCACACTCAATGGCGAAATATTCACGAAAATGTACAAAATTACGAAAAAAATTTATTGTTTTCATACACACAACGGTACACAACGTCCATTAAATCAAATCTACGACTACTTTGGGAGTTAAATTATATATCAAAAATTGCAGAAAAGCAGTGGCTTTATAATGATATATAACAATAGTCATTTATTCCATAATGAACTGGTGAAACGTGTGAAATATTAACCATACACCCTAAACTCAAATTCAAACGGCATCGACTTTTCTCATTCAAATACCGTATTATAGCATCATTGTTTCAATTTCCATGTTCGATTAAATCACATAATGTGGTGTTCGCCTACACTCAAGATGCATTGGCATGTAATGTGTGACGTTTGACCAACCACTTTATATCAAAGCAGTGGAGATTGTGTCTTCGTCAGATAAGTTGACAAAAGTTTTTGTTAGACTCGGCGGCTTCCATATGATTATGTCATATTTAGGGGCAATTGGTTCGATCATGGCTGGTAGCGGCTTGGATGAACTTTGGGGGACTGTTTATGCTGGTGGGTCAATCCATCATTTGATCAGTGGTCATGCATATTCAAGAGCAGTTCGTGCCCATTTGCTAACACAAATTGCCATTACAAAACTTGTGTTTGAAGAAAGCCGAACACTAGATAACATAGACTGCACAGAAGTCAATGAAATATTCTGTGGACTTGCCAGAGGTGACTGTACAACAGCTGACGCTGTCAATCAAGAAAGTGTCAACCATCTACTGTCAAAATTACACGAACTGCTCCAGAACAGGAAAGCTTTGGGTACAATACTACAAGCAAATAGGTCTTCTCCAGTTGTTCTTGAGAGCAGAGCGCACAGGCGACTGGGAACTCCACACATATTGTGTTCGCAATATGATTCCAGTATTTCACGCAGGTGGTCATTTTGCATACGCAAAAAGTTCTCATCTCTATTTGCAGCAGATGAATGAGCTAACAGAAATAATGCAACAGGATGATTTGAAGTTGTTCACTGAGAAAGGTTACTTTACCATAAGGCGCTCAGATAAATTCTGGGACGGGATATATTCTGATCAGACCATAGAGCAGTGTTTAATGAGAATGTTCAAGCTCCCTGGTGGTCTCACACATGGCAGGGGAATAACCGATAGCACTGTTGCGAAATGGGTACATGGACTACCTCTTTGCCTTCCGATATGTAATGCTCTCGAAAATTTTGTTCATGTTCACACTGGTCATGGCGAACAACATCGGGATCTCCGTCAAAGTTCACAATTGACTGATGCCAATGATATCACCAAATTATTGAACTGGCTCAGAGTGCATTCCCCCTTTCAGAATAGAGATCCGCTACAATTAGTCTCTATAGCGACCGGGCTTGTGGCCGACGAAACTGTGAACTGTGACCAAGTTCGCAAAATTGGTGAATGTTGCGTATCGAATGTTGTAAGCAAAACGTTCAACAGCATCAAACTACGACGTGTTGACACTGTGAAGTCTTTCGCATCGATGGCAAATAGCATCAAAGTCTGTGGAAGTAAGGTAGTGATTGACCCCACAATTCTGTTCAACCGCATCACATGTGTTATTCAGTCACAAGCAGAGATGGAAGAGTATCTCAAATATGAACTCGCCCCGAAACCACCAGCATTGTTTGATTCTGCTGGAATGAGGAAGACACAGAAAAGCACGCTCGGTAAGATCCTCAAAACATACGGTTCCGAGCAAACTAAAATCCCAGAACATTCTCTGTTTGTTGTAGATGGTGGATTTTTATTGAGGGCAGTTGTATGGCCTAAACAGTCGTCATATAAGGACATATGTACATCATATTCCAATTATCTAGTGAGACATTTTGGGGCGAACGTCGTGGTTGTTTTTGATGGTTATGCTTGTACAATGTCGACAAAGGGCATGGAACAAGCCCGTAGATCTAAAGACAGGTATTCCATTGATATCAATATCTCACCCGAGTTACCAGCCACCACACCCCAATCCGATTTCCTTGCAAATGCCAAGAACAAAACCCAACTGATCGATCTTCTAATGCAGGAGCTATCTGCTATCAATATTCAGTCCAAGCAGGCCGAGGCTGATGCTGATGTACTGATAGCCGAAACTGCACTTGACATCGCTCAAGATGACAACAATGTTGTCGTTGTGGGAACAGACACAGACTTGTTAGTCATTCTTACCTCTCGAGTTCAACCGGGATGTAATATTCAAATGATGTATTCCATTACCCTAAACTTACTAGTTTCAGTTAGTGAAATAGCAACCAAAATGGGTGACCATAGAAGCAACCTCCTTGTAGCACATTCTATAAATGGTTGTGACACTACTTCTGCACTCTTTCGAGTTGGTAAGAAGAAAGTATTCAGTACAATTGTCTCCGATGTTACTAGCGACTCACAACAGTATGTCAACACAATTTTGGCGGATGACAGTACACCAAGTGCAGTAGCCACTGCCGGGGAACAACTTCTCCTGATCTTATACGGGAGTAAAACTGTTTCCTCTCTCGACCAATATAGATATGTCACTTACAAGCGTTATGTAGCAAAATCTAAACTGAATAAACCCATCGACCTAGCCTCACTCCCACCAAGCAGCGATGCTGTACAACAACATGTCTACAGATGTTATCTCCAGGTCCAACAATGCTGGGCACTTCGCTTCCTCCGACAGATTGGGGGTGGTCGCAAGACAATGGACTTCTTGTACCGACTGCAGCCACAAAGCCATGTGCCCCTGATAACCTACTGAATCTGATCAGTTGTGGTTGCAAGAGTGCTTGTACAAAAAGGTGTGGGTGTAAGAAGGCAGGACTCTCTTGCTCACGTTTGTGTAATTGCAGTTCGGATTCTTGTAACAACCACAGAAACACTGTCCTGTCGGAAATTTCTGAGTTCGATGAATAATATGTATATAGGTCATGTCATTTCTGTATATAGCGTTGATAATAGTCAATGTAACTTAATCCATGTTGACTGATTTGTACATTCTGTAAATATTATTTATTGATCTTATGCTGCCAGACACAGATGTGTCTGTTCGGTCCCAAGCCCGAAAATAGTTGAGTTCTCATGCTGACGAATTTTATGCCAAAATGGGAACTCGGCCAGAAGCAGAGGGGGTCTTCCATAATGTCTATTTTGTAAGCAATGATAAAAGTCTTCAAATGGTGGTGGATTTTTTATCGTCTGTCCAACTAACATCCCGTTCTGTACTACGACCCTTTGGGCAAATCCGTTAGGAAAATCGTCATTTTTTGCGTAAATCCGATACTTTTTTGTGAATTTTCAATAATTTTTCGCAGAAATTGTCACAGAATGCACATTTTCCTCTAGGTAAATGTATATTAGACATTATGTAGCTCGAAATACGCATAAACAAAAAATACAGTTGGATCAATTCGAGGTTACAAACTTCCTGCGATTTTTTTTTATTTTTTTCAAACGCGTTTTCGAAAAAAAGGCTGTAGAAAAAAAAGCTCAACTGGGATTTTAGGGGACTTTTGTCTAATCGTTCAGTGACATGTACTCGACATTCCCTGAAAAAATCAGCTTTCTCCGATTTTTTTTCCCTCGTGAAACCTAATGTTCTTGGGCTATTACAACAAAAATTTAATGTGAGCATAATACATGTAATCTCAATCATCCCAGACCAAAATATTTAGGAGGGCAATTTTTCGCTCTCCTTAATTCTTTCAGGAGGGCAGTAAGGAGAGCTAAAAAATCGCTCTCCTGAAATTGCCAAGCCCGCGACATATTCGCCCCTTTGCCAGAGAGACAAAGTAATGAGAATCCCTAGTGGTCACTAGCCCAGTTCCCTCCCAGAACGATAGTTCGATCAGTTTATGCACAAACAAAGTAAAAACGTTTGGCCGTTTTTTGTTGGGTTTTCTCGATTGGACCTTTCAATTTAAGCCCAATACTCAAACACTGAGCTACCACACCCCCTGGTGATCCAGGGGATGAGAGTGAAATTTCACTTCAGATGACAGCACTGATGAAATGCTCATGTTTCAGTACCATTAATAATTTAACACAGTAACAGTTCATAAGGTAAGAATCCAATATTGTTAACACCTGCGAGAAAACATTTTCCCTGTTTTCACTTTGTCTGTGGTAAGACACAGTAAAGCTATCAGTTTGATAATATTTTATTGACTAATCTGCAAGGATAAAAGATCTGATTCTATTTGAAACAGCTTGTAGAAAATTATATGCTCACTATAACTTCACACTAACACTCTGTAAATCCCATGCCTTATGTAGCACACGCAAACAAACTTGGAAAACAGGATCTTATGTATTTATTTGTTTATCAGTGTACCCAGTCAGCATCAGCAGTGATATCATGACCACAAAACAAGTATTCATATGCTTCCCCATTAAAGGATATCCACCCCAGGCATTGATTACCAAATCCCATTTTACCTGCAAAACACAACTTGTTCACCACACTAAACATTCACTGCTCCACTTCCCAGGGGGTCCAATGGGGAAGACCTGTGTTGCCACAAAAGATAAAAGCCAGTGCAAAACATGTGCCCTATTTATTTATTGGTGTTCAAGGACACTTTCCACATCTATGACATTCTCATGACCACAATCATAAGTTCATAAGCATAAAGACAAGTTTAGGCCTCACAAAGTAAATCTTCTGTTTCTCAGACCATTTTTTTTATAAAATTACATGCAGACAGGCGGTTTTTTATGTTATTTTTTTGTAATTATCTCTTTGCCATTAAAAAGTTTGTGTTCTTGGTTTGTTTTATGCTTTAGGCCTCATCATCTACAGAATAGCTGGGTGGTGATGTATTACGTCCCTTGAGTGCACCAAGGCTTTGCGATGCTAAAGCATTGCAAAGCCTTGTTGCACTCAGGGAACAATTTTAAAAACTTGGGTAAAATATCCAACATAAGCCATTTAATTTTTATTTTTTCAAGTTTGCATTGGTTATAAAGAGAGAGCATATGGCAGCCAGAAGGACCATGTGAGAGGGCCTGAGAAACATATTTTTATTTTTTTTAGGCCTTATAGGCCTTAGTCCACCTTTTGTATCTAAGATACCCACTTTAGAGCATTTATACTCCAGGCGTTTTACCGATAAAGCAGTACTTGCTTACCAGAGCAAACACACACTGCACCACTTCCTTGGGTTCTAGTGATGGGCAGTATTGGAATGTCGAGTTCGCTATCAGTTTTGGTATTTTTAGGGAGGTATACCTCAGTATCAGTTCATTATTTGCAGGGCTCCATTTAACTGGATTCGCATAGCAATTTTCGAATCAATTTTCAACTACAGCTAATCAATTTCACATGACAAAAACATATAAATAATAGGAAATGCTAAGCAAAATATATCCCAAGTTAGTAAACTGCTATTCATAGTATAGTATGTGACACAGCAATGACACACATCTAGGTAATGACCTGATAACAAAGGTGCATGTAAACTGCAGTCCTTCTCACGAATATCTTGCACTAGGAGTGAAAAATTTCTCTCGCAAAATCAATCACGGGAGCTATTTGCTCTCGCAATGACACATCACCATTATTGACCAACTGCAATGTGATTTTCGTGCATTTTTGAAAGGGATAACTCTTGTCAGGCTTTGTTATGCCATGTTTATGCAATTTTCCAATGATAAAGAGATTTTCATTTTTAATGCCTGTTATGGCAGGCCTGGCATTCTGAAAAATGCAGGAGGGCAAAAAATCGCTCTCCTCAATCAGTTTAGGAGAGCAATTGGGTTTACACAGCATTTTAAGTATCCAGTTGAACGAACTCATTGAAACTGAAACCAACAGACTACATCAGTGATTTTATTAACTTTACTAAGGTAAAGCGAAATCTCTTAGACATCTAGATGTCTCACTCAACAACCGAACACACACTTGACAAGACCTGTGTGTGTACCCAGACCTGTTGACCAAGAAAGTCATTCGCCTACCACTACCACCTTCAACCCCCAAGGGGGGTTGAAGGTGGTAGTGGTAGGCATATGACTTTTCGCCTACCACTACCACCTTCAACCCCCAAGGGGGGTTGAAGGTGGTAGTGGTAGGCATATGACTTTCTTGGACAACAGGTCTGCTTGAATCTACAGTCACATCCTGGTGCAAGTGCTTCAAGTGACAGGATAGTAGTAATGGTAGTATATTATAGTGTCAAAATTCCTTGAATAATTACCCCTCAAACTGTGATGTCAGTTGTTGAACTTGAAACTGACAGAAAAAAAAATATTGCTGTGACCCATTTTGCTTCAAATGATTGCAACTGTGTTTGGGTATGGTTGCAGCCATTACCTTTTACCACTAAACCACTTTCAAAATGAAATTATGTGATGTTATGTGACTTCGAAGTTAAATTACAATTTTGCTTTACAACAAAAATTTAATGTGAGCATAATACATGTAATCTCAATCATCCCAGACCAAAATATTTAGGAGGGCAGTTTTTCGCTCTCCTTAATTCTTTCAGGAGGGCAGTAAGGAGAGCTAAAAAATCGCTCTCCTGAAATTGCCAAGCCTGTTATGGAGCATTTTCAACGTGTGACACTTTTCGAGGGTGGGGGATGTACAGTCTAATTATGTAATTATGTTTTGAGCCCCTGTCATTGGGAGGGGGAGGGGGGCTCTGGCTTCAGATTTGCATTATTGTTCTAATCTTGCTATGTGAGGAGGTATTGTGGTCCAAAAACATTACATAAGAAACTGGTCTATTGATGTGCTAGTTTTGACCTTTCTTACTTTGTATTTCTTTGATGCTATCATTTATTAATAATTATACTGAATACAATCATTTTCTTGGATAATGTATTATATATTATTGTTATAGATCGTGGCCCCATGATTTTGGTATAGGTTCAGTTTTTCAATGCATTGCCTATCTCTATTGGGTTCCTATGTGCGGAGAAAAACACGCTTCCAAATTTGTGAACAGAACAGCAGTCACACATAGTCTAAAATGCCACATGTACAGTGTTAAAAATGTTTGCTTCTCCAATCTTTTGCGTTTGCTTATGACAGTGGAGCAGAAATTTTTCTACCACAGAAAAAGAGTTCTGCTCCCCTTTCCAGGGTTGCTTCAGGAAATGTTTCATTACCCTGTTCATTTCTGGAATAGTATATGGTCCAAAGCCACTAAAAGGCTTCCAGTACTTTTTATGATGGTACTGATAGTGGATTCTTAACCCTTCATCCCCAAAGTCCAATTCTGAAAAACTTTGTGTCGTCACAACAGGTGTGCAAATATCAGATAGCTGTCCAGACAATTATAAAATTAGGCTCCACAAATTAGATCTTCTGTTTCTCAGGCCATTATTTATAAAATTGCATGTGGGCGAGCGTTTTTTTATTTTATTTTTTATTTCTGTAATTATTTCTTTGCCATCAAAAGTTCATGTTCCAGGTTTATGTTTTAGGACCCATAATCTACAAAATAGCATGGGTGGTAGTGTATTTCGTCTCTTGAGAGCAAGAAGGCTTTGCACTCAAGGGACAAATTGATCAGTTTTTTTTAAATTTGGTAAAATATCAGACATAAACCATTTAATTTCTATTTTTTTTTAAGTTTACATTGGTTATAAAAAGAGAGTATGCAGCAGCCAAAAGGATCATGCAGGAGGGCCTGAGAAACAGATTTTAAAATTTTTCAGGCCTTATACTGAGAATGATAACAAGTCAAGCCTTGACTGCCTAAATAGGCAGTCAAGACTTCAATAAATATCACAACCAAGTTCACAGACTTTAGTATCACAGCAAAATGAAAATTCCACATAATGGAGAGGGCCTAAAAGGTAAAACTTCTTCTAAAAATTTGAGATTTGAAGCAAGCTGCAACTTAACCCCTCGTGGTGGGATAAAATGCTGAATTTGTAAATGATTTTTTGAAATTTATTCAACAGAAATTTTGTTTGATTAGTCATTCAAATCCACATAATTATTCAACAAGAGCCATAAAAATATTTGAAAATTCATAAGATAGGAACTGTTATCCACTATTCTATGTTAAAGTGACATTATCTCATTATGATGCATTTGGTGATTCATTCGACATGTCATGTTACTATTCTCTTCTCCCAAAGCTATTACTCAATGAATCAAGATTATATTGAGAAAATATAAATTTGTGTCAAACAATGTTAAATTTAAATGGAAGTGTCAATGACACTGTAGCTTAACTTGTCTGTGTGTTGTGTTTGATGAAAAGGATAATGTTCAATGTTTATGAAAGAATTATGAAATAAGACAAGAATTGTGATAACTGGGAATATGTTAATTTCTGTTCCCTGTATGCTATGTTTTTAATAAAAATAATATGAGGTGTAGACTGTACAGTTGAAGCTAGAAGTCCTGTCATGAAATGCGCACAAATAGCACGTTGAGATGCGCGTTAGTGTGCCCAAGTAAAGCTATCAAATTCTGTACATATGGCCTGTGCACAAGCAATGTTTCAGCCAATGGACCTCCGGGTTACCCGGAGGTCCATTGGCAGAAACATTGCATGTGTTTGCTATGAGTAACCAGGAGAACCTGCCGTGCTTTGGGTGCCATTCGATATGGCAACTGCGCGCAATTCCATCGCGTAATTAAGCCTACATAAGCGCACTATTGGTGACAGGACTTCTAGTTTTAACTGTACTAAAGAACTGAGGGGCGGGTTAATGTGGCCCTCACAGTTAATGTATGTGGCCCTCACAGTTAAAGAAAGTTACCAAATTACAGTGAAATTATTCCAAAACGAGTCATCCTATCAAGTTACATTGAAATATGGCCTGTAGACTGTGCTAAAGGTTTTCGGGCTTCAGGTCTGTGAAGCCATCACGGTTGACCGATTGCAACTAAAAGGGGATGTCCTGATCTCGACATTATACTGAGTCATTCTACCAAGTTACAATGAAATCCCTTTACAAATAAGACCTGCAGTCTGTACTAAAGTTTTGGGGGTTTTGGGCTTGGGTAGCCATCATGGTTGAATGATTTGCGACCAAAAGGGAACATTCTCATCTGGGCATTATCTGGAGTGATCCTACGAAGATACAATGAAATCCCTTCATAAATATGACCTGTAGACTGTGCTCAAGGTTTTTGGGCTTCGGGCCCCTGTAGCCCTCACAGTTGACCAATCACGACCAAAAGGGGATGTCATCATCTAGGATTATATGTAGTCAACCAAACAAGTTACAATGAAATCCTTCCATAAATACGACCTATAGACTATGTAAAGGTTTTTGGGCTCGGGCATCCAAAAACTGGTACAGTGCTGGAAGCCCATATTTGGGCTTTACTCCGAAGCGCAGGTACAGTAACATAAAGGCTTCATATTCAGTGGCTGTGCTTCATATTATCTTTGAAGTGATGTCATTTAGTCTGTTAGAATTTGCCTTCTTACAGTTAATGGTAGAGTGCCCACAGGCACTCTCCCATTAATTGTAACAAGGCAAAGACAATTGAACAAACTTTGATGGCAAAAATAATTTAGCACTCTACCAGTTAAGGTGGAGTGATCGCGACCAAAAGGGGACGTTCTCATATAGACATTATTTGGAGTCAGCCTACCAAGTTACAATGAAATCCCTTCATAAATATGACCTGTAGACTGTGCTAAAGGTTTTCGGGCTTTGGGCCCCTGCAGCCATCACAGTTGCCCAATCGCGTCCAAAAGGGGATGTTCTCATCTAGACATTATATGAATTCAACCTACCAAGTTACAATGAAATCCCTTCATAAATATGACCTGTAGACTGTGCTAAAGGTTTTCGGGTTTTGGGCTCAGGCAGTCATCATGGTTGACAGATTGAGACCAAATGGAGAAGTTCTCATCTAGACACCATATGGAGTCATCCTACCAAGTTACAATGAAATCCCTCCATATTAAATATGACCTGCAGACTGTGCTAAAAGTTTTTGGGTTTCAGGCTTGGTCAGCCATCACGGTTGACAGATCATGACCAAAAGGGGACGTTCTCCAAGTATCAGGATTTCAGACGTCAACGGAACCGAAAAATCGTTTCCGTGGTTTAAGAGACACGGAACCCGCCGGTAAGGAAATTTAGGTACCGTCTGTGAGCTGTTATGGGAACCTTTTTGAAGTTTTTCCAAATCGAGGGAATTTTATATCATTCGAAGCTTTTTAGATTTCAGACACGTTTCCCTCCTAGATAAAACTGCCTGCATACATTGATATACTTGTAAGTTATATGTGAAATGATATTGGGACGTTTCGGCCTCCTATATTAACAGTCTGGAGGGAAGGGAATTACCCCGGCACGATAGATACCAAACAGAGGTTATTGGGATGTTGATTTTTAATATATATTTATTGTTTTAGATATTATAACGCCAGTAAACCTGTGCATGATACCTTTGTTCAAAAAACTGCTTTTCAGTTTTCAACATATATTGAACACAGGCGCTTGTTATTTTATCATACTTAAAACAATTCTCAGACACACAATGAAATTACTTGTGATAATGTTACTGACGAAAAAAATGTCAAGATGTTTACAGAATGAGCCAATCACATTAGCTTCAGCAAAAGGGTCCCGCACTTTACTCATTCCAAGAATGTTATTGGTTGAAATGTCTAACGTGTGCAAACGGTACACACGTGTTTTTCCCACTTCAACTTGTTTCTGTATTCGATGTAAACAGCATTTCGTTTCTATCACAGTGATGATTGTTCACCAATGAGCAGCTCTTATGAGCATTTCTTTCAACAACAAATGTTTCAATGTCTTTAGTGACAGATTGAGTGGGTAACGATATTTCGGTTCCGTCATTTTTTTACCACGGTACCGACACGCTACCGGTAATGACTGTTACCGTTAAATCCTGAGACTTGGTTCTCATCTAGACATTATACAGAGGCATCCTACAAAGTTACAATGAAATCCCTTCATAAAAACGACCTGTAGACTGTGCTAATGATTTTTGGGTTTTGGGCTCGGGCAGCCATACCGGTTGACCGATCGCGACCAAAAGGGGACGTTCTCATCTAGACATAACCCCAAACCTGCATATGAAATTTCGTGACGATCAGACAAGAACTACGGGGTGTAGCCTGTGCTAAAGGAAAATGTGAACAGACTCACAGACTAACAGACTTCTGTATGCGTCATGGCAATAGCTTATCTTGACTTTGTCAAGTTAAGCTAAAAAGGCTACATTTCTTCACCTGTTTCAGTGTGTCTCTCTACAGTATGGTACACAAAGGGGTTTGGGTACTTTCGTTGCTGGGGGAAATAGATTTACGCAGAGTATTCAGCCAAAACTTAAGGAGTGTTGTCTGAACCCGTGCGTGAACGTATGTATCGCCATAACGAACCCGCCCGTTTCACTTTTGTTGGGGTGGTTCTTATCCTGAAGGGGGTTAATAACTTTTCCTCGAAATGCATAAATCAACAGGGGTTCAATGAAAACAACAATTTTAATACATATATATAAAAATAAATATGATAATTTGTGACTTACATGGAATCCAAAAGAATAAAAAAACAAAACGTCAATCACCCCTACCCACACACACTTTTTGAGTCACTTGCGGGCCTGCATTCTCTGTTGTCACTGGTTTTCCCTCCTTTTCACTGGTATTTGTTCCTTGGTCGCCTCTTCACTTCATTTTTTTCCTGCCGCCGCATGGCCACTAACGTATTGTCACTTTATCAGACACCTCTGCTCTAACATGTGACAGAATGTCACTCTACCACTGCCGTCAAGCGGCTACTAGCTTACTGACACTTTACTTGACACTTTTCACATAAGCAGTCGCCACCAATGGGGTTAAACTCCCCCTTACGTTTGTCTCAGGGTAATGTTCATACAGGCAAAGCCTACTCTGCCTATGTATGGCTTTCCTTCTGAAACAGGTAATACCATTACCTAAATGCGAATAGCTCCCTGAGCTCGTACTTCGTGTTTCTGATCCTATTCTCATATATGGCCACCAACTTGGCCCGCAACTGCTCCTATTCTAAATATGAGCTCTTTGGCTCCCCTACATAACAACAATGTGCCTATACTTTTGCACGGATGTGGCACCTCCTCTAACCTATAGCATGGGACATCCCCATCTAAACGCAACAACACACAGCCTTATAACCTTCCGACTGGAATGAATTTTTCGAGAATTTTCCATAGCCAGAACATTAATTCTCAGTTTGTTTGTTTGTTGGTGGTTAACGTCACATATTTATGCACCATGGCTAATCGTGACACAACATGGAGATGAAGTCAAGTTTAGTCAATCGTTGATCAACATGTTGCCCATTTTAGAGGACTTTCACCCCAAGCATTGGTGACTGGGTCCTATTTTACTAGTAAAGCAGAACTGGTTTACCACAGTAAACAAGTGCTGCTTACTTCCCGGGGTTCCCACGGGGAAATTCTCAGTTTAATGCCTCTATTGAACTTGGCCGCTTAGATCTATCTTAATTTAATATTCGCTTGAAAGTCTCACATTTTGGTATCTTTTGACATTTCGGAGACAGGATAGATGCGTTATAAGAGTGTGTGTCCAGAACATATGCGATGTACCGTTTACACCATAATTACCTCTTAACTGGCCATAATTACGTAGATAATGACTATAGGAGAATATTGGCTTTTACGACCTTTAATGTTTTATTCAGACCGCCCATGTGGCGTTCAACAAATGCTCAATAATGGACATTAAATTTCATGCTTAGTAACCAGCACTTGAATTATTGCTGGTCTGTTTGAGTGACAAATCGGTTTTCGGGGTCCATTATATAAACGCACATTCTCATGCCTTGGCCCGAATGAAAAAAATTATCAAAGATATATACACTTTTATACAACAAAATCGCAACTTTTAGCTATCATCTTGACAGATACCAGACTTGGATTTCTGAAAAATCCAGAGTGGCAATAAATCGCTCACCTGGAACCTACCTAGGCGAGCAAATTGCTCTCCTGAAATCTTTTTCACTTTTTTGCTTCACAAAGATCTTCTAAAGACTTAGTTTATACCGGGTTGGGTAATTTCTCCTTTGAGTGCATTCAAGTCAATCAATTTTAAATGAATTAATAAAATGTTCATGAATGAACCTGTATTCATTTATTACTATCCCCTCCACCCCAGTGTGGTCAGATCGATCAAGAAGTTCAGGGGGACTGGTACATGTAGTGGCTGACACACACATGTACCCAGCATATTCTGTACACACGTTCCATGGTCCATCACCGTTGAAAATAGCCGTAAGTAGGTGAGCAAAAAAAGGCTTATGGCAGATTAAATTGCATGAGCAGTTAAAGCAAGCTAAAAATCATTTGCGTCAGAATTCCATGACTGCTAGGTACTTGGTCACCTTCCTGTATGTCAACTTGTAATTTGAACAAACTTGTATCTGATCCCTATGGATGCTGCACACCAAATGGCAATTTTTTTATATCACTCAATTATACTGGTCTTAAGGATGTTTCAAACCATATAAAAGTTCTCTGTTCTGTGCAGTTTGGGTAATATGGACATCTGAAATCTTTTTCTATTTTTAGCTCATGGGGTTCCTACAGGGCTGTGGAAAGTTTTTTGCATGAATCACATATTATGACTCAATAATACCACATAATAAATTTGGTTCAAATCAATTCATTGGTTCAGAAGACAGAAATTTTGGGCGGTGCCAAAAATCTTGCCTTCCCATTACAAAGGCAAATATTATTTATTTATTTATTTACCGGGCTTAATGACACTGCTAACAGCCAAGGTCACCTTTGTTTTGGAAAGACAAATATTACCCTATAAACTTTGTTTGAACAACCTTTACTCTATACCTCAAAAGGAAGCTCCATATCAAATATCAAGTCATTGTACCAATCGTTTCAGGAGAGGAAGAGTTTTTTTTTTAAATTTGGGAGCATTTTCCTCCACCTCTTCCCTAAGGGGAGCAGCATGTTGATTTGAACAAAATCAAAATGTAATGTCCCAACAAACTCCAACCTCAAATTTCACTAAAATCTGTTCAGTGGTTTTGGAGAAGTCGTGAACACCATATAGTGAAACCCACTTAATTGGATATCTCTTAAATGAATATAATTTTCAAACACAAAACCATTTTCCATACCTCTAGTAAAGATTTGATCTGTTAATTGCATATAGGTTAGAGAGTAAACTCCTGTTAAGTGAATAAAAAATTTTGTAACCCGTCGAGAAATTACTGCCTCTCCTCAGTTTTCCTTTGTTTATAGACCTATTTGGCCTTAGTACATCCAATACAGGCATTTATTCTATTATACCTTGTTTGATAGAGCTCAAACAAGATATAATAGAATAAATGCTAAGTTTATCTCTAGAATACTGGAAAGTGACACAATCCCTGTTAATTGAATAATTTTCATTGGCAAAGTGGCTATTCAATTAACAGGGTTCCACTGGATTCAAGGATACCGGACGGTGATTACAGATGGAGAGTAATTACTATAGCTTATCTGGACTTTAACATGGGTGTGCTGATAAATTTATTGTATTATCATATTCGGCGAACTCTCTTCATTTACACTTTATGCATGAACATGTTTTTCATTCAACATGTTAGAACTAATTTGTCTGAAAACACTTCTTGCCTGCCATTTTGGTTTAAAGTTCTGTCATCTGATTTATTTTTTATGTTATAGTGGAAATATTTTTCAATACTGGAATTTCAGTATTTTGAGACAGCCAAGGTATGGTAATTTGGTATTGGCATGATACCGAACAAGCCTGAAAATAAGCAGACTGTCATCTGCAAACTGAGGTCCACAGAGGTTGAATTTGGTGATGCTACATTGCTCAGCAGGGTAGCATCACAAAATTTACCCTCTGTGAACCTCAGTCTGAATCAAGGTCTCAAGCCAAAACAGAAAGATGTACCTATAGGATAAATTGGCCCACTGTGTGGGATAGCATCAGCAAATTCACCCTCTGGGGACCTCATTTTGCAAATGACAGGTTGCTTATATTCAGGCTTGATACAAAAACTGCACAGTGTATACCATATTATATCACCTAGCTCTAGCTAGCATTATAAATTAATGTCTTTTTTGCTGATCTAATGCTAATTCTCTTGTACCTTTTCACAAACTATGAGTTGCATATTGGATATCTCTAAATTGAATAACCCTGTACACTGAATATTACTTTCAGTGGTTTGGGTGTTGGACTTATGAATGCCAGGCAGCATTGCAGACAGCATTTCATTCCCAGCTGGGGATCAGAAATCAACAGTCCAAATTCTTCGAAAACATGATTGCGTCCTTCAATTAAGACAAAACCAACAACCATACCTTCAGTACAAATTTTACCTGTTAACTGCATTTAGGTTATCAAGTAAACACTTGTTAGTTGAATAAAAAATCTTGTATCAAGTCAAGAACTTACCCTCACAATCACTGAATTCGCATTATTTACAGACTTAGTTAGCCCCAGTATATCCAATACAGGTATTTAATATATTATAATTGAATTGCACAAAGTAAACATTCACGCCCCCATAGTGAGCCCCAATATTGATCAAAAGACTCAATTTGAACAAACGTGAATCTAACCCATACCAAATATCTAAAGATTCTGCCCACTGATTCTGGTGAAGAAGATTGTTAAAGAATTTTTCTTAAATTGCACTAAGTAAAAATTCACACCCTCATTTATTTATTTACTGGTGTTTAAGGTCACATATTTCTGCACAATGGCTAATCATGACCACGACAGTTTTACGGGTGGAGGAAGCCGGAGTACCCGGAGAGAACCACCGAGCAACGGCGAGCAACTGTCAGCTCCCCAACATACTAACTCCACACAAGCAGGGTTAGCATTGGTTGAAGACAGGTGCACCATCGACGTGCAGTACGCCTTAGTACACAGCGTCACCGTGTCCCCACGTGGGCAATGGGGTGAAGTGTCTTGCCCAAGGACACAACGCGGTTGCCGCAGGTGGGATTCGAAATCGAGGACCTCTCAGCTTGCAGCCTGCACCTCTACCAACTGAGCCACCGCGCCCCCCTCACACCCCCATAGTGATCCCCAATATTCACACCCCCATAGTGATCCCCAATATTGAACGGGGGATTCAATTTGAACAAACTTGAATCAGACCCATACCAAGATGCTGTATACCAAATATCAAAAGATTCTGCCCATCGGTTCTGAAAAAGAAGATTTTTAAAGAAATTTTCTTAAATTGAATTGCACTAAGTAAAAATTCACACCCCTTTAGTGAGCCCCAATATTGATCGAGGGACTCAATTTGAACAAACTTGAATCAGACCCATACCAAGATGCTGTATACCAAATATCAAAAGATCCTGCCCCCTGCCCATTGGTTCTGGAGAAGAAAATTTTTAAAAAATTTTTCTTAAATTGCACTAAGTAAAAAATCAGGTCCCCATAGTGAGCCCCAAAATTGATCAAGGGACTCCATTTGAACAACCTTGAATCAGACCCATACCAAGATGCTGTATACCAAATATCAAAAGATTTTGCCCACTGGTTCTGGAGAAGAAGATTTTTCCTTAAATTGCACTAAGGAAAAATTCATGCCCCTATAGGGAGCCCCAATACTGATCAAGGGACTCTATTTGACCAAACCTGAATCAGACCCATATCAAGATGCTGCATATCAATTATCAAAAGATTCTGCCCATTGGTTCTGGAGAAGAAGATTTTTAAAGAATTTTTCTTAAATTGCATTAAGTAAAAATTCACATAGTGAGCCCCAATATTAGTTGAGGGACTCGATTTGAACAAACTTGAATCAGACCCATACCAAGATGCTGCATACCAAGTATCAAAAGATTCTGCCCACTGGTTCTGGAGAAGAAGATTTTTTAATAATTTTTCTATAATTCATATGGTGCTATCAGAGTTATGCCCCATACAGAGCCCCCAAGGGACGTGGCCATTTCATTTGAACAAACATGAATTGCCATATAGTAATGAACATCCACATGAAGTTTCGTGAAAATCGGACCATGGTTTCAGAGGAGAAGTTGTTTGAAAAATGTTCACGACGACGGATGGACGACGACGGATGGCAAGTGATAAGTTAAGCTCCCTTCGGTGTTCTAATAAAAATGACTAAATCCCTGTAAACTGAATACTCCTGTAAACTGAACAGGGTGCAATGCTACCGGTATCCCGTGCCAACTAAGACAGTCATGTTGAAATAAGCAGAGAAAGGCCCAGAAAAAAATAGAAAAAAAAGACAAAACCTGCTACCGTGAATATCCTTTCCCCCATGATGGTCTATCAGCATACCAAAGTTCATTAAAATTCAACATACACTGACTGAAATATGAAGGTCCAAAGCTGTTACAGATGAACGGACGGATGGACAGAACCCATTTCTAAATCCTGCACAAACTTCGTTTTGGCAGGGGATATTAATTTTCACAGGCAAAGTGGCCATTCAATTAAAAGTGTTTCACTGTATAAATTGGTATAAACTCTATCACTGTTTTAGTTGTCTCAACATAATGTAAACAGATATGCGTACATGCAAGAATTACTCACCTTGTTTATCCATTTCTGACTGCAGGAGCTTCTCCATGTTTTCTCCTTCACAGATGTCGATGGCCAAGTCTCCATCATTGTTAACTGCAGCTATATTAGCACCAATTTTAATCAAATATCTGCAACAGATAAAAAAAATCAAATAAAAACCCGAAAAACCATTTATGAATGAAAGCATTTATTTATTTATCTGGTGTTCAAGGTACCATATTTCTGCATAATGCCTAATCATGACTGTAAAATGGATATAAAGTCAATTCCAGCCTACTGTTTATACCCATGTTGCCCATTTTAGCAGACTTCTGCCCCAAGCATAGGTAACCAGGTCCTATTTTACCAGTAAAACAGAGTTTATGTACCACAGTAACAGTAGGACTTCAATATGCATCTTCAGGGAATATTTTAACCGATGTGGGCACGATGGCTCAGTGGTAGACTGTTGTACTTCTATGCTAGAGGTCCCGAGTTCGATCCCCGTCCGGGACAACCCCCATTGTGTCCTTGGGCAAGGCACTTTATCCCGGATGCCTACACAGGGGCACGATGACAGGCTTGGCAATTTCAGGAGAGCGATTTTTTAGCTCTCCTTACTGCCCTCCTGAAAGAATTAAGGAGAGTGAAAAATTGCCCTCCTAAATATTTTGGTCTGGGATGATTGAGATTACATGTATTATGGTCACATTAAATTTTTGTTGTAAAGCAAAAATGTAATTTAACTTCGAAGTCACATAACATCACGTAATTTCATTTTGAAAGTGGTTTAGTGGTAAAAGGTAATGGCTGCAACCATACCCAAACACAGTGGCAATCATTTGAAGCAAAATGGGTCACAGCAATATTTGTTTTTCTGTCAGTTTCAAGTTCAACAACTGACATCACAGTTTGAGGGGTAATTATTCAAGGAATATTGACACTATAATATACTACCATTACTACTATCCTGTCACTTGAAGCACTTGCACCAGGATGTGGCTGTAGATTCAAGCAGACCTGTTGTCCAAGAAAGTCATACGCCTACCATACCACCTTCAACCCCCCTTGGGGGTTGAAGGTGGTAGTGGTAGGCGTATGACTTTCTAGGACAACAGGTCTGGGTACACACACAGGTCTTGTCAAGTGTGTGTTCGGTTGTTGAGTGAGACATCTAGATGTCTAAGAGATTTCGCTTTGCCTTAGTAAAGTTAATAAAATCACTGATGTAGTCTGTTGGTTTCAGTTTCAATGAGTTTGTTCAACTGGATACTTAAAATGCTGTGTAAAGCTAATTGCTCTCCTAAGCTGATTGAGGAGAGCGATTTTTTGCCCTCCTGCATTTTTCAGAATGCCAGGCCTGCGATGATGATGTGTACTAAGGCGTTCTGCACGTCGATGGTGCACATGTCTTCAACCACTGTAACCCTGCTTGAGCGGAGCTTGAACAGAGTTAAAATGTTGAGCTGACAGTTGCTCGTCAATGCTCAGTGGTTCTCTCTGGGTACTTCACCATCCTCCACCTGTAAAACTGTCACGGTCATGATTAGCCATTGCGCATAAGTATGTGACCTTAAACATCAATAAATAATAATAATAATTTTAACCGGTATTTCATTGCATTATTCAATATATAATGCCATAACAGCAGTGTAAAATTGTGTTACTTATCGCTAATTGACACAAAGCAGGATGTCAAAATACATCAAAATCTGATGTTTTTTGCTTTATGCAAAAACAATCAAATTTTGATCAAAATTCAACATAGAAAGAAAATGTTAATAGAAACAGCTGTTTGTATACCAAAGTTTCTTGAAATCTGAGATCTGCTGTTCAAGTTACTGTATAAACAATGAACTTTTGAGCAAAATTCAACAAAGAAAGGGCAATAACTCTAAATTTTTGATAGATCATCTTGGGTTTTCGAACTTGACGAAGACAGTGTTAACATAAAGCTGTTTATCAAATTTTATTGCAATCTGAGATCTACTGTTCAAAAGCAATAAAATTTAAAGCAAAATTCAACAAAGGGCACTAACTCCCTCCAATACTGATAGCTATTGATAACTTTTAATATAAAGTAGCACACCAAAAATTGAAATTTGATAAAAACTGGTCAAGATAATGCACAAACAAACTTCTGGACACAAAAATAGACAGACTGACAGATCAGTGGATGAAGAGCTTTGCTATACTCCTTCGCTGTGGGTTGGGGTGGAGGGGGGTCAGGGGTTACATGTCATACAATAATACTGCCGACCAAATTCAGTTCATATCAGCCAACTTGTTTTGAAAACATGAATTTGGAGCTGGGCTATAAATCTGCCTGGATTAGCCCATATATTGCCTTAACCCCTTTACCCAACGTGATGGCCAAAACCGGCCAGCGCTATTAATGAAAGTGTCAATGACACTGTAGCTTAACTTGTGTGTTGTGTTTGATGAAAAGGATAATGTTCAATGTTTATGAAAGGATTATGAAATAAGACAAGAGGCCCCAGGGGGCCTGAGGGCGCTCACCTGACATGGTAGTCTAAATATCAAACCAGGGACTTGACTTGAATAAGCAGCATACGCCCCTCCTAAGAAAAGCATATACCAACTAGATGAAGCGATTGTGCCCACACAATACACAGGATTTTCCTTCTATTTTCAGTTCCTGCACTTTAACGTCCAAAAATTGAGATAAACACATAAAAAACAGATTTTTTTCCCAAACAAAATACTTTCAGCCTAAATTTTTTTCTTCTTCTTAAAACGCATAAAAAACGCTAAAACTAATTTCCGGATTTTGGTCCAAAATTTTCTAAGTCCCACCCGGACCCCAAATTTTTGGTGTAAAAAAAAAATCCTTTTTTTGTCTTAAAATTTACAGAAACGCATAAAAAACAAAAAACAAAAAAATTATGGATTTTGGTCCAAAATTTTCGAAGTCCCACCCGGACCCCAAATATTCAGGGTAAAAAAAAAATTTTTTTTTTTTGTCTTAAAACTGACCGAAATGCATAAAAAACAAAAACAAAAATTTCCGGATTTTGGTCCAAAATTTTCGAAGTCCCACCCGGACCCAAAATTTTCGGTGTAAAAAAAAAATTTCTTTTTGTCTTAGAATTGACAGAAACGCATAAAAACACCAAAAAAAAATTTACGGATTTTGGTCCAAAATTTTCTAAGTCCCACCGGACCCCAAATTTTCAGGGTAAAAAAAAAAATTTTTTTTTTTGTCTTAAAATTGACAGAAACGCATAAAAAACAAAAAAACAAAAATTCCAGATTTTGGTCCCAAATTTTCTAAGTCCCACCCGGACCCCAAATTTTCAGGGTAAAAAAAAATTTTTTTTTTTTTTTGTCTTAAAATTGACAGAAATGCATAAAAAACAACAAAAAAAAAATTTCCGCATTTTGGTCCAAAATCTTCTAAGTCCCACCCGGACCCCAAATTTTCAAGGGAAAAATTTTTTTTTTTTTTTGTCTTAAAATTGACAGAAAAAAATGAAAAACAAAAAAAATTCCAGATTTTGGTCCAAAATTTTCTAAGTCCCACCCGGACCCCAAATTTTCAGGGGAAAAATTTTTTTTTTTTTTTTTTTTTGTCTTAAAATTGACAGAAATGCATAAAAAAAAAAAAAAAAATTTCCGGATTTTGGTTCAAAATCTTCTAAGTCCCACCCGGACCCCAAATTTTCAGGAGGAAAAATTTTTTTTTTTTTTTGTCTTAAAATTAAGTCCCACCCACACCCCCAAATTTTCAGGGGAAAAAAAAAAAAATAATTTTTTGTCTTAAAATTGACCGAAAGGCAGAAAAAACAAAAACAAAATTTTTCGGATTTTGGTCCAAAATTTCAAAGTCCGCAACGGGACCCAAATTTTCAGCCTAAATATGAACCCAGGGATTTGGCTTCAACAAACTTCAATCTCACCCCCTAAGGATGCTGCATACCAAATATCAAAACATTCTTATTGCTAGATCTGAAGAAGATGATTTTTAAAAAATTCTCCTCATACTGCACTAATTTAAACATTTGGGCTCCCATAGAGCCCAAATATCGACCCAGGCAATTCATTTCAAAAAACATGTGAAACAATCTTCCAAAGATGTTACATGTGAAATTTTAAAGCTTTTGGAGCAGTGGTTTCGGAGAAAAGTAGTCTTATGTTTTTCCCATTACCCACAGTGTTAAAAAATGCTGACTCAGCACTTTTTTCAAAGTCCCCAAAAAGTACCCCATGATAAAACCGATGGCAATTTTTTTTGATCATTCCATTCTGTTGGTCCTAAGGAAGCTTCACAACAAATAAGAATTCTCAGTGCTGTGTACTTTTGGAGATATGGGCGTTTTCATTTTTTTCTATTTTTAGCTCCTGTGGTTCCCCCGGGGCTATGGGGAAAAAAATTTCGGCATAAATTAGGTACTTATGACCCAATAAGCACTCATGTAAAATTTGGTTCAAATCGGCCTCGCAGTTTGGAAAATAGAAATTTGGGGCGGGGCCAAAATTTTTGCCCCTCCTTTAACATCGTCAAATATAGCCCCTCCAACTTCTCTTGAACAAACTTGAGTCTACACCTCAAAAGGAAGCTGCATACCAAATATCAAGTCTCTGCTATAGCTGGTTCTTGAGAAGAAGATTTTTTAAGAATTAGAGCATTTTTGCCCCATCCCTCTGCTCAATGTGAGCCGAAACCTAATTTGACAAAAAATCAAAATCCGCATACATAACCCCTTCTCACATGAAATTTCATGAATATGCGGCCAGTGGTTTGGGAGAAAAAGCCCAAGCACCACCTTCACGATGGACGCCGGACGACGGACGAAAAGTGATCAGAAAAGTGATCAGTCAGGTGAGCTAACAAGAATTGTGATAATTGGGAATATGGGAATATGTTCATTTCTGTACCGTATATGCTATGTTTTTGATAAAAATAATATGAGGCGTACACTGTACTAAAGAGCTGAGGGGTGGGTTAATATGACCTCACAGTTAATGTATGTGGCCCTCACAGCTAACGAAAATCAACAAAAGTTACAAGTTACAGTGAAATTATTCCAAAACGAGTCATCCTGTCAAGTTACATTAAAATCCCTTCATAAATATGGCCTGTAGACTGTGCTAAAGGTTTCCGGGCTTCGGGCCCCTGTAGCCGTCAGTTTCCCAATTGCGTCCAAAGGGGACGTTCTCATCTAGGCATTATATGAAGTCAACCTACCAAGTTACAATAAAATCCCTTCATAAATATGACTTGTAGACTGTGCTAAAGGTTTTTGGGCTTTGGGCTCTGCCAGCCATCATGGTTGAATGATCGCAACCAAAAGGGGACATTCTCAGCTGGGCATCATCTGGAGTGATCCTACGAAGTTACAATGAAATCCCTTCACAAATATGACCTGTAGACTGTGCTCAAGGTTTTCAGGCTTCGGGCACTTGTAGCCATCACAGCTGACCAATCACGACCAAAAGGGGATGGCATCATCTAGGCATTATATGAAGTCAACCTACCAAGTTACAATGAAATCCCTTCATAAATATGACCTGTAGACTGTGCTAAAGGTTTCCGGGCTTCGGGCCCCTGTAGCCGTCAGTTTCCCAATTGCGTCCAAAGGAGGCGTTCTCATCTAGACATTATATGAAGTCAACCTACCAAGTTACAATAAAATCCCTTCATAAATATGACTTGTAGACTGTGCTAAAGGTTTTTGGGCTTCGGGCTCGGGCAGCCATCATGGTTGAATGATCGCAACCAAAGGGGACAATCTCATCTGGGCATCATCTGGAGTGATCCTGCAAAGTTACAATGAAATCCCTTCATAAATATGACCTGCAGACTGTGATCAAGGTTTTCGGGCTTCAGACACCTCAGTTGACCAATCACGACCAAAAGGGGATGTCATCATCTAGGCATTATATGGAGTCAACCTAACAAGTTACAATGAAATCCTTCTATAAATATGACCTTTTGCCTATGCTAAAGGTTTTTGGGCCGGGCACCCATCAAGGCTGAATGATTGCGATCAAAATGGGATGTTCTCATCTAGACATTATTTGGAGTCATCCTACCAAGTTACAATGAAATCCCTTCATAAATATGACCTCTAGACTGTGCTAAAGGTTTTTGGGCTTCGGGCCCCTGTAGCCGTCACAGTTGCCCAATCACGTCCAAAAGGGGACTTTCTCATCTAGACATTATATGAAATCAATCCACCAAGTTACAATGAAATTCCTCAATAAATATGACCTGTAGACTGTGCTAAAGGTTTTCGGGTTTTGGGCTCGGGCAGTCGTCACAGTTGGCAGATCATGCCCAAATGGGGAAATTCTCATCTAGACATCATAAGGAGTCATCCTACCAAGTTACAATGAAATCCCTCCACATTAAACATGACCTGCAGACTGTGCTAAAAGTTTTTGGGTTTCAGGCTTGGGCAGCCATCACGGTTGATAGATCATGCCCAAAAGGGGACGTTCTCATCAAGGCATAAAACAGAGGCATCCTACCAAGTTACAAGGAAATCCCTTCATAAATACGACCTGTAGACTGTGCTAATGGTTTTCGGGTTTTGGGCTCGGGCAGCCATACCAGTTGCCCGATCGCGACCAAAAGGGGACGTTCTCATCTAAACATGACCCCAAACCTGCATATGAAATTTTGTGATGATCAGACAAGAACTGCGGCGTGTAGCCCGTGCTAAAGGAAAATGTGAACAGACTCACAGACTAACAGACTCACAGACTTCCGCACACATGATGACAATAGCTTATCTTGACGTCAAGTTAAGCTAAAAAAAACGCCAAATAATTTTCATTATTTTCTTCATTTTTTGTCTCAAAAACATACGTTATGATACCTTGTTGGAATGAGCTCATCGAGCTAATCCAACGAGGGGTCATAACCTATGTTTTTGAGACAAAAAATGAAAAAAATTAGTTATTCAAGATTTTTTTTTTTGCAAGTGTCGTCTGCTTTTCATGTTAGGTAAAGGGTTAAAAGACTTGAATCTTGATCATTGATGGAAGATGTACACAAAAATCCCAAAGTATTGTGACTGGTGGTTTATGGAAATTTTTTTTTTTTTAAAATGGAGCTTTTCGTGTATCGTACCCATGGAGCCTATGGGACTTGGCATCTTCATGCAATCAAAATGGTGTCAAATCTCTTTGAATTGGGACCAGGGCATCTGGAGATGACAGGAATGCAAAAGTTAATGGACGATGGATGTCAAGAGATGGCAATAGCCCAAATAAGACCTTCAGTCAGGTGAGCTAAAAAAAGGAGAAAAATGATAGGGTGATTTTATTCGAGCCTGCACAAATTCATGATAAGGATGCATGCAATGCATTTTAACATCTCATGGTATGAAAATGTGAATATACCTTCAAACTATAAAAAGTTATGCACCTATTTCTCTGTCTTCAATAGTATACTCACATTTGGAAGATGCCAATAATACAATCTATATATACAAGTTGAAAGAGATTATTTTTAACTACCAGGTATTAGCAATAAATATGCTCCAATAACCAGAGCAAGATAAAGAAACAACCTGCCTAAACACAGCTATATACAAAACAGCCTGCAAACATTAAGCACAGAACCACACAGATAAAATTAACCCTTCAACTAACATGACTTGAACACAAGAAATATTACAAGGATATGATTATCAACAGCATATTAACTCTTTACCCGCTGAGTATTTTCAAAATATTTTTTCTAAAATCTAGTCATGGCTGCTGTGAAGCAGCCTAGTCATGGCAGCTGTGAAGCAGCACTGACTAGATTTCATAAAAAAATTCATCTAAATTTAACTGAAGAAATCATTGGTTAAAATTCAATTTACAGGGGAGAAATTTGGCTAAATGTGTCCAAATTACAGTGCGTCACAGTGCACTGGCTTTAATCCATGAGTGGGCAGTGATGTCCATGCATGCATTTACCAGGTACTAATGAAAGTGTCAATGACACTGTAGCTCAACTTGTTAAGACATGTACATGTATAGTATGTGACACTGCAATGACAAACATCTAGGTAATGACCTGATAACAAAGGTACATATAAAGTATTGTAATGGTCTGTACATAAATACTGACCGTAGCCTGCAACAAATGTATAGGTAAAGTATTGAAAAGGTGGGTGACAGTCAGATGCTAAACTAGAAAAGAAATCGGAGTCCCAGAGTGGGTCTGACTGAACCCCAAAATATTTGTTCTCATAGCACAGTGATAACAAAGGCACCCCAAAACACAATCGTTCTTCTCCCAAGGTGAAAACAAAGGTACCCAAGAAGTTTCGTGAAGATCAGTTCATAAATACCAGCTGCATAGAAGTTGTGACAAAAAACTGATTGGACCTAATTTTGGTACAAAATGGCCACTGGCAGCCATCTTGAATTTTGGACCGCATCCAGAAACACTCATTCTTGTCCCAAGGTGATAACAAAGGTACCTAAGAAGTTTTGTGAAGATTGGTTGATAAATACAGCCTCTAGCCCGAGCCGTATTGACATGTGCACTTACAGTGTATAAGTAGCACTGAATAAATCAAAGTTCATCTAATTTGAATAATTTCTGCACTAGGAAAAAACCTGTACTATATGTGATGTATTTCATGTTACTAAACATTCATACAAAAATTTATTCAAATCAGAACTTTCCTACAGAAGTTCTGTACAAAAGACTGATTGCACTAATTTTGGTACAAAATGGCTGCTGGTGGCCATCTTGAATTTTGGACCACACCCCAAACCACTCGTTCTCATTCTACGGTGATAACAAAGGTACCCAAGAAGTTTCGTAAAGATCGGTTCATAAATACGGCCTCTAGCCTAAGCTGTATGGAAGTTGTGTACAAAAAACTGATTAGACCTAATTTCGGTACAAAATGGCCACTGGCAGCCATCTTGAATTTTGAACCGCACCCAGAAACACTCGTTCTTGTCCCAAGGTGATAAACAACAAAGGTACCCAAGACGTTTCGTGAAGATTGGTTCATAAGTACAGACTAGCCCAAGCCGTACTGACATGTGTACTTACAGTGTGTTGGTAGCACATCTAATTTGCATAATTTCTGCACGAGAAAAAAATGCTGTATAATATGTGATGTATCTGATGGTACTAAACATTCACACAAAAATTATTCAAATCAGCGCTTTCATATGGAAGTTCTGTGCAAAAATCTGATTGCACCTAATTTTGTACAAAATGGCTGCCATTGGCCATCTTGAATTTCGGACCGGACCCAAAAACACTCGCTCGTCCCACGGTGATACCAAAGGTATCCAAGAAGTTTCGTAAAGATCAGTTCATAAATACGGCCTCTAGCCTGAGCCGTACTGGCATTTGCACTTACAGTGCTGAAAGTAACACTAAATACATCAAAGTTAGTCTAATTTGCATAATTTACGCCCCCCGAGCCGTATTGAAATTTTGACGGACAGACGGACGACTGGCCATGGCATAAGCTCAAATTTGGCTTCGCCAAAGTTGAGCTAAAAATCTTCTTCAACAAAATTTTAATTAAAGAAGCACCGAGTTGTACACGGTGCTTCATATATACTCTCCCAAAAAAGAAAATGTGCATGCTAAAAAATAACACTAAAAAAAGATATATATCATTTTCATTCATGGAAATTTTATTCAATCACAGATGAATCAATTTGTGATCAACACGAGAAATTTCATTACGCTATGACGAATACTCTTGGTGCCATGGAGAGTCAAAGACACTAAGGGTCAAACACAAAAGTTACACACTCAATATCTAGTATGACCTCCGTATGCATCAACTACTGCTGTGCATCTATGCCTCATGGAAGCAAACAAGTTTGCATGGAAGTGGGTTACGGTAGGGTTAGATTAGGGTTAGGTAGGGTTAGGGTTAGGTTAGGTAGGGTTAGGGTTAGGGTAGGGTAGGGTTAGGTTAGGTTAGGGTTAGGGTAGGGTTAGGGTAGGCTAACCCTAACCCTAACCCTACTCTACACCACTGCAGTCAAGCACGACGATGACGTAACGTCAAAATCGGACAAATTGCAGGTCTTTGAGGACGTAAGCCATATTCTCTCAGCTGGTTGATTACTGTTTGAGGATGTATCCGTCTCAGGTTGGGGGTGTTCCTGGCTGTCGTCGTTGCCGTTTGTTGCCGGTTCCGGAGATGGACGACACGGATATACCGATCTTGTGCAGGGGTGGTAACTCGGGGTCTCCCGGAGCAGAGTCGGTCTCGAACGTCATCATGTTGTGCATGTCGATGGACTAGCCTGTCTACAGTGTTATGGTGGCAGTTCAAATGCTGGGCAACCTCTCTGTGTGTTCTGCCAGCTCTAATCATACCCAGGGCAAGGAGACGTTGATTCATTGTCAATCTTGGCATGCTAATGTGGAGTCGTTTTAACAGCAGCGCAAGTTTGAATATGAACGATAGGAAGGCCTTGCTTTAGTGTTTAAATACCCAAGGATTCACACTGCTGCATGAATTTTCAGACTCTCCACGTGCAAAACATGCCTTTTCACAAACGTGCAGCACGTCATTTAACGTTAATGCAATTTTAACGGGGAAAGCTGTTTTTGTGTTCAATATAACTTATTCATGAACAGGTTAACACTCTTTACACCTACAAAATTATTTTTATGGAGTTTGATCAATTTCTGCAATGCACACTTTCTTTTTTGGGCGAGTATATTTTTGATGATTTTTCCTAAAATTAGTTCTTTGAATCTAATATTGCGTCCCTGGAAATACTGCCCACCCGTGGAAAGTGTCTAGTCCACAGCGGTCATACTGTATACATATTTCAGTGGCAAGATGATTTGTGTTCTCGGCAGGAGTACCCACCGGCAGCATGCAAGGAATTAAACTTCATTATTACCACGTTAGCATGCATTCTCTAGTATATTAACACAATGTTACCCTTACGGTAAAAGTGCATAATGCACAGACTCAAACCGCAAGTTGTGTGTTAACATGGCAAACAGCCCATTTCCGGCTAAATGTTTCGTTAACAGCCCCGGCTCCGGTTATAGTTTATGTAATCTGTCATACCAAATGCGCCATGAGATGATGAAACGCGCTTAATTGCAATGAATGTTAAAAAACATGAAATTTGTGTGATTTCCCCATTACTTCGGTGATGAAGCATTCGAATTGTCAAGGTGAGTGTAATTAATTCATTACGGTAGGTTTTTGTTAGTAGATTTCGTGAGAAGGCCAATTTTTCGTGGCAAACAAAAATATTTAAATTAAGCTATCATGTCATTGACCACGTGTCATTTTGTTTATCTAGAAACAGATGACACATGTGTTTTGGTTAAATGTCATTGCAAAAACGCGGGATGTCACAATCAAGTGAACTGATGAAGAAAGAACCTTTGGATTTAACCATTTTAGAATAATAACAACAAGATTCTGTTGGGCGTCCCTGTTTATTAACGGCCCTCCAGGAATGATTAACAGCCTTCGGGCCGTTAACAGCCCTCGACTTCGTCTCGGGCTGTTAATGGACCCTCTGGCTGTTAATAATTCCTGCCGGGCCGTTAATAAACCGTAACAACCTCCAAAATCATGTTATTGATATATTATCAACCCCACAATTCTGATTATCAGCCTTTGTGGTGAACATCATTGTTGACGGCCAACAGTGACTGTTGGGCTACTTATCATTGATGGAGGCAGTTAAGAGGCTACATAAGAAAAATTTCCAATGGATAAACAAATTATTCACCAAAATGAAGGAAGGATGTGGTGTACAGAACAAGGAACATATTTTTACCAGAATTAATAATAAAATCATATTTCATGAGAACAACTGGTGATCAAAATGCAGTGCCGTGGGTGGGTGGGTGGGTGGGTTTTGGGTGGGTGGGTGTATGTGTGAGGGTGGGGTTGGGGGATTCCAAAACTGATATTCATTGCCTTCTAAAATGACATTATAAGACCGATTGCCTTCACAAAACAGACTGTAATATTCAGAATATTGCGCAGTTGGAGTATTACTTCCAAGGAAATGCAACACTTTCTTAATTTTCCTAGAATTACAAAGTGAGTTTCCGTTAAAAATTGGGGAGTATCCCAAATATCACAGATAACCTGTATCATGTACATGACAATAACAAACTATTTGGAATGGACTCCTTCAAGGTAAAACTCATGACAATGTTGGCATTTTTACTCCATGCAGCCCAGTCGCTGCTGCATCTTGAAGCATTTGGAACTCCTACCTTGTTATTGGATACCTAAAGCATATTTGGCCACCAGCTGTCCTCATGAAATTTTATTTTATTATCAGTTCTGGTTCGAATATGGTAGCAGACTTTCAGGAACCATGGATACCTGCTATCAACTACTTGAGCCGCACACATATATTTTTCATTTTTAAAACATCACAATGTTCATTTTGATGTATAATTTGTGTATATTTAATTTATATTTATGGAAAGTCAGTTGTGGGAGTTTCAAAGTAAACAAATTTTCCTTACTCACAGTTAAAACGAGAAGTCCTGTCATTAAATGTGCACAAATAGCGTGTTGATATGTGCGTTAATGTATGCATTATGGCCGAAGTAAAGCTATCAAATTCTGTACATGTGGCCTGTGCACAAGCAATGTTTCAGCCAATGGACCTCCGGGTAACCCAGAGGTCCATCGGCAGAAACATTGCATGTGTTTGCTATGAGTAACCAGAAGAACCTGCCGTGCTTTGGATGCCATTCGATATGGCGGTTGCGTGCAATTACAATGCGCAGTTAAGCCTAGATAAGCACGCTATTCATGGCAGGACTTCTACTTTAACTGTATATAGCACCACAGAATCCAGCCTGACAAAATTGGGTTATTACCGTTATTCAAAACCCACAATGTCATTTGTGTCACCTCTGACATTATCGGAAAGTATGGCAGGAACGAGCAATAAACATGCATTATTTTCAAAAATTACCATATTGTTCCAATACAAACATTCATCTTGATGAGTTTTTAACGTAAGTTAAGCACTGAAACATCCAGGTTGTTGTCTTCGCTGATTTATCCTTAACGATAACTCCAGTGTGCAAAATTTCAAAAATAACTCTAACCGACTGACCGTTCACGTGGTTTTGAGATGGATAACCGAAGGCTTGGCTGTGTAGAAATTCTTGGGAACCTGCTTAACAAGTATTCATATATTGCGTGGGATTTAAATATATATAACCTCTCAAGGCAAAAGTCTAAAAATCTTAAAGACACAAAAAAGGTTGGTAGAGAGCTAGAAGGCCATATTTGGGCTTTATTCTGAACTGCAGGTACCCAAAGTTAAAGGCTTCATATTCTGTGGATGTCCTTCTTATTCTCTTGGAAGTAAAATTACTTCATTTCCATCAATTTGCATTGTTACAATCTATGGGAGAGTGCCTATACCCTCCCATAAATTGTAACAAGACAAAAATGTGTGAACAAATCTTGAAGCTGAGAAAAAAATAAGCACTCTACCAGTTAAGTTACTCACACTCTACCATTCAAGATGCAACTTTTGGCTAACCGGTCATCCGTTCGCGCAGATTTAAATTTGTGTAACCACCACGCGAACGAAACAAGCGTTCTCGTCAAATTTTGCACACTGTAACTCCCCAGTCCAACTGTTCACACTTTTAATTTTAATTCTCCCCAATGTGATGAAATTATTTCTTTCTTTTCTAATCTGAAAACAAGAGTTTATCCCCTACCACCCTGGTAGTGCATCAGAATTTTCTCCAATCACTCTGTTTTTCTCGTTTAACCCTTTAGCTAACACAAAAGGTAGACGACACTTGCAAATAAAATTCTTGAACAACTAATTTATTTCATTTTTTATGTCAAAACCATAGCCTGTGACCCCTCATTGGAACGAGCACAAAGCGCTCGTTCCAATGAGGGGTAATAAGCTATGTTTTTGCGACAAAAATGAAAAAATAATGAAAATTTAATGGAGATTTTTGTCAATAGCGTTGGACAGTTTTGACCGCTGGGTAAAGGATTAACCATGAATTTTACCAATTATATCTTGTTCGACAGAGCTCACTCAAGCTCTGTCAAACAAGGTATATTGGGTTAAATATCAAACTGCATTATGGGAAATATTTGCTGCAGAAAACTTTGCCATCCAATTGCAGAGGGTAAATAACAGGAGTTTAATATTCAGTGGGTTTGAAGCAGGATAAAAAACTAGGTTCAGGATATCTAGCCAGATACCCTGGGCTTCAAGTATTATCCATTACCAAATTTGATAGGGCTGGGCGGTTTTGATTCTTCAGATTCAGTTTGGCTTCAGGAAAATACCTCGGTTTTTCAATGTATAAAAACATATAGTAAGCTACACTTCAGGATCCACAATAGTTTATACAACACCACTCACCACAAAAAGCTGTCTGTAAGCATCTCCATTGGGTTCAGCCTAACTTCCCTTTAATCATTCTTACAGATTCTAGGCAGATCAGCTGCCAAGCCTATTGATTCAGAAAAAAATCCTAAATTTGGGTAACAACTACAGTTAAAACTAGAAGTCCTGTCACGAATAGTGCGCTTATCTAGGCTTACAGTTAAAACTAAAAGTCCTGTCCTGAAATGCGCACAAATAGCACGTCGATATGCGCGTTAATCTACGCGATATGACCATAGTAAGGCTATCAAATTCTGCAATTATGGCCTGTGCACAAGCAATGTTTCAGCCAATGGACCTCCGGGTAACCCGGAGGGCCATTGGCAGAAACATTGCCCGTGTTTGCTATGAGTAACCAGGAGAACCGGACGTGCTTTGGATGCCATTCAATATGGTAATTGCGCGTAATTCAGACGCGCAATTAAGCCTAGATAAGCGCACAGTTCGTGACAGGACTTCTACTTTTAACTGCAATTGCGCGTTGGAATTGCGCGCAATTGCCATATCGAATGGCATCCAAAGCACGGCAGGTTCTCCTGGTTACTCATAGCAAACACATGCAATGTTTCTGCCAATGGACCTCCGGGTTACCCGGAGGTCCATTGACTGAAACAATGCTTGTGAGCAGGCCATATGTACAGAATTTGATAGCTTTACTTGGGCCATAACGCGTACATTAACGCGCATATCAACGTGCTATTTGGTCGCATTTCATGACAGGACTTCTAGTTTTAACTGTAATAAAGTTCATCTAATCTATGTTGTGCTCACAGTGTCACATTTTCTCCCTTATTGACTCATCCAGTAGACAAGTCAATAAGGGAGAAAATGTGACACTGAGAACACAATGTATTTGCCCCTTTGCTCAATAGACTAAGTGACAAGAGTCCATATGCAAGCCAGAAAATAAGCAGACTCATCTGCAAAATGAGGTCCCCAGAGGGTGAATTTAGTGATGCTACCCTGCATAGCAGGGTAGCATCACTAAATTCACCCTCTGTTAACCTCAGTCTGAATCAGGGTCTCAAAACTAAACAGAAAGAGGTACACAGAGGATAAATTGGTCCACTGTATGGGATAGCATCATCAAATTCACCCTCTGGGGACCTCATTCTGCAAATGTCGGACTGCTTATTTTCAGGCCTGTCCATATGGGCCACTACTCCAGTTCCCTCCCAGAAAGACCGTTCAGTTGGTTTTTGCTGGGCCTTGTGATCTGGTTTTCCGGTTTGTTGAAAAAAATTGAACTGAAGGTCCCAGCTCTAAAAATTGGAGTGCAGAAGCTTGTCTTGCAGCCTGAATATTTTTTTCTGAAGGTGTTAATTTGCTCTCTTGGTGTGTTTGCTTGCTTTGCATCAGATATAATTTTTGTTCAATTCCAGATTATTTCTTTTTGCTGCTTGGGACATCTTCCAGCTGTTTTGATTGAGTCTGCAGAATAAGTTTTCACAGAAGAAATCAGATAAACCAGTGTTTCCACAAGAGAGGCAGACAGACCCTGAATGGCTACATATGCCATGCAGTTTTCTTCAACCAAGATGTAATTAACAATAAACAATGACATTGCTTTAACAGGGACCATTATGCACTTTCTTCAAGTCTCCACACACTTACTGCAGCTTTGGTGATGTAGGCTTTCAGACAGGCCTGAAAATCAGCAGTCTGTCATTTGCAGAATGAGGTCCCCAGAGGGTGAATTTTCTGATGCTATCCCATACAGTGGGTCAATTTATCCTCTGGGTACCTCTTTCTGTTTAGTTTTGAGACCCTGATTCAGACTGAGGTTCACAGAGGGTAAATTCAGTGATGCTACCCTGCTGTGTAGGGTAGCATTACTAAATTCACCCTCTGGGGACCTCATTTTGCAGATGACAGTCTGCTTATTTTCTAGCTTGCTTTCAGAGTATTTAAATTTCAAAACAGAGTTTTGGTATTTTAAACATACTGCAGTATGACTGAACATAAAATAGTGCTGGAAGGTATGAATATTTGAGTACAATTTCTTAAAAACTTTGGTCATATGATTGTACATTTCAGGACTAGAACATGCATGACGCTTTGCCATCAAAAAACTAAAGAAACATTGTTTATTTATGAGCAAAATTATTGGGGGACGATTGTTCAGCTATTAATATTTTTGTTGCTTCTGTATGTGATTATGCTTATGCCTTTGTAAACACAAGACATGAGGAGAAAAATGCCCTTAGGAATTTACAGCCATTTTCCGTAAAAATGACAAAACATTAATTTAATGTGGAATAATTAGTCAGTGTAGCCCACTATTTTACAGAGCGGTATATTTACAAATATTTCAAATTTGTTCAATATTTTCAGATTTTTATGAGCAAAGATTCAAATTCCTATGTGCAAAAACATTAATTTAATGTGGAATAATTAGTCAGCAAAGATTAAAATTCCTTTTTGAAAAATAAAAGACATACCCCCGCTCCCCACCCCACCCCAAAAACCAAAATGAAAGTGTCAATGACACTGTAGCTCAACTTGACAAACTTGAACTTGGAAAATTATAAGTGAAATGGCAAAATTGAAGATCATTGGTACCAATGTTATTTGGTGAAATTTAAACATAACAGCAATGTGTGTGCACAATGTCAGAGTAATCCAAGCATTTTTAAATGTAAACTGTAAGACTGGCTAAAGGAAGAATGTTGATACACAAATGCAGTAAGTTCCGAGGTTATTGTAAACAGAAACTTGTTTCACAGAAATGAATGCTAATCAATAGCTCTTATCTAGAGGTCCCGCCTAATGAGCACACCAAGTTCAAAAACAATCCTAAGATAAATGTGCCCTGTAGGCCATGTCAAAGAGTAGTATTGCTAACAGCAACAGTTTTTGATGGAAATGAAAAGAAAATCACTAGCTCCTATCTTTGTCACCCTGCATGAGCATACAAAGTTTCAAAACAACCTGATAATGAATGTGCCCTCTGAGGCATGCCAAAGGAAGATGTTAATGCACAAATGCACTAAGTTTGAAGGTCATTGCATGTGGCAATGTTTTTTTTTCTTTTTTATGGAAATTTATAAATATAACCTGCAGAGAGTGCAAAAGAGATAAGTCAACTGCGGAACAGCATCACTGCTGGAACGGGTTGCCTAAATAACTATAGATGTAATCATTTAGTGGACAACATTCTGAGCAACAGATAGAGGACCTAAACATCTAAGGTCACCGGACTCTAAATTTCTAAGGTAAAACTTGGTAAATGTAGAAGGCTGTGTCCAGTATGCAGCTTTTATGAGATCAGTAATGGTTATACTGTTAGAATAAGCCCAAGAAGTGGACAGCGCTCTAACTTCATGCGTTAATATCTTATTAACCGAACGCTGATCCGAAGATAGATTTTCTGAGGCAATGCGTATTGCCAACTGAATCCATCTAGCAACTGAATGGACAGAAATATCTTTTCTGTTAGGAATAAATGATAAAAAGAAGCGTTTCCTTCCTTTTCTTATAAACTCTGATTGGCGTTTATATGTGCACATAGCCCTGACTGGACACAGCAGAGGTCTACAGTTTATCTGGAGCCTGATTCTTAGCCAAAAATCCCACTTCTGTAGTTAAAGTGATGGTATTACCAACACTTTGGTAGTGAGATTCGTCAACAGATAAAGCATGGAGTTCACTAACTCTTCTAGCGGAAGCAAAGGCTAAGAGAAATGCTGTTTTATAGGTCAAGAATTTGAACCCTACATCTAATGGCTCAAACGGAGCTTCTTTAAGCTTCAACAGAACCCAAGCTAAAGTCCATAATCTGAGGGTGCTAGGTCTATTTATCGATAAATTTCTAACTAGTTTGGAAAATGAAGCATTAGATCCAATTGCCAAGTTATCATGAAGAGCGTAAGTGTCTGATAACATAGACCTATAGCCCTTAAAAGTGACAGGCTGCAGTTTGAGAATGCCAAACAGGTAGACCAGAAAATTGGCAATATCCGGTATGTACGGATCATATACGTCTATCTACTGATCCTTACACCAACGAAAGAAAACCTTCCACTTTGCTGCGTAATTCACAGAAAAGGAGGACATCCTGCAGTTAGAAATTGCGTCCAATGCTCGTCCTGTAAATTGCTTGCCGTGCAAGAAGGACCGCACAACAGAAATACGTGAAGGTCCTCACAAACCTCCGGGTTGTGATGCAGTGTGCGTGACTTCCTCTGATAAAGAAGGTCCTCTCACAGAGGAAGCTTCTGGGGAACATCCCATAACAGACACCTGAGAAGATTCATCCACGGTTTCTGTGACGACAGAGATGCTACTAACAGAATCTGTTTGATTTTTAACAGGATCTGCTGAATCAACGGAGTTGGAGAATAGTCATATCCTATCATTCCGTCCCATGAGATTGACAAAGCATCTACTGAGTACGCTCGATGATCTGGACATGGCGACACGTACGTCTGCAACTGATTGTTGAGGTGTGTCGCAAACAAATCTATCATAGGTCGATCCCACTGGCAGTTCGCATACCGAAATCGAATGCATGCCCCCATGGTTCCTGATGTACGCTACTACTGTCAAGTTGTCCGACAATATTTGAACATGAGCATCCGCTATAATGTGAATCCATTGTTGTAGCGCTAACCATATTGACATCATTTCTTTGATGTTTATGTGTTTCTCCAGGAACCGAGGGTCCCAAAGACCTTGACACTTTGAGTCTGTCGGGCTCAGGGTCGCGCCCCAACTTGTTTGACTCGCATCCGTCATAATCGTGAAAGCCAGATCCGGCAGCTGCACCGGAATTTCCTGAGTTAACCACTGAATATCTGCCCAAATCTAGACCTTTTGTTTTACCAGGTCCGTTAAAACAATACTGGTCTCGAATGCATCTTCACACTCCAGTTCTGAGTAAAGAATATCGGGAGGGGACGTGTGCACAAATGACCCATCGGAATAAGATCCACAGCCACTCCGCACAACCCCATCAGTCGCATAGTGAATGAACGACTTGGACAGAGCTAGATCCGACTTCTTCTCATTTACGATGAAGCCGAGACGTCGGAGCAAGAGTAGCAGACTCTGAACATCGTTCTGAAGAGTAGTTTTATCTCTGAAGAATGTCGTCCAAGGAAGCCGACGTTACTGCAGACGAATGAGCTCGGAAGTGAGACATTACCGAGTTCATTATTTGAGTGAACGCCCAGGGCACTAGATTCAGACCGAAGCACATCGCTCGGAAATGATATACTATCTCTTGAACGGCGAAACCGTAGGTACTTTCTGAATGCCAGATGTACCAGGACATGAAAGTATGCATCCTTTAGATCTATTCTTGCCGCATAGTCGTTCACTCAAATGCTAGCCCTTACTGACCGAATGGTCTCCATATAGAACTCTGAAGCTACGATAAGCTTGTTTATCCAGCTCAAGTCTATTACCGGTCGGAACAAGTCGTCTGGCTTCGGTACGAGAAACAAGTGACTGTAGAATCCTAGACGCTTTCTTTGTAGCTTGGTCATAAACCAATGAAAGCTTATCGGCAAAAGTTGTGTGTCCGGATACCGGAGTGACCCGTAGAGAGTTTTTCACCTTGTCATCTATTAAAGATGACGACGCAAGGGCACCATCACGTCTGATTAACTCCAAATTTGCCACTGTCAAGGCAGAGTTATACGTGGTAAACATAATAGCCCTGGAAAGAACTCTTAAAGAGGTACGAACGTCCTCAAATTTCTTTCCGTTGAGACATTGTACCACAGCTCTGAAAGGTGATCTGCGTAAGACATTGCGTCTAAATTCGCTGTTTAAAGAAATTGCCATCTCAATTGTGTCCGAGCGAATAGCGAATAGTGAATGATGAAGGCAAGGATACCTCTAGATCCTCAGCCTGCTCATCCAAACGCAGAGGAACTGTCTGTACATCTTTCCCAACCGTTTTAAAGGAACGTGGTCCAACAAACGGTAAATTTACGGAGGATGATGACAAGAAACTGCTTTTCTTCTTCCCACTGGAAAGCTTGAATATGGCGTCGTCTAAATGGCCGAAGGCCTGCGACACCTGACTAGACTGAACCGGAAAAGACAGGACCTCCTCCTTTGTCCGGATAAAATCTGTGTCCAACAACGCCAGCGGTTTCTTCCCAGTAGTCGCAGCATTCTGATTCACCGGAACAAATTCAGGGTAGTATTGATGGATTAAATCCATCGCAACCATGTGCTGTTACGAAAGGGAAGGGTAATCTTCCTCCATATCCCTTTCACCATCCGATTGAATCAGTTGAGACTCACGGTCAGCGGCATCTGAACGTGCAGATGACTGGACCAACCCAGCACCATCCGACAGCTCAGGTTCTGAGACTGCCGTAGGCTGCTCCTGTACTTGCTGGGATGCAGAGATGAGCTGCAAATCTGCGACAGCAAGTCCGGTACGGAGGCCTGAGGAGCAGCGGTCTTCTGTTTCTTGGGCGCCAGCTGCTCCTGGGACGGTGTGTCCGAGACGGCTCTTTTCTCCGGGCGTCCCAATAAATGAGGCCTCGTCTCCTTAGCTACCGGATGGTCCGACTTCTTTGATGATGAGTGGTCCCTTCTCGGTGATGTAGGCTGGATATCTGAAGTCGTGTAGCTAATGTGCGGTCATGTGTGCTTTGAAGATGCCGATGTAGAAGCCGTAACTGTAGCCGACGCCGGCTGTGAACTGAACGGAGCGTCTCGGACGGGAGGTGTGGACATATGCTCCAACTGACCCAAGTTTCTAATCACCACATCTGGCCCCAGATGTTGTTCGGAAAGAGAGGGGGCTCTCTCGCTCGCGGTCCTTTCAGACCTCGCCGAGCTTACCACTGAACTTAATTGCTGGCTTCTTCCTGTGTTCCGTCGTCGCTGGGTGAGCCTGTTTATATTTTAAGGTACTCTCTCTACTCAATCCACTCCTCTCGACCGCAATGGACACACCCAGTGTCACGGACACACCCAGTGTCATGGTACCCACTTGTCTAATATTCATGAGCACCTTTGCTGCTAGCTCTGCTTGTTCATCTGACTGTGACGACGGCAGCACACTATCTCTAGGCGTCATGTAAACATCACCATGTTCTTGTTCCTCTGAAAAGGAAACTGAGAAACTAGATTGACTTTGTGGTGAGAGAACCGGCATTGTCCTCTCGTCGCTAACAACGTACCGTGACACCCGTCTCAAACGTTTGTCATCATATCCGAGACATGTTGAGCAAGAATTAGTGGGAGTACATCGACTGCAAGCAAGGCAACAAGCATGTAAATCTGAGGAAGACTTCCTCGACTTTCATTTTGATCAATAAGCTTTCATAATGAAACAAAATAAAGTCGACAGTACTCCCACCAACTCCACAATAAATACATGAAAAAAGATACATAATAAATAACATTCAAAATATAAATCGAAAAATAATTAGCAAAAAAAAATTTTTCGAAACATTTTGACATGAGCCAAGTTCCCAAAAGGGAACGATGAGCCCAAATGTATCCCGATAGAGCCTTAGTGTAGACAAAAAAAAAAATTTATTATCAAAACATTAATTGCTACACTACCGGAATATTTAATGTATCTTACAACAGTCCTACCATGATAATAAATAGGAAACTACATATATTTATAGAGCATTGTCAATGTAAACAACATCAGAAGACAAAACGGAAACAAGACTCCAGGCACTGAATAAAAAGACCCGAAGTCAGTAACAGATTTTGAACTACCCAATGTAAAGCAAGATCTTCATCAGAAGTAAAAACGATACATCGGATGTATGATGCATGACCAAAATGCCTAAACACCCCTTGGGTGAGGACGTAACCATGGGGATATACAGAATAAACATTCTGTGTAACACGTCAAACTCCCAAGAAATTTTTTTTTAAATTTCAATAAAAAAAGCTTGGGAGTTTAACTGGGGGGGCTTCAAGGAAGGACAGGGAAGGAACACTTAACAAACAGTGGAAAAATCATCAGCAAGAATGATGTCAGGCCCAGGTCACCCCAAACAGGCACACCAGGTTTCAAAGCGATCTGATCATAAATGTGCACTGCAGGGAGAGCCAAAGGGAAATATTGATGCATAACTGCACTAGGTTCATCAAAGGCTATTGCCAGCAGCAACATTTTTTGATGGAAATCGAAGAAAATCAATAGCACCCATCTAGAGGTAACCCCAAACAAGCATAGCAAGTTTCAAACCTATCTGATCATAAAGGTGCCCTGTAGAGCGTGCCAAAGAAATATATTGATACCCGACTTAATTAAGTTCAAAGGTCACTGAAGAAAATCGAGAGCTCCCCTCTGGAGGTCACCCCAAACAAGCATACCAGGTTTCAATGCAATCCGATCATAAATGTTCCCTGTAGGGTGTGCCAAAAGGAAATATTGAGGTCTGACTAAACTAAGTTCAAAGGTCATTGCCAGCTGCCATATTTTTGGACAGGAATAGAAGAAAATCGACAGCTCCCACCTAGAGGTCACCCCAAACAAGCATACCAGGTTTCAATGCAATCCAATCATAAATTTCTCTGTAGGGTGTGCCAAAGGTAAATATTGAGGTCTGACTAAACTTAAGTTCAAAGGTCGTTGCCAGTTGTAACATTTTTTTACAGGAATAGAAGAAAATCAACAGCTCACATCTAGTGGTCACCCCAAACACACATACCTGACTTAACTAAGTTCTAAGAACGTTGCCAGCGGCAACATTTATCGACAGAAATGGAAGAAAATCAATAGCTCCCATATAGATGTCACCCCACACAAGCACACCAAGCTTCAAAGTGATCCGGTCAAAAATGTGCACTGCAGGGTGTGCCAAAGGGAAATATTGATGCATAACTGCACTAAGTTCATCAAAGGTCATTGCCAACGGCAACATTTTTTGACAGAAATTGAAGAAAATTGATACAGTAGAATCCTCTTAATTGAATATCCATTTTGCCAGTGAAAATTATTCAATTAACCGGAGTATACAATTAACAGGGATTTGTACAGTCTCCTGTGTTCTGGAGGTAAACTCAGCATTTATTCTATTATATCTTGCTTGACAGAGCTCATAGAGCTCTGTCAAACAAGATATAATCGAATAAATGCCTGTATTGGATGTAGTGAGGCCAAAAAGGGTTATAAATAAGGGGCATTTGGTGCTGTCACAGTAATTTTTTCGACATATTACAAACTTTTATATACAATTAACAGGAGTTTACTCTACAACCCATCTAGAGGTTACCCCAAACAAGTATACCAAGTTTCAAACCGACCTCATCATAAATGTGCCCTGTAGTGCATGCCAAAGGAATATATTGATGCCTGACTAAACTAAGTTCAAAGGTCATTGACAGCGGCGAGTTTTTTAGATGGAAATGGAAGAAAATCAATAGCTCCCATCTAGAGGTCACCCCAAACAAGCATGCCAGATTACAAAGCAATCCGATCATAAATGTGCCCTGTAGGGTGTGCCAAAGTGAAATATTAAGGTCTAACTTAACTAAGTTCTAAGAACGTTGCCAGTGGCAACATTTTTTGACAGAAATGGAAGAAAATCGATAGCTCCCATCTAGAGGTCACCACAAACAAGCATACCAAGTTTCAAAGTGATCCGGTCAAAAATGTGCACTGCAGTGTGTGCCAAATGGAAATATTGATGCATAACTGGAATAAGTTCCTCAAAGGTTGTTGCCAACGGCAACATTTTTTGACAGAAATTGAAGAAAATTGATACAGTAGAATCCTCTTAATTGAATATCCATTTTGCCAGTGAAAATTATTTTTTGACGGAAATCGAACAAAATAGATAGCTCCCATCTAGAAGTAACCCCAGACAAGCATACCAAGTTTCAAACTGATCTGATCATAAATGTGCCCTGTGGGGCGTGCCAAAAGAATATATTGCTGCCTGACTGAACTAAGTTCAAAGGTTGTTGCCACCGGCAACATTTTTTGACGGAAATGGAATAAAATTGATAGCTCCCATCTAGGTCACCCCAAACAAGCATGCCAGGTTTCAAAGCAATCCGATCATAAATGTGCCCTGAGGGTGTGCCAAAGGGAAATACTGAGGTCTGACTAAACTAAGTTCTAACAATGTTGCCAGTGGCAACATTTCTTGATGGAAATGGACGAAAATCGATAGCTCCCATCTAGAGGTCACCCCAAACAAGCATACCATGTTTCAATGCGATCTGATCATAAATGTGACCCGTGCAGTGTGCCAAAGGAAATTGTGGAAGTACGTTCGTATGTACGTATATGTGGCAAAAAATGACTGACCAAACCCTGATTTGAACTTGACCTGTATGTTATGTTGATATACACCAATATACCAAATTTTATTTGAATCAGTCAACAGCAACTCAAGTTATCAGGAAACCAAGAATTTTCTAAGTCATATACGACACTGTCGACAGCGATTGCTTTTCTGTGGCGAATTCTATATGATCATGCACTTCAAGCTTGAGATCAATTATATTCATGTTTGTGGCATTTCTCGGCAAACACCATGCATAATTTAGCTTACATTCAAATAAGCCTTTGGCTCGACACTGGGAAACTTAGAAGCCTTCTCGAGTTAGTCCAGTAAACTTACGTCAAAAGGTGGTGGGAAACAGTGATAATGGTGAAGACCTATAGCAAGGGGTTGTAAACTATCATTTTAAGACGGGGGACGTAAAACCTAAAACAGACGCCAAGAAGAAGGAAATACCAGTGCTTTTCTCATACCAGTGCTTTTCTCGTACCATGCAGCCACATCCATATTTGCCATTGTGCCCAAATTACACTGATCTAAAGGTCTGGTCATACAGTTATATTTTCCTGTGGTAAGTTTTCCAAGTGGCAAAGAAATTCAGGTGGACAGGAGATTCAGACATAAAAACCTATATCCTAAAAAGTCCTCTCTTATGCATAACACACCTGGCAGAAGGAAAAATAATTCTATCAGAATATCATGTGTACCCTCAAGTTTAACATGCAAAGCCAGAACAATTCCAGTTAAAAAATGGTAAGCTTCATAATCAATGTACCAGTGTCAACTGATGTTCTTGTGGTTGGATGTCACCTGTTTTACAAGGTACATGGTTCATTGAAGACCTTCTTAAGACTTTGCAGAGTTAGCTGTTGAATCCCATTGAATAAATGAAAGGATATAAAGTCTAAAACCAACAGATAAACAAAAGGGATGTCACATTCCGTCTACTTATCTTCATCCATGCTTGATACGGTCGATCCAATGTCAAGAAAGCTCCCTGAAGCTGCATTTTTATTATTTAAAATATCACCGCAAATAATGGAAAAATTGAATTTTTGAAAAGGGATATATTGTAATTATCAGAAAGTTTAAGAAAAACAAAAATACCCAGTAAAAATCTCTATGTAATTTTAACACCTTCACCACAGTATATTACAGGTGTGCAACTAGATTTTGGGGATCAAATTGGATTGTAGACCTCACACTACATACTTATTCAACAAAATTGACTTTTTTGCTATAGTGAGTATATTTTGATTGAAGAGGTTAAGAATATGTCCCTCTATTAGGGCGGCAATTTCTGGAGAAAGTGCTGATAAAATTGATTTATTTACTTATTGGTGTTTAAGGTCATATACTGATGCACAATGGCTAATCATGACCCTGCTGATAAAAAGGAACAAAAAAAACTGAAGGTTTAATGAATTGCATTAAAGTTTTAATCTGAAAGAGAGTGCCTTCAGTTTCTCCACACAGTTGACAATACAGACTGTCAGGCTTGGCAATTTCAGGAGAGCGATTTTTTAGCTCTCCTTACTGCCCTCCTGAAAGAATTAAGGAGAGCGAAAAATTGCCCTCCTAAATATTTTGGTCTGGGATGATGTATTATGCTCACATTAAATTTTTGTTGTGAAGCAAAAATGTAATTTATCTTCGAAGTCACATAACATCACGTAATTTCATTTTGAAAGTGGTTTAGTGGTAAAAGGTACATGTAATGGCTACAACCATACCCAAACACAGTTGCAATCATTTGAAGCAAAATGGGTCACAGCAATATTTTTTTTCTGTCAGTTTCAAGTTCAACAACTGACATCACAGTCTGAGGGGTAATTATTCAAGGAATATTGACACTATAATATACTACCATTACTACTATCCTGTCACTTGAAGCAATTGCACCAGGATGTGACTGTAGATTCAAGCAGACCTGTTGTCCAAGAAAGTCATACGCCTACCACTACCACCTTCAACCCCCTTGGGGGGTTGAAGGTGGTAGTGGTAGGCATATGACTTTCTTGGACAACAGGTCTGGGTACACACACAGGTCTTGTCAGGTGTGTGTTCGGTTGTTGAGTGAGACATCTAGATGTCTAAGAGATTTCGCTTTACCTTAGTAAAGTTAATAAAATCACTGATGTAGTCTGTTGGTTTCAGTTTCAATGAGTTCGTTCAACTGGATACTTAAAATGCTGTGTAAAGCTAATTGCTCTCCTAAGCTGATTGAGGAGAGCGATTTTTTGCCCTCCTGCATTTTTCAGAATGCCAGGCCTGCACTGTGACTTCATTTAACCATTCCAAACGTGTACCACATGTCACACTTTTATGTAACACATGCGACAGTAGATTCAGATTTTTACAGGAGATCAGCTTTGAAACCGCCCTCATTTGAAAAAAGTACTGATAAAAAGGAACAACAAACTGAAGGTTTGATGAACTGCATTCAAGTTTTAATCTGAAAGAGAGTGCCTTCAGCTTCTCCACAGTTAACAATACAGACTGTGACTTCATTTAACCATTCCAAATGTGTACCACACGTCACACTTTTCTGTCACATGTGACAGTAGAATCAGGTTTTTAGAAGAGATTATCTTTGAAACCGCCCGCATGTTATCATCAGCATGAATAACTTTTATTCTTCTTAACAAAAATGGAAAGTTTCTGACTGAGTATTCACAGGATTTTTTGTTTGTAAAAGGGTTGTGAGATTTTTTTCTTTCCCTGATGTAACTCAAGGGATAGGCACTTCACTGTCCGCAATTCTCAGGCAACATGAAAATATTACTCTGGTAATGCTCTATCAATCAGTGATGCCAATAGCTACAATGTAACGTTCAAAGCATGGAATTGAGTTATAAATCGTGTCAAGTATTGTGAGGAATTCTTTAGTAAAATCTGTCTGAAATCTAACACATATGACAAAGAATGAGCCTCTTTATGCCATCACTTACATAACAGGCACGGAAACAGGATGTATGATGATAAAGGAGCATTGAATTTGGTGTTCCACCAATTAGCAATTTCTCACCACATGGAGGAAGCTTATTTACAAAGTTGTAAACTACTAATATGTCAGGGTATAAAAGGCAACACCTTACAGTATCTCATTTACTGTGTTTTGACTCTTAAGCTGCTGAGTATTTTAACTCTCTGCATGCTGGTGGCAGATATTCCTGCCCAAGACATGGTTTCTCTTCACACTGAAATATGTACAATTTGAGCACATTTAATTCAGTTTCTACTCCGTAAATTGAATGTAGTTTCTCACAAATGATTTCTTGAGTTAAATTTAATTGGAAAGAATTTTTCATCAAATCTAGTCATGGCTGCTGTGAAGCAGTCATGACTAGATTTGATGAAAAATATCCTGAAAATACTCAGCGGGTTTAAGAGTTAAAAAGCTATAAAGCAGGCAATGACTAGTTTTGATGAACAAGGCACACCCAACCAACTACGAGCTCCCCAGCCGATACAGTTGGAGGAGGAACGTCCGTCCTGTGGAGATTGAGGAGGAACTGGAAGTTGCTTTTTTGCCACTTCCCACCCCTCACTCCCCTCTTCCTTTGCCCAGGACAGCTTGGACAAGCGATCGCTGGCAGTCATTCTTGTGGAAAACGAACAATGTTTTAGCCAAATGCCAAGAAGACAAGATGCACTCTCGAGAGATCTCCAGACTAGCGGAGGAAATCCTAGCAAAACAAAAACTACAGCCACCTCCGACAAAGAAGACCTGCGGGAAGCACCGACGCAGATAAAAACCTCCTTCTCCTTTCCCATGCCTAGACATAACGCAAAACTACTGTACAGTTATCGAGAGTCGAAAGGGGCTTGCCCCATACCATCCCTGTAAGCCTTTGGCATGCAAAAAACATTTTGTCTGTTCGTCTGTTGATGAACAATTCATGAACAATTGACTCAAGCCATCATTGGTCAAAAGTTGATACATTTAACCCCAAGCACTCTGGTAGTGCAACAGAATTTTCTCCAATCACTTTGTTTTTCTTTTGTTTAACTACGAATTTAACCAATTATATCTTGTTTGAAAGAGCTCACTGAGCAATGTCAAACAAGATATATTTGATTAAAAATCAAACTGCACTATGGGAAATATTTGCTGCTGAAAACTTTGCCATTCTGACATCAGAGTGCAGAGGGAAAATTTGGTTAAAAGTGTTTAGACTTTACTTGTTTTAGTGACCAGAGCTTTCCTGTCAAGGCAGGAATATCCACCAGCAGTTTGTGAGGAGTTAATCACTTGATATAATCGGTTAGCTATACAAAAAAGGTATTGTATTTCGCATTTTCACTGTATGTGTGATAAACATGGACTACTTTCAAACCAAACTAGAGGTAGCTGATCCCCCCCAAAAAGTCACCCTGATTTGGTAACAGATTACATTAAATTGACACAGCCACTGTTGGTATTATTTACTCAAATAATACAGATAAGATTACCTGTGTTGGATGACATGTCAAGTTTGGTTTCAGTCGGGACTGATAAAATTTTAAGTTCAAGATCACTCTGACATTGACCTTTGCCATAATGACCTAAAAAATAAATAGGATTCTTCCTTTCATCATGCTCAACCCATAGGCCAAGTTGGGTTTCAATTGGGCAGAATTGACTTTTGGCACAATGATTCCAAAATGAATAGGGTTCTTTCTCTCATCATGCCTAACCCACATGCGAAGTTTAACTTCAGTCGGCCAAACAAAACATTAATTTCAGAGTGGAAACCAACACTATAAAAAAATAAAAATTAAAGTTCAAGGCCACTGTGACCTTGACCTTGGGCACAATGATCCCAAAATAAATAAAAGTTCTTCCTCTCTCTCTCTCTCCGCATAACCCACATGCCAAGATTGATTTCAGTCGGCCAAGCAGAATTTTACAGAGTGGAAACCAACTGCATCTACAGACAGACAGATGGGCGTATAGCACCACGGCTATATCCCTCAAAACATTTTTCGGAGCGATAAAAATTGCACTCAAATGATTACCAAATTACAGGCATTCCTAATCGATAATATTGTGAAAGTCGATATACTGAATGAGTTAAAATTGTATTCGGTATTCACTAGGTATTAAAAAAAGTTTTGGTAAAATACCGAATTACTGTTAATGGTGATGCAACAGATGACACAATTTGAGCTGTTACAATAGAAATAATAATTGCAACGCAATGAATGGAAAACTTGCAATGTTGGCAAGATCATATTGAGGGTGGTCGCAACTGAAATCAGCATTTGTTTTGAGTGTTAATGGCAATAATAAGGCAATAATTGTGAGTTATGAAGATAATAATCTTGCACTTTGTAAGCTTTTGCAGAAATGTTTTCCCATAAATTAATTGAGTACCAGTATTTACAACAAAAGGCCCCAAGGGGCCTTAACTGTTCATCTGACGAAGTGTTCAAAGAACTATTTTGGGTCACACTCAGAGAGTCATGCATGGTTTATCAACACTGCCCCCCCCCCCCCCCCCCCATCAAATAGAGAGCCCAAATATTAACCCAGGGACCCAATTTGAACAAACTTGAAACTAACACACACACCCTAACACCACCCCCACCTTAACCCTTTACCCAACGAATCGCCCGCATCCGCCCGCGTAATATGCAAATTCAGCAGTTATTATTTTTCAAAAAATGTCAACAAAACCGTATCATGTGACCCCTCGTTGGAACGAGCTCGTCGAGCTCGTTCCAACGAGGGGTCACATGATATGGTTTTGTTGAAATTTTTTGACAAATTTGAAAAAATGTTATTTAAAATAATAAATTTTGATATCGTCTGCATTGGGTAAAGGGTTAAAGATGTTGTATACCAAATATAAAAGCATTCAGACTAGTGGATCTGAAGAAGATGATTTTAAATGAAATTTCCTCATACTGCACTAAGTAAAAATTTGGACTTTCATAGGGAGCCTAAATAATAACCCAGGGATGCAATTCAAACAAAACTGAATCTGACCCCACTAGAGATATTGTAAGGTATACTAAATATCAAAAGATTCTAACTGACAGTTCTGGAGAAGAAGATTTTTAAAGAAATTCCTTCATATTGCACAAAGTTAAAACTCAGGGTCCCACAGGGAGCCCAAATATTAACCCCAGGGACTCAATTTGAACAACCTCGAATCTGACTCCCCCAGAGATATTGTATACCAAATATCAAAAGATTCTAACCGATGGTTCTGGAGAAAATTTTTTTTAAAGAAACTCCTTCAAATTGCACAAAGTTAAAACTCGGGCTCTTATAGGGAATCCAAATATTAACCACCAGGACTCCATTTGAACAAATTTGAATCTGCACCCCCATAGAGATGTTGTGTACCTAATACGAAAGCATTCTAACAAGTGAATCTGAAGAAGATTTTTAAAGAAATTTCCCAATATTGCACGAAGTTACAATTCAGGCTCCTAAGAGGAGCCCAAATATGAACCCATGGACTCGATCTGAACAAACTTGAACCTGTCCCGCCTAGAAATGTGGTATACCAAATATGAAAGGATTCTGACTGGTGAATCTGAAGAAGCTTGTTAAAGAAACTCCTTCATACAGAAACAAATAAAATTTGGGCTCCTATAGGGAGCCCAAATATGAAACCAGGAACTCGATTTGAACAAACTTGAATGTAAGCTCCCTATAGATGTGGAATACCAAATACATGTATGAAAGGATTCTGACTGGTGGATCTGAAGAAAATTTTTAAAGAAAGTTACAAAAACCCAAACTTTGGCCTCCAATAGAGAGCCCTTCCTCATGTTGCACTAAGTTCAAATTTGGGCTCCAGCCTCCAAGAGAGCCCAACTATTAACCCTAGGACACAATTTGAACAAACTTGAATTTTATCCCCCTAGAGATGCTGTATACCAAATATGAAAGCATTCTGACTGGTGGATGATCAGGATCTGAAGAAGATTTTCAAAGACATTTCCTCATAATTTGCACTAAGTTACAATTCAGGCTCCCATAGAGAGGCCACATACCATCCCAGGAACCCGATTTTAACAAACATGAATCTGACCCTCCTAGAGATGTTGTATACCAAAATGAAACGATTCTGACTGGTGAAGATTTTTAAAGGAACTCCTTCATATTGCACAAAGTTAAAACATTTCCCATAGGGAGCCCAAATATTAACCCAGGGACTCAATTTGAACAAACTCGAATCTGACTCCCCTAAAGATATTGTATACCAAATATCAAAAGAATCTAACTGATGGTTCTGGAGAAGAAGAGTTTTAAAGAAATTCCTTCATTTTGCAGTTAAAACTTGGGCTCCCATGAGATGCCCAAATTTTAACCCTGGGACTCTATTTGAAGAAACTTGAATCTGACCCCCCAAGAGATGCTGTACACCAAATATGAAAGCATTCAGACTGGTGGATCTAAAGAAGATTTTTATAGAAATTTCATCATATAGTAGTAAGTTAGGGAGCCCAAATATTAACCCAGGAACTTGATTTGAACAAACTTGAATCTGACCCTACTCCAGCTTTTTATCGAAATTCAGAAAAAAGTGATAGCTCCTATCCAGACATCACACCAAAGCCAGATATAAAATTTGAAAAAGATCAGGTGAGCACTGTTGCCCGTAGGGTGTGCTAATGGAATTGTTGACAATTTATATGCCAAATCCAAGATTGCCATTGGCGGTCATGTTTTTCAACAAAATTCAGAAAAACTTGAGTGATGAGCCAATAAGATAAATGACCAGTCATCCGAATGTTGATGTTGTTGATACCGCTGGCAGATGGTCAGTATTTTAGGGTGCAATTGATGGTAAACGCCAGCCAATGCACAGTGTAAACACCCAATCCTGACAACAGTTTTAGTGTTGATTGTTATCAATGTTGCGGGCTTTAATAAACGATTTAATTATTGATGAGGAGCACATCTATTTTACTAATGGGCACTGCCATCTTGCAATCATATTATTTGATAAACTGGAATCACGGAAGAATAAAACGAAATGAAACAAACATGAACACAAACACTACAGTTTTATCCTTTACGGACGTTGTTGCCGAAATGCATGAAAGGTAAGGCCATATTAGAATGAAATTTTGTCAATGACATTGTAGCTCAACTTGACAAACTTGAACTTGGTAAGTTATAAGTGAAATGGAAAAATTGAAGATCATTGGTACCAATGTTAATTGGTGAAATTTCAACATAACAGCATTGTGTGTGCACAACATCAGAGTAATCCATGCATTTTTAAATGTAAACTGTAAGACTGGCTAAAGGAAGAATGTTGATACACAAATGCAGTATGTTCAGAGGTTATTGTAAATGGCAACTTTTTCACAGAAATAAATTGTAATCAATAGCTCTTATCTAAAGGTCTCACCTAATGAGCACACCAAGTTCAAAAACAATCCTCTGATAAATGTGGCCTGTAGGCCATGTCAAAGAAGAATGCAATAAATTCAAAGATTGTTTCTAACAGCAACAGTTTTTGATGGAAATGAAAAGAAAATTGATAGCTCCTATCTTTGTAACCCTGCATAAGCATACAAAGTTTCAAAACGACCTGATAATGATGTGCCCTCCGAGGTATGCCTAAGGAAGATGTTAATGCATAAATGCACTAAGTTTTGAAGGTCATTACTTGTGGTAATGTTTTTTTCTCTCTTTTTTATGGAAATTCATATATGCAGAGAGTGCAAAAGGGATAAGCTGCTGCACAAATGCAATTAAAGAACCTCAGTGAGCACACTCACATACCCCACACACCCCGATATTTCAAGCTCTAATCATTTTTTAAAAATAAACATAGATTCTAGGAATACTGCAGAAAACAGTGTTCTGTAGTTTCAACGGTATTGAAAGAATTCAAGCAGAGAAAAAACCCGGAAAACTGTAATTTTGATGAACTTTTCAAAGTCTATGGGGCCGTAATTTTGGTAAAAATCAGTGGAGCGGAACGAAACCCAAACTTGTTCTGTAGGCCACCATGTTAGACTAATATATCAAAAATCAGCTCAATATCTGGAAGCGTGTAGGAAAAAAGTCCGGAAAACTGTAATTTTAATGCATTTTTCAGAGTCCAAGGGTTGTAATTTCGGTAAAAATCAGTGGAGCAAAACAAAACACAAACTTGATCTGTAGGCCACCATGTTAGACTCACATACCAAAAATCAGCTCAATATCTGGAAGCGTGTAGAAAAAAAGTCCGGAAAACTGTAATTTTGATGAACTTTTCAAAGTTCAAGGGCCGTAATTTCGGTAAAAATCAGTGGAGCAGAACAAAATGCAAACTTGGTCTGTAGGCCACCATGTTAGACTAACATACCCCAAAACAGCTCAATATCTGGAAGCATGTACAAAAAAAAGTCCGGATAACTGTAATTTTGATGAACTTTTCAAAGTTCAAGGGGCGTAATTTCGGTAAAAATCAGTGGAGCGGAACAAAATGCAAACTTGATCTGTAGGCCACCATGTTAGACTAACATACCAAAAATCAGCTCAATATCTGGAAGCGTGTGGAAAAAAAGTCCGGAAAACTGTAATTTTGATGAATTTTTCAGAGTCCAAGGGCCATAATTTCGGTAAAAATCAGTGGAGCGGAAAAAAATGCACACCTGATCTGTAGGCCACCATGTTAGACTTACATACCAAAAATCAGCTCAATATCTGGAAGCGTGTAGAAAAAAAGTCCGGAAAACTGTAATTTTGATGAATTTTTCAGAGTCCAAGGGCCGTAATTTCAGTAAAAATCAGTGGAGCGGAAAAAAATGCAAACTTGATCTGTAGGCCACCATGTTAGACTCACATACCAAAAATCAGCTCAATATCTGGAAGCGTGTAGAAAAAAAGTCCGGAAAACAAGTAGGACTGACTGACGGTCTGACGGACTGACAGACCAGTCAAAAACATTATACCCCAGCAACTTTGTTGCGTGGGGTATATATAATAAGTTCAAAAACTGGTGATAACGACAATAATTTTTTATGGAAATGAACACATGCACGGTTGTATCTAGAGGTCACCCTGAACACACATATCAAGTTTCAAAGTAATCCAATCATACATGTGCCCGGAAGGGTGTGCCAAAGGGAAATATTGAAGCCTGACTCAGGGACCAGCCGTGAGGGCGACTAGGGCGATTATGTCGTCCTTCTAAGCCCAAAGTCGCCTAGAAAAATAGTCGGGGCGATTACAAGTCGCCCTCTAAAAATTGGCCAACATGAGGAAAGGCTGAACTGAGTGATGCGAGGTTTACATGAAAACGATTATTTTCAAAAATCGAGTGTGATAAATGGGCATTTTAATTCGTCAAATAAACGTCCATTTATTTGAAATCACACAACAATCAATTGTCCATTGTCGCTTTTGGCGGATTTTTTTATTTCTATTTTGTTGCATTTCAGTCGGTGCTTCAAGTGTCGAAACGAAAATAGATGACTTACGCGACTCAACAAAATCACCCAGTTTGAAAGTAGGTTACGTCGCTTAGGATGCCGAAAATGTATACACAACGGACGTATTTTATAACACAGTATTTTCATTTCATTTTGCTGACGACTGTTAACTGTTCGGCTGTCTATTCCCAGAAAAACACGAATGAAATTGAAACACTGGAAAAAAAGCTTTCGTGATGACAAGAAAAGCTTTGTACAGGACACAAGTGTGCATGTGGACGATCTTGAAAAAGGGTTCTCCTAAACACCAGAATGACACGAAATGACGCGGAATGACACCGGAATGCAATAAAAATTATGCGGAATGACATTTCTTTTACAAAATACCCGACCCCAGAATGTATTTTGTTTCTTAACTAACAAAGTACCTCCCAAGCAACCTTCTTACATCTGGTCCAGTTCACACTTTCAGACTTAGGAAATTATTAGCTCAGTAGACTTTGGTGAAAGGCAACCACAGGAGGGTGCTTGGAGATTGGCACGAAGAAGAGGGGAGGGGTCATGAAGGAGAGGGTAGCAGTGGGGGATTTTCAGTCAATAATTACTTTGTGATTTTTTAACCTGGCACAGATGCATCAAAGACAACTGGACCTGGATTATTTGGACGTTAATGGAGGACCACAAATTGAAAATATGAAGGGGCGGCGGGGATGGTACATGAATATTCTTAATTTCCCCACTTGCCTATGAAGTCTCCCTACATTTCTCTGCAGTCTCCCTATTTTTTCTGGAGGGAGACTTGAAGTCTCCCTAAAATTCCCCCCTAGGCTGGTCCCTGGCCTGACTAAACTAAGTTCAAAGGTCGTTGCCAGCAACAACATTTTTTGACAGAAATGGTCGAAAATTGATAACACCCATATAGATATCACCCCACACAAGCACACCAAGTTTTCAAGAGATCCAATCATAAATGTAACCCTAAAATTGACAGAAACGCATAAAAAACAAAACTTCTGGATTTTGGCACAAAATTTTCTAAGTCCCACCCGGACCCCAAATTTTCAGGGTAAAAAAAAAAAAAATTTTGTCTTAAAACTGACTGAAATGCGTAAAAAACAACAACAAAAAATTCCGGATTTTGGTCCAAAATTTTTAAGTTCAGAACGGAGCCTCAAATTTTCGGCCTAAATATAAACCCAGGGACTTGGCATGAACAAACTTAAATCTCACCCCCTAAGGATGCTGCATACCAAATATCAAAAGATTCTTATTGGTAGATCTGAAGAAGAAGATTTTTAAAGAATATTCCTCATACTACACTAATTTAAACATTTGGGCTCCCAAAGAGAGCCCAAATATCGACCCAGGGAATTAATTTCAATTAACATGTGAAACAATCTTCCAAAGATGTTATATGTGAAATTTGGAAGCTTTTGGAGCAGTGGTTTGGGAGAAAAGTGGTCTTACATGTTTTTCCCCATTACCCACAGTGTTAAAAAATGCTGACACAGCACTTTTTCAAAGTACCAAAAAAGTACCCCATGATAAAACCGATAGTAATTTTTTTTGACCATTCCATTCTGTTGGTCCTAAGGAAGCTTCACACCAAATAAGAATTCTCAGTGTCGTGTAGTTTGGAGATATCGGCGTTTTAATTTTTTTCTATTTTTAGCTCCTGCGGTTTCCATGGGGAGACGGGAACAAAAATTTGGGCATAAATTAAGTACTTATGATGCAATAAGCCCTCATATCAAATTTGGTTCAAATTTGCCTCTCGGTTTGGAAAATAGAAATTTTGGGAGTGGCAAAAATTCTTGCCCCTCCCATAACGAAGGCAAAGAATGCCTGACAAACTTCTCTTGAACATACATGATTCTAAACCTCAAAAGGACTCTGTATACCACATATCAAGTCTCTGCTACTGGTGGTTCATTAGAAGAAGATTTTCAAAAAATTTGGCCATTTTTTCCCCAAACCCTCTGTTCAATATGAGCCGAAACCTAATTTGCATAAAAATCAAAATGCCCCTATATAACCACTACTTACATGAAATTTAATTAAAATGTGGCCAGTGGTTTAGGAGAAAGAGGCTCAAATACCACCTTCACACAGGACGATGGACGGACGGACAGATGGACGGGGACGGACGAAGAGTGATAAGAAAAGCTCACCCTGACTTTTAGTCAGGTGAGCTAACAAGCAGGACCTTTAAAACACTGGACAACAGACGGATGGACAGATATGGTGAAGACATAATGCTCCCAAGAGAATCTCTCGGGGACATAACAATTAACAAGCAGGACCTTTAAAACACTTTACGATGCAGTGACAAGACAGCATTTGTGGAAAGGCCAACACAGAACACTGTCTTCATTTTTTATTGAAGAAGGATTTCATGGTCGATGAACGTGTATATCATGCGATACCACAAATTTTAATAAAAAAAATAATCGCGTAATTCTAAGAAATTCAAACAGGTGTCATGATACCTTGTAAGTTTAGTAATGACAGTCTGTAGAGTGAAGGAGATCAGTCTCATTATTTTGTTTTTGATGACATTGTATATCGATGCTTTTCTGGTCCTGTTGACCTTGACCGAAATGGAAATAAATAGAAAACGAAACAAAGTGGAGAGATTAGGAATTTCCCTCCATGCAGCTCTTTGTAGAAGCAAACTTTCATGTCCTTTACACCATAACCTTCAGTTTGATGTATACTGAGTTGAAAAAGAGATTTTTGTCAGTGATGAGTGGCAATAAAAAAAGGTGCCAATCACAGTTTATCACACCCTCTGGAATTGACTTCTTACTGTGCACAAAACTCTGCACACACTGCACTAGTGTTCAACCAATTACCCAAAATGCCTTCAGACTGATTACTGGTTATTTGAGCTCATAATTGGCTGATTTTTATGCTAATTCCGATTGTAATACCATGCACTACCAGACAATTCAAGGCTTAAAAGAACTACATTAAACTAAACAATTTTCACAATGTTGAACTTTGTTGACTCCGGTCGCAGTCAAATTACCGGTCGCGCACACTTGGGTGGTAAACGTGGCTCTCAGAGCCACATGAACCGCCCAAGTGCACACAACTGGTAATTTTATTGCGACCTGAATCACTGGAGTGCAAAATTCACTTTTCCGGTATGAACTGGCGATTGCCGCAAGTACGCTCAATTGTAAGCTTTACATGTCGTTTAACTTGTATATCCCATAAAGGGGCGTCTAGAGAGATAAGAATACACATTATGGTTGTTTCTCAACTTTATTGAATGGTATCATTAACATCATTTTACATTAACAATTGGACAATTGCAATAGATAATAAACACCGCTCGTACGAAAACTTCATCTTTGGCATATTTTGGCCGCCCAGCAGCTTGGTGCTGGCAAAGAAAGGTATTGGGATCAGTCCATAAAGGACATGATCGATTTGTTTAGGTGCTCTTTGTAGTACTGTGTACATTATGTATATATTTGTGTTGTTATTGGCTATACTTTATCCCAAAATTTGGGAAAAATTGAAGTAAATCAATAAAGTATAGCCCTTAATCATCAACAGGTGTCTTTCGAGTTATTTTGTTTTGCATGGGTAGCATAAATGGCAAGTTGATGATATCATCAGCTAGATTTATGCTACAGTGCAAAAGTAATGTCTAACAGTCATTTTGGCTGTTACTGTACATAAATCTTCAGGATTGTTATCAATTAGTTTCGGCTGACTGCACACGAATACAATGTGGGAAGTCGGACTAGTTTGTCACGTGACGCGGTTCCTTTGATGTAGCTGTATTCCGCGGAATTGGAGAGGGTTACTTGTGAAACAATGAAGTAATTAGTCAAAATAGTTCGTCTTCCCAGTTTCCTATTAGCATCTCTCAGCATCGCACGCAAAAATTTGTTAAGTCTATATTTGTTATTTTAAAGTATATTTTTCAACCCACCACCACCCCAACATCCGCCTATACTTAACTGCGGCAAATTTTTGTGGGCATATTTTGGCCGCCCAGCAGCTTGGTGCTGGCAAAGAAAGGTATTGGGATCAGTCCATAAAGGACATGATCGATTTGTTTAGGTGCTCTTTGTAGTACTGTGTACATTTTGTATATATTTGTGTTGTTATTGGCTATACTTTATCCCAAAATTTGGGAAAAATTGAAGTAAATCAATAAAGTATAGCCCTTAATCATCAACAGGTGTCTTTCGAGTTATTTTGTTTTGCATGGGTAGCATAAAATATCATTTTACATTAACAATTGAACAATTGCTGAAGATAATAAAATGCAGTTAATGAATCATCACCAACTGCTTGGCAACAATTGGTTGAGCCGATGTTTCCTGAGCCGCCGCCATTGTCTTTCGATTGCCAACAATCGGCCAATTGTGGTGGCTGGTTCTGATCATCAGTTGAACACCACACTGTACATGAAGGACTGTGGCTGCTTAACCTGGGATAGGTGGGGGGGTAGAGGGTGGTAGGGGGAGTCTTTCTCAATCAGTGGTGACACACTGACACTCACACCAGTGGGTAAAACAAGGAAAACAAATTAATATAGCATCTGAGTGTCAATGTTCTCGTATTTCTGTCTGGGCCAGTTTTCCCACTGATGTCAGAAAATCAAATTTAAGCACTTTTCAAGGACTTCAACAATAATTTTCCAGAACTGGTATAACTTTGATATGAACCTACAACACCATAGCAACATGAAGAATTTCAGTCTTGAGAACCTGATCTCTGGAAAACCCAACAAGCAAGATATACATGTATATCATTCATTGAGTTCAACAAGGAGTCATCTGCAATGCTAAAACATTGCAGATGATGCCTTGTTGCACTCAAGGGATAATATAGAAATCAAATAAATACGATTTCTGACCGATTTTGTGATATCGCATGTATGTGGGGAGGGTTATTCAAAGACTGATTTTCTCTGAGGTTGAAGGTGAACCGAATTTAAATCCTTTTTCAGGGGATCTGGTGATGAAAAATCAAGTACTTTTCAAGGCAAGAAACAATTTCAAGCACTTTTCAAGGAAGAGGCCAAAATTCAAGGGCTTTTTAGTGGGCAGTCAATGTTCTACAGTGTTGTGGAGAAGAAAACAGACCAGATCATGACCCAATCACAATCTGTTCAAAATTCTCAATCCACTTTTGAAATCACAGTTTTGTACCTGTCTCTAGACAGTTTCAACTTGTTTTGTTTTCACTTGTATAACTACTATTAACAATAGATTACCATGGACTGATTAGTAACATATATCTATACACACAGTCTGTACTCAGTGCATGCTATGAGCATCTGTATATTGCTGAGAATTACAATCCAGTTTAGTTGGCAGAATGGACAGATCAGCCAATCTGTTTATCATTACTGCTTTGTTGGAAGTGAACTCTCAACTACTGTTCAGTTTAAAACCATTCACTGTGGTTAAGTGTATAACTACACAACTTAGTACCACAGTTGTGTCCAAAATAAATATGATCTAAATTCTGCAGCCTCCTTAAAATAATAATATTGTGGAACCCACTTACTAAAGTTGTTTATCTTTAACCCTTTACCCAACGCAGATAATTTCAAAATTTATTATTTTAAATATCATTTTTTAAATTTTTTCAAAAAATTGCAACAAAACCATAACATGTGACCCCTCTTTGGAATGAGCTCGACGAGCTTGTTCCAAAGAGGGGTGACATGATATGGTTTTGTTGAAAGTTTTCGAAAAATAATATTTTTTCAGCTGCTGAAGTTGCATATTACGCGGGCGGATGCAGGCGATTCGTTGGGTAAAGGGTTAAAAATGTTTAAACTCCTTGCATGCTGCTGGCAGATTTTATTTTGTGCCCAAGACAGGATTTCTCTTGCCACTGAAAGAAGTATATTTTGGGCACATTTAATCCAATTTTCGTCCTGAAAACTGAATAGATTTTTTCACAAATGATTCCTGAGTTGAAATTCGATGAATTTTTCAACAAATCTGGTCATGGCTGGTAAATAACTACTATGACTTGATTTGATGAAGAATATCTTGAAAATACTCAGTGGGTTTAGAGTTAAGGTCACTTTCAGAATCTATGGGTACATCATGACATAGCTGAAGGTTAAAGGTGTAGAATAGGGACTTTTCGTTTTTTTTTTTTAAATAACGCTTTTCTCGCTATTTTTTCTCTGTTTTCTTAAAGTAAACTATATTTTGAACAAAATGACACAAAATCACATACTTTTATTGTTTCTTTCAAGAAATATTAACGATTTTATTGCGACAGCGCCATCAAACTCACTGCAATCTCTCCGTTCCATTATCGCTATCATAGGGAGAGAGTTTATTAATTGAAATGTCAGCTGACAAACCCTGCCCCCTCACTAAACTGACCCTAGATCAAATTTTAGGGTCAGTCTAGTGAGGGCCAGGGTTAGCTTACCGATGAGATCACCGTGGTCCTAACTGAACTGACCTTAAATCGAGGAACATGCACACAAGCGAAGCACACCTGCCAACACGCACACAAGCGAAGCGCACCTGGTATCATATAGAATGATTTCTCCCGTGTGACGTCACTCATAACAATGAATGAAAACAACAGCGGCTGCGAAATTTTCAGTGGATGAAACAAATGGCAACTGAGAAACTCGCAATTCAACGGGATTTAAAATCTATTCTCTTACATGTTAAAACATGATAAAGGTACCTAATTTTGTGTCATTTTGTTCAAAATATAGTTTACTTTAAGAAAACAGAAAAAAATAGCAAGAAAATCGTTATTTAAAAAAAAAACGAAAAGTCCCCTAGTCTACACCTTTACCAGCTGAAGTTTAAAGTCAAAGCCAATCATTTATCGGTATGTTGTTAACTTCAATGGATTCTCAACCCAGGCATTGGTTATATTTATTTATTTATTTATTTATTTATTCATTTATTTATTTATTTATTTATTTTTTGGTGTTTAAAGTCACATATTTATGCACAATGGCTAATCATGACCGTGACAGTTTTATGGGTGGCAGAAGCCGGAGTACCCAAAGAGAACCACCGAGCAACGACGAGTAGCTGCCAGCTCCCCAACATCGTAACTCCACACTGCAGGACATGCATTGTTAGATTGGTTGAAGACATGTGCACCATCGACGTGCAGTACGTCTCAGTACACGGCGTCATTGTGGCCCCATGTGGGCAATCAGGGTTAAGTGTCTTGCCCAAGGACACAATGTGGGAGTCCGAATCAATCGCTCAGATGGTCACCCATCCGAGGACTAACCAGGCTCAACGTTGCTTAACTTCGGAGATCTGACGAGAACCGGTTACCGCAATGCCACAGCACCCTCCAGGCATTGGTTACCAGTTCCAATTACACCATAAAACAGACTGTCTACTATAGCTGCCAAACACTGCTCACTTTCTGGCATTCCTAAAGGAACCCACTTGGTTGTATACAGTTTTAACTCTCCCAATTAGGTCGGGTGCACGGTGGCTCAGTGGGAGACTGCTGAACTTCTATGCTAGAGGTCCCGAGTTTGATCCTCGACCGGGACAACCCGCGTTTTGTCCTTGGGCAAGACACTTTATCCCGGTTGCCTACATGGGGGCACAATGACACCATTTACTAAGGCGTATTGCATGTCAATGGTGCACAAGTCTTCAACCTCTGTAACCCTGCTTGAGCGGAACTTGAGCAGAGTTAGAATGTTGAGGAGCTGACAGTTGCTCATTGATGCTCGGTGGTTCTCTCCAGGTACTCTGGCTTCCTCCACCCATAAAACTGTCACGGCCATGATTGACCATTGTGCATAAGTATGTAACCTTAAACACCATAAATAAACAACTCTCCCAAGCCTGGAAATAAGCCGACTGTCATCTGCAAAATGAGGTCCCCAAAGGATGAATTTGGAGTTTGCTACCCTGCTTTGCAGGGTAGCATCCCCAAATTTACCCTCTGTGAACCTCAATCTGATTAAGTTCTTAAGCCTAAACAGAAAGAGATACCCACAGGACAAACCGACCCACTGTAGGATAGCATCAGCAAATTCACCCCCTGGTGACATCATTCTGCTGCATATGACAGATTGCCTATTTCCAGGCTTGAACTCTGCCCCCTCCCCCCACACACTGAGGTCAAAATATCTAATCTTCAACCTGATAATTTCCCACACAGTGCCAAGTTCTAGGACATTAACCAGTTCCATTTTGTTTGACAGATGTCAATGAGCGCCGTCAAACAGGGTTGGACTGCTTAAATTCCTAGTTGCACAATTAAAAAAATTGCTACTTGAACTCTCAATAACATATTGACATCAGTTTGCAGAGGGTTAATGAAATTGTCAAATGCAAAACAATTTACCATACCTTCAATACAAATGTGACCTCTCACTTACATAATTATGGTTTACAGGTTAAATATCTATTCATGGAATTACCATTACTGTAATCTACTGAATCTTGCACAGATAACCACTTAATTCCTCCATATTATTTGATTTATATTTTGTTTTACAGAGCTCTGTCCAAGGTTTGTGAGCACTATCAAACAAGATATATTTTTATTGGGGCTCATACAAACTTTTGACACCTTGTGTCGCACCATTTTACAGGTGGAGGAAGACACAATTTTAGCACAATTTTACAAGTGGAGAAAGCAGGAGAACCCTGGGAGAACCATCTAGCAGCAGCTGCAGCAAGAAACTGTCAGACTCTCCAATGTACAAATTCTGCACAAGCAGGCCAGGTTAACTTTGGTAAAATGAAGGAAAGTGCAGTATGACTTAGTACATAATGCCACGTTGCCACCAAATGGGCAGTCGGGATTAAGTGCCTTGCCCAAAAACACAATGCAGTTACTGCTGGCCACGATTTTTACAGAGCTCTGTCCAAGGTTTGTGAGCACTATCAAACAAGATATATTTTTATTGGGGCTTATATAAACTTTTGACACCTCAAGTCGCACCATTTTACAGGTGGAGGAAGACACAATTTTACCACAATTTTACAAGTGGAGAAAGCAGGAGAACCCTGGGAGAACCATCTAGCAGCAGCAAGAAACTGTCAGACTCTCCAATGTACAAATTCTGCACAAGCAGACCAGGTTAACTTTGGTTGAATGAAGGAACGTGCAGTATGACTTAGTACATAATGCCACCTTGCCACCAAATGGGCAGTCGGGATTAAGTGCCTTGCCCAAAAACACAATGCAGTTTCTGCTGGCCAGGATCGAACCGTGGACCTTTGGTCTTGAAGTTCAATGCTCTAACCACTGAGCCACCGCACTCCCATCAATGAAATCAATATAAGATATTATGAAATAATACAATTTTCAGCCTTTGTATGGGAAACTAACCATAGTATGGAAAGAAAGTGTCAATGACACTGTTGCTCAACTTGTGTAAGACATGTATGTACATGTATAGTATGTGACACAGCAGTGACACACATCTAGGTAATGACCTGATAACAAAAGTGCATATAAAGTATTTTAACGGTCTGTACATAAATACTGACCGTAGACTGTAACAAATGTGTAGGTAAAGTATTGTAAAGGTGGGCGACAGTTAGATGCTAAACTAGAAAAGAAATCTTCATGGGGTAAATGTTACAATGGGGATCCTTGTATGGCACACCATAAGCCAAATGTTAGCAACTGTTTTGGCCTGTTTGATTCAAACCCTTCTAAGGTTGATTCATACTAATTAACACATATATGTCCAGTCCTTCTTAAAATATAGGTATTTGAATTTTTTATCTTTAGCTCATAGGGTTCCCATGGGTGAGGAGGTTTTATTTTTCTCATTGTAAATAGAAAATCGGGTTGTGCTAATGTTTACGCTCCCCAAACAACAACAAATATTAACACAGGAACATGGCTTCAACACATTTGAATATACACATCCTTGGGATGCTGAACTCAAGAAACATTATTCTGTCTGGTGTTTTTGGAAAAGAATTTTAATAATCTCCCTTTTTGAGTCCCAGAGTGGGTCTGACTGAACCCAAAAATATTTGTTCTCATAGCACGGTGATAACAAAGGCACCCAATAAATTTATAGCAAACATCACTGACATAAAAAATGTAATACACAGAATCCCGTAAATATGACTGCCAACAGGCATTTTGAATTTTTGGCCGAGCCCCAAAGCACTCATTACCATCCCATGATTATAACAAACGTAGTTCTATAAGTTCTGTACAAAAAACTGATTGCGCCTAATTTCAGTATAAAATGGCCGTCGGAAGCCATCTTGAAATTCGGACCACATGAAAAACACTCGTTCCTGTCCCAAGGTGATAACAAAGGTACCCAAGAAGTTTCGTGAAGATTGGTTCATAAATACAGCCTCTAGCACGAGCCGTATTGACATGTGCACTTGCTGTGTATAAGTAGCACTGAATAAATCCAAGTTCATCTAATTTGCATAATTTCTGCACGAGAAAAAATCCTGTATTATATGTGATGTATTCCATGTCACTGAACATTCATTCAATGAAAGTGTCAATGACACTGTAGCTCAACTTGTGTGTTGCGTTGGATGAAAAGGATAATGTTCAATGTTTATGAAAGGATTATGAAATAAGACAAGAATTGTGATAACTGGGAATATGTTCATTTCTGTTCCCTGTTTGCTATGTTTTTGATACAAATAATATGAGGTGTACACTGTACTAAATAGCTGAGGGGTGGGTTAATATGACCTCACAGTTAATGTATGTGGCCCTCACAGTTAACGTACATCAACGAAAGTTACCAAGTTACAGTGAAATTATTCCAAAACGAGTCATCCTATCAAGTTACATTGAAATTCCTTCATAAATAGGGCCTGTAGACTGTGCTAAAGGTTTTCGGTCTTCGGGCCCCTGTAGCCGTCAGTTTCCCAATTGCGTCCAAAGGGGACGTTCTCTTCTAGACATTATATGAAGTCAACCTACCAAGTTACAATGAAATCTCTTCATAAATATGACCTGTAGACTGTGCTAAAGGTACAGTTAAAACTAGAAGTCCTGTCACGAATAGTGCGCTTATCTAGGCTTAATTGTGCATTGGAATTGCGCGCAATTGCCATATCGAATGGCATCCAAAGCAGGGCAGGTTCTCCTGTTTACTCATAGCAAACACATGAAATGTTTCTGCCAATGGCTCTCCGGATTACCCGGAGGTCCATTGGCTGAAACATTGCCTGTGCACAGGCCATATGTACAGAATATGATAGCTTTAATTGGGTCATAACGCGCACATTAATGCGCATATCAATGTGCTATATGTGCGCATTTCATGACAGGACTTCTAGTTTTAACTGTATTCGGGCTTCGGGCTCGGGCAGCCATCATGGTTGAATGATCACAACCAAAAGGGGACATTCTCATCTGGGAATCATCTGGAGTGATCCTACGAAGTTACAATGAAATCCTTTCATAAATATGACCTGTAGACTGTGCTCAAGATTTTCGGGCTTCGGGCACCTGTAGCCATCACATTTGACCAATCACGACCAAAAGGGGATATCATCATCTAGGCATTATATAGAGTCAATCTAACAAGTTACAATGAAATCCTTCCACAAAAATGACCTATAGATCATGCTAAAGGTCTTTGGGCTTGGGCAGCCATCAAGGCTGAATGATCGAGACCAAAAGGGGATGTTCTCATCTAGACATTATTTGGAGTCATTCTACCAAGCTACAATGAAATCCCTTCATAATTGTGACCTGTAGACTGTGCTAAAGGTTTTCGCGCTTCGGGCTCGGGCAGCCATCATGGTTAAATGATCGCAACCAAAAGGGGACATTCTCATCTGGGCATCATCCGGAGTGATCCTACGAAGTTACAATGAAATCCCTTCATAAATATGACCTATAGACTGTGCACAAGGTTTCAGGCTTCGGACACCTGTAGCCGTCACAACTGACCAATCACGACCAAAAGGGGATGTCATCATCTAGGCATTATATTGAGTCAACCTAACAGGTTACAATGAAATCATTCCATAAATATGACGTTGTTGCCTATGCTAAAGGTTTGTGGGCTCGGGCAGCCATCAAAGCTGAATGATCGCGATCAAAATGGGACGTTCTCATCTGGACATTATTTGGAGTCATCCTACCAAGTTACAATGAAATCCCTTCATAAATATGACCTGTAGACTGTGCTCAAGGTTTTGGGGCTTTGGGCTCCTGTAGCCATCACAGTTGCATAATCACGTCCAAAAGGGGACTTTCTCATCTAGACATTATATGAAGTCAACCCACCAAGTTACAATGAAATTCCTCAATAAATATGACCTGTAGACTGTGATAAAGGTTTTCAGGTTTTGGGCTCTGGCAGTCGTCACGGTTGACAGATCACCCCCAAATGGGGAAATTCTCATCTAGACATCATACAGAGTCATCCTACCAAGTTACAATGAAATCCCTCCATATTAAACATGACCAGCAGACTGTGCTAAAAATTTTTGTGTTTCGGGCTTGTGCAGCCATCACGGTTGACAGATCATGCCCAAAAGGGGACGTTCTCATCTAGGCATTATACAGAGGCATCCTACCAAGTTACAATGAAATCCTTTCATAAATACGACCTGTAGACTGTGCTAATGGTTTTTGGGTTTTGGGCTCGGGCAGCCATACCGGTTGACCGATCGCCACCAAAAGGGGACGGTCTCATCTAGACATGACCCCAAACCTGCATATGAAATTTCGTGACAATCAGACAAGAACTGCAGGGTGTAGCCTGTGCTAAAGGAAAATGTGAACAGACTCACCGACTAACAGACTTCCACATGCGTGATGGCAATAGCTTATCTTGACTTTGTCAAGTTAAGCTAATAAAAATTGGAGGATTTCTCCAAAATTTGATCCTGTCTGAAGGCGTTTAAGACTGTGGGTCATAGGCAAGAGCAAGGAGCTGGGAATGCCCCATGCTACAGGTTAGAGGAGGTGCCGCATAGATCAGTGTAGGATCAAAACTAGGAAATACAAACTCAGGGAGCTATTTGCATTTAGATAGATGGTGTATTACCTGTTGTGGAAGGCAAGCCACACGTAGACAGAGTTAGCTTTGCCCATATGAACATTATTCTGAGATAAATGGAGGGGAGCGTTTAACCCCATTGGTGGCGAATGCTTCAGTGAAAAGCATCCAGTAAAGTGACAATACACCAGTGGCCGTGCGACGACAGTTGTAGAGTCACATTGCATCACTTGTTGTTAGAGGAAAGGAGAAATAGTAAAGTGACAAACGTTAGTGGCTGTGCAATGGCAAGAAAAGAGTGAAGTGAAAAGGTGACCAAAGTCCAAATATCAGCAACAAGGAAGAGAAACCAGCAACAACAGAGAATGCGGGCCCACAAGTGACTCGAAAACTGTGTGGGTGGGGTGTGATAAAGGTTTTGTTTTTCAGATTCATTGGATTTCATGTAAGTCACAAATTACCATATTTATTTTTATATATATGTATTAAAATGGTTGTTTTCAGTGAATCCCTGTTGATTTATGCTTTTCTGAGGAAAAATCATTGACCCCTTCAGGATAAGAGCCACCCCAATAAAAATGAAACCGTCGGGTTCGTTATGGTGAGACATACATTCATCCACAGATTCAGGAGACACTCCTTGAGTTTTGGCTGAATACGTGGCAAGAATCTACATGTATTTCCCCCAGCAACAGTTTCCAACATGGACAACCACTAAAAACTCTTTTTTCAGTCTAATTTCTGGGTGGTAGCCCACCCTAACCTTTTCAGCTTACCGTCCCTAACCCTAACCCTAACATACAATCAATGAAAATACAATACCCACTTGGTAGCCACATAAACCATTTTAGCCACATAACCTCAGTTTTTTACACATAAACACCATTTGTTACTTCAAATTTATGTGGCTAGTCACATAAATCAGACTAGACACATAACAGTGCTGGGTACCAACAACTAGACATATAAACCTGATTTGTTTGATCGGTCAGTCGATTGGTCGGTCAGTCGGATGGATAGCCGGACAGATGAATGGAGGGATGGATAGATGGAGGTCTCCACTAGATACCCCAAATCCTCCTTCGGAGATCAGGGGCATAAAGTTGGATGAGGTGGCAGATAGGACTGGTAGCAAGCTTAGGGAAAGATACATGCACACAAGTTCAAAAAAATTTTTAAATAATTTTCTTTTAAAAATGAAATTTTACATACTTGATTGTTACATGTTACAGGAAAATAAAATCTTATGATCTGAACACACCAGTGCTAAAATGAATAGCAGATTTTAAAGTTTGAATATCATTTCATAGAATTTGAACGTTATTTTGAATATTAGTTTACTTTTGTAATGTGTAAGGTGCTACAGTACAATTCAAAATAAGTTGTAGGATAACCTCTATAAACTATGTATCTTTCTCTTCCTACACTGATACGTCCAGAAGCTGACATCATTTTCTGGAAAGCTCTCAATGAGAGCTTTCCAGAAACTGATGTCAGATTCTGATCTTATCAGTGCAGGAGCAGCAGTATACTTAGTTTATTGCGGTTATGCTGCAACTTATTGACTTGTACTGTTTCGATGTGTATGAGTATATGTATTTTCATTACAAAATTGGATGGGGTGGCAATAAGATTAAATTTATTATTTATTTATTGATGTTTAAGGTCACATATTTTTGCACAATGGCTAATCAGGACCACGGCATGAGTATCAACTCAAGATCAGGGGGTGAGCGTTAATAAGCAATGTTGCCCATTTTAGAGAGGGTTTGCAACTCCCAAGCATTGGTGTCTAGGTCCTATTTTACCAGTAAAACAGAGCCTGTTTACCGCAGTGAACAGGCACTGCTTCACTTCCCGGGGTTCCCGCGGGGAAAGTTTAAATTTATTGGTCTGGTACGGCCTAAGAGGACGTATAATCCTTACCATATGAAAAAATATAGCCTTATAGCCTTACCAGCCAATTCGGAACTAAAATATGTTACACCTCTCGTAGTCAACAACAATTCACAAAAATTCTTTGTGTTTTCAAACAGTAAGACCAAGAAGATTGCAATACTTTCACTGCAAGCCTAGTGTTGTTATAGTTTTTGCCAGGTCATGTCTATAGTGTCATGTCTGTATTATTACTTTTGCATCCTAAAGGTGTCTCTAAGCCTGGAAATATGCAGACTTCATATGAAGAATGAGGTCCCCAGAGGGGGAATTTGGTGATGCAACCCGGCACAGCAGGGTACATGTAGCATTACTAAGTTTACCCTCTGTGAACCTCAATCTGAATCAAGGTCTCAGGTCTAAAGAGAAAGTGGTACCCAGTGGATAAATTGACCCACTATACGGGATAGTATCAGCAAATTCACCCTCTAGGGACCTCATTCTGCATATTGCTTATTTCCAGGCTTGGCCATAACTGATGTTTGTCAATTTAATATTTGAAAAATTTTATCTTCCATTAATGGATATTCAAAAATTTGTTTCAGAACTACAACAAATCCCAGTTACAAGAAATTTCTGATAATAGATATAGTGGAAACCAGTTAATTGAATAGCCACTTTGCCATTGAAAATTATTCAATTAACAGGAGTACTCAATTAACAGGGATTGTGTCACTTTCCTGTATTCTGGAGATAAATTTAGCATTTATTCTACATGTATTATATCTTGCTTGAAAGAGTTCCATGAGCTCTGTCAAACAAGATATAATAAATTAAATGCCTGTATTGGATTTACTGAGGCCAAATAGGTCTACAAGTAAAGAAAAACTGGAGAGCCAGGGTGCTTTCTCGACAGGATACATATTATTATTATTATCATTATTCAATTAGCAGGAGTTTACTCTATAACCTATATTCAATTAACAGGTCTAATTTGTACTGGAGGTATGGGAAATGGTTTTGTGTTGGAAAATTATATTCAATTAACAGGGTTATTCAGTTAAGAAATATCCAATTACATGTAAGTGGGCTCCACTGTACCAGCACTGAACAGGGTGTGCATTTTGAAAAATAGTTAGGGCCTTTAATAAGTCCACGAGATTTGAGGGTCGGGGCCAACTCGGGGCTGATTTTTAAACATGCCTTAATAGTTTAATATTGTTTTAAATTTTTGTCGAGGGTGGAAAAACAGCCTTGACAGAAGCACTCTCAGTGCTAATCTCAGGGCCTGGACTGATCAGCCCCAATAAAATGTAAACCCTGCACCGAGGCAGTTAATGCAAATGATTGATGAGGTTTAATTCTAAGGGCATTCTATAGTGTTTACAGATAGTATATTAGAGGACTGTTGTTTGTGTATTGATAAGAACTCCAGTACTATGAGATACCATATGTTACACATTAAAACAGATATTGTAAATCATATAAAACTTTTTGGTTTCAACCTTGAACTTGATGTGAGAGTTAAGTTTAACCAATCTGGCTTAAAATTGGTTTGAAGAAAGAGGTTGGAATAAATGTAGCCATTGGATGAAAATTCACTTATGTTTCTTCGGCTGTTGCATACAGTACAGCCGCCTAAGACTGACTGGTCACTTTCCATGGGTGGGCAGTATGTCCATAGACGCAATAATATTATTGTGCCCGGTGCTTTATTAATTAAATATTTTATGCTTATTCCTATAATTAGTTTTTGGAATGTAATATTATTGCATTCATTGAAATATTGCCGCCCATGGAAACTGAGCAGTCCACGGCAGCCATACTGTAGGACCAACAGGGACTCTATCTGTGTTAACCCTTAAAAGCCTAATTCTGACTTTAATCACTTTTTAATGCAAAGGAACAGGTGCCCCACCATGCAGTCTCTGGTTTAATTGAAAAGGAACATGTTGTTAGGCAAGTTTTAGCAGTGTAGATAGGTAGCCAAAACTTTCCTAAAGCCTGAGAAGCCACAGGATGTGGACTGTCAAAATAAAATATGAACCACTCAACATCAACAGCTAAATTAACTGGAGTTTAACGTCATTTTCAACAGTCAGGAATCATATCGGGTTCAGCAGTTATACAGGTGAAAGAAGCCAGAGTACCCAGGGAGAACCACTATGCAACAGCAAGTAACTGTCACCTGTACACCTTAGTAAACACTGCTACCATGTTTAGCCTAAAGACATGATGCCAATGATGTGGGGCAACCTGTTGATCTTTCAATCTTAAGACCAATGCTTTAACAAATGATCCACCGCGCTCCCAACCAGGCACTAGAAACTTGAACCAAAATAATACCTAGAAATGACCTGCAGTATATTTCCTCAGGATATTTTGTGTTTTTAAAAATTTGATCAGCAGTTTTTATTGCTGTCCTGGAAAATTTATGAGCAAAGTCAACTTCATCCCCCATCCCCCCCCCCCCCCTCCCCCACACATTTCCCAATCTCTATCACATACTGCACTGCCTGGTTACTCATGTCCGAGCTCATACTCTAGCATAACCCCATCCCTAACTTTACAAATGTGAGTTACCAAGTGCCCACCCCCCCCCCCCCCCCCCCCCTTAGTCGAAGCACACCCTTCTACATGTACTTTTCAGTTTTCGAATAAAGACAATTTTAGTCACAGGGACTGGTAATTATGGTGAAAATAGGTAAGTAGTCATCTGATTATTGCGACAACTAACCTTACCAAATACACAAAAAGCTAGAGTACCCTGGTCCCGTGGGTTGGCAATGAAAAATAAATACATCAGTGATTGAAACATGGTCTTTGAGTTCATAATTTGACTTCCACTTTGCAATTTTCAAATCGATCCACCCAAACAAAAAAAGTTGTGGAAGATGATTATGAAGAATGACTGGTGCACATCAAGGGAGCTAATTTATAGGCACCGACATCGTAGAAAACACTAGTGGAGTTTTGTCAACTGATTTGAAAACACTCGGAAAATGGTGGTTAAATATGACCAAATAAATTGGTGTATTGTTACAGAGTTTATCTGTAGTTTTACCATTTTTGAACTGGAATACTGGATAAGCATATAAAATTTTTAATCGCACAATACGAACCAAATTTCGGTGATTGGATCACACATGGGAGATCTTGCTTCGCAAACTGCGATGCGAACCCAAACAAAAAATGCCCTGTTCCTTGATCATCCCATCAAACTAGAATTTGATGACAATTGAGGTTGGAAAGGGGGTTGGAGGCAGCTCATAGGTAAATTTATTTTATTTATATATTGGAGTTTAACGACTTTTTCGACAGCCAAGATCACCTCACGTCGAACAGTTTTATGGGTGAGGAAGCCAGAGTACCTGAATAGAACCACTGAGCAACTGTCAGACTCGCCAACAAACTAACTCCACACAAGCACGCGGCTAGCATTGGTTGAAGACAAGTGCGGCATCAATGGGAAGTACACCTTAGTACACAATGCCACCTTGCCCCATGTGGGCAATGGGGTGAAGTATTTTGCCCTCGGACACAACGCGGTTGCTGCAGGTGGGATTTTAACCGAGGACCTCTCAGCTTGCAGCCTGCACCTCTAGCTACTGAGCCACCACGCCCCCAGTTCATCAGTAAAAGCTTCCAATCCAATCCATGTTATTATAAATCATCTCCCAACATGTTTCTTACTCTTAGAACACAGACAGGAACCTATAAACTTCAAAAAATAAGCAAAACTTTACCTGAATTATTTTTTTTTTATTCTACTGGAGGTATGGTAAATTGCCCCAACTAAAGATGTGCAATACACTAGGGCTGGGCAGTTTTGAAATCTGCGTTTTGGTTTGGTTCTGGTTTTCGTTTTGTACAAAAACTCGGTTTTCAGTTCAGTATTGGTTTTTCAAAATATATTGTAGAAATCCACATTTTAGAGGGTAATGTACACATAAAACATGTCTGTATTTGTCATCCAAATCATGAGGATCCTACACTGTGTTGAGTCACCCAAGTTATTGGCAGCCAAGACTAGACTACATGTACAAATCACTGCCTAGCGATTTGTTTGTCAGCAGGACCTCCTAATGATGGCATGTTAGGGGCACATGCTCTGAGATCGTAAAAGCCTATAAAAAGCTAAATGATGACCACAACATAGGCATAAAGTCAAGTTTAGCATGGGAGAGGAGGTTAACCCTTTACCTACATGTAACATGGAAAGCAGATGACACTTGCAAAAAAAATTCTTGAATAATTTTTTTCATTTTTTGTCTCAAAAACAAAGGTTATGACCCCTCGTTGGAATGAGCTCGACGAGCTCGTTCCAATGAGGGGTCATAACCTATGTTTTTTAGTCAAGAAATGGAAAAAAATAATGAAAATTAATTGGCAGTTTTTGAGAATAGCGCTGAAAGGTTTTGACCATTACATTGGGTAAAGGGTTAAATAAGCCTTCCATATGTACTATTTGGCAAATAACATACACTTCAACTAACTACAGTTAAGAAGTAAATTTCGCGTTTAGATTTAAAAAGTAACTTGCAAGGGAGCTGGCTGGCTCTCCTTTTAAAATGAGCAGCTCTGTCCCTACAAATAACTAAGGACTTGGGCAATATTGCATGACACCTTTTTCTAATGTAGTTGAAAAGTATGTCGGGCTATTAAGGGAGCTCTCCATGTCTATACAGGTCAAGTAGTCAGACTTTCCCATGATTAAAATTGGAAAGTTCCTATTCAAAATGATCAAGTGAATCGATTTCTTTGCAAATGTTAGTGGCATTCACCATAGAAAGGTCTTTCTGGTGATTGTGGCCATAAAGATTCTAACAGAAGTTGGTCAAGTATTTGGTCTCTATTTGAAGAGTATACTCTGCAATCTCCTCGAAAGAAGGGGGGGGGGGGGGGGGGGGGGGTGGTACTCTATACAAAAATCTTCTCATAGTTATCCTACAACTTATTAAGACTGGTACTGTATATCTGGTACTCAAGTTGTAAATACAAGTAATCAGAAGTTCACATCTGTTGGAGTGTAACCTCTATAAACAGAGAATACTTATCTCTATCACTACCTCCTGCATCTGTATGCTCATGATTAACATGCCAGTTTATTAAATACTGTGCACAGTCATCTTGTTGCATAGCACATAAATATTTCTGCACAATTTCAGGCACCAGTTTGAAAAAATATTGGTCTTCTCTGTGATAATATACAGTACAACCGCTGTGGACTGGTCACTTTCCACTGGTGGGCAATATTTCCACTGATGCAATAATATTAGATTCAAAACACTAACAAGAGGCTATAAAGAGCCTGTAATCGCTCACCTGGCAGAACTACATATCCCACAGTTATTCTAATCAAAATCAAAGAATGCAGCTGGCTGCCATGCTCCTTCATCTGCGCGAAACAGAATGATGATTGTTTTTAGAGGACTTTCCATACCGGTACATTATTTGTGCCAAGTTTGGTTCACACTGGCAAAGTAGTTTCTGATAAGATGAAAATATGATTTCCCATAGGTTTTCTATGGTAACTATGAGCTGCAATTGTGTCCATATTTGCAACCCGATCAACATTAAATGAGGGTCGTTGGTAGAGGGTGTCCCAGTCATCAATCATGTGAAGTTTCAAAACATTTGGCCTTGTAGTTTCAGAGAAGATTTTTCAAAATTGACTACCGGTAATCAGAATCAGAGAATGCCTCTGGTGGCCATGTTTTTCATCCAACAGTATCAAAATGAGGAACAGTTGTAAATAACCTCGCACAGACTATTCCTGCCAGGTTTTGTTCACATCGGCTCAGTAGATCGAGAGAAGAAGATGAAAACGGTGATTTCCCATAGGGTTTCCATTGTAACAACTATAAGCCACAATTGTGGCCATTTTTGCAACCTGATCAACATTAAATGAGGATCGTTGGTAGAGGGTGTCCCAGTCATCAAGCATGTGGAGTTTCAAAACATTTGGCCTTGTAGTTTCAAACAGGGACCAGCCGTGAGGGCGACTAGGGCGATTATGTAGCCCTTCTAAGCCCAAAGTCGCCTAGAAAAATAGTCGGGGCAATTACAAGTCGCCCTCTAAAAATTGGCCAAAATGAGGAAAGGCTGAACTGAGTGATGCGAGCTTTGCATGAAAACGATTATTTTCAAAAATCGAATGTGCTCGAGTGTGATAAATGGGCATTTTAATTCGTCAAATAAACGTCCATTTAATGAAATCACACGACAATCAATTGTCCATTGTCTCTTTTGGCATATTTTTTTATTTCTATTTTGTTGCGTTTCAGTAGGAGCTTCAAATGTCAAAACGAAAATAGGTGACTTATGCGACTCAACAAAATAACTCCATTTGAAAGTAGGTTACGTCGCTTAGGATGCCGAAAATGCATACACAACGGATGTATTTTATAACACAGTATTTTTATTTCGTTTTGCTGACGACTGTTAACTGTTGGGCCATCTATTCCCACAAAAACACGAATGGAATTGAAACACATGAAAAAAGCTTTAGTGATGACAAGAAAAGCTTTGTACAGGACACAAGAGTGCATGTGGACGATCTTGAAAAAGGGTCCTCCTAAACAACGGAATGACACGAAATGATGCGGAATGACACCAGAATGCCATAAAAATGATGCGGAATGACATTTCTTTTACAAAATACTCGCCCTCAGAATGTATTTTGTTTATTAACTAACAAAGTACCTCCCAAGCAACCTTCTTACATCTGGTCCTGTTCACACTTTCAGACTTAGGAAATTATTAGCTTAGTAGACTTTGGTGAAAGGCAACCACAGGAGGGTGCTGGGGGATTGGCATGCAGAAGAGGGGAGGGGGTCATGAAGGAGAGGGTAGCAGTGGGGGATTTTCAGTCAATAATTACTTTGTGATTTTTTAACCTGGCATAGATGCCTCATAGACAACTGGACCTGGATTATTGGGACATTAATGGAGGACCACAAACTGAAAATATGAAGGGGCGGTGGGGGTGGTACATGAATATTCTTAATTTTCCCCACTTGCCTATGAAGTCTCCCTACATGACTCTGCAGTCTCCCTATTTTTTCTGGAGGGAGACATGGAAGTCTCCCTAAAATTTCCCCCTAGGCTGGTCCCTGGTTTCAAAGGAGAAGATCTTTGAAAATCGCCCAATCAGAATCAATCAACCAATCAGAATCAAAGAATGTCTCTGGCGGCCATGTTTTTCATCCGACTGGAACAAAATGTGGATGGTTTGTAGAGGACCTCCCATAGACCATCTCTGCCAAGTTTTGTTCACTTTGGCTCAGCACTTCCGAAGATGAAAATGTGATTTCCCATCGGATTTCCATGGTAACTATGAGTAGCAATTGCGGCGACGTTTGCAACCCGATCAACATTACATGAGGATCATTGGTAGAAGGTGTACCAGTCATCAATCATGTGAAGTTTCAAAACACTTGGCCTTGTAATTCCAGAGAAGATTTTTGAAAATCCACTAATTAGAATCAAGGAATACCTCTGGAGGCCAGGTTTTTCCTCTGACAGAAACAAAATGAGGAATGTTTGTAGAGGCCCTCCCAGAAACCATTCCTGCCAAGTTTGGTTCACATCGGCTCAGCAGTTCCACAGAAGAAGATAAAAATGTGAAAAGCTTACAGACAACGATGGATGACAGACGCCAAGTGATGGCAATAGCTCATTGGCCCTTTGGGCCAGGAGAGCTAATTATTGAAATAAACATCAAAAGTTTAATAATTTAGTATCGGGTACAACCTGGAGCTTCATTAATTAAAATTTTACTGATGATGATGTTTATTACCTGGTAAACGCATGCATGGACATCACTGCCCATGCGTGGATTATGACCAGTCCACGCAGGCCTTTAGATTACCCCAATTTCTCACTGTTTACATGTGTGTCTAACTTAGAGAATGTGTGAAGACATCAAGAAAAATATTTAAATTCTCTGTGCCTCTTCTATATTTTAGAATAACTTCCACCGTAATATGATCATAGAAACACAAAGAAAGGCAGGGCAATAAAACAAAACAAGATAAGACTGTTATTTCTGGTTTTCATGTGCCCAAACTAGGGCTAAATGGTGTGCCCAAATTAAGTGAATTTAAAGGCCTGCCACAGTGACCTTACTGTACTCTGAGTACACAAAGAATGGTACATAAACTGTGAATTTGCTTGTTGAGTCCTCAAGCTTCTTCTGGCCTTGCACGTAAGAGTTCCGTATAAGTGGTCTCCCCACACTGAGAGGCCAAAGACAAAATCACTACAGGTGCATACTTTACAGTATGTGGAAACTGGATGTCCACCAAAACACCCAGAGAGTAGCATTTTCACCCAGCAATATACCTCATGTTATTGCTAGCTGGAAAAAAGCATAAGTCTGATTTCAACAAATACATGTAGTCACACAGTTCAACCTGGAGGTCCACTGGCTGAAACAGTCTGTGTTTATGCTTTTACACAAAAGTTTGAAGCTGATTGTGTGAGTGGAAACTTCACTTGGCAGTTGTACTATGATAATCCACTACCCTTAACCCTCTTTTATTACAACTTTCAGAAACTGTGAATTACTACAGTACAGCCGTCATGGACTGGACGTAAGCCACATGTGAGCAGTGATGTCCATGCATGCATTCACCTAGTAATAAAAATGATCATCTGCAAAATTTGAATTAATGAAGCACCAGGTTAGATCCTGTGCTTCATTAACTGGTTGAATGCGGGAAGCCACTATCATGGCTCTACTGAAAAGAGCCAAAAAACACTTTAGTGGCTTCACACTGTATTCATTACCTTGTTTGCTCAGTTGCAGAAAAATAAACAAGTGCACTGCCAGGCGGCGGATCGATATACGGCAGAAGACATTGTGCAGATGGATGGATGGATGGACAGACGGACAGATGACATCGATGCTGGTTATCGAAAGGAATCATCCTCTAGCCATAACTAATCAACCATAAAAAAACCAGTATCTGTTCGATTATCACATGGACAAGCTAAAGTCCCTGAAAATCCCCAATGGCTGCCATGGCAGCCATATTAGATATGCCAGAATGCTGGTTATGGAGAGGCACCATCTTCTAGCCATGCTTAATCAACCATAAAAACCATTATTGCGTGGACAATCAAAAGTCCTTGAAAATCCAAGATGGCTGCCGTGGTGACCATATTGGATATGCCAGAATGCTGGTTATCAAAAGGAACCATCCTCTAGTCATGACTAATCAACCATAAAAAAACAGTATCCGTTGGATGTATTGTTTTCAAGTTATTGCGTGGACAAACAAAAGTTAAAAGACAGACAGACAGATGGATGGATGGACAGACGGACATTGCCATACCATAATTCTGCCCACTCATATGAGCGGCCAGATAACAAGTTTGTTTAAAATTGCTTTATTACAATTTATTGGAGAGTGCCTCCAGGCACTCTCCAATAAATTGCAAGAAATCAATTGCTTATGAACAAATTCTTGCTAAAATAGGGCTCCCTTTTCTGGTAGCATGGTATCCTTAAAAAAAATACTCATGTTACAAATCACCTTTGAAAAAAAATTAAGCACTCTACCAGTTAAACTTTTGATGCTTTTTCCTATAATTGGTGTTTGAAATCTATTGTTGGGTCCATGGAAATATTGCCCACCAATTGAAAGTGACCAGTCCACAGTGGCTGTACTGTACTGACGGGTCAACTTGAAAGTGTATCTTTTAATTGAATAACTAGACCTTTAAATTCCACCAAACTCACACAGTAACATCTGAGAGTTAGGAGGACGGAAATTTTATACATTTCCTATTCGCAAATATTTTCTTTATAACTGGTTTATGTTCTTACACGAGAGTGGGGTGGTTCAGTGGTTGCAACATTGAACTTCAAACCGAAAGGTCCACCTTTCGATCTCTTCCAGGGGTAACTGTGTTGTGTCCTTGGGCAAGGCACTTCATCCCGATTGCCCACGTGGGGGCATGATTGTGCTGGGTACTAAGGCGAACTGCACACCGATGATGCACTTGTCTTCAAGCAATGCTACCCTACTTGTGCAGAGTTAGTATGTTGGGGAGTATGACAGTTGCTCATCATTGCTTGGTGTTTCCCTCCAGGTACTCCAGCTTCCTCCACCCGTAAAACTGTCCAACACAGGGTGACCCTGGCTGTTGAAAGTGTCATTAAACCCCCATAAATAAAACTGAGAGTGAAAGGGATGGAAATTTTATACATTTTTGCTTCAAAATGATAGGCTACACATCCTGTTGCTTTGTGGTTGTTTCTAGGCAAGTCTTGGCTGCCTATGTAAGCAGCCAAGACTTGCCTAGAAACAACTACTACCATATGCTACTTATAATGTAACTTTGAGTTTATGGAGACTGAATGTTTGGGCACCTGTCCTGTTGCAGTAAAAATTAAGTGATCAAAGTTGGAATTAGGCCATGTCGGGTTAACAAATATTCTGAGGGTACCAGACAGCTCCTAGAAGCAAAAAAAAATAGCATTTCAGACAGTCAGTATAAGCAAAATATTTCTTCAATGGGGTGAACAGTAACTGACTTGGCAAGTCTGTGAGGTCCTCAAATTAGGCCAATTTAGGAAAATGAGCCAATTCATGTTAATTGTATTCTCCTGTTGATTGAATATTTTTCTCAGGCAAAGTGCCTATTGATTTAACAGAGTTCCAGTGTATTGTGTGAGAAATTTATCACATCGTTATGACATGTATCCAAAGTTATATCCCTCCTCTGCACTGTATATTCACAAAATAATTCAAAATAATAAGTTTTATTTTTGCTAATTTGGAAAAAAATATAAAAGAAGCACACAGATCTTTTCCACCAATAATTCACGTGAAGCTTTGAGAAATAAAATAAAAAAAAAATTTGTTAAAACTTTCGGAATATGATAGGTTGAAGTTATTCAAGTTTATTTCTTTCAGTGGCTGTCAGAATATTTTATTTCTATCTACAACTGTACACATAAAGTAGAGAGAGATGCAATGTATTTCAGTTCATGACATTTATTTGGCAACAATGCCTGGAAAAGTGGAATCGGTAGCAAACAAAAGGTATATCATGGTTCAATCTTTTCTGAAATTATGTATTCACAACAATATACTCTGGTCCGACTGCTATAAAACTTGCTGAATAGGCAATCATCTTTCAAAATAAAGCGTGTTGAGACTAGAAACTAGAGCCAACTTAGAAATAATTACCCGGTATATGCACCGCAAACGTTTTCAGGCAACCTCTCTTTCAAGTGATATTTTTCATATTTTTTTTAGCCAGTTGAGTGCTGGAAGGTCCCACTTTGGGCTCTACTGTGTCTGTGCTTCGTATTATCTTTGAAGTTAAATTATTTAATCTGTGTGGATTTGCCTTCTTGCAGTTTATGGGAGAGTGCCTGTACATGTCGGTTGACTGCTGGAAGCCCATATTTGGGCTCTGTTGTGAACTATAGGTACTGTTGCTTAAATGCTCTATTTTCTGTAACTGCGCTTTATACTATCTTTGAAGTGAAATTATTCCATCTGTGTGGATTTGCCTTGTTACAGTTTATGGGAGAGTGCCTGTAGGCACTCTCCCATAAATGCTAACAAGGACAGACCAGGTGAAAGAAGTTTTGATGACCAACAATAATTTAGAGCTCTACCAATTAATCAAGCAAGAGAAAGACAAAGAAAAATTGATCATAATACCGCAAAAATATTGTGATGTATCAATAAATGTAATCGGCTGATTGTAGATCATTGGATGAAAATGATATTCAGTGCTTGAACATCTCCATTCCCTAAAATAGGCCACCATTCCATAAAATTTAAATGCCCATATCTCCAAAATATGGCAGCTGCTGCATTCGAACAAAATAGAAAGGGTATACTCCATAGATGGTCTGTGCAATTTTTGTTTGAATTTCGCCTAGTGGTTGTGGAGAAGATGTCAAGTTTGCAAAAAGTTAACGGACGACGGACGAAGGATGAAGGACGCCGGATAAAAGTGATGGCAATAGCTCCCACTAAGTTGTTGAACTAAGTTATAATTCAGGCTCCCACAGGGAGCCCAAATATGAACCCAGGGACTTGGCTTTAATAAATTTGAATCTCACCTCCCTAACGATACAGTGTACCAAATATCAAAAGATTCTTACTGGTGGATGTCAAGAAGAAGATTTTTAAAGAACGTTCCTTATACTGAACTAAGTTACAATTCGGTCTCCCCCAGAGAGCCCAAATATCATCTCAGAGACTTGGATTGAACAAACTTGAATCACACCTTCCAAAGGATATTGTATACCAAATATCAAAACATTCCGACTGCCGGATCTGAAGAAGATTTTTAAAGAAAATTCCTCATATTGAACTAAGTTATAATTCGGGCTCCCACAGGAAGCCCAAATATGAACCCAGAGACCTGACTTGAGCAAAGTTGAAACTCACCTCCCTAAGGATGCTGGATACCAAATATCAAAAGATTCTGATTGGTGGATCTGAAGAAGATTTTTAAAGAATATTCCTCATACTGCACTACTTTAAATATTTGGGCTCCCATAGGGAGTCCAAACATGGACCCAGGGATTTGATTTCAACACACATGTAAAACAATCTTCCAAAGATGGTTTGGGAGAAGAGTAGTCTTAAATGTTTTCCCCATTACCCACAGCGTTACAAAATGCTGACTCAGCATTTTTTCAAAGTCCCGAAAAAGTACCCTATGATAAAACCAATAGCAATTTGTTTGGACCATCCCATTCTGTTGGTCCTAAGGAAGTTTCACACCAAATAAGAATTCTCAGTGCCATGTAGTTTTGGAGATATGGGCATTTAATTTTTTTTCTATTTTTAGCTCCCACGGGGCATTTTGAAAAATTTTGGGGCAAAACTCAAGTACTTATGACCCATTAATACTTCATATCAACTTTTGTACAAATTGGCCTCTCGGTTTGGAAAATAGAAATTTTGGGTGGGGCAAAAATTCTTTTTTTGAAATCCCTCCATATTAAATATGACCTGAAGACTGTGCTAAAAGTTTTTGGGTTTCAGACTTGGGCAGCCGTCACAGTTGACAGATCATGACCAAAAGGGGACATTCTCATCTAGATATTATACAGAGGCATCCTGCAAAGTTACAATGAAATCCCTTCAAAAATACAACCTGTAGACTGTGCTAAAGGTTTTTAGGGTTTTGGGCTTGGGCAGCCATCACGGTTGACCGATCGTGAACAAAAGGGGACTTTCTCATCTAGACATAACCCCAAACCTGCATATGAAATTTTGTGATGATCGGATAAGAACTAGGGGGTGTAGCCTGTGCTAAAGGAAAATGTGAACAGACTCACAGACTTCCGCACACGTGATGGCAATAGCTTAGCTAACAAAATTGAATTTGACTCCCCTAGAGATGTTGTATACCAAATTTGTAAGCATTCTGACTAGTGGATCTGAAGAAGAGGATTTTTAAAGAAATTTCCTCATCTGGCACTAAGTTAAAATTTAGGCTACCATAGGGAGCCCAAATATTAACCTATGAACAAGATTTGAACACAATTGAATCTGACCCCTCTAGAGATGTTGTATACCAAATATATTACTCAAAGTTTGCTAAGTACCAAATATATGACACATCATTTTGACAAATTTGCTTCTGACATATTTGCGATATTTTTGGTGGATATGATTGAGGAATGTACTGAGATGGTCCCCAGAGTTTACATTAGCTCTCTTTTCGTGACAGTCATGGAAAGCATGTTCCCCTTGATTTTCATGATGTTTTCGTGTACTGTCTACATGTACATGCCATGTGTCGGGTATTCAATCTCCATTTCAACACAAACCCTTGTGATTTAATGATTGAATATAGCAAATGCAAATGTAAGAAGACATTTGTCTGAAGCAGAAATGTGGCGGGCTGTAGGGATGGTGGAGCAAGGGGCTACCCAACATCAGGTTGGTGAAGCCCTTGGTGTGCACCATACAATGATCACCAAAGCCTGGGCAATATTTCAGCAGTATGGCACACCAGTAAGATGGCATGGTGGTGGCAGAGACAGGGCAACATCTGCAGCTGAAGACCAGTTTTTGATCATTCAGGCCCATAGGAACCGCTTTGCTTCGCAGTGACCTTCAGAATGCATCCGGGGTAAATGTTTTGACGTAGACTATCCGGGCAAGATTGCACGAAGGTGGTCTCCGATAGAGAAGACTATGTATTCGCATTCTGTTGTCCCAGAACCACCGCCAGGCACGATATGGATGGCCATGGATCACGTTGGATGGACCAGAGAAGATTGGCAACCTGTCCTTTTTACCGATGAGTCAAGGTACTGCCTAGACCACACAGATAGGCGTACTTGGGTATCGAGAAGACCAGGAGAGCGATTCCATGCAGCCAACATTGCTGAGCATGACCGCTATGGAGGGTCAATCATGGTCTGGGACGGCATCAGCTGGGATGGACGTACAGAGCTCTGTGTCCTTGAACGTGGTACATTGACTGCACAACTGTATATTGATGAGATCCTGGATGCCCATGTCAGATTGTATGCAGGTGCAGTGGGTGATAGATTCATTCTGATGGACGATAATGCCCATTCTCATGTTGCCCATGCTGTCCGGGAGTACCAAAAGAGGGAGGGGATTGAGCGTATGGACTGGCCAGCAAGATCCCCTGACCTCAATCCAATCGAACATATCTGGAATGAGTTGCAGCTTGCAATTTCAGCCCGTCCAGTCCAGCCAAGAAGTGTCCAGGAGCTTGGTGCCATGCTGGTCCAAGAATGGAACATTATCCCACAAAGGACCACCGGGAACCTGATTGGGAGCATGAGAAGGTTTTGTCAAGCTGTAATTAATAGTAATGGGTCTCGCACTCGATATTATTGAAGCTATACCAGTTCGCTACGTCAACCTTTTGGCATATTGAAAAATTTCCTCTTTTACCAATAATATCCATTTTCCATGGTTATAGTATTGAAAAGCTAAAAAATAATGTCAAACACAAATAAAATCTTAATTTCTGTACTTAAATCATTAAAGATACAATTAAATTAAAAATATATACACTTTTCATTATAATATTTCAACTAAAAAGTAAATCAGGAAGTTGGATGTACTTGGTGCTTAGCCAACTTTGAGTAGAAAATGAAAGCATTCTGACAGGTGAATCTGAAGAAGATTTTTGAAGAAATTCCCTCATACTGTACCAAGTTAAATTTCAGGTTCCCCTATGGAGCCCAAATATTGACCCAGGTACTCGACTTGAACAAGCTTGAATCTGACCCCCCCCCCCCCCCCCCCCCCCCCCCCTAGAGATGTTGTATACCAAATATGAAAGCATTCCGACTGGTGGATCTGAAGAAGGATTTTTAAGGAAATTTCCTCATATTACACTAAGTTACAATTTGGGCTATCATAGCGAACCTAAATATTTATCTAAGGACCCGATTTGAAGATTTTTGAAGAAATTCCCTCATACTGTACCAAGTTAAATTTCAGGTTCCCCTATGGAGCCCAAATATTGACCCAGGTACTCGACGTGAACAAGCTTGAATCTGTATACCAAATATGAAAGCATTCCGACTGGTAGATCTGAAGAAGAAAATTTTTAAGGAAATTTCCTCATCTAATAACAATCTTTTCCCCACACTCCAAACAAAATGAAAATATCATTTTGGCTAATACTGCCCAGCACTAAATATGCATACTCTGAGAACTTTTGTGGTATCAAGCTTTCGTAATTGATGATTTATCCAGGAAATTCTGTAGTATAACAGGCACCAACAGATTTTCTTCAGTGTCCTACTTTAACCATCGGAATCGGCATAAATGGCAGAAAAATAACCAGTAATCGATAGCAAGTTTTGATAATCAGTTCACCAAGTGCTATTAAAAATTAAAAATTATCCCCCATATTGCACTAAGTTAAAATTTGGGCTTCCATAGGAAGCCCAAATATTAACCTAGGGACTTGCTTTGAACAATCTTGAATCTGACCCCCATAACAATGGTGTGTGTGTACCAAACACTAAAAAAGTCTGACTGGTGGTTCTGAAGAAGATTTTTAAAGAATATTCCCCATATTGCCCCAAGTTAAAAATTTGGGTTCCAGTATTGCCCCCAAATATGAACCAATGGGCTTCATTTTAACACACTTGTATCTTACTCCCATATGGATGCTGTAAACCAAATATCGAAAGATTCTGACCATTGGTTTTGGAGAAAAGATTTTAAAATTATTTTGCAAATATGCTGACTCAGCATTTTTTCGATGCTCTCCACAGAACACCTTAACAAATCCGATGGCAATTTTTTTTTTACCATTCCATTCTACCAGTCTTAAGGAAGCTTCACACCAAATAACAGCTCTCTGTTCTGTGTGGTTTGGGAAATACGGGCATTTGAAAATATTTCTATTCTCAGCTCCTGATGTTCGAGACTCAAAAGAACTACATTAAATTGAACATATTTCACAGTGTTAAATTCTTTTGACTCAGGTCCAGTAAAATCACCAGTCATGCTCACATGGGTAGTAAACGTGGCTCCCAGAGCCACCGTTCACCACCCAAATGCACGCAACTGGTAAATTTTACTGCGACCTGAGTCAATGAAGTACAATCTCTTCACTTTTCCGGTATGAACTGGCGATTGCTGCAAGTAGGCTCAATTGTAAGCTTTACATGTTGTTTAACTTGTTTATCTCATAAAGGTAGCCATTGTGCATAAGTATATGACCTTAAACAACAATAAATAAATAAATAAATTATCTCATAAAGGGGCATCTAGAGAGATTAAGAATACACACTGTGGTGGTTTTTCAACTTTATTGAATGGTATAACTGACATCATTTTACATTAACAATTGAACAATTGCAGAAGATAATAAAATGCGGTCTATGAATCATCACAAAAAGCTTGGCAACAATCAGCTGATTGTGGTGGCTGGATCCGATCATTGGTTGAACACTATCGCCGTTGATTGGAAAAAACAACCCTTGAAAGAATTGATAAATGCACTCTCCAACGCAATTTGTTTATTTTATAAGGAGATAGAAAGAAGTATTGTTGGATTAGGAAATTTTCACTTGGTGTCAAGACATGTCAAAATTCTACATTATCCCACAGATTGTAGGATAAAATACCCTCGGACAAAATACCCTTAGGACATAATACCCTCAAAAAGAATACCCTTAGGACATAATACCCTCAATGGGTAGGACAAAATACCCTCGGACAAAATACCCTCAGACCAAATGTATATCAAGTTGGATTTTTTTTTTTGCTATCTGCCATTTATATTGTGCTTCATATTCAATTGCCATCTGCCATTGGTATTGTGCTTCATATCTATTTAGTTTAACCCTTTACCTAACCTGAAAAGCAGACGACACTTGCAAAAATAATTCTTGAATAACTAATTTTTTGTCTCCAAAACATAGGTTATGACCCCCTCGTTGGAACGAGCTCGATGAGCTCGTTCCAACGAGGGGTCATAACCTATGTTTTGGAGACAAAAAATGAAAAAGCAGTGAAAATTAATTGGCGATTTTTGAGAATAGCGTAGCCGGTTTTGACCATTACGTTAGGTAAAGGGTTAATAAAAAAAAATTTAAAATATTGGTACTTGTTATTTCAAACAAAACACCGGCTAGTGTTACCCCACCCCCCCCCCCCCACCCCACCCCACCCCAACACCAAAAATCCAACTTTATATACATTTGGTCTGAGGGTATTTTGTCCGAGGGTATTTTGTCCTACCCATTGAGGGTATTATGTCCTAAGGGTATTTTTTTGAGGGTATTATGTCCTAAGGGTATTTTGTCCAAGGGTATTTTGTCCGGATACCATCCCACAGGCTTGGAGTACAAAAACAAAAGAAGAAAGGCAAAAACAAACAAAAAAGTTTTTTAAACAAACAATACCAGTTGATAGAAGAGTAGTCATTTCTACAGATGGAGATCTTTATGTATTAAAAGACTTGACTTACAAGGGTGCAAAATAACAAAGTCGGTGTCCGCCATTCTGGATGTTTCACGCAGCAAGAATTAGAGATGACTATTCCATTCCTCCAATTTCCACTCTTGATCTGTCATAGTTATTTCGGACCCTTATAAAAAAGTACTGTGACACATCATGGTGTACTGATTATATACTATAATGTATCACATTACTTTCTTACAAGGGTGCAAAATAACAATGTCGAGGTCTGTCATTCCAGTTGTTTTATACAGCAAGTTTTAGTGATGACAATTCCGTTCCTCCGATCTGCACCCTACATTTTTTGTTAGTTAATCAACAAAATACTTTTTGGGATTGACTATTGGTAAAATAAATGTCAATCCATATCTTTTTAATGTCATTCCAGTGTCATTCTGCATCATTCTGTGTCATTCCACATCATTCCAGTCTTCACAAGGACCCGCCGTTATGAATGTATTTTCAGTCGGTGATTTCCGCCCCACAACAAAAGCAGTCTGAATTACTTTGTACAAAATGGGACTAAATGAAAAATAATTCTGATAAGCCCCCCAAAAAACAGCACAAAAAGTGGACATGACTAATCATGGGTTTTACTCTGACCATAACAAATTACTAAAAATTTAACAATTCATTAAAAAGTAAACTGATGTAACAAAATATCCATCCACCCTCTTAAAAAGTTTCAAACTCATAACCTGCTGAGTAATTTTAAAATATTGTTCATCATTTTACAGCAGCCATGACTAGATTTATGAATAATTGATGAAAATGTGACTTGGGAAATCATTGGTCAAAAGGTCTTTACGATTCAAAGGGGAAAATTGGGATAAATATCCTTAAACTTGACATATTTTACTGGCAAGAGATTCCTGTCCTTGGGCAGGAATATCTGCCAGCAGCATGCAAAGAGTTGAGAACTCACCTAAAAAGCATACATTGAGTTAATAGCTTCATCAAGTCATTTCCTCATTTAGTAGTCACTATTTCGCAAACGACTAGTGAATTCCAAAGTCGACTAGTCAATACCCAAAAGTAAAGTCGACTTTGACTAGTCATTGGTGATAACATGTCTCCTTATATATAACAGTGTTGGTGTTCTGGTAGAGTGCTGAAGGTCCAAATTTGGCTTCACTTGGGCATTCATATACAGCAACTTACTAGAACATTATTCTGTTAATGTGCTTCTAATTATGCTAAGAGTGAAATTATATAGTCTTATTTAATTTGCCTTGTTGCGATTTATGGGAGAGTGCCTATAGGCACTCTCCCATAAATTGCAACAAAGCAAATTAATAACATATCCTGATAGCCCAAAATAATTCAGCACTCTACTAGTACCAGTTAAAACAAACTACTGTCACTACTATTAGATGGCAATAGATGTATACATTGATTGCCCAATATTGCTGTTCAAACTGTCTGACAGTGGCACAGAAGGGATACTATTTACCTAAAAGCTTGAACTCCTCCGATTAGTCGACTGCACATTTGAGAGTCGACTACTGGTTTGCCGAGAGTCGACATCGACTAGTCGACTAAACATTTGAGTACTAGTAGTCACTATTTCTCAATTTACAATGTATAAAGCAATATGTTGAAAATTACTGCCACCAAATTAAATTGAACTGCACGAACTACTTGGGAGAGGACATTTTGACCTGCACAAAAAAAAAAATTATTTCGAGCCTTATCCATGCAGAGGGGATTTTAGGGCAAAATCCATTCTGCATACACTACATGCTGAAAACACTTCATACCTTGCAATTTCTGAAAATCCGCATGAAGCTGTGGCATGTAATGGTGTCCATCCCTCATTATCACAAACATTAATGTCAGCTCCTAAATCCACTAGGAATTCAACCATATCCAAATTGTCATCAATACATGCCTGCAAAAAAAAAATAATAATTTTCCCATGTGAACATGTACTGGTAGCATCACAAAAATGGGAGTGACAGAAATGGGAGTGACAGAAATGGCAGAAAAAGTGATGATATCATGGCTATTATACTCTTCCATTATTCTCATAGAGTTTATGTTTAATAGGGTTTTTTGGTAACTTTCAGCATTTAATGGCTGTAGAGTGACCACAACATTTGTATAATGTCCAAGTTAGCCAATCGTTTATACCTATAAGGTGCCTACTTTCAAAGATTCAAATTGACAAGTTACTGGGTCCTATTATACTAACGAAATGGATCATGCTTACCACAGCATATGTAATTAGCATGCTCTGTTCCACTTTGCATGAGGAATGTTCATGGATAGCATCCCATTTATTGGTGTTTAAGGCCAAAAATTTCTGCACAGTTGCTAATCGTGACAGCCACATGGTGATAAAGTAAAGTTTAGTCAAGCGTTTATACCTATGTTGACCATTTTAGAGGACTTCCAGCACAAGCATTAGTGATAGGGTCCTATTTTACCAGTAAAACAGTTTGTTTACAACAATAAAGAAGCACTGCTTCAATTCCCGAGGTTCCCACAGGGGGATAGCATCCCAGGAAACAAGAAAAACTTTCCTGTACAGTACTACAGTCGAAACTAAAAGTCCTGTCAAAATTAGCGCAGAAAATGCTTGTTAGTTAATGTGCTCCTTACTACAGAATAATGAAGTAGTCTGAAATATTAAAATTTTTTAGTAAATTTTGTTTCTTAACATACCTACCACAATTGTTTACAATTGGCTGTAACATAAGTGCAAGCCCTACTTCGGAACTAACTCAAGCTTTTAGAATCTTTTCCAAACGAGTTGGAAAAGTACTAGAGTGCAAAAGCACGAAAAAGATCGAAAAAAGGGTCGAGCGAGACCAGCGCTCGAAATTACAGGTACTCTCTCTGCACACCTCTTGCGTTTACCGAGCGCATGCGCAACAAACCGTGACGTCAATTCCGTATTTCCGCCAACGAGAAGTTTGTGATTTAGCGGGGAGGCATCGATATCAAAGATATCCCCAAGGAGGGTGGGCCTCCGGTAAACAATTGTGGTAGGTATGTTAAGAAACAAAATTTACTAAAAAATTTTAATTTCTTTTCAACCTACTCACAATTGTTTACAATTGGCTGAATAAACAATAGGAGGAGGTGAATCACATAACCAATACCAACAAGAGTAGCAGTAACGAAAGCAAGGATGGCAGAGAACAAAAACTAAAACCTGTAATGAAGAAAGAGAGAAGGCACCTGAAAAGAACAAGGCTGAGAGAAGCGCAACCTCGACAAAAACAATTTAACGAGGGTGCACCACAGCCTGAGCAGCAACGAGAGGACCTAAAGAATAAAGGTCCTCAGATTGCTGCTGAAGGTGGCGGAGATAAAAGGAGGAGAAGGTAGAAGCATTCCTCCAGTAAGCCGCATTCATAACATCACGGAGCGAAACAGAATTGGAGAACGCCCAGGATGTAGAAATGGCACGAACCTCGTGAGCATTAAGCCGGTTCGAAACAAGATCCGATGCAGACAAGCGAGAATAAGCCAGCTTGATTGCAAGACAGATCCACCTGGAAATAGAATGGGAAGAGATAGACTGCCGCTTAGGAATGAGAGACAGAAAAAATCTCTTCCGATCCCTCCTAATGAACTGAGTGCGAGTAATGTAAGTCTTGACCGCACGAACAGGACAAAGAAGAGGCCTCCGTCCATCTACAGCAGGGAGAGCCCGAATGCAGATGGGAGGAGGTACCGAATCGGGGAGTTGATTCTTAGCCAGAAAAGAGCAATCAGTAGTGAATGTAACACTGTTAGCCTCATTTCGGAAGAAGGCAGAATCAACAGATAGCGCATGAAGCTCACTGACTCGACGAGCAGAAGCAAACGCTAGAAGAAAAGCCGTCTTATAGGTGAGAAAACGCATGTCGGTCTCAGATAAAGGCTCGAAAGGCGCCCCCTCCAAACAGTGCAACACCCATGCCAAGTTCCACTTGGGTGTAAGACGCAAAACTCGAGGCCTCTTCAAAGAAAAGTGCCGAATAAGTTTGGAGAGGAAAAGATTACGACCGATACACCGCTTTCCCACATAAGAGAAAGTATCAGACAGCATAGACCGATAGCCCTTAATCGTAATAGGCTGGAGGCCCTTGGAGTCAAAAAGAAAAACCAGAAAATCCGCAATTTGAGCGATAGACGGATCACGGTAATTCACATTGTGATCTGAACACCAGCGGCAGAAAACCTTCCACTTGGCGGCATAAGTCATTCCAGTGGAAGGTCGCCGCGATGCAGAAATGCACTCCACTGATCGTCTCGAAAAACCTCTACGTCGGAGACTGGACCTGATAAAAGACAGGCGTGAAGGGACAGGCTCGCCAGGTTGTTGTGATACTTCCTGGGACGACCCTGTGAAAGAAGATCGCGACGTAGAGGTAGACGAATCGGTCGATCGGCCAATAGAGGCCGCAGCAGATTGATCCACACCCTCTGTGGAGACAGGGGTGTGATCAGAATGATCCTGCAACTGCAAGCACGAATCTTCGCTAAAACTTGAGGAAGAATCGGTGCAGGAGGAAAGGCATAGCCGACCCAGCCTGTCCAGTCCAGAGACAGAGCGTCTACTGCAAATGCCAGAGGATCTGGACAAGGGGAGACAAAAGTCTCTACCTGATGATTCCAGCGAGTAGCGAAAAGGTCGACCTGAGGACGACCCCACTGCTCGCAAATCGCCTGAAACACCGACCGATGTAGCATCCATTCGGTTGGAAGGACACTGTCGCGTCGGGACAGGGAGTCTGCTAGGACGTTGAGACGCCCGGGAATGTGTCGAATGGACACCCGAGCGTCCACATCCCGTGCCAACAGAAGAAGATCCCGAGACAGCCGATACATAGGAATCGAATGAGTGCCTCCCTGATTCCGTATGTAGGCCACTACTGTCGAATTGTCCGAAAGAAGTAGGACAACATGGTCCGACAGATGAGGGATCCAAAGCCGAAAACTCAACAGAAGAGCAAGGAGCTCCTTCTGGTTGATATGAAGGTCCACCTGCTCGCTGTCCCACTCTCCGTGAGCAGACAGACCGAGAGGGTCCAACGTCGCACCCCAGCCCCGATCGCTGGCATCCGCAGTAAGGATGCGATCGGCCAAAGGAAGATCCAACGGAACACCCTGTGTCAGCCAGGGAATATTTGCCCAAGGGCGGAGGTGACAAAGCAGAGACCGAGGAATAGTGAGTTCCAGGTCCAGCGGATCTACATTCGGACGCCAATGATCCAACAGGAAGTGTTGGAGAGGTCGGACAAACAAGCGACCGAGCGGAATGAGATCGGTCACCGAACCGCAAAGGCCCAGCATCCGAAGGAAAGTCCTGGCCGAGACCGAGGAAGATTGAAGCAGGTCCCGAGTCAAGGCGGAAAGAATCGTCGCCCGAGCCTGGGGAACCGACACTACATTGTGAAGAGTGTCGAAATCCATCCCCAAATGACGGAATCGCTGAGAAGGAAGAAGATCCGACTTCTCGCGATTGACTCTGAAACGCAGCGACGCTAGAAGGCAAAGAAACTGCCGGACATCGAACTCCAGAACAGCAGCATCGTGGTGCCGTTGGAGGATGTCGTCTAGGTAGGCGGACGAAGTCACCGCCGACTGAGTGCGATGGAAAGCAAGCACATGTGACATCAGTCGGGTGAAGGCCCAAGGAGCCAGGTTCAAACCGAACGGGAGAGCTCTGAATTGAAAAACTCGATCCCGAAACGAGAACCGAAGGTATTTCCGTGACGCCAGATGAATGGGTACATGGAAGTAGGCATCCTTCAGGTCGATACTGGCCGCAAAATCGCCCTGATGAACTGAACGTCGAACCGACCGGAAAGTCTCCATACTGAAACGAGGAGCAATTATGTACTCGTTCAGGGTACTCAGATCGATGACAGGACGAAATTGGCCGTTTTTCTTCGGCACCAAGAAAAGTCTCGAGTAAAACCCCGGTGAAAGGGTGTTCCTGACCACCTCGATCGCCCCTTTGGTGAGGAGATTGTCGATCTCCTGCACCAGAAGGTCCCGACGCAGAGAATCTGAAGGGACCTGAGTCGGAAGGGGCACCCGAGATAAACTGGGGTGCCGATGGAAGGACAGTCGCAGACCGGAATGAATGACGTCGAGGACCCAAGAGTCCGACGTTATCTCTGTCCAACGGTCGTAAAACAGCGACAGCCTTCCTCCGACTGGAGGCGAATCGAGGTGAGAACCTTCACTTGCGGCCTCGACGAGGCCCCCGAGAGGAGAAACCACCTCGGGAAGTGACAGAGTCCTGAGACTTTCCAGCCTGAGGCTGCCAGCGGGCCTGGCCACGTCGGCGCTTCTTATGAGCAGAAGGAGCAGACGGAGCCGAAGGCGTAGCCGACGTCGCCGACGAGGCAGACGCAGCAGCACGCTTGGCGGGCCTGGAACGACCCCCACCCGCAGCAGCAGGTGGGTCAAGCTGTCTCAGCAAAAGCTGGTCCTTCGAATGACGAAGAACTTCGCCACGAACAGCTTCCACGGAACCATGGAACAACTGAGGTCCTACCAAAGAGGCAGACCTCAGAACAGCACGTTGCTCAGAAGGAAGGGATGGTAAAGAATCCAAAACCGCATCCCGGCGTGCCAGCTCCAAATTGGCCGTGTTACAGGCGTGAGCGTGAGTCAAGTTCATAAGAGCCTGTGACAAAACGCGAAAAGGCGCCTGAGCGTCATCAAACTCCCCTGGTGGAAAATATTCAGCCAGAGCAGCGACAACATGGTCCGCGAGAGATAACATACCCAGCATCTCTCGGGACAGGCCCACCATAGACTCAACTACCGACATCGGGAGAACTGCCGACTTAGGCTTAGTCAACCCGAGGGAAGAAGAATCCTCATCCACAGTAGTCATCCCTTGGAAGACTGGTGGAGAGACGGAATCGTAAACACGAAACCGCGATGGAGGCAGGAAGGCATCAGCTCTAGAAAAGAAGGAACCCTTAAGGGCCTTAGAACGCATTTTGGCGTCTAAGCCCTGGAAGGACTCAACCACCTGAGCCGATTGCAGAGGACGCAAAGCCCCGGAGCTAGAAGGCTCAACAGGGTTACGGCGCTCCACAGTGGACCGCGGCCGGACGGTCACAGAAGGCTGGTCGGAAGGTAGAACGTCCGGCAATAAGCCAAAGACGAAATCCAAAGCCTGCCCCAAGACTGACGAGGGGGGACCATCACCTTCAAGATACTCGTCATCCTCCGTAGCAGAGGAGACGTAGCCCAACTCGGGCTGACCAGCAGAAACCTCCTGTGAATACTGTGCAGTATCCAAGGGGCCAGGCGAGACATCTCGGCGACCGACCAAAGGAGGTTGTGCCTCAGGAGGCACAGGGAGGCCAACTTGAGGGTTGCCAGAAAGCAACCGGGTGAGCGCCAAAACGGCCTGGCGTAGGTCACCCTGAGAATCCGTCGCAGCAGAAACGCCCGACGGAGTGTCCTCCCAATGGACCCTTCTGGTAGAAGAACCCAAATCCTCAGAAGAGACCGACGGCGAACGTCGATCGGCAGACAGAATAGGAGCACGGTGAGAAGACACCGGAGGATAGTCCCGATTGTGACGCCCAGGAGCCATCACTGGCCTCTGCGAAACAGAAGGCCCTGCCTGCAAATCCTCGAAAGGGACCGACGGCGCACGTCGATCGGTAGCTGGACCTAGGACACGGTGAGAAGACACCGGAGGATTGTCCCAAGAATGACAGGAACCTGTCATTGACCTCTGCGCAGCAGACGGCCCCAACTGCCTATCCTCTGAGACCGACGGCAAGCATCGATCGACACCCAGACTCGGAACACAGTGAGGAATCACCGGAGGAAGGTTCCGAGAGTGACAGCTAACCGGGGCTGTCACTGACCGCTGCCGAACAGCAGGCCCTGGATGCCAACGTCCCAACAGCATCCCGCTAGTCGGCACACTAGCAGGCGAAGGTGGAACAATAAACGATTCACTCGAGGGACGAGGAATCGCTGCCGAAGCGACCGGCCGGCTCAACCGACTAGGAGCAAACCTAGCCAGATGAGACGGAGCAGACAGCAAACCCGCACAGCCTCGCCGCGAGGCTGGGGGAGGCTGAGAACACACAGACACACCAGCAGATACAGCCTCGGTCCCCCGAGACTGTAGACCATCCCCAGAAGAGATGGAAGAGCCACCATCAGACAGAATAGGATCTGGAGTAGCAACCCCCTCAACAACGGTGGACGGTGTTGGAGGCAGATCGGAGAGGGTTACCGAGTTGACCTCGGAAAAGCTCTCAACGAAAACAGACGCCTCAATAGTGACATCCGAAGACAAAGAGACCGCGGTCTCCTCATCAGGTATCACAGAACAAACACCGTCAACAGTTGCAGAGGAGCTCGCCACAGAAGTCAGATCCGAATCCTGTGTGACAGAGTCACCACGTGCACCAGCAGAAATGTCTGCAACGGCACGGCTACCCTTACCCCGAGAACGAGGGGTTCTAGCTCTGGAAAGAACCACCTTGTTAACAGAAGCCCAAAATTTAGAGGACCAAACCCCACAGATACCACATGATTGGGCCTGAGTGCAATTGTTGCAAGTGACACATGTGGTATGGGAATCGTCCACATGTTTCACCTGCAAACAAGAGGTACAAGGAATAGTCTTAGGCATGATATAAATACAACAATCAAGCTTCCCGCCGACGGAAAACAGAACGAAGGTCGTGTTCACACGTGGGGGAAAGGCAAGATAAAGTGTGAAAAGCACAGCAATAATAATACAAATTAACATTAAATGTAGAGTAATAATTTGGTAGCTTGAAAAAGGATACAATCCAGTAGCACACTAAAGACGATTAATAAGTTGTTCACGAAGAATTAGTATCATAAACAGCACAGTCACAAAAATTTCCGACCATGAACAATGGCGGAAAATAAAGGAATTGACGTCACGGTTTGTTGCGCATGCGCTCGGTAAACGCAAGAGGTGTGCAGAGAGAGTACCTGTAATTTCGAGCGCTGGTCTCGCTCGACCCTTTTTTCGATCTTTTTCGTGCTTTTGCACTCTAGTACTTTTCCAACTCGTTTGGAAAAGATTCTAAAAGCTTGAGTTAGTTCCGAAGTAGGGCTTGCACTTATGTTACAGCCAATTGTAAACAATTGTGAGTAGGTTGAAAAGAAATACAAGAGCGTCTGTGCTGTGTGATGCAAAATATGATATGCTACTAGTGAGGTCAGCAGTGAAATCACAAACTGAACCGATCAAACAGAAAGAAAATATTGCGATTACTGTATGCGGAGGGTGGATTACTACTAAATCTCCGTGCGATATTTTTTTCACTTAGTAATTATTTACAATTTCTGAGGACAAAACACAAGAAGCACTTGCAAATTTTCAACACATGGACCACTGGGTTGAACCCAGTGGTCCATGTGAGGAAAGTTTGCAAATGTCAAACAAATAGAAAAAGCACTGCCACAAATGAAAATTTTGTTTTTATTTTGTACTTGTATCCCCCCACCCCCATCCCAACCATCTACATGTATGTCCAAAATGTCCACCTTGTGCACTATATTTGTCCAAAACATCCTACGCCAAAATGTCCAGTCCAAATCGTCAGCAGCCATAACGTCCTACATTCGAAGTTTTGTTGTATATTTTGCAAAAAATTCATGGAGTTAATATTTCTACAAAAAGTGTGTTTAATAAATACACTTTTTTGAAGAAATATTCAATGAATAAATACCTTCTATTCCTGAATCTTATATGGATCTGAAATAGGATTTCTAATGCGTAAGGATATTGATTGTCAGTTTAAAGAAACAAGGTACAATTCATTTTGGCTCCTACTGTACATATATCAATTATAATTAGTCTGTCTTATTAGCCTTTCAACCTGCTAATTACTACCTACACTGCTACACACCACACATGCATGTGTATATTTCAATTCATTGATAAAATGTTTGATGTATTCATATTAAGTTGCTCCTACTCACTCATAAAAATTACCACTTCAGCATAACTGGAAATGAAACTTTGATGCTATTTTTGTCAAAATTTACCTCAAACTACTTGGACTGTAGGACTACAGCCTCCTGAGCAGCTGGCTCATAAACAAAAGCCCACTGGAAAGATGGAAAGTGTGAACATGATGATCTTTATTTGAATATTCTATTTATTTATTTATTGGAGTTAGTTTCTCGACACTTTCGACAGCCTGGGTCACCTCGTGTCGGACAGTTTTACAGGTGGTGGAAGATGGAGCACCCGGAGAGAACCATCGTACAACAATGAGCAAATGTCCCTCTCCCCAACATACTAACTCCACACAAGCAGGGTTAGCACTGGTTGAAGACAGGTGCACCATCGGTGTGTAGCACTCCTTAGCACACAATGTGATGTGCACCCATGTGGGCAATCAGGATAAAGTGCCTTGCCCAAGAACACAACCCAGTTACCCTGGTGGGGATTGAACCATGGACCTCTCGGTCTGAAGTTCAATGTCGTAACCACTGAGCCACAGCACTCCCTATTTGAATATTTACCCCCACGCCCGGACATGTGCCATCTGGACATTTGCCCCACTGGTTATCGACAATTCCGGACATGAGCCCTGGTAAACAATTCATTTATCACTGATATCAATATTACTATTTACAGGAAGTGATTTTACATCACGGGTGCAGAATATCATTGGTTTAAATCTAAATTTCTATCCACCCTGTCTGTACAGTTAAAACTAGAAGTCCTGTCATGAAATGCGCACAAATAGCATGTCGATATGTGCGTTAATCTACGCGTTATGACAATACTAAGGCTATGAAAGTCTGTATATATGACCTTTGTACAAGCAATGTTTCAGCCAATGGACCTCCGGGTAACCCTGAGGCCCATTGGCAGAAACATTGCCTGTGTTTGGTATGAATAACCAGGAGAACCTGCCGTGCTTTGAATGTCATTCGATATGGCAATTGCGCACAATTCCTACATGCAAATAAGCCTAGATAAGCGCACAGTTCGTGACAGGACTTCTAGTTTTAACTGTAGGGCTGCGCAATATTCGAAACTGAATATCGGTATCGGTATTCCAAAAAATTCCAGGATACACCAGTATGTCAAAAGACCATTCAGATATCTGAAAATACATACCACAATCAGAACTTTAGCCATCACAGTGGAACGAATTAGCATGCCTTGATGATGCAGTTCGAATAACCCTTTACCCAATGCAGACGACATCAAAATTTATTTTTTTAAATATTAGTTTACAGAATTTTTCCAAAAATTTCCACAAAACAATATCATGTGACCACTGACCACTTATTGGAATGAGCTCGACGAGATCGTTCCAATGAGGGGTCACATGATATGGTTTTGTTGAATTGTTTTCCAATTGGAAAAGTATTTTTTCAAATGCTAAATTTGTATATTATGCCGGCAGATGCAGCCGATTCATTGGGTAACGAGATATTATTATTCATTCAGGACAACAGTTTAAATTCATCTTAAAAATTAAATTATGGGGAAATAAATAATGATGATAAACCGATATTTTTGTACTTACACTGGTATTCAATCGATACTGGCTTAAATTCCGTATTTATTGGTTTATCGATATACAATGCAGCCTTAGCTGTCTGCATTCACAGACCTTGGAAATGGAAAGTTTGTCTCCTTTCCAAACTGTTCAAGTGGTTTGTCTTAACAGTCACCACTGTAACAAACGTGATTAAATATTGGTTACCTCGAATCTGAAATGCATTAAGTCAAGACACATGTAACCATGTGTAGTTGGTCACATTGAACATTTCAATAAATGGCATTCGGGAGATTTACCACCTGGAAATTTTGTTTGGGAAATCCCATGGGATTCCCTGTATTTTTTTCATTATTTCAAAGTGATTGGCTGTTTGATTGCGCATGCTGATGTCATGATTGCATCTTACCTTAAAACAGTATGCACAAAATGTGTTTGATACGCAAAGGTGTCTTATTATTTTCAAATAAACAAAAGCAAACAATTTTTGCTTCTGTTGCCAAGATACACTGTAAATGTGATATTTAACCAGCCCACTCAAAATCATTCAAGATCACAAAAATCATATAGCAGGGTATTTTAAGGGTTAAGGAGTATTTGTTTTAACATTTCTCATGTTTAAGTTAGCAGTGCAGGAGCAAGTAAATGTGGGGCCAAGTTTTTTCGCACCAGTAAGGCTTGTCATTATCGGAAAATCAAATAAATCGGTATTTGTTCAAGTTATCGCATCAACAGGTTGAAAACAGGCAAAAATTAACTTAACCCTTTACCTAGCATGAAAAGCAGACAATTGCAAACAAAATTCTTGAATAACTAATTTTTTTAATTTTTTTGTCTCAAAAACATAGGTTATGACCCCTCATTGGAACGAGCTCAACGTGCATGTTCCAACAAGGGGTCATAACCTACGTTTTTAAGACAAAAAAGGAAAAAATAATGAAAATTAATTGGCGATTTTTTAGAATAGCACTGGCCGGTTTTGGCCATTACGTTGGGTAAAGGGTTTAAGGACCATAACTACGCACAGTATGGCCAAACTATATCAGTTTTCAAACTTATTCAAACCATTGTTATGAATGTCTCATATACCAAATAGTGACCTAATACAGTGATATTTGTTCAAGCTATTGTGCTAAGCAGCTGATAACAGGCAAAAATTAACTTCATGCATGTAAGGGAGAACTCATCCAAAAATCAAATGTGTCCCAACCATTTGATCCCCCACCACCTATCGTACATGTACAGTAAAACCTGTCTTGAGAGACCACATCTACCAGGCACCGATTGGTTTTACTCTATAATGGACCTGCTATGGGAGACCACCTGTCTTGAGAAACCACCTGTCTTGAGAGACCACTGTGGCCTGGTACCAACGTGTATTTTTATGCCATAATACACCTGTCTTGAGAGACCACCCCTCTGAAGACTGAAACCATAACAAAAGCTTTTTACCTGTTCTGGAATTGGAAAATCCATTGTGGTTATACGAACATAATTAAAAGTATTAAAAGCTCTTAATTGGGTTTCAATTGCTAACTCATTACAGATCAAGATGTTTTTATAAGACCCCTGTGAAAAGATTAGGATTATTGCTGAATAAACAAGTTCATACATACCCTGAAATGTGACAGATAGGAATAAAAATAAATTTGTGTTGAAAATCTTTTTGTAACAAATTTAAATGGACTGTTATAAAAATTATCAAAATAAATTAGTGTTGAAAATCTTCAATGAAGATTTTCAACACTAATTTATTTTTATAATTTTTATAACAGTCCATTTCAATTTGTTACAAAAACTTCATAAAAAACTACTAAGTAATTACAAAAATCCATTCTTCTCCATTTCTGAATTTTGTGGTTGGTTATTCACTGACTTGAGAAAACCTGAAACCTGTTATGAGAGACCACCTGTCTTGAGAGACCACTTTTGTGTGGCCCAAAGGGCGGTCTCTCAAGACAGGTTTTACTGTATATCCAATTGTAGCATTTTGTTACTGCATCATAGGGTCACTCTGCATGTCATGAGACAACATGTTGGATCACCAGTACTCAGGCACTTAAATTGTTTACCACAGTAATCAAGCCCTGCGCTCCATTATCAGGCATTCACACAGGGAATGTTCCCGAATTATCATATTAATTATATAACCCCAAAAATACAAGCCTAGGATCTGAACCATTGGACAGCTAAAAGATGTATTTATTTATTTATTTGTGTTTAAGGTCACATACTTATGCACAATGGCTAATCGTGACCGTGACAGTTTTACGGTGGAGGAAGATGGAGTACCCGGAGAGAACCACCGAGCAACGATGAGCAGCTGTCAGCTCTCCAACATCGTAACTCTGAACTCTGCACCACAGCACAGGCAGGGTTAGATTGGTTGAAGACATGCGCACCATCGACGTGCAGTACGCCTCAGTACACAGCGTCATCGTGCCCCCATGTAGGCAATCGGGGTGAAGTGTCTTGCCCAAGGACACAACGTGGTTGCCGCAGGTGGGATTCGAACCGAGGACCTCTCGGCTTGCAGCCTGCACCTCTACCAACTGAGCCACCGCGCCCCCAAAAGATGTATTTGCAGGGAGAGGAGTTGGAGTTACATGTAGAAGCAAACTCGGACATCTTCTGATGCACATGCTCTTCTAGGGGTATACAAAGTGTCCCCAACCCTCATCTTTTTTCAATTTGAATTCCATCCTATGTTAATGATATTGTAACCCTCTTTGACAGCACTTAACTGAGAAGACATAGGCTGCCTACAAGTACAATCTGAAACAACGATATAGTTGTATAAGTCAGATTATAATGTACAGACACATAAAAGTACAGATTCAGTAGCACCAGATTTTCCCACCGAACAGAAATCCACATAGTCTGTGCAGGAGAGTAGACTGAATGATGGTCCGTGATATGTAAATTAGCCTGCTGGGACCTCAAGTTCTTGCAGAACTGCACATAGGAAGAAGTGAATGGGTAGACCATGGATGACCAATATTCAGATACACTGTAGCTGAGTACCAAGTCAGCTTTGATGTACTGTATGATACAGCATAAAGAGTACAAACAGATGTGCAAAAAAAACAACACAAAAATGATGATCTTTCTTCAAAAATAAAGAATTTCTCACTGATAGGTAGGGGTCATGGACCGATGGATAACTGTAATACACATCTGCAATTACAATAAGAAATATACACAGTTCTTGGATTAGTCACAATATTAGAATATTGTTTAAACAGAGATATGGTAGTCCTAATAAACTGATGATTTTTATGCACAAAACATTGGGAGTGCATTACCACTGTAACTCCAGTAGTGATACAGTGAACTTCACACCCAAGCACATGTGCATACAGTTAAAACTAGATGTCCTGTCACGAATAGTGCGCTTATCTAGGCTTAATTGTGCGTTGGAATTGCGCGCAATTGCCATATCGAATGGCATCCAGAGCACGGCAGTTTCTCCTGGTTACTCATAGCAAACACATGCAATGTTTCTGCCAATGGACCTCCGGGTTACCCGGAGGTCCTTTGGCTGAAACATTGCTTGTGCGCAGGCCATATGTACAGAATTTGATAGCTTTACTTGGGCCATAACGTGTACATCAACGTGCTATTTGTGCGCATTTCATGACAGGACTTCTAGTTTTAACTGTACGTAGTAAATCATGTCCTGTGAAAAAGCATGAGAAATACATGTACAAGCAACTGAAGTTTGGACCAGCACACCTGAGAGTTCAACCTGGACTGGAAGCCTACAGTACAGCCGCAATGGACTGGTCACTTTCCTCGGGTGGCTAATATTTCCACAGACGCAATGATATTAGATTCCAGATGCTAGTTATAGGAATAATCATCAAAAATTTAATTAAAGAAGCACCAGGTAGAACTTGGTGCTTCATTAATTAAATGAAGCACCAGGTTTATCTACCCTGATTCGTGAGAATCAGTTTTGATCATTGCAATTCCTGCTGCAAGATTAAATTTATTAATCTAAAGGTGTTTGAGGTCAGTCACATATTTCTGCATAAAGGCTAATCATGAGTGACTGCAACATGGATATAAAGGATATAAAGTCAAGTCCAGCCAATTGTTTATAGCCATATTGCCCTTTTTAACGGGCTTCCACCCAGGCATTGGTTACCGGGTCCTATTTTACTAGTAAAACAGAGCTTGTTTACCACTGTACACCACTGCTTCACTTCCCAGGGTACCCACAGGAGCAAGAAAAAATTTTCAGCTCTCAAATATTTAGAGAGTACTGTTACACATGCATCCATACATGTATAGTTAAGGCCACACAAAGTAGATCTTCTGTTTCTCAGTCTATTTTTGATAAAATTGCATGTACCGGCAGGCAGGAGATTTATTATTTTATTTTTTATTTTTGTGATTATTTCTTTGTCATCAAAAGTTCATGTTCTTGGTTTGTTTTTCGTTTTAGGCCTAATAATCTACAGAATGGCATGGATGGTGGTGTATCTCGTCCCTCGAGTGTACAGTTAAAACTAGAAGTCCTGTCACAAATAGTGCGCTTATATAGGCTTAATTGCGCATTGGAATTGCGCGCAATTGCCATATCGAATGGCATCCAAAGCACGGCAGGTTCTCTTGGTTACTCATAGCAAACACGTGCAATGTTTCTGCCAATGGACCTCCGGGTTACCCGGAGGTCCATTGGCTGAAACATTGCCTGTGCACAGGCCATATGTACAGAATTTGATAGCTTTACTTGGGCCATAACGCGCACATTAACGCGTATATCAACGTGCTATTTGTGCGCATTTCATGACAGGACTTCTAGTTTTAACTGTAAGAAAGCATCGCAATGCTGAAGCATTACAAAGCCTTGTTGCACTCAATGAACAAATTTATCAATTTTATTAACTTGGGTAAAATATCAGACACACACTGTTTAAGTTTTAATTTTTTAAGTTTCCTTGGTTATTAAAAGAGAGCATGTGGCCGCCAAGAGGACCATGCGGGAGGGCCTGAGAAATAGATTTTCAACTTTTTTAGGCCTAAAAGCAAACATCATATTTATGTTTGCAAGAGTTCAACTGTTTTAGGGCTGTGATTCAATTTTGATTCGTTTTTTTTTTTTGTTTCACATGTAGAACACGTTCCACCATACTGGCTTCTGGTGGTCTTGGAAATTAGAGTACCATAGCAGTGGTGTCATGTGGAGTCTCAGCTGCCTGTAGAAGCAGATAAGACTATATTAGACACCACTTCTAAGTCAAAGACTTACATATACCTTATTGTGAGGCGTAAAAAAAGAATTCTCCTGGCCTTCAAGTACACTTTCCAAATCTATGGAAAGCATCAAATGAACATTCTGTAGGAAGCAGTCGCTTCTCATAATTTTTCTTATGATTATCATTTGCGAGAATCGATTCTGATTTTTGAATGAATTTTAAGGCTTGATTGGCTGAAACTTTCGCTCTTTGAACAAGTCAAGAAAGAGACGAATATTGTAAGATAAATTATGGGTTTCTAGATGGTGTATTGAAGTCTTGACGTTGCCTCTGGGTTGTATTTTGACTCGTCCTGCCAGACTCATCGATATATGTGTGTAGACTAAGCCTCAACTTCAATATACTTCAATATACCATATTGGAACCACATGCAGTGATAATAACCTGCATATATCCAGAGAATAAAATCTCGAATTTTGAGATAACCTATTTACCGTTCATCTGTATATAATAAATAGGGCCAATTACACTGCAGCCATCGTGGACAGGTCAGAATCTATGGGTGGGCATTTTTCCACGCATATAATTCAGAGATGATCTGCTGTGACAGCTAGCAAAATTTCCACCAATGAAGCACTGGGGTAATCCCTGCTGGACTCATCGATATATGTCTGCAGATTAAACCTCAGCTTCAATATACCATCTTGGAAGCACCGTGGATTTTGACCCATCCACGATGGTCCTAAGTACTGTATGAAAGTTCACAGATTTCAAAGGCATCTGCGGCAAGCACAGGGGGCATCAGCTGTCTTTGGGAGTTTGAGCATTGAAGAGTGGGGGGGGGGGGTCTTCCCACAGGAACATTTTAAAACGGTGCTATCAAATAAGGTGATAAGACACAACTTTCTGACGAACTGTTTGTAGTTCAGACGAACAACTTTTCGGTTATCTGTTTTGTCATTTAGAACTCAAATTTTATGGCCTGTATATCCGGGTACCTACATGTGATAGATACATGTAAATGAAGATGGATACTCACAGGTACCATATACTACCATACTCTGATTGATCAATTTAAATGTACTTATACAACTTGAGAGTAAATACATGTAGATGTTTCAGGATACTTGGCCTGTGTAATTTCACACCATTTATACAAGGAACTGGGTCAGGAGTGCTTGATATCAAAAAGTATGTCATAATTAAATTTACATCTGTTCCTTAAACAGACTACAAAGAGACTTCAGCTGTAACATGAATTTGGATTTTTAAATTGAGATTTGCCTGAACAGGTGTATAAAACAGCATATGTTTATTCTGAATTACTTTTGACTCCTCATCCAACACAAAACTACTAAAATATGACCCTTTAAAAGTGAAAGCTTTTTGATGATTTGTTAGCCACGATAAGATTGTTCTTTAACCCTTTACCAAAATACTGCCAAAAACAAATCAGTGCTATTCACAAAACTCACCATTCAAATTTAATTAATTTTTTTCAGGTTTTCTCAAAAACATTGTTAAAACACCTCTGGCAGACTGGCAGTTTGCTCTTGGTTAAACATACTTGTAGCTGATGACCAGTGTTCACGCCAGTCGTGATTTGTGTGGTGCCAAATATTTAACCAACCTGATTATTTTTTAGCCAAACAAAATGTTTTGGTGCCAAATTGAGATGCATGTTCTAAATTTAGCCAAACAAAATGTTTTGGTGCCAAATTGAGATGCATGTTCTAAATAAAGTAATTAAATAACTTGGTTTTAAGCTCTCCCCTTCCCGGAATCTAGGATGCATTTACGATTCAGACAGGTTTTACCGACTTAAAAGTCGCTGAGAAATCTGTATGTAGAAAGTCAGGTAGCTAGAGAGAATCAGCTGGCAGTGGTTTTGTTTATTGAGGTTTAATGACATTTTCAGCAGCCAAGGCCCTAAAAAACCTGCAGATGGTGAAGGTTAATAGATTCGGGAGTCTCCTCGGCTCTCTGCGCAGATGTTCTGCCCATGCACAGACACGCAGTGAATTGTTGTAATCGACTCATGAGTCAGTGAAATAATTCATGAGAGGTGAGGGACGTTGTACAAACATGAGTGCACGAATGTATAAATTTTATAGTAAATTTCCTTTCTTATTATACCTACCGAAATTGTTTACTACAGGCTTGCACTACAGTGGAAGAACCTAACTCGGATAAAATACTCTTTATTTTAATCTTTCCCAAGATTTGGGAAAGAAAAGTGGTGTAAAAACACCACAAAAAAATAAGCCAAAACTGGGTCGAGAGCCATCGGTGCACACCCAGTATGGGATGCTCTTCCATAGTACAATTCCACGACTTCCGTAAAACAGTGTGCGATGCGTCAATTCGTCATTCTTTTGATTCCGAACAACACTGGAGTTATGTGATCAGCAGGGAGGAAGGATTCTTACCCGAATAAGAAGACGGGAGGGCCTCTATGTAAACAACTGCAGTAGGTATAATAAGAAAGGAAATTTACTATAAAATTTATACTTCTTATCAACCTACCTCAATTGTTTACTACAGGCTGAATAGACAAAAGGCTGGAGGGAATCACATAACCAACCCACACATAACTCAATAGCACTGGGACCGTGGACAGAGGAAGAGATCCCTAGGCCTATCAAACCATAGCATCATAAACATTAGAAAAGACAATGAAAGATGAGGCGTATGGTGAAGTGCGACGCACAGACAGAAAGGGCAGTAACAGCACAAAGCTGGAACTGACCCTGAAAAAAGCTGAAAGGCTGGGATAGACAACAGCCTGAGCTGAAGAAAGAGGGCCCCAAGGACCAAGGTCCTCTATCGGCTCCTGCAACTGTCGGAGATAAAAGGAGAATGTAGCATTTCTCCAGAAGGTTGCCAGAATAACATTCGTCATCCGACAACATGACAGAGTTATTAAAAGAGGAAGACAATGCACGCACCTCGTGGAAGAAAAAAACAATTGGTAATACAATCACCAGTAGCTAGAAGAGCGGAAGCTGCACGAATAGCAAGACAAATCCATCAAGAAAAGGATGCAGGAGAGATCTGGCATGTGAGAGAACGCATATTCATCCAGGATAAAGGCGTGAACGCCCCCCCCCACACCCAAGCAGAGCAGCGCCCAAGAAAGTGACCATCTTGGAGGAAACTGCAAAGTCCAAGGCCTTTTCAAGGAAAAGAGCTGAACAAGCTTGGAGAGGCAAGGATGAGTGTCGAAACAATGCGGTATCCCATATGAAAAAATGTCTCCGAAGCATGGACATGTACCCATTGCTGGAGACCCCAGAAACAAACATATACCAGAAACTCCGCAAGCGGTGTGATCGAAGCAACAGAGTGATCGCACACCATCGACAGAAGAAACTTACACTTAGCCACAGAGGCTAAACCAGTGGAGTGAGTGCCTCCTTGAAGAAGAAAAGCAACTCCACTGCGTGTCTCGAAAAACCACTACGGAGGAGACAGGAACCGATAAAAGACATGTGTGAAGGCACAATGAAGTCGGGTCAACGTAAAACCTCCTCGGGCGACTTTGGCAAAGAAAGTCGCGAGGTAGAGGGAGACATGCCGGAACCGCCGCTAACAGAGGACGGAGCAGATTGATCCACACCCACCGAGGCGACGGGTGTGATCGAAAGGATTCGACGACTGCAGGTTCATATCTGGGCGAGAACCTGAGGCGGAATCTGAACCGGTAGGGAGGCGCAGCCGACAAGACCATCCCAAAGGAGGGCCAGAGCGTCCACGGTGAAAGCCAGAGCATCTGGACACGGGGACACAATCGAACCCGCCATGTGGAGCATCCACCTGGTGGAAATGACCCTGCCCCGACGGGACTTGGAGTCGGCAAGGACGTTCAGACGACCTGGAATGTGACGAACAGCCACCCAGGCGTGGACATCCTGAGCGAGCAGTAGAAGATCCCGAGCCAATTCGTACATTGGAACAGAGTGCGTGCCGCCCTGGTTCCAAATGTAAGCAACCACCGTTGAATGGTCGGACAATAGAAGGACCTGGCGATTTGACAGGTGAGGGATCCACTGCCTGAAACTCAGAAGAGCAACCATGGAAAAGTTGCGGACCTGCCAAAGAAGCATATCGAAGAGTAGCGCACAGCTCTTCAGGAAGGGATCGGCCTGTGTCCAGCACAGAGTCCCTTCGAACTAATTCCAGATTAGCCATGTTACAGGCATGCGTGTGAGTAAGATGCATGAGCGCTTTGGACAGCACACGCAAAGGAGCCTGTACCTCGTCAAACTTATCTGGGAGCAGAGAAGCAGCTAAAGCTGAGACGACGTGATCGGAGAGAGAAAGCATACCAAGCATCTCTCTCGATAAGCCCAATGTGGACTCCAGAGTCGTCATCGGAATGACGGCAGACTTGGACTTGGAAAGCCCGAGGAAATTGGAGTCCTGATCCAAAACCGTCAAAGTCTGGTAGACCAACGGATTGGCGGAATCGTAGGATCGATAACCCACCGGAGGCAAAAAAGGTGTCAACCCTGGTGAAGAACGGAGCCTTCATAGCCTTGGAACTTAGCTTAGAGTCCAAGGCTGAAAAAGCTTCAACCAACTGTACCGACTGGCACGGTCGAAGACGCCCAGAAGCAGGTTGCTCCATAGGCTTTGGCGCACGACCGATGATCGTGGCCTGGCTGACACTGTCGACTGGTTAGATGGTTTGAGATCCAGAAGGAACCCAAACACGAAATCAAGAGCTGCCCCAAGTCCGAAGACTGCTGGCTCTCGACATCAAGCATGTCTGACCCTTCCCCTGAGTCGGAAGACACATAGCCCATCATGGGCAAACCAGCCGACGCCTCCCATGGTGTCGGAACACCAGGGGGATCAGAAAGCGGCCTGTTTCCAATCCCGGGAGGCGGCGCCGTTGGGGGCGCCTGGAAACCACTCGCTGCCTCGCTGGAAGCAATGTAAAGGCTCTTTGACATAACCTGAGTGAGTAAGGAGAGGGCCTCCCTAAGCGCCGTACTGGTCGCTTCGACAGGGGAACGAACCGGCAAAGTGGCTTCACCTCTGACCCTCTTAACCAGCGAAGGGTCACGATCCTCCAAAACACCCGATGTGGGACGACGGCCGGCAGCCAAAACGTCTGAAGGCAGACGTGTATAGGGATGTGACACACCCCGAGGATCAACATATGAACTCATGAGAGTCACCGCGGACCTCTGCAGGGCAGAAGGTCCAGGCTGCACAAAAGACGTTGGCCCCCCAAAACTGGTCGTGTGGCCAGAATGAGTGGACGGAAATGCCACGGAGTTCATAGTGTCCCACTAAGAACATCCGAATCCAATGACAAATGTGGTGCTCGACAGCGCAGAGACCACAGTAGAGGGTCCGGCCGGCACCCACTTCCAACTTCGCCGAGTTGAAGTCAGGGAAGGCTGAGGCCAATACCCCCACGTCTACACAACCAGACACCGCAGCAGACCACTGCAGGTATAAAACTACTGTGCTCAATGGCTGAGAGGACAGGGGGTTCAGTCGGCAGCCCCATCCGACTTCGCCGAGTGGAAGTCGGGGAAGGCCGAGGCCGATACCCCACAACCACACTACAGACATCCCTGCAGACCCTGGCAGGGATAAGCCAAGACCGGCTAAAAACGGCGCCCAATGACGTTGTAGACAGAACAGCAGTAGCAGCAGATACGACGGGAGCTGTTGGAACTGGCGGAAAAGCGGAGAGAGCCACCAAGCTCGGCCTCCAAAGGAGGAGTCACAACCCTAGTGACAGCCTCAGATGTTGACCGGAGAGGGCACATAGTCCCGGAACCAGGCATCTCTCCACCAGAAATCCAGCAGCTCCCGCAGTATCCACCACGGTAAAAAAAACCTGCACATTCCCCACGGAAGGGGAATAACTCTCACCAGACATGGTCGAGTCGGGAAGCCCCGAAATCACAGCGTTCCCCACCCCCCGCTGGTGTGGGAGGAGCTGCACATCCCCCACGGAGGGGGTAAACTCACACCAGACGTGGTCGAGTCGGGAGGCTCCCGTAACGACAGCATTCCACACCACCCGCGGGTGCGGAAGAAAAGGCCACGAGAACGCACCAAGGCGAGGGCAAAAGGAATTGCCCTAAAGGAACCGAACTGGAAATAACAGAGGTGAGAGCAGTAGCAGAAAAAGGTGAACTCAACAGAAACAGAAAGTAGAACACCCTCAACTACGGGAGAAGGTGGCAGAAAAAAAACAGTGGGTACATGACAGAACCCAGACGGTCGACAGGGACCGAAAAAACAGAAATTCAGCCCTCAACAGAGTGAAGAAATCCTGTCCAGACAGTCCCAGATTGACACCCAACTCCAAAAAATTCATCAACCGAAAAATTAATTGTCGAATCGCGTGATGTCGAAAACAAAACATTCGTGAAAATGGAATAGTAAATAATAAACAATGAGGATGTGGTTGAAAATATAAACGAGAATATATAAAACACAGTCCTGTTATTATACGATCTTCAGATCCATAAATCCAGTCACAGGAAAACCATTATCGACGAGTTAAAATATCACTTTTAATGCAGCAAAGATGGCACACACATCCACCACGAGTGCGGATAATCAAAAGAATGACAAATTGACGCATTGCGCACTGTTTTACGGAAGTCGTGGATTTGTACTATGGAAGAGCGTCCCATACTGGGTGTGCGCCGATGGCGCTCGACCCAGTTTTGGCTTATTTTTTCGTGGTGTTTTTACACTACTTTTCTTTCCCAAATCTTGGGAAAGATTAAAATAGAGAGTATTTTATCCGAGTTAGGTTCTTCCACTGTAGTGCAAGCCTGTAGTAAACAATTGAGGTAGGTTGATAAGAAGCGCACAAGTGTTTTACAATATAGTCCCTTGCCTCGAATGAATTATTTCACGTAACCAGTCTAGTCAAGCGATTACTCTGTTTGGTACTATTCATTATTAACAATAATTATATTATTTAACCCTTTACCTAACGTAAAGGCCAAAAACAGCCAGCGCCATTCTCATAACTCGCCAATTAATTTTCATTATTTTTTTCATTTTTTGTCTCTAAAACATAGGTTATGACCCCTCACTGGAACGAGCTAGTTGAGCTCGTTCCAATGAGGGGTCATAACCTATGTTTTTGAGGCAAAAAACGAAAATAATAGTTATTCAAGAATTTCTTTTGCAAGTGCCGTCTGCTTTTCATGTCAGGTAAAGGGTTAAAAAAAAAAAGCCCAAAAAAAACAAACCAATGAAGTCCCCATTACACCCATGGCAAAGCATCTTTGCGTGCACAGGTACATGGCACAATTGTTGATTGCATAATTCACTTGTGAAGTTATCGTTTACAATCAAACCCGGAAATTCCAGTAAATCACACTTTGGAAGGTAATAAATAACATTATTTTCACATGACTGCAGATATTTGTTGGCACTTTCTATGTTCAATCCAATTTTCTGACGTAATTATTATCTTGTCACTCGACTCACCACTGGCATGGGCTGGTGTCAATAGTTTCAACAACCTCAACTTACTATTGAACTGAGAATACTAACCCATGAATAGGTTATGATTACTCTCATGTTTATGAGGTATCTTTCCAAGTCATTTAATTATTTTAAGTCGATGAACAGGACACAGTATTTGTTTATTTATTGGTGTTTAAGGTCACATATTTTTGCACAATGGCTAATCATGACCACAACATGAGTATCAACTCAAGACCAAGGGTGAGTGTTAATAAGCCATGTTGCCCATTTTAGAGAGGGTTTGCACCTCCCAAACACTGGTGACTGGGTCCTATTTTACCAGTAAGACAAAGCCTGTTTACCGCAGTGAACAGGCACTGCTTCAATTCCCAGGGTTCCCACAGGGAAACCGGATATAGTCAGAAATTTTCTAGTTCAAAATGAATGAGCAGACAGACACCTGTTCAATTGGAAACAGCAAACATTTCCTGTTTGAGTTGAGATTCATGTTAGGTAAAGGATTATCTGGTTGAGTAATAGAAACCACTATCAAGGCTTTTAAAAAATGATGGTACCAGATCAAAAGCCAACATTTCCTTGCATATGTTTTATATTCAGTCAAACACAAATTATATTCTGTTTATATAAAATAGTTTTATTACAAATTACTGGAGTGTGCCTGAGGGCACTCTCCAATAACTTCTACTAAAAAAAAATTTGAGGAACAATTTCAAAAGATAAACAAGAGCAATGCGAAGCGTGGCATATACCCCCTCCTGCAATATCATGGACAGAATTACAAAAAAAAAAAAATCAGTCATGCAGAACTTTTGCAGAAACCAATTTCAAGTGTATTTAACATTGGAGGTCACTGTGACCTTGACCTTTGGCACATCATGGTCAAAATAAATAGGCTTCTTCCACTCATCATACCTAACCCACATATGAAGTTTGGTAAAGATCCGGTTGGTAGAACTTTAGTTACAGAGCGGAAACCAATTATAAGTGTATTTAACATTGGAGGTCACTGTGACTTTGACCTTTGGCACATCATGTTCAAAATAAATAGGCTTCTTCCACTCATCATACCTAACCCATGTATGAAGTTTGGTAAAGATTGGTAAAAATGGTAAAGATCCGGTTGGTAGAACTTTTAGTTAATTGACAGAATGCGAAAAGTCAAAGACGGACGACGGACATGGTGATAACATAATACCCCCGCCTGAAAGAGACCGGGGGCATAAAAATAATCTAGCCCTCAACCAGTTGAGAGCTGTTTGATTATTGATGTACGCTTAAAATATAAGGAAACATTTAGCAGTTGATTCTGTGGTACATGTATTACACAGATTGTTTCCACCTTAAAATGAGCTAGCTGAACATATGAACACACTTTCAACATTTCAAATTGAAACCTCTAGGAGCCTTTTGCTAGAAACCGATTGTTTAATGACAAAAGCGGTACCACGAGAGCCACATGGGCACAGATAAAAAAATTTGAAACCTTTTTGCACATCTAGAGACGCTGCATGTGCATGTACCTCAGCATATAAACACACTTTCAAGGTTTCAAATTAAAGCCCCTAGGAGCCTTTTGCCAGAAACTGATTCTCTGAGGGCAAAAGTGGCACTACGGGTACCACATGGGACTGAATAAAAAATCCAAAACCTTTATGCACATCTAGAGTACCTACCCTGAACATATGAACACACTTTCAACATTTCAAATTAAAACCCCTTAGGAGCTTTTCGCCGGAAAACAATTCTTTAACGACAAAAGTGGCACTACAGAAGCCACAAGGGGCCGGATCAAAGATCTGAAAGCTTTATCCTCATCTAGACACCCTACCTGAACATATGAACACACAATTTCAACATTTCAAATTAAAACCCCTGGGAGCCTTTCGCCGAAAACAAATTCTTCAACGGCAAAAGTGGCGTTATGGGTGCCAGATGTTTTGTACAGTTAAAACTAGAAGTCCTGTCACGAATAGTGCGCTTATCTAGGCTTAATTGCGCGTTGGAATTGCGCGCAATTGCCATATCGAATGGCATTCAATGCACGGCAGGTTCACCTGGTTACTCATAGCAAACACATGCAATGTTTCTGCCAATGGACCTCCGGGTTACCCGGAGGTCCATTGGCTGAAACATTGCTTGTGCACAGGCCATATGTACAGAATTTGATAACTTTACTTGGGCTATAACGCGTACATTAACGCGCATATCAACGTGCTATTTGTGCGCATTTCATGACAGGACTTCTAGTTTTAACTGTAGCTTAAAAAAATGGACATACGGACGGAGAATCAGAGATCTTTGAAAATGCAGGGAGAATATTATAGAGGAACATTAAATTGAATAACAACTGATACTATTCACATTTTGCCACTTCTCATGGACTTATTTGTACAAAAAAAGTTAAAAATGTACATTTATTCGGAGATTGTACATGTATGTTTAGGCATTGTACTCAGTTCTCTCGATTGTTTCCTTTATTTATAAGCACTTGCAATCAGTCAGTTGATGATATAAATAATCTGAGAAAAAAACATTCTTCTCCATATTATCGAATGTATATTTAATAATGTAACGGATATTTTTTTCGGCATTTTTATCACCAAATAGTCAGGAGCAGACCTGTGCATGTGCTATATTGCAATTCTGGCCTTGAATCTTGGCAATCATGCATTATCCCTTTACCTAACATGAAAAGCAGACGACACTTGCAAAAAAAATTCTTGAATAACTAATTTTTTTCATTTTTTGTCTCAAAAACATAGGTTATGACCCCTCGTTGGAACGAGCTCGACGAGCTCGTTCCAACGAGGGGTCATAACCTATGTTTTTGAGACAAAAAATGAAAATATTTTGAAAATTAATTGGCGATTTTTGAGAATAGCGCTGGCCGGTTTTGGCCGTTACGTTGGGTAAAGGGTTAAGATAGATTTCAGTTCACTAGATGTTGAACCACAGGTGGTCGATGCTTGGCTCATTAAAACAAAACACAATTGATTTTTGCAGTGAGAATGATCAAATACCCCATGGCTATGTACACATTTTGGAAATGAGTACCATGGCAACACTCGAAAAAATGAAAGTGTCAGTGACACTGTAGCTTAACTTGACTGTGTGTAGTGTTTGATGAAAAGGATAATGTTCAATGTTTATGAAAGGATTATGAAATAAGACAAGAATTGTGATAATTGAGAATATATTAAGTTCAAACATTCATGCTATGTTTTCAACAAGAATAATTTGAGATGTAGACTGTACTAAAGAATTGAGGCCTGGGGTGATGTGGCCCTCACAGTTAACGTATATCAACCAAAGTTACCAAGTTATAGTAAAATCATTCCAAAAACTATCTGTAGATTGTGGTAGAAGAATTAGGTCTGGGGCACCGCACGGCTCTCATGGTTGAATGCTCTGAACCAAAATGGGAAATCCATTTGGATATTCACTCAGAAATCCACCTGGACATCACAACACCAAGTCACTTAACCACGCTGTAATGAAATCACCTCATAAATATGGCCTGTAGGTTGCATAGAAGGTTTTAAGAGCAAGGACTTGTGAGGCCTTCACCATTTACCATTATGATTATATGACCAATCTAGGCCCAAATACACAACCAGAATGGGAAGTTCTCATCTTCATGTAGACATGACCTCGAACATGCACATGAAATTTTGTGATGATAGAACAAGAATTACAGGGTTTAGAATGTGCTCAAGAAAATGTGACCAGACTCACAGACTTCTGCATGCATGAAGGCAATAGCCTATCTTGACTTTGTCAAGTTAAGCTAAAAATTGAGACAACATCAGAAGATGTGGGTTTCTCAATCATTTGAGCATAAGCATAGCTCGATTTAACTGGATTCACATAGTAGTTTTTGAATGAGTCGTCAACTACAGCTACATGTAATCAATTTCAAATGAAAAATCATGTAAATAATTGGAAATGCTAATACAAATTTAGCCAAGTTCGAAAACAGATATTAAATTATTTTAAATTTAATCGATATCTGTGCATTGGTCACCTGTGCTTGAAACAATCTGAATTTCACTTCACAGTTGGTGTCTCACAACATTTTAACACAAGTGGAATAATTTTAAATATTATGGTGTAGGTATTTGTCGCAATTTTTTTTCTCCCATGAGCTGGATTAGCATGCAAATATTCTTCCATCTCGTGTCACACAAGTTCAACGGTATTGAGATCAGGGGATGCAGGTGGCATTATCGAGTAATTAATATTCTCTCTCCATCGTGGAAGTGCTGCAAGGTTTAGTTTAAACATATTTTATTTGTCAAAATAAACAAAAAGGATTGGACAATAAGTGCTGTACGCTTAAAACACATCCTCTCCCTTGTACATGTGTTCGATTAACATGTAAATGCAGCAGGTGTTCAATATATACACATCAGAATAAACAATATGCTATTCAAGATTGCAATGGTGTTATGGTGGTAGATATTCAGAGAAAGAAAAAGAGAAAGAAGAAAAGAGGGGGGAACTGAGACCATGTACTAACGAAAAAAAATATCTAACTGTTTCCAAACAACTCACCAGGCCACAATGGTCCAGGAGAGCCTGATCAATGCAAGGTGCGTGCAATGTTTTGTCATCACATATAAAGTAGGTATAAGAGACAGAAATATATCGTTTCCTGTCTTTCCTAATGAACTGCGTCCGGTTGAGGTAAATGCGAATTGCACAAACTGAACAGAGCAAAGGGCAATTATCCTCAACAGAAGGAAGAGCTCTAATACAGATTGGAGGTTAAGTAGTTTCTGGCATCTGATTCTTGGCCAGAAAGGAGCAATGGTAAAGTAACACTGTTGGCAGAGCTCCTGGAAAAGGCCAGATCAACAGAGAGGACGTGAAGCTCACTAACCCTTCTGGCTGAGGCAAAAGCCATCAGAAAAAGCTGTCTTGTATGTGAGAAAAAGCCTATACACCTGGGATAAAGATTCGAATGGCAACCCCCCCCCCCCCCCCCCCCCCCCCCCCCCCCCAACCAGCAAAGCAGCACCCAAGAAAGATACCATCTTGGGGTAAGCTGCAAAATCCTAGGCCTTTTAAAAGAAAAGTGCCGAATAAGCTTGGAGAGGTACAGATTAGTGCCGATATGATGCTTTCCCACATGCGAAGAGGTCTCCAAAAGCATGGACCTGTACCCTTACAGTTAAAACTAGAAGTCCTGTCACGAATTGTGCGCTTATCTAGGCTTAATTGCACGTTGGAATTGTGCGCAATTGCCATATCGAATGGCATCCAAAGCACGGCAGGTTCTCTTGGTTACTCATAGCAAACACATGCAATGTTTCTGCCAATGGACCTCCGGGTTACCCGGAGGTCCATTGGCTGAAACATTGCTTGTGCACAGGCCATATGTGCAGAATTTGATAGCTTTACTTGGGCCTTAACGCGTACATTAACGCGCATATCAACGTGCTATTTGTGCGCATTTCATGACAAGACTTCTAGTTTTAACTGTAGATGGTAACAGGTTGGAGACCCCAAGAATCAAACAGATATACAAGAAACTCTGCAATCTGTGTAATCAAGGGATCGGTATAATCAACAGAGTGATCAGCACACCAACAGCAGAAGACCTTTCATTTAGCCGCATAGGCTAAACCAGTGGAGTGCAGCCTTGAAGAAGAAAAGCACTCCACTGCTTGTCTTGAAAAACCTCTACGGAGGAGACAGGACTTGACAAAAGATATGCATGAAACCACAATGAAGTCAGGTCAACGTGAAAACTCCTCGGGTGACCCTGATTAATCCACACCCTCTGAGGCGACAGGGGAGCAATCAGAATGATTTGACAACTGCAAGTTCATATCTTGGCTAGAACCTGAGGCAGAATCGGAACCGACAGGAAGACGGAGCTGACTAGACCGTTCCAATCGAGTGACAGAGCATCCACAATGAAAGCCAGAGGATTTAGACACAGGGGCACGAAAGTGTACACCTGAGGGTTCCAACGGGTCACAAAAAGATCAATGTTGAGACGACCCCAAAGATCACAAAGCGATGGGAACACTGCCCTGTGAAGCATCCACTCGGTGGAAATGAACCTGCCCTGTCGGGACAGAGAGTCGGCTAGGACATTCAGACGACCGGGATTGTGACAAACCACCAGCCCGGCGTTGACATCCTGAGCGAGCAGTAGAAGATCCCGAGCCAAGTCGTACATGGGAACTGAGTATGTGCCGCCCTGGTTCCAAATGTAAGCGACCAATGTCGAACTGTCGGACAACAGGACCTGACGATTCGAAAGGTGGGGGGTCCATTGCTGGAAACTCAGAAGAATAGCAAGAAGCTCCTACTGGTTGATGTGACGAGTTGCTTGATCCTGGTCTCATACACCATGAAGGGAAAGACCAGAGGATCCAACATCACGCACCATCCGAGATCTCTGACATCAGCCGTCACAACACGATTGGATATGGGCAAGTCCAATGGAACTCCCAGCATAATCCACGTCTAGGGAAGAAGGTGACAATGAAGAGATGCTGGTAACTGAAGCACCAGATCCAGAGGATCGACATTTGGCCTCCAACGACTGAGAAAGTGTTAGAGAGGTCTTACATGCAGCCAACCTAGAGGAATGAGATCCATCATCGAAGTGCAGAGACCGAGCAGCCGGAGAATACTCCGAGCTGTCGTGGACTGGGTCAGAGTCAGGTCGAAAGCTGAGAGAATCACAGCTCTCGCCCGGGGAATCGCCACCGTATTCAGCTGTGCTAAAACTTATCTGGAGGCAGATAAGCAGCCAAGGCAGAGACGACGTGATCTGAGAGAGAGAGAAAGCATGCCTAGAATCTCCCTGGATAAGCACAACATGGATTCCAAAGTCGCCATAGGAATTACGGCTGACTTGGGCTTGGAGTCCTGATCCAAAGATCGTCCAAGTCTTGCAGACCGACGGATTGGCGGAATCGTAGTAACGATAACTTACAGGGGGCAAAAAGGTATCAGCCTAGTGAACAATGAAGTCTTCATAGCCTTGGAACTCAGCTCTGAGTCCAATGCTGCAAAATCTTCAACCACTAGTACCGACTGGTACGGTCAATCCAAAGGCTGTAGGTGCACGGCCCGAGTTGGAAGACACATAGCCCATGTCGCGCATACCAGCCGATGCCTCCCATGGTGTAGGAACACCAGGGGATCAGAAAGCAGCGGCCTGCTTGCAATCCCGGGAGGTGGAGGGCACCTGGAAGCCATGCTGGAGGCGAATGGAAAGCTCTTGGAAAAACCAGCGGGAGCAAGAAGGGGACTCCCTAAGATCACAGCCCATATCTGCCGGTTTGACGTGGGAACGGCCCAGGAAAGTGGCTTAGAATCTGACCCTCTAACCCAGCGAAACATCTGAATGCAGATGCTTATAGGGGTATGAAGGACCCCTGAGGATCTGAAGTGCAGGAACTCAGGAGAGTCGCTGCGAACCTCTGGGGGTCAGAAGGTCCAGACTGCACAAAAATCAACGGTCCCGCAAAACTGGCCAAAGGACCAGAGTGCGTGGATGGAAGCACAACAGAGTCCACGGTGACCCTATCATGGACATCTGAATCCAAATCAAAACCTGCTGGACTCGATGACTGAGAGACTGCATCAAAGGGATCAGCCGGCAACCACTTACGACTTCACCGAGTTGAAGCCAGGAAGGTTGAGGACGATATCCCACATCCAACAAGCAGAAATCCCTGAAGGGAAAAGCCGAGACCGATGATGTCACCGACGGAGTAGCAGCAGGAGTGGATACATCAGTAGCTGTTAACAGGGCAGAAAAGCAGAGAGAGCAACTCCAAACAAGAGGCCCCAGGGGGCCTGAGGGCACTCACCTTACATGGTAGACTAAATATCAACCCAGGGAAAATGATTTCAACAAGTTGCATCTGCCCCTCCTAAGAAAAGCTCATACCAAATATACAAAGATTCTGACCAGTGGATCTTAATAAAAACGATCCATCGCCAGGGGATGCGATACCCCCGCAATCCATCGCCAGGTGGTGTGTTACCCCCGCACCAATACCTGAGAGTGCGCAAGGTCAACAATGTGACATCTTGGTGTTCAGAAAACAATAGGTGTCACCGAAAGGTGACACAAACAAATACCCCTGCCTTTCAGCTGGTAATGTTTATGAAGATTTTCCAAGTCGATCAAGACCATAATTTTGAGCAAATAAAGTTTTGCAACAAACTTTATAGATGTTGCATATCTTCAATGTGTTTGTAATCATATCCTAAAGTTTCAGTTAACTGCATTCAAAACTGTAAGAGGAGCTGATTACAGCATCAAGGTACTCTCTATTGAAAATAGCACTCAAAATATTCTAAGTCGAGAAAGGGAAATAACTGTGGAAAAATAAAATTTTTGTGAAACTGTATACATGTTGCACATCTTCATTGAGTGTATGATCATATCCTGAAGTTTCAGCTATCTGCATTTAAAACTGTAAGAGGAGTTGATTACAGCATAAAGGTACCCTCTATTGAAAATAGCACTAAAAATGTTGTAAGTCAAGAAAAGGAAATAACTGTGGAGAAACAAAATTTTCGCAAGACTTTATACACGTTGCACATCTTCATTGTGTGTATGGTCATATTCTGAAGTTTCAACTATGCGAACTGAAAAGTGGGGGAGGAGCTGATTACAGCATGAATTGTGTGTATGATCATATTCTGAAGTTTCAACTATGTGAATTGAAAAGTGGGGGAGGAGTTGATTACAGCATGACGGTACCCTCCATTAAACAATTTCGCGATGGAAGGACTGACGGACAGATGGACTGATGGACAGGAGGAATCCAATATACCCCCGCTAGGCAGAGGTATAAAAAATTCCACAGGGAGCCCAGGGACCCTTTAACAAACTTGAATCTCATCCCCATGAGGATGCTGCACACCAAATATCAAAACATTCCGACTTCTGGATCTGAAGAAGATTTTTTAAGAAAATTCCTCATTTTGAACTAAGTTACAATTCGAGTTCCCACAGTGAGCCCAAATATGGACCTAGGGACATGGCTTGAACAAACTTGAATCTCACCCCCTTAAGGATGCTGCACACGAAATATCAAAACATTCTGATTGCTGGATCTGAAGAAGAAGATTTTAAAAGAAAAATTCCTCATATTGAACTAAGTTTAAGTTATAGTTCGGGCTTCCACATGGAGCCCAAATATGAACCCAGGAATATGGAGCCCAAATATGCTCCCACAGTGAGCCCAAATATGAACCTAGAGACTTGGCTTGAACAAACTTGAATCTCACCCCCCTAAGCATGCTGCATACCAAATATCAAAAAATTCTGCCTGCTGGATCTTGAGAAGAAGATTTTTAAAGAAATTTGCCTGAAATGCACTAAGTTCAAATTCGGGCTCCTATACTGAGCCCAAATATGAACCTAGGTGGCCGATTTGAACACACTTGAATCAGATCCACCCCACAATGTCGCATACCAAATATCAAAAGATTCTGCCTGCTGGATCTGGAGAAGATTTTTAAAGAAATTTGCCTGAAATGCAAAAGTTCGAATTCGGGCTTCTATAGTGAGCCCAAATATGAATCCAGGGGGCCGATTTGAAAAACCTGAATCAGATCCACCCCATAATGCTGTATACCAAATATCAAATGATTCTGCCCACTTGTGCTGGAGAAGATTTTTTAGTAATTTCTCAAATATACATAGGGTGCTATCGGAGTTATGCCTCCTATGGAGCCCCAATAGGCATGTCCATTTCATTTGAACAAATTTGAATTGACATATGGTAATGAACATCCATACCAAGTTTCGAGCAAATCGACTTAGCGGTTTCAGAGAAGTCGTTTGAAAAAAGTTCACGACGCCGGAAGGACGACGACGCACAGCAAGTGATAAGTTAAGCTCCCTTCGGTGAGCTAAAAAAAAAAAGAGTCACAATAGTGTTGGGCGGTTTGCCGATATACCGATTTAGCCAGTTTTAAAATCAATACCGTTAGTAATATCGTCTCATTTTCAAAAAACCGAAATATCGCCAATGTCATTGGCATTACTTGGCAATGACACCAACATTGACCTACCGATACATAATTTGACAAAAGAGGCAATACTTCGTGAATGAGCATCTGTATTGGTAAGGAATGGGCATTAACTTCTGAAATATACTGCATTGTTAAGTGGGGATCCTCCAAAAGTGTTTACCGGTAAACTATTTTGTGAACCGATTCCCACGTAATAGCATCAATATTCCCGCGACGAAGAACAAATTGGGAACTCTTATAATTGATTGGACAAACAATGACGTAAATGTCTCAAGAGATCCCCACACGGTGAATTTACATAGATTCTCGCACTAGAGAATGTCTGATTCTGTATCCCCACATTAACCATCTGTTTAAAAATGGCCTTTTTACAATTTTAACCAAAGACAAAAGAGAAAACACACAGTTTGTGTGCTGTATGTCTGATATGGCTGCGCCCATGTTCAAGTGAAAATCTACAGAACTATCAAGTTACGCTCGTTGTGCTCATTCGTAATAAATTTTTCAGATTTCTATTTAAACACACCACATGGTTGATTTGTGTTTTCCCTGATGCAGATTGCTTGACCTGCAGCAATATTGTTCTGCCGAGGCTATGCTTCCAAATTAACAGGCCTGCAGTGACTCAATGACTGTTTTGCACTAATCCCCCAAATATCGCGATAATACCGTAAACCGCGATATCATCCCGAAAATATCGCGGTTTTTATTTGGGTCGATATCGCCCAGCTCTAAGTCACAACCCTAGTGACAGCCTCAGATGTTGACTGGAGGGGGACAGTAGTCCCGGAACCAGGCATCTCTTAGCCAGAAAGTCAGCAACTACCACGGTGTCCACACCATATAAAGACTGCAAAACCCCAAGGAGAGGGTATAACTCTCTTCAGAGTCGAATCGGGATACCCCAAATGACTGTGTTCCCCTTCCCAAGTGGACAGGAGGAAAATGTCACGTGCCCGAACTACAAAAAAGACAGAAGTCCAAAAGGTGGAAGACCACCCAGCCCACCGCGTTTTTCAATAGAACACCCAAATAAAGTGGAGAATGAATAATGGGAACCAAAGGGTTAGCAATAATGAACAAAAGACCGCCCACATGTGAAAGTCATGTAGTTACGAGCACACAAGCATTATTCAATTATAATTTATTTGGTAAAATGCTGATCACACTGTAATAACACACATGCAGGATGATTGAAATAAAATGCTGATCACACTGTAATAACACACATGCAGGATGATTGAAATTTGTGGTGATATTCTGTGCAATACACCAAAGAATTGTGCTATTTTTAATAACCTCAACGTATTTTCGAACTGAATATACCAGTAACTCATGAATAGCCTAGTAACAATCATGAAAATTTGAAACATGCTGTTTAAAAAAGGCGATTTTGGTGACCAAAAAATAAAATGAATTTTCAGCCCCAAAGCCACCAGAAGGCTTCATTTGATAGCACATTTCAAAATTTTTCCCAAATCTGCTCATGCCATCGGCACTCGCTGTAGATGCCTTCGGCATCTACAATGGGTTATACAAAAAAAATTGGGTTATGCAAAAAAGAATTTGCATAAACGGTTTTCAGGTTAGAAGTCCTGTCATGAATAGTGCGCTTATGTAGGCTTAATTGCGCGCTGGAATTGCGCACAATTGCCATATCGAATGGCATCCAAAGCACGGCAGGTTCTCCTGGTTACTCACAGCAAACACATGCAATGTTTCTGCCAAAGGACCTCCGGGTTACCCGGAGTCCATTGGCTGAAACATTGCTTGTGCACAGGCCACATGGACAGAATTTGATAGCTTTACTCTGGCCATAACGCGTACATTAACGCGCAGATCAACGTGCTATTTGTGCACATTTCATGACAGGACTTCTAGTTCTAACTGTAATAGTAATAACATGATTTTGTTAGGCATTCCAGTTTATTAACAGCCCTCAAGGACTGAATAACAGCCCTCGGGCTTATTAACGACCCTTGATTCGACTTGGGCCTTCAATAAACCCTCGGGCTGTTATTCATTCCTCTTGGACTGTTAATATAACAATAACATGACTTTAGAGGGCATTGTGGTTTATGAACGGCCCAACAAGTATGAATAACAGCCTGACAGCTTATAAAAGGCATTAATAAGCTGAAGGGCTGTTATTCACACCTGTTGGGCCGTTAATAAACCACAAGGCCCGACAAAATCATGTTATTACTATTATTACCACTGCAATTCTTTTGACCCTGTACCTTACATGGCAGCTAAAAACAGCAAATTGGTCTTCATTCAATTCACTTGATTGAGACAGTTTTAACACTGTCAATTTTGGCAGATGATATTATCGTCTGTTCTCAAACAAACTGGTGTCACATGATTATCACGTGATCGGCACTTGTACAGTTAAAACTACTAGAAGTCCTTATCTAGGCTTAATTGCACGTTGGAATTGCGCGCAATTGCCATATCGAACGGCATCCAAAGCACGGCAGGTTCTCCTGGTTACTCATCGCAAACACATGCAATGTTTCTGCCAATGGACCTCCGGGTTAACCGGACGTCCATTGGCTGAAACATTGCCTGTGCACAGGCCATATGTACAGAATATGATAGCTTTAACTGGGCCATAACGCGTACATTAACGTGCATATCAACGTGCTATTTGTGCGCATTTCATGATAGGACTTCTAGTTTCAACTGTACTCTTTCAGGCCAAAAAAATTAATGGTTTGGTTTCCGTTATATAGCAGAAAAAAATAGGGTCGGTAGGTCAAGGGGGTTTTTTTTGTTTTTTTTTCCCCTTGAATATGTGCTTCAGTTAATTTTTAGGACCAAATTCTTCCAAGAGTTGTGACTGAAATATACTGCTTTGATATTCTGTTGAGTCCGAATTGCAAAATGGCAGTTTATCAGCAGATGCTTTATTCGCGATTGCAGAGGACATATCGGGTGTAATTCCGCAACTTCAAAATGAAACAGACTCGGAGGTGTCTTGATAATATTATCATCAGCTGCCCTCAGATTCTGAAGTGAAGTGTGGGTTCGCACATCTCACTTTATCGCGGAAAGTGTTAGAATTAGCCCACCTCAGCATGTGAAATAAATTGACATTTTAAGTGATTGTGGTAATGAACTGGTTAAGTATCATCATATTTATCTTGGCAGGGGAAGCACAAATGACTTGCTTTTGCTTATTTGAAATCAGTGTACCTTGCGTCGGTCTTGCATCAAACACTTGCGTGCCCACTACATGTACTTTGAAGGCAAGATGCTATCGTCACGTCACCGTGTGCAAACAGCCAATCACTTTGAAGTACAAGTGTAAAATTGTTAACGTACAGGGAATCCCTTCAAGTTTCCCAAGAAAAATTTCCTGGTTTTAAATAGCAGGAATGCGATTGTTCGAATGTTCAATGTGACTGACTAGTGACTATGCAACCTTTGTGTAATGCAGTACACGTGGTTATGGCTTTTCACCTCCACTTGTTTTTGACAAATTAGATGTGAACAATGTCCTATCGTTTTCGTAATAATGGTGATTGTCAAAACAAACCACTTGAACAGTTTGGAATGAAAAGTAATAAAGAAAGGTCCCATAGTCTGCAAGGTTAGACAGGGTGGTAAAAAGGAAAGACCCAAATTTAAACCAACAGTAATCCGCACCACTGAAGTAAATTCACTTCTTGTAAACCATGATAAAGAAGTTGCAATTTGCATGCCGGAGTTAAAACAACTTCAGAATACAATTACCAATTATGATTTAATTTGCCGATGGCAGTTTTGAACCTGGCACTGATTATATTTATAAATCGGTATATCAAAAAACTGCCCAGCACTATTTGTGTCGTTGTTGTAAAAGTTGGCATTTGTGTGGCGTTTTTTTCTGATTCTTTTTCAATTTCAATAAAATAAATTGTTAGGGTCGGTGTGCAAAATTAGGGTCGGTCAGGTAACCGGTAGGGTTGCGACGATACACCAAATTCATGGTACGATACGTATCTTGGTACACAAGTCACAATATGATATGTATCTACATGCAGATACATATCTTGATATTCATCCTGGTATTGAAGCCACAGTTAAGATCACAGGGACAATGGTGGAACCTGCAATTCATAGTTTCGGAGCACAGATACATTAGGGAGGAGGAGGATCAACTTCAGCCCCCCCCCCCCCCCCCCCCCCCACCCACTCCCCCCTCCCCGGCCCCCAAATTTCCCATATTCTATCACATACTACTGCACTGGCAGGTCACGCGTGTCTGAGCGCATACTCTGGCAGAAGCCTACCCAAGTGGCCCCTCTGAGTCTTAGCACATCCTTCTACTTTTCAATTTTAGAATAAAGACGATTTCAGTCACAGGCATTGGTACAGTTAAAACTAGAAGTCCTGTCATGAAATGCGCACAAATAGCACGTTGATATGCGCATTAATGTGCGCGTTATGGCCCAAGTAAAGCTATAAAATTCTGTACATATGGCCTGTGCACAAGCAATGTTTCAGCCAATGGACCTCCGGGTAACCCGGAGGTCCATTGGCGGAAACATTGCATGTGTTTGCTATGAGTAACCAGGAGAACCTGCCGTGCTTTGGATGCCATTCGATATGGCAATTACGCGCAATTCCAATGCGCAATTAAGCCGACATAAGCGCACTATTCGTGACAGGACTTCTAGTTTTAACTGTAATTACGACGAAAATAGGTAAGTTGTCATCTGATGATCACTACAACTAACCTTACCAAATACATGAGAAAAGTTGGAGTACCCTGGTCCCGTAGGTTGGCAATGAAACTACATCAGTGATTGAGACATGCTCTTGCAGTTCATGGTTCGATTTCCACTTTGCATTTTTCAAATTGTTTCACCCGAACGAAAAAAGTGATGGAAGTGGATTATGACGAATAACTGGTGCACATCAAGGGGGCTAATTAATAGGCACCAACATCGTAGAAAATATGAGTGAAGTTCAGTCAACTGCTTTGAAAACACTCGTAAAATGGCGGCTACAAATTTATCATTTTGCATAACCAACGGACGTTCATAATAAATTGGTGTATTGTTGCACTGTTTATCTGTAGTTTTACCATTTTGAAGCGGGATGTTGGATGAGCGCATAGAATATTGAATCGCACCATGCGAGCAAAATATCGGTGATTAGATCGCACCTGGGAGATCTTGCTTTGCAAACAGTGATGAGAACCCAAACAAAAAATACCCTGCTTTAATAATTGGTATTCCAGTATACTCTGGTGTTATATTCTGAATTGCGGGGTATTTGAGTTGGCCAAACCACCAAAGTCTAAAATGTGATGTGCTGAATGTACTGAGAGTGAAATAGTTGAATTTCAAGATTGGTGACTGGCCTATATAGTAAGTGGTACGGCGATACGATGAAATTTGGACATCCGAACGGGAACCCGTATCGTGGGTTGCTGTATCGGTACATATCTGAGAACCGGGATATCGTCCCAAGCCTAGTAACTGGAACCAAACCATTACTTTTTTTGGCCTCAATTGCAACGAAGTTAGAAAACTTAAAAAGAGACCCGATATTTACCGCTTTTAAGTCAGGAATAAAGGCTTAAACTGTCTGCAGACTTACTTACTATATACAACTGCTTGTTCTTATGGGACTAACCTTGCTGGACATTTTACATATTTAATAATTTAAATAAAAGTTAAAAAATTTATAGTAATTTATATATTTTTTATACTTACCAATGACCCAGACTTAGCTGGTGCTAACTCCACAAAAACCAGGGCCAAACACAAATTTTGCCCCCCAATCCCCAAAATTTGCATCCAAAACAAAAAGAAATCATGTCCTAAAGGACCTCCATAGTACGACTCTACTGCGCATGCACAGTGACGCAGTCGTCCCGAAATTGGCGCCAAATATCATTCTTACTGGCAGTGCCTGGTCAGCGCTATGTACTCAGCGGGGAGGCAAGAGTTCCCAACTCAGGGAGGGCCATCCCCGTCTGGGTCATTGGTAAGTATAAAAAATATATAAATTACTATAAATTTTTTAACATTTTTATACTGTACCAATGACCCAGACTTAGCTGAATAGTAAACAGGCTGGAGGGCCTAGGACATAGAGGAAAATCCAATAAGCTCAATTATATAATAAAGAGGTAACCCCTTAAGGAGAAAAGGAGTATTAGGCTTTACATGTATCTTTCTTATTTAATATTAAATTAGAAAGATACACTACCCTTAATAATTGAGCACAATAACATTCATGTTCTCTATTAACATCCAGTATAACCCTTATACTAATTATTTTTAAAGCAAGCCAATAAATAAAGTAGTCCAGAGAATTGAGACTCTTTATAATCATTTAAAAGTGTCCGAGTATTGTATATTAAAGCCCGTTTGACACTTGACATATACAAATGCTTCACACCGAGCTACACTTTAAAAATAAGACATGAATGAAATTAAACATTAATATTACACTTTAAAACCATCCCGGAAGCGACTCAGAAATACTGTCTTGGAGGAGGCATTCCCTTGCTTTTCACTATAAAGCAGGTGACCTAAGGGAACACCCGCCCCCCCCCCCTTCCCCTTGCCCTGGGTCAAATAGCCCAGAGCGAAGAGGGCAGCCGGACGGAGTCACTGCCGGAACAGAAAGCCTGCATAACTATAGTTGCAACTGTTTAGTGGACGACATTCTGAGCAACAGATAACGGACCTAAACAATGCAGGTCTCCAGAAATGGACTCAATATTTCTGAGATAAAAATTAGTAAATGTGGAAGGCTGAGACCAATAAGCAGCCTTCATTAAATCTGTAATAGCAACACTATTAGCATAAGCCCAGGAAGTAGAAAGAGCTCTTACTTCATGAGCAGAAATCTTAAGCACAGACTGCTGAGAAGAAGATAAATCTTCATACGCAGTACGGATAGTTAACTGAATCCATCTAGCAATAGAATGGACTGAAATGTCCTTTCTATTAGGCATCAAAGACAGAAAGAAACGTTTCCGTCCCTTTCTGATGAACTGAGATCTCTGTTTATAGATACGTAGTGCTCTAACAGGACAGAGTAAAGGCCTACGCCCGTCTGAAGACGGAACAGCCTTAATAACAATAGGTTCTGGATATTTATTAGGAGCCTGATTCTTAGCTAAAAAACCGACATTAGTAGTGAAGGTGATAGTGTTCCCAACACTACGATAATGAGAATCATCCACCGATAGTGCATGAAGCTCACTGACTCTTCTGGCAGAAGAGAAAGCTAAGAGAAAAGCTGTCTTATAAGATAAGAATTTGAAATATACTGTCCCAAGAGGTTCAAATGGCTTTTCCTTCAATTTAAGGAGAACCCAAGCTAAATTCCACTTAGGAATTAATCTAAGAGTTCTGGGTCTATTTATCGAAAAGTTTCTAACCAATTTCGATAAAGAGACATTAGATCCAATTTGTAAACTATCATGATGTGCATAGGTATCAGATAACATAGATCTATAACCCTTTATAGTAACAGGCTGCAGTTTGATTTCGTCAAACAAGTATACTAGAAAGTTTGCAATGTCTGGTATAGAGGGATCAAATATATCTACAGAATGATCCCTACACCAACGACGAAAAACCTTCCACTTAGCCGCATAGTTTAGCGAAGAGGAGGTCCTCCTACAGTTAGAAATCGCGTCCACTGCTCGTCCTGTAAAGTGCTTGCCATGCAAGAAGGACCGCACAACGGAAAAACGTGAAGGTTGAGACCTTGCGGGTTGTGATGGAGTTGGTGCGATTTCCCCTGCGAAAGAAGATCCTCTCGTGGAGGAAGCTTCCGCGGTAGGTCCCACAACAGACACCTGAGTAGATTTATCCACGGTCTCTGTGGCGACAGAGATGCTACCAACAGAATCTTGCATTGAGATTGTTTTATCTTTAGCAATACTTGTTGAATTAACGGCGCTGGAGGATACGCATATCCTATCATTCCGTCCCAAGGGATCGACAGAGCGTCTACTGCAAATGCTCTTGGATCCGGACACGGGGACACATACGTCTGCAACTGATTGTTGAGATGTGTCGCAAATAAGTCTATCATTGGCCGTTCCCATTGGTAGCAAATCTGATTGAATACTTGTTTGTTGAGAGTCCACTCCGACGGCAACAAGCGACCCTTTCGTGAAAGGGAGTCTGCTAGCACATTCAGACGACCCGGTATGTGACGGACCGAAAGAAGAACGTGATGTTCCAACGCAAACAGAAGGATTCTTTCCGTTAGATTGAACAACGGAACTGAATGAGTGCCTCCCTGATTCCGTATATACGCCACTACTGTCGTATTGTCGGATAGGATTTGGACATGAGCATCGTGAATAATGTCCATCCAGTGACGTAACGCAAGCCAAATTGACATCATTTCCTTGATGTTTATGTGCTTGCACAGGAATTGCGGATCCCAAAGACCCTGGCATCTCGAATCCGTTGGGATTAATGATGCACCCCAACCTGTTTGACTGGCATCCGTCATAATGGTAAAACTCGGATCCGGCAACTGCAGCGGAACTCCTTGAGTTAACCACTGAATGTTTGCCCAAGTCTGAATCTCTTGTTTCACTTGATCTGACAAGAGAACGTCTACATCGAGCGAATGAATTTTCACACTCCAATTCTGAGTCAGGAAAATTTGAAGAGGCCGTGTGCGTAGCCGTCCCATCGGAATGAGATCCGCGGCGGCTCCGCACAGACCTATCAGTCTCATAAATTCTCTCGCCGTGACTTTGTCTGCATTCAGACAATAGCGAGCGTAACAACTGACTAATTTCGCTCTGGTTAACGGCAGACGAACGAGATTGTTGTGCGTCTCGAAGCTCATTCCCAGATGAGTGAATGACTTGGACGGCACCAGATCCGACTTCTCCTCGTTTACTATGAAACCGAGACGTCGGAGCAATAGAAGAAGATTCTGAACATCGTTCTGAAGCGTTAACTCGTTGCCGTACCTCTGAAGAATGTCGTCCAGGTAGGCCGACGTTACCGCAGACGAATGAGCTCGGAAGTAGATCATTACCGAGTTCATTACCCGAGTGAAAGCCCAGGGTGCTAGATTCAATCCGAAGCACATGGTCCGGAACTGATACACCACTCCTAGGACTGCGAAGCGTAGATACTTTCGGAATGTCGGATGTACCATGACGTGAAAGTACGCATCTTTGAGATCTATGCTCGTTGCATAATCGTTCACTCGAATACTCGCTCTGACCGATCGAATCGTCTCCATATAAAACTTCGGAGCGACGATCAGCTTGTTTATCCAGCTCAAATCTATGACTGGACGGAACGAGCCGTCTGGTTTCGGAACCAGAAACAGATGGCTGTAGAATCCTAGCGATTCCTGGTTTTCTACGACCTCTACCGCGTTCTTCATTAAAAGAGACTGCACCTCTGATACCAGAGCGTCTCTTTTCTGAGGATTTGACGGAAGATGAGTCCACTTTGGACTTCGAGTTAATGGAGGCTTTCGTTTGAAGGATATCTTTAGACCTTCCGAAGTCACTCCTCTCACCCACGGGTCGTCCGTAATCGACGCCCACTCTTGAGAAAAACTCGACAACCTTCCGCCAACCGGAACGCGATAGAGGTTTAAGCCATCACCTCCTGGATCTGCGAGGCCTGCGGTAGGAGAAACCACGTCTTCCACGACCCGCACCTTGCCTCGTCGACCTCGGGGCGTCCGACCGATTGTCCCGGCCTGAAGGACGTCCCGAACGAGAGTCGCTATCCTGACGGTCTCTCGAATAAGAGCCAGAGGACGCACCGGAACCTCTATAGGAACCTCTCTTAGGCGTATAAGACCCAGAAGTGCCCGCCTTATTCGTGTCTGCTGTATCCGACCTTTTAGGAGCGGATCTGAACAACAGAGAATCACTAGCTTTCTTTTTAATATTATCATAAATAGCGGAAAGCTTGCCGTCAAAGAGAAGATCTCCTGAGACCGAAGCGACTCTAAGAGAGTTCTTCACCTTAGAATCCACTAGTGTGGATGTAGCCAGGGCTGCGTCACGTCTAACCAACTCCAGATTTGCCACTGAAAGGGCGGAGTTACACGTGGAATAAGCTACTGCCCTTGAAAGAAGTCTTAAAGAGGATTGTATATCCTGAAACTCTTCCCCTTGAAGGCGCAGTGATAACGCCTTAGTAAGGTGATCTGCGTAAGGCATCTAAATTGGCTCTGTTAGACGCAATAGCTGTTTCCAACACTGCGGTTGGAATAGAAGCTGACGACGGTAATGATAGCTCTAAGTCTTCCGCCTCGTCGTCCATACGCAGAGGAACTCTCGGTATACCCTGACCTGCCGTGTCGAATTTATTCCTTGCATTAATGAAAGGCAGGTTGAGAGTATTTGCGGACAAGAAACCTGCTTTCCCCGTCCTGGAAGCAAGTTTAAAAATAGCGTCGTTCAATAATTCAAATGTTCTTGCAACATTATTGGACTGCGACGGAAACTCGGGAGCGATGTCCCTGAACCGCTCAAAAAATTCAGAGTCCAATGACGCTATAATTCTCCTGTCCGGAAGCGCAGCAGTCTGGCCCGACGGAACAACTTGAGGAAGAAAGTGCCGGATGAAGTCCACGGCAGCTTTATGTTGTTCCGAAAGGGATAGCTCCAATTCATCCGTATCCCTTTCACCATCCGGTCGGACCTCCCGATGTTCCCGGTCGTCCGCCCCCGATGCTTCGGCGGAGCGTACCGACCCAGCGCCGTCGGATAATTCTCGATCCGACACCGTTTCTGTCGGCTGCTGGGATGCTGCGATAAGCTGTGCTATCTGCACTAGAATGACGACGTCGAGACCTGCGGATGAGCTGTCTTTCGCTGCTTCGCCGAGGGCAGCTCCGCATCAGATGGCTCCCGCATACTTTTCCTATGCGAACGTCCGGAGTCCATCGGTCTCGAATCCCTGGCTGCCGGATGGTGTGACCTGGTCGCCGAAGAATCCTTCATCGGCGAAGCCGGCAAAATATCGGAGGTCACGCAGCCAAGGTGCGGTCGTGTGCGCCGACGAGAAGAGGAAGCCTTAACAGTCTCTGCGGACTGCTTATACAACGGAGCGTCCCGAGCGACGGACGTATGCTCCGCTAAAGACACATTTTGTACCACAACATCTGGTCCCAGATGTTGTTGTACGAGAGAGGGGCCTCTCTCGCTCGCGGCCCGGCTGGACCTGGACGAGCTAGGAACCGGACTAAAAGGCTTCCTCCGTTCTCGTTCACTATCCGCCGTCACTGGGTGTGCATCTATTATTTTTATAGTGCTCGCATCACCCAAAATTTCCTCTTGGACCGCATCGGACGAACCCGGCTGCCGAACCATTCGGTGAATGGACGCTACACCGGGCGAGCTAGCGGACAACATTTGTCTAATCTCCATGAGCACTTTTGCCGCTAGCTCTGAATTTATTTGTGACGACGGACGCACACTTGAAGAAGATAACATGGAAACATCACCCTGTTCTGGTTCCTCTGAAATAGAAACTGAGAGAGTAGAGTGACCTTGTGGAGAAAGAGCCGGCATCGCTCTTTCTCCAGAAACAACATATCGTGACACACGTTTCCAATGTTTCTCATCCCAATGTTCACATATAGGACAGGGATTAATGCGAGAACACTGACTACAATTAATACAATGATCATGAAAGTCAGAGGAAGATTTCTTCCTATTACAATTTCAACAAAGTCCCTTCATTGTGAAAGAACAACAATAAGTCCTAGTTACTCGCAAAAACCCCTGACACAAAGATACATAATAACATGATCCATTAATAAATGAAAAAACAATTGCAAAACAAAATAATTTTGAAAAAATATTTTTTCAGAGAAGCCCAAGTTGCTGAAAAGTAACGTTGAGCCCCGATGGATCCGATGGCAAAGTGTGGTCAAAAATTTTAAAATTATATAAAATAATTAATGAGACACTTTCGGATAATATAAATGTATCTTATAATGAGATAAACTACCACAAAAGCAAACAGCCCCCCTCAAAAAAAGGCTGTTGCCAATGAAAACAAACAGTGTAAACACACTAGAAAACATGACTCCAGGCACTGAAAAAACTGGCCCGGAATCAGTCATCAATTACACTCTATCTGATGCAAAACAGAGACTCCCAGGGGAGAATCTGCAGAACATCAGATGGAAGATGCAGAACACAAACGTTATACACCCATGGGTGAAAACGTAACTATGGGGAAAATAACAGAAAACATTCTGTAAACAAGCAACTCTCCCAGGGAATTTTAGAAATGAAACTTCTCAAAAATATGCCAAAAGCATGGGAGAATTGCAAGGGGGGACTTTAGAAGGCTAGGGGAGAGGAAACACTGAATAAGCAGTGCAACAATTAGCAAGAATGACAACAAGAGGCCCATGCCTCGAAAATAGGCAACTTAACATAATTTCAACAAAAAATTTTAAGTACAGCCCTGATTATTTTTTGCCACTTCTTTTTTCCTCTCCTCCTTCTATCCTCCTTAGAATCACATTTTCTCCAAAAATTACGTGTCTGGCATCCTTTAAACTGAGATTTACAAGCACAAAGATCAGTGAGATGTTGACTGATGAAGGGCCAAACAGAGAATGATATTTGGCGCCAATTTCGGGACGACTGCGTCACTGCGCATGCGCAGTAGAGTCGTACTATGGAGGTCCTTTAGGACATGATTTCTTTTTGTTTTGGATGCAAATTTTGGGGATTGGGGGGCAAAATTTGTGTTTGGCCCTGGTTTTTGTGGAGTTAGCACCAGCTAAGTCTGGGTCATTGGTACAGTATAAAAATATCATACTGTTTACTACATGTAGTTGAAAACATTTCTGGAAACTGTTTCCATTTTCGAGTGTACAACAACGAGGAACAAATGTCACTTGATGTGTCAGACTGTTAATGAGATGTTTAACTCATTAACGGTCAGACACATCACGCGACTTTTTAAGCTGACCGTTACATTCTTGTAATGCCTTGTTAAACTTTGTTTTAAAATGTACTAGGGAATGCCTATAAAGTGGTAATAATAAACTGTAACACACTCCAAACTCAGGTTATTGTTATAATAACAAGAGCTCACGTATCGCTGAAGCAATACAATGTCCCCCCTACCGGACTAATGAGCATTAATAATTATACAAATGTTATAACCCATGATGTGATCAGCATGAATTCCGTTGAAGCGTTTCCAAAAAAGTCCGGAAAACTGATATTTTGGTGCTTTTCCATATTTCAAAGGGCCATAACTCACACAAGAATAATGCAATCAGCATGAAACTCAAACTTGATCTGTAAGTCATCGTTCTATAGTAGGTTACCAAGAATGAAATCATTCCGTTGAAGCGTTTCCAAAAAAGTCCGGAAAACTGATATTTTGGTGCTTTTCCATATTTCAAAGGGCCATAACTCACACGAGAATAATGTACATATAATCAGCAGGAAACTCAAACTTGATCTGTAAATCATCGTTCTATAGTAGTTTACCAAAAATGAAATCATTCCGTTGAAGCGTTTCCAAAAAAAGTCTGTAAAACTGATATTTTGGCGCTTTTCCATATATCCAAGGGCCATAACTCACACAAGAATAATGCACTCAGCATGAAACTCAAACTTCATCTGTAAATCATCGTTCTACATGTATAGTAGTTTACCAAAAATGAAATCATTCCGTTGAAGCGTTTCAAAAAAAAGTCTGTAAAACTTATATTTTGGCGCTTTTCCATATTTCCAAGGGCCATAACTCACACAAGAATAATGCAATCAGCATGAAACTCAAACTTGATCTGTAAGTAATCGTTCTATAGTTGGTTACCAAAAATGAAATCATTTGGTTGAAGCGTTTCCAAAAAAAAGTCCGGAAAACTAAAGTGTGACTGACAGACTGATGGACTGACAGATGGACAGAGTGCAAACCTACAGTATAGTCCCCTTCAGCCGGTAGGGGACTAATAAAACTTTGGCCGGCCGCTAATTTGTCGCGGTTCTCGGATCAGAAGGTCTTGGTTACCCCTGTACTACCTCCCTATTCCCACGCTTCTTCTCTCCTCCCAACACTCGGAGACAAACTGCTTGATGACATCCCTAGCCCCATTTTCCCAATCTCTCCGATTAGCATACATGTATTAACCCTCTGCTTTGAGTCTCCCACTAACCACATGTCCTTCATTCTCCCATCCCACTTCCCCATTATACTCCCAGTGAATCTAATTCTTTTAGACTGGTATTTTGGGCATTCTAGAAGGTGTTCCAGGGTCTCCACCATGCCCAAATTACACATCTGGCACTCATTTTCACTGTTTTTCCCCTCAGCTCCAGGGACTGCGACATACATGTAAGCTTGAACAACAGTGACCGCCCGAAGGTGCTATCAAGGTATTCTTCAAAACCAGGCTTCTCTTTATCGCGCAGGCCACCCAAAGACCTCTTTGATTTGACCCCCTCTCGCAAATTACATGTAAGGTTACCATCCTCCATGACCCTTTCTCTGACTTTTTTTTTTTACCCTGGTTTGCCCCAACGTCTAGGCCCGAGATCTCCAATGAGTAGTTCTCTATTAGTTCCCTCACTTGGACCATCCACCCTGTCTTGATATTAGAGTTGAAAATTCTCAGGAACATTACTTTACACCATCGCCTGTCGGAAGGATTTACCAAATAATTAAGATAACCGAGTTTCAATAAGTCTATCCGGTCCTTGATCCCCATCCACCCAAGTTCACCTGTGATTGCTTCTAGTGCTGGGGCATTACTCGACCCCGTTATCCATCGGCCAGCATCGTTCTTTACAAATGTTGGATTTCCAAGCTCTAAAGTCTTTATAGCCGTCTGGTTTAGGGGTACCATATGTTATACTTGGCAGACCCACCATTTCCCAAATGGTTTTCCCCACGAAAACCTTATTGAAACTGTTTCTCCCTAGAAGTTTCATTTGGTTAAGGATTCGCTTCCCCTTCAGAATCAATTTATGTGTGTGGTTTCGGTAGATGCCTCTTCCTGTGATGTTTATATTTACCCCCAGATACTCGTAGTCACCTCTCTCTCCTACACTAAGAAGTTTGCTGCTACCTTCTGGAATACAAAACTCCCCCATTCTCCACCTTCGAGTGGGGTCCACTTTGCGGCCCACGGGTATAACTTTGCTCTTGCTTTCATTAAGTTCGAGTCTCCATTTGCTACCATATTTCCTGACAATTCCCAGCATTTTCACTAGCCCCTCTTCGCTTTCTGACACTAGCACCTAAGCACCATATCGTCTGCAAAAAATAGCTCTGAGATCTTCAAGTCCCCAACTGCTACCCCCTCGTCGCTATGCAGGAGTTCATCACATAAACCTTTGATGTACAATGCCAAAAGAATTGGCGAAAGGATACACCCCTGTTTTAGGCCTATCTCCATGGGCACACGTTTTGTTGTTATGTTACCCAGGCTAAGTTCACTCGGTACATCTTTATATAATGCTTTCATAATTCCAACCAACTTGCCTCCCAAGCCCAGGGCCTCAAGCTTACACCACATACCCACCCTCCATACTCTATCGTATGCCTTTTTAACATCCAAAAAGGCCATTAACATCTTTTTCTTTTTTGCTTTCGCAGATTCTATCATTTGGGATAGTGTGAAAAGGTGGTCAGTGACTCTCCTTCCCTTTCTGAAGCCATTCTGGATCTCTCCCAAAAAACCCTTCTCCTCAATCACCTCCTCTAATCTCCCATACAGGACTTTACAGAAAACTTTTCCAATGTTGCTACTGACAGAGATCCCTCAATAATTATCAAAAACGTCTTTTTCCCCCTTTTTGTGAATAAATGTGACTTTGCTTTCTCTCCACCCATTTGGGACCTCTTGTTTTTCTATGGCGAAATTGAATAGGGCAGTTAGGTCTTTCCAAGAGTTCCTCTCCCTCTTTTTTGATAAACTTGTTGTGAATTTCGTCCACCCCTCCCGCTTTTCCATTCCTTAATTTTGAGATCACCTTTCGCACCTCCTTCGTTATAATTTTGCTGCACACAAAGTTTGATAAATTTTCCTCGACCTTGTTCGGACACTCTGGTTCCCCATGCCGACATGCCCCATCGCTTATCGTTTACCTTTTCCCAGTGCTTGACAAGTTCTAATGCGATTTGATCTGGATCATCTGTAACTCTGCCATCTACTTTAATTTAATACTCTGTGGGTTACTTCCTTTGTTACTTTTATTCACCCATTTCCAAAATACTAAGACTGCTATTTCGCACTCTCCGATTATCGTCTTTAATCTTATTTACTTTATTTCGTGCTTGTTGGTATTCTTCCTTTGCTACCGTGGCCTCGTTGCTTTCCGCCCCCCTTAAGTTTCTACCCTTTATGGCCTTTTCAGTTCTTCGATCACTCTGTACCAAAGTTTCCATGTTGACACCCTAATCTTTTCTACATGTACCCTTTCCTTCCCTGCCTCCACTAGGCTCGCAACTACAGTTAAAACTAGAAGTCCGGTCATGAAATGCGCACAAATAGCATGTTGATATGCGCGTTAATATACGTGTTATGGCCCAAGTAAAGCTATCAAATTCTGTACATATGGCTTGTGCACAAGTAATGTTTCAGCCAATGGACCTCCGGGTAACCCGGAGGTCCATTGGCAGAAACATTCCATGTGTTTGCTATGAGTAACCAAGAGAACCTTCCGTGCTTTGGATGCCATTCGATATGGCAATTGCGCGCAATTCCAATGCGCAATTAAGCCTAGATAAGCGCACTATTCGTGACAGGACTTCTAGTTTTAACTGTATGGCATTGACCATCTTCTGGACACTGCCCCCTTGTGTATGGTTGCAAGCTTTGGTTTCAGTTTTTCATCGAACTTCGTCCAGTCAGCATCTTTATTGAGTTCCCAAATCTCCTTGAAGCTTCCTTTGCTTTTTACTACGTCACTGTAATCAAGTTGTGATCACTATCCACCTCCATTTTACCCTCATCATCACTTCTAGCCCTATCATCTCCCTCCATAAATTAATATCTGTGAGAATTTAGTCAATTATTGATTTTCTGTCGTTCCTCTCCCAGGTCAATTTCCCCTTACACCTCACGTCCCTGTTCAGAATCTTCAGACTGAGCTCATTTGTGAAGTTCAACAGCTTCCTTCCATTCCTGTTGACTTTCTTGTCCCCGCCCTCTTCCTTATCACCTATGTGTCCATTAAACTCACCCATTAGAATTATACTTGTTTTCTAGTTCTGTGATATTGGACCTTAGTGTTGAGTACATCGAGTCATTCCACTCAGGTATGCTTCCCTCCACCGCACAGTACAGAATCCCAAGGGCAATACTTTTGTTTCTTAGACTGATCTTTACCCATCCAATTTCTTTCGATACCTCAGTCGAGGTGCTGACATCTTCCAGGTCTGTGATCAGAGACGGTCCGCCCTACACCTAACCACACACACCCCGTTACTTGGTCTACCCGTTTCTCGTGTCTTACCCACGTCTCGCTTAAGCCCATGACATCAAAGTCCTCTTCCACGATCAATGTCACAAATTCACTTACTTTCCGGTGGAGACCCTGGATGTTGCTATAACCCACTTCAGGGTACCGAGATTCATTGGCTTCTGTCTACTGTCTCATTGTTTTCTGGCGCTAGCCTTTGTAAACTTATTCTGTCTTCCTCGCTCTTGTTCATCCCACCTGTGTCCATTCTTGTTATACAGTTAAAACTAAAAGTCCTGTCATGAATAGTGCACTTATCTAGGCTTAATTGCACGTTGGAATTGGGCGCAATTGCCATATCGAATGGCATCCAAAGCACGGCAGGTTCTCTTGGTTACTCATAGGAAACACATGCAATGTTTCTGCCAATGGACCTCCGGGTTACAGAATTTGATAGCTTTACTTGGGCCATAACGCGTACATTAACGTGCAATTCAACGTGCTATTTGTGCGCATCTCACGACAGGACTTCTAATTTTAACTGTACTTGCCTTTGGCCTCCCACCACGCTCCTCTCCAAAAAAGGCTCCGCTTCCCGTAGAATTTTATCCCCCAATACCTGTTTCCCCATCCTGCTAAGATGCAGCCTGTTATGTCCGAACATGCTCATGTTGCCCCAAAACGTGTCCCAACGGTCGGTAAAGAGTATCCCCAGGTCAACACAGTAGTCCTCCAACTCCTCATTCAGCGCCAAAATCCTTGAGTTCCATTCGTCCCCACCTCCAAGGACAGGAAGGACAGGATACAACTACTCTTGCATTCCTACTTAGGAGTTTGCTGGCTAAACCTCCATTCTCTGACGCACCTTCCGAATTTTCCTACTAGATCCCCCCTCCTCGGTTACACCCCCACATCAAGCATTCTTCCCCCACGTTTCCTGCCTCCCTGTTTCCTCATTGAGTCCACAACGACCTTCCATCCTCCCTCCGCCTCCCCATCATAGGTAACCTTCATTGGTGTGACTCCAGCCCTCCCCAACCTCCCCTTCAGCTCTGCAATTTCCCGCTGGAACCCAACACGCTTCTATAACAACTGTAAACTATCCCTGCAGTTGGCACACACCCCACTACTATCCATTGGCCGACCCCCACCATACCTCATATCACACTGCCTGAGCGTCTGCGTAACCTCAATCTCCCCCACCTGCATCTGCACCCCTCGACTCACCTCCCTCTGACCCCCTTGAATACCCATACTCACTTCCGTCTGGACACCCGTCCAGCACCTACAATTCATGTTTACAAATATTTGTAGGACCTAATAACCGAAATCAGAAAGATACCAAACAAACGAAAAAAAGGCGACTAAAGTAATTAAATGTAAACTCGGGAAAACCTATCACCTAAACTTCCTTATTTCACCCCTATAATCCTTCCCTATCACAGGGCCGCACAAATGACCCAAAATGACCCCAAAACTATCCAAAACAGACCCACAATGGAACTGAAATGGACCCGACATTGGTCAATGACTAGTACCTGATGGTACGTTATCTCTCGTTAACGAGTTACCTCTCGTTAACAAGAGATAACGCGCCACAGGTGCTAGCCAATGATTAATCAAATGTGAAGACGAAAATATGACAATATAGGTAAAAAGTGAATGGGATTCGTGGCTCTGATGAGACCTAATAGCAACGGGGTTCTGATGTGATGATACAGAAATGGGTTTGTCACTCGATGCTGTGGAGCGGAGTAGAGGATAGGAGTTACCAGTTGGTGGGGATGTTTAACCATTTACCCAACGTAATGGCCAAAACCGTTTTATATTCACACTTTTTATTTTCAACTGTTTTCTCGTTTCAAAGTCGTTTGGGGTCATGTGTGATTTGTTTTGGGTTTGTTTTGGGTCCGTTTTGGGTGAATCGTGCTGCCGCTATCACACATACAAACTAAATATATAATACGCTTTCCTGGAATAAAACTATTAAAAAAGAAATACTTGTAAACAACTCTGTGTAAACTATCTTCACTTCTCTTCGTGAGTAGTATTCACATTGCATGTTATATTATTACCAATTTAGTGGGCATTCTCTAGTATATCAACAGAATTTAGCAGGGCGGTGAAACTCGGTAATTCATGACACCATGCAACCAGAAGTGAGCAAGGGGAGTTAATGAAAACAAAATTCATTAACAGCCTGCTGCCCACTTTGGTCATAGTACTAATAGTAATAACATGATCAGGGTCGATTTAATTTTAAAAAATTTAATAGCAGTTTACTAACTTGGATAAATTTTGATTAGCACTTCCTATTATTTATGTTTTTGTCATGTGAAATTGATTAGCTGTAGTTGAAAATTATGCGAATCCAGTTAAATCGAGCCCAGATGATTTTGACAGATGGCCACATTTATTAACGGCTCCTGAGGACCGAATAACAGCCCTCTGGCTTATTAATGGCCCTCAACTTTGTCCCGGCCCGTTAAAAACCCTCAGGTTTGTTATTCATTCCTCTCGGGCCATTAATAATTTAATAAACCATAATCCCCTCCAAATCCAAGTTATTGTTATATTGAGTAGTTCTGGAAAATATACGGAATTCTAAGAAATTCCAGTGTTTAACTTTAGGGGGACAGGAAGGTACTACGGTAAGGTACTAAGGAATGAGAAGAAACACAAAACTCAAAGACTATGTAGAAAACTTTGTATAATTTTCATAGAGCTTATCAGAGGTTGAGTCCCCGCATTGCTAAAAAGGCATTTTATACCGTAAGCATGCCACCGTTTACATGTATTTCTACCTCTGTTGCATTCAACAGCATACATGTATTCAACTTATTTTGATGTGGGGAATGGGTTGGGTCTGTCAACATGCAAAGGGACGTAACTGCTAAAGTGACATCTCAAGTTGAAAAATATATTGACACCAGTTTACTGGAGACGTTGTAAATATTTTTGCGGTTATCACTCGTTAAAATTTTATGTATAGTTGTCAGCTTTCAATAAATCCAATCCGATTCTGAATCTAAACACAATACACACCTGGTGAAGAGCCGTAAGTCCATCAACATTGGCAGTGTTGATATCGGCTCCTCTTTCAAGCAAATTTTCAACTTCATCGCGATCGGCACTCGAACATGCCGCTAAAAATATACACCCGTCCTGAAATTTTATTTTTTTAGAATGCTCCCGAGGTTCACTGGACTCTTTGTTTGTATCTGACTCCTCCCAACGTTTTAACTGATCGTGCCTTCTTAATAAGGCATTTGAGTACTGATTATAGTCCGCCATCACAGACATAGCTGCAAGAGCAGCTCCATAATATGCAAATGAACTTCGGCTGTTTTCGCCCTTCCTCGTACTGGACGACTCAAAATACACATCAGGCATTTGGAGCCGCCATGGACAGAACCCACTGATTTCTGTTCTCTCATTAATATAACTTGCGATCGACAGAAAGGGTTTATATTTAATCAACACACTGTAAATTCCGAGGAGATCTTTTGTTTTGATTATTTAAGCCATTAGTGCCTCAGCAGTTAATTCAGTTTACTTTATGGATTTTGATTTTCTCTCTCAGGATGTTCCCACAGCACTTGGATCCATTGCTTTTCTGCCTCGCGTGATTTGGCCCCTATCATTTTTGTTTGCTATTCGGCCTTGTTTCTGACCGAAAAGCGCAGCTTTCGAGACCGAATGGCGTCAAAAACAAATTACTTTACTTGGACTTATTTTGACAATTATTTCTTTATTTTTTCATGATCAGTGATTATTTTCTGTTATTTTTTTTCTCTATTTTTATATATTATGCATTAAATGATTCAAAGCACCAGTTGGTGTTTTCCAGTAAATAACTGCAGAATAATTTTATAGTTTAAAGTGATCCGATCGTAGTGCTCAGTACTGATCATATTTTTCAATGTATATGCAATAATAAGAACAACACTTTGACCAGGCGCTGATTTGTCGCGGTTCTTGGACGAGGGCCTTTGTTACCCCTGTACTCCCAACTGCCTCCCTATTCCCACGCTTCTTCCCAACACCCGGAGACGAACTGCTTGATGACATCCCTTGTCCCATTCTTCCCAATTTCTCCGATTTGCATATTAACCCTCTCCTGTGAGTCTCCCCCTAACCACATGTCCTTCATTCTCCCATCCCACTTCCCATTATACTCCCAGAGAATCTTATTCTTTTAGACTGGTACTTTGGGCATTCTAGAAAAAAAAGTGTTCCAGGGTCTCCACCATGCCCAAATTACACATCTCGCACTCTTTTTCCCAATTTTTCCCCTCAGCTCGAGGGATCGCGACCTCAGCTTGAACAACAGTGACCCCCAAAGGTGCCATCAAGGTACTCTTTGAAACCTGGCTTCTCATTATCACGCAGGCTATCCAAAGACCTCTTTGATTTGACCACCCTCTCGCCAATTACGTTTACAATCCTCCATGGCCCTTTCTCTGACGATTTTTTTTTACCCTGGTTTGCCCCAACGTCCAAGTCCGAGATCTCCATGAGTAGTTCTCTACTGGCTCCCTCACTTGGACCATCCGCCCCGTCTTGATATATGAGTTGAAAATTCTCAGTAACATTACTTTACACCATCGGCTGTCGGGGATATTTACCAAATAATTAAGATAACCGAGTTTCAACAGGTCTATTCTGTCCTTGCTCCTCATCCACCCAAGCTCACCCCTGATTGCTTCTAGCGCTGCGGCATTACTCGACCCCGTTATCCATCGGCCTGCATCGTTCTTCGGGATTTTCAAGCTCTTTACAGCCGTCTGGTTTAGGGGCACCACCTCCGTACCGTATGCTATACTTGGCAGACCCACCATTTCCCAAATGGTTTTCCTGACAAAAACCTTATTGAAACTGTTTCTCCATATAAGTTTCATTTGGTTAAGGATTCGCTTCCCCTTCAGAATCAATTTATTTATGTGGTTTCGGTAGATGCCTCTTCCTGTAATGTTTATATTTACCCCCAAACACTCGTAATCACCTGTCTCTCCTACACTAAGACGTTTGCTGCTACCTTCCGGAATGCAGAACTCACCCACTCTCCACATTCGAGTGGGGTCCACTTTGCGTCCCACGGGTATAATTTTGCTCTTGCTTTCATTAAGTTCGAGTCTCCATTTTCTCCCATATTTCCCAACAATCCCCTGCATTTTCGTTAGCCCCTCTTCGCTTTCTGATACTAGCACCATATCGTCTGCAAGAAATAGACCTCAGATCTTCAAGTCCCCAACTGCTACCCCCTCGTCGCAATGCAGGAGTTCATCTCCTAAACCTTTGATGTACAATGCAAACAGAATTGTCGAAAGGATACACCCCTGTTTTAGGCCTCCATAGGCACACGTTTTGTTATAATGTTTCCGAGGCTATGTTCACTCTGCACATCTTTATATAATGCTTTCATAATTCCAACAAACTCGCCTCCTAAGCCCAGAGCCTCCAGCTTGCGCCACATACCCTCTCTCCATACTCTGTCGTATGCCTTTTTGACATCCAAAAAGTCCATAAACAGCAGTAATTGCTTTCCAGTAAATAATGATGAAGTCATAAAGTACATTAGTGTTATCATTTTAGAATTCTTCTACCGGGCTGCAAGAAAATCTTTTCTGAACAGACTATTAGGTAAATTGTTTTCCAAACAGTGTGTGTATTCTTTGTAATTTCAATTTCAATCACCTGCCTGTTTGAAATTCAATAAATGTTTAGATTGTTTGGAAAGCAATACATCCTTAAGATTGCTAAAAAAAACAATTGATTGCACCTTCGCCATCTTGTCAGAGAAGTTAATCTGTCAAATTGTCACACTATCAAATTATTATAAGCTCATAACGATGTTCACACCTCTTTGTAGTGAAAAGTATCATCTGCAAAAATGCAGTTATGTACAGTTTTTTTTTTATATGTCGATTCCATATCAAAATATAATAAAAAAAATGAAACCTGAAAGTGTCCACAAAAGAACCTGAAAAAATCCAAACTCCCCGAAGCCGAAAAGCGCCAGACCCCGAGGCCGAAAAGCGCGGGTCCGAAAAGCGCGAGGTAGAAAAGCAATGATCCCAGCACTTCACCCTGTATAGACTTAGCGCGACAAAGGAAATTTGATTTCCAACTAAGTTAGTTGTTTAATTTCGTTTTTCTCATTCGCTAAACATTAACTCAAGTAAAACATTCGGGATTCGAACAAAATTCCCATGGACAAAAGCCAGGGACGCCGGAGCGGAGATGCGGGGTGGGGGGATGGGGGATGGGGGTGGGGGGTTGCATCCCTTGACAGAGGGCAGATGAGGCATCAATTCCATTTCAAGTGAATTTGTTGGCACCCATGTCATCAGTTGAATTGCTCCAGGAAACAATCTTTAAATCGGTGCAAGGTTCAAAGGTGTGCTCGTACTTCATCCGATCCCCCAAACTATCAACTTTACACATACTACTTTGAATTCTTGACATAAAGTCGACGAAGAGAAATTAAGTCAGGTGCTGTCGGTTGAACTAAGCCTTGCGATAGTTATCTATACGCATCGGTACTACATGTATCCAACGGGAACATACCGACCATCTGTCCAGGTTGCCTTGCCATTCTGAAAATCCCGGATCCCTGACAAAGGCGTTACAGGGCAAACAACTAAAGGATAAAAAACTCTACAGGCAAAACATCAACAAAAATAACAAAGGTGAACAAAAGCCCTGGAATATTTGTTATATTAAATTAATGTTGAGTATTTTTTTAAATGATTTGATACGTCTCTGTAACATTTTAATTTTCATTCTTTATTTCCCGTCCGAGACGACCCGAGTAGTATATCATATACACGAACGTCCCCTATCTCGGGGACCACGCAGGGGACCCCAGAAGTGACGCCATGTCACGTGACCCAGTGGCGCCATGTTGCGTTGCTATGGTAACCCGCGCGAGCGGCCATCTTGTGACGTCATCCCCTTAGTGATACGCGGTGTTAGTGCGCACGCGCAGTGCATGTTGTTAGGGTGATACGTGTTTCCGTCGCCCATTTTGTATACTGAAGGCCTCCATCTTGGTTTCTATGGTAGCACGTGGTTGCTATTTTACTCAAAGGCTTCTTATAGGATAGGGGTATGGTCGATTGAACAGGAGTAATTTCCCGTTTCGTAGAATTACCACAAAACAACCCGATAATCCCTCCAAATCACCAAAAACGACTTTATTTACTTCGGATTCTTCAAGAATCCTTTTTTAGGACCGCGATACCGTAGATTTTAATAGTAGCACGTACCGGGGGTAAGTTCGATTGAATAGGAGTAAATATAATTACCCAAATAAACCCGATAATCCCTCCAAATTACGAAAAACGACTTTATTTAGTACGGATTTCCCCCAGTATATTTTGTAGTAGAGCAGGGCCTAATGTTATAGGACCGAGGGGACCCCAGGGGGTAAGTTCGATTGAACTAGAGTAGCTTTTCTGGTTCTGATTTCCCCCAGAATACTGTTTGGATCGCTATCCCATGACGTTCCTTTGTATAAGAGTCATTACCAAGAATCCTCTGCTTCTACCTATTCGTTTTACATGGAACTATATTTTTTTTTTATAAATTCCTATGCTCTATTTTTAGAAAACATCCTTAACTAACCCCTAATTGTTAGGGCCTATATTTAATAATTTCTTTAAATGACACCCCAACTACATGATATTAAATAATAAATTCAATGAGGATCAAGATGTTTATACAGTAACCAATCAGATCGATGCGAATGAACCAATCAGATTAGTATATTCCCATTGTGTTTCTTTCCAATAGACTTCTGTACTAATTTTGTAACTTTCCCAACTTTAACCTATAATCCTATAGGAAACAAACACAAATGCCCATCGAGAATGAAAATATCGATGAAAAAAAACGTTGTGACGTCGGGCGTTTTCAAAAACATCTTCCACGTATAGATAAATTCCGGAGAAGAGTAACGTCGCGTCATTCTGTTTCGATCCTTCGAACCGAACACTAGCTGAAGAATTATCTGAAGTAATTTTCCAAAAACTTTGAAGAAGATGGAGAGATCATTTGAATGCGACCATTCTGGAAAGACCTTTACGGACCGTCGGAATCGGAACTGCCATGTGCGTATCCAGCACGGTGAAGAGGCGAAGAAATATGGATGCAACAACGGTTTCAAGGCCTACGCCAGGAATGAGAAGCTAGACCACCACTTCAAGGCCTGTAAATCAGTGTACAATTGTATGGAATACGGCCAAGAGTTTGATCAACTTTTGCATTTCAACCGCCACAAGAACTATGCCCATCGACCAGCACCTGAGAAGAGAAAAACAAGAGACCCGACACCAACACCATCAATAAAACCAAGAATTACCAGCACCGCACCCATCCGTTACGACACTGACCCGGTATCTTTTGATGCTGGATTACTGGCTAATCATGGTGATGAAGAAGAGGTTTTGAACCTATTCTGGGAGAACTGGAGTTCTATTAGAACTCACCACGTGATGAACCGTCGAGTCCAAGATGTATACAACTACCGACTTGGAACCACCGATCTGTCGACTATGGCTGATGAACCGAGGACCACCATTTTTGAGACCCAACAATATAAGTTTAAAATCAACTGCAGTTATGGATTTGTTCTGAGAAAAAAAAAATGAAACCGGTGAATATCGGTATTTCCACCCATCTCAGAATAATGCTCGTGTCTTGGAAGCACCTCATCTGATTGAAAACCGAGAAGATTTTCAAGATTTTCTTGAAGTAACTGAAGAAGAAGTACTGGAATTGGCTCGACAACAACGACCAACTTCCAAATGGATTGTACATTGCCCAGCGAACCTTTGCTTCTTTGTGAACAAGATCCGAGACCATCCCATTGGAGGCGATACAGATCTTTCTGATTATATAATGAATAACAAAGCCTTAATTGCACTTGTTAGAGACAAACATAATAATTTTGAGTATGAAGATAACCTTGGCCTTTTCCGGTGCCTTGCACTATGGAGTGGTGGTACATATCATAACCTGACCTGTCTACTGATGCCTTTTTCACGAAGTATTCTTCACAAAAGAAAGAAGATTTTCGAGGTGTACAACTTGACCAACTACCAGAAATAGAGAAACTGTTCAACATCAACATTATGGTTTATGAATTAAAGAAAACTAATGATGGAAAAGTTATTGCTGAGCTAGTACATAGGTCCCAATGTCGTTTTAACGACACTATGTACATTAACAAGTACAAAAATCATTTCAGTTATATTCAGAACCTTGATGAATATTCTCACTCCTTTGCTTGCCGAAAATATGGAAAATTATGGCACACAGTGAAGAAATTAAACAGACACGTGAGGACATGTACAAATGACCTGAATTTTGACTATGTTGACGGTGTTTACCATGTACAACAAAGTATTTTTCAGAAGTTAGGAGATGAAGGAATTGATGTGCCCGAAATCAGCAAATACTATCCGTTTCGAGCAACCTTTGATTTTGAGCCTTATTTTGATAAGACTAACTTACCTGCCAACACTAATAAAATTTCCTGGGATGCACAACATAAACCATTAAGTGTGAGTGTATGCAGCAATGTTCCTGGCTATAACGAATCTAGATGCTTTGTAACTCTGGCGATTCTCAAGACTTAGTAGAACGATTCATAAATTTCCTATCCGAGACTTCCAATCAATCCTATTCTGAGATGCAGATAATCCACTTCCAACACTTTATAAGCCATAGATGAAATGCTCCAGAATGCCAAGAGTAAAGAAAGGGATGAGGATCCTACAGCTGCTGCCCCTCTCTTGAAATTACGGAGAGAGTTCAATGAATATTTGGTGGAACTTCCAGTGCTTGGTTTCAACAGTGGTCGATATGATGTCAACGTGGTAAAAAGAGAAGTTATGGCGTATCTAAAGCTGAAGAACCCTTTAAAGTTTGTCGTGAAGAAATCCAACAAATTTATGTGTATCAAGATGGACCACTTTAAATGTCTTGATATAAGTAACTACTTCGCTCCTGGTTTCAGTTACGATAAATTTCTACAGGCCTTTGGAGGTTCCATAACGATTTAACAAAGCTGGATCAAGACCATTTACCACAACAAGCGAGCTGAAGAAAACCAATGAAGAATATGAATATTGTCGAAGCATTTGGGCAGAGAAACAGATGACATCATTTCGTTCCTTCTTGTGTTGGTACAATGACCATGACGTCCAACCTTTCTTGAAAGCTGTAGAGAAACAATTTGCCTTCTACAAAGAACGAAATATTGATATGTTCAAAGATGGTATCTCCGTTCCTGGACTAACTTTGGAATATCTGTTCAACACCGTAGATGACTCTACTTACTCCACCCTGTTCAATGATAAAAACAAAGACCTACACCATCTAGTGAAGGACAAAATTGTTGGTGGACCTGCTATAATTTTTAATAGATATCAAGAGAAAGGAGTAACAAACATTAGATCTATTGAGTATGGTGAAGATTTAAAACCATGTGCCGGTATCGTCGGATTTGATGCCAGTGCCCTCTATCTGTGGTGTTTGATGCAGAATATGCCAACAGGGTGGTTTGTGAGAAGAAAAGAAAAGAATGGTTCCAAATCCCAGCATTGCACAAATGTGGTAAAATGGCTGAGCAATGGTTGGAGTTTGTGGCAAAACAAGATAACATGAAGATCCGTCAGCTATTCAACAGAGTTGAAAAACGAATTGGAAAAAGAGGTATACCGGTGGATGGTTGGTGTGCAGAAACACAAATTGTATATCAATTCCAAGGCTGTTTCTGGAACGGACACAACTGCCATTTAAAAAAGAGAAAAATGGAGAGTTCATTACTTTCAACAACGTCAGACAGAAGAATATGCAAGAACTTTTTGAAGATATCCAGAAAACATCCAAATATATTCGTGATCTTGGATACAACCTCGTAGAGCTCTGGGAGTGTGAATTTGAGGAAATGAAGAAAACCAACCAAGACCTAAAAACCTAACTGAAAGAACAATCAAAACTTGCTGGTCCATTAAATGTAACTACCATCAAGGAGAAGATTTTAACAGAAGAACTTTTTGGTTTGGTACTTTGTGATGTCCATGTGCCAGATGATCTGAAAGACTGCTTCATCGAAATGACACTAATTTTCAAGAATGCCACCATTTGTTGATCGTTGTAATTTTGAAGTTTGTGAGATGGATACAGATTCTTTATATCTTGCTTTGTCCAGTCAAAACATTGATGAAGTGGTGCGACCAGAGATGAAAGAAGAGTTTTACCATCATTGGAATTCGTAGTTCCCCGCAGAAGCTTATAACAACAATCAAAGTGAATTTGTCAAAACCAAATCAGAAGGGAAGGAATGGCTATCATCCACATGTTGCAAAGCACAGAAGGCCTTTGATAAGAGAAAACCTGGTCTCTTTAAAGTTGAATGACAAGGTGAAGGCATTGTAGCACTGTGCAGCAAAACATACTACTTTGTTTTAGATCCACAGATGAAATTAGCTGCAAAGGAATCAACAAACGTCAAAACAACTTGACTAAGGAGAGATACATGGATGTGCTAAAACACAACAACCCGGGACTGCAACAAACAAAGGCTTTGTTGTCAAAGACAACAACATTTTCACGTATAACCAAAGAAGAGATGGTTTATCATACTTGTATCCTAAAAGAAAGAGACAATCAGATGGTGCTTCGACAAAACCATTGGATATTTAAACAGCAAAGAAGAAAAGAAATTCGATGAGTGACATATTTTCTACAACCAAAAAGTCCAACTTTTGGCTACAAAACATTTGGTTAGACCAAAAAAAAATTCTAAAGTCCTTTATGGCAGTCTTTCTTTAAAGTCTTTTATGACAAGTCCTCAAAAAGTCATATATGGCAGTCTCTTTCTCTTATTAAAAAGTCCTTTATTGCAAGTCCTCAGAAAGACCTATATGGCAATTCATCAAAAAAGTCCTTTTTGGCAATTCCTCAAAAAGTCCTTTATGGCAAGTCCTCATAAAGTCCTTTATGACAGTCATTATAAAGTTCTATATGGCAATCTCTTTCTTTAAAGTCCTTTATGGCAAGTCCTCAGAAAGTTCTATATGGCAGTCTCTTTATATAATTAAAAAGTCCTAAATGGCAAGTCCTCATAAAGTCCTTTATGGCAAGTCCTCAGAAAGTCATAGATGGCAGTCTTTCTTTAAAGTCCTTTATGGCAAGTCCTCCTAAAGTCCTACATGGCAGTCTATTTCTCTAATTAAAATAGTCCTATATGGCAGTTTCTTTCTCATATTAAAAAGTCCTTTATGACTAGTCCTCAAAAAGTCCTATATGGCAATTCCTCAAAAAGTCCTTTTTGGCAATTCCTCAAAAACTCCTTTATGGCAATTTTTAAAACAAAGTCCTATATGGCAATTCCTGAAAAGTCCTTCAAGGCAATTTTTAAAACAAAGTCTTACAAGGCAATACGCTGAAACGGATTGAAAGTTTGTTTCTCAATTTTTATTTAATCTAATACAGAGAGTTTTTACCATCATCATCATCATCATCATCATCATCATCATCATCATCATCATCATCATCATTATCATGCTGTAATTTCCTAGTATTCTTTAGGCTAAACCTATTGGAAGTGGAGGATACTTCTTACTTTTATTTTCATTCCAAACTTTTTAGTTTCAATCCATTTATTTAAAAAAAAAGTTGATTCATGGTATCTTTTAAGTTACCCCTATTGGAACCAGATGATGCACATCTTGTTTTTGTTCCAAACTTTTTAGTTCCATTCAAACTTTTTAGTTGCAAGTTGATTCATGGTATCTTTTCGTTTACCCCTATTGGAACTGGATGATACACATCTTTCATTTCAAACATTTTAGTTTCATTCCATTCATTTTAAAAAAGTTGATTCATGGTATCTTTTAGGTTACCCCTATTGGAACCGGATGATACACATTTTGTTTTTTTTGTAACAAACCTTTTAGTTCCATTCAAATCTTTTTTATCTTCACTTAAAAAAAGAAGTTGATTCCTGGTGTCTTTTAGGTTACCCCCTATTGCATAATCAAAGAAATAAATCATCATCATCATCATTACTAAGAAATACTCTGTTGTGAATATTTAAAAAATAAGAAATGAACGAAACGTCTGAATTGCTAAGTTGGACATGTTTTTTTAATAAACAAAAATTTCTCCAAAGAGAGTACGGTTTGAACTGTAGGGGGTGGGAATGCACTCGAGCTATTTGACTTATCTCCACTGGATAGAGGTTTGTAGCTTGACCTGTCCCAAGCCAGTATAAAATGCAGGGGGCCATATCCTACAGTTTAAGGATCAAGATTGCAGTTTGATCGCCAAACTGACCAATCAAATCGAAGTTAATCGAACAATCAGATTAGTGTATTCCCATTGTGTTTCTTTTCCATTGACTTCTATACTAATTTTCTAAATTTCCTAACTTTAACCTATAATCTTATAGGAAACAAACACAAACCTCAACCAAGAATCAAAAAGCCGATCAAAATTTGTTGAACTGGGGTGATGTTTTCAAACACGTCCGGCAAAGATATACAAGATTAGGCAAAGCATGGACTTGGCATCATTCACGATCGAACCATCGACCAGAGAAGATGTTCCGAAATGACACCAAGGAGACTTATGCTAATGTCAACCAATACCAGGGTGAACTGAAGATTCATCTCCGAACATACTTTGAGGGAAAAGGCCAGAAACTTTAGCCTACGAAGACTGGTATGACTCTATCTTTAGAAGAATGGAATGCCTTGAAGTCCCAAACAGAAGAAGTAGATGCAACAACCAACACCCAACAAACCGCTTTAACTGATCCCGCTAAATCCGAAGACACTAAATCTTTTAAACCTCCTAACCACGAAGACATGAAAAAAAATAACTCAAGAACCACCTTTGAAGAAGAAGAAGATCACAGTAAGCATAACCCAACCACGACCATTGATTGTTGATGAAACTGATAGTGAACTCAGGTAAGTTCGCTTGCAACATGAACTTTGCTTTACTATTAGTGATGACCCCTACCTTCAAAGCCTCCAATACAAAATATTGCACAGATCGATTTGTACCAACTCCAAACTGCTTAAAAGTAAACTGTCTGAAACGGAACTATTTACCTTCTGCAGCAATACAAAAGAAACTCTTTTGCACCTATTTTTCGAATGCAGTCATTCTAAGACGATAATCGTGAACCTTCAAGATAAATTGTGAATTAATTGTGCTCTGTCCTTTCCTCTTAATCCACAATATGTGCATCTAGGTAAGCTTCCTAGAGCAGATAAAGGTATACCGTACGTTAGAATTAATGTCTGTTCATCAATATTCATCAAAACAGGCAAATTGCATTCAAGAGAGATGTATGCAACAACAAGACCTGCTTGATATTAGCTTTCTCTAAATGAGACAGGAGGGGAAGCCTAGTCGAATCCACAGTTCTTGTTAGTATCCCTTCTTAGGTCCAATTCTTCCCCTATATTTTTAAGACCTTTTGGTAACGACAGTACACACTGATCATCACCCTCTTTTCAGACACTAGTACTATCTCCTCAAAACACCCAGAACTCATCAGAGAAACCAGAAATTGTGTATTATTTTATGTACATTTATTCATATATATATTATATTGTTTTTCAAAAAGAAAAACCTTGTAAAAAACGGTTTTTGTACATATCTGCTGAAATTAAAAATTATTAAAAAAAAACAAACTTTCCTTGGCATATGCTCATTATGTCGACGAGAATATTGACTCTGTAGTGAAAGAAAAATGCTATGGATGTACAGTTGATCACCCAAGTCAGATTCAGCATAATGTATGCCCCATGATGTCTCAAGAAGAGAAGATTATAACATGTTTTAATGAAGCACTTGAAAGAGTTAACAAGAATGACGTCTATCTACTGTGGCACCATAATACTTCTGGAATGAGTCCACCACCAGTACAGAAAGAGTATGAAGATATGTTCTAGAAACCTCTCTCAAATGAACAGAGACGTTGTATTATGGATTTGGTGATTGAATTCATGACCTTCAAGAAACCATTCAGTCTGAAGATGTAAATAGATGTTGTAAATAGATGTTTGTTTTTATAAAAAAGAAGAAAAAAGTATAAAAGAAAAAAGAAAAAAAGAAAGGTGGTAATGAGCTTAAGTTATTTGATGCTTATCTTCTTGACAGATATCAAACAAATTTGACCTGTCCCCAGCCAGTAAGTCAGACGGCCACCAATGCTAAATATTTTTAGAAGGCGGTCAAAAAGACCACCTTCCCAAAAGGTATAAAAGGGAAGCAGCACCCACATGCAGTGGCCATTATGGCCACCTCCTCAAAAGGTATAAAAGGGGAGCAGTACCCACATAGAACAAGAAATATGGATCCTTGGTGAAAGTATCCATTTACTTGTTAATTGTGATGTCCCACGGTAGTGGTAAATCATCCTTTGTAAAACGGGTTATTCAAAACATTCAAGGTATTATCTCACCTATTCCAAGTCATATACTATGGTGTTATAGTGAATGGCAACCATTATACAATACTTTACCCCAAGTAGAATTCATAGAGGATCTCCCTCCAGAATTGAAATCTGGTAGTTTAGTCATATTGGATGATCTTATGCTCGATGCAGATGTTCGAATGTCTAGATTATTTACCAAAGGTAGTCATCACCGTAAGATTAGTGTGATGTACATTGTTCAAAATTTATTCAACAAAAATAAAGTCCACAGGACTGTGGAGCTCAATAGTCATTACATGATCTTGTTTAAAAATCCTCGGGGTCGTTCTCAGATCTCACATGTGGCAGCACAGATGTATTCTGGTCATTCCAAGTTTCTGTGAGAAGTTTTTGAAGATGCCACTTCGACCCCATATGGTTACCTTTTAATCGATCTCAAACAAGATACTCCTGAACACGCGAGATTGAGAAGTCAATTTCTTCCAGTGGAAACCCAGTACGTGTACCTCTGAAAGGTATAAAAAGGGGCGCAGCTAGTCTGCCTCAAGTCAGAAGTATGTCTGACCGTCTCAAGTGCAACAGCGCTCTTCTCAAGCTTCTTATTAAATCGAAACCCACACTCATCAAATCCATACTAAACATGCACACAAAAAAAATGATTACCTGTTTGTGTGACTGTGCCTCGAATATACTGAAGGGGCAGTACCTCTGACGAAAGCTCAGAGAACCAAACTCGTTCGTCAGAAACAACTAGTGAGGGCAGTGGCAAATAAAGGTACCACCGACAAGAAACAAATCTTGCAGAAAGGGGATCCTTGGGTGCATTACTACCTCCTGTACTATTAGATGCTGTTAAGGGTATTTTTGGATGATGAAATATGCAAAGAAGATGGCTTTGGTAGAACCAAGGTTAGTGGAACGTCTACAAGAGACTCCAAGACAACCGAATGAAATGGCTGTTTCATCACTGGATCGAGAAATGAGAGATATTCTCGATGCCCCTGTTCTCACATCCAACGAAAAGATGACTCGATATAATCAAATTTTACCAAGGTACTTGACCTTCCAGCAAAAGGTCGTGGCTCCTCAACCCATTAAAGTCGAATTTGAGAAAGATAATAAAGACCAAGAAATTCTTGATTCTGTACCTATGACTACGAAGAGAAAGGCAAAAGTTGTTGTTGAATCATATTAGAAATGACCCAAATATATCTTGGAATGAGAAGGGTGAACGAGTCCACAAAGATCAAACAGTCAAACAGTGGTAGGGTCGAATGTAACAGATCTTCTAAACGACTTACTTGGAAGACGAAAATCTTTTCAGCCTGAAGGATTGGAAGTATTGGCAGAAACCCTGATAGATAGTAACATACCCCAAGAATTGATTGGTCATAACGAACATTGGGATTTTATGAAACAGGCACTGACAAACTCAGAGACAAAGTCAGAAAAGCTAAACCTAAGCAACGAAAGAAAACAGAAACGTCAAAGTGGACCGAAGAAGGGTATAAATCGAGTTGGCACTTGAACAAGGCAGTCATGGAAGCATTGTACTATGATTCTGAAGGTCCTGGAAGTTTTGGTGGTATAGTCGTAGAGCGTACAAGAAAAAGACTAAACAAGTTGTGAAATGGTTAGAGACTCAAGACACATACACTCTTCACAAACCTGTTCGTCATACATTTTCTAGAAGGAAAGTGATCGTTAATGGTATCGATGCTCAATGGCAAGGTGACTTGGTAGATTTAGCAAGTATCAGTAAGTACAATAGTGACACAAAATTTTTGTTGACATGTATAGATGTGTTTAGTAAATATGCTTGGATCATACCCCTCAAAAACAAACTTGGTGATTCCATTGTTAAAGCCTTTACTAAAAAAAATTCAAACAAGGTCGTAAACCTTTAAAATTGCAAACTGATCAAAGCAAAAAACTTCTAAACAGAAAATTTCAGAATTTTCTCAAACACTATGGAATAGAATTTTTCACAGCACAAAATGTGGAAACAAAATGTTCCATAGTAGAAAGATTCAATAGAACATTGAAAACCAAAATGTGGAAATATTTTACCAAGAACGATACACTAACTTTTCCACTTCAAAACTTGGTGAAATCTTATAATCATTCTCATGATCGTAGTATCGGTATGGCCCCCATTGTCGTGAAATTTGAAAATCAAGAAGAGGTTTGGCCAAAACTCTATGGCAAACCCATAAAACACAAGACTCCAAACTTCAAAGTGGGAGACAGAGTGAGAATCAGTAAAGTTAAGAAAACTTTTGAGAAAGGTTATTTACCCAATTGGACCAAAGAGTTATTCACAATCGTAGCCATAAAGAAAGGTCATCCAGTCACACACATCTTACAAGGTGGTAATGGGAAGTATTGGAAGGGTCGTTCTACACTGAAGAGCTTCAGCGAATTGCACACAAAACTGTTTACAAAATCGAACAGGCACTCAAGAAACGTGGTAGTGGTAAAAACAGAGAACTGTTCGTAAAGTGATTGGGATATCCCGCTTCGTTCAATTCGTGGATCAAGCAGAATCAGCTCACGTATAAAAGGAAGTGAATCTCTGAGGTTTCTCCAAAATGAAAGAAGGATCGAACGGATCTTGGCCTCTGTTTGGAAAGAGAATTCTAAGGAGCGAGATCACTTACTTTTCACAAATAATCATTTTGTACATCATCATCATTACCAGTGTCATTAATCTCACTACGAGAATACAGATAGCAAGTTGTGGACTGCTCTCTTGAGTAGTGGCATAGGATATTTGTTGCCTAATCCAAACCATCAAGAAAAAGTAATGTTTTATTTGACTCTACCAAGTAACAGTTCTATGAACGTATTTCCCGAAAACATGTTGACTACGCACACCACACAGTTATCACAACCAGTGAATCTCACAGGGGAATGGGAAGCAGGTCTGGCAGAGATCCAGTATCCAAACACTTGGTTCAATATTCGTGGAGAAAAAGCTTTCGTCACAGTGTTCTGGTCTTCGAAAAAGAATTATCGACTTACTCTGAAAGAAGGTCGTTATTCGGATCCTGTTGATGTGTTACGAACTATCAATGGTGTTAAAGAATTACTCTTGCCTCGTCACGATAAAGTAGATTTTGAATTGGATGAAGTGACTGGTAAAGTTCGTGTCACGATACGAGGTGGAGTCGTGGTCACATTGAGCCCCACTCTTTAAAATATTTTGGGATTTAACGAGTGTGTTTTTAAATCAGGAACTTACAATTCTTCCAGAGTCGCTGATGTCAATCAAGGATTCTACTCGCTCTATGTATACTGTGACTTGGTTCGTGATCAAGTTGTGGGAGATACAAGAATACCACTTCTTCATATCGTACCCGTACATGGAAAATATGGGAACATCATCTCCAAAACTTTTGAGAATGTGTATTATGTACCAGTGGAACGAAAAAAAAATACAGTACCGTCCGGGTGTATATAAGGGATGACACAGTGCCGTAGTGCCATTCGAGTTCGGGAAAGTGACAGTGACACTTCATTTCAGAAATCGTAGATCTCTTAATTTTACATAAACATGGCTTACTGTTGTAAGTCCAAATTATACAAAGAATATTACACGAAACAAGTTCGAAACGGTCTACCAGCTTTTTCCTGAGCTCAAATACAGGGAGGTTATGGTTTGGGAGGTATATTGGGAGGACTGAAGAACGTTGTGTTACCCTTATTGAAAACTACAACCAGGACCGTGGGAAGACAGCTCGTGAAAAAAGGAGCAGTCTTTGCTGAAGATGTCATTGAAGGGAAAAATGTAAAAAGGCAGCAATCAAGAGAGTCAAAGAGGCTGGTGTGAGTGCTTGGAATGAAATAGTTGGTGGGTCAAAACCACCTGGCAGGAAAGGTATAAAAAAGGCCCGCACCACACACAACTAGCAAATCGACAAAAAGAAGGAGAACTGTACAGACGCAAGACATTCTCAGTGCATGATGTCTCTTATCAATGAAAAATCTTGTGAGTGTGTCAACAGTGAACTCGACTTGTTTTCCATACCACCAACGCAGACTAGTGTGGAACACGAGCAATGGGTAGAACACAGACCTTGGCGACCATAGGAAACAGGGGCCCAATAGAATTCCCCCTCGTGAAATTTGGAGATGATTATTTGAATTTGGCACAGACATACTTGTATGTTAAAGCAATGGTTGTAAATGCCAACGGAGCATCAATTGCACCCGATGCTAATGCGGGCCCAGTCAATTTATGGATGCATTCCTTATTTAATCAAATCGATATCAGCTTGAATGAAAAACTGGTATCTCCTTCCAACAACACTTATCACTACAGAGCTTTATAGAAACTTTGTTGAGTTATGGACCAGCTGCCAAGAAGTCACAACTGACTAATGCATTATGGTACAAGGATACAGCCCATAGATATCGGATAGAATTCTATCCAATATCTATGATACAGCAGGCCACATGGAAGATTTGACAGAAGATAACAAGGGATTTATTCTTCGAAAATATTTATAGAGAAAAGTAAAATTGTGACTGGAAGATTACATTTGGACATGTTTTTCCAAACTCGTTGCTTGCTGAATGGAGTTAACGTTCATGTTAAAATGAACAGAGCCAAAGATGCTTTAGCAATGATGCCGATGCCGATACATACAAGATCAAAATTCTAGATGTATCCATGTTTATACGCAACGAGAGACTCCAGTCATTCATGAGAATGGCTCACGAGAAAGCACCAACAAAACCAACGGCAAAATATCCTATCAACATTATAGAAACTAAGGTGTTTTCAGTGCCGATAGGAAACCTGAGCATTGCACAAGAAAATTTATTTTTAGGCCAACTACCCAAACGTGGGATGTGTAGACAACGATGTTTTCACTGGAAACTTTGCAAAGAATCCATACAATTTCAAGAACTACAAAACCAATTACTTGGCTTTGTACGTGGATGGTCAGCAGATTCCTGCCAAACCATTACAACCTCGATTCGAACAACAAGAAGTGGCGAGATGTTATGAGACCCTCTTCCAAGGGACTAGACAAAAATACGAATATAATGAAGGAAATCACAACAGCCGAGAAGAGTATGTAAATGGATACACCCTATACGTATTCAACCTAACTCCAGAGGAGTCCAGATCTATCACATGGACAACACTTAGATCTGGTGAAGAGAGGAATCTTGAGACTAGAAGTCCATTTCAAAAACCCATTACCAACCACAATCAACGTACTGGTGTACGCAGAATTCCAGTACATCATAGAAGTGGATAAGAATAGATTCGATTACTCAACATGAACACATTGCAGTTAGAGAACGCCCTTTGATCAGATAGTTGTTTGAAGAGAATATGTATTTGCAAGAAACAGATTTCCAAGAAGATTACCAGATCACAGACCAGTACCCGTAGCTTCTCTGGGTGGCTCTCTTTGTGAGTCACCACAATGCAGAGTACTTTGATTCCTATGGACTACCACCACAACACAGACCATTCGAGAGTTTCCTGAAGAAGAATTCCAGATATTGGAAGTATAATACAAAACGCCTTCAAAGACCATTACCAGTGTGTGGACAATACTGTCTGTTTTACTTGAAACATTGCTGTCACGGTAGTAGGTAATATTTGAGAGTTTACGACCACTTGTACATGTACAAACATACGCACACGATGCGTTCACCAACGTAGAATTCAGTGTTAAATCACACGCTTGTTCACAAAAACTGTACATGGTCTTGAATCCCCCCATGTACAGTTGTGACTCCTAGATCGCACTTTTAACGTTCAAATACTCGTGGTGAACGCGCGTTTTTAAAAAAAGGGTGAAATTGTACAGTTCACTTTTATCTTGTATGTAATTTTTCGTCGACGTTCCAATCGCAGATCAGACCATCGATCCATCGTCGGCGAACGCGATCAAAAGCAAAAGATTCTGGGTCATCATCAAAAAACAGTTTTGGAGACTCTAGACCAGCGGTCCAGAACCCGCAATTGCGTTGGTACAGATGGTCTAGAACCTGCAATTGTTTTGAGGCGGTGGTTTTTTTTTTCTCCCATTTATGACATTATTAGGAGAATTCCTCCACTATGAGAAATTCTCAAAAAACCCCAAAACACCCAGCTGATCGAGCGATCGGATCGCTTGATTCTCTCGTAAAAAACTCGATCTGAACGAAGAGTGTTGTTGTCGTTGGTGTGTGTTGGAAATTTGCAAACCCAGTCATGTCTTCCTGAAGTAAAAAACTAACACATGTTATCGTAATGAGTGAATGTGGTTTTTTGTTCAAAAAGAGTCGATTATGAATATAGTCTGTATTATAGACATTGATGTTTTCTGTTGATGGGATGGATAAAAATTGAGTTTTGAGGGTTTTTTTGTTAGAAGGGAGTTGATCTGTAATAGATATTTGTGTTTTGCCTTGATTGAGAGATTGACTGTTAAGCGTTCGTTGGAAAAAGTCAAAAACATTTATCGGAATGTTTAAAACGCATTTTCCGCTCAATTAAGTTTTGAGTGGTAAAATTTTTTAATATATTCATGATAGCAATCGGAGAGAGATTTGTTAAAATCAGTTTTCCATTGTGTGTTGAAACTGTTTAACAGTCATCAAAGGATTCTCTCTTAATTCGACACTCGGTGAATTGATGTGTGAATGAATGAAGATCTTTTGACAAAATGTAAACACTACTGTCAAAATGCGTTAAATCAGAAACCGGTTTGTCATGTACTGTTTAAACGTATTTTTTTAAATTTCAATTAACACAGTCAGTTTGAGATGTGAATATTTTCAGATTATTATATTAAGACGGAAAGAGTTTTTTTTTTATTACTTAAAACACAAAAACATAAAAATGTAATTAAACGTTTAAGTTTGAAAAAATAAATAAAAACAATTAAAACGAAAGATTTTTTCCAGATGGATCCTAGACACCGAGATTTAATTTTAGGCGAGTATTTACGTGCTAAGAAGGCGATTCAGTCAGCTGATCGGAGCAGACGTCTCGGTGAGTCCACCATCTCGACCTCGTTCAATTCGATGGGATCGTGTGGTTGTAATGTAGGCCTATAGATATTAAAACTGGATTTCTCATACCCTTCGTCTCGTTTCAATTTCAATTCGCATTTTTTAGGTGTTGTTGTCATAATCGATTATTTGGTTTTTATGAATTCTTGCAAATAATGTATATTTTAAATTTTGTATTTAAATAATAATTTGTTAAAAAAGTTTCTCTTTATTTCTCTTTATATATAAATAAAAGTTAAAAAAAAAATATTATTACAAACTCAATTTTGAGGTAAAAACAATGATCAAGTCCAAACATCCGAATTATAGTCTAGAACGCGCAAGACTTCAAACGTTTAAAAATTGGCCTTCGCATCTCGCTCAAAAACCCGAAGATTTAGCCGCCGCGGGTTTCATTTACGTGGGTAAAGGCAACAAAGTCAAATGTTTTTGTTGTGACATACATTTGATGAATTGGGAACCTCACGACGTACCTTTACTAGAACACATAAGTAATATTGAAAAAGACGAATGCGATTATTTGAACAAGATCCTAACGTTGGGATTGATCAAAATCCAAGACGAAGAGAGGGATAGAGACAAAAACCAAAAATTATTGATGGATATGTTACAACTCGGATACACCGAGGAACAATTGTACGATGCGTTAAACATCACGAACAAGACCCTGTCTCAATTCATAACTTTAGAACATCTCAAATTCATGGTGGAAGTGGACGAGTTATCGTCACTCGTCAAAAACGAGCCAAGCAAAAAAAAGTCCACCACCAAGTGTCTGGTCTGCGAAGGTGTCGCAAACGTCTTGTTTCTACCGTGCGCACACCTGCGTTACTGTAGAGAATGTTATTCCGAAGACGAGAAAACGTGTTCGGTTTGCGAGCGAGAAATAAAAGTGGTCTTAATTGTTTTTGAATAAAAAACACATTAAAGAAAAAAATTGAATTTAAAATTTAACTTTTTTTTTTTTTTTTTTTTTTTTATTATATATATATAAAAAGAGTAAAAAAGCAAAACTTTTTTAACAAAGTATTTAATACAAAATTCCAAAAAAAAATATATATTCTTACAAATGAAGCAAACAGATAAAACAATGGTAAATTTAAATGAGAAAACCATACCTCAGTTAAATGAGATTTGTAAACTATTACAAATTTCAGATTCCAGAAAGCATGGAACTAAATCAAAAAAAATTGAAGTCATACAAGAATATTTGCGAAACACTAGAAAGGCAAATGAAATGTCGATAGCAACGACATCAAAAGATGCACCGGTTGTGAAAAATAAGAAGACGACTAAACGAAAAGCCGTTGAAGAACATCAAGTTTCCAAAGAAAAGAAAAGAAAAACTAAAACGAAAACGAGTGATGCACTTCAGATTCAAGACAAACGAGATATATCGAGCGAAATTCAATGAGCTATCAACGAAGAGAAAGGAGAAGAATATGTAACACGACTCGTTGCAGAACTATTCCAATCGAAACCCGTAGAACGGGAGAGTGCGATCAAAGGCGTGATTCCCTCATTGAAGAAAGTCGATCCGAAATTGTTCATGGAACGGGTGAAGAAAGAAGTATTGGATTTGTTTCACCAATACATGAACTTAGGATTAAACATTAAGATGATACTCCATTGCATAATGAATAAAATCGACGTGAAGTCCAGCGAGAGCATCGTGAAAAATGCATATTTCAGATCTAACGTCGAACGCGTATTTCGAGGTTCAGATCTATCGGACGTTTTCGAAAAGATGAAAGACAAGATGTTGACGTCTCTCGCGAATTATCAAAATGAAGGTAGTAATTGGACGTTCGGTGATGTGTTGAAACTCGAAATTCACATGACTAAAAACGAACCGTTGAAAGGATCTTCCTACTTGGAATTACCGTATTTCTTGACTAAGAAACACGCCATGGTCAACGTGAGAAATAAAGATCATCAGTGTTTTAAATGGGCAGTCACCTCCGCTTTATACCCTGTCGAAATGACTTTTCCAACAGAGTTAAAACACATCGAACGTTTCGAGGTTCAAAATCCCACCGTAGCGGTGAACGTCTTAGGATACGATGACGAAAATCGAACAATCTATCCTCTCAGACAGACTTCGTATCACGGAAGAGAAAAGACGATTATTTTATTATTGATTTCAAATGGTGACAATCGTCATTATTTTTGGGTTAAACATCCGACCCGATTACTGTCAAAACAAAATAATAATCATAACGGAAAGATATCTTTATGTTACAATTGCATGAACGTGTTTCACAGCGAAGACTCGTTGGCAAAACATCAGGAATATTACAACGAAAATCAAGGTGTCGCCATCGAAATGCCCAAACCCAACACCATCGTGAAGTTTGAAAATCACAATAGAAGGTTAAAAGTACCATTCGTCGTGTACGCCGATTTCAAATGTTTCACCATGAAAATGAGTTCCTGTCAACCCAACGCTCTTCAAAGTTACGTCGAAAGATATCAAAAACACATACCTTCGGGCTATTGCATTTATGTGAAATGCGCTTTCGACTCGCAACACGACATGGGTCCCTTCACCTACACGAAACAGCGCGAAGACGACGACGTGGCTCAAAGGTTCGTGGAAGAGTTAGAATCGAAAATTCAAATGTTATACGACAAATTCAAAACTCCAGCGAAAATTATCAACACGCAAGAGCAGTAGGACAAAAAAAACAGAGCCACCGAATGTCACATATGCAGACAATCGTTCGACGAGAATTTGGAGGAAAATAAGAAGGTCAGAGACCACGATCATTACACGGGTCTGTATCGCGGTCCGGCTCACAGCAAGTGTAATTTAAAATATCGAGACGCCGCTTTCTATCCGGTGATGTTTCACAATCTCTCGGGTTACGACAGTCATCTGTTCATGAAAAATCTCGGCACCTCACACGAAGAATTAAATTGCATCGCGAACAGCGAAGAAAGATACATTTCCTTCACGAAATGGAAGCTCATGGAGAGGAAAAGAGTAATTGATGGAAATAGGTTGAAAGTAAAAACGAAATCCATTCGTAGATGCATATGTTTCATCGACACTTTTAAATTCATGTCGACCGCTCTGGAAAAATTAGTCGATAACATGAGCAAGGATAAATTTAAAATCACGAGCGAACATTTCGGAGAACGAGTAGACGTCATGTTGAGGAAAGGAGTCTATCCTTATGATTACATGAACGATCTAAAGAGATTCGAAGACACCGCACTACCTTTGAAAGATGATTTTTATTCGAAATTATACGAATCCGACATTTCCGACGAGAATTACGAACATGCCAAAAACGTGTGAAAATCATTCGATATGAAAACCATGAGAGATTATCACGATCTCTATCTGAAGACCGACGTTCTGCTCTTGGCAGACGTGTTCGAAAATTTTCGAGATGTCTGTAGTCGAAATGACGATCTGGATCCCGCTAGGTATTTCACTGCACTCGGTCTGGCGTGGGACGCTCTGTTGAAGACCACCGAAGTCCAATTGGAATTATTATCTGACGTGGACATGTTGCTCATGTTTGAAAGGGCTGCGAGAGGTGGCGTCTCGATGATCTCTCACAGACATTCTGAGGCTAACAATCCCTACATGAAAGAAGGTTTCGATTCGAAATGGTCGACTAAATACATACAGTATTGGGACACCAATAATCTGTATGGTTGGGCTATGAGTCATCCTTTACCGATTGGAAATTTCGAATGGGTGAAGGAACCGGAAGAGATGCAAAAATGGAGAGACTATCCTTGCATTTTAGAAGTCGATTTGAACTATCCGGAAGAATTACACGGTCCACACAACAATTATCCGCTGGCTCCCGAACGAATGGAACCGAACGAAGGAGACGAGGAAAAACTCATTCCCAATTTATTTAACAAACGTAACTACGTCGTCTACAGCGAGAATTTGAAACAGTACGTCGATTAAATTAGTCGACATACATCGCATCATTCGATTCGACGAAGAGCCTTGGATGAAAAAATACATCGATCTCAACACGAATCTCAGAACTCGAGCCGAGAACGATTTCAAAAAAGATTTCTTCAAACTCATGAACAACTGCATGTATGGCAAATCGATGGAAAACATCAGGAAGAGAACCGACGTTCGATTTGTCACGTCTGAGAAAAGAGCTAAAAAATTAGTGGCGAAACCCAATTACAAACACCGAACCATATTCGACGAAAATCTAGTGGCCGTTCACATGCAAAAGACGCATCTGAAGTTCGACAAACCGTATTATCTCGGAGCGATCATCTTAGATATCAGCAAGCGATTGATGTACAAGTTTCACTATGATTACGTCAAATGAAAATTTGGTGACAAAGCCAAACTACTGTTCACCGACATGGACAGTTTACTTTACGAGATAAAGATGAAAGACGTCTACCAAGATATATCTCCGGACGTGGCCGATTGGTTCGACACGAGCAATTATCCTGTTGATCACCCGTCCAACATTCAATCGAACGACAACAAGAAGGTGTTGGGTAAATTTAAGGACGAGAGCAGCGGTAAACAGATCATCGAATTCGTGGACTTGAGACCCAAACTCTATGCTTATTGTCTAGAAGATGATGAAGAGATCAAGAAGTGCAAAGGAGTTAAAGCGTGCATGGTGAAGAAAAACATCTCTTTCCAAGAGTATAAAGATTGTCTGTTAGGACGTGGTCCAGTGTATAAGACTATGAAATCGATTCGAAGCGAAAATCACGACTTGTATACCGAAATAGTCAACAAGATTTCGCTGACGGCCGACGACGATAAGAGATTCGTGTTAGACGATAAAATAAGCACTTTGGCACTCAGACATTGGACTTTGGATTTAATTTTAGACGATATGAATGGAGATGATTGGATTCTAGATGCGCTTGCGGATGATAAGATTCCAGATACGATTGTGGATGATAGGATTCCAGAAAATCAAGAAGAATTAGATGAACGCAAAATTATAGAAATGGATAGTGACATCGAGAAAGTTAGTTTAAAAAGAAAAAGAAAAAAATAGAAAAAAAAAAAAAATAACATCATTTTTAGTGAATTATAATAAAATAAATAAAAAAAAAAAAATATATACGCATCTATGAATAAGAAAATAAAGATATCCGTAGAAGGTGTCGTCTTACCCAACGAACCCCTATCCAACATCGATCTGTTGAATGCGGCAAAAGATTTGAAAATCAAAGATTTTCTAGGAGTGTTTTCCAGAGATGCCTTGCCGAAGAGAAGACCTCGACAATTGGAATGCGGAATTTTAAATCTAGACGATTCATCGGGTGAAGGCACTCACTGGTTGGCGTGGATCAAGAACGGGAAGAAGAAAAATTATTATTTCGACAGCTACGGAATCTCGCCGCCAAAAGAAATAAAGAACTATTTCAACAAATCGATGGTTCGTTACAACACGGATCAAGCGCAATCACCAGATCAAGTGTTTTGCGGTCACCTGTGTCTCTACGTTCTCAAGAGATGGTCTGAAGGAGATCGATTTCAAGACATTCTCAATGACTTACATTAGAGAGAGATTTTTTTTTTATAGTATATATAAAGATAAAAAATTATTTTAAAAAAATTTTAATCGAATAAAAACGAAAAATAAAATAACATAGTTCATTTTTAATAAACTGTGTTTTGAACACATTTTTTCTAAACAACAAAAAAAAAATCCCACAACAACATGCCAGTCGATAAATTTGGTAGAAGTGACAACGAAAAAGTCAACCCGAGAAAGAAGAGGAAGACGTTCGAAGTCGACGATGGTTACGACGTTGCCAACTTGGACGAGCGTTACGTTCGGAGATACGAACCTCGAGAAGAACCTTTGAACATGAACGATAAGAAGCTCTACAATCTTCCCAAGCCGATAGATCTCGCAGATGCTGTGACTAAAAAAATATGTCGACAGGGGGAACGCCGATTTCGAACGAATCCTGCTGGATAATTACGTGGATAAAACCATGACCGACGATCTCGATCTGAAATTCAAATGTTTGGTAAATGTCGCGAATCCCGTAGATCCCACCGATGCCGCAACCAAGAAATATGCGGACGACTCTCACGCGAGATTCAGAAAACACCTGAGAAAAAAATATGTTACGAAAACGATGCACTTGGAATTGAACGCCAATTATAACAAGATAACGAACGTGGCCACTCCCACGAATCCTAAGGACGTGGCGACTAAACACTACGTAGATCTGGAACAGAGAAAGTCTGACGGACGAGAAATGAAATCGGATCTGAATGCAGGATTCCATAAGATATTGAATCTGTCGAAGATTGACGACGCGGATGCGGACTCAACCGCGGTCAACAAGGGCTACGTGGATTCAGCCGTGATACAATCGCAAGAATATCTAGAATCGCAAGTGGACGATCTCTACCTGAACAAACAATCTGGTGGAACCATGGAGGGTGGCATCAACATGAACGGTCACAATTTTATTCGGTCTCGATCACGATCCCGAATTCGATTCCAGCGCTGTCAGCAGAAAGTACATGGACAACAACTTGGTCTGGAGAAAGGGCGACATCATGGAAGGTAAACTAGACATGGGTGGACACGCGCTCACGAATCTACCAGAACCCGTGCACATGACGGATGCTTGCACCCTGATTTCAGTGGTGGAGAGAGTCAAATATGCTAGACAATTGATCACCATGTGGGCCGAAGAGGCCGGCACCTTAGATGAAGGAAAAGCCGAGTGGTCTTTCGGAAATGGAAGTAGCGGATCGAAACACGGTCAGGTGGGATATCCCATGCCGCTGGGAGGTGAAATCCTTCAAATGAGTCTGGCTTCCTCGGATTTGAATAACAGAGCGGTCGTCAATCTCATGGTGAATGGTGTGGAGAGCGATAAGAGATACAGCGTCGAAAAGACTGAGAATCAACATGTGAATGTTAGCACGTTCGGCACGACTCCCAAAGTGAACGCTGGAGACAGGATTAATTTCGTCATGAAAACCAGCCACCACTTCCGTGGTGAGTCTACTGATCGAACTGGATCCTTTGAACAAACAGTGAACGCGTGGAAAATAATGAATTAAAAAAAAAAATAATGTGTGATTATTAAAAACAAAAAAAAAAGTAATGAGATATAGAGAGATGTTCAATCTCTCTAGATCACATTACTTTTATTTATTTTTTTTTTGTTTTTTTTTTTGTTTTTAATAATGACTCATTACTTTTTTATTTTTTATTTTTTATTTTTTCACACACTCGTCTCTCATCGAATGATCGACATCTTATTTCCGTCCGATTCGAATTGTAATTCTCTGTCCGACAGGACCAGGGCGAAGGCTTCGGTTTTTCTCGGCACGTTCCTATCGAATTGCATCTTGATCTGAATGTCTAACACGTTACTTATGAGTCGTTCACTCTGTTTACTGACGTCGAACACGAACATGGGATACATCGACTTGTATTTGCCGGGAGATATGTTGGGATTGCTCATCAATTTGTCTAGACCGTGATACTTCTTTCTAAAATCAGCGGCGTCGCCGTACAGTCTGGAGAAATCGTTCTTGTCGAACGACGCGTTGTAATCGATTGCTGGATATCTCGTGGCGTTCAGAAACACTTGCATGATTCTCAAATGGCAGTGATCGAACAACGACGCATTCTTTTCCTGAGACCCATCCCTATCGGTCTGAAACACAACCACGATGAAACCCGGTCTCTTGGAAGCGGATTTCACTGTCAATCTCCAATCGAAGTGATTCGTGGAGGGAGGAATGCTAGCCGTGTCGCACTGTCTCATTCTAAATCCCACGGGTAATTTACTCTTGGATTTTATGATCTTGTAGAGATGCCCTTTTTCCACGATCGAAGGCTACACGTGCGGAACAAACCACGATATCTTGTGTAGAGTTATCTTACCCGCATCGGTCACGGTGAGTTTCACTATTGCGTCGTCATTTCCTTTTCGAATCAACGTCAGATTGTGTTTGAATCCGTACATGATCTTGTTGTAATCGTCCGCGAATCCGAAGATGTGTTTCAAAGGTATCCTGAACGAAAACGTTCCTTTAGGTCTGGACGTCTTGACGACGTAGTCGAATATCATGGCGGCGCCTGTGCTAGCACGGCCTACGGTGTCTTTCACCCACAACTGATTAAGTCCTCTGGATTTCGAAAAATCATCAGGATACGTCAAGAGTCCGAACATCGTGGTGGCCTGACCGGGATGAAAAACAGATTCTATCTCTTGTCCGGATAGCATGTATTTTATGTTACTGAATAGATGCATGATGCCATTATTGGCAAGAGTAACCGTGTCGTCGTCGGCGTAGTCGCTCCCATCTTCCTTGGTGAGACGTCCCTGCACCACTATGTAACTCTCGCTAGGATGTACGAATAGATCTTGAGTTTCGACGTTGATTCTTATCTCTCCCGCATTGTTCAAACTCGTTCCGGTTATCGGTTCATATTCGTGAACCTCATATTCTTGAATACTTTCAACTTTCACTATGTTTTGTGCTATATCTAGTATATTTGTCATTTTAAAGGATTTTTAGTTTTTTTTTGTTTATTAATTCACTTGCTTTCTTTATCTAAAAAAATAGCTTTTAATTATTTATTATTATTATTTTTTTTTCTCTCTTATATATATATGTGAGTAAACAAGAAAATGTCAAAGAGAGTAAATATAAAAAAAAAATTTGTGTTCTTCATCAAAACTTCGTCTTCTGTAATTGTTGTTCGTAAAACTTTCCGATGATCTCTTCTCCATCCAAAGCTTCGATTTCGTAAGTCACCGGATTGGTGTGAAATATTTTGATGATCACGAAAATTTCCGAGGTCCATCGAGGAGTATAACCCTTTTCGAAGTGCTTCTTATATGCATAGATTCTCACTCGATCGCCGACTGCAAATTTCGGCATTCTAGACTTCTTCCTGATCTCAGATCTCTCGGGATATAGATTCGCGTAGACCCGTTTTTCGTTTCGAGGATCGCTAGCTTCCGCGGGAGTCATCTTGATCGATCTGTGTTGCATGTTGTTGTACTCTTTGACCAGACCGTTCAGAGCGTATATGTATTTCTTGGTCGAATTCGCCGTGAAGTATCTGTGCATCTTCTCCTTCATCATTCGATTCCAACGTTCCACCACGCTGGCTTTCTCTTCGTTTTCGATCGAGTAGAGGTCTACCAATCGACGAACGTCCTTGTTGTAGAATTCCTTTCCCTTGTCCACCCACAATTTACTCAGTTTTCGAGAAGAGGAGTCGAACACGCTCTTCAGAGCCTCGGCGACGCAAGGTCCCGATTTATTCTTCAAAGAGCTCTGATCCAACCGTATTTGGAAAACACGTCGATGACCGTCAATAGATATTTGACGCCCTCGTTCCACCTCGAAAACGATCTCATGTCGACCAAGTCGGCAGACCAAATGTCATCCAGACCCTTCACGAACACCATTCTCTTTCGAAATTTACGCACTATGGGTTTGTGTAACTCCTCGGCCAATTCGCTCGTCAATAATCGTTTCTTCTTCTTCTTTTCAGATGTGCTTTTTTTTTTTGAATGCCCCATCCGAATCGACGTTTCACACCGATCAGATTGCCGACCAGCGAATGCTCCATCTTCTCTCTCCTGGTCGGATTCGATATGCCTCTCAATCTCCCCAACATGTTTTTGTCGCAGATGTCGTTGCGAGTCTTGGTGTCGGGATGTCTGGCGTAGAACAGATCATGATCATACGTGGCCGCATCCACCCTATTCACGGGTTTGCTCCAAGATTTGGGAGTCAGATCGGTGTTGAGTCTCTTGTTCAATTTCGTTCCGGGTCCCGTGAAACTGTGACCGGGCAGATGCATTTCGAAAGGTAGATTGTTGATCATTTTATTCATGATGCCTTTACCTTTGCTCGCGTTCTTTTGTTTGATGAATCGAGTCTTGACAGAACCACACACGTCGCAAATTCCGCGAAGCATCCATCTGTCGTTTTTAGTTCGCACTTCTCTAGAATTACTCATCTCGGTAACTCTCTTACACTTTACGCAATACATTTTTTTAAGAGTTATTTAAATTAATTTCGTTTTTTTTATTTTATATATAAATTTAATATTTTTTTTTTTTTTTAAATTCTGTTCTTATTATATATATATATATATATATATATATATTTTTTTTTCAATCGCTGCTCTTGAGTTCTATCATCTTACTGAATTCCTCCCTGGCCTCTTTCCTCCCCTTTTCCACGAGAGAATCCTTCATCTCTTCCTTGATGATCTGACGAGTCTTGATTCTCACGGCTTCTTTCATGGCATCGTATTTCGTTTTCTCGCTCAATATCGCAAAGTATTCTCCGTCCGATATCCTACTATCTTTCAACGCCATAGAGATCATTTCGGATATCGTGTTGATCTTGGAGTCGGCCAAGACGCGAATCTTGTCGTGTTTCCTCGCCTTCAGATATAATTTCCTACTCAAAAAGTTTCCGACCGTGCTAAACAATCCGGCGGCGAGAGCCACTCCTTCTACGGTCAGCACGATCGGAATGCCGACCACGGTCGACAACAATCCGATGCCAGCCACATGTAAACCCATGGAAATCGTGATGAGTGTCGTGTCGATCGCGTTGACAAATTTCACGAAACGCGAATACTTCTTCTTGAGGGAACGACGAGAATCTCTCTCTCGAGTCAGATACAATTGGATTCTACTGATTTGATCGATGCGATACCTCTCTCCTCTTTCTCTTTCTTCTAGGGACGGCACCGCCGGCAAAACGCCGTTCAGCTTCTCGTCCTCATCGTCCACTAACGGCAGATACAATTTATTTCTGGTTCTCATTTTATGTTTTTTTTTTCTTTCTTTCTAATATTAGATAAAAAAAAAAAATTTATGTGTGTATTTATTTTTTTTTTATTTTCTACTCTCCCTTATTTTTATATCAACGAAAAAAAAACTTAGACGTTTGCTTCGTTCAGCAATAATTTCTTGATGCATCCCTTGTCTTCTAAAGTCAAACTTCTACGCACCAATTTCAGTTCTTCCGAATCCGTGGGCCTGTCTCGATTCTTACAGAAGACTAATCTCTTCCAAAACGTGATCACATCGTTGAATTTAACGCGTTCGAACGCTGGTTCGAAATACATGATGACCATATCTTCCCTTTCCATCGTCAGACATGAATGATTCTCGTGATCGAAGTCTAGATGATCCCGACACCCGACGCATCGTTCTAACAAGATGGGACGTAGTTGTTCATTCACACAAATTGCGTATGCTCTCATCAGCATGTTTAAAAGAAACCTCGCTCTAATAGTCTGAGAATCGCTCATGATTTACGTATTTTTTTTTTTTATTATCTATTCGATTTGATATATTTATTTTTCTAAATAACTATTTATTTATATATTTTTTTCTCCCCTATATATATCAATCAAAAAACTTGACAGCGGGCTCGCGAATTTCCAACACACACCGACGACAACAACACTCTTCATTCAGATCGAGTTTTTTACGAGAGAATTGAGCGATCCGATCGCTCGATCAGCTGAGTGTTTTTTTTTTTTTGAGAAATTCTCATAGTGGAGGAATTCTCCTAATAATGTCATAAATAAGAGAAAAAAAACCCCACCGCCTCAAAACAATTGCAGGTTCTAGACCATCTGTACCAATGCAATTGCGGGTTCTGGACCGCTGATCTAGAGTCCCCAAAACTGTTTTTTGATGATGACCCAGAATCTTTTGCTTTTGATCACGTTCGCCGACGATGGATCGATGGTCTGATCTGCGATTGGAACGTCGACGAAAAATTACGTACAAGATAAAAGTGAACTGTACAATTTCACCCTTTTTTTAAAAACGCGCGTTCACCACGAGTATTTGAATGTTAAAAGCACGATCTAGGAGTCGCAACTGTACATGGAGGGATTCAAGACCATGTACAGTTTTTGTGAACAAGCGTGTGATTTAACACTGAATTCCACATTGGTGAACGCATCGTGTGCGTATGTTTGTACACATACATGTACAAGTGGTCGTAAACTCTCAAATATTACCTACTCATGGTGTACCAATGGAAACCATATCCAACATGTTTACGGCTAATCTAATGGATAATGATGTGTTGGTTAATGACGTCGTAGAAGAAACCTGCCACTAGATGTCGATGTATTGAAAGAAAAACTATAAAAAGGGTGCTCTTGGTTTTCAGCTCATTTATGTTTCAACAGCCAAAGAAGAAGGATGTTTACAAATGTTACCGTCATGAAACTCAACAACAATTTACAGATTGAACTGTTCAAAAACGATGTTGGGTTCCAGTTTACCACGAGAGATTGGGAACAAGTGACCAAAGCAGTGGATATAGCAAAGAAGAGGAGTCTTGAAATAGGAGAACCCAAACCAAAGAAAACTGAAGAAGAATGAAGATAAAAAGGATTGAAGGATGTTCACTATTCCATGTTTGATCAGGATGGCACTGAATGATTATCAATCAAGAAACCAAGAAACAAGAAATCCAAGTGACCTTTTAGAGAGAATGAGCGTTTCATTCCAAACGTATTTTCGTGATGTTCCACCTCCAGTGCTGGGGCAGTTATTACGTGGAGACGATGAAGCTATAATAAGAAAGACACAAGAACAGAGACCACCAAAACACATCAAGTATGCATTGCAGGAAGATCGTCTGAAGACATTTCAATTCATGTTACCAAATGAAAGTGTGAAAACCCCGAATGAACTGACAAAAGGTGGATTCTTTTATTTGGAGACAGGAAACACAACCCAATGTTTTCACTGTAGTATTATTGTTCGTTTCTGGGAAACAGAAGATGATGTTATAGAAGAACACAGAAAATTTTCTCCAGACTGTTAGTACTGTTGCGGAATAGAAGGAAAATGTTTATCGATCTATGATCGTAAAGTTTGATTTCTACGTTGTGATTACTGGGAGTTCTGTGAGGACCCACCAGCCCGTAGCGTTTTGGGTTTCCTTACCAGACGATATCAGACACAGGCTCCAGATTCTGGGTTCAGTAACTTCACGAACTTGTACATCACAATGAAGACCAGTTTCAAACTATCTACTATTTTATTTAAACTCAGCAACAAATAAAGCACGACTAAACTGTCGTTGTCTCTGGCATAAAAATGTACAGTTAACAAACAAAGTTCATACCTTCAAATTGTAGTGGCGGCATCCAGGGTTTCTTCTTGTGGAGTTCGATTGGCATTCATCAGGAGCCCAGAGACAACTTACCTAAACAGTCAGAAATTGGTGCTTATATACACCAAATTTCTGATGCAATACTTGGGGTACATGACGGCCGTTAGCAGTTTCTCCCTGACCTCAGGGAAATTAAGGGAAAGTCCCCTGACGTGGCGGTCGTCATTTTGTAGACTCTTATACTGCCATGCAGACTGTTAGTCAGTCTGCATTGAGTCCATGGAATCTCGGCTCTCAAACAGTATTCCGCTGGGCGCCAGTTAACCGGCGGAATGTCCTGGTGAATGGTGCTAAAATGCAACTCAGCATCCCCAGTTCAATGGGGAGTTTCACCAGGTACAAGTTATGATTTGTTAGACAGTTCGAACACCAACATCCCAGTAATACTGCCGAATGTTATTGTCCCATCTGTCAACAAATCCTAAAATGTTACTGCTTATTGACAATATTGGCTTGCAAAGGTATGCCTGATATTGTCAACAGAACATCTGGCGTGTACCCACTGAGTACGCCTGTACTCTGGTCGCCAGTTTCATATAATTCCATGTAATGTAGTTGTCATGTTTCAATCTGTTCCAAAACTATGGAGATCAGTTAAAAAGTTAAATAAACTTGAGTCTATTGAAGTCCCAAATAAAAACCCCAAGAGCTCGAGCTCTTACCCGAGCTGACAAGCTTACTTAACCCCTGTGGGCTCACTTTGCAACATTCCTCCCCAACTGAGGATCAAAACCCAGAGGGACTTGATCACTCAGAAAGGAAAACGATTTGCGAAGGGACAACACAGGGTTAATGAACTGTGTCCATTCCAAGGACAGGGAACGGATGCCGTGCACAATTCTAAAAATTCCCAATTTACCCATTTAAACCAAAGTAAAGTCAAAAACCATTTCAGTAGGTAATAAATGCGGATTCAGTATCACTTGTACATGTACGTGTACGGTACACGTACATTTACGTGTACCGCCATAGGGATTCAGCGTTAAATCATGTACAAAGTGCAAAAATTTCGTTTTTTCATGGTGATACAGAATCCGCAATTGATTTGGGGCTCACAGATCGCACTTTTGACATTCAAACACCCGTTGGCGAATGCGTACATTCGACACATCGCTCAAATGTACGAAATTTTAAGAAATTGTACATTAAAAATTTTTTCTCTATGTTCCCATCGCGGATCAGACCATCGATCCATCGTTGGTGAACGCGAGCAAAAAACGTTTTGCAGATTCTCTATCAGCATCAAAAAGCGGTTTGCAGATTCTGTATCACCTACGTTTGCCAACGGATGTTCGAACGTCAAAAGTGCAATCCGATCGGGGAAACCCATTTGTGGATTCTAGATCAGGAAAAAGGGTACATGGAAAAAAGTTGGTTTGAGGATTCTGTATCACCTGCATTTGGGATCGCGTTTGGGATGGTCTAGGGTGCGATCCGATCGGCAAAAACTCGATTTGTCGATTCACCTCTTGAGTTTTGTGGGGCGGATAGTGATGGAATCGGTTTTGAGGAGTTTTTCAATTTTGTACTCAGTGTAAATAAATAGCTTTTTTTCATTCAATGGTGTCGACGATAAAATTGAGTCCGATAATTGTATCATGATAGACACTCATGTTTTGTTTTGGTGCGAACGAAAGGTTTTCGTTTAATGATCATTGAAACTTAAGTTTTAGAAAATTAGAACCGATCTGTTCACGTTTTGTCACAGCGAAATTTGTAAGATAATTTTAATGAAACAGTTCGTAGAACTGTTTCATTAAAAAAAAACAGTTCGTAGAATTGTTTCATTCAAATAAAAATTCCACTATAAAACCTTTTTCACTTAGAGGAATTTAAGAGGTAAAATTCTATATAATAGACACTCATTTTTTGTTTCGGTGTGAATGAAGGTTTTCGTTCAATAGAGTCGACTATAAAATCGACTCCAATAATTGTATCATAATAGACACTCATGTTTTGTTCCGGTGTGAATGAAAGGTATTTTCGTTTTAATAATATACAATAAAAGCGTGTTTCCACTCATTCAGGTTTAAGAGGTGAATGAATTTTTAATTTACTTGTTATAATGTTCGGAGATATGAATGAACCCTTTTAACGGATATAATTATTCTCAAACGCATTAAATCAGAAAATCAGAAACCGGTTTCTTATTCGCTAAAACTTTCAAACTTTTTCAAAGTTCTCCATTTAATGGATGTGATTATTCTCAAATGTGTTAAATCAGAAACCGGTTTCTTATGCGCTAAAACTTTCAAACTTTTCAAAGTTGTCCAGTTCGTTACAGAGTAAATAATCAGTGATGCGATATTTAACACGTTCAAGGCAAATGCATTTATAGAGGTTTATCTTGTAAAATGTTTTTCCTCAACTGGTTTTAGTTATTATATTAAAGACAGAAGATTTTTATTTACTTAAAACATAAAACATAAAAATAATTATACATTTGATTTTGAAAATAATAAAATAACTCAAGTTAGCATACTCTAAAGGAAATATTAATAATTTAGAAAACGAAAAAATGTTTTTACACATCACAGATTCTAAACGTAGAGATCAACTTTTAAGCGAATATGAACGTGCCAAGAAGAGCATTCAATCGTCTGACAGAAGCAGACGTCTTGGAGAGATGGAATTGAGATGCGAAGCCACAAAAATATTTAAACCCGTGACGGAGGTTCAGGAACGAAGCAAGAAGGAGATAGTTGAAGAATTGAGACCTATAAAAGAGAGTTCTTTGAGAATGGGTTCGTTGCCCAGTAGTTTTACAAAAAAGTATTCCTTTCAATCTACACTGGATTACGTTCCCATGAGAATCGAAACCGACGTGAGTGAGAGCGACGATACAGCTTCGACTATCACCACTGATAGTATCGCATCATCCGAGGATGGTGGTAAGAGAGATCTGTTGTATGGAATTTATAAGGATTCTGATGGTAGAACTTTTGTGGGTGACACAGAAGTGCAAGAGGATGATGATAATTTAATCGTCAGTTCGAATAGGTACGAATTAACTCCAGGACTGCGCAAATTGCTCCTTTTCGACAAGCCTGGAGATTACACGGAGCAGAATTTCGACAATTACGGTGACATTCTGGTTCAGACCCACGCCATGAAGAGAAATAACGATGCCGGAGAGACGAGACCCAAAGCCAACAGAGGTTACAAGTGGACGAAGGTGGTGAAACCCATATGGGATATGAATAAGAAGTTTGTCGAGTTTCGAGTTAGTGACTGGCAAAGGGGTGAAAACCACTTTTCTTCCGAGCGATTCTGATGCTCTATCTCAGAGATTGAGTTTGTTGATGTCAAGTAGACGCGCTGGTAACACTGGATTAGATAATGAGATAGTCAGCATATGCGATGAATTGTTGAGGCAGCAGGTTTTGAATAAAGGTGATTACAAAAGACTAATGAACGAATTGAAGGATTGATATATAATAAGTAGAGAGAGAAACAAACAAAAATATATAAAATAAAAAGAGTAAATTTTACACTACAAAATAATAAAAGTAATTTAAACAATAAACGATTTACCAGTGAAAAAAAACAAAATATATATTATAAATATGTTGGTGATAAAGAACAGGGGATACATCAGAACTTACATTCAAGGTGGTTCTGGCATTGTTGATTCTATAATGCGAGCGTTCACGAGTGATGCAGGTAGAAAACTCGCATTGACCGCGTTTGAGGTCGGCAAGAAGACGGCTTTGGATGCTGGTAAGAAAGCTGCTTCCGAAGCCAGTGGTAGGATAGATTCTGTGGCTGGCAAGAGGGCACCCGACGCATTGATCGACAAGTTGATCAGTCCGCCGGCAAAGTGAGCTACGTTAGAGCGATCGCTGAAAAGTTGGAAAGATTTTAAGGATGCTGTGGTACCCATACAAGATTTTTGTCAAAATGACGAGTGGATCTGGATTATAAATAATAATATTTATAAAACTGAGTTTGAACAAAACATAAAAATTGTGTTTCAAAAAATCTAAAACACCAAAAAAATAAACAAAGATGAACATTAAAGATATGTCTTGGAACGACGCCATGACCAAGAGGTCGAATAATGAGTTCTTTCCCAAAAGCATAAGAGGCTTGATAGTGGGAAAATCGAATTGTGGAAAGACCAATCTGTTGATGAATCTGTTGTTGCGACCCGACTGGTTGGATTACGACAGATTGTTCGTGTTTGGCAAGAGCTTGTTTCAACCTGAATACAGATTGCTTCGAGAGTGCATGGATCGTAGATTGCCCAAGGACGTCATAGCCAGAATCTTTGACAGTAGGGAGGAATTCGACAAAAGTGAAACTTCTCTTTTGACCATTTTGGATGGTGCGGCGATGGAATTGATGAAGAGAAATGCGTCTTCGAATGCCGAGTGTCGATTTTATGAGAACGCTAGCAACATTCCGGATCCTAGAGAATTGAAATTGGAAGATAAGAATCTCATGATTTTCGATGATCTGCTTTTGGAGAGACAGAACCGATGCGAATCGTATTACGTTAGAGGTCGTCACAGCAACGTGGACTGTTTCTACCTGTCGCAGAATTATTTTCGATTGCCCAGACAGACGATAAGGGAGAACGCTAATTTACTGTGTCTCTTTTGCCAGGATCTCAAGAATCTCAATCACATCTACGGCGATCACGTCGCAAACGACATGAGTGCAGCGGAATTCAGGAGATTCTGCAAGAGAGTTTGGGATGGAGGACTTTACAGTTTCATTGTGATCGATTTGACTAGCGAATTTAATCACGGAAAATATCGGTGCGGATTCAACAAGTTTTATGTTTCTGATGATAATAAGACAGAGAGCGAAAATAAAATTAGAAAATAATAAATCATCAAATAATTTAGTTTTGAAAAAATAAAATAAAAAATTAAAATATAATGTTTGAACAAGGAGAATTGTTAGAACGGATAGCCGAGAATACGGCTGCAAAACAATCCATTCAAATCATGGTGAGTGGCGATTTGACTCGATTCGCAATGAAATTCGAACCATATTCCTTTCCCAACGTCACTGAAAAGAATAACTCGTTCAAGTATTCCGACGGAGTGGATTGGTTGGAGATTCGAATTCCCAAAGGAAGTTATGACATAGACGATTTGAACAATTACATTCAGACGCGAATGAAGACGGATGGAAAGGGAAGCAACAAGATCAGACTCGCTCCCAACCCTAATACCTTACAGATGATGTTGGATTTGGAAGTTAATTTTCGAGTGGATTTCAACACAGATGATTCTATAGGCAAGATGCTGGGATTCGATCGAAAGATGTATTGAGGCCACACAGCATCTGAAAGTATGGTCGACATTCTCGCAGTCAATAGCATTCTGGTGAACGTGGACGTGATTGCTGGAAGCTACATGAATGGTAGCGCTCAACCGACGATCTATTCCTTCTTTCCAAACGTGTCGCTGGGTTATAAGATCGTGGAACGACCTCGAAATTTAGTTTATCTACCAGTGATTTTATACACGTTGTATAGTCTCAAAACCACGTTGACGGATCAAAATGGTGAACTATTAGATCTTCGCGGAGAGAGGGTGACGATACAATTTCACATAATAGAAATATAAAAGCAAAAAAAAAAAAATAATGTGTATATATATAAATAACAGAATAAAATAAATGCAATATTTACAAAAATTATATAATATATATAATTATCATTAAAACAAAAAAAAACAATTGAAGAAAATAAATTTTAAAGAAAGAATTATGACACAATACGAGGTAAAAAACGTGAACATATCTGCAGGACAGAGGAAGAAACTTAAGAGAGCATTAACAACTCAAGGCGAGGTGGTGAAATTCAAATTCACTCACAAAGATCGGCTGAGTGGCGGTCAGGATTCGATCGCCTCGACCAGAAGTCAAATCAAAAGGATGGAGAAGGCGATTCGTGATGGAAGAGGGATGACGGTGAGATTGAGTCCCGCTCAATTGAGATACAATTTGAGAATGAAAGGCGGTTTCCTACTGCTATTGGCAGGAATCGCCACAAAAGCATTACCCTTTGCCGCAAAAGCATTACCCTTTCTCGGAAAGACTCTCGGCGTGGGAGCTCTCTCAGGACTCGCGAGTTCGGCAGTTGAGAAATTAATGGGTGGCAGCGGACTGTTTTTGAAGAAGGGAGGAGCCGTGTGTCGCATCCACGTAGACGACAGCGGTGAAGGATTGTATCTAGAACCCGTTAGAGGTGGCAACTCTTTGAGTGGAAACGGTCTCTATCTGAAGAGTGGACGGAACGTTGAGCGACTCGGCAAGGGTTTGTTGTTTGGTGAGAATTCGCCATTTAAGAATATACCGATTTTGAGTATGTTATTATAATGTAAAAATTATATAATTATATAAAATATAAATCATAGAAAGTATAAAATAATATAAAATGGATAAAAAGGTGGAAAAACAATTAGACGATAATGATGAATATCGCGAGATAGAGTGCAAAAAAGATGTGGAAAAACGATTAGACACTAATCATGAATATTGCAAGATAGTGTGGGAAAAGATGTAGAAAAACAATTAGATGCTAATGATGGATATCTTAGGAAAGAACTGATAAAAGAGATAAATAAAGATCGGAATAGATGGTTGAAATTGAAAAGAATGAGACGTTTTCCACCGTCACCACTACCTTCTGAAGAGAATGGTAATGATGCGAGTGTTACCAAGAGATGCACCACATTCGTTCATAATTATGATTCGGATATACAAATGTGTTCTTATAAAAATGTAATATATCACAAAAAAAACAAAAGAAGAATTGATGCCAAATTTGAGAAAAAAGGAAACGTTATTATAATATATATGGGCGATAGTGAAGAAGGAAAACAAAAACAAAAAAAACAAAAAAAAAGTAATGAGATCTAGAGATGATCAACCTCTCTAGATCTCATTACTTTTTTTTTCCTTCTTCTTCACTAAAAATCAATCTCTCTATTGTTTATATTTCCAAGTCGTCCGTTATTAGCATGTTGATGCTCGTGTCTTCTCCTTTCTCGAAAATGTGTTGAATGTTTATCTTTACTTTTTTGAGTTTTTTTACATTGGTGAACGCGCTCTCACCACCCGATTTGTCCACGAGTTCGAGTGAGATTTTTGGATATATGTAACTAACATAGGGCAACGACAAATTGTCCTTGTCGAATTCTCTATCTTTGGCGATGACGATTTTTTGTAGATCACTTCGGTACTTGTAAAACAAATCAAGCATGGCTTCATCCAATTTCAAAGGCATGTTATATTTGTCGTATTTGCACTCTAAGCCCTTCGTCTTGACCTTGTTCAATTCGATGGAATCGTGTCGTTGTAGTCTATAGATTTAAAAAGCGAATTTCTTACACGTTTCGACTCGTTTCAATTTCAATTCACATTTTTTAGGTGTTGTTGTCATCATCGATTATTTGTTTTTTTGTTTTATGAACTATTGCAAATAATGTATATTTTTAAATTTTGTATTTAATAATTTGTTAAAAAAGTTTTTTGTTTTTTTTACTCTTTATATATATATATATATAAATATATATATATATAAAAAAAGTTTTTTTTAATTTTAATTTTCTTCAATGTGAAAATTTTTTTTTTTTCTCTTTATATATATAAATAAAAAGTTTAATTTTAACAACCTTTTTCTCGTATTAATTCAATTTTTTTCACGTTAAGGAACATAAAAAAAATTGATTAATTTCATCAAAAAAAATTTTTTTTGAAGGAATTAAAAACATATATATATAAAAACAATTTTAAAACTTTTTAACAAATTATTTAAATACAAAATTCGAAAAAAAATATTCTTACAAATGGAGCAAACAAACAAAAAAATGGAAAATTTAAATGAGAAAACCATATCTCAGTTAAACGAGATTTGTAAAATATTAAAAATTCCACATTTCAGAAATCATAGAACCAAATAAAAAAAAATTGAAGTGATACAGGAATATCATTTGTGAAATGATGGAAAGAAAAAAATCGAAAGATCGGAAGTGGATAAACTTAAACAGTCAAAAAATGCATCGATTGTGAAAAATGAGAAGACGACTAAACGAAAAGCCGTTGAAGAACTTCAAGTTTCAAAAGAAAAAAAAACAACGAAAACGAAAACGAGTGATGCACTTCAGAATCTAGACAAACAAGATATATTGAGTGAAATTTGACGAGCAATCGATGAAGGGAAAGGAGAAGAATATATAGCACAACTCGTCGCAGAAGTATTCCAATCGAAGCCTGTAGAACAGGAGAGTGTGATCAAAGGCATTTTTAAAACATTTGACGTGGTTCCCTCGTTCAAGAAAGTCGCTCCGAAATTGTTCATGGAACGGGTGAAGAAAGAAGTATTGGATTTGTTTCGCAAACACATGAACGTGGGCCGAAAAATTAAGATGATACTCCATTGCATGATGAATAAAATAGACGTGAAGTCCAGCGAGAGCATCATGAAAAATGCATATTTCAGATCTAATGTCGAACCCGTACATCGAGGTTCAGATTTATCAGACGTTTTCGAAAAGATGAAATACAAGATGTTGACATCTCTCGCGAATTATCAACATGAAGGTAGTAATTGGACGTTCGATGAGGTGTTGAAACTCGAAATTCATGTAACTAAAAACGATTCGTTGAAAGTGTCTTCCTATGTGGAATTATCGTATTTCTTAGCTAAAAACACTCTGTGGTCAATGTGAGAAATAAAGATGATCAAATGTTTTAAATGGGCAGTAACCTCCACTTTATACCCTGTCAAAATGAACTCCGATAGAGTTTCTCATTACGAGGAGACTTCTAAAAATCTCGATTGGACTGGAGTGACTTTTCCAATGCAGTTAAAACACATCGAACGTTTTGAGGCTCAAAATCCCACCGTAGCGGTGAACGTCTTGGGATACGACAATGAAAAACAAACAATCTATCCTCTCAGACAGACTTTGTATCTCGAAAGAGAAAAGACGATTATTTTATTATTGATTTCGAATGGTGACAATCATCATTATTGTTGGGTTAAATATCCGAGCCAATTACTATAAAGACAAAATAATAAACATAAAGGAAAGATATGTTTATGTTGCAACTGCATGAACGCATTTCACAGCGAAAAATCGTTAGCGAAATATCAGGAATATTGCAACGAAAATCAAGGTGTCACCGTCGAAATGCCCAAACCCAACACCATCGTGAACTTTGAAAATCGCAATAGAAGGTTAAAAGTACCATTTGTCGTGTACGCCGATTTTGAATGCTTCACCGTGAAAATGAGTTCCTGCCAACCCGACGCTCTTCAAAGTTACGTTGAAAGATATCAAAAACACATGCCTTCGGGCTATTGCATTTACATGAAATGCGCTTTCGACTCGCAACACGACATGGGTCCCTTCACCTATATGAAACAGTGCGAAGACGACGATGTGACTCAAAGGTTCGTGGAAGAGTTAGAATCAAAAATTCAAATGTTATACGACAAATTCAAAATTCTGGCGAAAATGATCATCACGCGAGAACAGCAGGACGAAAATAACAGGGCCACCGAATGTCACATATGCAGACAATCATTTGATGAGAATTCGAAGGAAAATAAGAAGGTCAGAGACCACGATCATTACACAGGTCTGTATCACGGTCTGGCTCACAGCAAGTGTAATTTAAAATATCGAGACACCATTTTCTATCAGGTGATATTTCACAATCTCTCGGGTTATGACAGTCATCTGTTCGTGAAAAATCTCGGCACCTCCCACGAAGAATTAAATTGCATCATGTACAGCGAAGAAAGATACAATTCCTTCACGAAATGGAAGGTCATGGAGAAGAAAAGAGTAATCGACGGAGAGATGTTGGAAGAAAAAATGAAATCCATTCGTATAAGCATATGTTTCATCGACAGTTTTAAATTCATGTCGACCGCTCTGGAAAAATTAGTCGATAACATGAGCAAGGATAAATTTAAAATCACGAGCGAACATTTTGGAGAACGAGTAGATGTCATGTTGAGGAAAGGAGTCTATCCTTACGATTATATGAACGATCTAAAGAGATTCGAGGACACAGCACTACCTTCAAAAGAAGATTTTTATTCGAAATTATACGAATCCGACATTTCCGACGAGAATTACGAACACGCCAAAAACGTGTGGAAATCATTGGATATGAAAACCATGAGAGATTACCACGATCTCTATCTGAAGACCGACGTTCTGCTCTTGGCAGATGTGTTCGAAAATTTTCGAGACATCTGTCATCGAAATTAAGATCTGGATCCGGCTTGGTATTTCACCGCACCCAGTCTGGCTTTGGATGCTCTGTTGAAGACCACCGAAGTCCAATTGGAATTATTATCCAACGTGGACATGTTGCTCATGTTCGAAAGGGCTGCAAGAGGTGGCGTCTCGATGATCTCCCACAGATATTCTGAAGCTAACAATCCCTACATGAAAGAAGGTTTCGATTCGAAACGATTGAATATATACATACAGTATTGGGATGCTAATAATCTGTATGGTTGGGCTATGAGTCATCTTTTACCGATTAAAAATTTCGAATGGGTGACGGAACCGGAAGAGATGCAAAAATGGAGAGACTATCCTTGCATTTTAGAAGTCGATTTGAACTATCCGGAAGAATTACGCAATCTACACAACGATTATCTGCTGGCTTCCAAACGAATGGATCCGATCGAAGGAGACGAGGAAAAACTCATTCCCAATTTATTTAACAAACGTAAGTACATCGTCTACAGCGAGATTTGAAACAATACGTCAATCACGGGATGAAATTAGTTGACATACATTGCATCATTCGATTTGACGAAGAGCCTTGGATGAAAAAATACATCGATCTCAACACAAATCTCAGAATTCAAGCCGAGAACGATTTCGAAAAAGATTTCTTCAAACTCATGAACAACTGCGTGTACGGTAAATCGATGGAAAACATCAGGAAGAGAACCAACGTTCGACTCATCACATCTGAGAAAAAAGCTAAAAAATTAGTGGCGAAACCCAATTATAAACACCGAACCATATTCAACGTAAATCTAGTGGCTGTTCACATGCAAAAGATGCACCTGAAGTTCGACATTATCTCATTATCTCAGACCGATCATCTTAGATATCAGCAAGGGATTGATGTACAATTTCACTATGATTACGTCAAACGAAAATTTGGGGATAAAGCCAAACTACTGTTCACTGACACGGACAGTTTAGTTTACGAGATAGAGACGAAAGATGTCTACCAAGATATATTTCCGGATGTGGCCACGTGGTTCGACACGAGCAATTATCCCATCGATCACCCATCCAACATTCAATCGAATGACAACAAGAAGGTGTTGGGTAAATTTAAGGATGAGAGCGGTGGTAAACAAATCATCGAATTCGTAGGCCTGAGACCCAAACTGTATGCTTATCGTCTAGAAGATGAAGAGATCAAGAAGTGCAAAGGGGTTAAAGCGTGCGTGGTGAAGAAAAACATCTCTTTCCGAGAGTATAAAGCTTGTCTGTTAGGAAGTGGTCCGGTGTGTAAGACTATGAAATCGATTCAAAGCGAAAATCCGACTTGTATACCGAAATAGTCAACAAGATTTCGCTGACGGCCGACGACGATAAGAGATTCATGTTAGATGATAAAATAAGCACTTTGGCACTCAGACATTGGACTTTGGATCTAATTTTAGATGATGGGATTTCAGATATGATTAAGGATGATAGGATTCCAGAAAATCAAGAGGAATTAGACGGATTCAAGATTATGGAAGTCGAGGAATTAGACGGATTCAAGATTATGGAAGTCGATAGAGTTAGTTTAAAAAGAAAAAGAAAATATAAAAAAATAACGTCATTTTAGTGAATTATAATAAAATATTCATCAGATAGTTGCATCTAAGCACTTAATTCTACGAACTGCACCTCAGAAGAAATCAGCGACAGTACTTTTTTCAAATTGCTCGGATGCCATAGAATTAAGAAAGGACGCTTGGTTTTGTTTACATTGGCATGGCTGGGTTTTGAACCCACGCCAAGAGAGTTTCCTTTGGCACCAATCACCTAGCGAAACTATACTGAACCACGCACACCACTCGGGTCTGTCGGTGGCCGAGTGGTGTGCGTGGTTCAATATAGTTTCGCTAGTCGGTTGGTGCTGAAGGAAACTCTCTCGGCGTGGGCTCAAACCCCCGCCATGCCAATGTATAATAAAATAAATAAATTTAAAAAAAAAAATATACACATTTATGAATAAGAAAATAGAGATATCTGTAGAAGGTGTCGTCTTACCTAACAAGCCCCTATCCAACATTGATCTGTCGAATGCAGTGAAGGATTTGAAAATCAAAGATTTTCTAGGCGTGTTTTCCAGAGATGCCTTGCTGAAGAGAAGACCTCGACAATCGGAATGCAGAATTTTGAATCTAGACGATTTAATGGGTGAAGGCACTCACTGGGTGGCGTGGTTCAAGAACAAGAAGAAGAAGAATTATTATTTCGACAGCTATGGAATCTCGCCGGCGAAAGAAATAAAGAACTATTTCAACAAATCGATGGTTCGTTACAACACAGAACGAGTGCAATCACCAGATCAAGTGTTTTGCGGTCACTTGTGTCTCTACGTTCTCAAGAGATGGTCTGAAGGAGATCGGTTTCAAGACATTCTCAATGATTTACATTAGAGAGAGATATACAGTCTGCAGAAATCGTTCTTGTCGAACGATGCATTGTAATCGATTGCTGGATATCTCGTGGTGTTCAGAAACACTTGCATGTTTCTCAAATGGCAGTGATCGAACAGCGCCGCATTCTTTTCCTGAGACCCTTCCCTATCGGTCTGAAATGCAAACCACGATGAAATGCGGTCTCTCGGAAGCGGATTTCACCGTCAATCTCCAATCGAAGTGATTCGTAGAGGGTGGAATGCTAGCCGTGTCACACTGTCTCATTCTAAATCCCACGGGTACTTTACTCTTGGATTCTATGATCTTGTAGAGACGCGTTTTTTCCATGATCGAAGGCTCCACGTGTGGAACGAACCACGATATCTTGTGTAGAGTTATCTTACCCACATCGGTCGCAGTGAGTCTCACTATCGCGTCGTCATTTCCTTTTCGAATCAACGTCAGATTGTGTTTGAATCCGTACATGATCTTGTTGTAATCGTCTGCGAATCCGAAGATGTGTTTCAAAGGTATCCTGAATGAAAACGTTCCTTTAGGTCTGGACGTCTTGACGACGTAGTCGAATATCGCGACGGCGCCGGCGCTAGCAGGGCCGACGGTGTCTTTCATCCACAACTGATTAAGTCCTCTGGATTTCAAAAAATCATCTGGATACGTCAAGAGTCCGAACATCGTGGTGGCCTGACCGGGATGAAACACAGATTCTATCTCTTGTCTGGATAGCAAGTATTTTATATTACTGAATAGATGCATGATGCCATTATTGGCTAGAGTAACCGTGTCGTCGTCGGCGTAGTCGCTCCCATCTTCCTTGGTGAGACATCCCTGCACCACTATGTAACTCTCGCTAGGATGGATGAATAGATCTTGAGTTTCGACGTTGATTCTTATCTCTCCCGCATTGTTTAAAAAACTCGTTCCGGTTACCGGTTCGTATTCGTGAACCTCATATTCTTGAATACTTTCATCTTTCACTATGCTTTGTGCTATATCTAGTGTATTTGCCATTTTTAAAGGGTTTTTGTTTTTTGTTTATTAATTAGCTTGCTTTTTTATCTAAAAATAGTTTTAATTATTTTTTTTATTATTATTTTTCTCTCCTATATATATATGTGTAAACAAGAAAATGTTAAAGAGAGTAAATAAAAAAAAATTTGTTTTCTTATTAAAACTTCGTCTTCTGCAATTGTTGTTCGTAAAACTTTCTGATGATCTCTTCTCCATCCAAAGCTTCGATTTCGTAAGTCACCGGATTGGTGTGAAATATTTTGATTATCACAAAGATTTCCGAGGTCCATTGAGGAGTATAACCCTTTTCGAAGTGCTTCTTATAAGCATAGATTCTCACTTGATCACCAACCACAAATTTCGGCGTTCTAGACTTCTTCCTGATCTAAGATCTCTCAGGATATAGATTCGCGTAGACCCGTTTTTCGTTTCGAGGATCGCTAGCTTCCGTGGGAGTCATCTTGATCGATCTGTGTTGCGTGTTGTTGTAATCTTTGACCAGATCGTTCAGAGCGTATATGTATTTCTTAGTCGAATTTGCCGTAAACTATCTGTTCATCTTTTCCTTCATCGTTTGATTCCAATGTTCCACCATGCTGGCTTTCTCTTCGTTTCCGATCGAGTAGAGGTCGACTAATCGATGAACGTGCTTGTTGTAGAATTCCTTTCCCTTGTCCACCCACAATTTATTCGGTTTTCAAGAAGATTAGTCGAACATGCTCTTCAGAGCCTCGGCGATGCAAGGTCCTGATTTATTCTTCAAAGCTCTGATCCAACCATATTTGGAAAAAACGTCGATGACCATCAATAGATATTTGACGCCCTCGTTCCACCTCGAAAACGATCTCATGTCGACCAAGTCGGCGGACCAAATGTCATCCAAACCCTTTACAAACACCCTTCTCTTTCGAAATTTATGCACGATGAGTTTGTGTAACTCCTCGGCCAATTCGCTCATCAATAATCGTTTCTTCTTCTTTTCCGATGTGCCGAATGCCCCATCCGAATCGACGTTTTGCACCGATCATATTACCGACCAGCGAACGTTCTATCTTCTCTCTGCTGGTCGGATTTGATATACCTCTCAATTTCGCCAACATGTTTTTATCGCAGACATTGAGTTTTGGTGTCGGGATGTCCGGCGTAGCACAGATCGTGATCATATACAGCCACGTCCACCCTATTCACAGGTTTGATCCAAGATTTAGGAGTCAGATCGGCGTTGAGTCTCTTGTTCAATTTCGTTCCGGGTCACGTGAAACTGTGACCCGGCAGATGCATGTATTGATCATTTTATTCACGATGCCTTTACCTTTGCTCGTGTTCTTTTTTTTTAATGAATCGAGTCTTGATCGAACCACACACATCACAAATTCTGCGAAGCATCTGTCTGTCGTTTTTAGTTCATACTTCTTGTGAATTAGTCGTCTCGGTAACTCTCTTACACTTTATGCAATACATTTTTGGAGAGTTATTTAAATTAATTTCGTTTTTATTTTATATATAAATTTAATATTTCTTTTTTAAAAACTCTGTTCTTATTATATATATTTTTTTTCAATCGCTGCTCTTGAGTTCTATCATCTTACTGAATTCCTCCCTAGCCTCTTTCCTCCCCCTTTTCACGAGAGAATCTTTCATCTCTTCCTTCATAATCTGACGAGTCTTGATTCTCACGGCTTCTTTCATGGCATCGTATTTCGTTTTCTCACCCAATATCGTGAAGTATTCTCCATCCGATATCCTATCGACTTTCAACGCCATCGAGATCATTTCAGATATCGTGTCGATCTTGGATTCGGCCAAGACGCAAATCTTTTCGTGGTTCCTAGCTTTCAGATATAATTTCCTACTCAAAAAGTTTCCTAGCGTGCTAAAAAATCCGGCAGCAAGAGCCACTCCTTCTATGGTCAACATGAACGGAACTCTGACCGCGGTCGACAAGAATCCGATGCCGGCCGCGTGTAAACCCATGGAAATCGTGATGAGTGTTGTGTCGACCGTGTTGACAAATTTCAGGAAATGCGAATACTTCTTCTTGAGAGAACGGCGAGAATCTCTCTCTTGAGTCAGATACAATTGGATTCTACTGATTTGATCGATGTGATACCTCTCTCTTCTTTCTTTCTCTTCTAGTGACGATGCCGTTGGCAAAACATCGTTCGGCTTCTCATCCTCGTCGTCATCTAACGTTGGATACAATTTATTTCTGGTTCTCATTTTTGTGTTTTTTTCTTTCTAATATTAGATAAAAATTTTATGTGTGTATTTATTTTATTTTCTATTCTCCCTTATTTATATCAACGAGAAAACTTAGACGTATGCTTCATTCAGCAATAATTTCATGATTCATCCCTTGTCTTCTAAAGTCAAACTTCTATGCGCCAATTTCAGTTCTTCCGAATTAGTGGGCTTGTCTCGACCCTTACAGAAGACTAATCTCCTCCAAAATGTGATCACTTCGCCAATTTGAACGCGTTCGAATGCCGGTTCGAAATACTTGATGACCATATCTTCCCTTTTCATTGTCAGACACGAATGATTCTCGTGATCGAGGTCTAGATGATCCCGACATCCAACGCATCGTTCTAACAAGAGGCGGCCTAGTTGTTCATTCATGCAGAATGTGTAGGCTCTCATCAGCATTTTTAAAAGAAACCTTGCTCTCAAAATCTGTGAATTGTTCATGATTTACGTATATTTTATTATCTATTTCGATTCGATATTATTTTTTAAATAACTATTTATTTATATATTTTTTTCTCTCCAATATATATCAATCACTTTTTTAGTTCCTCTCGACAAAACTGATTCCATCACTATCCGCCCCACAAAACTCAAGAGGTGAATCAACAAATCGAGTTTTTGCTGATTGGATCGCACCCCAGACCGTCCCAAACGCGATCCCGAATGCAGGTGATACAGAATCCACAAACAGACTTTTTTCCATGTACAGTTTTTCCTGATCTAGAATCCACAAATGGGTTTCCCCGATCGGATCGCACTTTTGACGTTCGAACACCCGTTGGCAAACGTAGGTGATACAGAATCCGCAAACTGCTTTTTGATGCTGATACAGAATCTGCAAAACGTTTTTTGCTCGCGTTCAACAACGATGGATCGATGGTCTGATCCACGATGGGAACGAAGAGAAAAAATTTTTAATGTACAATTTCTTAAAATTTCGTACATTTGAGCGATGTGTCGAATGTACGCGTTCGCCAACAGGTGTTGGAACTTCAAAAGTGCAATCTGTGAGCCCCAAAACAATTGCGAATTCTGTATCACCATGAAAAAATGACATTCTTGCACTTTGTACATGATTTAACACTGAATCCCTATGGCGGTACACGTAAATGTACATGTACCTACACGTACATGTACAAGTGATACTGAATCCGCATTTATTACCCACTCATTTTTCATTAAAACTCATCCTCTTCAGGATTTTTTTTAACCCCAACAAATATAAAATTATTAATTACTTGTGCATCGGTACCGAGGAACATAGTCTACTCACACATGATCAAAGAGTAATTTACCACAATGGCACAAGGTCGAATTCGTGAGGCTTCAAACGTTCTCCCCATCCATGTGACATGTTGGACATGTTTTCGACTGCGAGGCCATGTCGACTCACGTCTATCCACAAACGAGGTGAATTTTTGCTTTACAGTGAGGACATTCATAAGCAAAAGCTTCGCCATAATGTCCTCCAAACAAACACAACAATGCCCTGTTTCACCTCTAGTACACTGTTCATAGTGTACAGTGTTTAAATGAATTCTGTGGTCCTCGAGTGCTTCTCTTAACAATTGGTATTGGGATTGAGCTCTCTCCAAACTCCAATGTTTCAAAAACATTCCAGTGTTTTGAGCTCAACTTCACATACGTTGGGTGACCAGCAATGAACTTCTTAACCTCGTGTAGTTCAATGCTTCGGATTGGCCGTATACGGTTAGCTCCATCCATATAGTGGCGACCATTCCGGGACTGGTTATTCCAATACCTGATCACCTTTTCTGGGCAGCTGGCTGGCTGACCTACACGTCGGTCACCAGTCAACCACAAACACTCGGCCTCTTCTGCATCACGGCCACCGGTTTGGCTCACATGCAAATGTGGAAAGACGTAGTCGTCTTCTGTTATCAAATACTGGAGATGTACTTCATAGCATCGTACGCTCACACTGTTAAATGCTGTCTCGAAGTACATCTTATCCCAAAACCGGAGCAAACACTGTCCCATATGACCCATTCGAAACAATGATTTTGTTTTGTGTGGACCCTCAGAGACATGCAGTTGTTGGTCGAAATAGAAATTCTGTTCCTCATCAAAATTTTCACTGCCTGGTACACTTAGAGAGAGTACCGGTGCCATTTTTCTCAAAGGATTTAAACAAATATATGAATCTCAAGAAATACTATAAATGAAAAGAAAACTATCAAATATCAACACTATATAACAACTTCCTCCTTTATCCGATGCACTCACTTCCGTGGGTATATGTGCTTCTAGTACCTTCCTTGACAGTCAAGTCACACATGTACTAGTTTTGAGATTGTCTTATGTGGGGTACCGGTGAGTACTTGTCTAAACCTTGCCGGGTTCCCCACTTTTTAACTCTGTAAACTTTTTTTTTTACTTTGACGTTCAGTATTTGTTTACAGATAATCAAAAAGACAACCGCACACGACTGCAATTTCTATTGGATTTTCTCCACAGTCTGCAGAGTGTTACTAAACAGACTTTAGCAAAATTCCAAGAGAAATATTCACAATGGCTATTACTCTTCGCCCCCCTCCCCATCGAGGGCACTACCAAATTCTCTAAAATGACTCTGGATCCACCAATTATCGATTCCGGGAATTATGGTTAACTGGAGACGAGGATTCACGTATTCTCGTCACGTCCAACAAGGATGTTTCCATTTATACAACAGTGGGTACGTCGGTACACCCCAGGAAGAAGCTTCTTCTTCCCGTCGATGTACTATCGACGTACTCACTGTGGGTAAGAAGAATCTTTCACTGTAATATTGATTATAAAATAGTTCCAAAAATTTGATTTCTTCCGCAATATATTTCTTTTCCACCTGGAGATACTGCATTTGGAACACTCGATGTTCCATGGGCCATTTGACTCTTTCTGGAATGGGTTCACCATACAAGAGGCATTGACATCCAGAGACTACTTGCTCGGAACAGTCCCTGGCATCATGAAGCTTATGTCCTGACATTCCCTCGACCTCTGCTTTGGTTAAACTACCTGAAAGGTCGGTAGCCATTGTTCGTGGGGTGCGACGAATTACCACATAGAACTACATAGATACCACATAGAACTACATAGAACTACATAGATACCACATAGAACTACATAGATACCACATAGATACCACATAGATACTACGTAGACCTTAAAAGTGAAAAAAATAGTTATAAAAGGGACAATGAACATTTAATTGCCGAAAATATAAGAAATTGTTGTTGTGCTCGATCTATTTTCAGGAAAGACGATGATCGGCGCACGGACTCGATTCGGATGAGATTGCGCGAAAGATGGACATAGTACCATGGATGGTATTATGGTTTATTTATTGGTGACGCCTTAACAGTCAGGGTGATATTGTGTCGGGGACAGATTTATTGGTGGAGGAGGCCGTAGCACCCGGTCCCGGAGAGCCACTGAGCATTGACAAGCACCTTTCAGCTCTCCAATGACATTATGTGATAACCCCAAATCGTATTGATTACCGTGCCTTGCATAGCAGTACTACGCACCAGGGCCGGTGAGAGGGCGGGGGAGCTGGGGTTGTACCCCAGGGTCCGGGGTGCCGAATGGCCCGGCATGGCATCAGACCAATGGCGGATACAAAGGGGGGGGGGGGCGGTGGGGCAGTCCCCCCCTTTAGCGCGTGTTTGTCTAGCATGGGGGAGGGGGCAGTCTCCACTCTTCACAAGTTCACAACCCACTCCTCACCCCTCCCCAGTATAAGTAGCGAAAGTCCCTTCAAATTAGGCAATCGTTGGGTGTTGAAATCATGATATTGTATCCTATGTAGTAAATACTTTCAATGACATATTTTTTCCATCACGTTTCACTATGGAAAACAAATATACCGTTGAAATCATTTAACATGTAAAATATATCTACTGGTCGCCTTTATTCAGCAAGAAAAATCATTCTCTGAATATGTCATCACTTTATTACTTGATACTAATGCAATACTTCTGTCATTGACTGCCAATCGGTCTACGCAGCACAGTCCACGGCGCCACAATATTCTCGCCTACATTGAGATTTGTTTTAGGGGTTGGAGTGGGTGGGAGTGAGGCGAGACATTTCCGGATCATATAAACTGTTGGTCGGCACCGGAGTAAATTGGGATTGGATTCCATATTTACAAAATAAAAAACAACGCAAACTTTACAGTTTATTGAACATAAAATAGAAAGCACTAAATACAAGCACTAAAATACAAGCAGAAAACAGTGAACTAATAAAAACGTAAGTCAGCACGTTAGATAATACTTGAACATAATATGGTTTTCAAACAGCTGCCCTCCCCCACCCACCAGTATAGACACGTCTTAATACGTCTATGTAGTATCTATGTGGTATCTATGTAGTTCTATGTGGTATCTATGTAGTTCTATGTAGTTCTATGTAGTTCTATGTGGTATCTATGTAGTTCTATGTGGTAATTCGTTGCACCGTTGTTCGTGCATATGATTGTCGAGAACTCTCCTTGCTCGGGCGTAACTGTCTTCACCACTATTCTCTGCTTCTGCCATCTTATCACTAAAGAAATTAAACGCAATATACTCAAAAATAAGAATTAAACTAAGAATAAGAATCTCAAGGAAAAAAAACACTTAACTGTTAGGATTTCACTGTCAAAGTTCTGTAACTGGTTCTATTCACAACTCTCGCATTTGAGATGGCACAATGTAGGATCAGTAAATGGTATAAGGTCCCGTCCTAAAATTAAAAATACCACCATCAAAATCAGGATGGGTAACTTTGTACAACACATAATACTGGTTATGTCTTGGGAGTCCATTTGACCTAAAAGGAGCTCGCCATCGAGCTCTCCAATTAAGAAATCTTCCCCATGGGTTACACCTTTCTATATGTCTTCTTACAGACCACATCTCATGAATTAAATGGTTTACGGTTATTCTGTGACTATGATAATGTCTTGCAAAATCGATTCCTGAATGTAATAAATCTGAACAATTTAACATGCGCAAAACACGCGATCGGCTTTTAAACAGAATGTGGGTTGAACAGGCAGAATCATACCAATAAACTTTAGCTCGTTCAATTTCAAATGTGACTGCAACATTTTGAAAATCATAGTAAACACGTCCAAAGGTATCCTCGGATGTGAAAGCAAGATGAGTTTGAAAATATCTTAGTTCATAAGTATTTGGTTGAACCAAACTATTTATAACTGCAAGTCTTTGGCCAGTTCGAGGGCAAACGGCAGGGGGAGGTTCATCATGGTTCACATATTCATAAGCAGCATATTCCCAGGGTAATGGGTACATAGTGTCTAAAAAGTGAGTGACAGAAATTTCTTCCCGATCACTCGGTTGGTGTTATTCCTCCTCATCCGTTTGACCCCTACAATGATGCTCTGTACCAATTGATTCACTTTCGTCAGTATCTACTGTGTCACTACTACTTGAGTCACTCATTGTAATCACTGAAAACACAATATTATTCAATGTTAGATTGTTAATTAAGTTAAATTAATGGTTGACAGATTACTGTCTCGCATTCTTAAGTCCGCACGTGCTTCTCCAGTATTTACGTCATAGTTCACTGTTGGGTATAACTGAGGGGGAGACGAGGACATTTGAGGTTGGTCCTGTCTCACTTTTGTCTTTGAGTCTCGATCTTTCACTAATTGTTTCATGATTGTCACTATTTCATCTGAAGGTGGTGACATAGGTTGTGCTGTGGTTGTTGGTTACCTCATAGTCGTATATAAAGGGTCTTCATCATCATTAAATGTAACATTAGACATTCCACATACATCAGCAGAAAAATTAGAATTTTGCTTTCATTTATTCTTATAACGTAAGATAATGTTACACAACTTAATATGGCCTTGTGCCCTAATACATCTTATCAATAAGTATATCCCCAAGATAAGAAACATACATCCCACAAAATAAGCCCACTTTGGTACTTCAAATGGTTCTATCGGGGTTAACTGTAGTAATTCATCTAAATGTTTAATAGATTTCGGAATCGCAAAATTGTTATGTTCACTTTGTTGAACACAGGTTGCCAAACTTGTCGTTGAGTCAATGAGAAATTGGGCAAGACGGTCTTTGATACTAAATGATACGTGATATTATCGCAGTGATGAAAATAACTATTCAGCAATAGGTGTCCACTTGTGGCAATACATAACAGATTCAATTCTAAGATACGAATTGGCGGCATGATTCGACATGGTTTTGCATTCTTATGTCTTGGACACGTAATTGAGAATCGCAATGGCACGTCAGTAGTGATATACCAAAGACCTTCCTCAATACGTGTCACAAAAGGTAAATCCATATTTAATTTAACGTCGGTCGTACATAATTTCCTTATCTCAGTTTTCATATTCAGAAATAATGCCAACAAGCAACTAGAAGTTGTATGTATAGTTCTGACTGCACCTCGCAATGGGCAGAACAATTTCTTATCATCTATACAATCATCATGACCTAATTCCGGTATATATCGGGTTCTTTGTTTGTCAACAAGTAATGTATCGACTTCAAGTCGATAAATAGCTACCATTTTATTTGCACTATGGAATGCTTTTTTATTTACATTCATGAATAGGATGGGCAAGGCTTGTACTTTGAAAATTTTAAATTGAAAATCGGTGTCAATCAACGGAACTTTCTCTAGAATCACTAATTTATCATCAACAAACACTGTCACCTTTGTCAATAAATGATAATATTGCCATAACTCCTTCTGAAGTTTCAACGGAAGTTGGGTGTGTTCGTCAAGCCTATCCTGAATGCTCGTTAATACCAAAGTCAATAAGGTAGGATTGATGACCCTGGGTGATAATTTTTCATCTGCAAGCACATCCATTTGCTCATGCAGATCGTCCATATAATTTTGTGTAGTGATTAACATTAATTCAATTTGAGTTAATACTATTTCCAGTTGATGAAAGGACTGTACAAAATGCTCTAAAAGAGTTAATCAATTTTTGAGCCCTTCTAATACCAATTCCACTTGGTCACAAAAAAGTGATACTACTCACGATAAATTTACCATAAATTGTAACGCAAGATTAAAAGTACTATTTTCAGTCATGTTTCTATTTTGTTCATAGATTTTTCTGAAATTTACATCGAGTTCCTGATAAAATTGGTTCACAAAGCGTATGTTAATGTCCACTCTCTGCATGTTGTGGATAAATGGCGCCACTTCCGCCACAAACATGGTTGTCCATTCACTGTTAACCATATAAATTTCTTTTACCTTTGTAAAGATTATTTCGGATTATGGTATTCCTGCTAACTGTTAATGTCAAGGTCAATAAACTTCCCATGAACCAAATCAATAACATCTTGCTCCAACAATGAGAAGGAAGACATGGATTAGCATCATGAGTGATTCTCAAAACTGAGTTTCCAATTTACTCTCTCATTTTACGGCCGGTCAGTAAAACTCAAGAAATTTTACCACACAGAGAAATCGCCAAACTGGTTGCACAGGCCAGCAAATGACTCCACCATGTTACTTTTCTAGTCAAATTATAAGTCAATATACTTTAGTCTCTCATGATGCATGTCCTATCCTCCCCCATAGTCATACAGCATTTTTGTTTCATTATTACTTTACTCCTGTTTGCTCCAGGGTTGATAATCTATTCTATGAGTCTCTTGCCATCCACCTTCTATAAGGGTGGAGTGAATATTATTAATTAAATTACCAATTTGTGTCCCATTGGACAGTCGTACAGAAGGCTGTATGTCTGTTGCTAGGTTTTTCTTTTTATTTCTTTGATTAATATTGCAGTCAGAGAAACACTCTGACTCAGAATTAGAGTTTTCTACTTGTGATTCTACGTTTAACATTTCTACTTCCATCGGCTCCTGTGCCAATGTAAAAGCTTGAGAAGCTTGAACAGCTTTCTTCTGCTCTCAGTAATGTCATAATCAATGACATAATTCTTCCATGGGTATTCCTTCCTCTCTGGAAGATGACTTTTGTCTGACTTGTCGTTTTTCTCAGATTAAAGGAGCCATAGGTATAGGCTCCTCCTCATCACTACTACTGCTGCTTTCTTTCTCTGCTTGGGGTGCTACATATCTTAAGGGGCGTTTCACTCTCACCAGTTCAGGCATTTCCCACGCTTGCGGAGCCAAACTTAGATTTTCTCCATGACATTTAATGAGTCTGCCTGTCATTTGATCTCTGATCCTATAGCTTACAGGTCCAGTCTTTTCAATGACACGAAATGGGTACTCCAATTTCTGTTCTAATTTTCCCTTTTGTCTACCATCTCTGTACATTACAGGGTCTCCTACATTGAATGTAATTTGTTTTGCTTTTACGTCTCCAAGATGTTTCTGTTTTTCTACTCGCTTTTGTTGCGTTTTTTGTTGTCTCACAAATGCTTTATGTTGTTCTTACAAAGCTATTTTGTGGGCTTCTTCACCCACATACTTTTGTCTGGGCTTTAATACTGTGTCTAACAGAAGGACCACATCTCTGGCATATAGCAAATAATAGGGCGAGAACCTGGAGGACTCGCTTCCATTAAATCTGATAGCTGCTCCAATTCTTTGTGAGACATTTTTGCCAAAACATCATTCAAAGTCTGATGGAAACGTTTGACCTTCCCATTGGATTGGGGTGATAGTAAGACGTTTCCACATGATGAATCTTCAATTGTTCAGTCAAATATCTCATTACAGTTCTCTGATCCATTATCAGTTAGTTCAAGTGGACAGCCAATTCTTGGGAAAATTTGATCGATCAACAAATTGGCAACTGTTTCTGCTTGTTTATCAGGTACTGGAAATGCTTCAGGCCATCCTGAGTACAAATCAATGAAAGTAAACTATGTACTTATTTCCCGATAAAGTAGTTGGAAAAGGTCCACTCATATCCAAAGCAATTTTAGCAAATGGATAAGGTGGTCTATCTGCTTCTTGCATATTAAACTCTTTTTGTGTTTCTTGCCCTACACGTAAGGCACTTTTCAACATATTGGTATATGTTTTTGTATAAATCAGGCCAATAATATTTCCTACTAATATTCCAGTACACTTTATCTATTCCTAAATGTCCTAAGTCATCATGATATTGTCTTTATACATCACCCTGTAAGTATTCAGGTATGTACAACCTCTCCCTGGGGTTGTTGTCAATAGCACTTATGCAGTATAATATTCCCCTTATCATCAAGTACCTACTACTTATGTTACCTGGGGTATTATCACTTAAGTATTTCTTCTGTACTTCCATTAGTCGAGCATCTTTTTCTTGCTCTACTTTCATGTCTAGATCTTTATAATTTATTTCTTCAGGTTCCATAGGGAAACCTTGTTGTTCAATTGTAACATGGGCATATTGCTTAGGGTTAATTCTATTGCTGTTTATTACTCCTACCCTTAGTGTTTTCTCAGACTCTACTTGATCCATCTGGTAATCTGGATCTGCATTTGCAATTCCTTCAGGTAATCTTGACAACAGGTCAGCACAGGTGTTTTGTTTTCCAGGTAAATATTCTATTTTACAATTATAACTAGCTATTTTTAATGCCCACCTTTGAACTTTTGCATTGTTTTGGGGTTGTTTCAACATGTATTGTAATGGAGCATGGTCTGTTTTAAAAACAAACTGGGCTCCATGCAAATAATTATCGAATTTGTCCAATGCATAAGATATAGCAAAAGCTTCTTTTTCAAAGGTTGACCATTTCTGTTGGGTGTCACCTAATTTGTGTGACAAAAATACAATTAGTTTTTCATCTGGTACACCTGGAATTTGACCTTCCTTACCTTCACAAGGTTGAGTTAATAGAGCTCCCACACACGAATGAGATGCATCTGTATATAAGACGTAAGGTTTTCATGGGTTGGGATATGAAAGATGTGCTATGTGTGTCAAGCTCTCCTTCAGGTATTCAAAAGCTTTTTGGTGGGTTTCTTTGCAATGAAATCGAGCATGCTTTTTAGTCAGTCCTATCAATGGCTGTGCTATTTCGCTAAAATTGGGTATAAATCTTCGATAGTAAGAAACCATCCCCATGAAACTTCTAACCTCGGTCACAGTTTTTGGAGGTACTAATTTTCTTATGACCTCGACCTTTGTGGGTTCACGTTTGATACCATCTTGACTTATGACAAAGCCAAGATAAGCTGTTTCACTCTCAAAGAAGGTACACGTTTTAGCCTTTAGTTTTAACTTGTGATGTCTCAGTCGGTTAAATACTTGTCGAATATGTTCAATATGCGACTTTTCATCCTTACTAAAAATCAAAATATCGTCCAAATATGCAAGTGAAAAGTCCTCTAGTCCTTGCAGGACTATGGTCATCAGCTGTTGGAACTTGCTTGGCGCATTGACAAGGCCAAACGCCATGACATTGAACTCATATAACCCTTTGTGACACGTGAATGCAGTCTTAGGTCTATCAGCTTCGCTCATCTTGACTTGCCAATAACCGGACTTCATGTCAAGTGTCGTAAAATATTTACAACCATGAAGTAGGGTAAAAATATCATCAATCAGAGGGAGTGGCCAACATGTAGTTCTGGTAATTTGATTAAGCCAGCGGAAATCCGTGCAGAAATGCGTAGAACCATCTTTCGTGTCCACTAAGAGGCAAGGGAAGCTTCAAGCACTGTTTGAGCATTGGATTATGCCAGTATCAAGCATCTCCTGGATTGCATCATCCATAATATTTCGTTTTGTGATTGGTACCTTATATGGTCTACTTTTGATTGGCTTGGCGTCACCTGTATCAATCTTCATGGTGACAGTGTGTGTTTGGGTTAAGTCCTTGCCACTTTGAGCAAATAAATCTCGATTCTCATTAATTAATTTTAGAGTTATGTCCCTTTTATCAGCTGGTACCTTGATATCTTTTTCATCAAGTGTTTCCTCTTGTTTCGGCCCATCTGAATTTAATTTTCTAAAAATTTTTCCATTTCTACTAAGTTTTTATCCTGTACTACAGGTTCTACCTTCCCCACTATACAGCCCCTCTTTAAAGTATAGTGTTTGTTAGTGCTATTCACTAACATCACAGGAATATGTCCTTCATTGTTACTCACCACACTATTATTGACAAGTAAACCTGGTTGTTCAGCTATGTAACCTTGCTTTAAACCATGATGTTCTATATAATCAGAGTCAAAAGTTGAGTGGGCCCCTATGGACTTCGCTGTACAGACACAAGTAGTCTGAGGTTTAAGTTCAATTTGATTTACCAATCGAGTCAAACAACTAACATGTAAGTCTTTCACTATAGGTATAAGCTGTCCCTGTAATTTAAATTTTCTAAGTTCAAAGTAAATGTTCACTCCATTATCATTGATCCAATCTAAACCAAGTAATACACTTCGATTAAGTTCATCTAAGACTAAGAATTAACGCACCTGAGAAATTCCATTGATCGAAAAATAAAGTTTCATTAGACCCCTGGGTCTAACATCATTTCCAGTCACGCCCTCAATTCCAAGTAAAGTATTTCTATCTCCCAATAACTTTGGCCTATGCCTCAAATTTTTCCAATGCAAGAAGTTTGAGCTCCTAAATCTAATAAAGCTCTCACTTGTTGCTTCCCTATGTTAATCATGACACTATCCAAATAAGCCAGTCCATAATTAACTTTTACTGTTTGTGAAGTCTGTTTTGGGTGTTTAGTTCTACTTCCTGTTGCAGTAGGAAGTTGTTTTGATTGACTTCCTGTTCCATTTTTATTAATTTCAGATTTGTGATGCAGTTTTGGTTTCACTTCCTGTTTACTATTAACTTTCCCATATACTTTCGGTTTTGCATTCTGCTGAATATTTCCCTGTTTTGGTTTCGGTTTAGTCTGAATGTTTACTTCCTGTTTCTGTTTCTGATTTCCAGGGGTATTTCCCTGAGATTTTATCTCTGTTACTGATTTCTGATTCTCTAAAAGTTTCTGCTTTTGATTTTCCCTGTTCAATGGATGATTTCTGGGATACCTTTCATAATAATAATTATTTTTCTTCATATTTGCAATTTCTATCAGACTAAAATGTTTTTCCGGTAAAATTTGGGTACAGTCTTTTGTAAAATGTGTGCCTTGCCCCCACTGTAGGCACCTGTCGCACATTTTAATCCCTCACAACACTGGGTATAGTGATTCTCACTTCCACATTTTTCACACTCATGGTCTACCCTTTGGAGATTCATTTCAATTGGATCTATCTTTACACTTGGGGTGGGGGTCTCTCCTTGTTCTAGCAATTGGCTCTAGAGCAGGTTTAGCTGTTTTTGTTTTACTAGGTCTTGGGTTAACATTTACACTAGAGTTTGGAACATTCTTTGTTTCACTACTAGGCTTTGTTTCCTTCCTTATTTTCTTAACTTGTTGTCTATTGGTTAAAGGAATAGTTCTTAATTTCACCTTACAAGTGTTAATATTATGTCCCTCAGTATTACACCTTTTACAGTATACCAATTTTCCTTGTTTTACAGTAGGGGTTACTATTTGTTGAACATTGAGTTCCTGTTTTATAGACTGCCTGTTTCTAGGTTCTGGTTTTCTAGCATGCCTCTTTCCATCAATTTCACTGTTTTGTCTATTAGTATTCATTAATTTTTCAGATATTACAGTTGGTGAACTTTTGTTATGAGGTTTTAAACTTATGGCAGGTGAAAGTGAACTTTTCACATGCACTGACAAATGCACTTGTCCCATTTTTCTACTATTTCTATTATTTTCTCTGTTATGTAACTCATTACATGTATTATTTTGAGTTATTTGTGTTCTATTCCAATTCTGATTTCTATGAACATTATTTTCTGATTGTTTCACACAACTGGATTTACTGGATTTATCTGAATATGGATCATAAATAACACTGGGGCAATTATTTGAATACTGACTTTTGCAATTGCGAACAGAAATATTAGAATCTGATTGTATTATCTCCTTACACTTTTGACATTTTCTTTGAGTGACTGTATTGATTGAGACTCGACCCTTTACCCTACAAGGATCGAGTTTTACTTGTTTAAATTAACCCTGCAAGAGGCGGCGTAGTGCTCTACCTGACCACAGCAAAAACACAAGCTCCTGGACTGAATCTAGTCTGCCCCCGTGCTGTCGGTACGTGTTTATTGTTGGTGGGGTGGTGCCTGTACCTCTAACGTTCTCACTTGTCGCGCGATTTTCACCCTACAATCGCGTTTGTAGTGCCCTGGTCTCCCGCAGAGATGGCAAATGAGTGTGGGGTATCTGGGGTATTGACTAACCCTCTGCTGAACAAACTTTTTGTTTTGATACTGTTGATTTTGATATCTCGGCTGACCTTGCCTATATTGTTGGCCCTGCCTATACGGCTTTTGAATTTGATAATTTTGCCTTCCAGTAGTTGCTAAATGTATGCGATTTTTCTGTTGCATTGCATCAACCTCCATGGGGACACCTACATTCCCCGCGCTGTCATCCCTTTTCGGATATTCGTAGTTTTGTAAACCCTCTGCTTCTCCCCGGGCTTTATGTTTGTGTTTTACTCCAGTTTCGAATATTGCCATCGACATAGCTTTGTTGAGCATCTCGGGTTCTTTCTAATTAATTTTAACTGCAGGTCGGGCTGACATAGCCTGTCAGTAAAATAATCTGCCAACATTTTCTGTTCGGATTCCCCATCAATTTGTTTTCCATACATGTCTTTGGCGAGATCACGTAATTGTTCGCCATAAGACACTATGGTCTCATTTTTCTCCTGTTTCATATGGCGCAAATAACTTCTCGCCATATTCTTATCAATGATTTCGGAATATCTCCCCTTGAGTTCCTTTTGAAGCTCTTCCCTCCGTATCTCAGGATTTTGTTCAGTTTGCCGTAAAATAAAATCATTGACTACATAGTTGCTAGTTTGAGCAGCAACAAATTTTCTTTGTGGCAGGGGAATGTCATTAGTTGTCCAATACAGGTTCAAGCTTTTAATCCACGCACCATAATTCTTTGGGTTACCGTCAAATTTGTGGATATGGGCGTGGAGGGCCCGAGATTACGTTGCGTGAGCTGTGGTAGCAGCATTTCTGCTACTAGCCAGAATGGTTTTGTGCATTTTTGTGATAACCTCAGTGGCTGTGTCACTGTTTGCTTGGCCTAAATTGAGCTCAGTTATCTCACGTTCACTGTCCTCCCGCGTTTTCATATTTGCAAGCTGAATTTGTAATTCAACGATCTGGTGATTCAGGACTTGAGTTGTTCCTGAAAAACGTTTGCCTGGTTCGCATTTTGCTCGTGTAAATCATGTTTTTGCATTTGTTCTTGCAAGGAAGCCCTTTCAGCACCCAACATCCACTGGTGACGTGAGGTCACGCCATCCAGCTGCTGCTGCATTTCCCGAAGTTACTGGCTTGCAATAGCCTCCGCCCTTTGCCTAATTTGAGTTTCATTCATTTTTCTGCTGATAATATACGTAAAATATCAAAAATGTTACACTTACACTTTTTGCTGGCTGTTTGTAGAGTTGTAAAATTTGTCCACCACGTTCCTCCTTCCTAGATTTGACACTTTTTTCACGTGTACTACACAATTCGTACTATCGCGCACTATTACTATGACACGTTTTTGTTTTCCATCACTGCATGTTTTTGTTTCAACACTGTATTTGTTTCCACCACTGCACACGGTCTGTTGCCTGTACGGTTGTTGGTGCTGTTGAGCTCTTGGAGCTCGGTAGAGTCGCTGGCTACTGGTACGCCGTTGCCCATGGGTACTGGACTGGTTATGGTCACTGATTTTTGCAAAATCTGCAGACACGTACCAATATAAATATTCGTCTGTTGGGGAATAGAAGGAAAATGTTTATCGATCTATGATCGTAAAGTTTGATTTCCACGTTGTGATTACTGGGAGTTCTGTGAGGAGCCACCAGCCCGTAGCGTTTTGGGTTTCCTTACCAGACTATATCAGACACAGGCTCCAGATTCTTGTCGTGTACATCGGAACGAAGACCAGTTTCAAACTATCTACTATTTTATTTAACCTCAGCAACAAATAAATCGCGACTAAACTGTCGTTGTCTCTGGCATAAAAATGTACAGTTAACAAACAAAGTTCATACCTTCAAATCGTAGTGGCAGCATCATGGGTTTCTTCTTGTGGAGTTCGACAGGCATTCACCAGGAGCCCAGAGACAGCTTGTCTAAAATTGGTGCTTATATACACCAAATTTCTGATGCAATACTCGGGGTACGTGACGACCGTCAGCAGTTTCTCCCTGACCTCAGGGAAACTAAGGGAATGTCGCCTGACGTGGCGTTCGCCATTTTGAAGACTCTGATACTGCCATGCAGACTGTCGGTCAGTCTGCATTGAGTCCATGGAATCTCGGCTCTCAAATAGTATTCCGCTGGGCGCCAGTTAATCGGCAGAATGTCCCAGTGACTGGTGCTAAAATGCAACTCAACATCCGCAGTTCAATGGGGAGTTTCACCAGGTACAAGTTATGATTTGTTAGACAGTTCGAACACCAACATCCCAGTAATACTGCCGAATGTTATTGTCCCATCTGTCAACAAATCCTAAAATGTTACTGCTTGTTGACAATATTGGCTTGCAAAGAACATCTGGCGTGAACCCACAGAGTACGCATGTACTCTGGTCGCCAGTTTCATACAATTCCATGTAATTTAGTTGTCATGTTTCAATCTGTTCCAAAACTATGGAGATCAGTTAAAAAGTTAAATAAACTTGAGTCTATTGAAGTCCCAAATAAAAACCCCAAGAGCTCGAGCTCTTACCCGAGCTGACAAGCTTACTTAACCCCTGTGGGCTCACTTCACAACATTACATTCATAATTTACCACCTGAATTCATGGACGTTGAAAAAGTTCAAGAAGAAGAAGTGGCTGTTAAAGAAGAAATGGACACATCAGTTCAAGAAGAAGATTCACGGGTGACGAAATGCAGTGTGTGTTTATTAGCTGAAACCAAAGTTGCCCCGCGACCATGTAACCATTTGTACCTGTGAAAAGACTGTTGTAAACCACTGAGAAGATATCCAATCTGCAGAAAGACTGTTATGAATATCTGACAATCTACATACCATAGAAGAAACTGTTTCCATAAAAAGTTGTATTTTTGGTTGTTGAATAAAAGAAATTAAAATGTAAAAATTGTGTTGTTATCAATGAGTCCAGTAGTATAATACCATAGGTATCCTCAAATTGTATCTTATAAAAGATATCCTCAAAAGGCATCCTCAAACGATATATTACCATGCCATAGGTATCCTCAAATACCGAAATAAGGACAAGAGTTGTATGTACACTCATGAGATATTTTATCAAGGTCCTCATACAACAGAAAGGGATTCGATTATCTTAATATGGGTGGATCCTCACATGAGTATATGGTGGGACTTGGGGTTAGCTTCATGGCCTTCATCTGCACATATGAACATACTTGTAATATGAATAATGGTTAGAAACTACACTTATAAACCCAAAAGGTAGAAACGGAGGATTCTGGGTAATGACACTTATACAAAAGAAAGTGCTTTTTATTTGGGGAAAAAGTCATGGGATAGCGCTCCAAAAAAGGATTCTGGCTGGGGGAAATCCGTACTAAATAAAGTCGTTTTTCGTGATTTGGCGGGATTATCGGGTTTATTTGGGTAATTCTGTTTACTCCTATTCAATCGAACTTACCCCCGGTGTCCCCTCGGTACTATAGCACTACGCGCTATTATTAAAATCTACGGTATGGCGGTCCTAAAAGGATTCTTGAAGAATCCATAGTAAATAAAGACGTTTTTGGTGATTTGGAGGGATTGTCGGGTTGTTTGTGGTAATTCTACGAAACGGGAAATTACTCCTGTTCAATCGAACATACTCCTATCCTATAAGAAGCCTGTGGGTAACATAGCAACCACTTGCTACCATAGAAACCAAGATGGCGGCCTCCAGTATACAAAATAGGCGATGGAAACACGTATCACCCTAACAACATGCACTGCGCTATCGGCCAATCGGCCCAGCCGTTTTCAAAATAGAAGGTCAAGGTCACAATTTCAAGGTCAAGGTCACCCGCACAGGCACCCCGATAAAGTCAAAATGATCGATGGGTCAATATACCCGCACATATGAAATTTTAGCCCGATCGGCCCAGCCGTTTTAGAAATAAAAGGTTAAGGTAATCAATTTCAAGGTCAAGGACACCCCGCTCGGGCACGGCACCCGTCCCGTGTTACTCGCAGGGACGAATTACCCCCGTGTAGAAATTTTGAGACCGATCGGTCGAGAAACGGAGGAGTTCACCAGGAACAAAGATAGATAGATAGACCGAGGGGTCTATAAATACAGAAGTGTTCAATCTAAAATGTTTCGCGAGAAACACGCTAAATCTGGTCCAGCTAGGGTTGAAGCTATGCAGAAAGCCTGGGAGGAAGTCTCTATGTGGCGAGTGAAAATACATATAAATATATTATACAGGGACGTAAAGAAGCATTTCATACTTTGGGGTACATGGTCATAGAAGGGCACCCACACACTGATATATATCAGTGATGGATCACTGATATATAACTGGGATGGGTCATATGCTATACTGACGTGTTAGGAACACAATGCACAAAGCTGTGGTTCGGACTAACATACCTCTGCAGTTGAGAAAGGTGCACGTTTTCTGGCTCCATATTTTAATTTAAGAGAATTTTTGTAATTTGAGTCGTGAGCCCCTGCCCCCCCCCCCCCCCCCCCCCGAGTAGCTGCAGGAAGTGGGACTAGGGTGTACGTTGGTAACGATAATGTTGGGTTAATTCTCTCTCTCTCTTCTATTTGGGAAAAGTTGGGGGTGGGGGTGGGGGTGCTTCCCGTGCCCCGGTACCTCTGCCCCTGATATTACACAATATATTGATGTGATGAAAATAATCATGTAATATTGTTAATATAGCAGGAGATGTGGTAAACGGGCCACATTGAGGGGAGCTCATTGTGACGTCATAGTCACGTGACCCGGTGATATCATGTTTGGTTGTCATGGTAACCCACGTGAGCTGCCATCTTGTGACGCCATCTCCATAGTGATACGTGTTTTTAATGCGCACATGCAGCGCGTGTTGTCAGAGTGACACGTGTTTCTGTCAGCCATTTTGTATACTGGAGGTTGCCATCTAGGTTTCTATGGTAGCACGTGGTTGTATGTGACCCAAAACCTTCCTATATGACAGGGGTACGTTCGGAGGGTATGTTCGATTAAATAAGAGTAATTTCCCGATTTGCAGAATTACCCAAATAAACTCGACAATCCCTCCAAATCCAAAACGACTTTATTTGATATGAAGGCCCTTCATTTTGGGATTTTTCCCAATGACAGGAGTGTTCTTTTCTATAAGAGTAGTTTTACTTCGTAGAATTATCACAAACAATCCGACAATCCCTCCAAATCACCAAAATTCACCCTAAACTACCGAAACGGACTTTATTTGATATGAAGTCCCCCACTTGTGGCTGCTTTCTCAATAACATGGTTGTTCCTTTGTACAAGAGTAGTTTTCTAGTTAGCATTTTCCCCAAATCAGCAAATAGAATTACCGCAATAGATCCGACTATCCCTCCAAATCACCAAAAATTAACCCTAAACTACAGAAACGGACTTGGCGCGTTTGGGGCTTATTATAGTAGCACGTGGTGCTGTAGAGTGCGTTCCTTTCTATAGGAGTATACTCCAGTACAGTAGAAGAGCATATCAGTTGGAACAGTTTTGTTACTATATTAAGCTTTTCTGGTCTGTTCAGGCTAGTTTTAATCCTATTTTAAGTACTCTTCTTCTTGTTTCGTTTATCCAGATCTTCCAATCAGTTCACTTTATTGCAGCTAACTAACCAATCAGATTGCTTGGCTTTCCATAGTCAGTACCTTACCATACAGAGTTATATCTCTTCTGTACAACGAAGGCTTTTATGATTCTCAAACCCAAAAGACAATCGAGCATTTACTGAAGAGTTATTTCTCGAACAACTCGAATCTCATCGAGCAAATGAGCTATAGAGCAATTGCTTATTCGAGTGACTCCGCATACGACTCTTATGCTCATTTCGAAAAAGGGCGCCAAAGGCCAGACGTTTTTCAGAAGGGGCGCTGGAAGTGGAATATCAAGAAACAGGGTTGATGATTTCGCGCAATAAGCTATCGAACAGTTACTGAAGAGTCATTGCTCGTCAGTGCTCGAACGACTTGAATCCCATAGAGCAAATGAGCTATAGAGCAATTGCTCGATCGAGTGACCTCACATACTGGTCTACGACTCATCTGGTAAATGGAGATACCTATGGTTTTGTCCTATTGGAGGATACCTTTTACAGTATACTTATTTGAGGATACTTACTCTGGATACTTAACGCTACATCCAGGTACATCTGATGGGGAAAGTATAAAAAGGGTACGAGCTTTACTTCAGCTTATCATCATCCCATCATTCTCACCTCTGACTTCAGAGTGTGAACACCATCTGAACAATCACCATGGCAAGTTTGGACATCCCATTTAAGCTACAGAAAGCTTTGTCAGCTCTGGGCGTCTCTTGCCCTCTCAACTGGACTCTCCAGATGAGAGGCAAGAGCGCTTTCATCTGACGCCGGAGTTTGACGCAGAGGAGAACACCACCACACCTACTTCGGGGTGAGGTAGTACTTTTTGTTAGAGGAACCCCTCTCACACTGGTCCTCACCCGAAGAAGCCCGGACCTGGCCCTAACAAGAAAAGCAAGAATAAGAAGAGCCCATCAACCAGGCGACGTGATGCCCGGCGGCTGGATGAGTTCCTGAAAAAGAAGAAGGAAGAAAAGGTGGAAAAGAAGATAGAGCAAGCCACTACCATTTCCCCACCTCCAAATCCTGTGACTCCCATCCACACCCCAGCTGTCTCTTTTATGGGGGGGGGGGGGGGGGGGGGGGGCAACCTGGTGGGTGGCGACGTCATCAGAGTGGCGGAGGCGGAAATGGAAACTGGCTCTCGGAGGTCTCCTACTCCAGCCTCTCCCCATCATCTGGATCAGGAACCCGAATACCTGGACCTCATGAAGTACTTGGAAATCTTGAGAGATGAAGTCAAAGAAGTAACCAGAACGGCTAAGGGAGGCACTGAAAGATCGAAAACACTAATGGCAGAGCTCAGCATCCAAAATACTTCTATGGCAGCCAGCACTAGACCCTACTACCCAAATCAGTCCTTTAACATCGACCGCCCAACAACTACTACAGTATCACCATCACAACCTCCTCCACCAAAAAAGAAGAACAAAAGACAAGCGTCGCTAAACAATCAAAGAAGGTCGAAAGCGGCATGCCTTTCACTATCCATGCGCGCCTCCGGCGCGCGAAAACATTTCATTTGCTTTCAGCTCATTTGTGTTCTGACAGTTGTCGTGTAAAGACATGTTACCAGTTCGCTGCAGATTTTGTTCTAAGTTATATTCAAGATGTGATCATGCTAGAAGACACGAGAAGTACCTTTGTCGCCAGAGTCGATTCCAATGTAAATATTGTGCCAAAATGTTTTCCCCGCCATTCACCGATTGTTGGCAGGAAGACCATCACTGCCCAAGAAGGACAGAAGGACAGAGAAATACAGAAGACTCAATGATTGACCGGAATAAAGTGCTTTTAGAATTTTTACTCCATGCTGATAAGGAGGAAATCGATGCCGTTCTTCGCGCTGTCGATGGAGATTTAATTACCTGTTTATGTAAATGTGCTACCAACATCCAAGATAAGGTACTACTGAATTTGGCTGAATTGAATGATCTGCGAAAATACGATTGTGTATCGAAGCTACTTACCCACAAATATGTATCACTGGATATACAAAAAAAGTATATTACGAAAGAGTCTCTATATTTCGTCACTCATCACCCCAATCCTAGCCCTAAAAAGGGATGTGTCAACACCAAAGACGTGATTTGCTCGAAGCGACAAACAGAGAAATCGAGCACCACTGCAAGACTAAACAGAAATGCAGATACACTGCGAATCCTATCTCATGCTGACCGACAGGACCCCAAAAACGTGATCAAGACGGCTAATGATTATTTGATAAAATGTATATGTGATTGTGCCTCGAATATCTTGAAGGGGCAGTGCCTATAACCAAATCTGAGAGAGCTCAGCTGATACCATACAAGCACAAGATTAGGAAAATTGCACACGATAAACTATCTTATCGAAAAAAAGGCAAATCACACAAAAGGAGGATTTTAAAGAAGTTGATAAAACCCGCCGTGAATGTATTGACACATATCCTCGACCTATAAAAGGATGTGCTCGTAACAAAATTGTCATTTGTGAACTGACCTTCGAAGAGAGCGGACGCAATGCAATCAGCACAAAGAATTCGGTCAAGAGAGTCGACAGAACTATCAGGAGATATAGACTATGAAGAAGAAGAAGACGGAGGCAATTCTGTGATGGCTCACGTGGGCTACCATGGCAACCAAACAAGACGACACTAGGTCGCGTGACTATGACGTCACATATGAGATCCCCCATGAGATCCCCCACCCCCCAGTGTGGCTCGTTCACCACATATCCTACTACTATTGTTAAACTTTTTTGTGCTTCACAATTTTGTGCCATATTTCCTTTATGATTTCTGTCTGAGAAAAGAATTGATAAATTGATTATTTTTATAGAACTGAAATATATATTGTCGAGTTTTCACTCGATGGTGTTTTTGTCCATACAGCTTTTATTCTGCATCCACAAACTTCAGTCCGATTTGTTACAAATTTAATTCCCGAATAAATTGATTATTAAGTCATGATTTAGTTATCCAAAGAAGTTGGAATGACTTATAACGGTCGCCACTCTGTGTTTTTTTTAAATTATTATTATTATTTCCTTCAGGGAACCACAGCCACATTTCTAAAGCTGCAGACACCAAATTTGCAAATGTCCATGCGGTATTGAACGTTCCGGTACCACATTTGTGATATTCGACCTGGCGTCGTCGTCACCAAAGATTAAATGTCGGCCGATTTTCATGAAAGTTTAGTACATTGTACTTTTTCAATTTATCGCTTCTCTTGGCGCTTTTACATATATATTTCACTTTTTATACTAAAAACCATTAAAAAAACACACTCTTGTGATTCTATTTGTGATGTATTTATACGAGAGACAGTTATGAAACTTCCCAAACATATTTATAGTTATTTGCGGTTGTGTACCTTTATTTTTTCCATTTCAAATTGAGACACCCGATGCCAGCAATGCTAATTTTACGGGGTATTTTTTCTATACCTTATGTTTTCAACCTCATTTTGAGCCTTTATCTTTCGAAACTTTGGGAATATAATCTCAAACAAAGCCCAACAATATCCAAAATGTGGCGCCATCCTAGAAAACTCCCAACCTTATGGCCGAACTCTGAGCTGGCGTCAAAGCGGGTGTTAGGGTAAGAAATTAAAACGTGTCGGGTTTTTTTTAAATCTTTGGTATGTTGAGGAGCTAAAAAAAACAATTAGGAGATAGCTGGGGTGTTTTTTCGGTTTTACGCCATTTCGACGTTTTTACGCCACTTTGAGGTTTAGCCCATTTTCCACATTTTCAATAAAAAACCCTCCTCCGTTCGTGAGTCCAATTGCGCCATGTTTATACGAGATGCAGTTATGAAACTTCTCATACATATATATGGTTATTTGGAGTTGTGCACGTTTGCTTTTTCAGTTCAAATTAAGACATCCAATGCCAGCGATACCATTTTTACGTTTTTTTCTCTGTATCTTTTGTTTTCATCTTCATTTGTTGCCTTAGTCTTTTGAAATTTTGGGAATATAGTCTCCACAAAAACCATATCTAAAAATGTGGTGCCGTTGCATGAAATTCCCAATCGTTATGGTCGAACTCTGGGGTGACGTCACAAATGGTTATATGGTCAAAAATGAAAATGCATTGACTTTTTTAAAAAATTAGTTTGTTGTAGAGTTCCTAAAATTTGGAGATTTTACGCCATTTGACGTTTTTACGTCACTTTGATGTTTATCCTGTTTTCCACTTTCTGAATTTAAAACCCAACATTCTCTTTAGTCCAATTACGCCCTATTTATATGAGATTCAATTATGAAACTTACCACACCTATTTGTGGTCACTTGAAGTTGTCAACCTTTATTTCTTTCCTTCTCAACTTAAGACACCCGACGCCAGAGATGCCAGTTTTACGTTTTTTTTTCTATACATTTTGTTTTCAACCTCAATTTGAGCTATTAATTTTTGGGAATATAATCTCCACAATTTATTTATTTATTGGAGTTTAAGGTCACATATTTCTGCAGAATGGCTAATCATGACCATGACAGTTTTAAGGGTGGAGGAAGCCGGAGTATCCGGAGAGAACCACCGAGCAACGGCGAGCAACTGTCAGCTAACTCCACACAAGCAGGGTTAGCATTGGTTGAAGAGAAGTGCACCATCGACGTGCAGTACGCCTTAGTACACGACGTCACCGTGCCCCCACATAGGCAATGGGGGTGAAGTGTCTTGCCCAAGGATACAACGCGGTTGCCGCAGGCGGGATTCGAACCGAGAACCTCTCGGCTTGCAGGCTGCACTTCTACCTACTGAGCCACCGCGCCCCCTATAATCTGCACAAAAACCATATTTAAATATGTGATGCGGCTAATGCCGTCCTAGAAAATTCCTAACCGTTACGGTAGAACTGTGTTTATTTTGTGTTGATTTTCAATTTAACGCCATTTTGACCTTTTTTTACGTTACTTTGAAGTACAGCCTATTTTCTACGTTCTGGATTGAAAGCCCTTCGTTCTTTTGTCCAGTTGCGTCCTGTTTTATGGGATTCAGTTATGAAACTTACCATACCTATTTGTGGTTATTTGAAGTTGTCAACCTTTATTTCGTCCGTCCGTCCGTCCGTCCGTCCGTCCAAACAGTTTCCTTTGTATCTCAGCCACTGCAAGGACGATTTGAATAATATTTAGTGTTGTGAAAGAGCATCACGGGGAACGATACCTATGTAGCCTGAGTTTCTTCCACACATTTTTTCCAGAGTTGTGGCCCTTTTTCACTCTTTCGACTTAAAACAGTTTTTGTGCGTCAGGGGCATTTGCAAACGCTTTGCGTTGCCCTTTCTTGTTTTTTTTTATTTCAACTTAAAACACCCGCCACCAGTGCCAGTTTTACGTTTTTTCTATACCTTTTATTTTCAACCTCACTTTGAGCTTTAGCCTTTTGAAGTTTTGGAAATATAATCTCCGCAAAAAAATTATTATCTAAATATTGGTGCCGCCCTAGGAAATGCACAACTGTTATGGTCCAACTCTCAGGTGACATCATAGGGTAAAAAATTAAAATGAAAAAATGGAAATAGCTGGTTTTTAGTTTTTCTATTTATCGCAATTATTAACTTTTATGACACTTCAAAGTTCAGTCTATTTTTATCGTATTTCATTAAAAACGAGCGACGGCGTAACCATTACTGAGCGACTTAGTGCGGTTAAAAGGTGACAGACACCTTCCTCTGTTGGGCGGTTAGGTCCTGGCCATGCTCCGTTGGATGACTTCTAGAAATTCACTATGCGATTTGGAAACCATCTAATCTATAAATAATACTTTTCCTTTTCAACCCTTTGAGCACGAGCGGCCGCTTTTCCGGCCAGGAACATGATACGTCATAACGCCATTAAATAGGATGGCTGTTCAGTAAATGTGTGGGGTAGACGAATCAATATTTTCAACGTGTATCCTCGAGGCTGCACGTTGAAAATATTGATTGGTCTACTCCAAATAACGAATATGGACTCTTCTAATAGCTGCTATTAAACTGGCACGGAAGATACCACCAGAGTTCAAAGGGTTAATAAAACAATAACCAAGTCAATGAAACAGTAGGCCTGTTGTTGGGTGCCACAGTAAATTCGTGGCTAAGTAAGAAATTACATGTGCTCCTTGTTTACTGTCTGAGATTCCCGAAGTGCAATTGTTGATTTGAGAGTTCTTCAGGCAACCAATTAAAATCGGAAATCCTTCGATGGAAGACTCAGTCTTTACATAGAGAACAGGTTTAACGCTTATGTTGTGTATTTTGGACTCATTTTCAATAATGCTTTGGTACATCATCAATGTCCCATACATCTTTTTCCAATTAGATGGAGAGAGCTGACCAAAGTTCCAAAACGAGAGAATATGATTTTAAAAAGCTAGTACACTATAGAATGAGATCAAGCAAACAAATTAATCTTTTCAATGAGCATGTGATTAAAAGAAAATGCAGATATTAAAAGATTATTCTAAATTTAAATCCGAAACAGTTAATAGCCTATTTCCTGCATTAGTTTAATTGTAGGCTGCTTAGACTTTGAAATAACCCGCAAATGATCGTTTATGCCTCTCACCCTTACGCGTAAAGTTAATTCCGTCAATACTTCCGTCTAGTTGAGTACCGCATTTCTTTCCGTCACTGTTTATGGGTCCGTATGTTCCGTCTATCCCGTCACTTTACTGTCAGCTGACGGTACAGACGTACTTGACGGTACACTTCGACAGGAAGTTGACGGGAAAATCAAAGAAAAACTTTTTTATTATTACGCCAATCTTCCGTCAGTCTACCGTCAGTCTTCCGTCAGTTACCGGCTGCCTCGGGCAACTGACGGACTGGTTCCGTTTCCTGACTGAAAGATCCGTCTTTTTTGTTCGGTCACTTCCGGCAAGATAGCGTCACGTAGTTTTGAGCTTGGGTATAAATACTGTGTTTTGCAACACTGACTGCATGCTGATTTCAGATTTCATACAGTTCACACCAGTGAAGAGAAAAACAAGCACGAAGAGAGGGAGAAGCTACAAGACTAATCCACCATTGTCTGAGCTACCTACTAAACAAGTTCAAGAACAAGAACAAGAAAAAGTCCAGGCTCAAGAAATTCAAGTTGTAGCTGAAGTTCATGCCGAGAAGGAAGATGATGATGTTCCTGGTCCGAGTACCTCTTCAAGCCAGCAATCCAAGCCTTTGACCAAGACAGGCAGGCGTGGGCTTGTTTCTGTCTTTCCTTGGACCACCCAACTGGCTGAAGATTTGATTGACTGGTGGAAGAAACACGAATGCCTTTACAATGACCGGGACGCTAAACAGAAGCTGTCAGAGGAGAAGGCTGAAGAGACTGAGACAGACCAGTGGGTGTGGGATCGGCTGAGCTTCATCCTGACTTTTATTGTGCACCGCAACACCAATTCCAGAGAGCACTTTGCCAAGCAGTCCGATTCCGGCTCCGGCGATGATGATGTTGATGAGGAAGAATATGAAAGTGGCACTTCCGAGCAAACCACAAGTCAAGCCAGTCCAAGGGCAAGCAACCACTCAAACCAAGCAAGAAGCACCGTATGTCCCCCTCCAATCCCAAGTCTTTGGAAAAGGAAGAGCTGGCTCTGTTGAAGCACCTGTCACCAGAGATGAAAACTCTTCCACCATCTATCCAGGAGGCGCCTAAACAAGACCTGTCAGCAGAAGAGGAAATGGCCCTGGGTGATATGAATGCCTTCAGGACGCATGCACTCTGATGAAGCTGCCCCAGGACATCCGGATGAATGCTCAGGAAGAAGTTCGGGGACTGATATATGCCAGAAACCGGGAATACCACAAGTCACTTCACCAGTTAAGTTCCATGCCGTCCATGGGGATTTCATTCCAGACTCCTCCCTCTTTCCAGATGGGTGGCTTCCAGCAGCAGATCCCTTACCAGTCCCAGCAGATGTCTTTCTAGGGCCAGTCCCAGCTACAGTACCATATGCCAGAAGCGCAATCGTTCCCCATGACAAACATGATAAGGGCGCAGATATTCTACCAAGTCCCCAGTCCACATGTCCCAATCCAGATTCAAGGTCAAGCCATCCAGATGCAAGGTCAAGCCAGTAAGATTACAACCCAGTCTAGCCAGATGACAAGTGAAGCAAGCCAAGTTCCAAGTCAAGCAATCCAAATGTCAAGTCCAGCAAGCCAATAAACAGGTACCCCACCGACTCCACAGACACCATGCACATCAGCTACAACACAGACTTTGCAGAGGATGTCCCCAAAAAACAAGTGATTTTGCACATAGTATCCCCAGCCTCAGAACTGCGGCAACACCAGCTACTGCTAGCCCAACTACAGAAACTACCACATCAACAGAAGCAAGTGCCTTCTCTACGGTGGACTTCTCAATGGTGCAGTCTCCATATTATTAAAGCTAAACATTTGTAATTCAATGTAAATAAACTGTTGTTAAGACAAACAGAAATGGGCACAATGAACAAGAGTTTAACTACACCAAACGAAAAAAATATAAAAATAATAACAAAAACTGTTCTTTTGGTAGGATATTGTGGCCTGAAACCTTTGTTTTGGTGATAAAACCCCATAAATCACGTGGTCTTGCCACTCAACCGCACCTACATTATTAATCCATGCACACAGGTTGTCTCGGTGGGCTTTTGCAGCTCTCTTGGCATTTCTCCCCCTCAGAACTACAAGACTCATCAGCTGTTCATTATTCCTCCAGACCCCTGGTATTACTTGGCATTCTTCATCTTCCCAATCCAGGAGATTGTTGGCGAAGAGAGGCAGATGCTCGCGAATAAAGTTGTGTAGGGCAAACTAAACTAATACCATCAGCTCTGCTCTATCTGGGGTGACAAGCATTTGTGACAACAGTAGTCTCCACCTGTTGGCAAAAATGCCAAATGCATTTTCAACCACACGTCGTGCTCTTGCCAAGCGGTAGTTGAAGAGAATCTTCTCGTTGGAAAAATTTCGATGATGGTATGGCTTCATGATGTAGCTGCGTAATGAAAAAACCTCGTCTGCGACTACGGTGATAAAGGGGGAATTCCTTCATCATCATGTGGTAGTGGCCTGGGAGGTGGAACGTTCACCAACCCCTTTTAAGTTCTTGTGCCAGGTCAATATTTGTACAAGCATCATCATCTGCCACCCTGCCGTTAACACCAACATCACAGTAGATAAATTTGTAGTTACTGTCGACCAAAACCATGAGGACGATGCCGAATGTGTGCTTGGAATTGAAGACTGATGATCCGGAGTGTGCTGGTTGTTTTATGCGGACATACTTTTCATCTAAGGCACCCATACATTTAGGGAACTTCCACTTCTTCTCGAATTCATCAGCCACCGCGTACCATTCTTCTTCAGTACTTGGGCACTTGAAATAATCTGGAGCCAACACAGGAAATATGGCCTTGCATGTCTCTGGAACCAGCTTGCTGATTGTGTTGTTTGAAACCCTGAACTCAACCTGGTTACTCATGTATGTATTGGTAGTTGCCAGGAACCGCAGTGTTATAGCTAAACGTGCCCCAGCAGAGATTAGCTCTCGAAACTTGGTGGTTTTCTTCTCAATATGGGGACAGAAGATTTTCAGGAGCTCAACAAATAGTTTAGGTGTAAGACGTTGGAAGGTGATGTAACCAGGGATATCTTCATTGGCCAAATCAACCATAAGGTTGTCATAAGCACCCAACTTATGACGCCGCAGCAGCCAAGGGCGAACCCAACATATCATTTTCTTCCTCTTCTGGAGTTGAGCTTGACAGCGTCTTCGCTGTCGACCCAGGATAATGATGATCATAATTGCCCTCATTACTCGTGCCCTTCGATGAAAATAATTTTCTGGTCCTTTCTTTCTTCTTTCTTATTCTTGTTTCTTCTTCTTCTTCAACTTGTTCACTTCACTTGACTTCTAGGAATATTATTTTTCACCAGACGTGATGAGGCTCTTTATATAGTATGATGTGCACTCAACTCAAGTACTCAAGTCAATAGACTTAGCAGTTAGGTCAATTGACTTTACTTAAATCAAATGACAGAGTACTTATGTCAGTAGACGTAAGGAATCCGCAAGTACCACAACATTCCGTCCGTTACGTCAGAGCCATCAATATCCGTCAGGTGTCGCACATATCACGTCAGTCATTTCCGTCAATGTTACGCCAGTAGTCCGTCAAAATTAAAATCACGCACGTTTCAACATTGGCGTCAGTTAGAAGCGACAGTAAAGTCAATTCCGTCAGTTCCGTCAAAACGTCTCACATTAACTGTGTCAGCTTACGTCAGTACTTGACAAAAATGACTTTACTTGACGCAAGCCTAGTGTGCGTTCTACTTTAAGCTATGCGGAGTTACGTCAGCTTGTTTTGCCTGCCAGACCTGACAATCTCAGGGTCGCCAAGAGCAAGGACGGACCCAGGGCAGTGTGTAGGTGTTACGAGCCCTGCGAGCGCCGAAAGGGGGGGGGGGGAGGGGGAGGGGAGAATCTGGGGTTCCTCCCCATAAAATGTTTTTACCCGTATTTCTGTGCGTATGGTGCATTTCTTCTCTAAAGATAATCGTAACCACCACCATGCAGGAAAGATCAGTGGAAAACCAACAAACCGTAACAAGTGTTTTTTTTTTAAATGAATGGATGTAATCCAACTACGTATTCTTGCAACCTCCACCAGCGTCGGGAGTAGTATATCAGTACCCGGACGGGCCTTATCAGCAGAACCCCGGAAGTGCCGTCATGTCACATGATCCAGTGGCGCCATGTTGGGTTGTCATGGTAGCCTGTGTGATCGGCCGTGTTGTGACGTCATACCATAGTGATACGTGGTGTAAGTGTGCATCCGCAGTATAATACGTATTTCCGTCGTCTGTTTTGTATACGGGAGGTTGCCGTCTTGTTTTTTCTGGTAGCACGTGGTTGCTATGGGCCTGAAAGGGTTCTTATAGGGCCAAGAAGCTCTAATGTGTGTGTTCGATTGAATAGGACTAAATCTAATTACCACAAACAATCCGACAATCCCTCAAAATCACCGAAAACTACCGAAATGAACTTTATTTGGGCCGGATTCCTCCATTTTGGTCTTTTAAGAGTAGTACATAGTGCTATAAGGTAAATGTTATTTGGATTCTTTCAGAATCCTATGCCTCTACCTATGCTAAAGGTTTTGTCAATTCAACCCTGTTCGTTTGTTCCAGAGTATATTCCACTAGAGAAGAAAAGTCTATCAGTTGGAACAGCTTTGTTATTATTTTTAGCTTTTCTGGTCTGTTCAGGCTAGTTCTAACCCTATTCCAAGTACTCTTGTTCTTGTTTCATTTATCCAGATCATCTAGTCAGTCCATTTTACTGCAGCTGACAAACCAATTAGATTGCTTGATTTCCATAATATGTACCTAACCGTGCAGAGTTATCTTCATTATGTACAACGAAGGTCTCTATGATTTTCCCTAATAATCTATCGAGCAGTAGCTGGACACATGTATTGCTCGAAAACTCGAATCCCATCGAGCAAATGAGCTATAGAGCAATTGCTCGATAGAGTGACTCCACATCCTGCTCTACGACTCATTTTGGAAAAAGGGGTGCTGGAGTAGGGCACCAAAAATTTGCAAGACGTGACGTGGGGGTGGGTGGGTCTCTTGAGTGCGCCAAAAATGTGCATTTCCAACTTGTGCAATTTTTTGAATTTTTAAAATATATATCAATATATCAGCTATATTTATATACCATCATTTGTGTTTCATACCTTAAAGATGATGTTGTACATCACACTCTTAACATAAATATGGGGGCGCGGTGGCTCAGTTGGTAGAGGTGCAGGCTGCAAGCCGAGAGGTCCTCGGTTCGAATCCCACCTGCGGCAACCGCGTTGTGTCCTTGGGCAGGACACTTCACCCCGATTGCCTACATGGGGGCGCGATGACGCTGTGTACTGAGGCGTACTGCACGTCGCTGGTGCGCATGTCTTCAACCAATCTAACCCTGCCTGTGCTGCGGTGCAGAGTTCAGAGTTACGATGTTGGGGAGCTGACAGCTGCTCGTCGTTGCTCGGTGGTTCTCTCCGGGTACTCCGGCTTCCTCCACCCGTAAAACTGTCACGGTCATGATTAGCCATTGTGCATAAGTATGTGACCTTAAACACCAATAAATAAATAAATAAATAACATAAATACAACATCAGGAGGCTTTATATGTGAGAATATTGGGCTTAATCTGGGAAAATGTCACACGTTAGTAGGGGTGGGTGTCTTGTTCGTAATGTAGAAAATGTGCAGACAATATTTTGGGAAAATTCTCTCTGATGCACTAAATTCAACCCAAGTTATTTATTTATTAATTGATTTATTTATTTATTGGTGTTTAACAACCAGGGTCATATCGTGTCGGTGACAGGTTTACGGGTGGAGGAAGCCAGAGTACCCGGGGAGAACCACCCAGCAACGACGAGCAGCTGTCAGCTCTTCAACATCATAACCCACGACTGTACTACACACTGCACAGCGGTACTGCGTACTACACAGCACAGGCAGGGTTAGATTGGCTGAAGACATGTGCACCTCGGCGTGCAGTACGTCTCAGCACACAGCGTCATCGTGCCCCCACGTGGGCAATTGGGGTAAGTTTATTTTTGATTTTAATGGGAGAGTGGGGGTGGGTGTCTGAGAACGGTAGTAGAAAATTTGCACGTAGTGGGTGGGTAGGTGTAAAAAGGAGCCGAATAAAAAAATAGGACGTCACGTCTTGCACATTTTTAGTACCCCTCCCCTTCCACCCCTGGCAGGAGGCCAGTCTTTTTTTTCAAAAAGGGATTCCGTAAGTGGGGTACCTAGAAACAGGGTTGATGATTTCCCTTGATAAGCTATCGAGCAGTTACTGAAAAAACATTGCTCGAACGAGTCGAATCTCATCGAACAAATGAGGTATATGTGACTCCACATACTGTTCGAACGACTCGAATCCCAACAAGCAAATGAGCTATTGAGCGATTACTTGATCAAGTGACTCCACATACTGCTCTACGACTCATTTAGGAAAACGGGGATTCCATAACCACAGTCGTTTTCAAAAAGGGGTTCCGTCAGTGGGATACCTAGAAACAGGGTTCATGATTTCCCGTAATAAGTTATCGAGCAATTACTGAAGAGTCATTGCTCGAATGACTCTAATCCTATCGCGCAAATGAGCTATAGAGCAACTGCATCACGGAATCCTTCTGTTTCTGCTTCTACACGGATAATACAAGAATCTTACATCATTTTCTGGGAAGCTCTCTGTTAGAGATTCACACAAAAGGATGTCCGATTCTTGTGTTATTAGTATAGGAAACATTACACCTATAGTTTATACCGGTCGTGGTTATTCTTCAACTCATTTTGACATGTACTGTATATGGACAAAATATTGTTAGAGTCCCGACACTGCTACTGGCAGACGATTTTCATTTTTTAGGAACCACGTCTCCTCCCCAACCTGTTCCAGCAGGAACAACAATTCAGTGCAATTCACTTTATTTCACAGAATACAAATACAGTACGTTTTAAGAAAAAAATAATGTTACAAGATTTGATAAATGAGTAGATGTATACCGTGTGGAATGACATAGTCTTGCGACTGTCTTCCTGTCATCCCCTCGAAAAAAAAATGGCATATAAAACAAAATTGAACAAAAAATAAATGCCAAATACAACTGTGTGTTATGCTTGAAAATATTTCTATTCATTGGTTGTTTGGATACTCAGGGTTTGAATTTTCACTCACGCAGTCATCTTTGTGTCGTTTGAGTGGTCTATCTTACGTTTTGTCACTCGTCAACACAAAAAAAACCCATGATGCCGAGTCTGCCTTCGCTTATGGGAAGGGGTTCATTACGGTATTCATTTTACGAAAAAATCAATATTATTTTGTTTTGTGTGTTAAATGAAGTGTTGGAAGTATGTAATTTTTTCTATCTTTATTGGTATTAAATCGAAAACGCACATTTTCTCGTTTCAAACGAAGCATTTTATTTGTTGCTATCTCACGTATGACGGTCTTGACAGATAGGCTGATCGAAATGTTTACCCGAAGCTACCTCTGACCTTGCATATCATCAACGTTAAACATGGCGAATGGGTAATGGCTTACTATAACCGACCACCGCCCCCCCCCAACCCCCCCCCCCCAAAAAAAAAAACAGCTTGTCAGTGTGGCGGCCATAGATTAGATTAGACTAGATTAGATATGAGTAAATTTATTGCAAAAAAAACCCCCCAAAAACAGGGGGTGTGACAACCGTTACTTATTCCCGGTTCCTTATTTCAGTTCCTTATTCAATATTCGTTATCACCCGATTTTCGGTTGATAACGAATGTCGAATGAGGAAATGGGAATAAGAAACGGTTGTCACGTCAGTAAAAACAGGACAGATTGCACTTTGTACACCAGAAAGACAGCAGAAGACAATAAGTGATTTGGTTATTTTGTGCTTGTACAATTGATGGGAAAAGGTAACCTATAAGCGATGGGGCATGAGGAACCCACCGGAGTGTCCGAACCAGGTCGAGGAAAATCTATCGAACTTCGTGTACAGCGAAATTAAAACGGAGGAGGTGCGAAAGGTGATCTCAAAATTAAGGAATGGAAAAGCGGGAGGGGTGGACGAAATTCCTACCGAGTTTATCAATGAAAGTGTCAATGACACTGTAGCTCAACTTGACAAACTTGAACTTGGTAAATTATAAATGAATTGGCAAAATTGAAGATCATTGGTACCAATGTTATTTGAAGAAGTTTTAATTTTAATGACCTGACTACAGGCTAAGTGTCTAGGCTTGACGTTTCAGCCAATTGTCATTACTCAAAAGATAGTTGATAGCGTAGGAAAGCTGAAAATCTGTCACCATGCATTTTTAAATGTAAACTGTAAGACTGGCCAAAGGAAGAATGCTGATACACAAATGCAGTATGTTCAGAGGTTATTGTAAATGGCAACTTTTTTTCACAGAAATGAATGCTTATCAACGGCTCTTATCTAAAGTTCTTGTCTAATGAGCACACCAAATTCAAGAACAATCCTATGATAAATGTGGCCTGTAGGCCATGTCAAAGAATGTTGATGCACAAATGCAATAAATTCAAAGATTGTTGCCAACAGCAACAGGTTTTGAAGGAAATGAAACGAAAATCACTAGCTCCTATCTTTGTCACCCTGCATAAGCAAACAAAGTGTCAAAACAACCTGATAATGAATGTGCCCTCTGAGGCATGCCAAAAGAAGATGTTAATGCACAAATGCACTAAGCAGAAGGTCATTGCTTGTGGCAATGGGTTTTTTATGGAAATTCATAAATATACCCTGCAGAGAGTGCAGAAGGGATAAGTTGATGCACAAATGCAGTAAGTTCAAAGGTTGGTGTTAACGACAATAAATTTTTATGGAAATGAAAAAAAGCAATAGCTCACATCCAGAGGTCACACGGAACACACATACCAAGTTTCAAAGTGATCCGATCATATATGTGCCCCGAAGGCCGTGTTAAAGGGAAATATTGAGGTATGACTAAGTTCAAAGGTCAGCGGCAACATTTTGTGACAGAAATGGAAGAAAAGCGACAGCTCCCATATAGATGTTACCCCACATAAGCTCACCAAGTTTGCAAGCGGTCCAATCATAAATGTGCCCTGCAGGCTGTGTCAAAGGGAAATATTGATGCTAAACTGCACCAAGTTTTTACTAAGTTCATTGAAGATCATTGCCAGTGGCAACATTTTTTTGACGAAAATGGAAGATATCGATAGCTCCCATCTAGAGGTAACCCCAAACAAGCATGCCAGGTTTCAAAGCAATCCGATCATAAATGTGCCCTGTAGGGTGTGCCAAAGGGAAATATTGAGGTCTGACTAAACTAAGTTCTAAGAACGTTGGCCGCAGCAACATTTTTAACGGAAATGGAAGAAAATCGACAGCTCCCATCTGGAGGTCTCCCCAAACAAGCATGCCAGGTTTCAAAGCAATCCAATCATAAATGTGCCCTGTAGGGTGTGCCAAAGGGAAATATTGAGGTCTGACTAAACTAAGTTCTAAGAACGTTGGCCGCGGCAACATTTTTTGACGGAAATTGAAGAAAATCGATAGCTCCCATCTGGAGGTCACCCCAAACAAGCATACCAAGTTTCAAAGTGATCTGATCATAAATGCGACCTTTGAGGTGTGCCAAGGGAAATTGTGGACGTACGTACTAACGTACTAACTTACGTACGTACGTACGCCGACGGACGAGAAGTGATGGCAATAGCTCAGCTTGACTTTGCCAAGTTGAGCTAAAAAAGGGGGAGAGGAACTCTTGGAAAGCCTAACTGCCCTATTCAATTTATCCGTAGAAAAACAAGAGGTCCCAAATGAGTGGAGAGAAAGCAAAGTGACATTTATTCACAAAAAGGGGGAAAAGGACGTTTTGGATAACTATCGAGAGATCTCTGTCAGTAGCAACATTGGAAAAGTTTTCTGTAAAGTCATGTATGGGAGATTAGAGGAGGTGATTGAGGAGAAAAGTTTTTTGGGAGTGATCCAGAATGGCTTCAGGAAGGGAAGGAGAGTCACTGACCATCTTTTCACGCCATCCCAAATGATAGAATCCGCGAACGCAAAAAAGAAAAATATGTTTATGGACTTTTTGGATGTTAAAAAGGCAAACGATAGAGTATAGAGGGAGGGTATGTGGCGCAAGCTTGACGCTCTGGGCTTGGGAGGCGAGAAAGCATTATATAAAGATATACAGAGTGAACTTAGCCTGGGAAACATAACAACAAAACGTGTGCCTATGGACATAGGACTAAAACAGGGGTGTATCCTTTCGCCAATTCTTTTTGCATTGTTCACCAAAGGTTTAGGAGATGAACTCCTGCATAGAGACGAGAGGGTAGCAGTTGGGGACTTGAAGATCCTAGGGCTATTTTTGCAGATGATATTGTGCTAGTGTCAGAAAGCGAAGAGGGGCTAGCGAAAACGCTGGGAATTGTTGGGAAATATGGGAGCAAATGGAGACTCGAACTTAATGAAAGCAAGAGCAAAGTTATACCCGTGGGCCGCAAAGTTGGAGAGTGGGGGAGTTCTGTATTCCGGAAGGTAACAGCAGAGGTCTTAGTGTAGGAGAAACAGGTGACTACGAGTATCCGGGGGTAAATATAAACATCACAGGAAGCGGTATCTACGGAAACCACACAAATAAATTGATTCTGAAGGGGAAGCGAATCCTTAACCAAATGAAACTTATAGAGTAAATAATATTCAGTTTCTACGTCCCAAAAGTCACAAGCACGGCGTTACAAAATTATATTCCGTCTCCACAACCCCCAAACGCCACAAGCACATCCTGTCTCATTAAGTTGGAAGACACAGCGATCAAACTTCGCATGTGGCGCAACAGTAATCGGAAGGGCAAAAACGCCGAAATTAATTTTCGAGCACAGGAATAATAAATTACGTTCCGTTACAGCCGTGGTTGTTCCGCTTTAGGAGTTGGCGAAAAATTCGCCCCTGAATCCGCCCACAAAATACCGGAGGTATCACGTAATTGTCGTGTGTATGTGGGCGGGTGGAGGTGGGTGTTTCCAATTTTATGTCACCCATACCACGGGTAGGCCAGGCTTGCTGCAAAGGACGCCACTGAAAACAATATACAGACAGCAACAACAGTAGCTACACTTCTTAACCGAAGTTTTCGTTGCTCTTACCCACAAACCTTACAAGCTTCAGCGCTCAAAACATCAGAACAAATGATACCTTCCCATTTCGTGAGAACCCTATTTTAGGAGTTGGAAAAGATATACCACTATAATAGTTCATACACACAGAGCTAAACCCAATGACTTAAGTAATGCATGGGCACATTTTCATTCGAATTAACCGGACAAAATGTATCGTTATGATGGTGACTCCGAAGACGCGGGTGGTGCGCAAAACGTCCACCTTAACTTTTGGAAGAGTTTAGGATCGTTTTGTTACACGAAACGTCCAAAAACATGTCACACTTGGTCGGCGAAACGGCGGGGGTCGTGCTTCGATGAATGCCTCTCCAGATTCACACGGCAACCTCAAAATAAATCTAGTTTTATATATTTTTCTCAAAAATCAAACCATTTACATTTTCTTCAATGCAAATTATACTTCCTAGTATTATCTTTAAAATTAAAGAATAAACCAATGTGAAATGGATAAACTGTTATAATCAACTAGAATTCACACAGACCACGGAAACATTTTTCTGCATTCGACGTTTGTGTGACTGTGCTGGGGCGAGGATTGGGCGAATTGTCAAAAACAGGGTGCAAAATTGTGGGAGGGCCGGGGGGGGGGGGGGGGGGGGGGTCTTCCAAAAAATTCCGGACACAAGGCCGGGGTGGGTGGGTGGTCGGATAGGGGCAAAACACCTTTTTTCCTGGAGTTGCAATTTTTTTCCTGGTGGTTTTTTTTTCAAATTATTTTCACATGACAAGGCTATATTGTTGTTTAGTAGTCTAATAGGCACCTGTTTGTCAGGTAGGGTTAGTGAATAAGGCCCCACTAGGCTGATTAGGGGATTTGTTCTCTTTTTTTTGTAAATTAAATTAGATGCATTAAAGAATAGTGTACTTCAGTTTGACTAAAAACAATCAGTTGAAATTTATGAATTTTAATTTGGGAATGGTTAACATAATTTTCATAGCTGAATCATCACGGCACAATTTGGATTTTACAATGAGTAGCAATGTGTTTAGCAGAACATCTAAAATAATGTAAAAAATTTATGGAAAACAATCTAAATGCCCAGCTTCTCTGAGTAGAGCTCTTGTAACCTGAAACTAATGAAAATTCTCACTGTGCATCTTTGATAAAAAAAACCCCACTTACTTAAGTCAAGCTCATAGTGATAGTACCAGGGTTTTCACAGAGGGTTTGTCTGGCTATCTCGTTAAAACATGAAACAAAAGTTACAGTTAATATTTGAATTGAAAACTGCCCCTGACTGAGCCAGAGTACATAGATGAGTAGCTGAGCATAATACTATGCAGCAAAAGAAGATTATTTTAATCCTCTATTTGATGTTCACAAAAATAGTCTAATTCTTACATTATATATGCTGTTATATGCAGAAATCAATGCAGACATTTTTTTCGGAGACGGACCAGGATGGACAGTGAGATTTACAATAGTGTTAGGTGACAGATTTTCAGCTTTCCTACGCTATCAACTATCTTTTGAGTAATGACAATTGGCTGAAACGTCAAGCCTAGACACTTAGCCTGTAGTCAGGTCATTAAAATTAAAACTTCTTCACTAAATTTAAACTGTTTCTTCAGTCTCGGAACTTAACACATGAATGATAATTATTATGAGAGCATTGAGGCCAGAACTTTCAGTTCAGCATTTGTAATTCATGCACTTCAATAATATGCCAGTATACACTATGCCATAGTGTATATAAGCATATTATTGAAATGCATGAATTACAAATGCTCAACTGAAAGTTCTGTCATCAGGTATTAGAACCACCAGAACATAAAGATGTGAAAAAAACAGTTATCAGATAAGGATTCAAATTAAGGCAAGGATTGACAACTGGAAGCTCAGTGTAATAATTTTTCATTACCCACTGTGGTGATACACTGAAAAAATATAGGTGGTGGGGTGGGTGTCCAAGTGGTCAGAGGAAAAAAAAAAATTTTTGCACGTGGGTGGGTGGGTGGTGGTCAAAAGGTGGAAAAAAATATTTTAGGCCTTGTGTCCGGAATTTTTTGGAAGACCCCCCCCCCCCCCCCTCCTTGGGAGGGCCGAGACAAAAATACCTGGGAATCCATGGAAAGGAAGGGGGAATCCACTTCAGGTTCACCGAACCCAAAAGTAAAAATTTTGATTGTAAGGACTGAAAAGACGCTCGCCCCTCGCATATGAGGCCTATGCCAACGCTCCGAGGAATGTGTTGTTACTAGAGAATTCCAAAGGTGCCCATGTGGGCTCGGCCCCATCGTGGAATATTTAGATTTTAGGGAATAAAAACGCACAAGATCCTTGTGTCTGAAGTATTTATGACCGGGGGGGGGGGGGGGGGGGGGGGCTGGGGTGGACTTTCTATGCGTGGCGGACACGGATAATTTCCACCGGGGTGGGGAGCCTCGAATAACTGAATAACTATCGACCAGTGACTATAATGCCCGTAGCTGGTTCCAAAAATAAAAATCATTGCTGCCGGGAAAATCGCCGTGATAAATTCACTAGAGGGCTAGATAGTTATTTTGCCTAAGAGCGCCGACCAGCAGAGGTTAAATTAGGTAATAAATGATAAAAAATAATGATGGGTCTGGGGCCCCTAAAATGGTAGGGAATTTCGCTTTCCTGAACTAACCCTTCCGGTAAGGTTCCACTTTCTCTCTCCTGAAGATTAAAGTTGTCATTTGTTATCAATGGGAATGGACTAGCTAACACGCGTTGGCTGTGAGAGAAAGAGAAAAAGCTTTACTGGGGTCTCGCGAAACGCAGAGCTTCTTCATTAAAATGAAAAGGTTGAACAACGATTCAATAATATACGGTATACAAGATGCAACTTAAATGCCGTAACTAGAGAAACAGAATTTACTGCATCCAGTAAATTCAAGTCTGTGTGAAAAGGATTAAAGTATCAGGAATAAACTCTACAGAAAGAGAATTTATGGAGGCTTATTTTCTGGTGTAAAATATTTTTTAACAAATCAGAAATGGGTTTTCCTTAACAGTATTTACAGATATTCATACAGGAATCAGAACAATTTTTATAAGAAACCAGAAAAGGCATATATGTGACCAGCATTCAAAGGGTTCGATACACGAATCAGAAATGAAAAATTTTGGCTCTGCCCACTAATTTGAGTGATGAAATACATTCATAAACTTTAGAAATACATTAAGGTGTAAATGCATTTCTCAGTCATTCTTAATAATATGCACTTGATGACCCCATTCAGGTGGACCATATATTGAATCCCTAGCAATTTTTAACTCAGTCGGTGTAGTTTCATGTCTACATCTACATTGAAGAATGAGCGCAACCCACTTTGAAATAATGGCTCCACCAACTTCAGATCTGTCATTCAGATCGAACGGGTGCAAAAAACATAGATGAGTGCAAACTGCGTATTGTTAACCAGCATGCCAAAATCCATAGAGATAGGACGATCCGTTTTTGAGTTGTCGCGGTGACAAAGGGTGCATAGACTCTATATCGGAGATATTGTCATAAAAACCTTAAAAACCCCAAGAGCTCATTTGAAGGCCTACTCTTAAAAGGGCATCTAGTGACCTAAACAAGGCATACATAAAACTAGAACTTCTCTAATAAATTAATTTTAAACAGTCTAGCACTAATACAGTTAACAGTACAGTCAACTATGTCAGTATTGCATCTTTTACCTGCATCCTGACAGTATTGTGATAGGTTTCAATAACAAATCTTCAGTGTAGTTTTACAATTACATGTACACTGGAATTCTTCATGATCAAGTTGTTTGTTTTCATATTAACTTGGTTTGGGAATTAATTCTGTACAATGAGATTAAATAAACAGATCATGTATGTGACAGTCACAGCTTACTCCCTAACTGCTTTTTGTGAAATTCTTTCATGGACAAAATATTCATACAGGAATCAGAGCAATTTTTCTAAGAAACCCGAAAAGGTATATATGTGCACACCATTTATAGGGTTTGATCAAGGAATCAGAAATTGACATTACTGCCGCTGCCATTTGAATGATGAGATACACGTATAATCTTCAGAACTGCATTAATTGGTATAAAGTGACTTTCCTAAAAATATGCATTTAATGACCTCTCTTGACCGCATAGAGGTGGACCACATTTTGAACCTCCAGCAAGTTTCAACTCATTTGGTGTAGGTAGTATTTCTATAGGTCACACCAAGCCTGAAGTATGAGCAAAAACTACTTTATAGCTAAAGAAAACCCCGGCCATGGTGTGTGGCACATCCTCCCATGGTCCTTTATAATTGTGTGAAGTTTGATGACTGTGGCCCAAACAGTCTTCGAGTTATTGGCTCGGGCACACACATACACATGGACACACACACGGACGGACACAAGCACACTTCAATCACTATATGCCACCCGACTTGTGGGTCTGACTGAACCCAAAAATATTTGTTCTCATAGCACAGTGAAAACAAAGGCACCCAAATACACTCATTCCAGTCACAAGGTGATAACAAAGGTACCCCAAGAAGTTTTGTGAAGATCGGTTCATAAATACAGACTCTAGCCTGAGCCGTATTAACTTATGCGCTCACTGTGTATAAGTAACACTGAACAAATCAAAGTTCATCTAATTTGCATAATTTCTGCACGAGAAAAAAAAACGTATTATATGTGATGTATTCCATGTTACTAAACATTCCTACAAATTCTTTTTTCAAATCAGAACTTTCATACAGAAGTTCTGTACAAAAAACTGATTGCACTAACTTTGGTACAAAATGGCTGCTGGCGGCTATATTGAATTTTGGACCGCACCCCAAAACACTCGTTCTCATACCACGGTGATAACAAAAGGTACCCAAGAAGTTTCGTAAAGATCGGTTCATAAATACAGCCTCCAGCCTGTGCCGTATAGAAGTTGTGTACAAAAAAACCTGATTGGACCTAATTTCGGTACAAAATGGCCACTGGCAGCCATCTTGAATTTTGTACCGCACCCAGAAACACTTGTTATAGTCCCAAGGTGATAACAAAGGTACCCAAGAAGTTTTGTGAAGATCGGTTCATAAATTCAGCCTCCAGCCCGAGTCGTATTGACACGTGCACTTACTGTGTATTAGTAGCACTGAATAAATCAAAAGTTCATCTAATTTGAATAATTTCTGCTCGAGAAAAACAAACCCGTACTTTTTGTGATGTATCCCATGGTACTAAAAATTCATACAAAAATTTATTCAAATCAGAACTTTCATACATAAGTTCTGTACAAAAAAACTGATGCACTAACTAAAGTACAAAATGGCTGCTGGTGGCCACCTTGAATTTCGGACTGCACCCAAAACCACTCGTTCTCGTCCCACGGTGATAACAAAGGTACCCAAGAAGTTTCGTAAAGATCAGTTCATAAATACAGCCTCTAGCCCGAGCCGTATTGGCATTTGCAGTTACAGTGCTGAAAGTAACATTAATTAGATCAAAGTTAGTCTAATTGGTATAATTTATGTACGAGGAAAAAGAACCGTATTATATGTGATGTATCCCGCGGTACTAAACATTCACACAAAAAATTATTCAAATCAGCGCTTTCATATGGAAGTTCAGCGCAAAAATCTGATTGCACCTAATTTTGTACAAAATGGCTGCCAGCGGCCATCTTGAATTTCAGAACGGATCCCAAAACACTCGTTCTCGTCCCACGGTGATAACAAAGGTATCCAAGAAGTTTCGTAACGATCGGTTCATAAATACGGCCTCTTGCCCGAGCCGTATTGGTATTTGCACCTACAGTGCTGAAAATAACACTAATTAATCAAAAGTTAGTCTAATTTGCATAATTTACACACAAGCAAAAAAAACGTGTTATATGTGATGTATTCCATGGTAATAAACATTCATACAAAAAATTATTCAAATCAGAGCTTTCATATGGAAGTTCTGTGCCAAAAAAAATCTGATTGCACCTAATTTTGTACAGAATGGCTGCCAGTGGCCATCTTGAATTACGGACCGGGCCCCAAAACACTTGTTCTCGTTTCACAGTGACAACAAAGGTACCCAAGAAGTTTTGTTTCATAAATACGGCCCCTAGCCCGAGCCATGTGTACAGCACGACAGACGGACAGACAGACGACGGGCCATGACAATACCTCGAATTTGGCTTCGCCAAACTTGAGTTAAAAATGTACTAAGTTTAACAACCAGTAGTTTTGTAAAATATTGAAGCAAGTCAAAATTCTGACAATACGCACACATCTGGAAAATGTAGAAACATCCTGTGAAATAACAAAGTAATACATTGAAAACTACAAGAGGCCTCACGGGGCCTGAAGCGCTCATCTTGAACAGAACACAATTTAAATATAGTCCAAGAATGAGCACATTAAACAAGCCATCTCCATTGGCTACACTCTCAATTCTTGAGTCCCTCAGGAGTGACAAAAATAATACGGGCATCATGCCTTTTCTTCAGTTGATCATAAAGTAAAATGTTGAGCTCCCCAATGAAGCCCATTGATACAACCTTTGTGGATTAATCTTAGTTACACACCTCTAGAGGGTACTGAATACAAAATTTTCAAGTCTTCAGCAAAATGGCCAATTCCGGCTCCATAGGGAGCCCAAATATTAACCCAAGCTCTCGATCTGAACACAGCTGAATCTGACATGATGTGTACCAAATATGAAAGCATTCTTACTGTTGGATCTGAAGAAGAGAAATTTTAAAGAAATTTCTTCATATTGCATCAAGTTAAAATTTGGGCTACAATAAAGAGCCCAAATATTAACCTATGGATCCGATTTGAACAAACTTGAATTGGACCCCCCCCCCCCCCCCCACACACCCACACACTTCCCCTAGAGATGTTGTATACCAAATATGAAAGCATTCTGACTAGTGGATCTGAAGAAGAAGATTTTTGAAAAAATCCCCTGATATTGTACTAAGTTAAATTTCAGGTTCCCATATGGAGCCCAAATATTAACCCAGGCACTCGAATTGAACGATCTGGAATCTGCCCCCCCCCCCCCCCCCCCCGAGATGTTGTATACTAAATATGAAAGCATTCCGACTGGTGGATCTAAAGAAGATTTTTAAAGAAATTTCCTCATATTGCACTAAGTAAAAAATTGGGCTACCACAGCGAGCCCAAATATATACCTATGGATCTGATTTGAACAAACTTGAATCTGACCCCTATGTTGCATACCAAATATGAAAGCATTCTGACTGGTGGCTCTGAAGAAGAAGATTTTTTTTAAATTACCCCCCCCCCCCCCCCCCATACTGAACAAAGTTAAAATTTGGGCTTCTGTAGGAAGCCCAAATATCAACCTAGGGACTTTGTTTGAACAATCTTGAATCTGACCCTCGTAACAATGATGCATGACGCATACCAAACATTAAGAGAAAGAGATTCTGACTGGTGGTTCTGAAGAAGAAGATTTTTAAAAATATTCCCCATATAACCCTATGTTAAAAATTCGGGCTCCTATAGTGAGCCCAAATATGAACCAATGAGCTTTTTTTATTTCAACAAACTTGCATCTGACCCCCCCCCCCCCACACACACCCATGCCCCCCCCCCCCCCCCCCCCCCCCCCCCATGAATGCAGTATACCAAATATCAAAAGATTCTGATGATTGGTTCTGGAGAAAAAGATTTTTTTAATTTTTGCAAATATGCTGACTCAGCACTTTTTTCGATGCCCATTACAGAACACCCTAACATAACCGATGACAATTTTTTTAACCATTCAGTTCTACTGGTCCTAAGGATACTTCATACCAAATAACAGCTCTCTGTTCCGTGTGGTTTGGGAAATATGGACATTTGAAAATATTTATAATTTTAGCTCCCAGGGTTCCCATGGGGATGCGGGAATTTTTTTCTGCATGGGCCAAGTACTTATGACCCAATAATACCACATACCAAATTTGGTTCATACCGGACCATCGGTTAAGAAAATAGAAATTTTGGGCGGGTTCAAAACTCTTATCCCTCCCATTACAAAGCCAAATATTGCTTCACGAACTTTGTTGGAAAAAATTTGATTCTCCTCCCCAAAAGGAAGTTCCATAGCAAATGTCAAGTCATTGCACACACTGGTTCTTGAGAAGAAGATTTAAAAAAAATTTTGGAGCATTTTTCCCACTCCCTTCCTATGGGTCTGGGCATGTTGAGTTGAACAAAAATGCCATGCCCCTTTGGAATCATCACTCACACAAACTTTCCCTTGAATTGGCCCAGTGGCTTTGGAGGAGAAGACCAAAAAATGGTGTTGACGCACGGCGGACGACGGATAGAGAGGGATGAAATTAGCTCAGCTTGACTTTGTCAAGATGACCTAATAAGAGAGGGTAGACGGACAAACAATATACCCTATATGCAGAAAGATAGAGGGAAAGACAGAGGTAAAACAATATGGCCCCTGACTATTCGTTGTGGGCATAACAAGGACATACGTCAATTGTAACCAGACCGTCCAAGGCAGCCACTTGAAATTCTGAGAATGTGTTCTATCCCCGCTCGACAGTTTAGTATCTTTCTTGAATCCTGTGACCGGGTGAAAACACCGTGGATGTACCCATAAGGGAAGTCTCAAATCTGCCAAGGGTTAAACGTTTATTAATAATAACAAGATATAAAATTAGAAGGATGGTTGGTACTGCCGGCAGATCATAAAAAGTATACACTCCGTTACATGTACAGTAGATTGTGGAGAGAGTTTTTGGAGTAGCGACTCGAAATTTTCAACGTTCGTTCTAGAAGCTCTGCCCAACTCGACCTGTGCCTGAAAAATCCAACAACCGAGCGCATTGCCCGTGGGAGCCTCACGCGCATGCGCATACGCTCTTTTCGAATTGGACTTGAGGAAATGCGCAATTCGTGTCGCCTTTCCAGGCATCCGATGGAGCATCTATTCGTGAATGCTGAGTGAAAATTTTGTGGAAATCCGCGGAGAATTCGCTGATATATAGCGTTTTTGAAGAGAGGAGGTAATTTTCTGAATTTGGTCTTTTTCAAGTCAGAGCGAAAGAAGAACCAGTCTCTCGTGGTGCCCCCCTCTCTGGGGTAGGTCCACTTAAAAGTTACAATAGAGCGTGGCTGACGGAGGGATGGCTGTAAATCAAAGTAGTTTCTTTAAGAACAGCACCCAGGGATCCCATCGCAACATTGAAACCTTTGAGAATCGTCGGAAGTTAAAAGTGAAAAGAAAACGGCGGGGAGTTGGTTTTTAGCGGGAAAAGATTAATGAGAATTTGCACAAAAGACATTAAAATAGCACTTCAGACATACGCTTACTGTGTCCAGACCGCTGAAGGCAGCGACTTGCAATTTTCAGAACTTGTTCTACGTAGCCTGGCCGACATGTGGGCATAAAATCGAGTGTTCTGACCGCGTGGAAAACACCACACCTCGCGTGGAAACCGTGGGGACGGTTCGTTGCCACTTTATTTTCAATGCAATGAAATTTCCATTCATTATTTACCTGTCAACGGCAGAGTTTGGCATTATTTCTGTCTGATGAACTGTTCAACTTTAACTATTTGCACCTTTATATAGGACCGAAAGATCACTGCATGCACACCAATATTCAGGTACTGATTTTACGAAAATAACAATTATTTCAACAGTACCCACTTGGGAACTCTCAAATCTGCCAAGGATTAAACTTTTAATAATAACATGTAAAATAAAAGTTGTCATACTTTGCTATAGCCGCATGCACCCATAGACAACATTCAGCACTCAATCAATTAGGGATGGAGTAAATTTCGACTTAAACTTACCAAATTCTGAAAAATGGAGTAATTTTCGACGGCACCTATCTTTGTGCATCCGAAACAGGGATTGGGTTAAACTTTACAGCTACCTTATCGAGGAAAATATTCTTGGACTTGAACTGTAAATCTGAATGTCAACAGAATTTTCAGATATTACGAAAATCACAATTATTCAGACAGTACCCATATGGGAGTCTCAAATCTGCTAAGGGTTAAACTCACATATAAAACAAAAGTTTTTATACTATGACTGTTGCATGCAGCTATTGAAAACATTCAGCACTTAATCAGTTAGGAATGGAGTAAATTGTCACTTAATCGTACCAAATTCTGAAAAAGCGCGAGTTTTTGGACAGCATCTATCTTTATGCAAACAAAATGGGCATATGGTTAAACTTTACAACCAGACGTACAACAGAAAATATGCTCGATAGGTAATTGTGAATACGAACATGTGCACCGCTTTTCGATATACCATTCGAAAATGGAAGAAAAATGAACTAAAAATGAGCCATTTTTATGAACGAGTTAAGGGTACTCGAATTCAAGGCTCGAAAACGAGTTTAAGGTTAAAACTTTGAATAGAATATATAACAGCCAAATTATTCTTGGATGAATGCTCAAACTTCTCATAGGAAACGCTTTGAAAAAATGTGGCCGCAGAGCTGAGAAATTGCATGTGGAAATTGACCAGTTTTTCCAAAATTGCACTTTGCTCGGAATTTTGAGGTCAAAAGGGAGCAACGTGGGTAATACAGCTTATGTAGTCAGGGGTAGTAAGTCATGCTACAAATATGATGAAAGCTCCAGCCAAATCGTCCTGGGTCTTGTTTGAGAATTGTGGCAAAACGTAACATTGTGACAACATTTTGCACGGTTTTGGCAGAAAAAGAAAAACTTCAGAAATGCCATGATTCAGGTGAGAAACTTCTAATGAAACTCTACATATGTGCCAAATTTCAGTAGAATAGTAAAGAATCCATCAGACAAAAATCATTGAAATAGAAAATAATGTTAATACTAGAGAAATAGAATTTACTGCATCCAGTAAATTTAAGCTTGTAAGAAAAGAGTTGAAATATCTATTGGGAAAAAACTATATAAAAAGAGAATTTATGGAGGGTTATTTTCGGGAGAAACATATTTTTAAACAAATCTGGAATGGATTTTCGTAAACAGTATTTACAGATATTCATAATGGAATCAGAACAATTCTTCTAAGAAACCAGAAAAGGCATATATGTGCACAGCATTCAAAAGGTTTGTCAAGAGAATGCATTAGGTGTCCAAAAATGTGATTCCCAGCAATACTAAAAAATGCATTCAGTTATCCCTGGGCGACCTCAGTGACCTTGTTCATATTGTGAACCTCTATGGAGTGTTGACTCATTTGGTGTTGGTCCCCATGTCTGTGTGTCATACCATCCTTGAGATATGAGCGTGACTCACTTTCAAAAATTTTGGCCACGCCCACTTTTTTTACGTCAAAATGCATGTATGTATACCAATAATGCTTCAGGGGGTCAAACATGTGATTTCCAGCAATTCTGAAAAATGCACTCAATGACCCCAGGTGACCTCCGTGACCTTGACCCATATTTTTGAACCTCCATCGAGTGTCGACTCATTTAATGTTGGCTCCAGGTCCATGCATCACACCATGCTTGAGATATGAGCATGACCCACTTTCAAAAATGTTGGCCACGCCCACTTTTTTCATGAAAAAAATGCACATCTGAATTTTGGGGAAGCATTTGGAGGTCAAAAAATGTGATTTCCAGCAATTATGAAAAATGCACTCATTGACCCCTGGGTGACCTCGGTGACCTTGACCCATATTTTGAATCTCCATCAAGTGTCGACTCATTTGGTGTTGGACCTGGTCCCAGGTCCATATGTCATACCATGCTTGAGATATGAGCGTGACCCACTTTAAAATTTTTTTAGCCACGCCCACTTTTTTTACATCAAAATGCATGTGTGTATGTCAGGAATGCTTTAGGGGGTCAAAAATGTGATTCCCAGCAATTATGAAAAATGCACTTAATGACCCCTAGGTGACCTCCGTGACCTTGACCCATATTTTGAATCTCCACCGAGTGTCGACTCATTTGGTGTTGGTCCCAGGTCCATACGTCATACCATGCTTGAGATATGAGCGTGACCCACTTTGAAAAATTTTGTCCACGCCCACTTTTTTTACGTCAAAATGCATGTTATATGTCAGGAATGCTTTAGGGGGTCAAAAAATGTGATTTCCAGCAATTATGAAAAATGCACTTAATGACCCCTAGGTGACGTCCATGACCTTGACCCATATTTTGAATCTCCATCGAGTGTCGACTCATTTGGTGTTGGTCCCAGATCCATACGTCATACCATGCTTGAGATATGAGCGTGACCCACTTTAAAAAAATTTGGCCACGCCCACTTTTTTTACGTCAAAATGCATGTGTGTATGTCAGGAATGCTTTAGGGGTCAAAAAATGTGATTTCCAGCCATTATGAAAAATGCACTTAATGACCCCTAGGTGACCTCCGTGACCTTAACCCATATTTTGAATCTCCATCAAGTGTCGTCTCATTTGGTGTTGGTCCCAGGTCCATACGTCATACCATGCTTGAGATATGAGCGTGACCCACTTTAAAAAAAATTTGGCCACGCCCACTTTTTTACGTCAAAATGCATGTGTGTATGTCAGGAATGCTTTAGGGGGTCAAAAAATGTGATTTCCAGCAATTATGAAAAATGCACTTAATGACCCCCTAGGTGACCTCCGTGACCTTGACCCATATTTTGAATCTCCATCGAGTGTCGACTCATTTGGTGTTGGTCCCAGGTCCATACGTCATACCACGCCTGAGATATGGGCGTGACCCACATTCAAAACACCCCTACAGACACCCCTGATACCCCAGGAATCTGAAAAACATAGGTGGCCGAGAACCTGTGGCTGTCTATCAGAATGCCAAAAATCAATGAGATAGGGCAATTCGTTTTCGAGTTATCTTGCGGACAAAAAAGTGATGAGAAGACAGAAGACAGAAGAAGAAGAAGAAGAAGAAGAAGAAGAAGAAGAAGAAGAAGAAGAAGAAGAAGAAGAAGAAACAGAAAAGGAAGAAGAAGAAAAAAAAGAAAAAAAAAAGAAAAAAAAGAAAAAAAGAAAAGAAAAAGAAACCGTGCAAAAACAATAGTCTGTGTGTTTCACACAGACTAATTACAAAACTGAATAATAACTCCCGAAAACGTAATCTTGCAATTGATTAGCGTGGCTGCATTTCAGCCGCGGTACTCTGGTACCTTGCTGGTTCATGCTATTATGGTATAAAAATATATTGGTAAAAATAAGATTATCTAAGCCCCCCCCCCTTCTCTCTCTCACTCACCCTCTCTCCCTCCCTCACCCCCTCTCTCGTGCAGGATTACAATAAAAATTGGAGAGAAGGATTGTAATCGAAATTGGAGAGGACGGGCCGAAATAAAGGGGTCTTTGGGCGATTTGCGGAATAAAGCCAAGATTTGTGAGATACCTAGACGGCATAGGGGTGGATGTGGTGGCCATTGCTATCAAAACTGAGAGGTAAAGGGACATTTCTGCGGATTGGAACGAATTAGAGATAACAGAAACAGTAAGCACTTTGTCGCGGAGTGGAAAGAGGGATGACTTGGAGTGGGGTCTACAGAAATTACAATGGGTATAAAGTGAACAACCACAAAAGAACCCGAAGTATAACAAACTATTATTGCGATTATCCTACAGCCTGGGTCATATTGTTTCACAAGTACACTGCTTCCATAAATAGGTTTTACGTTTTTGGATAGCCGTGAAATGTTTCCGCGGTCATCCTACGACTTATTTAAACATGCACTATACAGCATGATGTCCTCGGCAGGTAAAAATAGCGAGGAAAATATCTTCCTCAATAGTTTGTATACCTTGTCTTTTTTTAATTTGTTTTAACTAAATATTAATCACTCAATGGGCAGTAGTTCTTTCGTGCACAGCGCAGTATTATTATAATGAATGAATATCTATCAACCAGGGATTAGTTCTTTAGAACACGCCGCAGAGTTTAATACATTATGAGCGGAAGTTATGTTAATTTATAAATTGGATATTTAATATAATAATTTATTGAATAAATTGTTTATGCAAGGAATATTACTTGGGGCGTCAAAAATTTTAGGTGGTGAAATCGCCAGGTGGCGAAAAGGCCGAGTGGCGACAATGATGGGTGGCGAAATCGCCGGGTGGCGAAAAGGCCGAGTGCGTGGCGAAAATGCTGGATGGGGAAAGAGCAGGGTGGCGAAAACGCTGGATACCCAACAGATGAACACTTTCTCTCAGAAAGTAAAACATATATACCTTTGGTTTAAACAATATTTATTGAAAAAAAACAGTTTAACTGAAAACATGCGATCAAGTGTAAACGTATTGAATGTTTTTGTGGGGGCGCGGTGACTCAGTGGGCAGAGGTGCAGTCTGCAAGCCGAGAGGTCCTCGGTTCGAATCCCACCTGAGGCAACCGCGTTGTGTCCTTGGGCAAGACACTTCACCCCCATTGCCCATGCGGGGACACGGCGACGCTGTGCACTAAGGCGTTCTGCACGTCGATGGTGCATCTGTCTTCAACCATTGCTAACCCTGCTTGTGTGGAGTTAGTATGTTGGTGAACTGACAGTTGCTCGCCCTCGCTCGGTGGTTCTCTCCGGGTACTCCGGCTTCCTCCACGCGTAAAACTGTCGTGGTCATGATTAGCCATTGTGCAGAAATATGTGACCTTAAACACCAATAAATAAATGAATGTTTTGCACATAACTTTCTGTGAATACAATTAACACATAATGTATCAAACTTAATTGTTGTAGTAGGGGATTCGGAAGAAAGCTGAAAGCTTATGTGAATCGTCTTCCAAGTCTGTAACATTACACAGTTTCAATCAGACAGATAGACCGGGTGGGTTGGTCGGTTGGATATTGTTTAAACACTGAAAAAATGAAAACGTAGAACGAGAGGACGAGTGAAAGAGAAGGAAAACATTTGGAAAAGGTCAACTTGAACAGACATCAACATTGATCAACAACAGTTTGGGAACTGACTCACTTGTAGATCGCAGCCTAACACAAGTATGCCAGGAAAATATTCTAATGGACAACGGAGGGAGGGGCGTGCGTGCGTGCGTGCGTGCGTGCGTGCGTGCGTGCGTGCGTGCGTGCGTGCGTGCGTGCGTGCGTGTGTGCGCGCGTGCATGCGTTCGTTCGTGCAATGTTGAAGCTTTTCACTCCAGGACGGAACCCGGCCCGGAGGACCGCCGCCAGCGCCATGCACCGTCGGGAAACGAACAATTTTCAATGTCTCGTAGGTGTAAGACGCATTATTTCATTAGCATTCAATGCATCGTTCAATAATATATGAAACATTGATCGCTCCCCGCGGCACACAACGCCAGAAACAATCCCCCGGAACCCCGCCCCGCCCCGCCCCCCCCCCCAAACGAAAAAAACCCAACAGTGTGAGAAGCGGGCAGTGAAGCAGGCTCTTACAACGCAGTTATGTCATTTAGTTTAAACAATATGTATTGAAAGAAAAAACAGGTTAACTGTATGCATGCGAACAAGTGTAAACGGATTGGATGTTTTGTACATAACTTGGAGTGAATACAATTAACACATAATGTATCAAACTAAATTGTTGTAGTAGGGGATTCGGAAGAAAGCTGATGTGAACCGTCTCCCAAGTCTGTAAGATTACACAGTTTCAATTAGACAGATAGAACGGGTGGGCTGGTTGGATATTGTTTAAACACTGAAAAAAATGAAAAAGTAGAACGAGAGGAAGAGTGAAAGAGAAGGAAGACATTTGGAAAAGGCGAGCTTGAATGCACTAGACATCAACATTCAACAACAACAGTTTGGGAACTGAATCACTTGGAGATTGTAGCCCAACACTAGTGTGCCAGGAGAATATTCGAATGAACAGCGGAGGGGGGGAGAGGGTGCGTGCACTTTAGAAGTTTTTCGCTCCAGGACGGAACCCGGCTCCGGAGGACCCCGCCGGCACAATGCACCGTCGAAAAACGAACAATATACAATGTATCGCAGGTGTAAGACGCATTATTTCATTAGCATGCAATGTATCGTTCAATAAAATACGAAACATTGATCGCCCACGCGGCACACAGCGTCCAAAACAATCCCCCAGAACCCTGTTCCCCCCGAACGAAAAACCCCAACGGTATGAAAAGTGGATAGTGAACCAGGCTCTCATCCCGCAGTTATGTCATTTGAAGTGGGTTTCCACACGCAAAACAGACGAACAGACCCATCGCCACGCGATCATCGGGTAAGCTTGATGGTCCATTAACAGAAAAGACCATTGCTGATCTTTTCGAGAAAATAGTTGGATAACACGATATAAGCTCATTTGGAAGATATGTTGTAGTGAGAGATTACCCAGTGGGTGACTTGGCCCAGATTCCACTATTGTAAACTATAAGGTGAGCAGCGGTAAGGTTACAATTATTGGAAGGGCTTACTAAGTAGAATAAAGTTCTGCACCATTTCAAAAACAGACGAATTTTTATCATTGGTAAGGAATTTGGATCCAAAAAATAATGTTGTCACATCTGGTGCGAATGGAAGAGATTTTATTGGTGACCTGCGTGCCTCTTCAAAGACAGGACAGAACAAGAGAAAATGTTCGCTTGTCTCGAGTTCGTCACACTAAGATGGGAGATGGCGACAGATGGTTATTGAATAAATGGATGCTAAGATTACTGCAACACAACCGCAATCTTCAGTGATCGATTTGCCCTACTCGTGATTTTGCATGCCCATAAAATGACGGGGGTCGCAGATTGCCCCTGTTAAAATAACTTGCGAAATTACTCACCGATGAGTTTTCTCTGATTGATAACGGTATGTCGTTCCATAGGCTTGTAGTTCTCGGTATAAATGAAGACCGGTTTTAGTTTAAACATATTTTATTTGTCGTTGATGATAGTTGACCAAAAGGATTGGAACACAAGTTTTAGCAACTTATTTTCGTTTCTCTCCTGTATAATGCAGTAACAATATAAACAAAAATGAACAGGAACGACATACATAGGTGAACATTTTAACATCCTTATAATACAAAGTTATAAGTTTCCAAGAGAAGAAGATAAAGATTGTGGGAAAAGAAAATATAAAGGAGAATAAATAATGCTTGTTTTAGTAGACTGTAATCCGACCACCACTCAACAAAAATGTTTAAGCTCAGTATTTCAATCGACGAAAAGTTTAAATTTATTTTATTAGGTAGTGGGCAAGCTCCAACCAACAGCTTTTCTGGACGAAGTTTTGATGGATGCAAATGCAAACTCCGACACTCCAAAGTATGAAATATGAAATATCTTAAATGAAATATTTGCCGCCCGTTCGCTCGTAAGGGCCGATCTAGGAACGCTTGTGTTTACTCGGACAAGTACATGAAATCACACATATACACACATGTTTATATACGCGTTCAAATTTCGCGCACAGTACGGGGGGGGGGGGGGGGGGGGGGGGCTGGACCAAGTCCCGGAATCGCGGCGGGGTAGACTTGGAGCATGGAGTTTTACTCCGTGATCCACGAACTGAAAACTCATTTTCCAGTATTATTTTGAAAAATCATCAGCTTTTGTAGGTTGGAGAAACCATCCCATCGCAACCCAGTGACAGTCCATCCACACAAATTAAAGGTATTTTTGCTCAAACGCAAATGTGTATTCGTTTCCCAATTTTCAATAAACTGAAAGACTGGTACAGTTGGGTGTCGCAGAAGGGAACTCTGAGGTTAGCACTTGCTCGGAAATTGGGACATTGACTGGTAGCAGAGACTGTTGGGGCAACTTTATTAGCAATATATGGAGGCGTCATATGATGAAAACATTCGGAACAATTGTTTCAGTTTGTGCATGCGTCGTCTTTCCTCAATGGAGTCCCAGTGGGTTTCATTGTACAACGCGGAAGTCCTAGAACTCATGGTTGCGCCAGTCACTATCCTTGCTGAAGCCAACTGTACTTTTTGCAGCTCGTTTGTATACTCGACGTGCAATTGTCCCAAATGATGCTACCGCGTATTCAAGAAGAGGCCTGATAAAGGCAAAGTAAATCTTTTTATGGGTAAACTTTTGCCTCCTCAGTAAATTTACGCGGGACCAATCTTTGCCGCAGATATGTTCGATGTGGTCATTCCACGCACATGCACCATTCAAGATAACTCCCAGGTGCTTATGACTTTCATCTTCCGATATCTGGGTGTTACCAAGAAATAGTGGTGGGTGCAAAGCAGGTGTAACCTTGCGCGATATGAGCATGCTTTCAGATTTTTTATAAATAAAACTCAACCAACCAGGTATTGGCCCAATGCTCTCTTGTAGTCAGATCCTGGTTGATCACAGTTGGGTTGGATTTTCAACTATGAGATACAATGATGTATCGTCAGCGAAGTGCTGAATGCTACTTAAGACAATCCCGAATGGAATGGTTTAACGCGCCAATGGCGCGCAGGGACGGTATGGGGAACAAGCCCCTTTCGACCCTCATTGACTGTAAATGACTAATTTCCACATGTCTACTCGTGTTGAAGGAGGAACAGGTTCAGGTACTCGGCAGGTGTCACCGGTTGCGGCGTGATGGTCTCTTTGACTGATGTCGGTTGAACCCTCGGGTGAGGACCAGTGTGAGAGGTTGGGTCCTCTCACAAAGGTACTACCTCTCCCCGGGGGTGCAGTCGGTCTGGATTTTCGGGCAAGTATAGTCTGCCACTTCGGAGGTGATATTGAGTGATGGCCATCACTGGCAAGTATAATCTGCCTCAGGCTGTCTCTGTTTGATAGGATGTCTTTAATGGAAACAAAAACGACCCCTTTCGGGGACCACCAAGAAGAAGACACGAACTTCTCTGGTTCGGGGGCAGGCCTGCATTGTAATCCTAATGGGTTGGGACAAAAAGATGCGCAATGCGCTTACAAAAAGGGTCAGAGTCGGGACGCAGGACTAACGCTCGCCTCCCTTAAAGTGGTCGACCACTTTTAGGGATAGAGTGGAGGATGTTCAGGAACCATGGGGGTTACCGTTTCCATAACGGTTAGACAGTCCATAGCGGCCATTGGGGTGCTGGTCAAAAAGCATATTCTGTGTACCTGCTTAAAAGAAGAAGGCAAAATTATTTTTCAGTAGAATATGTAAAGATAAAAAGATAAAAGTGGCACATTATGTTTTAATTTTGTGATCTAATCTTTAGCTGGGTCGGAGAAGGCAGCCCTTTCTGGAAGGAGGCCACAGTTAAGCTGTTAATCTGCCAGTTAGATCACCTTCTTAGGGTGATAGTGAGTTTGTGGCGGGAGGGTAACAGGTTTAGACACTAAACTACACCCGAGGGTGTTTCTGTTATGCCCTTCGCTGGTTTCGACCGTATTTAGACTAGTTTGAGTTTATTTTGGATCACGATTAAACATTGCAAATCCCACCCCCCAGCCGGAGGGGGACCAGCCCGCACAAAACGCTCGCGCCTGGTATCGCGAGCGTCCTGTGTGCCCCCCCCCCCCCCCCCCCACGGCCGGATGTGAGATGTACAGTATCCAATCGTGATGTAATTTTAGATGAGTCGGTGAAGGCAGCCCTTTCTGGTAGAAGGCCACAGTTAAGCTGTTTTTCTGCCTGTTTATTCACCTTCTCGTTCCCTATTTATTTAGTTTTTTAACAATATTTAATCCTGAAGTAGTTTTAGTTGAGTCGGTGAAGGCATCCCTTTCTGGTAGAAGGCCACAGTTAAGCTGTTACTCTGCCTGTTAGTTCACCTTCTCGTTCCCTAGTTTTTTCGAGCGGTCTTAATTTCGATTGCAATTTTTGGGCTTTTAACGGCTTTCGCAAATGGCTCCAAGTTCGGAGATCAGTTCGCTGTCGGCTAACCGGTCATGATTTTTCGGGGCCAGAGTGGCTAGGCGGTCTTTAATGGTGGGAATATCGGCCCTGTCGTGGAGTGTTCTGATGGGTGTGTCCCATGGGGCGCGGAGGGCAACTCTAAGCGCGTGATTTTGGACCTTCTGGAGTTTTCCCATATTAGTTTGATTGAGGTCAGTATGATTGCACCGTATTCGAGTACTGGGCGCACAAAGGCTTTGTATAGTTTGAGTAGGGTGGACTGGTTGGCTCCCCATGAAGTTCCCTTTAGCATTTTCAATAAGTTAATGCGTTTGGTGGCTTTTTTCGCCATGTCGTCGGTGTGTTTGGTAAGGGACAATTTTTGATCAATGGTGATGCCCAGGAATTTCGCCTCTTTGCATTCTGGGAGGGTGTTATCCATAAGTTTTAGGTCAAAATCACGCTTATTTTTCTTGCAGGTAAAGGTGATTCGTTGGGTTTTATTGGCGTTTAGCTTAATTCTCCATTTGGCACACCATTGTTCTAGGTCATCGAGAACGCGTTGCAGGGTTTTTTGGAGCAGATTGGCCGTATTGTTAGAGTCCCAAAGGCCCTTATCATCCGCGAATTAGGAGACTTGAACACGATCCTCGGAGAAGTTAAGGTCATTTACATAGAAGATGTAAAGGAGGGGGCTTAGGACGGATCCTTGGGGTGCCTGCTTCAAGGGGGACACTGTCAGACATGTCATTGTTCACTCTGACTTTAATTTCGCGATCATTTAAGAAAGAGGATAGTAATCTGAGCAATTTCTTGGGGAGTTTCATTTTTGATAATTTGTAGCGCATTCCATTGTGCCAAACGGAGTCAAATGTTTTTTCGACGTCTAACAGGACTGCCGCGCCTATTTGCTGATTGTTGATAGCGGTTTTCATTTGGGTGACTAGTCGGTAGACATGTTCGATGCCTTCTTTACGGTTTCTATAGGCTCTTTGCCATTTATTGAAAAAATCGATGTCTTCAAGGTGTCCCCTGAACCGATTGGTAAGGATTCGTTCGAATGTCTTACCAATGCAGCTGAGGAGGCTGATTGGGCGGTAGCTGGTTGGAACGGAGGGGTCCTTGTCAGGTTTTGGTATCATGACACCGATGGCTTTTTTCCAACATTTGGGAAAGTAGCCATGGGTGAGGCATGTTTTGAACAGTTTGTTTAGTTTTTCGATTAGGGAGTTTGCGCTTTGTTTTAGAGTTTTGTAGCTTACTTCGTCTTCGCCGGGTGAGGAGGAATTTTTGCATTTTTTAATGACGTTGATGATTTTGTCTTAAGAGGTTCTCTGTTATGTCTTTAATATATATGAGAAATAATAACGGGCCAAGTATCGACCCCTCAAGAACTCCAGAGTTTAGCGGTCTCCAGAAGGACGTCTCGGAGGCAATTACGACCCGCTGGACCCTGTCACAACGGTACGATTTTAAAAATGCATGTAAATCACTTGACACTTCAATTTTCTCCTGCTTGAGAATGAGACCCACATGCCACACCTTATCGAATGCTTTACTGACGTCACAGAAGACCACCCGAACCTCTTTTCGTCGATGGCTCGGCAGAATTCGTCATAGTTGTCAGTTAGTTGAAGTATAGTCGAGTCACCAGGAGTGAACCCTGACTGAAATTGACTTAGGATGTTGCTGTCACTCAAGCACTTCCACAACTGTTTGAAAATACATTTTTCAAAAACCCTGCCAACACAACAAGGAGAGATATCGGGCGATATTTGGTTACTAAATTGGAAGGGTGTTTTTTTTAGAACGGGTGTTAACATTAGCTTTTTCTACATAAAAGGGAAATAATTATTATTCAGGAGAATATTGAAAATTATTGAGATGGGTTCACTTATACCTTTCGAGCAGAGTAAGTTCCCATGAGATCTCATTAAGGAAATGGGATAGAAGAATGACGGAATCCGCAAATTGGAGAATTACCCATAAGATAAGATTTATAAGCAAATACACCAGAACAAAGGCAGATTGCTTTGTATATACAAAATGAACATAAATAGAAACATAAAACAATACTAATTCCGAATGACAAACGTAAATATTAAGGCTTATAGTGGCTGTAATGTAATATTGTTAATGTCACTTCTTGGTGTCAGATTGACAAAACTTGTTCTCGTTGTTTTAAGAATTGCTGGGTCATATTACAGATGATACTGCACAGCTGTGGCACATTGTTTCTCATCAGGAATATGAATCTCTCGGATGTGTCCATCTCACCATACTCTTGGTATTCATGTTCAAATTTGTTAAATGCACGTTCTCTGAGAGATGCATATTCACCGCACTCCATAACGAAGTGCCATTCTGTTTCCACGGCACCTGAGCCGCACACCGCGCATAAGCGTTCACTTACGGGGATGGGTGGTTGCATATGCCTCCCCTTTTCTATCATAAGTTTGTGGTTACTTATAATACGCAAAATAGTAAATATGTTTCTCGTCTCGGGGGATGTTGTATAAATCAAATAAGGCTCCAGGTGATATTAGTTCTTAAACTCTCGATAAGTTCTCAGTTTATTTTTTCCATTTTTCCTGTTGTCGTCAAATACAGCATTATAAAAATTATTCAAATGGGTCTCTTCCGGATTTTCCCTTATTGTTATGTATTTCACAGGCTGAAACGGGATTTTCTGTTCAGATTTATTTTCAGGATTATAAGTGGCTATAAGCTGCTGATATTTAACCAATATTGAGTCCGACATTCTGTAATTCTCGGATTCAGTTCTAGCCTCTGATAGAAAGGAAGGGGTTTGGAGGTCATATAATTTTTATACAAACTTGGCCAACTGGATTTTGGCATCTATGTGCAGTGGGTACTGTCAAAGTTCCGCTCTCATTGCATGGTTCGGTGATTTATTGTTCACACCCAGGACTAACTTACACAACTGAATATAAACGGTTTCACATGGCGATTTATCAATATTAGCATCATTGATTTCCGTGGCCTATAATTCACTGCCGTATAAGAAGATAGGTTTTATCAGGATGTTAAATAGTATTAGGTAAACCGAAACAGGTGGAAGGCACTTTCTTTTAAAGTTGTTGTTCAGGGAGGGCTTTTAAACCTTTTAGTTTGAAATCTTGTTGCGCATTCTGTAGTTTACCGTTGGATGTAAACGAAAGTCCCAGATATGTGTACTGATGGGCGTCCATAAGCTCATTGCATGTCCCCAATATGAAAACCATGGGGCTCCTTATTATTTCGCGATTGAAAAAGCATAACTTTAGTTTTGTCAACATTTACGCAAAGTGTGTTTTAGTGCAGTAGGCATCCAAGTTATCCAATGCTCTCTGTAGTCCCCGAGACGAGTTTGAGATGATCGCTAAATCGTCGGCAAATAGCAAGTGACTTAGATTCGGTTGTCACAATAAATTAGCTGGAAGAATGTATTATATGAATGAGAGAATGAAATTTTGTTGAAATCGCCGAGTACACTTTTTAGTGAGGCAAACCCCAATAAAAGTCAATTTAATGAAAATCATAATTTTTTGTAACATATATATGATTGTATGTATACTACACATAATTCTGTACATTTATGTTGAATTTCAGTATAATTGATCCATTAATAAAAGAGTTATAAAAAGAAATATTTTTGGAGTCGGTAATTTCGTAGTCGGGGTCGGGGTCGGAATACACTTTTTAGTGACAACCCTTAGATTCGTGGTGTGTAAACGGACGGAATCACATTTTTCATCAAAGATTAAGCCAATGTCGTCGATAATGATATGTGTGTGATGAAAAACTAAAATGCCTCGAAAAACAACTTTTGGGATGATGAAATTTGTGTTTAGGCATTTTTGAAACAAACAGATATGTTGGGTTTAAATACTCAATACTGCACACAAGATGGGCGAAACGGGGTGCCTATCTAACAGTTACCGAATAGTCAGCTGCAGAAAGTGCCGTTAAACTTCAATAAACAATCAGCCTTGTTGTCTCTTGGGGGTATCTTGTTTTAAGATTTGATCTCTTTAAGACTTATTTTAGTGTGACCGCTCAACGGGGTATTGGGACGTTTCCATAGATATCAGATAGAAGACATCCGATATCTATGGACGTTTCAGCCTGGAGACGTTTCGGCCTGGAGACGTTTCGGCCCTGGACGTTTCGGCCCTGGACGTTTCGGCCTCCTATATTAACAGCCAATAGTGAAAGGAATTACCTCGACAGGATAGATAATAGAGGTTACTAGGGTGTTAATTGGAAAATGTTCAATTGACACCTCTAATAAAATCCTTTATTATCTATTCTGCCCAGAAAGGTAAGTTTCTATTCACAAACTGTTAAATATGGATAGGGAATAAATGACTAACAACACGCAGTTCAATTAGAATAGAAATACTTTATTTCTTACTTCGTCAGCAATAAGTATAACTACAACTCAACCATTTATTAAAATGACAAAGAAATGAACAGTGACATTATTTACAACGCATAAAACGGAAATTAAAAATGAGTGAACATAACTAAGGGTTAATAAAATGCGTAATCACCTGTCATTGTTCATTAAATCTGCAAGATTTTCAACATTTTGATTATCACCTTCAGTACTTATATTAGGAGGTTGCTCAGCACTCATCGGTACAATGTCTCGACTGCAATAGAAAAATTGAATTTCCAAATTACAGAATGAAGTAAATACAATTACAATAGGGAGTAGAAAATTATTTTACGCGCAACGAAGAAAACGATTCGAGAAACGAAATTAAATTACCTTTCGTTGTCCATCATACTTGCAAGCAGGGGAACATTACTGTCGGTAGTCTGCTTAGAAATTGCGACAGAAAAGGAAACGACGCACTAATTTCGTTAAAAGTCAGATCAGAAGTCTCCTCGAAAAAACACAAAATGTCTGATCCCATTGTCACCGGTAGATCAGAAGTCACCAGAGATAGCAGATCGAGAGTGCTGTACCAACACATACAAACAACTCATCAGTCTCTCTTATTCCGAAAAGCTTGTATAAACAAACTCAAAAAGTTCATCAGTAACTTTTAATCAGAAGTGTCAAACAATGCATCAAAAGACTGGTATCAACTGCTGTGCATTTTTTTTTGGTCAAAACACCGATTGCTGGAAAAAATCTTGTTGTATTTGATTCATTTCAACTAGCCTTCAACACGAGTGAACATTAAATTAAATCCCGCTTTATTCAATTTTATTCAAGGATTTTTACAAATTCAAGGATTGTTACGGATTAATACGGATAAATTAACTTTCGATAAAGGTAAGTTAAGAAATTAAGTTACAAAAAAATTAATTATCATAAAAAAAATTCAGTAAAAAACCCTGGGCGTTTCGGCCCTATACCCAGGACGTTTCGGCCCGATTGGAGGCCGAAACGTCCAGGCCGAAACGTCCAGGGCCGAAACGTCCCAAGGCCGAAACGTCAGTAAACCCTCAACGGGGGCGAGTTGTTTCGGACAAACTTTTGAGAGCGTAGAATGATGGCGAATCGTGGAATTCAAATACGTTTTAGTCCTCAACTCAAACTGACATGGAAATCGAGAATTTCGGACTATTATTGTAGTTTATCACAATACATGTCAAATAGCTCACACACAAATAGTCACAAACGAAAATTAGATGGTATGAGAAATGCATTCTGTCTTTATAATCTTTTATCTCCTAATTTCGTGAAGAGACAAGTTATAGGTTATGAACGCCTAAATAAATTCCATTGACCACAGTGTTAACCTTCCACTCTCTGTACAACACACCAAGTTGTTTTGAAAAAAATACCTATACATCTACAAAGTACATCATCTCTTGAAAAAATTAAACTGGAAAAAAATATATGTTGCCACATCAAATTTCAGTTTAAATTTCGAATTTTCACAACTAACGTATGGTCTTGTACTGAATGACCTTCACACTTTTTTTCCCATGCCTCGTGTTTTTGAGAGATTCTCATACATTCCGGGACCAAATTACAAACAAACTTATTAATCCTTTCAAAAGTGGACGAATCAAAATTTTAATTTATGGTTTCAAAGTAAAAATACATTTAACCAATCAGCTGATCAGCCGTATTTAATCCTACTCACAACATAGGGTGTCAAATGCTCCAAGTAAGGCTGTCACGAATGATCAAAAAATCGATCAACCGTCGATTGAGGTCATAATCGACGATTTTTTTCAATGATCGATTATTTGACTGGACATGTGCTGTCATACCTTTTTGTTAAACAAAGGGGAAATATTGATTCACAATCACAAGCTATTGTTTCACATAAAGGACCTATTTCGACAACAAATGTATGTGTGAGTGTGAACGGGGTTAAAACATAAAAAAAATATATAGCTTCAAGTCGCAGCACCACGCGAGTTAAAGTTAGCCGAAACCCAGTCATCATTGTATGCGTGATCACTCAGTTCCCAATACTTCTCATTCCTTTGACGTGAGTCATGTGACCTGCCAAAAAAAGTCTCTCAATGGCTACATTGTATTCCTTTTTCAAGGTTTGGTGTTCGTTTGCTTCATTTACGATTAGGATATTTTAATTTTTAACGTCTCCCAAGTTATTTCATAGACAAAGTTCTAGGAAACGAGACAGAAATATTAACCATAAATAATCGAATAACCGTCGATTTTTATGACAAATAATCGATTATGAAAATTCATAATCGTGACAGCCTTAGCTCCAAGTCACGTGTTCACTTATTTAGTGGTTCATAACCTATAGGTTACAATACAGTGTTTTTTTTCCATTGACAACAGTACTAATCTTTCCTTCTCTCCCCATCTTTTCAGGCTGATTTGGGCAAAAACAACCATCTATCCATTTAGTTTATCATCTCATGAAAACAATATACTGAAAAAAAATATAGGTTGCCATGTGAATTTTGCCTTTAAATTTGGAGCTTACTGTACTCCCGTCCAGTTTTGCACTGAATGAAATAGACATATTTTTACCTACCGCCACCCAATTTTAATCTTCTCTCACACATTTCAGAAGACAATAGTCACCAATGTTTAAAATCTTTTCCAAAACATGCACTTAAAATTTTATTCACACTTACAAGCTCAGTTCATTTTCCACCAATCGGATAATTCCAGGAACTTTTATCCTCCATTAAAGGTTGGGTGCAAACCACTAGAGGCACTGTTTACCACAAAAACACTGTATTGTAACCTGTACTTAGGTCTATAGCCTAATACTAATAGAAAGTTGAATACTGGAGAAGTCGGCCCCAAACAAACTCGGCCCACGAGAGAAGCCGGCCCACAAGAGAAGTCGGCCCATGAGAGAAGTCGGCCTCAAACAAAGTCGGCACATCAGAGAAGTCGGCCCATGAGAGAAGGAGAAGTCTGCCCATGAGAGAAGTCGGCCCCAAACGAAGTCGGCCCACAAGAGAAGTCACCCCCAAACGAAGTCGGCCTATGGGAAAAGTATTATAGAATAAATTTGAGTAAGGTTGTACTCACTTTTAAGCTATAAATAAAAAAAAATGATGAGATTAAATAACTTATCCAACATTTTCAAACTAAACTTATCCAACACTGTATTGAAGCATAAATCTTCCACGAACTTTCACGTCTACACAATACAACGTTGTAAAAGATGGTAGTGTTATTGTTGTAGAAACAGATAAATGAGCTCTGTTTGTGACAAACGTGTCTTGATTTAAATATTGTTGTTAGAGTAATAACTCAGGAAAAGGTGTGACAGGCAATCCCAAATGGATGTTTTTGTAAAAATTAAATCTGCTTTACTTCAGAGGGAGGAGGATGACATCTTCTCAATCACCGAATTAATTGATTCATCATTTGAGAAATGTCTTTCTAGCATTTAAATATTGAAAAAAAGTCTGTTATGTTGTCATTTTTGCCAACCCAAAAAGGCGTTTTTTTGCCAATCAGTCGAAAGAAGCCATCTTATGTTTTGTCCACTTCCATCGAAGCACCCTAATCTCCCCCCACCCCCATTTGACAAAATAAAATGCTGAGCTAAACGCTACTTTTATTAGTTTGTGGGGCCATCTTCTCCTAAATTGTTGGGGCCGACTTCTCCTATGGTCCGAGTACTCCTGTAGTTTGTGGGGCCGACTTATCCGAAATTGTTTGGGCTGATTTCTCCGGGGCCGACTTCTCTGGGCAGAGTTCGCAATGGGCCGACTTCTCTGCACACCTAGGTAGTTTAGTAATACTAATAGTATTAAGTAATACTACTAGTAATATACATGTAGGTATTACAGAACTAAATATTTTCCCATAGGCGACCATTATAACGTTCAGACGAAAAAATGTTTTATTCCATCACTTTAAGGGGCTATATAAGTAACGTAATTTTGTTTATTTTGAAATTTCTCACCTTTGATATTCCTTCAATTCAAATTAAATATACACAAAATGTACATCAAAATGAAGATTGAGATGTATAGAACACGAAACACATGTGTAATCAACTCATTGAGTCGACCATAGGCACCACTGGTTCCTGGAAGTCTGCTACTGTATTCGTACCAGAACTGATAATTTAATAATATTTCAGGAGAAGAACTTGTAGCCAAATGTGCTTTACATATCCAAGAACAAAGCTAGGGCATCAAAATTCTTCAAAACACAGTGACAGAGCTGCATGGGGATAAATTCTAAAACATTTGCTTTTGTTTACATATGAATTTACTTTCGATTTCCAGTTGGCATCGTCAGATGGAAAAAGCATTTATATACAATGCCGTCTAAAATCAAATAATGAGAAAGATCGCCTCAATACAGTATACTGTTATTAGATGGAGACTGCACAGTTGCCATATTCAATGCAAGGTATACCTGTTGAAATTTCTTAGAATTACGATTTTGTTTTTTGATGGAAATTTGTGGTATCGAGTGATTTGCACATGTCTGTCGAGCATGGAAACCATCTTCAATAAAAAATGCAGACAGTGTTGTCCTTTTCCAAAATGCAGTCCTATCGCTGCACTCGAAAGTGTTTTGAATGCCTAGCTTTGTTATTGAATATCTGAAGCACATTCGTCCATGAGTTCTTGCAAAATATTATTTTATTTTATTATCAGTTCTGGCACGAATACGATAGCAGACTTCCAGGAACCAGTGGTGCCTGCTGTCAACTCTATGAGTTGAGTACATATGTGTTTCGTGTTCTACACATCCCAACCTTCATTTTGATGTATAATTTGTGTATATTTAATCTGAATTTAAGGAATATCAGAGGTGAGAATTTCCAAATAAACTAAATTCCATTACTTATATAGCCCCTTAATTTTGGCTTTCAAATTTCTTTGTCAGGTATAGCTCCTCACTGGCGTCAGACAACTTTTTAAATTTTACTAAATAGCGAATGTGCCCCCCCCCCCCCCCCCCTCCTCAAAGTTAATTATTAGCTTAACAACTTGACAAAGTCAAGATAAGCTATTGCCATCACGCTTGCGGAAGTCTGTTAGTCTGTGAGTCTGTTCACATTTTCCTTTAGCATGGGCTACACCCTGCAGTTCTTGTCTGATCGTCACAAATTTCATATGCAGGTTTGGGGTCATGTTTAGATGAGAACGTCCCCTTTTGGTCGCGGCTGGTCAACCGGTATGGCTGCCCAAGCCCAAAACCCGAAAACCATTAGCACAGTCTACAGGTCGTATTTATGAAGGGATTTCATTGTAACTTGGTAGGATGCCTCTGTATAATATCTAGATGAGAACATCCCCTTTTGGTCATGATCTGTCAACTGTGATGGCTGCCCAAGCCTGAAACCCAAAATCTTTTAGCACAGTCTGCAGGTCATGTTTAATATGGAGGGATTTCATTGTAACTTGGTAGGATGACTCCTTATGATGTCTAGATGAGAATTTCCCCATTTGGGTGTGATCTGTCAACCGTGACGACTGCCCGAGCCCAAAACTCGAAAACCTTTAGCACAGTCTACAGGTCATATTTATTGAGGAATTTCATTGTAACTTGGTAGGTTGACTTCATATAATGTCTAGATGAGAAAGTCTCCTTTTGGACGTGATTGGGCAACTGTGACGGCTATAGGAGCCCGAAGCTCGAAAACCTTTAGCACAGTCTAGAGGTCATATTTATGAAGGGATTTCATTGTAACTTGGTAGGATGACTCCAAATAATGTCTAGATGAGAACGCCCTATTTTGATCGCGATCATTCAGCCTTGATGGGTGCCGGAGCCCCAAAACATTTAGCATAGGCAAAAGGTCATATTTATGGAAGGATTTCATTGTAACCTGTTAGGTTGACTCCATATAATGCCTAGATGATGTCTTCCCCTTTTGGTCGTGATTGGTCAACTGTGATGGCTACAGGTGCCCGAAGCCCAAAAACCTTGAGCACAGTCTACAGGTCATATTTATGAAGGGATTTCATTGTAACTTCGTAGGATCACTCCAGATGAGATTGTCCCCTTTGATTGCGATCATTCAACCATGATGGCTGCCCGAGTCCGAAGCCCGAAAACCCTTAGCACAGTTTACAGGTCATATTTATGAAGGGATTTCATTGTAACTTGGTAGGTTGACTTCATATAAGGTCTAGATGAGAACGTCCCCTTTTGGACATGATTGGGCAACTGTGACGGCTACAGGGGCCCAAAGCCCGAAAACCTTTAGAACAGTCTACAGGTCAGAATTATGAAGGGATATCATTGTAGCTTGGTAGGATGACTCCAAATAATGTCTGGATGAGAACATCCCCTTTTGGTCACGATCCTTCAGCCTTTATGGCTGCCCGAGTCCAAAGACCTTTAGCATAGTCTTTCGGTCGTATTTATGGAAGGATTTCATTGTAACTTGTTAGGTTGAGTAGAGTTGGGCGGTACTGAAAATTTTCAGTCGGTTCCGGTTCCGTTTTTTTTTAGGCAAAGTACCTCGGTTTTGGTTTCGGTACTTTTCCCACATTATGGTCATCAAACTGAAATAATTCGTCAGTACTCAGTTGCAGTGATTATTTAAGCTACAAAGGGTCAGATTGCAAGTGATAGACATAGGTAATTACTAACACAATGGAAATTTGACTGCCAACAATAATTTTCAAAAAAATTCCTTTTATTTGAGAAAGAAAAAACAAAAGGAGAAAAACAACTTCAAATTGTCAATTGTTCAGTTATTGTTGAAATAAAAAAACCCCAAAACAACAAATGCCTGAAATAGATGAGTCCTGAGTCTGGACTAGTTTGGTTACTTTGGTAGTCTGCACTCTGCAGAGCCATGGAATGACTAGAATAATACTTGTTTGCACATGACTAAGTACAACGTAACAACATACATAGATTGATTTGATGTGGTACTGTGCCACCACGTCGGTTCTACATTATGTTTGTTGACTTTGTTCCTTTGGCCAAGTAGACACTTGAGGACTATGTTGGAAAACATGCGAAAATCGAAAGCGAAAGTACAAACCTCTGTTGACGACTCGGCCAACTTGAGTTCTCTGGACTGCTGCAGGTGTTTCGATTCCAGGTATTTTCGCAAATTTGATGTATTCCCGTGTTCAGCCTTATACACTTTATAACAGATTGTGCACTGAGAATTTTTCTCGTCGATTTTAATAAAATATTTACGCACAGCAGATATCTTGGTAGCCATTGTCAGCATGGTTATGCGTGTCACGTGTCACAATCTTGCTCTGTACGGTAACATTCCAATAGAAAAGTTCTGTCACTTGACTGTTTTCCTTCGATGACGTAGTGGCTTCGCGAAAATGGCGAGTCAGACAATATTAATACTTAAAATGATTACAAAACCAGTTCTTAGCTTCAGACATGCAAAACCCGATACAAACCCGCAAAGCATAACAAGATTTGGTGATTTTGTGTGTTAAAATTGACTTTGCAAGCTGAATAAAACAAGGTTGAAAAGTACTCGGTTCTTTCTCAGGATTCGGTCGGTACTCGGTACTAAAAATAAGAACTGATACCGATTACTTTTTCGGTACTACCGCCCATCTCTAAGGTTGACTCCATATAATACCTTGATGATGACATCCCCTTTTGGTCATGATTGGTCATCTGTGATGGCTACAAGTGCCCGAAGCCCAAAAATCTTGAGCACAGTCTACAGGTCATATTTATGAAGAGATTTCATTGTAACTTCGTAGGATCACTCCAGATTATGCCTAGATGACAGCCATGATGGCTGCTCAAGCCCGAATACCTTTAGCACAGTCTACAGGTCATATTTATGAAGGGATTTTATTGTAACTTTGTAGGTGTGTGAGAAAACCATCATCTTGTTACTTTATTTTGACTCTGACTATCCAGCATCCATCGACAAAAAATAAAACTATTCTTACTATTTTCTTAAAATCCAATGCATATTTGGTATTTTGGGAAGACAGGGTTGTAAGGGATCTGCCACTTGTTTTAGAAGGCACAGTGTGAGCTCACGTTAGGCCTAGGCATGACCTTATTCCCAGTATTCCACAGTCTCATACCCCCATAAAAAATTTTAAATTCCCAAACCCTCTTCTGACTCGTAGCTTCCATCCCCCTCTGCGATGCTTGGATGCCCCAACCCACTACCCTTTGATCTTTGTCTAGTGAACTTGAGACTTTCAGTGCCACTCTCCCCAACCCCTCACTGCCTCTTTGTTATTTTTATGCCAGCATTTTTAAAAAAAATGCAGGGATATTGTGGTGATCTCTGTCCCGTCCATACGTCCAAACTTCATATCACAAATAGTATGTAATTTGAAACATTTAAACTATGCTGAGGTGTTCAGGTAGCATCTGTAGATATGCATAAAGGTTTTGGAATTTTGATTCCCTGTGTGGCACTTGTTGCTCCACTTTTGTAGTTATTGTTGGAAAATCAGTTTACAGTGGAAGGCTTCAAGGGGTTTTAATTTTTAATGTTGAAAATGTTTTAATATGTTCCAGTAGGGTCTCTAGATGTGCATAGAGGTTTTGGTTTTTTGATTCGGCCTCATGGGGCACCCATAGCACTACTTTTGTCATTAGAGAATCGGTTTGCGGCGAAAGGCTCCTAGTGGTTTTTATTTGAAATATTGAAAGTGTCTTTTAATGTTCCAGGAGGGTCTCTAGATGTGCATAAAGGTTTTGGTTTTTCGCTTAACTTGACATAGTCAAGATAAGCTATTGCCATCATGCATGCGGAAGTCTGTTAATCTGTGACATCTGTTCACATTTTCCTTTAGCACGGGCTACACCCCGCAGTTCTTGTCTGATCGTCACAAAGTTTCATATGCAGGTTTGGGGTCATGTCTAGATGAGAACGTCCCCTTTTGGTCGCAGTCGGGCAACCGGTATGGCTGCCAGAGCCCAAAACACGAAAACCATTAGCACAGTCTACAGGTCGTATTTATGAAGGGATTTCATTGTAACTTGGTAGGATGCCTCTGTATAATGCCTAGATGAGAACGTCCCCTTTTGGGCATGATCTATCAACCGTGATGGCTGCCCAAGCCCGAAACCCAGAAACTTTTACCACAGTCTGCAGATCATTTTTAATGTGGAGGGATTTCATTGTAACTTGGTAGGATGACTCCTTATGATGTCTAGATGAGAATTTCCCCATTTGGGCATGATCTGCCAACCGTGACGACTGCCCAAGCCCCAAACCCGAAAACCTTTAGCACAGTCTACAGGTCATATTTATTGAGGAATTTCATTGTAACTTGGTGGGTTGACTTCATACAATGTCTAGATGAGAAAGACCCCTTTTGGACGTGATTGGGCAACCGTGAGGGCTACAGGAGACCGAAGCCCGAAAACCTTTAGCACAGTCTAGAGGTCATATTTATGAAGGGATTTCATTGTAACTTGGCAGGATGACTCCAAATAATGTCTAGATGAGAACGTCCCATTTTGATCGCGATCATGCAGCCTTGATGGGTGCCCGAGCCCAAAAACCTTTGCATAGGCAAAAGGTCATATTTATGAAAGGATTTCATTGTAACCTGTTAGGTTGACTCCATATAATGCCTGGATGATGACATCCCCTTTCAGTTGTGATTGGTCAGTTGTGATGGCTACAAGTGCCTGAAGCCCGAAAACCTTGAGCACAGTCTACAGGTCATATTTATGAAGGGATTTCATTGTAACTTCTTAGGATCACTCCAGATGATGCTTAGATGAGATTGTCCCCTATGGTTGCGATCATTCACCCATAATGGCTGCCTGAGCCCGAAGCCCAAAAACCTTTAGCACAGTCTACAGGTCATATTTATGAAGGGATTTCATTGTAACTTGGTAGGTTAACTTCATATAATGTCTAGATGAGAACGTCCCCTTTTGGACATGAATGGGCAACTGTGACGGCTAAAGGTGCCCGAAGCCCGAAAACCTTTAGCACAGTCTACAGGTCATATTTATGAGAGGATTTCATTGCAACTTGGTAGGATGACTCCAAATAATGTCTAGATGAGAATGTCCCCTTTTGATCGCGATCATTCAGCTTTTATGGATGCCCGAGCCCAAAAACATTTAGCATAGGTAAAAGGTTATATTTATAGAAGGATTTCATTGTAACCTATTAGGTTGACTCCATATAATGCCTAGATGATGACATTCCCTTTTGGTCGTGATTGGTCAGCTGTGATGGCTACAAGTGCCCGAAGCCCAAAAACCTTGAGCACAGTCTACAGGTCATATTTATGAAGGGATTTCATTGTAACTTTATCAGATTACTCCAGATGATGCCCAGATGAGATTGTCCCCTTTGGTTGCGATCATTCAACCATGATGGCTGCCCGAGCCCGAAAACCTTAAGCACAGTCTACAGGTCATATTTATGAAGGAATTTCATGGTAACTTGGTAGGTTGACTTCATATAATGTCTAGATGAGAACGTCCCCTTTTGGACATGATTGGGCAACTTTGACAGCTAAAGGTGCCCGAAGCCCGAAAACCTTTAGCACTGTCTACAGGTGATATTTATGAAGGGATTTCATTGTAGCTCGGTAGGTTGACTCCAAATAATGTCTAGATGAGAACGTCCCATTTTGGCCGTGATCATTCAGCCTTGATGGGTGCCCGAGCCCAAAAACCTTTAGCATAGGCAAAAGGTTATATATATAGAAGGATTTCATTGTAACATTGTTAGGTTGACTCCATATAATGCCTAGATGATGACATCCCCTTTAGTCGTGATTGGTCAACTGTGATGGCTGCAGGTGCCCGAAGCCCGAAAACCTTGAGCACAGTCTACAGGTCATATTTATGAAGGGATTTCATTGTAACTTCACAGGATCACTCCAGATGATGCCCAGATGAGATTGCGATCATTCAACCATGATGGCTGCCCGAGCCCGAAAACCTTTAGCACAGTCTTCACAGGTCATATTTATGAAGGGATTTCATTGTAACTTGGTAGGTTGACTTCATATAATGTCTAGATGAGAACGTCCCCTTTTGGATACGATTGGGCAACTTTGACGGCTTCAGGGGCCCAAAGTCCGAAAACCTTTAGAACAGTCTACAGGTCATAATTATGAAGGGATTTTATTGTAGCTTGGTAGGATGACTCCAAATAGTGTCCAGATGAGAAGTCTCTCCCCTTTTGGTCACGATCATTCAGCCTTGATGGCTGCCCAAGCCCAAAAACTTTTAGCATGTTTGTAGGTCGTATTTATGGAAGGATTTCATTGTAACTTGTTAGGTTGACTCCATATAATGCCTAGATGATGACATCCCCTTTTGGTCGTGGTTGGTCAACTGTGATGGCTGCAGGTGCCTGAAGCCCGAAAACCTTGAACACAGTCTACAGGTCATATTTATGAAGGGATTTCATTGTAACTTCATAGGATCACTCCAGATGATGTCCTGATGAGAATGTTCCCTTTTGGTTGCGATCATTCAGCTATGATGACTGCCCAAGCCTAAAGCCCGAAAACCTTTAGCACAGTCTTCAGATCATATTTATGAAGGGATTTCATTGTAACTTGGTAGGTTGACTTCATGTAATGTCTAGATGAGAACAGCCCCTTTTGGACACCATTAGGCAACTGTGTAACTTGATAGGATGACTCATTTTGGAATAATTTTACTGCAACTTGGTAACTTTTGTTGATATACGTTAACTGTGAGGGCCACATATATTAACTGTGAGGTCATATTAACCCGCCCCTCAGATCTTTAGTACAGTGTACACCTCATATTATTTTTATCATAAACATAGCATACAGGGAACAGAAATGAACATATTCCCAATTATCACAATTCTTGTCTTATTTCATAATCCTTTCATAAACATTGAACATTATTCTTTTCATCAAACACAACACACAAGTTAAGCTACAGTGTCATTGACACTTTCATTTTATTTGGCCCCGTTGGGCACCTGTAGCGCCACTTTTGTCATTAGAGAATCAGTTTGTGGCAAAAGGCTCCTAGGGGTTTTTATTCGAAACATTGAAAGTGTGTTCATATGTTCCAGTAACACCATTTGAGCATTCTGGTTTCTATTTACCCACTTTTACAGACCAGTGAATGGATGATCCTTGTCTAGAGAACTTGAGACTTCCCAATTATCACAATTCTTGTCTTATTTCATCATCCTTTTATAAACATTGAACATTATCCTTTTCATCAAACACAACACACAGACATGTTAAGCTACAGTGTCATTGACACTTTCATTTTTTATTTATTTCAAAGTTGAACAAATAAAAAAAATAATTAAATAAAAATTCTTTGTGCAATCTGATTCGAGAAAGGTAAATCATCCAAGTGCAAACTGTCCTGTTTACGAAAGTAATGATATTGAATTGATTGCAATTAAATGTCTATTAAATTGGATATAAATAAAGCTTGAACACACATCTTCTCCTTGATTCCACATGGAACGCTGCGAAATTGGAACATATCTTGCATTTTAGCTAAGACATTTTCCCCTTATCGTCATTTTCAGTCATAAAATGCGATTTTGTTATTGTTTTCAATAATTCAGTTTCATGTGTTTGGGTTCACATGGTTTTTTGTCAAACAAGCAGAAATTGCAACCATTCGATTTTAGTAATTAAGAATCAGAAACTGTTGGCAACAATCTGAATCGACTGAGATTGTCAAAATGAGCCCACTGTCTTTACTGTTACGAATCGGATCACTGTTTCATTGATGATAAATAATACAATTTTATTTAGTATTGGCAGAAAACTTGTGTGTTTTAAGTGCCTCTTGATGAAAAGCAAAATGCTAGAAAATTTGTGGAAACTTGTTTTTCGTTTCCATGATTTTGACCTGCACAGAAACAGAACGATCATTTCCGTGAAATCTGCATGTCTGAATTAAAGTCAATGATAATGGATTTGCAGGCCTGGCATTCTTTTGGAGTGCAGGAGTGCCACATGCCTAGAAAATATAGAGAAGGGCAACTTTTTGCATCCCATGATTTTCTGGATTGCCAGACCTGTTTGGGACTGCCTTTAAAATCTGTTATCATCTGACAATGTTGTATTGATTCGCAGTAATTCATGGACCATTCTGTGTCGCATTTCGATACATTTTGAGTGTTAAAAGACAGTCACATAAAAATTGATTGCAACATTTTGAATAATATGAATATATGTGTGCCAATTTTTCCACTCTGTAGCTGAATGTAGTACAATTTTTCAAACACAATAGTAATACCTTGATGTAAATATACAGTACATAGAGAATTGTCAATAAATCACCTGTAGAGTGATGATGTCTCTCAAGCAATAAATGCTAATTTGATGCAAAGTGTAATTAGCATAAGCAAAGTTTCAGCCAATGGAACTCTGTGTTAAACCCGGAGATCCATTGGTTGAAACTTGGCTTATGCTTCTTGTGTTTCTGTACGAAATTTGAGAGTCGTACCATGGGTGATACCTCCACTCCATGGGTGATTGGGTGAAAATCCACCCTTCGTGTACTGTAACCAAAATAGTATACAAATATATGTATTGAAAATTCCAGGTGCAATTGCACTCCCAAGCGATCTGAGGAGAGCAATTGTTTTTCACTCTTTGATTTTCTAGACTGCCCGGCCTGAATTTGATTGCCACAGCTTCTGTGAGAAAGTGTAGATATACATAATCGAGATTGGCAGTCCTACTAAAGAACTCTTATGGAAATTCTAAAGAATTGTCTGTGTATGCCTTGTGATGTGACAGTTCAAATTTGGTGGGGATGAAAGACTGTAACAAATGCATTTAATGTGCTATGCCTTTTAAATCCATTATCCATGTCAGACTCTGAAATCATATTTCATTTTATTGATTCATTTGATGATTGGATGACTTCATTTCATTTCCATGATCTTTGCATCCCAAACATGAAAAAGTTATTGTATTGTCTGTAATTAGCTTTCTTTTGTTCATAACTTCATATAAAACCTAGCAAACTTATTTTTGCAGTGACATATGTCTTGTGATATTACAATGGAGCCCACTTATTTGGATATCTCTTAATTGTGTATCCCTGTTAATTGAATATAATTTCCCAACACAAAACCAATTACCATACCTTCAGTACAAATTTGACCTGTTAATTGAATATAGGCTGTAGAGTAAACTCCTGTTAATTGAATAAAAAATCTTGTAACCTGCAGAGAAATTGCCCTGACTTGCTCCAGTTTCCATTTGTTTGTAGACCTATTTGGCCTTAGTACATCCAATACAGGCATTTAATCTATTATATCTTGTTTGACAGAGCTCATGGAGCTCTGTCAAACAAGATATAATAGAATAAATGCTTAGTTTATCTCTAGAATACAGAAAAGTGACACAATCTCTGTTAATTGAATACTCCTGTTAATTGATTAATTTTCATTGGCAAAGTGGCTATTCAATTAACAGGGTTCAACTGTACTGATCAATGAGAATCACAAAATATCTGAATCTTTACAGAAACCAAAAGTGTTGGAGTTACAAAAATTGAAAATTACTGTTTTGACAAAAAGCAAGCTTTCACTAACATATTGATCACATTTCCATTCTACATGTACAAATTCAGGAATAGTTGACACCTTCGTTTATATGTCTCTTTGGTGATACATGTATGTTTGGATATGTGTAAAACTCAGTAAAATTATTGGAGATCTGACGTGAAATTCACATTGCAGTTGCGTTTTTGGAGGTTTTTTTTGTGGAAAACCTCGGTTGCAGTTGTTGGCCATTAACTGTTTGTGCAAGAAGTCACTGTAATGGCTTTCAAAAAAATGATGGTACCAGAGCACAAAAGCCAATATTTTCCTTTTTAATGTTTAATGTACAGTCAAATGCAAACAATACTTTGTAATACATGTAAAACAAATTTTGAATAAAAAGTTCAGACCACCAAAAATGTAGTTCTCAATCAGTTAATGAGCATATAGTGACCAGTTGTATTTTCCTTCTCAATACAATGACTAACCTGAAAATACGATAGATCACTAAAATCCTGACCGAAAGGTCACACTATTGTCCCAACAAATCCAAGTGATCACCCCACCCCATAACTTCTCCAAAATCTACAACAACAAAAATAAGACCTCTCCTCCCCCCCCCCTTCCCCCCAAGCAGCCTTAGTATATTTAGCTTAACTTGACAAAGTCAAGATAAGCTATTGCCATCATGTGTACAGAAGTCTGTGAGTCTGTTCACTTTTCTTTGGCACAGGCTACACCCCGTAGTTCTTGTCCGATCATCAGGAAATTTCATATGCAGGTTCAAGGTCATATCTACATGTAGATGAGAACGTCCCCTTTTGGTCGCAATCAGTCAACTGAGACAGCTACGAGAGCCTGAAACCTGAAAACCTTTGGCACAGTTTAGAGGTCATATTTATGTAGAGATTTCATTGTAACGTGGGAGGATGACTTTGTATAATGTCTAGATGAGAATGTCCCATGTCCCTTTTGGTCATGGTCGGTCGACCGTGATGGCTGTGAGAGCCCAAAACCTAAAAACCTTTAGGCAGTTTACAGATCATCATATTTATGAAGGGATTTCATTGTAACTTGGTAGGATGACTTCATATAATGTCTCGATGAGAACTTCCCCTTTTGGTGGCGATAGGTCAACCATGACGCCTGTGAGAGCCTAAAACCCGAAAACCTTCAGCACAGTCTACAGATCGTATTTATGAAGGGATTTCATTATAACTTTGTAGGATGACTTCGTATAATGTCTAGATGAGAACATTCCCTTTTGGTCGTGATCGGTTAACTGTGATGGCAGCGAGAGCCCGAATCCCCTAAACCTTTGGCACAGTATACAGGTCATATTTATGAAGGGATTTCATTGTAACTCAGTAGGATGACTTCGTATGATGTCTAGATGAGAACATCTCCTTTTGGTTGTGATCGGTCAACCATGACATCTGTGAGAGCCAGAAACCTGAAAACCTTTAGTGTAGTCTAGAGGTTGCATTTGTGAAGGGACTTCATGGTACATGTAACTTGGTAGGATGACTCGTTATAATGTATAGGTGAGAACGTCCCCCATTGGTCGCAATTGGTCAACTGTGACGGCTGTGAGAGGCCAAAACCTGAAAACCTTTAGCACAGTCTACAGGTCATATTTACATGTATGAAGGGATTTCATTGTAACTTGGTAGGATGACTCTGTATACTGTCTAGATCGCAATGTCCGCTTTTGGTCATGATTGATCAACCATTACGGCTACGCGGGCCTGAAGCCCGAAAACCTTTAGCACAGTCTACAGATCATATTTATGAAGGGATTAGGGGGTGCGGTGGCATCACGGTAACCAGTTCTCATCAGATCACCTAAGTTAAGCAACTTCAAGCCCAGTTAGTCCTTGGTTGGGTGACCGTTCGAGTGATCGATTTGGACTCCCGCGTTGTGTCCTTGGGCAAGGCACTTAACCCCGATTGTCCACATGGGAGCATGATGGCGCCGTGTACTAAGGCGTACTGCACGTCGATGGAGCGCATGTTTTCAGCCAATCTAACGCTGCCTGTGCTGCAGTGCGAAGTTGCGATGTTTGGGAGCTGGCAGATGCTCGTCGTTGCTCAGTGGTTCTCTCTGGGTACTCCGGCTTCCTCCACCCGTAAAACTGTCACCGACACAATATGACCTTGGCTGAGGAGCTAGCTCCTCAGCCAAGGTCTTATTGTGTCGGTGGGTTAAAGTGTCGTTAAACCCTAATAAATAAATAAATATGAAGAATGACTCTGTATAATGTCTAGATGAAAATGGCCTTTTTTGGTCGAGTTCAGTCAACCGTGATGGCTGCAGGGGCCCGTTACCTAGATTCGTTTAGCACAGTCTACAGCTTGCATATAATTATAAAGGGATTTCATTGCAGGATGACTCAGTATAATGTCTAGATGAGAACATCCTATTTTGGTCATGATCAGTCAGCCGTGACAGCTGCACAGGCACGTGACCTAGACTTGTTTAGCACAGTCTACAGTTCATATTTATGAAGCAATTTCATAGTAACTTGGAAGGATAACTTGGTATGATGTCTCGATGAGACTCGTATTTTGGTCATGATCGGTCAGTCGTGACCGCCAAACTGTCACATGACCCAGATTCTTTTAGCAAAGTCTACAAGTTATATTTATGAAGAGATTTCATTGTAACTTGGTAGGATGACTCGTTTTGGAATGATTTTACTGTAACTTGGTAACTTTGGTTGACATACGTTAACTGTGAGGGCTACATTAACTCAGGTCTTAATTATTTACCCCAGTCTACACCTCAAATTATTCTTATTGAAAACATAGCATGTAGGGAACAGAAATTAACATATTCTCAATTATCACAATTCTTTTCTTGTTTCGTAATCCTTTCATAAACATTGAACATTATCCTTTTCATCAAACACTGCACACAGTTTGTGATTGTAAAAATATGCATCTGTTTAGTTACTCAATGTCCGTTAAGTTACTCAATGATTGCATTTAAAGTGGTATTGCCTGCCACAAACAATATTTATGGTCTTTTGATACATGTAAATAAAGAACAAGTTTGTAATTATTTCATTTAATTTAAAAAATGAAGATGGCAATTCTCTTCAGCTAGCTGTGGTTGTGGTTTTTGATAGTTTAACTAATACCAACAGATTTGTGGTTAACCTCCCATCTCCCAACCTCCCATCTCTAAAAATTAGTTGCAATATGAGTAGGAAATATGTCTCCTGCTGAATTTATCCTACTGAAAACAACAAAAAATTGTTATACAAGGGCTTTTATTTAATTAATTTCCACCATTTAAAAAAGCCAAAAATAAAACCCCAAAACTGAGTTTTCTTCAAAACTGAAATGGGAACCAGGCCTTTCAATTCCACCGAACTCACACTGGTAACTGATGTCCGCATATTACAGGAATGTTCCCAATTAGAGGGCAAATTTGGTCTGGTTTGATTTTTTTTATGCCTTTCTGTCCGTTTTTATAAGAAGTGACTTAATCCTGGAGATTTTTATATATTTCTACTACACTTTGACAGTCTGTATCATGTAGATTAGCAGTTGTTTAAAGGCAGGTATTGGCTGCATGTATAGGCCGCCACGACTTGCCAAGAAACAAGTGCCAAGTTACTTGTATGGTAATTTTGTGTTTACCCAGAGATTGCATATTAGGGCACTGTTTTGCTGGAGTGGGAGCGTGGTGGCTCAGTGGTACGGCATTGGACTTCAACCCGAAAGGTCCAGGGTTCGATCCCCACCAGGGTAAATGTGCTGTGTCCTTGGGTAAGGCAATTAATCCCGATTGTCTATGAGAGGGCATGATGGCGGTGTGTACTAAGGTGTACTGCACGTTGATGGTGCACTTGTCTTCAACAAATGCTAACCCTGTGTGGAGTTTGTACGTTGGGGAGTCTGGGAGTTACTTGCCACAGCTCAGAGGTTCTCTCTGAGTACTTTCTCCACCCATAAAATTGTCCGACACGAGGTGTCAATAATGTCATTATACCACAATAAATAAATAGATAAATCCTGGAGATTTTTTATAAATTTATACATTTCTTCTAACATTGACAGTCTTCATCATGTAGATTTTCAGTTGTTTAACCCTTTACCTAACGTTACGGCCAAAACCGGCCAGCGCTATTCTAAAAAATCGCCAATTAATTTTCATTATTTTTTCATTTTTTGTCTCTAAAACATAGGTTATGACCCCTCATTGGAACGAGCTCGATGAGCTCGTTCCAATGAGGGGTCATAACCTATGTTTTTGAGACAAAAAATGAAAATAATAGTTACTCAAGATTTTTTTTGTCAAGTGTCATCTGCTTTTCATGTTAGGTAAAGGGTTAAAGGCAAGTATTGGCTGCCTGTACAGGCAGCCAAGACTTGCCAAAAAACAACTGCCAAAGTCCAACATGAGGTGACCCTGGCCATTGAAAGTGTAATTAAACAAACCCCAATAAATAAATAAATAACTGCCAAGGAACTTATATGATAACTTCATGTTTACCTAGAGATTGCATATTGGGGGGGGGGGGAGTGGGCACTGTTCTGCTGGAGTAAAAATAATGAAAGAATTACCACCGTGTAGGCCCCTAAGGACTGAGAAAATTCTAAGGCACCAAGACGCCCCAAAATTGGCATATCGGATAGTAAATTTTACATAAATTCTTCAGTAGGATTAAACAACAGTTGGCTTGGCATGGCTGTAATGTCCCCAGATTAGACAACTCTAAAGGCAGGCTGGAACTGAAACTGAGTAAAATTTTCAAACTGCACATCACTACCAGAAGATCCTATTTCCACAAAAAAAGACAAACATTAACGATGATGAGAAAAACTATTTCAGTTTTCATATTTGTCATGTCAGCAAAGTTTACCAGTCTCTCTATGTTCATGTTGAATTCTGGAATTTCAAACATGTTTTTGTCAGATCAGGTTCTTCAGAGTATATATTGAGATGGACTTTTGGCGTTTCAGATGCACTGAAACAGTGGAAAGGTAGAGACTCGGAAGAGTTTCCCAATGATCAAAATGTCTCTGAGTAATGTTTAATTTTTTTTTCTCCATTGATGACAAAATATAATGAGATGGTGATACCACCATGTACAATGAATATATTTAAAGTCTCATTAGTTTAAGTCTGAGGAGAACTCATACCATTTATCTAATAAGTCTGAATAATATAACAATAACATGAACTTTTGAGGGCGTTATGGTTCATTAACGGCCCTAGAAAAATGATTAACAGCCCGAGGGCCACTTAAAGGCCCGAGACAAAGTCGAGGGCCGTTAATGGTCCCGAGGGCTGTTAATCATTTTTCGAGGGCCGTTAATGTACCATGACGCCCGAAAAGGAATATGTTATTACTATTATTACCACTTACCAAAGAACGCCATTTCAAGCCACTGCAGACATTTTTGATTTAGAAATAGAAGAATGCCATTTCAAGCAACTGAGACATTTTTGATTTACAAATAGAAGAATCGGATTGTCGTCTGTTTATTTACAAACAAAGGTCAAAGTTCAAAGTTGAGTACAATTTATTTGGATGACACGAAAATAGGATTGCTGGAATTTGGCTGAAGCGCTTTAACTACAAACTCACACCGTTATTTAGAAAATGAGATTATTTATCGTATCAATACTCACTCCCACTTTTAAATCCTAAATGAAGTTAATAATCCGAAATAAATCATGGTTTAATCCGTTTTGTTGGAATAAATGGACAACAAAATTTCGAGCACATTAGTGTCATTTTTCCGGAACATAAATTACCCACAATTCTGGGGTAGCGGGCCGTTTTCATTATTAACACTATTTTTGCGGGCTGTTATCGAGTCTTATCATCCACCTCAGATCATTTTAATAACCCAAGGAGCACCCTGTAAAGTGGTAATAATTAATATTAAACCCAGTGGCACAGATTTGTTAACCCTTTACCTAACATGAAAAGCAGATGACACTTGGCAAAAAAATTCTTGAATAACTATTTTTTTTCATTTTTGTCACAAACACAAAGGTTATGACCCCTCATTGGAATGTGCGCAACAAAGTCGTTCCAACGAGGGGTCATAACCTATGTTTTTGACACAAAAAATGAAAAAATAATGAAAATTAATTGGCGATTTTTTAGAAAAGCACTTGGCAGTTTTGGCCATTATGTTGGGTAAAAGGTTAATAGCTCCCGTGATTGAAAGTCAGGGTGAGCAATACTGATTACTCTTCGTCTGTCATCTGGCATCCATCATAATGGTGGTGTTTCTGTATTTCTGAACATGGTACTGTAATGACCTCTTGGACTTTGTGTAGTCGAACAATTTGTAGGGGTAGTGATGAGCTGATGAGGAGAAAGCTCCATCAGATGCATGTTGATGGTCTGAATACACAATTGGCCAATTATTGTTGTACAGTCCTTGTCTGGTCTGTATAATTGAATCTGTGTGATAGATCTTGTTCATCTTTCCCAGAATTGTTATCCATAACCTAACTTAGTGTCATGACCTTGACCCATTGTGATATCATCAAGGTCATAAGCAGTAGCACTTGGATTCTTGTCTTGTATCTAGCTTCCCATAAAAGCAGTGACCCTGGGCAGAGCTGTCTAGGTTGCGAGGCCTCTTGTTATTTAACCCTTTACCTAACGAATCGCCCGCATCCGCCCAAGTAATTTGCAAACTGAGCCGTTGAATTTGTTTTTTTGTTTTTTTAATTATTTTAACAAAACCTTGTCATGTGCCCCCCTCATTGGAACGAGCTCATCGTGCTCGTTCCAATGAGGGGGTCACATGATATGGTTTTGTTGCTTTTTTTTTTAAATTTAAAAAAAAAGTAATTAAAATAATAAATTTTGATATTCTCTGCGTTGGGTAAAGCGTTAGAGAATTGTAAGGATGAAATGTATATGAAGAACATGAATGAATCCATTGTGTTTTTTGTAAATATCTTGTGACGTACATACAGTACAGCCACTGTGGACTGGTCACTATCCACGGGCGGGCAGTATTTCCAGGGACACAATAATTAGACTCCGAACACTAATTATAGGAATAATCATCAAAATTTTAATTAACGAAGCACCAGGTAGAATGTGGTGCTTCATTAATTATAATTTTGCTGATGATGATTTTTAGCTTAACAATTGCCATTGCTTGGTGTTAGTCTGTGAGTCTATAAGTCTGTGAGTCTGTTCACATTTTCTTTAGCACAGGCTACACTCCGTAGTTCTTGTCCGATCGTTACAAAATTTCATAAGCGGGTTTGAGGGCATATCTAGATGAGAACATCCCCTTTTGATTGCAATCGGTCAACCGTTATGGCTGCCCAATCCCAAAACCCGAAAACGTTTAGTCATCTACAGGTTGTATTTATGAAGGGATTTTATTGTAACTTGGTAGGATGTCTCTCTATAATGTCTAGATGAGAACATCTTCTTTTGGTTGTGATCTATCAACCGTGATGGCTGCCCAAGCCTGAAACTCAAAAACTTTTAGCACAGTCTACAGGTCATATTTAGTATGGAGGGATTTCATTGTAACTTGATAGGATGACTCTGTATGGTGTCTAGATGAGAACTTCCCCATTTGGTCACGATCTTTCAACCATGACGGCTGCCCGAGCCCAAAACCCGAAAACCTTTAGCACAGTCTACAGGTTGTATTTATGGAAGGATTTCATTATAACTTGGTAGGATGACTCCATGTAATGTCCAGATGAGAACGTCCCCTTTTGGTTGGGATTGGTCATCTGTGATGGTTACAGGGGCCCAAAGCCCGAAAGCCTTTAGCACAGTCTGCAGGTCATATTTATGAATGGATTTCATTGTAACTTGGTGGGATGACTCCAGATAATGTCTAGATGAGAACGTCCCCTTTTGGTCGTGATCATTCAACTGTGATGGCTGCCTGAGCCCAAAACACGAAAAGCTTTAGCACAGACTACGGGTCACATTTATGAAGGGATTTCATTTTAGGATGACTCGGGATATTGTCGAGATGAGGACATCCCCTTTTGGTTTCGATCGGTCAACCGTGATGGCTACACAGTCCCAAAGCCCGAAAACCATTAGCACAGTCTACAGGCTGTATTTATGAAGGGATTTCATTGTAACTTGATAGGATGACTCGTTTTGGAATAATTTCACTGTAACTTGGTAACTTTTATTAACATACATTAACTGTGAGGGCCACATTAACCCACCCCTCAATTCTTTAGTACAGTCTACACCTCAAATTATTTTTATTGAAAACATAACATACAGGGAACAGAAATTAAGACATTCTCAATTATCACAATTCTTGTCTTATTTCATAATCCTTTCATAAACATTGAACATTATCCTTTTCATCAAACACAGCACACAGTCAACTTAAGCTACAGTGTCATTGACACTTTCATTATTACCTGGTAAATGCATGTGTGGACATCACTGCCCATGTGTGCATTATGACTAATCTACGGTGACTGTACTGTAATTCATGTTGTGTCAACATGCATACTACAGTTAAAACTAGAAGTCCTGTCATGAAATGCACGCAAATAGCATGTCGATCTGCACGTTAATCTATGCGTTATGACCGTAGTAAGGCTATCAAATTCTGTACAAATGGTCTGTGCACAAGCAATGTTTTAGCCAATGGACTTCCGGGTAACCCAGAGGTCCATTGGCAGAAACATTGCCTGTGCTTGCTGTGAGTAACCAGGAGAACCTGCTGTGCTTTGCATGTCATTCGATATGGCAGTTGCACACAATTCCTACGCGTAATTAAGCCTGGATAAGTGCACAGTTCATGTCAGGACTTCTAGTTTTAACTGTACGTGAGTTATAACAGTGCTAACCCTGCTTGCGTGGAGTTAGTACATTGGGGAGCCTGACAGTTGCTTGCCATTGCTTGGTGGTTCTCTTTGGGTACTATGGCTTCCTCCACATGTAAAACTGTCCAACATGAGCAGGTTTTGCATTTTGTACAGAGGTTGGGGCTTGAAAGAAAGCCTCAGGTTTAGAAGGTCTGGGCCTACTCGGGGCTGATTTTTAAACATGTATGGAATTTCTTAATTTTGCTTAAAAATGTTCATAAACCATTTTAAGCATGCATGTGGTTTCTATTAAGCATATATTCTGCATATTTTAGAGCATTGGCATGTTGCTGATGGTGGCTTAGAATTGAGCTGGATGGATGGATTAGCATTTATACCAACTTGGTCCATGGATACCACACGTATCTCATACTTTCATTTACATACTTCCCTGTGTTGTAGTCAAAGTTTACCTATGAGTTGGTGGAAATGTCAATTTCACCTTCATGCCTGTCAAGCTGTGCTCATGTGGGGTGAAATGAAAACAGATAAATTACAGCAGCCTTCTACTTGCCAATTCATGAACTGAAGATTGTTGTGTGTTGTCATTTCTAAGTTTTTTTTATTCTTTCTTTGCTTCTTCTCAATAAAATACTATGCTTTTAATGAGCTAAGCGGGAGCGCGGTGGCAGACTGTTGGACCTCTATGCTAGAGATCCCAAGTTCGACCCCAGTCTGGGATGATCTGCGTTGTGTCCTTGGGCAAGGCACTTTATCCCGGTTGCCTACATGGGGGCACGATGATGCTGTGTACTAAGGCATACTGCACGTCGATGGTGCACATGTCCTCAACCGCTGTAATCCTGCTTGAGCGGAGCTTGAACAGAGTTAGAATGGTGAGGAGGTGACAGTTGCTCGTCGATGCTCGGTGGTTCTCTCCAGGTACTCCGGCTTCCTCCACCCACAAAACTGTCATGGTCACGATTAGCCATTGTGCATAAGTATGTGACCTTGAGCACCAATAATAAATAAATAATTAATGAGCTAAGCATATTGTATTTATTATATTAAAACAATGCTTCGTTTCATTTTAATGGACTGAAAATGTCCACAACGTCAGGCCATGTGCAAGTTCTGCTAATAATACTCCAAACCACACCCACAGTGATAAACATCTCACCACATTGTATGAATCTGATTTAGAATAAATACATATTTTTCTATTCTGCCCCAGGTAAATGTTCTGTTCAGCTTATGTAGTGGTTCTTTGAGAAAAAAATACAGGAAATCATTTTCATTTTTTTATTGTTTCATGTCTCTACTGCTAAAAGAAACTAAATATTTCAAACTCCACTTCGGATGGGCATGATCATGTTGAGAATACATTATCAGTATTCCACCCTCAATGGCCATTGCACTGTTACAAAAAACTGCCCTCACCAGTTAAACCTTTACCGAACGTAACGGCCCAAACCGGCCAGCGCTATTCTAAAATATCGCCAATTAATTTTCATTATTTTTTCATTTTTTGTCTCTAAAACATAGGTTATGACCCCTCATTGAAATGAGCTTGTCGAGCTTGTTCCAATGTGGGGTCATAACCTATGTTTTTGAGATAAAAAATGAAAATAATAGTTATTCAAGAATTTTTTTTGCAAGTGTCGTCTGCTTTTCATGTTAGGTAAAGGGTTGAGACAGGTATACAGGTAGGCCCATACAAAAAATGGAAACACTACCGCATGGTCAATATAATAATTCACATGCACTTAACCCTTTACCCAACATAGAGAATATCAGAATTTCGTTCCAATGAACTCTTTCCAATGAGGGGTCACATGATATAGTTTTGTGGAAATATTTTGAAAAATTAATTTTTTTCAACTGCTCAATTTGCAAACTACGTGGGCAGATGCGGGCGATTCTTTAAGTAAAGGGTTAATGTCCTCTTGCAGTAAATAATAACAGAGTAATCGTGTGCGATATCTAAGAACCGCGTTTTTCCGTTAAATTTTAATGTCGGGTGGCAAAACTTCCTACTAAAATTGTTGTGGCGAAAAAATCGCTCCGACAGAAGCACCTTCAGGGCCCAGGCCAATCCTCCCTGATAAAATGCAAAGCCTGCATGAGGTGACCCTGGCTGTCGAAATAAATAAATAAATATAACAGTTAATTTCATGCCTTAATCAGCTGATTATTGAGTTTGAGAATGGGCAATAAGAAACCAGAAATGTGTTTTTCCGTCTCAAAAACGGTGAAATTTTTTTTTAACCTCCCACTTTTGTTTCATGGCGATTCATCTCAAATGTGATACCAAAACCAGTACTTTATGTACTTCAGTTCTTTTTTCATCATCATTCAACTTGAATGGCTTTTTTGCATTGTATTATATGGGTATACTCTTAAACAACTTTCTCAGGTGAGCGGTTAAGCTCCTTGGGCCTTTTATTGCTGCAAAAGTTTGAAGCATCTCCAGTCCCTATCAGTACTACCTTAGAAAACCAAACTGGCTATAGAAAAGAAGTCTTAATTTCAAGGGCTGGAAAAACATCATTTGTGCCAGAATCTCATCTCTAGCTTTATTTAATCTTTTGACTGACACATCTTGTAGACATTTGCAAAATATTTTCTTGAATGACTAAATATTTTCATTTTTTGCTTTGAAAACATAGCTTATGGCTCCTGATTGCAATGAGCTCATTCCAGTGAGGAGTTCAACACTATGTTTTGAAACAAAACTTGAAAATAAAGGATTGAATTGATTAAATTCTTACTTGCTTTGTAGGAAAAATTTGCTACTTGAAATTTATGTAATTTGACATCAGTGTGCAGGTGGTTAACTTGTGTTAGGTAAACTTGGAGTACAATACAACTTTTGTTGTTGCTATTTACACCAAGACTTTTGACAGTTTTTGATCCTGTTACTAAACAGTTGGATGATGAATGAATTTATGAATGACTGCATGCACGGGTATTACCTGGGATGATTCTTGGCACAATTAATGCTGTATTCAATTCTCAGGAAGATTCAATTGACTTGGGAGACACAAAAATGGAATCCCATATATACTTGATCTTCTAATTAATTCATTTTTAGCTCAACTTTGGCGAAGCCAAATTTGAGCTTATGCCATGGCCAGTCGTCTGTCGTCCGTCTGGCTGTCTGTCCGTCTGTCCGTCAACAATTCAATACTGCTTGGGCTAGAGCCCGTGTTTATGAACCGATCTTTACAAAACTTCTTGGGTACCTTTGTTATGACCTTGGGACGAGAATGAGTGTTTTTGGGTTCAGTCCGAAATTCAAGATGGCAGCCAGCCACCATTTTGTACCGACGATGCAGAAATCTGTTTTTTGCACAGAACTTCCATATGAAAGTGCTGATTTGAATAATTTTTTGTATGAATGTTTAGTACCATGGGATACATCACAAATAATACTGGTTTTTTTCTCGTTAGTAAATTATGCAAATTAGACTAACTTTGATGTATTTAGTGTTACTTTCAGTACTGTCAGTGCAAATGCCAGTACGGCTCGGGCTAGAGGCCGCATTTATGAACCGATCTTTACGAAACTTCTTGGGTACCTTTGGTATCACCGTGGGACGAGAACGAGTGTTTTTGGGTGCGGTCCAAAATTCAAGATGGCCGCTGGCAGCCATTTTGTTCAAAATTAGAGGCAATCAGATTTTTGCGCAGAACTTCCACATGAAAGCTCTGATTTGAATAATTTTTTGTGTGAATGTTTAGTACCATGGGATACATCATATATAATACAGGTTTTTTTCTCGTGCAGAAATTATGCAAATTAGATGAACTTTGATTTTTTCAGTGCTACTTACACACAGTAAGTACACATGTCAATACGGCTCGGGCTAGAGGCTGTATTTATCAACCGATCTTCACGAAACGTCTTGGGTTCCTCTGCTATCACCTTGGGACGAGAACAAGTGTTTGTGAGTGTGGTCCGAAATTCAAGATGGCTGCCAGTGGCCATTTTGTACCGAAATTAGGTCTAATCAGTTTTTAGCTCATCTTGACAAAGTCAAGCTGAGCTAATCTCATCGCTCTCCGTCCGTCGTCCGTCAACACCATGTTTTGGTCTTCTCCTCCAAAGCCACTGGGCCAATTCAAGTGAAAGTTTGTGTGAGTGATGGTCCCAAAGGGGCATTTCATTTTTGTTCAACTCAGCATGCCCAGCCCCATAGGGAGGGAGTGGGGGAAAATGCTCCAAAATATTTTAAAAATCTTCTTCTCAAGAACCAGTGTGTACAATGACTTGATATTTGCTATGGAGCTTCCATATGAAGTGTAGAATCAAATTTGTTCCAACGAAGTTTGTGAAGTAATATTTGGCTTTGTAATAGGAGGGGTAAGATTTTTGGCCCCGCCCAAAATTTCTATTTTCTGAACCGATGGTCCGGTATGAACCAAATTTGGTTTGTGGTAGTATTGGGTCATAAGTACTTGACCCATGCAAAAAAAAAAAATTCCCGCATCCCCATGGGAACCCTGGGAGCTAAAAATAGAAATATTTTCAAACGCCCATATTTCCCAAACCCCACGGAACAGAGAGCTTTTATTTGGTATGAAGTATCCTTATGACCAGTAGAATTGAATGGTAAAAAAAAATTGCCATCGGTTTTGTTAGGGTGTTCTGTAATGGGCATCGAAAAAATGCTGAGTCAGCATATTTGCAAAAATTTAAAAAAATCTTTTCTCCAGAACCAATCATCAGAATCTTTTGATATTTGGTATACAGCATTCATAGGGGGGTCAGATAAAAGTTTGTTGAAATAAAGCTCATTGGTTCATATTTGGGCTCTCTACAGGAGCCCGAAGTTTTAACATAGGATAATATGGGGAATATTCTTCAAAAATCTTCTTCTTCAGAACCACCAGTCAGAATCTTTTAATATTTGGTATACATCATTGTTATGAGAGTCAGATTCTAGATTGTTCAAACCAAGTCCCTAGGTTAATATTTGGGCTTTCCTTTATCTTTGTTCCATATGGAGGGTAATTTAAAAAAATCTTCTTCTTCAGATCCATCAGTCAGAATGCTTTGATATTTGGTATGCAACATTTCTATGGGGGTCAGATTCAAGTTTGTTCAAATCAGATCCCTAGGTATATATTTGGGCTCACTATGGTAGCCCAAATTTTTACTTAGTGCAATATGAGGAAATTTCTTTAAAAATCTTCTTCTTCAGATCCACCAGTCGGAATGCTTTTATATTTGGTATACAACAACTCTAGGGGGGTCAGATTCCAGGTTGTTCAATTCGAGTGCCTAGGTTAATATTTGGGCTCCATATGGGAACATGAAATTTAACTTAGTACAATATGAGGGAATTTCTTCAAAAATCTTCTTCTTCAGATTCACTTGTCAAAATGCTTTCACATTTGGTATACAACATCTCTAGGGGGATCAGATTCAAGTTTGTTCAAATCGGATCCATAGGTTAATATTTGGGCTCGCTATGGTAGCCCAAATTTGAACTTAGTGCAATTCGAAGAAATTTCTTTACAATTTCTCTTCTTCAGATCCAACAGTCAGAATGCTTTCATATTCGGTACACAACATCTCTAGGGAAGTCAGATTTAACTGTGTTCAAATCAATAGCCTGGGTTAATATTTGGGCTCTCTATGGGAGCCGGAATTGGCCATTTTGCTGAAGAATTAAAAATTTTGTATTCAGTACCCTCAAGAGGTACTAAGATTAATCCACATAGGTTGTATCAAGGGGCTTCATAGGGGAGCTCTACATTTTACTTGTGATCAACTGAAGAAAAGGCATGATGCCCAGGTTATTTTTGTCACTCCTGAGGGACTCAAGGATTGACAGTGTAGCCTATGGAGATGGCTTGCTAAATGTAGACTCATTCTTGGACTCTGTTTAAATTGTGTTCTGTACAAGATGAGTGCTTCAGGCCCCGTAGGGCCTCTTGTTTGTACACAACTTCTATACGGCTCAGGCTAGAGGCCGTATTTATGAACCAATCTTTACGAAACGTCTTGGGTACCTTTGTTATCACCGTGGGATGAGAACGGGTGTTTTGGGGTGTGGTCCAAAATTCAAGATGGCCACCAGCAGCCATTTTGTACCAAAATTAGTGCAATCAGTCTTTTGTACAGAACTTCTATATGAAAGCTCTGATTTGAATAATTTTTTGTGTGAATGTTTAGTAAAATGGAATACATCACATACAGTACGGGTTTTTTTCTTGTGCAAAAATTATGCAAATTAGATGAATTTTGATTTATTTAGTGCTACTTATACACTGTAAGTGCACATGTCAATACGGCTCGGCTTAGAGGCTGTATTTAGCAACCAATCTTCACGAAACTTCTTGGGTTCCTTTGTTATCACCTTGGGACGAGAACAAGTGTTTATGAGTGCGGTCCAAAATTCAAGATGGCTACCAGTGGCCATTTTGTACCGAAATTAGGTCCAATCAGTTTTTTGTCACAAATTCTATACAGCTCATATTTGTGAACTGATCTTCACGAAACTTCTTGGGTAACTTTGTTTTCACCTTGGGACAGGAATGAGTGTGTTTGGGGTGCCTTTGTTATCACTGTGCTATGAGAACAAATATTTTGGGGTTCAGTCAGACCCACTCTGGGACTCAAAGATTTCTTTTCTAGTTTAGCATCTGACTGTCACCCACCTTTACAATACTTTACCTATACATTTGTTACAGGCTACGGTCAGTATTTATGTACAGGCTGTTACAATACTTTATATTTACCTTTGTTATCAGGTCATTACCTAGATGTTTGTCATTGCTGTGTCACATACTATACATGTACATGTCTTGACAAGTTGAGCTACAGTGTCATTGACACTTTCCTTACTTCTCGTTTTCATTTTTCCAGTTATATTTTTTATGAATTAAACTGCTTCTATATTGCGCAAGCATAATATGCTGGCCTAAATATTTCTGAATTTATGGCATACTTCAGTATTTTGCAACCATGTCTGCAAAACATTCTGTCTGAAAATCCTTTTCACATTGTTAGAAGACAACGCGGTTTCACCTGTGTTGGTTCCTATCATCAAGTAACAGTACAGTGGAACCCTGTTAATTGAATAGCCACTTTGCCATTGAAAATTATTCAATTAACAGGAGTATTCAATTAACAGGGATTGTGTCACTTTCCTGTGTTCTAGAGATAAACTTAGCAATTATTCTATTATATCTTGTTTGACAGAGCTTCATGAGCTCTGTCAAACAAGATATAATAGTTTAAATGCCTGTATTGGATGTACTGAGGCCAAATAGGTCTATCTACAAAGGAAAACTTGTGAGAGTGAGGGTAATTTCTCGAAAGGTTACAAGATTTTTTATTTCAATTAACAGGAGTTTACTCTAAAACCTATATTCAATTAACAGGTCAAATTTGTACTGAATGCATGGTAAATGGTTTTGTGTTGGGAAATTATATTCAATTAACAGGGTTATTCAGTTAAGAGATATCCAATTAAGTGGGCTCCGCTGTACCCTTATAAAAATGTAGGATTCAGAAGATGTTCAGAAAAAACAATTTGTTTGATGCAATAACTTGGCCCGTTCGCTAAAAATTCAAATTGGAATGTTCTACGACATAACGTCCGTTGTCCTAGCTGGCGGTGTATATTTTACAGTTTTTTTTCTCAATATTGAACATATGATTTCGATTTCCAACCCATATTCACATTTATAGCTCTTAACCCTCTGCACACTGTTGTCAAAATACCCAAGTTTTCATCAGCAAATGTTTCCCACAATGCAACTGAGAATTTAATAAATTATATCTTGTTTGACAGAGCTCATTGAGCTCTGTCAAACAAGATATATTTTGTTAAAACTTTCATGCTGCATGGGCAATATGGGGTCATTGACGGAAATTTTGAAATACTACCAGAGTGCCAGAAGTTAATAATGAAGAAATTCCTCTATTAAAAGCTTTCGGCCAAAGGCCTTCATCAGTTTAGCTAGCTTCAGAAAATACTACACATACTCAGTTGAATGCAAATTTCACAATAAAGGCAAAGAAAAGACGTTAGACGTCGAATCACCCTTCATTGTAATTCTAGCATCAGAGAATGAAATTTTTGTTGTTCCATGTGTTAAATCCTGACCCCTTCCGCATTTCCAATTTCATACACCAGTAATCTTCATGTAAGAGTCTGAGTTGCTTACCCCCATTTACTTAATAATGTTTATGAGGAATCATAGTCACATTTTCACATTTTAGGAATGAGACTTGGAACTCGATTGATTAATTAAAAAGCAAATATAACCTTGGAGGAACTTTGACTATGAAAATCCAATTTTCATAATGAAACTTTTTCCTTGATTATGTCAAGAAGTTAAATCTTTCTGAACAATAGGTTGATAGATACTCTATTGGAAAAAAGTCTTTTGACTCCGTTAGAACTTGTATTGGCCGAGTTCAGATGGAGATTTTTAACTGAGAATCAGTATTCACTGCGATCAGTATTTGTGGTGTCTTGTTATGCCACCTCCAATAAACTTTGACTGAAAATTCCAGTGGCCAAGGCAATGAATGCGATGACCTCCATCCATCCATCCATCCATCCATCCATCCATCCATCCATCCATCCATCCATCCGTTCATTTGTCTGTCTGTCCATCCATCCATATATCCATCCATTCATCCACAATTCCTTTAGCACACCCTACAGGGCACAGCTCTCACCCGATCAGTTGGGGCAATGTCTAGATGGGAGCTATTAAATTTTTCGTTTAAAAACATGGCCGCCAGCAGCTATCTTAGATTTGGGATATAAATTGTCAACAATTCCATTGGCACACCCAGCATGCACCTCTCACCCAGTCTTTTTCAAATTTCATATATAGCTTTTGTGCGATGTCTGAATGGGAGCTATCAAATTTTTCTGAATTTCGTTGAAAAACATGACTGCCAATGACCATCTTAGATTTGGCAACAATTCTATTAACACACCCTACAGGCCACCACTCTCACCCACTATTTTTCAAATTCCATATATAGCTTTGGTGTGATGTCTAGATGGGAGCAATCAAATTTTTCTGAATTTTGCTAAAAAACATGACCACCAGAGGCCATCTTGGATTTGGCATATAAATTGTCAACAATTCTATTAGTACACCCTGCTGGCTGCATCCCTCACCCGGTCTTTTTCAGATTTCATATGTGGCTTTGGTATGATGTCTTTTCTGTAGAAACTTGAGTGAATGACTTGGAATTACTGGAACTTTCTATTTAGTTCAGTCCCTTCTTGGATAAGTTGAGGTTTAGTGTCATTGACACCTTCATTGTTATAATACATCTACCCAGATTATATTATACAAGATGTCTGTGTGAATATTTTCCCCTAATTTGCGATATGTCTGCAGAGAGGCTTCATGCTGCATTCGAAGAACTCGAGAGTAGATGACTTCATGCATTCCTCATTACTTTTTGTTAGCTCACCTGACTGAAAGTCAGGGTGAGCTTTTCTTATCACTCTTCGTCCATCGTCCGTCCGTCGCCCATCGTCCTGCGTGAAGGTGGTGTTTGAGCCTCTTTCTCCTAAACCACTGGCCACATTTTAGTTAAATTTCATGTAAATAGTGGTTATATAGGGGCATTTGGGTTTTTCTTCAAACTGGATTTCTGCTCATATTGTGGAGTGGGGTGGGGCCAAAATGCACAAAATTTTAAAAAATCTTCTTCTCATGAACCAGCCATAGCAGAGACTGGATATATGGTATGCAGCTTCCATTTGAGGTGTAGACTCAAGTTTGTTCAAGAGAAGTTTGACGGGCAATATTTACCTTTGTTCTGAGAGGGACAAGAATTTTTGCCCCGCCCAAAATTTCTATTTTCTGAACCCAGAGGCCGATTTGAACCAAATTTAATATGAGATATTATTGGGTTATAAGTACTTGATTTATGCCAAAAATTTTTTTCCTGCAGCCCTGTGGGAACCGCAGGAGCTAAAAATAGAAAAAAAATTAAAACGCCCATATCTCCAAAACTGCATGGCACCGAGAATTTTTAGTTGGTGTGAAGCTTCCTTAGGACCAACAGAAAGGATTGGTAAAAAAAAATTGCCAACGGTTTTATCATAGGGTACAGTTTTGGGACTTAGAAAAAGTGCTGAGTCAGCACTTTTTAATACTGTAAGCAATGGGAAGAACATTAAAAAATCTTCTTCTCCAGATCCAGCAGGCAGAATCTTTTGATATATATTTGATATGTGACAGCCCGAATTATAATTTAGTTCAATATGAGGAATTTTCTTTAAAAATCTTCTTCAGATCCAGCAGTTGGAATATTTTGATATTTGGTATGCAGCATCCTTAGGGGGGTGAGATTCAAGTTTGTTCAAGCCATGTCCCTAGGTCCATATTTGGGCTCACTGCGGGAGCCCGAATGATAACTTAGTTCAAAATGAGGAGTTTTCTTTAAAAATCTTCTTCTTTAGATCCAGCAGTCGGAATGTTTTGATATTTGGTATGCAGCATCCTTAGGGGGGTGAGATTGAGGTTTGTTCAAGCCATGTCTCTAAGTCCATATTTGGGCTCACTGTGGGAGCTTGAATTGTAACTTAGTTCGAAATGAGGAATTTTCTTTAAAAATCTTCTTCTTCAGATCTAGCAGTTGGAATGTTTTGATATGTGTAGCATCCTTAGGGGGGAGGGGGGAGATTCAAGTTTGTTAAAGCCAAGTCCCTGGGTCCATATTTGGGCTCCCTGTGGGAGCCCGAATTATAACTTAGTCAATATGAGGAATTTTTCTTTAAAAGTCATCTTCTTCAGATTCAGCAGTCGGAATGTTTTGATATTTGGCATGCTGCAACCTTAGGGGGCTGAGATTCAGATTTGTTCAAGCCAAGTCCCTTGGTTTGTATTTGGGCTCACTATGGGAGCCCGAATGACAACTTAGTTCAAAATGAGGAATTTTATTTAAAATCTTCTTCAGATCCAGCAGATGAAGGCTTTTGATATTTTTTATGCAGCATCCTTAGGGGGGTAAGATTCAAGTTTGTTCAAGCCATGTCCCTAGGTCCATATTTGGGCTCATTGTGGGAGCTCGAATTGTAACGTAGTTCAAAATGAGGAGTTTTCTTTAAAAATATTCTTCTTCAGATCCAGCAGTCGGAATGTTTTGATATTTGGTGTGCAGCATACTTAGTGGGGTGAGATTCAAATTTGTTAAAGCCAAGTCCCTGGGTTCATATATGGGCTCCCTGTGGGAGCCCGAATTATAACTTAGTTCAATATGAGGAATATTCTTTAAAAATCTTTTTTTTTAGATCCACTGGTCAGAATCTTTGGATATTTGGTATAAGCTTTTCTAAGGAGAAGCAGATGCAACTTGTTGAAATCAATTCTCTGGGTTGATATTTAGGCTACCATGTCAGGTGAGTGCCCTCAGGCCCCCTGGGGCCTCTTGTTTAGTTATCTCCCAACTCTCTGTATTTAAATCTGTTTTTTTCTACTTTCCTGCAAATTGAAACCAGAATTGTGACCTGTTTCTCGCTATTTTTTCAAGTGCAGAATTCCAACCAACGAAATTATTTCTGAACTGTTTCTAACTTTGACAATAGCTTATTTTCACACATTCTTTTTCTTCTTTGTTTTTTTTGTTGTGGCAATGTAGGAGGTACTTTTCCGGTTATCTCCCAAAACTTCTACAGCCAAAACTTCTACAACCCAGAACTTCTACACTGTGATTGATCAGTTAATTGTTCACACCTGTTTTTGCAATGGAACAAACCAAACAGTGATTAGGAGATCCCCTAAAATAACTTCTCATCTTAATAATAAAATTTGATGAGTTGTATGTGTATTTAGTAACAACAAATCACAACATAATATTAAATAAAGTGAATTTTAGTCAGTGAATATAATTATGATGAGTTTAAAAAATGGTATATAATGAAGTATCTCTTCATTTCATGTAATCAAAAATATCAGAATGGCTGGTTTGAGAAAAGTAGAGTTTGTTATGTCACAGAAAGGAACTTCCCAAGTACTCCTAGATGGATATTTGTATAACAAGAATGTTGCTAGAAAGACATGCATCCATTGGAAGTGTGTATTATCTACATGTAAAGGACATTGCGCAACTGTGGGAGATATTTTTAAAAATGTAACTGAACATTCACAGGGCCCTGAAGACAACAACCGAGTCAGATTCGTGAGTTCTATGAGAAAGAGAGCCAGACACGAAACTACACAGATGCACACTATGTACAACGCGGAGGTAGCAAGACAAAACCCGAATGAAGTTCACCAGCTTCCTTCATTTCCATCAATAAGTAGTGCCTTATAAAGACATAGGCGGAAGACTATACCCACTTTACCACAAACCAGGTCAGAGGTCAATCTTGATGGACACTGGACAATGACATTAGATGGACGACCATTTCTTCTTTTCACAGATGGTGAGAATGACAAAATTCTGCCTTTTTCCACCACTGAATACCTTGAGTCACTTCAGTCAGCTGAAACCATATATATGGATGGAACATTCACATCTTCTCCTGATCTTTGGAATCAAGTTTACATTATAAATGCACGTACTGGTTCAACCACATATACACTTGTATTTGCTCTGCAACTAGATCGACAGGCAACAACATATGAAAGACTTTTCAGCCGGCTCAAGATGGAAATACAACAAAGACTAAATTGTTCTTTAACCCCAAGCTGTGCACAAACTGACTTTGAACTTGCAGCGATACGTGCAGTTGAGAGAGAATTCCCCAGTGCCGAAATAAAAGGGTGTTTTTTCCACTATTGTCAAGCCATTTGGAGGAAGACACAACAGCTTGGGCTAGCTGTCCAATACAAAGAGGATATTGAGGTACAAAAATGGGTCCGTAGGGCTGCTGGTCTAGCACTCCTTCCTGAAAATACTATACAAGACACTTGGGTTGATGTCATGAGCTCTACACCAGATGTCTCAAGAGCTAGACTTCAATGACTACATAGTGACTACCTGGGTTGACGATGTTGCAAGGCACCCAATCTCACAATCATAACCTCACAACTGGACCATGAACTAACAACAATCTAGAAGGGTTTCATAACCGACTGAACAGGACATTACCTCACTGTCATCCCAACATTTTCCGTTTTATTGAAGTCAAAAATCAAAACTACTTATATCCTGTATTTAGTTTTGTGTCAAAAATCAAAACCACTTCTATTTATTATGAACTAACTGTATTTAATTATATGCGTCTAATCATGACATATGTCAAAAAACAAAACTACTTCTATTTATTATGAACTACTTGTATTTAATTTTGTATCAAAATTCAAAAAACTCAAAATTTATATGCGCCTTATCATAAAATTAATAATAAACAACCCATTTTTCACATACTGTGTTTTTATTTAATTGGACAATCCCATTCACAAGTTAAGGTAACATGCACAATATTAATCATGCCTTGGACCCTGAAATGTGTTGTTTTAGACTGTAGAAGTTTTGGCTTTAGAAGTTTTGGGAGGTTACCACTTTTCCTAGTTTTTTTTCGAATGAAATTTTTAACCTCTTAACTGTAGACCCCCACTACTCCTTCTGGCCAATAAGCTCTTGAAATTCTTTTAAAAGAATTTTTGAGAATCACCACTGACAGAAATATTTCTGAGGAATTTCCTCACAAAACCACCTTGGTACAGGTATTCTGTCCCAAGTCGAGTTTCATACTGGGATGATTTGTACAAAAGCTGATCATTTTTTTTTTGGAGGTGTGGGGGGTGGGGGTGGGGGGGGGGGGGGTGTTTGGGAGAGGGTATTGCACTTTCACATGCTTTTTCAAATGGAGATATTAACCCCCATAGTTTGGTACCCTATCCATTAAACTTGAAATTAATTAAACATAATTTCTTCTGAACCACAAATATTTTCTTATATTAATGCATTAACTCTTACTTGAACTTTGTGAGGTTTTTTGCAGAAAAACATGATGATTTTAGAGTATTAGAGATTGGGAAAAAAAGAGTGGAAAGACAGGAGAGGAGGAAGAAACGACCTCCCAAAGAAGTAAGATTTTGTTTTAAATAAATTTATGTATATTGGATGATGACATAACAGCCTTCTTTATAATCATATTACACACTGCATCACATCATTACACACACCACCTTTTCCATCAATCGTTAGTCTTCAGCAGGTTTCAGCCTTTTGCGGTGCATGCAAACCTCAGATGACATCAAGTCTTCAGCAGGTTTCAGCTTCTTGTGGTGCATGCATACCTCAGATGTCATCACGTATGACTTCTGTTTTTTAGAATTGGGGGTTTTGGTATTCTGGGATATCATTCATCACTATATACCTTTAGTTAAGGTTTTCAATTCCTGACTTCATAATTTTCTGTTGCCTCTTTTGGTGGTACGACATGCCAAATAAGGTGCTGGCCATTGTGTGACCTAACCAAACAGTGCCTACTAAAACGGCGCCCAACTCTGGTAAAAATGACTCAGCAGCATTGGGCAAAAAGTTCCCACCAAAACGTCCCCAGACATTGCTCAAAACATCTCCTTAATTTTAATCAATACGTCTCCTGACATTGCCCCAAATGATTTCCCCTGGCATTGGTCAAAACCAAGGCTGGAAGTAAGCAATGTGTCATTTGTAGATGAAGGTGTCCAGAGGGTGAATTTACTGATGCTGTCCCATACCATAGGCTAGAATCCTCCAATACATCCTCTTTCTTTTTTGGCCTGTGACCTTGTTTCAGATTGAGGTTCACAGAGGTAAAGTTAGTGATGCTACCCTGCTACGCAGGGTAGCATCACCAAATTCACCCTCTGGGGACCTCATTCTGCAGATGACAGTCTGTTTATTTCCAGGCTTGGCCAAAACATCCTCCAACAATGGTCAAAATGTCACCAAAGGAATGAACAAAAGAAATATTCAACATCTTTGACCCCCCCCCCCCCTCCTCCCCTCAACCCCTCCAATAGCCTGTCCAGTGTTTCATTCCTAAATAATAGATTTGTTTTGATAAACTTTAAATTGAGAAATAAATAACTGGTTGTTTTGATCAATGCTTGGGCACATTTTGAGTTGACGAGTGTGGGTGGACGTTTTTGACCAATTTTGGCCGGGGGAAATTTTGACTTGCAGGGTGCATGGGTGGACATTGATAATTCCAAGTACTGACACTTAGTGCAGAATATGCTTGAAATATGAATATTTGGAGAGCATGTGCATAGTATACACAGCATATATAATTGAACTGTTATTGAAGAAAGGAAAAAAAAGTTTTTCTTGTCAAATAAATAAAATGATCTCATTTGACTTGAACATATTTGTCTGTCTTGGTAACAGAAAATGCTCACTCTCAATAACTACTCATTATCTATCTAATTAAATAGCTGGAATTTAGTTGTTAAGAAACAATATCTCCCACATGATGCTTACTCAACTACTGATTCTTCTGTGACATCTTTCAACAAAAAAAATTCCTATCCCCCCAAATAATTACCTACCTCACAACCTGGATATTTCTAGGCAACAAATCAGAAAGCCACATATTTCTTTGGTCAATTCTCTTCAAAAACTTGACCTGTAGTTTTAGTTTGATTTTATCGTCATGCAGGCATGTGGGTGGGTGGACTGGCATCTCCTTTCTTGTTAGCGACTTTCTTAACAGTGTTTTGAATGAGTTTGAAAACAGGTGCAGTTTGGCCATACTGAACGTAGTTATGGCCCTTAATTAGTTAATTTTTTGCCTGGCTTTAGCTCATTAGCGTAATAACTTGAACAAATATCAATGGATTTGATTTTCTTATAATGACAAGCCTTATAGGTGTGAAAAATCTGCATTGGTGATGCGTAATCCTTGTTTTTTTTGGTTTTTTTTTTAGCTTTAAAGCGATCACTTTAAGGCTTTCATTTCTTCTGCTACAGTAGGCAGATACTTTGGTATTGGTCATAGGTCCCTTCTGCCCAAAGTGGTTTCGAGATCATTTTGCCCTCATTTCCCACCAAAGTTGTTTTGGCTCAGAGTAGTTTCACCCCATGCTAATATCCAAAATCTAGTCCAATTTCCAGCCCTGGTAATTCACCCTCAGCAATCAGTAGTGCCGAGGAAAATGCCGAGGAAATGAAAAATATCCACAGCAAAAATACTGCTAAGAATGGCTTCTTCAGAAAGCCTTGAAGTGGCAGAAATTGCACAACTTCCAGGTTACACAAGGAATCGAACCATGTGGGTTGCACTATGTTGTATTGTTAATCTTACAATTTACAGTACAAACTGCAGCATAACCACTAGAAACTATGTGTTCTGCTTCTTCTATGTTGATAACACCAGTACCTGACATCAGTTTCTGGAAAGCTCTTACAGAGCTTTCCAGAAACTGATGTCAGATTCTAGTGTTATCAACATAGAAGCAGTGAGATACTTAGTTGTGGTTATGCTGCATCTTATTTTCACTCATGCTAGACATATTGAGCAAGTTGCCTGCTTACTTCCAAGATTTTTTCTCATCATTAACATGGTTCATGACATTGGCATGATCTGATTGAGTGAAAGGTTCACATTGATTGTGATTACTACTTTCACATGTTAAAGTTACTTGAAAGTTTTCACTTCACCGCATACTACACATGTGCATGGCAATTGAGACTATGCCCTGTACCTGATTATTTTTACACACTCGAACAGGCTTCACAGCAATTGCTGCAGAAGCACCAGTTTTCCACAGCAATTTTTTTGCCGAGGAAACAAGGATGAATTACCAGGACTGAATTTTAATGGACCTATGAGTAAACAAAATGTCTTTTTAAAAAGAGGCATTTTTTGTTAAGCTTTCCAAGAAATGAGGCCACAAGTTTGTAGTGCGATAAAATCTCAGTCTTCATGACCTTATTTAGTGCATTGTATTGTCTACTACTTGCAATTCAACAATTAAAAATTTTGCATCACCATTTATCTTTCATAAAGTTGAGAATAGCACTGGTCGGTTTTGGCTGTTATGTTGGGTAAAGGTAACCCTTTACCCAACATAACAGCCAAAACCGACCAGTGCTATTCTCCAAAATCGCCAATTAATTTTCATTATTTTTTCATTTTTCATCTCAAAAACATAGGTTATGACCCCTCTCTGGAACGAGTGTGTTCCAGTGAGGGTTTCATAACCTATGTTTTTGAGACAAAAAATGAAAAACATTAGTTATTCAAGAAGTTGTTTTGCAAGTGTTGTCCACTTTTCATGTTAGGTAAAGGGTTAACCATTGAATTGTAAGTGTTTTGGCAGTAAAAGAATCAATACTGTAATTGTCAACCCGGATCACATCATAATATATTGTTAATCCTTTCGCAGACACTGCGAAAAGTCTGACACCTGTGCTGGGAGGTTAACCGGAACCGAGTTGTATTTTTGTTTACTGAAAACAACCAAAAATCATAACTGAGCAGTTCCTGGAAAACCGTTGAACTAGGTTATTGGTTGAAAAATCTGCAGTTCCAAGCCCTGTGTGGAAATACTTCATGCACACTGATGCTCTGTTCCTTGGAAGGGGCAATAAAGTGTAATTCCTTTTTTCATGATTCACAAATTTTGACCCAAGTTTTTCTTTCTTTTAGATAGTTTCTTTACTTGCAATGATTTCATGAGGGGAATGTTTTGGCCCTTGGCTTTGGGAGTTTGACATTTTTCTCTTAGCCACTTCTCTTAGCCACTGAAGCATCAATTTTTTTCACCTGTTTTTGGTCGAGTTCTGTTAACAACCGAGACCTGTGATTTGGCGATGGTCAGTGCACGTCCAGATGGACATCCTCACACTGTTAGTGTAATAACTTGAACAAACGTTCTGAGATTTGACTAATATTTGCCATACAGGTCTTTTGTAATAATATCTCAAGCGATTTCAAAAACTGGCTTGGCCCAATTTTCATTACTGAGTTATGGGCCTTAATTAAATAATTTTGACAAATTCTAAACTTGTTAGCATTATAACGTGAACAAAGGTTCCAGATTTGACAACCAGTATATGATTGATAACCGGATTATGAACATTCAACACTCTCTGATTCCCATAGAATGTGTTGCCTGCATCTCCGAGCGCACCTCCTGCAATAGATGCCTCAACTCTGGATCAGCACATTGGAATGAAAAGCATTGTTAGCAACTGTTTGAAAATATGGCCATTGTGTATAGGTTTTTACATGTAGATTTTTAGCCTCTCAAGGAAACATTCTGAATTAATGTGTACAGATTATTATGAATAAAACAACAAAATATTTATATAAGTAAAATATATTTAATAAAACACTTTTATTGAATATATTTCACTTTTATCCATACCTTTTGTTTTCTTCATTATAATCAGAGCTTTGAAGCCTGTGATTTGACACATCTCTAACGAGGAATATTTAACTTATTTTCAGATATTTTTGTTGTCAAATAAATAAAATAATCTCCCAGCAACTACACTAAGTTTCCAAGATTTTCCTGTTCATTCCTGTCTGGTTAACTGCCATTTTATAACAAATATATTTTTATACTGTACCAATGACCCAGACTGAGCTGCTGGTGCTAACTCTTAAATTCTAGGGCCAAACACAAATTTTGCCCCCAATCCCCCAAATTTGCATCAAAATCCAAAAATTAGATGTCCTATGTGGTCCTCCATACTTTTGTCCACTGCGCATGTGCAGTGTCCAGGAAGAACCGGAATTGGAGCCAAATCCTCATTCTTTGTTTGGCTCTTCAACCAGTAACATCTCACTTACATCTGTGCTTATAATCTCAGTTAAAATGATGCCAGACACAAAATCATGAAAGAAATTGTGGATCTAAGGATGAAATAAGAGATTGAGAGGAAGAAACAGTTGAAGGATGTGTTCAGGGCTGTAACTTATAATTTTTAGGCAAAATTATTTCATGTTCCTTAATTTCGGGGCATAGGCCTGATGTCTGCATTCTTGTTATGAAATTTCCACAGCTTGTTCAGTGTTTCCTCTCTCCCTTTCCTTCATACCCCCCTTGTTATTCTCCCATGCTTTTGGTATAATTCTTGTAATTTTTTTTTACTGTGAATTTTCTTGGGAGTTTTGGCTTGGTAACAGAATGTTTATTCCGTTTTTCCCCATGGTTACGTCCTCACCCTAGGGTGATTAGGCGTTTCGGTCATGCATCTACCATCCGATGTACTGCAGTTTTTTCTCAGGAAGCCTATGTTTTACATTGGATAGTGTTAAAATTGGTTACTGATTTCGGGCCATATTTTCAGTGCCTGGAGTCTTGTTTCCAGTTTTTATTCACTTTTGTTTATGTTGACAACGGTTTCTTCTGACATTGATTCCTTGTCTTCTATTAGTTCTACTCATAGCCAGATACATTAATATTGTCCGTAAGTGCAACATTAATTTTTAAACATGTTTTAAAAATTTTTGTCCACGCTTAGGCTTTTTTTGGATTCATTTGGGCTCATCATTCCCATTGGGAACTTGGGCTCATCTTGAAAATTTTTCGAAAATTTTTAATTTTTCTTTTGAATTAATTTTCGAAACGTTTGTAATGGATTATTATTATTATGTATCTTTGTTTTCAAGGGTTGGTGCGAGTACGATGACTGTTTAATATTTTTTCAAAATGAAAGAATATTGTTCAATTGTTAATCGAGGAAGTCTTCCTCGGATTCTCATGTTCATTGTATTTATTGTAGTCTGTGTACTCGCACTAATTCTTGCTCAGTGTGTGCCAATTCAGATGACAAACGTTGGAGACGTGTGTCACGGTATATTGTTAGTGGTGAGAGGTCCATGCCGGTCCTCTCTCCACAGGGTCACTCTAGTTTTTTCAGTCTCTGTTTCAGAGGAACAAGAACAGGGTGATGTTTCCGTGATGTCTTCAAAAGTGTGCTTCCATCATCGCAATAATGAGCTAGCGGCAAAGTGCTCAAAGGAATGCGGCAAGTGCCTAAGAGGTCCCACGTAGGATCGACGGTCACTTGTCCGCTCCCCTGGTGAAGCAATCATTCACGAAATCGTTGTGACTCCGGGTTCGTCCGTTGCGGCCCAGGAGAGGAGAAGGGGTGTTGTGAGCACTATAATCTCGGATCACGCACATCCGGCGACGACGGATTGGAGGATGGAACGGTGGAAGCCAGTCAGTCCGGTAGCTAGCTCGACCAGGTCTACCCGGACCGCGAGCAAGAGAGGCCCCCTCTCTTTTACAACAACATCTGGGCCCAGATGTTGTATGTAACGTTCGTTAATCGGAGCATACGTCCACTCCTCCTGCTCGGGATGCTCCGTCGCATAGACAGTCCGACATGGCTTGTCTATTGGCTTCCTCATCCTCACATCAGCACACACGACTGCACCTTGGCTATGTGACCACAGATATCCAGCCTGCTTCGCCGACCAGGGAATCCACGTCGACCAGGTCACGCCATCCGCTAGCCAAGGACACGAGGCCTTTCCAGTCGGGGCATTCGCATATGAGAAGTATGCAGGAATTAACGTCCCAGGAGCTTTCAGTGGCTAAATTACATAAGACTGCGCAAGGACACAAGGCCTTTCCAGTCGGGGCATTCGCATATGAGAAGTATGCAGGAATTAACGTCCCAGGAGCTTCCAGTGGCTAAATTACATAAGACTGCGGCTCCACAGGCCTCCATGACGGACTGGCTATCACAGATAGCTCAATTCATCACAGCATCCCAGCAGCCATCAGAAACTTTTTCAGTAAAGAAACTGTCTGAGGAAGCTGGGTTGGTTCGCTATCCTGCAGAGTCAGAAAGGGACGACCGAGATTCTTATGTGGTCCAGGCGGATGGTAAAAGGGAATCAGCGCAGCTGAAATTTTCCCTTTCCGAACAACTTAAGGTGGCCGTAGATTTCTTCTGGCTACACCTTTTAGAAGTTGTTTCTCTGGACCAAAATGCTGCGTTACCTGATAAGAAACTGAAAGCATCACTGGACTCAGATTTATTCGGCCGGAATAAGGACATTGAACCTGACTTTCCGACCCAGTCCAGAAATGTCACGGACATTTGTACTTCTTAATGACGCTATATTCAAGCTAGCCTTTAAGACTGGCAAATCAGGTTTCTTATCATCCCATGCTCTACAGCTGCCTTTCATCAATCATAGATATAGATTTGAAACAGCAGGTCAGGGCGTGCCTAGAGTTCCTCTGCGTTAAGACGACCAGGCAGATGACTTGGAATTGTCATTGCAGGCATCTATGTCGATTTATCCAGTACGCTGGTGACGACTATCTTGTCTAACAGAAAAATCAATTTAGACGCATTATCTTACGCAGATCACCTTACCAGAGCGTCATCATTACGTCTCAAAGGAAAGAATTCCAGGATGTTCAAGACTTCCTTGAGAGTTCTTTCGAAGGCCATAGCATTTTCTACGTATAACTCTGCCCTTTCAGTGGCAATCTGGAGTTAGTCAGATGTGATGCTGCCCTGGCTGCATCCACAAGAGTGGATAGTAAGGTGAAAAACTCTCTTCCAGTCACTCCGGTCTCAGGAGAGCTTCTCTTTGACGTTAAGCTTACTACAATCTATAATTAGATTACTAAGAAAGCTTCGGATTCTCTGCTTTTAATTCCACTTTGAAAAAGTCAGACTCAGCAGGGAGGAGTAAGGCAGGCACTTCGGGGCGAATACGTCCAAAGGAAGTTCCTATAGAGGATCTAAGAAAGCCTCTACGTCTTACTCCGGAGACCGTCAAAGTAGCAACTCACATCGGGGTCGTAATGCTGGCTGAGATAACCGGTCAGACGCCCCTAGATCGACTGGGCGAGGTGCGGGTCGTGGAGGACGTGGTTTCTCCCGCAACCCTTGCAGGACAAGGAGGTGATGGTCTAAACCTCTGTTGCATTCCAGTGGGCGGAAGGCTGTCGAGATTCTTAACCAATTGGTTGTCAATTACAGATGACCCATGGGTACAAGGGGTTATTTCCTCTAAACTGTCCTTCAAGGAAAAACCTCCGTTAACTCGAAGTCCACGCTGGTCTCAGCTTCCGTTTAACGTTCAGAAGAGAGATTCGGTTTTATCAGAAGTTCAATCTCTTCTGGACAAGAACGCTATAGACGTCGTAGAAAACCAGGAATCTCCAGTTTTCTGCAGTCACCTGTTCCTGGTTCCAAGGCCAGATGGCTCGTTTCGTCAAGTTATAGATCTGAGCTGGATAAACAAGCTGATCGTGGCTCCAAAATTTATATGGAGACTATCCGATCGGTCAGAGCGAGCATTCAAGTGAGTGAACGATTATGCTGCGAGCATCGATCTCAAGGATGTGTACTTTTACGTCATGGTACATCCGGCGTTTAGAAAGTACCTTCGCTTCGCTGTCCCAGGAGTTGTTTTCAGTTCCGAGCAATGATGCTCTGGTCTGAATCTAGCGCCCTGGGCCTTCACTCGAATAATGATCTCGGTAATGACTCATTTACGAGCTCATTTCGTCTGTGGTAATGTCGGCCTACTTGTACTACATTCTTCAGGGTTACGGCAGCAAATGTACGCTTCAGAACGATGTTCAGAGTCTGCTTCAATTGCTCCGACATCTCGGTTTCATAGTAAACGAAAAGAAGTCAGATCTAGTGCCATCCAAGTCATTCACCCACGTGGGAATGAGCTTAGAGACGCACAACAATCTCGTTCGTCTGCCGTTAACCAGAGCGATATTCGTCAGTTGCTACGCTTGCTTTTTTCTTCACTCAGATGTAGTAACAGCGAGAGAATTCATGAGACTGCCAGGTTTGTGTGGAGATCTTATTCCGATGGGGCGGCTACGCACTCGTCCACTCCAGATATTTTTATTCAGAATTGGAGTGTGAAGACTCATTTGCTCGAAACGAACATCGTCTTGTCGAATCATGTGAAACATGAGATTCAGACTTGGGCAGACATTCAGTGGTTTAACTCAGTGAGTACCACTGCAACTGCCGGATCCGATTTTTATGATATTGACGGATGCGAATCAAACAGATTGGGGCGCAACTTTGAGCCCATCAGATTCGAGGTGCCAGGTTTTTGGGATCCGCAGTTCCTAAACAAGCACATAAACATCAAAAAATGATGTCAATTGGCTTGCGCTACGTCAGTGGATGAACATCATTCAGAATTCGCATGTTCAATTTCTGTCTGACAATTCGACAGTAGTAGCATATATTCGGAACCAGGGAGGCACTCATTCCATTCCGTTGTTCAATCTAACGGAAAGAATCCTTTTGTTTATCCTAGAGCATCAAGTTCTTCTATCGGTCCGTCATATTCTGGGTCGTCTGAACGTTCTAGCGGACTCCCTTTCTCAGAAAGGCTGTATGTTGCCATCAGAATGGACTCTCAACAAACAAGTATTCAATCAGATTTGCTACCTGTGGGATCGTCCAATGATAGACATTTGCGATGCATCTCAACAATCAGTTGCAGACATATGTGTCGCCATGCCCAGATCCTCGAGCATTTGCAGTAGATGCCCTCTCGATCTCTTGGGATAGAATGATAGGATACGCGTATCCTCCAGCTCCGTTGATTCAGCAGATATTGCTGAAAATCAAGCAATCTCAATGCAAGATTCTGTTGATAACATCTCTGTCACCCCAGAGACCATGGATAAATCTACTCAGGTGTCTGTTGTGGGACATTCCGTGGAAGGTTCCTCCACAGGAGGATCTTCTTTCGCAGAGGAAATCGCGCACACTGCATCACAACCTGCAAGGTCTCAACCTTCACGTATTTCCATTGTGCAGTCCTTCTTGCACGACAAGCATTTTACTGGATGAGCAGTGGACACAATTTCTAACTGTAGGAGGACCTCCTCTTCGCTAAATTATGCTGCTAAGTGGAAGGTTTTCTATCGGTGGTGTAGGGATCATTCTATTGATATTTATGATCCCTCCATTCCAGACATTGCTAATTTTCTGGTATACTTGTTTGACGAGATCAAACTGCAGCCTGTAACCATTAAGGGTTATAGGTCTATGCTATCGGATACCTATGCTCATCATGATAGCTTACAGATTGGATCTAATGTCTCTTTACCTAAGTTAGTGAAAAACGTTTCGATAAATAGACCTAGAACCCTTAGGTTAAAGTGGAATTTAGCTTGGGATCTTCTGAAGCTAAAAGAAGCGCCATTTGAGCCTCTTGATACAGTGGACTTCAAATTCTTATCTTATAAGACAGCTTTTCTCTTAGCCTTCTCTTCTGCCAGAAGAGTTAGTGAGTTTCATGCACTATCGGTTGATGATTCTCACTATTGTAGTGTTGGTAATACTATTACTTTAACTACTAATGTTGGATTTTTGGCTAAGAATCAGGCTCCTAATAAGTATTATGAACCTATTGTTATCAAGGCTCTTCTGTCTTCAGACGGTCATAGGCCTTTGCTGTGTCCAGTTAGAGCCATGCATATATACAATCGTAGATCCGAGTTTATCAGAAAGGGACGTAAGCATTTCTTTCTGTCTCTGCTGCCTAATAGAAAGGACATTACAGTCCATTCTATTGCAAGGTGGATTCAATTAACTATCCATACTGCTTATGAAAAATTATCTTCAACTCAGCAGTCTGTGCTTAAGATTTTGGCGCATGAAGTAAGAGTGCTGTCTACATCTTGGGCTTATGCTAATAGTGTTGTTATTACCAATTTGATGAAGACTGCATATTGGTCTCAGCTTTCCACATTCACACATTCACAAATTTTTATCTTAGAAATATTGAGTCCATTTTTGGTGACCTTCGATGTTTAGGTCCGTTATCTGTTGCTCAGAATGTCGTCCACTAAACAGTTGCAACTATAGTTATGCAGGCTTTCTGTTCTGGTAGTGACTCTGTCCTGCTGCCCTCTTCGTTTGGGATATTTGACCCAGAGCAAGGGGAAAGGGGAGGGGGGGGGATGTTCCCTTATATCACCTGCTTTATAGTGAAAAGCAAGGGAATACCTCCTCTGGAGTCAGTAATTCTGAGTCGGTGCTGGGATGGTTTTAAAGTGTAAAGCTAATGTCTATCTCACTTATATAATATTTTTAAAGTGTAGCTCGGTGTGAAGCATTTGTATATGTCACGTGTCATACGAGCGCTAATATACAATCCTCGGACACTTTTAAATGAGTATAAAGAGTCTCATTCTCTGGACTATCTTTATTTATTGGCTTTCCTTTAAAAAGATTAGTATAATGGGTTATACTGGATGTTTATAGAGATCATTGATGTTATTGTGCTCAATTACGGAACGGTATTGTGTCTTTTTTTTTGGTACAAACAAGAAAGATACATGGAAACCTGTTCTCCTCTTCTCCTTGAGGGGATAATTCTGTTTACATGTAATTGAGCCTGTTGGATTTTCCTTTATGTCCTAGGCCCTCCAGCTTTTTTTCTATTCTGCTAAGTCTGGGTCATTGGTACAGTATAAAAATGTTAAAAAACTTATAGTAGTAATTCATATATATAAAAGCCCAAATTCGAACTTAGTGCAGTTCAGGCAAATTTCTTAAAAAATCTTCTTCTCCAGATCCAGCAGGCAGAATCTTTTGATATTTGGTATGCAACATTGTGGGGTGGATCTGATTCAAATTTGTTCAAATCGGCCCCCTAGATTCAAATTTGGGCTCAGTATAGAAGCTCGAATTCGATCGCCCCCCTAGATTCATATTTGGGCTCAGTATAGAAGCCCAAATTCGATCTAAGTGCATTTCAGGCAAATTTCTTAAAAATTCTTCTCAAGATCCAGCAGGCAGAATCTTTTGATATTTGGTATGCAACATTGTGGGGTGGATCCGATTCAAGTTTGTTCAAATCGGCTCCCTGGATTCATATTTGGGCTCACTATAAAAGCTCGAATTCGAACTTAGTGCATTTCAGGCAAATTTCTTAAAAAATCTTCTTCTCCAGATCCAGCAGGCAGAATCTTTTGATATTTGGTATGCAACATTGTGGGATGGATCTGATTCAAGTTTGTTCAAATTGGCCCCCTGGGTTCATATTTGGGCTCAGTATAGGAGCCCAAATTTGAACTTAGTGCATTTCAGGCAAATTTCTTAAAAAATCTTCTTCTCAAGATCCAGCAGGCAGAATCTTTTGATATTTGGTATGCAACGTTGTGGGGTGGATCTGATTCAAGTTTGTTCAAATCGACCCCCTTGATTCAAATTTGGGCTCAGTATAGAAGCCCGAATTCGAACTTAGTGCATTTCAGGCAAATTTCTTAAAATATCTTCTTCTCATGATCCAGCAGACAGAATCTTTCGATATTGGGTATGCAGCATGCTTAGGGTGGTGAGATTCAAGTTTGTTCAAGCCAAGTCCCTGGGTTCATATTTGGGCTCACTGTGGTAGCCCGAATTATAACTTAGTTCAAAGTGAGGAATTTTCTTTAAAAATCTTCTTCAGATCCAGCGGCCAGAATGTTTTGATATTTGGTATGCAGCATCTTTAGGGGGGTGAGATTCAAGTTTTTCAAACCATGTCCCTAGGTCCATATTTGGGCTCACTGTGGGAGCCTGAATGATAACTTAGTTCAAAATGAGAAATTTTCTTTAAAAATCTTGTTCTTCAGATCCAGCAGTTGTTAAAGCCAAGTCCTTGGTATGCAGCATCTTTAGGGGGGTGAGATTCAAGTTTTTCAAACCATGTCCCTAGGTCCATATTTGGGCTCACTGTGGGAGCCTGAATGATAACTTAGTTCAAAATGAGGAATTTTCTTTAAAAATCTTGTTCTTCAGATCCAGCAGTTGTTAAAGCCAAGTCCTTGGGTTCATATTTGGGCTCTCTGTGGGAGCCCGAATGATAACTTAGTTCAAAATGAGGAATTTTCTTTAAAAATCTTCTTCTTCAGATCCAGCAGATGAATGCTTTTGATATTTGGTATGCAGCATCCTTAGGGGGGTAAGAGTCAAGTTTGTTTAAGCCATGTCCCTAGTTCCATAAAATTTGTCTCTCATGACTTCATTCCTTTGTAGTGTTGATGAACCATGTCTAACTGAATGTGACCCCAAATACTTCTTTGAACCACTTTGTTTGAATCACTTTGCCTGGTGAGCGATTAAGGCCCCTTGGGGCCTCTTTTGTTTTGTTGAAATCAACTTTCCCAGCCCCATAGGGAGGAGTGTCAGGTTTGCTGCTTGGAGCTTATGTTCAACCGAGATGCAATGCATCGAGGTTGAACATAAGCTCTGAGCCACAAACCTCAGACCATGTTACCGTCAATTCATCACAATAATGCATATGTTCCAATAAAACCCTACCCATAGCCCAAAACCCACATCGTGAAATGAACTTGGCAACTTGAATGAACAAATCAACTTTAAAGATAACAAATTTAGTAAATAAATGTCATGTGTACAGTTAAAACTAGAAGTCCTGTCATGAGATGCGCTCAAATAGCACGTTGATATGCGCGTTAATGTAGGCGTTATGGCCCAAGTAAAGCTATCAAATTCTGTACATACGGCCTGTGCACAAGCAATGTTTCAGCCAATGACCTCCGGGTGACCCGGAGGTCCATTGGCAGAAACATTGCATGTGTTTGCTATGAGTAACCACGAGAACCTGCCGTGCTTTGGATGCCATTCGATATGGCAAATGTGCACAATTCCAACGCGCAATTAAGCCTAGATAAGCGCACTATTTGTGACAGGACTTCTAGTTTTAACTGTACCCCCTCGATGTCACTGGACAGCACAAAATCAATAACTTAAATAAAGGTTGATGTTACTCCATCTCAGTTCAAATAATGAACTTATATGTGGGTTATGAGTACCGGGTAACAGTTTATCTTCCCCCCCCCCCCTGTATATCCCCCCCCCCCCCACTGGTTTATCTGCCCCCCCCCCCCCCCCCCCCCCCCCCAACCTGAATTTTTTTATCTTTCAATTTAATCACAGAACTTTTTAAAGAATTTGCTTTAGTACCCCTCTGTTATATTAAAAATCATGAGGGGCAATTTGAAAACTTGTTAGTCTGGCCTTGAGAGTGCGGCAACAAACCCAATATTTTGATATGTTTTTTTATTTGAAAATATGAATAAAATTCTCTTCAGTATCGTATGAGCCAAAAAAAATAATTTAAAAACTTTGAATGTCAGTTGGGGGGAAGGGGGAGTCATAACCTAACCATGACCGCCCCCCCCCCTCCCCCTCCCCACCTCATCAGAATATTTGTCACTTTTTACAACTTAAGCACAGGAATCTTGAGAATGGAAAATATAGCATAAAATCAGAAGAAAACCAACGTTTTGTGACTCAGGTGTGGGGTGGATAATATAATTTCTGAGTAAATAAAGAAAAAACATCTTTCGGTTGAGAAGTTTTATTATCATAACAATAAAAACTATGTAAACTACAGCATCAAATTCAAACAAAATATCTAGCACTTGATAGAGTCAACAAAGCCCTCAATGAATTTCTCTTCAAAATGATGATATGAACAGTAAAACAAAGTTACAAGTGGGAACTATGAATCTTAATATAAGATTAAATTCTCTACAAAATGGTGGTTTGCCCTAAAAAAAGACATTTGTCAATTTCAAGTGTTAGGTGGGGGGCAAGATAAACTGGTCACGACATCCCCCCCACCCCCACTCACAACAACCTGAATTTTTTTCTCTTCCAACTTAAGACATATGAATCGGAAAACAATAACCCAAATGTTTTTCTTTTTCAACAACTTGGACATAGGAATCGTTATACTCACATTTTTAAGTTGTTAAAATAGAAAAAGTTTGACTAGGGTAGATGATACTGTAACCAGTTTATCTTACCTCCCACATGACACTGGAAACTGAAACACAAACTAACAAGTGGGAAATATGAATCTTAATATAAGATTAAATTCTCTACAAAATGGTGGTTTGCCCTAAAAAAAAAGACATTTGGCGATTTCAAGTGTCAGGTGGGGGTAAGATAAACTGGTCACGATGTCTCTCCCCCCCCCCCCCCCCCCTCACAACAACCCAAATTTTTTTTCTCTTCCAACTTAAAACATATTGATGAAATTCTCTTCAAAATTGTGGATTGAGGTAGAAGCTTCATGTTCAGGTGGGGGTAAGATAAACTGGTCACAGTATCCCCCCCCCTCCCCCCCCCCCCTCCCCCGATTTTTTCTCTTGTTCCAACTTATGATTAAGATCTTCAAAATATTAAAATAATGACAAATTTCTCTTCAAAATAGTAGTTAAAGCAAAAACATAAAAAATTTGCGACATGTTTTTTAAAAAATTCTTTTTTTATATGATATCCTTATGGTAATTTGAGAAAAAAATGCAAGTTCTTCAAAAATATTTCTTCTGTTAACAGCTTGTACGAATGAGTCTTGAAAATGGCAAAAATGTATAAAATTCTACTCACAATGCTAATTTGAGCTAAATTTGTTTTTTTCTTCCCTTTTGGGTATCAAGCTCTCTCTCACACTGACCAATGAGTTTTTCAATGTGCTCTTAATTGCTTTTCTAATGTCACCAACAGGTAAGGAAGCGATAGGGGGAGTCATAACCTACCCATATGTTCAAGTTGTTAAAAGAAAAAAATTATCCAGTTTATCTTCTTTACCTCTAGTTGGTGAGGGGTAAGATAAACTGGTCACGATAACTACCACCCCCACCCCACCCCCCCACCCCACTGAAAATTGTTCCCTTCTAACAGCTTAAGCATGTGAATCGTAAAAATAGAAAATAGATTAAATTCTCTTCAAAATAGTGGTTTGAGCTAAAACAAATTCTTTGTAACTTTGAGTGTCGAGTGGGGGGTAAGATAAACTGGTCACGATATCTCCCCCACCCCACCCCCCCCCCCCCACCTGAAAATTTTTCTATTCTAACAGCATGTGAATCGTAAAAATAGAAAATAGATTAAATTCTCTTCAAAATAGTGGTTTGAGCTAAAACAAATTCTTTGTAACTTTGAGTGTCGAGTGGGGGGTAAGATAAACTGGTCACGATATCTCCCCCACCCCACCCCCCCCCCCCCCCCCCCACCTGAAAATTGTTCTATTCTAACAGCATGTGAATCGTAAAAATAGAAAATACAGATTAAATTCTGTTCAAAATAGTGGTTTGAGCTAAAAACAAATTTTGTGTAATAACTTTGAGTGTTGGGGGGTGGGGGGGGGGGGGGGGGGGGGGGCGGGAAGATAAACTGGTCATGATATCTCTCCCCACACTAACAGCTTGAGCATATGAAACTTAAAAATAGAAAATACAGATGAAATTCTCTTCAAAATGGTGGTTTGAGCCAAAAACAAATTTTTTGTAACTTTGTCGGGTGGGGGGTAAGATAAACTGGTCACGATATCTCCCCCCCCCCCCCTCCCCCCAACACGACCCACCTGAAAATTTTTCCTTTCTAACAGCTTAAGCATATGAATCTTAAAAATAGACAATACAGATGAAATTCTCTTTATAAAATTGTGTTTTGAGCACACACAAAAATCATGACTTTGTCAAGAGTATTGGTGAGGGGTAAGATAAACTGGTCACGATATCTTCCCCCACCTGAAAATTGTTCCCTTCTAACAGCTTAAGTATGTGAATCATAAAAATAAAAAATACAGATCGGATTCTCTTCAAAATAGTGGTTTGAGCTAAAAACAATTTTTGTGTAACTTTGAGTGTTGGGTGGGGGGTAAGATAAACTGGTCATGATATCTTCCCCACCACCCACCAAAAATTTTTCCATTCTAACAGCTTGAGCACATGAATCTTAAAAATAGAAAATACAGATGAAATTCTCTTCAAAATAGTGATTTGAGGTAAAAAAAAAAATTCGGGGTAACTTCAAGAGTCAGGTTGGGGAAAGATAAATTGGTCAGGATATCTCCCCCCCCCCCCAACCCTCTACAACTGAAATTATTCTCTTTGTCACATCTTTAGCAAATAAATCTTAAAATTGAAAAATACAGGTGAAATTCTCTTCAAAATAGTAGTTTGAGTGAAAATAAAAAAAAATTAGCGACATCGGGTGACATGTTTAAAAAATGTTTTTTGCATATATCCCAGGGGGATATTTAGAGAAAAAAAAGCAAGTTCTTCTTGTGCAATTTAACAACATATTCAAATGAATCTTGAAAATGGAAATTTGTATAATATTCCACTCACAATGGTAATTTGGGCTAAAATGTTTTTTTTTTCTTTTGGGCATCTAGCTCTCTCGCTTACTGACCAATGAGTTTTTCAATGCTCACTTGATGCTTTTTTAATATCACACACAAGTGAATAAGCAAATTCTAAAAAAAGATCTGGTAAAAATCTGAATGGTAAATTCAGGTGGGGGGGAAGATAAAGCAGATGGGGGAAGATAAACTTGTTTATCTCTCCCCCTCCCCGGGGGGGGGGGGGGGGGGGGGAATAAAGGGGGATAAACTAGTTTATCTTCCCCCAGGGGGGAGGGGGGAGTTGTACAGGGGGGGGGGGAGATATCGTAGTACACCGGGTACACATTCATAGAATGATCACTGGCCTTGAAAAATACAATTTTATAGGCAGTATGCCCTTTGAATCTCCTTCCATTATTATCCTCTTTTGAAATAACGTAGAAAAAAATTGTGCGAGCTCCAATTAGAGGGCGGGGATTTTAGTCTTATTAGAACATTGCAAATTTAAAGTAGTGACGTGGGAATGTTTACTGTATTATATGTGCTATCTGTCATGGTATTGTAGTGATTAACACGAAATAATCAGTTACTTTGAAATGTATTTGTCAACATGTTTACTAATCAATATTTTGGTAATGTTTAACATTGTTCATATTATTAAATGAAAGTTATTTTTTTAAACCAGTCTTTCTCTAATATATATTCCCAAACTCATTTTGAATCCCATTCTCTCCAGGCTGGCGTTACAACATAGGAGTGTCATCAGTTCTTATTGTCCAAACCTCCACCTGCTCCAAACCCATCTTCCAAAAATGCATGGGGTTTTATCAACCTGTACATAGGTTTTTGTCCATCCATGCATGGGGTTTTGAGGTTTTGTCCTCATGGGATTCTATCTGATGATGTTTTGTTTGCATGGCATTTTGTGCGGTGGAAAATGATTATATTATATCCTGTTAATTGAATACTCCAGTGAATTGAATAATTTTCTCTGGCAAAGTGGCTCTTCAATTAAAAGGGTTCAACCATATAAGGAATTTTTAGATGGTGTCTATACTACATCTGAGATGAGTTAATAAATTTATGCAAACGGTCTGAAAAGTACTTGAAAATTCCCCTGAAACATCATTGAAAAGTCCTTACTTTGAACTGTGTATGAACATTGTCTCTTCATACAGTTAAAACTAGAAGTTCTGTCATGAAATGCGCACAAATAGCATGTTGATCAGCGCGTTAATGTACACGTTATGGCCATAGTAAAGCTATCAAATTCTGTCCATGTGGCCTGTGCACAAGCAATGTTTCAGCCAATGGACCTCCGGGTAACCCAGAGGTCCATTGGCAGAAACATTGCATGTGTTTGCTGTGAGTAACCAGGAGAACCTGCCGTGCTTTGGATGCCATTCGATATGGCAATTGCGCGCAATTCTAACGTGCAATTAAGCCTAGATAAGCGCACAATTCATGACAGGACTTCTAGTTTTAACTGTATGTTGTCTGCCTGTTGAGTCAGGTGACACTTGATGGGAAATATACCTGCTCGGGGCATATTGCTTTTCCAGCTCACTATTATCTGAATCCTCAGTTTTACCGTGTGTGCAACTTTGGAGGCAGGTAGGTATGATTTCAGGCTTCTTGGGGTAGAAAATAAAAGGTGACATTACTGAAGCTTTCAGCTTCATTATTATTTGTTTTTTTTTCTTTTCAAGATACCTCCAGCTAGATATATTGGCATGAGGACTGATCAAGACTGGACAAGTGTGTGGCCTTCTGCAGCCTCTTTCAAGTGGTCTGTAGTACCACTTCCTGTTCGACAAGGTTATATTCATGTAAGTGTTAGTAAATTGCTTGATGTTATTGCATCTCAACAAATACTGATATTGTAGCCCTTTTATTTACTGCAGAGTTTCAAGTTATTTGTGGTACCACTTTCGTTTCGGCAGTTACATGTAAGTGATAGTAAATTGCTTGATGTTATCACAGCTCAACAAAAATACTGACCTTGTAGCCCTGTTATTTGCCGCAGAGAGTTTCAAGTGGTCTGTGGTACCACTTCTGGTTCGACAAGGTTATATACATGTAAGTGATCGTAAATTGCTTGATGTTATTGCAGCTAACAAATACTGATATTGGAACCCTGTTATTTGCTTCAGAGAGCCATTGTCTTCTAAATATAAAATCAGTGTGGTAACCATTCAGTTATATTTCCCTTAGACATATAAAGTAAGAGCATAACTGAATTTCTACAGTGCATTTGAAAACTTGAGAAGTACAAGAGTTTTGATTCTGTCTCTTCCCAAGCTCTTCCCTTCCCTGATCATTAGCTGTGTCATATAATTTAGAAGTGATTAAATACTCAAACCATTATTAGAATATAGAGGGTTCTAGTAGGCCTTGTATTCAAGGAATGGCCCTGAATTTGACTAAGGGTCATTCAAGGCTTTGAAATCCTGGAAAAGGTGTTGGAAAGTCTTGAAAAGCCCTGAATATTCATGATATAAAAATGCTGAAGAAGCACATAAGGCCTAAAAAAATAAAAAAATCTGTTTCTCAGGCCCTCCCGCATGGTTCTTTTGGCTGCGTATGCTATCTTTTTATAACCAATTTAAACTTAGAAAAAAAATAAAAATTTAATGGTTCATGTCTGATATTTTACCCAAGTTAAAAAAATTGATGAAATTGTCCCTTGAGTGCAAGAAGGCTGTGCAATGCTTTAGCATTGCAAAGCCTTCTTGCACTCAAGGGATGAAATACACCAACACTCATGCTATTTTGTAGATTATGAGGCCTAAAACATAAACCAAGAACATGAACTTTTGGTGGCAAAGAAGTAATTACTGAAATAAAAAATAAAATAAAAAACCGCTTGCCCGCATGCAATTTTACAAATAATGGCCCGAGAAACAGAAGATCTACTTTGTGTGGCCTAATCATAACTATATAGTGTTCTTTGCCAGAGTTTATGAAGGCATAGTCTTAACTAGGGCATCTGGTCATTACCCCATCCTCCCACTTCCCAAGTAGGGAAGTGGGAGGATGGCATAATGACCAGATGTCCTAGTTAAGATTAGTGAAGGCAGGGCCTCGAAAATCATTGAATTTGGCTATTGTATGGCCTTGAAAAATTCTGAAATATATTGCAAAACGGCCTTGAACAGTTTTGAATTTTATCAATCCTTGCCTGCAGGAACCTTGATATTTGGCAAATTCCGACAAATTGAATTTTCCTCTTTATATTATGTGACCCACGGTATGAAGCTTCCTTAGGACCAGTGGAGTCAGGTGGAGCAAAAGAATTGCTATCAATTTTGTTTGGGAATGCCCATTTTAACACACTATTAGCAATGGGAAAATTATCTTTTAACTTCTTGTGCTCCTTCAACTTAATATTCTTCTTCACTCTCCAGAACCTTTGGGCCAAGTGTAAACTAACTTGGTACAAACATCTTGGTGGAGTTTACTCTTCTGATTTTTTTTTGTTCCAGAAAATTTACTTTGACCCTTGGGGTGGGGTTAATGTCCCGTAAGCCTAAAATGCTTTAAAAATAATCTTCTCAGAAACTCAGATTTCTGGTATGCAACTTAGATTAGTGATGTCGATTCAGTTTTTTTCCAATGAACTCACTAGGTCACTATTTGGGATCCCTGTGGGATGATGCCCATTTTGGACCGACAGAAATGAGTGGTGAAAAACTGCATTTAGTTGTGTCATGGCAAATCAAAAAATAGCTCTTGCTCTCCAAGACTTACCGACACACTCCTCTCTTTCGACAACTTGAGCCAGGTGAGGGTTTTAGGTTCACTTGAGCCTCTAGTTTCTTTTGAGGGGATACAGTGATCTGATGCCCAGTTTGTACAGATCCATTAGACATATAATTGTCTGGATTTTAGTTAGATTGTCCTAGATAACCAGACATGGTTCAGTGCTGAGCCAGGGCTGGGATTCCTAAAAATGCAGGAGAGCTAAAAATCTCTCCCCTCGTATGGCATGGCGGAGCGATTAGCTCTCCTCAAACTTAGGCTATAGTAGCTAGAAGTGGCAAAATGAAGTTTTACCACTAATCAATTCTGCTTCGTGGGTTTTGTACATTTTATTTGGCGCTAACAAGGTAGTCTCTGTGAGACGGACAAGGCCCGGAGGTGTGGGAGGGGCAGTGCGGCCATCTTACAGAGACCACTAACACAGCAAAGATCTGAAAAGATGTGGGTTTTAGGAATAGGCTGTTATGGTAATCATTATACCCCCACTTTCGAAGAAATGGGGGGGGGGGTATACTGGATTACAATGCGTCCGTCCGTGTGTGAGTCTGTCCGATAATATTTCATTTATGCTTCATTATTCCATCACTGCATTGGGGCTATAAATTGCCTTCAGCAATAGCTCTTGTTTTCTCAGGTCAGGAGGGCTAGTTTTCGCCCTCCTTAATTTTTTTAACCGTTTACCTAACATGAAAAGCAGACGACACTTGCAAAAAAAATTCTTGAATAACTAATTTTTTTTATTTTGAAAATTAATTGGCGATTTTTGAGAATAGCGCTGGCCGGTTTTGGCCGTTACGTTGGGTAAAGGGTTAAGGCGAGCAGTAGGCAAGTGAATAAATCGCTCTCTTGGAAATGACAGTCTTGCTGTGCCTTGTATTATGGAAATAAATAAGTCAATAAAGTATTTCAATCTGCACCAGTATAGTGAAGTAGTGTCTCCCACCATTTTACAGCTTTTGCTATCATTGCTTATTTGATTTCACATGAAATTTCTGTACCTTATTCACTAAAATCGAGCTGAATGTGGTACCGAGAATCAGATCAGTTTTTTGTGAACGAGGTTCTGAAATTTCATGTCAAATCATGATGAATTTTAAATTCATTTTTTTCACTTAACCCTTTACCCAACACAGACGATATGAAAATTTATTATTTTAATTTTTGTTTTTTTTTCAAATTTTTAAAAAGTTGAGTTCGTTCCAATGAAGGGTCACATGATATGGTTTTGTTGTTAATTTTTTGAAAAAATATGTTATTTTCAATGGCTTAATTTTTAAGTTATGCAGATGGTTGCGGTAATTCAGTAGTAAAGGTTTTATGTTTACCTAGCATAACAACTAAAACTGGCCAGTGTCATTCACAAATTCGCCAATCAAATTTAATAAATTTTTGCCGAAAAAACATATTTTATGACCACCCCCCCCCCCCCTCCCCATTGGAATGACTGAGAGGTCATAAGCTGTGTTTTTGAGTCCAAAAAAGATCATATTTAGTTATTGAGGAAATCGTCTGCTATTTGTATTCGGAAGACAGTCAGTTAAATTTTTTTTTGTATTTTCCATAATGAGCTATTTGATGGTGATTATGTGATAAAATTTTAAAAATTTTTAGAAAATGTCAGAGAATGTATCGGAACATGTAGGAGTGAAACCAGGAAAGTTTGCAAATGCTGAATTGATGAAGATTCCCAACTTTCTACATCTTACCCCACTTCATGTCAAGAAACACTGTGCAGCGATGAAAGGTAAGAAAAAGATTACGCTCAGATTGTGAGGAGTTTTGGAATTGGGGTATATGTAAGTGTCTTTTTGGCTCACCAGACTGAAAGTCAGGGTGAGCTATTGCCATATTGCAAACAAACTTGGCATAAATATCTTTGGGGAATAACCTTCCAACAGAGGTAACTAATTGTTCTATGACAAAACATTTTGTTGGAGGACTATTGTTATCATCTGCACCCATCTGTGCATTCATCTGTCCGTCCGTGTACAGTTAAAACTAGAAGTCCTGTCATGAAATTCGCACAAATAGCATGTCGATCTGCGTGCTAATCTACGCGTTATGATCATAGTAAGGCTATCAAATTTTTGTACATATGGCCTGTGCACAAGCACAAGCAATGTTTCAGCCAATGGACCTCCGGGTAACCTGGAGGTCCATTGGCAGAAACATTGCCTGTGTTTGTGATGAGTAACCGGGAGAACCTTCCGTGCTTTGGATGCCATTCAATATGGCAATTGCGCACAATTCATACGCGCAATTAAGCACACAGTTCATGACAGGACTTCCAGTTAGCTTAACTTGACAAAGTCAAGATAAACTATTGCCATCACGCATGCGAAAGTCTGTGAGTCTGTGAGTCTGTTCACATTTTCCTTTAGCAGGGGCTACATCCCGCAGTTCTTGTCTGATCGTCACAAAATTTCATATGCAGATTTGGGGTCATGTCTAGATGAGAACGTCCCCTTTTGGTCACGATCGGTCAATCAGTATGGTTGCCCAAGCCCAAAACCCGAAAACCATTAGCACAGTCTACAGGTCGTATTTATGAAGGGATTTCATTGTAACTTGGTAGGATGCCTCTGTATAATGCCTAGATGAGAACGACCCCTTTTGTGCATGATCTGTCAACCAGGATGGCTGCCCAAGCCCGAAACCCAAAAAACTTGAGCACAGTCTGCAGGTCATGTTTAATATGGAGGGATTTCATTGTAACTTGGTACTTGGTAGGATGACTCCTTATGATGTCTAGATGAGAATTTCCCCATTTGGGCATGATCTGCCAACCGTGATGACTGCCCGAGCCCAAAACTCAAAAACCTTTAGCACAGTCTACAGGTCATATTTATTGAGGAATTTCATTGTAACTTGGTGGGTTGACTTCATATAAAGTCTAGATGATAAAGTCCTCTTCTGGACGTGATTGGGCAACTGTGACGGGGTACAGGGGCCCAAATCCCGAAAACCTTTAGCACAGTCTACAGGTCATATTTATGAAGGGATTTCATTGTAACTTGATAGGATGACTCCAAATAATGTCTAGATGAGAACGTTCCATTTTGATCACGATCATTCAGCCTTGATGGGTGCCCAAGCCCAAAAACCTTTAGCATAGGCAAAAAGTCATATTTATATAAGGATTTCATTGTAACCTGTTAGGCTGACTCCATATAATGCTTAGATGATGACATCCCCTTTTGGTCGTGATTGGTCAGCTGTGATGGCTACAGGTGCTCGAAGCCCGAAAACCTTGAGCACAGTCTACAGGTCATATTTATGAAGGGATTTCATTGTAACTTCGTAGGATCACTCCAGATGATGCCCAGATGAGATTGTCCCCTTTGGTTGCGATCATTCAACCATGATGGCTGCCCGAACCCAAAGCCCGAAAACCATTAGCACAGTCTACAGGTCATATTTATGAAGGGAGTTCGCTGTAACTTGGTAGGTTGACTTCATATAATGTCTAGATGAGAACATCCCCTTTTAGACACGATTGGGCAGCTGTGACGGCTATTGGGGCCCGAAGCCCGAAAACCTTTAGAACAGTCTACAGGTCATAATTATGAAGGGATTTCATTGTAGCTTGGTAGGATGACTCCAAATAATATCTAGATGAGAATTTCCCCTTTTGGTCATGATCATTCAGCCTTGATGGCTGCCCGAGCCCAAAAACCTTTAGCATAGTCTATAGGTCGTATTTATGGAAGGATTTCATTGTAGCTTGTTAGGTTGACTCCATATAATGCCTAGATGATGGCATCCCCTTTTGGTTGTGACTGGTCAACTGTGATGGCTACAGTGCCCAAAGCCCAAAAATCTTGAGCACAGTCTACAGGTCATATTTATGAAGGGATCTCATTGTAACTTCGTCGGGTCACTCCAGATGATGCCCAAATGAGAATGTCCCCTTTTGGTTGCGATCATTCAACCATGATGGCTGCCCGAGCCCAAAGCCCAAAAACCTTTAGCACAGGCTTCAGTTCATATTTATGAAAGGATTTCATTGTAACTTGGTAGGTTGACTTCATATAATGTCTAGATGAGAACAGCCCCTTTTGGACACCATTAGGCAACTGTGACGGCTACAGGGGCCTGAAGCCCAAAAACCTTTAGCACAGTCTACAGGTGATATTTATGAAGGGATTTCATTGTACCTCGGTAGGATGACTCCAAATAATGTCTAGATGAGAACGTCCCCTTTTGGTTGCGATCATTCAGCCTTGATGGCTGCCCGAGCCTAAAACCCCAAAACCTTTAGCATCGTCTATAGGTCATATTTATGGAAGGATTTCATTGCAACCTGTTAGTTTGACTCCATATCATGCTTAGATGATGACATCCCCTTTTGGTCGTGATTGGTCAACTGTGACGGCTTCAGGGGCTCGAAGCCCAAAAACCTTGAGCACAATCTACAGGTCATATTTATGAAGGGATTTCATTGTAACTTTGTAGGATCACTCCAGATGATGCCCAGAAGAGAATGTCCCCTTTTAGTTGCGATCATTCAACCATGATGGCTACCTGAGCCCAAAGCCCAAAAACCTTTGGCACAGTCTACAGGTCATATTTATGAAGGGATTTCATTGTAACTTGGTAGGTTGACTTCATATAACGTCTAGATGAGAACGTCCCCTTTGGACGCAATTGGGAAACTGACGGCTACAGGGGCCCGAAGCCCAAAAACCTTTAGCACAGTCTGCAGGCCACATTTATGAAGGGATTTCAATGTAACTTGATAGGATGACTCGTTTTGGAATAATTTCACTGTAACTTGATAACTTTCGTTGATGTACTTTAACTGTGAGGGCCACATACATTAACTGTGAGGTCATATTAACCCACCCCTCAACTCATTAGTACAGTGTACACCTCATATTATTTTTATCAAAAACATAGCATACAGGGAACAGAAATGAACATATTCCCAATTATCACAATTCTTGTCTTATTTCATTATCCTTTTCATCAAA